>OX327694.1:10880000-20880000 GCA_946807835.1 Ailanthus altissimus
ATTTGGTATGCTATGTGAGAAACTAAGGGTAAAAATACATAGAATTTTATAAATTTGCTGCTTCTGATTTTAGGGTTGATGTTTGTATTGTGTCTTTAGTTTTGCTGATTTGTGTTACTAAGTAATAGAATGTCTCTATCTTTTTCTTAAAGAAGCCCTATATGGCTTTTCATCTACTGAATAAAGCATTTGGTAATCAGCTGAATTATAAAATTTCTAAGCAATTTGTACTAAGAAAAATTATCCGTTCTCCTATTTGTAGTTTCTTTGCACCAAAGTTATTAAATAGGAAAAGAGAAAGAAATTATAGACACTGAAGTTGTATTACACAATGAAATAAAACCTTCTGGTTATCATTTCTCTGATGGACATTTATTTGGTGACTGGGTGTGATGGGTTCATTTGGGTTGCAAAGTTGTTAACAGTTGAGGCATTTTTGGTTGATATTCAAACTGTTAATGTCATCAATGCCCGACACAAATGGATTTGCATTCTTAATTGAAATGCTAATTCTAAATTAGACTCTTTTGTTTGGGCCTTTTTTGGTTAAATTCTGTCAGTTCATGGTTTCTTGCAAAACTAGCCATCCTTCTCTCCCTAGGTCCAAGGTCTATGATAATCTCTAATTCGAGTAGAACCTGTACTTCGTTGAGTAGTTTACGTAAACTTGCCCCTGGAACTTTGAATGATTTATTATTGCTGCTGCTGTTACTTTTATCAGAAGCTCCACCAAGATTTGCTTTACTCGTTCACAAATATAAAGCTGACTACTTAATTCATAATGCATTGGTGAATGAACCTCCTAAACACTTCTCTTTGTTATATTTGCCTCCTAGGTACTACATGATCTTTTGATTGTACATAGACCCGCTTGATTAACAGAGGAACATATGACTGCTGCTCCCAGATCTTGATGCTAAAATATAAGAAAATCTGATAACTGATGAAAATAGCGTACTTGATTGTGAGGAATGTTTTAGATTTAGAAGTACTCAAAAATAGCCTTATAAGATATTGACTTATTTATTTTTTAAATGCACCTGAAGATATTAACACAGTGGTAAAGATGTGCAAGCTTAATGGACTGTTATGTTGGTTCATCAATCTTCATAGAGAGTGGCATTAAGAGGTGCTGCTCGTAGTATGAGCACAAGATGGGGAAGTATATCTATTTCCTGTGCACTTAATAAAGCTAATGAGATGGTACATTCCGACTTGATGAGAAGGCTTTGGGACCAGCTTCACTTGGTAGTATATAAAAGTCTAGAAACATGTCAGTAGAATGTAACTAAAGTTGTGAGTTGGATCTAGGATTATTGGCTTGGTGACTCGTGTCATAGCACGACTAACAAAATGTAGGGACATGGACATCTAGTTTATTTGAAATGATTTAAAAAAGAAGATACTTTTTGATGCAAGTTATATCCAAGATTGATGTTAGTTAGGATTAGTTGATTTTCATGTCTGAATAAGTTGAATAGCTCAGCTGACCTATCATTGTTATCTTTTAGTCATGGATTAACAGCTTGTTTGTTTTTATTGAAAGGGGTTGTGTTTTCTTTTTAAATGCTCTAGTTTGATTTCTATCCACCCAGATCTCCTACCCTCTTCACAGGCTATGTGGTCTTAAATTAAATTTTATCTTAAATATTCACAAGTCATGATTTGTGGTTTGCAGCAAGACCTGCAAAGCTTGTTAAAGATAATCAGATGACAGCCCCTTGTGGGACGACAATTCTTTATCCCACAACTGGAGGGAACATCCATTGTTTCAGAGCTATAACTCCATGTGCTATCTTTGATATCCTCTCCCCTCCTTACTCTTCAGAGCATGGGCGACACTGTACTTACTTTCGGAGATCTCTAAGAAGGGATCTTCCAGGTAATGAAATTTGTTATGCATTATCAAATGATTATTGCTGTTGGTTAGAAATAGTTATCACATTGTTTTACAACAAAGTATGTGATAAGTTTTCATATGTTATTCCTTTTAACAAAAATATGTTTTTTTCTCTTTTCTTAATAAAATTAAGGTCAACTTGAAGTGAATGGAGTGACAGTCTCTGAAGTTACTTGGTTAGAGGAGTTTCAACCCCCTGACAACTTTGTGATACGGAGAGGGCTGTACAAGGGTCCCGTTATTAGAACTTGAGAAACCTTGTTTTGGTGTTCCATGCATTCTAATGATATTGGCTCTTCATATTACAAGGAATAGAGGGGAAATTATTTATGGGTTGTCAATAGACTAGGCAATAATTTTTTTTTGGGGCTATGTAAGTTAGGTATTGGCCATGTACATATTATTACACCAATTTGTAGTCTTTTTATTGACTGACCTTACCATTTACTAGTGAGATAGTGACTGAAAGTTGAGAGAAACTCATGCCGGATAATATTCTTGTTTGAAATTGTTTGTTCAATGACAATAAGCAGATAATATCCTTTTGTTTGTTTTGTTTGATAACCGTGGTCATTTGGGCGTTTGGCCTCGCCAATGCTTTTATTGAGTGAAAAATCTGTCCAGGTGAGTGGTTGATTTTAAGTTCAGTTTGGTTGAATAGGATCTTCATCGGTCAATTGAGGCTAAACCCTAGTTCTTTGTTACAGCTGCACCATTTTTGTGTTACATGATCATTCATTGAATCATTTGCAAACTTCTGTTGAAAACTCTATGCCTATGTGATTGATCATTAACCAAAGAGGCGATGATGTTTTGCTTTCATCTGTAACGATGAAGATGCTTTGAATTGCAATCGGAGAAGTGCACAAATTTGATCTTTTGATGTTTAGATTGGCACGCCATGTGTGACAAAGTGAGAAATATCAATTCATGTTAGTATTGTCAAATTGGACGTCTTTAAGAAGCCATTCTCGGATCTGATTTCCAAGTGTTTGAAGCTGGTTAAATTCGCATTGAAAATAACAAAGTAATGTGTGGACTGTAATAATGCTTCTGTTTGAAACTTGGGCTTTTGAGAGAAATAGATTGTCTAAAAGTTAACTTTGAGTTGCTTCAAATTTTTTTTTTCTGTAGTGTTAACTTTTTCTCCTGCAGAGACAAAACAAATAGGGTGCTTCTGTGATCTCTCATGGCATTGCAGTATTCAGTATTGCTCATTTTATGTTCTTGGGGTAAGTGATGATAATCCAATCAACCCTAATCTGTGGAGTGGGGATCGATAAGATCTTTCAATAATGATTGGACAGATTATTTAGCATAATATCCACAGATTTAACAAATATGTATAATTTATTTAATATGAAATAAATTCCAAAACCATGTTATTGGTTTAATGCTTTATATTTTAGGCTTGATTATAGTTAGAAATAGCATGTTCTTAAGCAAGATAACGTTACCTTATTAAATGGAGATCGTCAAAGTCGGAGGGCGTCTGTTATTTCTCTTTTATATAAATATATGTCCATGAAGGAGTTTGAAGGTACTCTTGACATTATAAAAAAGTTTAGATGATAAAAGCCTAATTTTCAATTATTTATTTAATAATTAAATAAAAATTTCTAGAATCAGATATGTAAATATAAAGTATTATTTTTAAAAAACGCCATCAAGAGTTCAGAAAATAGGCCATTGAGTGTAATGTATTCTCACGAAAATACTTCCACATGCATCTCTACAAACTAATTGTCATAGCAATAGGAAACCAATAATAATAAATACAAAACTCGGGAGACGAATTAGTTAGTTGGCATATAATCGGTGGATTGACAATAAATAAAATTCTTCAACTATATATTATGTTAAAATTGGGTGATTTAAAATTAAAAATAAATTTAATTTTGAGTTAAAAATTAAAAAAGAGTTGAAATGAAGTCAATAACACATTAGATGGATGAATAAAGATAAAAAAACAAAAGTCAAATATGAGAAGGAATGTTAAAGCACAAGAATGGACCTAACGCATGAACGTCGCGATGATGGGATCTCAACGTTGCGGTGATGATTCCTCTATACTCAATGCCACAACGTTGGCCACTGAATGTTGAACATTAGCCCGATAATCGTGTTACTACCATAGTATTAAAAATTGAATGCCACAATGTTGCCTATTAGGAAAACTCTATTTTCAGGTAGAATAGCTTCCTAAAGTTAGTTATGGACTCCTATATACTAACTCTTATTCTAACTATGTTTAGTAATTATAGAGACATTTTAAACACTATATAAACTCTTGTAGCCCCTTATGATTCATTAAACATTAAATCATTAACAAGAGAGATAATAGAGAGCTTAGGTTGCATTTAAGTACTTTGAGTGTATAAAATAGTGTGGTATAGATCCTTGAGGACTCTTGGGTATTTGAATATTCTTTGTATCTCTTGTGGGGTTATTTGTGTATAAAAGAATGGAATAAAAAAAGTTAGGATCCTTGGATCCACTGTAGATGTAGGTGATTTGTCGAACCGCGTACATTGATTTTGTGCTTTCTTTACTTGCTTGATTATTTATCTTTTTAGTTGTGTGATCTTTATTATTCTTGGTTGCTTGTGAAGGAAAACTTTTGCAGGGTGTTTAGGAATTTTTAGAGTGCACACTAAAAATTCGACAATAAACTGATATCAGAGCATAGGTTAGTTTAACCACGGAAGCTTACAAGCTCAGTAAAGAAGTTCAATAGGATGAATGATTTTAATCTATGTAAAGTGAGGGTAATGACTATACTAGAAAGTCAAGAGTTAAATTCAACCTTTGAGAAAACTCAAACCAGTGAAGAAAAGAAACCTGTAAAACCTAGTGACTTAGATAGGGAAATCATTCAGAAAAATGCCCAGAGTACTATAGTGCTATCATTGAGTAATGAAGTTCTAAGGGAGGTGGCCGGAGAGAAGATGACATTGGGTCTTTGGAAAAAACTTGACACCCTCTACATGGCGAAGTCCTTTGTGAATTGCCTGCTTATTAAGAAGAAGTTATATTAGTTGTCTATGGTTGAGAAAATTTCAATGAAGGACTATATAGATGCCTTTAATAAGATTATCATTGATCTTGAGGTGATAAACATCAAGATTGAGGATGAGAATAAGGCGATAATTTTGTTGTGTTCTTTATCTTCAAGTTATGAGCACTTCGTGGACATATTCATGTATGGTAGGGAGACTTGAACCCTGAAGGATGTTAAAGCGTTATTGAACTCGAAAAGAGTTAGGAAAAGATCTGAATCTGGTAGTGCAATTGGTTTAGTTATAAGGGGATGATATGGTAAAAATAATTAATCGGGCATATCCAAAAAGTGCTACTTTTATAATAAAGAGGGGCACTTGAAGAGAGTTTGCCTAAAAGAAAGATAAAGAAGGGTAGAGGAGCTATAATAATCTGTGAAGAAGACTTGAAAATTTTATTGGTAGCTTTTGGTGAGAAGTATACTGGTAGATGGATACCTGATTCTGGTTGTAGTTACCATGTGTGTTTGGAAAAATCTTTATTTATCAATTATAAAATCATTAAGGGGAAGAAAAAATATTAATGGGGAATGATATAGCTTGCGGAGTCATGGAGATTGGTAGTATTATGATAGTGATGCATGATGAGGAGATTAGACAGTTATATGGTGTTAGGCATGTTCCTAGAGTTAGGAGGAATTTGATATCCCTGGGAATGCTAGATCAATAAGATTATTCATTTAGAGCAGAAAAAGAAATATTGAAGATAAAGGAAGGATTTATAGTAGTGATGAAGGGTGAAAAGCACAAGGGCTATATGTGTTTGAAGGCAATATTGTAGTGGCTTAACATGGGTTATTGAAGGGATGTATACCAAAAGATAGCATTGGAGATTTTCTCACCATGGTGATAGGGGTCAAAAAAGAATGCATGAGAATGGTGTTGTTGGCAAGGTTATGCCACGGAAGTACTGTGATAGTGTTAAAGCAACATGGGAGATCATATTACAAGGGCCACCCAAGGAAAGATGTATTCATATCTTTTGAGACCAATGTCACGAGCCCAAAAGAAGTTAAATCTAGATATAGAATTAGCTGGAGTAAACGTTAGGTGTTAGAGCATTAGAGTGGATTGATCTTGATTAAAACTTTTTGAAGAGATTTTAAATCATGGAGGGGTTTGTTAGAATTTGGTGATTCAAAATCAAAGATAAATTTGATTTTGAGTTGGAAACCAAAGAGGAGTTAAGATGAGGTCAAAGAAATGTTGGATGAATGAGTAAAGGTAAAAAATGGAAGTTGGATATGAGAAGGAACATGAAAGCACAAGAGGGAACCTGATGTATAAATGCCGCGGTGATGATTCTAATATGCTCAGCGCCACAATGTTGTCCACCAAACGTTGTGCCATTGGCTTGATAATCGTATTACTGCCCCAACATTGGAGATTGAATGTCGTAATGTTGCCTATTTAAGAAAATTCCATTTTGGGTTTATTGTATCATAAAGTTAGTTTTGGACTTCTATAACGTGTGAACTCTTATTCTAATTAAGTTTAGAATTTTATGGATATTTTAAACACTATATAAACTCTTATAATTTATTAAGCATCAAATTATCAACAAGAAAAATAATTGAGAGCTTAGATTATACTTGAGTGCACAAAATAGTGTTATAAAGATCATTGAGAGCTCTTGGTATTCCTTACATGTCTTGTGAGAATTTTTTGTGTACAAATGATTAGAATAAAAAAAGTTAGAATCTTTAGATCTACCATGGACATAAACAGTTTGCCAAACAACGTACATTGATTATATACTTTTTTTGCTTATATGATTATTTATCTTAGTTGTATGATTTTTATTGTTCTTAATTACTTATAAAGAAAAACTTCTGCAATGTGCTTAAAGTTTTTTAGAATATAAGCTAAAAACACACAACATATTATTATTGGGGGAGAATAGCTTGGATGATTCGAAATAAACAAACACAAATATAACAGCAGAAACAAAAACCCACGTAGGGATGAACATGAACTATGACAAATGGGCAGTATATTATTCTTAATATTATTATGATCTTCTTGCTAAACAAATAAAACCTTAAGAAAAGAAAAGAAAAAAAGAAAAGAAAGGAAAAGAGAACCCTAATAAATTAAACTGAACATGCATGTGAGCTAGAACACGTTTTGTAATCTCTAATCCCTAATCTCTCTACGGCGAGATCGCATATGGTGCCTATGTTCCCGGCGTCTCTTTTGCCAGCACAACAGTGACCTTGGCACCTAGATTCTTTCTTTTCTTTTTTTACATGGCCTTTTTCGATATCCAGTTTTTACAGAATAACAAGATTTATATTAGTTGTTAATATTAGTATTTACTCGATCTTGTGATCTATTCGAAGTCTTTGAAGATTAAAGTATGAACAAACCAAAGGGAAATCTTGAAACAACAGAGAGCTACAACTCTACTAGCTAGCTAGCCAGTAAACTTATTCTTCTATCGAGTTCTCTTTCATTTATATAATATTAATGATTGTGACATGTGGAATAATTCACCATATATTCTTTCTCATTGGGGTATAGGTTTTCAATATATATGCTTCTAACTTCAGGCTTCAGAATACCAAGAGTGTCAAGCATCACATGCATGTATATCAGATCTCTGATTTATTTTTATAGTCTCACACCGAACTCACCAACCTTTAACAAATGTTAACTCTAAGATACTCAATCCTGATGTAATTTAATAATGAAACATACTAGCTTTCACACACTGTTGATATTGAAGGTCATAAATTTTCTCTCTTAGAATGATTCGTTTCGAGCTCTTATTACCGGCCCGTTCTCTTATTATTGATGAAGTGAATTTTAAAAACTCTCAAATAGAGTTGAATGAAAGTAATAAATCTTTCTAATTTGATAATCAACTATTTGAATTCAAATCCAAATATGAAGGATTAGTACTAATTAGTAGCTTTTCTTTTGTTAGAAGGTAAGGGTCAAGAATTTACACATGAAAGAAATAAGAAAGTATAACAACATATCTAGATGTTGATGCAGAAGTTTGAAGTCAAAATTGAACGGATTTGTGTCACTGCTTTTCTTTTGGTTGGAGAACAATTACAAGCGGAAAGTTCGCTCAATTCATGTTGCAAGAACCTTTGTGTTCTTTAGCCAATAACTCTCAGCTCATTCACACACATACTTTCTTAATTTTTCTTTTTAAGATTGTTTAATTTTGCTAATACTCCATACACATTATTTGCACAATTCTTACACTTGTTTACAATGAAACAATATTGATTTATATAGACACTCTCATAACATTATTTTGACTATTTTTATTGTTAATGGTTTCTACATTTATATTAATGGATTGTCCATTCAAATTAATGACTTCTCCATTCAAATTATATATTTGTTATGATTTCTTGTGTTAGGTCATTCCATCATGGGTGACCTAACTAAAAATTACCAACATCTCCCACTCACACATGATGGGATGACAGTGTGTACAGAGCAATGAGAGTTTCTTAGGCGATCAATCTTTAACACAATACTCATACAGGCAAATGCAACGTGTGACCCATGAACAAATATTACAAAAATAGGAGCTATTAAGAAATCTCAATTGTAACCATATACAAGAGATTTATTAGTTATTTTTTCCATCTTGTATCTCAGATTTGATTTCATTACATCAGTCCCAGCATTCTAAATCCCTCGAAAGTAGTTATACTTGAACCCGTGCACTATGTGTATTCACAATTGTATTCATCCTCTTAGGGATTGTACAACTGGTCAACCAATGAATACATAAGTCAGATGCAAGAAAATAAATCTTCTCATCCAACTCATATTTCTTAGATCCAGATTAATTGCTTTCTTAGTCATATTTCATAGACCAAATTTATCATAGTCATAGAAAACATGCTAAATTGCTTTCCTAGTCATATTTCATAGACCAAATCTATCACTTCAAAATATAGTTGATGGTAACAAGGATACTAGTTAAGGTAAAGATTTACCTCAAAAGAACTTACACAATGAGGAAGCAGGGATCCATTCACTCATTTTCCTTTAGTTGGTCACTAAAAAGCACACGTGGTATAATTCACATGCTATAGTTAATTCTCTTCTATAGAGCATATGTCTTACAAGTTCACTGTACAGATCTTAGTTCAATCGCCACTCTAGCGCCTAACCTGAGTTCTTGATAAGCTCGCTTTTCATAAAGCGCCAAACACAAAACTCATATCTGGCTTAATCAGGTTTCCATGACAGTGTGACATGTCATAGTCGGCTCAATACTTACTAAAATGAACCTCATCTTGACTCAGTCAAGGCAAAATTTAATGAAAATTAGCTCCATAAGAATAAATTACTTTTATTCTTTTCACTCAATGTCTCATCTCAATTGAGGCAACTACTTGTGTAAGAAAGTCGGTCAAAACCTGATGACATATTTTTAAAAAATATGTGTGTAATTATGGCAATAAAAATTTATAATACATAAAATGTTCAATATAAAAGAGCATTTCATTGAGAATTTTTTTTATTTACAATCTACGCAAACTTAAAGCACGTGTATGTGAGATAAAAATATTTGTAGTCATGGCTTTGGTAAATGGGCCTGCTATCATCAAATGTATAGATATATATTGCATTGACACCTCTTTACGTGCCACAATATCTCTCACAAAATTGTATTTAGTCTCTATATGTTTTGACTTGCTGTGACATTTGGCATCTTTTGTCAAGGATATAGCTACTTGGTTATCACAATATAAACTCACGGGTCTAGAGGTAACCATAATGATGGGCATCATGAAGGTTCTAAATCAACTCAAGAAGGCGAGCTGAGCGTAAAGGAGATTTCAGATGGTCCAATAACAAGGGCTAAGGCTAAACAGCTTCAAAGGGCCATAAGTAGTCAAATTGGAGCTATTGAAGCTTCTATGGGATTAGAAGCTTGCGATCTGAATGGAAACGAGCTAAATGTATTTATTTGTCTTCAATTTGAGATTGGGACGTGATTTAGAGACGTTTGGTGACGTTGGGCTTTAAGAAGCAGCTAAGGGCTTTCTTTTCATGCTATTGGGCTTTATTTACTTCTTATGTTACTACTTTTATGTATTTGGGCTATTTTAAACTTGTTTAGTTTTGTTTTAAATTTTTAAGTGATATTGGGCTTATTTTGGGCCTTTTTAAGCTTATTAGGTAACATTAGGGTTTCACCTCATTTTGTAAGCCTATATAAGGCATGTAAAAGTCTTGTAGAGGCAGTTGCCTCATTTTGGGATTTGGATGCACGAAAATAGACTTTTCTCTCTCAAAATTGTCTTCTCAAGTTTTTTTCAACTCTTGAAGATAGTTGCTGACTTATCACTCTTTGATCACCAAGAGTGTGGCGTCAAAACCCTAAATTGATCCTTGTGGCGTCCATACGACTTATCAAGGTATCTATTTAGTTCTATCCTCCATCAACTTCACAATTTAATTTTGTTATAAATCAAGGCACATCACATAACAATCTCAAGATCTTCTATAAAGCGTTTAAGCCAAATAGTTTCTTGTACAGCAGCTGAACATGCCACATATTTAGCTTCCATTATCGATAGAGTTGTATATGTTTGCTTTTTACTACTCCAAGATATGCAGCCATGACTAAGCAAAAATACAAATCCCGAGGTTGATTTTCTCTCATCAAGATCCCCTTCTCAATCAGCATTTGTATAGCCAATTAATAAAAAATCACCTCTTTTATAGCATAATGAGTAATCGGCAGTGTTCTTCAAGTATGCTAAAATCCTCTTAACTGCAGTCCAATGTTTTTGTCTAGGATTTGATTGGTATCTGCTTACCAATCCCACAACATAACAAATATCTGGTCTTGTACACATCATAGCATACATGAGGCTCCCAACAGCACTAGAGTACGTAACTTGTGCCATTAAATCTCGTTCTTTAGAAGTTTTAGGACATATATCAAGGCTAAGAGTTTGTCCTTATATAATATGAGTGTCCATAGGCTTACAATCTGCTATTTGGAACTTTTCAAGAATCTTTCTAATGTAATGCTCTTGTGACAGAGTTAGAAGTCTTCTTGAACGATCTCTATGAATTTTAACTCCTAAGATATAGGCTGCTTCGCTCATATCTTTTATCTTAAAATAAAAGTATAAACATTCTTTAATACTAGTGACAAACTCTTTATTATTTATAGCCAATAAAATATCGTCCACATATAAAGATAAGATAACCAAATTATCTTCTGACCTTTTAACATACACACAATGGTCTTCTTCGGTCATTATGAAATCGTAAGACATAATAGCTTCATGGAACCTAAGATACCATTGTCTAGAGGATTGCTTCAGCCCATATATAGACATTTTGAGCTTGCAAACTTTGTGCTCTTGGCCTTTTGTTACAAAACCTTCAGGTTATTGCATATAAATTTTCTCCTCTAGTTCTTCATTGAGAAATGCAGTTTTGACATCCATCTGATGTAATTCTAGGTCCATATATGCCAAATGGCTAGAATCAAATGAATTGAGGCAAATCTAACTACAGATGAATTCCTTATAGTCTACACCTTCTTATTGAGTATAGCCTTTTGCTACTAAAAGCGTTGTGTATCTTTTAATTGTGCCATCTGCCTTGCTTTTAATTCGTAGAACCCATTTGTTTCCAATAGTTCTTAGATCAGATGGTAAATTAACCAAGTCCCAGACACGATTTTATAGGGGATCTACTGTGTACATGTGTATGTATGTAGTAGTGTGTTAATTGAAAATTACGCATCTAATACATATTTTAACATAGCAGAATTATAAAAATATACAATTAACACACTTATCATTTATTAATCAAATTAATATATAAATGATAAAATTAAAAAATTACCAGTACGTGTAACGTTTTACACGTTTTATCTCGGAGTCCGCCTGAAGGTGTTCTCATTGTTAGTTCTAGTTATCAATTTTGGTGAGCTTGATAATCTAGAACAGCAGCTCCTGAATCCAACGTAGGATTAACTCTTAATCCAAATGGCCAGTTCAAAAGCTTGCTCTTGTTTCTCACGATGAAGAAAATGAAATAGAAGCAACAATTGCTTCTTGTTCCCCGAGAGAATGAAACGGAAAAATGGTGAAGAAATAACCCTTTATTTCTTTTCTTTTCTTTTCCTTTTTGTTTCAATTCATTTTACCTCTCAATTTCCGTTTACAATTCACACATATATATCTCTTATCAATAAAATATTATTATTACCATATAATATAAATAAAACATGCTTTGTTGGCAAATAAATAAAATAAATAAATAAAATAATAATATTATATATATAATGCATGCCAACTATCATGCATTATATATATTATATTATTATAAATGAAATATTATATAATATTATAGATATTTGATTATTTAACATTTAAATAATCAAAGTGTGAAATGATAATTTTATCCCTTATGAATAGTTACAAAGTATACTCTTTAGTGGGTCTCACAGAATTCTACACTTGTGTAAACTCAACCGAGGGTCCACAATGCATCACGTGTCATTTTACAATTAGTGAATAATAATTATTAACTAATTGTTGTACTTAACACTTAAATACACACATGCACGTATTTTTGTGGTTACGTTGGATATTACTAGATTAAATTGCCCCATGCACAATGAGTACACTACATATCGCGGGACTGCCTAGGTCCACGCTTGATTTCTCAAATATAACTATTCTATAAGTCTGTGAGCCATGCCCCACTCACACGTCACGAATATTACAAATCGACGTATTGAACCATACAAGTTGAGGTTATAACGCATACATATCAATATGAGTCTAAGTTTTTATCCATTGAAGAAAGATTTCCCTCAAGCTGGGCAGTCAACAAGTCTTTATTGCCTGTAGTGAATGGACGAGAGGGCAGAATCATTGATTCGGTAAAGGCTTTCTTTTAGAAAGAAAATGCTTATAATAAGCTTTCAAATAGCCTCGGGAACTCCATTCTAATCTCAGCAAAGCATATTCGTAATTCATGTTCAAGGGAAGGTATACTCAGTAGGGAAGCAGAGTCGGTTTGTTAGCACCTTCCGGAGTTTTATAGCTAGTCTTCTCTCCGTCTTGATTGCCGCTAGTCAGTAGCTCGCTTCCGGAGAAACTACATTCAACAGGAGAAACAGTCCTTCCATCATATATATCTTAGATGTGCGGAGACATAGATCGACACCGTTAAATCCCCATATGCTCATCCATAAACCTATTTCCAGAATGGTATCTCAATTGAACAATATGAGAAAAACTCTTTGCCATATTGTTTAACCCATAGAAACACCTTTCCGAGTTAATTGTTTACGGTTATAAGACTTTTCTGAGATACTATCTTGGAGCATCTAGATATATCACTCCCTATAAGAGCTGATGAATCCCATATCTGCACGCATCAGACTCTATAAGCATTGGACCATACCCAGCGACACCTAGCGGTTAGACCATGAAAGGTCTCTGACATGCGTGGAACCAAAGCATGGTGGATAACTCATAAGCCCACTGTGGTGCTTAGGTCAGAGGACCACGTATACTACTCAACTCGAGAGAACCTTCCATTGACGACAACATAGGATATCTATTAGGGTCCTCATGAGTCTGTTCAGTACTCAGTTCTAACTGAATACCTGTATGCCTATACAATCTCCAAGATTCTGGTCAGCTAGGAACAACCAACTGTACCCTACAGATATAGACATACACTGATCTATGTAAATTGATAGGATTTACTAACAGACTTGCGTTAGTAGAAATAGACCAGAAACTATTTATTTGAGAACATGCTTGCATAATGACATATCCTAACAATCTATTGCAACTCTTGTAACTATATCATTATTAGCATATTCTTAGGTCTTTGTCCCGTTACAGACGATGTTCCAACTCTTGGAATATTTACTAACTCTTAGCACCGGTCCAAACTCGTTTAGACTATATCCGAACTCTTTCAGATAAAACAAAGTCTGTAGCGTAACAAGTATTAAACCATATAATTAAAAGGTAATTAGCGATATAACAAAATATACTCTGTATAGATATCAAATATTCATACAAAACTAAGATGGCACGTAGGCACAACCCTAACAATCTCCCACTTGCCCTAGTGCCAATCATAGTAGTATCTAATACCCATAGACTCCACGTGTTTCTCAAACACCTTTGGAGTTAAGGCTTTCGTAAGTGGATCCGTTATATTATTTACAGAATCTATTCTACATGTAACTACATCTCCTCTGGCCAAGATTTCTCTAATGATGTGGTATTTTCGCTCCACATGCTTGGACTTCTGGTGTGCTCTTGGATCCTTCACTTGTGCTATGGCCCCATTGTTGTCGTAAAATAATGGAATAGGATCTAATGAACTTGGAGCTATTCCAAGCTCAGCAAAAAACTTACGAATCCAAACAGCTTCATTTGCAGCTTCAGAAGCTGTAATGTATTCTGCCTCTGTGGTAGAGTCAGCTGTGGACCCCTGCTTGGTACTCTTCTAGCTCACTGCGCCACCATTGAGAGTAAACACATATCCAGATGTAGACTTTCTATCATTTAGATCAGACTGAAAGTCTGAATCTATGTATCCTCTCACTTGAATATCATTATCTCCATAAATGAGAAACTTATCCTTCATACCCTTAAGGTATTTCAGGATATGTTTGATCACCATCCAATGGCTATCACTTGGATCAGATTGATACCGGCTTGTAACACTTACAATCATACTGATATCAGGTCTTGTACACATCATAGCATACATCAGGCTACCAACAGCTGATGCATATGGTATGTTAGACATTCTAACTCTTTTATCTTCCGTCTGAGGAGACATTCTCCTAGAAAGATGAATAACATGTCTAAAAGGTACATTTACTGTCTTACAATTAGTAAAACTGTATCTTTCTAAGATGTTATCGATGTACAATGACTGAAAGAGTCCAATTAGCTTCCCAGCTCTATCTCTATAGAGCTTTATACCCAGTATATAGGAGGCCTTTTTCAAGTTTTTCATGGAGATATTCTTACTCATATAGCTTTTCGTGGATTGCAACATATCAATATCATTCCCAATGATCAGTATGTCATCCACATAGAGAACTAGGAAGACAATCATGCTCCCACTGACCATTTTATACACATAAGCTTCTTCCTCGTTTTTAATGAAACCATACTTTCTGATTACCTCATCAAAATGATGATTCTAGCTTCGGGGGGCTTGCTTAAGTTCATAAATGGACTTCTTCAGCCTATATACCAGACTAGAAGTTTGGCTAGATGTAAAACCTTCAAACTGTTCCATGAATATTTCCTCCTCGAGGTCTCCATTCAAGAACGCTGTCTTTACATTCATATGCCAAATCTCAAAGTCATATTATGTAGTAAGTGCTAACAAAATTCTGATTGACTTAAGTATCGCAACTGGTGCAAAGGTCTCCTCATAATCGATCCCAGATCGTTGAGAATAACCTTTTGCCAGCAGTCGAGCTTTAAAGGTCTCTATCTTTCCATCAGGCCCTTGCTTCCGTTTGTAAATCCATTTACAACCGATAGGAACAATTCCTTCGGAAAGCGAAACCAAGTCTCAGACTTGATTCTGATGCATAGAGTCAATTTTGAATTCCATGGCTTCTTGCCATTTACCTGAGTTGATGTCTAACATCGCCTTCTTGTACGTCAAAGGATCGTTTCCTTCTATCAAGAAAACCCCAAGTACATTTTCAAGCATCTGACCATACCTAAGAAGTGGCCTAATCATCCTTTCAGACCTACATGTAGGGTTTGTTAAAGGTACACTACTCTCTTGAATTTGAGGATCCATCTGTAGCTCATCAGGTTCTAGATTGACTTCATTAAGTACAATCTTTCTACAACCCCCGCGATCCTCTAGAAATTATTTCTCAAGGAAAGTGGCATTCCAAGCAACGTTACATTTCGTTCCTCTAGATCATAGAATTGATATCCTATTGAATTTTTGGGATATCCAATGAACCTGTACTTGTACCCCATAGGTGCAAGTTTATCCTGTTGCGTAACTCTTACATAAGTAGGACAACCCCAAATTTTAAGATACTTAAGACTCGATTTCCTACCATTCATCATCTCATGTGGAGTGGTAGGAACAACTTTAGATGAAACTTTATTCAAGATATGGGCAGTAGTGTCGAGAGCATGACCCCACAGGTATTCTGGAAGATCGATAAAGCTCATCATTAATTTGACCACATCCAATAAAGTCTAACTCCTCATCTCTAAAATACCATTGTGTTGTGGAGTACCTAGAGGACTATATTGAACGAGAATCTCATTCTCCTTTAAATAATCTAAAAAATCACTGCTCATATACTTACCGTCTTGATCTGATCGAAGGCACTTAATGTACATGCCAGTTTGTTTCTCTACTTCAAGTCTGAATTCTTTGAACTTTTTAAAGGTTTCTGACTTGTGTTTCAATAGAAACATGTAACCATATCGTGACCAATCATCGATAAAGGTTATAAAGTATCAAAATCCACCAATTGCAGTGTGATTCATTGGACCGCATACATCACTATGTATCAAATCCAATAAATCAGTGGCACGGTGTCCAACGTCGGTAAATGGAGATTTGGTCATCTTCCCTTGAATACAAGATTCACAAACTGGATAAGACTTTATGGTCAAATCAGGTATCTGACCATCCTTAACTAGACGGGATATGCGTCTCACACCTATATGGCCTAATCTCATATGCCACATTTCGGTTTCATTTAAAGTTTTCGATCTTGTACGTTTGTTACTAGAACTAGCTTGAACATTCATGACATTTTTGACTGTAATACATAATACCCATTCACTAACTGACACTCAGCTAACAAAACATCATGCATATCATATAAATACAAAGAACGATTCCGTATATTTACATGATAACCTTAATGTCAAGCACAAGATGGGATACAATCTGTCTGATAATATTGGGTACATAATAACAATTATACAAAATAACTGTTCTATTATAAGGAAGAAGCAAATCAAAATGTCCAATAGCTTGGACATGCAGGAACTCTTCATTTCCCGCCCTGAGCATCACTTCTCCTGGCTTCAGCATCCTAACTCCCCTCAGTCCCTGCAACACATTGCAGATGTGAGAAGAGCATGCAGTATTTAATACCCAGCTAGTACAAGCATCAAATGCTAAAGAAATGTCAATAATAGTCAAGCACATGCCTGAGGGAGTCTTCTTCAGAGTGGCAAGGTATCTCAAGCAGTTGCACTTCTAGTGCCCGTCCTCGACGCAAAAGAAACACTTTCCTTTCGCTTTCTTCTCACTAGGCTTGGATATCTACTGCCTTTGAGGAGCCATGTGAGGTGGCTTTTTCACTATCTTCTTCTTCCCTTTGGACGTCCCAGAGAAGATAAGGTACCCGGACCAAGAGAGCCGACCCCCCTTTGCGCATATCCTTCTCTGTTGTCTTCAATAAATTATGAAGCTCAGTATATATTAGGGTCAAAGCTTGCATATTGAAATTCATAACAAACTGAGCAAATGACCCTGACAGCGATTGGAGAATCAAACTATTCCCTAAGTTATTATTAAGAGAAATGTCTATAGTTTCCAATTTCTCAATGTACCCAATCATCTTGAGTACATGGGGACTAACAGGGCTGCCCTCACTGAGTCTAGCCTGAAAGAGCGCCTTGGTGACCCTATACATCTCGACCTGAGGTCGATCGCCAAAGAGCTCCTTCAAGTGCAGCATTATACTACTAGCACTGTCCATACGGGCATGCTCCCGCTGCAACTCTGTAGATATGGAGGTGAGGATGTACGATTTAACTCGTAAATCGTCATCCAACCATTTCTGATGTCTCCTTTTGTTCAGGGGAGGCATTATCAGAAACACCTTGGGGCATCCTCTAATCTATAACATATTCTAGACTCTCAGAATTCAGAACAATTATGAGATTCATGAGCTAATCTGAGTAATTCTTGGCGCCTTTAAGCTGGTGCACATCCAGTATGCGCACCAAGGGATTTGTAGAGGCCATCAGATCAAATCTAGCATAAACAAAACAAATAGGAGATGTCAGCGGAATTTGTAAAATCGCTAATATAACGTTTTAAATTATGGGTATAACAATTATACATTTTTTAATTTAAAACGCCCTCCCATTGCTTTACATAATCCCGATAATCACTCAAACGAGAATACGATAGTTTAAACTTATTTAAACTATACAGCGGGAAGTAGGTCCCATTGAAATATTGGCCTTTATAAACCTAATAGGTAGACAACATTTGCCAATTACATCTTCTGCAACCCTTACTTCTTGATCCTGAATATATCTTATCCTCACGCTGTAGCAATATTGGATAAGTGTATTCCAAACTAACTTGTCAATTATCAAATATATGTTACTGATACTACTCTCACGCTATAGTAGTATTAGGCAATACGTTCGCATATATTTGTCTCATCTCATGTTTAGCTGGTATAGTCCAAACCCAACCGACCAAGTCCCTCACGCTGTAGTAATATTGGAAAAAGACCGATGTGACTCGTCTAACACCGTATTGACAAGACAGATCAAAATATAATATTATAAGATATTATCTTATAATATTATATAATTTAATCTGATTAAGAGAGATTTTTACAGTTTAGTAGATCCCCATCTCATGAGGAGGTAATTCTCAGTTAATAAATATTTATATATCAACACAATTAACCTCCACTAGTAGGGTTCCCATTGTGACTCTTAATACAGAAAATTTATCTCGATTTATAACGTAGACCGATAACTCTTATCACTGCATCTCATAAACCCTACACATACCAAATTAATTTTGAAGCATTGTTTAAAATTACTGTAGCAAATGAACAGTAATAATTAATGTTCATTAGTGACCGTTCAAGTGAACAGTTCCAGCACCGCGACGAAGACAACCAGTGCTGCAGCACCCTCACATCAGCGCTTCGGCACTGGGAGGTCAAAATCCCCAGCGCTGTAGCATTGACTCATCAACGCTGGGGTGCAAAATTCCAGAACCTTTAGCGCCCCAGCGCAGGCCAACCAGAGCTGAGAGAAAAACTCCCAGCACTGGCGCGGCAGGTCTTCAGCTCTGCGGCACTGGGTGGTCGAACCCCAGTGCTGCAGCGCCAGCCCCATGGCGTGGTAGCGCCCAGTGTACCCCTTTTGGCATACCTGTTTCAACACTTGAAATGCGCCATTTATACTGGGTCTTTTCATTCCATCCACTCAAACAACACTCAAATAACACAGAACCAGCTTTGATACCATAATTTGTAAAGGATCTACTGTGTACATGTGTATGCATGTGGTAGTGTGTTAATTGAAAAATACGCATCTAATACATATTTTAACACAGAAATTATAAAAACATACAATTAATATACTAATCAAATTAATATATAAATGATAAAATGATAAAATTACCAGTACGTGCAACGTTTTACACATTTTATCCCGAAGTCTGCCTGGAGGTGTTCTCCTTGTCAGTTTTAGTTATTAACTTTGGTGGGTTTGATAATCTAGAACAGCAGCTTCTGAATTCAACGTAGGATTAACTCTTAATCCAAATGGCCGGTTCAAAAGCTTGCTCTTGTCTTTCACGGTGAAGAAAATGAAATAGAAGCAACAATTGCTTCTTGTTCCCCGAGAGCATGAAAAGGAAAAATGGTGAAGAAATAACCCTTTATTTCTTTTCTTTTCTTTTCCTTTTTGTTTCAATTCATTTTACCTCTCAATTTTCGTGTACAATTCACACGTATATATCTCTTATCAATAAAATGTTATTATTACAATATAATATAAATAAAACATGCTTTATTGGCAAATAAAGAAAGAAAATAAGAATATTATATTTATAATGCAAGACAACTATCATGCATTATATATATTATATTATTATAAATAAAATATTATAAAATAATATATAATATTAGATATTTGATTATTTAACATTTAAATAATCAAAGTATGAAATGACCATTTTACTCCTTATGAATAGTCACAAAGTATACCCCTTAGCGGATCCCACCAAATCCCACACTTGGGTAAACTCAATCGAGGGTCCACAATGCGTCACGTGTCACTTTACAATTAGTAAATAACAATTATTAACTAATTGTTGTACTTAACACTTAAATACACACATGCACGCATTTTTGTGGTTACGTTGGGTATTATTGGATTAAACAATTTAATCCAGTACTCTGCTCCAATGCACAATGAGTACACTCCATATCGTGGGACTCCCTAGGTCCACGCCCGATTCCTCAAATATAACTATTCCACAAGTTTGTGAGCCATGCCCCACGCACAGTCATGAATATTACAAATCGACGCATTGAATCCATCATATATATCTTGGATGTGTAGGGATATAGATTGACACCATCAAATCCCCACATGCTCATCCATAAACCTATCTGCAGAATGGTATATAAATTGAACAATATGAGCAAAACTCTTTGCCATATTGTTTATCCCATGGAAACACCTTTTCGGGTTAACTGCTTACGGCCATAAGACTTTTCTGAGATATTATCTTGGAGCTTCTAGATATATCACTCCCTATAAGAGCTGATGGATCCTATATCTGCACGCATCGGACCATACTTAGTGACACCCAACAGTCAGACCATGAAAGGTTTCTGACATGCGTGGAACCAAAGCATAGTGGATTACTCACAAGCCCACCGTGGTGCTTAGGTCAGAGGACTACGTATACTACTCAACTCAAGAGGACCTTCCATTTACGGCAACATAGGATGCCTATTGGGGTCCTAATGAGTCTGTTCAGTACTCAGTCCTAACTAAATACCTGTATGCCTATACAATCTCCAAGATCCTGATAAGCTAGGAACAACCAACTGTACCCTACAGATATAAACACACACTGATCTATGTAAATTGATAGGATCTACTAACAGACTTGCGTTAGTAGAAATAGATCAGGAACTATTTATTTGAGAACATGCTTGCATAAGCAACCTATTGCAACTCTTGCAACTATATCATTATTAGCATATTCTTAGGTTTTTGTCTCGTTACAGACGATGTTCCAACTCTTGGAATATTTGCTAACTCTTAGCACCGGTTCAAACTCGTTTAGACCTTATCCGAACTCCTTCAGATAAAACAAAGTCTGTAGCGTAACAAGTATTAAACCATATACTATGTATAAAAAAAGGTAATTAGCAATATAACAAAATATACTATGTACAGATATCAAATATTCATACAAAACTAGGATGGCACGTAGGCACAAGCCTAACAATGGCAAGCCTGATGGGTACAATGATGAACCTCTAAAGGCCTATAAACCTCTAAAGGCTTATAAGTCCTCCATGGAGATGGGGATGGAGGTTCGATTCCTTGGGGGTGCAGGTAACCTGAGCTGGTTGTGTGGGTGCGCTAGTGCTTGACTAGTGATGACTAATGAGGGATGGTGATCTCGGTGCTGTTGGACTAAACAGTTAGTGGGCCCCACATAGCCTGACAGGTTTAACTTTGTAGACTCCATTTCCTCATCCATTGCTTTTGTCCATAATTCTTTAGTAGATGATGTGATAGCCTCATTAAAGTTTCTTGGCTCATCACTATCATGTGAAGCAACCATAAATGTTTCCCTTTCAATCTCAAAATGACAACGTGGGATAAGAATACGATCGCTTTGTCGAATTGATTGTGAAGTCATCTCTGGAAGTGGATGACTCCCACTAGCACTAGGTACATATGAGTGCTTCTCAATTTGTGTGTTAGAGGTGACAATATCACATAGATTATCTAATTCATATAATTGAATGTCCTGTTAACTTCTTGAATGCTAAGAAATTCATTTTTAAGAAATGTGACATCTTGTAATTCAAGTTCAGTTATTGTTCCATCTTCACGTTCACTTATGAATACATACCCTTTTGAGTGTTCAGGGTATCTTATAAAGATACATTTCTAATGTAAACCTCACAAAGAAAAGTGAGACTCGACGCTCAATGAGGTTCTTTGCCCAAAGATCGTTCTAATTCAAATTTTTAGATTAATCAAAATAAAGAACCTTGACTCGTTATCTATGAAAGATAAGAACCAGAGGTATGAAATTGTAGACGCCACACTTAAGATGGATTAGAAGTTGTAAGTGATAAGTCTAGCAGAACGCCATAAGATGAAATCTTGATAAGTTCTAATAAAAGTTCTCAGAAGAACTTAAGAGAAAAACTCTCACAAAGGTTATTTCATAAATGTTGTGTTCTAAACTCTTTCAATCCCTATGGTATTTATAGAAACCACATGGGATGTCAAGTTACAACTTCAAACTTAAATTTCAAACTTACAACTACCTTTACACTCAAAGTTAAGAAATACAGCTATCAAAATAAATTCAACAAATTTTCAACTACCCTCACACCCAAAAGTCTACAATTACAACTAACACAACAATTGAAATTATAAAATTCAAACTTAATGTCTATTAATTCAACAAGCATATTTTTGAATTGAAAGGAGTCTTTAATTATTCTACTACTGGTTGCATGAATTTATAGGAAATCAAAGATCTAGAATGGAGGTGCTGACTTCTCCATGTATTTTTTATTTTTGGCTTCAAATCACATGGGCTAGTGCTGATAGGTTAGGCTGCACTTAGTGTGTTTCTTCAATGGCCAAAATGTGATTGAACTCTTATGATTATGCTTTGTTTGTTCTTAAAGGAACTTGAATAACATTAAGAAAGCATTGATCATTTTGAATACTTAATTTGGACAGATAAGTGTCTTGAACAAAGCATGAGTCTGAAATGTGCTTCATTAGCCCTTTTAATGCTTCCTTCAAATTCTTGGTTGTTGCCCTTGTCATTGGACCCCCATGGATGCTCAATGGATCTTGTGAAGCTTTGGCAATCTGACTTGCATCATTCCTCCTCTCTTGAAAATGATTTGTCCTCAAATCTTCACCTACATCATAAGGGCTTATATCAGCTACATTAAAGCTTGCACTTATATTATACTCACCTGGAAGATCTAACTTATAGGTATTGTCATTGATTCTTTCAATTACTTGAAATGGTCCGTTCCCTATTGGAAGTAGTTTAGAATGCCTCTGAACTGGAAACCGTTCCTTTCTCATATGCAACCAAACCCAATCACCTGGTTCAAATACAATTTTCTTGTGCCCCTTATTAGCTTGGTTAGCATATTGTTAAGTTCGTCTTTCAATGTTCAGCCACGCCTTTTCATGGATGTGTCGAACAAAATCAGCTTTCTTCTTTCCATCTAAATTTATATGCTCATCCACAGGTAAATGAGTTAAATCCAAAGGAGTTAATGGATTAAAACCGTACACAATTTCAAAATGTGAAAACTTAGTTGCTGAATGCACACTTTTATTATATGCAAATTCTACATGTGGCAAACATTCCTCCCATGTTTTCAAGTTCTTTTGTATTATAGCACGCAATAAAGTAGATAAAGTCCTATTAACTACTTCAGTTTGTGGATGACAAGTTGTAGAAAATAAAAGTTTAGTTCCTAACTTACCCCACAAAGTCTTCCAAAAGTAGCTTAAAGAACTTTGTATCCCTATCTGAAACAATACTCTTAGGCATGTCATGCAATCTTATAATCTCTTTCAAAAATAAGTCAGCAATATGTGATGCATCATCGATTTTATGACATGGAATAAAATGTGCCATTTTAGAAAACCTATCGACAACCACATATATAGAATCCCTACCCCCTTTTGACCTTGGTAAAACTAACACAAAATCCATTGATATGTCAATCCAAGGTTCACTAGGTATGGGCAAAGGAGTATACAGATCGTAAGACTTAATCTTAGACTTAGCTTGTCTATAAGTAACATACTTCTCACAAACTCTTTCTACGTCACGTTTCATATGAGGCCAAAAAAAGTGTTCATGCAAAATATTTAAAGTCTTAGATATACCAAAATGCCCCATCAAACCACCTCCATGAGCTTCTCTAACAAGCAATTCACGCAATAAACAATTAGGAACACATAATTTATTTTCTTTAAACAAAAGTCTATTTTGCCTAAAGAACTTGCCAAATGCCACTTTCTCACATGCATTAAATACATTACCAAAATCAGAATCATTAACATACAAGTCTTTAATGTATTCAAAACCTAATAATTTTGCATCTAGTAGATAGTAAGGCGTACCTTCGAGATAGTGCAACGGCCACAATATTTTCCTTGCTTGTACTTGATCACATAAGGAAACATTTAAATGAACTTCACCCACTTGGCATGCCGCTTGTTCAGCTTATGTTGGCCCTTTAAATATTTCAACGATTTGTGATTCGTATGAATCATAAATTCTTTTGCCCAAAGATAATGCTGCTAAGTTTTTAATGCCCTAAACAATGCATACATCTCTTTATCATAGGTAGGGTAATTCAAGGTTTTTCCACTTAACTTTTCATTAAAATATGCAATGGGACCTCCTTCTTTCATTAAAACAGCTCCAATACTCATTCCTGAAGCATCACACTCAATTTCAAAAGTTTTAGTGAAGTTAGGTAAAGCAAGTAAAGGTGCATTAATTAATTTTTCCTTAATCAAATTAAATACCTTTTCTTGTTCATCACCATACTTAAAACCTACATTCTTTTTTATCACTTCAGTCAAAGGTGCAGCAAGGCTACTAAAATCTTTCACAAACCTTCTATAAAAGCTAGCCAAGCCATGACAACTTCGAACGTGACCCACACTTTTAGGTTTCGGCCAATCTTCGATTGCCTTAACCTTTTCTTCATCTACCTCAATTCCTTTCGCACTAACAACAAAATCAAGAAATACAAGTTTATCCGTGCAAAAGTTTCACTTTTCGAGGTTAGCAAACAACTTTTCTTTTCTTAAAATATCTAAAACAAGTTTTAAATGTTCAACATGCTCATCCAAAATTTTGCTATAGATTAGAATGTCATCGAAGTATACAACCATAAATTTGACAATAAAAGTACGTAAAACATGATTCATTAGTCTCATGAAAGTACTTGGTGCATTAGTTAATCCAAACGGCATAACTAACCACTCATATAAACCATATTTTGTTTTAAAGACAGTTTTTCATTCATTACCTTCTCTCATCCTAATTTAATGATATCCGCTCTTCAGATCAATTTTGGTAAAAACACAAGAACCATACAATTCATCAAGTATATCATCTAATCTAGGAATGAGATGGCTATATTTTATAGTGATATTGTTGATGGCGCGACAATCAACATATATCTTCTATGACCCATCCTTCTTAGGCACAAGTAATACTGGAATCGCACAAGGACTCATGCTCTCACGCACATATCCCTTCTCCATGAGCTCACTAACCTGCCTCTGAAGTTCCGTTGTCTCCTTAGGATTGCTTCTATAGGCTGCTCTATTTTAGAATTAATGCTCTGAGTATAAAGTCAATTTGATTTTCGATTTCCCTTATTGGTGGTAAATCATTAGGTACCTATTCGGGAAACACATCATCAAATTCCTGTAAAAGAGAAACAATAACACTAGGCAAAGAGGGATTAAGTTCGTTAGTACTAAAACAAGCCTCTTTATACAAAAGTACAATCATAGGTTGGTTTAAAAACAAAGACTTTTTGATCTCGCTCTCTTTTTCATAGAAATTCACTTGTTTTCACTCTTTTCTTTCCTTGTTAATCGAAATTTCCTTTTTCTTTTCACTCTCTTTTTCACTCTTTTTAGTTCGCTCTCTTTTGCATAGAAATTCACTTGTTTTCACTCTTTTCTTTCCTTGTTAATCGAAATTTCCTTTTTCTTTTCACTCTCTTTTTCACTCTTTTTAGTTTTGGCCTCTCTTGCTTTTGAGCTCTCACTCTCTGTTTTTAACCTCACTTGATATTCATACACTTGTCTTGGGGTTAAAGGTACAAGAGTAATTTGCTTTCCACGAATTAAAAAAGAGTATCTATTAGTGTATCCATCATGGATTACACATCTATTATACTGCCATGGTCGCCCTAAAAGAATATGTTCCGCATGCATTGGGACCACATCACACAAAATTTCATCTTTATACCTTCCAATTAAGAATGAAACAAGCACATGTTTATTTACTTTAACTTCTCCACAATCATTCAACCATTGTAGTTTGTATGGCCGATGTTTCAAAGTTGTCAAATATAATATTTTCACCAAACTAGTGTTAGCCACATTAGTACAACTCCCCCCATCAATCATCATGCTACATACCTTATTATTGACATGGCATCTAGTTTGAAAGATGTTGTCGCATTGTAACTTTTCATCTTCTTTTATTTGCATATTTAAAGCTCTCCACCAACTGGATACTCAATGTCACTTGCATCTTTCAAAGGTAGCATGGACTCATCATCAAATTCACCTTCGGTCTTAATATCCCATCATCTTTCAAAATCATCACTCTTTTGTCTGGGCATTGTGATGCAATATAACCTATTCCCAGACACTTAAAGCATTTTATATTTCTATTTCAAGAAGGTTGGGAATCAAATTTACCTTTGTTTGTTGCGCCTCCCACGCTTTGGCCCTTAGGTGCTTCTATCTTAGACTTGGAATTAGTTTGCTCATCTTTCTTATTCCAATTCAATCTCCAAGAGGACGAGGATTCTGAATTCAGGCTATATCTTGTGGAACTCTTCCTCTTGAGTTGTCTTTCCACCTTTATTGACATATGCACCATGTTTTCCAACTCTACATAATCCTGTAATTCAACCACATTAGCAATATCATGATTCAAACATTGCAAGAATCTGGCCATTGTTGCCTCTCTATCTTCCTCAACATTGGCTCATATCATGGCTATCTCCATTTCTTTGTGGTGGTCTTCAACACTTTTGGAACCCAAAGTAAGGCTTTGTAATTTTTGGTACAATTCCCTGTAATAATGATTAAGGACAAATTACTTTCTCATAATAGCTTTCATCTCTTCCCATGTATCAATAGGCCTCTCACTATTTCTTCGCCTATTTGAAATAAATTGGTCCCACCAAACAATTGCACAATCAGGGAATTCAATAGCAGCCAGTTTTACCTTTTCAATTCAGAGTAGTTGTGACAATCAAACACCAATTTCATCTTCTTCTGCCACTCCAAATAAGATTCAGGATTATTTTTGCCTTGAAAAGATGGAATCTTCATCTTAATACTTCCCAAGTCATTATCAATCCTATCTCCATATCTAACTCCTCTATCTCATTCCCACACCCAAATCTGCCAAAATTAACATTAGAGGTACGATCATCATCATTTAAATCCTCCCTATAGTCAGATTCATAATCATACCTAAGTTGATTCCTTTCTCTTTGTTGCACATTAGGAGCTCTAGGCGGTTGCCCTCTTTTTCAACTAGATTCAACCTTATCTGTTCTCTCATTTACCTCATCAAACCTCAATTCTAGTTGATTAAATTTTTTTCCTAAGGATTTAAAGAATAATTTGAAATCTATCTTCTCTTGAGCCTCATCTGATGAGCTTTTATCTTTTTCTTGAGACATATTTTAAAACCTGCAAATAAAATGTTAGACAACCTCACAAACAATCCCTTACATGTTTCTCTCTTGGTTGATAGCACTCACACTCGTGTTTACTCAAATTTGACTTTTATCCTCTAATGAGCTCACACACTCTTGCCTTTTTTTACTATTTAGTCTTCTCTTTAGTTCTTTATTGAATCAAAATTAACTTAATCAAAATTAACTTGTGACATCTAAAACTCAATAAATCAGTCTCACTGAGAATGATTTAATCGTAATTGGTAAAGTATGAGTAGAATTTAAGCAGCAAAGAGAACAATGCTATAGTGGAAAATGACATAAGAAAACAAAGACAATTAGGGTTTTTGTCTTAGGCTAAATTTAAATTGACAGAATACACTTGATGAAACAAAACTTATTCAACTAATTCAGAACGTTTTTTTTGAATTGAGAACAGTCAACCTGGAATCAATGGAATATGATTTTTTTTTTTAATTTTTTGTTTTTTTATTGATATGTAATAATAGAACTTGAAAAAATAGATAAAACAACTGACAAGAAGAAACAAGAAAATTGATATAGGCCTTGAATTCTCTGGAACAAAACAAAGTTGCAGATTTTGAAAAACAAAAGAACAAATAATGGAAATGAAAAGGATAGTTCAAACCTGATTAGAGCTTACGCTCTGATACCAAATGATGTGAACCTTACAAAGAAAAGTGAGACCCGACGCTTAATGAGGTTCATTGCCCAAAGATCATTCTAATTTAGATTTTTCGATTAATCAAAACAAAGAACCTTAACCCGTTATCTATGAAAGATTAGAACCAGAGGTATAAGAAATTGTAGACGCCACACTCAAGATGGATTAGAAGTTGTGAGTGATAAGTCTAGTAGAACGCCACAAGATAAAATCTTGATAAGTTCTAATAAAATTCTATGAAAAACTTAAGAGAAAAACTCTCACGAAGATTATTTCATAAATGCTGTGTTCCAAACTCTTTCAATCCCTATTGTATTTATAGAAAATATATGGGATGTCAAGTTACAGCTTTTAAACTTACAACTACCCTTACACTCAAAGTCAAGAAATACAGCTATCAAAACAAATGCAACAAACTTTCAACTACTTTCACACCCAAAAGTCCACAATTACAACTAACACAACAACTAAAATTAAAAAATTGAAACTTAATGTCTATTAATTCAACAAGCATATTCTTGAATTGAAAAGAGTCTTTAATTTTTGCAAGTATGTCAAATTCTATTACTGGTTGCATGAATTTGTAGAAAATTAAAGATCTAGAATGGAGGTGCTGACTTTTCTATGTATTTCTTATTTTTGGCTTCAAATCACATGGGCCAGTGCTGATAGGTTAGGCTGCGCTTAGTGTGTTTCTTTAATGGCCAAAATATGATTGAACTCTTATGATTATGCTTTGTTTTTTCTTAAAGGAACTTAAATAACATTAACAAAGCATTGATTATTTTGAATACTTAATTTGGACAGATACTAAGTGTCTTGAACAAAGCATGAGTCTGAAATGTGCTTAATTAGCACATTTAATGCTTCCTTCAAATTCTTGGTTGTTGCCCTTGTCATCAGATCCAAATTCTTGGTTGTTGCCCTTGTCATCAGATCCAAATTCTTGGTTGTTGCCCTTGTCATCAGATCCCCATGGATGCTCTACGGATCTTGTAACGAATCTTGTGAAGCTTTGGCAGTCTGATTCACATCAATTTCTTTCTTCTTGGACTTAATTTTCCATGTTTATGTGATGGGTCATGAACATATGCTGCTGACCCCTATGGTTACAAATGAGCTAGGTTAGGTTTCCTACCCGTGATGTGCCTTGATTTATAACAAAATTAAATGGTAAAGTTGATGGAGGATAGAACTAAATAGATACCTTGATAAGTCGTATGGACGCCACAAGAATCAATTTAGGGTTTTGACGCCACACTCTTGGTGATCAAAGAGTGATAAGTCAGCAACTATCTTCAAGAGTTGAAAAACTTGAGAAGACAATTTTGAGAGAGAAAAGTTCTATTTTCGTGCATCCAATTCCAAAATGAGGCAACTGCCTCTATAAGACTTAAACATGCCTTATATAGGCTTACAAAATGAGGGGAAACCCTAATATTACCTAATAAACTTAAAAAGCCCAAAATAAGCCCAATATGACTTAACAATTTTTAAAACAAAACTAAATAAGTTCAAGAAAGGCCTAAATACATAAAAATAGCAACAACAGAAGTAAATAAAGCCCAATAGCATGGAAGAAGGCCCTTAGCTGCTGTTTTAAGCCCAACATCACCAAACATCTTTAAATCACGTCCCAATCTCTAATTGAAGACAAATAAACACATTTAACTCATATCCATTCAGATCGCAAGCTTCTAATCCCATAGACGCCTCAATAGCTCCAATTTGACTACTTATGGCCCTTTGAAGTTGTTTAGCCTTATCCCTTGTTATTGGACCATCTGAAATCTCATTTACCCTCAGCTCGCCTTCTTCAGTTGATTTAGAACCTTTATGATGCACATTATAACCCCCGGGCAGAGAATGATTTGCTCTAAAATCAGAATCTTCTAAATCTTCCAAATAAGGAGATAAGTCCTTCACATTAAAAGTGGCTGAAACATTGTAATCACCAGGAAGGTCAACTTTGTAAGCATTACTATTTACCTTCTCTATAATACGAAAAGGTCCATCAACTCTTGGCATCAGCTTGGACTTCCGCTTGCTAGGAAATCTTCCCTTGCTAAGATGAATCCAAACAAGATCACCAGGTTCAAAGCTAATCATTTTTCGTCCTTTATTAGCATGTTTAACATACTTAGCTGTTTTCTCCTCAATATAAATTTGACCTGCTCATGAAGCTTCTTCATCAATTCTGCCTTCTTAACACCATCCATAGATGTCCTCTCATCAATTGGAATAGGAATAAGGTCAATAGGAACAAATGGATTAAATCCATACACAATCTCAAATAGTGAAAATTTTTTAGCCCCATGCACACTACGGTTGTATGCAAACTCCACAATAGGCAAACAAGTATCCCAACTCTTTAAGTTCTTGTTTATAACAGCTCGTAACAAAGAAGATAGAGTACGATTCACTACCTCAGTTTGCCCATCAGTTTGTGGATGACAAGCAGTACTGAAAAGTAACTTTGTTCCAAGCTTCTTCCAAAGAGTCTTCCAAAAATAGCTTAAGAACTTTGTATCACGATCAGAGACAATGCTTTTAGGGATTCTATGCAAACGTACAATTTTCCTAAAAAACAAATCAGCAATATGAATAGCATCATCAGTTTTGTTACAAGGAATAAAGTGGGACATTTTGGAGAACCGATCAACCACAACCATCATTGAATCCTTCCCACGCTATGTTCTAGGTAATCCAAGCACAAAATCCATACTAATATCCATCCATGGTTGCTCTGGGATAGGTAAAGGCATATATAGTCCATATGCATTCTCTTTACCCTTAGCTTTCTTGCAAATTACACATCTTTCAACAACCTTATGAATATCCCGCAGCATATTAGGCCAAAAGAAGTGCTCTTTTAGTAGCTCATAAGTTTTCTTCTCCCCAAAATGACCACTAAGACCACCCCCATGAGCCTCACGCACAAGCAACTCACGTAAGGATCTTGAAGGTATACACATTCTGCCCAACTTGAACAAGTAACCATTATGCACAAAAAACCCATCACAAGCTCCTTTAGCACATTTAGACATCATATTAGCAAAGTATGAATCACTGGTATATTGTTCTTTCACCTGTTCAAAACCTAAAAGCCTTGCATTTAACATAGAAATCAATGCATACCTCCTAGAAAGAGCATCAGCAATGACATTAGTTTGCCCCTTCGTGTATTTTATGACATATGGAAATGGCTCCATAAACTCTACCCATTTGGCATGTCTTCTATTCAGCTTGTTCTGCTCTTTAAGATACTTTAACGATTCATGGTCAGTATGAATAACGAACTCTTTAGGTAATAAATAATGCTGCCATACCTCGAGAGCCCGAATCAATGCATAAAACTCCTTGTCATAAATAGAGTAGTTTAAACGTGCCCCATTCAGCTTCTCACTAAAGAAAGCAATTGGCCTCTTTTCTTGCATCAAAACAGCCCCAATACCGACCCCTGAAGCATCACACTCTATTTCAAATGTTTTAGTAAAATCGGGAAGTGCTAAAACTGGAGCAGAACATAATTGTTCTTTAATCAGTTCAAATGACTTCTGTGCATTCTCATTCCACCTAAACTCATTCCCCTTTTTCAAACACTCTGTCATAGGCGCAACAATAGAACTAAATCTATGTAAATTGATAGGATCTACTAACAGACTTGCATTAGTAGAAATAGAACATGAACTATGTATTTGAGAACATGCTTGCATAATGACACATTCTAGCAACCTATTGCAACTCTTACAACTATATCTTTATTAGCATATTCTGAGGTTTTTGTCCCGTTACAAACAATGTTCCAACTCTTGAAATATTTACTAACTCTTAGCACCGATCTAAACTCTTTTAGACAGCATCTGAACTCCTTCAGACAAAACAAAGTCTGTATCGTAACAAGCATTAAACCATATAATCAAAAGGTAATTAGTGATATAACAAAATATATTCTATATAGATATTAAATATTCATATAAAATTGGGATATCATGTAGGCATAACCCTAACAATCTCTCACTTGCCCTAGTGCCAATCACAGTGGTATTTAATACCCATAGACTTCATGTGTTTCACAAACACCTTTGGAGTTAAGGCTTTGGTAAGTGTGTCTGTTATATTATTTACATAATCTATTCTATAAATAACTACATCTCTCCTGGCCAAGATTTCTCTAATGAAGGGGTATTTTCGCTCTACATACTTTGACTTCTGTTGTGCTCTTAGCTTCTTTGCTTGTGCTATGGCCCCATTGTTGTCGCAAAATAATGGGATAGGATCCGATAAACTTGGAACTATTCTAAGCTCAGCGATAAACTTGCGAATCCAAACAGTGTCCTTTGCAGCTTTAGAAGCTGCAATGTACTCTGCCTCTGTGGTTTAAGTCAGCTGTGGACCCCTGCTTGGTGCTCTTCCAGCTCACGCGCCTCTATTGAAAGTAAACACATATCCAGATGTAGACTTTCTATCATCTATATCAGACTGAAAGTCTGAATTCGTGTATCCTCTCACTATAATATCACTATCTCCATAACTGAGAAACTTATCATTCATACCCATAAGGTATTTTAGGATATGTTTGACCGCAATCCAATAGTAGTCACTTGAATTAGATTGATATCGGCTTATAACACTGACAACCATGTTGATATCAGGTCTCGTGCACATTATAGCATACATCAAGCTGCCAACAACTGATGCATATGGTATGTTAGACATTCTGACTCTTTCATCTTCCGTCTGAGGAGACATTCTCCTAAAGAGATGAATACCATGTCTAAAAGGTACATTTACTGTCTTACAGTTAGTAAAACTGTACATTTCCAAAATGCTATCAATGTAAGATGACTGAGAGAGTCTTATTAGCTTCCTAGCTCTATCTCTATAGAGTTTTATACCTAGTATATAGAAAGCTTCTCCCAAGTCTTTTATGGAGAAATTCTTACTCAGATAGCTTTTCGTGGATTACAATATACCAATATCATTCCCAATGATCAGTATGTCATCCACATAGAGAACTAGGAAGACAATCATGCTCTTACTGACCCTTTTATACACACAAACTTCTTCCTCATTTTTGATGAAATCAGACTTTCTGATTATCTCATCAAAATGATGATTCCAACTTCGGGAGGCTTGCTTAAATCTATAAATGAACTTCTTTAGCCTGTATACTAGACCAAAAGTTTGGTTAGATGTAAAACCTTTAGGCTGTTCCATGAATATCTCCTCCTCGAGGTATTTATTCAAGAATGTTGTCTTTACATTCATCTGCCAAATCTCAAAGTCATAGTATACAACAAGTGCCAACAAAATCATGATTGACTTTAGCATCACAACTGGTGTAAATGTCACCTCATAATCGATCCCAAATAGCTGAGAATAACCTTTTGTCACCAGTAGGGCCTTAAAGGTCTCTACCTTTCTATCAGACCCACGCCTCCGTTTGTAAATCTATTTACAACTAATAGGAACAATTCCTTCAAGTAGCGAAACTAAGTTCCAGACTTGATTCTGATGTATAGAGTCAATTTCGGATTACATGGCTTCTTGCCATTTACCCAAGTCAATGTCTAACATCGCCTCCCTGTAAGTTAAATAATCGTCTCCTTCTATCAAGAAAACCCCAAGTGTACCTTCAAGCATCTGACCACACCTAAAAGATGGCCTGGACATCCTTTCAGACCTATGTGGAGGGTGTGTTAAAGGTACATTGCTCTCTTGAACTTTAGGATCAATTTGTAGCTCATCAGGTTCCAGATTGACTTCATCAAGTACAATCTTTCTATAATCCCCATGATCTTCTAGAAACTGTTTCTCAAGGAAAGTGGCATTCCGAGCAATGAACACATTTCGTTCCTCTGGATCATAGAATTGGTATCCTATTGAATTCTTGGAATACCCAATGAACCTGTACTTGTACCCCTTGGGTACAAGTTTATCCTATTGCGTAACTCTTATGTAAGCAGGACAACCCCAAATCTTAAGATACTTAAGACTCAATTTTCTACCCTTCATCATCTCATGTATAGTGGTAGGAACAGTTTTAGATGGAACTTTATTCAAGATATTAGCAGTAGTGTCTAGAGCATAACCCCACAGGTATTCTGGAAGATCGGTAAAGCTCATCATCGATCGAACCATATCCAATAAAGTCTGATTCCTCCTCTTCGACACACCATTGTGTTGCGGAGTACCTTGAGGACTATATTAAGCGAGAATCTCATTCTCTTTTAAATAGTCCAAAAAATCACTGCCCATGTACTCACCACCTCGATCTGATCGAAGGCACTTAATGTACCTCTTGGTTTGTTTCTCTCTACTTTAAGTCGAAATTCTTTGAATTTTTTAAAGGTTTCTGACTTGTGTTTCAACAAAAACATGTAATCATATTGCGACCAATCATCGATAAAGGTTACAAAGTATCGAAACCCACCCATTGCAGTGTGATTCATTGGTCCGCATACATCACTATATATCAATTCTAATAAACTAGCGGCACGGTCTCCAACATTGGTAAATAGAGATTTGGTCATCTTCCTTTGAATACAAGATTCACAAACTGGATAAGGCTCCATGGTCAAATCAGGTATCTGACCATCCTTAACCAGACGGGATAGGCCTCTCACACCTATATAGCCTAATCTCATATGCCACATTTCAGTTTCATTTAAAGTTTCTGATCTTGCACTTTTGTTACTAGAACTAGCTTGAACATTCATGACATTTCTTATTGTATCCAATACATAATACCCATTGACTAACTAACACTCAGCCAACAAAACATCACGCATATCAGATAAATATAAAGAACAATTTCGTATATTTACATGATAGCCTTCACTGTCAAGAACAGGAAGGGATACAATCTATCTGATAATATTGGGTACATAATAATAATTATACAAAATAACTGTTCTATTACAAGGGAGAAGCAAATTAAGTTGTCCAACAACTTGGACCTGCAGGAAGTCTCTATTTCCCGCTCTGGGCATCACTTTTCCTGGCTTCAGCATCCTAACTTCCCTTAGTCCCTGCAACACATTGCAGATGTAAGAAGAGCATGCGATATCTAATACCTAGCCAGTACAAGCATCAAATGCTAAAGAAATATCAATAATAGTCAACCACATACCTCAGGCAGTTGCGCTTCTAGTGCTCGTCCTCACCGCAAAAGAAACACTTTTCTTTTGCTTTCTTCTCATGAGGCTTGGATACCTGCTACCTCTGAGGACCCATCCAGGGTAGCTTTTTCTGTATCTTCTTCTTCTCTTTGGACTTCCCAAAAGTCTTTGGTGTAGAAGTGTTGACGTATTTTAGGGTGTATGCATGTGATTGTGTACATATTGAAAACACTAAACACATGTATCATATACACGAATTTGGCAGCGGAAAACATACCTTTGAAGACCTCCGATGAAGATTTCAAATTTGGATTTCTTTATTCCAACTTTGAGCTCACCTTGAAGTGTACTTTTGTTCAATTCTAGTTCACAACAATCTGGTGGGATTGTGAAGTTAGAATAACAGCAGTATAATCTCCAGCAACAAGGTTTGATTACTTGAAAGAAAAATAAGAAGGATTTAATTTTCTTTCTCCTTTGGTTTTTCTCATAAGTCTTTGTTCAATGAAAAACTCTCTCAAAACTAACTCTTCTTTTTCCTCTCAATCCTTGTGCGAATTTTTGATTCACACACACTTGTTAACACACATGAAACTCAACCATTTTTAGTGCTCTCAACACTTAACAAGTGCTCCACCAAAATTAGATTAAGTGGCCAACTACTAAAATAATATTTGGTGGCCATTTTAATGGTCTAATAAAATTAACCATTAATCACAAAATGGTGCTTACTTAATTTAGTTTATGTTTGTCAAATTAGGTATGTCTTCCATTTAGGAATAAAATATCAAATAAATAAAATCATATTTTATTTATTTAAATAACATTTATTTAATTATTCAAAAGCTATTTGAATAATTAATATTTACCTTATTTGATTTGACTAACATGGTTAATGGGTGAAATCATGGTAAAACAATTTATGGAATAAATTGTGCCACTTGTTAACATCTAATTAGTTAATAACTCTTGTCAACTAATTAAATGATATACTTAACATTTAAGTCTAAACAAGTGCACCACCTAAGGAACTCCGAAACATATTTTCAGTTTGCTAAAATTTTGTAGAATGAAACTATTCAATCCATTATGCTACTCCAGTGCACAATGAGTACACTTCATATTGTGAGACTCTCTAGGTCCACGCCCAAATTGTCATATGAAACTCCTCCATACGTTCGTGAACGATACCCCATAGACACGTTATGGATATTACAAAGTGACGCGTTAGACCATACAAGTTAAGGTTATAACATATTCATATAATCCCTCCATCATTTATATCCGGGTAGAGCAGAGATATAGATCAACACCGTCAAATCTCCATATGCCCAACCGAAAGCTTATCTCTAGAATTGTATTTCAATAAATAATATTCTCAAACACTTTTGTAATATTATTTATCCCTAGGGTTAAACTCTTTTCTCGGAAATTACTGATTATAGCCATAAGACTTTCTTAAATATAATTTATAGAGCATTAGGATATAATACTCACCCAAATGAGCTGATGGATCCCATATCTATACATATCGAACTCTATTAGCATCGGGCCATACCCAGTGACACCTAGCGGTCAAACCATAAAAGGTTTCTAACATGTGTAGAACTAAAGTATGGTGAATCACTCACAAGCCCACCGTGGCACTCAGGTCAAAGGACCATGAATACTACTAAACTCGAAAGACCCTCCATTGACGGTTTCATAGGATGTCTATTGAAGATCTTTGTGAGTCTGTTCAGTATTCAGTCCTTACTGAATACCTATATCTCTATACGAGCTTCCACTAAACTCATGGTTTGTTAAGACTAACCATCTAGACCATCCAGATTTAGACATACACCAATCTATATATTTATTAAGGTATTCACTGAAGGACCAGCATCAGTGAAGATAAAATAGGAATATAATATTTGAGAACATATTTGCATAATGACATTTTCTAGCACTATTTGCAACTCTTTGCAATTACGTCATTACTAATATATTCTTAGGTCTTTGTCTCATTTTAGACAAGGCTCTAACTCTTTAGATATCGCTGACTCTTATAACCTAATAACTCTTATCAGTGCCAACTCTCAGCATTTACAACTCTCAACGTTGCGAATTCTTAGCACTGATCTAACTCATTTAGACCAGATCGTACAATTTCTGAAACGTTATAAGCATCTTACCATATATAAATATAATTAACGATTTATTGAAATAACAATATTAGTATAAATATTAAACAAATATTCATACATAATGGGATGGCACGTAAGCACAAATCCCAACAAGAAGATGAGGTACTCTGGACCAAGAGGGTCAAACCCCCTTTAAGCATTTCCTCATCCGCTGTCTTCAACAAATTATGAAGCTCTGCATATATTGGGGTCAATGCTTGCATATTGAAATTCATAACAAACTGAGCAAATGACCTCGGCACCGATTGGAGAATCAAACTATTCTCCAAGTTATTATTTAGAGAAATGTCTATAGCCTCCAATTTCTCAATGTACCCAATCGATTATCTTGAGTATATTGGGACTAACAGGACTGCCCTCGCTTAGTCTAGCCTGAAAGAGCGCCTTGGCGACCCATACATCTCGACCTAAGGTCGATCACCAAAGAGCTCCTTCAAGTGCGACATTATACTACTAGCACTGTCCATACGAATGTGCTCCTACTGTAACTCTATAGACATCAAGGCGAGGATGTACGATTTAACTTTTAAATCGTCATCCAACAATTTTTGATATATCTCATTTTCTTTAGGGAAGACATCATCAAAAACACCTCAGGGCATCTTCTGATCTATAATATATCTAACCCTCTCAGAATCTAGAACAATTACGAGATTCATGAGTCAATCTGAATAATTCTCAGCGCTTTTAAGCTGGTGTGCATCCAATATGCGCACCAAGAGATTTGTAAAGGCCACCAGATCAAATCTTGCATAAACAAAACAAATAGGATATGTCAATGAAATTTGTTAAATCGCTAATATTGCGTTTTAAATAATGGGTATAACAATTATACATTTTTTAATTTAAAACACTCTTCCACTACTTTACATAATCCCGATGATCTCTCAAACGGGAATACGATAGTTTAAACTCTTTTAAACTATACAACAAGAAGTATGCCTCATTTGAATTTACTCCAGCCTCACATTGTAGCAATATTGGCCTTTATAAACCCAACAGGTAGATAACATTTGCCAATTGCATCTCATGCAACCTTTACTTCTTGATCCTGAATACACCTTATCCTCACGCTGTAGCAATATTGGATAAGTGTATTCCAGATTAACTTGTCAATTATCAAATATATGTTACTAATACTACCCTCATGCTATAGCAATATTAGGCAATACGTTCGCATATAATTTTTTTATCTCATGTTTAACTGGTATAGTCCAAACCCAACCGACCAAGTCCCTCACGCTGTAACAATATTAGGAAAAGGCCGACATGACTCGTCTAATACAGTATTGACAAGACGGACCAATATATAATATTATCTCATAATATTATATAATTTAATCTAATTAAGAGATATTTTTCTAATTTAATAGATCCCCATCTCATGAGAAGGTAATTCTCAATTAATAAATATTTCTATATCAACATAATTAACCCCCACCAGTAGGGTTCCCATTGTGACTCTTAATATAGAAAATTGATTCTGGTTTATAATGCAAACTGATAACTCTTATCATTGCATCTCATACACCCTACATATGCAAAATTAATTTTGAAACATTTTCAAAAATACTGTAGCTTGTGAACAATAAACATTAATGTTCATTAGTTACTGTTCAAGTGAACAGTTCCAGCACTGCGGCGAAGACTACCAGCGCTACATTGCTGGGAGGTTGAACCCCTAGCGTTGCAGCACCCAAAGAACACCGCTGCAGTGCTAAAAGGTTGCACCCTCAGCGCTGCGGCGCTGACCCATAAGCACTAGGGCGTGAATTTCAAAACATTCAGCGGCTCAGCGTGGGCTAACCAACGCTCCAACACTGAGAGAAAAACTCTCAGCGCTGGCGTGACAGGTCTTCAGTACTGTGGCGTTGGGTGGTCAAACCCCCAACGCTGTAGCACCAGCCCCATGGCGCTGCAGTGTCCAGTGTCCCCTTTTTGGCATACCCATTTCAACACTTGAAATGCCCCATTTATATTGGGTCTTTTTATTCCGTCCACTTAAACAACACCCAAATTATACAGAACTGGCTTTGATACCACATTTTGTAGGGAATTAACTGTGTACAGGTGTATGCATGTGCTAGTGTGTTTATTGCAAAATATACATCTAATACATATTTTAACGCAGTAGAATTTAAAAACATACAATGAACACATAATCATATATTAATCAAATTAATATACCAATAATAAAATTGAGAAATTACCAATACGTGTAACATTTTACATGTTTTCCTCCGGAGTCCGCCTAGAGTTTTACTCGTTGTCAGTTCTGGTTATCAAATTGGTAAGCTTAATAAGCTAGAACAGCAGCTCCTTAATCCAACATAGAATTAACTCTTAATCCCAAATGGCCGGTTCTTAACCTTTTGCTCTTGTCTCTCACAGTGAAGAATGAGAAGAATTGGAAGCAACAATTGTTTCTCTAAGAAAGGAGCATGAAACGAAAATAAGAAAATGAAATAACCATTTAATTCACTTTCTCTCAATTTTCCTTACCTATTTCCATTTCCAATTTCACACATATATATCTCTTTTCTATTAAAAAAAATAATATCACAATATAATATTAATAAAACATGCATTGTTGGTAAATAATAATATTAAATATATAATGCATGACAACTATCATGCATTATATATATTATATTATTATTAATATAATATTATAAAATAATATATTTTATTAGAGAATTTTGATTATTTAACATTTAAATAATCAAAGTGTAAAATAACCATTTTACCCTTCATGAATAGTTATCAAGTATACCTCTTAGCGGATTCCATCAAATCCCACACTTGGGTAAACTCAACTGAGAGTCCACAATGCATCACGTGTTATTTTACAATTAGTGAATAACAATTATTGACTAATAATTGTATTTAACACATAAATACGCACATGCACGTATTTTTGTGGTTACGTTGGATATTACTGGATTAAACAATTTAATCTAGTACCCTGCCCTAGTGCACAACGAGTACACTCTATATCACGGGACTCCTTAGGTCTACACCTGATTCGTCAAATTGAACTATTTCATAATCTGTGAGCCATGCCCCACGCACATGTCACGAATATTACATATCAGCGTGTTGAACCATACAAGTTGAGGTTACAACACATATGTATAGTCCTTCCATCATATATATCTTGGATATGCGGGGACATAGATCCACACAGTAAAATCCCTATATGCTCATCCATAAACATATCTCCATAATGGTATCTTAATAGTACAATATGAGCAAAACTCCTCCTTGTCATATTGTTTAACCCCATGGAAACACCTTTCCGGGTTAACTGCTTATGGCTGTAAGACTTTCTTGAGATACTATCTTGGAGCATTGATAAGGGCAAAATTGTCATATATTTTCTCATATTTTTATTATTGATATTTTATGAGAATAGATAGCTATTTATGTGCTTTATTGTTATTTATAGGGACTAAAATATAAAATTTTTAAAGTATGTGTCCATCGCCCCAACGCCACGAGGATTATCACCCCAGCGCTGGAATAGTGATCGAAATAAGAAAAATGACATATTTAAGTCGAATCTGGAGCCCCAGCGTCAGACCTTCATGGCGCTAGCGACGGGATAGCGCCCCAGCGCCATCAATTCACTGCTCCAGCGGTGAAGCCTTTTTCACGAGTCACCGCAGCGACAACTACATAGCACTTCAGTGGTAGCGCGAGTCCTAGTCCAACGAGAATTGAGATTTTCAAACTCATATCAATCCCTATAAAAAGCCACTTATTCCCAGCCTTCAAGAAGAATCCAAGAGCAACCTAGAGCAATTCAAGAACACCAAGAATACAGAGCACGAGTCTTGAAGACAATAGGAGTTTAATTTAAGCAACTTTAGAGAGAGATTCAAGGCGTTCTTCGACATCAAGAGTACTTTAGGCAGCGCAATTGAGAGCAATTCGACGCCTATATATTGGTTTGCTATTGATTGTATCATGGTTTATTATTTTTACTGCTATTCTCTTGTAGCCATGAGCTAAACTTATTTTCTAGTGTTAATACTTGAACGCAATATGTGTGCTTAATTGCCATATCTTTTGAATATTTGATAAACTTAGTTCTTTGATATTCAAATTACTTGATTTTAATGTTTCAATATATCTGGCCAATATATGGTCAATGAGTTGGTAATATTGTTGATAAACTCGAAAGAGGAATCATAATATTTAGACCTATGTAATTTGATGCATAATTGTAGAGTAACATTCAATGTTGCATATGCAAGTTTCAATTTAGGATAGAAATATACCTAATTGGCATGTATGATCAATAAGACCTAATCTTAATGAATCTTAATTTATTACAAGTACCATAGGAATATAGATATTTGGTAAATTAGGGTATACTCGCATGACCTTGGAAGAGGCTTGTGAATACATTAGTGTCTTGATCAATAACAAAGATTAAGGGAGTTAAATATTAAAAGATTAATCATTAGAAAGCATATTGAGGGATAGTATTAATCCTAGGTTTTCTCTATATTGCTATCACTTAAATCTCTTTGCATTGTATTTTTGCCTTTATATTTTCGACATTCATTCTTAGATTTTTATTTATCTGAATAATTATTAGGAAGATATCATTTTAGTAATTGGTTAAAAAGAAGAAATTATCCATGTGGGTTCGACATCCGACTTATTTAGTCTCTTTATTACTTACATAGGATAGTGTATACTTGCACTTAATTTAAGATATAGAAATATCGCATCAAGCATCTAGATATATCACTCTCTATGAGAGCTGATGGATCTCATATCTGCATGCATCGCACTCCATGAGCATCGAACCATACCTAGCGACACCAGCAGTCAGACCACAAAAGTTCTTTGATATACGTGGAACCAAAGCATGGTGGATCACTCACAAGCCCACCGTGGTGCTTAGGTTAGAGGACCACGTATACTACTCAACTCGAGAGGACCTTCTATTGACGGCAATATAGGATGTCTATTGGGGTCCTCATGAGTCTGCTCAGTACTCAGTCCTAACTGAATACCTATATGCCTATACAATCTCCAAGATCCCGATCAATTAGAAACAATCAACTGTACCCTACAGATATAGACATACACTTATCTATGTAAATTGATAAGATCTACTAACAGACATGTGTTAGTAGAAATAGAACAGGAACTATGTATTTGAGAACATGCTTGCATAATGACACATCTTAGCAACTTATTACAACTCTTGCAACTATATCATTATTGGCATATTCTGAGGTCTTTTGTCCGGTTACAGACAATGTTCCAACTCTTAGAATATTTGCTAACTCTTAGCACCAATCTAAACTCTTTTAGACCGTATCTGAATTCCTTTAGATAAAACAAAGTTTGTAGCGTAACAAGCATTAAACCATATAATCAAAAGGTAATTAGCGATATAATAAATATACTCTGTATAGATATTAAATATTCGTACAAAACTAGGATGGCACGTAGGCACAACCCTAACATTGTGCACATCATAGCATACATCAGGCTGCCAACAGCTGATGCATATAGTATCTTAGACATTCTAACTCTTTCATCTTCTGTCTGAGGAGACAGTTTCCTCGAAAGATGAATGCTATGTCTAGAAGGTACATTAGCTATCTTACAATTAGTAAAATTGTACCTTTTTAAGATACTATCGATGTATGATGATTGGAAGAGTCTTATTAGCTCTATCTCTAAAAAGCTTTATACCCAGTATATAGGAAGCCACTCCCAAGTCCTTCATGGAGAAATTTTTGTTTACAATTAAATATACCGATATCATTCCTAATGATCAGTATGTCATCCATGTAGAGAATTAAGGAGACAACCATACTCCCACTGACCTTTTTATACACACATGGTTCCTCATCATTTTTTATGAAACTAGATCCTTTGATTACCTCATCAAAATGAAGATTTCAATTCAGGGAAGCCTACTTAAGCCCATAAATAGATTTCTTCAGTTTACATACTAGACCCGTGGATTAGCTGGATGCAAAACCTTTGGGCTATTCCATGTACATCCCTTCCTCGAGATATCCATTCAGGAATGTCGTTTTTACATCCATCTTCTCATAGTCAAAATATGCAGTAATAGCCAATAAAATTTGTATTGACTTCAATATCGCTATTGGTACAAAGGTTTCCTCATAATCGATCCCAGATCATTGAGAATAATCTTTTACAACCAGTTGGGCTTTGAAAATCTCTACCTTTCCATCAGGCCCTCACTTTCGCTTGTAAATCCTTTTACAACCGATAGGAACTATTCCTTTAGGAAGCTCAACCAAGTCCCAGACTTGATTGTGATGAATTGAGTCAATTTCAAATTTTATGGCTTCTTGCCACTTGCCCAAGTCGATGTATAACATCGTATCCTTATAGGTTAAATGATCATTTTCTTCCATTAAGAAAACTCTAAGTAGACCTTTAGGTATCTAACTATACTTAGTAGGTGGCTTGGATATCTTTTCAGACCTACGTAGAGAGTGTGTTAAAGGTATTCTGCTCAATTGATTTTGAGGTTCCATCTCGGGTTTATGTTCGTTATGATTTGCTTCATCAAGCACAATCTTTCTACAACCTCTACGATCCATGAAAAACTATTTCTCAAGGAAAATGGCATATAAAAAAATAAACACATTTCCTTCCTCTAGATCATAGAATTGGTATCCCATTAAATTCTTGGGATACCCAACGAACCGGTACTTGTAATCCCTTGATGAGAACCACATCTAAAAAGGTGAAACCCAATACCAATACGTTGTTAACAAACCCAGAAACGCTAAATCAAATTTAAAAAAGAGAACCAAGACCCATTGTCTAATAAAGAGACAAGAACCAAGGTTATATGATGAGTGATAATTCAGATTTAAGCACCACAAAATGATTTGGATAAAAGAATCACAAGTTCTCAAAAGAACAAAGTTGTATAGTTTTTAATCTCTCTCAAAATAGCCAAGTCTGCTATTTCTAAGGCTTTAACAAGATATTTATAGCCTTTAAAAACCCTAAAATCAGAAGGAAATCTACTACTATTCCCTGCCAAATAAGGATTAAACTTAATAAAAAAGGTTCAGCCCTAATCCTTATTTTGCATAGTTTTGACAAATTCAAAGAAAATAAAATTAATCAACTTAAATAAGATTTTTCCATAGCATTAAATAGCATAGGCACACCCAATATATCTTAAATAACATTATTAGGCTTTATTAATAATATTATCCCATTAATATTGAGTAAAAATATATTCTTCAATCCTGAGCTTGAATTAAATTAACCAGGCCTTGTTCTTCTTGTACAAATATAACCTCTTATGACAGGACCCTGCCCGAGACTCTCTACTGTAGATCCCAGCGGCCCTACAGGGCTCCTTGACGGAAGTTTCTCAGAATATAACTGTGTAAATTGAGAAATTCTGCGAGGCGAACCCCTTTTTAATTCTTGCTATTACTATGAAAATTTTGGAATATATATAGAAATTACTTCTTAAATTTTTTTTAAAATAAGGGCAAAGTTTCCCCAATTTTTTTGAAAATCCAATACAAAAATTGTAAAGAAATTTCACTTCTATTTCTAATCGCTTCTTAATACTATCAAATAGGACCTCCGGTCCTTTTTAAAATCACATTCAACTCAACTCAATAATTTCATTATTAAACACAAAACTAGCATATTAACAAAAAGTGAAACGATCATCACAATATTGAAACCTCTTCTTATTTGCTCAAAACATATGTATAATACAGAAGCCTATACTACTATGCAGAAAGCAAAAAGAGTGCTACTTAGCACATTTACATTTACCAAAATGATCTTCAAATTTGGTCCATTAATCAGCAATAGGAGAATCAATAGCTTGCGTATCGAGACCTGCACCTGGAAAGGGGTTTAGAAAATATAAAAGACAAAACGAGTGAGCTAAATGAGCTCAGTGAATGCATTTAAGATTTCAAATAAAATACATTTCTGCATTGATATTAAATTCTAAGGACATGCATAAATTATATTTCTAAAACTTGTATAAAGCAGTAAAATAGTTTTTAACATCATAAGCCAATGAAATCTTGCTGAGCGGGTTTTATTTACGTCTTCGAAAAACTATATCCAAGACCTGTAAAACACAACTCATCCCTAAATTCTTTAAAGTGGCTGAATTTACATCCACCACCCAACACATTTCTTTCCATCAATTTCTTACTCCAATAGCATCAAAATTAAGCCAAATTCATTCTAATGCCCTAATTACAACTAATTGAAGTCCCTACATCAAAGTCACCCAAAATCATAATTCTTACCTTGCTAATTTCTTCAATTTGATGACTCCTTCAAGCTCCACACTAGAATTCAACTCAATATAAACCAAAAATACACACAAGAACATCAATTGAAGCAATTTTGAAATTTCACATATCATCATCACAAAACAATGCTTTGCTTATCTCTTTTTCTTAGATTTTCACTAGTGGAGGCTTCAATTGATCTTAGGAACTTGTATTTGACCTTTTTCATGCTTAATCAAGGATGAAAAATCTTGAAATTTCACTGCAACACAACCTCTCTTCACTTGGACGAATTTTGCTTCTCTTTTGCTCTAAGTGTTATGCTTTTAATCTCATGAAATTTCTACACACTTCTACTTTATATATAGTGCTCCCTCAATTGACCAATTGGCCCCTCAACTTATTTTAAATTTCTAATTTGCCATTGGTTGGAAACTAAGTATATAATTGGTTCCTTTGTAACTATCTAGTTAGAATAGTCAAAGGAACTAACTAGAATTCCGAACTTGGCAATCTATGAACTTATCTCTAATTGGTCCATTCTCTAATATATGGATTGTATTTCTCAACAAAGGCTTGTTCCATACATAAACCTTAAATGGAAATTCATGTAGTACATTAAAATTTCCTTTTTCAAGCCAATAGAGACAAAATTTCAAAAATATTCTAGGGTCGTTCGACGCTCTGACCGTGTGTGAAATTATCAAATTAGGTCTATAATCTCTCATGCACACCATAAAAAAATATTTCTAATAGGGTTAGAATTGGGTAACCCTATGGTGTCTTTATTACTCTATACCGAAATCTAGGCACCAATACTACTAATAGGGATTAGATATTATACCTTGTGTCTTGGCCCAACTAGATTCAATAAACCCCTGCAAAGCTTGACGCACTCTTTTATCTTTAGCCCTTGTGATTGGATCATCCCTAATGTGCAACGGATCATGGTTGCTTCTATTGTTGCTACCTTGATTTTCATCATTTCTCCTCCTTTCAGAAAGATTTGTCCTTAAATTGTCATCACCTATATCAAAAGGAGAAAGATCAAAAACGTTAAAAGTAGCACTAACATTATACTTGACAGGACCTGCCTCGAGACCCTCTACTGTAGGTCCCAGCGGCCCTGCCGGGTACCTCGACAGAAGTTCCTCAGAATATAACTAGGTAAGTTGAAAATTTTCCGCAAGGCGAACTCCTTTTTAGTTCTTGCTACTATTGAGAAAAACTTATAATATACATAAAAATGACATCTTAATTTAAAAAAAAACAGGCAGAGTTTCCCCTGTTTTTCGAAAAATCCATATAAAACTTGCAAAGAAATTTCACTTCTATTTCTAACATTTCTCAATACTACTAATTCGGACCTCCGGTCCTTTCCAAATCAAATCTAACACAACTCAATATTTTCATTTGAATCACAAAATGAGCATACTCATAAAAAGCAAAAACGATCATCGTAATATCAAAATCTCTTCTTATTGGTTCAAAACATACATACAAATATACATGCCTACAACTACTATGCATAAAGTAAGGGGTGTTATTTAGCACATTTACATATACAAAAATGATCTTTAGATTTGGCCCACTACTCGGCAATAGTAGAATCAACAGTTTGCGTACCGAGACTTGCACCTGGGAAGGGTTTAGAAAACATAAAACACAAAACAAGTGAGCTTAAAGAGCTCAATGAGTGCAATTAAGATTTCAAATAAAATAACATTATGCATAGATAAGAAATTCTAAAGTACATGCTTCTAAAACTGATGTAAAACTGTAAAACGGTTTCTAATATCATATACTGATGAAATCTTGCCGAGCGGGTTTTATCTACATCTTTGGAAAGCAATATCCAAAATCTGTATAACACAATAACTGTCGTGTGCATATAAACGCATAAATGCTATCAATAAATCAAAAACTAGTAAAGTCCTCGCTCGGTCATTTTCTTTCTAAACTGTACCAATGGTAACCCTAAAGCTCTATACTCACGTAGCGACTCAACTAGCACCGCACACGTGAGTAGGTCACTGGGTACCTCAACTAGCAGCACCCACAGTAACATCTCAAGACATCTCACTGGCTATGCAGCGGAATCCTACATTGCATACATATAGCGAGACAATACCCGTATACATAGAGCGACTCACATGACTCGACATCCCGACTTTCTGGAGTTAGTGACACACCCCCAAGACCTGCCCATGTGCACGGGATATACCAGCCGGGTCTAATACAATCACCACCACTATAATCTGAGGGTACCAATGGCCTTTAAAACGGATGTAGTAATTTAAAATTATTTCTTAAACCAATCATGTAAAAGCATATCAATGGATATATATTAAGATCATAAATCATGTTTATGCATTGAAAGCTCATAAAACATACATTTTTATTATGCGAAAACATAATAAACGAAAGATAAAAGAAATGGCAAATTTTTACTCATAACCGCTCTGCGCTCAATTTTGCTTTAGATTTCTGCTCCCGTTACTGCTATCGGTTTCTTCATCTATGTGCCATAAATGACATTTAGAACCAAATCAAATACTAGAATCTCATTTAACTACTAAACGCCCAAATCGGCATTTAAAGTCCGAATGCATACTACTTCCCGATTTTCATTTATAAAATCATTTAATCTAATTTAACTCACTACCCGGAGCCTTGAAAATTATTAAATGCCTTATAACTTGGTTGGACATAATTGCCCTTCACCTTTCCAAAATGGACAATTATGTCCTATTTTCTTCATTTTTGATTTTTCCATCAACCATATACATTCAACATACATAAGGTATCATTTACACACAACAACTTAATCAAAACACCACTCAATCCCTAACTTCCCTAAAGTGGCAGAATTTCATCCTATGTTCCAACACATTTCTTTTCTCAATATATTGTTCTAATTACATCAAAATTAAGCCAATTTCATTCTAATGCCCTAATTACAACCAATTGAAGTCTCTACATTCAAATCACCCAAAACCCTAATTCTTACCTTGCTAATTTCTTCAAATTGATGACTCTTTCAAGCTCCACACTAGAATTCAACTCAATCTAAACCAAGAATACATACAAGAACATCAATTTAAGCAATCCTTAAAGTTTACTTATCAATCTCATAAAACAATGCTTTTCTTACCTCTTTTTCTTGAATTTCCACTAATGGAGGCTTCAATTGAGCTTAGGAATTGGTATGTAACCTTATTTTGGCTTGATTAAGCATGAAAAATCATGAAAAAAAACTGAAATTTCACTGTAGCAGCACCCCCTTCACCTTGCACGAACTTTGCTCTCTTTTGCTCTAAAACAGCTAAAGTCTTTTTAACCCCAAAATGCCCCATTAAACCTCCTCCGTGAGCCTCTCTAACAAGCAACTCTCGTAAAGATGATTTAGGCACACAAAACTTGTTTTCCCTGAATAAGAATCCATCAAGTCTATAAAACTTATTAAAGGAAGTTTTCTCACAGCATACAATTCCTTAATATACTCAAAACCTAATAATTTTGCATCCAAAGTAGTAAGTAAAATATACCTTCTAGATAATGCATCTGCCATAATATTTTCCTTCCCTTGTTTTTACTTGATTATATAAGGGAATGTCTCAATAAATTCAATCCATTTAGCATGCCTTTGGATGAGTTTTTCCTGACTCTTCAAATGCTTTAAGTTCTCATGATCAGTGTGAATGACAAACTCTTTGGGCCATAAATAATGTTGCCATGTCTCTAAAGCTCGAACCAATGCGTACAGCTCTTTGTTGTAGGTGAGATAATTCAAGGTTGCCCCACTTATCTTTTCACTAAAGTAGGTTAACGGTCATCTCTCCTGTATCAAAACAGCTCTAATTCCTACACTTGAAGCATCACATTCAATCTTAAACATTTTAGTAAATTCAGGTAAAGCTAATAATGGTGCATTACAAAGTTTATCCTTAAGCCAGTTTAACACCTCTTCTTGCGCCTTTTCCCACTTGAATCCGACACTCTTCTTTATCACCTCCATCAATGGTGTGGCTAGGGTGTTGAAATCTTTGACAAACCTTCTATAAAAGCTTGCCAAACCATGGAAACTACGCACATCTCCAATTAACTTAGGTGTCAGCCATTCCTTGATCGCCTTGACCTTTTCCTCGTCTACTTCAATTCCCTTAGCTGAAACAATAAAACCCAAAAATACAACTCTATCTGTACAAAAGCAACACTTTTTTAGATTAGCATATAACTTTTCTTGCCTTAAGACATTAAGAAATAATTGCAAGTATTTAACCTCTTCCACGCTCTTGCTATACACTAAGATGTCATCGAAGTAAACAACAACAAATTTACCAATGAATGCTCGCAAAACATGATTCATTAAATGCATGAATGTACTAGGTGCATTAGTTAAACCAAAAGGCATTATTACTAACCACTCATATAAACCATGTTTTGTTTTAAATGTAGTTTTCCATTCATCACCTTCACGCATCTTAATTTGATGATATCCACTTTTTAAATCAATCCTAGTAAACACACAAGACCCATGCAACACGTCTAACATGTCATCTAACCTAAAAATTGGATGTCTATACTTTAAAGTGATTTTGTTGACGGCGAGACAATCAACACACATATGCCAAGATCCATCCTTTTTAGGTACCAGTAACACAGGAATTACACATGGACTCATACTCTCACTCACATATCCTTTATCAATTAATTCACCAACTTGCCTTTCTAACTCCTTCGTCCTCTCAGGATTAGTTCTATAGGCTGGTTTATTAGGAATTTGTTCACCAGGCACAAAATCAATTTGGTGCTCAATCCCTCTAATTGGCGGTAGTCCATGTGGTATATCCTTAGGGAACACGTCCTCAAAATCCTACAACAAATTATGCACAACACTAGGCAAAGAAGAATCAAGGTCAGAGTTGGCGAAATAAGTGTCTTTGTACACAAATACATACATAGATTGCTTAGCCACGTAGGCTGCCCTAATGTCACTCTCTTTTGCATAGCCACTCAATTTTTTCTCATTCTTGTTCTTTTCACTCAAGCTCTCATTTTTCTTTGCACTTCTCTTATCTTTTTCAGGCACACTCTCAATTTGGTTTTCTTTCAAGCCTCAGCATCACTAGTACTCTCACTCTCCAATCTCTTTTTTCCACTCTCATACTTTTGCTCACTCTCTCTAATCCTAATCTGATCCTCATAAACTTGTCGCAATGTCAAAGGAATGAGTGTGTATGTTTTTCATTCCTTGGTGAGTGTATATCTATTCTTGTACCCATTATGCAGTACTCACCTATCATACTGCCAAGGACACCCTAACAACACATGTCTAGTGTGCATCAGTACTACACCACACAAGACCTCACCTCTATACCTCCCAATGGTGAATGGGACTCATACTTGCTTGTTCACCCTTACTTCTCCACAATCATGGAACCATTGCAACTTGTATGGCCTTGGATGCTTTAAAGTCGACAGGTTCAATTTCTCTACAAGCAAAGTACTAGCAACATTAGTACAACTACTACCATCAATAATCAAACTACATACCTTATTCTTGATTTCACATCTAGTATGAAAAATATTCTTGCGTTGCACTTCGTCATCCTCCTTAGCTTGCATATTCAAAGCACACCTCACCACCACTTGTCATTTGTTCTTTAGGATACTGATATTCCCCTTCAACATCACTATAATCCTCCAAAGGTGGCACAAATGCCTCACCCAAATCATATTCTGATTCTATTGCTTCATTCTCCCTCAAGATCATTACACGTCTATGAGTGCATTGGTTAGCAACGTGTCCTCTTTCCAAGCACTTAAAGCACTTAATATCCCTAGATCAACCTTGTGACACATCATTCGTAACCTTCCCTTGGCTACTCTCAGCTTCCTTGCTTTTACTTTGATCAAACTTGAATCTGTTTGGTGCTTTATCCTCTCATTTATTCTATTTTTGCTTCCATGTTGAGGAAGAATTCGAATTTGGACTATACTTTGATGTCGTACTCCTTCCTTTGAGCTGCCTTTCAACCTTAATTGCCATGTGAACCATGTCCTCCATCTCCACGTAATGGTGCAACTCGACTACATCAACTATGTTCTTATTTAGGCCATGTAGAAACCTCTCCATTGTTGCTTCTCTATCCTCCTTAATGTTTGTCTTGCACATGGTAATCTCCATTTCCTTGTAATATTCCTCTACACTTTTACTGCCTTAAGCACTTGTAACCTACAATAAAGCTTACGGTAATAGTGGTTAGGAATAAATTATTTTCTCATATTTGCCTTCGCCTTCATCTCATCCCAAGTGTCAATTGGCCTCTCACGATTTATCTTCCTTTCTTGCACCTTTTAATCCCACCAAACTAATGCATAATTTGTAAATATAGAGGCTGCTAACCTCACATTTTTCTCCTTAGAAAAATGATGGCATTCAAACACCAATTCTACCTTCCTCTCCTATTCTAAATACACATCAGGATCTAATCTCCCTTTGAATGATGGAATCTCCATTTTAATACTACCGAAATCCCTATCTTCCTATCTTCTCATCTATCAGAGTCCCTTTCCATCCTAGGTCACCTATATCCATGACCGCCTCTTCCACTACCTATACAGCCTCTCAGATATCTCCCCATATTGACATTATAAGGTCTATCAAACTCCTCAACTCTCAAATCTGCACCAGTATCTTCAATATCATCCTCGTGCAGATCCGAAGTCCTTCTTTGTCGTTCTTGTGGCAAATTAGCATTCGCACCATCTTGCTTCTCCAACTTATCTAATCTGTCATTAACGTTATTGAGAACAATATCCAGACGTTCATGTTTTTTTCCCTGGTTCTATGACATGATTGAAAAAAGAAAAAGAAAGACCTGAGAAGAAGGTTAGGACACCTCACAAACACTACCTCATGTGTTTAACCTTACTCTCTCATAAATAGCACTCAACTCTCGTGTTTCACACTAAATTAAATTTGGCTTTTACCATCTAATGTACTCACACACTCTTGCCTTTTACCTCTCTAACTTTCCTGACTAATTTTTTTTATTGAACTAAGGACTCTTTGAACCAAAATCAGTCTAGCAATTCATAAAACCTAGAGTGATCATGCAAGAATTTCAAGGAAAATGCAAGAAACACGATTTAAGAATTGAAAATTAGTAATTCGACAAGAGTCAAATGAAACAATAAAAATGCTAATTAACGAAATCAAGAAAATGAAAGGAAAAAAATTTCAGAAGTAAAGGAATAATAATTAGACAAGGATCAGAAGAAATTACAAGAATCAAGGTGATTTGAGTGGACGCAGAATCAATTTTGCACAAGGAAACACATTAAAAGCAAATCAACCAAATTAAGAAGTTTTGCACAGTGATAGCAATTCTACGCTAACAAATTTTTTTGGGCTAAGGTTACCTTCAAGTATTGGGATTTATAAAATAGAAAGTAAACCTAATACAAGTAAGTCTGTCTCAACACACTCCATTTTTTTTTTTTTTGCTTTTGTCTCTTTTTTTTTTACTTTTTTTTTGGGTGTGGGGAATACAAATAACATAACTAAATTAATAAATATGCAAAAAAGAAATACTAGAGGTAATTTAAATGCAAAAAGCTTAATAGATAATTAATTGTGTAATTGATGAAATAAAGGATAAGTAAAACTTGATTTAGAGTCAAGCTCTGATAACAACTGATGTGAACTACATCTAAAAAGGTGAAACCCAATACCAATATGTTGTTAACAAACCTAGAAACGCTAAATCAGATTCAAGAAAGAGAACCAAGACCCGTTGTCTAATAAAGAGACAAGAACCAAGGTTATATGATAAGTGATAAGTCAGATTTATGCACCACAAGATAATTTGGATAAAAGAATCACAAGTTCTCAAAAGAAAAAAGCTGGATAGTTTTTAATCTCTCTCAAATTCAAAATAACCAAGTCTATTGTTTCTAAGCCTTTAAAAAGGTATTTATAGCCTTTAGAAATCTTAAATCAGAAGGAAATCTACTTATTCCCTGCCAAATAAGGATTAAACTTAATAAAGAAGGTTCAGCCCTAATCCTTATTTTGTGCATTTTTCACAAATTCAAAGGAAATAAAATTAATCAACTTAAATAAGGTTTTTCCATAGCCTTAAATATCATAGGCACGCCCAATATATCTTAAATAACATAACTAAACTTTATTAATAATATTAGCCCACTAATATTGAGTAAAAATATATTCTTCAATCCTAGGCTTGAATTAAATTAACCAGGCCTTGGTCTTCTTGTGCAAATCTAACCCTTGTGTCTTGACCCAACTAGCTTCAATAAGCCTCTACAAAGCTTGACGCCTCTTAGCTTTAGCCTTCGTGATTGGACTATCCCTAATGTGCAACAGATCATGGTTGCTTCTATTGTTGCTACCTTGATTTTCATCACCCTTAGGTGCAAGTTTATCTAGTTGTGTAACTTTTATGTAAGCAGGACAGTCCCAAAACTTAAAACATTTAAGACTTGGTTTCTTTCCATTCAAAATCTCATGTGGAGTGGTTGGAACAGCTTTAGATGGAACTCTGTTCAATATATGAGCAGCAGTTTCCAGAGCATAATCCCAAAGATATTCAGGTAGATCGGTGAAGCTCATCATCAATTGGACCATATCCAATAAAGTTCGATTCCTCCTTTCTGACATATCATTGTGTTGCGGAGTACCTGGAGTTTCGATCCTACTAGTACCTAAGAAGGATGGGACATGGAGGATGTGTGTTGATTGTCGAGCCATCAACAACATTATAGTAAAGTATCGCCATCCTATTCCTTGATTAAATGATATGTTAGATGAACTACATGGATCTTGTGTATTTTCTAAGATTGATCTCAAGAGTGGATACCATCAGATTAGGATGAAAGAAGGTGATGAGTAAAAAACTGCATTTAAAACAAAATATGGTTTGTATGAATGGTTAGTTATGCCTTTTGGATTAACTAATGCACCTAGTAATTTCATGAGACTTATGAACCATGTTTTGCGTGCTTTTATTGGCAAATTTGTAGTTGTGTACTTTGATGATATCTTGATATATAGTAAAAGCCTAGATGCTCATGTTGACCACTTAAAGCTTGTTTTAGAGGTTTTAAGGAAAGAAAAGTTATTCACTAACCTTAAGAAATGCACTTTTTGCACGGACAAACTTGTGTTTCTTGGTTTTGTTGTAAGTTCTAAAGGAATTGAGGTTGATGATGAAAAGGTGAAGGCAATTCATGATTGGCCAATGCCTACTTCAGTGACACAGGTTAGAAGCTTCCATGGCTTAGCTAGTTTTTACCGACGTGTTGTTCAGGATTTCAGTAGCATAGCCGCACCCTTAACTGAAGTGATCAAGAAGAATGTTCCATTTAAGTGGGGAGATGAGCAAGAAAAAGCATTCAAGCTAATCAAAGAAAAATTAACTAATGCACCTTTACTTGTTTTACCTAACTTCACTAAAACGTTTGAAATTGAGTGTGATGCTTCAGGTATAGGTATTGGAGGAGTGTTGATGCAAGAGGGAAGACCGATTGCATACTTTAGTGAGAAATTGAATGGTGCAGTCCTAAAATATTCCACTTATGACAAAGAATTGTATGCATTAGTTCGAACTTTGGAGACATGGCAGTACTATCTATGGCTGAAAGAGTTTATTATTCATACAGATCATGAATCTTTGAAGCATTTAAAGGGGCAGCATAAGCTGAATAGACGTCATGCAAGTTGGGTGGAGTTCATTGAAACATTACCCTATGTGATCAAATATAAACAAGGTAAAGAAAATGTAGTTGCTGATGCACTATCACGCAGGTACGCTTTGCTTTCAACCCTTGATGCTAAATTGCTTGGATTTGATTACATTAAGGAATTATATGCAAACGATTCTGATTTTGGTGACTTGTTTAAAATTTGCACTAAAAGGGCAAGTGTAAAGTTTTATCTACATGATAATTTTCTGTTTCGAGAAAACAAATTGTGTGTTCCATATTCATCCTTACGTGAATTACTTGGTCGGGAAGCACATAGCGGTGGTTTGATGGGTCACTTTGGGGTAGCAAAGACTTTAGGTGTATTGCATGAGCATATCTTTTGGCCACACATGAAACGTGATATAGAGAGAATTTGTGCGAGATGCATCACTTGCAGGCAAGCTAAGTCTAGGCATCAACCACATGGGTTGTACACACCCCTCCCTATTCCTAGTGCACCTTGGGTTGATATCTTTATGGATTTTGTTTTGGGCTTACCTAGGACTAAGAAGGGGAGAGACTCAGTTTTTGTGGTTGTTGATAGGTTCTCTAAAATGGCACATTTTATTGCATGCCATAAAACTGATGAAGCATCACATATAGCCGATTTATTTTTCAAGGAGATTGTTAGGTTGCATGGCATGCCCAGGACTATTGTTTCTGATCGAGACTCGTGATTCTTGAGCTATTTCTGGAAGACTTTGTGGGGAAAGTTAGGAACTAAATTGTTGTTCTCTACTACATGTCACCCGTAAACTGATGGTCAAACTGAAGTAGTGAATAGAATTTTATCTACTTTGTTGCGTGCTATCATACAAAAAAATTTGAAAACATGGGAAGATTGTTTGCCGCATGTTGAATTTGCCTATAATCGTTGTGTTCATTCCGCAACTAAGTTTTCACCATTTGAGATTGTTTAAGGTTTTAATCCGTTGACTCCTTTGGATTTAACTCCTTTACCTTTCAGCGAACGTGTAAACTTAGATGGAAAAAAGAAAGCAGATTTTATTAAGCAGATTCATGAGAAAGCAAAGCAAAACATAGAATGGCGGACGGAGCAATATGCCAAACAGGCCAATAAGGGACGTAAGAAGGTTGTCTTTGAACCATGAGATTGGGTTTGGTTGCATATGAGGAAGGACCGATTTCCTGAGCAAAGACGTTCTAAACTCCTTCCTAGGGGTGATGGACCGTTTCGAGTATTGGAACGCATAAATGACAATGCTTACAAAATTGAATTATCTGGTGAGTATAGGGTTAGTGCTAGCTTTAATGTTTCTGACTTATCTCCTTTCGATATAGGTGATGATGCAAATGACGATTTAAGGACAAATCTTTTTCAAGAGGGTGAGAATGATGCAAACGACATTGCACAGCCTATACGCATACAAGAGGAAGAACTCGCACGTGGGCTTGGAAGGGCTTAAGTCCATCAATCACATGATACATTAAATTTGTCAAATGGGCCAATCACAAGACTTAGAGCCAAGCAATTTAAAGAAGCATTAAATGGGCTGATTCAACAAGTTTGTGGGAGGGCAAACACATAGAGGCCTAGCATAAGCCCAAATTCATTTCAAATAAATCCAAATCAGATTCAAGGAAACCTAATCATTTTGATTAAGGCAGAATTTTTGGAAATTTGAATATTCAAGGAAACCTAATCCCTTTGATTTAGGCATGTTTTCTGGAAATTTGAATATTCAAGGAAACCATGTTTTCTGGAAATTTGAATATTCAAGGAAATCTAATCCCTTTGATTTAGGCATGTTTTCTGAAAATTTGAATATTCAAGGAAACATAATCCCTTTGATTTAGGCATGTTTTCTGGAAATTTGATTAAGTTGAATTTTGTTATTTCAATTGTGTATTAGTTGTAAGTTTGAAATTTGTATTTGAAAGTTGTAACTTGACATCTCTTATGGTCTCTATAAATACCATGGGGATTGAGAGTGGGTAAACGGATTTCAGAAAATAATATTTGAGAGTTTTTGTGTTCTTCTTTCATTCTTGAAAGGACTTGAACTTATCAAGCTTGTTCTTGTGACGTTCAAATAACCGGACTTATCACCTAGATTCTTAAAGTATCCTTGGGGTTTCTTGGTGTGGCGTCCTATATCTAGCCATAGTCTTGGTTCTTGCTTTGCTAACTCAAGGGTCAAGACTCGTCAAACTTGCGTCTTGAAGATCTCGGGTTCAATTCCATATTGTGGTGCTGGGTTTTGTCACATTGTTGGCAAGGTTTATATCAATCATCCCAACCGAGTGTGAAATTACCAAATTTGGTCTAATACCTCTTACGTGGACTATAAAAAAGTTTCTAATAGGGTTAAAATCGGGTAACCCTAAGGTGCCTTTATTGCTAAAATTCGAAATCTAGATATCTACACTATTAATAGTGATTGGATATTATAATTTCATCCCTCCTAAAAAGAAATTTTCATCCTCGAAATTTAAACCATACCTGTCTCAAAGAGGTGAAGATGTTGTACTCGCATCTGATCTTCATGTTCCCATGTGGCTTCTTCTACTCCATAGTTCATCAATAACACCTTTACCAAGGGAATGCTTTTATTACGAAGCGCTGACTCTTTCCGGTTTAGAATTTGCATAAGATTTTCTTCATAAGTTATATTCTTGTTCAACTCTACTCACTGTTCCTTTAAGATGTGTGAAAGATCTGCTAAATACTTGCGAGGCATGAAAACATGAAACATGGATTCTGGCTAGTTCTTTCGGCAACCGTAGACAATATGCCACCTCCCCAACTTTTTCAACTATCTCATATGGCCCAATGTATCGAGGACTCAACTTCCCTCATTTCCTAAATCTTAATACTCCTTTCTATAGTGATATCTTTAGGAAAACTTTATCACCAACCTGGAACTGTAAGTCTCTTCTTCGATTGTCTGCGTAACTCTTCTATCTATAATTAACTAATTTCAATCTTTGCCTGATAACTTGAATCTTTTTTGAAGTAATCTGGATAATTTCTAGGCCAACCAGCTTTATTTCACCTACCTCTTCCCAACAAACTGGAGTTCTGCACTTCCTTCCATACAATGCTTTATATGGTGCCATCCCGATGCTAGTCTGGTAGCTACTATTGTAAGCAAACTCCATTAACGACAGATAAGTATCCCAGCTCCCCCTTAAACTCCATGACATATGCTCTAAGCATATCTTCAAGTATTTGAATTGTCAGCTCAGACTGGCCATCCATCTGTGGATGAAAGGCCGTACTGAAATTCAATTTAGTACCTAGAGCTTTTTTGTAAATTGGGCCAAAATTAGGAAGTGAACCACAAATCCCTATCTGATACAATGGATACTGGAATGCCATGAAGTCGTACCACCTCATCTATGTACAATTGGGCCAATTTATCTAAAGACTAATTGCTTTTAATGGGTAGGAAATAGGCAGATTTCATCAGTCTATCAACAATTACCCATATTACATCATTGCTTCTTTGGCTACACGGAAGTCCTACCACGAAATCCATCGTTATTATCTCCTATTTCCACTCAGGAATCGGAAGGGGTTGTAAGAGCCCTGCAAGTTTCTGATGCTCGGCCTTTACTTGCTAGCAAGTCAGGCATCTAGAGACAAATTCGGCTATATCTTTCTTCATACCCTTCCACCAGTAATGCTCTTTTAAGGTACAATACATTTTTGTGCTCCCCGAATGCATAGCATATGCAGAAGAATGAGCTTCTTCCATAATCTCTCCTTTTAACCCATTCACATTCGGTACACATAAACTATGACCCAAGGTTACTATACCATCCCTAGTCACTGAAAAGTCCTTGTGCTGCCTAGATTTGATTTCACCATTCAATTTAACTACCTGTGGATCTTGGTCTGTAATTTTTTAATTCGATCAACCAGTATCAGATGGACTGAAATGTGGCTAATAGTGTTCCTGAATCTGATAACTCCAATTTCACACCCAGTGATCTCAATTCTGCTAACATCGATAGATATAAAACCTTAAAGTGAGCTACTGAACTGACAAGCTTCCTGCTGAGAGCATCTGCTACCACATTAGCTTTTCCCGGATGGTACTCAAGTGTGCACTCATAATCCTTGATAAGCTCCAGCCATATTCTCTGCCTCATATTCAGTTCTTTTTGGGTGAACAAGTACTGTAGGCTCTTGTAGTATGTAAAACTTTTGTAGGGAACCTTGTACAAATAATGCCTCCAAAAACTACTGCTGCCAGTTCTAGGTTTTGTGTAGGATAATTCTATTCATGCTTCCTTAATTATCTGGAAGTATAAGCTATTACTTTCTCCTTCTGCATCAGCACACAACCTAGACCCTGTCGGAAAGCATCACAATATATAGTAAATCTGTCATTCCTTGACATAAGTGCAAGCACTGGGGCTGAGGTAAACCTTTTCTTCAACTCATCAAAACTATGCTGGCATTCTTCTGACCACACAAACTTCTCTTCTTTCCGGGTTATTTTAATCAGAGGAGCGGCTATCTTTGAAAATCCCTCTACAAACTTCCTATAATACCTAGCCAAACCCAAGAAACTACGGACCTCCGTTACATTCATGGGCTTTCTCCAATTCACTGTGGCTTCCATCTTCTAGGGATCTACTGTTACCTCTTCTGCAGAGATTACATATCCAAAAAATGTAACTCTATATAGCAAGAACTAACATTTACTGAGTTTGGCGTATAGTTTATACTCTCTTAAAGTTTGTAAAACAATCCTCAAATGTTTTGCGTGCACTTCCTCACTGCTTGAATAAACCAGTATATCATCAATAAAGACTTATCACAAACTGATCTAAATAGGATCCAAAAACTCTGTTCATAAGAACCATAAAAGCGGCTAGGGCATTAGTCAACCCAAAAGGCATGATCAAGAATTCATAATGCCCGTATCATGTCCTAAAGGCCATCTTTGGTCTTTCTCCCAGAGTTTTAGTTGATGATAACCTGACCTAATATATCTTGGAAAATACTCTAGCCCCCTGTAGCTGATCAAACAAATCATCAATTCTCGAAAGTGGATATTGATTACATACTATTACTTTATTCAATTCCCTGTAATTAATGCATAATCTCATACTTTCATATTTCTTCTTTACAAACAAAACAAGTGCCCCCCGAGGAGAAGTACTCGGCCTGAAGAAACCCTTATTCACCAATTCTTCTATATGAACCTTCAGTTATTTCCATTTTGAAGAAGCCATTCTGTAAGGTATTTTAAAAATTGGTTTCGTCCCAGGGGCTAATTCTATTTGAAACTCTATTTCTTTGTCTGGAGGTAACCCCGGAAGATCATTTGGGAATACATCTGAAAACTCTCTAACCACTGAAATATCCTCCAATTTCATTCTACTATCTCTTACTTCTATTGCATAAAATAGATACCCCTGACACAACTTTCGAAGCATCTTTCTTGCCCTCATTACAGACATCATACTAGCGGGAAGTAATTTTCGCACCCTATAGAAAATGACTTCCATTCCTCCAAGGCTACATAATTTGACTTCTTTCCAGAAATAATCCACTGAGGCTCGATAATTAGACAACCAATCCATCCCCAAAATCACTGATAGCCAGCAAATCAAATCCGTTACAAATTCTTGGTCCTTCAAACTGATTTTACTACCCCCTATACTCCCTTTCTGCTACAATGGAGTCTCTCGTAGGAAGAGACACTACCACGTTGCAATCAAATAACTGTGGCACTATGCTAGCCTTTGTAGCAAACTCCATAGAAATAAAAGAATGGGTCGCTCTAAGATCTATCAGTACATAAGCATCTCGATCAAAAACTGACATCGTACCTATGACAACTTCTGGGGCCACATCTGCCTCATGCTGGGTCACTGTAAATACCCTAGCCTGGGTACGTGGCATACCTTGCTGCCATCCAGATGCTCTACCTCGATTGACTCCCCCACTAGGCTGGCCTGAACTACCAGGCCCTCTGAATTAAGAACCATCTTTACTCTGTTCTCGGCCATCACTGGTCTGTCCCGGAGCTGGTGGTCTATTTTCTGGCTTACTACTAGCTCCAACATTCGAGCAATCTCTCATATAGTGGCCCTTTTGACCACACTTATAATAACCTATAGTCCCTTTTCTATAATCCCTTGGATAAGCCTTGCCATATTTTTTACATACTAGAAAACCCTTCAAACTCTTTTTAGTACTTCGGGATTCGACTGATGGTTGTCTGACAGAAGCTTGACTTGATTGAGCTCCTTGGCTTAGTTTCTGACTGTTGGACCATGTAGATCTTGTAAGACTATATGGAGCCCACCAACCGTTTTGATCCAACCAGTGGCTGACACCTCAGTACCTACTGGTGCACCCACATAATCTGCCTCATGCATGACTCCCAACCGTGTTGAACTTGGGATCTCATCCCTTATAGGCCTTTAAGGTTCAATGGTTGTACCCATAGGAATGGCTATCATGCTTATTTCAACTCGTGTTGCGACTTTCACCAATGTTCTGTATTGAGTGTGAGCTGCCGATACCACGTAGGCCTTAATTCGAGGATTGAGGCCTACTGTAAACCTATTAGCCTCTGCTCTTCATTATCAGCTATAAAGGGAACGACACAGAGGAGCTCTGAAAACTTATTTTCATACTCTGCCATAGAGAAAGACCCCTGTTCTAGCTTGAAGAACTCTTCTATCTTTGCATCTTTATAAGTCTTTGGCTAGAACTTATCTAGAAATTCTCTTCTAAAATGCGTCCAAGACACCCCCTCTGGATTCATCCTCTGCAAAGTCTTCCACCCATGTTTTGCCCTTTCTTTTAAAAGAAATGTTGAGTATAAAACCATCTGTTCTTCAGTACATCCCATAACCTGAAAAATTTATTCATTATTCTCTAACCAAGATAGGGCTCTCTCAGGGTCTCCAGTACCAGCATACAGCTTACCGCCTAATTTTTTGGTGCAATAAATGGATACTTCTGCCTCTCTTAGCTACTGAATCGCTATAGTTAGCATTTGCGCCATCTGAGCTACATTTATGTTTCCACCCTCTGGCTCGACAAGCTAAGATGACTGATGAGGGGTCTGATGTGTAGGAACATTTACTAACTCGTTCACATGTTCCTCTTCAAATGCAATAGCCTCTGTGGCTGCTCTCCTAGTACATGGGTCCCTTTGACTATGTATATTTTATGTAGATTTTAATAATAAAAGTGGTAATTTAATGCATAAAATTCAATTTAACAAAATTAGAAATGCATGCACTTTCGAGAAATCTTATTCTGAAAATAAAACTTTTGTAACTAAAAACCTAAAAAATCGAGCTCTGATACCACTATGACAGGACCCTCCCTGAGACCCTCTACTGTAGATCCCAACGGCCCTGTCGGGCACTCCAACAGAAGTTCCTTAGAGTCTGACTTATCAACGCCGAGGAATTCTGCAAGGTGAACCCCTAATTAATTTTTGCTATTAGTAATAAAATCTTGAAATATTTATGAAAATAATTTACCAAATTTTTTTTAAAAAAAAGGGACAAAGTTTCCTCTGTTTTTCTAAAAACCTAAATTCATCAAAACTCTAATTCTTACCTTACTAATTTCTTCAATTTGATGACTTCTTTAAGCTTCACACTTGAATTCAACTAAATCTAAATCAAGAATTCACACAAGAACATTAATTAAAGAAGTGCTTCCATCATGAAAAATTCATCCTTCACCATTATCAAATAGTGTTTTTCTTACCTCTTTCCCTTGAATTCTCACTATTGGAAGCTTCAATTGATCGTAAGAACTTGTATTAGGCTTTATTTTAGCTTGATCGAGCATGAAAAAATCATGAAATAGCTTGGTTTTACTGTAGCAGTGTCTCCCCTCTCTTGGTCGAATTCTCTCCCTTTTTGCTCTAATGTGTTTTGTTTTTCACTTCATGAAAATTCTACACACTTCCACTTAATATAGTCCCCTCTCAAGTGTCCAAATTGTCCATCAAGTAACTCCAAAATTTTAATTGCCATTGGTTAGAAATATAAACATTTAATTAGTTCATTTGTAACTATTTATTTAGAATAATCAAGGGAACTAACTAGACTTCCAGCTTGACAATCCATGAACTTGTCTCTAATTAGTCAATTTTATAAGACATGAAATGCGTTTCTTAACAAAGGCTTGTTCCATACATAACACTTATATGAAAATTCATGTATTAAATTAAAATTTTCTTTTCCAAGCCAATAGAAAAAAATTCCAAAAAAATTCCATGACCATCTAACAGAAGGTGAAATTATCAAATTAGGTTTAATACCTATCATGCGCACCATAAAGTAAATTTCTAATAGGGTGAAATTGAAATCTAGGTATATACACTATTAATAGGGATTGGATATTTCATTTTTCATTTGCAAGTGACATTTAAGGCCTACCATTTACAAGTGCCATAGAAACACATGTCAATTTAAATAAAAAATAAATTGTGTGACTTCAATTAAATAATAATATCATATATTATTATTATTATTATTTTATTCAATAATCATTTTAATGAATAAAACAATAATATTATTTGTCCAACAAATAAGGGTATTTTGATAATTTCTAAGTCAAACAATAATTGGCTCACAATGTGCCATGTGTCAACATCCCATTGGTCAATAACTAATTGTTAACTAATTGATGTACTTAACTTTTAAGTCTTGACACGTGCATGACTAGAGGGTGACCGAAGTAAATTTTTGGTTTGCTGAAATATTTTGGATCGAACTATTCAATCTAATACGTTGTTCCAGAGCACAACGAGTATACTTCATATTGTAAGACTCTCTAGGTCCACTCTCGATTTGTCAAATAGAATTATTCTGTGAGTCTAAGATCGATGCTCCACATAATCGTCACGAATATTACAAATTAGTGCAGTAGACCATACAAGTTGAGGTTATAGCGCATACGTATAATCCTTCTGCTAATTATATCCTAGAAGAGCGGGGATATAGATCACTATCGTTAAATCCCTATGTGCTCATCCGTGAATTTTTTCCAGACACGTGTCTTAATAAACAATATATGCAAACACTTTTACAATATTATTTAATCACGTAGGAAACTCTTTTCCTAGGTTTGTTGCTTATGGCCATAAGACTTTCTGAGATATAATCTCTGAGCATTCGAATATATAACTCATCCATGTAAGCCGACGGATCCCATATTTGTATACATTGGACTTCATAAGCATCAGACCATACCTAGTGACACCCAGCGGTCACATTATGAAAGGTTTGTGACATGCGTGGAACAAAGTATGATGGATTACTTACAAGCCCACCATGGTACTCAGGTCAAAGAACTACGTATACTACTCAACTCGAGAGAACATTCCATTGACGGCTTCATAGGATGTCTATTGGGGTCCTCGTTGAGTCTGTTCAACATTCAGTCTTTACTGAACACCTGTATGCTATACGAACTTTCAATAAGTTCATGGTTGGCTAAGAACAACCATTGATACGATCCACGCCAAGAAGTTGATAACGTGATATTACAACAATTGATACCTAGAGACTTTCTGAGATACAATCTCTGAGCATTCAAATATATAACTCATCCATGTGAGTCGACGGATCCCATATTCAGTCCTTACTGAACACAGGAGTTTTATGCATTAATTCAGGCTCTTGAGGTATGGAAGCATTACCTATTTCCTAAAGAGTTTGTTATTCATACTGACCATGAATCGTTAAAGTATCTTAAAGGAAAAAATAATTTGAATAGAAGACATGCCAAATGAGTAGAGTTCATGGAGCCATTTCCATATGTCATAAAATACAAGAAGGGGCAAACTAATGTCATTGCTGATGCTCTTTCTAGGAGGTATGCATTGATTTCTATATTAAATGCAAGGCTTTTGGGTTTTGAACAGGTGAAAGAACAATGTACAAGAGATTTATACTTTGCTAATATGATGTCCAAATATGCTAAAGGAGCTTGTGACGGGTTCTTTGTGCATGATGGTTACTTATTCAAGTTGGGCAGAATGTGTATACCTTCAGGATCCTTACGTGAGTTGCTTGTGCGTGAGGCTCATGGGGGTGGTCTTAGTGGTCATTTTGGGGAGAAAAAAACTTTGGCCTAATATGCTGCGGGATGTTCATAAGGTTGTTGAAAGCACGAAATAGAAGAGCTATTTCTCTGAAAAAATTGTCTTCTCAAATTTTCTAGCCCTTGAAGACAGTTGGTGACTTATCACTCTTTGATCACCAAGAGTGTGGCGTCAAACCCTAAATTGATCCTTGTGGCGTCCATTTGACTTATCAAGGTATCTATTTAATTCTATCCTCCATCAACTTTACCATTTAATTTTGTTATAATTCAGCCTAAACACTTAAAGAAAATTAACCAACAAAAGAACCAGATTTTATTCGAATTTTGGAATAATCTATTTTTCTTTAAATCAAGGCACATCACATGTGTAGGAGTGCTTGTGAGGTCCTTAACCATGTTGTTGTAGATACTAAAATTTTCACAATATCAAGAAGAAAACTCAACCGAAGAGGTACAACAACCAACTCACTCGAATCTACAACTACAGGCGTTGTTGTGTGAGAGGTGGATCATGAGGAAAAAATTAGAGCAAATTCATAAGAGGATGGACAGGTTGAAAAATATGGGGTAACATCAAAACGCTCCTATTGGGTGATGTGAACCTTATTAAGAAAAGTGAGACCTGACACTCAATGAGATTCTTTGCCCAAGGATTGTTCTAATTCATATTAGATTGACCAAAACTAAGATCTTGACCCATAATTTATAAAAGCTAAGAACCAGAGTTATAAGAAATTTTAGATGCCACACTCAAGATGGATTAGAAATTGTGAGTGATAAGTCTAGTAGAATGCCACAAGATGAAATCTTGATAAGTTTTAATAAAAGTTCTCCGAAGAACTTAAGAGAAAACTCTCACATATGTTAATTCATAAATTCTATGTTATGAAACAATTCAATCCCCATGGTATTGTTAGAGGATCATATGGGATGTTAAGTTACAAATTTGAAGCAAATTTCAAACTTACAGCTACCCTCAATCCCAGAAGTCAACAAATATGGCTAATACAACAAATGAAATTGTAAAACAAAAACAAAAATTGATTTTTAAGATGAGGTTGCTGTATGATTTTGTTGGTCTTTTCTTTAAGTATTTAGGCTGAATTGTAACAAGTATTGTAAATCAGATAGAGGATGGAACTAAAAAGAAGCCTTGATAAGTCAATGAACGCCACAAGGATCAATTTAGGATTTTGATGCCACACTTTTTGTGATCAAAGAGTGATAAGTGAGTAACTAACTTCAAGAGCTGGAAAACTTGAGAAGATAAATTTTGAGAGAAAAAGTTCTTCTTTTTCGTGCATGAAATTAAAGAATGAGGCAACTACCTCTATAAGACTTTAAGAGGCCTTATATAGGCTTATAAGATGAGGAAAAACCCTAATATTACCTAATGAACTTAAAAAGCCCAAAACAAGCCCAATCTGACTTAACAATTTAAAATAAAGCTAAACAAGTTCAAAATGGCCCAAATATATAAAATAAAGAGAGATAAGTGAAGTAATAAAAATAGGAACAAAAGAAGCAAATTAAGCCCAATAGCATGGAAAGAAAGCCCCCAGCAGCCTCCTTAAGCCCAACGTCACCACATGCCTCTAAATCACGTCCCAATCTCTAATTGAAGACAAATAAACACCTTTAGCTTATTTTTATTCAGATCACAAGCTTCTAAGCCCATAGAAGCTTCAATAGCTCCAATTTGACTACTTATGGCCTTTTGAAGTTGCTTTGTCTTAGCTCTAGTTATTGGACCATCTGAAACCTTATTTATGCTCAGCTCACCTTCTTGAGTTGATTTAGAACCTCCATGATGCACATCATCACCCCCGGGCAGAGAATGATTTGCCCTCAAATCAGAATCTTTTGGATCTTCCAAATAAGGAAATAAGTCATTCACATTAAAAGTGGCTGAAACATTGTAATCACTAGGAAGATCAACTTTGTAAGCATTATTATTCACCTTCTCTACAATTCGGAAAGGTCCATCAACTCTTGGAATTTACTTGGACTTCCGCTTGCTAGGAAATCTTCCCTTGCTAAGATGAATCCAAACAAGATCACCAGGTTCAAAGCTAATCATTTTTCGTCCTTTATTAGCATGCTTAATATACTTAGCTATTTTCTCCTCAATATGAATTCGAACCTGCTCATGAAGCTTCTTCATCAATTTTGCCTTCTTAACCCCATCCATAGATGTCCTTTCATCAATTGGAATAGGAACAAGGTCAATAGGAACAAATAGATTAAATCCATACACAAGCTCAAATGGTGAAAATTTTGTAGCCCTGGGCACACTACGGTTGTATGCAAACTCCACAATAGGCAAACAAGTATCCAAACTCTTTAAGTTTTTTTTTATAACAGCCCGTAATAAAGAAGATAGAGTACGGTTCACTACCTCAGTTTGCCCATCAGTTTGTGGATGACAAGTAGTGCTGAAAAGCAACTTTGTTCCAACCTTCTTCTAAAGAGTCTTCCAAAAATAGCTTAAGAACTTTGTACCACGATCAGAGACAATGCTTTTAGAGATTCCATGCAAACGTACAATTTTCCTAAAAAACAAATCAATAATATGAATAAAGTGTGACATTTTGGAGAACCGATCAACTACAACCATCACTGAATCCGTCCCACGCTGTGTTCTAGGTAATCCAAGCACAAAATCCATACTAATATCTATCCATGGTTGCTCTGGGATAGGTAAAGGCATATATAGTTCATATGCATTCTCTTTACCCTTAGCTTTCTTGCAAATTACACATCTTTCAACAATTTTATGAACATCCCGCAGCATATTAGGCCAACAAAAGTGCTCTTTCAGTAGCTCATAAGTTTTCTTCTCCCCAAAATGACCACTAAGACCACCTCATGAGCCTCACACACAAGCAACTCACGCAAGGATCCTGAAGGTATACACATTCTGCCCAACTTGAATAAGTAACCATCATGCACAAAGAACCCGTCACAAGCTCCTTTAGCATATTTGGACATCATATTAGCAAAGTATAAATCTCTTGTACATTGTTCTTTCACCTGTTCAAAACCCAAAAGCCTTGCATTTAATATAGAAATCAATGCATACCTCCTAGAAAGAGCATCAGCAATGACATTAGTTTGCCCCTTCTTGTATTTTATGACATATGGAAATGGCTCCATGAACTCTACTCATTTGGCATGTCTTCTATTCAGATTATTTTTTCCTTTAAGATACTTTAACGATTCATGGTCAGTATGAATAACAAACTCTTTAGGAAATAGGTAATGCTGCCATACCTCAAGAGCCTGAATTAATGCATAAAATGCATTGTCAAAAATAGAGTAGTTTAAACGTGCCCCGTTCAGCTTCTCACTAAATAATGCAATTGGCCTCTTTTCTTGCATCACAACAGCCCCAATACCAAGCCCTGAAGCATCACACTCTATTTCAAATGTTTTAGCAAAATCAGGAAGTGCTAAAACGGGAGCACAACATAGTTGTTCTTTAATCAGTTCAAATATCTTTTGTGCATTCTCATTCCACCTAAACTCATTCCCCTTTTTCAAACACTCTGTCATAGGTGCAACAATAAAACTAAAGTCTTTATTAAATTGCCTATAAAAAGAGGCTAAACTACGAAAAATTCTTATATCAGCAACACTATTAGGTTTAGGCCAATCATGAATTGCCTTAACCTTCTCCTCATCAACCTTAATTCTACTACCAGAAACAACAAACCCAAGAAAGATAACACTATCTTGGCAGAAATAACACTTCTTGAGTTTTCTATACAACTTAGCATCATGCAAAGTCTCAAATACAACCCTAAGATGCCTCACATAATCATCAAAAGTTTTACTATAGATCAAGATATCATCAAAATAGATCATAACAAATAGCCCAATAAACTTTCTCAAAATATGATTCATAAGCCTTATAAATGTACTAGGTGCATTAGAAAGTCCAAATAGCATTACCATCCACTCATAAAATCCATGCTTAGTTTTAAAGGCTATTCACCTTCTTTCATCCTAATTTGGTGATATCCACTCATCAAATCAACTTTAGAAAAATAAACAGCACCATGCAATTCATCAAGCATATCATCAAGTCTAGGAATAGGGAATCGATACTTTACCGTTATCTTGTTGATAACCCGACTGTCCGCACATAATCTCATGGTACCATCTTTCTTTGGAATAAGCAAAGTAGGCACTGAATAAGGACTAAGTGCCTCATGCACATAGCCCCTCTCTAAGAGCTCACCAACCTGCCTTTTGATCTCCTTGGCTTCCTCTGGATTACATCTATATGCTGGTCTATTAGGTAGTGAAGCTCCAGGCACCAAATAAATTTGATGCTCTATTCCTCGAACTGGTGGTAATCCTAATGGCAGCTCTTCTGGAAATACATCTTTGAACTCTTTAAGCAACTCCACAACCTGCCTTGGCAAATCCAGACTCTCCACTTGCAATAAAAGCTTTGCCCAACACAGAAGCTAGTGCTTGCTCAACATCTCCATTTTTTGCTAACATTAGCCTTTTACCCAATTTCACCATCTTCCTTTGATTCCATAACTGATCTTCTCTAACTTGTTGAGAACTCAAAGGCATTAAATTCACCTTCCTCCCATTCAACACAAATGAATAAGTGTTCCTTCGCCCATTATAAGTCACATCATCATCAAATTACCATGGACGTCCTAATAACACATGACTAGTTGTCATAGGAACCACATCACATAAAACCTCATCATGAAAGGTTTTAATGGAGAACGGAACACAAACCTGTCTTGTAACTTAAATCTCCCCCTTGTCATTAAGCCAATGCAATTTGTATGGTTTTGGATGTAGAACAGTAGTTAATCCCAATTTCTCCACTAAAGTAGTGGATGCAACATTGGTACAACTACCAATATCAATGATCATAGCACAAAACTTATCTCGGATTTGACATCTTATATGAGAGATGTTTTCGCACTGTTCCGAACCAATATCAACTTCAGCACTCAAAATCCTTTAAATTACTATTAAATTTCCCTCCATTGGGTCAAGATTATCTTCTTGTTCAATCACTTCTACTTCAGATTCCTCTTTCATTTCAGCCTCATCTTCACTTACAAGCTCTCCATGCTTCCCATGTAGAACCATCACCATTTTATTTGGACATTTGGAAGCAATATGCCCATTTCTCAAGCACTTGAAATACTTGATGTCTCGAAACCTCCTAGAAGTTGAGGTTTAAATACATTCTCCTTTCCCTTCAAAGAACTTGAACTAGCACTCCCCTTGCTGAACTCCACTTGTGTTCCATGTCCAGGAAGGTGAACCAATAATAGCCTTTGTATTACTTGATGAGTTGACCTCATATGGATACCCTATCTTTTTTGTCTTTCTACTTTAGTTGCAAATTTTATGACATCCTCAAGAAATATGAATGGTTGTAACTCAACAACATTAGCTATGTCTCTCCTTAATACATCAAGAAATCTAGCTATTGTTTGCTCTTGAGGTTCATTCAAATCACAACGAATCACTAACAACTCAAATTCTTTTACATACTCTTCCACACTCAAGGAACCTTGAAGCAAAGTCTAGAGTTTGATGTATAATTCTTGTTTATAGTAATCCGGAACAAATCTCTTTTTCATTAATCTTTTCATAAGTGGCCAACTAGTAACCTCTTCTTCTTCATCCCTTCTTCGCTGAACATTTAAGTTTTCCCACCACAAAAGTGCAAAATTGGTAAATTCAAGTGCTGCTACCTTACACTTCTTTACCTCAGGGCACTCATGCTAATCAAACACCCTTTCTACCTTTTGAACCCATTCAATATACTCATCGGGAGAACTAGTACCTCTAAATGGTCATATATTAAGTTTGATACCACTAGTAGGGTCATTTTGTTGCCTCCTTATCCTACTCCTATCTTCAACCTCATCATTCCTATTTGGCTCATCTCTAGCATCCCCTAGGTCATTCCGAGGTACCCTACGCCCTACCTGCCTTTGTTAGGGTCGCAAAGTATTTATTTGCATCATTTCTATAATTGCAACGAGTTGTCCACGATTTCAGTAATCTCACCTCGAAATTCATCATGAGCTCATTGTAAGCCCATAAGTTAAGCTTGTTCTAAACTCAGTCCCTTTGGCGCAGTATTTGCATCATCTTCAGCCATTATTAACAAAACTTCAAACAATTATGAACAATGAACAACACAAACAGTAGCTAAAACACACTTCTCAAACTGAATTTTCACCAATTCAGTAAATAAAATCAGATAGCAACAATTGACTCAAATTCAAAATTTCTAGGTTCAGGAACAACTCAACTCAGCCAAATCATCTTCAATCCACAAACTACTATGAATTAATTTTAATGCTGTAGAGTTACAATTCAAAACTACTAACCTCAAATATTAAATACCCAACCTGATGAATAACCCCACAATATTATATAAAACAAAAAATAGCAAGAGACCTTTAATGGCTGAAACTTCAATTTGCACATTGAAATCCTATGTTCTGATTACCAAGATGATGTGCCCTGATGACACAGGAATGTTTAATCACATGGAGCTAAAAATAGAACCAAATGAATTTAAGATAGTTACATTCGTACACTAAAGACGCAAGGTAAGATAATGAATTTCAAAGGTAAATTTGGAATTAATCTAGTACTGTTTCTGAAGAAATTCCTGGGCAAACTTTATATTACTAGAAATTATATGTGTCTAGTTCTAAATCCTTTTTACAGCACATGAATATAACTTTTCTAGAGTAAGTTGAATCCTAATAACTAAAAAAAGGTTAGACAGCTAGTAGGTGAACCAAATCTTGACAACTTGCAAGAATTGAAGACTTTTCTTTCCATCCAAGACTTAAGGGCATGCTTTGTTGAATTAGAGCATGATATGAACCTTGTCAACAATGTGACAAAACCCAGTGCCACAATATGGAATTGAACCCAAGATCTTCAACACACAAGTTTGACGAGTCTTGACTCTTGAGTTAGCAAACCAAGAACCAAGACTATGGATGGATATAGGACGCCACACCAAGAAACCCCAAGGACACTTCAAGAATTTAGGTGATAAGTCCGGTTGTTTGAACGCCACAAGAACAAGCTTGATAAGTTCAAGTACTTTCAAGAATGAAAGAAGACACAAAAAACTCTCAAATTGTATTTTCTAAAATCTGTCCTCCCACTCTCAATCTCCATGGTATTTATAGAGACCATAAGAGATGTCAAGTTATAACTTTCAAATACAAATTTCAAACTTACAACTAATACAAAAATTGAAATAACAAAATTCAAACTTAATCAAATTTCCAGAAAACATGCCTAAATCAAAGGAATTAGGTCTCCTTGAATATTCAAATTTCCAGAAAATCTGCCTTAATCAAAGGGATTAGGTTTCCTTGAATAATCAAATCTCCAGAAATTCTGCCTTAATCAAAGTGATTAGGTTTCCTTGAATCTGATTTGGACTTATTTAAAATGTATTTGGGCTTATGTTAGACCTTCATGTGTTTGCCCTCCCACAAACTTGTTGAATCAGCCCATTTAATGCTTCTTTAAATTGCTTGGCTCTAAGTCTTGTGATTGGCCCATTTGGCAAACTTAATGTATCATGTGATTGATGGACTTGTGCCCTTCCAAGTCCATGTGTGAGTTCTTTCTCTTGTATGCGTATAGGTTGTGCAGTGTCCTTTGCATCAGAGCATATTATGTTTGAATTTTGATACTTCATTTATTGCATTAGCTGTAGTTGTAGACTTTTGGTGTAAGGGTAGTTTTAAGTCTTAGTTGTTGTCTTTTGAAATTTGTCAACTCCCAACCACCAAGTTTGAATGTTGTAATAAGTGTTTTGTAGTAGCCCTCCCAAGAACTCTCTATAAATACCAAGAAGGATGAGAGGAGAGGGGCAAAGAGTGAGTTTTAAAGTACTTGTATTTTGAAGAGTTCTCTTGTAAGAGTTTCTTCATTTTAACTCTGTATCTCTTGGGTGGAATCTTTAGAATGTTGAGTTTGAGAGCTCTGTATCTCTTGTAGGATTCTTTAGGTGGTGAATTATTCTGTATCCCATTGTATTTCTCTTGAGTGTTGAGCTTGATTTTGTACCAATTTTACTTTATCAGTGTTTGAGTTTATTTTAATATAAGTGAGCGTTTGTTTTCATTCTTCCAATCTTGTTGATTTCTTTTCTAAACACTTGAGCCTGCATCACCTGATCTTCAAATTGGATTATTCAGAATAAAAATAAATATTGATCTTTAAGATGATCATGGTTGCTGTCTGATTTTGTTGGTCTTTTATTTAAGTATTTAGGCTGAAATGTAACAAGTAAATGGTAAATCAGGTGGAGGATAGAACTAAAAAGAAGCCTTGATAAGTCAATGGATGCCACAAGGATCAATTTAGGATTTTGATGCCACACTCTTTGTGATCAAAGAGTGATAAGTGAGTAACTACCTTCAAGAGTTGGAAAACTTGAGAAAATTTTGAGAGAAAAAGCTCTTCATTTTCGTGCATGAAATTAAAGAATGAGGCAACTGCCTCTATAAGACTTTAAGATGCCTTATATAGGCTTACAAGATGAGGGGAAATCCTAATATTACCTAATGAACTTAAAAAGCCCAAACCAAGTTCAATCTGACTTAACAATTTAAAATAAAGCTAAACAAGTTCAAAATGGTCCAAATACATAAAATAAAGAGAGACAAGTGAAGTAATAAAAATAGGAACATAAGAAGCAAATTAAGCCCAATAGCATAGAAAGAAAGCCCCCAGCTGCCTCTTTAAGCCCAAAGTCACTACATGCCTCTAAATCACGTCCCAATCTCTAATTGAAGATAAATAAACACCTCTAGCTCATTTCCATTCAGATCGCAAACTTCTAAGCCCATAGAAGCTTCAATAGCTCCAATTTGACTACTTATGGCCTTTTGAAGCTGTTTGGCCTTAGCTCTTATTATTGGACCATCTGAAACCTCTTTTATGCTCAGCTCACCTTCTTGAGTTGATTTAGAACCTTCATGATGCACATCACCAATATTGTCATTGATTATTTCAATCACCAATATTGTCATTGATTATTTCAATCACCAATATATTTTTGCTACATATCTTATCATTGATATAGCATCTAGTATGAAAGGTGTTGTCACATTGTAACTTCTCAACTTCTTTGATTTGCACATTTATAGTTCTCCTTGTAATCAAAAGCTCTCCACCAACTAAATACTCAATGTCACTTACATTCTCCAAAGATAGCATGGACTCATCATCAGATTTACCTTCAATCTCAATATCACCGTCATATTTCAAAATCATAACTCTTTTGTTTGGGCATTATGATGCAATATGACCTATTCCTAGACACTTAAAGCATTTTATATATTTATTTCAAGAAGGTTGGGAATCAAATTTACCTTTATTTATTGCGCCTCCTGTGCTTTGGCCCTTAGGTGCTTTTGTCTTAGACTTGGAATTAGAGCTCATATTTATTATTCCAATTCAATCTCCAGAGGATAAAGATCCTGAATTCTTGACATATATTGTGGAACTCTTCCTCTTGAACTGTCTTTCCACCTTTATTGCCATATGCACCATATCTTTCAACTCTAGATAATGCTACAATTCAACCACATTAGCAATATCACGATTCAATCACGATTCAAACCTTGCAAGAATATGGTCATTGTTGTTTCTCGATCTACCTCAACATTGACTCGAATCATGACAATCTCCATTTCCTTGTGGTAGTCTTCAACACTTTTGGAACCCTGAGTAAGGCTTTGCAACCTTTGGTACCCTATAATTAGATAATGGATCAATTGCTTCCTCATTAACCAACTGATCCCACCAAACAATTGCATAATCAGTGAATTCAATAATAGCCGATTTTAACTTTTTCAATTTAGAGTAGTTGTTGATGCAAAATAGACTGCCAAAAATTCACAATGACCATTTAGCATCTATGTGTGATGGGGAACAATAGCATAACAGCTCATGTGAGTAGTCCATGTGATATGAAGACTCAATATTGGTAGTTATTAGTTATAAGTTATTATTAATTGTTGTAATAAGTGCTAACATTCCAAGTACTCAGTTTATTAGTAGTAGTTTGTGGTTAGTAGTTTTAAATTTTCATTAATAGTTGTAATATGTGCTGAAATCTCAAGTGCCTAAATTATTTGTAATAGTTGATAGTTAGTAGTTGTAAGTTATCATTAGTTGTTGTAATAAATGCTAAACATCCCAAGAGGTCTCTATAAATATTTATATGAGAGATGAGAGAGAATGAAAAAATAGAATTAATGATATTAATGTTGAGAGTTTTCTCTTAAGTTCTTCAAAGAACTTTTATTAGAACTTATCAAGATTTCATCTTGTGGCGTTCTTTTAGACTTATCACTCACATCTTCTCATCTATCTTGAGTGTGGCGTCTACTATCTTCTTATACATCTGGTTCTTATCTTTGATAGATAACAGGTCAAGGTTTTTATTTTTGTTTATATAAAAATCTGAATTAGAATGATTCTTGGCAAAGGAATCTCATTGAGCGTCGGGTCTCACTTTTCTTTGTGAGGTTCACATCAATTGTGATAATCAAACAACAATTCCATCTTCTTCCCCCACTGATGTGCCTTGATTTATAACAAAATTAAATGGTAAAGTTGATGGAGGATAAAACTAAATAGATACCTTGATAAGTCGTATGGACGCGACAAGAATCAATTTAGGGTTTTGACGCCACACTCTTGGTGATCAAAGAGTGATAAGTCAGCAACTATTTTCAAGAGTTGAAAAACTTGAGAAGACAATTTTAAGAGAGAAAAGTTCTATTTTCGTGCATCCAATTCCAAAATGAGGCAACTGCCTCTATAAGACTTTAACATGCCTTATATAGGCTTACAAAATAAGGGGAAACCCTAATGTTACCTAATAAACTTAAAAAGCCCAAAATAAGCTCAATATGACTTAACAATTTTAAAACAAAAACTAAACAAGCTTAAAATGGCACAAATACACAAAAATAGTAAAATAAGAAGTAAATAAAGCCCAATAGCATGGAAAGAAAGCCCTTAGCTGCTTCTTTAAGCCCAACATCACCAAACGTCTCTAAATCACGTCCCAATCTCTAATTGAAGACAAATAAACACATTTAGCTCGTTTCCATTCAGATCACAAGCTTCTAATCCCATAGAAGCTTCAATAGCTCCAATTTGACTACTTATGGCCCTTTGAAGCTGTTTAGCCTTAGCCCTTGTTATTGGACCATCTGAAATCTCCTTTACGCTCAGCTTGCCTTCTTGAGTTGATTTAGAACCTTCATGATGCACATCATCACGCCCGAGCAGAGAATGATTTTCCCTCAAATCAGAATCTTCTAAATCTTCCAAATAAGGAGATAAGTCCTTCACATTAAAAGTGGCTGAAATATTGTAATCACCAGGAAGGTCAACTTTGTAAGCATTACTCCAATTTGACTACTCACACTTGTGTTTACTCAAATTTTGCTTTTACCCTCTTATGAGCTCACACTCTTTTGCATTTTTCCACTCTTCAGTCTCCTCTTTAGTTCTCTATTGAACTAAAATGAACTTAATCAAAATTAACTTGTGACAATCTAAAACTTAACAAATCAGTCTCACTGAGAATGATTTAATTGCAAAGGGTAAGGAATGAGTAGAATTTAAGCAGCAAAGAAAACAATGCTATAATGGAACAATAACATAAGAAAACAAGGACAATTAGGGTTGTGTTTTGCCTTAGGCTGAATTTACATAGACCAAATACACTTGATGAAACAAAATATGAATTCAACTAATTTAGAACTTTTTTTTTTTTGAATTAAGAACAGTAAACTTGGAATTAATACAATCTGATTCTTTTTTTTCAATGTTTTGTCTATTTTTTTTTTACTAATATGTAATAACAGAACTTGAAGAAATAGATAAAACAACTGACAAGAAGAAACAAGAAAATTGATATAGGCTACGAATTTTTGGGACTAAAACAAAGTTGTAGATTTAAAAGGAAGAACAAACAATGGAAATAAAAAAGATAGTACAAACTTGATTAGAGCCTAAGCTTTGATACCAAATGATGTGAACCTCACAAAAAAAGTGAGACCCGATGCTCAATGAGGTTCTTTGCCCAAGGGTCGTTCTAATTCAGGTTTTTTAGATTTACCAGAATTAAAAACTTAACCCATTATCTATAAAAGATCAGAACCAGAGTTATAAGAAATTTTAGACGCCACACTCAAGATGGATTAGAAGTTGTGAGTAACAAGTCTAGTAGAATGTCACAAGATGAAATCTTGATAAGTTCTAATAAGAGTTCTCCAAAAAAACTTAAGAGAAAAACTCTCACAAATATTGTTGCATAATTTATATGTTGTGAAACAATTCAATCCCCATGGTATTTATAGAGACCACATGGGATGTCAAGTTATAACTTTGAAGCAAATTTCAAACTTACAGCTACCCTCACACCAAAAGTCTAAAAATGCAGCTGACAAAATAAATACAACAAACTTACACTGCCCTTAATCCCAAAAGTCAACAAATATGGCTAATACAACAAATGCAATTGTAAAATTCAACATAAGTTTTACTAATTCAACAAATATATTCTTGAATTGAAAGAAGTCTTTAATTTTAGCAAGTATGTTGAATTCTACTTGTTGTTGCATGAATTTGCAGGAAATCAAAGATCTAGAATGGAGGTGTTAACTTCTCCATGTATTTCTTATTTTAGGCTTCAAATCACATCGGCTAGTGCTGGTAGGTTAGGCTGCATGACGCAGGATAAGCGTTGATGGGTCGTGATTTTGTCACGAAGATGAAAGTTGTTGATATCATTCAACAAAAACGCAAATTGAAAATGGTAGAATACCAATTCAAGAGTAAAGTTTCTTAATACTTGAGTTTTTGAAATTACAAAGCTTGAATGCTTTTTTCCTCATCTCTCATGTATTTATAGAGACCTATTGGGATTTCTAGCATTTATTACAGCAGTTAATGACAACTTGCAGTTACTAACTACCAATCACTACCAACAAGTAAGACATTTAGATACCAATATGTATTACAACACAATTAATGAAAACTACCAACAACTACTAATACTGAATTTTACTTTAAGACTAATTATCAAACTGTTAAGCACACCAATAAATGTAGTTGAAGGCTCTTGAAAGTTCATCATCACATGGTGATGAGAACCAGCAAGTTGATCAACATTCGGCTAAGGTTGGAAAAGATCCTTTAAACGTTCATGGAGGACTAATGACAAGAGCTAAAGCTAGTTAAGTTTCGGTCAAAATTCTAAGGATGCAAGAAGAATCTAAAATGATCAACATGATTTAAGTAAGTCCAAATCATGAAGACAAGAGTCCAGCCCTATTAGAATGAAGTTTTTAGCTTAGCTTGAAGAATAAAAAGGCCATTCGGCCATGTTGGTGATCAGGTGCTATGGAGTGCAAATTAAGGTTCAATGGATCAGATGTGATTAAGGAGCATGATCAGATTTGATTAATATAATGTGGTGTGCAAGTTGAAGTTAAATGCAAAGGAGTTACAAAAGGAGTTACAAAGGAGTTACAAATGAGTTATACTGCAGTTATCTTAAATGGTATAATTTGTAACCGTTCTTAGTCTTTGTTCTATATAAACAAGGCTGATTTTTTTTCATGGGGAAGAAAATTTCGTGATATACAAAGTTTGGAGCACTTGAGAGTGTTTTGTTTTTAAGTTCTTGCATGAACTTTGGAACTTATCAAGTTTATTCAACTTGTGGCGTTCAAATCCTTCAAATCTTTGTTTTTCATTAAACTTATCAACTTTCATAATTTGTGGCATTTTGGGGAAATCAAAGTACTGTTCTAATTATTTTATCATCATTCCATTGATTAGGTATTAGAATAGTTTCTCTTACTTCATTCTTGAATGATCGAGTTTGTTTCAATTCGTTAGAGGGTGTTAATTTGCATTCCATGTGTATTATAGCTATCTAGCTATTGGGGTGTATAGTTGTCAAAATTAATGATTTCCATCACATGGGCTACCCACGTGGGCTGTTGTGTTGCTGTCCCCCATCACGGCACTTAATGTCTCTCTTCAATGGCCAAAATATGATTAAACTCTTATGATTATGCCTTGTTTGTTCTTAAAGGAACTTGAATAACATTAACAAAGTATTGATCATTTTGAATACTTAATTTGGGCAGATAAGTGTCTTGAAGAAAATATAAGTCTGAGTCCATTTAATGCTTCCTTCAAGTTCTTGATTCTTGCCCTTGTCGTTGTGATACGATCCATGCCAAGAAGTTGATAACGTTGTGGATCAAGAAGGACTCCAAAATCGTCAAGAAACATATTTGTATGAAACCGCTACCTGTTACTTATATTGAAGTAAGAACCTTGGTATAATAAAAATGCTACAATAAAATAGAATGATTGATTGATAAGTCAAATGAGAACGCCACGAAAATTATTCCGATAAGTTCAAAGAGTTCTAAAAGAATCAAAAAAAATTTTCTTAATCAAATTGCTGAATTCTTTTCTATCATCCCTTATGTATTTATAGTGAACATTTAGGATGATAGCATTTATTACAATACTGAATGACAACTTAAAAACTAGTAGCTACCAACTACTACCAACTTGGCTTTAAACTAGTTTTTTTTCTTTCTAACTTTGCAACTATAACAATAAATGTAGCTGCAGACTTTAACTAACTACCAACCACCAACAACTAAGGCTTCATTTCAAAAATTATAACTACTATCATAAATGTTTATTGTAGGCTGCGAAAAGCTTCTAACTACTTGGGTTACTCAAAAGAGCTGCTGTGATCACCAATTCAATTCATTGATTTGATGTTCAATTCCTCGAATAGGAGGTAAACCAGGTGGAATCTCCTCGCAAAAGATATCATCAAACTCCTGCAAAAGAGAAATAATTGAACTATGCAGAGACGAGTCAAGTTGGTTAGTGTTTAAATACGCCTCTTTGTATAAAAGTACAATCATTGGCTGATTTAAAAACATTGCTCTTTTTATTTCACTCATTTTTACATAGAAGTTTGCTTTTCTCTCATTTTTCTCGGCCTCTTTTTCTTTTTCTTTCTGATTTTCATTTTTTTTTTCTTTTCCTCACTCCCTTTATTTTGATCACTCTCTTTTTGTAATCTCACTTGATCTTCATAGACCTGCTTTGGTGACAAAGGGACTAGAGTGATTGTCCTTTGATTAAACAAAAATGAATATTTGTTAGTGAAACCATCATGCTTAACACTCCGATAAAATTGCCATGGTCGACCTAGTAACAAGTGTCCAGCTTGCATTGGAACTACATCACACAAAACTTCATCTTCATATTTTCCAATACAAAAGAAAACTAACACCTGTTTAGTAACCCTCACCTTGCCACTGTCATTGAGCCATTGCAATTTGTAAGACCTAGGATGTTTAATTGTTGGCAGCCCTAATTACTCCACCATTGTAGTGCTAGCAACGTCGTTCGTACAACTACCTCCGTTATTAATCACACTACATAACTTGTTTTGCACGTGGCATCTAGTATGATAGATGTTTTCTCATTGGACTTCATCATCTTCTTTGACCTACATACTTAGAACTCTACTTGCAACTAGCAGTTCACCTTGGGCAGCATATTTCTCATCATCCACGTCCACCAATGGTGGCATAGATTCGATGACATCTTCATCATCTGATTCAATTTCACCATTATCTTGCAATATCATAACTCTTTGGTTTAGACATTGGCTTGCTATGTGACCCCTGCCTTGGCATTTAAAACACTTAATATCACGATTTTGAGTGGTAGAATAATCAGGTTTACCTTGATTTTCATTGCTGGTCTTTTCTTATTTTTGCTCAATTTTAGGCTTGGCAGTGGCTTGCTTCTCCTCTTTCTTCATAAAATTTGGCCTCCAAGATGAACCCGAGCTAGGGTTTTGTCGTGTACTGTGGCTCCTCCTTTTGAGCTGGTTCTCAATTTTGATAGCCATGTGCACCATATCTTCTAACTCTACATAATGTTGCAATTCCACCAAATTAGCAATTTCCTGGTTCAAACCAACCAAAAACCTAGCCATATTGGTCTCTCGGTCTTACTCTACATTCGCTCTAATCATAGTGATTTCCATCTCCTTATAATAATCCTCCACACGTGATGTGCCTTGATTTATAACAAAATTAAATTGCAAAGTTGATGGAGGATAGAACTAAATAGATACCTTGATAAGTCGAATGGACGCCACAAGGATCAGTTTAGGGTTTTGACGCCACACTCTTGATGATCAAAGAGTGATAAGTCAGCAACTATCTTCAAGAGTTGAAAAACTTGAGAAGACAATTTTGAGAGAGAAATAGCTCTTCTATTTCGTGCTTCCAATTTCAAAATGAGGCCAAATAAATACATTTAGCTCGTTTCCATTCAGATCGCAAGCTTCTAATCCCATAGAAGCTTCAATAGCTCCAATTTGACTACTTATAGCCCTTTGAAGCTGTTTAGCCTTAGCCCTTGTTATTGGACCATCTGAAATCTCCTTTACGCTCAGCTCGCCTTCTTGAGTTGATTTAGAACCTTCATGATGCACATCATCACCCCCGGGCAGAGAATGATTTGCCCTCAAATCAGAATCTTCTAAATCTTCCAAATAAGGAGATAAGTCCTTCACATTAAAAGTGGCTGAAACATTGTAATCACCAGGAAGGTCAACTTTGTAAGCATTACTATTTACCTTCTCTATAATACGAAAAGGTCCATCAACTCTTGGCATCAGCTTGGACTTCCGCTTGCTAGGAAATCTTCCCTTGCTAAGATGAATCCAAACAAGATCACCAGGTTCAAAGCTAATCATTTTTCGTCCTTTATTAGCATGCTTAACATAACTAGCCGTTTTCTCCTCAATATGAATTCGAACCTGCTCATGAAGCTTCTTCATCAATTCTGCCTTTTTAACACCATCCATAGATGTCCTCTCATTAATTGGAATAGGAACAAGGTCAATAGGAACAAATGGATTAAATCCATACACAATCTCAAATGGTGAAAATTTTGTAGCCCCATGCACACTACGGTTATATGCAAACTCTACAATAGGCAAACAAGTATCCCAACTCTTTAAGTTCTTGTTTATAACAGCCCGTAATAAAGAAGATAGAGTACGGTTCACTACCTCAGTTTGCCCATCAGTTTGTGGATGACAAGCAGTACTGAAAAGCAACTTTGTTCCAAGCTTCTTCCAAAGAGTCTTCCAAAAATAGCTTAAGAACTTTGTATCACGATCAGAGACAATGCTTTTAGGGATTCCATGCAAACGTACAATTTCCCTAAAAAACAAATCAGCAATATGAATAGCATCATCAGTTTTGTTACAAGGAATAAAGTGTGACATTTTGGAGAACCGATCAACCACAACCATCACTGAATCCTTCCCACGCTGTGTTCTAGGTAATCCAAGCACAAAATCCATACTAATATCCATCCATGGTTGCTCTGGGATAGGTAAAGGCATATATAGTCCATATGCATTCTCTTTACCCTTAGCTTTCTTGCAATTTACACATCTTTCAACAACTTTATGAACATCCCGCAGCATATTAGGCCAAAAGAAGTGCTCTTTCAGTAGCTCATAAGTTTTCTTCTCCCCAAAATGACCACTAAGACCACCCCCATGAGCCTCACGCACAAGCAACTCACGTAAGGATCCTGAAGGTATACACATTCTGCCCAACTTAAACAAGTAACCATCATGCACAAAGAACCCATCACAAGCTCCTTTAGCACATTTAGACATCATATTAGCAAAGTATGAATCACTGGTATATTGTTCTTTCACCTGTTCAAAACCCAAAAGCCTTGCATTTAACATAGAAATCAATGCATACCTCCTAGAAAGAGCATCAGCAATGACATTAGTTTGCCCCTTCTTGTATTTTATGACATATGGAAATGGCTCCATGAACTCTACCCATTTGGCATGTCTTCTATTCAGCTTGTTCTGCCCTTTAAGATACTTTAATGATTCATGGTCAGTATGAATAACGAACTCTTTAGGTAATAAATAATGCTGCCATACCTCGAGAGCCCGAATCAATGCATAAAACTCCTTGTCATAAATAGAGTAGTTTAACCGTGCCCCATTCAGCTTCTCACTAAAGAAAGCAATTGGCCTCTTTTCTTGCATCAACACAGCCCCAATACCGACCCCTGAAGCATCACACTCTATTTCAAATGTTTTAGCAAAATCGGGAAGTGCTAAAACTGGAGCAGAACATAATTGTTCTTTTATCAGTTCAAATGACTTCTGTGCATTCTCATTCCATCTAAACTCATTTCCCTTTTTCAAACACTTTGTCATAGGCGCAACAATAGAACTAAAGTCTTTAATAAATCGCCTATAGAAAGAGGCTAAACCATGAAAACTTCTCACATCCGCAACACCAGTAGGTTTAGGCCAATCACGAATTGCCTTAACCTTCTCCTCATCAACCTTAATTCCGCTACCAGAAACTACATACCCCAAAAAGATAACACTATCTTGGCAGAAATAGCACTTCTTGATGTTTCCATACAACTTAGCATCACGCAAGGTCTCAAATACAGCCATAAGATGCTTCACATGATCATCTAATGTTTTACTATAGATCAAGATATCATCAAAATAGACCACAACAAACAGCCCGATAAACTTCCTCAAAACATGGTTCATAAGTCTCATAAATGTACTAGGTGCATTAGAAAGCCCAAATGGCATCACCATCCACTCATACAATCCATGCTTAGTTTTAAAGGCTGTTTTCCATTCATCACCTTCTTTCATCCTAATTTGGTGATATCCACTCATTAAATCAACTTTAGAAAAATAAACAGCACCATGCAATTCATCAAGCATATCATCAAGTCTAGGGATAGGGAATCGATACTTAACTGTTATCTTGTTGATAGCCCGACTGTCCACACACATTCTCATGGTACCATCCTTCTTTGGAACAAGCAAAGTAGGCACTGAACAAGGACTAAGTGACTCACGCACATAGCCCCTCTCTAAGAGCTCACCAACTTGCCTTTTGATCTCCTTTGCTTCCTCCGGATTACATCTATATGCTGGTCTATTTGGAAGTGAAGCTCCGGGCACCAAATCAATTTGATGCTCTATCCCTCGAATAGGTGGTAATCCCAATGGTAGCTCTTCTGGAAATACATCTTTGAACTCTTCAAGTAACTCCACAACCTGCCTTGGCAAATCCAAACCCTCCACTTGCAATAAAGGCTTTGCCCAAGTCATGAAAACAACCCCCACAGAAGCTAGTGCTTGCTCAACATCTCCCTTTTTGGCTAACATTAACCCTTTACTAGATTCCATCATCTTCCTTTGATTCCGCAACTGATCTTCTCTAACTTGTTGAGAACTCAATGGCATCAAATTCACTTTCTTCCCATTCAGCACAAATGAATAAGTGTTCCTTCGCCCATTATAAGTCACATCGTTATCAAATTGCCATGGGCGTCCTAATAACACATGACTAGCTGTCATTGGAACCACATCACATAAAACCTCATCATGAAAGGTTTTAATGGAGAATGGAACCCGAACCTGTCTTGTAACTTGAATCTCTCCCTTATCATTAAGCCAATGTAATTTGTATGGTTTTGGATGTGGAACAGTAGTTAATCCCAGTTTCTCCACTAAAGTAATGGATGCAACATTGGTGCAACTACCATTATCAATGATCATGGCACAAACCTTATCTCGGATTTGACATCTTGTATGGAAGATGTTTTCGCGCTGTTCCAAACCAATATCAACTTCAGCACTCAAAATCCTTTGAATAACTAATAAATTTCCCTCCATTGGCTCAAGATTCTCTTCTTGTTCAGTCACTTCGACTTCAGATTCCTCTTCCATCTCAGCTTCATCTTCACTTACAAGCTCTTCATACTTCCCTTGTAAAACCATCACCCTCTTATTCGGACATTCAGAAGCAATATGCCCATTTCCCAAGCACTTGAAACACTTGATGTCTCGCGATCTCCTGAAAAATTGAGGTTCAAATACCTTCTCCTTTCCTTTCAATGAACCTGAACTAACACTTCCTTTACTGAACTCCACTTTCTCATCACGTTTAGGTGTGTTCCATGTTCGCGAAGGTGAAGAAACAGCCTTTGTATTACTTGTTGTAGTTGACCTCATATGGATACCCCCTCTTTTCTGCTGTCTTTCTACTTTAGTTGCAAGCTTTATGACATCCTCAAGAAATATGAAGGGCTGTAACTCAACAACATTAGCTATGTCCCTCTTCAATCCATCAAGGAATCTAGCTATTGTTTGCTCTTGAGGTTCATTCAAATCACAACGAATCAGCAACAGCTCAAATTCTTTCACATACTCCTCCACACTCAAGGAACCTTGCCGCAAAGTCTGGAGTTTGATGTATAATTCTTGTTTATAGTAATCCGGAACAAATCTCTTCTTCATTAATCTTTTCATGAGTGGCCAGCTTGTAACTTCTTCTTCGTCATCCCTTCTTCGCTGAGCTTTTAAGTTTTCCCACCACAAAAGTGCGTAATCGGTAAACTCAAGTGCTGCTACCTTACACTTCTTTGCCTCAGGATACTCATGCCAATCAAACACCCTTTCTACCTTCTGAACCCATTCAAGATACTCTTCAGGAGAACTAGTACCTCTAAATGGTGGTATATTAAGTTTGATACCACTAGTAGGGTCATTTTGCTGCCTCCTTATCCTACCCCTATCTTCAGCCTCATCATCCCTATTTGGCTCATCTCCAGCATTCCCTAGGTCATTTCGAGGTACCCTATGCCCTACCCGCCTTTGTTGGGGTTGCAAAGTGTTTCTTTGCATCATTTCTATAATTGCAGCAAGTTGTCCACGAATTTCAGTAATCTCACCTCGAAATTCATCATGAGCTCGTTGTAAGCCCACGAGTTGAGCTTGTTCTAAACTCAATCCCTTTGGTACTCTACTTGCATCATCATCAGCCATTATTAACAAAAACCCCAAACAAGTATGAACAATTGAACAACACAACCAGTAGCTAAAACACTCTTCTCAAACTGAATTTTCCACCAATTCAGTAAATACAATCAGATAGCAACAATTTACTCAAATTCGAAATTTCCAGGTTCACAAAATTTCCAGGTTCAAGAACAATTTAATTCAGCCAACCCATCTCCAGTTCACAAACTACTAAGAATTAATTTTAATGCTTCAGAGTTGCAATTCAACTCCTCAAATATTAGAGACCCAAACTGATAATAACCCCACGAAATTATATAACACAAAAAATAGCAAGATACCTTCAATAGCTAAAACTTCAGTTTGCACACTGAAATCCTGTGCTCTGATACCAGATGATGTGCCTTGATTTATAACAAAATTAAATTGCAAAGTTGATGGAGGATAGAACTAAATAGATACCTTGATAAGTCGAATGGACGCCACAAGGATCAGTTTAGGGTTTTGACGCCACACTCTTGATGATCAAAGAGTGATAAGTCAGCAACTATCTTCAAGAGTTGAAAAACTTGAGAAGACAATTTTGAGAGAGAAATAGCTCTTCTATTTCGTGCTTCCAATTTCAAAATGAGGCCAAATAAATACATTTAGCTCGTTTCCATTCAGATCGCAAGCTTCTAATCCCATAGAAGCTTCAATAGCTCCAATTTGACTACTTATAGCCCTTTGAAGCTGTTTAGCCTTAGCCCTTGTTATTGGACCATCTGAAATCTCCTTTACGCTCAGCTCGCCTTCTTGAGTTGATTTAGAACCTTCATGATGCACATCAACACGTCGATTACCTTGTGTAAGACTTTTTAATTTTTGGTACAACTCACGCTAGTAATGGCTTGGAACAAATCATCTCCTCATTATGGTTTTCATTTCCTCCAAAGTCTCTATCGAACGCTCTTTATTTCTTTTTCTGGTTAACACTAGTTGATCCCACCAAACAATTGCAAAATCAAAAAATTCAATGGCTGGAAGTTTTACCTTTTTAAGTTCGGAATAATTATGACATTCAAATGCTAATTCTAACTTCCTTCTCCCACTCAAGGTACGCTTCTGGATCATATTTTTGCCTTGAAATGAAGGAATTTTCATCTTAATACTACCCAAGTTATTATCTTCCCGATTCCTAGCTTCCCTAAATCGCCCACCATATCTCCATCTCCTAATATCAACAATTGAATCCTGATCATCTTCTTCATCAAAACCTTTCCCATAACACTCTTCAGCTTCAACCCTCATTTCCCTAGTTTGAACTCTCCCTCTCCTATGTACATTAGGATTGTTTTGTGGCTGCTCCAAATGTGCATTCTCTACCCGATCTATTCGTTCATTGATCTGTTCCATCTCCATTTTCAATACTCTCCTCACCTCACCCATTATAGCTTCCATGAGAAACTTTGGATCAACCTCTTCTGATGCAGTTCCGGAAGTATTTTTGTTCTTGTCCGACATGTTTGCTGCAAAATAAAGTTAAAAAAAAAAAAGAAACCTCACACACTCGCTCACGTGTTTCACTCAAAGAATGATTCACTCAACTTTCACTTGTTTCACCAAAAAAAAAAAGATCGGCTATTTACCCTCTTATGTTCTCACCACTCTTGCCTTTTTCCACTCGTAGTAATCCTTTATAGGTTCTTATCAAACTGATCAAACAAACATCATAATTTCAAGCAAAAATTCTCTAAGAACTCACCAAGAGAAATTCGAATTTAAAGGCTTAGAGAAAAAAAAAATAAATAAGGCTGTGTCATGGATTTTGTTTTTTGGGAGCAAGGAATTCAGGTTTATAGAATCAAAAGGAACTTAAGATGTAAAAATGAAATAAGAATTACAAAAGTTAAATCACAATATTTTCTTCTTTTTTCAATAATTTTTTTTAAAAAATATAAAGATAGGCAAACTTGTAACTAGTGCCAAGCTTTGATACCAACTGATATGATCCATGCCAAAAAGTTGATAAGGTTGTGGATCAAGAAGGATTTCAAGATCGTCAAGAAACAGATTTGTATGAAACCGCAACCCGTTACTTATATTGAAGCAAGAACCTTGGTATAATGAAGACGCCACAATCTATTATGGAATGATTGATTGATAAGTCGAAGGAGAAGGCCACGGAAATTATTCTGATAAGTTCAAAGAGTTCTAAAAGAACCAAAGAGAATTTTCTGAATCAAATTGCTGAATTCTTTTATATCATCTCTTATGTATTTATAGTGAACATTTAGGATGATAGCATTTATTACAATATTGAATGACTTTAAACTAGTTTTTTTTCAGACTTTGCCACTACCAAATTAAATGCTTCAAACTTTACAACTACAACAATAAATGTAGCTGCAGACTTTAACTAACTACCAACCATCAACAACTAAGGCTTCATTTTAAATATTACAACTACTATCATAAATGTTTATTGTAGGCTCCCAAAAGCTTCTAACTACTTGGGTTACTCAAAAGAGCTGCTGTGATTACCAATGTAGAAAACAGCTCTAATTCCATCCACTTTGTGATCTGAGAAATTTCTTCTAGATTATTCCAAAGCTTGAATCATGAAAATCCAACTTTGTGGAACACGTGGAATATTTTCCTTGCACCCCCATGAATTTACTTGTTCTAAAATATTTTGAATCAGTCCATTGAGAGTTTCCTTGAACCTTTTAGCTAGAGCTCTTGTAACTGGACCAACTAGGACTTGAATAGGTTCTGCATTCCATTTGTTAGTCGTGTCCTCATCACATTTGACCCCCATGGATACTCATCGAATCTTGTGAAGCTTTGGCAGTCTGAGTAGCATAATTTTGTTTGGGTATTGTGATGCAATGTTACCTATTCCCATACACTTACAACAATTTATATCTCTATTTTGAGAAGGTTAGTAATCAAATTTACCTTTGTTTTTTGCACCTCCCACTCTTTGGCCCTTAGGTGCTTTTTGTCTTAGACTTAGAATTAGTTTGCTAATTTTTCTTATTCTAGTTCAATTTCCAAGATGATGAGGATCCTGAATTCTGGCCATATCTTGTGGAACACTTCCTCTCGAGTTGTCTTTCCACCTTTCTTGCCATATGCACCTTGTCTTCCAACTCTACATAATTTTAAAATTAAACCACATTAGCAATATCGCGATTTAAACCTTGCAAGAATCTAGCCATTGTTTCCTCTTGATCTTCCTCAACATGGCTCAAATCATGACTATCTCCATTTTATTTTGTGGTAGTGTACAATACTTTTGGAACCCTGAGTAAACGCTTTGCAACCTTTGATACAATTCCCTGAAATAATGATTAGGAACAAATTACTTACTCATATTAGCTTTCATCTCTTCCCATGTATCAACAGGCCTTTTACGATTTCTTTGCCTATTTGAAACCAACTGATCCCACCAAACAATTGCATAATCAGTGATTCAATAACAGCCAATTTTACCTTTTTCAATTAAGAGTATTTACAACAATCAAACATTAATTCCATCTTCTTCCCCTACTCCAAATAAGATTCAGGATCATTTTTGTTTTGGAATGATGGAATCTTCATCTTAATGCTTCCCAAGTCATTATTAATACTATCCCAATATCTAACTCCTCTATCTTTATTTCCACACCCAAATCTGCCGAAATTAACATTAGAGGTACAATCATCATCATTTAAGTCATCCTCATATTCACCTTAATAATCATACCTAAGTTGATTTCTTTCTCTTCCTGGCATATTAATAGCTCTAGGTGACTGCCCCATTTTCGAACTAAATTCAACCTTATCTATTCTCTCATTTACCTCATCAAGCCTCAATTCTAGTCAATTAAAATTTTATCCTAAGGACTTAAAGAAAAGTTTGAAATCTATCTTTTCCTAACCCTCATTTGACGAGCTGTTATCTTTTTCTTGAGACATATTTTAAAACCTACAAATAAAAATGTTAGGCAACCTCATAAACACTCCCTTATATGTTTCTCTCTAGATTGATAGCACTCACACTTAATACTTTTTTTTTCAGAAATACAACTAGTAATAAATTGAGTCAGAATTTTTTTACTTTTTTTTTAATTAGTTTTCCTTTTTTTTATACGTAATAGAACTTGAACGAATTTGGATGAAGAAAAAATTGTGGAAAAGAAGAAATAAAGTTGATAGGTTGCAGATTTTAAGGAATAAAACAAGGATGCAGAATTAAGAGAAAGAACAAATACTGAAAAATTATGGATAGTTATAAACCTGATTTAGAGCCTAAGCTCTGATACTCAATGAGGTTCTTTGCCTAATGATTGTTCCAATTCAGATTTTTAGATTAACCAAAACTAAAACCTTGACCCAAAATCTATAAAAGATCAGAACCAAAGTTATAAAAAATTTTAGAAGCCACACTCAAGATGGATTAAAAGTTGTGAGTGATAAGTTTAGTAGAAAGCCACAAGATGAAATCTTGATAAGTTTTAATAAAAGTTCTCTAAAAAAATTAAGAGAAAAGTTCTCACATGGGATATCAAGTTACAACTTTGAAGCAAATTTCAAACTTACAGCTACCCTCACTCCAAAAGTCTTACAATATACCTGACAAAATACATACAACAAACTTACAGCTACCCTCAATCCCAAAAGTAAAAAAATATGTCTAATACAACAAATGCAATTGTAAAATTCAAACATAACTTCTACTAATTCAACAAGCATATTCTTGAATTAAAAGAAGTCTTTAATTTCAGAATTTATGTCAAATTCTACTACTGGGTGCATGAATTTGCAGGAAATCAAAGATCTAGAATGGAGGTGTAGTCTTCACCATGAATTTCTTATTTTGGGCTTCAAATCACATGGGCTAATACTGATAGGTTGGGCTGCACTTAATGTTTCTCTTCAATGACCAAAATGTGATTGAACTCTTATGATTTTTCCTTGTTTGTTCTTGAAGGAACTTGAATAACATTAATCAAGCATTGATCATTTTGAATACTTAATTTGGGCAGATTTGTATCTTGAACAAAGCATGAGTCTGAAATGTGCTTAATTAGCCCATTTAATGCTTCCTTAAATTTTTTGGTTTGGCCTTGTCATCCAACCCCCATGGATGCTCAATGGATCATATAAAAAATCTTGTGAAGCTTTGAAAATCTGATTTGCATAATTGGGAAACCACCTTGGCTAGTGCAACCAAGGGTACAATGGGGAGATGTTGAAGATGAAGAGAAGTTGGATAAGCTGGACTAACCACCAATGAACCATGGCAGATTTAGGCATGGTTATGGAGATAGAGATGCTAGGAGGAGAAGACCAGGCAGGATGACGACTTGGGAAGCATTAAGGTGAAATATGATTTGCATAATTGGGAAACCACCTTGGCTAGTGCAACCAAGGGTACAATGGGGAGATGTTGAAGATGAAGAGAAGTTGGATAAGCTGGACAAACCACCAATGAACTATGGCAGATTTAGGCATGGTTATGGAGATAGAGATGCTAGGAGGAGAAGACCATGCAGGATGATGACTTGGGAAGCATTAAGGTGAAGATTTCACCCTTCTAAGGTAAAAATGATCCCGAGGCTTGTTTGGAATGAAAGATGAAGATAGAGATGATCTTAGATTTCCACAACTACTCTAGGGCCAAAAAGGTAAAACTAGGTGCAATTGAATTCATTGAATATATACTATTATTTGGTGGGATCAATTGTTGAAGGAAATGAGGAAAAATCATGAACAATCTGTTGAGACATAGAATGAGATGAAGGCCATCATGAGAAGATGCTTCAATCCTAACTACTGCTATCAGGAGTTGTACAATAAGTTGCAGCGTCTAACTCAAGGATCTAAGAGTGTTGTTAAATACTACAAAGAGATGGAGGTTGCTATGATTCGAGCGAGTGTAGAGGAGGTCAGAGAAGCTATCATGGCTAGATTCTTGAATGGCTTAAACTGAGATATAGTAGACGTGGTGGTGATGTAGCAATATGTGGAGTTGATGAATATGATGCACCAAACCATCAAAGTCTAGCAGCAATTGAAGAAAAAGAACATGGCTAAGAGGGGATCTAGCATGGTTGCCACAGCCTCATAGAGGCCAACCCATAAATGAGATGAAGTTTTATCTACTAAGTCTAAATCTGAGCCCTCTAAAGATGCAAACAAGCTATAACATTCAAACAAGGTCAAATTGCATCTCAATGTCCAAATCAGAGTGCAATAATTATAAGAGATAATGGTGTCAGTGAAACTGACAACAAGTCAGATGACAAGCCTATGGCAACTTTAGAAGGTGCCAGTGATGGTGTGGAATACCCAGCAGATGGCGAGTTGATGTTTACTAGTCGTGCTTTAAGTTTGAAAATCCAAGAAGATGAGAAGGTACCAATGCTTGCTGGGCAAATTTTGTTGGGACGACCATAGCAATACAATAGTTGTGTAATGCAAGATTGTGTCAGAAATAAATACACATTTATAATGGATGAGAGACAAATCAATCTTGTACCTCTAACCCCTAGGCATGTTTACAAGGATCAAACAAGAATAAATAAAAATGAGAGAATTACAAAAAAAACAAAAGAGTGAGTTGGACAAAGAAATTGTGGGCGAACATGAAAATGAGAGTAAAGATAGAGAGGCCAAGAGCAAAAAGAAAGAGAGCTCGAGTAAAAAGTTGTAAGTTAATGAGGGTTAAGTTGAGAGAAAAGAAAAAAAACAAGTGAGCATATATGCAGAAGAGAGTGATGTTTTTAGTACTAAATAACTTAACCCCTCTTTACCTAGTGTTATTGTTTCTCTTTTACAGGAATTCAATGATGTGTTTTCCGAAGAGATACGTAATGTTTTACTACTAATAAGGGGAATCAAGCATCAAATTGACTTTATACCTAGAGCATCAATTCCAAATAGGTCAGTCTACCGAAGTTATTTTGAAGAGACAAACGAACTTCAAAGGCTAGTTAGCGAACTTATGGAGAAGGGATATATATGTATAAGAGCATGTGTCCTTGTTCAGTTTCAGTATTACTTGTGCCTAAGAAGTACAGGTCATAGAGGATATGTGTTGATTGTCGCACCATCAACAATATCACAATAAAGTTCAAGAAAGTCATATTTGGGCTTGGAAAGGTTTGGGTGTAAATGTGAAGAAAACGATTTCCAACTTAAAGAGGTTCTAAGTTGCATCCAATGGGAGATGATCAATTTCATCTTAATAGGAATTCCAGTTGTAGTTTCAGTAGTGATTCCACCCAAATTTTAATAGTGATTCCAGTCATAATTTTAGGCTTCAATTCCATTCGTAATCTTATACTTTAATTCTAACTGCATTTCAAGACCCAACTTAAAATCTACTTATAGCAGCACTTTTAGACTTTAGATTGTTGTATTATTTTAAATTTTCTTTGTTGTAGAATTTTCTAGTAATCTTTGTAATTTATAACTTGATCCCAAATGGTCTCTATATAAAACATGGGATTGAGGACATAATTCAGAGAATAATATTAGAGAGTTTTTGTGTTCTTCTTTCATTCTTGAAAAGACTTTGAACTTACCAAGATTATTCTTGTGACATTCAAACAACTGACTTATCATCTTGATTCTTGAGTGTCCTTGGGTTTCTTGTTGTGGTGTCCCTTATTCAGCCATAGTCTTGGTTCTTGCCTTGCTAAGTTAAGGGTCAAGACTCATCAAACTTCCGTCTTGAAGATATTGGGGTTCAATTCCACATTTTAGTGTTGGGTTTCATCAATTTGATACGCTTCAGGATTATTTTTGACTTGGAAAGTTGGAATCTACATCTTAATGCTTTTCAAGTTGTTATCAATTCTATCTCTATATCTTCTAACTCCATTCCTATGCCTAAATCTGCTTAAATTAACATTAGAGACATAATCATCATCCTCTAAGTCATCCCTATATTCAATTTCATAATCAGACCTAAGTGTATTCCTCTCTATTTGTTGCACATTAGGAGCTCTAGTTGGCTGCCCCCTTGGTGAAGTAGATTCAACTTTATTTATTCTCTTATTTACCTCATCAAACCTCAATTCCAGTCGATTAAATTTTTATTCTAAAGACTTAAAATAGAGTTTGAAATCTATATTTTCCTGAGCATCATTCGATGAGCATTATCTTTTTCTTGAGACATGTTTAGTAACCTTAAAAAAAGTTAGAAAACTTCACAAACACTCTCCCTTACGTATTTTCTCTCTAGATTGACGCACTCACACTTGTGTATACTCAAATTTGGCTTTTATCCTCTTTTGAGCTCACACTCAGAGCCTTTCCACTCTTTTAGTCTTCTCTTTATCTCTTTGTTGAACTTAATGAACTTAATCAAAATTACTTTGTAATAATTCAAACTCAATAAATCAGCTCACTAAAAATGAGAATGGGTTAAACGTAAAAGAGAATTTAGGAAGAAAAAAATTAGGCAGAATTTAAAATTACTTTGTAACTTAATGAAAGTAATCAAAATTACTTTGTAACAATCCAAACTCGGTAGAATTTAAGACATAAAGAGAAAAACAAAATGAAATATGAATTTTGATGCAATTTAGGTTTGTTGGATTTGTTTTAGGCCAAATTACAAAATATAGGCAGAATGCACACTATACGCAAATAAAATTTGAATAGCAAACAACAATTAAACTAATTCAGATTTCTATACTCAAGTTCTCATCACATGGGCTACTTACATGAGCTGTTTTGCTGCTGTTCCCATCACCTATGGATGGTAAATGAACCTTGTAAAGTTGTGGCAGTCGGGTTTGCATCATTCCCACTCTCTTGAAAAGAATTTGTCCTCAAATCTTTACCGGGCTCAAATATAACTTTCTTGAACTTTGAAGTGATATTTTTGATGGGGCGAGCAATATTGAAACCTCAGAATGACTTATAAGTTTACGCACATATCCCTTCTCCATGAGCTCACTAACCTGCCTTTGAAGTTTTTTTGTCTCATTGGAATTACTTCTATAGTCTGGAATTTTTGGAATTGATGCTCCAAGTATAAAATCGATTTAATGCTTGATTCCCTTTATTAGTGGTAAAACATTAGGTATCTCTACGGGAAACATATCATCAAAATCCTTATTATTGTCATGGTATCTAGTATGAAATATGTTGTCAACAATTAAACTAATTGAGAATTGATGTGCATCATGAAGGTTCTAAATCAACTCAAGAAGGCGAGCTGAGCGTAAAGGAGATTTCAGATGGTCCAATAACAAGGGCTAAGGCTAAACAGCTTCAAAGGGCCATAAGTAGTCAAATTGGAGCTATTGAAGCTTCTATGGGATTGGAAGCTTACGATCTGAATGGAAACGAGCTAAATGTAATTATTTGTCTTCAATTTGAGATTGGGACGTGATTTAGAGATGTTTGGTGACGTTGGGCTTTAAGAAGCAGCTAAGGGCTTTCTTTTCATGCTATTGGGCTTTACTTATTTCTTATGTTACTACTTTTATGTATTTGGGCTATTTTGAACTTGTTTAGTTTTGTTTTAAAATTGTTAAGTCATATTGGGCTTATTTTGGGCCTTTTTAAGTTTATTAGGTAACATTAGGGTTTCACCTCATTTTGTAAGCCTATATAAGGCATGTAAAAGTATTGTAGAGGCAGTTGCCTCATTTTGAAATTGGAAGCACGAAATAGAAGAGCTATTTCTCTCTCAAAATTGTCTTCTCAAGTTTTTCAACTCTTGAAGATAGTTGCTGACTTATCACTCTTTGATCATTAAGAGTGTGGCGTCAAAACCCTAAATTGATCCTTGTGGCGTCCATTCAACTTATCAAGGTATCTATTTAGTTCTATCCTCCATCAACTCCACAATTTAATTTTGTTATAAATCAAGGCACATCATCTGGTATCAGAGCATAGGATTTCAGTGTGCAAACTGAAGTTTTAGCTATTGAAGGTGTCTTGCTATTTTTTGTGTTATATAACTTCATGGGGTTATTATCAGTTTGGGTCTCTAATATTTGAGGAGTTGAATTGCAACTCTGAAGCATTAAAATTAATTCTTAGTAGTTTGTGAACTGGAGATGGGTTGGCTGAATTAAATTGTTCTTGAACCTGGAAATTTTGTGAACCTGGAAATTTCGAATTTGAGTAAATTGTTGCTATCTGATTGTATTTACTGAATTGGTGAAAAATTCAGTTTGAGAAGAGTGTTTTAGCTACTGGTTGTGTTGTTCAATTGTTCATACTTGTTTGAAGTTTTTGTTAATAATGGCTGACGATGATGCAAGTAGAGTACCAAAGGGATTGAGTTTAGAACAAGCTCAACTCGTGGGCTTACAACGAGCTCATGATGAATTTCGAGGTAAGATTACTGAAATTCGTGGACAACTTGCTGCAATTATAGAAATGATGCAAAGAAACACTTTGCAACCCCAACAAAGGCGGGTAGGGCATAGGGTACCTCGAAATGACCTAGGGGATGCTGGAGATGAGCCAAATCAGGATGATGAGGCTGAAGATAGGGGTAGGATAAGGAGGCAGCAAAATGACCCTACTAGTGGTATCAAACTTAATATACCACCATTTAGAGGTACTAGTTCTCCTGAGGAGTATCTTGAATGAGTTCAGAAGGTAGAAAGGGTGTTTGATTGGCATGAGTATCCTGAGGCAAAGAAGTGTAAGGTAGCAGCAGTTGAGTTTACCGATTACGCACTTTTGTGGTGGGAAAACTTAAAAGCTCAGCGAAGAAGGGATGACGAAGAAGAAGTTACAAGCTGGCCACTTATGAAAAGATTAATGAAGAAGAGATTTGTTCCGGATTACTATAAACAAGAATTATACATCAAACTCCAGACTTTGCGGCAAGGTTCCTTGAGTGTGGAGGAGTATGTGAAAGAATTTGAACTGTTGCTGATTCGCTGTGATTTGAATGAACCTCAAGAGCAAACAATAGCTAGATTCTTTGATGGATTGAAGAGGGACATAGCTAATGTTGTTGAGTTACAGCCCTTCATATTTCTTGAGGATGTTATAAAGCTTGCAACTAAAGTAGAAAGACAGCAGAAAAGAGGGGGTATCCATATGAGGTCAACTACAACAAGTAATACAAAGGCTGTTTCTTCACCTTCGCGAACATGGAACACACCTAAACGTGATGAGAAAGTGGAGTTCAGTAAAGGAAGTGTTAGTTCAGGTTCATTGAAAGGAAATGAGAAGGTATTTGAACCTCAATTTTCCAGGAGATCACGAGACATCAAGTGTTTCAAGTGCTTGGGAAATGGGCATATTGCTTCTGAATGTCCGAATAAGAGGGTGATGGTTTTACAAGGGAAGTATAGAGAGCTTGTAAGTGAAGATGAAGCTGAGATGGAAGAGGAATCTAAAGTCGAAGTGACTGAACAAGAAGAGAATCTTGAGCCAATGGAGGGAAATTTATTAGTTATTCAAAGGATTTTGAGTGCTGAAGTTGATATTGGTTTGGAACAGCGCGAAAACATCTTTCATACAAGATGTCAAATCCGAGATAAGGTTTGTGCCATGATCATTGATAATGGTAGTTGCACCAATGTTGCATCCATTACTTTAGTGGAGAAACTGGGATTAACTACTGTTCCACATCCAAAACCATACAAATTACATTGGCTTAATGACAAGGGAGAGATTCAAGTTACAAGACAGGTTCGGGTGCCATTCTCCATTAAAACCTTTCATGATGAGGTTTTATGTGATGTGGTTCCGATGACAGCTAGACATGTGTTATTAGGACGCCCATGGCAATTTGATAATGATGTGACTTATAATGGGAGAAGGAACACTTATTCATTTGTGCTGAATGGGAAGAAAGTGAATTTGATGCCATTGAGTTCTCAACAAGTTAGAAAAGATCAGTTGCAGAATCAAAGGAAGATGATGGAATCTGGTAAAGGGTTAATGTTAGCCAAAAAGGGAGATGTTGAGCAAGCACTAGCTTCTGTGGGGGTTGTTTTCATGACTTGGGCAAAGCCTTTATTGCAAGTGGAGGGTTTGGATTTGCCAAGGCAGGTTGTGGAGTTGCTTGAAGAGTTCAAAGATGTATTTCCAGAAGAGCTACCATTGGGATTACCACCTATTCGAGGGATAGAGCATCAAATTGATTTGGTGCCTAGAGCTTCACTTCCAAATAGACCAGCATATAGATGTAATCCGGAGGAAGCAAAGGAGATCAAAAGGCAAGTTGGTGAGCTCTTAGAGAGGGGCTATGTGCGTGAGTCACTTAGTCCTTGTTCAGTGCCTACTTTGCTTGTTCCAAAGAAGGATGGTACCATGAGAATGTGTGTGGACAGTCGGGCTATCAACAAGATAACGGTTAAGTATCGATTCCCTATCCCTAGACTTGATGATATGCTTGATGAATTGCATGGTGCTGTTTATTTTTCTAAAGTTGATTTAATGAGTGGATATCACCAAATTAGGATGAAAGAAGGTGATGAATGGAAAACAGCCTTTAAAACTAAGCATGGATTGTATGAGTGGATGGTAATGCCATTTGGGCTTTCTAATGCACCTAGTACATTTATGAGACTTATGAACCATGTTTTGAGGAAGTTTATCGGGCTGTTTGTTGTGGTCTATTTTGATGATATCTTGATCTATAGTAAAACTTTAGATGATCATGTGAAGCATCTTATGGCTGTATTTGAGACCTTGCGTGATGCTAAGTTGTATGGAAACATCAAGAAGTGCTATTTCTGCCAAGATAGTGTTATCTTTTTGGGGTATGTAGTTTCTGGTAGCGGAATTAAGGTTGATGAGGAGAAGGTTAAGGCAATTCGTGATTGGCCTAAACCTACTGGTGTTGCGGATGTGAGAAGTTTTCATGGTTTAGCCTCATTCTATAGGCGATTTATTAAAGACTTTAGTTCTATTACCTATGACAGAGTGTTTGAAAAAGGGAAATGAGTTTAGATGGAATGAGAATGCACAGAAGTCATTTGAACTGATAAAAGAACAATTATGTTCTGCTCCAGTTTTAGCACTTCCCGATTTTGCTAAAACATTTGAAATAGAGTGTGATGCTTCAGGGGTCGGTATTGGGGCTGTGTTGATGCAAGAAAAGAGGCCAATTGCTTTCTTTAGTGAGAAGCTGAATGGGGCACGGTTAAACTACTCTATTTATGACAAGGAGTTTTATGCATTGATTCGGGCTCTCGAGGTATGGCAGCATTATTTATTACCTAAAGAGTTCGTTATTCATACTGACCATGAATCATTAAAGTATCTTAAAGGGCAGAACAAGCTGAATAGAAGACATGCCAAATGGGTAGAGTTCATGGAGCCATTTCCATATGTCATAAAATACAAGAAGGGGCAAACTAATGTCATTGCTGATGCTTTTTCTAGGAGGTATGCATTGATTTCTATGTTAAATGCAAGGCTTTTGGGTTTTGAACAGGTGAAAGAACAATATACCAGTGATTCATACTTTGCTAATATGATGTCTAAATGTGCTAAAGGAGCTTGTGATGGGTTCTTTGTGCATGATGGTTACTTGTTCAAGTTGGGCAGAATGTGTATACCTTCAGGATCCTTACGTGAGTTGCTTGTGCGTGAGGCTCATGGGGGTGGTCTTAGTGGTCATTTTGGGGAGAAGAAAACTTATGAGCTACTGAAAGAGCACTTCTTTTGGCCTAATATGCTGCGGGATGTTCATAAAGTTGTTGAAAGATGTGTAAATTGCAAGAAAGCTAAGGGTAAAGAGAATGCATATGGACTATATATGCCTTTACCTATCCCAGAGCAACCATGGATGGATATTAGTATGGATTTTGTGCTTGGATTACCTAGAACACAGCGTGGGAAGGATTCAGTGATGGTTGTGGTTGATCGGTTCTCCAAAATGTCACACTTTATTCCTTGTAACAAAACTGATGATGCTATTCATATTGCTGATTTGTTTTTTAGGGAAATTGTACGTTTGCATGGAATCCCTAAAAGCATTGTCTCTGATCGTGATACAAAGTTCTTAAGCTATTTTTGGAAGACTCTTTGGAAGAAGCTTGGAACAAAGTTGCTTTTCAGTACTGCTTGTCATCCACAAACTGATGGGCAAACTGAGGTAGTGAACCGTACTCTATCTTCTTTATTACGGGCTGTTATAAACAAGAACTTAAAGAGTTGGGATACTTGTTTGCCTATTGTAGAGTTTGCATATAACCGTAGTGTGCATGGGGCTACAAAATTTTCACCATTTGAGATTGTGTATGGATTTAATCCATTTGTTCCTATTGACCTTGTTCCTATTCCAATTAATGAGAGGACATCTATGGATGGTGTTAAGAAGGCAGAATTGATGAAGAAGCTTCATGAGTAGGTTCGAATTCATATTGAGGAGAAAACAGCTAGGTATGTTAAGCATGCTAATAAAGGACGAAAAATGATTAGCTTTGAACCTGGTGATCTTGTTTGGATTCATCTTAGCAAGGGAAGATTTCCTAGCAAGCGGAAGTCCAAGCTGATGCCAAGAGTTGATGGACCTTTTCGTATTATAGAGAAGGTAAAGAGTAATGCTTACAAAGTTGACCTTCCTGGTGATTACAATGTTTCAGCCACTTTTAATGTGAAGGACTTATTTCCTTATTTGGAAGATTTAGAAGATTCTGATTTGAGGGCAAATCATTCTCTGCCCGGGGGTGATGATGTGCATCATGAAGGTTCTAAATCAACTCAAGAAGGCGAGCTGAGCGTAAAGGAGATTTCAGATGGTCCAATAACAAGGGCTAAGGCTAAACAGCTTCAAAGGGCCATAAGTAGTCAAATTGGAGCTATTGAAGCTTCTATGGGATTGGAAGCTTACGATCTGAATGGAAACGAGCTAAATGTATTTATTTGTCTTCAATTTGAGATTGGGACGTGATTTAGAGATGTTTGGTGACGTTGGGCTTTAAGAAGCAGCTAAGGGCTTTCTTTTCATGCTATTGGGCTTTACTTATTTCTTATGTTACTACTTTTATGTATTTGGGCTATTTTGAACTTGTTTAGTTTTGTTTTAAAATTTTTAAGTCATATTGGGCTTATTTTGGGCCTTTTTAAGTTTATTAGGTAACATTAGGGTTTCACCTCATTTTGTAAGCCTATATAAGGCATATAAAAGTCTTGTAGAGGCAGTTGCCTCATTTTGAAATTGGAAGCACGAAATAGAAGAGCTATTTCTCTCTCAAAATTGTCTTCTCAAGTTTTTCAACTCTTGAAGATAGTTGCTGACTTATCACTCTTTGATCATCAAGAGTGTGGCGTCAAAACCCTAAACTGATCCTTGTGGCGTCCATTCGACTTATCAAGGTATCTATTTAGTTCTATCCTCCATCAACTCCACAATTTAATTTTGTTATAAATCAAGGCACATCAAGAATTCAGAATTGAAACTTGAAATCAATTAAATATGAATATTTTATATACTTCTTTTTTTAAATTTCTTTCGATTTTCTTTTACTTTTATGTAATGATAAATAACAAAACGTGAATGATTAGGGTGAAGAAATAGGTAAAAGCTGCAGTCAAGAAGAAATAAAGATGATATGTTACAGATTCAAGGCAATATAACAAAGATGCAAAATTTGAATTAAGAACAAACAATGAAAATAAAGGATAGATTTAAACCTAATTCAGAGGCTAAGCTCTGATATCAATTGATGTGAACCTCACAAAGAAAAGTAAGACTCGACACTCAATGAGATTCCTTTGCCAAGGATCATTCTAATTCAGATTCACAAACAAACAAACAAAACAAAGAAACTCCCGTTATCTATTAAAAAGATAAGAACCAAAGGTATAAGAAATTATAATAGACACCACACTTAAGAATATTGAGAAAGCTTGTGAGTGGTAAGTCAATGATGAACGCCACAAGAAGAAATCTTGGTTAGTTCTGAAAAGTTCTTTGAAGAATCAAGAGAACTCTCACTATTATTAATGTTAAAACACTGAATTCCCCTTAGGATTACAAGGACTTATGTAGCCAATTTTATCAAGAGCATAAAAAGAAGAATTAAATCAAATCCTAAGTCACAATAACAATTGATTTTAAAGATAGAAAATAAATAGCAAGCATATTAAGAAAAGAAATATTTCTTTGTCCTTATTTCTAAATTTAACCTAAGAATATATATTAAAAAAAATAATAATAAGGATTTAATAAAGCTGTGAACAGTGTCGCACAAATAGTAATGCGTGAACAGAGTCACAAGAACAGTTCGCCAGATCTTCCTTCCAAAATAGTTATGCGCCTTATTTTGTTCTTCATGAAAATACTCTACATCACTTAAAGAAACTTGAATAACATTTACAAGACACTGATAATCTTGAATACTCGAATCAGTCAGATTAGTGTCTTGAATAAAGCATGAATTTGAGATATACTCAATTAGACTATTTAATGCTTCATTTATTTTTTTGGTTCTTGCCTTGTCATTAGAATCCCATCGATGCTCAACAGTTCTTGTGAAACTTTAACAACCTAATTCGCATCAATACAAAGATGAGTTTTTGTGTGATTTAATGTCAATAAATTTGGGGTATATTTTGTTGGGGTGACCATGACAGTATGATAAGTATGTAATTCATGATGGTTACACCAATAGATACTAATTTATACTTGGTAAAAAATTAATTACTCTTGTACCTTTAAACCCAAGACAAGTGTATGAAAATCAAGTGAGGTTAAACAAAGAGAGATATGAAAAATGAGAGTGAGAGTTCAAAAGCAAGAGAGATTAAAACAAAAAGAAGAGAGATAAAAGTTTTGTTTTTAAACTAGCCTATGATTGTACTTTTATACAAAGAGGCTTGTTTTAGTGCCAATGAACTTAACCCTTCGTTGCCTAGTGTTGTTGTTTCTCTTTTATATGAATTTGATGATATATTTCCCGAAAAGATACTGAATGTTTTACCACCAATAAGGGGAATCGAGCATCAAATTGACTTTATACCTAGAGCATCAATTTCAAATAGGCTAGCATATAGAAGCAATCCCGAGAAGACAAAGAAATTTCAAATGCAAGTTACTGCTCATGAAGAACGGGTATGTGCGTGAAAGCATGAGTCCTTGATATCCGCCAGATCTTCCTTCCTAAATTTATATGCGTCTTAGTTTATTCTTTATATAAATTACTTTAGATCACTTAAGGAAACTTGAATAAAATTTATAAGACATTGACCATCTTGAACACTAAAACTGGTCAGATTAGTGTCTTGAACAAAACACAAATTTGAGATGTGCTCAATTAACCCATTTAATGCTTCTCTCATTTTCTTAATCGTTGCCCTTATCATTGGATCCCCATGGATGCTCAACGGATCTTATAAATGATGTGCATCATGACGGTTCTAAATAAACTCAAGAAGGTGAGCTGAGCATAAAAGAGGCTTCAGATGGACCAATAACAAGAGTTAAGACCAAATAGCTTCAAAGGATTATAAGTAGTCAAATTAGAGCTATTGAAGCTTCTATAGGCTTGGAATCTTGTGATCTGAATGGAAATGAATCAAATGTGCTTATTTGTCTTCAATTAGAGCTTGGGATGTGATCTAGAGGCTATTGGTAACTTTATGCTTAAAGAGGCAAATGAGAGCCTTATTTGTATGCTATTAGGTTTAAGTTGCTTGTTTTTTGGACCTATTTTTATTATTTTGCTTATCTCTTTTTTTTTTTTATGTATTTGGGCTTTTTTTTTAAGGGATAAGGACATTTTTGTCCCACGAGTTTGACATAATTCTCAATTTTGTCTCACAAGTTTTAGAAAACTCAATTCTGTCCTAGTCTAGTTTGATTTTGTTAAAATTGACAGAAAATCCTTTTTTTGAGTACATTGACCATTTTGCCCCCAATTTGTATGTTAGTTAAATGGCTATATGTAAGGTGATATACACATAAAAAAATAATATTATTTAAAAGAAAAATTAATATCATTTAAATGCCTGATGCAGGTGAATTTTGGGCCAATTAATGTGCATAGAAATTACATATTTGTCCTTAAATATAGTCGTTTTGCTTGTTATGCTGAGGGCAATTTAAAGCATAAATAGCCAGCAAGCACATTTCAACTCTAGACAATAATTCTAACAGTTCATACAACTCATATTAGCGTGTTTATATAGCTTCAAACACTGAAAATTCATTCAAGCTTGAAATACACTATCAATCAGTTCTTCAACATCTCTATAACTCAAAACAAAACAACTGTCAGCATTCAAAAATCCAGTACATTTCAAACATAACACTGGAAATTCATTCAAGCTTGAAATACATTGTCAAAAATTCAATTCTTCAACATCTCCATAGCTCAAAATAAAATAAATGTCAGTATTCAAAAATCCAGCACATTCAAAAATCCAGCTTCAACACCTCCAAGCTCCCAACTAAGTTCTTAAACTCAATCATCAACTCAACATCTCCCAGCTTCAACACCGATATCAACAACTTCCAAAACACAAAAGCTCCAGCTCTGTGCATTAAGTTCCAACTTTAATGCATCAACAATCAACACCAATATCAACAACAGTGATCAGCATTCAAAAAATTAGTACCAAACATACAGCTATGGATCAAAGTTCCAGCTCTAGAGCCTCCATTAGGTCCTGCCACAGCTTTGATAAAGTCAATGGGCACCTGATACAATTTAAAAACATGACCTGTCAGTGTAATGAAAGGGCCTATGTAGGAATTTCAAAATCTGAAGCAAACCAAAATAAGTTACATTTCAGGTGTATGCGCAAGAAATACAAGTTTTTCAGGTTTTGAAAACTTGAACCTGAGGAGTTCAATACAATTAGAAATTTTTATGATTACAGCCTGTATGATGAAAGTGTACCTAATACACATGAGCCCCACCAACAATTGCTCATAAGAAGGCATGTAAGCTCTGATGCACTTACCAAACAATGGGTACTAGTTTTAACAATTTTAGTTATTTTCATGCTATGGGTTTAATTAGGAATGACAGTATGTATTCTCATTAGTTTGAACATGTAATGCAATTGGATATGTGAATTTAGTTTGCTAATGAAATAATTTAAAGAATATTTTGAGTTACCTCTACCCCTGCCTCTGAATATAGCAGTGTTTCTAAGTCCTTGGCTAGGTTGTGAATGTCTTTGAGAGATGTGATGTCCACCTTTGAGACCTTTGATGTTGTGTGTGATGTCCCTGTAGAAAAATTGGATGCAGATTCTGTTCCCTTCCAAATGAAAAATTAATTAATGTATTGCTATTAATTGAAGCATAATATGAAGGTGAACAATTAAAATCTAATTACCTTGCTACTTGAAGGTTGGAACTTGCAGCTTCTTTTATTATGGCCAAACTTATTGCATTTTCCACATCTGATATGTTCTCTCTTGCTCATATCTTACTTGTCTAACATTTCATCTTGTTTCCTCTTTCTACTCATCTTAGGCCTACCAGCCTTCCTCTTGATTTTAGGTAGTTCAATTGGTGGGCCCTTCAACTTTTGACCAATCGGATTGATCAGGCAAAGGATTAATGACCTCATTATAGGTTTTTAAATAGGCCTTTGTTGTAAGTTTTCTATCTACAAAATCATATGCATTCTCTTGTCTATAGTTTATACAAGGCAAAATATGCCTACATGGAATGCCACTCACTTGGAAAGCACCACAATCACATGTCATCTTATCACAATCAACAACAAAGGTTTGGGCGCCATCTATCACTTCAAACTCAGCGCCAGTTGCATCAATTACCTTCACAAACCTTCTATATTTCTTTACTTAATCCAACCTCTTTTTTATTGTTGATGGCAATACTCCATCCCATTGCAGTGCTTTTTGATGCCTTTTTTGCAATCTTTTCATTATTTTTTTCCTTATCCATTCTAACAAATCTAAAATGGGTCTACCTCTATGCTCATTCAATCAACTGTTCCATGTTTTTGTCAAATTGTTGGTTACATGATCACATTTGACTTCAAGCTCGAAAGCATATCTATACCACTGGTTGGGCTCAATGTTTGCAAGGTATTTATAATCTTCTACATTAGCCATCTTAATCTTACGTATAGCTTCATAGAAAAAATGATTTCTTTATGGCCCTTTATGCCTCCCAAAATAAAGGCCTGATTCTCTAATTTGGCCATTACTTTCTGAAATTAGAGATTATGTGTTTGGCACAAAACCTTGTTGGAGACCCAAGCCACTCCTTAAGGTTTCATAGAAACCAACTCCATGTTTCTCCATTCTCAATCTCAACCACAGATACTGCTATAGGAAAATTTCTAGTTTTGGCATCTAATGTCACTACAGATAACAATACACCTCCATAAGGGCCCTTTAAATGGCACCTATCTAATCCTATAAACCTTCTACAACCATTGACAAAACCATCCCTCAATGCTGGAAAACTATACATAAATATGTTAAAATAGACTAAGACCATCTTCAACAGTAACACTAAATTGCATCTTTACCAACATACCAAGGTTTCTCTTCATAAGTACTTTTGTATAATCCCTCAACCTTTGATATGCATTCTCATGGTCCATACTAGCTTCTTTAAGTGCTCTAACTCTAGCTCTTCTAATTTTCATATTACAATGAACACCAAACTTTTGCTTCAACTCATCTCGCATTGCCTTGGCTGACATTTGAGAGTTTTTGTGTTATTCTTTCATTCTTGAAAGGACTTAAACTTATCAAGTTTGTTCTTGTGGCGTTCAAACAACATGACTTTTCACCTAGATTCTTGAAGTGTCCTTGGGGTTTCTTGGTGTGGCGTCCTATATCCAGCCATAGTCTTGGTTCTTAATTTGTTAACTCAAGGGTCAAGACTCATCAAACTTGCATCTTGAAGATCTCGGGTGAAATTCCATATTGTGATGCTGGGTTTTGTCACATCGTTGGCAAGGTTCATATCATTTGGTATCAAAGCTTTGGTTTCAAGGCAAGTTTGAATTATCCTTTTATTTATTTCATTGTTCCATTTATCTTTACATAGATTCATATTTTATTTTATTTCTATTTTCTGATTTTTTTTAAAAAGAAAAAGAAGAAAAAAAAAGATTAAAAAAAGAAAAAAAAGAGAAAGAAAAGAAAAGGCCAGAAATTTGTTGCAAATTATAAAATTTGAATTTCATCAGTTTGTCAACAACTTTGTACCAAATTTTCCACGTATGTTACTAGCATCATTTTCTTAAGGATATATACTTGAATCGTGTGACTTGTCTCGGTTGCTTCTCATATTGAATTGCCACTTGAATCTTGATTATTCTTGAGTCTGATTAAGGGTGAAAAGAAGACGCGTGAGTGAAAAAGGCAAAGAGTGGTGAGAACATAAGAGGGTAGAAGTTGTTTGAGTGCTAAACACGAGAGTAAGTAAATTTTTTTGAGTGAAACATGTGAGGGAGTGCTTGTGAGGTCTTAACTGTATTTTTTACAGATTCTAAACATGTTACACAATCAAGAAAACTCAAATGAAGAGGTACAACAACCAACAAATCCTAACCTACAACTGCAGGCATTATTGGGCGAAATAAGGCGGATGATGAGAACTGAATTAGAGCAAATTCACGGGAGAATAAATAGGCTGGAAAATTTAGGGCAGCATCAAAACTCGTCCATTGGGCAACCACCTAGGCAAGTGTAACCAGGAGTACAATAGGGAGATGTTGGAGATGAAGAGGAGTTGGATGAGCTGGATAAACCACCAACAAACCAAAGTTAATTTAGGCGTGGATTTGGAGATATAGGCGCTAGGAGGGGAATACCTAGGCAGGATGACGACTTGGGAAACATTAAGGTGAAAATTCCACCTTTCCAAGGTAATAATGATCCCGAGGCATATCTAGAATGGGAGATGAAGATAGAGATGATCTTCGATTGTCACAACTATTCCAAGGCCAAAAAGGTAAAATTGTCTGCAATTGAATTCACTAACTATTCTATGGTTTGGTGGGATCAATTGTTGAAGGAAATGAGGAGAAATCACGAATGACCTGTTGAGACATGGAACGAGATGAAGGCCATCATGAAAAGACGCTTCATTCCTAGCTACTACCATTGGGAGTTGTATAACAAGTTGCAACGTCTAACTCAAGGATCCAAGAGCGTTGATGAATACTATAACGAAATGGAGGTTGCTATGATCCAAGCAAATGTAGAGGAGGACAGAGAAGCCACTATGGCTAGGTTCTTGCATGGCTTAAACCGAGAGATAGCAGACATGGTGGAGATGCAGCATTATGTAGAGTTGACATATATGGTGCACCAAGCCATCAAAGTTGAGCAACAATTAAAGCGAAGGAACATAGTTCGAAGGGGATCAAGCATGGCTGCCACAAACTCATGGCGACCAGCCCCTAAAAGAGATGAATTTTCATTAACTAAGCCTAAGTCCGAGCCATCTAAGGATGCCAAACAAGTTACGACGTTGAAACAAGGTAAAATTGAATCCACAACTTCTAAAAATCGTGACATTACATGCTTCAAATGCCAAGGTAGGGGACATAGAGTTAGCCAATGTCCAAACAAAAGGGTAATGGTGATCAACACTCAAGGGGAGATTGAGTCGAAAGATGAGCAAGATGATGAAGTGGATGATATGCTACCTCTTGAAAATGACTATGCAGGATAATATGCAGTAGAAGGAGAATCATTGGTGGCAAGACGAGCTCTTAGTGCACAAGTCAAGGAAGAAGAAAACAATCAGTGAGAAAACTTATTCCATACTAGATGTTTCGAGAACAACAAAGTTTGAAACGTTATAGTTGATGGTGGGAGTTGCACCAATGTTGCCACCACCAAATTTGTAGAAAAATTGGCGTTACCTACCTTGAAACATCCACGACCATACCGACTTCAATGGCTGAATAATTGCAGAGAAGTCAAGGTAACCAAACAGGTGTTGGTGGCATTTTCTATTGGCAAATATGATGATGAGGTACTTTGTGATGTGGTACCTATGCATGCATGTCACCTCCTATTGGGACGACCATGGCAGTTCGATAGACGAGTCAAGCATAATGGTTACACCAACAGGTATTCTTTTATCATCAAGAAGTAGCCTATAACACTTGTACCATTGACACCAAAACAAATTCTTGAAGACCAACTGAAGATGCAAAAAGTGAGTGAAAAGAGAAAAGAAAATGAGAGAGAGGCCAAAGCTGTGAGAAACGAAAATGAGGGGAGAGAAAAAGAGAAAGGCAAAGGCATAAAACAAGGTGAAAATGAAAATGAGAGAGTTGTAGCCTTTTTGAGTGCAAAAGAGGAAAAATATAACTATATTACAAACAAGTGCGAGATCAAAAGAGCTTTAGTTTCACAACAGCCCTCTATAGTACTTATGTACAAGGAGGCCCTTTTGTGTACTAACGATCTTGCTGGATCTTTGTCAAGTAATATTATTTCTCTTTTGCAGGAATTCGATGATGTCTTTCCTGAGGAGGTGCCTTCAGGCTTACCTCCAATTTGAGGAATTGATGTGCATCATGAAGGTTCTAAATCAACTCAAGAAGGCGAGTTGAGCGTAAAGGAGATTTTAGATAGTCCAATAACAAGGGCTAAGGCTAAATAGCTTCAAAGGGCCATAAGTAATCAAATTGGAGCTATTGAAGCTTCTATGGGATTAGAAGCTTGTGATCTAAATGGAAATGAGATATTGGTATGTTATAGTTAGTCAAAAACTACTTTAATGAGAATTTCTCAATGAAAGATTTGGGAGAGACTTCCTATATATTAGATATAAATCTTTATAAAGAGAAGGCTAGGAGGCTTATAAGTCCGATTGTTTGAATGCCACAAGAACAAGCTTGATAAGTTTAAGTACTTTCAAGAATGAAAGAAGACACAAAAACTCTCAAATTGTATTTTCTGAAAAATCTCCCCTCCCACTCTCAATCCCCATGGTATTTATAGAGACCAAAAGAGATGTCAAGTTACAACTTTCAAATACAAATTTTAAACTTACAACTAATACAACAATTGAAATACCAAAATTCAAACTTAATCAAATTTCAAGAAAACATGCCTAAATCAAAGGGATTAGGTTTTCCTTAAATATTCAAATTTCCAGAAAACATGCCTAAATCTAAGGGATTAGGTTTTCTTTGAATATTCAAATCTCCAGAAAATCTGCCTTAATCAAAGTGGGCGTGAAACGTGTTTTGAAATATCTTAAGGGTATCAAGGAAAAGTTTATGATATATGGAGAAAGTGACTTATAAGTGAGAGGATACACAGATTCAGACTTCCAGTCTAATCTAGATAATAGAAAAGTCTACATCCAGATATGTGTTCATTCTCAACAGTGTAGTAGTCAGTTGAAAAAGTAACAAACAGTCGTCCACAACTGATTCCACAACAGAAGCAGAATATATTGTAGCCTTAGAAGCAGCAAAAGAAGCAGTATGAATATACAAATTTGTCTTTAATCTTGGAATAGTTCCAAGTTCAATGATCATATACTATTGTTCTGCGACAACAATGGAGTAATTACACAAGCCAAAAATCTGAGAACACACCAAATATCTAAGCATCTAAAAAGAAAATACCATATAATTAAATAAATCTTTACTAGAGGAGATGTAATAGTTTGTTGAGTAGACTATATGAATAATGTAGTGGACCCACTTACTAAAGCCTTAACTCCAAAAATATTTGAAAGACATGTGGAGTCAATAGGCTAATTAGATACCATCGTGATTGGCATTAAAGCACGTGGGAGTTGATGGGATTTGTGCTTATGTGTCATCCCTTTTATGCATGAAAATTTGTTTTATATTTATACTATTATCATTTAATTAAATCGTTAATTGTATTTTATATATAGTAAGATGCTAGTAACATTTTAGACATTGTATAATCTGAGAGAGTTTAGATTTGATCTAAAGAAGTTTAGATCAGTGTTAAGAATCAGCAACGCTGAGAATTATAAATGTTAAGAGTTAGCACTGATAAGAGTTACCAGGTTATAAGAGTCAACAAAATTTAATGAGTTAGAGCCTTATCTAAAATGAAAAAAAGACTTGAGAATATATTAGTAATGACATAATTGCAAAGAGTTGCAAATGGTGCTAGAAAATGTAATTATGCAAATATATTCTCAAATACAATGTTCATGATCTATCTTCACTAATGCGGGTCTATTAGTGAAGACCTTATAATATATAGATAAGTGTAAATCTATATCTAGATGGTTAGTCTTAGCAGACAATGAGTTTAGTGGAAGCTCGTATAGATATATAGGAATTCAGTAATGACTGGGTACTACAGACTCATGAGAACCTCCAATACATATCTCATAAAGCCGTCAATGGAGGTTCCTTTAAAGTTGAGTAGTATTAGTGGTCCTTTGACCTGAGTACCATGGTGGGCTTGTGAGTAATTGACCATGCTTGTATGATGCTAGGTAGTGTTTTGTTTTTCCCAAGTTTTCTCTTTAAGGTGTTGAAAAAAAAAAGGAACTAAAAACCTTTAATTGAATTAAAACATTCAATTCTATCTCATCTCATCTCATATAAGGAACATATACATAAGAATCAAAGTGTTTTAAGAGCTAAAACATCTATTGCTGAAAATTTGAAGCTGCTATTCTAACTTTACAATTGATATGAACCTTGCCAACAATGTGACAAAACCCAGCACCACAATATGGAATTGACCCTTGAGTTAGCAAACAAAGAACCAAAACTATAGCTGGTTATAGGACGCCACAACAAGAAACCCTAAGGACACTTCAAGAATCTAGGTGATAAGTTCGGTTGTTTGAACACCACAAGAACAAGCTTGATAAGTTCAAGTCCTTTCAAGAATGAAAGAAGACACAAAAACTCTCAAATTGTATTTTCTGAAATCTCCCTCCCACTCTCAATCCCCATGGTATTTATAGAGACCATAAGAGATGTCAAGTTACAACTTTCAAATACAAATTTTAAACTTACAACTAATACAACAATTGAAATTACAAAATTCAAACTTAATCAAATTTCCAGAAAACATGCCTAAATCAAAGGGATTAGGATTCCTTGAATATTCAAATTTCCAGAAAACATGCCTAAATCAAAGGAATTATGTTTCCTTGAATATTCAACTTTCCAGAAATTCTGCCTTAATCAAAGTGATTAGGTTTCCTTGAATCTGATTTGGATTTATTTGAAATGTATTTGGGCTTATGCTAGGCCTCCATGTGTTTTCCCTCCCACAAACTTGTTGAATCAGCCCATTTAATGCTTCTTTAAATTGCTTGGCTCTAAGTCTTGTGATTGGCCCATTTGGCAAACTTAATGTATCATGTGATTGATGGACTTGTGCCCTTTTAAGCCCACGTGCGAGTTCTTTCTCTTGTATGCGTATAGGCTGTGCAGTGTCGTTTGCATCAACAATCCCACCGATTTTAATTGTGAACTAGAAAATTGCAACAACATACTTTAAACTGAGCTCAAGACTTAGAGATTAGAGTTCTTGAAGAATTAGAAAGCTATCTTCAATTTGGGTAGGTTTACTTGTAATTTAATTTAAATGATACATATGAACATATATGAGATATATGTGTTTGATTATGCTATATTGTATGTGATACTTCCTACATGTATAAATTTTTAAATTTCTACGTACACTCTATACATTACACACCCATGTAACAAATATTTGGTCCAAGATAAGTATTTGTTCAAGGGAGCAGATTGTGTATTCCTAGGAGCTCATTACGTGAAAAAACTATAGCTGGTTTGGAGGAACGTTACTACTGGCCTCAACTTAAATGAGATGCTAGAAATTTCGTGCAAAGTTGATGTAAACCTCACAAAGAAAAGTGAGACCCGACGTTCAATGAAGTTCTTTGCCCAAGGATCGTTCTAATTCAGATTTTTAGATTAACCAAATCTAAGACCTTGACCCGTTATCTTTAAAAATTAGAACCAGAGGTATCATAAATTTTAGATGCCACACTTAAGATTGATTAGAAGTTGTGAGTGATAAGTTTAGTAGAATGCCACAAGATGAAATCTTGATAAGCTTTAATAAAAGTTCTCTGAAAAACTTAAGAGAAAAACTCTCACAAATATTTCTTCATAAATTATGTGTTGTAAAATAATTCAATCCTCATGGTATTTATAGAGACCACATGGAATATCAAGTTACAACTTTGAAGCAAATTTGAAACTTATAACTACCATCATACTAAAAGTCTAAAAGTACAGCTAACAATAAATACAACAAACTTACAGCTACCCTAAATCCCAAAAGTCAACAAATATGACTAATACAACAAATGCAATTGTAAAATTCAAACATAACTTCTACTAATTCAACAAGCACATTCTTGAATTAAAATAAGTCTTTAATTTCTACAAGTATGTCAAATTCTACTGCTGGCTGCATGAATTTGCAAGAAATCAAAGATCTAGAATGAAGGTGCTGACTTCTCCATGAATTTCTTATTTTGGGCTTTAAATCACATGGGCTAATATTGATAGGTTGGGCTGTATTTAGTTTTTCTCTTAAATGGCCAAAATGTGATTAAACTCTTATGATTATGCCTTGTTTGTGCTTAAAGGAACTTCAATAACTTTAACAAAGTATTGATCATTTTGAATACTTGATTTGGGCAGATAAGTGTCTTGAACAAAGCATGAGTCTGAAATGTGCTTAATTAGCCTATTTAATGCTTCCTTCAATTCCTTGGTTCTTGCTCTTGTCATCGGACCCCCATGGATGCTCAACGGATCTTGTAACAAATCTTGTGAAGCTTTGGTAGTCTGATTCGCATCAAAAGTTGTCAACTTGTCAGACGAGAAAGGGGCAATCGCAAAACACGGGTCTATATATGCCTTTGTCTATTCCTAATGCACTTGGGGATTACAATTCTATAGACTTTGTACTTGGTTTACCAAGAACCCTAGAGGGGAATTGGTGCCATATTTGTGGTGATTGATCGATTTTCTAAAATGTCACATTTTATTCCAGGTCGTAAGACAACAAATTCACATTATATAGTCAAGCTTTTCTTTAAGAAGTTGTTCGTTTGCATGATGTACCATTTTTCATCACTTTAGACGACAAAAATTTGGTAGCCTTTTGGCTAACTCTATGAAAAAAGTTTGGGACTACATTGAAGTTTTCTAACACAACACATCCCTAAACAGATGGCCAAATAGAAGTTGTGAACTATTCTTTGGGAAATTTGATTAGTTGCTTATGTGGAAACAAAAAGGCACAATGAGATTTTACTTTGGAACAAGCTGAGTTTGCTTACAACAACTCAGTCAACCGGAAAGAGTACTTTCTCCATTTTTTTTTATGACGATTCCAAGGCATGTTGTGGATCTAGTCAAACTTCCTTATACTACAAGTTCTAGTGCAGCTGCGTTTGCTTTAGTAGATATGACAGGACTCATCCTGAGACCTCTATTGTAGATCCCAGCAGCCCTGCCGGGCACCCCAACGGAAGTTTCTCAGAGTCTAACTATCAATGTCGAGAAATTCTGCGAGGCGAACCCTTAGTTAGTTCTTACTATTTACCAAATTTTTAAAAAAATGGATAGAGTTATCTCTATTTTTCTAAAAACCCGAATATAAAACTTGCGAGAAAAATCACACTTCTATTTTAAATATCTTTCTCAACTTCTATATAGGACCTTCAGTCCTTCCTAAAATAAATTGCAAACTCATATCCAAACAGTTTCATTCCACTCACATAAAAATAACATATAAATGAAAAGTTGAAACTACCATTATAATACCGAAACCATTTCTTGCTCATTTAAAAATATATTTACTGTTGGGTGTTGATTATTCTAAGGTGCTTGCATGTAAGATGTGTTCATCATACAAAAAATATACATATCTCATACATAGTGCACAGCAGAAGATTAAAATTAATACAATGATCACATTTAATACATATTTATTAAATGAAAAATGAGATTGAGAATTTTAACGCATGAAGCCCTTGGATTAATTTGCTTGAAGTCCATCATGAAATGAAAGTTTGATCAATCCTAGCAATCAACATGGGTGGGTTTGATTGTTTAGAATAGCAGTATGTTAATCCAGCATTTAGTTTAACACTTAAACTTAATTCAATGTTAAACTCTTTAACTTAGTTAAATTTGTTTTTCCTTTTATTCAACTCTTGAATAAAAATAAATTTAAGTTTTCAATTTTCGTTCTCCATTTCTCTCTTAATTTTCTAGCCAACCAAAAATAATTAACATTTTTTTTAATCAAATTAAATTAATTTGTTTTATCTTTTGTTAAACTCTTGAACAATTAAAACAAATATATTTTAGTTATTACATTTAGTAACCATTAATATATTGGTTTTTTTGTTCTAACACTTAAAACACAAAACAAAGAATTCTAATTTCTCAAATTAAAATAGCCACCAAAATTACAAAATTTAAAAACTTAAAACTTAAAACTTATGAATTTTGAATTTCATTTCCCTTTATATACTAATGCATAAATTTCAAACTAATTTGAATTTCATTTGCATTTCATTTAACTTAACCTAACCTTAGTTAATATTTAACCTTAGTTAGATTAGTTTAACTTAACCCTTAAATTAATAAATATTTAAATATTCTAACTATAGTTAACTAACTTAACCATGGTTAAGTTAACCTTTACTTAACCATTAAGTAAAGTTAACTTAACTTAACCATATGGTTAGCCTTTAACCATAATTAAGTTAAATCATTTATTTAACAATTAAATAAATAAATATTTATTTTAATTATTTAACAATTAAATAAATTATAAAGTGAAATTACATTTATATCCTTACTAGGTTATTAAGTTAACCTAAAGTGGGTCCCACCATTTAATCATATATTTTAGTTAACTTAACCTTAGTAATTTGCTGAATTATACAGTATTAAACAATTCAATACGGTAAACTACCCAAGTGCTCAAAGAGTACATTTCATATTGGGACTCTCTAGGTCTACACCCGATTTGTCAAATGGAACTATTCCATGAATCCGTAATCGATGCCCCACGCATACGTTACGAATATTATAAATCAGCGTGTTAGACCATACAAGTTGAGGTCATAACGTATACGTATAATCCTTCCATCATTTATACCCTGGATGTGCGGGGATATAGATCAGCACCGTTAAATCCCCATTTGCTCATCTATTATCTTATCTCCAGATTCATATCTCGATAAACAATATACGCAAACACTGTGGAAAACTCTTTTCCCAGGTTTATGCTTGTGGCCACAAAACTTTATGAAATACAATCTCAGAGCATTTGATATACAATTTACCGACGTAAGCTGACGGATCCTGTATCTACGCACACCGGACTCCATGAGCATTAGACCATACCCAGCAACACATAGTGGTCAGACCATGAAAGGTCTCTGACATATGTGAAACCAAAGCATGGTGGATCACTCACAAGACCACCATGGTGCTCAGGTCAAAGGACCACGAATACTACTCAACTCGAGAAGACCTTCCTTTGACAGCTTCATAGGATATCTATTGCGGTCCTCGTGAGTCTGTTCAGTATCCAGTACTAATTGGATACCCGCATACCTATACAAGCTCTAAGCTAATGGTCAGCTAAGAACAACCATATGAACTAGTCAAATATAGACATACACTAATCTATATAAAATGAATTAACCGATAGACCTGCATTAGTGATCCTAATCAGGAACATTATTTTTTAGACATAGTTATATAATGATATTTCTTAGCACTTATTGCAACTATTTACAACTATATCATTACAAGTATACTATCATGTCTTTGTCCCATTATAGACAAGGTTCTAACTCTTTAGACCTTGCTGACTCTTATTGTTAGGGTCGGTATTTATGTGCTATCCCTAAATATACATATACTTATGTATTTATACAAGTGTACATTCTCATTAAATCGCTAATAACGTTGCAGACATTATAGATCTGAAGGAGTTCGGATCAGATCTAAAGGGTTTAGATAAGGGCTCATAGTTAGCCATGCTGAGAGATATAAATGTTATATGTTAGTACAGCTAAGTGTTAACTGGTTATAATACTCAGCAGATCCAAGAATTGGAGCCTTGTCTGTAATGGGACATAGACTTAGGAGTACTAGTAACTACATAGTTGCAAGAGTTGCAATCGGGTGTCAGGAAATGCAAGTTGCGTAAGTATGTTCTCAAATAATTGTCCGATGCGGGTCTGTCGGCGGATACTTTTATATATAGATCAGCATATGTCGTACCTATCGGGTATAGATGGTAGTTCCTGACCGACTGTGAGCTTGGAGCTCGTATTGACATATGGGTATCCAGTTAGGACTGGATATGGGACAGACTCACGAGGGGCCTCTGATAGTCATCCTATATAAGCCATCAACGGAGGTTCCTCTCGAGTTAAGTAGTATACGTAGTCCTTTGACCTGAGTGCCATGGTAGGCTTATAAGTGATCCACCATACTTTGGTTCCATGCATGTCACAGACCTTTCATAGTGTGACCGCTGGGTGTCGCTGGGTATGTTCCAATACTTATGGAGTCCGGTACGTACAAATACGGGATCCGTTAGCTCTTATAGGGAGTTTGATATCCAGATGCACCGAGAATATATCTCAGAAAATCTTGTGGCCACAAGTATCAATCCCGGGAAATAGTTCTGTCAGGGTAGAACAATATGGCAAAAGAGTTTGCGCATATTGTTCAGTGAGATAAAAGTCTGGAGATAAGATATGGATGAGCACTAGGGAATTTTACGGTGATAATCTATATCCCCGCACATCCAGAATATCATGACGGAAGGACTATACGTATGCATTGTAACCTCAGCTTGTATGGTTCAACGCGCTGATTTGTATATCCGTGACGTGTGCGTAAGGCATTGCTCACGGACTTATGGAATAGTTCTATTTGACAAATCGGGCATAGAATCTAGGGAGTCCCATGATATGGAGTGTACTCGTTGTGCATTGGGGCAACGTGTCGGATTAAATTACTTAATCCAGCAATATTCAGCATTACCACAGTAATGCGTGTGTGTTTGTATTTAAGTGTTAAATACAATAATTAGCTAATAATTGTTATTAACTAATTACATAATGACACGTAGCGTATTGTGGACCCTCAGTTGAGTTTATCTAAGTGTGGAATTTGGTGGGACTCACTAGGTGGTGAACTTGATAACTATTTATGAGGGGCAAAATGGTCATTTCTCAGTTTGATTATTTAATAGTTAAATAATCAAAATATATTTCTTTTTATATTATATATTATTATATTATTATATTATTATTTATATTATATTATATTATATTATATATATATATAAAGAAAAAGAAAGAGAGAAAGAGAGAAAGAGATTGAATTTGGCCAAATGGCTGAGGGAGAGAAAGGAAAGAAATGGAGAGAAAGGAAAGGAAGAAGAGAAGAAGAAAAAGAGAGAAAAAAAAAAAGGTAGAGAGAAAAAATGAAATAGTTTCATTTTTCTCTATCCTTCCAATTAGAGCAATTATGAATTGCTTCAAATCTCCATTTCTTATCCTTTTGGAGAAAAGAATGTAAATTCACTCCTGACCATTTTGGGGATTAAAAGTTAATCCCAGGCTGAATATGGAGCTGCTGTTCTAGCTCACCAAGCCCACCGAGTTGGCGACTAGTACTGTACGCGAGTTGGTCTTCATGCAGACTTTAAGAAAAATACGTGTATAACGTTACACATTTGGCGAGTTCTCTAACCTTATTAATATGTTAATGTGATTAATATAATAAATTTATTATGTTTATTGCAAAATTTATACATTTCCATGGCGTTAGGCAATAGACACAATTGCATATGCATACACCCACGTGCCTTAGATCCGCCAACAACAAAAGCTTTGCTAACTATTAGTTTTGGTCTAAACGCCTTTAAACCAGATCTGAACTCTTGCAGATCAAACAATGTCTGTAATGTTACAAGCATTATACCATATAATTATGATATTAACAATTTTTATTTGACATATTTATTGTATAAATATTAACAATTAATATTCATATAATATTAGAATGGCACGTAAGCACCAGCTCCAACATTTACAACATGCATAAATTTATATTTACTATGCAAAAAATCAAAAGGTGCTACTCAACACATTTATATTTACAAAATATTTGTCTCACTTGGCCCACTAATCAACAGTAGGAAAATTAGCAACCTACGACCGAGGTCTGCACCTGGAAAAGGAGTTTAAAAAATATAAAATACAAAGCAAGTGAGTTAAAGGAGATTAGTGAGTGCATATAAACTTTTTCAGAGAAAAATAAAATTTTGCATAAATAGTAACTACTGTAAAACTGCCTAAAACATGCTTTTCAAGCCATTATAAAACTATAAAACTGTAAAACTGCTTTTAACCATCATTGTTGATAAAATCCTGCCGAGCAGTTTTTTTATTAATAATTTCTGTAAACAATTGCAAGAATCTATAAAACATAGTAGCCAACATGCATATATAATATATAAAACACTATTGTGTGCTCGGTAACTAAAAAAATGCTAAAATTCTCGCTCGGCCATTTTCTTTCTAAACTGCGCCACATGGTAACCCTAAAGCTCTATGCTCACGCGGCGACTCAACTAGCACCGCACACTAGGTCACAAGGCGTCTCAACTAGCACCGCACACGTGAGTAGGTCACAGGGCGTCTCAACTAGCAACACCCACGGTGAGATCTAAAGACATCTCACTGGCTATGCGACGGAATCCAACGTCGCCTACATATAGCTAGAAAATACCTCGTACAAATAAAGCGACTCACATGACTAGACAACCCCCCCAATACTTGCCCATACGTACGGGATAAACCGGCTGAGTCTTAACCTATCACCACAACTGTAAATCTGAGAGTACCAACGGCCTTTGAAAACTAATTTAATAACTTTAAAATTGCTTTTCAAACTGAACATAGAAATTTATGATTATAATATTATATGAAAACTATAAATCATATTTAAGCATTTAAGATCATATATAACATAAAATTCAAATATGCTAAAATATTTTAAACAAACAATACACAAAACCGATTTTCACTCATCAAACACTTCAAGTTCAATTTTTTCTCCAAAACTTTTTCTGCTTTTACTGCTTCGGTTTTCTTCACCTACATGCCAAAATGACATTTATAACCTTTACCAATGCTAGAATTTTACTTAACTAATAAGTGCCCTAATCAGCTTACAAAGCCCAAATAGATTCCACTTTTCGATTTTCATTCACGAAGTCATTCAATCTTGTTTAATTCACCATCCGAAGCCATAAAAATTACTTAACATCTTGTAAATTTGGTTGGATATAATTGCCCTTCACCTTACCAAAATGGATAAGTTTGTCCCATGTTCTTCATTTTGATTTTCCATCAACCATATACATCCAATTGGTACAAGGAATTATTTATACACAACAATTAAACCAAAACAAAACTCAAGCCCTAAAATCCCCTAAGTGGCCGAATTCACATTCTCCAACCAACACATTTTTTTTTCTTAATTTCTTGTTCCAATAACATCCAAATCAAGCCAATTTAATTCTAAATCAAATCAAATCAATTGAAGTTTTTACATCAAAGTCGCACCAAATCCTAATTCTTACCTTACTAATTTCTTCAATTTGATGACTCCTTTAAGCTCCACACTTGATTTCAACTCAATCTAAATCAATAATTCACACCAAAACATTAATAGAAGCAATCTTGAAATATTCATACATAACCATTATCAAATAATGCTTTTCTTACCTCTTTTCTTTGGATTTTCACTAATGGAAGCTTAAAATGATCTTAGAAGCTTGTAATTTACTTTATTTTAGCTTGATCAAGCTGAAAAATCATGAAATAGCTTTGGATTTTACTGTAGTAAGGATTGGATATTGAATAGACTCACGAGGACATCTAATAGACATCTCATAAAGCCATCAATGAAAGGTCTTCCGAGTTGAGTAGTTTTGTGGTCCTTTGACCTGAGCGCCACGGTGGGCTTATAAGTGATCCACTATGCTTTGGTTCCATACATGTCAGAAACCTTTCATGGTCTGATTGCTGTGTGTCGCTGGGTATAGTCCGATGCTCATAGAGTTCGGTGTGCATAGATATGACATCCATCAGCTCGTATGAGTGGGTTGTATATCTTGATGCTCCGAGATTGTATTTCAAAAAGTCTTGTGGCCACAAGCATAAACCTCGAAAAATATATTCCGAAGGGATAAACAATATCACAAAAGTATTTGTAAATATTGTTTAAGGAAATATAAATCTAGAGATAAGTTCATACTTGAGCAAATAGAGATTTGACGATGATAATCTATATCTCTGCTATTCAAGGATATAAATGATGGAAGGATTATACGAATATGTAATAACCTCAACTTGCATGGTCTAACATGTTAATTTGTAATATCCGTAATGTGTGTGTGTGTGGGGCATCGTTCACGGACGTATGGAGGAGCTCCATATGACAAATTAGGTGTGGACCTAGAGAGTCTCACAATATGAAGTGTACTCGTTGCGCATTGGGGTAGCGGATTGGATTGAATTAATTCGATCCAATAAATTTCAGCAAAATAGAATAATTATTTCGGGATCCCTCAGGATGCGCATTTGTCAAGACTTAATTGTTAAGTACATCACTTAATTAATTAACAAAGGTTGTTAATTAATAGGATGGTGACAAATGGCAAGATCTAAGCCCTTCATTTTGTTTCATGATATATTTATTAAATAATATAAAAATAGTTTTTATTTATTTGATAATATTATTAACAAAAGTTGTTAACCAATAGGATGGTGACAAATAGCAAGTTCTAAGCTCTTCATTTTGTTTCATGATATATTAATAAAATAATACAAAAAAAGTTTTTGATTTATTTTATTATATTAATTAAATAATGCAAAAATAGTTTTTGATTTATTTATTATATACTTTTAATGCACTAAACATTATTATATAATTTAGTGCATTGATTTTGTTTAAAAGGATTTAATATTTGGCCATTATGAATGGTGGAGGATTTCTTTATATTACATGTATTAATATATGAAATTTAATGAATTTTATTCATTTTGTTTCATTGAAGTGGCCGGCCATGTTTTGGCTAATGGAGTAAACACTTCCTTTAATAATGATAATGTTTCATCTATTATGAAAGTGGTGAAGGCAATTGATTTTTTTATGGTAAAAAATTGAAACAAAACAAATGAAGAGAAAACAAGAATTTATTCATTCTTGTAATGTGAAGGTCTCGGCCAAAAGAGAAGGAAGGAGAGAGAGAGAAATACTTTGTCTTGTTTTTCTTTCAAGGAGTTGAATGATAAGTGTGTGAAAAAAATTTCTGGTTTTATTCATCTTACACAATTGAGTAACTTAGCAATGACAAAGAGAATTTATTGTTGTTGTGTTTGTAAAGTGTTATCAACAAGAGTAAAAATAAAAGATCATCTTCCTCTCCTTACATGAATGGCCAAAACACATTCATATTTATGAAACAAGTATATGTATTCAAAGAGTTTGAATACAAGTTGCTAAAAATTCTAAAGCTACCATTCTAGCTCCATAATTCCACCAAACCGTTGTGGACTAGAATTGTTCATCAATACACTTCAAGGTGAGCTCTTCACATGGATTGAAGGAAGACTTGGAGATTTTGTAAAGCTAACTTCATTAGGTAAGTATTTTATATTATGTTATAATATAATTGTTCATCATGTTTAAATTTTTATAATTGTTATACTTATGTATATATGTGATATATATGTTAAATTGTTTAAAATAGGTGTATTTATTAATATGCTTCTGTCACATATAGTAATTTTTGAAATTACGTATACACTTGTATGTCACATACTCGATATCTAACAAGCTAAACCTAGAGAAGTGAGGGTTGAAGTTGAAGAGTATTATGGAGATGGTTTTGGTGAAGAAGATGACCGGGATTCAATTGTTGACAATAGGAGATATGGTAGGCGGTTTAGAGGAGCTAGGATTCAGGAAGATAATAACTTAGGTAGTATTAAGATTAATATTCCGTCGTTTCAAGGCAAAGATGATCCAGAAGCTTACCTTGAGTGAGAGAAGAAGATAGAATTAGTATTTGATTGTCACAATTACTCTAAGCTTAAAAAGTTAAAATTTACAATCATTGAATTTTTTAATTTTGCAATTATTTGGTGGGATAAACTAGTGTTAAACAGGAAGAGAATTAGAGAGCATCCAATAAATACTTGGGAGGAAATGAAAATCATGATTAGGAGATGGTTTGTTCCAAGCCATTACTATTATGAGTTCTATAAAATATTACAAAGTCTTACACAAGGTAATCAAAGTGTGGAGGATTATTAAAAGGAGATGGATGTTGTGAACCTCACAAAGAAAAGTGAGACTTGACGCTCAATGAGGTTCCTTTGCCAAGGATTGTTCTAATTCAGATTTTTATATAAACAAAAATAAGAACCTTGACCTGTTATCTATAAGAGATAACCAGAGATATAAGAAAATAGTAGACGCCACACTCAAGATAGATGAGAAGTGTGAGTGATAAGTCTAAAAGAATGCCACAAGATGAAATCTTGATAAGTTCTAATAAAAGTTCTTTGAAGAACTTAAGAGAAAACTCTCAATATTAATATCATCAATTCTATTTTTGTTTTTCCTCATCTCTCATATATTTATAGAGACCTCTTGGGATGTCTAGCATTTATTATAGCACTAATGACAACTTAAAACTACTAACTACTACCAATAATTTAGGCACTTGAGATTTCAACACTTATTACAACAATTAATGAAAACTTACAACTACTAACTACCAACTACTACCAATAAACTAGGAACTTTAAATGCTAGCACTTATTACAACAATTAATAGTAACTTATAACTACTAACAACTACCAATATTGAGACTTGAAATCACATATGCTGTTGTGCTATTGTTCTCCATCACACATTGATGTTCAATGGACTTTGTGATGTTTTGGCAACCTAGTTCGCATCATTCTCCCTCTCTTGAAAAGGATTTGTCCTCAAATCTTTACCAGGCTCAAATACAACTCTCTTGAACTTTGAAGTGGTATTTTTGATAGCATAGCAATTAACACATATCTTCCACAATATATCATTCTTAGGCAAAAGCAATACTGGAATTGCAGAATGATTCATGCTCTTACACACGTACCTCTTCTCTATGAGCTCACAAATTTGTATTTAAAGTTCATTTGTCTCATTGGGATTACTTTTATAGGCTGTAATATTTTGAATTAATGCTCCAGGTGTAAAGTTAATATAATGCTCAATTGCCCTTATTAGTGGTAAAGCATTAGGTATCTCTTCAGGAAATATGTCAACAAATTCATTTTCATCTTCTTTGATTTGTAAACGTAATGTACACTTAGTAACCATCAGCTTAGCATATATTGGGCACTCCATTCCATCACTTGCATTTTCCAACGGGTGCATAGGTTCATCATCTGACTTCTTACTTTCAGTTTCAATGACATGGTTATCACTTAGGATCCATGCACTTTCATTTGGACATTGAGATGCAATATGACCTTGGCTGCCTACCAATAAACTAGGAACTTGGAGTGCTAGTGCTTATTACAACAATTAATAGTAACTTATAACTACTAACAACTACTAATATTGAGACTTGATATCACATATGCTGCTATGCTGTTGTTCTCCATCACACATGAATGTTCAATGGACCTTGTGATGTTTTGGCGACCTAGTTCGCATGAATGAAAATTGCTATGATTTGAGCAAATGTAGTGGAAGACCAAGGGGTTATATTATGGCTAGGTTTTTTGTTGGTTTGAATGGGGAAGTTGCTAATTTGGAGGAATTGCAACATTATGTGGAGTTGGTAGATATGGTGCACATGGCGATTAAAATTGAGAACAAACTCAAGAGGAGGGGCAATAGTACATGGCAAAACCCTAGCTCAGGTTCATCATAGGCAAGCCACCATGCTCAAAATCCAGCAAAAAATAGAAGCGACTATCTATGAAAATCAAGGTAAAGTTGATTCTTTCACCACTAGGAATCATGATATTAAGTGTTTAAAATGCCAAGGCAAGGGTCACATAGCAAGCCAATGTCCAAAAAAAAGAGTTAAGATATTGCGAGATAATTGTGAGATTGAATCCGATGACGAAGATGACACTGAATCTCTGTGACGCAGAACAAGCGCTTATGGACTCACGATTTTGTTCGTGAAGACGTAAATTTGTTGATATCATTCAACAAGATGAAACTGAGATTGGCTAGGCACCAACTCAAAAACAAATTTTTCTAAAAAAATACTCTGTTTATTTCTCTGAATACTGAAATAATGACTAACTCTCAATCTCCCAATCTTATGGTTTATATAAAGACCATTATGATCAAGATACAAATGTGAAAGAGTACAAGACAATACAAAAACAAGTAAAAATAAAAAATTATAGCAAATCAAAGCCTTAAAGTGCTTGCTAGAATTTTAATTCAAAAAGGCTGATTGTGATGTCCCCTATCATTCTTCTTCACTTGAAAAGAACTCATTCTCGAGTAATCATATAGGTTTACTTCAAGATGAAATGTAGAGATATCTATTACGTGAAAGTTTTTTATATGCCCATATCATCAGGTAGGTCTATTGTATATGCATTGTCATTTATCCTGTTCAAAACTTTAAAATGACCATAAAATTTCTGCCTTAATTTGCCATGAACTCCCATAGGCAGCTTCTCCTTACGTAAATAAGCCATCACCTAATCACTTACCTCAAACACTTGACACTTCTGATGGTTGTCAACAACTGCCTAATATTTGAGGTTATTCTCCTCTAAGGATTCTGCGCCTCTTGGAATACCTGTGAGTAGGAATCCTGTAATATCCAGTCCCCATTAATAGTAAACATACCTAGATTTCAGTTTATAGAGTTGCAGACACCGTAGGATTACCCGATTTTAACCCTATTAGAAATATTTTTATTATAGTGCGGATGAGAGTTATTAGACATAATTTGATAATTTCACACTCGGTCGGAGAGTCAGCCGATCATGGAATATTTTTAGAATTCTTTTTATTGACTGAGAAAAGGAAATTTTAATTTAATACATGAATTTTCATAATAGTGTTAAACATGGAGCAAGTCTTTATTAAGAAACACAATCCATGTATTAGAAAATGAACCAATTAGAGACAAGTTCATAGATTGCTAAGTTGGAAGCTTAGTTAGTTCCTTTAACTATTCTAACTAAATAGTTACAAAGGAACCAATTAAATCCTTCCATTTCTAACCAATGGAAATTTAGACATTTAGAGTTAGTTAAGGGAAAAATAGAACAATTGAGACAATACTATAGAAGGTGGAAGTGTGTATAATTTTGATGAAATGAAAAGCAAAACCTATTAGAGCAAAAGATGGGAAATTCGGCCAAGGTGGGAAAGGTGCTGCTACTGTAAAACCCAAAGCTATTTCACGATTTTTCATGCTTGATCAAGCTAAAATAAAGTTAATTACAAGCTCCTAAGGTCATTTGAAGCTTTCAGTAGTGAAAATCCAAAGAAAAGAGTTAGAAAATCATTATTTGATAATGGTTATGTATGAATATTTCAAGATTGCTTGTATTAATATTTTGGTGTGAATTCTTGATTTAGATTGAGTTGAAATCAATTGTGGAGCTTAAAGGAGTCATCAAATTGAAGAAATTAGTAAGGTAAGAATTAGGGTTTGGTGTGACTTTGATGTAAAAACTTCAATTTTGATTTGATTTAGAATTAAATTAGCTTGATTTGGATGCTATTGGAAGAAGAAATTGAGAAAATAAATGTGTTGGTTGGAGAATGTGAATTCAGCCACTTAGGGGATTTTAGGGCTTGAGTTTTATTTTGGTTCAATTGTTGTGTACAAGTGATTCCTTGTACCAATTGGATATATATGATTGATGGAAAATCAAAATGAAGAAAATGGGACAAAATTGTCCATTTTGGTAAGGTGAAGGGCAATTATGTCCAACCAAATTTATAAGGTGTTAAACAATTTTTATGGCTTCGGATGGTGAATTAAACAAGATTAAATGACTTCGTGAATGAAAATTGAAAAGTGGAATCTATTCGAGCTTTGTAAGCCGATTAGGGCACTTATTAGTTAGGTAAAATTCTAGCATTGGTAAAGGTTATAAATGTCATTTTTGGCATGTAGCTGAAGAAAACCGAAGCGGTAAAAGCAGGAAAAGTTTTGGAGAAAAAATTGAACTTGAAGTGTTCGGTGAGTGAAAATCGGTTTTGTGTATCGTTTGTTTAATATATTTTAGCATATTTGAATTTTATGATATATATGATCTTAAATGTTTAAATATGATTTATAGTTTTCATCTAATGTTATAATCATAAATTTCTATGTTCAGTTTGAAAAACAGTTTTAAAGTTATTAAATTAGTTTTCAAAAGTCGGTGGTACTCTCAGATTTACAATTGTGGTGATAGTTTAAGACCCGACCAGTTTATTCCGTACGTATGGGCAAGTATTGGGGGGGGGTGTCACTAACTCCGGGAAATCTGGTTGTCGAGTCATGTGAGTCGCTTTATGTATACGAGGTATTGTCTCGATATATATAGGCAAAGTAGGATTCCGTCGTATAGCTAATGAGATGTCTTTAAATGTCACCGTGGGTGTTGCTAGTTGAGACGCCCTGTAACCTACTCACGTATGCAGTGCTAATTGAGTCATCGCGTGAGCATAGAACTTTAGGATTACCATGTGGCGAAATTTAAAAAGAAAATGGCCGAGCGTGAATTTTAGCATTTTTTGAGTTTCCGAGCACACAATAGTGTTTTATATATTATATATGCATGTTAGCTACTATGTTTTATAGATTCTTGCAATTGTTTACAGAAATTATTAATAAAAAAAATTGCTCGGCAAGAGTTTATCAGCAATGATGGTTAAAAGTAGTTTTACAGTTTTATAATGGCTTGAAAAGCATGTTTTAGGTAGTTTTACAGTATTTACTATTTATGCAGAATTTTATTTTTCTCTGAAAAATTTTATATGCACTCACTAATCTCTTTTAACTCACTCGCTTTGTGTTTTATTAAACTCCCTTTCCAAGTGCAGGCCTCGATCGTAGGTTGCTAATTCTCCTACTGTTGATTAGTGGGCCAAGTGAGACAAATATTTTGTAAATGTAAATGTGCTGAGTAGCACCTTTTGATTTTTTGCATAGTAAATATAAATTTATGCATGTTGTAAATATGTTTTTGAATAAGCAAGAAATGGTTTCAGTATTATAATGATAGTTTCACTTTTCATTCATATGTTAATTTTTTATGATTGGAATGAAACTGTTTGGATATGAGTTTGGAATTGATTTTGAGAATGACTGGAGGTCCTATATAGAAGTTGAGAAAGATATTTGAAATACAAGTGTGATTTTCCTAGCAAATTTTGTCTTCATGTTTTCAGAAAAAAAAAGGAAACTCTGTCCATTTTTTTTAAAATTTGGTAAATTATCTTCATAAATATTTCAAGATTTTATCAGTAATAGAGAGAACTAACTAGGGGTTTGCCTCGCAAAATTTCCCAATGTTGATAGTTAGACTCTGAAGAACTTCCGTTGGGGTGAGATCTATAGTAGAGGGTCTCGGGCCGGGTCATGTCAGAGTGGTATCAGAGCTCGGCTTTTGATGTTTTGAGTTATAAAATGTTTAATTTCAGAATGAGATCTCTTGAAAGTGCATGCATTTTTTAATTTTATTAAATTGAATTTCATGTATTAGATAACCATTTTTATTATTAAAATTCACAGAAAATATGCATCGTCAAAGGGCTCATGTACCAGGATAGCAGCTGCAGAGGCTATTACATCTGAAGAGGAGCGCATAAATGAGTCAGTAAATGTTCCTACGCATCAAACTTCTCCTGAATCATCTCAGCTTGTCGAACCAGAGTGTAGAAACATAAATGTAGCACAGATGGCCCTAACGCTAGCTGCAGCGATTTAGTAGCCGAGAAAAATGAGAGTGAGCGCGCCAAGAAATTAGGCGCTAAGCCGTATGATGACATAAGAGACCCTAAGAGAGCCTTATCCTAGTTAGAGAATAATGAAAAAAAAATTCAAGTTATAGAATATACTGAGGAACAAATGATTTCATAGTCAGTATTTTTATTAAAGAAAAGGGCAAAGGATTGGTGGAAGGCCTTGCAGAGGAGGAATCCCGAGGAGGTGTCTTGGGCGCTTTTTAGAAGAGACTTTCGGGTAAGTTCTACCCTAAGAGTTATAAAGATGCAAAGATAGAAGAGTTTTTCAAGTTAGAACAGGGTTCCCTCTCTGTGGTAGAGTATGAAAAGAAGTTTTTAGAGCTCATCCGTGCTGTTCCATTTATAACTGATAATGAAGAGCAAAAGGCTAATTGTTTTACAGTGGGCCTCAATCATCGAATTAGGGCTTACGTAGTATCAGCAACTCACACTCAATACAGAGGTTGGAAGCCACAACACGAGTTAAAAGAAGCATGACAGCCATTCCTAAGCCAAAACAGCAGGGTCAGAAAAGAGGCTGGTCAGGTGGTTCTTGAGAAGGACCTAGTAAATTTGTACAAACAGAGGAGAGATCTACGTGATCCGACAGTTAGAAACCAAGCCAGGGAGCTCAATCAAGTCAAACTTCCATCAGACAACCATCAGCCGAATCCCGAAGCACTAAAGAGAGTTTGAAGGATTTGTCAGTATGTAACAAGTGTGGAAAGGCTCATCTAGGGAATTGTAGGAATGAGACTATAGGTTGTTATAAGTGTGGCCAGGAGGTCACTATATGAGAGATTGTTCGAACGTTAGAGCCAGTAGTAAGTTAGAAAATAGACCATTAGCTCCAAGATAGACCAGTGGTGGTCGAGGATAGAGTAGAGGTGGTTCCTAATTCAGAGGGCCCAGTGGTTCAGGCCAACCTAGTGGGGGAGCCGGTCGAGGTGGAGAATCTGAAGGGCAGCAAGGCAGACCTCGTACCCAAGCTAGGGTATTTGCAGTGACCCAGCAGGAGGCAGATGCAACCCCAGAAGTTGTGACAGGTACGATGTCAGTTTTTCATAGGGATGCTTATGTACTGATATATCCTAGAGTGACCTATTCTTTTTTTTCTATAGAGTTTGCTTTAAATGCTAATATAATGCCTCAGTTATTAGATTGTGTTGTGGTAGTCTCTCTTCCTATAAGGGATTCCATTGTAGCAGAAAAGGTCTATAGAGGTAGTAAAATCAGTTAAGAGGGCCAAGAATTTGCAGCGAATTTAATTTTGCTAGCCATCAGTGATTTTGATGTGATTTTGGGGATGGATTGGTTGTTCAAATATCGGATCTCAGTGGATTATTTTCGAAAAGAAGTCAAATTGTGTAAGCTAGGGGAATCTGAAGTTATTTTCTGTGGGGTAAAATAATCACCTCCCGCCAACATGATGTTTGTAATTAGGGCAAGAAAGTTGCTTCAAAAGTCGTGTTATGGGTACTTAGTCTATGCCATAGAAGTAAGAGACAGTGAAATAAAATTTGACAATATTCCAATGGTTAGAGAGTTTTCAGATGTATTCCCAAATGATCTTCCATGCTTACCTCCAGATAGAGAAATAGAGTTTCAAATAAAATTAACCCTAGAACGAAACCAATTTCTAAAACACTCTACAGAATGGTTCCTTTAGACCTGAAGGTTCAGATAGAAGAGTTGGTGAGGAAGGGTTTCATCAGGCTGAGTACTTCTCCATGGGGGGCACCGATTTTGTTTGTCAAGAAGAAATATTGAAGTATGCGATTGTGTATTGATTACAAGTAACTGAATAAAGTAACAGTGCGTAATCAATATCCACTTTCGAGAATTGATGATTTTTCTGATCAGTTATAAGGGGCCAGAGTATTTTCAAAGATAGATCTGAGATCAGGCTATCATCAATTGAAAATCCGGGAGGAAAATGTTCCCAAGATGGCCTTTAAGACACGATATGGGTATTATGAATTCTTGATCATGCCTTTTGGGCTAACTAATGCCCTAGCCGCTTTTATGGATCTCATGAACAAAATTTTTCAATCCCAGTTTGTAATAGTATTTATTGATGATATACTTGTTTATTCAAACAGTGAGGAAGAACACGCAGAACATTTGAGGATTATTTTGCAAACCCTAAGGGGGAGCATCAGTTATACGCCAAACTCAGCAAATGTCAGTTCTGGTTACATAGAGTTACATTTTTTGGACAAGTAATCTCTGCAAAAGGGGTAACAGTAAATCCACAAAAGATTGAAGCCATAGTGAATTGAAGACAGCCATGACAAAGGTTCGTAGTTTCTTGGGTGTGGCTAGGTACTATAGAAAGTTTGTAGAGGGATTTTCAAAAATAGTCGCTTCTTTGACCAAGTTGACCAGGAAAGAAGAGAAGTTTGTATGGTCTGAAGCGTGCCAGTAGAGTTTCAAAGAGCTAAAGTGAAGTAGACTTCAGCCCCAGTACTAACACTTTTGTCAAGGATAAATTTACCATATATTGTTATGCTTTTAAGTAGGGTCAAAGTTGTGTGCTGTTGCAAAAGGAGAAAGTAATAGCTTATGCTTCCAGACAATTAAAAAAGCATGAATAGAATTATCCCACACATGACCTAGAACTGATTGTAATAGGTTTTCCTTTAAGAATATGAAGGCATTATTTGTATTGGGTTCCCTGTAAAATTTTTATAGACCACAAGAGCCTACAGTACTTGTTCACCCAGAAAGAACTGAATATGAGGCAGAGAAGATGGCTGGAGCTTATCAAGGATTATGAGTGCACGCTTGAGTACCATCCTAGAAAGACTAATGTGGTAGTAGATGCTCTCAGCAGGAAACCTGTCAGCTCAATAGTTGACTTGAAGGTCGCATATATATCAATGTTGAAAGAATTGAGGTCCTTGGGTGTAAAATTTGAGTTGTCAGATTCGGGAGCACTATTTGTCACATTTAAGTTTCGTCCGATCTTGGTGGATTGAATCAAAGAATTACAGACTCAAGATTCGTATATAGTTAAATTGAAGGGTAAAATCGAGTTTGGACAGCGAAAGGACTTTTTAGTGATTGAGGATGGTACAGTAACCTTAGGTTGGAGGTTATGCGTACCGGATGCGAATAGGTTAAGAAGAGTGATTATGGAAGAAGCTCATTCTTCTGCATATGATATACATCCGAGGAGCATAATAATGTACCGTACCCTAAAAGAGCACTACTGGTGGAAGGGCATGAAGAAAAACTACAGGTTTTTGATGTTCGACCTTTACTTGCTGGTAAGTCGGGCATCTCGAGAATTGATGATTTTTTTTATTAGTTGCAGGGGGCTAGAGTAGTTTCCAAGATCGATCTGAGATCAGGCTATCATCAATTGAAAACTCGAGAGGAAGATGTTCCTAAAATGGCCTTTAGGACACGATACGGGCATTATGAATTCTTGATTATGCCTTTTAGGCTGACTAATGCCCTAGCCGCTTTTATAGATGTCGTGAACAGAATTTTTTGATCCTATTTAGATCAGTTTGTAATAGTATTTATTGATGATATACTGGTTTATTCAAGCAGTGAGGAAGAGCACGTAGAACATCTGAGGATTGTTTTGCAAACTCTAAGAGAGCATCGGTTATACACCAAACTAAACAAATATGAGTTCTGGCTAGATAGAGTTACATTTTTGGTACATGTAATCTCTGCAGAATGGGTAACAGTAGATCCCCAGAAGATTGAAGCCATAGTGAATTGGAGACAGCCCACGAATATGACGAAAGTCCATAGTTTCTTGGGTTTGGCTGGGATCTATAGAAAGTTTGTAGAGGAATTTTAAAAAATAGTCGCTTTTCTGACCAAGTTTACCCAGAAAGAAGAGAAATTTGTATGGTCTGAGGCATGCCAGCAAAGTTTCAAAGAGCTAAAATGAAGGTTGACTTTGGCCCCAGTGCTTATACTTCCGTCAGGAAATGACGGATTTACCATATATTATGATGCTTCCAAGCAGGGTCCAGGTTGTGTGCTGATACAAAAGGAGAAAGTAATTGCCTATGCTTCTAGACAATTAAAGAAGTATGAACAGAATTATCCCACACATGACCTAGAACTGACTGTAGTAGTTTTTTCTCTAAAAATATGGAGGCATTATTTGTATTGGGTTCCTTGTAAAATTTTACATACCACAATAGCCTGCAGTACTTGTTCACCTAGAAAGAACTGAATATGAGGCAAAGAAGATGGTTAGAGCTTATCAAGGATTATGAGTGCACGCTTGAGTACCATCATGAAAAGGCTAATGTGGTAGCAGATGCTCTTAGCAGGAAACCTGGCAGCTCAGTAGCAGACTTGAAGGTCACATATCTATCAATATTGATAGAATTAAGGTCCTTAGGTGTAAAATTAGAGTTTTCAGATTCAGGACCACTATTTACCACATTTAAGGTCCGTCCGATCTTGGTTGATTGAATCAGAGAATTACAGACTCAAGATCCATAGATAGTTAAATTTAAGGGTGAAATCAAGTCTGGGCAGCGAAAGGACTTTTCAGTGACTGGGGATGGTACAGTAACCTTAGGTTAGAGGTTATGCGTACCGGATGTGAATAGGTTAAGAATAGTGATTATGGAAGAAGCTCATTCTTCTACATATGATATACATCCGAGGAGCACAATAATGTACCGTTCCCTAAAAGAGCACTACTGGTGGAAGGACATGAAGAAAGGTATAGCTGAATTTGTCTCAAGATGCTCGACTTGCCAGCACGTAAAGGTCGAACATCAAAAACCTGTAGGACTCTTACAACTTCTTTTGATTTTTGAGTGGAAATGGGAAAGAATAACTATGGATTCCGTGGTAGGACTTTCACGTAGCCAAAGAGGTAATGACATGATATGGGTAATTGTTGATAGACTGACAAAATCTGCCCAATTTCTACCCATCAGAAATAATTCTTCCCTAGATAAATTATCCCAGTTGTACGTAGATGAGGTGGTACGTAACTTCTTAGCATTCCAGTATCTATAATATTAGATAGAGATCTGCAGTTCACTTCCCGATTTTGGCCAAGCAGAAAGCTCTAAGCACTAAATTGAATTTCAGTACAGCCTTTCATCCACAAATGAATGGCTAGTCTGAGTGGATAATTCAAATACTTGATGATATGCTTAGAGCATGTGTTATGAAGTTTAAGAGGAGCTAGGATACTCATCTACCATTGATGGAGTTCACTTACAATATTAGCTACCAGACTAGCATCAGGATGGCACCATATAAAACGTTGTATATAAGGAAGTGCAGAACTCCAGTTTGCTGGGATGAAGTGGGTGAAAGGAAACTTGTTGGCACAGAAATTGTCTAAATTACTTTAGAAAAGATTCAAGTTATCAGGTAGAAATTGAAAATAGCTAATGATAGACAGAAGAGTTATACAGACAATCGAAGAAGAGACATAGAATTCCAGGTTCGTTGTAACGTCTTCCTAAAGATATCACTATAGAAATAAGTATTAAGATTTGGGAAGCGAGGAAAGTTGAGTTCCCGACAATTGGGTCATATGAGATAGTTGAAAGAATTAGGGAGATGGCATATCTTAAGGGAATAGTGAATAGAATTGAACGAGTATTTGACATACGAAGAGAAATGTGTGCAAATTTTGGATTGGAAAGAAAAGGTGCTTCGTAATAAAAGCATTCCCTTAGTGAAGGTGTTATGGATTAATCATGGAGTAGAAGAAGCCACGTGGGAACGTGAAGTTCAGATGCGAGCTCAACATCACCACCTCTTTGAGACAAGTATGGTTTAAATTTTGAGAATGAAATTTTTTTTAGGAGGGGTGAAATTGTAATATCCAATCTCTATTAATAGTATAAATACATAAATTTTGATTTATAGCAATTCAGATACCATAGGGTTACCCGATTTCAATTCTATTAGAAATAATTTTATTATGGTGCATGTGAGAGGTATTTAGAATTAATTAGGTAATTTCACACTTGTTTGGAACGTCGGACGATCATGGAATAGTTTTGAAATTTCTTTTATTGGCTTGGAAAAGGAAATTTTAATTTAATACGTGAATTTTCATAAAAGTGTTAAACATGGAGCAAGCCTTTATTAAGAAACACAATCTATGTATTAGAAAATGGACCAATTAGAGACAAGTTCATGGATTGCTAAGTTGAAAGCTTAGTTAGTTCCTTTGACTATTCTAACTAAATAGTTACAAAGGAACCAATTAAATCCTTCCATTTCTAACCAATGGCAATTTGAAAATTTAGAGTTAGTTAAGGGGCAAATTGAACAATTGAGAGAATACTATATAAGGTGGAAGTGTATAGAATTTTGATGAAATGAAAAGCAAAAGATGGGAAATTCGGCCAAGGTGGAGAAGGTGCTGCTACATACTTGCATCTCTATATGAGCTTCCTACTAAGCTCATGGTTTGCTAAGATTAATCATCTGGACCATCCAGATATAGACATACACTAATCTATATTAATGGGTTCTACCGATAGATCCGCATCAATGAAATTAAATTAGAAACATTGTGTTTGAGAAAATACTTGCATAATGACATTTCCTAGCACCAACTGTAACTCCTTGCAGCTATGTTATTGATAATATATTCTTGAATTATTGTCCCATTTCAGACAAGGCTCTAACTCTTTAGATTTCGCTAACTATATGAACATGCTAACTTTTAGCATCACTAACTCTTAGCACTACTAACTCTTAGTATTTATAACTATTAGCGTTGCTAACTCTTGGCACTGATATAAACTCTTTTAGATTATACAATGTCTGAAACATTACAAGCATATTACCATTTTAATTATAAATAATATTAACGATTTTATTAGAAATGATAATTGTATAAATACTATCATTATATATTTATACAATATGGGATGGCACGTAAGCACAAATCCCAATATAGCTCTCTCTTCTATACATATTATGAGTGTTTTATGGCTGCTCCAAATGTGCATTCTCTGCTCGATCTATCCATTCATGAACCTATTCCATCTCCGCTTTCAACACTGTCTTCATCTCACCCATTAAAACTTCCAGAAGAAACTTTGGATCAACCCCTTCTAATGCATTTTTGAAAGTGTTTTAGTTCTTGTTGTCTGACATGTTTGCTGCAAAATAAAGTTACAGAAGTAAAATAAACCTCGAACACTCCCTCAGATGTTCCACTCAAAGAATGATTTACTCAACTTTCGCTCATATTTCACATCAAATCAGATTGTATTTTACCCTCTTATGTGCTCACCACTCTTGCTTAATTCCATTCATATTAATCCTTTAAGGTTCTTATCAACCTAATCAAACAAATATCATAATTTCCAGCAACAATTCTCTAAGAACTCACCAAGAGAAATTCGAATTTAAAGGCTTAGAAAACAAGACTATGTCATAGATTTAAGATTTTTTCTTTTCTTTTGGAGCAAGAAATTTGATTTGTGGAATCGAAAAGGAACATAAAGATGTTAAATTGAAATAAAAGTTATAAGAGTTGAATCACAATATCACTTTTTTAATTTTTAATTTTTTAAAAATAAAAAATATAGGCAAACCTGCAACGAGTGCCAAGCTCTGATACCAACTAATACGATCCACGCCAAGAGTTTGAGAAAACTATGGATTTATGATAGACTCTAAGATCGTCTAAAACTAGATTTGTATGAAACCGCGACCCATTGCATAAATTGAAGCAAGAAACTTGGTATAATGAAGATGCCACAATCAATTATGCACAGGTAGATTGATAAGTTGAATAGAACGCCACGAAAATTGTTCTTATAAGTTCAAAGAGTTCTAAAAGAACTAAAGAGAGTTTTTTTAATCAAAATACTTAATGCTTTCTTCTCATCCCTTATATAGTTATAATGAACACTTTGGATGCCAGCTTTATTACAACATTTAATGAAAACTTAGAAACTACTAACTAAAAACTACTATCAACAACTGAGGCTCTAATTTAAACTAGCTGTCAAAATTTGCAACTACAATAATAAATGTAATTGTTGGCTTCTCAAAAGCTTCATATCACATGGGCTACTGCAGGCAACTTCAACTGCTTTTTAATTACTTCTAAAAATATAATGGCCATTAATGAAATATCCATCGTGTCTCCTAACATTTGATGAGTCAAAATTAAGTAATCACCAATTTAGAAAACTACACTCAATCCACCTACTTTGTGATTTAAGGAATTTCTCTAGATTATTCCAAATCTTTAATCATGGAAATCCAACCTTGTGGAACACGTGGGACATCTTCCTTGGGCCTCTACGAATTCACCTTAGCCCAAATATTTTGAATTAGTCTATTTAGAGTTTCCTTGAACCTTTTAGCTCGAGCCCTTGTTACCAGACCAATTGGAACTTGAATTGAATCTGCATTCCATTTGTTAGCCATACACTTTAATGTTCCCGACTTATCTCCTTTCAATGTTGGTGATGTGCAAACGAAGATTTAAGGACAAATGTTCTTCGAGAGAGGGGGGCGGAGGCAATGATGCAAACGAAGTTACACAACATAAATGCATACAAGAGGAAGAACTCACACGTGGTCTTGGAGGGGCTCAAGGCCAGCAATCACATAATCCAATAAGCTTGTCAAGTAGGCCAATCACAAGTCTTAGAGCCAAGATGATGTGAATCAGGCTGCAAAAGCTTCACCAAATTTGTTGAGCATTAATGGGGTTCTAATGATAATGGCAAGAGCCAAGAAAATGAATAAAGCAATAAATGGGCTAATTGATGATGTATACTTCAAGCTTTTTTCAAGATACTAATCTTCCAAATTTTAGTATTCGAGATAATAAACATTGTCAATGCATTGGTAGAGGAGTGAAAGGCTTAATGTAAGAAAATCAATTTCAAGGGAAATTATGGACTTCTAAGTTTTACAGTAAGTTTCTAAGCTTTCTGGAGACAGTTAAGAAGGAAAACTTAGAAACTTTGTTGGTGACGTTTGACATCTTTGCTGGAATTGAAGTCTTTAGGCATTGTGCTTTATTTGTCCACTTGAAGTAGTCACTCTTTAAACATTTAGTGATTGGAGCCATGATTGAACTAAATCCTTTATTAAAACGCCGATAAAATGAAGCCAATCCATGAAAGCTTCGAACATCATAAAGAGTTTGAGGAATTAGCCAGTTCAAAATAGCTTTCACCTTATTGGGATCCTTTTGATTCCATCTTTAGAGACTATATAGCCTAAAAAAATAAGGCAATTTGAAAAGAACTAACAAAATTTCAAATTTACATAAAGTCTCTGTTTTCTCAAAGTGTTGAAAACGTGATGAAGTTGATCCAAGTGTTGTTTCTCATCTTTGCTATACACAAGAATGTCATCAAAGTAGACAACAATGAACCTTCCAATGTAGGGCTTTAGAACATGATTCATCAAACGCATGAAAGTACTTGGAGCATTTTAAAGTCTAAAAGGAATCACCTTTCATTCATAAAGGCCATCTCTTGAATGTTGTCTTCCATTCTTCACCTGGTTTTATCCTTATTTGATAGTATCCTCTTCGCAGATCAATCTTGACGAAAATACAAGCTCCATACAATTGGTCAAAGAGATCATCAAGTCGAGGAATTGGGAAGCGATAATCAACGGTGATTTTGTTGATGGCTCTACTATCAACACACATACGAAAAAGAACCATCCTTCTTAGGCACAAGGAAAGCAAGAATAGCACAAGGAATCTTACTTTCTTCAACTAAGCCTTTGGACAAAAGCTCATTTACTTTCCTTTGAGGTTCTGCATGCTCCGTAGGACTCATTTTGTAGGCTGCTTTATTTGGTAGAACAGCTCCTGGAATAATATCAATGCCATGTAGAATGTCTCTCATGGGATGCAATCTTGATGGTATCTCATTTGACTACATCATGAAATTCTTGAAGTAGCTTCTTCATTATAAAAGGTAGCTCAAGACTATCATTGTTTTCTTCAAACACCACAAGAGCAAAGGCTTCATCAACCTTTGAATATCTCGGGTTCAATTTCACATTTTAGTGTTGGGTTTCGTCTCCTCATTGGTGAGGTTCATATCATTTGGTATCAGAGTTTTGGTTTCAAGGTAAGTTCGAATTATACTTTTATTTATTTCATTGTTCCATTTATCCTTACATAAATTCGTATTTTGTTTTATTTCTGGTTTCTGATATTGAAAAAAAGAAAGAAACAAAAAAAAAAAAAAAAAAAGAAAAAGGCAGAAATTTGTTGCAAATTCTAAATTTTGAATTTTATCCTTTTGTCAACAACTTTGAACCAAATTTCCCATGTATATTACTAGCATCATTTTTCTTAAGGATTTCTTCTTGAATCATGTCACTTGTCTCGGTTGCTTCTTATATTGAATTGTCACTTGAATTTTTATTGTTCTTGTGTCTGATTAAGGGTTGAAAAGAAGACGCGTGAGTGGAAAAAGGCAAGAGTGGTGAGAACATAAGAGGGTAAAAGCCATTTGAGAGCTATACATGAGAGTGAGTGAAATTTTCTTGAGTGAAACACGTAAGGGAGTGCTTGTGAGGCCTTAACCGTATTTTTTTTACATATTTTAACATGTCACACAATCAAGAAAACTAAATTGAAGAGGTACAACAACCAACCAATCCTAACCTACAGCTGCAGGCATTAGTAAGCGAAATGAGGCAGATGATGAGAACCAAATTAGAGCAAATTTAAGAGATGATGAATCGGCTGAAAAATTTAGGGCAGCATCAAAACACTTCCATTGAAAACCTACCTAGGTGAGTACCAGAAGTACAATGGGGAGATGTTAGAGATGAAGAGGAGTTGGATGAGCTAGATGAACCACCAATGAACCAAGGTAGATTTAGGCGTGGATTTGGAGATATAGGTGCTAGGAGGGGAATACCTAGGCGAGATGATGACTTGGGAAGCATTAAGGTGAAGATTCTACCTTTCCCAGGTAAAAATGATCCAGAGGCATATCTAGAATGAGAGCTGAAGATAACGACGATCTTTGATTGTCACAAATACTCTGAGGCCAAAAAGGTAAAATTGGCTGCAATTGAATTCACTAAATATGCTATTTTTGGTGGGATCATTTGTTGAAGGAAAGAAGGTGAAATCATGAATGACCTGTTGAGATATGGAACGAGATTAAGGCCATCATGAGAAGACGTTTCATTCCTAACTACTACCATCGGGAGTTGTATAACAAGTTTCAGCGTCTAACTCAAGGATCCAAGAGCGTTGATGAATACTATAAAGAGATGGAGGTTGCAATGATCCAAGCAAATGTAGAGGAGGACAGAGAAGCCACTATGACTAGGTTCTTGCATGGCTTAAACTGAGAGATAGCGAACATGGTAGAAATGCAGCATTATGTAGAGTTAACAGATATGGTGCACCAAGCCATCAAAGTTAAGCAATAATTGAAGCGAAGGAATATAGTTCAAAGGGGATCAAGCACGACTGCCACAAACTCATGGCGACCAACCCCTAAAAGAGATGAATTTTTGTTAACTAAAGCCTAAGTCTGAGTCATCTAAAGATCCCAAACAAGCTGTGACGTTGAAACAAGGTAAAATTAAATCCACAACTTCTAGAAATTGTGACATTAAGTGCTTCAAATGCCAAGGCAAGGGACATAGAGCTAGCCAATGTCCAAACAAAAGGGTAATGGTGATCAACACTCAAAGGGAGATTGAATCAGAAGATGAGCAAGATGACAAAGTGGATGATATGCTACCTCTTGAAGATGACTATAAAGGGCAATATACAGTAGAAGGAGAATCATTGGTGGCAAGATTAGCTCTTAGCGCACAAGTAAAGGCAGAAGAAAAAATTCAGCAAGAAAACTTGTTCCATACTAGATGTTTCGTGAACAACAAACATCCACGACCATACCGACTTCAATGGCTAAATAATTACGAAGAAGTCAAGGTAACCAAACAGTTGTTGGTGCCATTTTCTATTGGCAAATACGATGATGAGGTGCTTTGTGATGTGGTACCTATGCATGCATGTCATATCCTATTAGGATGACTATGGCAGTTTGATAGGCAAGTCACACATGATATTTACACCAATAAGTACTCTTTTATCATCAAAGAGTAGCCTATAACACTTGTAACATTGACACCAAAACAAATTCTCGAAGACCAACTCAAGACGCAAAAGTAAGTGAAAGAAGAAAAAAAAAAGAGAGAGAGGCCAAAGCTGAGAGAAAATAAAATCAGAGGAGAGAAAATGAGAAATGGAAAGGCATGAAAGTGGGTGAGAAGGAAAAAGAGAGTGTTGCGGCATTGGTGAGTGAAAGAGAGGAAAAATATAACTACATTACGAGCTTTATTTTCACAACAGCTTCTTATAGTACTCATGTACAAGGAAACCCATTTGTGTACTAGCGATGTTGCCGAATCTTTGTCGAGTAGCATTATTTTCTCTTTTGCAGGAATTCGGTGATGTCTTTCTTCAGGAAGTGCTTCCAAGCTTACCTCTAATTCGAGGAATTGAACATTAAATTAATTTCATACCCGATGCAATAATTCCAAACCGACTAGCCTATAGAAGTAATCGTAAAGAGACAAAGGAACTTCAACGCCAGGTTAACGAGCTGATGGAAAAAGGGTATGTTAGAGAGAGCATGAGTCCTTGTGCGATTCCGATCCTCCTAGTACTTAAAAATGATGGGACATGGAGAATGTGTGTTGATTGTCGAGCCATCAACAACATTACGGTAAAGTATCGCCATCCTATTCCTCGATTAGATGATTAGATGAATTGCATGGATCTTGTATGTTTTCTAAAATTAATCTCAAGAGTGGATACCATCAGATTAGGATGAAAGAAGGTGATGAGTGGAAAATTGCATTTAAAACAAAATATAGTTTATATGAGTGGCTAGTTATGCCTTTTGGATTAACTAATGCACCTAGTACTTTCATGACACTTATGAATAATGTTTTGTGTGCTTTTATTGGCAAATTTGTAGTTTTCTACTTTGATAATATCCTGATATATACCAAAAACTTGGAAGCTCACGTTAAACATTTAAAGCTTGTTTTAGAGGTTTTAAGGAAAGAAAGGTTGTTTGCTAACCTTAAGAAATGTACTTTTTGTACAAATAAACTTGTGTTTCTTGGTTTTGTTGTAAGTTCTAAAGGAATTGAGGTTGACGATGAAAAGGTGAAGGCAATTCAAGATTGGCCAATGCCTACTTTAGTGACTCAAGTAAGAAGCTTCCATGGGTTGGCTAGTTTTTATCGATGCTTTGTTTGAGATTTCAGTAGCATAGCTGCACCCTTAACTTAAGTCATCAAGAAGAATGTTCCATTTAAGTGGGGAGATGAGCAAGTAAAAGCATTTAAGCTAATCAAAGATAAAACATTCGAAATTGAGTGTGATGCTTTAGGTATAGGTATTAGAGGAGTATTGGTGCAAGAAGAAAGACCCGTTGCATACTTTAGTGAGAAATTGAATGGGGCAATCCTAAAATATTTCACTTACGACAAAGAATTGTATGCATTTGTTCAAACTCTAGTTATAGGACTAGCTCCGAGACCTTCTACTGTAGACCCCGCCGGGCACCCCAATGAAAATTCTTCAGAATCTAACTATTTAAATTGAGAAATTTCGCGAGACGAACCTTTTTTTAATTCTTGCTATTATTGAGAAAATCCTGAAAAATATGTAAAAATAACTTATTAAATTTATAAAAAAAAAAACAGACAGAGTTTCTCCTGTTTTTCTAAAATTCAATACAAAGCCTGTAAGAAAAATCACATTTCTATTTTAAACAACTTCTTAACTTCCAAATAGGACCTCCGGTCCTTTTCAAAACCAAATCCAAACTCAACTCAAAAATTTTATTTAAATCACAAAATTAACATACTAATAAAAAGTGAAACTATCCCCATAATATCGAAACCTCTTCTTGTTTGTTCAAATATATTTACAAAATACACAAATCTATGACTATTATGCAAAAATGACAAAAAGTGCTACCTAGCACATTTACATTTACAAAATGATTGTCAGACTAGGCCCACTAATCAGTTGTAGGAGAATTAGTAACTTGAGCACTGAGGCCTGCACTTGGAGGGGATTTAGAAAAGATAAAACACAAAACGGGTGAGGTAAAGGAGCTCAGTGAGTGGGTTTAAGATTTTCAGTGAAAATAAAATAATATTCTGCATAAATATTGATGCAGGCTCAAGTGTTTAGAAAACGAATACCACAAGGTTGGAAGAATGAAAACAAACACTCACTTTTATTAAAATAAATTCAAACACTGAATAAAGTAAATTTGGCACAAGCTCACCACTCAAGAGAATTACAATGGGATACAGAATAATTCACCACCCAAAGAACCCTACAAGAGATACAGAACTCTCAAACTCACCACTCTAAGGAATCCACCCAAGAGATACAGAGTTAAATGTAGAAACTCTCATAAGAGAACTCTCCCACATACAAGTAATTTAAAATTCACTCTCTGCCCTTCTCCTCTCATCCTTAGGTATTTATAGAGAGTTCTTGGGAGGGCTACTGCAAAGCACTCATTACAACATTAAAACTTGGTGGTTGGGAGTTTACAAAAGATAGCAATTAAGACTTACAACTACCCTTACACCAAAAGTCTACAAATACAGCAAATACAATAAATGAAGCATTAAATTCGAACATAATATGCTCTAATTCAACAAAGCATGCTCTAAAGTCTTGGATGGAGACAAAAGTCTTCAATTCTTGCAAGTAGTCAAGATTTAGCTCACCTACTAGCTGTCTGACCTTCCTTTAGTTATTAGGATTCAACTTACTCTAGAAAACTTATATTCATGTGCTGTAAAAAGGATTTAGAACTAGACATATATAAATTTCTAGTAGTATGAAGATTACCTAGTAATTCATTCCGAAACAGTACTAGATAAATCTCAAATTTACCCTTGAAATTCATTACCTTTCTTTAAGTCTTTAGAGTATGAATGTAACTAACTTGAATTCATTTGGTTCTATTTTTAGTTCCATGTGATCAGACACTCCTGTGTCAATATAAAATTCTGCATAAATATTAAATTCTAAAAGATATGCATAAAACATACTTCTAAATTTATTATAAAACTATAAAATGGTTTCAAACGCCATATGCTGATGAAATCTTGCTGAGCGGGTTTTATTTACATCTTTGAAAAATAATATCCAAAATTTGTAAAACATAATAACTAACATGTACACATAGAAATATGAAATGTGCATTTAGTAGCTCAAAAACTATTAAACCCTTGCTCGGTCATTTTCTTTCTAAACTTCACCAATGATAACCCTAAAGATCTATACTCACGTAGCAACTAAACTAGCACCACACAACATGAGTAGGTCACGGGGCGTCTAATCTAGCAAAATCCACTGTGACATCTCAAGATATATCACTGGTTATGCAGCGGAATCCTATATCGGTTACATATAGCGAGACAATACCTCGTACACAGAGCGACTCACATGACTCGACAACTCAACTTCCTGGATTTAGTGACCCAGCCCCCAATACTTGCCCATGCGTACGGGATATACCGGCCGAGTCTTAAACCATCACTACACAAATCTGAGGGTACTAATGGCCTTTGAAATTAATTTCGTAATTTTAAAACTGTTTCTTAAACCAAACATATAAATGAATATTTATAACTGTTTATCAAAATTGTAAAATCATGTTTATGCATTAAAAGCACATAAAACATATAATTTTAATATGCGGAAACATATTAAACGAAAGATAAATCACGACAGATTTTCACTCACCAACCGCTCCAAACCCAATTCTTCTCCAGAATACTTACTTTTTTTTACCGCTCTTGGTTTTCTTCACCTACACGCCATAAATGATATTTCAAACCTTTATAAATGCTCAAAATTACACCTAAACTAGTAAGAGTCATAATCGGTTAAACTAGTAAGCGCCCTAATCGGCCTACAAAGTCTGGATGGATTTCACTTTTTATTTTTTATTTACAAAGTCATTCAATCTTATTTAATTCATCATCCGACGCTATAAAAATTGCTTAACAGCCTATAAAATTTGGTTGGACATAATTGCCAAGACCTTACCAGAATGGACCATTATGTCCCATTTTCTTCATTTTTAATTTTTCATCAACCATATACATTCAATTGGTACAAAGAATCATTTCTACACAACAATTTAATCAAAACAACTCTCAAACCCTAAAATTCCCTAAGTGGCCGAATGCATCATTCTCTACCCAACACATTTCATTTCTCAATTTCTTATTCCAAATGCATCCAAAGCACGCCAATTTAATTCTAATGCCCTAATAACATTCAATTTAAGTTTTTATATCAAAATCACACCTAAACCTTAATTCTACACATTCACGCACATATATACTTATACAATATACATATAACAACATAAATAAATTCATATACATAAATGTGTAAATATATATACCTAAATATATACATATATACATACAACCATACTTGCATGTTTACATAAATCTATACATACATTCACATATATATACATATATACATGTATAAATACATACAAATATACACATATGTATATCTACACCTATACATACAAAAATACATGTATACACACATAGAGATGTATATACATATATATCTATATACATATATATACATCCAAATACATGAAATAAATACCAAAACAATAAATTTCCTTCTTACTTCTTCCTTTCTTTCTTTCTTCTTTCTTTTCTTTTCTTCCTTTCTTCTCTTTTCTTCTTTCTTTTCTTCTTTTTCGGCAACTTCTGTTCCTCTCTTTTTTTTTTCTCTTTTCTTTTCTCCCTTTTTGCTAACACTTCTCTTCCACTTCCCCTTTTCTCACATGTAAGTCTCCATTTTCTAAACACTTCTCTCCTTTTTTTTCTTTCTAACCAATGAAAATACTATAATTGCCCCCTTTTACTTTTTCATAACCAGTCACAATAACCCACCTATCTAACTTTAATTAACACTTATCCCATTTAAAATAATATAATAATAATAAAATAAAATATTCATAATATCTATTATTATTATAATATTAAATTTGGATAAATGTTAATCAATTTAATTACTTAATTAATTTATATTAATCATAGTTAATTTTTTAACTCAACCTTGGTTACTTCTTAATCATGGTAAGGTTAATAAATTAATTAAATAATAAATATGTGATTTTACCCTATTTCCATTTAACGTGGTCTATCAATCACCCGTGCGGGTCCCACACTATCACACGTATAGGTTAACATAACCATATTAAAATATTATTTGTACGTGTCACACATAAAATATTTGCAATAAGGTCAAAATTGATTATCCCTACAGTTTCTTATCGTGATACTTCAAAATCTAGGCATCTACGATATGCATAGGAATTAGGTCTCATAATTCACCCTTCCTTAAAATAAATTTCGTCCTTAAAATTTAAAACTATACATGTCTCAAAGATGTGTGGATATTGTGCTCACATCTGATCTTCACGTTTCCATATGGCTTCTTCTACTCCATAGTTCATCCATAACACTGGGATCAGTTGGTTTCAAATAGGCGAAAAAATTATGAGAGGACTATTGACATAGGAAGAGATTAAAGCTATTATGAGGAAGCGATTTGTCCCTAATCATTATTACATAGAATTGTACCAAAAATTGCCAAGCCTTACTCAGGGTTCCAAAAGTGTTGAAGACTATCACAAAGAATTGGAAATAGCCATGATTCGAGCCAATGTTGAGATAGAGAGGCAACAATGGCCAGATTCTTGTGAGATTTGAATCGTGATATTGCTAATATAGTTGAATTGCAGCATTATATAGAGTTGGAAGACATGGTGTAGATGTCAATAAAGGTGAAAAGACAGCTCAAGAGGAAGAGTTCCACAAGATATGGCAAGAATTCAGGATCTTCATCCTCTTGGACATTGAATTGGAATAAGAAAGATGAGCAGACTAATTCCAAGTCTAAGATAGAGGCATCTAAGGGCCAAAGCATAAGAGGCGCAACAAAAAAAGGTAAATTTGATTCTCCACCTTCTCAAAATAGAGATATAAAATGCTTTAAGTGTCGAGGAATAGGTCATATTGCATCACAATGCCCAAACAAAAGAGATGATGTTGATATTGAGACCGAAGGTGAATTTGATGATGAGTCCATGCCACCTTTGGAAAGTGCAAGTGACATTGAGTATCCAGTTGGTGGAGAGCTTTTGGTTACAAGGAGAACTTGAAATGTGCAAATAAAAGAAGATGAAAAGTTACAACGCGACAATATCTTTCATACTAGTTGCCATGTAGTGTGATTATTGATCTAGGTAGTTATACTAACATTGCTAGCACTAAAATGGTGAAGCAATTAGGGCTATCAACAATTGAACATCCCCGTCCTTACAAATTATAATGTCTCAATGATAGTGGTGAGGTGAGGGTTACTGAATAGGTGTTAGTTTTCTTCCGCATAAAAAAATATGAAGTTGAAGTTTTGATGCAAGCTAGACACTTGTTACTAGCCTGACTATGGCAATTTGATCGGTGTGTTAAGCATGATGGTTTCACTAACAAATATTCATTTATGCTTAATCCAAGGACAATCACTCTAATCTCTTTGTCACCAAATCAGGTCTATGAAGATCTAGTGAGATTACAAAGGAAAAGGCTCAAAAGAAAGAGAGTGAGAAAAAGAAAACAAGTGAAATCAAAAAGAAAAAAGAAGAGAGGCCAAGAAAAATGAGAGAAAAAACAAGAGGATGATTCGGCCATTATTGAGACAAAAGCAAACTTATACGTAAAAGCAAGTGAAATAAAAAGAGTGATATTTCTAAATCAGCCAATATTTAAACTTTTGTACAAAGAGGCGTGTATTTAAACACTAACCAACTTGACTTGTCTCTACCTAGTTTAATTGTTTCTCTTTTACAGGATTTTGATGATGTCTTTTCTGATAAGATCCACGTCAAGATTTTGATAAAGTTGTGGATCAAGAAGGACTCCAAGATCCGTCAAGAAACAGTTTTGTATGAAACCGCGACCCGTTGCTTATATTGAAGTAAGAACCTTGGTATAATGAAGACACCACAATCAATTATGGAATGATTGATTGATAAGCCAAAGGAGAATGCCACGAAAATTATTCCAATAAATTCAAAGAGTTCTAAAAGAACCGAAGAGAATTTTCTTAATCAAATTGCTAAATCCTTTTGTATCATCCCTTATGTATTTATAGTGAACATTTGAGATGATAGCATTTATTATAATATTGAATGACAACTTAAAAACTACTATCTACCAACTACTACCAACATGGCTTTAAACTAATTTTTTTTCAAACTTTGCAACAATAACAATAAATGCAGCTGCAGACTTTAACTAACTACCAACCACCAACAACTAAGGCTTTATTTCAAATATTACAACTACTATCATAAATGTTTATTGTAGGCTCCCAAAAGCTTCTAACTATTTGGATTACTCAAAGGGGCTGCTATAATCACCAATTTAGAAAACTTCTCTAATTCCATCCACTTTGTGATCTGAGAAATTTCTTCTAGATTGTTCCAAAGCTTGAATCATGAAAATCCAACTTTGTGGAATATCTTCCTTGTACCCCCATGAATTTACCTCTGCCCAAATATTTTGAATCAGTCTATTGAGAGTTTCTTTGAACCTTTTAGCTCGAACCCTTGTAACCGGATCAACTGGAACTTGAATAGGTTCTGCATTCCATTTGTTAGTTGTACGCTCATCATTCCCCTCCTCTTGAAAATGATGTGTCCTCAAATCATCACCTACATCAAAAGGACTTAAATTAGTAACATTAAAAGTGGCACTAACATTGTACTCACCTGACAAATCTAAATTATATGCATTGTCATTGATGAACTTAAAGACTTAAAATGGTCCATCTCCTCTTAGAAGTAACTTAGATCGCCGTTGAGCTGAAAATCTTTCTTTCTACATATGCAACCAAACCCAATCTCTGGGTTCAAAAATCAGCTGTCTACGCCCTTTATTAGCTTGTTTTGCACACTGCTCCATTCTCTTATCAATGTTGAGTCTTGCTTTCTTATTTATCTGCTTAACAAATTCAGCCCTTTTCTTTCTATCTAAGTTAGCACGTTCAGACAAAGGTAATGGTATTAAATCCAATGGATTTAAAGGATTAATGCCTTAGAAATAGGGAGGGCTGTGTACAACCCATGTGGTTGATGCCTAGACTTAGCTTGCTTGCAAGTGATGCATCTCGCACAAATCCTTTCTACATCACGTTTCATGTGTGGCCAAAAGAAATGCTCATGCAATACACCTAAAGTCTTTGCTACCCCAAAGTGACCCATCAAACCACCACCATGTGCTTCCCGAACAAGTAATTCACGCAAGGATGAATGTGGAACACACAATTTATTTTCTCGAAACAGAAAATTATCATGTAGATAAAACTTTCCACTTGCCCTTTTAGTGCAAATTTTAAACAAGTCACCAAAATCAGAATCGTTTGCATATAACTCCTTAATGTAATCAAATCCAAGCAATTTAGCATCAAGGGTTGAAAGCAAAGAGTACCTGCGTGATAGTGCATCAGCAACTACATTTTCTTACCTTGTTTATAATTGATGACATAGGGGAATGTTTCAATGAACTCCACCCAACTTGCATGGCGTCTATTAAGCTTATGCTGCCCTTTTAAATGCTTCAAAGATTCATGATCTGTATGAATAAAAAACTCTTTCGGCCATAGATAGTGCTGCCACGTCTCCAAAGTTTGAACTAATGCATACAATTCTTTGTCATAAGTGGAATATTTTAGGACTGCACCATTCAATTTCTCACTAAAGTATGCAACCGGTCTTCCCTTTTGCATCAGCACTCCTTCGATACCTATACTTGAAGCATCACACTCAATTTCGAACGTTTTAGTGAAGTTAGGCAAAACAAGTAAAGGTGCATTAGTTAATTTCTCTTTGATTAGCTTGAATGCTTTTTCTTGCTCATCTCCCCACTTAAACGGAACATTCTTCTTGATGACTTCAGTTAAGGGTGCGGCTATGCTACTGAAATCCCGAACAAAACGTAGGTAAAATGCCACCATCACCTGTTTGGTTACCTTGACTTCTCCGCAATTATTCAGCCACTGAAGTCGGTATGGTCGTGGATGTTTAAAGGTAGGTAATGCCAATTTTTTTACTAATTCGGTGCTGGCAACATTGGTGCAACTCCCACCATCAACTATAACGCTGCAAACTTTGTTGTTCACGAAACATCTAGTATGGAACAAGTTTTCACGAAACATCTAGTATGGAACAAGTTTTCTCGCTGATTGTTTTCTTCTTCCTTAACTTGTGCGCTAAAAGCTCGTCTTGCCACCAATGATTCTCCTTCTACTGCATATTGTCCTTCATAGTCATTTTCAAGAGGTAGCATATCATCCACTTCATCATCTTGCTCATCTTCCGACTCGATCTCCCCTTAAGTGTTGATCACCATTACCCTTTTGTTTGGACATTGGCTAGCTATATGTCCCCTACCTTGGCATTTGAAGCACTTAATGTCACGATTTCTTAAAGTTGTGGATTCAGTTTTCTCTTGTTTCAACGTCGCAGCTTGTTTGACATCCTTAGATGGCTCAGACTTAGGCTTAATTAATGAAAATTTATCTCTTTTAGGGGCTGGTCGCCATGAGTTTGTGGCAGCCATGCTTGATCCCCTTCGAACTATGTTCCTGCGCTTCAATTGTTGCTCAACTTTGATAGCTTGGTGCACCATATCTGTCAACTCGACATAATGTTGCATCTCCACCATGTCCGCTATCTCTCAGTTTAAGCCATGCAAGAACCTAGCCATAGTGGCTTCTCTGTCCTCCTCTACATTTGCTTGGATCATAGCAACCTCCATTTCTTTATAGTAATACATCAACGCTCTTGGATCCTTGAGTTAGACATTGCAACTTGTTATACAACTCCCGATGGTAGTAGCTAGGAATGAAGCATCTCCTCATGATGGCCTTCATCTCGTTCCATGTCTCAACAGGTTGTTCGTGATTTCTCCTCCTTTCCTTCAACATTTGATCCCACCAAACAATAGCATAGTTAGTGAATTCAATTGCAGCCAATTTTACCTTTTTGGCCTCGGAATAGTTGTGACAATCGAAGATCATCTCTATCTTCATCTCCCATTCTAGATATGCCTCAGGATCATTTTTACCTTGAAAAGGTGGAATCTTCACCTTAATGCTTCCCAAGTCATCATCTCGCCTAGGTATTCCCCTCCTAGCACCTATATCTCCAAATCCACGCCTAAATCTACCTTGGTTCATTGGTGGTTCATCCAGCTCATCCAACTCCTCTTCATCTCCAACATCTCCCCTTTGTACTCTTGGTTGCACTCGCCTAGGTGGTTGCCCAATGGGCGAGTTTTGATGCTGCCCTAAATTTTCCAGCTGGTTCATTCTTTCGTGAATTTGCTCTAATTCGGTTCTCATCATCCGCCTCATTTCTCCCAATAACGCCTGTAACTGTAGGTTAGGATTGGTTGGTTGTTGTACCTCTTCATTTGAGTTTTCTTGATTGTGTAACATGTTCAGAATCTGCAAAAAAATACAGTTAAGGCCTCACAAGCACTCCCTCACGTGTTTCACTCAAGAAAATTTACTTACTCTCGTGTTTAGCACTCAAACGGCTTTTACCCTCTTATGTTCTCACCTCTCTTTGCCTTTTTCCACTCACGTGTCTTCTTTTAACCCTTAATCAGACTAAAAAATAATCAAGATTCAAGTGGCAATTCAATATGAGAATCAACCGAGACAAGTCACGCGATTCAAGAATACATCCTTAAGAAAATGATGCTAGTAACATACGTGGGAAATTTGGTTCAAAGTTGTAGACTAACTGATGAAATTCAAAATTTAGAATTTGCAACAAATTTCTGGCCTTTTCTTTTGTTTCTCTTTTTTTTTTTCTGTCTTTTTTTTCTTTTCTTTTCTTTTCTTCTTTTTTTTTCTAAATCAGAAACCAGAAATAAAATAAAATACGAATTTATGTAAAGATAAATGGAACAATGAAATAAAATAAAAGGATAATTCAAACTTGCCTTGAAACCAAAGCTCTGATACCAAATGATATGAACCTTGCCAACAATGTGACAAAACCCAGCACCACAATATGGAATTGAACCCGAGATCTTCAAGACGCAAGTTTGAGGAGTTTTGACCCTTGAGTTAGCAAACCAAGAACCAAAACTATGGCTGGATATAGGACGCCACACCAAGAAACCCCAAGGATACTTCAAGAATCTAGGTGATAAGTCCGGTTGTTTGAACGCCACAAGAACAAGCTTGATAAGTTCAAGTCTTTTCAAGAATGAAAGAAGAACACAAAAACTCTCAAATTGTATTTTCTGAAATCTCCCTCCCACTCTCAATCTCCATGGTATTTATAGAGACCATAAGAGATGTCAAGTTACAACTTTCAAATACAAATTTCAAACTTACAACTAATACAACAATTGAAATTACAAAATTCAAACTTAATCAAATTTCCAGAAAACATGCCTAAATCAAAGGGATTAGGATTCCTTGAATATTCAAATTTCCAGAAAACATGGTTTCCTTGAATATTCAAATTTCCAGAAAACATGCCTAAATCAAAGGAATTATGTTTCCTTGAATATTCAACTTTCCAGAAATTCTGCCTTAATCAAAGTGATTAGGTTTCCTTGAATCTGATTTGGATTTATTTAAAATGTATTTGGGCTTATGCTAGGCCTCGATGTGTTTTCCCTCCCACAAACTTGTTGAATCAGCCCATTTAATGCTTCTTTAAATTGCTTGGCTCTAAGTCTTGTGATTGGCCCATTTGGCAAACTTAATGTATTATGTGATTGATGGACTTGAGCCCTTCCAAGCCCACGTGCGAGTTCTTTGTCTTGTATGCGTATAGGCTGTGCTATGTCGTTTGCATCACATTATGTATAAATATTTAATGATAGTATTTATACAATTATCAATTCTAATAAATTTGTTAATATTAGTTATAATAAATGGTAAGATACTTGTAACATTTCAGACATTGTATGCTCTGAAGGAGTTCAGATATGGTCTAAAGGAGTTTAGATCAGTGCTAAGAGTTAGCACATTAATAGAGTTAGCAAAATCTAAACAGTTAGAGCCTTGTCTGAAATGGGACAATGACTTGAGAATATATTTATAATGACATAGCTGCAAAGAGTTGCAGATGGTGCTAAGAAATGTCATTATGCAAATATGTTTTTAAACATAATGTTCCTTATCTAATTCATCGATGCAGGTCTATCGGCGGAACTCATTAATATAGATTAGTGTATGTCTATATCTGAATGGTCTAGATGGTTAGTCTTAGCAAACTATAAGTTTAGTGGAAGCTCATATAGACATACAAGTATTCAGTGAGGACTGGATATTGAACAGACTCACAAAGACCTCCAATAGACATCTTATAAAGCCTTCAATGGAAGGTCTTCTAAGTTGAATAGTATTTGTGGTCCTTTGACCTGAGCGCCACGGTGGGCTTGTGAGTGATCCACCATACTTTGGTTCCACACATGTTAGAAACCTTTTATAGTCTGACCGTTGTATATCGCTGGGTATGGTTTGATGCTCATGGAGTCCGGTATGCATAGATATGGGATCCATCAGCTTATATGAGTGTTGTATATCATGATGCTCCAAGATTATATTTTAGAAAGTCTTGTGGTCACAAGTATAAACCTCAGAAAATATAATCCGAAGGGATAAACAATATCACAAAAGTGTTTGTAGATATTATTTAAGGAAATATAAATATGGAGACAAGTTGATGGTTGAGCAAATAGAGATTTGACGGTGATGATCTATATCTCTACTCTTTCAGGATATATTTTATGGAGGGATTAGACAAATATGCAATAACCTCAACTTGCATGGTCTAATGCGCTGATTTATAATATCCGTAACATGTGTGTGGGGCATCGTTCACGGACGTATAGAGAAGCTCCATATGACAAATTAAGTGTGTACCTAGAGAGTCTCACAATATGAAGTGTACTCGTTGCGCATTAGGGTAGCAGATTGAATTGAATAATTTGATCCAGTAAATTCCAGCAAAAATAGAATAATTGTTTTAGGATCCCTCGGGATGTGCATTTGTCAAGACTTAATTGTTAAATACATCATTGAATTAATAAAAAAGAGTTGTTAATTTATAGGATGATTGACAAATGGCACAATTTGGTCCATGATTTGATTTTACCGTAGTTATATCATTTAACCTTAGTAGTAAAAACTAGTAAGGTAAAAAGTAATTATTCAAAATTGTTTTGAATAATTAAATTATATATTATTATTATAATATTAGATAATATGATAATATATATTAATCATGGCCATTGTATTTTAATATAATGAAGGGCCTAGATTTTGACTATTTATTTACCTAATATGATTAAAATAATTATATTTGTTAGGTAATGATTTAATTAGGTGGCCATTATTCTAGTGCTTAATAAATTAATCCTAAGTGGGAGATCAAAAATTAAATTAGTGGAGCACTTATTTTTGTTTTATCAAAAAGTGTTGAATAACCACAAAAAAAACTTAATCTAACATTTTGATTGATTCATTCATTTTGGAGGAGAAGATACATTTTAACAATTTCAAGGAAAGTGAGAGAGTTTTTTGATTTGATGTTTTTTCAAGTGTTAAAAGAAAAAAGAAATTCTCTTCATCTTCTTCTCTCATGAATGGATCAAAATACAAAAATAAAAATGGAGAAAGAGATTAATAATTATAGACAAGAGTTGTGCTAAAATTAATTAATCTATGAAAATTGTTTCCATCATTTAAACAAGAGTTGTATGTAAATATTTACCATCTCCATTTAAGAATCAAATAATTTGTGTTCAAAGAGTTTGAATACATGTGCTGGAAATTGTAAAACTAAGCTACCATTCTAGCTCCATAATCACACCAAACCGTTATGGACTAGAATTGTTTAACAATTCACTTCAAGGTGAGCTCTTAAATTAGATTGTTGGAGGACTTGAAGAATTTGTAAAGTTACCTTCATTAGGAAAGTGTTCTTTACATTTTAATTTTATGTACACAATTGTTCATCACATATAAATTATTGTATAATAGTTATACTTGAGCATATATGTGATATATGTGGTTAAATTTGATGTATTTGTTAACATGTTTCCGATGCGTGTACTAATTTTTAAAATTACGTATACACTCATATGTCACACACTCGATTTCCAACATTTAACACCATCCTTGACAAAAGAATAAGTATTTTTATGGCCATCATGAATAATTTTCTATCATATTGCCATGGACGACCAAAAAGTAAATGACAAGCATCCATTGAGACAATGTCACACCAAACTTCATCTTTGTAGTTTTTGCCAATAGAAAAAGAGATTAGGCAACGTTGATTTACCTTAATTTCATTTCCCTTTTTGAGCCAAGAAAACTTGTATGGTTGAGGATGCTTACTGTCTTCAGGCCTAATATTTCTATTATTTGAGCAAAAGCCACAATTTTAAAACTACCCCCATCAATTATGACGTTACACACTTGCCATGAGAAGTACATTTGGTATGAAAGATATTTTTTCGCAACCAGTCTTCTTCTTCTTCTTCATAAACAGCACTTAAAACTTTACTAAGGATGAGAGTTTCACCTTCATCCTCATAAGTTATATCTTCATTGTCTTCCTCAGGTTCTGCATGGTTGTTCTCCATCTCTTCTTTGTCTTCTTCTTCAACGAGTGTCACAATTCTTCGATTTAGACATTCAAAATCAATATGTCCATATCCTTTGCATTTGAAACACTGGCAAGAATTGGTGTTAGAAGAATTGTTTTGTTTCTTTTGGTTAGAGACACTATCATTCTTTGAAGAAGTTCTCGTAATAAGTTTGGTAGTGGGAATGGTCTTAGAGTTGGAAGTACTCCCTCGGTTAGAAACTGTGAGTGATTTTAAACCTAGGGTGCATGCATGTGGGTTTGTGTCTATCATTTAAATATAGCATATGTATCACATACGTACAAGCGCAATGGATGAGCAGAAAATAAATTACTCGATGATAAGCACAAATAAACTTTACATGTTATCTCATAAATGTAAAATACTTCAAGATTGAGAAATAGTACCTTGTCAAGTTTTTGGTAAATTGTCGAACCGGAGTACCCGCCTTGAAGCAACCCGTTCATAATTCTAATTCCTCAACACGGTGGGCTTGAGGAAGCTAGAATAGCAGCTTTTCTGGCAAAGGATTCAACTCTCGAATCCTTATTTCTACTTTGTAATATGGATGACTCAAAATAAAAGGAAAATTAGAAGAGGCATTTTTGTTCTCAACACTTTGAGAGAATTTTTTAGAGAATTTCTAACACTTAGCCTTTCAAAATTCTCTCTACAATTCACTTAACCCCTTGCACGAATTTTTGATGATTAATTAAGGTAACCATTATGTTTGCCATTAGTGTTTTATTTATTATTATCTTTCATTTTCTCACCTAATGGCAACCATTATCTTTACCATTAGTGTTTTATTTATTATTATCTATCATTTTCTCACCTAATGGCATCTATTATGTTTGCCATTAGTTTTTCTTTATTATTATCTTACAATAAACCAAATTGAAACAAAACAAAATGGAATATCATTTAAATGAACTTAACCTTAATTTAGGCCAAATGAGAAAACACTTTCTCATCATTCAGAAACGGGTTAAGGTTTTCCATTTACAATTACGACCCATTTATTCTTATTATATCATTTAATTAATATTAACTAAATGATTTAATCATATTAAATCATAGTAGAAACACATGCTAATTTAAATTAAAAAATGAATTGTTTGATTTTAATTTAATAAGAATATCTTATATTATTATTATTTTATTAAATAAACATTTTAATGAATAAAATAATGATATTATTTGTCAAACAAATAAAATCATTTTGGTAATTTCTAAATCAAACAATAATTGGCCTATAATGTGCCATGTGTCAATATCCCATTGGTCAACAACTAACTATTAACTAATTGATATACTTAACTCTTAAGTCTTGACATGTGCACGATCGGAGGGAGACCGAAGTAAATGTCTGGTTTGCTAGAATTTTTTAGATTGAACTATTTAATCCGGTACACTGCCCCAGTGCACAACGAGTACACTTTATATTGCGGAATTCTCTAGGTCCACTCTCAATTTGTCAAACATAACTATTCTGTAAGTTGAAGATCGATGCCCCACGCACAAGTCACGGATATTACAATCAGTGCAATAGACCATACAAGTTAAGGTCATAGTACATACGTATAATCCTTCCGCCAATCATATCTTGAAAGAGTAGGGATATAGATCACTACTATCAAATCTCTATGAGCTCATTCGTGAACTTATCTCTAGACACGTATCTTAATAAACAATATATGCAAACACTTTTACAATATTGTTTAACCCTGTAGGAAACTCTTTTCCTGGGTTTGTTACTTATGGCCGTAAAACTTTCTAAGATACAGTCTTTAAGCATCTGGATATATATAACTCATTCATATGAGCTGACGGATTCCATATTTGTACATATCGAACTCTATAAGCATCGGACCATATCCAGTGACACCCAGTGGTTACACTGTGAAAGGTCTGTGACATGCGTGAAACTAAAGTATGATGGATCACTTACAAGCCCACCGTAGTACTCAGGTCAAATGACCATGTATACTACTTAACTTGAGAGGACCTTCCATTGACGCCTTCAAGGGATGTCCATTGGGGTTCTCGTTAAGTCTGTTCAGTATTCAGTCCTCACTAAACACCTGTATGCTATACGAACTTCCAGTAAACCCATGGTCAGCTAAGAATAACCATCTAAATCATCTATGTATAGTATACACTGGTCTATGTAAAAGTATTCCACCATTAGACCTGTATCGGTGAATTAAGACCAAGAACATATAATTTAAGAATAGATTTGCATAATAACATTTTTTAGCCCCTATTGCAACTCTTGCAACTCTTGCAACTATGTTATTACTAATGTATTCTCAGGTCTTTGTATCGTCACAGACAAGATTATAACACTTAGACTTCACTGATTAATATAACATGCTAACCCTTTAGCATTTATAGTTTTCAGTAATGTTAACTCTTAGCATTGATCTAAACTTCTTTAGACCAAATCTGAACCCTTTCAGATCAAATAATGTCTGTAGCGTCACAAGTATTGAACCATTTAATAATAGTAATTAGCAATTTAACAATAATAAACTGGATAAATATTGATCTAAACTTCTTTAGACAAAATCTGAACACTTTCAAATTATATAATGTCTGTAGCGTCATAAGTATTGAACTATTTAATAATAGTAATTAGTAATTTAATAAATAATAAACTAGATAAATATTATAAAATAAAATATTCATAAAATAATGGGATGACACGTGAGCACAAATCCCAACAGAAACGCCCTCTCATGTCAAGAATCGAGAATTACTACTGCGTGCCATCTTTTGTTGATTCTCCACCTTAAGTGCAAGTCTACACACATCTCCAGAAGTCCAGTATGGTTGTAATTGCATAATGTTTGAAATCTCAGGTCTTAAACCCCCAAGATAATGTGCAATTATCTGTTCTTCTTGTTTAGCTATATTGCACTTCAACATGAGATGATCTAATTCTGTAGTGTAGTCTTTTATAGAAAGCTTCTTTTGACGAAAATTATGCAGAGTGAGAAAAATATATTGCCAACAGTTTTTCGAAAGATATTTCCCCTTAAGCTATCATTTCATCTTCTCCCAAGTCACGATCTTACTTCTACCTTCTCGTATCCTTTGTATCCTCATATTTTCATACCATAAAGAAGCATACTTTTTAAGTTTTATTGCGAACCAACTCTATTGATGCGAACTAAGTTGCCAAAAAAAATAACAAGGTCCATTGAACATTCATGTGTGATAGGGAACAACAGCACAACAACCCATGTGATTTGAAGTCTCAATATTTGTAGTTGTTGGTAGTTAGTAGTTATAAGTTATCATTAATTGTTGTAATAAGTGATAGCATTCCAACTGCCTAGTTTATTGAGTAGTTGGTAGTTAGTAGTTGTAAGTTTTCATTAATTGTTGTAATTAGTACTGGAATCCCAAGTGCCTAAATTATTGGTAGTAGTTAGTAGTTGGTAGTTAGTAGTTATAAGTTGTCATTAGTTGCTGTAATAAATCCTAGACATCCTAAAATGTCTCTAAAAGTATATGAGAGACGAGGGAGAACGAAACATAATTGATGATATTAATGTTGAAAGTTTTCTCTTAAGTTTTTCAAAGAACTATTATTAGAAATTATCAAGATTTTTATCTTGTGGAGTTTTTTCAGACTTATCACTCAAAACTTCTCATCTATCTTGAGTGTGGCGTCTATAATCTTCTTATACCTCTGGTTCTTATCTCTTATAGATAACATGTCAAGATTCTTATTTTTGTTTATCTAAAATTCTTAATTAGAACGATCCTTGGCAAAGGAACCTCATTGAGCGTCGGGTCTCACTTTTCTTTGTGAGGTTCACATTATTTTGTATCAAAACTTAGGCTCTAATCAGGTTTGAACTATCCTTTTAATTTTCATTGATTGTTCTTTCTTAAATCAGCAACTTTATTTTAGTCTCTAAAAATCTATAGTCTATATCAATTTTCTTGTTTCTACTTATCTGTTATTTTATCTAATTCTTCAAGTTCTGTTATTACATATAAAAATAAAATAGAGAGACAAAAAAAAAATAAAAAAATTCAGATTCCATTGATTCCAGATTTACTTTTCTAAATTTAAAAAAAAAACACGAGTGAAAGTTGAGTGAATCATTCTTTGAGTGAAACACAGGAGGGAGTGTGCGAGGTTTTTTTTTAGTTTTCTAATTTTATTTTGCAGCAAACTTGTTAAACAACAAGTACAAAAATACTTTTGAAGTTGTATCGAAAAAGGTTTATTCAAAGTTTCTCACGGAAGCTTTAATGGGTGAGATGAGAAAAATGTTGAAAGTAGAGTTGGAGCAAGTTCATGAACGGATAGATAAATTTGAATCTAGTACACAAAGGGCACAAACACCTAGAGTTCCTAATATGCGAATTCAAGATAAGCGTGCTACCATGAATGATGATGGCATTGATGAAGATTCTTGGGATAGATTGTTGAATATGGCAAAAAAGGTAGAAAAATAACTAAGTAGAAAGAGTTCCACAAGATATGGCTAAAACTCTAGTTCTGCATCATCTTTTAAACTAGATTGGAGTAAAAAAGATGAGCAAGTTGATTCCAATTTCAAAGTATAACCAATTAAGAGCCAAAACGTGGGAGGAAACCAAGGTCATATTGCATCTCAATGTCCAAATCAAAGTGCATTGATTCTAAGTGATAACAATGTCATTGAAATTGAAAGTAAGTCAGATGATGAACCTATGCCACCGTTGGAAGATGCAAGTGATGGAATAGAGTATCTAGTAGATGATAAGTAAGTCAGTTTACTAAGCATACATTAAGTTTGCAAACTGAAGAAGACGAAATGGAATTTGTTGTTGTATTTTCCGAAGAGATACCTAATGCTTTACAAACTAATAAGAGGAATCGAGCATCAAATCTACTTATACCTGGAGCATCAATTCCAAATATTACAACCTATAGAAGTAATCTCAATAAGACAAATGAACTTCAAGGACAAGTTTGTGAGCTCATGGAGAAGAGGTATGTGTATAAGAGCATGAATCTTCCTACCATACCAATATTGCTTTTGCGTAAGAATGAGTTATGGAATATGTGTGTTGATTACTACGCTATCAAAATTACCACTTCAAAGTTCAAGAAAGTTGTATTTGAGCCCGGTAAAGATTTTGAGGACAAATTCTTTTCAAGAGAGGGGGAATGATGCGAACTAGGTTTCAAAAAAAATCACAAGGTCCATTGAACATCCATGTGTGATGGGGAATAACAGCACAACAACCCATGTGATATGAAGTCTCAACAACAATTAATTTAGGCACTTGGGATTCTAGCACTTATTACAATAATTAATGAAAACTTACAACTACTAACTACCAACTACTACTAATAAACTAGGCACTTGGAATGCTAACACTTATTACAACAATTAATGATAACTTATAACTACTAACTACCAATAGCTATAATATTGAGACTTCAGATCACATGGGTTATTTTGTTGTTGTTCCCCATCACATGGATGTTCAATGAACCTTGTGATTTTTTTTGGCAACCTAGTTCACATCATTCTCCCTTTCTTGAAAAGGATTTGTCCTCAAATCTTTACCGGGCTCAAATACAAAAATTTAAAAATCTGATAGAGCGTCAGTCTCAAGAGAGGGGGAATGATGCAAACTAGGTTGCCAAAACAAATTACAAGGTCCATTAAGCATCCATGTATGATAGGGAACAACAGTACAGCAACCCATGTGATTTGAAGTCTCCATATTTGAAATTGTTGGTAGTTAGTAGTTATAAGTTATCATTAATTGAAGTAATAAGTGCTAGCATTCTAAGTGCCTAGTTTATTGGTAGTAGTTGGTAGTTAGTAGTTGTAAGTTTTTATTAATTGTTGTAATAAGTGCTAGAATTCCAAGTGCTTAAATTATTGGTAGTAGTTGTAAGTTGTCATTAGTTATTGTAATAAATCCTAAACATCCCAAGAGGTCTCTATAAATATATGAGAGATGAGGGAGAACGAAATAGAATTGATGATATTAATGTTGAGAGTTTTCTCTTAAGTTCTTTAAAAAAAATAATTATTAGAACTTATCAAGATTTTTATCTTGTGGCATTTTTTCAGACTTATCACTCACAACTTCTCATCTATCTTGAGTGTGGCGTTTACAATCTTCTTATACCTCTGGTTCTTATCTCTTATTTGGTCAAGGTTCTTGATTTTTTTAATCTAAAAATCTGAATTAGAACGATCATTGGCAAAAGAACCTCATTGAGCGTCGGGTCTCACTTTTTTTTGTGAGGTTCACATCATTTACCTTTTGATTTTTTAGAACATTTTGATAATTGAAAGATTCTTTTTATGGTGTTAAACCAACCCACAACCTCATCTGGATGCATTCTTACCTCATGTTATAATAAGTGCTAGCAATTCAAGTGCCTAGTTTATTAGTAGTAGTTGGTAGTTAGTAGTTGTAAATTTTCATTAATTGTTGTAATAAGTGCTAGAATCCCAACTGCCTAAATTATTAGTAGTAGTTAGTAGTTATAAGTTGTCATTAGTTGCTGTAATAAATCCTAGACATCCCAAGAGGTCTCTATAAATATTGAGAGATGAGGGAGAATAAAAATAGAATTGGTGATATTAATGTTGAGAGTTTTCTCTTAAGTTCTTTAAAGAACTATTATTAGAACTTATCAAGATTTTTATCTTGTGGCGTTCTTTCAGACTTATCATTCACAACTTCTCATCTATCCTGAGTGTGGCATTTATAATCTTCTTATACCTCTGGTTCTTATCTCTTATAGATAACGGGTCAAGGTTCTTGTTTTTGTTTATCTAAAAATCTAAATTAGAACGATCCTTGGCAAAAGAACCTCATTGAGCGTCGGGTCTCACTTTTCTTTGTGAGGTTCACATCATTTACCTTTTGCTTTTTTGGAACATTTTGATGATCAAAAGATTCTTTTTATAGTGTTTAACCAACCCACAACCTCATCTGGATGCATTCGTACCTCAAATTTGATATTTCCACTTTTCCATGGAAATCTCGATGATAATCCTTTCTAAATGTTATATTTCTTATAGCACTTGGATGTAATGGAGAACTACTACTACAAAAAAAAAAAAGATTTAACTTGATGAAAAGGATTTGTATTACCTTCATCATTAGTAGAAGAACCAATATCAGGATTTTCATGTTGCACTGCTTTACCTCTATCTTCAAAACATTCTAAACATTGTTGAAGTTGCTGAATTTGTTGTTTCAATTCTTCAATTAGGATATCTCATGTATCAGTGTGAGCTGCGCTATTCTTCAATGGTTGGAACAAATCGACGACCTTTGGCCATTAAAAGACAAAGCCAAAAGAAAATCAAAAGCTCTGATATCCACACCTTAATTGGCAATATGCATTTTGGGTGAAGGATGGTTGTGTGAAGCCCAAGAACAAAACCGTGCAGGCTCAGGCCCAAAGCGGACAATATCTTGTTAGGTCTGGGTTGGGTTATGACAAATATAAACTCAAACACTGATCAAGTGAAAGAGATACAAAACCAAGCTCATCATACATGAGGAAAACAAAGGGGTACAAAATAATTCACCACCCAAAGAATCCTACAAGAGATACATCAGTCTCAAATTCACTACTCTAAGGAATCCACCCCAGAGGTGCAGAGTTTAATGAAGAAACTCTCACCAAAGAACTCTTCTCAATACAAGTATTTTAAAACTCACTCCCTACCCTTATCCTCTCATCTCTCATGGTATTTATTGAGATCTCTTGGGATGTCTACTATAAAGCACTCATGACAACTTTCAATCTTGGTGGCTGAAGTTTACAAATTCAAATGACAACAACTAAGACTTACAAATCCCTTACACCCAAAAGTCTACAAATACAACTAACACTATAAAAGAAGTATCAAAATTCAAACATAATATGCTCTAATTTAATAAAGTATGCCCTTAAGTCTTGGATGAAAAGCAAAGTCTTCAATTCTTCCTTTAGTTATTAGGCTTCAACTTACTATAGAAAACTTAGATTCATATTGTAAAAATGATTTAGAACTAGACCTATATAGTTTTCCAGCAATATAAGGATTGTTCAGTAATTCCTTCTGAAACAATACCAGGTTAATTCCAAAGTTACCCTTGAAATTGATTATCTTACCTTGAGCCTTTAGTTTATAAATGTAACTAACTTTTGTTCATTTGGTTCTAATTTTAGCTCCATACAATTAACACTCTTGTGTCAAACTCTCATGGTTGAAAAAGAGTCATCCTCAAGTCATCAATTTTGTTATCATTCTTATAAGGAGATAGATCAGCAACATTGAATACATCAAAGACACCATAAGATTCTGGAGCTCAATTTTGTATGTAATTTCCCCAATTCATTTTATAACCTTAAATGGTCCATCAGCTCTCGGTTTGAGTTTGGCAAACTTACCACGAGGGAACCCTTCTTTTTTTAGATGAACCTAAACTAAATCTCCTTCTTGAAATTCCATTTGCTTGCGATGCTTATTGGCGCTAATTTGGTACTTTTCATTTTGCTTCAATATTTTCTTCCTAACTTCTTCATGCAATTTTTTGATGTTCTTTACTCGTTCTTCAGCATCTGCATAAAATTGGTAAGTCATTAGAAAATGGACTGAAGCCAATAGACTTGTGGAATTCTGACCAAAAATAATTTCAAACAGATTATAACCCGTAAATTGGCCTTTTGTTCGGTTGTAAGTAAAATCAACTTGAGCCAAAATCAGATCCCACTGACGGATATTCTTTCCAATATAACACCTCAAAAGTTTTCTCAAACTGTGATTTGTGACTTTTGTTTGTCCATCGGTTTGAGGATGATGGGAAGAATTGAAGCTAGGTTGAGTTGAGTTTCAAGCTTCCTTCAAAGAGTGTGCCAAAAGTGACTCATGAACTTAGTATCAGGATTTAAGATGATGGTATTAGGTTAGGAATTCCATCTACTTTCACAATCTCTTAAAATTATAAGTTAGCTACATGGAAGAATCAAGAGATTTGTTGCAAGGAGCGAAGTGGGCCATCTTAGAAAAATGATCCACCACCACTATGACAAAATCTTTATTTCTTTGAGTACTTGGTAATCCCACAATAAAAATCTATGCTAACATCTTCCCAAGGTGTTGTAGGAGCAGGAAGCAGAGGGTACAAACCAGTATTTTGGCCATGACTTTTAGCTAGATGACAGATTTTACACCTATCCACATGCCTTTGAACATCTTTCTTCATCTTTGGGTAATAAAAGTTTTCTTATATCAATGACAAAGTCTTTTTGCCATGCAGTAGGGACCTATTTACAATATTTACAAAGTATATTTTTCACTTTCCAGGAGGTCTTAAAACGTATCCTACTTTTCGAAATCATCCAAGATCGAACTATTTGATCTATCTCACTACCTTAATGCTCAACGAGTACACTTCATATTGTGAGACTCCCAAGGTTCACCTCCATTTGTCTTACGAAACACTTCTGTAAGTCTATGAATAATGCCCCACACACATGTTACGGATATTATAAAACGGAGCGTTGAATAATACAAGTTGTGGTCAACCATATCCGTATAATCCTTCCGTCACCTATATCTTGGAAGAGTAGAGACACAGATCATCACCATCAAATCTCCATATGCTCAACCGTAAACTTATCTTCAAACTTGTATTTTCATAAAATAATATCCACAAACACTTTTGCGATATTATTTAACCATACAAAAAACTCTTTTTGGAGTTTCTGCTTTTGGACAAAAGACTTCCTGAAATACAATTCTCAGAATATTAGGATGTTTAACTCACCCATATAAGCTGACGGATCCTATATATACCGGACTCCATAAGCATCGGACCATACCCAGTGACTGATGCGAACTAGATTGCCAAAACATCACAAGATCCATTGAACATCCATGTGTGATGGAGAACAACAGTACAACAGCTCATATGAGTAGCCCATATGATCTGAAGTCTCAATATTGGTAGTTGTTGGTAGTTAATAGTTATAAGTTACTATTAATTGTTGTAATAAGTGTTAGCATTCCAAGTGCCTAGTTTATTGGTAGTAGTTGGTAGTTAGTAGTTGTAAGTTTTCATTAATTGTTGTAACAAGTGCTGGAATCCTAAGTGCTTAAATTATTAGTAGTAGTTGTAGTTTTAAGTTGTCATTAGTTACTGTAATAAATGCTAGACATCCCAAGAGGTCTCTATAAATATATGAGAGATGAGGGAGAACAAAAATAGAATTGATGATGTTAATGTTGAGAGTTTTCTCTTAAATTCTTCAAAGAACTATTATTAGAACTTATCAAGATTTTTATCTTGTTGCGTTCTTTAGACTTATCACTCATAACTTCTCATCTATCTTGAGTGTGGCATCTACAATCTTCTTATATGTATGGTTCTTATCTCTTATAGATACGGGTCAAGATTCTTGATTTTGTTTATCTAAAAATTTGAATTAAAACGATCATTGGCAAAGGAACCTCATTGAGCATTGGGTTTCACTATTCTTTGTGAGGTTCATATTAGCGACACCCAACGGTTAAACCATAAAATGTCTATAAAATACGTGGAACCAAAGTATGATGAATCACTCACAAGAAAACTATGGTTCTCAAGTCAAAGGATCCTGAATACTTCTCAACTCGAGAAGACCTCCATTGACGATTTTATGAGATGTCTATTGGAGTTTCTTATGAGTTTGTTTAATACCCAATCCTCGCTGAATACCTGTATGCCCATACGAACTTCCACTAAGTCCATGGTCTACTAAGACTAACTAGCTTGACAATCTAGGTATAGACATACACTGATCCGGAAGGAATATCGATTGACCCGTGTCGGTAACCATGGATTAGAAATGATGTTTTCAAGAACATGCTGCATAATGACATTTCTTAGTACTATTTACAACTATGTCATTACTAGTATATTCCCGAGTCTTTATCCCATTTCAGGTGAGGTTCTAATTTTAGAATTTCTAAGTTTTAGTAATGAACTAAACATTTGGATCAGATCTAAACTTTTTTAGATCTACAATGTCTGTAAAGTTTACAAACTTCTTACCATATAATTATGAATTAATGATTATTATCGAATTAATTACTGTTAATTAGAATGGCACGTAAGTACCATCTTCAACAGCTCATACTTTCTCTAGTGTCATTCACGATGATATCTAATATTTGTCGTCTCTATGCATTTCTCAAACACTCTTAGGAGTTAAGGCACTAGTGAGCGGGTTTGCTATATTTCCTATAAGATCTACTCTAGATACTATTACATCTCTTGCAACTAAGCTTTGTCAAATTACATGGTATTTAATCTCCATATATTTAAATTTTGGTGTATTCTTGGCTATTGTGCTTGAGCAATTACCCTATTAATTCTTGTAATATAGTGGGATAGAATCTATTGAACTTGGAACTATTTCGAGTTCAACGACTATTTTACATATCCACATTGCTTCCTTTACAGCTTCTAAAGCCGTAAGGTAAGGTAGAATCAATTGTGGATGCTTAGATCGTGACAATTCTTCAAATCCTATTCATTCTGATTAGATATGTCACTGAAACAATCCGTTCTGTCTCTGTTTTATTTTCGGATTTTGAGGATGAGCCGGTCAATCCTAACATCATTTATGAGGAGCCGGACGATGAATAACACATTACTAACTAAATACAGCACCTATAGAGAAGAACATTTATGCATATGTAGACTTTCTATCATTGTGATCAGACTAAAAGTCTGAATTGGTGTATCTTCTTGTTTGTGAATTACAATCTCCATATTTCTAAAACTTATCCTCTGTAACTCTAATATATTTCAGGATATATTTCACGACCATCTGATAGTTGTTACCTGTATCAAACAGATACTGGCTTGTAAACACTTACAGCCTTACTGATGTCAGGTTTCATACACAACACGGCATAAATCAAACTACTTATAGTTGATGTAGATTTTATATTGGGCATTCTAGCTCTTTCATCTTTCATCTAAGGAGACATTTTCCTAGAAAGATAATTGTCGTGTTTGAACGGTACATTAACCGCCTCATAGTTGTTAAGGTTATACCTTTCAAAAACATTTTCTATGTAAAAGGGTTTAGGAGAGTCCTATTAGCCTCCTAACTCTAGCTTTATCTTTATAAAGCTCTTATACGCAGTATAAGCTTTTCCTTAATCCTTAATAATTCTTGACTAACTATTACATATCTATATCATTTTCAATATGAGTATGTCATCCACAAATAAATAATCTAAAGACAATCTTGCCCCCACTGCCTTTTTTGAACACACTTACTCCCTCTTTACTTTTTATGAAATTAGACTCTCTGATTTCTTAATAAAAAATAAATATTCCAACTTCAGGAGCCCTCTCTAAATCCATAAATGGACTTCTTCAGTGTGCACACTAGATTAGAATTTCTATTGGATGTAAAACTTTCAAGTTGTTCCATGTAAATCTCTTACTCGAAACATGAATTCTGGAATACTTCTTTGAAATTCATTTGCTAGATTTCATAAATCATAATATGCTGCAATACCAAATGAAATTTGAATCGACTTTAGCATGGTAACTAGTGAAAAGTGTTCTCATATCAATCCCAAATCACTTAGTGTAACCTTTTTACCACTAGTCAGGATTTTACAATCTCCAACTTCAATGGGCCCTTAGGCTTCCGCTTGTAAACTCTTTTACAAAACACTAAGAACTATTCCTTTGGGAAGCTTAGTCAAGTCCTAGACTTCATTGACATGTATTGAGTCAATTTTAGATTTTATGGCTTCTTACCATTTTTTTGAATTAATGTCTAACATCACCTCTTTACAAGTCATAGGATCTTTTCCTTCAACTAAGGTAACCCCAAGGACATCTTCAGGTATAAAACAATACCTTACAAATATTCTTGACATTCTTCTTGACTTATGTGGAGGGTGTGTCTAAAAGGTATTTCACTCACTTGAGTATGAAGTTCCATCATCGGTTCCATAAATCTTGGATTGACTTCTTCAAGTTCAATCCTTCTATAATCTGTACAACTTATGCGAAACTATTTCTCTAAGAAAGTGGCATTATGAGAAACAAATGTTTCATTCCTCCTAGATCATAGAACTGATATCCCTTGAAGTATTTGGGATATCCTTTAAACTGATACTTGTACCCATTGGGTGCAAGTTTATCCTATTGGATAACTTTTACTTAAATAGGATAGCCTCAAATTTTAATATACATAAGACTTAGTTTTCTGCTAGTCTATATCTCATATGAAGTAGTAGGAAAAGGTTTTGATGGAACTCTATTCAACAAGTGTATAACAGTTTCTTAAGCATAACCCTAGTAGATAATTTTTAGAAGATCGGTGTAACTCATTATCAATCGATCCTTATCTAATAAAGACCGATTTCTTATTTTTGAAAATACTATTGTGTTTTAGGAATACCTGGAGCACTATAGTGAGCGAGAATCTTATTCTCTCTTAAATATTTCAAGAATCCACTGGTCATTTTGTATCGCTTCAATTTCATCAAATATGTTTAATACATATGGCAGTTGGTTTCTCTACTTCAAGTCAAAATCTCTTTGAATATTTCAAAAGTTTCCAACTGTGTTTCAATAAACACATGTTCGAATCATGACATCGATGAAGACAACGAAGTATGAAAACCTATCTATAGCAGTATTATTCATTAGACCACATACATCACAATGTACAAGTTCCAATATGATGTGCCTTGATTTTCAGAAATATAGATTATTCCAAAATTCGAATAAAATCTGCTTCTTTTGTTGGTTAGTTTTCCTTAAGTGTTTAGGCTTAATTATAACAAAATTAAATGGTAAAGTTGATGGAGGATAGAACTAAATAGATACCTTGATAAGTCAGATGGACGCCACAAGAATCAATTTAGGGTTTGACGCCACACTCTTGGTGATCAAAGAGTGATAAGTCACCAACTGTCTTCAAGAGCTAGAAAACTTGAGAAGACAATTTTGTGAGAGAAATAGCTCTTCTATTTAATGCTTCCAATTTCAAAATGAGGCAACTGCCTCAAGACTTTAACATGCCTTATATAGGCTTACAAAATAAAGGGAAACCCTAATGTTACCTAATTAACTTTAAAAAGCCCAAAATAAGCTCAATATGACTTAACAATTTAAAATAAAGCTAAACAAGTTCAAAATGGCCCAAATACATAAAAACAAAAATATCAAAATAAAAAGTAAATTAAGCCCAATAGCATGGAAAGAAAGCCCTTAGCTGCTTCTTTAAGCCCAACGTCACCAAACGTCTCTAAATCACGTCCCAATCTCTAATTGAAGACAAATAAACACAGTTAGCTCATTTCCATTTAGATCGCAAGCTTCTAATCCCATAGAAGCTTCAATAGCTCTAATTTGATTACTTATGGCCCTTTGAAGCTGTTTAGCCTTAGCCCTTGTTATTGGACCATCTGAAATCTCCTTTATGCTCAGCTCGCCTTCTTGAGTTGATTTAGAACCTTTATGATGCACATCATCACCCCCGGGCAGAGAATGATTTGCCCTCAAATCAGAATCTTCCAAATAAGGAGATAAGTCCTTCACATTAAAAGTGGCTGAAAATTTGTAATCACCAGGAAGGTCAACTTTGTAAGCATTACTATTTACCTTCTCTATAATACGAAAAGGTCCATCAACTCTTGGCATCAGCTTAGACTTCCGCTTGCTAGGAAATCTTCCCTTGCTAAGATGAATCCAAACAAGATCACCAGGTTCAAAGCTAATCATTTTTCGTCCTTTATTATCATGCTTAACATACTTAGCTATTTTCTCCTCAATATGAATTCAAACCTGCTCATGAAGCTTCTTCATCGATTCTACCTTCTTAACCCTATCCATAGATGTCCTCTCATCAATTGGAATAGGAACAAGGTCAATAGGAACAAATGGATTAAATCCATACACAATCTCAAATGGTGAAAATTTTGTAGCCCCATGCACACTACGGTTGTATGTAAACTCCACAATAGGCAAACAAGTATCCCAACTCTTTAAGTTCTTGTTTATAACAGCCCGTAATAAAGAAGATAGAGTACGGTTCACTACCTCAGTTTGCCCATCAGTTTGTGGATGACAAGCAGTACTGAAAAGCAACTTTGTTCCAAGCTTCTTCCAAAGAGTCTTCCAAAAATAGCTTAAGAACTTTGTATCACGATCAGAGACAATGCTTTTAGGGATTCCATGCAAACGTACAATTTCCCTAAAAAACAAATCAGCAATATGAATAGCATCATCAGTTTTGTTACAAGGAATAAAGTGTGACATTTTGGAGAACCGATCAACCACAACCATCACTGAATCCTTTCCATGCTGTGTTCTAGGTAATCCAAGCACAAAATCCATACTAATATCCATCCATGGTTGCTCTGGGATAGGTAAAGGCATATATAGTCTATATGCATTCTCTTTTACCCTTAGCTTTCTTGCAATTTACACATCTTTCAACAATTTTATGAACATCCTACAGCATATTAGGCCAAAAGAAGTGCTCTTTTAGTAGCTCATAAGTTTTCTTCTCCCCAAAATGACCACTAAGGCCACCCCATGAGCCTCACGCACAAGCAACTCACGTAAGGATCCTGAAGGTATACACATTCTACCCAACTTGAACAAGTAACCATCATGCACAAAGAACCTATCACAAGCTCCTTTAGCACATTTAGACATCAATTAGCAAAGTATGAATCACTTGTATAATGTTCTTTCACCTGTTCAAAACCCAAAACCTTGCATTTAACATAGGAATCAATGTATACCTCCTAGAAAGAGTATCAGCAATGACATTAGTTTGCCCCTTCTTGTATTTTATGACATATGGAAATGGCTCCATAAACTCTACCCATTTGGCATGTCTTCTATTCAGCTTGTTTTGCCCTTTAAGATACTTTAACGATTCTTGGTCAGTATGAATAACGAATTCTTTAGGTAATAGATAATACTGCCATACCTCGAGAGCCTGAATCAATGCATAAAACTCTTTGTCACAAATAGAGTAGTTTAAACGTGCCCCATTTAGCTTGTCACTAAAGAAAACAATTGGCCTCTTTTCTTGCATCAAAACAGGCCCAATACCAACCCCTGAAGCATCACACTCTATTTCAAATGTTTTAGCAAAATCAGAAAGTGCTAAAACTGGAGCAGAACATAATTGTTCTTTAATCAGCTTAAATGACTTCTGTGCATTCTCATTCCACCTAAACTCGTTCTCCTTTTTCAAACACTCTGTCATAGGCGCAACAATAGAACTAAAGTCTTTAATAAATTGCCTATAGAAAGAGGCTAAACCATGAAAACTTCTCACATCCGCAACACCAGTAGGTTTAGGCCAATCATGAATTGCCTTAACCTTCTCCTCATCAACCTTAATTCCACTACTAGAAACAACATACCCCAAAAAGATAATACTATCTTGGTAGAAATATCACTTTTTGAGGTTTTCATACAACTTAGCATCACACAAGATCTCAAATACAGCCATAAGATGCTTCACATGATTATCAAAAGTTTTACTATAGATCAAGATATCATCAAAATAGACCACAACAAACAGCCCAATAAACATCCTCAAAACATGGTTCATAAGTCTCATAAATGTACTAGGTACATTAGAAAGCCCAAACGGCATCACCATCCACTCATACAATCCATGCTTAGTTTTAAAGGCTGTTTTCCATTCATCACCTTCTTTCATCCTAATTTGGTGATATCCACTCATCAAATCAACTTTAGAAAAATAAACAGCACCATGCAATTCATCAAGCATATCATCAAGTCTAGGAATAGGGAATCGATACTTAACCGTTATCTTGTTGATAGCCCGACTGTCCACACACATTCTCATGGTACCATCCTTCTTTGGAACAAGCAAAGTAGGCACTGAACAAGGACTAAGTGACTCACGCACAAAGCCCCTCTCTAAGAGCTCACCAATTTGCCTTTTGATCTCCTTTGCTTCCTCCGGATTACATCTATATGCTGGTCTATTTGAAAGTGAATCTCCAGGCACCAAATCAATTTGATGCTCCATCCCTCGAATAAGTGGTAATCCCAATGGTAGTTGTTCTAAAAATACATCTTTGAACTCTTCAAGCAACACTACAACCTGCCTTGGCAAATCCAAAACCTCAACTTGCAATAAAGGCTTTGCCCAAGTCATGAAAACAACCCTTACAGAAGTTAGTGCTTGCTCAACATCTCCCTTTTTGGCTAATATTAACCCTTTACCAGATTCCATCATCTTCCTTTGATTCCGCAACTGATCTTCTCTAACTTGTTGAGAACTCAATGGCATCAAATTCACTTTCTTCCCATTCAGCACAAATGAATAAGTGTTCCTTCTCCCATTATAAGTCACATCATTATCAAATTGCCATGGGCGTCCTAATAACACATGTCTAGCTGTCATCGGAACCACATCACATAAAACCTCATCATGAAAGGTTTTAATGGAGAATGGCACCCGAACCTGTCTTGTAACTTGAATCTCTCCCTTGTCATTAAGCCAATGTAATTTGTATGGTTTTGGATGTGGAACAGTAGTTAATCCCAGTTTCTCCACTAAAGTAATGGATGCAATATTGGTGCAACTACCATTATCAATGATCATGGCACAAACCTTATCTCGGATTTGACATCTTGTATGAAAGATGTTTTCGCGCTGTTCCAAACCAATATCAACTTCAGCACTCAAAATCCTTTGAATAACTAATAAATTTCCCTCCATTGGCTCAAGATTCTCTTCTTGTTCAGTCACTTCGACTTTAGATTCCTCTTCCATCTCAGCTTCATCTTCACTTACAAGCTCTCCATACTTCCCTTGTAAAACCATCACCCTCTTATTCGGACATTCAGAAGCAATATGCCCATTTCCCAAGCACTTGAAATACTTGATGTCTCGTGATCTCCTGGAAAATTGAGGTTCAAATACCTTCTCATTTCTTTTCAATGAACCTGAACTAACACTTCCTTTACTGAACTCCACTTTCTCATCACGTTTAGGTGTGTTCCATGTTCGCGAAGGTGAAGAAACAGCCTTTGTATTACTTGTTGTAGTTGACCTCATATGGATACCCCCTCTTTTCTGCTGTCTTTCTACTTTAGTTGCAAGCTTTATGACATCCTCAAGAAATATGAAGGGCTGTAACTCAACAACATTAGCTATGTCCCTCTTCAATCCATCAAAGAATCTAGCTATTGTTTGCTCTTGAGGTTCATTCAAATCACAGCGAATCAGCAACAACTCAAATTCTTTCACATACTCCTCCACACTCAAGGAACCTTGCCGCAAAGTCTGGAGTTTGATGTATAATTCTTGTTTATAGTAATCCGGAACAAATCTCTTCTTCATTAATCTTTTCATAAGTGGCCAGCTTGTAACTTCTTCTTCGTCATCCCTTCTTCGCTGAGCTTTTAAGTTTTCCCACCACAAAAGTGCGTAATCGGTAAACTCAAGTGCTGCTACCTTACACTTCTTTGCCTCAGGATACTCATGCCAATCAAACACCCTTTCTACCTTCTGAACCCATTCAAGATACTCCTCAGGAGAACTAGTACCTCTAAATGGTGGTATATTAAGTTTGATACCACTAGTAGGGTCATTTTGCTGCCTCCTTATCCTACTCCTATCTTTAGTCTCATCATCCTGATTTGGCTCATCTCCAGCATCTCCTAGGTCATTCCGAGGTACCCTACGCCCTACCTGCCTTTGTTGGGGTTGTAAAGTATTTCTTTGCATCATTTCTATAATTGCAGCAAGTTGTCCACGAATTTCAGTAATCTCACCTCGAAATTCATCATGAGTACGTTGTAAGCCCATGAGTTTAGCTTGTTCTAAACTCAGTCCCTTTCGTACTCTACTTGCATCATCTTTAGCCATTATTAACAAAAAATCCAAACAAGTATGAACAATGAACAACACAACCAGTAGCTAAAAACACACTTCTCAAAATGAATTTTTTTTTTCACCAATTCAGTAAATAAAATCAGATAGCAACAATTGACTAAAATTTAAAATTTCAAGGTTCAGGAACAACTCAACTCAGCTAAATCATCTTCAGCCCACAAACTATTAAGAATTAATTCTAATGCTTTAGAGTTACAATTCAAATACTAGAGACCCAATCTGATGAATAATCCCATGAAATTATATAAAACAAAAACAGCAAGACACCTTAAATAGCTGAAACTTCAGTTTACACACTGAAATCCTATGCTCTGATACCAGATGATGTGCCTTGATTTCCAGAAATATAGATTATTCCAAAATTCGAATAAAATCTGCTTCTTTTGTTGGTTAGTTTTCCTTAAGTGTTTAGGCTTAATTATAACAAAATTAAATGGTAAAGTTGATGGAGGATAGAACTAAATAGATACCTTGATAAGTTAGATGGACGCCACAAGGATTAATTTAGGGTTTGATGCCACACTCTTGGTGATCAAAGAGTGATAAGTCACCAACTGTCTTCAAGAGCTAGAAAACTTGAGAAGACAATTTTGTGAGAGAAATAGCTCTTCTATTTCGTGCTTCCAATTCCAAAATGAGGCAACTGCCTCTATAAGACTTAAACATGCCTTATATAGGCTTACAAAATGAGGGGAAACCCTAATGTTACCTAATTAACTTTAAAAAGCTCAAAATAAGCCCAATATGACTTAACAATTTAAAATAAAGCTAAACAAGTTCAAAATAGCCCAAATACATAAAAAAAAACAAATATCAAAATAAAAAGTAAATTAAACCCAATAGCATGGAAAGAAAGCCTTCAGCTGCTTCTTTAAGCCCAACGTCATCAAAAGCCTCTAAATCACATCCCAATCTCTAATTGAACACAAATAAACACATTTAGCTCATTTTCATTCAGATCGCAAGCTTCTAATCCCATAGAAGCATCAATAACTCCAATTTGACTACTTATGGCCATTTGAAGTTGTTTAGCCTTAGCCCTTGTTATTGGACCATCTGAAATCTCCTTTACGCTTAGCTCACCTTCTTGAGTTGATTTAGAACCATCATGATGCACATTACAATAAATCTGTTGGCATGATGTCGAACACCAACAATGGAGACTTAGTCATCATCCATTGAATAAAAGATTCATAAATCGGATAAGGTCCCATGATAAGATTAGGTATCTAACCATCCCCAACCAGACAGGTTAGGCATCTCACACCCATATGTCTTAGTCTCAGTTGCCATAATTCCATAACATTTAAAGTTTCCAAACTTACTAATTTATCTGTTCACCAAATTATTCAAGACATTTCCTATCATATCTTACTTATAATGACCTTTCGTCAACTGACATTCAACTGACGATGCATTATCAACATCATGTAAATATAATAAATAATTTCTTCTATATAGATAATAACCTTCAGTGACTCACACAAGAAGAGATACTTACTATCTCATAATGTTCAGCACAAAATAATTAGTATACAATCTTATCATTATGCCAGATGAGAGAAGTGACTAAAAGCCTGAATAAGTTCATCTTTTTGAAAAAAATTATTTTCTACATGAAGATGAACTTCTCCTTACGATAGATTTTTAAGCATTTTTCAAATTATACAACAATCATAGATATGAGAGGAGTAGGCAAAATCTAATACACAGCCTTTTCTACTACTATCAAATACTGATGAAATATCAATGATTTAGTAAACATTCATCTAAGGGGTTTAAATTGTCAATTTCAAGGTACTTGGACAGTAACTATTACAATGTCCAACAATGTTGCCATGGAAACAATTTTCGTTGCATTTATTGTCATATTGCGGATATTGGATATATTAAAATAATTATTTCAGTAAAAAGCATAATACTACTTGTACTATTCCTGTGCACTTGCTTCCACTGAATATCAGTCGATATTGAGATCAAGATATATTTTTGAATTGACTCTCAAATCATTTTTATTCTTTTTCTGATAATTTAAACCTCTTCAGAAGAAGTATTATCAGAAACATCTCTTATCATCTATTAATCTATGATATATTCAAATTATTCTGAATCTAGAATAATTCTAACATTCTGAGTCAGTCATAATTATTACTCTGATACCCTTCATTTCGTGTATGTCTAAGATGTATATATATAACAGATTGCTCGTATTCTTCTTATCTTATCTCTATAAGACAAGACGAGATGTTTAGCAAATTCATTCTAATCATTAATATTAACATTTTTAGATCATGGATATAATTAGTATATATTTTTGATCTAATGACGCCCTTCCACTGCTTTATATATTTCTCATAATCTCTCAAATGGGAAAACAAAAATTTAAGCACTTTAAATTTTACAGTGAGAAGTAGATCCTAAAGTGTGTTTAGGATCGGAAGTAAGAGTTACATGAGATACAATTGACAAGAGTTTTCTATAGCCCTCACACTTTAGCAATATTAGTCTTTGTAAAATCCAAAATATAGAAAAATCTTGTCAATTGCATCTCAAGTAACTCTTACTTCTAATCCTAAACACACTTTATCCTTACGCTTTAACAATATTGGGTAAATATCTTTCAGATTAACTTACCAATGATCAAATATAAGTTATTGATATTACTCTTACGCTTTAACAATATTGGATAACACTTTTCCTTATATTTACCTCATCATATGTTTAATTGAAATATTCCAAATCATACCGACTAATTCCCTCACACTTTAGCAATATTGAGAAAAAAGACCGAGTTGACTAGATTATTACTGTATTGGCAAGGCGGACCATATATAACACTATCTCATAATTTAATACATTTCAATCTGATTAAGAGATATTTTTGAATTTGTAATAATAAATTTTTCGCATCTCATACGGATCTAATTTGTAATTAGAATATTTATTCACATCAACTCATATGGGTGAATTGTATATCTTGATACTCCAAAAATTGTATTTCAGGAAGTCTTTTGGCTAAAAGTAGATACATCAAAAAAGTATTTTTCGTAGGGTTAAACAATATCGTAAATATGCTTACACTACTAATAAATGTGTATTCATGGTTCATGCATGTGATTGTGTTCATAGCTCATTTTATCTAATGCATGACAATCATATATAATTACGCAACGGAATTAAAAACTAATTTTCTAAGCAAAAAATATATTGAAATTGAAATCTTGTTACACTAACAAGTCCAGAAAATCATACATTTGAAGCATTTGGTCATTTCTTTACTTGGAGCTCACATTGAAGTCAACCCTTAAAATATTCTAGGCTTGAACAAAGTGGTGGGATTCATGCATGTGATTTTGTTCATAGCTTATTTTAACTAATGCATGACAATCATACATAATTACGCAACATAATTAAAAACTAATTTCCTAAGCAACAAACCTACTAAAATTGAAATCATGTTACATTAACAAGTCCAGAAAATCATACCTTTGAAGCCTTTGGACATTTCTTTACTTGGAGCTCACATTAAAGTCAACAATTGAATAATTTTAGGCTTCAACAAAGTGGTGGGATTGAACCTCTAGAATGGCAGAATGTCTAATCAATTTCCAGCAAGGAGAACACCATGGAAATTATTCTGATAAGTTCAAAGAGTTTTAAAAGAACCAAAGAGAATTTTCTTAATCAAGTTAATGAATCATTTCCTATCATCCCTTATGTATTTATAGTGAACATTTAAGATACTAGTATTTATTACAATATTGAATGACCACTTAAAAAACTAGTAGCTACTAACTACTACCAACATGGCTTTAAACTAGCTTTTTCAGACTTTGCAACTATAACAATAAATGCACCTGCAGACTTTAACTAACTACTAACTATCAACAACTAAGCCTTTATTTCAAATATTATAACTACTATCATAAATATTTATTGTTGGCTCCCAAAAGCTTTAAACTACTTGAGTTGCTCAAAGTGGTTTCTATGATCACCAATTTAGAAAACTCTTCTAATTCCATCCACTTTGTGATCTGAGAAATTTCTTCTAGATTATTCCAAAGTTTGAATAATTGAAATCCAACTTTGTGGAACACGTGGAATATATTCCTTGTATCCCATCAATTTTCCTTTGTCCAAATGTTTTGAATCAGTCAATTGAGAGATTCTTAGAACCTTTTAGCTCGAGCCCTTGTAACCGAACCATTGTAACCGAACTAACTGGAACTTGAATAAGTTCTACATTTTATTTGTTAGTCGTGCCCTCATCATTCCCCTCCTCTTGAAAAGGATTTGTCATCAAATTATTACCTACATCAAAAGGTCTTAAATCAGTAATATTAAAAGTGGCACTAACATTGTAATCACCTAGCAAATCTAACTTATATGCATTGTCATTGATGCGCTCGAGGACTTGAAATGGCCCATCTTCTCTTGGAAGAAACTTAGATTGTCATTCTGTCGGAAATCTTTCTTTCCGCATATGCAACCAAACCCAATCTCTAGGTTCAAAAATCAGTTGTCGATGCCCTTTATTAGCTTGTTTTACGTACTGCTCCGTTCTCCTCTCAATGTTGAGTCTTGCTTTCTCCTTGTATAAGAACTAAACCTATACCCATACCTGAAGCATCACATTCAATTTCAAAGGTTTTTGTAAAATCAGGCAAAGCAAGTAAATGAGCATGAGTTAATTTTTTCTTGATCAATTTGAATGCTTTCTCTTGTTCATCTCCCCGTTTGAATCCAACATTTTTCTTGATGACTTTAGTAAGCGGTGCGGTGATGCTGCTAAAGTCTTTCACAAACCTCCTGTAAAAATTAGCCAGCCCATGAAAACTACAAACATTACCTACACTTTTGGGACTCGACCATTCTTGAATCGCACAAATCTTTTCTTTGTTAACCTGTATTCCTTGTGCACTAACAACATAGCCAAGAAATACAAGCTTATTGGTGAAAAAGGTATACTTCTTCAAGTTAGCAAATAACTTCTCTTTTCTAAGTACATCCAAAATTGATTTTAAATGTACAGCATGATCATCCAAGTTTTTGCTATAAATGAGAATATCATCAAAATAAACAACAACAAACCTACTTATGAAAGCACGCAAGATATGGTTCATTAATCGCATAAAAGTACTTGGTGCATTAGTTAATTCAAATGGCATAACTAACCACTTATACAAGCCGTATTTTGTTTTAAAAGCAGTTTTTCATTCATCACTTTCTTAGAAAATGCACAAGCACCATGTAGCTCATCTAAGTGAGGAATAGGATGACGACACTTTACCGTTATATTATTAATTGCTCGGCAATCAATGCACATTCTCCACGATCCTTTTTTAGGAACCAAAAATTACTGGCACGGCATACGGACTCATACTTTCCCTTACATACCTTTTTTTCATCAATTCACTAACCTGCCTTTGTAGCTCCTTTGCCTTATCTGGATTGCTTTAATAGACTGGTCGGTTTGGAATTGAAGCACCGGGTACGAAATCAATTTGATGTTCAATTTCTCGAATAGGAGGTAAACCTGGTGGAATCTCCTCAAGAAAGACAGCATTAAACTCTTGCAAAAGAGAAACAATTGAACTATGCAGAGACGAGTCAAGTTGGTTGATGTTTAAATACACCTCTTTATATAAAAGTACAATAATTTGCTGATTTAAAAACACTACTCTTTTTATTTCACTCATTTTTGCATAGAGGTTTGCTTTTCTCTCATTTTTCTCGGCCTTTCTTTTTTCTCTTTCTGATTTTCATTTTTTTTTTCTTTTCTTCACTCTCTTTCTTTTGATCACTCTCTTTTTGTAATCTCACTTGATCTTCATTGATATGAACCTTGCCAACAATGTGACAAAACCCAGCACCACAATATGGAATTGAACTCAAGATCTTCAAGACGCAAGTTTGACGAGTCTTGACCCTTGAGTTAGCAAACCAAGAACCAAGACTATGGCTAGATATAGGACGCCACACCAAGAAACTCCAAGGATACTTCAAGAATCTAGGTGATAAGTCCGGTTGTTTGAACGCTACAAGAACAAGCTTGATAAGTTCAAGTCCTTTCAAGAATGAAAGAAGAACACAAAAACTCTCAAATATTATTTTTTGAAATCTGTTCACCCACTCTCAATCCCCATGGTATTTATAGAGACCATAAGAGATGTCAAGTTACAACTTTCAAATACAAATTTCAAACTTACAACTAATGTAACAATTGAAATAACAAAATTCAACTTAATCAAATTTCCAGAAAACATGCCTAAATCAAAGGGATTATGTTTCTTTGAATATTCAAATTTCCAGAAAACATGCCTAAATCAAAGGGATTAGATTTCCTTGAATATTCAAATTTCCAGAAAACATGGTTTCCTTGAATATTCAAATTTCCAGAAAACATGCCTAAATCAAAGGGATTAGGTTTCTTTGAATATTCAAATTTTCAAATATTCTGCCTTAATCAAAGTGATTAGGTTTCCTTGAATCTGATTTGGATTTATTTGAAATGTATTTAGGCTTATGCTAGGCCTCCATGTGTTTGCCCTCCCACAAACTTGTTGAATCAGCCCATTTAATGCTTCTTTAAATTGCTTGGCTCTAAGTCTTGTGATTGGCCCATTTAACAAACTTAATGTATCATGTGATTGATGGACTTGAGTCCTTCCAAGCCCACGTGCGAGTTCTTCCTCTTGTATGCTTATAGGCTGTGCAATGTCGTTTGCATCATTCATAGACCTGTTTTGGTGACAAAGGGACTAGAGTGATTGTCCTTTGATTAAACATAAATGAATATTTGTTGGTGAAACCATCGTGCTTAACACTCCGATCAAATTGCCATGGTCTACCTAGTAACAAGTGTCCAGCTTGTATTGGAACTACATCACACAAAACTTCATCTTCGTATTTTTCAATATGGAAGGAAACTAACACTTTTTTAGTAACCCTCACCTCGCCACTGTCATTGAGCCATTGCAATTTGTAAGGCCGGGGATGTTTAATTGTTGGTAGCCCTAATTTCTCCACCATTGTAGTGCTAGCAACATTTATACAACTACCTCCTTCAATAATCACACTACACACCTTGTTTTACACGTGGCATCTAATATGAAAAATGTTTTCTCGTTGGACTTTATCATCTTCTTTAACGTGCATACTTAGAACTCTTCTTGCAACCAGCAGTTTACCTTGGGCAGCGTATTCCTCATCATCCATGTCCACCAATGGTGGCATAGATTCGGTGACATCTTTAACATCGGATTTAATTTCACCATTATCTCGCAATATCATAACTCTTTGGTTTGGATATTGGCTTGCTCTGTGACCCTTGTTTTGGCATTTAAAACACTTAATATCATGATTTCGAGTGGTGGAAGAATGAGGTTTACCATGATTTCTATGGCTGGTCATTTCTTATTTTTGCTCAAATTTGGGCTTGGCAATGTCTTGCTTCTCCTCATTCTTCATAAAATTTGGCCTCTAAGATGAACTCGAGCTAGGGTTTTGTCATGTACTATGACTCCTCCTCTTGAGCTGATTCTCAATTTTGATAGCCATATGCACTATATCTTCTAACTCCACATAATGTTGCAATTTCACCAAATTAGCAATTTCCTGGTTCAAACCAACCAAAAACCTAGCCATGGAATGATTGATAGATAAGTCGAAGGAGAACGCTATGAAAATTATTTTGACAAGTTCAAAGAGTTCTAAAAGTACCAAGGAGAATTTTCTTAATTAAATTTCTGAATCCTTTCCTATCATCCCTTATGTATTTTTAGTGAACATTTAGGATACTAGCATTTATTACAATATTGAATGATAACTTAAAAAACTAGTAGCTACCAACTACTACCAACATGGCTTTAAACTAGCTTTTTTAAACTTTGCAACTATAACAATAAATGCAGCTATAGACTTTTACTAACTGCCAACTATCAACAACTAAGGCTTTATTTTAAATATTACAACTACTATCATAAATGTTTATTGTAGGCTTCCGAAAGCTTCTAACTACTTGGGTTGCTCAAAGAGGCTGTTGTGATTACCAATTTAGAAAACTCCTCTAATTCCATCCACTTTGCGATCTGAGAAATTTCTTCTAGATTATTCCAAAGCTTGAATCATGGAAATCCAGCTTTGCAGAACACGTGGAACATCTTTCTTGCACCCCCCACGAATTTATCTCTGCCCAAATATTTTGAATCAGTCCATTGAGAGTTTCTTTGAACCTTTTAGCTTGAGCCCGTGTAACCGGACCAATTGAAACTTGAATAGGTTCTGCATTCCATTTGTTAGTCTTGCCCTCATCAGTTTTGTTGACTTGGAAATGGGAACGTCTATGAAACAAGTTCAAAACTTATTTTTGTATAGTTAGCAAATATAGGGACTAAATGCAATATCTGCAAACCTTTAGCCACCTCACCCTTTGCATGGTTGACACTTGTTACTCGTGCATCCCATGCATGCTGCCAAGTGTCAATCATGCAAAGCCCTAAAATGCCACTTGTCAAACAAGTAGCCATATGTCAATATTCCCTTTGCCATGCAATAGGGACCTCTTTGCAACATGTGCAAAGTATGTTTTCTAATTTTTAGAGAGGTCCTGAAATATATCCTACTTTTTGAAATCATCCCGGATTGAATCGTTCAATCCATCTCGCTACCCCAATGCTTAACGATTACACTTCATATTGTGAGATTACCTAAGTTTACCTCCGTTTGTCTTACGAAACACTTTTATAAGTCCATGGATAATGCCCTATATACACGTTACGAATGTCACAGAATAAAGCGTTGAACCATACAAATTGAGATCAACCACATCCGTATAATCTTTCACCTATATCCTAGAAGAGCAGAGACATAGATCCTCACCGTCAAATCTCCATGTGCTCAAATGTAAACTTATTTCCAGATTTGTAAAATAATACCTACAAACACCTTTAAGATATTATTTAACCCTATGAAAAAATCTCTTTTGGGGTTTCTTTTTTGGCCAAATCTTGAAGAAACAGGATATATAACTCACCAACATGAGCTGACAATCCCAAATCTACTCACACTGGACTCCATAAGCATCAAACTATACCTAGTGACACTTGGCAGTTATACCATGAAAGGTCTCTGACATACGTAGAACCAAAGCATAGTAGATCCCTCACAAGCCCATTGTGGTGCTCAGGTCAAAGAATCACGAATACTACTCAACTCGAGAAGACCCTCCATTAATGGCTTTATAGGATGTAAATTAAAGGTCCCCGTGAGTCTATTCAATACCTAGTCCTCATTGAATATCTGTATACCTATACGAACTTTTGCTAAGCTTATTGTTAGCTAAGATAAACCATCTGGACAATCCAGATAGACATACACTAATCCGGAAGGAATACCAATTGACCCGTGTCGGTAGCCATGGATTATGAACGATATTTTCGAAAACATACTGCATAATGACATTTCTTAGCACTATTTATAACTCTTTGCAATTATGTTATTATTAATATATTCCCGGGTCTTTGTCCCATTTCAGACAAAGTTCTAATTTTTAGAATTGCTAACTTTTAGTGCTGACCCAAACTCTTTTGGATCAGATCTAAACTCTTTTAGATCTATAATATCTGTAAATGTTACAAGTTTCTTACCATATAATTATGAATTAATGATTATTATCGAAATGATTACTGTTAATTAGAATGGCACGTAAGCACCATCTCCAACAACACATGTCTTAATAGGGGACATGTGGCTACTTAAGGAGTCTTTGACTTCTTATAACAAATGAAATGATTTTCATTTGTTGTAGAATTGATTTGTGAAATAAAAAATTCATACATCCATTTTGAGATGAAACTTTGAGAAAATTGCATTTTAGTCCCAAAACATAATTTATAACCATTTGATACTAGAACAAGTTTAAAAGTTGAACTTACCTAGAATCTTTGCTGGAAAGCTAAATAAAGGCTACAATTCTAGCTACTCTAATCCCACCAAAATTTGGAGTCTAGGATTATTCAAGAGATGACTTAATTGTAAGCTCAAAAGGCTTCAATGTCCAATAATCTTCACTGAATTGTCTACAAGCGTATGTATTCAATTCTTGTACTATTTTGTTTCGTAATGATGTGTATATGTTGATTAATTTGTTTTATTCTGTTGTGTAATGTATGTTGGACATGCATTTGAATATTTTTAACATGCACACTATCACATGATGCATCATTTAATGCACTAATAGTTTTTTCCTACGAAAAACTCTTTTTCGGGTTTACTGCTTATGGTCATAAGACTTTATGAAATACATTTTTAGAGCATCAGGATATACAACTCACCCATATGAGCTGAGAGGTCCCATATGTAGACTACTCACATCAAACTAGAGCATTGGACCACTCAACGACACTCAAATGTCAGACCATAAAAGGTCTTTGACATATGTGGAATTTAAAGTATTGTAAATCATTTACAAGCCCACCATGGCACTCAAGAGCCCACCGTGTCACTCAAGAGCCCACCGTGACACTCAGATCAAAGGACCATGAATAATACTCAACTTGAGAAGACCTTCCATTTATGTCTTTATGAGTTGTCTATTGGAGCTCCTCGTGAGTTTGTTATGTACCCAGTTGATAAGCGAGTTATATATATGATGTTATACCTCTTTTAATTTGATAATTGTTCATTTTAAATGTGAATATGTGACTTTAATGTATATTAATATCATTTTATAGGTTTTATGTTAATGAAACTATTTGGAATGAAAATTCAAAGAAAATAAAGCAAAAAAAAAAAAACTAAATATGCTACAATTGATTGCTACAATATTAAGCTACAGTACCCCATGAATAATGCTAATGAACAATATTTTGCTACAGTGCTCCACACCTAGGCACTAAATTACCCAGATTTTGGTGCCTATGTGCTAAAAAAGTGGTGCCAAGGTGTCAAATTGGGATATCTTTGGTAGAAAGCTTGGTGCCTAGGCGTCGCCAACACCCAAATTCTTTTTTTTTTATTTACTTTTTGTCCTAATTTTGAAGCCTATACAAAAAGAAGATTAAAAGCCTCATTTACAAATAAGGAAGGAGAGCACGAAATAGAGAGAGAAAAAAAATTTAGTGAGAGAAACACATTGGAGCTTGGATTTTGAGAAGACCATTGAAGATTGAAGGCTTCGCAAGATTTCTTCAACTAGTTCCTTCTTTCTCTCTACTTCATTTACATTTATTTCAAGTTTGTATTTGTAATTTTTGTTGTTTGAACATGATTACTTTTATGAACAATTGGATTTATGTAATGGAATATTTCACTATGGATAGCTAGATTGTATGTTCTAGGGTTTGATGGAACTCTATTAAAGATTATGTGTTGATGTTGTTATGTGATTATGACTATTTTTTGTTTATTTATTTGTGTTTTTTATATGCTTAATGCTTCTAATTTGATTGGAAAATGGATTAGATATTTTCAAACATTTGGGTTATGTACTTGGGAGAGTTTAACCCTTATGTTGGTTTTAAAAAGCATATCTTCGAGTTTATTGAGTTGGAAGACTAATAGACCTAGGGTAATATTTAAGAGTAGCTTAATGCATTTTTATATAATAGGTTAGATAAGGATATCAACTTAGTTGTATATATATAGGATCTCATTCGACACCCGGGAGAGTTAATGAGATTAGTCATACACTCTTAATTAGTGAATGCATACATTAGTTATTAATCACTAATGATAAAGAGCTTATGAATAATAGAGTGAAATCAAGTTCCTAGAACTCAGTGCCATAGAACTCTAATATCTTAAATTTACCAATTTTTTTAGTTTTAAACATTTCTAATTCCATAATTCAATTAGCCCTTAGATTAGCCTAGATAAAGTTAGGTTGCCAACACCGTAGTATTTAGCATTAATTTAAGATACCAATCCTCTTGGGATGAGACTCACTCATCATTGTATTACTTAATCACGATCTGTGCACTTGCAATTTCAATTTGCATATGTATAATTTCACGAACATCAGTCCTTACTGAATACCTGCATGCCTATACTAGCTTCTACTAAACTCATAGTTTGCTAAGACTAATCATCTGGATAATCTAGATATAGATATACACTGATCTAGAAAAAGTTCATCGATCGACCTACTTCGATAAAGATAGATCAAGAACTAGGTCTTCGAGAACATACTGCATAAATACATTTTCTAGCACCATTTATAACTCCTTGCAACTATATTATTACTAATATATTCTCAGGTTGTTATCCTATTTCAGATAAGGTTCTAACTTTTAGAATTTGCTAACCCTTATAACTGTTAACTCATGGCCCTTATAACTTTTAACACTGACCTAAACTCCTTTAGATTAAAGCTAAACTCCTTTAAATCTATAATGTCTGAAACATAATAAGCTTCTTGCCATATAATAAATATTATTAATGATTAAATAAAATATTCATTGTATAAGTATTGAACAATAAATATTCATATAAAATAAAATGGCACTTAAGCACAATTCCTAACTAAAAGAACAATTAAATTTGAATTTAATCCTTTTTTCATGTAAATTAATTCCCGAAATTTATGAGTAGCTACAACATTAAAGGATAGAATACTAACCTAACATCATTATAGCGTAGGGATTTTCCTTAAGGCACAAGGGGATGTTAATCCTAGTCACAATTAAGGAATCTTACTCTTAATCAAATTTTAGCATAACACTTGGGGTTTGCTTTCCTAACTCATATAACTCCTAAACCTAGTCGAAATAAATGAAATAATTTCTTAAATACTGACCCGTTGAAAAGTTATTTGTTATTAATTGATTTTTTTTGACTCGTTATTACAAGATATCACTATGAAATAACCATGTCCTGGTGTAAAAACCACCCCCACAGTTGTTTTCTATCCTAGTTCAGCAATAGTTGCAAAGCTAATGGCATAAGCATAAGATGCAAAAAGAGCATGTTTTGAATCATAAAAAATATTGCACTAGCAATGCCAGTGTTTCTTTTTTCAGAGGGAAAAGTAAAATATTAACGAAGACAACTAGCCTAACAGATGAATTGGCATCCATTACCATTACCAATGCTGGTTTTAGTCACACTTAAGTACTATGACACCTATATGGGACACGTTTTTGCTTAAGAAGGAAGTGGGTTATGTGTTGCAAAGAGTAACGTAAATAAAACATTATGCAGTAGTTCACATGAATACAATGGGACAGGGTTGGAACAACTACCAATGGAAGGGTTGGCAAATGAACTGCAAATGAATCATTTTACAGTCTTAAATACCACAAACTAATGATGGATCCACTAAAGATTCCATCACAGTGCTATCTGTAAGAATGGCAATAACCTAATTCTATATGGTTGTGCTTTAAGGAAAACCATCAAAAATAGGTGGGAAGGATAAAAAAAGATAGAAGCAGCTATTTAGGAGAGCAACCAAAGTAAAATGATGTGGAATAGAGGAGACTTTTATGAGCTTACAATTCACTCAGTTTTCTTAAGAAGACTTGATCTGCTTAATGACTCCTTAGATCCCGTAGTAATCTGATTGAATATGGAAGATTGTTCGAAGAGTCTTGGTTAATGGGGGAAGCAATGCAGGCATTTTATTTTGAGAAGCCTTTCAACGATTTAAGCTAAATGAATGAATACCTTACCAGTCATAACAGCTGAGAAACGGTTGAAAGTAAATTACTTGGTGGTTAAGTCACCCATAAAATACAACACTATAGCATGATGCAATTGGATCTACTCCATAGAATTTATCCCCTCTAATTTTCATCAAATGATTAGATATGTCTCGACTACTGGTAAAGGGGCAATAAAACATCAAGGGAAAATAGATTCAAATGAGGTAATGCTACTCAAATTACCAGAAGAATAGAAGGAAACAAAAGCTAACATAGAGGACACAAAAGAAGAGTCCATAAAGCATATAAGGAAGTAAAAGTTGAAGCTTTCAAAAAAGTAGAAAATATAAGAGCACCAACCAAGGAGCAATTTCCACCCCCGCTAAGAGTGAAAATGCCAATAAAATAGCAATTACAAGATCAATAACTATACATCAATCTCAATGAGTAGTATATCATCTAAATACAGGACTAGAAAAGCCACTAATCACCCATCTATCTTCTTGTAAACATAAGGCTCATCAGAATTTTGATCAAAACCAAACGATTTGATTGCTTGATCAAATCTGATGTTCCAAGATCTAGATGCTTGTTTAATCCTATAGATAGATTTTTGCAGTTTACAAACCATATATTTTTGGCCTATAGCTATAAAATCATTTGGTTGTATTATGTAGACATTTTCTTCAAGATTACCATTAAGAAAGTCAGTCTTGACATCCATTTGCAAAATCTCATAATCAATATTTATTGCAATCAATACCTTCTTTCTGAGTGTTCCATTTAGCAATAAGCCTATCTTTAAAGGTTTACACCTTCCCATCTACCATTCTCTTTCTCTTGTAAACCCATTTACACCATATGGGCTTTATCCCTTCAGGTTACTCTATAAATTCCTAGACTTTATTGGAATACATGGAATCCATTTCTGATTTCATAGCTTTATGCCAATGGTTTGCATCTTTATCAACCATTGCTTCATCATAGCTAGTGGGATCTAGTTTATGCTCATTAGTGATTGCTTGAAAAGACTCTCCAATTTACATGTACCTAGTTGGACATTTAATAATCCTCTCACTATGACGAAGTACCAACAGTTATTGTTCTACAACTGGCTCTGGTTGGTTATTATGATCTGGATTGAAATTAACTCATTGACTCTATCAGGCATAATATTAAAGCTTTTAGATAACTTAACAAGAATCATCTTACTCCTAAGCTTGAATTTTTTATATGCTTGTTCAAGAAAGATTGCATTACTGCTAACTAATACTTTCTTATCTTGAGAACTATAGAAAAGACTTCTTCTTATTTCTTTAGGATAGCCAATAAATAGACAAAATTTTGACTTAGATTCTAACTTGTTTGTCTCCCCTTTTAGTACATGAGCTGGACAACCCTATATATATGTGACGTAAACTTAGCTCAAGCCACATTTATATTTCCAGAAGTGTTTTAATGATTGACTTAGATGGAATTAAGTTAAGAATCAACATGGCTGTTTCTAAGGTACCCTAGAACAAGATAGGTAAAGTTGAATAACTCATAATTGACCTCACTATTTCAAGAAGAGTTCTATTTGTCCTTTTTGCTACACTATTTTATTGAGGTGACCCTAGTGCAGTCAACTAGGATAATATTCTATTGTCAGACAAATAGGTCTTGAACTCACTATAGAGGTATTCGCCATCTCGATCAGATCGATGTGCCTTTATGTGTTTTCTTAATTGTCTTTCCACTTCTGCCCGAAACTTTTTAAATTTATCAAATGCCTTAAACTTGTGGTGCATTAGGTATACATAACGAAATCTAGAATAATCATCAATAAAAGTGATGAAATATTCATAACCTTTTCTAGTTTATGTGTTCATGGGCCCACACTGTGAGTGATTTTAAACCTAGGGTGCATGCATGTAGGTTTGTATCTATCATTGAAATATGCATATATATCACATATGTGCAGCAGATGAGCGGAATACTAATTTTCTAATGATAAATACAAATAAGTTTTACATCTTATCTCATAAATGTAAACTATATAAAGATTGAAAATTTATTATCTAGACAAGCCTTTGGTTTTTGGTCGAATCGGAGTACTCGCCTTGAAGCAACTCTTTCACAATTCTAGTTCCTCAACATACTGGACTCTATAAGCATCAGACCATATCTAGTAACACCTAGTGGTTACACTATGAAAGGTCTGTGACATGTAGAACCAAAGTATGATGGATCACTTACAATCCCACTATGGTACTTAAAACAAAGGATCACATATATTACTCAACTCGAGAAGACCTTCCATTGACAGCTTCATGAGATGTCTATTGGGGTCCTCGTTGAATCTATTCAATATTCAGTCCTTACTGAACACCTGTATGCTATATGAACTTCCTGTAAGCTCATGGTTAGCCAAGAGTAACCATCTAGACCATCTAGGTATAGTATACACTAGTCTATATGAAAAGAATCCACCGATAGACCTGCATCGGTGAATTAAGACGAGGAACATATAATTTGAGAATAGACTTACATAATAATATTTCTTAGCACCTATTGCAACTCTTGCAATTATGTTATTATTAGTGTACTCTCAGGTCTTTATACTGTTACAGACAAGGTTCTTACTTTTTTACTTTACTGATTATTATAACATACTAACTCTTTAGCATTTATAGTTTTTCAGTGATGCTAACTCTTAGCATTGATCTAAATTTTTTTAGATAAAATCTAAACTTCTTCAGATCATATAATATTTATAGTATCACAAGCATTAAACTATTTAATAATCGTAATTAGCGATATAACAAGTAATGTACTATATAAATGTTATAAAATAAAATATTTATATAACAATGGGATGACACGTGAGTACAAATCTCAACACACACATATTAAAGTGTACTAATTCTAATGTTTTAATGGCTCTATTACTTTTAGCATTAAAGGGTCTTTTAATCACTTTGCCTTATAGGATTCATAGACTAGTAATGGTTCAATATCTAATAAACTCAAAGATCCATCTTTGACCAGTCTTTGGATCCTATCTAAACTAATATGACCAATACGTAGATGTCATAGATACGTTTGATTAGTAGGAGACTTTAATTCTCTTATGGTTATTACATTCATTATTCAATTTTGTATTAAACAGTTATTAGATTTTAAGAAATATACCGTATAAACTGTTAACTAGTTTACTAGAACATATAAATAACTTATTTCTTTTGATTACCACAGTTTAGTCAAAATTAACATAATATACAAAGTTATTCAAATAACTATCTGAAATCAAATTATGTTCAAGTTTCAGTACAAACAAACAGTCATCTAATACTAAAGTCCTAAAATCATCAAAATTGAGACAAACTCCCACTACCTTGGTTGCAACAATTGCATCATTTCCTAGCCTAAAACTGGTCTATCTTTCATTGAGAGATTTGGTTTGCTAGAACCCTTGCAACTAATTGCAAATATGATTAGTGGCTCCAGAATTTATTATCCAAGAATCTGTAGAGTTAATTACTAAACATGTCTCAATGAAAAGAATATTACCAGAAGGTGAAGCTGTCTTTTTAGCTATTGAAAATTTAATTAAATAACAGTTTCTCTTCCAATTGCCTTTAATGTCACATTAGAAACACTTTTCTTTGGATCTTATTACCTTTTCATAAATATGCACAAATCTTGAATTAGATGCTTTCTTTTTCTTGTTCTTTTTCTTCTTGCTACTCTTTCCCTTAGGATTGAGATCAAAAGATGAAGATAGGTCATTTAGTCAAGTGACTATTATAAGCATCTATTTCATCTTAGGGTGCATTTTCATTAGATTTTGGAGGGCATTTGTCAGTCAAGATATATCTATGCCTTTTAACTGTGAGTTTAATATCTAAGTTCCTTTCCCAATCCACATAATTATTCCTAGTTAACTTAGTTTGGTTTAGAATGGATGCTAGTTGGATGAATGAAGATATAATTCTGAAAAATAAATTTATACATGAGTATACATTATCTGATAGCATTTGTAACTTTTTTATGAATACATGAAATGCATTTATGTAGAATTCTTTAACCATATTTTGCATCGATAATCTAACTTTCATTCGGAATACACCTCTGTAAGGTGGTAATATCCATCATGAATCAGACTAGTACCATACTAATTTATTATTATTGTCTAGATATCTCATACTAAATAATAATAAACTACCGATTCTTCGCCGCTAGATTTAATTGACAAGAACTCCGTAGGGAAGATATCAATCAATCTAAGTTGAGTGCATAACCATTATTTCAATCATTCATATTTTTTAATTAAAAAAAGCCACTGTAGAGTAGTCAATTTCGAATGAGTTTATATTGGATCTCATCCTTTAGAGAAGTTCTATTTAGTAACCAGTTCTAATTAATATCCTCCATAGAGAGCTTACAAAGTTTGAGGCAAGGCATTAATTTACCTTACTATAGCACTAATAATGGAGGCCATGGGCTATATGCCTGACGCCCTCTCTCGCTCAATATTTTAATTCTTAGAGTTTTTAATTAATTTATAAAATGACATTCCACTTATTAATATCTAATTTTATTTTTATAAAATAATTAATAAGGTAATGTCAAATAATAAATTAATATAATATTAAAAAATATGACAATAATCTTATCATAATCTCAATAAAACATTAATGTCATACAAAATGATATATTTTATGCATGGACATGTGAATATGGCACTCTTAATCTATATGACATGTTATTTATCTAATCAATTAATTAACTAAATAAATAACCAATAATTTATGGCTTTTCCTAAGAAGAAAAATATTAAAAGTAAGTTAAATTCTTCAAAGTCTTCCTTAAAGTCAACTTGGGCTCTTCCATAATGTCTATCACCTCTTGCTTGTCTCCTTTTATGGCTTGAATTTTGGACCTTTTAATTTTCTTTAGTCTATTTATTTTTAAAATTAAATTGAGCATATTTTAACCTTAAAATTTCTTTAGGCCTTCTTAAAAAATTTAAATAAAAAATATTTTTAGACCTAATAAATTTAATAAAATATACAAAATAAAATTTTATAAAATTGGACCAAAATTAAAAGTAGTTTAGGTCAACTTTGAATTTGTAGATATTCAAAAAATTAGTCTAAAACAAATTTGGATTAAACTTGGGACCTATTTGCAAAGTTTTTAAACCTTTCTACCAAACTTTAATTGTCTAAAACTTAGAAGGGTCTTAATGAGAATAAATTATTCTGTTTGGCCTATTTGCATAATTGTAAAACGTTTAAAGACTAATTTGTAATATATGCAAATTAACTTAACCAAAATAAAATTAGTTCAAAATTAAAGGGGCCTATGTGATATTTACAAGATGAACCCTATTCATCTTCACATGGCCGCCTCCCACCCCTCCTCTTTCCCAAATTTGTTTTTCATTTTCATTTTTTATGTTTTTTTTGTTTTACAACTAAAATAATAATAAAACTATTATATTCTTTAGATTACAAATAAAAATCCTAAGCCCATTTAATTGGCTTACAAAGAAATCTAAACAATCACCAAGAATTAACCTAACCTAGAGAAAAAATTGTGATATTATTTCATCACCCCCTCTTGTTACAATTCCAAGAAAAAAATACAAGTAAATATGTAACCATGAATTATTGGGTATAACCATTCATCACATAATTAATAAAAATAACAATATAGATTAGTATGCACAATATAGATTGGTGCCACAATAAACAATTACGACCATACGCAAAATAACTTATACATGTAATATGAAATAAGGCGGCTCTGATACTAGTTGTTGGTATGGTAAATAAAAATAAATTTTCTGTTTATAAAAATAAACGCAGCGGAAGCTAGATCGTCTTGTTCATAATTACATGTATAGGTATATAAGATTACCTTAATTCCTCGCTATGACAAAATTTAAATTAACTGGCTGATCTTCTCTATTATCCACAATCTTCAAATTCAACACGTGTGGACATGTGGATATTTTTTAATATCTAAAATCACTAATACCCAAATCTGAGAGAAGGGTAATAACCAAAATATGTTTCTATGTTAGAATACATAAAAAGAATTTTCTAGTTATATTTGTTGTTATTGTTCTTTTTCATTATTATCTCATATCTCCCATATATATAAGAATCTCCCTTGGGTATTTAGAATTAGAAAATTAGAGTTTGATTAGGATTTGAGCTAGTAGAGGGACTGCAAAACCCATGGCCTTCCTAGTTTCAACTTAAAAGGCATAGTTCTTATTATCTCATAAGAAATCAATTCTTCTAAGTTAACCTCAAGCTATTCCACTAAAAGTCAAGGGCTATACTCTAGTAACCCATGTTATTAAGTAAAAACTCACTAAATTAAAACTCCTTTTAATTAAATTGGGCTTGGTCTTTAGACCAATAATAACCACTAAATTGACCCTCTAATTGACGTCTATAATTAAAGTTAGGCCATGGAAGAAAATGTCTTGCCTCTTTAATTACTTATTTGTCCCTAAGTCACTGAATACTCTAATATTACAAATAAATATTATTATTCAATAAATAATTTATTGAATAAATTGTGGTCACAGATTCTAATGATTTAGTATTGTAAACAGCTTAGGTGGACATTAATTATTAGATTCCATCTTGCAATTATATGTTCCTACGACCTATGAAATTATATCTCCAAGCTATCGAGGTTTTGATAGTTTATATGGATCTCACTCCGTGATAACTCAAAAGATATAACGCATGAATGTACGTTCATTACCTGCTTAGGATTAAAATCAATCAAGCTTATTAAAGTTTTTATGAATTAAGATCTACGACAGTTAGTTAACCAAATCGAAATTCATAATAGTCCTGTTCAATGTAACACATACACTAGTTTTTCCATTCGAAGTCTCTACTTCAATGATCAAGAAAAATCATTCACTATAAGAAGTAGCAAAACTACAACTTTACATAATAAAAATATCCTTTTTCATTAATGGCTATGAACTAGATTTAATTTATAAAGAACTTATGATCTATACCCTTTGTATTAGCATTATATGCCTAATACATAGATCGCATACTTTATAAATATGGGCTCATCAATATATGCTCAATTATATAATAAATAAAATTTTATTAATGAAATAAAAATATTATTTTACATGCTTTAAGGGCATAAAATAACATTATATATCTAACATCAATTTGTGCAAGATTAAGTTTTCAAAGATAATAAAGGACAAACTACAAACACTTCACTTTATGAACTCCTTTAATATTTAGGGTGGGTAAAAAGGTACCTGAACTGAAATTAACGAATCTAAACAGACTGAATTTACTAGTTTGGTTAGGTATTAGAGTTCCAAAAAAACTAAACCGAGCTGAAGGGTATAAATAAAATTTCACATAAAATTTTCATATAGGGTATTATGGTGCTAAATATCGAGCCAAGAGGTATTAGGGCACATATATCCTAACGAATGAGATCAGTTGTAATATTTATTACTCAGTAAGATTTTATGCGAACTAGGTTGCCAAACAAATCACAAGGGTCCATTGAACATTCATGTGTGATTGAGAACAACAGCACAACAGCCTATGTGATATGAAGTCTCAATATTGGTAGTTGTTAGTAGTTATAAGTTACTATAAATTGTTGTAATAAGTGTTAGCAATCCAAATGCCTAGTTTATTGGTAGTAGTTGGTAATTAGTAGTTGTAAGTTTTCATTAATTATTATAATAAGTGGTGGAATCCCAAGTACCTAAATTATTAGTAGTAGTTGGTAGTTAGTAGTTTTAAGTTGTCATTAGTTGTTGTAATAAATGCTAGACATCCCAAGAGGTCTCTATAAATATATGAGAGATGAGGGAGAACGAAAATAAAATTGATAATATTAATATTGAGAGTTTTCTCTTAAGTTCTTCAAAGAACATTTATTAAAACTTATCAAGATTTCATCTTGTGGCATTCTTTCAGATTTATCACTCACAACTTCTCATCTATCTTGAGTGTGGCATCTACTATCTTCTTATACCTCTAATTCTTATCTTTGATAGATAACGGGTCAAGGTTCTTATTTTTGTTTATATAAAAATCTGAATTAGAATGATCATTGGTAAGGGAATCTCATTGAGCGTCAAGTCTCACTTTGCTTTGTGAGGTTCACATCAGGATTAGTGCTAAATTTAAGTTTTTGCAACAAACTAGTATTAGAGCTATGGCTAAGTTAATGCCTAAATGGTATCAGATTGGAGAGCCTAGCTTGATGTTAGAAATGATGCTTACATGTCATTTCATTGTTGTATAAATACTAATTATTTAATATTAAATAATAGGTAAAATGCTTTAACTTTTCAGACATTTTATGATTTGAAAGAGTTCAGATCTAATCTAAAAGAGTTTAGATCAATGCTAAAATGTATCAATATTGAGAGTTATAAATGTTAAGAGTTAGCAACGCTAAGAGTTATAAGAGTTAACAAATTATAAGAGTTTAGATCAATGCTAAAATGTATCAATACTAAGAGTTAACAAATTATAAGAGTTAATGAAATCTAAAAAGATAGAGATTTGTCTGAAATGGGATAAAGACCTCGGGGTATATTAGTAAAGACATAGTTGCAAGGTGATGCAAACCACACCTAAAAGGGTGAAACCCAACTCCAATCCGTTGTTAAGAAACCCGGAAATGCTAAATCAGATTCAAGAAAGAAAACTAAGACCCGTTGCCTATAAAGAGACAAGAACCAAGGTTATATGATGATTGAAAGTCAGATTTATACACCAAAAGATAAATTGGATAAAAAGAATCACAAGTTCTTAAAAGAACAAAGCTAGATAGTTTTTATTTTCTCTCAAATTCTAATTAACCAAGTCTGTTGTTTCTAAGGCTTCAACAAGGTATTTATAGTCTTTGAAAACCCCTAAATATCAGAAGGAAATCTACTTATTCCCTTCCAAATAAGGATGAAACTTAATAAGGAAGGTTCAACCTTAGTCCTTATTTGTGCAGTTTTGACAAATTCAAAAGAAATAAAATTAATCAACTTAAATAAGGTTTTTTCTTAGCCTTAAATAGCATAGGCACACCCAACATATCTTAAATAACATAATTAGACTTTATTAATAATATTAGCTTATTAATATAAAAATATATTCTTCAATCCTGGGCTTGAATTAAAATACCCGACCTTATTCTTCTTGTGCAAATATAACCCTTCGTGTCTTGGTCCAACTAACTTCAATAAGCCACTGTAAAGCTTGACGCATCCTCTTAGCTTTAGCCCTCGTGATTAGGCCATCCCTAATGTGCAATGGATCATGGTTACTTCTATTGTTGCTGCCTTGATCATACTGCCAAAGACGCCCTAACAACACATGTCCAGCTTGCATCGGTACTACATCACACAAGACCTCATCTTTATACCTCCCAATGGTGAACGAAACTTGTACTTGCTTGTTCACTCTTACTTCTTTACAATCATAGAACCATTGCAACTTGTATGGCCTCGGATGCTTCAAAGTCAGCAGGTTCAATTTCTCTACAAGCAAAGTATTAGCAACATTAGTACAACTACCACCATCAATAATCAAACTTTATACTTTATCCTTTATTCATATCTAGTATGAAAAATATTCTCGTGTTGCACTTTGTCATCCTCCTTAACTTGCATATTCAAAGCACGCCTCACCATAAGTGTCATTTATTCTTTAGGAAACTAATACTCCCATTCAACATCATTACAATCCTCCAAAGGTAGCACAGATTCCTCAGCCGAATCTGATTTCAATTCTATTGTTTTATTCTCCCTCAAGATCATTACACGTCTATTAGGGCATTAGTTAGCAACCTGTCCTTTTCCCAAGCACTTAATATCCTTATATCGACCTTGTGACACATCAGTCGTAACCTTCTCTTAGCTACTCCTAGCCTCATTGCTTCTGTTTTGATTGAACTTGAATCTATTTGGTGCTTTATCCTCTCATTCATTCCATTTTAGCTTCCATGTTGAGGAAGAATTTGAATTTGGACTATACTTTGATGTTGTACTCTTTCCTTTGGGCTATTTTTCAACCTAAATTGTTATGTAAACCATGTCCTTCATCTCCACGTAATGGTACAACTCGACTGCATCAGCTATGTTCTTATTTAGCCCATGTAGAAACCTCTCCATTGTTGCTTCTCTATCCTCCTCAATGTTTGCCTTGTGCATGGTAATCTCTATTTCTTTGTAATATTCCTCTACACTTTTATTGCCTTGAGTAAGCCCTTGTAACGTATGATAAAGCTCATGGTAATAGTGGTTAGGAACAAATCGTTTTCTCATATTTGCCTTTATCTCATCTTAAGTGTCAATTGGCCTCTTAAGATTTCTCTTCCTTTCTTGCACCTTTTGATCGCACCAAATTAATGCATAATTTGTAAATACAGAGGCTGCTAACTTCACCTATTTCTCCTAAAAAAAATGATGGTATTCAAATATTAATTCTACCTTCCTCTCCCATTCTAAATACACATCAGAATCTAACCTCCCTTTGAATGATGAAATCTCTATTTTGATATTACCGAAATCCCTATCTTGCCTATCTTCCCATCTATTAAAGTCCATTTTCTATCATAGGTCGCCTATATCCATGATCGCGTACCATCACCTCTATTGCCTCTCATATATCTCCCCATATTGACATTATAGGGTCTATCAAACTCCTCATACATCTCTTAAATCAACATTATTATCATTAACATCATCCTCATGTAGATCTGGAGTCCTTCTTTGTCGTTTTTGTGACAAATTAGCATCGCACCATCTTGCTTCTCTAACTTATCTAATTTGTATAATTAATGTTATTGAGAACAATATCTAGACATTCAAAATGCTTGAACATTGCTTGTAAGGTGAATTGCTCATTTTTTTCCCATCGAAAATGCTTTTCTCCTAGTTCTGTGACATAATTGGAAAAAAAAACCTGAGAATAAGGTTAGAACATATCACAAACACTCCCTCACGTGTTTAACTTTACTCCCTCATATACAGCACTCATACACTCTTACCTTTTACCTCTCTACCTTTCCTGACTAAGTTTTTTTATTAAACTAAGGACTCTTTGAACTAAAATCAGTCTAGTAATTCATAAAACCTAGACTAATCATGCAAGAATTTCAAGGAAAAAGCAAGAAACATGATTTCATAATTGAAAAATAGTAATTCGACAAAGGTCAAATGAACAAGAAAAAATGAAACAATAAAAATTAATTAATGAAACCAAGAAAATGAAAGGAACAAGATTTCAGAAGTAAAGGAATAATGATTAGACAAGGATCAAAAGAAAATACAATAATCTAGGTGATTTGAGGGGACACAAAATCAATTTTGCACAAGAAAACACATTAAAAGCAAATCAACCAAATTAAGAAGTTTTGCGCACTGATAGCAAATCTATGCTGACAGCTTTTCTTTAGGCTAAGGTTACCTTCAAGTATTAGGATTTATAAAGTAGGAAGTAAACCTAATACAAGCAAGATCTATCTCAACACACCTTTTTTTCCTTTTTGCTTTTTTTCTCTTTTTTTTTTTTTTAGGTGTGGGGAATACAAATAACAAAACTAAATTAACAAATGTGTGAAGAAATGGAGGTAATTTAAATGCGCAAAGTTTAACAGACGATTAATTGCATAAATAATGAAACAAAGGATAAGTAAAACCTGATTTAGAGCCAAGCTCTAATACCAATTGATGCGAACCACACCTAAAAAGGTGAAACCCAACACAAATACGTTGTTAACAAACCTAGAAACGCTAAATCAGATTCACGAAAGAGAACCAAGACACGTGGTCTAATAAAGAGACAAGAAACAAGGTTATATTATGAGTGATAAGTCAGATGTATGCACCACAAGATGAATTGGATAAAAAGAATCACAAGTTCTCAAAAGAGCAAAGCTGGATAGTTTTTATTCTCTCTCAAATTTTAAATAACCAAGTCTGTTGTTTCTAAGGATTTAACTAGGTATTTATAGCCTTTAGAAACCCTAAAAATCAAAAGGAAATCTACTTATACCCTGCCCAATATGGATTAAACATAATAAGGAAGGTTCAACCCTAATCCTTATTTGTGAAGTTTTGACAAATTTAAAGGAAATAAAATTAATCAACTTAAATAAGGTTTTTTCCTAACCTTAAATAGCATAGGCACGCCCAATAATAATTAGGTTTTATTAATAATATTAGCCCACTAATATTGAGTGCAAATATATTCTTCAATCCTAGGCTTGAATTAAATTAACCAATCCTTGTTCTTCTTGTGCAAATATAACCCTTTGTGTCTTGGCCCAACTAACTTCAATAAGCTACTACAAAGCTTGATGCATCCTTTTAGCTTTAGCCCTCATGATTGGACCATCCCTAATATGCAACAAATCATGGTTGCTTCTATTGTTGCTGTCTTGATTTTCATAAAAAAGAGTTGTAAATAGTGTTAGAAAATGTCATTGTCCAAATATGTTCTCAAACATAATGTTCCTGATCTATCTTCACTAATACGGGTCTGTCAGTGAACACTTTATAATATATAGATCAGTGTATGTCTATATTTGGATGGTCCAGATAGTTAGTCTTAGTAAAACATAAGTTTAGTGGAAGCGCGTATAGGCATACGGGTATTCAGTGAGGACTAGGTGTTGAACAAACTCAATGAGGACCTCCAATAGACTTATCATAAAGTCATCAATGGAGGGTCCTCTAGAGTTGAGAAGTATTCATGGTCTATTGACCTGAACACCACGATAGGCTTGTGAGTGATCCATCACACTTAGGTTTCACACATGTCAGAGACCTTTCATAGTCTGACCACTGAGTGTCGTTGGGTATGGTTTGATGCTCATGGAGCTTGGTGTGTCTAGATATAGGATCCTTCAGCTCATATGGATGAATTGTATATCTTGATGCTCTGAAATTGTATTTTAAAATTTTTTATGGCTATAAGCAATAAACCTGAGAAAGAGTTTCCCGCGGAATAAATAATATCGCAAAAGTGTTTGCGGATATTGTATATGTTGGATTTAGTGTATAATGTATAAAGGTATGTATAATTTTAAAATTATAAATATGCAGCGGAAGTATTACATACATGTTATACACAATATTGCATACTCAAACACATATATCACACATATGATCATACAAAATAAATTGCAAGTAAATAACCTACCTGGTTTAGAAGGTAGCTTTCCAATTCTTCAAGAACTCTAACCTTTAATTATTGAGCTCTACTTGAAGTATCTTGTTGCACAATTCTAATTCACAACTGAAACGGGTGAGATTATGAAGCTAGAACAATAGCCACAAATTTCAGCAATTGGTGTTTTAACTCTTAAAACAATTTTAGTTCTTATGTTTTATTTCTTGTAAGAGATGAGAAGAATTAAACTATCTAGACTTTGTTCCCTCACCATCCTTTGCTTAGAAATTTTTCATAACTTAGCCAAATTCTCTCAACTCTTTGAAAGCACTTAGCAAATTCTCTCTTCTCTCTCTCTTTTCTTTTCTCCACCGAATGATTACTCACCTCACATTTAAAAATTGAACTCTTCCCTTTTTTGTGTGTAAATGATAGCTCATCAAAGTGCTCCACCACCGCTCACACTTGATTCAATAATATTCATGACCTACCATTTAATAAAGAGGAGATAATTGATCATTATCAACCAATTTCTCCTCCCCCTTTTTAGATGGCCGACCAACGCACTTGAAAAATGCCAAGAAATAATGCACCTTTATAATATTATAAGTTACAATTATCCTACCATTAAGAATTTATCAAATTATTAAAGGATTAATGGCAAACCTACTTATAGCCTTATATAAATGCTAGCTACACTTTCATAAAATAATAAGAATTAAAAATATATATTATTCATTCAAGAAATAATTTTTGAATAATAACTTTTTACCACATAAGTATTTACTAGTAAGGTAAATTGGTGAATACATGATAAAATTATTCATGGAGCAAGATTGTGCCATTTGTCAATTTCTTATTAGTTAACAACTCTTGTCAACTAATGATGTATTTTACATTTACGTTTTAATAAGTGTATAACATAAGGAACCTGAAACATATTTTCACTTTGTTAAAATTTCTTGGACTAAACTGTTCAATCCAATTTGCTACCCTAGTGCACAACGAGTACACTTCATATTGTGACTCTCTAGGTCCATGCTTGGTTTTTCATATGAAACTAGTCCATATGTCCGTTAATAATCACACACACATGTTACAGATATTACAAAATAACGCATTATACCATACAAGTTGAGGTTATAACATATTTGTATAATCCTTCCATCATAGATATCCTGGACAAGCAGAGATATAGATCAACACCGTTAAGTGTCCATACGCTCAACCATAAACTTATCTCTAAATTTGTATCTCAATAAATAATATCTGTAAACACTTTTACGATATTAATTATCCCTAGGATAAAATTATTTTCTCGGTATTTCTGCTTATGGCTATATAAGACTTTATAAAATACAATCTTGGAGCATTAGGATATGTTACTCATCCAAATGAGCTGATAGATCCCATATCTATGCACACCGGACTCCATGAGCATCAGACCATACCCAGTGACACCAAATGGTCAAATCATAAAAGGTATCTGACATGTGTGGAACTAAAGTATGGTGGATCACTCACAAGTCCACCGTGGTACTCGGGTCTAAGGACCACGAATACTACTCAACTCAAAAGACCCTAAATTGATAGCTTTATAAGATATCTATTAAAGGTCTTTGTGAATCTGTTCAATATTCTATCCTTACTGAATACTTGTATCTCTATACGAGCTTCCACTAAACTCATGATTTTCCAAGACTAACCATCTAGACTATCCAGATATAAACATACACCGATCTATATATTATAAGGTTTTCACTGACAAACCCGCATTAGTGAAGATAAATCAGGAACATAGATTTTGAGAACATACTTGCATATCAACATTTCATAGCACAATTTGCAACTCTTTTGCAACTATATTATTACTAATATATTCTCTGATTTTTGTCCCATTTTAGATAAGACTCAAACTTTTTAGATTTCGCTAACTTTTATAACCTGATAACTCTTATCAGTGCTAACTTCTAGTATTTATAACTTTTAGCATTGCTAATTCTTAGCACTAATCTAAACTCCTTTAGATGAGATCTGAACTCTTTCAGATCATATAATGTCTAAAACGTTACATGTATCTAACCATATATATAATATAATTAGTGATATAATGAAATGATAATAGTATAAACATAAAACAAACGTTTATACATAAAAAAGATAGCACGTAAGCATAAATTCCAACAGTATATAGAAACACGAATTTAGAGATAAGTTTAAGGTTGAGCATATGAAGATTTGATGGTGATTATCTATGTCTCCATTCTTCTAGGATATATATGATAGAAGGATTATACGAATATGTATTAACTTCAATTTATATGATTCAACATGCCATTTTGTTATTTTTATTATGTGTGTAGGGCATCAATTTTGGACTTACAGAAGAGTTCCATAAGACAAAACGGGTGGAACTTAAGGAGTCTCATTATATGATATGTATTCATTGTGCACTAGGGTAGCACACCGAATTGAATAGTTCGATTTGGAAAGTTTTTAAAAAATTCAAAATTATTTCAATGTCTCTCGAGAAAATAATAGGGTTTAAGTATTAAGGCTAGTATTTCGGCAAGTGGGACTTGGCACTTCATCATTTCTATCGGATGCCACATGTCATGCCATTAATTTGTAATGACATGACATAATTTACATAGGCCATTAATTTGTTATGTGTTAATATATTAATTGGCCAAACAAATGAAATTGTAAATGTTGCCATATGAAACCCAAATTCGGCCATGTGAATGTTAAACTATATAATATGTTGTCAATAACATTTAGCATGACATATGGCATATCGCTAATGGCTTATTATTAAATACTAATAGTTAAGTTTGCCAAATGAATTAATTTGTTAATAAAAGCATGAGATGAAATTTTCGGCCAAATGATATTGATATTTTAAAGGATTACAAAGAGGTGGCAAGTTGCTTCATCTTTGTCATGCTTTCCAAGTATGTGCTGCCAACATTTCAATAACACTAAGCTTAATTGACAAAGTTATTGGACTCTCTTTACGCATATGCTGGTGTTAATTGACAAAGATAATGGCCATTCTTTATGCTTAATTTTCAGCCAACAAGTATACATGCTTGTCATACTTGTTTCAAAAGCCACTCTCTTATAATTGATTGGCCGAATTATTAGCAATAATGCTTATAAATACCCAACTTATATTCATTTGTTTAACAAGTGAAAATAGCAAAGAAATAAAAAGAGAGGTCATGTATAAATTAGAAACAAGAGTTGCTTCAAGCATGAAAAGTCTCTAACATGCGTGGAACCAAAATATAATAGATCACTCACAAGCCCACCGTAGCACTCAGGTCAAAGGATCATGAACACCACTCAACTCGAGAAGACTGTTCAGTATTGATGACTTTTATGGGATGTTATTGAAGGTCTTCATAAGTTTGTTCAGCATTCAGTTCTTACCGAATACCTGCATACTCATACTGACTTCTACTAAGCCCATGATTTGCTAAAACTAACCATCTGGACAATCTAAATATGGACATACACTGATTCGAAAGGAATACCGATCAACCCATGTCGGTAACCATAGATCAGGAATAATATTTTTGAGAACATATTGCACAATGACATTTTTTAGCACTATTTACAAACTCTTTGCAATTACGTTATTACTATAATATTCTCAGGTCTTTATTCTTATTTCAGATAAGATTCTAACTCTTTAGAATTGCTAACTCTTAGCGTTGACCTAAACTCTTTTAGATTAGATCTAAACTCATTTACATCTATAATGTCTAAAAATTTATAAGCTTCTTACTATATAAATAATAATAATTGACGAATAAAATAAATAATTATTGTATAAATATTAAATAAATAAATATTCATACAACAATTTGAATGTAAGCAACATTCCCAAAAAGTCTCACTTGCTATAATGCTATTCACGATGATATATAATACCCATCGTGTCTATGTATAATAGGACTCGGCCCAAGACCCTCTACAATAGATCCCAGCGATCTTGCCGAGCACCCAGACAGAAGTTTCTTAGAATAAAACTAGGTAAATTAAAAATTTTCGTGAAGCGAACGCCTTTTTTAGTTCTTGCTATTACTGAGAAAATTTTAAAATATACATGAAGATGACATATTAATTCTTTAAAAAAAAAAGAGGCAGAGTTTCCCCTATTTTTCTAAAAATTCAGTACAAAACTTGCAAAGAATTACACTTCTATTTTCAAACCACTTCTTAATACTGCCAAATAGGACCTCCGGTCCTTTCCAAAATAATTCCAACTCAACTCAATAATTTCATTATGATCATAAAACTGAAATATTGATAAAAAGTGAAACGATCATCAAAATATCAAAATCTCTTCTTGGTATCCAAAATATATGTATAATGCACAAATCTAGAACTACTATGCTCAAAGCAAAAAGAGTGCTATTTAGCACATTTATGTGTACAAAATGATCTTCAGATTTGGCCCACTAATCAGCAATAAGAGAATCAACAGCTGGCGTATCGAGACCTGCACCTGGGAAAGGGGTTTAGAAAATATAAAACACAAAACGAGTGAGCTAAAGGAGCTCAGTGAGTGCATTTAAAATTTCAAATAAAATAACATTCTGCATATATATTAAATTCTACAAGACATGCATAAATCATGCTTCTAAAACTAGTATAAAGTTGTAAAACAGTTTCTAACATTATATGCCGATAAAATCTTGTCAAGCAAGTTTTATTTACATCTTCAGAAAATAATATCCAAAATCTGTACAACATAATAACTAGCATATGCATATAAACGCATAATATGCAATCGGTAGATCAAAAATAATTAAAGCCCTCGCTCGGTCATTTTCTTTCTAAACTGTACCAATGGTAACCCTAAAGCTCTATACTCATGCAGTGACTAAACTAGCACCACACACGTGAGTAGGTCACGGGGCGCCTCAACTACAGCACCCACAGGGACATCTCAAGACATCTCACTGGCTATGCAGCGGAATCCTACATCACATATATATAGCGAGACAATACCCCGTACACATAGAGCGACTCACACAACTCGACATCCAGACTTCCTGAGTTAGTGACACATCCCCCATAACTTGCCCATATGTACGGGATATAATGGTCGGATCTAATACAATCACCACCACTAAAATCTGAGGGTACCAATGGCCTTTGAAATGGATACAGTAATTTTAAACTGTTTCTTAAACCGAACATGTAAAAGCATAAATATGAATATATATCAAGATCCTAACTCATGTTTATGCATTAAAAGCACATAAAACATACATTTTCATTATGCGGAAACATAATAAATGAAAGATAAAAGAAATGATAGATTTTCACTCACAATCGCTCCGAGGTCGATTTCACTCCGAATTTTTGCTTCTGTTACCGGTCTTGGTTTTCTTGACCTACGCGTCATAAATGACATTAGAACTAATTCAAACACTAGAATCTCATTTAACTACTAAACGCCCTAATCGGCATACAATACCCGAATGGATACTACTTTTCGATTTTTATTTACGGAGTCATTTAATCTAATCTAACTCACCATCCAGCGCCCTGAAAATTATTAAATGCCTTATAACTTTGGTTGGACATAATTGCCCTTACCTTACCAAAATGGACAATTATGGCTCATTTACTTCATTTTTTATTTTTCCATCAACCATATACATTCAATTTACATAAGGCACTATTTATACATCACAATTCAACCAAAACACAACTCAATCCCTAACTTCCCTAAAGTGGCAGAATTTTACCCTAGGTTCCAACACATTTCTTTTCTCAATTTCTTGTTTCAATTACACTAAAATCAAGCCAATTTCATTCTAATGCCCTAATTACAACCAATTGAAGTCTCTACATTCTAATAAACCCTAATTCTTACCTTACTAATTTCTTCCACTTAGTGACTCCTTCAAACTCCACACTAGAATTCAACAAAATCTAAATCAAGAATACACACAAGAACATCAATTGAAGCAATCTTGAAAGTTCACATATCAATCTCACAAAATAATGCTTTTCTTACCTATTTTTCTTGAATATTCACTAATAGAGGCTTCAATTGATCTTAGGAACTGGTATGTGACCTTATTTTAGCTTGATTAAGCATGAAAAAAAAACTAAATTTTCACTGTAGTAGCCCCTCTTCTTTTGCACGAATTTTGCTCTCTTTTGCTCTAAGTGTTGTGCTTTTGATCACTTGAAATTTCTACACACTTCTACCATATATATAGTGCTTCCTCAAAAGGCCATTTTGCCTCTCAACTTACTCTAAATTTCTAATTTGTCATTAGTTAGAAACTAAGTATGTAATTGGTTCCTTTGTAACTATCTAGTTAGAATAGTCCAAGGAACTAACTGGAATTCCTAATTTGGCAATCCATGAGATTGTTTCTAATTGGTCAATTCTCTAATATATGGATTCTATTTCTCAACAAAGGCTTGTTCCATACATAACCCTTAAATGAAAATTCATGTAGTAAATTAAAATTTTCTTTTTCAAGTCAATAGAGAAAAATTCCAAAAATATTCTATGGTTGTGCGACGCTCTGACCGAGTGTGAAATTACCAAATTAGGTCTAATATCTCTCACGCGCATCATAAAATTAATATTTCTAATAGGGTTAAAATTAGGTAACCCCACGATGTCTTCATTACTCTATACCGAAATCTAAGCGCCAATACTACTAATGGGAATTGGATATTACAACGTGTTTCTCAAACACTCTAGGGGTTAAGGCCTTAGAGAGCGAGTCTGCTACATTATCTATAGAATCTACTCTTGAACTATTACATCTCCTCTAGCCAAGATTTCTCTAATTATGTGGTATTTCTTTTCCACATGTTTAGACTTTTGGTGTGCCCTTGGCTCTTTTGCTTGAGCTATTGCCCCATTGTTGTCACAAAATAGTGGGATAGGATCCACTAAACTTAGGACTACTCCGAGCTCTGTAACAAACTTGCGTATCCACACTATTTCTTTTGCAGCTTCTGAAGTCACAATGTATTTTGCCTGTGTGGTAAACTTAGCTATGGATGCTTACTTAACACTTTTCCAAATAATTGTGGCACCATTAAAAAGAAACATATATCCAGATGTAGACTTTCTATCATACGAATTAGACTAAAAGTCTAAGTCAGTGTATCCCCTCACTTGCAAGTCACTTTCTCCATAAATTAGAAACTTATCATTTGTACCCTTAAGATATTTCAGGATATGTTTCATGGCCATCCAATGGTTTCTACCTGGTCAACTGATACTAGTTTGTAATACTTACAGCTATACTGATATCAGATCTCGTACATAACATAGCATATATCAAGCTACCTACTACTGATGCATATAGTATGTTAAACATTCTAACTCTTTCGACTTTTATTTTTTGAGACATTCTCCTAGAAAGATGAATGTCATGTTTGAAAGGTACTTTAATTATCTTACAGTCAGCAAAGTGATACCTTTCAAGAATATTTTCTATTTACAAAGATTTAGAGAGTCTTATGAACCTCCTAACTCTATCTCTATAAAGCTTTATACCAAGTATATAGGAAGTCTCTCCCAAATCATTCATGGAGAAGTTCTTAATTAAATAATTCTTGACTGATTGTAACATACCAATATTATTTTTGATAATGAGTACGTCATCAACATAAAGAACAAGAAAGACAATCAAGCTCCCACTAACCTTTTTGTATACGCACGCTTCCTCTTTGTTTTTGATAAAACTAGACCTTCAGATTACTTTATCAAAACAAAGATCCCAGACTTGATTGACATACATAGAGTCAATTTCAAATTTCATGGCTTTTTGCCATTTCCCCGAATTGATGTCCAACATCACCTCTCTATAGGTTATAAGATCATTTTCTTCAACTAAGAAAACATTAAAGACACCTTCAGGCATCATTCTATACATTATAGGTGGTCTTAACATCCTTGACCTACGTGGAGGGTGTGTTAAAGGTATTTCACTCGTTGAGTCTGAGGTTCCATCATTGGTTCATTAATTTCTGGATTGACTTCATCAAGTTCAATCCTTCTATAATCTCTATGACCCATGAGAAACTATTTCTCTAGAAAAGTGGCATAGCCAATAACGACATTTCATTCCTCTGAAACATAGAATAGATATCCCATAGAGTGTTTGAGATATCTAATGAATCATACTTGTACCCCTTGGGTGTAAGTTTATCATGTTACATAACTTTTATGTAAGTAGGACAGCTCCAAATATTAACATACTTAAGACTTAGTTTTCTACCAGTCCATATCTCATACAAAGTAGTAGGAACAACTTACGAAGGAACTTTGTTCAACAAGTGAGCAGCAGTTTCTAAAGCATAACCCCATAGATATTCTAAAAGATCGGTGAAGCTCATCATCGATCGGATCACATCTAATAAAGTCTGATTCCTCCTCTTCGAAACACCATTGTGTTGAGGAGTACCTAAAGGACTGTATTAAGCGAGAATCCCATTTTCCTTCAAATAAGCTGTGAATTCACTGCTCATGTATTCACCAACTCGATCTTATTGAAGGCTTTTGATATACATATCGATTTATTTCTCTACTTCTTATCAAAATTCTTTGAACATTTCAAAGGTTTCGAACTTGTGTTTCATAAGATACACATGTTCATATCGTGACAAATCATTGATAAAGACAACGAAGTATCAAAAACTACCCATAGCAGTGTGATTCATATGACCATATACATCACTATATACTAGTTCTAATAAATCAGTGGCTCGGTGTCCAACACCTACAAAAGAAGATTTAGTCATTTTCCATCGAATATAAGATTCACAAACTGGTAAGGGTTCTATAGTAAGATCAGGTATCTAATCATCCTTAACCAGTTAAGTTAGGCATCACACGCCTATATGACCTAACCTCATATGCCATACTTCCATGTTATTTTAAAGCTCCCGAACTACTATCTATGTTTACCTATGCATTTAAGATATTTCCTGTTGCATTCAAAATATAATGACCATTCACCAACCAATATTCAGCTACTAAACCTTATCCGCATCACATAAATACAAGGAACAATTCCAAATCAATACATGATAGCCCTCAGTGTTTAACATAGGGAGGGATATAATCTGTCTGATAATGTTCGGTACATAATAGCAATCATACAATATTAAAGTTTGATTACATGGGATGTAATATCCGATCACTATTAATAGTGTAGATACCTAGATTTTGATATAAAGCGATAGAGAAATCGTAGGGTTACCTAATTTTAATCCTATTATAAATATTTTTTATGGTGCACGTGAGAGGTACTAGACCCAATTTGGTAATTTCACAGTCGATTGAGGAGTCGGAAGGTCATGAAAATTTTTTGGAATTTTTTTATTGGCTTGGAAAAGAAACTTTCAATTTAACACATGGAATTTCATATAAGTGTTATGCATGGAACAAACCTTTAATAAGAAACACAAACCATGTGTTAGAAAATAAACTAATGAGGAATAAGCTCATGGATTGCCAAGTTAGAAAGGCAATTTGCTTAGTTAGACTAGTTTAGTCAAATAGTTAAAACTGGACCAATCATATACCTTAATTTCTAACTAATGGCATTTTAGAAAGATTTAGTTGAGGGGCAAATTGGACCTTTGTAAGAGCACTATAAAAGGAGGAAGTGTTTAAAAAATTGGCAAATTGAAAAGCAAAACATGTTAGAGTAAAAAGAGGAGTATTCAGCCAAGTGAGGAGGAGCATTTCTAGTTGTAAAATTCAAGGCTTTTTCATGATTTTTCATGCATGATCAAGCTAAATTCAAGTTAAGCTCAAGTTCTTAAGGTTAAATAGATCATGCATTAGTGGAAAATTCAAGGAAAAGAAGTAAGAAAAATATTATTTATTGATGGTGGTATATGATTTTTCAAGATTACTTCAATTAATTTCTTTGTTTGAATTTTTGACTTAGATTTGAGTTGAATTAAAGTGTGGAGCTCAAAGGAGACACCAAACTAAAGGAATTAGTAAGGTATGAATTAGGGTTTGGTGTAATTATGATGTAAAGACTTCAATTGAGTGTTATTAGGGCATTAGAATTAAATTGACTTGAATTGAATGCCATTAGAACAAGAAATTGAGAAAAGAAATGTGTTGGATGAGAAGGGTGATTTCAACAACTTTAGGGATTTTAGGGTTTGAGTTGTGTATTGGTTGAATTGTATTGCATGAATGCTATTTTATATCAATTGGATGTATATGAATGATGGAAAATAAAAAAACAAAGCAAAGGGGACATAATTGTCCATTCTTGGTAAGATGAAGGGAAATTATATCCAACCGAATTTATATAGTGTTAAGCAATTTTATGGCTTCAGATAGTGAATTAAATAAGATTGAATGACCATGTAAATAAAAAATTGAAAGTGGAGTCCATCCGGGCATTGTAAGCCAATTAGAGCGCTTATTAGTTTAGGTGTAATTTTAGCATTAGTAAAAGTTTTAAATATCAATTGTGGCATGTAGGTGAAGGAAACCGAGAGTGGAAAAAGAACGGAAATTTTTAGAGAAGAATTCAGCTTGGAGCATTTGGTGAGTGAAAATCTGTAATTGTTTATCTTTCGTTTAATATGTTATAACATATTTGAATTTTATGTTTTTATGAGAACTTAATTGCATAAGTATGATTTACAGTTTTTGGGATACTGTTATAATCATGAATTTCTATGTTTAGTTTTGAGAAACAGTTTTAAAGTTTTTAAATTAGATATCAAAGGCCATTAGTACCCTCAGATTTATAGTATGGTGATAGTTTAAGACATTGCCGATATATCCCGTATGCATGGGCAAGTATTGGGGAATGGGGGTATCACTAACTTTGGAAAGTCGGGTTGTCGAGTTAAGCGAGTCGCTCTATGTGTACAGGGTATTGTCTCGCTATATGTAGGCGATATAGAATTTCGCTACATAGTCAGTGAGATGTCTTTAGATGTCACAGTAGGTGTTGCTAGTTTAGACGGTCTATGACTTACTCATGTTGTGTGGTGCTAGTTTAGTCGCTGTGTGAGTATAAAACTTTAAGGTTACCATTTGGCGCAGTTTAGAAAAAAAAATGGCCGAGTGAGAGTTTTAGTAGTTTTTGAGTTACCAAACACATATCAGTGTATTTATATATGTATATATATACCTATTAGTTACTATATTTTATAGATTTTGGCAATTGGTTACAGAAATTATTAATAAAAAATTACTCAGTAGGATTTTATTAGCATATGATGTTTAGAAACTGTTTACAATTTTATAATAGCTTGAGAAGCATGTTTTAGGCAGTATTCAGAATTTAATGTTTATACATAATCTTATTTTTCTTAAAAATTTTAAAAGCACTCACTGAGCTCCTTTAGCTCACCGGTTTTGTGTTTTATGTTTTCTAAAACCCTTCTTAAGTGCAAGCCTCGGTACACAAGTTGTTGGTTCCCCTACTGTAGATTAGTGGGCTAAGCCAAATGATCATTTTGTAAATATAAATGTGCTAAGTAGCACCTTTTAGTTTTTTGCATAGTAGTTATAGACTTTGTGCATCTTGTAAATATGTTTTGAACAAACAAGAAATGGTTTATGTAGTATAGTGACAGTTTTCACTTTTTATTAGTACATTAATTTTGTTGTAAATTAATTTTTTTGATTGGAATAAAATAGTTGTGTTGAGTTTGGATTTGATTTTAGAAGGACTAGAGGTCTTATTTGGAAGTTAAGAAAACTATTTGAAATATAAGTGTGATTTTTATTGCAGGCTTTATTTTTGGGTTTTAAGAAAAAAAAGTCTTTGTCCGTTTCTTTTAAAATTTGGTAAAATATCTTCATTGATATTCCAGAATTTAGTTAGTGATAGCAAGAATTAAAAAGGGTTTGCCTCGCAAAATTTCTTAGTTTTGATAGTTAGACTCTAAGAAACTTTCATTGGGGTGCCCGATGAAGCCCACCAAGACCAACATTAGAGGGTTTTGAGGCAGGTCTTGTCATAGGAAAAGTAATTGAAAATTTTCAACTGCTTTGACCTATAGGAAATCACAATTTTCAACAAGAAGCTGTACTTCTCCCTGCTGTACCTGCTTAATTTTCTTTATACTTGCAACACATTGCAGATGTGAGAAGGACATGTGGTATCTAATACCCAGCTACTAGAAGCATCACATGTTACTAAAATGTCAATAATATGTAAAAACAATGCCTGATGGGTACTTCTTGATTGTGGCAATGTACTTCAGACAGTTATGTTTCCAGTGTCCGTCATCGTCGTAGTGGAAACACCTTGTTCTTCTTCTGATCTTTTTGCTTGGATATAACCTGTTTACTAAATATGGTGTCTTCTTCACCTTCTTCTTCCCTTTAGACTTCCTAGAAACCTTTGGGACATAAAATGAAGCACTAGTTTAAACTATAAAGGTCGTACCTCCATTTTTAATATCCTCTTCAGTTGTCTGCAACAAGTTATGCAACTTAGCATAAGTTAGAGTCAATCATTGCATGATAAATTTCAAATGAACTATGCAAAAAATCCTTGCAGAGATTGCAGAATCAAGTTATTCCCTAAGTTGTTGTTCAGAGAAACATCTATAGTCTCCAACCTTTCGATGTAGGAAATTATCTTAAGTATGTGGGGACTTACCAGACTACCTTCATCTAACTTAAGCTGAAAAAGTACTTTGGAGAACCTATAGAGTTGTACATGTGGTTTATCTCGAAACAACTCCTTCAAATAGAGCAAAATGATACTCACACTATCCATGTATGCGTGTTCCCTTCAAAGCTCATTTGACATTGAGGCAAGGATGAACCGAGTTGCCTTTCAAATCTTTATCAAACCATTCTTACAAGTTAAAACCTCTTCATCAGTGGAGGCTTCAGAAATAGCTTTAGGCATTCTCTAATCTATTATATATCTAAGCTTTTCTAAATCCAGAACAATTTGAGATTCATCAGCCAGTCTGATAAGCTATTGGTACCCTGTAGCAGATTAGCATCAAGTATATGTACCAATGGGTTGCTAGAAGCCATTTATCTTTTAAAGACAAAATAAGAGGTGTTAGCAAAAAAATTTCAAAATCATAAATTAATAATGCTTTAGATCTTAGATATAACTAGTATATATTTTTTAATCTAAAAATGCTCTCCCTGGCTTTACATATTTACTATAATCTCTCAAGCAAGAAAAATAAAACTTTAAACATTTTAAATTTTACAATGAGAAATAGAACCAATCAGCATTCTACTCGGGGCTTACACTTTAGGGATATTGGCCTTAGTAAAACCCAAAAGGTAGATAATTTTTGTCAATTGCATCTCATGCAACTTTTACTTTTGATTCTAAATACATCTTATCTTCACACTTTAGTGTTATTGGGTAATTGTATTCCAAATTTACCTATCAATGATCAAATACAAGTTATTAATATTATCCTCACACTTTAGCAATATTAAAAAAAAGACTGTGATGACCAGACTAGTATCGTATTGACATGGCGGACATATATAACATTATCTCATAATGTAATATATTTCAATTTTATTAAGAGAGTTTTATCATTTTCAAATTTTATCTGCATCTCATGTGGAGTGATTAATGATCACTCATTTATTTTATGCAAGCATACCTAACCTACACCAATAGGGCTCTTATTGTGGTTAATAGTATAAACAAATATTTAGAGTTTATAATACAACAATATAACAATTATATCTACATTAAATAATAAAAATAAATATTTCACATGCAAATTTGAGTATATAGTTTAGAACAATCAGCGTGAAAAGTTTTAGGCTCACGCCTTAGCGTTCAACCTAAAATGCCCCGGCGTTAAATTGCTTCAACGCCCTAGTATCCAATATGGGCCCCCTCCCCTCATTTAGTAGTGAGTACTAGAGGTGCTTCCCAGAGGCCTTAGAACCCCATGTGGTCCTGAGTTTGAGCCTCGAAAAGGTAAAAGAAATGATGGGGGACTCCAATATCCTTTGAGTGGTAGAACTCCCTGCTAGATGAGGAGAGGAGGCCCACATCCAATACTTGAATACTCCAGTTCTATGTTAGAGAATGCCTCTGCATTCATATCTCTAACGCTCCAGCGTTCTGCATGTAACAAACTTGTTTCTGCCTTACAAATGTCCTCAACGTTATAAACATGAACGCCTTAGCGTTATGCCCTGAGAAAACCCCAACGTTCTGTATGCAGAACCCAGATGAATGCCTCAGCATTATAAATATAATGCCCTAGCATTCATGTCTACACATGAATGTCCTAGCATTCTACACGCAGCACTCTGGCGTTTCTTCAACAATAGGTCATTTTTGCACTTTAAACACTTCAAAATGCACCCCTACTATTTCTGGGCATCCTCGACACTTCAAATAACACTCTAATAATCCAAAAGCGTGCTCTGATACCACTTGTTAACGTGTTTTAAAGAGAAAAAATGTGATTGTGTACATCTTAAAAATTTTTAAATGCATATCCAACATACATTACACAGCAGACTAAAATAATATAATCATTGTATACACGATACAATTGAATTAAAAGTAGTACTAGAATCTAATACTTACCTTATAGATGATTTGGTGAAGATAGATAACTTTAAAGCTTGTTGATCTCACAATGAAGTCATCTCTTAAACAATTCTAGACTCCAACGTTTGACGGGATCAGAGTGGCTAGAATGGTAGCCTTTGATCTGCATTTCATGGAGGAATCACAACTTAGTTCAACTCTTTAACTAGTTCATGCATCAAATGCATAAAGATTGATTTTAGGGACCAACCATTTTCTCTCAAATACGATGCACGATTTTTTCATTCAAAAATTGAATTCATAAATAAATGAACTCTTTCATTTATTTTTAAATGGCCTAAGACATTTAAGTGGCCACATATCACACTTATAGCCATGTGATGCCTTGTAGGCTTATGCATGAGTGACAAATGTCACTTATCCATGCAAACACTTTGCATGGTTGACATTTGTGTGACAAATGGAAGCACGCATGGACATGCATGTGACAAATGTTAACCATGCAAAGTGTTTGCATGGATGAGTGACATTTGTAACTCATGCATAAGCCTACAAAAAATGGTCATGCATAGATACCATGTGTGCATTTGCATTTTTTCATGCAATAGAGACCTATTTGCAACATTTGCAAACTATGGCTCCTACTTTCCAAATAGCTCCTAAAATGTATTCTGCTTTTCCAAACCTTTATGGATTAATCAATCTCGCTACCCTCGTGCTCAGCGAGTACACTTTATATTGTGAGACTCTTTAGGTTCACCTCCATTTGTCTTATGGAACACTTTTGCTAAGTTTGTGAACAATGTTTTCCAGGTCGCTAATGCCTTGAACCGCAAGCAACGAAGTGTCTCTCAACTCACTAGCACCTTGCACCAAAGAATTCGGAAAGGTTTGGAGAGTGACCCTCAAACCTTGATCAATTTGGTAAAGAAGAGGAACACATAGCGCTTTTGGCTCGATGATGGACTCTTGTTACAAAGAGCCACTTGTATGTACCGAAGACTGATGGGCTAAGAAGGGAACTCATAAGAGAGTGCTATGACACTCTATGGGCTAGCCATCCTGGCTGGCATTGCATGTTGGCCTTGCTTGAAAGGGGATATTACTGGCCAAGTATGCGTGACGATGTGATTTACTATATCTAGATATGCCTCGTTTACCAACAAGACAAGGTGGAACGGGATAAACCTATTGGGCTATTGGAACCTTTACCAGTGCCCCAAAGACCCTGGGAGAGCGTCTCCATGGACTGAACCCTTACCCCACACACACATTACAGATATTACAGAACAGAGCGTTAAACTATGCAAGTTGAGATCAACCATATCCGTATAATCTCCTCATCATCTATATCTAAGAGGAGTAGAGATATAGATTATAACCGTTAAATCTCCATATGCTCATCTGTAAACTTATCTTTTGATACGTATTTTCATAAACAATATCCATAAACTCATTTTCGATATTGTTTAACCTTTATGGAAAACTCATTTTACGGGGTTAACACTTATAGTTATAAGACTTTTTGAAATACGTTCTTAGAACATTCAGATATAGAACTCTCACCTATATAAGTTGACGGATCCTATATCTGTGTACCCCAGACTCCATGAGTATCAGACCATACCAAGTGACACCCAACGGTCAGACCATGAAAGGTCTCTAACATGCGTGGAACCAAAGTATGGTAGATCACTCACAAGCCCACCGTGGCACTCAGGTCAAATAATAACGAATATTACTTAAGTCGAGAAGACTATTCAATATTGACGGCTTCATGAGATGTCTGTTGGAGGACTTTATGAGTCTGTTCAGTATCCAATTCTTACTAAATACTTGCATACCCATACAGATATCTACTAAGCTCATGTTCTGCTAAGAGTAACCATATGGACTATCCAGATTTGAACATACCCTAATCCGAAAGGAATACTGATCGACCCGCGTCGGTAGCCATGGATCATGAACAATATTTTTGAGAATATATTACGCAATGACATTTCTTAGCACAATTTGCAAACTCTTTGTAACTACGTCATTATTATAATATTCTCCGGTCTTTGCCGCTATTTCAGACAAGGTTCTAACTTTTTAGAATTGGTACTCTTAGCATTGACCTAAACTCTTTTAGATTAGATCTAAATTAACTCTTAGCATTGACTTAAACTCTTTTAGATCAGATCTAAACTCATTTAGATCTACAATGTTCAAAAATTACAAGCTTCTTACCATATAAATAATAATAATTGACGAATAAAAGAAATATTTATTGTATAAATATTAAATAAATAAAAATTCATGCAACAATTTAAATGGCACATAAGCACCATTCTCAACATATATGGTAATGGAGAATCTAGCTATGGAGATATTATGATAGTGTCTAGGTGATACTAGAAATCATAATATAATGGTTACCTAAATAGGGATACATTTAGAATCTTTAGAGAACGTAGTCATGACCCTAGAAGGAGTTAAGTTTGGCATAAGAATTAATTAGTATCAATGCTAGAGTAATTGAGCATTGATTTGGGAAGGGATAGATCCTAGAGAGCTTCTTAAAGAGATTTGAATCAAAGAGGGGATTAATGAAATTTTGGTGATTCAAAATTAAAGTTGAGTTTGATTTTGATTTGAAGATCAAGAAAGAGTCGGACACGTGGTCAAGTATGCGTTAGATGTATGAGAAAGGGATGAAAATGAAAAGTCGAAGGTGAGGAGGGTATGGAAGCACAAGTAGGGAACCTGTCTAAGTGAGAATGTTGTGGTGCTGGGAGTTTAGTGTTATGACGTTGCGAACAACATGTCCAATGCTGCAACTTTGGCTAGTGACACAGCAACATTAGAAACTCGAGAAAAATACGAATTTATTTGTAGGCCAATTTGAGTCGATTGGACTCTATTTTCGTGTTGACTCCTATTCCAATATTAAATAGGGTTTCTACCTGTGGTATAGAGCTTATATAAACCATTGTAATTCATTAGAAAAGATAATGCATCAACAAGAAAGAGAATAAAGAGTTAGGGAAGAAAAGTGCTATAGAGTACTTGAGTGCTCGGCATAAATATAAGATACCACTGGGTAAATCCTTTAAGAGTTTCTTTATTATTATATTCCTTGAGTTTCTCTTGTGGGCGCTATTTATGTATAAAAGAACTGAATAAAAGAATTGAGGATCTAGTGATCTACTGTGAACGTGAGCGTTTATTGCTGAACCATATATATTCTTGTGCCTTGTGTGATAGATTGTTATCTCTGTTGTACAACTTTTTATTCTTATTTTACTTACAAGTCAAGTCTTCCAGAAAGTACATAGGGTATTATAGTGCTAAATACCAAGCTAAAAGATATCAGGGCATATATACCCCAATGAACAAGATTAGTTCTAATGCTAATTACTAAGTGTGATTAGTGTTAAGGTTCATTTTCCATAATAAACTGGTATCAGAGTTGTGGCTAAGTTGATGCTTAATTGAGGTCATGATGTGAACCTCACAAAGAAAAGTGAGACCCGACGCTCAATGAGGTTCCTTTGCCAAGGATCATTCTAATTCAGATTTTATATGAATAAATAAAAAGGATAATTTGAACCTGATTAGGGCCTAAGCTCTGATACCAAATGATGTGAACCTCACAAAGAAAAGTGAGACCCGACGCTCAATGAGGCTCCTTTGCTAAGGATCGTTCTAATTCAGATTTTTATACAAATAAATAAAAAGAACCTTGACCCATTATCTATCAAAGATAAGAACCAAAGGTATAAGAAGATAGTAGACGCCACACTCAAGATAGATGAGAAGTTGTGAGTGATAAGTCTAAAAGAACACCACAAGATGAAATCTTGATAAGTTCTAATAATAGTTCTTTGAAGAACTTAAGAGAAAATTCTCAAATTGTATTTTCTGAAATCTCTCCTCCCACTCTCAATCTCCATGGTATTTATAGAGACCATAAGAGATGTCAAGTTACAACTTTCAAATACAAATTTCAAACTTACAACTAATACAACAATTGAAATTATAAAATTCAAACTTAATCAAATTTTCAGAAAACATGCCTAAATCAAAGGGATTAGGTTTCCTTGAATATTCAAATTTCCAGAAAACATGCCTAAATCAAAGGGATTATGTTTCCTTGAATATTCAAATTTCCAGAAATTCTGCCTTAATCAAAGTGTTTAGGTTTCCTTGAATCTGATTTGGATTTATTTGAAATGTATTTGGGCTTATGCTAGGCCTCCATGTGTTTGCCCTCCCACAATCTTGTTGAATCAGCCCATTAAATGTTTCTTTAAATTGCTTGGCTTTAAGTCTTGTGATTGGCTCATTTGGCAAACTTCATGTATCATGTGATTGATGGACTTGAGTCCTTCCAAGCCCACGTGTGAGTTCTTTCTTTTGTATGCGTATAGGCTGTGTAATGCCGTTTGCATCATTCTCCCCCTCTTGAAGAAGATTTGTCCTCAAATCTTTACCGGGCTCAAATACCACTCTCTTGAACTTTGAAGTGGTATTTTTGATAGCGTAGTAATCAACACACATCTTCCACAATCTATCATAATTCATGGTAGTACGCCTATCTTGAATTCGCAATTTAGGAACTATAGGTGTCTGCACGCTTTGTGTAGTAGATTCCAATTTATCTATTCGTTTTTGCACTTGCTCCACCTCTACTTTCAATATTTTTCTCATCTCACATATAAAAGCTTTCATGAGAAACTTTGAATCAACCTTTTTCAATGCAACTTCAGAAGTAATTTTGTCCTTGTTGTTTAACATATTTGCTGCAAAACAAAGTTAGAAAGAAAAAAAAAAAAAAGTACCTCGCACACTCCCTTATGTGTTTCACTCAAAGAATGATTCACTCACCTTTCACTAGTGTTTTCACTCGTAATTTTTTTCTTCTCTTTTTTCTTTTTTTTTTAAAATCAGAAACCAGAAATAAAATAAAATACGAATTTATGTAAAGATAAATGGAACAATGAAATAAATAAAAGGATAATTCAAACCTGATTAGAGCCTAAGCTCTGATACCAAATGATGTGAACCTCACAAAGAAAAGTGAGACCCGACGCTCAATGAGGCTCCTTTGCTAAGGATCGTTCTAATTCAGATTTTTATACAAATAAATAAAAAGAACCTTGACCCATTATCTATCAAAGATAAGAACCAAAGGTATAAGAAGATAGTAGACGCCACACTCAAGATAGATGAGAAGTTGTGAGTGATAAGTCTAAAAGAACACCACAAGATGAAATCTTGATAAGTTCTAATAATAGTTCTTTGAAGAACTTAAGAGAAAATTCTCAAATTGTATTTTCTGAAATCTCTCCTCCCACTCTCAATCTCCATGGTATTTATAGAGACCATAAGAGATGTCAAGTTACAACTTTCAAATACAAATTTCAAACTTACAACTAATACAACAATTGAAATTATAAAATTCAAACTTAATCAAATTTTCAGAAAACATGCCTAAATCAAAGGGATTAGGTTTCCTTGAATATTCAAATTTCCAGAAAACATGCCTAAATCAAAGGGATTATGTTTCCTTGAATATTCAAATTTCCAGAAATTCTGCCTTAATCAAAGTGTTTAGGTTTCCTTGAATCTGATTTGGATTTATTTGAAATGTATTTGGGCTTATGCTAGGCCTCCATGTGTTTGCCCTCCCACAATCTTGTTGAATCAGCCCATTAAATGTTTCTTTAAATTGCTTGGCTTTAAGTCTTGTGATTGGCTCATTTGGCAAACTTCATGTATCATGTGATTGATGGACTTGAGTCCTTCCAAGCCCACGTGTGAGTTCTTTCTTTTGTATGCGTATAGGCTGTGTAATGCCGTTTGCATCATTGCCAAATGATACCAAATGATATGAACCTTGCCAACAATGTGACAAAACCCAGCACCACAATATGGAATTGAACCCGAGATCTTCAAGACGCAGGTTTGACGAGTCTTAACCCTTGAGTTAGCAAACCAAGAACCAAGACTATGGATGGATATAGGACGCCACACCAAGAAACCCCAAGGACACTTCAAGAAATCTAGGTGATAAGTCCGGTTGTTTGAACGCCACAAGAACAAGCTTGATAAGTTCAAGTCCTTTCAAGAATGAAAGAAGAACACAAAAACTCTCAAATATTATTGTCTGAAATCTCTCCTCCCACTCTCAATCTCCATGGTATTTATAGAGACCATAAGAGATGTCAAGTTACAACTTTCAAATACAAATTTCAAACTTACAACTAATACAACAATTGAAATTATAAAATTCAAACTTAATCAAATTTTCAGAAAACATGCCTAAATCAAAGGGATTAGGTTTCCTTGAATATTCAAATTTCCAGAAAACATGCCTAAATCAAAGGGATTATGTTTCCTTGAATATTCAAATTTCCAGAAATTCTGCCTTAATCAAAGTGTTTAGGTTTCCTTGAATCTGATTTGGATTTATTTGAAATGTATTTGGGCTTATGCTAGGCCTCCATGTGTTTGCCCTCCCACAATCTTGTTGAATCAGCCCATTAAATGTTTCTTTAAATTGCTTGGCTTTAAGTCTTGTGATTGGCTCATTTGGCAAACTTCATGTATCATGTGATTGATGGACTTGAGTCCTTCCAAGCCCACGTGTGAGTTCTTTCTTTTGTATGCGTATAGGCTGTGTAATGCCGTTTGCATCAGGTCAGATTGGAGAGCTTAGCTTGATACCTCAACACCATCCAGTATCCTTTAATTGTGCTTTTTTGAGAACATAAATCCACCTTACGTCAAATTTATTCAAGGTGTTTGATTCCTAAATATATACTTTTCATAATTTTCATACACCAAAGTGCTCAACTTTTCATAAATTTACTCAATTTACACTAACTACAAAACCTATGAAATGTGCTAATAGCTTGAGAAATAACTTTCAATATTTCTGGATTTTTTACTGTGGAAATAATGATTAAAATATCATGATTTAAGTGATTTAGAGTCGAGCTAATAGGAAAGAGATATGTGGTAAAATTATGGAAACACAAGGAGAAGGCATCACGTGAATTCCACAACAGTAAAAAGCCACTACTGTGGCAAAAATTCTAGTATGTGGGTTAAGTCTCAGTTCAGGCGAACATTGCAACGGTTAATTTCAGTAAGTCTAACATTGTAGTGTCCAGAATTTAGCGCAATAATGCGAACACCTGTATAACAATGCCCCAGCATTCTGAAGCTAAATGTTATAGTGTTCACGCAATCTGTCCTGATTTTAGAAGACTCCTAAGTTGATTCAAACACCATATATTGTTCAAAGTCAAATTAGGGTTAACTTAGGACGTTTGTAGGCTATATAATAGTTATTTTTTTCTTGAAAACATAATGCCAATCTAGTGCAATTGAGAGAGGAATTGAAAACCATTTTGGAGAGAGAAAGAGTTCTTAGTGATTCTTTGTAGAGAATTCTTTGTGAGTTCTTATTGATTCAATAAAAGAAATGAGATCTTAATCTACTGTGGACGTAAGCAATTGTTAAAATATTGATATAGACTTATAAAGACTATTATTTTTATCTTCTCAAACTTAGATTTTTTTGTAAATTAATGAATATTTTATTATTGATGAAATATAAGTTTTCAATCATACAACATAGAAATTCTGGGAACAGAACAAAAAATAGAAGAAATTGAAGAAAAAACCCAACGTCATGAAGCAAACTTAGAGACTCTAGCGCGACGCTCAACCAGAAAAATCAAGGGTGGATTTCCCTGGTCTCAACATCGTGACACCTAGAGCTAGCATTGCGACACTTATGCGATAAAAAGGAAATTTTCCTATTTTCCTTGTACGACTTAAGCTCTAAGCAACGGGCCTTTAAGGTTACAAAAGCCTATATAAAGACCCTTTTTGTAGCCAACAAGGAGAATAACCTAGACACAAGTAAGAGTACACAAACAAGAGAAATCAAAGAAAGATTGAAGATCAAGACTTGTGCAAGTAAGAGAGAGAAAAATGAGATTGAGGACATCTATCTTATTTAATTTCTTATCTTTCTCTTATTTTCATGGACTTGTTTATTATGTCTTTTAATATTTGCTTTAGTACTCTTAGATTTGTCATGAACTAACATTATTTATCTAGGAGTTCAACTTTTAAACTCAATATGAAGTTGAACTTTATTATCTCTCTTATTTTATGAACTCAATGAAGAAGAATTGTTCATTTTATCTTATGCTTAATGTTTTTATTATATTTGGTCAAAATATTGATTATTTTGTTAAAGATGGTGCTTATGTGCCATTCTATTATATAATAAACATATCAATAATAATTGTTAATGCATAATTATATGGTAAGAAGTTTGTAGCTTTTTTAGATATTGTAGATCTAAAGAATTTTAGATCTGATATAAAAGTGTTTAGGTCAGCGTTAAAGTTAGCAATTTTAGAGAATTAGAACCTTGTCTGAAATAGGGATAAAGACTAGAAAATAATATAGTAATGACATAGTTGTAAAGAGTTGCAAACGGTGCTAAGAAATATCATTACACAATATGTTCTCAAAAACATTATTCCTGATCCAATGTTATCGAAATGGGTCAATCAGTATTCCTCTTAGATTAGTGTATGTCTATATCTGAATTATTCAAATGATTAGTCTTAGTAGACCATGGACTTAGCAGAAGTCCATATAGGCATGTAGGTATTCAGTAAGGATTAAATACTGAATAGACCTATAAGGAGCTCCAATAGACATCCCATAAAGTCATCAATAGAGGGTCTTCTCGAGTTGAGTAGTATTTATAATCCTTTGACCTGAGCGTCGCGGTGGGCTTGTGAGTAATCCATCATACTTTAGTTCCACACATATTAGAGACCTTTCATGGTTTGACCAATGAGTGTCGATGGATATAGTTCGATGCTTATGGAGTTCGGTGTGCATAGATATGAGATTTGTCAACTCATATGGTGAGTTATATATCATAATACTTCGAAATTGTATTTTTGGAAGTATTATAGCCACAAGCATAAAACCCAAAAAAGAGTTTTCCATATCGTTAAATAATATTACAAAAGGATTTTGAGGATATTGTATGGTTTAACACGTTGTTCTGTAATATTAATAATGTGTGTGTAGGGTTATATTCACAGACTTACGAAAGAATTCTATAAGGCAAACGGTGTGAACTTAGAGACTCTCATAATATAAAGTGTACTTGTTGAGCACTAGGGTAGCTTTACGCATCGTACGAATTAATCTAGTAAGGTTTCGGAAAGCTTGATACGTTTTAAGACCTATTTGAATAGTGAGAACCATAGTTTGTAAATGTTACAAATAGGTCCCTATTGCATGGAAAAGTAAATTGAACACATGGTATTTATGCATGGAGTTATATGTGACAAATGTCATCTATGCAGAGCGTTTGCTTGGATGAGTGACATTTGTCACTCATGCATAAGTCTACATAGCATCACATGGCTACATGTAAGGCATGTGGCCACTTGAGAAGTCTTTCACTTCATAAAACAAATGAAAAGAGTTTTATTTATACTGAATTCAATTGTTAAATGCAAATTCATGCAAAGTATTTGAGAGAAAATGCAACCTTCAAAATCTTGCATTGAGGTCCCTAAAACATAATTTTTATACATTTGATGCTTAAACTAATTCAAAAGTTGAGATATTTGTTGATTTCTGTATGAAATACTGATCAAAGGCTACCATTGTAGCTACTATAATCCCACAAAATGTTGGAGTCTAGAATTGTTCAAGATAAGACTTCATTTTGAGCTCAAATGGCTTCAAAGTTCAACAATCTTCACCGAATCATCTATAAGGGTATTGTTGAACACTTAAAATTACACATTTAATAAGGGGTTTTCATCATCATTTTACACCATTAGTGTTATTAACCTCTTTAACTTGAGCATGTTTTTAGTATTATACCTAATTAAGTTCTTAACTGTTTTAATGTAGGTTTGGTAAATTAGGTATAACTTTTTACCAAAAAATCCAATTGAAGTAATTCTTAAGCCTGTGTAGAGCTAATTTCATGTAAATCAAATTTTGATTTCATATACAATTTTTAATTTGAATTTTTAGAGGGTGAAAAGTGACTTTGACGAGGACCCATCTACAGTATAGGCCTAGTCCGAGCAGGCTTTCGTTGTTGGACCGTATCTCACAAAGTACAAATCTAATTGGTATGATTCTAGAACCTACAGCAATATATATCCATTATCTATAACTTGTTAGTTGAGCATAAAGTTCAATTTGGCCAGCTTCATTGTTAAAAGGGCGTTGCAAATTCGGTGGAAGGTTTAATAGCCAACAATGTTGAAGATTTAGTCACATATGAATTGTGCCCATAAATTTGCCTATTTAAGGACACCTTTGGCTGAAGGGAAGGGAGTAATGTTCTATCAATTTATAATCTTTAGTTCACTTTCATTGTATTCTATTTTCTCAAGTTATGTTGTTCTAAACTCTTAGCTAAAGCATAGAGGGAAACACTTAATGGAATTGTAGTCTTGATTATTTGATCCTACTTTTGTGCTTCAATGTTTATGGTTATTTTCAAAAGTTTTGATTTATCATTTATTAAAATTTGTATGGTTTTATTGAAGCCTTGATTCATTATAGACTAAGGGCACAATGAATGCTTGAAAAAATCTTCTATATATCAACTACTTTTTTTTCTAAATACTTGGGAATCCTTTCTCAAATTAGTAAAAAAGATCAAAGAAACTCTACAACAACCCAAGTATGGATCTCTAATGCCTTAGCGGTTTTTTTAATTAATTTAACAATTTATATTTTGTAATCCTTTCTTTTAAAATCAACCAATATTTCTCTATCTTTGGGTACAATACATCATTATTCTTTAACATTCATAAATAACCTATGCTCTAGGTGATCACTCCCTGTAGATATGACACTCAGACTCACGAGTTAAATATTACAATTAAGACAACCTACACTTGAGTAAAACAATATTTAAGTTGTAGGAAGTTTTTGATGCCGTTGCCGGGGAGTGAAATTAACTAAAGATAATTGGTTTTTGTTTCATGGAAGGCTAAGTCTCATACCTTACTTTACTTTATTTATTTTTATTTATTTATTTTTTACTCTGGTTAGTTTTACTTGACCACCTACGTTTTATTTACTAACTTTTCTAATCTAACATTAACTAATCTAACTTTATTTATTGTTGGATTTTCTATCTAATTTGTTTTTTATATTTATTATTTATTTTTTTCTTTCTCTTATTTATAACATTTGTTATTATTGCATTTTTTTTGTATGAGTTGCTGGTTTCGAAATCTCACATCTCAACGTTTGGTGAAAGATAATCTCAAAACTTTCTTTGATAATTTATTTTATTCTCCTTTATCTTCTCATTCTTTATCAAACATATCACACACCATGGTCGATAATAAAAGTGTTCACAAAGATTATGATATTGCACCCATCTGAACCATGCATGACTACTTGCAACCTCCTCAAAACTCTACACCATCATGCTTCATTTTCCCATTGAATGCCAATAACTTCATATTTAAGCCTAGAATGATTCCCTTAATTCCAAATTTTTATGGCTTAGAATCGAAAGCCCATATTTTATTTGAAAGAATTTGAAGAAGCTTGTAGTACATTTAATGACTAAGGATATAGGAAAAAAATAATTAGGCTTAAGTTATTTCCATTTTCATTGAAAGACAAAGCAAAAACATGCCTTAGTTATTTAAAACTAATGCTTTGAAAGACAAATTCAAAATTTTTCTTAAAAGAAAATGAAACATACTTTCAATGTTGGGAAAGATTCAAAGATTTGTTAAATTCTTGCCCACATTATACTTTAAAACCATCGATAGATACTTAGCAAGAAATGCAACGAGAATTTCTATAAAAAAAATTTCTGACACATAAAACCAATGCTTTGAAAGACAAATTCAAAATTTTTCTTAAAAAGAAAATGAAACATACTTTCAATGTTGGAAAATATTTAAAGATTTGTTAAATTCTTGCCCATGTTATGGTTTTGAAAAATGGAGAACAATTAGTTTTTTCTATGATTGTTTAATTCTTGAGACAAAATAATTCATAAAAACCATGTATAATGGAGAATTTGTAGACAAAGATTCAGAAGAGGCATTTGATTATTTGGATTATTTATAAAAAAATTCTCAATATTAACAAATCAATATTTCTACCAATTCAATTAGATCTAATCTTGCAAGATCTAGTAAAGAGAAATATTAATTGAGTCCATAACTTGATCTAAGTGCTAGGGTAGCTAGTCTAGCTAGGAAAGTGGAACTATGGAAATGAGGAAACTAAGGGAAATCAAATCCATTCTTACTAAAACAATTTATGGTATTTGTGGCATTGTTGGCCATCCCACAAATAAGTGCCCAAATCTTTCGATCTTTAAAGAAGCTATGCATGAGCAAGTGAATTCCACAAACTTTTTCATCTCATTTCTCCAACGCCTATAACCTAAATTAGAGAAATCATTCAAATTTCAGTTGAAAAAATGATAACAATGTCCAAACACTATTGGAATTTGTGCTTACGTGCCATCCTGTTATGTATAAATATATAATGATAGTACTTTTATAATTCTAATAAAATCGTTAATATTATTTATTATTAAATGGTAAGATGCTTGTAACGTTTCAGACATTGTATGATCTGAAGGAGTTCAAATATGGTCTAAAGAAGTTTAGATCACTGCTAAGAGTTAGCAACACTAATAGTTAAAAGTAGTAAGAGTTTATGGTGCTAAGAGTTAGTAGGTTGTTAGAGTTAGTAAAATCTAAAGAGTTAGAGCCTTGTCTAAAATGGGACAATGACATGAGAATATATTAGTAATGACATAGTTGCAAAGAGTTGCAGATGGTGCTAGAAAATGTCATTATACAAGTATGCTTTCAAATACTGTGTTCCTAATTTAATTTCATCGATGCAAGTCTATCAGTGGAACCCTTTAATATAGATTAGTGTATGTCTATATCTAGATGGTCCAAATGGTTAGTCTTAGCAAACTATGAGCTTAGTGGAAGCTCATATAGAGATACAAGTATTCAGTAAAGACTGGATATTGTACAGACTCATGAGGACCTCTAATAGACATCTCATAAAATCGTCAATGAAAGGTCTTCCAATTTGAGTAGTATTTGTGGTCCTTTGACTTGAGCGCCATGGTGGGCTTGTAAGTGATCCACCATGCTTTGGTTCCACACATGTCAGAAACCTTTTATGGTCTGACTGCTGGGTTTCGCTGGGTATGGTCCAATGCTCATGGAGTCCAATGTGGGTAGATATGAGATCCATCAGCTCATATGAGTGGGTTGTATATCCTGATACTCCGAGATTGTATTTCATAAAGTCTTGTGGCCATAAGCATAAACCTTAAAAAATATATTCCGTAGGAATAAACAATATCACAAAAGTGTTTGTGGATATTTTTTAACAAAATATAAATCTGGAGATAAGTTTAGGGTTGAGAAAATAGAGATTTGACAGTGTTGATCTATATTTATGCTCTTCAAGGATATAAATGATGGAGAGATTATATAAATATGCAATAACCTCAACTTGCATGGTTTAACGCGCTGATTTGTAATATCTGTAACGTGTGTGTGGGATATCGTTCACGAATATATGGAGGAGTTCCATATGAAAAATCAGGTGTGGACTTAGAGAGTCTCACAATATAAAGTGTACTCGTTGCGCACTAGAGTAGCGAACTACATTGAATAATTTGATTCAATAAATTCCAGTAAAATATAATAATTGTTTCGGGATCCCTCGGGATGTATATTTGTCAAGACTTAATTGTTAAGTACATACACTATATTAATTAACAAGAGTTGTTAATCAATAGGATATTAACAAATGGTACAATTAGGTCCATGATTTAATTTTACCTTAGATTTACCATTTAACCTTAGTAGTAAAAATATGTAAGGTAAAAAGTAATTATTCAAAATAATTTTGAATAATTAAATTATATATTATAATTATATTATTAGATAATATTACAATATATATTGATCATAGCATTGTATTTTAATATAAAGGGGGCCTAGATGTTGGCCATTTATTTACCTAATATAATTAAAGTAATTATATTTGTTAGGTAAAGATTAATTTAATTAGCCATTAATTTAGTGCTTGATAAATTAATTCTAAATGGGAGACAAACAATAAAATTGGTGGAGCACTTGTTTTTGTTTAATCAAAGTATTGAACAACAAAAATGATTTTGGCTAACAATTGAAAATATTCATTCATTTTGAGAGAGAGATTCGGCCAAGCTCATGGAAGGTAAGTGAGAGAGTTTTAGTTTTGTGTTTTTCAAGTGTTGAAAGCAAAAAGAACTTCTATTCATCTCCTTCTCTCTAATGGATGGCCTATAATGAACAAAAGAAAAATGGAGAAAAAGATAATTATTTTAGAAAAGAGTTGTTCAAAATAATTATCCTATGAAAATTATTTCTAAGAATTATACAAGAGTTGTATGTAAAATATTTACCATCTTCATTTAAGAAACAAAATTGTATTCAAAGAGTTTGAATACATGTTGCTAGAAATTCTAAATCAAAACTACCATTCTACCTCCATAATCCCACCAAACCGTTATGGACTAGAATTGTTCAACAATACACTTCAATGTGAGCTCTTCACATGGATTGTTGAAGGACTTGAAGATTTTGTAAAGCTACCTTCATTAGGTAAGTGTTTTTATATAATGTTTTAATACAATTGTTCATTATGCATATTTTGTATAATAGTTATACTTGTTCATATATGTGATATATATGTTTAATTTGTTAAATTAGGTGTATTTGTTAAACATGATTTCGCTACGTGTACTAATTTGTGAAATTATGTATACACTCGTATGTCACACACTCGATTCCAACAAACACAATCTCAACAAAAGCCTCAAAATCCTCCTCCATATCACTCACCAAACATGAAAACCCTTAAGAAGACATTGCAAGCATTCATGCGTGAGCAACAAGATTTAATGATCAAACTTTAGGGTCATTAATGAGATTGAGAATATATTTTCTAATTTGACATCTTTTGTGCAAAATCAAGAAAAAGGGTAAGTTTCATTCTCAACTTAAACCAAATCCTTTGAGTCAATTCAATGTAAATGAACTTGCGAAATAGAAAAATCAATTGAAGATATCAATGCCATCACAATACTTCGTAATGGTAAGGTTATTGATAAAACTCTTCCTTAAAAAAAAAAGATTAAACTAAACCACCAAAAGTAGAAAATGAGAAGAAAAAATAGTCAAAGGCTTTTGAGATAAAAGAGTGTCCAATTCCTATCCCATTTCCTCAAAGATTGAAACCCATTGAAAAGTTAAACCTAAGCTCTGACATCTATGAACTTTTCAAACAAGTTAAAATAATATATTCCTTTGTTGGATACAATAAAGCAAGTCCCGTGTTATGCCAAATTTTGAAAGATTTATGCACGGTCAAAGAAAACTTAATAGTTAGGAAAAAAAACATTTTTATCCAAAAGTGTAAGTTTAATCATTCAACAAAACACTCCTCCAAAATACAAGGATCCTTGATGCCCAACCATTTTTTATGTGATTGGTAATTTTAGTATTGATCGTGTATTACTTGATTTAGGAGCTAGTGTTAATCTTATTCCTTACACTGTTTATGAACAATTAGGACTTGGTGAGCTCAAACTTACTCAAGTCACTCTTCAACTTGCTGATAGAAGTGTGAAAGTTTTAAGAAGAGTAGTGGAAGATGTGCTTGTTCAAATTGATAAATTTATTTTCCTATTGATTTTATTATTTGGGATACACATCCTATTTTACTTGAATACTCAAATACGAATCATTCTAGGTCATCCATTTCTTACAACTTCAAATGCTTTGATTAATTGTAGAAATGGTCTTTTGAAGTCATCATTTGGTAATATGACTTGTGAATTGAATGTTTTTAATATTTTCAAGTAATTTATAGATAATGACTTGTGAATTGATTGTGCATGAGGTTGATCTAATTGAAGAATTTGTACATTATGAAGTTAACATATATTTATTTGATAATGATTATGAAATGAAAAATAATTCTAAAACTCATTCTTCTTCACAGGTTTTTTGGAATAGACAAGTGAAGACCAAGATTTGAGGAATTACCACTAAATACAAATGCTCAATTGCCATCAAATTTGCAACCACCAAAACTTGAATTGAAGCCATTGCCATCTCATCTCAAGGTGAAAATGAATCTTTCCTAGTAATCATCTCGTTTAAATTGAATTCACTCTAAGAAGGTAAGTTGCCTAACACTTTGAAATTACACAAAATGCATTACAATGGACCATTGTTGATATTAAAGGAATTAAACTTTTAATATGGATACATAAGATTTATTTAGAGGATAATGCCAAACCCTCTAAAGAGATGCAACGAAAGCTCAAACCTAACATGAAAGAAGTGGTAAGAAATGAGGTTCTTAAGCTTTTAGATGTAGAAATCTTTTTTCCTATTTCTGATAGCAAATGAGTAAGTCCTACTCAAGTTGTACCTAAGAAATCGGGAGTTACTGTAGTAAAAAATAAAAACAATGAATTAATTCTAACTAAAACTATTACTAGTTGGCACATGTGCATTGACTATAGGAAGCTAAATTCGATTACTAGGAAATATCACTTCCCTCTACCTTTCATGGATCAAATTTTAGAAATAGTAGCTGGGCATGAATTTTATTGTTTCCTAGATGGGTATTCTGGGTACAACCAAATTGAAATTACACTCGAGGATCAAGAAAAAAAACTACTTTTACATGCCTTTTTGGAACATTTGCATACAAAAGAAAGCCTTTTGATTTATGCAATGCACCTGCCACATTTCAAATATGCATGCTCAGTATTTTTAGTGACATGGTCGAACATTTTCTTGAAGTATTCATGGACGATTTTTCTATTTTTGGTAATTTATTTGTTGATTGCTTATCAAATTAACAAAAAAGTCCTTATTAGATGCAAAGAAAATAATCTTGTGCTTAATTGGTAAAAATGTCATTTTATGGTAAATCTTGTGCTGGGTCATAATATTTCATCTAAGGGCATAGAAGTGAATAAGGCCAAAATTCATTTAATCACAGATCTTCCTTCCCCCCATGTGTGTAAAATATGTTAGGTCATTCTTAAGACCTGTTGATTTTTATAGAAGGCCAATTAAAGATTTTAGTGTCATATCTAGACCATTGTGTAATCTTTTGTCAAAAGATACTCTTTTTGAATGGACCATAGCTTGTCAAGAAGCATTTGATAAACTTAAAAGCATGTTAAGTTCTGCTCCTATTATTCAACCTCTTGATTGGTCTTTTACTTTTGAAATTTTGTATGATGCTAGTGATCATACAATTAGAGCTATTTTAGGGCAAATAAAAGATAAGAAACCCAATGTCATATACTATGCAAGTAAAACACTTGATAGTGCTCAAAAACATTATTCTACAACTAAAAAGGAATTACTTGCAATGGTATTTACTTTGAAAAATTTTAGATCTTATCTTGTTGGTTCACCCATTGTTGTATTTAACGATCACGTAGCTTTGAATTATCTTCTTTCGAAGAATGATGCTAAGGCAAGGTTGATTAAATGGATACTTCTCCTCCAAGAATTCAACATCACAATTAAGGATAAAAAAGGAGTTGAAAATATTGTGGCTAATCACTCATTTAGATTTATTTGTGATGAATTTTTTAAATCTTCACCAATCAATGATACATTTCCAGATGAACAACTTTTGGTATTGTTAATTTACCTTGGTTTGCTGACATTGTTAATTTTCTTGCTATAAGAAAACTTCCAACTCATTGGCCAACCCAGGACAAAAGAAAATTTTTGTGCGAGGTACACAATGTTTTTTGGGATGATCCATACTTCTTCAAATATTGTCCTGACCGAATCATAAGATAATGTGTGCCTGATAATGAAATTTATGATTTCATTTCCTTTTATCATTCTGAAGCTTGTGGTGGTCACTTTTCTTCAAAGAAAACTACAGCAAAAAGTTTGCAATGTGGAATTTATTGGCTCACTCTTTTCAAAGATACCTTTGAGTTTTGCCAAACTTGTGAACAATGTCAAAAGTTATGAAGTATAACTCGTAGAAATGTGATACCATTAAACCTAATTTTAGTGATCGAACTTTTTTATTATTGGGGTATTGATTTTATGGGTCCATTTCCTTATTCTTTTGGGTACATTTATATCTTGGTGGCTGTTGAGTATGTTTTCAAATGGGTTGAGGCAATCCCTTGTAAAAACAATGATCATAAAATAGTTTTAAAGTTTCTTAAAAAAATATTTTGACAAGGTTTGAATTCCTAGAACAATTATAAGTGATTAAGGTTTACACTTTTATAACAAGCCTTTTGAACTGTTGACGAAGAAATATGGAATCACACATAAAGTATCTACACCTTACCACCCACAAACATGTGGACAAGTCGAGCTTGCTAATAGAAAAATCAAACAAATTTTGAAGAAAACGATAAACACAAATAAAAAATATATTGGTCTTTACGACTAAATGATGCACTTTGGGCTTATCATACTACTTTTAAATCGCCAATTGGCTTTTTTTTTAAAAAAAAAAACCTTGTCTACCTATGGAATTGGAACATAAAGCGTTTTAGGTTATCAACATAATTAACTTTGACTTAGATAAAGTTGGTCCTCTAAGAAAACTCTAGATAAATGAATTAGAAGAAATTAAGAATGATGCTTATGAAAACTCTAGAATCTACAAAGAGAACATGAAGATATTTCATGATAAACATATTGTCAAAAAAGCCTTTGAGCCTTCACAGAATGTTCTCTTGTCTGATTCAAGATTACATTTATTTCTTAGCAAATTCTATTCTCGAAGGATTGGACCTTTCATTGTCAAAAATATTTTTTTCTTCTCATAGAGCCGTTGAAATTAAAAATATAAAGAATGAAAATGTTTTCAAAGTCATGAAGATATTTCATGATAAACATATTGTCAAAAAAGCCTTTGAGCCTTCACAGAATGTTCTCTTGTCTGATTCAAGATTACATTTATTTCTTAGCAAATTCTATTCTCGAAGGATTGGACCTTTCATTGTCAAAAATATTTTTTTCTTCTCATAGAGCCGTTGAAATTAAAAATATAAAGAATGAAAATGTTTTCAAAGTCAATGGACAATGATTGAAGAACTATGAAGAGATGATAGATAACTTTATGTGTCTCAAGGAAATCCTAACTTGTGGATCCTGTTTATCATGCTTAATCAGGTTCTATCTATCTGTACCACATTTTATGTTTTGACTTTTATTATAATTTTTTTTGCTTTTATTTTCTTTTTTTTTTTTTGTTTTCTTGTTGGTTTGTTTCATTTGTTGTAGGTTTTTCTTTTCAATAAAAGATTTTTCAGGTAATATCTTTTATATTCTAATCTTTTTATATTTTGACGTTGAGGAAAATGTCTCAATCTAGTTGGGAGAAAGGATAGTTCATATAAGATGTTAGTGTTAATTTTTGTTATAATTTTATTATTTTTCCAAAAAAAAAAATTGACATTTGGCATCATGAATGTCATGGTCATGAGTATAGGGTTCATTTTTGAACTCTTGAGACGCATTCTAACCCACTTGTTATTTTTATTTTTTCATTTCATGCATCTGTTTTCTTAGTAATTCTTGTGTAAATAAATTTGATTTAATGAGGTATGATTTCAAAATTGTTTGGTTTCAGTCACTTTTTTTTTATCTATGTTACATAGAGTAACTTCTAAAATCATTTATTGATCATAATACTAAGCCTTGTGGTAAGATGGATGATTCAATGTATATAGGCAAGAGATTTTTCATGTTTAAGTATACATCTTTTTAATCTCACACATCTCTTGTGAGTGAGTAGAGAGACTTGAGAAAATAGCTTACAAACTTTTATTGATCTTTTGAATTGGCTAGTTTTTATTTGGAATAACATCATTCAGATAAATGAATGAGTTAGTGTCTAGCCGAAGCATGATCAAATTTGTGAAATATATTTTGTTAGGAAGTAATTCTTATTTTGTAATGTTATTTTATGTTCTTCATATTGTCAAAAAAAAAAGAGAAAAAAAAAGAAAGAGTCACTTCAATTCAATAAAAGTTTTCGTTCAATTTAACAAGACAAAAATGTAAAAAAAAAAAGTGTCAATTCATTACAATAAAGTCTTAATTTTCAAAGATAAAAGTCTTTAGGAAACAGTTTTTCTCACTGGGCATTATTTGTAATATTTGTGATTAAAGTTCTAAAAGCTAGTACATGGCAATAATAGTTTGTCTGTCTATGGTTTAATGTTATTTTGTTTGTCTGTCCTTAAATGTGACCTTTTCTTGAGTGCTTATCTATTTTTCAACTTCATGAGTTAAATCCTAACCCTTTAAACAGTTATTCACCCATGAGGATATGGAGTTGAGGCTTTTACATGGAGAAAAGTTTTAAGGCTATAAATATTGTAGTTTGTAGTAAGAAGGTTTTAGCTTAATTCACACAAGCACAATTTTGAAAATTATGATTAAAATAACCTTGATAGCAATTGTGATCTTGAACTGATATATTTGTTTGAAATGCTTAGATAGTTGTTCTTAATTTATTTACGCTTAAATTGAAGGGACTAGCAATGAGTTGGTTGGGGGGTGTGATGAACACTTAAAATTACACATTTAATAAGGGGTTTTCATCATCATTTTGCACCATTAGTATTATTAACCTCACTAACTTGAGCATGTTTTCAGTATTGTACCTAATTAAGTTCTTAACTGTTTTAATGTAGGTTTGGTAAATTGTGTATAACTTTCTACCAATAAATCAAATTGAAGTAATTCTTAAACCTGTAAAGAGCTAATTTCATGTAAAAAAAAAAATTAGATTTCACATACAATTTTTAATTCTAGTTTTTGAGGGTAAAAAATGGTTTTGTAGAGGATTCATATATAATGCAGACCCAGTTCTACTTGAGGGTGAAAAGTGGCTTTAAAGAGGACTCATATATAATGTAGACCCAGTTCTAGTAGTCTTTTGTAGGTGGATAGTATCTCACAAAATACGAATCTAATTGGTATAATTTTGGAACCTATAGAACGATAGGTCAATTATCTACAATTCATTAGTTAAGTAAAAAGTCCAATTCGGCAAGCTTCGTAGTCAAAAGGGCATTGCAAATTTGATAAAAGGTTTGGTAGCAAATGTTGAAGATTTAGTCATACGTGAATATTGCTTATAAATTTACCTATTAAAGGACACCCTTGGCTGAAGGGAAGGGAGTGATGTTCGGTAATTTTGCTATCTTTAGTTTGCTTTTATTGTATTCTATTTTCACAACTTATATTGTTCTAAAGTCTTAGCTAAGGTTATAAGGGAAACACTTAATGGAATTGTAGTCTTGTTGCTTTGATCCTACTTTTGTGCTTCAATGTTTATGGTTATTTTTAAATGTTTTGATTTATCATTTATAAAAATTGTTATGGTTTTATTGAAACCTTAATTCATTGTAGACTAAGAGCACAATAAATGTTTGGAAAGATCTTTTATATATCAACAACTTATTTTTAAAAATGATATTTTTTCTTAAACACTTAGAAAGCCTTTCTCAAATTAGTAAGAAAGATCAAAGGAACTCTACTGCAACCCAAGTAAGTGTGGATCTCTAATGCCTTAGTGTTCATTTAATTAATGTAAAATTTTATATTTGGTAATCCTTTCTTTTAAAATCAACCAACATTTCTCCATCTTTAGGTACATTACATCATTATTCTTGACAATTCATAAACAACCTTTGCTCTTCGTGATCACTCCCTGTAGATAAGACACTCAGACTCATGAGTTAAATATTATAATCAAGACAATCTATACTTGGGTAAAACAATATTTAAGTTATAGCAGGTATGTATACGATTCCCATACTATTTTTGATTTTTTGCAAATGTGTATATGTTGATTATATTTTATTATGCCACTGCGTAATGTATGTTGGACATGCATTTGAAAATTTTCAACATGTATATGCATGCACCCTTTAAAGCACTAACATGTTTGAGGAACCACAATGAACTCGACAGAGGAATTTATATATTCAGCCTAAGATAGTTTGATAAATGATCATAAGATAACTACTATGAGTTCCATATAGTATAGAAATATACATATATTGATATGAACCTTGCCAACAATGTGACAAAACCCAGCACCACAATATGGAATTGAACCCGAGATCTTCAAGACGCAGGTTTGACGAGTCTTAACCCTTGAGTTAGCAAACCAAGAACCAAGACTATGGATGGATATAGGACGCCACACCAAGAAACCCCAAGGACACTTCAAGAATCTAGGTGATAAGTCCGGTTGTTTGAACGCCACAAGAACAAGCTTGATAAGTTCAAGTCCTTTCAAGAATGAAAGAAGAACACAAAAACTCTCAAATATTATTGTCTGAAATCTGTCCGCCCACTCTCAATCTCCATGGTATTTATAGAGACCATAAGAGATGTCAAGTTACAACTTTCAAATACAAATTCAAACTTACAACTAATATAACAACAAAATTCAAACTTAATCAAATTTCCAGAAAACATGCCTAAATCAAAGGGATTAGGATTCCTTGAATATTCAAATTTCCAGAAAACATGGTTTCCTTGAATATTCAAATTTTCCAGAAAACATGCCTAAATCAAAGGAATTATGTTTCCTTGAATATTCAAATTTCCAGAAAACATGCCTAAATCAAAGGAATTATGTTTCCTTGAATATTCAACTTTCCAGAAATTCTGCCTTAATCAAAGTGATTAGGTTTCCTTGAATCTGATTTGGATTGATTTGAAATGTATTTGGGCTTATGCTAGGCCTCCATGTGTTTGCCCTCCCACAAACTTGTTGAATCAGCCCATTTAATGCTTCTTTAAATTGCTTGGCTCTAAGTCTTGTGATTGGCCCATTTGGCAAACTTAATGTATCATGTGATTGATGGACTTGAGCCCTTCCAAGCCCACGTGCGAATTCTTTGTCTTGTATGCGTATAGGATGTGCAATGTCATTTGCATCATTCTCCCCCTCTTGAAGAAGATTTGTCCTCAAATCTTTACCGGGCTCAAATACCACTCTCTTGAACTTTGAAGTGGCATTTTTGATAGCGTAGTAATCAACACACATCTTCCACAATCTATCGTAATTCATGGTAGTACGCCTATCTTGAATTCGCAATTTAGGAACTATAGGTGTCTGCACGCTTTGTGTAGTAGATTCCAATTTATCTATTCGTTTTTGCACTTGCTCCACCTCTACTTTCAATATTTTTCTCATCTCACATATAAAAGCTTTCATGAGAAACTTTGAATCAACCTTTTTCAATGCAACTTCAGAAGTAATTTTGTCCTTGTTGTTTAACATATTTGCTGCAAAACAAAGTTAGAAAGAAAAAAAAAAAAAGTACCTCGCACACTCCCTTATGTGTTTCACTCAAAGAATGATTCACTCACCTTTCACTAGTGTTTTCACTCGTAATTTTTTTCTTCTATTTTTTTTTTAAATCAGAAACCAGAAATAAAATAAAATACGAATTTATGTAAAGATAAATGGAACAATGAAATAAATAAAAGGATAATTCAAACCTGATTAGAGCCTAAGCTCTGATACCAAATGATATGAACCTTGCCAACAATGTGACAAAACCCAGCACCACAATATGGAATTGAACCCGAGATCTTCAAGACGCAGGTTTGACGAGTCTTAACCCTTGAGTTAGCAAACCAAGAACCAAGACTATGGATGGATATAGGACGCCACACCAAGAAACCCCAAGGACACTTCAAGAATCTAGGTGATAAGTCCGGTTGTTTGAACGCCACAAGAACAAGCTTGATAAGTTCAAGTCCTTTCAAGAATGAAAGAAGAACACAAAAACTCTCAAATATTATTGTCTGAAATCTGTCCGCCCACTCTCAATCTCCATGGTATTTATAGAGACCATAAGAGATGTCAAGTTACAACTTTCAAATACAAATTCAAACTTACAACTAATATAACAACAAAATTCAAACTTAATCAAATTTCCAGAAAACATGCCTAAATCAAAGGGATTAGGATTCCTTGAATATTCAAATTTCCAGAAAACATGGTTTCCTTGAATATTCAAATTTTCCAGAAAACATGCCTAAATCAAAGGAATTATGTTTCCTTGAATATTCAAATTTCCAGAAAACATGCCTAAATCAAAGGAATTATGTTTCCTTGAATATTCAACTTTCCAGAAATTCTGCCTTAATCAAAGTGATTAGGTTTCCTTGAATCTGATTTGGATTGATTTGAAATGTATTTGGGCTTATGCTAGGCCTCCATGTGTTTGCCCTCCCACAAACTTGTTGAATCAGCCCATTTAATGCTTCTTTAAATTGCTTGGCTCTAAGTCTTGTGATTGGCCCATTTGGCAAACTTAATGTATCATGTGATTGATGGACTTGAGCCCTTCCAAGCCCACGTGCGAATTCTTTGTCTTGTATGCGTATAGGATGTGCAATGTCATTTGCATCATATATGGAATTTATATAGTACTGATAGACCTATTCTTAATTGGTTTCATTCTATTCTAATTACCATATACATATAACCTATAAGATATAGTTATTTGACCATCGATAGAGGTTTATAATGATAAAAGAGTTCTAACCAACAATTCAATATTGAGGGATTAAATAAGAGAATAATATGTTCAATGAAATATTTGGGGATAAGTTGTAACCTTAGGTTTTCTTTAACTTGGTGAATTCATATCTTTACTTGGTTATTGCTTGAGATTATGTTATTTTAGTTTTGTTAGATAAATTAGTTTATTCAATTCTAAGCCATGAAAGAGACCAAAGAAAAGAGGGTGTGAAGAAAATTACATTGTCGAAGGGAAGCCTAAAAGCTGGAAACGATAGAAGTACAGTTATCCACAAGGACGACTTACTAGCAATTAAAGGGAATGACATGGCAAAGCCTTTAGCACAATCAAGTAGGCATCAAACCTATGAAGCTGCCTAAGCTCAGATAGGGTAGATCTATAAAAGGAAGCAACTTATGTCTTCTTTATCTTTAATTCGTATGCTTTGGCCTTTAAGCCAATTTTAGCCCCCTATCTGATCAAGGTCAGCAACTCTGGTATACCTCCTAGCACACTATAGCGCTTACTAGAAAGAAATACTTGAATAAAAGTTAAGTAGATTAATTTTAGTAATTGATATAAAATTTAGATTTTAAAAATCTTTGTGGGAACCATACCTGATTTTTTTTATTCTATTACTTGATACGATAACATGTACTTACGTTTAGTTAGAAATTGCACATCAAGGTTTTGGCATCATTACCGATGAATTTTATTTATCTATTCTTATATCAATACTAATACTAAACTATCTTGCTTTTTAGTCAGACTTTTTACTTTTCAATTTTAAGATAAATTTGACAATTTATGCGAATGGAAAAAAGTGATGATTTAAAAAAAAATTATCCTAAGATTGAAAGAACAATACGAAGACTCCGACATGAGCAAAACTAGACTATAAACCTGAATGATTAGATCATTGATCCAAAAAATCAAACCTAGCATAACCAAAAAGAACACGAGGGAATATACAGTTCCTACAACAAATGGGATCTAATCAAGCATCCGAGATCGAAAATCAATGTAAACAACTTTGAGATCAAGTCGAGTACATACTAAAAGATTTTGTACAATTTAGTGGCTCCCTGAATAATGATCCCAACATGCATATAAAATTTTTTCTAGATATTTGCAATACATTCAAATACAATAAAGTATTAGATGATGCCATCAGATTCAGACTATTCCCTTTCTTCTAAGGGATAAAGCTAAGAGTTTATTTATGTCATTTCTATCTAGATCCATAAAATGGGATGACTTGGCGCAAATTTTCTAGCAAAATTTTGCGCACCTGCAAAGACAGCAAAGATGAAGAATGACATTACATTTTTTTTCTTCAGTTTGTATGAAGCTTGAGAAAGATTTAAGGACATATTAAGGAAGTGTTCATATCATGGGTTATCTAAATGGCTATTAGTTCAAACATTTTACAATGGACTAGTAGGTTATTTAAGGACTATCGTAGATGCAGCTACTAAAAGCTTATGATCTGCTTGAAGAGATGGAGTCAAATAATTACCAATGGCTAGCTGAAAGAGTATTACCAAGGAAAGTAGCAGGTGTACATAATATTGATGCATTCAACACATTAACAACTCTAATTACCATGTTATCCAAAAAATTTGATTCATTGAATACTATCAAAATTTATAATGTAACTTGTGATTTCTATGGTGATAATCATATGAATAGGCAAAACAATCCCCACTCAAACTACTATAATCCGGGGTTGATAAACCATCCAAACTTATCTTGGAATAGTAACCAAAAGTAGTCATTTAAACCAATAAACCCCATAGGATTCCATCCACAGCAAGAAAAGAAACTAGCCTTGGAAGACATGTTCATGCATTACATGAAGTCCAATGATGCCATTCTATAAATCATTCCACATCTTTAAAGAATTTGGAAACACAAGTGGGACAAATTGTTATAGCCCTAAATAATAGACCTTAAGGAATGTTATCAAGTAATACTGAAGCCAATCTAAGAAGAGAGAATGAACAGCGCAAAACTGTCTCTTTATGAAGTAGCATGAAGTTGCAGTCCAACAACACACACCAGTAGAACAGTGCAGAAGAAAATGCAGAAACTGGTGTAGAAAAGCAAAATAATGTAAAACAAAATGATGCAGAAGCAAGTGCGCAACAATATTAAAGTGCAGAAAATAGTCTAATAAACCAAAAATGTGTAGAGACAACAAAAAATACCAACAACAATAGTATGCAAAAACTTCTGATGTAACCTTTTCATCCATCCGCACCATTTCCCCAAAGGCTACATAAACAAAAAAATTGATAAGCAAATCTAAAATTTTTTAGATATATTTAAGAAACTTCACATTAACATCCCTTTTGCTGATGTCCTTGAACAAATGCCTAGTTATGTGAAGTTTATGAAGGATATTCTATCCAAGATTAAGAAGCTTGTAGATTGTGAAACTGTAGCACTTACCAAAGAATGTAGTCCAATCTTGCAAAAACAATTGCCTCCAAATTTAAAAGATCCAAGTAGTTTCACCATACCTTGCACAATTGGGAACAATTTCTTTGGGAAATCCTTATGTGATTTAAGAATTAGCATCAACCTAATGCCATTAAACATCTACAAAAAGTTAAGTTTGGGGGAGGTTAAACCTATAAATGTCACATTGAACTTGCTAATGGTTCACTCACATATCCAAGGAACATCATTATAGATGTTTTGGTAAAGGTTGACAGGTTTATTTTTCTTACAAATTTTATAGCGATAAACACAAAAAGATCAATAAATTCTTATAATACTAGGAAGACCATTCTTAGTTACCAGAAGAACCCTCATTGATGTGAAAAAGAGGAAATTAACCATGAGAGTACAGAATGAAGAAGTCACCTTCAATGTGTTTAAAGCCATACAGTGCCCAAATGATGAAGAAGAATAGTTTAGCATTGATGTTGTTGACAATAAAGTCCAAGTAGTTTTCAACACGAATTACATTCAAGACTTCTTAGAATATGTTGTCATTAATAGAGATGAGATAGAGAAACTTAAAGCTCAAGAATACTTACAAGTACTAAGTGTCTCTCCTAAATTTGACAGAATCAAGATGAGAATAGAACCTCTAGACAGACCAAAGGGTAGCAAGCTCATACTAAGCCTTTCATTGAAGAACCTTCTACATTATAGCTAAAGCCCTTACCTAATCACTTGAGATATGTATTTCTTAGAGAATCTTCTACTTTACTAGCTATAGTTTCTGCTAAACGTGATAAACTACAAGAAGAGAAGTTGTTGAGGGTGTTGAGAGAGCACAAAAAAGTAATATGATGGACTATAGTAGGGAATAAGCCTCGCAGTTTGCATGCATAAAATACTGTTGGAAGATGGTCATAAAGCCACAATAAAGCTTTAATGAAGATTAAATCCAGTTATAAAAGATGTGGTGAAAAATGAGATCATCAATTAGTTAGATGCATGGATTATCTACCCTAATTCAGACAGCTATTTGTGTAATGCATACCTAAGAAAGAAGGAATCGTAGTTGTGCCCAATGAGAATAATGATTTGATCTTTACAAGAATGGTTACTAGATTGAGAATATTCATGGATTACCAAAAGCTGAATAAAGCCACTCACAAGATCACTTTCCTTTTTCATTCATCGATCAAATGCTGGATAGATTAGCAGGACATAAGTACTATTATTTCTTGGATGGTTATTCAGGATACAATCAGAACGCAATCACCCCAAAGGATCAATAAAAGAGAACATTCACTTGCCCCTATGGTACAGTTGCTTTTAGAGAATGCCATGCAGTTTATGTAATGCGCCAACTACCTTTCAACAGCATATGATGACCATCTTCTCCGACATTGTAGAATAATTTTTGGAGGTATTTATGGATGACTTTTTTTTTTTTTTTTATGATTCTTTTGATCTATATCTTGATAATTTAGCATTTATGCTTAATAGATGTAAAGAAACTAACCTAGTGCTAAATTGAGAAAAGTGTCATTTTATGGTCAAAGATGATATAGTCTTAAACTATAAAATCTCTTTATAAGGTATAGAAGTTGATAAGGCTAAAATTGAAACTACTGAAAAACTGCCCTCTACAAATGTAAAAGGAGTTTGAACTATTGTTTACCATACAAGTTTTCATAGAAGATTTATCAAATATTTTTCCAAGATCTCCAAGCCCTTATGGAAATTACTGGAGAAAGATGTGCAGTTACACTTGGATATAGCATGTCTTAACGCCTTGGAAATGATGAAAATTAAGGCAACAACAATAGAAGCAACCATGATCCGTTGCATATTAGGAATGGTCCAATCACGAAGGATAAACCTAAAAGGATGCATCAAGCTTTCCATGGGCTTATTGAAGTTAGTTGGGCCAAGACATAAGGGGTTATATTTGCATAAAAAGAACAAGGCCTGATTAATTTAATTTAAGCTAAGGATTAAAGAATATATTTGTACTAAATATTAGTGGGCTAATATTATTAATAAAGCCTAATTATGTTATTTAAGATGTATTACGCGTACTTCTGCTATTTAAGGCTAGGAAAAAACCTTATTTAAGTTGATTAATTTTATTTTCTTTGAATTTGTGAAAGCTGAACAAATAAGGATTAGGGCTGAACCTTCATTATTAATAATCCTTATTTGGCAGAGAATAAGTAGATTTCCTTCTTATTTTTAGATTTTCTAAAGGCTATAAATACCTTGTTAAAGCCTTAGAAACAACAGACTTGGTTATTTGGAATTTGAGAGAGAATAAAAACTATCCAGCTTTGTTCTTTTGAGAACTTGTGATTCTTTTTATACAATTCATCTTGTGGTGCATAAATATGACTTATCACTCATCATATAACCTTGGTTCTTGTCTCTTTATTAGACAATGGGTCTTGGTTCTCTTTCTTGAATCTGATTTAGCATTTCTGGGTTTGTTAACAATCTATTAGTGTTGAGTTTCACTTTTTTAGGTGTGGTTCGCATCAGTTGGTATCAGAGCTTGTCTCTAAATCAGGTTTTACTTATCCTTAGTTTCATTATTTATACAATTAATTATCTGTTAAACTTTCTGAATTTAAATTACCTCAATTATTTTTTTCACATCTTTATTAATTTGGTTCTGTTATTTGTATTCCCCACACCAAAAAAATTAGAAAAAGAAAAGCAAAAAAAAAAGATAAAAAAGAATGTGTTGAGATAGATCTTGTTTGTATTAGGTTTACTTCTTACTTTATAAATCCTAATACTTGAAGGTGACCTTAGCCCAAGGAAAAGCTGTCAGCGTAGATTTGCTATCAGTGTGCAAAACTTCTTAATTTGGTTGATTTGTTTTTAATGTGTTTCCTTGTGCAAAATTGATTATGTGTCCTCTCAAATCACCTTGATTCTTGTAATTTCTTTTGATCCTTGTCTAATTATTATTCCTTTACTTCCAAAATCTTGTTCTTTTTGTTTTCTTGGTTTCATTAATTAGTAGTTTTATTGTTAATTTCGTTAATTACTATTTTTCAATTTGGAAATCGTATTTCTTGCATTTTGTTTTTAAATTCTTGCATGATTAGTCTAGGTTTTATGAATTGCTAGACTAATTTTGGTTCAAAGAGTCCTTAGTTTAATAAAGAACTTAGTCAGAAAAGTTAGAGAGGTAAAAGGCAAGAGTGTGTGAGTGCATTAGAGGGTAAAAGCCGAATTTAATTGAGTCTTAAACATGAGAGGTGAATGTTTTTTTTATGATGGAGTAAGGTTAAACATGTGAGGTGTTCTAACCTTCTTCTCAAGTTTTTTTTCCCAATCATGTCATAGAACCAAGAGAAAAGCATTTTCGATTGAGAAAAAATGAGCAATTCACCTTGCAATCTATGTTCAAGTATTTTGAATGTTTGAATATTGTTCTCAATAACGTTAATGACAAATTAGATAAGTTGGAGAAGTAAGATGGTGCGAATGCTAATTTTCCACAAGAACGACAAAGGACTCTAGATCTGGATGAGGATGATATTGATGATAATGGTGTAGATTTGAGAGACGGGTATAATGAGTTTGATAGATGTTATAATGTCAATATATGGAGATATATGAGAGGCCGTAAAGGTGGTGGTAGAGACGGTCATGGATATAGGTGACCTAGGATGGAAAGGGACTCTGATAGATGGGAAGATAGGCAAGATAGGGATTTTGGTAGTATCAAAATAGAGATTCCATCATTCAAATGGAGGTTAGATCCTAATGCGTATTTAGAATAGGAAAGTAAGATAGAAATGGTGTTTGAATGCCATCAATTTTTTGAGGAAAAAATTGTGAGGTTAGCAAACTCTGTATTTGCAGATTATGCATTAGTTTGGTGGAATGTAAAGATGTAAGAAATGAAGAGAAATTGTGAGAGGCCAATTAACACTTGGGATGAGATGAAGGCAAATATGAGAAAAACGATTTGTTCTTAACCACTATTACCGTGAGCTTTATCATAGGTTACAAGGGCTTAGTCAATGCAGTAAAAGTGTAGAGGAATATTACAAGAAAATGGAGATTAAAATGTACAGAGCAAACATTAAGGAGGGTAGAGAAGTAATAATGGAGAGGTTTCTACATGGGCTAAATAAGAACATAGCTAATATAGTCGAGTTGCACCATTACGTAGAGATGGAGGACATGGTTCACATGGCAGTTAAGGTTAAAAGCAGCTCAAAAGAAAGAGTATGACATCAAAGTGTAGTCCAAATTCGAATTCTTTATCAACATGGAAGCTAAAATTGATAAAGCACCAAACAAATTCCAGTTTGATCAAAACAGAAGCAAAGAGGTTGGGGATAGCCAAGGGAAGGTTATGACTGATATGTCACAAGGTCGATCTAGGGATTTAAGTACTTTAAGTGCTTGAAAAAAGGACACATTGTTAAACAATGCCCTAATAGACGTGTAATGATCTTGAGGGAGAATGAAACAATAGAATCAAAATATAATTCAGATGAGGAATCTGTGCCACCTTTGGAGGATTGTAGTGATGTTGAAGGGGAGTATCAATATCCTAAGGAACAAATGACATTTTTGGTGAGGCGTGGCTTTGAATATGCAAGTTAAAGAGGATGATGAAGTGCTACGCAATAATATTTTTCATACTAGATGTGAAATCAAGGATAAGGTATGTAGTTTGATTATTGATTGTAGTAGTTGTACTAATGTTGCCAGTACTTTGCTTGTAGAGAAATTGAACCTGCCGACTTTGAAGCATCCGAGCCTATACAAGTTGTAATGGTTCTGTGATTGTCGAGAAGTAAGGGTGAACAAGTAAGTACGAGTTCCATTCACCATTAGGAGGTATAGAGATGAGGTCTTATGTGATATAGTACCGATGCACACTGAATATGTATTGTTGGGGCATCCTTGGTAGTATGATAAGAGAGTACTGCATGATGGGTATAAGAATATATATACACTCACCAAGGAAGGGAAAACATACACACTCATTCCTTTGAAACCGTGACAAGTTTATGAGGATCAGATTAGGATTTGAGAGGTGAGCAAAAGTATAAAAGTGGAAAAAAGAGATTGGATAGTGAAAGTGCTAGTGAGGTTGAGAGCTTAAAAGAAAACCAATTTGAGAGTGTGCATGAAAAAGATAAGAGAAGTGCAAAGAAAAATGAGAAGTTGAGTGAAAAGAACAAGAATGAGAAAAAATTGAGTGGTTATACAAAAGAGAGTGACATGAGGGCAGCCTATATAACTAAGCAATCTATGTATGTACTTGTGTACAAAATCACTTATTTTGCTAAATCTGACCTTGATTCTTCTTTGCCTTGTATTGTGCATAATTTGTTGCAAGATTTTGAGGATACGTTCCCTGAGGATATACCACATGGACTGCCATAAATTAGAGGGATTGAGCACCAAATTGATTTTGTTCCTAGTGCACAAATTCCTAATAAACCTGCCTATAGAACTAATCCCGAGGAGACGAAGGAGTTATAAATACAGATTGGTGAATTAATTGAGAAATGATATGTGCCTGAGAGTATGAGTCTATGTGTCACTCATGTGTTGCTAGTATCTAAAAAGGATGGATCTTGGCATATGTGTGTTGATTATCACTCCATCAACAAAATCACTGTAAAGTATAGACATATAATTCCTAGGTCAGATGACATGTTAAATGAGTTGCACGGGTCTTGTGTGTTTACTAGGATTGATTTAAAAAGTGGATCATCAAATTAGGATGCGTGAAGGTGATGAATGAAAAATTACATTTAAAATAAAATATGGTTTATATGAGTGGTTAGTAATGCCTTTTGGTTTAACTAATGCACCTAGTATATTCATGCGTTTAATGAATCATGTTTTGCTCGCATACATTGGTAAATTTGTTGTTGTTTACTTTGATGACATCTTAGTGTATAGCAGGAGCATGAAAGAGCATGTTGAACACTTGTAATTATTACTTAATGTCTTAAGGTAAGAAAAGTTATATGCTAATCTAAAAAAGTGCTGCTTTTGTACAAATAGACTTGTATTTTTGGGTTTTGTTGTTTTAGCCAAGGAAATTAAAGTAGACGAGAAAAAGGTCAAGGCGATCAAAGAATAGCGGACAACCTAAGTCAATTAGGGATGTGCATAGTTTCCATGGTTTGGCAAGCTTTTATAGAAGGTTTGTCAAAGATTTCGGCACCTTAGCTGTACCATTGACGGAGGTGATAAAGAAAAGTGTCAGATTCCAGTGGAAAAAGGCGCAAGAAGAGGCGTTGAACTTGCTTAAGGATAAACTTTGTAATGCATCATTAATAGCGTTACCTGAATTTACTAAAATATTTGAGAAATAATATGATGCTTCAGGTATAGGTATTGGAGTTGTTCTGATGCAGAAGGGATGACTGTTAGCCTACTATAGTGAAAACTAAGTGGGGCAACCTTGAATTATCGCACTTACGACAAGGAGTTATACGCATTGGTTCAAGCTTTAGAGACATGGTAGCATTATTTATGGCCCAAAGAGCTTGTCATTCACACTAATTATGAGAGCTTAAAGCATTTAAAGGGTCAGGAAAAACTTATCCGAAAGCATACTATATGGATTGAATTTATTGAGACATTCCCTTATGTAATCAAGTAAAAACAAGGGAAGGAAAATATTGTTGCAGATGCATTATCTAGTAGGTATGTTTTACTCACTACTTTGGATGCAAAATTATTAGATTTTGAGTATATTAAGGAATTGTATACTGAAGACCATGATTTTGCTAATATATTCAACGAATGTGAGAAAACTGCCTTTAATAAGTTTTATAGGCATGATGGATTCTTATTCAGGGAAAACAAGTTGTGGGTGCCTAAATCATCTTTACGAGAGTTACTTGTTAGAGAGGCTCATGAAGGAGGTTTAATAGGTCATTTTGGGGTTAAAAAGACTTTAGATGTTTTAGAAGAACATTGTTTTTGGCCATGTATGAAATCTGATGTAAAAATATTGTGTGAAAGATGTGTTACTTGTATACAAGCTAAGTCTAAAATTATGCCTCATGGTTTTATACACCTTTGCCTATGCCTAGTGAATCTTGGACTAACATTTCTATGAATTTTTTATTGGGTTCACCTAGGTCAAAATGGGGCCGAGATAGTATTTTTGTTTTGGTTGACAGGTTTTCAAAGATGGCTCATTTTATACCATGTCACAAGACTGATGATGCCATGAATATTGTTGATTTATTCTTCAAAGAAGTAGTTATATTGCATGGTATGCCAAGCAGCAAAGTGACCGCAATGTTAAATTTCTTAGTCATTTTTGGAGAACTTTGTAGAAGAGGCTAGGAACCAAGCTGTTATTTTTAACAACATGCCATCCATAAACAGATGGGCAAACTGACGTGGTAAATAGGATATTAAGAGCTTTGTTGCGTTCCATAATTCAAAAGAACTTGAAGAATTGGGAAGATTGTCTATCGTATGTGGAGTTTGCTTATAATATGAGTGTGTATCATTGGGTTTTCACCATTCGAGGTTGTTTATAGTTTTAATCCATTAATGCCACTGGACTTACTTCCATTACCAATTGAGGAAGGGGTGAATCTAGATGGTAAATAGAAGACAGAATTTATAAGGCAATTACATGAGAGAGTTAGGTAGCATATAAAAAAGCGTAATGAGCAATATGCTAAGCAAGCTAATAGAGGGTGCAAACAAGTAGTATTTGAGTCTGGTGATTGTGTATGGTTACATATGTGGAAGGAAAGATTTTTTACATAAAAGCGTTCCAAGTTGCAACCCAGAGGAGATGGTCCATTTCAAATCATTGAGAAGATCAATGACAATGTTTATAAATTAGATTTGCTTGGTGAGTATAATGTTAGTGCTACTTTTAACATTTATGATCTTTCTCCTTTTGATATAAGTGACGAAAACTTTAGGAAAAATCTTTCTGAAGGGATGGGAAATGATGAAAATCAAGGTAGCAACAATAAAAGTAACCATAATCCATTGCATAGTAGGGATGGTCCAATTATGAGGGCTAAAGCTAAGAGGATGCGTTAAGCTTTGCAGGGGCTTATTAAAGCTAGTTGGGCCAAGACACAAGGGGTTATACTTGTACAAGAATAACAAGACCTAGTTAATTTAATTCAAGCCCAAGATTGAAGAATATATTTGGACTCAATATTAGTGGGCTAAATATTATTAATAAAGCCTAATAATGTTATTTAAGATATGTTGGGTGTATCTATGCTATTTAAGGATAGGAAAAAACCTTATTTAAGTTGATTAATTTTATTTCATTTGAATTCCTCAAAACTGGATAAATAAGGATTAGGGCTAAACCTTCCCTATTAAGTTTAATCCTTATTTGGCAGGGAATAAGTAGATTTCCTTCTGATTTTTAGGGCTTTTAAAGGCTATAAATACATTGTTAAAGCCTTAGAAATAGTAGACTTGGTTATTTGAAATTTGACAGAGAATAAAAACTATCCAACTTTGTTCTTTTGAGAATTTGTGATTCTTTTTATCCAACTCATTTTGTGGTGCATAAATCTGACTTATCACTCATCATATAACCTTGGTTCTTGTCTCTTTATTACACAACGGGTTTTGGTTCTCTTTCTTGAATCTGATTTAGCATTTCTAGGTTTGTTAACAACGTATTGGTGTTGGGTTTCACCTTTTTAAGTGTGGTTTGCATCAGAAAATCTTAAAGAAGAAGTTTACTTTTACACCAATAATCATAGCACTAGATTGAAGTCTTCCTTTTAAAGTGATGTGTGATGCAAGTGATATAGCTATAGGCGCTATACTTGGACAAAGGTGAGAGAAAGTTTTCACACTATATACTACCCTGGCAAAACTCTCAATTGCACAGTCCAATTACACCACCACAGAAAATTGAGCTTCTAGTAGTTGTTTTCACTTTCAACGAATTCTGTGCATATCACATTAGAGTAAAAGTGATAGTTTTTATCGACCATTCAGCCATCGATAAATTTTGTTACTGCAAGAATTTGATCTTGAGATCAAGGATAAAAAAGGAATGAAGAATCAAGTAGCAAACCACCTCTCACATTTAAAAGCTTGAAATAAAATTAAGAAAAGATTCTAATCAAAGAAATAATCTTGAATGAATATTTCCTCACAGCAAAATACAAAGGGACCTATTGGTATGCTAATATTATCAATTATTAGTTTATGGACTTACTCCTTATAATTTGACATTTTAGCAAAAGAAGAAGTTCCTCTATAACTTAAAGTTCTATTTTTAGGATGAGCCATTCCTTTTCGAACTATGTATAGACCAAATCATTAGAAAAAGCATCCCTCAATAAGAGATTCCAAAAATCTTACACCATTTCCTCAAGAAGAGATTCTAAAAATCCTACATCATTGTCATTCATCTGTTGATGGTGGACATTTTGCAAGCGACAAAACAGCAACAAAGTTATTACAATCAGGCTTTTATTGACCATCAATATTCAAAGACATATATCTATTTATTGTAGGTTGTGATAAGTGTCAACGAACAAGGAACATCTCTAAAAGACATGAAATGCCACAACATAACATCTTAGAAGTGGAACTTTTGATGTATGGGGAATTGACTTCATAAGATCCTTCCTACGATCGTAGAACAATCGATACATCCTTATAGTAGTGGACTACATCTCTAAATGGGTGAAAGCAGTTGCATTACCCATCAATAATGCTAAGGTGGTGGCCAAGTTCCTCAAGAAAAACATATTCACAAGATATGAGACTCCAAGAGCAATCATCAGTGATGAGAGTACACACTTCTGCAAAAATAATTCTCAGCCTTCCTTAAAAAATATGGGGTCAAGCACAAGATCGTCATTGCATATCATCCACAAATAACCATTTCTCCATTTCAATTGATCTTTGGGAAAGCATGCCATATACCATTGTAAATAGAGAATAAAGTATACTGGACTATTAAAGCCCAAAATTTTGACCTCCAAACAGTTAGAGAAAAATGCTTAATTCAGCTATATAATAAGAGATCCAAGAGATGGTATGACAATAAAATATTTAGGTGCTCATTTGAACAAGGATAACAAGTATTGCTTTACAACGTTCGCTTGAAATTATTTTTTGGGAAGCTCAAGTTTCGATGGTAGGGGCTATTTTAAGTTACCAAGGTATATCCACATGGACCTATTGAAATCAAGGACCCAACAACTCGAGCTTTATTTACAGTATAGGGCAAACACCTTAAATATTACCAAGCTGAAAACATTGACCTGTAGAAAAGCTTCATCAACCTGATAGAATCCAAATAATTAAGGAAGCATTATATCAAGCCGACAATGTTAAATCAAGCACTTCTTGAAAAGTAACTCAAGTTGAGTATCCTTTTTTTTAGTTTATTTTCTTTATATATATTTATTTATATATTAAAAAAATAAGAGAGAAAGCTTTAGCATTGTGACGCCCAATATTGAGCGATATGACACTAAAGTCATAGCCATGAGCATCACAATGCCAAAGTTAGAGACCCTAGTATCACGATGCCATAGCCTCAACGTCATGATGCTACCACCTGGGTAGTTTAGACCCAATTTCTAGGTTTGAGCGTTGTGACACTCAATAGTCAGTGTTGTGATGCTAAGTCAAAGAACAATACAAAATACCCCAAATTTGCTTATTCCTCACTTTTCTCTCAAACCTAAAACCCACTTACAGACCCTATATCTCTCATATACCATTAATTGCCCAAAATCCAACCTAACCCATCATCAATTAGTGGCCAAAAACACTCTCAACATAAAATCATCCAATAAAAAAATACCAAATTCCTCAAACTTTTATAGTCCCCTAATGATCAACTCAATCATCAATCTTTATTTTCTCTCTTAATTCGAGCAAGTAAGGCACTATAATCATCATTTTTTTTAATTATTTAAAGTATTTAGATGATATTTATAGTGAATTTGTTCGAATTTATAAATTTATATGTTCTAAGATATCATTAGTGTTATGTTGAGATGGTTTAGTGTTATATGGTATAATTGTTATTGTGTTGCAATAAATTATGATGACTATATCTTAAGATGTTGGGTTGAGATGTTTTGATGATTTCATATAAATTTGAATGGATGGAATAGACTTGATGTTTGTGAATAATTATTGAAATTGGAGGTAAGTGGAGCTTATGACTCAAATTTTGATAATTTGGGAGTGTTATTTATATTTTTGTAGGAACTATTCTTCACGGCACCTAAATGATCTCGTTCATTAGCCCCCTCCTCATCAGACAATTACAACACATCACGGTTTATCTCAGAGGAAGCTTTTCAGCTTTATAGAACATTTGTCATCAAGAAAACAACTGTTCTGGACAGGGGCATCAAAATCACAAAGGGAAAACTAGTTATATAAGAATTTTACACCAATGCTCTAGAGCACATGGACTTAAAAGTCAAAGTACAGGGGTAGAATGTGGCTATCGCCATTAACCAACTCTTCGAGCTTTAAAGTATGCCACGTGATAACTACCATGAGCTGCTAAGGGGGTTCAATTTTGAGAAAATCATTCGCTTCCTTGCTTCAATAAAGGCCGAATAGAAAATGTTTGGAAGCAAGTATGTTTCATTCCCTACTAAATTCTTGTGCCAAGAATACAAAGCCTAGAATTACTTCATTATTGCATACCATATGCCAGCTTGACATAAGAGCACCATTACCATAGACAGGGCCATTTTACTATACACAATCCTCACAGGAAAATCAATTGACATAGGAAATGTGATCAAAGGTATCATCTTTCACTTTATTCATAACATGAAGATGAGTTTTTACTGCCTATCATTAATCACTACATTATGCATTCAATCAGGAGTTCAATGGGAACCTAATAAGGGTCTACTACATCCCGAGCATATACTGGATAATAGCACAATAGCCTTAATTCAAGAGAGTTTAGTTCTATAAGAGCCTCGACTATCAACGCCGAAACAGCTACATTTGACCACATGCCCATCATCTTCCAAACCTTTTATTACTGATGAACATCTAGCACATCTCGAGACGTCGTTTGTAGCACCCTAGCAGCAGTGCACTATATGGGCAACATATTAGGACCAAGTTATGTGGATCTCACTCACACATTTTGGCTTGGACACTAGTACTTTACCTCAGCCTCTAGCATACCCCACTCCTCTAGCCTCAACTGTGCTAGAAGATGATGAGGAGACAGAGGATGACATAGCTAATGACTAAAGCTTTACTTGTATCTTAGGGAAGTGTTCTGATTTTTTAATTTTACTAGAGGAATGGTTTGATTTAGGTTTGGGGATAGGGAAACACTTCCACGATTTGTTTAGATTGCATGCTTTAGGTTTATTTTCATTTATTTTTATATTTTTTAAAAATTGTCTTTGTTTAGGTTAAAGAAGAAACATTATAAGTCAATGATGAAAATCTAATTTGAAGTCAAGTCATAAAACTTCAAGAGTCAATGAGTAGTATGTTTATCCTTGTGCTTAATAGAATTACTTAGATTTATCTTGTTTATATTTACTTCAAACATAATGAATATTAGAGCTACTAAAGTACATTAGTTGCTAACTTAAAAGAAATTTATTCACAATAAGAAACTATCTAGAGTCTCAATTAGTTTAGAACTTATTTGATTAGTACTTGAGGCAAAATCCTAGAGAATACATAGTTGAGGAGATGATTTTTGACCATGTTTAGATTATTTCGACCTTTCAAGCCTACCTATTTATTTTGCTTTTATCCATAGTCATCCATTTTAAGCTTAATGACTATTTTGTTAACCACATTTTTACCTTATCCTTTGAATATATTTTCCTTCATAACACCCTTCACACTATAATCATACTAATCTTATTTGAAGATTATATAGGGAGTATTAAGTTTATATAAGAAGAAATGGAATTAAGAGTAGATATGGATTACAGTTGTTCAAAAAGAATTGTGAAAACTTAAGTTGGGGCTATAATTTTCATTCTAAAAATTAATTAATTAAAATTAAAAAATTAAAAAATAATAATATTGGACAAATTCACTATACCCCTAACTTAAGTTGAGCAACAAAGAACACAAGAAAAGTATGAATAAAATTTTGGGGGTCTTTGGAAAAATAAATGAAAGGTTTGATAATTTGAGAACAAGAACAATAATGTTTATTTATGGTGTGAATCAAGCTCAAAATATATCCACTTTATTCTACCCTCACCCTAGCTATATATTACAAGCTTTTTAAAGACTTAATCGATCCTTAGTTATGTGTGAACCTACATTAGTGTAGAGTGATATAAGAAGCAAGCCTATAGACTATTTCAAAGATCCTAATTATTCTTGTATGTAAAAACTATTCTAGGGATAATTGATTAGACTCACGTACTAAGTAAATATTCATAAGATAGATATAAGCATGATGATTAGGTATATTGGATTTTATAAGTACTTAAGAATTTTGAAAAGTTTAGTGGTGTAATTCAATATTTGAGACTAAGTCACACAATTTTCTAATTAACCCATATAGTTGTTTACCTTTCAATTTTATTTTTGTTAATATTTTTATTTTACTTGAGGATAAGCAAAGTCTTAAATTTGTGGTAATTTGATAAGGACATATAAAGACTATTATTTCTATCTTCTCAAACTAAGATTTTGTTGGGATTTGTGCTTACGTGCCATCCAATTATGTATGAATATTTGTTTCATATTTATACTAGTGTTATTATTTCAATAAATCGCTAATTATATTTATATATGGTAAGTTGCTTGTAACATTTCAGACATTGTACGATCTGAAAGAGTTCAGATCTGGTCTAAATGAGTTTAGATCAGTGCTAAGAATTAGCAACGGTGAGAGTTATAAATGTTAAGAGTTGGCACTGATAAGAGTTACCAGGTTATAAGAGTCAACGATATCTAAAGAGTTAGAGGCTTGTTTGAAATGAGACAAAGACCTAAGAATGTATTAGTAATGACATAATTGCAAAGAGTTGTAAATAGTGCTAGGAAATGTCATTATGCAAATATGTTCTCAAATATTATGTTCCTGATCTATCTTTACTGATGCAGGTCTGTCAGTGAATACCTTAACAAATATATAGATTAGTGTATGTCTATATTTGGATGGTCCAGATGGTTAATCTTAGCAAACCATGAGTTTAGTGGAAGCTCGTATAGAGATACAGGTATTCAATAAGGACTGAATACTGAACAGACTCACAAAGATCTCCAATAGACATCCCATAAAGCCGTCAATGGAGGATCTTCTGAGTTGAGTAGTATTCGTGGTCCTTTGACCTGAGTGCCATGGTGGGCTTGTGAGTGATTCACTATACTTTGGTTCCACACATGTCAGGAACCTTTCATGGTCTGACCGCTGGGTGTCACTGGGTATGGTCCGATGCTCATAGAGTCCGGTGTGCATAGATATGGGATCCATCAGCTCATTTGGGTGAGTATTATATCCTAATACTCTATAGATTGTATTTCAGAAAGTCTTATGGCCATAAGAAATAATTCCCGGGAAAAGAGTTTAACCCTAGGGATAAATAATATTATAAAAGTGTTTGGGAATATTATTTATTGAAATACAATTCAAGAGATAAGCTTTCAGTCAGGCATATGGAGATTTGACGGTGTTGATCTATATCTCTGCTCTACTCGGATATAAATGATGGAGGGATTATATGAATATGTTATAACCTCAACTTGTATGGCCTAACGCGTCACTTTATGATATCTGTAACGTGTGTGTGGGGCATCGTTCACGGACGTATGGAGGAGTTCTATATGACAATTCGGACGTGGACCTAGAGAGTCTCACAATATGAAGTGTACTCGTTGTGCACTGGGGCAGTATAATGGATTGAACAGTTCCATCCTAGAAATTCCAGCAAATCGAAAATATGTTTCAGGGTTCCTCGGGTTGTGCACTTGTTTAAACTTAAATGTTAAGTATATTATTTAATTAGTTGACAAGAGTTGTTAACTAATTAGATATTAACAAGTGGCACAATTTTATTGTATGAATATTTTTACCATGAATTCAACCATTTACCATGTTAGTAAAATCAAATAAGGGAAATATTAATTATTCAAATAGTTTTTGAATAATTAAATAAATGTTATTTAAATAAATAAAATATGATTTTATTTATTTATTATTTTATTCCTAAATGGAAGACATACCTAATTTGAGAAACATAAACTAAATTTAGTGGAGCATCATTTTGTAATTAATGGTTAATTTTATTAGACCATTAAAATGGCCACAAAAAATGGTTTTGGTAGTTGGCCATTTAATCTAATTTTGGTGGAGCACTTGTGAAGTTGTTGTAACCACTAAAATAGTTGAGTTTCAATTGTGTTAACATGAGAGTAAATGAAAAGTCGTGCAAGGGTTGAGAGAAAAAAAGAAGAGTTAATTTTGAGAGAGTTTTTCAAAGAACAAAGACTTGTGAGAAAAACCAAAGGAGAAAGAAAAATAAATTCTTTATATTTTTCTTTCTAAAATCAAAACCTTGTTGCTAGAGATCATACTGCTGCTATTCTAGCTTCATAATCCCACCGGATTATTGTGAACTAGAATTGGACAAGAGTACACTTCAAGGTGAGCTCAAACTTGGAGTAAGGATATTCGAAATTGGAAATCTTCATCGGAGGTCTTCAAAGGTATGTTTCTGTATTCTTAAATTGTTAAGAATTGAACTACATGTGTATATATTGATTACTTGATAAATTCCACTGCCAAATTCATGTATATGATGCATAATTTTATTTTTTCAATATGTACACAATCACATGCATACACCCTAAAATACGTCAACAGATTTTACTGTAAATTAATGAATATTTGGCTATTTATTGAGTTTATTGATGAAATATAGATTTTCAATTATATGGCATAAAGATACTAGGAACAGGATAAAAAGCAAAAGAAATTGAAGAGAAAGGCCCAGCATCGCAATACCAAACTTAGAGACTCCAACGTTGTGACACCCAAGTTCAGTGTTGTGATGCTCAACCAAACAAATCAAAAGTGGATTTCCCAAGTTTTAACATCACGACACCTAGAGCCAGCATCGTAATGCTCATGCAATAAAAAGGAAAACTTCATATTTCCTTCTACAACTTGAACTCTAAGCAATAGGCCTTTAGGGTTACAAAGGCCTACATAAAGACCCCTTTTGTAGCCAAAATGGGGAGAACAATATAGACACAAGCAAGAGAAAAACAAAAATAAGAGAAATAAAAGCAGGATTGAAGATCAAGACTTATGGAGCAAGCAAGAGAGCAAAAGAAGGGATTTAGGGCATCCACCTTAATTAATTTCTTATCTCTCTCTTATTTTAAGGGACTTGTTTATTAAGTCTTTTAATATTTTCTTTGGTACTCTTAGATTCACCATGAACTAACTTTATTTATCTAAGGTTCAACTTTTGAACCTAATCTATAATTGAACTTTATTATCTCTCTTATTTTATAAACTCAATGAAGAAGAATTATTCATTCTATCTTGTGTTTAATGCTTTTTTTTTATATTTGGTCAATATATTAATTGTTTGAAGAACCATAATGAACTCGACAAAGGAATGTATGTGTTTAGCTTGATATATGATCATAGGATAACTACTATGAGTTCAATGTAGGATAAAAATATACCTATATAGTATATATGGTATTGCTAGACCTGTTCTTAATGAGTTTCAATTTATTCTGATTACCATAGACATATAGATAATTGTTAGGATGAGATATAGTTATTTGACTATCGACATAGGCTTAAAACGATAAAAGATTTTTAGTCAACAATTTATTATTGAGGGATTAAATTAGAGAACAATAGGTTCAATGAAATATTGGGGGATAAGTTGTAACCTTAGGTTTATTTTTAACTTGGTGAATTCATATCTTTACTTGCTTATTGCTTTGAGAATATGTTATTTAGTTTAGTTAGATAAATTAGTTTATTCAATTCTAAGGTTTATTTGAATAAAAGTTAAGTAGGATTAATTTTATTAATTGATACAAGATTTAGATTTTAGAAATCTCTGTGGGAACGATATCTATTTTTTATCATTATATTACTTGATATGATAGTGTGCACTTACGCTTAGCTAGAAACCACACATCAACCATGTAAATATTTGTGTGTGTTTTCTTCTTTCATACTTTCTTAATTCTCTTTATACTTTCATTATTTTTGCAATTTCATACTTGGTGAAGCATTTCCATCAACAAACTAGTATTAGAGCTTGGTTTAACAATCATGGCCACACACAAGTATGAAGTAGAGAAATTCAACGATGAGAATGGCTTCAATCTATGGAAGGTTAAAGTTATGACTTTGCTAGTATATCAAGGGTTAGATTCGACCCTTAAGGAGACTACAGCTTCGTCCAATGATGAGAAAAATCCTGAGACATCAAAATCTAAAGCAGATAGAGATGCATTTATAAGAATGCTTATAGTACAATCATTCTATCATTGAGCAATAAGGTGTTGAAGGAAGTTGTTGGAGAGAAGACAGCTATTGATCTTTAGAAAAAGCTTGACAATATTTATATGATGAAGTTGCTAACAAATCATCTACATATAAAAAAGAAGCTTTATCAATTGTCCATGTCAAAGTAGACCCTAATTAAAGATCATATAGATGCCTTCAATAAGATCAACATCGATTTAGAAACAATTGATGTAAAGATTGAGGATGAGGACAAGGTGGTCATCTTGTTGAGTTCTCTACCCTAGAGTTATGAGCATTATATATATAAGTTGCTTTACAATAGAGAGAGTTTGACTATGACGGATGTGAAATCATCATTAAACATTAAGCAATTAGGGAAGAAAGTAAAGACCAATAATGCAGGACTAACTGCAAGATGAAGATTTTAACGAGGAGAAAGAAAGCTTAAAATGGCTCAAGATTAAAGTCAAGAGGTAAACCTAGAAAATGTTATTGCTACAAGAAAGTATAACACTTATAAGGATAGCTATAATAGTGTAGAGACCCTTGTCGCTTTCTATGGGAAGAGTAATAATGAATGGATACTAGATTCCAATTTTATGTTTCATATATGTCCAATTAAGTCTTTATTTACTAATTTTTAGCCCATAAATGGAGGGAAAGTATTAATGAGGAATGACATGGCTTATCAAGTGTTAGGAATTAGTAATATTAGGCTTAAGTTGCATGATAGGAAGGTGAGATAGTTGCTAGAAGTTAGGTATGTTCCTAATAGGGGCATACATGTACTAGTATATTTAGTTTTCAACTTTTTTATTTTTCCCTAAATCATGGATATTTTGCTATTTAATTGTGTTTTTAATCATAAATAGGTGTGCGATGGAAAATGTGACCTATAGGAATAAACAAGAGGCAAAACGAATGCGAAATGAGCAAGATGTGCTCATTTTACCGAGACCCAACGAAATAAGGCTGGGCACTGCATCGCCTATGGCCGGGCGTTGCAGCGATTGATTCCAGAATATGGAGTGCCACAGAGCTTATTTCTGAGCACCTCAGCACTCTGTCGAGAAGAAAAATCCATGTTCTAGGTGTTGGTGCTACGGTGCCAAGCCTCCAGCTCTGCGACGCTCTGTGTAATAATGAAGAAAATCCTCCTTTTGAGTCCTATTTCGACTTAGATTTGAACCGCCTCACTCTTAGGATTTTTAATACCTATTAAAGCACTCTTTTGAGAGCTAAAACATAGACTTAAGGGAGGCATAAAACTTAAAGAAATGATTCATAACATAAAATCAAAGAGCAAATCCAAGAAATCAAGATTCAAGCCAAGGAAGATGGAGAAGCACATCAAGGCGTCTTCTTGATTAGTTTTTCTTTTTATCTTTCTTTGTTATTATGTTCTTGTTCTTGCTGTTCTTCATGTATTAGTTTGATACTTATAGTTTTGTGATGAGTAAACATTGTTAATTTAGGGTTAGACTATGTGAATCTAATATGTAGTTGAATTTTGTTCATTCTTAGTTATTGTACTTAATACATACAATTAATTCATTCTATATTGTGTTTAATATTTTTATTATACCTGATCAATATGTTGAATAATTGAGGAACCATGTTGAACTTAACAAAGGAATTCATGTGTTTAGCATATGATAGTTTTATACATGATCATAAGGTAACAACTATAAGTTCCATCAAGGATAGACATATATCAAGGTGGCATGTATGGTATTATTTAAATATGATCTTAATGAATTACATTCTAATTTGATTACAATAGACATATAGGTGATTGTTAGAATGTGTAATATAGCCATTCGGCCATCGACAGAGGTGTGTGATGAAATTAGTGTATAAGCAAATCAATTCATATTAAGTGATTAACTTAGATATTAATGAGTCCAACGAAATATTAGGGGATAAGTCTATACCCTGGATAATTATCTTTTGGTGAATTTATCTCTTACTTGTTGTTGTTTAGGTTGATTTAATTTATAGAATTAGTATTAGTTAAATATATTTCAGATTTTAGTTTCTGAATAAAAGTTAAATTACTTATTATTTTAATACTTGATTGAAATAATTAGATTGCATAGTCCCTATGAGATTGATATTTGGACTTTAAATCATATATTACTTGATACAATAGCGTGCGCTTGCACTTAACTACTATAGTACCAATCAAGTTTTTGGCGCTGTTGTCAGGGACTAGTTCTTTCTATTCTTAGATCAATAGTAATACCAAACTACTTTCTTTTAATTCAGAATTTTATTTTTGTTTTTAGTTTTGTTTTTTTATCTTATTCTTTTTACTTTGAATTTTTTATTTTATGCCTTGACAATTCATGCGATGGCCGAAAAGTGCTAATTTACGTTCTTGTAATCCTGAGATCAAAAGAACATTGCACAGACTTTGACGTGAATAGCGCTAACGGTCTTAAAACATGGAGGAAAACAAAAATAACATCAATAATTCTATATTTGAACCCATGATACCACAGAGAGCACTGAGAGCATACGTTGTCCTTACTACAAATGGTATTCAGTCTAATATTCGATGACCAATCATCAACGCTAACAACTTTGAGATTAAGCTTAATATTATTCAGATGCTAAAAGAGATTGTACATGATAAACACATTTATACATCATAATGTATCTCTTTTAAACTTGATAATTGCTCAAATTAAATTAGAATATATGGTTTTAAATATGCGTTAATGTTATTTTATAAGTTCTAAGTTAACAGAGCTATTTGGGGCGAAAAACTGAGAAAAACGCGCAAAAATATCAAAGTTACTACATGGGATGCCAAAATCCAGTGCCACAACGCCAATTTGGCAGAACCTTGAGGCTACAACCTCAACTTTCTACAGTCACTGCCTCAAATTGTGAAACAAGTGGTGCCGCGACTCAAACTTTTCGGCGCCACCCTTTGTACTTTGGAGATTGTCTTTTTTACCCCTTTTTGCCCTAATTTTTCAAGGGTGTTTTTGGGAAGACCAATAAATAGAAGCTAAAGGTCTCATTTCAGGAGAGGAGCACGAAATAGAGAGAGAAAATAAGATTTTTAGTGTGAGAAACACATTGAAGCTTGGATTTTAAGAAGATTATTGAAGATTGAAAGCTTCCAACCATTTCTCAAACTATTTCCTTTTTTCTCTCTACTTCATTTACAATTATTTCAAGTTTGTAATTTTATTTTGTGTTGGTTTGAATATGAGTACTTTTGTAAACATTTGGATGGATGTAATCGAATATTTCATTATGGATTTCTAGATTATATATTCTAGGACTTGATGGAACTCTATTGAACACTATGTGTTGATGTTGTTAAGTAACTAATGACTATTTGATGTTTATTCATTTATACTTTTTACATGCTTAATGCTTCTAATTTCATTGGGAAATAGATTGGATGATTTAAATAGTTAGGTTATATACTTGGGAGATTCTAATCCATACATTAGTTGTGAGACGTATAGCTTTGAATTTGTTGAGTTAGGAAACTAATAAACTTAGGGTAGTTATATAAGGGTAACTTAATGCATGCATGTATGACGAATTAGATAGGGATATCAATCTTATTGTATATGCATAGGGTCTCATTCGACACTCAGGAGAGGTAATAAGATTAATTGTACACACTTGACTAATGAATGCATAAAATTGGTTGTTAATCACTAATAGTAAAGAGTATATGAACAATAGAGGGAAATCAAGTCCCTGGAACCCATTGCCACAGAACTCTCATATTTTTAATTTACCAAGTTATTTAGTTTCAACCATTTTTAATTCCATAATTCAACATCCATTTTAATCCTTCATAAACCCGAAAGACGTCAAGCTAAAGATGTTAAATCAAGTGCTTCTTGGGAGACAACCCAAATGAAATGGTTTGTATGAGTTTTTTTTTTTATCTTGTAGTGTGCTAAACAACAAGTCAGAACCTTATAAAAACATGGAAAAAGAATCGGGAACAAAGCCAACAAGGTGCAACCAAAAGGAGCTCACAAGTGAAGATTAAAACAAATATGGCAGCAACTTGACTCCGCAGCCTCAAAAAGTTGAGGCTGCAGCCCCAACACCTGAAAATAAAAAATTTACATACCCAGGTGGTGGTGCCGCAGTGCCACTTGTTCTACCCCCTAAATTACCTCCAAACTACTTTAAACACCCCCTCACTTTCCCTAATCTTCCTTACACCCTCTACACTCCAAGTTATCACCAAATACACCTCAAATATCATCAAACAACAAGGCTTATCAAACTTTATATCTTAGAAAGCATCACTAGAAGGCTTTGGTCACCAACTTAAGCATTCATTCTGACCTCACGATTTGAGCACCGCCACATTACGTCATCGTCTACTAGGGAAGGTTTTTTAACTCACTCTTATATTTTTGCCATTGTGGACAATGTCAACTTTAAGTTTAGGGGAGAGAACTACTATTCGGTGTTCAATTTCCATATGTATAATGTTTACTCGTTACAACTATTTTTAGTTATTTTTTTCATGCAATTGGTTTTCATTTTCATCTTTAGTTGTGGGTTGGTTGAATGATTAGTAGTCAATGATATAAAATAGAAACATGATTTCAATACTATGTTCTTTAAAAATAATTAATGTTGTGATTGTTTGCTTGGTAATTTAGGACAAGTTCGACTTCACTTTATGACCACTTGATATATTTTCAGCACATAGTTAGAATCATTTAGTTTTTATGCATACTTAAAAGACTTTTATTCACAATAAGAATAATTAAGGTCTCAAAAACATGTTAGAACGTGTTTGAGCTTCACTCAAGGCAAAATCCTAGGGTGCACATAGTTGATGATATGATTTTAGGCCATATTTTGAAAGATTGAGCCTTTCAAGCCAACTCTTGTATAGCTTTACCCTTAGTCACCCCCGTTGAGCCTAATTACCACTTTTTCTTGCTAACCATATCACTACTTTATCCTTTATTTATATTATCCTTCATAGTACCATCACGCCATAAGCATAACATTCATTTTAGAGAGTAATGTGAACTTTTAAAAATAAAAAGGTGGATTAAAGAAGGGTTATGGGTTTAGTTATGAATTTTGGTTGTTCTAATATCGAAAAGCTTAAGTTTGAAGGTATAGTGACTTATATTCAATAAAAAATAAAAAAATCCAAAAATTTGAAAAAAATTAAAAAAAAGTATAAATTGAGTTTGTTGTACCCCTATCTTAAAAGAAAAAGAAAAGAAGAACAACAAAATTGCAAGGGAGTAAAAAAAAATATAAGTTTGGTGGAAATTGGGTGAAAAGCAATTGGTTCGGCTTGAGTAATCTCTAAAGGAATGTGTGACTATGGTGTGAGTTGAGCCAAAATTGAGCCATTTTATCCTACCCTCACCCTAGCCATGCATTAAAAGCTAACTAAAGTCCTATTTGATCCTTGATTATGTGTATACCTACATTAGTGGAGAGTGATGAGAAAAACAAGCATATGGAGTTTTAATTAAATTAAAAAAACTCATACAAACCATTTCATTGTCTTGTGTGCATAAAATAATTAGTGCATGTGACTAATGATTTTATCTATTCACACGTGCACTAAGTAAGTCACTTGTGGGTTAGAATAAGTGTTGGATTAGCATGATAAAAGGTTATGATCTTTAAGCTTTCCTTGAGATTGGTAGTCATGAGAATATTTTAGATAATTTGCTAATTATTTGTCGACTTGGTGTTTGGTGTTTACTGATAATTTGTTATCGTTTAAGCTTTTAATCATCCCTCCTAGGTCGAGGATGAGCAAAAATTTAAGTTTGGAGGAGTTTATAAGTGCATTTTATACATCATAATTTATCTCTTTTAAACTTGATAATTACTCAATTTAAATAAGAATATATGGTTTTAAATGTGCGTTAATGTTATTTTGCAGGTTTCAAGTTAACAAAGTTATTTATAGTGAAAAGTTGAAGAAAACGCGCAAAAATATTAAAGGTGCTACAAAGTTCTATCCATGTGAACAGTTCCCACGCCGCAGCGCAAAAATCTGGCGTTGCAGCACCAATTTGGCAGAAATTGAGGCTACAACCTCAAATTTCTAAGATTGCAGCCTCAAGTCGTGAAATAAGTGGGTCCCGCGGAGCCAACGTTTCGGCGCCACCCATTTCATTTTAGAGATTATCTTTTTTATCCCTTTTTGCCCTAATTTTCCAATGATGTTTTTGGGAAGACCTATAAATAAAAGCTAAAGGTCTCATTTGGTGAGGGGAGCACAAAATAGAGAGAGAAATTAGGGTTTATAATAAGAGAAACACATTGGAGCTTGATGCGATATTTTTATATCTTAAAATTAAGTGCAAGTATATACTATCGTAACAAGTAATAAAGGGACAAAATAGTCGAATGTTGAACTCACAGGGATAATTTTTACTTTTTAACCAAGTACTAAAATTATGTCTTTCTAATAATTATTCAAAAAAATAAAAATCTAAGAATGAATGTAGAAAATATAAAAACAATGACACAATGTAAAGAGATTTAGAAGATAGCAATATAGAGAAAACCTAGGATCAATACTATCCATCAATATGCTTTCTAATAATTAATCTTCTAATATTTAATTCTCTTAGTCTTTATTATTGATCAAGACACTAATGTATTCACAAGCATTTTCTAAGGTCATGCACGTATACCTTAATTTACCAAATACCTATATTCCTATGATACTTGTAATAAATTAAGATTCATTAAGATTAAGACTTGTTGATCATACATGCCAATTAGGTATATTCCTATCCTAATTTGAAACTTACATATGCAACATTGAATGTTACTTTACAATCATGCATCAAATTACATAGGTCTAAATGTAATGATTCCTCTTCGAAGTTTATCAAAAATATTACCAATTTATTCACCATATATTGGCTAGATATATTGAAGCATTAAGAACAAATAATTAAAATAACAAAGAACTAAGTTTATTAAATATTAAAAAAATATGGCAATTAAGCGCACATATTAAGTTCAAGTATTAACTCTAGAAAGAAAATTCAGTTCATGGCTACAAGAGAACAACAGTAAAAATAATAAGAAATCATGATACAATCAATAGCAAACCGATATAGACGTCGAGTTTATCTTGATTGTGCTGCCTAAGAAACTCTTGATGCAAAAATTCTTTGAAATTCTCTTTATGACTACTTCAATTAAACTCCAATTGCTCTCTAAGACTTGTGCTCTGTATTCTTCATGCTCTTAGATGCTATTGGGTGGTTTTTAAAGGCTGAGGATGAGTGACCTTTTATAGAGATTGATATGAGTTTGAAAATTTCAATTCTCGTTAGATTAGGACTTGTACTATGTTGCTCACTTAGGCGCTATGCTACTGTCGCTGGGGCATTGGGTGTAACCGGCCTCACTGCTAGAGCGATGATATGTTGGCGCTAGAGCGCTGTCCTGTCGTTGGCGCGATGAGGGTCTGGCGCTGGCGTGCTAGACTGCAACTTAAGCAGGTCGTCTTTTCTAATTTTTTTATTTTGATCATTGTTCTAACGCTGGGGCGACAGGTCCATATTTTAAAAAGTTTGCATTTTAGTCCCGATTTTTTCTTTTGCGTCCTTACTTTAAATTTCATTCCAATCCCAATAAATAACGATAATGCACATAAATAACCATTTATTATCATTAAATAATAAAATATCAAAATAAAAATATGAGAAAATATAATACAAATATGCCCTTATCAGAGCTTAGATTTAAAGAAGAATATTGAAGATTAAAGGCTTCCAACCATCTCTCAAACTAGTTCTCTTTTTCTCTCAATTTCATTTACATTTATTTCAAGTTTATAATTGTATTTTGTGTTGATTTGAACATGAGTACCTTTGTGAACATTTGGATGGATGTAATCGAATATTTCATTATGGATTTCTAGATTATATATTCTAGGACTTGATGGAACTCTATTGAACACTATGTGTTGATGTTGTTAAGTGACTAATGACTATTTGATGTTTATTCATTTATACTTTTTATGTACTTAATGCTTCTAATTTCATTGGAAAATGGATTAGATGATTTAAATAGTTGGGTTATATACTTGGTTGTGAAAAGCATAGCTTAGAGTTTGTTAAGTTAGGAGACTAATAAACTTAGGGTAGTCATATAAGGGTAACTTAATGCATGTATGTATGACGAATTAGATAGGGATATAAATCTTATTATATATGCATAGGGTCTTATTCGACACTCAAGAGAGGTAATAAGATTAATTGTACACACTTGACTAATGAATGCATAAAATTGGTTGTTAATCACTAATAGTAAAGAGTATATGAACAATAGAGAGAAATCAAGTCCTTAGAACCCATTGCCATAGAACTCTCATAGTTTTAATTTACAAAGTTATTTAGTTTTAAGCATTTTTAATTCCATAATTCAACTTATCCTTTATATTAGCCTAGATAACATTAGGTTGCCAATACCGTAGTACTTAGCATTAGTTTAGAATCCAATCCTTGTGGTACGATACTCACTCACCATTATATTACTTGATCATGACCCGTGCACTTGGGGTTTTAATTCGCGTGTGTATAATATCTCGAATAATTCAGTAAAGCTTCCAATAACAACCCTAACATGCATATTATAATTTTGTTTTTAAATTTGTAACACTTTCAAGTATAACGAAGTCTCCGACTATGTCATTAGATTGAAACTATTCTCTTTCTCCTTAAGGGACAGAACTAAGAGATGGTTGATGTCATTGCCATCAAGATCTATATCTATATAGGAAGATTTAGCACGAAAATTCTTAGCCAAGTTTTTCTCACCAGCAAAGAGAGTAAAGATGAGGAGTGGCATCACTTCATTTAATCAGATTGATGGAGAGTCGTTGTATGAGACATGGGAGCGCTTCAAGAACATGTTGAGGAAGTACCTTCATTATGGCGTCCCTAAATGGCTATTAGTCCAAACGTTCTATAATAGATTAGTAGGCCATTTAAGGACTATTATAGATGCTTCTGCTGGAGAAGCATTGATGAATAAGTCTATAGATGAGGCTTATAATTTACTATAGGAAATGACATCTAATAGTTACCAATAGCCAGCAGAGAGGGTTACACCAAGAAGAGTCACCAATGTTTATAAGATTGAAACATTCAATGCATTAGCAGCACAAATCAATATAGTATCTAAGAAAATGGATGCATTAAACATCGTCAAACCTTAGTAAGTAACTTGTGATTTTTGTGGACAGTGCATAGAGTCAGTTAATTATGTGGGCAATTTTAACAGACAATAACCTAACCTATAATCCAACTTTTATAATTCAGGGTGAAGAGATCATTCAAACTTCTTGTGGCATAATAACCAAGTAAGCCATCTAGACTAATGAATCCCCAGGATTTCATCCACTAAAAGAGAAGATGCGGGCATTGAAAGACATGTTAATGCAATAAATAAAGCCCAACGATGCCATCCTACATAATCATTCAGCATCATTGAAGAATTTGAAGGTACAAATAGGTCAACTTGTTGCTGCCATAAACAAGCTACATCAAGGCACTATACCAAGCGATACCGAGACAAATTGAAGAAGAAGTGTAGAGTAATGCCAAGCTGTCAACTTATGAAGTGTTAATATCTTACATGACAACACAACACCAACACTACTAACAAAGATAAAGAAAAAAAAGAAGGTTAAACAACAAGAGGATGTATAGGGCTGTTTAGACCACTTATTCCTTTTTCGCAAAAGCTATAAAGGCAATAAAAGTGCAGAAATTAAAAAATTGTAGTAAGGCAATCCTGAGAGTACAGAAAAGAAAGATGGACAGTATACAAGTGCAAAATATGCTACAGGAAATGTGCAGAAATAGCCTTTACAGTCATTTACACTTCCTCTCCCATTCCTACAAAGGCTGCATTATAAGAGATTAGATAAGCAATTCTCTAAATTTCTTGAAGTTTTTAAAAAATTACATATTAATCTCTTTTTTGCAAATGCGCTTGAACAAATGCCTAGCTACGTCATGTTTATGAAGATTATCCTTTCAAAGAAGATGAGACTAGAGGATTATAAGACTGTGGCATTGACAGAAGAGTGTACCACTATTCTTCAGAAGAAGCTACCTCTTAAGCTCAAAGATCTTGGGAAATTTACCATACCATGCTCTATTGGCAATCATGACCTTGGTAAAGCTCTATGCAATCTAGGAGCAAGTATCAATTTCATGCCCCTCTCTATCTACAACAAGTTATGTTTGAGAGAAGAGAAGTCAATTAATATCATACTTCAACGTACTGATCACTCTCTCATCTACTTGAAAGGAATTATATAGGACATGCGAGTCAAGGTGGATAAATTTATTTTCCTCACAGATTTTATTATTGATATGGAGAAGACAATGAGATCTCTATCATCCTTGGAAGGCTCTTCTTAGCCATGGGACATACAGACATACATGATCAAAAATAAGATATGACCATAAGGATACAAGATGACATTGTAACCTTTAAAGTCTTCAAGGAAATCAAGTTGCCATCTGAAAATAAAGACTACTACAACATTAACAAGATGCTTCTACACGCCAAGGAGCTCAAAGACATGGAATATTAAACCCTCACATCAAAAAGAAGGTGTTAAGGTATAGAAAGAGAAGAAAAAAAGAAGAAATAGCAGGAGTACAATAAAAGGATCGAAAAGAATGGCACAAGAGAACCACTTCACCGATCTAAGATTTAAGTTTTTTCAGAGAAGCCCAAGAAAGAAGAACAAGTTGCTACCTAAAATCTAATAATAAAAAAATGTAGAAGCCAAAAGAAAGGAAGCCCAGCAAGTTCATATATAAATATGCTTCCACCGTCAACTTTGATCCTCCATATGAGTAAAGCAAACCTCGTCAAGCCGATGATGCTGAATCAAATACTACTTGAAAGATAATCCAAGTAATTTTTCATTTTTATTAGCTTATTTTCAGTATTAGTTATATTAGTCTCTTTTCTTTGTAGGAATAAATTAGCAAGTCATGCATTCAAGGAAACAGCACGTGTAATTTCTGTTAGGGTCAATGCTTACGCGCTATCCCTCAATGTACATATACTTGTGTATTTATACAAGTGTACATTCCCATTAAATCACTAATACCCATTTATATGGTATTATGCATGTAATATTACAGACATTATATAATCTAAAGGAGTTCAGATCAGATCTAAAGGAGTTTAGATAAGAGTTTACAGTTAGCCATGCTGAGACATATAATTGCTAAATGTTAGCACAGTTAAGTGTTAGCTGGTTATAATACTCAGCAGATCCAAGAGTTGGAGCCTTATCTGTAATGGTACATAGACTTGGGAATATACTAGTAACTACATAGTTTCAAGAGTTGCAATCGGGTGCTAGAAAATGCTAGTTGTGCAAGTATGTTCTCAAATAATTATCCATAATCTATTTCTGCTGATGTGGGATCTGTTGGTGGATACCTTTTTATATAGATCAGCATACATCGTACCTATAGGATATAAATGGTCGTTCCTAGCCGACCGTGAGCTTGGAACTCGTATTGACATATGAGTATCTAGTTAGGACTAGATACGGGACAGACTCACGAGGACCTCTGATAGACACCCTAATGTAAACCGTCAACGGAGGGTCCTCTCAAGTTAAGTAGTATACGTGGTTCTTTGACCTGAGTGCTACAGTGGGCTTGTAAGTGATCTACCATACTTTGATTCCACGCATGTCACAGACCTTTCATGGTGTGACCGCTGGGTGTCGCTAGGTATAGTTTGATGCTTATGGAGTCTAGTGTGTACAAATATGGGATCCGTCAGCTCCCATAAGGAATTAGATATCCAAATGCTTCGAGACTATATATCAGAAAGTCTTGTGGCCACAAGCAATTATCCTGGGAAATAGTTCCATCAGGGTGCAACATTATAACAAAAGAGTTTGCATATATTGTTCAGTGAGATATAAGTCTGGAGATAAGACATGGATGAGCACGAAGGGATTTGACGGTGATAATCTATATCCCCGCACATCTAGGATATCATGACGGAAGAACTATACGTATGTGTTGTAACCTCAACTTGCATGGTTCAACGCACTGATTTGTATATTCATGACGTGTGCGTCGGGCATTAATCATGGACTCATAGAATAGTTCCATTTGACAAATCAGACGTAGGACCTATGGAGTCCCGCGACATGGAGTGTACTCTTTATGCACTGGGGCAACGTGGACTGGATTAAAGTGTAAATTTAATCCAGCAATATTCAGCACTACCACGGGAATACGTGCGTGTCTGTGTTTAAGTGTTAAATATAATAATTAGTCAATAATTATTATTTACTAATTGTATAATGACACGTAGCGTATTATGGACCCTCGGTTGAGTTTATCTAAGTAAGAAATTTGGTGGGACCCACTAAAAGGTAGATTTGATAACTATTTATGAGGGGCAAAATGTTCATTTCGCACAATGATTATTTAAAAGTTAAATAATCATTAATCTCTCTTATTATATTTTATTATATAATATTATATATATTATTATTATATTTGGGTGCCAACTATTTGGCACCCATTATATTTTTATATTATTATTATTATATTATATAATATTTTATATTATATACATATATATATAAAGAGAGAGAGAAAGAAAAAAGTGTGTGTGTAAAGTGTTTGGCCATTTGGCCAAGAGAAAGAAAGATGAAATGGAGAGGAGAAAGAGAAGAAGAAGAAGAAGAAGAAAAATAAAAAGAATAAAATAAAGTAAAATAGGAAAAATAAAATTGTTTCATTTTTCTCTGTGCTTCCAATTGAAGTAATGATAGATTGCTTCAAACTCTCCATTTTTATCCTTTTGGAGAAAATGATATAAACACACACCTGCCCATTTTGAAAATTAAGAATTAATCCCGTGCTGGATATCGGGCTGCTGTTCTAGCTCACCAAGCCCACCGAGTTGGTGACTAGAACTGCCCGCGAGTTGGTCTTCATGCGAACTCTGAAAAAATATGTGAATAACATTACACATTGAGGTCAGTTCTCAAATTTACTTATATATTAATACAATTAATATAAGTTATTTATTGTGTTTATTATAATTTCCACGTTTCCGCCGCGTAAAATATGTATAAGATATGTATTTTAGGCAATAGACACAATAGCACATGCATACACCCATACATATATTAGATTCCCCATCCGACAACAATTTCAAGCATTAGGAGAACAGGAACACTGCAGTCCCACCAATAGAACACAACACTACAATGCTTCAACTTTATTTACCAGAAGAGTTTTTCTTACTTTTAAGATTATTTGTCGACATTGAGGATAATGTCTAATTTAAGTTTGGGGGTGGGAAACACATTACCTATGTTTATTTTTGCTGCATGATTTGATTGATTGTCTTGTAGGGTAAATATTTTTTCCTTAAGTTTTGATTGAGAAGATGATCATTAGTTTATTATAAAATTAAAATATTGGCTAAATTTATTTTCACAAGTCCTTAGAAAATAATGGACGCTTGAGATAATTATTATATCATAAATCTTGAACTGATTTCGACTTTATTTTTGATCACTTATTCTTGAACACATTGAGATAAACATGTATTAGTTGAAGTTTTTTGCTTAGAAATTCTTTATGCTTAATAGTACACCTCAGTCTTGAGGACCAATACTCTAGAACTTGATTGATTACTACTTAAAGCAAAATCCTAGGAATCACATGAATAGAAAAATGATGTTATATCATTTTTGGACCGATTGAGCATTTTTTAGCCTACCTTATATGTATATTTATCCCTAATCACCCCATTTGAGCTTAATTACCCTTTTTTTTATTTCACCACATTATAGTAATCAAGCCTTTGAATTTATTTATCCTAAAATCTACCAGTAGAACCATAAACCTTAAGTTTATTTTAAAATATTCTTAAAAAGAAAAAGGTTGTATGTGCAAAAAAGATACTGCAATGAAAAATAATAAGTCTTGAATGTATTTATCAATCTAAATTTAGGGTACATTAAAAAAAAAAAATAGAAAGAGCTTTAAAGCACAGTACCCCTAACTTAAGAAAAAGAACAAATTCTTTGCAAAAGTGATTAAAAGAAATATTGAAATAGCATCAATTTGGGGAATGAGATGAATAATGAAAGAGGAGAAGGAATCACAATGTTTCTAAGTAAAATCTAAGTGTTCATGGTGTGATTTGAACTTCATATGTATATATTTATATCCCACCTTGACCTTACCCTTATGTTACAAGTTAAATAAAGTTCTAAATAGATACTTAGATATGTGTATTTCTACATTGGTGGAGAGTTGTATGAATAGCAAGATTACGGTAATGTGATAAATTGAAATATACCGAGACATCATCTTTATATACTTTCTTAAATTATTTAAGAAATATATGTTTTATTTGGCTAATAACTTGTTACACACACACACACAAGTGATCATTTATAAGGGAAAATGAAGTACTAGATGAAAGTTGTTTATTGATTTCTGAAAAGCCTTGTGTTATTTAACAGCCTTTGAGACTATAAAGATTATCATTAATCAACCGGAGCTTATTTTTAATTTTTATTTTAAAGTCATGAATAAGTTGTGAATGTTTGACTTTTTTTCTGCTTAAGGACGAGCAAAGTCTTGAGTTTTGTGGTATTTGATAAGGGCATATCTGCACTAGTATATTTAGTCTCCAACTATTGTATTTTTATCCAAATCATGAATATTTGGCTATTTATTCATGGTTTTAATCATAAATAGGTGTGCAACAGAAAATGTAATGCATAGGAACAAACAAGAGGTAAAACGGATGCAAAACGAGCAAGATACGCTCATTTTACCGAGCATCTAATTCCAGAACGTGGAGCATCGTAGCGCCATTGCCCAGTGCTGCAGTGCTCTGTTGAGAACAAGCAGAATCTATGTTCCAGGTGTTGGCGCCACGGAGCAAGCCTTAGTGCCGCGACGCTCAACACAATAATAAAGAAAACCCTCCTTTTAAGTCCTATTTGGAATTGGATTTGAACACCTTTGCCTCTAGGGTTTCTAATTCCTGTAAAAGCACTCTTTAGAGAGCTAAAACACAGACTTAAGGAGGTAAAAACTTAGTGAAAGGATTCATAACACAAAATCAAATATCAAAACTAAGAAATCAAGATTCAAGTTCAAGATTGAAGATTCAAGCTAAGGAAGAAGGAAAGGCACATCAAGGCATCTTCTTGATTAGTTTTTTTATTATCTTTCTTTGTTATTATGTTCTTGCTCTTGCTGTTCTTCATGTATTAGTTTGATACTTTTGGTTTTGTGATGAGCTAAACTTGTTTATCTAGGGTTAGACTATATGAACCTAGTATAGAGTTCGATTTTGTTTATTATTAGTTATTGAACTTTATACATACAATTAATTCATTATATCTTGTGTTTAATGCTTTCTTTATACCTGATCAATATGTTGAATAATTGAGGAGCCATGTTAAACTTAACAAAGGGATTCATGTGTTTAGCCTAAGATAGTTTGATACATGATCATAGGGTAACAACTATGAGTTCCATCAAGGATAGACATATATCTAGGTGGCATGTATGGTATTATTTACATTTGATCTTAATGAATTACATTCTAATTTTATTACCATATACATATAGGTGATTGTTAGAATGCATAATATAGTTGACCATTGACAGAGGCTTATGATGAGATTATTATCTAAGCCAATCAATTCGTATTAAGTGATTAACTAAGATATTAATGAGTCCGATGAAATATTAGAGGATGTGTCTATACCCTATATAATCAATTAGTGAATTTATCTCTTTGTTTATTTTTGAGTAATTAGATTCAATTCTTATTTTGATTTTTTTTTTAATAAAAGTTAAGTAGATATAATTTTAGTACTTGATTGATAGAATTAGGTCGTTTAGTCTCTGTAGGAATGATATCTAGACTTAACTTCTATATTACTTGATATGATAACATGCGCTTGCGCTTAGCTATTTTAATATACATTAGTTCCTAACCTCAAGAGGAACTTGATTTCGCTCGGTATGTTAGACCAAAATAGGTGTTCAATCAGAGCTGAGAATGGGATTCTTAAGTTGTTGAAAGGTTCCATATAAGTTATGAAAGGTGATAGGTATAATGTGTATATATGCCATATGGAGAGGCAGTGAGTAGTTATGCATCAATATCTGTAGATGATTAGATTGTGCATACAAAACTGTGGCAATTAAGGTTAGCTCACTTAAGTGAAAAGAATCTGAATGAGTTGTATGATTAGAGGGTGTTTAGTAATGATACGTTTTAGCATTTAGAGTTTTGTGAGCATTGTATGCTTGGCAAAGTACATAGAGTTAGATTTAGTACTGGAGAGCACAAAAGAAGACTCTTGATTATATACACTCGAATTTTTGGGTCTTGTATAAATAGTCATACATGGTGGAGCGAGATACTTTGTAGTAACCAGTATCCATAACCGGTAAGAATATGTATATTTATATATATAAATATACGTATTTTATTTGTATGTGGGTGATCCTTGATTTATATATTGTTATTAGTAGTGTTTTTATAGGTTAAGGATATACTATTAGTATTGGGTTTATTTGCAAGACTTTGAAATTATTTTAGGGACCAAATTGTTATACTTTGAAAGTTTTGGGGGCAAATTCGTAAATATCAAATATTAGCCTCTTAGTATAAAAATACACTTTTAAACCCTAATTTACCATTTTTAGGTCGAGCTACCCATTTTAAGAGAGAGAAGAGAGAAATAGAGGAGAGAGAAAGAGGAGAAGAAGAAGAAAAAGAAGAAGAAATTGGAATTTTGAATTTCAAGAGGTATATCATACGTATTTCTCAATTTATTGGTATTAATTAAGTTAATTCCTTTAAGTTTTGATTTCTGAAAATATGTATAATTGAGGATTTGTTGTGTATTTCGTAAGATCATATGAGAATTGATGATGATCTATAAGATAGTTTGATAAATCATGATGAATTATGGAATTTCTGCTGGATAACCTCTTGATCTAGGAATTTTATAAATTGTTGTGATTCGATTCTGGTTTTGAATTTTGAGTATATGAAATTAGACATGTTAAGGATCATCTGACACTTTGAATCAATTGAAAATTATGGAAATTGAATTTATAGTGAATTTACCAAAATGACCCTGAAATTCTGGAAATTTCCTGTGTAAACAGTATAGTACAGTGAAAAATAATTTTTGTCCTACTGAATGATCTTCAAAAATTATGAATTTGTGGAATATGATAATTTTATATGTCTAATATGATATACTCGGAATTGAGAATTTAGATCAATGTGGTTGAAGTGTTATGAATTTCTAAAGTGTATCAGCTCATTGCAATATTTGATTAACAGATTTTTAAAGTTATAGAATAAAATAGTTTTAAAATACCTTTGGCAGTGATTTGGAAGTGAAATATTTATCATGGACTGAGATATGTGTTAAGAGTAATTATGTGGTAGTTTTATAATTTTTGAGTTAGTATATGATTTTATAAAATTGGAAGATTGAATACTGTTCAGTAAGTATCTTGATCCTGTCAGGTTTGTAGTTTGGATTCGATGGTGTGTATGGAATGGATTGTGTAGGAAATTTGATATAATATTCATATATAAGAAGGATATATGAGTCAAGGATGGTATATTCTGATTTTGGAGTAATTGGACATCATTTGATGTATTAGAAATTTTTGTTAAGTGTAAGTGGTCAGAATGACCGGTTTTGAGAAACCAAATATTTAGACCAATTTGATGTGATAAATGCATTGTGTATAATTTTGTAAGCTATTTAAAGTATTTTGTGTGAATTGTGAGGCTTATGAAAGGATTAATCTCCATTGATAGGTTAAGGAGATTTAAGCCTTGTAGCTGAAAGTGTTAAGAGGTAAGTATACTAGACTTTTTACTGAAATCACAATAAACATAGTAATTGTTTTGTATGATTTTGCAAATGGGGTTAAGAATATGTTTATGTTATGTCAAAGTATATTTTGATATGAAATGTGAATATATGTTTCTGAATGTGAGCATTAACATTGAGCATGGACATACATGTGTTTTTGTAAGTGAGCTTTCAAAATAAGATGTGTTTAATAAAGAAAGCTTTTGAAGTGTAATATGTCCATGAGAAATATTTTGTATTTTGAGGGTACTTGAACTCACTGTTAACTTAGTAGGCAATTTATGTGATTTGTGGAGCCTTTATGTGTGGCCTTTCCTTTGGGATTGGTATATGTTATGTGTTCCGTATGTAGGGAGGATCCTATTGGTACCTAAAGGAAGAGTGAGTCATCACATTCGTGTGGTGGCGTATTAGTGCATGTGAGAGGACTCACCGATGATCAGGGTGAGGGTTTGGCTTTTACCTTCGGGCATAAGCATTATATATGTGTTATTCAAGACCTCACTTGTACTATTCCTCTCATACGGTATGTCACCTACGAGTGACATTTGGCTCATTATGTGATATGTAAGTCCTACTAAGTAGTAGTTGAGTGATGGTATTCCTATTATGTGTTTTGAAAGAATGTGTAAGCGTTTACATGATATGTGATTTGATAAGATTATGATTTTGATTGATCACAGCATATCATACATATGCATTGTGTACATATATGTATTTGTATTTGATATATGAAAAACTAGTATGCTTACTGAGTTTTATACTCATTATAGTTTATGGTGATTTCAGGTAAATAAGGTACATGTGTGCTTAGCGGATTTGGCAAGGCTTCTGCTGTTCCTTGGGTTCCCTAAGTTGCTAGGTTGTTGTGTGTTTCATTTGGGGACACGTGGGATAGGATATTTGATTTGTCCCTATTGAATAAATACTTATGTATTATTTCATTGTGTGTGGATTGGATTTGGTTTAAGTTTTATAAAGTGTGGTTATTGGATGATTTTAAGTAAGAATTTGCAATGGATATATTCTGGGCTCCCGGTAACAAAGGTGCTACTGGTGACGTAGTAGAGTGTTAATCTCTGAGAAAACTCTGCGTATCTCCGGTTTAATAATTGTCCCAGTCATAATTCAATTGCTATAATTATGAAAGAAATTAAAATGAATGTTTAAATATTGTCAAGAGAAGGTTATATTTATATGTTAGGTTATGGTTGATTTTAGTGTTGAACTTACTAGCAACTTGCTAAGGATTTCTGTGTTGAATGAAAGTTGAAAATTTTGTGTAATATTATTTATGAGTGCACATGCAGTGAATGAATGTAAGTGATGTCATATGTCGGATCTTTTGGGTCTGGGGCGTGACATACTTTATGACATTCATAGATGATTATTCGAGAAATTTTATCAAGAGACTAAGGACGAACAATGACCTTGAGTATTGCAACAAGAAGTTGATAGCTTTTGTGCCAAGCATGGAATCACAAGGCATAAAAATGTAAGATCAACACCACAGTATAATGGTCTAGCAAAAAATATGAACATGACCTTACTTGAGAGAGTGAGATGCATACTAACCAATGCTGAAGTGTCTAAGGCATGTTAGGGTGAGGTTATAATCACAGCAGCCTACTTGATCAAAAGAAGTCTTTTTTCAGCAATGAACTTCAAAACACCAGAAGACAAGTGGTTAGATAGCTTTCTAAAGTATGATCACCTAAGAACGTTTAGTTGCCCAGAATTTATACATATGAATCAAGACAAGTTAGAACCTAAAGCCTTGAATGAGGATATTCATAGGATATTTAAAAGATGTGAAATGATACAAGGTGTGGTGCACACAGTTAAAGCCACTAATGAGTATCATTAGTAAAGATATGACGTTTGATAAGACGACAATGCTAAAAATTAAACAAGAAGAAGTGAGGCCTGTGCCTAAGGGAGTTTAAATACCAAAAATAGTTTAGGTTGAAGTGAAGCTTAAAAGTAGATCTGAGATGCCCTCTGATCAACAATTTACCAAGTCATCCATTAAAAAGGTACAAAAGACACCAGTTAATTCTTAATGAGTATATTTTATATCGATTGTTTTATTCTCCTAAATTTGATAATTGCTCAATTTATTAAGAATATATATTTTTTTATGTGAGTTAATTTTTTTTTTTTAGGTTCCAAGTTAATGGAGTTATTTAGGGGCAAAACCTAAGAAAACACACAAAAACATCAAAAGTGGACCAAAATGCTCAATTTAAACAGTAACTATAAATAGTAATTATGAATATTAAAATATGAATAGTGTACTACAACGTCACTATTTTGCGCTGCAGCACTATTTCGAGCAAAAACTTGGGGCCGCAACATTGTACACTGGGGAATTTTCTAAGGATCCATGCCATAATTTTGAGATACCAATTTGGAACCTGATATAATGAGAGAAAATGTCTCATTTGAAGAAAGAGGAGAAGGCACAATTTGAGAGCAAAAATTAAGAGTTTCTAGTGAAAGAGTATATCAAAGCTTGGAATCTTGAAGACCCCCAAAAGCTTCTCCAACTAGTTCTCTATTCTCATCTTATCTCATTTACTTTAGTTTAAAATTTATTTTTGTAATTTATGTTGTTTTGAACATGGTTACTCTTATGAACTCTTGGATTATTGTATTTGTGCATATAACTATGGATAGCTAAATTTCTTGTTCTAGAGCTTGATGGAACTCTATTAGATATTATGTTATATATTGTTAGTTGGTTAGTGACTATATCTTGTATTTTTCATTTATGCTTTTTATGAGTTTAATATTTCTAATTGGATTGAAAATGGTTAGATGATTTAGACTTGTGGATATGCTTGGGAAGGTTTAACCCATGTTTTGGAATTAAGTTGGAAGACTAATAGAATTAAGGTAATCACTTAAGGGTAGCTTAATGCATGTATAGATAACAATTAGATATGGATATCAAATTGATTGTGTATGCATAGGATCTCATTCGACGCTTAGGAGAAGTAATGAGATTAGTTTTAAGCCCTTGATTAATAAATTCACAAGATTAGTTATTAATCACTAACTCTAAAGAACATAGAAAAGGTAGAGTGAAATCAAGACCCTATGATTTTTTTGCCATAGAATTCAACTCTCTGTGAATTTGTTTAATTTTAGTTTTTCACATCTTTACGTTCCTTAACCATTTTAGTATGTTATTTAGCTTAGATAAAGTTAGGTTGTTAACACCATAGTCATTAGTATTAATTTAGAAAATCAATCCTCATGTGATGTGCCTTGATTTATAACAAAATTAAATTGCAAAGTTGATGGAGGATAGAACTAAATAGATACCTTGATAAGTCGAATGGACGCCACAAGGATCAATTTAGGGTTTTGACGCCACACTCTTGATGATCAAAGAGTGATAAGTCGGCAACTATCTTCAAGAGTTGAAAAACTTGAGAAGACAATTTTGAGAGAGAAATAGCTCTTCTATTTCGTGCTTCCAATTTCAAAATGAGGCAACTGCCTCTACAAGACTTCTACATGCCTTATATAGGCTTACAAAATGAGGTGAAACCCTAATGTTACCCAATAAACTTAAAAAGGCCCAAAATAAGCCCAATATGACTTAACAATTTTAAAACAAAAACTAAACAATTTCAAAATAGCCCAAATACATAAAAGTAGTAACATAAGAAGTAAATAAAGCCCAATAGCATGAAAAGAAAGCCCTTAGCTGCTTCTTAAAGCCCAACGTCACCAAACATCTCTAAATCACGTCCCAATCTCAAATTGAAGACAAATAAATACATTTAGCTCGTTTCCATTCAGACCGCAAGCTTCTAATCCCATAGAAGCTTCAATAGCTCCAATTTGACTACTTATGGCCCTTTGAAGCTGTTTAGCCTTAGCCCTTGTTATTGGACCATCTGAAATCTCCTTTACGCTCAGCTCGCCTTCTTGGGTTGATTTAGAACCTTCATGATGCACATCATCATGAGAATTATAATCACTCATCACTTTATTACTTACTCATGACCTGTGCACTTGCGGTTTTATTCGTTGCATGTTTAATTTCACGAACAAGTCTTTAATGTCGTTGCTGGGGATTGTGAAGTTTGAATTTTTGCTAATATTGCAGGTAAACAACTTGATTTTAATTTATGCATTTATTTTTCCTTTTATTCTTGTCTAGTTGTGGTTGTTGTGGTATTTTGAAGGTTTATAAGAAGAGCTTGTAGTTTAGAGCTTTTGCCTTTTGGTTTAAAAGTAGAGCACACTTTCCGAAGGCTTAGGAGAGAAATGGGAGATCAAGCACAAGTTATGGCCAACGACAGTAATAACCACTAACAACCACAGGCATTACAGTACTATTTCAAGCCCATGGTTAATGAGAACTATTTAGGGATTCGACATCAAGGGGTTCAAGCTAACAATTTCGATTACGAATTCATGGAATAGTTCCATTTGACAAATCGGGTATAGACCTAAAGAGTCCCAATATGAAATATACTCTTTGAGCACTTAGGCAGTTTACCGTATTGAATGGTTCAATACAGTATAATTCAACAAATTACTAAGAAATATGAACCTTGCCAACAATGTGACAAAACCCAGTACCACAATATGAAATTGAACCCGAGATTTTCAAGACGCAAGTTTGACGAGTCTTAATCCTTCAGTTAGCAAACCAAGAACCAAGACTATGGTTAGATATAGGACGCCACACCAAGAAACCCCAAGGACACTTCAAGAATCTAAGTGATAAGTTCGATTGTTTGAACGCCACAAGAACAAGCTTGATAAGTTCAAGTCCTTTCAAGAATGAACGAAGACACAAAAAATCTCAAATTGTATTTTCTAAAATCTATCCTCCCACTCTCAATCCCCATGGTATTTATAGAGACCATAAGAGATGTCAAGTTACAACTTTCAAATACAAATTTTAAACTTACAACTAATACAACAATTGAAATAACAAAATTCAAACTTAATCAAATTTCCAGAAAATATGTCTAAATCAAAGGAATTAGGTTTCCTTGAATATTCAAATTTCCAGAAAACATGCCTAAATCAAAGGGATTAGGTTTTCTTGAATATTCAAATCTCCAGAAAATCTGCCTTAATCAAAGTGATTAGGTTTTCTTGAATAATCAAATCTCTAGAAATTCTACCTTAATCAAAGTGATTAGGTTTCCTTGAATCTGATTTGGACTTATTTGAAATGTATTTGGGCTTATGCTAGGCCTCTATGTGTTTGCCCTCCCACAAACTTGTTGAATCAGCCTATTTAATGCTTCTTTAAATTGCTTGACTCTAAGTCTTATGATTGGCCCATTTGGCAAACTTAATGTACCATGTGATTGATGGACTTGTGCCCTTCCAAGCCCACGTGCAAGTTCTTTCTCTTGTATGCGTATAGGCTGTGCAGTGTCGTTTGCATCACTAAGGTTAAGTTAACTAAAGTATATGGTTAAATGGTGGGATCCACTTTAGGTTAACTTGGTAACCTAGTAAGGATATAAATGTAATTTCACTTTATGATTATTTAATTGTTAAATAATTAAAATAAATATTTATTTATTTAATTGTTAAATAAATGATTTAACTTAACTATGGTTAAAGGTTAACCATATGGTTAAGTTAAGTCAAGTTAACTTTACTTAGTGGTTAAGTAAAGGTTAACCTAACCATGGTTAAGTTAGTTAACTATAGTTAGAATATTTAAATATTTATTTAACTTAAGGGTTAAGTAAAACTAACCTAACTAAGGTTAGGTTAAGTTAAATTAAATGCAAATAAAATTCAAATTAGTTTGAAATTTATGCATTAGTATATAAAGGGAAATGAAATTCAAAATTAACAAGTTTTAAGTTTTTAGATTTTACAATTTTGATGGCCATTTCAATTTGAGAAATTAAAATTCTTTGTTTTGTGTTTTAAGTGTTAGAACAACAAAACAAATATATAAATGGTTACTAAATGTAATAACTAAAATAGATTTATTTTAATTGTTCAAGAGTTAAACAAAAGATAAAACAAATTAATTATTTTGATTAAAACAAATGTTAATTGTTTTTGGTTGGCTAGAAAATTAAGAGAGAAATAGAGAATGAAAATTGAAGTGTTTCAAGAGTTGAAAATATTTTCTATTCATCATCTTGTCCAATTAATTTAGCCATTAAAACATGAATTAAATTTATTTTTATTCAAGAGTTGAATAAAAGGAAAAACAAATTTAACTAAGTTAAAGAGTTTAACTTTGAATCAAGTTTAAGAGTTAAACTAAATGCTTGATTAATATACTACTATTCTAGATAATCAAACCCACCCTTGTTTATTGCTAGGATTGATCAAAGTTTCATTTCATGGTGGACTTCAAGCAAATTAATCCAAAGGCTTCATGGGTTAAATTTCTCAATCTCGTTTTTCATTTGATAAATATGTATTACATGTGTTCATTATATTAATTTTAATCTTCCGCTGTGCACATATATGTATAATATATGTATATTTTTTGTATGATGAACACATCCCACATGCAAGCACCCTAGAATAATCAACACCCAACACTAATGTGGATATTGTTCATGTTAAGACATTTTATGTTATTTTATGCCCTTAAAGTATGTGTAATAACATTTTATTAGATTAATAAAGTTTATTCATACATATAATTGAGCATACATTGAAGAGCCCATATTTATAAAGTATGTCATCTATGTATTATGCATATAATGCTAATACAGAGGGTATAGATCACAAGTTCTTTATAAATTAAATCATGTTCACAACCATTAATGAAAAGGGCATTCCATTATGTAAGGTTGTAATTTTTTTACTTCTTGCAGTGGATGATTTACCTTGATCATCGAAGTAGAGACTTTGAGTAGAGAAACTAATGTATATGATACATTGAATAGGACTACTGTGAATTTTGATTTGGTTAACTAAATGTTGTAGATCTTAATTCACAAAAGCTTTAATAAGCTTGATTGATCTTAATCCTGAGCAAGTAATAAACTTACATTCATGCGTTGTATCTTTTGAGTTATCACGGAGTGAGATCTACATAAACGGTCAAAACCTCGACAGCTTGGAGATATAATTTCATGGGTCTTAAGAACATATATTTGCAAGATAGAATCTAATAATTAATGTTCGCCTAAAATGTTTGCAGTACTTGATCATTAGAATTTGTGACCACAGTTTATTCAATAAATTATGTATTGAATAATAATATTTATTTGTTAATTTATTTACAAATATAGATATATTAAAAATGATCATTAGAGCTTTCAGTGACATAGGGGAAAATAAGTAATTAAGGAGGCAAGACATTTTTTAAGGCCTAGCTTTAATTATGGACATCAATTAAAGGGTCGATGAAGTGGTTATTATTGGTCTAAAGATCAAGCCCAATTTAATTAAATGGAGTTTTAATTAAATGGGCTTTTATTTTATAAGATGGGTTACTAGAGTACAGCTCTTGACTTTTAGTGCAATAGCCTGGGATTAACTTATAAGAATTGGTGTATTATGAGATAATTAGGATTAGGCCTTTTAAGTTGGAGGTAGGAAGCCCATAGGTCTTGCAGTCCCTCTATTAGCTCAAATCCTAATTAAACTCTAATTTCCTAATCCTAATCAAATTCTAAATACCCAAGGGAGATCCCTATATATATGAGAGGTATGTAATAAAAAAAATGACCATATAACCATTCAGAAAAAAATTCTTTTACGTATTCTTACGTGAAAAAAGAATTTAGTTAATACTATTCTCTCAGATTTAGGTATTAGTGGTTTTAGAGATTAAGAAAGATCCACACGCGTTGAGTTTGAAGATTGAGGATAGTAGAGAAGATTGCACCTATACATGTAATTATAAACAAGACGATCTGACTTCTGATACATTTATTTTTATAAACAAAATTTTTTTATTTTACATACCAACAGTTCATATATCTAATGAAGGTAGGATAATTGACCATTCTCTCACATCACTCCCTCCGATTTTGACATTCTACTTACTATGGATGTAGGTACAGATCTTGTTGGTGAGAGGATTTTACTAAAGAAGTTTTCTTTCCATAACCTATTTCAGTTCCCTCTTCTAGGGCTCCAGGTGGTGTCTATGCTGTAGAGCCATTGCAATATGTTTCTCTTCCTGAAAAAAGGTCAACAAATATTTCCTTTGCTGTGGGATCTTCTGTTCCACCTCAGATAGTTCCCACTGTAGCTAGCTTTACTCCTAACCTTAAGGAGGAGCTTCTTAACATTATTCATGATATTTTTAGGAATACTTATAAGAAAGTGCATGTTCCTCACAAGTGAAACGCTTTAGAAAATCCTTTCGTGTCAAAAAAAAGTCCAAATCATCCATTCTTACTGATACGACTGTTCCTGGGGTGACTTCAAAATCAATTGGAGCTCAGGACAAGACATCTAAAGTTTTATTGGAACCTTTCACTAGTTTGGGATCTTCCAGTGTTCCTTCGCCTATTATTCCTCAAGTTCTAGATTCTTATGCTAGTGCTACTTAAGGTCTTTTTGATGTGGAAGGCCCTTTTCAACATATTGTTAATCCTCCCGTGAAGAGTTTTGTCCTCCAAGTAAAATTTTTTATTTGTTTTATTTTTCTTTCTTTTTCTTCTCTTCTCTTTTCTTGTCTTTTAATATTGATTTTTTTTGTCTCATCTTCATTTTTCAGAGGATTTATTAATATTGATAATGATCTTGTGGCTCATTCTCCCTCTAAGAGACGAGAGCAGGAAGGGAATGTGAGGTTCTTGAGATGCAACAATATACGATGCCATCTTCCTCTTTTTGTGGGTTTGGTGGACTAGAGTCTTCTTCTTCATCACATGCTCAAAAAGGGGAAGGTAAAAATTTAAAGCAAAGGCCTCTCCTCTTAGAAAAGAATGTGAGGATCTTTCTAGGGAAGCTCTAAACACCAATGCCTGTTTTTAGAAGGAAGATAAAGACATTATGTGTGAATCATCCCTCATTCGAATTTATGGAGATGATTTTACAGTGATCCTAGATAGCCTATTTCACAAAGGGGGACTTAGATCTGATTCCCAACATGTTTGTAACTGATTAAAGGCAAAAAAGTTCTTCCTCAAGCCTTAACTTAAAATTTTATTTCTCTCTTTTTATTTTCAGGCTATCAAAGATGTTGTCTTAACTATGAAAGCATATGAAAAGAAGCTAAAGAAAGCCCAGAAATAGTCTAAGAGACTTCAGATAGGGTTTGAATCTGCTAAGGAAGATAACTTGTTGTTACGGAGTTGGAATTTATTAATCTATATTGAAGATGTTGGAGAAAGAGTTGCAAAAGCTTCATTCTAACTAAGAAGATAAAGCTGCTATGGAAAAGCTTCAGTAATATGTCTTTGATCTTACTGTAGAGGTTTTTGGGTTTAAAGCTACCAATGAGATGCTAGTTTAAGAGAAGGGTAATCTGTCGTCATCATTGACCTCTAAGAAAGCTAGAGTAAGCTTCTTGAAAGGTTAAAACATAGATATGTGCTTCCAAGGACTCGTTAGGTTCAAAAATTAGTGAACTTCAAGAGAACTTAACTGCTGCCAACTGTGATATTATGAAGAAGCATGATGAGCAGCAATAAGCTACTAACAGTACAACCATAGGTGCTAATCTATTAAAGGCCACTGAAGCTAATGCTTAGGAATTGGAATGTATTGTTGGGTACTTTATGGTCACCTTAAAAAATAATCAAAATTTAATCGAGTCCATGAATGATCAATGAAGGCATCGCAACGAGACACTAAAAGCTTATTTTAAGCGCTAAGTTACAATTGCGTCAGCTCAAAGCTTTCGCCATGGATTCGAATTAGCGAGAAAACCTTCTGTGTACTGTAAGCTTCCTAAAAACCATGATCATCTATATGGTTGGTATTTTGTCTGGTCTGTGAAGCACTATAACAACGACCCTCATTTCACTAGCTATTATTCATCTAGGGAAGAGCTTCCGAGGCAGATCTTAATACTATGTCTTTTTCTAAGAAATCTTTTAATGCTAGGATAGTTGAATGATTTTTCTTGTACTTTTTTTATTTCTCCTTTTATATGAGCTTTTTGCCAATGGCATAACTTGTATTGAAATTTTATAGCAATGAAAATTTTCTTCTTTTGCTTATGCTCTATATGTTGAATTTTGTTATAGTTAAATGTATGTATTTTTTTTGCTACTTGTTTTCTTTTCATTCTATGGGCTAAGCTTTTTTTTTTTTTTCTTGTAAAGGTAAGAAGAAGATGGTGAGAACCCTTGTTCTCTTGGATCTTTTCTCTTAATTCTGGAATGATGAAGTTTTGTCTCTTTTTACTTATTGTTAGAAATGATGCTTATATGTCATTTCAATATTGTATGAATATTAATTATTTAATATTTATACAATAAATATTTTAAATAAATTCGTTAATATTAAAAAATAAATGGTAAGGTGCTTGTAACATTTTAGACACTGTATAATCTAAAGGAGTTTAAATCAGTGTTAAGAGTTAACAACGTTAAGAGTTATAAATTAGTACTGCTAAGAGTTAATGGGTTATAATAGTCAATGAAATCTAAGGAGTTGGAGCATTGTCTGAAATAAGACAAAGATGTGAGAATATATTAGTAATGACATAGTTGCAAGGAGTTGTAAATAGTACTAGAAAATGTCATTATGCAAGTATGTTCTCAAACACTATGTTTATTATCTATCTTCACTGATGCAAGTCTATTAATAAAGACCTTTTTATATATAGATTAGTGTATGTCTATATCTAGATGGTCCAGATGGTTAGTCGTAGCAGACCAAGAGCTTAGTGGAAGCTTGTATAGGTATGTCGGTATTCAATAAGGACTGGGTATTGAACAGACTCACGAGGACCTCTAATAGACATCTTATAAAGACGTCAATAGAAGGTATTCTCGAGTTAAGTAGTATTCATAGTCCTTTGAGCTGAGTACCATGGTGGGCGTATGAGTGATTTACTATACTTTGGTTCCACGCATGTCAGAGACCTTTCATAGTCTAACCGCTAGGTGTTGATGGGTATGATCCAATGCTCATAGAGTTTGGTGCGAATGGATATGGGATATGTCAGCTCATATGGGTGAGTTCTATATCTAATACTCCAAAATTGTATTTCAGAAAGTTTTATGACCATAAACTGTAAACTTGAGAAAGAGTTTCTCATAGGATAAACAATATCACAAAAGTGTTTGTAAATATTTTTTATGAAAATACTAATAGGACCCACCTCGAGACCCTCAACTGCAAATCTCAGCGGCCCTGCCGAGCACCCTAACGGAAGTTCCTCAGAATTTAACTATTAAAGGTGAGAAATTCTGTGAGGCGAACCCCTTTTTAATTCATACTATCACTGATAAAATCTTAAAATATTCGTGAAGATAATTTACGAAAATTTTAAATAAAAAAAAAACTTACAGAGTTTTCTTTGTTTTTCTGAAAATCCAAATACAAAACTTGCAAGAAAAATCACACTTCTATATTTCAAATAGCTTTCTCAACTTTCAAATAAGACCTCAAGTCCTTCCAAAATCAAATCCAAACTAAACCCAACAATTTTATTTCAATCATAAAATTATCATATTAATGAAAAGTAAAAACTATCACTATGTTATCGAAACCATTTCTTGTTTGTTCAAAATATATTTACAGTATGAACAAAGTCTATAACTACTATACAGAAACTCAAAAGGTGCTACTCAACACATTTACATTTACAAAATGATCGTATGACTTGGCCCCATTAATTAGCTGTAGGAGAACTAACAACCTGCGTACTGAGGCCTGGACTTGAAAAGGGTTTTAGAAAATATAAAATACAAAATAGGTGAGCTAAAAGAGTTCAGTGACTGCATTTAAAATTTTCAATTAAAAAAATAAGGTTCTGCATAAATATTAAATTCTGAAAACTGCCTAAAACATGTTTCTCAAGCAATTATAAAACTGCAAAATTGTTTCTAAACATCATATGCTAATAAATTTCTAGCGAATGATTTTTATCAATAATTAATGTAAACAATTGCTAAGATCTGTAAACCATAGTAACTAATATGCATATATATGTAAACACACTGATATGTACTCAGTAACTCAAAAACTGCTAAAACTCTCGCTCGGCCATTTTCTTTCTAAACTGCACTAAATGGTAACCCCAAAGCTCTATGTTCACGCAATGACTCAACTAGCACTGCACACGAGAGTAGGTCATAGTGCATTTAAACTAGCAACACCCACTGTGACATCTAAAGACATTTCATTGCTATGCAACAGAATTCTACATCGCCTACATATAGCGAGACAATACCCTGTACATATAAAGCGACTCACATGACTTGACAACCTGACTTTCTGGAGTTAGTGACATGCCCCCCAATACTTGCCCATGCATACGAGATATACCGGTCAGGTCTTAAACTATCACTACACTGTAAGTCTGAGGGTACCAATGGCTTTTGAAAACTAATTTTAAAATCTATTTTTCAGCTGAACATAAAAATTTATAATTGTAACAGTATTATAAAAAACTGTAAATCATATTTAAGCATTTAAGATCATATAAAACATAAAATTTAAATATGCTAAAATATATTAAACAAAAGATACACAATACAGATTTTCACTCACCAACTGCTCCAAGTTCAATTTTTCTCTGAAAATGTTCTTCTTTTACCCCTCTCGATTTTCTTCACTTATATGCCACCAATGACATTTATAATCTTTACTAATGCTAAAATTATACTTAAACTAGTAAGCACCTTAATTAGCTTACAAAGCCCGAATGGACTCCACTTTTTTTTTTCATTTATAAGGTCTTTCAATCTTATTTAATTCACTATCTGAAGTCATAAAATTGCTTAACACCCTATAAATTTGGTTAGACATAATTGCCCTTCATCTCACCAAGAATTGACAATTATGTCCATTTTTCTTCAATTTGTTTTTTTATTTTCCATCAACCATATACATCCAATTGATATAAAGAATCATTTATACGCAACAATTGAACCAAAACACAACTCAAACCCTAAAATCCCCTAAGTGGCCGAATTCACCTTTCTCCACCCAACACATTTCTTTTCTCAATTTTTTGTTCTAATGACATTCAAATCATGTCAATTTAATTCTAATGTCATAATAACATTCAATTGAAGTTTTTACATCAAGATCACACAAAGACATTAATTCTACACATTCACACATATACATATTTACTTATACAATATACATATATATCATATAAATATATTCATATACATATATGTGTATATATACATAAATATATATATATATGTATACAACCATACTTACATGTTTACATAAATCTATACATACATTCACACACATATATATATATATATATACATGCATAAATACATACAAACATACATATTTATTTCTATTTATTAATACACATATATGTATATCAACCCTATACATACAAAAATATTTGTATACACACATAGAGATGTATATTTATACATATTTATAGACATATATATATATACATCTAAATACATGAAATAAATACTAAAATAATAAATTTCTCCTTTCTTTCTTTCTTTCTTTTTTCTTTCTTTCTTCATTTTTTTTCTTCCTTTCTTCCCTTTTCTTTCTTTCTTTCTTTCTTTCTTTCTTTGGCAACACTTATCTCCCTCTCTCTTTTTCGTTTTTTTTTTTTCCTTTGCTTTTAGCTAACACTTCTCTCCCTCTCTCTTTTTCTCACGTGCATCTCTCCATTTTCTAAACACCTCTCTTCTTCTTTTTTTCCTAACCAATTAAAACACCACAATTGCCCCCTTTTTAACTTTTCCATAACCAATCATAATAACACACTTATACTTAATTTAATAAACACTTATCCCATTTAAAATAATATAATTATAATAATAATATAAAATATTCATAATATCTATTATTATATATTAAATTTGGATAAATGTTAATTAATTTAATTACTTATTTAATTTATATTAATCATAGTTAACTTTTAACTCAGTTTTGGTTAATTCTTAACCATGGTTAGGTTAATAAATTAATTAAATAATAAATGTGTGATTTTACCCTGTTGTCATTTAACATAGTCGACTAGTCACCCATGTGGGTCCCACACTACCACACTAATGGGTTAACATAATCACATTGAAATATTATTCGAACATGCCACACACAAAAAAAAAAATATTTGCAATAGGGTCAAAATTGATTATCCCTACAGTTTTTTTATCGCGATACTTCAAAATCTAGGTATCTACAATATTCATAGGAATTGGGCCTCACAACTATGAATCTGGAAATAAGTGTGCCGTCGAGCATATGGAGATTTGATAATTATGATCTATGTCTCTACTCTTCTAGGATATAAGTGATAGAAGGATTATACGAATATGTATTAATCTCAACTTATGTGGTCCAACGTATCGTTTTATAATATCCATAAAGTATATGTAAGGCATTGTTTATAGACTTACGAAAAAGTTTCGTAAGACAAACGGGTGTAAACCTAGAGAATCTCACAATATGAAGTGTACTCATTAAGCACCGGGGTAGCACATCGGGTCAAATAGTTTGATCCAAAAAAATTTTGAAAAGTAAAAATTATTTCAGGGTCTTTTAGTAAGCACATAGACTTAAGTGTTAAGCCTAAGAGCTTGGCAAATGACAAGTGATTATTGATCATCACTTCCGACAACTTGCCATCAGTTGCTACCACTTGTCAAGTAATAGCATGATGATGCCTTATTGTGGCTTGATAAGTGGCAAGAAGAATTGCCACACTATTTAAATATAAGACACATATCCTTGAAAAATAAAAATGTATTTTGAATGTAAATTGCTTTTTTCATTTAATTGGCCTTTGTGTAGCATTCATCAATTTAAGATAAACAATTGTATGAATTACAATTAGTTAACAAAAAGGCTTTTTGAGAGTTAAGATTCGGCAACTCTTAAAAGCAGCATAAGACTTTTATTCTTTATACATTTGGAGAAGAGACAATATAGAGAAGCAAAGAGTTACTTCAACGCCATTCCTACTAAAATTTAAAGCTGCCATTCTAGCTTTAGCATCCTACTATGCTTTGGACTAGAATTGTTCATAGTATCACTTTAGGGTGAGTTCCCTAATTCTGTTAGTGTAATAGACTTATATTTAGAATGTGTATATTGCAATAGAAAATTAGATTTTCATTTTCGTTGTGTTGATTTGTATGTAAGACATGCAAATAAAATAAAATTTGAATTGTAATGTACACATATGCACCCGATGATGAGCATACTTATACTTATAAGGGTTAAGAGGAAGGTAGTGGGAATCTGTGCTCTCTGCCTTTTTCTTCTAATTATGAAACGATAGGATCTATATCTTTTTATTCTTTTAAGTGCAAGAGGAAGGTGGTGGGAACCCCTATTCTCTCGACCCTTTTTTTCTTCTGATTTTGAAATTATAAGATATATATCTCTTTATTCTTCTAAAGGAGAAGAGGAAAATGTTGGTAACCCCTATCATCTCGGACTTTTTTTTTATAATTTTGGAATGATAAGATATATATCTCTTTATTCTTCTAAGGGACAAGAGAAAGGTGGTGGGAGTCCTTATCATCTCGACCTTTTTTCTTCTGATTCTAGAACGATAAGATCTATACCTTTTTTATTTTTTTGAAGGGATGAGAGGAAGGTTATGGGAACCCCTATCCTCTTGTCCCTTATATTTCTTTTTCTGGATAAAGGTAGAAACTAAACCTCTTGTTTTTCTAAAGTTCGAGAAGAAGGGGCCTAGAAACTTATATCCTCTCGTCCCTTATATTTTTGTTTTTGGATGAAAATAGGAACTGAGGCTCTAGTTCTTCCGAGGTTCAAGAAAAATGTGCTTGGTAACTCTTATCCTCTAGTCAAGGATATTTTTGTATCTGGATGAAGATAGAAACTAAGCCTGTTGTTCTTCCAAGATTCCGGGGGGAGGGAGGGCCTGGAAGCTCTTATCCTCTCGTCCTTTATATTTTGTTTCTAGATAAAGAGAGGAACTAAGCCTCTATTTTTTTCGAGGTTCAAGAGAGGGTGTTTGAAAACTCTTTTCTTTTTGTCCCTTATATTTTGTTTCTAGATGAAGATAAGAACTAAGCCTTTAGTTCTTTTGAGGTTCGAGAGCGGGATGCCTGGAAACTCCTATCTTCTTATCTCTTATATTTATGTTTTTGGATGAAGATAGGAATTAAGCCTCTTATTCTTCCAAGGTTCAAGAGGGAGATGCTTGAAAACTCTTATCCTCTCATATTTTATATTTAAGTTTCTAGATGAAGATAGGAACTATGCCACTTATTCTTCCGCATTCTCAGTATTTTACTATTGTTTTATTAGGAAATTGCAAATAATAACCTTTTTATTAAAAAAAACAATATATGTCTAATTACTTGAAAAGTAAATAATAATCAGATGGTGTCTTATATATAAAACCTTTTTAATTTCAATATGTTCCACAAGGTGGGTATGTTCTCTCTTTCCATATTTTGCAATTGATATGCTCATTGAACTAGCTTCTTCAAAACTTTATATGACCGTTCCCAAGTCTCACCCATTTTTCTTACATTTTTCTCTTTATGGATGCCCAGTGCATCTTTCAATACTAAGTCTCCATGTTTGATGGCTCGTTTCCTGATTTTGCGCTTATTCTTATTTTTCATTCTTTTCTTGTATATTGTTGCGTGGATTACGGCTATGTTTCATGCTTCATCTGCTAAGTCTTTAGCAAGATTTAGTGCTTCATCATTTAACTATAGATGTATTATCCTTGTTCTAAGTGCTAAGAGAAAATGCTTCCATTGGTAGGACTGACTCTATTCCATATACTAAAGTATAAGTAAGCTTCTTGTAGATCTATCCTCTATTGTTCTTAGGCATAAATGAGCTTTTTTTTTCAAGGACATAAATGTTGTTTTGTTCATTATTTTGGCCTACCCATTTCTTTATGGATAACTTCTAGAGGAAAACCTTCGTTCAATTTTGTATGTATTGCAAAATACTGTTACTATGTGACTGGTGAATTGTTTTTTTTTTATTGGAGACTAGCATCTATGGCATTCTAAATCGCATGAAAATATTAATCCATATGAACTTTTTTAACTCTGATCCAATAATGTTACTGTAGGCTTCAGCTTCCACTCATTTTGTGAAGTAGCTAGTAACTAATAGTATGAATCTTTTTCCTTTTATCACTAGAGGGAGTAGTTCGACAATATTCATCCCCAATTGAATGAAAGGCCATGGGCTGAAAATCGCATGCTAGCTGATAGTAGGAATGTGTATAATTAGGGCATATTTCTGGCACTTTTCACACCTCTTCACGTATGTTAGAGCTTTATTCTTAAAAGTGGGCTAGTTTTATCCATGTCTCAAGATCTTATATGTAAGTGTCTGTCCTTCCTTCCTCTTTAGAAATGCATATGAGGTTTATTTGTCACTTAGAAGATTTCATCTTTTAGGTACTATATGTAAGGTATCATCAGATTTATGGAGTAGTTATTTCTATAAAACTTGTTTCTAAAAAGTTCATTATTATTCTTTCCTCTGCTATGGCTCTCTCCCTGGTCATGAGTGGAATTAATCTAAATGTATATGTATCTACTACTTCTTTAGCTAATCTGTCTGCTTCCGTGTTCTGGCTCTTGGGTAATTAGTTGATGGTAACTTCTTCTAGTTTCTAGGCTGCCTTTTTTGCTTGCTATAGATAATTCTTCATCCTTTCTTCTTTTGCGAGTAATCACCATTACACTGGAAAGTGACAAGTGTAGAGTCTGTGTATATCTACAACCTTTTAATCATTAGTTGATAGGCTACATAGTCAACCCTTCTATTAATGCTTCGTACTCTACTTCATTATTTGATGTTATTTGTGGTAGTTTAGCGCATGTTTTAGAATGAGTCCCTTTGAACTTTTGATTTTGATTTTGATACCTACTCCTCTCTGGTTAGAAGATCCATTTATGTACATTTACCATGGTTATGAGCTTTCTGTTGGTTTTGTAGCTAGCGTTTCGTATTCTATTCTAGTTTATACTCGAGGAGGAAGTTTGTTAGTGTTGGGGTCGGTGCTTACGTGTCATCCCTGAATGTGCTTATGTATTTATACATGTGTACATTTATATTAAATCGCTAATACCTATTTATATGGTACAATGCAATGTAATATTACAGACATTGTATGATCTGAAGGAGTTCAGATCTGATATAAAGAAGTTTAGATAAAGGCCCATAGTTGACTACACTGAGAGATATAAATGTTAAATGTTAGCATAGCTAATAGTTAGCTGGTAATACTCAGTGAAGATCCAAGAGTTGGAGTCTTGTCTGTAATGGGACATAGACCTGGGAATATAGTTGCAAGAGTTGCAATCGGGTGTTAGGAAGTGTCAGTTGCGTAAGTATGTTCTCAAATATTGTCCCTGATCTATTTCTGTCGATGCGGGTCTGTCAGTGGATATCTTTATATAGATCAACATATGTCATACCTATAGGGTATAGATGGTTGTTCCTAGCCGATCGTTGATAAGGGCAAATTTGTCATATATTTTCTCATGTTTTTATTATTGATATTTTATGATTTATTGAGAATAGATGGCTATTTATGTGTATTATTGTTATTTATAGGGACTTGAACGAAATTTAAAGAAAGAACGCAAAAGGAGCGAAAACAGGGACTAAAATGCAAAGTTTTCAAATTATGAGTCCAGCGCCCCCGCGCCACAAGTATTGTCGCCCCAGCGCTGAATAGTGATCGAAATAAGAAAAACGACCTGATTAAGTCGCGTCTAGCGCCCCAGCGGCAGACAGTCACCGCGCCAGCGACGCTCCGTCGCCCCAGCGCCATAAAGTCACCGCGCCAGCGGTGAAGCCGTTTTTATACAGCGCCCCAGCGCCAAGATCCCACCGCCCCCGCGGTGAAGGGTTTTCACGCGTCGCCCCAGCGACAGATGCATAGCGCGCCAGCGGTAGTGCGAGTCCTAGTCCGACGAGAATTGAGATTTTCAAGCTCATATCAATCCCTATATAAAGCCACTCGTTCCCAACCTTTAAGAATGAATCCAAGACAACCCAAGAGCACCAAGAATACAGAGCACGAGTCTTGGAGAGCAATAGAAGCTTAATTGAAGCATCTTTAGAGAGAGATACAAGACGTTCTTCGGCATCAAGAGTTTCTAGGCAGCGCAATTAAGAGCAATTCGACGTCTATATCGGTTTGCGATTGATTGTATCATGTTTTATAATTATTTCTACTGCTGTTCTCTTGTAGCCATGAGCTAACTTGTTTTCTAGGGTTAATATTTGAACTCAATATGTGCGCTTAAATTGCCATATCTTTTTAGTATTTAATAAACTTAGTCATTTATTATTTAAGTTATTTGTGTTTAATGCTTCAATATATCTGGCCAATATATGGTGAATGAGTTGGTAATATTATTGATAAACTCGGAAGAGGAATCATAATATTTAGACCTAGGTAATTTGATGCATGATTGTAGAGTAACATTCAATGTTGCATATGCAAGTTTCAACTTAGGATAGGAATATACCTAATTGGCATGTATGATCAATAAGACCTAATCTTAATGAACCTTAGTTTATTACAAATACCATAGGAATATAGGTATTTGGTAAACTAAGGTATACTTGCATGACCTTGGAAGAGGCTTGTGAATACATTAGTGTCTTGATCAATAATAAAGACTAAGTGAGTTAAATATTAGAGGATTAATCATTAGAAACATATTGAGGGATAATATTAATCCTAGGTTCTCTCTACGTTGCTATATCTTTAAATCTCATTGCATTGTGTTTTTGTTTTATATTTCTTACATTCATTCTTAGGTTTTTATTTTTCTGAATAATTATTAGGAAGATATAATTTTAGTAATTGGTTAAAAAGAAAGAATTATCCCTGTGGGTTCGACATCCGACTTATTTAGTCTCTTTATTACTTGCATACGATAGTGTATACTTGCACTTAATTTATGATATAGAAATATCGCATCAATCGTAAGCTTGGAGCTCTTATTGACATATGGGTATCCAGTTAGGACTGGATATAAGGTAGACTCACAAGGGCCTCCGATAGACACCTTATGCCATTAACGGAGGGTTCTCTCAAGTTGAGTAGTATACGTGGTCCTTTGACCAGAGTGCCACAGTGGGCTTGTAAGTGATCCACCATACTTTGGTTCCACGCATGTCACAGACCTTTCATGGTGTGACCGCTAAGTGTCGCTGGGTATGGTTCGATGCTTATGGAGTTCGGTGTGTATAGATATGGGATCCGTCAGCTCGCATATGGAGTTAGATATCCAGATGCTTCGAGATTGTATATCACAAAGTCTTGTGGCCACAAGCATTAATCCCTGGAAAGAGTTTTGCCAAGGTAGAACAATATGGCAAAGGAGTTTGTGCATATTGTTCAGTGAAATACAAGTTTGGAGATAATACATGGATGAGCACTAAGGGATTTAATGGTGATAATCTATATCCACGCACATCCAGGATATCATGACGGAATGACTATATGTATACATTGTAACCTCAGCTTGTATGGTTCAACGCGCTGATTTATAATGTCCATGACGTGTGCGTGGGGTATTACTCACGGACTCATGGAATAGTTTCATTTGACGAATTGGGCATTGATCTAGGGAGTCCCACGATATGGAGTGTACTCGTTGTACACTGGGGCAGCGTGTCAGATTGAAGTGTTTAATTCAACAATATTCAACATTACCACGAGAATGCATGCGTGTCTGTATTTAAGTGTTAAATACAATAATTAGTTAATTATTGTTATTTACTAATTGTATTATAACACGTAGCATATTATGGACCCTCAGTTGAGTTTACCCAAGTATGCAATTTGGTGGAACCCACTAGGGGGTATGCTTGGTAACTATTTATGAAGGGCAAAATGGTCATTACATACTTTGATTATTTAATGGTTAAATAATAAAAATATCTCTTTTATTATATTATATAATATATTATTATATAATATTTTATTATATGATATTATATATATGTTAATATTTTATTTGGGTGCCAAATAGTTAGCACCCATTATGATTATTTTATTATTATTATATTTATATTATATTATTATTTTATTATATATATATATAAGAGAGAGAGATGCGAATTGTTGTTGGTGTATGTGTGCCCGTGAGAAAGAAGAAAGAAATGGAAAAGAGAAGAAGAAGAAGAAAAAAAAAGGAAAAATGAAATTGTTTCTTTTTTCTCTATAGTTCCAATTGGAGCAATTGTGAATTACTACAAATTCTCCATTTCTTATCTTTTTGGAGAAAAGTATATAAACACACACCCAACCATTTTGGGGATTAAGAGTTAATCTCATGATAAATATAAAGCTGCTGTTCTAGCTCACCAAGCCCACCGTGTTGGTGACTAGAACTGCCCATGAGTTGGTCTCCATGTGGACTCCAAGGAAATACGTGTATAACGTTACACGTTGAGGTGAGTTATCAACCTTATTAATATATTAATGCGATTAATATATTTTATTTATTGTATTTATTATAGTTTTACGCTTCCATAGAGTAGAATATGTATATGATACGTATTTTAGGCAATAGACACAATTGCACATGCATACACCCACGTGTATTAGATCCCGACAACAGCTAGTACTTGGCCTTTAATGGTAGTCTTAGTCTTGTACTTTATGTCTAGGTGGATAAGTTCAAGTGCCATTTTAGTTACACGTCTAGTTGTGTCTGGTCTTGCTAATATTCATTTTAAGGGGTAGGAAGTAAAAATTGTGATCAGATGGCCTTCAAAGTAATGTTTGAGCTTGTTTTTTGCTTGGACTAGGACACATTTCTGGGCTAGGACCAGTTTCTCTGCTACTGTGTATCCAATTTTAAGATTATATAGCATTTTACTAGTGTAAAATATTGGTTGTTGTTGTCTTCCTTCTTCTCAAAATATTATAATACTTACTACCACTTTGGACACTACTAGATACAAGTATAATGTCTCATGTAGAGCTAGAAGAGACAAGATGGGAGGATTTTCCAAATACTCATTTAAACTTTATAACGCTTTAGTTATTCTGGCCCCCTATAGTTGTCTACTCTTTATTTTGATTGCCTGAAATGAGGGTCTGTATCAGTCAAACATCCTAGAAATGAATTGATAGAGAACAATAATTCTCTCTATTAGTATCTGAACTTCTTTTAGTGTTCACAGGATTGTGGTATTTGAATAGTCAAACTTGTGTTGGATCAGCCTCTATTTCTCTTACTCCTACTACACGCCCAAGGAAGGTTTATGATGATATCATGAATGAACACTGTCTGGGATCTAATATACGTGGGTGTATGCATGTGCAATAGTATTTATAGCATAAAACACATATCACATACATATTTAACGCTGCGGAATAATTAAATCATACAATAAACATAATAAATAATATATTAATCACATTAATATATTTAAAGGGTTGAGAAATTACCATAATGTGTAACGTTATACACGTATATCCTCAGAGTCCGCCTAGAGACCAACTCGTTGACAGTTCTAGTCACCAACTTGATAGACTTGATAAGCTAGAATAGCAACTCTAAAATCCAGCACGGGATTAATTATTAACCCCAATACGGCCAGTTGTATGTATTTTTCCTTTTCTTTAAAAGGATGAGAAATAGAAATTAAAGCAATTCACAATTGCTTCTCTCGGCACCATAAGGAAAAATGAAATAATTTTATTATTTATTTATTTATTTTATTCTTCTTCTTCTTCTCGGCACCAAATGGGAAGAAACGAAACAATTTCATTTCTTCCTCTCATCCATTTCTCACAGCACTTTAAGAAGAAAAATGAAACACTTTCATTTTTCTCTCACCCGGCACACACAACACACACACCTCTCACACACACAATCTCACAATATATATATCTAATATAAATATACTAATATTATTGTATATATTATAATATAAAAAAGGCCACCTATTAAACAAAAAAATATTATTATATAAAATAAATAAATGGGTGACAACTATAAACTAATATATAATACAATAATATTATATAATAAAATAATATATAATAATATATTATAATGAGATATTTTAATTATTTAACAATTAAATAATCAATGTGTGATATGACCGTTTTACCCCTTATAAATAGTTACCAAGCCTACCCCTTAACAGGTCTCATCAAATCTCACACTTGGGTAAACTCAACTGAGGGACTACAATGCGCAATGTGTCATTATACAATTAGCAAATAATAATTATTGACTAATTGTTGTATTTAACGCTTAAATACAAACATGCACACATTCTTGCGGTAATGCTAGATATTACTGGATTAAACAATTTAATCTAGTACGCTGCCCCAGTGCACAATGAGTACACTCCATATCGCTGGACTCCCTAAGTCCACATTGGATTCATCAAATGGAACTATTGCCTCACGCACACGTCACAAAAATACAAATCAGCACGTTGAACCATGCAAGTTGAGGTTATAACGCATACGTATAGTCCTTCCGTCATGATATCCTGGATGTACTGGGGATATAGATTATCACTGTCAAATCCTTATGTGCTCATCTATGTCATATTCTTACTTGTATCTCACTGAACAATATGTGCAAACTCCTTTGTCATATTGTTACACTGACAGGACCCGACCCGAGACCCTCTACTATAGATCCCAGCGGCCCTGCCGGGCACCCCGACGGAAGTTTCTCCAAACCTAACTGGGTAAGTTAAGAAATTCCGCGAGGCGAACCCCTTTTTCTTTTTTTTTACTACTAAGAAGATCTAGTAATATACATGAAAACGACATCTTAGTTTTAAAAACAAACGGACAGAGTTTCCCATGTTTTTCGAAAAATCCATATAAACCTGCAAAGAAATTTCACTTCTAATTCCAACACATCTCAATTCTACCAATTCGGACCTCCGGTCCTTTTCAAATCAAATCCAACACAACTCAATTATTTCGCGTAAATCACAAAATAAGCATAATCATAAAAAGTAAAAATGATCATCATAAACTGGAAATCTCTTCTTCTTGATTCAACACATACTTATAAATATACATGCCTACACTATTATGTATAAAGTAAAGAGTGCTATTAGCACATTTACATGTACAAAAATTATCTTTGGATTCGGCCCACTACTCGGCGATAGGAGAATCAGCAGCTTGCGTTCCGAGACCTGCACCTGGGAAAGGGGTTTAAAACATAAAACATAAAACAAGTGAGCTAAAGGAGCTCAGTGAGTGTAAATGAGAATTCAATTACAAGACTATTATACAAAGATAGCAATTTCTAAAGTACATGCAGAAATTATGCTTCTAAAACGGATGTAAAATTGTAAAACGGTTTCTAATATCGTATGCTAATGAAATCTTGCCGAGCGGGTTTTATCTACATCTTTAGAAAACTATATTCAGAATCTGTATAACATAATAACTGCTGTGTGCATATAAATGCATAAATGCTATCGGTAAATCGAAAACTAGTAAAATCCTCGCTCGGCCATTTTCTTTCTAAACTGTACCAATGGTAACCCTAAAGCTCTATACCCACGCAGCGACTCAACTAGCACCGCATACATGAGTAGGTCACGGGGCACCTCAACTAGCAGCACCTACAGTGACATCTCAAGACATCTCACTGGCTACGCAGCGGAATCCTACATCGTATGCATATAGCGAGACAATATCCCGTACACATAGAGCGACTCACATGACTCGACATCCCGACTTCCCGGAGTTAGTGACACACCCCCAAGACCTGCCCTTGTGCACGGGATATACCGACCGGGTCTAAGACAATCAGCACCACTATAATCTGAGGGTACCAATGGCCTTAAAACAAATACAGAAATTTTAAAACTGTTTCGCAAATCGATCATGTAAAAGCATGTCTATGAATATATCAAGATCATAAATCATGTTTATGCATCGAAAGCTCATAAAACATACATAGTCATTGTGCGAAAACATAATAACTGAAAAGTAAAAGAAATGGCAGATTTCCACTCACAACCGCTCAGCGCTCAATTTCGCTCCCGATTCCTGCTCCCGTTAACGCTCTCGGTTATCCTCACCTATGCGCCATAAATGACATTTAGAACCAAATCGAACACTAGAATCTCATTTAACTACTAAATGCCCTAATCGGCATACAAAGCCCGGAGGTAAACTACTTCCCGATTTTAGTTACGGAGCCATAATCGAAACTAACTCACCATCCGGCGCCCTGAAAATTATTGAACACCTTATCATTTAATTGGACATACTTGCCCTTCACCTTTCCAACATGGACAATTATTTCCCATTTTCTTCATTTTTGGGTTTTTCATCAACCATATACATTCCATTCACAAAATGCATCATTTACACACAACAATTAAATCAAAACACCACTCAATTCCTAACTTCCCTAAAGTGGCAGAATTTCACCCTAGGTTCCAACACATTCCTTTTCTCAATTTCTTGTTCCAATTACAACAAAATCATGCCAATTTCATTCTAAAGCCCTAATTACAACCAATTGAAATCTCTACAACAAAATCACCAAAAACCCTAATTCTCACCTTGCCAATTTCTTCAAATTGATGACTCCTTCAAGCTCCAAACTAGAATTCAACTCAATCTAAGCCAAGAATACACATAAGAACATCAATTAACACATTCTTGAATTCTCACTTATAAAAGATGCTTTTCTTACCTCTTTTTCTTGAATTTCCACTAATAGAGACTTCAATTGAGCTTAAGGATTGGTTTGTAACCTTAATTTGGCTTGATTACACATGAAAAATCATGAAAAAAAAAACTTGAATAGTCACTGTAGCAGCACCCCCTTTGAAGCTCGAATTTCTCTCTTTTTTTTGGCTAAGTGTTGGTTTTGATCTCTCTTCCAATTTCTACACACTTCTAACCTATTTATAGTCCTCCCTCTATTTACCATTTTACCCTTCAACTTTCTCAAAATGACTAATTTGCCATTAGTTGAAAACTAATTATGTAATTAGTTCATTTGTAACTATCTAGTTGGAATAGTCCAAAGAACTAACTAGAACTTCCAACTTGGCAATCCATGAGATTTCTTCTAATTGGTCCATTCTCTAATGTATGGATTATGTTTCTCAACAAAGGCTTATTCCATTCATAACCCTTAAATGGAAATTCATGTAGTAAATTAGAATTTTCTTTTCCAAGCCAATAGAGAAAAATTCTAAAAATATTCTAGGGTCGTCCGACGCACCGATCAAGTGTGAAATTACCAAATTAGGTCTGATATCTCTCACGTGCACTATAAAGAAAATATTTCTAATAGGGTTAAAATCGAGTAACCCTACGGTGTCTTATTTGTTCTATACCGAAATCTAGGCGCCAATACTACTAATAGGGATTGGATATTACATACACCCTGGCGGAAACTCTTTCCCGGGATTAATGCTTGTGGCCACAAAACTTTCTGAGATACAGTCTTGAAGTATCTAGATATTTAACTCCCTATACAAGCTGACAGATCTTATATCTATACACATTGAACTCTATAAGCATCAGACCATTCCCAACGGTCACACCATGAAAGGTCTGTGATATATGTGGAACCAAAGTATGGTGGATCACTTACAAGTCCACCGTGGCACTCAGGTCAAAGGACCACATATACCACTCAACTTGAGAGGACCCTCCGTTAACGGCATAGGGTGTCTATGGAAGGCCCTCATGAGTCTGCCCCAAATCCAGTCTTAACTGGATACCCATATGTCAATACGAGCTCCAAGCTTACGGTCGGCTAGGAACAACCATCTATACCCTATAGGTACAACATATGTTGATCTATATAAAGATATCCACTAACAGACCCGCATTGGCAGAAATAGATCAGGGACAATATTTGAGAACATACTTGCGTAACTGACACTTCCTAACACCCGATTTTAACTCTTGCAACTATGTAGTTACTAGTATATTCCCATGTCTATGTCCTATTACAGACAAGGCTCTAACTCTTGGATCTTCACTGAGTATTATAATCAGCTAACTATTAGCTGTGCTAACATTTAACATTTATATCTCTCAGCATGGCCAATTGTGAGCCTGATATGAACCTTGCCAACAATGTGACAAAACCCAGCACCACAATATGGAATTGAACTCGAGATCTTCAAGACGCAGGTTTGACGAGTCTTAACCCTTGAGTTAGCAAACCAAGAACCAATACTATGGATGGATATATGACGCCACACCAAGAAACCCCAAGGACACTTCAAGAATCTAGGTGATAAGTCCGGTTGTTTGAACGCCACAAGAACAAGCTTGATAAGTTCAAGTCCTTTCAAGAATGAAAGAAGAACACAAAAACTCTCAAATATTATTGTCTGAAATCTGTCCTCCCACTCTCAATCTCCATGGTATTTATAGAGACCATAAGAGATGTCAAGTTACAACTTTCAAATACAAATTTCAAACTTACAACTAATATAACAACAAAATTCAAACTTAATCAAATTTTCAGAAAACATGCCTAAATCAAAGGGATTAGGATTCCTTGAATATTCAAATTTCCAGAAAACATGGTTTCCTTGAATATTCAAATTTTCCAGAAAACATGCCTAAATCAAAGGAATTATGTTTCCTTGAATATTCAAATTTCCAGAAAACATGCCTAAATCAAAGGAATTATATTTCCTTGAATATTCAAATTTCCAGAAAACATGCCTAAATCAAAGGAATTATGTTTCCTTGAATATTCAACTTTCTAGAAATTCTGCCTTAATCAAAGTGATTAGGTTTCCTTGAATCTGATTTGGATTGATTTGAAATGTATTTGGGCTTATGCTAGGCCTCCATGTGTTTGCCCTCCCACAAACTTATTGAATCAGCCCATTTAATGCTTCTTTAAATTGCTTGGCTCTAAGTCTTGTGATTGGCCCATTTGGCAAACTTAATGTATCATGTGATTGATGGACTTGAACCATTCCAAGCCCACGTGCGAATTCTTTGTCTTGTATGCATATAGGCTGTGCAATGTCGTTTGCATCATTCTCCCCCTCTTGAAGAAGATTTGTCCTCAAATCGTCGTTTGCATCATCACCTATATCGAAAGGAGATAAGTCAGAAACATTAAAGCTAGCACTAACACCATACTTACCAGGTAATTCAATTTTGTAAGCATTGTCATTTATGCGTTCCAATACGCGAAACGGTCCATCACCCCTAGGAAGGAGTTTAGAACGTCTTTGCTCAGGAAAACGGTCCTTCCTCATATGCAACCAAACCCAATCTCCTAGTTCAAAGACAACCTTCTTACGTCCCTTATTGGCCTGTTTGGCATATTGCTCCGTCTGCCATTCTATGTTTGCTTTGCTTTCTCATGAATCTGCTTAATAAAATCTGCTTTCTTTTTTCCATCTAAGTTAACACGTTCGCTGAAAGATAAAGGAGTTAAATCTAAAGGAGTCAATGGATTAAACCCATAGACAATCTCAAATGGTGAAAACTTAGTTGCGGAATGAACACAACGATTATAAGCAAATTCAACATGAGGCAAACAATCTTCCCATGTTTTCAAATTTTTTTGTATGATAGTACGCAACAAAGTAGATAACGTTCTATTCACTACTTCAGTTTGACCATCAGTTTGCGGGTGACAAGTAGTAGAGAACAACAATTTTGTTCCTAACTTTCCCCACAAAGTCTTCCAGAAATAGCTCAAGAATCGCGAGTCTCGATCAGAAACAATAGTCCTAGGCATGCCATGCAACCTAACAATCTCCTTGAAAAATAAATCAACTATATGTGATGCATCATCCGTTTTATGGCATGCAATAAAATGTGCCATTTTAGAGAACCTATCAACAACCACAAAAACTGAGTCTCTCCCCTTCTTAGTCCTAGGTAAGCCCAAAACAAAATCCATAGAGATATCAACCCAAGGTGCATTAGGAATAGGGAGGAGTGTGTACAACCCATGTGGTTGATGCCTAGACTTAGCTTGCCTGCAAGTGATGCATCTCGCACAAATCCTTTCTACATCACGTTTCATGTATGGCCAAAAGAAATGCTCATGCAATACACCTAAAGTCTTTGCTACCCCAAAGTGACCCATCAAACCACCACCATGTGCTTCCCGAACAAGTAATTCACGCAAGGATGAATGTGGAACACATAATTTATTTTCTCGAAACAAAAAATTATCATGTAGATAAAACTTTCCACTTGCCCTTTTAGTGCAAATTTTAAACAAGTCACCAAAATCAGAATCGTTTGCATATAACTCCTTAATGTAATCAAATCCAAGCAATTTAGCATCAAGGGTTGAAAGCAAAGCGTACCTGCGTGATAATGCATCAGCAACTACATTTTCCTTACCTTGTTTATATTTGATCACATAGGGGAATGTTTCAATGAACTCCACCCAACTTGCATGGCGTCTATTCAGCTTATGCTGTCCTTTTAAATGTTTCAAAGATTCATGATCTGTATGAATAATAAACTCTTTCGGCCATAGATAGTGCTGCCACGTCTCCAAAGTTTGAACTAATGCATACAACTCTTTGTCATAAGTGGAATATTTTAGGACTGCACCATTCAATTTCTCATTAAAGTATGCAACCGGTCTTCCCTCTTGCATCAACACTCCTCCGATACCTATACCTGAAGCATCACACTCAATTTCGAACGTTTTAGTAAAGTTAGGCAAAACAAGTAAAGGTGCATTAGTTAATTTCTCTTTGATTAGCTTGAATGCTTTTTCTTGCTCATCTCCCCACTTAAACGGAACATTCTTCTTGATGACTTCAGTTAAGGGTGCGGCTATGCTACTGAAATCCCGAACAAAACGTCGGTAAAAACTAGCTAAGCCATGGAAGCTTCTAACTTGTGTCACTGAAGTAGGCGTTGGCCAATCATGAATTGCCTTCACATTTTCGTCGTCAACCTCAATTCCTTTAGAACTTACAACAAAACTAAGAAACACAAGTTTGTCCGTGCAAAAAGTGCATTTCTTAAGGTTAGCAAACAACCTTTCTTTCCTTAAAACCTCTAAAACAAGCTTTAAGTGGTCAACATGAGCATCTAGGCTTTTACTATATATCAAGATATCATCAAAGTACACAACTACAAATTTTCCAATAAAAGCACGCAAAACATGGTTCATAAGTCTCATGAAAGTACTAGGTGCATTAGTTAATCCAAAAGGCATAACTAACCATTCATACAAACCATATTTTGTTTTAAATGCAGTTTTCCATTCATCACCTTCTTTCATCCTAATCTGATGGTATCCACTCTTGAGATCAATCTTAGAAAACACACAAGATCTATGTAGTTCATCTAACATATCATCTAATCGAGGAATATGATGGCGATACTTTACCGTAATGTTATTGATGGCTCGACAATCAACACACATCCTCCATGTCCCATCCTTCTTAGGCACTAGTAGGACCGGAACTGCACAAGGACTCATGCTCTCTCTAACATATCCTTTTTCCATTAGCTCGTTAACTTGCTGTTGAAGTTCTTTCATCTTCTCAGGATTACTTCTATAAGCGGGCCTGTTTGGAATTGTTGCACCAGGTATGAAATCAATTTGATGTTCAATTCCTCGAATTGGAGGTAAGCCTGAAGGTACTTCCTCAAGAAAGACATCATTGAATTTCTGCAAAAGAGAAATAATATTGTTTGGCAAAGATCTAGCAAGATCGTTAGTACACAAAAGGGCCTCCTTGTACATAAGTACTATAAGGGGCTATTGTGAAATTAAAGCTCTCTTGATCTCACACTTTTTTGCAATATAGTTATATCTTTCCTCCCGGGCTGCAACTCTCTCATTTTCATTTTCACCATGTTTCATGACTTTACCTTTCTCTTTTTCTCTCCTTTCATTTTCTTTTCTCGTAGCTATGGCTTCTCTCTCATTTTCTTTTCTCTTTTCACTCACTTTTTGCATCTTTAGTTGGTCTTCAAGAATTTGTTTTGGTATTAATGGTACAAGTGTTATAGGCTGCTTCTTGATGATAAAAGAGTACCTGTTGGTGTAATCGTCATGCGTGATTCTTCTATCGAACTGCCATGGTCATCCCAATAAGATGTGACATGCATGCATAGGTACCACATCACAAAGTACCTCATCATCATATTTGCCAATGGAAAATGCCACCATCACCTGTTTGGTTACCTTGACTTCTCCGCAATTATTCAGCCACTGAAGTCGGTATGGTCGTGGATGTTTCAAGGTAGGTAATGCCAATTTTTCTACTAATTCGGTGCTGGCAACATTAGTGCAACTCCCACCATCAACTATAATGCTGCAAACTTTGTTGTTCACGAAACATCTAGTATGGAACAAGTTTTCTCGCTGATTGTTTTCTTCTTCCTTAACTTGTGCGCTAAGAGCTCGTCTTGCCACCAATGATTCTCCTTCTACTGCATATTGTCCTTCATAGTCATTTTCAAGAGGTAGCATATCATCCACTTCATCATCTTGCTCATCTTCCGACTCGATCTCCCCTTGAGTGTTGATCACCATTACCCTTTTGTTTGGACATTGGCTAGCTATATGTCCCCTACCTTGGCATTTGAAGCACTTAATGTCACGATTTCTTGAAGTTGTGGATTCAGTTTTCTCTTGTTTCAACGTCGCAGCTTGTTTGGCATCCTTAGATGGCTCAGACTTAGGCTTAGTTAATGAAAATTCATCTCTTTTAGGGACTGGTCGCCATGAGTTTGTGGCAGCCATGCTTGATCCCCTTCGAACTATGTTCCTTCGCCTCAATTGTTGCTCAACTTTGATAGCTTGATGCACCATATCTGTCAACTCGACATAATGTTGCATCTCCACCATGTCCGCTATCTCTCGGTTTAAGCCATGCAAGAACCTAGCCATAGTGGCTTCTCTGTCCTCCTCTACATTTGCTTGGATCATAGCAACCTCCATTTCTTTATAGTATTCATCAACGCTCTTGGATCCTTGAGTTAGACGTTGCAACTTGTTATACAACTCCTGATGGTAGTAGCTAGGAATGAAGCGTCTCCTCATGATGGCTTTCATCTCGAACCACATCTCAACAGGTCGTTCCTGATTTCTCCTCATTTCCTTCAACAATTGATCCCACCAAACAATAGCATAGTTAGTGAATTCAATTGCAGCCAATTTTACCTTTTTGGCCTCGAAATAGTTGTGACAATCGAAGATCATCTCTATCTTCATCTCCCATTCTAGATATGCCTCAGGATCATTTTTACCTTGAAAATGTGGAATCTTCACCTTAATGCTTCCCAAGTCATCATCTCGCCTAGGTATTCCCCTCCTAGCACCTATATCTCTAAATCCACGCCTAAATCTACCTTGGTTCATTGTTGGTTCATCCAGTTCATCCAACTCCTCTTCATCTCCAACATCTCCCCTTTGTACTCTTGGTTGCACTCGCCTAGGTGGTTGCCCAATGGGCGAGTTTTGATGCTGCCCTAAATTTTCTAGCCGGTCCATTCTTTCGTGAATTTGCTCTAATTCGGTTCTCATCATTCGCCTCATTTCACCCAATAACGCCTGCAACTGTAGGTTAGGATTGGTTGGTTGTTGTACCTCTTCATTTGAGTTTTCTTGATTGTGTAACATGTTTAAAATCTGCAAAAAAATACAGTTAAGGCCTCACAAGCACTCCCTCACGTGTTTCACTCAAGAAAATTTACTTACTCTCATGTTTAGCACTCAAACGGCTTCTACCCTCTTATGTTCTCACCTCTCTTTGCCTTTTTCCACTCACGTGTCTTCTTTTAACCCTTAATCAGACTCAAAAATAATCAAGATTCAAGTGGCAATTCAATATGAGAATCAACCGAGACAAGTCACGCGATTCAAGAATACATCCTTAAGAAAATGATGCTAGTAACATACGTGAGAAATTTGGTTCAAAGTTGTAGACAAACTGATGAAATTCAAAATTTAGAATTTGCAACAAATTTCTGGCCTTTTCTTTTGTTTCTCTTTTTTTTTCTATCTTTTTTTTTCTTTTCTTTTCTTTTTTTTTTCTCTTCTTTTTTTTTCTAAATCAGAAACCAGAAATAAAATAAAATATGAATTTATGTAAAGATAAATGGAACAATGAAATAAAATAAAAGGATAATTCAAACTTGCCTTGAAACCAAAGCTCTGATACCAAATGATATGAACCTTGCCAACAATGTGACAAAACCCAGCACCACAATATGGAATTGAACCTGAGATCTTCAAGACGCAGGTTTGACGAGTCTTAACCCTTGAGTTAGCAAACCAAGAACCAAGACTATGGATGGATATAGGACGCCACACCAAGAAACCCCAAGGACACTTCAAGAATCTAGGTGATAAGTCCGGTTGTTTGAACGCCACAAGAACAAGCTTGATAAGTTCAAGTCCTTTCAAGAATGAAAGAAGAACACAAAAACTCTCAAATATTATTATCTGAAATCTGTCCTCCCACTCTCAATCTCCATGGTATTTATAGAGACCATAAGAGATGTCAAGTTACAACTTTCAAATACAAATTTCAAACTTACAACTAATATAACAACAAAATTCAAACTTAATCAAATTTCCAGAAAACATGCCTAAATCAAAGGGATTAGGATTCCTTGAATATTCAAATTTCCAGAAAACATGGTTTCCTTGAATATTCAAATTTTCCAGAAAACATGCCTAAATCAAAGGAATTATATTTCCTTGAATATTCAAATTTCCAGAAAACATGCCTAAATCAAAGGAATTATGTTTCCTTGAATATTCAACTTTCCAGAAATTCTGCCTTAATCAAAGTGATTAGGTTTCCTTGAATCTGATTTGGATTGATTTGAAATGTATTTGGGCTTATGCTAGGCCTCCATGTGTTTTCCCTCCCACAAACTTGTTGAATCAGCCCATTTAATGCTTCTTTAAATTGCTTGGCTCTAAGTCTTGTGATTGGCCCATTTGGCAAACTTAATGTATCATGTGATTGATGGACTTGAGCCCTTCCAAGCCCACATGTGAATTCTTTGTCTTGTATGCGTATAGGCTGTGCAATGTCGTTTGCATCAGAGCCCTTATCTAAACTCCTTCAGATCAGATCTAAACTCCTTCAGATCATACAATGTCTGTAATGTTATATTACATAGTATCATATAAATAGGTATTAGTGATTTTATGAGAATGTACACATGTATAAATACATAAGTATATGTACATTCAAGGATGACACGTAAGCATCAATCCTAACAAACACTTGGCTAAGTTTGTGAGCATTTAGTACTTTCGTAACACGTTGGATACTTTCTGTAGGCCTGAAATGTGTTCTGAAGCCTTCCTCAGTTTTTTAGCCCATTATGTCATCTATGTAGGATTCATCGGTCTTTCCTATTAGTTTCTATCCTATTAGTTTACCAAAGACTTTGTTTACTAAACACTGAAATGTGGCTCTAGTGTTTTTCAGTCTAAATGACCCTACTTTATAACAAATTATGCCTCTTTCAATAATAAACTACTCTTTTCTTCATCTTTCAGGTCCATCTTTATTTGATTATAGCCACTATAAGCATCCAGTAATGATATGCTTTTATATCCTTTGGTTACGTCTAACATCTGGTCAATTTTTTAGAATGGGGAATGAATCCTTAGGAGTGGCTTTATTAAGGTTTGTATAATCTACACAGACTCTCTATTTTCTATTCTTTTATGGTACTACCACGATGTTTTTCAATCATTTGAAGTAGTGGACTTCTCTGATGAAACTCACTTTTAGTAATCTATTTACTTCCTCTGTAATAATCCTATTTCTTTCCGCTGTAAACCTCTTCTGTTTTTACTTGATGGGTCACAAGTCTCTCTTGATGCTAAACTTTTGCATTATTACTTCTGAGGTAATTTCAATAATGTCTTTATATGACGAAGGAAAGATGTCTTGATTTTGTTATAAAAGTTTAAAGATGGCTTCTCTTTCTTTACTATTCAACATAGTTCTTACTAGTATTTTTTTATTTAATGGCAAAGAGTCAAGTGGTACCTCTTTTATTTCTTCTGTGTATGGCAGAGAGTATTCTTCTACCTTTTATCCTCCAGAGGTAATAACTTTGGCCAAATATTCTATAATTTTTATTTAACCTGTGGATCCCCAAATTATTAGAGCGAGGTATCAATTTCATTCATGCTTTCTTCCCTTATGTCTTTTAGAAGTTCCTCTTCAGTTGCTTAGGTCAAGGGTTTATTGGCTTCCTTTTTTTTCTTCCATGGCTTTAATGAATTAGTATAACACTGTCTTGCTTTGAATTGCTCCCTTTGTTATCCATTATTCCTCTTCCATCAACTGAGACATACCTTGCTGTTAGGGTTTGTGCTTATGTGACATCGTTGTTTATATGAATATTTATTTTGTAATATTTATACAATGAATATTTTATTAAATTGCTAATAACTTTTATTAAATGGTAATTAATCTTGTAATATTATAGACATTGTATGATCTGAATAAGTTTAGATCTGGTTTAAAGGAGTTTAGACCAATGCTAAGAGTTAGCAATACTGTAAGTTATAAATGCTAAGAGTTAGCACTACTAAGAGTTAACAGGTTATAAAAGTCAACAATATCTAAATAGTTAAAACCTTATCTATAATGCGACAAAGACTTCAGAGTCTACTAGTAATGACATAGTTACAAAGAGTTGCAATAGATACTAAAAAATGTCATTATGTAAGTATCTTCTCAAATATAGAGTTCCTGATCTATGTTCACCAATGAAGGTCTATCGGTGAAACACAATAATATAGATTAGTGTATGTCTATATCTGTATTGTACAGATGATTATTCTTAGTTAACCATGAGATTGGTTGAAGCTCATATAGACATACAGGTATTCAGTTAGGACTGGATACTAAACAGACTCACGAGGACCTCAATAGATAATCCTATGAAATCGTCAAATGAAGGTCCTCTCGAGTTGAGTAGTATTTGTGGTCCTTTGACCTGAGCGCCACGGTGGGCTTGTAGGAGATCCATCATACTTTGATTCCACGTATGTCAGAGACATTTCATGGTCTGACCGCTACGTGTCGTTAGGTATATGATAGGGGATAGCAACACAACAGCTTATGTGGGTAGCCCATGTGATGAGAAACTTTCAAGAGCCTTCAACTACATTTATTGCTGTGGTTAATAGTTTGATAATTAGTCTTAAAGTAAAATTCGTAGTGTTGGAGTTGGTGCTTACGTGCCATTCCAATATTGTATGAATATTAATTGTTAATATTTATACAATAAACATTTCAAATAAAAAAATTGTTAATATCATATATATATGGTATAATGCTTGTAACATTACAGACATTGATTAAACTGAAAGAGTTCAGATCTGATCTAAAAGAGTTTAGATAAGAACTAATAGTTAGCAAAGTTGAGAGTTATAAATGCTAAGAGTTAGCACTGTTAAGAGTTAACAGGTTATAAAAGTCAGCGATGTCTAAAGAGTTAGAACCTTGTCTATAATGGGACAAAGACCTGAGAGTATACTTGTAATGACATAGTTGCAAAGAGTTGCAATAGGTGCTAAAAAATGTCATTATATAAGTATGTCTCAAATATTATATTCCTGATTTATGTTCACTAATGCGGGTTTATTAGTGAATCATATTATATATATTAGTGTATGTCTATATCTAACTGGTTCAGATGGTTGTTTTTAGTTGACCATGAGCTTAAAGCTTGTATAGGCATGCGGGTATCCAGTCAGGACTGGATACTGAACAGACTCACGAGGACCCCAATAGATATTCTATGAAGCCGTCAAAGAAAATTCTTCTCAAGTTGAGTAGTATTCGTGGTGTTTTGACCTGAGCGTCACGGTGGTCTTGTGAGTGATCCATCATACTTTGGTTCCACATATGTAGAGACATTTTATAGTCTGACCGCTATGTCATACTGGGTATGGTCCAATGCTTATAGAGTCTGGTGTGCACAGATACGAGATCTGCCAGCTTACGTAGGTAAGTTGTATATCCTATGCTCCGAGATTGTATTTCATGAAGTCTTGTGGCCACAAGCATAAACCCGGGAAAAGAGTTTTCCACAGGGTTAAAAAATATAGCAAAAGTGTTTGCATATATTATTTATCGAGATACGAATCTAGAGATAAGTTTAAGGATGTGCTTACGGGGATTTGACGGTGCTAATCTATATCCCCGCACATTCAGGGTATAAATGATGGAAGGATTATACGTATACGTTATGACCTCAACTTGTATGGTCTATCACGCTGATTTGTAATATTCATAACGTGTGCGTGGGGCGTCGATTATGGATTCATAGAATAGTTCCATTTGATAAATCGGGTGTAAACCTAAAGAGTCCCAATATGAAATGTACTCTTTGAGCACTTGGGCAGTTTACCGTATTGAATGATTCAATATAGTATAATTCAGCAATTTACTAAGGTTAAGTTAACTAAAGTATATGGTTAAATGGTGGGACCTATTTTAGGTTAACTTGGTAACCTAGTAAGGATATAAATGTAATTTCACTTTATGATTATTTAATTGTTAAATAATTAAAATAAATATTTATTTATTTAATTGTTAAATAAATTATTTAACTTAACTATGGTTAAAGGTTAACCATATGGTTAAGTTAACTTTACTTAATGGTTAAGTAAATGTTAACCTAACTATGATTAAGTTAGTTAACTATGGTTAAAATATTTAAATATTTATTAACTTAAGGGTTAAGTTTAACTAACCTAACTAAGGTTAAATGTTAACTATGGTTAGGTCAAGTTAAATTAAATGTAAATAAAATTCAAATTAGTTTAAAATTTATGCATTAGTATATAAAGTGAAATAAAATTTAAAATTCATAAGTTTTAAGTTTTTAGATTTTGCAATTTTGGTAGCCATTTCAATTTAAAAAATTGAAATTCTTTGTTTTGTGTTTTAAGTGTTAGAATAACAAAAAAAATATATAAATGGCCACTAATTGTAATAACTAAAATAGATTTGTTTTAATTGTTCAAGAGTTGAATAAAAGATAAAATAAATTAATTTAATTAGATTAAGAGTTAATCTAATAAGGTTAAGTTGTTTTTTGTTGGCTAAAAAATTAAGAGAGAAATGAAGAACGAAAATTGAAGTTTTTCAAGAGTTGAAAATATTTTCTATTCATCATCTTCTCAAATTAATTTAGCCATTAAAACATGAATTAAATTTGTTTTTATTCAAGAGTTGAATAAAAGGAAAAATAAATTTAACTAAGTTAAAGAGTTTAACTTTGAATCAAGTTTAAGAGTTAAATGCTAGATTAACGTACTGTCATTCTAAACAATCAAACCCACCCTTGTTGATTGCTAGATTGATCAAAGTTTCATTTCATGGTGGACTTCAAGCAAATTAATCACAAGGCTTCATGGGTTAAATTTCTCAATCTCGTTTTTCATTTGATAAATATGTATAACATGTGTTCATTGTATTAATTTTAATCTTCTGTTGTGCATATATATGTATATTTTTGTATGATGAACACATCCCACATGCAAGCACCCTAGAATAATCAACACCCAACAAGTAGTTGTTGGTAGTTTTCATTAATTGTGTTGTAATAAATGTTGGTATCTAAATACCTTAGTTGTTGGTAGTGGTTGGTAGTTAGTAGTTGCAAGTTGTCATTAATTACTGTAATAAATGCTAGAAATTCTAATAGGTCTCTATAAATACATGAGAGATGAGGGAAAAAATATTCAAGCTTTGTAATTTCAAAAACTCAAGTAATAAGCAACTTTTACTTTTGAATTGGTATTATACCATTTTTAATTTTTATTTTGTTGAACGATATCAATAACTTTCATCTTCGTGAACAAAATCACGACCCATCAATGCTTGTCCTGCGTCAGGTGGTATCAGAGCCTCGTCTTGAGATGGCAGGCCATAGTTACTTCAATGGAGAACGTTTGTATACATTTGAGCAAAAAATGGAAACGCGTATGATAGAAATGAAGAAAAATATAGAAGCAATGACCAAACATCTTATGGGTTTGAGAACTTATAACCCATTGCCACAAGAATCAATGGTGGCAAGGGGATTATCACACAAAAAACCACATTCTGCACCTTTCAATTTCAACTTGTAGGAGAAAGTCGAAGAAGAAGTTACATTCAGGCCGCAAGCAAAAAGAGCAACAAATTTTGCATGAAGAAGGCCTAATCATTTTTCCTTTCTAGTGGATGATTTAAGAGAAGAAGATAAGCTGAATCTAGATGATACAAAAATTAAGAGACCCGATGAAAGAAGATCTTTGCAGGAAAATGCTCAGTTGCTAATAAGGTATGTAAACTAATTATTGATGGTTGTAGTAGTGAAAACCTAGTGTCTTAGAGATTAGTTAATCACCTTAATCTTTACACTGAACCACATCCCTCACCATATAGCATAAATTGGATTAAAAAGGGATCTTGTGTGAAAATTACCAAACAATGTCGATTACCTCTATCAATTGGTAGGAGTTATAAGGCGGAGGTTTTATGTAGAGTTGTTGAAATGGATGCATGTCATGTATTATTAAGCAGAGCTTGGCAATGCGATGTTGATGTTTTATACAATGAAATAGATAATACTTATTCTTTTACTTGGAATCGAAAGCAGATAGTGATGGTACCAAGTCAACCCAAGAAGGCAGTATCTAAAGTGGAGGAGAAAACTTCATTTTCAGAGATCCACAGGAAGGATAAATTTGTGGAAGAAATGAAGGCGATACTCACGTGTACCATCTTGGTGGTGAAATGAGAAAAACTACCTAAACAATCTTGCCAAATGAAGTCCAAGATGTAGTGACTAAATCTCCAAACCTAATGGCAAAACCTACTACATTGTCACCAATGCAGGATATTCACAGCACTAATTTTATTTTTGGCAACTTATCAAATATACCACATTATTCAAGCAACTTGCTAAATACGCTAGATTATCAAATTAGACCTCAAGAACATGATATTCTGAGAGAAAATGTAGGAGAGTTATTTAGAGAGAGACATATCATAGGGAGTATCAGTTCTAGTGCTATTTTTGCTCTATTTACACCAAAGGATGATGGGAGTTGACAGATATGTGTGGACATTCTTGCAATCAACAAGCTTAACCGAGAAATGAATTCAGGTAACTTGAGTGGTCATGTGGAGCGTGACAAGACATTTGCAAATCTACGGAGAATCTATATGATCACTCAAGGACGAGTTTTTTTCAAGTGGATGAGAATGATGGGGGGCAGCAATATAACAACCCATGTGGATAGCCCATGTGATGAGAAACTTTCAAGAGCCTTCAACTACATTTATTGGTGTGGTTAACAGTTTGATAATTAGTCTTAAAGTAAAATTCAGTATTAATAGTTGTTGGTAGTTTTCATTAATTGTGTTGTAAGAAATGTTGGTATCTAAATACCTTAGTTGTTGGTAGTGGTTGGTAGTTAGTAGTTGCAAGTTGTCATTAATTGCTGTAATAAGTGCTAAAAATCCCAATAGGTCTCTACAAATACATAAGAGATGAGGGAAAATGCATTCAAGCTTTGTAATTTCAAAAACTCAAGTAATAAGCAACTTTTACTTTTGAATTGGTATTATATTATTTTCAATTTGCGTTTTGTTGAACGATATCAAAAACTTTCGTATTCGTGAACGAAATTACGACCCATCAATGCTTGTCCTGCATCAGTATGGTCCGATGCTTATGAAGTTCGGTGTGCGTAGATATAGGATCCGCCAGCTCACATGGATGGGTTGTATATCCGATACTTCGAGATTGTATCTTATAAAGTCTTATGGCCGTAAGTAATCAACCTGGGGAAAGAGTTTCCTACAGGTTTGAACATTATAGCAAAAGCGTTTGTGTATATTGTTCATTAAGATACGAATCTAGAGATAAAGTAACGGATGAAATTATCAGGATTTGACGGTAATGATCTATATCCTGCTCATCCAGGATATAATGACGGAAGAATTGTACGAATATATAGTAACCTCAATATGTATGGTCTAACTCGCTAATTTGTAACATCCGTGATGTGTGTGTGGGGCATCGATCACGGACTTATAGAATAGTTCCATTTGATGAATCGGGCGTGGACCTAAGGAGTCCCAATATGAAATGTACTCTTTAAGCACTTGGGCAGCGTACCGTATTAAATAGTTCAATATAGTAAAATCCAGCAATTTAGTATAGTTAACTTAACTAAAGTATATGGTTAAATAGTAGGACCCATTTTAGGTTAACTTGATAACCTAGTAAGGACGTAAATATAATTTTACTTAATGATTATTTAATTGTTAAATAATTCAAATGAATATTTATTTATTTAATAGTTAAATAAATAATTTAATTTAACTATGGTTAAGAGTTAATCATATGGTTAAGTTAGGTTAACCTTACTTAATGGTTAAGTAAAAGTTAATCTAACCATGGTTAAGTTAGTTAATTATGATTAGAATATTTAAATGTTCTATTAACCTAACTAGAGTTAAGAGTTAACTATGGTTGGAATATTTAAATGTTCATTTAACCTAACTAGAGTTAAGAGTTAACTATGATTATGTTAGGTTAAATGCAAATTGAAATTAAGTGTAATAAATTGAAACTAAATTCATTTGTATAAATTAAACAAATGTAATTAAATTTACAAGTTTTGTTAAATTTTCATTTTGCTAAAAACTTGACCAGCCATTACAAAGAGAGAAAAGAGAAATTGTTTTTTGATTATTGGATTCAAGTTATTGAATTCATAATTTTCTTTTATAAGGCATTAGTACCAATTTAGCAAAAGAGGTTTTAATTAATTGATTAAGTGTTAATCAAAAGAAAAAATCAAGAACATAAGTTTAAGTTGTTAAACTTTTACTGGATCAAAGGTTGTCATTTTAGATAATCAAACCCATCATTGTTGATTACTAGAATTGATTAAAGATTATATTTCGGTGGACTTCAACAATTTTGATCCAAAGGCTTCAAGGTTTATTTCTCAATTTCGTTTTTGTTAATTTCTTTAATATGTAATAATTATGTTTACTGCAAAGTTTTAAGCTTCCGCTATATATTATATGTATGAGATATGTATATTTTGTTGTTAAATACAAAACCCACATGCAAACACCATTGAATAATCAACTCCCAACACTTATCACCTAGTGTAAGGTAAAAGGTATAGCTTCAATGTAGTATATCTAGAATCTTTCAGCGACTACGTTGTATGTAGAGGGGGCTATGAATCCTTTGACTTGTACTCAAGCCCTTTCGAATGCAATCAATTCTATTGTGCATCCACGAATGTCTTTTTCTAACAATCCTATCCTTTTGAATATTTCCCAGAACAAGATGTATTCACTACTCCCTCCATGAGTTAATACTTGATGAATAATACTCTTAGCTATATTAAGGGTAATGACTAGGGGGTCTAAGTATAGTAATATGATATTTGTAAGATCCTATCTGCAAAATGATATTTCTCCCAAATCTTGCTCAATGGACAATACAATTGGAGTTAAAGCTCTCTACGCTTGTCTTTTAGATTTTTTTTACTCTTTTAAATAGTGGTCACCATCGCTCATCTCTCCCTTCTCTTTCTAAGAGTCTACTGTGTAAGCATGTCTACGAAGTGCTGGTTAATGTCTACTTTGGCTGCTAATGCTTATGCTAACTTTTTAATAGATTCTCCATTATCTTAAGGTCATTCTATAACACATAGTGCTTCAGTGTTGTCGTCTGAGTACATGGAATCGTATAAAGATCCATGGATGACATCTAATGCTTTTGCAACTATACCTTCTGCTTATGTATTTTCTCTTGTAGATATCTTGGGTTCCTCTGTTTTGGCTTCCCTTGGTTCTACTACCAGTCGATACTATGATAAGTGTATATTCCTTATCAAGGCATGAATTTGACTCCTTAATTATTGACACATCGGTAAGTTATGTCCATTTTCATCATGAAAATGGCAATGTTTATTTATGTATTTTAAGTGCTCTAGAACCAAATATGGTCTTTATGTTCTGAACAATCCCAAATCTTTATACTTCTATCAGATCTTTTTTGCTAGTGTGTGTTAATTGGGATTAAGGGTTCAAAAACCCTTTTTCACTTATTCTGTGGCTGTTCCTCGGTATTGAAGTGTTTTTTTTCTAAGTCCTTCGTTATGGGAAGGTGGATTCTCCATCTGGGTGGTTATTATAGACATTGCCCTCGCTACTAAAGCTACATCTTCTTCCTTACAGATCCATTGCTCGAATTTCTGGTTCACTAATTCGAAAGACATGAAATTCTTTTAAACTAGGTAGCGGTAATACGCAGTGGATGTTTTCACTACCTTTCAATATGCTTAAGCCAACACATCTGAATTATAGTGTCCTATCTCACTCAGTTCTTTGTTGAACTAGTTCAAGAAGCTCTTAATTAATTCATTCTTTACTTGCCTTATCAAGAACAGATCTTACGTGGTTTTTCTCTTCTTCTTGTTGTGAATATATTGTATGATAAATGCTATTTTGAGTTCCTTGAAGGAAGAGATAAATTCTCCTTCAATCGTTGGAACTAACTATGGGTAAAACCTCTAAAGCTAGAAGGAAAGGTTTGTCAATTTAAGGCATCGTCATTGTAATACATTATTATCTCTGCAATGAGAAGATGTGTACCACAGGGCCTCCCATTTTGTTGTGGTGGGAAAAACTACACAGTATAAACTTTGTTGGCCTCTCTACTTTCCTAATTTCTTCCTAAACGAATTTTAATACTAATTTTCTTTTAATTCAAGTTGTGAATATTACTTGGGCTCAATTTCATTTGACATTCGGTCCATTGTAATTTTTTAATTGAAGCAAACTTATTTTATAATAATTCCAACAATGTCAATAACAAATTTTCTCACGAATTAGTCAAATATATTTTAATTATTCAAATGATTGTATTTGGATGGAGTCTCTTCTATCTCATTTTGATTATCTCATTGTAGAGGATTTTAATCATCCAATTCTTGTTCAGTAATTTATTTTCCATCTTTAAAAAAAATTAAAATTTTTTAATAATTAATTACCTTTATTTTTCTCAAATAAAAAAAGGTGTGTCGTTAAATGGTGGAAGATGATTTTAAAATATTAGATAAAAAAAAAAAAAGATGTGGATGATAATAGAAAGAAGCAACAAGAAAGGAAGTGAGGATGGTGGTCGGTGAGAATAAAGATTAAATTTTTATGCGAGACAACAATGATGACTTCTTTTTTGTCGGATTAGTTGTGGATATTATAAAGATTATCACATTACACTTTGTTTAGGAGAATATACATGGTAAAGTAAAAGTTGTACTTGTTTTAAATTTTTTTTTAATAAATTTAAGTATAATATTATTAAATAAATCAATAATATTATAATATATAATTTTTAATATAAAATTAAAAAATTATCAAACGCTACACATAAATAATATAAATCTATTGCTCAAACTTACTACTTTTCTAAAAACATACTAATTTCAAAGTGATAAACTATCACAATAAGATATTATTGCTATTATTTAAAGATTACATGCCCTCTCATAAGAAAAAAAAAAAACCCACTCTCACTCAAAAAATAAAAAAAATTATTTCTACAAGAAAAATAAAACAAGCTTCCATTTTTATTACTTGTTTTAATTTCTAAACTATCATAAACTATTTTTTTTCTAATCTAAAATCTGCTGATTAGCTTCTCATATATAGTTTCCAAATTGAAAAGAACACGTCTACAATCAATAATGAAAAGAACACGTCCACAATCAAAAAAGAAAATAAGCAGGAGCTCCATGTAAAATAATAGAGGGATAGCCCAAGCCCTTGTCAAAGAGGAAGCATCGGCTTTGGTTTCACATTCACACGTGGTGGCGAGATAACCCAACTCTTTTTTACTTGCCCCCACATTCCTCATCCACTTCAATACGATACGACTTACGAGTGTATGAGAACACGTTCCCTAATCCATTTCTCAAATTATCAAAATCCATCATCATCACTTCCTTTTTTTTTAAGTGAAAAGAGATGGGGGCAAGTAGTGATCCGAACCTTGACGGTTCGGACGAGCATCAGAAAAGATCCGAGATCTACACCTACGAGTCTACTTGGCACATCTACGCTATGAACTGGAGCGTCCGTCGAGACAAGAAGTACCGTCTCGCCATCGCCAGCCTCCTCGAACAGTACCAAAACCGGGTTGAAATTGTCCAACTTGACGACTCCACGGGCGAGATCCGCGCTGACCCGAATCTCTCTTTCGAGCACCCGTACCCCCCAACCAAAACCATTTTCATCCCTGACAAGGAGTGCCAAAAGCCCGACCTTCTCGCCACTTCCAGCGATTTCCTCCGCGTCTGGCGGATTTCCGAAGAGGACCGCCGCGTGGAGCTCAAGAGTATGTTGAATGGTAATAAGAATAGTGAGTATTGCGGGCCTTTGACCTCGTTTGACTGGAACGAGGCGGAGCCGAAGCGAATCGGGACTTCGAGCATCGACACCACGTGTACGATTTGGGACATCGAGAGAGAAACCGTCGACACGCAATTAATCGCCCACGATAAAGAGGTTTACGATATCGCGTGGGGCGGCGTCGGCGTTTTCGCCTCCGTCTCCGCGGACGGGTCCGTTAGGGTTTTTGATTTGCGGGACAAAGAGCACTCAACGATTATCTATGAGAGCTCCGAACCCGACACGCCGTTGGTTCGGTTGGGTTGGAACAAGCAGGACCCCAGGTACATGGCGACGATCATAATGGACAGCGCGAAGGTGGTGGTGCTCGACATCCGGTTCCCGACGCTCCCCGTAGTTGAGCTGCAAAGGCACCAGGCAAGTGTGAACGCGATTGCTTGGGCCCCACACAGTTCTTGCCATATATGCACGGCGGGGGATGACTCGCAGGCGTTGATATGGGACTTGTCGTCGATGGGTCAGCCTGTGGAGGGTGGGTTGGATCCAATTCTGGCATACACTGCAGGAGCGGAGATAGAGCAGCTGCAGTGGTCATCGTCTCAGCCTGATTGGGTTGCCATCGCGTTCTCCACGAAGCTTCAGATTCTCAGGGTATGATTATGATGATGTTTAGCTTGCATAGAAATTTCTTTTGTGTTGATTTAGAAATGGTCATTTTGTTGGGAACAATCATGTAAACGACTCTTGCTACTAATTGTTGTTGATTAATTAGGTTGAAGACTCAATTTGACTATAATTGAAAATTATTTTGTCTGCATAATATGTCTATATTTGGTTTTACATGGAATATTTTCTTATTTGATATGCAGTATATGAGAAACTAAACCTTGCTGTAAGAAGTCAGTTGCTTAAGCAGCTGCGGAGCTTTCAGTGAAGAGATTCACTCTCAAGAATGTCAAGTCAAACATCTTAGTGAATTTAGGACCTAATATTGCAATTTTCTCTTAGTTTTATACCTTCGTATCTATAATACTATGAGAGGCAATTGGTTTAGCTATGATCAGTGTGGAATTAGGACTTAAGTTTTGGGTCTGCAAACTTCTTATCAATGAAAAAGGAAAAACAAAAACAGTAATTATAGATTGGATAGTAGATGTTTAAGATGTTTACAGTAAAAAGGATGATAGTAACCTTATGGAAATGTAACAATAAGTCGATGGCCTGAAAGGACAGAATCATGTTTGGGTAAATAGGGACGCATAATTCTAAATATAAACAAACTGATTCTTTTGTTGTTAAGGTTACAAGTACTAGGAAATTTCCATACGCGTATGCTTTAGAAGGTGCAAGTTCATACATACAAATAGTGTTATGGTGGAGTTTGGTTTATCTTTTGTAGCTGAAGCTATATTTTGATACTATAACTGTTGACTCCAACATTTGATAACTCGGGAGTCAACGAGTTAAATTTATTGGTTGTTGGGCTTATGACATTAAGGATAGGATGGGATTAAACTGATTTGATCGCTCTTTTCCTTACGAATGACTTGTTGGATGAGAACTTTGAAACCAAAGAAGAAAGTGAGGTCACTGGATTTTTTTTCGGTGTAAGCACGCTTATGCTTAAATTAGCAATCATCCGAAAAAATAAAGGATAAGGCGAGAATATAAAGGAAGTTGTAGTGAATGGCTCAATGTGTATACTCTCATGGTCTTAAGGACAGTAATCCTGAGAATTTAGACCTTTAAAGAGTATAATTTAGCTATTTGAGAATGCAAAATACGTAATTCTGTGTATATCTCTCTCTGAATATGAGCACTAATGCAATGAGTTTTTTTTTTTTAAGAATTTGTTTATGTGATCCCCAATGTAGAATTTCTTCTTTATTTATAGGGTAGGGATGTAGGTTTAATTCGTAGTATTTGAAATTATTTTGGAATTCGAAGAAAGTTTTGTGGACAATCCTTTTTAGGATTCTGCTATCTAAGTATTACTAAAATTGAACTAGCTTTGTTCTTGCATTGGTAGGATGTGTAATGATTTTAAAGATATCCCTTAGATTTAGGGTTCTTTCCTTAATAAGCTTGACCTTATCTACAACTCTTTACGACTCTCATAAATTAAGTTTTTTCAAGAATTTTTTTGATTTTCAAGAATGGTTGAGTTTAAACCTATCTTCTGCTCGATATAGGCAGAGATTGTTCCCTTCGTTTGGAGACTGATCGAACAAGGTAGTTGGGTTATGACCAATGTTCTGACCAACTTTGGAAGTGTTGAGTCTGATCGAGTAAGGTAGCCAAGTTGTGACCAATGTTTTGACCAACTCGATGAGAGCGTAGGTCTCTATTTTGGATTTTTGATCGAACAGGGTAGTGGGGTTATAATTAATGCTCTGAACAACTCAAAAGTTGTAGATTGTCTCTTCTCTTTTAGAGTTTGATCAAATAGAGTAGCCAGGTTACGACCAATGTTCTGACTAGCTTAGATAGGGTATTCATGGTTTGAGGACATATCTAGGCCAGTGTTATCTTTTAAGCTTGGATCAAGACCTTTTGGGTTGTGTGGGCCGCATTCTTTTAGGTCTAATAGGCTAGAGTCTTTGGACCTTATAAGTCAAAATCTAAGGGAACAATAACAAATTTGTCACACTTCTTAAAGCAATGCATATTTTATGTTTAAGTGTATGTTCAGTCAGCCAAATGACTTTTACAACTTAGCTTTCTCTTAGTGCGTTAAGATAAAATTTGGTACGTGGTTTTATTTTAATTTGACTGGCTTGGGCAAAGATTGCTCATGTTCCTACTTCCTCTTGGTGACAAAGGCAAAAGCAATAAATATGGCTTGCACTTGGCGGATAAGAATTTTGGTGACCTTAAAAAGCTCCTCTTATTTTTTATTATCAAACTTCTCTACCTTTGTGGTCTCCTGTATCCCATGCATCCTATAGTAGTCAGGAACATGTAGAGATTCTGAAGTTTCCATTTGGTACGATAGCTTAGAAAACTTAAAAACTGAAACAAAGAAAGAAAGGGATAACAGCACTGTTGCTGATGCCAAACCATGTATTCATTCTCACTTCTTTAAATCAAAGGATCCTTTTTGCATACTCGATCTTGTGTACTTTTCTTCTTCTCTTTTCCTTTTTGGCTATCCGGCGCGTTTTCATAATTAATTAATATTTCAGATGTTTAAAATTCCCAGGTTCGTCAATCTCGTATTAACAATGGATATTATCAGTTGTTCAGTGATTGGTTTCGGTAATCCGTGCTAGGTAACTATAAGACATATGATGCAATATTTTTATTGTAGCTGGTGGCTTTAATTAGACGTTGCATTTTTCTTTTTGGGTGATTTAGTATCAAGTTCTTCTGTTTCCCCCCCTTGATTTCTGGCTTTAGATGTGAAGTATGAAGAAAATTTGCCCCTTGGAAGTAAATGATTTAGAAATTCTTGAAATTGTTGAATCAGTTTAGACCTTAGTCAAACAAGTTTTCTCCCTAACATTGTACGGTCTTATTCCAATCTTGATTCCATTCAATATATTTCCTCGTCCGTGGATTATTCCAAGTTTGGAAATGTTCACCGTTTGATAGCCGCATGTTGAAATGTCTAGATGTAATTATCATAGTACTATCATGTCCTTGTAGCTTGAAGGGGGATTTGATTTTCTTCATTTAATATTTAATCACACAATATTTAAGATCCCGAGACATTGCACCGTCTACCACCAGTCATTCATAAAGGTCAAAAGCTTGAGCACATTTATCTCAATCGAGCAACAGATGTTATTTTAAAATTAATGTGATAAATAATAATTAAATAATATATTTTTTAAAAATTACTGTTATATTTCTTATTTAAAATAAAAATGTTAATATAATATTTACAAAAAACATTATTCATCACTCAGGGATCAGAGGTGACATGACTCCCTTAAAGCCAACCAATAAAGCTTTTAGCTTTTTCTATTATGTCAGAGCGCGCTATTGATGGAATTTTTAAATGATAGGGTGACGGCCTGCCTTTTCGTTATTTAAATGAAAATTTCTCGATCATTTGTTTAAGTAGAAAATTTTATTTGATTGTAGTCAAAATTTTTATATTTTAGTATCAATGATATATAACTTTTCTTTCCTTCTTTTACTCTTATTTGTATAATTTATAAAAATATATATATATTTTTAATTTTTTAAATTTATTTAATCATTTCCTTCTTTTACTCTTATTTGTATAATTTATAAAAAAAATTTATTTTTTAATTAAAAAATGTAGTTTTATAAGAATTAATATAAATTAATTATTTAAATATTGAAATTATTACAAAATTTATTATAAAATTTTTAAAAAATAAAAATAAATAAATATAGGACAAAGCGTACGCTTTGCCCATGATAAGCGAGCACTTAAAGTGCACTTTATATATTTTTATTTTTTTAAATTTAAAATTATAATAATAATACTATTTAAAATAATTTAAATAAAATAAATATTTATTTTTAAAAAATTAAATTATTTAATATTTCATTTTTAAATTTTAAATTTTTCTTTTTAATTTTTGTCAGTAATTTATTAAATTTTGTTTTGTTTATTACTTATTTTTTGTTTTGTATATATTATTTTTAATTTTATATGATTATATTAAAATAATAATTATTTTAATATATTTTTTAAGTGTTGATATTATCATAATTCATTTTAAATTTTTTTTAAACAAATTTATTTATTAAATAAACTATAAAATATTATTTAAATAATTGTCTTGCATACTGTGCATTATTGTACTGTATGCGAGCTACGTCATGTGATAATTTTTAATTTATTTTATTATTTTATTTAATATTTTTATTTTCTAAAATAATAATATATCATTTTAAATTATAACTACTTATGTATTTTTTTAAGTTATAAAACAATGAAAAAATTTATAAAAGGATAAATCTCTTAAATAGTTTATAATGCATTTCTCTATTAATAAAGAAATTGAGTTTGAATTCCTTTGTCAAAATAAAAAAATTTAAATTTAAATAAACTATTAAATTAAATTTATTGATTAAATTAATTAAAAGAAATTAAAAAATATTCTTTTTTGCAAATTACACAAATAAAGATAAAAGAGAAAAAACTGTCTTTAATTATTAAAGTGTAGAGATTTTGACTGGTCAAATACAATTTTCTGCCAAAAAATGGTCAACAGGAAATTTCCCTTATTTAAATGAGATGACGCCAGCGGTTGCCGTTAATTTTGTTTGTTTATTTATTTTTATCACCATAAATTCTCCTAATTTTGTTTTTAAGGGTTAAACTATGATGCTTCCGGCAGTGGGTAAGTCATTAGATTTTATTAGCGCAGCAGAGCTACTGGTTCCAAATCATTTACAGTCAAAACTTGTTACGGACGGTAAATTTTACATACCACGCCTTCGTATGTTGCTAAATTGTAAAATTATATGTTATATTACAAACTTATCAAACTAATCCTTTCTCTTAAATATGAAAATAAAATCAAAGAATATATACTTATTTATTTTTTTAAAATTAATTAAAATAAAAACCATATTGATAGGTTAATTGTCATAATTCTAAATCTAATCTCTATTAGAATTACGTTAAATGTTATAATTTTAATTTTAATTTTAATTACGTGAAATATTATAATTTTAATTTTAATTTCACTTATGTTAAATATTATAATTTTAATTTTAAATTCACTTATGTTAAATGTTATAATTTTAATTTTAATTTTAAATTCAATTTTAATAACGTCAAATATTATAATTTCAATTCAAATTTTGATTTCAATTATGTTAAATGTTATAATTTCAATTTTAATTACGTTAAATAATTTTAATTTTAATTTCAATCACATTAAATATTATAATTTTAATACCAATTTTAGTTTTAATTATGTGAAATAATTTTAATTCTAAATTAAATTTTAATTTTAATTATGTTAAATATTATAATTTCAAATCTAATTTTAATTTCAATTATGTTAATTACCATAATTCTAATTTTAAATTCAATTTCAATTACGCTAGATGTTATAATTTCAATTCTAATTTAATTTTAAATTTAATTTTAATTATGTTAAATGTTATAATTTCAATTTTAATTTTAATTTGACTTACGTTAAATGTTATAATATTTTAATTTTAAATTCAATTTGAGTTAATTAAATGTTATAATTTAAATTCAAATTTTGATTTCAATTACGTTCAATATTATAATTTCAATTTCAATTTAAAATTTAATTACGTTAAACTTTATCATTCTAATTTTAATTTTAAATTCAATTTCAATTAAGTTAAATGTTATAATTTCAATACTAATTTCAATTTCAATTACGTTAAATGTTATAATTTCAATTTTAGTTTTATTTTCACTTATGTTAAATGTTATAATTTCGATTTTAATTTCAAATTCAAATTCAATTATGTTAAATGTTATAATTCTAATTCGAATTTTAAATTTAATTTCAATTACGCTAAATGTTATAATCCAAATTCTAATTTTAAGTTCAATTTTAATTACGTAGAAGCTATAATTCCAATTCTAATTTTTAATTCAATTTCAATTATGTTAAATCTTATAATTCCAATTTCAATTTTAATTACGTTAAAAGTTAAAATTTCAATTATAATTTTAAATTAAATTTTAATTACGCTAAATGTTATAATTATAATTTCAATTCTAATTTAGTTCAATTACGCTAATTGTTATAATTCAAATTCTAATTTTAATTTTAATTTCAATTACGTTAAATATTATAATTTTAATTTCAATTACGTTAAATATTATAATTTTAATTTCAATTACGTTAAATATTATAATTTTAATTTCAATTACGTTAAATATTATAATTTTAATTTCAATTACGTTAAATATTATAATTTTAATTTCAATTTAAACTTCAATTATGTTAAATGTTATAATTTCAATTTTAATTTCAATTACGTTAAATGTTATAATTATAATTCAAATTTTAATTTTAATTTCAGTTACATTAAATCAATTTCAATTTCAATTACATTAAATATTATAATTCCAATTCTAATTTCATACTAAATGTTATAATTTCAATTTCAATTTCAATTACATTAAATGTTATAATTCTAAATTTAATTTCAATTTTAATTACGTTAAATATTATAATTCCAATTTTAATTTCAATTAAAGTAAATGTTGTAATTCTAATTCCAATTTCACTTTCAATTACGTTAAATAATATAATTTTAATTCTAATTTTAATTTTAATTATGTTAAATATTATACATCAAAATTTAATTTTAAATTCAATTACGTTAAATTATAATTTAAAATTCAATTTTAATTTCATTTACGTTAAATATTATAATTCTAAATCCAATTTTAATTTTAATTTTAATTACGTTAAATGTTATAATTCTAATTTTAAATTGAATTTATATTTTAATTATGTTAAATATTATAATTTTAATTTTAGTTTCAATTTCATTTATGTTAAATTTTTTAATTCCAATTCTAATTTCAATCATGTTATATGTTATATTTTCAATTTTAATTTCAATTATATAAAATTTCAATTTCAATCACAATAAATGTTATATTTTCATGTTTAATTTCAATTACATTAAATTCCAAATCCAATTTCAATTACATTAAATATTATAAATTCAAATCTAATTTTAATTTCACTTACGTTAAATGTTATAATTCTAATTTCAATTTTAATTTCAGTTATGTTAAATGTTATAATTATAATTTTTATTTTAAATTCAATTTCAATTATGTTAAATGTTATAATTCTAAATCCAATTTCGATTCCAATTACACTAAATTTCAATTTCAAATCCAATTTTAATTTCAATTATATTAAATGTTATAATTTCAATTTCAATATCGATTTATATTATATTAAATATTATAATTTTAATTTCAATTACAACAGATGTTATAATTTTTATTATAATTCTACTTTTAATTTCAATCATGTAAAATATTATAATTTTAAATCTAATTTCGATTTTAATTATGTAAAATGTTATAATTCAAATTTCAGCTTTAATTTTAATTATGTTAAATATTATAATTTTAAATTTAATTTCAATTTCAGTTACGTTAAATGTTGTAATTTCAAATCCATTTTGAGATTCAATTATATTAAATGTTATAATTTCAAATCTAATTTAAATTTTAATTATTTTAAATGTTATAATTTCAATTCTAATTTTAAATATTTAATTTCAATTACATTAAATATTATAATTTTAATTTTAATTTCAAGTGGGATACAACATATATAATGTTGTTGATGTATTTATTTATTTAAGTATTTGATATTAACAATTGTTATTCAAAACACCCATAAAATATAATTCTCTTGTATTATGTTATATTTTTTGTGCTGTTAAATGCAAACACGTAATTTATGTATAAATAAGGACAACCTCGTACATTTGCAGTGAGAGGTAAAAAAAGTGGGAACACATCATATGTTAAGTGGAATACAATATACATAAAAGTTGTTGATGTATTTTTTTTAATTTAGGTACTTTTATATTAATTATGGTTATTTAGGACACCCATAAAATATCATCCCTTTATATTATGTTACATTTTTTGTGTAACTAAATGTCAACTCGTAATTTATGTATAAGTGGAGACATCCATGCACGGGGTGAAAAAAGTGGGAACACGCCATATGTTAAATGGGATACAACATACATAAAATTTTAGATGTATTTTTTCTTTTTATGTAGGTACTTTATATTAACCATAGTTATTTAAGACACCTAAAAAATATCATTTTCTTGTATTATGTTACATTTTTTTGTAGCTGAATGTAAACTCGCAATTTATTTACAAGTTGGGACACCCTCATACATTTGTAAGTAAGAGGTACAAAAAGTTAGAATACATTTTGTATTAAAAGGGATACAACATATACAAAGTTGTGAATGTGTTTTTTTTTATTATTATTATTTAGGTACATTGCATAATCAAAGTTATTTAGGACAATCATAAAATATAATCCATTATATTATATTATATTTTTTGTACAACTAAATAAAAACTCGTTTTTTTGTAAGTAAGGACACCCTCGCATTTTTTGGATGAGGATTGTAAAAAGTGGGAACACGCCATACGTGAAGTGGGATACGACATACATAAAGTTGTTGATGTATATTTTTTTTATTTAGATACTTCATATTAACCACGGTATTTAGTACATCCATAAAATATCATCTCCTTATATTATATTATAATTTTTGTGTAGTTAAATGCAAACTCATGATTTATGTATAAGTGAGAATACCCTTGCACATTTGTAGGTGAGAAGTGCAAAAAATGAGAACACGCCATACTTTAAGTGTGATACAACTTACATAAAGTTGTCGATGTATTTATTTTTTTATTTAAGTACTTTTTATATTAATCATGATTATTTAAGACACTTATAAAATATCATTCTCTTATATTATGTAACATTTTCTATGCAACTAAATATAAACTCACAATTTATTTATAAGTAGGGACATCCTCTCACATTTATGGGTGAGATGTGCAAAATGTAACAACACGCCCTATGTTAAATTTATACAATATACATAAAGTTGTAGATGTATTTATTTTTTTATTTAGGTACTTTATATTAACCATAGTTTTTTTAGACATCCATAAAATATCATTTCCTTGTATTATGTCACTTTTTTTTTGCTAATTAAATGTAAACTTGCAATTTGTGGGTGAGGGTACAGAAAGTGGAACACACGCCCTACATTAAGTAAGATATAACATACATAAAGTTGTGAATGTATTTTTTTATTTAGATATTTTATATTAACCTTGATTATTTATAATTTCAATTTTATTTACGTTAAATATTATAATTCTAAATTCAATTTCAATTATGTTAAATGTTATATTTAATTCTAATTTTAATTCCATTAAATATTATAATTCCACTTTAAATTTCATTTCCGTTAAACATTATAATTCCAATTTTAATTTTTATTCCAATTACATTAAATATTCTAATTTTAAATCTAATTTCATATTCAATTTCAATTACAGTAAATGTTACAATTTCAATTTCAATTTATATTTTAATTTAAATTACATTAAATGTTATAATTTCAATTCAAAATTTAATTTCAATTGCGTTAAATGTTATAATTTTAATTCTAATTTCAATTTCAATTTAAATTTAAATTACATTAATTGTTATCCAATTCCCATTTCGATTTTAATTACTTAAATATTTTAATTCAAAATTCAATTTCAATTTGAATTATATTAAATGTTATAATTTTAATTTTAATTTCAATTACGTTAAATGTTATAATTCTAATTTCAATTTCAATTTTAATTACATTAAATGTTATAATTCTAATTCTAATTTTAATTTTAATTACATTAAATATTATAATTTTAATTCTAATTTTAATTTTAATTACGTTAAATGTTATAATTTCAATTCTAGTTTCAATGTACTTACATTAAATATTATAATTCAAATTCAAATTTAAATTTTAATTATGGTAAATAATATAATTCAAAATTCATTTTTAATTTTAATTATTTAAATATTGTAATTCTAATTTCAATTTCAATTACAACTGCGTTAAATTCCAAATCCAGTTTCAATTTCAATTACATTAAATGTTATAATTCTAATTTCAATAACATTAAATGTTATAATTCCAATTCCAATTTCAATTTGAATTCTATTAAATATTATAATTTTAATTTTAATTACGTTAAATATTATAATTCGAATTTGATGTAATTGAATGTTATAGTTCGAAACTCAATTTTAAATTCAATTATGTTAAATGTTATAATTTCAATTTAAATTTAAATTTTAATTACATTAAATGTTCTAATTCTAATTTCAGTTTCAATTCCATCAAATGTTATAATATTATAATTCTAAATTCATTTCCAATTTCAATTACATCAACAATGGGGATGATATTTTATGGGTGTCCTAAATAATCATGGTTAATATAAATTACTAAAACAAATACATCCAAAATTTATTGTATGTTATATTTCATTTAATGTAACATGTGTTCCCACTTTTTACAATTTTTACCAACAAAAGTTCTAGAATTTCCCCACTTATATACATAATTTGCGAGTTGACAATTATCATTAAAAAAATGCTACATAATATATGAGGATGAAATTATATCAGTGTCCTAAATAATCATAGTTAACATAAATTACAAAAAAAATATATATATTCAGAATTTATTATATGTTGTATCCTACTTAACGTAGCACACGTTCCCCTCTTTTTGCACCTTTCACCAATAAATTGCTAGGATATTCCCACTTATAAATAATTTGTAAGTTGACAGTTATCATTAAAAAAAAATTGCATAATATAAGAGGATAATATAAATTATGAGTGTCCTAAATAACCATAGTTAATATAAATTACAAAAAAAAAAATTAAATACATCTAGAACTTGTTGTATATTGTATCCCATTTAACGTAACACGTGTTCCCACTTTTTTTACCTTTTACTAACAAAAGATTTAGGATATCCTCACTTATACATAATTTTTAAGTTAGCAGTTATCAATAACAAAATACTACACAATATAAGAGAATTATAATATATGAGTATCTTAAATAACAATAGTTAATATAAATTACAAAAAAAAAAAATATACATCTAGAATTTGTTGGATGTTGTATTCCACTTAATGCAGCATATGTTCCCACATTTTACATCTTTCACCATTAAAAGTGCTGGGATCTCCCCACTTATACACAATTTGTGAGTTGCCAGTTATTATTAAATTTTTTTTTTCACATAATATAAGGGAATGATATTGTTGGAGAAAGTTTTTAAAACCTTTTAAATAAATAATAAGTTATAAAATATTGATATAGTTTTAATATTTTAAACATTATCATTATTTTATAGTGATTATAATATTTAAATTCGCCATTAAATCTATATTAAATATTTGAGAGTTACAAATATTTATTTATAATATTATTATTATTTGGGAGTTATTTATTTTAAAATATTGTAAGAGTTACAATATATTAAATTATTCTTATTATATACTAGAATTAATTCTCAGAATTACAAAATATTAAAAAGTATAATAATGCTAAATTAATATTAATTTTAATACCTTAACCCTTTTCTACCATTATATAAAGAGTGCTAATAATTTTTTTAAAAATGTATAAAAAATAAATAAAGAAAAGAAGTGAAAAGGAGTTTTAGTGATCTGTGTGAATAAAGAATATCTATATTGATTTTAATACATTCTTTTTTCACACATATCTTAGAGTCACATCTACATATTCGTTTTTCACATACACATGACTAAAACCTCTTTTCACTTCCTTTCTTTATTTTTTTAAACACTCTCTAAAGTAGGGCTGGGCACAGTTTGATTTTGGCTAGAATTGAACTGGAACGGTTATATTCAATTTTCTCTCATGATAAAACCGATTGTAATTATTTAGATTAAAAGTATCGAATCGGACCGAACCGATTTTTTTCAGTTCGGTACAATTTAGTTTTCGATTTTCTATGGCTCAATTTAAAAAGAAAATTATTGGGCACTTAGCCACTTACGAGGCTTGAGTCTCAAACCTCACGTTCTGAATAAACTTAGAATGTCAATTCAGTTGCTGTTTGTTTTGAATTCAAAATAGATTTTAATTTATTATAAATAATTTTAAGATTAAGATATGAATAAAAAGAAATGCAAAGAGCTGGTTCGAACCTGTCACCTAAAATTAACCTTATCTCTACCCAATTAGTTGAGCTGAAGCTCGTTATTGATTAACACACATTTTGCTTGTTTTATCTTATATTTAAAATATTAATAACTAAAAAAAGTACAATTTAGGATTCAAACCTAGGAACTTAAAGAAACAATTGTCTCCTATTCACAAATTGAGCTAAGGCTATAGATAATAATTAAGCATTCTTTTATTTATTTATTTTATATTACATAATATGCTAATAATTCATAAAAAAATATAACTTGTTAGATTCGAACCTTAGACCTACGGCGTGGTTAAGCCAACTTAACCAATTGAGTTAAAGCTCATTTTAGAATTAAGTATTTTTCAGTTAAATATATTTAAGTTAAAAAATATTAACAATTAGAAACATAAGCAGATTAAGACTCGAACTAAGGACCTTGAAAATCAAACTCAAGCATTTAACCAACTAGGCTAAGGCAACTTTCCATTCTGATGGACCTTGTAAAGTTTTGGCAGCCTGGTTCGTATCATTCCTCCTCTCTTAAAAAAGATTTATCCTCAAATAAGAATAACGGTATACTGAGAAACGAACACACTTCGCCTCTCTGAATCATCGAACTAGTATCCTATTTGATTCACAGGATACCTAATGAACCTATACTTGTACCTCTTAGGTGTTGTCTATCTTGCTAAATAACTCTTATAAAACAAGATACCCTGCTGCGTAACTCTTACGTAAACAGGACAATCCCAAGTCTTAACTAATTTAAGATACGGTTTCCTTCCTTTCTGTATCTTATATAGAATGGAAGGAACAGCTTCTGATGGAACTCTACTTAATAAGAAGTTGTATTTGGAGCAGATACTCACAGATATAGATCGGTAACACTCATTATCTATTATACCATATCTAATAAAGTCCGATTCCTCATCATCAAAACATCATTATGTTATGGATTACCTGGAGGACTATAATGATTGAGAATCTCATTCTTCCTTAAACAAACGGAGAACTTGTTATTAATGTACTCACTACTTCGATCTAATCGAAGGGATATGATGTACATTTTGATATATTTGGTTATCTCTGTGAATATATTATTCATAAATTAGTTAAGTCTTTATGGTCAGATCAAGAATCCAACCATCTTTAACCAAACAAATAAGCATCTCATGCCTATATGACCTAAATTTAAATACCACAGCTCCATATCATTTAAGGATTCTGATCTACAGACATTTCTAATTTTGTATATAATGTCGATTAATTAACTGATATTTAGTTAATAAAATATTATATTTATTATGCAATTCAACTATTGAATTGCATACAAGAAGTAAGTTAAGTTGTCCAACAACTTGGACCTGCAAGAAATCACCATTTCTTATTCTCAACTTTACTTCTATTAGCTGTTACATTGTAGTCTCTCTCAATCCCTGCAACATATTACAGATATGAGAAGGACATGCAATATCTCATACCTAGCTTGAACTGACATCATATGCCCTAGAAATGTTTATGTGTGTCAAACACAAATCTGTGGGAGACTTCCTAATAATTATAAGGCTTCTAGGGTAGAGGGATTTCCAATACCCAACCTTACTCTAGTGGAAACACTTTCTATCTACAAGCCCTCTTGTTGATCTTTGGATAAATGCTGCATCTGAGGATTTATCCTGGGTATCTACCTTATCTTCTTCTCTTCACACATCTGCTCTCACCAGATATACTTGAAGTAGAAAATGTAGCACCTTGAACAAAAAGGGTCACACCCCCTCTATTTAATCCTTTAGAGGTGTTATCAAAATTACATTACGACAAACTCTGATCAACAATAAATCTAAATTTTTTAAATCCAGAACACTTCTGAGATTCATCCACTAGTCAGAGTAATTCCTAGTACTCTAGAGTTGAATTGCATCAACTATGCTCACCAACTAGTTTGTAGTGGCCATTAAATTTGATAGACCAAACTTACGAGAGATGTAAGCGGAATGGTCATTAAATCGCTAATAAAACATTTTAAATCATGGGTATACTAATTATACATTTTCGATTTAAAATGCCCTCCCACTACTTTATATAATCCTAACAATCTCTCAAATGAGAAGACGATAGTTTAAACTTTTTAAACTATACAATGGGAAGTAGATCCCATTGAAATCTACTCGGGCCTTATGCTGTAGCAATATTGGCCTTTGTAAACCCAACAGGTAGACAACACTTGTCAATTGCATCTCATGCAACTCTTACCCCTTGATCCTAAATACCTTATCCTCACGCTGTAGCAATATTGGATAAGTGTATTCCAGATTAATTTGTCAATGATCAAATATATGCTACCGATACTACCTTCACGTTGTAGTAATTTGGGTAATACTTTCGCATATATTTGCCTTATCTCATGTTTAACCAATATAGTACAAGCCCAACCGACCAAGTCCCTCATGCTGTAGCAATATTGAAAAAAGGCCGACATGACTCGTCTAACACCGTATTGACATGACGGATTAGAATAAAATATTATCTCATAATATAATATTCTTCAATCTGATTAAGAGAGATTTTTGTATCTATGGTTTCCATACTCCTAGGATGAGTGATTCTCAATTAATTAATTTTTTTATGCAAGCACAACTAACCCCCACCAGTAGGGCTCCTATTATAGTTACAAGCATAAAAAATAATTCTTGGTTTATAATGCAGACTGATAACTTTTATCACTGCATCTCATAAACTCCAATTTATAATGTAGACTGATAACTTTTATCACTACATCTCATAAATCTACACATGCAAAAGTAATTTTGAAATACTGTTTAAAACACTGTTCAACATTACTATAGCGGTGAACAGTAAAAATACTGTTCATGTGCTATTGTTCAAGTGAATATAACTTTCTTTAGAATTCTAACGTATTACAAATGTGAGAAGGCGGTATTAAATACCTAACCCATACTAGCATCGAATGCCAATAAAATATTAATGATATATAAACATCTAAGGGGTTCTTCTTGACTGTGGTAAGGTACTTCAGATATTTTCCTTTTCCTTTGCCTTTGTTCTTCTCTTATGGCTTGGATATCATATCTTTGAGGACTTACATGTGGTGTCTACTTCTCCTCATTCTTGCCCTTAGACTTTCTATAAGCTTTTAAGGTAAAAATGTTGGATCTAATATACGTATGGGTGTATGCATGTGCAATTGTGTCTATTACCTAAATACGTATCATATACGAATTTTAAATCTGAGGAAAGCATAAAATTTACAATAAACACAATAAATAAAATATATTAATCACATTAATATATTTATTGTGTAGAAAACTCACCTCAACGCGTAACGTTATACACGTATTTTTTTTCAGAGTCCGCATGTAGACTAACTCGCAGATAGTTCTAGTCACCAACATAGTAAGCTTGCTGAGCTAGAACAACAGCCTTATACGCAGCACTGAGTTTAACTCTTAAACCCCAAAATGATCGGGTGTGTTTTCATCATTTTCTCCAAAAGGATAAGAAATGAAGAGTTTGAAGCAATCCACCATTGCTTCAATTGAAACCATAGGAAAAAAGGAAAAAAGGAAAAAATTTCATTTTTCCCTTTCCTCCATTTCTCTCCATTTCATTTTTGCTCTATCGGCCACCAAAAACACAATTCACACACCTTCTCTTTATATATATACATATATATATATATAAAATAAAATATTAATATAATATATTATATAAAATTAATAATGGGTGCCAACTATTTGGCACCCAAAATATAATATAATATAATATAATATAATATAATAATATAATAAAATAATATAATATAAAAATATATTATATAATATAATAAGAGAGATATTTTGATTATTTAACAATTAAATAATCAAAGTATAAAATGACTATTTTGTCCCTCATAAATAGTTATCAAGTCTACCATTTAGTGGGTTCCACCAAATTTCACACTTGGGTAAACTCAACCGAGGGTCCACAATGCGCTACGTGTCATTATACAATTAGTAAATAATAATTATTGACTAATTGTTGTATTTAACACTTAAATACAGACACGCACGCATTCTCGTAGTGGTGCTGAATATTACTGGATTAAACAATTTAATCAGGCACGCTACTTCAGTGCACAATGAGTACACTCCATATCATGGGACTCCCTAGGTCATATGCCCTATTCGTCAAATAGAACTATTCCATAAGTCTGTGAGCTATGCCCTACACACACGTCACAGATATACAAATCAGCACGTTGAACCATGCAAGTTGAGGTTACAACGCATACGTATAGTCCTTCCGTCATGATATCCTGGATGCACGGGGATATAGATTATCACCGTCAAATCCCCTAGTGCTCATCCATATCTTATATCTAGACTCGTATCTCACTGAATAATAAGCGCAAACTCTGATGCCATATTGTTCTATCCTGACAGAACTCCTTCCCGGGTTGATACTTATGGCCACAAGATTTTCTGAGATACAGTCTCGAAGTATCTGGATATCGAACTCCCTATATGAGCTGACGGATCCCGTATCTGTACACACCAAACTTTCGTATATAAGATGGTATGCATTAATCTATTTCTAGCTAATGTATCTGAGACGTTAGACACTCTAACTCTCTCATTTTCTTCCCGAGGACACTTCCTCCAAGAAAGATGAATGCTATGTCTAAAAAAGACTTTAACTGTCTCACAATCCATCAAGTTGTACCTTTTCATGGACTTAGTTTATATACGTAGATTGAGAGAGTCATATTAAGATTCCTAGCTATATCTTCATAAATCTTTATACCTAGTATACAGGAAGACCTAATTTGAGAATTTCACACTTGGTCGGAGCGTCGGACGACCTTATAATATTTTTGGAATTTTTCTCTATTGGCTTGGAAAAGAAAATTTTAATTTACTACATGAATTTTCATTTAAGGGTTATGTATGGAAAAAGCCTTTGTTGAGAAACACAATCCATATGTTAGAGAATGGACCAATTAGAGGCAATGTCATGGATTGCCAAGTTGGGAATTCTAGTTAGTTCCTTTGACTATTCTAACTAGATAGTTACAAAGGAACCAATTACATACTTAGTTTTCAACTAATGGAAAATTAGAAATTTATAGTAAGTTGAGGGGCAAATTGGACAATTGAGGGAGCACTATATAAAGGTGGAAATTTATAGAATCTTGGAGAAAGGAAAGCAAAAACATCTTAGAGCAAAAGAGAAGCAAAATTCGTCCAAGTGAAGAGGGGTGCTGCTACAGTGAAATTTCAAGATTTGTTCAAGATTTTTTATGTTTAATCAAGCTAAAATAAGGTCAAATACAAGTTCCTAAGATCAATTGAAGCCTCAATTAGTGAAAATCCAAGAAAAAGAGGTAAGAAAAGCATTGTTTTGTGATGATGATATGTGAACTTTCAAGATTGCTTCAATTGATGTTCTTGTGTATATTCTTGATTTAGATTGAGTTGAATTCTAGTCTGGAGCTTAAAGGAGTTATCAAATTAAAGAAATTGGCAAGGTAAGAATTAGGATTTTTGGTGACTTTGATGTAGAGACTTCAATTGGTTGTAATTAGGGCATTAGAATGAAATTAGCTTGATTTTGATGCTATTGGAGTAAGAAATTGATGAAAAGAAATGTGTTGGGTGGTGGATGTAAATTCAGCCACTTTAGGGAAGTTAGGGTTGAATTGAGTTTTAGTTGAATTGTTGTGTATAAATAGTGTCTTATGTAAATTGAATGTATATGGTGATGGAAAATCAAAAATGAAGAAAAGAGGACATAATTGTCCATTGTGGTAAGGTGAAAGGCAATTGTGTCCAACAGAAGTTATAAGGTGTTAAGCAATTTTCTAAGCATCGGATGGTGAATTAGATAAGATTGAATGGCTTTGTAAATAAAAATTAGAAAGTAGTATCCATCCGGGCTTTGTATGCCAATTAGGGCGTTTAGTAGTTAAAGGAGATTCTAGCATTTGAATTGGTTCTAAATGTCATTTATGGCATGTAGGTGAAGAAAATTGAGAACGGTAACGGGACTAGAAATCCAGAGCGAAATTGAGCTCAGAGCAGTTGTGAGTGAAAATCTATCATTTTGTTTATTATATTTCCACATAATGAAATTGTATGTTTCATGTGCTTTTAATGCATAAACATGATTTATGATTTTGATTTATATATCCATGGATATACTGTTACATGTTCAGTTTAAGAAATAACTTTAAAACTATTGCATTAGTTTTAAAAGGCCATTGGTACACTCAGATTACAGTGATGGTGATGGTTTAAGACCTGGTCGATATATCCCGTACACATAGGTAAGTGTTTTTGGGGGGGGAGGGTGTCACTAACTCCGGAAAGTCAGGTTGTTGAGTCATGTAAGTCGTTCTATGTGTACGGAGTATTGTCTCGCTATATGTATGCAATGTAGGATTCCGCTGCATAGCCAGTGAGATATTTTGAGATGTCACAGTGGGAGTTGCTAGTTGTGACGCCCCGTGACCTACTCATGTGTGCGGTGCTAGTTTAGTTGCTGCATGAGTATAGAGTTTTAGGGTTACCGTTGGTATAGTTTTGAAAGAAAATGGCCAAGCGAGGGCTTTAATAATTTTTGATCTACCGATCGCATATTATGCATTTATATGTACATGCTAGTTATTATGTTTTATAGATTTTGGATATTGTTTTTCGAAGATGTAAATAAAACCTACTCGGCAAGATTTTATCCGCTTATGATGTTAGAAACAATTTTACTGCTTTATACGAGTTTTAGAAACATGATTTATGTATGTCCTTAGAATTTAATATCTATGCAAAATGTTATTTTATTTGAAATCTTAAATGCACTCACTGAGGTCCTTTAGCTCACTCGTTTTGTGTTTTATATTTTCTAAACCCCCTTTTCAGGTGCAGGTCTCAGTACACTAGCTGCTGATTCTCCTACTGTTGATTAGTAGGCCAAATCTGAATATCACTTTTGTAAATGTAAATGTGTTAAGTAGCACTATTTTGCTTTTTGTATAGTAATTCTAGGCTTGTGTTGTACATATTTTTATAAATAAGAAGAGGTTTCGATATTATAATGATCATTTCATTTTTTGTTCGTATGCCAGTTTTGTGTTCATAATGAAATTTTGATTTGAGTGAGATTTGGTTTTGATAAAGATCGGAGTTCCTATTTGGTAGTATTGAGAAGCAGCTTGAAATAGATGTGAAATTTATTTGCAGGTTTTGTATTAGATTTTTCATAAAAACAGGGGAAACTCTGTCCATTTTTTATATATTAAATTTAAGAAGTCATTTCCATGTAAATTTAAGATTTTCTCAGTAATAGCAAGAACTAAAAAGGGGTTTGTCTCACGAAATTTCTCAACTTACACAATTAAACTCAGAGGAACTTCCGTCAGGGTGCCTGGCAGGGCAGCTAAGATTTATAGTAGAGGGTCTCGGAGCTGGTCTTATCAACCAAGGCTTGACCCGATGGCTATTACTGTAGGCCTACTCGCTGAGTGAGTTGTCCCATGATGAACACATGAAAATGCATGTTGTTAAAAGATTCAATCACCATTTAATGTCACTAATTTTAGTATTTTCTGTATTTTTAGCTTGAAATAAAGTGTTCTCCTCAAATTGTGATTAATGAATGTTATTTGGACAGGTTTAGGTAAATTGGACATAACTCTCAATGTAGAAATCGAAATAAAGAAATTATTGAACCTGGTGCAACATGACTCAATCTTACACAAATTTGAAGAATAGTGGAAAAGCCAAATCCAACATGTTATGGGCCAAAAATTGAGATACAACAGAATCGGACTACAACTCTTACCCAGCTTGACCCAACTCACGTATTTGGACCGTATCTCCCAAAATACGTACTCAATTGGTATAATTCTTGAAGCTGTGAATTTCTGACTTAACTATCAACAACTCGTATGTTTATGGTAAAGTCCAAATCAGCCGTTATCATGGATCAAATCGCATTGCAAGTGGGTAAAATGGTTGTTGGCCGAATTCTGATGTATCTTTGGAATTTTGCTCATATCGCATTGGATACTCATTCAATTTGCATAAAATTAGTGCCTATGGAAAGAAGAGTCAAAATTCTAAAACTTTCATGTCAGCTGCAGAAGCTAAATTGATCATTTACATTATCAAAAATGTACTGCAAGTGGATACACGAGTTATTGGCTTAAAATTATTGAAGATTGATGTCATCCATGACATATGACCATTCATTGCCTATATAAGGAGACCCTTAGGACATTTTTATATAGATAATTCTCTCTTCTTTTATTCTCATTAACATGTATTGTAATTTAGGATAGAGTTCCTAGCAAGGCTAAGAGATGAACTTTTATGTGTAGTAAATCTACTTCCATACTTTGATTCGGTGTCAAGAGCTATAAATGTTGTAACTTTGGTTTTGATTAAACTCTTATCTATTTTATTTTCTATAATCCAGAGGTTATAATTTCCATGTCTCATATATGTTCAGTCATGCTTTTCTTATGTGATTCATGTTGATTTATAATTGTTACTGGTTACATTGTTTTATATGTTAATCTTTTACTGCAGTATTGTCAATTTGATATATTGTCGATCTTGGATAACATGTAAGGGCAATAAATGTTTGATATTCAAGTTAATCTTTTACTGCAATATTGTCAAAATGATATATTGTCGATCTTAGATAACTTGTATAAATAACATGATGTGTGTTAATGCTTGTAAAGAGTTTAACTAAATCAAATACATGTGTTATCAAATGTGCTATATATTACATACCTTCCGATTGATTGTTTGGGATGTGAAACTTTCAGTTGAGTTATAAATATCGAATCAAAGTATAGAGTAGATTTATAAAGCATAATTGTGATTCTCAAAGCCTTGCTTATATCATCATAAGACATTTTCCTTCAAATCATAGACAATCCTATCTCATCCACTTAAATCAATTAATTTTGTCCCTTGCTACTGCTTTAATATTTTACTTCATCAACCTATTTTGCCAAGAGTTTTCTCGTGGGATCGACACCTCAATCTATACTGCGATAGCCGCGTTATATTTTGAGCGTAAACATCCCACAATGTCATCATATATCCTTTAGTTTAACTATCAAAATCGAAGTAGTTTACAGTTGTTAGCTTGTGATAGGCTTGAGGTTTAACCTATTCTCAAAAGTAACTTCAAGAAGTGAGTCGAATTACTCACCAAAGTTAAATCACTTACTAATATAGATCACATTGAGACTAATAACTACAGTAATGGGATATAGATTCATTAGCAACTAGGTTGCACAGTATTCCAAGCTTGTGGCATTTGTTATGACATAATTGCCCTACATTGTATCTTCATTTTGGTGGGAATTCCATGTCAAGGTCAATTTATAAAGTATTTCTCCAATTCACTCTATAACCAATGGAGAATATAAAAGGAAATCGAGGCCGCAATGAGCAACAAGTCTTCAAACTAGATTTGTTAGAGTAATATGATGGTTATGTGAGTTAATGACTATATAAAGAATTTCATGATTGGAGTGGTCTAGGAGGTTTCAGATTAAGTTTACAAGATTTGGTATTTGAGAGTTTTTGTGGACAAGTGTGGAATATTGCGTTGTGGACGAGGAAGAAGCCATGACAAAATCATGAGGTGAATGCATTTACAAAGGTAGAATAAACCATGACCTAGGAATGTTTGCTTAAAAATGTCTTTTAAAGAGAAACCAACCCATTAATTAAGGAGAGTTCAAAGGTGGTTGTAACTAAAAGGCACCATTTCACATATATGGTGATATGAGATAATTTTAGGTGTCGCCCCAACATTTGAACTCCATCAACCAACCCATTGGTTGATAGAGTAAGAGAAGTATGAGTAGGTCTAGTTTAATTGGTTAGAGCATTTACCAATGTTTATTGATGACCTTAGAATCAGTTAGTCACAATAAGGTTAGTTTGGTAATATACCACATGAACCAATCAATAAATACAAGTATCTAAAAATTAATATTTTCTTTTAAAATTTATGAAACTCAAATAAATAAATAAAAAACAAAACCCGCCCCTGTTGTAGCATTCTTGGGTATATTTTTAGCTTGAACATTTCAATTTATGTTGGCTGATATATTTAATTGGTTAAAATTACATTATAAATAGCTTAAAATTATATATTTTCCTACTTTGGACTTAACAGTACACTAACATTAAAACCAATATCACAACCATACATATAACATTTCAAAAACTTTTATATTATGACAAATTAGCCGCCAACCATTTCCTCTACGCCTACCTTTAAATCCAACATGGGAAGTCAAATACCATAGTCAAACAGTTTTATTACCCATTCATGTGACATTAATTGTCCCATCGATGACTTGTCAAACATTAAAGCATCGTGGGAAAAGGCAGCCCTAATAATGAATACTTAGCAATTACTATGTAATATCCAATCCCTATTAGTAGTATTGGCGCCTAGATTTCGGTATAGAGCAAATAAGACACCGTAGGGTTACTCGATTTTAACCCTATTAGAAATATTCCCTTTATAGTGCACGTGAGAGATATTAGACCTAATTTGGTAATTTCACACTCGATCGGTGCGCCGGACGACCCTAGAATATTTTTGGAATTTTTCTCTATTGGCTTAGAAAAGGAAATCATAATTTACTATATGAATTTCCATTTAAGGGTTATGAATGGAACAAGCCTTTGTTGAGAAACATAATCCATATATTAGAGAATGGACCAATTAGAAGAAATCTCATGGATTGCCAAGTTGGAAGTTCTAGTTAGTTCTTTGAACTATTCTAACTAGATAGTTACAAATGAACTAATTACATAATTAGTTTTTAACTAATGGCAAATTAGTAATTTTGAGTAAGTTGAAGGGCAAAATGGTCAATTGAGGGAGCACTATATATATGTTAGAAGTGTGTAGAATTTTCAAGTGATCAAAAAGCAAACACTTAGAGCAAAAAGGAGAGCAAATTCGGGCAAGGTGAAGAGGTGCTGCTACAATGAAATTTCAATTTTTTTTTCATGATTTTTCATGTGTAATCAAGCTAAAAGAAGGTTACATATGAATCCTTAAGCTCTATTGAAGCCTTAATTAGTGGAAATTCAAGAAAAAGAGGTAAGAAAAGCATTGTTTTTATGAGTTTGATAAGTGAACTTTCAAGAATGCTCCAATTGACATTCTTATGTGTATTCTTGGCTTAGATTGAGTTGAATTCTAGTTTGGAGCTTGAAGGAGTCATCAATTTGAAGAAATTGGCAAGGTGAGAATTAGGGTTTTTGGTGATTTTGTTGTAGAGATTTCAATTGGTTGTAATTAGGGCTTTAGAATGAAATTGGCATGATTTTGTTGTAATTGGAACAAGAAATTGAGAAAAGGAATGTGTTGGAACCTAGGGTGAAATTCTGCCACTTTAGGGAAGTTAGAAATTGAGTGGTGTTTTGATTGAATTGTTGTGTGTAAATGGTGCATATTGTAAATTGAATATATATGGTTCATGAAAAAACCAAAAATGAAGAAAATGGGACATAATTGTCCATGTTGGAAAGGTGAAGGGTAATTATGTCCAACCAAGTTATAAGGTGTTCAATAATTTTCAGGGCGCCGGATGGTGAGTTAGTTTCGATTATGGCTCCGTAACTAAAATCGGAAAGTTGTATGCATCCGGGCTTTGTATGCCGATTAGAGCGTTTAGTAGTTAAATGAGATTCTAGCATTCGATTTAGTTCTAAATGTCATTTGTGGCGCGTAGGTGAAGATAACCGAGAGCGTTAACAGGAGCAGAAATTGGGAGCGAAATTGAGTGCGGAGCGGTTGTGAGTGGAAATCTGCCATTTCTTTTACTTTGCGTTTATTATATTTTCGCATAATGAATATGCATGTTTTATGAGCTTTCGATGCATAACCATGTTTTATGAGCTTTCGATGCATAACCATGATTTATGATCTTGATACATATTCATAGACATGCCTTTACATGTTCGAATTGAGAAACAGTTTTAAAATTTCTGCATTCGTTTTTAAGGCCATTGGTACCCTCAGATTATAGTGGTGATGATTATATTAGACCCGGCCGATATATCCCGTGCACATGGGCAGGTCTTGGGGGTGCATCACTAACTCTGGGAAGTCGGGAAGTTGAGTCATGTGAGTCGCTCTATGTGTACGGGGTATTGTCTCGCTATATGCATGCGATGTAGGATTCCGTTGCATAGCCAGTGAGATGTCTTGAGATGTCACTGTAGGTGCTGCTAGTTGAGGTGCCCCGTGACCTACTCACGTGTGCGGTGCTAGTTGAGTCGCTGCGTGGGTATAGAGCTTTAGGGTTACCATTGGTACAGTTTAGAAAGAAAATGGCCGAGCGAGGATTTTACTAGTTTTCGATTTACCGATAGCATTTATGCATTTATATGCACACAGTAGCTATTATGTTATACAGATTCTGAATATAGTTTTCCAAAGATGTAGATAAAACCCGCTTGGCAAGATTTCAATAGCATATGATGTTAGAAACCGTTTTACAGTTTTACATCAGTTTTAGAAGCATGATTTCTGCGTGAACTTTAGAATTTGCTATCTATACATGATGTTATTTTATTGAAATTTTATTTGCACTCACTGAGCTCCTTTAGCTCACCCGTTTTGTATTTTATGTTTTCTGAACCCCTTTCCCAGGTGCAGGTCTCGGTACGCAAGCTGCTGATCTCCTATTGCCGAGTAGTGGGCCGAATCCGAAGATCACTTTTGTACATGTAAATGTGCTAAATAGCACCCTTTACTTTATGCATAATAGTTGTAGGCATGTATATTTGGATGTATGTTTTGAACCGAGAAGAAGAGATTTCAATTTTATGATGATCGTTCTTTTTACTTCTATGATTATGCTTATTTGTGATTCAAATGAATAATTGAGTTGTGTTGGATTTGATTTGGGAAGGACCGGAGGTCCGAATTGGTAGAATTGAGATGTATTGGAAATAGAAGTGAAATTTCTTTGCAGGTTTTATATGGATTTTTTGAAAAACAGGGGAAACTCTGTCCGTTTGTTTTTAAAATTAAGATGTCGTTTTCGTGTATATTACTAGATCTTCTTAGTAGTAACAAGAATTAAAAAGGGGTTCACCTCGCAGAATTTCTCAACATACCCAGTTAGGTTCGGAGGAACTTCCATCGGGGTGCCCGGCATGTGAACCCCGCTGGGATCTATAGTAGAGGGTCTCGGGTCAGGTCCTGTCATATTAGGCCTTGGAAAATAAGAAAAAAAACCTATATTAAGAGAGCTAAAGTTATCAAAGTGCATTAAATGTAGACATAATTCCTCATTGACCCTGATTGCAATGTAGCTCTCTAGACGAGATGTTTTTCACATTGGGTTCCTCGACAGCTGTGTTCAATTAGTACTCGGCTAAGGAACATCTCGAGATCGTCGTCTACCACAACCAACAAAGATAACTCCTTACTTTTTAACCTTAATTCAAAAAAAACCTTTTCTCGTCAGTTACTGTAAAGAATATAGGAGATGATTACAAGTCAAGCCATAAAGGAATAAATGACACAAAGTAAAAAATTAGGTAAAATGACGAAAATATGACTAAAGTTAAAGGCGTAGAATTGGAAGCTGATTTCAGGTCTGAGTCATAGCACTGCAGTGCCTAAGTCAAAACCTCTAACACCGTAATGGTGCAAGAAGAATATCGTGGTGCCCAAGCCTAAAGAATTATTGCCCCAAAATTAGAAAGTGAGCACTGCATCGCCAATGCATCTAACCTATTTTGAATTTCATGTTTTAGTTGGTTTTAATTTTTTTTCTTTGTACAACTTAAACAAGAGTTTGTATAAAATAAGAAAGGCTATAATATAGGCCAATATTTTGGCTTAAAAGATATCACCACAAAAGAGAGAATTCAATGAAATTACATGAGAGAGATCTTTATGAGAGATCATTGTACTTTGTGATTCAATAAAAAAGGATAGGATCTTGATCCCCTGTAGACATAGATAATTACTGAACCATATTAATCTTGCATTGTGTATTTTATTTGTGTTTTATTTTCTTCTTAGATCTTTTACAATTTTACAATTTTTAATTACTTGTGGTTAAATAATCTCAACATGTGGTATTAGAGCTGTGTTTATGGCAATTCATAAGTATAAGATTGAGAAATTTAATGCGCAAAATAATTTCAATTTATAGACGGTCAGAGTAATGGCTTTGTTAGTAAGTTAGGGGCTTGGTTTTGCCCTTGAGAGGAATATAGCAATCACTAGTGAAGAAAAGAAGCCAAGGACATCAAGGTCTAACCTAGATTATGAATTCATATAGAAGAAAGGTTATAACACTATAGTTCTTTCACTTAGTGATATTTTTTAAGGGAAGTTGCTGTTGAGAAAATGACGATAGGTCTTTAGATGAAGCTTTATGATCTTTATATGACAAAGTCGCTAACAAATCATCTGCGTATAAAAAAGAAGCTATATAAGTTGTTTATGGCTGAAGAGACATCAATAAAAAGACTATATCGACTCATACAACAATATTATAATTGATCTTGAGACGATTGAGGTCAAGATTGAATATGAGGATAAAGCCATAATCTTGTTTAGTTTGCTACCGTCAAGTTATGAACACTTTGTTGATACTCTTCTCTATATTAAGAAGTCATTAATAATGATAAATGTTAAGGCATTTTTAAATTTAAAAGGGCTAGAAAAAATATTCGAGACCGGTACAGCAAATAGATTGGCTATAAAAGAAAGGTCTGATACAAAAGAAGAAAAGAAAAAAAATCAATATCAAAGTCAATGGGTAAACCTATGACTTGTTTTTGCTACAAGAAAGAATGACACTTCGTAAAGGACTACCCAGAAAAGAAAAGCAAGATGGAGGATAAGAAGAAAGAAGGTGATACTGCAGTAATTTATGAAGAAGACTATGATAGTACATAAACCTTAGTAGTCTCTAATGAGAAGAACGCCAATAAATGGATACTTAATTCGGGCTACACTTACCACATGTGGCCGGATAAAACCTTGTTCATTAACTATCAGTCCATTAATGGAGGTAAGTATTAATGGGCAATGACATGGCATGTCAGGTATTAGAATAGGTAGTGTTAGGTTGAGACTATATGATGGTAAGGTGAGAGAGCTATTGAATGTTAGACATGTTATAGATTTGAAGAGGAATTTATTATCTCTAGGATAACTAGATCAAATTGGTTGTTCATTTAAGATGGAGAATGAGATTCTTAAAGTGATCAAGGGTTCCACGAAAATAATGAAATATGATAAATGCAATGGTTCATATGTGCAGTTTGGAGAAGCCGTTATTAGTTTTATGTTAGTTAGTGTTAGTAATGAGAAATTGCAAACCAAGTTATGGCATATAAGGTTAGGCCACTTAAATGAAAAAATTCTTAAGGAATTATATGATCGAGGTGTTCTTGGTAAGGAAGAAATTCATCTATTATAGTTTTGTAAGGATTGTGTGCGAGAAAAAGCACATAGGGTCAAGTTCAATATTGGTGAACACAAAACCAAGGGGAAAATAGATTATATACATTCATATTCATGGGACCCTGCACATATTATAACTTATGGCGGGGCCAGGTATTTTCTAATACTCATTGATGATGTTTCTAGAAAGTTATGGATAATTATGTTAAAAAGAAAAGAATAAATGTTTGAGACTTTCAAGGCTTAGTCACTTGTGAAGAATCAAACTAGTAAGAAAGTAAAGAAGCTTATGAGAGATAATGTTCTTGAGTTTTGCAATACGAAATTTGATAGTTTTTTGTGCCAAGCATGGTATTATTAGGTATAGAATTGTGACACCAACACTACAGTAGAATGGGCTGGCATAAAGAATAAATAAATCCCTACTAGAAAGAGTGAGATGTATGTTAACTAGTTTTGTGCTATCTAAAGTATTTTGGGGTGAAGTGGTAGTCACAATAGCCTACTTGATTAACAGAAGTCCTTCTTTAGCAATTGACTTTATGATACTAGAAGAAAGGTGGTCAGGAAGCATTTTAGAGTATGATCACCTAAGGGTATTTGAATGCTCTGCCTTTGTACATGTTAAATAAGGGAAATTGGAATCGAGAGCTTTAAAAAGGATGTTCATGGGATATCTAAAATGAGTAAAATGATACAAGGTGTGGTGCATATAACTGAAGCCATCTAAGAGTATTATAAGCAGAGATAACGTTCAATGAATAAGACGTTATGGGATTTAAACATAAAATAGACATAAAGGAGACAAAACTTATGCCAAAGATAGTTTCAATACCAAAAACTATGAGAGTGTAAGTAAAACATCAGTTGAGACTTGATATGCACTTAGGACAGCACTTTAGAGAAATAACACCATGAGATAGACTGCAAACCCTATAAGTACATCATAGACTATCCAGAAACATACAAAAACTCTTAAAACATAACTTAAAGAATACTAATTAGCCAGAGATATGCTAAGAAGGATGGTCAAGCCACTAACAAGGTATACACATGCTGAATTAATTGTTCATGCTTTTAAGGCTACCTATACTATTGAATATAATGAGCCTAAAACTTATAAAGAGGCTATGAGAAGTATTAATAGAGACAAGTAGCAGTATGCTATGAAAGAAGAGATTAGTTCACTTGGGAAGAATATGATATTGGGGTTAATGGTTAGATCTAAGGGTAAGAAATTAGTTAAGTGTAAGTGGGTTTACGAAGTTAGGAAGAGGATCCTAAGTGCAGAGCTTATAAGGTTTAAGGTTAGGCTAGTTGCACAAGGTTTCATTCAGAAAGAAGGGGTTAATTTCTATAAGATGTTCTCTCCTGTAGTTAACACTCATCAATTAGAGCAAAATAGATGTTACAACTATATTTTCTTCATGGGGAGTTGGAAAAAAGGATGTACATGTCATACCCGCTAGATTTTGAAGAACCCAAGAAAAGAGGATTATGCTTGTTTGTTGCAAAAGTTGATATAGGCTGAAGCAATCTCCTAGGCAGTGGTATAGAAGATTCGATGATTTCATGCACTATTAAGCCTTTACTAGAAGTAAGTATGATAGTTGTGTGTACTTTAAAGCATTGAGAGATATTTTATGCATGCATCTATTACTTTATGTGGATGATGTGTGTAATAGATGGTCCCAAGTACCAATATTATCCCACATATAGTTGTTGTAAGCTATTACAACAGTAGGTTTTGTCCAAGTTAGTGTGGTCCATCACACCCCCAAAACTTGTTGAGTTAACTTGGCTTATTTCTGCTGTCCTTATAAGACACTTAGCCTTCACTCGCCCAAGTAATATGGGATATCACAATCACCCCTACTAGGGGAACTAGCATCCTCGATATAAACAGCATCCACTTATCTCCGTTTGAACTTTAACTCTGATATAAATTATAATAGACAACCCTAAGCATCGATATTATCCCACACTTAATCATTGTAGGCTATTATAGCAATGAGTTTTGTTCGAGTTAGTATAGTCCATCACAATCCCAAAATGCATCAAGTGAACTTAGTTTATTTCTACTATTCTTATAAGGCAATTTGCCTTCACTCATCCAAGCAATGTAGGATGTCATAATATATTAATTACATGTCAAGATAAAGAGGATATCCAAAAGCTTAAAGATATATTAAATGGTGAATTTGAGATAAAAGACTTGTAAATAGCCAAGAGGATCTTAGGGATAGATATCATTAGGGAAAGAATGATGTTATATTCTTATCTCAGTAAAAGTATCTATTAGCTATGCATTTCAAGTTATCAGCAATATAATCACCAAAAACTGAAAAACAAAAAAAGAAAAGAAAAGAAAAAGAAACTAGAAATGTAGATGGTACCATATGCAAGCATTATGGAGTACATCATCTATGCGATGTTATGGACAAGGCCAAATATAGCTCAAGCAATAAGTATGGTGAGTAGATATATGAAAAATTCAAGCAAGAAGCATTGGATCGTCGTTAAATAGATAATAAGGTACTTGAAGGGAACATAAGAACATGGTCTACTATACAAAAGGGAAAGTATGAATTATGAGATAGTAATAGGATATATAGACTTAAATTATGCGAGTGAACTTAATAGAAGAAGGTCATTGATTAGTTTTGTTTTTATGGTGTTAAGTTGTATTGTACGCTGAAAATCAGTTTTGTAACATGTAGTGGCATTATCAACTACAAAGGCTGAGTATATAGCTTTGGTGAAGGTTTAAGGTGGCCATATGGTTGAAAGGTGTATGTTAAAAGCTAGTAACAACTAAGAAAGTGAAAGTTGTGTACATTGTGATAGCTATAGTGCCATATATTTAATAAAAAATCAAGTATTTCATAAAAGATCAAAATACATTAATATAAGGTTGTATTTCATTAGAGATATAGTGTAAAGTGATAAAGATAGTTTGTTAAAGATATGAACATTAGAAAATCTCACAGATATATTGACTAAGCCATTACCCTCAGTTAAGTTTGACTTGTGTAAGAACTTAGCTGAAATCATCGTTGAGTAAAGAAATGTATGATATGGAGAGGATGGATCTAAAAAGCCATAAAGATTTTGAGTTAAGGAATGGATTGTGAATGATGATTAAAAATCATATAGGAGATGATTACAAGTCAAATATGAAGGAAAAAACAACATAAAGTTGAGAATTAGGTAAATGGACGAAGATAGGATTGAAGTTAGAAGCGTAGAATAGATTATGATTCTAGGTCTTTGCTCCGCAACATATTTTGAGAGTTGCGGCGCCCAAGTTAAAACCTCTAGTGTTGTGGAATTGTAAAGAGAACATCGCAGTGCCTAAGTCTAGAGAAATAATGCTACGACGTTGAAAAGCGAGTGCTATAACACCCATGTGACTAACTTATTTTAGATTTCCTCTTTTAGTTGATCTAAACTTCTTTCTTTATACAACGCAGACTATGGTTTGTATAGGACAAGAGAGGCTATAAATAGGCCACTATTTTGACTTAAGAGATATTGCAAGAAAAGAGAAAATTCATTAAAATCCTAAAAGAGAGATTTTATGAGAGATTATTTTACTTTGTGATTTAATTAAAGAGGTTAGGATCTTGATGCGTCATGGACGTAGGCAATTACCAAACCACATAAATCTTATCTTATGTATTTGATTTGTGTTTTCTTTTCTTTTTAGATCTTTTACAACTTCACAATTCTTAATTAATTGTAGTTAAAGAATCCCGATAATTACTGTAATCACTGGTCACCAAAACTAAAATATTACAATAAACACATCTCCTACGTTTACTTTGCTTGACAGTTGCTAAAACCCTGACCAATTGCCTATCTGATATACCTAAAGTATTATTGATTTCATCTATACTCATGTTTTCTTTCTCCATTAATAGTAATAAACAGTATTCATACTTTGGTTACAAGGTTTTGTGATTTTCGTTTATGTTTATGTGAGAAAATGATTAAAAATCATATTGGAATTGAGCCAACACAAACGGGATGTGAAGTGAAAGCGTGATGACTTGAAGTATGAAGACATTTGAATTGAGTGAACACCACAGCGTCCAAGAAGGAATGCCTCCACGTACATTCTAGTAAGTGGCATAAGTGAGTTGTTTGAGACAAAGGCCCTGCATTTTGAGAGAACACCACAACGTTTTGGCCTACACTTTCAAACTATTAGTAGTATAATCGTCAAAAACCAAAGAGGATAAATTACAGAAGAGTAAGTACCATATGCTAGCACTGTTGGGAGCATCATGTATGCTATGGTTTGTACAAAACCTAACATAGCTAAAGTTGTGAGTGTTATGAGTAGGTATATGAAAAATTCTGGAAAAGATCATTGGCTTTCAGTCAAGTGGATTTTGAGATATGTCAAAGGAACGTTAAAGTAAGGTTTATTGTATAAAATGAGTGATAGAGAAGGTGAAATAGTAAGAGGATACATCGACTCAGATTATATGGGTGACCTCAACAAGAAGAGATCGTTAACTAGGTATGTATTCACAGTATTTGGGTGTAGCGTGTGTTGAAGATTAGTTCTATAGTACGTGGTGGCATTGTCAACCACAGAAGTGGAGTATATAGTTTTGGGTGAAGATATTAAGGAGGCCATATGGTTAAAAGAAATCTACACAGAGACGATGGCTATTAAAGATATTGACACTAATGCATATTGTGATAGCTAGAGTGCCATACACCTAAGCAAGCATTAAGTGTTTTATGAGAGGTCAAAACACATTAATGTGTGGCTCTATTTCATTAGAGAGATAGTAAAAAGTAGCAAGATTAGTCTAACAAAGATTCATTCATTTAAGAATTCCAATGATATGGTTAAGTTCGTTCTATACAAAGACTTAACCGGAATCACCTATATATAAGAACAAAAGGTGATGCAAAGATGAAAAATCTTGAAAGCTTTTTGGATGATTTTGAATCAAAGAGGAAATTTTTAAGAAGATGATTAAAATCATATTGGATATGATTTGGAATCAAACTAATAGAAAGGGAACGTGAAGTGGAAGTATGAAGACATTTGAATTGAGTGAACCCCACAGCGTATAAGAGGGAAAACTGTCTATAAATTCTAGTAAATGGTATAGGTGAGTTATCTTAGAGAAAGCCCCTACATTCAGAGAGAATACCCCTGCATTTTAGCCAATGCCTCACGTTTCAAAGCCAAAGCGGCATTCTCAATGCCCTAGTGTTCGAAAATGAATGCCCCAACGTTAATGTGACCTGTTTCGAAAAAAAAAGACTCCTAAGTTGGCTAAAACACCTATTTGATTTCAACTTGTATTAGAGTTAACTTATGACGTATGTAGCTATATAAAGGGCTTTATTTTGGCTTAAATCGGCAATTACAACATAGTTACCAAAAGAGAACAATTGAGAGAGCAACTGTTTTGTAATATTTTCTAGAGAGAGAAAGAGTTTTTTGTAATTTCTTTGTAAGAGATTTTTTGTGAGTTCTCATTGATTCTCTTTGATTCAATAAAAGAAGCGAGATCTTGATCTACTTTTGACGTAGACAATTGACGAACCATATAAATCGTTGTGTGTTTTCTTCTGCCTTACTTTGTTTATTCCTTTTTATTTTCTTGATTATTGCAACATCATACTTTTGTGTGGAGCATTTATATCAACAATTTAAATACATATGTTATTCGTAATTGTTGCCATGTAAGAGATGTGGTTTATAGGAATGCATACCTTAACATTGCAGACACTCTTAATCTGCTGATTCATATTATCTTCGTGTACATTTATTGGGTTGTTGTTGAGAAATGAGGTTTTAAGCTTTATTGCTATATACTCTTACATTTATATGAACATCATTGACTTTGATGACCCTAGATTGATGGTTTAGGTGGTCACATAAATGTGTAAATATGACATTATTTATGACACGTATAGAGATGTGTTGATCATATACTAGTTAGTGGAATATGAGGGTGGTATGATACTATAGGATTATGTTCTAGGCATTAAATATGGAAGACCTTGTATGATGGGTGGTTTTTTTTTTTTTTTTTTATAAATACAGGTAATAGAGACACTATCAATTATAGACAAATTAAATGTTAAGCACAAATGTAGACTATAGATGTAATGTATAATTTGTTAGCTACGTAATTGTTGATATTGGCCCGAAAAGTGTCTAATAGGCTTTTTTGGTTTTAAGGTTTGAGCCCAATTATGTGTTGTATCCTATTTAAGAATTTGTACATTATAGGAAGTTTCATTACATTTGAATTCTTTTTCTTGTAAAATTAGGTTTTATATAAAACTTTACAGCCGATAAATAGGCTTTATTTCTCATTGTAAGCATCATCAATTATTCATTCAACATTTGCACATGCTTCAAAGCTTTTTATCTTTTTTTTTCTCATTTTTATCATTCAACCCAGAACTCGCGTCCTTGCTTGTTGAAAAACCCATAGCCTAGCTGTTGAAGCTTCACATCTTGCTTGCTATACTACAACCTAGGTTTAACAATAAACCTTGCTCAATGATAGCCCCGGTGCAAACCTTGCTTACTGATACCCAAGTTCAATCTTGCCTTACTTGGTGAACACCTTGGTCTCAGTTTCTCTTGAATCTGAGCTACAACATCAGTCTAACAGGATATTGGATATACTTGAATCCCTCAATTTAAAATTTATTTGATCGAACATTCTTTTTTGCATGCTCGGTAAGACTATATTCCTTGTATGGAAGTAACAATTAGACAGATGGCAAAAAACAAAACTAGAAAAAATGGTGTTGAACCATCTATGGCTATACCATCACCGTAGCTCAAAGATATAGTTAATTCTGTCCAGGATAAGGCGAGCTTAGCCCACGTCGAGGAAGATTTATTGAATCAATAGCTGGAAGAGATTCATCAAAATACTCTTCTGTACTTTAGGCTATTTTCTACGGTTGATATATAAGGGTTGGTCGCTCATATCACCCAAGCAAATCAATAACTCGACATAATGCTTACAAATTAGATGGTCGCAGTTTTTCGACCACTGATAAAGGACAATTAGAATATTAGTGGAAGTATTTTGAAAAATCTCGAGTCGATGTGGTAGAATTAGATAAAGCCGATAACTCTGCTACAGGGTTTCCCAAACACTAAATTTAAGAGCTTTGACGATGATAGAGCTATAACCAAATCGATCTACCATATGGCTCGGTAAATATTCTTAAGCAACTTGATAGAGTTGAGTCTACAAACCTATAGGTCTAACAAAATTAGCCAAGCCAAATTTTTAGTTATGACTAGGTCAACAACATAATCAATCTGGGAAGCCTATCATAGCCCATCTCTAAAGCTCAAGACCAAGTTGGTCAAACTCAATCCATGCCAATATAATTTTGGTTTATTAAACCTATGCAACCCACAAGTAGTTCTGGGAGACCTAACTTTGACGAAAATATTCTAATAGAAGCATTACAGAATATGGAGGTCGATTTTAGACCCTTAACATGTCTATCTTATTGAAAGCTATGCCTCGTAGCATTGATTCACTATTCCCATTTTCAAAGGGATATAAAATTCTTGAATTCTTTTTATTTTAGGATGAGGAAATATCACCACATTTGAGCATATCTCTAGGTTCACAGTGCAATGTGGTGAGGCAAGTTCATCTCATTTTTAAAAGTTAAGGCTATTTGACAACTCTTTGACCAAGACAGCTTTCACTTGATATACTAACTTAGTGCCATAGTTGAATGCCAATTGGGAGCAAATGGGACACAAGTTCCATGCCAAATTCTATAGGCCGCCCCAAAAGTAACTTTAGCCGACCTAGCCAGGGTCACCTAGATGCTAGGCAAATTTGTAATATCCAATCCCTATTTGTAGAATAAGTGTCTAGCTTTCGGTATAAAGTGATAAAGACACTGTAGAGTTACCCAATTCCAACCTTATTAGTAATGCTTTTTTATGGTGCGCGTGAGAGATATTAGACCTAAATTGATAATTCTACACTCAGTCGGAGCGTCAGACAGTCATGGAATATTTTTGAAAATTTTCTTTATTGGCTTAGAAAAGGAAATTTTAATTTAATACACGAATTTCCATTTAAGGGTCATACATGGAACAAGCCTTTGTTAAGAAACACAATCCATATGTTAGAAAATAGACCAATTAGAGACAAGTTGGTGGATTGCCAAGATGAAGGTCTAGTTGGTTCATTTAATTATTCTAACTAAATAGTTAGAAATGAACCAATTAAATACTTTCATTTTTAACTAATGGCAATTTAGAAATTTTGAGTTAGTTGAGGGGCAAATTAGACTTTTAGAAAAGCACTATATAAAGAAGAAGTGTGTAGAAATTTGGCAAATGAAAAACAAAGACATTGAGAGCTAAAGAGAGGGAATTTCGGCCAAGTGAAGGGGGAGGTCTTAAAAATAAAATCTCAAGGCTTTTCATAATTTTTCATGCATGATCAAGCCAAAATAAAGCCAAATACAAGTTCCTAAGATCAATTGAAGCGTCTACTAGTGAAACTCCAAGAAAAAGAGGCAAGAAAAGTATTATGTAGTAATTGTGGTGTATGATTTTTCAAGATTAATTCTATTAATGTCTTTGTGTGAATTCTTGATTTATATCGAGTTGAATACAAGTGTGGAACTCAAGGGAAACATAAAACTAAAGGAATTAGTAAGGTAAGAATTAGGGGTTGGTGTGATTTTATGGTATAAACTTTAATTAGATGTTATTAGGGCATCAGAATTAAATTAGATTGATTTAGATGTCATTGGAACAAGAAATTAAGAAAAGAGATGTGTTGGGTGAGTAGGGTAAATTTTGGCCACTTTAGGGCTTTTAGAGTTTAAGTTATGTTTTGGTTCAATTGTTATGTATAAATGATTCCTTGTATCAATTGGTTGTAAATGGTTGATAAGGGCAAATTTGTCATATATTTTCTCATGTTTTTATTATTGATATTTTATGATTTTATGAGAATAGATGGCTATTTATGTGCATTATTGTTATTTATAGGGACTTGAATGAAATTTAAAGAAAGAATATAAAAGGAGCAAAAACAGGGACTAAAATGCAAAGTTTTCAAAATTTGAGTCCAGCGCCCCCGCGCCATAATAATATCACCCTAGCGTTAGAATAGTGATCGAAATTAGAAAAAACGACCTGTTTAAGTCGCGTCTAGCGCCCCAGCGCCGAAGAGTCCCCGCACCAGCGACGATACATCGCCCCAGCGCTATCAACATACCGCGCCAGCGGTGAAGCCGTTTTCATGCAGCGCCCCAGCGCCAACATCACACCGCTCCAGCGGTAATAGCTTTTTCACGCGTCGCCCCAGCGACAACTGCATAGCGCGCCAGCGGTAGTGCGAGTCCTAGTCCGACGAGAATTGAGATTTTCAAGCTCATATCAATCCCTATATAAAGCCACTCATTCCCAGCCTTCAAAAGGAATCCAAGACGACCCAAGAGCACCAAGAATATAGAGCACAAGTCTTGGAGAGCAATTGGAGCTTAATTGAAGCAACTTTAGAGAGAGATACAAGACGTTCTTCGGCATCAAGAGTTCCTAGGCAGCGCAATTAAGAGCAATTCGACGTCTATATCGGTTTGCTAATAATTGTATCATGATTTATAATTATTTTTACTGCTGTTCTCTTGTAGCCATGAGCTAAACTTGTTTTCTAGGGTTAATACTTGAACTCAATATGTGCGCTTAATTGCCATATCTTTTTAATATTTAATAAACTTAGTCATTTATTATTTAAATTACTTGTGTTTAATGCTTCAATATATCTGGCCAATATATGGTGAATGAATTGGTAATATTATTGATAAACTCGGAAGAGGAATCATAATATTTAGACCTAAGTAATTTGATGCATGATTGCAGAGTAACATTCAATGTTGCATATGCAAGTTTCAATTTAGGATAGGAATATACCTAATTGACATGTATGATCAATAAGACCTAATCTTAATGAATCTTAATTTATTACAAGTACCATAGGAATATAGGTATTTGGTAAATTAAGGTATACTTGCATGACCTTGGAAGAGGCTTGTGAATACATTAGTGTCTTGATCAATAATAAAGACTAAGTGAGTTAAATATTAGAGGATTAATCATTAAAAAGCATATTGAGGGATAATATTAATCCTAGGTTTTCTCTACGTTGTTATCTTTAAATCTCATTGCATTGTGTTTTTACTTTTATATTTTCTACATTCATTCTTGAATTTTTATTTATCTGAATAATTATTAGGAAGACATAATTTTAGTAATTGGTTAAAAAGAAAACATTATCCCTGTGGGTTCGACATCTGACTTATTTAGTCTCTTTATTACTTGCATACGATAGTGTATACTTGCACTTAATTTATGATATAGAAATATCGCATCAATGGTTGATGAAAAATAAAAAATGAAGAAAATGAGACATAATTGTCCATTTTGGTAAGGTGAAGGGAAATTATGTCCAACTAAATTTATAGGGTGTTAAGCAATTTTTCATAGGGTCGGATGGTGAATTAACCAAGATGGAATGACTTTGTAAACAAAAATAAAAAAGTAGTATCCATCCGGGCTTTGTAAGCCGATTATGGTGCTTATTAGTTAAGTAAAATTTTAGCGATTGTAAAGCTTCTAAATGTCATTTATGGCATGTAGGTGAAGAAAATTGAGACCGGTAAAGGAAGTAAAAGTCTGGAGAAGAATTGCGTTCAGACCAGTTGGTGAGTGAAAATCTGTCATAGTTTATCTTTCGTTTAATATGTTTTCGCATATTGAAATTGTATGTTTTATGTGCTTTTAATGCATAAATATGATTTACAATTTTCGTATACAGTTATAAACATGTATTTATATGTTCGGTTTAAGAAACAGTTTTAAAACTACTAAATTAGTTTCAAAGGCCATTGGTACCCTTAGATTTATAGTTGTGGTGACGGTTTAAGACCCGGTCGGTATGTCCCTAAAGCATGGTCAATTATTGGGGGGCGTGTCACTAACTTTGGGAAGTTGGGTAATTGAGTCATGTGAGTCACCCTTTTATTGTAGGCCCCCTCCCCTTTTCTAGCAGGGAGTACTACCACTCAAAGGGTATCGGAGTCCCCCCTCCTTTCTTTTGCCTTTTCGAGGCTCGAACCCAGGACCACATAGGGTTCTAAGGCCTTTGGGAAGCACCTCTGGTACCATTTGGGCTCAAATGGTACCAGAGGTGCTTGCCAAAGGCCTTAGAACCCCATGTGGTCCTGGGTTCGAGCCTCAAAAAGGCGAAAGAAAGGAGGGGGGACTCCGATATCCTTTGAGTGGTAGTGTTCCTTACTATAAAAGGGGAGGGGTCCTACAGAATTGGTTCCTAAATACATAAGCCAATTCAGAAAACTTTGAACATGATGCTAAACTCAAATCTCTAAAGCTGACTCAGTTCCAATGGTGTTCAGAGGCATGTCCTTTACTATGAGAGAACACTTTAAAGGGCATCACTTCAGTGATTTATATGAGTTGGCGACCCAGACACTAGCAATGAACAACTTCTAATAAAAAAGGATTAAAAGTGGGTGTCCTTTAAAGAAACGTATTACAAGAGTCAGCTGGAGCACCTTTTAGTTATAGAAATGTATTTATATTTTGTAAATGTAAATGTGCTAAGTAGCACCTTTTGCATTCTGCATAGTAGTTATAGACTTTTATATTTTGTAAAATTATTTTGAATAAATAAGAAGAGGTTTCAATATTATGATGATCGTTTCATTTTTTATTAGGATGCTAGTTTGTGATTGAAATGAAATTGTTGAGTTGAATTTGAATTTAGTTTTGAAAAGGACCGGAGGTCCTATTTGGAAGTTGAGAAGTTGTTTGAAATAGAAGTGTAATTTTTTTTGTAGGCTTTATATTGGATTTTCAAAAAAATAGGGAAAACTCTGTCCGTTGTTTTTATAAATTTAATAAGTTATTTTCACGTATATTCTAGGATTTTCTCAGTAATAGCAAGAATGAAAAAGGAGTTCGCCTTATGGAATTTCTCAACTTAAATAGTTAGATTCTGAAGAACTTCTATTGGGGTGCTCGGTAGGGCTGCTGGGATCTACAGTAGAGGGCCTCAATGCGGGTATTGTCACTCAAACACCCTAGAAGTTAAGGCATTAATGCACAGGTCCATTATATTGTTTATAGAATCTATTCTATACACTATTACATTCCCTCTTAGCAAAGAATTTTCTAATTTTGTGGTATTTAATTTCCACATGATTAGAATTCTTGTGTATTTAATTCTTGGCTACTACACTTAAGCAACTACTCTGCTATTTATTGCAATATAGTAGATAGGATCCACTGAACCTGAAAATATCTAAGCTCAACGACTATCTTGGGTATGCACTGCTTCCTTTACAGCTTCTAAAGCTACAAGGTATTCTTCATCCAAGGTAGAATCAGCTGTGAACACTTAGTCAACACACTTTTAACTAACTAACCATTTAAGAGAACATATATCCAGATGTAGACTTTTCATCATGTAGATTAGACTCTAAATCTTAATTAATGTTTCCTCTCATTTATAAGTTATATTCTCTATGTATCAGAAACTTATCTTTTTTTATCTCTAAGATACTTTAGGATATGTTTCACAATCATCTAATAGTCGTTACTTGAATTAGAATAATAATGGCTTGTAACTCTTACAACCATATTGATATTAGGTTTCATACATAACATGACATACATCAAGCTACCTATAGCTGATGCTTTTACTATGTTAGACACTCTAACCCTCTTATCTTTCATCTAAGGAGACATTTTGATAAAAAGATGAATGTTATATTTCAAAGATATTTTAATTGTCTAAAGGTAGTTTAGGTTAAACCTTTCAAGAAAAGTTTCTATGTACAAGGATTGTGAGAGTTCTATCAGCTTCCTAACTCTAGCTCTATCTCTATAAAGCTCTATATCCAGCATATGAGAAGCCTTTCCCTAATCCTTCACAGAGAAATGTTTACTTGTAACTCTTAACTGATTATTACATGTCAATATCAATTTCGATAATGACTATCATCCACGTAAAGAACAAGAAAGACAATCATGTCCCATTGCCCTTTCTTAACACATATACTTCCTCTTCGTTTTTGATAAAACAAGGCTTAATCAAAATAAAGATTTTAGATAAAACAAGGCTTAATCAAAATGAAGATTCTAGATAAAACAAGGCTTAATCAAAATGAAGATTCTAACTTCGAAAAGGTTCCTTAAGTTCATAAATGAACTTTTTCATTTTACATACTAGATTAGAAGTCTGGCTAGATGTCAAATCTTCAGGTCATTCTATGTATATTTCTTACTCAAGATATTCATTACAGAACACCATCTATACATCTATCTGCCAGATTTCAAAAATCAAAATAAGCCACAATAGCTAATAAAAATTTATTTAACTTTAGCATGGTTACTGTGAAACGTTTCCTCATAATCGATCTCAAATCACTGAGTGTAACTTTTTATCACCAATTAGACCTTGAAGCTTTTTACCTTTAATTGGGCCCTACGCTTCAGCTTGTAAACTCATTTACAACAAATAGGATCTATTCATTTGGGAAGCTCAACCAAGTCTCAAACTTGATTGACATGCATTTAGTCAATTTTGGATTTCATGGCTTCTTAGCATTTCCCAAATTGATGTCTAACATCGTCTTTTTAGAATTCATATGATCTTTTTCTTCAACTAAGAAAAACTCAAAGCCATCTTCAGGCATCAAACATACCTTACATATATAGCCTTGATATCTTTTCCAACTTATGTGGAGGGTGTGTTAAAAGGTATTTCACTCGATTGATTATGAAATTCCATCATTGGTTTTATAATTCTTAGATTGACTTAACCAAGTTCAATCTTTCTATAATTCACACAATCCATGAGAAACTATTTCTCTAGAAAAGTGATATTACAAGAAATTAACATTTTGATCTTTCTAAATCATAGAACTGATATCTCTTAAAGTGTTTAGGATATCCAATAAATCGATACTTGTACCTTTTTGGTTCAAGTTTATCCTGTTGGGTAAATCTTACATAAACAGGACAACCCTAAGTTTTAATATACTTAAGACTCAATTTTTTGCCAATCCATATCTCATATGGAGTATTAAGAACTGTTTGTAATTTTATTCAATGAGTGAGTAGCATTTTTCTATATCATAACCCTATAGATATTTTTTAAGATTGGCAATGCTCATTATCGATCAGATCATATCTTATAAAGTCTGATTCTTTCTCTCTGTAACACTTTTTATGTTTAGGAGTACCTGGAGGACTATAGTGAGCAAGAATCTTATTCTCCTTTAAATAATTCACGAATTCACTACTTCGATCTAATCAAAGATATTTAATAGATATGGTGGTTGGTTTCTCTACTTCAAGTTGAAAGGCCTTTGAAAATTTTAAAAGGTTTTCAACTTGTGTTACAACAATTATATGTCTGGATTATGACATTCATCGATGAAGACAACGAAGTAAGGAAATCTACCTATAACAGTGTGATTCATTGAACCACATACATCACTATGTACAAATTCTAACAAATTCGTTGGCATGGTCTCGAACACCAATAATGGAGACTTGGCCATTATCCCTTGAATACAAGATTCATAAACTGGATAGGGTTACATTGTAAGATCAAGTATCTGACCATCTTTAACCAGATGGGTTACGCATCTCATGCTTGTATGTTTTAATCTCATTTGTCACAATTCCTATTTAAAGCTACTGAGCTTATTACTTGTTCTATTCACCAATATATTCAAGATATCTCTTGTTGCATCTTAATTTTATTAACCTTTCATCAACTGACATTTAGCTGATGATACATTGTCAACAACATGTAAATATAAGGAATAATTCATTTTATATACATGATAACCTTCAGTGTCTCACATGAAAAGGGATATTAACTATCTGATAATGTTCAACACAAAATAAAATACTTACAACTTAATGCATCTGCGAGTGAAGAAGAGAGAAGTGACTAGAAGTCTGAACTACTTCATCGTTCTAGAAAATTTTATTTTCTACATGAAGATGTACTTCTCATTTTCACAGCTTCTTAGCATTGCTTAAATTATATAACAAATGCTGATGAAATGTCAATATTTGATAAATAGATACCTAAGGGGTTTATATTGTCTATGGCAAGGTACATTTGGACAGTAACATTTATAATATCCAACTGCAATGCAATGAAGAACTTTTCTTTGCATTTATTGTTGTCCTGTGAATTTGGATATATCAAACTATTCTTTTAGATGGAGCATAAAACTACTTGCACTATTCTGTTGGGATTTATGCTTACGTACCATCCCATTATGTATGAATATTTGTTTAATATTTATACTAGTGTTGTTATTTCAATAAATCGCTAATTATATTTATATATGGTAAGATGCTTATAACGTTTCAGACATTGTACGATATAAAAGAGTTCAGATCTGGTCTAAATGAGTTTAGATCAGTGCTAAGAATTAGCAACGGTGAGAGTTATAAATGCTAAGAGTTGACACTGATAAGAGTTACCAGGTTATAAGAGTCAGCGATATCTAAAGAGTTAGAGCCTTGTCTAAAATGGGACAAAGACCTAAGAATGTATTAGTAATGACATAATTGCAAAGAGTTGCAAATAGTGCTAGGAAATGTCATTATGTAAATATGTTCTCAAATATTATGTTCCTGATCTATCTTCACTGATGCAGGTCTGTCAGTGAATACCTTAACAAATATATAGATTGGTGTATGTCTATATCTGGATGGTCCAGATGGTTAGTCTTAGCAAACCATGAGTTTAGTGGAAGCTCGTGTAGAGATACAGGTATTCAGTAAGGATTGAATACTGAACAGACTCACAAAGATCTCCAATAGACATCCTATAAAGCCGTCAATGGAGGATCTTTCGAGTTGAGTAGTATTCGTGGTCCTTTGACCTGAGTGCCACGGTGGGCTTGTGAGTGATCCACCATACTTTGGTTCCACACATGTCAGAAACCTTTCATGGTCTGACCGCTGGGTGTCACTGGGTATGGTCCGATGCTCATGGAATTCGGTGTGCATAGATATGGGATCCATCAGCTCATTTGGGTGAGTATTATATCCTAATACTCTATAGATTGTATTTCAGAAAGTCTTATGGCCATAAGCAATAATTCCCGGGAAAAGATTTTAACCCTAAGGATAAATAATATTACAAAAGTGTTTGGGAATATTATTTATTGAAATACAATTCAAGAGATAAGCTTTCAGTCGGGCATATGGAGATTTGACGGTGTTGATCTATATCTCTACTCTACTCGAATATAATGATGGAGGGATTATATGAATATGTTATAACCTCAACTTGTATGGTCTAACGCGCCGCTTTGTAATATCCGTAACGTGTGTGTGGGGCATCGTTCGCTGACGTATGGAGGAGTTTTATATGACAATTCGGGCGTGGACCTAGAGAGTCTCACAATATGAAGTGTATTCGTTGTGCACCGGGGCAGTATAATGGATTGAACAGTTCCATCCTAGAAATTCCAGTAAACCGAAAAAATGTTTCGGGGTTCCTCGGGTTGTGCACTTATTTAAACTTAAATGTTAAGTATATTATTTAATTAGTTGACAAGAGTTGTTAACTAATTAGATATTAACAAGTGGCACAATTTTATTGTATGAATTGTTTTACCATGAATTCAACCATTTACTATGTTAGTAAAATCAAATAAGGTAAATATTAATTATTCAAATAGTTTTTGAATAATTAAATAAATATTATTTAAATAAATAAAATATGATTTTATTTATTTATTATTTTATTCCTAAATGGAAGACATACCTAATTTGAGAAACATAAACTAAATTTAGTGGAGTACCATTTTGTAATTAATGGTTAATTTTATTAAACCATTAAAATGACCACAAAAAATGGTTTTGGTAGTTGGCCACTTAATCTAATTTTAGTGGAGCACTTGTGAAGTTGTTGTAACCACTAAAATAGTTGAGTTTCAATTGTGTTAACATGAGAGTAAATGAAAATTCATGCAAGGTTGAGGGGAAAAAGAAGAGTTGGTTTTTAAGAGAGTTTTTCAAAGTACAAAGACTTGTGAGAAAAACCAAAGAAGAAAAAAAAATAAATCATTTATATTTTTCTTTCTATAATCAAAACCTTGTTGCTGGAGATTATACTGCTGCTATTCTAGCTTCACAATCCTACCGGATTATTGTGAACTAGAATCGGACAAGAGTGCACTTTAAGGTGAGCTCAAACTTGGAGTAAGGATATCTAGAATTGAAACTCTTCATCGGAGGTCTTCAACGGTATGTTTTTGTATTTTTAAATTGTTAAGAATTGAACTACATGTGTATATATTGATTACTTGATAAATTTCGTTGCCAAATTCATGTATATGATGCATAATTTTATTTTTTCAATATGTACACAATCACATGCATACACCCTAAAATACGTCAACATATTCCTGTGCACTTGCTCCGAGTAAATATCAATAGATATTAAGGCTAAGATTTATGATTTGACCCTCAAAACATCATTTATCCATTTCTAATAAGTTTAAACCTCTTTAAAAGAAGTATTATCAAAAACACCTCTTATCATTTTCTAATTAATGATATATTCAAGTTATTCCAAATTTAGAACAATTCTCAGATTCACAGTCAGTCGTAATTATTAATTTGGTGCCCAATAGTTCGTGTGTATAAAGGCTTAGGGTCGGCATGAAATTTTTTTGATGAAGTCATTTGGTTTCTATCTGAAAATTATTTGGTGTATACTAGATGGCAAACTTTTGTTTAAGTGAATCCAATCCTGCCCTAGTAAGACGTTGTATTCACTTAGCACATTGACTACGCAGAATGGTTTCTTCTTCTTTATATGGCTGAGTTTGACTCTGAGGGAGACAAATTCGTCAAGCACAGTTTCACGCCCAACAAAATCTGTCATGATAAACTCCAAGGTCTTCAAGTCACCCTTGTTTATTCCCAACTTTCTCAACATCCTCAAAATAAGGATATTGACTCCAGACCCATTATCAAAGAGCATCATTTTGCAAAAGATTCCATTGAGATTGGCCTTAACGTAAAGGGGTAGAATATATTGTGTCATACATTCTGTTGGATAAGGTAGGGTAAATTATGCTAGTTGCTCCATGATATGGAATATTTCTACCACATCGCTATCTAGAGTTGATGGTTGCCCTAGCTTTGACTGAAACTACTTTGGCAACATAACCGCCATATTGACAGCCTCATTTGGGGAATTTTCCTCTGCTAATGCCCCCTGGTTAATTTGATCGCCATGAGAATCATGCTCAATTTGATTATTTAGTTCACCTTTATTGCCTTGAGCAGATGAACCTTTTTCTGTCTTATACCTATTTATTGGTAACCAGACTTTCTTTTAGTTTTTATCACCTCTGCTAATCAGCTTAGATGGCTGTAGGGCCTATGTTGATCTATTTCTATAAAGCTTTTTCGAGGCTGCTAATCTTGGCCAAGTTTTCCTTTATCTCTTGGCTGTCGCCTAAATTTTAGATGGTATGTTCGAGATGAACTAGTCTCATCTCTCCATTCTCCTCTTCTGTGTCTTTGTTAGCTTAGGATAAAAGGAAACGTGTTTACCTAGTCGATCTAAAACACTTTGTCTCGGCCTGTTGATCTCTTATTGGCTAACTTTGCTGACTCTAGGCTTAAAAGCTCTGACTGGCAGATTAAAAGTTGGCCTCTCCTTAAATTCACCTTAGACCTTTTCAAAGGTGGTTTGACATTGAGGGGACAGCCTAGGCAAGCCTTTTTGAAAGTCAGCTGGTCACATGGATTCAACTCTATTGTGATAACCCTTTCTTTCTGGGTCGACTTTAAGGCCGAAGAGCATACTTGAATCTTTATTCTTGGCTTGTTTAATGTCTAAACTCCCATTGATGATTCTTCACCCAATAACTTCCTTTTTATATATGGTATAACAACTTTGACCCATGTTGTAGGGAATGGGTCGGTCTCTAAAAATGAGTCTTACCCTTGGAACTAGCAAAACGTAACTTTCACCGATCAACCACCGAATCTCATTCTTGAACAAAATATAATTGTTAGTACTGTGTCGCCATGAATTATGCCACTTACAGTAGTCTTTTCCTATGCATTGGTCGATTACAGGAATGGTGTGACCTTTAGACAATTTTATCTGTTTATCCTTTAAGAGCCAATAAAAAATCTGATCGGCATTCCTCAGATCGAATAAGCATTCTTTGGCGATCTAGGTGTTCTTGCCAAACTTTTTCTTCTTTTTGTTAAGGGTCACATTCTTTAATACTAAGCACTCATATGGCTTTTCTGATACTACTTCAACTAGGCAAACCTCTTCGTTAGAATCTAACTCATCATAATCACTTTCTTAATGAGCTTAGATTACAGCGACCTCCAGCTGACTCTTGTAATACGTTTCTTTAAAAGACACCCACTTTTAATCCTATTTTATCAGAAGTTGTTCGTTGCTAGTGTCTGGGTCGCCAACTCATATAAATCCCTGAAGTGATGCCCTTTAAAGTGTTTTCTCATAGCAAAGGACATGCCTCTGAACACCATTAGAACTGAGTCAGCTTTGGAGATTTGAGTTTAGCATCACGTTCGAAGTTTTCTGAATTGGCTTATATATTTAGGAACCAATTTTGTGGCTTTAGAAGCTGTAAAGGAAGCAGTGCATACGCAAGATAGTCGTTAAGCTTAGAATATTTTCAGGTTCAGTGGATCCTATCCCACTATATTATGACAAATAGCAGAGTAGTTACTTAAGTGTAGTAGCCAAGAATTAAATACACAAGAATTCTAATCATGTAGAAATTAAATACCACAACATTAGAAAAATCTTGGCTAAGAGGGAATGTAATAGTGTATAGAATAGATTCTAAAACTAATATAGTGGACCCATGCATTAATGCCTTAACTTCTATGGTGTTTGAGTGACAAGACCCGCACCGAGGTCCTTTACTGTAGATCCCAGCGGCCCTACCGAGCACCCTAACAGAAGTTCCTCAGAATCTAACTATTTAAGTTGAGAAATTCCGCGAGGCGAACCCCTATTTCATTCTTGCTATTATTGAGAAAATCCTACAATATACGTGAAAATAACTTATTAAATTTATAAAAATAACGGACAGAGTTTCCTTTATTTTTTGAAAATCCAATATAAAGCCTGCAAAGAAAATTACACTTCTATTTCAAACAGCTTTTCAACTTCCAAATAAGACCTTCGATTCTTTTCAAAACCAAATCCAGATTCAACTCAATAATTTCATTTCAATCACAAACTGGCATACTAATAAAAAGTGAAACGATCATCATAATATTGAAACCTCTTCTTGTTTGTTCAAAACAATTTTACAAAATACATAAGTCTATAACTACTATGCAGAAAGCAAAAGGTGCTACTTAGCACATTTACATTTATAAAATGATCATCAGACTAGGCCCACTAATCAGTTGTAGGAGAATCAGAGACTTGCGCACCGAGGCTTGCACGTGGAGGGGTTTAAAAAATATATAACACAAAATAGGTGAGCTAAAAGAGCTTAGTGAGTGCATTTAAGATTTTCAATAAAAATAAAATAAAATAAAATACTGCATAAATAACAAAATTCTGAAAAATGCATAAAACTTACTTCTAAAACTATTATAAAATTATAAAATATAATAACTAACATGTACACATATAAATACGTAATGTGCATTCAGTCCCTCGAAACCCTTGCTCGGCCATTTTCTTTCTAAATTATACCATAGTAACCCTAAAGCTCTATACTCACACAATGACTCAACTACCACCGCGCAAAGTAAGTAAGTCCAGTGCATCTAAACTAGCAACACCCACTGTGACATCTCAAGACATCTCACTAACTGTACAACGGAATTTTACATTGCCTACATATAGCGAGACAATACCCCGTACACATAGATCGACTCACATGACTCGACAACCCGACTTCTCGGAGTTAGTGACACGCCCCCAATACTTGCCAATGCATACGGGATATACCAATCGAGTCTTAAACCATCACCATAACTATAAATCTGAGGATACTAATGGCCTTTGAAACTAATTTAGTATTTTCAAAATTATTTCTTAAACCGAATATATAAATACATATTTATAAATGTTTACTAAAATTGTAAATCATGTTTATATATTAAAACCATATAAAACATACAATTTCAATATTCGAAAACATATTAAACGAAAGATAAACCATGATAGCTTTTCACTCACCAACCACTCTAAACTCAATTCTTCTTCGGACTTTTACTTTCTTTACCGGTCTCGATTTTCTTCACCTATACACCATAAATGACATTTAGAACCTTTACAATCACTAAAATTTCACTTAACTAATAAGCGCCCTAATCGGCTTACAAGGCCCGGATGGATACCATTTTCCGATTTTTATTTACAAAGTCATTCCATCTTGTTTAATTCACCATCCGACGCCATGAACATTGCTTAGTACTCTATAAATTAGGTTGGACATAATTGCCCTTCACCTTACCAAAATGGTAATTGTGTCCCATTTTCTTCACTTTTAATTTTTCATCAACCATATACATCCAATTGATAAAAGTAATCATTTATATACAACAATTGAACTAAAACAAAACTCAAACCCTAAAATCCCTAAAGTGGCCAAAATTTACCCTACTCGCCGAACACATCTCTTTTTTCAATTTCTTGTTCTAATGACATCCAAATCAAGCCAATTTAATTCTAATGCCCTAATAACATCCAATTGAAGTTTCCACAATAAAATCACACCAAACCCTAATTCTTACCTTACTAATTTCTTTAATTTGATGACTTTTTTAAGCTCCACACTTTAATTTAACTCAATCTAAATCCAGAATTCTAAAAAAAAAAAATCAATTGAAGCAATCTTGAAAATTCACAAATCTTCATTACTAAACAATGTTTTTCTTACCTATTTTCCTTGGATTTTTCACTAATGGAAGCTTCAATGGATCTTAAGAACTTGGGTTTGGCTTTATTTTAATTTGATCAAGTATGAAAACTCATGAAGAAGCCTTCGTTTTTACTATAGCAGCACCCCCCTTCACCTTGGTTGAATTTCTCTCTTTTTTCTTTAAAGATGTTATTCTTTTTACTTAGCCAAATTCTAGACACTTCATCTTTATATAGTGCTCTTCTAAAAGTCCAATTTGCCCCTCAACTGACTCAAAATTTCTAAATTGCATTGGTTCAAAATCAAAGTATTTAATTGGTTCATTTCTAACTATTTATTTAGAATAGTCAAAGGAACCAATTAGGCCTCCATCTTGGCAATCCACCAACTTGTCTCTAATTGGCCTATTTTCTAACATATGATTATGTTTCTTAACAAAGACTTGTTCCATGCATAACCCTTAAATGAAAATTCATGTATTAAATTAAAATTTCCTTTTCCAAGCCAATAGAGAAAAATTTCATAAATATTCTATCATCGTCTGACGCTACAACCGAGTGTGAAATTGTCAATTTATGTCTAATACCTCTCACACGCACCATAAAAAAATTATTTCTAGTAGGGTTGGAATCAGGCAACCCTACGATGTCTTTATTGCTTTATACCGAAATATAGACACCTATACTACTAATAGGGATCGGATATTACAATTTCACCCCTCCTAAAAAGAAAGTTTCATCCTCAAAATTTAAACCATACCTGTCTCAAATAGTTGGGGATGTTGTACTCACATCTAATCTTTGTGTTCCCACGTAGCTTCTTCTACTCTATGGTTCATCCATAACACTTTCACAAAGGGAATGTTTTTGTTACGAAGCACATGCTCTTTCTGGTCTAGAATTTGCACAAGCTTCTCTTCGTAGTTTAAATTCTCGTTCAATTCTACTGACTATCCCCTTAGGATGTGTGAAGGATTTGCTAAGTACTTATGATGCATGGAAACGTGAAACACGTCATGGATTCTGGCCAATTCTTCCAGTAATCGTAGACGATATCTACCCGATATCTTCACAAAGACTTTATGACCAACTTAAAACTCTAAGTCCCTTCTTAACTATTTTCAATCTCTGCCCGATAACTTGAAACTTTTATGAAGTAATCTAGACAATTTCTAGACCAATAAGCTTCCTTTCACAACCTTAACCCAACACACTGGAGTTTTGCACTTTCTTCCATACAATGCTTCATATGGTGCCATCCCGATGCTGGCATGGTAGCTATTATTGTAAGCGAACTCCATCAATTGAAGATGAGTATCCTAGCTTCCTTTAAATTCCATAACACATGTTCTAAGTATATCCTCGAGTATCTGAATTATCCGCTTAGACTGACCATTCGTCTGTGGATGAAAGGCCGTACTGAAATTTAATTTAGTCCCTAGAGCTTTCTGTAAGCTAGGCAAAAATCGGGAAGTGAATCTTAGTTCTCTATCTAACACTATGGATACTGAAGTGCCATGAAGTAGTACTACCTTATCTACGTATAACTGGGCTAATTTATCAAGGGAATAATTGCTTCTGATAGGTAGGAAGTGAGCAGATTTAGTCAGTCTATCAACAATTACCCATATTTCATCATTACCTCTTTGGCTACGCGGAAGTCTTACCACAAAATCCATTGTTATTCTCTCTCATTTCCACTTAGGGATCAGAAGTGGTTGTAAGAGCCCTGCAGGTTTCTGATGTTCAACCTTTACTTGTTGGCAAGTTAGGCATCTGGAGACAAATTTGGCTATATCTTTCTTCATGCCTTTCCACCAGTACTACTCTTTTAAGGTACGGTACATTTTTGTGCTCCCCAGATGCATAGGATATACAAAAGAATGAGCTTATTCCATAATCTCTCTTCGTAACTCATTCACATCCAGTACATATAATCTCTGGCCTAAGGTTACTACACCATCCCCGGTCACTAAAAAGTCATTTCGTTGCCCAGACTCGATTTCACCCTTCAATTTAACTATCTGTAGATCTTGAGTTTGTAATTTACTGATCCGATCAACTAATATCGGACGGACTTAAAATGTGGCTAATAGTGCTCCCGAATTTGACAATTCCAATCTCACACCCAAAGACCTCAATTCTATTAACATTGATAGATATGTGACCTTTAGGTGAGCTACTGAGGTGACAGGCTTTCTACTGAGAGCATCTGCTACCATATTAGCTTTTTTTAGATGGTACTCAAGTGTGCAATCATAATACTTGATAAGCTCCAGCCATTTTCTCTGCCTCATATTCAGTTCTTTCTTGGTGAACAAGTGATGCAGGCTCTTGTGGTCTGTAATCCTACAAGGAAGTTCTACAAATAATGTCTCTAAATTCTTAGAGCAAAAACTACTGTAGCCAATTCTAGGTCATGTGTGGGATAATTCTACTCATGCTTCTTTAATTATCAAAAAGCATAGGCTATTTATTACCTTCTCCTTCTGTATTAATACACAACCTAGACCCTGCTTGGAAGCATCACAATATATGGTAAATCCATACTTCCCTGATAAAAGTGTAAGCATTGGGGCTGAGGTCAATCTTCTTTTCAATTCATCAAAACTCTACTGACACGCCTCTGACCATACAAACTTCTCTTATTTTTTAGTTAGCTTAGTTAGAATGGCAACTATCTTTGAAAATCTCTCTATGAACTTCCTATAGTATCCAACCAAACCCAAGAAACTACGAACCTCCGTCACTTTCGTGGGTTGTCTCTAATTCACTATGGCTTCAATCTTCTGGGGATCTACAATTACCCCAACTATAGAGACAACATGTCCCAAAAATGTAATTCTGTTTAGCCAGAACTGACATTTACTAAGTTTGACGTATAATCAATGTTCCCTTAGAGTTTACAAAATAATCCTCATATGTTCTGCATGTTTTTCTTCACTGCTTAAATAGACCAGTATATCATCAATAAATACTATCACAAACTGATCTAAATAAGATCAAAAAATTCTGTTCATAAGATCCATAAAAATAGATGGGCATTAGTCAGCCCAAAAGGCATGACCAAGAATTCATAGTGGCCATATCGTGTCCTAAACGCAGTCTTGAAAACATCTTCCTCCTAAATTTTTAATTAATGATAGCTTGACCTTAGATTTATCTTGGAAAATACTCTGGCCCCATGTAACTGATCAAACAGATCATCAATTCTCGAAAGTGGGTATTGATTACGTACTGTTACTTTATTCAATTCTCTGTAATCAATGTACAATCTCATACTTCTATCTTTCTTCTTTAAAATAAGACCGGTGCCCCCTCAAAGAGATGTACTCAGCCTAATGAAACCCTTATTCACTAATTCTTCCATCTGAACCTTCAATTCTTTCAATTTTGAAGGAGACATTCTATAAGAGGTTTTAGAAATTGGTTTTGTTATAAAGGCTAATTCTATTCGAAACTCTACTTCCCTATTTGGGGGTAATCCTGAAAGATCATCTAGGAACATATCCAAAAATTCTTGAACCACTGGAATATCCTCTAATTTCATTCCACTGTCCCTTACTTTTATAGCATAGACTAGATATCCCTGACATGACTTCTGAAGCATCTTTCTTACCCTTATTATAGACACCATACTAGCGGGAAGTATTTTTCGTACTCCATAAAAAATAACTTTAGTTTCCCTAGGACTACGTAATTTAACTTCTTTTCGGAAGCAGTCCACCATGGCCCGATATTGAAACAACCAATCTATCCTCAAAATCACATCAAATTCATTGATGGCCAGCACGATCAAGTCCGTCGAAAATTCTTGACCCCTTATACAAATTTTACTGCCCATACATATATTTTCTGCTACAATAGAGTCTCTAGTAGGAAGAGACACGCTATGTTATAATTTAATAACTGTGGCGCTATACTAGCATTTGCAGCAAACCTCATAGAAATAAAAGAGTGGGTAGCTTTAGGATATATCAACACATAAGCATCTCGGTAAAAAACTAACATTGTACCTGTCACAACTTCTAGGGCCACATCCGCCTCCTACTGGGTCACTGCAAATACCCTAGCCTGGGTATGAGGTCCACCTTGCTGCCCTTCAGATGATCCTCCTCGATCGGCTCCCCTACTAGGTTGGCCTGAACTACTGGGCCTTCTAAATTGGGAACCACCTTGAATCTATCCTCGACCACCACTGGTTTGTCCCGAAGCTAATGGTCTATCTTCTAACTTACTACTAGCTCCAACATTCGGACAATCTCTAATATAATGGTACTCTTGACCACACTTATAACAACATGTAGTCCCCTTCCTACAATCCCCCGGATGGGCCTTGCCACATTTGTTATAAACCAAAAATAATTTCCAATTCTCTTTAGTATTTCAGGGTCCGACTGATGGTTGCCTAACGGAAGCTTGACTTGATTGAGCTCATTGGCTCAATTTCTGACCACTGGACCATATTGATCTCTCCTCCGTTCTTGTGGATTTACTAGGTCTTCCCCGAGAACCACCTATCCAGCCTCTTTTCTGGCCCTGCTATTTCGGTTTAGGGATGGCTCTCATAATTCTTTCAACTCGAGTTGCAACTTTCACCAATGCTCCGTACTAAGTGTGAGCTACCAATACCACGTAAGCCCTGATTCAAGAATTGAGGTCCACTACAAACCGATTAGCCTTTTGCTCTTCATTATCAGCTATAAAGGGAACAACATGGAAAAGTTCTGAAAACTTCTTTTCATACTCTGCCACAGAGAGAAAATCCTGTTCTAGCTTGAAGAACTCTTCTATCTTTGCATCTTTATAAATGTTAAAGTATAACTTATCTAGAAATTCTCTTCTGAAAAGCGCCGAAGACACCCCATCAGAATTCCTCCTCTGCAATGCCTTCTACCAATTTTTTGCCCCTTCCTTCAATAGAAATGCAGAGTATGCAATCATCTATTCTTCAGTACATCCTATAACCTAAAACATTTCTTCATTATTCTCTAACCAGCATAGGGCTATCTCTGGGTCTCTTGTACCATTATATGGCTTAGCGCCCAATTTTTTGGCGCACTCAATAGACACTCTTATCTCTATCGGCTGCTGGATTGCTGCTGCAAGTTTCTGGGCCATCTGAGCTACATTTATGTTTCCACCCTCTGGCTCAGTGGGCTAAGATGACTCATGAAGGGTCTGAAGCGTGGGAACATTTATCGACTCATTCCCATGCTTCTCTTCAGATGCAAGAACCTCCGTAGCTACTCTCTTAATATGTAGGCCCTTCCACAATAATGCATATTTTCTGTGAATTTAATAATGCAAATGATTATTAGATGCATAGAATTCAATTTAATAACCTTAAAAAAAATGCATACAATTTCGAGGATCTCATTCTAAAAATAATATTTTTAACTAAAACCTTCAAAAATCGGGCTCTGATACCACTCTGACAGGACCCGCACCAAGGCTCTCTACTATAGATCCTAGCGGCCCTGTCTGGCACCCCAATGAAAGTTCCTTAGAATCTAACTATTTAAGTTGAGAAATTCTTGCTATTACTAGAAAAAAATCCTAGAATATACGTGAAATTAAGTTATTAAATTTATAAAAAAAATGGACAGAGTTTTTCCTATTTTTATGAAAATCCAATACAAAGCCTGCAAAAAAACTACACTTTTATTTTAAATAGCTTCTCAACTTCCAAATAGAACCTCTGGTCCTTTTCAAAACTAAATCCAGATTCAACTCAACAATTTCATTTCAATCACAAACTGACATACTAATAAAAAGTGAAACGATCATCATAATATCGAAACCTCTTCTTGTTTGTTCAAAATATGTTTACAAAATACACAAGTCTATAACTATTATGAAGAAAGCAAAAGGTGCTACTTAGCACATTTACATTTTTAAAATGATCGTCAAACTAGGCCCACTAATCAGTTGTAGGAGAATCAACAACTTGCGCATCGAGGTCTGCACCTAGTGGGGTTTAAAAACTATAAAACACAAAACGGGTAAGCTAAAGGGGCTTAGTGAGTGCATTTAAAATTTTCAGTAAAAATACAACAAAATAAAATACTGTATAAATAACAAAATTCTGAAAAATGCATAAAAGATGCTTCTAAAACTATTATAAAACAGTAAAACATAACAACTAGTATGAACACATATAAATACGTAATGTGCGTTTAGTCCCTCGAAAACTATTAAAGCCCTCGCTCGGCCATTTTCTTTCTAAACTGCACTAATGGTAACTCTAAAGCTCTATACTCACGCAACAATTCAACTAGCATCGCACAACGTGAGTAGGTCACAGAGCATCTAAACTAGCAACACCCACTATGACATCTCAGTGGCTATACAACGAAATTCTACATCGCCTACATATAGCGAGATAATACCCTGTACATAGAGCGACTCACATGACTCGACAACCTGACTTCTCAGAGTTAGTGGCACACCCCCCAATGCTTACCCATATGTATGGGATATACCGGCTAGGTCTTAAACCATCACCACAACTATAAATCTAAGGGTAGCAATGGCCTTTGAAACTAATTTAGTAGTTTTAAAATTCTTTCTTAAACCGAACATATAAATGCATATTTATAACTGTATACTAAAATCGTAAATAATGTTTATGCATTAAAAGCACAAAAAACATACAATTTTGATATTCGGAAACATATTAAACGAAAGATAAACCATTACCAATTTTCACTCACCAACCACTTCGAATTCAATTCTTCTCTGGACTTTTACTTCTTTTACCGGTCCAATTTTCTTCACCTACACGCCATAAATGACATTTAAAACCTTTAAAATTGCTAAAATTTCACTTAACTAATAAGAGTCCTAATCGGCTTACAAGGCCCAGATGAATACCACTTTCCGATTTTTATTTATAAAGTCATTACATCTTATTTAATTCACCATCCGATGCCATGAAAATTACTTAACACCCTATAAATTTGATTGGAGATAATTGCCATTCACTTTACCAAAATAGACAATTATGTCTCATTTTCTTCATTTTAATTTTTCATCAACCATATACATTCAATTGATACAAGGAATCATTTATACATAACAATTGAACCAAAACACAACTCAAACTCTAAAATCCCTAAAGTGGCCAAAATTTACCTTACTCACCCAACATATTTATTTTCTTAATTTCTTATTCCAATGACATCCAAATCAAGCCAATTTAATTCTAATGCCATAATAAAATCCAATTGAAGTTTTTACAATAAAATCACACCAAACCCTAATTCTTACCTTACTAATTCCTTTAATTTGATGACTCTTTTAAGCTCCACACTTAAATTCAACTCAATCTAAATCAAGAATTCTAAAAAAAAAATTAATTGAAGCAATCTTGAAAATTCATACATCTTCATTACTAAAAAATATTTTTCTTACCTATTTTACTTGGATTTTTCTCTAATGGAAGCTTCAATGGATCTTAGGAACTTGGGTTTGACTTTATTTTAGCTTTATCAAGTATGAAAACTCATGAAGAAGCCTTGGATTTTATGTAGTAGCACCCCCTCACCTTGGCCAAATTTCTCTCTTTTTACTCTAAAGATGTTATGCTTTTTACTTAGCCAAATTCTAGACACTTCATCCTTATATAGTTACAAATGGTGTTAAGAATGTCATTGCACTATATGTTCTCAAAAACATGGTTACCCACATGAGTCGATCGGTATTCCTTTTGGATTAGTGTATATTTATATCTAAATTATTAAGATGGTTAGTCTTAACAGACCATGGACTTAGCGAAAGTCTGTATAGATATACAGGTATTTAGTAAAGACTAGAAACTGTACAGACTCAAGAGGACCTCCAATAAATATCCTAGAAAGCCTTCAATGGAGGGTCTTTTCAAGTTGAGTAGTATTCATAATCCTTTGACCTAAGCGCCATGGTGGGCTTGTAAGTAATCTATCATACTTTTGTTCTACACACTTTAGAGACCTATCATGGTTTGACCATTAGGTATCACGGTGTATGGTCTGATAAAGCTCGGTGTGTGTAGATGGGATCTATCAGCTAATATAGGTGATTTATATATCCTGATGCTCTAAGATTTTTTTTTAGAAAGTGTTGTGGCCACAAGTATAAAACTCAAAAAGAGTTTTTCATAGGGTTAAACAATATCACAAAGGAGTTTGCGGATATTATTTACAAAAATACAAATATGGAGATAAGTTCATGGTTAAGTATACAAAGATTTGACGGTGAGGATCTATATCTCTAATCTTCAAAGGATATTGATGACTGAGAGATTATATAGATATGGTTAACCTTAACTTGTATGGTTTAACGCGCTATTCTGTAATATCTGCAACGTGTATGTGGGGCATCATTCACGAACTTACAGAAGTGTTCCGTAAGATAAACATATGTGAACCTAGATAGTCTCACAATATGAAGTGTACTTATTAAGTACGAGGGTCATCGTATGGATCGATTCAGGAAGGTTTCAGAAAGTAGGATACATTTAAGGACCTATTTAGAAAGTGAGAACCATAGTTTGCAAATATTACAAATAGGTCCCTATTACATGGAAGCGTACAAATGCATATATGGCAATTTATGTGACAAATTGCAGCATGCTACAAATGTCAACCATGCAAAGTGTTTGCATGGATGAATGACATTTGTTACTCATGCATGGCATTACAAAACAATACATGCCTTAGTGGTAGACATATGTACATATAAAGTGTATTAGGCCATTTAAAAAAAATGAAAATACTTTCATTTGTTGGAGAATTCAATTGTTGAAAGCAAAAATTCGTCCAAAGTATTTTGAGAGAAAATGACAACTTTGAGAAAGTTGCACTTTGGTCCCTAAACATAATTCTAAAGCATTTGATGCTTAACCTAGTTCAAGTGTTGAAATTGTTTTGATTTCTGGATGAAATATACATCAAAGGCTACCATTCTAGATACTATAATCCCATAAAACGTTGGAGTTTAGAATTGTTCAAGAGAGGACGTCATTGTGAGCTCAACAAGCTTCAAAGTTAAATAATCTTTACCGAATCACCTACAATGGTATGTATTCAATTCTTGTACTATTTTTGATTTAGTTGTAATATGTATATGTTGCTTATATTATTTTATTCCATAACGTAATGTATGTTGGGTATGTATTTGAAAATTTTCAACGTGTACACAATCACATGCATGCACCCTCTAATGCACTAACAGAACAAGTGGTGTCTACCTCCTTATATGACCCCACTATCACCATATATGACCCCACTATCACCATAACTATCCTAAAAAGGAGTCATATCGGTCAAGCTCAATGAGATTAATTTGGGAATGAGTGGCAACCATGGGCCAAACGGATTATGATCAAGTAATACAATAATTAGTAAGTATCGTCCCATGAGGATTAGATCCTAAATTAATACTAAATACTACGATGTTGGCAACCTAACTTTATCTAGACTAATCTAAAGGATTAGTTGAATTATCAAATTAACAATGCTTAAAACTAAATAATTTGGTAAATTAAAGATATGAGAGTTCTATAGTAATGAATTTTAGGGACTTGATTTTCCTTTATTGATCTTATGGTCTTTGTCATTAGTGATTAACAACCAATTTTATGCATTTACTAGTCTAGGGTGTATAATTAATCTCATTACCTCTCTTGAGTGTCGAATGAGACCCTATACATATACTATTAAGTTGATATCTCTATCTAACCCGTTATACATACACGTATTAAGCTACTCTTATATGACTATCCTAAGTTCATTAGTCTCCCAACTCAACAAACTTAAAGTTATGCTTTTTACAACCAACATATAGATTAGACTTTTCCAAATACATAACCCAAACAATTAAAACATCAAATCTATTTTCTAATGCAATTAGAAGCATTAATCACATAAAAAATATAAATGAATAAATATTTAATAGTTATTAATTACAAAATAACTTCAACACATAGTGTTCGATAGAGTTTCATCAATCCCTAAAACACATAATCTAGCAATCCATAATGAAATATTCAATTACATCAATCCAAATGTTCATAAAAGTACTCATGTTCAAATCAATACAAAACACAATTACAAACTAGAAATAAATGTAAATGAAGTAGAGAGAGAAGAATGACCTAGTTGGAGAATTCTTGGGAAGCCTTCAATCTTTAATAATCTTATCCAAATCCAAGCTTCAATGTGTTTCTTTCACTAAAATTCTTTGTTTCTCTCTTGTTTTTGTGCTGTTCTTCCTCTTTTAAATAATACATTTACCTTTCTTTTTATAGGTTCCAAAATTAGGGTAAAAATACGCAAAATTAAAATTTTCTGCATCGATTGGAACTGTGAGGTACTGTTCACATGAACAGTATCTCCGTGAACAGTTTTACTGTTCCACACTACAGCCTCATTTCTTTGGTGCTGCAGTGCCACAACCTAGGTTTTTACTGTACCGCAACGTAGCACTTTTGATATGTACTTAGCAAATTACTGTTTATATCTACTGTAGCAGTATTATAGCATTTTGTTAAATATTTTTGCGTGTTCTCCTCGACTTTCCACCCCAAATAGCTCCGTCCACTTATAACTTACAAAATAACATTAACACACATTAAAAACATATATTCTTATTTTATTTGACCAATCATTAAGTTTAGGAGATTAAAACTATAGATATAAAATACGTTCATCACAGTACACCAAATTATCCCAATCAAATGGGCAAGCTGAATCAACAAATAAATTGATTATCCAAGGATAAAAGAAGGTGATCGAGGATAGCTCCAAAGCATGATATGAGAAACTTCATGAAGTACTTTGGGCGAACAGAGTCAAGCTAAAATCTGCAACAAGGATATCGCCTTATCAATTGGTTTATGGCCATGAAGCCATGGTTATATAGAACTTATAGCAAAATCAATAAGAAGGCAATTTCAGGAAGACTTGAAATTGCAACAATATCAAGATGCCTGAAATTGCCTTCTTATTGATTTTGCTATAAGTTCTATATAACCATGCCATGTTAGAAGAAATATATTAAATAGATAAAAATTAGCTTGAAGCTCTAAATCACCTTGAAATACAAAAAAAAAAAGTAAAGATAGTTTGATCGCCTACAACAAGAAAGTTAGATTCAAGTTATTCAGGCTAGGCGATCTAGTATGGAAGGTTATCCTCTTAATAGGATCCAAAGAGCACGAGTTGGAAAATTTTAGTTCAAATTAGAAATTAATGTTTAAAATCATCAAGGTCTTTGACAAGAGACTTATAAGGTATGATCCCCTTAGAGCAATCAATGAAAAATAGCTCAAGCCTATTAACCACCTATCTAATAAAGATTTGATAAGGAGATTTTTTAAAGTTCACTTTTAGTGCCATGATTAGTGATCGGCAGTGATGAACCATATATCAAAACTTATATTTTAAGTTCTTGATTGGTTATATTCTAAACTAATTCACATTGTAACTTTTCTTTATTAATGAATAGCTGATGAATTAGTTCGATGGAAATTATGTGTTTTGGGCGTTTCTCTTTGAGGTGATTTATAGTTGACAATTCAACAAGAACAAGCAAATAAATAAAAACAATTGCTTAAAAAAACTAATTTTTCATTTATATCAAAACGTTTTTATAACATAGAGCACTAAGGCCGATTTTTATAGTTGGTTAATAGATGAGAGAAAATCGGCCATTGCAGAATTGAACGTCTTCACCTCAGCCTTACGAACAAGCACGTTCTTGAGCTTAAAGCTCTTCTTTAATTCAGCCCTCCTTGGATGATTTCCCCAAACTTGCTTGCTCAAGCCTTGAGAATGCCTTATCCTCTCTGTTTCCTTAATTTTAAGCCTAGCCAGTTTTGCCTCCAGAGCCTCCATTTTCTCCTTGGTGTTTTTGTTTTGGTCCATTTTCTCTGTGGCATTTTTGTTTTAGTATATTTTCTCCTTGGCTTTTTTTTCTGGTCCCCAAGCTCCCATACCTCAACCATCAACTGAGTCTCCAGGCGATCAAGGGTTGCCTTCTCCTTCGCCTCTCGTTCGGCTTCCTTAATCACTTAGATGGTCAATTGCTTCTTCTTGGCGATTAAAGTGAAAGAAGCCACAAACTCATCAATCTTCGGCTTCAGGCCGATCGACATGTTGTCACCTATGGCATGATCAAATAAGAACTCCAACTTCTTGTTGACCTCATGAACTTGGTGATTGTTGAGCAGCAAATCAACCATCTACCCTTCATTCCCTTGAGCTCCTAGATCACGTTTATTACTTTAGCTTGCATAGAAATGAGAGGTATGGGCAATTTCAGAGGAGAATAATCATTATTTGAATCTTATCATAATACAATATTATTTAATTATATTTAGAGAGATTTATTTATTTATTATAGTTATTATTACCATTAACAATTATAACAAATTTTCGCATCTCATACGAATTTAATTCATAATTAGAATATTTGTTTATGTAATCATAACTAACCCTAACCAATAGGGCTACCATTGTAATTACCCTAACCAATAAGGCTACCATTGTAATTAATAAACAAATATATATTACATTTGTTTTTTGTCTTCAACCTAAAGTGTCATGGGTTTCTGACTTATGAACGCCTCGGCTTTTAACACTTGAAAGCCCCAGGGTTCTGTTCCTCCAACGCCCCTATATCAAGAAACATAACGCCCCAACGTTATATAAACAAAGCCCTCGCGTTAAGCAACGAACGCTCCTGCGTTTAGTACTGAATGCTCTAGTGTTAGGTTCTTGACGCCGCAGCATTTTTTGACAGAAATTATTTTTTCTACACTTCAAACACTTTAAAGTGCAATTTTCTTTATTTTCAGGCATTCTAAACATTTCATATAACACTCCAACAACCCAGAAATAAAATAAACATGCTCTGATATCACTTGTTAATGTGTTTTAGGGTGTATGCATGTGATTGTGCATATGTGGAAAAAACTAAACACATGTATCATGTACACAAATTTCGTAGCGGAATTAAGCATGTAATCAACATATACACATTAACTTAAATTCTTAACAACTTAAGATTATGGAAAACAACCTTTAAAGACCTCCGGTGAAGATTTTAAATCCGAATTTCTTAACTCCAACTTTAAGCTCACCTTGAAGTGCACTTTTGTTCAATTCTAATTCACAACAATCTAGTGTGATTGTAAAGCTAGAATAGTAGCAATTTAATCTCTAACAATAAGATTTATTTACTTGAAAGAAAAATAAGATAAATTTATTTTTCTTTCTCTCTAGTTTTTCTCATAACTCTTTGTTCAATGAAAAACTCTCCAAAACTAAAGTCTTCTTATTCCTCTCAACACTTGCACAGATTTTGAATAACACTAATCCATCCAAATGAAATCCAACTATTTTTAGTGCTCTCAACATTTCACAAGTGCTCCTTTGGTGAGAGTGTTTATCTTCCTTCCTTTGACTAGAATTATAGAACCTTTGGTGAGCTTCTATTTACCTTCACCAAAGTAGTTGCAATAACCATCATCATCAAGCTTGTCAATAGAGATCAAATTCAGACTCATTTCTAGAACATGTCTGACATCCTTGAGTAGTAATATGCTTCTAACACTGGAATCCAAATAAATATCTCATATGCTCACAATCTTGGATGCATCATTATTTTCCATCCTGACAAAGCTAAAATCACCACTAGTGTAAGATGTGAAGAAATCACCATTTGAAGTAACATGAAATGAAGCACCTGAATCAATCACCCATTCACTTCTATGGCATGTGAGATTTATGGAGTTCCCATCATAAACAATAGTCATATCCCCATCAGCAACTGTTGTATTGCTTACTTGTTCATTTTTCTGTGATTCACCTCTTTCCATAGCCTGTTCCCTTAACAAATAAATAAAAATTATATTTTATTTATTTAAATAATATTTATTTAATTATTCAAAAAACTATTTAAATAATTAATATTTACCTTATTTGAATTTACTAATAAGGTTAATAGGTGAATTCATGGTAAAATAATTCATTGAAAAAAATGTGCCACTTGTCAACTAATTAAATGATATACTTAACATTTAAGTCTAGACAAGTGTACAACCCGAGAACTCTGAAATATATTTTCAGTTTGCTGGAATTTCTAGGATGAAACTGTTCAATCCATTATGCTTCCCCAGTGTACAATGAGTATACATCATATTGTGAGACACTCTAGGTCCATGCTCAAATTGTCATATGGAACTCCTCCATACGTCTATGAACGATACCCTACACACACGTTATGGATATTACAAAGTGGTGCGTTAGACCATACAAGCTGAGGTTATAACATATTTATATAATCCCTCTATCATTTATATCCAGGTAGAGCAGAGATATAGATCAATACCATCAAATCTCTATATGCCCGACTAAAAGCTTATCTCTAGAATTGTATTTTAATAAATAATATCCCAAATACTTTTGTAATATTATTTATCCCTAGGGTTAAACTCTTTTCCCAAGAATTATTGCTTATGGTCATAACACTTTCTGAAATATAATTTTAGAGCATTAGAATATAATATTCACCCAAATGAGCTGATGGATCCCATATCTATGCACATCGGACTTTATGACCAACAGACTATACCCAGCGACACCCAAGGGTCAAACCATGAAAGTTTTCTGACATGTGTAAAACCAAAGTATAGTGGATCACTCACAAGCCCACCGTGGCACTCAGGTTAGAAGACCGTGAATACTACTCAACTCAAAAGACCCTCAAATGACGGTTTTATGAGATGTTTATTGGAGATCTTTGTGAGTTTGTTCAGTATTCAGTCCTTATTGAATACCTGTATCTCTATACGAGCTTCCATTAAACTCATAGTTTGCTAAGATTAACCATCTGAACCATCCAGATATAGATATACACTGATCTATATATTTATTAAAGTATTCACTGATAGACCAGCATCAGTAAAGATAGATCAAGAACCTAATATTTGAGAACATATTTGCATAATGACATTTGCTAGCATAATTTGCAACTCTTTACAACTACATCATTACTAATATATTTTTTCAGGTCTTTATCCCATTTCAGACAAAACACTAACTCTTTAGATATCGTTGACTCTTATAACCATATAACTATTATCATTGCTAACTCTTAGCATTTGTAACTCTTAGTGTTGCTAATTTTTAGCACTGATTTAAACTCATTTAGACCAAATCTAAACTCTTTTAGATCTGGTTTAAATGAGTTTAAATCAGTGCTAAAAATTAGCAACACTAAGAGTTATAAATCTCTTTCAGATCGTACAATGTCTGAAATATTACAAGCATCTTATCGAATATAAAATTTAATTAGCGATTTAATGAAATGATAATACTAGTATAAATATTAAACAAATATTCATACATAAAGGAGTGGTACATAAGCACATATCCCAACAGAGGGTGTGAGTGATTTTAAACTTAAGGTACATGCATGTGAGTTTGTGTCTATCATTCAAAAATAGCATACGTATCACATATATACATGCGCAACGGAGGAGCGGAATACAAATTTCATAATGATAAACACCAATAAACTTTACATATTATATCATAAATGTAAAATACTTCAAGATTAAGAAATAGTACCTTGTTAAGTCTTTGGTATATTGTTAAACTGGAGTACCCGCCTTGAAGCAACCCGTTAACAATTCTAGTTTCTCAACGCAGTGGGCTTGAGAAAGCTAAAATATAAGCTTTTCTAGCAAAGGATTCAACTCTTGAATCCTTGTTTCTACCTTATAGTATGGGTGACCAAAAATGGAAGGAAAAATGGAAGAGGTGTTTTTAGTCTCAACACTTGAGAGAATTTTCTAACACTTAGCCTTTCAAAATTCTCTCTACCATTCCCACTAATCCTTTGGCCTAATTTTCACTTAATCAATTGAGCAACATATTGCTCTTTTATTTGTTTATTATTTTCTTTCATCTTCTCACCTAATGGCATCTATTATGTTTGTCATTAATGTTTTGTTTATTATTATCTTTCATTTTCTCACCTAACGGTATCCATTATGTTTGCCATTAGTATTTTGTTTATTATTATCTTTCATTTTCTCACCTAACAGCATCCATTATGTTTGCCATTAGTATTTTGTTTATTATTATATACAATAAACCAAATGAAAACAAGACAAAATAAAAAATTATTTAAATGAACTTGGCCTTAATCTAGGCCAAATGAGAAAACACTTTCTCATTATTAAGAAATATCTTAAGGCCTACCATTAACAAATGCCACCCATTTATACTTATCATATCATTTAATTAATATTTAAAAAAATGATTTAATCATATTAAATCATGGTAGAAACACATGCCAATTTAAATAAAAAATTAATTGTTTGATTTCAATTTAAATAATAATATCATTTATTATTATTATTTTATTCAATAAACATTTTAATGAATAAAATAATGATATTATTTGTCCAACAAATAAGGTCATTTTGATAATTTTCAAATCAAACAATAATTGGCCCACATGTGTCATGTGTCAACATCTCATTGGTCAACAACTAATTGTTAACTAATTGATGTACTTAATTCTTAAGTCTTGACACCTGCACGACCGGAAGAAAACCGAAGTAAACGTCTGGTCTGCTAGAATTTTTTGGATTGAACTATTTAATCCAGTACGCTGCCCTAGTGGAAACAAGTACACTTCATACTGCGGGACTCTCTAGGTCCACTCTCGATTTGTCAAACAGAACTATTCTGTGAGTCTGAGATTGATGCCCTATGCACATGTCACGGATATTACAAATCACTGCAATAGACCATACAAGTTGAGGTCATAGCGCATACGTATAATCCTTCCGTCAAATCCCTATGTGCTCATCCGTGAACTTATCTCCATACACGTATCTTAATAAACAATATATGCAAACACTTTTACAATATTTTTTAACCCTGTAGGAAAGTCTTTTTCCGAGTTCGTTGCTTATAGCCATAAGACTTTTTAAGATACAGTCTCTGAGCATCCGGATATATAACTCATCCATGTAAGCTGACGAATTCCATATCTGTACACACCAGACTCCATAAGCATCAGATAATACACAGCGATCACATCATAAAAGGTCTATGACATGCGTGGAACCAAAGTATGATGGATCACTTACAAGTCCACCATCGTACTTAGGTCAAAGGACCATGTATACTACTCAACTCAAGAGGACCTTCCATTGACGACTTCATGAGATGTCTATTGGGGTCCTCGTTGAGTCTGTTCAGTATTCAGTCCTCATTGAACACCTATATATTATACGATACGAACTTCTAGTAAGCCCATGCTTAGCTAAGAACAACCATCTAGACCATTTAGGTATAGTATACATTGGTCTATGTAAAAGGATTCCACCGTCAAACTTGCATCAGTGAATTAAGACCAAGAATATATAATTTGAGAATAGAATTACATAATAATATTTCTTAGCACCTATTGCAACTCTTGCAACTATGTTATTACTAATGTATTCTCAGGTCTTTGTACCATCACAGACAACATTCTAACACTTGGACTTCACTGATAAATATAACATGCTAACTCTTTAGCATTTATAGTTTTCAGTGATGTTAACTCTTAGCATTGATCTAAACTTCTTTAGACCAAATATGAACTTTTTTGGATCATATAATGTGTGTAGCGTCACAAGCATTGAACTATTTAATAATAGTAATTAGCGATTTAACAAATAATGAACTGGATAAATATTATAAAATAAAATATTTATATAATAATGGGATGGCACATAAACACAAATCCCAATAAAGGAAACCCGAGGTGATGCCTCAGGTAGGATATGGGGGCTTAGTCTCTCTTCAAATGCCTGGATAGTAAGCGATCTATTAGTGGGGAATGGCGGGGCAGCAGGTGTAGTTCACTGAAGAGAAGCAGTCGATTCTTTGGAGGCCATCTTTGATTGCACAAATTTTATACTGTGGCTTTTGCCTGGTCGTCTAAAAAATAAAAAGCAAGTAAGTGAGCATTTTAAAGCATCAAGACAAGAAATTTAGAAAAAGGTAATTTTTTACCTTGGCATACTTCTTTAGAGGTTCCATTTATTCCTCCCTTGCTAACGGGGCATCTAGACTTATAGGGATAGCCACTAAAAAATTGAGACAATAGATTAATATCATAAAAAAAAAAACCTTCATATCAAAGTGATAAATAAATTACCTCGACGAGTCGTGTTGCCAATAATCTTGACCAACTTAGGGTCAAACACTAACTTATTATAGTCAAAAAGGAAAAATCCTGGTCCATGTAGGCCGATTTCTCTTTTCGCTCGAGATGTCTCTAGTAATGCTGAATTTGGTAGCTAGAATTGGTGGTCTTAGATCTACAAATGGCTACTCAATGAACAGCTCCCCCAACTAAGGGCTGCTAGAGCAAACCCATTCAGTTTGGCATTCAATGGTCGTTCATCTGTGTTCCAAGAGATTTCTTTTTTCTTTTATCATAGAGGCTTCGCATTTCTTTTAATTTAAGACAACTATATTTAAAGCTATAAAATTAGTCAAAATTTAAAATTTCTTGGATTAGCTTACCCCTTGATTTTGGTCGGTCGACCTACAAAGTAGTAGTAGGGTTAATGTCAGCTGCAAAGTCATGTAGAGCAAGTACTTGGTTTAAAGGTAATGAAAAATAAAGGCTGACCACTTCCTCTTAATGCTAATAAAAAAATCCTTAGGCGACCAGGATTGATTAGGAGATCTATTATTTGGGATGATTTTTGAAGATCATTGGATACTAAAGTGGTTTCTTCTACAAAAATGAAGTCTCTAAAGATGACCCTAGTCCTAAATTTTTTGTTAGTAGATAAAAGGTTTGGGGTGGGATGGTCTAGACTAAGCCAAATTAGTGACTTACGCATTGAGGATGGTAAGTCTTAGTACCATATTTATAGTTATTACCCACAGTAATAATAACTCCATAGTGTAAATCTCAGGCTACTAGATAGGCGACCCAAGATTTGTGCGAGTCAATATTATAGTTAATTTCTTCAAGAGAAGATGAACTACCCTGATAAGATTAGAGAGTCCACTTAGTGCCAAAAAGGGAAGGCTTAAGGCGACAAAATAACCTGTCATCTATAGAATAAGTGGAATAAAAAAAAAGGAAAAGTTGTCTTCAAAATTTCCTTGGTCGAGTTGTCATTAAATCAACCAAGGGGCATGGCAACTAAGGCAACCTTCAGGGGGTTGGGAAATTGTGTTGAAGAAATATGGTAAATAAGCTAAGACCCAAAAATACAGGATTCAAAGGGGACCGCCTGCAATGAGGAATAAAGTCTCGCCCTTGTTAGGGACGATTTTGAAGAGACTTCTATATAGTTGAGACAAGAAAAATTGTGCCAAGGCTACTTTTGTACCGTCAGCTACGACGATTAACACTTTCAAGTACTCTCTAGTTATTCTTTTGGAAGGAGCACATAAAGCATATTTTTCAGGTAGAACAAAAGAAAAGTGATATCTTCCGTCTTAGATGGGGTGGTAAAGAATAGGTCAACATCATCAGCTAAGAGGTCAGTATTGATATCGACCTTATAGACAAGAAGGTTAAACAGGATGGCTAGATCATATAGTGTTGAAGTCATATAACTAAACCCAAAGCAAAATACATTTAAGGCTCTAAACCAAAAAAGAAGTACGGTCCATATCAGATCGTTGTGAAAGGGAATCTGATACCTAAAGAGTTGGATTAAGTTATATACCCATTCAATTTCCATATGGAATCAAAATGAGGTTTCAGGCGATTTAACTACCTTGTATACTCATTAGTTGACTTGGGCCATGACCTAATGGACTTTAAGGTCGACCAGATGGACATTGAATAAGGCTGACTAAACCTCATTGGGTCGCTCTTATGAGTAGAAAAAAAATTAAAGTAGCCTGCTAGTACAGTAGTGTTATATGGACCTAATATATATTAAGAGGAGTCGGCCTTAAAAGTCAATACCTTGTAGACGACCGACTCATCGACTGATCTGAATTTGGACAAGAGAGTCAAACAAGTCTTTGTTGCCTCGGTCGATTTAAATTTCTTAGAGCAAGCAACGTTGGTCGATTTGGATGCCATTATAATTACTACAAACCAAAAAGTTTAAAGCATAAACAACTTTTAAGGTAAAGTGCAGTAAAATTAGAAGATCAAAAGTAAAATTTGAGAAAAATTACCTTGAAGGTTAATAAAGAATTGCTTGAAGCCTGATGAACACTTTGAAGATTGCTTTAAGAAAGTTGAGAGAATATGGTTGCTTTGGAGTCAAAGTCAAAGTCAAAATATGGCAGTCCCTTTCTTGTAGTGACTAAGGACGGTTAAAACAAAAGGTCGCTCATCAATAGTTTAGCATTCAATACAGAGGGTAATGATGGGACGGTTACATTTTTTAAATTTATTGTTAAGGCAATGATTAGACCATTATTAATAATAGTTAATAATTAATGGCATGACAATTACTAATAATTATTACGGTTGAAAGGGCAGATGAAGAGCCTGTAGTGAAATTAATTCATAAAGATTGTAAGAGAAAAGTCGGCTTAGACATTTTTAGAAAATAGCTTATTTGGAAGATTTTTTGTTTTGTAATAAGCAATTTCAGAAGATAAAGAGCAACGTCAGATATGATCAGGCGATTTAACTATGAGACTCTGAAAGATGGTTTAGAGACAAAGATTTCATCTACGACAATTTCATGCGAATTAAGAGGAAAAGATGAATATCATGGACAATTTTGAGGACATGATGAGATCTCCATGTGTCCAGGGCAATTTCTTACCTCAAGAAGGATGTATATGCTACTTTTGGATGTTGATCATCTTTAAAAAATTCCTGAGATGATTTTCTGCCCACAGAGCCTTAGAAGCTTCAAACACGGGCGATTGGGGAGATCGTAGCCGATTTCCACCAAGTGACACTTGATTGGCAATTTTTGGCAGATAAGGGGATGCTAGGCGACCACCAAAAAATAAAGTCATTATGATTGAATGGATTGACGATCTGAAGAGTTCGAGCGACTGATGGGATGATGCGGGCGACTTCAGTTGGGCCATTTCAAGAAAATGAAGCAAAGTGTTTGGATAGTCCTTGATTATTCAAGGCGACCCAGATGGTTCATTGGGGCAATTTTTGAAGACTTTTCATGGTGCAATTTTGAGGCCTTGGATTGCCAACAGGCAATTTAGCGGGCTAAGTTTGCAATTCTTGACAAAAATTATCTTTTGATCAGCTTGCAGAGGCATTGTGGAAGTAGCCTCAAAAGTTGTCTAATGGACTTTTTCGTTTTAGGGTTTGGGCCCAATTGTGTGTTGTATCATATTTAGGAATTTGTATATTATAAAAAGTTTTGTTACATTAAGATTTTTTTCTTGTAAAATTTGGTTTTGTATTGGATTTTACAGCCTATAATTAAGCTTGATTTCTCATTGTAAGCATCATTAACTATTCATTCAACATTATACACAAGCTTCAAACTTTTTATCTTTTTCTCTCGTTTTTATCATTTAACCCAGGACTCACGTCCTTGTTGAAAAATCCATAGCCTAGCTATTAAAGCTTTTGCCTATCCTTTCCCGAGAAGAACCCAAGCTTAGTAACTCACTCACTATACTACAGTTCAAGTTTAGTAATAAATCTTGTTCGTTGACAACCTAGGTGCACACTTTACTTGTTGACAACCAAGTTTAATCTTGCCTTACTTGTTGAACACCTTGGTCTCGGTTTTTCTCAAATCTAAGCAGCCGCACCGGTCTAGTAGGACATTGGACCTACACAAATCCCTTCCTTTAAATTTAATTTGATTGAACAGTAACTAAATGAAAAAGGATACCTTGTTCTGTTGTTCATAAACATGTTGTGTCAACTCAACGATGCGACCATTACATATTTGTGGTGATTGAAATGGATGAACACCTTGGTGGCCTGTGTACTATATGTTTTTCTTTTTCTCACTGTGAAAATGTGTTACCTTGATCATTAGGTGGACATTTTTCCGAGTATAGCTGCTGCAACTTTTTATGAACTGTTTGGAATTTAATTATTAAGTCGATGACATTGTGCCGCACGGAAGAGACTGCATTTCCTGCTCGGTTATCTTATCCATTATCTGTTGCAAAATGTCGCCTTTTCTGCCTTGTGCGAGGTATCTCCGCTTTAAGCATCAGGTGTTGACACTGAAAATCTGGTGGAAAGGCGTGCACATGACGATCAAATTGGAAAATCCTGCCAATTGGACTATTCACGAACGACGAAACCTAAAGTTTCCCAACCTTTGGACCACGATGATCACACCATGGACTGGGGAAAGGGTGCCAATACGAACAACGACGGACTTTCTTGACATGGCGGACCGAAGCATTATCCTGGATATTCATTACCTCGGAATCGACTAGAAGTACCTAAACTTGGATGCTGCAGAGGACCGTATTGGTAACCGTGGACTACGCCTGATTAACATGCTAGGTCCAAGCAATGTTCGACAAATGGGGAAGACGTTGTGCGCCCGAGGTTATCGATGTTACTAAATCTACCAAAGAAGACGCCATCATTCCTCATGCACGTGACGCTGATCAGCTAAGCATACATCACTGCTTGCTCTGCAAACAGCTAGGGCACTACAAGAAGTCACGCCCCGTTGTGCGCCAGGAAAGAAGTCGTGCACCTCAGACCATGGTGTCGACACTAATGGGCGTATACTACTAAACAATTCATTGTCTTCTGACTCCAGCTGAACGAGACTTAACAGAATTGTTCACCTTGTGCAGGTGTTGTGCGACTGAATTGACAATGGCAGTACCGTTGGTGGGGCAAGCAATGGACGGCTTGCTAAACTAAACTATTGTTATGTGTGGTTTCTTTTTGTATATTTGTTTTTTTAAGTTGTGTATTGACGCTAGACTGAACTGGTGAAATGTCAAATGTGTGGTCTTTTCTTTTCATTGTTTTCTAAGTTTTGGAAACTTGTTATCGCCCATGGATAGTTATTATTTAATAGACCCAAACAGCGAATCTTGAAAAGTATTGATATGAACATCATGCTGTTTTGGGGCCATTTTTTTCCCCTTAACATAGATAAATGCATTCCTTTGTATACTCTCTCATATTCAGTTACTGTCATCTATTGCTGCTTCAGATTAACGGTTGAATTCAATGGGTTGTTATTAATTGTTGATGGTTTGAAGCCTTATAGTATCGTATCTGAACTAATTTCATGTAGTTTTCACACACATGCCTCAAGTATTAGTTGAGCATGAAACTTTTTGGTTCTAATGCTTATTTTTCCCTTTTGTTATGTATTAACGGCATAAACGGGCTCGCACATGTATATTGTATGTGTAGACAAGGTCCATTAGAACATTGTAGCTTAATAAATACATTGCGAAATTTTTTTCTGCATTATGATTTATCAATATAGGCGAGTGATAGATTCAAGGAATATGGTTTATAGTGACAATGCGTAAATGCTTGCGTGTTCAGGGACATTTGATACATGCTGATTGCACACATAAGGCTTCGCAAATTATGTCCTTGGTATTAATGAAATAATAGTTTTATTGTTGAATGTCTAAAAAGCTAGAACAATTTTTCCCAAAATCGTTGCACCAGAAATCATATTATGTAAATTACTTGTATTTAATACATTAAAAACTTTAATTTCAACATTGAGTGTAGAGGATATGAAAAATATTTCATTATTGGGACTACCTTCAGTACAGTCGATTGTGTCATACAGTCGACTTTGTCATTAAATTAATTTAATAACTAAGATTTGATGATATAAACCTGCACAACAGGTTATTTAAAAAATATCAAAAGTTCATTTTAATGTTTAGTTAAATATAAATTAAATCTTTTAAAATTAAATTATTAACAAAATACACTTTTATAATATTAAAAATTTAAAGATAATATATTACATTGTATGTTATAACTTTAATTTTAAAAATATTAAATCTTATAATTCTGATTCTAATTATAATTTTAATTACATTAAATCTTATAATTCTAATTTTAATTTTAATTTCAATTACGTTAAATATTATAAGTTTAATTTCAATTTTATTTTAATTAAGTTAAATAATTTTAATTTCAAATCTAATTTCAATTTTGATTTTAATTCCGTTAAATATTATTATTTCAATTTTAAATTTAATTTCAATTACGTTAAATGATACAATTTTAATTTTAATTATATTAACTATTATAATTTTAATTTCAATTATGTAAAATGTTACAATTCCAAGTTCAATATCAATTATGTTAAAATTTTATAATTTCAAATTCAACTTCAATTTTAATTACATTAAATATTATAATTTTAATTTCAATTACGTTAAGAGTTATAATTTCAATTCTAATTCTGATTTCAATTTCAATTACATTAAATGTTATAATTCTAATTTCAATTACGTTAAATATTATAATTCTAAATCCATTTTGATTTCATTTATATTAAATTTTAAATCTAATTTCAAATTCATTTATGTTAAAAGTTACAATTCTAATTTCAATTATATTAAATGTTATAATTCTAATTTTAATTTTAATTACATAAAATATTATAATGCCAGTTTTAATTTCACTTACTTTAAATATTATAATTCAAATTTAAATTTAAATTATGTAAAAATTATAATTTCATTTCTAATTTAAATTTAAATTTAAATTACGTTAAAATTATAATTTTATTTATAATTTAAATTTAAATTAAATATTAAATATTATCTAATTTTAATGACTTAAAATAATATAATTTCAATTTTAATTTTAAGTACGTTAAATGTTATAATTCTAATTTTAAATTTAATTTTAATTTTAATTACGTTAAACATTATAATTTTAATTTCAATTTTAATTTCAGATTCAATTGCGTTAAACGTTATAATTCCAATTCTAATTTTAAACTCAATTTTAATTACGTTAAATGTTATAATTAATAATTTTAATTTCAATAACGTTAAATATTAATTTCATCAACGTTAAATATTATAATTTTAATTCAAATTTTAATAACGTTAAATATTATAATTCTAATTTCAATTTCAATTTTAATTACGTTAAATGTTATAATTCTAATTTCAGTTTCATTAAATGTTATAATTTCAAATTCAAATTCAATATGATATTATATAATTGGTTTTTATTTAAAAAATTATTTTTAAAAATAAATTAAATTAAATGATAAAAATTTGCAAAACTAATCTGTAACTGTCACCGAAAACGGCAGCCAACTAGTGGTTAGACGCCATTTTGTGGCAATACTTCAACGATAAAAAATATTAAAATTTACATCATTAAACTATATTTTGCTTAATACGCAATTGTGGGTCATTTTTTATCAAATAAAAGATTAAAAAATACCAAATGTAGTGATGAGGGGTGGTGGCCACCACCACCTCCATCAAATGGTAGGGCGATTACTTGCACCACCCTTGCCTATGGACAGATCGCCGATCTATCTATAGATGGAGGCGATGTAAGTCATCGCCCCATCATTTAATAGCGAGTGATGAAGGCCGCCGCTTCTCACCACCACATTTAGCCATTTCTAGTATTTTGCTTCTAAAAATGTTTCCACCATTGTGTAAATCAGAAAAAATAAACTCCAATGACTTAAAATATGATCTTTTTTACGCTAGAGACTGGTCAAAAAATGACGCTGACAGTCATCTTCGATGACAGTTACATATTCTTTTTTTAATGATTTATCATTTGATTTAATTTTTTGTAAAAATATTTTTAAAAATATTACTAATTATACAATGACACGTGTTATTTTGTACCACGTTCTAATTTTTAATTTAATTTTATGATTAAATTACTTTTTTATCTTTTCACTATTAAAATTAACGATAAAAGTTAACAGATTAGAAAAATTTAGGTATTTTATCTCTAATTGGGATAAAGTTGTATTTATGCCTAAAAGATTGAGGTAAAGTTTTTGGTATCCCATAAATCTTATAATTCTAATTTTAATTTTAATTTCAATTACGTTAAATGTTATAATTTTAATTAGGTTAAATAATTTTAATTCTAAATTTAATTTCAATTTTGATTTCAATTACATCAAATGTTATGATTTGAATTCTAATTTTGATTTCAAATACATTAAATGATATAATTTCAATTTCAATTTCAATCTCAATTATATTAAATGTTATCATTCCAATTTTAATTTCAAATTCAATTTCAATTACGTTAAATGTTACAACTTTATTTTTAAATTTAATAAATTTAAATGTTATAATTTTAATTTCAATTATGTTAATTATTATAATTTCAATTTCAATTTAAATTACATTAAATATTAATATTCCAAATCCAATTTCAATTTCAAGTACGAAAAATGTTATAATTCTAATTACAATTTCGATTTCAATTACATTAAATGCTATAATTCCAATTATAATTTCAATTTCAATTATGTTAAATATCATAATTCCAATTTCGATTTCACTGACATTCAATGTTATAATTATAATTATAATTTCAATTTTAATTATTTTAAAGTTATCATTCTAATTTCTATTTCTATTATGTTAAATGTTATAATTTGAATTTGAATTCTAATTTTAATTACATAAAATATTATAATTATAATTTCAAATACATTAAATGTTATAATTATAATTCCTATTTCAATTTTAATTTCGATTATGTTAAGCGTTATAATTATAATTCCTATTTCAATTTTAATTACGTTAAACATTATAATTATAATTTCAATTTCAACTTAATTACGTTAAATGTTATAATTTTAATTCTAATTATAATTTCAATTTCAATTTCAATTACATTAAATGTTATAAATTTAAATTTAATTTTAATTTTAATTACGTTAAATATTATAATTCTAATTCTAATTTCAATTACGTTAAATATTGTAATTTCAAACCCACTTTCAATTTCAAGTGTATAATGTTATAATTCCATTTCTATTTCTGATTCAAATTTCAATTACGTTAAATGTTATAATTTTAATTTTAATTTTAAAATAAATTTTAATAAAGTTAAACGTTATAATTAAAAGTCCAATTTAGATTTCAACAAATTTGAAATTGGAAGTTAGAAATATATTTTGGACTTGTTATATATTATTTGTAATAAATCAGTAATTGGAAATTATAAATATATTTTGAAAAATTAAAAATTTGTTTGTGAATTATTTATTTTGAAAATTGAAAATTTGAATTTGTTATATATTTTTGATATTAAGAGTTGGAATGTTAAGATAATTTAATAAATACCTTGAAAATTAATATATATATATATATACCCAAAATATAAAAACACCCAAAAAAAAAGTAAAAGTTAAAAGTTAAAAACAACCCAAAAATATTAATTTAGCTTAATTAAAATATTTTATTATATATTCTTAAATTTAATGTAATTTAAAATTTATTTATAATTTTAATAAAAAGTAGTTACCTGAATATTAATTATTCATTAACTTAAAACAATAATTACTATTTTAACTATTAAGTTAAAAAAAATTAATAAGAAATTAAAGATTAAATATAAAAATTTAAATTTAAATATCACATGACGACCTGTGGTGGTGCAACGTGGCAAGACTTTTTATGTTAACCATGATTATTTAAGACATAAAATATTATTCCTCCATTCTATATTATATTATATTTTTGGTGAAATTAAATGCAAACTTGTAATTTATAAATAAGTGGGAACATGTAGTATATTGAGTGAGAACACGTAGTATATTAAGTGAGAACAGTTAGTATGTTAAGTGGGAATATGTAGTATATTAAGTAGGAATACGTAGTAAATTGAGTGGGAATACGTAGTATATTAAGTGGGAACACTTAATATGTTAAGTGAGAACACGTAGTATACTAAGTGGGAACATGTAATATATTAATTGGGAACACATAGTATATTAAGTGGAAACATTTAATCTATTGAGTGGGAATATATAGTATATTAAGTGAGAACATTTAGTATATTAAGTGAAAACAAGTAATATATTAAGTGGAAACACGTAGTATATAAAGTAGGAACACGTAATATATTAAGTGTGAACAGTTAATATGTTAAGTGGGAACAAGTAGTATATTAAGTGAGAACACGTAGTATATTGAATGGGAACACATAGTATATTAAGTGGGAACACATAGTATATTAAGTGGGAACACATAGTAAATTGAGTGAAAACACGTAGCATATTGAGTGGGAACACGTTTGTTTATTGAGTGGGAACAAGTAGTATGTTAAGTAAAAACACGTAGTATATTGAGTGGGAACACGTAGTAAAGTGGGTGAGAACACATAGTAAAGTGGGTAAGAACACGTAGTATATTGAGTGGAAACACGTAGTAAATTGAGTGAGAACATATAGTATATTAAGTGGGAACATTTAATAAATTGAGCAGGAATATGTAGTATATTAAGTGGAAACACAAGTTGTAACACGTATTATATTAAGTAGGAGCACGTAGTATATTGAGTGAGAACAGTTAGTATGTTAAGTGGGAACGGGTACTATATTAAGTGGGAACATGCAATATATTGAGTGCGAACACGTAGTAAATTAAGTAGTAACATGTAGTATGTTAAGTGAGAACACGTAGTATATTGAGTGGGAACACGTAATATATTGAGTAGGAATATTTAGTATGGTAAGTGGGAACATGTAGTATATTGAGTGAGAACACGTAGTAAACTGAGTGGGAACACTTAGTAAATTGAGTGGGAACACGTAGTATATAGAGTGGGAACACGTTGTATATTGAGTGGGAACAATTAGTACGTTAAGTGAGAACACGTAGTAATTTAAGTGAGAACACGTAGTATATTGAGTGGGAGCACGTTGTATATTGAGTGGGAACACGTTGTATGTTCAGTGGAAACACGTAGTAAATTGAGTGGGAACACGTAATATATTGAGTTGGAACACATTGTATATTGAGTGGGAACTCGTTGTATATTGAGTGGGAACACGTAGTAAATTGAGTTGGAACACGTAGTATATTAAGTAAAAACACAAGTGGGAACACGTACTATATTAAGTGAGAACATTTAGTATATTAAGTGGGAACATTTAATATATTGAGTAGGAACACGTAGTATATTAAGTGGGAATATTTAGTATGTTAAGTGGGAACACGTAGTAGATTGAGTGAGAACACGTAGTACATTGAGTGGGAACATGTAATATGTTAAATAGGAAAATATAGTATATTGAGTGAGAACACGTAGTAAATTGAGTGGGAACACGTAGTAAATTGAGTGGGAACACGTAGTATATTGAGTGGGAACATGTTTATATATTGAGTGAGAACACGTAGTATGTTGAGTGAGAACACGTAGTATGTTGAGTGGAAACATGTAATATGTTGAGTGGGAACACGTTTGTATATTGAGTGAGAACACGTAATATGTTGAGTGGGAACACGTAGTATATTAAGTGGAAACACGTAGTGTATTGAGTGAGAATACGTAGTATGTTAAGTGGGAACACGTAGTAACTTGAGTGGGAACACGTTATATATTGAGTGGGAACACATAGTATGTTAAATATTCTCACTCAATATACTACGTACTCCCACCCAATATACTACATGTTCCACTTAATTTACTACGTGTTTCCACTCAATATACTACTTGTTCCCACTCAATCTACTACGTGTTCCTATTTAACATACTAAATATTCCCGCTTAATATACTACGTGTTCCCACTCAATATACAAAATGTTCCCACTTAATATACTATGTATATCCCACTTGTGTTTATATTTAATATATTACGTGTTCCCACTTAATATATTACTTGTTTTCACTTAACATACTAAATATTCCCAGTTAATATACTACGTGTTCCCACTCAATATATTAAATGGTCTCATTTAATATACTACGTGTTCTCACTCAATATATTAAATGTTCCCACTTAATATACTGCGTGTTCCCACTCAATATACTACATGTTCCCACTCAATATATTAAATGTTCTCACTTAATATATTACGTGTTCCCACTCAATATACTACATGTTTCTACTTAATATACTACGTGTTTTTCACTTATGTTTTTACTTAATATATTACTTGTTTCCACTTAATATACTAAATGTTCTCACTTAATATACTACATGTTCCCATTCAATACATTAAATGTTCTTACTTAATATACTACGTATTCTCACTCAATATATTACTTGTTCCTGCTTAATATACTACCTGTTCCCACTTAAATACTAACGGTTCCCACTCAATATACTACATATTACCACTTAATATGCTACATATTCCCACTTGTGTTTTCAGTTAATATACTACGTGTTCCCACTTAATATACTACGTGTTCCCACTCAATATTCTAAATGCTCCCACTTAATATACTACGTGTTTCCACTCAATATACTAAATGTTCTTATTCCCACTTAATATACTAAATATTTTCACTCAATTTATTACATGTTCCCACTTAATATACTATATGTTCTCATTTAATACACTATGTGTTCCCACTTAATATACTAAGTGTTCCTACTTAATATATTATGTATTCCCACTCATAAAATTATCATTTTTGTTGTCGGAGTATAGCCAAAAAAATGTTCACCAGTCGATTGCCATTTTTTCAACAACGGTTGCAGGTTTTTTAATTATTATTTAATTATTTTTTACTATATTTATTATAATTATAAACTAATTACAAGATGACACATGTAATTTGTAACTAATCAGTGTTTGACACGTGTTACTTTGTTAAAAATATTTATTTATTACTTTTTTAAAATTATATTAAATTATATAAACGAATGAGATTGCGCTATGTATTTAATGACAATGAACGAGTGAAATTGTGCCGCATGTCTAAGGTTAAATGACAAATAATGAAGGTAAAGTGGTAATTATCTATTAAAGCTAATATTTTCATCCAATTTGACGGCAAAGATTTACAGATATGATAAACTTAGGTATTTTATCTCTAACTAGGGTAAAGTTATAAATTAGCCTAAAATATTTGAGTAAATTTGAACTTATCTCTTTTAACATTTAAATGAAAAGAAATTAAAATTGAAATTGGAATTATAATGTTTAACGTAATTGAAATTAAAAGTGTATTTAAAACTGAAATTAGAGTTATATTATTTTATGTAATTAAAATTAAAATTAAAATTGAAATTATAACATTTAACATTTATTAAAATTGAAATTATAACTTTAACATAATTGAAATTGAAATTAGAATTAGAATTATAACATTTAACGTAATAGAAATTGAAATTGAATTATAATATTTTATGTAATTAAAATTAGAATTAAAATTGAATTTAAAATTATAACATTTAACATAATTAAAATTATAATATTATTTTTTTAACGTAATTGAAATTGAAATTAATTTGAAATTATAACATGTAAATAAAATTGAAATTGAAATTAGAATGATAACATTTAATGTAATTAAAATTAGAATTATAACATTTAATGTAATTAAAATTAGAATTGTAATTATAACATTTAATGTAATAGAATTTGAAATTGAAATTGAAATATAATATTTTATGTAATTAAAATTAGAATTAAAATTGAAATTGAAATTATAATATTTAACATAATTGAAATTAGAATTTTATTTTTTAACGTAAATGGAATTGAAATTATAATACGTAAATGAAATTGAAATTAGAATTATAACATTTAACGTAATTAAAATTAAAATTATAACATTTAATGTAATTGAAATTAGAATTATAACCTTTAATGTAATTGAAATTGGAATTGTAATTATAACATTTAATGTAATAGAAATTGAGATTGAATTATAATATTTTATGTAATTAAAATTAGAATATAAATTAAAATTAGAATTATAACATTTAACATAAATGAAAATAGAATTTTAATTTTTAACGTAATTGAAATTAAAATTAATTTAAAATATAACATGTAAATGAAATTGAAATTGAAATTAGAATTATAACATTTAACGTAATTAAAATTAAAATTATAACATTTAATAATTAAAATTTGAATTGTAATTATAACATTTAACATAATTGAAATCGAAATTATAACACTTAAGTCATTGAAATCAAAATTATAACATTTTAACATAATTAAAATTAAAATTGTAACATTTAACATAATTAAAATTATAATTATAATATTTAACGTAATTAAATTTGAAATTAGAATTGTATCATTTAACATAATTGAAATTAAATTTAGAATTGAAATTATAACATTTGACATATTTTAAAATAGAAATAAAAATAATTTAACCTAATTAAAATTGAAATTTGAATTGAAATTATAATATTTAACGTACTTAGAATCGAAATTGATTTTGAAATTATAACATTTAACATAATAGGAATTGAATTAAAAATTAGAATTAGAATTAGAATTATAACTTTTAACAAAATTAAAATTAAAATTGTATTTGAAATTATAACATTTAAACTAATTGAAACTACAATTGGATTGTAATTGCAATATTTAATAAAATTAAAATTGAATTTAAATTTTAAATGTAACATTTAATGTACTTAATGTAATTGAAATTGAATTTAAAGTTAAAATTAAAATTATAACATTTAACATACTTAAAATTGTAATTAGAATTGCATTTAGAATTACAACATTCAACGTACATGGAATTAAAATTAAAATTATATTTAGAATTATAACATTTAATTTAATTAGAATTGAAAATTGATTTGAAATATAACATTTAACGTAAATGAGATTAAAATTATAATTGGAGTTATAATATTTAACGTAATTAAAATTAAAATTAAAATTAGATATAGAATTATAATATTTACATAATTAAAATTGAAATTGAATTTGAAATTATAACATTTAATGTAATTACAATTGAAATTAGATTTCAATAACATTTAACGTAGTTAAAATTAAATTTAAAATTAGATTTGTAATTATAACATTTAATGTAGTTAAAATTAAATTTAAAATTAAATTTTAGAACTATAATATTTAACGTAATTAAAATTAATATTGAATTTGAAATTATAATATATAACATAATTAAAATTGAAATTAGAATTATAATATTTTATATAATTAAAATCGAAATTAGATTTAAATTTATAATATTTAACATAATTAAAATTAAAATTTGAATTGAAAATATAACATTTAACGTTGTTGAAATTATAATTAGAATGATAACATTTAATATAATTAAAATCGAAATTAGAATTGAAATTGTAACATCTTACGTAATTGAAATCGACATTGTAATTAAATATAACATTTAAAGTAATTGTATTTAAAATTATAATATTTAACATAATTAAAATAGATATTGAAATTAAAATTGTAATATTTAATGTAATTAAAATTATAATATTTAATGTAATTAAAATTAAAATTATAATTATAACATTTAACATAACTGAAACTGAAATTAAATTTAGAACTATAACATTTTATGTAATCAAAATTGAAATTAGAATTAAAATTATAATATTTAATGTAAGTAAATTTGAATTTCAAATTAAAATTGAAATTATAAAATTTAATGTAATTAAAATTTAAATTAGATTTAGAATTATTAACATTTAACGTAATTAAATTTAAATTTAAAATTAATTTTAAAATTATAAAATTTAACGTAATTTAAATTAAATTTAAATTGAAATTAGATTTATAATATTTAACACAATTAAAATTAAAATTAATTTTAAAATTATAATATTTAACCTAATTAAAATTAAAATTTGAACTATAACATTTAACATAACTGAAATTAGATTTGAAATTATAATATTTTACGTTATTAAAATTAAAATTGAAATTGAAATTATAATATTTAATATAATTAAAATATAAATTGAATTTAAAATTATAACATTTATTGTAATTGAAAGTAAAAGTTTTTTGTATGTATTTTATCTTTATTTTTTTATTGATTATTATCATTGAAATAATATTTAATTTATGTTTATAAATTTTTATATAAAATATGTTTTATTTTTTCAAAATAAATATTATAATAAAATTATTTTTTTTATTAATTTATTTTTAGATTTAAATAATTTTAAATTTATAACATAATTATATATGTTAATTATATTAATATAAGAGGTCTATATGAAAAAAATAAAAATGACCGACAATATTTTATATTATCAATCATTTTGACTACGTCAACCAGTTGTATGACACAATCGACTATACTATAGCTTGTCTTCTTATAAAAAAGCTTTGACAAACTTTATCAATTACTTTAGAGAAAATGACTATTGGCTCCTCTAGTTTAATTGTCTTAAATATTTTTTTAATTTTAAAATTATTTATAAAAATTCCGTTCATCAATGTTGACCTTTTTGTTTTATGAAATCTCTATTTCACTATGTAAAATTATCGTTTTATCCTTATTTTAATGCATGTGCATTTAAATAAATTATTTTATTAATTAAAAATATTATTTTATTTTTATTTTACAGTAAAAACATGAAAAGACCGCTACTTTTAGGGAGTCCAAATTTGACAACTTGCTTAGCCCTCATCATCCAACGCTCTCTTTGAAGACCCGATGACTCTCATAAGCAAAATTTGATTTCTTAGAAGTCATCAAATCTCTTAAAATCCCCTATATTTTTGTTAATTTAATCCAAAAAAAAAAACAAAAAGTTCAATCGTCTACTCAGTCACCAGAGGCGGCTTTCGCCGGCTAATATCTTTTGGTCGGTAAGTTTCTTCTTCTACTTGTTCTTTTCTAAATATTTTTAATTTTCTTTATTTTTTATTATATTTTTATTTGATTTAAAATCTAATTAAATTGATTATTGTTTTACGATTTTTTTGTTAAAACAAAAGATCTGCAATTCACCATTAATAATCCAATTTCAATTTCAAATCTTCGATCATGTATTACTTATTTGAATTCTTCATCTTTCTCTCTCCTTTTATTTTTCGTTCTTTAATTAACAGGGTTCAAGCTTGATGATTAAATTTCCATATTCTATATTAATCGTTCGAAATTAGTATTATTTGATCGAGTCAGTTTGGGCATTTGTCAACAATTTTTTTTGCATATTTGTTACTTTTTGCCGACTGTAGTTTTTAAAATTATATCTTTCTTAAATTCGTTTTTTGCTGCTCGGATTTTTTTATTTTATATACTGATGGTTCGTCTTTGGCGAGTCAGCACCACCACCACCCTCTTTCACATCTGGACCACCCAAACTTGAATCCAACCTGACGAGAACCTTGTAACTGTTATTATTACCACTTCTTGAAGAAAACAACCCACCAGCAGCAGCTTCAGATCCACTCCCAGAGAAAACACACTTGTCTCTGGGAGTGAGTTTTCTCAAGATGGTCAAACATCATGAATGCACGACGCAATCCAATAAAAGAATAAATATTTTCGGGTGAGAGGAATAAAGTAGAGATATTTTGCTGGTATTTGGCACCGTGTGTTAGCTACATAATTGCTGGCGGTGCCAATAATGTGTCAGCCATGGTGGACAGCCATTTCATGGTGGATAGCCATTTCATAGCTGTCCACCATGCTAATTAAAGAGTTTCAAAAGCTTTGAGAGAATTTTTGAGTGATTTGAAAAAATTAAGTGTATTAAAATTTTGGGTTGTAAGGTTAAAACACTACAATACTTATATTTTCTATTTCTAATAATAAAATATTCTTTTGTCTTCGCCCGTGGACGTAGGCTAAAAGCCGAACCACGTAAACTTGTGTTTTGTCTTATTTTTATTTTTATTATTTTTCTCAATTTTGTTTTAGCTACGATCCTGCATCACTCCTTAATTTCCTAACAAGTGGTATCAAAGCTTCTGGTTAAAGGAGGTCACTATTCACGTATACAATTACTATTCACATATATAGTTACTGTTTATACATACGATTACTGTTCATACGTATAATTACTATTCACGTAAAACAGTGGGAGCCGATCTTAGCAGAAAGCAGTTCGTGGTAAAAAGCAATGGCGGCAAAATACGAAGTTGAGAAGTTCAATGGAGATAATTTTACATTGTGAAAAATGAAAATAAAAGCAATTTTAAAGAAAAACAAGTGCTTAAAAGCAATTGATGAAAGGCCCGCTGATATCACTGATGATATATCAAGTGGAATGAGATTGACGGTAATGCAATTGCTGATCTGCATTTAGCACTTGCTGATAATGTGCTATCCAGTGTGACGGAAAAGAAGACAGCAAAAGAGATTTGGGATACTCTCATTAAATTGTATGAGGCTAAATCTCTGCACAACAAGATCTTCTTAAAAAAAAGATTGTACACCATTCGAATGGCAAAATTCACTTCAGTGATGGAGCACATAAACACATTAAATACTCTATTTTCCCAACTCACTTCCTTGGGGCATAAAATAAAGACAGGTGAACGTGCAGAGATTTTACTTCAAAGCCTACCAGATTCGTATGATCAACTCATCATCAACTTGACAAATAATATCCTAACGGACTTCTTAGTCTTCGATGATATTACAGCTGCTGTATTGGGAGAAGAACGAAGACGAAAAAATAAAGAAGACAAACAAGAATGTTCGCAGCAAGCAGAAGCTTTGATAATAATGAGAAGTAGATCAACAGAACGTGGCCCCAGTGGGAGTCAAAATCATGGTAGATCAAAATCCAGAAGTAAGAAGAACGTTAAATGCTACCATTGTGGCAAGAAAGGCCATTTGAAGAAAGATTGTTGGGGATTGAAGAAAAGTGCAGAGGACAAACCTTAAACGAATATTGCAAGCACCTCAGATGATGGTGAAATTTTATACAGCGAGGCAGCAACAGTTGTTGAAAGCAGAAAATGGTTCTCTGATGTATGGCTCATGGATTCTGGAGCTATATGGCGCATGACCTCTAAGAGAGAATGGTTCCATCAATATGAACCTACCTCTGGAGGATCTGTATATATGGGGAACGTTCATGCTTTGGAAATCGCTGAAATAGGATCCATCAAGATGAAGATGTACGATGGTACTGTTCGTATTATTCAAGAGGTGCGACATGTGAAAGGCCTCAAGAAGAATCTTTTGTCATTGGGACAATTAGATAGCACTGTGTGTAAGACCCAAATTGAAAATGAGATAATGCAAATTCTCAAAGGCGCACTTGTAGTAATGAAGGCAGAAAAGGTTGCTGCAAATTTGTACATGCTTAATGGAAAAACACTGCAGGAAGGAGATGCATCTGTTGCATCAACTAGTTCAGCAGAAGAGACGACGATAATGTGACATTGCAAACTGGGCCATATGTCGGAACGAGGTTTGAAGATTCTCTCTGATCAAAATTTACTTCCTGGGCTCAAATCGGTTCATTTACCTTTCTGTGAGCACTGTGTCACAAGTAAACAACACATATTAAAGTTCAGCACATCCAGTTCTAGAAGTAAAGAAATTCTAGAATTGATCCACTCTGATGTTTGGCAAGCACCGGTGATGTCCTTAGGAGGAGCGAGATATTTTGTATCATTCATAGATGATTACTTCAGGAGATGTTGGGTGTATCCGATCAAGAAGAAGTCATATGTGTTTGAAGCTTTCAGAATATTCAGAGTGCGTGTAGAACTTGAATCAGAAAAGAAGATCAAGTGTTTAAGAACAGATAATGGAGGAAAATATACTGGTGAGAATTTTATTGCATTCTATCAACAAAAAAGCATCAAGCGGCAATTCAGCATAGCTTACACGCCTCAGCAGAATGGAGTAGCAGAGCGGATGAACAGAACCTTGTTGGAGAGAACAAGAGCTATGTTGAGAACTACAGGTTTAGCCAAGGCATTTTGGGCAGAAGCAATCAAAACCGCCTGTTATGTGGTAAATCGGTCACCATCAACAGCAATCGAGTTGAAGACACCGATGGAGATGTGGACTAGAAAACCAATTGATTATTCTCGCCTTCATACATTTGGAAGTCCTGTGTACGTGATGTATAATCTCCAAAAAAACAACGAAGCTGAATCCAAAATTCAAAAAATGCATTTTCTTGGGATATGCTGATGGAGTCAAGGGGTATCGTCTGTGGGATCCCACTACCCACAAGGTCGTTATCAACAGAGATGTGATATTTGCAGAAGATAAACTGCAAAGGAATGATAAAGATGATAGCACAATGAAGGAAAATCCAGAGACTACAACAGTACAAATGAAAAATAATCAAGTACAAGAAGATTCAGATTCTTCTGAAGTAGCACCAGAGCATGAAGAACATGAACCAGTAGAGTCTGAGGCTACAAATGTTTGTAGATCAACTCGTGAGAGACGACCACCATCATGGCACTCGGAGTATGTCATGGAGGCTCATGTTGCATACTGCCTTCTAATAGAGGATGGAGAGCCAACAACTTTCCAAGAGGCTTCCAAAAGTCAAGATGTTTCTTTATGGATAATAGCAATACAAGAAGAGATTGAAACCTTGCATAAGAACAAAACACGAGAACTAGTTGTACTACCACGTGGAAGAAAAGTCATTGAAAACAAATGGGTCTACAAGATCAAACGGGATGGCAATAACCAAGTGGAGCAGTATCGTGCGAGATTGGTGGTGAAAGGTTATGCTCAGAAAGAAGGTATTGACTTTAATGAGATATTTTCCCTTGTGGTTTGACTCACGACAGTCAGAATAGTCCTGGCAATATGTGCTACATTTGACTTACATCTAGAGCAGCTAGATGTGAAGACAACTTTTCTTTATGGAGAACTTGAAAAAGAAATTTATATGCTCCAACCAGAAGGTTTTAAAGAAGAAGGAAAAGAGAACTTGGTTTGCAAGTTGAACAAATCTCTGTACGGTCTCAAACAGGCGCCGAGGTGTTGGTACAAGAGATTTGATTCCTATATCATCAGCCTTGGATACAACAGACTTAGTTCAGACTATTGTATATACTACAAAAGGTTTGAAGATGATAATGATTTCATTATTTTACTGTTGTACGTGGATGACATGTTGGTGGCAGGCCCCAACAAAGATAGAGTCCAAGAATTGAAGGCACAGTTGGCTAGAAAATTTGATATGAAGGACTTGGGACCAACAAACAAGATTCTAGGGATGCAAATTCACCGAGACAGAAATAACAGGAAGATTTGACTTTCTCAGAAGAACTACTTAAAGAAAATCTTGTGGCGCTTTAATATGCAAGATTGTAAGCCAATTAGTACCCCACTCCCTGTTAATTTCAAGTTATCCTCTAAGATGTGTCCTAGCAAAGAAGCAAAGAGGAAGGAGATGTCTCGAGTACCGTATGCATCAGTAGTGGGAAGTTTAATGTTTGCTATGATTTGTACCAGTGGGAGCAGTTAGTAGATACATGGCGAATCCTGGTAGAGAGCATTGGGGTTGTGTCAAAAGGATCCTTAGATACATGCTTTATGTTACGGAGGATCATATTTTATTATTAAGGGCTATATGGATTCAGATTTTGCAAGAAACCTTAATAAAAGAAAACCACTACTGGCTATGTGTTTAAACTTACAGAAGGAGCTGTAAGCTGGGTTTCGAAACTGTAAATTGTTGTGGCATTATCTACTACAGAAGCAGAATATATGACAGCTACACAAGCTTGCAAGAAAGCAATTTGGATACAAAGATTACTGGAGGGGCTCGGGCACAAGCAAGAGAAAGTTGAATTATTTTGTGACAGTCAGAGTGCCTTGCACATTGCAAGGAATTCAGCTTTTCATTCAAGAACGAAGCACATAGGTGTTTAATATCACTTTGTTCGTGAAGTGGTAGAAGATGAAAGTGTGGATATGAAAAAAATTCATACAGATAATAACCTAGCAGATGTGTTGACCAAGCCCACCAATACCAACAAATTTGTATAGTGCAGATCCTTGCATGGCCTAGCAGACACGTAAACAACATGACTTTGACGAAGAAGAAAAATAATGTGAAGACTTAATTGATTCTCAATCAAATCTCCAAGTGGGAGAAATGCTAGTAGCTGGCACCGTGTGCCAGCTACATAATTGCTGGCACACGATGCCAGCCATAATCCACCATGCTAAACTCTCCCTATAAATGGGAGAGTTTAGCAATTGATTTTTCATTGCAAATTAGAGAGAGTTTCAAAAGCTTTGAGAAAGTTTTTGAGTGATTTGAGAGAATTGAGTGTATTAGAGTTTTGGGTTGTAAGGCTAAAACACTACAATACTTGTATTCTCCATTTTTAATAGTAAAAGATTCTTCTGTCTTCGCCCGTGAACGTAGGCTAAAAGTCAAACCACGTAAACTTGTGTTTTGTCTTATTTTTATTTTTATTATTTTTTTCAATTTTGCTTTAGCTGCAACCCTGCATCACCCCTCAATTTTCTAACATATTTTTGAATTTTTATTGTTAAATAAGGATAAAATAATATTTTTAACTAATAAAATAATTTATTTACATGCACGAGCATCGAAATAAAGGCCAAACAGTAAATTTACATAGTAAAATAAAAATTTTATCAAAAAAAAGGTCCATTAGTGAGTTTTATAAATAATTTTGAAATTAAAAAAATGTATAAATAATTAGACCAAATTAAAAGGATCAATCATATTTCCATTACTTTTTGGACCAATACCGACTCCTCTTATACACCTATTCGATTCTTTATTACAATTCCCCATATCGACAATGTTTTCTTTTCCTATTATTGTTGGTTCTCCTTCTTGCTCTTCCTTCACTTTGTATTCTTTCTTTTCCTAATATTCTTCCTTGAATTTCATACACTTTGTATTATTATTTAATTAAAGAACAACTAACTCTCAACTTTTTATTAAATTAAGTAATTAACGCCTAATACTACAACTAATTAGTTATATTATCTTTTTCATCTTGGTATTTCTCGACACTTGTACTAGATTATATTATTTCTCTTAACACTCTTTCATTAAAGCCCCCTACAAACTCGTCCTTTCCTTACCTTAAACAAGAAATAAAAACCCTCTGATTTCCCTCAAAAAAAAAAAAAAAAAGAGTTGTTTTCATCACGATTTCATGTTTTTCGACTTCAGATCCTGTGGAGTTGTCACTACGTTATGTAAAAGGCCAGGCAACGTAAACCCTTGGCAAAGGGCCGCTTAGGGTGTTATGGCAAGGCATACCTCATAACTAGTTAAGACTCCTCACACTGGTATCAGAGCCATCAACTTATTTGTAGTGATATATTTATATAAGTTTTCACGCCATCAACTTATTTGTGCTTTAATACTTAAGGTGACTAGAGAGAACAACCATCTTTCCTTCTCATGGATCCCTCATCATCCGAGTCATGCATCCCTCTCCCAGTCCTTTCTCCTTCTCCAACTACACTCAGATCTATCAATTCCTCACGAATGGACCACCTCTACGAAATCACGTACCTACCAGAAGAAAACAAGGTACCTGTGGCTAACCTCCCCATAATCAACCCCTACCATGCCTTTCTCAAACCCCAAAAATCCCTTTCTACCTCCCTCAAATAGCTAGTAACACCAAACCGAATCAAAACCAAAGAATATGTGCAAGCAACCAAATTTGACCAACACTTGCTTCCCGCTTCAACTGAAGAACAAATAGTAACCCTCAAGTTCCCTGAAGACCTCCTCCCCCACTGGTTAAAGCAAGGCTACACCCATATGCACTTTGGTGCTGTCCGATTTGCCTTGACCCTCCATGGCCGAAAAGGGCTTAAAACTGTTGCCCGCATCGCTTTGCTTGACGGACGATTCTCCAAGTATAAAGACCCCTGTATCGGCACGATGCAAACTACACTAAATGCCGACACAGTACTCGTCACTCTATACCCCAACTTTTGCATGCCCCTCACAGACCCTAGCCTATTTTCAGCCCTAAAAGCACAGATCCACATTACGGGAGCAATACCAGAAGGAAACACATTCTCAGCCACACTTCACTACCAAATGGTCTACCGAGTCCAAAACCATGCCCTAGACTTTGGAACACCCCACATCAGCCAGGATGCCATTCTGCTCTCAGTAGAATCCAACAAAGTACCAACATGCACGTATGTGCCAAGACAGCTCTCCAATGACGAACTGGTCAAACTCCTTCCAGACACATGGATAACCAAATATGAACAGAATCATAAACAATCCCAGCCACCCAAACCACTACAAACCACAGTTTCTTCCAAAGACGAGACAGACAGACTGAGATTTGTTTTGAAAAACCAGGCCCTTCAGCCCCACCCTTTCCAACCCAGTTCACGTTTAACCCGGTCAACCACCCACAAGAAACAGTCCCTATTGTCTCCTTTTCAGGACAAAGGAGATCCATTTACAAATTCAAAACAAAGGATGGCCACTACCACTGGGACCCCTTTTGCAACTGTCAGTCGTGTCAAGACGACAGATCAGACGATGAGAACTTCATCAAAAGACGAAGACAGAAAAAGAAAAAGCAACACTCCCAGCATACTCTCGAGAAAAGATACTACAAGGGTGATCCAGATGTCAAACTTCTAGGACAGCAGTCGGGAAAATTTGACTACTATGTCACATACTCTGCTCCACATCACAACCCTCTTCCAAACTGTAAGCCACACAAAAAGAACATACCATCTCCACCAACTTGTAAACCGAAACCTCAACCCCCAAATCCGCTAAACCCCATTTCATAAATCTGTATGTTCTCGCCGGCAGACTTTCCTCCATTGACCCCCCAATATAACCCTGAAGAAAACACTGTCCAGCAATGAAAAGTCAAACAACCAAACACCAGACGGGCGGACGAAAATTTTGAACAGACAAGTCCTACGGATGCAGTCCTCAACTGGCAGTCACAGAATGCTATAGCCCAAAATCATGCTCTCAAGAGAATTGAAGAATCACAGACAAGGTTAGAAGCCAAAATTGACAACGGCTTCACAGCCCATCAAATGTTGATAGACAAACTCAAACTGGAAATCATAATGCTGCACGAACACGTGCTAAATCTGGTTCAAAACGGTCTTCCCTTCCAAGAGCAAGAAAAGAAAATCAATTATTTGAAAACCCAACTACGTAGCCTCGAACAAGACATCTTTCAGCCGTGGCGGCCAGTAGACATTTTGCCCAAAGCATCACAGCCATTACCATGTACCAAGCCTCCTTCAATCTTTGGTGACAGTTCTACACTTATCCCAAAAAAGAAGGACAAAAAGAAAAAGCATGCCTCCAAACCATCCACTACATTCGCGACCTCAACCCCGGACACAATCATAGAACCAATCTTCAAACCCTTACCAACCCCACCCCCAGAATTCTATCAAAACTCAAACCCTATGATATCTATTTTCCCTCACCAAGACGCCGACACCACAATCAGCCTCAAAACCTGAATCCATCTCTGAGTCAACATCATGGTCGACGACCTCCCAGTTTCCACCCTAATACATGAACACAACACCTCCAGACCCACAGACATCAAGACCACAAACAGAAGTTCACGAACCAGAATCCTCCATGGAGAAGGCAGAAACTCCCCCGCGAAGACGAGCTCAATCATCGCGACCAGACAACACAGAGAAAAAGTACTGGCTGACCCTCGATGACATCAGCCCCCATAAATGGGTTGATCGCATTTTTGAATTCCAAGCATGGTGCTTAGCTGAGCAACAAAAGGCTGGAATTACCATCCATGAAGTCATACAAAAAGCCATTGCCCAATTCCAAGGAATACTAAAATACTGGTATCTCCATTTGGGGGAATATAGGCAGCGCATGCTACAACAAAACGACTCAATCGAACAATTCATTAGCATTTTATTCAATGAATTCGTCGGAGAAGAAGGCCAAATAACAGAAAAAGCTCGCGAAGAATTTTTCAAGATGAAGTGTTGCTCATACAAACGAAAAGATCTTGAATTACACTTCAAAAAAAGCTACAGCCAAATATTACATTCTGGGAATTGATGACCCTAATCTGAAACAAGCCTATCTTAATTCAATCCCAGAACCATTGGGACAAGAAGCCCTACGACTCCTGGATTCAAAAAATAAAAATCTACAGAATTCCTCAATAGGAGTAATCCAGCAGACGGTCTTATCAGCCCTAGACAAGTTATGTGCACGACACAAATTCTTCAAGGATTTTGATCTCACGGGCAAAAGAATTCAAAAGGCTTGTGAACGACGTGACCTATAGATTAAATGTCCAGGAAAAGAATGCTCTTGCAGAACTCAGAAAAAACACCATCACCAGAAGTTCAAAATCCGGCAACCATTCTCTCGGCCACCCAGATCCAAGAAAAGATTTTTTCGAAGAAAATCAGCCTTCTCGAAGAAAAGGAACAGGTGTTTCATTTGTGGGCAAAAGGGACATTTCGCAAAACAGTGTCCCGAGAAAGACAAAAGAAAGAAGATGTTGTCAGCCATCACCGCTATTGCAAAAGACGAACCCATCAATTCAGACTTGAAATCTCTTTTGTCAGAACAAAGCTGTGAGGACAGTAACACAATCCTTGTCTACTCAGAATCCGAATCAGAATCCACTTCAAGTTCTGTCTCGGAGTCACTAAAAATCCAAACAGAGCCATTAGAGTCACCCATAACATCCAAGTCACTACACACAATATCAGTCTCAATGTTAGAACTTCAACTATACCCATCCAAATACAGCAAGCCAATCAAAGTAATCGAACTACTGGACACCGGCGTGGCAGCCTCAATCCTCAACCCAATCATCCTCCCCGAGTCCTACTGGAAACCCTATCACCAAACCTTCAGAGCAACCAACGATGAATTATTTACTGTATCTATGATCAGTAAGTTAGTTTATCTACAGTTCTTTCCAAACCTCAGAATCCGCCATAAACTATTAGGCTCAGACCTCCCAGGAAAAGACCTGATCATAGACTTTGATTTAATCCAAAAACTCATAGAAAAGAAATTTTTACCAAGCCAAACGATTTAAAGTTCAAAGCCCATTTTTTACCATGGTCAACCATCCCAAACTATTTTTCCATCACCCTTCTCAATGCTGTTTTTGAACAAATCAAAAACCACTCAGCATCAAACAGTCACTCTGAATTCCTCCTCAAATGCCCCCACCCGCTGTGGAAAAACCAAGAGTATTTTGTTCGACTACCTTTCCACATGAACAAAAACATCAACCCAACCAAAGCTAGCCACCTTGGCATGCCGCCGGACCATGTTGACATAGCCAACGCAGAACTCACACAACTGTTACAAGAGGGACTTATAGAACACACCTCCTCACAATGGGCTTGCCAAGCCTTCTACGTTAATAAACGAAGCGAGCAAGTTAGGGGAAAATTAAGATTGGTCATTAATTATCAACCCCTAAACTCCTTCTTACAGGATGATAAGTTTCCTCTACCCAACAAACAGGCGCTATTCTCAAGGATTGCGCAGGCAAATGTGTTTTCAAAATTTGACTTAAAGATAGGATTCTGGCAATTAGGAGTCCACCCTGACGACCGACACAAAATAGGATTCTGCACACCTCACCACCACTACCAATGGACGGTCCTACCCTTCGAACTAAAGACTGCCCCATCTCTTTTCCAGAAAACAATGATGAAAATCTTTAAACCTATCCAAGATCAGGCCCTCATCTACATAGACGATATTCTGCTTTTCTCGAAAAACGCTGACGAACACTATGATCTCCTTTTGAGATTTGGCAGCATACTACAAGAAAAAGGCATCATGATCTCACCCACCAAGTGCCACGCAGGCTTTGAAGAAATAGATTTTCTGGGGATGCAAATAAAAAATGGACAATACGAGCTTCAACCCCACATTGCAGAACAGCTGACCAGATTCCCTGACAATAACTTGACAAAAACCCAAATCCAACAATTCCTCGGCATTGTAAATTACATGTCGAATTCATACAGCACCTTTCACAGATCACGAAGCCCCTGTTTCATATGCTAAAAAAGAATCCTCCACAGTAGCAACAACAACAGACGTTAGCTGTAAAAATGCTCAAAGAGAAAGCGACAAGTCTGCCACCCTTACAAATCCCGTCATAAGGAAAGAGAATCCTACAAACAGACGCAAGCAACTACTATTGAGGGGCTATCCTCCTAGAAGAAACCAATGGAAAAAGACAAATTTGCGGGTACAAAAGCGGGGCCTTTTCAGACTTAGAACTGCACTACCACAGCACCTTCAAATAAATATTGGCAGTGAAACGAGCAATTAAAAAATTCGAATTTCACTTGATTGGACACAATTTCATGGTCGAGCTAGACATGTCATCATTTTCTCACATGCTGAAGTTCAAACAGAAACGCATTCCAAACCAGCAATTGCTAAGGTGGCAACAGTGGTTCTCCAATTTCTCATTTGAAGTGAAACATATCAAAGGCAAGGACAACACAGTAGCAGACTTCCTCTCCCGCAACCCTATAAATACAGACAACCTACTCACCAACCACATCACTACCAAACACACAACCAAAAGGCCAAAACACAAATCCTATTACACTATCCTCCTGATGGCAGCCTCCTCGTCCTCTGCCTCCTCCCCCGCTGCTCCTCAAAAACCTTTCATCATCCATCCACCAATCCCGTTTGCTCCTCCAGAATTCGAAGAAAGAATCAGGACCAAAACCATTAAGTCAAACCCCACTGAACTCATAAGACAGTACGCCTTCCAAGCTGTAGAAGAGAATGGATGGGGCACTCTATTCAACCTAACATACCCGTTTTTCTACCTATTCACTATCACCCCTTTCGAAGCCTGGTCCAAAAGCGTACTTTACCTGTTATGGTACCTGTTGGACTCATACACCATTGCAATAGAATTCCCAGTACTGAAAATAAAAAAATGGCTCAAAACAGTCTTGTCCAGCCATGATGCAATCACATTCCTACAATGGTTCCTCCCCCGTGAACAATGACTAGTCAAGTTCAAAAGGCTCATTCATCAACACAGCCAATCCAGGATGCCACCCAGAAGATTCTATATTATCCTTCTCTTCCAACGAAAGGGAATGATTATATCCGATCATGAGATGCATTACTATCCTATCGTCGAGGACTACTTTATGTTTTCATACCCTCTGCATCTGTTCCGGGACAGCCACAGAGCAGAAATGAGAGAACTAGAAAGAGTTCTTGCAGAGAAAAACCAGATCATCCCACCAGCCGTATGGATAGACCCCGAAGACTGTGCCCCCTGGGAAATCACAGATAAGGATTTCTCATATAGGCTCCAACAAGCATCCAACATCCACAAACACAGACAGAGTGAATAACACCAAAGATACACCCAACAGTACTACTAGTACTGTCGAGCCAGAATTGATCACGAAAACTCTCCGCCCATAATCATCCCATCAGAGCCCAATGAGACAGACACACAGATGCATGATGCCCCTACAGAACCACCAGACTTATCCCTCTCCTTGTACCAAGATGCTCAAGCCCAACAGGAAGTAGGACTGTTGTCCTATGAGCTAGCTCCACAAGAAGCTGAAATTCGTGATGGAAGCAATGACGACATCAAACTCCTGGAAGAGTTCATGGAAGAATATGAAAACAGACTGGCCAAGCGTGCATGGAAACAGTTCAATGATGACGGAAGCCCCAGTAGATCCAACTAATAAAGTTCCAGAACCCAAGCCACGTGATAAAAACAGTACTGAGCCTTTGTGCTCACAATTTACCACGTGGCCCAGCATTATGTTTCTTTTACGCGTGTCAATTATAAGTTAAGTTATTTTCCTTGTATGGTGGCCTGCGTGCCACGTCAAAAGCTAGTTCCTTTGTATCTGGAGTCCCAGGCTATATAAAGCCATTCCTTCCTTTTGTAAAAGACCATCGAAAAACAAGAAATAAAAACCCTCTGATTTCCCTCATGAGCTTCTAAATTTCCCTCCGGCAGTTCTTTAAAGTCTCTCTTAAATATAACAGGCACAAAATGGGTTGATCATTTTCTAAGTTTTAACAGAAACGTATCCAGTCAAGTATGCTTTACAGTTGCCCTTCCCTAAGGGATCCTCTGTAATAGAAAGACTGAAATTAAAAAAAAAAAAAAGAGTTGTTTTCATCACGATTTCATGTTTTTCGGCTTCAGATCCTGTGGAGTTGTCACTACGTTATGTAAAAGGCCAGGCAACATAAACCCACCAAGGCAAAGGGCCGCTTAGGGTGTTATACCCTGTAACTCCGTACCCTTATCATTCTAAACAAAAAAATCAAACATCCATTTAATCTTGTTCAAAGAGTTGTATTCGTTACCTTATCACATACATACTCTTACCATATAAATTTTATTTTCCAACCACTAACTCTTTCTTCTTTCAATTCTCCATACAATTGTTATAATACAGCCTATTCTATTCACACGTGTCGCCTAGTGGTTTCCTTGATTTCGCCAACAGTGACTTAACCAACTGCATCCTAACTGCAGCTACATGTTAGGCACACCCAATTTAACAGATGAATTTGCAAATGACATTAATATGCATACATTATTTTTTATTAAGAAAAATTAACATCATAATGAAAGAATTAGAAAAAATAGATTTAACCATTTCCATCTTGATAGACATTTTATTATATTTTGGTAGTGAAATATATCACCAAAGCAAACATGCCTCGAAGCTTTTCTAAGCCATTTGTTTGGAAAAACTAAATCTCTTTCCCTCTCCAGATTATTCAAATAGGATATCAACACGATGACAAGGAGACCGGGACCAAGTAAAAGCAGGAAACAGGTTACTGACTCTACGTCGATAACCTCGAATAAAAACTCGAGATGTCCAGTTGGTAAAACTAAATTTGAAGAACTGGCACCTTGACTCCAGCTTGGCATCTTCAAGTATGTTGATGAGACAAAGAATAAACAATTCTTCATCGAAAGCATAAAGCAAAAAAAGCAAAAGGTCAAGCCAATAAGGATCCAATAGTAAGAATGACATTTGTAAGAAATAAGACACCTGCAAATAATGGGAAATACCAACTTTGCACGAAATTGTAAGCTTGGTGAAATACTTTAACGGCAAAACACTCTTCAAATGGTACTTGGTCAGTGGCAAGGCCAACCAGTTTTTGGGATGTGTCAGCTTTCCATCTAAAATGAGGTTCATTACCTGGTGACATTCCATATTCTTAGCTCAGGACATCCTAGTCCCAACCATTGCTAAACCCTAAACTCTGCAATTCTTTCCACTATACGGCACAAAAACAAGGGAACACTCAAAAGATGACGGCCATTTCTAGCCCAATAAAGAGAGTTGAAATCGACCACCATTCACAGTGTGCAACTAATAATATATCAACAAATACAGGTTGCAAAATAATCAGAGTTGAAGATGCAAACAACTTAAATGAACTTCAAACATTGACATAGAGGAAATCTAAAAAGCAGAATTCCTCTTGTGGCATTTACATCTAAAATAAGAAAACATTGAGCAATCAGGCCAATCCTCTACACTCCATCCATCATGCCAAGAAGGAAACAATTGGGGGAGGACAAGTCGGACCAATCATGTTTAGACATCATGCCATAGTAAATCACACCATAATATGGCACTATGAAAACAAAATGACAGCAAGCAAAAGACAATGGAACAATTAAGTAAAGACTAAGTTTGATTATCAAGTCTCATCCCTTCCCCATACACGTAACAAATCCTAGGCACTCTCTTCATCACTGCATAAAAGTATGATGTCACATAGCATGAGCAAAGAAGTGATAAATAACAAGACTAACAATAGGATAGAAATAAGTAAACCCACCTCTGCATCCTCTCCCCCACCTACTTTGGCAGTGCCATTCACCTTATGGGCATCTTCTGTTTATGTAACAAAAAAGAGGAAAACAAGAACAAATAAAGATTATATAAAATAAGCTTGGAAGTTTAGGAGAAAAACAAATACTTGAACCACCAGGATACAGAACATATCTACTATGTGTTATGTTTAATCACTATAATGTACTTCTGATCGCACTAAGAGACTAGTGCTTTTCAAGGACTTTTAAGAGAACATTCCTCTCAGCATACTTAATGTACACATACACACGCATTAACCTTTCAGAAATAAGATCTACAGTATACAAAATCAACAGTTTTTCTCCTACTGTCCTAAAACGAGCATTTACATCCATCCATCCAAACACAATTTCACCAAAAAGAGGAGCTACAACCAACCTGACATACGTATTATAGCTGCCTTTAAGATAAAATCTGACATTTTATGAATACAGTTGAATCAAATTAGTTTTAGAGTTCAGATTTGTTATTTATATATAATGTTCTGAAATAGAATATGCTTTCAACATGATTATTGTAGTTAAGAGGCCTCACAGATTGAAGATAACAAAGTCATTCTAGACTTAATAGCTTCTGATTTGCATAATTTCTGACAATTGCATCTAACTTTTCCTCATCATGACTAGCATATCAAACTGAACACACTTTCTACCAAGAGTATATATATACACGTGTGTGTGTGTGTATAGTGCTCTAAATTCATGCTCTTTATAAACAAGTTGGGGAAGAAAGAACGCATAGTAGCACAACATGCACTTGTTCAAAAGTATTGCACTTAATGTTTTCTTTACAGCAACAAATGATTATCAGAGATTAGTTTTAAAAAAAGAGAAAAAGAAAAGGTTTAACATGATTGTGTTTACCATCCAGGCAGTAATGTATGATATAAAGGATTATAGATTAACCATATTATATTATATAATTATTCCTATATATATGCATTTATGTATTATGATCATGTTGACCATCAACTTCTAAGTTTAGAGGACAATATTACACTATGCTTGTGCATACAAAAGAAGATGACTCAGCCTTCTCAATTACTGACATTACAATACTAGAAAGCAACAGCCCGCAAAAGTGATAAATGGGTTTAAATCTTATTTGGTACCATTGACAAATTTGACCCAATGATAATAACACAGTACTAAAATCAGCATCATCTCATCAAGATGACAAATAGCTAATTTATGATTCCTTTAGCATCTTAGTACTTGTTTGGTTGAGCTTCTCTACTAACCAAAAGAGTTTTTTTTTTCATGTCAAAAGCTCTTTTTAAAGTCTTTGATAACACTTGGTTGCTTTAAATAAGAGCTTTTGGAGATTAAAAATGCTATTTTGTCTCTACTTGCAAAATCTCAAATTTTGGGCTTTTGGGAGTAAGTTTTAGAGTTTTTTTCAATTTTTGTATAATGTCATATATACACTAATATTATTTTCTTATTTCCATAATGTACCCTTAATAAAAATAAACCCTATTCAACTAACATATTTTAAATATTTTTTTTAAAAGTCATCATATCTCTAATTCTCTATATCTATACAACCATTATATTTTTACAAGAATCTATCAAAATCTTTTCTTAATTATTTATTTATTTTATTTTATAAATAAAAAGAAGTATTATTTTATTTTCAATTTTTGTACCAAACATAATATTTTATATTGATTCGCTAATTACTATGTATTAATTATACTTGATTCTTGTGTTTTAAAAATTTGAATTTAAGAAAATACATGATAAATTTAAACTTATATATAAGAAAAAAAATTGAATTGTTTAAAATTTTAATATAAGATTTATTAAGTGTTTTTTTTAATAATTTAATAACAAATAAGGACTTTTAACAATGTATAGCCAAATGATCTAGTGCTTCAAAAGAGCTTTTTTAATTGACAACAAAACAATCAATGATTTTTTCTTAAAAAACTTTACTTCTAAAAAGTCTACTTTGAAAATCTCTACTTCCGAAAGCTTTATTTGAAAAGCTCAATCAAACGAGATCTTAATCTATTACATCAGTCCTCTTATCAGCTGTTGTTGCTCACAGTGATGTGACATAACAAACACTAAGTGCACCAAAACAAGGCAAAATCCATCTAACTCGAGCATTATGCAAGTAAAAAATATATAAAGTATAGATACAAAAAGTGTCCAAACATAAATAGTTTGAAACCAATTCAGAGAATCATGCTCAAAACAAAGAGACACAACTAGATGCAACTTTAAGTAACATCAGACTTTCTCTATGCACAGAAAATGGATCCAACAACAAATCAATCAAAAAACAAAATCACTCATCCAGCCATTCAAATGCTTTACTATGTCCTGTAATCACCTGCATCTTCTGGGATGTCAGAAGTCCACAACGTAAGGTTGTCCCTGAGAAGTTGCATAATTAAGGTGCTATCTTTGTAAGACTCCTCATTCAGGGTGTCCAGCTCTGAAATAGCTTCATCAAAAGCTTGTTTAGCCAGGTGGCAAGCTCTGAAAGAGGGAAGTAAGAAAAGACCAGCTTCTATTTCAAATTAAAGTTATACAAAAACAGAAATTATTAATTATCGTGATTTGTGAATATAGTATCTTGCAAACCTTTCAGGGGAATTCATGATTTCATAATAGAAGACTGAGAAATTCAATGCCAAACCCAATCGGATGGGATGTGTAGGAGGCAGATTAGCCTCCGCAGCAGTGGTAGCTGTCTGCAAATAGAAGAAATGAGAATAAGAATAGCTATTTAACATGCAAATAGATAAAATGCAAGTAGTTGATGAAGGATCAATATCACAGAACACCCAACAAATAACAGGAAAATGATAAGGGAGGAGTTACTTCTTTATATAATCAAATTGAAAACATCATAATGTTTGTTGAGAATTGACTAGGTACCTCATATGCTTTCATTGAATTGGCAGCAGCCTCTTTCTTCTCATCACTAGTTTTGAATTCGGCAAGATACCGATAATAATCTCCTTTCCTGCATGCAATCAACAAAATTCTCAAACTCTAAGAATCAGCATACACACACAAACCAAGCATTGGTCAGCGGTGTATAATCCCTCACATCTTATAGAAGAACACAGTTGATTCACCAGCAGATGCTGAAGGGATGAGATGCTCATCGATGACAGTCATGATATCATTGCAAATGCTTGAGAGCTCAGATTTAACCTTTTGCCTATACTCCTTGATCCGCTTTGCATTCACTTCATTTCCTTTCGCTTCTTCCTTCTGCTCAATTGACGAAAGTATCCTCCATGATGCTCTTCGAGCACCAATCACATTCTTATAGCCAACAGAGAGCAAGTTGCGCTCCTCAACGGTCAATTCAACATCAAGCTTCGCAACATTTTTCATCGCATCCACCATCTCTATTAATTTTCCAAAACATAAAACCAAAAAAAATGAAAAAGATATTAAACTGCAAAAAAATTAACAAACAATGAATGAACACACGGAAAAGTAAAGATTATATTTCCATGGCATAATATAGAAACATGATAAATTTCCTCAAGATTGATAATATCACACTCATAAATTAATTTAAACTCAGAAAATTCAAGATAAAGAAAGACCGAGAAACTGGAAATCAATTTTTTTAATAACGGATCATCAAAAAGAACACTAAAGTGAGAATCAAGATAAATAGAGTTAACAGTTGAGAACCTACTTTCAAGACTATATCCAGTCAAATCAGGCAACGATGTAAAAAATAATCGCAATAAAACTTAAAAAATAAACTAAATAACAAAATTCAACATATTTTGACTATTTTACATCAATTGCAGATGAAAAAAAAAATGAAACTATCAAAATTGAACTACCTTTACCTTCCTTGGATCAATTAACAATCAAATCAAATAACACTAATATTTCACTTTAAACTACTAAACAAATGAAATAAACAAACTAAAAAAGAGATAAAGAGATAGAGAAAGAGAGGTGAGATGAACGCTAACCGTCGTATCGCTCGGCTTGTTCGGCGAGCTTGGCGACGTAGACGAAGTTTTCGCGTTCTTTAGAGGAAGCCATATCCGATCTCCGAAAGAGAGATTAGGGTTTTACTGTGGTCTATAGATTCTTCTATCTTTCTTCGCCTGATAGTATTAGTTGCCTAGAGACTTGCTTTCGAGATTTTATTTATCTGTAAAATTATTTTCGCTTGTCCAGTAAGAATAAAGATTTAGAAATGGGGTTTGTCTTAATCGCGAATTAGGACATGAGTGCCACCAATCATCACGCAGCACGTTGCTGTTCGTTACCATGTGGAATTAAAATATATATATATATTTTTTCTTTTTAATTGCTTGGTGGGGATTTTAGTCTTTTGGTTTGGATGACATGTTACAATGGAGTACATGGTCCAATGCCTAAGGAATATGAGCCCGACCCAATCACCATCATTTTATTCTCTCCTTAGTGTATAAAATGGGATAGACTTATTCCATTTCTCAAAGATAACGGTGCATTTATATCATCAAAAGTTTTTTTTCTTTTCTTGAAATACTTGTGCGAAAAAAGAATAATAAATGTAGATTCATTATAAACGATACAATAGTAGATGCACATTTACTGTAAATTCAAAGGTTGATATTTGATACACTACATTAATTTATTATAATGTAAAATTAAAGAAATCGTTTCTCGCTCAATGAAGGCTAAAGACTTCGGAGAAAATATGTGCATAAGAGGTACTTCAATAAAATATACCTCTTTTTAGTAAATATTGTGCACTCAACAATTTCAAACTCCATTTTAGTTCTTTACATAACTCTTCGCTTTCTCATTAACATCTCTTGATTTATCAATAACAAGTCCTTTGTAAGGATCAATCTTCCACCACTTGATATCTTCCAAATCTATATCATAAACATCACAAATTTAAGAGAAAACAGCACTGCACATGAAAAATATAAAAATCGAACCATAATAAACAATTACAATATTCTCATATTTAAGTTTGTGCAGAGAAAAATTAACTTAGATAAAAATCTATTCTCACTAAAAGAGATGAGGAAATAAAAACAATAAAGGAAAAATGATTTTTTTTCTAAACTATAAAAGCATTCCACTTTTTCGTTTTTGACCTTTTAGATAAGTATTTGATAGCTCTTTATAAAAATTATTTTGCTTTAAAAAAAGGGGGTTCATGCTCTTTGTATTTAATGAAGAAAAGAAAAAGAGAATATTACCATCAAATTGCATTCTCATTTGATTTTCTTTTTCTTAGATTTTGAAGAATCAAGCTCAAAGTCTTGACTTATAAATACCAAAAGATCGTACATCAAAAGAGCCTATTGAAGACCATAAACAAATAAAACCAAAAAAAAAAATATCAGCCCATAAATATTTTTGAACTCAAACGTCTTTTTTCAAGTTGGTTAGAATAAAGGTTCACAAGCTACTCTGTTAGGTCAGTCTTACAAAGGTGAGAAGATTAAGTCCACACCCTCTGAGATGGTTAGAATAATAGTTTATCGACTATCCTATTCGATCAATCTCACAATGGAGAACTATGATCTGCTCAGTTAGATCTATCAACTACAAGGCCAAAGAGAACAACAATTGAACATGGACTATCCTATTCGAAGAAGCCTTTTTCAAGAAGAGAAATCCCTGGCTCAAATTAAACTAGAATAAATAAAAAAGTTCTTAAAAAGGACTCAAGTTATAAAAAACATAAAGAATTATGGATAAAGTCAATCTTATCAAGGAAAGAAACTCTAAAAATGAATAATTCTATAAAGGCAAGAAAAATCAATGTATAATCTCAAGAAAACTAAAAAAAAAAAAGTTAAAAAAAGGTAAATCTATAAAGATACCCTCATTAAAAAGGACTCAAAATGTTATGAATGAATCCCAAATCCTCATCTTACAAATAGACAAAAAAAATTAGCACCAGATGCATGAATATACAAATACGAATACACATTCAAATTAAGACACAAAGGCTGGATACACTCAAAGCACACAAAAAGACCATATCGAGCATAAGCTAATTATTCTTATCAAATAATTCTCTCACCTTTTTGCCTTATTCTATTCTTTCTTAGGTCTTTGTTGACTTAGGCATCAGAGTGCCTATGCTAGAAGACCTTTGACATAGCCTCATATGTTCTCTTTAATTGTGGGGTCCTTCTCAAAACGTTATCCTTGTGGGAAATGAGTAACTAATTTTTCAATCTTATTTTTGTCCATCCAAGTCAATCTTTCCAACCAAAAACAAATCTATCACATTAAATCCTAGGTTACCAAATTTTAGGTCAATATTTTGGCACTGTTTATGGGAAGCAAATGTAAAAACTATATCCAAAGCAGACGAACAGAATGAAGGATGTACAACTAAAAACTATTACCACACATTTTATGGCCACACAAAATAATGGACAAACACCATAACCTAATGAGAATCCTAGACCTTAGAATCTTAGCATGTCTGTAGAAATACAACCTAGCAATAATTCGAGCCAATAAGAAGAGTCACCAGCCTGGTGAAAAGCGCTGGAAGAAGAATTAAGAAAATCCTAGCAAGAGATGGATGAACTCAAGAAAATGATGTCCAAATTTCTAGAAAAGCACACTAATCCAGAGGAAACACAAGAATCCCATCCCCATTCAGAGTCACAACAACACTTGCTAAAGTCAAGAAGTGTTCTTTCAATAAGAAGAAAAATAAAAAATCCTCCTCAATTCACCTAAAACCAAAAAGGAAAGAGGATCATGATGGAACCTTTTAAAAAGGAAAGTCATCAATATAGTATATGGTCACCTCAAAGTTCCCATGAGGATTGGATTCTAAAACTAATGTACTATGTTATTGACAACCTAATGTTATCTAAGCTAATTAAAAGGTTAAGTTGAATTATAGAATTAACGATGCTTTAAAACTAAATAATTTGGTAAATTAAAGATATGAGAGTTCTATGGTAATGGGTTCAGGGACTTAATTTCCCTCTATTATTCCTATACTATTTATTATTAGTGATTAACACCCAATTTTATGCATTCATTAGTCAAAGGTGTAGAATTAATCTTATTACCTTTCCCTAGTATTGAATGAGACCCTATGCATATATAATTAGGTTGATATCCTTATCTAACCCATCATACATACATATATTAAGCTACCCTTATATAACTACCTTAAGTTTATTAGTCTCCCAATTCAACAAACTCAAAGTTATGATTTTCAAAATCAATATATGGATTAGACTCTCCTAAGTACATAACCCAACTATTTAAATCATCCAATCATTTTCCAATAAAATTAGAGGCATTAAGCACATAGAAAGCGTAAATAAATAAACATAAAATAGTCATTAATTATAAAATAACATCAACATATAGTGTTTAATAGAGTTCCATCAATCCCTAGAACTATAAACTAGCAATCCATAGGGAAATGCCCAATTATATCAATCCAAATATTTACAAAAGTACTCATGCTCAAAATAATACAAATAATAATTACAAACTTGAATTAAATGTAAATAAGATAGAGAGAAAGAGGGAACTAGTTTGAGAGATAGTTGGAAGCTTTCAATCTTCAATAATCTTCTCTAAATTCAAGCTCCAATGTGTTTCTCTCACTAAAAACTCTATTTTCTCTCTTTATTTTGTAATCCCATATCCAAATGAGACATTTAGCTTCTATTTATAAGTCATTCCAAAAATACCTTTGAAAAAATAGGGTAAAAAAGACAATCTCCAAAATACAGGGGGTGGCGTTGCGGTGCCATTTGTTTTAGACCTAAGGTTGCAGCCTAAAAAAGTTGAGGTGCAGCCTCAAATTTCTATCAAATTGGCACTGCGGTGCTAGTACTATGAACAGTAGCAGTACTGATGAACAGTAACACTGTAGAAGTTTTCACCCTAAATATCTCTGTTAACTTGAAACTTAAAAGATAAAATTAACTTACATTTAAAACCATATATTCTTATTCAAATTGAGCAATTATTAAGTTTAGAATAAATACATTATAATGTATAAAATTCACTTATTAGGTATTCATAACACATGTCATTAAACAATTGGCTCTTATAATAATTGAAGATTATTTTATCTGAATAAATATATGATGTTTATTATATTATTTTTTAAGATATGTGTTGGACACTTGTCTTGATTGATTAATAAAATAATTAGAGTTTGTCTTCTTGTCGCACATTATTAAGACAAAAGATGTATTTTAATATATTATTATAAATGGTGCATATGGCAATTATGAGAATATTTGTCTTGATTTGAATTATTTATTTAAAAAATTTACATTAAAATACTTTTAATATTTATCAAAGTGGTCAAATAGGATGATTGTCTCATTTTGTTAATTTGGAGAAGACAAATTCGGCAAGCATGTTTATTTGGTTAAATGAATTTTGCTTTGGCATTTCTTAATTTATTTACAAAACCATTGTCTAATTAAATGAAAGAAATATCTTTTGGTATAATTCTTCAATGGAAAGCAAAGGGAAATGACATGTATGTTTTTCACGTAAGTAAAATGCATAAGTGTTATACAAAGGGAGAAGCAAGTTTCGGCCAATTCTCTTCACCCTTTGAAAGAAATTCAAACAAAGCAAAATACTTCTCTTTCTTCATCTTTCAAATGAGATTTGATAAAAAAAATAAAAGGGAAATAGGTTTTGTTTCAAGAGTGTAAACAAGAGAAAATATTTGCTTAAAGAGATTAAGTACAATAATACAAAATGTTATACCATATCTAAAGCTACCATTCTAGCTACTCTAATCTTACTAAGTGTTAGAGACTAGAATTATTCAAGCAATCACTTCAAGGTGAGCTCTAAGAAATTTTAGTCATCATTGAATCATCATCAAAAGTATGTTTCGAATTCTCATACTATTTGATTGAATTTAATAATGTGTTTATCATATTGAGAAATATGATTTCCTATTCTGCTGTGCTAATTTGTATGTATGACATGCTTAGTATACTATGATGAACACATTACATATGTCTTCACCCTAGAATAATAGCACAATAACAAATGGTATCAAAGCATATTTATATGTTGTTTGGGTGATTTGTGTAAATGTTGTTGTTGTATAGTTAACATGATGATGTTATATATATGTTAACAACTTGTTAATGTTTAATTTGGAACATTAGCGATGTTTAAAATAAAACATATTAATTTTGTAATGTTCTTGAACATGTTAATGTTGACAAATGAACATATTATATTTTTGATATGATGTCCATGAGATAAAATTGACATTGAGATTAGAAAAACTATTTTTCAAATACAAGTATACTTTACAGCCTTTAGCACCGTAATGCTAGCCTCTAGGGGTCGCTACACTAAGGGCAATTTTTAGTGGATGATGCGGCACCAGCTTTGGGCCTCGCAACTCCTACTTTTGGGCCTAGGATACTGCAGCGCTTGGTGCTATTTGAATTTTTTATATTTTTTTTCATGTTTTTACTTGTTTAAATGATATATTATGCCTTCTTAATTGTCATAACATGAAATGATTATTGATTTATATTGATAACCACACTGAGAGCCCTAATGATGGGGTTAGTTGTGCTTGCGTAAAATTAAATATATGATCTAAATTTAACATCCTTATGAGATGCAGATGTATTTAAAATCTCTCTCAATCAGATTGAATAATATTTCGTTATAAGATAATTTTATATTATGATTTGTCTTGTCGATATAATGTTAGACGGGTCACTTCAAACATTCCCAAGATCGTTAAAGTGTGAGGGAATAGTTGTGTGACTTGAACTATGCCTTTTAAACATAAGATGGGACAAATATATGTGAAAATATTGCCGTAAATCGCTAAAGTGTGCGAGTAGTATCTATAACACATATTTGATGATTGACAAGTTAATCTGGAATACACTTACCCTAGATTGCTAAAGTGTGCGGGTAAGGTGTATTTTAAATTGGTAGTAAGAGTTGCATGAGATGCAATTGACAAAAGTTGTCTACCTTTTGAGTTTACAAAAGCCAAGGTCGTTAAATTGTTCAGATAGAGTAAAATGTCAATGGGTCCACTTCTCAATGTATAGTTTAAAGAATTTAAACTATCTTTTTCCTGTTTAAGAGATTAAAGAGATTATGTAAAACAGTGAGAGGGTATTTTTAGATTAAGAAATATATAATTGTTATACCTATGATCTAAAATGTTATTTATTAGCGATTAAAATATTGCACTAATATTTCATTTTTTCTTATAAAGATTAAATGGCTTCAAGTAACCCTTTGGTCCGTATGCTCGATGCAAACTAATTGAATGGTGTAGAAAATTATGTTGACTAACTAATGAATCTAAGAATAGCTCTGAATTTTGATAAGCTTTGGTATGTAATTGATTAGTGCTTGTCCCGAGGTATTTTGATGACGCTTCTCTGGAGGAAAATGATATAAATCAGAAATGGTTAGATAATGATTTGAAAGTCAAATCTTATATCCTCGCCTCGATGTCTATGAAGCTGCAAAGAGAGCATGTCTGCATAGACGATGTTGGCAGTATAATGCTCTATTTGAAGAAGCTATTTGGCGATAGATCTCAGGTTAATGTATACAAAGTTTCCAAAGCTCTCTTTCAGGCTAGACTCTCAAAAGGTAGTCTTGTTAGTCCTCAAGTCCTTAAGATTATTAGATACATAAAGAGGTTAGAGACTATGGAGATGATACTGAGTAATACATCGGAGAATAGTTTGATTCTCCACTTGTTTTCAAGGTCATTCGTACAGTTCATCATAAACTTTAACATGCAAGGATTACCCCTACTTATGCAAATCTGCATAACATGCTTAAGATAGCACAAAAAGACATAAATAAAGGAGGCACAACCCTTTATGTTTAGGGTGCTTCAACTTCTACCCTAAAGGCTTTTGGGAATTCTAAAGAGAAGAAAAAAAGAAGGTAAAGCAGACACCCATAATGGGTCCTCAGAAATGACTCATATCTAAACCCCAAAGAAGAGTAAAGCAAAAGAAAAATATTTTCATTGCAGTGATGATAGGCACTGGAAACACAACTGACCAAAGTTCTTTGCCATTATTAAGAAGACCCCCTCAAGGTCTGAGGAAAGTTAGATTGCTACAGCCTGAAGAAGTACAGTGTGTTAAAAATAGTAATATCCTATAGGTCAAAGTTATGGACATTTTGATTTACTTTTCTCTTCTAATGGAACTGTTGTGTTATATAATTGTTATTATGTGCCTAATATTATCAGATAAATTGTATCCCTTCTTGTACTTGACAGTGAAGGATATCATATGTATATTCGAAACTATTTCTTATATTTTTATGATATGCATGATGTTTTATTAGTTGAATGTCAGTTACATAATGAGCATTATATATTGGATACAACAAAAAATGCCATGAGTGTATAGTTTTATGCTAGTAGTAGCTTGAGAACTTTAAATGAAATAGAATTATAGCATATGAGATTAGGTCATATAGGTGTAAGATGCATATTCTGTTGGTTAAGGATGGTTGGATACCTGATCTAACCATAGAGCCTTATCTAGTTTATAAATCTTGTATTCAAGAGAAGGTGACCAAATCTCCCTTTACTGATGTTAAACATCGTGCCACTGACTTATTGGAACTAGTACATAGTAATGTATGCGATCGAACGAATCATGCTATAATAGGTGAATTTTGATACTTTGTAATCTTTATCGATGATTTGTCCCGATATAGATATGTGTTTCTTATGAAACACAAATTAGAAACCTTTGAAAAGTTTAAGGAGTTCTGACTTGAGGTGGAGAAACAAACTAGCATGTATGTCAAGTGCCTTTGATCAGATCGAGGGAGTGAATATAGGAGTAGTGAATTTTTTTATTACTTAAAAGAGAAATGGATTCTCACTCAATATAGTCCTCAAAATACTCCGCAATATAATGATATTTCAGAGATGAGGAATCGAACTCTATTGGATATGGTCCGATTAATGATGAGCTTCACCAATCTCTCAGAATGCTTATGGGATATGCTCTAGAAACTGCTGCTCCTATGTTGAACAGAGTTTTATAAAGAACTGTTCCATCCATCCTATATAAGATATAAACTAAAAGGAAACCGAGTCTTAAATATTTTAAGATTTTAGGTTGTCCTACTTACGTAAAGTTTACGCTACAAGATAAACTTCCACCTACAAGGTGTAAGTATTGGTTCATAGGGTATCCCAAGAATTTAATGAGATACTTATTCTATGATCTAGAGGAATGAAAAGTGTTCGTTTCTTATTATGCCATTTTTCTAGAAAAAAAAAGTTTCTTATGAAACGTGGGGATTGTAGAAAGATGAACTTGATAAAGTCAATCAGGAAATAAATGAACCGACGATGGAGCCTTAGGCTTAATTGATTAGAATACCTTTAACACGCCTCTACATAGGTCAAGAAAGATGTCAAGGCTACCTACAAGGTATGGTCAAATGCCTGAAGATGCCTTTGGGGTTTTCTTAATTGAAAAAAAAATAATTCTTTGACTTATAAGAGAGGTGATGTTGGATATTGACTCGGGAACATGGCAAGATGCCATGAAATCCAAAATTGACTTAACGCATCAGAATTAAGTTTAAAACTTAGTTGAGCTTTCTGAAGGAATAGTTTATATTGGTTGTAAATGGATTTACAAGTGGAAGCATGGACCCGATGAAAAGGTAGAGACCTTCGAGGCCTGATTGATAGTGAAAGGTTATACTCAGCGATCTGAGATCGATTATGAGGAAACCTTTGCATCAGTAGTGATGCATAAGTCAATTCGAATTTTATTGACAATTGCTATATACTATGACTTTGAAATATGATAGATGGATGTAAAGATGGTATTTAAGTAGGCCTCTTGAAGCTGGAATCTTCATTTTGATGAGGTAATCAGAGGGTTTGGCTTCATCAAGAATCAAGAGGAAGCTTTATGTACAAAAGGGTTAGTAGGAGCATGATAGTCTTCTTAGTTCTATACATGGATGACATACTGATCATTGGAGATGATATCGATATATTACAGTCAGTAAAACATTATCTGAGTAAGAACTTCTCCATGAAAGATTTGGGAAATGCTTCTTATATGTTAGGTATAAAGCTTTATAGAGATAGTTAGGAAGCTGATAAGACTTTCTTAATCATTGTATATAAAGAGTGTCTTGAAAAAGTACAGTTTCAGTAACTTTAAGACAGCTAATGTACTTTTTAGACATGACGTTCATCTTTTACAGAAGATGTGTCCTTGAAGGAAGATGAAAGAGTTATAATGTCTAACATCCCATTGAATTAGTTGTTGGAAGTTTGATGTATGCAATAATATGTACAAAACCTGATATGAGCATGACTGTAAGCAATATGAGCATGTATCAGTCTGATCAAGGTGACAACCATTGCATAGCAGTAAAATATGTCCTTAAATACCTTAAGGGTACAAAGGGCGAGTTTCTTATATATGGAGAAAGTAACTTACAAGTGAGATGATACACGGATTCAGACTTCCAGTCTGATCTAGATAATAAAAAGTCTAAACCTAGGTATGTTGTATTCTTAATGTTGTGACAATAAGTTGGAAGAGCACTAAGTGATGAACCATTATTGATTTTACTACAGAGGCAGAATATATTGTTGCATCTAAAGCGGTGAAGGAAACAGTATGGATACGCATGTTTGTCGCTGAGCTCGGAATAATCCTAAGTTTAATAGATCCTATCCCATTATTTTGTGATAATAATTGGGCTATAGTACAAGCCAAAGAGCCAATAGCACACCACAGTTCTAAACACGTGGAGAGAAAATATTACATAATTAAAGCGATCTTGGCTAAAGGGGATGTAATAATTTGTAGAGTTAACTCTATAAATAATATAGTTGACTCATTAACTAAGGCCTTAACTCCTAATCTGTTTGCGAAACATGTGGAATCGATAGGTATTAGATACTATTACGAATGACACTAGAGCAAGTGAGAATTTGTTGAGATTTGTGCTTATGTGCGATCCTATTTTGTATTAATATATAATTTTAATATTTATACAATTGCTATTTCATTAAATTACTAATTATATTTATTAAAATGGTAAAATGCTAGTAACGTTTCAGACATTGTGTGATCTAAAAGAGTTTAAATCTAGTCTAAAGGAGTTTAGATCAGTGTAAAAGTTAGCAATATCTAAAGAGTTAGAACCTTGTCTGAAATGGGATAAAGACTTGAGAATATATTATTAATGACATAATTGCAAAGGATTACAAGTAGTGCTAGGAAATGTCATTATGTAAGTATGTTCTAAAATACTATGTTCCTGATTTATTTTAGTGATGTAGGTCTTTCGGTGAAACTATAATATACAGATTAGTGTATGTCTATATCTAGATGGTCCAGATGATAAATGTTAGTAGACTATAAGCTTAGTGGGAGCTTATATAGGCATACTGGTATTTAGTGAGAACTAAATACTGAACAGACTCATGAAGACCTTCAATAAATATCCTATGAAGCTATCAAGGGCAGGTCTTCTTGAGTTGAGTAGTATTAATGTTTGACCTGAGTGCCACAGTGGGCTTATGAGTGATCCACCATTCTTTGGTTTCATGGATGTCATACTTTTCATGGTCTATCTGCTTGTTGCAGGGTATAGTCCGATGCTCATAGAGTCTAGTATACATAGATATGGGATCCGTCAACTTATATAAGTGAGTTGTATATATGGATGCTCCGAGATTGTATCTTAGAAAGTCTTATGGTCATAAGTAGTAAGCCTAAGAAAAGAGTTTTTCATAAGGTTAAATAATATCGTAAAAGTGTTTGTGTATATTACTCATCGAGATATTAATTTGGAGATGAGTTCACGGATGAGCAAATGGAGATTTGATGATAATGATCTATATCTCTGCTCTTCTGGTTTATATGTGACAAAAGATTATATGGATATGGTTAACCTCAGCTTGTATGGTTTAATGCACCATTCTATAATATTCGTATCATGTGTGTAAGGCATTGTTCATGAACTTGTGGAAATGTTCAGTAAGACAAACGAGCGTGAACCTAGGGAGTCTCATAATATGAAGTATACTCGTTGAGCATTGGGGTAGTGAATTGGGTTGAACGGTTCAATTTGGGAGATTTTCAGAAGTATGATTCATTTCAAGGACTTCTTTGTTAAGTGAAAAATATATTTTACAAATGTTGTAAATAGATCCACTTTTTGCTGGAAAAGGTATTCATGACATATATCATTAAATCATTGGCTCTTGTAATAATTAGACATTATTTATTTAAATAAACATATGATGTTTATTATATTATTTTTTAAGACATATGTTGGACACTTGTCTTGATGGATTAATGAAATAATTAGAGTTTGTCTTTTTATCTTACATTATTAAGGCAAAACATGTATTTTAGTATATTACTGTAAATGGTGCATATGGCCATTATGAGAATATTTGTCTTGGATTGAATTCTTTATTTAAAATATTACATTGAAATGCTTAGAAAATTGTCTCATTTTGTTAATTTGGAGAAGAAAAATTCAGCAAGCATGTTTATTTTGTTAAACGAATTTTATTTTGGCATTTATTAATTCATTTGCAAAAACTATTATCCAATTAAATGAAAGAAATGCCTTTTGGTATAATTCTTTAATGGAAAGTAAAGGAAAATGACATGTGTGTTTTTCACAGTAAAATGCATAAGTGTTATGCGAAGGGAGAAGCAAGTTTCAGCCACTTCTCTTCACTCTTTTAAAGAAATTCAAACAATGCAAAACATTTCTCTTCTTTCATCTTTCAGGTGAGACTTGGTAGAAAAAATAAAAGGAAAATAGGTTTTGTTTTAAGAGTGTAAACAAGAGAGATTATCTGCTTAAAGAGCTTAAGCACAATAATACAAAATCCTACACTATACCTAAAGCTATCATTCTAGCTACTTTAATCCCACAAAGTATTAGAGACTAGAATTATTCAAGAAATCACTTCAAAGTGAGCTCCAAAAAGTTTTAGTCATTATCGAATCATCGTTAAAGGCATGTTTCAAATTCTCATACTGTTTGATTGGATTTAATAAATTTTTTATCATATTGAGAAATGTGATTGCCTATTCTGCTATGCTAATTTGTATGTATGAAATACTTATTACACTATCATGAATACTTTACACATGTTTTCACCCTAGAATAATAGGCATTCTCAAACACCATTTATGTGACTGGAGATCCTATGAAGTAGGTTTATAAGGATAAGAATAAGTCACTTGTTGTCTTATAGTACTATTGACTACATATATTAAGAGTTCTCTCAAAGGCCAGGTAGTACTTCTGCAATGGAATAGAATGAAAATCTCTTAATTAACTCTATAACCTATTATTGTATAGTGATCTGTTATACAACAAAAAAAAATAAATAAATAATGGAGTGTTACTTGTATAAGTATGAAATTAGGTCCATTCTTATAAGAGCGAGGTAGGCATCTCTAGAGCAATCTACCAACTAGGATAGCACACGGCCATAAAAGTGCCACACAACTAGACAAATAAATTACAAGAGAATTTAGTGTGAATATTTAACCCCTTTATTTTACACCCAAGGAATAAAGGTTCATAGAAACTTATTTCACCTATGATAAGCGCATTTTTATATATCATATTGTATCTCTCACAACTTGATGTTTACTTATTTTAAGCATGAATATGAGACTTTTGTTGAGATTTATGCTTATGTACCATTCCCTTTTATGTACAAATATTTATTTTGTATTTGTATTATCATCATTTCAATAAATCGCTAATTGTATTTAATTTATGGTAATATGCTTTTATCATTTTAGACATTGTATGATCTGAAAGAGTTCGGATCTGATCTAAAAGAGTTTAGATTAGAACTAAGAGTTAGTAACACAGAGTTATAAATGCTAAAAGTTAGCACTGCTAAGAGTTAGTGGTTATAAAAGTTAGTGAAATCTAAGAAGTTAATGCCTTATCTGAAATGGGACAAAGACCTGAGAATATATTAGTAAAGACATAGTTACAAAGAGTTACAAATGATGCTAGAAAATGTCATTATACAAATATGTTCTCAAATACTATACTCTTGATCTATCTTCACTAATGCAGTTATGTTAATGAATACTTATTATATATAGATTAGTGTATATTAATATTTAGAAAGTCTAGATGGTTATTCTTTACAGACTATTAGCTTAGTAAAATCTCGTATAGAGATATAGGCATTTAGTAAGAACTGGGTACTGAATAGACTCACGAGGACCTCCAATGAACATTCCATAAATTCGTCAATTGAGATCTTCTCGAGTTGAGTAGTATTCATGATCCTTTGATCTTAGCGCCACAGTGGGCTTATGAGTGATCCACTATACTTTGATTCCACACATGTTAGAAATGTTTTGATTTGACCACTGGGTATTGCTGGGTATGGTTCGATGTTCATAGAGTTCGGTGTGCGTATATATGGAGTCCATCAACTCATTTGGGCGAGTAATATATCCTGATGCTCTAAGATTATATTTCAGAAAGTCTTATGGCTATAAGCAGTAAAACTCGAGAAAAGAGTTTTTCCTAGGGATAAAGAATACTGCAAAAGTATTTGCGGATATTGTTACTGAAATACGAATCCAGAGATAAGTTTATAATTGAGCATATGGAGATTTAACGATGTTGACCTATGTCTCCACTCTTCAAAATATAAATGATGGAGAGATTAAACAGATATGTTATAACCTAAACTTGTATGGTCTAACGTGCCACTTTTTAATATTCGTAACATGTGTGTAGGACATTGTTCACAAATGTATGAAGAAGTTCTATATGACAAATCAGGTGTAGACCTAGAGAGTCTTACAATATGAAGTGTACTCGTTGTGCATTGAGGTAGCGTATTAGATTAGACAATTCAGTCCATGAAATTTTAGCAAACCAAAAATTTATTTCAAGATGACTCAGGATATGTACTTGTCAAGACTTAAATGTTAAGTACATTACATAATTGATTGACAATAGTTATTAACTAATAAAATATTGACAAGTGGCACAATATTGTCTATGAATTATTTTTACCTTGAAATTACCGATTTACCTTACTAGTAAAAACAAGTGAGGTAAAAGTAATTATTCAAAAATAATTTTTAAATAATTAATACAAATTTCATTTATTATTATTATTATTAAAGAAAAAAATCATGGCAATTGTATAATGTACCTAAAGAAGGGCCTTGATGTTGGCCATATTACTTAAAATAATAAAAGATATTCAAATTATTATGTAAGGAAATATCTTGTTGGCCATTTATCAAGTGCTTGACAAAATTATTTGAGTGGAAGGGCCGATCGTGATGGGTAGTGGGGAGAGCATTTTCATTTTCCATCATTTGGACAAAACAAAATGAAGCTCTTATTGATTCCATTCAAGGCATTATATGGGTGAGAGAATTTAGAGAAGAAGCTAAGTGTTTTTATGAGCGATTCTAAGCAATTGGTTATGAAGAACAAAGACCAAAAATAACTTATTCATTTTATGTCCCATAAGAAACAAAAACACCTACTGTTGAAAATTCAGAAGCTACTATTCTAATTTCACAATCTCACTAATTTGTTATGAACTAGAATTGTACAACAGTATACTTCAAGGTGAGCTCAAGATTTAAAGAATGAAACTCTTGAAGAATTGAAAGCTACCTTCAATCCGGGTAAGTTTTACTCACTTGCTATCTAGTTTAATTAATATATTTGAACATATATGAGATAAATGTGTATAATTATGCTAGATTAAGTGTATTTTGTGTGTGATATTTCCTCTGTGAGTAATAAAATTTTAAAATTGCACATACACCTTATTAATCACACTCACTTAACACTTTTCATGCGTGTTAATGTCATTTTGTAAGTTCAAAACTAAAGAGCTATTTGGATGAAGATCCTAAGAAAATAAGGTGAAAATATCAAATATGCTATAGTGAACAATACAGTGATTGTGAACAGTATTTTGCTATAATGCCTACCGCGGCACCTAAGCACCATAAAAACCTAGGTCTTAGCACCGCAGAGCCAAAAATCGAGGCAGCGGTGCTTTGAGCAGTAAAAAATAAATAATTTCCATGTATAATACTATTCACGGGGTACTGTTTACGTAAACATTAACTGTGCCCCGACGTCAATTTAGGCAGAAACTTGGCGCTGCAGCCCCAAAAATTTGGTGTCGTGGCACCAATCGATGCAAAAAAACCCTTTTTTGTCCTAACTTTGGGACATATAAAAATAGAGCTAAAGATCTCATTTGAAAGAGGGAGAAAGCATGAAATTGGAGAGAAAAAACAAAGAGTTTCTAATGAAAGAAAACATTTGGAAGTTTGAGATCTTGAAGACCTTTAAAGATTGAAGGCCCTCAGGCCCCAAGAGCTTCTCCAACTAGTTTGCCTTTCTCTCTTTGTTTCATTTATTTTAGTTTAAACTTTATATTTGTAATTTGTGTTATCATGAATATGATTATTCTTATGAATCTTTTGATAATATAATTGAGCATCTGACTATGAATAGCTAAATATCTTGTTTTAGGACTTAATGTTACTTTACTAAGTACTATATTTTGATATGTTTAGTTAATTAATGACTATACCAGTGTTTATCATTTATACTTTTTTGAGTTTAATGCTTCTAATTAAATTAGAAAATTGATTAAATGATTTAGACTTGTGAGTTGTGTGCTTGGGAAAGTTTGACCTATGTGTTGGAATTGAATAGTATAACCTTTGATTTTATTGAGGTGAGAGATTAATAGAATTAAGGTAATCATGTAATGGTAGTGTAATGCATGTATAAATAAGCATATTAGATAGAGATATTAACTTGATTGTGTATGTATAGTTTCTCATTTGATGCTTGGTAGAGGTAATGAGATTAGTTTTAGGCTCATGATTAGTAAAATCACAAAACTAATTTTTAATCACTAATAATGAATAATATAAAAAAGGTAGAGTGAAATCAAGACCCTATGACTCATTTACCATAGAATTCTCACCCCCTTGATTTGTTAAATTGTTTATTTTAATCATCTTTAATTTTTCTAACCAACTTAGTGTTTAATTAGGCCTAAATAAAGTTAAGTTGTTAGTACTATAGTAATTTGTATTAATTTAGAGTATCAATTTTTGCGAAAATGATACACACTCATCATTTTATTACTTACTCACAACTCGTACACTTGCAGTTATAATTTGCTTGTATTAGTTTTGCGAACAACTTAGTTCCTTTAAAATACGAATAATTATTCAATGATTGGTTTATAGTTTAGAAAAACATCAATCTATACGCGTTAAATTCAACTTTTGATGTTAGAGTTAATTTATTTTTGTTTATTTTGAAATATGTGTGGGACTATTAGAAATTTTAATAATATTTCATAATAAATAAAGTAAAATGAAAGACAGGTCATAAAGGACCAAAAAAGAGAATCAAGAGAAAAATATAAACCAGCGCAAGTATAGGCTTGGCATTGTGGCATTGGAGACAGAATGCTTAGTGTCGTGGGGCTCAAAAAGTGGTGTCGCAGAACTAGAAAGAAAATGTCGAACACTGTAATACTAATTTCTAAATTTGTTTTTTAAAAGTTGTGGCCATTTAAAAGGGTTCTGAGTCTCACAAAAGAGCCACCTCTTTTTTATAAATTACTAATATTTTTCAAAATAAAATATATAATTTCTTTCATCTTGAATTTTTTATTATAATTTATATATTCAAATAATCTAAATTAAAAGTGATTACTTATCTAAGGAAAGTTGTATCAAGAATGCACTTTTGCAATTTTTATATTAAATCTTAAAGATTATACTGTTATTCAACTCATTTCTATAAAAATTACAATTTTATAAGAGCAAAAATAATTTTAACAACAATACTTTATACGCCTCAACAAATACTTTTTTCCTTGTATCCTTATCATAATTTGTCAATACTTCTTTCTTGTATCCTTATCATAATTTCCTTTATAAGTGACATATTTAGAGGGGAAAAAAAAGCACTAAGGCTATATATCGTGCTTACGCCAACGACAGAAAAATTCTTTTTGTATAAACTATAATGGAACGTCCTTTTCACGGGAGCCTAGCCATTAGGCCATGATTTCCTTTGTTTCAAAGTAAATTTGATGGAGTTAATTTTTTTCCCCCGAGCGCTCTGCATTGGTCCACGTACATTAAACAAACTAAAACATAATAAAAATATTTATGGAATAAAGGATAATGGGGTTAGCTTCTATGAATTATCCCTTATATTATATAACAGATGAATAAATATTGGTTTAATAAAATTACATATGTATATAAAAATACACGCTTATTGTGAACTCGTTAGAATAGTGTACATGCACTCAGTGTAAGAATGTTTTTTCTTACAAAAGCAAATAGTCGCAACAAATGATAACGTAACTCAAGCATTGCTAGACTCCGAAGTAAATTTGTTCACGGTTTAATTTAGTTTTAATCGAAATTAAATTAGATTGATCACGATTTCATTTGATTGGATTTTAATCAAAACTAAATTGCAATGTAGTTATTCAATTTTCATTTATATGAGAATTGAATGAATCATTTTTAAAAAATAAAAAATTGAATGAATCATTTTTAAAAATTAAAATTAAATTGAATTAAATTAATATTTTTTTGTTCGATTTAATTCTTTTTTTAATTCTAAATTTAATTAGACCGGTTTAAATGTAGACTTTTTCTTTTCTTTTTTTATAATATAAATTTTTTATTTCTTTATCGACAAAAACTTATTAGGTCATTTTAGCTTAATTTTTAAACCTATTTAATATTCACATTCACTATTTATTTAATTTAAGTTAAATTTAGACTTTTAAATTTAAAAGGCAACATGAACCGACGAAAGCAATCTGTGGCCGAGCCAGCCATGATCGTTTCACTAAATGTAAAATTTCTTTTTCTGTTGCATCAAAAGCCTTTTTTATCACTTCTATTGATAATCCACCTTGTTCTATTGCAAACTCTGAAATTGAAAATAATATTAAAAAAATAAAAGGAAAAAAAACAAAGTTCAGTACAAATGGTTTCTCTTTTATTTAATAATTTAATTAAATAAATTATGAAAAGTGAAAGGGATGTAAAAAAAGAAAAGCATAACAGTTCAAAATAATATAAACAAAAAATCAAAATCCATTTTCTTTCATCTACCTCCATTTTCTTACTCGACAAACAAATTCTTAACACTTTTATACAGAAAAAATAAACAAAGAACTTGAATTCACTTTGGAGAAGAGGGAAGAGGTGGTAGGTGATGAGCGGGAAGCTTCAGGACCGCCATGGCCGTCATAGACACCAAAATACTTGGCAGAAGAAGAAGTGAACACCTGTTCCTGATCCTCCAAGGAAGAATTAGCTTGGACAACAGCAACTGAAAATTTCCCAGAAGCATGTGGCTTCAAGTCCATATGATAGAATCAATTTTGGGCGAGCTGCTGCTGTGAGAGAGACGAGATGAGTTGAGAGCTGAGAAAGGTGAGTGATTTGCTACTGTGCTGAGTGAGACTGTCTAAGGTAGTTAAGAGAGATTGCTGCTATTAAATGAGAGAGAGATGAGAGTGGCTATTGGTTTTTGGAACCAAGAATTTATAAGGAACTCTTTCACAAAGATGAATGCAAATTAATTTTAAACATCCCACGAGTGCATTCTTGGGTCCATTTTGGCTATTTAGTTATGTAGCACTTCGATAAATATGACCAATTTTTTGTTACGAGTGGCTATTGGCTCTCCCTTGTCCCTAATCATACATTATCTTTCAATGACATCCCACGAGTGCATTTTTGGGCCCATTTTGGCGATTTAGTTATGTGGCACTTCGATAAACATGACCAATTTTTTGTTACGAGTGGCTATTGACTCTTCCTTGCCCCTAATCATACATTATCTTTCAATGACAATGCTTGCTCCCGCAATTGGTGGAAGCATCTGTGGCGTTTGCAGCTCCCTCCAAAGATTATACACTTTGTTTGGAGATTGTCTCATGGTTGGATCTTTACATTTTTTAACCTTAGGCGACATCGTGTACTTGTTGATGATGCTTGTAGCCGATGCGTGAAAGGTGCTGAAAATTTTATTCATGCAATTTGGCTTTGTGACGCTCTAAAGTATGTACGCCATTCTTACTCTTTTATACATGGCTTTGGTATTGCTCATAATACACCTATTTTGGATCTTTTGATCGAATGTCTGGCCAGTCTTCCTATTGAAGAATTTGAGACTGGTTTATTAGAAACTAATTTATTTTGGAACACAAGGTGTTTTCGATGTCAGATGTGCTGTGTTGGGCGAAAGGATACAAGGATGAGTCTAGGACTACCCATGCCTCTACTACTAGCACCCATATGTTACGAACTAGAGTTTGGCAAGCCCCTAGACTGGGCCTCATTAAACTAAATACTGATGCAGTACTGTCTCCAAAATACTTTATAGTTGGGCTTGAGGTGGTGCTACGAGACTACTCTGGGGCGCTCTTGGCTTCCTCTTCCATTCCTATTAAAGCACAGCCTTCTGTGGACATTCTTGAAGCTTTGGCCTTATTATGTGGTCTTTGTTTGGCTCGAATGTTGGGTATCTCAGCACTCGAAGTGGTTTCTAATGCTGCAGGCATTATTCGTGACATTAACAATCGCTTTCCTTCTGCCTTGGAACTGGGCTTGGTCCTTCAAGACATTATTGTTATTTCTTCCTCATTTTCTTGTTGTTCTTTTAGCTATGGTCATCGATTATCCAATTGAGTTGCACATGAGTTGGCACATCTTGCCCTCAACTTAGACTCTTGAAACTATTTGATTTGGCAAAATGCCTTTGAAAATCTTGTAATTGAGGATTCTTTTTCCTCTCAAATTCTATGAATGAAATATTCCTTTAAAAAAGAGAGAGAGAGAGAGAGAGAGATGAGTTGAGATGAGAGGTGAGAACAAGATTAGGGTTTTTTTTTAATTTTTAATTTTTTCAATTTGGTGCTGACAAGCTTATTATAATTTTTTTTAGGCAATGATATATTAGCATGTTGAAAATTTTGTTTTTTTTTATTTAATTAACTTGTTTTCTAATTCAATTACAGTTTTTAGAAAAATTGGACCGAAACCAAATAAGTTATTTTAGTTTTTTAATTTAGAGTAACCATTTGATTTTTTTTTATATAAACTGAATCGAATCGGTCAATTTAGTGTGGTTTAAATCGATTTTTTATTTTTATTTTTTTGCCCACCTTCACCCCAAAATTTAACTAAAGTGATAAATAGTTCATTTAAAAAAAATTATGAATGTACTTTTATTTGTTATTTTATATGTTAAAATTATAGTTAATCAAGTAAAAATATGTTAAATGATTCATTATTCTTATTATAAAACTAAAAAAAAAAATTAAAAGGCAAGTGATCGATATTGACAGGTTGACCAACATTAGCCAATATTGGTCAACATTGACCAATATTGATCAACCTGACCTTAATTAATTGTTGATCAATGTTAATTGTTTATTGACTGAAGAAGTATAGAATCATAATGGATACCATCGAATTTAAAATTTCGTGATTTACACAATAATAGAATTAGTTTTTACCAATGAAGTACTAGAGGAGTCTCAAAATTAGCAAGAAAAATGGCAGTCTTGTAATGTTGCTGTCAAATGATCTTTGAGCTAATTGTTTGGCTCCTTTGATTCATTAGAAAAAAAAATGACCCTACCATCAAGTAGATCGAGAAATTTTTGAGTTTATTGATGTCTACAATTAGTTAATATATTATTGATCGATAATTAATCAATGTCAGTCAACGATCGATCAATATTGATCAACGATTGGTTACTAGTTAGTTAAAATCGGTCAATGATATGTTAACTACATACAATGATGGTCATTAAATTGTGCCACGTGCCTCTGAAAAATATAAGTATTGCATAAAGTTATAAAAATAGCTATAGCGGAACCCTTAGATTTAAGTAGGGACTATTTCATCTAAAATTTATTAATTGTGTAACATTCTAGTTACCAAGGTTTAATTATAGAATAATATTATGTTTATATAATTGAAATATAAAGTTTGTATCTCTTAACTGATGTAACATTTGATATTGTTTATTGGTATTGTATAACTAATTTATTAATAAGGAATAAAAAGTCAATAACTACCTAACAAGTGGTAGTCACTAATTGATGACATAACACTTAGAATACAAATTTTATATCTCAACTATCTAAGTGCAACACTGTTTTTAATTTTAATACTCAATTTTTCTCTGAAGGTAAAACTCAATGCTAACGAGCCAAATCTAATTTGGTCAGCTTTATCTAACTCAAAATAAAATTTGCACATTAAATTCAATTATAATTCTATTTATAAATTTATAAATTTCTTTTTTTATTAATTAATCAAGATTATAGAGTATAAGACATGCGTGACATCATTTATAATAATGTTGTAATTTTAAAATGAAGAATTGCCACTTTAGTTCTTAAAAAAAAGTTAAAATACTCAACTAGTTCCTTTATGTTTTTAATACCCTAGTTGGTTCCTACTATTGAAATTATCTAGTTAAATACTTACTTTTTGTGTTCTTTTTGATAGGATCTGCTCTAAAACTCTCTACTGTAGATCCTAACAGCCTTGCTGGGCACCTCAACGAAAATTTCTTAGAATCTAATTATTTAAGTTAAAAAATTTTGCGAGGCAAACCCCTTTTTAATTCTTATTATTACTGAAAAAAATCCTAGAATATACGTGAAAATAATTTATTAAATTAAAAAAAACGGACAAAATTTCTCTTGTTTTTTTGAAAATTCAATACAAAGCCTGCAAAACAAATTACACTTCTATTTCAAACAGCTTCTCAACTTCCAAATAAGACATCCAATCCTTTTCAAAACCAAATTTAGACTCAATTCAACAATTTCATTTCAATCACAAAACTAGCATACTAATAAAAAGTGAAACGATAACCATAATATCGAAATCTCTTCTTATATGTTCAAAATATTTTTACAAAATACACAACTCTATAATTACTATGCAGAAAGTAAAAAGTGCTACTTAGCACATTTACATTTACAAAATGATCTTCAAACTAGGCTCACTAATCAATTGCAGGAGAATCAGCAATTTGCGCATTGAGGCTTGCACCTGAAGGGGTTTAGAAAATATAAAACACAAAACAAGTGAGCTAAAGGAGCTCAGTGAGTGCATTTAAGATTTCTAGTAAAAATACAATAAAATAAAAAACTACATAAATAACAAATTCTGAAAAATGCATAAAACATGCTTCTAAAACTATTATAAAACTGTAAAACATAATAACTAATATGTACACATATAAATACGTAATGTGCATTCAGTAGCTCAAAAACTATTAAAGCCCTCCCTCGACCATTTTCTTTTTAAACTATACCAATGGTAACCCTAAAGCTCTATACTCACGCAACGACTCAACTAGCACCGCACAACGTGAGTAGGTCACAAGGCATCTAAACTAGCAACACCCACTGTGACATCTCAAGACATCTCACTAGCTATGTAGCGGAATCCTACATCGCCTACATATAGCGAGATAATATCTCATACACATAAAGCGACTCATATAACTCGACAACTCGACTTTTCGGAGTTAGTGACACGCCTCCCAATACTTGTCCATGCGTACAGGATATACCAGTCAGGTCTTAAATTATCACCACAACTATAAATCTGAGGGTACTAATGGCCTTTGAAATTAATTTAGTAGTTTTAAAATTGTTTCTTAAACCGAACATATAAATGCATATTTATAACTATATACTAAAATCGTAAATTATGTTTATGCATTAAAAACACATAAAACATACAATTTCAATATGCAAAAACATATTAAACGAAAGATAAACCATAACAGATTTTCACTCACCAATGCTCCGAACTCAATTATCTCCAAACTTTTACTTCCTTTACCGGTGTCGATTTTCTTCATCTACACGCTGCCATAAATGACATTTAGAACTTTTACAATCGCTAAAATTTTACTTAACTAATAAGCACCCTAATTGGCTTACAAAGCCCGAATGGATACCACTTTCTGATTTTCATTTACAAAGTCATTCCATCTTGTTTAATTCACCATCCGACGCCATGAAAATTGTTAACACCTTATAAATTTAGTTGGACATAATTGCCCTTCACCTTACCAAAATGGACAATTATCCAATTTTCTTCATTTTTTATTTTTCATCAACCATATACAATAAATTGATACCAAGAATCATTTATACACAACAATTGAACCAAAACACCCAACATATCTCTTTTCTCAAATTCTTATTCCAATAACATCCAAATCAATCCAATTTAATTCTAATGCCCTAATAACATCAATTGAAGTTTTTACATTAAAATCACACCAAACCATAATTCTTACCTTACTAATTCCTTTAGTTTAGTATCTCCCTTGAGTTCCACACTTGAATTCAACTCAATCTAAATCAAGAATTCATACAAAAGCATTAATAGAATTAATCTTGAAAAATTATACACTACCATCACTGCATAATACTTTTCTTACATCTTTTTCTTGGATTTTTACTCGTAGAGGCTTCAATTAATATTGAAAACTTGTATTTGGCTTTATCTTAACTTAATCAAGGATGAAAACTCATGAAAAAGCATTGAATTTCACTGTAGCAAAGGCTCCCTTTCATGGCCGAAATTTCCCTCTTGTGCTCTAACAACTTATGCTTTTTACTTAGCCAAATTCTAGGTACTTCATCCATATATAGTGCTCTCCCAAAAGTTTAATTTGCCCTTCAACTACTTCTAAATTTCTAAGTTACCATTAGTTAGAAATGGAAGTATTTAATTGGTTCATTTTTAACTATTTAGTTAGAATAGTCAAAGGAACCAACTAGACCTCCATCTTGGCAATCCACCAACTTGTCTTTAATTGGTCAATTTTTTAACATATGGATTATGTTTCTTAACAAAGACTTGTTCCATGCATAATCCTTAAATGGAAATCATGTATTAAATTAAAATTTTCTTTTTCAAGCAAATAGAGAAAAATTCCAAAAATATTTCATGACTGTCCGACGCTTCAACCGAGTGTGAAATTACCAATTTAGGTCTAATACTTCTCACGTGCACCAAAAGTCTAATTTGCCCTTCAACTACTTCTAAATTTCTAAGTTGCCATTAGTTAGAAATGGAAGTATTTAATTAGTTCATTTTTAACTATTTAGTTAGAATAGTCAAAGGAACCAACTAGACCTCCATCTTGGCAATCCACCAACTTGTCTTTAATTGGTCAATTTTTTAACATATGGATTGTGTTTCTTAACAAAGACTTGTTCCATGCATAATCCTTAAATGAAAATTCATGTATTAAATTAAAATTTTCTTTTTCAAGCAAATAGAGAAAAATTCCAAAAATATTTCATGACTGTCCGACGCTTCAACCGAGTGTGAAATTACCAATTTAGGTCTAATACTTCTCACGTGCACCAAAAGTCTAATTTGCCCTTCAACTACTTCTAAATTTCTAAGTTGCCATTAGTTAGAAATGGAAGTATTTAATTGGTTCATTTTTAACTATTTAGTTAGAATAGTCAAAGGAACCAACTAGACCTCCATCTTGGCAATCCACCAACTTGTCTTTAATTGGTCAATTTTTTAACATATGGATTGTGTTTCTTAACAAAGACTTATTTCATGCATAATCCTTAAATGGAAATTCATGTATTAAATTAAAATTTTCTTTTTTCAAGCAAATAGAGAAAAATTCCAAAAATATTTCATGACTGTCCGATGCTTCAACCGAGTGTGAAATTACCAATTTAGGTCTAATACTTCTCACGTGCACCATAAAAACAAATTACTAACAGGGCTGAAATTGGGTAACCCTACGGGGTCTTTATCACTTTATACCGAAATTTAGACACCTATACTACTATTAGGAATCATATATTACACTTTTAAATAGAAAAAAAGATATCTAAAGCTTTAACATCTTATAAAAGGAACTTGTAGACTCAAATGGTTTTAAAATTTTCATTAACACTCTTATTAGGTAATAGTTTTCACCTATTTTAACAACAAAAAGGTGTTTGCATATCCTTTTTCCTAAAATCTTAGAGGTTCAGATATCCATTTTTCAATTAAAATAGACAAAAATTGTTACTTGATAAAGGTGTCGATGAAAATCTTAAAACTATTGGGATCTACATGCCTTATTTCTAAATATTAGAGATTTAGACGTCTTTTTTCTTTTACAAAGTTACAACCAATATGACAACTAACTCAAGTTTGGGCCATAAATAAAGTATGAAATGATAAAAGTATGATTATAAAATACCATATGTTCAACAAATACCTTTTATTGACCATTTTACCCATGAATTAGATTAATGTGATTTATTATTAAATATTTATAAAATAAAATAAGTAATATTAATTATTTTTATTAGTCTCTTTTATGAACCCTTGGCACTATCAGTTTTAGCCACGACTAATTGTAAAACACTGCTTACTACCTTGTGATGCATCAATGTCAACTTTTCACTATACAACCAAATAAGTGCAGGTCAATATTCACACGATCATATGAGCCTAAGCATGACGACCTGATGTGATGTTTGCTTTTTGATATTTTTGATATCTGATATATTGGATTACAAACAAAGGACATAATAAAAAATGGTTGTCAAAGCGTTTTAGGCATTGTTTTTAAGACTATTTCTGCCCCTACAAGATACTAATCTTGATATAAAAGAATTTGAATGATAGTATAATTTTCATGATTTAATAACAAATGAAAGTTGCAAGAGTGCACACTCAAATGCTACGGTCCTTGGACAACCAGTAATCACTTTATGAATATTGAGTGTATAAATTATAAAATAAAGAATTAAGGATATAAAAATTTGTAGTATTGTAATTTAAAAAAATGGTAGAAATATATAGTGTAGAGGTTGATTTTTGGAGAGACATCAAACCTTTTTAAATGGCCACAATTGTTAGAAAGGCATGGTGAATCTTTTAATAGTTATATCTAACAATCAGATCTGCAGTGCTACTTTTCTAGCACTGTGGCACTGAGTGTTCTAACTTCAGCATTGCGGTGCTGCTTCTCTAGAGTCGTGTGTTCTAACTTCAGAGTTAGTTTATGACTTTTCCCTTTGTTTCACTTTTCATGGATTTTTTTTTCTTTTTGTATTTTGAAAGACTCTTTGAAATATCCAACAATCCCTTACATATTTCAAATTAAACAAATTAACTCCAAAATCAAAATTAGATTTAACGTATATGAATTGATACTTTTTCAAGCTCTAAACTAACCATTAAACAAGCAATTGCATTTTTACAGAACTAGATAAAACTAAGTTTTTATGAACCTTCATTTCTTTGTTGTAAAATAGAGAATCAAATATTTACATTAACTCTTTAGTTACTTATTTTGTCCAGCGATATAACGCTTTTATGGCCCTATGCCATCTTTGTTTCATGAGTGCTCTAGAGATGTCTACCTTACTCCTATAGGAATCAACCTAATTCCACACTCATATAGATGATACTTCATCAAATGTGTTCTACAATCATACAATAATAGGCTAAGTTCATTAAAAGTATTCATCATTTGTTTTACTACAGAAGTACTACTTAGCTTTAGGGAGGACCCTCAATATATAGTCAGTAGTACAATAAGACAACAAATGACTTGTTTTTACCTTTATGACTTACTTTATAGGATCTCTAATCACATAGGTGAGGTTACCACAGCTTTTGCCTACTATAGGCAAAAATCCTATTCCTTTCCACGTTCATTTCACTAACTTCTTATTTAGTGATTTTGTCCAAATTCAACTCTGACCTCGTAAAATCTAAGTTCATTACCTCAAATTCTAGCAGATGCTTAATTATACTATGTCTTAGACGTATATGTATACTTTTTTCATTATAGATTTTACTTTTCGCTTTAACTATTATAGCTAGATAATCATAATAGATTAAAATTGATGTAAGAGAGTAAAAATTAATGGAAATATAAGTTATGAGTGTTCTTAACCACTCGGCTTTGGAACAATCCTTTTCCAAAGCTATCAACTCTAACTCTATAGTAGATCGAGCTTTGCATATTTGTTTAGTATATTTCTAACATGCAAGACCTTCCCTCAAGGTAAACACAAATTTAATAGTATGCTTAATTTCATTAGATTTAGAAATCTAATTTGCATCATAATGACCTTCTAATATATGTTGTGATCTACAATATATGAGTTTATAATTCTTAGTGCCTATCAAATACTTTACAACTCTATCTACGGCACTTCAATGCTTTTTGTCTAGATTCTGAATATATCCACTCAGTCTCCCTACAACATATACTATATCAGGCATAATATTGTTTATTAAATACATGATACTACCAATTATTTGAGCATAACGAATCTGATTATCACTATGTTTAATGTTCTTAGATAGATTAGGACTAGCATCATAGGGTGTTGTCAACGGTTTAAATACAAGGTACCTAAACCTTTTAAAGAGCTTATACACATAATGTTCTTGGGATAAGCTGATACTATTAACTGTTCTCATTATCTTGATCCTAAGGATTACATTCGCTTCTCTCATATCTTTCATATCAAACTTAGTTGACGTAAATTTCTTAGTATCATCTATCACTTTCATTCTAGGATTGAATATAAGTATGTCATCCACATAGAGACAAATAATTACAAAGTTTTTAATATCAAAGGTTTTTAAATAGACACACTTATTTGAGTCATTGATTAAGAAACTATTTAATACTATAGCATTGTCAAATTTTGGATGTCACTGTTTAGGTTATTGTTTCAAACAATATAATGATTTCACAAGTTCGCATACTTTATGTTTTGTATCAAGACTTACACAACCTTTCAGTAGTGTTATATAAATTTTCTCTTCTTAATATCTATTTAGAAAGGTAGTTTTAACATCCATTTGATATGTGTAAATCATGAATTATAGCTAATACAATCAAGATTTTAATAGATATTATTTTAGTTACAAGAGTATAAGTATTAAAGTATTCTAAATCTTTTTTTTGTGTGAATCTTTTGGCAACTAATCTTGCCTTATATTTTTCAATTAAACCATTAACCCTTAACTTCTTTTGAAAGTTCATTTATAACTAATGGGCTTGGTTCTTGAAGGCAAGTCAACAACTTTTCAAATATGATTATTCAATCATTGATTGCCTCTTTCCACAAATGAGCATCATGAGAGGTTATAACCTCTCTAAAATTTTGAGGGTCCTCTTCTATAAGAAAGACATAGAAATTATTACCAAAATTTGTAGATTTTTTTTCATTCTTTTACTTCTCTTAGGAAAATTTTTCAGAGTTTAGAACTTTTCGTAAGACTATAGTGTACTTCTAAATGAGTTAATAATTTTTCAAGTTGGGTTTTCTTAGAAAAAATAGTCTCAAAGAACTCTACATTTGTAGATTCTATTATATTATTTGCATCAAACATATTATTGATATTTTCTAATGCAAAGAATCTATATTATTAGGTCCCATTATGTTTCTTTTAGGATCAGGAATTAGTATCTTAATAAGACACCCCCATATTTTGAGGTATGATATATTAGGCTTATGGCTTCTCCATAACTCATATAGTGTCTTACTAGTTTTCTTATATGGTATTCTATTTTATTTGTGGCATGCAGTAAGCAATACTTCCCCCACAAGTTTATAGGTGCCTTAGAATTTATCAATATACAATTTATCATGTCTTTTAGAGTTATATTTTTTCATTTAGCCACCCATTTGATTTAGGCGAATATGGTAATATAGTTTCATGTATAATCCTATTATTTTTATAATAAAAGAATTAAACATGTTAGACATATATTCTCCATATCGATTAGTTCTTAATCTTTTAAATTTTCTTTGCAAGTTAATTTTTAACTTCTTATTCGAAGATTAAAAACTTATCATATGAATCATCTTTATTTATGGATGATATATCTTGAAAAACCATCTATGAAGGTTATGTAAAACCTTTTTCCTCATCTGGTAGTGGTATCTTTAAGATCATTGAGGTTACTATGTATCAAACTGAATAATTTTATTTCTCCAAAGGTTATTGATTTACAAGTTTTCTTTGTGAACTTTGATTCTATGCATACATTACATTTATGAACCAAGTTTAAGTTAATATTAAGAAGTAAACCAATACTTTTAATTTTCTTTAAGTAAGATAATTCAAGTGGCCAAGTCTATCATGCCATATATTAAAAGAATCGATTATATAAAAAGAAGAAGTAATTTTTATTATTGGTAATTGAATTAAGTACATTGAGTTTGAGCAAGTTGTTGAAACTATATCCTTTTACAACGAATGTTTCATTCTTGGTCATTATAATTCTATCTACTTCAAATAAGACTTTATATTTGTTTTGCCGAGCATAGATACAGAAATGAGATTGTATTTAATACTAGGACCATGTAAAACATTATTTAATACAAGAGTTTTTCTAGAAGTTAATTTGAGAAGAACGTTTCCTTTTTTTACCATGGGTGCAGAATTGAAATTACCAAGGTAAACTTGTTATTCTTTTTATTTTTCTTGAACATAGTCATAGAATGTATTTTTATCACCACATATGTGTCTTGTGACTCTAGAATCTATGACCTACTTTTTGTTGCTAATGTTAACCATGTTCACTTGCAAAATCATAATAGTGACAATCACATTATTATTAGGGTTGATGCTTACATATCATTCCTGAATGTACATAAACTTATTATTAATATAAGTGTACATTCTTATTAAATCGCTAATGCCTATTTAAATGGTTCCATCCAATGTAACATTAAAGATATTGTATGATCTGAAAGAGTTCAGATCTGATCTAAAAGAGTTTAGATAAAGGCCTATAGTTGGCCATGCTAAGAGATATAAATGTTAGCACAGCAAATTGTTAACTGGTTATAATACTTAGCAAAGATCCAAGAGTTGGATTCTTGTCTATAATGGGACATAGACCAGGGAATACACTAGTATCAGCATAGTTACAAGAGTTGCAATAAGGTGCCAGAAAATGACAGTTGCATAAGTATGTTCTTGACTATTGTCCCTGATCTATATCTGCCGATGCGGTTCTATCGGTGGATATCTTTATATAGATCAGTATATGTCGTACCTATAGGTATAGATGGTCGTTCCTAACCGACTGTGAGCTTGGAGCTCGTATTGACATATGGGTATCCAGTTAGGATTGGATATAGGACGAACTCACGAGGGCCTCCGATAGACACACTATGTAAGCTGTCAACGGAGGATCTTCTCGAGTTGAGTAATATACGAGGTCTTTTGACCTGAGTGCCACGGTGAGCTTGTAAGTGATCTACCATACTTTGGTTCCATGCATGTCACAGACTTTTCATGGTATGACCATTGGGTATAGTCTGATGCTTATAGAGTCTGGTGTGTACAGATATGAGATCTGTCAACTCGTATAGGGAGTTAGATATCCAAATGCTTCAAGATTAGGTCTCAGAAAGTCTTGTGGCCACAAGCATTAATCTTAGGAAAGAGTTTCTGTCAGGGTGTAACAATATGGTAAAAGAATTTGCACATATTGTTCAGTGAGATACAAGTATGAGGATATGATATGGATGAGCATATGGGGATTTGATGGTTATAATCTATATCCCCGTACATCTAGGATATCATAAAAAAAGGGCTATACCTATGCGTTGTCACTTCAACTTGAATGGTCGACGAGCTGATTTATATTTTCGTGATGTGTGCATGGAGTAATTTTCACAGACTCATGAAATAGTTCCATTTGACCAATCGAACGTGGACCTAGGGAGTCCTACGATATAGAGTGTACTCGTTGAGCACTAGGGCAACGTGCCGAATTAAGTTGTTTAATCCAGTAATATTCAGCACTACCACTAGAATGCGTGTGTGTTTGTATTTAAGCGTTAAATATAACAATTAGTCAATAATTATTATTTTCCAATTGTATAATGATACGTGGCGTATTGTGGACCTTCAGTTGAGTTTACCCAAGTGTGGGATTTGGTGGGACCCACTAATGGGTATACTTGATAACTATTCATGAGGGGCAAAATAGTCATTTCATACAATAATTATTTAATTGTTAAATAATCATAAATATCTCATTATTATATATTATAATATATTATTTTATTATATAATATTATTATATTATATGATGACATATAGTTGTCATCCATTTTTTTATATTATTATTTTATTAGCAAGGTGGCCATGTTTAATATTATGATATATAATATTATTATTTTATTATTTGTGAGATATATATGTGTGAAATGTGTGTGTGCCAAGAGTAGCATTTTTGTGGAGAATTATTTTCCATTTTGTATTGTTGTTTAGAGAAGTAAATGTGTTATTTCTTGAGCAAACTAGTGGCTGGCCAAATGGTAAGCAAAATTAAACGGATATAGATCCATCTTAAGGATTAATTTCAAGTGTTGAAATTAATTCTATTGTCTGCATTTATTGGCTACTAGTTACAACAAAAAAAAATATTTTATTGATCAAATAGTTGATCAAGAGAAAAATAAATTCAAAAATGCCCAGTGCTGAATTTGGAGCTGTTATTCTAGCTTACCAAGCCCATTAATTTGGTGACTAGAACTGCTAACAGATTGGTCTTCAGACGGATTCCCAGGATATATGTGTAAAATATTACATGTTTCAGTCATTTCTCAACCCTTCAAATATATTAATATATTATTTATTGTGTTTATTATATTATTTTAATTATTCCGCCACTTTAAACATGTATAAGATACGTATTTTATGCAATAAACATTATGGCACATGCATACACCTACGTATATTAGATCATTTACAAAAATGGTATTAGAGTCAGATATACATGGTCCTTTTACCTGAGTACCATAGTGAGCTTATAAGTGATCCATCATACTTTGGTTCCAGACATGTCATAGATCTTTTATGGTGTGATTGCTGGGTGTCGCTGGGTATGGTTCGATGTTTATGGAGTCCGATGTGTATAGATATAGAGTCTGTCAACTCACATGGATGAGTTAATATATTCGGATGCTCAAAGACTGTATCTCAAAAAGTCTTATGGCCATACGCAACAAACCCAGGAAAAGAGTTTCCTACAAGGTTAAACAATATATGAATATTGTAAAAGTGTTTGCATATATTGTTTATTAAGATAAGTGTCTGGAGATAAGTTCACGGATGGGCACATAGGGATTTTACGGTAGTGATCTATATGCCTGCTTTTACAAAATATGATTGGTGGAAGGATTATACGTATGCGCTGTGACCTCAACTTGTATGGTCTACTGTACTGATTTGTAATATCCGTGATGTGTGCGTAGGGCATCGATCTCATACTCACAAAATAATTCTGTTTGACAAATTGGGAGTGGACGTAGAGAGTTCCGCAATATGAAGTGTACTCATTGTGCACTGAGGCAGCGTAACAGATTGAATAGTTTGATCTAAAAAATTTCAGTAGATCAGACATTTACTTCGGTTTCCCTCCGGTCGTGCACATGTTAAGACTTAAGAGTTAAGTACATCAATTAGTTAACAATTAGTTGTTGACCAATGGAATGTTGACACATGGCACATGTGGGCCAATTATTGTTTGATTTAAAAATCATCAAAATGGCCTTATTTGTTGGACAAATAATATCATTATTTTATTCATTAAAATGTTTATTGAATAAAATAATAATAATATATGATATTATTATTTAAATTAAAATCAAACAAGTAATTTTTTATTTAAATTGGCATGTGTTTCTACTATGATTTAATATGATTAAATCATTTGTTTAATATTTATTAAATGATAAGATAAGTATAAATGAGTGGCATTTATTAATGGTAGGCCTTAAGATGTTTCTTAATGACGAGAAAGTATTTTCTCATTTAGCCTAGATTAAGGCTAAGTTCATTTAAATGATATTCCATTTTGTTTTGTTTTAATTTGATTTATTGTAAGATAATAATAAATAAAAAACTAATGGCAAACATAATGGATGCCATTAGATGAGAAAATAAAAGATAATAATAAATAAAACACTAATAGAAAACATAATGGTTGCCATTAGGTGGGAAAATGAAAGATAATAATAAACAAATGAAAGAGCAATTAGTTGCTCAATTAATCATCAAAAATTCGTGCAAGGGGTTAAGTGAATGGGAGAGAGAATTTTGAAAGGCTAAGTGTTAGAAATTCTCTCAAAATTCTCTCAAGTGTTGAGAGCAAAAACACTTCTTCCATTGTTCCTTTTATTTTTGGTCACCCATACTGCAAGGTAGAAATAAGGATTCAAGAGTTGAATCCTTTGTTGGAAAAGCTGTTATTCTAGCTTCCTCAAGCCCATCCTGTTGAGAAATTAGAATTGTGAATGGGTTGCTTCAAGGCGGGTACTCCGGTTTGACAATATTCTAAAAGCTTGACAAGGTACTATTTCTCAATCTTAAAGTATTTGACATTTAGGAGATAACATGTAAAGTTTACTTGTGTTTATCATTATGAAATTTATATTCCGCTCATCCACTGTGCATGTATGTATAAGATACATATGCTAATTTGAATGATAGACACAAACCCACATGTATGCGCCCTAGGTTTCAAGTCACTCACAAAATGGTATTAAAGCTATTTTGAGTTGATATTGGGTGTTTTGAGTGTAAAATTATTGTTGGTGAAGTTCCGGTGCTCAAAAGTTTTTGTAAGAGTGTGTGAGACCCACCAGTCTGATGGGTACAAGGATGAACCTCTAAAGGCCTATAAAGACTCTATAAGATTGGGGCAGGGGTTCGATTCCTTGGGGATACAAGTAACCTGTGGATTATGTGTTGGGACGCTAGTGGAACAAATTTACAAGTTAGTGGATACACAGATTCAAACTTTCAATTTGATTTAGATGATAGAAAGTCTACATCTGGATATGTATTTATCCTCAACGGTGCTGCAGTGAGTTAGAAGAGCACTAAACAGGGATCCACAGCTGATTCAGCAACTGAAGCAGAATATATTGTAGCCTCTGAGGTAGCAAAGGAAGCAGTGTGGATATGCAAGTTTGTTGTCGAGCTCGGGATTGTCCTAAGCTCAATGGATCCTATCCCTTTATTCTGCGACAATAATGGAGCTATTGCACAAGTAAAAGAGCCAAGAGTGCACCAGAGATCTAAACACGTGGAGAGAAAATATGATATAATTAGAGAAATCTTGGTTAGAGGAGAGATGTAATAATTTGTAGAATTGACTTTGTAAATAATGTAGCGGACCCACTGACCAAGGCCTTCACTCCAAAGGTGTTTGAGAAACACGTGGAGTTTATGGGTATAAGATACCATTATGAATGGCAAGGTATTGGTGGGTCCCATAAAAATTCGTGCAATGGGTTAAGTGAATGGGAGAGAGAATTTTGAAAGGCTAAGAGTTAGAAATTCTCTCAAAATTCTCTAAATTTTGAGAATTGTGTGTTAGGATGCTAGTGGCTCTAAGGTGTCATCTAGCCGGTGGACCAAGGTGTTGGTGGGTCTCACACACTCTAACACTATCACACGTGGGGCATTGTGGACCCTCGATTGAGTTTACCCAAGTATGGAATTTGGTGGGACCCGCTAAGGAGTATATTTGATAACTATTCATGAGGGGTAAAATGGTCATTTTATACAATGATTATTTAATTGTTAAATAATTATAAATATCTCATTATTATATATTATATTATAATATATTATTTTATTATATAATATTATTATATTATATGATAACATTTAGATGTCATCGATTTCGTTTTTTTATATTATTATTTTATTACCAAGGTGGCCATGTTTATATATAATATTATTATTTTATTATTTGTGAGATATATATATATATATATATGTGTGTGTGTGTGTGTATGTGTGTGTGCCCGCGCGCCGAGAGAAGCATTTTGTGGAGAATTGTTTTTCATTTTGTATTGTTGTTTAGAGAAGTAAATATGTTGTTTCTTGAGCAAATTGGTGGTCGGCCAAATGGTAAGCAAAATTAAACAGATATAGATCCATCTTAAGGATTAATTTCAAGTGTTGAAATTAATTCTATTGCATGTATTTATTGGATACCAGTTACAACAACATAGGAATATATATTATTGATCAAAGAGTTGATAAAGGGAAAAATAAATTCAAAAGGGTTTAAGAGTTAAGCCCAGTGCTGGATTTGGAGCTGTTGTTCTAGCTTACCAAGCCCGCCGAGTTGGTGACTATAATTGCCGATGGGTTGGTCTCCAGACGGATATACATGTAAAACGTTACACGTTTCGGTGATTTCTTAATCTTTCAAATATATTAATATGATTAATATAATATTTATTATGTTTATTGTATTATTTTAATTATTCCCCTGCTTTAAATATGTGTGAGATATGTATTTTATGTAATAAACACTATGGCCCATGCATACATCCATGTGTATTAGATCCCTTAAAATTATCTCCCCCAACCAAATTGGTTTTGAGAGATTTATTATTTCCATTTTTATCTCCTTTTTTGTATTTCTATCGATTAGCAAAATGACCACTCTTCCCACAAACATAATGATTATCTTTCTTTTTGAATGAGGACTTTGAATTCTTAAAGTTTGGTTTATTTGTGGATTTTGAATACTTCTCACTTGGAGTAACATCATTTTTAACCAAATTGGCCTTAGAAAATATTTCATTGGCCTTCTTACTATTCTCTCATTGGCAATTCTTTTCTTCAATTTTAATATGAACAATAATATCGTTCAACTTTAAATATTTTCTTTTGTGCTTGTTGCTTTTCTTGTAATCTTTTCAAGAATCTGATAATTTCTCTACCAAGCAACTAGCCACCAAAAGATCATGGAGAAGTATATCCTCATTATTCAAATCATTGATTAACAAATAAAAATAATGAATTTTTAATGTAACATTCTTTTCCTTAGACATTTTGAAGTTTAGGAAATTAGCATCAACATATTTTTGGATACCAGCATCTTCTATAATGTATTTTTTTTCTTAAGTTATGTCTAAATTTTATATGCATATTTATATGAAGAGTAGACATCATATAACTCATTTGATAATGTATTTAAGATGATATTACAATATACCTTAGTTGTCTTATTTCATTTGAAAATTCTTATGTGTAACTGTCTATATCAGCATTTAGTGGTAGTTTTGTAAGATACTCTGCCATGTTAATCATGTCTAAAGTATCAAATACATGGTTTTGGCATCATTTAAAGTACTTTTCATCAAATGTGAAATTCTGGTAGCCTTTGACAATAATTTGGCAACGACTAATAATGAAGAGTTTGAAGTTGTATCCATAAGAAATAGACTTAAGTTTGTGAGACTATAAGCAAAGTATACAATAAGAAATAGTTGTCAAGGCGTGCTAGGGGCTATCCTTAAGACTATTTGTCTCTATAAGATAATGATCTTGATGCAAAGGAGTCTAAATGGCAATATAATCTCCAAGATTCAATGACAAATGAAAGTTACAAGAGTGCACATCAAATACAACTTTTCTCAGACAATAAGTAATCACTTTATAATAATGGACTGTATAAATTATAAATTAAAGAATTAAGGATCAAGGAAAATTTTAGTATTGCAATTTTGAAAAGTGCTAGCAATATATAATGAAGAGGTTAGTCTGCTAAAGAGACACCAAACCTCTTGAAATAGCCACAATTGTTGGAAAGGCATGGTGAATTTTTCAACAATCACATCTAACAATCAACACCATAGCGTTACTTTTCTAATGCTGCAGTACTGAGTATTTTGACTTCAGTGCCGCAGTGCTGCGTCTCTAGTGCCACAATGCTGCGTCTCTACTGCCACGACGCTGATTCCATACTCAACATCGATTTGTGACTTTTTCCTTTATTTTCTTTTTCTTGGTTCTTTTTTCTCCTTTGTTTATTTTAAAATACTCTTTGAAATATTCGATATGATGATGATCTTTTAATTTTCATTCTTCAATTCATCTATTAATAACATTTTATTTTATTTTCGTTCTTCGATTCATCTATTAATAATTTGGCTCTCCTTCTTCTTAGTATGTTAAGAGGAAAGCCAATAAGATAGTCCATGCTTTAGCTCAACATTTGTTAAGCTTAATGAATCTTGAATTTTAGCTATGTTAAGAGGAAAGCCAATAAGATTGTCCATGCTTTAGCTCAACATTTGTTAAGCTTAATGAATCCTGAATTTTAGCTTTTAAATTTTTTGAGTTGTATTTCAGCTCTTGTAGCTGAAGATTCTGAATAAAATATTTCCTTTTTTTTTAGAAAAGTTTTGAATTTTATATTTTGGGACAAAATTTTTAAAATTTTTTATTGAAAAATTTATTAGGTGAATTTCTTTTTTTAGGTTTATGATATATTGATGGTGGAGATGAATTGATGGACTGATTGCAAGAATTTGATTTGAGATATTGGTGAAATTTCGGGATAGAATTTGATGATTATTTAGCTGAATTTCGGGTTGATGAATTGGTTATCTTTGTTGTGAAACATTGGACCTTGTTGGATCCTACAAATTTGTGTTTGTTATTTAAATGGGTTCTATGAGAAGATATTTTTCCTCATTGGAACTCTGCTCCTTTGGTTGTCTGGACTTGGGTGAAAAAGAAAATACGGGCATACGAGAGGGAACTGAGGAGTACAATCGACAGAGATGAAGTGTTGAGAGATATTAAGAGGTTGATTGAAAATTCGTTCACAGAAACATATACTAATCAATAATAATTTGATGTATGAGTACGCTCATACAATATTAATTTGTTACAATTTAAAAAGATTATTTTACACTCAAATATTAATTTTAATTAAGAGAATAATTTTGAGAATAGGAACTAACTGAGAGGTATTTAATTTTAAAAAATAAAAGCTCACCGGGTATTTCATTTTTTTATTATTTTAAGGAACTAAATTTACAATTTCCATTTTAAATTAACTTTCCACTTGATTAATATCGTGAAACTAGCAAAATGAACTTAAAAAATCTAAAATACATGATTCGTTGAAGATGATCGGAGATATCCATACTTTAGGATTGAGTTAGAAGGGAAAAAACAAAAGCAGGATACGAGAAACAAAAGAAAAAGAAACGTAGAGTACTTTATCACTCTTAATTAGGAATGAAAAAAACAGCAAGAATGAAAGTTACAACTATGATCATTATATTTGTGATACTTAAAAACTATATATTGATCACATTCACATAATAGAACAAGCATGAGGATTCTCATCACTAAACGTAGAACCAGTATGATGACCGAAGACGGAAGAATGTGAAGTATACTGATAATAGGCATGATTTTGGCTATCATATCCATGCTTGTAGTAGTTGTAAGAAGACGAAGGCTGCGGCGCGTACTAGGTCACTGGACCATTGCACTGGTGTTGGTTATAGTAACCGTGCTGCTCAGCCGGAATGAACGGCAGCTGCCAAAGCTCAGCTCTCCGCCCCGTTTTTCGTACCGCCTTCAGAACCTTCTTCTGATCGGCCCATCCGGTGACTGTCACCTTTTGCATGCCCATGTCTATGTCTATATCATCCACGCCTAAGTAAATTTTTTTGGAAGAAAAAGAATTATGATTATTCATCAAGATCAAAGATTGTCGTCAAAAAAAAATTCCAGAAATAATACCTTTAATTTTTTGAAGAGCACTTTTGACCCCGCTCTAGCATCCGGCGCAATCCATATGTACACGCATTTCTGTGATCTGAGAAATACAAGTAATAGTAATAATACATCCATTAGCAAATGAAAATAATTCAGTCATGATGATATTGCTGGCTGGTAGTGTTGGAGAAATCTAGATCGTTTAATTGGAGCTTGTGATGATGATTCTATTTTACTGTGAAGGGTCGATGTTATATATGATGAATGTGTAGGAGTAGACGTTTAACGTCATGTGTTAATATGTAGAGCGTAGACCCAGTTCCTTCTCACTCTTTCTTCATTTCTCAACGAGTCTATTATTAGTTTATGATTTATTGCACCGACTATTTTAATTTCCATCCACTTCGTTTAAGAAAATTTAAGGAGACATTATGTTTATGCCTCGCATCGGCATCCGCCATTGGCCATTGCAGTAGCTGCTAGCCTTAACGTTCCAATATCATTTTGACTTTCTAGATATATAATAAAACATTTGAACCTTGATAATTTTACATGTTTCCCAATAATTGCTACAAAATTAAGGATCGCGAACTAATGCACATGCTAGCGACCTTACCGGATCATGCTTAATGCTATAGATATATAGTCATAGTAGTGATCCTTTGAGGTCTAAGTTTTTATATATTTTCATGAACTCAATGCCTTCGATGAACAGTTTGATATTCCTTTTGAATGTAATAAGCTAATGAAGAAAGAAGCAACATAGTATAATTATTACAAATATTAGAAATAAGAAATTTAAGACTCTTTTTCTTTTTTGGTGGTTGTGAAATAGTGTCAGTGTATCATATAATTCAACAAGTTCAATATCTAACGACATAAATCATGTTTCATGTAAAATTAAATACAATTTGGCATCATAATAACAATTACCCACCTTTAGGTAAGAGAAAAATTAAAAACTGTGAGGGCATAGAATTACAAGCATCTAAGTGCTGAACATCCAACAAAGTTTTTTTTTTTTAGTGATTCATTGACTTAATAGGCCTATAATAGAATAGTTTTGCTTCTGTGTTATTCAATCGTAACAGATTTCATTTCGCGGTAGTACAGATTAATTGAGAGAGAAATTATATTTCTGTATATAAAATAATTGAAATTCCGAGGCTTGAAGTTGACGTATGTGCTTGTAGTGAATGATGCACGTGCCCACATGGCTTCTTGTCATGTGTTATCATTCTGCCGACTACCGACCTCCTAAATTACGATGAGAATTTTGAAAATAATTGTTTTTTAATAAAATCTATTAAAAAAAGTGGGGTTTTATGAGAATTTTGGAGAGGTATCAGTAGCCAGACTCTTTTATTTTACTCGTCTTTTTTTCTTGGTATTCAAGCCCAGGGGCTCTACTCTATTAACGGGTCGGGCGGTGCGGATCACTAGCCTGTCCCCATAGGCTCAGTCTTTATTGAAGTCCAATTACATGCTAAGATTGAGTCCAGACAGACCCAACCCATTTTAGATCCTTGACATTTTCCCTTAATTTCTTGTCCACATTCCGTCGATTGTACACAGCCGTTTTTCATTACAAAAATAAAATAAATTTTACAAAAATAATTTAAATTTACATAAAATTATTTATTATCATATAACTATTAACTTTTTACTTATTAACACATCAGATAACACGTCAAATATAATATAAATTTATATTTTGAATTATTAAAATATAAAATTATTTTATGTATATATATTTATTAAAAAAATAAAAAGTTGCCAGTCTAAAAACCAGAGTATGAGATGATTTTTGCATGTGTGTGGGAATTAAATGAACAGAACACTCAAATGTTTATTTCTTTTTTCGTCATCACCAACTATATTTTAAAATTGCGCTTACTTAAATGGTTTATAATAAAAAATTTATAATGCACTCTTCTATTAAAATCTTAAGATCTAACTCCCTCCCCTCATCAAACTAACTAAAACACTACATCACCGCCATAGTCATAAGTGTTAAAAATTTATAGTACACTCCAAGATTTAAATAATTAAAAATTAGACATATTAAGCAATAAAAATAAAATTAAAGAAGAAAAAGATAGAGATTTATAGTTGTTCAATTTTTATAAATATATGTTTACTTTCTTCAGTTGAATAACATGCCCAACATTGTACTATAACTCAAAATCATACAATAAATAAAATTATAGAAATATTCTAACACTTTCTCTCTTTAAACAATTTTCCTTCTTTAGAATTTTTTTCTCTTTTTAAAACTAATATTCTTTTTCTCTCTATATCTCATTTTCTCTCTTTTTTCATGTGAAGAGATGAAGAGGAATTGGGTTCCCTTTCTACGACTCTCTCTCTCTCTCTTTCTACCTAAAAATAATGGAGAGGAATTGACCTTAAATTTAAGGTCTTTATATAGAATTTACTTTAAGCCCTTTTTTAGCTATCCAACCTTGAGTTTGATTTTGATTTGCCTTATAAAAGAAATATTTCAAATTTTTTCTTGCAATAAAGAGCAAAATTATTTTATCTATATTTGGAAAACTTCTTAATTGCTTTTTGACTAATATTTTTTATCTATCCACCTTTGGTCCTAATGAAATTTACATTGCACTATTTTTCCAATATGCATTGCCCAATTAGCTTTTCATTTTCTATGAGACTTTATTTTTCCAACAGTAAGTTTAGTTTTCTTGTGTGACCTAACCTCTTATACTACAAATTAGCATCATTGTACCTTGCATTAGCAACAACAATAGTATGTCCAGTGACAATACTTTCTTATAAAATATATAAACCAGCTTGCTTAATACCTTTCATCATAAGCATAAAACTCTTATTTATCCTCAGTTGTCTATTTTTAATTTTACAAGTGTATCCTGATTCATTCAAAACTCTTAAAGATTTCAGTTTCGTCTTTAATTTAGAAATATGTTTCACATTTTTCAAGATCTTTATTGTTAAGTGTTCATCATTTATGATTTTTTTTATAATAGTTATAGTTGTACATGTATGTGATATATTTATATATATGCCATAAATGAGTGTATTTTGTTAACATATTTTGCTGTGTGTTGTAAATTTTTAAAATTACATGTACACTCTTAAATCATATAGTCAATTCAACAATGGTATTAGAGCATGTTAAATTGAGTGTGTAATATGTAAGAATATTTATATTTGAGCATGGTGATATATAAAATTTTGACATGTCGATGTTTGTAATTTTAAATATGGTTATGTTTAATTGTTTTTTGACATGTTGATGTTTATAAAAACAAAATTATTAATATGGTGATTTTTATAAATTAAATATGTGTTGTTAAATATTTTGACAGGTGATGTTATATATATTTTAACATGGTGATATTTAATTTTTAACATATTGATGTTTATAAGTTAAATATATTGTTGTTGAATATTTTGACATATTATATATATATATATATATTTGAACAACATGTTGATATTTAAAATATTAAACAGAGTGAAATTTCAAATGTAATCATGTTGATGTTTAAAATTTGAATATATTGATGTTTAAAATTAAACATGATGATGTTTAATATTTGAATATAGTGATGTTTAATATTTGAACAAGCAGATATTTAATAGTTAAATATAATAATGTTTAAAATTTAACATGTTGATGTTTAAAATTTGAACATATGATGTTTGAAATGTGAAGTATATTTAATACAATTATAACTGTTATATTATTTATTAAAAATTGTAAATTATATTTTTATGTTGTTAACCACAATGGGAGCTCTATTGATGGGGTTAGGTGTGCTTACGTAAACAAATATTCTAATTGTAAATTAGATTCCTATAAGATGCAAAAATTTATTATAATTATCAATAATAATTTAAAATAATAACAAAATTAATTAAATTAAAATCTCTCTTAATAAGATTAAATAGTATTGTATTATGATATAATATTATACAATGATCCGTCTTTTTAATACAGTATTAGATGGGTTATTTCGAACATTCCCAATATTGCTACAACATGAGGGTAATACTAATAACATATATTTGATGGTTGACAAGTTAATCTGAAATACACTTATCCAATATTGCTACAACGTGAGGATAAGGTGTATTTAGGATCAGTAGTAAGAGTTGCAAGAGATGCAATTAATAAGAGTTATCTATCTTTTGAGTTTACAAAGGCCAATATTACTACAACTTGAGGCTAGAGTAAAATTGCCAAATGGGTCCACTTCTCACTATAAAGTTTAAAACGTTTAAACTTTTATTTTTTCATTTGAGAGATTAAAGGGATTATGTAAAGCAGTGGGAGGGCGTCTTTAGATTAAAAAATGTATAAAGTTATACCTATGATCTAAAGTGTTATTTATTAACAATTAGAAATGTTCCGTTAAATATTTCCTATTTTTATTTTATAGTGATATGATTAGTATCTTATAGAGATAAGATAACTATCAATTATCCATTAGTATACTTGAACAAGGCACACAAACTATAGGGTACCGATAAATTTTTAGACTTGATGATATATCTAAGAATTATTCTAGATTAATAAAAATACTAAGATATATAATAGATCAATAGAAAATATAAGAGGTGTTTATAATAATATCTCTTAAGAAGAGACGGAAGCTTATTAGAAAAAGATTAAGAATAATTTGAAAGTCAAATTATATATCTTGGCCTATCTAATGATCTTCAGTGGGAGCATCTGCACATAAGATGTACAAGTAGTGTAATGCTCTATCTGAAATTTATTTAATATATCTAAAATAAATATAGAGAATATTCACAATGAAAAATATTTTTATTATAATGAGATTTAAAATAATAAGAGTTACTATTAAAAAAAACCTTAATTTAGAAAATATAAACCTCTTAGATATCTGTTTACCAATAATTAACATTTTATATGCAAATAATATGAAGTATAAGGATATGAGATACCACACGTCCTTCTCACATTTGCAAGATGTTGCATAATTTAAGCAATGGTAGGTAGCTATAAAATGATAAGTACAACTTTACGTAAAGAATGGAAAGTATCTATATGTGGTAGCTGTTAGGACTTTTAAGTTACTTCTCCATTTTAGTAAAAGTATTAAGTTGTATAATAAATATTTTATACCAAGAATAATTAAGAAATATATATCACTCTTTGTGTTAGACAGAGAGGGATATCATAAAAATATTAAGAATAGTTATTCATGTTTATATGATAATGATAATATTTTGCTAACGAGTGTTAGTTAATTAATGACCATTATATTAAACAAACAACAAGAAATGCATAAAAATATATAGGTAAACAGAACAAATAATAGTTCAAAAACTTTGAATAATAACAAATTGTGACATAAATGATTAGGCCATGTAGTCATAAGATGACTATCTCATTTGGTTAAGGATGGTCAAATACTTGATTTGACCACAGAACCTTATCCAGTTTATGAATATTGTATTTAAGAAAAGTTGACGAAATCTTTTTGCAGGTGTTGAACATTGAACCACTGATTCATTGGAACAAATACATAGTAATGTATATGATCTAATGAATCATACTGCCACTAGTAAATTTTAATACTTCATTGTCTTTATTGTGATTTGTCACGATATGAACATGTAACGTGTCTGTAGGACATCGTTTACAGACGTATGGAGGAGCACCATATGACAAACAGAGCGTAGACCTAAAGAGTCTGACAATATAAAATGTGTTCATTTCGCACTAGAATAGCGGACTGGATTGAATAATTCGATCTAATAAATTTCAGCAAAATTTAATAATTATTTCGAGATCCTTCGGGATGTACATTTGTGACTTAATTATTAAGTAAATCACTTAATTAGTTAACAAGAGTTATTAATCAGTAAGATATTGACAAGTGGCATAATTTGGTCTATGAATTGTTTATGTCTTAAATTTACCATTTAACCTTGGTAGTAAAAATAAGTAAGGTAAATGTAATTATTCAAAATTATTTTGAATAATTAAATTATATATTATTAGATAATATTATAATAAATTAATCATGGCAATGGCCTAATATACATAATGTGTAGGACATTATGTTTAGTGTTATAATAATAATAATAATAATAATAATAATAATAATAATAATGCAAATGGTTATCATATCTTCAATATTCGGTGGAGGACATACCTAACTTGAAAAATATGTAATGGCATGGTAGGGGCATAAACTATAATGGATTGAATAATTAAATGTTAAATATCATTCAATGGTTAGGTTTTTGTCTCTCACTTCATCAAAGTTGAAATAATTTGTTCAGCTAGGCCAATATTATGGACCAACCATGACAATTAAATAATAAAAGTTTTATATCATTTTGTTTTGGCTTGATGATTGTTTTTTGACAATTAAAGAGAGATGGATGAGATGGTGAAAAATATTGAAAGGTTTTGGCTTTTGTTTTTTCAAGTAGTTGACCAAAAAAAACATTTTCAATTTTTCTTCATCTCTCAAGGATGGCAACATTTACTTTCAAGAGAGAATTTTATATTGTTTCTTCTAAGTCTACCCAATAAAGAAATTAAAATGAAATTATTTCAATTTTGTAAGAGTTGCAAAGTTCTTCAAATAACAATTTTTATTTCCTTTTGAAACAAGTTAAATTGGTTAAAGAGTTAACCAAAGAATTAAAATGTTTAAAAGTTAAACACAAAATAGTTGAAAATCCTACAAATATTATAAGCTACCATCTAGAGCTAAAATACCCACCTTGATTTTGGCTTAGAATTGTTCAAGAATAACTTCATAGTGAGCTCTTCACTTGAAAAATAGAAGACTTGAAGTTTTTGAAAGCTACCTTTATTAGCTAAGTGTTTATCATTTACGATTTTGTATAATATTTATATTTGCACATATATGTGATATATGTTTATATATGCCATAAATAAGTGTATTTTGTTAACATGTTTCGTTGCGTGTTGTAAAGCTTTGAAATTATATGTACACTCTTAAATTATACACAGCTCAACAAGTCCCATTTTCTTACTAATCAACTCAAGCTTTTAATGTATGGACAAGCTTAATGTCAACACAGGTGAAACCTAAAGGTATCATAACTAAAGGAGTGATAAACTATTGAGTTACTTATCTGCTGTATTTCCACAGGTGAGCCTTTCATTTCTACCAAGTTCCATTTCTTCACTATATCCAGATTCACTTAACTGATGTCATCATGGACTTAAGTGTTTCTTGTACTTGAGAAGCTGCAAAGTAACCTCAATCAGTACAAAATATCATCAGCTTTGTAGCTTGTTAATTATAACCATTAATTAATGGCCATGGAGTTTAAAGTCAGTGGCTGTCATTTTTACATTATCTTAGGCTTGGCTTCATTTTCTTCCAGTTCATATATGAGGTTATGATTCCATTATCTCTCCACTTTAGAAGAAAATAATGCTGATAGTAGAGCTTTTAAAAGATTTTGGTTTTCTAATACACAAGTTACATCAATATTTCACATTCATGTATTCTTGCATCATGTTTTATTTCTAGCACCTGCCCAAGCTGTGTTGATATAACTTCACTTTAAAATGTTTGACATTGGATTGCATTATAAACTATAGATGTAAGTTGCCTGGGAAGAGTTTGGTTTTTCAATCGAAAACTGATCTACCTTGGTATAACTTACCATGTAATTGATAGCTCATGACTTTATTTTTATAGCAGTGACTGTGTTTCAACATTTAGACTCACTAGATTTTGGTTGCAGGGGAGCACTTGGCAGCCAAATGTTATAGACCTTTTTGAGAACCGTACGGCTTTAGATACATTGCACGCTAAACAACCTAGAAAATAACACATAAAGAAGAGGTAAGAGAAACATGTACATAAAGTTTTTGAGAAAATGCTCTCTATGTAACTGAAAGAAATTACAAGTTAAAGAGATTATTTGTATAATTGAGATTCATTCCCTTATATATAACAGCTCTACATAATTGACGATTGAGATCTAAATAATTTAATGGTATATGTACAAGATGGAAAAATATGGTAAAGCATATTACAAGATGCCATCATATATCCCATAGAATATTCCCTTTCCAAATATGGGTCTACGTCTCTAATAAGTTGCGGGCATGAATTAGATCTCCACCTATGTCAGCGGGTCTTTTAGAAGCTCTGACCTGCAAACTGCTCCATTGGCACATACAGACTACAAGAGACTTTGTCGTGCATTAAGTATTTGAGAAAATGCTTAAGAATACTTAGGGGTGACATTCTTCCCCACTATCATTGCATATTCGCTGGAACTTGCGCACCCTATTTTCTAATCTGCCATTATGTGGTCTTGTGTTTCTAGCATGCTCCAATATCGAGCAACCATTTTCATTTGACAAAGTACTTGTACTTTAGAGATAGATTTTTCTTCCCCACTATCTGTCCATCATGGTTGAGTTCCACCTCTTTGTCATTAAATGTGAAAACCTCTAAATGTTTCCATTTCTGTAGCTCATGCTCTATTCCATGTCTTTCGTACCCTCACGGTATAGCTTCCAACACCTTTCAAGAAACACCGAATGCAACATCTATCTCAAAGGTGTCCCCACTTTATGCGAGACGTTGCCAACTCTTTTGGCAACAGAAAATAACCCATCATCCCTATGATTAAGGCCCTTATGAAATGGACGTGCTGACTTGCTCTATGTTGGAAGTATCATCTCTATCACCAAGTCCCTCGTAGTATGCTTGATATGCCACCACTTATCTCTAACCCACTCCTTGTATTGAAAATATATATCATGTGATGCCTTGGGTTGTTGCATGACATCCACACCCGACAAATCTTTGAGCTACGCCATAACTCATCTAATTTCAGTTAAGCATCTGCACTGTAGTTGGAAGCATAAACCTAAGCTCTAAATTTTCTTCATGCTCAATCTCACATCTTTATTGTAACTTTTATAGTATGATAATTGGTATAACCCATTCTTCCATTAGTTGTATAGCGTAAAGTAGCTTGGTGTTGGCTTTTAGTTTAGATTGCTTATTCATAAGCTTGTCTATCATTGGTATCATATAAGATCCCCCTTCTATAATGCACACATAATCATGTCAAAGAAGCGACACCACGTCGTATTACCTCAAGAACTCCATACTTAACACCACATCAAAATCATTAAGAGATGCTACTGAGAAATTTATCACACTGCACTAAGTCCCTAGGTGGATTTTGACCCCTTGAACCATCGCATTCTATGGTTTGGCTATAGCATTCATCGGCTTAAGGTATCCTTCCTCTTTCTCTATTTAAAGTCTCAAGTGCTCCACTTCTTCATGCTTAATGAAGTTTTGCGTGGCACCCGTATCTATTTGCACTTAAATATTTATATAGTTAATGTAGGCTTTAACATATATTAATGCCTTTACTGTTGGCATGCGGGAACTCCACTTGGTTTATTGTGTTGAGTAGCTACAAACACCTTATTTGACCTTGCTTACTTGTCTCACGTGCTGAAACCATTACGTTGAAGAAGGAGTTCATCTTTGGTTCATTACTCCTATGGCCGTTACGCTTATGTTTTTCCCATTTAGGCAGTTTACTTTTCTCCTCCTTATTCTCCGAAGGATGAAACTCCTTGACACCTCCACATTTGGTGTGATTGGGTCTAGAATTTGTGGACTTCCCCACATCACCCTTGCGTAATCCATGACCATTTTTGCCAATGTAAGAGCATCAGATATATTCGCCACTCCATGATGCTTTAATTAATTGGACTCCCATGTTTTCAACTCATTTAGGAAATTGAACAACAAGTCTTCTTTACTCATGTTAGAAATCTGCAGTATCAACAGGGAGCGCTCCTTTATGTACTCGTTGATGGACTTGGCTTACTTCAATTTCTTTAACCGCTTTTGAGTGTCGTGCGCTACGTTCTCCAGGTAAAACTGGCACTTTAGCTCCCATTGCAAATCTACCCATGTGTTGATGGTGCATATATCTTTGTATATCTCTTCTCTTTCCTACATTACTATATAATTGCATGATCGAAAAGATATAAGGTCATGGTATTTACCTTGTCTTTGTCCCTCACATCTATGGCATCAAAGTATCTTTTTATTTGCCAAAAGTAGTTATCGAGCTCCTTGGTGTTCTGCTTGCCGCTGAACTTCTTTAGGTTAGGACCCTCAACTCTTAGTGTCCTTTGAGCAGCAATAACTTTATTTACTACCACTCATTTTCACAACATCACATCCTCCTTGAAAGCTTCAAACCTTTGATGCTACTTCTCCACTTGGGCTTGAACCTTATCTATGATGGTATAGGCCTCTTGAAAAACCTTGACCCAATTTTACTACTAACTAGCATAACTCTTGATGGATGTGTTGATGAGAGAGCACAGCTCGTCCTCTCGAGTATGAGCTTCTTCACGTACTGGTTAAACTTCTCAAGACGGTCCGTCGTCTTCCTCAATTGTGCTCTCGAGTACGAGCTTCTCCACGTACTGCAATCATGCTCTTAATTAGGGCTATGCATAAATTCACTAATCACTCATATTGAAGACTGCACTTGTGCTCTTCATTAGGCTATGTTAGGTGTTGTATGAATTAGATAGATCAATTTGCTGACCAATTTTTGATAACTCTCCTTATTACCAATATTGCTTTTGGTATTCATCCCTACTTTATATTTATATCAATAGGCATGTCATTTGGTTTACATCCCCATCTACTTGAGCAAATCTGAAGTGTATTTTTTTTCTTTGTTTTGACCTTGCAACTTTGATTCTGAGAAAATATCTCAAGTTTCGCAATTTTTTATTTATTTCAAATCTATCTGCTTCACCCATATCATTTCTAGGTACTATTATGTCAACAACATAAATTAAAAAAAGTTAGTAACTTTACCTCATTTCGTGTACTTGTAGAACATTGTATGGTCTTTTTGATTTTGTAGATATCCATTCTGCAAACAACAGATCTATTAAAATTTTCAAATCAGGCTCTTGATGATTGCTTCAAGTTGTAAAGGAACTTTAATCTACAAACCTTCCCTTTTTCTATTTTTCCTTCAAATCTCGATGGTAACTCTGTATAAACTTATTCTACAAGTCTTGGTGGAGAAAACCATTTTTAACATTCATATGATATAGTGGCCATTCCAAGTTAGCAGCAATAGACAATAGGACTCGCTCCATGTTTATTTTTGCAATTGGTGCAAACATTTCTTAGTATGTCAATACTATAGGTTTGAGTGAAACCTTTTACCACAAGACTTGTACTTTTTAATTGATCTATCAACTTTCAATTTTAAAGTGAACACCGTTTACATCTCACTGCCTTTTTCTCTACAGGTAGTTGTATAAATTCCCATGTCATTTTTGTACAGAGCTTTCATTTCATCTTGAACAGCCAGTCTTTATTCGAGAATTTCTAGAGCCTCCTGTATGTTTTAAAAAAATTTACACAAGGAAGATTAATAATAAAGGCCCTAAAAATGGGATTTAAATTTACAAAATCTAATAAATTTGGATATTAGATGCCGGAGTACAGGTTCTAACCCCTGTTCTGAGGGCAATGGGAACTTCTAAATAAATAAAAAATGTCTCTGAATAGGAATATTGATAATAAGCACTGCAAGTTAGATATTCTCAACTAAATTTTTAGATTTAGAAATAGGAACTGCATGTTGGACATATTCACCTGAATTTTCAGATTCAGTTATGTTTGACATGGAGTAGTGGTAGTGAATAAGGACTTCATTTTCTTGGTTTGTTATACCTCTCCTCTTCATTGAACAAACCTACAATATCATTTTTTTTCTCCTTATTTTGCATCAATATCACACTTAAGATGTTGTACAGAATCTGCAGTTTCATTTTCAGTATTCGGTGCTAAAGAACCTACAGAGGACTCACTAAGAATAAGTGATAAAGGGGCAGTAACAGTAGGTAGAAATTCAGGTAGTAAGGAAATTGTAAAGGACTTACTAGGATTAAAGTTAGTAGCAATAGGTAAAACATTCCAAAAACTCTCTTCCTATCTATTAGTCTTTTCATTCTCCGCCTAAAGTGCATTTTTGGTAAAACATTTGGTCTTAAAAAAAAAGGATACATCTGTAGATTAAAAAAAAAAAAAATTGAGAAGGGGGTAAAAGTACTTGTAACTTTTTTATGCAGGAGAATAGCCAAGGAAAATAGTTTATTGCCCTCGGGTCTAATTTGCTTCTATTGTGATTATAGACATGTATAAAAGAGTCTAAAAACCCTTTAGGGTAAGGGAGGTGAAAAGATGGTAAGAAGTAGGATGGGCATTTTTTAAGTGGTTTATGGGTGTGTCGAGATTAATAACTCGGGTTGGCATTCTATTAATTAGGTATGGCACTATCAATATTACTTCGCCCTATAAGTACTTAGGAACTCTTATTTGAAGCATTAATACTTAATGTTGCGAACTTTTTTAAAATTGTGTAGCCTTAAATATTTTAAATGTTAAGTAGCTTAAAAACTTATACAAAAAGAGAATAAAAAATACTAATATTAATTATTTGAGAAAATATTCTCTATTATCACTGAAGAAAAGATACAAGATAAGATGATTTTGTATAATCGAAGTTCTCCCTCTTATATATTACTACCCCTCTACAATCAATGACTAAGATTTAAGATACTATACAACAATATAACGATATACAAATAATATGAGAAAATATGTTAAAGAATATTCTAAGATACCTCCACATATTATAGGAAATATTTTCCTTCCAAATAATGGTTTACGTCCCTCATAAGTTGCGGGTTTGGACTACATTACTATCTTAGTCACCGAGCTTTCTAGAAGCTCTAGTTCATATAGTGCTCCATAGGTACATATAGCCTCTAGGAGGTTTTGTCATGCATCAAGTGTTCGAAAAATTACTTGAGAATACTTGGGCGTGACATTCTCCTCCACCGAATCAGGCGACGCCCTCGTCGTATATTCTTTAGAACTTCAGCACCTTGTTCTTCAAACTACTACAGTGCACTCTGAGCTTTCCAACTTTCTTCCCTATTAGGCAACCCTTTCCACTAGAAAAGTACTCACGACTCAGAGGGTAGGTCTTCTTCTGCACCTTCCTTCCATCAATGATGAGTTTCGTCTCTATGTCAAATGTTGTGAAAATTTCCAAAGGTGCTTGGGTTTGTGGTTTGCACTCTGTGACTTTCATACACCTACGGTATGACTTTCAATAGCTTATGAAAAACATCGGATGTAGTCGTAGTCTCAAAGGTAACCCAACCTTATACGAGATATTGGCAATCCTCTTGGCAATAGAAAATGGCCACTTATTCCCATAATCAAGGCCCTTGTGAAGTGGGCGTATTGGCTTGCATTGTATTGGAAGTAACTTTTCTATTATCAAGTTCCTTACACTATACTTGGCATGCCACCACTTGTCTTTGACTAACTTCTTATGCTAAAAAAACTTAGATGCACCATACGATGTCTTAAGTTGTTAGATGGCTCCCATACCTAAAAACTCCTTAAGCTATCAAGGTAACTCACCTAACTCCAGTGGAGACATTCAATATGGTACTTTGGTTAGAAGCTTAGACCTCGGCTCCAACTCACCCTCATGATCAGTCACCTCTCTTGCTAGTAGCTTCTTCGATATAATAGTTGGCATGACCCATTTGTATTTTTTAAGCACTTTCAAACCTCCGTTGGTAGCTCATACTTGCCCCTTTTCACCTTATAACTCATCCCCCCCACATTGTGGCTGGATATGTCTCTTCTTTGCACTCAGCATATTTTTTAAGTTACATTGCGAAAAGAAGTTTGATGTTAGCATTCGGCTTGGATCACCCACTTTTGGGCTTATCTACCATCGGTATTATGCTATGTCCTCATTCCAAGATATATATATAGTTACGTTGAGGAAGTAACACTATATATATTGCATTAAAAACTCTATACCAAGTACTACATCAAAGTTATTAAGAAGTGCTACCGAAAAGTTCACCTTGTTGTCCCTTGGTGTATTTCTACCCCTCAAACAATCCTATCAAGTGGCTTGACTACAACATTCATAGACTTGAGTCTATCAGTATTTAAGTCTTCATATAGTAGATGTAGGCTTTAACATACATAAGCGTATTCCTTGTTAGTGTATAGGTAGCCTACTTGGCTTTAAAAGTGTTGAGCTACTACAAGCACCCCATTTAGCTTCGTTCTCCAGCCTTTTGTGACCAAACATTATGTTAATAACCTTCAAGCACCCTATTTAGCCCTACTCACCCACCTCTTATGATCTAAATATTATGTAGATAACTTTTTTCTTTGGACAATTCTTCACTCAATGATTCTCGTCACAAATAAAGCAACTCGTATTTGGTTCATTGCCTCTATAGCCACTGTGCTTTTGCTCTTTCCACTTGGGTGGCTTACCTTTCTCCTTCTTGTTCTTCGATGGATGAAACTCCTTGGCTCCCCTACCTTTACTATGACCGGGCTTAAAATTATTAGACTTTATTATTTCTCTTTTATGGTAATCTATGAGCATCTCTACTAATGTAAACATGTCAGATATATTTCTCACACCACGCCGCTTCAACTTATTAGATGCTCATATTTGTAACCTATATAATTAATTGAATAATAAGTCTTCTTTACTCATGTTGGCATCTGTAGCGTCAACAAAGAGTACTCTTCCAAGTACTCACTAATGGACTTGGTTTATTTCAGTTTCTTTAGCCACTTATAAGTGTTTTGCGTTTTATTCTCCAAATACAATTGGCACTTTAATTCTCATTGCAATTCAGCCCAATGTTAATGGTGTAATTACTTTGTGAATCTTCTCGCTTTTTCTACACCACCATAAATTGTATAAATGAAAAAAATATAAGGTTGTAATATTATCTTATCCTCATCTTACACACTTATTGTGTCAAAGTATCATTTCATTTGCCCGAAAAAGTTGTCAAGCTCCTTAGCATTTCGCCTGCCATTGAACTTATTCGATTTATGAGCCTCAACTCTCGGTGCACCCATAATAACTTAAGCAGCAACAGCGTTATTCACCATCGGTCACTTGCACAGCACCACGTCCTCTTTGATATATTCAAACCCTTTACACAACTCTTTCACTTGAGCTTGAACCTTGTCCATGGTGGAATAGACCTTTTCTTAAAAAGTCTTGATTCAATCTTATTGCTTACTAGTATAGCTCTCAATGGATGTGTCGATGATGGACTGCAACTTGTCCCTTTGAGCGTCGAAGTCCATCTGAAGCTTTTCCATTTGCTACTCTAACTTTCCAAGACAATTCGTTACTTTTCAAACATTGCCACTAAGCTCTTTTACCATGGTCCCTGGATCATGGCTAAGATCAACAAACTTCTCATGAGGTACAATGTTGTGCCTCTTAGCTTAAGGGTTCCTATCCTTACCTTTAGTCACCTCCGATGATGTTATTGCATCTTTCACCATTTTTATTGAACCTACTCTAATATCAATGTCACGAATCTTTTTAGAACCATGTGGCCTTATATCACTCTTATTGTGCTTGCTTTTAATACAAGACTAAATGTCTCAAAAAATCAATGCCTGAAGTTTAATGATACCCTTTTGCCATAAGCCTTGCCTTATATATAGCAATAATGCTATCTAGATTTTTCTCACTATGAATACCCACTTATTTCCCACAACTTTATAACTAAGATGCAAAGGTACCAAACACCGTGTATTTTTTTTTCATCAGTGCTTGATATTTATTATTCATTGTAGCTTTCTGATGAGAAAATTGCAAAGCTTTTGCTTTTGTACTTGAAGTTTAAGTTTATCTCTGTTTTGATTTGGTAAGCAAGATCTTAAGCTTGTAATGTTATTGCCTTTGTGATGAACACTTGAAATTACATATTCAATAAGATTTTTACATCATTATTTTGCATTACTAGTATTATTAACCTCCCCAACTTAAGCATGTTTACAATATTGTACCTAATTAGCTTTAACTATTTTGTGATAGGTTCGGTAAAATGGGCATAAATTTATACTTAAGAATCCAATTGGAGTGATTCTTAATCCTATGAAGAGCTGCCTTCATGGAATAAAATATTGGATTTCACAAGGAGTTTGTAATTCGAGCATATAAAGGGTAAAAACTAGCCTAAAAGAGAACTAATATGTAGTACAGGCCTAGTTCGAATAGTTTTAAGTATTTAGCCCATAAATGGAGAAATACATATCTAATACATATGATATAACTCAATTTGGAAAGCTGATAGACTTATCTACAACTTTATTTTTTTTCGAGTGGAAGCTAATTCGAACCACATCAATTTTAAATTGAATAATCAAGTGGGTACATTGATGATAATCATTGCAAATCAGTTGCCTTCCTCTTTGACTTTTGTCATTCAAGTTATTCCCTCCTCATTTGTCTTGTATTATCCATATTTTTCTATAAATAGGTGACCTGGTTATACTCAAAGTATGTAATTAAAGAGTTAGAATTTAGTTTAAAACACTTATCTTTTATATTATCTCTTTATAGTATTATTTTTTATTTACTAGTCTAAAGTTCATGTTATCTCTTCTTCCATCTCTTTGCTTTAATTTCATTATGTCTAAGTAATTTTTATTTTACTAATTTGAAAAGGTGAAACTCTTGGTAAGGTAATAAGATATACTTCAACTCTTATTTTAGAATTTAATGTTCCATTCTTAAGTTAAGCAAATTTATATATGATGTATATATCATTTTTTGCAATGTGGTGAATCTTGATTTATTATAGATAATCTTTATAGTTGGCACAATAAATTCTTGAAACTATTTACAAGATTTGGCGTAAATACCATTTCTTGTAAAGTGGGAGTCATGATTTATTGTAGACAAATATAAAGATTAGCATAATCAATACTTGAACCTATTTACAAGATTTGGTGTATAATAATTAAAACAAAAATAAATACAAGTTAATATATAAATGATAATGAATCTTAATTGTTATATCTTCCAATTAGAACCTCTTTTATATGAGAATTCCAATCGAGTTATAAAGAAAAATGAATATTTCTTATTTCATATGCCAAGAGTGGATCCCCTAACCTTAGCAATCATATTTTTTAGGTATTTGAATTATTATTTGCAAACATTTTATACTGCTTTGTTTGTCTTGAGATTATTTAATAGTTTGTAATTTTAATTCTACTTTCCTATGGATCGACTCCGTTCTCACCTGGTTATTTATTATTTGGATAATATACACTTGGAAATAAATTCCTTTATTCTGGACATGTCACTTTGATCTTGTTGTGATTGGATGAATATTAGTAGTAAGATCTTGACTTGGAACCACATTTTGCATAGGTTGTGTATATGATTGTAAGTATTCAGTGTTTAGTTAAATATTTTTCCCTGGTGCAAAAATAGTTATATCTATTGTATGCTAGGTGGTACGTTTATGTTCAAGAGTTGTATCTATTACATATTATGTATTAGTGGTTGTAATAGATTGGTTTAAGGAATAACAACATTAGATGTGTCTTTTTTAGGACTTGTCAAATTTGGACCTTTACTAGCTTCACAGAACAAGATGGAATCAAGGAAATAGGAACTAACCAATTATGGAGAGTACAAGAACTTGTAATTTTCAAAATATTTCTATCATAATTTAACTCAGAGGTTTTCTTAAATAGCGATTTGATGCAAAAGGAAATTCTTTTTCATTAAACTTTACATGCTTAGAGATATAGACTTTTTCTTTGAAGTCATATATATATAACCCTTATGCTAAAAGCTAAACCCAAGAAAGATATATTTAAGTATAAAAATTCAGCTTATAATACTATTATAAACTTAAATATGGAAGAAAGCACATGTGAAGGTTTTTATAAAGCTATAATAATATTATTATATATATATATATATATATATATTTGAAAACAACAAATTAAAGAGTGATTTATAACTCAAAACCATTAACGACATTCTATTGATTAAGAACACTATTGTTGAAAAAGTATCGAACCAAAATTTTAGTGATATTTTACTCTGTGTCACCAATGCTAGACTAGTCTCTACTAAATACTTATACTTCCTCTTCACTCTCCCTTTTTGGTGATAAAAAAACTTATGACTAATCCCTTTTTGGTCTAACATATTAATAAGAGCTCTAAACTTACCACCACCCCTACATCAAACTAAACTATTTTTATTTTCTTATCTAGCAAACTTTTAATATGTGTATAAAAGCTTATAAACAATTGTAAGACCTGAGACTTAAGTTGTAAAGGCTAAACCCAAGTAAATCTTGTGTAATTATTCACTAAACTAACATAATAACTATAACTATCCTCTAATAAGATAGAAGCTAACCCCAACACCAATATGTATTGTGAGAAATATAAACAGAACTATATTTCACTATAATTATGTATATTACAATGCTACAGAGATAACCTTTACATAGACTTTAGGTTAACATAAATAAGAAAACATAAATACATAAAAGAAAACCAAATACAACCTATTAATTATAGAATATATATGGCAGGAGATTAATAAATTAATTTTCTATATCTTTAACCCCCCTTAAACTTAAGTAGAGGCTTGAGTTTGAAAAAAAATATATTTTTTATTGTAATTGTGGGTATTGAGAAAATCAATCACTTGCGGATGTAAACGCATTGAATGAGACTTGAAACCAACTGTTGCGAGTGCAAGTGCATTGTCAACCACTGCGAATGCAAATGCATTGATAGAGAAACAAAAAACAACCGTTGCGAGTATAAGTGCATTGTCAACCACTGCGAGTGTAAACGTGTTGATAGAGAAAAATTAATTGCTGCGAGTTCAAGTGTGTTGAGAGATTCTCCCACTAATTTATTTGAAAATTGCAACAAAAAAAAATCTATAAAAATAAGAAATCACAAAATGGCCTAAAACTCAGGTAAACTTGTCCATATAACTTTGAAAAGTTTGCAAAAAGACCCCTATTATAAATTGGATCATCGAAATTTTAAAAGGAGACCTGGGACTGATAAATCCAGTGGAGGGGAGTTAAATAGAGCCAGCGGTGAGAAACCACTCGCCAGAAAATGATGGAGATCTAAGGTGGACGGAAGCTCTGTTCAAAGGAGTATGGAGACGCGTGTGGCTTCCGATCGACAAGATTCCGGTGCCATTAGAATCTCCAATTAATTCTGAGTAGAGTTGTCTGGGCGGTGCACGTTAATGTGCCAGAAATTGGTCGAAATTCAAGTGTTCTAGTAACAGCGGCAGAAAGTTTGGTCGGCGCGTAAAGGAGCGTGCAGTGGTGGAGAAGCTTGATTCCGGTGGGGTTCAATCGGTCGACAATATCTGAACTTTTTGAGCTGAACGGTGTTGATTACGACAAAATTCGATGAGCTTCCAATGACTTTCTGGTGAAACTCTGGTGAGCTTATTAAGAGTTGCCAAAATTTTTTTGACAAGTTCCGCTGAACAACAAAATAGTGAAAGAATCAAACCTTAAGGCTTTGATACCATGTGAGAAATATAAAAATTGACTATATTTCATTGTAATTATATATATTATAATACTACAGAGATAACTTTTATATAGACATTTGGTTAACATAAATAAAAAAATATAAATACATAAAAGAAAAACAAATACAATCTATTAATTATAGAATATATCTGGCTGGAGATTAATATATTGATTTTCTATATCTTTAACATGTATGACTTCTAAAGGCTACATAGTTTATTTATTTATTTTTAAAAATAGAAAAATGAAGTTTATGATTCATGCCTAAATGGCAAGCTGAATAGAAAGATGCACAAACATTTTTATTGATTGATGTAGACACATTAGATCTTTATACAATCCTTTTAAGGACTTTAGTATTAGGATGACCAAATCTCCTACATAATACATCAATCTCTCTTTATCACTTTGAACACAACAAATATAATCATCAAGGCTGATGTTATCAGGTCTTACACATGGCTTTAAATTATTTACTCTACAATAAGCAAATAAAAACATATGAAAGTGATGTCTACGAGTCAACAAATTTGTAGAAACATAAGCTATTTTGACATGATCAACAGTAACAAGTTGGTAAAGTCTTTTTATAGCCATTCTTTGAAGAACATTCCCCATCACATCCTTTATCACATCCTTTACAAGATAAGTTTAATTGTTGAACTCAATGACTAAATTGTTATCAGTTGCAAGTTTTGATATACTGATGAAATTTTTGGTCATATTTGCCATATGTAAAACTTTTGTAATTTTATAGATTGTGAGGTAAGTGTGCGCAAAATGCAAGTAACAATGTTCATAATTTTAAAACTAAATCCATTACCATCAATAATGCATTCCATACCTTTGTATTCAATTCTAGTACTCAGATTGTCGACATTATTGGTTACATGATGTGTTACTCCAATATTCATGTACCACCCCATATTTTCATTAACAGCTTTAGTGCAGAAGGTACTACATAGGCTGCTGGTTGAGGCTGATTTTAAGCTTGAGCTTATGGAACAAGTGGCTCAAACTCTTAATTAAACCTATTCAGACACGTCAAAGCACCATGACCAGTTTTGAAAGAGATTTGACACATAATTTTGAGTTGTTTCTCTCTTAATTATTATAATTTTGTTTCCCTTTTCACCTTGTAATATTCTTGAGAATTCTGATAATTATGATGTTGTAGCCATTGTTATAGCCAAATCCTCCTTTGTTATTAAAATTCCCTTTGTATTTTTGTTTAGCTATATTCTATTGGCAACATTTGTAAACACATTTTCAGAAATAAACATTTGACGGTTCAATTCTACGTTCTTGACTAAGCAAAATAGAATAAATTTTAGCCAAAGAAAGTTCACTTGGTCCGATTGATATAAATAAAGCAACATGATCATAATCAGATCCTAATCCAGCTAAGAGATAAGAAGTTAAATCATGATCTAGAATTGGATTATCAGCCATAGCTTGACTGTCTGTCAAACTTTTTACCTTCATATATTATTCATTCATACTCGTGGATCCTTCTCTGAATTTCTGCAACTGAGATCTGTGTTGAGTGAGTCTTACTAGAGACTGAGTACCAAACATGTACTCCGATGCTTCCATATTTCACATGGGGTTCTACATTGAATCACTGAACTGAGTACAAATTCAGTCACGGATGGGAAAAAAAAAAAAAGATCATCAAGAGTCTTATTTCCTCCATTAATGATACAATAAACTGACAATAGGCAAAACTTCAGGATCTCGATTAGAAGTTGCCAGAAAATGATTTGGACATGGTTTTTCACCGGTCAAATCTTCCAAGCCATTGCCTCTGGCTGATGCTAAAATCTGCGATTTTCAGAGCAAAAACTTATTGGTATCAAGCTTAACAGGACTAGTAATAGTAAAATTGCTGCTTGTCCATTGATATAGCATTCTCACTTGAAGCATTTGTTTGATCTGAATTAGACGAGTTTGTCATGGCTCTGATCCAAGAAACAAAACTCAAGATTTAGTGGAGAAAAAGGACTTGCCGAGAAAGTCTTGAAACTTTCCAGGAAAATGAACCACCAGCAAGAACAAAGAAATAATTAAATGGAGAGAAACTCAATTTCTGTACCAATATGAGAAGTACAATCTGCTAATACACAAGGGCTAGGTAGACTCTAGGCAATGGTAGAAAGAAAAATAAGACAATACAATAAGATATTCCATAATAGCAAACAAAACTAATCCTGATAAAAAGAAAAGAATAGTTTACAAACTAGAAAAAAGACAGTTGACTAAGATGTTAATAAGAAACGATTATTAAAAGCTAGAGATTTTGTCAATTATATTCAGTAGGTAAATGAAGAATATTCTAGAATCTTCAACCGATCTTATAAGAATAACTAAAAGGAAGAGAAAAAGTTGGAGATTTCTCACTAGCATAAACAAAATATACATTATTGTAGATTGTAGGTAGTTTTATTACATACTCGTTACAGCTTCGATAAATAGTACACAACTTGCCGATAAATAGTATAGTATCTGCATTTGAAAGGACATAAAGAGTTCCAAAAGCAGCATAATATGACCATGCCTTAACCAGTGTTTTGCATACCAGCGGCAATACCCTTCATCGTCAAAATAACAGTATCTTCCAGACCAGGAGCATACTCGCTTGTAGGGTTAAGCTTCACAAGCTCTGCGGCTGGTTTGCTTGATTCCACATAGTCTTTTGACAAGTGTGGCCTTACCTTCACATGGAACCCACGGTCACATATCTGCTTCAGAGTATAGGCTTGGCAGACATTAAGTGTTGTTATGTATGCATCACGAAGACGAAGCCTTTGCTTCAAGTATGGGTCTCCTTCAAGAAGATCTCTATGCCCAGCAACCTACAGGAGCAAACAACATTAGATTCTGTATACAGACATATTTCATAGGTGGAAGAAATAGTCAATCCACATACAAATTCACGTGTACAAGAATTATAATGAAATCAATGGCCTATTTAGTAGTGCAACCTAAGAAACCAAATTTTCCCTAGACGGATACATAATGACTTAATACTCATCAATCATGAGATAAAAATGTATTTTAAACACAGAAAAACTCTTTGTATTGTTCAATCCCAGGATAACAGCAGGTGAAAAGAAATTTCAAGTAAAATAGGAAAAATATAATTGTACAGTTCTCATAACTGGCTCTTTTTCTCGAGTCCCTTCAGTAAATTAACTCTATATTACCTGCATAAGAAGGCATTTAGTTTCTTCATAGTTAGCCCTCAAGCGCTCTCCAAATGGCTGCAGTTCCTCTGACACAAGTAGTTTGTCATACAAAGCAGCAATTCCAGGGTCTCCCTTGGCAAACACCATTTCAACTAAATCAATTGTAACCCTAAAGAAAGGCCACAGATTGTACATCTCCTGAAGCATGTGGAGATTCTTTATATCCTTTTCAATGACATGCTTAAATGCTGCCCCAAAACCAAGCCCCACAGGTAAATGGAATCTTGTCTGAGTCCATGCAAAGATCCATGGGATTGCACGGAGTGACTCAATGCCTCCACTTGGCTTTCGTTTTGATGGACGACTTCCAATGTTCATTCGACCATACTCTAACTCTGGTGTTGCCTACAGCATACCAATGATAAGAAGAAAATTATATAATGTAACAAGTATTTCTTCAATTTTCATCAAAATAATTGGTGGTGGAGAACTACCTTGAGAAGAGAACAATCAATGCTTCAATAATTTATTGAAATTACAGCAAAGGTCGGCCAAGATGGCTCAGTAAGAATTTAAGAACAAACTTGAAATACAATACATTACAGTTGGACAAAATGAAAAATATAAAATAAAAATAAAAAAATCTGGAAAGTTTGGAACTACACTGGATGCCATCGTGAAGAATAATAGTATTAGAAGTGGTAAATTTGATAAAAGCACCTTTTTTGTTTTCTTTCAGGAATTGAAACTCCAAAACTAACCATTATTAACAGTTACAAATATATTTAACAAAATTGAAGGATGAAAATATGAGGGCATGTGAAACACTTACCAGGCGGAAGTATTCCACAAAACGGGATTCCTTGAATACTATGGACCGATATTCCTTTGTTGCAATAACTGCCATCTCATCCATGAGTGCACGCCATTCTGGCTTAGGTGATATGGGGGGGTGCATTCCATGCTCTAGTGTAGCAGCCGTAAAACGCTGAAGTGTTCAGAAGCACAAGTGCTCCTCCCCAAAAGACTGCTCAATAACTTCACCTTGAACTGTCACGCGAAGTGATCCATGAACCGTGTCAGGTGGTTGAGACAGTATAGCCAAATGAGTGGGTCCACCTCCTCTTCCAACAGTCCCTCCTCGGCCATGAAACATTGTGTGTTTGACACCATACTGCTTGGCAACCTTTACAAGCTCTTCTTGAGTCTTATATAACTGCCAAGCTGCAGACAAACGGCCAGCATCCTTTCCTGAATCGGAATAGCCTATCATGACCTCTTGCTTCCCATTTATCTGATTTCTGTACCAATCTATAGAGAAGAGGCGAGCCACAGCAGCAGGAGCAGCTTCAAGATCAGAAAGCTTTTCAAACAATGGAACAACTCTTAGTGGCTCCTTCACACGACGTTCACGTTGTAAGAGCTCGACAGCAAGTACATCAGATGGGGAAGTAGCCATTGAGATTATATAGGCACCAAAGTTATCTGGAGGAAGTTCTGAAATGACGTGGAAAGTGTCCAACACATCAGCAATTTCTTCAGTTTTGGGAAGATCAGGGCCAACTAAAGGGCGTTTGCCTCTGAGCTCAGTCAAAAGCCATGCCTGTCTTTTTTCCTCAGACCAGTCTCGATAAGATCCAATGCCCAAGTGCTTTGTAATAGCATCAAGCACATCCGTGTGCCTCTCAGACTCTTGACAAATATCAAGTCTTACTAGTGCAAGCCCGAATGTGGAAACTTGCCGTAAGAAATCAAGAAGACTCCCATCGGCTATTGGTCGGTCACCACAAGTGCAGAGTGATCTGTAACAGAGTTCTAGAGGCTCCAGAAACTAGGCAAAAACCAAAATGGAGTTAATGAAAAGGAATTTTCTTTTCAATACATCAGATAAAAAGTGTGAGGGGAACAATATCCACTATCCTAAGAGTCAGCCACTGCAGAACTGAAGCTAAGCTACTTTGTTTTGGGAAGGAGAACTTCCCAGTATCGTAATACATCTGTTGTCACTAATTTTATAAAAAGAACAACCACTCAAACCAGATTTCTGGAGCAATGGGTACTTCAAACCCAGTGGAATATTCAAGTATACTGAAGTTGTTATAATCTTAAGCATTATATAGCCAATAGCTCATAATTATTCCAGGCAAAGAGAGTTTGAAAACTCTTTGATTAAGATTTCGAAAGTAGAATGAACTTAATAGTTTTGATATTCCTATAAAAGCCATTTGTGTTAACATAAACAGTATTCAATTTGATATATCGTAATAAATCAATCAGCCTTGGCAATTAGATGATTCAAACTTCCCTGACATGGAGATTAATAAGTTGTGAAGGAGATACCTGCTCCACATTAGTATAAGCTGCTTCCTCTGGGATGTCAGAAATCCCATTGGCTAACAGCTGACGAGCACGTTCGCGTGTATTATATAGCTTGTCTCTCACATCAGAAAGAATAACACGATATGGCTCATTTGGCGGAATCTGTTTCCAAATTTCTGCATCAAAGCAGAGATAAGAACAATTAAGATGTTAATTAAATTGGTGAAGAAAATCTAAATAAACTAAATCTTTCTCACAAAAAAGAAAGTAATAGTTCCGAAAACTAAAAGAAATATTCTGAAGAAAATTATTTTCCCAATCAGAAAGAATGACTAGAGCTTTGAGATAAAGCATATATGATTTGTTGAAACTACAATAACATTATCATCCCCAAATTTCGATTTTCATAATTAACAAAAAATATAATGGATATCCAAAACAGATAACAGCAAAACTTCTGAGTTTTCATAAAATAGCAAAGACTCTTGAAATTTGAAATTCCAAGCAGAAATTAAAATAAAAAACACAAACCTATATAGTGTTTTGCATCTTTCTTTGAGGACCTATGAAGTTCATCTGCACGAGCAAGAAGTTCGTCATTGCAGCGCCACATTGACAACTGCAAATATAATTTACAAAAGCAAATAAGAATTAATGGTAACAAGAAAGGCATAGTAATTCTTATCATCTAAACGTCAGGCATCTACCACCACCATGCTACCACCTTCACCACAACTGAGGTAATGCTCTAAATGATAAAGCAACTGAAAGTAAAAATGTCCATCTTTTTGATACCTCAAACATAAGATCCTCTATTTGGGAGAAGTACAAGTTAGCTGCCATCAGTCTAGCCAGTAAGCATACATCTCTTGTAACTTCAGAAGTGACTCTGGGGTTTCCTGCAGTCCAGATTAGATTAGATATTACCATGGATCCTGATCATGGCAGGTATAATTCTCAGAGGGAGAGAGATGCGTGTCAGTTGGATGAAAGCAAAGACACCGAACTGAGGACATAGATAAGTCAAGGAAAGATGACAATAAGTCTTTGAATAATAAGTTGACCTACTTTTGAGGTCCCTTTTATAAAATAACAAGTACATTTCTCAATTGAACTTCTAGGTAAAAGGCTTCCCTCTTCTTTTCCTTTCCCTTTTTGTGGATGCAAAATCCTATCATCTAGCAAGAAGATAACATAACATATACAGTTGGAATCATGTTGTTTCTTACTATCTAGCATTTCATCAGAGAGCATGCAAATAAGTATTATCTATTCTTTACCAGATCATCCGTTATCATTATTATATGTAGAGAAAAACATACCATTACGGTCTCCACCCATCCAAGAAGAGAACTGAATGAGAGGGGCATTATAAGGAACACGTTCATTTATTCCTAAGTTCTTTAGAGCTGTGTCAACACGCCGCAAGAATTTCGGTACTCCTTTCCAGATTGTCTCATGGAAGTAGCTCATTCCAGCTCTCATCTCATCTTGTGGAGTAGGGGGAGTCCTTTGGATCTCATCTGTATGAAAAGCAGCTTGAATCTACAAGATAGGAAGGTGATATGCAATAATTATAGTTCTTACGATGAATAATGCTGAAACAAATCAAATAATGAAAATATTTGTTTCAGTCATAAACAGATTTTTCAGACAGATTGTACCATTGTCAACTTAACTTGAGCTAGGACTATCTGGGGATTATAAGCATGCGGCTTTAGTTATAGAGTAAAATGCAGATACAGATGTGATAAGAGTTAATGCCTTGAATTTTAGCTGTAAGACATTCTTCATGTTCAAGCGACTATGAAGGACATAAACAGAGGTAGATCCCAGTATCAAGTACAAAATCTGAAATTACCTATGCAATGGCAAACTTAAATATTCAAAGTCATCCCTAGAGTTATGGCGCCAGATAATTTTGTTATTTCCAAACTCAAATATGATATCCTCAATTTGTAAGTACTCATCACAGACAAATTTACATAGATTACCACCATGGGAGTACACAACAACAAAGAATCTAACTTCATATCTTGACAAATAAACATGAGTGACTAAGAATATCTCACGTAGTCAGAATATCCTAAAAAGCACTGCCTACTTCAGGAAATCCAATCAGAGAGAGGGAAAGACGGGTAGGGGGAATAGGGAGGGAGCATGGTTTTAGCCCCGGACCATTAATAAACCTGACATGGCTAGAGAATATATTCATCAATATCTTTAATTCTTTTTTTTTTTGGGTGTTGAACAATAAATGATTTGTCAGAATCAGAATACCTCTCTCTGTAAAGCCTCATCAAGTTCCTGCTTATCATCAGGAGTTATGTCCTTAGCATACAATTGTGTCAAGCAATTTCGAATCCTGAAAAGCAACAAAAACCCTATGAACAAGAACCTAATCATAGGAAACCCCTGGAAAACGGTATCTTAACAAATATTTGTACATGATGAATCCCACAAAGGAAGCAATCGACAGAGAAAAGAAGTAGGGAAGATTAGCTACATATTGTTACAAAATGCTTTATCATGCAGGCTTCAAAACTTGATCCTCTAATTATGAGAGTGGAAAACTAAGGTAACTGGATAACAAACCTTCCATGCTTTTGAAGCAATGATCTTCGCACAGATTGAGTTGGATGTGCAGTTAGGACCAAATCTACTGTCTGGTTCTTCAAAGCATCAAAAACTTCTTCTGGAGACTTCTTCAATTGCACAACAAGCCTCTTGAGAGTCTCTTCAATATCTGATTCAGTTGTTGCTGACGCCTCATCAATGAAATCCCCCTTCTTTAACTTGATTCTTCGTCGATAAGCAATTTGAACTTCCTCAGCCAAGTTTCCCAAATTAAGCATGTGGGTAAATGATTTCGTAAGCACAATAGAATCCCCAGGATCCAAACTTGTTAAAACATTTCCAAGCTCCTCCAACTTTTGAGCATCACGCTCCCTTTCATATTCTGCTGAAAGCTCGTAACACTCTTGAACCTATAAACCATTTATTATTTGTAGGAGTCAATATATACCTCTATTGTTAATGACGCACATTTCTGCACTGGATTCCCCTTTTAATTAGTTTGTCAAAAAGATATAAAAGAGAAATCTTGCACGACATTTCATTCAGCATAACAGCTTTGTAAAGTTGCAAAACTATTAGAATGAACTCAAATGTCGATGATGTTGCAATCCGCATTAATCTCTCAAATTCACTTCCAATGGAATTAAACAAATGCAAGAAAAATGAAAAGATTTGAGTCTATATATACAGTAATTGTTTTTTACAATGGAAAGACAGCATCTTTAAGTCATATACATGTACGAGGCAAAAGTGCACAGGCTTCCATTTCCATCATCAAAAAGTCATTAAAAAAAAATTCCAAAACTTAAGATTTTCTTGATTGTGTTTCTTCAAAAATGACATTGAATATGCTTAAGATTAAAATTTACTGATGAGTACAAGCTTTTGTTGTTATGAATTGGTAGCTGAGTTTAATTACAATTATAACGAACAGTTTTGATTTTAAGCCAACAAATAAGGCTTTTTTGGCTCAAAATGAGGACAATTTATTGCTTTTAGTAAAACGAAAAAGAGGAACAATATTTGAAATTGAAGTCGTTATCACATAAATTCGGTTCTTTATCAAACAATATGCAGCATAAGCACGATTATGAAAGCTAATAATCAAATTATCATTTGTGCATATAGAAAAAGTATTAAATACTGTTTCCCTGATATCTTCCCCATGTAAATCCTGAAGAATATCAAGAAATCGATCCAATAGGAGAGCATCATACTCCACCAACTTGTCATCTTCAGAGACCTTGGATGGTGCTAGTAGCCTCAATTGAGCATCTATTGATGCCATCTTCTCCAAATTTCTACTTGCCATTTCTCTCCCTCTCTTTCTATAGCTCTGTTTTTAGTCTTTTTTTTTTTTTGGAATTATAATTTATCAAGCAATCAACTTTAATGCAAGCTGAACAAGGCCAAGCTATGAACTCTATGAAAAGCTTAAATCACGCACTCGAAGACCTTAACAAGATTAAAAACGAACTATAAATGCATAAAAAAGCTAACCCAATTGAGAAAAATAATCAAAATTCAAATTATTTTAGTACTCAAGTAAAAAAAAAAAAATAGAGTACAATTATTAAAAAAAAAATTATTTTAAATAAATAATTAAAAAATATTTTTTTATTTTAATACTCAAATTAAAAAAAATAGTATCAAAATTATTCAAAATAAATTAAAAAGATAATAAAAAAGAGTATAATAATATTTTATAAAAAATTTAAAATATTTTATGATATCTCTCAATAATATAAGTATTAGAGACTATTTTTTAAAATTAAAAAATACATTTAATTTTAATTCAAACATTCATAAAAATAGTCAAAATGTGAAATTATATTTATGAGATTTTTTTCTAATTTTTAATTGCATTCTTGTAACGTTTTCAATTTGATCTCTTCTCTCTCTCTCTATGTGGTATATATACTATTAATATGTTGTAAGATACGATTATACTTAATTTTTCTAAGGATGCATCTTTGGCGACAAGTTAATGAAACCATTTTTACCAATTTTTATTTATCAAACCTTTTTCTGAGATAATGTAAATATTATAAATTTTTCTTAAATAAAGTTGTATTACGTTTTTTTTGTTATAGAGCAATGTGGATTCAAACAGATGTAAATATTTAAATAATGTATAGTCAAATGTAATATAATGTTAAAAAATATTAAATTTTATTACATTAATCAATCATTGATCAGCGTGTAAATTGTAATTCGATCACATTCACATATTACGTGTGATGTTTTGAATAGTATTGGACTCTTAAAGCATTAAACAATATACTCATTTTAAACTTTTTCTATATTTTTTTTTATTATTATTATTTGAGAAAATTTTCTTATTTTGAAAATAAAACAGATTACATTACTGCAATAAATCGTCATGAACAAACTTACTAACCACAATCGGCACTGAGCCATACCAAGTACATATTAATAATTAATAGTATCTTGCTGCAAAGCCAGCTTAGCAAGGCCATACGCTACTTGATTTGCGACTCTAGAATATATATAAATTGGCACCAAAAAAAAAACTTTTGAAAGAGAAAGATGTCTTGATAAATCATACCAATCTCTGAGGGAGGGAGAACCTGGTCACAAAAATCATTAACAATACTTAAAGCATCTAAGGCAATTATAATAGAACCAAAGCCAGCATATTTCGCAATCATCAATACCTGTCACACAGTAAGAGCTTCAGATGAAGGCGTCGGAAATGAACCTCGGAAAGTGTCACACCCCATATACTCTTTAGTATTTTTTTAAATATTTAGCACGCGATTAAATTTGTTGGAGGCTATTTAGATTATGGAGCGCTACGTGAACTGAAGTTTTTAAAAGATCGGTTATTTAGAATGAAGATACGAGTTTAGTCCGCAATTGATTAGGGTTGTAAACTCTTATTTGACAGGAGAATATTCTATAGCATATATGATGTCATCTAGAAATATTTTATAGTATATTTTTTCATCTTATATATATACCGTTAGATCATTGTATAACATTTTAAATCCTATCGGTTGATTGTGTAGAGCTAAATAGTATAAAAAAGGAACACCCTCAGTTGGAAAAAGCATCTTATAGCTTGTATTTTCTTTAACAATACAGAGAGTTTTTTTTCAAACACTTTGTGAGTGTGTTTCTTCTCTTCTTTGTATGGTTTTCTAAGCTATTTTGCATGCAATGTATCTAAGATCGCACGGTTCTTGAAAGATCCGTGGCATTTGATATTAAAGCAGGTTCAAAGAAGATGGAAAAAGATGCTTCAACGTCATCAGAGTTAACTGAAAAGAGGGGTAGGGACCTTAAAGTTAAGAGGCACGGCAGTGTACATTGTGAAAAGTCTGTTGATCTTGGCCATGATCTGGGGAACATGGTAAAAACGTTCAGTGGCTCTGTGGGAAAGGTGACGGATCACTTTGGGGAGTTAGAACAACAAGTAAAGAAGCTCGAGGTGGGCCTTGACACTCAAGGAGACGAGTTGCTCTCCCTCATCGACATATCCATCGAGACTTACGCTGATAAGCAACAAGACTTGATCAAGGCTTTTCAAGAGACGGTCTACACCACAATGGAAAAGATTCAAAGCCAAGTTGAAGAGCTGCATCGAGGTTTGAGATTGTCAAAGAGGACGTGGTACTGTGCAAGCGGGCAAGGCGAATGAGTCTACTGCCGCCCAAGTTACTGTGGCTACACTAAGAGTTGATGCTCCTGAGCCTAAGGAATTTAGTGGAAAGCAAAACGCTAAAGTACTCGACAATTACTTCTGGCAGATAGAGAGATACTTTGACGCGTTAAGTGTACGGGATGAGGATAAGGTAAATATCATAACCCTAGATCTCTTTGACCATGTAATTCTATGGTGACATAAAAAAAGAGAGAAAAATTGTAAAGATAATTGCACCATTAACACCTGGACAGAGTTGCAGCAAGAGCTAATTCTATCTAGATAATGTGGCGTACGACACTAGAAAGCCACTAAAGGAGTTGAGACAAACCAAGTCTATTATCCAGTACATGGAAGAGTACTCTATATTGATGTTGCAGATCCCTAACATGAGTGAAGAAGACTTGCTGTTCAATTTCCTCGATGGATTACAAACATAGGCATCCAATGAGCTGAAGCAGCGTTGAGTGCATAATATATTTGATGCCCTCACATTGGTGGAAACATCACGGATTATCACAAGAACGATGTAGGAAAGTCCAAGAATTCAAAGCCAATCACAGCAAAAGTGGGGGAGCCAAAGAGTCTCACCCTTCTTAGGATAATGAGGGAAAAGGTAAACCACCTATATGGAGAGAGCAGAAGTGCAATGGCAGGATAAAGCCGAGATCTAGCTGCTTCCTTTGCGACGGGGATCATTGGGTGAAGGACCGTGTAATATCCAATCCTTATTAGTAGTATTGGCGCCTAAATTTTGGTATAGAGCAAATAAGACACCGTAGGGTTACTCGATTTTAACCCTATTAGAAATATTCCCTTTATAGTGCACGTGAGAGATATTAGACCTAATTTGATAATTTCACACTCGATCGGTGCGCCGGACGACCCTAAAATATTTTTGGAATTTTTCTCTATTGGCTTAGAAAAGGAAATCCTAACTTACTACATGAATTTCCATTTAAGGGTGATGTATGGAAAAAACCTTTGTTGAGAAACATAATCCATATATTAGAGGATTGACCAATTAGGAGAAATCTCATGGATTGCCAAGTTGGAAATTCTAGTTAGTTCTTTGGACTATTCTAACTAGATAGTTACAAATGAACTAATTACATAATTAGTTTTCAACTAATGACAAATTAGTAATTTTGAGTAAGTTGAAGGGAAAAATGATCAATTGAGGGAGCACTATATATATGTTGGAAGTGTGTAGAATTTTCAAGTGATCAAAAATCAACACTTAGAGCAAAAAAGAGAGAAATTCGTGCAAGGTGAAGAAGTGCTGCTACAGTGAAATTTTAGTTTTTTTTTCATGATTTTTCATGTGTAATCAAGCTAAAATAAGGTTACATATGAATCCTTAAGCTCAATTGAAGCCTCAATTAGTGGAAATTCAAGAAAAAAAGGTAAGAAAAGCATTATTTTATGAGTTTGATAAGTGAACTTTCAAGAATGCTCCAATTGACATTCTTGGCTTAGATTGAGTTGAATTCTAGTGTGGAGCTTGAAGGAGTCATCAATTTGACGAAATTGGCAAGGTGAGAATTAGGGTTTTTGGTGATTTTATTGTAGAGATTTCAATTAGTTGTAATTAGGGTTTTAGAATAAAATTGGCATGATTTTGTTGTAATTAGAACAAGAAATTGAGAAAAGAAATGTGTTGGAACCTAGGGTGAAATTCTGCCACTTTAAGAGAAAGCAATGTGTTTATAGAAAAGGAAACAAGGCACTTACATGGTATGCAACTCGTTGAAAGTCCTTCAGTGACAACAAGCCATGTACTTTCCCATAACTAAAAAGGGCCAAAGAAAATGGCTGCAATTTTCTCTGTAGCTCTGCAAAATTTTTGAACTCCTCAAATGTAATGCGTATATCCCTAAGTTGTGGCTCATTTTCTAATTGGTCAACCCGACTAAGCAGTCTGTTTAAGTGACTCATATCAGCAGAAGTAACCATGGATAATGCAAAGTCCACAGCTGATATAGTTCCTCATAACTTGTAGTCATAATGTGCAAACTCCAATCTCACCATCTACAAGATAAAATGAATGTTCTTTTAGATAGAACACTAACATCAATAGGGATTTGAATATAAAACAACACCGATTTGGACCAAGAAAAAAATAAACTGTCCAACATCGAGGGGTGCAATGTGGCTCAAGTATGATGCCAATAAAATCACGTGTACTTTAGCCGAAAACAACTAAATTGTTAAAATATCACAATCAATATTGTTCAAGTTTTATGGAGGATAAGTAGAAAGTGGGTGAAAGGAGGCTTACTTCATCATGCAAACCTCTCAAAAATTGGACAAATTTATCAAGTTGGAGGCATGCTCTTCCATCTTCACCAAAGAAGTATCCTACCAAACCTCCATTGCACAGAACCACTAACCTTTAGCCCTGTCCGAAGTCCATCCCTATGGAAAGCCCCTTGTCTATTATGAGATTGCATTAAAGCCATCACTTTCTTAAATTCTTCCTTATCAATCTCTCTGTGAACAGATGTCAACGATCAACTTCATAGCTCATTGAAGAAAGAGGAGGAAAAAGACAGCAAGCGAAAACACGTTAATCATATCTAACTGCATACGACTTTTATAAAGTTGTAATCAGGTCAGCAAAAACAACATTTCAACAACAAAATGCATTCTCTCCTAATTGTATCCTATGACTGAGGTTACTCTAGTTGCTCTATTTACCAAGGAAGGTTATGCATTTCCTAACTATGCTATTTTGTTTAAAATTAAATTGGAAGATGTCATAGTATCATTGTCAACACCAGCCAGAAAGGATACAATTTGTAATAGCATCAGAGTAAAACTAGCATTTGTCGATCTTCAATTGTTCAAATAGATAAAAAGAAAGAAAAGTAATAAAGGATGGAAAGAAAATATGGAGACAAATGGGCCACAGAGTATGTCTTTGGACTGATGATATTCAAGTTCTCCTCTATAATAACAAGTATTTACTGAGTTTCATCATGCAAGACAATAGTTAGGAATTGAGTGGTGTTTTGATTGAATTGTTGTGTGTAAATGGTGCATATTGTAAATTGAATGTGAATGGTTGATGGAAAAACCAAAAATGAAGAAAATAGGACATAATTGTCCATGTTGGAAAGGTGAAGGGCAATTATGTCCAACCAAGTTATAAGGTGTTCAATAATTTTCAGGGCGCTAGATGGTGAGTTAGTTTCGATTATGGCTCCGTAACTAAAATCGGGAAGTAGTATGCATCCGGGCTTTGTATGCCGATTAGGGCGTTTAGTAGTTAAAAGAGATTCTAGCATTCGATTTAGTTCTAAATGTCATTTGTGGCGCGTAGGTGAAGATAATCGAGAGCGTTAACGGGAGCAGAAATCGGGAACGAAATTGAGCGCGGAGCGGTTGTGAGTGAAAATCTGTCATTTCTTTTACTTTGCGTTTATTATGTTTTCGCATAATGAATATGCATGTTTTATGAGCTTTCGATGCATAACCATGATTTATGATCTTGATACATATTCATAGACATGCCTTTACATGTTCGAATTGAGAAACAGTTTTAAAATTTCTGAATTCGTTTTTAGGGCCATTGGCACCCTCAGATTATAGTGGTGATGATTGTATTAGACCGGCTGGTATATCCCGTGTACATGGACAGGTCTTGGGGGTGTGTCACTAACTCTGGGAAGTCGGGAAGTTGAGTCATGTGAGTCGCTCTATGTGTACGGTGTATTGTCTTGCTATATGCACGCGATGTAGGATTCCGCTGCATAGCCAGTGAGATGTCTTGAGATGTCACTGTGGGTGCTGCTAGTTGAGGTGCCCCGTGACCTACTCACGTATGCGGTGCTAGTTGAGTCGCTGCGTAGGTATAGAGCTTTAGGGTTACCATTGGTACAATTTAGAAAAAAAATGGCCGAGCAAGGATTTTACTAGTTTTCGATTTACCGATAGCATTTATGCATTTATATGCACACAACAGTTATTATGTTATACAGATTCTGAATATAGTTTTCCAAAGATGTAGATAAAACCCGCTCGGCAAGATTTCAATAGCATATGATGTTAAAAACCGTTTTACAATTTTACGTCAGTTTTAGAAGCATGATTTCTGCGTGAACTTTAAAATTTGCTATCTATACATGATGTTATTTTATTAAAATTTTATTTACACTCACTACGCTCCTTTAGCTCACCCGTTTTGTGTTTTATATTTTCTGAACCCCTTTCTCAGGTGCAGGTCTCGGTACGCAAGCTGCTGATTCTCCTATTGCCGAATAGTGAGCCGAATCCCAAGATTATTTTTGTACATGTAAATGTGCTAAATAGCACCCTTTACTTTATGCATAATAGTTGTAGGCATGTATATTTGGATGTATGTTTTGAACCGAGAAGAAGAGATTTCAATTTTATGATGATCGTTCTTTTTACTTCTATGATTACGCTTATTTGTGATTCAAATGAATAATTGAGTTGTGTTGGATTTGATTTGGGAAGGACCAGAGGTCCGAATTGGTAGAATTGAGATGTATTGGAAATAGAAGTAAAATTTCTTTGCAGGTTTTATATGAATTTTTCGAAAAACAGGGGAAACTCTGTCCGTTTGTTTTTAAAATTAAAATGTCGTTTTCGTGTATGTTACTAGACCTTCTTAGTAGTAACAAGAAATAAAAAAGGGGTTCGCCTCACGGAATTTCTCAACATACCCAGTTAGGTTCGGAGGAACTTTCGTCGGGATGCCCGGTAGGGCCGCTGGGATCTATAGTATAGGTTTCGAGTCGGGTCCTGTCAGAGTGGTATTAGAGCCCGGTTTTTGAAGTTTTAGTTAAAAAGTTCATTTTTAGAATGAGATTCTTGAAATTGCATGCGTATTTTTCTAAGTTTAGTAAGTTGAATTCTTTGCATTTGATAATCATTTGCATCACTAAATTTTCAGAAAATATGCATCGTCGTGGAGGCCCACGTACTAGAAGAGCAGCTGCGGAGGCTTTTGCACCTGAAGAGGAGCAGGGAAATGAGTCAGTAAATGTTCCTACGCCTCAGACCCCTACTGAATCATCTCAATCCGCTGAGCCAGAGGGTGAAAACGTGACTATAGCTCAAGTGGCCAAGATACTAGTAGCGGCGATCCAACAGCCGCGAGAGACCGGAGTCTCCATTGAGTGCGCCAAGAAATTGGGCGCTAAGGCTTATGATGGTACCAGAGATCCTGAGAGAGCTCTATCTTGGTTAGAGAACAATGAAGAAATGTTTCAGGTTATGGGATGTACGGAAGAGCAGATGGTGGTATACTCCGCATTTCTGTTGAAAGAAGGAGTGAAAGATTGGTGGAAGGCCTTGCAAAGGAGGAACGCCGATGGGGTGTCTTGGGCGCTTTTCAAAGAGGAATTTTTGAATAAGTTCTACCCCAAAAGTTATAAAGATGTGAAGATAGAAGAATTCTTCAAGCTCGAACAGGGTTCCCTCTCGGTGGCTGAGTACGAGAAGAAGTTTTCGGAGCTCCTTCGTGCCGTTCCATTTATAGCCGATAATGAGGAGCAGAAGGCTAACCGTTTTGCAGTGGGTCTCAATCCACAAATCAGGGCATACGTAGTATCGGCAGCCTACACTCAATATGGATCATTGGTGGAAGCTGCAACACGGGTTGAAAGAAGCATGGCGGCTATCCCTAAACGGAAACAGCAGGGTCAGAAAAGAGGCTGGTCAGGTAGTTCTTGAGGAGGACCGAGTAAATTCACCCGAACAGAGGAGAGATCTTCATGGTCTAGCAGTCAAAATCCAAGCCAAGGAGCTCAATCCAGCCAAGCTTCCGTTCGGCAACCATCCGCCGGATTCCGAAGCACTAAAGAGAGTTGGAAGAATTTCCCGATGTGTAATAAATATGGCAAGGCCCATCCGGGGATTGTAGGAAGGGGATTACTGGGTGTTATAAGTGCGGTCAAGAGGGTCACTACATGAGAGATTGCCAGAATGATGGAGCTAGCAGTAAGTTAGAAGATAGACCACCAGCTCCGGGATAAACTAGTGGCGGTCGAGGGCAGATTCGAGGAGGTCCCTAATTCAGAAGATTGAGCGGCGCGAGCCAGCCTAGTAGGGGCGCCGGTCGAGGAGGATCATCCAGTGGATCACAAGTGAAACCGCATACCCAGGCTAGGGTATTTTCAATGATCCAACATGAGGCGGATGTAGCCCCAGAAGTTGTGACAGATACAATGTCAATTTTTGATCGAGATGCTTATGTACTGATAGATCCTGGAGCGACCCATTCTTTTATTTCTGTGGAGTGTGCTGCAAACGCTAGTATAGCACCCCAGTTATTAGATGGTGCGGTAGTAGTGTCTTTTCCTACTGGAGACTCCATTGTAGCAGAAACGGTATATAGGAGTGGTAAAATTAGTATTGAAAGCCAAGAGTTTATGGCGGATTTGATTGTGTTGACCATCAGTGAGTTTGATGTGATTTTAGGGATGGATTGGTTGTCTAAGTATCAATCCTCAATGGATTACTTCCAGAAAGAAGTTAGATTATTTAGCCCAGGCGGAACGGAAGTTATTTTCCGTGGGGTGCGAAAATTACTTTTCGCCAACATAGTATCGGTAATGAGGGCAAGAAAAATGCTTCGGAAGTCATGTTAGGGTTAGTCTATGCCATAGACGTAAGAGATGGTGGAATGAAATTGGAGGATATTCCGGTGGTGAGAGAGCTTTCGGATGTATTCCCCGAGGATCTTTCGGGATTGCCTCCGGATAGAGAGATAGAGTTTAAAATAGAAGTAGCCCCTGGAACACAACCAATTTCTAAAGCACCCTACAGAATGGCTCCTTCAGAATTGAAAGAACTGAAGGTTCAGTTAGAAGAGTTGGTGAATAAGGGTTTCATAAGACTGAGTACTTCTTCTTGGGGTGCACCAGTTTTGTTTGTGAAGAAGAAAGACGGAAGCATGAGATTGTGCATTGATTACCGGGAGCTGAATAAAGTAACGATGCGTAATCAATATCCACTTTCGAGAATTGATGATTTATTTAATCAGCTGCAAGGAGCCAGAGTATTTTCCAAGATAAATCTGAGGTTCGGCTATCATCAACTGAAGATCCGGGAGGAAGATGTTCCTAAGACGGCCTTTAGGACTCGATATAGGGGTTATGAATTTTTGATTATGCCTTTTGGGCTGACTAATGCCCCAGCTGCTTTTATGGATCTTATGAATAGAGTTTTTAGATCCTATTTAGATCGATTTGTGATGGTATTTATTGATGATATACTGGTTTATTCAAGCAGTGAGAAATAGCATACAGAACATTTGAGGATAGTTTTGCAGACCTTAAGGGAGCATCGGCTGTATGCCAAACTTAGTAAATGTCAATTTTGGTTAGATAGAGTTGCATTTTTGGGGCATGTAATCTCTGCAGAAGGGGTAGCAGTAAATCCCCAGAAGATCGAAGCAATAGTGAATTGGAGACAACCCACGAACGTGACGGAGATCCGTAGTTTCTTGGGTTTGGCCGGATATTATAGGAAGTTTATAGAGGGATTCTCAAGGATAGTCGCTCCTCTGACTAAGTTAACCCAGAAAGAAGAGAAGTTTGTATGGTCGGAAGCGTGCTAGCAGAGCTTCGAAGAGCTAAAGCGAAGGTTGACTTCGGCCCCTGTGCTTACACTTTCATCGGGGAATGACGATTTTACCATATATTGTGATGCTTCTAGGCAAGGTCTAGGTTGTATGCGAATGCAGAAGGAGAAAGTAATAGCCTATGCATCCAGACAATTAAAGAAGCATGAACAGAATTATCCTACACATGACCTAGAACTAGCTACAGTAGTTTTTGCTTTAAGAATTTGGAGGCATTATTTGTATAAGGTTCCTTACAAGATCTTTACGGATCATAAGAACCTGTAGTACTTGTTCACTCAGAAAGAATTGAATATGAGGCAGAGAAGGTGGCTGGAGCTTATTAAAGATTATGAGTGCACTTTGGAGTACCATCCAGGAAAAGCTAACGTGGTAGCATATGCTCTCAGCAGAAAACCTGTCGGTTCAATAGCTCACTTGAAGGTTGCATATCTATCGATGTTGATAGAAATGAGGTCTTTAGGTGTAAAATTAGAATTGTCAGATTCAGGAGCATTATTAGCCACATTTCAGGTCCGTCCAATACTAGTTGATCGGATCAAAGAACTACAGACTTAAGATCCACAAGTAGTTAAATTAAAGGGTAAAATCGAGTCCGGGCAGCAGAAGGATCTTTCAGTGACCGAGGATGGTGTAGTAACCTTGGGTCGAGGTTATGTGTTCCGGATGTAACGAGTTAAGAAGAGAGATTATGGAAGAAGCTCATTCTTCTGCATATGCTATGCATCCAGGGAGCACCAAGATGTATCGTACCCTAAAAGAGCATTACTGGTGGAAGGGCATGAAGAAAGATATAGCTGAATTTATCTCGAGATGCCTCACTTGCCAACAAGTAAAACTGGAGCATCAGAAACCTGTAAGGCTCTTGCAACCCCTTCCGATTTCAGAGTGGAAATGGGAAAGAATAACGATGGACTTCGTGGTAGGACTTTCACGTAGCTAGAGAGGCAATGATGTAATATGGGTGATTGTTGATAGACTGACGAAATCTACCCACTTCCTACCCATTATAAGCAGTTGTTCTTTAGATAAATTGGCTCAGTTGTACGTAGATGAGGTGGTACGACTCCATGGAGTTCCCGTATCCATTGTGTCAGACAGGGATCCACGGTTCACTTTTCGATTTTGGCCCAATTTACAGAAAGCTTTAGGTACAAAATTGAGTTTCAATACGGCCTTTCATCCTCAGACGGATGATCAGCCGGAACGGATAATTCAGACACTTGAAGATATGCTTAGAGCGTGTGTTATGGAGTTTAAGGGAAGTTGGGATACTCATCTGCCGCTAATGGAGTTTGCCTACAATAATAGTTACTAGACTAGCATCGAAATGGTACCATATGAAGCATTGTACGGAAGAAAGTGCAGAACTCCAGTTTGTTGGGATGAGGTACGTGAAAGGGAGCTGATCGGCCCAGAAATTGTCCAGGTTACTTCGAAAAAGATTCAACTTATCAGGCAGAGATTGAAAACAGCTAATGATAGACAGAAAAGTTATGCAGATAACAGAAGAAGAGACTTGCAGTTTGAAATCGGTGATAAGGTCTTTCTGAAGATATCGCCATGGAAAGGAGTACTAAGATTTGGGAAGCGAGGAAAGCTAAGTCCCCGATATATTGGACCGTACGAGATAGTTGAAAGAGTTAGAAATGTGGCATATCGTCTACGGTTACCCGAAGATCTGGCTAGAATCCATGATGTGTGTTCATGTTTCCATGCTTCGCAAGTATATAGCAGATCCTTCACACATCCTAAGGGAACAATTGGTAGAATTGAACGAGAACTTGACCTACAAAGAGAAGCCTGTGCAAATCCTAGACCGAAAAGAGAAGCCTGTGCAAATCCTCTCAATATATCTGATAATTTTAAAGACATGAGGACTCACCGGACTACCCTCAGGAAGTCTAGCATGAAAAAGTGCTTTGGCGACACGATATATCTCAATCTGAGGTCTATCACCAAAGAGCTCCTTCAGGTGAAGCATGATGCTACTAGCATTCTCCATATGGAGATGCTCTCTCTGTAGGTCATGAGACATCAAGGCAAGGATGTAAGATTTAACTTTTAAATCTTCATCCAGCCATTTCTGATATGTCACCCTCTCTTCTGGGGTGGCATCAACAGAAACTCCTGAGGCCATTTTCTGATCAACAATATACCCAAGCCTTTCAGAATTCAGAACAATTTTGAGATTAGTCATCCATTCTGAATAGTTATCAGCACCCTTGAGTTGGTTGGCATCTAGAATGCGCATCAGAGGGTTGTTTGAAACCATATTAATCTTCACAAGACAAAATAAAATAGATATGTATCAGCAGATTATTTAATTAATCAAATCGCTAATTAAAACGTTTTAAATCATGGGTATAACAATTATACAATTTTTAATTTAAAAACGCCCTCCCACTGCTTTACATAATCCATTTAATCTCTCTAACGAGATAGCGATAGTTTAAGAATTTTTAAACTATACAGTGAGAAGTGGACCCCACTGGCATTTTACTCCAGCCTCACGCTAAAGCAATATTGGCCTTTGTAAACCCAATAGGTAGACAACTCTTGTCAATTGCAACTCTTACAACTGATCCTAAATACACCTTATCCTCACACTAAAGCAATATTGTGTAAGTGTATTTCAGATTAACTTGCCAATCATCAAATATATGTTACTGACATTATCCTCATGCTAAAGCAATATTGGATAACATGTTTGCATATATTTGACTCATCTCATGTTTTACCGGCATTAGATTAAATCACACTGATTAAATCCCTCACGCTAAAGCAATATTGGGAAAGACCATAGTGACCTATCTAATACCATATTGACAAGACGGATCATTAAAATATTAACACATAACACAATAATATTTAATCTGATTAAGAGAGATTTTAAATACAGGCACTCATCTCATGAGAAGGTTATTCTCAATCAATTATTCAATCATGTGCAAACACAACTAACCCCTATCAGTGGGGTCCCCTTGTGGTTACCAACATGAAAAAAATAATTTTCTTGGTTTATCATGTAAATTAATAACTCTTATTATTACAACTCATAAACCCCCCCACATTGCATAAAATAAAAAATAAAAAAATTACCCTTTTTTTTTTGTATGAACGCTGCGGCGTTGTTCTTTCAGCGCTGCGGCGCTAGGGCTTCAAAAGCCTCAGCGCTACGGCGCTCATTTACCATCGCTGGGGCGCTGCACAGTAGTGCTTTCAGCGCTGGAGCGCCATGTACTCAGCGCCCCCGCGATCACCATCGCTGGCGTATTATACACTTAGCGCCCCAGCGTTCATATGAACGCTGCCGCGCTGAACATGAGCGCTGCGGCGTTCCAGGGACTGTTTTTTCAATTTTGCATTTTCAACACTTGAATTGCATCCGAACACCCCCAGAACTTGTCATACAACTTAACTAACATTTAGCCAAGACTAAAAACACCCAAAACAACACAAAATTGCTCTGATACCAATTGTTGGATGTTGTCCATTCTAGGGTGTATACATGTGGGTTTTGTGTTTAATCACAATTTATACATATCTCATACATATAATGAAGCAGCGGAAGCTTAAAACATTGCAGTAAACACAATCATAATATATTAATCAGAAACAAAATTGAGAAATAACCCTTGAAGCCTTTGGATGGAGATTGTTGAAGTCCACCAAAATGTTGTCTTTGATCAATTCTAGTAATCAACAATGGTGGGTTTGATTATCTAGAATGACAGCTTTTGATCCAACAGTTGTTTAACTACTTAAACTTGTGTTCTTGATTTTTTCTTTTGATTAACACTTAATCATTTAATCAAAAACCTATTTTGCTAAATTAGTTTTAAGCCTTAAAAGAAAATAATGAATTCAACTCTTGAATCCATTAATTAGAAGACAATTTCTCTTTTCTCTCTTTGTAAAATGGCTGACCTAATTTTGCAAAATCAAATTAACAAAAACCTTATGAATTTAATTTACATTTGTTTTATTTATACAAATGAATTTAATTTCATTTCATAACACTTAATTTCACTTAATTTCAATTTGCATTTAATCTAACCTAATCATAGTTAACTCTTAACTTTAGTTAGGTTAAACTAATATTTAAATATTCTAACTATAGTTAACACTTAACTCTAGTTCATTAAAAGAATATTTAAATATTTTAACCATAGTTAATAACTTAATCATGGTTAGGTTAACTTTTACTTAACCATTAAGTATAGTTAATCTAACTTAACTAAATGGTTAACTCTTAACCTTAGTTAAACTTAAATTATTTATTCAACAATTAAATAAATAAATATTTATTTGAATTATTTAACAACTAAATAATTATCAAGTGAAATTACAATTATGTCTTTACTCGGTTACCTAGTTAACCTAAAGTGGGTCCCACCATCTGACCATATACTTTAGTTAACGTAACCTTAGTAAATTGCTGGATTTTACTATATTGAACTATTTAATACGGTATGCTGCCCAAGTGCTCAAAGAGTACATTTCATATTGGGACTCCCTAGGTCCACGCCCGATTCGTCAAATGAAACTATTTCACAAGTCCGTAAACGATGCCCCACGCACACGTTACGGATATTACAAATTAGCGTGTCAGACCATACATGTTGAGGTTACTCCATATTCGTATAATCCTTCCGTCATTATATCCAGGATGAACGGGATATAGATCATTACCGTCAAATCCCGATAATTTCATCCATTACTTTATTATCTTCAGATTCGTATCTTTATGAACAATTTACGCAAACACTTTTGCTATAATGTTCGAACCTGTAGAAAACTCCTTTCCCAGGTTGATTGCTTACGGCCATAAGACTTTACAAGATACAATCTCGAAGTTCGGATATACTACCCATCTATGTGAGCTGGCGGATCCCATATCTACGCACACCGAACTCCACGAGCATCGGACCATACCCAGCGACATGTAGCGGTCAGACCATGAAAGGTCTCTGACATACGTGGAACCAAAGTATGATGGATCTCCCACAAGTTCACGTGGCGCTCAGGTCGAAGGACCACGAATACTACTCAACTCGAGAGGAACTTCCTTTGACGGTTTCATAGGATGTCTATTGGGGTCCTCTTGAGTCTGTTCAGTATCCAGTCCTAACTGAAAACCTGTATGTCTATATGAACTTCAACCAAGCTCATGGTTAACTAAGAATAACCATCTATACAATACAGATATAGACATACACTAATCTATATGTATCACCGATAGACCCTCATTGGTGAACGTAGATCAGGAACTCTTTATTTGAGAAGATACTTCCATACTGACATTTCTTAGTCTCTATTGCAACTCTTTGCAATTATGTCATTACAAGTAGATTCTCAAGTTTTGTGACATTATTGATTAAGTTCTAATTTTTTAGAACTCGCTGACTATTATAACCTGCTAACTTTTAGCGCTGGTCTAAACTTCTTTAAACTAGATATGAACTTATTCAGATCATATCATGTCTATAATGTTACAAGCTTAATTACCATTTATTAAAAGTTATTAGCGATTTAATAAAATATGTATTGTATAAATATTACAAACTAAATATTCATACAAACTGGGATGATGCGTAAACACATACCCTAACAAATAAGACACCGTAGGGTTACTCGATTTTAACCCTATTAGAAATATTCCCTTTATAGTGCACGTGAGAGATATTAGACCTAATTTGATAATTTCACACTCGATCGGTGCGCCGGACGACCCTAAAATATTTTTGGAATTTTTCTCTATTGGCTTAGAAAAGGAAATCCTAACTTACTACATGAATTTCCATTTAAGGGTGATGTATGGAAAAAACCTTTGTTGAGAAACATAATCCATATATTAGAGGATTGACCAATTAGGAGAAATCTCATGGATTGCCAAGTTGGAAATTCTAGTTAGTTCTTTGGACTATTCTAACTAGATAGTTACAAATGAACTAATTACATAATTAGTTTTCAACTAATGGCAAATTAGTAATTTTGAGTAAGTTGAAGGGAAAAATGGTCAATTGAGGGAGCACTATATATATGTTGGAAGTGTGTAGAATTTTTAAGTGATCAAAAACCAACACTTAGAGCAAAAAGAGAGAAATTCATGCAAGGTGAAGAGGTGCTGCTACAGTGAAATTTCAGTTTTGTTTTCATGATTTTTCATGTGTAATCAAGCTAAAATAAGGTTACATATAAATCCTTAAACTCAATTGAAGCCTCAATTAGTGGAAATTCAAGAAAAAGAGGTAAGAAAAGCATTATTTTATGAGTTTGATAAGTGAACTTTCAAGAATGCTCCAATTGACATTCTTATGTGTATTCTTGGCTTAGATTGAGTTGAATTCTAGTGTGAAACTTGAAGGAGTCATCAATTTGAAGAAATTGGCAAGGTGAGAATTAGGAATTTTGGTGATTTTGTTGTAGAGATTTCAATTGGTTGTAATTAGGGCTTTAGAATGAAATTGGCATGATTTTGTTGTAATTGGAACAAGAAATTGAGAAAAGGAATGTGTTGGAACCTAGGGTGAAATTCTGCCACTTTAGGGAAGTTAGGAATTGAGTGGTGTTTTGATTGAATTGTTATGTGTAAATGGTGCATATTGTAAATTGAATGTATATAGTTGATGAAAAAACCAAAAATGAAGAAAATGGGACATAATTGTCCATGTTGGAAAGGTGAAGGGCAATTATGTCCAACCAAGTTATAAGGTGTTCAATAATTTTCAGGGCGCTGGTGAGTTAGTTTCGATTATGGCTCCGTAACTAAAATCGGGAAGTAGTATGCATCCGGGCTTTGTATGCCAATTAGGGCGTTTAGTAGTTAAAAAAGATTCTAGCATTCGATTTAGTTCTAAATGTCATTTGTGGCGCGTAGGTGAAGATAATCGAGAGCGTTAACGGGAGCAGAAATCGGGAGCAAAATTGAGCGCGGAGCGGTTGTGAGTGGAAATCTGACATTTCTTTTCCTTTGCGTTTATTATATTTTTGCATAATGAATATGCATGTTTTATGAGCTTTCGATGCATAACCATGATTTATGATCTTGATACATATTCATAGACATGCCTTTACATGTTCGAATTGAGAAACAGTTTTAAAATTTCTGCATTCGTTTTTAAGGCCATTGGTACCCTCGGATTATATTGGTGATTATTGTATTAGACTCGGCCGGTATATCCCGTGCACATGGACAGGTCTTGGGGGTGTGTCACTAATTCGGGAAGTCGGAAAGTTGAGTCATGTGAGTCACTCTATGTGTACGGTGTATTGTCTCGCTATATACATGCGATGTAGGATTCCGCTGCATAGCCAGTGAGATGTTTTGAGATGTCACTGTGGGTGCTACTAGTTGAGGTGCCCCGTGACCTACTCACGTATGCGGTGCTAGTTGAGTCGCTGCGTGGGTATAGAGCTTTAGGGTTACCATTGGTACAGTTTAGAAAGAAAATGGCCGAGCGAGAATTTTACTAGTTTTCGATTTACCAATAGCTTTTATGCATTTATATGCACACAGTAGTTATTATGTTATACAGATTCTGAATATAGTTTTCCAAAGATGTAGATAAAACCCGCTCGGCAAGATTTCAATAGCATATGATGTTAGAAACCGTTTTACAGTTTTACGTCAGTTTTAGAAGCGTGATTTCTGCGTGAACTTTAGAATTTGCTATCTATACATGATGTTATTTTATTAAAATTTTATTTACACTCACTGAGCTCCTTTAACTCACCCATTTTGTGTTTTATATTTTCTGAACCCCTTTCCGAGATGCAGGTCTCGGTACGCAAGCTGCTGATTCTCCTATTGTTGAGTAGTGGGCCGAATCCGAAGATTATTTTTGTACATGTAAATGTGCTAAATAGCACCCTTTACTTTATGCATAATAGTACTAGGCATGTATATTTGGATGTATGTTTTGAACCGAGAAGAAGAGATTTTAATTTTATGATGATCGTTCTTTTTACTTCTATGATTACGCTTATTTGTGATTCAAATGAATAATTGAGTTGTGTTATATTTGATTTGGGAAGGACCGGAGGTCCGAATTGGTAGAATTGAGATGTATTGAAAATAGAAGTGAAATTTCTTTACAGGTTTTATATAGATTTTCCAAAAAACAGGAGAAACTCTGTCCGTTTATTTTTAAAATTAAGATGTCGTTTTCGTGTATGTTACTAGACCTTCTTAGTAGTAACAAGAAATAAAAAAAGGATTCGCCTCGCGAAATTTCTTAACATACCCAGTTAGGTTCGGAAGAACTTCCATCGGGGTACCCGGCAGGGCCGCTGGGATCTATAGTAGAGGGTCTCGGGTAGGGTCCTGTCAGACTGTCCAAAGAAAAAGGTTATGAACGCAATGTTGTAGATTCAACAAATAGGTGAACAGGGATAATTGGGATGTATGCAGCTGCTCAATGCCCTCAATACCAAACACGCAGCCCCCGCACCAACGGGAAAGAAGCTGATATATGTTGAAGCCTACATTAACAGAAAGAAAACTCAAGCGCTAGTGGACACTGAAGCTATGTACAACTTCCTCAAGCGTGCGGAAGCAGAGCGCTTGGGCCTTAAGGTAAAAAAGGTAAAAAATGCATCAGCCACCTTCTGTACATTAGTGAACAATATACTTTAGCCTTTCCTTGACAAATTCATCATCGTGTACTTAGACGACATTGTCATCTACAGCAACACTCTCAGAGAGCATGTGAAACATTTGCAATCTATCTTAAAGGTGCTCTGTGAGAATGAATTATAAGTGAAGCAGGAAAAATGCTCATTTTCCAAGCCGGAGATAGATTTCTTGGGTCACAAGATCAAAGATGGCAAGTTGATGATTGATAGGGAGAAGATTCGCACTATAGTGGATTAGAAGGCACCCACGAAAGTTACTAAATTGTGGTTTTTCATTGGGTTAGTCAACTATGATCAGAGATTCATCAAAAGCTACTCCACCATTGCTACACCCCTTACCGACATGTTGAAGAAAACTAAAGTATGGAAGTAGACAAAGGAGTGCCAAGGGGCTTTTGATCGATTGAAGAAAGCGGTGATCGAAGAGTCGGTTCTAGCATTGCCAAACCACTTGTTACCGTATGAAATACATACTGATGCATCTGATTTTTTCCATTAGTGTGTTTTGATGTAATAGGACCATCTGATCGTGTATGAGAGCCAAAAACTCAACGAGACAAAGGCATTATATAGTACAAGAGAATGAGATGAAAGGGGTCATCTACTGACTGTGCACTTGGAGATACTATTTACTTAGGGTAAAGTTCGTAGTGATGACAGATAACATAGCAACGAGTTACTTTCAAAGCCAGAAGAAACTCAGCCCAAAGCAAGCTAGGTGGCAGGACTTTCTGGTGAAGTTTGATTATAAGCTCGAGTACAAACCAGGGAAGACGAATGTGATAATAGACGCCTTAAGTCAGAAGGCTGAGTTAGCAACTATAAGCAAGCTGGAATGGGATTTACTTTGTCTATTTCATGAGGGAATAAAGTATAATCTCATAGCGTCACAGCTCTCTGCTCAAGCACACGATGGGAAAACTCAACTATTTTAGGTAGAAGATGGGCTTCTCTCTACCAAGGGTCATCGAGTATATGTGCTGAAGTGGGAGAATTTATGGTGTAACCTCATTAAGAAGTGTTATGACATGAAATGGGAAGGACATCCAAGACATCAGCATACACACGCTCTATTGAAGATGGTATACTATTGGCCATACAAGCGGGAAGAGATAGAACAATTTGTCAAGACTTGTCTCATCTGCCAACAAAACAGGATTGAACAGCGGAGTCCCGCAAGGCTACTCGAACCACTGCCTATACTGGAAAGACCTTGGGAGAGCATCTCTATAAATTTCATCGTAGCCTTACCAAAGTCTGAGGGATGTGGGATTATCATTGCAGTAGTAGATCACTTTTCCAAGTATACTACTTTCATACCAGCACCTAAGGAATATAGTGCAGAAGAGACAACGAGACTTTTCTTTAAGCACGTAGTCAAGTATTGGGGCTTTTCGAGGGTGATAGTAAGCGATCATGACACAAGATTTGTGGGGAGATCTGGAGAAAGTTTTTCAATCTCATGGGATTAGAGCTTCATTTTTCCACTAGCTTTCATCCACATATGGATGGGCAGACCAAAAAGGTGAATGCATTACTGAGGCTATACTTGTGGCACTTTGTGAGCGCAAATCAGCAAGATTGGATTAAGTAACTCGATGTGGCACAGTTCTTATACAACTTACAGCAGAGTGAGTCAACAAACCAAAGCCCATTCGAGCTAGCTACTAGCCAACAACCCCTAACACTGTACTTGCTTGTATCCAGCGATACGGGAAAGAGTCCTGCAGCTTACAAAGCTACAGAGTCCTGGCAAGAGTAATCGAATAAAACGCGAGTATTGATAAGGGCGTAATAGCACTAGTATAATTTGTACCAAACTTATGTATTTTGTTCCAAATCATAAATATTTGGCTATTTAATTGTGCTTTTTGATCATAAATAGATGCACGATGAAAAATGTGATGCATAGAAACAAACAAGAAGTAAATCAGTTGTAAAACAAAGAAGTTACACTCAAAATACGAAAGGGGCACTAGGGCTGGGCGCTGCGACGCTCAACCTAGCGCGCGGCGCTCGTGGTGGTGAATAGTATCTGGGTGAACAATACCCTATGAACAGTATTTTGCTACAGTGACTCATGAATTGATTTGATACTTTTGGTTTTATGATGGGCTAAATTGTTCATCTAGGGTTAGACTATATAAACCTAGTATGGATTTGGATTGTGTTAATTTTTAATTTATGAACTTGATACATTTAATTTATTCATTCTATCTTGTGTTTAATGCTTTCATTATACCTGATCAATATTTTGAATGATTGAGGAACCATGATGAACTCAATGGAGGGATTCATGTGTTTAGCCTAGGGTAGTTTGATGCATAATCATAGGGTAACAACTATGAGTTTCATCTAGGATACACATATACCTAGGTGACATGTATGGTATAATTTAGACTTGATCTTAATGAATTACAATCTGATTTGATTACCATAGATATATAGGTGATTGTTAGAATGCGTAATATAATCACTTGACCATTGACAGAGGCTTGTAATGAGATTAGTGTCTAAGCCAATCAATTGGTATTAAGGGATTACTAAGCGGTTAATGAGTCCAATGAAATACTAGAGAACGAGTCAAAACCCTAGATTATCTTTATTTGTGAATTATACTATTTACTTTTGTTCAGTTTAATTGATAGAGTAGATTAGTTAAATAAATTGTAGATTGTAATTTTCTGAATAAAAGTTAAGTAGGTACAATGTTATTATTTGATTTATAGAGTTAGATTGCATAGTGTCTGTGGGATCGATATCTGGACTTAAAATCCTATATTACTTGATACGATAGCGTGCACTTGCACTTAGCTACTATAGCATCACAATCAAGTTTTTTTGGACAAGGCAACTGTTAGAGTGTGTGGGGCCCACCAACGCCTTGGTACCCAACCAGTGGCTGACACCTCAGCACCTACTGGCGCCCCAGCACACAATCCGCAGGTTACCTGCGCCCCCAAGGAATCGAACCCCCGCCCCCATCTCCATGGAGGCCTTATAGGCCTTTAGAGATTCGTCCTTGTACCCATTGAGCTGGCCAGCCCAATGGGTACAAGGACGAATCTCTAAAGGCCTATAAGGCCTCCATGGAGATGGGGGCGGGGGTTCGATTCCTTGGGGGCGCAGGTAACCTGCGGATTGTGTGCTGGGGCGCCAGTAGGTGCTGAGGTGTCAGCCACTGGTTGGGTACCAAGGCGTTGGTGGGCCCCACACACTCTAACAAAAAGGCCGGCCTTTTTGTTAAGAGTATGTGGGGTCCACCAACTCTTTGGTCCACTAGCTGGGTGACACCTCAGAGCCACTAGCACACCCACATATCCTCCGCAGGTAACCTGCACCCCCAAGGAATCGAACCCCCGCCCCCATCTCCATGGAGGCCTTATAGGCCTTTAGAGGTTCGTCCTTGTACCCATTGGGCTGGCCATTTGTTGGAGCTGGTGCTCACGTGCCATTCCAATATTGTATGAATATTAATTGTTAATATTTATACAATAAACATTTCGAATAAAGATTGTTAATATCATATTAATATGGTATAATGCTTGTAATATTACAGACATTGTTTGATCTGAAAGAGTTCAGATCTGGTCTAAAGGAGTTTAGATCAGAACTAATAGTTAGCAAAGCTGAGAGTTATAAATGCTAAAAGTTAGCACTGTTAAGAGTTAGCAGGTTATAAGAGTCAGCGAGGTCTAAAGAGTTAGAACCTTGTCTATAATGGGACAAAGACCTGAGAGTATACTTGTAATGATATAGTTGCAAAGAGTTGCAATAGGTGTTAAGAAATATCATTATGTAAGTATGTCTCAAAGATAATGTTCCTGATCTATAATCACTAATGCGGGTCTATCGGTGATTCACTATATATAGATTAGTGTATGTCTATATCTGACTGGTTCAGATGGTTGTTCTTAGCTGACCATGAGCTTAGAGCTTGTATAGGCATGCGGGTATCCAGTCAGGACTGGATACTGAACAGACTTATGAGGACCCCAATAGATATCCTATGACACCGTCAAAGGAAGGTCCTCTCGAGTTGAGTAGTATTCGTGGTCCTTTGACCTGAGCGCCACGGTGGTCTTGTGAGTGATCCATCATGCTTTGGTTCCACATATGTCAGAGACCTTTCATGGTCTGACCGCTATGTGTCGCTGGGTATGGTCCGATGCTCATGGAGTCCGGTGTGCGTAGATACGGGATCCGTCAGCTTACGTAGGTAAGTTGTATATCCGATGCTCCGAGATTGTATTTCATAAAGTCTTGTGGCCACAAGCATAAACCCGGGAAAAGAGTTTCCCATAGGGTTAAACAATATAGCAAAAGTGTTTGCGTATATTGTTTATAGAGATACGAATCTGGAGATAAGTTTATGGATGAGCAAATGGGGATTTGACGGTGCTGATCTATATCCCCGCACATCTAGGATATAAATGATGGAAGGATTATACGTATACGTTATGACCTCAACTTGTATGGTCTGGCACGCTGATTTGTAATATTCGTAACGTGTGCGTGGGGCATCGATTACGGATTAATGGAACAGTTCCATTTGACAAATCGGGTGTAGACCTAGTGAGTCCCAATATGAAATGTACTCTTTGAGCACTTGGGCAGTGTACCGTATTGAATTGTTCAATACAGTATAATTCAGCAATTACTAAGGTTACGTTAACTAAAGTATGTGGTTAAATTGGTGGGACCCACTTTAGGTTAACTTGGTAACCGAGTAAGGATATAATAGTAATTTCACTTTATGATTATTTAATTGTTAAATAATTAAAATAAATATTTATTTATTTAATTGTTAAATAAATTAATTTAACATAACTAAGGTTAAAAGTTAACCAAGTGGTTAAGTTAAGTTAACCTTACTTAAAGGTTAAGTAAAGGTTAACCTAACCATGGTTAAGTTAGTTAACTATGGTTAAATTAATTAAATATTTATTAACTTAAAGGTTAAGTTAAAATAATCTAACTAAGGTTAAATGTTAACTAAGGTTAGGTTAAGCCAAATGAAATGCAAATGAAATTCAAATTAGTTTGGAATTAATTCATTTGTATATAAAGTGAAATGAAATTGAAATTCAAAATTGATTTAGTTTTAGGTTTTGCATTTTGGGAGCCAATTCAATTTGAGAAATTGAAATTGTTTGTTTTGTGTTTTAAATGTTAGAACAACAAAACAAATTGAACTAAATGGTTACTAAATGCAATAACTAAAAACAAGATTTGTTTTATTTATTCAAGAGTTGAATAAAAGGAAAAACAAATTTAATTAAGTTAAATTGTTTAACTTTGAAAATGTTTAAGAGTTAAACACATATGCTGGATTAAGATGCTGCCATTCTAGACAATCAAACCCACCCTTGTTGATTGCTAGAATTGATCAAAGATTCATTTCATGGTGGACTTCAAAGAAAATTAATCCAAAGGCTTCATTGGTGATATTTCTCAATCTCGAATTTCAGATTAATCAAATGTTATTTTCTGTGTTCATTATATGTAATCTTCCGCTGTGCACATGTATGTATGAGATATGTATATTGTTTGTATGATGAACACAACCCACATGCAAAGAACCCTAAGTAAATTCGCCCAACCATATAACCCAACAGCAACAAAGCAGATGAAGAAATGGGCTGACAATAAGTGGAGGCATGTCGAGTACAGCATGAGAGACTTGGTGATGGTGAAAATCCTTTCGACGCAGCACAGGTTTACATGCCCATTTCATAAGGGTCTTGTTCGAAAATATGATGGGACATTTCCTATTGCTAAGAGGGCTGGTAATGTCTCGTACAAGGTGGAGTTGCCTTTGAGACTTCGACTACATCTGATGTTTCACACAAGCTGCCTAAAGCCATATTATGGTTATGCAGAGGACACAGAGTGTGGACCATAAACTAGGGCACCATTGGGGGTTTTCACATCTTATGACAAAGAAGGCGGAACTTATCTTTGATGTGAGGACAATACAGAAGAAGAATTACCATTCAAGTCGTGAATATTTTGTCAAGTGGAAAGGATTACCTGACAGTGAAGCAAGCTGGGAACCTGAGAATGCATTATAGTAGTTCGAGAGCAAGGTGTGTGAGTTTCAATAACGATGCGACGAGGGCGTCGCGTTAATTAGGTAGGGGAGAATGTCATACCCTAAATGCTCTTAAGCATTTCCTCGAGCACTTAGTGTGCGAGTAGGCTTGCTGAAGCTACTTGAACTATAGAGCATTACGTGGACCAGAGTTTCTAGAAGACTCGTTGTTTAGGGTGGAGATACGGGCTTTGCTCGCGACTTATTAGGGTTGTAAATCCTTATTTGGTAGGGAAATATTCCACAGCATATCTCTTCTGGGACTTATGTTTCTTTAGGAACTTATGTCTCCTTGTGGACTTATGTCTCTTCAGAAACTTATATCTCTTCAAGGACTATTAACTCTTCTAATGTTAGTAATTTAGAGAATATTGATTTATTAGCTTGAGCATCATTTTCATCAGGATCCAAAATTTTCACTTTCTTCTTTAACAAAAAAATATATTTTCAACCAAATGGTCTGTTACACTTCTAACATGTAATAGATGACACATTAGCTACCTTTTGATTATACTGTTCTATAGAAACAATGACCAGGGATTATATATAATAGCTAGTATATATGACTTGATTACTTTTAATGCATTTTGTAAATGAATTTGGTAATTCATTAGTAATTATTTAAAAATGAATAATCCTTTACACTTCTTTTTCTTTAAAATAATCCTTTACACTTCTTTTTCATATTAATTTTTGAAGGGATTGATAGAGGTATACATGCATTAGTATATGTAGTCCCCAACTTTTGTATTTTTCTCCAATTTCTGCATATTTGACTATTTAATCATGTTTTATTGATAAATAGGTGCACGACAAAAATATGACGAATAGGAACAAACATAAGGCAAATTAGATGAGAAATGAAGAAGATGACTCAAAATGCCCGAGCGCCTGAACCCAGGGCTGGGTACTGTAGCGCCTAAGGCAGAGACATGGACGCCGTAATGCTTATATGACATATAACACCCTATTTGTTAGTCCTATTTCAACTTAGATTCAAAGCCCCTTGACCTTAAGTGTTCTCATACCAATAAAAGCACTCTTTTAAGAGCCAAAACACATACTTTTTGAGAGGCAAAACTTAGAGAACGAATTTACAATATAAAATCAAATATCAAAGCCAAGAAATCAAGATTCAAGTTAAGATTGAGAGAGAAACAACCCAAGAAGTCTCATTGATTAGTTTTTTTTCTCTATTTTTATCATTATGTTCTTGTTATGTCATCTATGTATTATTTGTTTGATATTCTTATTTTTGTGATGAGCTAAATTTGTTTATCTATGGTTAGACTATGTGAACCTAGTATATAGTTGAATTTTATGGATTCTTAGTTTATAAACATAATATATATAATTGATTCATTTTATCTTGTATTTAATGCTTTCATTATACATGATTAATATTATAAATGATCGAGGAACTGTGATGAACTTGATAAAGAGATCATGTGATTAGCCTAGGATAGTTTGATGCATGATCATAAGGTAACAATTATGAGTTTCATGTAAGATAGACATATACCTAGATGGCGTGTATAGAATAATTTAGACTTGATTTTAATGAATTATATTCTAATTTGATTACTATAAACATATAGGTGATTGTTAGAATGCATAATATAGTCACTTGACGATCGACAGAGGTTTGTGATAAAATTAGTGTCTAATCCAATCAATTGGAATTAAGGGATTAACTAAGATATTAATAAATCTACTGAAATATTAGGGGATGAGTATATACCCTAGATTATTATCAATTTATGAGTTTAACCTTTTGTTTATTTGTATCTAGGTTAAGTGTTAGGTTAATTAGTAAAATTTCAAATAATATTTTTCTAAATGAAAGTAAAGTAGGTATAATTTTAGTAATTGGTTGATAGAAATAAATCGAATAGTCCTAATAAAAATGATATCTTGACTTAAAATTCTATATTACTTGATACGTTACATGCACTTGCACTGGGCTACTATAACACACATCAAATTTTTGACGCCGTTGCTAGGGACTATTTCTTTATAATCTTAGATAAATATTAATACCAAGCTTCTTGCATTTAATTCAGAATTTTTTATTGTTTATTTTCTTCTTTTTACTTTGATTTTCTTTCTATTTTGTTTGATAGTTCATGCGAAGTGTAAAAAATGTTTACTTGACTTCTTTTGATCTTGAGATCGAAAAAAATTTGCATAGAGTTTGACGTGAACAATGTCAACAATCTTTAAACATAAAGGAGAATAATGATCACATCAACAATCCAATGTTTAAGCTCATGATATCACAGAGAGCTTTAAAAAAGCATGTTATCCCAACTACAAATGGTGTTCAGTCTAGTATTTGGTAACCAATCATTAATGTTAATAACTTTGAGATCAAAGTCAAATATTATTCAGATGCTGAAAGAGACTTACAATTCAACGAAGCTCTCAATGATGATCCAAACATGCATATCATAAATTTCTTTGAGATTTGTGATACTTTTAAGTACAATGGAGTCTCAGACGATGCCATTCAACTAAGATTGTTCCCTTTCTCCTTAAGAGATAGAGTCAAGAGTTGGTTAATGTTATTGCTGTTAGAATCTATATCGATGTAAGATGATTTAGCACAGAAGTTTTTAACCAAGTTTTGTCCACCAGCAAAGATAGTAAAGATAAGGAATAACATTACATTATTCAGTCAGATTGATGGTGAGTTGTTGTATAAAGCATGGGAGTGCTTCAAGGACATTTTAAGGAAGTTTCCTCACTATGAAGTCCTTAAATGACTATTATTCCAAACGTTATATAATGAATTAGTAGGCCATTTAAGGATTGTTGTAGATGCCACTGCTAGAGGAGCTATAATAAATAAGTCGACAAATGAGGCTTTGATTTACTAGAGGAGATAGCATCTAACAGTTATCAATGGCTAGCATAGAGAGTTACACTCAGAAGAGTCACCAGTATACAAGAGATTAACAAAGTCAATGCATTGGCAGCATAAACCAATTCATTATCTAAGAATTTTGATGCATTGGATGCCGTCAAAACCCAACAAGTGATATACGACTTTTGTGGTGATAACCATATGTGGGCGGTGCATGAAAGCAATGAATTATATGGATAATTTCAATCATCAATAACCTAACCTACAATTAAATTCTTACAATCCAGGGTGGAAAGATCATCCTAACTTTTCTTGGCATAACAACCAATAGAAGTCATCTAGACCATTGAATCCCCTAGGATTCCAACCACCGTAAGAAAGTAAGTCGACATTAGAAGACATATTGATGCAATATATAAAATCTAATAACGTTATCTTACAGAATCATTTAACATAATTGAAGAACTTAGAGGTCCAAATTGGATAACTTGCTATTGCCATTAATAGGAAACCTCAAGGCACTCTACTAAGCACCACTAAGGCAAATCCAAGAACAAATGTAAAGTAATGCCAATCCATTAACTTGAGAAGTGGTAAGAGCTTACAAGAGAACACATCCATACCACCACCATTAAGTATAAATAAGAAGAAAGTACAAAAAAATAAATAAAATGTAGCTATATAGACCACTAATTCCTTTTCCTCAAAGGCTCTAGAGGTGCTAACAAAGTGGTGGAATAGACAATCAGCAGCATATTAGTCTAGAACCAAGTGTAGAAACTTAGAATAGTGTAGAACATTTAGCAAAGGATACTGCAGAAGCTAGAATATTAGTGCCAAAAAATTTGGAGTGCGACAGAAAATACCAGTACTAATATGTAGTATCACGAGTTCACACCTCCTCCACTATTCCCATAGAGGCTGCAAAATAAGAGATTAGATAATCAAAGCTCTAAATTTCTTGATGTTTTTTAGAAATTACATATTAATCTCCCTTTTGCAGATATTCTTGAACAAATGCCTTGCTACGTCAAGTTTATGAAAAATATCCTTTCAAAGAATACGAGATTTGAGGATTATGAGACCATAGCATTGATCGAGGAGTATTTATTCTTTAGAAGAAGCTACCTTATAAACTCAAAGATCTTAAGAGATTTACTATATCGTGCTCTATTAGCAATAATGATTTTGGTAAAGCACTTTATGATCTTGAAGCAAGTATAAATCTTATGCCTCTTTTTTTCTTCAACAAGTTAGGATTCAGAGAATTGAATCTAATTAATACCATACTTTAACTTGCTAATCGCTCTTTTGCTTATCCGAAAGGAATTATAGAGGACGTGCTAGTAAAGGTGAACAAATTCATCTTCCTTGTAGATTTCATTATCCTAGACATGGAAGAAGACCTTTCCTAGCCATGGGATGAACGAACATTGATGTTCAAAAAGGAGAGTTAACCATAAGGGTGTAAGATGACAATGTCATTTTTAAAGTCTTCAAGGAAATCAAGTTACCATCTAAAGGTGAAGACTGCTGTAGTATTATTATAGTACACCTAAATGCCAAAGAGCTCAAAGACATAGAGATGTTGAATCCTTAAATAAAAAATAAGTCGTTAAGGTATAGAAAGAAATAAAAAAAAGGGAGCAGCACTTTAATAAGAGAATCAAAGAGAAGGGCACGAGAGAATCACTTCACCGGTTTAAGATTCAAGTATTTTTGGAGAAGCACGAGGAGAATGAGGCGAAAGCTATTACCCTTGGCTTAATCAAGAAGATCTGGAATCCAAAAGAGAAGAAAGCCAAGAAGATCACATACAAGGATGCTTCCAAAATTAACTTTGATCTAGGATAAGAATAGAAAAAGCCCCATCAAGCCGACAACATTAAATCAAGCACTTCTTGAGAGGCAACCCAAGTAATTTTTTTTTATTCGTTTATTTTTAGTTTTAATTATGTTAGTTTCTTTTTTTATTTTGTAGGAATAAAACATCAAAAGGAGCATTCAAAGAAGCAACATACGTAAATGCAAGCATTGGGAGCAAAGGAAACCACAATCACCTCAATAAAGCACAACACTGTGATGCTTCAACTTCATCTACTGGTGGAGTCTCTCTTACTTTTAAATTTTTTTTTACACATTGAGAAAAAAAATTTAATTTAAGTTTGAAGGAAGAAAACACACTTTTTCTCTTTTTTATTTTGCTGCATGCTTTGATTGGTTGTCTTGTAGGGTAAATTTTTGAATAAAAAGATGATCGTTAGTCCATGATAAGAATTAGAATATTTACTGAATTTATTTTTACAAGTCTCTAAAAAATAATAAATGCTTGAGATACTTCTTATATCATGAATCTTGAACTGATTCACTTATTTTTGATCACTTATTCTTAAGCACATTGAGATAAGCATGTATTAGTTTTTTTTTTCTTTTTGCTTAGAAATACTTTATGCTTAAGTAGTACACCGCAGTCTCGGGGACCAACACTCTAGAACTTGCTTGATTTACTACTTGAGGAAAAATACGAGGAATCACATGAATAGGAAAATGACATTAGGCCATCTTTGGACTAATTGAGCATCTTCTAGCTGATGCGATATTTCTATATCATAAATTAAGTGCAAGTATACACTATCGTATGCAAATAATAAAGAGACTAAATAAGTCGGATGTCGAACCCACAGGGATAATTTTTATTTTTAAACCAATTACTAAAATTATGTCTTCCTAATAATTATTCAGATAAATAAAAACCTAAGAATGAATATAGAAAATATAAAAGTAAAAACACAATGCAAAGAGAATAGGAAAATAGCAATGTAGAGAAAACCTAGGATTAATATTATCCCTCAATATGTTTCTAATGATTAATCCTCTAATATTTAACTCACTTAATCTTTATTATTGATCAAGACACTAATGTATTCACAAGCCTCTTCCAAGGTCATGCAAGTATACCTTAGTTTATCAAATACCTATATTCCTATGGTACTTGTAATAAACTAAGATTCATTAAGATTAGGTCTTATTGATCATACATGCCAACTAGGTATATTCCTATCCTAAATTGAAACTTGCATATGTAACATTGAATGTTACTCTACAATCATGCATCAAATTACCTAAGTCTAAATATATTGATTCCTCTTTCAAGTTTATCAAAATATTATCAATTCATTCACCATATATTGGCCAGATATATTGAAGCATTAAACACAAGTAATTTAAATAATAAAAGACTAAGTTTATTAAATATTAAAAAATATGGCAATTTAAGCACACATATTGAGTTCAAATATTAACCCTAGAAAATAAGTTAGTTCATAGCTACAAGAGAATCACAGCAATAAAAATAAAAATAAAACATGATACAATCAATCGCAAACCGATGTAGACGTCGAATTGCTCTTGATTGATGTTGCTCTGGATTCTTGGTGCTCTTGAATTGCTCTAAGTTCTCTTTTTCTTACTCTAGGTTCTTCTCTGGTCTCTTTGGATTCTTCTTGAAGGTTGGGAACGAGTGGCTTTTTATAGGGATTGATATGAGCTTGAAAATTTCAATTCTCATCGGACTAGGACTCGCACTACCGCTGGCGCGCTATGAATCTGTCGCTGGGGCGACGCGTGAAAAAGCTATTACCGCTGGAGCGATGGTATCTTGGCGCTGGGGCGCTGCATGAAAATGGCTTCACCGCTGGCGCGGTATGTTGATAGCGCTGGAGCGATGGTTCGTCCCTGGCGCGGTGACTCTTAGGCGCTGGGGCGCTAGACGCGACTTAAGCAGGTCGTTTTTCTTATTTCAATCACTATTCCGGAGCTGGGGCGATAATACTTGTGGCGCGGGGGCGCTGGACTCAAATTTTGAAAACTTTGCATTCTTTAAATTTCGTTCAAGTCCCTATAAATAACAATAAAGCACATAAATAGCCATCTATTCTCATAAAATTATAAAATATCAATAATAAAAACATGAGAAAATATATGACAAATTTGCCCTTATCACTAGCCTATCTTATATGTATATTTATCCCTAATCACCACATTACAAGCCACAAATTTTTTTTACTTATTTATCCTAAAATCTATCTTAGCATCATAAAAATTTGAGAACATTAGAAATAATTTTAAAAGAAAAAAGAGATTGTATGCATGAAAAAGGGTAATGCAATAAAAATTATAAGTCTTAAAAGTGCATATCAATCTAAGTTTAGGGGAACATATAAAGAAAAAGAAATCTTTGAATTCAAAATACCGCCGGCTTAAGAAAAAGAGGAAATTCCTTAGAAAAGAGTGATTAAAAGAAATATTGGAATATCATAAGCTTGGGGGATGAGATAAATAAATGAGAAAATATCAAGAAATTCTAAGTAAAGTTAAGTGTTCATAGTGTGACTTGAACTCCAATTATATATCCTTATATTCCACCTTGACCTTAGCCATATGTTAGAAGCTAATTAAAGACATAAATAGATCTTTAAACATGTGCATTTCTACAATAGAGGAGAGTAGTATGAACAACAAACTTATGATAGTGTTATAAATTGAATTATACCGAAGCATCATCTTTATATACTTTCTTAAGTTATTGAGTAATTCTAAGTTTCATTTGACATATTAGTTGCTTAATGCACATACATGCACAAGTGATCAAATTATAGGGGAGAATAAAGGACTTGATGAATGGTATGATGATTTATTAAAAGTTATTTGTTACATTCTAAAAAGATTTGTACCATTTGAAAACCTTTGAGACAATGAGGATGATCACCTAATCAACCAAAGCTTGATTTTAGTTTAGTTTATTTAGAGTAAAAAATAAATTGTGATTGTTTGTCTTTATCGTGCTCGAGACAAGAAAAGTCTTAAGTTTGAGGATATTTATTAAGGGCATATATGCATTAGTATATTTAGTCCCCAATTTTTATATTTTGCTCTAATTTATGGATATTTAGCTATCTCATTATATTTTTGATTATAAATAGGTGCGCAATGGAAAATGTGACAAATAGAAACAACTAGAGGCAAATCAGATGAGAAACGAAGGAGCTACGCTTAAAATATGCCATTGAGCAAACCTAAGCCTGGGCACTACAGCGCCTAAGGTAGAAAACTCAACACCATGGCACTCGGTCACCAAGCACCAGTTTTTATTTCCAGGTCTTGGCGTCACGATGCTAAGCCTTCAACACCGCGGTGCCAATGCGACATATAAAAAATGACCCCTTTTGAGTCCTATTTCAACTTGGATTCGAAGCCCCTTACCTTAGGATTTCTCATACCTGTTAAAACACTCATTTGAGGGCCAAAAACACGGACTTTAGAGAGGAAAAAATGCAAAGAAACAATTCATACACAAAATTGAGAGATCAAAGCCAAGAAATCAAGATTCAAGTTCAAGATTGAAGATTCAAATCAAGAAAGAGAGAGAAGCATATCAAGGCATCTTCTTGATTAGTTTTTCTTATATTTCTTTATTATTATGTTCTTATTCTTGCTGTTTTTTATGGATTGATTTGATACTCTTAGTTTTGTAATGAACTAAATTTATTTATCTAAGGTTAGACCAATGAACTTAATATGTAGTTAAATTTTATGAATTTTTAATTTATGATCTTAATACATACAATTGATTAATTATATCTTGATCTTAATGCTTTTATTATATCTAGCCAATATTATGAATGACTGAGAAACTATGATGAACTTGATAGAGAGATTCATGTGTTTAGCCTAAGATAGTTTGATGTATGATCATAGGGTAATAATTATGAGTTCCATGTAGGATAGACATACACCTAAATGGCATGTGTGGTATGATTTAGACTTGTTCTCAATGAATTACAATCTGATTTGATTACCATAAATATATAGGTGATTATTAGAATGCGTATTATAGTCACTTGACTATACAAAGGCTTGTAATAAAATTAGTGTTTAAGCCAATCAATTAGTATTAAGGGATTAATTAAGATATTAATAAATCAAATGAAGTATTAAGGGATGAGTCTATACCCTAGATTATTATCAATTTGTGACTTTAACCCTTTGTTTATTTGTATCTAGGTTAATTAGTTAGATTTTAGATTATATTTTTTTAAATGAAAGTAAAGTAGGTATAATTTTAGTAATTAGTTGATAGAAATAGATTGAATAGTCCCTATGGGAATAATATTTGAACTTAAAATCTTATATTACTTGATACAATAGCGTACTTTTGCACTAGGCTACTATAGCACACATCACATACCAGTCTAAAAATAATGTAAAATCTCATAAAAGTGCAGAATTTTCAACAAGGAAAACTGAAAAAACCTATATTAAGGTATAGTTACATTCTAAAGTGCAAAAAAGTGACAACACGGCAGAAAATATCAATAATAAAGAGCAGAATCAACTTATGCACATTTTATTACTTGATTGTTGTAGCATTAATATTGTGCCACCAAACACCCAGGAGCTCAAAGATAGAGATGTTTAATCCTCACATAAAAAATAAGGCGTTAAAGTATATGAGGAAAAGAAAGAAAAAGAAGCATAGAGAAGAATGGATCGAAAATAAAGGCACAAAAGAACCAGTTTACTAGTCTAAGATTCAAGTCTTTTCGGAGATGCACAAGAAAGAAGAACAAGTTACTACCTAAGATCTAATAAAGAAAATGTGGAAGCTAAAAGAAAGGAGGCCCAGCAAATTCAATGCAAAGATGCTTCTGCAATTAACTTTGATCCTTTATAAGAGTATAAAAAACTCCGTCAAGCTGACAATGATAAATCAAGCGCTTCTTAGGAGGCAACCTAAGTAATTTTTAGTTTTATTAGCTTATTTTTAGTATTAGCTATGCCAATTTCTTTTCTTTTTAGGAATAAATCAGCAAGTTAAGCATTCCAAGAAGCAGCACAAGCAATTACAAGCTTTATGAGCAAAGAAACACCGTATTCCCATCAATAGGCAATAATGCTGCATTGCTTCAACTTTAGTTACCAAGGGAGTTTTTCTTACTTTTAAATTTATTTTTAGACATTGAGGACAATGTCTAATTTATGTTTGAGGGTAGGAAACACATAACGTGTGTTTATTTTTGCTACATGATTTGAGTCGTTGTTTTGTAAAAGAAATTTTTTTGTTTAGTTTTGGTTGAGATGATGATCATTAATCTATGACATGAATTAGAATATTTGTTGAATTTATGTTCATAAGTTTCTAGAAAATAATAGATGTTTGAGATAATTCTTATATCATAATTCTTGAACGGAGTTCAATTTTTATTTTTGATCACTTATATTTGAGCATACTAATAATATGTATTAGCTGAACTTTTTGCTTAGAAATTCTTTATGCTTAAATAGTACACCACAATCTTAAAGACCAACAATTTAGAACTTGCTTGATTACTACTTGAGTTGAAATCCTATGAATCATTAAATTAGAAAAATGACATTAGACCATCTTTGGATTGATTGAGCCTTTTTCAATCTACCTTTGATGTTTATTTATCCATAGTCACCTCGTTTGAGTTTAATTATCCATTCTTTTTATTTAGCCATATTACAAGCCTAAATTCTTTGAGTTTATTTATCCTAAAATCTACTGGTAGCACCATAAACCTTGAGTTTACTTGAAAATATTCTTAAAAGAAAAAATGTTGTATGTGTGAAAAGGGTACTACAATGAAAACAATATGTCTTGAAAGTATTTATTAATATAAGCTTGAGGGAACATTCTAAAATAAATACGTAAAGAAAAGAAAAAAGAAAATTAAATAATACCCACGGCTTAAGAAAAAGAAGAAATTTTTGTAAAAGTGATTAAAAGAAATATGAGAATATCATAAGTTTGGGAGAGAAGATAAATCAAGGAGAAAAGATCAAGAAGTTCTAAGTAAACTTAAGTATTCATGGTGTGAGTTGTACTTCATATTTATATATCTTTATATCCCACCTTGACCTTAGCCTTAAGTTACAAGTTAAATATAGTCATAAATAGATCTGTAGACGTATATTTCTACATCAGTGGAGAGTAAGTATGAATAGCAAGCTTATGGTAGTGTTATAATTAAATTATGTCGAGACATCATCTTTATGTGCTTTTTAAGTTATTGAATAAATCTAAGCTTCATTTGACTAATTACTTGCTTATTGCACACTCGCACAAGTGATCATTTATAGGGGAGAATGAAGGACTTGATGAATGGTAGAATGAATTATTAAAAGTTGTCTATTGCGTTCTAAAATGATTTGTGCCATTTGATAGCCTTTAAGACTTTTGAGGATGATCAACTAATCAATCGAGGCTTATTTTGTTTATTTTTAAGTAGAGTTAATAAGTTGTAATTGTTTGTCTTTATTTTGCTCGAGACGAGAAAAGTCTTAAGTTTGGGGGTATTTGATATGGGTATACATGTATTAGTATATTTAGTCTCTAACATTCGTATTTTCCTCCAATTTATGAATATTTGGCTATTTAATTGTGTTTTGATCATAAATAGGTGCACGACGAAAAATGTGACGAATAAGAACAAATAAGAGATGCATCGAATAAGAAAGAAAAAGATGTGCTCAAAATACCCGGGCGCCTAAACCCAGGGTTGGGTACTGCAGTGCCTATGGCTAAGCACTGCAGCTCCCAAGGCAGAGACATGGGCATTGTGGCACCCAACCCTAGCTCTGTGGTGCCAGTGCAACATATAACACCTCTATTTTTAGTCTTATTTCGACTTGGATTCTAAGCCCTTCAACCCCAGGGTTTCTCATACCTATATAAGCACTGTTTTAAGAGCTAAAACACAGAATTTTTGAGGGCCAAAACTTAGAGAAAGAATTCACAAGACAAATCAAAGATCAAAGCTAGGAAATCAAAATTCGAGGTAAAGAATCAAGCTCAAAGTCAAGATTGAGAGAGAAATTATGTTCTTAATTATGATGTCTTTGTATTATTTTTTCTCTATTCTTATCATTATGTTCTTGATTATGATGTCTCTGTATTATTAGTTTGATACTTTTGGTTTTTTTATGAGCTAAATTTATTTATCTAGGGTAGACTATGTGACCTTAGTATGTAGTTGGATTTTATGGATTCTTAGTTTATGAACTTACTATATATAATTGATTTATTCTATCTTGTTTTTAATTCTTTCATTATACTTAATCCATATTATGAATCATTAAGGAATCATGATAAACTTGACAATAGGATTCATATGTTTAGCCTAGGATAGTTTGATGCATGATCATATGGTAAAAACTATAAGTTCTATGTAGGATAGACATATACCTAGATGGCATGTATGATATGTTTAGACTAGATCTTAATAAATTATATTCTATTCTGATTACTATAGACATATAGGTAGTTGTTAGAATATATAATATAGTTACTCGACCATCGACAGAGGCTTGTAATGAGATTAGAGTCTAGCCAATCAATTTGTATTAAGGGATTAACTAAGAGGTTAATGAATCCAATGAAATAATATGGGATAAGTCTAAACCCTAAATTATTATCAATTGGTAAATGCATCTCTTTGTTTGATTGCTAAATTAGGTTTAGTTAATTGATAAAATTGGGTTAATTAATTAAGTTTCCGATTTTAGATTTTTCTAAATAAAAGTTAAGTAGATATAATTTTAATAATTGATTAAAGAATTAGATCGTATAGTCCCTGTGCGAATGATATCTGAAGTTAAATTTCTATATTACTTGATATGATAGCATATATTTAAGCTAAGCTATTATAGCATCAATCAAGGATCCAAATACGACATGGTAGTTATTTTTCAAGAAAGTTCATGCCTTACTTCATGAGGCAATTTTATTTCTCCTAATAATAGGAATATTGTTTCATCAATATAGAAATCCACAAATCCTGTGGTAAATAGATTACCCATCAGGGGTTCAAGATATCTTATAATTGATGGTGACTTAAATCCACCCTAGATCTCCAAGTGATGTTGACGTCCCATTTTAGTGAATTATGAGGTGATATAATCGTTAAGTATTTTGTTAATTTATTTTTGTGTGATCATGTGGCACAAGATGTTCTACATTAATTCCCACTTGTGTAAAATAGTCATAAAATATTTTAGGTGTAATCTCTTCAGCATTATCTAAAGATATGGTTTTAATAGAGTAGTCTGAGAATTGTGCCCTAAACCTAATAATTTGTGCTAGTAATCTAGCAAATGCAATATTTTGTATAGACAGTAAATAAACATGTAACTACCCTGCAGTTACATCAATCAAAATTATAGAAAGGGAAAAAAAAAGGTCTACTTGGTAAATGAATTTGATCTACAAATATCTCCTTGAAACTTTGTAAAAATGATGGAGATTCTAGACCAATCTTAAAAAGGATGGTTTAACTACAAGTTTGGCTTGTGAGCAAGTGGTACAAAAACTCTCATTATATAACAGAATCTTTAGGTTCTTTAATAGATGTCCTTAATATTTTTTAATGGTCATACATATCATAATTGATTCTAGATGATCAAGGCGGTTATGCCATAGCACAAATGATTTTGGATCAATGAACTTATGGTTTATTACTGCGTAGCTTTCAATTGAATAATACAAACTAGATAATAAGGCAGAAAGCTCTTCAAGTATGCATTTTATATTTAAGATGTTGTATTTTGTTCAAAGTCTCAATGTAATATCTATTTCGGTGGATATATTTAAAACTAAGTAGATGCCTACATATAAAGCTTCACTTATATATAACTTTGTTCCACTTGCTAATAAGATTATTGCTCTTCCAGAGCCTTCAATTAGATCTATAGGACCTGATATCACTTTTCTTTCAATATTTCTTATTTCGAAGGATAATATATGTAGAAGTACTATCAGCCAAATAAGCATCCCAACTTTTTTAAAGTGAACAATTTATCTTTAAAAGTTATTCCTTATATAAAAATTTATGGTAGATATTAGGATGATAAAAGTCAAATTTCATATAAAAAGTACATAACATGAAAATATTCATTAAAACTTGATAATTGATGATCTCTTCTTTTTCCCCAAAGAGATTAAAGACATCTATTTAAGTAAAACATTATGTCATCAATAAGATTTGTCTCTATATTTTAAACCTTTGCCTTGGTAGATGCCTCATAATGCACTATATTAATAACAAGTATTTTCATAATACTTAGGGCATTATTCTTTTATCATTGTATTTATCTTGGTGTTCATTCCCTTTTTAAGAGCTCATTCATTCTTGGTACTTACGGCCACTATAAGGGTGATAATTGTGTCCTCTTTCTCTCCTACAACTACATCTAACTTTATTATGAGTATTTCCAGTCACTTTTAGAATTGATTGAGAACTAATTGGACATAATTCGTGATTTTTTAGTATAAGCTTATTATTTTGTTCAGCACGTAGAAGACATGATGTTATTTCTAAGTACTTTTAAATCGTTGTTCATGATCTTGTTGCTGCAGAATAACATTAGAGGCATCAAAATTAGAGAATGTATTCTCTATCATATCTTGTTATATAATTTTTTTCATCACACAATTTCAACTGTGAGGTAGTTGTGATCAAAATAGAATTGTATTTAATGATAATTTTAAGATTATACAATCTCTGTTTTATCTACTCATATCTTGCTCTTAGGAGGAACACAACATATCTTTATTTTAGATTTTTCTAGAGGATCTGCAAGCTCTCAAATATTAAGCTTTCAATCTTTCACTTAGATCATAACAGAGGAAAATCATAGTTCTCCATTTATCCTATAAGGACACGTCAATTTTGTCAATCATTTTTTTTAAACTATTGGTTAGGGGGTGCATTTTAACATCTAGTACTCATGATAGACAATTTTTTTAAAGGCATCAAGTGCAGGAATTTATAAATTTGTAGAAGACATTTTTAGAGGAGCTTTAAATATTAAGAAGGGAATTAAAATTAGTATGATGAAATATAAATATTATTCAACAAATTCATAACACATAACATAAATATCAAAAGTAATGTTTAAGAGGTATAGCCTTCCATATACATAAAATAATCATAATTAAGAGGTTAGACCTTCTATGTATTAGTAGTTTTGAGAAGGCATAACCTTCTATTGATAATAATGAGGAGACATGATCTTCCATAGATTGATAATAATGAGGAAACACGACCTTCCATAAGATAATACTAATGAAGAGGCGTAGCCTTCCATATAACAATAAAGAGGCGTAGCCTTCTGTATGATAATAATGAGAAGACATGACATTCCATATAACAATGAAGAGGCGTAGCCTTTTGTATAATAATAATGAGAAGACATGACATTCCATATAACAATGATAATAATCAGCATTTCATATGAATAAGTAATTAAAAGAAATAAATTCAAAAATTATGACATAAAACTTTAGGGTTTTAAATTAATGAGATTAATTATTAGAACTTCAAGTTCTAACTTATTGATTTGTTATGCAAGTTTTAGGTTGCATATAGAATATTCAAATTAAAAAAAATAGACATAATATAAATACGAGATAACTTATGCATAATATTATCCTTATTTTCTAAAGTAGAAGATCTAAATAAATGACAACCACAACGCATACTCATAAAGATTATATCATACAATAATATAAACACAATATTAATTATAATTGAATATAAATGAAAAATAAAATAAATAAATAAAAATTAAAATAGGTTAAAAACTTAATATAAAAGTTAAGAATTAAACTTACCTAGAAATCGTATTATAACGTATTATAAATAAATGATAAAAGACAAAAAATTAGAGATAGTTTAAATATTAAAAAAATTTTAAAAAAAATATTATAATATTTCTAAAAGTATTAAAAAATTTATAAGGAAGTAATCCTTATTTATAAGCAATGAGGACGGTGGAATCAACTGCCATAATCTTCACCGCTTTTACAATAATTTTAACCTAACAAATTATTTTTATTAATAGTAAAGTTATATCAAAAAGCATTAATGTGTTTAAGAAGCATTTTCAAGTTACATATTTGATGCGATATTTCTATATCATAAATTAAGTGCAAGTATACACTATCGTATGCAAGTAATAAAGAGACTAAATAAGTCGGATGTCGAACCCACAGGGATAATGTTTTCTTTTTAACCAATTACTAAAATTATATCTTCCTAATAATTATTCAGAAAAATAAAAATCTAAGAATGAATGTTAGAAATATAAAACAAAAACACAATGCAATGAGATTTAAAGATATAGCAACGTAGAGAGAACCTAGGATTAATATTATCCCTCAATATGTTTCTAATAATTAATCCTCTAATATTTAACTCACTTAGTCTTTATTATTGATCAAGACACTAATGTATTTACAAGCCTCTTCCAAGGTCATGCAAGTATATCTTAGTTTACCAAATACCTATATTCCTATGATACTTGTAATAAATTAAGATTCATTAAGATTAGGTCTTATTGATCATACATGCCAATTAGGTATATTCCTATCCTAAGTTGAAACTTGCATATGCAACATTGAATGTTACTCTACAATCATGCATCAAATTACCTAGGTCTAAATATTATGATTCCTCTTCCGAGTTTATCAATAATATTACCAATTCATTCACCATATATTGGCCAGATATATTGAAGCATTAAACACAAGTAATTTAAATAAATAATGACTAAGTTTATTAAATACTAAAAGATATGGCAATTTAAGTGCATATATTGAGTTCAAATATTAACCCTAGAAAACAAGTTAGCTCATGGCTACAAGAGAACAGCAGTAAAAATAATTATAAATCATGATACAATTATTAGCAAACCGATATAGACGTCGAATTGCTCTTAATTGCGCTGCCTAGGAACTCTTGATGCCGAAGAACGTCTTGTATCTCTCTCTAAAGTTGCTTCAATTAAGCTCCTATTGCTCTCCAAGACTCGTACTCTGTATTCTTGATGCTCTTGGGTCGTCTTGGATTCTTTCTTTAAGGTTGGGAACGAGTGGCTTTTTATAGGGATTGATTTGAGCTTGAAAATCTCAATTCTCGTCGGACTAGGACTCGCACTACCGCTGGCGCGCTATGCATCTGTCGCTGGGGCGACGCGTGAAAAAGTCTTCACCGCTGGAGCGGTGGTATCTTGGCGCTGGGGCGCTGCATGAAAACGGCTTCACCGCTGGCGCGGTGACTCTTCGGCGCTGGGGCGCTATACGCGACTTAAGCAGGTCGTTTTTCTTATTTCGATCACTATTTCAGCGCTGGGGCGAAATTCCTTGTGGCGCTGGGGCGATGGACACATACTTTGAAAACTTTGCATTTTAGTCCCTGTTTTTGCTCCTTTTGCGTTCTTTCTTTAAATTTCGTTCAAGTCCCTATAAATAACAATAATGCACATAAATAGCCATCTATTCTCATAAAATCATAAAATATCAATAATAAAAACATGAGAAAATATATGACAAATTTGCCCTTATCAATATTTCATTGACTCCAAAACTTTTTACTTATAGTAACTTCAACTGTTATGTGCTAGTTACATTTTCTAAATGTCCCATCACAACTTTTAAAGTATATATTTTGCTCAGAAAATTGAAAACAAAAGATTTTCAATTAAGTATATTAGTTTATCACTCAACTCAAAAGGTTAAGCTCATAGGTGAAGGCCCAATATTAGTATTAAAGACAAGTCTCTAACAATCCCCCTCACGTGAAATGTGGATTCAAGTAGGTCTGAACCAGGTGAATCCCCCGTCTCCAAGAAACCAAGAAAGCCAATAAACTAGAAATTAACTGAAAACAAAGATATAGAGGCTTGAACTTAAGACCTTGGCTCTGATACCATATTAGTTTACCACTCAACCCAAAAGCTTAAGCTCATAGGTGAAGGCCCAATATTAGTATTAAAGACAAGTCTCTAACAGAGTACATAACACAGGCACGTGGCACGATCAATGTGCTCCACACTTTGCTTGTTTGAATCTAAATCTAATAATAAAATTCATGTCCAATTTTGCTTCACATAGACCACATTGCCTGAGAGACACCATTTTTGTCCACTAAATCTATGGATTTGCAAATATGAAGCCTTGGCGTATTGATTAAGGGTAAGGGACGAAACTTCTACCTGCGATATACAAATACAATGTCAAATTTCTTTTATATTTTTTATACTTCTTTGTACGGCATCCATTTCAATGACTAAAATGTCTTCTCATTGTAGGAAAGAATACTCCCCTTTTATTTTTAATTTTTATAAATATATTATAAAGTTTCAATGTCAAATGTTTCTCCCCATTTTTCAAAGTGTATGAGTAGGGGAATGTGTATATTTCCCCCTACATGAAAGGAGATTCTTTTTAAATAAATATTTTAATTGAATTAATAAGTTTGTTTTAGAAACAAACTTCGTATCATTGCTATACTATAACTAATTTGATTTAAAATGTTATCAACGAAACATCAGTTGAGTTAGAATATAAAGGGTTTGATCGAGTTTGGTCCTAGCATGGACTTGATTTAGTTTAGTCCTAGCATATCCTAACCAAAGATGCCTTAGAGTTAAATATATATATATATATATTTAAATAAAGTGAGTACTAAATGGTTCTCAGTTTTTGGGTGGCCTTTGTGAGTTCTAAATAAGGTGAGGATTGCCCCCTATGAGGTTCTTGGAGTAAAGTTCTCGAGCATAATATAGCATGTCAAATGTAATTTCAAGTATACGTTCTTGGCTTTAGATAACCTGTATGCATTCTCAACTTTAGGCGACAAGTCAATTCTTAGGACTTTGTCTTTTTAGCCTGAGATCAGTGTTTATGTGTCCTCACGAATTTGGTTTTAGGTTTTACAAAAGTATTCTTCACCCAAAATGCATCCTTCCAAGGAGCTCTTTGGGGATACATCCTTGAGAATTTACTTTTGGGCTTTACTTAAGTGTTCTTCACCCAAAACGCATTCTTCTCAGGAGTTTCTTTAGGTATATGTCCTTACGAATTTTCTTTTGGGGTTCACATGTGTTCTTAACCCAAAATAAATTTTTTTTTCAAGAAGTGTTCTGATAATGAGAGTCCTCGATCTATTCTAAACTTATGCTTGAACTAAGCTTGGTTGATTTTTTTATATGCCTAAGTTAGTCTATACCTCAGTCTTGTTCAAAGATTTTTAGTAGTGACCAACCTCAATAAAAGCTTACATGGGGTTGTGGCTTTTCATCTTTTTAGATAGTTAATTAATGAGGTATTTAGTGTTTACATGATTGGCCATGGAAGGGCTTATATAGCCTTAGTGAGGGCTTATGTGGTATTGATGAGGGCTTATGATAACCTTGGTAAAGGTTTTAGGCAACCTCATGTAGAGAGCTTAAGTTAACCTTGATGTTTTTATGCCATTGCAACACTAGTCATTATCGGGTTTTCACTTTGTAATGGTGTAAGGTAGTTAAACCTAAGCTACTCCATAAGTATACACTGAGCACCATACCCTAAAAAATAAAAGCTTAAGCACCATAAGTATAAACTTATCATAGAATAATAGGTCAAACATTATAAGTGTAAGCTGAAAGAAAAAAAAAAGCTAATAAAGATTATAATAATAACTCGAGCATATAAGCTGAGAAAAAATAAAAAAATGAGAACCACCAAGTGCTTATTAGTCCTCTCATTGTCGTTATAGAGATTTAAAGCAATGCAATTTATAGTGATGTTGTTCATTATTTGAGATTAGAGAAATTTCTCATCTTTTAAGATTGGATAAACTACTAATTGTTGGCGTTTTCTAGAGCAACTACTCATCTTTAGAGATTAGAGAAACTGCTCATCATTAGAGCTTTATAGTGATACAACTCATCATAGAGTGAGGACTTATATGGACAAGCTCATAGGTTAAAAGAGAAAACTGATAGGCCAAGCACCATAGACATAAAAGTATGAGTAGCACAGACCGAGTACCGTGAGCAGCATAGGCATAACAGCATGAGTATTATAAGCAGAGTAGCATAAATAAAAAATAATAATGAGTCTAGACTATAGGCTGAATGAAGATAATAATAAGTCGAGCAGCATGAGCATAAGCTAAAAAATAAAATAGGCTGAACACTATAAGCATAAGCTGAAGGAAAATAAATAATCGAACTTGGTAAGATTAAGAAAAACCTAAGCACTATATTACTAAGTGCTTGCATGTTATTGATGTTCATTGAATTATAAAATTTGTATGTCATGCATAGCAAAATAGAAATCTAATTTTCTATTTAACAAACAAACACTTAAAATTAAATCTTGGTACAATAAAATTAAAACATACCCTTGAATCAATTTGGTATGGAATCAAATTTTAGAGGTCTCACCTTGAAGCAAACTTGTTGGCCATTCTAGACTCTATCTCTAGTGGGCTTCGAATGCTAGAATGGTAGCTCTAATTCAAGTTTTCGTAAGCCTTTATGTTTAAACTCTTTATTTTTGTTTAATGAAAATGAAATTAGTGTTTTGGAGCAACGTTTTGCTCAAATACTTAGAAACAAGTTCTAATAAAAAAATGTTTTATTCAACACTTGCCAAAACCACATTTTCCTTCACCATTTTTTCATCTAAGCTTGTTGGCCATTCTTGGAGAAGAAGATGACGATGAACATTTTAAAGACACAACTCTTGATCTCACAAAATAATTCACTTCTCTCTCTTTTCTCTCTTAATTGCCGATCCAACACCCTTAGCCAAAATGAGAAACTCTTTTTCATTTTTATTCAATTTTTCTTTGTCAACACTTGGCCCTACATCCCATGCTAGGTCATATCTTTTGTTTTCAAGTCTTGTTGACTAAAATGGGAAAAACACTTTTACCATGGCCGATTTGTCTTAAGCTCTCAAATAAAAACATTTTTCATTTTTTAAAAGAACCTTTAGATTGTCAACAAAATGGTCCCATATCCCATGTAAAACCTGTTGGGATTTGTGCTTATGTGACATCCCATTATGTATAAATATATAATGATAGTATTTATACTATTATCATTTCTAATAAAATCGTTATTATTTATTATTAAATGGTAGATGCTTGTAACGTTTCAGACATTGTATGATTCAAAAAAGTTCAAATCTGGTCTAAATGAGTTTAGACCAGTCTAAAAGTTAGCAACGCTAATAGTTATAAGCACTAAGAGTTAGTGGTACTAAGAGTTAGTAAGTTTAAAAGAGTTAACTAAATCTAAGGAGTTAGAGCCTTCTCTGAAATAAGACAATGACCTGAGAATATATTAGTAATGATATTGCTGCAAAAGAGTTGCAGATAGTGCTAGAAAATGTCATTATGCAAGTATGTTCTCAAACACAATGTTCCTGATCTAATTTCATCGATGCGGGTCTATCGGTGGAACCCATTAATATAGATTAGTGTATGTTTATATCTGGATGGTCCAGATGGTTAATCTTAGCAAACTATAAACTTAGTAGAAAGCTCGTATAGAGATGCAGGTATTCAGTAAGGACTGGATATTGAACAGACTCACGAGAACCTCCAATAGACATCTTATGAAGCCGTAAATGGAAGGTCTTCCAAGTTGAGTAGTATTTGTGGTTCTTTGACTTGAGCACCATGGTGGTCTTGTGAGTGATCCACCATGCTTTGGTTCCACACATGTCAGAAACCTTTCATGGTCTAACCGCTGGGTGTCGCTGGGTGTGGTCCGATGCTCATAGAGTCCGGTGTGCGTAGATATAGGATCCATCAGCTCATATGAGTGGGTTGTATATCTTGATGCTCCGATATTATATTTCAGAAAGTCTTGTGGCCACAAGCATAAACCTCAAAAAATATATTCTGAAGGAATAAACAATATCGCAAAAGTGTTTGTGGATATTGTTTAATGAAATATAAATCTGGAGATAAGTTCATGGTTGAGCAAAATAGAGATTTGACGATGATGATCTATATCTCCGCTTTTCAAGGATATAATTGATGGAAGGATTATACGAATATGCAAATAACCTCAACTTGCATAGTCTAACACATTAATTTGTAATATCCGTAACGTGTGTGTGGGACATCGTTCACAGACGTATGAGGAGCTCCATATGAGAAATCAGGTGTGGACCTAGAGAGTCTCACAATATAAAGTATACTCGTTGCGCACTGAGGTAGCGGATTGGATTGAATAATTCAATCCAATAAATTTTATCAAAATATGATAATTATTTTGGGATCCCTCGGGATGTTCATTTGTCAAGACTTAATTGTTAAGTATATCATTGAATTAATTAACAAGGGTTGTTAATTAATAGGATGTTGACAAGTGGCACAATTTGGTCAATGATTTGATTTTACCTTAGTTTTACCATTTAACTATGCAGTAAAAACTACTAAGGTAAAAAATAATTATTCAAAATTGTTTTGAATAATTAAATTTATATCTAATTTTATATTATTAGATAATAATAAAATAAATTTATCATGGCATTGTATTTTAATACAATGAGGGGCCTAGATGTTGGCCATTTATTTATCCATTATAATTATAATAATTATATTTGTTAGGTAAAGATTAATTTAAGTAGTCATTATTCTAGTACTTGGTTAAATTAATCCTAAGTGGGAGATCAACAATAAAATTTGTAGAGCACTTATTTTTTGTTTAATCAAAGTGTTGAATAAACAAAAATTATTTTGGCTAACATTTGAATTGATTCATTCAATTCTTGGGAGAGAATTCGGCAAGGGTGAAGGAAAAAGAGGTAAGAGAGAATTGTGAGTTTTATTCTTTCAAGTGTTGAAAAATAAACAAATTTCTCTTCATCTCATTCTCTAATGGATGGCTAAAATGAACAAAATGAAAATGGAAAAGAAGATAATTATTTTAGAAAAGAGTTGTTCAAAATAATTATCATGTGAAAATTGTTTCTAAGAATTATACAAGAGTTGTATGTTAAATATTTTTAATTAATACAAGAGTTGTATGTAAAATATTTACCATCTTCATTTAAGAAACAAAATTGTATTCAAAAGAGTTTGAATACATATTGTTGAAAATTCTAAAATTAAGCTACTATTCTAGCTCCTTAATCCCACCAAAAGTTATGGACTAGAATTATTCAACATATACTTCAAGGTGAGCTCTTCACATAGATTGTTGGAGGACTTGAAGAATTTGTAAAGCTACCTTCATTAGGTACATGTTTTACATAATATTTTAATACAATTGTTCATCATGTTTATAAATGTATAATTGTTATATTTATTCATATATGTGATAAATGTGTTTAATTGTTAAATTGGGTGTATTTGTTAACATGTTTCCGCTACATATAATAAGTTTTGAAATTATGTATACACTCATATGTCACGTGCTCGATTCCCAACAAAACCATGCCTCTATATTTTCTTTATTTTGTTGACTAATACAAAAAAATCTTTTGTATTTGTTGGCTAATAATAATAATACAAAAACTATTTTTGTATTACATAAATGATCTTGCTTATCATATAAGCAAGGATAATTTTGTCAACACAAAGTCAAACAATCAAGGGCTTCAATTATGCTACTTGTTATCATCTTATTTGTTAATAACTTTTGTTAACTAATTAAATGATGTACTTAACTCTTAAACCTTGACAATTTGCACATCCCAAAGGAATCCTTAAAACAATATTCAATTTGCTGGAATTTCCTGGATCGAACTATTCAATTCAGTCATCTACCCCAGTGCACAATAAGTACACTTCATATTGTGAGACTCCCTAGGTTTACGTCCAATTTGTCATATTAAACTATTCTATAAGTTTGTGAACGATGCCTTACACACACGTTATGGATATTACAAAGCAGCGCATTGAACCATATAAGTTGAGGTTGTAGCATATACTTATAATCCTTCTGTTATCTATATCCTGAAATAGTAGAGATATAGATCATCAACATCAAATCTCTATACACTCGACTAGGAACATATCTCCAGATCTATATTTCTATAAATAATATCCACAAACTCTTTTATTATATTGTTTAATCCTTTGAAAAACTTTTTTTTTGGGATTTATACTTGTTTCCATAAAACTTTCTTAAATATAATCTTAGAGTATCAGGATGTATAAATCACCCATATAAGCTGGCAGATCCCATATATACATACATCGGACTCTATGATCATCAAACCATGCCCAACGACACCCACAGGTCAGATCATAAAAAGTCTTTGACATGCAGGAAATCAAAACATAATAGATTACTCACAGGCCTACCGTGACGCTTAGGTTAAAGGACTATAAATACTAATCAACTCGAGAATACCTTCTAAAAATGACTTTATAGGATGTCTATTAAGGGTCTTCGTGAATCTATTTAGTACCTGATCCTTACTGAATACCTTCATGCCTATATAAGCTTCCACTAAGCTAATAGTTTGCTAATACTAACCATCTGGACAATCTAGATATAGACATACACTAATCTAGAAGGGTTCACTAATCAACCCGCATATGTAAGGATAGATCAGAAATGAAATTTTCGAGAGCATATTGTATAATAACATTTTCTAGCACAATTTGCAACTTCTTACAACTATGTCATTATTAATATATTCCCAGGACATTGTCTTATTTTAGACAAGGTTCTAACTCTTGTAACTGTTAACTCTTAGCACTTATAACTCTTAGCATTACTAACTTTTAGCACTGATCAAAACTCTTTTACATCAGATCTAAACTCCTTTAAATTACAATGTCTGAAACATAACAAGATTGATACCATATATTTAATATTAATAATTTTATTCAAAGTGTTTATTATATAAATATTAAATAATTAATATTGGAATGACATGTAAACACTATCTCTAAACCATTTGCATAACTATGGCACCATTGAGCCTAGCTATATCAAATATTATTATCTACAACAAATAATTTTTTTTTAATTTTCTATAACACGAGTATAAACCTAAGTCCTCATCCTTGCTTCTTCAAACTAGCAACAAGATGCCGTTAAGAATCAACTAGCCCTTTCTATTGGTTTACGCCACAAGTCCCTATCTACTTTCATCTTCATCTTGATGTTTTGAGAATGACAAAAGCAACTAGATTTATTCTCTCTAGGCACAACAACAACGACTTGAAGCCTTGGTTACAACCTTGATCAATGATGATGGGCCCGCCCTTAGTTTAAATGAAACAATGTCATTGCTCTAGTGGAATTGGAGAACCAACTAACAATGGTGTATGGAGGAGACTGTTGTTATTTTTTACTAGAGGTTGCTTCTGTTTTGCAGCTGCTATTGCTATTTAAGGCTTAAACAAGCCTCCTTCACTTCACATGCATGGTCTCACTGAGTCCAAAACCCATTCTCTTACTATGCATCATTCATTGGTAAAGCGTCTATACCGAGCTGAGCCATCCTGAAGTAGAGAGTGCTGAAAGTGTGCTATGCGTAGGGTAAATGTGTGCATTAATTTTTTTTTCTAATATTACACGTCTCATATACAAAATATACGCAGTAAAATAAAATACATACAATTAATTTCATTGCATTAATGAGATTAAAAATTACTTTTAAAGATAATTCGAGGTAGTTTTTATTTTCAGAGTTTACGTTGAAGTGATCCCGCAAGTAGTCTGCAACTTTGGTGGAATTATAGAGCTAGATTGGTATCTTAATTTCAACTGAAAATATTGTTCAAGCAACACTTTGCTTTTAGTTATCTCTTAGTGAAATAAACAAAAGAAACTTTTTCTTTTGTTTCATCAATTTCTAACCCTTACAATTGATTTTTTGTTTTTTTAATTGTTGAAGGCTTCAAAAGCCTTCTTTATATTGCAAACAATTTGCAATATCAATGGCCCCTAAGAATTGTCGAATGCCACCCTATTTCAATTACTTACTTCACTCAATAGTGCCTTAATTATTTATAGCATGAGTAGCCAAAAGTTTTGTCAATCAAAATGAAATTAGTGTTCGTATTATTCAAGCATAGGGTGATTTCAATTTTTAACAACAATTTGCACCTCATGTTGATTTAATCAAATGGTGGCATAAAGCATAAGCTAGCCAAAATAAAAGATGATTAATGGCCATTATGCTTTCAAAACTAATTAAACAATGGCACCACATTCTTGTAACTTTGCATGACAAGGATTGGTCGAATATTAACTTTAAAAGAGTGACAAAAGACACTTCTTAAAGGACATAATAATGCCACCTCATTCTTGCATTTATTTTGCCAACTTTTGCAAATCCAATTAAATCTTTCCATGTGTCATGCAATTTTCAATTAATGGTAAGATTTGTGGTATCTAATAGAATTGATAAAGTGGCAAGTCCCACTTGCCAAGATTCTGAGCTTAACATTTAAAATCTAACAATTCCCGGAGAGACCCTAAAATAATTTCAACTTTTTAAAGAATTTTCCAGATTAAACTATTTAATTCAGTGTACTACCCCAATGCACAACGAGTATATTTCATATAATGAGGCTCTTTAGGTTCACACTCATTTTGTCTTACGAAACTCTTTCGCATGTCCACAAACGATGCCTGATGAACACATGAAAATGCATGTTGTTAAGAGATTCAATCACCATTTAATGTCATTAATTTTAGTGTTTTCTGTATTTTTAGCTTGAAATAAAGTGTTCTCCTTAAATTGTGATTAATGAATGTTATTTGGACAGGTTTAGGTAAATTGGACATAACTCTCAATGTAGAAATCAAAATGAAGAAATTCTTGAACCTGGTGCAACATGACTCAATCTTACACAAATTTGAAGAATAGTGGAAAAGCCAAATCCAACATGTTATGGGCCAAAAATTGAGATACAACAGAATCGGACTACAACTCTTACCCAGCTTGACCCAATTCACGTATTTGGACCGTATCTCACAAAATACGTACTCAATTGGTATAATTCTTAAAGCTGTGAATTTCTGACTTTACTATCAACAACTCGTATGTTTATGGTAAAGTCCAAATCAGCCGTTATCATGGACCAAATCGCATTGCAAGTGGGTAAAATGGTTGTTGGCCGAATTCTGATGTATCTTTGGAATTTTGCTCATATCTCATTGGATACTCATCCAATTTGCATGAAATCAGTGCCTATGGAAAGAAGAGTCAAAATTCTACAACTTTTATGTCGGCTGTAGAAGCTGAATTGATCATTTACATTATCAAAAATGTGCTGCAAGTGGATACACGAGTTATTGGCTTAAAACTATTGAAGATTGATGTCATCCATGACATATGTCCATTCATTGCCTATATAAGGAGACCCTTAGGACGTTTTTAGGGGATAATAATTTTCTCTCTTCTTTTATTCTCATTAACATGTATTGTAATTTAGGCTAGAGTTCCTAGCAAGGCTAAGAGATGAACTTTTATGTGTAGTAAATCTACTTCCATGCTTTGATTCGGTGTCAAGAGCTATAAATGTTGTAAGTTTGGTTTTGATTAAACTCTTATCTATTTTATTATCTATAATCCAGAGGTTATAATTCTCATGTCTCATATATGTTCAGTCATGCTTTTCTTATGTGATTCATGTTGATTTATAATTGTTACTGGTTATATTGTTTTATATGTTAATCTTTTACTGCAGTATTGTCAATTTGATATATTGTCGATCTTGGATAACATGTAAGGGCAATAAATGTTTGATATTCAAGTTAATCTTTTACTGCAATATTGTCAAAATGATATATTGTCGATCTTAGATAACTTGTATAAATAACATGATGTGTGTTAATGCTTGCAAAGAGTTTAACTAAATCAAATACATGTGTTATCAAATGTGCTATATATTACATACCTTCCGATTGATTGTTTGGGATGTGAAACTTTCAGTTGAGTTATAAATATCGAATCAAAGTATAGAGTAGATTTATAAAGCATAATTGTGATTCTCAAAGCCTTGCTTAAATCATCATAAGACATTTTCCTCAATTCATAGATAATTCTATCTCATCCGTTTAAATCAATTAACCCTTTGCTACTGCTTTAATATTTTACTTCACCAACCTATTTTGCCAAGAGCTTCCTCGTGGGATCGACACCTCAATCTATACTGCGATAGCCGCGTTATATTTTGAGCGTAAACAAAAATTTGGCGCCGTTGCCGGGGAAGCACACTAAGCGAAAGTCGGTTGCGATTATAAATACTAAAGTGGTAACTTTGTATATTTTCTTTTCTTTGCAAAATCTTAGTTTTATTTCCTTTGTTGTAATTTATTTATTATTCATGGTTGGTTCTACCACCTAATTTATTTTCTTTTCTTTAGTTAATTTTTTATATTTTATATTATCTTAATGGCTGGTTTTGCCGCCTAATTAGTTTATTTTCTTTTATCTATTTATTGCACTTTATTTTCTTTAGTTTATTTATTGCACTTTTTTTTTAATGGCTGGTTTTACCGCCTAACTTCGTTCACTTTCTTTTATTTATTTATTGTACTTTTTTTTAGTTAATTTGTTGTATTTTCTTTTTATTTTGTGGCTGGTTCTACCGCCTAACTTAGTTTCTTTATTTCTTATTGTACTTTATTTATTTATTGCACTTTTTTCTTATTGTACTTTATTTTCATTTTCTTTTACGTATTTATTGCACTTTATTTACTTTAGTTAACATGTTGTATTTTCTTTTTATGGCCGGTTCTACCGCCTAACCTTTTATTTATTTACTTATTGTATTTTCTTTTTATTATTTATTTATTGTACTTTTTTTTCGTACTTTATAGTCTTTTGTTTAGTTATTGTATTTATATTTTATGGTTGGTCTTACCACCTAACTTATTTCTATTTCTTGTTGTGTTTATTCCACTTCTTAATTTCCTTAAGCATTTCTTTCCTTAAAAAAAAAAAAAAAAAATTAGGATGTATGCATCGACCTAGAGACAAACGAGGAAGATTTGTGAGAGAACTAGAACTAGAACTAGAACCACTCCCACAATTTGTAAGTGAAGAGAATTCACCTTCTAGTTCATCTTGTAATTCTAACACAATGAGCCAACACGAAGAAAACCCCGTTAGAACTCTAAAAGATTACTTGCATCCTACTCGCACAGCCACACCATCATGCATTATATTTCCACCTAACATACCACATTCGGATTTTAAACCTGGAATGATACAACTTCTTCCCACTTTTCATGGTCTAGATAGTGAAAATCCTTATGTACATGTTAGGGAATTTGAAGAGGTAATTGCCACCTTCCATAGCCAACCTGAAGCCATAGACACTGTTAGGCTTAAATTTTTCCCTTTTTCTTTGAAAGACAAAGCAAAGAGTTGGCTATACTCTTTGAGGCCGAGGTCTATAGGAACTTGGGCAGAAATGACCCAAGCATTTTTCAATAAATACTTCCCACAACACAAAACTAATGGCCTGAAAAGACAAATTTCTTCATTCTCCCAAAAAGACAGTGAAACCTTATATCAAGCATGGGAAAGGTTTAAAGAGTTGCTAAATTTGTGCCCTCACCATGGGTATGAAAATTGGCGCTTGGTTAGTTATTTCTATGAGGGACTCACAATTAGAGAGCGCCAATTTGTTGAGATGATGTGTAATGGGGAGTTCCTTCACAAAGATCCCGAGGAAGCCATAGAATTCCTTAATGACTTAGCCGAAAAAGCCCATACATGGACTAGACCTAGCATTGCTGAAAGCACAAATAGGTCACGACCCAATGGAGTTTTCCATCTTAGGGAAGAGGATAACCTCAAAGCTCAATTAGAGGTCTTAACTAGGGAGTTGGAGGCCTTGAAATCTAAAGATAGAAGGGTCACCCACACGATTGCTAGAGTTGAGTCACACGATGTCTGTTTTGTCTGTGGAGGAGCGGAACACTTAGCTCAGGATTGCCCCACGTATAGTGAGATGAGAGGGATATATGAGGAACAATGTAATGCCCTAGGGATGTACAAGAAGCCTTATTCACCCTACTCTGAAACATATAATCCTAGCTGGAGAAACCACCCAAATTTCAGTTGGAAATCTGACCAACAAGCCAACAACCAATGGAAACAAGAACAACAAGCACCCAAGTCTTATGTTGCACCTCAATATAATGCACGACCAACTAGGAGTTCTTTAGAGGATACATTACAAGCATTTATGGAGGCACAAAGTAAGACTAATCAAAAATTTGAAACAATTCTTGCACAGGTGGTGGACGAAAACAAAGAAATTAAGAGTCAAATCACAAAGTTGACCAGTGCCTTAACTGTACAAGAGCGAGGTAAGTTTCCATCTCAACCTCAATCCAATCCGAAAGGACAATTCATGGCACAAGCTTCTACTTCTGATGTTCAAAATCTCAAAGAAGTCAATGCCATTACTACTCGAAGTGGTAAGATTGTAAGTGAGCCTACTCCTGAAATTAACACATGTACGAGTAGTAAAGATGCCCCCCTTGAAAAAGAGGCCACAATGGAAAAAGAGCCCGAAAGTAAGTTTTCAATCCCAGTGCCTTTTCCTCAAGCTCTTCGACCGGTTGGGAAAAATTCAAAAATTCAAGGTGAGATTTTGGAACATTTGAAACAAGTTAAAATTAATCTTCCCTTGTTACATTTGATTAAGCAGGTTCCAACTTATGCCAAAGTCATCAAGGATTTATGCACTATCAAAAGAAAACACCATGTGAAGAAAACTGCATTTTTGGCAGAACAGGTAAGTGCAGTGATTGAACAAAAGACACCACCCAAGTATAAAGACCCAGGATGTCCCACAATCTCCTGCCAAATTGGGACACATGAGTTTGGTCAAGCTTTATTGGACTTAGGAGCAAGTGTAAATTTAATGCCTTATTCTATTTACTTGCAATTGGGACTTGGTGAGATTAAACCAACATCTGTAGTCCTACAATTAGCTGACCGATCAATCAAGAAACCACGGGGAATAGTAGAAGATGTTTTGTTGCAAATTGACAAATTTTACTATCCTGTTGATTTTCTTGTTTTAGATACTCATTCTGTTGTTAACATGGAGTCAAAAATCCCTCTTATTTTGGGGAGACCTTTTCTAGCCACTGCTAACGCTCTTATTAATTGCAGAAATGGTCTAATGAAATTATCTTTTGGGAATATGACTCTTGAGGTGAACATTTTCAACATTGGCAAACAACCACGAGAAGAAGACGAGTGCTATCATTCATATATGATAGACACACTTGTAGCGGAGGAAGCTTATAAAAATCATGGCTATGATTCTTCGAAAAACCTTCTCAATTTTGATTTTGAAGAATTGTATTATCCTGATGTAACAACTGATGTGTTTAGTATTTTTGACTCACAGGATAAACGGACTCGATTTTGGCAGCCACACTTTGAAGAGTTGCCACGAGAGAGGGAGAGACCGAAACCATCAAACCTCGAGACACCACAAGTTGAGCTTTCTCCACTGCCCAAAGGTTTGAAACACGCATTCTTGGGACCAGGTGATACCTTTCCTATTATCATTTCTTCTGAACTTAGTGCTGAACAAGAGAAAAAATTGATAAAATTGTTAAAAGAACATAAGTCTGCATTAGGTTGGACCATAGCTGATATTAAAGGTATTTCTCCATTGATATGCTCCCATAGAATTCATTTAGAGGAAGGTTCCCAACCTCGTAGAGACCCACAAAGAAGACTTAATCCAACAATGAAAGAAGTAGTGAAGAAAGAGGTCTTGAAACTATTAGATGCGGGTATAATCTACCCAATTTCTGATAGTCAATGGGTAAGTCCAACTCAAGTAGTTCCGAAGAAATCTGGGGTTACTGTTGTTGAAAATGAGAATGGGATACCTGTTCCAACTAGGGTAGTAAGTGGTTGGAGAATGTGTATTGATTATAGAAAGTTAAACACAGCCACTAGGAAAGACTATTTTCCATTGCCTTTTATCGACCAAATTTTAGAACGTGTAGCTGGACATCCTTTTTATTGCTTTCTTGATGGGTATTCAGGGTATTACCAGATTGAGATAGCTATAGAAGATCAAGAAAAAACTACTTTTACATGCCCTTTTGGTACTTATGCTTTTCGTAGAATGCCATTTGGATTATGTAATGCACCAGCTACTTTCCAGCGTTGCATGTTGAGTATTTTCTCTGATATGGTTGAAAAATGCATGGAAGTTTTTATGGATGATTTGACTGTTTTTGGTAATTCTTTTGATTTATGCCTACTTAACTTGAAATCTGTTTTGAGTAGGTGTGAAGAAAAAGGACTTGTGCTAAATTGGGAGAAATGTCATTTCATGGTATCTTCAGGAATCGTTTTAGGGCACATTGTATCTGAAAGAGGGATAGAGGTTGACAAGGCAAAAATTGAATTAATCTCTAAATTACCTATACCTAAAACGGTAAAAGATGTCCGATCCTTTCTTGGACACGCTGGCTTTTACAGAAGGTTTATACAAAATTTTTCTGCCATATCTAGGCCATTGTGTAACCTTTTGCTAAAAGATGCAGAATTTACATGGACACAAGAGTGTGAGGAGGCATTCCGAACACTAATTGCCAAACTCACCACCGCTCCTATCATGCAATCACCAGATTGGAACCTCCCATTTGAAATTATGTGTGATGCAAGTAATTATGCTGTAGGAGCAGTTCTTGGGCAACGGAGGGAGGGAAAACCCTTTGTTGTTTATTATGCTAGTAGGACTTTGAATGATGCTCAAATGAATTACACTACTACTGAAAAAGAACTACTAGCTGTTGTTTTTGCCTTAGATAAATTTCGTTCTTATTTGATTGGTTCACCTATTGTTATTTTTACTGACCATGCAGCCCTTAAGTACCTTCTTTCTAAGAAGGATGCTAAAGCCCGTTTAATTAGGTGGATTCTTCTTTTGCAGGAATTTGATATAACCATCAAAGATAAGAAAGGCGTTGAAAATGTTGTTGCTGATCATCTATCCCGCCTTGAGTTCACTGACTCTACTGATTTGCCACCCATTCGAGACGACTTTCCAGATGAACATCTTTTTGCTATAAGCCAAATACCTTGGTATGCACATATCGTAAATTATTTGGTTTGTGGTGAACTTCCATCTGACTGGAGTGCACAAGATAAGCGTAAGTTCTTGGTTGAGGTACGTAACTTTTATTGGGATGATCCATATCTTTTCAAATACTGTCCTGACCAAATCATGAGACGTTGCATTCCTGAAAGTGAAGTTTCTAGTGTCTTAAATTTTTGCCATAGTGCTGCTTGCGGTGGCCATTTTTCTATGAAAAAGACAGCTGTGAAAATTTTACAGTGTGGTCTTTATTGGCCCACTTTGTTCAAAGACACTAATAATTTTTGTCGTTCCTGTGAAAGATGTCAAAAGTTAGGTGCTTTATCTCGAAGAAATATGATGCCTCTTAACCCTATTCTTGTTATCGAGATATTTGACTGTTGGGGTATTGATTTTATGGGTCCATTTCCTTCATCTTTTGGCTATCTTTACATCCTTTTAGCTGTTGACTATGTATCAAAATGGGTGGAGGCTGTAGCTTGTCGTACTAATGATAATACAACTGTGGTAAAATTCTTAAAAGAAAATGTGTTATCTAGGTACGGTACGCCACGTGTCATCATTAGTGACCAAGGAACACATTTTTGTAATCGTTCTTTTGAAGCTTTGATGCGCAGGTATGGTGTTCTTCACAAAGTTTCCACTGCATACCATCCACAGACAAATGGACAAGCCGAGCTAGCAAATAGAGAGGTTAAACAGATTTTGGAAAAGACGGTTAACCCGAATCGCAAAGATTGGTCTCTACGCCTTTCTGATGCATTATGGGCATATCGTACTGCATACAAAACCATCTTAGGAATGTCCCCATACCGGCTTGTTTATGGGAAAGCTTGCCATTTACCTGTTGAGCTAGAACATAAAGCTTATTGGGCTGTCAAAGCCCTTAACTTTGATTTGAATGCTGCAGGTCTCCAGAGAAAGTTACAATTGTCAGAAATAGAAGAGCTACGAAATGACGCATATGACAACTCCAAAATTTACAAAGCTAAAATGAAAGTAGCTCATGATAAACAGATCTCAAGGAAACACTTTGAGCCAAATCAACGGGTCTATCTTTATGATTCTCGATTGCATTTACACCCTGGAAAGTTGAGATCTCGATGGACTGGTCCATTTATGGTAAGACATGTTTTTCCTAATGGTGCTGTTGAAATAGAAGACCCCACTGATGGACGGACTTTCAAAGTGAATGGACAGCGGCTAAAAAGCTACGTGGAAAAGGTAAACGACTCTATGTACCTAGGCGAGATCCCTCTTGTGGATCCTGTCTATCGTGATTGATCAGGTTCAATCTATCTGTACCATATTTTATATTTTGTCTATACTTTATCTTTTGACTTTGTATTTTTGCTTTTATTTTCCTGCACATTTTATTTTACTTTATTTTCTTCTTTTTATTTTTTCTTCAGTGTGATTTTATTTCCCGGTCAAGTGGCGGATACGGTACTCCGTGACTATTAAAGTCGGTTTCTCAGTTCCCTAAAAACTGTCCCTCAAACTGTGTATTCATCTCTTTTCTTTCTTTCAAAATGGATCGCATTCTTGCCAACCTTAAAAAACGTTTTCCTTCATTTCCTCAAAATGCTCTACTTAAGATTTACAAAGCACGGTGTGAAAGACTAAGGCTATTGATGTTGGGTAATATCCCTGTGGACCTTCGTTGGTTAATTGAAGCCAAGGTTCGGTTGTCTGGTGAGTTTGAAAATGATTTTGTTTCTCATATGCCTGGTCTTGGAAGAAGCTCTTATGCCAAAAGGCGACGAGCAAAAAGGTTACAAGTCTGTCATAAATGTGCTCGATGGAATTGTAATCGGAGTTGTCGTTCTTTAGGATTCGTATCTAGAAATCGAGAAGACAAAATTCAGTTCATTAAGGATGGACTGAGTAAGGAGTCTTTGGATGATATCCTATTGACTCTTGAGACGCATCCCTGTGGGCTCGTGCAACGTGAACTTCTCGATTTATGGAACAAATTCAAAAATGAACATCAACGGTATAGTCTCGGGAATCTGACTCTAAAAGACCCTGTTTGCCAATTTATAAGAAAATTGGATGGGAAGCCTATCCCCGACCCATAGAGGGCGTTTAAGCTGTTACTGGACGTAAAACCAGAGGAAGATGCGAGCCACAATCACAACTACTTGTAAATACATATGTTTTAATTTCAAACTTTATTTTATGAATAGTAGGGCTACTCATGTAGATGTCTTAAATTCAAATCTTTTTGTTCAATAATGCATGCGGGTCATTATGTTTAAATATTTGTGTTTTATTTTTAACTCTCTTTTGACAAACTGTCGGGTTACCATAATCATTGTTATCATTTGGCACTCTATAAATACAACACCTCAGTTTCTTCATTTTCATATATTGAGATAAAGGTGAGAGTAGATATGGAGGAAACCCAAGTTCGACAATTTCGAAATATATGTGTATTTTGTGGATCTAGTCCTGGGGAGAGTAAAGTGTTCGTAGAAGCAGCAAACAATCTAGGAAAAACATTAGCTGCAAAAAAAATTCATTTGATTTATGGAGGAGGTAGCCTTGGGCTAATGGGGTGTGTGTCAATAGCTGCACATTTAGGAGGAAGTCAAGTTTTAGGTATTATTCCTACAGCTTTGGCCGTGGGAAACCTGACCGGGAAAACAATAGGGGAAGAATTACAAGTCTCATCCATGCATGAACGTATAGCCAGAATGCTTTGCAATGCAGACGCTTTTATTGCTTTACCAGGTGGTTTTGGTACTTTGGAAGAAATTTTTCAAATTGTCTCTTGGGCCCAACTGAATATCCACCGAAAACCCATAGGCAGTTACCTACGAACCTGACCCAGCAATAACTCGGATCGATTGGTCAGTGGGCCTTAATAAGCGAAAATTGGATCTGACACTCCGTTTGTAAATTTTTCTTTTTATTTATTTATTTATCAGTACCATCATTTTAGTTTATATTTGCTTAAGTGTCTCTCAGGTTTGTTTCTTTCAAATAACTGGCGTTTCAGGTAATGTCTCCTATACTTTATCTCTTTCTATTTAAACATTGAGGACAATGTTTCATCTGGTTTGGGGGGAGGATAGTAGACATACGTTGTATTTTGCAAAAAAAAAAAAAAAAATTTGTGGTCCGACATTTGATTAAAATGGCAGAGTAAAGAGTTCATTCTTAAACTCTTGAGACGCATTTTAGGTCAAATTAGAATGGCAGAGTAAGGAGTTTTAGTACTAACTTTTGAAATGCATTTTAACTAACTTTTTGTTATTTTGTTTTATATTTCATGCATTGTCGTTTACTGCTTGTAGTCTTGGTAATTCTTGTATAAAGGAATTTGCTTTTCTGCCTAAGTATGATTTCAGAATTGATTAGGTTGAGTCACTGTTTCTATCTAGGTTACTAAAGAATGACTTCCAAAATATTTTTGAGCACAATGCTAAGCCTTGTGGTAAGATGGATGATTCAATTTATATAGCCAAGAGAATTCCCATGTTTAAGTATATATTTTTCTAATCTCACATATCTTTTGTGAGTAAGTGGAAAGGTTGAGAAAACAGCTTATGAACTTTCATTGATCCTTTGAATTGGTTAATTTTTATTTAGAATGATATTATTTGAATTAAGGGATAAGTTGGTTACATTTGTGTATAATATAATTTGGTGAGAAACCTTTGTAATGCTTCCTTGTTTTATTAAAAAAAAAAAAAAAAAAAAAAAAAGCACAAAAGTACCAAAAACAAGAAAAAAAGAAAGAAAGAAGCAATTCAGTTTAATAAAGTCTTCATTCAATTTTAGAAGACAAATACCTTGTAAAACAGTTTTCTCACCAAGTTATAATTGTATTATTCTCACAAGCCAATTAAAGTTCTAAAGTTGGCGTATGATATGAATAATTGATTTTTAAACAAATAATTTTCCTATCTTCGGATCAATGTTAGTTTATATGTCTGTCCTTAAAATTGACTTTTTCTTGAGTGCTTAACTGTTTTCCAACTCCATAAGAGAAGTCCTAACCTTTTAAACAGTCATACACCTGTGAGGATATGGAGTTGAGGCTTTTACTTGGAGAAATTCTCAAGGCTATATCTATTGTGGTTTGTGGTTAGATGGTTATGGCTTAGTTCACACACACACAAATTACGGAAGTTGTAATTGAAAAAACCATGATAGCAACAGTGATCTCGAACTAACGTTTTGATTGAAATGCTTAGGTAGTTTTGCATATTCTATTTACGCTTGAATTGCTAGAGACTAGCAATAAGCTGGTTGGGGGCTGTGATGAACACATGAAAATGCATGTTGTTAAGAGATTCAATCACCATTTAATGTCATTAATTTTAGTGTTTTCTGTATTTTTAGCTTGAAATAAAGTGTTCTCCTTAAATTGTGATTAATGAATGTTATTTGGACAGGTTTAGGTAAATTGGACATAACTCTCAATGTAGAAATCAAAATGAAGAAATTCTTGAACCTGGTGCAACATGACTCAATCTTACACAAATTTGAAGAATAGTGGAAAAGCCAAATCCAACATGTTATGGGCCAAAAATTGAGATACAACAGAATCGGACTACAACTCTTACCCAGCTTGACCCAATTCACGTATTTGGACCGTATCTCACAAAATACGTACTCAATTGGTATAATTCTTAAAGCTGTGAATTGCTGACTTTACTATCAACAACTCGTATGTTTATGGTAAAGTCCAAATCAGCCGTTATCATGGACCAAATCGCATTGCAAGTGGGTAAAATGGTTGTTGGCCGAATTCTGATGTATCTTTGGAATTTTGCTCATATCTCATTGGATACTCATCCAATTTGCATGAAATCAGTGCCTATGGAAAGAAGAGTCAAAATTCTACAACTTTCATGTCGGCTGTAGAAGCTGAATTGATCATTTACATTATCAAAAATGTGCTGCAAGTGGATACACGAGTTATTGGCTTAAAACTATTGAAGATTGATGTCATCCATGACATATGTCCATTCATTGCCTATATAAGGAGACCCTTAGGACGTTTTTAGGGGATAATAATTTTCTCTCTTCTTTTATTCTCATTAACATGTATTGTAATTTAGGCTAGAGTTCCTAGCAAGGCTAAGAGATGAACTTTTATGTGTAGTAAATCTACTTCCATGCTTTGATTCGGTGTCAAGAGCTATAAATGTTGTAAGTTTGGTTTTGATTAAACTCTTATCTATTTTATTATCTATAATCCAGAGGTTATAATTCTCATGTCTCATATATGTTCAGTCATGCTTTTCTTATGTGATTCATGTTGATTTATAATTGTTACTGGTTATATTGTTTTATATGTTAATCTTTTACTGCAGTATTGTCAATTTGATATATTGTCGATCTTGGATAACATGTAAGGGCAATAAATGTTTGATATTCAAGTTAATCTTTTACTGCAATATTGTCAAAATGATATATTGTCGATCTTAGATAACTTGTATAAATAACATGATGTGTGTTAATGCTTGCAAAGAGTTTAACTAAATCAAATACATGTGTTATCAAATGTGCTATATATTACATACCTTCCGATTGATTGTTTGGGATGTGAAACTTTCAGTTGAGTTATAAATATCGAATCAAAGTATAGAGTAGATTTATAAAGCATAATTGTGATTCTCAAAGCCTTGCTTAAATCATCATAAGACATTTTCCTCAATTCATAGATAATTCTATCTCATCCGTTTAAATCAATTAATCCTTTGCTACTGCTTTAATATTTTACTTCACCAACCTATTTTGCCAAGAGCTTCCTCGTGGGATCGACACCTCAATCTATACTGCGATAGCCGCGTTATATTTTGAGCGTAAACAATGCCCCACACACACATTATGAAAATAACAAAACAGTGTGTTAAGCTATATAAGTTGAGGTTAATACATATTTGTATAATCCATCCGTCATTTATATCATAGAAGAGCGAAGACATAGATCACTAGGATCAAGTATCCATAACCTCAACCCTAGAACTTATCTCAAGATTCGTATTCCATAAACAATATCTGTAAACACTTTTAAGATATTGTTTCTAGTACGGGAAACACTTTTCCCGGATTAATTAATTATGACCATAAGAGTTTTTGAAACACAATTTTAGAGCATCTAGATAAACAACTCATCTGTATGAGTTGACAGATCCTATATCTACACACACCGAACTTAATGAGCATCAGACCATACCTAGTGACACCCAACGGACAGACCATGAAAGGTCTCTGACATATGTAAAACTTAAGTATGATAGATCACTTATAATCTCACCGTGGTGCTCAAGTCAAGGGATAAAAAATACTACTCAACTCGAAAAGACCTTCAATTAATGAGTTTATCAGATATCTATTGGAGGTCCTCATTGAGTCTGTTCAGTACCTTGTTCTCACTAAATAGCCATATGCCTATACGAGCCCTGTCCTCACTGAATAGCTGTATACCTATACAAGCTTCCACAAAGCTCATGGTTGGTAAGATTAATCATCTGGACCATCTAGATATAGACATACACTTATCTATATATGATAAGGTCTCTACCAACAAACCAACATCAATGAATATAGATCAGGAAAAAAAAAATTTGAGAACATACTAGCACAATGATATTTCTTAGCAATATTTACAACCCTTTGCAACTATGTCATTCAAATATACCATCGGGTCTTTGTCCCATTTCAAACAAGGCTTTAACTCTTTAAATTTTGTTAACCCTTATAACCTGCCAACTCTTACTAGTGCTAACTCTTAATAATTATAATTCTTAGCATAGCTAACTCTTAGTGCTGGTCTAAGCTCTTTTAGATTAGATCTGAACTCTTTTAGATCATACAATATTTGAAATATTACAAGCACCTTACCATATATATTTAATATTAACAATTTTATTCAAAATGCTTATTGTATAAATATTAAACAATTAATATGCATACAATATTGGAATTGCATATAAACATAATTTCCAACAAGTGTATAGCGCGAAGTAAGTGTATCTGCCACAACAAGTTAAGAATGAGAATCGTCATAGTGTCAATGATCTTTGTGACTCAAAAGGTATCATGTGAACAAGGCAAAGACTGAGGTTAGCTATAAGAACAAAGTCAACGGCGCGGTCGGCTGAGCAGAAACAAAGGACGAGTTGGTAGGGATAGAGGCTACTACGCAGCTCGTGGTGGAAATGTAGAAGAATGGAGAGGATAATGGGCACTGCAGCTGCTTGAACTTTAACAAGTTTCAAACCCTAGTTAGGTTAGTAGAAGGTTGAGTATTGATTGTAAAATAAGTGCAAGCGCACACTATCACAATAAATAATATAGAATGAATAAAGTATTTTTTTCATGAGAAAATTTTAACTTATCTTCCAATAAGGACTTAATCCTTGATCTGCAAGCCAGGACATATGTAGCCTTGGATGAGGCCTCAATTTTGGGAATGGTTTAAATGGTAGGCCTCAAAGAGGTTAGCAAAATCATGGTCTTATTTGCAATTGATGTGAGTGAAGTATTGAGCTTAGCCAATAAGGTTAACCAATAAAATCGTGGTCATGCCCTTATGTACGTATCTTTAGAACCTTATATGCAAGCTTTCGGCACTTTATCAATATCACATGAGCCTTCATCATTAATCCCACCAATCATTTCCATTGTTGTAGAACCATTAAGCTCATCCACATCAAATAAATGTTTTTTTCATTTTCCATAACATGAGTATAAACCTAAGCTCACGTCCTTGCTTCTACAAACTAGATACAAGATGCCACTAAGAATAACTAGCCCTTTCTGCTAGTTTATGCCTCAAGTTGCCATATATTTTCATCTTCTTCTTAATGTTTTGAGAATGACAAAAGCTAGCTTCATTTATTTTAGGCACAACAGCAATGGCTCAAAGCCTTGGGTGTTACCTCGATCAGTGAAGAGAGGACTACCCTCAGTTCAAATAAAACAATATCGCTACTCTAGTAGAGTTAGAGAAACGACCACAATAGTTTTTGGAGGAGAATGTTATTACTTTTTGCTGGCGGATGCTTTTGTTTTGCGGCTACTACTGTTGTTCAGGGCTTAAATAAGCCTCCTCCACTTTATATGCATGGTCTCACCAAGCTCTGAAACCCATTCTCTTACTGTACCTCATTCATTGGTAAATGGTTTATACTAAACTAAGCCATCCTGAAGCCAAGAGTGTATAGCACAAAGAAAATGCATCTACCACAGCAAGTTAATAACGAGAATCGTCATAATGTCAGTGATATCTTTTGTTCAAGAGGTATCCATATAGGTAATGCAGAGACCAAGGTTAGTGATGAAAGTAGAGTCAATAGCGCAGTCGGGTAAGCAGGAACAAAGCACGAGCTAGTAGGGGCGGAGGTGGTACTATGTAGCACGTGATGGAAACACGAGAGTAGAGAGGAAGATAGGTATTACAGCTCCCTGGACTTTAGTAAGTTTTAAAACCTAGTTAGGTCAATGGCAAGTTCAGTGTTGATTGTAAATAAAGTGCAAGTGTAAACTATTAAAACAAGTAATATATAATGAGTAGAGTATTGTTTCCACAATAACGTTTTAACCTATCTTTCACTAAGTACTAAAATTAGGTCTTCTTACTTTTATCCAAATAAAGTAAAACTAAATTTTAATGAAACTAATCTAATCTAAACAAAGAATTAATCAAGATAAAAATGAAATAAACAAGAATTGATCAGTAATAATGAACGAACTCAGGGGTTACAACTATCTTTAATACTTTACTCGAACTAATTACTTCTTTTATCTTAATCTCTCAATTAAGAACTATTGGTAAGATCCTTAATATTTTCACAAGCCTTTTTTAATGGTCGAGTGACTATATCTTGAGAGTGTACTAATTTTCTGGGATGCATGCATTTGCAATGTGTTCATTACAATGTAATATGCATGTCATACATACATTTAGCGCAGTGGAACAGAAAATCTAATTTTTAGTGCAACAAACACATTTAAAAATTAAGTTTCATTACTCTAATAAAAATAAAGATCAAGAATCACCTTGCAAGCCTTTGGAAATTTCTGAACTAGAGTCCACCATGAAGCACATTAGCTGGCAATTCTAGGACCCAACTAGAGTAGACTTGAATCACTAGAATAGCAGCCCCAATTTCTAGCAAGTTTCTTTATGTTTTCGAGAAAACCCTCTCGTAAAAGTATTTTTTATTTTTTTTTTCACAAATAAATAGGAATAGGAAGTTCCGTCTACTATTTGTATAGTAGAAAAATTACCCTATATAACACAAAATTGTTGGGATTTGTACTTATGTGTCATCCTATTATGTATAAATATATAGTGATAGTATTTATACAATTATTATTTCTATTAAAATCGTTAATATTATTTATAATTAAAATGGTAAGATGCTTGTAACGTTTCAGTTATTGTATGATCTGAAGGAATTTAGATATGGTCTAAAAGAGTTTAGATCAGTGCTTAGAGTTAGCAACGCTAATAGTTATAAATACTAAGAGTTAGTAGTGTTAAGAGTTAGTGATGCTAAGAGTTAGCATGTTCATATAGTTAGCGAAATCTAAAGTGTTAGAACCTTGTCTGAAATGGGACAATGACCCAAGAATATATTAGTAATGACAAAACTGCAAGGAGTTACAAATGGTGCTAGAAAATGTCATTATGCAAGTATGTTCTCAAACACAATGTTCCTGATCTAATTTAATCGATGCGGGTCTATCGATGGAACCTATTAATATAGATTAGTGTATGTCTATATCTGGATGGTTCAAATGGTTAATCTTAGCAAACCATGAGTTTAGTAGGAAGCTCGTATAGAGATGCAGCTATTCAGTAAGGACTGGATATTGAACAGACTCACGAAGACATCCAATAGACATCTCATAAAGCTGTCAATGGAAGGTCTTCTGAGTTGAGTAGTATTTGTGGTCCTTTGACCTGAGCGTCATGGTGGGCTTGTGAGTGATCTACCATGCTTTGGTTCCACACATGTCAGAAACCTTTCATGGTCTGATCGCTGGGTGTCGCTGGGTATGGTCCGATACTCATGGAGTCCGGTGTGCGTAGATATGGGATCCATCAGCTCATATGAGTGGGTTGTATATCTTGATGCTCCGATATTGTATTTCAGAAAGTCTTGTGGCCACAAGCATAAACCTTAAAAAATATATTCCGAAGGAATAAACAATATCGCAAAAGTGTTTGTGAATATTGTTTAATAAAATATAAATCTGGAGATAAGTTCATGGTTGAGCAAAATATAGATTTGATGATGATGATCTATATCTCCGCTCTTCAATGATATAATTGATGGAAGGATTATACGAATATGAAAATAATCTCAACTTGCATGGTCTAACACATTGATTTGTAATATCCGTAACGTGTGTGTGGGACATCGTTCACGGACGTATGAAGGAGCTTCATATGAGAAATCAGGTGTGGACCTAGAGAGTCTCACAATATAAAGTATACTTATTGCGCACTGAGGTAGCGGATTGGATTGAATAATTCAATCCAATAAATTTCAGCAAAATATGATAATTATTTCGGGATCCCTTGAGATGTTCATTTGTCAAGACTTAATTGTTAAGCACATCACTTAATTAATTAACAAGGGTTGTTAATTGATAGGATGGTGACAAATGGCAAGATCTAAGCCCTTCATTTTGTTTCATGATATATTTATTAAATAATACAAAAATAGTTTTTAACTTATTTGATAATATTATTAACAAAAGTTGTTAACCAATAGGATGGTGACAAATGACAAGATCTAAACCCTTCATTTTGTTTCATGATATATTAATAAAATAATACAAAAATAGTTTTGATTTATTTTATTATGTTAATTAAATAATCAAAAATAGTTTTTGATTTATTTATAATATACTTTTAATGCACTAAACATTATTATATAATTTATTACATTAATTGTGTTTAAAAGGATTTAATATTTGGCCATTTTGAATGGTGGAGGATTTCTTTATATTACATGTATTAATATAAGCAATTAAATGAATTTTATTCATTTTGTTTCATTGAAGTAGCCAGCCATGTTTTACCTAATGGAGGAAACACTTCCTTTAATAATGATAATGTTTCATCCATTATGAAAGTGGTGAAAGCAATTGAATTTTTTATGGTAAAATAATTGAAACAAAACAAATGAAGAGAAAACAAGAATACATTCATTTTTTGTAAGAAGAAGAATTCAGCCAAGCTAGACGGAGGGAGAGAAAGAGAGATATTTTTGGTCTCATTTTTCTTTTAAAGAAGTTGAAAGAATACAAGGTGAAGTTATTTTGTAAATTTTCAGATTTCTATTGTAACACCCTCCTCACTCGCCTCTCATCGAGACACGAGATCAGGGGGCACTACGATAGCATCGAACAGAAACAACGATAATAATTATTCAAACTTCAAAAATATTTTTTTGTTTGTTTTATAAACATTTACGGGGAAAAACTGACAGAGTCTCCCCTAAAAATTTGATTTTTTACACTACCTGTAACAACAGAAACACTCCCAAAATTTCCATATCCATTCTTAACCAACTTCCATATTTGTCTTTCAGCAAATATTTACAACTCATTACAATATAAATGTATCAAACCTTTACAAAACTATTTCACATCCAATATATTATCAAAATATATATCATATATCATGGTTTTAAAAGAGACAGTTCTAAATAAATACATATATACATGCACATACACTTAATGTCCATAATATAATACACAACAGTCTATAGACAAGCAAAATATCTACAAAAATAATTATATATAGAGAGAGGATGTGAGCGACTCCGAGCAGCTGCAGAAAGATTTACTCTTCAGTCTTTAGTGATGGCAACTTTACTACCTGTGCATGGTAAATCCAACGCGCTAAGCACAACAACTTAGTGGGTGTACACAAAAGATGAAACAGTTAATAAAATTTTATTACCTTTTTGCAATAAACTATATATATAAACAATGAAATTTTGAGTAATACCATTTTTTCTCCATATATCATAATAAATCAAAATTTATCAATTAATCAATTCATTAAACCAAAACATTATTTCGATTTCTCATTTCAATTAATCAAATATATATATATATACACAAATATCATATTTATACTTAATCCAAGTAGGCGCCCAAAACAAACGCTGACATGATACTATGGATTGGCTAATGGACTAACAAATATCAGATAATGATCCGGCATCGGCCACTCGGTGACTACCCACCGAATCCAGAACAGATCAGAATAGATAACAGATCGGATACACAGAGTCGTATCATCGAACAAGAAAATGGCGCAGTACTACTATAATACCCTATTGGCATGCCAACTACCAATCCTCCCCTACCAATGTTCAGGTTTACTTAGGGTGTCATAATAGTATTATTATAATACATTATTTTTCTTTTAAAAAAAATATTTGAACACAAATTTATTATTATTAAACCAAATTATTATACAAATTCACATTTATTCAATTTTTCTGATTATTCATATTTATACACAAATATGTTTTCATTATTACAAATAGGCCCAAAAAAATTTTACTATTCACCTTTATGCCTAAAATTTTCAAAATTTTTTATATATAAGCCCAAATGTTCCAAAATTTTTCATATGGGTCCAGAATATTCAAAAATACCCAAATAAGTTTCAGATTTAACAATTCAGCCCAAAATTTTCCAATTTTCCACTTATAGGCCCATTTGTTCCAAAATTTGCCATTAGGCCCCAATTTCTTCAACAAGTCATATATAAGTTCTAATTACATACTAATACACATAAAGACATAAAATTTTTAAATATTTACAATTTAGTCCAGAATTTTTCATATAAGTCCTATTTTCTCAAAATTCATATTTATGCCCAATTTTTCTTTTCTTTTCAATTTTGACCACCAATTAATATCCAATACTCAAAACATAATTAATACATTTAGAAATAATATAATTATCAATTAATGCCATAGTTCAACATACTCATCCATCATATTAATAAAATACATCAATATACACTAAATTTCATAAGGTAAGAATTTAAGCTTCAAACTAATGTGTACATCAACCTTATAAGCTTAATTCCTCCACTTGATTCACATCTTCTCCTTCTCCTTCCCTTGGCTATCCTTGGCCAAGCTTTCACCTTCATTTGCCAAAATACACAAATAATGAATAAATTTCTAATTTACCAAATTAAAAGCATAATTCACTAATTCTACATGGCTACTTAATCTATTAACCCTTAAAACCCTAAATTCATATTCAATAGAATTTTTAGCATCAACTCACCTTGAATAACACCTTATACCTTAAAATTGATCCTTGAAACTTGATGAAGAAGGCTTTAATTAAGGATTTGGAGGCTTAATGTACTAATGGAAGTATTGAAAATTGTTGAATTTAAAGGGGGATAAAAGAAAAATGGAGAGAAAATGCAAAAGGGAGGGGACGGCCAAATGTATTGCTTTCTCTAAATTTTTCAATACTATTCCCCCTTTTATAGCCTTTATTTTCTTTCCAAAAATATCCCCAACTAAACTCAAAATTACAAAAATACCATTGGTTAGAAATGGTGGCATTTGATTAGTCCAAAAATTCTAAATACTATTCATAACTAAACTAAATAATAAAATCTAGTTAAAATCTAACTAATTCTAGTCAATTTCATTTAACAATGTTGGCAAAATTCTATTGGTCCAAATGTTGGAAAAGTTGTAATAGCATGGGTTTTAATTCCATGCAAACACTTATACCATACTATACTTATTCAACCAATCAAATTCTTCCATTTCTTTTGACTAATAAATTCAATCAAAATAAATAAGAATTTTGGGGTATTACATCTACATGCTTAAAAAAAAAATTGCAAATGACAATAGAGAAAAATAATTCTTGTTGTGTTAGTAAGGTGTTATTAACAAGAACAAAATAAAACTTCATCTTTCTCTCCTCTTCCATGGATGGATAAATCATATTCGTGTTTATGAAACAAGTGTATGTATTCAAAGAGGTTGAATACAAGTTGCTAAAAATTCTAAAGCTACCATTCTAGCTCCATAATCTCACCAAACCGTTATGAACTAGAATTGTTCAACATACACTTCAAAGTGAGCTCTTTATATGGATTGGTGAAAGACTTGAAAAGATTTTGTAAAGCTACTTTCATTAAATAAGTGTTTTACATTATGTTATAATACAATATTGTTCATCATAGATATATTTTATATATGTGATATATGTGGTTAATTGCTAAATTAGGTGTATATGTAACATGATTCCGTTGCGTATAATTAATTTTTGAAATTACGTATACACTCGAATATCACACACTCGATATCCAACAAAAATTTCGCTACCAATGGTGTTTAAGAGTCTCTTAACTATTGCTTAAGTTTAGGATAATTAGTTAAACACTTTAACTAATTTTGTTTATTTCAAAGTAAGAAATATTTCTCATTTGTTCAACACTTGAACAAAAACAAAACAAATTCATTTTAGCTTTTAATGGCTGGCCATGAGAGGGTGGAGAAGATGAATAATAAGGAAGCAACTATTGCCTTAAAATTGAGAAACTCTTTCTCTCTTTGCCGTCCCTTTTTTAAGCATTTCAAGACTAGACCAAAACACTTTTGCCATTTCTTTCTTTTATAGGCCAAACTACTTTAAAGATAATGAAGAAGATGAAAAGCCTTTCACAACTCTTATGAACGCTCTCTCTCACCCAAGTAAATAGCCGAAGCAATCAAGCCTATTTCAAAATGAAAAAAATCCTTCATTTTAAAGACCATTTTTCCTTCAATTGATAAGGCACTACTCAGGCCCACAAAGCATGGCTAAGAGATGGCCTAGCCATATCTTTGTCTGCTTCTTTTAACATTTGTTAAATAACAAATGGTTTAAGTCATTTTTCCTCTTTCATTAAGCAAACACACGGCTCAACCATACCATACAAGCCATGCCATTTTTGTTTGCTTTTCTAACCTTTATTTATTAACTGTTTGACTTTGTAATAGTAATAACATGTGCAAAAAAAATTTAAATATATATTTGGCCAGCCATGATTTATGAAATATATATATATATATTTTATTTTGCAATATAAAATCAATATTTGATTTAATAACCAATTGGCCCATGTCTCCTTATCTTTCCATTATATTCATTTAAAATAATATTAATTTGACTTAGCAATAATTAATTAATGACTTTGCTTATCTCATAAGCAATGTCATTTTGGTCATTTCTAAGTCAAACATCCAAGGGTTCAACTTTGCCACTTATCATCATTCTATTGGTCAATAACTCTTGTTAACCAATTAATGTAATTAACTCTTAAGTCTTGACAAGTGCACATACTGAGGGATACTGAAACAAATGTCAGGTTTGCTAGAATTTACTGAGTTGAATTATTCAATCCGGTATGCAGTCCCAGTGCACAATGAGTACACTTCATATTATGAGACTCCTTAGGTCCATGCCTAATTTGTCAAATAGAACAATTTCATAAGTCCATGATAGATGCCCTACACACACGTCATGGATTTTACAAATAAATGCATTAGATCATACAAGCTGAGGTCATAACATATTCGTATAATCTCTCCATCATCTATATCCTAAAAGAGTGGAGACAGATCACCATCGTCAAATCTCTTTGTGCTCATTCGCAAACTTATCTATAGATTTGTATTTTGATAAAGCAATATCCACAAACTCCTTTGCGATATTATTTAACCCTACAAAAAACTCTTTTTCGGGTTATATGCTCGTGGCCACAAGACTTCCTAAAATTCACAAACTCATATCTACCCACACCGGACTCCATGAGCATCAGAGCATATTTAGCAACATGTAGCAATCAGACCATAAAAGGACTATGAATACTACTTAACTGTTGTCGATGATCTAGTATATGTGGGTGTGGGCATGTGCAATTGTGTCTATTAGTATCTTATACATATTCTATACGGCGGAAATGTGTAAACATGCAATAAACACAATAAATAAATATATTAATCATATTAATATATTAATTAAAGTAGAGAACTCACTTCAACGTGTAACATTATACACGTATTTCCTTGGAGTCCGCATGGAGATCAACTCGCAGGCAGTTCTAGTCACCAACACGGTGGGCTTGGTGAGCTAGAACAACAGCCCTATACGCAGTATCGGGTTTAACTCTTAAACCTCAAAATGGCCGATGTGTATTTTTATCCTTTTCTCCAAAAGGATAAGAAATGGAGACTGAAGTAATTCTCAATTACTTCTAAGACACTATAGAAAAAAATGAAACAATTTCATTTTTTCCTATCATTTTTTTTCTTTTTCTTTTTCTTTTTCTTCTTTTCTTCTTTCTTTTCTCCATTTCTTCTTTCCCTTTCTTGGGCAATTGCCCAAACACACAAAAATATCTCATCTTTCTCTCTTTCTCTTTATATATATATATATAATATAATAAATTATATTATATAAATAATAGTATAATATTAATAATGGGTGCCAACCATTTGGCACCCAAAATATAATATTAGTATATATAATATAATAAAAAAATATAATATAATAAAATATTATATAATATAAAAAGAGAGATATTTTGATTATTTAACAATAAAACCCAAAAATAACCAGTGAGTGTTTTTATCCTTTGCTCCAAAAGGATAAGAAATGGAGACTGAAGCAATTCTCAATTACTTCTAAGACATTATAGAAAAAAATGAAACAATTTTATTTTTTCCTATTATTTTTTTCTCCTTTTTGTTTTCTTTTTCTTCTTTCCTCGGAGTCCGCATGGAGACCAACTCGCGGGCAGTTCTAGTCACCAGCACGGTGGGTTTGGTGAGCTAGAACAACAGCTCTATAAGCAGCACTGGGTTTAACTCTTAAACCCTAAAATAACCGGTGTGTTTTTATCATTTTCTCCAAAAGGATAAGAAATGGAGACTGAAGCAATTCTCAATTACTTCTAAGATATTATAGAAAAAAATGAAACAATTTCATTTTTTTCTATTATTTTTTTTACTTCCTTTTTTCTTTCTTTTTCTTCTTCTCTTCTTTTTTTTTTTTTTTTTCTCCATTTCTTCTTTCCCTTTCTCGGCCAATTGCCCAAACACACCAAAAAATCTCATCTTTCTCTCTTTCTCCTTATATATATATAACATAATAATAATATAATATTAATAAAATAATTATATAATATATTATATTATATAAATAATAGTATAATATTAATAATGGGTGCCAACTATTTGGCACCTAAAATAATATATTAATATATATATAATATCATATAATATAATATAATAATATATAATATAATAATATAATATAATATAAAAAAATATTATATAATATAAAAAGAGAGATATTTTTTATTATTCAACAATTAAATAATTAAAGTGTGAAATGACTATTTTGCCCCTCATTTATAGTTACCAAGTCTACCCCCTAGTGGGTCCCATCAAATCTCACACTTGGGTAAACTCAACCGAGAGTCCACAATGTGCCATGTGTTATTATACAATTAGTAAATAACAATTATTGACTAATTGTTGTATTTAACACTTAAATACAGACACGTATACATTTTTGTGGTATTGCTGAATATTGCTGGATTAAACACTTTAATTCGGCACGCTGCCCCAGTGCACAACGAGTACACTCCATATCGGGGGACTCCCTAGGTCCTACGCTCGATTCCTCAAATGAAACTATTCCATATGTCCGTGAGCAATTCCCCATGCACACATCACAGATATACAAATCAGCGCGTTGAGGTTACAACGCATACGTATAGTCCTTCCATCATGATATCCTGGATGTACGAGGATATAAATTATCACCGTCAAATCCCTTTATACTCATCCATATCTTATCTTCAGACTTGTATCTCACAGAACAATATGTGCAAACTCATTTGCCATATTGTTCTACCCTGGCGGAACTCTTTCTCAGGATAATTGCTTGTGGCCACAAGACTTTTCGAGATACAGTCTCGAAGCATCTGGATACTGAACTCCCTATGCGAGCTGACGGATCCCATATCAGTATGCATTAGACTTCACAAGCATCGGACCATACCCAGCAACACCCAACGGTCACACCTTGAAAGGTCTGTGACATGCGTGGAACCAAAGTATAGCGGATCACTTATAAGTCTATCGTGGAACTTAGGTCAAAGGATCGCGTATACTACTCAACTCGAGAGGACCCTCTGTTGATGGCTTACATGGGTGTCTATCGGAGGCCCTCATGAGTCTGTCCCATATCTAGTCCTAACTAGATACTTATATGTCAATACGAGCTGTAAGCTCACGGTTGGCTAGGAACGACAATTTATGCCATATAAGTACGACATATACTGATATATAAAAGTATCCGCTGATAGATCTGCATCGATAGAAATAGATTAGGGATAATTATTCGAGAACATACTTACGCAACTAGCATTTCCTAGCACCCGATTGCAACTCTTGCAACTATACAGTTACTGGTATATTCCCAAGTCTATGTCCCATTACAGACAAGGCTCCAACTCTTGGATCTGCTAAGTATTATAACCAACTAACACTTAGTTGTGCTAACATTTAGCATTTATATCTGTCAGTGTGGCTAACTATAAGCCCTTATTTAAACTCTTTTAGATCTAATCTGAACTCCTTGAGATCGTACAATGTCTGTAACGTTACATTGCATAGTACTATATAAATGGGCATTAGCGATTTAATAGGAATGTACACTTGTATAAATATACAAGTATATGTACATTTAGGGATGACACATAAGCACCGACCTTAACATTAACTTGAGAGGACTTACCATTGATGGCTTTATAAGATGTCTATTGGTGTCTTTATGAGTCTGTTCAGTATCCAGTCTTGACTGAATACCTGCATGCCTATACGAGCTCTAAGCTTATGGTCAGCTAAGAACAACCATCTTTACCCTATAGATATAGAAATACACAGATCTATATAAAAGAAATTTGCTGACAGACCCGCATCGATGAAAATAGATCAGGAACATAGTATTTAAGAACATATTGCATAATGACATTTCCTAGCACATATTTAAACTCTTTGTAACTATGCATTACTGGTATACCCTTAGGTCTTTGCCCATTACAGACAAGACTCCAACTCCTTAGATTTTGCTTACTCTTATAACCTGCTAACTCTTAGCAGTGCTAACTCTTAGCATTTATAACTCTCAGTGGTGCTAACTATTAGCCTCGGTCTAAACTCATTTAGACCAGATTTAACCTCCTTTCAATCATACAATATCTGTAACATTACAAGCTTTATACCATATATATTTAATATTAACGATTTTATTTGAAATGTTTATTGTACAAATATTAAACAATTAATATTCATACAATATTATAATGGCATGTAAGCAACAGCTCCAACATATTTTACCCTAACAATTACCTATATGTCTATAATAATTAAATGAGGATTAGATTTATTAAAAATCGATCTATTACTACTATATATGCTATATGAGTATATGTCTATCTCATATGAAACTCATAAATACTATATTATAATTTTATATCAATCTACCCTATGTTAAACATACAAATTCCTTTATTAAGTTCATTATAGTTCCTAAAATAATCTAAATATTGGCTAAATAGATAGAAAGCATTACGTTTAGATTGATTGAATAATTCAGAGTATTGAGTTAATAAAATAAGAGAAAAAAATTGATTTCAATTTATATTAAGTTCAAAAGTTATAAACCTAGATATAAAAAATTAGTTCATGATGATAGAAAGAGTTTTAAAATATAAATTCAAAGAAATAATGAAGGAAAATATAAGATCTAAGAAAGAGAAGAGAATAAACAAAGAATAGTGCCCTAATTCTTCACACTCTCTCTAACGTGTTGTGCAAACCCTTCTTCAATCTTCAATTTTAGTTTCAATCTCTTTAAAACTTGTTCTACTTTGTGCTCTAGCTTGTCAATCTCTATTTAGCTTTAAAGTTCCCTTATTTATAGGTTATCAGCTTCTAAATAAGGCAAAACTTTGTATCTAAGCTAGGTTAGGATTTCTTTAATAGCATGGGCACCGCGGTGCTGGAGACACTGACTTTGGTGCCACGAAGCTAGGTGTAAGGTAATGTGGTGCTGAGGATATTGACTTTGGTATCGCAACCCTGAATATTGGGCATCGCAATGCTGTGCTTTCTTTTTTTATTTTTACCATTTCACCCGTTTTTCAATCTTTTCCATTGTAATTTACTGTGAACCTATAATTCAATAATAATATGTATAAATAGCCGAATAATTAAATATTAACAAGCAAATACTAAGTTTAGGAGGACATAAATAATATTCAAATTACAGCCTATCATTGAGCAATAGAAGACCACAACGTTGTTAATGGCTTGAACGATGGCTTTGAGGGATAGTAGTGTATACTGGTTTAGGTTCATCTTTGGCAATTTCAACAATGAATAATAGTGGTGATGGCAGGGATCGGTCAACTGGCATTTATAAGACTGATTGGCCATGAAAGGCAAATAGTATAGTGTAGATCGATGGCTACCAATGGCAATGGAGGTGGCTCATGGTAGCTATCTTATTTTTTTCATTGGTTGTTTGCATTTTTTGTTTTCTCCTTTAAAAAAAAAAAAGGAAACAATCTATGCATGCATGCATGGTTTCGATGGCCACATACATCTTTCTTCATTTAACCCTTATTTTTAACCAAAGAAGAAACAATAATGAATTTAGTCAATTTAACTTTAAATAAACTAATTCAACTTGAAGGGGATATGAATTATATTGTTAATATCCATAGGTTTTTTGTATTAATTCCAAAGGCTAGTGCCAAATTGTTAACCTAAAAATTTAATAAGTTAAATTTATTTTTCTTGAGAAATAGGATCAAGATTAACAAAAATAAGCATAAATTATATAGTGACGCATAAAATTACTGTGAGTTTATGTCCAATTTACAGATCTTGATGGGCTCACTTATATGGCATTATTGAATAATAATTTTACAATAGAGATATATATAGATAGAACCTTTGCATAATAAATATAAGCCACTCCTCCTTAAGAATAGCAGATATGCCACCCACTCTAGCTTATAAAGAAAATTGATAGTCAAAACTAATCCAGAAAAACTCTCTCTTCCTCTTTGATAACCAAATGGGCCAATTACAAGACTTAGAGCCAAGATATTTTAAGAAGCATTAAATGGGCTAATTCAACAAGTTTGTGAGATGGTAAACACATGGCATAAGTCTAAATCCATTTCAAATAAGTCAAAATTAGATTTAAGAAAACCTAATAACTTTGATTAAGGCAGCTTTGATTTTAGAAGGCTAGCAAATCACTTTTCCTTCAAATTCAAGAATTACAAACATGTTGGTTGAATTAGTAGAGATTAAATTTGAATTTTGTCATTGCAATTGTTGTATTAATTGCAATTTTGGAAGACTTTGTGGGAAAAGTTGGGAACTAAATTGTTGTTCTCTACTACATGTCACACATAAAATGATGGTCAAACTGAAGTAGTAAATAGGATTTTATCTACTTTGTTGTGTGTTATCATACAAAAGAATTTAAAATATGGGCAGATTGTTTGCCGCATATTGAATTTGCTTATAATCGTTGTGTTTATTCTGCAACTAAATTTTCATCGTTTGAGATTATCTATAGGTTTAATCCATTGACTTCGTTGAATTTAACTCCTCTACCTATGAGCGAATGTGTTAACTTAGATGGCAAGAAAAAAGTTTATTATATTAAGCAGATTCATGAGAAAGTAAAGCAAAACATAGAACGGTGGATGGAACAATATGCCAAATAAGCCAATAAGGGATGTAAAAAGACTGTCTTTGAACTAGGGAATTGAGTTTGGCTGCATATGAGGAAGGACTGCTTTCCTGAGCAAAGACATTCTAAGGTCCTTTGACAGGACCCGACCTGAGCCCTCCACGAGAATCAAGGTGAATCCTACAATGACATGTGACTAATATACTCTTTACTCATACATATGATATAATTAGGTTACCTGCCTTAACCAAAGGTGTACACGTGTACTCCAATACACATAAAGATATACAAATACACAAACTGAGACACTTATGTAACTATGCATGTCGTCGGCCAACCTCAAAATGTGAAGACTATATCATACTGCACGAATTCCTGTGAAAACCTGAGAAAAAATAAAGAAAATAGAAAATATGGTGAGCTTGTGGCTCAGTGAGTGGACATAATCTGAAAATATTATATACTGTATATGTATTGTACACGTATAAATCTGTAAGATAAAATAATCATAAAACTGTATACTAAGTAGTCAATAAACTTATACTGAAAGTATGAGATGTCATAAAATCTACGCTAAAACTAAAATTATAATATAATATTAGAAATTTGAAAACGTAAACTATCATAAAATATATTATCAAATTGAATATATGCAACATAGCTCTGGAAACATATACTACATATATATTGAAAACCACACCAAACTTGTACCTGGAAAAAAATTGATCTAACTTGGCGGAGTAACTCACGTACAAGCAGAGCGGGGGATCTAAGCTAGTTTAACCTGACGGATTATTGCATCGCTCGGATAGAGCAAACTAAATTAGTCTAGCATATACACAGTGCAACTACATTAAAGAGGAGGGTACGCATATAGTGGTTCAAAAACTACTACCATATAATATCACAACTATAATTATTTCTATACTGAACATAATTATAAGCAATACTATAATAAATTCTAAAACTATTTCTGAATATACTAATTAACATAAATATTTATCTGTCTAAAATAAATCATGGCTAAATCTGATAATGTGTAATTAAATCATAAACTGATGTATTAAAAACATATAAATATAATTATAGTTATCCACTCACAAAAGTGCGCTAATCCTGAGCTGGGTTTGGATTCTGAGATCTACCCGCTATTGGTACACCTCCTATATCATAGGGTATAAAAATACATTATTAGTACCGATATATATTATAAATATTAAAATATAAATATTCTAGCATCGTAAAACTGTTACTCGCTGAAACACTGGATATAATTCTAACTACCCAAACGGATTTTCTAAAATTCCTTATTTATTTCTTCTCCTGAATTCTTTTTTTTTTCTTTCTTCCTGCTTTTCTTTTCTCCTTTTTTTTTTCTTTTCGTTCCCTTTTCTCTTTTTTCTTCTTCTTCTTTTCTCTTTTCCTTTCTCTCAACTTTCTCTTTTTTTTTTTCTTCTCTCTTCTACTTTATTTTCTCTTTCTCTTTTCTTCTATTTTAATTTTTGCTTCATCTTCTCAATGAAGCAAAACCAAACGAGTATATACATATAACGGCCACCGCTTAATTATAATATATTTATTTATTTATTTATTTTTGCTGTCATGCCACGTATATGCCACTTATCCATACCAGGGCACGTGCATGACAATCTATCTCCTCCTATAAAAATGTTGTCCTCAAAATTCATGTACCTATTTGAAACAAATGAGGATATTGAGCTCTCATCTAATCCTCTCGCTCCCATGTAGCCTCTTCCACTATATGATTCATCCATAGAACTTTAACTAACGAAATAGTCTTATTATGTAGTCTTTGCTGGCGATAGTCCACTATCTGAACAGGTTCCTCGTCATAAGTCAAGTCTGTTCTCAACTAAACTGGCTAAGTATCTAGAATGCGAGAAGGGTCAGGTATATATTTTCGTAACATAGAAACATGAAACACATCATGAATGCATGACAACTCAGGTGGTAATGCTAAACGGTACACAACTATACCAACCATTTCTAGAATCGCATATGGCCCAATATATCTAGGACTTAATTTTTCCTGTTTCCTAAAACGAAGCACACCCTTCCATGGTGAGAACCATAAGAAAACTCTGTCTCCTACTGCAAACTCAAGCTGTCTACGGCATTTATCTGCATAATTCTTCTATTTGTCTTGAGTTGCCTTAAGTCTATCTCTGATAATACTGATCTTCTCACTAGTGGCCTAGATAATCTCTAGACCCAACAATTTTCTTTCTCTAACCTCATCCCAATAAATCGGAGTTCTATATTTTCTTTCGTATAAAGCCTCATACGATGCCATCTGAATGCTAGACTGATAACTATTATTATATGCAAACTTCATCAATGGTAAATAATCATCCTAGTTACTCTTAAGTTGCAACATATAGGCTCTGAGCATATCCTCTAATATCTGTATAGTTCTTTCCGACTACCCATCTGTCTGAGGATGAAAAGTTGTACTAAAATTTAGCTTAGTGCCTAAGGCCTTCTGTAAGCTATGCCAGAATCTAGAAGTGAATCAAGAGTCTCTATCTGATACGATAAACACTGAAGCCCTATGTAAATGTACAATCTCACTCATATATAAATGAGCTAGCCTATTTAATGAGTATGAAACCTTATAATGTAAAAAATGAGTAGACTTTGTAAGTCAATCAATAATCACCTAAATACTATCATGACCCCTCTAAGTACAAGAAAGCCTAACAACAAAGTCCATGGTAGTATATTCCCACTTTCATTCAGGAACTAAAAATGGTTGAGATAATCCTGCTGGCCTCTGATATTCTGCCTTAACCTGCTGACAAATCAGGCAGTGAGATAAAAACTCTGTAATCTCTCTTTTTATACTTTGCCACCAGTAATGTTCTCTTAGAGTATGATATATTTTAGTGCTATCAAGATGCATAGCATAAGCTGAGCTGTAAGCTTCTTCTAAAATCTGCTTCTTTAACTCTGAGTTATTCAGAACACAAAGTCTGTTACCCAAAACTAAGTCTCATCAGTTTTCAACGTTAAATCAGTTTGCATTCCATTCCTTACTGTAAGACAATCTAGGAAAACATCCTTACAGATTATAGCAGACCAACTTTCTAAAAGCTTTAACTCTTAAAAGTGTTTAAGAAACACCTAGAGTTAATGGATATTAAATACCATGGCGCTCAGGTCAAAGAATCACCAATACTACTCAACTCAAAAGACCTTCCATTGACGGCTTTATGAGATGTTTATTAGATGTCTTCGTAAGTCTGTTCAATATCCATTCCTTATTGAATACTTGCATCTCTATACGAGCTTCTTACTAAGCTCATGGTTTGCTAAAACTAACCATCTGGACCATCCAGATATAGACATACACTAATCTATATTAATAGGTTCCACCGATAGACCTTCATCGATGAAATTAGATCAGAAACGTTGTGTTTGAGAACATACTTGTATAATGACATTTCCTAGCACCATCTGTAACTCTTTGTAGCTATGTTATTACTAATAAAGTCTCACGTCATTGTCCCATTCCAGACAAGGCTCTAACTCCTTAGATTGTGCTAACTCATATAAACCTACTAACTCTTAATACCACTAACTCTTAATGCTTATAACTATAAGCATTGCTAACTCTTAGCACTGGTCTAAACTGCTTTAGACCAGATCTGAATTTCTTCAGATCATACAATGCCTAAAATGTTACATGCATCTTACCATTTTAATTATAAATAATATTAACAATTTTATTAGAAATGATAATTGTATAAATACTATTACTATATATTTATACAAATTGGGATGGCACGTAAGCACAAATCCCAACAACTCCCATTTGCTTTAGTGTCATTCATAATGGTATTTAATATCCATTGACTCTACATGTTTCCTAAACACTTTTAAGAGTTAAGGCTTTTAGAAAGCGGGTCCGCTATAATCTGTAAGGATGTTTTCCTAGATTGTCTTACATCTTTATTAGCCAAGATACTTTTAATTATATGGTTTCTTGGCTTGAGAAGTTACCCTGTTAACGTTGCATTATAGTGTGATAGGATTCATTGAGCTTAGAACGTATTCTGAGCTTTGTAACTAACTTGAATATCTACAGAAATTCCTTTGCAAGCTTCTCAAGCTGCAACAAATTTCATTTTTACGGTAGAACCAAATGTGGACATTTGAATTGCACTTATGTTATAAGTTTTTGTACCGTTAATAAGAAATACATAATCAGATGTAGATTCTCTATCATCCAAATCAGATTAGAAGTCTGATTCTACGTATCCTCTTATTTGTAAGAAACGTTCTCCATAAATTAGAAACTTATCCTTCATACCTCTCAGGTATAATTTGAATATGTTTCACGACCATTCAATGGTTGTTACTTACATTAAACTGATGTCTGCTCATAACACTTACAACCATCATAATATAGGTCTCGTACTTAACATGGTATACATCAAGTTACATTTGGCTGATGTATATTAAATGTTAGACACTCTAACTTACTCCCACTTGCTTACGTGCCATCTCAATTTGTATAAATATATAGTGATAGTATTTATACAATTATCATTTCTAATAAAATCGTTAATATTATTTATTATTAAATGGTATCAGAGCATGCTATATTGAGTATGTGATAATTCTTGTTGTTGAATATGTTTACATGTTGATGTTATATATTTAAACAACTTGATGATATTTAAATTTAAGCATGGTGATGTTTGATATTTGAACATGATGATGAACATATTTTTGTATTCTTGAACATGTTAGTGTTTAGAATTGAAGCATGATGATGTTTGGAAATGATACCCAAGAGAAGATAGTAAAAATTGAGGGTGAAAAATAGTGTCTGAAGGGTCAGAACACTGTTACAACGGTCAGCGTCGCGGCACCCAAATCTAGGCACTACGGCGCTCACATTCTAACTTGAGCGCCCCCGCGCTTTATAAAAAAAAAATTTTAATTTTTTTTGGAGCATTATATTGTATAATGCTAGAACCTTAAGTTTTAACGTTGATCATTCCAAACATAATACTTTTATTTGCAATTTTTTCAAATAAAGAATCTTTAATACAATTATAATTGTTATATTATTGTATTAGAATTACAAATGATTTGTTTACGTTGTTAATCACAATGGGAGCCATATTGGTGGGGGTTAGTTGTGCTTACGTAAATAAATAATCTAATTATGAATTAGATTCATATGAGATGCGAAAATTTATTATTATTATTATTATTATTATTAATATAAAATATATATTAATTAATGAAATAATAATTAAAATTAAAAATCTCTCTTAATCAGATTGAATAGTATTATATTATAAGATAATATTATACAATGATCCGTCTTGTCAATACTACATGAGTCATTTCGATCAGTTCCAATATTGCTACAGCGTGAGGGATTGGTCGGGGTGATTCGGGCTATGTCAGTTAAATATAAGATGAGGCAAATATATGCGATTGTATTACCCAATATTGCTACAGCGTGAGAGTAATACAAATAACATATATTTGATGATTGACAAGTTAATCTAGAACACACTTATCCAATATTGCTACAGTATGAGGATAAGGTGTATTTAAGATCAGTGGTAAAAGTTGCAAGAGATGCAATTGATAAGAGTTATCTACCTTTTGGGTTTACAAAGGCCAATATTGCTACAGCGTGGGGTTGGAGTAAAATGCCAATGGGGTCTACTTCTCACTATAAAGTTTAAAACGTTTAAATTTTTGTTTTTCCATTTGAGAGATTAAAGGGATTATTTAAAGCAGTAGGAGGGCATCTTTAGATTAAAAAATGTATAAAAGTTATATCCATGATCTAAAGCGTTATTTATTAACGATTAAAAATATTCCGCTAAACATCTCTAATTTTATCTTATAGTGATAAGATTAGTAACTTATAGAGATAAGAAGACTATGAGCAACCCGTTAGTATACTTGATTAAGCACATAATCTATAGGGTACCGATAAATTTTAAGACTTGCTTATAAATCTAAGAATTGTTCTAGATTAAAAGAAATACTTAGATATATAATAGATCAATAGATAATACTAGAGGTGTTTCTGATAATGTCTCTTGAGAATAGACGGTAGATTGTCAAAAAAGGATTAAGAATAATTTGAAAGTCAAATTATATATCCTAACCTATCTAATGATCTTTAGTGTGAGCATATGACCATGAGATGTACAAGTAGTATAATGTTTCATCTGAAATTTATTTTATATATCTAAAACAAATATAGAGAATAGATAACAATGGAAAGTGTTTTCATTATTAATAAGGTTTAAATAATAAGAGTTACTATTCAAAGAACCTTTACTTAGAAAAAATAAAACTTTTAGGTACATGTTTACCGATAATTGACATTTCATATGCAAATGATGTGTAGAAGTGTAGGGATATGAGATATCCTCCATCCTTCTCACATCTGTAAGATGTTGCATAATTTAAGCAATACTAGAAAATGATGAAATAAGAAGTACAGTTGCACGTAGGAAATAGAGATTACCTGTACGTGGTAGCTATTAGGACTTTTAAGTCACTTCTCCATTCTAGTAAAAGCCTTATGTTATATTGTTGTTATTTTATGCCATGAATAATTAGGTGAAATATATCGCTCTCTGTGTTAGACAGAGAGGGTTATCATACATACATTAAGAATAGTTCCTTGTGTTTATATGATAACGATAATATTTTGCTAACTGAATGTCAGTCAATTAAATGGCCTTCATATATGACATACAATGAGTAATGCATAAAAATGTCTAGGTGAACAAAACCAATAATAGCTCAGAAACTTTGAATAATGACGAATTGTGGCATAAGTGATTAGGTCAAGTAGCTATAAGATGACTATCCCGTCTGGTTAAGGATGGCCAAATACTTGATCTGACCATAAAATCTTGTCCAGTTTATGAATCCCGAATTCAAGGGAAGTTGACTAAATCCTTTTGTTGGTGTTAGACATCAAGCCACTGATTTATTAAAACTAATATATAGTGATGTATATGATCTAATGAATCATACTGCCATTGGTAAGTTTCAATACTTCAATGTCTTTATCGTGATTTGTCACAATTCAGACATGTGTTTCTAGAAAAACATAGGTCGACAATTTTGAAGTGTTCAAAGAATTTCGAATAGAAGTAAATGAATAAACCTAGAAGTATGTTAAACACCTTTTGGTTAGATCGAAGCTGTTTATACATAAGCAGTAAATTCAAGAATTATATAAAAGAGAATGAGATTCTAGCTCAATATAATTCTCTAGATACTCTTTAAAATAAATATGTTTTGAAGTATAAAAAAAATCAGACTTTATTAGATCTAGTCTGATCGATATTAAGCTTTACCGATCTTCTAAAATATCTAAAGGGTTATACTCTATAAACTGTTACTCATCTATTGAATAAAGTTTCATCGTAAATTGTTCCGTCTACTACATATGAGATATAGACTAGAAGGAAAGAGAATCTTAAATATGTTAAGATTTAAGGTTATTCTATTCGCATAAGAGTTAAGCAATAGTATATACTTGGACCCAAGGGGTACAAATATTGGTTCAAAGGATATTCCAAATATTCCATGGGATAACAATTTTATGAATCGAAAATGGAACCTAATGATCAATTGAGTTAAATACCTTTAACACACTTTTTTGTAAGTTGGATAAGGATATAAAGACTACCTGTTAGGTATATTACATACCTAAAAGGTGTTTTGGATGTTTTTCTTAGTTGAAGAAAAAGGATCCTATGACTTATAGTTAAAAAATATTAGACATCGTTTAAGAAAATTGACAAGATGCCAGAAAATTCAAAATTAACTTTAAGCATGACAATCAAGTCTAGGACTTGGTTGTGATTTATATAAGAATTGTTCTTATTGGTTGTAAAAGTGTTTACGCACGAAAGTGTGGGGCCAAAAAATAGGTAAGAATCTTTAAAAGCCCTATTGATGTAAAAGGTTACCCTCAATGGTCTGAGTCGATTATGAGGAAACCTTTCACCAATAAACATGCCAAAGTTAATTTGAATTTTTGTTGGATATTGTAGTATGCTTAAACTCTTCATTTTGATGAGGTAATCAGACAATCTGATTTTATTAAGAATAAAGAGAAAGCATGTGTGTTCAGAAGAGGTAGTGGGAGCATGAATTATCTTTCTAATTCTCTATATATAAAAACATACTCATCGTCAGTCACAACGATAATGGTATGCTGCAAATCAATCAATTAAGAGTTAAATGAGTAAGAAAATCTTCATAAAAGATTTAGTAGATGCTTCCTATAAATTGGGTATAAGGCATTATACAAATAGAGTTAGGAAGTAGATATGACTCTCCAAATCTCCGTACATAGAGTAAGTCTTGAAAAGGTACTATTCTAATAACTATGAAATAGTTAATGTATCTTTCAGACATGGAGTTTATCTTTCTAAAAGGTCCTTAAGTAGAAAATAAAAAAGTTAGAGTGTCTAACATTTAATATACATCAACCAAATGTAGCTGGATGTATACTATATTATGTACGAGACCAATATTATGTTGGCTGTAAATATTATGAGCCGACATCAGTTTAATCTAGGTAACGACCATTGAATGGTCGTGAAACATATCCAAGTTATACCTGAGAGGTATGAAGGATAAGTTTCTAATTTATGGAGAAAGTTTCTTACAAATGAGAGGATATGTAGAATCAGAATTCTTATCTGATATGGATGATAGAGAATCTACATCTGATTATGTATTTCTTTTCAACAGTACAAAAACTTGTAGCATAAGTGCAATTCAAATGTGCACATTTAGTTCTACCGTAAAAATAGAATTTGTTGTAACTTGAGAAGCTTGGAAAGGAATTTCTGTAGATATTCAAGTTAGTTGCAGAGCTCAGAATAAGTTCTAAGCTCAATGAATCCTATCACACTATAATGTAACGTTAACAAGGTAACTGCTCAAGCAGAGAAACCATATAATTAAAAGTATCTTGGTAAATGGAGATGTAAGACAATCTAGGAAAACATCCTTACAGATTATAGCGGACCCGCTTTCTAAAAACCTTAACTCTTAAAAGTATTTGAGAAACACGTAGAGTCAATGGGTATTAAATACCATCATGAATGACACTAAAGCAAGTGAGAGTTATTAGAATTTGTTATCAACAACAAGAATTATCACATACTCAATATAGCATGCTCTGATACCATTTGTTAGATATCGAGTGTGTGATATAGGAGTGTATACGTAATTTCAAAAATTAACCATACGCAGCAGAAGCATGTTACATATCCTATTTTAACAAATTCAACATATATATCGCATATATACGTAAGTATAACAATTATACAATATATATATATATATAATGAACAATATTGTACTATAACATAATGTAAATACTCACCTAATGAAGATAGCTTTACAAATTCTTCAAGTCCTTCAATAATCCATGTGAAGAGCTCACCTTGAAGTATATGTTGAACAATTCTAGTCCATAACTTTTGGTGGGATTAAGGAGCTGGAATGGTAGCTTTATAATTTTCAGCAACTTGTATTCAACCTCTTTGAATACGTATACTTGTTTTATAAACATGAATATGATTTAGCCATCCATGGAAGAGGAGAGGAAGATGAAGTTGTATTTTGTTCTTGTTAATAACTCCTTACTAACACAACAAGAATTATTTTTCTCTATTGTCATTTACAATATTTCTAAACATGTAGAAATCTGAAAAATTATAAAAAAATAACTTCACCTTGTATTCTTTCAACTCCTTGAAAGGAAAAATGAGACCAAAAATATATATCTCTCTCTCCCTTGCACTTGGCCGAATTCTTCTCCAAGAATTGAATGAATTCTTGTTTTCTCTTCATTTGTTTTGTTTCAATTATTTTACCATATAAAATTCAATTGCTTTCATCACTTTCATAATGGATGAAACATCATCATTGCCTTAAGAAGTGTTTCACCCATTAGCTAAGAAATGGCCGGCCAACTATTAGAAATAAAATGAATAAAATTCATTTAATTGCTCACTTTAATACATGTAATATAAAGAAATTCTCCACCATTAATAATGACCAAATATTAAATCCTTTTAAACAAAATTAATGCACTAAATTATATAATAATCTTTAGTGCAATAAAAGTATATAATAAATAAATCAAAAACTATTTTTGATTATTTAATTAATATAATAAAATAAATCAAAAGCTATTTTTGTATTATTTTATTAATATATCATGAAACAAAATGAAGGGTTTAGATCTTGCCATTTGTCACCATCCTATTGGTTAACAACTCTTGTTAATTAATTAAATGATGTACTTAATAATTAAGTCTTGACAAATGCGTATCCCAAGGGATTCTGAAATAATCGTTCTCTTTTGCTAAAATTTATTAGATTGAATTAATTCAATCTAATCCGCTACCCCAGTGCGCAATGAGTACACTTCATATTGTGAGACTCTCTAGGTCCACACCTAATTTGTCATATGAAGCTCCTTCATACGTCCGTGAACGATGTCTCACACACACATTATGGATATTACAAATTAGCATGTTAGACCATACAAGTTGAGGTTATTGCATATTCGTATAATCCTTCCATCATTTATATCCCTGAAGAGCAAAGATATAGATCATCACCGTCAAATCTCTATTTGCTCAATCATGAACTTATCTTCAGATTTATATTTCATTAAACAATATCCACAAACACTTTTGCGATATTGTTTATTCCTTCGGAATATATTTTCTGAGGTTTATGCTTGCGGCCACAAGACTTTCTAAAATACAATCTCGAAGTATCAGGATATACAACCCACTCATATGAGTTGATGGATCCCATATCTACGCACACAGAACTCCATGAGCATCGGACCATACCCAGTGACACCCAGCAGTCAGACCATGAAAGGTTTCTGACATGTGTGGAACCAAAGCATGGTGGATCATTCACAAGCCCATCGTGGCGCTCATGTCAAAGGACCACAAATATTACTCAACTCGAAAGACCTTCCATTGACGACTTTATGAGATGTCTATTGGATGTCTTCGTAAGTCTGTTCTGTTGGGATTTGTGCTTACGCGCTATCCCTTTATGTATGAATATTTGTTTAATATTTACACTAGTAATATTATTTCATTAAATCGCTAATTATATTTATATATGGTAAAATGCTTGTAACATTTCAGACATTGTACGATCTGAAAGAATTCAGATCTAGTCTAAATGAAGTGTACTCATTGTGCACTGGGGCAGCATAATGGATTGAACAGTTCTATCCTAGAAATTCTAGCAAACCGAAAATATGTTTCGGGGTTCCTCAAGTTGTGCACTTGTTTAGACTTAAATGTTAAGTATATCATTTAATTAGTTGACAAGAGTTATTAACTAATTAGATGTTAACAAGTGGCATAATTTATTCCATGAATTATTTTACCATGAATTCACCCATTAACCATGTTAGTAAAATCAAATAAGGTAAATATTAATTATTCAAATAGTTTTTGAATAATAAAATAAATGTTATTTAAATAAATAAAATATGATTTTATTCATTTGATATTTTATTCCTAAATGGAAGACATACCTAATTTGAGAAACATTAACTAAATTAAGTGGAGCACTATTTTGTGATTAATGGTTAATTTTATTAGACCATTAAAATGGCCACCAAATATTGTTTTGGTAGTTGGCCACTTAATCTAATTTTTTATGGAGCACTTATGAAGTGTTGAGAGCACTAAAAATGGTTGAGTTTCATGTGTATTAACAAGTGTGTGAATCAAAATTCGTGCAAGGATTGAGAGAGAAAAAAAAGAAGAGTTGGTTTTGAGAAAGTTTTTCTTTGAACAAAGACTTGTGAGAAAAACCAAAGGAGAAAGAAAAATAAATCCTTCTTATTTTTCTTTCAAGCAATAAAAATCTTGTTGCTGGAGATTATACTGCTGCTATTCTAGCTTCACAATCTCACCGGATTGTTATGAACTAGAATTGAACAAAAGTGCAGTTCAAGGTGAGCTCAAAGTTGGAGCAAAGAAATCTAGAATTTGAAATCTTCATCGGAGGTCTTCAAATGTATATTTTCTGTGTTCTTAGGTTGTTAAGAATTGAAATACATGTGTATATGTTGATTACATGATAAATTTCGCTGCCAAATTTGTGTATATGATACATGTGTTTAGTTTTTTCAATATGTACACAATCACATGCATATACCCTAAAATACGCTAACATGTTCAATATCCAGTCCTTACTAAATACTTGCATCTCTATACGAGCTTCTTACTAAGCTCATGGTTTGCTAAGACTAACCATCTGGACCATTCAGATATAGATATACACTAATCTATATTAATAGGTTCCACCGATAGACCCACATCGATGAAATTAGATCAGGAACATTATGTTTGAGAACATACTTGCATAATGACATTTTCTAGCACCATCTGTAACTCCTTATAGCTATGTTATTACTAATATATTCTCAGGTCATTGTCCCATTCCAAACAAGGCTCTAATTCCTTAGATTTTGCCAACTTTTATAAACTTACTAACTCTTAGTACCACTAACTCTTAGTGTTTATAACTATAAGCGTTGCTAACTCTTAGCACTAGTCTAAACTGCTTTAGACTAGATCTGAACTCCTTCAAATCATACAATGTCTGAAATGTTACGTGCATCTTTAATAAATAATATTAACGATTTTATTAGAAATGATAATTGTATAAATACTATCACTATATATTTATACAAATTGGGATGGCACGTAAGCACAAATCCTAACACTTACTTCTTGCTTAAGTTTAACTAAATTAGGATCCTGATCTCGCATCTCTCGAATCTAATCAATCAACGTAAGCCTAACTTGAAAATGTGCTAGAAGGAATCCAAACCCGTCTATAGATAATTCAACCCCTATAGATCCTCATTCAACTAATAATGGAAAATAAGTCACTCTCAAATAAGCTATAGAGCTAGAAGACTTCCTGCTGAGTGCATCTGCTACCACATTTGTCTTACCTGCATGATAATTAATTGTACAGTCATAATCTTTTATTAGCTCTAACCATCTCTATTGTCTCAGATTCAGATCTTTCTGTGTGTATAAATACTTTAAAATTTTATGATCAGTGAAGATTTGATATGTAACACTATATAAATAATGTCTCCAAATCTTTAAGGCGAATAATACTATTGCCAATTCTAAATCATGGGTTGGATATTTTAACCCATACTTATTAAACTATCTAGAAGCATAAGCTATCACCTTACCATGCTGCATCAATACACAACTTAATCCCTGTCTAGAAGCATTACTGTAAATTATAAATTCTACGGTGTCAAATGGAAGAGTAAGATCAAGAGTTGAAGTCAATCTTTTTTTTAGTTCTTGGAAACTACGTTCACATTCGTCAGTCCACACAAACTTTACATTTTTTCTGGTTAACTTTGTAAGCGGTGTAGCAATCTTAGAGAAGTCTTTAATAAATCTTCAATAATAACCTACTAGATCGAGAAAACTTCTAATTTCTGTCGCACTAGCTGGTCGCTTCTAATTTACCACAGCTTCAATTTTATAAGGATTCACATAAATTCCATCTACTGAGATCATATGGCCTAGAAATGTTACTTTATCTAGCCAAACCCGACATTTGCTGAATTGAGCATATAACTGTTTATTCCTTAAAATCTGTAACACTATCCAAATGCTCGGCATGCTCTTCTGTACTCTGTGAATATATAAGAATATCATTAATAAAAACTATAACAAATCGATCACGATAAGGACGAAATACCATATTCATAAAGTCCATGAATGCAACTGGAGCATTAGTTAACCCTAATGGCATTACTAAAAACTTATAATGCCCATATCGAGTTCTGAAGGTAGTCTTAGCCACATCAATATCTCTGATTTTTTAACTGATGATACCCTGATCGTAGATCAATCTTTGAGAAAACCTTTGCCCCTTGTAACTGATTAAATAAATCATCAATGCGAGGGAGTGGGTACTTGTTATGTATAGTGGCTTTATTCAGCTCCCGATAATTAATGCATAACCTCAATGTTTCATCTTTCTTTTTAACAAACAATATCGGTACTCCCTATAGAGATACACTAGGCCTGATGAAACCCTTATTAACTAATTCTTGTAACTAAGTCTTCAATTCTTTTAACTCTGAAGGGACCATTCTGTATGGTGCTTTAGAGATAGAAGTTGTGCCTGGAGCCAAATCAATACCAAAATTAATCTCTCTATTTGATGGTAAGCCTGGAAGATATTCAAGAAATAAATCTGAAAAATCTCTTACCACTGGAATATTCTCTAATTTAGCCCCATTGACTCTGGTATCAATAACGTGTGCCAAATAGGTTGGACATCATTTTTTGAGCAACCATTTAGCTGTCATAGCAGATATAACACAAGATGGAAGAACTCGTCACTCTCCATAAAAAAATAATATCAAGTTCTCTATGTCTTCTGACTATAACCTTATTTTTAAAATAGTCTACAGTAGTATGGTGATTAGCTAATCAGTCCATCATAAGTATTGCACCCAAATCATATATATCAAGAGAAATTAAAACTACTACCATCTCACTACTACCCACTTTGATAACACAACCCTGAAATATATTCTCAGCCAATAATAATTCTCCAACCGGTATGGCTACCACCAAGCTACAATCTAGGGGTTTTAACACTCTATTCGCATGCACAGTGAAAATACAGAAAATAAAAGAATGCGTAAAACCTGGATGAATTAAAATATGGGTCTTTCGACCAAAACTAGTCAGCATATTTGTAACAACATCAGAGGTAGCTTGTGCCTCTTGCTGAGTCAAAGCAAATACATGTACTTAGCTATGAGGTTGACCTGGCTGATCCCTTTGTGGATCTCTACTAGCTCTTAAAGCTCTAGGTTGTACATCAGTACTAGAGATAGGCTCTCCTATCTGAGATCCTCCAAGTCTTTGAATGCCACTGCCATCTTGGAAACCCTGAGAAGTTATACTCTATACTAAGATACTATTTCAAAGAATATGAGGGTAATCGCTTCTCAAATGTCCAGTCTATCCACAATGGTAGCAACCTCTAAAACCTCTTAGACACTGTCCCTCATGACTCCTGCCACAAATGGAACATTGAGGGTATATTCTCATGTTAGTACTACTACTTAATCGGCTATCACCCCAAGGCCTCTGACTCCCTATGTTGCTTCCAACAGATGGAGGCACAAAACTTTGGCTAGATTGTCTCTGTCCTCCTAATAGCATAGAGCTCTGACCATACCGCTGTCTACCGGAATACTCTATATAGGATGTCTCTGATCCAGGTGCTCTACTACTACTTGATCCACCAACTGACCAACTATGGCTTGGTTTCTGCTTAAATGACTGGGCTCTGCGTGTCTCTACCAGGCTTCTCTCAACTCTCATTACAGCCCCTACTAACTCATTGAAATCACTGTGCCCCGTGGCTATAATTGGTGTCCTAATATTGCCTCTAAGGCCTTGTTTAAATCTCTTACATTTATCCCTCTCATTTTGTATTGCATATGAACCAAATCTCGATAACTTTATAAATTGATTCTCGTATTCCTCCATTATCATCGTCCCTGTTCTAGCTCAAAGAACTTACTAGGTTGGATGTCTTGGTAAACCATAGGATAGAATTTAACATTAAATTCTTTACAAAAATCAGCCAAACTAATCACCATTCCATATCTACGTGATACTGATCTCCACCAGTGGTATGCCCCACCCTTAAGTAAAAATGTAGAAAAGGAAACCCTCTCATCATTAGTACATCTCATAACATCAAATATCCATTCTACTCTGGTCAACCATGATTCTATATCAGTTGGCTCTGTAGTGCCTGAAAAATTCTCTGGCCCCAAACTACAATTGTGTTCTCTCTCCTAGGTTATCCCTGTGTTTGTCTCTCTACTGCAACTGTAACTAACTGAGCCAGTCTATTTATGGATTGCTCTAAGGCAGGTCTATCAGGTTATCCTTGTGTAGGTTGTATCACAGGTTGTGGCACTAGCTGAGGGTATATCTATTCTACAATAGGATTAAGCTGAGTTTGAGGTATGGGTACAAGGGGAACTGACTCAGCTACTTCCTCTCTAATAAGTTTCTCCCTTTTTATCTAGTACTGAAGGAGCTTTCAGTTCAGCCACAAGTTTCATGCGAGTCGGCCACGTACACGCAAATGAAAATCTATAAAATGCAACAAATCATTAATGACACCTCTAACATGCATGTATCATGTACTAGTCTACAGAATCTAAAACCATGCTCTAATACCAAACTGACAGGACTCGACCCGAGCCTTCCTCGAGAATCAAGGCGGATCCTGTGATGACATGGGACTAACATACTCTTTACTCATACATATGATACAATGAGGCTACCTGCCTCAATAAAAGTTGTACACGTGTACTCTAATATATGTAAAGATATATAAATACACAGACTGATACATTTATACAGCTATACGTGTCGTAGGACAACCTTAAAATGTGAAGACTATATCATACTGCACGAATTCTTGTGACAACCTAGAAAAAAATAGGGAAAATAAGAAAAGAGTGAGCTTGTGGCTCAATGAGTGGACATAATCTAAAAATAATATATACTTTATATGTATTGTACACGTATAAATCTGTAAGATAAAATAATCATGAAACTGTATACTGAGTAGTCAATAAACTTGTACTTAAAGTATGAGATGTCATAAAATCTACGCTAAAACTAAAATTATAACATAATACTGAAAATTTGAAAATCTGAAAGGGTAAACTATCATAAAATCTATTATCAAGCTGAATATATGTAACATAACTCTGAAAATATGTACTACATATATATTGAAAACCACACCAAACTTGTACCTGGGGAAAAGCAGGTCTAATCTGATGGAGTAACTCACACACAAGCAGAGTAGGGGATCTGAATTGGTCTAACTCAGCAGAATGTTACATCGCTCGGGCAGAGCAAACTAAACTGGTCTAACATATGCGCAGAGAAACTACATTAAAGGGAAGGGTATGCATATGGTGATTCAAAAATTACTACTATATAATATCACGACTATAATTATTTCTATACTGAACATAATTATAAGCTAAACTATAATAAATTCTAAAAATATTTCTGAATATACTAATTAACATAAATATTTATCTATTTAAAATAAATTATGGCTAAATCTGATAACGTATAATTAAATCATAAACTGCTGTATTAAAAATATAATATATATATAGTTATCCACTCACAAAAGTGTACTAATTTTGAGCTGGGTCTGGATTCTGATATCTACCCGCTATCAGTACACTTTTTATATCATAGGGTGTAAAATTATATTATTAGTATCGATATGTATTATAAATATTGAAATATAAATATTCTAGTATCGTAAAACTATTATCCACTAAAACGCTGAATATAATTCTAACTACCCAAATTGATTTCCTAAAATTCCTCTTTTATTTCTTCTTCTGAATTTTTCTTTCTTTCTTCCTGCTCTTCTTTTGTTTCCATCTTCTCTTCTTTTTTTTTTTCTTCTTTTCTCTTTTTCTTTCTCTCGGCTTTCTATTCTTTTCTTTTTTTTTTCTTCTCTCTTCTTCTTTCTTTTCTCTTTCTCTCTTCTTCTATTTCAATTTTTGCTTTCTCTTCTCAATGAAGCAAAACCAAATAAGTATATATATATATATATAACGGCCACCGCTTAATTATAGTATATATATATATTTTTTATTTTTGCTATCATGCCACTTATCCATACCAGAGCACGTGCATGACATCATTCCTAAGGGTGATAGGCCATTTCGAGTATAGGAATGCATCAATGACAATGCTTATAAAATTGAATTACTTGGTGAGTATGGTGTTAATGCTAGCTTTAATGTTTCTACTTATCTCCTTTTGATATAGGTGATGATGTAAATGAAGATTTGAGGACAAATCTTCTTTAAGAGGGAGAAAATGATGCAAACGATGTTGCACATCTTATATGTATACAAAAGAAAGAACTCACATATGGGCTTGGAGGGGCTCAAGTCCACCAACCATGTGATCTATTAAGTTTTTCAAATGAGTCAATCACAAGACTTAGAGCCAAGTAATTTAAAGAATCATTAAATAGGCTAATTCAACAAGTTTGTGAGATGGCAAATACATAGAGGCCTAGCATAAGCCCAAAACTATTTCAAATAAGTTCAAATTAGATTTAAGGAAACATAATCACTTTGATTAAAACAAATTTTCTGGAGATTTGATTCTAGAAGGCCAGCAAATTATTTTTCCTTCATATTCAAAAATTAGGAACATGTTAATTTAAGTAGTAGAGATTAAGTTTGAATTCTATAATTTCAATTGTTGTATTAGTTATAATTATGAACTTTTGGGTATGTGAGTAGCTATAAGTTTTCTGTGATATGTTTGAATTTTGTTGTGTTAGTTGTAATTGTGGACTTTTGAGTGTGAGCGTAGTTTGTAAGTTTAGACTTTGAATGAGAGGGTAATTGTAAGTTTAAAATTTATATTTGAAAGTTGTAACTTGACATCCCATATAGTCTCTATAAATACCATAGGGATTGAGAGTGAGAGGACAGAATTTAAAAAATAAAATTTGAGAGTTTTTGTATTCTTCTTTCATTCTTGAAAGGACTTGAACTGATCAAGATTATTCTTGTGATGTTCAAATAACCAAACTTATTACCTTGATTCTTGAGTGTCCTTGAATTTTTTGATGTGGCATCCCTTATTTAGGCGTAGTCTTGGTTCTTAGTTTGTTAACTTAATGGTCAAGACTCATCAAACTTACATCTTAAAGATCTCGGGTTCAATTCTAAATTTTTGTATTAGGTTTCGTCACATCGTTGGCAAGGTTCTTATCACTCTCTTTATAATTTTATCTCCTATTTATAAGTAGTAGTATTAGAGTTATTAAATCTAAATAAAATTGGGGTATAACAATGTTTTCCCAATTTGAATTTTTTTATTAAAGTCTCACTAAAATAAGGATAGTAACTTCCTTATATATTTAATACTTTGCTGTAGAATTCTAATAAAATAAAGACAACTCTTTTCTTTTTCATTTAAAACTCTTTTTGATCATTTTAATAGATTGGTCTTATGTTGAAATTTGGGAACAACATATATATATATATATATATTATCTTGAACTATAATAATCTTGGTTTAGACTATTTTCTTTAATCTTATAACAACTGGATTAACAATTAACTTAATTTAAATTAATAGTCTTAACGGACCAGTTCAAAAAAGATACGTCGAACTTAAAAAGGAAAAAAAAAGGGTAAAAATACCAAGTGTTTCTATATGTTTGATAAAACACTGCGTTAATAACAACATGATTTGATTTGAATTTATAAAATTATAGATGCCTTGAATTATTTATTTTTTAATGAAGAGGAATCTTGTTACGCGAATTCAGAACAATCTTCGTTGCTCTAAAGCAGAATCAAAGCAAATGATGCGGTGGTGGGAAGCTAACTGCCACTTCCACATACATATCTTAGTGCTTCTACTTGTCAAATAAATAAAAAGAAAAAGAAAATAATTGCCGTTACAAATTTTGAAGGGACAATTCATTATCTTTCACCTAGTAGGGGCATATGACTTCTGATTTTCTGAGACAAATTGCTGAAAACATTTTTGTTTTTGGTTTCTATTGTCATGTGTTGTTTCTTTGTAAAGGGACTCTGCTCTTTGGGAAATTTACCATTATTTTTTTTATTATGCTAATTTGACCAAAGTCAAAATTTTGATACTACATTAACCAATTTTCCATTTTTTGTACCCATTTGCCCCCAAGAAAACGCAAGACACATTTCCTCCTCCCTCTTATTTTTGCTTCGACAACTTTGCCAAGTCTACCAAATCCATTGAACAATTTGTAGATCAACAACAAAGTCATCATATTTTAAAGATTTGAAGTAAAATAATCAATTGTGTTTATGTGTCATTTCTTTATGTATGAATAAATTTATACTAGTATTATTATTTCATTAAATCGTTAATTATATTTTACATATGGTAAGATGCTTGTAACGTTTTAGACATTGTATGATCTAAAAGAGTTCTGATCTTAGTCTAAATGAGTTTAGTTCAGTGCTAAAAATTAGCAACACTGAGAATTATAAATGCTAAGAATTGGCACTGATAAGAGTTATCAGGTTATAAGAGTCAGCAATATCTAAAGAGTTAGAGCCTTGTCTAAAATGGGGACAAAGACCTGAGAATATATTAGTAATGATATAGTTATAAAGAGTTGTAAATAGTATTAGAAAATATCATTATATAAATATATTCTCAAATATTATGTTCCTGATCTATCTTTACTGATGCTGGTCTGTCAGTGAATACCTTAATAAATTTATAGATTAGTGTATGTCTATATCTGGATGGTCCAGATGGTTAGTCTTAGCAGACCATGAGTTTAATAGAAGCTTGTATAGAGATACAGGTATTTAGTAAGGATTGAATACTAAACAGACTCGCAAAGACCTCCAATAGACATCCCATAAAACTGTCAATGAAGGTCTTTCGAGTTAAGTAGTATTCGTAGTCCTTTGACCTGAGTGCCACGGTGGGCTTGTGAGTGATCCACCATACTTTTGGCTCCACACATGTTAAAAACTTTTTTATGGTCTGACCGCTGGGTATGGTCCAATGCTCATGGAGCTCGGTGTGCATAAATATGAAATCCGTTAGCTCATTTGGGTGAGTAATATATCCTACTATTTTAAGATTGTATTTCAAAAATTCTTATGGTCATAAGCAGTAATTCCCGACAAAAGAGTTTAACCATAGGGATAAAAAATATCACAAAAGTATTTGAAAATATTATTTTTTGAAATACAATTCTAGAGATAAGCTTTCGGTCGGGCATATAGAAATTTGACGGTGTTGATCGATATCTCCACTCCACCTAGAGATAATTGATAGAGGGGTTATACAAAAATGTTATAACCTTAACTTGTATGGTCTAACGTGCCGCTTTGTAATATCCGTAACTTATGTGTGGGGTATCGTTCACGGACGTATGGAGGAGTTCTATATGACAATTCAGGCATGGACCTAGAGAGTCTCACAATATGAAGTGTACTCGTTGTGTACTAGGACAGCATTATAGATTGAACAATTTCATCATAGAAATTCTAGTAAACCGAAAATATATTTCAGGGTTCCTCGGGTTATACACCTGTCTAGACTTAAATGTTAAGTACATCATTTAATTAGTTGACAGGAGTTATTAACTAATTAAATGTTGACAAGTGCCACAATTTTGTTCCATGATTGTTTCACCATAAATTCACCCATTAACCATGTTAGTAAAATAAAATAAGGTAAAAATTAATTATTCAAATAGTTTTTGAATAATTGAATAAATATTATTTAAATAAATAATAATATTTATTTAGTTATTTATTATTTTTGTTTAGGTGGAAGACATATACCTAATTAGGTATAATTGCCAACAAATATTATTTTTAGTTTTTTGGCCACTTAATCAATTTTGAGAGCACTTGTGAAGTGCTTAACACACCTAAACATTTTTTGAATAATTGATTAGCAAAGTGTGAATCAAAAAATCATGCATGGTGAGAGGGATTGAGAGAGAGTTTGGTTTTTGGAGAGTTTTTCTTTGAAAATAAGGGTTATGAGAAAAACTAGAGAGAAAAAAAAATTCCTCTTATTTTTCTTTTAAGAAACAAAACCTTGTTGTTGAAAATTTAATTACTACTATTCTATCTTCACAATCCCACCAAATTGTTGTGATCTAGAATTGAACAAAAGTGCACCTTAATGTGAGCTCAAGGTTAAAGCTAGAAAGAATCTAGAATTGAAATCTTCACCAAAAGTCTTTAAAAATATGTTTCTATAATCTTAAGTTGTTAATGATTTAACTTACATGTGTATATATATATTGATTACATGTTTAATTTTGCAGCGAAATTCGTGTATATGATACATGTATTTAGCTTTTTCAACATATACACATTCACATGCATACACTTTAAAATACATTAACATAATTCTTTTCGATTCATTATTATATTGAAATGCGGAGAAAATAGTTATTTTCATATAGCAATAAAGAAGATAAGAAAATATTGTTATTTGAGATTGTTATTTTTTATTATTTCAGTTTTAGATCTTCGAGGCGATCCCAAGATGTAAATCGACGTTTGCACGTAAAGAGGGTGACCGTTTTCCTCTCTTTCTAAATTGGTCTCATAGGGACCTTCCATTGTACGAAGACATAAAAAACATTCACTTTAACAGAGATAAAGATTATGTATGTTTTTACATAGAACAAAAAATATATATAAATTTTGTCGAAAATTCTTTTTCCTGTTAATGATTAATAAATCTAAACTTTTGTGTAGGTTTCGGAAGTACATAGGAAGTTAGTGCCCTATAAACATGAAAAGAATGTGGATTGTCACATAGCGAACAAATTATATATTCCATCAGAAGCATGGGGAGGGAATCTCATACTTGAGCATGTCGAGATTTCAAACATCCAATTCACCAATCTTATGGTTGATATGGATGTCCAATGTGGGAACCAATTTGTATCTCCGCTAGTGTTTGGATCAACGGTATAATAATTTAATTTTTTTTCCTTTGATTCATTATATGATGTGATGAGTATTATATTGTGAAAATTAATTATAATTATTTATGTATATTTTAAGCTGAGCATGTTATCATAATATCATATTCTAGAGAAGAGGATTAATGATCTGTGAGAAAATATGAATTTATAAAAATAGAGCTAATCACAAGGATTGATATGGTTAGCTTAGAGCTAACCACCAGGATTGATACGGTTAGCTCAAAACTTAAAGGAGAGCTAATGACCAGGACGGACAAGGACAAAGAACATATCTTATGTCAAATGAGTCTCATAATGCAACATTTCAAGTCATCTAGGATCTCTGAGAATACAAATCAGATAATGGTATGTTTTGTACATGAATTTGGTTTAGTACAAAGTTAAAAAGTCAATATATTGATTCGTGTGGTTTTATTTTAGGAGAGAGAATGCATGGCCAGTCAATATCAGATTCAGAGTCCTGCGACTGAGTCTCGGTATCAATTTTAGCCGAACAGGCAGTAAATAACTGAGAGCCCTACAAGTGTTCAAATTATATCCATGGCTGTTAAAGATGGAATGAGCAGGTATGGGTACTAATACAAGGCTACACAAGCTAAACATATTCCTTATACTGATTCGTTCTAAAAGAAGGTCAAAAGAAAATTTGTCAAATTGGAAGCATAAGCTATAGTTGACATATACGGGTGATTGCTTCTTATTAATGAAGTAAAACTTAAGGCACTTCAAAAGTAGATAAATGATGTGCGATTACTAGCTAAGTGCAAATGTATGCTATCATAAATAAGTAATATAATATGAGTAGAGTATCGTTCTCATGAGAAATTATTGTTATTGTCATGCTAAGTACTAAAATTGTATTTTTTTTAATTCAAATAAAAGAAAATTAAAAGATAGAAATCTAAACTAAATAATAGAAAAATAAAAAGATAGAAAAGACTAAAGATAACAGGATTGAAGCACCAATAATAGATAAAATCTAGGATTACAACTATCCCTCGATATGTTAATTAAATCAATTAATCTTTTCTTAAGTTAATCCCTCAAAATAAATTATTGGCTACGATCCCTAATATCATCATAAGCCTCTGTCGATGGTGACTATATCTTACCCTAACAATTATCTATATGTCTATGGTACTCAGATGAGAATGAGATTCATTAAGAACTAATCTATTAAAACCATATATGCCATATAGATATATATCTATCCCATATGAAACTCGTGCAAACACCTAAATTCCTTTGTCATATTCATTAGGGTTCTCACAATAATCTAATTAGTGATGAAGTAATTATAAAGCATTTAGGATAGAATAATAAGATAATTCTACTATTGAGTTCAAAAAAATAAGAAAAGAATTTAAATTCAATCACATATTGAGTTTACAGTTATAACCCTAGAATAAAAACTTAGATCATTGTGAAATAAAGAGTTCTAAAGCTTATCAAGAATAACATCATAAAAACCATAGAAAACTAGAAAAATAAAGAGTTGAAGAGATAAAACTAATTTTTTTGCAGTCATCAATCTTTTAGTCTTTTTGATCCTCCAAAAACTTATCTTTCTCTCTATTTTTTCTCTCACTTCTTGATTCTTCAAAATAGGCTTTTTGGCCTTTTATTTATAGGTTGTCTTTAAATTAGGGTAAAATATTAAATACAAGTCAGATTATGATTTATTATTTACTATTTATGTATACTATTCACGTATTACTGTTCATACAGCACTGTAGCACTGTACACACTGTCTTGGGTGAACATATCATGTTAGATACGAAGCACCTTCAGATACACATTAATGTGCTGCAAAATTTCACATAATATATATGTGTTGTTACTATTAAAAAAACCACATAAAAAATATATAAAATTAAATGTCCATATCGAATCATTAAGCTAGTGATACAAGATGTCATTAAATCAATTCTCGTTAGCATCAAGTCCAAGTAAAGGAAACGCTGCTCTGGGTCATTATTATTCATTGATAGGGTGTTAATTAGGTATAATATTTTCATCTTCCAAGTTTAATATTTATTTGTTTAAATTAAGACTTTTAGGATTTTTTTATGTGCTTTATCGTTATTTTGTAGGTTTGAAGTCAAGAGAGCAAATAGTGATGCAAATTTAAAGATTGCACAATTGCAGATGCAGATTTTTATGTAAGAATTTTTTACCCAGCTGTTGTGCATGTTTCATTATAAAATTTTTGGTTAACTTAGATGAGTTTTATGTCATATATTTATTTTTTTAGAAGCACATTAAACAATTGTGGCAAATGGAAAGCAATTCAAATGCTAATATTATAATGTTTAATGTATCGCAGTGGTGTTGTCATATGCATAAGGGACAAAAGAAGATTTAATTGATGCTTAAACATAGGTTGTGGTCAATAAGGTAGTGGAGGTTTATATAATATTATAGCGTTTAGAATACAATAAGTTCATAATAGAATAACAATGGTTTGTGTAGGTATATATTCCATTGAATTTCAATTAAAAACATTAGTTTGCAGCAGAGATTTATTTTATTTAGAGGAGGATTACATTGTATGATTCCAACGTGAAAGGAAACTCCAACGAAGTCATTCAAAATTTTGTGGCACCTCTGAGCATTTTCATACCACATTATCTTTGAAGATGTAGATTTTATCAATTAAAGGGAGAAGTCAATACAGATATGTACTTTTTCAAGTTATTCATCTGAAGGATAATGAATCTCACTAGAGAATCAAGAGTAAGGGATTGCAACCCATTTATTTGTATGTTCATTGAATACTTTATGTTAGGTCGACCATTTGATTTCTTCCTCAAGATTGGTGCTTTTTTTAGATGAAAGATGATTATAGATTTATGGACCACTGTTAGATAGTGTGTATAGATGTCCTATATATTCTGTATATATGCATTTATGTTAGATAATTATTTATAAGTTGTTGTGTTTAGTAGATGTATGCAGAGATGATATATAATTGTAAAGAAGTGTTTTGTTTTTTGGAAGATGGATGTTTGAAAACAACTATAAAATAAGGAAAATTCTACTGAAAGTTTGTTAAAATGAATAATGTTATGTGATTTAAAACATAAAGGGGCACGTATAGAATTCTAAAGAAAATTCAGTAGAGTCTCCCCTGTTTTTTAGACATCTCAAACCTGCAACTTATAAATATTAACACTTTTATAAAGGCCAACACATTCTACTATACTTTCAAACTTTTATAACTTATCCACAACTCAAAACTATGAATATTAAATGAAAAATACATCTATAATCAACAATCTTTTAAGTATATTAGAAAATTTTCATGAAATTATGGCATCAAATACAAACAATAGCATAATGGAAATGGTCTATAAGAACCCTTCATCTCGTGAAATCCTTCTATAGAATTGGACATCGGGGTTCATATTGCTCCTTTTATACCTAGCTGGAAAAATAAACATTATTAGGCTAATATTATAGGGAAATTAAAGATTAAATATAAACTTTAGTTTTATAAACAAACATACATTAGCTATTATATAAAGCAACAGGGTTTCGACATGTCTGTCTATTATATCTATATTATCTATAACAACTATAAATATTCTTCAATGGTTTCTCCCCTCCAGATGGAATCTGATTTGTCCTACGCTTGCCTACTTGACGACGTGCTATCGGAAGCTAAATGTCAATATTTCTTAAATTCTCTTGGACTATCCAATTTAACATACGTCTAACTGAAAATAATGACTCACTATAAGCACGAAATAAAGACTCGGTTGTGAAATAAGTTGAACAAAGACTCTCGTGCTATAATCGTATATGTTTACATACGATAAGTGCATAACAAGCTAGTTGTCAAAAGTTAAACTTCTGACGGCTGCATATCTTTATAGGAATATCGAATCTTCCTTTTCTGCCGCCATCTTTCACTACAAATTGTGAAACATCTATTGGGTAAATTGTTATTCAACTTACGTTTTCATTATATTTCATCACCTTATGATTTACCCAAGTCGTCATCACGATCATTATACATTGTGCTGTCTCCCATCTATGATAAAACCACAGATGCGTTAGCTTTAGTATCCATTCCACCAAATTGGTCATAGGAAGCTCTCTTGCTTCTTTTACAACTACATTAATGCTCTCCATGATATTAGTGGTCATGATGTTATACCATCTGAAAGCACCAGCCGATCGAGTTCATATTCCCGTAACAATATCCTCATTTAAATACTTAGTTACATTGGGTCTCATTTTCCGCATCTTATTCATTTAGTGTTGAAAGCCAGAGAAACAATATGTCTTGGCAACAAGAAAATAAATAGGCAAGTATCTCTTTTTTATAGACTTATCTGTTGGTAACATATATTTTATCATCAATTCTCTTTTAAGTGAAAAATGCAAAACCCATTATATGTATTAACAAACACACATTGTATAGCCCTCTCATTATTGGCATATCGATCAGATACAAAAACTAAAACATGATAGGCACCAATTACTGCTCAAATTTGTGCTTACGTGTCATCCCATTATGTATAAATATTTAATTATAATATTTATACAATTATCATTTCTAATAAAATTATTAATATTATTAATTATTAAATGGTAATATGCTTGTAACATTTCAAACATTGTATGATCTGAAGTAGTTTAGATCTGGTCTAAATGAGTTTAGATCAATGCTAAGAGTTAGCAACGCTAAAATTTATAAGTGTTAAGAGTTAGTAATGCTAAGAGTTGGATAAAAACAAGCTTCATTGAAAAATAATTTCAAATGTGCTATTCAAGAGTTGCATAAACAATCTATTTTTTTGAAAACAAATATTTATATGTTGAAAGAATTTGAACACATGCTGCTGGAAATTAATCAAAGCTACTATTTTAGCTTCATAATCCCACCAGATTGTTGTGAACTAGAATTGTTCAAGAGTAGACTTTAAGGTGAGCTCCAAAGTTAAAATCTTCACCGAAGTTCATCAAAGGTATGTTTCTGCAATCTTAACTTGTTTATAATTCAATTTACATGTGTACATGTTGATTATATGTTTAATTCTGCTGTAAATCGTACATGTGATTCATATATTTAGTATTTTCAACATGTACACAATCACATGCATACACCCAAAAATATGTTAACAAATGGTATTAGAGCATATTTCTTATGTTTCTCGGTTATTGGAGTGTTGTATGAAGTGTTTGGAATGCCTATAAAAACTAGGAACTGGATTTTGAAGTTTTCAAAATATAGAATAATAGCTACTATTGAGTGAACGTCACGGCGCTGTGTTTAGAACGCTAGGGTTTTTATGTTTGCACATGAATGCTAAGGCATTCAATGAGTAATGCTGGGGCGATCAAAGCAGAACATTGAGGTGTTCAACGTTGAACGTTAGGGTGTTCAACATCGAACACTGGAGCGTTTAATATGGAATGCTATGGCATTTATTCTGGGTTTAACTTGTAATAATGGTGGGGCGTTCACGTTCTAAACGTTGGGGTGTTCGTTGGGTTGAATGCCTAGGCATTAAAGTAATGAACGTTGAAGCGTTCTTATGCAAAATACAGTAGCATTAACATTCATAACACTAGGGCGTTAAGTTTATTAATGCGTGAGCGTTCAGATGCATATCGCTTGGGCATTTTAGGTTGAAGGCTAAACAAAATGAGTACAAAAAAATTTTCCAGAGCATTATATTGTATAATGTAAGGTTGTTCAACTTTTCGTGCTGATCGTTCCAAACTATACACTCCAAGTTGTATTTTTGCATATGAAATGTTTTTTAATTATTTAATGCAATTACAACTGTTATATAATTGTATTATAAATTGTAAATATTTGTTTATGTTGTCTACCACAATGAGAGCCTTATTGGTGGGCGTTAGTTGTGCTTACGTAAACAAATATTCTAATTATGAATTAAATACGTATGAGATGCGAAAGTTTATTATAATTGTTAAAATTAATTATATTTATAATAATAATTAATAATAAAATGATCCATCTTGTCAATACGGTATTAGACGGGTCACTTTGATCTTTTCCAATATTGCTACAGCGTGAGGAATTGATTGGGGTGATTCAGACTATGCCGGTTAAACATAAGATGAGGCAAATATATGTGAACGTATTATCCAATATTACTACAATGTAAGAGTAATACTAATAACTTATATTTGATGATTGACAAGTTAATCTAGAATACACTTATCCCACATTGCGACAGCATGAGGATAAGGTGTATTTAGAATTAATGGTAAGAGTTGCAAAAGATGCAATTGACAAGAGTTGTCTACCTTTTGGATTTACAAAGGCCAATATTGATACAGCGTGAGGCTAGAGTAAAATGCTAATGGGGTCTACTTCTCACTGTAAAGTATAAAACATTTAAACTTTCATTTTTTTCGTTTGTGAGATTAAAGGGATTATGTAAAGCAGTAGGAGGGTGTCTTTAGATTAAAAAATGTATAAAAGTTATATCCATGATCTAAAGCGTTATTTATTAACAATTAAAAATGTTCTACTAAACATCTTCAATTTTATCTTATAGTGATAAGGTTAATATCTTATAGAGATAAGATGATTATGAGCAGCCTTTTAGTATACTTGATTTAGGCACACAAACTATAGAGTACTAATAAATATTTAGACTTGCTTATAAATCTAAGAATTGTTCTAGATTAATAAAAATATTAAGATATATCATTGATCAAAAGCTAATATAAGAGGTGTTTCTGATAATGTCTCTTAAGAAGAGACAGAAGCTTATCAGAAAAGGATTAAGAATAATTTGAGAATCAAATTATATATCCTAGCCCGTCTAATAATCTTCAATGGAAGCATATGCACATGAGATATACAAGTAGTATTATGCTCCATCTGAAATTTATTTAATATATCTAAAACATGTATAGAGAATAATTACAATAGAAAGTATTTCCATTATAGTAAGGTTTAAAATAATAAGCGTTACTATTCTAAGAACCTTAATTTAGAAAAAAAATAGACTTCCTAGATATCTATTTACAAATCAATGACATTTCATATGCATATGATGCTAAGAGGTGTAGGGGTATGAGATATCGCATGTCCTTATCACATCTGCAAGATATTGCATCATTTACGCAATGCTAGAAAATTATGAAAAGAGAAGTATAGCTTCACATATGAAGTAGAGATTACCTAATCGTAGAAATTGTTAACACTTTTAAGTTGCTTCTCTATTTTTATTGAAGTATAATGTTGTATGATTGCTATTTTGTGCCAAATTTTATTAGGCGAAACATATCACTCACTGTGTTAGACATAGAGGGTTATATCATAAATATATTAGGAATGGTTCCTTATATTTATATAATAATTATAACATTTTGCTAACTGAGAGTCAGTTAATGAATGTCCATTATATCTAGATACAACAAGAAACATTTTAAAATGATTAGGTGAATAGAACAAATTGTAATTTAGAACTTTGAATAATAATAAATTGTGGCATAAATGATTAGGTTATGTAGACGTGAGATAACTATCCAAACTGGTTAAAGATGATCAAATATCTGATCTGACCATAGAACCTTGTCCAGTTTGTGAATTTTGTATTCAAGGAAAGATGACAAAATCCTTATGTAGGTGTTGGACATTAGGGCCATTGATTCATTAGAACTAGTATAGAGTGATATATATGATCTAATGAATCATAATGCTAGTTGTGGATTTCAATACTTTATTATTTTTATCATGATTTATCACAATATGGATATGTGTTTCTGAAAAACACGAGTCAAATATTTTGAGGTGTTCAAAAATTTAGACTATAAGTAAAGAAATAAACTACTATATATACTAAACACCTTCAATTAGATCTAGAATATTTATACATAAGCAATAAATTCACAGATAATCTAAAGTAGAATAAGATTCTAGCTCAATATTATTCTCTAGATACTCTTCAACATAAATGTGTTTAGAAATGAAGAAATCACACTTTATTAGATATGGTCTGATTGATATTAAGCTCCACCGATCTTGTAAAATATCAATGAAGGTTATGCTCTAGAAATAGCTAACTCACTTATTGACGAAAGTTCTATCATAATCTGTTCCTTCTACGACATATAAGATATGGTCTGGCAGAGAAATCGAGTCTTAAGTATGTTAAGATTTGGGTTTTTCTATTTGCATAAGAGTTACGTAACAAGATAAATTTACATCCAAGTGATACAAATGTAGGTTCATTGGATATCCCAAATATACTATGGGATATCAATTTTATAATCCAAATAAACAAAACTTATTTGTTGCTAATTATACCACTTTTTTATAGAAATAGTTTCTCATAGGTCATTGGGATTATAAAAGGATTGAACTTCATGAAGTCAAGTAGGATGATAATGAACTAATAATGGAACCTGAAAGTTAATTGAGTGAATCATCTTGAACACATTTTTCTATAGGTCAAGAAGGATATCAAGGCTACATGTTAGGTACTTTGATACTTAGAATGTGCTTCTGGTGTTTTCTTAGTTGAAGAAAATGATCTTATGATTTATAGAAAGACAATGTTAAACATTATTTAAGAAAAATGATAACTCTAAGCATGACAATCAAACTTAGGACTTGGTTGTACTTCTCTTAAGAATTGTTCCTATTAGTAGCAAATGAGTTTACGCATCAGAAGTGTGGGTCCAAAAGAGGTAACAACTTTCAAAAGCCCAATTGAGGTAAAATGTTACACTCCACGGTCTATGATTGATTATGAGGAAACCTTTTTGCCAATACATATGCTAAAGTTAATTAAAATTTGTTGAATATTATAGCATACTAAAGTCTTTATTTTGATGAGATAATCAGATAGTTTAATTTCATTAAGAACAAAGAGAAAGTATATATGTTTAGAAAGGGCAGTGAGAGCATAAAATGTCATTCTTGTTCTCTATATGAATAACATACTCATTATAAAAAATGATATTAGTATTTTGCAAGTTATTCAGTTAGGAGTTATCTGAGTAAAAACTTCTCTATAAAAGATTTGGCAGAGGCTTTATGTATAATAAGTATAAAGCTTTATAGAGATAGAGTTAGGAAGCTGATAAGACTCTGTAAATCTTCTTACATAGACTAAGTCATAAAAAAGGTGCATTTTTAATAACTGTGAAACAGTTAATATACCTTTTACACATGACATTCATCTTTCTAAGAGGAAGTGTCCCAAAAAAAAAAGATGAAAAGGTTAAAATATCTATATACCATATGCATCAACTAAAGTAGCTTGATGTATACTATGTTATGTATAAGTTCTGCATCTTGATGGCTGTAAGTATTATGAGCCAGTATCGGTCTGATCTAGGTAACGACCATTGAATGACTGTGAAACATATCCAATTATACCTGAAAGGTACAAAGGATACGTTTCAGACTTATAGAGTAAGCTACTTACAAATGAGATGATATATAGACTTAGACTTCTAGTCTGATTCAGATGATAGATAATATACATCTGGTTATGTATTTCTTCTCATCGGTACTATAGCTAGTTGAATAAGTGCTATTCAAATGTTCACATTTGTTTCTATCTTAGAGGTAGAATATGTTATGACTTGAGAAATCTGCAAAAAAATTATTGTAGATATTCAATTTAGTTGTAGAGCTCAGAATACGTTCTAAGCTCAATGAATCTGATTACATTATGATGTAAAAACAATGAGGTAGTTGTTCAACCCAAGAAATTTTAAAATACACCAAAAAATATAATAACATGGATTCCCAATACCACATTATTAGTAATATCTTGGCTATTGAAGATGTAAAATAATTTAGAACATATCCTTACATATTATAGCAGGCCTATTATCTGAAACCTTAACTCTTTAAAGTATTTAAAAAATACGTAGAGTCAATAGATATTATGTACCATCACTAGAGCAAGTGGGAGTTGTTGGAATTTGTGCTTACGTACCATCCCAATATGTATAAATATTTAATTATAATATTTATACAATTATAATTTCTAATAAAACTGTTAATATTAATAATTATTAAATGGTAAGATACTTGTAATGTCTTAGACATTGTATGATCTGAAGGAGTTCAGATCTCGTCTAAAGGAGTTTAGATCAATGCTAAGAGTTAGCAACGCTAAAAGTTATAAATGTTAAGAGTTAGTAAGTTATAAGAGTTGGCGAAATCTAAGGAGTTAGAGCCTTGTCTGAAATGAGATAAAGGCCTGAGAATATATTACTAATGACGTAGTAGCAAAGAGTTGTAGATTGGGCTAGGAAATGTCATTATGTAAGTATGTTCTCAAATACTATGTTCTTGATCAAATTTTATCGATGTGGGTCTAATGGTGAAACCCAATAATATAGATTAGTGTATGTCTATATCTGTATGGTCTAGATGGTTAGTCTAGCAAACTATGAGTTTAGCAGAAGCTCGTATAGAGATATAGGTATTCAATGAAAATTGGGTACTGAACAAACTCATGAAGACCTCCAATAAAAATCTCATAAATCCATCAATGAAAGGTCTTCCAAGTTGAGTAGTATCCGTAGTTCTTTGACCTGAGCCTCACAGTGGTCTTGTGAGTGATCCATAATACTTTGGTTCTGTATATGTCAGAAACCTTTCATGGTCTGACCACTGGGTGTCGCTAGGTATGGTTTGATGCTTATGGAGTCTGGTGTGCATAGATATGGGATCTATCAACTCATATAAGTAAGTTGAAATAATAATGCTAAGAGATTTTATTTCAAAAAATCTTGTGGCCAGAAGTATTAACCCCAAGAAATATTTTCAGTTGGGTTAAATAATATTGTAAAAGTATTTGTAAATATTATTTATAGAAATACAAATCTGGAGATAAATTTACAGTTGGGCAAATAGAGATTTGATGGTGATGATATATACCTCTACTCTTCTAGGATATCAGTGACAGAGGAATTATACATATATGCTATAACCTCAACTTGTATGGTCTAACGTGTTGCTTTGTAATATCTGTAACATGTATGTGAAGCATCGTTCTCAGACGTATGGAGGAGCTCCATATGACAAATTGGGCATGGACCTAGAGAGTCTCACAATATGAAGTGTACTCATTACGCACTAAGGTAACAGACTAGATTGAATAATTAAATCTAGTAAATTCCAGTAAAATTGAATAATTGTTTCGAGATTTCTTGGGATGTGTATTTGTCAAGACTTAATTGTTAAGTACATCACTTAATTAGTTAATATGAGTTACTAACTAATAGGATGTTGACAAGTGGCACAAATTGGTCTATGAATTATTTTTACCTTAAATTGACTTATTAACCTTGTTAGTAAACACAAGGTAAAATAATTATTCAAAATTATTTTGAATAATTAATTTAACATAATGTATAATAATTGTTATTATAAGTATCAATGGGGTACAAAACATTATTACTATGACATATTCATAATGGCATTACATTATGGATGGTAGATTACCATTGAAATAAAAAAATGAAATTACAAAATTTATAAAATTAAAAATGTTTTAATTTTATTAAGTGAGCAATTAATGTGCACTAGCACAATTTGGAAAGAAAATGAAAAATATCTCTTTCATTTTTATTGTGCTAATATATATATTGTTGGCCACTTAACCATGTTTGCCATTACAAACATTAATCTATCATATTTTTCACTCACCAATTTGATTCAACCATTTGAATCAATTTCTAGAGAGTAAATGGCATTTAATCAATGTTAAGTGGTTTTTCCACTTTCTTAGTGCATCATTTAAGAATTACTAAGTGGTCAACATTCATTATTATTAATAACAAGTGCATTCTCCATTAGTAAATGGTGTTTGCCACTTATTCCAATTAATAATAAAAATTTGATTAATATATAAAATATTAATAATTCAAAACTATTTTGAATATTTACATTTACCATATATGTATTTACCAAGCAAGGTAAATAGGTAAATACATGGTAAATAATTTATGGAGTAAGATTATGTCACTTGTCAAATTCTTATTGGTTAACAACTCTTGTAAACCAATAATGTATTTTACCTTCAATTATTGACAAGTGAATAATAAAAGGAACCTTGAATCATTTTTCATTTTTGCTGGAAATTGTTGGATCAATTGTTCAATCCAATTCGCTGCCCTAGTGCACAACGAGTACACTTCATATTGTGAGACTCTCTATATCCATGCTCGATTTGTCATATGAAACTATTTCACACGTTTGTGAACAATGTCCCACACACATGTTACAGATATTACAAAATGGCGCATTAGACCATACAAGTTGAGGTTACAACATATTCGTATAATCCTTCCATCATAAATATCCTAGACGAGTGGAGATATAGATCAACACCATCAAGTCTCCATGTGCTCAACCATTAACTTATCTCTAGATTTGTATTTCAATAAATAATATTCGTAAACACTTTCACGATATTATTTTCCCAAGAAATTCTTGGATGTCTGCTTATGGCCATAAGACTTTCTGAAATACAATCTTGGAGTTGCAGGATATTTTACTCACCCAATTGAGTTGATGGATCCCATATCTGTACACACGGGACTTTATGAGCATCGGACCATACCCAGCGACACCCAGCTATCAGACCATGAAATGTATCTAACATGTGTGGAACCAAAGTATGATAGATCACTAACAAGTCCACCGTGGCACTCAGGTCTAAGGACCACGAATACTACTCAACTCGAAAGATCCTCCATTGACGACTTTATGGGATGTCTATTGAAGATATTTGTGAGTCTGTTCAATATTCAGTCCTTACTGAATACTTGTATCTCTATACGAGTTTTCACTAAACTCATAGTCTGCTAAGACTAACCATCTGGACTATCCAGATATAGACATACACTGATCTATATATATATATATATATATATTAAGATCTTCACTAACAGACCCGCATTAGTGAAGGTAGATCAGGAACATTAAATTTAAGAACATATTTACATAACAACATTTCTTAGCACCATTTGCAACCCATTGTAACTATGTCATTATTAATATATTCTTAGGTCTTTGTCCCATTTCAGACAAGGCTCTAACTCTTTAGATTTTACTAACTCTTAGTTCTGATCTAAACTCCTTGAGATCAGATCTGAACTTCTTCAGATCATACAATGTCTAAAACGTTACAAGCATCTTACCATATTTATAAATAAAATAATTAGTGATATATTGAAATCATAAATGTATAAACATAAAGCAAATATTTAAACATAAAAGGGATGGCACGTAAGTACAAATCCCAACAGTGGAAGACGATGAAAATGATAATAATGATGATGATGATGATTATAATTATGATTATGTTTCTAAAACTTTTGTTTATGTGCTGTATGATGAATATGTCATGTATGCAAGTGAAGATAGGGTTAAGATAGAAAACTTATTTTAGTTCATGCCTGAAATAATATTGTTTGACTTGACATATCAAAAAAGTATCTTATACTAGAATTGGAGATCTGTTTGTAGGAAAGTTGTATAATAACAAAGAAATTTATAAGGCTATAAGTATAAATGCACTTAAAGGCAATTAGAGCTTTAATGTTTACAAGTATGATGATGATGATGATGGAGTGAAAGCCGATGAAAATGAAGATGAAAATGATTATAATGATGATTATGATGATTATGTTTCTAAAACTTTTGTTTATGGGCTGCATGATGAATATGTCACATATGCAAGAAAAGATAGGGTTAAGATAGAAACCCTATTTTAGTTCATGCCTGAAATAATATTGTTTGACATGAACATATCAGAAAAGATATCTTATACTAGAATTGGAGATCTGTTTGTAGGAAAGTTATATAACAACAAAGAAATTTATAAGGCTATAAGTATAAATGCACTTAAAGGCAATTGGAGCTTTAAAATTTACAAGTCCACCAAAGATCGTTTTGAGTTAGAATGTGATGATGACAGATGCAAATGGAGATTACGTGTAGTGTTGACGGAAAGGCAACTGTTCTTTACTGTGAAGTTAATAGATGCACAACACACTAGTATTTTAGGTCAATTACAGGATGGTTACTGGCAAGCTAAGAGTCATATTATTGATAAAGTAATTAAAAATAAGTTTGCATCGGTTAGTAAAAATTATAGGCCGAAGAAGTTTAAGTAGACATACGTGAAGAATTTAGTATTTAGATAACGTATACTATAACTTGGCAAGTTAAGGAACATGCATTAAGATTGATAAGAGGTGCTTTAGAGGATTTGTTCAGATTACTTCCTATATATAGCTATGTGTTGCAATAGTAGAACCCGGGCACGGTTACTTACTTAGAAACTGACGCCGATAATAACTTTAAATATTTCTCTATAGTGCTGGAACCCTACATCAGAGGTTTATATTCATCCATCTGACCAATAATTACAGTGGATGAAGCATTTTTGAAAGGTTCATATCTTGATACAATATTTGTGGCAGTATGTAAAGATGAAAACAATCAGATATTTGAATTGGCATGTAGGATTGCTCACTCAGAAAGTAATGCTTCTTGGGCGTAGTTTATAGTTAAACTGTAGGGAGTAATTGTTAACGTGTTTTTGAGTGTATACATGTGATTATGTACATGTTGAAAATACTAAATATATGTCTCATATATACGATTGTAGCGGAATTAAACATATAATCAATATGCACATATGTAAATTAAATTATAAACAAGTAAAGATTGCAAAAACATACCTTTGATGAACTTCGGTAAAGATATAGACTTTGGAGCTCACCTTGAAGTCTACTCTTGAACAATTCTATTTCACAACAATCCGGTGGAATTTTAAAGTTAGAATAATAACTTTGATTAATTTCCAGTAGCATGTGTTCAAACTCTTTCAACACATACATATTTGTTTTCAAGAAAATAGATTGTTTATACAACTCTTGTATAGCACATTTGAAACTATTTTTCAATGAAGCATATTTTTATCCAACTCTTGTCAAAAAAAACTATTTTTACTTTTGAATTTCTTGTTTTCCTTTGACATGGCTGGATGATGGAATTGAGAGAGAATTGAATGATTTAATTCATTCCCTTAGTGATTCAAGCACTTGATCCATCTCTTTTAAAGTGCTTTTTCCCCTACTTTTCAATTAATGGCTTACTAATTTATTTTAAGTGGCCACCATTGATTTTCTTTTTGTTATTGCTTATCCTACTTGATTCTCTAAGAGAAATCATTCTTTGCACTTAAGAAAGAATTGAAAGAGTTCAATTTGAGTAAGAGATAGAGTGAATTTCGTTCAAGGTGAAAGAAGAGAGAATTGAGAGCATTTCCTAAGTGTTTCTCTCAAAGTGTTGAGAGAAAATACAAAAGCTTACCAAGGTTCAACATAAAGAGTTGTAAAGAACAAAAGAAATCTCTTAATTCTTCTCATCTCTTAGTAGTAATCATTCATATACACAAATTATTTTAAGTGTTAAAATAATCATTTGCTGAAAATTCAAGGCTGCCATTCTAGCTTCACAATCCCACCGGATTTAGTTGTGAACTAGAATTGTGCAAGAAAACACTTCAAGGTGAGCTCAACAAATTGAAGCTTAGAGTTCTTGAAGAATTGTAAAGCTACCTTCATATCCGGGTAGGTTATTTATTTGTTATTCATTTTATATCATGCATGAAATATATATAAGATATATATGTACTTGAATGATCATACATGCTTGAATATGTTACATATTGTATAATATGTATGAATACTTCCGTTGCGTATTTAATTTTTTAAAATTATATACATCTATACACATCACACACCATATCATAACATCCACTCCATCATCATTATCATTATCATTTCCATCATCATTACTAACATCATAACCACGATCATCATTCTTATAACCATCGTCATCTCTATCATCATTACTGACATTATAACTAATATCATAACCAAGACTAATGCCAACATCTTCATATATTTGACTATCATCATAATATGTATAAGGTGGGTGTTCTTTGAACATTGGAAGAGAATAATGATAATCTTTTGGAGGGTTTGGAACATACATAGAGGTTAGAATTGTTGGGGCTATATTACTAACTTGGTTGTTATCGCTTGCGGATTGGAACGGATTAGCATAAACTTGTTTCTACTCCATGGTTTTTCTATTATTTTCACATTCAGGAACTCGAACATCCACTGTTACACATAGAGGTGTAGCACTTTTCTTTTGTAAGCTCAATTAAAAGATCACATCATCATCATTTTCAAGTTGAATATGTCTCAACTTTATAGTACTTGAAGGAATCTTGAACCTGAGAGGCACTTTATACTGCACCTGATCAACTCCAAGAATATGACAAACTCTTCTCAACAATATTTCATATTTTATATTTTTCAGAATTAACATGTAGATATTTTAAAATCTATTGTATCTCTCAACAGCATCACTGGAACTCTCTTACCTTCCTCCAAAGTATACAATGGTCGAAACATTTACCAAGATAATATTAGCAACACATGAAAAAACAACACCAAAATAATTATTAGTATAATTATATAAAATTTAAAAAAATACAAAATATTGAATAAAATATACAAGACACAAAATAAATAAAACTAATAAAGAAATAAAAATAATATATGAGAAAAATAAAATAATTAATTAATTCAAAATTTTGAAAACAAATTAAAACATTTGCCACATGGTGCCATGTGGCAAGCTTAAGCACATAGCTTAAGCCCAAAGCTGTGCACTTTAGCGCAAAGCACATAGTGCCCTTGGCTCATGGAACCACTTGCCATGCACATGGTGCTCCCCATCAATGCGTTCAGCAAGAGGGTAGGTGCATGTACCACAAGCTGAAAGCAGTTCTAGCCTTGAATCTACCATTTTCAGCCATTTTTTTTTACGTTTTTACTTTTTACACCATTTTCAACCACATTTTCACATTCTTAACTTTAAATTTATACATTTGAACTAGTACAATACAAACTAACAACAACAAAATTAGAAAAAATAAACAAGTAATAAAGATTCACCAATTGTTTTGCCTATTTTCAATTTTCTTAACTCCACAATCGGTTATTTTACTTATAATCTTCAAAATGTGATGCGTTTGAAACCGATCTACAAATTGTGTGAGAAATCTAGTGATGTATTTAGAGAAAATTTTAGTGTCTAAGAGAGATAAAGAGGGTGTCCAAGAGAGAGAGAGAAAGTGCTTGTTTGTTTTTACCTAAATAATATTTTATTTATTAAACAAAATTTAGAATAAATTACTAAATAATAAAAAATTAATTTTTTAATAAAAAAGAAAATTTATAAAAATTAAATTAATATTTTTACCATGTGGTGACACGGGGTGGTGCCTTGTGGCACCTTGCTGCTAGGCAATATGCCTAATGGTTGTGTTTTGAGAGAGAAGCCTAAAATTGCAATTGAGGGCATAATAATCCAATTGCTATTTATTTGGTTAAGAAAGAAATTAAATTTTGACTTTAGTCAAATTATTATATTAAAAATAAATTATGGTCAATTTAAAAATTTTCCCATGTTCTTTTAACAATAATTGTTCATAATTATTAAATAAAATGATTTTCATATTTTATTTTAAATAATAATTATAAAAACATAGCTTTTACATAAAGCATTATGTAATATCTATTATTTATACACTATCAAAACTTTATTAGATAAAATTGTAAATAAATAAAATTTGAATGTATAAAGATTTTAAAAAGTAATTACTAAAATTTTTAAAAATATTTGAGATTTAAAATAACTACCCACAAACTCCTTAACTTCCACAATTTTCAAATTACCTATAGCCACCTAATTTGAGTACACTTAATAAATGATTTTACAAATCAAAATACTCTCAAATCAAAGCACAATTTTGTTTTCAACACCAACTAACTAGAATAAGTAATTCTTACTAAATTTGATTATGTTTTGTTTTACTTTTTTCTTATAAAATCTAATATTTTTAATGTTTTAACATGTATTTTATTTAATTGATATTTTTATTTTGAATTTAGTGGTTAAGTTCTAAATATGGTTGTGTTGAATTCATAGTTGGTTTAAAATACAAAAATTGTCAATTTTATCTCTAAACTTATTAGAGTTTTTCAATGATATTTAGAGATTCGATACTAATAGTAAAAGCATGGATATACATAGACATAAAAAATAAACAAGTTGCCTATAAGTGGCCTAGCCTAACACGCTCTGTAGCGTGCCGTGGGTCGGCATGGCCAAGTAGTCATGTCGTGCTGGGCCATAATATATGGCCTAGCGTGTCATGTCGCACGAGTCCATGATAGGTCGTGCCAATTAATAAATGAATTTTTAATTTTTTTGAGATATTTGAATTATTATTTTTTAAATATTTATAATTATTTTTATTACAATATTTTAATTGTAATTATTGTAATAACAATTAAAATTATTAATTGTAAGTTAACTTCATTGGATTGGAATTGTATTATAGTCATAATTGAAATTGCTATTATAATTTGTTGATATTATTCTAAATCTAAAATTGTTTGATACAAATAGAAAAATAAAATGTCAAATTTATATCACTATAATTACAATACATCTCAACTAAGTTGACACATATTGAACCATTTATCATTTACAAATTCAACCATTTTCTAAAAAAAATTCAATTTTCTATTTCAAATGATTAAATATCAAAGTTTTATTTTTAGTCCATCATATAATCTCAATCTTTTACACACAAAGTGTATGATGTTAACCTCAATTGTTTCTCATCTTATATCATGCATTTTGCACTAAAAGTAGATTTCGATATTACAATGAACACCGAAGGAGTTAGTAGATCTCGAAACATGATGGATAATACATGATAAACTCTTTTGCTTAACTTTCACCATGACAAAAATATCAAATTCTCTTTACTGTTGTATATTGAACATAGACTAATAGTTAGTATCCATAAAGTTTTTCAATTTAAAAGCAGTAAAAGTAGTGGAATTAGAACCAACTTTTCTTTACTTTCTAACAAAATAATTTAAGTAGTTTGATCATAAATAGGCTCTTCATTTGTTTTATTATAGATAAAGCTAATCCAAATTTATTTTCATAAAAATGAATAATTGTGTTATAAAATCGTAAATTTGGTAAAATCATAAAAAACTCCAAATTTTAATTTTATTTATATCTCTAAAATTAAAACTTTTACACTAGACCAATTTATTCTAGGATCCATTATTCTTACACAAATAAATAATATTGAAAATTTTCTAGTATTTTTAGAATTTAGTCTCTATAACAGTACATATATCAACAAACATTGAATTATCTCTATATTTAACAAAAACATCATTAATATTATATATATAAGTCAAAATAACAGAAGATGAAAGTTCATATACACACGAACATGCTAATGTGATATTATTAAATGCTTTCAAAAAATGTATATAATAAAATGTAACTTCCTAATCATCATTAGTTAGTATAGTGTCTTTCATTTTATCATAATAATAATATGTAATATAATTACTAAACGTACACAAGATTTCACCATCATATATGTGGCATTCCAACAAGTTTTCACATCAAGCTTGAACCTTTTACTATCAATTCTATAATTATTCAACACAATTTTAATTTTTGTTGTCTAAAATATGATGAAGTAATAAATTTTATTGTTTCTCTATTTTTTTTTCAATATGAGAATTAATTATATTCAAAACATCTTGAACAATTAAATTAAGGATATGACATAAACATCTCACATGAAAACAACTTGAGTCATGTACAGGAGTTAATTGACGAAAAAATAAATCTATAGCAACAGTATTTGCAATCACATTATCAAAAGTAATACTAATAAGTTTTTTAACAATTTAAAATTTTCTAAAATATTCACTTAGAATTAAAAATAATACTAGTTGTATGTGGTTGTTCTAATTCACAAAAAGTAATAATTCTTTTTTACAAAAATTAATCATTATTAATATAATGCAACGTAATACAAATATATCACAGATGATTGGCACTCGTCCAACAATCAAAAGTAACTATAAGCACTCCTTTAAATTGTGAGATTTCTTCAACTAAATTTAGTTTATTTATTGATATACAGTAAAAATATTATTTTTAACTATTTTTCTAGGAACACGAGCTCAATTGGGTTGAATGCACATTTTCATAAGTTTTGTATACTTTTCATCTTTAGTGAATAAGAGATTTGTTCACTAACTATAATATATCTAGCCAATCCATTATGCATGCGCTACAAATTATATCTGAATCCAAAAGATTTTCTCCAATAACACTTTGAGTAATTTTAGTTATGTTGGATCTTTTGAACCATATTTCTGTAAACATGTCTTGACATGTCGATTCAAATTCTCGGTGTCGTGGACTGCTTTTGAATATAAAGTTTTAGTACAAAACTTACAAATAACTTTTTCTTCATTTTTTCTAGAAACTTTATGAGTATTCAACCTGAAATAATTTCAAACATCTCATGTTCGATCTCTTTTTTAATTTTTTAATATATCCAACATTTTAGTTGTAGAAGCAAATTGACTACTAAAAATTTGTGATTGAATTGAAATATTTTCTTCAAATTCATTAGGAATATTAAAATATTCCATTATATGTATAATAAATAAATGTGTTGAGAATTTGTAATTGAAAAATAGAGAAATAATTTGAGAGATTTTAAATAGAGTTTAAATAATTTGAGAGAATTGAGAGACATTTGTGGAAGTCGTGAGAAGAGAGAAGAGAAAACAATTTTGTGCCTAAAAATAGTACCTATGAATGCCATTTTATAGTAACAAATATTTCTTATTGTTGATCAATGGTCTATATTAGAAAAAAAATTTAAAAAAAAACTTTAAATGCTATTACAGGTAGCAAATATTAAAATATTATATATATTTTTAAAAAGAATTAAAAAAATAAAAACTCTGCCAGCCCATAGCACAACCCAAATATGGTCTCGCGTGCTGGCACGGCACTCTCACGAGCTGTTCTAGGCTGAGCCGTGACTTCTCACGTGCCTAGGCCAAAACAACATAGATTATTTCTGTCGGCCCAGGCATAAAAGTCTAAATTGGGTCGATTTTTACAGGTCGATTTTTACAGGTTGTGCCAGCCATACTTGCCACCTCTAGATATATATTTTATATGTGATTTTTTAGTGTTGTTTGGACTAAAAAAGTTGTGATCATTATTGGAAGGATTTTGGAGTTCATATATGGCAAAATCTCCATTATGGGTTTTAATAAATTCATAAATATAATTACAAAAATTTTAAAAACTTTATTTTGTTTAATAGACATATTTTGAGGTTACATGATTAAATTCATGATTTTTGGACATTATTTGAAGGATGAAATAAAATGCCTTTCAAACTCTAAACTTGAAATTCAGCCTTGACATAATTAACCTTTAATGAGTACTTTGATTATATTCAATTTGTAATACTTTGAAAATTATAAACCTTATAGATTATGAACTAGATGCTTGGAGAAATTTAATTAGTTAAAGTTCGTAATTTTTTGAGGTCATTGAAGTTATTAGATTTAATTCATAATTTAAGTCAAGATTGACTTTGTAGTGCTAACATTGGTCTATTAGGAAATACATAACTTAAGATATACATAAAATTATAAATTTTTTATATGATATAATAAACATGTAAAGCTTTAATTTAGTATAAGGTTTAATGTTTTGGAGTTCTGAATGTACGCTATCAAATGTTATGAAAAAGTTCGGTTAGGGCTAAAAATTGATGATAAATATTTAGTTTGTTTTATGATTTTAGGGAAAACACTTTAAATTTGTTGATTTAATTAGTGCAAGTAAGGTTTATTATAGTTTAAGGTAAGTAGATCCATTCATGTTCTATTTTAATTTTGATGTTTTGATTAAAATATTTCTGTTTCTTGGTTCTGATAAAGACCAATGCTAGACTTTATATCCGAACTAATGTGTCACCAATCAGTGACTACTGATAAATGTTATTATGATAATTATTTTTTGTCTCCATAGACTTAGTATTTTTTTCATTTAGATGAAAATAATTGACTTTTTTATGCGTTTTATGTTTATTTTATAGGTTCAAATATATTTTGTTCAAAATGTATTGAAATCAGATGCAAATTGGGCAAAACAGACAAAATAGAAGCCAGCGCTGCAACACTACAAAATGAGAAGTAAGATATAAGGAAGAACTTTAAGATCACAATGGTAGAAACTAAAGCTACGGTGCCAGAGAAACAGAGAGCCACTATTGCGACACCGGAATGCAAAAGCCGCATTATTGAAACAATAGAAGACTTCCTCAAAGTTGAAAATCTAGTGTTAAAGTGCTCAGATCCAAAATCGTTGCACCAATATGACTTAAAGATGACCAAAGAAAATAAAAGCTGAGTGCCACAATGCTATGAAGTCAATGTCGTGGCGTTGAGACAAAATCGAGCCAGCACTATAGTGTTGGGTAGTAAGGGTCGCAGCATTGGTACTTAACTGAAAACCCTAACTTGCCTTGAATGCAAAAATTGCCATAATTTTGAACCATAAATCTATAAATAAAATCTTTTTTAGCCAATATCAAGGGATATCAAGAGAGAACCAAAGATAAGCAAGTTTTAATAAAATGTTTAAAGTAATTTTGAGATAAATAAAGAAGACTTTCAAGGCAATGAAGAGATTGAAGACTAAGATTCAGAGCACTATCTCTTTTCTTCTATCTAATTCTTGTTAAGTTTGCTCTATTTCTCATTGATGTTGATTAATTCATGCTCTAGAACTCTATTGTCATCATGAACTAATTTTTTCATAATAGGATTATAATTTGAACTCGATATATAATTTGAATTCATTATCTTTTCTTCTTTTTTGAAATTGTGGTTGAATTGTTCAGTTTTATTTGGTGTAGAATGCTTTCTAATTGGCTGATCAATAATTAGATTTTTCTGAACTTAGAAAAGTGATTTATATGTTGTGCTTTAGATAAATTAATATATGATCATACTGTAATAGATATGAGTTTCATATGAGATAGGAATATATTCATATGGAATATATGATTTCATAAAACCTATTCTTAATTAATCTTGTCTTTATATAATTACTATAGGAATATAGGTAATTGTTAGGTAAGATATATTCATTTAACCATCAGAAGAAACCAGTAAAAATATTAGGGTTCTTAATCAATAATTCATAATGATCAAATAAATTAAGAAAAGATTTTTTTATTCAAGTGACATATTTAAGGGATAGTTGTAATCATAGGTTATTTATTATTAGTGATTTCTTGATTTACAACCTTAAAGCCATCTTTGCATTGTTTTTTTAATTAAGTTCTAAGTTTAGTTTACCTCAATTATTAATTATTTGAATAAGGGTAGGATGGCATAATTTTAGTACTTAGAAATAGATAATAAAAAAATTCTTCGTGTGAACGATACTCTACTCTCACATATTACTTGTTCACAATAGCGTGCACTTGTGTTCATAAATATAAGCAATAACTATCACTTGTCAAGTAGTTATAGAATTTTTAACTCTCATTAACATAGTAGTTATACTATACCAATTAATATTTGACACATCAAATGCAACATTAGTTAGAATACTAAGTTTGTATCCCAATTATGTAAGTATAGCATTACTATTTGATAAAAAATCTATGCTTTGTTAAGTTTATAACAAGTTATCAAATGCAAATTTATGTTATCAAAATATTACCGATGTTTGAATTCTTTTAAGCAAGTTCTTTTTTTTAAAGTTCCAAAATTTGACTTGGGACTCCTTCTAAGCAAGTGAATTTATGGATAATTTTTTTATATGTGATTTTAAGAATATGTTTTATTTTAGCTCTTTATCAGTAGTTCTCTTATAAGTTCTGTTATGGATGGGTTATCATGGATATAGTTGACATTCACTAGCGAATTTCTGTTAAATCGTGCCGTGCATTCTAATAAATATATGCATTGTATGCCATTTATAAGTTATATCTGGGTTATCGTGAGTGCATGTAACTCTGTTTAACATGAGTTATTCTAATATGTTTGATAAGTTTATGGTTCTAAGAATTCGATGCTAAGAATTTGTTTACTAAGTGTTGTGGATATCAAGTCATGCATTTCAATTTGACACCCTTATGACATTAACTAAGCCACAATCTTGATACCCTTTTTATTCTATGCGCAGCGAAAAACCATAACTCACACCATAAGTAAGAACATATAAGATCAACATACCAATAAAGATAAAAAAAACAAACCAATCAACAAGATATACGTGGTTCGGCCCAAAATTGCCTACGTCCACGGAGGATCCATGATCCAGCTTCTTATTATTGAAATAGATCACTAAGTATCTTCTTACATAATCAATGATCCCACAAGACCCCTTAGTATCTCCCATAGAGATCTCTTAGTATCTACCCTTGATCATAAGAGATTTTTACAAGGAACACAAAAATAGTCCGAGCATCTAAGCCAAAAGAATCTATGGTGTTTCTTTTGTTCACTTAAGAACCAAAAGAAAATACTCCCCAAAAGTTACACTTTAGTGCACCACGCACTTAGTGCCTACCTAACTCCTATATTATCTCTTATGGTTACATCTTGAAACCTTAGATGCTTAATCTGAACCTTATGTTTAGAAGGGTTTATATAGTGAATAAAACACCTTTAGAAACTCTAAACCTATTTGGAATAAGAGTCCATACTTGTAGGAGTCCTAATCCCACCTAAAGAAGTTAATTGAGCCAAAACAGAAAATATCCTAAAGTTGCCGTGTGAATAGTAACCACGTGAACAGTTATTGATGAACAGTAACTACCGTAAACAGTGCCCCGGGTGCAACAGTGCTCGCCGTAAACAGTATCGTTGCATAAACAGTACTTGTTCTTTTTTCTTCCGTTTTACTCCTCCCTTATACACCCAATGCGTACTTAATTTCATAATAACTCTGCTATTAGTATTCGTCTCAATTCTTGTAAATACAAAATTGTTGAATCACCAATTTTCAACACTAAAAAATTATTTGTTTTATTTTGAATGACTTATTTAAATATTTAGTTGAAAAAGATATTTTTACGATTTTATACTCAAATTTAATTATATCTACAAACTTTGTTTTGTCTAATAATATTTATAAAGATTAACTTTATTTCAAAAATGACGCGTGATTTTTGCTTGTTGAGTTGACAACTCATCCCTTATCAATATATTTTTGCAGATGACAATTTGCTGAATCCTTGCTCGATATTAATATTAATGGTCTTATGAAAATTATTTAGTTTTTTGTGATTGTTCTTCATTTGTTTATGATTTGAATATGTTAACTTTGTTTAATTTGTTTAGATATGTAGTTAAGCTATCTAGGAATACGGGAGTTAAGATGTCAATTTAGGAAGACTTTTTAATCTTTGAAGTTTATATCGTTATTGTGTAAGACTTGTGTTGCTTTTATTGAAGTATTTAATATATTTTTAGTTCTTGGAGTTCCTATAGAATTTGTTAGATTTGTTTGATCTGACTAAGTTTGAACATAGGCTTAGCTTTAACACTTCAGTTTTATATGCAATAGTCAGGTTCGGGATGTTGCACATTAAATTTCTAATATCTATGAAAAATATACTAATATTATATAAATAAGAATACGACTATAATACAAAAATTAACATAATGAAAATATTAATCTTATAAGAAATTTTATATAGTATTAACATTAATATTCCTCCTCATTATAAAAGAAAATGACTTGGAGTTTGTAAATTGAAATGAGAAGTAAATAAAAATATAGATAAGCGAATTATAAAGAACATAGGTGAACTGTAAAGAGATAATAGATAAACTTCTATTTAAATAAACAAAAGGACAAAAAGACATTTTCATCGGGTGGAATTCACCCAACAAGCGAGAAAACATAAAATATTTTGAGCCGAAATATTAAATTTGTTAACTAAAAAATCTATAAAAAAAAAAAAAATCAACGAGACACGAAGAACTTGAACTCAAACTCGAATTCGGTGCAAAGGATTTGGATTTATCAAGCAAAATACTAGAAAGACCCTCATAGTTTATAAAAATTTGAAAAACCCAAAAAGTTCTGTAATTATGACAAATAGGTAGTGTATTAACTACACCAAGCATAAGATAGTTTACAAATTAGACAGAATGCTCCCTAATGTAAAAAATAACAAAGAGACTTCATGGAAAATAATGAATAGGTCCTCGTCTAGATACGCCAAATACACCAAGATTATGACGGATGTCCCCTCTATTAAATTTTACCTTGATAGTTTGCAAATGTGATAAAAAGCCCTTTGGCTAGGGTTTGATGTCTTGCGTGAATGGTTGTCGATAACAAATTACGAAGGTTGAATATGAAATTTCTTTGTCAAGGAAGCAAATTGGTAGCGCCTGTGAGGGTCAACTTGCCAAGAACGAACGAGCAACATTGAAGAAATGAAAAGATTGAGAACTTTTGGAGCTATGATTTGCGGTGTGTTTTTTTGGTTTAAATCAACATATTAACGATAAAGGGTTACAATAGAGGTGGCGGCAGTGAGGCAAAATGCACGGTTGTTGACGTTGGTTAATAATGACAATACTGGTTTGATGTTAATGACCAATCATTTCTTTGCGTTTTGGTGGTCTGGTCTGTCAATCGGACGACAGCGGTAGGCAATAGTACGATAGTCGGTGGTAGCAAAGGAAAACATAAATTAAATATTTCACTTATAACTTAAGAGAAATTTGAATCTTTAAATTTTCACTTTAAATGATAATAAAATAAGTTGGCTTTATATAGACATTCATTACTAACTTATATACAAAGTATATTAATACCACTTAGACAAGAAATACAGTTGTCGTACAAAAATTAACATAATAAAAATATTCTATTATCACATTACTTTAATAAAACAATTCTAATATTGTACTAACATTAACAAAAACAGTTAATTTTTTTTTTTAAAGTTAATTTTGATGGTTTTAATAAATAAAAAAGTTTTAAAAAATGGGGGAAAAAAAGAAATCAGAAACATAAAAGAATCGTACTCAAGCTTGCATGTGTATCGAACCGACCCATGTAGTAGACCTGATCAAAAATATGATTAGCCCCAATCCATATTCATCATACACGAGACCTGCCCACAAACCCAAATAGCACATCAACCCAAGTTGCCGTTTGTCGTTGATTGTTTTGTGGGCTTAAATATTGAGCAACTTTGATTTAACTTTTAATTTTTTCTTCAATGAATCAATAATGGAATTATTTTATTTTATTTTTTTGATTATTTTAATATGAAGTTCTCAAGTTTAGAACTTCCGTATCGATTTAATTTTTAATTTTTTCTTCAATGAATCAATAATGGAATTATTTTATTTTATTTTTTTGATTATTTTAATATGAAGTTCTCAAGTTTAGAACTTCCGTATCGATTTAATTTTTAATTTTTTCTTCAATGAATCAAATAATGGAATTATTTTATTTTATTTTCTTAATTATTTTAATATGAAGTTCTCAAGTTTAGAACTTCCATATCAATTATCATTTTACCATTGCTTATTATTCGAAATTATAAAAATATATTACCCTCTTATAAAAAAAATTACTTCAATACTCAAGTTAGTGTTTATCTAAAAAAGATGATGTTTTGTGTGTGGGGAGTATTTACAAAGACAAATATGATGTTTTGTGTTCTCAATAATCGATGCTAGATAATGAGTATTGAAAAATTGATATTGAATTTGAATAGAATGAATAATTCATAAATAAATCAACTCTATTTTATAGTGCATGTGTTCTAATCTTATTTAAAGTATGCATGAGTATCCACAATTATTTTATCTATATTATTAAGAGATTATTTCCGATATTAAATCATCAATGAAAGAAAAGAATTTAAGTAAAATTTTATCTACTTGTGAAAAATTATTCTTCATGTCAAATAATAATTAATCAATCATAATTCAAATAGAACAATATGTTTAATCCATTCTCGCCTCACCATGAATTACATGACCCATTTATGAGGTTCATGGGTCAATTACTTAATGCATTAAATCTGATTTTTGGGATGAGATCATTATTTTATTGATTTAATCCTTCTTTGATGTGGCCTACCATTTAAAACAAGTATGCGTTGATTAGGTTATTGTATAATAGGTTCAATAGCTGCCTTTATATATAAAGAAGAATGACGGTCCAAACAGGAAGCTTCTCACGCGTGACTCTTTACTTATAACCAGTGTGAGCCACGTGTCACTTTAAAAGTATTTTATTTATTGCTCATTACTATTTTCGGCGATAAAGTATTTTTGAATTCTATTGACATTTTTTATTTAATAAGGGTAATTTTAATTGTCTCCTTTTAAAATATTCAAACGTACTCATTCCTTCATATTCCCAAAATTTTCAAATTTAAAAACAAAAAATTCCTAACTTTCCCTCTTTCTCTATCTTAATACATATCTTCAAGGTCTAATCTTAGTGATCAAAACTTCCTGAACCAAAATGGCAAAGGGTTCAAACATATTCATCCTGACAAATTGAAGTCTACGTTTTAATTTCTATGGAGGTAAATATTTGAAACCTTTTGTAGGGTGAACTTCATGCAAATCTCCATTTGTGAGGGTGAAGGAACTGCCTTTTTTTAGGATCATCTTTTGTACTTCTAGTTCCCTCTTCCTTTGATTATACACAAGTTCCTATACGTGACTAGTTCCTCGCCTCTTCAAACACACCCTAACATCTTCCATCTGCTATAAGATGTGGCTATCTTAAACCACAAGATCCCCCAACCATATAGTTTGATCCTGTTTATTGTATTCCTTACATACAACCTACAACATTCAACAAAAAAACTATTATTGGGCCTCAAAAAGGAAAAGAAAAATGTTTTTCAATTTCGAAGACAATAAGGTTAGCTTTGAAAAACATGTAGTAGTAGTAGTGACCGGTAATTAAAATAAGCCAAGTATCTCATATGAGATGGCAATGTCCTTTGGTGATTTCAACTGGATGACAAGTTAGAATCTCCCTTTCATCCCAGGAAATGAGAGATTCTTAAAGGAATTCTTCTAGTGTGCCACTTACAATACACCTTGATGAGGAAGGACTTCTTACTCTAACTCCTCTTAATCTCCGCTTCATGAGAAGGGTTCCCATTTTTGATTCCTATGAGTTTTGTATGCGGATGTTACACCACCAAATTATTCTTGACAATATTTTATTCCTTCTAGAAATGGACAAAGGAAATGGAAATGGTAAGGCCATCTACTACCCTGTTCACTTACAACAGGTTCTTTCCTAATATATATGCGCACTTGTTACTTCCATAAATATTATTTACTAATATCTTACCTCATATGTTGTCTAATTTGTGATTCTTATTGCAACTATAAATGTAGGAGCCGTCCGTATCTCTAAGGAAGGTGAGGTATTGATGTGTGATTTCTAGTTAAAGTGCAAGTGCACGCTATCATAAATAATAATATAGGATTTGAGTTTAAGTATCATTCCCATGGAGACTTATTTAATCTAATTTTTTTAATTAAATATTAAAATTAATCCTACTTAACTATTATTCAGACAAAATCTAAGGAATAATTTCTCTAATTAGTCTAAATTTAAGATATTAAACCTAATCTTAATCAATAAGCAAACAAGAGTTAAAACACCAATATAAAAGGAATATAAGGTTTCAACTTATTCTCCAATATTTCATTGAATCAATTATTCTCTTAATTAATCCCTCAATAATAAATTATTGGTTAAAACATGAATATCATTATAAAGCCTCTATCGTTGGTCAAATAACTATATTTCATCATAACAATTACCAATATATTTATAGTAGTCAGAATATTATGAAACTCATTAAGAACAAGTTTAACAATGCCATACATGACATATACTATGTTTATCCTACATAAAACTCATAGTTGTTACCCTATGATCATGTATCAAAGTATCATAGGTTAAATACATAAATTCCTCTGTAAAGTTCATTATGGTTCCTTGAACAATCATTATATCTGTCAGGTATAAAGATGCATTAAACACAAAATAAAATCAATCTAATTTATTGAGTTCATAAACTAAAAGAAATAATAATATTTAACTACATGTTGGGTTCAAAAGTCTAACTTTAGATCAATAAAATTTAGTTCATAATTAATCTAAGAGTTATAAAGTAATAAATTAAAGACATGATAAACGAAGATATCAAGTAAGAAAAGATAAAAGTAATAACACAAGTTAAGACCCTTAAATTGTTTCTCCTTCTCTCTTGTTTGTTGTGCAATCTTTGCTCTTTCAATCATCAATCTTCTTACTTTAATCTCTTTTGAAAAGGTGTTTTATGTTTGCTCTTTACTCTTCTATATTGATCTATGTTTCTTTTTTCTTTTGCCTATGAAAAATGGTCTTTTTATAAGTCTATATAGTTTAACCCTAAGGGTCTGTAGCTTTGAATCTAAGTCATATTAAGACTAAATAAGGTTGGGGTCATTTAATTGCGTAGGTGTCGTGGTGCTGGTGTGTGAGTGCATCGACACTTCTGCTTCAGACGATGCAAGACTCAGACCTGAGAAATGCCCTTATGTTCATCTGTTTGGGTGCCATAGCGCTAGATGGTGGATGCTGCGGTGCTGTACTTTTTATCTTGGGTGCAGTTATACTGGGCCACTTACTTCAAATTCTACATTTTTCGACCAATATTTCCATTATCTTCATGCTGCGGCGCTGTACTTTCTATCTTAGGTGCCATTGTGTTAGGCCACTTACTTCAAATTCTTTGTTTTTCGACCAATGTTTCCAATATCTTCATGTTGTAGGTTAAAATCCTATATTTAATCAATTACTCATCAATTTAAGGAAAAATCTAAGTTTAAGAGGATGAAAATATTAGTAATTATGAATTTCTATCAAATACCCTCAAACTTAAGACTTTCCTCATTTGTGAGCAAAAAAAATAAAATCAATTTAAAAAAATAAATTGAATGGGTCAATTAAAAATTTGTATATTTATCTCAAATGTTGAATCATGCTAATAAAATTCTTTAGAATAGTTAATCACTTATGAGTATCCCATAATATAATCATTATGTTTATTTCTATCTTACAAATATTCACTTGACGAGTGTGTGTAGAGTTATTTTTCTATTCATCAATTGTATTCAGAATGATTTATACCATCAAGAAAGACTAGGATCAAAAAATTATTCATAAACTTGCTTTTCGTATCACTCTTCACTAATGTAAGACCAAAAAATTGTCAAACACCTCGTATCCTTCCATTATTATCGTTTGTCTCTCAACTCTTAGTTCTCCATCTTAGTCTCCTCAAGTTGCTTCAAAATCTAAGTCAATATCTCTTGTATATCAGTGAGGACCTCACTTCCCTATCAATATCTCCCCTATTATTATTTAGAAGCCTTGAGTTATGGGAATTTACATGGTTCGTTATGTTTGATTAATGATTTTAGTGCCAGAAAAATTTATTTTTTATTCAGAACCTTCTCATAGTCGGTGCCATTGAAGTTCTCAGGTTTGGAACCTCCATGTCAATTGCCATTTTACCCTTGCTTACTCCTTAAAATTATAAAACATGTGTCATCCTTCTACAAGAGAAAACACTTTAATGCTCAAGTTAGTTTTTATTTGAGAAGATGGTGTTTGTATATGGGGAGTATTTGCAAAGACAAGTAAAATACTGTGAGTTATCTTAATAATTAATGCTAGATAATAAGTATTGAATAATGTATATTAAATATAAATATAATGAATAACCATAAATAAATCAACTCTATTTATAGTGCATAGTTCTAATCTTATTCAAAGTATGCATGATCATTCACACTCAGTTAATTTATATTAATAAGAGATTAAATCCAATATTAAATCATTAATCAAATAGAATGATTTAAGTGAAATTTATCCACTTGTAGAATTTTTTCTTGTAAATAGCAACTAATAAGTTATAATTTAAATAGAACAATAAATTTAATTCATTCTCACTTTGTTATGATTTACATGACTCGTTTATGAGATTTATGGGTCAATAAATCGGGTTACTTAGTGTATTAGATCTATTTTCTAGGTTGAAATTCTTTATATCATGAATTTAATCGTTATGTAATATAGGCTACTACTTAAAATAAGTATAGTAGGAACAAATTAGTTGAGCCACTAGATAATAGGCCCAACGTAATATATCGAATAAAAATAAGGGATAAGGACATTTTTGTCCCATAAGTTTGACCTAATTTTCAATTTTATCCTAAGAGTTTCCGAAAACCTAATTCTGTCATAGTCTATTAGTTTGATTCTGTTAGAATTAATAGAAAATTCTTTTTTTTTAGTACATTGACCATTTTACCCCTAATTTGTATGTCAGTTAAATGGCTATATGTAAGGTGATATACACGTCAGAAAAAATTATATTATTTAAAGAAAAAATTTATATTATTTAAATGGTGTTGTTTTGCAACTAGCACATTAAACACTCGCACAATGGTGTTATTCTGTAAATGTTATGACAGAGGGCGTGATGGCTGCCGGAAAGAGCATAACGACCCGGCAAAAGATGGTTGTACCCCAACCATCTCTGCATGCTCTCTCTTGTCTACCTCTTCTGACTGCTACTTTATTCATTTTCTTCTTTCTGGTATCATTTGCTGTGACCTTTTTGCAATAATAATTTACTAAACTCACTAAACAATCTCATTTCCTTACAATTTGAAGACATAGATTAGCTTCTAATACTACACATACTTACCAACCCCAAATGTTAGTAACATTCTAAGATTTTATATAAGTATGTATATATATTGTCTAGAAGTTCATTTCAAAAAGAACAGTATAGAATAAATTTACCATAGTTCCTCTTTCTTAAGTTGCCGCTCTTACCTCAGAGCCCTGGCCCACACCCCCGCCCGATTCTCTCGTCGCATCTTCTCCGTCTCTATTTCTTACAAGGAAATGAGCCAGCTACACGCCAGGTTTGGCTCCGACATGCACCGTACTCTGCATTGGTACGACCTCGTCAGCTTTGGCGTCGGCGGCATGGTCGGCGCTAGCATCTTCGTCACAACTAGCCGCACCTGTTGTCTTAATGTCGGACCCGTGGTCGTTATTTCCTACACCATTGCCGACCTCTGCGCCTTTCTTTTCGCCTTCTATTACACCGAGTTCATCGTCAACATGCCCGTCGCCAACAGCATTTTCAACTACCTCCGCATCACTTTTGATATCCATTACTTTACTTCCCTAAGGCATTAAATGCCAACCATTTTTTTCTTCCTTAAACACTATCGTTTCGTATTCATTTCTCCCAATATTTTGCAGGCGAGTTCACGGCATTTTTGAGCGGTGCCAATTGATAATGGAGTACGTAATATCAAATGTGGCGGTGGCTCGTGGCTTTACGGCTTACTTAGGAACAATGATTGGCATGCCAACGGCAAAATGGAAATTGACTGTCAATGGACTCCCAAAGGGCTTTAATGAAATCGATATAGTGGCTGTATCCATCGTGTTACTCATCACTTTCATTATCTGCTACAGGTTCCAAAATTATAAAGATCTTGAGCTGGAATCCAGTCTTGGTCGAGTTACATTGATGCCTTTCTACTGTCAATTCTAACAGAATCAAATTAACAGATTAGGACAGAATTGGGTTTTCTGAAACTCGTGGGACAAAATTAAAAATTAGGTTAAACTCGTGGGATAAAAATGTCCTTATCCCTAAAAATAAAGTAAAAGATAAAGATATAAAATGATAATAGTTAGATCATTTGCTATCATTCTTTTTCTAATCATTTGACTTTGAATCAAACAAATTGGTTAGAGATTTGTAAGTTTACATTTTTAAGCTTTATCTCTATAATTTTTATTTTTATTTTTGTTAAAATCTTTAATTTAGGCCAAATATGAAATATCTAAAAAATTGAACAAAATATGCTTTATTTTTATTTAACCATAAAATAAGTTCAACAACTCACTTCACTTGAAAAAGAAAATAATTGGCTTAAATAGTAAGAATTAAACCTACGTAGTGTTTTAATAGCTCAAAATTGCATTGGACAATCCTAAAATTAAAATAAATTGATAACAAAACAAAGGTATGACCGGACTCGTTTCATCATAAATCCAAAAAATAGGTTAATATTGAATTAATGAATCAGGAAGGATTAAAATTACTATTTTACTCAAATTATGCTTTTCAATTATTACTATTTTATTCAAATTAAAGTTTTTAGTGTGTATTGTTTAGCATGATTAATAAGTCCTTACATGAAAGGTAAAATACTTTAGATTTCTTGACGTATTTGATTGTTTCTTATATTATGATTGTTAGAAATCCATTAAAATATAAATTGATCAAGTCAAAATTACATTATTCACCATCTGAATATGATTTGGACTGTGATGAGTTTTGTTACTATAAATAAAGCATGTTCAATTGGCTATAAATTTATTCAAAAAAGAAATCTTTAATCATAGTACGAGTAATTTTAAACTCAGGGTGCATGTATGTAGATTTGTATCTATCATTTAAATATAGCATATGTATCACATACATATATGCGTAGTGGATAAGCAAAATATAAATTACTCAATGATAAACACAAATGAACTTTTACATATTATCTCATAAATGTAAAATACTTCAAGATTGAGAAATAGTACCTTATCAAGCCTTTAGTATATGGTCGAACCGGAGTACCCGCTTTGAAGTAACCCATTCACAATTCTAGTTCCTCAACAAGGTGGACTTGAGGAAGCTAAAATAGCAGCTCTTCCAGCAAATGATTCAACTCTTGAAACTTTATTTCTACCTTATAGTATAAATGGCCAAAATGGAAGGAAAAATGGAAGATGTGTGTTTTCGTGCTTTCAACACTTGAGAGAATTTTCTAACACTTAGCAAAATTCACTTCTCACTCTCTATCTTACTCCTTGGCTGGATTTCTCTTAATCAAATGAGCAACATATTGCTCTTTTATTTGTTTATTATTTTTCTTCCATTTTCTCACATAATGACATCCATTATTTAGGTCAACGTTTGTCATTAGTATTTTGTTTATTATTGTTTACAATAAACCAAATAAAAATAAAATAAAATAGAAAATCATTTAAATGAACTTGACCTAAATCTAGGCCAAATAAGAAACACTTTCTCATTATTAAAAAATATGTTAAGGCCTACCATTTTATAAGTGTCACCCACTTATACTTATTATATCATTTAATTAATATTAAATAAATAATTTAATCATATTAAATTATAGTAGAAACACATGCCAATTTAAATAAAAAAATAAATTGTTTGATTTCAATTTAAATAACAATACCATATATTATTATTATTATTATTTTATTTAATAAATATTTTAATGAATAAAATAATGATATTATTTGTGTAACAAATAAGGTCATTTTAGTAATTTCAAAGTCAAACAATAATTGTCCCACAATGTGACATGTGTCAACATCCCTTTGGTCAACAACTAGTTGTTAACTAATTGATGTACTTAACTCTTAAGTTTTGACACGTGCACAAACGGAGGGAGACTGAAATAAATGTCCAGTCTGCTGAAATTTTCTGAATCGAACTATTCAATCCGGTACGCTATCTCAGTGCACAACGAGTACACTTTATATTGCGGGACTCTCTAAGTCCACTCCTGACCTGTCAAACAGAACTATTCTGCAAGTCCAAGATCAATGCCCCACGTATACGTCACAGATATTACAAATCAGTGCAGTAGACCATACAAGTTGAGGTTATAACGCATACGTATAATCTTTCTACCATTTATATCTTGAAAAAGCAAGGATATAGATCACTATTGTCAAATTCCTATATGCTCATCCGTGAACTTATCACCAGACACGTATCGTAATAAATAATATATGCAAACACTTTTACAATATTGTTTAACCCTGTAGGAAACTCTTTTCCTGGGTTTGTTGCTTATGGCCATAAAATTTTCTAAGATACAATCTCCGAACATCCAGATATATAACTCATCCATGTAAGCTGACAGATCCCATATCTGTACAAATTAGACTCCATAAGCATCGGATCATATCCAGCGACACCCAACGGTCACACCATGAAAGGTCTGTGACATGCGTGGAACCAAAGTATGATGGATCACTTACAAGCCCACCGTGGTACTCAGGTCAAAGGACTACGTATATTACTCAACTCGAGAAGACCTTTCATTGACGACTTCATGGGATATCTATTGAGGTCCTCGTTGAGTCTGTTCAGTAGTTAGTCCTTATTGAATACCTGTATGCTATACGAACTTCTAATAAGTCCATGGTCAACTAAAAACAACCATTTATACCATTTAGGTATAGTATACACTGGTTTATTTAAAAGGATGTCACCGATAGACCTGCATCGGTAAATTAAGACTAACAACATATAATTTAAAAATAGACTTATATAATAATATTTCTTAGCACTTATTGCAACCCTTGTAAATATGTTATTACTAATGTATTCTCAGATTTTTGTACTGTTACAAACAAGATTATAACTTTTAGACTTCACTGATTAATATAACATGCTAACTCTTTAGTATTTATAGTTTTCAGTGATGCTAATTTTTGACATTGATTTAAACTTGTTTAGACTAAATTTGAATTCTTTCAGATCATATGATGTTTGTAATATCACAAATATTAAACTATTTAATAATAATAATTAACGATTTAATAAATAATATACTATATAAATATTATAAAATAAAATATTTATATAATAATAAAATAACACGTGAGCCTAAATTTTAATTAATAAAGAACATAAAGCATTTCATTAGAGAATTATTATTCACTCGAGAAAAGCACATAAAAAATATAGATCATCTTGTTTGAAGCTTTCAATCTTTTGTAAAATCTTTAATTTAGACTAAATAAGAAATGTCTAAAGAAGCGAATAAAATATGCCATATTTTTATTTATCCTTTAAGACAGCTGAGACCATTATCTGGGCCTACAATCGGAAGCCAATCCCAAATTCGGATACAAAATAAGTGAAAAGCATTAAGCATCTACCTTTTCACGACGCTGTTGCTGGCGGCGTTTTTTGAGCTCGGCGATCAAATTATCGACTCAGCAGCAACAGAAACTGTAGCTCCAAATCCTTGAAAATTTTCAAAAGACAAAAAGGTATGTAAAAATCTTAATCTTTACTTTACTCACTGCTGCTATCTGAAAATCTGAATTCATTACTAGATATATAGAGGTAATACCGAAACTTGGGATTCCATTCCAGTTTCTAGAATTTATAAGAGTTTATTATTGTCTATAATTGAATTTCTAGTTGAGAGAATCTAGAAGTTTCTAGTGTTATCTTAGTTACAGAGATAATGGAGTTTCTTGTTAACTTGATGATTAAATAGCTGAATTTGTTAAATGTGAAGTTTTCCAAGTTGCTATTATGTAGGAAAAAAAACAAAAGCCTAATGTTAATGTTAAGAATTTATTAGAATAATTGCACTGAACTGAGCTGTGATTACAAATGCATTTTTTTTCCTTGTTTTGCGGGATCTTGAAAGGTTTTTCTGAAGTTTTGTTGTATTGTTCAGTGACCAATTTCATCGAAAAGGTCCATGGACCGAAAGCCTCATGATTATGCAGCAGCATCTGCTATGGCATATGCACAACAGCAGCGACCAGTTGCAAATATGCAACAGCAGCAACAATATGGTTATCTTCTGCAACATCAACAGTTACCTCCCTCGGTGATTCCCCCTCCATTCCGACCACCACATTCTTCTCTCCAACAATACCCTTACCTTCCTCATATGCAACAGCAAATGCAAATCCATCCACACCCTCCTCCCCATCCTCACCTTCTTCATCAACAAGCGCCGCCAGCAGCATTCTCATCACATTTACCCCCTCACATGGTCCCTTCCCCTTTTCATGGCCCGTATGATTCTCCTCCGCCTCCAGCTCCTCCCCCATCTGACCCCGAGCTCCAAAAGCGTATTGACAAACTTGTTGAGTATGCTGTTAAAAATGGCCTGGAATTTGAAGCCATGATCCGTGAAAAGCAGAAAAATAATCCTGAGTATAGTTTCCTCTTTGGTGGCGATGGGCATGGCTATTATCGTTACAAGCTTTGGATATCTACACATCCCCCAGGTGGCCCCTTTAATTATCCGATTGCACCCTCGTCCATACGTCCGATGCACCCTCCACCAAATGCTATGATAAATCCTCCTCCAAATACTCAACTTAATGCTGGAGGTTCAATGATGGGTGCTCCTCAGATGCATCAACCTCTTTTTCCTCTATTCTATGATCAGCAGCATCCTCAGCATCATCAGCAATTTATAGGTAACGGTCGACCCGAGTATGATCAGCTCTTCAAGGGTCTTTCTGGTCCACTTCCTTCTGATGTTGCTCTGGAGCTTAATAATGTTCTTAACAATCTCAATGGTACCAAAGAATCAATTAAAAGTGCCAAGACTTGGTTCATGCAGAGGTCTTCATTTGCACCAGCTCTGGCTGAGGGACTGAGAAACAGGGTCTTTGCTGTAGATGATTCTGAGAGGCAACTCCATGTAATTTACCTGGCCAATGACATTCTGTTTGATAGGTACTTTTCTAGCACTGTACTAATATACAGTTGTTTATACTAAACTTTGATAGCTCCTAAAATATATCTTATCTTGGCAACATGTTGGTCATTCATTAATGCTTTGTGTCTGCATTTATTTTTCTAATCTTATTTGTTTTTCCCAAAATTACATGATCATTTGATAGCATGGGTCTCTGCATTGTGACGTCATTTGTGCAGTATATTCATTTAGCTTCTTAGCGACGGTATGAATGCCTGCGTGAATGAATTTTTACAACTTGATCTTGTAAAACGACTTCTCGATGTATTTAGTTATTTATTGTGCAAATTTGTGAAATGTGGTTAGAAGCTTTCCTGGCTGCCGGTGCCACCTTGTTTCATGGGCCTTTTGCCCAGAACCAAACACATGGTTCATCTGCATGAGATAGCAGGTAATCCTTTTGTACAAGATGGCTAACTGAAGGTTGTTTCATTAAAGAAGAGTGAAAGTTACTGAACCTTAAATTCTTCAAATATAATAGTTCTAATTTAGATATCCCCTTCACTATTTAGGATCTGGGGGCTAGCTCTGAATTTGATATGAAAATTACTAGGAATAACACATTTTATATATATGGTCAAACCATGTGATACTTTTAAAAACCCTACACGGACAGGATTTGTTTTATTTTTGAAGTCCAAGGGTTGTGAGAACAATAGATCATCCAGAATATAGCTTGTCTTAGCCTTTTACAACTCATGTAGACCTTCCACGCATGTGTTTCTGATTGTTGGATTTATCTTACTTCCAGTCTGCCTTTACCTTGGATTTCTTCATTTGCAGCTTGCAACGGAGGAGTAACCCTTGTGAACTTGATAATGAGGCCCTTGCTTTCAGACCTGTTTTGGGTTCCATGCTTGCTAGGATTTACCACAACCCTCAGAATAAGAACGAAAACCAGTCACGCTTACAGAAAATCTTACAGTTCTGGGCATCCAAGGAAGTTTATGATGAAGGTACCATTTATTTACTTGAGGGTGAGATGCTAGGTGGACCATCAGTTAGTTGTTTTTCAGGTCCTCCAAAAGAAATGCCGGCTGCTTCCGCAGATCTGCAAACAACAAGCCATAATGTCCGACAATGGCTGCCTGATAATAGAAGTTCTGTTCCTAGTGTACTGGAACAAGAACATCCTGATAGACAAGTTCCACCTGTTATGTCAGCATCCCTGGCAAACCAGCAATTTACTCCAAATTCAGTTCCAGCTGGTGGTTTCCCAGGTTCTGTGCCCATAAATTCTTCTGTTGTGCCAGCAAACCAGACAGCTGCTAGCACTGGTGAAAAACTGCCCCCATATCCTTTGTTTCCACCAGGTCTTATTCCTGGGATGGTGAGGAAGATGCAGATAGGCAGTGGGGTGCCCTACTCTCCCTTGAGTCCTTTGGACATCCCAACGGTTATTCCTCCATCCGATGTATCACCATCAGAGATTTTGGAGAGTGTGTCTAAGTTCTTTAAAGAGATTGGAGAGGTTAATCCTTCTGAAGGACCAATGAAATCTGATTCAGGAGATGAAGATTATGAGTATGAGAGAGAGCCTCCAGTTCGGAAGGGAGGGGCTTGCATTCCTCCACCCCCAAATCTGCAGGTGGACCCAGAGATGGGAACATATGCTGACGGAAGTGTGGAGCGGAAACCTGGATCCAGTGGCTCGGGAAGACTAGGACTAGGGGCAACTGCTAATCCAAATGAGGTAAGTCAATATGATGACGTATATACTTCTTATCGGAAGCAGAGAAGCACAAGCTACCATTCATCCATGAGTGCTAGAGCTGCTACAAGGTGAAAAGCTCTCAAATGTTTGCCATTTATCATCATAACAAGGAACGTGAAGTATTAATAGCTTATTTCTTTTTCATTTTATTTTTTCCTTATTGTTGTTTCTTCCTCTTCGGTTTCTCAGAGTTCAAAGATGGTTGGTAAAAATGTAGGAGTCTGAAACTTGATAGATAATTTATCTACTAATTTGTTTTAGGGAAAATCTATTGCATGCATTGATGAACCATGCAGAGCTAAATTTATTTTGGCAGATTGATAGTTGGGTGGAAAGTTTGATTACATTGAACAGAGATTCATCATCTTATATGAGCATTTTAATTTGATCTTAGATGAGAAATAAGAATTGCCTACTTCACTGAACTGAAGGAGAAGGTTCTCATTAGCTGTAAGATGAACATCTAATGATAAAAGCACCAACTTGCAAATGTAGTACAGCAGATGTCAACTGATAAAATGATAGGTTTATAATACAAATGTAAGAGCGGAAATTGACTAATATTTATATATATATGCTGGGATTCCGAAGTTCTTACTCGTGTTATGTGCGCAAGTTTTGTGGAATTGCGCTAATTGTCATTTACATTGCCATCGTGCAAAAACTATTAACTCCTTGCCTCGTCTGTGTTGAAGCACTTTGTATTACAAATTACAATAGAAGTGCCTCTATTCCCTAGTGTTTAATTATAATAAACAAAAGTTGAAAAAAATATTTTGGACTGTTTCTTGAAAAGGCACTTTAAATAGTACTTGTAGAACAACCTATGTACCATATCCTTCTCCACTTCAGAAAGCACTGCTATGTAATTTCACGGTGGCAAACCCAAGCCGAGCAAAAGCAATTCCGTTAAAATTACTCGCGAAATGCACCCTAAGTCAAATCTTTCAATACCTATCTTGAATAGGCCTTTTGACTTTCTCGTTGCTTTATCTATTATTCCCCCTGAACATCGAATCCTCTTGTTAGAGGCTCTTAGACTCAATGATAACCTAATATGCTGGAGTTACATTGTAACCCTATGTGAGAATTGAGAAAACAAAGCGAAAGGAAAGCAGTAATAAGTATTTTCCCCCCATTTCTTCTTTTGAGGTGAAATAAACTTATATAATTTCGACAGTATGCAAGATCAATTCTTTGCGGCCAAAGATCATTCTCCCCATGTTAAGAGTAGTGTTGTTATACTACTTTTGTTATACACAACTAAAGAAATTAATAAATTGAACTTTGTCGGACAAGGATCCTCTCTTAATATAAGATATAATTTGAACAAAAATGTTTATATAATAAAAAAAAAAAAATAATAGAACTCAACTGTACATGCTTAATATTGTATATGTATTTTTAAAAAAATTCAATAGTTAACTCTCGTTAGAAAGGATCATAAATCTTAGTATTTCACCTTGTAACTTATAATGTTTTAGGTAATTTTTTTTTTTAAAAAAAACAAGGAAGAAAAACGGGAATATGTATATTGAAACTCTGATCACAGTGATAATCGAGTATGAACAAAGAAAAGACAATGAAACAAACAGTGTAAATGGGATAATGACACCAATTTTTGTCCAATCATGTAAAGAAAAGGGCAGATGTGGGGGATGGCCTTCACTGTCATCAAAAAGGGCAAAAATATATTTGTGGGGTAAGTGTCTTACACCGCTTTACCTGCTTTATGCCAAGAGAAAATATTCTCAAGGACACAACAAACAACCCTATTTTGTGAAAACAAAAGCCAGCACTCAAATATTGAAAACGACATCTGGGTTGTCTCTTCACTAGTCGGTAAGGATGATGACAATACAAACCCAGTGCCTTAATAGTAACAGTGTTTTTGTGCTACTGCCTTTTAAATATTGCTGAATATTGTTTTTGTTTATATATCAGTAGCAATAAATAATAATAATAATACTGACACAGAAGATATTAATCCTGTTTAACATCTCATCTTTTTGCCCCTTTTGGCTCTTTCAATCAGTGGCCTTGCTGTTTGTTATACAAATGGTTTTAAATATCGAGGAAGGTTGAAGAAGCATTTGTCCTGAGCATGCCATTTTTTAACAACAATCTTGTAAAAACAACTCTCTAAATAATTATAGAAGAAAGAAAGAGTGAAGTAAGATCATTATTATTAGTTTTTTTGAGTACTAACATCCTTAATCATAAAGAGTCAAGACTCTTCTTAGATCAACTCTACTATAACCCCGTTTTTATATCTATACTAAAAAAATACCTGTGTCTTCTATTCCTAAATTTTTCAAAAGATTTTGTGCTCTTATTATTATTATTATTATTATTATTAAGTGGGTAATAATGATTTATTATTATTATCATTATTATTTAGGAGTTGAACCTCTTCTCTCATGCAAGAGAAAAGAGAAAGAGATGAAATAACATCTGTGCATTAAGTAGCTCTCTGCAACTGCAATACAGATTAATAAATCTGAAATGGATAAGAAAGAAATTATTGTGAAGACAAAAGAGGAAACACAACACTTGGTACAGTTAAAATCTTATAATAGATTAGTTCAAACAGTAGTGAAAACAGTAATTCAAACACTTGCCACAGATTAATGAATTATGAATGTAGAAATGAGTCATAAATTCGAATGATTAATTTGAGTTGCAAAAGTCTAAAAACGCTGCACTTAACGAGTATAATGTGACACTTAGCTATTGTAATTGTACATATATATATATATATATGAAAATGAAATTTACTCCAACCCTACCCGAGGCGAGGCTAATTAAAGATTGTGAGTGAAGCCCAAGTCAAACTATAAATAACTTTTTTGTTGATGTAGTAGTTGTTGTTTTTTCCCTTATTTTTTCATTACTTGGGATTATTGAACGAATTCCGTTCAATTTAAGGACGAAAGATTCAACGGATGGAAGAGAATTCTTGTCTTGCTATATATAACAATTTCCTTCATTCAGTAAACTTATACAAATAATCATATATGTGAATCAAATCATGGCTTATTTTACGAAGAAAAAGAAAACTGTAAATAGTTAGTGACCGATCTAAATATCAAGGCTAAGATATTGCAGCTGTCAATATATTAATTGGTGGTAATTTCAAAATGTAATCAGGAGAAATTAAGGGAATTGCAATTCCAAAAACTTTAGCAATCACTGGAAACTTAATGATAGTTATCATTATGAATTTTGCACGCTTGGAGTTGGATGCATGTCACCTAACAACAAAGCAGGAAAATTTAATCATGTACACATCTCTTCTCTCGTCCCTTTTTTGAGATGATTGAGGCAATGCATGTGCAAAAATATGGCATCGTACTGACTAATAATTTGATTGAACTGAATGCTAACATGCCAATTCACTCTTCATTTTATTCATAAATTATTTTTTGAAGAAAGAAATTAACCAAGCTATACACACACATATATATAGAAAGAGAGAGAAAGAAAGTCAGAGAGGTTTCTTGCCTAAGAAACCTAGGACTAAAAACTTAATGTGTAGCTTTTACAATGGAGCAACGATAAGATTCAATATTACCATTTTTATTCAATTATTAATTACCATTATTACTATTTTTCTGATTTATGATCTCATTCTCCTAATCGGAAGTTTTAACCTCTCAATATAAAAATTTAGGAAAACTTTCACAAATGACAAAAAACATTTATAATTATTATTATAATTGTTTTTTACCACGATCAACAATTTCATTCTTTTATGATCAAAATCACTAAAATCAAACATTTTTACCCTTAAATATTTTTTTTTTAACATTATCACAATCGATTCCAAATGAAAAACTACTCAAACCTCTTCTAACAAACACATACGCTTCTCATTAAAGATTTCATTATGTGGACTGAAAAATCTTCGCAAATTAAAAATATTCATTTTATAAGTTATTTAATTAAAGATATATTATGCAATATATATTAAAAAATAAAATATAATTGTAATATGTAAGTTTAAATGAGTATGTTGCTTAAAACAGAGTGAAAATAATTGAAAATAAAAAATTAAATTTGGTGTGGAATTAAGGAAATTGAGGGGTGTGCCCACAGCAGCCCTTAGCGCACGCAAACGGCACTTAGCACACGTACTAAATGCACTTTACTTTTTTCTTTTGATTTTTTTCTTATTCTAATCACAATTTTTATATTTTGTCTTTTGTTATAGATATCATGGGTCTTGTTTCAATTATTATATGCTTTAGAGGAAGGGGGAGAGAGTTCTAATGATAGTGTGGAGAGAGTTCTAATGATAGTGTTGAGAGATGCATTAGATTTAAAAATATAGGCATGTCGGTTCTGAAAATATGAAATACAAAACATTGTTGAGGAAAGTTTGTTGTATAATTAGAGTTGACTTGGTGTAGTATAAAGTGACTCTCAGAATTGAGGTTCACTCAAATACTATGAAGTTGAGACCAATTGTACTTGAAAATGATGACAACGTAGTTTTTTGGTTGGGCCTACATAAAAAAATTTGACACCTCTATGTGTAACACTGGATATTTAAGCTTCTATATGTAAAAATAAAGTAGAAGCGTCTATCGAGTAAAAACAAGTCTGCACTAATCAATTCATATCCGTAGTGATGACAACTAAGTGAGTAGTATAGCCCTAACAATTCCAACACTTGTGTTTCCATTAAACCCTCCAAATGATTATCATTATTCTCCTACAATGTTCAATGAAAATCCAAGTTACACATATTATGCTAGTTAGATATATGAAAATGATGGTATTAATGGCAGTATTGATGTTGGTAATAATGTTTATAATGATGTTAGTAATGATGATGGTTACGAGAATGAAGGTTATGGAGCAAAAGTCAATGGATTGAATGATATACTCAAGGGCAGACCATGTTATGTTTCGAATACTTCTCTTTATGGGCTGCATGATGAGTATGATTCGTATACAAGAAAAAATAGGGTTCATATAGAAAATTCATTTTAGTTTATGCCTTCTGTACTACCATCAGACTAGAACGTATTGGATAAAGTATCGTGTACTGGATTTGGAGATGTGTTTGTGAAAAAGTTGTATAACAATAAAGATAAAATTCATAAGGTTATAAGCATACTAGCACTTAAGGGAAATTCATAAGCTCACCAAAGATTATTTTGAGACGAAATATAATAATGAAAAATGCAAATGGAGATTACATACAGTGTCGATAGAAGGGTGACAATTCTCATTGTAAGGAGAGTAAATGCAAAGCACACTTATATTTTGGACTGATTGTGGAATGGTCACTGGTAAGCCAAGAGTCGTATTATTGGTAAAGTAATTAAAAATAAGTTTGCATCAGTTAGTAGAAATTATAGATATATGTGAAGAATTTAGTGTTGAGATAATGTATCTTATAGCTTAGCGAGCTAATGAGTATATATTAAGATAGATAAAAGGTGCTATAGAAGATAAGTTTAGATTGCTTCTTGCATACAGCTATGTGTTAGAACAGTAGAACTCAAGTACTCACTTGAAAATTGACAGCGATAATCACCTTAAGTATTTCTTTATAGCATTGGGATCTTGCATAAGAGATTTTCAGTCATCCATATGATAGTGATTTCAGTTGATGAAACATTTATGAAATATGTCTATCTTTGTACAATGTTTGTAACGGTATATAAATATGAAAATAATCAGATATTTTCATTGGCATAGGAGATTGTTGACTCAGAAAATTATACTTCTTAAATATAGTTTATGGTCAAACTACAAAGAGTAATTGTTGATTATCAGAATCTAATTTTTGTATCCAATTTACACGCCAGTATTGAGAAGGCTATTCAGGGTGTATTTTCTAATGCATATAATAGGCTTTGCATCTTTCACCTAAAAGGGAATTTAGTAACAAAATAAAACTTACCAACAAAAAAGAATAAAAACAAATGGGGATACTTAACTATTTATTTTCTTGCTGCTAAGGCATATTATCTTTTAGACTTTCAATGTCAAATGAATAAGATGAAAGAGATGAGACTTGATGCAATTAAATATTTGAAGAAAAATGTTGGTACAGAAAAATGAGCACGATTAGTTGATGCATTTATAAGATATGACATTATAATCACTAATATCGCATATAGCATTAATGCAGTTTGAAAAGCTGCAAAAAAGCTTTATGTGATCAACTTGGTTGAGTGGATACGATAGTTAACACACCTGTGTTTTATAATAGATGAGAGGCAACAAAACATATGACATTTGTGTTAACACCTCCTGTAAATTGCAAGGTTATGAAGCATAATGATAAGGTTAGTCAAATAACAGTACACGCAGTGGATAATTTATAATTTCTAGTGAAGAACAGAGGTAGAGATGGAATAGTGGATATCACTGCGATGACATGCAGCTGTAAAAGTTTGACTTTCAGCAATTAGCTTGTCCTAATGTACTTGCTATATACAGATATATGAGTTTAGCGTACAAGAGACTTTGTTCAACTTATTACATGTCTGAGTCTTTATTTCATGCCTGTAGCGAGTCAATAATTTTGGTTCGGTCATTTGCTAGATTGGATAGTCCCACACGAGTTGAAAAACATTGACATCTAATCTTCGATAACATGTCATCAAAGAGTTAGGCGTAGGACAAAGAGGATTCCATCTCAAAGGGATTAACCATTGAAGAATGGTTGTAATCATTGTAAACAATATGGATATAATTGACAGACATGTCAAAACCCTATTAACATAGCAATTGATGTATTTTTGTTTATAAAACTAAAATTTATATTTTGTTTTGTTTGGTTTACTGCGACATTTATTGTTTAATTGTTAAATATATCTTGTTTCATTTGATGTACTGCAATATTTATTATTTGAATGTTATATATAGTTCATTGTTATTAGGCGTATTTTATACTGAATATTTTGACATCCGCAGACTTGACATTTGTTTAATTTTTCACAAAATATATACTAAATATTAAATTAGAAACACTTATATTTTTTTACCAAAATTTTGGTAGAATTTCTTCTATTTTTTAGACATTCCCAAACATGTAGATCATAAAAAAAAAATACTTGTATACAATTATACATTATCTCTGCATACGTCTACCAACATAATGACAATAAATAATTATATAATATAAATGCAAATATATATAATATTTTGGATATTTATACATCTTGTCAAGCATCGTTCAACAAATCTATGGCTATCTTATGTCTAAAAAAGGTACCAATCTCGGGGTTGAAATTAAATAGTCAACCTAATATGAGGTACTCAAGGAACATAAAAGTAAATATATAATCCAAGTCCCAACCCTTTATTGAGGTATACCATCCTTCAAACGAATAGTTGGGAAAGGCGACGTATCTGCATTCACTTTTGCCTTTAACTCATAAAATTTATTTTTACGGTGATAACACGACATGACAATACTTAGAGGTATGATAAAATCTTCAATCACTTGGTCAGAGTATATATGCACGTTGAAATCATATAGTGTAATCTTCAACTGACCAAAATCGATCTCTGCCGTAAACCAATGTTTTTATTTGTAATTCAATACCTACACAAACCATTTTTTTATTATTATGAACTTATCTAAATGATAAAGAAATAATTACTTTACTTTTATTACCTTATTGACTCCGGCCCACATTTTACCACTAACTAAATTTTCCTTCGTTCTTTGTGCATATGACAACAACCTTGCATCCCATTGAATATCATCATTATTTTGGGCCTGCGCTTAGAAAATATGTCTAATATACTCTTAAAAATAAATATATGACATTAAATTCATTCAAGCTAACGAACAGATTTATAATGTAATGTGAGCAACATTTGAGGAAAAAACTTAAGAAAAATATGCATATGCAACTGTGTAATATTGTGAGTACATTTGTTGAAATTGTTCCTGTTATAAATAGACCAACTTTAGATACTCATTTATATGCTACAAAATCTCACATAATGTATATAAGTGTTGATATTATTCATAAATATTTTTAAAAAATAGATACAATGTCCTTACCGAATTATTAAGCCAATAATTTATTATCCTTTTAAATCAATCCCTATCAGCATTAAGCCCATATAAAAAAATATGTCGTGGTTCCTTTTTCTTTATCTAAACCATATGATTGGCATTTTTCGCTTCATCTATAGGCTTTAGTCACCCATATACGTTAACTAAAGCTTGTACTTATAATTCAACATCTCTTCTTTTGACATTCTTTTGAACGGGATTGGTATAAAGAGTGTGTTTAATTCACATAGACTTGTATTGGCACCCATTCATGCTAATCCCTTGTGCAGTAGCATTAGATATAATTTGAACACTTGTGAGGCTCTTAATTGTATACTGTATGTTAAGATGCACCTTAGGCTGATGCTCAATCATTGGAGTGTGTGTTTAAAAGATGTAAACCATACATCCTCTCTCCTAAAACATAACAGCACTAATGAATATAATATTTTCTTATGAATGTACCAAATCAACTTCATATACCAAATGAACCATTATTTGATCTGTGATGTCGAATATCCTTGATGCATTAAAGGACTTCGTCATGAGCCTCATCTAATGCAAAACATTTTGGATGTCATTATCCATCTTAGTACTCATGCTTGCCAGCACGTGCAAGATCTCTGTTTTGTCTTTAAGATTTGGTCTCTCAGATCATCAATCTTTTTCTTATGACGATTATACTCTAATAACGTGCCTGATTCAAACTATATATAAGTAATTATAATCAATCTTCATGATGTAATATTCATCAACATTTTATAGGGAATTAAAGAAAAAAAATTTAAATTATTGTACCCTTATTTTGGGCACTGGCGAGGCTTCGAATTTGTAGCTATGCTGAATATCCATATCATCCTTAGGATCAATGAATTGGATTTTTGACTTCGTAATATGCTATAGTGTGAGAATCCCTCGACATTTTCCTGATGAAATGTGCAATTTTACTATCATGCTATAGTTTTCATTCTTCTCATATTTATGGGGCATCAATTTCCTATAAACATCCAAACTCTATACAAAATTTTAGATTTATTAATCATTAATAAGATATAGAATTTTCCACAAAATATATATTTTTCGTTGTATGTAAAAACATACCAAATCTTCATCTTTTTCAAAGACAAGGTTTTCAACGTCTGCGTACATTGGGATGCCCCTACTATACTAATTTAAGAGACGAGAAAAATAGTCACATTCCTTATGCACAAATGCTGATATACAAATTAAGATTACCTTATAGATCCAAACTTGAGATAATAAAAAAATAATAATCTTAAATAACAGTCTTTTGTTATCTTTTTTAATTTAATAAAAAACACAATAATGAATCAAAAGAATTACTCACCAAGAATGCATGACCAAAAGCAGAAATGTTATATGATTTCTTCTTTTGACCACATCTTTTTTAACCTTTATTAATCTTTTTACTGGCGTTGTACTTAAGCTATTGTATAGCACACTTTATGTAATCATATCCCATGGATAAGCATTAAACTCATCTAAATCATTAACGAGGCAAAGTACAAAATGCTGAATTGCTCTACTCTAGTCACATGGCATCAATAATTTATGAAATAAATAAAACAAACACATTTTTAGTGCATATGTGTCATCGTCAACGCTAAAATTAACTATATTGAGCCACACATCTAACTCTTTGTAGGTCAACTTTCTTCTATTTATAAAATATTTATCCTATAGTCGATTATTCAATTTTCTGTTCAACTCTTTTATTGAGAGATAATCTTCTATCCTCAAACCCATAATCAAATAAAATTTTAAACAAGAGAATCTAATTTGCCTCTTCATACGAAAAACTATAATTTTTTATTTAAATTATTAGTATGCACTTATCTTAGTAAAATCCTCATATACTAATATACATGAGAATGGAATATCATGTGCAACCAAAAAATGGTCAAAACATATTATCCTAAATAATTCTATTTGCTTAACAGTCAGCTTTTTCTTGATAGAGTCTATAGCCCACAACTTAGGTAAGTATTAATTGGCGATCGATAAAACTCATTTTGTGGAATTATATATGATTTAGAGACGTTTTGCTTTTTGAAAAAATAGTTATTAGTACACAAGCAGATAACTATATAAATTAAACTAAATAAAATTAACAAAATTAATAATTAGTTAAATAAAACTAACAAAATTAAAAATTAAAATTAAAAATGAAATTAAATAAAAATAATAAAATTTAATAATTAGTTAAATAAAACTATAATAAAAATTAAAATAATTAATTTGTTAAATAAAAATTAAAAAATTTAATTTCCATGTGGTGGCTTTAGCACAAGGGTGCTTTAGCACATACCCATGCACAGCTCGTGTACTGCACATGGGTAAGCTAAAGTGCCCAGGCAAGTAACATCAGACGCTATGTGCATAGGCATTCTAGTCCTGCGTATGGCGCACGCACTAACACTTGTGCCACGGGCATGATGCAACTTTCAAATATTTTCGACTATGTTCGACCTTTTGTTTCCTCCATTTTTTACTATTTAAAATATTTTCAACCATTATTTCACATTTTAAACTCTAAATATGACCATTTACACTAATTACTAACAAAAATACAATAAAACAACACTAAATTCAAAGCTCGCTAATTTTTGCCCATTTTCAATTTTTTCAACTCCACACTTGGTTCTTTTACTTCTAATCTTCAAAATGTGATGGTTTTGAAGCTAATCTATAAGTTGTCAATGCTTTGGATGGATTTGAGAGAGTAACCATGTGTGTTTTAGTTTTCAAAGAGTAAAATATCGATTTTAAATGAGGAGTAAAAGTTAAAAAAAAAATCTATTTTGGCCATAAAAGAATGAAAACATTGACCGTGGTAAAAAACAATTATAAAAAGGGGTTATTTACAAATATTTCCCATAAATTTATTAAATCTTAGCATATTATTTATTCAAGTATCATACTCTAATCAATCAAAAGTTGAAAAATTGTAAGGGATTTCTTTTTTTTTTTTCCGTACTTTTAAGTCATTTTCTTTTTTAGCTATAAATGAATAAACTAATCTTTTGTAGCTAAGAAATAGACAATTGAACAATTATACTCCTAACTTATATTTTCTCTCTCAATCAAAATTTTTGAACTCTCTTTAAAAATTATTCTAAAATTGAAATGTAAAAATGGTTTGATTATGAATAAAATTAGTGAAAGATAGATTGTATTATGGTGAAGTTATGGAGAGTAATAAAATAAATGGGAATAAAAATCTTAAAAAAATCTAAAATATCTAAAATATTTAGAATTTTTTATATTAAAGAACTAGCTGGAGTGCTTACACAAGATGCCAATTAGGCGCGCCCACGTCTAAGTCATAGGCATTCGCACGTCTAAGTCATAGGCATTTTGCATGCGCACAAAAACACACACGAAATTACAAAAAGTTTTTTATTTTTGATAAATAGTAATGAAATAATTTAAGTATAAATAAATTTAATTTTGATTATTATTTAAATATATAAAAACATTAAATAATGTTATAAAAATAATAAATTGATAAATTATGTAATATTAATTAAATATTTCTTTTCTAATTTAATTTTTTGATTTACTTTTTTTATTCATTTTAATTTAATAATTAAATTATAAATATTTATAATAAAATATTATTAAAATATATAGGAGCTAATTAAATAATGTTTTTAAAAAGTAACCATTCATTCGACCAATTCTTGCGGTTGAATAATGGTCCTGTGAAGTGTTTCTTCGATTAAAACAATTCTAAGTTTTTTCAGAATTTTCAAATTTTCACTCACATTGATCTTATTTCTCTCCACAACTTCATCACAATCTATTCATCTTTTACTTATTTTATTCATAATCTAATTATTTTTATACTTCAATTTCAGAGTGATTTTTAGAGAAAGAGTTTGAAACTTTTGGTGGAGAGAAAATATAAGTCATGAGTATAATTATCAAAATATTTCTTAGCTACGAAAGATTAGTCTATTCATTTGTGACTAAAAAAAGATTGCTTAAAATTAAGGGCCATTTCTGAAAAAATCCCAAATTGTGATATATGAAATTGAGAAACATTGTCACTTTTATTTTTATTTTTATCTTAATTTACTCATTACATTCCTATTTTTAAAATACCTAATTACATTTTTTCTTACTATTTTTATCACCGAAAAATGGTAATTTAAATCTCTAAAGAATGTAATTGAGAATTTTAAAAAAAACATAAACTTAAAGGATAAATTAAAATAAAACATGGACGAAATGGGTAATTTCCCTACAATTAATTTCAAAAGGTCTCATATTTTGTTTACTAATTCATAATTTAAAATTCATCTTGCTTTTTAAATTTTTTTTTTATTAGTGTAAAGTTAGTGTCTGTTTGGTTGAGTTTCTCTACTAGTCAAAATAGCTTTTTTAATATTAAAAGTTTTTTTTAAATTATTTGATGTTGTTTGGTTGCAATTAGAGAATAGCTTTTAAAGATTAAAAAAACTATTTTACCTCTACTTACAAAAGCTTAAATTTTTTGCTTTTGGGAGTAGAATTTTTCTAGCTTTTAATGTTTATGTAATGTTATATATATTTTAATAATATTTTCTTATTTTCATAGTATACCCTTAATAATCCCTACAAATATATTTTCAATACTTTCTTAAAAGTAATCATATCTCAAATTCTTTATATCTCTACAACTATTTTTTTTGCAAGAATCTATTAATTATTTTGTTGATTATTTTATTTTTTAAATAAAACAAAGTAATATTTTATTTTTAATTTTTACACCAACACAATAATTTATATTGAATTTGAGAAAAAATATAATAAATTTAAACTTATATATAAAAATTATTGAATTGTTTAGAATTTGAATATAAATTTTTATTAAGTGTCCTTTTTGATAATTTAATAGTAGATAAACACTTTTAATAATGTATAACCAAATAATTTAGTACTTTAACACGACTTTTTTAATTAACAATCAAACGATCACTGACTTTTTCTTAAAAACTCTACTTTGAAAGCTCTATTTGAAAAACTCAACCAAATGAGCCCTTAACTCAAGAAATTAAGAGAAAATTTCAAATCATCCCTTTTAAATATATACAAACATCACCACATACCCAAATTTTATAACTACTATTATCATATACCTAACACTGTTAGAATTTAGGACTGGCAAAATGGGTCACGACATGACTATTCAACGTGAATTTGATACACTTTAAGCGAATATGGGTAGAGATAAATTAACACAATTAATAAATGGGTTGAATTTGTGTTACCCATTTATTAATCATGTCTAATATTTGTTTGAGCTTTGCAATTTAAAAATTCGTTTAAGACACGTTATTATTTAACTTACCGTTGAATTAAAAGAATTTATTCACGATTCATTTAGAAACGAATTCGTATTTATTTATTTAAGATTCGAATTCAATCATAAATTTTACTTTTTAATTTTGTTTAGAATAATCTTATTATTAGATGCATTAAATACTTAATTTTTGATGTAATTTTTAAATTTAATTATTCGTATCTTAAACATATTTAATTGTATTAAATAAATTAAATATTTTGTATAAACAATCAAATTTTTTGTTATTATTTTTTTAAATGAATATAATCGTAAATAAATTGAATCGTGTATAATCATATAATTGTATAAACAAATTAAATTTGATTTATTTATTTAAATGTCATGTAATTCAATATTAAACAAATCAATTTTGTGTTTGAATGTCGATTGGTTTACTTAAACAAATAAATTTTTTTTTATTAATACCTGATATTGACATGACATAAATATGATACGTTTATTCGAATTGCCACTCCTATTAGAATATTTGTCAAATTTAGTAGTTTAAGGGATAAAATGGTCATAATCCAAATCATTAAAAAAAATTAAAATATAGAATATTACGTAATAATACAAAAACACCTTTCACTAATCTGAAACAATTTTTTTTCCATTCCCTTCTTCATTTTCTTTTTTTCTCTCTTTTTCATTCTCTTTCTCTCTCACTCTCTCTTTTTCTCTTCATGGCCAAACCAAAACCATCTAAAAATCAAACCCTTAATTCAAGCAGGTGGTGCATGACTACTTCAAAATGGTCGCACAAAGCCATCACAAGACCGCATGTTGACACTATTTGACAGTTGCTTTTTGCTCCCTCTAATCTCTCATTACTTGAAATCCTAACCCTAATCTATTGTCTAATTAAAGACTCTAATTTTGTGTTATTGAAACCTAAATTTTTTTTTTTTGTTTTAAAGATGTGGGTTTTGATTTATTGTGAGTTGAACTCATTAAGATTGATTTATTTTTCTTTTTGTTGTTATTAATTTTAATTTGTAAGAATTAATTTTTTGTTGGAATTAATATGTTGGCATGAGGTTATTTATTTAGGAAGTATTGTTATATTTATCTCGTACTTCTTATATAGAATATATTATTTATACAAAATATATTTCTTGTGTAAAGTTGAATTTTTTTTCTTTCTTATAATAGCACTAAGCTTATATAAAAAGATCACCTCTTGTACATATTCATTCATTGTAATAAAATATTCATATTTCTTCGTAATTTTGACATGGAATCAGAACGGTTTTGAATCTCTTCTTATTTTGTACTTCAAATAACATATTTCATACTCTCATTATTGATTTTCTTACAAATGAATTGTAGGAATTTAGGAAAAAAAACCTCGAAAGAATATTGTAGGCAAAGCATTGATAACATCCACGAAGGAGCAAGTACAACCCACGCCAATGGTTTCCACCCAGTATACTTGATAAAGCCTTTGTATTTTTTGTTACTTCTAAGAATAGTACATTGATTATCGATGTAAGTGCATCAAATCACATGACTAGGGACCTTGGTCGGTTAAAATCTTTTCTCCCTTCATCTTAGTCAATTATTTTCATAGCTGATGGTAGTACCTCTCTTATTATTAATAAAGATTCTATCATCTTATCAAATACTCTTACCTTAGATACTATATTTATGGTTCTATTTCTTGAATATAATATCCTTTTTATTATTCGAATCACCTTTACTTTTTCTTGCACTGTAATGTTTTGGGCTTCTTTTTGTGTTTTTCCAAACATTCTAACTAAGAAGATTGTTGGTTATGGTGCTAGATGGGGCAAACTCTTTTACTTGGAGTTAATGAAAAAAAAAAGAGGCAAAGCTTAGTTTGGTGAATCAAATGTGTAGTAAGTATAGAGATCGAACGACTATTTAGTTATGGCACTAAAGGTTTGGACATATTTGTTTTAACTATCTTAGGAAACTATAATCACATTTGATTTCTAGTTTCAATGATTTCAAGATTTCACTATAATACATATGAACTAACTAAGAGCTATCATATTTCTTATCTACTAAGTTTGAATAAAAGTTTAGAGTCTTTTTCAATTATTCATTTAAATATATGGGATTCTAAAAAACTTTTGTCCTTTTCTAAAGCCTGCTATTTTGTTAATTTATTAATTATTGTATTCCAATGGCTTGGATATCTCTTCTTTGAAATAACAGTGACGTGTGTACAATGTTTTTAGAAATTTCATAGTATGGTAAAAACTCAATACTAGAAGCAGATTCGTGCTTGGCAATCTGACAATGCTAACGAGTTTATAGATACTTCTTTAGGTATTTTTTAAGACAACATGGAGTTTAACACCAAACATCCTATATGAATACTCCACAACAAAATGAATTAGCAAAAAGAAAGAATAGGCAAACACTAGAGGAATGAAATGCCTAAGTTTTATTGGCACCATAAAATTGGCAGCTTATTGATTAATCAAACACCATCTAGTGTGATAAACTTTCAAACACCTCAACAGAAGATGGAATAGTTATTTTTTGTTCCTCATCTCCCTAATCTTGAACCTCAAGTTTTTTACTATACAGCTTACGTTCATATGCCCAAGGTTTTTCAAGATAAAATTGATCCACGTGCAAAATGATGTCTTTATTAGCTATTTGGACTTTCAAAATGGTTATAAGTGTTATAATCTTTCAGCTCAAACATTTACCCTAAATATTTGTTTTTTGTAATTTAGAACTATAATATTCAAGGGTAGTTTCCAACTCTTTCACGTAAAGGAAGAGTCATAATGAAGCGAACTTGTCCCAAAAGTTTAGCTTACCATAAATTTAGTGGAAAAAAAAATCTTATTTAAAGTAGAAGATGGAGGTGTGATTTTGAGCCTAGACCTTACTTAGCAACCTTTAATCAAGACCCATCCCCTCTAATCTATCGCTTGAGTTGCCCGTATTTATACCATCAACCAAAGATGTTTCTCCATAAGTAACTTTGGATCTCATAATTAATAAACTTAATGAAACATTTGATCTCACAAAAAATGCAGTCAATAAATATCCATAAGGGGCTAATAGCGGAGTTTTAAAAATAAATAAGTCATTTAATAAGTTATTCAAATCATATGCACTTATTATTAGTTAATTATCCACTATATCTATTTCTAGTAGTGTACAGGATGCTTTGGCAAATCCAAAATGAACTAGGGTGATGAATGAAGAAACAAAGGCCTTTCAGAAGAACAATACTTAGGAGATTTGCTAATTACCTAAAGGGAAGAAGATAATTGGGTGTAGATGACGCTTATGGTTAAACTCAAGGCTAATGGTATTGTTAATAGATATTGTTGAAACTAGTGCTTATATGCCATTCCAATATTTTATGAATATTAACTGTTTAATATTTATACAATAAATTTTTTAAATAAAATCGTTAATATTATACATATATGGTAATATACTTGTAACACTTCAGACATTATAGAATTTGAAGGAGTTCAGATCTGAATCAAAGGAGTTTGGACCAGTGCTAAAAGTTAGCTATGCTGAGAGTTATAATTACTAAGAGTTAGTAGGTTATAAGAGTCAGCAAGATCTAAAGAGTTAAAGTCTTTTCTAAAATAGAAAAAAGATCTGAAGGGTATATTAGCAATGAGATTGTTGCAAAGGGTTACAAATAGTGCTAAGAGATATCATTATGCAAGTATATTTTCAAACGTTATGTTCTTAATCTATTTTCACTTATGCGAGTCTGTCAATGAGAACCTTGTTTAATATAGATCGGTGTATGTCTATATCTGTATAGTCCAGATGGTTAGTCTTAACAAGCCATGCATTTAGTGGAAGCTCATATAGACATGCAGGTATTCAGTGAAGACTGGGTACTGAACAAACTTAATTAGGATCTCCAATAGACATCCTATAAAACCGTCAATGGATGATCCTTTCGAGTTGAGTAGTATTCGTGGTCCCTAAACCTGAGCACTATGGTGAGTTTGTGAGTGATCCACCATACTTAGGTTCCACACATGTCACTAACCTTTCATGGTTTGACCGCTAGGTGTTGTTAAATATGATCCGATGCTCATGGAGTTTGTTGTGTGTAGATATAGGATACATTAGCTCATATAGGTGAGTAGTATATCTAGGTGCTCTAAGATTCTATTCCAAAAAATCTTATGGCCATAAGTAATTCACTCGAAAAAAGTTTTCCGTGTAAAAAATAATAGCGCAAAAGTATTTACAGATATTATTTATCAAAATACAAATATGGAGATAAGTTCTAGAGTTGGGCATATGGAGACTTGACAGTAATGATTTATGTTTCCGCTCTTCTAGTGTAGTAACCAGTATCTACAACCGGTAATAATAAATATTTATATATGTATAAATATATGTATTTTATTTGTATGTGGGAGATATTTGATTTATATATTGTTATTAGTAGTGTTTGTATAGGTTAAGGTCATACTATTAACATTGGGTTTAATTGCAAGACTTTAGATTTATTTTAGGGACCAAATTGTTATACTTTGAAAGTTTTGGGGGCAAATTCATAAATACCAAAAATTAGCCTCTTAGTATAAAAATATACTTTTGAACCCTAATTTACCATTTTTAGGTCGAGCTACCCATTTTAAGAGAGAGAAGAGAGAAATAGAGGAGAGAGAAAGAGGAGAAGAAGAAGAAAAAGAAGAAGAAATTGGAATTTTGAATTTCAAGAGGTATATCATACGTATTTCTTAATTTATTGGTATTAATTAAGTTAATTCCTTTAAGTTTTGATTTCTGAAAATATGTATAATTGAGGATTTGTTGTGTATTTCGTAAGATCATATGAGAATTGATGATGATCTACAAGATAGTTTGATAAATCATGATGAATTGTGGAATTTCTGCTGGATAACCTCTTGATCTAGGAATTTTATAAATTGTTGTGATTCGATTCTGGTTTTTAATTTTGAGCATATGAAATTATACATGTTAAGGATCATCTGAGACTTTGAATCGATTGAAAATTCTGGAAATTGAATTTATAGTGAATTTACCAAAATGACCCTGAAATTCTGGAAATTTCCTGTGTAAACAGTATAGTACAGTGAAAAATAATTTTTGTCCTACTGAATGATCTTAAAAAATTATGAATTTGTAGAATATGATAATTTTATATGTCTAATATGATATACTCGGAATTGAGAATTTAGATCAATGTGGTTGAAGTGTTATGAATTTCTAAAGTGTATCAGCTCATTGCAATATTTGATTAATAGATTTTAAAGTTATAGAATAAAATAATTTTAAAATACTTTTGGCAGTGATTTGGAAGTGAAATATTTATCATGGACTGAGATATGTGTTAAGAGTAATTATGTGGTAGTTTTATAATTTTTGAGTTAGTATATGATTTTATAAAATTGGGAGATTGAATACTGTTCAGTAAGTATCTTGATCCTGTCAGGTTTGTAGTTTGGATTCGATGGTGTGTATGGAATGGATTGTGTAGGAAATTTGATATAATATTCATATATAAGAAGGATATATGAGTCAAGAATGGTATATTCTAATTTTGGAGTAATTGGACATCATTTGATGTATTAGAAATTTTTGTTAAGTGTAAGTGGTCAGAATGACAGGTTTTGAGAAACCAAATATTTAGACCAATTTGATGTGATAAATGCATTGTGTATAATTTTGTAAGCTATTTAAAGTATTTTGTGTGAATTGTGAGGCTTATGAAAGGATTAATCTCCATTGATAGGTTAAGGAGATTTAAGCCTTGTAGCTGAAAGTGTTAAGAGGTAAGTATACTAGACTTTTTACTGAAATCACAATAAACATAGTAATTGTTTTGTATGATTTTGCAAATGGGGTTAAGAATATGTTTATGTTATGTCAAAGTATATTTTGATATGAAATGTGAAAATATGTTTCTGAATGTGAGCATTGACATTGAGCATGGACATACATGTGTTTTTGTAAGTGAGCTTTCAAAATAAGATGTGTTTAATAAAGAAAGCTTTTGAAGTGTAATATGTCCATGAGAAATATTTTGTATTTTGAGGGTACTTGAACTCACTGTTAACTTAGTAGGCATTTTATGTGATTTATGGAGCCTTTATGTGTGGCCTTTCCTTTGGGATTGGTATATGTTATGTGTTCCGTATGTAGGGAGGATCCTATTGGTACCTAAAGGAAGAGTGAGTCATCACATTCGTGTGGTGGCGTATTGGTGCATGTGAGAGGACTCACCGATGATCAGGGTGAGGGTTTGGCTTTTACCTTCGGGCATAAGCATTATATATGTGTTATTCAAGACCTCACTTGTACTATTCCTCTCATACGGTATGTCACCTACGAGTGACATTTGGCTCATTATGTGATATGTGATATGTAAGTCCTACTAAGTAGTAGTTGAGTGATGGTATTCCTATTATGTGTTTTGAAAGAATGTGTAAGCGCTTACATGATATGTGATTTGATAAGATTATGATTTTGATTGATCACAGCATATCATACATATGCATTGTGTACATATATGTATTTGTATTTGATATATGAAAAACTAGTATGCTTACTGAGTTTTATACTCATTATAGTTTATGGTGATTTCAGGTAAATAAGGTACATGTGTGCTTAGCGGATTTAGCAAGGCTTCTGCTGTTCCTTGGGTTCCCTAAGTTGTTAGGTTGCTAAGTGTTTCATTTGGGGACACGTGGGATAAGATATTTGATTTGTCCCTAGTGAATAAATACTTATGTATTATTTTATTGTGTGTGGTTGGATTTAGTTTAAGTTTCACCAAGTGTAGTAATGGATTGATTTTAAGTAAGAATTTGCAATGAATATATTCTGGGCTTCCGGTAATAAAGTTGCTACTGGTGACGTAGTAGAGTGTTAATCTCTGAGAAAACTCTGCGTATCTCCGGTTTACTAATTGTCCCAGTCATAATTCAATTACTATAAATCTTATGAAATAAAAATGAATGTTTAAGTATTATTGAATGAATGTAAGTGATGTCGTGTGTCAGATCTTTTGGGTCTGGGGCCTGACATCTAGAATATAAATGACAGATAGATTATATGAATATGTATTAACCTCAACTTGTATGGTTTAACACATTGTTTAGTTATTTCTATAATGTGTGCATGGGGTATCATTTATGGACTTACAGAAAAAATCCATAAGACAAAATAGGTGTGAACCTAGAGAGTCTGACTATATAAAATGTACTCATTGTGCACTGGGGTAGTGTAGTGGATTGAATAGTTTAATCTAAAAAATTCTCAGATAATTAAAATTATTTCAAGGCCTCTCAAGGAGATTATAGAGTTTAAGTGTTAAGTTCGGGATCTCAACAGATAAAACTTACCACTTTTACCTTTCTATTGAATATCACATTTCATGCTATTAAATTGTTAGGGCATGACACATGGCAAGGTTTCATTGGCTTAATATATAATTTGCAAATGTTAAAAAAATTATATAAATAAAATTAATTGAAAAATATTTGCAATTAAAGTTTGCTATTTCGACCGATTAGCATTTAGTGTAAATGAAATCAAAAGCGATTAATTTTCATCATTGTTTAGGCCAAATTGATTTCAATTTAAGTGTTAATATTATATTGGCCAAAGGGTTGTCAATAATATTTTACTTATAAAAATTTGAAAGTTAAAGTTGATTTCCATTAAAAGCTTAAGTTAAAAACCAAGAGGTGGCTTTGTCAATTGAATAAGAATGACATGTCTTTATCTAACTTTATCTAAAGCAAAGTTATGCCACCAATCAATATAACATTCCGCCACTTAGTTTACACCTTTTTAGTTAAGCATGACAAGGCTAATATTAAGCCTTGTCATGCTTATAATATAAGTACACTTATTACAATTTCATTAGTTCTTTGGGTGGCCAACAATACTATATATACGGATCTTCATTTCATGTGAAAAATGCAAGAATTTTAAGGCAAGCATTTATAAGCATTATAGCTTAAAGCGCAGAGAGATATAAAAAAGAAGAAGCAAGAGTCGCTTCAAGCATCCTAATTCCAGTCGAGAATAGGAGGCTACCGTTCTAGCTTGAAGGATTCCACCAAGTCCTAGACTAGAACTACGCAAAGCACACTTTGATGGTGAGTTCAATAATATCTCATTAGCAAAATGAGATGTCTATTTATTTTTCGCTGCATATTTATACATGTGATGTATAAAGTTAAAAAAAATTGTAAACGCTTACCCAATGCATAACAGGCTTTTAAATTGGTATAAAAGCGCATAATTGTATGCTATTTTGTGTACTTAATCGGAGTATTCGTAGTATGATTAAAAAGTCTCAATGCTGTCGATTATATAATTTAAATGTTAAAAAATGCGTAATCAAGATGCAGCTAAGAGAAGCAACGGCTATGTCACTCTACACCGCGGTGCTGGGGCTATCCAAGCTCCAACGCAGCAGCGTTGGTGAGGAGCGTTACAGTGTTGGGGTTTCCAGACCCCAGCACCATAATGCTTATGGCTGGCGCTGGAAATAGAATCTCTAGCGCCGTAGCACCATTGGTTTTGTGATGCTGGGTGGTGACCCAATGCCAAAAGCTCAACGTCGTGACACCAGGGAGAGGACCCTAGCACTGCATTGCTGTAAAGGTTGAAACTGCGATATCGGAGGCTAGGCCTTCAGTATTGCAGTATTGAAAACTTAGAAAAAGTTGTAATTATGCTAATTACTATGATTATTTATTTCTAAATTTAAAATATTTATTTTATTTTTTATACAATTTATAATTTGTTATAATTATAGTAATATAAACTGTGGACCATTTGTTTGTGCTGAAAATCATAATGAGAGCCTTACTAGTGAGAGTTAGTTGTAATTACACAAAATAAATATGTGATTTACAATCATGTCTTTATGAGATACTGACAAAGGTACAAAAATCTCTCTTAATCAGATTGAAAGTGTTTCATTATAAGATAATGTTACATAGTGATCCGTCTTGTCAATACGGTGTTAGAAAAGTCACTTCGGTCTTTCCTAATATTGCTAAAGTGTGAGGGATTTGGTTGGTATGATTTGGACTATGTAGGTTAAACATGAGATGAGGAAAATATGTGCAAAAGTATTGCCTTAGATCGCTAAAGTATATAGTAGTATCGTTAGCATATATTTGATAATTAAGAAGTTAATCTAAAATACATTTATCCTAGATTGCTAAAGTGTGCAGATAAGGTGTATTTAGGTTCAATGGTAAGAGTTACATGAGATGCAAATGATAAAATTTGTCTACCTTTTGGGTCTACAAATGTCAAGATTGCTAAAGTGTGCGGCTGGAGTAAAATGCCAATAGAGTATACTTCCTGCTATAGTTTAAAAAGGTTTAAACTGTTATTATCTTGTTTGAAAGATTAAAGAGATCATGTAAAGCAATATGACAATGCTTTTAGATTAAAAATATATAAAATTTATACCCATTATCTCAAGCGTTATTAATTAATGATTAGAAATATAATGCTAAACATCTCCTAGGTATATTATAGGGATAAGATTAATATGAGCAATCCATTAGTATATTTGATTTTAGCACAACAATAGGGTACCAAAAGATATTCAAAAAATTGGATATATTTATGATTAATAGATAATTAGAGGTATTTTTGGTAATATTTCTTCGAAAGAAGATAAAATTTATGAAAAAGAGATTAAGGGTGATTTGAGAGTCAAATCATATTTTCTTACCCTAATGTCTAATGATTTTTAGTACGAGCATATGTACATAAGATGTGTAAGTAGCATAGTACTCTGTCTAAAAAATTATTTGATATATCTAAACAACACACAGAGAATAGTCATTAATAGAAAGTGTTTCCACTCTGATAAGGTTTAAAATAGTAATCATTACTATTAAATGTACCTTACTTTAGAAAAGATAGATCTCATAGATATATGTTATAGACATTTCATTGACAGGGGTGTGAGATATAGTTTGTTATTCTCATTTCAGCAAGATGTTGAATGATTTGAATGATACTGAAAAGTAATGAGAGGAGAAGTACAACTTTATGTAGGAAATAGAGATTTCTTAGACGTGGTAGTCGTTAGAAGTTTTAAGTCATTTCTCTATTCTGGCAATAACATTACATTGTATAATTGATATTTTGCGCCAAACGTTATTAGGTGAATCATATCACTCTTTGTATTAGACAGAGAAGGTTATTATGGATACATTAGGAATAGATCCTTATGTAAATATAATAATGTTTTGCTGACTTAATGTTAGTTAATGAATGACCATTATACCTTAAATACAGCTTGAAATGTCTAGGTGACAGAATAAATAGTAGTTCAAAAAATTTGAATAATAATAAATTGTGGGACATAAGATTAGGTAATGTAGTCATGAGACGACTATTCCGTCTGGTTAAGGATAGACAGATACTTGATCTGACTATAAATCCTTGGCTAGTTTATGAATCTTAGATTCAAGGGAAAATAACCAAATACTTATGTCAGTATTAGATACTGACCCACTAATTTATTGAAACTTATATATAATGATGTATATGGTCTAATGAATCATACTATCATTGGGTGAATTTTGACACTTCATTGTGATTTGTCACGATACAAATATATATTTTTGATTAACACATGACGAAAATCTTTGAAATGTTCAAAGAGTTCCAACTACAGGTAGAGAAATAAATACTTATGTATATTCAATGTCTTCGATTAGATCAAGACAATATATACATGAGCAAGAAATTCATAAATTATTTAAAGGAGAATGAGATTCTTGCTCAATATAATCCTTCAGGTACTCCTTAACACAAATATATTTTGGAGAGAAGGAATTGGACTTTATGAGATACGATCCGATCGATATTGAGTTTTATCGATCTTCTAGAATATCTTTGAGGAAGTGCTCTATAAACTACTGTTCACTTATTGAACAGAGTTTCAAAGAAAGTTGTTCCTTCTATTTTATATGAGATATAGACTTGAAGGAAACCAAGTCCTAAGTAAGTTAAGATTTGGGATTGTCCTGTTTCCATAAGAAGTTATGCAACAAGATAAACTTACACTCAAAAGGTATAAATATCAGTTCATTGGGTATCCCAAGAACTCAATGGGATACCAGTTCTATGATCCAGAGAATTGAAACATGTTTGTTCCTTATTATGCCACTTTTTATAAGAAAGAGTTTTTCATAGATTATGGGGATTGTAGAAAGATTAAACTTAGTGAAGTCAATCTAAAAATATATGAACCGATGATAGCGGAAATTTAAGTTCAATTAAGTGAAATACCTATAACACACTTTCTTTATAAGCTTGAAAGGATATCAAGGGTTACATATTAAGTTCATAAGTCTGAAAGGATACTCATATATCTGGTATTGACAACGAGGAGACATTTTCACTAGTAATCATACCTAAGTCGATTCAAATTTTGTTACCTATTACAACGTGTTGGAATCTTCGTTTTAACAAGAAAATCAAAGAGTCTGATTTTAACTAGAATGAAGAAAAAATGTGTATGTTCAGAAAAGATAGTGGGTGCAAAATTATCTTTTGATTTCTTTACATGGAAGACATTTTCAATATAAAAAATGACGTTAATATGTTGCAAGTCAGTCGGATAAGAGTTATCTGAATAAGAACTTCTTTATAAAATTTTGGGACAGACTTGCTATATACTAGCTATAAAGTGTTATAGAGATGAGCTAGAAGGCTGATAGGACTATCTTAATCTTTGTACATAGACAATGTTCTTGAAAAGTACAAAGTCAGTAACTGTGAGATAGTTAATGTACTTTTCAGACATGGCATTTATCTTTTAGGATGAGGTATCCTCAACAAGAAGATGAAAATATTAAAATGTCTAACATACCACGTGCATTTGCTAGAGTTAGCTTGATGTACACCATGTTATTTATATGACTTGGATCTGGGTGGCTGTGAGTATTATGAGCCGGTATTAGTTTGATCCGGGTAACGACCATTAATTGGTCATGAAAATATATCTGAAATACCTAAGAGGTATAGAAGATAAGTTTTTAACTCGTGAAGAAATTTACTAATATATGAGAGGATACTTAGACTTGGACTTCTAGGTTGGGCTGGATAATTGAATGTCTATATCTAATTATATATTTTTTCTCATTTGTACTGTAGTTAGTTGTCAATGCAATATAAATATTCACAACTGCTTTTACCTTAGAGGTTGAATATGTTGTAGCTTGAGAAGCTTGCAAAAGAAGTTTTGTGGATATATAAGTCAGTTGTAGGGCTTAGAATAATTTCAATCTCAATGGATCCTATCCCACTAAATACAATAATAATGGGACAATTGCTCAGGCTAGGAAGCCATAAAACACCAGAATTCTAATTATGTGGACTCTGAATACAATATAATTGGAAAGTTTTTAACTATTTGAGATGTAATAGTATCTATGATATATTCCATAAATAATATAGCGGACCCACTCAAACTTTAACTCCTAATGTGTTTGAGAAATACATGGAGATGATAAGTATTAGATATCATCGTGAATGACACTAAAGCAAGTGAGACTTATTGAAATTGGTACTTACGTGCCATTCTAATTTTGTATGAATATTAATTTCAAAGTTAAAGTTGATTTCCGTTAAAAGCTTAAGTTAAAAACCAAGAGGTGGCTTTGTTAATTGATTAAGCATAACATGTCTTTATCTAAAGCAAAGTTACTCCACCAATCAATATAACATTTCGCCACATAGTTTACACCCTTTTAGTTAACAAGGCTAATATTAAGCCTTGCCATACTTATAATTAAAGGACACTTATTGCAATTTCATTGGTTCATTGGGTGGCCAACAATACTATATATACGAATCTTCATTGCATTTGGAAAATGAAAGAATTTTAACGCAAGTGTTTATAAGCACTATAACTTAAAACGCCGAGTTGCTTCAAGCATCCTAATTATTGTTGAGAATATGAGGTTACTATTCTAGCTCGAAGGATCCTACCGAGTTTTAGACTAGAATTATGCAAAGCACGTTTTGAGGGTGAGTTCTCTAATATTTCATTAGCGTAATGAGATATCATATATTTTCCATTGCGTGTAAATTAAAAAAATGTACCCGCTCACCCAATGAATGGTGAACTTTAAGATATAAAACAAGGTTAGTTGCAAAACAATTTATATAAAATTTGAAACTGATTATCAAGAGACCTTTGTGTCAATGGCTAAGATTAATACAATTTGTATTCTTATTTCCATAGCAACAAATCAAGATTGACCCTTGCAATAATGTGATATTAAACATACTTTTCTCAATGGAGACTTAGACGAGGAAGCCTAGATAGAGCTACCACCTGAAGCTAAAAGTAAACTTTAAAAAAAAAAATTGAAGTACATAAATTGAAGAAAGCATTATATGGCCTAAAGCAATCACCCTGAGCTTGGTTTGAAAGGTTCTCATCTACAATAAGGGAGTTTCGTTATAAATAAAGTAATTCAAACCATACTTTATTTATAAAACAAAGGGAAGAAAAGATAATGGTTTTGATTGCGTATGTAGATAATATGGTCCTGACAGGAGATGACCTAGACGAAAAAAATGCTTTACAAGAGTATCTTGTAGCTAAATTGAAATAAAAGGTCTTTGTCAATTCAAATACTTCTTAAGAATTCAAGTCTTAAGTTCAAAAACTTGGTATTTCCCATTCACAAAGGAAATGTGTGTTAGATCTCTTAACTAAAATTAGGATACTAGCTTGTAAACTAGTTGAGATACTTATAGAAATTTTTGAAATGTATATAGTAGGTATATATATGGTAGGCGTAAAATAGGAAAGCACTAATGTTGTTCCTTTTTTATATAGAAGACTTCCTTTCTAAGACTGTCTCTTATTCTATATATTCTACCATTTCTGTACAATGAATAATATAATAAAATTATATTCTCTTCTTTTGCATGGTACCAGAGCCATTACGCTCTCTTTAATTCTTAGTTTTTTTTTGGCAAATCGCCTGTTTTGAGGGGCCAATGTGTGTTCTTCCTTTTTTTAGTGGTTGTGTACTCTATCATAACATCATCGGTAATTCACCGATGAATCTCTAAGAAAATAGAAGCTAAACCTTGGCTGCAAGCGCCATATGCGCCATCGCCAAAATTTAACCTTTTTTTTTATGCCCGTGGACTCTCACCATCAGTATCCCTATCCTCAAATAGCGATGGTGATCACTTTTGCGGTAACTTGACAATCATCGACTTCTAAACATGCCACCACCCCTCACCTTTTTCCTCGGCTTCACGTTTTTCCAATTCTAGTCTCCGGTGTGCTGAGGCTTCACTACTGGCACCAAATGTTTCAGACAATGCCAACGACCCCAAACCACCCACTGTATCCCTTGCCATCACTGTCGCTGGAACATTGGCCATATATCATCGAAAAATTACTTTTGGTTGTCTGCTATTCTCTCATTCCTCATTCTCTCTAATTTATGAGCCAATATGACTACTAAGAGCTCTAAAATAGGTTCGATATTTTCCTTCAGTTCATTCCTAACTATTTTTGCTGAAAAACTGGTAAGGAGTAGTAATTATACTTATTAGGCCACATTTATTGAATTATGGTGTATGAGATATGGTTTAGAGGACCATTTAACTACTAGGTTACATATTTAAAAAATAAAGATACAACTGAGTAGAAAATGGTTGATGCCTTATTATGTAATCAATTATGACAAACCATCGATCCTCAATTATATCCCATTTATAAGGCCTATCTAATACATTTTGATATTTGGAATCAAGCTAAGTTCTTATATACTAATGATATTCAAAGGTTGTACTCTATGGTCTCGAGTCTAGTTAATCTAAAACAACAAGGTATAGAGATGTTAGAATTCCTTGGTAAGACGGCCTCCCTCAAAGTCTAGTTTAATTCACTCTTGTCGTGGAGTAAAATTTTTGCTAACGATCTTGCTCAAAGGGACAAATTCTTTATGGTTCTAACCCTAACATCACTTAGCCCTGAGCTTTAATCAGTCATTGATTAGATCTTTACTAGTGCTATTGTTCCTTCCATGGATGATGTCTTTGCTCAGTTGCTTCATGTATCTGCTCCAGGTCATCAGTCTGAATCCTTTACCACTAATTCAAATTCTTCCATCTTGGCATCTCAGTCATAGCCTTCTTTTAAGGGAGTACAGGTAATCGTGAGAAAAGTTGTCCTAAGTACACTTATTGTCATTGGTGGGGATATACCAAAGAAAAATGTTACAAGTTATATGGATGACCCCCTTAGGTTATTAACCTTGCTCAATTTGATCATTCTGACACTATAGATAAGCAACCTCTATCCATGACTCTCACTGGTGCCAATTATAAGGAATACCTTAAATATCAAGGGGTTAAGTAGTCTACCTCTTTCATTGCCTCTGTTGCACATACTGGTAATTCAGCCGCTTCTCTTACTTAGTCCTCTTCTTTAGAACCCTAAATCCTTGATTCTGGTACCTCTAACCACATTTCTGGTAACCTTCAATTACTTTCTCATACCTCTTAGGTCATTACCATATATCACCTCAACTAATAGCTCCACGACTACTGCTCAAGCAGTTGGTCGAGCATATCCTCTTCCTTTCCTACCTTTAGAATCTATTTTTTATATATTGCATTGTACTTTTAATCTTATATCTGTCAGTCAACTCTCTCATTCCTTAAATTGTACTATCACCTTTGTTGATGACACTATTGTTAAACAAAATTGCAATAAGGGGCAGACGATTAACACAGAACGTGAGTAACAAGGACTCTATCATCTTGGTCTTTCGTAACCATCTATAGCATGCACTGTCACTGAATCCCCAGCATTCATTCATAATCATCTGGGATATCCGAGTCTGTCAAAACTGTAAATAATAATTACAGATCTGTCTAGATTATTGTCTTTACATTGTGAGTTATGTCAACTTGGAAAACACTATCGTGGGTTATTTTTCAAGCATGTTAATAAATAGGCTTTATCCCCCTTTGAATTAGTTCATTTTGATATTTAGGGTCCTAGTCGGCTTCCTTCTATTTGGAAATTTCCCAAAAAGTTAATCATAGACTCTTCTTTCCATTGAAACTATTGAACCGTTATGCTCAATTCATTCGGATCAAGATGAAAGTTTAACTATAATTTAGGGTTTAAGTATTTTGTTACATTTATTGATGACTATTCACATTGCACTTGGTTATTTTTAATAAGAGATCAATATGAACTATTCTCCATCTTTGAATCTTTTTATGCAGAAATTAAAATACAGTTCTCTATTACTCTTTGTACATTGCAGAGTGATAATGCACATGAATATTTTTCCACTCCCTTTACTAAATTTATGTCTTCTAAAAAAATTTTACATTAGTCCTCCTGTGCCTACACTTCACAACAAAATAAGGCGAGCTTAAAAATAGGCATCTTATTAAAACTGTTCGCACCTTACTTATCCATAATCATGTTCCTCTCTATTTTTGGGCCGACACTGTTCTTACTGTGTGTTTCTTAATCAACCATATACTCTCTTCCATCTTACAAAATAAAGTCCCTCATTCTTTTCTACATCTTGATACGCTATTATATCCTATCTTAACTCGGGTTTTCAGCTGCATGTACTTTGTCCATGTCTTTTCTCATGGACAAGATAAGTTATCTGCTCGATCCATAAAGTATGTCTTCCTTGGGTACTCTCGTCTTCAGAAAGGATATAGGTGCTATTCTCCTGATATACGTTGGTAATTTATGTTTGCTAATGTCACAATTTTTGAATCTTCCCATTTCTTCTCTTTCTCTTGTTCTGAAACACAGATCATCATAGAAATTCTTCATATTCTTTATATTGCTCATTCTCTTGTGTCATCCTCAAAGCTAGTATATGAGTTAGAGTTTGTCATTCCATCTCTAGCCTATGATAATCTTATCCCTATTTTTTTATAGATGATGTTATTAATATTGTTCCTGATGTAGATCCTACCAATCCTGTTGTTGATACAGGTGATGTGAATGATACTGTTCTTATTGACTCACTACCTGCTTCTAATTCCTCTCAGACTGCAGTCTTGCTTTCTGATGAACAGTTTTCCATTGCTATTTGTAAAGGTATACGATCCACGCGTAATCCTCATCTTATATATAATTTTCTTAGTTATCATTACTTATCTTCAACATATTATGCCTTTTTGTCTACTTTATCTTCTGTTTTTGTCCCCAAAATACTTCGTGAGGCTTTTTTACACTCTAGCTGGTGTCAAGCAATGGTTGAGAAAATGGTTGCTTTTCATGCTAATGGTACATATAAATTAGTTCAGTTGCCACCAGGGCATTCCATGGTTGGTTGTCGATGGATAGACACTGTTAAAGTTGTACCTAATGGTCAAGTGGACAGATTGAAAGCTCAGTTGGTTGTAAAAGAATACACTCAAACTTATGGGCAAGATTATTACAAGATTTTCTCTCATATGGCTAAAATATCATCTGTTCAGCTGTTCTTGTCTATAGTTGTTATTCGTCAATGGCCTTTGCACCAACTTGATATGAAAAATACGTTTCGTTATGGTGAGCTTCAGGAAGAAATATATATGAAGCAACCACCTAAATTTATTGCTCAGGGGGAGTCTAGTTTGGTATGTAAGCTTCGTCGCTCTTTATATGGTTTGAAACAGTCTCTTCATTCTTAGTTTGGCTACTTCCGCACTATTATCCAAGAGTTTGATATGATCCAAAGTGAGTCAGATCACTCTGTTTTCTATAAATATACACCATATGGTCAATGCATATATCTAGTAGTCTACGTTAATGATATTGTCATTGTAGTAGATGATCGAGAATATATTAAGCAATTAAAGAATTACTTATTTCGTCATTTTCAGACTAAAGATTTGAGATTGCTCAGATAGTTTCTTGGTATAGAGGTTGCCCAATTTAAGTCTAGAATTGTTATCTCTCAAAGAAAATATGCGCTGGATATTCTAGAGGAAACATGAATGTTAGACTACAAATCTATAGATTCTCCTATGAATTTTAATGCTAAACTTCTACCTGGACAAGAGACACCACCTTTAGACCTTGGGAGATATCAAAGATTGGTTAGTAAACTTAATTATTTTACTATCACACGGCTTAATATTTCAATTTTAGTTAATGTTGTCAATCAATTTTTACAGTCTCCATATGATAGTCATTAGGATGTAGTTATCTGAATTTTAAGATATATCAAGGGCACGCGAGGCAAAGAATTATTGTATGGGAATAAGGGTCACACACAAGTTGTGGGATACTCAGATGCAAATTGGACAGGATCTCCATTAGGTGATATTAGAGGTTGGTTGGAAAACTAATCTATTTATCTCACACTAGACTATACGTAACTTATATAATGAGTGTCGTAAGTCAATTTATGATTGCCATTTTATTAAAGAGAAAATTTTAAAAGATCATTTTGAGCATGATAGATATCTAAGCACTAACTTAATGGAGAGTGTTGACATGAGGTTATTCATTTAAGAAATATTATTCTATTTAGGTTTTACTTCTTATATGTGACACGTTACTTATATAAACATATTTTTTTGTATAAAATAGATTTATTTTTTCTCCCTTTTTTGTAATAGAATTAATTCTATATAAAAATTATCTTTTATACATATTCATTTATTGTAGTAAAATTTTCTCATAATTATGAATTTTTTTATTGGAATTAATTTGTAAACCATTTTTGTATTGATACGGAGAAACTAGAAGAGAATATGATAAGATTTGTTGCTCCAATATTTTATCGACCAAAGAGACAGAGATATGAAAAATAAACTAAAAAATGGAATGGGTATGTCATGAAAGGCTTCACAAAAGTTAAGGGTCTGGAGTGATGGTGGTTATAAAATTTGGGTGAGCGGTGATAGTGATCATAAAACTTAGGTGCCACAATGATAATGGTCATAAAATTTGGATGCGCGATTATTTTTGTAAATATTTAAAGAGGAGAAATTGAAATTTTGCCAAAAATGAATGCCCACTTTGAAAAGCTATCGGAAAAAATTAAGTATAAGAACCATATTGATGACGATATGATTATTTCATTTTGAGCTAATTTAGAATTTTTTTTTCTTGAATCTATAGTAAAAGCAAATAATATCTTGTCGGGTTTTAATTTTTTATTTTGTATTACAATTGGACTTTATCTTACATGTTTTTATGTGAAAATTATTATTCGAATTCTCTCATATACATGGAGTTCAATGTCAATGTGGTTGCATTAAATCAATGCTCCCTTTGTAAGAAAGATACCTCTATAATTAGCGTCTCCATAACATCAAAATCAAAATGTCAAACAAAAAATAAAAATAAAAAAGAATATAAGTCACTAAAAGTAAATAGTACATTAGAGAAGTGGCAAAGCAAAGCCAAACCTGGAAAGCTCATTATAATATATGAGAAGGACAAGGTAAAGAGCAATGAAGAATATGTATCTTCACAAGCTTGTATCAGTTGGTTCGTACTGATCAGACAATAAAAGCAAATTAAAGGGACAGACAAAAATAAATTTTCTTTTGTTCATTTTGACGATATGCAGACAAATAATAGCTCCAAAAAACTCAATATTATTCCACCTTGAGCCATGAGAGCATTTTGTAAAACAAGAGTACAATATATATATATATATATATGTACAAACTACTTTCACTTAAAATTTGCAAATTAACAATATATATAGAAGAAAAAAATTGTCAATCCTTGTTAGTTATGTGAATATTTTTAATCGTTATTCGTGAATAATGATTTATTATTGTCACTTAAATCACACGTTCAAAATATCGGCAAAAAGTAACTATTTAATTTTCTAATAAAGATAAATTTGTGCTGGTTAGGATCATGGATCCAAATGTTTCCTGTTCTCTTTTGAGACGAGTGAAGTTCATGAAGTAGCACTAGTATAGGAATATTGAATGAGCAGTAGGACCCATTCGTGAGTTTTGTTCGGATCATATTTCTGCAAATGCATCGTGTGCATCAAATGAATTGCATCAATAAGCATAAATTCAATTTTTTTCATCTTCTGCTTATTAATTAGTCTGTGATTTGGTTCAACCAATTATTACCGGTGCTTTGATTGTAGGTATTAACACTATCACCCGCTGAGGTTTAAAAATATTATATTTCTATGGCAGTTTTGACTTTAATTACATTGTTATTTACTTTACTTAATTTAAAAGATGAAAATAATTTTATATTTTTAAGGATATTTTAATTATTTATGTGATAAAAATAATATAAATATAAATATAAATATAAATATATTTTTATCCTTTAAATTAAGTAAAAGAGTAATAATATAATTAAAATTAAAATCATAATCAAAAGAATAATTTGTGTAAACCTCGGTGGGTGACAGTGCTGATATCCTGTTTTAATTGAGATTAGTAGTAGGGCGGCCTACAGGAATTGACAAATTACAACATCACACAAGAAATAAAATGCAAAATATGATCATGTTAATTTGATCAATAATTCTTTTCTTCTTAAACCTTGATGGGTCAAGGATTTTTTTTAATTCCTTTAAATTAGAAAACGAATACTTAATTAGTGAATAAGATAGTTAATTACCATAAACTTATAGGAAGAGGATGAAAAATTTCTGAGACCGTAATATCTACATGTTAAATTCCTCTCTCAAAGCTATGAAAGCCACGAGTCAAATTTGGAGTGAAAATCGACATATGATAGAAACATAGGCTGATGTTTTATTTTAAGGGTGTCAATGAATCCTTGATAGAAATTTAGGTCATAAATTATCATCCTTAGTGTCCCGTCATTTAGAATTTTCCTCTCTCATAACTGCTCATATAATTATTATTAAATTGTGGGCTGTTGTTGAAATATTTGAAATATCAAAATTAAAAAGGCTTGACACTAAAGTCTCAAGCCCACCAGTATTATCTACGTGGTCCCAATACTAGGAGTCTTTCTCTATGTTGTAGCACTACATGTGACTAAAATTTATCTTGTTTTGTATTTTATTTAGAAGTTAGTAATAGTGTAGTAATTTTACTTTTATGCATATAATTTTTGGTAATAATTATGTAATGCATGTGATTGTTGATTGTAGCTTTATATATTGAATTATTAGTTTTAAGTTTAAAGAGTTAAGTTAAAGCAATTATTACATTGATTTTGAAATACAAAGAAATATTCTTTTCAACTTGATTTTAGAGCATTGAGAGTTTATCAAACTTAACAATTTAAAATATATTACTAAACACCACAATCCAACAAAGCTGTATGCCTGTGAGTTTATTTGTGTTCTCAACTCCTATCAAACTCATAAATACTAATCATTTGCTATGAAAGTCTCAAGTTATAGCTAGTATAAAGGTTAATAGCCTAATTAGCTTCATAAATACAATCAAACCATGTTCAAGGCAATAAAATATCACAGTGGATGATGACAACACCATCATCATCAGTAAAAATCTAGAATATCAGATTTGGTTGAGATAAAGCAAAATCTGATGAATTGGCTGCTTTTATCTCTATATGAGGGAATGTTAGGTGCATTCATTGAATGCACTAACTCTTAGTAGTGCTAATTGTTAACAATTATAATTTTCAACTTTATTAACATTCAGCGTTGGTATAAATTCCTTTAAGCCAGATTCGAACTCCTTCAGATCATATAATGTCTGTAGCATAACAAGCATTGTACCATTTAATTAATGAAATTAGCGATTTAATAAAAACGTACTGTATAAATAATATAAAATAAAATATTCATACATCAATGAGATGACACGTAAGTACAAATCTCTACAAACTCCCACTTGCTTTAGTGCTGTTCATAGTGGTATCTAATACCTATAGACTCCACGTGTTTATCAAACACCTTTGGAGTTAATACCTTAGTCAGTGGGTTCGCTACATTATTTACAGAGTCAACTCTACAAATTATTACATCTCCCATAGCCAAAATCTCTCTAATTATGTAAAATTTTCTCTCCACATGTTTAGATCTTTGGTATGCTATTTACTCTTTGGCTTGTGCTATGACCACATTATTGTCATAGAATAATGGGATAGGATCCATCGAGGTAGGTACAATTCCTAGTTTAGTGATAAACTTTTGTATCTATATTGCTTCCTTTGCTAGACTGCAATATATTTCGCTTTTGTTGTTGAATCAGCTGTGGATCCCTGTTTGGTACTCTTTTAACTTACTGCAGTATCGTTGAGGATAAACACATATCTAAATGTAGACTTTCTATCATCCGGATCAAACTGAAAGTTTGAGTCTGTGTATCCTCTGACTTAGAGGTCACTATCTCTATAAATTAGAAATTTATCCTTTATACCCTTAAGGTATTTAATGACATGTTTGATTGCCATCCAATGGCTATCACCTGGATCAGATTAACACTGACTAGTAACATTTACAGCTATGCTGATGTTAGGTCTAGTACACATCATAGCATACATCAGGTTGCCTACAACTGATGCATATGGCATCTTAGACATTTCAACTTTTTCATCTTCCGTTTGAGGAGACATTCTCCTCGAAAGATGAATGCTATTCTATAAGGTACATTAGTTGTCTTACAGTTAGTAAAATTGTACATTTCTAAGACACTATTGATGTATAATAACTGGGAGAGTCATATTAGCTTTCTAACTCTATTTATATACCTAGTATATAAGAAGCCTCTCCTAAATCCTTTATAGAGAAGTTTTTATTTAGATAATTATTTATTGATTGTAACATACCTATATCATTTCTAATGATTAGTATATCATCCACATAGAGAACTAAGAAGAAAATCATGCTCCTACTGACCTTTCTATACACACAAGATTCCTCTTCATTTTTTTTATGAAATTAAACCCTCTAATTACCTCATCAAAACAAAGATTCCAACTTCAGGAAGCTTGTTTCAATCTATAGATGGATTTCTTTAGCTTATATACTAGACCTGCAGTGAGGCTTGATGCAAAACCTTCAAGCCGTTCTATGTATATCTCTTCCTTGAGATATCTATTTAGGAATGCCATCTTTACATCCATCTGTCATATATCTGTTGACGTATTTTAGGGTGTATGCATGTGATTGTGTACATATTGAAAATAAAATAAAATTATGCATCATATACATGAATTTGGCAGTGGAATTTATCAAGTAATCAATATATACAAATGTAGTTCAATTCTTAACAATTTAAGAATACAGAAACATACCTTTAAAGACCTCCGATGAAGATTTTCAATTCTAGTTCACAACAATCAGGTGGGATTGTGAAGCTAGAATAGCAGCAGTATGATCTCTAACAACAAGGTTTTGATTCTAGAAAGAAAAATATAAAGGATTTATTTTCTTTCTCCTTTGGTTTTTCTCACAAGTCCTTGTACTTTAAAAAACTCTCTCAAAATCAACTCTTCTTTTTTTCTTCTCAACCCTTGCACGAATTTTCATTTACTCTCATGTTAACACAATTGAAACTCAACTATTTTAGTGGTTACAACAACTTCACAACTGCTCCACCAAAATTAGATTAAGTGGCCAACTACCAAAACTATTTTTGGTGGCCATTTTAATGGTCTAATAAAATTAACCATTAATTACAAAATGGTGCTCCACTAAATTTAATTTATGTTTCTCAAATTAGGTATGTCTTCCATATAGGAATAAAATAATAAATAAATAAAATCATATTTTATTTATTTAAACAACATTTATTTAATTATTCAAAAACTATTTGAATAATTAATATTTACCTTATTTGATTTTACTAACATGGTAAATGGTTGAATTCATGGTAAAACAATTCATACAATAAAATTGTGCCACTTTTTAATATCTAATTAGTTAACAACTCTTGTCAACTAATTAAATAATATACTTAACATTTGAGTTTAAACAAGTGCACAACCCGAGGAACCCCGAAACATATTTTCAGTTTGCTGGAATTTCTAGGATGGAACTGCTCAATCCATTATGCTGCCCCAATGCACAACGAGTACACTTCATATTGTGAGACTTTCTAGGTCCACGCCTGAATTGTCATATAGAACTCTCCATACGTCAGTGAACAATGCCCCATACACATGTTACGGATATTACAAAGCGACGCGTTAGACCATACAAGTTGAGGTTATAATATATTCATATAATCCCTCCATCATTTATATCCGAGTGGAGCAGAGATATAGATCAACACCGTCAAATCTCCATATGCCCGACTGAAAGCTTATCTCTTGAATTGTATTTCAATAAATAATATTTCCAAACACTTTTATAATATTATTTATCCCTAGGGTTAAACTCTTTTCCTCGGAATTATTGCTTATGGCCATAAGACTTTCTGAAATACAATCTATAGAGTATTAGGATATAATACTCACCCAAATGAGCTGATGGATCCCATATCTATGCAAACCAGACTCTATGAGCATCGGACCATACCCAGCGACACCCAGCGGTCAGACCATGAAAGGTTTCTGACATGTGTGGAACCAAAGTATGGTGGATCACTCACAAGCCCACCGTGCCACTCAGGTCAAAGGACCACGAATACTACTCAACTTGAAAGATCCTCTATTGATGGTTTTATGAGATGTCTATTGGAGATCTTTGTGAGTCTGTTCAGTATTCAGTCCTTACTGAATACCTGTATCTCTATATGAGCTTCCACTAAACTCATGGTTTACTAAGACTAACCATCTAAACCATCCAGATATAGACATACACCAATCTATATATTTGTTAAGGTATTCACTAACAGACCGGCATCAGTGAAGATAGATCAGGAACATAATATTTGAGAACATATTTGTATAATGACATTTTCTAGCACTATTTGTAACTCTTTGCAATTATGGCATTACTAATACATTCTTAGGTCTTTGTCCCATTTCAGACATAGCTCAACTCTTTAGATATCGCCGACTCTTATAACCTGGTAACTCTTATCAGTGCCAACTCTTAGTATTTATAACTCTCACCATTACTAATTCTTAGCACTGATCTAAACTCATTTAGACCAGATCTGAACTCTTTTAAATCGTACAATGTCTGAAATGTTACAAGCATCTCACCATATATAAATATAATTAGCGATTTATTGAAATAATAACACTAGTATAAATATGAAACAAATATTCATATATAATGGGATGGCACGTAAGTACAAATCCCAATAATCTTAAAGTCATAATACGCAGTAATTGCCAATAAAATCCATATTGACTTTAACATTGCCACCGGTGCAAAGGTTTTCTCATAATCAATCATAGATCATTGAGCATAACCTTTAGCAACTAGTCAGGCCTTAAAGGTCTCCACTTTTCCATCAGGCCCAGACTTCTGCTTGTGAATCTATTTATAACCAATAGAAACTATTCCTTCGAGAAGCTCAACAAAGTTTTAAACTTGATTTTGATGTATTCAGTCAATTTTAAATTTCATGGCCTCTTGCTACTTTTCTAAATCGAACTCCAACATCGCTTCTCTATAAGTTAAATGATTATTTTCTTCAATTAAGAAAACTAAAAGCGCACCATCAGACATCCAACCATACTTGGTAGGTGGTCTAGACATCCTCTTCGACCAATGTGGAGGGTGTGTTAAAGGTATTCCGCTAGATTAAACTTAAGGTTCCATCTCTAGTTCATTCTGGTTTTGATTGGCTTCATCAATCTTAATCCTTTACAACCCCCACGATCTATAAGAAACTCTTTCTCAAGGAAAGTGGCATATTAAGAAATGAATACATTTCGTTCCTCAAGATCATAGAATTAGTATCCCATGGAATTCTCGAGATATTCAACGAACCAATATTTGTACCCCTTGTTTGCAAGTTTATCCTGTTGCTTAACTTTTACGCAAGCAGTATGCCCCAAATATTAAAGTATTTAAGACTTTGCTTCCTTCTATTCAACATCTTATGTGGAGTGGTTGGAATAGCTTTAGATGGAACCCTATTCAATATATGAGCAACAGTATCAAAAGTATATCCCCACAAATATTTTGGTAGATCAATGAAACTTATCATTAATCGGACTATATCTAATAAAGTCTGATTCCTCTTTTTCAAAACATCTTTGTATTACAGAGTATTTGGAGGACTATACTAAGTGAGAATCCCATTCTTCTTTAAATAATCAAAAAATTAACTGCTCATGTACTCACCACCTTAATCTGATCGAAGGCATTTGACATATATGCCAGTTTGTTTCTCCACTTCAAGTCTGAACTCTTTGTACTTTTCAAAGGTCACAAAGTATCGAAATCTACCAATTATAGTGTGATTCATTGGACCGCATACATCATTATATACTAGTTTCAATAAATTAATGGCATGGTGTCCAACACTAGAAAATAGAGATTTAGTCATTTTCCCTTAAATGCAAAATTCACAAACTAGGTAAGGTTCTATGGTTAGATTAGGTATCCGACCATCCTTAACCAGACGGCTTAGACATCTCACGCCTATGTGACCTAATCTTATATACTAAAGTTTTGTATCATATAAAGTTTCTGAACTACTACTAGTACTACCCTGTATATTCATGACATTTTCTATTGTATCCAAAATATAATACCCATTAATTAATTGACATTCAGTTAATAAAATATCAAACATATTATACAAAAATAAGGAATTGTTCCTAATATACATATGATACCCTTCACTGTCAAGTATAGGAAGAGAGATAATATGTATGATATAAGTGGGAATAAAATAACAGTTATGCAATACAACAATTTTATTACAAGGGAGAATTAAGTCAAAATGTCCAACAGCCTCGATCCGCAGGAGATCATAATTTCCTACTCAAAGTTGTGCCTCTCCCGACTTCAACCATCTAATATCCTTCAGACCGTGCAACATATTGTAGATGTGAGAAGAAGATGTGGTATCTAATACCTAGGCTGCACTAGCATCAAATACTAAAGAAATGTCAATAATGAGTAAGCATATACCTATGAGTGTCTTCTTCACGGTGGCAAGGTATTTGGGGCAGATCCTTTTCTAGTGCCTATCCTCACTGCAATGGAAACACTTTTCTTTTGCTTTTAACTTCTCTTGTGGCATGGATATCTGTAGTCGCTAAGGACCCATCCTGGGTGTCTGGTTCACATTCTTTTTCTTCTTCCCTTTACACTTCATAGAAGCCCTGAGGGTCGAAGATGAAGAACTCTGGACAAAGAGGACCACACCTTCTTTAGACATGTCTTCCTGCACTATCTTGAGCATATTATGCAGATCAGCGTAAGTAGAGGTCAGACCTTGCATATTGAAGTTCATGATGAACTGTGTAAATAACCCAAGCAGCGACTAAAGAATTAAGTTGTTCCCTAAATTATTGTTTAGAGAAATGTCTACCCTCTCAAGACTCTTGATTAATCCTATTATCTTGATGGCATGAGGACTCACTAGGCTCTTTTCAAACAGTCTGGCCTGAAAGAGACCTTTGGCAATCTTGTAAATCTTAACCTGGGGTCGGTCACCAAAAAGCTCATTCAGGTAGAGTATGATGCTGCTAGCACTATCCATGCGAACATGCTCACACTACAGCTCAGTGGACATTGAGGCAAGGATGTAGAATTTAACCTTTAAAACATCTTCCTTCCATTTTTGGTATGTCACATTTTTCTCCTCGGTGGCATCCTCAGAAACACCTCTGGGCATTTTTTAATCAATAATATATCCTAACGTTTTTGAATCTAGAATGATTCTAATATTCATGTACCAATCAGAAAAGTTATCAGCACTTTTATGCTGGTGCGTATCTAGTATGCATGCTAAAGGATTACTTGAGACTATTACTGCTTCACAAGATAAAACAAAGAAATAAGAGATGTCAGCAGAATTTGAAAAATTATTAAATCGCTAATAAAATGTTTTAAATCATGGATATAAAATATTTATACATTTTTTAATTTAAAATGCCATCCCACTGTTTTACATAGTCTATTTAATCTCTTAAAATAGGATAACGACAGTTTAAACTTATTTAAACTATACAGGGGAAGTAGACCTCATTGGTATTTTACACAGGTCACACATTGTAGCGATCTTGGCCTTTGTAAACCTAATAGGTAGACAACTCTTGTCAATTTCATTTCATGCAACTCTTACTCATGATCCTAAATACGCTTTATCCTTACACTGTAGCGATCTTAGTAAGTGTATTCTAGATTAACTTATCAATTATCAAATATATGTTACCGGTACTACCCACATTGTAGCGATCTAAGGTAATACTTTCATATATATTTGTCTTATCTCATATTTAACTGGTATAGTCCAAATCATACCGACCAAATCTCTCACACTGTAGCGATCTTGAAAGAAGACCAACATGACCTATCTAACACCGTATTGACAAGGTAAATCATTATACAATATTATCTCATAATGTTATACTATTCAATCTCATGAGATGGTAATTCTCAATCAGACATTAATTCCTGTGTAAGCACAACTAACCTCCACCAGTAAGACTCTTATTGTGGTTACCAACATAGAAAAAATGATTCTGGTTTATAATACAAAATAATAACTCTTATAATTGTATCTCATAAACTCCCACATGATTAAAATAATATTTTAAACAATTTAAAATATAATTAGAGTGAGTGTTGTCAGCATCGCGGTGCCGGGTTCATAAAATAATAGCACCGGGAGCATAACCCCCAGTGCCGCAGCACCCAACAACTAGCATTGAGGCGCCCATGACCAGCGCTGTAGGGCTGGAGGTCACACCTTCAGCGCCGTGGCCCCCTATGCCTAGTGTTACGGCACTAGGACCTGGAGGCACCAGCGCTGTGACGCCCGCTTTTCAGTGCTGGGATAAAATTTTCAGCACTGCAGTGCTCAACACTTGTGGCTGCTGAGCTTTGGTACTCCCCACCTTTGGTATACCTATTACAACAACTTAAAATGCACCATTTGAGTATCAAAACATCACCAATAATAATTTCACACTAAAAAATAACCAATATCAACTCAAAATGCTATAATACCAAATTGTGAGAGTTAATTAAACCTAGGGTGTATACATGTAGGTATTGTATCTATCATTTAAAATATGCATTTTTAACGTTTCTCATACATTATAGAATGCAACAAAAGTGTCGAAAATCTAATTTTCTAATGATAAATACAGTAAAATTTACATGTAACTCATAAATATAAATTTCAAAGGGATTGAAAATTTATTACCTTAGCAAGCTTTTTTAGTCTATTGTTGATTCGGAGAACTACGATGAAGCAATTCATTCACAATTCTAGTTCTCCAACACGGTAGGCATGGAGAAGCTAAAATAGCATCTTTTTCAGCAAATGATTCAATACTTGAATCCTTGTTTCTACCTTGTAGTATGGTTAGTCAAGATAGAGATAAATGTAAAAAAATGTTTTTGTGCTCTCAACTCTTGTGAGGGTTCCTAACACTTAGAAAAAAAAAAAGCACCTCACTTCTCTCTCTCTCTTGCCTTTCACTTGGCCGAGTGATACTTGAAATTGAGATATACTTTTGCTTTTTATTTTGCTTCATTTGTTTTCCCTTCAATGAGATAATCAATGGCCCATAAGTATAACGACATTTGCCATGTCAACTTTCTCTTATTTCATTTATTCATTCAAACAATGAAGAAACCCAAGGAAGAATAAATGTGGCCGGCCATATAGAGCATATTAGAATAAATTGAATTTGCAAGTCTTGGTCCTATTATGCATGGTCTTATGAGGACTTGCTTGTGACAGAATTGTTTTCATTAAACAATTGAAATCAAAAGACATGTGATGTTAAAGTGTGTGTGTGTGTGTGTGTGTGTGTGTTTAGCCGTGTAAAGCAATGCCAAATGAAGAAATAATTTCTTCATTTGCTTGCCACACACATCTTGATCCCACCTTGCTTACACACCCATACATGTATATTTTATCATTTTATTTAATCAATATTAAATACAACAAAACATGTGTATTATTGTAATAAATAATACTTGTTTGACTTTAATAAAATAATAATATAATATATTATTATTATTATTTTATTATTTTATTATATCAATAATTTAATGAATAAAATAATAATCTTGCTTGTCCAACAAGTAAGGTTATTTTAGTAATTTCTAAGTCAAACAATGATAGGCATATAATACGCTATGTGTCAACAGCTCGTTGGTCAACAATTATTCCTAACTAATTTATCTACTTAACTATTAATTCTTGATACGCATACGGCTCGAGGGAAACTGAAGAAAATGTCCGGTCTGCTAGAATTTACTGGATTAAACTATTCAATCCGGTATGCTGCCCCAGTGCACAATGAGTATACTTCATATTACAAGATTTCCTAGGTCTATGCCCGATTCATCAAATGAAACTGTTTTATGAGTCTAAGATCGATGCCCAACGTATACATCACGGATATTACAAATCAGTGTAGTAGACCACAAAGTTGAGGTCATCACGCATATGTATAATCCTTTCGCCATCTATATCCTAAAGGAGCGAGGATATAGATCATCACCGTCAAATCCACACTTGCTCATCCATGAACTTATCTCCAGATACATATCTCGATAAATAATACACACAAATACCTTTACGATATTGTTTGACCCTGTAAGAAACTCATTTTCTAAGTTTGTTGCTTATGGCCATAAGTTTTTCTGAGATACACTCTCAGAGCATCCGGATATACAACTCACCCATGTGAGCTGATGGATTCTATATCTGCGCAAACCAAACTCCATAAGCATCGAACTATATCCAGCGACACATAGCGGACAGACCATGAAAGGTCTCTAACATATATGGAATCAAAGTATGGTGGATCACTTATAAGTCCACTGTGGCACTCAAGACAAAGGATCACGTACATTACTCAACTCGAGAAGACATACTATTGAAGGCTTCATGGGATGTCTATTGGGGTCCTCGATGAGTCTGTTCAATATTCAGTCCTTATTGAATACCCGTATGCTATACAAACTTTTGATAAGCCCATAGTCAGCTAAGAATAATCATCTAGACCCTCTAGGTATAATATACATTGGTCTATTTAAAAGGGTTTCAACGACAGACCCATATCAGGGAATAAGACCAGGAACGTATAATTTGAGAATAAACTGCATAATAACATTTCTGAACACCTATTGCAATTCTTTGCAACTGTGTTATTACTGATGTATTCTCATGTCTATGTCTCGTTACAAATAAGGTCCTAACTCTTAGATTTTGCTGACTTTTATAACCTACAAACTCTTACTAGCAATTATAATTCTTAGCTTTGCTAACCTTTAGCGCCGGTCTAAACTCTTTAGACCAGATCTAAACTCTTTCAGATCATACAATGTCTGTAGCGTAACAAGCACTGTACCATTTAATTAATGAAATTAGCGATTTAATAAAAATGTACTGTATATATATTATAAAATAAAATATCATAAATTAATGGGATGACATGTAAGCACAAATTCAAACACATAGAAGACTAAGACATTAAAATATACTGGTTCTCAAGAAAATTCTATTAAAATGTGAAAATTCTCTTAACATTAATAAAAATGCTGCAGTTTCTAAACTCCTATTTTGCTCAACATGCTAATATAGCAAATTATATAAATTGTTATTAAAAAACCAGAAACCAAGTCCAAAAACCCTATTGAACTTGTTCACACTAATATTTTGGGGGATCTACCCTTGTACCATCCACCAAATGATACAAATACTACATAGCCATAGTTGATGATTACACAATTTATCCCTTGACCAAAATGTTAGAAGCCTTGGAAACCTTTATTCATTATAAAACCTAAGTTAATCAGCTAACTGATAATAAAATCAAAATAATCCATAGTGACATAAAAAGAGAGTTTCGGGCCTTTAAAAACTCACTAAAACTTTAGAAAATCATACAAAGATATTCACGTGCTCATAAACACCACTAAAATAAAAAGATAAAAAGAAAGCATAGATATTTAACGAATGTATCTTTATAGATATTGGTGGAAAGTTTTACATACTGCAATCTATCTTATAAATAGGCTATCATTCAGAAAATTGGGAAATATTTTCCCATATGAAAAACTCTTTAGACATTCACTTGATTACTCACTAATCAAAACCTTTAGATGTGAATGCTATCCTTTATTAAGACCATACAATAAAAAATAATAAAAAATTTCACACCTCAAAATGTGTCTTTATAGGGTATAATCTAAAGCATAAAAGATTATGTACGTTAACATCATCTAGAAAGATTTTTATTGCAGGGCATATTACATTCAATGAAGAATCTTTCATTTTCAATTCAAACATGGGTTTAAGACAACCAATTAAGACACTCTCACTAATCCTAGAGTCTTAAAGCAGTAAGTCATTTATATAGAAAAATTATTTGGATAAAATAATGTTAGACCATGCATAGCTAAAAATAAACACCTCACATACACTGTACCAGGAACAACTAGCACTCATGAGTCCTTGTCACACCAAGAACTTAATGAAGATTATTATCTACAACACTAGAAAAATTAAAACACGGAGCCACCAAACACACATGACTAAAACTCTACTAAGACAAATATCCCACAATATCACAAAACTAAAATACTTTGTCCACTCATCCTATGATCACAAGACCCAAGGCTGATATGTACAAACATAAAGTGTACATTAGCATAGAATCAAATTCTCAATTCACTCTAGAGTCGGTTGAATAAGCACTTCTAAATGAAATTTGGAAAATAGCAATGCAGGAAGAGTACAATGCTCTCATAAAAAACAAAATATGGACCACAGTCCCTTACAATTAGAGATGAGAAAAATGGAAAACAAATGGATCTTTAAAATTAAGAACAATTTTGATGGTACAGTAGAGAGATACAAGGCCAAACTTATGACAAAAGGTTTCCATCAAATGTCTAGGTTGGATTTCAATGAAACTTTCAACTTTTTAATAAAGCCATGTACAATCAAAATTATTCTGTTAGCCCTTATGAATAATTAAAAGTTGAAGTAAATTAAGCAAATAATACCTTCCTCAATGGCAATTTGATGCAGAAAGTGTACATGAATAAACCTAAAGGCTATGAAGATCCCAAAAAAAAAAAGCTAAAATTTGTGTGCAAGTTAAGAAAAGTACTCTATAAATTGAAATAAGCTCTGAAGGCTAGGTTTAAGAAATAAAAAAATTTCTCTAATGAGTTAAAGCTTCAAGGGAATAAAATCAGACACCTCTTTATTTATTAAGAGGGAGAAAAAGGATTTAATATTGTTGTTGATTTATGTTAATGACATAATAATTACTAAAAGCAATGACAGAACAGTACAATAATTGATAGACAATCTAAGTAGCCATTTTGCCTTCAAAGACCTTAGATATTTGTACTTCTTTCTTGAAATTGAAGTAACCAAATCATAAACTCAATTTTTATGTCACAAGTTATATATATCAATGATCTTTTTCACATAAAAAAATATGTTAACTTGCAAGGGCAACATTACACCACTAAGCATAGGCATTAAATTGACATGAGAATATGATGAAATTCAACAATACAACATTGTATAGAAGTGTCATTGGAAGCCTATAGTATATCACACTAGCTAAGCTAGAACTAGTCTTTGCAGTTATCAAATTAAGTCAATTCATAATAATCCACTTGATTCACATTGGATTGCTTATAAGAAAGTCCTAAGATATCTTAAAGAAACGAAGGATTATAGGTTTGAGCTCAAGAAACCAAAAGTATTATAACTAATTACAATTTTTTTATGCTAATTTGGGATGTAATACTGGTGATAAAAGAATCAGTTGAAGGCTATCTTGTATTATTGGGACAAAACTTCATTTCATAAGAGATTAAGTAATGGTAAATTGAAAATTAACTTTGTTCCTAACTTGAACCAATCAGCTAATATCCTAACCAAACTACTCAGCTTTGATAGATTCATCCATTTGAGAAGCAAGATTAATGTTCATCCAAGAACATTAAGCTTTAGAGGGGATGTTGAAATACTAGAAATATTAGAATTACAAAGGCTGGACACCAAAACCTCAAGCCCACCAGTATCATCTCTCTAGTTGCAAGATATGGTCTTAATAATAAGAGTCTTTCTTTATGTTGTACAATACATGTGACTAGGATTTATCCTTTAGTGTATGTTTGGTTGGATTTTCTACCGACTAAAAAAGTATTTTTAATGTCAAAAGCTCTTTTCAAATTTTTTATTGACGTTTAATTATAATTGAAGAGAGTTTTTGGAGATTAAAAGAGCTATTTTGACTTTACTTATAAAAGCTCAAAATTTAAATTTTAGAAATATAGCTTTTTGGACTTTTTATATCTGTGTATTGACACATATATCCTATTAATATTTTCTTATTTTCATAGCATACCCTTAATAAAAATATACTCTATTCAATTAGTATATGTTTAACTTAATTTTTATTAAAAGCAACTATATTTTTATATCTTTAAAACTATTCTATCTCCTCTACAAGGCTCTACCAAAATTTTTTTGGTCATAAGTACATAGTATTTTATTTTATTTTTAATTTTTATACTAAATAATATAATTTATTTAATTTGTTGATTGCTATGTATTAATTTTTCTTGAATTCTTGTAAATTTATATTTTCGATGTTTAGAGTTCTAATTATTTTGTCTAGTATTTCACAATGATCACAAAACTAAATTTTCGCACAAATCGCTTTTATGTTGTTTATAAAAATTCATTAGTAAATTTTAAAGATTAAATTGTATATTTTATTTTATGTAAAAAAGATTAAATTGTATAGAATGTTAACGTAAGCTTTCTTAAGTGTAATTTCTTGTAATTTAATAACATATAAGTACTTTTAACAATGTGTAACCAAAATGATATTCAACTTCAAAAGAACTTTTTTAATGGACAACCAAACGATTAATAATATTTTTAAAAAAAATTTGCTTTTAAAAGCCTCACTTTTAAGAGCTCTACTATCAAAGTCTCTATTTGAAAAGTTTAACCAAACAAGCGCTCCGTAACTTTATGGTTTTTATCTTTTCTTTAGATGTTAATAGTAGTAATGATCTTACTTTTATGCATGTAACTTTTGGTAGTAATTATATATTGCATGTGATTATTGATAGTAGTTCTATATATTTAACTGTTGATTGTAAGTTTAAAGAACCAAGTTAGAGTAACTATTACACAAATTTTGAAATATATATGAAAAAATCCTCTTCAGTAAGTTTTTCTACTATGGTAAGAGAAATGCTGTTATTATCTTGCTTAATATAGGCATGACCTTTGACTTTAATTTTCTTTCTATGAATAATCTTCTTCCATATGAATAATCTTCTTCCAACCTCAAAATATTATGCCATACTACTTTTTCCAAACTGTATTTTTTTATTTCCAAACACAAGTGTCATTTTTCTTTTCTTCTTTTCTTTTTATAAAAAGAATTGTTTTCTTAAAACTAGAGGTGTTATTTTAAAACCTTGTATAAGCAATACTAATTATCAAGTGAAAGTGTTAACTAATTTAAAGTATTTTAATTATTGCGTTTTTTAAATTAAGTAGGAACAAGACAGTCTAAAAAAAAAACCCTACATATACTATAAACTTTGACTAATTTTTTTAAGAGTTTAATTAAGGAGAAATTCTTGTATGAAGTCACCCCAATCACATCATCCATGTGATCATCCATTAAAAACATATTGGGTTTACGTTTAATTTAAAATCAATCACTCTTAACAATAAAAATGAAGACAAAAGAAAGGAAAAAAAACATATCCAGATTATGTAATATAATTTGATTGGATGGCCTGGCAGGGGCGGCACCATAGACGAGTTTTCTGTAGTAAGTGATAGTTGGAGTTGTTAACTCCTGTGTATTCTCTGCAAGTGTCAAAGTTTTCCGCCAAGGTTAAACTTATATCTAGGCCCCCACCAAAAAAATATTAATACTGCTGCAATGGAATCTATAGGTATGATGTGGACCAGACCATGATTTGGTGCAATGTCAATTGTACAACTCAGAAATGACTAAATTTACAATGAGTGCAGTTGAATTAATCTATTCAGGTAGAAACAAAGCTACTTCTACAGAGACATAATTGATTATCAAAACTGCTCCGACAAGCTGCAAGTTCACGTATTGATTAAGCCCTATTGGGCAATTTGCCTTAATTGTAAGAAGTTAATTAACAGAAGGTACGAGAGGGTTGAAAAAGGAAATTAATGATTAACTTAAACAATAATAGAAATGTGTTAAAAGGGAATGTTTCCAGACTTAATAGCATTTCTGGAAATGCCAAAGGACAATGTTGATGATGGAAATAAGCACCAGATGTGAGAGCTACTCACTATCTATATGAAATATGCCACACGCTTTGAAGCCTTTTATCAAATTTGATTAATTTCATTAGAAAATTATGTAGTAATCGCAGAGAAGAGCTGGGTGGTTGGCACTCTAGTAGGTTCAAGTTTTGAGTCCCTCGGGTGACAGTAAGCTTTTCTCGTATTTAGAGCAAAAAAATTGGACGGAAAATCTCAGGCTATGCTATATTCTAATAAAAGCACAACAAATGTCAAATCCATAATCCCAAAAAAATTCTTACTAAAAAATTATTGCAATTAAAAGAAAAATAGAAAACTGTGCGATAATGCACGGTACCGATCTTTCTCTTTTTTACAGCATAGAAAGTGAGGACAACCTTTTTTTTTTAAAAAGAAATTTTGAACATCCGTTAAATCATTCTGAAAATAAAACATATAATAAAAGATGGAGGTAGCACCGAGATTTGATGATACCAACGGCCATCAGACTAGGGTATCTTGTAATGGGACCCAGTGAGATTGGTCAGCTGTCACGTCATCTCCATCATATATAGATTGACGTGTGCCTCAGGTTTCCTCACTCTTAAATCATGGCAAGTAAGAATTTAATTGCTGTGTATGTTTCAAAATCAAACCGCATTAGGTTTAATGCCAAATTACAATCACATGCCAACCTATTTTAAATAAACGGTGATAATCTTAGCTTTAGCTTTCTCTATTTTAGGTTGTTGAAATAAGTAAATATCATGTGATAATTAATAATTAGAATTAGTAATTAATATCATGTTATCCCTTGCATATGCCAAATGAAAGGGATGAAAAGCAGAAAGCAAAGAAAAAGAAAACTTATAAGAAGAGAAAGGGGATTATGCATGCATTAATATGGATCTAAGCAAGATAGGGCAATTAATTTTTGGCTGCAGGAGCTTGTGCTTCCCAAAACCTGACATGAAACCGGCATGAGGGCCGGAGTCTAGAACAGACTTCATGGGTATTTTAGTATCTTTTGTATTGTAAGGTTTGTATGCATTGGTCAAGTTATCTTTGATAATGATGACAACGAAAAAAATATAGCAACATCAAATCTAAATTTTAGATCTCATTATATATTCACATAATCTGTTTCTATTAATTAGTCAAATGGAATCAGCTTTATTTCATACTATATATTCTTACCATAAACAATTGGAGGCGATTCATAATTAACAATTGATCACTTACTCGCATCTACTTGATAACGAGTTTGATAAGTCTATTGTAATTCGTCACGATACATGTTTTGCATAATTCCTTCTAATTCTATTTCTAATAGCAAAAGAAAAACTGTCCCATTATTTATATTATATGTATAATAATTTATTAAGCTTGATACCAACGACGTATCAAAGACCCGAGAGTGCCTGTGAATTTGTCACCAAAGTTTCATGGTAATTAATTAGGCTCAAATAGTGTATGATAAGGCTTAAGTTAACAAAGGACAAACAATAATTGTATGTATATGCAATAGGGGGAAAACGTATAGTTAATAAAAAAGAAAGAGGAAGAAAGGAGATACAGAAAGCAACTTCCCCTATGGCCCATGGCATGTCCAGTCAGTAGCCCCCACGATGTGATCTTCATCTTCCTCCACTCTCTTCTTCCCTATTCCTTTCACCCCCCTCTCAAGTACCCTTCCCATTTCTTGCCTTATTTAGCAAAACAAAAAAACAATCAAAAACAACTCACTAGCTATCTTCATCGATCACGGCGATATGTCTAGTGATAGAGGAAAGGATATAGCTGAAGGATCATCGAGGAGTCCCGGTGATAATCAGCAACCAGCAACTCCTAGCCGCTACGAGTCTCAAAAGAGAAGGGACTGGAACACTTTTGGCCAGTACTTGAAGAACCAGAGGCCCCCAGTTCCGCTTTCTCAGTGCAATTGCAACCATGTGCTTGACTTCCTTCGATATCTCGATCAGTTTGGCAAGACTAAGGTTCATGTTCAAGGCTGCATGTTTTATGGGCAGCCCGAGCCGCCTGCTCCTTGTACATGCCCACTTAGACAAGCTTGGGGCAGCCTTGATGCTCTCATCGGCAGGCTTCGAGCTGCTTACGAAGAGAATGGAGGATCGCCGGAGACTAACCCTTTTGCAAGCGGAGCTATCCGGGTTTATCTAAGGGAAGTGAGGGAGTGTCAGGCCAAGGCAAGAGGAATCCCCTATAAGAAGAAGAAGAAGAAGCCGAGTCAAGGCAAGGGGAATGATGAATCAAGCTCCACCATGCATTTTTCTTGATCTCTTTGGCTCTTCTGGATTATGGTAATAATTTCATTTAATTTTCATTAGTGTTTGTATCTATTTATGACGATTGTTCCTGCTTAATAGGTTAAATCTAGAAATGGCATTGTAGTCAATGTCATCAAATCACAAGTAAACAAATATCTATATACATAGTTTTGATTTGAACGATCTGTCCGATTTAGATGTTGTAGATTATGTAAAAGCATTAAACTTAGTTCGTAAAATCTTAAAAAGGAAAAAATTTCATTGAAACAAAATTCTATTATATGTGTGATAGTACTGCTTAATTATCCTTCATAAATCACACTTGAGTATAAGAACCAGTACTGCTCCGCAGTACACGAACCCTAATATGAGCACTGTGTCACTACAGTGAAGATTGTGACCAAACTTTCAAGATGGAACTGTGCTCACTAACTTATTAATTTTTTACCTAAGACATTAAATGCAATGGTGACAATATAGTGTTTTATATATATATATATATATATATATATATATATATATATTACGTTGTTTTGTTTGTTCCAGAAACACTGGTTAAAAAACTACTTGGAAACAACAAATACAAGCATATATAAACACAAAAACAGTCACACACGCACAAACGCGCAGAGACCCACGTACATGAATTATGCAAAACATTGTATTGTTGGTGTGTGAATTTAATATATATTGCTTGCATGTAACTTTTCCCCTATTATGGCTTCCTTTTAAGATTCTGCAGATTTTCTGCCCCCATGAATGGTGAGTAAGATATCATGCACTTTTCCATGTTAATATATGTTAAATAAACAAATGATTGACAGCAAAATGATTAATCAAAGTTTTAAGGTTTCTTTCAAATCTCCTTAATTAGTTTTTTAGTCATCTTTCATTGCTTTTAAATGGCTTTTCCAAATATAAGAAAAGTTATAATTGCAATTAAATATATTATTTAGGAGTACCTTAATGCTAATTTAATATGATCTTTTGGTTAACGTGAACTATATCCCAATTATCTAATGCCCCACTGATTGCTTTTCCTTAGAGCAGAAGATCTTTGCAAGGGCAGTTTTGAAATTTTGTATCTGCATTTGTTGTAGCCCTTTGTACCTTCACTAGATTGCATGTCGTGTAATTCAGATTTTGTGGGTCAGTAAGTTTATTCCATTACAATGCGCTTTGGTAATATTGGATCTTAGATTTGTTTCGGGAAATAGACTTTTCTTGGGGTGACCAGATGCCTGAGCTTTAGAGGCTTTAAAAGAATACACTTCTCATTTTTAGTGGCACATTTTTCTGTTTCTATCTTGTTTAAAGCCCTTATATCCCACATGTTCTTGTCGCTGACCTTCATGATTAGGTTCTCCTTCTGGCTCTCTAAGCTGTTAAATTTTATTGATTCACAAATTTGCTAGACCAAAGCTCAAGAGATGAAAGATTTCACGATCCTTGACATTCATATATTAGGGTTTCTCCAGTTTTTCCATTTTCAAATCACAAGAACTGAATATTTTACTTTTTGCTTTAAGTTACTCCTAAAGAATGCATATGAGCTCGAGTTTACTGTTTTCATTTTACTTTCTGATGAACCATATATATACACTCAGTACGCACACCAAAATACTTAAGCTCTATGAGGAACTTTATGACTACTGGTTCAAAGCCCCCAATATAGCTCTAGCTGCTAGATTTTTGTGACCTTCCCGGCATGATAATTCCAATGGAAAAAAGAGTACGTATTATATTGGGACCGATTCCAAGTAACACGTTGAAGAATACAAGACATTAGTTATTACCATTTTAATCCCTTTATAAAATGAGTCCTTATATAAGATATTTTAGGTGAATAATTGGATATGATGGTGTGGCTCTAAAATTCATCAACATTTCCTTGTTTATCATTAACCCATAGGGTGATTTCCAGGTTATTGAAATCATTTCATCCATTTAGGTGCATTTGGAGATGAACCATTTTTGCAGCTTTTGCCTTGCATCTTGTCTATAACATTTACAAAAACTTCTGTTAGTAAAATTCATTTAGTTAGACTTATTAGTAACTCGGATGTATTTATGGAAGAAACGGCTACTTTTAGTGTATTGCTCTCTTTTTGCTAGATTTTTATCAATGTATCTGTCAACCTGTCAAAAAAACAATGTGTGCAATAAAAAAATATCAACATACACATAGCATAAATGTAATAAAGAGGAAGGAATACACACAGAGTACACCAAGACTCTCTTTTTGTTTATAAGTGATCTAATTACCATAGGTTGCTAGAATTGAGATGCAGAAGAAATAATTGTCCGAACAATTCTCACATCCTTAGCTGTCTTAAGAAAAAGATGTTGATAATTTCTTGCAGGATCATGTGGCAAATGAATTAATCAAATGGAAGGCATTGTCAGAAGGTACTCTTCAAGTTTCAGTTTTAAGTTAATTTCAGCTTTTTCTACCAGCCAATAGCCGTAATCAAGGGAATTGATTTACAGTGTGAATCGCCTGGAGTGTAAGTGTTCGTGTCTCCGTTTTGTCTGCCATTTGGAGTTTGTAAGCTCTTAGTAGATCACAAACTTTTATGCAACTGTGTTAATTATGTTTGATTTGCTATTTCCAACATTCATAGTATTTGCTGATAATATAAGAATGTTATGTCTTCATTAGTCCTTTTTCTATCCTACATGATTTAGACACAAGATATTACATATTAGAATCCTCACCTATTTTTTTAATTTACCTAATTTTTGTAAGGACTTTTTTGATACATGCACTATACTAGTCATGTATAGTCAAAATTTAATTTTTTATTAATTATCAATCATGATTATATTTGTTAAGGTCAAAGCTCAAATTAGAAGAGAATCACAGTCCAATATTAACACTGGTATACAAGCTTGTGTTCTTATTTTAATCACGTGCAGTATGAAGTTTAATACTCTAGGCAGCTTTTTATCAATAGCAACAATGTTCTCACCTTCGCACTTGCTTGAATAGTTCAGTGGCAAAAAACTTGTAGTGCATTAGTACTCTACTAAAGTGGAGATTTGAGTTTAAATCTCCCCTCTCTCATGCCCAAAAAAAAAAAAACTAATGTTCTCATCTTTCCCCACTACGAAAGGATAACACGCAACATTTTAGGCTGTATACGGAAGTAAAGTAAATTTAGAAAAGCATAGTATGACTTAATATTTTTTCGAATAGTCTGTGATATATACTATGTTTGTAGAACTGGGTAATAATAGAAGTTTCATAATTATGTTTGTAGCACTGGGTAATTAATAGAAGTTTTATTTTTATTTTTCTAGTCTTTCGGTTGGTGTTAACTATTAAGGAACCAGTTTCTGATCTTCTTCCCTATCCTTCATCCTTCGCATTCTCCTTCCTTTTTGGCTGGAGGCAAGGCTGGCTTTTATGGCTTCTGCGGATCAGCCCTTAGCCTCTTTGGAGTGATTGAAACTTAAAGATGATCTCGTTTTCGTTGTCTGGCGTTAGTTATTTACCGGTTCTGATCAGTTTAGACAATAATTAAGCAGTGTCTCCAAACCCTAGCTGGCAATAGATATATCCTTAACCTCTTCTATGAAGGGCACCAGAGAGAAGAAAATTATTAAAAACCTTCTTTTTCAAGTTCCAACTGTTAAAATCATTTGGACGTTAACCCTCAAACTGTCGGGAGTATGATCAATAGAATAACCTTGTGTAAAAAACGTACACATCACATTTTCGTTGGATTGGATTTTTTTTTTTTTTAATTTTTCTTTTTTAGTTGTCCTCGTCAAACAGAGATAACACCTCACCAAACTCGAAAAAAGAAAACTAAATTCAATGGTAATTATAAAATAATATAGGTTCAAGAAAGCTATTTGGGATATCAAAGGGAGAAAGAACCAAAAAAAATGGAAGCTTAAGAAATGAGAATCAAGCAACAGGCGAAAACCTCAGTTTTCGCACGGTTTCAAACTGCAACTGGTGGATTATTAGCACTGTTATAACCCGTGATTGGTAGTCTTGATTAATTTATTGCGTCGTCACGAGCCCATTACTTCTATGGAATCTGGAATTGTTGTGCTTGATGACATATGCTAATGAAAAACATTCTGAAAGGTATAAAATAAAAAGGTACCATACATGAAGCTTGAAGAAGCATAACTTAGGGCATCAGCACGTGGACAGGTCAAATAATAATTCACAAATACTTCTCTTTCTTTAGTGTGCATTAGTGCCAAGATTTAGGATATCATTAGGTTACTTCTTGTTCCAAGCTATCTTCTCTCCGTTTCTTTAACATGGTCTTCATATTGTGCTAATTATTCTGCCCTAATAAAATTCATTGTCTCTTCTTAATGAGTATATTAGGACAAAAGACCAATGAATTATTTAGGGAGATGAAAATGAAATTTTGATCATGTGAATTTTTTTAAATATATAGTAGAATGTATATAGTAATTGTTGAACCGAAAATTTTGTTAACTACTGAATCAACAAGTTGAATTTATTTTCCTTGGAAAGGTTCAATTGCATTTATTTCTCTTGGGAAGATTGAATCTTAAGAACCGGAGGTTGGACTATACTAATAAGCTCCAAAGATATAGGGTCTGATAAGAATCTTGCAAAAAAAGAAGAAAGTGATGTCATATTGGAGGTTTTTCCAGTAAAAATACTCCGATACTTAAATTAGCAATGATCTAAAAAAAATAGAGAGATGAAAAAAAAAGGTGACAAAAAGAATGAATAGTGAATAATAAATTGAAAATTTTGTCAATGGCTTTCTCAAAAAAAGGGAAAAGGTCAAGAGCTTTCAAAGCATAATCATGTCGCTAGTAGATGCTGAGAATAATAATCTCATAATATTGTTGATGGTAACAAAAGGATCATCTAATTCCTTTGTTCAACCAAATTAGACCCTATTTTTAGGGTAATAGTATAAGTTCAACACGTAGTGTTAGAATCTTATTAAGGTTGGAAGTTATCAAGACTTTTTATTGTTGGTTTCTGATATAACAGTTATACCCAAAATAGGGTTGGATTCTTCTTGCCAGTATAGGACTTGTATCGAGATTATAAAAGTTGTTTCTTTTATAGAATGTGTTTCTCATTTATGCTTCTAGGTGGTTAAGTTCTTTGAAACTATCTAAACATGATCAGGGTGATTGGGTAATGACTAGGGTAGTCGGTTAACTCGAAGAAAGTACCTAATGATTGAGGACATCATTAGTGAGAGGAGGTTTAGGAGCCAACTCGATGACACTTGTGTACCCTTGTATCTATTGAGCCCTTATTTATAGTCCAACCTTGTCATTTAGAACAGACAGACTGAGAATGCATAGTAATTAGACCTTCTGAACCAAAATCCAAAAAGGAACAATTATATAGATAAAATAATAAAAATAATAGTAGAAATTTTATTAAAATGAAATGTGTGTTTTAAAGCATATATATATATATATATATATATCATTTTCTTAAAATGCTATCCACCCTTCATTAATTGAGTGAGTGATATATACAAGATAAGCAAATACAAGCAAACTTTAATATTCTTGACTATTACAAGCCTATACCAAGAGCTCCTAGTTAATTTATGCAATTACAGAAAATAAAAGAGAATTTAATGCATGAAAAATAATGATAATATAAACTTATTTTTGATAATTGGCGGGAGAAGAAAGAGATGTATGAAGGGTATGTATATTTATATACCCTTCATTTATGACATTACCTCTTATATACCGAAGAAAAATTTAAAATATAACAAGAAATTAAAACTATCACTCTTATTTATACGAGTCTTAAAAGATTTTATTTATATATGAAAATAAACAAAGAAAAGAAAAGAAATTAAATACATATTATAACATGATCTTTGGAATATTTTGTTGATTATGATTTGATTGACACAATTAATTGTGTTTTCCATTTGTTGTTCAACAAAGCACTTGTGAAAATAGTATATGATAATAAAAATAAATCATGATTCTTTTCATCCTCCTTTAAACTAGTGATAATTTTTTCTGAAATTCTAACTTGATATTATGAATCCTAACTGTAAGATTTCATGTGATCTTGTCTTAAAATTTTCTAATGATCTAGTTATGGAGCTTTTTTAATGATCTTGTCATAAATTTTTTTTTCATGATCTTGTCATAAATTTTTTTTTCATGATCTTGTCATAAATTTTTTTTTCATGATCTTGTCATGAATCTTTTTTCCTATGAAGATGTCATAAGAATCTCCTACAAACTTATCATGAAATGTTTTTAACTTTAAGGATTTTTCTTTAATATCCTTCATCATGATTTTTTTTTTCTTTCTCTTTTCCTCTTCTCTCTATTTTTTTTTTATAAAAAGCACACTTTAAAACTAATCAAACATGCTTTGATGCCATAAAGAAATTTAAAATATGACAAAAAAATTGAAACTATTACTCTTATTTATACGAGTCTTATCAGACTTTATTTATACATGAAAATTTATAAAAGAAAAAAAAAGAAATTAAATACATATTAATACATGATCTTGAGAATATTTTATGAATTATGTTTTGATTGACATACTTAATTATATTTTCTATTTCTTATTCATCAAATAACTTTTAAAAATTGCATATGATAGTAATCAACCATGAATTTTATCATATACACCTCTTTATTCATAATTACCAAACAAAAATGAGTTTAATCAATAGTTCAAAATATAACATCACCATTTTAAATTAATCAATGCCATGAATTATATTATCATTATTGTATCTATTCAATTCATGGAAATTGCTAGTTTAGCCAGTGAAATTTTGTTGAATTACTAGTCTATATATTCTTTTAAGTACTAGGTTAGTCTATATTGTTGAAAATAATATTTTGAAGTGCGCTTTATAAGGGTAACAAAGTAAATTCATAGTAAATGGTCCTATATTTTATCAAAATTATCTGTCTTAATAGAATTTACTTTTTTTTTTCTCTTTTCATAACATATTCTCTTGTAGAATTTTGATTATAATTCAGAGAGAGAGAGAGACCAAAAATATAAAGTTGAATATAATTTTATCGAGTTATTGGACTTTTGAGCTAGGCTCCTACTTTAGGGGGGAGTTAGGTCTGACATGTAAATGTAAATTTAACCTATATTATTATTAGTTAAAACATATTCTCTAGTTGGCTCTCTCTTACCATTGGAGGAAGTTCACAAGATTCTCAAAATGAATATGAGCAAAACCTTAATAAGAAAAGACTTGAATAATTATATTGTATAATAAAGTGCAGAGCAAATCATATATAAATGCATGGAAATTAAAGATTGGAATATAATTAGAAAATATAACATTTTAGTCCCTTATTTTATAGGTATATGTCAATTTAGTATTTAATATTTTAATAATTATTATGTTAATCTTCACAGTTAGAAATATGCTATTAAATAGGTTTTTTTTAAGGTCAAAATATTATTTTTGTCATTTTTAAAATAAAGTTGTTAGATGATAGTTTGAAAAGTAAAAAATGACACATGTCATAATATGATAAATTAATAATAACACGTGTCATCATATAATTGGTTAATATTTGTAATAAATATATTTTTTGAAATAATAAATATTTTTAAAAGTAAATTAATAAATATATATTTAATAAAATGACACGTATCATAATATGATAGTTATAAATGATATCATCATGTAATTGGTTTATATTTTTAATAAATATATTTTTTTAAGGAATAAAAATTTTTAAAAGTAAATTAATAAATATATATTTTAAATAAAAGACATGTGTCACAATATGATTAATTACAAATGACACGTGTGATCATATAATTAGTTGATATTTTTAATAATATATTTTTTAAGAAATAAATATTTTTAAAAGTAAATTATAAATATATTTAATAAATAAAGGACACGTGTCATAATATGATTTGTTACAAATGACACGTGTCATTATGTAATTAGTTTATATATTTAATAAATATATATTTTTAAGGAATAAATATTTTTAAAAGTAAATTAATAAATATATATTTAATAAGTAAAAAACACATTTTATAATATAATTAATTACAAATAACACGTGTCGTCATCATGTAATTGGTTTATATATTTAATAAATATTTTTTTAAGAATTTTTTTAAAAAGTAAATTAATAAATATATATTTAATAAATAAAGGACTCGTGTTATAATATAATTAGTTACAAATGATACGTGTTATCTTGTAATTGATTTTATATTTATAATAAATATTTTTAAAAATAAAATAATTAATACATTTTCTGCCCACCATTGCTAGAAAATAGCGACTGGCCAACCGTCAATCACCTTTTTTTCAGTGATGGTGGGGTACTAATAAAGGCATCATTAGACTCTATTTTTCTTAATCTACATAATGGTGGGGTCATTTTTTCTAAAATAAAATGCAAAAAAATGGCCAAATATGGTGGCTACTCGCTTTCAAACAGTTGGAGGCGGGGAGGCGATGACTTGCACTGTCCCCACATATAGACAGATCGGTAGCCAGCCTATCCATAGGTGATGGTGGTGACCGTTTGACCGCAAGTGCCAGTGGGCACTGCCCCTCTCCACTTTTGTTTTTACATTTTTCTTTATATTGTTTTGCAAAAATATAACTTTACTATTATGTAGATTAAGAAAAATAAAGTCTAATGATATAAAATTAGATAATTTTTATCGACATGTCGCTGAAAAACAGTGGCCTACCAATCACCATTTTCTAGCAACGGTGACAGTTTTATTTTTTATTTTTTTATTTAATTTACTTTTTTTAAAATTATTTAATAAAAATTAAAACTAATTAAATAATGACACGTGTTTAATAATTAATAAATATTTGACTAAGAATATTATGATAAATGTAGTAAAAATTAAACATTTAACAACATCTTTATAACGACAAAAATTAATGTAATAATTATTAAAATATTAAAAGTTAAATTAATATATACTATAAAGTAAGAGGCTAAAACGTCATTTTTCTATATAACTTTATTAAACATAAAATATTTTTGGTGCTCGCTGTGACAATATCTCATTACCTTCAATGAATCTCTCTCACTCTCAGCCCAAGATTTAAGAATGAGCCTTTTGTCTGCATATGCATATGCATATGCATTTTCTCGATCTCGCATCTATTGTCTAATTATACTAATATTTTGGACTTTTTGGGCAAATTTGACTTGAAGGCACCTCTTATTAAAGAATAACGTAGACTCTAGGCTTAAACTAAATGCTACCATTCATAAGATTTATCAAAAGCCTCACATCACATGCAGAATGACTATTGGATTTTATTTTATTTTTTAATTATTATCATTAGCTAACTCGAATATTACTTCTCTTTTATATATCAATTAAATTTTGGATTGTGTAGACTTTGCCTCGATGATATTCATCTTTGATCATAGGTTGGATCTTTAATTATTTTAATTATGTATTGAATGGGAATGGTAATTTCATTTTACATGATACTAATACTAAATTTAAATATATATTAATTATACAAAATCTTACATATGAGTTGACGTTGTTAATATAATATATCATTATCACACAACCAACTATAATTTGTGTCATAGACTGCGGAATATTATATTTAAAAATAAAGAGAAAGTCTTCGATGCTATATATATTACCACCTTTGTTCAATAAAATTATATCATCATTGATTATTTTAATTTATCTATACGACAATGACTTATTGAAGGTGCCTTAAACCGAAAGGATTAGGGACCTCTCATGAAGTGAACAAATTCTTGTATCGAAATTATTATGGTCATTATCATGACAATCAATTGCTTTACCCTATTTGCTTTCATAACTGAGATTGTTACGCATTCTACATTGTATTTCAAGATTTACATTCTATATTATTGCTGGCCCATTATTTACTGAGCACAATCAGCCTATATCACTACATTTTTAATTGAAGTTCTCTTTAATTAAGGAACAAACTCAAATCAAGATAAATTGAGTGGATTCAGTTCATAAATAGTATTCATTTATCAGGTAATCTAATTTGTTAACCCATAAAATCTTAAAATGGGTTGTGTAACATATGACAAAGCGAGAACATATTAAAATTGTTATTTTATTTAAATTTAGATTAGTTTAATCATTATCCTCATCAAAAGGGATTTCTTATGAAGTGAAATAATTCAACTTAAAATCCTTTTCTTTTTTGTTGCATTATAAATTATGAATGGTCTTAAACTCTAATTTAATTGGATTAATCAAGTTATGTATGTTCATGTATACTTCGAGTATAATTTGGATATATACACTATAAATAAAGTCAATTTATTTGATCATGGATAATTATTCAACTTTGAGTTATCAACCATCTAGAGCATCCTACTTATCTTTGAAGAACTCAATACACTGAGCACTTTCATTCTCAGAAAATACTGATTAGAGTATCAAAATGTCTTTTTCTTGCATAAAGATGGTATTTTCTACAATTTCAAAGAGTTATCAAGGACAAAAAAGTAATTTTGTAGAGTTTAACCTCTAAAGCTTCCAGTTGCGCCTTTTATGAGAACTTCTGAACAAAACAATAGATTTCTTTATAGCTTTAAGACAACCATGATGAACCAACTTAACTCTCATTTCCCAAACCTTGAAAACACTGAAATCGAAGGTCCGTGTGCTTCTGACTTGGCCACTCTGAAGAACGACATCCCTGCAAGCATTACAAGTATACTAACAAAGATGATGAAACAAATAGAGAAGGCGGGGAAGGAAAATCAAGAGTTAAGAGCTGACTGCGGTAGAAGGAGTCAAAGACTTTCAAGACTATTGGATGATCTCGAAAATCTTTCACCCTGCAAAACCAAGTAAAGACATAACTAATGAGAGAGATCCATGGATAATGGAGGAAAGAAGGAACCTGTTGATTAAATAGGGAAAAAAAAGTGTAGAATAGACTAAACGATTAGACAACAAGCAAGATTTTAGAGCATTAATCTTAAAAAAAGTTAATGAGCTTTGTTGAAGGAATAGGAAAGCCAAAACCAATGAAAACACAATATCATTAGCATAGAAGGTGAATCAAGATCTTTTTACGAAAGTTAAGAGAGCAAAAAGGCTCTGAATATTTGTTATACCAAACTTCTGTAAATATGATGAGATAAGGGATCCTAAAAAGCACTTCTTCTACTTTAATGCGAAGATAGTAATACACTTGATGGATGATGCTTTAAAGTGGATTACTTTTCCTTTTAGCCTTAAGGGACTCGCTCAAGTATACTTTTAACCGCTAAAGGAGAACTCAATCTTGTCATTTGATGAATTGACTACCAAGTTTATCACATAGTGCATTCAGAAAAAGAAGAAGAAGAAAATAATATCATATTTTTTTCTTAATAAAATAAAAGGAGAATGCATCAATCAAGAGCTTTTTAAATCAGTTTAACAGGGAGTTCATTAAAATCTAAAGTGTTTATGATATAGATATCACAATATAGGCATACCACAAGAGAGTAAGGACTTTAACTCCTTACTACCGATACCTCATTAAAAAGAACTTCACTTCTTTTAAAGTGATAAGTCAAAAGTTGAAGCAATGTATAAGGGAGGAAGAATATGAAGCTACTACAATAAAAGAAACTTTTGTGATTACCACACAAAAAGAAGATGTAGCTTTCAGTAACGAAGGGTTTAAGAAATGACCTTCCAACAACGAAAGGGGAGGAAAATAAAATTTTCAGAGGTTGTATGAGCATTTGATTCCATCAATACACCACCTGACAAAATTTGGCAGAAGTATAAAGATTCTAGAATGTTTAGAAGACTAAGACTAACATTAAGTTTAGAACATCCGAAGAATATGAACAAGCACTGTCTATTCCATAAAGAAAAGGAACACAACATTTCTACATGTAAACAACTGCAGGAATTGATACAGGCTCTGATAAGGAACAAATATTTTTCTAAGTACTGGTTAATGATGGAACCACAAAAGACAATAATAAAGAAACTTGCAAAGGATCTTAAATATATTGATGCGAAAGTCACAACAATATAGGAGAATAGTGCAAAGATATTGGATGCTATCTACAGATCAGTAAATGACTTCCAATATAAAAAGGAAGACGAAACTACTAAAGAGGAAACAAACAAAAAAGAAGGTGTGCTAGTCATAGAAGAACCACAGATAGTAAGAGAACCATTGTAAGATTCTATAAAAGCGTTGGATGTAAGGATGGTAGACAACCAACACTTCATAAACATACTTCATGAAATACCTTTAGAGAGGGGAAAAAGAGACGACAAATAGAGGTCTTTATTTTGAAGGGCCGCTAAGATCCAAAAAACCAGAGTATGAGAGACCTCGGCTCCTATCAACATGGCTATCAAACAAGATTTAAGAGAGAATCTTTCCCTTGGAAAGATTTGACAAATGTCATACTTCTACACCTTGATCCTCTAATAATTGTTAATGTGTTTTAAGGTGTATGCATGTGATTGTGTACATGTTGAAAAAAAAATTAAACACATGTATCATATACACAAATTTCGCTGTGAAATTAAGCATATAATCAATATATATACATATAACTTAAATCATTGACAACTTAAGTATGAGACCCGATTCCTATAAATATCATAGATACCTAGATTTTGAAGTATCAAGATAAAGAAATTGTAGAGATAATCGATTTTGACCCTATTACAAATATTTATTTTTTGTGTGTGTGGCACGTGCGAATAATATTTCAACGTGGTTATGTTAACCCATTAGTGTGGTAGTGTGGAACCCGCACAGGTGACCAATCGACCACGTTAAATGACAATAGGGTAAAATCACACATTTATTATTTAATTTATTTATTAACCTAACTATGGTTAAGAATTAACCAATGTTGAGTAAAAGGTTAACTAAGGTTAATATAAGTTAATTAAGTAATTAAATTGATTAACATTTATCCAAATTTGATAATATAATAATAATAGATATTATCAATTTTTTATATTATTATTATTATATTATTTGAAATGGGATAAGTGTTAATTAAGGTAATATAGGTGTGTTATTGTGATTGGTTATGGAAAAAATAAAAAGAGGGCAATTGTGGTGTTTTAATTGGTTAGAGAAAAAAAAAAGAAGAAGATAATTGTTTAGAAAAAGGAGAGATGCACGTGAGAAAAAGAGAGAGGGAGAGAAGTGTTGCCAAAGGAAGAAAGAAAGAAAAGGGAAGAAAGGAAGAAAAGAAAAGAAAGAAAGAAATGAAGGAGAAAAAGAAAGAAGTAAGGAGAAATTTATTATTTTAGTATTTATTTCATGTATTTAGATGTATTTATATGTATATAGATACATATATATATATATATATATATATATATACGTCTCTATGTGTGTATACATGTATTTTTGTATGTATAGGTGTAGATATACATATATGTGTATTAATAAATAGAAATACATATGTATATTTGTATGTATTTATGCATGTATATATTGTTGTGTGGTATGGTGTGTGATGTGTATAGATGTGTATAATTTTAAAAATTAAATACGCAACGGAAGTATTCATACATATTAAACAATATGTAACATATTCAAGCATGTATGATCATTCAAGTACATATATATCTCATATATATATTTCATGCATGATATAAAATGAATAACAAATAAATAACCTACCCGGTTATGAAGATAGCTTTATAATTCTTCAAGAACTCCAAGCTTCAATTTGTTGAGCTCACCTTGAAGTGTTCCCTTGCACAATTCTAGTTCACAACTAAATCCGGTGGGATTGTGAAGCTAGAATGGCAGCCTTGAATTTCCAGCAAATGATTGTTTTAACACTTAAAACAATTTGTCCTTATGAATGATTACTACCAAGAGATGAGAAGAATTAGATGTTTTCTATAGTTCTTTACAACTCTATATGTTGTACCTTGGTAAGCCTTTGCATTTTCTCTCAACACTTTGAGAAAAACACTTAGGAAAAGCTCTCAATTCTCTCTCTTTTCTCCTAGAACGAATTTCACTCTATCTTTTCACAAATTGAACTCTTTCAATTCTTTCTTAAGTGCAAAGAATGATTTCTCTTAGTGCTTCACCACCACTTAACCATGTTTGCCATTACAAACATTAATCTATCATATTTTTTACTCACCAATTTGATTCAACCAATTGAATCAATTTTTAGAGAGTAAATGGCATTTAATCAATATTAAGTGGTTTTACCACTTCCTTAGTGCATCATTTAAGAATTACAAAGTGGTAAACTTTCCTTATTATTAATAACAAGTGTATTCTCCATTAGTAAATGGTGTTTGCCACTTATTCCAATTAATAATAATAATTTGATTAATATATAAAATATTAATAATTCAAAACTATTTTGAATATTTACATTTACCATATATGTATTTACCAAGTAAGGTAAATAGGTAAATACATGGTAAATTATTTATGGAGCAAGATTATGTCACTTGTCAATTTCTTATTGGTTAACAACTCTTGTAAACCAATAATGTGTTTTACCTTCAATTATTGACAAGTGAATAATAAAATGAACCTATAAACATTTTTCATTTTGCTGGAAATTATTGGATTAATTGTTCAATCCAATTCGCCGCCCCAGTGCACAACGAGTACACTTCATATTGTGAGACTCTCTAGGTCCATGCCCGATTTGTCATATGAAACTATTTCACACGTCCGTGAACAATGTCCCACACACATGTTACAGATATTACAAAATGGCGCATTAGACCATACAAGTTGAGGTTATATCATATTCGTATAATCTTTCCATCATAAATATCCTAGAAGAGCGGAGATATAGATCAACACCGTCAAGTCTCCATGTGCTCAACCATAAACTTATCTCTAGATTAGTATTTCAATAAATAATATCCGTAAACACTTTTACGATATTATTTTTCCGATAATAAAATTAATTCTTGGATATGTCTGCTTATGGCCATAAGACTTTCTGAAATACAATCTTAGAGTTACAGGATATTTTACTCACCCAATTGAGTTGATGGATCCCATATTTGTACACACCGGACTCCATGAGCATCGGACCATACCCAGCGACACCCAGCGGTCAGACCATGAAAGGTATCTGACATGTGTGGAACCAAAGTATGATGGATCACTCACAAGTCCACCGTGGTACTTGATGCGATATTTCTATATCATAATTTAAGTGCAAGTATACACTATCGTATGCAAGTAATAAAGAGACTAAATAAGTCGGATGTCGAACCCACAGGGATAATTCTTTCTTTTTAACCAATTACTAAAATTATATCTTCCTAATAATTATTCAGAAAAATAAAAATCTAAGAATGAATGTAAGAAATATAAAAGTAAAAACACAATGCAATGAGATGTGAAGATATAGCAACGTAGAGAGAACCTAGGATTAATATTATCCCTCAATATGTTTCTAATAATTAATCCTCTAATATTTAACTCACTTAGTCTTTATTATTGATCAAGACACTAATGTATTCACAAGCCTCTTCCAAGGTCATGCAAGTATACCCTAATTTACCAAATACCTATATTCCTATGGTATTTGTAATAAATTAAGATTCATTAAGATTAGGTCTTATTGATCATACATGCCAATTAGGTATATTCCTATCCTAAGTTGAAACTTGCATATGCAACATTGAATGTTACTCTACAATCATGCATCAAATTACCTAGGTCTAAATATATTGATTCCTCTTCCAAGTTTATCAAAATATTACCAACTCATTCACCATATATTGGCCAGATATATTGAAGCATTAAACACAAGTAATTTAAATAATAAATGACTAAGTTTATTAAATACTAAAAGATATGGCAATTTAAGCGCACATATTGAGTTCAAATATTAACCCTAGAAAACAAGTTAGCTCATGGCTACAAGAGAACAGCAGTAAAAATAATTATAAATCATGATACAATTATTAGCAAACCGATATAGACGTCGAATTGCTCTTAATTGCGCTGCCTAGGCACTCTTGATGCCGAAGAACGTCTTGTATCTCTCTCTAAAGATGCTTCAATTAAGCTCCTATTGCTCTCCAAGACTCGTGCTCTGTATTCTTGGTGCTCTTGGGTCGTCTTGGATTCATTCTTGAAGGCTGGGGACGAGTGGCTTTATATAGGGATTGATTTGAGCTTGAAAATCTCAATTCTCGTCGGACTAGGACTCGCACTACCGCTGGCGCGCTATGCATATGTCGCTGGGGCGACGCGTGAAAAAGCCTTCACCGCTGGAGCGGTGGGATCCTGGCGCTGGGGCGCTGCATGAAAACGGCTTCACCGCTGGCGCGGTGACTCTCTGGCGCTGGGGCGCTAGACGCGACTTAATCAGGTCGTTTTTCTTATTTCGATCACTATTCAGCGCTGGGGCGAAAATACTTGTGGCGCGGGGGCGCTGGACTCATAATTTGAAAACTTTGCATTTTAGTCCCTGTTTTCGCTCCTTTTGCGTTCTTTCTTTAAATTTCGTTCAAGTCCCTATAAATAACAATAATGTATATAAATAGCCATCTATTCTCATAAAATCATAAAATATCAATAATAAAAACATGAGAAAATATATGACAAATTTGCCCTTATCAGTACTCAGGTCTAAGGACCACGAATACTACTCAACTCGAAAGATCCTCCATTGACGGCTTTATGGGATGTCTATTGGAGATCTTTGTGAGTCTGTTCAATATTCAGTCTTTACTGAATACTTGTATCTCTATACGAGTTTCCACTAAACTCATGGTCTGCTAAGACTAACCATCTGGACTATCCAGATATAGACATACACTGATCTATATTTATTAAGGTCTTCACTAACAGACCCGCATTAGTGAAGATAGATCAGGAACATTAAGTTTAAGAACATATTTGCATAACAACATTTCTTAGCACCATTTGCAACTGATTGCAACTACGTCATTACTAATATATTCTTAGGTCTTTGTCCAATTTCAGACAAGGCTCTAACTCTTTAGATTTTGCTAATTCTTATAACCTGATAACTCTTATCAGTGCTATCTTTTAGCATTTATATATTTTAGCATTACTAACTCTTAGTTCTGATCTAAACTCTTTTAGATCAGATCTGAACTCTTTCAGATCATACAATGTCTAAAACGTTACAAGCATCTTACCATATTTATAAATAAAATAATTAGTGATATATTGAAATCATAAATATATAAACATAAAGCAAATATTTATACATAAAAGGGATGGCACGTAAGCACAAATCCCAACATATATGTGTATATATATATATGTGTGTGTGTGTGTGTGTGTGTGTGTGTGTGAATGTATGCATAGATTTATGTAAACATGTAAGTATGGTTGTATGCATATATGTATATGAATATATTTATGTGATATATATGTATATTGTATAAGTATGTATGTGTGTGATGTGTAGAATTAATGCCTTTGTGTGATCTTGATGTTAATAAAATTTTAATTGAATGTTTTTAGAGCATTAGAATTAAATTGGCATGATTTGAATGTCATTAGAACAAGAAATTGAGAAAAGAAATGTGTTGTATGGAGAAAGGTGAATTCGGACACTTAGGGGATTTTAGGGTTTGACTTGTGTTTTGTTTCAATTGTTGTGTATAAATGATTCATTGTATCAATTGGATATATATGGTTGATGGAAAATTTTAAAAATGAAGAAAAATGGACATAATTGTCCATTCTTAGTGAGATGAAGGGCAATTATGTCCAACCAAATTTATAGGGTGTTAAGCAATTTTTATGGCTTCAGATGGTGAATTAAATAAAATTGAATGACTATGTAAATGAAAAATGAAAAGTGGAGTCCATCCGGGCTTTGTAAGCCAATTAGGGCACTTATTAGTTTAAGTATAATTTTAGCATTGGTAAAGGTTACAAAATGTCATTTGTAGCATGTAGGTGAAGGAAATCGAGAGTGATAAAAGAAGAAAACTTTTCGAAAAAAAATTGAACTTGGAGCAGTTGGTGAGTAAAAATCTGTATTGTGTATAATTTGTTTAATATATTTTAGCATATTTGAATTTTATGTTTTATATGATCTTAAATACTTAAATATGATTTACAATTTTTATAATACTGTTATAATTATAAATTTTTATGTTCAGTTGAAAAATAGATTTTAAAATTTTGAAATTAGTTTTCAAAAGCCATTGGTACTTTTAGACTTACAGTGTGGTGATAGTTTAAGACCTAGCCAGTAAATCCCGTACGCATAGGCAAGTATTGGGAGACGTGTCACTAACTCAGAGAAGTCAGGTTATCGAGTCATGTGAGTCGTTTTATATGTACAAGGTATTGTCTCGCTATATATAGGCAATGTATGATTCCGCTGCATAACTAGTGAGATGTCTTTAGATGTCATAGTGGGTGTTGCTAGTTTAGACGCCTTGTGACCTACTCACGTGTGCGGTGCTAGTTTAGTCGCAGCATGGGTATAGAGCTTTAGGGTTACCATTTGGCACAGTTTAGAAAGAAAATGGCCGAGTAAGAGTTTTAGTAATTTTTGAGTTACGGAATACATATCAATGTATTTACATATATATGCATGTTAGCTACTATGTTTTACAGATTTTGGCAATTGTTTACAAGAATTATTAATAAAAACTGCTTGGTAAAATTTTATCAGCATATGATGTTTAAAAATAGTTTTACAGTTTTATAATCGCTTGAGAAGCATGTTTTAGGCAGTTTTTGTGAATTTAATATTTTTGTAGAATCTTATTTTTTATTAAAAAATTTAAATGCACTCACTGAGCTCTTTTAACTCACCCGTTTTGTGTTTTATATTTTCTAAAACACTTTTCAGGTGCAAACCTCGGTATGTAAGTTGCTAATTCTCCTACAGCTAATTAGTAGGCCAAGTCAGACGATTATTTTATAAATGTAAATGTGCTGAGTAGCACCTTTTAAGTTTCTGTATAGTAGTTATAGACTTTGTGCATATTATAAATATGTTTTGAATAAACAAGAAATGGTTTCAGTGACATAGTGATAGTTTTTACTTTTCATTAGTATGATAACTTTATGATTGAAATAAAATTGTTGGGTCGAGTTTGGATTTGATTTTGGAAGGACTGGAGGTCGTATTTGAAAGTTGAGAAAGCTATTTGAAATAGAAGTCTAATTTTTCTTGTAGGTTTGGTATTTAGATTTTCAGAAAAACAAAAGAAATTATATCTTTTTTTTTTCAATTTTGGTAAATTATCTTTATGAATATTCCGGGATTTTATTAGTGATAGCAAGAATTAAAAAAGAGTTTGCATCGCAGAATTTCTCAGCTTTGATAGTTAGATTTTGAAGAACTTCCATTGGAGTGCCTGACAGGGCCACCAAAATCTACAGTAGAGGGTCTCGGGGCGGGTTCTGTCATTAAGATTATAGAAACCTACATTTGATGACCTTCAATGAAGATTTTAATTCTGAATTTTTCCTAACTCCAACTTTGAACTTACCTTGAAGTGCACTATTGTTCAAAGTTCACAATAATTCAGTGGGATTGTAAAGTTAGAAGAACAGCAATTAAATTTTCAACAGCAAGGTTTTGTTTCTTGAAAGAAAAATAAGAGGAATTATTTTTCTTTCTCTCTAGTTTTTCTCACAACTCTTTATTCAAAGAAAACTCTCCAAAAACCAAACTCTCTTCAATGTCCTCTTACCTTACACTAATTTTTGTTTCACCCTTGTTAATCAAAATAAATTCACACCATTTTTGGTGCTCTAACCACTTCACAAGTGCTCCACCAAAATTAGGTTAAATAACTAATAACCAAAAATAATTTGTCACTATTTTTAATGGTCTAATAAAATTGATCATTAATTCTATAAAATAGTACTCCACTTAATTTAATTTATTCTTCTCAAATTAGGTATCTCTTCCATTTATGAATAAAATAACAAATAAATAAAAATTATATTTTATTTATTTAAATCATATATATTTAATAATTTAAAAACTATTTAAATAATTAATATATACCTTATTTAATTTTACTAACATGATTAATAGGTAAATTATGGTAAAACAATTCATGGAACAAAATTGTGCCACTTGTTAACATCTAATTAGTTAACAACTATTGTCAACTAATTAAGTGATGTACTTAACATTTAAGTCTAAACAAGTGCACGATCTGAGAAACCCTGAAATATATTTTCAGTTTGCTAGAATTTTTAGAATGGAACTGTTCAATCCATAATGTTGTCCTAGTGCACAATGAGTACACTTCATATTGTGAGACTCTCTAGGTCCACACACGAATTGTCATATGGAACTCCTCCATATGTCTATGAACGATACCCCACACACGTTATGGATATTACAAAGCGGTGCATTAGACCATACAAGTTGAGGTTATAACATATTTGTGTAATCCCTCCATCATTTATATCCGAGTAGAGCAGAGATATAAATCAATACTGTCAAATCTCCATATGCCAGATCGAAAGCTTATCTTTAGAATTGTATTTCAATAAATAATATTCACAAATACATTTGTGATATTATTTATCCATAAGGTTAAACTCTTTTCTCGGGAATTATTACTTATGGCTATAAGACTTTTGAAATACAATCTTAGAGTATTAGGATATATTACTCACCCAAATAAGCTGATAAATCTCATATCTATGCACACCGAACTCTATAAGCATCGAACCATACACAGCGATACCCAACAGTCAGACATGAAAGGTTTTTGACATGTGTGGAACCAAAGTATGGTAGATCACTCACAATCCCACCGTGGCACTCAGGTCAAAGGACTATGAATACTACTCAACTCAAAAGACCTTCTATTGATGACTTTATGAGATGTCTATTGGAGGTTTTTTGTGAGTCTATTTAGTATTCAGTCCTTATTGAATACTTGCATCTCTATACGAGCTTCCACTAAACTCATAGTTTGCTAAAATTAACCATCTGAACCATTCAGATATGGACATACACCGATCTATATATTTATTAAGGTATTTACTGACAGACCAGCATCAGTAAAGATAGATCAGGAACATAATATTTGAGAACATATTTACATAATGATATTTTTTAGCACTATTTATAACTCTTTGCAATTACGTCATTACTAATATATTCTTAGGTCTTTATCCCACTTCAGACAAAGCTCTAGCTCTTTACATATTGCCGAATTTTATAATCTGATATTCTTATCAGTGCCAACTCTTAGTATTTATAACTCTCAGCATTACTAATTCTCAACACTAATCTAAACTCATTTAGAACAGATCTGAACTCTTTCAAATCATACAATGTTTGAAACATTACAAGCATCTTATCATATAAAAAATATAATTAGCGATTTTAATGAAATAATAATACTAGTATAAATATTAAACAAATATTCATACATAAAGGGATGACACTTAAACATAAATCCCAACATAGAAAGCCTCCTCAAATATAGAAGGTCCTGCAGCAGACCCAGTAACAAAACTAGCCTCATTCACAAGTTTATTTGAAGCATCATGAGCTAACTTTGTTGTAGTAAGAGGCTTTGTTATAACTTCTAGAACACCTATCGGCTTCCTTGAAACCTTAAAGGCTGGACACCTTACTCTAGCTGCCTCTAGAACAACCTTAAAAATAACATCACAACTGGGATCAATGGTCTTCTACTTCTTCAGAGGACCCGACTTAGGACCTCCAAGTACACTTTTTGTTGATGTATTTCTTTCTTTTGAAATTTGTACCTTCTTAAAGGTATTTCAAAAGTAGTCAGTGATTATATCTAAAAACTCTTCCATAAAGCCCCAAAGACCTATAAAACCTAAAGGAAAGTCAGTGAAGGAATAAACAAAATTTCAAAAATGGAAAAATAGAAGGAACCTGTACCTGCCCCAATAGTTGCATTGGGAACCTCTAGGGAAGGAGTCGAAGTCCTTGTCGTAAAAGGAACTATAAAAGAGTAACCCTCAGTGAGTGGAACTGATTAAAATTATTTCGGAACAAACCTTGAGGAACTCAGTTGCAGAATGGACATTCGCGAAAGGACTAATAGGGATTAGCGGAATTCTAAGTTAGCTTCATTCGAAGAGATACCTTGTTTATAGGTCCCACACCTATACCAAATAATAGGAAGGCATTAGAGTCAGCAGAGGATGAAGCAATGGAATAGTCCAATATCCTACTGTCCCAAATTACTCGAATGGCTTCAACATTGATGCTTGTAATGGGAACCACCATTAAGAAATAAGAAAAAAAAGGTAAAACATTAGTAAAAGTACTTTTTTGAATTAACTTGGTGCTCACGTATATCAACAAAGAAGCTAATGTAAGTAAAAGGCCAATATATAGCCTTACCATTATCGCCTTTATTTTTTTTTATCTCAATAGATGATAAGATGGAATTAAGAAGAGTCTGATGATGCCCTAATAGTTTTAAGAACGCTCGTCCATCGAACAAAGGAACATGTCCTATAAAGTTCAAGTTAGAGGGGTCAAAGTAAAAAAGGTCTTCCTTGTAAGTCAGAGCAAATAGTAGATGATACACTTTGGAACAAAGTGAGTAATCTTTTAACATATGAGCTCAGGACATCTGCTTATGGGAAATGGAATCCCTCTAGAAAAAATTTTAAGGAACTAATTTCTCTTAGAAATATGAAAGAGGATCAAGCTTGTCTTCTAGTTGAACTCACTAAAAGACATAAAAACTTTATAAGAGTATTCTGGCCATTTTCAGTCACCACTCACGACCACAACATGCTTTTTAAAGCCCATATTTTTGTCTTTAAAATCATAAATAATCTTTCTTTAACTCTTGGGAGCCTAATAGAAGTTCTTTCTTGAACAGTGAAGATTATAAGTAATAAAGACATCAAAGAGAGTGAGAGCATATGGTGGGGGAATTATATAGTTGAGAATGACAATATCTTGTAATAAATGAAATATATTGAGATATATTTGAAGAGAAGAAAGACTAGTTACATAAAAAAAATCATGGATTAATAGTGAAATTGGAAAGCGAAATCAAGTGAGATGCTCTTTAAAGAAGGAAAGCTCTCCAGGTTGGACGAATAAATTATTAGCATAAGGTTCCCTTAAGGAAGATTCTTAATCTTTAAGCCTTCAAGAAACTCGAAAAAGGACTTGAGTTCATCAAAGGCAACTGAGCTCAAACTTTTCACCAATTAAGGTTTTTTATGGTAAGAGAAATTGAAAATCTTAGATGAGGGGACAAGAATAAGTTTTTTATGGATTCTTTTACTCTTGAAATTAAAATATAAAGAAAAAAGAAATGGCTAGAATTTAAATAAAAAAATTTAAAAACTATCCCTATCAAATCACAAGGTCACTTGAAATTAAAGAATTCCATCCACCAAAAATAGTGTTATGCCAAAAAAAAAAAAGAATGAATTTTATAAATTAAACATGTGCCACACTTTGGATAAGAAGTGAAGAATTGTGCCTTGTAAGATTTTTTATAGGCTAGTACTATTTTTTTTACTAGCAAGGGAACTTTTCTTAGGCTAAATAATGAGCTTAATTAGCCTATAATACTATACATTTCTAATTGAAGCCCACTTCAAGGAGTAAGCCCAAATCAATATATTTGAGTGACTTTTTGCACAGAAACAACATTCATTTATTAGGTAATTTGATCTGCCAATTAAAATTGGGTCGTGTAAAATATGATGAAGTGGAAACGTATTAAAATTATTATTTTATTCGAACTTAAATTATTTTAATAATTATCTTATATGAAAAAAAATTGGTACGAAGTGAAAGAATCTTATTTAAAATCTTTCTTCTTATTTGTTGCATTATAAATTATAAATAGTCTTAAACTCTAATTGAATTGGATTAATCAATATTACATGTATTTATGCATACTTAAAGTACAATTTAGATTTATGCATTATAAATAGAATCGATTTATTTGATCATAGATCATCGTTCAACCTTAAGTTATTAAGTATCTAAAGTATTTATTTGTATTTGAAGTATTCTATACAATGTGCATTCTCATTTTTTTATAAAAATATTAACTTGAGCATTAAAATATTTTTTTTCATGCAAAAAAAATGATTCCCTTTTGTAATTTTTAAGAGTTCCAAGAGAGAGATAATTTTGTAAAGTTTTAACCTCTAGAGCTTTCAATTATATTTCAAAATATTCATTCTAAATAATACAATATTTAGTAAGCGACCAATTAAATTTTACAACGTTTGAGACAATTCATTACATCGTATCGTTATCTATTTAATTAATACAACATCACGTGTTGCATCATTCAAAATGAAAATCTTAGGATATAATTTTAAATGACTGTCATTATTCTTTATGATTAATGTTTTTAAAGGAATTAGTCAAAATTACTTTTAACGAACCAGAGAATTAAATAATACAATATAACCTCCATAAATTATTAACGTTGTGATCATATAAAATTTATTAATTAAGAGAGATATTAATTTATCAAGATATTGAATGCATAGTATATTTTTTATTTCAAATATTTACTTTCTCAATACTCTTTTTAAGTATTTAATTTATTTTACTCATTCAGTCAGTTGAGATTTTAATGTGTATTTTTTAGACTTGAATTTTAATTAATACACGGTTTCAGTAGTAGTAATGGTTTATTATTTGAGTATAATAATTCAACTATATCTTAATTTAAAGAAAAGATATATAACACTAGATTCATATTTTAAGAAAATACAATATGGACTAAACTAACAATTGATTCCTCTTAATAAATTATTATTACTTTATAGAATGAGTGAGACCTATAGAAGCTTATAAGAGAATTTTGAAAATGTATTATCATGTAATTGAATTGAAATTATTTATTTATCTTTTTGGTTCAAGCAGGTACTAACAAAATTTATTATATAAAAAAATTATTAATTTATGGAGTATTAAGTTATAGAGATTATATTTTGTAAAAATTAACCAAAAAATGGTTATAGAGGTTATACGGTATATATTACAAAGTCACTACACTAATTGTGACTCGGTGAAAATTATTAAATTAAGAGTAGTTATCAAGTGTCTGCAGAGATCTTAGCTAAATTGCTAATTACTAATGTGGCCTTTTAGGTATGATGTTGTTGAGTCCGGGGCCAACTTGGTAGCAGTAGATTTGGGCAATGCATGTAAACTTATAGGCTGATATGGCTCCGATTAGTTTTTGGGCCCTTGGCAAGGTCGCAAGTCGCGACTTGCCCGTAAATTTTTATGTCGACCCAATTTTTTATTTTTTATTTTTTTTTTAAAAAAACCTTAAAAATACACCTCATAGCAGTTATAAAACAATTAATTTCAGGATAAAAGTAAGTATATAAATATGTAATTTTTTAAGTACAATTAATTTCTCATGTGCCAAATATTTTAGGGTCCATGCCCCCTACGTAGTTGTAAGGGTCAACATCTCCCAAGCATGTATTTTTCTGGCCTAATAATTCCAGGCTTTGCCTAGTTCGTAGTTTCTTATATATGTATTATAACTTTCCTACTGATAGTAACATCGATGAAAACTTATAATGCCTAAAGTTGCTGTTTATGATTCATATCTCAATCTCCTACGTCTTGAACTTTAGATGTGAACCTTTAACTTAATGAATGGAACGGTACGACATAAGCACTCTGGGTTGTTTTGATTGAATAAACTATAGTTAATACATGCACACCAAATTAGTTAATTGTACGGCGTCGATATCAAAAGACATTTTTCTGGCACGCAGATGAATTAACCTTTATTCCTTGAGAAAACTTATTTCGGAAAACTTGTCTATATATAAACGTAAAGTAATCTCCAGTAAGCGTATAATAAAAATCACTTGTTAAACTCATTTATCGAAGCAGCCAGCAGCAAGCAGTTAGAACTAGACCATGGGATTCACAAACCAGAAGCAATGCCTTTGTTTGGCCTTGATATTTGTATTGGGAGCTTTGATTCCGCAAGCAATGTCGACTCGTTCTCTCCATGATGCATCAATGCACGAGAAATTTGAAGAATGGATGGCTCATTATGGACGTGTGTACAAGGACAACCTTGGGAAGGAGCAGTGCGTAGACGCACGTGCTGGTGCATTTGACCACAAAATTTTTAAACAAATTTAATTTTTTAAATTAATTTATGTTGTTTATGTTTATTTATAATTATTTAATTTAATAATTTAAATTATTTAATTATTATGTAAATAAAATTTTTATCTAAGTTGTTAGTTGTAATTAAATTAAATTTTGATTTAATTGTTATATGTTATGTTGATTATTGTTTTGTGAATATTAATAATTTTTTAATTTTTTTAGGAATGAAAAACTCACAAAAGAATACGTAAAAGCCAAAAAATATTTTTACCGAGCGAACGTACATCCTTATTTGAAGTTATGGGTTATACGAAATATAAAAAATAAATTAACTTCGAGGCAGTTTAGCACATAAGATTTTATATTTAGAACCACATATTTTGATAGTTTATTAAATATATCAGATATTTCATTCTTAAGTATTTTAGCACATAAGATTTTATTAAGACTTATGCATACCAAAAATTTATATGAAGAATTATGATTCTATATAGGTAAACAACGTATTAAATTCTCTCGTCAAGATTTTTATTTGACTATTGGTTTGAGGATGAGGGATTATCCTGTAGTAAGTGGGTTAGGAGATAGACTATTCCATAAATATTTTCGGGTAGAAGTCAATTGACTTACAAGGATTTAGATCTGTGGTTCGTGAGCGTTGCATTTTACAATGATGTAGATGTAATAAACATATGTCTATTTTATGTATTTTATAAATTGATAATGTCACGTAATTGGAATAGAATCATACAATATTTTGTACTTCGTCTCGTAGATAATTTAGATGAGTTTAATGTCTATCATTGGGGCACGATTGCATGGACTACACTCTACAATAGTTTATGCATGGCTCTAATAAAAAAATTAGCGAATGTTAAAAAAGCAGGTTCTGGGGATAAGGAATCATTCAACTTGTACTCATTTTGTCACGTATTTTTGGTAAGTAATTCTATCTTTTTGATTCATTATCATATTAGGATAGAGAAAATTTTATTTTGTTGACATTGTAATTTTTAAATTTATTATCATCTCAGGTGTGGATCTACGAGGCGATCTTAAGGTGTGGGGAGCTGTTTGTCGACAGGAATGGAGACTATTTTTCTCGTATTCTAAATTGGTCTGGTACGAGCACCCCATTATACGAAAAAGTCGTAGATGTCATCTTCGATAGTGTTGGGGTATGCTTTTATGTTCAACAAAAAATATATATAACTTCCTTATAATTTGTGTTATATTTTCTAAGAAATATTAATAAATTTAAAATATTATAAAGGCTTTGGATGTTCATAGGAAGTTGGTACCCCGCAAACATTAGAAGACTACAGACTATCACTCGGCGATAAACTTTTGCATTCCATCGGAAAAATGGGGAGGGAGTCTTAGGTTGGAGACAGTTGATATCCCGGACACTTAATTCACTGATAATCTGCAGAATGTCCACAAATTTGAAGCCCCACCAGCGATTGAATCAATGGTATAATAATTTATTTTTTTTTCCCTTGAATTACCTAATGCTTATGTTACTGATTAGTATTAGCTTGTGAAAATTGATTATAATAACTTATGTATAGTTTCAATCCGGCACGTCAACATTACAGTATCAAATCCTAGAGAAGAGGATGGATGATCTTGAAACAAGGATATTTATCATGATTGATAAGGGTAACGCAGAGCTTTCGGCCAAGATTGATAAGGCTGAAGAAAATATCTTACATCAGATATCTCTCTTGATGCAACAGCTTAAACCAGCCAAGATCTCCGAGGACGTAGGACAGAGTAATGGTACGTTTTATACCTAAAATATATTTATTGGATACAAAGTTTAACAAGTCAATACATTAACCAATATTGTTTGGTTTTGTAGGGTATCAAATTCATGGTTGCTGACTTTCAGAATTTTGCTCCTGCCAACGAGTCTCACCATCAGTCATTTGCTTCTATTGCTGATAGCCCTACAAGTTTAAAAATTATACCTGCTCCATCGGGTGAAAACATAAGTAGGTATGGGCGCCTTCGTAAGAAGGCAGCAGCCCAAGTAAGTCCATATACAAATCTGTTAAAACAGCCCGTGAAGAAGAAACTTGTGGAATTGCAAATAGGATCTACTATTGACATAAACGGTCAGTTGATTCCTATTGATCAAGGTAAATATGCTGAGCTTCTGGATTGGATAAAAAACAATGACCCAACACAACGAGTTCATTTGCGCAGACTCGATTTGAATAACACATGATTTAATGAGGTACTACAAAATTGACTTGACGATTCGGTGATGACTTATTTTTACTTTTTTGTTTTGTGAATTATCTAATAATATCAAAACTTATACATATTCTGTATTTTGCAGCAAATAAATGAATATTTGAAGGTTTTGCGTTGGCGTCAAAGAACGTTTTCTGACATGTACTTACAGGATTGTACAACTGCAGATGCATATTTCTACGTAAGTTATTATATTATCCGTTTATTATGCATATAACATTATTATCTCCATGAATGTGTATATTAACTATTATCGACTTTAACGAGTATATTTTATTTGTGTTTAAGAGTACATTCTGTTGGGATGCCTTTTTTATCCAAGTTCGCAACCTAAAACTATTGGATGTGTGCATGTGGTACACGTGTCCATTTTAATAATTCATATACATACGCATCTAATACATACATATACGCAATATAAATGCAACGGAAGCTAGAAATCTAATTTTCTAAAAATGAACACGATAAATTTTATTCAATTACACTAATAAATAAAATTAAACTATATTAATCATTTTAATACAAAATTGAGAAATATCACCTATCAAGCCTTTGGAACGGATTTCTTCTAGAGTATCGCCTGAAGTAGACCCGTTGACAGTTTTAGGACCCAACGTGGTGGGCTTGGGTCGCTAGAACAACAGCCTATATTTTTCTTAGCATTGGTTTAACACTTAAACTACGAGATTAACTCTTAATTCCCATAGTCTAACATATTCATTTTGTATTTGATGAGTTCAATATTTAAATTCATCAAAATACAAATAACTAAAATGTAACAATAGTGGCCATTTATTTAAGGGTAGAAGATTTATAACAAAACAATTTTGTTATATGTTTTTGTTATTTTTAACACTTAAAACTTTAAAACAAAACAATTTTTCTTACCTTAAAATTGGCCGCCTGTATTGTTGGCTACAAAGAAAAATGAAAAATATTTTTCCATCTTGTTTCTTCCTTCCTTGCCAAACAACCTTCTTTTTCTTCACAGGAAAAATTGAAAACTCTTTTTCATCTTTCTTTTTCCTCTATTGTCGAAAGTCCTACTCGTGAGTTCTCTTCCCCCCATTTTTCATTCAAGAACAAAAAATGAACTGCAAAAGGAAGTCACTTACACAATGGGCGGCCATCTTTTCCTTTTTGTTAATTCATCAAATGAATTAATTAATATTTTAACAATTTTTCTCCAACATGTTTATTGATAAAGAAGAAGAATAAAATTCTTTTACTCTCTCTCATAAATACTATTGTCGAGCACCACATGGAGGGGAACAAGAAAAAATTAAAAAACTTTCTTTTTAATCTTCTCCGATATATGTCTTTCATGTGCTTCATTAAAAATTATTTTTTAATGTAACACAAAAACTGGTCGGCCATGCAAAACATTTTTAAAAGAAAAAAAATATTATTTTGCTTTCTCCCATACTCACCATTTGCTGAGAATGAGGGGATAAGGAAAACAATTAAATTTTCTTTTTCATCTTCTCCAATGTGCATGCATCACTTATGTCAAGAACAAAAAAAATAAATAAATAAATTTCCAAAGAACAAATTTTATGGCCGACCACTATCTCAATATATGTTAAAAAAACATATGCTTATAATAAAAGAAATATCTCCTCTTTTATTTAAAATATTATTAAAAAAATTTAATTCGTTAAACAATTCAAACATGTGTCCAAACTTTTGTCTTTGACAAGCAAAATTTTATTTAAGTCTTTAAGTATCATTTAATTTTTTTTTAAGCAATATTTAATTTTAACTTAATTATTTGCTTAATAAAATTTCATTTTATTTAACCATTAAATTCTCAATAAAATATTTACTTTATTAATTTAACCATAAATTAACAATTAACTCTTGTCAAATTAACTAATCACTTAACTCTTAAATAATGATAGATATTTAGATTATTTAACACTTAAATAATTAATTTAGAAAAATTACCCTTAAGCTTTTAATTAACTCAATGTGAGTTCCACCATACCCAATACTTTAGTTAATTTAATTGAAGACTCATAATGTACTACGTGTCACTATTTAAGTGCTGACATGCGTGCATCCAGAGGGTTCCTGAAATAAATATTTAGTTCTGCTGAAAATTACTAGTTTGAACAATTCAATATAGTATGTTGCCTTAGTACACAACGAGTACACTCCATATTGTCGGACTCCCTAGGTTCACGCCCGATTCGTCAAATAGAACTACTTCATAACTCTGTGATCAATGCCTCACGCACACATCACAGATATTACAAATCAGTGCGTTATACCATACAAGCTGAGGTCACAGTGCATACGTGTAATCCTTCATAATGTAAATCCTGGATGTACGGGGACATAGATCAATATCGTCAAATCCCTATATATGCATCCATGAGCTTATCTCCAGATTTGTATTTTCAAGAACAATATACACAAACACCTTTGCTATATTATCAACCCTTTGGGAAATACCTTTCTCGGGTTAGTACTCGTGGCCATGAGATTTACTAAAATACAATCTCGGAGCATTTGGATATACTACTCCCCTATGAGAGTTGTGAATCTCATATCTATACACACCGGATTCCATAAGCATCGGACCACACCCAGCGACACCCAGCGATCACACCATGAAAGGTCTGTGATATACGTGGAATCAAAGTATAGTGGATCACTTACAAGTCCACTGTGGCACTCAAGTCAAAGGACCACGTATACTACTCAACTCGAGAGGACTCACCATTGACGATTTCATAGGATATTTATTGGCGTCCTCGTGAGTCTGTTCAATATTTAGTCCTGACTGAATACCTGTATACGTTTACGAGCTTCCGGTAAGCCCATGGTCGGCTAATAGCAACCATTTATACCATATAGATATAACATACACTGATATATATAAAATGGATCCACCGATAGACTCACATCAGTGAAATAGATCAGGAACATATGTTTAAGGATATACTTGCATAATGACATCTCCTAGCACTTATTGCAACTCCTTGCAACCATGTTATTACTGGTACACCCCCATGTCTTTGTCCCATTACAGACAAGGATCTAACCTTTTAAATCTGGCTAACTCTTATATTCTGTTAACTCTTAACAGTGCTAACTATTAGCATTTATAACTCCCAGCTCTTCTAATTCTTAGCACTGGTATAAACTCTTTTAGACCAGATCTAAACTCCCTTAGATCATACAATGTCTGTAATGTAACAAGCATTATACTATGTATTTATATTGTATTAACGATTATACAAAATGTTTACTATAGAAATATTAAATAATTTAATATTTATACAGTATTGGAATGGCATGTAAGCACCAGCTCCAACAAACTCCCACTTGCTTTAGTGCCATTCGCATTGGAATCTCATATCAATACACTCCAAGTGTTTCTTAAACACTGTAGGAGTTAAGGCCCGAGTGCGTCCGTCACATCATTATAGGAATGCATCCTAGATTCTATCACATCTCCAATAGCCAAAAACTTTTTAATTGGCTCCGGTACTGATTAAGAAGTTTATATAACCAGATATGGACTTTCCACAATCTGAGTCAGACGAAAAGTCTGAGTATGTGCATTCCTTCACTTGTAAGACGATTTCTTCATATTTAGAAACTTATCCTTTATACCTTCTAAGGTATATCAGATATGTTTCATAATCATTTAATGATTATGCTTAGATCCGACCAATACTAGCTCATAACTCTTGGAACCATCCAGATCCAGGTATTGTACATAACATGGCATGTATCAAGATACTTGCAGCTGATGCATATTATGAGTTGGACATTCCAACTCTTTCATTTTCTACCCGAGGACACTTTCTCTTAGAAATATAAATGCCATGTCTGAAAGGTACATTGATTATCTCACGATTAATTAAGTTGTACCTTTTCACGGACTTAATCTATGTACAACGATTGGGAGAGTCCCATCAACTTCCTCCTAGCTTTATCTCTACAAAGTCTAATAAGATGTCTCTCCTAAATCTTTTATGAAAAAGTTCTTACTCAAATAACACTTATCTGATTGACTTGAAATATACTAATGTCATTTTGTCAACATTGAGTATGTTTTCCACGTAGAGAATTTGACTTGAAATATACTAATGTCATTTTTTCAACATTGAGTATGTTTTCTACGTAGAGAATTTGACTTGAAATATACTAATGTCATTTTTTCAACATTGAGTATGTTTTCCACGTAGAGAATTTGATAGATAATTATGCTCCCATTGCCCTATTTGAATACACATGTTTTTTCTTTATTACTGATGAAATCAGACTTTCTGATCTCGTCATTCAAACGAAGATACTAGTTTCAAAAAACTACCTTGGTCCAGAAAGGATTTTTCAATCTGCACTAGATTAGAAGTAAGGCTAGATGCAAAAACTTTAAAAGGTCCCATGCATATCTTTAACTCAAGACAACATTCCAGAACACTATGTTTGCGTCCTTCGGCCAAGCCTCAAAATCTTAATATGCTACGATACCCAACGAAATTCGAATTGACTTTATCATGGTTACTAATATTTTTTTAACAGTTGCATGTTCTTTCGCTAATGTCTACTATCCAGTTTACTCCACCATTAATAATTACAAATCGTAAATCATCAATAAGAGAAATGATCATTCGACTTACGTCATTGTTATGTTTCATGACTTTATGATGTCCCCCTTTTGTCAACACTATCCGTAATCTCCACTTGCAGCTGTCATCATCGCATTTCAACTCGAAATGATCTTTGGTGGATTTGTAAACTCTAAAGCTTCATTTTTCCTTCAGTGCAACTATACTTATAGTTTCATGAATTTCATCTTTGTTGTTATATAATTTTTCTACAAATACATCACCAATCCTAGTACAAGAAATGTTTTTCGATACATTCAAGTCAAATGGTGGTATTTCAGGTTGAAACTGAAATAGATTTTCTATTTTAACCCTTTCTTCTCTACCATAACTCTCATTCTCCTCCTCCTCCTCATCATCATCACCAGCATCATCATTTACATCCTCATCATTTCTACCATCATCATCAACCTCGTAACCATGATCATCATTTTCACCAATATTATAGCCAAGATCAATGCCAACATCTCCATATATCTGACTATGGTCATATGTGTAGCCTCGTTGTTCATTGAGCATCGAAGGAGAATAATGATAATCCTCTAGAGAATTTGAAATATACACAGGAGTTGTCGATTACTTAGCATAATCTTCTTTTTGCTCCATTGATGCTTCTGCATTACTTTGAGGTCCTCGAGCATCTATTGTTACATAAAGCGGTGTAGGCATATTATTCCGTAAGCTCAACCACAATAGTGCATCATCATCATTTTCAAGTGGAATGGGTCTCAACTTTATGGTACATGAAAGAACCTCAAACTTCAGAGTTACTTTATAATGCACTTGATCAACTCCTAAAAGATGACAAATTCTTCTCAACAACGCTTTGTATCTAATATTTTTCGGAACAACTATATGCATATTTTGATATCCAATGTATCTTTCAAAACCATCGCTACAGCTCTCTCATCTTCCCCTAAAACATATAATGGTTGAAATTTGTGACATAATCAACGCCATCTGAAATACAACATAATTTTAATTTAATTATATGTAATTAAATTAAAAATAAAATTGAATATATAACTATATAGATAATATATTTTTATTTTATATATATAAAATAAATAAATATATTTGGTGGTGGTGTTACAGTGTTGTAGTGGTGTGCATGAGCACATTTTTGCAACCAGTGCTCATGACTGTTGTGCATGAGCACCTTGTTGCAACTGGTGCGCACACAAGGTGGCGGCTAGCAACAACTACATATACAGCCACGAGTAGCCACAGCGCAGTCATAATAGCACGTCTGAATAATCGAGTTTAATAATTTATTCATTACTTTTCATACATTACATTTATTTCAATAAATAGAAATAATACTATTAATTAAAATAAACAAAAACTTACTAGTTTTTAACTTCAGCTATTCGTCTTGAGTCTGAATCTTTGGATCGTCGTAGAAAGATGAAAAATTCAGATTGATCTTCAAAATTGACAGCAAATTTAAGATTTTGAGTTTTACAAGTGGTTTTGAGAATAAAACGAGAGATGATATTGTGAGGGGTAATAAAATAAAAAATATATATTTAGAGTTGAGATAGTTTATATATTTAAATAAAGTAAAATAAAATAAAAAATATTTGCTTTGAGTACATGCATTAGGCTCGCGCCCAATGCATGCGCCCAAAGCAAAGCCTTGTTGGGCGCATGCCTTAGGCGCGCATCAAATGTATGTAGCTAAAGCAAAGTATTGTTGGGCGCATGCCTTAAGTGCGCACCCAACGCATACGCTCAAGCCTTTTTATTTTTATTTTAAATAAAATTTTATTTTTAATTTATATTTAATTTATTTATAAGTAATATTTAATTAATATAAAACTATTTATTTAATTTTTAAATTTATTTATTTAAAAAATTAAATTGGGTGCTTGCTGGGCGCCCGCCCAGGCATGTGCCCAGCGATCAAAATGCTCGCTAGGCGTGCACCCAAGCATACTCCCAGCGATCAAAATGCTCGCTGAGCATGCACCCAAGCATTCGCCCAGCGATCAAAATGCCTGCTGGGTGAGCACCCAGGCATGTGCCCAGCGAGCATTTTTTTTATTTTTATTATTATTATTATTATTATAAATAATATCTTTTTATAATTAATTAAAATTTTAATTATTTTAAAATTTATGTTCTTATTTAATTTATATAAAATAAAATAAAAGATTAAATAACAACAAAAATTTATTAAAATTGTAATAAGGGTAAAATAGTGAACGTTACCTATATTTGGTTAGTATAATTTAAAATATTTGACTTCGGTCAAAATAAACTTTTATATTAAATTAATGGTCAACTCGGCGAATTTCCCTTAAAACATTGTTGAAGGGTTATACATTAGTATAAGATAGAATCAGCAACGTGTTAACTAACAGAGTTTAGTGACATGTTACAGTTCTTTTTGACTTGGATGTATATCCTAAATCCTGATCCATGAATGGCGGTCTTCTGGAATAAGCCCTAAACATCAATGGGCCATGAGAGAACCTATTCGAATCTAAAAGAATTTGGTATGATCTCATGCACATGTTGGTTCTGCTTTGCATAATTCGATTAAGTGTGTTGATTGTATATAGGGGAGGGTAATTTTGGCATGGGCTTAATTGTTCGACTTGCTTTTGTGCACTTACAAAATGTTGGATGCATTTAGCAATTTCGAGTGAAACCATCCCAAAATGGATTCATGCGGTTTTATATTTTCCTGTATGTGTATGTAGCTTTTGGAGATAATCTTCGCCTATTAAATTATTGGGTCCATTTCTTATTAGGCTTAGCTAGCCCACACCAAGTATTCGAATTCGCTTAAGTAGATAAAATCAATAATAAATCGTGATTTATTCATTTTGTTGACATTTTAAATCTAGATTTAACAGATAACCCAAACTCGTTGATTTATGAATACCATAAACAAGTCGTGAACACTGTGAAAAAATAAGAATAAATTAGAACTTAGCTTTTATTCCAGCTATTGTGCATTAAAAACTTTTCTTACCTGAGTGAAACGAGCAAAAATACTATTGAGACACATTTAATTATGATTTAGTCACATTCATAATTTAGATCTATTAAGTTAGTATCATAATTACTTAATAATAAATCATTGGCTTAATAATAAATCATTGGATCTCAGCTCATATAAAAAAGTTAAGCACTAGTTTGGGTTGAGAGAGAATTCTAGGAACAAATATTTTGAGATATTAAACTAATCAAACAAACAAAACAAATATCAACTGATGTGATTACTTAAGCGTAAATGTACACTATTGCAAACAAGTAATAAAGAGTGGGTATAGTATCATTTCTATGAAGAATTGTTGTTATTACTTATGCTAAGTACTAAATTTATGCCTTTTTACTTTTATTCAGACAAACAAAACTCAAAAGATAATTAATCTAATCTAAATAAACAGAAAATTAATAAAATAGAAAAGACTAAAGATAAAAGATAGAGGCACCAATAACAAATAAAACCTAAGATTATAACTATTCCTCAATACTTTACTTGAACCAATTAATTTTTTCTTAAATTAATCCCTCAATATAAATTATTATCTAGATCTCTAATATCATCACAAACCTTTATCAATGGCCAAATGATAATATTTTACCCTAATAATTACCTATATGTATATGGTAATCAAAATAGAATAAAATTCATTAAAAACTAATTTATTACTTCTATATATGCCTTATAAGTGTACTTCTATCTTATATAAAACTCACAATTGTTACCCTATGATCATATATCAAATTATTCAAGGCCAACACTTAAATTTCTTGTCAAGTTCATTAGGGGTTCTTACAATAATCTAATTAATAATTAAGTAATTAAAAAGTATTAAGTATAGAATAATTGAACAATTCTACTATTGAGTTCATAAAAATAAAAATATAACTATAATTTAATCACATATCTGAAAAAGTGTGCTATTTCGCTAGGGTGCATGCATATGCAATGTGTTCATCAACATTAAACTATGCATGTCATACATATATATAGTACAGCGGAACTAGAAATCTAATTTCTTAATGGAATATACACATTTAAATTTAAGTTTTCATTATTCTAATGAGATTAAAAATTACCTTTAAGGCCTTTGAAAATTTTAAATCTAATCCAAAATTGGAGTCCTCTCTGAAGTATACTTATTGGCAATTCTATAATTCAACTTGGGTAGGCTTGAATCTCTAGAATAGTAACTCCAATTCTAACAATAATGTTAATTCTCAAACACTTTAATTTGGTTAACTTTAACCAAGTTAAAACTTTTTAACTAAGTTTAAACTCTTTAAACTTTGATTTGTGTTAAAGCAATAAAATTATTTTGTCTACTTCAACTCTTGAGCAACAAAATCAATTTCTTAATTGCTTTCAAATCACGGCTGACCAAAACAATGAAGAAGATGAACAATAGCTTCTCTTCTTTCAACTCTTGAAAAACTAAAGCAAATGCTCTCTTTCTTTATAAGCCTTATCCGAGCCAAAGTCTTTCAATTGCTAAAATGAATACATTTTCAATTTTATAAGCAATTTCCTTTAAGAGATTTTTTAAACACAAATGGCCCACCAAGAAATGTTAACATACCATAACCACGTCTCTTTGTTTTGCCGGACCAAAACATGAATAAAATGAAAATACACATTTTCATTTTATTCATTTCCCTCCTTAGTTTCAACAAATGGTCCTACCACTATATCTTGGTCATCCCTCATTATCTGTTAAACAAAATTAATGCAAACAATTTATATTAATAATGTATTGTTAACTTAAAATCTTTGACAAATAATAATAATTAAAGCAAAAATGTTATTATTTAGTTAATAATGTTTCATTAATTTATTGATCTTGCTTGTCATACAAGTAAGGATAATTTAGTTAATTCAAAGTCAAACAATCTAGGGTCCAAATTCTACCATTTGTTATCATTTTATTGGTTAATAACTTTTGTTAACTAATTAAATTATGTACTTAACACTTAAGTCTTGACAAGTGTACATCCCGAGGGATCCTAAAATAAATATCTTATTTGTTAGAATTTTCTAAATTGAATTGTTCAATCCAGTCTGCTGCCCTAGTGCTCAACAAGTATACTTCATATTATAGACTCTCTAAGTCCACACCCAATTTGTCAAATGGAACTCTTTCATAAGTCTGTGAACAATGCCTCACACAAGAGTCACAAATATTATAAAGCAGCGCGTTAAACCATTTAAGCTAACGTTATAACATATTCGTATAATCTCTCCGTTACCTATATCCTAGAAAAAGAAGAGATATAGATTATCACCATTAAATCTCTATATGCTTGACTGTGAACTTATCTCCAAATTTATATTTTCATAAACAATATCCATAAATACTTTTGCAATATTGTTTAACCTTATGAAAAACTCTTTTCTGGGATTTATACTTGTGGCTACAAGACCTCATAAAATGCAATCTTAGAGCATTAAGATATACAACTCACCCATATAAGCTAACAAATCTACGCTCACCAGACTTTATAAGCATCAGACCATACCAACGACACCCAGCGGTAAGACCATAAAAAGTCTCGGACATATATGAAATCAAAGTATGGTGGATTACTCACAAGTCTACTATAGCGCTTAGGTCAAAGGACCACGAATACTACTTAACTCGAGAAGACCTTCTATTGACGGCTTATGGGATGTCTATTAGAGGTTTTTGTAAGTCTGTTCTGTATGCAGTCCTCACTGAATACCCACATGCTATACGACCTTCTACTAAGTTCACGATCTGTTAAGACTAACCATCTGGATCATCCTGATATAAACATATATTGATATAGATAAAATGATTTCACCGATAGACCTGCATTGGTAAAGTAGATCAAGAACTAGGTTTTCGAGAATATACTGCATAATGACATTTTCTAGTACTATTTGCAACTCCTTACAATTATGTTATTACTAATATATTCCTAGGTCTTTGTCTTATTTTAGACAAGGCTCTAACTCTTAGAATTCGATAACTCTTATAACCTACTAACTCTTAGCACTTATAACTCTTAGCGTTGCTAACTTTTGGCAATAATCTAAACTCCTTTAGATCATAAAATGTCTGAAATGAAAAAGCATCTTACCATATATATTTAATATTTACGATTTTATTTGAAATGTATATTGTATAAATATTAAACAATTAATATTCATACAATATTAGAATGACGCGTAAGCATCATCTCCAATAATATTAAGTTCAAAGTTGTAACCTTAGATATAAAACTTAGCTCATAATGAAATTAAGAGTTTTAAAACATAGGTTAATAGACATAACAAATAAGAATCAAAGATTTAAGTAAAGAGAAGAAGAAAATACAGATCACTGTCTTGATTCAACACTTTCTCTCTCAAACTTATAGTTGTATCCTTTCTTTAATCTTTAAATCTTAATCTAAACTCTTTAAAACGTTTTCTCTTTCATGCTCTCTCTTGTTGTATATTTTTTTTGCTTCAAAAGTTTCTTACTTATAGATTTTGTGGCTATAAATTAGGGCGATTTTATGTCCAAGGTGGTTTAGGATTTCTTTTTTACCGCATGAGCACTACAGTGCTGACTTTTGGGCACTATGGCATTAAGTTGTCTGATATGAGTGCTGCGGTGATCATTTTTAGGCACTACCGCTCTGAGAATAGGATCAAGAGAGTCAAAATCTAGGCTTTAGTGTCACGGTGCTCATTTTTAGGCACTTCGGTGGCTAGCACTGTAGCATAGTATTGTTTATAAATTACTGTTTCATATTACTATTTAAAATTATTGTAGCAATTTTATATTTTTGCCTTGTTTTCTTAGATTTTTATTCCTATTTGCTCTATTGACTCCAAACTTATAAAATAATAAGAAAGCACATAAAAAAAGGCTAATAATCTTAATTTAAATGAATAAATATTAAGCTTAGAAAGTAGAAATATTGTACCTAATTAACCCTTATTATCAACCTTGCTTGTTTTTGCATCACTGTCCACTTCCTTACACATGCGCACTATTTTCTCTTATAAATACTAACTTGAGTGTTAGAGTATTTTTTTTTTGCAAGAGGATGGAGGATCTTTTCGCCTTTGTGGTGAGAATGCGGGGACTATATGGTAATTTCTCTTGAAATTCATATTAAGGAACTTCAGTGGCACCTTCTGTGGGAAAACATCCAAATTGAATAAGAATTTCATATGTTAAGAAAATTATAAAAGAAGAAGATAACCAATCAAAGAATAAACCAGAGTAACACAAAGATATGGGAGATCAACAGCTATACCTTACAACACTAGAAGGCCAAGTTCCCCTTAAGATGGCTAGCATTTTGAGTCAGCTAGTTAAACAGTTAGAAGAGATAAAGAAAGAGAACCAAGAATTTAGGGACAACTTAATGACTATAGATGATTATGACGAATTAAATGATAACCTTAGGGATGATCAGCCTTGTAATGACACTAATAAAGGGGGAAGTTAAACATAAAATGTGAAACTAAAATACACAACAAAAGCTAATGTTTAAAATTCTACATAGTAAAACCCAAGAAAATTATTTTAAGATACTTATATACATTTCCCTCATACATGCATTGCATCGAATATAATATACAATCATATATAGAATAAATGTATATAACTTATACCTTACCTTAGTGTTCTTGGTTGTATTCTTTAATTCATTAATTATAGAGCTCACAAATGATTGTTCTGCAAGAATAATTCTAGGCCAAAAATGGAGGGGGAATTTTTTACTCTAGAATAATGGTAGCTTTTGAATTTGTTTTCTTTCCTTTTGCCTAACTCTTTTTTTATCTAATATTGGGTCACCCATCAATTTTTCAAGCTATGCCTAACCTTTAAGCATGCGTAATTGAAAAACTTAATGGAACAAGTGCCGCACATGCCTTAATCCACTTCTCAAGTACTTTATGCGTCATCAATGCAACATGCAATTGATTTACCATTAAACATGCATGAGTTGACAAACTTAATGGGATAAATGTTGCATATACATTAAGCCACTACTTAAGTGCTTTATGTGTTGTCATTGTACTATACAATTGCTTAACAATTAAACATGCATGAGTCAACACACAATGCCACTAAGTGCTTTACTTGGCCATGACACATGTCAAGTCCTAATGCTTAGAATTGACCTATGCCCATCTTGTCATATGGTAAATTCAAACCCATTATACCAAAAGAAATATCTTGGATCATCGACCCTAAAATATTTTAATCAAAATAATAGTTATCTAATAATGATTGTTTATACAAATCTAACTAGTCATCACATGACTAATCTCTATCCTAATAGTTAATGAGTATATTTCATATTGTGAGACCATCTAGGTTTACACTTGTTTGTTATATTTTCATAAGTCTGTGAACTCTACCCACTATTATATCATAGTTATGACAAAATGATGCGTTGCACCACACAAGTTAAGGTCATGCATATTTGTATAATCACTCCATCATTTATATCCCAGAAGAGCATAAATATATGATTTTTGTTATAACATGAAAGTCCTATGAAATGTGTGCAATCTATATATGATGGATTACTCACGAGATCATCGTGGCACTCAGGTCTAAGGATCATAAATATTACTTAACTCAAGAAGACTATCCATTGACAGCTTTATAGAATGTCTATTGGATATTTTTTTTATGAGTTTGTTTAGTATCCAGTTTTAACTAATACCTACCTACCTATACGAGCTTTTGCTAAACTTATAAGTTTCTAAGACTAAATGTTTGGACAATCTAGATATAGCCATACATTGACCTTTCTAGTTTACCAATCAACCCATGTCAATAAACCTATAACCATGAACAATTTTTGAGAATATATTATGTAGTGATATTTCTTAACACTTTTTGCAACTTCTTGTAACTATGTTAGTAAAATAAATATTCTCGAGTCTTCATCCTAATTTGAATAAGGTTCTAACTCTTTAGAAATACTAACTATTAGTTTTGATCTAATTTAAGAGTTTATACAATGTATGAAAAAGAATAAGATAATGAAAATATGTTTTATATAAATATTAATAAAAATTTATACAAAAATAAAATGGCACACGAGCACCAACTCTAATAAATCCCACTTGCTTTAGTGTCATTCACGATGATATCTAATATCTATTGACTCCATATGCTTTAGAAACACCTTAGGAGTTAAGACTTTAGTATGTGGGTTTGCTATAATTTACTAGATTGTATTCTACAAATTATTACATCTCCTTTAGACAAAATATTAGTAATTATATTGTACGTTTATTTCACATGTTTAGATTTCTGGTGTGCCTTGGGTTCTTTTACTTGAGCTATTGTTCTGTTGTTAACAGTATATAATTGAATGAGATCCACTATATTTGGAAAAACTCTTAGCTCTGCACTGAACCTATATTAAGTTCTGTGATAAAACCAAACGCTCTAATTATATCGTTGAAATGAAGATTCTATCTTCGGGAAGCTTGTTTAAGCCCATAAATAGACTTCTTTAGTCTGTACACTAGATTAGACCTTTCGCTAGATATAAAACCTTCAGGCTATTCTATGTATATCTCCTCATTGAGATTTTCATTGAGAAAAATTATCTTTACATCCATTTGTCAGATTTTATAACTATAATGTGTAGCAATGACTAATAAAATTTGAATTAATTTTAGCATGGCTATTAATGAATAGGTCTCCTCAAAATTGATCACAGATTTTTAAGTATATCATTTTGCTACCAGTCGGGCTTTAAAGGTTTCCACCTTCCTATCAGGCATGCACTTTCACCAATTTACAACTAATAGGAACAGTTCCTTCAAGAAGCTCAACCAAGTCCAAAACTTGATTGTCATGCATAGAATTAATTTCAGATTTCATGGCTTCTTGCCACTTGCCCGAAGTGATGTCCAGCATTGCTTCTTTAAAGTCAAAAGATCATTTTCTTCAACTAAGAAAACATTAAAGGTATCTTCAGGCATAATCTCATACTTTATAGGTGACCTCGAGATCCTTTCTAACTTACAGGGAGGTGTGTTAAAAGTATCTCACTCGATTGAACCTAAAGTTCTGTCATCGGTTCATTGATGTATTCATTGACTTCATCAAGGACAATCTTTCTATAATCCCATGATCTAACAAAAATTGTATTTTAAAAAAAGTAGTATGATGAGCAACGAACACGTTCATTTCTTAGGATTATAGAATTGATATCCCATAGAATACTTGAGATATCTAATAAATCGATACTTATACCCTTTAGTTGCAAGTTTGTACTATTGCGTAATTTTTACATAAGCAAGATAATTTCAAATCTTAACATACTTAAGACTTGGTTTCCCGCCAGTCTACATCTCATATAGAGTAGTAGGAACAACCTTTAATGGAATTTTTTAAAGCATATCTCCAAAGGTATTTAAGAAGATTGGTAAAGTTCATCATTGATCGGACCATATCTAATAAATTTTGATTTTTTTCTCTTCAAAACACTATTTTTGTTAAGGAGTACTTGATGGACTATTTTGAGCAAGAATCATATTTTCCTTTAAATAATTAATGAATTTACTTCTCGTTTCTTCACCGCTTAGATCATATTATAGGTATTTAATGAATTTCTCGATTTGTTTCTTTACTTCAAGTTGAAACTCTTTGAACATTTCAAAAGTTTCTAACTTATGTTTGATAAGAAACACATAACTGTAATGTGACAAATCATCAATAAAATTTATTAAGTATCAAAACCCACTGATGGCAATATGATTCATCAGAGTACATATATCACTATATACTAGTTCCAACAAATTAGTGTCCCGGTGTCCTACACCAGTAAATAGAGATTTGGTCATTTTCACTGGAATTCAAGATTCATAAACTAGATAAGGTTTTATGGTTAGATTTGGTATTTGACCATCCTCAACCAGACGAGTTAGACATCTCATGCATATATGGCCTAATCTCATGTGCCACAATTTGATATTATTTAAAGTCTTTGAACCTTTCCTTTTATTAGCTTATACATTCAAGACAGTTCTGTTAGAAATTGAGTGTCTGACATACGAGTGTATACATGATTTTAAAATTACTACACGCAGCAGAAACATGTTAATAAATATACCCAATTTAACAAATTTAACAAATTTAACCACATATATCACATATATGCTCAAATATAACTATTATACAACAAAATATATATGATGAACAATTGTATACATAAAATTAAAATGTAAAGAACACTTACCTAATGAAGGTAGCTTTACAAAATCTTCAAGTCATCCAACAATCCAATTGTAGAGCTTACCTTGAAGTAAATTATTGAACAATTCTAGTCCATAACGATTTGGTGGGATTATAGAATTTTCAGCAACATATATTCAAACTCTTTGAATACAATCTTGTTTCTTAAATGTAGATGATGAATATTTTACATACAACTCTTGTATTAATTCTTAGAAACAATTTCTATGTGATAATTATTTTTTAACAACTCTTGTCTAAAATAATTATATTTTTTCTATTTTCATTTTATTCATTTTTTGCCATCATTGAGAGAAAAAGAAGAAGAGAGGTTTTTCATATTTTTCAACACTTGAAAGAACAAAAAATAAATTTTCTCTTACCCCTCCATTACATGACCGAATTATTCTTCTCTTTCAAATTAAATGAATCAATTCAATTGTTAGTTTAATCTCTTTTGTTTTTGTTATTCAACACCTTTTGATAAAACAAAAACAAGTGCTCCACCAATTTAGTTATTGGTCTCCCATTTAAGATTAATTTATTAAGCACTAGAATAATGGCCACCTAATTGAATCATTACCTAACAAATATAATTATATTAATCATATTCGATAAATAAATGGTCAACATTTAGGCCCCTTATTATATTAAAATACAATGGCCATGATTAGTATATATTATCATATTATTTAATAATAAATAACAATATCTAATTTAATTATTCAAAACAATTTTGAATAATTACTTTTTACCTTACTAGTTTTTACTATCAAGGTTAAATAGTAAAACTAAGGTAAAATCAAAACATGGACCAAATTGTGCCACTTGTCAATCATCTTATTAATTAACAACTCTTGTTAATTAATTCAATGATGTAGTTAACAATTAAGACTTGACAAATGCACATTCCGAGGGATTCTAAAATAATTATTCTATTTTGCTGGAATTTATAGGATTGAATTATTCAATTTAGTCTGCTACCCCAGTGCTCAACGAGTACACTTCATATTGTGAGACTCTCTAGGTCCACACATAATTTGTCATATGGAGCTCCTCCATACGTCCGTGAACGATGCCCCCCACACGTTATGGATATTACAAATCAGCGCGTTAGACCATGCAAGTTGAGGTTATTGCATATTTGTATAATCCCTCCATCATTTATATCCTGGAAGAGTAAAGATATAGTTCATCACCGTCAAATCTCTATTTGCTTAACCATAAACTTATCTCCAGATTTATATTTTCTTAAACAATATCTACAAACACTTTTGTAATATTATTTATCCCTTTGGAATATATATGCTTGTGGCCACAAGACTTTCTAAAATATAATCTCGGAGCATTAGGATATACAACCCACTCATATGAGCTAATGGATCCTATATCTATGCACATCAAACTCCATAAGCATCGAACCATACCCAGCGACACACAGTAGTCAAACCATGAAAAGTCTCTGATATGTGTGGAAACAAAGTATGGTGGATCACTCACAAGCCCACCGTGGTATTCAGGTTAAAGGATCATAAATACTACTCAACTCGGAAAACCTTCCATTGATGATTTTATGAGATGTTTATTGGAGGTCTTTGTGAGTCTGTTCAATATCAGTCCTAATTGAATACCTATATGTCTATGCGAGCTTCTACTAAGCTCATAGTTTATTAAGACTAACCATCTGGACCCTACAGATATAGACATACACTAATCTATATTAATGGGTTCCATCAATAGACCCGCATTGATGAAATTAGATTAGGAACATCATGTTTGAGAACATATTTGCATAATGACATTTCTTAACACCATCTGCAACTCTTTGCAGCTATGTCATTATAAATATATTCTCAGGTCATTGTCCCATTTTAGACAAGGCTTTAACTATTTAGATTTCATTAACTCTATTAATGTGCTAACTATTAGCACTGATATAAACTCATTTAGACCATATCTGAACTCCTTCAGCTCATACAATATCTGAAACGTTACAAGCATCTTATCATTTATTATAAATAATATTAATAATTTTATTAGAAATAATAATTGTATAAATACTATCATTAAATATTTATACATAATGAGATGACACGTAAACACAAATCTCAACAAGTTCATGTAGTATCTAATATATAATGGCCATTAATCAATAGACAATTAGCTAGCAAAATATTATCTTTATCATAAAAACATAGAAAACCATTCCTATAATATACATGATAGCCTTTTTTTTGTTTAGTATAGGGAGGGATATGATTTTTCGTATTATTGTCAATACAAAATAACAGTTATACAACATGATACTATTACCCAAAGAAAGAATTAATTCAAAATTACCAACAATTTCAACCTCGACAAAATCTTCATTTCCTACGTGAATATGTACTTCTTCTTTCTTTAGCTTCTTAGCACCCCTGAGTCATTGTAATATATTACAAATATGAGAAGGACAAGCGGTATCCAATATCCAACAAGTGCTAGTATCAAAAGTTAGTGAAATATGGATGATAGGAAAACATATATTTGAGGGGTTCTTCTTTATTATAGTAAGATATTTTGGATAATTACGCTTCTAATGTCCAAACTCATTGTAATTAAAACACTTTTCTTTGCTCTTGCTCTTGCTCTTGCTCTGTAACTTAGATACATCACTTTTTTTAAGACCAACATATGGTATCTTCTTCTTCTTCTTATTGCCTTTAAACTTCCAAGAAGCCTTCAATATAGAAGATGAAGCACCCTGAACTAAAAAAGTGGAACCCGTTTTGTTCATGTCTTCTTGTATAGTGTTGAACATATTATGAAGGTCTACGTAAATTGGTGTCATGCCTTGCATATTAAACAACATGATGAACTAAATAAATGACCCTAGAAGTAATTGGAGAATCAAACTATTCCCCAAAGAATTATTTAGAACTATGTTTATAGTCTCAAGTCTCTCAATACAGGATATCATCTGCAACACATGAGGACTTATTAAACTGCCTTCTAGAAGCCTCACTTGAAATAGCATTTTGGTTATTTGATACATCCACTTATGGTCGATTGCCAAATAGCTCCTTCATATAAAGCATGATACTACTTGCATTATCCATATGCATATGCTTAATCTGAAGTTTAGTAGACATTGACGTAAGGATTTATGACTTGACTTTTAAGTTATCTATCTATTTTTGATAAGTATCAACTTCTTTTGAAGTGGCTTTATCAGAAATATCACTAGGAATTTTGATTAATCACGTATCTAAGCTTCTCTAGATCTAGAACAATTCTAAGATTCATCAACTAGTCTGAATAAATTTTGACACCTGTTAGTCAGTGCGCATTTAATATACATGCCAACAAGTTGCTTTAACTTATTTTATCTTCAAAGGATAAAAGAGAAGATGTTAGTGGAACATTTTTAAACCAATAAAATGCTATTTAGATCATGGATATAACTACATATATATTTTTTTAATCTAAAAGCGCACTCTCACTGCTTTACATTTTCACTTTAATCTCTCGAATGGGAAAAAAAATATTGAACTTTTTCAACTTTACAGTGGAAGGTAAACTCGATCGAATTTACTTTAACCTCATGCTTTAGCAATATTGTATCAGAGTGCATATAAGGATGCATGCATATGAAAATGTGTCATTGAACCATTAATGAATGTCGTACATACATTTGTATAACGTAATTGAAATCTAATTTCCTATTCAAAAAACATATAATGAATGTAAATCATTTACATTAATAAATTAAAAACACTCACAATTAAAACCTTTGGTGAAGTTTCAATTTTAAAGCTCACCTTGAAGTGATCTCCTGAGCAATTTTCATCTCCAAAAGCTAAGTGGGTTGAAAACCTAGAATGGTAGTTTTATTTGATTTTCCAACAAAATTCGAATTTGTTCAACTCTTGAACTTTTTTCTTTCTAAATGGTATAAATATGTCAAGAAATATTCAAGTACAATAATTGCAAACCTTAGCATATATATGGCCGACTTTGCAAAGGGCACTTGTTTACAACAATTACAAACATTGTTTCCTTTAGTCACATGATACTTGAAACTTGTTGGGATTTGTGCTTATGTGTCATCCCATTTTGTATGAATATTTAATTTTAATTTTTATACAATTGATATTTCATTTAATCATTAATTATATTTATTGAAATGGTAAGATGTTTGGAACATTTCAAACATTATATGATCTAAAAGAGTTTAGATCAATGCTAATATTTAGCAATATCTAAAAAGTTAGAACCTTGTTTGAAATTGGACAAAGATCTTAGAATATATTAGTAATGGCATAGTTGCAAAGGGTTGCGAATGGTGATAGGAAATGTCATTATGCAATATATTCTAAAATACTATGTTCCTGGTCAATTTTACCGATGCGGGTCTATCTGTGAAACCCTAATATATAGACCAGTGTATGTCTATATGTATATGGTCCAGATTGTTAACCTTATTAGACTATAAGATTGGTGGAAGCTTGTATAGGCATACGGGTATTCAGTAAGGACTGAATACTGAACAAACTCATGAGGACCTCTAATAAATATCCTATAAAGTCGTTAATGAAAGTTTTTTTCGAGTTAACCTGAGCACGATGATGGGCTTATGAGTGATCCACCATACTTTGGTTTCACATATGTTAAAGACCTTTTATAGTTTAACCGTTATGTGTCACTGGGTATGGTTCGATGCTCATGGAGTCTGGTGTGCATAGATATGGGATTCGTCAGCTTATATAGGTAAGTTGTATATTTGATGCTTCAAGATTGTATCTCAGAAAAACTTATGGCCAAAAGTAATAAACCAGGGAAAAGTGAAAGGGTTAAACAATATTTCAAAAATATTTGTGTATATTGTTTATTGAGATACGAATTTGGAGATAATTTCTTGGATGAGCAAATAGGGATTTGATGAGCAAAATACTATGTTCCTGGTCAATTTTACCGATGCGGGTCTATCTGTGAAACCCTAATATATAGACCAGTGTATGTCTATATGTATATGGTCCAGATTGTTAACCTTATTAGACTATAAGATTGGTGGAAGCTTGTATAGGCATACGGGTATTCAGTAAGGACTGAATACTGAACAAACTCATGAGGACCTCTAATAAATATCCTATAAAGTCGTCAATGAAAGTTTTTTTCGAGTTAACCTGAGCACGATGATGGGCTTATGAGTGATCCACCATACTTTGGTTTCACATATGTTAAAGACCTTTTATAGTTTAACCGTTATGTGTCACTGGGTATGGTTCGATGCTCATGGAGTCTGGTGTGCATAGATATGGGATTCGTCAGCTTATATAGGTAAGTTGTATATTTGATGCTTCAAGATTGTATCTCAGAAAAACTTATGGCCAAAAGTAATAAACCAGGGAAAAGTGAAAGGGTTAAACAATATTTCAAAAATATTTGTGTATATTGTTTATTGAGATACGAATTTGGAGATAATTTCTTGGATGAGCAAATAGGGATTTGATGAGCAAAATACTATGTTCCTGGTCAATTTTACCGATGCGGGTCTATCTGTGAAACCCTAATATATAGACCAGTGTATGTCTATATGTATATGGTCCAGATTGTTAACCTTATTAGACTATAAGATTGGTGGAAGCTTGTATAGGCATACGGGTATTCAGTAAGGACTGAATACTGAACAAACTCATGAGGACCTCTAATAAATATCCTATGAAGTCGTCAATGAAAGGTTTTTCGAGTTAACCTGAGCACGATGATGGGCTTATGAGTGATCCACCATACTTTGGTTCCACATATGTTAAAGACCTTTTATAGTTTGACCGCTATGTGTCACTGGGTATGGTCCGATGCTCATGGAGTCTGGTGTGCGTAGATATGGGATTCGTCAGCTTATATAGGTAAGTTGTATATTTGATGCTTCGAGATTGTATCTCAGAAAAACTTATGGCCAAAAGTAATAAACCAGGGAATAGTGAAAGGGTTAAACAGTATTGCAAACATATTTGCGTATATTGTTTATCGAGATACGAATCTGGAGATAATTTCTTGGATGAGCAAATAGGGATTTGATGGTGCTGATCCATATCCTCGCACATCTAGTGTATAATAATGGAAGGATTATGTAGATATAGTTAACCTCAGCTTATAAGGTTCAACATGTCATTCTATAATATCTGAAATATGTGTGTCGGGCATTGTTCACAGACTTGCGAAAATGTTCCATCAGCTTGAATTATGGGATCCTCAGACTTCCAAGGTATAATGATGGAAAATTATTTAAATGATATTGGGTGTTTTCATTTGTTTATTATTTTCTTTTATTTTCTTACCTAATGGCATCCATTATCTAGGTCAATATTTGCCATTAGTGTTTTGTTTATTATTGTTTACAATAAACCAAATGAAAACAAAACAAAATGGAAAATTATTTAAATGAACTTCGCTGTAATCTAGGCCAAATGACAAAACACTTTCTCATTATTAAGAAACATCTTAAGGCCTACCATTAACAAATGCCACCCATTTATACTTATTATATCATTTAATTAATATTAAACAAATAATTTAATCATATTAAATCATGGTAGAAACATATGCCAATTTAAATAAAAAAATTAATTGTTTGATTTTAATTTAAATAATAATATCATATATTATTATTATTATTTTATTCAATAAACATTTTAATGAATAAAATAATGATATTATTTGTCCAACAAATAAGGTTATTTTGGTAATTTTTAAATTAAACAATAATTGGCCCGCATATGCCATGTGTCAACATCCCATTGGTCAACAATTAATTATTAACTAATTGATGTATGTAACTCTTAAGTTTTGACAAGTGCACGAATGGAGGGAGACCGAAGTAAATGTTCGATATGTTGAAATTTTCTAGATCAAACTATTCAATTCGGTACGCTGCCCCAGTGCACAATGAGTACACTTCATATTGTGAGATTTTCTAGGTCTACTCCTGATTTGTCAAACAAAATTATTATGTGAATCCAAGAGCGATGCTCCACGCACACGTCACAAATATTACAAATCAGTGCAGTAGACCATACAAGGTGAGGTCATAGTGCATACATATAATCTTTTCGCCAATCATATCCTGGAAGAGCAGGGATATAGATCACTATCATCAAATCCCTATATGCTCATCCGTGAACTTATTTTCAGACGTATCTTGATAAAAAAATATATACAAATACTTTTATAATATTGTTTAACCATGTAGGAAACTCTTTTCTTGAGTTTGTTACTTATGGCCAAAAGGCTTTCTAAGATACAGTCTCTGAGCTTCTAGATATATAACTCATCCATGTGAGCTGACGGATTCCATATTTGTACATATTAGACTCTATAAGCATTGGACCATACCCAGCGACACCCAGCGATCACACCATGAAAGGTCTGTGACATGCGTAAAACTAAAGTATGATAGACTACTTACAAGCCTACCGTGGTACTCAGGTCAAAGGACCATGTATACTATTAAACTCGAGAGGACCTTCAATTGACGACTTCTTAGGATGTCTATTGGGGTCTTCGTTGAATTTTGTTCAGTATTCAGTCCTTACTAAACACCTGTATGCTATATGAGCTTCTAGTACGTTCATGGTTAGCTAAGAACAACCATCTAGACCATCTAGGTATAATATACACTGGTTTATGTAAAAGGATTCCACTGATAGACCTGCATCGGTGAATTAAGACCAAAAACATATGATTTGAGAATAGCCTTACATAATAACATTTCTTAGCACCTATTGCAACTCTTGCAACTATGTTATTACTATTGTATTCTTAGGTCTTTGTACAGTTACAGACAAGATTCTAACTTTTAGACTTCACTGATTAATATAACATGCTAACTCTTTAGCATTTATAGTTTTCAATGATGCTGACTCTTGGCATTGATCTAAACTTCTTTAAACCAAATTTGAACTCCTTTAGATTATATAATGCCTGTAGCGTTACAAGCATTGAATCGTTTAATAATACTAATTAGCGATTTAATAAATAATGTACTGTATAAAATATTATAAAATAAAATATTCATACAATAGTGGGATGACACATAAGCACAAATCCCAACAATTAGGTTGTATTATAAACCGGGATCATTTTTTATGTTGGTACCACAATGGAGCCCTACTGGTGGGGGTTAGTTATGTTTACACATAAATCAATGTCTGATTGAGAATGACCTCCTTATGAAATGAGGATTAAGTCTTTAAATTTAAAAATCTATATTAATCAGATTAAATATTATCACATTATGAGATAATATTGTATGATAATCTGTCTTGTCAATATAGTGTTAGTTGGGTTATATCTATCTTTCCCAATATCGCTATAGTTTGAGGGATTTGGTCTGTATGATTTAGACTATGTGAAAATGTTATCTTAGATCGGTATAGTATGTGGTAGTATCATAGCATATATTTGATTATTAATAAGTTAATCTGGAATAAACTTACTCTAGATCGCTACAATGTGTAGATAAGATGTATTTATAATCACGAGTAAAAGTTGCATGAGATGCAATTGACAAGGGTTATCTACCCGTTGGGTTTACAAAGGTGTAGATAGCTACAGTGTGCAGCCCGAGTAAAATCCAAATAGGGTATACTTCCCACTGTATAGTTTAAATCAGTTTAACCTGTTGTTATCCTATTTTGAGAGACTAAAGGGACTATGTAAAACAGTGGAAGGATTTTTTTAAATTAAAAATTGTATATAAATTATACCCATGATTTAAAATATTTTATCAGCAATTAAATATCTTAAATATCTGCTGACATCTTCTAATTATTTGTCTTGTGAAGATTAAATGGCTTCTAGTAACCCTTTGGTCTGCATTCTCGATACACACCAACTCAAGGGTGCAGAAAACTATTTTGATTGACTAATGAATCTCATAATAGTTTTAAATTATGAGAAGCTTGGGTATGTAATTGATTAGCGCTTACTCTGAGGTATTTCTGATGATGCTTCTCTAGAGGAAAATGAGACATATAAAAAATGGTTGGATGATGATTTGAAAGTCAAATCTTATATCCTAGACTCGATGTCTATGGAGCTGTAAAGAGAGCATGTCTGCAGGGACGATACTGGCATTATAATGCTCCATCTAAAGGAGCTTTTCGATGACAGACCTTGGGTTGATATATACAGAGTTGCCAAAGCTCTCTTTCAGGCTATACTCCTAGTTGGTAGTCTTGTTAGTCCTCATATCCTCAAGATTATTAGATATATCGAGAGGTTTGACACTATGGATATGATACTCAGCAATACATTGGGGAATAGTTTAATTCTCCAGTCGCTTCCAGAGTTATTTGTACAGTTCATCATGAACTTTAACACAAAAGGATTGAGCCTTACGTATGCTCATCTGCATAACATGCTTAAGGAGGATATTAACAAATAGGGCATTGTCCTTTATGTACAGTGTACTTTATCTTCTATCTCAAGGGTTTTTGGGAAGTCTAAATTGAAAAGAAAAATAAAGTGAAATACACACCCAAAATGGGTCCTTAGAAGTAACTCATATCCAAGCCCCAAGAGAAGAGTAATGAAAAAGAAAAATGTTTCCATTGCAGAGAGGATAGGCACTAGAAAAGGAACTGCCCCAAATACATTGCCATCATGAAGAAGACTCCCACATGTATATGTTTACCCATTATTAACATTTCGTTGCTATTTGATGCTAGTACAGGCTGGGTATTAGATACCGCATCTCTTTCTTACATCTGAAATGTGTTACAAGGTCTGAACGAAATTAGATGGTTACAGCCGAGAGAATATAGCTTCAAGTAGGAAATGGTGATCTCTTGCGGATTAAGGCTGTTAGATATTTTGACTTGATTCTCTCTTACAGTACAAATGTTATATTGCATAACTATTATTTTGTACCCTATTGTATCAGACAGATTATCTCCCTTCCTATACTTGACAGTGAAGGGTATTATGTGTATATCAGGAATTGTTCCTTATATTTATGTGATATATTTAATGTTTTGAATGTCAGTTGATTAATGAACATTATGTTTTGGATACAACTAGAAATGTTTGAATGTACAGGGTAGTACTAGTTGTAGTTTAGGAACTTTAAATGATACAAAACTTTGGCATATGAGATTAGGTCACATAGGCGTGAGATATCTAACCCACCTAGTTAAGGATAGTCAGATACTTGATCTAACCATAGAACCTTACCTAGTTTGTGAATCTTGTATTCAAGGAAAAATGACTAAATCTCCATTGGCTGGTGTTGGACACTGTGCCACTGATTTATTGGAACTAGTGTATAGTGATGTATGCAGTCCAATGAATCACGTTGCAATTGGTGGATTTTGATACCTTGTAACCTTTATTGATGATTTGTCATAATAGGGGTACGTGTTTCTTATAAAGCATAAGTCAGAAACCTTTGAAAAGTTCAAAGAGTTAAAACTTGAAGTAAAGAAACAAACTGGTATGTACGTCAAATACCTGCAATCAGATCGAGGTGGCGAATGCATGAGCAGTGATTTTTTTTTTATTTTTTAAAGGAGAATGGGATTCTCACTTAGTATAGTCCTTTAGGTACTCCGTAACACAATTGTGTTTCAGAAAGGAGAAGCGGACTCTATTGGATATGGTCTGATCAATGATAAGCTTCACTGCTCTACTAGAATACCTTTGGGGATATGCTCTGGAAACTGCTGCTCATATATTGAATTGAGTTCCATCAAAAGCTATTCCATCCATTACATATGAAATATGGATTGGAAGTAAAACGAGTCTTAAATATTTTAAGATTTGGGGTTATCCTGATTACATAAAAGTTACGCAACAGGATAAACTTACAACCAGAGAAAACAAGTACCGGTTCATTAGGTATCTGAAGAATTCAATGGGATATCAATTCTATGATCTAGAGTAACAAAACGTGTTCGTTTATCGATATGCCACTTTTCTTGAGAAAGAGTTTCTCATGGATTGTAAAGGTTGTAGAAAGATTGAGCTTGATGAAGCCGATCAAAAATAGCATGAACTAGAGATAGAACCTCAAGTTTAATCCAGCAAAATACCTTTAACACACCCTCTACGTAGGTTAGAAAGAATGTCTAGACCATCTGCTAGGTATGGTCAGATGCTTAAAAATGCACTTAGAGTTTTTTTAGTTGAAGAAAATGATCCTTTAACCTATAGAGAGACAATATTGGACATCGACTCGGTAAAATAGAAAGAAGCCATACAATTCAAAATTGACTCAATACATTAAAATTAAGTCTGGGACGTGATTAAGCTTTCCGAAGGAATAGTTTCCATTAGTTGTAAATAGATTTATAAGCGAAAGTATAAGCTTGATGGAAAGGTAGAGACTTTCAAAACCTGACTAGTTGCAAAAGATTATGCTCAACGATTTGGGATCTATTATGAGAAAACCTTTACACTAGTAGCAATGTTAAAGTCAATGCAAATATTATTGGCAATTACGGTATATTATGACTTTGAGATATGGCAGATAGATGTAAAGACGGTGTTTCTGAATAGATATCGTAAGAAAGAGATATACATGGAACAGCTTGAAGGTTTTACATCTAGCCTAACTGTAGGTCTAGTATGCAAGCTGAAGAAGTCTATTTATGGACTTAAATAGCCATCTCAAAGTTGGAATCTTTGTTTTGATGAGAGAGTTTGGTTTCATAAAAAATGAAGAAGAACCTTATGTGTACAAAAAGGTCAGTGGGAGTATGATAGTTTTTTTAGTTCTCTATGTGGATGACATACTGATCATTGGGAATAATATAGGTATGTTACAGTCAGTAAAACGTTATCTGAGTAAGAACCTCTCTATGAAAAATTTAGGAGAGGCTTCCTATATACTAGGTATAAAGCGTTATAGAGATAGAGCTAAAAATTTAATAGGACTCTCCCAATCATTGTATATAGGCAGTGTCTTGGAAGGGTACAATTTTAGTAACTGTAAGACAGCTAATATACCTTTTGGACATGGCGTTCATTTTTCAAGGAAGATGTGTCCTCAGAGGAAAGATGAAAAAGTTAGAATGTCTAACATCCCATATACATTAGCTATTAGAAGTTTGATATATGCCATGATGTGTACGAGACCTAACATCAGCATGGTTGTAAGTATTACGAGCCGGTATCAGTCTAATCTAGGTGACAACTATTGGATGACGTGAAACATGTGCTTAAATACCTTAAGAGTACAAAGGACATATTAGTTATATATGGAGAAAATGACTTACAAGTAAGAGGATATACAGATTCAGACTTTTAGTCTGATCTAGATGACAGAGAGTCTGAGCTGGGTATGTATTCATTTTTAATAGTGCCACAGTGAGTGGAAAGCGCACCAAGTAGGGATCCACTGCTGATTCGATAATAGAAGTAGAATACATTACAGCCTCTGAGGCAGCAAATAACGTAAATTCATCATTGAGCTAGGAATTATCGTTACCTTGATGGATCTTATCCCATTATTCTATGACAATAGGGCCATAGCATAAGCCAAACAGCCAATAGCACACTAGAGATCTAAATATATTGAGAGAAAATACCATATAACAAGGGAGATCTTAGCTAGAAGAGATGTAATAATTTATAAAGTTGACTCTATAAATAATGTAGCAGACTCACTAACTAAGGCCTTAACTCCTAAGGTGTTTGAGAAATATATGGAGTTGATAGGTATTGATACTATTGTTAGGGTCGGTGCTTACGTGCCATCCCTGAATATACATATACTTGTGTATTTATACAAGTGTATATTCCCATTTATATGGTATTATGCATGTAACGTTACAGACATTCTAGATCTAAAAGAGTTTGGATTAGATCTAAAAGTGTTTAGATAAGGGCTCATAGTTAGCCACGCTTAGAGATATAATCGCTAAATGTTAGCACAGTTAAGTGTTAGCTGGTTATAATACTCAGCATATCCAAGAGTTGAAGCCTTGTCTGTAATGGAATATAAATCCGGGAATATACTAGTAAAACTGCTTAGTTGCAAGAATTACAATCGGGTGCTAGGAAATGCAAGTTGCGCAAGTATGTTCTCGAATAATTGTCCCTGATTTATTTCTGTCAATACGAGTCTGTCGGTGGATACTTTTAATATAGATCAGCATATGTCATACCTATAAGGTATAGATGGTCGTTCATAGCCGATTGTGAGCTTAGAGCTCGTATTAACATATGGGTATCAAGTTAGGACTGTATATAGGATAAACTCACGAGGGCCTCCAATAGACATCCTATATAAGCCGTCAACGGATGGTCCTCTCGAGTTGAGTAGTATACGTGGTCCTTTAACCTGAGTGCCACAATGGGCTTATAAGTGATCCACCATGCTTTGGTTCCATGCATATCACAGACCTTTCATGGTGTGACCGCTGGGTATGGTTCGATGCTTATGGAGTCCGATATGTACAGATATGGGATTCGTCAGCTCATATAGGGAGTTCGATATCCAGATGCTTCGAGACTGTATCTCGAAAAATCTTGTGGCTACAAGTATCAATCCTGGGAAAGAGTTCCGCCAGGGTAAAACAATATGGCAAAAGATTTTGCGCATATTATGACAGGACCCGACCTGAGACCCTCTACTATAGATCCTAGCGGCCCTGCCGGGCACCCCGATGGAAGTTCCTCAGAACCTAACTAGGTAAGTTAAGAAATTCCGAGAGGCGAACCCCTTTTTAATTCTTGTTACTACTAAGAAGATCTAGTAATATACATGAACATGACATCTTAGTTTTAAAAACAAACAGACAAAGTTTCCTCTGTTTTTCAGAAAATCCATATAAACTTGCAAAGAAATTTCACTTCTAATTCCAACACATCTCAATTCTACCAATTCGGACCTCCGGTCCTTTTCAACTCAAATCCAACACAACTCAATTATTTCGTGTAAATCACAAAATAAAGCATAATCATAAAAAGTAAAAACGATCATTATAAACTGGAAATCTCTTCTTCTTGATTCAACACATACTTACAAATATACATGCCTACAACTATTATGCATAAAGTAAAGAGTGCTATTAGCACATTTACATGTACAAAAATTATCTTTGGATTCGGCCCACTACTCAGCGATAGGAGAATCAGCAGCTTGCGTTCCGAGACCTGCACCTAGGAAAGGGGTTTAAAACATAAAACATAAAACGAGTGAGCTAAAGGAGCTCAGTGAGTGTAAATGAGAATTCAATTACAAGAATATTATACAAAGATAGCAATTTCTAAAGTACATGCAGAAATTATGCTTCTAAAACGGATGTAAAATTGTAAAACGGTTTTTAATATCATATGCTAATGAAATCTTGCCGAGCGGGTTTTTATCTACATCTTTGGAAAACTATATTCAGAATCTGTATAACATAATAATTACTGTGTGCATATAAATGCATAAATGCTATCGGTAAATCGAAAACTAGTAAAATCCTCGCTCGGTCATTTTCTTTCTAAACTGTACCAATGGTAACCCTAAAGCTCTATACCCACGCAGCGACTCAACTAGCACCGCATATGTGAGTAGGTCACGGGGCACCTTAACTAGCAGCACCCACAGTGACATCTCAAGACATCTCACTGGCTACGCAGCGGAATCCTACATCGCATGCATATAGTGAGACAATATCCCGTACACATAGAGCGACTCACATGACTCGACATCCCGACTTCCCGGAGTTAGTGACACACCCCAAGACCTGCTCATGTGCACGGGATATACCGGCCGGGTCTAATACAATCATCACCACTATAATCTGAGGGTACCAATGGCCTTCAAGAAAATGCAGAAATTTTAAAACTGTTTCACAAATCGATCATGTAAATGCATGTCTATGAATATATCAAGATCATAAATCATGTTTATGCATCGAAAGCTCATAAAACATACATAGTCATTGTGTGAAAACATAATAACCGAAAAGTAAAAGAAATGGCAGATTTCCACTCACAACCGCTCCGCGCTCAATTTCGCTCCCGATTCCTGCTCCCGTTAACGCTCTCGGTTATCCTCACCTACGCGCCATAAATGACATTTAGAACCAAATCGAACACTAGAATCTCATTTAACTACTAAATGCCCTAATCGGCATACAAATCCCGGATGTAAACTACTTCTCGATTTTAGTTACGGAGCCATAATCGAAACTAACTCACCATCCGGCGCCCTGAAAATTATTGAACACCTTATAATTTGATTGGACATACTTGCCCTTCACCTTTCCAACATGGACAATTATGTCCCATTTTCTTCATTTTTGGGTTTTTTTCATCAACCATATACATTCAATTCACAATATGCATCATTTACACACAACAATTCAATCAAAACACCTCTCAATTCCTAACTTCCCTAAAGTGGTAGAATTTCACCCTAGGTTTCAACACCTTCCTTTTCTCAATTTCTTGTTCCAATTACAACAAAATCATGCCAATTTCATTCTAAAGCCCTAATTACAATCAATTGAAATTTCTACAACAAAATCACCAAAAACCCTAATTCTCACCTTGCCAATTTCTTCAAATTGATGACTCCTTCAAGCTCCAAACTAGATTTCAACTCAATCTAAGCCAAGAATACACATAAGAACATCAATTAACACATTCTTGAATTCTCACTTATCAAACTCATAAAAGATGCTTTTCCTTACCTCGTTTTCTTGAATTTCCACTAATAGAGACTTCAATTGAGCTTAGGGATTGGTTTGTAACCTTAATTTGGATTGATTACACATGAAAAATCATGAAAAAAAACTTGAATAGTCACTGTAGTAGCACCCCCCTTTGAAGCTCGAATTTCTCTCTTTTTTTTGGCTAAGTGTTGGTTTTGATCTCTCTTCAAATTTCTACACACTTCTAACATATATATAGTGCTCCCTCAATTTACCATTTTACCCTTCAACTTACTTAAAACTTCTAATTTTCCATTAGTTAAAAACTAATTATGTAATTAGTTCATTTGTAACTATTTAGTTAGAATAATTCAAAGAACTAACTAGAACTTCCAACTTGGCAATCCATAAGATTTCTTCTAATTGGTCCATTCTCTAATATATGGATTATGTTTCTCAACAAAGGCTTGTTCCATACATAACCCTTAAATAGAAATTCATGTAGTAAATTAGAATTTTCTTTTCCAAGCCAATAGAGAAAAATTCTAAAAATATTCTAGGGTTGTCCAGCGCACCGATCGAGTGTGAAATTACCAAATTAGGTCTAAAATTCTCTCACGTGCACTATAAAGAAAATATTTCTAATAGGGTTAAAATTGAGTAACCCTACGGTGTCTTATTTGTTCTATACCGAAATCTAGGCGCCAATACTACTAATAGGGATTGAATATTACATATTGTTCAGTCAGATACTAGTTTGGAGATAAGATATGGATGACCACTAGGGGATTTGACAGTAATAATCTATATCCCCATACATCTAGGATATCATGACGGAAGGACTATACGTATGCGTCGTAACCTACTTGCATGGTTCAACGCACTAATCTGTATATCCGTGACGTGTGTGTGGGGCATTGCTCATGGTTCCATTTGAAGAATCGAGCGTAGGACCTAGAGAGTCCCGTGATATGGAGTGTACTTATTGTGCATTGGGGCAGCGTGCCAGATTAAATTGTTTAATCTAGCAATATTCATCAATATCACAGGAATACGTGCGTGTCTGTATTTAAATGTTAAATACAAGAATTAGTCAATAGTTATTATTTACTAATTGTATAATAACACATAGCGTATTGTGGACTCTCAATTGAGTTTACTCAAGTGTGAAATTTGGTGGGATCCACTAGGGGTGAACTTGGTAACTATTTATGAGGGGCAAAATAGTTATTTCTTATTTTGATTATTTAATTGTTAAGTAATCAAATATCTTTCTTTTTATATTATATAATATATATTATTATTTATTATATATTTATTTATTTATTATTATTTATATTATATAATATATTCTATTTTATATATATATAAAGAGAGAGAGAGAGATGAGGGAATTTTGGCCATTTGGCCGAGAGAGGAGGGGAAGGGAAATGGAGAGAAGAGAGAAGAAAGAAGAAGACGAAGAAGAGAAGAAGAAAAAGAAAAAAAAAATAGGAAAAAATAAAATTGTTTCATTTTTTTCTATGGATCCAATTGAAGTAATGGTGGATTGTTTCAAACTCTCTATTTCTTATCATTTTGGAGAAAAGGATATAAACACACTCCCGACCATTTTGGGGATTAAGGGTTAATCCCGAGCTGAATATCGGGCTGCTGTTCTAGCTCACCAAGCCCACTATGTTGGTGACTAGAACTGCACACGAGTTGGTCTCCATGCGAACTTCGAGGAAACACGTGTATAACATTACACGTTGAGGTGAGTTCTCGAGCTTATAAATATATTAATGCGATTAATATATTTTATTTTTTTGTGTTTATTATAAAATTTACACACTTCCACCGCGTTAGGCAATGGACAAAATTGCACATACATATACCCACATACATATATTAGATCCAACAACTATTACGAATGGCATTAGAACAAGTGAGAGTTTTTGGGATTTGTGTTTATATGCAATCTCATTTTGTATAAATATTTAATTTTAATATTTATACAATTGATATTTCATTTAATCGCTAATTATATTTATTGAAATGGTAACATGCTTGGAACGATTCAGACATTGTATGATCTAAAAGAGTTAAGATCTAGTCTAAAAGAGTTTAAACCAGTACTAATATTTAACAATATCTAAAGAGTTAGAATCTTGTCTGAAATGGGATAAAGACCTTAGAATATATTAGTAAATGCATAGTTACAATGGGTTGCAAATGGTTCTAGGAAATGTCATTATGCAAGTATATTCTAAAATACTATGTTCTTGGTCAATGTTACCAATGTGGATCTATCGGTGAAACCCTAATATATAGATCAGTGTATGTCTATATGTGGATGGTCCAGATGGTTAATCTTAGCATACTATAAGCTTAGTGGAAGCTTGTATAGGCATATGGGTATTCAGTAAGGACTGAATACTGAACAGACTCACGAGGACCTCCAATAGACATTCTATGAAGCCGTCAATAGAAGGTCTTCTTGAGTGAAGTAGTATTTGTGATCATTTGACTTGAGCTCCACAGTGGGCTTGTGAGTGATCCACCATACTTTTGGCTCCATATATGTCAAAGTCCTTTCATGGTCTAACCGCTATGTGTTGCTGGTGTGGTCTGATGCTCATAGAGTTTGGTATGCATAGACACGGGATCCGTCACCTTATATAGGTAAGTTGTATATTCGATGCTTCAAGATTGTATATCAAAAACTCTTATGGCCATAAGTAATAAACCCAGAAAAAGAGTTTTTCGAAGGATTAAACAATATCGCAAAAGTGTTTTTGTATATTATTTATTGAGATACGAATCTGAAGATAATTTCATGGATGAGAAAATGGGGATTTGAAGATGCTAATCTATATCCGTACACATCCAGGGTAATGATGGAAGGATTATACGAATATGGTTAACCTTAGCTTATATGGTTTAACCCGTCATTCTGTAATATCTATAATATTTGTGTTGGGCATCATTCACGGACTTGTAAAAATATTCTAAGGAGTCTCACAATATGATGTGTATTCATTAAGCACTGGGGTAGCAAACCGGGTCGAATAGTTAGATCCGAGAGATTTTCGAAAGTAGAATTTTTTTTTAAGAACCTCTTTGTAAAGTTAAAAACATAGTTTACAAATATTATAAATAGGTCCCTCTTTTGCTAGAAAAGGTATTCTTGACACATGTTATTAAACTATTAGCTCTTGTAATAATTGAATATTATTTTATTTAAATGAACATATGATATTTATTATATTATTTTATAAGACATGTGTTGGACACTTGTCTTGAATAGACATATGATGTTTATTATATTATTTTTTCATGTGACAGGTGTTGAACGCTTGTCTTAATGGATTAGTTAAATAATTAGAGTTTGTCTTCATGCTTGCATTGTTAAGACAAAACATGTATTTTAATATATTATTGTAAATGGTGCTTGGGTCATTTAGAGAACATTTGTCTTGGTTTGATTTATTTATTTGAAAATATTTACATTGAAATGTTTTTCATATTTATTAATGTAGTCAAACAAGCAAATTGTCTCATTTTGTTATTTTTGAAGAGATAAATTGGGCCAAACATTTTTATTTAGTGAAAAATATATTGTTTTGATATTTATTAATTCATTTGAAATGCTATTGTCGGAATGGATTTTTGGAATAATTCTTTAATAGAAAAGTAATGACATGTCACTTTAAGTAAAAGTTACATAAATAAGGGAGGAGGTGAATTTTGGTCAAGGCAATTTTGTACTCTTGAAAAATCATTCAAACAAGGTAAAACACTTCTCCTTCTTTTTCTTTCAAATGAGACTTGGTAGGAAAAACCAAAGGGAAAAGGGTTTTGTTTTAAGAGAGAAAATAAGAGAGTTTATTTGTTTAAAGAGTTTAAGCATAAGAACAAAAATCCTATACCATAATTAAAGATACCATTCTAGTTACTCTAATCCCACAAAGATTTAGAGACTAGAATTGTTCAAGGAATCACTTTAAGGTGAGCTCCGAAAAGTTTTAATCATCACCGATTCACCGACAATACAAATAACAAAAGGTTTGCCAAGGTAATCCTCTACAAACCCTAGTAATTTTATTTATGAGATAACATAAAAAATTTATTGTGTTTATTGCTTAGGAAATTAGATTTTCAAACTTTCATATGCACACAAATATGTATATGATGCATATTTTATAATAATGAACACAATCCCATATGTATACACCCTAGGATAATCAACACTCATAGCCATTTGTTACACAAATAGCCATGCAATATGTCATATGTCAACTTTCTATTAGTTAACCACTTTATCAAATAAAAATGTAGGTTTAATACTTAAACCATGACACATATATTTTTTAAAAGATCTTGAAACAAATCTTTCTTTCCAAATTTTTTTGAATTGAACCGTTCAATTTAGTCCACTACCTCAGTGCTTAATGAGCACACTTTATATTGTGAGACTTTCTAAGTTCATACTCATTTATCTTATAGAACTCTTCAGCAAGCCCGTGAATGATGCCCCATACACACATTACAGATATTACAGAACGACATGTTGAACTGTAAAAGTTGAGGTTAATTATATTTATATAATCTTTTCGTCACCTATATCCCGGAAGAGCAAAGATATAGATCATTACTGTCAAATTTCTATATGCTCAGTCATAAACTTATCTCTAGATTTTTATTTTTGTAAATAATATTCTCAAACTCTTTTATGATATTACTTAACCTTACAAAAAACTCTTTTCCACGGTTTTTGTTTATGGTCATAAGACTTCTTAAAATACAATCTTAGAGCATCAGGATATACAACTATGAGCTGATAAATCCCATATCTATGTACACTAGACTCCATGAGTATCGGACTATACCCAACGACACCTAGAGGTCAGACCATGAAAGGTCTCTGACATACGTAGAATTAAATTATAGTGGATCACTTATAAGCCCACCTTGATGCTTAAGTTAGAGGACCACGAATACAAATCAATTCGAGAAGACCTTCCATTAGCAGCTCAATGAGATGTCTAATAGAGGTCCTCGTGAGTCTGTTCAATATGCAGTCCTTACTGGATAGTTGTATGCCTATACAAGCTTCCACTAAGCCCACAATTTACTAAAACTAACTGTCTGGATAATCCAGATATAGATATATACTGATCCAAAAGGTATACCAATCGACCTATATCAGCAACAATAGATCAAGAATGATGTCTTCGAGGACATATTGTAATGATATTTCTTAGCTCTATTTGCAACTCCTAACAATTATGTCATTACTAATATATTTTAGATCTTTGTCTTATTACAGACAAGATCCTAACTATTTAGAATGCTAACTCTTAGCGCTTACCTAAATTCCTTTAAATCATATCTAAACTCTTTTAGATCTACAATATCTGAAAAGTAACAAGTTTAGTACCATATAATAAAATATTAACGATTTATTAAAATGTTCAATGTATAAATTTTAAACAATAAATATTAATACAAAATAGAATGACACGTAAACACCGTCTCTAATAACTCTCACTTGCTCTAATAGTATTTACGATTATATTTAATACCTATCGACTTTATATTTCACAAACACCTTAGAAGTTAAGATTTCTCTATTATGTGTTATTTCTTCTCCATGTGCTTAGACTTCTTGTGTGTCCTTGGCTCATTTGCTTAAGCAATTTTCCTATTGTTGTGACAAAATAGCTAGATTAGATCCACTAAACTTGGACAATTCCAAGCTCTGTGAGAAACTTACGTATCCATTCTACTTTCTTTACAGCTTTTGAGATCGTAATGTATTCTACCTCTATGGTAGAATTATCTGTAGATGCTTGCTTGTCGTTCTTTTAAATGACTGTGGCATCATTGAGAAGAAACACATAATTAGATATAGACTTTATATCATTCGGATCAGACTGAAAGTCTAAATCAGTACATCTCATCACTTGTAAGTTATTCTTTTAAAAAATTAGAAACTTATCCTAAGTACCTTTAAGGTATTTCAAGATATGTTTCATAGCCTTCAATGGTTACTACATAGATCAGACTAATACTGGCTAATAATAATTATAGCTATACTGATATCAGGTCTCATATATAACATGTCATACATTAAGCTACCTACAACTGATGCATATAGTATGTTAGACATTCTATTCTTTTTATCTTCCTTTTGAGGACACATCCTCCTAGAAAGACGAATCTATGTTTGAAAGGTACATTAACTGTCTTACAGTTACTGAAGTTATACCTTTCAACAATACTTTCTATGTATTAGGATTGTGAGACTTCTATCAGCTTCCTAGCTCTATCTCTATAAAACTTTATACCTAGTATACAAGAAGCCCCTCCCAAATCCTTTATGGAGAAGTTCTTACTTAGATAACTCTTAACTGACTATAACATACCAATATCTTTTTTAATAATAAGTATATCAACCACGTAAAGAATAAGAAAGATAATCATGCCCCCACTTATCTTTCTATACACACATACCTCCTCTTCAATTTTGACAAAATCAGACTATTTGATTACTTCACCAAAATGAAGATTCCAGCTTCACGAAGCCTTCTTAAGTCTATAAATAAAATTCTTTAATCTGCACACTAGATTAGAAGTCAGGCTAGATGTAAAACCTTTAGGCTATTCTATGAATATCTCTTCTTTAAAATATTCATTTAGAAAAGTCATTTTTACATCCAACTGTCAGATCTCAAAATCATAATATGCCGCAATAGCAAATAAAATTTGAATCGCTTTAACATGGCTATTGGTAAAATGGTTTTCTTATAATCAATCCCAGATTACTGAATATAACCTTTTGCTACTTGTTAGGTTTTATAGGTCTCTACCTTTACATCGAGCTCACGCTACTGCTTGTAAACCTATTTACAACCAATAAGAATAATTCGTTCAGAAAGCTCAACCAAGTCCTAGACTTGATTGTCATACATAGAGTCAATCTCGAATTTCATGGCTTCTTACCATATGTTTGAATCGAAGTCCAACATTACCTTTCGATAAGTTAAACGATCATTTTTTTCAACTAATAAACCTTAAAGACATCTTCAGGTATTATAACATACCTAATAAGGGTCATTGAGATCTTTTCTGACATACGGGGAGGGTATGTCAAATGTATCTCACTTAGTTGAGCCTGAAGTTTCATCATCGGTTCATAAACATCTAGATTCACTTTATCATGTTTACTCGCTCTACAATCCCCATGATCTATGAGAAATTGTTTCTCTAGAAAAGTGGCATTACGAGCAATGAACATGTTTTGTTCCTCTGGATCATAAAACTGATATCTAATAGAATATTTAAGATATCTAATAGAATATTTAAGATATCTAATGAACCGATACTTGTACCCCTTGGGTGCAAGTTTATCCTATTGTATAACTTTTACATAAGCAGGATAGCCTAAAATGTTAACATACTTAAGACTTGGTTTTCTACCAGTCTATATCTTATACGGAGTAGTAGGAATGGCCTTTAATAGAACTCTGTCCAACAAGTGAGCTATAGTTTTTAGAGCATAACCCCATAGATATTCTAGAAGATTGGTAAAACTCATCATTAATAAGATCATATTTAATAAAGTATAATTCCATCTCTCTGGAACACCATTCTATTGAGGAGCACTTAGTGAACTATATTGAGCATGAATCCTACCTTTTTTTTTAAATTATTCGTGAATTCACTCTCATGTATTCACCACATCGATTTAATCGAAAGCATTTAATATACATATCAATTTGTTTCTTCACCTATGGTCGAAACTCTTTAAACATTACAAAAGTTTTCAACGTGTATTTCATCAACAACACATGTTTGTATCGTGAAAAATCATCAATAAAGACAATGAAGTATCAAAACCCATCCATATCAGTGTTATTCATTAGACCATATACATCACTATATATTAGTTCCAATAAATTAACGTCCCGATGTCCAACACCTACAAAAAGAGATTTAGTTATCTTTCATTGAATCCAAGATTGATAAACTGTAAAAGACTCTATGAAAAGTTCAGGTATCTGACCATCCTTAACCAGATGAGTTAGGTGTCTTATGCTTATATAACCTAATTTCATATGTCACAATTCACTATTATTCAAAAATTCTGAACTACTACTTGTGTTTACCCATGCATTTAAGACATTTCCTATTGTATTCAAAATTAATGGCCATTTATCAACTGGTACTCGCTAATAAAATATTATCCACATTATATTAGTACAATGAGCAATTCTGAATAAATGTATGATAACCTTCAGTATCCAACACAAGAAGGGATATAATTTTCTTGACAATGTTTGGCACAAAATAATAGTTATACAATATTAAAGTTGAAACGACACACCCCTGCAGTATTCTAAAAGCTTTAGATTGGATCTCAAATACTATCTTGTGACCCATACACATTTTTATTGCATAAGAAATTCTACAAAAATTTTGGCAGAGTTTTCCTTATTTTTTAAACATACTTAAACCTGCAACTCAAATAATCCATGCTTTTGTATGCTTCATACTTGCATCCGTACTTCTAAATACCTCATTTCTTATCCATAACACATAAAGTATTATCATCAAATACATATATATACCCATCCACCTATAAGTTCTAGGAATCAAATATCTAAATAGTATAATATGTATCCAAAATCAAATATTCTCATACAAATGTATCGACTCAAAAATAAATGGCTTCTTACCCTATTAACTCCACTGAACTGATTGATTCTTGTAGTTTCTCGAGGGGGGAAAAATATAATAAAAATAGGGTGAGTTGATTGATTCAGTAAGTGGATATAGTTTAAAATTTGAAATTTGTCTTTAAAACATAAAACAAACACTTAAATATACAACTTTCGTAAACAGCATTTCTCTTACTATTCATTATGTGAACAAAATAAAGTGCATAAATTAATCTTAAATTAAAACATAAAAAGTCTCTATGTAACATTGCTTACTATTAAGTGCATCTCATAAATAATAATTGGATCATGAATAACATAAACTGTGATAACTCATGTACTCGTGTATAAGTATTTGAAATATGTTGTCATATCTTTTCTTAGCTGGGCATAGTCAAACACATTTAGTATTTGAAACATCATATACTGCTATTTATATAGAAAACCACACTAAACTAGTACCCAGGGGGAAACCTTGTCGTACCCTGAATGTCCATCAAACAGAGTATTAGATGTACTAATCTTATATCTCATTTCATATCATTATTGTACGCATGCGTAGAGCAAACTAACTCCTAAAGAGCAAATCACCTATACACACGGCCCAAAGCCTATTTGTGTGTATAGACAGGCCCCAAAGGCATAAATATTATATCTCAATCTAAAATGAGGAAGTTATAGGCTAATGGTTTCAAACTATTTCTTTATACAATATATGAACTTATAACATATTATTATATCATATCTCATTCGCTTTAATATCAAACCATTGGAAATCATTGCTACTGATTTAAAACAAACACAATCTTAAGATAAATATTTTAAAAATCAAAATCATAGTATAAATGTTTTTTATATAACATAAGATAAATCATTTCATGGAGTAAAGTAGATTTCAAGATAAGTGATCATGAAGGACAAATATGTATTGTTAGCTATAAAAACATTGCTCATCCTGCTTTCAAATATATATTTTCTAAAATCATGGAGTAGAAATCTTAGATAGAGTTTAAGTATCCACTCACTAAACTCTGTGCCATTATCTACTTCCACACCAAGCGTAGCTTTCATTATAGGGGTTCCGACTTATGAGCTCGAAGGAAATTTTTCATTCCTTAATCAAAATCGTAGAACTAAACTTCTCGAGGTCCTAAAATAATTTTAATTCAACAACTTAACCCAATAAAAAAAATAAAAAATTGAGTTCGGATCATAATCCAAGACTTAGGATTTTCCAAAAGAAATTTGTCAATGATAAACACTAGTACTCAACAAAATTATTTTTTATTTTTTTCTTATACATCAAATAATATCCATATACCAAAAAATCTAAGTATATCATTTTAAATAAATAATTCCTTATTAAAAGAAGACATCAAAGTTTGTCTCCTTCAAAATCTATACCATAATCACTCTTAAAACTAAGTCCTCAACTTGATCAAATCAGAACATCTACTGAGCAGCCTTTAGTGTCCGAATTTTATAAAATCACATACTTATTCAAAAAGTATAAAATCATTGTAGAATTATTCATGACACATATATTAGTTCATAATAAATCATTAAAGGGTAAATTCATAATCACTCTTAAAACTAAGTACCTCAGACAATTACGCTTCTAATGGTAGTCCCTTTTCGCAATGGAAACATTTTTCATTGCCTTTGTTCTTCTCTTATTACTTGGATATCACTTGTCTTTGAAAAGCTTGCATATGGTATCTTCTTCTTCTTACCTTTAGACTTTCTAAAAGTTTTGTAACAAAAAATGAAGCACTACTCTGAACATAAAAGGTTGTACCCCATTTTTTCATGTCTTTCTGAGCTATCTTCAATATATTACACAGCTCAACATATTTAGGAGTCAACCCTTACATATTCAAGTTCACGATGAACTATGCAAATGATCTCAGTAGAGAATGGAGAATCAAACTATTCCCCAAGTTATTATTTAGAGATATATCTATAGTCTCCAACTTCTCGATGTAAAAGATCATCTTAAGTACATGAAAACTAATTGAATTGCCCTCAGCCAACCCGAACTAAAAAAATGTATTGGAGATCCTGTATAGATCGACCTTTGGTTTATCTCCAAATAGCTCCTTCAGATAGAGTATGATACTATTATTTTCACTATCTATGTATAATATTCGATCCTTCTTAGTAGTGTAGGTGCATATATTTCGGTATAAAGCGATAAAAATACCATAAGTTTACCCGATTTCAACACGATTAGAAATAGTTTATTAATGGTGAGCATGAGAGGTATTAGACCTAAATTGGTAATTTTACACTTGATTGGAGTATCGGATGGTTATGATTTTTAGAATTTTTTTTCCATTGGTTTGGAAAAAAGAAGTTTAATGCATGAATTTTCATTTAAGGGTTATGTATGGAACAAGTCTTTGTTAAGAGACAATTCATATGTTAGAAAATGGACCAATTAGAGACAAGTTGATGGATTGCCAAGTTGGAAGCCTAGTTGGTTCCTTTGACTATTCTAACTAAATAGTTAGAAAGGAACCAATTAAATACTTCTATTTTGAACTAATGGCAATTTAAGAATTTAGAATTAGTTGAGGGGAAAATTAAAATTTTGGGAGAGCACTATATAAGGATGAAGTGTCTAGAATTTGGCTAAGTTAAAAGCATAATATGTTAGAGCAAAAGAGAGAAAATTCGACAATGAGAAGGGGGATGCTCCTACAGTAATATTCAATACTTTTTCATGAGTTTTCATGCTTGATCAAGTTAAAATAAAAGCCAAACACAAGTTCCAAAGATCAATTGAAGCTTCTACTAGTGAAAATCCAAGGAAAAGAGGTAAGAAAAGCATTATGTAGTAATGGTGGTGTATGGTTTTTTTCAAGATTAATTCTATTAATGTCTTGTGTGAATTCTTGATTTAGATTGAGTTGAATTCAAGTGTGAAATTCAAGGGAGACACCAAACTAAAGGAATTAGTACGGTAAGAATTAGGGCTTAGTGTGATCTTATTGTAGAAATTTCAATTGAATGTCATTAGGGCATTATAATTAAATTGGCATGATTTGAATGTTATTGAAACAAGAAATTGAGAAAAAAATTTGTGTTGGGTGAGGAAGGTGAATTCGGCCACTTTAGGGATTTTAAGGTTGGAGTTGTGTTTTGGTTCAATTGTTATGTATAAATGATTCCTTAGGTTAATTTGATGTATATGGGTGATGAAAAATCAAAAATGAAGAAAAATGGACATAATTGTCCATTCTTGGTAAGATGAAGGGCAATTATGTCCAACCAAATTTATAGGGTGTTAATCAATTTTTATGGTGTCGGATAGTGAATTAAACAAGATTGAATGACTTCGTAAATGAAAAACGGAAAGTGGAATCCATTCAGACTTTGTAGGCCGAATAGGGTACTTACTAGTTTAAGTATAATTTTGAGCATTTGTAAAGGTTTTAAATGTCATTTATAGTTTGTAGATGAAGAAAACTGAGAGCAGTAAAAGAAGTAAAAGTTTTGAAAAAGAATTGAGTTTAGAGCGGTTGGAGAGAAAAATTCTATAATGGTTTGTTTTTCACTTAATATGTTTTGAGCATATTGAAATTGTATGTTTTATATGCTTTTAATGCATAAGTATGATTTACAGTTTTGGTATACAATTATAAATATGCATTTATATGTTCAGTTTAAGAAACAGTTTTAAAATTATTAAATTAGTTTTAAAGGCTATTGGTACCCTCAGATTTCAGTGTGGCGATGGTTTAAAGACCCAGCCGATATATTCCGTACGCATTGGCAAGTATTGGGGGGTGAGTCACTAACTTCGAGAAGTCAGGTTGTCAAGTCATGTGAGTCGCTCTTTATGTACGGGTACTGTCTCACTAGATGTAGGCAATGTAGGATTCCACTACATAGATAATGAGATGTTTTTAGATATCATAGTGGGTATTGCTAGTTTAGATGCCTTGTGACCTACTCATGTTGTGTGGTGCTAATTTAGTCACTACGTGAGTATAGAGTTTTAGGGTTACCATTGGTGCAGTTTAGAAAGAAAATGGCTGAACGAGTGTTTTAATAGTTTTTGAGCTACCGAACACAAATTACGTATTTATATGTGTACATGTTAGTTATTATGTTTTATATATTCTAGATATTGTTTACAGAAGATATAAATAAACCCGTTCGACAAGATTTTATCAACATATAACGTTAGAAACCATTTTACAATTTTATAATAGTTCTAGAAGCATGTTTTATGTATTTTTTAGAATTTAATATTTATACAGAATTTTAGTTTAGTTTTGCTGGAAATCTTAAATGCATGTTGATAAAAAATGCATTTAATGTATTTTAGCACACCCAATTTGTATTTTATGTATTCTAAACTCTCCTCTAGATGCAGGTGATGAACACATAAAAATGCATGTTGTTAAGAGATTCAACCACCATTTAATGTCATTAATTTTAGTATTTTTTGTATTTTTAGCTTGAAATAAAGTGTTCTCCTTAAATTGTGATTAATGAATGTTATTTGGACAAGTTTAGGTAAAATGGACATAACTCTCAATGTAGAAATCAAAATGAAGAAATTCTTGAACCTGGTGCAACATGACTCAATCTTACACAAATTTCAAGAATAGTGGAAAAGCCAAATCTAACATGTTATGGGCCAAAAATTGAGATACAACAGAATCGGACTACAACTCCTGCCCAGCTTGACCCAACTCATGTATTTGAACTGTATCTCACAAAATATGTACTCAATTGGTATAATTCTTGAATCTGTGAATTTCTGACTTAACTATCAACAACTCGTATGTTGATGGTAAAGTCCAAATCAGACGTTATCATGGACCAAATTGCATTGCAAGTGGGTAAAATGGTTGTTGGCCGAATTCTGATGTATCTTTGGAATTGTGCTCATATCTCATTGGATACTCATCTAATTTGCATGAAATTGGTGCCTATAGAAAGAAGAGCCAAAATTCTACAACTTTCATGTCGGTTTTAGAAGCTAAATTGGTCATTTACATTATCAAAAATGTGCTGTAAGTGGATAAACGAGTTATTGGCTTAAAATTATTGAAGATTGATGTCATCCATGATATATGTCCATTCATTGCCTATATAAGGGGACACTTAGGACGTTTTTAAATAGAGATAATTCTCTCTTATTTTCTTCTCATTAACATGTATTGTAATTTAGGCTAGAGTTCTTGGCAAGGCTAAGAGATGAACTTTTATGTGTAATAAATCTACTTTCATGCTTTGATTTGGTGTCAAGAGCTACAAATGTTGTAAGTTTGGTTTTGATTAAACTCTTATCTATTTTATCTTCTATAATCCAGAGGTTATAATTCTCATGTCCATATATGTTCAATCATGCATTTCTTATATGATTCATGTTGAATTATAATTGTTACTGGTTACATTGTTTTATATGTTAATCTTTTACTGCAGTATTGTCAATTTGATATATTGTCGATCTTGGATAACATGTAAGGGCAAAAAATGTTTGATATTCAAGTTAATATTTTACTGCAATATTGTCAAAATGATATATTGTCGATCTTAGATAACTTGTATAAATAAACATGATTTGTGTTAATATTTGCAAAAGAGTTTAGTCATATCAAATGCATGTACTATATTTTCCTATCTTCCGATTGATTGTTTGGGATGTGAAACTTTCAATTGAGTTATAAGCATTGAATCAAAGTGTAGAGTAGATTTATAAAGCATAATTGTGATTCTCAAAGCCTTGTTTAAATCATCATAAAATATTTTTCTCAATTCATAGACAATCCTATCTCATCCACTTAAATCAATTAATTTTATCATTTGATACCTCTTTAATATTTTACTTCACCTACAACTGATTAGTGGGCCAAATCTGACGATCATTTTATAAATATAAATGTGCTAAGTAGCACCTTTTAATTTTTGCATAGTAGTTATAGACTTATGTATATTGTAAATATATTTTGAACAAACAAGAAGAGGTTTTGATATTATGGTGATAGTTTCACTTTTTATTAGTATGTTAATTTTGTGATTTAAATAAAATTGTTGGGTTGAGTTTGGATTTAGTTTTGGAAAGGACCGAAGGTCCTATTTGGAATTTGAGAAGTTGTTTGAAATAGAAGTGTGATTTTCTTGCAGGTTTTGTATTGGGATTTTCAAAAAAACAAAGGAAACTTTGTCCCTTTTTTTTAAAAAATTTGGTAAAAATATTTTCACTGGTATTATGAGATTTAGTAGTAATAGCGAGAGTTAAAAAAGGATCGTCTCACAGAATTTCTCAATTTTGATAGTTAGATTCTGAGGAGCTTCCATTATGGTACTCAACGAGGCCCACCGAGACCTATAGTAGAGGGTGGATCTTGTCACTATGTGTACATGCAGCCTCCGAAGTTCAAACAATATAGAGAGAGGATATATGATTTAACTCTCAAATAATCGATATAGAGTCGGTATCAGAAACACCTCTGGCCATCTTCTAACTAATAATACATCTAAGCTTTTCTGAATCTAAAAGAATTTTGAGATTTATCAGCTAGTCTGAGTAATTCTCAACATACTTTAGTTGATATGTCTCAAGTATAAAAATTAACAGATTGTTAGAAGCCATCTTATCTTCATAAGATAAAGACGAATAAGATGTTAGTAGAACATTTCAAATCGTTAAAAATAACACTTTAGATCATAAATATAACTAATATATATTTTTAATTTTAAGATGTCCTCATATTGCTTTACATATTTCTTTTATTATCTCAAATGAGAAAATGAAAGTTCAACACTTTAAACTTTATAATGTGAAGTAGACCCAATCGATATTTTACTCCAACCTTACGTTTTAGTAATATTAGGCTTTGTAAAACCTAAAAAGTAGACATTGTCAATTGCATCCGCATGCAACACTTACCACTAATCCTAAATACACCTTATCCTTACATATTAGCAATACTGGGTAAGTGTGTTCTAGATTAAGTTGTCAGTAATTAAATATAAGTTACTGATACTACCCTCATACTTTAGAAAAATTGGGAAATACATTCATTTATATTTGTCTCATCTCATGTTTAACTAGCATAGTCTAAATCACACCAACTAATCTCCAATGCTTTAGCAATATTGGGAAAGACTAAGGAGACCTATCAATGCCGTTTTGACAAGATGGATCAGGCATTACACTTTTTCAAAGTGAAATGCATTTCAATTTGATTAAAAGAGATTTTTGAAACTATCTGCATCTCACGTGGATATGATTCTTAATCAAACATTTGTGTTAGGCAAGCACAACTAAATCCTGCTAGTAAGGCTCTTATTGTAGTTAACAGCGTAAACAAATGACCATAGTTTATATTACATTTATATAATAGTTATAATTGTATAACATTACATGCAAAAGAATGCAAAATAGAGTGATCGGCTTTGGATGCCGCGGCATTAGGAACTAGAATGGCCCAGCACCAATTCCAGCGTCCCTAACTGCAATGCTAAAGAAGCAAGGCCCCAGCATTAATTCCTTCAACTCTTAGCATCACAATTTTCCACTTCCTCTACATTATTATATAATGCTTAAGAGTGACAAAATGCAATGCCCCCACGTCAAATGCAGTGCCTAGAATTCCTTAGTGTAAGAAATGAAACAACCCCACCTTAACCTGGAGTTACCAACGCCAGACATATAATGTCCATGCATTCATCCTAAAACTTCAAAATTCCCCCGCATTGCACACTCAATGCCCTAACATTCAACCTAATTTTACGAACGCCCTTGCGCCAAGCATGTAGTGACCCAACGTCACCTCGAATAATGACCTAGTTCTGCATTTTGAAATATAGTACCCATTATTCTTGGGTATCTTAAATAATTCATACACACTCTATTTAACCTAAACAGTACATAAACATGCTCTGATAGCATTTTTGTAAGAGTGCATCTAAGGGTGATACATGTGAAAATGTGTTCATTGAATTATATATTGTATGTCTACATACATTTGCACAGCGGAATCAAAATCTAATCTCCTATTCAATAAATATATACTGAATAAATCAATTACAGTAATAAAGTCATAAACACTTGCCCTTAAAGCCTTTGGTGAAGTTTCAATTTTAGAGTTCACATTTAAGTGATCTCTTGAGCAAATCTAGTCTTTAACAACTATTGGGATTGAAGAGCTAGAGTGGTAGCTTTATTTTATTTTCTAGCAAAATTCAAATTTGTTCAACTCTTGAACTTGTTTCTCTCTAAATGGCCAAAATGTGTCAAAAATGGTTCAAGTGTAACAATTGTAAACCTTAGCATATATATGGACGAATTTGATAAATGAGACTTATTTGCAACAACTGTAAACTTTATTTTCCTTAGTCAATTGATACTTGACACTTGTCCTTCAAAGAATAAAGCATAAAGCATGCATTTGGCAAGTGTCCATTTCTTTTTCCATACATGATCCCATTTGTTACACAAATGGCCATGTAATATGACATGTGTCAACTTTCTATTAGTTAACCACTATAATTAATTAAATGTAGGTTTAAAACTTAAACCTTCACATATGTTTTTCCCGAGAGATCCTAAAATAAATTTTACTTTCCAAATTTTTTTTGGTTCAAATCGTTCGACTTAGTTCGTTACCTCAGCACTAAATGAGTACACTTCATATTGTAAGACTATCTATGTTCGCACTCATTTGTCCTACGAAATTATTTTATAAGTCTGTGAATGATGCCCTATATATATATTATAGATATTATAGAATGGCGCGTTAAACCATATAAGTTGAGATTAACCATATTCGTATAATCCTTCCATCACTTATATCATAGAAGAGCAAACATAAAGATCATTACTATCAAATTATATATACTAGACCATGAACATATTTCCAGATTTATATTTCTACAAACCATATCTGCAAACTCCTTTATGATATTGTTTAACCTTACAGAAAACTCTATTTTAGAGTTTTTGCTTATGGATATAAGACTTCTTAAAATATAATCTCATAGCATCAAGATTTACAACTTACCTATATAAGCTAACGAATTCCATATTTACATATACCAGACTTTGTAAGCATTGAACTTTACCCAACAACACCTGATGAACACATGAAAATGCATATTTATTAAGAGTTTGGGATGTGAAACTTTCAATCAAGTTATAAACATTGAATCAAAGTGTAGAGTAGATTTATAAAGTATAATTGTGATTCTCGAAGCCTTGCTTATATCATCATAAGACATTTTTCTCAATTCATAGACAATTCTGTCTCATCCACTTAAACTAATTAATTAATTTCCTCTTTTACTACTGCTTTAATATTATACTTCACCAACCTATTTTGCCAAAAGCTTCCTCGTGGGATCGACATCTCAATCTATACTACGATAGTAGCATTACATTTTAAGCGTAAACAAAATTTGGCACTAATGAACACTTGAAATTACACATTTAATAAGAGTTTTACATCATTATTTTGTATTACTAATGTATTTAATTTTCTTAACTTAAGTATGTTTACAATATTGTACCTAATTATCTTTTGACTGCTTTGTGGTAGGTTCGGTAAATTGGGCATAACTTTCTACCTAAATATTTAATTGGAGTGATTCTTGATCCTATGAAGAGCTGACTCAATAGAATAACATATTGTATTTCATAAAGTATTTGAAATCCTAGTGTTTAGAGGGTCAAAATAGCCTAGAATAAAACTGATCTGCAGTACAGGCCCAGTTTGAACAGTCATCAATATTTGGCCCATAACTATAGCAATACGTATCTAATACGTATGAGACAACTCAATTTAGAAATATAAGAGACTTATCTACAACTTTGATGGATAGAATAATAGCTAATTCGGATCACAACAATTTCAAATTAGATAATCAAGTGGGTGCCTTAGTGATAATTCATAACAATTATTTTGCCACCATTGTTGACTTTCATCATCCAAGTGGTTCCCTCTAAAATTGTCTCGATTTATCCATGTTTTTCTATAAACCTGGCTTGTTTATGCATAAAGCAGGTAATTAGAAAGTTAGAATTTAATTCAAAACACTTTTCCTTTGTATTATCTCTTTGTAATATTATTTCTCTTGTTTACTATTAAGTCATGTTATTTCTTCTTCCATTTCTTTTATTTTTCTTTAGCTTTATTATGTCCAAATAATGTTATTTATGCTAAAGTGAAAGGGTGAAACTCTTGGCAAGGTAATAAGATATGCTTAACACTTATTCATTATTTTAATGCTTCATTCTTAAGTTATGTAAATTTATATATGATGCATTTATTTTATTTGTAGAATTAATACCCCTTCTAAAGTGGTAATTCTTGATTTATTATTGACAAACTTTATACTTGGCACAATAAATTCTTGAAACCATTTACAAGATTTGGTGTATATACCTTTTCTTGTAAAGTAGGAGTCTTGATTTGTTGTAGATAAATATAAAAATTGACATAATAAATACTTGAACCCACTTATAAGATTTGGTGTATAATAATTGAAACAAATAAATACTAATCAATATATAAATAATAATGAACTTTAATTGTTATATTTTTCAGTTGGAACCTCCTTATTATGAGGATTCCAATTGAGTTATAAAAAGAGTTAAATATATTCTTACTTCTTATGTCAAGAGTGGATCCCTCTAACTTTAGCTTTTATTTGAATTGGTTAATTGAATTAATATTTGCAAACATCTTATACTGCATTAATTGTCTTAAAGGGGTTTATAATTTGTGATTTTAATTCTGCTTCCCTGTGGATCGACCTTGTTCTCATCGGGTTATTTATTACTTCGACAATCCTGCACGTGGGAATAAACTCGTATATTCTGAACGTGTCAAGTTTTTGGCGCCGTTGTCGGGGAAGTGAAATTAACATTATTTCTTTTGTTGTTTGTTTGTTTATTTGATTTTCATAGAAGGCTAAGCCTCGTAACTTGTTTTAGTTTATTTATTATTTTTGCTTTTTATTTTCATGGAAGGCTTAGCCTCATACTCTTGATTTATTATTTGCTTTTTATTTTTATAGAAGGCCAAGCCTCCTAACTTGCTTTATTTTATTTATTATTCTATTTTTATTTTCATGGAATGCTAAGCCTTCTAACTTGTTTTAGTTTATTTATTATTTTTGCCTTTTATTTTCATGGAAAGCTTAGCCTCCTACTCTTTATTTATTATTTGCTTTTTATTTTCATGGAAGGCCAAGCCTCCTAACTTGCTTTATTTTATTTATTATTCTATTTTTATTTTCATGGAAGGCTAAGCCTCATACTCTTTATTTATTAACTTTTTATTATATAATCTAACTTACTAATCTAACTTTTAATTATTTATCTTTATTTTACTTTTAGTTTTGCCTATTTTATTTACCTATGTTTAATATTTTAATTTTTTTTTCGTATTTATATTATTTATTGTTATTGTATTTTGTTTTATTTCTTTTTATGAGCGGTTGATTTCGAGATCTTAATTCTCATCGTTTGGTGAAAGTTAATTTCAGAACTTCCTTTGATAATTTGTTAGATTCTCCTTCATCTTCTCATTCTTCACCAATTAACACCATGATCGAAAATCAAATTGAGGGACTCATAGACCCAAGGGACAATTAGTCACAACATAATGACCATAATCGACCTAGGACACTTAGAGACTATATGAACCCTACACGAACCGGTGCACCATCTTGCTTAAATTTTGTTCCAGATGCAACGCATTTTAATTTTAAGCCAGAAATTATCCAACTTTTACCCATTTTTCATGGCTTAGATGCAGAGAACCCTTATCTATATCTAAGAGAATTTGAAGAAGTGTGTAACATGTATAATGATCAAAATTGTAGCATGAACACAATTAGACTTAAAATGTTCTCTTTTTTCTTTAAAAGATAAAGCTAAAACATGGCTACAAAACCTTAGGGCAAGATCCATTTCTTTATGGGATGAGATGCAACAACAATTCCTGAAAAAAAAATTTCCTTCCCATAGAACAAATTCTTTCAAAAGAAAAATTTTTGCCCAAAAATTAGGAGAGACCTTTTACCAATGTTGGAAAAGGTATAAAGAATTACTTAATACTTGTCCCCATCATGGCGTTAAAACATGGAGACTAGTCTCAAATTTCTATGAGGGCTTAACACCCCAAGTTAGGTAAATGGTAGAAATGATGTGTAATGGAACATTTGAGGACAATGACCTAGAAGAGGTAATGAACTATCTTGACTTACTAGCAGAAAATGCTCAAAATTGGGACATTGCTGGTTCCTGTGAGGCATCTAGTAAAAATTAAACCACTACATCTAATGGGAGTATTTATCATCTTAGGGAAAACCATGACCTCAAGCCAAATTAGCATCCCTAACTAGAAAAGTCGAAACCTTAGAAATGAAAAAGAGTGGTCAAATAAAATCTGTTCAAGAAATTGTGTGTCATATTTGTGAAACCCATAATCACTCTATCAATGATTACCCAACTTTGCCTGCATTTAAGGAATGTCTCCATGAACCAGCCAATGTTCTAAATACGTTCAAACGATCAAACAATAACCTATATTCACAAAAATATAATCTTGGGTGGCGAAATCACCCGAATGGCGAAATCACCTGAATTTTAGTTGAAGGAATGACACTCAAGCCCAGGCTTCACAACCACCTTTCCAACCATACCAAAAATTTCAAAATCATCAAGGTTATGCACCATATATCCCACCTCCTAAGAAAAATCTTGAATAAACTTTGCATACATTCATTGAAAAGCAAAAGTCTATTAATTCTCAAAATGCTCAAACATTTGTTGATTTGAAAGATATTCTTGCTAAATTTTCATCTACATTGAACATTCATGAGAAAGAAAAATTTCCTTCTCAACCACAGCCAAACCCCAAAGGATAACATAACTCAAATGCATGTAGTTTAGGAAGCCAACACATGGATTAAGTTAAAGCAGTTATCACTCTTCAAAGTGGTAAAATTATTTAAAAAGAAATTTTTAAACCTCATGAGGACAATGAATCAATCTCTAAGGGTAAGGAAAGTGTTGAACCTACACCTAGTGAAGAAAACACCAAACCCTCATCTCCACCCCCATTTTTTTATGCATTATGTAATGCTAAGAAAATAAATCACAATCCTGAAATTTTCAAAATCTTTAAATAGGTAAAAGTTAATATTCCTTTACTGGATGCTATTAAACAGGTTCCCTCTGATGCAAATTTTTTGAAGGATATATACACAGTAAAAAAAAAAACTGAATGTGAAAAAGAAAACTTGTTCAGCATTTTTAGCTGAACAAGTAAGTGCCATTCTTCAAAATAATAATGTTTTGAAATATAAAGACCCTGGTTGTCCTACAATTTCATGTATTATTGAAAGTCATAAAATTGAACAAGCCTTACTTGATTTTAGTGCTAGTGTGAATTTACTGCCGTATTCAGTTTATCAGCAGCTCAATCTCGGTGAGTTAAAATTAACTTCTGTAACCTTTTTACTTGCTGATAGATCAATAAAAGTACCAAGAGGGACAGTGGAAGATGTTTTAGTTCAAGTTGATAAATTCATATATGCTGTGGATTTTATTGTCTTGGACACAGAACTTGTTAAATGATGTAATCCGATACCTGTTATTTTAGGTCGTCCATTTTTAGCAACTTCTAATGCTTTGATAGAGTAATGAAAACTCTATTGCAAGAATAGAGTAATGAAGTTTTCATTTGGAAACATGACACTTAAACTCAATGTTTTCAATATGTGTAAGCAACCATATAAAAGAGAGGATGAAAATGAAGAAAACATGATTGAAATGATTGTGGATGATCATATTCAAAAAGGGAGTTCTACCTATCCCTTAGAAATGTGTTTAATAAATTTATTTGAGTCAAATATACAATTAGATCCTGAAATCTCTAACATATGTTCTTTACTTGACCGTGCATAGGTGATTGAAAATAAAGGATGAAAACTAAAGTTTGAAGAATTGGAAGAAAATGAGGATAAACAGAATGAAATTTCAAAGTTTGAGTTAAAACCTCTACTTGAAGGACTAAAATATGCATTTCTTAGAGAGAAACAAACTTATCCGGTGGTAATCTCTTATTGAAAATGCATAAAAATGCAATTGGGTGGACTTTAAAAGATATAAATGGTATTAATCCTTTAATTTGCACACATAGAATACACCTAGAGGATAATGTCAAAACTTCCCAACAACTTCAAAGGAGATTAAATCCACATATAAAAGAGGTAGTGAGAGCTGAAGTTTTTAAATTACTTGAAATATGAATCATTTATCCTATCTCAGATAGTAAGTGAGTAAGTCCTACTCAGGTAGTACCAAAAACATTTAGAATCACAGTCATTGAAAATGAAAAAGGTGAGTTAATACCAACTCGAGTCTCATCTAGTTGGAGGATGTGCATAGATTATAGAAAGTTGAACTCGGCCACTAGAAAAGACCATTTTTCTTTACCATTCCTTGATCAAATTATAGAAAGAGTAGCATGACATCCCTACTATTGCTTTCTAGATAGTTATTCTAGCTATTATCAAATCTCATAGCACTAGAGGACAAAGAAAAGACTACATTCACATGCCCTTTTGAGACCTTTGCTTTTAAAAGAATGTCTTTTGGACTTTGTAATGCCCCAACAACATTTCAAATATGTATGTTAAGCATTTTAGTGACATGATTGAGCATTATTTAGAAGTTTTCATGGATGATTTAACTGTGTTTGGAAATTCTTTTGATAATTGTCTTGAAAACTTAGAAACGGTCTTAAAAAGATGTAAAGAAAAGAGCTTTGTAATGAATTGGGAAAAATATCATTACATGGTTACTTATGGAATTTTTTTGGGACATGTAGTGTCTTCTAAAAGGAATTGAAGTAGATAAGGCAAAATTTGAAGTCATTACACATTTGCCTCTACTTAAAATAGTAAAAGAAGTCTGATCCTTTTTAGGACATGTTGGATTCTGTAGGAGGTTCTTAAAAACTTTAGTGCTATATCTAAACCTCTTAGCAAAAGATGTATCATTTAAGTGGACTAAAGAGTGTCAAAATTCGTTTGAAAAATTAATTGGCCTCTTAACATCTGCTCCTATCATACAATCTCCTGACTGGTCTTTACCTTTTGAGCTCATGTGTGATGCTAATGACTATGTTGTTGGTGCTGTATTGGGACAAAGAAAGGAAGGTAAATCCTATGTAATTTATTACGCAAATAAAACTTTAAACAGTGCACAAATGAATTACACAACAACTAAAAAAGAACTACTTGCTATAATATTTACATTAGACAAATTTTGTTTTTACTTAATTGGTTCTTCAACTATTGTATTCACTGGCCATGCTGCTGTAAGGTACTTAATGTTAAAACAAGATGCAAAACCAAGATTAATTCGATGGATTCTATTGTTTCAAGAATTAATTATCACTATCAAGGATAAGAAGGGAGCTGAGAATATTGTTGCAGATCACTTATCAAGACTCACACCAGATTCATCAACATAAATAACACCTATTAATGATTCTTTTCCTGATGAAGTTTTATTTTCTACTATTACAATGCCTTGGTATGCTAATATTGTTAATTTTCTTATAACATGAGAAATGCCACCTTAATGGAATGCTCAAGACAAAATAAAAATTTTAACTAAGGTGAGAAAGTTTTATTGGGATGATCCTTATCTCTTCAAATATTGTCGTGATCAAATATTTCGAAGATGCATACTCGACAATGAGGTAAGTAAAGTTATTGAATTTTGTCATTCTGAAGCTGTGGAAACATTTCTAATTAAAGAAAACAACTGCAAAAATCTTGCAGTGTGGATTTTATTGGCCCACTTTATTTAAAGATACACATGTATTTTCTATAACGTGTGAAAATTGTCAAAAGTTGGGATCAATTTCAAAACGAAATATGACGCCTTTGAACCCCATTCTTGTTATTGAAATCTTTGATTGTTGGGGAATAGATTTCATGGGACCATTTTCATTATCATTTGAATTTACGTATATCTTAATTGCAGTAGATTATGTCTCAAAATGGATTGAGGCTATTTCATGTCAAAATAATGACAATAAAATAGTCATGAAAGTTTTGAAAGAAAATATCTTAAGTCAATTTGGAATCCCTCGAGCCATTATAAGTGATGGGGGTAAGCATTTTTGTAATAGGCCATTTGAAATATTAATAAAAAAATATGGTATTACTCATAAAGTTACCACCCCTTATCCTCAGACAAGTGGATAAGTGAAATTAGCAAATAGGGAGATAAAATAAATTTTAGAAAAATTTGTAAACCCAAATCGCAAAGATTGGTCTTTAAGACTAAATGATGCACTGTGGGCTTATAGAACTACTTTTAAAACTTCATTGGGTATGTCTCCTTATAGGATAGTTTATGGAAAACATTATCACTTACCTATGGAACTTGAGCATAAAGCCTACTGGGCCATTAAAACTTTCAATGCAAATCTTGATTCTACTGGACACATTCGTAAATTACAAATAAATGAACTTGAAGAATTGAGAAATGATGCATATAAGAATTTGAAAATTCATAAAGCTAAAATCAAAACTTTTCATGATAAAAAAATTCAGAGAAAAATATTTGACACTAGTCAGAAGGTTTTGCTTTATAATTCTCGACTTCACATATTCCCTAGAAAATTAGGATCAAGATGGAGTGACCCTTTTATTGTGAAACACGTGTACCCTTATGGAACAACTGACATTAAAAATCCTAGAAATAGGAATGTATTTAAGGTAAATAGGCAAAGACTCGAGCTGTTTCTAGAAAACCAAGCTTTTCATGAAGAATTTACATCCCTGTCGGACCCTTGTTACAAGACTAAGTAATCTTTATTTTACATATTTTTATTTTTCTTCTAACTTTATATTTTTATTTTTCTTCTAACTTTATATTTTTTTTTACTTGCAGGTTAATTTAGTATTTTTATTAAAATTTTATTTTGCACCCCGGTAAGTGGCAGATAACGGTACTCCATAATATTGCAAGTCGGTTTTGTTAGTTTTCCATAATTACTGATATCTTCTCTTCTTCCCCTTTTCTATAAAAAAAATGGATGACATTCTAAAAAATTTGAAAAAATGTTTTCCATCATTGCCTCAAAATTCCTTGAAGAAAATTTACAAAGCAAGATGTGAAAGATTAAGGTTATTAATGATTATGAATATACCTATTGATTTAGGTTGGTTAATTGAAGCCAAGGTTCAATTGACAAGTGAATTTTCAGACTCATTAATTTCTTACATGCCTAGCTTAGGTAAAAGCTCTTTTACAAAAAAAATAAAGAGCAAAACGATTAAACGTTTGTTAAAAGTGTCCACGTATGACTTGCAACACACGTTGCCGCACTTTAGGAATGGTGTCTGTAAATCGCGAAGATAAAATTAGGTTCATTAAGGATGGCATGAGTAAGGAGTCTTTAAAAGATATCTTATCGACTCTTGAGATGCATCCTAGTGGATATGTGCATATTATAATTTGTGAATTATGGGACATATTTTTAAAAGAACACGAGCGGTACAGTCTTAGGAATCTGACTTTAAAAGACCCTATTTGTCAATTTATAAGAAAATTAGATGGGAAGCCTATCCTCGACCTATAGAGGGCGTTTAAGTTGTTACTGGACGTAAAACTAGAGGAAGATGTGAGCCACAATCACAACTACTTGTATATATTTACTATAGTTATTATTTTTAAATGTTTCATTTCAAACTCAAACGTCTTTTTAATAACCAACCACCTATAGTCCTTTTTGAAAAAATTCCATTTTAAGCTGACAACCCATGTGACTTTTCAAGCTAACAAATTAAAAAATAGTAAAAAGATGTTAAAAATTTTGTATTTTAAGCCCACAGCCCATGTGACTTAACTTTGTAACATCTTTTGGCTCTATAAATACATTGCATTTTTTCTGCATCTTTATACTAACTCAAAATCATTCAAGAGAGATGGTGAGTGTAATCATAGAAGGATCATTAACTCGTAAATTCATAAAATTTTGTGTCTTTTGTGGATCTAGCCTTGGAAAAACTAGTAAGTGTGTAGAAGCAGCAGAAACCCTTGGTAAGGTGTTAGCTGAGCGAAATATTCATTTAGTATATGGGGGAGGTAGTCTTGAATTAATAGGACGCATGGAAACTGCTGCACAAAATAAAGGCAGTTGAGTTTTGGGTATCATACCGAAAGCTCTAGCTGTTGGAGACATTGTAGAAAAAATAATTGGGGATGAGTTATAGGTATCATCAATACATGAATGAATGTCTTTTATACTTCGTAATGCTGATGCCTTCATGGCTCTACCTAAAAGTTTCGGAACATTGGAGGAAATTTTTTAAATTGTCTCATAGGAATAATTGTAAATCCATAAAATGCCCCATTAGTTTGTTAAATGTTGATGGTTTTTATAATGGGTTGTTATCGTTTTCTTGATTATGCAGTAGAAAAACAATTTGTCTCATCTGTAGCACGACAGATCTTTATTTCTGCTTCAACTGTTGATCAGTTACTCGATGAACTACAAGCTTTTACACCTCTATCTGATCCAATAATGAGTCAGATAAATTGGTATACTGATGACAGTGAAAAGAAATGTGTTCATGAAATTATACACACGCGAATTTATACCGCAAGTGCACCGGTCGTGAGCAAGTAACAAAGTGATGAGTGAGTATCATTCCCACGAGGATTGTGTCCTAAATTAATGCTAAGTACTATGATGTTGGCAACCTAACTTTATCTAGGCTAATCTAAAGGGTAAGATGAATTATTGAATTAAAAGCAACTTAAAACTAAATAAATTGGTAAATTAAAGACATGAGAGATTTATGACAATGGGTTCTAGGGACTTGGTTTTCCTCTATTATTCATATGGCCTTTGTCATTAGTCATCAATAACCAATTTTATGCATTCATCAGTCCATGGTATATGATTAATCGCATTCCCTCTCCCGAGTGCCGAATGAGATACTATGCATATACAACTAAGTTGATATCCCTATCTAACCCATTATACATACATGCATTAAGCTACCCTTAAGCGACTACCCTAAGTTTATTAGTCTCCCAACTCAACAAACTCAAAGCTATGCTTTTTACAACCAACATATGAATTAAACTTTCCCTAATGCATAACCCAAATGTTCAAATCATCCAATCCATTTTTCAATGCAATTAGAAGCATGAAGCATATAAAAAGTATAAATGAATAACACAAGATAGTTATTAACTACAAAATAACATCAACACATATTGTTCAATAGAGTTTCATCAAGGCCTAGAACATATAATCTAACAACAAAATGATAATCTTACGATATGGTGAATCCTATAAAAATGGGATCCTAGAGCATTGATTTCATTCTATTCCTCCTATATTTTTTCTATCTAGCATTTCGTTCAATTCATTAATCAATGGCTTAAGACTAATCTCATTCCTTCTCCCGAGTAGCGAATGAGATACTATGCATACATATTCAAGTTGACATCCCTAACTAACTTGTTTACATATACATGCATTACACAACCCTTAAATTGATTACCCAAGGATTAATTTCATTACCTATCCCGAGCGTCAAATGAAATCCAAGGCATAATAGCATGCCCAAAGTGTTTGTGCCTGTCACACATTTTATCAAACACTTAGCGTGCACCACATGTAAATCCTAAGAAAACCATAGTGATTACCTAAGTATTATTAGCCTCCCGACTCAATAACAACCTAAGGCTATATTTCTCTCAAATACAATAAATGGGTCAAGCTCTCCCAAGCATTAATCCATAAATCCACAACAACCAATTCATTTTCCAATCAATTGGAAGCATTAAGCATAGAGAAACATAAATGGATTACACAAAAATATACTAAATCATCCAAACATAATATAAATAAAACTACATCAAGCCTTAGAATCAAGTTTAATCACATAACAAATCCAACCATAACTAATATTATCAAGAAATCCATAGATACAAACATTATTCAAAGTTGTAAATTTAAACAAAAGAGAAAATACAAAGTAAAGAAAAAGAAAACCGAATTTGGGGATGTCTCCAAGGTTTTAATCCTTCAAATGTCTTCAATGATGCTTAAGAAACCTTGGAGACATCATTTCTTCTCTTCAAATTTGAGCTCAAATGTTGTTCTCTTTTGAAAATTTCATGCCTCCCTTTGATTCATGAGAAAATGGCTAAAGGGTAATATTTATAGGTTTTAAATTAGGGCTAAAAAAGGGGGGGTAAAACAGGTGGTGGCGCCTGGGCGCCAAGCATTCTGCCAATGGAGCCCGTTTTGGTGCCTAGGCGCCTAAGGGCTAAATCCTTGGTGATTTGGCGCTAGGGCGCCAAATACTTTTTTTGTCACTGTAGTAGTACTGTACACCGACACTGTTCATTGCACTGTATCATTTTGGTCTTTTGCTTGTTTTCTTTGAATTTTCATCCCAAATAGCTCAATTAACTTGAAACCTACAAAATAAAATTAATATATATAAAAAGCCATAAATTTACATTCAAAATGAGCAATTATCAAATTAAGAGGGGTATAATATCATATATAAAATACCCTTATCAAAACGCAAGATAGATTTGACGCTTCATCTGTAGCATATCTACTTCTATGTATTTTTAAGCATTTTGTGTGGCTTGTTTTATTTTGTTACAAGTTTAATTTCTAATAAAAGATGTTTCAGGTGATATCTTCTATACTTTATTATTTCTATCTTTTGACATTGAGGATAATGTCTCAATCTGTTTGGGGGGAGGATAGTTGATATATAATGTTAGTGTTAATTATTTTATTTTATTGTTGTTATCACTTTATTCTGTAAAAAAATAATAATAAAATAAAATAAAATTCATGAATGGTGTGAATAAAAGGTTTATTTATGCATTCTTGAGATATTTTCTAGTTCTAGAATAGCAGAGTAAAGAGTACATTACTGAACTTTTGAAACACATTCTAATTGGTTTATTTTTAATGTATTTTATATTTATTGTTTAAGTTTTTGGTAACTCTTGCGTAAATAAATTTTCTTTGCTATCAATGTATGATTTCAAAATTGTTTAGTTTAAATCACTTTTTCTATCTAGGTTACTAAAGAATAACTTCTGAAATTATTTCTTGAGAACAATACTAAGCCTTGTGGTAAGATGGATGATTCAATATATATAGCCAAGAGAATTTTCATGTTTAAGTATACATATTCTTTTCTAAACTCACATATCTTTTGTAAGTGAGTGGAGAGGTTTAAGATAACAGCTTACGAACTTTTATTGATCTTTGAAATGGTTAATTTGTGTTTGGAATGACATTATTTGGGATAAGGAATGATTTGGTTGCTAAGTTGAAGGATGGAAAAAAAAATTGAAAAAATATTATGGTAATAAATTGTTCTTATTTTGTAATGATTCCTTATGTCTTTAAAAAAAACAAAAAAGAAAAAAAAAAGAACAGAAGTCAATTCAGTTCAATAAAGTCTTCATTCAATTTTAGAAGACTAAAGTCATTAGGAAACAATCTTTTCATCGGACTCTCTATTCGTAAGATTCGTATAAAATAATTAAAGTCTTGAAGCTAGCATATGGCAATAATGGTTTGACTCTAAATAATTGATTTTTCTATCTTTGGATCAATGTTAGTTTGTCTGTCTGTCCCTAAATGTAACCTTTTCTTGAATGATTATCTATTTTCCAACTCCGTAAGTAAAATCCTAAGCCATTAAACAAGTTATTCACCTATGAGGATATGGAGTTGAGGCTTTTACTTGGAAAAAAATTTTCAAGGCTATATATGTTATGGTTTGTGGTAAGAAGGCTTTGGCTTAATTCACACACACATACACACACACAATTTTGGAAGTTATGATTGAAATAACCTTTATAGCGATTGTGATCTTGAACTAACATTTTGTTTGAAATACTTAAGTAGTGTTCAAATTTTATTTATGCTCGAACTGCTAGGGACTAGTAATAAGCTAGTTAGGGGGGTGATGAACACTTAAAATTACACATTTAATAAGAGTTTTACATTATTGTTTTGTATTACTAGTGTATTTAATTTTCTTAACTTAAGTATGTTTACAATATTGTACCTAATTATCTTTTAACTGTTTTGTGGTAGGTTCGGTAAAATGGGCATAACGTTTTACCTAAAAATCTAATTGGAGTGATTCTTGATCCTATGAAGAGATGACTCAATGGGCTAATATATTATATTTCCAAAACCATTAGAAATTTGAGTGTTTAGAGGGTGAAAATAGCCTAGGACAGAACTGATCTGCATTACAGACCCAATTTGAACAGTCATCAGTATTTGTCCCATAACTATAAGAATACGTATCTAATATGTATGAGACAACTCATTTTAGAAATATAAGACACTTATTTACGACTTTGATGTTTAGAATGATAGTTAATTCGGATCACAACAATTTTAAATTAGATAATCAAGTGGGTGCCTTAGTGATAATCAATAAAAATTATTTTCCCACCATTCTCGACATTCATCATGCAAGTGGTTCCCTCCATGTTTGTCTCGATTTATCCATGTTTTTCTATAAATAAGTGACTTGTTTATGCCTAAAGCAAGTAATTATAAAGTTAGGATTTAGTTCAAAACACTTGTCCTTTGTATTATCTCTTTATAATATTATTTCTCTTATTTACCATTAAGTCATGTTATTTCTTCCTCCATTTCTTTTCTTTTTCTTTAGCTTTATTATGTCCAAATAATGTTATTTATGCTAAGGTGAAAGGGTGAAACTCTTGGCAAGGTAATAAGATATGCTTAACACTTATTCATTAATTTAATGTTTCATTCTTAAGTTATGTAAATTTATATATGATGCATTTATTTTGTTTGTAGAATTAATACCCCTTCTAAAGTGGTGATTCTTGATTTATTATTGACAACCTTTATACTTGGCACAATAAATTCTTGAAACCATTTACAAGATTTAGTGTATATACCTTTTCTTGTAAAGTGGGAGTCTTGATTTGTTGTAAACAAATATAAAGATTGGCATAATAAATACTTGAACCCACTTATAAGATTTTGTGTATAATAATTGAAAAAAATAAATACTAATCAATATATAAATAATGATGAACTTTAATTGTTATATTTTTCGGTTGGAACCTCCTTATTGTGAGGATTCCAATTGAGTTATAAAGAGAGTTAAATATATTCTTACTTCTTATGTCAAGAGTGGATCCTCCTAACCTTAACTTTAATTTGAATTGGTTAATTGAATTAATATTTGTAAACATCTTATATTGCATTAATTGTCTTGAAAGTATTTATAATTTATAATTTTAATTCTACTTCCCTGTGGATTGACCCCGTTCTCATCGGGTTATTTATTACTTCGACAATCCTACACTTAGAAATAAACTTCTATATTCTAGACGTGTCAGGCACCGTTGCCGCGCAGGCACACTAAGCGAAAGTAGGTTGCGTTAATCAATACTAAAGTGGTTACTTTGTACATTTTATTTTCTTTGTAAAATTTTAGTTTTACTACCTAACTTATTTTATTTTATTTAGTTAATTTATTGTATTTTATTTTATTTTAATGGCTGGTTCTACTGCCTAACTTAGTTCATTTTAGTTTTTTATTTATTGCACTTTTATTTTTTTATTACACTTTATTTTATTTTATTTTAATTATTTATTACACTTTTATTTATTTATTGCACTTTATTTTATTTTATTTTATTTATTTATTGTGCTTTATTTATTTATTGCACTTTATTTTATTTTATTTTATTTATTTATTGTACTTTATTTATATATTGCACTTTATTTTTTTTTATTTATTACATTTTTCTTTAGTTAATATGTTGTATTTTTATTTTATTTTAATGGCTGATTCTACCGCCTAACTTATTTTATTTTATTTTATTTATTTATTTATTGTTCTTTGCAATTTATTTGTATTTTTTAATTAATTACACTTGTTTTTCTTTTATTTATTTATTGTACTTTGCAATTTATTTTCATTTATTTATTTATTTATTGTACTTTACAGTTTATTATCTTTTCTTCATTTATTGTATTTTATATTTATATTTCATAGTTGGTCTTACCACCTAACTCATTTTTATTTCTTGGTGTGGTTTATTTCACTTCTTATTTTTTCTTGAGAATTGCCTTCATTAAAAAAAAAGAGTAAAAATAAAAAAAAAATATTGTTGGGATGTATGCATCGACTTAAACACAAACGAGAAAGATTTGTGAGAGAAGTAGAACTAGAACCACCACCACAATTTGTAAGGGAAAAGAATTCGCCGTCTAGTTCATCTTGTAATTTTAACACAATGAGCCAACACGAGGATAATCCCGTTAGAACTCTAAAAGATTACTTGCATCATACTCGTACATCCACACCATCATGCATTATATTTTCACTTAACACACCACATTCGGATTTTAAACCTGGAATGATACAACTTCTGCACACTTTTCATGGTCTAGATAATAAAAATCCTTGTGTACATTTTAGGGAATTTGAAGAGGTAATTGCTACCTTCCATAGCCAACCTGAAGTTATAGACACTGTTAGACTTAAATATTTTTCTTTTGTTTTTAAAGACAAAGCAAAGAGTTGGCTATACTCTTTGAGGCCGAGCTCTATAGGAACTTGGGCAGAAATGACCCAAGCATTTTTTAATAAATACTTCCCACAATACAAAACTAATGGCTTGAAAAGATAAATTTCTTCTTTCTCCTTAAAAGACAGTGAAACCTTATATCAAGCTTGGGAAAGGTTTAAAGAGTTGCTAAATCTGTGGTCTCACCATAGGTATGAAAATTAGCGCTTGGTTAGCTATTTTTATGATGGACTCACAATTAAAGAGCGCCAATTTATTGAGATGATGTGTAATGGGGAGTTTCTTCACAAAGATCCTGAGGAAGCCATAGAATTCCTTAATGACTTAGCCGAAAAAGCATATACATGAACTGGACCTAGCACTACTAAAAGTAAAAATAGGTCATGACTTAGTGGCCTTTTTCATCTTACGGAAAGGATAGCCCTAAAGCCTAGTTAAAAGTCTTAATTAGGGAATTAGAGGCCTTGAAAACCAAAGATAGAAGGGGGTCACCCATACGATTGCTAGGGTTGAGTCACATGATGTTTGTTTTGTCTGTAGAGGAGCAGAACACTTAGCTCAAGATTGCCCCACTTATAGTGAGATGAGGGGATATATGAGGAACAATGTAATGCCCTAGGGATGTACAAGAAGACTTATTCACCCTACTCTGAAACTTATAATCCTAGCTGGAGAAACCACCCAAAATTTAGTTAAAAATCTGACCAACAAGCCAACAACCATTGGAAGCAAGAATAACAAGCACCCAAGTTTTATGGTACACCTCAATATAATGCACGACCAGCCAGGAGTCCTTTAGAGGATACATTACAAGCATTTATAGAGGCACAAAGTAAGATTAATAAAAAATTTGAAATAATTCTTGCACAGGTGGTAGACGAAAACAAAAAAATCAAAAGTCAAATCATCAAACTGATTAGTGCCTTAACTGCATAAGAGTGAGGTAAGTTTTTATCTCAACCTCAATCCAATCCAAAAGGATAATTCATGGCACAAGCTTCTACTTCTGATCTACAAAATCTCAAAGACGTCAATGCCATTACTACTCGAAGTGGTAAGATTATGAGTGAGCCTACTTCTGCAACTAATACATTTACCTGTAGTAAAGACATCCCATTGAAAAAGAGGCCACAGTGAAAAAAGAGCCCGAAAATAAGTTTTTAATTCCAGTGCCTTTTCCTCAAGCTCTTCGACCTGTTGGAAAAAATTTAGAAATTCAATATGTAATTTTAGAACATTTGAAACAAGTTAAGATTAATTTTCCCTTGTTGCATGGTTAATCCAAGATTAGTCATCAAGGATTTATGCATTATCAAAAGAAAACGCCATGTAAAGAAAATTGCATTTTTGACAGAACAGGTAAGTACAGTGATTGAACAAAAGGCACCACTCAAGTATAAAGACCTAGGAGGTCCCATAATCTCTAACCAAATTGAGACACATGAGTTTGGGCAAGCTTTGTTGGACTTAGGAGCAAGTGTAAATTTAATACTTTATTTTATTTACTTGCAATTAGGACTTGGTGAGATTAAACTTACATCTGTAGTCCTACAATTAGCTGACCGGTCAATCAAGAAACCACGGAGAATAGTAGAAGATGTTTTGTTGCAAATTGATAAATTTTACTACCTTGTTGATTTTTTTTATTTTAGATACTCATTCTGTAGTTAACATGGAGTCTAAAATCCCTCTTATTTTAGGGAAACCTTTTCTTGCCGTTGCTAATGCTCTTATTAATTACAGAAATGGTCTAATGAAATTATCTTTTAGGAATTTGACTTTTGAGGTGAACATTTTTCATTTTGGCAAGCAACCATGAGAAGAAAACGAATGCTATCATTCATATATGATAGACACACTTGTTTTTTAAAAAATCTCTTTGATTTTGATTTTAAAGAATTGTATTATCTTGATAAAACAACTAATGTGTTTTGTATTTTTGACTCACAGGATAAAGGAACTCGATTTTGGCAGCCACTATTTGAAGAGTTGCTACAAAAGAGAAAGAAACCAAAACTATCAAACCTCGAGACACCACAAGTTGAGCTTTCTCCACTGCCTAAACGTTTGAAACATGCATTCTTGGGACTAGGTGATACCTTTCCTATCATTATTTCTTCTAAACTTAGTGTTAAACAAGAGAAAATTTTGATAAAATTATTAAAAGAACATATGTCTGCACTAGGTTAGACCATAGCTGATATTAAAGGTATTTCTCCATTGATATGCTCCCATAAAATTCACTTAGAGAAAGGTACCCAACCCTGTAGGGACCCACAAAGAAGACTTAACTTAACAATGAAAGAAGTAGTGAAGAAAGAAGTCTTAAAACTATTAGATGCGGGTATAATCTACCTAATTTCTGATAGTCAATGGGTTAGTCCAACTCAAGTAGTTCCTAAAAAAATATGGGGTTATTGTTGTGGAAAATGAGAATGGGATATCTGTTCTAACTAGGGTAGTAAGTGATTGGCGAATGTGCATTGATTATAGAAAATTAAACACAACCACTAAGAAAGACTATTTTTCATTGCCTTTTATCGACCAAATTTTAGAACGTGTAGCTGAACATCATTTTTATTGCTTTCTTGATAGGTATTCACGATATTACTAGATTGAGATAATTATAAACGATCAAGAAGAAACCACTTTTACATGCCCTTTTGGTACTTATGCTTTTCGTAAAATGCCATTTGGATTATGTAATGCACCAGCTAATTTTTAACGTTGTATGTTGAGTATTTTCTCTGATATGGTTAAAAAATGCATGGAAGTTTTTATGGATGATTTGACTTTTTTTGTAATTCTTTTTATTTATGTCTACTTAACTTGAAAGCTGTTTTGAGTAGGTGTGAAGAAAAAAGACTAGTGCTAAATTGGGAAAAATGTCATTTCATGGTATCTTCAGGAATCGTTTTAGGGCATATTGTATCTGAAAGAGGGATAGAGGTTGACACGATAAAAGATGTCCAATCTTTTCTTGGACACGCTAGCTTTTACATGAGGTTTATATAAAAAATTTCTGCCATATCTAGACTATTGTATAACCTTTTGCTAAAAGATGCTGAATTTATATGGACACAAGAGTGTGAGGAGGCATTCTGAATACTCATTGCCAAACTCACCACCCGCTTCTATCACGCAATCACCGGACTTGAACCTCTTATTTAAAATGATGTGTGATGCAAGTAATTATGTTGTAGGAGTAGTTCTTGGGCAACGAATGGAAGAAAAACCCTTTGTTGTTTATTATGCTAGTAGGACTTTGAATGATGCTCAGATGAATTACACAACTACTGAAAAAGAACTACTAGTTGTTGTTTTGGCCTTAGATAAATTCTATTCTTATTTGATTGGTTCACCTATTATTGTTTTTACTGACCACGCGGCCCTTAAGTACCTTCTTTCTAAGAAGGATGCCAAAGCCTGTTTAATTAGGTGGGTTCTTCTTTTGCAGGAATTTGATATAACCATTAAAGATAAGAAAGGGCTTGAAAATGTTGTTACTGATAATTTATCCCGCCTTGAGTTCACTGACTCCACTGATTTGCTTAATGACCATCTTTTTCACTATAAGCCAAATACCTTGGTATGCACATATCGTAAATTATTTGGTTTGTGGTGAAGTTCCATCTAACTGGAGTGCACAAGATAAATGTAAGTTCTTGGTTGAGGTACGTAATTTTTATTGGGATGATCTATATGTTTTTAAATACTACCCTGACCAAATTATGAGACATTACATTCCTGAACGTGAACTTTCGAGTGTCTTAAATTTTTTCTATAGTACTACTTGTGGCGGTTATTTTTCTATGAAAAAGACAGCCACGAAAAGTTTACAGTGTGGTCTTTACTAGCCCACTTAGTTCAAAGACACTAATAAGTTTTTTCGTTCTTGTGAAAGATGTCAAAAGTTAGGTACTCTATCTCAAAGACATATGATGCCTCTTAACCCTATTCTTGTTATTGAGATATTTGATTGTTGGGGTATCCATTTTATGGGTTCTTTTCCCTCCTCTTTTGGCTACCTTTGCATCCTTTTAACTATTGACTATGTATCAAAATGGGTGGATATTGTAGCTTGTCGTACTAATGATAATATAATTGCGATAAAATTCTTTTTTAAAAAATATGTTATCTAGGTATGGTACACCACGTGTCATCATTAGTGACCAAGAAAAACATTTTTGTAACCGTTCTTTTGAAGCTTTGATGCGCAGGTATGATGTTCTTCACAAAGTTTCCACTGCATACCATCTATAGACAAATGGACAAGCCGAGCTAGCAAATAGAGAGATTAAACAGATTTTGAAAAAGACGGTTAACCTGAATCGCAAAGATTAGTCTCTATGCCTTTCTAATGCATTATGGGCATATCGTACTACATATCGCACTGCATACAAAATCATCTTAGGAATGTCTCCATACCGGCTTGTTTATAGGAAAGCTTTCCATTTACCTGTTGAGCTAGAGCATAAAGCTTACTGGGCTGTCAAAGCCTTTAACTTTGATTTGAGTGCTGCAGGTCTTCAGAGAAAGTTACAATTGTCAGAAATAGAAGAGCTACAAAATGATACATATGACAACACCAAGATTTACAAAGTTAAAATAAAAGTATCTCATGACAAACATATCTCAAGGAAACACTTCGAGCCAAATCAACGGGTTTATCTTTATGATTCTTGATTACATTTACACTCTGAAAAGTTGAGATCTCGATGGACTGGTTCATTTATAGTAAGACATGTTTTTTCTAATGGTGCTGTCGAAATCGAAGACCCCACTAATGGGAAAATTTTCAAAGTGAATGGACAGTAGCTTAAAAGCTATGTGAAAATGGTAGACCACTGTATATACCTAGGCGATCCCTCTTGTGGATCCTGTCTTATTGTCGAAGATATTATACATGTGGGTGTATGCATGTGCTATTGTGTCTATTGCCTAAAATACGTATCATATGCATATTTATACACGACAGAAGCGTGAAATATATAATAAACACAATAAATAAATATATTAATCACATTAATATATTAGAAAGGTTGAGAACTCACCTTAACGTGTAACGTTATACACATATTTCCCTAGAGTCTGCATGGAGAGCAACTCCCTGGCAGTTCTAGTCACCAACTTGGTGGGCTTGGTGAGCTAGAACAGCAGCCCTATATTTAGCACGGGATTAACTCTTAATCCCTAAAATGACCGAGTGTGTGTTTTCATCTTTTTCTCCAAAAGGATAATAAATAGAGAATTTGAAGCAATCTACCATTGCTTCAATTGGAAACATAGAGAAAAATGAAATAGTTTCATTTTTCATTTTTTTTCTTCTTTTTCTTCTTCTTCTTCTTCGGTTTCTCTTCTTTTCTTTCTCCATTTCTTTCTCTTCTCCTCTTATGGGTCAAATTCCCAACATACACGCAACTTCCTCTCTCTCTCTTTATATATATATATAATAAAATATTAATATAATATATTATATAATATAAATAATAATATATTATATAATATAATAAGAGATATATTTTGATTATTTAACCATTAAATAATCAAAGTATGAAATGATCATTTTGCCCTTCATGAATAGTTACCAAACAACCCCCTAGTGGGTTCCACCAAATCCCACACTTGGGTAAACTCAACTGAGGGTTCACAATACGCCACGTGTTATAATATAATTAGTAAATAACAATTATTAACTAATTATTATATTTAACACTTAAATACAGACATACACGCATTCCTATGGTAGTGCTGAATATTGCTAGATTAAACAATTTAACCCAGCACGCTGCCCCAATGCACAACGAGTACATTCTATATCGCAAGACTCCCTAGCTCCTACGCCCGATTCGTCAAATGGAACTATTCTATGAGTTCGTGAACAATGCCCTACGCACACGCACGGATATACAAATCAGCGCATTGAACCATGCAAGCTGAGGTTACAATGCATACGAATAGTCCTTCCGTCATGATATCCAGGATGTGCAGGGATATAGATTATCACCGTCAAATCCCCTAGTGCTCATCCATGTCTTATCTCCAGACTTGTATCTCACTGAACAATATGTGCAAACTCCTTTGCCATATTATTCTACCCTGACGAAACTCTTTCTCGGGATTGATGCTTATGGCCACAAGACTTTCTGAGATACAATCGCAAAGCATCTGGATATCAAACTCTCTATACGAGCTGACGGATCTCATAGATGTACACACCGAACTCTATAAGCATCGGACCATACCCAGTGACACCCAGCGGTCACACCATGAAAGGTTTATGACATGCGTGGAACTAAAGCATGGTGGATCACTTACATGCCCACCATGGCACTCAAGTTAAAGGACCACGTATACTACTCAACTTGGGAGGACCCTTCGTTGATGGCTTATATAGGATATCTATCGGAGGCCCTTATGAGTATGTCCTATATCCAGTCCTAACTACATACCCATATGTCAATACGAGCTCTAAGCTCATAGTCGGTTAGGAACGACCATCTATACCCTATAGGTACAACATATGCTGATCTATATTAAAGGTATCCATCGATAGACCCGCATCGGCAGAAATAGATCAGGAATAATTATTCGAGAACATACTTGCGCAACTAGCATTTTTTGGCACCCGATTGTAACTCTTGTAACTATGCAGTTACTAGTATATTCTGAGGTCTATGTCTCATTACAGACAAGGCTCTCAACTCTTGGATATATTGAGTATTATAACCAGCTAACCCTTAGGTATGCTAACATTTAGCAGTTATATCTCTCAACATGGCTAACCATGAGCCCTTATTAAACTCCTTTAAATTTGATTAGAACTCCTTCAGATCTACAATGTCTGTAACGTTACATTGCATAATACCATATAAATGGGTATTAGCGATTTAATGGGAATGTACACTTGTATAAATACACAAGTATATGTACATTCAGGGATGGCACGTAAGTATCGACCTTAACATATCTATCATACTTGATTAGGTTCAATCTATCTGTACCATATTTTATATTTTGTTTATATTTTATCTTTTGACTTTTTATTTTTGCTTTTGTTTTCTTTCATATTTTATTTTACTTTATTTTCTTCTTTTTCTTTTTTCTTCAGTGTGATTTTATTTCCCGGTCAAGTGGCAGATACGGTACTCTGTGACTATTAAAGTCGGTTTCTTAGTTCCCTAAAAAATGTCCCTCAAATCATGTATTCATCTCTTTTCTTTCTTTCAAAATGGATAACATTCTTGCCAACCTTAAAAAACGCTTTCCTTTATTTCCTCAAAATGCTCGACTTAAGATTTACAAAGCACAGTGTGAAAGACTAAGGCTATTGATATTAAGTAATATCCCTGCGGATATTTGTTAGTTAATTGAAGCCAATGTTCGATTATCTGGTGAGTCTGCAAATAATTTTGTTTCTTTTATGCTTGGTTTTGGACAAAGTTCTTATGCCAAAAGGCGAAGAGCAAAAAGGTTACAAGTCTGTCATAAATATGCTCGATGGAATTGTAACCGGAGTTGTCATTCTTTAGGATTTTCATCTAGAAATCAAGAAGATAAAATTCAGTTCATTAAGGATGGACTAAGTAAAGAGTCTGTAGATGATATCCTACTGACTCTTGAGACGCATCCCTATGGGCTCATGCAACGTGAACATCTCGATTTATAGAATAAATTCAAAAATAAACATCAACAGTATAGTCTCAAAAATCTGACTCTAAAAGACCCTGTTTGCCAATTTATAAAAAAAATTGGATGGGGAAGCCTTTCCCCGACCCATAGAAGGCGTTTAAGCCATTACTATACATAAAACCAGAGCAAGATGTGAGCCATAATCACAACCACCTGTAAATACAAGTGTTTTAATTTCTAACTTATTTTATTTTATGAATAGTAGGGCTACTCATATAGATGTCTTAAATTCAAATCTTTTGGTTAAATATTGCATATAAGTCGTTATCTTTAAATTTTTGTGTTTTATTTTTAAATCTCTTCTGACAAACTATCGGGTTACCACAATCATTGTTATCATTTGATACTCCATAAATACTGCACCTCATTTTTTTATTTGCATATATTGAGATAAATGTGAGTGTAGATATGGAGGAAACCTCAATTCAATAATTCTGAAATATATGTGTATTTTGTGGATCTAGTCCTGGGGAAAATAAGTGTTTGTAGAGGCAGCAAATAATCTAGAAAAAGTATTAGCTACAAGAAAAATCTATTTGATTTATGGAGGGGGTAGCCTTGGGTTAATGGGGGTGTGTCAACAACTACACATTTAGGAGAAAGTCAAGTTTTAGGTATTATTCCTACAGCTTTAGCAGTGAAAAACCTGACTGGGAAAATAATAGGGGAAGAATTACGAGTCTCATCCATGCATGAACGTATAGCTAGAAAGCTTTACAATGCAGACGTTTTTATTGCTTTACCAGGTAGTTTTGGTATCTTGGAAGAAAATTTTCAAATTGCCTTTTAGACCGAGCTGAATATCCACCGAAAATCCATAGGTTTGTTAAATGTTAATAACTATTTTGATTGCTTACTCTGTTTTCTTGATCAAGTTGTAGAACAGAATTTTATTTCATATTCGGTGTGATAAATCCTCATTTCTATTACCGATGAGGATGAATTGATTAACAAATTACAGGCAGTTACTGACAGGACCCGACCCGAGACCCTCTACTATAGATCCCAGCGGCCCTGCCGGGCACCCCGACGGAAGTTCCTCCGAACCTAACTGGGTATGTTGAGAAATTCGGTGAGGCGAACCCCTTTTTAATTCTTGTTACTACTAAGAAGGTCTAGTAATATACATGAAAACGACATATTAATTTTAAAAACAAACGGACAGAGTTTCCCCTGTTTTTCAGAAAGTCCATATAAACCTGCAAAGAATTTTTACTTCTAATTCCAACACATCTCAATACTACCAATTCGGACCTCCGGTCCTTTCCAAATCAAATCCAACACAACTCAAAAATTTCATTTAAATCACAAAATAAGCATACTCATGAAAAGTAAAGATGATCATCAAAATCTCGAAATATTTTCTTGTTGGTTTGAAACATACATATAAATATACATGCCTACTACTACTATGTATAAAGTAAAGAGTGCTATTTAGCACATTTACATGTACAAAAATAATCTTCGGATTCGGCCCACTACTCAACAACAGGAGAATCAGCAGCTTGCGTACCGAGACCTGCACCTGGGAAAGGGGTTTAAAAATATAAAACATAAAATGAGTGAGCTAAAAGAGCTCAGTGAGTGTAAATGAGATTTCAATTTCAAGAACATTATACAAAGATAGCAATTTCTAAAGTACATGCAGAAATTATGCTTCTAAAACGGATGTAAAACAGTAAAATGCTATCTAATATCATATGCTAATGAAATCTTGCCGAGCGGGTTTTATCTACATCTTTGGAAAACTATATTCAGAATCTGTATAACATAATAACTGCTGTCTGCATATAAATGCATAAATGCTGTCGGTAAATCGAAAACTAGTAAAATCCTCGCTCGGCCATTTTCTTTCTAAACTGTACCAATGGTAACCCTAAAGCTCTATACCCACGCAGCGACTCAACTAGCACCACATACGTGAGTAGGTCATGGGGCACCTTAACTAGCAGCGCCCACAGTGACATCTCAAGACATCTCACTTGCTAGGCAGCGGAATCCTACATCGCATGCATATAGCGAGACAATATCCCGTACACATAGAGCGACTCACATGACTCGACATCCCGACTTCCCGGAGTTAGTGACACACCCCCAAGACCTGCCCATGTGCACGGGATATATCGACCAGGTCTAATACAATCACCACCACTATAATCTGAGGGTACCAATGGCCTTAAAAACGAATGCAGAAATTTTAAAACTGTTTTTCAATTCGAACATGTAAAGGCATGTCTATGAATATGTATCAAGATCATAAATCATGGCTATGCATCGAAAGCTCATAAAACATGCATATTGATTATGCGAAAACATAATAAACGCAAAGTAAAAGAAATGGCAGATTTCCACTCACAACTGCTCCGCGCTCAATTTCGCTCCCGATTTATGCTCCTGTTAACGCTCTCGGTTATCTTCACCTACGCGCCATAAATAACATTTAGAACTAAATCGAATACTAGAATCTCATTTAACTACTAAATGCCCTAATCGGCATACAAAGTCTGGATGTAAACTACTTCCCGATTTTAGTTATGGAGCCATAATCGAAACTAACTCACCATCCGGCGCCCTGAAAATTATTGAACACCTTATAACTTGGTTGGACATAATTGCCCTTCACCTTTCCAACATGGACAATTATGTCCCATTTTCTTCATTTTTGGTTTTTCCATCAACCATATACATTCAATTCACAATATACACCATTTACATACAACAATTCAATCAAAACACCACTCAATTCCTAACTTCCCTAAAGTGGCAGAATTTCACCCTAGGTTCCAACACATTCCTTTTCTCAATTTCTTGTTCCAATTACAACAAAATCATGCCAATTTCATTCTTAAGCCCTAATTACAACCAATTGAAATCTCTACAACAAAATCGCCAAAAACCCTAATTCTCACCTTGCCAATTTCTTCAAATTGATGACTCCTTCAAGCTCCACACTAGAATTCAACTCAATCTAAGCGACGAATACACATAAGAACATCAAATAAAACATTCTTGAAATCTCACTTATCAAACTCATAAAAGATGCTTTTCTTACCTCTTTTTCTTGAATTTCCACTAATAGAGACTTCAATTGAGATTAGGGATTGGTTTGTAACCTTATTTTGGCTGATTACACATGAAAAAAAACTTGAATAATCACTGTAGCAGCACCCCCCTTTGAAGCTCGAATTTCTCTCTTTTTTTGGCTAAGTGTTGGTTTTGATCTCTCTTCAAATTTCTACACACTTCTAACATATATATAGTGCTCCCTCAATTTACCATTTTGTCCTTCAACTTACTTAAAACTTCTAATTTGCCATTAGTTAAAAACTAATTATGTAATTAGTTCATTTGTAACTATCTAGTTAGAATAGTTCAAAGAACTAACTAGAACTTCCAACTTGGCAATCCATGAGATTTCTTCTAATTGGTCCATTCTCTAATATATGGATTATGTTTCTCAATAAAGGCTTGTTCCATTCATAACCCTTAAATGAAAATTCATGTAGTAAATTAGGATTTTCTTTTCTAAGCCAATAGAGAAAAATTCCAAAAATATTCTAGGGTCGTCCGACGCACCGATCGAGTGTGAAATTACCAAATTAGGTCTAATATCTCTCACGTGCACTATAAAGGGAATATTTCTAATAGGGTTAAAATTGAGTAACCCTACGGTGTCTTATTTGTTCTATACCGAAATCTAAGCGCCAATACTACTAATAGGGATTGGATATTACAGTTACCTATGAACGTTACCCATCAATAACTCGGATTGATTGGTCAGTGGGCCTTAACAAGCAAAAATTGGATCTGACACTTCGTTTGTAAAGTTTTCTTTGTTTTAGTTATTTATCAACATCATCATTTTAGCTTATATTTGCTTAAATGTCTCTCAGGTTTGTTTCTTTCGAATAACGGGTGTTTCAGGTAATGTCTCCTATACTTTATCTCTTTCTATTTAAACATTGAGGACAATATTTCATTTGGTTTGAGGGGAGGATAGTAGACATAAGTTGTATTTTGCATTCCAAAAAAAATTTAAAAAATAGATAATAGGGTCCAACATTTGATTAAAATGGCAGAGTAAAGAGTTCATTCTTGAACTCTTGAGACGCATTCTAGGTTAAATTAGAATGGCAGAGTAAGGAGTTTTATTTCTAACTTTTGAAACGCATTTTAACCAACTTCTTGTTATTTTGTTTTATATTTCATGCATTGTTATTTATTGCTCGTAGTCTTGGTAATTCTTATATAAAGGAATTTTCTTTTCTACCTACGTATGATTTCAAAATTGTTTAGGTTGAGTCATTGTTTTTATTTAGGTTACTAAAGAATGACTTCCAAAATATTTTTAAGCACAATGTTAAGCTTTGTGGTAACGGATGATTCAATTTATACAGTTAAGAGAATTCCCATGTTTAAGTATATATTTTTCTAATCTCACATATCGTTTGTGAGTAAATGGAAAGGTTGAGAAAACAACTTATGAACCTTCATTGATCATTTGAATTGATTAGTTTTTGTTTAGATTGATATTATTTGAATTAAGGAATAAATTGGTTGCATTTATGTATAATATATTTTGGTGAGACACTTTTGTAATGCTTCCTTGTATTCTTAAAAAACAAAATTTTAAAAAGAAAGCAAAATACCAAAAAAAAAATAAAAAAAGAATCAGTTTAATAAAGTCTTCATTCAATTTTAGAGGATAAATATTTTGTAAGACAGTTTTTTCACCAAACTATATTTGTATTATTCTCACAAGACAATTGAAGTCCTATAGCTGGTACATGTCAAGAATGATTGATTTCTAAAACGATTAATTTTTCTATCTTTTGATCAATGTTAATTTGTATGTCTGTCCTTAAAATTGATTTTTTCTTGAGTGCTTAACTATTTTTCAACTCCATGAGAGAAATCATAACCTCTAATTGAAGACAAATAAACATGTTTGGTCCATTTCTATTCAGATCACAAGATTCCAAGCCTATAGAAGCTTTAATAGCTTCAATTTGACTATTTATGGCTCTTTGAAGCTTTTTGGCCTTAGCTCTCGTTATTGGTCCATCTGAAGCCTTTTTTATGCTAAGCTCGCCTTCTTGAGTTGATTTAGAACTGTCATGATGTACATCAGTTTTAAACAATCATACATTTGTGAGGATATAGAGTTAAGGCTTTTACTTTGAGAAATTTTTAAGGGTATATCTATTGTGATTTGTGGTAAGATGGTTACGGCTTAGTTCACACACACAAAATTTTTGGAAGTTATAATTAAAAAAACCATAATAGCAATAGTGATCTTGAACTGACTTTTTGTTTGAAATGCCTAAGTAGTTTTGCATATTCTATTTACGCTTGAATTATAGAGACTAACAATAAGCTGGTTAGGAGCTGTGATGAACACATGAAAATGTAAATTTATTAAGAGATTCAGTCACCATTTAATGTCACTAATTTTAGCATTTTTGTATTTTTAGCTTGAAATAAAGTGTTCTCCTTAAATTGTTATTAATGAATATTATTTATATAGGTTTAGATAAAATGGATGTAACTCTCAATGTAAAAATTGAAATGAAGACATTCTTGAACCTGGCGTAACATGACTTAATCTTAAACAACCTTGAAGAACAGTTGAAAAGTCAAATCCAACATGTTATGGGCCAAAAATTGAGATACAATAGAATTGAGTTACAACTTCCACTCAGCTTGCCTAACTCACGTATTTGAACCGTATTTCACAAAATACGTAAACAATTGGTACAACTCTTATGTTGATGGTAAAGTCCAAATCAGCCGTTATCATGGACCAAATTGTATTGCAAATGGGTAAAAGGGTTGTTGTCCGAAATCTGACATATCTTTGGCATTTTGCATATATCTCATTGGATACTCATCCAATTTGTATAAACCTGGTGACTATGGAAAGAAGAGACAAAATTCTACAATTTTCATGTTGGCTAAAAAGGCTACATCGGCCATTTACATTATCAAAAAGGTGCTGCAAGTGGGTGAACAAGTGGTTGGCCTAAATTATTGAAGATTGAAATAACACTAAACATATTCCATTCATTGCCTATATAAGAACACTCTTAGGATGTTTTCAACATTAGATAATTCTCTCTTATTTTCTTCTCATTAACATGTATTATAATCTAGGCTAGAGTTCTTGGCAAAGCTAAGAGATGAACTTTTATGTGTAATAAATCTACTTCCTTACTTTGATTCTTTGTCAAGAGCTACAGATATTTGTAAGTTTGGTTGTGCCTAAACTCTTATCTATTTTATTTTCTATAAACAGAGGTTATAATTCTCATGTTTCATATATTTTCAATCATGCTTTCTTTATATGATTCTTGTTGAATTATAATTATTATTGGTTACATTGTTTTACATGTTAATCTTTTATTGCAATATTGTCGATCTTGGATAGCATGTAAAGACAATGATTGTTTGATATTCAAGTTGATCTTTTACTGTAATATTGTCAAAATGATATATTGTCGATCTTAGATAACTTGTATAAATGAACATAGTTTGTGTTAATGTTTACAAAGAGATTAGTCGTATCAAATACATGTGTTATCAAATGTGCTATATTTTACATATCTTTCGATTGATTATTTGGGATGTGAAACTTTCAATTAAGTTATAAACATTGAATCAAAGTGTAGAGTAGATTTATAAAGCATAATTGTGATTCTCGACGCCTTGCTTACATCATCATAGATATTTTCCTCAATTCATAGACAATTCTATCTCATTCACTTAAACTAATTAATTATTTATTTTCTTTGTTACTGCTTTAATATTTTACTTCACCAACCTATTTTTCCAAAAGCTTCCTCGTGGGATCAACACCTCAATCTATACTGCGATAGCCGCATTATATTTTGAGCATAAATAATACCCAAAGGTTAAATAATAAAAGGTCTCTGACATGCATGAAATTAAAGTATAGTGGATCACTCAAAAGTCCATCTTGGCACTCAAGTTAATAGACCACAAATACTACTCAGCTCAAGTAAGACCATCTATTAATAGCTCTATAGGATGTCTATTGGAGGTCTACGTGAGTTTGTTCAGCACTCAATTCTTACTGAATACTTGCATGCCTATACGAGCTTAAACTAAGCTCACAGTCTGCTAAGACTAACTGTCTAGACAATTCAAATATAGATACACACTGATCCGGAAGGTATACCAATTGATCTGTGTCAGCAGCCATAGATTAAGAAAGATGTCTTCGAGAATATACTACATAATAATATTTCTTAGCATCATTTACAACTCCTTACAACTATGTGATTACTAATATATTCCTAGGTCTTTGTCTTATTTTAGATAGGGTCCTAACTCTTTAAAATGTTGACTTTTAGCGTTGATCTAAAGTCCTTTAGATCATATCCAAGCTCCTTTAAATCTATAATATCTGAAAAAGTAACAAACTTAGTACCATATAATAAAATATTAACTATTTATTAAAATATTCATTGTATAAATATTACACAATAAATATTCAAACAAAATGGAATGGCATGTAAGCATCATTCCCAACATATTAGTCATTGTAAATCTAAAAGGTAGACAACACTTGTTAATTGCTTCTCATTAAACTCTTAACTTTGGTCTTAAACATTTCTTATCCTCATGCTTTAGAATTATTGGAAATACTTTCACTTTCATCTCATGTTTAACTAATATAGTCCAAATCACTCCGACCAACCTCATGCTTTAGCAATATTATGAATGACTAAGGTAATTTATCTAATACTGTATTTATATGACGAACCATGTTTAACATTATCCAAGAATGAAAAATGTTACAATTTGATTTAAGAGATCTTAAACACATCAAAGCATCTCATGAGGATAAGTTTTTGAATATTTAATTATTTTACACAAGTATAATAAACCCCCACAATAAAGCTTTTATTATGGTTACCAACGTAAACAAAATGATTAGTACCAAACCAAAATTTACCTAAATGGCCACTGCCTCAGCTCACAACACTTACAATTTGTAAAAGCCCGAAACATCATATCCAATGTTGTTGCACTGCTTCAACTTACAACATTTATAGGCCACAACGACCTAACAACATGCGGGTTCAATGAAATATTAATACATTTTAATACACACAAAATGTACAAAGCCAGGAAGCTAATACATGTTCATATCAATGAAAATACAGAAAATTAGCAAGCATATAAAGTGTGCAAACTTATGAATAAAAGTCATAACACATTCATAAAAATTCACCAATGTCAACAAGCTTAATGTATGTTTATATCAATGAAAAAACAAAAAATTAGTAAGCTGAATGCAAGCTCTGATACAATTTTGATAAGGAGAAAGTAAAATACAAAATCTGAAACTAAAATACACAAAAACAAAAGCTAAATATGTTCAAAATTTCTGCATAATACAACCCAAGCAAATTATTTCAAGATACTTCCATACATTTCCTTCATACATGCATTGCATCAAATGTAATATACAATCATATATATAATAAATGTATAGAAGTTATATCTTAGCTTTGTATTCTTGATTGTATTCTTTAATTCATTAAGTATAAAGATCACAATTGAGTATTCTACATGAACATTTTAAACCAAAAATGGAAGTGAGATTTTCAGCTCTAGAATAATGATAGCTATTGAATTTTTTTTCTTTCCTTTTGCCTAACTCTTTATTTTTTTCTCTTATCTTGGGTCACCCATCATTTTGCCAAGCTATACTTAACCCTTAAGTATGCATGAGTTGACAAACTTAATGGGATAGGTGTCGCACATGCCTTAAGCCACCTCTTAAGTGCTTTATGTATTGTTATTGCACCATACAATTGTTTAATCATTAAGCATGCATTAATTAAAAAACTTAATAGGACAAGTTTGCACATGCCTTAAGCCACTTCTCAAGTGCTTTATGTGTTGTCAATGCACTATACAATTGCTTAGCCACTAAGTATCTTAATGCATGAGTCAACACACAATGCCACTAAATGGTTTATTTGGCCATGATACATGTCGAGTTATAACGCTTAGAATTTGACATGTGTCTATTCCGTTATGTGATAAATTTGAAACCCGTTATACCAAAAGAAATATCTTAGACCAAACTCTTCGACCCTAAAATTTTTTAATCAAAATTATAATTATCTCATAATTATTATTTACACAAATTCAACTAGTCATCACATGACTAATCACTACCCTACTGCTCAACGGGTACACTTCATATTGTGAGACTAGCTAGGTTCACATCTATTTGTCATATGGAACATTTTCATAAGTCCATGAACTCTGCCTACCTTTATATCATGTTTACTATAAAACAATGCATTGAACCATACAAATTGAGGTTATACATATTTGTATAATCCCTCTGTCACTTATATCTTGGAAGAAAATAAACATAGATCTATACTGCCAAGTTTCTATCCACTTGACCATAAACTTATGTCCATATTTGTATCTCAGCAAATAATATTTGAAAACTATTTTTAGATATTGTTTCACCTTATAAAAACTATTTCTGGGCGATACTTTTAGCCAAAAAACGTTTTGAAATAGATTCACGATGTATCAAGATATACGGCTGAACCATATAAGATGACAGATCCATATTTATATACACTAACCTTTATGAGCATCGAACCATACGCAACGACACCCAGAGGTCAGACCATTAAAAGTCTCTTGCATATGTAGAATCTAAGTATGGTGGATCACTCACAAGATCCAAAGATGTGGATGAAGAAGATATAAGAGTTTCAATCTTGAAAGAGGTAAGAAAGCTTTATACAAAAATTGGGAAATTGAAAATCTTAGATGATGCAATGACCTGAGACAAGAGAGTAAACCAATATCCATTCATGGAAACCATTGAGTGGGTAGAAGCCCCTATAAATTCTAAATATCTGAAATCTAAATGTACTTTAGAATTGGAGATCCAAAGGAACATATTTTTCATTTCAATGCATGAATGATAATGGATGCTTAAGCCTAGTCTACAGATTAAAGGAAAAATCAATACCCACATTTGACGAGTTGATTGCTTAATTCATTACTCAGTATATACAGAACTGAAAGAAGAAAAAGACGGCTTTAGATCTCTTTTTCACAAAATATGAAGAGAATGAGTGTATCAAGAGTTTCCTTAATAGGTTTTAGTAGGAACTCGGTGATTTGGGAATCTATAATATCGAGAGTGCCACCTAAGCTTACCAAAAGGCAATCAAAACCTTAACAGCATAGTATTTTTATCTCATTCAAAAGAATTTCTCTTGTTTAAGATAATCAATCAAAACTCGAAGCAATAGATCAAATGGGAGGATGAAATAACCATAATAAATGAGGCTTCTATTATCACAAGACCATGGGAGAGATGTTTCTTATAGCGAGATAGGATGGGAAATAACTAGCAATTATTGAGGATGACAAGAATGACAAGTGGTAAAGAGATTTTGAACTAATGGTCCCAATAAACATTCTAGTAGAAACAAATCTAGAGGAAGTACAAAGATTCAGAGCTTTTTAGAAAGCCAAAACTATAGAAAATATCAAAGGGCAGAGAGACCAAACTAAACCAAATATTGTGCCTTCCATAATGAACATAGACACAGGACTAACACATGTCATTCATTAAGAGATCAGATACACACTCTTATAAGGAATTGGCATTTAGCGGAGTTTAGGTTGGAAATAACTTTGAAGAAACAGATAGAATGGGAACAAGTTCAAAACCCAATGTAATAGAAACTACAAATTGTTGTGTTTAATTAGAGTGTAAGTGCAAACTATCATAAATAAGTAATTTATAATGAGCCAACTATAAATCTCATGAAGAACTAATATTAACTTTATTACGTATTAAAATTGTATCTCATATTCTTATTCAAACAATCTAAGTAGTCAGACTAACAAAAGCTAAATCAAATAAAAAATAAAATAAGTAAAATACAGCAGAAAAAATAGATAGTAATTCAATGAAGGTAAAAAAATTAGGACTACAATTATCCCTTAATACTTCACTTGAATCTCAATTATTTTTCTCAAGTTAATTTATAATATGAATTGTTAACCAAGAAACCTGATATATTCATAAGCTTCTTTCGATGGTCGAGTAAAAATATTTTGCCTAATCCATTACCTATATTCATATGGTAATCTGATTAAAAAAAACTTATTAAGATAGATTCTTTATCAACTATGCATATCATATAAGTATATTCTTGTCTCATATAAAACTCAAAGTTGTTACACAATGATCATACATTAATCTATTCAATGCCAATACTTAAATTCCTTTCTCAAGTTTATTATTAAAGTTCTCACAATAATCTAATTATTGATTAAATAATTAGAAAGTATTAAGCACAAAATAAATTGAACAATTCTATATTGAATTCATAACTAAGAGAAAATAAATTAATTTAAGTTACATCTAGAGTTCAAATTGTAATCCTAGATAAAGTTATTTGAAAATTTCAACATTCTAGACTCTTTGATCTTTTAAAAGCCATTCTAACTCTCTAAAAGTTTGCCTCGCTTATACTCTCTCTTCTCCTTCCCTCTTAGTTGTTGAAATAGGATTTTTGATCTTCTATCTATAGATTTTTAATCTTTAAATTATGCCAAAACATCAAATATAAGTCAAACTAGGTTTTACTTTTCCTATGCTTAGCGTTGACATTGATTAAAAAGTATTGTTCATGAGTTAATGCTCATTGGTATTGTTCATACAATGTAGCCTTGGCTTTCAAGGTGTTGAGATGCTAATTTCCAGCATTGTGATACTGAACATTATAGCAATTTTACTATAGTTGATTACTGTAGTAGTTACTGTTTAAATTTAACAGTTTTGCTTATTTTTCTTAAAGTTTTATCTTAAATAGTTCTATTGGCTTTAAACATACAAAATAACAAAAAAGCACACAAAAAGCCTAATATTCACATTTAAAATGAATAAATGCTTAGTTTATTAAAGCTTTAATAATATGTATAAAATACTCATATCACAAAGCAGGAGGCGATAACATCTTCATTGTTGAATATGATCTACGAATCACAATTTAACTTTGTTGTCTATAGGAAGAAGAGAGATGGGTAGAGAAAGAGAAAGCAAATGAGAAGCACATACCCACCAATGAAGCTTCAGATGAACAAGGGATGGTAGAAATAGAAAAGGGGAGAGCCAGTTGGTCTTAGAAGAATCACAAATAAATAAGAGGCCAGTGCACAATTCCATGGAAGTAATGTTAGAAAGATAAACAGTGGACCAGTTCTACGTAGTAGTACTCCATGCTAGGCCACCAAATATAGAGAGAAATAACGAGAGTTGGAAACAACTATTTGCAATGCAACTAAGGTCCAGAGGTGAGGAATAGTTGAAACATTATTGTGTGATTTCTATAACACAAACTAACGCAAGTATACGTTATCGCAACAAATAATAAAGTGACGAGTGAGTATCATTTCCACGAGTATTGTGTCCTAAATTAATGCTAAGTACTATGATGTTAGCAACCTAACTTTATCTAGGCTAATCAAAAGAGTAGGATGAATTATTGAACTAAAAATGCTTAAAACTAAATAAACTGGTAAATTAAAGATATGTTATATCTATGGCAATGGGGTTCTAGGGACTTGATTTTCCTCTATTGTGCCTATGGTCTTTGTTATTAGTGATCAACAGCCAATGTTATGCATTCATTAGTCCAAGGTGTATGATTAATCTCATTGCCTCTTTCGAGCGCTAAATGAGATGCTATGCATATACAACTAAGTTGATATTCCTATCTAACCCGTTATACATACACGCATTAAACTACCCTTAAACGACTACCTTAAGTTCATTAGTCTCCCAACTCAACAAACTCAAAACTATGCTTTTTACAACCAATATATGGATTAAACTTTTTCAATACATAACCCAAATGTTCAAATCATCCAATACATTTTCCAATGCAATTAGAAGCATTAAACAAATAAAAAGCATAAACGAATAACATAAGAAAGCCATTAATCATATAGCAACTTTAACATATATTGTTCAATAAAGTTCCATTAAGGCCTAGAACATACAATCTACAACAAAATGATAATCTTGTGATATGGTGAATTCTATACAAATGGGATCCTAAAGTATTGATTTCATTCTATTCTCCATATGTTCTTCCTATTTAGCAAATTCATTCAATTCATTAATCAAGGGCTTAAGGCTAATCTCATTTCCTCTTTCGAGTGCCAAATGAGATACTGTGCATACATATTCAAGTTGATATGTCTATCTAACTTGTTCACATAGACATGCATTACGCAACCCTTAAATTGATTACCTAAGGATTAATTTCATTACCTCTCTCGAGTGTCAAATGAAATTCTAGACATAATGGCACACCCAAAGCATTTGCGCCCGTCACGCATTTTGTCAAACACTTTAAAAAAGAAAGCACCACATGTGACCCTAGGCATAATAGCACACCCCAAAGAGTTTGCACCTATCACGCATTTTATCAAACACTTAGAGTGCACCTCATGCAAATCCTAAGAAAAATAATAATGATTACCTAAGTGTTATTGGCCTTCCAACTCAATAACAACCTAAGGCTATGTTTCTCCCAAATCTTATAAATTGGTCAATCTTTTCCAAGCATCAATCCATAAATTCACAATAACCAATTCATTTTCCAATCAATTGGAGGCATTAAACATAAAGAAACATAAATGAATTACACAAATTTATACTAAATAATCCAAACATAAAATAAATAAAACTACATCAAGCATTAGAATCAAGTTTAATCACATAAAAATCCAACCATAACTAAAATTATCCAACCATCCATAGATACAACTTATTTAAGCAAAGTTCATAATAGAAAATTAAAACAAGAGAGAAAAAACAAATAAAAGGGAAGAGAAAACCGAATTTGGGATGTCTCTAAGGTTTCAATCCTCTAAATGTCTTCAATAATGCTCATGAAACCTTAGAGACATCATTTCTTCTCTTCAAATTGGCTCAAGCCTTCTTTCCCTTTGCAATTTCATGCCTCTTGCTGCCTCCACTCACTTGGCTCAACAATGGGTGTTTATATAGGTTTAGGGTTGCAAAAAGAGGACAAAAATGCCCTTAAAGAGTGCCCAGAATGCAGTGCCGCTGCATTTGGGTTCAATGCTGCGGCATTAGGATTCAATGCCGCAGCATTAGTATTCAATGCCACAATGTGGTGCTCAAATCGAATGCCCCGGCATTGCACTGCAGCACTATTTACATTTTGAGCATTTTAGCCCTTTTCGGATTCTCATCTCAAATAGCTCCATTTGCATCCGATATTGCTTAAACCTATAAAACAACATTAATATGCATCAATAGCCAAATTATTGGGATAAATTGAGCAAACATCAAGTTTAGGAAAATAAAATACTTTATACAATTACGCTCTATCAAACATTACCAACTATGTTAATGACAATTAAACAAGAACTAGGGGAGATCACTTTTTTTGGAAGCTTCATAAGGGATAAAACTGAATGAGAAAGATATTAGAAGGTGTAATACTAAGCTGATAGTGTTTGATGGAGGAAAATTCCAAGTGAAGGGATAATCACACTTCCTGTTATAATTGCAAGGAAGCGTTAAGAGGTATATTACTTGGTAGTTGATGCACCAACAGCTTATAACGCTATCATCGAATGTTTTTGGATTCATTTATAGAGGTAGTGCCTTATACTTTGTATTAAGTTATCAAATGTGTTTCAAAATCCAAAAGAGGGACAATGGAGATAAAGGGAAAACAAATACAAGCAAGATAATGTTATGCTAATTCTCTCATACTAGCAAACTAATAGTAATGGACATGGCTATTGAAAAAAGGAAATAAAGATAACGCAACTAGGATATCCAATTAACCCCCTATTGCAGAAGTAGAAGTAACTCAATAATAGCAACTACTAGATCAATGGCCGAAATGACTTCCTTAAGAGGAGGATTATACACCGTCTAGTATTAATGAAATTGAGATAATAGTATTAGACCCACTCACTATTGACAAGAAAGTACTAATGGGCATAAATTTGATTGTTACAGAGGAAGAGGAGATGATAGAGCTACTTAAGAGGAACCAGAATATCTTTTCCTGGACCCATAAGGATATGGTTGGAATAGATCCAAATGTGATAAGTTGCAAGCTTAACAATTGAAAGGATTATGTTCCAGTATGATAAAAGTAAAATAATTTTATGAAGATGCGCAACAAGATCATCAATGATGAAGTAAACTGACTGCTGGAAGTGGGATTCATTTAAGAAGTCGATTACTTGGACTGGCTTTCTAACATTGTGTTGGTACCAAAGAAGAATAGGAAGTGACGAGTCTTGTCAATTGTATGAACCTTAATAAGGTCACCTCAAAAGACTTTTTTCTACTTGTCAATATTGACCAAATGGTAGACGTAAAGATAAGATATGAAAGATTATCCTTCTTGGACACCTACAATAGTTAAAACTATATCAAGATGGGTACTAGGATGAAGAAAAGATAAGCATCTTGATAGAACAAGGAACCTACTGTTACACCTTGATGCCATTTAAACTTAAAAATGCAGGAGCCACGTTTCAAAGGTTAATTAATAAAGTGCTTGGGAAGCTAATAGGGAGGACTATAGAGACTTTTATCTTCAAAAAAATGTAGATCCTAACATTCCTAAAACACCTAAAAAAGTGGGTTAATCTTTTTACCATTCCTAAAACACCCAAAAAAGTATAGCTCCTAACAAAAAGAGTGGCAACATTAAGTAGGTTTATCTTTAAGATATTAGATAAGTGCAGGCCCTTTTTCTAGGCCATTAAAGTGAAAAGTAAGAACCTATAAAGTCTTGAACAAACAAAATCTTTATAAAGACTAAAGGAATACATAAGGAAACCTTCTATCCTATCTATTCCATTTTTAACGAAACTTTATACTTATATCTTGCAACTTTCAAAGTTATTGTTAATGCGGTTTTGTTCTAAAATGTTGATGGGTAGCAAAAAACTATCTTCTACACTAGTAAGGTGTTAACTGATGCACAAACTAGGTATTCAAAGGCGGAGAAATTGGCTTTACCCTTTCATAAGCCAAGGATAAACTAAAACATTATTTTAAATCTCATCATGTAGTAGTATACATTTCCTATCCACTCAAATGCATCTTATGTAAACTGATTGCCATAACTAAGATGGAAATGGGATTGATACATTTAGGTATCAAGTATCCCCAAAAACAATAATCAAATAGCAAGCAATGGTATACTTTCAACTAGAATGCGGGCCAATAGTATAAGATGATACCTTGTTTCTAGAAGCTAAGAAAGAAGAAGAACCATGGAAGATATTGATGGATCAAACAATCAGAGGGGAGCTAGCTTGGAAATTAAAACCCAAAGTCTTGAATGGGTGATTTTAGAGCACGCAATAAGACTATTATCTCCCATAACGAAGCTGAATATAGGGCATTGAATGAAGGGTTAACCATGGCACAATAACTGAAGATAAGATAGCTCTACTTGTGCATAGATTCAGCTTTTGTCACTTCTTAGTGGAACAATGGCTATACAGCAAAGAATGGAATGATGAAGAGCTACTTAGCCAACATAAAGCAAATTACTCAGCAATTACGAGAAATTATAGTTACTTAGATACCAAGAGAGCATAATGCAAAGGCAGACAAGTGAGACATCTATAATATTAGAGTTTATTCTCAAGTGAAAGAATGTCTAATAAATTACCCGGTGAGAATGAGGTTGATCCTCAAGGAAGTATATTGAGAGTCTATAAATTTAAATAATCTCAAAAGACATAAAACGTTAAAGTATAATATGGTTACATATGATTAATTAAAATGAATGCTAAGGTTAGGGATCCACTATTGGTATACAAATAAGAATATATTCAACTCTTTTTTATAACTCAATAGAAATTCTCACACAAAGAAGGTTTTAATCGAAAGATATAACAATGATGATTCATCACAATTTATATAAGAGATTGTATTCACTTCTTTTAATTAGCTTGTTAAGATTACACCAAATCTTGTAATAGATTCAAGTATTTATTATGCCAATTATTATACTACAATAACCAAGATTCCCTTTTACAAGAAAAGATATCTACATCAAATCTTATAAATGGATTCAAGAATCAATTATGCCAATTATAAGAATTGTCTATAATAAATGAAGATATACCACTTTACAAGAAATGATATCAATATTGCTTAAGAAAATAAATATAATATATATAAATTAATCAACCTAAGAATGTAAAAATTAAATTTCAAATTAAGAGTTAAAATTCTTATTATCTTAGCAAAATAAAAATTAATTGAACATAATATAAATAAAGGTAAGGAATACAAGAACATATAACATGAACTTCAAAATAGTATATGAAAGAAATTAATACTACAAAAAGATAATATAAAAGAAATAAGATTTGTTAATCTACAGTCTAGCTCTCTCCTCTGATTCCTTGTACATAAATAAGCCACCTATTTATAGTAAAATTTGAAGGGTATAAGTTAAAAAAAGGCAACCATTTTGCATGAATTTGTTGACAATTTAAGACTAATCGACATGCATAGATTTTGAACTTAAATTTTTCACTGATAGAAATTGATTTTGACTCTTATACTGATGGAATATTGTAGATAATTCTTTCAGCTTTCTAGAATGGGAAAGAATATATGTATTGAATATGTATTTTGTAAGTTATGGACTAAATATTGAAGCCTGCTCGAACTAGGCCTACACTGCATAAAGGTTCTCTTTAAAGCCACTTTTTACCTTTCAAATATTTGAATTACAAAATGTGTGTGAAATTTAATATTGTTGTGTATACAATTAGAACTTCATAGGTTTAAGAATTACTTCAATTGGATTCCTTAGTAGAAAGTTTTACCCAATTTACCAAACCTACATTAAAATAATTAAGAACTTAATTAGGTATAATATTAAAATATGCTCAAGTTAAGGAGGTTAATAATACTCATAATATAAAACCTTATTAAATGTATAAGTTCAAGTATTCATCAAAAAGTTGGCAAAGGGCTTTCGCATGAGAGTATACAACATTCCAATTAAGCACGCTACACATCAGAGAAAAAATAACAATAAATGAATATTCTCCCACACCTTAGGAACCAACAATGATAAGCCTAATGGAGTCACCACCTTAGACAATTGGGTGACTTAGTACATCCAATTTTTGCAAAATGAGAAGCTATCTAAAGATCACAATGAAGCCAAAAAGTTCAGAAGTAAGTATGGAAGATTCACACTCACTGAAGAAGACCTCTACACGAAAGCCTTTTTGGGATTATATATGCAATCTATACTCCAGGAAGAATAAAGAAAATCATCAAGAAGGTTCATGAGGGCATTTGTAGGAACCACTTTGGTGGAATCTCATTCACAAGATAATAAGACAAGGCTACTATTAGCCTGCCATAAAAAAATGACACCCTAAAATATATGAAGCAATGTGAGAAGTGTTACAAGCGTGTTGTATTAATCCACCTATTTATTGGAAAACTGATGAGGGCACGACTAACAAATGGAATGCAGAACCTATTCAAGTTCCAGTTAGTCCGGGTACAAGTGCTCGAGCTAAAAGGTTCAAGGAAACTCTCAATGGACTGATTCAAAACATTTAGATAGAGGTAAATTCATATGGGTGCAAGAAACATATTCCACATGTTCCACAAAGTTGGATTTCCATGATTCAAGCTTTGGAATAATGTAGAAGAAATTTCTCAAATCACAAAGTGAATGAAATTAGAGGAGTTTTCTAAATCGGTGATCACATCAGCCCTTTTGAGCAACCCAAGTGGTTAAAAGCTTTTGGGAGCCTACAATAAACATTTATGATAGTTGTTGTAATATTTGAAATAAAGCCTTAGTTGTTGGTGGTTGGTAGTTAGTTAAAGTCTGCAGCTACATTTATTGTCGTAGTTGCAAAGTTTGAAAAAACTAGTTTAAAGCCATGTTTGTATTTGTTGGTAGCTACTAGTTTTTAAGTTGTCATTCAATATTGTAATAAATTCTAGCATCCCAAATGGTCACTATAAATATATAAGGGATGATAGGAAGCATCGAACAATTTGATTAAGAAAATTCTCTTTGGTTCTTTTAGAATTCTTTGAACTTATCAGAATAATTTTTGTGGCGTTCTCCCTTAACTTATCAATCAATCATTCCATAATTGATTGTAGCGCCTTCATTATACCAAGGTTCTTGCTTCAATATAAGTAATAGGTCGTGGTTTCATACAAATCTATTTCTAGACAATCTTAGAGTCCTTCTTGATCCATAACTTTATCAATTTCTTAGAGTGGATCGTATCTATTGGTATCAGAGCTTGGCACTAGTTATAGGTTTGCCTATCTTTATATTTTAAAAAACATTAAAAAGAAATATTGTGATTCAGCTCTTGTAATTCTTATTTCAATTTTACATCTTAAGTTCCTTTTCGATTTCACAAACCTGAATTCTTTACTCTAAAAAAAATCCATGACACAGCCTTATTATTCTAAGCCTTTAAATTAGAATTTCTCTTGGTGAGTTCTTGGAGAATTGTCTGAAAACTGTGATATTTGTTTGATTAGTTTCATAATAACCTATAAAGGATTACTACAAATGGGAAAAGTCAAGAGTAATGTAAACATAAGAGGGTAAAAGTCGATCTATTTTTTGTGTGAAACACGAGTAAATGTTGAGTGAATCATTCTTTGAGTGAAACACGTGAGTGAGTGTGTGAGGTTCCTTTTTTTTAACTTTGTTTTACAGCAAACATGTCGGACAAAAACAAATACTTCCGGAACTGCATCAAAAGAGGTTAATCCAAAGTTTCTTATAGAAGTTATAATGGGTGAGGTGAGGAGAGTATTGAAAATGGAGATGGAACAGATTCATGAAAAAATAGATCAAGTAGAGAATGCACGTTTAGAGCAGCCATAAAACAATCCTAATATGCATAGGAGAGGGAGAGTTCAACCTAGGGAACTGAGGGCTAAAGCTAAAGAGTGTTATAGGGAAGGTTTTGATGAAAAAGATGACTTGGATTCAGTTATTAGTATTAGGAGATATGGTAGACGGTTCAGAAAAGCTAGGAATCGGGAAGATAACCACTTAGGTAGCATTAAGATGAAAATTCCATCATTTCAAGGCAAAAATGATCCAGAAGCTTCCCTTGAGTGGAAGAAGAAGTTAGAATTAGTATTTGATTGTCATAATTTTTTCGAGCTTAAAAAGGTAAAACTTACAGCCATTGAATTTTTTGATTATGTGATTGTTTGGTAGGATCAACTAGTGTTAAACAGAAAAAGAAATAGAGAGCGTTCAATAAAGACTTGGGAGGAAATGAAAATCGTGATGAGGAGACGATTTGTTCCAAGCCATTACTACCGTGAGTTATACCAAAAATTACAAAGTCTTACATAAGGTAATCAAAGTATGAAGGATTATTATAAGGAGATGGAAATCACTATGATTAGAGCGAATGTAGAAGAAGATCGAAAGGCCACTATGGCTAGTTTTTGGTTGGTTTGGACAAGGAAATTGCTAATTTGGTGGAATTGTAACACTATGTGGAGTTAGAAGATATGGTGCATATGGCTATCAAAGTTGAGAACCATTTCAAGAGGATGAGCTACAGTACACGACAAAACCCTAACTCGGGTTCATCTTGGAGGCCAAATTTTATGAAAAATGAGGAAAAGCAAGCCACTGGCAAGCCCAAAATTAATTAAAAACAAGAAATGACCAGCCATAGAAATCAAGGTAAACCTGATTCTTCCACCACTCAAAATCGTGATATTAAGTATTTTAAATGCCAATGAAGGGGTCACATAGCAAGCCAATGTCTAAACTAAAAAGTTATGATATTGCGAGATAATGGTGAAATTGAATCCGATGTTAAAGATATCACCAAATCTATGCCATTATTAGTAGATGTGGATGATAAGGAATACGCTACCCAAGGTGAACTGCTGGTTGCAAGAAGAGTTCTAAGTATGCAGGTAAAAAAAGATGATGAAGTCCAACGAGAAAACATCTTTCATACTAGATGCCACATGCAAAACAAGGTATATGGTGTACTTATTGACGGAGGTAGATGTACTAATGTTGCTAACACTACAATGGTGGAGAAATTATGGCTGCCAACAATTAAACATCCCCGGCCTTACAAATTGCAATTGCTCAATGACAATGGCGAGGTGAGGGTTACTAAACAAGTTTTAGTTTCTTTCTGTATTGGAAAATACGAAGATGAAGTTCTATGTAATGTAGTTCCAATGCAAGTTGGACACTTGTTATTAGGCCGACCATGGCAATTTGATCGGTGTGTTAGGCATGATGGTTTCACCAATAAATATTCATTTATATTTAATCAAATGACAATTACTTTAGTCCCTTTGTTACCAAAATAGGTCTATGAAGATCAAGTGAGATTACAAAAAGAAAGTGTTCAAAAGAAAGAGAGTAAGGAAAAGAAAAAAATGAAAATCAAAAAGAGAAAAAAAAAGGCTGAGAAAAATGAGAGAAAAGCAAACTTCTATTCAAAAATGAGTGAAATAAAAAAAGCAGTGTTTTTAAATCAGCAAATGATTGTACTTTTATACAAAGAGGTATACTAAAACACTAACCAACTTGACTCGTCTATGCATAGTTCAATTATTTCTCTTTTGCAAGAGTTTGATGATGTCTTTCTCGGGGAGATTCCACCTAGTTTACCTCCTATTCAACGAATTGAACATCAAATCGATTTCGTGCCCGATGCTTCAATTCCAAACCGACCAGCCTATCGAAGCAATCTTGAGGAGGTAAAGGAGCTACAAAGGCAGGTTAGTGAATTGATGAAAAATGAGTATGTACGGGAATGTATGAGTTTGTGTGTCGTGCCAGTGATTTTGGTTCCTAAAAATAATGGATCGTGGAGTATGCTTTGATTGTCGAGCAATTAATAATGTAACGGTAAAGTATCATCATCCTATTCCTCGCTTAAATGATATGTTAGATGAGCTGCATGGTGTTTGTGTATTTTCTAAGATTGATTTAAAGAGTGGGTATCATCCAATAAGAATGAAAGAGGGTGAAGAATGACAAACTACTTTTAAAACAAAATACAGCTTGTATAAGTGGTTAGTTTGCTATTTAGATTAACTAATGCACCAAGTACTTTTATGAGATTAATGAACCATGTCTTGTGTGCTTTCATAGGTAGGTTTGTTTTTTATTTTGATGATATTCTCATTTATAGCAAAAACGTGGATGATCATGCTGTACATTTAAAATCCGTTTTGGATGTACTTTGAAAAGATAAGTTTTTTGCTAACTTGAAGAAGTGCACCTTTTGTATCGATAAGCTTATCTTTTTTGGTTTTGTTGTTAGTGCACAAGGAATATAGGTTGACGAAGAGAAGATCCGTGCGATTCAAGAATGGCCGAGTTCTACAAATGTAGGTAATGTTCGTAGTTTTCATGGGCTCGCTAGTTTTTACAGGAGGTTTGTGAAAGACTTTAGCAGCATCACCGTACCACTTACTAAAGTCATCAAGAAAAATTTTGGATTCAAATGAGGAGATGAACAAGTGAAGGCATTTCAATCGATCAAGAAAAAATTAACTCATACTCATTTACTTGCTTTGCCGTATTTTACTAAAATCTTTGAAATTGAATGTGATGCTTCAGGTATGGGCATAAGTTCAGTTCTTATGCAAGGAAGAAGACCAATAGCATATTTTAGTGAGAAATTAAGTAGGGCAGCCTTAAATTATCTTACTTATGATAAAGAATTATATGCATTAATTCAAGTATTAAAAACATGGCTACACCACCTTTAGCCTAAGGAGTTTGTGATTCACACCGATCATGAGTCCTTAAAATATTTGAAGGGCAAACATAAGTTGAACACGAGACATGGGAAATGGGTGGAATTCATCGAGACATTCACATATGTGATCCGATACAAGCAAGGTAAGGAAAACATCATTGCCAATGCACTTTCTCGAAGGTATGCATTAATTTCTACTCTTGATGCAAAATTACTTGGTTTTTAGCATATTAAAGAATTGTATCCTTTAGACCATGATTTTTGTGATGAGTTTCAGACGTATGAGAAAAATGCAGTAGGTAAGTTCTTTAGACACGAGGGCTTCTTGTTTCAAGAAAATATATTGTGTCTGCCAAATTGCTCTTTGTGTGATTTGTTAGTAAGGGGATCCCATAGTGGAGGGTTAATGGGACACTTTGGAGTCACTAAGACCTTAGCTGTTTTGCAAGAACATTTCTATTGGCCACACATGAAAAGAGATGGTGAGAGAATTTGTGGTAGATATATTACATGTAGGCAAGCAAAATCCCGAGTGCAACCCCATGGTTTGTACATGCCACTGCCTATTCTTAATGAGCCTTGGATTGATATTTCGATGGACTTTGTGTTAGGTTTTCTTAGGTCTAAGTGTGGTAGGGATTCAATTTTTATGGTTGTAGATAGATTTTTTAAGATGGCACATTTCATTCCATGTCAAAAAACTAATGATGCTTCACATATTGCTGATTTGTTCTTTAAAGAAATTGTAAGATTACATGGTATGCCTAGAACAATAATTTCAGATAGAGATGCTAAGTTCTTGAGTTACTTTTGGAAGACTTTATGGTACAAATTAGGAACTAAGTCATTATTTTCTACTACTTGTCACCCACAAATTAATGGTTAAAACGAAGTAGTAAATAGGACTTTGTCTACTTTGTTGAAAGCTATAATTAAAAAGAACATTAAAACTTGGAAAGAATGTTTACCACATGTTGAGCTTGCTTACAATTATAATATTCATTCTGCTACTAAGTTTTCAACATTTGAAATTATTTATGGTTTTAATCCTTTAACTCCACTGAATTTAATGGCATTACCTTTGTCTGAACGTGCTAACTTAGATGGAAAGAAAATGTTGAATTTGTTAAGCAGATACATGAGAAAGCAAGACTTAATATTGAGAGGAGAACGGAGCAGTATATAAAACAAGTTAATAAAGGGCGTCGACAGCTGGTTTTTAAATCCGAAGATTGGGTTTGGTTGCATATGCAAAAAGAAAGATTTTTGGCACAATGGCGATCTAAGTTACTTCCAAGAGGAGATGGACCATTTCAAGTCCTTGAGCGCATCAATGACAATGCATATAAGTTAGATTTGCTAGGTAAGTACAATGTTAATACCACTTTTAATGTTACTGATTTATGTCCTTTTGATGTAGGTGATGATTTGAGGATAAATCATTTTCAAGAGGAGGGGAATGATGAGGGCACGACTAACAAATGGAATACAAAACCTATTCTAGTTCCAGTTGGTTCAGTTACAAGCGCTCAAGCTAAAAGGTTCAAGGAAACTCTCAATGGACTAATTCAAAATATTTGGGCAAAAGTAAATTCATAGGGGTGCAAGAACGATATTCCACATGTTTCACAAAGTTAGATTTTTATTATTCAAGCTTTGGAATAATCTAGAAGAAATTTCTCAGATCACAAAGTGGATAAAATTAGAGGAGTTTTCTAAATCGGTGATCACAACAGCCCCTTTGAGCAACCCAAGTGGTTAGAAGCTTTTGAGAGCCTACAATAAACATTTATGATAGTAGTTGTAATATTTGAAATAAAGCCTTAGTTGTTGGTGGTTGGTAGTTAGTTAAAGTCTGCAATTACATTTATTGTTGTAGTTGCAAAGTTTGAAAAAGCTAGTTTAAAACCATGTTTGTATTTGTTGGTAGCTACTAGTTTTTAAGTTGTCAGTCAATATTGTAATAAATGTTAGCATCCCAAATGTTCACAATAAATACATAAAGGATGATACTTAAGCATTAAGCAATTTGATTAAGAAAATTCTCTTTGGTTCTTTTAGAACTCTTTGAACTTATCAAAATAATTTTCGTGGTGTTGTCCTTCGACTTATCAATCAATCATTCCATAATTTATTATGACGTCTTCATTATACCAAGGTTCTTGCTTTAAAATAAGCAACAGGTCACGGTTTTATACAAATCTATTTCTAGACGATCTTAAAGTCCTTCTTGATCCACAACTTTATCAATTTCTTAGAGTGGATCGTATCGGAAACTAAGCACAATATCTAGCCCCTGACATTTTATCTAATATAAATGGATATAATGGGACCTTTTCTGCTAGCAGATGAAGGGAAGCATTTTGGTTTACTTGCAATAGATTATTTCTACAAGTATATAGAGGCTAAAGCCTACAACAACGTAATTGGCACAAAATTCAAAATATTTCTTCAAAACAACATAATCACAAGGTATGGTATGGAATAGATGTTGGTCTCAGATAATAGAATATAATTTATTAGTAAAACCGTAACCTCATTATGCAGCAAGTTTAAAATTCAATAGAAATTCTCTTCCTGCAACTACAAACGGAATAATCTTCTTAATGAGTGAGGAAAAGGTTGGAATAGAAGAAATAAAAGTAGCTTAAAGAGCTTCTAAGAGTGCTTTGGGCATATAAGACTAATGAGAATAGATTCACAAAGAGTACCCTATATGCAAGGGTTTATGAAACAAAGGTAGTACATCCTAAGGAAGTATTCACTTCAACCTTGTGAACCAAATTGGTAACACTGAAACTCAATGACAAATTATTATCCCTGGCCAAATATTTAGCTAATAGAGCACAAGACGTCAACATTATTCATATTATGCTTTACAAGTCTAAAATATAGAAGCATTAAAATAAGAAATTTTATAGACAAACAATCAGGGAAAAGGACTTAGTCTTGAGGGAAGCTTTTGTTATTAACAATGATAGAACATTGGAAAGATGGTAGAGATATGAGAAAGACCTTATAAGGTGTTTAAGAAGTTGACTGATGAGCCTTTCTATTACAAGCCATGGATGGGAACAAATCCCTACACCATGGAATATTATAAAAGTAAAGAAGTTTTATATGTAAAATGATTCCCAAAATTATTTTAATCAAATTTTAGTATTATACAGATTTCATAATGCTTATCGAAAAATAATTCTCAAGAAATATTAGATCACTAAATTTGTATCCCTAGAAAGGTTGTAGGCTTTTAAGTACACTATTCCAAGGATTACCTAAGATGAAAAGCTCCCATTAAAAAGTCATAGGCTCCTCAGCACACATTTCTAAAGATTGCTTAAGACTAAAGGCTTCCCTGAAAAGGTCGTGTGCTCTAAGAACTCTCTTTTTAAGATTGCATAAGACAAAAGCTTCTCTAGAAAGGTCATGACGCTATTTAACACAGAATTGTTTGTAGTCAATGACTTAACAATTTCTCAAAGTTAGTCTACCAAGGAAGCATCAACAGCGTCTATAAGTTAGGCCATTAAGAAAGCATCAACAGTGTCTGCCTTCAGCTTTTTGTTTTCTTTCTTCATATAACAGAGCGCACTTACATGAATATGGATCTAGCCCCTTTTAAATTGGTCCTCCTCAACCATATATTTTAGCTGCTCATTCAATGCATACTTTTACTGTTATAATACATTGATTTTATCCTCTAAAGCCTCTACTGTACAAAGGCTATCCTGTAAAGCCTACAAAGGAATCACAAATCAAGAACATACACTTATCCAAAATAAAAATAAATAAATAATAATAATAAAATAAACTACTCATCATTATCAAAGAAGCAGAGCTTTTTTGTTTCCAAGCTTCTACATTTATATTAGAGAGCCTTCTCTATATCGACCTGTCAACCTTGATAAGTAACCTTGCAAACACTACAAATGACATTTCTCCATTTGTCCATAAGATGGTAGAGTTTCTTACCAAATTTCTAAAACCCCCTATAAAGAAGTGAAGAGAAAAGTCATCATCTTCCCCATGAGCAGCATACGAGGGCAAATGAGATGGCAAGTAATGAGAACAGGATCTCTCTCAGCAACACCCCTATTAGTTCAAGATGAGCTGCCACATTTAATTCCCATTCTCTAAGGGTGGAGTAGAGTCTATAGAGCTAAAACAATAGGAGGAATCACTACTCACTTCTAAAGAATCCTTTGCAAAAAGTGAGAGAATAAAAGTTTAAAATTAATAAAAGGGATGAATAACTTCATCCCAGGATCAAACTTGAATATAGGAGGCTCAGTTGTGGAACTTGGAAACTCTCTCATTTCCTGTGATAAAGCTCTATTTTCAATGCTTGGAAGTACCTCACCATTTGATAAATGTTTCTACACAGCCTTTGGAACCTAATTTTAAGCAGCTTCTATCACTACTTTAGAAATCAGCACCTGAAAAAGATCAAACCTTTATTTTTTTAGAAGCAGATGAGGCTTTCATGCTTGCAGAAATTGTCAAGCACTCTCTTTTCTTTGTCTTTGGGTCATCAATTTCTTTGCTCTATGACGAGAAAAATTAGGAATCACATTAGGGAGATCCTCCATGAAAGCTTAAAATATCTAGAAGAAAAGAAGAATGAAAATTAAGAAAAAAATATATGTATGCATTTTGCATAGTATGATGCAGAAGTAAGTATACATACCATCCTCTTCACGTTATGGACGCGATGAAGCTGCCCATTAAATGATCAAAATAAGGGACTAATGAAGGCTAAACATTTGAAGGATCAATCATGATCGTCTCAAGGACTGTTCTGATGGAAGGAACAGAACCAAGGGCAATGAACACCACTAGAACCTTAGGATCTTATAGAGGAATAGGCTTTGGGGTCTTAAAACTGTCTTTTAAGTCTATACCTACAGGAAAGGAGTGGTCAACATCCAAAAGAAGACTAAAAAATAGGAATCCAAAATCTCATCTTCTAAAGAGACCCAATTATTTGAACATTGAAAGACTATATAAAGAAGAGATGTTAGGAACTTAATAAAATAAAATTCAATGAAATGAAGGAAAATGTAAAGAAAACTCATTTATATTTTGGAAAATCCCCTTCTAAGTGTAACTTTCGTAGACGTTCTCATCAAGAAGCCTCTCGCCAACACCTGCTTGTAGCAAGTATAAGCCAAAAAAGGTTATGATTATATAGGCACTTGAGTGGGAGGTCATCTCCTTAAGAATAAAAACTTCTTAAAGAACCTTTCCTTCCCAAGAATGGAAGGAAAAGACAAACTAGTCTTATTGTTGAAATAGCCAAAGGAAGTATTAACCTCACCACTAATGATTACTAAATTATTCTCAAATCTAGCTTTCTTATTGTCAAAATCAGAGAACATTTTTATTTTCCTAGAGGGAAAAAGTTATGAAGTTTTCCTCATTTAAGAGTATGAGTAATGAAAATGTTATACGAGGTTAAGCAATAAGGGGGGGATGGGGGATCATGAGATTCAGGAGAGAGATGGCCTGAAGGAGGTGAAAAACTTTTAGGTGGATTTATAGTGGTGAAGGCTAATAACATGGAGGAACTCATGAATAAATGGGGAATAGGGAATCTAAAGCAAATTAGGTGTCCCTTAAATAAAGGGAGTTCGTCCACTTGTATAGATTGAGGGTTGTAGCTATGTTCCCATGTTGGGAGGATCCTAATTTAAACATTATTGGAAAGTTGGAGCATTAATTTCAGTTTGTCAATTAAGAAGTTCAATCCTCTCTCCATTGTTGTAGAATTCTAAAAGAAAATTTTAAAAAGTTAAGGTTTTTTTAAAAGCAAAGAAGGGGGAAATCAGAGGTTCAAGGCTCTTGTAAAGGTAAAAGTGAAAAGTAAAAAAAATTAAGGTTAAAATGTAGGATTTTAAAGGCTAGAGCCTAAAGCATTGACGCATCTAATAGAGGGCAAACGACGTGACCAATGGAAAAGTAAGGGTCAGAAATGGACAGCAAAAATCAAAAGACTAATGGAACACATAACATTTACCAGTTAGTTAGTAAATAAGTGTGTCTTAAAAAGCTTCCTATTAAAAAACACATACTCCTTTACTTATGAATGGGGCATCTGCTAAGACCATTTCATATTTGGCCCAGCTAGCTTATGCCAAATATCTATAACCACTTAAGCAGAGACTAATGATAGAATAAACCTATTTTCTTGCTCTATGGATGATGCGATATTTTTATATCTTAAAATCAAGCACAAATATATGCTATCGTAACAAGTAATAAAGGGACTTATAAAGTCGAATGTCGAACCCACAATGATCATTTTTATTTTCTACCAAGTACTAAAATTATATCTTTCCTGTAATTATTCAAAAAAATCAAAAATCTTAATTTTGCAATAAATTTAAGTAAAATAAGAATGGAGAAAATAAATAACACAACTCAAATAAAATAAGAAATAGCAATATAAAGAAAGCTTAGGGTTAATTACTATCTTTCAATATATTTTCTAAAGATTAATCCTTTTAATATTTATATCCCTCAATTCTTACTATTGGTCAAGACACTAATATAATTATAAGCCTCTCTCAAAGATGCAAGTATATCCTAATTTATCAAACACCTATATTCCTATGGTACATGTAATAAATTAAGATTCATTAAGAATAAGTCTTATTGACCATACATACCAATTAGGTATATTCCTATCCTAATTCGAAACTTGCATATGCAACATTGAATATTACACTACATCATACATCAAATTATCTAGGTGTAAATACAATGATGCCTCTTCTAAGTTTATCAAAGTATTACCAAATCATTCACAATATTGGTCAGATATAATGAAGCATTAAGAACAAATTATTTGAATAATGAAGAATTTAGTTCAAATAAATATTAAAAAGATCTAATATTTAAGCTCACATATTGAGTACAAGTAATAACCCTAGAAAATAAATTTAGCACATGATGATAAGAGAATTATGGCTGAAAAATAAAATAAACATAATACAACCAAAAGTAAACCAATATAGACGTCAATTTACAATTGGTTGATATGCCAAAGATTCGCTAATAATCTCTTGCTCCTTGCTTCTCTAAAAATTGTTCTTTTTCAATGTATTGTGGCTCTAAAAGCCCTAACTTATGTATCCTTAAAGGTTTGAAACGAGTGGCCTTTATATAAGGATTGATTGGAGTCTTTGAGTTGTATTTTTTTTTAGGTTTAGAAAAAATTATATTGTTTACTGCTATAGCTAAATATTGTTTATCGTTGGGACGAAAGACTGTAGCATGGGGGTACTGTTCACAGGGAGGGGTATCGTTTATGAGACACTATTCATGACATACTATTCACTTGGTGCTGTAGCAAAATGTCTTGGGAATTAGGGCGCTAAAAGTTTCGAGGGTAAAATACTATTCACTACTTCAGTGATATACTATTGCAAACTACTGTTCACATAATACTATAGCGGTGTTATTGTAGCATTTTTATGTTTTGTCTTGTTTTCTTTAAATTTTCATCCCCAATTGCTCCATTGATTCCAAACCTACAAAATGACAATAAAACATATAAAAAGCCTAATATTATTTTATTAAAATAAGTAATTAATCAAGTTAAGAAAGTGAAAATAATAAATATAATTTACGTTTATCAAACTCCCTCAAACTTAACCATTTTGCTCATCCTCAAGAAAATGCTAGGTTGATTCAATAATCATAATCATTGTCTCAAAGGCAGTTGAAATGGCATAAATCCTAAGGTAAATAAATAACTATTAACAATTCTAATTATCTTCATTTAAACTTTCATTCTTCCTCAAAGATAATCACCATATGTATCTGTCCAAGCAGTAAGTAAAGCTAAAACCATACTTTGATTTACTTTATACTTTAGTTTGTATAGAAAATGTGATGTCTCGGTATTTGATTTGTATAATGACACTTTCATAGGCTTTTCTTTACTACCACTCTCAACTAATGTAGAAAATCACATGTCTATGGATTTATTTAGGACTTTAATTAGCTTGTAACGTAAGGCTAGGGTTAAGGTGGGATAAGAGGATAAATATATGAGGTTCAAGTCATACCATGAACATTAGACTTTACCTAGAAACCTTTTGATCTTCTTTTCTTTATATTATCTCTTCTCCTAAACTTATTTTGTTTCCCATCTTTCTTTTCAACCTTTATTTTTCAAAGAATTTTTTCTTTTTCTTAAGATGGGGGTATTTTTCTTTCTCTTTTTTTTCCTTTGAGTTTTTTTTTCTTTTTGTTTTTTTTGAATACCCCTAAACTAGATTGACAAATACCACATAAACCTATTTTTCTCATATCATCACAACCTTTTCCTTTCAAGAGTATTTCTAATCAAATGCAAGGTTTATGGTGTTTTGGGTAAATTTCTAGAAAAATAAACTTTAAGTCTTAGGCTTGTAATGTGGTTAAATAGAAAATTGGGCAATTTGGCTTAAAATAGGGTACTAGGGATAAATATACAATAAAAGGTAAGGTAGAAATGCTCAATTGATCCAAAAATGGCCCAATGTCATTTCCCTATTCATGTATTTTCTAGAATTTTGCCTCAAGTAGTAATTAAAGACAAGTACTAGAGTGTTGATCTTTCGAGACTGTGGTGTACTCTCTAAAGTATAGGTATCTCAAAGTAATAGTTATAACTATTCATGCTTATAAAGTGCTTAAAGAGAATGCTAATTATAAATAAGGTCGAACTTGTCTCTAAACTTAGATAACCAAAATTGTATCTAGTATCTATCATTCCCTAGGGATTTGTAAAAATAAATTCAGTCATGTATTCTTTTTTTTATCATAGTCTAATGATAATCTTAACAACCTAACAACTAAAATAAAAAATTAACCTACAAGACAACCAATCAAATCATGCAGCAAAAATAAACACAAGAAAGTGTTTCCTATCCTCAAACTTAAATTAGACATTGTGACAGGACCGGCCCCAAGACCCTCTACTATAGATCCCAACGGCCCTGCCAGACACTTTGACAGAAGTTTCCCATAATTTAATTGTATAAGTTGAGAAATTTCACGAGGAGAACTCCTTTTTAGTTCTTGCTATTATTGAGAAAATCTTAGAATATACGTGAAATTGACTTCTTAAATTTAAAAAAAAAAGGGGCAGCGTTTCCCCTATTTTTTTGAAAATTCAATATAAAACCTGTAAAGAAATTGCACTTCTCTTTCAAACTGCTTTTTAATACTACCAAATAAGACCTCCGGTCCTTTTCAAAACTAAATCCAACATAACTCAATAATTTGATTTTGACCACAAAACTAGCATACTATAAAAAAAAAAAATAAAACGATCATCATAATATCAAAACCTCTTCTTGTTTGTCAAAACATATGTACAAATACACAAGCCGATAATTACTATGCAAAAAGCAAAAAGAGTGCTACTTAGCACATTTACATTTACAAAATAATCTTCAGATTTTGCTCACTAATTAGCAATAGGAGAATCAGCAGCTTGCATACCAAGACCTGCACCTGGAAAGAGGGTTTAGAAAGTATAAAACACAAAATAGGTAAGCTAAAAGAGCTCAGTGAGTGCATTTAAGATTTCAAATAAAATAAAATTTTGCATAAATATTAAATTCTAAATGACATGTATAAATCATGCTTCTAAGACTTGTATAAAGCTGTAAAATGGTTTTTAACATCATATGTCGATGAAATCTTGCCGAGCAGGTTTTATTTACATCTTTGGAAAACAATATCCAAAATATATAAGACATAATAACTAGCATATACATATAAATGCATAATATGCAATCGATAGATCGAAAACTATTAAAGCCCTCGCTCGGCCATCTTTTTTCTAAACTGTACCAATGGTAACCCTAAGGCTCTATACTCATGCAGTGACTCAACTAGCACTGCACACGTGAGTAGGTCACGGGGCATCTCAACTAGCAACACCCACTGTGACATCTCACTGGCTATGCAGCAGAATCCTACATGGTCTCTATGATTTTTTTTTTAACTACACTCTATAGTCTTGCTTTTCATATAACTCTTCATTAATGTAGGAACAAACAAGATTAAGAATCAAATAAGACTTTACTAAGCTTGTAATGTGTGGTTAGGGTAAAGGTAGGATAATATGGATTTTTTTTTTTTTTGTTGTTAAAATCACACTATAAACATACATTAGTTTGAACACCAAACCCTTCATCTCATTTCCAAAGAACACTCTTAAACTTAATTTGAAACTTTCTTTATTACTCCTTATTATCAATTTTTTTATCATATATATATATATATATATATTAACAAAATGATTATTCAAATCACTATACCCCCAAACTTAGAATTATCCAACTCTTTTGAACAAACAATAACCATAACCATTATACTTATGGTGTGAGGGTGATACTGATGGAACAATATGTAAAGGCTATTAGGTATTATTGTAGTTAACAAAGAAAGATGATAATTAGGCTCAAGATGAGTGACTAGGGAAACAATTATATATCGATAGGCTTGACAGGCTCAAACGAATAAAAAAAAGTCTAAACTTTTGTCCATAATCATGTATGTCCTAGGATTTTATCTCAAGTGATAATCAAACAAATTCTAGAGTGTGTTTGAGACCTTTTGTGTTCTTGTTGTTAATAAACTTCCTCTAGGTCAGCAACTAACTTAATAATCCAATAATGTGCTCAATGTATTTCAAGTAATCATAAATAAGATAAAACTTACAATTTACATCAAACATATGAACAAATATAGCATTTATAGATTCCTAAGATTTATAATTTTTGCACTCAGTTTTATCATGACCTAATAATCATCTTAAACCCAAAATAGAATACAAAACACAAAAAAAAAAACACACACACACACACACACATAAAAATAACATGCAAACTAAAACAATTGTAGTAAATAAGTAAATTTAAAAAAATAATTGCAGATAAATAAGTGAAGCCATTTGAAAATGTGGAAGTGTTTCCCTTCCCCACACTTAATTTATAACATGTCCTCGTGGCATCAATAAAATTAGAAAACTAAAACACTTCCCTGAATGATGTGTTAAAAAAGGCCTCAATCGCGTCCTCCATAATGTCCACATCGTCCTCTAAATCGTTGTCATTAATTGCTATTAGAGCTTATGAAGCAATAAGGGTTATTCTTCATATCTATGGATTGCCATTTCAATGGAACAATAACCCTTCCACTAAAGTTAAAACTTCAAAATTTTCTAATTCTCACCATTACATTAATATTAATCTGTCTCAAATAACCACAATGCATTATAAATCAAGTACAAATAAATTCAATCACTTTTTAATCAATTTGTAAATACTAGTTTCAACCAAAAATTCACTCTATAACTCAATCCATTACTATTACTCCACAATATATTTCAAACACTACTATGATAAGTATTTTATCGATAATTAAGTATAAGAATACAAAAATACGTACATTTGATAAGGAATCCACCAATCTTAAATTTAGAGTGTCCTTTAAAATTATAATGAAATCCTTAATTTTCGGTTAAAATCGAAGTTAATAAGGAATACATGTGCCTTTGATGTGTTTTGGTGGTTGATATATGTTGACTTTGAATTGCGAATGTTGAATTTATATGAATGGAAGAGTTAGGGTTGAGAGGGGTTAGGGTTTAGACATGGGAAAAATTGGAAAAATAGGGAGCAATAGAAAACATGGGGGAAATGAGGGGTAAAGGGAAAAGAGGAAAAATGGAAAAATAGGGATCAAAAAGGCAAATTGAAGAAAAATAAGGGGCAAAAGAGAAATAAGGAAAAAAATTAAGGTAAAAACGGGAAAATAAAAAAAAATAGAGGGGTGGGAATTCCCCTTTAAGCATGTTTGCCAGCGGCACTAGCAGCCAAGTATTCTGGAATGGGTGCTTTGGGTGCCCAATTTCAACGCCTAGGCGCTGATTCCCTTTAAATTTTTTTTAAAAAAAAAAATCATTTTTTCTTCCTTTTTTTATCTTTCTTTTCTTCTTTTCTTTCATTTCCATTTTTCTTTTCTTATTTTCTTTCTTTTTTTTTTTAATACAAACATAAACATCAAATTTAATGAACACATAGTTACCCTAGGTTGCCTCCTAAGCAGCGCCTGATTTAACATCGTCAGGGTGACGTCTTCTTTTTATGGTAGCTCATACAATATATTTGAATGATGTTACCTATAAAACTTTAGTTGATGCCTACTAGTAATGTTATTCCTTTTCTTTGACTTCCATAGTTCCATGAGAAAATTTTTAAGGAACAACCCCAACCACCTTTCCTTGAGCTTTACTGAAAGGATTTAATCTTAAACCGAACGATTAAACCTCATTGGCTGATATCTATTGGCTGCTCCTTAATGAGCTTGTTTCGCTGTATTTTGGTATTTAATTTGTGCAGCGTTATCTCTTTATATGCATTATTCATGATGGCTTTCATTACTTGCAGTTTTGGAGGTGGTTGTGCTCATCTGGAATCACATATCAATCTTAAAGCAATGGAAAAAAAATCCTTAGAAAAATGCAGCTCATGATCCATCATTTCAAACTTCTTAGACAATGGAAATGGTAGAATGCAATAGCTCAGAAAATTCTGCTGCTGTAACTCTTTTTTAGCACTCTTTCTGTTACTTCCAATTGCACGTCATCCATGTGATGAGCTTCCTTTGATTTGGTCAATTCACTGGCTATATGTTGCTTTATTCCACACTCCACAATGATTGCCTTGTAATGTTTAACATTTTTCATTGGACAAATTTCAGTATTGCTCGGCAATGCATCTTGAGGATGATTATAGCCAACATTTGTAAGTTGTTCCACCTACTTTCTCTAACATATGCAAAGAAGAAGATTGGCTATGTAACAACTTTAGATGTCCATTGATAATCATTGAAGGTCATCTCTTCTAGTAAGTTATATGCATCATCAACGAACTTATTCATAAAAACACCCCATGCTGCAGTATCAATTATCATCCTTAAATGGCCAATTATCCCATTGTAAAAAATCTGCACAAGTAATTATTTTGGGATGCCATGGTGTATATATTTCCTCTGTATTTTTTTAAACCTTTTTCATGCTTCGTGTAATGATTCATCATCATTTTTCATAAATAAAGTTATGGAGCTCCTTATCATTGCGATTTTTTATGGTGGAAAGAATTTGGTAAGGAATTTCTGTGCTAAATCATCCCACGTTATTATAGACCCCAGTGGTACTAATCTCAATCAGTTCTTTGTTCTTTCCAAGAGTGAGAAAGTAAACAACCGAAGCCATATTGCATGGTCTAAGACTTTAGTATTTGCAAAAATCATAAATTTCCAAAAAAAATGATGATGTACTCATTCAAATCCTCATTTGGCAGTTCACTAAACTGCATTGAAGCTTTTAATAATTGAATCATCTTCGGTTGGATTTTAAAATATTCAACATCAATAACAGGTTTTCGAATGCTTGAATGGATGTCGCTTACTCTTGGTTTTGCAAAATTCCTTGATAAATTTGGTGTGCCAGCCATCAAGAATCAATAAAAATTAACTAAAAAACAAAAGTGCAATAAATGATAGCAATATGTACAAAAATAGAACAATGTTTAAATTAAGAATAAGATGAATTAGTATTAGTATCAACAAGAATAATAAACAATTACCCGACAATGGCGCCAAAATCTTTATATGTATTTTATATGTATATACTTTAAAAGCAAATGCACATTATCGCAACAAGTAATATAAGATGAAGGAGTATCGTTTCCATGAGAAATTGTATTACTACTTACTAAGTACTAAAATTATATCCTCTTAATCTTATTCAAACGAATGATAATTCAAGATTTTGATATCTAAAGTAACTAAACAAAAAGATTAATTACAAGAATTGAGCAAAGAGAACAAATATGATAGCACCAATACTCAAATGCCTAGGTTACAATAATCCTTCAATACTTTATTTGAATCTAATTACTCCCCTTAAAACTATCAATATGAATTGTTAACCAAGAACTCTAGTATCCTCACAAGCTTCTTCTAATGGTCAAGTGAGTATATCTCATTCAATCAATTACCAATATTTCTATGATAATCAAATTGAAATAAGATTCATTAAGTTCAAGTTCTCTAATAATCATATATGCTATATAAGTATATCTCTATCTCATATGAAATTCAAAGCTACTTGTAATTATCATACATCAATTCATTCATGACCAATACAAAATTCCTTTTTCTAAGTTCATTAAGGTCCCTAAATCATTCTAATTCATTGTCGTGTAATTAGAAGAATTAAGCATAGAACAAATTGAACAATTCAATACCAACATGATGAATAAGGGAAAAATAATCAATCCAAGCTACATATTGAGTTCACATTATAATCCTAGCAATAAAAGTTAGTTCATAATTGTAAACATGAGTTCAAAGCATCTAACAACATCATTATACATATTAGAATCAACAAGTACAAAATTAAAGAGAAAAGAAAATTTCTCTTGATGCAACAATGATGTTCTTCCTTTAATACACAAAATTCCTTCTTCTTATTACTGATTCTTGCATCCAAGTCCAACTGATGTGTTTACTTTTTTGTTCTCTACCACCCAACACATTTTTGGTTCAATAGTAGGTGTTTATATAGGCTTATGATTGCAAAAATATAACAACATTGCCTTTAAAATAGTGCCCAGCATCCAGTGCTGCAGTGCTAGAGCTATTGATTTCAATGCTGCAACCAATGCCTCAGAGGCATTGAAGCGGATGAACAGAAACCTTTATGTACTATTCATATAATTTAGCAATATCACTGTTCATCTAAACTATTCATAACATTGTTAGTAATTTGAGCATTTTAGTCCCCTCTCAGATTTTCCTCTCAAATAACTCTGTTTGCATCTAGTTTTTGATATTTTTGTGCTGATAGTCCTTAAACCTATAAAACAATATTAATATGCATAAATTGCCAAATTATTGGAATAAATTAAACAAACGTTAAGATTAAGAGGATAAAATATTTAATATAATTACGTCCTATCACTTGTCACTGCTAATGTGCCATGCTAGGGCATTGTCTTATCACAACTAGGGCGTTATATGATAACACTGTGGTAGTGAAGTGCAAAACATTGAGGCATTAAAGTAATTTAACACCGGGGCGTTCTCAGTTATAATATTGAAGCGTTCTAAGCAGTAAACTATATTTTGCATTCTTTTGCATGTGATATTTAATTTATGCAATAATATAATTGTTATATAGTTTCCTTAGCAATTGTAAATTATTTGTTTGTGCTGTTAACCATAATAGAAGGGTTAGTTGTTAGTTAAATTATTCGTACTGGTGAGGGTTAGTTGTTCTTGTGTAAAACAAATAGGTGATTATGAATTAGATCCTCATGAAATGCAAATGTATTTTACAACATCTCTTTTAATCAAATTGAAAATGTATTTCATTATGAGATAATGTTATATATGGTCTATCTTGTCAATACGATGTTAAACGGGTCACCTCAATCCTTACCAATATTGATAAAGCATGAAACATTTGTTGGTGTAATTTAGTGTACCAATAGCTCAAGTGGTACTAAAGATGCTTCCCATGTATCTTAGAACCTCATATGGCCATGGGTTCGAGCTTTGGGAAGGCAAAAGAAAGGAGGGGAGACTCCGATATTCCTTTGAGTGGATAGCCTCCTACTAGAATAGGGAGGCGACCCCACAAAAATACAAGTTCCAATAGGAAATAAAGATTTCTAATACATTAAAGCTGTTGGGACTTTTGAGTTAGTTCTCATTTTGGTAGAAGCATTATATTGTATAATTGCTATTTTGTGTCGAATATCATCAGGAAAATTATATTCCTTCCTATGTTAGACCTAAAGGTTACCATGTATTTATTTAGAATTATTCATTGTACTTATATGATCTGGATTATGTTTTATTAGCTGAGTGTCAATTTATGAATAGTCACTATATTTTAGATACAACAATAAATATCTTGAATACACAAGTGAATACAAGAAGCAGTTTGGGAACTTTGAATAATTCAAATTTGTCACATATGAGATTAGGTCATATAGGTATAAGACGCCTAACCCATCTGGCTAAGGATGGTCAGATACCTATCTTATTGTAGAATCTTATCTAGTTTATAAAAATTCAAGAAAAAAATGACTGAATCTCCTTTTATAAGTGTTGGACATCGTGCCACTGATTTATTGAAATTAGTACATAGTGATGGATGTGGTCCAATGAATCCCACTATCACGGGTGGGTTTTTATACTTTGTCATTTTTATTGATGATTTGTTACGATATGAAAATGTATTTCTGATGAGACACAAGTTAGAAACCTTTGAAATGTTTAGGGAATTTTAATATGAGGCAGAGAAACAAACTAGAATGTATATTAAATGGCTTCGATCAAATTAAGTCGGTAAATATATGAGCAATAAACTCATATAGTATTTGAAGGAGAATAGACTTCTCACTCAGTATATTCTTCCAGGTACACTTTTAACACCCTGATGTTTCAGAGATCAAGAATTAAACTTTATTAGATATTCTCTAATCGAAGATAAGTTTTACCAACCTTTCAGAATATCTAGAGCGTTATGCTCTAGAAAATGCCACTCACTTATTGAGCAGAGTTCCATTAAAGGATGTTCCTATTACTCTGTATAAGATATAGACTGGCAGGAAACTAAGTCTTAAGTATGTTAAGATTTAGGGTTGTCTTACTTACATAAAAGTTACGCAATAGGATAAACTTGCATTCAAAGGGTACAAACAATAGTTTATTAGATATCCTAAATATTCTATAAGATATCAGTTCGATGATCTAGATTAACGAAACATGTTCATTACTAGTAATGCCACTTTCTTAGAGAAATATTTTGCATAGGTCATTGATGAGCATTAAATTGACATATATTTTAACCTCGTTTGAACTTATATTTTTGCCCATTTTGAGTAATTACATGCTATTTATCACCAATATATTTAATTTGTAGGATAAACAATGGAATGAATAAATTGGACGGAAAAGTAGCAACAAAAAAGCCAAAGAGTGAAAATAGAGAGTAAAAGTGCATAGAAATGATGAACACCCTTGCGTTTTATAAGCCAATGTGGTAGTGTTCATCCATTTGGTTAAGTGCCCTATAGTTAATTTACAAACACCTTAGTGTTTCTAGAAAATTAGATGTTGTGGCGTAAGGGCAGTATTCTAGGCCGTATAATTTCCTGAGACAACATAAAGTAACCAACGTTCTAGCACTAGTTGAGCGTCGCAACTACATTAGAACGCCCAAGCATTAGACAATTATAATTCCCTAGCTATCATACAGTACAGCTGGAACACCACAATGTTCTAAGTCTCAACGCTACAGTATTACCCTTATACTATATAAAGCAACTCTTTTGGAATTTTATAGAGATGACGTCTTAACTTTGGCTTGGCACCAAAGTAACTAGTTTCATACCAAAACTCTTCCCTTTTATACTATCAACAAACAACATTCAACACTTGGAACCAATTTTGGAGGGATACAATATAATTAAGAAAGATTGGCCACTTCAAGAGAATTATTGAAACCAAGACCAAAGTGGCTTCTTTAGATTTCATATACTGCACTTTTGGGTTTGATCTTAGTTGTTTTATGTTTTCTCTTGTATTTTATTATCTAAACTTAGTTATGTTGAACTAGTTTCATTTGCCCAAGTTTGTGGTATTGAACTTAATCATATGTTTGTAGGTTTTTATAACTTTGAATGCAGTGAACTTAGTGCCTAATTATTACATTTAATATGGCTAATTAATGTATGATTGTTGAACTCATTAAGATAAACATGAAAAAAGCATCTCATTGAAGCTAATTATTATATGATTGTTGGACTTATTAAGATAAACATGAAAAAGGCATCTCATTGAAAAAGCCTAGAACAAATTAACGTATAATTGTAGAATAATGCCTATAAGTTTTAGTTTAAAATAGGAATATACTTAACAAGTATGCATGGTTAAATCAACTTAAACTTAATGAATTTTATGTAATCCCAGTATCATACGAATATAGGTATTGAACTTAGTGGAATATAATTGCTTGACCATCGAAAAAAGCTTGCAATGAACTTAGTGTTAAGACTAATAATAAACCAAGGGATTATTAGCATTCAAGGTAGATATTCTTGTTGGGGATCAAATATATATGAGTGTATGCCTGTTCGACAGTGTTTATTGCAAAAATACGTATCTTATACATATTTGGCACTACAGAACATATAAAGCATACAATAAACACATAAACATATATTAATCAAATTAATATATCAAAAGTAAAGTTGAGAAATTACTAGAACGTGTAACGTTTTACACATGTATATAAGGAGTCCACCCGGAGTCTCACTCGTAGGTAGTTCTAGTCACCAACATAATGGGCTTTGCAAACTAACAGCAGCTCCTTTAATTCAACACGGGATTAATTCTTTAACCCTAAAATGGCCGATTCTTCTTCTTTGTACTTTCTCTCGAAAATGGAAAATGAAACAAAGGAAAAACAAATGGAAAAATTGCACTTATTTTCTTTGTTCCCGTAAAAACACACATATATATATCTCTAATTGATTATTATAATATTATTTAGCCACTTAGGGAAAAAATAATAAAACAATATTTTATATATAAATGCATGACAACTATCATGCATAAATATATATTATATTATTAAAATATATAATATTAAAAAAATAATATATTTCAATAGAGATACTATAATTATTTAACAATTAAATAATCATAATGTGAAATGATTATTTTATCCCTCATAAATAATTACTAAGTATACCCCTTAGCGGGTCCTACCAAATCCCACACTTGAGTAAACTCAACCGATGGTCCACAATATGCCACATGTCATTATACAATTAGTGAATAATAATTATTGACTAATTGTTGTATTTAAAGCTTAAACATGGACACACACACATTCCTGTGGTAGTGCTGAATATTACTGGATTAAGCAATTCAATTTAGTACTCTGCGCCAGTGCACAACGAGTACACTCTATATTGCGGGACTCCTTAAGTCCACGCTCGATTTGTCAAATGAAACTATTCCATAAGTCTGTGAGCAATGCCCCACGCACACGTCATGAATATTACAAATCAGTGCGTTAAACCATGCAAGTTGAGATTACAATGCACACGTATAGTCTTTCCATCATATATATCTTGGATGTGCGGGGACAAAGGTTAACACTATCAAATCCCCATGTACTCATCCATAAACCTATCTCTAGAATGTTATCTTACTAAACAATATAAGCAAACTCTTTACCATATTGTTTAACCCTGTGGAAACTCTTTTCGAGGGTTCACTACTTATGGCCATAAGAGTTTTTTGAGATATTATCTTGTAGCATCTGGATATATCACTCCCTATGAGAGCTTATAGATCCCATATCTGTACACACCAGACTCCATGAGCATTGGACTATACCCAACGACACTCAGCAGTCAGACCATGAAAGGTCTCTGACATGCGTGGAACCAAAGTATGGTGGATCACTCACAAGCCCACCTATACCCCTGCTCAGGTCAGAGGACCACATATACTACTCAACTTGATAGGACCTTCCATTGACAGTAGTATAGGATGTCTATTAGGGTACTCATGAGTCTGTTCAGTACAATCTCTAAGATCATGGTCAACTAGGAATGACCAACTGTACCCTATAGATATAGACATACATTGATCTATATTAATTAATGGGATCGACCAACAGACCTACATCAGCAGAAATAGATCAAGAACAATATATTTAAGAACATGCTTGCATAATGACACATCCTAGCAACACATTGCAACTCTTTAACTATATCATTATAAGCATATTCTGAGGTCTTTGTTTCGTTATAAACAATGTTCCAACTCTTGGAATATTTGCTAACTCTTAGTACTAGTCTAAACTCTTTTAGACCCTATCTGAACTCCTTCAGATAATACAGAGTCTGTAGTGTAACAAGCATTAAACTATATTATTAAGAAATAATTAGCGATATAACAAAATATACTTTGTATAGATATCAAATATTTATACAAAATTGGGATGGTACGTAGGCATAAGCCTAACAATCTTTCACTTGCCCTAGTGCCAATCACAGTGGTATTTAATACCCATAGACTCCACGTATTTCTCAAACAGCTTTGGAGTTAAGGCTTTGGTTAGTGGGTCTGCTAGATTATTTACAGAATCTATTCTACAAATAATGACATTTTCCCTGGCTAAGATTTCTTTAATGATGTGGTATTTCCACTCCGCATGCTTAAACTTCTGGTGTGCTATTGGCTCATTTGCTTGTGCTATGGTCCCATTGATGTCGCAAAATAATAGGATAGAATCTGATGAACTTAGAACTATTTCAAGCTCTGCGATAATCTTTCAAACCCAAACAGCTTTCTTTGTAGCTTCTGAAGCTACAATGTACTCTCCCTCTGTGGTAGAGTCAATTATGGACCTTTGCTTAGTGTTCTTTCAGCTCAATACGCCTCCATTAAGAGTAAACACATATCCAGGTGTAAACTTTCTATCATATAGGTCATACTGATAAATCTGAATCTATGTATCCTCTCACTTGAATATCACTATCTCCATAAATAAGAAACTTATCTTTCGTACCCTTAAAGTATTTCAAGATATATTTGACTGCCATTTAATGGTGTTACTTGGATCAGATTGATACCGGCTTATAACACTTACAACCATATTGATGTCAGGTCTCGTGCACATTATAGCATATATCAAGCTGGCAACAGCTAATGCATATGGTATATTAGATATTCTAACTCTTTCATCTTCCGTTTGAGGAGACATTCTCCTATAAGATGAACACCATGTCTAAATGGTACATTAATTGTCTTATAGTTAGTAAAACTATACTATTCTAAGAAGCTATCGATGTACGATGACTGGGAGAGTCCTATCAGCTTCTTAGCTCTATCTCTATAAATCTTTATACCTGGTATATAGGAAGCCTCTCCCAAATCTTTCATTGAGAAATTATTACTCAGATAGCTTTTCGTGGATTGCAACATACCAATATCATTACCAATTATCAGTATGTCATCCACATAGAGAACTAAGAAGACCATCATGCTCCCACTGATCTTTTTATAGACACAAGCTTCTTCTTTATTTTTCATGAAACCATAATTTCTTATTACCTCATCAAAATGATGATTCTAGCTCTGAGAGGCTTGTTTAGGTCTATAAATAGCCTTCTTCAGCCTGCATACTAGACCAGAAGTCAGGCTGGATGTAAAACCTTCAAGCTATTGCATAAAAATCTCTTCCTTGAGGTATCCATTCAGGAACGCCGTCTTTACATCCATCTGCCAAATCTCAAAGTTATAGTATACAGCAAGTTCCAACAAAATCCTAATCGACTTTAGCATTACAATCGGTGCAAAGGTCTCCTCATAATCAATCCAGATTGCTGAGCATAACCTTTTGCCACCAGTTAGGCCTTGAAGGTCTCTACCTTTCTATCGGGCTCTCATTGTTGTTTGTAAATCCATTTACAACTGATAGGAAAAATTCCTTCGGGAAACTGAACAAGTCCCTAACTTGATTCTGATACATAGAGTCAATTTCATATTTCATAGATTCTTGCCACTTTCTCGAGTCGATGTCTAACATCATCTCCTTATAAGTCAAAGAATCATTTTCTTTTAATAAAAAAACCCTAAGTACACCTTTAGGCATCTGACCATACCTACGTGGAGGGTGTGTTAAAGGTACACTGATCACTTGAACTTGAGAACCCATTTATAGTTCATTAGGTTCCTAATTGACTTCATCAAGTACAATCTTTCTACAATCCCTACGATCCTCTAGAAACTGTTTCTCAAGGAAAGTGGCATTCCAAGCAACGAAAACATTTCATTCCTCTGGATCATAGAATTGGTATCCCATTGAATTCTTAGGATACCAAATGAACCTGTACTTGTACCCTCTAGGTGTAAGTTTATCCTATTGCGTAACTCTTACGTAAGCAGGACAACCCCAAATCTTAAGATACTTAAGACTCAGTTTTCTACCCTTCAGCATCTCATATGAAGTAGCAAGAACAGTTTTAGATAGAACTTTGTTCAGAATATGAGTAGCAGTTTCTAGAGCCTGACCCCACAGGTATTCTGGAAGATCAGTAAAGCTCATATCAATCGGACCATATCTAATAAAGTCTGATTCCTCCTCTCTGAAACACCATTGTGTTACAGAGTACCTAGAGGACTTTATTGAGCGAGAATCCCATTCTCCTTTAAATAATCCAAAAAATCACTGCCCATGTACTTACCGCCTCGATCTGATCAAAGGCACTTAATGCATATACTAGTTTGTTTCTCTACTTCAAGTCAGAATTCTTTAAACTTTTCAAAAGTTTCTGACTTGTATTTCAAAAGAAACACGTAACCATATCGTGACCAATCATCGATAAAGGTTACAAAGTATCAAAACCCACTTATTGCAGCGTGATTCATTGGACCACATACATCACTATGTATCAGAGCCAATAAACCAGAGGCACGGTGTTCAACACCAATAAATGAAGATTTGGTCATCTTCTATTGAATACAAGATTTATAAACTAGATAAGGTTCTAATGTCAAATCAGGTATCTGATTATATTCGGTACATAATAACAATTATGCAAAATAATTGTTCTATTATATAAGAGAAGCAAATCAAAATGTCCAACAGCATGGACCTGCAGGAACTCTCCATTTCCTGCTCTAAGCATTACTTCTTCAGGCTATAGCATCCTAACTTCCCTCATTCCCTGCAACACATTGCAGATATGAGAAGAGCATACAGTATATAATACATAGCCAGTACAGGCATCAAATGCTAAAGAAATGTCAATAATGGTCAAGCACATACCTAAGGGAGTCTTTTTCACAATGGCAAGATACCTCAAACAATTACACTTCTAGTGCCCATCCTCGCCGCAAAAGAAACACTTTTCTTTTGCTTTCTTCTTCTAAGGCTTGGATATCTACTACCTCTAAGATCCCATCCGAGGTGGCTTCTTCTGTTTCTTCTTTTTCCCTCTAGACTTCCCTGAAGCCCTTGAAGTAGAAGATGAAATACCTTGGACTAAGAGGGTTAAGCACCCTTTACGCATGTCCTCCTCCATTGTCTTAAAAAATTATGAAGCTTAGCATAAGTTGGGGTCAATCCTTGCATATTAAAGTTCATAATAAACTATGTAAATGACCCTGGCAGCGATTGAAGAATTAAACTATTCCCCAAGTTATTATTCAGAGAAATGTTCATAGCCTCCAACTTCTCGATGTAATCAATCATCTTGAGTACATGGGGACTAACTGGACTGCCCTCACTCAGTCTAGCTTGAAAGAGCGCCTTGGCGATTTTGTACAACTCGACCTGAGGTTGATCACCAAAGAGCTTCTTCAAATGTAGCATAATGCTACTAGCACTATCCAGACAGACATGCTCCCACTGTAACTCTGTAGACATCGAGGTGAGGATATATGATTTAACTTTTAAATCGTCATCCAACCATTTATGATATATCTCCTTCTCCTCAGGGGTGGCATCATCGGAAACACCTCTGGGCAATTTTTGATCAATAACATATCCGAGCCTCTCTGAATCCAGAACAATTCTGAGATTTATGAGCCAATTTGAATAAATCTTGGCACCTTTGAGCTAGCGTGCATCCAATATGCTCACCAAAGGGTTTGTAAAGGCCATTAGATCAAATATTGCACAAGAAAAACACATAGGAGATGTCAGCAAATTTTGTTAAATCACTAATATTACAATTTAAATCATAGGTACAACAATTATATATTTTTCAATTTAAAACGCTCTCCCACTATTTTACATAATCCCGATTATCTCTTAAATGGGAAAACGATAGTTTAAATTCTTTTAAAATATATAGTGGGAAGTAGGCCCTATTAGAATTTACTCAAGCCTCACGCTGTTGTAATATTGGCCTTTGTAAACCCAACAGGTAGACAACATTTGTCAATTACTTCAGCCTTACCTCTTGATCCTAAATACACCTTATCCTCACATTATAGCCATATTAGGTAAGTGTCTTCCAAATTAACTCGTCAATTATCAAATATATATTATCGATACTACCCTTACATTGTAGCAATATTGGGTAATACGTTCGTATATATTTGCCTCATCTCATGTTTAATCAGTATAGTCCAAGCCCAACCAACCAAGTCCCTCACGCTGTAGCAATATTGGGAAAAGGCCAATGTGGCTTGTCAAACACCATATTAACAAGACGGATCAAAATAAAATATTATCTCATAATGTAATATTCTTTTAATTTGATTAAGAAAGAATTTTCTATTTTTTAGATCCTCATCTCATGAGAAAGTAATTCTCAATTAATCAATTTTTCTATATCAATACAACTAACCCCCACCAGTAGAGTTCCTATTATAGCTCTTAATACAGAAAAATTGATCTCGGTATGTAATACAGACCAATAACTCTTATCACTGCATCTCATAAATCCTACACATGCAAACATAATTTTGAAGCAATGTTCAAAATTACTGTGGCAAGTGAACAATAAAAAATATTGTTCATTTGCTACTATTTAAGTGAACAGTACCTGCGCCGTGGCTCCGAATTACTAGCGCTACGGTGCCCATCCTTCTGCACTACATATGGCAGTGCCAAGTCTCCAGTGCCGCGGCACCAGCCCTTTGGCGCTACGGCACCTAGTGCACCCCCTTTGACACACCCGTTTCAACACTCGAAATGCACTATTTACATTGGGCCTTTTTCCTCTGTTCACTCAAACAACATACAAATATCACAAAATCGGCTCTGATATCATTCTTATTGGGGATAAAAAATATATAGGTGTATGCATGTGCGACTATGTTTATTGCAAAAATAAGTATCTTATACATATTTGGCGCAGCGAAATATATAAAACATACAATAAACACATAAATATATATTAATCAAATTAATATATCAAAAGTAAAGTTGAGAAATTGTCAGAATGTGTAACGTCTTACACGTGTATATAAGGAGTCCACCTGGAGTCTCACTCGTAGGCAATTCTAGTCACCAACTTGGTGAACTTAATGAGCTAGAACAGTAACTCCTCTAATCCAACACGAGATTAACCCTTTAACCCCAAAATGGCTAATTCTTCTTCTTTCTCTCCAAAATGGAAAATGAAACAAAGGAAAAAAAATGCAACAATTGCACTTATTTTCTTTGTTCCCGTAAAAACACACATATATATCTCTAATTGATTATTATAATAATATTATTTAGCCACTTAGAGCAAAAATAATAATTAAATAATATTTTATATATAAATGCATGACAACTATCATGCATAAATATATATTATATTATTAAAATATATAATATTATAATATAATATATTTTAATAAAAATATTATAATTATTTAACAATTAAATAATCATAGTGTGAAATGATCATTTTGCCTATTATGAATAGTTACCAAGTATACCCCTTAGCGGGTCTCACCAAATTTCACACTTGAGTAAACTAAACCGAGAGTCCATAATATGTCACGTGTCATTATATAATTAGTGAATAATAATTATTGACTAATTGTTGTATTTAATGCTTAAACACGAACACACACGCATTCCCGTGGTAGTGCTAGATATTAATTGATTAAACAATTCAATCCAGTACTCTGCCAACGAGTACACTCTATATCGCGGGACTCCCTAGGTCCACGCCCGATTTGTTAAATGGAACTATTCCATAAGTCCATGAGCAATGCCCCACGCACACGTCATGAATATTACAAATCAGTCCGTTAAACCATGCAAGTTGAGGTTACAATGCGTACGTATAGTCCTTCCATCATATATATCTTGGATGTGCGGGGATATAGGTCAACACTGTTAAATCCCCATGTACTCATCCAGAAACCTATCTCCAGAATGGTATCTCACTAAACAATATAAGCAAACTCTTTGCCATATTGTTTAACATTGTGGAAGCTCATTTCCCGAGTTCATTGCTTATGGCCATAAAACTTTCTTGAGATACTATCTTGGAGCATATTGATATATCACTCCCTATGAGAGCTGATGGATCTCATATCTGCACACACTAGACTCTATGTGCATCAAACCATACCTAGTGACACCCACTGGTTAGACCATGAAATGTCTCTTACATGCGTGGAACCAAAGTATGGTGGAACACTCACAAGCCCATCATGGTGCTTAGGTCAGAGGACCACATATGCTACTCAACTCGAGTGGACCTTTCATTGATGGCAACATAAGATGTCTATTAGGGTCCTCATGAGTTTGTTCAGTACTCAGTCTTAACTGAATACCCCTATGCCTATACAATCTCCAAGATAATGGTCAGCCAGGAACGACCAACTGTACCCCACAGATATAGACATACACTGATCTATGTGAATTAATGGGATCTACCAATAAATCTGCATCAGTAGAAATAGATTAGGAACAATATATTTAAGAACATGCTTGCATAATGACATATCTTAGCAATACATTGCAACTCTTGCCACCATATCATTATAAGCATATTCTGAGGTCTTTGTCCCATTACAGACAATGTTCCAACACTTAAAATTTTGCTAACTCTTAGCACTAGACTAAACTCCTTTAGACCGTATCTGAACTCATTTAGTTAATATAGAGTCTGTAGCATAGTAAGCATTAAACCATATTATTTAGAAATAATTTGTGATATAACAATATATACTCTGTATAGATATCAAATATTTATACAAAACTGGGATAGCACGTAGGCACAATCCTAACAGATATTAAACAAACACGGGTTAGAGGATAGCTACACTTTGAGATGTTCCTTATCAGTGATTGTATGCTAATAATTTACTATTTTAATTAGATAATTTAGAATTAATTTAATTCTTATTTGCATTGAGTTATATAGATAAAGATAAGAAAATCAATTTTAGTAATTTACTTAGACAAAGCATCTAGTCCTCGTAGGATCGACACCCTCTATCTTTATATTACTTGTTAAGCAACAGCGTGCACTTGTGCTTGAATAAACACATAATTCATACATATACATCTCACTCACATCGTAACAATAGTCGTGAGGATTATAGAAGGATTAAACTTGATGAAGTCAACCAGAATTTTATGAAGCAATGATGGAACCTCAAGCTCAATCGAGTGAGATACCTTTGACACACCCTCTCCGTAGGTTAAAATGAATCTCAAGCCACCTATTAGGTATGGTATGATACCTGTAAGTGCCATTAAGGTTTTCTTAGTTGAAGAAAATGATCCTTTGACTTATAAAAAGGCGATGTTAGACATCGATTCAGTAAAATGGTAAGAAGCCATAAAATTCAAAATTGACTTTATATGGACAATCAAGTCTGGGACTTGGTTGAGCTTCCTAAAGGAATTGTTCCTATTATTTATAAATAGATTTACAAGTAGAAATGTGGGCTCGATGGAAAGGTAGAGACCTTTAAAACTCAGCTTGTTGCAAAAGGTTATACTCAGCATTCTAGGATTGATTATGACGAAACCTTTTCACCAGTAGCTGTACTAAAGTCAATTTGAATTCTATTAGCTATTGCAATATACTATTATTCTGATCTCTGGCAAATAGATGTAAAGATGGGCTTTCCTAAATGAATATCTTAAAGAAGAGATATTTATAGAGCAACCTAAAGGATTTACATCAATCCTAACTTCTAATCTAGTGTGCAAACTGAAGAAGTCCATTTATAGACTTAAGCAGACTTTTTGAAGCTGGAATCTCATTTTTATGAAGTAATCATAGGGTCTATTTTTATATAAAAAAAAATAAATAGTAAACGTGTATGTATAGAAAGGGCAGTAGAAGGATGATTATCTTTTTGGTTCTCTATGTGATGACATACTCATTATCAGAAATAATATTAGTATGTTATAGTCAATTAAGAATTATGTGACTAAGAACTTCTCTATTAAAGATTTACAAGAGGCTTCTTGTATACTAGGTATAAAGCTTTATAGAGATAGAGCCAGAAGGCTAATAGGAATTTTCCAATCTTCATATATAGAAAGAGTTCTTGAAAGGAATATATTTAGTAGCTGTGAGATAGTTAATATACCTTTCAAACATAGCATTCATATTTCTAGGAGGATGTGTCCTCAACAAGAAGATAAAAGGGTTAAAATGTCTAACATACTATATGTACCAGCTATTGGTAGTTTGATGTATACCACATTATGTAAAAGACTTTACATCAGTATGGTTGTAAGTGTTACGATCGGTATTGTCTGATCTAGGTAGAGACCATTTGATAGCCTTGAAACATATCCTGAAGTACCTTAATGTTGGGATTTGTGCTTACGTGCCATCTTATTATGTATGAATATTTGTTTAATATTTATACTCGTATTATTATTTCAATAAATCGCTAATTATATTTATTTATGTTAAGATGCTTATAAAGTTTCAGACATTGTACGATCTGAAAGAGTTCAGATCTGGTCTAAATGAGTTTAGATCAGTGCTAAGAATTAGCAACGCTGAGAGTTATAAATGCTGAGAGTTGGCACTGATAAGAGTTATCAGGTTATAAGAGTCAATGATATCTAAAGAGTTAGAGCCTTGTCTAAAATGGGATAAAGATGTAAGAATATATTAGTAATGACGTAGTTGCAAAGAGTTGCAAATAGTGCTAGGAAATGTCATTATACAAATATGTTCTCAAATATTATGTTCATGATCTATCTTCACTGATACTGGTCTGTTAGTGAATACCTTAATAAATATATAGATTGGTGTATGTCTATATCTGGATGGTTCAGATGGTTAGTCTTAGCAAATCATGAGTGTTTAGCAGATCTGGTTAGTTTTATTTATTGTGTTTATTACAAAATTTATTTTTTTGCTGTTAGGCAATAGGCACAATTGCATATGCATACACCCACGTGCCTAAGATTCGACTGTGCCGACATGGATGTCGCTGGGTATGGTTCGATGCTCATGGAGTCTGGTGTGCATAGATATAGGATCCATCAGCTCATTTGGGTGAGTACTATATCCTAATGTTCTATAGATTGTATTTCAGAAAGTTTTATAACTATTAGCAGTAATTCTCGGGAAAAGAGTTTAACCCTAGGGATAAATAATATTACAAAAGTATTTAGGAATATTATTTATTCAAATACAATTCTAGAGATAAGCTTTCGGTTGGGCATATGGAGATTTGATGGTGTTAATCTATATCTCTACTCTACCCGGATATAAATGATGAAGGGATTATATGAATATGTTATAACCTTAACTTGTATGGTCTAACACGTCAAATTGTAATATCCGTGACGTGTGTGTGGGGCATCGTTAATGGACGTATAGAGGAGTTTCATATGATAATTCAGGCCTGGACCTAGAGAGTCTTGGAATATGAAGTGTACTCATTGTGCATTGGGGCAGCATAATGGATTGAACAGTTCCATCCTAGAAATTCTAGCAAACCGAAAATATGTTTCGGGGTTCCTCGGGTTGTGCACTTGTTTAAACTTAAATGTTAAGTATATTATTTAATTAGTTGATAAGAGTTATTAACTAATTAAATATTAACAAGTAGCACAATTTCCATGAATTATTTTACCATGAATTCAACCATTTACCATGTTAGTAAAATCAAATAAGGTAAATATTAATTATTCAAATAGTTTTTGAATAATTAAATAAATATTATTTAAATAAATAAAATATGATTTTATTTATTTGTTATTTTATTCCTAAATAGAAGACATACCTAATTTGAGAAACATAAACTAAATTAAGTAGAGCACCATTTTGTGATTAATGGTTAATTTTATTAGACTATTAAAATGACCACAAAATTTATTTTGATAGTTGGCCATTTAATCTAATTTTGGTGGAGTACTTGTGAAGTGTTGAGAGCACTAAAAATGGTTGAGTTTTAATTGTGTTAACAAGTGTGTGAATGAATTTTCGTGCAAGGATTTAGAGGAAAAAGAAAATTTGGTTTTGAGAGAGTTTTTCTTTAAACAAAAGATTGTGAGAAAAATAAAAGGAGAAAGAACAATAAATTCTTCATATTTTTCTTTTAAGTAACAAAACTTTGTTGCTAGAGATTATACTGCCACTATTCTAGCTTCACAATTCCACCGGATTGTTGTGAACTAGAATTGAACAAAAGTGCACTTCAAGGTGAGCTCAAAGTTGGAGCAAAGAAATCCATAAATTAAAATCTTTATCGAAGGTCTTCAAATATATGTTTTCTGTATTCTTAAGTTGTTAAGAATTGAAGTACATGTGTATATGTTGATTACATGATAATTCTGCTGCCAAATTCATGTATATGATGCATGTGTTTAATGTTTTCAATATGTACACAATCACATGCATACACCCTAAAATACGCCAATACTTAAGGGTACAAAGGTTAAGTTTCTGATTTATAGAGAGAGTGAATTACAAGTAAGAAGATACATTGATTCAGACTTTTAGTTTGATTCAAATGATAAAAAGTCTACATTTGGATATATGTTTCTTCTTAATGGTGCCACAATAAATGGGAATAGTGCAAAATATGCATCTATAGCTGATCTACCTTGGAGGTAGAATATTTTGCGGCTTCAAAAACTGCAAAGAAAGTAAGGATATGCAATTTTATTGCAGAGCTCAGGATAGTCCTAAGTTTAGTCGATCGTATTCTACTACTTTGTGACAACAAATGGGCAATTACTTAAGTTAGGGAGCCAAGGGCACACTAGAAATCTAAGTATGTAGAGAGAAAATACCATATTATTAGAGAAATCTTGGCTAAAAGAGATGTAATAGTTTCTAAAGTAGATTCTGTAGATAATGTAGTGGACCCACTCATCAAGGTCTTAACTCTTAGGGTGTTTGAGAAACATGTGGAGTTTATATATATAACATATTATCATGAATGGCACTAGAGCAAATAGAAGGTACTGGAGTTGGTGTTTACATGACACTCAAATTATTGCATAAATATTTATTTATTTAATATTTATGTAATGAACATTTCAAATAAATCATTAATAATTAATTATATGGTGCTAAACTTGTAACTTTTCAAATATTATAAATCTAAAAGAGTTTAGATCTGATCTAAATGAGTTTAGGTCAACGCTAAGAGTTAGCATTTTAAGGATTTATAACCTTGTTTGAAATAAGGACAAAGACTTGAGAATATATTAGTAATGACATAGTTACATGAAGTTGCAAATGATGCTAAAAAATGTCATTATATAATATGTTCTCGAAAATATCGTTCCTGATCTATAGTTGCCAACACGAGTCTATTGGTATTTCTTTCAGATCAGTGTGTGTCTATATCTAAATTGTCTAGACGGTCAGTCTGAGCAGACCATGGGCTTAGCGAAAGCTTGTATAGACATACAAGTATTCAGTGAGGATTGAGTATTTAACAGATTTACGTGGATCTCCAATAGACATCCTATAGAGCCATCAATTGAGGGTTTTATCTAATTAAGCAGTATTCGTAGTCCTTTGACCTGAGTGCCACAGTGCACTTTAACTAATCCACCATATTTTGATTCTACATATGTCGAAGGCCTTTCATAGTCTGACCTCTAGGTGTCGTTGGGTATGGTCTGAGGCTTATAGACTTCGATGTGTGTAGATATAGGGATTCATCAGCTCATATAGGTAAGTTGTATATTTTGATGCTTAGAGATTATATTTCAGAAAGTTTTTTAGCCACAAGTAAAAAACCATAAAAGAGTTTTCTGTATGATTAAACAATATAGTTGATGCGATATTTCTATATCTTAAAATTGAGTGCAAGTATACACTATCGTATGCAAGTAATAAAGGGATAAAAGAGTTAGATGTTGAATCCATAGGGTTAATATCTTCTTTTTAACCAAGTACTAAAATTATGTCTTTCCAGTAATTATTCAAAAAAATAAAAATCTAAAAATGAATGTAAAAAATATTAAAGCAATGATATAATGTAAAGAGATTTGGAAGATAGAAATATAGAGAAAACCTAGAGTTAATACTATCCCTCAATATGCTTTCTAATAATTAATCATCTAATATTTAATTCCCTTAGTCTTTGTTATTGATCAAGACACTAATGTATTCACAAGCCTTTTCTAAAGTCATACAAGTATACCTTAATTTATCAAATACCTATATTCCTATGGTACTTGTAATAAATTAAGATTCATTAAGATTAAGTCTTATTGATCATACATGCCAATTAGGTATACTACTATCCTAATTTGATACTTGCATATGCAATATTGAATGTTACTCTACAATCATGCATCAAATTACCTAGGTCTAAAAATAATGATTCCTCTTTCGAGTTTATAAAAAATATTACCAATTCATTCACCATATAGTGGCCAGATATATTGAAGTATTAAGAACAAGTAATTTGAATAACAAAGAACTAAGTTTATTTAAATATTAGAAAGCTATGACACTTACGTGTACATATTGAGTTCAAGTATTAACCCTAGAAAGAAAAGTTAGTTCATGGCTTCAAGAGAACAAAGGCAAAATAATAAAAAAATATGATACAATTAATAACAAACCGATTTAGATGTCTAATTGCTCTTGATTGTGCTGCCTAAGAAACTTTTAATGCCGAAGAACGCCTTGAATATCTCTCTATGACTGCTTCAATTAAGCTTCAATTGCTCTCTAAGATATGTGTTGTGTGTTCTTGAATGATCTCTAAAGGCTGGGACAAATGGCCTTTTATAGGGATTGATTTGAGCTTGAAAACTTCAATTCTTGTTGGGTCAGGAATTGCACTACTGCTAGGGCACTATATTGCTGTTGTTGGGGCACTGCGTGTAAAAGGCCTCATCGTTGGAGCAATGAAGGTCTGACGCTAGAGCTCTGGGTTGTCACTGGCGCGGTGGCGATCTGGCACTAGGGCCATGAACTGCTACTTAAACAGGTTGTTTATTCTATTTTCTTATTTTGATCACTGTTCTAGTGCTAAAGTGAAAATTCTTGTGGCGTTGGGGTGACAAGTGTTAGATTTATGCTTTCATGCCATCCTATTATGTATAAATATTTAATAATAGTATTTATACAATTATCATTTCTAATAAAATCGTTAATATTATTTATAATAAATGGTAAGATGCTTGTAATGTTTCAGATATTGTATGATCTGAAGGAGTTCAGATATGGTCTAAAGGAGTTTAGATCAGTTTTAAGAGTTAGCAATGCTAATAGTTAAAAGTACTAAGAGTTAGCAGATTAATAGAGTTAGCAAAATCTAAATAGTTAGAGTCTTGTCTAAAATGAGACAATGACCTGAGAATATATTAATAATAACATAGCTGTAAAGAGTTGCAGATGGTGCTAAGAAATGTCATTATGCAAGTATGTTCTCAAAACATAATGTTTCTGATCTAATTTCATCGATGCGGGTCTATCGGTAGAACCAATTAATATAGATTAGTGTATGTCTATATCTAGATGGTCCAGATGGTTAGTCTTAGCAAACTATGAGCTTAATGAAAGCTCGAATAGACATACAGGTATTCAGTGAGAACTTGATATTGAATAGACTCACAAAGACCTCTAATAGACATCTTATAAAGTCGTTAATGGAAGGTCTTCCGTGTTAAATAGTATTTGTGATCCTTTGACCTGAGCGCCACGATGGGCTTGTGAGTGATCCACCATACTTTGGTTCCACACATGTCAGAGACTTTTCATGGTCTGATCGCTGTGTGTCGCTGGGTATGATCTGATGCTCATGGAGTTTGATGTGCGTAGATATAGGATCCATCAGCTCATATGAGTAGATTGTATATCCTGATGCTCTAAGATTGTATTTCAAGAAGTCTTGTGGCCATAAGCATAAACCTTGAAAAATATATTCCGAAGGGATAAACAATATCACAAAAGTGTTTGTGGATATTGTTTAAGGAAATATAAATTTGGAGACAAGTTGATGGTTGAGAAAATAGAGATTTGACGGTAATGATCTATATCTCTGCTCTTTCAGGATATAAATTATGGATGGATTATACAAATATGCAATAACCTCAACTTGCATGGTCTAACGCATTGAATTGTAATATCTGTAATATGTGTGTAGGGCATTGTTTATGGACGTATGGAGGAGCTGCATATGACAAATCAGGTGTGGACCTAGAGAGTTTCACAATATGAAGTGTACTCGTTGAGCACTAGGGTAACGGATTGGATTGAATAATTCGATCCAATAAATTTCAGCAAAATAGAATAATTATTTCGGGATCCCTCAGGATGTGCATTTGTCAAGTCTTAATTATTAGTACATCATTGAATTAATTAGCAAGAGTTGTTAATTAATAGGATGTTGACAAGTGGCACAATTTAGTCCATGATTTGATTTTACCTTAGTTTTACCATTTAACCTTGGTAGTAAAAACTAGTAAGGTAAAAAGTAATTATTCAAATTTGTTTTGAATAATTAAATTAGATATTATTGATAATATGATAATATATTAATCATGACCATTGTATTTTAATATAATGAGGGACCTAGATGTTGGCCATTTATTTACCTAATATAATTAAAATAATTATATTTGTTAGGTAATGATTTATTTAGATAACCATTATTCTAGTGCTTAATAAATTAATCTTAAGTGAGAGACCAACAATTAAATTAGTAGAGCACTTGTTTTTGTTTTATCAAAAAGTGTTGAATAACAAAAATAAAACTTTGGTTAACAATTGAATTAATTGATTCATTCATTTTGGAGGAGAAGATTCATCAAGGTGAGCTCTTCAATTAGATTGTTGGAGGACTTGAAGATTTTGTAAAGCTACCTTTATTAGGTAAGTATTCTTTATATTTTAATTTTATGTACACAATTGTTCATTATGTATAAGTTGCTGTATAATAGTTATACTTGAACATATATGTGATATATGTGGTTAAATTTGTTAAATTGGGTGTATATTACGTATACACGCATATGCCACACACTTGATTTCTAACAACAGGTTCATATTTTGAAAAGTTTGCATTTTAGTTAACAATAATACACAAAAATATGTGTTACTTAAAATATCTTTTCGTCTTTATTTTCTTCAAAACAATGTCATAGTTCCTTCTAAGATCATATGGGAGATATCACATGCGACATGCGTGCCAAAGACTCTGACGAGCTGAGAAAATATGGATGGACGCATCATAATGGTTGTGATTTTAGACATCAATTACTGAAAGCATTTCGTATAATAAGCATCAAATGAAATAAATTACTAAATATGCCTGCTGTGCTTTTTCCTTAAAAGTCATTCCCACCATTTTTTAAAATGTTGAAATTTTGAAACACATTACAATACTCTATAATCTGCTTTTAGGTTAAAAACTTTGGAACTTAGTTAGATTCTCCTACTGAGAACGATGGTCAAGGCTCTAAGCTCTGAGAAGAAATCTTAGAAAAGACATCCATGGAGTGCTGAAGAAGACTAAAAATTGATAAATTATATTAAGAGATATGGCATCTAGAATTGGACTGAGATGCCAAAACCTACAGGTAGCTAAACCAAACCATATCTAACCTCTTATGTAAAATTATAAAGCTTGCAACATGGATTTTTTTTTCTTTGCTTCTTATTCTAGGTTTGTTGAGATCTGGTAAGAGTTGTCGACTTCGTTGGTTGAATTACTTAAGGCCAGGTATTAAGTGTGGAAACATCAGTCAGGAAAAAAATCAAATGATAATCAAGTTGTATGAACAACTGGGTAATAGGTAAGTAGTTACAGTTATATATATAAAGAAATTTATCTAAACATTGTTAGTATTAGTTTCTTCGCATGAGATAACTACATACCATGCTAAACTGACAGCATGATGTTATAGTTAAGATATGTACCAATACCCCTCTGTGCTCCAGTCAAACCATAGTTGAGAATTCCAACATATTGTGAAATTATGTAACTACAAGAAAAAAATTACTTAAGATCTTTTTTATATATACATTGCAAATGGTGATATTTTTGTCTTCTCTATATCAGATGGTGTAGAATTACAGCAAGACTACCCAGTATAACAGACAATAAGATTATATGGGAGATATCATATGCGGCATGTGTGCTAAGACTCTAACTAGCTGAGCAAATATGGATGGACGCAAATATTTTCAATATATTTGTCTTGAACCATCTGATCTTACAAGGAACTATGACCTTGTTTTGAAAGAAAATAAAGACGAAAAGATATTTTAAATAATGTATGTCTATGACTTTGGGTGCTTCTCCGATGCTTTAATAGTGAAAATAATTCTGTCATTGCCTAGAACTCAAAGTTTAAAGTTCGACGATGTCCACGGTGAACCGATATGGGCTGGTCAACGCAATCAACAGTTGGTTGACATTGGTCAACGGTTGGTCAACGTTAATAAGCAATAAATCAATGATCAATATTGGTCAGTGCTCTTCAAATTGTACCACGTGTCCTTTATAAGTAAAAAGGGTACATTATCTTTACTACCATCCAACTTAATAGAAAAAGTTAATAGAAAATGAATAATTTTAAAAATTGAGTGAGTAAACTATCTTTTTCACTATAATTTGAGGGTCAAAATATCATTTTTTTCCTTTTTCTAATTTAGTCGACTTGCAAAATTTTTAACTTTTATAGCCTATAACTTTAAAATTAGAAATAGTTGCCTTTGTGTTATATATGATATAAACCCATCAAAATTATCACTTATTTAAACTTTATAATAGTTAAACACACACACTCTTGAGATTAAAAGGGATCAAATTCATTGTTTTACAAGAATATATTACAAATTGCATCAATGGTTAGATTGTTATGGTCAAAATACATCAAAAAAACGAATGTTTTTGTTATTGACAAGGTATAAAATTCATCATTAAAGCTATTGGTTTGCACTTCTTAAATAGTAAATAAAGGACCAAAATTTCTAAAAAATTAATTTACTACACATTAAGAAAATGACTCATACAAATTTTCTTGAATATATTTCCTTGATTTTTCAGTTACTTGGTTTGATAACTTCTATAGCTCATGGCTTTTAATATGATGATATATTATTGTTGAAAAATAGTTTGTAACGAAAATTTTCAAATTTTTTAAAATTGAGTTTTTCTTATAAATAAAAAATATAATAATAATAATAAGGAAGCACAATAATAAAATAATAATAATAGCTCATAAAAAATATAATAAATTACATGATTAAATATCTATATTTAAAACAAACAATTAACAAATAGTGTAAAACAGATAAATCAAATGATGAAAATATATTAATAATAATTAAATGAAATTACTCGATTTGCATATTTAAATGAAATTAATATTTGATAATATACATACATATTTAAATGAAATTAATATACAACAATTAAAATAATAAAAAATTAACAAATAAATTAATATTAAAATAATTTAATTAGGGTCAGGTGCTGGTTGCAAGATCACCTCGTGTCACGGGCTTGTGCACTTGCCATTAACTCAAAAGACTAACTGTTGGGTAATGCTGCATTACTAACCCTTATATATTCAAGATCTAACCAATTTCTTTTCGATGTGGGATGTGACATTCTCCTTTACCCAATTACGTGACGCCCTCATCATGGTGTGGTCCAAACTCAAGGACCAACTTGACTCGTATTGTCTATCTCATCGGGGTTAGGGAACCCACTACCCACATGACAATCTCTATTGGGGCTCAAGACACAGAATTTTTAAGGCCCACTTGGCCTGTATTGCCCATGCCCTAGTGGCATAGGGGATCCACATCCTACGTGGTAATCTCCATTGAGGGATTTTGGGAGCCCACATACTAGTGAGAATTCGAGTGTGCTCTGATACCACTTGTCACGGGTCGGGCGCTTGCCATTGACCTAAAAGACTAGCTTGTTAGGTAATGCTGTATATCCACCCTTATATACCTAAGATCTACCTAATTTCTATTCGATTTGAGACGTGACACTAGGCAATCCTAAGTGTGATAAACCATAGTTAAGCTGTTGCCGCTCAACAACTTCTTTGCAACAATATTCTTTGATAGCTCACAACACATTTTTACAATAATATTATCTTATTCAACATTTTGATTTCAACATTTATTTAAAAATAGTACTAATAAGAAATTCAAACTTACTGGTTCCAAAAAAAATCAAACTGACCACATTTTAGTTTTTATTGTTGCCATTCATGATGTTAATTTGAGATAATATAATTAGAGTTATTAGAGATTTGGTAATTTAACGATCTTGTTTGGACAAAAGTTGAGAATAATATTAAATAAGAGAGTAATAAGAAGTCTAAAATGTTTGGGACACATATGAGAAAGTTTAGGACTTGTAGGACATGAAGGGGGAAGTGAAACGAGACTCGAAGACACAAAGAAAGCGAGAAAAAGCCTGGAAGCTGGTACAGGGCTGAGAGCCATAGAGCCCAGATCAGAACCCAATGCCGAGGCACAAGGTCCTTAACGCCGCAACACCAGAGTAGGTAGAGTCTATTTTTATTTCATATTTCTGAGTTCTGAAAAGTTTTGGACTTCTAAAACTAATAGACTTTTACTCTAATAAGGATTAGAGTTAATAGACACGAAATAACTTCTATATAAACCCTTATAAACATTTTAGGTTGAAAGTAAGTATTAAGAGAGGGAAGAATTGGGTAGACACTAAGTGCTTGTGTGTACTAAGGTGGAACCATTGTTTGGGTGTTCATTACTTGTGGGAGAATAAGGGTATGCTTAACATTAGATCTTTTTTTAGGGTTCTCTATTGAGTTTTCTTTATAAAATCTCTAGTGAGTTAATAACAGAGGTTAAGATCCTTGAATCCATTGTGGACATAGGCAATTGGCCAAACTACATAAGTAATTATGTTGTACTATTTATTATCTGTTTTGAATTCTTTCTATTTTTGTTTGATACTTAAGTATTTCGCTGCGCAAAAAAGGTTAGGGTTTAAGATTGAACTTAGTTATAATTTTTCACTTTAACCTAATCTTATGGGAGAAAATAGCGATTCCTCAAACAAGAGTTTTAAGAGAAATTTGGAGTGAGAGAATGAAAAAAATGAGATTAAAGGTATTTTATGACAAATTTTGAAGTTTTTAACTACAAAAGTTAGAAATTCACAATTTTGACTAAATCAGAAAAAACAAACCCCAAGATTTTAATTATTTACGAAAATTTTCCTTTAATATCTCATAAAACCCTATTTGTTTCATTTAAGAAAAATTCTTCATATCAACACCATGTATTATAATGTATTTTTTAAAATTATATTATAAAAGAAGGGGGATATAAAGATACAAACTCATAATTTTAAAATGTATGTGAGAAAAAATTTAACTATTGAACCACCTTAAGTTCCGCCTATGTTATAATTGTTATAAAGGTTTTTTTTTAAAGAAAATTTTATAAAGTTTATTAAACCGTCAATTTATGACTATTTTATATAATGATTTTCTTAGTTAAAAAAATCTTAAAATTAGATTTTTATATTTTTTACTTTAAAACGGTAAACTAGCTTTTATTTATTATTTATTATTTATTATTTTGAGAAAAATTGATATATATCATTGCTCAATATGGATAATACATCAAAAGACCTTTAATTATACAATCAAATGATTATTAAGATATAATAAAATGAGTAAATATTGAGACCTCCCTGAACCAAAATTCTTGCAAAGAAGAGTACTATGTACCCAATATGGGTACGAACTTTTTTTTAAGAAAGAAAATACAAACATTTTCAAAAAAAGGAAAATAACAAACCTTACAAAGAGGGAACTACAAATTCTTTCAATAATGGAGAGATTATTTAGATTTTATTCAAGAAACAAAACTAAAACTAAAACCCCCATTATTACAAAGAAATCGACAACAATGATCCTACAAAAGGCGACTTAGCCAATTGTGATAATGAGAAACATCCGGTATAGTTTCGACGAGATCCGGTGAAAAGAACCACGAATGGTTTTGAGGCGGCCAAGAGACACAGTAGTCGTAAGGATCGAAACTGAGTCATGCGCGAGCTTAATTCGTTTGGCTCATGGTGCTGTATAGCATATCAGCAACATTGCAAGGCATTGCCAGAAAAAACGCCTAGGATCTAAAATAATTTTAGGTTGGCAAGATTTAGTCGGGACCATCTATCAAAAAACACCCTCGAAAACTAACCGTCAAAACAAATCTTAGGCAAAACCAAACAACTCAAATAAAAAAATCAAGTACAAATGAATGCTAAGAAGGTTGGACAGCCACAGAAATTATTGCCACCACAAGATCAAGGTTGGAAAGCAAAAATGCAAAAATGCAAAAATGCAAAAATGCAAAAAAGAATAAAAGAGATGAAGATCAAAAAAGAAAAACAAAGGGGACTGGAAAAGTGTTCACTAATGAGGAAGCCAAAGCCCCTCTCTATGGTAGAGTAAAGATTTGGTGACAGCTAAGTTTTGATTGAGTTAGAAGGGTTTTGTTTATGTAAATTGGCTTTTATTGTTACTGATTTTTTAAGAAACCATTGATTAGATCAATTAAAATTTAAAACTAAAATTTTATTTGGAAATCGATGCTTAAATAAAAAGTGATAGTATAGACACCTTGAAACAAACATAAATTATCCCGCAATAATAAAGTTTGATCCAATTAAATCGGTCAAATATTTTTGTGGGTTCACTCATCACCGGCCACTTTTAGGCTCAATCGTATCACCTCACTAGGAGGGTTTAAGAATTTCTATACTAACCCCAACTTATATCCTTGTTACACCCCTTCTGTAGATAAGCTAAAGCCACCATCTTTTTATTTCATGATTATGGTCTGGATGCGTTGAAGATTAAACCTTTAGGATACTTGAGATTCTAATTTGTTCTTACAAATGAAATGTATAACCTCAGGATCAAATAAGTATATATACTAACAAAACTATTCAGGAAAACAAATATATTACATTATGCCCTCCAAAATAACAATTGACAAAGGAAAAATCAATTTTTTTTTTTTTAATAACAAATGCATAAAGAGAAAGTATTACTTTTTATACTAAATAAAGTCATATAGAAAGCTATAAGCCGCATTATCCATAAATTTATTAAAAAATAATAATATTTTTATTGTTCCAATTAAAATTCACAGCAATGGAAGGCATGCTTATTTGGATTTTGGGCAAGGAAGCACCATATTATAGGCTAGGGGACATTATCGTCATTTGATCTGAAACCGGCGCCCTCAAAAGCCCTAATATTAACTCACATTGCCCGTCATATTAGGTTTTGATTTCCTCTCCATCTTCACTAAGCAGCGGCTGCGATTCAAGATCAGCAAACCCTAATGGTCATTCTCTTTCTCTTTCTAGTTCGCCATTTCACTCTGTGTTAAGTTCTAACTTCTTATTTGTCTGTAGATTTGCTTTGTTTATTTTTATGGCTTAGGTTTTGATTAATAAGAAACTTTAATACCTCAACAGGCTTCAGAGAAGAAACTTTCGAACCCAATGAGGGAAATCAAAGTGCAGAAGCTGGTGCTCAACATCTCCGTTGGTGAAAGCGGAGACCGTCTCACCAGAGCCGCTAAGGTCTTTCATCAACATTCACTTTGTTACTTCTTCGTTGCTATTGTTATATTATTAGTGTATGCTTCTGGTTTGTGTTTGTTAATTATATTTGTTTTGATTTGTGATGCGCAGGTGCTGGAACAACTCAGTGGCCAGACACCAGTTTTCTCAAAAGGTAAAATATTTTTCCCATTGATCTTACTATCCTTGGAAATTGTTGAGTATCCAAAAATAGGATTTTCAGGATAGAAAGTAGAAAAGTTTAGAACCGTTGGATCTTGGATCTCTCTGTATATGTTGCTCTAGAATGTGATAGGTTCTTTCAAAATTAACTGAGTTGTCTGCAAATGTGTTCTTGAGTTTTGCCTTGCTAGCGTTGATGTTTTAATGCTTTTTTTTGGTTGAGATACTATTGAATTGGGTTTTCTCCTTTTCTTTTCCGCTTTCTTCAGCACAAAGTATCAATACGTTTAGTGTATGTTTGAATGGAAACAAATTTTTGTTAGTGGTTTTACATTAGTCTTATTATCATGATTTTGCACCCACTGGGATGTTTTTGCCTTTTGCTGCCTTGTGGAGACATTGTTGGGATCTAAATTAATGAAGATAAAGAGAGAGTTCTTCTTAACGTGGTTTAGTCAGCAATTTTGATTTTAGTTTTGTCGATTGATTTGATTTTCCGGTCTCTGTTTTTAATAAATGAGAGAAGAGAATCCTGTTACCTCATCAAGTATTAGATCTTCATAGCCACTATTCTTTAAGTTGATTTTGTTAGTTTAAGCAGTTCATGTACTCATAATTTCAAGTTTCTGATATCTGATATTGGACAATTTGTAATTCCATTCTCTGCTTTTGTTTTCTAACTTGTATTCCATAATTTTTAGGTCATTTAAACACGGTATCAATTGGTATATTTAACGGTAACCAATTTTTGTTTAGGCTGTTCTGTTGTCTATTTTTCTTTTAAAAAAAAACTTTGTGATCAATAGCAAGGTACACTGTTCGTTCCTTTGGCATCAGACGTAATGAAAAGATTGCATGCTATGTCACTGTCAGAGGTGAAAAGGCAATGCAGCTTTTGGAGAGTGGATTGAAGGTGAAGGAATATGAGTTGCTACGTAGGAACTTCAGTGACACTGGCTGTTTCGGCTTTGGTATTCAAGAGCATATTGATCTTGGAATCAAGTAAGCATATATTTTCATTTATCTTCATTTATGTTAGTCTCGAAAGTGCTATTTGTAGATCAGATTTTAACCTGATTGTTGAGGTATTGACTTGGCATAAATTTGTGTTTGCTTGGACTTGAAGTGATTGCCTTACTGATTAATAGTATTGTTGTGCATGATGCATGCCTATTTTTAGAAAAAGTTTTGAGTATTTTTGCAACATGATGTATCATTTTATTAAGCTAGATATTCTTTCATTTGGTGATATGCTGGACCTTGCTCTTATATGGGCCTTGTTAAGCTGGGTTTTGATTTGCTATAAGAGCTGGATTTGATTAGCTGTAAAAGCTTTTTGTCACCTTTGAGATGAACATTAACCCATTTGAGTTGAGCGCCTTGATAATTTTAATGGAAAAACTCATTAGTATTGTTCCCTCATCTGTCATTCTCTATTGAATCTTTTATGGCTTTTATTCTCATTCTGTTAACATTTTGTCAAAGTGGTTTTAGTATGCAATTAGAATATCATTATTTGTATGACTTGTGTCTAATCAATTTAATTTCCTTCTTCCCTGTATCTGATGCACAATGATCCATTGTCCAGATCTTCTATTGTTATTATATTGATCTCTTTCTTTTTCAGGTATGATCCTTCAACTGGTATCTATGGTATGGACTTCTATGTTGTTCTGGAGCGCCCAGGTTACCGTGTTGGCCGTCGACGTAGGTGCAAATCTCGTGTTGGGATCCAGCACAGGGTCACAAAGGAGGATGCAATGAAATGGTTCCAGGTCAGATATGAAGGAGTGATCCTTAACAAGTCCCAGAACATTGGTGCTTAAGCACATGAAGATTTTGCTATATCATAGGGTTGGAGGTTTGTAAACAGTGACTGTTACTTAGGGTTTGGCAAGCCTGGGCTAAATGTTTTTTGTAGACCAAGATGTTCTGTTATCTCCTTTTAAATCTCTTATTATTCAAGATTATGTTTCAGCTGCGCTTAAAATCTTGCGTACTATTTTTGGACATAATTTTTCTTATGCATGTTTCTTTTTTATTATTATTAAAGGTTGTAGTTAGTACTGGGGATTAACTTTGACATGAGCATGGGTTCGTTTTCTACTTTAAAACTCCAAATATTTGTTTTGCATATAGCGAAGGGGGCTGATATGTTGTCACCACTGTATAATCTTTTTTTTCTTGCACTCGATTGCAAATTTTCCATGCTTTTGTAGTAAAAGAAAATTTTGAAAAATCTACTTAGTGTGCTAAAAGAGTTACAATAATATCATTGAATTTGTCATAAAGTTGAAACTGGTATTGCAGTTTAGAGCACAGAATCAAGTCTTATTGTTCTAGCTGTCTTCAACTCTATTTGGTTCATTGAGGTGAAGCGAACGCATACGATAATCAATTTCACTAACAATCGTATTTTAGTGTCTAAAATATCTAGGAAATACGTGAACGTGCACTTTAGTAGACAAATGCAATTAAGCACTAAATCTGAGTGCTTTTGCATATTTCATGTACTTAAACATTTAAATTAAAATTAAGTGATAATCCACTAATATTTTACATCTTTCATAAATCAAGGACTTCAAAAACAACAAATAAACAAGTACCAGATTCGACACAATAATCATTGTTATCAACAAAGCAAAAAGCTATAATGTGACAAATTAGGCATAGTTCGGCCGCCTCATTTGGGTTCACCTAAAAATAGAGGTAAAGTTTAATGTCTAGTAGATTAGATTTCTCATTCCCATTTAAACTGTACTCTTTTTCACATAGATATAATGTGGCAGAAAGATAATCTAATGCAAATGCATAGGTGGAAACAAACAAACTTTACTTATGGGCACATATAAAGATCGCTTATATAATAAAACCCTCTCCAAATATGGAAATTATATACATAAAAAAGGCCAACGCTGCGATTAAAGCAATTAGAATCAGAGTTTAGCGATGTTGATGCGGAGATATTCAAATTCTAATAACAGTGACGTCCATCTACATCCGGTTCTAAATTTATGTTCAAATTCTCTGTTGTTAATGCGGCATAAAAAATTTGAAGTTGGAGCATTACTACATTTTTGTCAAGAAGCTAGTAGAAACGTTCTGATGAACCTCATAGAAATGCACCAAAATTTCACTGGAAATAAACACAGATTTGAATCTTAGGGAACGAATGATGAGAATAAACATATCCAGGGCATGCTTAAAGAAGATATTATGTTCCTATTCGAGCAGAGCAAGATATATAGCTAAAGCAGAAAAATTACAGCTTAGCAATGTGCTAAACACAATGCACTGCAAGAAAGCTATCAAACGTAAGAGTCATGTTAATTGTATAAAGCCATTGGTGTTGGAAGTATAAAATGATCATATTGATTATATTATATATAAATTAAATAGTAGAAGAAAGATAATTACTTTAGAATATTTTGATGTAAAAAAATTCTTTTAATTCTAAATTTTTCTTTTCTTATTGTAGAGAGAATTTTCTTTAACTTCAATCTTCTCTATTATTCTCAAAATTTTATTTTTTAAATATGTGAGCACTTAATTCTATTAATTATTCCAACTATATTTTAAATCATTCCACTTTTATGAAATAGTAAAAATTAGGTCACAATTTATTTAAACCAAAAGAGGCAAACAATTATAATTATGTTTCCTCTTTTCAACCACCACACTCATATATAAAAATTAAGTAGTGATTTATTAAATTTTAAGTGTGTGAGCACTTAATTCCATTAATGATTTCAACTATATGTCTCATTTTAAACAATTCTATTTTTATGAAAAAATAGAAATTAGGTCACAGCTTATTTAAACCAAAAGAAGCAAACAATTATAATTATGTTTCCTCTTTTCAATCACTACACTCATATATAAAAATTAAGTGGTGATTTATTAAATAAAAGGAGTCAAAACACTTATGATTGTATTTTGCATAGTCTTTATTTTAGATAAAAGATAAAATGGTAATTTGAACTAGTAAATGGACTAAAGGCCTAAGGGCTTTTTAGCTCAAAATTAGAGACCTAAATTGTAGTCATTTCACAATCCATTGATCTTCTAAGGTAGCCTCGGGCTATTTCAATAAAAATCAAATGTTGCACTCTAGTTGGTCCATTTAATAAATAAATCTAAATTTTAATAAAAATTATATTAATTAAAATTAATATTAATCCTTTGACCAATAATACCTACTCAATTCTATATGATGTCATAATTAAAGTTAGGCCATTATAAAATGTCATGCCTCTTTAATTACTTATTTACCTCTAAGCTACCGAATGCTCTAATGATTATTTTTAATATGTCTGTATTTGTATATAATTTTATAAATACATATTATTATTCAATAACTAATTTATTAAATAAATTACAGCCACAGATTTAAATGATCAAGTACTGCAAATAGCTTATGTGACATCATTTAATATAGATTCTATAATGTAAGTATATGTTCTTATGATCCATGAAATTGCATCTCCAAGTCATTAAGATTTTAACCTTCTATTTGGATCTTATTCCGTGATAACTCAAAAGAGTATAATACATAAATGCAAGTTTATTACTTACTCAAGATTAAGGTTAATCAAGCTTATTAAATCTTTATGAAATAAGATCAATGACATTTAGTTAACTAGATCAAAATTCACATTAGTCTAGTTCAATGTATCATACACTAGTTTTTCTACTTAAAGTCTCTACTTCAATAATCAAGATAAATTATTCACTATAAGAAATAAAAAAACTACAATCTTACATAATGAAATGTCTATTTTATTAATGACCATGAACAAGATTTAATTAATAAAACAACTTGTGATCTATACCTTCTATATTAACATCTATGCCAAGTACATAGATAAAATACTTTATAAATATGAGTTCTTTAATGTAGAATTAATTAAATAAAATGCCAAGTACATAGATAAAATTAATTAATTAATTAAATAAAATGTTCATATACATGCTTTTAGGGCACCATAAAGATATTACATGTCTAACAATCTCCCACTTGCTCTAAAATATGTCGAGTATCTGTCGAACTCCCATATCATCTATATGCGTTTCAAAAGTCTTTATTTGGAAATGACTTGGTGAATGGATCTGCTAGATTATCTGCTGATGCAATATTGGATACTATTACTTCACCTCTTAGCACTAATTCTCTTACCAAATGATATTTTCTTTTAATGTGTTTTTATTTCTTTTGATGTCTTTGTTCCTTAGATTATGCTATTGCTCCACTATTATCACAATAAAAAATAGTATGCATTTTAACACTAGGTATTACTTCACGTTCTAGAAGGAACTTGTGGACCCATACAACTTCTTTTGCAGCTTCAGATACTGCTACATATTCAGCTTCCATGGTGGAGTCTTGATGGGGGACAGCAAAATCAGGCCTTAGCATTCTTAAAAGATTGTAAACAGCCCATGAAGCCCAAAATGAAAAAGATTGTGGAGGAGTCAGTACCTCAATTCTAGAAGTTTGACATGCTGAAAATTAAGACTTTCTAGTAGCTCTTTTGTACTTTTTAGCAACCAAGTTAGAATTTAAATTCCAGCAAGCACTTTAAGACTTTCCAGCAACTCTTTTGGACTTTTAGCAACCAATTTAGAATTTAAATTCCAGCAAGCACTTTAAGACTTTCTAGTAGCACTTTAGGACTTTGATTTGCTATAATGTTTGAATTTTACTTGCTTTTGAATTGTCTAATACTCTTTCACACTTGTAGCTTGATCCTAATGGTCTCTATATAAACCATAGGATTAAGAGTTTGGGATCAATTATTGTTTGAGTATTCAGAGTAATAAACAGAGTGTTTTATTCAAAAACTTGTTTTGAGTTGGTGTTTAGCCAATTTCAAATTGCGTCTTGTTGAACGATATCAACATAAATACGTCTTCACGAACAAAATCATGAGCCCATCAGCGCTTGTCCTGCGTCAAGTCTGTGATACATGATTGCTTTACACTCCTCCAACTTATAGCTCTACCATTTAAAGTGAACACATATCCTGATGTTGACCTCCGGGTATCTTTATCTATTTAAAAATATGAATCTGTATACCTAATAGGGATAAGATCATCACTAGAATATACAAGCATATAATCTTTCGTTCTTCAAAGATACTTGATTATATGATTTACTGCATTCCAGTGTTCTAATCCTGGGTTTGATTGGTATTTGCTGACCATGCCAACCGCATAACAAATATTTGGTCTAGTATAAAACATTGCATACATGAGACTTCCTATAGTAGATGCATAAGGAATTCTTTTTATGCGATTTATCTCTTCAGGTGTCTTAGGACACTGATTCTTAGATAAATCAATCCCATGTCTAAAAGGAAGTAATCCCATTTTGGATTCATGTATAGCAAACTTAACCAGAAGTTTTTCTATGTATGCAGCTTGAGATAAATCTAACATCCTATTCTTGAAATCTCGCCATAACTTAATCTCAAGGATGTAACTAGCTTCACTTAGGTTCTTCATATCAAATTAATTAGATAACCAAATTTTTACTGATGATATTGCCCCCACATCATTTCCAATGAGCAGTATATAATCTACATACAAGACTAGAAATACTATCCATCAACCATATATTCTTTTATAAATATAAGGTTCATTAGGATTTTGATCAAAACTAAATGATTTGATAACTTGATCAAATTTGATATTTCAAGATCTAGATTGTTTTAACTTATAGATAGATTTTTGTTGTTTGCAAACCATATATTCTTGGCATTTAACTATAAAACTGTCTGGTTGTATTATAACGATACTTTTTTTAAGATTGCCAATGAGAAAAGCAGTCTTGACATTCATTTGCCAAATCTCATAATCAAGATTTGCTGTAATAGATAAGATAATTCTGATAGACTTAAGCATGGCTACTGGTGAAAAAGTTTTCTCATAATCAATGCCTTCTTTCTGAATAAACCCTTTCACAATAAGCCTTGCTTTAAAAGTTTCTACCTTATCATCTATCCCTCTCTTTCTTTTATAAACCTATTTACAACCTATAAGTTTTATCCCTTCAGGTTTTTCTACAAGTTCCCAGATCTTATTAGAATATACAGAATCCATTTATGATTTTATAACTTTATGCCAATGATCTACATCTACATCAACCATAGCTTCATTATAGCTAGTGGGATCCAATTCATGTTCATTAAAAACTGCGTGACAAGTCTCTCCAATAAACATGTACCTATGAAGATGTATAATATTCCTTCCACTACGATGAAGTACTGGTGACTGATGCTCTACAATTGATTCTAGTTGGTTATTATAATTTGGAATAGGAATTATTGTATTGTCTCTTTCAGGCACAACACTAGAGTTTTCAGATAACTCAGCAAGAACTATCTTACTCATAAGCTTGAAGTCTTTCATATAATCTTTCTTAAGAAATATTGCATTTGTGCTAACAAACACTTTCTTATCTTGAGAACTATAGAAAAGACTTCTTTTTGTTCCTCTAGGATAGCTAATGAATAGAAAAACTTCTGACTTAGAATCTAATTTATCTGTCTTTCCTTTTAGCACATGAGCTGGACAACCCCATATATGTAAATGACGTAAACTTGGTTTACACCCTATCCATATTTCCAAAGGTGTTTTAGGGACTGACTTAGATGGAATTAAGTTAAGAAGATACATGACTATCTCTATGGTGAACCCCAGAACGTGAGGGGTAAAGTTGAATAACTCATTACAGACCTTACCATTTTAAGAAGAGTCATATTTCTCCTTTCTGCTACACCATTTTGCTGGGGTGACTCAAGTGCAGACAATTGGAATAATATCCCATTTTCTGACATATAGGTCTTGAATTCACTATAGAGGTATTCTCTACATTGATTAGATTGAAGTGCCTTTATGTGTTTCCCTAATTGTCTTTCCACTTCTACTTAAATCTCTTTAAATTTATCAAATGCCTCAGACTTATGACGCATTAGATACACATAACTGAATCTAGAATAATCATCAATAACAGTGATGAAATATTCACAACCACTTCTAGCTTGTGTGCTCATGGGCCCGCATACGTCAGAGTGCACTAATTCTAATGCTTAAGTGGCTCTTTTTCCTTTAGCATTAAAGAGCCTTCTGATCATTTTTGTTGGTGATCGAGTGTGTGACATACGAGTGTATACATAATTTCAAAAATTACTACACGTAGCAGAAACATGTTACAAATACCCCCAATTTACAAATTAATCATATATATCACATATATACATAAGTATAACTATTATACAAATTTATACATGATGAACAATTGTATTAAAACATTATGTAAAAACACTTACCTAATGAAGGTAGCTTTACAAATTCTTCAAGTCTTCCAACAATCCAAGTTAAGAGCTCACCTTGTAATATGTTGTTGAACAATTCTAGTACATAATAGTTTAATGGGATTATGGAGCTAGAATGGTAGCTTAGTTTTAGAATTTCCAGCAACATGTATTCAAACTCTTTTGAATACAATTTTGTTTCTTAAAATGGAGATGGTAAATATTTTACTTACAACTCTTGTATTAATTAGAAATATTTTACATACAACTCTTGTATTATTCTTAGAAACAATTTTCACATGATAATTATTTTGAACAACTCTTTTCTAAAATAATTATCTTTTTCTCCATTTTCATTTCATTTATTTTAGCCATCCTTTAAAGAAGAAGATGAAAAGAAGTTTGTTTATTTTCCAACCCTTGAAAGAACAAAACTCAAAATTCTCTCATTTATCTCTTACCTTGCTATTGCCGAATTCTCCTCTCCAAATTGAATGAATGATTCAATTATTTTGCCAAAATCAATTTTGTTTATTCAACACTTTGATTAAACAAAAACAAGTGCCCCACCAATTTTATTGTTGGTCTCCTACTTAGGATTAATTAAACCAAGCACTAGATTAATGGCCACCTAAATTAATCTTTACCTAACAAATATAATTACTTTAATTATAATGGGTAATTAAATGGCCAACATCTAGGCCCCTCATTGTATTAGAATACAATGCCATGATCTCTCTCTATATATATATTATAATATTATCTAATAATATAATAATATATAATTTAATTATTCAAAACAATTTTGAATAATTACTTTTTACCTTACTAATTTTTTTACTAAGGTTAAATAGTAAAAAGGTAAAATCAAACATGGAACAAATTTTGCCACTTGTCAATATTCTATTAATTAACAACCCTTGTTAATTAATTGAGTGATTTACTTAACAATTAAGTCTTGACAAAATGTACATCCCGAGGGATCCCGAACTAATTATTCTATTTTACTAAAATTTATTAGATCGAATAATTCAATCTAATCCGTTACCCTAGTACGCAACGAGTACACTTCATATTGTGAGACTCTCTAGGTCCACACGTGATTTGTCATATGGATCTCCTCCATACGTCTGTGAACGATGTCACACACACACGTTACGGATATTATAAATCAATGTGTTAGACCATGCAAGTTGAGGTTATTGCATATTCGTATAATCCTTCCATCATTTATATCGTTGAAGAGCAGAGATATAGATCATCACCGTCAAATCTCTATTTCCTCAACCATGAACTTATCTCCAGATTTATATTTCATTAAACGATATTCACAAACACTTTTGTGATATTGTTCATTCCTTCGGAATATATTTTCTAAGGTTTATGCTTGTGGCCACAAGACTTTTTGAAATATAATCTCTGAGCATCAGGATATACAACTCACTCATATGAGCTGATGGATCCCATATCTACGCACACTGGACTCCATAAGCATCGGACCATACCCAGCGACACCCAGCGGTCAGACTATGAAAGGTTTCTGACATGTGTGAAACCAAAGCATGGTGGATCACTCACAAGCCCACCGTGGCACTCAGGTCAAAGGACTAAAAATACTACTCAACTCGGAAGACCTTCCATTGAGGATTTCATGAGATGTCTATCGGAGGTCCTCGTGAGTCTGTTCAATATCCAATCCTTACTGAATACCTGCATCTCTATACGAGCTTCTACTAAGCTCATGGTTTGCTAAGACTAACCATCTGAACGATCTAGATATAGAAATACACTAATCTATATTAATGAGTTCCACCGATAGACCCACATCTATGAAATTAGATCAAGAATATTATGTTTGAGAACATACTTGCATAATGACATTTCCTAGTACCATCTGCAACTCATTGCAGCTATGTCATTACTAATATATTCTCAGATCATTGTCCCATTTAAGACAAGACTCTAACTTCTTAGATTTCGCTAACTATATGAACACGCTAACTCTTAGCATCACTAACTCTTAGTAGCATTAACTCTTAGTAGCACTAACTCTTAGTATTTATAACTATTAGCGTTGTTAACTCTTAGTATTGATTGATTTAAACTCCTTTAAACCAGATTTAAACTCCTTCAAATCATATAATGTCTGAACGTTACAAGCATCTTACCATTTTAATTATAAATAATATTAATGATTTAATTAGAAATGATAATTGTATAAATACTATCAATAAATATTTACATTTTGGGATGGCACGTAAGCACAAATTTCAACAATTTTACCTTCTATACAGGATTCATATATTGGCAGTGTTTTAGTGTTTAATGAACTTAAAGGCCTATCTTTAACTAGTCTTTAGATCCTATCTATACTAATGTGACCAAGACATAGATACCACAATTATGTTTGATTAGTAAGGGATATCGTAATCCTCTTATGGTGATTAAATTTATTATTAAACCCGATATTGTGTAATGCGTTGATATTAGGATATATATAATATAAATTGTGAAGTAATATACCCAGATTTTTGTTTTTATAACCATAGTTGAGTTAAAGATTACAAAATAATCAGATTTATTCAAATAGCTTATTGAAATCAAATTGCATTTAAGTTCAGGTACAATAAAAAATTATTTAATATTAAAGTCCTAAAATCATCAAAATACAGATAAATGACTCCCACTGCTTTAGTTGCAATAATTGTACCATTTCCAAGTCTGAGACTGATTTCCCCATCACTGAGTTTTTTGATTTTCTAGAACTTTTGTAAAGAATTATAAATATGATTAGTGGCTCCAGAAATCTACAATCCAAAAATCTATAGAATCAACCACTAAACATGTCTTAATAAAAATAATTTTACCTAAAGTTGAAGCTGCCCCTTTAGCCATTGAAAGCTTGGCTAAGTAAATTAGACAATTTCTCTTCTAGTACCCTTTATCGCCATATTGGAAATACTTTCCTTTGGGCCTTTTCTCATTTTTATTGATTTTCACATTTCCTGAATTAGATGTTTTCTTGGGCTTATTCTTCTAATTATTCTTACTACCATTTCTCTTAAGATTGGGACTAGAAGATAGGCCCTCAGTTCAATGAATACTTTATCCAGATTTCATGATAGCCTCAGCAGCTTTTAGCTGATTCATCACCTCAGTTAATGTGAAATCTAGCTGGTTCATTGGCATATTCAATAACAAAGTCTGAAATGAGGGTGCTAGGGTTTCTAAGACCATCTCAACCTTAGATTGGTTGATATATTCCCCCACTTAAGTCCTCTATTTGCTGGAACAATGCAATTATTTTTAGCATATGATCCTGTACTGGAGTTCCTTCAGCTTGTTGACTATTCATGATCTCTTTTAATGCAGCCTGCCTTAGAGTTGTATTTTTATCAACAAATATTTCCTAAAGGCTAAAGATCATATCAGCAGCTATAGTCATTCCCTTATATTGTTTGGCCAACGTATTAGACAGTGAAGCTAATATATGGCATTTGGCCATCTCATTAGACTGTTGCCACTTATTGTAGGCATTTATTTCAGCTTATGCTGTATTATCTTTTGGTTTTGGAGGGCATTTTTTATTCAAAATTTATTTGTGCTTATCAGCTATGAGTACAATGTCTAGGTTCCCCTTGCCATCGATAAAGTTATTTTTGGTTAAGAATAATGCTAGTGGGCTGAATGATGTCATTTTCTGAAAATAAATAATTCATACACAAACATGCATTCTTTTGTAGCATATAAATATTTTGCATGAATGCATGTATGTAGAACTCTTTGATTACATTATGCATAAGTAATCTAATTTTCATTCAGAAAACTCCTCTGTAGGGTGGTTGTATCCATTTTGAATAGATTAATACCATACAAATTTATTATTATCATCTAGATATCTTATATGAAATAATAATAAACTATTGATTCTTTAACCCTTATGTTTAATTGACAAGAACTCCGTAAGGAGGATATCAATTAACCTAAGTTGAGTGTATAACTATTATTTCAATCATTTATATTTTCCAATTAAAAAAGCTACCGTAGGATAGTCAATTTCGCATAAGTCATATATTAGATCATATCCTTTAGAGAAGTCCTATCTAGTAACCAGTTCTGATTAATACCCTTCGTAAGGAGCTCACAGGATTTGGGATAAGATATCAATCTACTTTATTATAGGACTAATAATGGAGATCATGGACATTATGCCTAAAGCACTCTCCTACTCGATATTTTTAATCCTTAGAGTTTTTATTTTGGTTTTATTTATTTTAATATAGTTATTATTTTATTAAATTGACATTAAGCCAATTAATATCTAATTATCAAATAAAATAATTAATTAGACTATGTTAAATTATTAAATCAATATATAAAACAAATATAACATTAATCTTATTCTGATCACATTAGAATATTAATATCACAAGATATATCAACGCATGAACATGTGAATGTAGCGCCCTTAATCTATATGACATGCTATTCAATCAATCAATCAAATAACTAGATAAATAAACAACCCATAATCCATGGTTTTTTCTAGGAAGAAAAATATTAAAACTAAGCCTAAATTCTTCAAAGTCTTCCTTGAAGTCAACTTGGGCTCTTCTATAATGTCCATCTCCATCCTCATTTACTTTCAAGTTTAATGGGCTTGATATGTTGGAATTTTTTTTTAAACTTTGCTTTGGTCCATTCATTTTTATAATAAAATTGGGCATTTAAAAAAATTTATTTTGGGCCTTATTGAAAAGATTTATTAAAATAATTTTAGACCCAATATAATTAATCCTTTAGATACTTCATAAAATTTGGACCAAAATTAAAAAGTTTTTGGGCCAACGTTAAATTCGTAAATACCCAAAAATAGTCCACAAATATATTTAGGGTCAAAATTAGGACCTATTTGCTAATTCCTTAAAGTTGTCTAACCAAAACATATTTATTCAACACTTTAAGGGCTTAGATGACAAATTAAAAATTGAAATTCTATTTTGGACTAATTTATAAATATTTTAAAATTAAACGTGCCAAAATAGAATTCACAAGAATTATAAGGGGGTTGAATAAAAATAAATAAATAAAATCCAAATTTTTTTTCACCCACACTTAATGCCACCACTCCCTCTTGTCGCCACATGACATTATATGCCACCATCTTGCCAAAAACAAAAAAAATTACATATCAATTACAATCATAATTATATAACATGATATTCCTATGCTACAAAATTTGGCTTACAATATATATAAAAAATTGAAATAATCACGAGGGAAATTTGTGATATTATTTCATCACCCCCTCTTGTTACATACTAGAAACTAATGACAAGCAAATCTCTACCATGATTTGGGCAATAAAAAATATTTATCAAATAATTAAATTATAACAACAATAGATCAATGAAATTATTTGGTGCCACAGTTAATATTCACAACCATACATAATATATACCATATTTACATGTAATATAGATCAAAATTAGCTATGATACCATTTTGTTGAAAGCATAATATGATCATATTGATTATATTACATATAAATTAAATAGTAGAAGAAAGAAAATTACCTTAAAATATTTTGATGTAGAGAAATTCCTTTAACTCCAATCTTTTCTTTCTTTGTTATAGAAAGAATTTTCTTTGGTTCTTGTCTTCTCTATTATTCTCAAAATTTTATCTTTTAAGTGTGTGGGCACTTAATTCCATTAATAATTCTAACTATATGCCTCATTTTCAACCTTTCTACTTTTATGAAAAAGTAGAAATTAGGTAACAACTTATTTAAATTAAAAGAGGCAAACAATTATAATTGTGTTTCCTCTTTTCAACCACCATACTCATATATAAAAATTAAGTGGTGATTTATTAAATAAAAGGAGTCAAAACACTTATGATTGTGTTTTGTATAGTCATCATTTTAGGTAAAAGATAAAATAGTAATTTGAGCTAGTAAAGGGACTAAAGGCCCATGGGTTTTCTAGCTCTAAATTAGAGACCCAAATTCTAGTTATCTCGTGATCCATTAGATCTTCTAAGTTAACCCCAGGCTATTCCGCTAAAAGCCCAAGGTTGCACTTTAGTTGGCCCATGTAATAATTAAATCCAAATTTTAATTAAAACTATATTAATCATTTGACCAATAATACCCACTCAATTAACCCTCTATATGATATTATAATTAAAGCTAGGCAATTATAAAATGTCATGTCTATTTAATTACTTATTTGCCTCTAAGTCACCGAATGCTCTAATGATCATTTTTAATATGTCTGTATTTGTATATAATTTTACAAATACATATCATTATTCAATAACTAATTTATTAAATAAACTGCAGCCACAAATTTAATTGATCAAGTACTAAAAACAGCTTAAGTGACATCATTTAATATAGATTCTATATTGTAAGTATATATTTCCATGATCTATGAAATTGCATCTCCAAGTCATCAACATTTTAACCGTCCAATTGGGTCTCACTCTGTGATAACTCAAAAGAGTACAATATATAAATGTAAGTTTATTATTTACTCAGGATTAAGGTTAATCAAGCTTATTAAAGCTGTGTGAATTAAGATCCATGGCATTTAGTGAACTAGATCAAAATTTACATTAGTATAGTTCAATGTATTATACACTAGTTTTTCTACTTGAAGCTTTACTTCAATAATCAAAGGAAATTATTCACTATAAGAAGTAGAAAACTACAGTCTTATATATGAAATGCCCATTTCATTAATGACTATGAACAATATTTAATTTATAAAAAACTTGTGATTTATACATTCTGTATTAGCATCATATGCCTAGTACATAGATCAAATACTTTATAAATATAGGCTCTTTAATGTATGCTCAATTTTGTATTAATAAAATTTATTAATCAAATAAAATGTTAATATACATACTTTTAGGGACTATAAAGATATTACATGTCCAACAATTGGAAGGTTTAATATGTGTTGCATTATCTGCGAACTCTATTAATAAATAACAAAAGAGAAAATATAGCAATGTTTGAAAATAATAGCCTTGACAATATTTACGAGACAACTTTAACCGAAAATAATTTCCATTCAATTCTAAGGCTTCCATCTTTCTAATTTCAAAGGTTAAAAATAGAATAGGCACAAGCTAGAAATTTACATTATGGAAAATTGAATTCTGAATTATATATCAAAAACAGATACCAAAGAGCTAGAAATTTACATTATGGGATAACAAGTTTCTTTTCAAAATAGATGGTGTCCTAAGTAAGCTAGTAGCCTCTTTAATTTCATCAATTGACACCTAAAAGAATTATCAGAGAAAGGCTAATTTTTTTGAAAATTTTAGAATTTGGATGCAGTGTTTAATGCTTGTTAAGGCGTGCCAGCCACTGTCCTTAACACTCTTTCTGCCCCTACAAGAATGTAATCTTGGTTCAAATGGGTTAAATGGCAGTATAGCTTCCAAGATTTAATGCTAAGTTTAAAAGTTGTAAGAATGCACTCTCAAATGTAATTTTCCTACGTAGCAAATAAATGCCTTTGAATTGTAGTTTTTGCTTTTATAAAAATATGATGAGAAATTCAAAATCAAGAAGTGTATATTCTATCATCTAAGAGAAGCCAACAATATATAGTAAAAAAGTTACTATTCGTACAATTACCATACCTTTTTCAAAAGCCACAAAGTTGATTGTTCAAGGTGGTTTTTCAGAAGAGTTATAACCAGTCACTGGTGCCATGACTTGGATTTCTCAAGCTACGGCGCCTACATTCTACCATAGGTTGACGCTGCGGCCTGAAATGGTTGGGCTGTGGGGTTAAACCAATTGCAACCTTCAATATGAGGCCAAAACTGAGTCGTGGAGCCTGGTTACTACCAAAGGTGGCACTACGATGCTAACTCCTAGTGTCACGACACTTGGTTATGCCTAAGCACTAATGCTTGTTCCCTTCTTTAGTCCCTTTGTTATATGTTTTACTTTACTTGTCTATTTTAAAATAATCTTAATAATTTCAAAAATTCCCTATACATGTCAAGATAAACAAAATAAATTAACTCCAAAATTCAAAACAGAATTTAATGTATATGATTGGTGCTTTTCTAAGCTATGAACTAGTCATTGAATAGTTAATTATGTTTTACAAGAACTAGGAGAAACAGAAGTTTTTATGAACCTTCATTCTTTAGGTTTAAAATAGAGGTCAAATATTCATATTAAATTCTCTATTAACTTCTTTGTTTAACGATGGGATAATGCTTTCACATCCCTCGATCAAAATGGCCTTATGGGATTTCTTGTTTCCCATTTTATCTTCTTTTCTGTACTTATATTGATTAGAAAAATGACCAATTGTATCACAAACATAACAATTTCGTTTCTTCTTGAATAAGAGCTTTGGATTCTTAAAGTATTTCGTGGTTGTGGGTTTGGAATGCTTCTCCATTGGTTTAACATTTTTTCCAACCAGGTTGGCCTTAGAACAAAACTACTTTAGCCTTCTCAATGTTCTTCTATTGGCGGTTACTTTGTTCAATTCTAATGTGAATGATTGTATCATCTAACTTTAAGTGTTTCCATTTATGCCTTTTACTTTTCTTACAATCTTTTTAAGAATCTAATAATTTTTTAACTAAGTAACCAACCACAAAAGGTTCTAGGAGAGTGATGTCCTCATCTATTAAATCATTGATTTGAGAAGTAATATATATTTTTAGACATTTTAAAGTCTAAGAAATTGACAATCATATACTTTTAGGCGCCAGCATCTTCAATAATGTATTTTTTCTTTAGTTATGCCCAAATCTCATTTGTATTTTTATAAGTAGAATAAAAATCATATAACTCATTAGATAAGGTATTTAAAATGTTATTATGACATATCTTATTTGTCTTATTCTATTTTTGAAACAACTCTATATAGTTATCTGTGTTGGGTTTTGGAGGCTGCTGTGTGAGATACTCTGCCAAATTCATAACATCCAATGTGTAAGGTTTTTTCTTTATGTAACCAATCATAAGGTTGCATCTTCTCATTATTAAAGGAAGTGTTTCCTCCATTAGCCAAAACATGGCTGCCCACTTCAATGAAACAAAATGAATAAAATTCATTTAATTGCTTATATTAATATATGTAATATAAAGAAATTCTCTACCATTCATATTGGCCAAATATTAAATCCTTGTAAACAAAATTAATGCACTAAATTATATAATAATGTTTAGTGCATTAAAAGTATATAATGAATAAATCAAAAACTATTTTTGATTATTTAATTAATATAATAAAATAAATCAAAAACTATTTTGTATTATTATATTAATATATCATGAAACAAAATAAAGGGTTTAGATCTTGCCATTTGTCACCATTCTATTGGTTAACAACTTTTGTTAATAATATTATCAAATAAATCAAAAACTATTTTTGTATTATTTAATAAATATATCATGAAACAAAATAAAGAGTTTAGATCTTGCCATTTGTCACCATCCTATTAATTAACAACCCTTGTTAATTAATTAAGTGATGTGCTTAACAATTAAGTCTTGACAAATGCGCATCCCGAGGGATCCCGAAACAAATATTCTCTTTTGCTGAAATTTATTGGATCGAATTAATTCAATCCAATCCGCTACCTCAGTGCGCAATAAGTACACTTCATATTGTGAGACTCTCTAGGTCCACACCTAATTTGTCATATAGAGCTCCTTCATATGTTCGTGAACAATGCCCCATACACACGTTACGAATTTTACAAATTAGCGTGTTAGACCATGCAAGTTGAGGTTATTGCATATTCATATAATCCTTCTATCAATTTATATCCTTGAAGAGCAGAGATATAGATCATCACCGTTAAATCTCTATTTGCTAAAACATGAACTTATCTCCAGATTTATATTTCATTAAACAATATCCACAAACACTTTTGTGATATTGTTTATTCCTCCGGAATATATTTTCTGAAGTTTATGCTTGCGGCTACAAGACTTTCTGAAATATAATCTCGGAGCATCAGGATATACAACTCACTCATATGAGCTGATGGATCCCATATCTATGCACACCGGACTCTATGAGCATCGGACCATACCTAGCGACACCCAACGGTCAGACCATGAAAGGTTTCTGACATGTGTGAAACCAAAGCATGGTGGATCACTCACAAGCCCACCGTGGCGCTCAGGTCAAAGTATCACAAATACTACTTAACTTAGAAGACAATCTATTGATAGCTTTATGAGATGTCTATTGGATGTCTTCGTGAGTCTGTTCAATATCCAATCCTTACTGAATACCTGCATCTCTATACGAGCTTCCTACTAAACTCATGGTTTGTTAAGACTAACCATCTGAACCATTCAGATATAGATATACACTAATCTATATTAATGGGTTCCACTGATAGACACCGCATCGATGAAATTAGATTAGGAATATTGTGTTTGAGAACATACTTGCATAATGACATTTTCTAGCACTATCTCCAACTCCTTACAGCTATATCATTATTAATATATTCTTGGGTCATTGTCCCATTTTAGACAATGTTCTAACTCTTTAGATTTTGCTAACTATATGAACATGCTAACTCTTAGCATCACTGACTTCTAGCATTACTAACTCTTAGTATTTATAACTATTAGCATTGCTAACTCTTAGTACTGATTTAAACTCTTTTAGACCAGATCTAAACTCCTTCAGATCATACAATATCTAAAACGTTACAAGCATCTTACCATTTTAATTATAAATAATATTAACGATTTTAATAGAAATTATAATTGTATAAATATCACTATATATTTATACATAATGGGATAACACGTAAGCACAAATCCCAACAAGGTCAGCCCAATGGGTATAACTATTGAACCTTAAAGGCCTATAAAGGATGAGATCCTAGGTTCAACACGGTTGGGGGTCATGCATGAGGCAGATTATGTGGGTGCACCAGTAGGTGCTGAGGTGTCAGCCACTGGTTGGACCAAAGTAGTTGGTGGGCCTTACATAGTCTTACAAAAAGGCCAACCCAATGGGTACAACCGTTGAACCTTAAAAGCCTATAAGGGATGAGATCCGAGGTTCAACACGGTTAGGGGTCATGCATAAGGCAGATTATGTGGGTGCGCCAGTAGGTGCTGAGGTGTCAACCACTGGTTGGACCAAAGTAGTTGGTTTAACCAGTGGCTGACACCTCAGCACCTACTGGTGCACTAGTAGGCCCTACATAGTCCTTTAGTAACTTTGTACATTTACTTTTCTTTGTAAAATTTTACTTCTTAAATTTCTCTGTTTTATTATAATTTATTTTTATTTTTTATGGCTGGTTCTACCACTTAATTTATTTTGTTATCTTCTTTTATTTATATTTAGTTTTTCATGGTTGGTATTACCACCTAACTTAGATTATTTTCTTTTGTTTACTTTTTATATTTTATTTTTCGTGGTTGGTTCTACCACCTAGTTCTTTTTATTTTCTTCCTTTATTTATTATGGTTGATTTTACAACCTAACTTAACTTATTTTCTTATTGTTTATTTGTTGTATTTTATTTTATTTTTCATGGTTGGTTTTACCACCTAAATCTTTTTAATTTCTTGTATTTTATTTATATTTTATGGTTGGTTTTACCACCTAACTTATTTTAGTTTCTTTTATTCATGTCTTAATGTTTCCTTGAGAGTTTCCTTTGAAAAAAAAGAAATTTTTTTTAGGATGTATGTATCGACTTAGAGATAAACGAGGATGATTTGTGAGAGGAGTAGAACTAGAACCACCACACAATTTTTAGAAGAAAAGAATTCACAATCTAGTTCACCTTGTAATTCCAACACAATTAGCCAACACGAGGATAACCCCATTAAGATTCTAAAAGATTACTTACATCCCACTCGCACAACTACGCCATTATGCATTATATTTTCACCTAACACACTACATTTGGATTTTAAACTTGGAATGATACAACTTCTACCCACTTTTTATGATCTAGATAATGAAAATCCTTATGTACATGTTAGGAAATTTGAAGAGATAGTGGCCACCTTTCATAGCCAACCCAAAACCATAGACATTATTAGGCTTAAATGCTTCTCTTTTTCTCTAAAAGATAAAGCAAAGAGTTGGCTATACTCATTGAGGCCAAGGTCTATAGGAACTTGGGCAAAAATGACCCATGTATTTTTCAACAAATACTTCTCACAACACAAAACTAATGGCTTGAAAAACTAAATTTCTTCCTTCTCTAAAAAAGATAGTTAAACCTTATATCAAGCATTAGAAAGGTTTAAAGAGTTGTTAAATCTATGCCCTCACAATAAATATAAAAATTGGTGCTTAGTTAGCTATTTCTATAAGGGACTCGTAATTAGAGAGCTTTAATTTGTTGAGATGATATGTAATGGGGAGTTCTTTCATAAAGATCTTAAGGATGCCATAGAATTTCTTAATGACTTAGCCAAAAAAAGGCTATACATAGACTAAACCTAGCACTACTGAAAGCACAAATAGGTCATAACCTAGTGGCATTTTTCATCTTAGTGAATAGAATAACCTTAAAGCCAAGTTAGAGGTTTTAAGTAGGGAATTAGAGGCCATGAAAACTAAAGATAGAATGGTCACCCACACGGTTGCTAGGGTTGAGTCATATGAAGTCTGTTTTATTTATGGAGGCAAAACACTTAGCTTAGGATTGCCACACTTATAGTGAGATGAGAGGGATATATGAGGAACAATATAATGCCCTAGAGATGTACAAAAAGCCTTATTCACCCAACTCTAACACCTATAATCCTAACTAGAGAAATCACCCAAACTTCAGTTGGAAATCTGACCAACCAGCTAATAACCATTGGAAACAATAACAACATGCACCCAAGTCTTATATTGCACCTTAATATAATGCATGACCAACTAAGAGTCCTTTAGAGGACACAGTACAAGCATTTATAGAGGCACAAAGTAAGACTAATAAAAAATTTGAAACGGTTCTTGCACAGGTGGTAGATGAAAATAAAGAAATCAAGAGTCAAATCACTAAGTTGAACAGTGCCTAAACTATACAAGAGCAAGGTAAGTTTCCATCTCAACCTTAATCCACTCCAAAAGGGCAATTCATGGCACAAGCTTCTACTTCTGATGCACAAAATCTCAAAGAAGCTAATGCCATCACTACTCGAAGTGGTAAAATTGTGAGTGATCCTACTTCTCTAACCAACACAACCATGAGTAGTAAATATGCCCTATAGATAAGAGGCCACAGTTGAAAAAGAGCCCAAAAATAAATTTTTAATCCTGGTGCCTTTTCGCCAAGCTCTTCGACTTATTGGAAAAAATTTAAAAATTCAATGTGAGATTTAGAACGCTTAAAACAAGTTAAGATTAATCTTTCCTTGTTTCATATGATTAAACAGGTTAATGCTTATACCAAAGTCATCAAGGATCCATGCAGCATTAAAAGAAAACACTATGTAAAGAAAACTAAATTTTTCGTAGAGCAAGTAAGTGCAGTAATTGAACAAAAGGCACCACCTAAGTATAAAGACCTTGGATGTTTCATAATCTCTTTTCAAATTGGGACACATGAGTTTGGTCAAGCGTTGTTGGACTTAGGAGCAAGTCTTAATTTAATGCCTTATTCTGTTTATTTGCAATTGGGACTTAGTAAGATTAAACTTATATCTGTAGTCCTACAATTAGCTAATCGATAAATCAATAAACCACAGAGAATAGTGGAATATATTTGGTTACAAATTGATAAATTTTATTACCCTGTTGATTTTCTTGTTTTAGATACTCATTCTATGGTTAATATAGAGTCTAAAGTCCCTCTTATTTTAGGGAAACCTTTTTTTGTCAATGCTAATGCTCTTATTAATTACAGAAATGGTTTAATGAAATTATCTTTAAGGAATATGACTCTTGAGGTGAATATTTTTCATATTGACAAGAAACCAAGAGAGGAAGACAAATGCTATCATTCATATATAAATAGACACACTTATAATAGAGAAAGCTTATAAAAACCATGACTTTAATTCTTTAAAAAAACCTCTTTAATTCTAATTTTGAAGAATTGTGTTATCTTGATAACACAACTGATGTATTTAGTATTTTTTGACTTACAAGATAAAGGTACTCGATTTTGGCAGCCACGCTTTGAAGAGTTGCCACAAATAAAGGAGAGAACGAAACCATCAAACCTCGAAACACCACAAGTTAATCTTTTCCCACTGCCTAAAGGTTTGAAACACGCATTCTTTGGACTAGGTGATACATTTCCTATCATTTTCTTCTGAACTTAGTACTGAACAAGAGGAAAATTTGATAAAATTATTAAAATAACATAAGTCTGTACTAGGTTAGACCATAACTGATATTAAAGGTATTTCTCCATTAATATTCTTCTATAGAATTCATTTAAAGGAAGGTGCCCAACCTTGTAGAGACCCCTAAAGAAGACTTAACCCAATAATGAAAGAAGTAATGAAGAAAGAGGTCTTAAAACTATTAGATGCAAGTATAATCTACCCAATTTCTGATAGTCAATGGGTAAGTCCAACTTAAGTAGTTCTTATGAAATCTGGAGTTACTGTTGTGGAAAATGAGAATGTGATACCTCTTCCAACTAGAATAGCAAGTGGTTGGCAAATGTGCATTTATTATAGAAAGCTAAATATAACCATCAGGAAATACTATTTTCCATTGCCTTTTATTGACCAATTTTTAGAGCATATAGCTGGTCATCCATTTTATTGCTTTCTTGATGGGTATTCAGGATATAATCAAATTGAGATAGCTATAGAAGATCAAGGCAAAACCAGTTTACATGCCTTTTGGTACTTATGTTTTTTATAGAATGCTATTTAGATTATATAATGCACCAGCTACTTTTCGACGTTGTATGCTGAATATTTTCTCTAATATGGTTGAAAAATGCATGGAATTTTTTATAATTGATTTGACTATTTTTGGTGATTCGTTTGACTCATGTTTACTTAACTTAAAAGCTATTTTGAGTAGGTGTGAAGAAAAATGAATAGTGCTAAGCTGGGAGAAATGCCATTTCATGTATCTTCAAAAATCATTTTGTGGCACATTTTATCTGAAAAAGGAATAAAGGTTGACAAGTCAAAAATCAAATTAATCTCTAAATTACCTACACGAAAAATAATAAAAGATGTCCGATCTTTTCTTGGACGTACTGACTTTTATAATAGGTTTATACAAAATTTTTCTGCCATATCTAAACCATTATGTAACCTTTTGCTAAAAGTTGTTGAATTCACATGGATACAAGAGTGTGAGGAGGCATTTCAAACACTCATTGCTACCACTACTTCTATCATGCAATCACTGGACTAGAACCTCTCATTTGTGATTATATGTAACACAAGTAACTATACTGTAGGAGTAGTTCTTTGCAACGAAGAGAGAAAAAACCCTTTATGGTCTATTATGCTAGTAAAAATTTGAATGATGCTCAAATGAATTACTCTATTACTGAAAAGGAACTATTAGTTGTTGTTTTACCTTAGACAAATTTTGTTCTTATTTGATTGGTTCACCTATTATTGTATTTACAGACCACACGAACCTTCAATATCTTTTTTCTAAGTAGGATGCTAAAGCCCATCTAATTAGGTGGATCCTTATTTTATAGGAATTCGATTTAACCATTAAAGACAAGAAAGATGTTGAAAATGTTGTTGCGGATCATTTATCCTGCCTTGAGTTTAATGAACCTACTGATGTTCCACCTATTCGAGATGATTTTTTTTATGAACATTTTTCACTGTCAGCTAAGTACCTTGGTACGTGCATATAGTAAATTATTGGTTTGTGGAGAAGTTTCATCTAATTAGAGTACACGAGATAAGTGTAAGTTCTTAGTTGAGGTACGTAATTTTTATTGGAATATTCCTTATCTTTTCAAATACTGTCCCAACCAAATTATGTAACGTTGTATTCCTAAAAGTGAAGTTGCTAGTGTTTTAAATTTTGTCATAGTGCTGCTTGTGGCGGTTATTTTTCTATAAAAAAGATAGCCGTAAAATTTTTACAATGTGATCTCTACTGGCCTACATTGGTCAAAGTTTTTATCATTCTTATGAAAGATGTCAAAAGTTAGGTACTGTATCTTGAAGAAATATGATGCCTCTTAACCCTATTCTTGTTATCGAGATATTTGATTGTTGTAGTATCAATTTTATGGGCTATTTTTCCTAATCTTTTGGTTACCTTTACATTATTCTAGCTGTTGACTATGCATCAAAATGGGTGGAGGCTATAGCTTGTCATGCTAATGATAACATAACTATGGTAAAGTTCTTAAAAGAAAATATGTTATCTAGGTATGGTACACTATGTGTCATCCTTAGTGACCAAAGAACATATTTCTGTAACTGTTCTTTTGAAGCTTTGATGCACAAGTATGGTTTTCTTTATAAAGTTTCCACTGTATACCATCCAAAAATAAATGGTCAAGCTGAGTTAGCAAATAGAGAGGTTAAACAGATTTTGGAAAATACGGTTAACCCGAATTGCAAAGATTGTTCTCTGCACCTTTCTAATGCACTATAGGCATATCACACTATATACAAAACTATCTTGGGAATGTCTCCACACTGACTTGTCTATGAAAAAGCTTATCATTTACCTATTGAGTAAGAGCATAAAGCTTACTGGGATGTAAAAGTCCTTAACTTTGATATGAGCACTACAGGTCTTTAGAGAAAGTTACAATTGTCAGAATTAGAAGAGCTACAAAATGATGTATATGAAAACTCTAGGATTTACAAAGCTAAGAGGAAAGCGGCTCATGATAAATAGATCTCAAGGAAATACTTCGAGCTAAATCAATAGGTTTAGCTTTATGATTCTCGATTGTATTTACACCTTAAAAAGTTGAGATCTCAATGAACTGGTTCATTTGTGGTAAGGCACTTTTTTCCTAATGGTGCTATTAAAATTGAGGACCCTACTGATGGGCAAAATTTCAAAGTAAATGGATAGCGGTTGAAAAGTTATGTAGAAAAGATAGATCACTCTATGTGCCTAGACGAGATCCCTCTTGTGGATCTTGTCTATCATGCTTGATCAAGTTCAATCTCTTTATACCATATTTTATATTTTGTCCATATTTTTTGTTTTGACTCTTTGTTTTTATTTTCTTTCGTATTTTATTTTATTTTATTTTCTTTCTTTTCTATTCGGTGTGATTTTTTTTCCCGGTCAAATGGTGGATATGGTATTCCATGGCTATCAAAGTCAAATTTTCAGTTCCCTAAGAACTGTCATCCAAACAAACTGTGCATTCATTGCTTCTCTTTTTTCTCATTTCTTTCAAAGTGGATGGCATTCTTGCCAACCTTCAAAAAAGCTTTCCTTCACTGCCTTAAAATGCTATACTTAAGATTTACAAAGCACGGTTTAAAAGACTAAGGCTATTAATGTTGAGGAATATACCCGTGAATATTCATTGGTTAATCAAAGCCAAGGTTCGATTATCTAGTAAGTCTATAAATGGTTTTATTTCTTTTATGTCTGGTTTTAGAAGAAGCTCATATGCTAAAAAGCGAAGGGTAAAAAGGTTACAAGTCTGTCATAAATGTGCTTGATGGAATTGTAACAAAGTTGTCATTCTTTAGGATTTGTTTCTAGAAATAGAGAAGATAAAATTTAATTCATGAAGGATGGACTAAGTAAGGAGTCTTTGGATGATATCCTAGTGACTCTTGAGATTCATCCTTGTGGCCTCGTGCAACATGAACTTCTTGATTTATGAAAAAAATTTAAAAATGAACATCAATGATATAGCTTTGGGAATCTGACTCTAAAAAACAATGTTTGCCAATTTATAAGAGAATTAGATGGGAAACCTATCCTCGACCCATATAGGGTATTTAAGCCGCTACTGGATGTAAAATCAGAGGAAGATGTGAGCCACAATCACAAATACACGGGGCTACTCATATAGATATCTTAAATTCAAATATTTTTGATTGAATAATGCTTGTGTATCGTTATCTTTGAATTTTTTTGTTTTACTTTTAAATCTCTTCTGATAAACTATTAGGTTACCAAAATCGATATTATAATTTAGTACTCTATAAATACAACATCTCATTTTCTTCATTTTCATATATTAAGATAAAGGTGAGTGTAAATATGGAGGGAACCTTAGTTTGACGATTTTGAAATATATATGTATTTTTTGTAGATCCAATTTGGGAAAAAAAAAGTGTTTGTAGAGACAGCAAAAAATCTAGGAAACGTATTAGCTACAAGAAAACTTCATTTGATATATGAATGAGGTAGCCTTTGGTTAATGGGGTGTGTGTCAATAGCTGCACATTTAAGAGAATATCAAGTTTTAGGTATTATTCTTACAGCTTTAATCGTGGGAAACCTCACTAAAAAAATAAGAGGGGGAGAATTACGAGTCTTATCCATGCATGAATGTATAGCTATATTACTTTACTATGCAGATGCTTTTATTACATTACCAGGTGGTAATGGTACCTTGAAAAAAAATTTTCAACTTGCCTTTTGGATCCAGCTGACTATCCACTAAAAACCTATAGGTTTGTTGAATGTGAATAGCTATTTTGATTTCTTACTCTGTTTTCTTGATTAAGCTGTGGAACAGAATTTTATTTCATATTCATCGTGACAAATCCTTGTTTCTGCTACCAATGTGGATGAATTAATTGATAAATTAAAGATAGTTACCTACAAACCTGGCCCAACAACAATTCAGATAGATTGGTTAGTAGGCTACAATGAGCAAAAACTGGATCAGACACTTTGTAAATTTTCTTGCCTTTTGGTTTATTAGCATCATTATTTTAGTTTATATTAGTTTAAATGTCTCTCAGATTTGTTTCTTTTGAATAACTGATATTTCAAGTAATGTCTCTTATACTTTATCTCTTTCTATTTAAACAATGAGGACATTATTTCTATCTAGTTTGGGGGACGAAGATAGTAGACATAAATTGCATTTTGCATTTAAAAAAACGATGATGGGATCCGACATACCTATTTGATTAAAATTACAGAGTAAAGAGTTTATTTTTGAACTTGTGAGATGCATTCTCGATCAATTAGATTAAGAATAATAGAGTAATGAGTTTTTTTTTTTCTAACTTTTAAAATAAATTATAACTAACTTGTTGTTATTTTATTTTATATTTCATGCATGGTTATTTAGTGCATGTATTGTTGGTAATTCTTGTATAAAGGAATTTACTTTTCTACTGAGGTTTAATTTCAAAATTGATTGGTTTAAGTCACTTTTTTTTATTTAGGTTACTAAAGAATGACTTCTGAAATATTTTTGAGCGCAATGCTAAGCTATATGGTAAGATGGATGATTCAATATATATAGTTAAGAGAATTCCCATTTTTAAGTATATATATTTTTCTAATTTCGCATATATTTTGTGAGTGAGTGAAAAGGTTAAGAAAATAACCTATAAACTTTCATTGATCTTTTGAATAAGTTAATTTTTATTTAGAATTATATTATTTGAATTTAGGGATAAAGTTGGTTGCGTAGCTAAAGGACAATTTAAAGTGAATTTTAAAATTATGCATAATATATTTTGTGAGAAACTATTTTTTTTATAATTATTTTGTAATGCTTCCTTGTATCCTTTAATTATTTCATTCGATTTTAGAAGACCAATATTTTAGAAAGCAATTTCTCACCAAAGCTATATTTATATTATTATTCTCATGAGATAATTAAAGTCCTAAAGTTGGTGAATGTCAAGAATGATTGAATTCTAAATAATTGATTTTTCTATCTTTGGATGAATCTGAGTATGTATATCTATCCTTAAAATTGACATTTTCTTGAGTGCTTAACTATTTTTCAACTCTATGAGAGAAATCCCAACCTTTTAAACAGTCATACACTTATGAGGATATGAAGTTGAGGTTTTACTTAGAGAAATTCTCAAGGCTATATGTGCTGTGGTTTGTGATAAGAAGGTTACAACTTAGTTTACACACAATTTTAAAAGTTATGATTCAAAAAAATCATAATAGCAATAGTGATATTGAACTGGCTTTTGGTTTAAAATGCTTAGATAATTTTACATATTTTATTTACACTTGAATTGCTTAGGACTAACAATAAGCTGGTTAGGGGCTGTGATGAGTATAATAAAATACATATTTGTTAAGAGATTCAATTACCATTTAATATTTAGAATGTCACTAATTTTAGCACTTTTATTTTTTTAACTTGAAATAAAGTGTGGTCCTTAAATTGTGATTAGTGAATGTTATTTGCACAAGTTTATACAAATGGACATAACTCCCAATGTAAAAAGTAAAATAAAGAAATTCTTGAACCTAGAGTAACATGACTCAATCTTACACAAACTTGAAGAACAGTCAAAATCCAAATCTAACATTTAATAGGCCATAATTGGGATACAACATAACAATATTACAACTTCCTCTCAGCTTGACCCACCTCTCATATTTGAACCGTGTTTTACAAAATATGTATCCAATTAGTAGGATTTTTAAAGCTAGAAAATTCAAAGTCAATTATATACAACTCTTATGTTTATACCAAAGTCTAACTCAGTCGTTATTATAGACCAAATCGTATATCAAAGTGGTAAAAAGGGTTGTTGATTGAAATTTGATGTAACTTTAGTATTTTGGCTATATCTCATAAGATATTAATCCAAATTGCATTAAAATGGTGCTATAGAAAAAAAGAAATTATACAACTTTCAAGTTGAAAACAAAGGCTACATCGATCGTATTCATTACCGAAAAGGTGCTGCAATTAGGTAAAGGAATTTGTAGCTAAAAATGATGATGATTGAAGTCACACTAAACATGTTCTCATTCATTACTATATAAGGACACCTTTAAGAGGCTAATGAAATTTTTTCATGTCTTAAAATTCTCTTAAATACTTTCCTTTAATATTCATAAGAATGAATTGTAAGTTAGGCTAAAGTTATTGGTAAGATTAGAGATGAAATCTTATGTGAAATAAATCTACCTCTAGACGTTGATTCTTTCTCAAGAGCTACAATATTTGTAAGTTTGTTTGTATCTAAACTCTTATCTATTATTTTTCTATAATCCAGATGTTATAATTCTCATGTCTCATATATTTTTTTGTCATACTTTCTTTATATGATTCTTGTCGAATTATAATTGTTACTAGTCACATCATTTACAAGTTAATCTTTTATTATAATATTTTCAAAATGACATATTGTCAATCTTAGATAATTTGTATAAATGAACATGGTTTGTGATAATGTTTATAAAGAGTTTGGTCATATCAATTATATTTATTATTAAATGTACCATATTTTACATATCTTTCGATTGACTGTTTGGGATGTAAAACTTTCAATTGAGTTATAAAAATAGAATTAAAGTATAGAATAGATTTATGAAACATATTAGTAATTCGTGAAGCCTTGCTCACATAATTATAATTTTCTTCCTTAATTGACATTTAATTTTACCTTCTCTATATCAATCTCACATTCAATCTTCTTATTCATTATTGTTTTAATATTTTTATTTCGCTAACCTATTTTTTCAAAAGCTTCCTTGTGGGATCAACACCTAAATCTATATTGTGATAACTATATTATATTTTGAGTGTAAATAGTGATCTAAGCAGTGATACCATCTTTGGCAGAACATATATGCCGCGACATAGAGATATTAGTGCCATGGCACGGGCATTACAGGTCACGGCACTAGGCCAAAAACAAAGAATGTCGTAGTGTAATCCAAGCCCCACTGTTGATAACCATTGATGATCGTTGGTAATCACTGATAGTTGTTGATGACAGCAGATGCCTTTCTGAATAGTGACTATGAATAATAATCTTAGTGACCATTGATAAAAGGTACCATATTCCTTTGATATTTATATTTTCTTCTATAAATAAATGGCCTATTTGAGTTATTTAAAGATGGATATTATATGAAAAATTATCCACCTAATATGATTCTTAAGATAAATGCATTAATGCTTATATTACTTTATATATTGGTAGAGATGTATGATATTAGAGATTATACAAGTGTATCTCAGTTTATGATAGTGATTAAATGAATTACTTATCAAAAGTAAGTTGATCGCCTTATAAAGGTATGTTCTAGGCTAAATGAATTATTAACATTTAATATATCTTCCATAAATTTATCCTTTATTTATTATTAAAGTGTGATTGGGTATCAAAATAAGAAAAATAAGCAAATAAGCTATTGGTAACATTAAAATAAAAATTGCTTATGGTTGGTTATTAGAGCCAAATTCTATAAGGTTAAAGTTGAATTTATCCAATCTTTTGACAAAAATCACTAAATGAGGTTAGTAATTCGATGTTGATGGGGAGTGGACTATACTTATAACATAAGGCAAGAGTGATGGTAACTCCACCTCTGTGATTGAAGATCTTATGAAGTAGGTTAATAGGGGTAATAACTGTTAGGGTCAGTGCTTAAGTGCCATCCCTGAATGTACATATACTTGTGTATTTATACAAGTGTACATTCTCATTAAATCGCTAATACCAATTAATATTATACTATGCAATGTAACGTTACAGACATTGTACGATCTGAAGGAGTCCAGATTAGATCTAAAGAAGTTTAGATAAGGGCTCATAGTTAGTCACGCTGAGATATATAAATACTAAATATTAGCACAACTAAGTGTTAGCTGGTTATAATACTCAGCGAAGATCCAAAAGTTGGAACATTATCTGTAATAGGACATAGACCTGAAAATATACTAGTAAATGCATTATTGCAAGAGTTGCAATTGGGTCCTAGGAAATGCTAGTTGCGCAAGTATATTCTCGAATAATTGTCCCTGATCTATTTCTGTCAATGCGGGTCTATCGGTGAATACCTTTAATATATAATTCAACATATGTCGTACCTATAGGATATAGATGGTCGTTCCTAGCCGACTATGAGCTTGGAGCTCGTATTGACATATGAGTATCCAGCTACGACAGGATATGAGATAGACTTACAAGGACCTCCGATAGACATCCTATATAAGCCGTCAACGGAGGGTTCTCTCAAGTTGAGTAGTATACGTGGTCCTTTGACCTAAGTGCCATGGTGGGCTTATAAATGATTCACCATGCTTTGGTTCCACGTATATCACAGATCTTTCATGGTGTGACCGTTGGGTGTCACTGGGTATGATCCGATGCTTATAGAGTCTGGTGTGTACAAATATGGGATCCGTTAGCTCGTATAGGGAGTTCGATATCTAGATGCTTCGAGACTGTATCTTAGAAAGTCTTGTGGCCACAAGCATTAATCCCAGGAAAGAGTTTCGCCAAGGTGGAGCAATATGGAAAGGAGTTTGCGCATATTGTTCAGTGAGATACAAGTCTGGAAATAAGATATGAATGAGCACTAGGGCATTTGACGGTGATAATCTATATCCCTAGCACATCAAGTATATCATGACAGAAGACTATATGTATGCGTTGTAACCTCAACTTACGTAGTTCAATGTGCTGATTTGTATATCCGTGATGTGTGCGTGGGGCATTGTTCACGGACTCATAGAATAATTCCATTTGATGAATCAGGCATAGGACCTAGGGAGTCCCATGATATAGAGTGTACTCGTTGTGCACTGGGGCAGCATGCTGGATTAAAGTATTTAATCCAGCAATATTCAGCAATACCACAGGAATGCGTACGTGTCTGTATTTAAGTATTAAATACAATAATTAGTCAATAATTGTTATTTGCTAATTGTATAATAATATGTGGCGCATTGTGGACCCTTGATTGAGTTTACCCAAGTGTGGGATTTGGTGGAACCCACAAAAGATAGACTTGGTAACTATTTACGATGGCAAAATGATCATTTCACATTTTAATTATTTAATAGTTAAATAATAAAATATTTCTCATTATAATATATTATTATATTATATTATATAATATTTTATTGTATGATATTATATATATTAATATTTTATTTGGGTGCCAACATTATGATTATTTTACTATTTTTATTATAATATAATATATATTATATTATTATTTTATAATATATTAAATATATAAAGAGAAAAATGTGTTAATTTGGTGTTGTTGGTGCATTTGGCCAAGAGAAGCAAAAGAAAATGAAGAAAGAGAAGAAAAAGGAATGGGTGCCGAAGGAGAAGAAGAAAACAAAATGAGGAAAAATAAAATTGTTTCATATTTTTCTATGGTTCTAATTGGAGCAATTGTGAATTACTTCAAATCTTTATTTCTTATCATTTTAGAGAAAATGATGAAAACACACCAGACCATTTTGGGGTTTAAGAGTTAAACCTAGTGCTGGCTATAGGGTTGTTGTTCTAGCTCACCAAGTCCACCGTGTTTGTGACTAGAATTGTCCATGAGTTGGTCTTCATACGGACTCTGAGAAAATACGTATATAATGTTACACGTTGAGGTGAGTTCTCTACCTTATTAATATATTAATGTGATTAATATATTTTATTTATTGTGTTTATTATTTAATTTAAACGCTTCCGCCGCGTATAATATATATGTGATACGTATTTTAGGCAATAGATACAATTGCACATATATACACCTACATATATTAGATCCTCGACAACAATAATATGTCACTTGTTAGAGTGATGGTAACTCCACTTATATGATTAGAGATCTCATGAAGTAGGCTCATAAGGGTAATAACAAGTCACTTGTTGTCTTGTAGTAGTATCACTATTATAATCTTCAGTCTTCCCTAAGACAAGATATTTAGAGGTTGAGTTTATATTCTTAATTAACTTTGTAGCCCAATATTGTATGATAGTGTGTTTAAACTGCAAAACACACTTGATGGAGGTTCACTTATATGAGTGTGGAATTAAGTCAATTCCTATAAGAGATTAGGTAGGAATTTCTAAAGTAATCATGAATTTCAGCTGAGCAGAGTGCCATAAAGTGCCAAAACTGTAGAATAACTCATTTGTAGAGAATTTGATGTGAGTAGTTAGTCCTTTGACTCACGCCAAACATCATTGGTTCATAGAAACTTTATATTTTACAAGTTCCTGTGAGATACGATTAATTATTTGATGGTTGGTTCGTAGCCCAAAAGGCACTAATACATATATATTGAATTGTATATATATTCATTTTCTCTAATATTTGTTTATGTATTTTGAAATTGAGAAGGATTATTGGATATTTTATATATATATTTTAAAATACACATTTGTTACAAGTTGCCTCCTTTAATATTGTATATGCAACCATTCATAAGGTTGCATACTTTCATATTATATATAAAATAATATAACCATTCATGACACCTCTTTATTTAGAAAAGGTAATGATTCATTTTGATCAATTGATGAAATTTAAATTTTGATCCAATAATTATAAACCAAGAGGTGCATATGAGGGTTGTGTCTCAAATGAAAAGGTACTTAATATCTATAAATAGAGGTTATTTATTATAAAAAATAAGAGTAAAAAAAATAGTTGTTTTAGGGTTATGTACTTAAGAGTTCACCCTTATAGAACTAACCTATTAAATGCTGGAGGGTAGACCGCCATAAAGGCTATTTACACCAAAATAATGTCCTTAAGGGACAAAAATATCCTTAAACACAATGTAGTTTTACACACTTTGACTTATAACCTATAGTATGTAATGTCTATTATATTATGAAGCATTCATCAAACTTCTTAATTTTTCTAATAAAAAGTAAATACCAAAAACAACTACTGCATGCACTTTCAACATCCCATTATTTTTTCTCCAAGAAAATTGAGCACAAATCAAGCCAAGAAAGCAAATGGCAGCATCTCTTGCCAGCTACTGAAAAATTTATTGCTTCTTAGATTTGAAATCCAAATAATTATTTGTTTCCAGAAACAGTATCGGTATAATCCTGGGCACTAGTTAATATCTTCAACCAAAAAGATTTTTACAGAGATTGTATCCAACTAATATCCATAAACTTCAAACATCACTCTATTCTTTAAATTTTAATTCAGGATTGCAAACCAAACTGAACCTTGAAGATCATTGATTGAAGAATACAAATCTTTATTAAGTAACAAGAATACTGATAAATAATCATTCTACCAATTGAAAGCAACTGAAAAGGAAACATACCCCGTAGAGACCCAAAATTGTATGTCCTTTCTTCTCTTATACGTCCATTAGGCCCAATAACTTGTATTTATTAGACAAGTAAATGTTTTGTTTTTCTTTTTGGAGTATACTTATTTATAATTTTAAATGAACATTACATTATTTGGAATATGAATTATGTGCATGGAATAGAATATTAAGCATCTAAGGAATTATCTATTCTTGTTTGTATGTAGCCAAATACATCCATTTTAAGAATATAGTTCCTAAATTTTCTAGTTCTATATTAGATTTTTTAAGATGCAGTTATATTTTTTGAGTTCAGTAATGTTATATATATACAATTCAAATACAAAGTATTCTAATTGACGTGTCAATATAACTATCAGATTTAAATAATAGTTAATTTATTATTTTATCATTATTATAATAATTATTAGTTTTATCATTAAATAACATGTTAAGCATTACATTAATTAATATATAAATTTTATATGGCTACCATTACTTTATTTGAATTTTATATTTATACAGACATTTGTAAGAATATAATAAATTTAACATGTTGAAACTTTATCAAGGATATTTACCTCTCTTTAAGGTTAGGGATAGTGGCCTAAAAGTATATACTTATAATATTTTTTATGAAATAATTAAAGTTGTAATTTTATATTTAAAACTTGTTCATAATATTATGACGTAAATGTCAAAATCTCTTTGTTATTTATGTAATCACAATCTTAGTGTATAATTGTTATATATAACAAGATTAAGGTTATTGACAATAAATAAAAAAAGTTCGTAATAAATTAATTAAAATTTAGGATATTTAATTTAATATTACAAGTGCAGTTCACAGACATTGAGAATGTGATGATTTTATCTAGATCACTAATACAGTGACATTATGATGAAGACACATCATATACTATGATTGTATAAGACTAGACTAAACGTAATTTAAATTTTTATATAAAATATTATTGTTGTTGATCATATGCAGATCAACTTCAATCTTGAGTGATCATAAATTTTTATTTGTGTCATTATGTCATTTGAAATACTCGTTACAATATGTGATTTATAGATATAAAATTAATTCCTTCCTAATAAAAGTTAGAAAGAAGGTTCCTTGTGTTAGTTTTAGAACTAAACAATTAGAGCATTCAATTTGTAACAAATTTATAAATTAATTATTCACTAGTGAATTAATAGTACTTAAGGATAAAAAAAATAATTAGAGGGGTAAAATTAATTGACCTAACTCTAATTATGAACCATTTATAAATAGTTGAATTAGATATAGTGATTAAATCAATGGACTACTCTAAGCTTTCTAAATAAATTATATATGTAATTTCAATAATGCAATTTTAGGTTTTTAGTAGAATAGCACTAAAATTAATAAATTAGATTAATTAATTAAATAGTTTAATTAATTATTTAAAATTTATTGGAGCTTGAAATTGTAGGTCCATAAGTCCCAATATCACCTCTTTAATTATTATAGTGAACAATTAAAAGGATTGTGTTATTACACAAATTATTTGTGTTCAAAAAATAATTTTTAAAATACATATATTTTATATTTGAAAAAAATTAATTAATTAAGAATTAATTAATTTTAGAGATAATATCTTATCCAAATATGAATTAAAATTTTAATTTAAGAAATTAAATGGTTAAAATTTTAAGAATAATTTTTAAAATTATCAAAAAGATTTTATTTTATTTTTAGTTTTTTTCTTTTTATTGAAAGACTATTAGTCCATTTATTTTAAAACTCTTAAATTTTTATTTAAAAAATTAAATGGTTAAAATTTTAAGGATAATTTTTGAAATTATCAAAAAGATTTTATTTTATTTTTAATGTTTTTCGTTTTATTCAAAGACTATCAATCCATTTATTTTAAAAGTCTTGTAATACTTAGTTATTAGGTGTTACACGTTAACCACGTAGGGTGAGACTCTTTGTAATTCCCGTGTATTAGATTTCTTGAAAGAGATAATAGTTTAATTAATAAATATTTTATTAATTAAATTTATTCAATTAAAATAATAAAGTATTTATTATTTTAAAGACAATATAAATAGGGAAAAGAAGGCTAAGAATAAATATACATATAACAAAGAAAATAAAGACATATTTTTTAGAGGAAAAATTTTGGAAGTCCATTCTTCCACTCACTGTTATGCAAGAGGCTTGGTTTGAAATTTTTTGGTGAAAGAAAACTAAACATGGATTTAATGTATATTCTTGATTCTTATGTTTTCAATTCTGCACCAAAATAATATATTCATAAAAATCCAATAAAAAATAAAAAAGAGTTTTATCTGAATTTTTTTTATGTTAAATTTCTCTACAAATCTTCTATAAAAACCAACACTTAAAAAGAACTGGATGTAAATAATAGACAATAGAGGAATAATAGATTTTTATATATTTCATGGGATTGAAGAAGGTGATGGTCGAAAAGCTTGTCCTATCAGAAATGTGTTGATGTAAGTTGGTTGTTGGCCACTCAATCATTTTGGCAAATGAAAGTTAGATGATATCTAGTTACAATGCATGGCGTAAAAGATACAACCAAAATTTCAACCATTTTTGGATTAAGAGGTTAATAACTTTCTCTCATTCTTTAAGGAAATGAGTTTAATTTAAGGGTGGATACAAGTTGGTTCGGTCTGATTTTAGTCAAAATTGAACTGATCGGCAGTTTTTTAATTCTCATATAAAGGAGAACCCAAAAAAAAATCAAAAGTATCATAAAAACTAAACCGGACTGAATCAATTTTTTTGATTCAATCCATTTCGATTTTTTGGGTTTTACTTTATTTAGAAAACTAAAAAATAAGAGAATTTTAGAAAAATAAACTTCCAAAATTAAAAAAAGGGACCTCCTTAAGCTATTAACTTTGCACTACAGTGTTGATGCTAACTTTTAATCATCATTACATTTTAATATATGTAAATTTTGAAATGGTAATAATTAAAAAAAACACACAAATTATTGGATTCGAACCAAAGACCAAAGCCTAATATAATCTTCGCTCTACTAACTGGGCTGATGTGAACCTCACCAAAAAAATAAATCGAAACCTAACTCTCAATAAGGATTCTTTACCAAGGTTCATTTAATTCAAATTCACAAAACAAACAAAAACAAGGAACTTTACCCATTATCTATAAAAAGATAAGAACCAAAGATATAAGAAATTAGGGTAGACGCTACACTCAAGAAAGATGAGAAAAATTGTAAGTGATAAGTTAAATATGAATGCCACAAAAAAAAATCTTGATATGTTTTGAAAAGTTCTTTGAAGAATCAAGAGAACTCTCACTATTATTAATGTTAAAACTTTGAATTCTCTTAACGTTATAAGGCCTTATATAGCGAAATCTACCAAGAGCAAGATTCACCCTCTCAATTTCAAGTCAACTTCTCAACACTTCCAATTCATATGTCCAATGTTTCAATCGCCATAAAGTGTGATGAAATATAGATTGAAGGTAATATACCTCAATGTGCGAATCCCCAAACTGTTTTCCTTAAGTGCCCTTTCGAATTTCAAATATAATTCTTCCAAATTTGGTTGTTGACTTAAGCCAAAAATGATGGAACTTGTATTTTTGGTAGTTAATAGACCTTAAGTTAGGAAGGATTTGAATTTAGAGCGGTAGAATTTGAGAAATTTGTAAAGGTGAGTTCGAAAAGGTTACAATTTTGTATTTTAAAATGTGGCGGGTGGGGGAAAGTGTTTTAGAGTTCTATTTGAAATGATTTTTCTTTTCAGCACTGTGGTGATGGAGTTTTATCGCAAGGCTGAGACTTGGGGATTTAGGGTTTTTTTCCTAGCTTTTAGCGCTGCGATGCTAACTTAGGGGCATTGCAATACTAAGCTTTGCCTTAAGCTTATTTTTGGGCTAATTTATAGGCGTTGTGATGTGCGTTTCTAACTAAGTGCAAGTTCAGGCTATCGTATCAAATAATATAGGAATTGAGTCCAAGTATTGTTTCCATGGAGACTTATATAATCTAATTCTTCTAATCAAGTATTAAAATTAATCCTACTTAATTTTTATTCAGATAAGCTTAAAATTGAATAATTTCTAATTAATCTAGATTTACTAAAATAAACCTAATCTTATGCAATAAGCAAATAAGAGTCGATTCACAATATAAAAGGAATCTATAATTTCAACTTATCCTCCTAATACTTTATTGAACCTATTATTATCTTATTTAATCACATAATAATGAATTGTTGACTAAAACTGTAATATCGTTATAAGCTTCTATCGATGGTTAAATAACTATATTTCCTCCTAAGAATTACCTATATGTATAATAGCATGAAACTCATTAAAATCAAGTCTCTTAATGCCATATATGCCATATGGGTATATTTCTATCGTACATGGAACTCATATTTGTTACCCTATGATTATATATCAAACTATCATAGGCTAAACATATAAATTTCTCTGTTGAGTTCCTTATAGTTTCTTAAACAATCAATATATTGGCTAGATACAATAAAAATATTAATTACAAGATAAATGAACAATTCTTTTATTAAGTTCGTGAAATAAGATAAATAACAAAATTCAACTACATATTGGGTTCAAGAGTTGAACTGATATGAACCTCACAAAGAAAACTGAGACTTGACGCTCAATGAAGTATTTTACCAAGGATCGTTCTAATTTAGATTCACAAACAAATGATCTTTTTGAATACTTAATTTGGTTAGATTAGTGTCTTTAACAAAACATAAATTTGAGAGTGCTCAATTAGCCTATTTAATGCTTCCTTCATTTCTTGGATCATGCCCTTGTCCTTGCACCTCCATGGATGCTCAATAGATCTTATGAGGCTAGTAACTTGATTTGCATCATTTACCCCCTCTTCAAAAGGATTTGTCCTTAAATCTTCACCTACATCAAATAGAGACAAATTAGCAATATTAAAGCTAGCACCTACGTTATACTTACTTGAAAGATCTAACTTGTAGGCATTGTTATTGAACATTTCGACCACTTGAAATAGACCATCTCCCATTAGAAGTAGTTTAAAACCCCTTTGAATGGAAAACCGTTCCTTCTTCATATGCAACCAAACCCAATCTCTGGGCTCAATATAACTTTCTTGAACCTTAATAAGCTAATACGCTCATTAGCAAGCAAATTTTCTTTTCTTAAGATATCCAAAACAAGTTTAAATGTTCAACATGCTCATTTAAATTTTTGCTATAAATCAGAATATCATCAAAATATACAATCACAAATTTTCCAATGAAAACATTCAAAACATAATTCATTAATCTCATGAAAGTACTAGGTGGATTAATTAATCCAAAAGACATAACTAACCACTCATATAAGCCATATTTTATTTTAAATGCGATTTTTCATTTATCATCTTCTCTCATCCCGACCTGATGATAACCATTCTTAAGATCAACTTTGAAAAAAATACAAGAACCATGCAATTCATCAAGCATGTCATTTAATCTAGGAATGAGATGTCTATACTTTACAGTGATATTGTTGATGGCGCGGTAAACAATACTAGAACCGTATTAGGACTCATACTTTCACATACCTTGATAGGGGCATAAAAGGAATAATATTATTTGTACTCAACTTTTATATTTTACTCTAAATCATAACTATTTGGCTATTTAATTGTGGTTTTTAATCATAAATAGATGTACGATGGAAAATATAATGCATAGGAATAAACGGGAGGCAAATCGGACGTCAAACAAGAAGTTACGCCCAAAATACGAAAGGGGCACCAGGGCTGAGTGCTGCAGCGCCCAGCGACTATGCGTCGCGACGCTCGCGGTGGTGAACAATGTCGAGGGGAACAGTATTTTGCTATAGTGCCCGTAAATAGTGTTTTGCTATAGTACTTATACACAGTATTTGGAAGACAAAAACCTATAAATAGAAGGCCAAAAACCCTAAGAGGGAAGAGGAAAAGAGAGGGGAAAGAGAGAAAAAAGAGGCAAAAACTTAGAGAGAGAATTCACAATACAAGATCAAATATCAAAGCCAAAGATTGAAGAACCAAGATCAAGATCAAGATTCAAACTTCAAGTCAAGATTGAGGGAGAAGCACATTAAGGAGTTACTTTGATTAGTTTTTCTTTTTTCTTTTTTTATTATGTTCTTGTTCTTGTTGATATTTATGAATTGGTTTGATACTTTTAATTTTGTGATGGGTTAATTTGTTCATCTAGAGTTAGACTATGTGAACTTAGTATGGATTTGAATCTTGTTAATTCTTAGTTTATGATCTTAATACAATAGATTGATTCATTCTATCTTGTGTTTAATACTTTCATTATACCTGATCAATATTTTGGATGATTGAGGAACCATAATGAATTCGACAGATGGATTCATATGTTTAGTTTAGGATAGTGTGATTCATGATCATAGGGTAATAACTACGAGTTCCATCTAGGATAGACATATACCTAGGTGGCATGTATGGTCTAATTTAGACTTGAACTTAATGAATTACATTCTAATTTGATTACCATAGACATATAGGTGATTGTTGGAATGTGTAATATAGTCACTTGACCATCGACAGAGGCTTGTGATGAGATTAGTGTCTAAGCCAATCAATTGATATTAAGGGTTTAACTAACTGGTTAATGTGTCCAATGAAATACTAGGGGACAAGTCAAAACCCTAGATTATCTTTATTTGTGAATTCTATTCTTTGTTTTTGTTTAGTTAATTGAGAGAACTAGATTAGTTACATAAATTCTAGATTTTAGTTTTCTAAATAAAAGTTAAGTATAATTTTAGTACTTGATTTATAGAATTAGATTGCATAGTCCCTGTGGAATCGATATCTGGACTTAAAAATCCTATATTACTTGATACGATAGCGTGCATTTGCGCGTAGCTACTATAGCATACCAATCACACCTATTCTTCATAAGCTCACTAACCTACCTTTGAAGTTCCTTTATCTCATCGAGATCGCTTTTATAGGCCGATCTATTTAGAACTGATGCTTCGAGCATAAAGTCAATTTGATTCTTAATTTCTCTTATTGGTGGTAAACCATTAGTATCTCTTCGAAACAAAACATCATCAAATTCCTGTAAAAGAAAAATAACAACTCTAAACAAGAGGGATTAAGTTTATTAGCACTAAAATAAGCCTCTTTGTACAAAAGTACAATTATAGGCTGATTTAAAAACAAAGCTTTTTTGATCTCACTCTCTCTTGCATAGAAATTCACTTATTTTTGCTTTTTTCTTTTATCATTAACTGAAATTTCCTTTCTTTTTCAACTCTTTTTCTATCCTTTTAGTTTTGGTCCTTCTTGCTTTTAAACTCGAACTCTCCTTTTCCATATCACTATATTTTCTTAACCTCACTTGATTTTTTTACACTTGTCATGGGGTTATAGGTACAAGAGTAATTGATTTTTCACTAAGCATAAAAAAGTACCTATTGGTATAATCATCATGAATTACATGCCTATCATATTGTTATGGTCGTCCTAAAAGAATATGCCACGCATGCATTAGCATTACATCACACAAAATCTCGTCTTTGTATTCCTAATTAAGAATGAGACAAGCATTTATTTATTTAATTTAACTTCTCTATAGTCATTCAACCATTGAAGCGTATACGACCTAGGATGTTTCAAAGTGTTCAAATTTAAAATTTCCACCAAACTAGTGCTAACCACATTAGTACAACTTCCCCCATCAATAATTATACTACATACCTTATCACTGACAAGGCATTTATATGAAAATTGTTATCATGTTGTACCTTCGAATCTTTTTTAATTTGCATACTAAGAGTTCTCCTTGCAACCAAAAGCTCTCCATCAACCGAATATTTAATACCACTTGCATCTTCCAAATGTGGCATGGACTTATCATCAGATTAACCTACGGTCTTAATATCACCGTCATCTTTCAATATCATTACTCTTTTGTTTGGGCATTAAAATGCAATATGACCTATTCCCAAATACTTAAGGTTTGGTGCGCCTTCAGAGTACTACTTTGTTTAATTTCTTATATATTCTCTTAGTATTATGGCTTTGTTAATCATATCTTTTAAAATTTGCCTTGGTACTCTTCATTTCATCATGAACTAATTTCCTTTATCTAGGGTTCATGATGCAAATCAGGTTGCCAAAGCTTCATAAGATCTATTAAGCATCCATGAGAGTGTGATGATAAGGGCAAGATCCAAGAAAATGAAGGAAACGTTAAATGTTAATTGACCACATCTCAAATTCATGTTTGTTTGAAGATACTGATCTACCCGAATTAAGTATTCAAGGAGATCAATGCCTTTTTAATGTTATTCAAGTTTCTTTATGATAGACATCACAATCAGACTATACCAGCATCAGCACAAGTAATGGAAGCACAAGAAGAAGATAAGAAGGCATTTAATATTAAAAATGTTATCAACTTGTACCTTCTCATTGATAAGACATCTAATATGAAAAATGTTATCATCTTCTACCTTCTCATCAATAATCATGCTACATACCTTACATTTGTTTGGTGCGCCTCCATCTTGGTTGCTTTGGAGGTTTCGACCTTAGTCTTGAAATTAGGCTTTTCATCTGTTTTATTCTAATTCAGTTTCCAAAAGGATGAGAAACTAGAGTTCTGGCTATATCTTAAGGAACGTTTTCTCTTAAGTTGGCTTTCTACATTCATTGCCATATACACCATGTCTTTCAAATCTACATAATGTTACAATTCGACCATATTAGCAATATCACGATTCAAACCTTGCAAAATCTAGCCATAGTTGCCTCTCGATCTTCCTCAACATCGGCTGAAATTATGGCTATCTCTATTTCTTTGTAGTAGTCTTCAATATGTTGCCTAGGGAAAATTACTTCCTTATAACATCTTTCATCTCTTCTCATGTTTCAATGGGCCTTTCATGATTCTATCACCTGCTTAAAATAAGTTGATCTTATCTGATAATTGCATAATCAGTGAATTTAACAGTATTCAACTTTACCTTCTTTTCCTTAAAGTAGTTATGACAATAAAAAGTAGCTCCACCTTCTTTTCCCACTCCAAATATGTATCAGGATCATTTTTACCTTGGAAAAAAGGAATCTTTAGTTTAATACCACCCAAGTCATGATCAAATCTATCTTTACGTCTTGCTCTATCTCATCTACCTTCTATACCGTGTACAAATCTATCCATATTGACAATAATGGCCTGGTCGTCATCATCCCAATCATCTTCATCAATGTCATCATCATTCATGGTAGCACGCTTATCAAGTCTTTACATATTAGGAACTCTAGGTAGCTGCCCATTTTATGGACTAGATTCAACTTTATCTATTCTTTCATTCACCTCATCAAACCTTAAATTCATTCAATTAAATTGTTGTTCTAAAGACTTAAAGAAAAGTTTGAAATCTATCTTTTTTTGTGCATCATTGGATGAGCCTCTATCTTTTCTTTAAGACATGTCTAATAACCTATAAATAAACTTAGAATACCTCACAAATACTCCCTTATATGTTTTCTCTTAACATTGATAGCACTCACATCTGTGTTTACTCAAATATGGCTTTTATCCTTTTATGAGCTCACACACTCTTGCTTTTTTTTCACTCTTTAGTCTATTTTTTAGTTATTCATTGAACTTAAACAAACTCAATCAAAATTACCTTATAAAAATTCAAACTCAACAAATTAGATTACTAAGGATGAGAATGGGTTATCATAAAGGAAAGAAAATGTTGAATGTAAGAAGCAAAGAGAACAAGATTATAAGGAAAACAATGAACTAGGAAAACCAAGAAAATAGAAAATCTGATTTTTGGTGCAATTAGAGTTGTTATTTTGTTTCAGATTGAATTGCACAAAATAGGCTGAATACACACTTGATACAATAATACTTGAATAATGCTTCAACTAATTCAGAACTTTATACTCTTTTTTCTTTTTTCTTTTCTCTTTTTTTGAATTCAAAATGGCAAACCTGAAATCAATCGAATATCTATTTTTCTTATATATACTTTTTTTTTAAAAAAAAAAATTCTATTTTTTCTTTCACTTGTATGTAATAATAAATAATAGAACTTGAAAAAATTAGGGTGAAGAAATAGATAAAAGTTATGGACAAGAAGAAACAAATATGATAGGATGCATATTTAAGAGAATAGAATAAATGGTGCAGAATACATATAATAAAGAAAATAAAGGATAAATCAAACCTGATTTTGAACCTAAGCTTTGATATTAAATGAAAGAAAGGAGAAATCCACACTCAAGATAGATAAAAAAGATTGTGAGTGACAATTCAAGGATAAATGACACAAGATGAAAATCTTGATAAGTGCTAAAAAGCTATTTGAAGAACTAAGAGAAAACACTCAATAATATTAATGTCATAAAACTGTTTTACTTCTCATCTCTTTGGTATTTATAGAGACCACTTGGGATGCCAATAATTCTTAACAACCTTCAAAGTTCAACAATAAATGAAACTAAAACTGAATGTCAAACTTCTAACTACTATCAAGATAAGTAAATTTAGTTGTAAATACAACTACTATGATAAATGCAGTTGCCCTTAAAATGATTTCTTATCTTCTTCTTGTGCTTTCATCACTTGGGCTGATGCTGGTATAGTATGAATTTGATGTCTATCATAAAGAAACTTGAATAACATTGACAAGGCATTAATCTCTTTGAATACTTAATTTGGGTAGATTAGTGTCTTCAACAAAATATGCATTTGAGATGTGCTTAATTAGCTATTTAATGTTTCCTTCATTTTCTTGGATCATGCCCTTATCATCGCACTCCCATGGATGCTTAATGAATCTTATGAAGCTTTGGAAACCTAATTTGCATCATGAACCCTAGATAAAGAAAATTAGTTCATGATGAAATTAAGAGTACTAAGGTAAATTTTAAAAGATATAATTAACAAGACCATAATACTAAGAGCAAAAAGAAGAAATTAAACAAAGTAAATGCTCTAAATTGCTTCTTTATCTATCTTGTTTTTGCCCAAGTCTTGTTCTTAAATCTTCAAACCCTACTATAATCTCTTTTGTTTGGTGTTTGCTTTTACTTGACGTCTATTGTCTTTTATATTGGCTGTAAAAGTAGGTCTTTTATAGGCCTTCATAACTCTAAAAGCTTATGGCTTAAAGTCTAAGTCGTAATATGGAACAAAAAGTGACCTTCATTTTTAGTCACATGGGCACTGTAACGTTGGCTTTTGAGCGCCATAACACTTAATTCTCTACTTCGGGCACTATAGCGCTGGTGTTGGAGCATCACAATGCTGAGACCTTGGAATCTTACCCATATTCTTCTACTTGAGCACCGCAATGGTGGGTGTAGAGCACCATAGCACTGGGACCTGGATTTTTAGCCTATGAATTTCTCCTCGAATGCTGGGATGGTGAGTGTGGAAAGCTATGGCGCTGGGCTTTCTATCTCAGACACCGTGGTGGTAGTGTTGGGTCATTTTCCTTGCTTTCTTCTAGTTTTGTTAAAATTTCTAGAATCTTCATGTTGTGGTGTTTAAAACATATATTTTATCAATAAACTCAATAAATATACAAATAATCATCAATTTAAATCAAAATCTATGTTTGAGAATATAGAAATAATAGTCTTAATAAACCCATATCACACCACGGCACTGAAGCACTACCTTAGGGAAATTATCTTCAATTTTAATAGGTGATGTAGTGTTGAGGTACAGCTCTAGCTTTTGAGTAATGCAGCTCTATGTTTTGAGTAATGCAGTGTTGAGACCTAGATTAAAGAGTCAATTTTTTAAGCTTGGATGCCGTGGCTTTGGCTTGTGGATGTCGTAATGTTGAACTACTTCCTAGAAGGTCTTTTGGGTTACGAGTGAGCACCGCAACATTGAGTTTCCTCCCAAAAATACTTTTTTTAACATTATTATATCGATGTGTTCTTCACTTACTATGACTCAGACAAGTTGATGGATGATTTTTGGTGATCAAGCTCTCCTTCCTTATAATGCTTCAGCTATTGGCCATTTACCTTAAATGTTCTCTTGGATCACTTATCTTCTACTCGATGTTGTTATAAGAATGCACCTCGGTGAATTGAAATGGACTAAACCACCTTAAATTCAACTTTCATGAAAATAGCCTAAGTCGGGAGTTAAATAGTAACACTCGTTGCCTCGATTCAAATGTGCACTATATAATCATCTTGTCATTTCATCTTTTTATCTTCTATTTATAGAGTTTGGCATTCTTATATGCTTAAAGATGATATTCATCCATCTCAATGAGTTATTATCTTCATATTTCTCCTGCTACTTTCTGATCAAAGTTCAATGCCTTAATGGCCTATTAAGCTTTGCGCTCCAGCTCTACTAATAGATAACATGCCTTGCCAAAGATCAATTGAAATGGTGATATTCCAGTTATGGTCTTGTAAGCAGTGATAGTCCTAAAATGCATCAACTAAACATGTTGCCCAATCTTTTCTACTTGGTTACATTATCTTCTTAAGGATACACTTCACTCCTTTGTTTAAAACTTTAACTTGCCTATTAGTTTATAGATGGTACATTGTGGCTATCTTTTGAGTAACTCTATATTTCTTTAGGAGGGTTGTGAAGTATTTGTTGCAAAATTTTGAGCCCTTATCATTGATAATAACTATCAAGGTTCCTAAACGAGTGAAGATATTCTTTTTGAAGAATCTTAGAATCACCTTGGCATCATTAATTTGTAAGGCAATAACTTCCACCCATTTGGATATATAATCAACTACTACTAAAATGTAATAATTGTTTTGAGATGAAATGAATGGTCGCATTAAGTTTATACGTCAAACTTCAAAGATTTCCACTTCTAGAATATTCTGTAGAGGCAACTCATATCTCTTGAAAATATTCTTTACTCATTAGCATCTGTCACATCTTGAAACAAAGAAATATGCATCTTTGAATAAATAAGGCCAAAGAAAACTAGATTGTAATAAATTAGCTGATGTCTATTTCTCCTCCGAAGTTTCCACTATAGTCAGAAGAATGATAATGCTAAAGTATGCCTCAATTTCTACTTTTAGGATGCAAATTAAATGATCTAATTGGCATATTGCTTGAACAAGAAGGGCTTATTCTAAGAGTATTACTTGACATCATGTAAGAACTTTTTCTGTTAGGAATTTAGATCAGAAAGGAGAAAACTGTTCACCAAGTAGTTGATGAAGTTAGCGTACCATGATGTACTTTGGTGGTTGAATGCCATGAGTTATTCATCTAGGAAGGACTCATTTTATCATCATCTCTTTTTACTCTTTCTAAGCCAGAAAGATGGTCTATAATTTGGATCTTTTTACCTTTTCTATCTCAGATCTCTAAATCAAATTCTTATAGTAGCAGAATCCACTTTATTAACCTTAGTTTTGCATCTTTCTTAATAATCAAGCACTTGATGGAAAATTGGTCAATGAAAACTATTACCTTGACCCAATAATATAAAGCAAAATTTGTCAAAGGAAAATATAACTACTAACAGCAATTTCTCTATGGTTGTGTAATTTTGTCTGCGCATCATTCAAGGTCTTGCTAGTATAACAGATGGTGTGAAAGACTTTATTCTTTTATTGGCCTAAAATTGCTACTACTGTAATGCCACTAGCATCATACATTAATTCAAATAGGACTTCCCAATCCAGTATTACGCTTATAAAAGCTAAAATGAGTTTCAATATTTTGAAAGCTTTAATGCATGCTTCATGATAAACATATTTTATGCTTATTATTATCTCTTACTTAGATTTAGCATTTGTTCATTTAAAGCATGAACTTATGTTTTTATGTTCTTTATTATCATTTTGTAGGTTTGATGTCAATAGAGCTATTTGGGATAAAATTCTAATAAAAATTATCAAAAATTTCAAATTGAACCATAACTGTTACAGTAAAATTACTACAGTGCTTAGCACCACAGCATCGGGATGGATAGAATATAAGCATCGCAATGCTAGAAAGCCAAGTCCTCTTTTTGGTGTCCATCCTCATTAACGCATGAGCATCAATCTGCGGTGCATAACTTGTAACTATGAGCAGTGTCAGTGTTAGGCATTGGAAAAGAAAAGCTAGCCTAATTTATATTTGTAGTTTTGCCCTAATTTGAAGATATAAGCTTATAAATAGAAGACTACAAAGCCTATTCTAAAAATTAAGAAGACACCACAAGAGATCACAAAAGAGAGCAAAAACCTTAGGGTTTAGAATGACTTTAAAAGATTAAATAGGAGACTTTTGTAGCAAGGAAGAAGGAAAAGATGACGAATTTAGGAGATTATCTCTTCTACTTTTTTTAAACTACTTGTTTATTGTTAATCTTTCAGTAATGTTTATTGTGATATATTATTGAACTCTTTTTATCATTATGAGCTAAGTTTCTATTCTAGGATTACAACATTGAACTTGATTTATAGCTTGAATAATTTATTCTTTTCTTTTCAGGAAATCAATATAGAATTATTTAGTTTATTTATGTTTAGTGCTTTCTAATTACTTGGTCACTAATTAGATTATTTTAGGAACCATAAAGAACTTAACGGATGGATTTATATGTTTAGCCTTGAGTAAATTGATATATGATCATAACATAGCAGTCACGAGTTTCGTATGAAATAGACATATTTCATATGGTATATATGGTATTATAAACTAGTTCTTAATAATTATTACCTTTATCGTATTACCATAAACATATAGGTAACTGTTATGGTAAGATATATTCACTTGTTCATTGATAGAGACTAGTGAAGATTTTAGGAGTTTAGCTAACAATTCATATTAAAGGTTTGAAGTAAAAGAAGATTAGTTAATTCAAGTGAATAATGAAAGGATAGTTGTAATCCTAGGCTTATTCCATAGTGATGAATTATATTTTCTTGCTTGGTTATCTTTGTGATATTTTCTTATTTTACTTAGAATAGATTAATTGCCTTTTCTTTTTTTAATTGTCTAGACAAAAGTAAGAAGATGTAATTTTAGTAATTAGCATATCAATAATAACAATTCCTCATAGGAAAAATATTCTACTTAGTCTTTATTACTTGTTTATGATAGCATGCATTTGTGCTCCAATCAAACACAACACTTTGTTAAATCTGAATTGCACATCCTTCTCCAATAAAGTGCATAGAGGTTTTGAGATTTTGAAGAAGTCTTTGTTAAATCTTCTACGATATCTTGCATGTCCAAGAAAACTCCAAACACCCTTGACATTTATAGATGGTGGTAGCCTTTCAATTGTCTCAACATCTACACGGTTGACTTCAATCCCTTTGGGAGAAATTTGATGGCAAAAAAAATTCCCTTCTTTGACTATAAAGTGGCATTTTTCCCAATTCAACACTAAGTTGGTCTCCTTACATCTTTTCAACATAAATGCTAAATTATTCAAGCATAGATTAAAAGAATCCTGAAAAACTGAGAAGTCATACATAAAGACTTTAAAAAAGCATTTTACTATATTGAAAATGATTGCCATCATTCATCTCTAAAAGGTGGCAAGTGCATTGCAAAGTCCAAATGGTATTCTCCAAAAAGTAAATGTCCTATATAGATAGGTGAATGTTGTCTTCTCTTAATTTTTTTTAGGGCTATGGCTATCTGATTGTAGCCTGAATATCCATCCAGAAAGTAATAGTACTTATGTCTAGCAAGTGTATCAAGCATCTGATCAATGATCGCAATAGAAAGAGATCCTTTGTGAATGGCCTTGTTCAGCTTCCTGATGTCATTCATACTAGCCATCTTATCACTATTCATGTGGAAATTAGCTCATTGTTCTCATTGGCTACAATTGTTACGCCTTTCTTGTTTTGAACGCATTGAACTAGACTTACCCACGAACTGTCTGAGATTGGATAAATGATCCTTACATCAAGCCATTTGATAATCTATTTTCTTACTACCTCTTTCATAACAGGATATAGCCAATACTGCTTTCTACTATGGGTTTATGGTTGCCCTCCAACAAAATTTTTTGTATGCAAAATAAAAGGCTAATACCTCCGATGTCAACAATGGTCTATTCCAATGATGTTTTATGCTCGCTTAAAACTTTATGTAGCTTTCTTTGTATATATCATTAAGGGAAGCTGATATTATTATAGGAAGAGTAGAGGAATTCTAGGAATGCATACCACAAATGGCTTGACAGAGGCTTATGCTCTAGCAATGGTGGTTCTTCTATTGATGGCTTTGTATGAGGTTCTATATTTATTGATCACTCTAATTGTTCAACCCTTGCCTTGGCTGTGTCATATCGAGGAAAACATTCAAGACCTTTAGATATTCTTTGGATTCTATTTTCTCCACATCATCTCCATTGATGTGGCATCTTTTAGTAAGTCATTAATTGAATTCCTTGTAAAAATGATATGGACTTCACTATCTACCATATCAATATTAAAACATTCTTCAGCTTCATTTAGGAACTTTATGGCCTTAAATATATTAAACGTTACTTCTTGGTCTTGAACTCTCATTATCAACTTCTATTTTTGTACATCAATTAATGTCCTTCATGTGGCTAAGAATGGTTCCCCGAGATGATTGGAATCTCATGATTCTCTTCCATGTCTAGCACAATAAAATCTACATGAAATATAAATATGCTAACTTTTACCAACACATCTTCAATTATGTCCCTCAAATAGATAAATGGTCAGTCTGCTAGTTGTAAAGTGATATTTGTTGGCTTTGCTTCCCTCAAATATAGTATCTTGTATATAGACAGCAGCATTTAATTGGTATTGATTCTCAAGTTACATAAAGCTTTACCAAAGGATTGGTTTTCAATAATGCATAAAATGGTGAACCTTCTTTGATCCTTAAGCAGTAGAGGTAATTTCTTCTATAAAATAGCGTTGCACTCCTTTATTAAAGCTATTGTCTCGAAATCTCCCAGTCACCTCTTTTTTGACAAAATATCCTTCTTAAACTTTATATAACTTAGCATCTACTCTAAGGCATAAGCAAATGGTATATTGGTAAGCAGCTTCTTGAATACCTCCAAAAACTTGGAAAATTACTTATCAAGTTTCTATTTTTGAAGATACTAAGAAAATGGTCATGGTGGATTGTATAGGCTTAAGTTGCTTTTCTACACTACTGTTTATTTTTTTTCTATAATTTTTTCTTCTTTTATCTACCTATTATCTTTAAGAAGGTTCTCTTCTGATTAAGATTTTTCTACAACATCAAGTAGTTCTTGTTAGGATCTATACTTACGTGCCATCCCTGAATGTACATATACTTATGTATTTATACAAGTGTACATTCTCATTAAATCACTAATACCCTTTTATATGGTATTATGCAATATAACGTTACAAACATTGTAGATCTAAAGGTGTTCGGATCAGATCTAAAGGATTTTAGATAAGGGCTTATGGTTAGCCATACTGAGAGATATAAATGCTAAATGTTAGCACAACTAAGGGTTAACTGGTTATAATACTCAGCATATCCAAGAGTTGGAGCCTTGTCTATAATGGGACATAGACGTGGGAATATAATAATAACTGTATTGTTGCAAGAGTTGAAATCGGGTGCTAGGAAATGCTAGTTGCGCAAGTATGTTCTCAAATAATTGTCTCTGATCTATTTCTACCCATGCGGGTCTATCGGTGAATACCTTTAATATATAAATTAGCATATGTCGTACCTATAGTGTATAGATGGTCATTCCTAGTCGACTGTGAGCTTAGAGCTTGTATTGATATATGGGTATCTAATTAGGACTGGATATGAGATAGACTCACGAGGGCCTCTGATAGACATTCTATATAAGCCGTCAACGGAGGGTCCTCTAGAGTTGATTAGTATACGTGGTCCTTTGACCTGAGTGCCACGGTGGTTTAAGTGATCCACTATGCTTTGGTTTCACATATGTCAAAGACTTTTCATGGTGTGATCGCTAGGTGTCATTGGGTATGGTCCGATGTGTACAGATATGGGATCTGTCAGCTCATATAGGGAGTTTGATGTCCAAATGCTTCGAGACTGTATCTCTGAAAGTCTTGTAGCCACAAGCATTAATCCCGAGAAAGAGTTTCGCCAGGGTGGAATAATATGGCATAGGAGTTTGCGCATATTGTTCAGTAAGATACAAGTCTAGAGATAAGACATGGATGAGCACTAGAGGATTTGACGGTGATAATCTATATCCTAGCACATCCAGGATATCATGACGGAAAAACTATACGTATGAGTTGTAACCTCAACTTGCATGGTTCAACGCGCTGATTTATATTTCCATAGGGCATTGTTCACAGACTCATGGAATAGTTCCATTTGATGAACCAGGTCTAGGACCTAGGGAGTCCCGCGATATAGAGTGTACTCGTTGTGCACTGGGGCAGCGTGTCGGATTAAATTGTTTAATCCAGTAATATTTAACATTACCACGGGAATGCATGTGTGTCTGTATTTAAGTGTTAAAGACAACAATTAGTTAATAATTATTATTTACTAATTATATTATGGCACGTGGCGCATTGTGGACCCTCGGTTGAGTTCACTCAAGTGTGTGATATGGTAGGACCCACTAGGGGTAGACTTGGTAACTATTTGTAGGGGCAAAATTGTCATTTCACACTATAATTATTTAATTATTAAATAATCATTCTCTCATTATTTTATTATATAATGTTATATATATTATTATTATATTTGGTTATTATATTATTATTATTTATATTATATAATATATTATATTAATATTTTATTATATATATATATAGAAAGAGAGAGAAGAAGAAGAAGTGTGTGTTTTTTGGGTGTGCAAGTGTGGCCGAGAAAGAGAAGAAGAAATGGAGAAAGAAAAGAAAGAAGAGAAAAACCTTTTAATCCCGTGTTAGATATATGATTGCTATTCTAACTCACCAAGCCCACCGAGTTGGTGACTAGAACTGCCCGCGAGTTGGTCTCCATACGGACTCCGAGAAAATACGTGTATAACGTTACACGTTGATGTAAGTTCTCAAACCTTCTAATATATTAATGTGATTAATATATTGTATTTATTGTGTTTATTGTATATTTCACGTTTTCGCCGTATAAAAATTTGTATATGATACGTGTTTAGCCAATAGACACATTTGCACATGTATACACCCACATATATTAGATCCCTGACAACAGTTCTTTCCCTTTTCTTAAGGTGATTGCCTTGTGATGTTCTTTATCTTCCTTCGGATTGATCTTTGTGTTTCTTAGCAAAGATCCTTATGGACAATTGTTCGTGAATTTGACCAATTGACCCACTTGAGTCTCAAAAGTCCATAATAAGGTTATTTAGCTTTGGAGGAGATTTGATTAAGTTTGTAAGAGTGCATTTGTCTGCTTCATGTACTACATAAATATCTCTTCTAAAGTTAGTTTCTTCTCAAATTGATTTTATGGTTGGGAAGGAAATCTAAGAAGATTTATTGGCTTTGATGGTTGTCCTTGATTATTACTCTATGAGAAATTCAGATAGTTCCTTCACCATAGATTGTAAAATTTTGGGTTAGGACTGTTCTGCTATATATTATAGTTCCCTATATTCTAGGTTGTTTCAAGGAACTGGCTATTCGCATGGTTGTCTCCACATAAATCACAAGTAGCGGGTTGGCTCTTTACAGCATTTACTATAATAGCATCGAACTTCTTTGATAAGTGCCTCAAAGAAAGTAAATGCCTCAATATCATGAACACTTATAATTTTTCTTAGAGCTATGCTCTTGGATTACCATTAGAAAGTATTAGAAGACATCTCCTCTAATAGGTCATAAGTTTTATCAGTAGATTTATTCATCAAAGTAGCATCTGCAGTAGCATCGAAAATTGTTATTAAGTGTCTAACTATTCAACCCTAATATCTTTACTAGCCTCTTTCGATGGTCAATTAAATATATCTTACCTAACAAATTATCTATATTTTTATGGTAATTAGATTAAGTAAGATTCTTTAAGAATAATTCTTTTAAAATCATAATGCCATATGAGTATATTCTTATCTCATATAAAACTCACAGTTGTTATATGATCATATATCAGTTTATCCAAGGCTTAACCTATAAATTACTCTTCCAAGTTCATTGTGGTTACTAGAACAATCTAATTATTGATTAAGTAACCCATAACATTCTCTTGCGCTCTCTCTTAATTTCCCCTAATATTAGCTAAAAAGACTATCGTTTATAAGGTTGGGTCTTCAAATTAGAGAAAACTATGCGCCAAGGTAGATTAGCATTTCCTAGTTAAATACTCAGTGTTGGCATTGAGCGTTGCGGCACTTATATTCTAACTGCCTCGGTTAATTTTAGGTCGCATAAGCATTGCAGCTCTGGATCTAAGCGCCCTATCACTTAGCTTATAACTTTGAGGAAGTAATTCATTGTTCTAGCGTTGCGGCATTGGCATGCTAGCACCTTAGTGCTAGCCCTTTTTATTCTATTTTGCCCTTTTTGCCTTATTCTCTTTATATTTTGCCCTTTTTATTGACTTTAAATCGACAAAATAACAATAAAGCACATAAAAAAGTCAGTTATCTATATTTAAATGAACAAATACTAAGTTTATGGAAGTCAAAATGGTAAGTATAATTATATCTATCCTTACTGCAACACATAAATAAGATGTGGGTATTTCTAATTTTAGAAAGTTTCTAAAGAATAAGTAAACCTACTAATAAAACCGAATACCAACACTAATATTTCATCCACTAGCAATTTAAGCATATGCAAATCAGCAAGGTGAAAAATGTAATGTTGTGATCATGCTGAGATGCTAAGCAACATATACATAGTGGTTATAGCCATCAAGAACCTGTCAACATTGAAATTCTTATATATACAATCCTTATTATAGGAAAATATATATGTAATTGAAATTCCACAGCAACATAAAGTATAACTTTTTATTATGGTATTTAATTAAATTTGCTAAAATAGTTGATAGTTTACATGGATATCCCCATGAATTGTAATTACATAAATATCTCACAAAAGGGTGAGTAATGACCACAATGCCCTTTGTAATATCTAAAATAAAAAAATTTGAAATCAATATAATGGCCCCTTGTTTTATGTTTGTTATGTCTTATTCTTGATTATAGTATCCCAAAATGGACTTAATGGATTCAGTAAGCATTACTTACCTTCTCAAATTGGTGTTTGTAACAAATAAAGTTAATTTCAGTCATGAGAAAACTGGTCTTTTCACATTGACTTTTAAGATATCTGTGTAATTTTTTAATATGGAGCATACATGACATAATTTTAGGGTAATTTTAGAAAAATAGGTTGTAAGTCACACATTTCATTTAGTCTTATGAAACACAGACATGTTGATAGAAGGGTAGGAAGTAAAATGCGAAAACTAAAACTAGAATGCACAATGAAAGCTAAATTGTTTAGAATATTTTGCATAATACTACCCACGCATGCATTACATCAAATATAATATACAATCAAATATATATTAAGTGTATGAAAGACATACCTTAGCTTAGTATTTTGATTATATATTTTTTATCACTAAAGATAGAGCTCACAAAATGAGTGTCCCTTGAATAATTCTAGGCCAAAATTGGAGGTGGGATATTCGGCTCTAGAAAATTAGTAGCAATTCAAAATTCTTATTTTTGTGTTTTACTTGCTTAAATTTTAATCACTCACACACGAATTTTATTTCATCAAAGATATGACAACCTCTTAAACCTTCATCTCTCATTCATTAGTCTTTGCAGAGATAGAAAGCCTAAGCTTTAAGCATGCAAGAATTAACCAAGTTAGTATGGTACATTTGCTTTTATCCTTAAGCCATTAACTAAAACAAATTTGTGTTGTCTTTGTATTATGAAATGCTTAACAATTAAGCATACTACTGTGTCAACATTTGGCTAAGTTAGTGGGATAAGTGTGCATATATCCTTAAGCCACCATCTTGCATGCTTTTAATTGTCTTTTATACCATGCAATGCTTAACAATTAAGCATGCCAAAAAAAAATCAACATAAAAGGTCATGGCAGGTGTTGAGTTCTAACGCTTAAAATTCAACATGCATCATTCTTGATACATAGTAAAAACGAATTCTGTTTATTTAGAAATATCTTAAATCAAACTCTTTGACCCTAAAACTTTTTAATTAAAATAATAATTATCATCATTATTATTTACACAAATTCGACTAGTCATTGATTTAATGATTACTACTATAGTGTTTAATGACTACACTTCATATTGTGAGATTCTCTATGTAAGACCCGCCCTAGAACCTTTTACTCTAGATACCGGTGGGCCCCGTCAGGTACCCCAACAAAAGTTCCTCAGAGTCTAATTACCAAAATTGGAAATTTTCATGAGGCAAACCCTTTTTAATTCTTACTATTACTAACTACATCCTGGAATATGACTAAAGAGACTTTACCAATTTTAAAAAAAACGGACAGAGTTTCTTCAGTTTTTCTAAAAACCCAAAAATACAAAACCTACAAATAAATCATACTTCTATTTCAAACAGTTTTTTCAACTTCAAAATAAGACCTCCAGTCCTTCTATAATCAAATCTAAACCCAATATAGCAAACTCATTCCAATCCACAAAAATTAATTTATAATAAAATTAACATACTATAAAAAGTGAAAACTGTGACTATATTACAGAAACCGTTTCTCATTTATTTAAAACATATTTACAAGATGCACAAAGTTTATACTACTATGCAAAAAATCAAAATGTGTTATTCAGCACATTTATATTTACAAAATGATCATCTCACTTGCTCCACTAATCTGATGTAGGAGAACCAGTAACCTGCGTACCGAGGCCTATACCTGAAAAGGGTTTCAGAAAACATAAAACACAAAATTAGTGAGTTAAAGGACCTCAGTGAGTGCTTTTTAAAATTTCTAGCAAAAAATAAGATTCTATATAAATATTAAATTCTGCATGCTGCCTAAAACATGCTTCACAAGCTATTATAAAACTGTAAAACTGTTTCTAAACATCATATGCTAATAAAATCCTGCCAAACGATTTTTATTAATAATTTTTGTAAACAATTGCCAGAATCTGTAAAAACATAGTAACTAACATATATATATTTAAATGTAATGATATGTGTTTGACAACTCAAAAACTACTAAACTTCTTGCTTAGCCATTTTTTTCCTAAACTGCACCAAATGGTAACCCTAAAGCTCTATACTTATGCAACGACTAAACAGGGCATCTAAACTAGCAACACCCACTATGACATCTAAAGACATCCCACTGGCTATGCAGCAGAATTCTACATCGCCTACATATAGCGAGACAATACTTTGTACACATAGAGCAACTCATATGACTCGATAACCCGACTTCTCAGAGTTAGTGACACACCCCCAAATACTTGCCCATGCCTACGGGATATATCAACCGAGTCTTAAACTATCACCACACTGTAAATATGAGGGTACCAATGGCCTTTGAAAACTAATTTAATAACTTTAAAAACTGTTTCTCAAATTGAACATAGAAATTCATAATTATAACAGTATATCAAAAACTGTAAATCATGCTTATGCATTTAAAATCACATAAAACATAAAATTCCAATATGCTGAAACATATTAAACGAAAAATAAATCATTATAGATTTTCACTGACCAAACGCTCCAAGCTCAATTCTTCTCCGAAAATTTTCCTTTTTTTACCGCTCTCATTTTCCTTCACCTATATGCCAAAATTGACATTTAAACCTTTACTAATGCTAAAATTACACCTAAATTAGTAAGCGCCCTAATTGGCATACAATGCCTAGATGGACTCCATTTTTCATTTTTCATTTTTCATTTCATGGTCATTCAATCTAGTTAAATTCACTAACCGAAGCTATAAAATTGCTTAACACTCTAATAATGTAGTGGGACATTGATGAACACATGAAAATGAATATTTATTAAGAGATTCAGTCACCATTTAATGTCACTAATTTTAGCATTTTTGTACTTTTAGCTTGAAATAAAGTGTTCTCCTTAAATTGTGATTAATGAATGTTATTTGCACAGGTTTAGGTAAAATGGACATAACTCTCAATGTAGAAATCGAAATGAAGAAATTATTAAACCTAGAGTAACATGACTTAATCTTACACAAACTTGAAGAACAATTAAAAAGCCAAATCCAACTTGTTATGGGCCAAAAATTGAGATACAATAGAATCGGGCTACAACTTCCGCTCAGTTTGACCAAACTCAAGTATTAGTACTGTATCTCACAAAATACATACCTAATAGGTATATTTATTAAAGTGGTGAAATACTAACTTAATTATCAACAACTCTTATATTGATGTCAAAGTCAAAAGCAATCGTTATCATGGACCAAATTGTCTTGCAATTGGGTAAAGAGTTGTTGGCCTAAATCTAACGTATCTTTGGAATTTTGCCCATATCTCATTGGATAATCATCCAATTTTCATGAACCTAGTGCCTATGGAAATAAGAGACAACATTATACAACTTTCATGTTGGCCAAAAAAGCTACATCGGTCATTTACATTATCAGAAAGGTGCTGCAAATAGGTGAACGAGTTATTGGCCTAAATTATTGAAGATTGATGTCACACTTAACATATTTCCATTCATTGCCTATATAAAGACACTCTTAGGATGTTTTCAACATTAGCTAATTCTCTCTTATTTTCTTCTCATTAACATATATTGTAATCTAGGTTAGAGTTCTTAGCAAGGCTAAGAGATAAACTTTTGTGTTTAATAAATTTACTTTTATGCTTTGATTCGTTGTCAAGAGCTACAAATGTTTATAAGTTTGATTATGCTTAAACTCTTATCTATTTTATTTTCTATAATCCAAAAGTTATAATTCTCATGTTTCATATATTCTCAGTCATACTTTCTTTATGTGATTCTTGTTGAATTATAATTGTTATTGGTTACATTGTTTTATATGTTAATCTTTTACTGCAATATTGTCAATTGAAATATTATCGATCTTGGATAACATGTAAAGGCAATAAATGTTTGATATTCAAGTTGATCTTTTACTGAAATATTGTCAAAAGGATATGTTGTTGATCTTAGATAACTTATATAAATAAACATGATTTGTGTTAATGTTTACAAAAGAGTTTAGTTATATCAAATGTTTGTGTTATCAAATGTTTAGATGTAAAACTGTCAATTGAGTTATAAATATTGAATCAAAGTGTAGAAGATTTATAAAGCATAATTGTGATTTTCGAAGCCTTGCTTAAATCATCATAAGACATTTTTCTCAATTCATAGACAATTCTATCTCATCCACTTAAACCAATTAATTAATTTTCTCCTTTGCTACTGCTTTAATATTTTACTTCACCAACCTATTTTGCCAAAAGCTTTCTCATGGGATTGACACATCAATCTATACTGCGATAGCCACATTACATTTTGAATGTAAACAAAATTTAGCGCCGTTGCCGGAGAGGCACACTAAGCAAAAGTTGGTTGCGTTTATCAATACTAAAGTGGTAACTTTGTAAATTTTTATTTCTTTGTAAAATCTTAGTTTTATTTCCTTATAATTCATTTTATTGTTCATGGTTGGTTTTACTACCTAATTGATTTTATTATTTTTAGTTAATTTGTTATATTTTATATTATTTTAATGGCTAGTTTTATCGCCTAACTTAGTTCATTTTCTTTTATTTATTTATTGTGCTTCACACTTATTTTCTTTTATTTATTACTACACTTTACTTTTTTTTATTTGTCATATTTTATTTTATTTGAATGGCTTGTTCTACCGCCTAACTTAGTTTATTTTTTTTATTTATTGCTCTTTAGTTTATTTATTGTACTTTATTTATTTATTAAACTTTATTTTCTTTTATTTATTTATTGTACTTTATTTTTATTTTATTTTATTTATTTATTGTACTTTTTTTCTTTAGTTAATATGTTGTATTTTTATTTTATTTTAATGGCCGGTTCTACCACCTAACGTTTTATTTATTTACTTATTATATCTTTTTTTATTTATTGTACTTTATTTTATTTTTTTATTTTTATTTATTTATTGTACTTTGCATTTTATTTTCCTTTATTTATTGCACTTTCTTTTTTTATTTACTTATTATACTTTTTTTTATCATACTTTACAATTTATTATCTTTTATTAATTTATTACATTTATATTTCATAGTTGGTCTTACCACCTAACTCATTTCTATTTCTTGTTGTGTTTTATTTCACTTCTTAATTTTTCTTGAGCATTTCTTTCATATAAAAAAAAGAGTAAAAACAAAAAAAAAATTGTTAGGATGTATGCATCGACTTAGAGACAAACGAGGAAGATTCATGAGAGAAATAGAACTAGAACCATCACTACAATTTGTAAGGGAAGAGAATTCACCATTTAGTTCATCTTGTAATTCCAACACAATGAGCCAACACGATGATAACCCTGTTAGGACTCTAAAAGATTACTTGCATCCTACTCGCACAGCCATACCATCATGCATTATATTTTCACCTAACACACCACATTCGAATTTTAAACCTAGAATGATACAACTTCTGCCCACTTTTCATGGTTTAGATAGTGAAAATCTTTAGGTACATGTTAGGGCATTTGAAGAGGTAATTGCCACCTTCCATAGCCAACCTGAAGCCATAGACACTGTTAGGCTTAAATTTTTCCCTTTTTCTTTGAAAGACAAAGCAAAGAGTTAGCTATACCTTTTTAGGCCGATGTCTATAGGAACTTAGGCAGAAATGACCCAAGCATTTTTAAATAAATACTTCCCACAACACAAAACTAATGGCCTGAAAAGACAAATTTCCTCCTTCTCCCAAAAAGACAGTGAAACCTTATATCAAGCATGGGAAAGGTTTAAAGAGTTGCTAAATCTGTGCCCTCACCATGGGTATGAAAATTGGCGCTTGGTTAGCTATTTTTATGAGGGACTTGCAATTAAAGAGCGCCAATTTATTGAGATGATGTGTAATGGGGAGTTCCTTCATAGTGATCCAGAGGAAGCCATAAAATTCCTTAATGACTTAGCCAAAAAAGCCCAAACGTGGACTGGACCTAGCATGACTGAAAGCACAAATAAGTCATAACCTAGTGGAGTTTTTTATCTTAGGGAAGAGGATAACCTCAAAGCCCAATTAGAGGTCTTAACTAGGGAGTTAGAGGCCTTGAAAACTAAAGATAGAAGGGTCACCCACACAGTTGCTAAGGTTGAGTCACACGATGTCTGTTTTGTCTATGGAGAAGTGGAACACTTAGCTCAGGATTGCCTCACTTATAGTGAGATGAGAGGGATATATAAGGAATAATGTAATGCCCTAGGGATGTACAAAAAGCCTTATTCACCCTACTTTGAAACCTATAATCCTAGCTGGAGAAACCACCAAAACTTTAGTTGGAAATCTGACCAAAAAGCCAACAGCCATTGAAAACAAGAACAATAAGCACCCAAGTCTTATGTTGTACCTCAATATAATGCATGACCAACCAGAAGTTCTTTAGAGGATACATTACAAGCATTTATAGAGGCACAAAGTAAGACTAATCAAAAATTTGAAACAATTCTTACACAGGTGGTAGACGAAAATAAAGAAATCAAGAGTCAAATCACAAAGCTGACTAGTGCCTTAACTGTACAAGAGTGAGATAAGTTTCCATCTCAATCTCAATCCAATCCAAAAGGACAATTTATGGCACAAGCTTCTACTTTTGATGCACAAAATCTCAAAGAAGTCAATGCCATTACTACTCGAAGTGGTAAGATTGTAAGTGAGCCTACTTTTAAAACTAACACATTTACGAGTAGTAAAGACGCCCCTCTTGAAAAAGAGGTCATAGTGGAAAAAGAGCCCGAAAATAAGTTTTCAATCCCAGTGCCTTTTCCTCAAGCTTTACGACCGGTTGGAAAAAATTTAGAAATTCAAGGTGAGATTTTGGAACATTTGAAACAAATTAAGATTAATCTTCCCTTGTTGCATTTGATTAAGCAAGTTCCAACTTATGCCAAAGTCATCAAGGATTTATGAACTATCAAAAGAAAACACCATGTAAAAAAAATCACATTTTTGGCAGAACAGGTAAGTGCAGTGATTGAACAAAAGACACCACCTAAGTATAAAGACCCAAGATGTCCCACAATATCCTGCAAAATTAGGACACATGAGTTTGATAAGCATTGTTGGACCTAGGAGTAAGTGTAAATTTGATGCCTTATTCTATTTACTTGCAATTGGGACTTGGTGAGATTAAACCTACATCTGTAGTCCTACAATTCTCTGACCGATCAATCAAGAAGCCACAGGGAATAATAGAAGATGTTTTGTTACAAATTGATAAATTTTACTACCCTGTTGATTTTCTTGTTTTAAATACTCATTTGATGGTTAACGTGGAGTCTAAAATCCCTCTTATTTTGGGGAGACTTTTTCTTGCCATTGCTAACGCTCATATTAATTGTAGAAATGGTTTAATGAAATTATATTTTGAGAATATGACTCTTAAAGTGAACATTTTTCATATTGACAAGCAACCACAAGAAGAAGACGAATGCTATCATTCATATATGATAGACATACTTGTAACGGAGAAAGCTTATAAAAATAATGGCTCTGATTCTTTAGAAAACCTCATTGATTTTGATTTTGAAGAATTATGTTATCCTAATAAAACAACTGATGTGTTTAGTATTTTTGACTCACAGGATAAAGGGACTCAGTTTTGGAAGTCAAACATTGAAGAGTTGCCATGAGAGAGGAAGAAACCAAAACCATCAAACCTCGAGACACCATGTGTCATCATTAGTGACTAAGGAACACATTTCTGTAACTGTTCTTTTAAAGCTTTGATGCGTAGGTATGGTGTTCTTTATAAAGTTTCTACTACATACCATCCACAAACAAATGGATAAGCCGAGCTAGTAAATAAAGAGGTTAAACAGATTTTGGAAAAGACAATTAACCCGAATCGCAAATATTAGTCTCTACGCCTTTCTGATGCATTATGGGCATATCGCACTACATACATAACCATCTTAGGAATGTCTCCACATCTACTTATTTATGGGAAAGCTTGCCATTTACCTGTTGAGCTAGAGCATAAAGCTTATTAGGCTGTCAAAGCCCTTAACTTTGATTTGAGTGCTGCAGGTCTCCAGAGAAAGTTACAATTGTCAGAAATAGAAGAGCTACGAAATGACACATATAATAACTCCAGAATTTAAAAAGCTAAAATGAAAGTAGCTCATGACAAACAGATCTCAAGGAAACACTTCGAGCCAAATCAACGGGTCTATCTTTATGATTCTCGATTGCATTTACACCCTGAAAAGTTGAGATATCAATGGACTGGTCCATTTATAGTAAGGCACATTTTTCCTAATGGTGCTATCGAAATCGAAGACTCCACTGATGGGCAAACTTTTAAAGTAAATGGACAGCGGCTAAAAAGCTATGTGGAAAAGGTAGACTACTCTATGTACCTAGACGAGATCCCTCTTGTAGATCCTGTCTATCAAGCTTGGTCAGGTTCAATCTATCTGAACTATATTTTATATTTTGTCTATATTTTATCTTTTGACTTTATATTTTTGCTTTCATTTTCTTTCACATTTTATTCTAATTTATTTTTTTTTTTTTTCAGTGTGATTTTACAAAGCACAGTGTGAAAGACTAAAGCTATTGATGTTGAGTAATATCCCTGTAGATATCCGTTGGTTAATTAAAGCCAATGTTCGATTATCTGGTCAGTCTGCAAATGATTTTGTTTCTTTTATGCTTGGTCTTGAAAGAAGCTCTTATGTCAAAAAGCGATGAACAAAGAGGTTACAAGTTTATCATACATGTGCTCGATGGAATTGTAACTCCAGTTTTCATTCTTTAGGATTTGTATTTCGAAATTGAGAAGACAAAATTCAGTTTATTAAGGATGGACTGAGTAAAGAGTCTTTGGATGATATTCTATTGACTCTTGTGACGCATCCCTGTGGGCTCGTGCAACGTGAACTTCTCGATTTATGAAATAAATTCAAAAATGAACATCAATGGTATAGTCTCAAGAATCTAACTCTAAAAGACCTTGTTTGCCAATTTATAAGAAAATTAGATGGGAAGTCTATCCCAACCCATACAGGGCGTTTAAGCCTTTACTGGACATAAAACCAGAGGAAGATGTGAGCCACAATCACAACTACTTGTCAAAAAAATGTGTTTTTCTTTGTTTTATTTATTTATCAGCATCATCATTTTAGTTTATATTTGCTCAAGTGTCTCTTAAGTTTGTTGTTTTTGAATAACTGGCGTTTCAAGTAATGTCTCCTATACTTTATCTCTTTCTATTTTAACATTGAGGACAATGTTTCATTTAGTTTGGGGGGAGGATAGTAGACATAAGTTGTATTTTGCATTCAAAAAAAAAAGGAGTAAACTAAAATGAAGATTCTAATATATACTATCGTTTAAAATGGTAGAGTAAATAGTTCATTCTTGAACTCTTGAGACACATTCTAGGTCAAATTAGAATGGCAGAGTAAGGAGTTTTATTTCTAACTTTTGAAACACATTTTAACTAACTTTTTGTTGTTTTGTTTTATATTTCATGTATTGTTGTTTATTGCTTATAGTCTTGGTAATTCCTGTATAAAGAAATTTATTTTTCTGCCTAGGTATAATTTCAAAATTGTTTAGGTTGAGTCACTATTTCTATTTAGGTTACTAAAGAATGACTTTCAAAATATTTTTGAGCACAATGCTAAGCTTTGTGGTAAGACGGATGATTCAATTTATATAGCCAAGAGAATTCCCATGTTTAACTATATATTTTTCTAATCTCACATATATTTTATGAGTAAGTGGAAAGATTGAGAAAACAGCTTATGAACCTTCGTTGATCCTTTGAATTGGTTAATTTTTGTTTAGATTGATATTATTTAAATTACAAAATAAGTTGCTTGCATTTATGTATAATATAATTTGGTGAGAAACCTTTGTAATGCTTCCTTGTATTCTTTAAAATTACCAAAAAACAAAAAAATAGTAGAATCAATTCAATTTAATAAAGTCTTCATTCAATTTTAGAAGACAAAATATCTTGTAAATTAGTTTTCTCACCAAGCTATATTTGTATTATTTTCACAAGACAATTGAAGTCCTAAAGCTGGTACATGTCAAGAATGATTGATTTCTAAACGATTAATTTTTCTATCTTTGGATCAATGTTAGTTTGAATGTCTATCCTTAAAATTGACTTTTTCTTGAGTGCTTAACTGTTTTCTAACTCCATGGGAGAAATCATAACCTTTTAAACAGTCATACACCTATAAGGATATGGAGTTGAGGCTTTTACTTGAAAAAATTCTCAAGGCTATATCTGTTGTGGTTTATGGTAAGATGGTTATGGCTTAGTTCACACACACACAATTTTTGGAAGTTATAATTGAAAAAACTATAATAACAATAGTGATCTTAAACTGACTTTTTGTTTGAAATACTTAGGTAGTTTTGCATATTCTATTTACGCTTGAATTGTTAGATACTAGTAATAAGTTGGTTGGGGGCTATGATGAACATATGAAAATGCATATTTATTAAGAGATTCAGTCACCATTTAATGTCACTAATTTTAGCATTTTTGTACTTTTAGCTTCAAATAAAGTGTTTTCCTTAAATTGTGACTAATGAATGTTATTTGCACAAGTTTAGGTAAAATGGACATAACTCTCAATGTAAAAATTGAAATGAAGAAATTATTAAACCTGGAGTAACATGACTCAATCTTACACAAACTTGAAGAACAGTTGAAAAGTTAAATCCAACTTGTTATGGGCCAAAAATTGAGATAAAATAGAATCGGGCTACAACTTCCGCTCAATTTGACCCAACTCACGTATTTGTACCGTATCTTACAAAATATGTACCTAATTGGTATAATTCATAAAGCTGTGAAATACTAACTTAATTATCAACAACTCTTATGTTGATGGTAAAATCAAAATCAACCATTATTATGGACCAAATTGTCTTGAAATTGGGTAAAGGGTTGTTGGCCTAAATCTGACGTATCTTTGGAATTTTGCCTATATCTCATTGGATACTCATCCAATTTGTATGAACCTTATGCCTATGGAAATAAGAGACAACATTATACAACTTTCATGTTGGCCAAAAAAGATACATCGGTCATTTACATTATCTAAAAGGTACTGCAAGTGGGTGAACGAGTTGTTGGCTTAAATTATTAAAGATTGACATCACACTTAACCTTTTTCCATTCATTGCCTATATAAGGACACTCTTAGGACATTTTAAACATTAGATAATTCTCTCTTATTTTCTTCTCATTAACATGTATTATAATTTAGGCTAGAGTTCTTGGTAAGGCTAAGAGATGAACTTTTGTGTTTAATAAATTTACTTTTATGCTTTGATTCGTTGTCAAGAGCTGCAAATATTTGTAAATTTGATTATGCTTAAACTTGATGCGATATTTCTATATCTTAAAATTAAGTTCAAGTATACACTATCGTAAGTAAGTAATAAAGGGACTAAATAAGTCGAATGTCGAACCCATAGGGATACTTTCTTCTTTTTAACCAATTACTAAAATTATGTCTTCCTAATAATTATTAAGAAAAATAAAATTTTAAAAATGAATGTAGAAAATATAAAAATAAAAACGCAATGCAAAGAGATTTAAATGATAGCAATATAGAGAAAACCTAGGATTAATACTATCCCTCAATATGTTTTCTAATGATTAATCTTCTAATATTTAACTCACTTACTCTTTGTTATTGATCAAGACACTAATGTATTCACAAGCCTCTTCCAAGGTCATGCAAGTATACTTTAATTTACAAAATACCTATATTCCTATGGTACTGGTAATAATTAAGATTCATTAAGATTAGGTCTTATTGATCATACATGTCAATTAGGTATATTCTTATCCTAAATTGAAACTTGCATATACAACATTGAATGCTACTCTACAATCATGCATCAAATTACCTAGGTCTAAATATTATGATTCCTCTTCCGAGTTTATCAATAATATTACCAACTCATTCACCATATATTGGCCAGATATATTGAAGCATTAAGATCAAGTAATTGGAATATCAAAGAACTACGTTTATTAAATATTCAAAAGATATGGCAATTAAGCACACATATTGAGTTCAAGTATTAACCCTAGAAAATAAATTTAGTTCATGGCTACAAGAGAACATCAGTAAAAAAATTAATAAATCATGATACAATCAATAGCAAACTGATATAGACGTCGAATTTGTCTTGATTGCGTTGCCTAAGAGACTCTTGATGCCGAAGAACGCCTTGAATCTCTCTCTAAAGTCCTTATAAATAACAATAATATACTTAAATAGCCATCTATTCTCATAAAACCATAAAATATCAAAATAAAAATATGAGAAAATATATGACAATTTTTCCTTTATCAAATTCCCCCAAACTTAAACACTTGCTTGTCCTCAAGCAATAAAATAAAACCAAGAGAGAAAAAAAAGGGTTATACCTGACTCATTTAATAAATAAAGAAAATAAAAAAATTTATACTAAACTAGTAAGATGATCAAAATCATTGTCTCAAAGGCTGACGAAATGGTACAAATCCTTAAGGTAGATAAATAGCTATAAACAATTCTAAATTATCTTTATTTAGTCCCTCATTCTTCCTCATAAAAAATCACCATGTGTGTATGTACAAGCAGCAAGCAAATAGCTAAACCATACTTTTATTTACTTTATACTTTAATTTGTACAAAAAAAAAATGATGTCTCGGCATTTGATTTGTATAATGACACTTTTATAGGCTTGTCTTTACTACCATTCTCCACTAATGTACAAAATCATATGTCTAGGGATCTATTTAGGACTTTACTTAGCTTGTAACATAAGGCTAAGGTCAATATGGGATAAAAGGATAAAAAATTTAGACTAAGTCACACCATAAACACTTAGACTTTACCTTAAAACCTTTTGATTTTGTTTTCTTTATATTATCTCTTCCCCTAAACTTATTGTGTTTCCCATCTTTCTTTTCAACCTTTATTTTTCAAAGATTTTCTTTTTTTTTCTTAAGCTGGGGGTATTTTTCTTTCTCTTTTTTTTATTTAAATTTTTTTTTTGAATACCCCCAAACTTAGATTGACAAATACCACCCAAATTTATTTTTCTCATATCACCACAACCTTTTCTTTTCAAGAGTATTTCTAAGCAAATGCAAGGTTTATGGTGTTACAGGTAAATTTTTGGATAAATAAACTTTAAGTCTTGGGCTTGTAATGTGGTTGAACCAAAGAATAGGCAATTATGCTCAAAATAGGGTACTAGAGATAAATATATAATAAAAAGTAGGCTAGAAAGGCTCAATCGGTCCAAAAATAGTCTAATGTCATTTTTCTATTCATGAGTTTCCTAGGATTTCGCCTCAAGTAGTAATTAAAGACAAGTTCTAAAGTATCGATCTTCGAGACTTAAGTGTACTCTCTAAATCATAAGTATCTCTAAGTAATAATTATAACTATTTATGCTTTAATAAGTGCTAAAAAAGAATGGTGATTATAAATAAGGTCGAACTTGTTCCTAAAGTTTGATAACCAAAATTGTTTCAAGTATCAATTACTCCCTATGGATTTGTAGAAAATAAATTCAGCCATGTATTCTTTTACTTTCTTATCATAAACTAATGATCATCTTAACAAAGCCTAATAAAAACGAAAGAAGAAACACAAAATAAAATATATAACATCCTTACTCTTTTTTTTTTTTACATATGGTAATAAATAAAACATGCGAAGCAGTATTGAACATAAAGAAAACAACACTAAATATTCCCCCCATATTTAAAATGAAACATGGCCCACATGTGAAGAAAGAACAAAACTTAAGAAACTTCCCTGTGAAATTAGTCATTTAAATAGTTGGTTCAAAGAGAAGGTCATCAAAATCAATGTCTGGCGAAGGCGAAGGTGATGGGATCACCTGAGGCTATGGTAGTGTCGAAGGATCGATGCTAAAGGATGTGGCAGTAGCCTGGGTCCATTGGATTAAGTACCTCCAAGTAGAATTAGCTATACACTCGAGAGAAGTCATCCAAGCCTCCAGTTGAGCTAAACGCTCATGGACAGGTAAAGGATGAACGACAACAATAGGACAACGAAGGGCCTTAAGAGGGGTGGGTTAGTAGCAATCATCCGGCGAATAATAGGAGTAGATATAACAGCAGCTGAAGCGTGTCATTTTTCTCATTGATCCCAAGTGACGCCAGCTCATGCACATAAATCTGTAATCAAGGAAGGAAAAAATTATCGACTGTTAAGTCCGAAACATGCCATAATTTCTGCATAAATTATCCTGCCAATGTCGATTGGTCGATATGTTATAATGGCAAAGAGGTAGATGGCGCAAAGTTTGGTGATGTCACTAGTGTGGGAAATCGGCATAAGTCTTACTGCAAGGAAGCTGTACCAGGCTTTAACTTCTAAATGCATATGGCAAGACATGAATGTCATAGGTAGATCATTGATTACATGCTATTATGTGCCCAGTGTACATAAAGTAGTAATGATCTCCTCGTAGTTTGGGTGATTTATGAGTTCTGCCATATTGTCTTCAATCTCTGCTAATAACCCAAAATGAGTATTAATTGTTGCAGGATCAAATGCTACTCTTTTACCTCGAACAAATACCCACCCATAGTTATCTAGTTCACTTGCGTTGCCGTAGAACTCTCGTACAATGGGAACTATGTTGTGCCCTGGCTGTATGCAGAATTGTTCCCAATGTCGTTCTCGGATCATGTCCCCGATACTTTGAATATTCAAGTTTTCTAGATCAAAACCTCTTTCTGCGATAAACTCCTTTTTTAGAACCATATCTGTATATCGGCCTTGCGTTTTGGTGGAAGTGAACCACATAACATCATAGGCACTGCTGCTGCTGCTTGTTGTAGTACGTTACTTTTTTGGAGCCATGGATTGTTTTTTGCTAAGACTAAATTACAAAGAAAATAGTAAGCAAAAAGTTATAAGCAAATTTATGTGGATCTTGTACCTGTTTCACCTCTTTTTTATTTTTGAATTCATTATAACGCTGCCGCGATGAGCTTCTTATCATGCCAGCGCCATGAATCACTAAGGCGATAATCCCTTCATCGCTCCCGCGCCGTGTATTGCTCCAGCAATAATACCTTCGTCGCTCCCGCACTGTGTATTGCTGAGGCGATAATCCATTCTTCACTTTAGCGCTATAATGTTCGTAATTAATTTTTCCTAACTGTTCTAGCGCTGGAGCTAGGCATCTGTATCACGGGCGCGCTGAACTAAAGCAACGGTTGAAAAACCTTTTGGCTTTCGCTGCAGCGCTAAGTCTCTACCGCTGAAGCAACGTACTTGCACTGCCATGGTAATGGTCTATCACTACAGTGCTGAGGCTAGTTTTTAGATAGTTACTGGAATTCCCGCTGGCGCGGTAGATAGCGTACCGTGGGGGCGGTGGTGACTCGAATTTTCTATCACTGCTGCGTTATATTCTTTCGCTGAAGCGCTGAACCCTTTTTTTTGTTTTTTGTTTTTTTTTTTTTTTGAAGATGCTGAAAAAAAGAAAAAAATGATAATAATAATAATACTTACCTTGGGTTGTCTCCTAAGTAGCTCTTGCTTTAATATCATTTGCTTGACGGGGCTTCCTATTCTTTTATGGTGAGTCGAAGATGCTGATGGAAGCATTTATGTAAGTGATCTTGCTAGTTTTCTTCTTTTTCGGATTCCATATTTTTGCAATTAAACCTCGGGTAGTATCTTTTGCTATATTCTCCTTATGTCTCTCTAAAAATACTTTAATCTTAGACCGGGGAGATGGTTCTTCCTTTTCTTTCTCTTTGCTTGCTTCATCGTAATGCTGCTTTTTCTTCTTCTCTCTTGCCTTCATATACTTCAATGCTCTTTTTCAGATATGAGGATCTAATGTCTCCATATCTTTGATTTGCTTGACGTTTGTGTACACTACATTAATGCAGAAACAGTCTTCATTTTCAGTTGGTAATTTGATCTCGTTGAAGACCTTAAAAGTGATTGTGTCCTCTTGTACCCTTATGGTCAACTCCCATTTTTGCATATCAATGATTGTTCTTCCAGTGGCTAGGAAGGGGCTTCTAAGGATGATAGGAATCTCCTTGTCTTTTTCTATGTCCAGAACAATGAAATCGACAGGGAAGATGAATTTATCAACTTTAACCAACACATCTTCAATTAATCCCTTGGGATAAGTGAGAGAACGATCTACCAGCTGAAGTGTGATATTTGTTGGTTTGGCTTCTCTCCATTCCAATTTTTTATACACGGACAATAGCATAAGATTAATGCTAGCTCTCAAATCACAAAATGCTTTCCCAAAATCATAATTTACAATTGAGCATGGTATAGTAAAATACCCAGGATCTTTGAGCTTTAGAGGTAGCTTCTTTAGAAGGATGGCGCTACACTATTTCGTTAGGGCCACAGTCTCGAAGTCATCTATTCTTCTCTTCTTTGATAGGATATCCTTCATAAATCTCACATAGTTTGGCATTTGCTCCAGTGTATTTACAAAAGAAAGATTAATATGTAATTTCTTAAAAATATGAAGAAATTTAGAAAACTGCTTATCTAGTTTCTTCTTTTGCAGTTTCTGAGGAAATAGAGGTGGTAGAGTGAATGATGTAAAGGTTGCTTTTGCGGGTTACTACTGGTATCTTCTGCTGCATTTTCTCTTTTCTGTTCTTGTACTTGAATACCAGTTTCTACGCTTTTATGTGTTTCAACACTTTTCTCTTGACTTCTTAGTTGCTGTAATCTCTGAGAAAATGGTATAGGTGGTCTATATGGTTGTACATTATCTTGCTGGTCCACTGTTTCTTTGTCCTTCTTCTTCATCTCTGAAAGTTGTGGTTGAGGTGTGTTGTCATGTAAGATTTTACCACTTCTTATGGAGATGGCTTGACACTACTCGATATTTCTTTTTGGATTGACTTCGGTGCTGGTTGATAAGGTTCCTGGGGAGCGATTGTTCATTGCTATCGCAAGTTGTCTTACTTGATTCTCCAAGGCTCTATATGAAGCCGCTTGACTTTAAAATAGTGCATCTATTTTCTTCATGTATTGTGAGAGCATGTCTTCAATGTCTGTTTTTTTCTCTTGCTGGATTTGTGGTTGGAAGCCAGGAGGAGCTTTGGAATGCTATCCCTGATTATTGTTGCTCTATGAAAAGTTGGGGTGATTTCTCCATTCAAGATTGTAAAATTTTGAATTGGGATTATTGCGATTGAAGTCCCATATATATTGAGCAGTCTCCATGCATTATCCATTAGCATGATTTCCTCCACAGAAATTGCAAATGATGGGTCGACTCTTGATGGCATTAACTCCCAAGTTGCTTAATTGTTTGGTTAAGAGATTGACTTGGGTGGATAATGTAGTCAAAGTGTCTACTTCATGTAGTCCAGCGATCTTTCTTGTGGTTGACCTTTTAGTGGGCCATTGATAGGCATTGGATGCCATCTCATCTAGTAGATCATATGCTTCATCGGTGGACTTGTTCATGAGTGCTACTCTAGCTGTAGCATCTATTATCGTTCTGAATTGACCGACTAATTCATTGTAGAATGTTTGTACAAGCAACCACTTCAAAACTCCATAATGAGGACATTTTCTTTGTATATCTTTGTATCTCTCCCATGCCTTATAAAGAGATTCTCCATCTAGTTATAGGAATGATGTGATATCGTTCCTCATCTTGGTAGTTTTAGCAGGTGGAAAGAATTTGGCGAGGAACTTTTGTGTAAGATCACTCCATATAGCTATGGATCTAGATGGAAGTGATAGCAGCCAACTCTTTGCTTTCTCTTTTAAGGGAAAAGGAAAAAAATCTTAGTCGAATTGCATTATCGGATATCCCATTGTACTTGAAAGTGTCACATATCTCTAAGAAGTTGATGATGTGCATGTTTGGATCGTCATTGGGCAATGCACTAAATTGTACCAAATTCTTGAGCATTTGAATCATGCTTGGCTTAATCTCGAAGTTGTTAGCTTGAATAGTTGGTCTTTGAATGCTTGAATGGATTCCATTGACTAGGTGAACAACATATTCCTTTAGTGGTCTTGCTTCATTGTCGAGTGCAATTGGTACTTGGTCTTTCATGGTGTTACCTTGAATTTGCTCTCTTCTAATTCTTCTTAAAGTTTTTTTAATTTTTGGATTAAATGTAATCAAGTCTTCACTTTTCAATTTTTGCACGTACCTCGAAAGAAAGTAAATAAAAATAAATTAAGAAAAATAATTTAAAAAAAATCTGAAGTAAAAACTAAAAATGGTATTAATATTGGTGAAAAAGTAGTTAATTATCCCCGGCAACGGCGCCAAAAACTTGATGCGATATTTCTATATCTTAAAATTAAGTGCAAGTATACACTATCGTATGCAAGTAATAAAGGGACTAAATAAGTCAGATGTCGAACCCACAGGGATAATTTTTTCTTTTTAACCAATTACTAAAATTATGTATTCCTAATAATTATTCAAAAAAATAAAAATCTAAGAATGAATGTAGAAAATATAAAAGCGAAATACAATGCAAAGAGAATTAGGTGATAGCAATATAGAGAAAACCTAGGATTAATACTATCCCTCAATATGCTTTCTAATGATTAATCTCTAATATTTAACTCCCTTAGCCTTTGTTATTGATCAAAACACTAATGTATTCACAAGCCTCTTCCAAGGTCATGCAAGTATATCTTAATTTACCAAATATCTATATTCCTATGGTATTTGTAATAAATTACGATTCATTAAGATTAGATCTTATTGATCATACATGCCAATTAGGTATATTCTATCTTAAATTGAAACTTGCATATGCAGTATTGAATGTTACTCTACAATCATGGATCAATACCTAGGTCTAAATATTATGATTCTTCTTCCGAGTTTATCAACAATATTACCAATTCATTCACCATATATTGACCAGATATATTGATGCATTAAGATCAAGTAATTTGAATATCAAAGAACTAAGTTTATTAAATATTCAAAAGATATGGCAATTAAGCACACATATTACGTTCAAGTATTAACCCTAGAAAATAAATTTAGTTCATGGCTACAAGATAACAACAGTAAAAATAATAATAAATCATGATACAATCAATAGCAAATCGATATAGACGTCGAATTTGTCTTGATTGCGCTGCCTAAGATATTCTTGATGCCGAAGAACGTCTTGAATCCCTCTCTAAATTTGCTTCGATTAAACTTTTATTACTCTCCAAGACTCGTGCTCTATATTCTCGGTGTTTTTGAATGTATCTTGGGTGGTTTTTAACGTTCGGGGTCGAGGGGCTTTTTTAGGGATTGATATGAGCTTGAAAATCTCAATTCTCGTCGGATAAGGACTCGTACTACCGTTAGAGCGCTGGATGCTGTCGGTGGGGCATTGCGTGTATAAGGTCTCACCGCTAGAGCAGTGTCGTGATGGTGCTGGGGTGTTGTCCCGTCGCTGGCGCAATAAAGAAATAGCGCTGAGGCGCTAACCTGTCGCTAGCACGATGCAAGTCTGGCGCTAGGGCGCCAGTTACGACTTCAACAAGTCATTTTTCTAATTTTTTTATTTCGATCACTGTTCCAGCGCTGGGGCGAAAGGCCTTATGGCGCTAGGGCGATAGACTCATATTTTGAAAACTTTGCATTTTAGTCCCTATTTTTGCTCAAGTCCCTATAAATAACAATAATACACATAAATAGCCATCTATTCTCATAAAACCATAAAATATCAAAATAAAAATATGAGAAAATATATGACAATTCTGCCCTTATCAAAGCTCTTATCCATTTTATTTTCTATAATCCAAAGGTTATAATTCTCATGTTTCATATATTTTCAATCATGCTTTCTTTGTGCGATTCTTGTTGAATTATAATTGTTATTGGTTACACTGTTTTATGTTAATCTTTTACTGCAATATTGTTAATTGATATATTGTCGATCTTGGATAACATGTAAAGGCAATAAATGTTTGATATTCAAGTTGATCTTTTACTGTAATATTGTCAAAATGATATGTTGTCGATCTTAGATAACTTGTATAAATGAACATGATTTGTGTTAATGTTTGCAAAAGAGTTTAGTCATATCAAATGCATGTGTTATCGAATGTGCTATATTTTACATATCTTCCGATTGAGTTTTTAGATGTAAAACTGTCAATTGAGTTATAAACATTGAATCAAAGTGTAGAGTAGATTTATAAAGCATAATTGTGATTCTCAAAGCCTTACTTAAATCATCATAAGAAATTTTCCTCAATTCATAAACAATTCTATCTCATCCACTTAAACCAATTAATTAATTTTCTCTTTTGTTATTGCTTTAATATTTTACTTCACCAACCTATTTTGCCAAAAGCTTCCTCGTGGGAATCGACACCTTAATCTATACTGCGATAGCCGCATTATATTTTGAGTGTAAATAGACATAATTACCCCTCATCTTACCAAGAATAGACAATTATGTCCCCTTTACTTTATTCTTAATTTTTCATCACCATATGCATCCAATTAACACAAAGAATCATTTATACATAATAATTGAACCAAAACACCACTCAAACCCTAAAATCCCTAAAGTGACTGAAATTATCCTTTTCACCTAACACAATTCTTTTCTCAATTTCTTACTCCAATGGCATTCAATTCATGTCAATTTGATTCTAATGCCCTAATTACATTCAATTGGAAGAATGTTTGCATAATTCAAAAATCACTTCTCACATTAGGGTTTCTTACCTTCTTGTTTTGGGTTCTCACAAGTGCAAACTTTAATTGATCTTAGGAACTTGTATTCGACTTGATTTTAACTTTATAATAGATGGAAAGTCATGAAAAAACCTTGAAATTCTACTATTGAAGCCTCCCCTCTCTTAGCTGCATTTCTCCACCTTAGCTCTCAAATGTTTTGTTTTTCATTTCATGCAAACATTCTAAATAGTTCTTCCTTTTATATAGCTCTTGGTTAGAAATTGGAGTATTGAATTAGTTCCTTCTAACTATTTGGTTAGAATAGTCAAAGGAACTAAACTAGGCTTCTAACGTGGCAATCCATCCATTTGTCTCTAATTGGATAATTTTCTAACACATGGATTGTATTTCTTAACAAAGGTTTATTCCATGCATAACACTTATATGGAATCCATGTGTTAAATTGAAATTTCCTTTTCCTAGCCTATAGAAAACAGTTAAAAAAATATTCCATGACCATTCGACTCCTCAATCGATTGTAAATTTACTAATTTAGGTCTCATAACTCTCATGCGCACTATAAATAAAATATTTCTAATAAGGTTGAAATTGGGTAACCCTACGGTTTCTTTATCACTTTATACCAAAATCTAGGTATCTACTGTAATATCTGATCCCTATAGTAGTATAGGCGTCTAGATTTCAATATAAAACGACAAGAAACCATAGGGCTACCTAATTTTAACCCTATTAGTATTATTTTTTTTTTGTGTGTGAGAGGTATTAGACCTAAATTGATAATTTCACACTCGGTCGAAGCGTTGGATAGTGATGGAATATTTTTGGAATTTTTCTCTATTGGCTTGAAAAATGAAATTTTATTTTAATACATGAATTTTCATTTAAGGGTTATGCATGGAACAAGCCTTTGTTAAGAAACACAATCCATATGTTAGAAAATGGACCAATTAGAGACAAGTTGGTGGATTGCCAAGATGGAGGTCTAGTTGGTTCCTTTAACTATTCTAACTAAATAGTTAGAAATGAACCAATTAAATACTTCCATTTCTAACTAATGGCAACTTACAAATTTAGAAGTAGTTGAAGGGAAAATTAGAATTTTAGGAGAGCACTATATAAGGATGAAGTGTCTAAAATTTGGCTAAGTAAAAGCATAAGTTGTTAGAGCACAAGAGGGAAATTTCGACCATGAGAGGGAGCCCTTACTACAGTGAAATTCAATGCTTTTTCATGCATTTTCATCCTTGATCAAGTTAAGATAAAGCCAAATACAAGTTCACAAGATCAATTAAAGCTATTACTAGTGAAAATCCAAGAAAAAGAGGTAAGAAAAGCATTATATAGTGATGGTGGTGTATAATTTTTCAAGATTAATTCTATTAATGCTTTTGTATGAATTCTTAATTTAAATTGAGTTGAATTCAAGTGTGAAACTCAAGGGAGACACCAAACTAAAGGAATTAGTAAGGTAAGAATTAGGGTTTGGTGTGATTTTAATGTAAAAACTTCAATTGATGTTATTAGGGCATTAGAATTAAATTGGATTGATTTGGATGTCATCAGAACAAGAAATTGAGAAAAGAGATGTATTGGGTGAGTAGGGTAAATTTTGGCCACTTTAGTGATTTTAGGATTTGTGTTATATTTTGGTTTAATTGTTGTGTATAAATGATTTCTTGTATCAATTGGTTATATATGGTTGATGAAAAATCAAAAATGAAGAAAATGGGACATAATTGTCCATTTTGGTAAGGTGAAGGGCTATTATGTCCAACCAATTTTATAGGGTGTTAAGCAATTTTCATGGCATCTTATGGTGAATTAAATAAGGTGGAATGACTTTGTAAATGAAAATCGAAAAGTGATATCCATCTGAGCTTTGTAAGCCAATTAGGGCGCTTATTAGTTAAGTAAAATTTTACCGCTTGTAAAGGTTCTAAATGTCATTTATGACGTGTAGGTGAAAAAATCGAGACCAGTAAAAGAAGTAAAAGTTTGGAGAAGAATTGAGTTCAGAGCGGTTGGTGAGTGAAAATCTATCATGGTTTATCTTTCGTTTAATATATTTCTGCATATTGAATTGTATGTTTTATATACTTTTAATGCATAAACATGATTTATGATTTGGGTATACAATTATAAATATGTATTTATAAGTTCGGTTTAAGAAACAATTTTAAAACTACTAAATTAGTTTCAAAGGCTATTGATACCCTCATATTTATAGTTGTGGTGATGGTTTTGTCGCAGATCTAAGACACGTGAGTGTATGCATGTGCTTTTGTGCCTATTTTCTAAATACGTATCAAATACATATTAAACGCGGCAGAAGCATATATTGCAATAAACACAATCAATAAATATATTAATTGCATTAATATATTAGAAGGCTTGAGAGCTCACTTCAACGTATAACGTTATACACATATTTCCTCGAAGTTCGCATAGAGACCAACTCATGGGCAATTCTAGTCACCAACACGGTGGGCTTGATGAGCTAGAACAATAGCACGAAATTCACTCTTAATCCCCAAAATGGTCGGGTGTGTGTTTTTATATCCTTTTTCTCCAAAATGACAAGAATTGGAGAATTTTAAGCAATCTACCATTACTTCAATTGGAAGCATAGAGAAAAATAAAACAATTTTATTTTTCCTTTTTTTTTTCTTTTTTTTCTTCTTCTTTCTTTCTTCTTCTATCTTTCTTCTTCCTTTCTACTTCTTCTCTATTTCTCCATCTCTCTTTCTCTCGGACAAAATTGGCCAAAACACACACACAACACACTCATTCTCCTTCTCTCTCTCTTTCTCTCTTTATATATATAATAAAATAATAATCTAATGGGTGCCAACTATTTGGCACCCAAATAAAATAACAATATATATCATATTATATAATATAATATAATAATGAGAGAGAGTGATTATTTAATAATGAAATAATTATAGCGTGAAATAACCATTTTGCCCCTCATAAATAGTTACCAAGTCTACCCGCTAATGGGTCCCACCAAATCCCACACTTGGATAAACTCAACCGAGGGTCCATAATATGCTACATGTCATTTATACAATTAGTAAATAATAATTATTGACTAATTGTTGTATTTAACACTTAAATACAGATACGCACCTATTTCTGTGGTAGTGCTAAATATTGTTGGATTAAATAATTTAATCCGACATGCTGCCCCAATGCATAACGAGTGCACTCCATATCATGGGACTCCCTAGGTCCTACGCCCGATTCGTCAAATGAAACTATTCCATGAGTGGTCACACCATGAAAGATCTGTGATATGCGTGGAACCAAAGTATGGTGAATCACTTACAAGCCCACCGTCAAACTCAGGTCAAAGGACTACGTATACTACTCAACTCGAGAGAACCCTCCATTGACGGCTTACATTAGGTGTCTATCGGAGGCCCTCGTGAGTCTGTTCTATATTCAGTCCTAACTGGATACCCATATGTCAATACGAGCTCACGGTCGGCTAGGAACAACCATCTATACCCTATAGGTACGATATATGTTGATCTATATAAAAAGGTATCCACCGAAAGACCTGCATTGGTAGAAATAAATCAGGGACAATTATTCGAGAACATACTTACGTAACTAGCATTTTCTGACACCCGATTGCAATTCTTGCAACTATGTAGTTACTGGTATATTCTCAGGTCTATGTCCTATTACAGACAAGGCTCCAACTCTTGAATTTACTGAGTATTATAACCAACTAACACTTAACTATGCTAACATTTAGCATTTATATTTCTCAGCATGGCTAACCATAAGCCCTTATCTAAACTCCTTTAGATATGATTTGAACTCCTTTAGATTTATAATGTCTATAACATTACATTGCATAATACCATATAAATGGGTATTAGCGATTTAATGGGAGTGTATACTTGTATAAATATATAAGTATATGTACATTCAGAGATGGCACGTAAGCACTGACCCTAACATTAAGATCCAGCTGGTATATCCCGTACGCATGGGCAAGTATTGGGGGGTGTGTCACTAACTCTGAGAAGTCAGGTTGTCGAGTCATATGAGTCGCTCTATGTGTACGGGGTACTGTCTCACTATATATAAATGATGTAGGATTTCTCTGCATAGCTAATGAGCTTTAATAATTTTCAAGCTACCGAACGCACATTTCGTATTTATGTGTACATGTTAGTTATTATGTTTTACAGTTTTATAATAGTTTTAGAAGCATGTTTTATGCATTTTTCTGAATTTGTTATTTATGCAATATTTTATTTTATTGTATTTTTACTGAAAATCTTAAATGCACTCACTGAGCTCCTTTAGCACACCCGTTTTGTTTCTTATATTTTCTAAACCCCTCCAAGTGCAGGCCTCGGTGCACAAGTTACTAATTCTCCTATAACTTATTAGTGGGCCTAGGTTGAAAATCATTTTGTAAATGTAAATGTGCTAAGTAGTACCTTTAGCTTTCTGCATAATAGTTATAGACTTGTGTATTCTGTAAATATGTTTTGAACAAACAAGAAGAGGTTTCGATATTGTGGTGATCGTTTCACTTTTTATTAGTATGCCAGTTTTGTGATTGAAATGAAATTATTGAGTTGAGTCTAGATTTTGTTTTGAAAAGGACCAGAGGTCCTATTTGGAAGTTGAAAAGCTATTTGAAATAGAAGTATGATTTGCTTTGCAGGCTTTGTATTATATTTTCAAAAAATAGGGGAAACTCTGTCCGTTTGTTTTTAAATTTAATAAGTTATTTTCACTTAAAGAAGCAAAAGTGCGTTATGCGTAGGGTAAGTATGCATATTTTATTTATTTTTAATTACATATCACACATGCATAATTAAGTACAGCAGAATATAAAAAAAAATGTTTCATTACAATTATAAAATATTAGAGAACTCACCCTCGAAGCGTGCTTTGTACAGTTCTAGTCTAAGACTCAGTAGGATCTTTTAAGCTACAACGGTAGCCTCTTATTCTCGACTGAAATTTTAATTGAAGTAACACTTGCTTCACATTTGTCTCTTGGCCCTTTATCTAAATTTGATACAATTCATTTGATTTTCGTCGCATTAATAACAAATGAGTTAAGTTATTTATTGCCAACGTAACCTCGCATTCGGCCAATCAAGAATTAATGAGTGGCCAGCCATGTTACAAGCATGACAAGGCATGAAAGTTTCCTTGTTATGCTTGTTAAATACATGAATCAACTTAAGTCAGAGGCTGGCCGAATGTTATTCCAATTGGTGGCATATTGCTTTATAAATATTGCCACCTCTTGGTTTTGTTATCAATTTAGAAAATGGACGAATATAATATTGGCTTAAAAAACTTTAAAATAAATCAATATGTTTAGCCATTATTACAATGTTTTAACACGTCATGCTTGATAACAAATGCCACCACTTGCTTTTGATTTGGCCGTATAGTCTTCGTTCCTTTTACCATGAATTGTATTAAACAATTCATTTGATTAACAATAGCAAATCTTATTTGCTTGGCAAAAATTGATTAACACTTAATAAATTAAATGGGCCAATAAAACTATACCACGTGTTATACTATTACAAATTAATGCTATGACATGTGGTATAAAATAAAAAGAATAAAGTGACAAGTCCCACTTGCTGAGATCTCAAGTATAACACTTAAACCCTATGATCTCCTTGAGAGACCTTGAAATAATTTTGATTTTCTGAGAACTTCCTAGATTGAACTATTCAATCTGGTGCGCTACTCCATAGTACAATGAGTAAGCTTTATATAGTGAGATGCCCTAAGTTCATACCCATTTTATCTTATGAAACTCTTCCATAAGTCCATAAATGATACTGTACACATACATCTGCAATATGTTATAGGGACTGAAGGAAGCTAGACAGCTACAACATGGAGAAGTACAGTTTTGTGTTAAAAATGGAAATTTTCTCGAGGTTGAAGCTATTGGGACTTTTGAATTACTTCTCCCTTCAGGTTATAGTATTTTGTTGTATAATTATTATTTTGTGCCAAACATTATTAGGCAAACCATATCCCTTCATATACTAGACAATGAGGGTTGACATGTACTTATAAGGAACTGTTCCTTAAGTTTGTATGATAAAAATAATGTTTTGCTAGCCGATTGTTAATTGATGAATGGCCATTACATTTTAGATACAACTGGAAATGTTTTTAATTTATAGGTAAATAATAAAAGAAAAAGTTCAGAAACTTTAAATAATATAGAATTGTGGCACATGCAATTAGGTCATATAGGTGTGAGAGGCTTATCCAGTCTAGTTTGTAAATCTTGTATTCAAGGGGAAATGACTAAATCCTCATTTACTGGTGTAGGACATCATGCCAATAATTTGTTGGAACTAATACATAGTGATGTATATGGTCAAATAAATCACACTGCTATGGGTGAATTTTGATACTTCATAACCTTTATTGATGATTCATCATGATACGGATATGTGTTTTTAATGAAACATAAGTTGAAAACTTTTGAAATGTTAAAAGAGTTTCGACTTTAAGTAGAGAAACAAATTGATAAATTCATTAAATACCTACGATCAGATCGAGGCAGTGAATACATGAGCAATGAATTCACTGATTATTTGAAGAAGAATGAGATTCTCACTCAATATAGTCCTCAGGTACTCCTTAACACAATGGTGCTTCAGAGAAGAGGAATCGGACTTTATTAAATATGGTCCGATCAATGATGAGCTTTACTGATCTTCCTGAATATCTTTAAGGTTATGCTCTATAGACTGCTGCTCATTTATAGAACAAAGTTTTATCAAAAGTCATTCTTACCACTCTGTAAGAGATATAGTCTGGAAGGAAACTAAGTCTTAAGTATGATAAAAATTCAGGTTGTCCTACTTATGTAAAAATTATGCAACGAGACAAACTTACACCCAAAGGGTATAAGTACCGATTCATTGGATATCCCAAGCACTCTATGGGATATCAGTTCTATGATCTCGATGAACAAAATGTGTTCATTGCTCATTATGCTACTTTTCTAGAAACACAATTTCTGATGGATCGTGGAGATTGTAGAAAGGTTGTTCTTGATGAAATCAATGAATAGCTCAATAAACCGGAGATGGAATATTTAGTTCAATTGAGTAATATACCTTTGAAACACCTTCCCCATAAGTCAGAAATGATCTCAAAGCCAATTATAAGATATGAAATTATGTCTGAAGGTGTTTTTTATTGTTTCTTGAAGAAAATGATCCTTTGACTTACAGAGATGCGATGTTAGACATCAATTCGTGTAAATGGCTAGATGCTATGAAATCCAAGATTAATTCTATGCATGCCAACTAAGTCTGGGACTTGGTTCAGCTTCTTGAAGGAATTGTTCCTATAGGTTGTAAATGAATTTACAAGAAGAAGCGTGGACCCAATGGGAAGATGAAGACCTTTAAAGCTCGACTGGTAGTAAATGGTTATACTTAGAAATCTAAAATAGATTATGATCAGACTTTTTCACCAATAGCCATGATAAAATCAATCTGGATATTATTAGCTATTGCTGCATATTATGATTATGAAATCTAGTAGATCAATGTAAAGACGGCTTTTCTGAATGGATATCTCGATGAAGAGATATATATGAAACAGCCTGAAGGATTTACATCCAGCAAGAATTCTAATCGAGTGTGAAAATTAAAAAGGTCCATTTATGGGCTTAAGCAAGCCTCTCAAAGTAGGAATTTTCTTTTTAATGAAGTAATCAGAGGGTCTGGTTTTATCAAAATATAAAGGAAGTATGTGTGTATAAAAAGGTCAGTGGGAGCATGATTGTCCTTTTGGTCCTCTATATGGATGACATACTCATTATCGAAAATAATATTGGCATATTACAATCAGTCAAAAATTATTTGAGTAAGAACTTCTCCATGAAGGATTTAGGAGAGGCTTCCTATATACTAGGTATAAAGCTTTATAGAGATAGAGCTAGGAGGCTAATCGGACTCTCCCAATCATCATACATAAACAATATTTTAGAAAGGTAGCACTTCAGTAATTGTAAGACAGTTAATGTAGCTTTTAAACATGGCATTTATCTTTCTAAGAAAATATGTTCTCAAAAGGAAGATGAAAGAGTTAGAATGTCTAGCATACCTTATGCATCAGCTGTAGGTAGCATAATATATGCCATGTTATGTACAAGACCTGACATCAGTATGGATGTAAGTGTTACAAGTCGGTAGCAGTCTGATCTAGGAAATGACCATTGGATAGCCGTGAAACATTTTCTGAAGTACCTTAAAGGTACAAAGGATACACTAATTCAAATTTTCATTCTGATCTCGATGATAGAAAGTCTACATCTGATTTTGTATTTCTTTTCAATGGTGCCACTGTTAGTTGGAAAACTATAAAACATTGATCTACAGCTGATACAACTATAGAAGAAGAATATATTGTAGCTTTAGAAGCTGCAAATAGAGTAGTATGGATACATAAGTTTATCACAGAGTTGAGAGTTATTCCAAGTATAGTGAATCCTATCCCATTATACTGTGATAACAATAGAGCAGTTTCCCAATGCAAGTACCCAGGGAACACTAAAAGTCTAAGCATATGGATCAAAAGTATCATATAATTAAAGAGATCTTGGTGAGAGGGGATGTAATAGTATCTAGAGTAGATTCTAGTGAAAATATAGCAGACCCTCTTACAAAGGCCTTAACTCCTAAAGTGTTCTTAAAACATTTGGAGTCAATGGGTATTAGATATCATTCTTAATGGCACTAGAGCAAGTGGGAGTTGTTATAGTTGGTACCCATGTGCCATTCTAATTTTGTATAAATATTATTTCTATTTATACAGTATGCATTTCTATAAACTGTTATTTTATTATATGGTATTAATCTTGTTCTTTTCATACAGTTTACATCAATACTAAAAGTTAGTATTTCTATTAGTTAGAACCTAGTATGAATTAGGACAAAGCCCCGAGAATATTTATTATAGTGATATAGTTGCAAGTAGTTGTAAATAATGTTAAGAAATATCATTATGTAGTATATTCTCCAAATTGGTTCCTAGTCATAGGTTTAACAACATATGTTGATTGTTAAAACCAAAAAGCCTGGTGTATATTTATATCTTGAGTGATCAGATATTTTATCTTAACAAACCGTGAGCTTAGTGGAAGCTCGTATAAGTATGCAGGTGTTAAGTAGGGACTTGACACTGAACGAACGTATGAAGACATCTAATAGACATAACATAAAGCTATTAATGGTTGGTCTTTTTGAGTTTAGTAGTATTTGTGGTCCTTTGACCTGAATGCCACGGTGGGCTTGTGAGTAATTCACCATACTTAGATTCAATACATGTAAGAAACCTTTTATGGTCTGACCTCTGACTGTCGTTGGGTGTAGGCCGATGCTCGTGTAGTCTAATATGCGTAGATATAGGATTTGTCAACTCATATAGTTGAGCTGTATATCTTGATGCTTTGAGATTGTATTTCAGAAAGTCTTTTGGCCAAAAGTATTTAAACAAAAAATATTTCCATAAGGTAAAACATTATCGTAAAAGAGTTTGCGGATATTATTTATTAAAATACAAATCTAAAGATAAGTTTAAGGTTGAGCAGATAAAGACTAAACAATATATCTATGTATTTGCTCTTCTAGGATATATAAGTGACAAAGGATTATACGCATATGGTTAACCTTAACTTGTATGATTTTACGCGATGTTTTATTGTATACATAACATGTGTGTGGAGCAGTGTTCACGTACATATGAAAAAGTTCCATAAGAAAAACGGAACGGGTGTAAGCCTAGGGAGTTTCATAGTATTAAGTGTACTTGTTGAGCACTAAGGTAACACATAGAATTGAAGAGTTTGATCCAACAAAAAATTCGAATAAGTAGAATTTGGTTTTAGTATTTCTCGAGAATGACACATGTCGAATTCTAACTGTTAGAATTCGACACATCTCAAAATATAATTAGACACCTAGTTATTGTGCCATAACACTCCATGCATATTTGTTTAATTAACGCTTTAACAAGTGTATGACACTTGTCATGATTTTGTTTAAATTATGCCTAAATGTCAAATTATTAAATTAAATGCATAAATGTTATGCATTTGAATTTGAATTTAGAAAATTATTGGATTGATTTTGAGAATCAAAATATTTTTAATGCGTGTTTTTTAAAATAATCAAATATTGGCACATTAATCTTTAGTCATTTTAACTTATAAAGACTTATATTGCTAATGATAATTTTCTAATGGACTTTTGCATTCTTTCAAAGACTAAATATGGGGCAAAGAAAAATATAAATGCATAATTGTTATGCATTTTCAACAAAAGAGTAGGTAAACTCTTCGCTTTTGTATTTTTGTATAAAATAAAATAAAAACAAATATGTTAAGGTGTGTATGATATACATAAGATAAAATTAAAGAGAGAGAAAGTCATTTTTTTTCACTTTGAGAGCTTTGGCTAAGTGTTAGAAATTAGTTCTCTCTTTGAGAGGGAAGAAAAATACTAACACTTGAGAAAAACTAAAAACTCCTACAAGTTTATAATAAGCTACCATTTTATAATCAAAACACTCACCTTGATTTTGGTCTAAAAGTTTTCTAGAGTTATATTTCTTGTGAGCTCTACACTTGGATCTCAACAAATTATAAAGCTACCTTCATCATAGTAATTACTTTTATTTTGTTAATATAGTATAATTGTTATACATATAAATATAAATATATATATATATGTATGTGATACATATGTTTAAGTATTATATGAGTGTAATATGTATATATGCTTCCACCGCGTATTAAAAAAATTTTAAAATTGTATTTACACTCATATCATCATATACTCCTACAAAATGGTATCAGAGCTAGCTAAATTGAGTGTGTGATACATGTTGTTATTTAAAATTTTAGACAGTGATATTTTAAATTTAATCATAGTAATGTTTAATATTTGAATATATTTATGTTTAATATTTTGAACAAGTTGATGTTTAATATTTCAACATATTGATGTTTAAAATTTAAACATGGTGATATTTATTATTCATTTATGTTAATGCTTAATATTTGAACATGTTGACATTTAAAATTTAAATATGGTGATGTTTAATATTTATTTATGTTGAAGTTTAATATTTGAACATGTTGATGTTTTTTAAATTTAAACACGGTGATGTTTAATATTTATTTATGTTGATATTTAAAAATTTAAACATAGTGATGTTTAATATTTATTTATGTTGATGTTTAATATTTATTTATATTGATGTTTAAAAATTGAACATGATAATGTTTAATATTTGAACATTGTTTTTGAACATGTTGATGTTTAAAAATAGAACATGATAATTTTTTATTTAAAAAAAATTGTTCATAAAAATACCGCAGCGTTCAATCAGAATGCCACAGCGTTGAAATAGAACACCACAGTGTTAAAGTAGAATGTCACAGCGTTAAAGCAGAAAGCCGCAGCGTTAATAGCATTAAATATATTTTCTAATACATCTGATTTTTATATAATGCAATTATATATTATTTTATAAACTAAAATTATTTGTTTTACGTTGGTAACCACAATAAGAGCCCTATTGGTGGGGGTTAGTTGTGCTTCTATAAAAATAAATAAATGATTAAGAAATTCATCCTCATGAGATGTGGATGTGTATAAAATCTATGTTAATCAGATTACAATGTATTTCAAGAATGTTGTACTCGGTCCATCTTTATCAATATACTGTTAAACAAATCACCTCAGTCATTTTCAATATTGCTAAAGTGTAAGGGATTGGTCGGAGTGATTTGGACTATACCGGTTAAACATGAGATGAGACAAATATAAGCAAATGTATTGCCTAATACCACAAAAGTGTGAGGGTAATATCAATAACTTATATTTGATAATTGACAAGTTAATCTGGAATACCCTTATCTAATATCGCTAAAGTGTAAGGTTGTGGTAAACTCGAATTGGGTCTACTTTCCACTGTAAAGTTTAAAGATTTAAACTTTCGTTTTCCCATTTGAGAAATTAAAGGGAAAATGTAAAATAGTGAGTGGACGTCTTTAGATTTAAAACCAATAATTTGTTATATCCATGATCTAAAGTGTTTTAACGATTTGAAATATTGCACTAACATTTCTTCTTTATCATTTGAAGATAAAATGACTTTGAGCAACCCATTGGTACACATACTAGAAGTACACAAACTAAAATTATTTTGATTGGCTGATGAATCTCAAAATTATTCTGGATTTAAAGAAACTTGGATATGTGATTGATCAGAAAATGCCCAAAGGTGTTTCTATTAATTGAACTTCATAAAATGTTGTAACTTATCAGAAATGGATTGATGATAATTTGAAACTCAAATTATATATTCTGGCCTCGATATCTATTGAACTTCAAAGGAAGCATATGCACATAGATTATGCAAGTAGTATTGTGCTTCATTTGAAGGAGTTATTTGGTGACAAACCATAGGTTGAGGTTTACCGGGTCACCAACATACTCTTTCAAGCTAGACTTGCAAAGGGCGCTCCAATTTTTCCTCATGTGCTTAAGATGATTTCTAGCATTGAGAGGTTAGAAATGATGGAAATATCTCTAAATAATGCATTAGGGAATAGTTTAATTCTCCAATCTCTGTTGGGGTTATTTGCACAGTTCATCATGAACTACAACACACAAGGGTGGACTCCTACATATACTATCTTTATAATATGTTAAAGACAGCATAACAGAACATAAACAAAGTGGGTTCAGCCCTCTATGTTCAGCGTGCTTCATCTTTTACCTCAAGAGCTTCTAAAAAGTATAAAATAGAGAAAAATGAGAAGAAAACACCATCTAAAGGTCTTTAGAGACAATCATATCTAAGCCACAAGACAAGAAAAAAGGCAAAGAAAAGTGTTTCCATTACGGTAAGGATGGACATTGGAAGCGTAATTGTCAGAAATACCTTGCCATTATCAAGAAAACCCCTAAATGTATATATTTACATATTATTGACATTTTGTCAACATTTGATACTAGCACTAGTTGGGTATTAGATACCACGTGTCCTTCTCACATCTGCAATATGTTGCAGGGACTGAAGGAAGCTAGACAGCTGGAGCATGGAGAAGTACAGCTTCGTGTTAGAAATAGAGATTTCCTCGAGGTTGAAGCTATTGGGACTTTTGAATTGCTACTCCCTTTGGGTTGTAGTATTTGTTGTATAATTATTATTTTATGCTAAACAATATTAAGCAGATCATATCCTTTTCTATACTAGACAGGGAGAGTTATCATATAGTATAAGGAACTATTCCTTAAGTTTGTATGATAAAAATAATGTTTTGCTAACAACTGAAAATATTTTTAATGTACAAGTAAATAATAAAAGAAAAAGTTTAAAAACCTTCAATAATACAGAATTATGGCATATATGATTAGATCATATAGGTGTGAGATGCCTAACCCGTCTAGTTAAAGATGGTCAGATACCTAATCTTTCCATAGAATTCTATTCAATTTGTGAATCTTGCATTCAATAAAAAATGACTAAATCCTCATTTACTGGTGTAGGACATTGTGCTAATGATTTGTTAGAACTAATACATAGTGATGTATATGGTCCAATGAATCACACTGCCATAGGTAGGTTTCAATACTTCATACCCTTTATCGATGATTCATCATGATATGAATATTTGTTTTTAACAAAACACAAGTCATAAACTTTTGAAATATTCAAAGAGTTTTAACTTGAAGTAGAGAAACAAATCGATAAATTCATTAAATGCTTACAATTAGATCGAGGTAGTGAATACTTGAGCAGTGAATTAACTTATTATTTGGAGGAGAATGGGACTTTTACTCAATATTGTCCTCTAGGTACTCCTCAACACAATGGTGTTTCAGAGATGAGGAATCGAACTTTATTAGATATGGTCTGATCAATGATGAGCTTTGTTAATCTTCCTGAATATCTCTAAGGTTATGATCTACAGAGTGCTACTTATTTATAGAACAGAGTTCCATAAAAACTTGTTCCTACCAAATCGTATAAGATACATTTTATGAGGGAACCAAGTCTTAAGTATGTCAAGATTTGGGGCTGTCCTGCTTACATAAAAGTTATGCAACGAGAAAAACTTGCACCTAAAGGGTATAAGTACCGATTCATTGGATATCTCAAGCCCTCTATGGGATATCGGTTCTATGATTCTGAGGAACGAAATGTGTTCGTTGCTCGTTATGATACTTTTCTAAAAATATAATTTCTGATGGATCGTGATGATTGTAGAAACGTTGTTCTTAATAAAATCAATGAATAGCTCAATAAATCAGAGATGGAATCTCTAGTTCAATGGAATAAAATACCTTTGAAACACCCTCCCCATAAATCGAAAATGATCTCCAAGCCAATTATAAGATATGAAATGATGTCTAAAGCTGTCTTTGATTTTTTTCTTAGTTGAAGAAAAGGAACATTTGGCTTATAGAGAGGCGATGTTAGACATCGATTTGGGTAAAAGGCTAGATGCCATAAAATTCGAGATTGATTCTATGCATGACAACCAAGTCTAGGACTTGGTTCAGCTTCCAGAAGAAATTGTTCCTATTGGTTGTAAATGGATTTACAAGCGGAAGTGTGGACCCGATAGGAAGATAAAGACCTTTAAAGCTTGACTGGTAGCAAATGGTTATACTCAGAAATCTAGAATAGATTATAATGAGACTTTTTCACCAGTAGCCATGCTAAAATCAATCTGAAAATTATTGGCTATTTTTGCATATTATGATTATAAAATCAGGCAAATAGATGTAAAGATAGCTTTTCTGAATGGATAACTTGAGAAAGAGATATACATGAAACAGTCTGGAATATTCGTTTTAATGAAATAATCAAAGGTTCTGGTTTTATCAAAAATGAAGTGGAAGTGTGTGTGTATAAAACGATCAGTGTGAGCATGATTGTATTTTTAGTCCTCTATGTAGATGACATACTCATTATCGGAAGCAATATTGGCATGTTACAATCAGTCAAAAATTATTTGAGTAAGAATTTCTACATAAAGGATTTAGGAGAGCCTTCCTATGGAGATAGAGCTAGGAGGCTGATCGGACTTTTCCAATCCTTGAATATAAATAATATTTTAGAAAGGTATAACTTCAGTATTTATAAGACAGTTAATATACCTTTCAGACATGGCATTCTTCTAAGAAAATTTGTCCTTAAAAGGAAGATGAAAGAGTTAAAACGTCTAGCATACCTTATGCATCAGCTATAGGAAGCATAATGTATGTCATGTTATGTATAAGACCTGACATTAGTATGGCCATAAGTGTTACAAGCTGGTATCATTCTAATCCAGGAAATGACCATTGGATGATCGTGAAAGATATTCTGAAATACCTTAAAGGTACAAAGGATATGTTACTGATTTATAAAGATAGTGACTTAAATATGAGAGGACACACTAATTCAGACTTCCAGTCTAATCCCAATGATATAAAGTCTACATCTGATTTTGTATTTCTTCTCAATAGTGCCATTGTTAGTTGAAAAAGTGAAAAATATAGATCTACAGTTGATATAACCGTAGAAGCAAAATATATTACAGCTTCAGAAGTTGCAAAAGAAGCAGTATGGATACGTAAATTTATCACAGAGTTAAGAGTTATCCCAAGTATAGTAAATCCTATACCATTATACTGTGATGACATTGGAGCAGTTACCCAACCCTAGGAACCCAGGGTATACCAAAAGTCTAAGCATGTGGAATAAAAGTATCGTATAATTAGAGAGATCTTGGCCAAATGGGATGTAATAGTATCTAGAGTAGATTCTAGTGAAAATATAGAGAACCTACTTACTAAGACCTCAACTCCTAAAGTGTTCTTAAAATATTTGGAGTCAATGGGTATTAGAAACCATTCTAAATGGCATTAGAGCAAGTGGGAGCTGTTGCAGTTGGTACTCATGCACCATTCTAATTTTTTATAATTATTATTTATATTTATACAGTATGTATTTTTATAAATTATTATTTTATTATATAGTATTAATCTTGTTCTCTTCATACAGTTTACATCAATACTAAGAGTTAGTATTTCTAACGGTTAGAACCTAGTATGAATTAGGACAAAGACCTAAGAATATTTATTCTAGTGACATAGTTACAAGCAGTTGCAAATAGTGTTAAGAAATATCATTATGTAGTATATTCTCCAAATTGGTTCCTAGTCATAGGTTTAACAACATATGTTGATTGTTAAAATCAAAAAGCCTGGTGTATATTTATATCTTGAGTGATCAGACGATTAATCTTAACAAACCGTGAGCTTAGTAGAAGCTCGTATAAGTATGCAGGTGTTAAGTAGAGACTTGACATTGAACAGACTCATGAAGACATCTAATAGACATTCCATAAAGCCATTAATGGTTGGTCTTCTTGAGTTTAATAGTATTTGTGGTCCTTTGACCCGAGCACCACAGTGGGCTTATAAGTAATCCACCATACTTAGATTTTACACATGTCAAAAACCTTTTATAGTCTGACCTTTGGGTGTCGTTGGGTATGGTCCGATGCTCATAGAGTTCGATGTGCGTAGATATGAGATTTTTCAGCTCATATGCTTGAGCCATATATCTTGATGCTTCAAGATTGTATTTCAAAAAGTATTTTGGCCAAAAGTAGTTAACCAAAAAATATTTCCATAAGGTAAAACATTATTGCAAATGAGTTTGCAGGTATTGTTTGTTGAAATACAAATCTGAAGATAAGTTTAAGGTCGAGCGAATAGAGACTTAACGTTATATCTATATCTCTACTTTTCTAGGATATAAGTGACAAAAGGTTATACGAATATAGTTAACCTTAACTTGCATTGTTTTATTGTATACGTAACATGTATATGGGGTAGTGCTCACGTACATATGGAAAGGTTCCGTAAGACAAATGGAACGGGTGTGAGCCTAGAGAGTCTCACAATATGAAGTGTACTTTTTTAGCACTAAGGTACCACATAGGATCGAAGAGTTCGATCCGAAAAAAAAAATTGAATAAATAAGATTTGGTTTTAGTATTTCTCAAGAATGACACGTGTCAAATTCTAACTGTTATAATTCGACACATGTCAAAATATAATTAGACACCTAGTTGGTGTGTCATAACACTTTATGCGTATTTGTTTAATTAACACTTTGACTAGTGTATGACATTTGTCATGATTTTGTTTAAGTTTTGCCTAAACGTCCATTTATTAAATTAAATGCATAAATGTTATGCATTTAATTTGAATTTGATTTTGGAAAAATATTGGATTGATTTTTAGAATCAAAATATTTTTAACATGTGTTTCTTAAAATAATCAAATATTGGCACTTTAATCTTTAGTCCTTTTAACTTATAAAGACTTATATTACTAATAACAATTTTCTAATAGACTCTTGCATTCTTTCAAGGACTAAATGGGAGACAAAGAAAAGTATAAATACATAATTGTTATACATTTTTAACAAAAGAGTTAGTGAACTCTTTGCTTTTGTGTTTTTGACTGAAATAAAATAATATAATTATGTTAAGGTGTGTATGATATACTTGAGATAAAATTAAAGAGAGAGAAAGTAATTTTTTGCCAATTTAATAGTTTTGGCTAAGTGTTAGAAATGAGTTCTCTTCTTGAGAAAGAATAAAAATTCTAACTCTTGAGAGAAACTAAAAAATCCTACAAGTTTGTAATAAGTTATCATTTTAGAGCCAAAATACTAGTCTTAATTTTGATCTAGAACTGTTCTAGAGTTTTATTTCTTGTGAGCTTTACACTTAGATCTCAACAAATTGTAAAGCTACCTTCATCTTGGTAAGTACTTTCAATTTCTTAATATAATATAACTGTTATACATATAAATATAAATATATATATATATATATATATATGTATGTGATACATATGTTTAAGTATTATATAAGTGCAATATGTATATATGCTTCCGCTGCGAATTAAAATTTTTCTTAATTGTATTTACACTCGTACACAATGTAAGATTATTCAATGGACACGTCTCGATGTGAGAGGGACATATCAGTGTAATGTTAATTTAGTCCTCCAAATTTTTTATATTTGCAAGTGACAACTCTACATTAGTGTTCCTTACCAGAGGCATTGTAGTAGCCAATAAGTAACAAGTTTATATAAATTATATACTTGTGTTAACAACCTAGTAGTGAAGGACTGACATTACATCTTTACCTCTATTTTGATGGAGGTTCTGAATTTAAATCCATCTTCTCCCATGTTAACAAAATAAATTTATACAAATTAATTAACTTTTTAACCTTATGCACGATAGTTATTCATCTCCTTCTCCTGTATAATTGTAATAAATTAATTGAATATTCATATAAATGAATCAAATTTAGTGTTATTATTTATTTAAACAAATATAATTGTAAACAAATATCGTGTATAACAGTATAAATAAATTTAATTTAATCTATTTATTTAAACATGTCTAATCATATCATGTTGTGTAATAACATATTAAACGAATCAAATCGTGTTTGAGCCTCTAATTCATTTAAGTAAATAAATCGTATATGAATATGAAATAAATCTTTTAATACCTATATCGACGTGACACGAATACAATTCGTTTACATGAATTGCATCCCTACATCCCATGTCAAAATTATAAGAAATTTATACAAATTAATTCACTTTTTTTAGCCTTATGCCCTTGTTAAAAAACAAATTTATACAAGTTAATTAACTTTTTAACTTTATGCACAATAGTTATTTATTCCATCCTCTATCTCAAAAATAAAAGAACTTTATACAAATTCATTCACTTTTTTATGCTTATGCTTGTTGTTATTAGATAACTATCAGTTATTAACATTATCCAAAACAATTACTATTATATGCAAACTAAAATATTCATTTACAGGCAATTATTAGCATTATCTAGAATAATTGAAATTTATACAAATTAATTCACTTTTTTAGCTTTATGCACGATAGTTATTTATATAACTGTCAATTTTTAACGTTATGCAGAAAATGTACTAGTGTTAACAGCCTAGTTGTAGAGGACGGCAGTATATCGGCCTTTAAAGGTCTTGAGTTCAAATCTCCCCTCCCCCATGTCAAAAAAAAATTATCCAAAAGAATTACTATAGTAAAATAAAAATTTAGGTCATAGTGAAATAAAGAGTTCTAGAGTATATCAAGAATAACATCATAAAAATTATAGAAAATTGAAAGATAAAGAGTTGAAGAGATAAAACTAATTTTTCTGCAATCTTCAATCTTTAGTGTTCTAGTCTTCTTGATCCTCTAAAAATTGCTCTTTCTCTCTCTTCTCTTGATTCTTGAATTAGGCTTTTTGATCTTCTATTTATAGGTTTGTGTCTTTAATTTAGGGTAAAACATCAAATATAAGTCAGATTATGATTACTGTTTACAAGTTACTATTTATATGCACTGCTCATACAATGCTCGTTTCTAGGCACTATGGAGGTTAGTACTGTAGTAAATTACTATAACTCGTACTGTAGTATTATATTTGTTCTCTTAGCATTATAGCCCTTTGATATGGGTTAATTAAGTCTAATATTTTCATCTTTCAAGTTTAATATTTGTTCGTTGAAATTAAGATTATTAGGCTTTTAATATATTTTATATATTTGGAGTCAATGGGGCAAAAGAAGATGAAAATCTAAAGAAAATAAGGCAAAACATTTTTGCCACGGTAACCTGTTATAGTAAATAGCTACAGTACATAAGTATAGTGATTTGCTATAGTAAAATCGTTGCAACGGTAAATAGTATCTATCCAGTGAAAATTCCAATATCTTCAACTCTCAAAATATTTCGCTGCAACACTATATGAGTAGTACGATTAACAGTGATCACACTACAATAAATTTCACTGCAGTGGTGAATAGTATTTCATTGCAGCAATTTGATAATTCTGAACTGAAAAGAAATACAACTCCAAGACTCCAATCAATCTTTATATAAAGACTACTCATTTTAGACCTAAAGAATACACAACTTATGGCTCTTTAAAGCCAATAAGAGCAATTAAAGCATAATTATAATAATTTATATATCAAGAGAAGCAAAAGATTGTTGACGAGTTTTTAGCGGGTCAACCATCTGCAAATTGAAGTCTCTATTGGTTTACTTTTGGTTGTATCATGTTTATTTTATTTTTCAGTCATAATCCTTGATATCTAAACTAATTTCTTTTTATAGGGTTATTATTTGAACTCAATATGCATACTTAATTATTGGATCTTTTTAATATTTATTTAAATTTAATTCTTTATTATTCAAATTATCTGCTCTTAATGCTTTATTATATCTAATCAATGTTATGATTGAATTGGTAATACTTTGATAAACTCGAGGGAGGTATCATTGTATTAAGACCTTGATAATTTGATACATAATTGTCAAGAAATACAAGTTTTAACTTAAGATAGAGATATACTTAATTGGCATGTATGGTCAATAAGACTTGTTCTTAATGAATCTTGATTTATTACAATTACCATAGAGATATAGGTATTTGATAAATTGAGATATACTTACTTGACCTTGAGAGAGACTTGTGAATATGTTAGTGCCTTGACCAATAATAAGAATTAAGGGATGTTAATATTAAAGGATTAATCTTTAGAAAACATATTGAAGAAGAGTAATTAACACTATGTTTTCTCTATATTTCTATCTTATTGAGTTATTTAAGTTGTGTTATTTATTTTTTGCACTTTATTTAGTTTATTTAAATATTTTCAAATTGAAGATTTGATTTTCTGAATAATTACTTGAATGTTACAATTTTAGTACTTGGTTGAAAATAATATTTATCTATATGGGTTCAACATCCGACATTATAAGTTCATTTATTACTTGTTACAATAGAATATACTTACTTTTAATTTTGTGCTTGGAAAATACACACAACAACCCACCATGTATAGCTTCCAGAGTAATTAGTTAAAAGCAAAAGGGCTGATTTGATAAAGTTCTTAAAAAGTACAAAAAAACGCTGAAAATACATATAAAATGTTAATTTCACCTATGTTTGTTCATAATTTGTTGGCCTACCTACCATATATAGCTCCCTTAATTTTAGTTTTGGTTGGGCTTCTTGGCCCCATTTTGTTTTGGTCACATTAGCATTTTAACTTATTCACATACATTTTTATAAAAAAAAATTATTCACATGCCTTGATTAGTAAATTCTTTCACTTTTTTAGATAATTCTTATATTATTTTTCATTAACTTATGATGGAAATAATTATTGCATGACATGCCCAATCAACATGAACACATATAAACATTGTTACAACGTTCCATACAAACTCTCATCGCATAGTGCACCATTGGAAGCAAATTTGCTCCTTCTCATTCAATTCACATTAACACCAACGTCAATGTTTATCTACATTACATTGGTTGTTCGGGTCAAAAAGCTACAATATTTCTCTATCTTTTATTTTTTAATTAACAAACATATTGTCAACTTTGTTCCATCGAAATGAAAATGTTCACTCACTTACGCACACAAACATAACAATTTTTGTTGCATACTAATTCCTACTTTAGCAAAAAAAATTGTTGTTTCTAATCATAAACATGCCATAGTCTACATTGCCATATAAACTTCTCTAACAAATACATACATTTTTTTAGTTCTATAATGATATAAACATTGTTCATTATGCTATGTCAATTACACCTTTCGTAAATGTAATACCATAAAATTCACCAAACTCATGTGTGAAATATATTCATCATAACATTCTCACAAATGCCTAATTACATATGTTTCACTTATACATCTATTATATCTTGATTCTCTTCGCCAACCGACCTGCTTTCCCTTCCAACATGTTACCAACGCGGATTGAATCATCATATGTCATGTTAAATAAGTTGAGAGTTTTTAAACTACATTCCCTCTTAGATCGATGCACATTATTATCAAGCCTTACTTTCTTCCTGTCAACTTCCTTCTAAAACAATATATAAAAAGTTGATTACCTTTTACCATGAAACTCTATCGATGACTCTCTATCACATACTTCTTTAGCTAACTTCTTAATCTCACACATTATGATCCCATGCTTCTTTGATATATACTCCTCCACATTGGCTTAAAGCTATGCCAACTTCACCTCTAGCTAACCACGGAATACCTATATTGCATCATTCAATGCATCTTTAACTACCAATAGCGTTTCAATTGACCCCTGTAACTATTTCAATAGAGTTAGACATTACAATTAATATGGCATTCACATCCATTACATTCCTTTATAAAGAAGGAAAAAAAACATTAACTACATATATTTTGTCGATTGCTTGGTTTCTTACCAACGTCAAACATTGTGACACTAATTTTCCTCAAATTTTTAACACTAATACAACTGTTTTTCAACACGCAAGGTATAATTTTAAACAATTTTAATTATACCTCTTTTCCATAATCGCATATTTGTGCTTGAGTTTCTTTTACATCCTATTCCCCAATATGCTTCTAATACGGCTCAACTGTTGACTACCCATATCTGCATTCACAATCCTAATCACATTGTCCATTGCTAATGTCAATCTACTTATATTATTGTTCTTATAACACTCATGTTCAGTCTCTCTATGAGTTAGCCTTAGGGTGACATGTGCAGATAATTGAAAGAAATCAAATTTAATTAGTCATTTACTATAAAAGTAACGTATTAAAATTATTCTTCACCAAGGTTATGCCCTTTGTAACAATGGACCATGTATTTCACCACTGAATAGCTAAATAACTTTGACTCTTACTCCTCATCTGAAGGAAACCTTCTACTCTCCCACTTTATTATATGAGGAATTAAATCATCTACGATACAATTTGCATACAACGTACTAACCAAAGGCAGCACTTTATATCTATATCTATAATTATTTAATAAATTTATTAGTACCATTCAGGTCTCCAAAAAAAAGGAACAAAAAATTTTTTGACTTCCTATTCATTCCAAAATTGCATATGTAAATCCGTATAGATTGTACTTATCCTTCTTCCATACAGAGTTATTCTTCTTTTTCTTCAACAATTGTGCAGCCCTATTCCTTTATACTACTTGTAGGTGTTGAGATTTGTGCTTACGTGCTATCCCTTTTGTGTATAAATATTTGCTTTATGTTTATACAATTATGATTTTAATATATCATTAATTATTTTATATATATATATATGGTAAGATACTTGTAACGTTTTAGACATTATATGATCTGAAAGAGTTCAGATTTGATCTAAAGGAGTTCAAATCTGATCTAAAGGAGTTTAAATCAGAACTAAGAGTTAGTAATGTTAAACGTTATAAATGCTAAAAGTTAGCACTGATAAGAGTTACCAGGTTATAAGAATTAGCAAAATCTAAAGAGTTAGAGCCTTGTTTGAAATGGGACAAAGACCTGAGAATATATTAGTAATGACATAGTTGCAAAGAGTTGCAAATCGTGCTAAAAAATGTCATTATGCAAATATGTTCTCAAATATTATGTTCCTGATCTATCTTCACTAATGCGGGTCGTTAGTGAAGACCTTATTATATATAGATCAATGTATATCTATATCTGGATAGTTCAGATGGTTAGTCTTAGCAGATCATGAGTTTAGTGAAAACTCGTATAGAGATACAAGTATTCAGTAAGGATTGAATATTGAACAGACTTACAAAGATCTCCAATAGACATCCCATAAAGCCGTCAATGGAGTATCTTTCGAGTTGAGTAGTATTCGTGGTCCTTAGACCTGAGTGCCACGATGGACTTGTGAGTGATCCACCATACTTTGGTTCTATACATGTCAGATACCTTTCATGGTCTGACCACTGGGTGTCGTTGGGTATGGTCTGATGCTTATGGAATCTGGTGTGTATAGATATGGGATCCATTAACTCAATTGGGTGAGTAAAATATCTTGAAACTCCAAAATTGTATTTCAGAAAGTCTTATGGCCGTAAGCAGAAATACCCGAGAATTAGTTTTATCCTCGGGATAAATAATATCGTAAAAGTGTTTACGAATATTATTTATTGCGATATAAATCTAGAGATAAGTTTGTGGTTGAGCATGTGGAGACTTGACGATGTTGATCTATATCTCCGCTCTTCTATGATATCTATGATGGAAGGATTATACGAATATGTTATAACCTCAACTTGTATGGTCTAATGCGTCATTTTATAATATTCATAACATGTGTATGGGATATTGTTCACGGACGTATGAAATAGTTTCATATGACAAATCGGACATAGACCTAGAGAGTCTTACAATATGAAGTGTACTCGTTGTGCACTGGGGCAACAAATTGGATTGAACAATTAATCCAACAAATTCCAGCAAAGGGAAAATATGTTTCAAGGTTCCTTATGTTATACACTTGTCAATAATTGAATGTAAACTACATTATTGGTTTACAAGAGTCTTTACCCAATAAGAAATTAACAAGTGGCACAATTTTGCTCCATAAATGATTTACCATGTATTTACCTTTTTACCTTGCTTGGTAAATACATATAAAGGTAAATGTAATTATTCAAAATAGTTTTGAATTATTAATATTTTATATATTAATGAAATTATTATTATTAATTGGAATAAGTGGCAAACACTATTTTGTAATGGAGTAAGCACTTGTTATTAATAATAAGCAATGTTGGCCACTTAGAAATACTTAAATGGTGCACTTGTAAAGTGGTGTAATCACTTAGCATTGTTTAATGTACATTTGCTCTCTAACATTTTATTCATACGGATGAATCAATTTGTTGGGTCAACTTACATGTTTGATTATTGTTTGTAATGGCAAACATGGCTAAGTGGTGGTGGAGCACTAAAAAAAGTAATCATTTTTGCACTAAATCAAAAATTGAAAAAGTTCAATTTGTGCAATGTAGAGTGCAAGATTCGGCGAAGGAAGAGAATAGAGAATTGAGAGCATTTCCTAAGTGTTTTTCTCAAAGTGTTAAGAAAGTTTGCAAATGCTAATTAAGGTTCATAACAAAAGGTTGTGAGAAACTACACAAAACACTTAATTCTTCTCATCTCTTGTTAGTAATAAATCATAAGGACAAAATTATTTTAAGTGTTAAAACATCCATTGCTGAAAATTTGTGGCTGCCATTTTAGCTTCACAATCCTACCGGTTTTAGTTGTAAACTAGAATTGTGCAACTGAACACTTCAAGGTGAGCTCAACAAATTGAAGATTGTAGTTCTTGAAGAATTGTAAAGCTACCTTCAAAATCGGGTAGGTTATTTACTTACAATTCATTTTAAATCATGCATGTGAAAAATATATATGATATATATATATATATGTGCTTGAATGATCATACATGAGATTATATGCTTGAGTATGTTATATAGTATATAACATGTATGAATACTTCCGCTACGTATTTATTTTTTAAAATTATACGTATCTATAGACATCACACACCATATCACAACAACAGGGACATAAATGTTTGTTTCCAGCAGATAATTCCCCACAAGTATGTATTAAAATCTTTTATGTTGTTAAACATGTACCAAAAACTATGTTTATTGTGTTCCCTTCATACTTCCCATTAATAACTCTCTCTATAAGGTAAACCATTGCTAACTTTAATGCATCTTTATTATCCATCTCATTAAACCTTATATTATTCAATGTATTATCCAAATATCTCATGTCAACATTACTGTTTCCATCAAATATAACTCTCCCTAATCTAGATTGACCCTCATACTTGTATTTCATATCAAACACAGTGGTACCTTTAAAACGCATACTTGTTACAATGCCAAATTCTGATTGCAAAAAATGAACTTGATTACCTCCAATCGTAATCCACGTCTCCTCATCTAAGCGTCAAATTTCAACCTCCCTCAACAACATGTTATGTACTAATTGTGCTTAAAAGCTAATTCTTATTTATCTCTATCAACTTGCCAAAACAAGTATTCCTAAAATCTGTTAACTATGTTTTTGTCATATTCTTCTTAATTGCAAACATTATTCTTATTTTAGATATGTGGGTTATTCTCCTTGAGTACCAAAGATCTTCAATCATTTTATGTCTTAATCACCGCTCCTACCACTACCTATCCCAACCTGCATCAAAGTCACGACTTTCAACTAAATATAACTTACCCATAATATCAGTTCAAGTTTACAAAACTAATTATTTTATATAGTTGCATTAACTTTACCCTACCACCGACTTTTTCACTCTCATACTACTTGTTTAAATTACTTCCTTATATGTTATCTTACTTCTGACTAACTACTATTTTAATATCATTATCTATTTTCAACCAACAATACCATAATTTTTAGGTTATCATATCAGTCAAAAATAATTGTGTAACGTAAATCCTAAATTCCTTCCTCGAGTGATTACAAATTATTCCTAATATACACCACTCTCCTTGCGTTATTTATTTCTCTCCTAATTCTATAATAATTTTGCATTCTTACCTACTCATTATGCTTTCTCCACATATATTGTGTTTAGATTTTAGGGCCAAATGCCTCTTTCTTCGTTCTCAGCTGCAAATGCAACTTCAACAACTCAGGAATCGTGTATAAATGGCAATTATAGCTCCATAATTTTCCCTAGTCCATTACTGCTAGAACATTTTTTTTCCTCTTCAATTAATTTTCCATCTATCCAACTCATTTATCTGTGCAAATCCCAACACTTTGACAACTCCCAACTGTCCTCCTTATGATGACATTAACCCTTTGCTTTGCAATATTTTTTGTCAAACAACATTCAATTCCCTTGTTCTAAACCCAAGCTTTGAATAATTTGATGCCTCCACTAATCGGCTATCGTTTCTCCCTTCTCAGCCAATTTCCTTCTCTTGTTTTTTTTTTCACCACAAATTTTTTTTTACACCCGTTTCTTACACCTAACCATTTAGCCTTATTGTTTATACCTTAATCAAATTCTTAAGATTAAAACTAATTACTTGATATTAGTCTTGTAGATTTATGCAATACATTTACAATTAATCTCACCTAATAAACTTTTGAGTTTTTTTCTAAATATTTTTCTTTACTGTAGATAAATGGTAATGGATTTACTCTTACTATATATTACATAAGACTTCCTCAATAGCTTGCCATGTGTCACGCTTTACTATTAGCTTTTGAACATTAACTTCTTTGTTACCTCTTACACCTACTTTCTTGTTACTCTATCCAACACCACTACTTACACTCAATGTTTGCTTTTTTGAAATCTACTTTGTAGTTATACAACCAAGATAAATGCGTTCTTTATAGCCTATAAGTCATTATCTTCAATTGACTATTATAACCATATTACTCTATTTATTTAACTACTAAGTTGTAATCCACAAAACCAATTATTATTGTCAATTGCACACGACAATTCAAGCCAATCATCACAAACTAGCTATACCAGTTGCCTCTACAGACGTGGTGCTCTTTCTTTTCCTTAATTTCTGATGTGGTGATATTTTCAACAATAACAAAGTTACGGCTGCATATTAACTCCAGCCTAATTTTACTTTCATATATAGATGGCTATAATTAATGTTCAACAAGTGATTAGCAAAGCTTTATGACTTTTACTTGACAAAATAATTCGTCCATTGAAATAGAAAGAATGAGAATTTGTTAGGCTGCATATTAACTCTAGCCTAATTTTACTTTCATATATAGATGGCTATAATTAATGTTCAACAAGTGATTAACAAAGCTTTATGACTTTTACTTGACAAAAAAATTCGTCCATTGAAATAGAAAGAATGAGAAAGCGATATGAGGACCTTTTTATCCGTTATCTAATGGGTCAATGATGTATGCCTATAGTTTTATCTTTATTACTTTTATATAGAGATAGCAGCTGATCGAATTTAGAATACTCCTAAACCTGCATTCATATTCGCTTCAAAAATGAAATTACAAATTTTTTCTGAAAATCCTTACTTGTTTGGAGTTTTATTACTAAATCTACTCTAACAGATATGTATTTCTTATCAAACCCATAATAAATTATCCTTTCCAACAAAGGCAAGTTCTAACGGATTTACAAGTTTGTAAATTTGCCGGCCATTTTGCCATTCCCACTTTCGAACACACTGTCTTAAACTTACAATATATATAAATTAATGCTATTTAAAACACTATTAAAAATCCATCTAAATGACTTCATTTTGCTCAATTTTGTTTCACTTCTAATTGATTGGATTAGATTCATATATTGAAAACCTCATCTAATTAATCAAACTAACAAACTAAGTTGTTACATTTTTCTTGTAACATTAAACATTCGATTTAAGTCGAGAGCAAATGGAATTGGATTGCATTACATTTGTAGACTCTTTCTACATGTATCCTAACTAACTGTGTTTTAGAACTTCTTTTTGGAAATGAACAAAAAAGAAAAAGATACAAGCACGGATTTTCCTAATTCATCCTGAAATTTGAAATCAAAGAAGAATGAATCTGCATTGTATGAAAAAGTTCACTCATTCAAAACTTCTCTGTCATTATGAAAGCAATGTATCATCCTCTTACCAATAATCTCCACATGAACATTTCCCATTTCTGAAATGATGAAATCTACTAGTATCTCGAACAATAATTTCTCTCTTTTTGATCTCTGAAATGTACTTAATAGCAACATGACAATCACTGCAGACGCGCAAGTTCTTCATCACCCTTATTGGTACACCTACAGGTGTATTCATCAGAGCAAAAGCAATTGCCAATTTTTCACTATGGTGTTTCAAGTTATGCTCTTTTTCCTCATTATCCATGTCATGCAAAACAGAGCTGGTATCAGGCACATAGCCGCGCAGCTTCATCTTTGATGTTAGTTCTTCCAAATACAAATCAATCTCTAACGAACTTGGATGAGATTTATCACCCATAGTAAACTGATGAACTTGATTCTTTATTTCTAACCAGCTTACACCCGGTTCCTTCTTCACATTCCTATCTCTCATGGCTTTTCTCACCTCAGAAACGCCCTGCCACTTCCTAGCAGAAGCATGAATGTTAGAAAGCAGCACATAAGGAGCTGCATCATGAGGATTGAGCCTAATAACTTCTTCAGCAACTCTACCTGCCATATCTGCATTCTTATGAATTTTACACGCAAATAACAAAGTTTTCCATATAATGGTATCAGCTTTTACAGGCATTGTTCTTATCAAAGCCTCTGCTTCATCTAAACAGCCAGACCGACCAAGCAGGTCAACCACACACGTATAATGTTGTAGGCTAGGCTTCAATCCATATTTTGTTACCATCAAATCAAAGAATTCCATTCCTTTTTCCTTCAGTCCACAATGACTACAAGCATAAAGCAAGCTCAAGAAAGTAACTTCATTTGCCTCCAATTCTTCCCTCTCCATCTGCTCAAACAATTTAATAGCTTCCTTTCCTTTTCCATGAAATCCATATGCAGCAATCATTGAGCTCCATGAAACAACATCTGGATCTTTACATTCCACAAAAGCTTTCACTGAATCATCCAAACACCCACATCTCGAATACATGCTAACTAATGAACTAATCACCCCAACGACCAAACCAGCCCCAGCTTTGATAACTTCAGCATGAATCTGTTGACCTTGACCTAAAGTTGCCAGTTGTGAACATGAACTAATCACACTAACAAAGGTAATCTTATCAGGCCTATACCCCGCCATTTTCATCAAATTATACTGACACAAAACATCCTCAGAGTACCCATTTTGAGCTTTTCCCGCAATGAGTGTGTTCCAAGCAACCACATTCCGAATAGGCATCGACTTAATCACCTTCTCTCCTTCTCCCAAGCTTCCACTTTTCATATACATATGAGCCAATGAGCTCCCAACAACCAAATTCAACTCAAGCCCACATTTTACCGCACAACAATGAACTTGCCGCCCTGCATGTAGCCCTTTCAAACCAGCACACCCCCTAAAAACACTACCTAAAGTAAACTCATCAGGCAAAAAACCGACTCGATGCATTTCACATAACAATCTCAAACCTTCCTCATTAAACTCATACTGAATCAACCCAGCAACCATCGCATTCCAAGTGGCGATATTTCTGTCAGACATTTCATCGAACATTTTCCGAGCACTCTCCAAATCACCACCTCGCATGTGAGCATTGATCAAAATGTTACCAGACATGATATTTTTCCAGGGCATGTGACCAAACAGAGCAACAGCTGTTTGCAATTGCCCAAGTTTCGAGTAAATGTTGAGTAGGTGATTGCAAACAAACTTGTCTGAGGAACACCCAGATGTGACTATCAAAGAATGCAGCTGTTTTGCCCATGAAAACGACTTTTTGAGTGAGCATGATTGAATGAGATGAGAGAAGAGCTCTGGGTCTGCCCATATTTCAGATTTGAATCTGTTAAAGGCTTCTCTTATGTGTCCTTTTGAGCATAGGTTGATGAATTCTTCTCTTGAGTTAATAAAATTAACGGCGGCTTCGGTGCTAGTCTTGGAGAAAAAACGAAGGGAAGACATGTATAGGTTACACTTCGTAGTTCGTATCATATTAAAATTTGTCAAGATTTAAAATACATTTAACGAGCTGTGCTAAAAAAAGAATTAAAAATAAAATGTTTAACCAGTTTGTTACGTACCCCTTCCTACATCAATTAAAAATATTAATGGATTGGCCACACTTCCCTTGGGAGCCAAGTTTTCTGTTTTTGAGTGTGAATTTTAATCCATAAATTCTATATCAAGTGATATTATAGATCCCTCCGTCTCCTTGAGACAACTAATTTGCACAATGATGACCATCAACATCGAGAGAACAAAAGTTAGAAAAAAATTTATACAGGAGACACGAAGAAGGAAAAGACGGGCACAAAACTTTAGGACTCTGTTCATGAATTCAAGTCGGTGTACATTCCTACTTACATTGGATCAATAATACAAGTATGGTACATCCAAGTGTGGTGATTTTCGGAGTGGATGGATTTTTAAGTATGAATAATGCTACTCAAGCAGACACTGGTGTGGGAACTGAGGGAGGGACCCGATTTTCAGCCGGGATTTCAACGAACTCTGAGAGGATTGCACGGAATTCATCCCCCGTCATTGTTTCCTTCTCAAGAAGGACTTCTACGATCTTGTCCATGGCTTCACGGTTGTTCTTTATTTGGCTCAATGCAATCCCATAAGCACTGTCTGATATTCTCTTGACAGCAGCATCAATGTCTCCGGCAAGCTTCTCTGACATCGAATTCCTGGCCATCATTCTCATGAAGACATCCCCACTTTGTGCTGATGCATCCATTAGTGACCATGGACCAATTTCAGACATTCCAAATGTGGTAACCATCTGCAACCAAAAAAATCATGTCTAATTTTCATTGAAAATTCTGGAGGAATTAGCATAGGAGAGGACAATGACAGAAATATTCAGTTACCTGTTTGGCCAAACCAGTGATCTGCTGCAAATCACCAGCAGCTCCAGTTGTCACCTCAGGCTCGCCAAAAATTACTTCCTCAGCGGCTCTGCCACCAAGTCCACCAACAATTCTTGCAAAAAGCTGCTGCTTGGATATCAGGGTAGGATCATCCGAAGGAATGAACCAGGTAAGACCTCTAGCCTGACCACGTGGAATGAGGGTGACTTTTTGAACAGGATCATGCCCTGGAGTCAAAGTTCTGAACCCAAAAGTAAGTAAAAGCACTTTGTAAATTCTTTGAAAAACTAGAATTCAGCATAATAGAAATCTCAAAAAGCCTAAAAGATGAATGTCAGAGAAGAGTGGTGGGGATGGAAGGAAGAGATGCTATGCAAATTTCCCATAGAATGATTCTTTGGGGTACATAATGTCACAGATTGGGTGCTTACCATTGACCCAAAAACAAGCCTATTAGATAATGCTCCCTATTCACCTATGTAAACCCAAGAACCACCCAATTTCTATCTAATGTGGAATGTGACAATAAGCTAACTTAGACTTACATTGTATACGTGTTGGATTGGCAAATGCATGATGTGAATTTTAAACATTAATGTAAATGTACTTCCTTAATACATTTCATGACAATGCTTTTTGACCTAACTGGCAGTATTTGTATGTTCCACCAGGGATTCAAGCAGATGGTACCTTACCAAAGTAAAGACTGTACTACTACATCCAAAAGTTTAAATGACAAGCAAACCAAACCATATTATAATTGCAAAACTTTAACTCAGATATAAATTTTCATAATCTTGACAAACCGGCTTTAGTAGAAAATATAACTTAAGATCTCTTCCTTTGAGATTCTAAAACTTTGTTGACAACCAATTTCATCAACCACCACAGTGAAAGTTAACGCAATCAAGGTGGCTAAGATGTGCCTAAAAGTAATGATGTCGATCAATTATGCAACATTACATTCAACCTAGTAATATAAAATTTAAGCTGGCTAAATATCATACATCAGATTAATGTGAAGATTTAAAGGTCCCATCCAAAGCCTTCTCAATTATTTGATAAATTCATAGAAGACACATTTACAGAAACAATTCTACTTACCCGCATATTGCATGGCCAACTTCATGATATGCAACCAGACTTTTGCTCTTCCCATCTGTCATAACTGTTCCTTCCATTCCAGCCACAATCCTATCAATTGAATCATCAATCTCTTTGGATGAAATTGCAGTCTTTCTGCGTCGACCAGCCAATATAGCTGCCTCATTTAATAGGTTTGCAAGATCAGCCCCACTGAACCCAGGCGTTCTCATGGCTATCACATCAAGAGAGACATCTGCATCAAACTTCTTATTGCTAGCATGAACCTTTAATATCTCTGTTCTTCCTCGTATGTCAGGTACATCAACAGTGACCTGCATTTGATATTTATATTCAGTACATATTTATGTATAACTCTTCCGATTTTGATTCATAATTTGGGGTCTAAATGTTGGCGAAGTAAGTGTCCTATAGTAAGAGGTTGAGTTATGAACCCTGTAGACCACCCCATTGGGGTGGTGAAGGAAGGGCTCCAATTGGTAGAAAAAGACCCACAACCCCTTGGGGGTTATCCTGCACTTGGAAGAAGATGTTGAAAAAAAGAAATATAGTGATAATTTGATTTATCACCGCTGTAGTAAATATGAGAGAAAATATAATTTTTTTCTTTGTTTTTCTAATTTACAAAAGAAAAAAAAGTTAACTATAACACGTTCACTAAAAAAAATCCTTTTATAACAAATCATTTATTAAGAAAATTTGATAAGCTTAATACAAAAGCAGAAAAAGAAATAATAATAACTTGGTCTCAAGCCACACATTAGACTATTAGGAATACGGTAGATGTTGTCACCTGTCTGTCAAACCGTCCTGGCCTCAGTAAGGCAGAATCAAGTATGTCTGCCCTATTAGTTGCTGCAATCACAATGATACCAGTGTTACCCTCAAAACCGTCCATTTCTGTCAAAAGCTGGTTAAGGGTTTGCTCTCTCTCATCATTCCCTCCCCCAATTCCAGTTCCTCTTTGCCGTCCAACGGCATCAATTTCATCCACAAATACAATGCAAGGTGCATTCTCCTTGGCCTTCTTGAAGAGATCTCTGACACGAGATGCACCAACACCAACAAACATCTCAACAAACTCAGAACCTGATATGGAGAAAAATGGAACACCAGCTTCACCAGCAATTGCCTTGGCCAGAAGAGTCTTTCCAGTTCCTGGTGGACCAACAAGAAGAACACCTTTTGGAATGCGAGCTCCAACAGCTGTGAATCTCTCTGGCTTCTTAAGAAACTCCACCACCTCCATAAAATCTTGTTTTGCTTCATCAACTCCCGCAACATCATCAAATGTCACACCAGTGTTCGGTTCCATCTGGAATTTTGCTTTGGACTGACCGAAGGCAAGGGGGAAACCAGGCCCACCAGGACCACCCATTCCACCAGATGAACGCCTTGAGAGAAGGAACAATCCTCCAATTAAAATAAGTGGGAAAGCCAAATTCCCAATCAAGTTAAACAACAAAGATCCCGAGTCTTCTTGAGCGTTGTGCGCTGCAAAGTCAATGTTCTTCTCCCTGAATTTTTGGAGAAGCTCCTGGCTGAGTCCTGGCAGTTGAACACGAACTCGCTGTGCCCGGTTACCCAACTCAGGAGAAATGGCCTCCACAATAGCTATGGTTCCATTCTCAAACAAATCAACTTTTTTCACTCTGTCCTTGTCAAGATATTCTAAGAACCTAGAGTAAGACATCCTGGAGGAAGAAATCGCCTGTTCATCAGCATATGCTTTCCCGTTCCCCAGTAAAGCAGTACCAACTCCCACATTTCCAAGCAACTTATTCAGAAATCCTCTTCTTCCTTCATGCTGCTTGCCCAAAGATGCCTTTACAACAGCCACTTTTGGCCTCCTTTCCAATGATCGAAAACTCGAGGAAAATAGAAGATGCCTACTGTAAAAGTCCTTGCTCAAATTCGGTTTGGTCTTGTGTGTAGACAAACCATTACCTACAAGGCAAGCCGATGAAGCCACCATCTGTAGAAACAATGAAAACCCATTAGTATGGGTACTAAAGAGATATTGAATCCATGAGCAAAATGTAAGACACGCATCAAATTACTAGAAGAAAAGAAATCCCAGAAAAATCAACAACAGCCTACACCTACAGCTGAATTTGTAGATTCAGTAGCTTCAAGAACGTTATTATTTTTTATTTTTTATTTTCTTTTGAAAATGAACGTTATTCATTTAATTAGCTTCTTTTTCAGTAAACAAAAAAATGAAATGACAATAACCAAAAGAAGCCCGAGAGAACTCGAAGCCAGACAAGTTCAATCCAGAAGCAAGCAAGCAAAACCCATGAAGAAGAAACATTAATGATCGTAACAAAAACCACCCAGAATTGCTTTCCACTCAAAAGAGTTATTGTAGTACAATTTTATCATTAGATTTCAAATAAATGAAAAGCTTACTTCTGATAATTAAAGAGAAGCAAATAAGCAATCGTATCAAAAGAACTAACTTGATAAAGAAAGGAGAAAAAAAAAAAAGAACCGAAAGGGCAACAAAACAGAAGTAGAAGCAAAAGCGTAAGCGTGTACCTTGAAAGAGAAATTTTTAGGATTAGTGCAGGGAGATGCGTGGAGTTTTAGAGGGATTGGATGTGGTTTGTGAACCCTGTACGTGGCGCCTTTCTAATGACAAATTTACTCTCTTCAGATTTTTCTTTCGAGAAATTTTCGTACTTAAACATAATTTTTTTTTTTTACTTCAGTCAAACGGTTAATATTTTATTAATTAAATATATTATTTTTTTATTTTATCTTTCACAAATAATATTCCCGCTATTCTTTTTCAAAACTCTTAACAATACTCACAATTAAAAAATTTCGTAAAAATAATAATTATAAAATTAAAAAAATTAAAAATTAATAAATTTTTAACCTAAATTTAATTTTATGTATTTTTGTATTATTTTTATATATAATATTAAAAATATATAGTTATGGTGTTAATAATATATAAAATAGATTAAAAATGAGTGTAAGAGTTTAAAACTAACACAAAAATAGTCAAAAATGGTTGAAATACAAAAAATGGTGATTTTGATCTTTTTGTAGGCCTTATATGCGGTCGAATGCCACCACTTGCTGGCATGTTGCAACCACGTACAGACAAGTGGGTGCACGCAAGCGCCCTGGTGCGCACAGCAGGGCGCACCTTGTTGCGCTCCCAACGCCTTGTAAAATTTTTTATTTTATTTATTTATTTATTTATATTATTTTTAATTTAATTGTATATATAATTATATTAAAATGGCATTAATTTTTTTTAAGTGCTGCTGATATCATCATATTACAAATTTTGACTATTATATATTTTAGAGAATATGAGAGAGCTCTAGTGATGATTCTGAAAATACATTGGATATCAAAATATGCACATGATAATTTCAAAAATATTAAATATGAAGCGTTGTTAAGAAGAGTTTGTCATCTTCTAAAGTTGATCAGGTTCATTATAAAGTGACTTTAAAGTTTGAGGTTGTTTCAAGTACTATAAAATTGAGACCGATTCCACTTGAAAATGACGACGATGCGATATTGTGGTTGAGCTTACAAAATAATATGGTTATACCTCTTTGTGTAACAGTAGATGCTCGAGCTCCTAAATATGAAAGTAATGTAGAAGCACTCGTATAGCAAAATTAAGGTTATGCTAATCAATTCGCATCGGCAACTCCTGTGTATATTTCAAATCTTTCAAAGGATTATCATTATTCTTCTCCGATGTTCAACGAATGACTAGGCTACATATATTAAAATAGTCAGATATATGGAGATGTTGGCATTGATCTTGCCTATAATATTATTTAAGATGTTAGGATAATGTGAGTAATGAGGAAAAAAATTCGGAACGTTATGAGAATGATAATCGTGGTTACGATGTTAGTTATGAGGTTGATGATAATTGTAGAAATAATGATGATGATGATGAGACTAGGGATGAAATGATGATGCTGGTAATGATGATGATGATAATAATGATTATGACAGAGAAGAAAGGGTTCAAGTAGAAAATTTATTTCAGTTTTAGCCTGAAATATCACTTTTGACTTGAATATATATGAAAAGATATCTTTTACTGAGATTGGTGATGTATTCATGAAGCTATAAGTTTGGTTGCATTTAAGGGTAAATGGAGTTTCAAAGTTTACAAGTCCATTAAAAATTATTTCGAGTTAAAATGCGTTGATAACAGATGCAAGTAGAGATTACAGCAGTGTCGATAAAAGGGCGACATTTTTTCATCGTAAGGCGAGTAAATGCAAAGCACATTTGTGTTTTGAGTCAATTGCGGGATAGTCACTGGCAAGTCAAGAGCTGAATTATTGCTAAAGTAATAAAAAATAAGTTTACCCCGGTCAATATAAATTATAAGCCGAAAGACATTCAAGCAGACACACGTGAAGACTTCGATGTTTAGATAACGTATACTACATCTTGGCGAGCTAGTGAGCGTGCATTAAGATTAATAAGAGGTGCTCCAGGGGATTTGTTCAAATTACTTCTTGCATACAGCTATATGTGCAACAAAATAACTTGGGTACTGTTACTCTTTTGGAAACTAATGTAGATAATCACTTCAAGTATTTCTTTTTGGCGTTAGGACCATGCATCAGAGGTTTTAATTCATCAATTCGACCAATGATTCCAGTGGATGGAACATTTTTAGCAGAATCTATTAGAATTTATGCTTACGTGTTATCCCATTATGTACAAATATTTAATTATAGTATCTATACAATTATCATTTCTAATTCATTTGTTAATATTATTAATTATTAAATAGTAAGATGCTTGTTACGCTTCAGACATGTAGGATCTGAAGTTTATGACAAGACTCGTCCTGAGACCCTCTACTGTAGGTCCCAGTGGCCCTGTCGGGCACCTCAACGAAAATTTCTCCTAATATAATTAAGTAAGTTGAGAAATTTTCGTGAGGCGAACCCTTTTTTAGTTCTTGCTACTATTGAGAAAATCTTGTAATATACACGAAAATGACATCTGAATTTTTTTTAAAAAAAATGGGCAGAGTTTCCCCTATTTTTCGAAAAATCTATATAAAACCTGCCAAGAAATTTCACTTCTATTTCAAACACTTCTCAATACTATCAATTCGGACCTCCGGTCTTTTTCAAATCAAATCCAATATAACTCAATAGTTTCATTTGAATCACAAAATGAGCATACTCATAAAAAGTAAAAAATGATCATCATAATATCGAAATCTCTTCTTGTTGGTTTAAAACATACATACAAATATACATGCCTACAACTACTATGCATAAAGTAAAGGGTGCTATTTAGCACATGTACAGATACAAAAATGATCTTCAGATTTGGCCCACTACTCAGCAATAGGAGAATCAGCAGCTTGCGTACCGAGACCTGCACCTGGGAAGAGGGTTTAGAAAATATAAAACACTAAACGAGTGAGCTAAAGAAGCTCAGTGAATGCAATTCAGATTTCAAATAAAATAACATTATGCATAGATAGCAAATTCTAAAGTTCATGCATAAATCATGCTTCTAAAACGGATGTAAAGTTGTAAAATGGTTTCTAATATCATATGCTGATGAAATCTTGCCAAGCGGGTTTTATCTACGTCTTTGAAAAATAATATCCAAAATTTGTATAACACAATAACTGCCTTGTGCATATAAATGCATAAATGCTATCGGTAAATCAAAAACTAGTAAAGTTCTCGCTCGGCCTTTTTCTTTCTAAACTGTACCAATGGTAACCCTAAAGCTCTATACTCACGCAACGACTCAACTAGCACCGTACACATGAGTAGGTCACGGGGCACCTCAACTAGCAGCACCCACAGTGACATCTGAAGACATCTCACTGGCTATGCAGCGGAATCCTACATCATATACATATAGCGGGACAATACCCCGTACACATAGAGCGACTCACATGACTCAACATCCCAACTTCTTGGAGTTAGTGACACACCCCCGTGACCTGCCCATGTGCATGGGATATACCGGCCGGGTCTAATACAATCACCACCACTATAATTTGAGGGTACCGATGGCCTTTAAAACAAATGCAGAAATTTTAAAACTGTTTCTTAAACCGAACCTGTAAATGCATATCTATGGATACATATCAAGATTATAAATCATGTTTATGCATTGAAAGCTCATAAAATATACATTTTCATTATGTGGAAACATAATAAACGAAAGATAAAAGAAATGGTAGATTTTCACTCACAACCGCTTCGTGCTCAATTTCGCTCCAAATTTCTGCTCCCGTTACCGCTCTCGGTTTTCTTCACCTACGTGCCATAAATGACATTTAGAACCAAATCGAATACTAGAATCTCATTTAACTACTAAACACCCTAATTTGCATTCAAAGCCCAGATGCATACTACTTCTCAATTTTTATTTACGGAGTCATTTAATCTAATTTAACTCACCACTCGATGCCCTGAAAATTATTAAATGCATTATAACTTGGTTGGACATAATTTCCCTTCACCTTTCCAAAATGGACAATTATGTCCCATTTTCTTCATTTTTGGTTTTCCCATCAACCATATACATTCAACATACATAATGCATCATTTACATGCAACAACTCAATCAAAACACCACTTAATCCCTAACTTCCCTAAAGTGGCAGAATTTCACCCTATGTTCCAACACATTTCTTTTCTCAATTTTTTGTTCCAATTACATCACAATCAAGCCAATTTCATTCTAATGCCTTAATTACAACCAATTGAAGTCTCTACATTCAAATCACTCAAAACCTTATTCTTACCTTGTCAATTTCTTCAAATTGATGACTCATTCAAGCTCTACACTAGAATTCAACTCAATCTAAACCAAGAATACACACAAGAACATCAATTGAAGTAATCTTAAAAGCACACTTATAAATTTCACAAAACAATGCTTTGCTTACCTCTTTATCTTGAATTTTCACTAATGGAGGCTTTAATTGAGCTTAGAGATTAGTATGTAACCTTATTTTAGCTTGATTAAGCATGAAAATCATGAAAAAGAAACTGAAATTTCACTGTAGCAACACCTCTTTTCTAGCTCGAATTTTGCTCTCTTTTTGCTCTAAGTGTTTGCTTTTTGATCTCTTTAAAACTCTACACACTTCCAACATATATATAGTACTCCCTCAATTGACCATTTTACCCTTCAACTTACTCAAAATTTCTAATTTTCCATTAGTTCAAATGGAATGATTTAATTGGTTCCTTTGTAACTATCTAGTTAGAATAGTCAAAGGAACTAACTAGAATTTCCAACTTGGCAATCCATGAGATTGCTTCTAATTGGTCCATTCTTTAATATATGGATTGTATTTCTCAACAAAGGCTTATTCCATACATAACCCTTAAATGAAAATTCATGTAGTAAATTAGAATTTCCTTTTCCAAGCTAATAGAGAAAAATTTCAAAAATATTCTAGGGTCGTCCGACGCTCCGATCGAGTGTGAAATTATCAAATTAGGTCTAATATCTCTCACGCATATCATAAAGAAAATATTTCTAACAGGGTTAAAATCGAGTAACCTTACAGTGTCTTTATTGCTCTATACCAATCTATACCAATATGTTTATTACTATGAACATATATTTACCATCTTCATTTTAGAAACAAATATTTGTATTCAAAGTGTTTGAATACATGTTGCTGGAAATTCTAGATCAAAGCTACCATTCTAACTCTATAATCCTACCAAACTATTATGGACTAAAATTGTTTAAGAATACACTTCAAGGTAAGCTCTTCACTTGGATTATTGAAAGACTTAAAGATTTTGTAAAGCTACCTTCATTAGGTAAGTGTTTTTACATTTTATTTTAGCACAATTGTTTATCATATACAAATTTTGTATAATAGTTATACTTATGCATATATGTGATAAATGTGTTTAATTTTGTTAAATTGGGTATATTTTGTTAACATACTTCCGTTGCATGTGGTAAATTTTTGAAATTACATATACACTCATATATCACACACTTAACTCAATAGAATCTCTCATATTATATGGACATTACCAAAACTTTCAACCACATAACTTTGTCTCTAATATGTCTCATTCTGATCATATAGTCTCGCCAGTTCTTTCTCAATTTTACCTACTTCATCCTTGTTGGGCCTAGAGCCATTCTCCAATAAGTTTTCAAGTTTCAGCTTCAATTGTTGAATACACACCTTTGAACCGAAAGATCTTCTCCCTCATGCTTGAAGCGATCTCCCACATCCTGAATTTATTTTAACCACTTCCCCCATTGAATTAGCTTTGCCAGCATTCTGCCATAATGACCCGATAACCTCTTCGCATACTATCGAAAAGACGAGATTTCTTCGAACATTACTCATCGTTTTCGATTGGTCCTGGCAGCCCCATCGAACCCTCTTCTATGAACAACAACTAAAATGGGTCAGTGATCTGACCTCTATAACGTTAAGTAATGTACTGCTGAAGAAGGGTATAAATCAAGCCACTCTTTAGAACTTATAGCCCTGTTTAACCTTTCAAAAACACTATCATCTTTTGTTCTTCTATTCCACTAAGTGAATGGACTCACTTTGTAGCCTAAATTAATAAACCGATACTAATCCAAGGCTTCTTTAAAAGATCTCATTTGCCCAAATGGATGTGTCACTCCTCCACTTTTCTCCTCACCCTTAAGAACCTGATTGGAATCTCCAAGACAAAGCCACGACAAATAAGATAAATGAGCAAGCTGTTTAAGAAGAGTCTAAGAATAGTGTTGATCTTCTATATTCGAATTCCCATAGAAATCAGTGAGTCGCTATAGCTTCCTATCGGTTCCACTAATAAATGCATCAATATGATACGTTGTGTAAGAACAAATATTTACATCCACCTCTGATTAGCAAAGTGATGAAAATCAATGTAGCAACAATAGAAGCAACCATGATTCATTGCACATGAGGGATGGTCCAATCACAAGGGCTAAGGTTAAGAGGGTGCGTCAAGCTTTGCAAGGGCTTATTAAAGCTAGTTGGGCCAAGACACAAGGGGTTATATTTACACAAGAAAAATAAGGCTTGGTTAATTTAATTCAAGCCCAGGATTGAAGAATATATTTGTACTCAATATTAGTAGGCTAATATTAGTAATAAAGCCTAATTATGTTATTTAAGATATATTGGGCGTGCCTATGCTATTTAAGGTTCGAAAAAAACCTTATTTAAGTTGATTAATTTTATTTCCTTTGAGTTTGTCAAAACTGCACAAAATAAGGATTAGGGCTGAACCTTTCTTATTAAGTTTAATCCTTATTTAGCAGGGAATAAGTAGATTTCCTTCTGATTTTAGGGTTTCTAAAGGCTATAAATACCTTGTTAAAGCCTTAGAAATAGCAGACTTTGTTATTTTAAATTTGAAAGAGATTAAAAACTATCTAGCTTTGTTCTTTTGAGAACTTGTGATTCTTTTTATCCAATTCATCTTGTGCTGCATAAATCTTACTTATCAATTATCATATAACCTTGGTTCTTATCTTTTAATTAGACAATGGGTCTTGGTTCTCTTTCTTGAATCTGATTTAGTGTTTCTGGGTTTGTTAACAACATATTGGTGTTGGGTTTCACTTTTTTAGGTGTGGTTCACATCAGTTAGTATCATAGCTTAGCTCTAAATCAGATTTACTTATCCTTTGTTTCATCAATTATGCAATTAATTGTCTGTTAAGCTTTGCGCATTTAAATTACCTCCAATATTTTTTTTCGCATCTTTATTAATTTAGTTCTCTTATTTGTATTCCCCACACCCAAAAAAAGAAAAAAAAAAAGAGAAAAAAAAGTGTGTGTTGAGACAAATCTTGCATGTATTAGGTTTACTTCCTACTTTATAAATTCTAATACTTGAAGGTAACCTTAGCTCAAAGAAAAGCAGTCAGCGTAAATTTGCTATTAGTGCGCAAAACTTCTTAATTTGGTTTATTTGCTTTTAATGTGTTTCCTTGTGCAAAATTGATTCTGTGTCCTCTCAAATCACCTAGATTCTTGTAATTTCTTCTAATCCTTGTCTAATTATTATTCCTTTACTTCTAAAATTTTGTTCCTTTCATTTTCTTAGTTTCATTAATTAGTATTTTTATTGTGTCATTATTCCTTATTTCATTTGACCCTTTTCGAATTACTATTTTTCAATTCTGAAATCGTGTTTCTTTTATTTTCCTTGAAATTCTTACGTGATCACTCTAGGTTTTATGAATTGCTAGACTGATTTTGGTTCAAAGTGTCCTTAGTTCAATAAAGAACTTAGTCAGAAAAGTTGAAGAGGTAAAAGGCAAGAGTGTATGAGTGCATTAGAGGGTAAAAGCCAAATTTAATTTAGTGTTAAACACGAGAGTTGAGTGCTGTTTATAAGGGAGTAAGGTTAAACACATGAGGTAGTGTTTGTGAGGTATTCTAACCTTTTTCTTAGGTTTTCATTTTTTTCCAATCGTGTCATAGAACCAGGAGAAAAGCATTTTCGATGGAGAAAAAAATGAACAATTCACCTTGCAAGCAATGTTCAAGCATTTTGAACGTCTGAATATTGTTCTCAATAATGTTAATGATATATTAGATAAGTTAGAGAAGCAAGATAGTGCGAATGCTAATTTTTCATAAGAACGATAAAGAAGGATTCCGGATCTGCATGAGGATGAAGTTGATGATATTGGTGCAGATTTAATGTCAATCTGGGGAGATATTTAAGAGGTCGTAGAGGTGGTGGTAGAGGTAGTTATGGATATAAGCAACCTAGGATGGAAAGAGACTTTGATAGATGGGAAGATAGGCAAGATAAGGATTTTGGTAGTATCAAAATAGAGATTTCATCATTCAAATAGAGGTTAGATCCTGATGTGTATTTAGAATAGGAGAGGAAGGTAGAATTGGTGTTTGAATGACATCATTTTTCTGAGGAGAAAAAAGTGAAGTTAGCAACCTCTGTATTTACAGATTATGCATTAATTTGGTGGGATCAAAAGGTGAGGCCAATTGATACTTGGGATGAGATGAAGGCAAATATGAGAAAATGATTTGTTCCTAACCATTATTACCGTGAGCTTTATCGTAGGTTAAAGGGCTTACTCAAGGAAGTAAAAGTGTAGAGGAATATTATAAGAAAATGGAGATTACCATGTACAAGGCCAACATTGAGGAGGATAGAGAAGCAACAATGGAGAGGTTTCTACATGGGCTAAATAACATAGCTAATATAGTCGAGTTGCATCATTACGTAGAGATAGAGGACATGGTTCACATGGTAATTAAGGTTGAAAGGCAACTTAAAGGAAGGAGTACGACATCAAAGTATAGTCCAAATTCAAATTCTTCCTTAACATAAAAGCAAAAATGGAATAAATGATAGGATAAAGCACCAAACAAATTCAAGTTTGATCAAAACAGAAGCAAGGAGGCTGGGAGTAGCTAAGAGAAGGTTACGAATGATATGTCACAAGGTCGATCTAGGGATATTAAGTGCTTTAAGTGCCTGGGAAGAGGACACGTTGTTAACCAATGCCCTAATAGAGGTGTAATGATCTTGAGGGAGAATGAAACAATAAAATCAGAATCTAATTCGGGTGAGGAATTTGTGCCACCTTTAGAGGATTGTAGTGATGTTGAAGGAGAGTATCAGTATCCTAAAGAACAAATGACACTTATGGTGAGGCGTGCTTTGAATATGCAAGTTAAGAAGGATGACGAAGTGCAATGCGAGAATATTTTTCATACTAGATGTGAAATCAAGGATAAGGTATGTAGTTTGATGTAGTACTGATGCAAGTTAGACATGTGTTGTTGGGGCGTCCTTGACAGTATGATAGGAGAGTACTGCATATTGGGTACAAAAATAGATATACACTCACCAAGGAAGGGAAAACATACACACTCATTCCTTTGACACCGCAATAAGTTTATAAGGATCAAATTAAGATTAGAGAGAGTGAACAAAAGTATGAGAGTGAAAAAAAAATATTGGAGAGTGAGAGTACTAATGAGGCCGGGAGCTTGAAAGAAAACCAAATTGAGAGTGTGCATGAAAAAGATAAGAGAAGTGCAAAGAAAAAGGAAAGCTTGAGTGAAAAGAAAAAGAATGAGAAAAAATTGAGTGGTTATGCAAAAGAGAGTGACATGAGGGCACCTACGCTGCTAAGCAATCTATGTATGTATTTGTGTACAAAGACACTTATTTCGCTAACTCTGACCTTGATTCTTCTTTGCCTAGTGTTGTGTATAATTTGTTGCAGGATTTTAAGGACGTGTTCCTTAAGGATATACCACCTAGACTGCTGCCAATTAGAGGGATTGAGCACCAAATTAATTTTGTGCCTGGTGCACAAATTCCTAATAAACCTGCCTATAGAACTAATCCCGAGGAGATGAAGGAGTTAGAAAGGCAAGTTGGTGAATTAATTGAGAAATGATATGTATGTGAGAGTATGAGTCCATCTGTCATTCCTGTGTTACTAGTACCTAAGAATGATGGATCGTGGCGTATGTGTGTTGATTGTTGTTGTCAACAAAATCACTGCAAAGTATAGATATCCAATTCCTAGGTTAGATGACATGTTAAATGAGTTGTATAGGTCTTGTGTGTTTACTGGGATTGATTTAAAAAGTGGATATCATCAAATTAGGATACGTGAAGGTGATGAATGAAAAACTACATTTAAAATAAAATATGGTTTATATGAGTGGTTAGTAATGCCTTTTGGTTTAACTAATGTACCTAGTACATTCATGCGTTTAATGAATCATGTTTTGCGCGCATTCATTGGTAAATTTGTTGTTGTTTACTTTAATGACATCTTAGGGTATAGCAAGAGCGTGGAAGAGTATGTTGAACACTTACAATTATTACTTAATGTCTTAAGGCAAGAAAAGTTATATGCTAATCTAAAAAAGTGTTGTTTTTGTGTAGATAGAGTTATATTTTTGGGTTTTGTTATTTCAGCCAAAGGAATTGAAGTAGACGAGAAAAGGTCAAGGCGATCAAGGAATGGCCAACACCTAAGTCAATTGGGGATGTACGTAGTTTTCATGGTTTGGCAAATGTTTATAGAAGATTTGTCAAAGATTTCAGCACCTTAGCCACACTATTGACAGAGGTGATAAAGAAGAGTGTCGGATTCAAGTGGGAAAAGGCGCAAGAAGAGGTGTTTAACTTGCTTAAGGATAAACTTTGTAATGTACCATTATTTGCTTTACCTGAATTTACTAAAACATTTGAATTGAATGTGATGCTTTAGGTGTAAGTATTAAAGCTATTTTGATGCAAAAGAGACGATCGTTAGCCTATTTTAGTGAAAAGCTAAATGGGGCAACTTTGAATTATCCCACCTATGACAAGGAGCTGTACGCATTGGTTCAAGCTTTAGAGACATGGCAGCATTATTTATAGCCCAAGGGGTTTGTCATTCACACTAATCATGAGAGCTTAAAGCATTTGAAGAGTTAGGAAAAACTCATCCGAATGAATGCTAAATGGATTGAATTTATTAAGACATTCCCTTATGTAATCAAGTACAAACAAGGGAAGGAAAATATTGTGGCAGATGCATTATTTAGAAGGTATATTTTACTCACTACTTTGGATGCAAAATTATTAGGGTTTGAGTATACTAAGGAATTGTATGCTGAAGACCATGATTTTGCTAATGTATTCAACGCTTGTGAAAAAACTGCCTTTAATAAGTTTTATAGGCATGATGGATTCTTATTAAAGGAAAACAAGTTGTGTGTGCCTCAATCATCTTTACGAGAGCTGCTTGTTAGAGAGGCTCATGGAGGAGGTTTAATGGGGAATTTTGGGGTTAAAAAGACTTTAGATGTTTTAGAAGAACATTTCTTTTGGCCATGTATGAAATATGATGTAAAAACATTGTGTGAAAGATGTGTTACTTGTAAACAAGCTAAGTCTAAAATTATGCCTTATGGTTTGTATACACCTTTGCCTGTACCTAGTGAACCTTGGACTAATATTTCTATGGATTTTATATTGAGTTTACCTAGGTCCAAACGAGGCCAAGATAGTATTTTTGTTGTGGTTGATAGGTTTTCAAAGATGGCTCATTTTATACCATGTCATAAAACTGATGATGCCACGAATATTACTGATTTATTCTTCAAAGAAGTGGTTAGATTGCATGGTTTGCTAATAAGCATAGTGTCAGACCTCGATGTTAAATTTCTTAGTCATTTTTATAGAACTCTGTGGAAGAGGCTAGGAACCAAGTTGTTCTTTTCAACAACATGCCATCCACAAATAGATGGACAAACTAAAGTGGTGAATAAGATATTAGTAGCTTTATTACGTTCCATAATTCAAAAGAACTTGAAGAATTGAGAGGATTGTTTGCCGCATGTAGAGTTTTCTTATAATAGGAGTATGCATAGTACCACTGGGTTTTCACCTTTCGAGGTTGTTTATGGTTTTAATCCATTAACACCATTGGACTTACTTCTATTACCAATTGAGAAAAGGACGAATCTAGATGGTAAAAAAAACGCAAAATTTGTAAGGTAACTACATGAGAAAGTTAGGCAGCATATAGAGAAGCGTAATGAACAATACACTAAGCAAGCTCATAGAGGGCGCAAACAAGTGGTATTTGAACTTGGTGATTGGGTATGGTTGCATATGCGAAAGAAAATATTTCCTACACAAAGGCGTTCTAAGTTGCATCCTCGAGGAGATGGTCCATTTCAAATCATTGAGATGATCAATGACAATGCTAATAAATTAGATTTACCTGGTAAGTATAATGTTAGTGCCACTTTTAACATTTCTGATCTTTCTCCTTTTGCTATAGGTGATGACAATTTGAGGACAAATCTTTCTAAAGGGAAGAGAAATGATCAAAATCAAGGTAGTAACAATAGAAGCAATCATAATCCGATTTTAGGGAATAAGTAGATTTCCTTTTGATTTTAGGGTTTCTAAAGGCTATAAATACCTTGTTAAAGCCTTAGAAACAACAGACTTTGTTATTTTAAATTTCAAAGAGTTTAAAAACTATCCAGCTTTGTTCTTTTGAGAACTTGTGATTCTTTTTATCCAATTCATCTTGTAGTGCATAAATCTTACTTATCACTCATCATATAACCTTGGTTCTTGTCTCTTAATTAGACAATGGGTCTTGGTTCTCTTTCTTGAATCTGATTTAGTATTTCTGGGTTTGTTAACAATGTATTAGTGTTAGGTTTTACCTTTTTAGGGTGTTTCGTATCATAAAGCATCGCCAATCCACCACTTGAGCCCCTTTTAGTGACACAAAAGGCTCCAACAAAACTTAATGATACACGAACACATTTTAATTGTGTCTCTGATGCTTTTGTCTTCATCAAAAATAAAATTCTAGGATTTTCGCACTTAACCAATTCCCTCAGTGCCTGTACTGTACTAGGGCTCCCCAATCTCTAGATGTTCCAACTTATGCAATTCATGGCTATTGGTGACTCTGCTATGTAGAAGCCGTCGTTGAGTCTTGCGAGAGGACAGCCTCAACTGAGTTAATAGATGTTACAGAACCCGAATCCACTTCAAAATCTATGTTTCTAAAAATCTAGTGTGGAACTTGTTTTCGTGGCTACCCCATCCTTGGATTTCTTCTCTACAAATATACTCACAAAAATTACCTCCCGTTCCCGCTTACCTGAAGAGTAGCACATCCCCTAAAGGGTAATTGCATGCAGAATTGGAGTGACTATCTGACTTCTCCTTATACGACCCACTCTTCCTTGCCTTATCTTTCCATTTGACTGTTTTGGGGTTTTCACGTTGCATGGGGTTCTTTTGTGACTATTACTAACTCCTCTACCACTAGCTTTATTTTTCTAACCAGATGCATCAACGATCCCCCCTATTAAATTCCACAAACCTATCAACCTCATTAGACACACTTAATTTAGCTTGAGCCTCTACTATAAACTTAGCCTAATGTCGGCCTTAGGAGAAACAAATCCTGTCTCATTTGCCTCCTAGAACTTATGAAGGCCAACATAGTATGTCAAATCAAGGCTTGTTAACACGTGGCTTCGTCGCACTATCTAGTCCAACCTCTTATTGAGTGTCTAAAGCTACGTCACCAATTCCACCCAATGTCTCATCTAGCTGCATTATTTCCATAGTTGGAACAGAAATTGAATTTTCGATTGTGATGGAGTTTGAGAATTTATTGTTGAAATTTGTATTTATGTGCCATTTTTTTATATATATGAATATTTGCTTTATTTTTATACTATTATCATTTCGTTACATCGTTAATTATATTTAATATATAGTATGATGCTTGTAACATTTTAGACATTATATGATCTAAAAGAATTCAGATTTGGTCTAAATGAGTTTAGATCAGTACTAAGAATTAACAATGCTGAGAGTTATAAATACTAAGAGTTAGCATTGATAAGAGTTACAAGATTATAAGAGTTAGAAAAATCTAAAGAGTTGGAGCATTGTCTGAAATAGGGTAAAGACCTGAGAATATATTAGTAATGACATAGTTGCAAATAGTGCTAAAAAAGTTTGTTATGCAAGTATGTTCTTAAATACTATGTTCCTGATCTATCTTCGCTGATGCAGGTCTGTTAGTAAAGACCCTTTTATATATAGATCAGTGTATGTCTATATCCTGATTGTCTAAATGGTTATTCTTAGCAGACCATGAGTTTAGTGGAAGCTCATATAGAGATACAAGTATTCAGTTAGGACTGAGTATTGAACAGACTCACAGGACTTTCAATAGACATCCTATATAGCCGTCAATAGAGGGTCTTCTCAAGTTTAGTAGTATTCATAGTTCTTTGACCTGAGCGACACGGTGGGCTTATGAGTGATCTACCATACTTTAGTTTCATACATGTCAGAAACCTTTTATAGTCTAACTACTGAGTGTCGTTGGGTATAGTCCAATGCTCATAGAGCGTAGATATGAGATCCATCAGCTCATTTAGGTGAGTAATATATCCTAATGCTCTAAGATTGTATTTCAGAAAGTCTTATGGCCATAAGCAGTTATACTTAGAAAAAAGAGTTTTATCCTAGGGATAAATAATATTGTAAAAGTGTTTGCTGATATTATTTATTGAAATAAAAATATAGAGATAAGTTTATGGTCGAGCACATGGAGACTTGACGATGTTGATCTATATCTCCGCTCTTCTAGGATATCTATGACGGAGGAATTATACAAATATTTTATAACCTCAACTTGAATGGTCTAATGCGCCGTTTTGTAATATCTGTAACATGTTTGTAGGATATTGTTCACGGACGTATGGATAAGTTTCATATGACAAACTGGGTATGAACCTAGAGAGTCTCATAATATGAAGTGTACTCGTTATGCACCAAAACAGTGTTGGAGTTAGTGCTTACATGCCATTCCAATACTGTATGGATATTAAATTATTTAATATTTCATATAATCGTTAATACAATATAAATACATGATACAATTCTTGTTACGTTACAGGTATTATATGATCTGAAGGAGTTCAGATCTTATCTAAAGAAGATTATACCTTTACTAAGAATTAGCAGAGCTGAGAGTTATATATACTAACAGTTACCATTGCTAATAGTTAGCAGGTTATAAGAATTAACCAGATATAAAAGATTAGATCCTTGTCTATAATGGGACAAAGACTTAAGGGTATACCAGTAATGACATAGTTATAAGGAGTTGCAATAAGTGCTAGAAGATGTCGTTATACAAGTATATTCTCAAACATAATATTCCTAATCTGCTTTTCTCAATGTAGGTCTGTCGGTGGGTCTCGTTTTATAAAGATCATTGTATGTTATATCTATATGGTATAGATGGTTGTTCCTAGCTAACCATGGGCTTACCGGAAGCTCGTATATACATATGGTCATTCAGTTAGGACTGAATACTGAATAGACTCATGAGGACGCCAATAGACATTCTATGAAATCATTAATGATGAGTCCTCTCGAGTTGAGTAGTATATATGGTCCTTTGACCTAAGTGCCACAGTGGACTTGTAAATGATCCACCATACTTTGGTTCCACGCATATCACAGAACTTTTATGGTGTGATCGCTGGGTGTCACTAGGTATGGTCCGATGCTTATGTAGTTCGGTGTGTACAAATATAGGATCCGTCAGCTCCAGATGCTCCGAGATTGTATTTCAGTAAATCTCGTAGCCATGAGTACTTACCCAAAAAAGGTGTTTCCCAAAGGGCTAAATGATATAGTAAATGTGTTTACGTATATTGTTTTTGAAAATACAAATCTAAAGATAAGTTTATGGATGAGAATATGGGGATTTGACAATGTAAATCTATATCCCTGCACATCTAGAATATTGATGATGGAAGAATTATACGTATGCGTTGTGACCTCAGTTTGTACAGTCTAACGCGTGGATTTATAATATTTGTGACATATGCGTGGGGCATCAATCATAGACTCATAGAATAGATTCATTTTACAAATTGGGCGTGGACCTAAAGAGTTTCGTAATATGAAGTGTATTCATTGTGCACTGAGGCAACGCACTAGATTGAAATGTTCAATCTAATCATTTTCAACAAAACTAAATATTTGTTTCAGGAACCATCGGCATGCGCGCATTTCGGGTTTTAAGTGTTAAGTACAATAATTAGTTAATCATTATTGTTGACTAATTAAATAATAACACGTAGCGCATTGTGAGCTTTTGGTTAAACTGACTCAAGTATTGGGTAAAATGAGACTCACGTTGGGTTAATTAAAGGCTTAAGTGTTATTTTTCTAAATCAATTATTTAAGTGTTAAATAATCTAAAGATTTGTTATCACTTAAGAGTTAAGTGATTAGTTAATTTAACTAATTAATTATTAGCTCATGATTAAATAGTTAAATTAAATATTTAATTAATGACTTAATTGCTAAATAAAATGAGATTTTATGGAGCAATTAATTAAGTTAAAGTAAATGTTGCTTAAAAGGGAAATTAAATGGAACCTTAAGGACTTGAATGAGAATTTCCTTATCCAAGACATATGGTGGCCAGCAATCTACTTGCCCAAATGTTGGACACTTGATAGGTTTATTTAATTTAATATGTTAGACAAAAGAAGAGATATTTTATATTATTAAATATACATATATTCATTTGATGAATATAAAATGGTAAAGGTGGCTGATCATGATTTGTGTGAGTGGTTGACATTGAATTCATTTTTGTCTTTGAAATAAACAAAATGATGAAAGCAAAAGAATGGCCAACCATAATTATTAGGGGTGTCTCTTTGTATTTATTTCATTCTTGAATTAATGAGGAAAAGATGAGAGCTCAAGTGGGGGCTTTCGGCCATAGAGGAAGAAGAATATGAAAAAGGGTTTCATTTACTCCTTTAAAGCAAAACAAGATGGCTACCCAATTTTGAAGGTAAGAAAAATTGTTTTTTTTTTTTGTTTTAAGTTTCTAAGTGTTAAAAACAACAAAAACCTGATAGCAAAGGTTGTTTTTCTATTCATCTTCTTCTCCTAAACAAAAGGCCACTATTATTGCATTTAAGTTGTTTATTTTGATGAATTTAAGTGTTGAATACATCAAGAACAAAATAAAAATAGTCTAAGTGTTAGGCTCTGGGGATTAAGACTTAATCTCACGGTTTAAGTGCTAAACCGATGTTGTTCTAGCTACTCAAGCTCACAATGTTGAGTCTTAAAACTGTCAACGAGTCCACTTTTATGCAATACTCTAGCTACAAATTCGTTCTAAAGGCTTGACATGTGATATTCTCAATCATTAGTATCAATTTGATTAATATGTTTTATATTTGATTCATTAGCGTAATTAATAAAATTTATCATGTTCATTTTAGGAAATTATATTTCTAGCTTCTGTTGCGTTTATGATTTGTATATGTATGTATTAGATGCATATGTATATGAATTTTAAAATAGACACGTATACAACATGCACACACCCAATAGGTTTAGGTTATGAATCTTCATAAACCGGCACCCCAACAAAATTGTATCAGAGCGTTTTGTGGTACTAATTGGGTGCATTTGAGAGTGAATTGATGTTTGAAAGCGTATCGGGGCTCAATTAGAGCGTTTCAAGTGTTGAAATACATGAATGAAACTAATGAGTTACTGGGCACCACAGTATTGGATGACGGGCGTTGCGGCGCTGGGGTTTGGATGCCTTAGCGCCACAACGCCAGGTTACTCATACCATATTTTTGAATAGTACTTTTTGAATAGTACTTTTGTACATTATTTCTACAGTACTTTTTGTCGGGATCTCATATATGTAGGTGTATGCATGTGCAATAGTATTTATTGCATAAAATATATATCACATACATATTTAACGCTGCGGAATAATTAAAACATACAATAAACATAATAAATAATATATTAATTACATTAATATATTTAAAGGGTTGAGAAATCACTAAAATGTGTAACGTTATACACGTGTATCCTCGGAGTCCACCTGGAGACCAACTCGGTGGACTTGGTAAGCTAGAACAGCAGCTCCAAATTCAACACAGGATTAACTCTTAACCCTTTAAAATGGCAGTTTTGTATATTTTTCCTTTTCTCTAAAAGGAAACTAAATGAAAATTGAAGTAATTCACAATTGCTTCTTTCTGCACCAAAAAGAAAAAATTGAAACAATTTCGTTTTTGTTTCCCTTCAAATGCTTCTCTAAACCATCTAAGAAGAAAAATGAGACAATCTCATTCTCATTCTCGCGGCACACACCACCACTTCTTCACACATTTCACACACTAATGTATATATATCTCATATGTTAAAATAATAATATAATATATTATAAAATTACAAAAGGCCACCATTTTGAATAAATAATATTATTATATAAAATAATGATATAATATAAAAATGGATGACACCTATAAAGCAATATATAATAAAATAATATATTATAATATAAAATAATGAGATATTTATGATTATTTAACAATTAAATAATTATTGTGTGAAATGATCATTTTACTCCTCATAAATAGTTATCAAGTCTACCCCTTAGCGGGTCCCACCAAATTTCACACTTGAAAAAACTCAACCGAGAGTTTACAATGCGTTATGTGTCATTATACAATTAGCAAATAATAATTATTGACTAATTATTGTATTTAACACTTAAATACAGACACGCACACATTTTTGTGGTAGTACTGAATATTACTGGATTAAACAGTTTAATCCGGTATGCTGCCTCAGTGCATAACCAGTACACTACATATTGTGGGACTTCCTAGGTTCACACCCAATTCGTCAAATTAAACTATTCCATGAGTTTGTGAACATTTCCCCATGCACACGTCACGAAAATACAAATTAGCGCGTCGACCATCTAAGCTGAGGTCACAACGTATACGTATAGTCCTTCCGTCATGATATCTTGGATGTGCAAGGATATAGATTATCACCGTCAAATCCTCATGTGCTCATCCATGTCATATCTCCAGACTTTTATCTCATTGAACAATATGTGCAAACTCCTTTGCCCTATTGTTCCACCTTAGTGGAAACCTTTTCCTGGGATTAATACTTGTGACCACAAGACTTTCTAAGACACAGTCTCGAAGCATCTGGATATTTAACTCCTTATGAGAGCTTTTGAATCCCATATCTATACACAACAGACTCCATAAGTATCGAACCATACCCAGCAACACCTAGTAGTCACATCATAAAAGGTCTGTGACATGTGTGGAACTAAAGTATCGTGATCACTTATAAGCTCACCGTGGCATTCAAGTCAAAAGACTACGTATACTACTTAACTCGAGAGGACCCTCTATTGACAGCTTACATAGGGTGTCTGTCGGAGGCTCTCATGAGTCAGTCCTATATCCAGTCCTAACTAGATACCCGTATGTCAATACAAGCTCCAAGCTTATAGTCGGTTATGAACAACTATCTATACCCTATACATATAACATATGTAATCTATATAAAGGTATCCACCAATAGACACGCATCGGTAGAAATAGATTAGGGATAATATTCGAGAACATACTTGCTCAACTAGCATTTTCTGGCACTCCATTGCAACTATACAGTTACTAGTATATTCCTAGGTCTATGTCCCATTACAGATAAAGCTCCAACTCTTGGATCTTCGCTAAGTATTATAACCAACTAACAATTAGCTGTGCTAATATTTAGCATTTATATCTCTTAACGTGGCCAACTGTGGGCCCTTATCTAAACTCTTTTAGAACAGATCTGAACTCTTTCAAATCATACAATGTTTGTAATGTTACATTGCATAGTACCATATAAATAGGCATTAGCGATTTAATGGGAATATACAGTTGTATAAATACATAAATATATGTACATTCAGGGATGGCACGTAAGCACCAACCCTAATACTTTTGTACAGTAATTTTGAACAATATTTAAAGAAAAATTAAATATACATGTAGGGGTTTATGAAATGTAGTGATAAGAGTCATTGGTCTGTATTATAAACCAAAATTATTTTTTCTGTGCTAGTAATCACAATGGGAGCCTGTTGTGTGATTTCTATGCTAAGCGCAAGTGCACGCTATCGGGAACAAGTAATATATGATGATTTGAGTGTCGATTCCACGAGGAATTTATTATTATTCTTAACCAAGTACTAAAATTGTGTTATCTCGCTTTTATTCAAATAAATGATCAATTTGATTTGTTTATGTTAAAACTAATTACTAATTCTATAAATCAATCTTAATTGTACAAACTATGTACGTGTAAATACCATATGAAGAGTATCTAGGATTATAGCTATCCCTCAATATGAATTCATTATCCTATTTTTAATCCTTTGTTTTAATTATTGGTCACAACACGTATTTCATCACAAGCCTCTTCCGATAGTTGAGTGATTATACCTTAATCTACCGAATTCCTATATTCCTATGGTAATTCGAATAAATCAAGGTTCATTATGAACAGGTTGTATTGACCATACATGTTATATAGGTATATTCTTATCCTATATCGAAACTTGTAGATATTACTCCACAATCATGCATTAATTTGTCTAAATCTAAACAATAGGATGCCTTTTCCAAGTTTATCCTAATGTTCCATAATCATCCAATCACAATTTCTAGTATACTGAAAGCATTAAAAACAACACAAATTGAATAATAAACTGAATTCATAACAATGGGAATCAAATACTCAAATTAAGTCTACATATTGAGTTAAAGGCTACAATCCTAGATAATAAAATTAAATCAACATAACAAGAGTTTAATGGCTTAATAATAATAATTAAATATGATACAACAATCCCAAATCGAATTTATGAAGACCATTGCCTCCAATTAATCCATGGCATTTGGTTGAATCCTTCAAAAGTTAGCCAATATGCTCTTGATTGTGTAATATCTCTCCAAAATGGATTTAAATGTTGTTTTTGCACAATATGAGGATAATTTCTGGGTTATAAACATGTTAGATTGAGAGAAAATGGGTTAGGGTTAGGTTAGGGGCCGGGTGTTTTTGCGTTTGGAGGCGAAAGAGTGTATTTATAGAATCGTCGTAATGCTAGGGCATTTATTGTTCAACGCTAGGGCGTTCATCAGTGCACGTACGCTGGGGAGTTCATTTTTGGATGCCGGAGCGTTGGTCACTATAGCAAATCATTGTTTAAGATCACTGTTCACAAGTACTGTAGTAATTTATTGTAGCAATTTTTCTCGTTTGCTCAAATTTCATCCTTTTCCATATTCTTCTGATTTAACCCTAAAACAACAACATTTAACACATAAAAAGCTCGTAAATTACTCAAAAATGAATAATTATTAAGATAAATAGGGTTGGATTATGAATCTAAAATATACTCATCAAATACCTCCAAAGTTAGACAATTGCTCATCTTCGAGCAATTAAAAAGAATAATACAACTTAAAAATAAATAAATAAACACACAAACACATATAAAAAATCAGAAACATAAAAGTAACAATTGGTCGGATTGATTTAATGATTACCCTTATTGTCTCAAAAACTGCATCATTATTCTCAATTCTTTTGGAATTAATAAACAATTTAAATAATTCACAAACACCACAATTAAGCACTTTTATTCTTCCCCATAAGTAATCAACCGTGTGTGTGTAAAACAAGCAAGTATTAATTGAATTGTACCTAAATTAGCTCAACTACTCAAGATTGTATAAAAAAAAGGTGTGTTTTGGCTTATTTTAAGTACGAAACACTACCATAAGCTTGTTTTTCATACAACACTCCACTAATGTAGAAATACACACGTTTAAGGATCTATTAGGTCTTTCATTAGCTTGTAATGTAGAGTTAGGATCAAGGTGGGTTATTTTGGATACAAATTTGATTTAATTCACACCATGAACATTACGTCCCATTGGCTACCACTTAAACTTCCTACACTTCGTTTAATTCCCCCAAACTTATGATTTTTACCCAATTTCAACCAGTTATTCCTTTTTTTTTCTTTTTTTCATATATTTGTTTTTTTTCATTTTTCTTAACTCCCCCAAACTTAAGGTAGCACTTACTCATCAACTAAGTACTTCTCAGTATAAGATTACCAATAAGAAAAGGAAGATGAATAAAGGAAAGGAAACTACAGTGGAGATTTTATAGAATAAGCTGCAAAAGAAACAAGATTCGATCATTACTTGTTTCTACTGCAAGAAAGCTGGTCATATGAAGAAGGATTGTCCATAATACATCAAATGACATGTTAAGAAATGTATACTTCTCAACTTTATTTATTCTGAAGTTAATTTAACTTTTGTACTTAAACACACTTGGTTGATAGATATAGGTGTAACTATTCATATAAGTGTGTCAATGCAAGGTTGTCTAAGGAGCCAGTTACCAATTGATGCTAAAAGATGCATCTGTGTGGGAAACAGTAACAATGCTCCTATAGAGGCAATTGGATTATTTATATTATAATTAGAGATCAAATAATATTTAAATTTAAATTAGACTTATTATATACCATCATTTAGACAAAATTTAAATTTTGTTTCCAGTTTTGACAAATTTAAATATTCTTGTTCATTCGAAAATAATAAATTTAGTCTTTGTCAAAAATTAAATCTTATTGGTATTGGTTCTCTGATTGATAATTTTTATAAATTGGATACTCATATCTCTTTTAATGAATCATTGTATGTTAATAAATGTGGTACAAAGTGAAAGTTAACTGGAAAAAAAAATTCATTATATTGTAGTACAAGCATTTAGGACATATCTCTATATAGAAAATAAAAAGACTTATGTCAAATAAGATTCTTGATTCCATTAATTTAACATTTAAAGTTTGCATTGAGTGCATTAAAGAAAAATAAATAAATAATAGATAGTTAAGTGCCAATAGGAGTTCTAGCGTTTTAGAACTAATACATGTTTATATTTGTAAACCATTTCCTATGACTTCTTAGAATGACCAACAGTATTTTATTACATTCATTAATGACTATTCTTGTTACGGGTAACTTTTACATGATTCATGAGAAGTCTAAATCTCTTGACGTGTTTAAGGTTTTCAAATCTGAAGTTGAAAATCAACTTAGCAAGAAAATAAAGCTGTTAAATCAAACCATGGTGGTGAATACTATAGCAGATATGACGAATCAGGTGAATAATATCTAGGACCTTTTGCAGAATTCCTAGAGGAGTGTAGTCTCGTCCCACAATTCATAATGCTTAGGAAATCAAGCATAAATGGTGCTACAGAGAGATGAAATCATACACTTAAAAATATGGTGAGAAGTATGATTAGTGATTCTTTTTTACTTAAATCACTTTGAGGAGAAGCACTAAAGATTGCAGTGTATATCCTTAATAGAGTTTCAATTAAAATAGTATCTAAAATTTAGTATGAATTATGGACTGAAAAAAAGCCTAGTATAGGCCTAATGAATTATGCACTTGCATACTTAGGGTTGTTTAACTGAGGCTAGACTATATAGGCCTAATGAAAAGAACTAGACTCAAGAATAATCAGCTGCTATTTTTTTTTGGATATTTTGAAAGATCGAGGGGTTTCAAGTTTTATGATCCCTCAAGTAAATCATTTTTCGAGTAGGGCAATGCTAAATTTATTAAAGATGTTGAGTTTTAGGTGGGAGATAAGGTTAGAAATATTTTCTTTTTAAAAGGAATTTATTTCTAATCCTATGATTACTATTGAAAATGATCAAGCTTTTTTTTTTTTTTTTTACATTATTCAAGATGCAGATCTAGAAATATAAGACAATATACATGAGCTCCCAATCTAAAATGAAGAATTTGCTCTTGTTCATGAAGAGCAACCTTAACAACCTTAAGAAAAAAATGTCATTGAAAAGATTTACTAGAGAAAAGAGAAGTACAATTTCATATGATTATATTGTCTTTCTCCAAAAATATGAGTTTGATACATGACTAAAAAATGATCCAATCAATTTCAATCAAGTCAAACAAAGTTTAATTCTCATAAATTAATTGATGCCATAGAGAATGAGATGAAATCCATGAAAGACAACAACATTTGAAATCTTGTCAAGTTGCCTACAAATGTGAAACTCATTGGTTACAAATGGATATTTAAGAGCAAGATGGATTCAAAAGGCAATAATAAAAGATATAAAACGCGTCTTGTTACTAAGGGTTTCACTCTTAAAGAAGGCATTGATTACAAAGAGACTTTCTCTCTAGTATTAATGAAAGACTTTTATAGAATTATCATGACACTTATAGCTCATTTTGATTTAGAGCTACATCAAATGGATGTAAAGACTATTTTTCTTAGTGGTGGTAATGAGGAAACGATATATATAGTACAATCATAAAACTTTATGTCTGGAGATCCAAAGAATATGATTTGCTAAATAAAGAAGTCCATCGACAATCATAAGCAAGCATCTTGTCAATAGTACACAAATTTCATCAAATGATTACCTTATTCGACTTTTCAAAAAAAAGCAATTGATGAATGTATATATCCCAAGTTTAGTAAAAGTATGTTTATCTCCCTGGTTTTGTACTTTGATGACATACTACTTGCAAGTAGTATATAAGTTTATTACACAAAACTAAGAGATTTTTATCAAAGAATTTTAAGATGAAAGATATTGGAAATAAATCTTTTGTATTAGGGATCTAGATACATCGGGATCGCACTTGAAGTATCCTTGGGTTATCACAAAGAACTATATTGATAATGTGCTTAATGGGTATGACAAAAAAGATTATGCTCTGAGAGATACACCCATTTCTAAGGGTGATAAACTCAGTCTTAATCAGTGCCCCAAGAATGAGATTGAATAAAAAAAGATATAGGAATTACCTTTATGCATCAGTAATAAAGTGTCACAAATATGCTCAAGTGTGTATGTGTCCAGATATTGTGTATATTTTTAGAATGCTAGAATACTACATAGATATTTAAATGACCCTAGGATGGATCATTGGAACGCAACCAAATGGGTTATGCTATATTTACAGAGAATAAAAGACTTCATGTTTATATGTAGGAGATCAGATAAATTAGAAATTATGGGGTATTTTGACTCTAATTTTGTTTGATGCCTAAATAGTAAGAAATCCATGTCAGGCTATATATATATATATATATATATATACAATTTGGTCAGGGGAGCTATTACCTAGAAGAGTATTAAGTAGACACTTATAGCTTCTTCCACTATGGAGGTTGAGTTTATAACTTGTTTTGAGGTATGAATTCATTGAATATAGTGTCATAATTTTATCGCTGAGCTACGAATTATCAATGGTATTGAAAGACCATTAAAATTTTATTATGATAATAAAACCGCAATGATGTATTCCTATAACAATTGAAGTTCTTCAAAATTTAAGCACATTGATATCGAGTTTTTAGTTATTAAAGAAAGAATTCAAAGTCGACAAGTGTCAATAGAACATATTAGTACAAACTCTATGATTGCAGATCCACTCACCAAAAGGTTACAGCTCAAAGTATTTCATAAGCATATTGCTTGTATGGATGTTATATTATTTGATAATGTGCATGAATAGTGAGAGTTTGTTATTTGATATTCATTTGGTCATAAGACATTTATGTTCTATAGAATAAAGTTTGATGAATTATTTATTAAAACTTTGAAATCAAGGTGCACTTTTTGCTAGAATTTTGTATAAATTTTATAAAGTGTGTGGTATTTTCTATTACGATTTTGCATAAAATTTATAAAATATTTAACTCATTGAAGTTATAAAGTAGAACTAGTTAGAAATAAACATGTTTGAGATCACATTTTATGTAATTTTCATGCTACAATCTATACCTAATCTATATCATTGATTATGTTGGGTTAGTGACCATTGATAGGTCTAGTTATAAATATGTGCAATATAGGTTGCGTTGATCCCATGTTGATATAGTTAATTGACTATATTATATTTAAAGAAATGTTTCAAGATAAAATAACATCTATGGCGTGAACTAAGATTTATAATGTATAATTATTTTCATATGATATATGTGGTCTAAGGGGAAGATTGTTAGGTTTTATTATCTCCTATGTAGACTCACATATTAACTATAATTATATATTATGAGCTATCTTAAAAATGGCCAATTTAAGTGATCTATTTGGGCTATCTCTTATTAGACTCTAAAGACATTTAATTTATTATGAATTTGTTATGTGTAAAAAACTAACACTGATTAAATTATGATTGATGGAATTATAATTTAATCTAATATATAAAGACTTCATATAAGGATATGGTTTCAAGTTAATCCATAAAATGTAGAGTTCTTTTCCTCTTTTCCAAGCTCGTTTGATTGGGCTTTTTAAATAGAGTTTTTGAAATTAGAGCTTTTGAAATAAAAGTTTTTGAAATTAAAGCTTTTGAAATAAAAGTTTTTGAAAGTAGAGCTTTTAAGAAAAAAAATTATTGAACATTTAGTTGTCAATTAAAAAAGTTCTTTTGAAGTAGTAGATTGTTTGATTACATATTGTTAACATGCTTATCTATTATTACATTATCAAAAATGACGCTTAATAAAATTTACATTAAAATTTTATATAGTTCCATATTTTTTACATAAAATAAAAGTTACAATATAATTTTTAAATTTTATTAATATAATTTTATAGACAACACAAAAGTAATTCATGTTAAAACTTAGTTTGCAATGAAATAATGATCGAAATAATTAGAATTCTAAACATAAAAAAATACAAATTTACAAGAATTTAAATAAAATTAATACATAACAAATAGTGAATTAAATAAATTATTGTGTTTAGTATAAAAATTTAAAATAAAATAAAATACTACATACCTATGACCAAAAATATCTTTTGATAAAGCCTTATAAAGATATGATAGCTTTCAAAAGGATGTTAAAGACATATTAGTTGAATAGGGTTTACTTTTATTAAAGATATGCTATAGAATTAAGAAAATATTAATAAGGTATATGTGTCAATATCCAAATATAAAAATTAAAAAAACATTATTCCAAAAAAACCTAAAATTTGAGCTTTTATAAGTAAAGGTAACATAATTTTTTAATTTTTAAAAACTCTTCTCCAATTATAACCAAATGTCATAAAAAAAAAATTTAAATGAATTTTTTATATTGAAAAAATATTTTTGGCCGGTAGAGAAATCCAAACAAATACATATTCCATAACAAAAAGAGAATCTCATTGAACACTATATTGATTTAATTGTAGAATGTTGTTATACTCTCGTGTTATTATTGAAAATTGCTAATTTTTGCATTTAAATTGCTATGAATTGCTCAAATCTTTTTTTTTAATATCCATTCTGATAATTTCGCATGATGATCTAGTGTTTATATTATGTGTATATAAATCCTATTTTTATTTATGTCTAACACTTTATTCATCTCTAGTAAATCTTAAGTCATCTTCGTGAGTACAAAGTATATTTTGCTGGTTCACGAATCTTGAAGGAGATCTCTAGATGGATCGGGGTGAAAGTCCCTTGCCAGGAGATTGCCAAGGATTGATATTTGCAGAGGAGAATAATGTGATTGTGCTAGAAAACTATTACTGATCCATAATTAGAAACGGCCATACAGAATAATTTAGATATATAATAATAAAAACAATCAGTAGAAACCATGAAAGGAAATAAACTATTAATATTAAGGTATTTGTAAGCATGCCGCATGCTTTTCCATTTTATATATTGTCCTTGGTATGCTCCAACTTAATTAAATGGTTATACTTGATAGAACTGGGAAAAAAAAATGTACCATGTTTGCGTGCCTTGTAGGCATCTGATATTTTTCCTACTCAACAATTTAAGCATAGCGACGTCCTTAACACTCGTTCCCAATTATTTTTTAGTTAAAGATGGAACTGACAGAATTTAACTAAAATCACAAGTTTTTTTATGAACCATGTAACAATCATCATCTAAAAAGCCTGTGAATAAGCTTTTCTGTATCTTGTTATGTAAGATTGTTGATTGAAAATCATTAGAATATGATTTGGAAATCAAGCCAAGTGCGTAGGGTGCGCACGGATCGAAGACGAACGCGAAAGGAGGCGAAAAATAAAAAAAGGCGCACTAGGCGCCAGCGCCGCAGCGCTCAGTAGAAGCGCGCCAACACCACGGCGATGAGAGCCCAGCGCCGTGGCGCTGGAGACGAGAACAGTATCCCAAAATAAGGAAACTTCCTTATTTCGCCTCCCACTTGCTCCAGGACTCCCTAATATGACTCCCACACGTATAGGGTAAACCTAGGTCGTCCCAAAACCTATATAAAGGCTATCAATTGGCTTGTAAACACATCTTTGTGATCAAATATAGATCTTGGTGATCAAAACATAGATCTAGGTGATCTTAACAATCTTTGTGATAAATAAGAGATCTTTGTGGTTCTTAGTGATAGAAAATCCCTAGAGTACAAGAGAGAGTTTTGTTTGTGATCTTTCTTGTAAAAGGCATACTTTATGAGTGCCTTGTGATTCATAATAAGAGAAGAGTGTGATCTTAATCCACTGTGGACGTAGACAAGTTGCGGAACCACGTAATTCTTTGTGTTCTTCTTCTACCCCTTTCTCTATTTATTTCTTAATAACTTGTTCTATATTATTATATTGCTTGGGTGAATTTTTTTTGCTTGTTTATATGCTTCCGCTTCAAAAAACTGGTATCAGAGCTTTGGTTCTAAGCAGACATAGCAACACCCAAGTACGAGGTAGAGAAATTCAACGGTACGAATGACTTCAATCTGTGAAAGATGAAGGTTAAGGCGTTGTTGGTGAGCCAAAGGCTTGGTTCAGCATTAGAGGAGACTGCAGCTCTATCTAGTGATGAAGAGAAGACGCCAGAGTCATCTAGAGCTGAGGCAGAAAGAAAGGACATTCAAGAAGGAGCCCATAGCACAATCATTCTGTCATTGAGCGATGAAGTACTAAAGGAAGTAGCAGGTGAGACAACAGCAATAGGTCTTTGGAAGAAATTTGACTCTCTTTATATGAGGAAATCGTCGGCCAACAGATTACATATAAAGAAGAAGCTATATCAGTTGTCCATGTCAAAGGGGACGCCGATGAAAGATCATATAGATGCCTTCAATAAGATCATCCTTGATCTTGAGTCTATCAACATCAAGATAGAAGATGAAGATAGAGCAATTATCATGCTGAGTTCACTCCCCAAGAGCTATGAGAGTTTTGTTGATACGCTACTCTACGGCAGAAAGAGTTTAACGATGAGTGATGTGAAATCATCATTAAACTCAAAGTTATTAGGAAAGCAGACAGAGGGCAATACAGAAAGTTTATCTGTAAGAGGAAGGCCCTCATATAGAGATGGGAAGAAAAAAGGCTCAAGGTCAAAGTCTAGGACTCCTAGGAAGTGCTATTACTACAAGAAAGAGGGGCACTTCATAAAGGACTGTCCTGAGAAGAGAGCACAAGACAAGAAGAAAGTGGATGCTGCGCTTGCCTATGATGATAGCTATGACAGCGCAGAGACACTCGTCGCTACTGATGGTATGAACTCTGAACAATGGGTTTTAGATTCTAGTTGTACTTTTCACATATGCCTGTACAAGTCTTGGCTTACAAATTTCTAGTCCATTAGTGGTGGTAAAGTCTTAATGGGTAATGATGTTGCGTGTCAGATGATGGAAATTGGTAGTGTTAAGCTTAGGCTGCATGATGGATGAGTGAGAGAGTTGACAGATGTTATATATGTTCCTGACTTGAAGAGAAACTTGATCTTACTAGGGACTTTAGACCAGAATGGGTGTTCCATCGGGATCGACGGAGGGATTTTAAGAGTTTTGAAAAGTTCTATGGTAGTGATGAGAGGAGATAAGTGCAAAGGTGTTTATGTGCTTAAGGGTAAAGTCATGAGCAGTTCTGCACTATTCTCTGTAGATGATGAAAGTATGCAAATCAAGTTGTGACATATTAGACTGGCACACCTAGGCGAGAGAAACCTAAAAGAGTTATATAGTCAAAAGGCGTTTGGTGAGGATAAGTTCCAGCCCTTAGAGTTTTGTGAGCATTGTGTGCTTGAAAAAGCATATAGAGTGAGGTTCAGTACCGGAGAGCACAAGACTAAGGGGACTTTTGACTACATACACTCGGATCTTGGGGGACCAGCTCAGACAGCTACTCGTGGTAGTGCCAGGTATTTTCTTAGCTTGATTGATGACTATTCGAGGAAGCTGTGGGTTTATGTGTTGAAGAGTAAGGATCAAGTATTTGATGTGTTCAAGACTTAGAAGGCTCTTGTTGAGAATCAGACTGGCAAAAGAGTGAAGAGGTTGAGAACTGACAACGGCCTCGAATTTTGCAACAGAGAGTTTGATGGGTTTTGTGCCAAGCATGAGATTGCAAGGCATAGAATGGTAAGATCAACACCGTAGCAGAATGGGGTAGCTGAGAGGATGAGCAGGACCCTATTTGAAAGGGTTAGATGCATACTTACCAATGCGAAGATGTCCAAGACATTCTGGGAAGAAGCTGTAGTGACTGCAGCTTACTTGATTAATAGAAGTCTCTCCTCAGCAATTGACTTCAAGACACCAGAAGAGAAATGGTCTGGCAATCCTCCAAAGTATAACCACCTCAGAATATTTGGTTGCCCTGCCTTTGTACATGTTAAGGAGGGGAAGTTGGAACCTAGAGCTATCAAATGGGTATTCATAGGATATCCCAAATGAGTAAAAAGATACAAGGTATGGTGTAAAAACTTAACACCACCAAGGAGTATCATAAGCTGTAATATGACGTTTGATGAGATGACAATGCAGAAAACCTCCCAAGAAGATAAGAAAGAAAAACTCAGCACCCGAGTCAATAGAAGTTGAAGTAGAGCCTAAAAATGGATCTGATATGCCCTCAGATCAACACTTCAACAAGGAGATCCTTGAAGATGAACCAAGAACACCGGCAAGTTCCTCCAAGTCTACCCAAAAGAAGACTAGAACATCTGAGTTGGAACTTGAAGAGTACCAGCTTGCTAGAGACAGGCTAAGGAGAACGATTAACCCACTAATCAGGTATGCACAAGCAGACTTAGTTGCTCATGCTTTTAATTCTGCTTACACTCTTGAGTATGATGAGCCTAGGACATATGGTGAGGCTATGAAGAGTGAAAGCAAGAAAGAATGGCAGCTGGCCATGGAAGAAGAAATTTGTTCTCTTATGAAGAATAATACTTGGAAGTTAGTTGAGAGACCTCAAAAGAAGCTAGTCGGGTGCAAGTGGGTGTATAAGGTGAAGAAGGGGATACCGGGGATTGAGCCTACGAGATTCAAGGCTAGGTTAGTAGCACAAGGGTTTACTCAGAGAGAGGGAGTCAATTTTTATGAGATATACTCTCCAGTTGTCAAGCACACATCTATTAGGATGTTGTTAGCTATGTGTGCAAACTTTGATTTACATCTAGAGCAGATGGATGTAAAGACAGCTTTTCTACATTGAGAGCTTAAAGAAACGATATACATGGCACAACTGCAAGGGTTCGAGGAGCCCGAAAAAGAAGATCATGCTTGTTTGCTAAAGAAGTCATTATACAGGTTAAAGCAATCACTTAGACAGTGGTATATGAGATTTGATAAGTTTATGATGGCTTATGGCTTTAGTAGGAGCAAGTATGATGGATGCGTGTACTTCAAGAACATAAGTTGTGGGATGATGTATTTGCTTCTATACGTCGATGATATGTTGATTGCATGCAAGAATATGGAAGAAATACATAAGCTCAAGAAGCAGTTGAGTGGCGAGTTTGAAATGAAGGATTTGGGAGCAGCGAAGAGAATTTTGGGTATGGATATTATAAGGGAAAGAAGATATGTTATCTTCTTGTCCCAACAACGATATATAGTTAAAATTTTAGAGAAGTTTGGTATGTCAAATGCGAAGGCTGTCTCTACTCCTTTAGCCATGCATTTCAGACTTTCAGCAGCACAGTCGCCGACATCCGATGAGGAGAAACTGCAGATGAGCAAAGTACCGTATGCAAGCGCTGTGGGGAGCATCATGTATACGATGGTTTGCATAAGACCAGACATAGCACAGGCTGTGAGTGTGGTGAGTAGATACATGGCAAATCCGAAAAAAGATCACTGACTTGCAGTAAAGTAGATTCTGAGATATCTCAAAGGAACGTCGAATCACGAGTTAATGTATAAGAGGGATAAGGACAGCAATGAAATGATAAGAGAGTACGTAGACTCAGATTATGCAGGTGATCTTGACAAGAGGAGATTGTTGACGGGTTATGTATTCACAGTGTTTGGGTGTAGTGTGTGTTGGAGATCAGTTCTACAACATGTGGTTGCACTATCTACCACAGAGGCTGAGTACATAGCTGTTGGTGAAGCTATCAAGGAGGCCGTGTGGTTAAAAGGCATATGCGCGAAGGTATTGGCTAGTAAAGATGTGAACACCGGTGTGTATTGTGATAGTCAGAGTGCCATATACCTAAGCAAGCATCAAGTATTCCATGAGAGGTCAAAACACATTGATGTCAGGTTTCACTACATTCGAGAGATTGTCCAAAGTGGTGAAGTTAGTCTAATAAAGATAGCTTCATCTAAAAACCCTGCTGATATGTTGACTAAGTCACTACCCTCGGTTAAGTTCGTCCTATGCAAGGACTTAATCGGAGTCACTACTTTTTTGAGGGTGACCGAAGATGCGGAAATAAGAGATCGAGTTGCTTTGTAGATGATTTTGAATCAAGGAGGAGATTTGTGAGGTTTTTGATTGAAAATCATCGGAATATGATTTGGAGATTAAGCCAAGTGCGTAGGGTGTGCACGGATCGAAGACAGATGCGAAAAACGAAGAAGGGCGCACCAGGCGCCAGCGCCGCGGCGACCTAGCGTGAGCACCGCGTCATCCAATCCAGAACCTGAGCGCCGCGGCGCTAGAGACGGGAACAGTATCCCGAAATAAGGAAACTTCCTTATTTCGTCTCCCACTTGCTCCAGGACTCCCTAATACGACTCCCACACATATAGGGTAAACCTAGGTTATCCTAAAACCTATATAAATGCTATCAATTGGCTTGTAAACACATTTTTTTGATCAAATATAGATCTTGGTGATCAAAACATAGATCTAGGTGATCTTGACAATTTTTGTGATAAATAAGAGATCTTTGTGATTCTTAGTGAGAGAAAATCCCTAGAGTACAAAAGAGAGTTTTTTTTGTGATCTTTCTTGTAAAATGCATACTTTGTGAGTGCCTTGTGATTCATAATAAGAGAAGAGTGTGATCTTAATCCGCTGTGGACGTAAGCAAGTTGTCGAATCACGTAATTCTTTGTGTGTTATTTTTTTACCCCTTTCTCTATTTATTTTTTAATAACTTGTTCTACATTATTATATTGTTTGGGTGAATTTTTTTTATTTATTTGTGTGTTTCCGCTTCAACGTGTTATTCATTTCTTCTAATTTCCAGAACCAATTTAACAGAATAAGTAAACATGCTTACCCGGCTAAGCTGAATGGTTCTGTTATCCCTTCTCTCCTCAGATGACTGCCATGGATAGTATGCACCTCCGTTGGCATCCTAGATGACCAAAAGAGATTTTCATTAAAAGGCAATCCTCTTGTAATAGATTAAACAAATTAATCATCTTACGCACGGTATGAATATAAAGACTATTTCTTACTTTTGATCGCATTGTATTGGCAAAAGCATACTTACTGGATTGGCACGGAAGGAAACAGATCCAAAGCGAGGAACTGAAGCTTGTCTGCGGTTCCAATCACTATTTGTTAGGAGCATAGGGACTGTAATCCTGTCCAACCTGCCAATTTCTTTTTCTTGGGGTGAAATTGTTGATGCCGCCACTCCTGATGTCTATGTCCAGTTGGTCACAAGAATTCCAAGACTTAAGGATTAAATATTGATGGTTTTGGGTAGTGGGGTTATGTAGCATTCCCAGTTTTATTCCCCCGTCCACTTGAATGTCATTCAGCTAGTGAGTATATTCTAGGTTTCTCAACTTCATTGCTTGCTTTTCTACTTTTCTTGTTTTCTGTTCTAATGCAAAGTATGATTCTTTCTCTAACTTATAGATGCTCTGTTGGATGAACTTAAAGGTGAGAAATGATGCAATAGTAACCAAGAAAGGAACCAATTCTTACAATCTGGACGCCTATTTATTTTGACTTTGTGAAATGCATATTTGAGGGTGGAGAAATGACGCAATAGTAACTAGGTGCAAATGACTGGACATCCATGATGTGGTTCTGTTATTCTGTATCAAAAAGTGTGATGATCTAACTTGCAGTTTGATACTTGTTTAACCCTAAAATTAAAAAGAGGGAATAACCTAACTCAAGTATACAAAGTATCTATCTCCACCTTCCTATAAATTTCTTTTAAGAAAAATTAAAGCCATCTCCATACCCACTGTTTTTAGCATTAAAAACACGTCAGCAAAGACAATAAAAGTATAAAAGAGTGAGTTATCACAATGCATAATTCTCTTACTTTAAAAAGAATAATGCAGAATACAGATTTTCAACCATCCTTCAGCAAAATAATAAGCTGAATATCAAATGTATTCAATAAATGAGTAGACAAATCACGACATTGCTCAAGAAACTGAAAAGAAATAAGTGTGCATAAGGAAAAAAAAGAAGGGACAGCTTTTGGGAGAGATATAAATAGTCATTTGATCACTTCAATCCAATCATCAAGAGCAGATTCACACCTTACAATTGGAATTTTAAAGGAATTACAGTGGAAATACTTGAAGTAAAAACTTGTATATGGATCAATTCAATATCCCCATATTGACTTCTTGTCGTCAGCATCATCTGCCCAACTTGAAACCTTTGTTCAACTCATCATTCTTTTGGTCATAGTAATTGCTGGAGCATTGTCACATCTAATATTTGTTAGAGCCTTTAACTTATTGTTGTAAATCTGCAACAATTCTTCTTAACCATTATTCTACTTCAGTAAAAGATAATGCTATAGTCTTTTGTTTCTTAGAAGATCATGCAATTGTTTAGAGCCTAGACAAAAGACATATCTAAATGTGCTTTTTTGATCATATTGACAACCTACTCAATCAATATTCATAGAACCATTTAATTAATTGTCATCTTTTTTTCATACAAAAGCCCAAAATAATTAGTCTCATGTAAATATCATAAGATTATTTTAGCTCCCTTTAGATGAATCATGGTGGGATTTATTCATATATTTGAAAATGAGGCTTACACGATACATAATGTGAGGTCTGTATTTGTCAAATAAATTAGTGAATCAAATAAAATTATGTAAGCCTTTCTATCCTCTTTTGTTACACTATCTTCTTTTAACAATTTTTCATTTTAAGAAATGGGAGAAAACAATGGCTTGCAATTCATCACTCGGAATCTGTTCAACAAATCTTCAAGATACTTCTTTTGTGAAACAAAATCATGCCTTTGGATTGTTGAATTTGAATGCCAAGAAAATACTTCATTAACCCTAAATTTGTCATCTCGTATTCTTTCATTATTGAACTTTTGAAGTCATTCACCATTTTTTCATTCGTCCCCATGTAGATTAAAAATCATCCACTTTGAAGCAAAAACAAGGCACTTGCTTTAAGACGTATAAGGCTTTTTTTCAATCTAAAAACTTTGTTTTCTACTCCTTGCTTCACCTAACTTTATGGCTATTCCACATATACTTCTTTATTTAATCCACCACTTTAAAAAGTCAATTTTACATCAATTTAAAAAATTTGTAATTCAAGTTGAGCTGTTAAAATAAGCACAGTTCTTATTGTCTCCATTCGTACAATCGAAGCAAATGACCTAACAAAGTCCACATTCAATTATTATGAGTATCGGCCTTTTGCCACTAATCGTACCTTATGCTTTTTAATGGATCCATCTTCATTAAATTTTGTCTTAGAAATCCATTTCAAGCCAATGATATTTTTTTCTTTAAGCAAGTCCACCAATTTTCATGTGTGATTCTTCTCGATCATTAACATTTCTTCATCTAGCTCTTCTTCATTTATCTTCTTTGACACTTCTTTTAAAATTATGCATAAAAAAAAAGTGTCATTTCATATTCTTTATAAACTTCTATTAAGGAGCGGAATTTCTTCGGTGAAATTTTAGAATTTGAAATATTTTGATAATAGTGTTTGAGCTTTTTTTTTTTATTTTCTTGGGGGAAAACAATTATTACTCTCTTGTGATTTCAATTAATATTCACTTATTCTTTTATGATTTCGAAAATGATCAAAATTTTTCTACCGTTAATAATTTTTTATTATTTTTTAACTGTTTACATAATTTTATAATTTTACCCTTAATAATATATAATTTGACAATTTTACCCTTAAACATTTAAAGAAAAAAATAAAATTTTAGAGTTATGAGGATTTGAACCCATGACCTCTAAGATTAAAATAATAAAACTTCACCACTTGGCCAAACTTATAACTAATGAATATTTTATGAACACTAATATATATACCCAATAAATAATTAGATGAAGTATTAGTTATAAGTTAATAAGATATTGGTACTCAAAATCATAAATAATAATAAGTTTAAAAGTATTTTAAATAACGTTTAATTCAAATAAGTTTACAAAAAAAAAAAAAATTTTTAAAAACCCATTATAAATATCTTCTAATTTTTCTAATTATTCTTAAATTAATTGAAATGAAATAAAAATTATTAATAATTAAATTAATTATAAAAATAGTTTTCCAACAAAAGTAAAAAACAAAAAATAGTTTCCATATTTAGTCATCAATTATCATTTTTTTACCTATGATATAACATAAATTCTGTATTAGCAATTGTAATAAAAATTTATTGAATTTATGATTTATAATTAATTTAATTTATATATAAGGTATATATATTAATCTTTATAAGATTTTCATTAATCATAAATTTGGTCAAGTGGTAAAAATTTACAATTTTTTATCTTAGAGGTCAAGAGTTTAAATCTCGTTAAACTCAATTTTTGTTTTATTCTCAAATCTTCAAGGGTAAAATAGTCAAGCCAATATTATTAGAGGTAAAATTATAAAATTATGTAAAATGTCCTTATTTTGTTCTCAAATCTTTAAGAATAAAATAGTCAAGCCATATATTAAAGGTAAAATTATATAAAATATTAATAGTCAAGCCTATATTATTAAAGGTAAAATTATAAAATTATGTAAAATATTATTGTTTTGTTCTCAAATCTTCAAGGATAAAATAGTCAAACTATATATTAAGGATAAAATTATAAAATTATATAAAATGTTAAAAGATAAAAGAATATCCCTAACAATTAAGTGGTTTTGGTCTTTTTGAAACATAGGGGGTAAGTGAATATTCCTAACGATTAAGTGGTTTTAATTTTTTTGAAACATAAGGGGTAAGTGAACATTAACGAAAACCACAAGAGGGTAATGATCGTGTTTTCTATTCTTGCTCGTCATTCATCTCTCTTATTTTTAGCCTTTGAGTGGAATTTTCTTCCTAAATCTATTGTAATAGCTCATCAAACATATCTAATTCAAAGAGATAAAGATGCTCTCACCATCAAGTACTGGAACTGAATCAAAAGAGATGGTGTTCTAGTTGGTCAAGAAATATCAGCATGAACAATTCAAGAGGTAAAGATGATCTCCAAGCAAACTTTCTTCACAAACATAACTCTTCTTTAAAATATTTAGCAAGCCAATCATCATGTTTTTATTTTTCAAAACCTCCACATCTTTTTATTGCTCTAAGTAAATAGGGAGCCAATCCACCATAAATCTTGTAGCTTGCAATCGTTAATTACATCTCTAAATTGCCCAATGGTTTTAGAATATTTTAGCAGTTCTCTACATTTTAAATCCAGATTCACCATTTCATTAAAGTCTTCACAACAAACCTATGACAAATTGTGTATCTCACTCAGTCTTTTCATCAGACACTAAGTGTACTTCTTTTGGTTATGTTCCGGATGACCATAAATGCTTGTGTATTGCCATCATCTTCCTTGCCGAGGCTTGATAATAGCATCTAAGTGATGCTTATTAAAGGAGTCTACATGAAACTCTAATTCTTTTCCCCTCAGTAGAGCAAGTCCTCCACTCATTCCAACTCTATCTACCAAAAAGTAATTTTCAAAACCCATTCTTCTCGAAACATTATTCATTGAGCATGTTATAAATTTGGATTCACAAACAAAGACTATGTCTGGCTTGTGAGTTTAGAGACTTTTGTTGAATGCTCTGAACATGCGGGGATTCTCTAAATCCAACTGAGCATTCTCATGGTGACCAAGAGGGCTGGTGGTCAGCTGCCATCAATAAATTAACTGTTATCTTATCTTCCTGCTTGTCCCCCTCAACTACGTTCCCCAAAATTTCACACTGAGTTGCCAACACCTGAGGAAATTGAAGAGCACTTCTATTATCCAAGCTACTTACCAGGGCAAGAATTTTGGCCCTTTTACCTTATGGGATTCCAACCTCGTTAACCTCTATTTCATTACACCTTTTTTTTTTCTTTTCATGGGCAGGCGGACACCTCTTGCAAAGTGGACCTTACTCGGGCCCTGTATTTTCATTTGCTTGGTAACTTCTAATTTATGTGCTTCTTTTACGCTATGTTTTGGTTGATGTAGTTGGTTTGATTTATCTTAAGGCCCATCCATAGACCATATAGTCCTTTTCCTGTATCTATACCTTCTCCATCAAAATTTGGTTTTCTCGCTCTGCTTATTTTTCCCACGCCGTCCATATCAGAGCAATAATTGCTCAATACATTAGTGTCCTTATTTTCCATGACAACTGAACCTATAGCCTCCATCACTGACACGTTTCGTTCTAAATTAATGTAATGCTTAATGGAGGCAACCACCTCAAATACCCCATTATTAACCGAATTATCCCCGACCTATTTTCAGACCCATTTTCCTTGTTTGGGTAAATGAGATGAGTTTGAGCAGAGGCCTTTACTATTGTTGACCTGGTTATCTCTTCTAAATCTTCGATGTTTGCTGACCCAATTGATGGTTTTTGACTGGCTTCGTTTCTGATGACTGAGCTTTTGGAGAGGTTTTAGGGTTAACAGATTGCTTCATTTTCTCTTTTCATTCGAACTTCATCCATGACCTATATGGCAATTATGGCAGTGTTGTTTGCTCTCCTTTTACTTTGGAGCTTATCTAGAAATTCCCACACTCTCTAGCCAAATAGTATAATTTACCACAATAAAAACAAAATTCTGGAAGTCTTTTTTATTGGACTAACATATTGGTTTCTATTTGAGTATACAAAGTACAGCAAGAGAAGGGTGAATTTCATCATTCAATTGGGTTTAGGGACCTATATCATAGAAATGGACAAACTACGTCCTTATATGAGAAAAGATATAACATTAGGGAGTGAGATATTATTACACTATAAATAATGCGCACTATCTTAATTGATTGATCGCGCGAGTCGTACTACTACTAGTGGCTGGTAGACCAAGAAAGAAAAAGAAAAAGAGTGCTTTCAAATACTCCCTTCTGTCTCTCGCCCTACAGCTTTCAGCTTCCTCGTAAAATAATTGTTTTTTTTTTAAAATCCAAACAAGTCATTTTCTGCTCAGCAACCAAACCCCTTCTTCTCAGTACTCCGTATTTAGTCAGTTTAAGTTCTTCAAGCAAGGCTTTTTTTTTTTTTGTTTCTTTTGGTACTTTTTAGCTAGCTTAAATTTCGAGATCCGATAGTAACATTAGGGTTTTAGTTGGAAAATTTGGGGATTTTAGTTGATTATTGGAGCTAGGGTTTAGCTTGGGGTTTGTTGTAAAATGTGGTAGTTTCTGAAGAGGTGTTAGGGTTTGGTGTAGAGAAGATCCGAGGTTTATGAAGCTGAATAAGGTAGTGGTGGGGGGTGGGGTGTGGGGGGGTGGGTGGGGAGTGAGGGGGAGGGCGGGGGGTGGGTTAGGTTCTATTTTCTTTTCATGAATGTGGGGTTAAGTAGAAAAGGTGAGTGGTGATTTGAGGGTTTGGTTTTGTTGGGGGTTTAGTGGTGGTGGTGGTGGGTTAAATTGTTTTATTTGGTTTTTGAAGAATGAGACTTTCTTCGTCAGGGTTTAATCAGCAGAATCAGGAAGGTTAGAGCTCTGTTTACTATATGTTTCAGTATATTTGTTGTTATGCATTACGTATTTTCAACTATTTCAAGTTCTGGTTATGTTTAGAAGTGATTTTAGATGATATTTTTATCTGTCGGATGTCTGTGTTGCGTGTGCTTGTGTGTTTGAAACCTTTATTTTAATGTGTTTATGATATGCTTCAGTGCTTGTGTGCATGTGTGGTTTGGGTTGAAACGAACTATTGAAACTTGAGGTGGTTTAGCTTATAAGTAATCTATGAATTCCATGCTTTGGAAACCTGAATAGTTGGCATACCTTATATACATACTCAAAAAAGATTGGTTAAAGTTTGCGCTGATTTTATGTACATGTGAAATTATACAAGTGTGTGAACTTTTGCAGGGGAGAAGAAATGCTTGAATTCTGAGCTTTGGCATGCATGTGCTGGCCCTCTAGTGTCTTTGCCTCCTGTTGGAAGCCGTGTTATCTACTTTCCCCAGGGTCACAGCGAACAGGTATTGTCTGTAAAATGACCTTTTATAGTTTGTAAGTTGTCATTTACTATTCAAAAACAGTTGCATCCTTAAAATTGTGCATGATCGGAAAGTGTGCTAGGGCCTATATTTTCTCCAAACTGTAAGTTTGATAATTTGTGATTTGCTGATGTAATGTTTGATACCATTAACCTTCACTTCTTCAGAAATTATGCACATGGCCTAAAATCCATCTTTAGACTTGTAGCATTGACTGGCACAGTTTTAGCTAGTAAAAATTGTTTTATGGTAGTTATCTGTTGTCTTAGTATATTTATGCCTGACACATTTTTATCAACTAGAAATTGTTTTGTGGTAGTTATCTGTTATGTTAGTATATATAAGGGGAAAATGTTTCACGGTTTTTATTTTCTTTGATGTTAATAAAAGTACTTTCTTTAGTAACAGGATCTTTGAATCATGAATTTTATTGAATTCTTAGTAGCTTTATACTGTATTGTCTTAACCTAGAATTTTGCAGCCTGAAAGTTGCTTGCTTCCTGGACTTTACTGTAGTTCTAGGTGGAGTACAAAGTTCTTGCCTTACCCGTGTTCACCTAGTTATAGAATGAAATAATTGAGCCCAAATATCACTGAAGCTGTTAATCTATGATAAGTTAAAAGCAAGCCTTAGCATCTACATACTTTTGTCCAAAAATAAGATATTGCTATAAAATAATAAGTCCTTCCCTGAACTTATAAATTTATATATTCCTAAAGTCTGTTGGTGGTTCACTTGTTTTTTATTGCCTTTGCAGGTTGCTGCTTCAACCAACAAAGAAGTAGATGCTCATATCCCTAATTACCCTAATTTATCTCCACAGCTCATCTGTCAGCTTCACAATGTTACTATGCATGTAAGTGTCGATCATTTCATATCACATTTCCTTCACTTCGTTTTCATGGGGTAGTGCTTATGAGTTTTTAATTCTGCATCTACAGGCGGATGTGGAGACAGATGAAGTGTATGCACAGATGACCTTGCAACCACTGAGTCCGGTACTTTAATTTGCCTCATTCAGAGTATGAGTCGTTTTGTAGTTCATTAATTTTTCCTCCCCTGATTGCAAATTTTATTGTAGCAAGAAGAAAAGGATGTGTACCTATTGCCTGCGGAATTGGGTACTCCCAGCAAACAGCCAACCAACTATTTTTGTAAAACATTAACAGCAAGTGATACCAGCACTCATGGGGGATTCTCTGTTCCTCGTCGAGCGGCTGAAAAAGTCTTTCCTCCTCTTGTAGGTGACATTTGATAATTCACCAGTTTCTTATTCTAGTGACGTCTTATGTGTTGTGAATGCAATTTGTTTCATTCATCATTTGATTTTGATATCTGTTTCAGGACTACTCACAAACACCACCAGCTCAGGAACTTATTGCAAGGGATCTTCATGATAATGAATGGAAATTCAGACATATATTTCGAGGTTTTTTTTTAAATTATATATTTTTTTAAACTTTATATAATAATTTGATCTGTACAAATTCTAATGCACGTGAAATATTATCTACAAGATTGCTTCTTTGTCATTACATCTTGTGATTATAACTATGGTTGCGGGTGCTGATAGAGAACAAACTAATATTACAACTACAGAGTTCTTAACTAGGCAATATTTATATAAACGTTATGCAAAAAAGGTGCATGTCCAAAAAAGGAAATTATAGCTAGGTTGAAGGATGTACAGGAGTTGACTCCGTACAAGTTTCATGGAAATGTCTGGTTATTTGGGAAGATGGAAAAAACACTGTAATTCATGTCATCTTGTTTTCAGCTGTAGTAGATACTTAACAACCAATTTTAGCTCACTGTCTAGGATGATTTTCCATCAATCTGTGATGTCACTTTTGTCAAGTTTCTGCCACACTTTAACCAGTAGAAGGCTGAGAGGTATTCGTATTGGCATGGATTTTATGGGCTTTTTCTGGAATAAGAGTACCTGTAATTCTCGTCTGTTTTCTGCACTGTGGTGGAAAAAAAGGGTCTGCATTTTGCATTTCTCCTAATTGAGTCTGACATCTTCATATATATGGATCTGACTGCTTTAAGATGAATGTAAAAGGATGAGCAAGAAAGTTAACTGCTTACTTAACTGCAGGACAGTGGTGATTATGTGAAGTGCGAAGTCTAGCCTAATGAGTTCAAAAGAAACTAGCACTGGATTTTTTTAGGAAGAATTCCATACCATTAATTAGTTTTCCTGTTTACACGTGCAGGCCAGCCCAAGAGGCATCTTCTTACAACAGGATGGAGTGTTTTTGTTAGTGCAAAAAGACTGGTTGCTGGTGATTCCGTCCTGTTTATCTGGTCAGAATATTTCCTATATCTTGAGAGATTATTTTTGTTTATGATATTGTGCCGGAATATGTCCTTTGGGGGGTGTTTGCTGAACTGATTGAATCGAATTGGACTGATCGGTTTTTGGTCGGTTTGGTTTGGAGTTTGGTTCTTGGTCGGTTCTATTTTTTTTGGAGCTGATTGGTTCGGTTTCAATTCAGTTTGGTCCGGTTCAAACCGGAAAAATACATTTACAATAGACTAAAAATATAGAAAAAACCGAAAACCAAACTGAGTCAAGCCAGTTCGGTTTTGTTTGGTTTCTTGTGCTTGAACCGATTGGTTTCGTTTATATAAAAACAATTGGTCCTGTTCTGTTTGGGACCGAACCAAACTGAAACCGGATTTCCCACCCCTAATATTTCCCTAGGTATGGGTATTTGGCAAGGGAGTCAAAATGCTCATAATATAATGCCTTTGGTATTATTGATTGGAGCTTGAGACAACTTGATGAAATGATCCTAATTATAAAGATCTTATAGAAGTTAATATTAGAAGTTTTCTGGTTTATTGCATTAATCATATATTTATTGTCATATCAGAGGATCTTTTTTTATCTGCACATGTGCCATGTAGATTCATTGCCTGCATTTGCACTTCATGTGTGATGCAGTGGATGGGGTCATGTTCTACTCTATGCTGCATGCTGGAGTTGATTGTCAAAAATGATTTTGGTATGATTCTCATCATTTTTCATTTAATAATATGTTCTCTTCCATTAGGAATGATAAAAATCAATTGCTGTTGGGTATCCGACGAGCAAATCGTCCGCAGACCATAATGCCTTCATCAGTTCTCTCAAGTGACAGTATGCACATTGGTCTTCTAGCTGCAGCCGCACATGCTGCTGCCACGAACAGCCGTTTTACTATATTCTATAATCCAAGGTGAAGTATCTGAGCTCAGAAACAGACTGAAAATATCCAATGTCAATTTTAGTCATTCAAATTACCTTGATTGCAGGGCAAGTCCTTCAGAATTTGTCATTCCCCTGGCTAAGTATGCTAAATCAGTCTATCATATCCGAGTTTCTGTGGGCATGCGATTTAGGATGCTGTTTGAAACCGAGGAGTCAAGTGTCCGTCGGTATGTTTCACTCTTGTAAATTATTTATTTTTTATGGTTAAAAGAAATAGTTATACAAATAGATAAATGGAAATTACTCCAAGATGTCAAGCATATTGCCTTTGTTTTTTTAAATTCAGAAGAGAACTTTGTTTATGCTATCTCTCCAATTCTCTTCTTTCTCATGTCCCCTGGATGTGGGATCTGTTATTGTTCTCATCATTACTTTTTTGATGCATTTCTTGATAATCATTTTTGATCAATTGATTACTGTCCTGATCAATATGTTTTTGACCTCTGCTAGACTGCTATAAGAAATGGAGTTTGTGATAAAGTCTTTGGTCCCATCTGCAATAGAAGATGGATAGAAGTGTGCATATGTCAAATTAAGTGAACATCATTCTCCTTATAATTGAGGAGCATTTGAAAGCAGAAAACTGCAAATCTAATTTTGAGATCAGATTCGCAAATTCTGGTGAAAAAAATACTTGAAACAGATCAAATACTTTAAGCCATGTAGCTTGGAGCTTGAACTCCAATTGAAGAATTTGAAAAAGTTAAGAAACCAAGACCTGTAGAATCTGAATGTGAAAAACTTGGCTCTCTCTGGTAAAACATCATTTTTATAATTTTTTTCTTAATAGAACACTGTCCCTGAGAACCTAATTTACTTGGTACTGGTTTGGAACATGCTCAGAAAAATAAAAAATCCTATTCACTTGGCATCACTCTTATCTTCAAACGTTTTACCAAATTGATCTAATGAGATCAAATTGTAAACCCTACAACAAATGTTTTGAATCCTGGTGTCCCCCTTAAGAAGCAAGTAAGCAGCATCAAAGTCATTTTCCTCTCTTTTTAGCAATTAGAAAGATTTTAAAAGGTAGAGCTTTTAATTTGTAATTAGACTGAACTGAGGGCTGAAAGTGGTTAGATAATTGTAGTGAAAGAAAGAAAAGAAGAAAAAGGTGATAGACCTTATTCCTTAGGAAAAGTCCATTGGGCGTACCATATAGGATTACAATTGCATCAGACAGCCCTAAAAGAGAGCTTCACTAGTACTGGATTTATCTCTAAAAATGCTTTCTTTAAGCTTAAAAGCATTACAGAAGTTAATTTTGTGTAGTTGTAGGATATGCTCCTAAATTTACGAGGACTTGGATGCATAAAAATGGAAAAATCATCCCGTTAAACGGTGACTAAACTGACCAAATAAATCAAAACTCAGAAGACTGATGGGAGATTTGAACCCAAATAAGATTCAAGGAACTTGGATACAACCCATTCAAGAAAACTGAAAGCTACAGAATTACCTAATGATTAGAACTCTTCTCCCATCCTTTCCCTATTTTCTCTCCCTCTTAATAAATATCATTTACTTTCAATTGTAAATGGATATTTAATTATAGTATGGATATATGGTTGTTTTTAATTAATTCTCTAGTTTCATTCATCAATCTAAATTGTGGATGCTTTTGCTCATTAGTTTACTTTAATGTCCAGCTATATGGGTACAATCACAGGCATTAGTGATCTAGATCCTGTTCGCTGGCCAAACTCATATTGGCGCTCCGTTAAGGTGTGTTAAGGATTAAATAGTCAATTTTCTAGTTCTATTGTCTGATGTTTTTATTGAGTTTGCTCAAACATAATTGTATTTCATTATGTGATGTTGAATCTCTTTTTCCACTAATGCAGGTTGGCTGGGATGAATCCACTGCAGGGGAGAGGCAGCCAAGAGTGTCCTTGTGGGAGATTGAACCATTAACAACATTCCCTATGTATCCATCCCTCTTTCCTTTGAGACTAAAGCGACCGTGGCCATCTGGACTACCCTCCTTCCACGGTATGTTTGGGTTATTGATTCTGGTAAATTTGCTTAATATCTCCTTTAATTAGAAATTGAAATTCACATCTTAATAACTTCTGCCATAAAATCTGTTTGATTTGTTTTGCAAAGCTATGAAAGATGATGATATGAGCATCAATTCTCCACTAATGTGGCTCCAAGGAGGGGTTGGAGATCAGGGAATGCAGTCTCTGAACTTCCAGGGATTTGGTGTTACACCCTGGATGCAGCCAAGGCTTGATGCTTCTATGCCAGGTCTGCAACCGGATGTATATCAAGCAATGGCAGCTGCTGCATTTCAGGAAATGAGAACTGTGGATGCTACCAAATTGGCATCCCAATCTCTTCAGTTCCAGCAATCTCAAAATTTATCAAAAGCACCTGCTTCTTTGATTCCAAGGCAGATGCTACAGCATTCCCAATCTCAAAATGCCTTTCTACCTGGTTTTCAAGAAAATGAGGCCTCTGCTCAGACTCAGCTTTTGCAGCGTCAACACTCTTACAATGACCAGAGGCAACAACAACAGCAAGTTCAACAGTCCCAGCAACTGCACCAGTTATCTGTTCAGCCGCAGATCGCAAATATCATCTCTACTCTTCCTCATCTTGCATCTTCCAGCCAGTCCCAGCCTCCAACTCTGCAGGCCATTCCTCCACAGTGCCAGCAGTCAAACTTTTCTGATTCCCATGGGAACCCAATAGCCTCGTCGGACGTTTCTACAATGCAGACTATCTTATGTTCATTATCCCAGGATGGAGCATCTCACTTGCTTAACTCAAATGCGTCCAACCCTATCATTTCTTCCACATTAACCAAGCAAGTTACAGTTGATAATCATATGCCTTCTGCAGTTGCTCAGTGTATATTGTCCCAGGTGGAACAGTTAGGAAAACAGCAGTCTAATGTCTCTGAACTTGCTAATTTGTTGCCTCCATTTCCTGGGAGGGAGTACTCTTCTTACCACGGCTCTGGTGATCCACAAAACAATCTTTTATTTGGGGTTTCTATTGATTCCTCATCTCTTACACAGAATGGGCTGCCAAACCTGAAAAACATTGGCAGTGAAAATGAATCATTGTCTCTTCCATTTGCTGCTTCTAATTTCACAAGCACTGTGGGAACTGATTTTCCGCTCAATTCAGACATGACAACCTCAAGTTGCATAGATGAATCGGGTTTCTTGCAGTCTTCTGAAAATGTGGACCAAGTGAATCCACCAACCAGAACCTTTTTGAAGGTAAACATATTAGTTATTTTTGTAAGCATAGCACAAATTATCTTGGGATTGTTTTATTTTATTACAAATGGTTTGTCAATATGGAAAAACCTTTTCTCAAAGTTTCAGCAAGACCTGGATGGACTATGCCAGTGATCTTCTGTTCTCTCAGCCTGTTACCTTATATTTTCTGAAAATCTTGATTAGGCTTGCCACAACTAATTGAGTTCATAATTGGCAGCGGAAAATTTTGATTGGATATACCATGTGGTTAATGTTAATATAGCCCCTTGCTTGTAGAATGCAAATTTCTTAGGGATGCCACCTCCAACTTGTTCAAGTCTTGTTCTTTGAGACTTGCTGCGCATAGCAATCTGTTTTTGTTTTCTCCTTTTATCTCGAATATTGTTTCTGTCTTGAATATATTTACTGCCAAATAATTGATTATTTTAACTTTCATTTGTCTTTTATACATGGTTTCTGAGCCATGACCTGATTTAATTACGGCCTTTCATCTCTTAATTGTTGATTGAAATATTTAAATTTGACAGGTTCACAAGACAGGGTCCTTTGGGCGATCACTGGATATTTCTAAGTTCAGCAGCTATGATGAGCTGCGCAGTGAGCTCGCTCGCATGTTTGGTCTAGAAGGCCAACTAGAGGACCCTCAGAGATCAGGCTGGCAGCTTATATTTGTTGACCGGGAGAATGATGTTCTTCTCCTTGGTGATGACCCTTGGCAGTAAGTCACCAATCTTTAGTTTATTCTTGTTTCTTGTTCCTAATGTAATTTTTTTGTGCAGTATACTTGCATTAATTCTTATTTGTTGTGTATAAAAGTGGTTGCCTTAGTAAGCACATGTTTATGAGTGATTAATAGGATCTACATAGATATTGCACTAACATTTGTCAATTTAGTTCTGCACAAACTTAAGCATGTAATTAGCTGGTCTGACCAGTAAAAAACTTGTTCTCTGAATAGTTTATTTCATATTCCCTTTTTAGTAACTAGCTAAAGAAACAGGTTATATACGAGTTCTGAGAACCAGATGGCAATGGAGTTTAATGTCACCAATGTTGATGGTTGCTCTAGATTCTGTTCATGCAGTCTATATGACTGAAATCAAGGTAGGACTTGTTAGATCTGGCAAGAAGATGCTACCAGTTCAAGCTAATATATCACAAATCAGAATACAGGAGTCGCAACCAATGAAATAGAATTGGATACATGATTTTTAGCATTCCTGTAATACCCGAAGATCAAAATTTGAAGGAAATTTTTCGTAAATAGTCAATTGGGGGCAGTTTCTTTATTCAGACAACTTTAAAATTTTCTTTAACTTTTGTAGCCAAATAATTCTGAAGTGGATAAAAATACCCTTTTCATTATTTAACAGTATCTGCTACAGTAACATTTTCAGTCACAGTGAACAGTCTCTGTTAAAGTAGCTGATTCTTTTTATTTTATTTTTGTTTTATTTTATTCTATAACTGATTTATTTATAATTTTATTTTATTATATATGACATGATAAATTTATATTATTTATTTAAAATTATATTTATATTTGTCTAAATTTAAGTTTGTATTTGTTTATTAAAATTCTATTTGTTTTTTAAAATTATATTAAATAATTAATAAATAATATATAAATAATCATGTCATACAAGCTGTTTGGCATGATGGCACTATTGCGCCAATATAGGGCGTGATAGAAATATCGCAACCATATGGGGGGGTGATATTGCCCCCCTTTATTCTTTTTTAAAAAAAAATTGATTATTATTTTATTTTATTTAATTATATTATTTGTTAATTAGTTAAGTTAATTATATTATTTGTTAATTAGTTAAGTTAATTATATTATTTGTTAATTATTTAAGTTAATTGTATTATTTATTTATATTATATATTTTGTTTAATTTAACTATATTAGTTAATTATATTATTCATTTAATTTTTGTATTAATTATTGCATGTGGTCCAACTGATATTTTTGTAATTTAAAATTTTACTTATTATGTTTTTAATAAATAAATAATATGGTTAAATTAAATAATTAACAAAATAACAAATATAATTTTAATAAACAAATACAAATTTAAATTTGAACAAATATAAATATAACTTTATATAAATAATATAAATTAATTATGTTACATAAATAACATAAAATTATAAATAAATCAGTTATAAAATAAAATGAAATTGAAAAAAAAATTGGTTACTGTAGTTGGTATTGTTAACTGTACTGGGTAATATTCTCTGTAGTGAGTACTGTTCAAATAGTGAAAAAGATATTATCCACATTTGAATTATTTGACTACAAAAGTTAGAAATTTTAAAATGGCCCCAACAAATTGGCTATTTACAACACCCAAATTTGAATGCAAAGATTTAATAGGAATTTTTATATTTAGAACTTAAAAACTGCTGAGAAAAACTGATCAATGATTTGAAGAGCCTAATAGCTTCTTTAGTGAAGTTAGAATTTCAGCAAATTTTCTTGCATATGAAAATAATCTCTGCCATCCGAACTCGTTAAGGTTCACCTTGTAATCATGTCGCTTTCAAGATGATAAGGACATGATAATAAAAATAGAAGATCGGAAATTACAGACTGGTTTATGCAAGCTAGTGGACTGGTAATTGGACAGATGGGCCTGCATCATCAGAAGGTTATCTAATAAGCAAATAGGCTCTGAAATTCATGACATTCAAGATTGTAGTGGAAGCAACCTAAACTGCATATTTGAGGCCTTAAATTAAATTGTGGTAGATACACTTTTACATGTTCATGAAACTGCAGGCTTGTTTCATTAGAGTTTATTGCTAGTTGCATAATCCACATAGTTTATGGCCATGAAACTGAATGTGAAACCGGCAATCTTTTATCTATATGTATTTCAATAGATGGTCATGTTTGCATATGTTAAGATTTCAGTTCTTGTGTGGGTTCATTGTGATTTATAATCCAGTATGAATTATCTTTACTATTTCTTCATGTGTCCGCTTTCCAGGGAGTTTGTAAACAATGTCTGGTACATTAAGATACTATCTCCGCTTGAAGTGCAACAACTGGGCAAAGAAGGCCTCAGTCCTGTGACTTCTGTCCCAGGCCAAAGGCTCTCCAATAACAATTGTGACGAGTATGTAAGCAGACAGGAATTGAGAAGTTCCAGCAATGGGGTTGCATCCATGGCGTCTCTTGATTACTGAAGCCAAATTCTCTTCTGAACTGGTAAAATCAAAATGAGAAATTGGCTTCCTATTATGTGTTTTTAACTGTTATATGGTGCTGTAACTTATGCACGGATTGTTAGCATTCTTTTCCACTCTGTTGTAATTGTTGAGATGGTAGTGTTTTTAAGTTGCTCGTAGAGTTTGTATGTCAGCATATCACTGTATATGATTGTAGGAGACTATAACTGAGTACCATTGTGCTACTTAGAACACAGGATCCATTAGGACAATGACAATCAATAGTAGCAGTTTGTTTGCTATCTTGAATTGTATTCACAAAATGATCTTAAGAGTTAGAAAATCATGGAACTCAATGCATTTTTAGTTATAAATTTTGGAAGCCGACTTTGATTATCCATATCTACACTAGACTTCCATGGAGGGGCTCTAATGGTAGAGAACTTTAATTTTTTATGCCATATCTTTCAAGTTTTCTCTTACTTTTATAAAATATATTGCATAAAGTAGGGAAATTTAACATCATGGTATTCTTGCCCCAGAGCCAACTTATTTTCTTGGTTATATAGAAATTTCTGACATGAAGTTGTTTTGTTAAGTAATCCTGAATAGCTTGTTATATTTTAATATGTTTTGAATTTAAAAAGGGCAAAAAGATGGTATTATGAAATGCTTTGGTGATTTACTCGGTGATGTTTTTTTTGCTATATTATCTTGGGTTATTACAATGAATATTCATGAGGTAAGGTGTAATTACAGAAATATCTATAAATTTTAGATTTTTTTTTTTAAATACTAGAACGTTTAAAAAAATTTCACTTATGTTCTAGAGAATTTTTTTGTGAAAATTAATAGATTTTATATTAGTAGGTATAAAATGTGAATTGCCTCTGTATATGATAAAAGATTGTGATATGATAGATGGTACTTTTTAGCACGAATTTTTAAAAGACGATATTTCAAAATAAAGAAAAATTTTCCTTTTTAGCACTTTGAAAATAGATTTGTTATATTTTTAAATAAATAGACTTTTTAATTAAATGAAACAAATTTATTTTTAATTAAATAAAACTGAAATAAATTATTGCTACGGTGCAACAAAGATAGACGCCAACAAAACCAAGAATTCACATATCCTCTGTAATAAAATTATTTTAATCTTTCTAGAAAAAAAAAAATCTTCAGTTTTTCCTTTTGGTGACTTTTATTTTGTTAAAGTATCTCCACCAAATCTCATTTCAACTGTCAGTGAATTACATTGAATCCCATGCTACATACAAAACCATCTTTTAATCTCTAAACGAAAAGGCCGCCACATATCCAAAATCATTTGATGGAAGGAGCCCTTGTCTTCTTGGAACGGAGCTGACATCAACTTTCCTTCTTCCACCAGCTGGTGAGTTAGTCCACAAAATGATACAGAACCCGATTTCCCACGAAACGGCTGCACCCCCATTAAAGCTACTAACCGGGACATCAGAATTAATGACGGTTTTATTTTCAGTTTTTTCAATACTCTATTTCATTCAGTCTCAATCTTCAAAATCTGGCTGATACCCATTTCAATTTACCCTCAATTCTCTCTTTCAATAAAAGCCCTTCTGACTAAAATTGCTAAAAACGTAAAACATCATGGCAGTGGACCTGATGGGATTTCCGAGGAAGATGATGGACGATCAGATGGCGATATAAGAAGCCACAGAACAAGGGCTGACGAGTATGAAGCGCTTGATCCACGGATGGAGGAGAAATAAACAACAAGGGAGCTTTAGGACTTTGTGTTGTTGTGTTTATGGGTGGAGGAGAAATAAAGAGGATTTAGGGAAGAAGTTTGTGTTGTTGTTGATGTGTTTTTGGGTGGAAGAGAAATGAAGTGGGTCCTGTTGTTGCAGAAGTCGTTAATGGTGGCAAAGAATTTTGTTTTCGTGTTTATGTTTTGTTTTTATTTCGAAGAGCATAACTTGGCAGAGCGACTTACTTGAGAAGTGGTAAGTTTGAAAGAGGAGGAGAAAGATGAAGAGACAGAGTCGATCATGAGAGGAAAAAGCTAAAGCTGTGATGTGAGAATGTTCATACGCATAGGAGGGTGTATGGAAACTAATTTAGGCTTATTAGGTTACAACTGTCAGGCCACGTGTTATTTTGACTTGACATGTGTTCAATTATTTAATACATTAAGACGAAATGATTTTAATGTTTTTATTCCCTTAATTTTTACTAAAATTATTTAACATTGAGTATTAATGAAAAATTTTAAAATATTTTGATGAAATTTAAAACTCATAAATATTTTTGTAATTGAAACTTACCTTGGGTGTATTCATAAAACTATCATTATTATTTTTTGAAAATTATATGAGAATTTTATTTACACAAGAAAATAAAATCGTCAAGTTTTAGGTTTGGATAATAGATCTGCAATAACTTGAGCTTGGGAACAGTGATTTTTTGTGTTGAGGTATTATTAAAATCAAATTTCTCTTTTTTGAATGGTTGATGGTCAAATAGCTGATATATAACAGCAGAAATATGAAGGAAACTATATCTAATATTTAGATATGCATAACGTTAATTCATTTTAGAGAAAAAGCATTTTTTTGGAATACGTTTACACACTCCATGATTGGTAGTAACAACTGTCCTGTACGGTACATGTTTAATTAATTAGGTGTATATTTATTCGAATTGTTAGTATCCAGTACAATCTTGATCATATCGTATCAGGCCAACCCTCTCCTTTTCTTTCTATGTGTAATTAATTACCAATCTAACTCCATTAAAAGTAAATTTGAAAACGTTATCTCTCAACTGTTAACCTTTATATGGAAGCTTAGATACCAATAGAACATTCAAAAGTGAGCTGTGAGCCAACATTTTTTTGAAAACCTAAAATAGAACCTTCTCCATTTTCCATGTTGTAATGACAGGTGATAGTTTCTGCACTTTTGTACTCACAAGCTCTTTTCCCTTAAGTTAGGTTGACACATGAAAATTTACGAAGATAAAATGATCTATAAATTTACAAATTTGTTAATATTTATTTTTGTTGAAATTTTTTTAATAAAGTTTAAAATGAGTTTGTAATGGATTTAATATACAAAGTTAAACACCACAAAGAGTTTGGGACGAACATAATTTTCATGAAATATTCTGCAGATATTTGTTAGAGTATATTAAGATATTTACATACCTATATTTTTAATTTTTTTAAAAAGAAGACTAAATAATATTTCTTTAATTATAGTGCTAAATAAAAAAATTAAAATAATAACTTTTATCTATTCTTAAATTTATCAATTATTCTTAACTCATTGGTTATACAAATGTTGGCCCCAACTTTATTATATCTTTCTTACAAAACTATTAACTCACAATCGTCAAAGGTTTATTTGATTAACAAATGATATATTTTAATTTTTCTTTAATTTTTCTTTAATTAATATTATATTACTTAAATAAATAGTATAAATATTTTAAGAGAGATAAATTTATTTTTTGTTTAATATTTCTTATATATATTTTTTGAATAATTAAGATTGATAATTATTTTGTTTAATTTTTTTTTTCTTCACATAATAGATATTGATAGTCATTTGTATTACTTTTAATATTTAATATGGTATTAGTTTAGCTAGTTGACAAATTAATTTATCTTAAAAATATAATATGTCAATATAAATTCATTTATATGATGTGTTATTAAATCTTGAATCAAACTTAAGAAAAATAATTTTTATTTAATCAAATTACTTTTTAATTATGTTGTATAGTGTTTGTGTTAATTATTTATGAATTATTTTTATTAATTTTAATATAAAAATAAGTTTAACTTTGATGAGAATACTTTTATTGAATTTAAATTTATGATATGATTTTGATTGTTATATTTTATAATTTTTAAAAAAATTAATATTATGATTTATATTTTATATTATATTAATTTATAACTGCTTAAAATTTATAAATAATTCATTAGATTTTAATAAAGAGTATATATTCACTAAAACATGATAATAAAACTTTAAATTCATAATAAATTTTTAAAAGAATTTAATATTTTATTTTTAAAATGGATCCCGATCCGCTGAAACCTACTCTTCCAACACATGCAAAAACTGGTCGTTAAATCTTAACCCAAGCAAGAATGGTACTTTACAAAAACTTTCACATCTTATCCCACATCAACACTGAACATATTAACAATAATAACTCTTACTTACATTCAACTAACCAAACAGAAACAAATAAGCTTTTTCTTATTTAGGCAGTGGCTAAGAATCAATCATGGGGTCGGAGGAGGCAGTGTACAGGCCGTTACTACTGGGGCTGGACTCACATTCCAGGATACCTGAATTGTCCTCCCCTATGATTGAGGAGTTTTTGGAGCACAGGTCAGTGGTGCCCCGGTGGTGACCTCGTCTTGTTGGCTGGTAGTCCAGGCAGCTTTGGCTCCACTCTGGGGCATCTATAGTTCTCTTCAGTATTTAATTATATGCTCAGTTTTTTTAAGTTGATTTACTGGGCGTTTGGGTGCTTTGGAGCTCGCAGGAGCATCGACTGCCAGTGTTGGAATTCAAGGTCTTGCTTATGGGATATGGTACGATGTTCTTTTTTTTTTTTTGATTCATTGGTGATTGAAATGTGTATCTGTGTATGCAAGATCACTGTTATTGGGTTTCTTAACTGAATTAACTGGGAATTGCATTGTGTCCTTTGCATTTAGAGTTCTTTTAGAAGGCTAGAAGCACTGTTGTGCATTTGTAATGTTTGATGTTTGAAATAGATAAAGTTCCTTTTTGAGTCAAGAAATTATTTGAAATAGTCAAAATTAGGTTTTATCTAAATCCAATGCTTGATTGATAAAATATAAGACAGAGCACCCTTTTCATGTCAAAGAAACAGTTGAATTAATAGAAATAAAAGTGTCTCCATGAAGTTTATTTGGAAAGTGCTGTAAGATGTTTTCATAAACATTGCCTGACAGAAGTGCTTTTCTGAAAAACTACTTAAACACCCTTAATGTATGAGTTTATATGTTGTAAATTTATGTTTATGAACATCAAATAGCATTACGAGGGAATAGAGGTATTTGGCCCTAATTTCTTGTTTATCCCCTGCTGATGGAAAATCTGCTGCATTGGTGTTTGATAAGATTTCTAAGTCTGCAACATATTTTGAACAGTAGGGCATGGCTAGTGCTGTGCAAACCATCTGTGGTTGAAGCCTACGGAGCCAAGAAGTATGTGGCAATGGGCATCATTTTCCAAGGAGCAATATTACTGCATCTAGGAGCAGAAGCTGTGTTCTGACATTTCTATATTGGTACTCAGGTCCAATCTTCTGAGTAATGGGTCAATCAGATAGTATAGCAGAGCAAGGCCAAGTCTTTGCCTGCGGTTTGATCCCTCAACTTTATGCATTTTCGATAAGCTGTCCAATGCGGCATTACCTTCAAGCATAGAACATAGTAAACCATTTGGCCTACATGGCTGTTGGGGTATTTCTTCTGCATGTTCTTTTCACATGGATTGTCGTGTATGTCATGGACTATGGCCTTTTAGGAGCAGCTCTAACACTGAGTCTCTCTTGGTGGCTTCTTGTCATAATTAATGGTCTTTACATTGTTTTAAGCCCCTCCTGCAAAGAAACTTGGAGTGGCTTACCTATCAAAGCATTTAGAGGGATCTGGCTCACTGATGCTTCTGCTATCATGCTTTGGTTTGTGCAGAATCTCCCGTATCCTTTGATTTTATCGTATATAGTTTACATACGATTTATACCATTATCAATGTTGATCATTACACTGCTGATTTAGTTTGGAGATTTGGTACAACCAAGGACCGGTGCTTATATCTGGACTCCTCTCTAATCCAACAATCTCACTAGACTCCATTTCCATTTGGTACATAAACATCACCTCTCTCCCCATTTTACTCTTAGCAACATTTTGCATTTACATGTAACTCTGATATGGTATATTTTATTATTTTCAGCATGAATTACCTGAACTGGGACATGCAATTTATGTTGACCCTGTCTGCAGCAGCCAGGTTAGTGAAAATACTGCAAATTTAGATATGCAGTAGTTTGGCATCTTTCTCTCTGACCATCAAGAATGTATGTATGAAGCATGATGTTAGTATTTTCCAAACTGACTGCGGTGTTCGAGTGAGTAATGAACTTGGATCTGCTCATCCAATGGTTGCAAAATTTTCAGTTGCAGTAGTGAATGCAACCAGCATCCTCATCAGTATAGTTTTCAGTGTGATTGTTTTAATCTTTCAAGTTGGATTAAGTAAACTCTTCACAAGTGATTCTGAGGTTATAGAAGCAGTTTCCAATTTTTGACACCACTACTTGCCATCTCTGTTTTCTTAAATGGAATTCAACCTATACTTTCAGGTAATATACCGAGATAATTCAGTATCAGTCAGATGCCTAACATTGAAGTAATTCTTTCCCTCTTTTTGAAAATTCAGGTGTGGCCATTGGAAGCAGATGGCAAGCTGTAGTTGCTTATATTAACTTAGCCACTTACTACATTATTGGTCGGCCCATTGGGTGTGTGCTGGCTTCAAAACAAGCTTAGGAGTGGCAGTAAGTTCAAGATCTTTCTCTCTTTGCGACTGCAAGTCATTCATTGAATCATCGTTGATAATGAAATGAGAACCGGGATGTATGTTAATATTGAGATATTGTTCAGGGTATTTGGTGGGGGATGATTATTGGAATTCTCTTGCAAACAGCAACTCTTCTTATTCTTACTGCCAGAACAAACTGGAATGTCAGATTGTGGTAACTTACTAGTTAAAAATTCTGCGTTTTTCAGAATTGCGGTGATGCAACGTCCATTATATTCCATTTCCTTGCTAATTGAATATCTTTTGCAGAAACCCGAAAGAAAAAAAAAGAAAGTCATAGAATTAAGAATTCAAACTACATTCTGATGTTACAAGGGTAATTCAACTTTAATGTTTGTACCATAGAATTAAGAATTCAAACTACAAATAAAAAATGAGATTAAATTTTTCAGATGCAAATTATAAAAAAATCCATATTTATATAACATGCAATTTTAGTACATTAACATGAAAGTCATAAATAGCGAAAAAAAAAAAATTCTAATGGAGTAAGTCATGTGTGTTTGTGAATGATAATAAATTATTTTATTAGAATAATTTTTTTAACATAAAATGACACAAGACTCATTATTGTGACATACAACTTATAAATCAATATTGCATTTGTAAATTTTAACATAAAAATTAGAATTATAATACAAAATCTGTAAGAAAAACATGAATATATTTATAAAAAAAAAACTAAAATGAGAATATGAATTTGTGTTCAAATATAAAAAATGAACATCAATTTTATAAAATGAATGTAAGACTTTATAAGCATAATAAGTTAATAGTAAATTTGTAAATGACAATACTATATTTATAAACGGAACTAAGCTTATAATTTAATATAAAATTTTTAAATCGATATTAAACTTATATATCTAATATTAAAAAAATAAATATAATGCAAGACTTGTAAGTAAGATATAACAATTATAAAAAAAAAAAAACCAAGAAGATGAAAAGTTATAAATCTATGACGCAATATATAAATAGAACATCGACTGTATAACACAGTGTAAACATGTATATATAATGTACCATATGTAAATTAATATCAAATTGGTAAATAACAAACATTGTATCTATAAATAAAACTAAAACCTATAAATGTAATATAAAATATTTAATCAATATTTAACTTATAGGTCTTACCAAAAAAACATAAAATTACTTTGTAAAACTTGTAAATTAAATAACTATTATCAAGCATTAATAATTTTGTGTGTAAATCTGCATTGTATAAATTGTAACAAGCTTATTAGAGGTCATGGTCTTTATTTCATGTTTATATTAATATCTTTGAAACAAAATTTAATTTTTCTTGATATTGAATTTTAATTCTAATGATAGAATTTTCTCTAAAAGAAATTAGAATATATATTTAGATTAATTTATGACCTTTGTGACAAAGGTCTTGATTAAATTTATATTTAACTTTAAATATAATCTATAATTTTTACGTTTGTTTGTAATATACTTGTTGATAAAAATTTAATAAATTAAAGTTAATTTGATAAATATAACATAGGAATTTAAAGTAATTTGTTAGCATATAATTTTTTCCTATCCAATCCAAGAAATAATAATAGATAAGGAGCTGAGAGGCATGATAGAATTTGAAACATTTTAAGAAATAATATTTTAACTTTATAAATATACTTTTGTAGCCATCTTTTAATTGGATATTCTTTATTATACCCCTTAAGTAAAAAAAACACTATCTGTTTCCACTTGAAGCTCTCAAATTCTCTTATTAAAAATTTGGTTGAATTGAAGATTTGAAAGTTGGTATTGTGTAGACCGGACTTTGCACAACATATTTACTATTTGAAACTCTGAAACAGTCAATTATTGGTAATTTTTTTGAAATTAATTTTTTTTATTTGTATTAAAAATGAGTTAAAAATTGTAATTTAAAGTTAGAAATAGATAAATTAAACATGAAAAATAGCTTGGAATGATTAAAAAAAAAAAGTGAAAATCTTGCCAATACTGAAAATTTTTTTGCGAGAATTCTCCCAAAAAAGTCATTATTGGTTGGATTTTCACATTTTTCTCACTATTCTAACCTATTTTTTGCCACTGCCTGCATTCTACACTTTCTCAAGGGTCTTTGTAGCTCGAAAAAGTTTCCCAAGATGCAATCTCAGGGGCCTTTCTTGGGGTTACAGAAGGGTCCCGAGATGGGCTCCGTGGTCCGTGGAGTGCACCTAGAATATGCCCATTGGGTGTATGTGGCTTTATGTGACATACTCATGGTCCGCTACGTGGCACTGTGTGTGCCATATGGCGCATTAGAAGAGTGCCACGTGACAATGAATTCTTTAAAAAAAAAATTAGGGAAAAATTATATTTAATTTTAAGATGATTTCAAATTTAAAATATAAATTAATTAAGTATTAATTATAACAATTTAATTAATTAATAATTTGATTAATATTGTATGTTAGTTAATTTAATATGTATGTTATTTATTAATAGTTGTTTTAATCATATTTTTTTAATGTATTTTTGCAAGAAAAATAACGTCTCCAAAAGAATAGAGAATTCCACAAAAAGTATTCTTTCGTACATCAGTTATATATTATTCGAAGATATGAGCTTTGAATTTTATAAAGGAAAAACTGGCACTTAGTCAAATATAGTTGTTTAGGTGGACTTATATGGGGTAATTTTTAGATGTGCACGACATTTAGTTCTCCAGTATTTTGGTGCATGAGATATTATTATGTGAGGTCAAAACCTCTAATTTGTATGAGGAGATATAGTTTTATATTGGTAGAAAGCATATCTGATTCACCTGAAAGGTGTTTGTATTGAGTACTGGGCTAAAGACGGGAGATTACCCGCTCGCGTAGAAGTTAAACATAAAATTGGATAATCAGTTGTGGGAGAAGTACATTTTGGGCCGAAGGAAGCTAAGCTACACCTTTATTAATCCTTGATACGCAAAGCTTGACTTATCAAAATTAGATGTTGAAGAGACAGTGAAGTTGAGTTTATTTTATTTTGTTCATCTTATTTTGATCTCGCGTGATGAATATTTTGTGATTCAAAATTTTGTTCTAAGTATAGTGGACAACCTTGATGAGTTTAATAGATATCCATAAGGCAACATTGCAAGAGCGTACTTCATGGCTCACTCAACAAGGTCACATTTCAAAAGTTGGATAAAATAGGAAAAAACACCTTGAAGAGCATAAATAAAAGTTATAATGTGTACAAATTTGCATACATATTTTTGGCACATAATAATTTTCTTATATTCAATATTTTGATCTTCATTAATTAATCATTTTATTTATAGTGAACTTATATTTTGAAATTATTTTAGGTATGAATTTATAAGGCCATTACGGTTGTGGTCAGGTTTTTGGTTTACACTCTAGTGAATGTTTCCCTCGTATTTTGAATTAGAGGAGTAGAGAAACTCCAATGTTCAAGGATGTTAAGGAGAAAATATTGGCTAGGAATTTTGTTTTTAATCCATTCACATTTAGTTATATTAATTTTATTCTATAATATGTGTAACCTAATTTAAAATTTATAGGTTTTTTTCAATACATCATAAGTTAGTATTGAAAGACCACGAGAATAAGGAGGAGGTTATGTGACTTGTTAGACATTTAGACATTCTAACTGGGAGTTATGCTGGGGACTTATCACATATGCATGATTTTGTACGGAGTAAGAGCTATAAGGGCTTTGTTTGTTTCACTGACCTCAACGATAATGATTGGATGTAGAGGAGCATGGTATGAAGGAGTAGACTAACTAGTGTTTAGAGCAACGATATATTTTTTTTATACAATTAGCTAACTTAGTATAATTGCAAAAATTATTGACTATAATTATTTTTTCTTTATAGTTTGAACACAGTTCATCTGCATACTATGATGTTGCACATCAAATTGAGTAATTGTGAGAGGAGGTGAGGAAGAGATTTGATCGTATTGAAGCTATATTGATGTAGAGAATGAAGAAGGACTGAGAGGATATTTTTAAGAGGGTTGATCAAGTCAAGATAGATCTTACGAATTAGTTGTAATAGATGATGTGGCTCTTTCAGCTGTCATGCTCTTTCCAACCTGATAAAAGATAGAAAATGGTAAGGAAATTAATTAAAATTGCTTATAGTAACTTAATTTCAATTTGACTTGTATTAATATCCACTTGTATTAACTAAAATTCAGTTTATAGAGGATGTGGCGACATGCTTTCAGTTTGAAGAGAAGACGGTGCATGGCTTTCAGACCCCAACTAATGGGTATGATGTATAGATGACAGATAATCTTGTAAACGTCCAGATCTTACTTAATCTGCCTAAAGGTGCGAGTATATATGGACGATAGTATAGGTTTGCATGGGACTTGCACACCACATACACGAATCTTATATAGCAAAAGATCAAGAAGATGAAGATTGAGCTTCAGGTACAACCTTAGGTGACTGTGAATTCGCTGAGCAAATAGACTTGGCCATTCAAGAAGATGAGTTGGACAAGGATAAGGGTTGTTAGGATTTTGTTGGATATGGTTCTTATGTTTATGCTCACGTGATGTGAGTATTTATCCTAGCGTAAGTGTAAGCTATTGCTAATAAGTAATAAAGAGTAAGGGGTGTCGAACCCATGAAGACTAGTACTTTACTCTATTCAGCTACTAAAATTGATTCTTTTATTTTTATTCAAAAAAATTGATTCAATTGAAAATAACACTACTCATTAATTAATAGCTAAATATGCAAGTCACAAATTTCAACACTCTCAATGATAAGTAATGTCTAGAATGTGTAGCTATCCCTTAACCCATTCTTGTTATGATATGTTTTGAATGAAAATTCCTTAGTTAATTATTAGTCACAACACTAGGCTCGTCACAAGCCTCTTCTGATGGTCAAGCAATTATACCCCACTCAATCTAATATCTATATTCCTATGATATCGACATTAAATGGAATTCATTAAGTTCAAATTGTCTTAACCATGTATGCACACTAGGTATATTCCTATCCTAATTGAAACTTGTAGATGCTACTCTATAATCATACATTACTTTGTCTTAGGTTATTCAATGAGATGCCTTTTCCAAGTTTATCTCAAAGAATCCAAAGTTCATTTATAAGATTGCTCAGATCAAATGTAAGTATTAAGCATCAACAAAATGAATAAAAACCAAGTTCATGCATCCAAAGTTGAAATATTTACAAACACATACTTAAGTTCAAAACTACAATCCTGGACAAGTGAAATTAGTTCAACATAATGAAGTTCCAAGAACAAATTAGAAGATATAACACAATAAAACCAAGTGTAGATCAATAAATACAAAAATAAAGTTCATATGATCTTTCTAAGCATTGGTTTCAATGCTTCTCTTGCAAGTATTAGTCTCATTTGATGATGTTGATCTTTCTTCAAATGAATTACAAGTGTTGAAATTTGTTTCTTTATAGTTAAAAGGTGTAACTTTTGTCCAAGAACATGCTCCCTAAATACTAAGATGAAGGTAAAACATTCCTCCTATAATATCCAAAAGAGCTGCTTTATATAGTGAAGAAAAATAACTGTAACACCGCATCATTTTTCTTTATAACATAGGGGTATTGCAAGCCGTCATGTATGAACACTGTGGCGTTGAGGTTTAGCAATAATGAGGCATTTTGACATTGTTACGTTTGCATAATTGGTGCTAGAGCATTGATAAGGTAGCACTGCCATGTTGCCTTCCAATGCTGGGGCGTTCAGGATCTTGAAAACTATGACGTCCAAATTTCCATAAATGCAGGGGCGTTTAGTGCTCAATGTTGTAGCATTCATCCTTTATAGATGAACACTGACATGTTTTCTTTTAGAACGCAGCTGCGTTCAGTATTTTTTTGCACTTTCATCTCTAAATGTTTTACTCTTTAGCCTCATTTTTGCTGGTTTTCTCTTCCTTTAGTCCATTCAAGTGCTTGTCCTATAATTTCAACAAAAGTATGCATAAATAGACCGTAATTACTAAAAAATAAAAATAATTAAAGCTAAATTAGGAAAATAGTATATATCCATTTTACATTTATCAAACTCCTCCAAACTTAGACGATTGCACGTTCTTGAGCAATGAAAAAAAAGAAAACATACTCAAAAGGCTAATTGGCTCGACATAAACTTAATAACCTTAAAAATTAAAGTGTGATACTAAAAACACATATAGAGAAGTTAAATGGAACATAACTAAATTATGGTCAAGTTATCATAATAATCACTTAATTGAAATGAATTACTCCACTTAACTTTTACTCTTTCAGAAATAATAAAAGCTATTAAAAAATCCATAAGTACCATAATTAAGTACTTTTCTTCTTTCATACAAGTGATCAACCATGTGTGTATGTTAGGCGAGAATTACTAAAGCCTAACCTAAATTAACTCAATAACTTAGAGTTGTATAATAAAATATTATCTCGACATATTTTGAATCTAGGACACAACCATAGGTAAGTTTTTCATACAACTCTCCACAAATGTATTAATACGCATGAATAGGATCAATTAGAACTTTTATAGGCTTGTAAAGTAAAGCTAGGGTCAAAGTGTTAGAGCTGATGCTTATGTGCTATTTCGATTAACAATAATTATTTTGATAATAATCGTTAATTCATAATTATATAATAAGAAGCTTATAACATTTATAGATATTGTAGATCTAAAGGAGTTTAAATCTGATCCAAATGAGTTTGGGTCAGTGCTAAAAGTTAGAAATTCTAAAATTAGAACATTGTCTGAAATAGAATAAAGATTCGAGAATATATTAGTAATGACATAGTTGCAAAGAGTTGCAAATGGTGCTAAGAAATGTTATTATGCAGTATTTTCTCAAAAACATCATTCTTGATCCATGGTTATCGATATGGGTCGATCGGTATTCCTTCTAGATCAATGTATATCTATATGTGGATTGTTTAAATGGTTAGTCTTAATAGACCATAGGTTTAATAGAAGTTCGTATGGACATACAGGTATTCAGTGAGGACTGGGTATTAAACAGACTCATGAGAACCTCCAATAGACATCCCATAAAGTCGTCAATAGAGAGTTTTCTCGAGTTGAATAATATTCATGATCATTTAACCTGAGCGCCACGGTAGGCTTATGAGTGATCCATCATGCTTTAGTTTTACGAATGTCAGAGACCAATCATAGTCTGATAATTAGATGTCACTAAGTATGGTCCGATGCTCATGAAGTTTGGTGTACGTAGATATAGGATCCGTCAGCTCATATGGGTGAGTTGTATATCCTGATGCTCTAAGAAATGTATTTCAGGAAGTCTTCTGGCTAAAAGCATAAAACCTCATAAAAGAGTTTTCGGTAGGGTTAAATAATATCGCAAAGGTATTTACAAATATTGTTTTTACAGAAATACAAATATGGAGATAAGTTCACGGTTGAGCACATAGAGATTTGACGGTGATGATCTGTGTCTTTGTTTTTCTAGGATATAATTGATGGAATGATTATATGGATATGGTTAATATCAACTTGTATGGTTCAACGCTCTGTTTTGTAATATCTATATCATGTGTGTAGGGCATTATTCATAGACTTACGAATGTGCTCCATAAGACAAAGGGAGTCTCACAATATGAAGTATACTCATTGAGCATTGGGGTAGTGAGACGGATTGAACGATTCTATTCAGGATGATTTCAAAAGATAGGATACGTTTTAGGACCTCTTTGAAAAGTAGGAAACATACTTTGCAAATATTACAAAGAGGTCCCTATTGCATGGCAAAGGGAATTTTGACACATGGCCATTTGTTTAACAAGTGGCATATTGGTGCTTTACATGATTGACACTTAGCAGTATATATGGGATGCAAGAGTGAAAAGTGTCAACCATGCAAAGGGTGAGGTGGCTAAAGGTTTAAAAATGTGGCATTTAGCCCCCTACATTTACTAACTATAAAAAACAAGTTTTGAACTTGTTTCATTAAGGTCTCCATTTATAAATCAACAAAACACCTCAATTTAAGAGGATTTCAAAATTGTATCCTACTGGAATTGATCAAACAATGTTGCCATTCTAGAGTTTCAATCCACCACTTTGTTGAAGCTTAGAATTGTTCAAGGGTTAACTTCAATGTGAGTTCCAAGTAAATTAATGTCCAAAGGCTTTAAAGGTATGATATTTGGACTTGTTAGTGTAACAAGACTTCAATTTTAGTATGTTTGTTGCTTAAGCAATTAGATTTCACTTTCACTGCGTAATTATATATGATTGTCATGCATTAAATAAAATGAGCAATGAACACAATCCATGCATACATCATGAATACACATTAACATAAAGTAGGATATTTAGATAAACTATTTAGCTTATTACACCATGAACACAAAACACAATTGGCTTTTCATTTGAACTTTCCAATATCACCACTATAATTCCTTAAACTTAGGCTTTTTGCCCAAAATTACTTTTATTTGTTACTTCAAGATATATATGCATTATTTATTCTTTATTTATATATTTTTACATAAATATATATAAATAACGATAAATTATGCTAAAGCATGCTAAAGTCAATAGGCTTGGCTGGATGGATGATGTCCTCTCCTCATATGCCTCCCATAGAACTCCTACACATCTGTAGAGTACTGTGATCAATGAGAGAAGGCACAGGCTATTCTTGGCCAATCTAGAGTAGGCCAAGGTCTCCTCCTGAAGTATGTACCCAATATTGATGGGTCTATTTGTCATGATCACAAATAAAAGCACTGCTCATGGCTTTGTGACATAACTGATGTGTCTGATCGGTATAAGGCAGTAGCATATAAAAATGTACATGCCTTAGCATCATTGGTTAGGGAGCCAGAGTGAAAATGGATAGGTAGTTCGTGTGAGATGGTCCACTCTGTGCCCAACTAGCATAGTACCTGAATGATTTAGTTGTAATCCACCTCATGTCGGGTAGTTATATACTCATTTGACCCATTGATCGACAACTCAAAGAATTGATTGATGGTGCCGTGATCAAATAGCAACATCCTACCCTAAACCTTCACTTTGTTGCCAATGTACTCCTAGGTGTTTGCATAGAACTGCCTCATTATCGGTATGACCCCTAACATCGTGTCTCGCAGAATGTCTCATAATGATGACCAGTGATCATCTAATGAATGCTGAGGAAATCCTCTGCCTCAAGGTTGAACCCTTAATCCTAGATAACAAACTTGCGAAGGATTGTGTTGTGGAAACAATCGGCCACATTGTGTGACACAAAACGCGAGACATCAAATAATGGGGTTCTCGATGTACTTGCTTTGCTCATCTTTGTCGGCACTATTTTTGGGTTGGAATTGATGGTAGATTTTTTTGTTTGTTGATGAATTGAAATTTTGATATAACGAAAGTGATGTATGAGTGCTAGGTGAAGTGTTTCTAGGCTTGATTCAAACTTGCTTGGCTTTGGTTGAATTGTAAAGGAGAGAGGATAAGAGCTTTTGATTTTTTGGATATGAAATAGTGAAATGGTGGTTTTAAAACTAATTTTCAAGAGATTGCTGCTGCTTTAATGTGTAGAACACTGGACGTTTATCCTTGATTTCAAAATGTAGAGGCGTGGTAGGTAGAGAATATTAGGGCATCTTCAATTTGTCTCATTGAATTATGTAACTCCTAAATGCTGCTGCATTGCAAGTGTAGAATGTTAAGGAGTCTTTAATTAAGTGGTTAACCACTTTTTTTTTTTTATTTTGCCAAACACTGGAGCATTGAGGTTAGACACTGCCTTGAAGCATTAATGGTTGGCCTTCAATGCAAATTAGACGCTGGTGTAATATCCAATCCCTATTAGCAGTATAGGTGTCTAGATTTTGGTATAAGGCGATAACGATACCGTAGAGTTACTCGATTCCAACCTTATTAGAAATATTTTTTTATGGTGCTTGTGGGAGGTATTAGACCTAAATTGGTAATTTCACAGTCGATCGGAATGTCAGACGGTCATGAAATATTTTTGAAATTTTTTTCTATTGGCTTGGAAAAAGAAATTTCAATTTCATACATGAATTTCCATATAAGTGTTATGCATGGAACATGCTTTTGTTAAGAAACATAATCCATGTATTAGAAAATGGACCAATTAGAGACAAGTTGATGGATTGCCAAGTTGAAAGTCTAGTTAGTTCATTTGACTATTCTAACTAACTAACTAGAAATGAATCAATTAAATGCTTCTATTTTTTACCAATGGAAATTTACTAATTTAGGGTTAGTTGAGGGGTAAATTGGATGTTTAGAAGAGCACTATATAAGGATGAAGTGTGTAGAAATTTGGCTAAGTAAAAGCAAAACCTATTAGAGCAAAAGAGGAGAGAATTCGGCCAAAGTGAGAAGGTGCTGCTACAGTAAAACCCAAGGCTTTTCATGAATTTTCATGTATGATCAAGTTAAAACAAAACCAAATTCAAGTTTTTAAGATCAATTGAAGCTTTCATTTATGAAAATCCAAGGAAAAGAGGTAAGAAAAATATTATTTGGTAATAGTGATGTGTGAATTTTTCAAGATTACTCAATTAATGTTTTTGTGTGAATTATTGATTTAGATAGAGTTGAATTCAAGTGTGGAGCTTAAAGGACTCATCAAAGTAAAGGAATTAGTAAGGTAAGAATTAGGGTTTGGTGTGATTTTATTGTAAAAACTTCAATTGGATGTTATTAAGGCATTAGAATTAAATTGGCTTGATTCAGATGTCATTAGAACAGGAAATTGAGAAAAGAAATGTGTTGGATAGAGAATGGTATATTCGGCCACTTAGGAAATTTTAGGGTTTAAGTTATGCTTTGATTAAATTGTTTTGTATAAATGATTCATTGTATTAATTGGACGTATATAGTTGATGAAAAATAAAAAATGAAGAAAATGAGACATAATTGTCCATTTTGGTAACGTGAAGGGCAATTATGTCCAACTAAAATTTAAAATGTGTTAAGTAATTTATATGGTTTCGGATGGTGAATTAAACAAGATTAAATATGATTGAATGACTTTATAAATGAAAAATGGAAAGTTGAGTCCATCTGGGCTTTGTAAGCCAATTAGGACGTTTACTAGTTTAAGTGTAATTTTATCATTTGTAAATGTTATAAATATTATTTGTGGCATGTAGGTGAAGAAAACCGAGAGCAGTAAAAAAAAGGAAAATGTTTGGAAAAGAATTGAGTTTAGAGCGATTGGTGAGTGAAAATCTATAATTATTTACCTTTTGTCTAATATGTTTTCGTATGTTTGAATAATTATGTCTTATGTGATCTTAATTGCTTAAATATGATTTACAGTTTTTATATACTGTTATCATCATAAATTTCTACGTTTAGTTGAAAAAACAGTTTTTTTTTTAAGTTATTAAATCAGTTTTCAAAGACCATTGGTACCCTCAGATTTTATTCAGTGTGGTGATAGTTTAAGACCCGATCGGTATATCCCGTACATATGAGTAAGTATTGGGGGAGGGGGGGGGGGTGTCACTAACTCTAAAAAGTTGGGTTGTCGTGTCATCTGAGTCGCTCTATATGTATGGGGTATTGTCTCAATATATATAGGCGATGTAGGATTCCACTGCATAACCAGTGAGATGTCTTTAGATGTCACAGTGGGTGTTGCTAGTTTAGACGCCTTGTGACTTACTCACGTTATGCGGTGATAGTTTAGTAGCTGTGTGAGTACAGAGTTTTAGGGTCACCATTGGTGCAGTTTAGAAACAAAATGACCGAGCGAGGTTTTTAATAGTTTTGAGTTACTGAACGTATATCATGTATTTATATGTATACATGTTAGTTATTATGTTTATAGACTCTGAGAATTATTTACAGATATTATTAATAAAAACTACTCGGCAAGATTTTATCAGCATATAATTTTAGAAACCATTTTACAGTTCTATAATAGTTTTAGAAGCATGTTTTATATAGTTTTCAGAATTTAATATTTATATATGATTTTATTTTTACTGGAAATCTTAAATGCACTCACTAAATTCCTTTAGCATACCCGTTTTGTATGTTATATTTTCTGAACCTCCCTCCAAGTGCAGGCCTCGGTACGCAAGTCGCTGATCTCTTACAGCAGATTAATGGGCCAAGACAGATGATCATTTTGTAAATGTAAATGTGTTGAGCAGGACGTTTTGATTTTCTGCATAATAGTTATAGACTTTGTGCATATTGTACATATGTTTCGAACAAACAAAAAAAATGTTTCGATAGTATAGTGACAGTTTTTACCTTTCTTTAATAAGTTAATTTTGTGATTGAAATGAAATTATTGTATAGAGCTGGATTTGATTTTGGAAGGACCAGAGGTCCTATTTGGAAGTTGAGAAAACTATTTGATTATAAATGTATCTTTATTGCAGGTTTTGCTTTTTGAATTTTAGAAAAACAAAGGAAATTCTGTTCGTTTTTTTTAATTTTAAATTTGGTAAATTATCTTCATAAATATTTTGGGATTTAGTTAATTATAGCAAGAATTAAAAAGGGTTTGCCTCATGAAATTTTTCAGTTTTGATAGTTAGACTCTAAGGAACTTTCGTTGGGGTGCCCGATGCGGCCCACTGGGATCTCTAGTACAGGGTCTCGAGGTGGGTCTTGTCAGCTGGGGCCTTTTCTCTTGACTTGGGGGAATTTTAGGCCATTTAGTTCCCTATAACATACTAGAATTCAAGCTAGGGTATTACAAAATTAGTGCCCCAGTGTTGAGCTAGGACGCAGTGGCATTAAGATTAAAAAATATAGCTACGTTGAAGCATTGACTATTGATTTTCTAGTACAGATTTGACACTAGGGCATTGGAGGCTCTTCAGTTCCCTCAGAACACACTGGAAATCACACTGGGACATTGTAAAATTGGCACCCTAGCATTGAGATGGGAAGTAGAGATGTTGAAAACTGGGGACGCCATAGCATTGGGCATCATGTATGAACGTGGAGGCGGTGAAAATGGAACTCTCTAACATCCATTATTTTTGCATAAACAGGCAGTGTTTTCAGTGTTAACACTAGTGTTTTTCTGAAAACTTTTCTCTATTCAATTCCTAAACACATCAAAAACAACATAAACAATTAACTAACATAAATTAAACTTAGAAAATACAAATTATACCTGAGGTTGCCTTCCACGCAGCGCTTGATTTAACATCTTCGACTTGATGTCTTGGTTTGCTCTTAAGGCTCGATAAGTCCAAGAGATAACTTTTGGCTCCATTAACTTTAAATAGCCTCTTGCTCTCTTCATCAGCAATCTCAATAACTCCATGTAGAAATACCTTGGTAACCTTAAATGGCCCGGACCATCTTGACTTAAGCTTTCCCAAAAATAGTTTCAACTGAGAATTAAATAGTAGTATACGTTGTCTAGGGTGGAATTCCCTCATTGCTATTTTTTTAATGCCATTTTTTTGTCTTCTTTTTATATAACTTGGCATTTTCATAGACTTGGAGCCTAAACTCATCTAGCTTATGCAGTTGTAACAAACGTTTTTTTCTAGTTGCTTGAACATCAAAATCTGATGCCTTGATAGCCTAATATGCCTTGTGCTTTAACTTAACTGAAAGATGGCAAGATTTCCTATAAACTAACTGGTATAGAGATTTTAAATGCTGTGCGATATGTTTAAAGTGTATTATCTAGTCTCATGGCCCAATCCTTCTGGCTAGGCTTCACAGTTATTTTTAAAATGCACTTTATCTCTTGGTTTGAGATCTTTGATTGGTTACTTGTTTGCAGATAACAGACTATCATTATCTTGTGTCTTACCCTATATTTTCAAAGAAGGGTTGAGAAATACTTATTGCAAAAGTGTGATCCCTCATCACTTATGATTGTGATTAGGGTGCCACCATGTCTCGTGAAAATATTTTTCTTTAAAACTTCAACACCACTTTGGCACCATTTATGTGGAGAGCTACTGCTTCCACTCACTTAGATATGTAGTCAATAACCACTAAGATGTATTTATTCCCAATAGATGAAATGAAAGGACCTATAAAGTCAATACCTCATATATTAAATATTTCTCCTTTCAAAATGCTTTATAGGGGAATTTCTTGCTTCCTTGAAATGTTTCTAGTCCTTTGACATTTATCACATCTTAGGACATACCTGTTAGTATCCTTGAATAATATTAGCCAATAGAACCTACATTGTAGCACCCTTACTGCTGTCCTATTACAACTAAATGTCTTCTATAATTTGAATCATAACAATGATGCAAAATACTCTCTACTTGTAATACCCAAATTTTTTTATTTATTTTGATTAATTTTTTTAGTCAAAAGAAATGGAAGAATTTGATTTGTTGAATAAGTGTAGTATGGTATAAGTGTTTGCATGGAATTAAAACCTATGCTATAAAAACTTTTCCAACATTTGGACCAATAGAATTTTGCCAACATTGTTAAATGGAATTTACTAGATTAGTTAGATTTAAACTAGATTTTTTATTTAGTTTAGTTATAAATAGTGTTTGGAATTTTTGGACCAATCAAATGCCACCATTTCTAACTAATGGCATTTTTGTAATTTTGGTTTTAGTTGGGAGTATTTTTGGAAAGAAAAATAAAGGCTATAAAAGGGGGAATAGTATTGAAAAAAATTAGAGAATTCAAAACCCTTGGCCGTCCCCTCCCTTTTGCATTTTCTCTCTATTTTTCTTTTATCCCCCTTTAAATTCAACAATTCTCAATACTTTCATTAGTAAATTAAGTCTCCAAATCCTTAATTAAAGCTCTCTTCATCAAGTTTCAAGGATCAATTTTAAGGTATAAGGTGTTATTCAAGGTGAGTTGATGCTAAAAATTCTATTGAATATGAATTTGGGGTTTCAAGGGTTAATAGATGAAGTAACCATGTAGAATTAGTGAATTATGCTTTTAATTTGGTAAATTAGAATTTTATTCATTATTTGTGTATTTTGGCAAATGAAGGTGAAGGTTTGGCTAAGGATAGCCAAGGGAAGGAGAAGGAGAAGATGTGAGTCAAGTGGAGGAATTAAACTTATAAGGTTAGTGTACACTTTAGTTTGAAACTTAAATTCTTACCTTAGAAAATTTAGTGTATATTTATGTATTTTAATAATATGATGGATGAGTATGTTGAACTATGGCATTGATTTGATAATTATATTATTTTTAAATGTATTAAATATGTTTTGAGTATTGGATATTAATTGGTGGTCAAAATTGAAAAGAAAAGAAAAAAATTGGGCATAAATACGAATTTTGAGGAAATAGGACTTATATGAAACATTCTGGACTAATTTGTAAATATTTAAAAATTTTATTTCTTTATGTGAATTAGTATGGAATTAGAACTTATATATGACTTGTTGAAGAAATTGGGGCCTAATGGCAAAGTTTTGAAACAAATGAGCCTATAAGTGGAAAATTAGAAAATTTTGAGCTGAATTGTTAAATCTGGAATTTATTTGGGTATTTTTGAATATTCTGGATATATGAAAAATTTTGGAACATTTGGGCTTATGTATAAAATTTTGAAAATTTTAGACATAAAGGTGAATAGTAAAAAATTTTAGGCCTATTTGTAATAATAAAAAAAATATCTGTCTAAATATGAATAATCAAAAAAATTTGGTAAACGTGAATTTGCATAATAATTTAGTTTAATAATAATAAATTTGTGTTAAAATATTTTTAAAGGAAAATAATGTATTAATAATACTATTGAGACGCCCTAAGTAAACCTGAACATTAGTAGGGGAGGATTGGTAGTTGGCATGCCAATAGGGTATTATAGCAGTACTGCGCTGTTTGCTTGTCCGATGACACTACTTTGTGTATCCGATCTGTTATCTATTCTGATCTGTTCTGGATTCGGTGGTAGTCACCGAGTGGCCGATGCCGTATCATTATCTAATATTTGTTAGCCCATTAGCCAATCCATGGTATCGTGTTAGTGTTTATTTTGGGTGCCTACTTGGATTAATTATAAATATGATATTTGTGTATATATATATATTTGATTAATTGAAATGAGAAATCGAATAATATTTTGGTTTAATAAATTGATTAATTGATAAATTTTGATTTATTATGATATATGGCAAAAATTGGTTATTACTAAAAATTTCATTGTTTATATATATAGTTTATTGCAAAAAAGATAATAAAATTTTATTATACTGTTTCATCTTTTGTGTACACTCATTAAGCTGTTGTGCTTAGCGCGTTGGATTTACTATGCACAGGTAGTAGAGTTGTCATTATTAAAGACTGAAGAGTAAATCTTTCTACAGCTGCTCAGAGTCGCTCACATCCTCTCTCTATATATAATTATTTTTGGTAGATATTTTGTTTGTCTATAAACTGTTGTATATTATATTATGGACATTAAGTGTATGTGCATGTATATATGTATTTCTTCAGAACTGTCTCTTTTAAAACCATGATATATGATATCTATTTTGATAATATACTGGATGTGAAATAGTTTTATAAAGGTTTGATACATTTAGATTGCAATATGAGTTGTGAATATTTGCTGAAAAACAAATATGGAAGTTGGTTAAGAATGGATATTGAAATTTGGGAGTGTTTCTTTTGTTATAGATAGTGTAAAAATTCAATTTTTAGGGGAGCCTCTGTTAGTTTTTTTCATTAAATGTTTATAAAACAAAAATATTTTTGAAGTTTAAATAATCATTATCATTGTTTCTATTTGATGCTATCGTAGCACCCTCTGATCTCGTATCTCGATGAGAGGCGAGTGAGGAGGGTGTTACACTACTTCCTCCTGAGGCACACATTTCCTCAACAACTAATCTGTACACCGCCTAAACAAAAAAGGCTCATCCCAATACCTCTTTATATTATGTAAGAACCTCTTCTTTTGTGGAAATGTTAAGTCTAGAGGCACTATGCCACACATAAGGAAATTCACATAATCTGCATATCATGGTAATTGAAGGTTTTCGGCTGTCAAATGTTGCTCATCAGAAAAGGTCTCCTTAAACCAAGTTTCATCTTTCTCTCTACCTTCTAACCTAGATAAGTGGTCAGGGTTAGCTACTTAGTTTTCAGTTCCTTTTTTATCCTGAATTTTTAAATCAAACTCTTGTAACAGCAACATCTATCTAATCAATCGGGGCTTCTATTCTTTCTTAGCAATTAAATACTCGATGGCTGAATGATCTATGTGTGAGTGATTTTAAACCTAGGGTGTATTCATATGGGTATTGTATCTATCATTCAAAATATGCATCACATACATATCTCATACATTATAGTGCATTGAGAATTTATTACCTTGGTAAGCCTTTGAATATTTGTCGAACCAGAGAATCGCGTGAAGTGTTTTCATTTACAATTCTAGTTCTTTAACTCGGTGGGCTTGGGGAAGCTAAAATAACAACTTGATTTTAGCAAGGATTTAACTCTTAAATCCTATGTTTAACTCTTAAACTAATATACTTAGCTTTTAAGCACTTTGACTAGTTAGAAAGAAGATAAGGAGAAGTTCAACACATTTAAACTTTTTCCAAACACTTAGAAAACTTAAAATTTCTCCATTTCATTATTTTTTGCCCGTGTCATCCTTTTTTAAATAAAATGAGCAACACTGCCCTTATATTTGCTTCAATTCATTTTTCTTTAAAGGACAACAGTTGTCTCACAAGGGATTGCACATTGCTTGTCCATTTAGCTTTCCATTTGTTTATAATAAATAATGAAGAAGAAGAACAAAATTAGGGCAAGTATTTTCGGATGAACTTGGCCAAAATCTTGGCTAAATGAGAAATATTTTCTCATTTGGAAGAAACATATCCGTCATACCAATTCAGAAGACTATCCCTTTGTGTTTTGTTTCATTTGTTTACATGAAACAATTAAAAGGCATGTGTTATATATAAAGTATGTGTTTTGCCACGAGAGGCAAAACAAAATGAAGAAAACAATTTCTTCATTTGCTTCATGTACACACTTTGGTCCCACCATATCGTACATGACATATATTAGTGTTTCACCAATTTGTTTAATCAACATTAAATTATCAAACACATGTGCCATATACATTATAATATCATTGTTTGACTTAATTATAATATCAAATATTATAATTATTATTTTATTCAATAAATAATTTAATGAATAAAATAATGATCTTGCTTGTTCAACAAGCAATATCATTTTGGTAATTTTTAAGTCAAACAATGATAGGCCTACAATGTGCTATGTGTCAACATCCCATGGGTCAACAACTATTGTTAACTCATTCATGTACTTAACTCTTAAGTCTTGACACGTGTATGGCCCGAGGGAAATTGAAGTAAATGTCCGATTTGCTGGAATTTACTAGATTAAATAATTTAATCTGGTACGTTGCCCCAGTGCATAACAAATATACTTTATATTGTGGGACTCCCTAGGGCCACGCTCGATTCGTCAAACGGAACTGTTCCATGAGTCCGAGATTAATGCCCCATGCATACGTCACTGATATTACAAATCAGTGTAGTAGACCATACAAGTTGAGGTCATCGCACATACCTATAATCATTTCGCCATTTATATACTAGAGGAGCGGGGATATAGATCATCACCATAAAATTCTTACGCGCTCATCCATGAACTTATCTCCAGACACGTATCTCGACAAACAAGATACGCAAACACCTTTGCGTATATTGTTTGCCCCTGTTAAAAACTCTTTTTCTTAGTTTGTTGCTTATGGTCATAAGTCTTTTTGAGATATAGTCTCGGAGTATTCGGATATACAACTCACCCATATGAGTTAATGGATTCTATATCTGCACACACTAGACTCCATAAACATCAGACCATACCCAACGACATATAGCGGTTAGACCATGAAAGACCTTTGATGTGGAACAAAAGTATGGTGGATCAATTACAAGTCCACTGTGGCGTTTAGGTCAAAGGACCACGTACACTACTCAACTCGAGAGGACCTATCATTAACAGTTTAATGGGATGTCTATTGGGGTCCTTGTTAAGCCTATTCAGTATTCAATCCTTACTGAATACCTATATACTACACGAACTTTTGGTAAGCCCATAGTCAGATAAGAACAACCATCTAGACCATCTAAGTATAGTGTACACTGGTCTATAAAAAAAGGGTTCCACCAACAGACCTGCATCAGTGAATAAGACCAAGAGCATCGAATTTGAGAATAGACTTGCATAATAATATTTCTTAGCACCTATTGTAACTTCTTGCAACTATGTTATTACTGATGTATTATCGGGTCTATGTGTTGTTACTAACAAGGTCCTAACTTTTAGATATTGCTAACTTTTATAACCTACTAACTCTTAGTAGTACTAACTATTAGCAATTATAATTCTCAGTGTTGTTAACCTTTAGCACTGGTCTAAACTTCTTTAGGCCAGATCTAAACTCCTTTAGATTATAAAATGTCTATAATGTAATAAGCACTGTACCATTTAATTAATAAAATTAACGATTTAATAAAATGAACTGTATAAATATTATAAAATAAAATAGTTATAAAACAATAAGATGACGCGTAAGCACAAATTCCAACACCATGTACACTACCACTTTAGCTCCAATCAAATATGACATAAATTTATCAAAGACAAATATTACAGCTAGGAGCTCATTTTTTTGTAGTAGTATAGGTTACTTGTGCTTTATTCAAAGTAGGGGTGGTAATTCATATAAATGAATCGTATTTTTGCATGTCAATATAGGCAATTTACAAATATTTTTTAAACACGAGTACGATTTGTTTATTAAATGATCAGACACTCAAATCTATATTTGATTCGTTTAATAAACGAATAACACAATACGATTAGACACGTTTAAATAAATGAATAAAATTTAATTCATTTACAATTCGTTTATAATTCGATTCATTTACTATCCATTCATTATTATTTGATTCATTTACCATTAGATTAAATTCGATTCAATTATAATTCGATTGGTTTATAATTTGATTCATTTACAATTCGTTTAAGTCACGATAAATAAAATTTAAAATCACATCAAATATCAATTATATAATACTAAAAAATAACTTAATCCTTATCATTTTGGATCCAATGAAGTTATCAGGTTTAATATCTTGCTAAAAATAAAAAGGTGCATTCAGAAATACAAAATTAATATATTCACGATTCAATAAACAAGATAAGAATGCCTAAATATTTAACATCATAGAACGAAAGCTCTTTAGCTATTTTTGAAAATCCCTCATCTCCTTATAGAGAAGGAGACTTGCCTTGTATGAACATTATCAATCTTCTTGATCTTGATCTACTTTCTCACCATTGATCTTAAAAAATATTCAAAAAAAAAATTAATCAACCCAAAAGCTTCACAATCACTATGTCAACAAAACATGTACCATAAAATGCCATGAAAAAAAATGAGAATTCGAGTAGCAGTGAAAGAAAAAATACACCCAGTTTAGATTTAGTTGAAGAGACCCAAAAAAATTGAAAATACCCAACCAATGATAACTCATGAACATGCAAACAATTCACCAAAAAAAAAAAAGACGAGGGATTGGTTTTTATTCAAGTTACCTTCTTTGGAGTTGTTAGTAGAGGAGATGTGTGTTGTTTCCATTAGGTTTTATCAAAGCAACCAAAAGCTAGCAATTAGAGAAAATGAAATTTCGAAAAGAGAGGGATAAATTAAATGAATGAATTGTAAAAAAGAATTGAGAGTAGGTGGAATGCAATGGATGATGTTATTTTAAATTTTATAGTGAAAAAGTTAAAAAATATTAAAATACAGAAATAAATAGTATATTAAACAGTAACGTATTTTAAACGAATTCATGAATCATATAGCTCAAACACATATTCAACACAATTAATAAATGGGTAATACAAATTCGGCCTACTTATTAATCGTGTCAATTTTTCTTACTTGTATTCACTTAAACATGTCGAATAATTGTGTCGTGACCCAGTTTGCCACCTCTAATTCAAAGTATTGCTTGTATAGTAAACTATGTGGAATGCTCTTCCTTTTCTTTGACCAAGCACTACACCCATGCCTATATCACTAGGATCACATATCAACTTAATGGTAAATCATAATTCGTTACTGTGATGATAGGGGCTGAAATAAGCTTTATCTTTAATGTGCCAATTGCTTCCAAACAAGCATTATCAAAATTAAACTGCACATCCTTTTCCAACAAATTGTAAAGAGGCTTGGAGATCTTAAAAAAGTCTTTGATGAACCTCATGTAAAAACTTCCATGGCCAAGAAAACTTTGAACTGTTTTCACATTAGTAAGTTTTATCAACCTCTTTGCCTCTACATGAGATTTTATGACTTAGCACAATACATTCATAGACAATAAAATGGCATTTTTCTCAATTCAACACTAGATTAGTCTCTTCACATCTTTTCAATACAAATGTCAAGTTATGTAAACATAAATAAAATGAATCACTAAAAACAAAAAAAATCATCCATAAATACCTCTAAAAAATGCTCCACAATGTTTGAAAAGATCGCCATCATACACTATTAAAAAGTGGCTAGCGCACTGCATAAGCTGAATGGCATCCTCTTAAATGTAAAGGTGCCATAAGGACATATGAATATGGTCTTCTCTTAGTCTTAAGGATAATTGCAATTTGATTATAGCCAAAATACTTATTAAGAAAACAATAATACTCATGTCCAGCTAGTCTATCCAACATCTGATTAAGGAATGGAAGAGGGAAATGGTTTTTCCTAGTAGCCTTATTAAACTTTCAGTCGTCTATGTAAATTCTCCATCGAATCATTGTGTATGTGGGGATTAATTCATTGTTCTCATTCTCCATCACAGTAACTCCTCATTTCTTTGGTACACATTGTACTGGACTAACTTAAGAACTATTTGAGATAGGTTAAATGATTCTCGCATCTAACCACTTAATAATTTCATTTTCAATAACCTCTTTCATTACCGGATTTAACATTCTTTATTGCTCAATTGCGGGTTTGTGATTTTCCTAAAGTAAGATTTTGTGCATACAAAATAATGAACTTATATCTTGAATGTTGGTTATAGTTTAACCTAATGCTCTCTTAAGCTCTTGGAGTACTTAAACTAGCTTTTCTTCCTGAGTATCATCAAGCTCAACTGAAATAATGACAGAAAGTGTAGAAGAATCACCAAGATAAGCATATAGCAAATGACTTTGTAGTGGCTTGAGCTTTAGAGTGCGTGGCTCCTTTATAGATGGCTTAAATTTTGACTCATTTATCTCTAATTTCTCTAATGGTTCAGTTTTTGATCTTATGTTCCCAACATAGTATGTAGCTCCCAAAGCCTTCACGTACTCCTTTGCTTCATTGGTCTCCATGTCATCTCCGTGAACAATTACATTGTCAAGAGGTTCTTCAATAACATTCACTCTGAAAACCTTTGCTACCTTTTTCTTAATATCATATACCTCAAAATAATCACCTATCTCACTTGAAAATTGCATAGCATTGAACACAGTAAAGGTTGCCTCTTTATTTTGGACCTTCATAGTCAACTCTTCTTTTTTACATGTCAATCAATATTATTTCAATTGTTAAAAATGATCACCCTAAGATGATAGGCATTTCTCTATTCTCTATGTCAAGAACTATAAAATCCACTGAAAAATGAACTTGTCCACCTTGACTAGAACATCCTTAATCACTCCCTTTGGATAAATAAATGAACACTCTGCAAGTTGAAGAGTGACCCTAGTAGGCTTGGCTGCACCTAATCCCAACTTGTTGTAGACTAAAAAAAGCATGAGATTGGTGCTTGCATCCAAATTACAAAACTTTTCCAAAATACCGATTTCTAATTGTACATGGTATTGTAAAGCTCATTGGGTTTTTTATTTTTGGAGGTAGATTCTTTTGTAAGATGACACTACATTCTTCTGTCAGAGCTACTATCTCATGATCATTTATATTTCTCTTCCTAGACAGTATATCTTTCATAAACTTAACATAACTCGATATCTGCTCCAGTGCTTCAACAAATAGGATATTAATGTGCAACTTCTTGAATACTTTAAGAAACTTGAAAAATTGCTGGTTAAAATTTTTCTTTTATAACCTTTTAGAGAAGGGCGGTGGATGTAAATTTGCCTTTGTGGTTGCATTGGTCTCTAATTTATCTGATTTTTCTTAATTAAAAAGCTGAGCTTTCTCTTTCTCTTTTTTAGATCTATCCATGTCTGTTTCTTGTATAGTTTGCTATCTTGGAAGTTGCACTTCATTTGACTACACCTCCTTGCCACTTTTTAAAGTGACTGCTTTACATTGCTTATTTTCACCTCTAGGGTTGGCACTAGTGCTGCTAGGTAAATCACCTTGTGGACGGTTATTGATTGATGAAGCTAACTATCTCACTTGTGTCTTCAAGGTTTTGAAAGAGCCTACTTGGTTATGCAATAAATGATTAGTCTTGCTATACTGCATAAATAGATCTTCCTATACTAGCTTTTTCTCTTGTGCATATTGCACTGGTGTAGCATGAAATTTTGGTAGATTATTGATTTGGAAGGTTGGCCCTTGATTATTTTAAGAAAAATTCAAGTGATTCCTCCATCCTAGGTTATAGTAGTTAGAGTTGGGGTTGTTTTGATTTCTATTAAAGCCCACACACTGAGCTATTTTCATGCAATAACCATTTAGGTGATTGTCTCCACAGTAGTCATAACTAACTGGCTAGCTTATTATTTAATTCACTCCCAAGCATCCACCTTCTTGGTAAGAAGGCTAACTTAAGCTGATAAAGATGTTAGAGTATCTATCTCATGTACCCTAGCTACTTTTCTTGGGTTCACTCTCTCAACTGGCCATTAATAGCTATTAGCTTCCATTTCTTTCAAAAAATAATAACCCTTATTAGTAGATTTATTCATTAAAGCACCTTCAACTACTGCATCCATAATTGTCCTCAACTGGCCCGTAAGCTTATTATAAAATGTTTGCACCAATAACCACTTGAAACTCCGTAATGTGAACACTTCCTCAACATGTCCTTAAACATTTCCTAAGCCTCATACAATCAATCTTTTTCATGTTGAATAAAAGAGATGATGTTATTCCCCATCCCAGCAGTCTTGGCAAGTAGAAAGAATTTAGTTAAAAACTAGTGTGTCAAATCATCCCACATAACAATCGATCCAGAAGGCAACAATATTATCCAAATTTGGCCTTATCCCTCAAACAAAATAAAAAAACCTTTAATCTAATAGCATCATCTAAAACTCCATTGAATCTGAAGGTATTACAAATTTCCAAGAAGTTCATTATGTGCTCGTTTGGATCATCGTTTGTAAGCCCCCCCTAAATTGAACTGAATCCTTAAGCATTTGAATAGTATTATGCTTGATCTTAAAGTTGTTTGCATTAATAGTAGGTCTTCTAATGCTTGAGTTGATTCCATCTACCAATAAAACTACATACTCTCTTAAATTTCTTAGATTGTTCTTCAATGGTGCAGGTACATCGCATTGATATTTCATATTAGCCCTTTGTGATTGCTATCGATAGATTATTTGGAGCATTCTTTCAATTTCAGGGTCTAGAGCAGTTAAACAAGACTACGAGCTCTCCGCATATATATCAATCTAAAAATAATACAATATAAAACAAACAAGTAAATAAGCAAAAATAATCATCTGAATTAAAAACAAGATGAGCTAGTATTAGTATTGAAATAAAATAAAGTGACACTAGTCCTTAAAAATGGCACAAAAAACTTGTTGAGATTTTGTTGGATATGTTTCACACATTTGTGCTCGCGTGATATGAGTGTTTATCCTAAGCGTAAGTGCATACCATTGCTAACAAGTAATAAAGAGTGAGGGATGTCGAACTTACGAGGATTAGTACTTTGCCCTATTGAAATACTAAAATTGATTCAATTGAAAATAACACTAATCACTAATTAATAACTAAATATGCAAGTAAAAAATTCTAATACTCTCAATGATAAGTAAAATCTAGGATGTGTAGCTATCCCTTAACCTATGTTTGTTGCTTTAAATGATAATTCCTTGGTTAATTATTGGTTACAACGCCAGGCTCTTCGTAAGCCTCTTCAGATGGTCAAACGATTATACTCCACTCAATCCAATATCTATAATCCTATGATACTGAGATTAAATGGTATTCACTAAGTTCAAGTTATCTTAACCATGCATGCCAACTATGTATATTCTTATTCTAATTGAAACTTGTAAATGCTACTCTACAATCATACATTACTTTGTCCTAGGCTAATCAATAAGATGCATTTTCTAAGTTTATCTCAATGACTCTAAAGTTCATACATAAGATTGGCCAGATCAAATGTAAGCATTAAGCTCCAATAAAATGAATGAAAACCAAGTTCATGCATTCAAAATTAAAATATTTACAAACATATAGTTTAGTTTAAAACTACAATCCTAAAAAGTAAAATTGGTCAACATAATGAAGTTCAAAGAATAAATTACAAGATATAAGATAATAAAATCAAGTGTAGATCACTAAATATAGAAATAAAGATATAATTGATCTTTCCAAGTCTTAGTTCCAATACTTCTCTTACAAGTATTACACTTCCGAGATGATATTGTTTCTTCTCTAAATGGATTTTAAGTTCTGAAATGTGTTTCTTTACAGTTAAAAGGTGTGATTTTTGACCTAGAATATTTTCTCAAAATGCTAAGTTGAAAGTGAAATGCTCATTCTATAAAGATCCAAAATAGTTGCTTTATATAATGCAGAAACATAACTATAATGCCACAATTTTTTTCTTTATAACGTAGAGGCATTGCAAGCTATCATGTACAAATGTTGCAGCATTGAGGCTTAGCAATGCTAGGGCATTTTGACGCTGTTACATTTGTATAATTGGCGTCGGGCCTTTGGTAAAGTGGCCATGCTATGTTGCCTTTCAATGCTAGGGGCATTGGGGATCTTGAAAACTTTCTAGAATCTATGATGCTCATCCTCCATATCAACACTATAATGTTCAAATTTCCAGAAATGCTGAGGCGTTTAGTGCTCAACGCTATGGCGTTCATCCTGTATGGATCAACACCTGTGTATTTTCTTTTAGAACACAACCACGTTCAATCCTTTTTTGCACTTCCATCTCTGAAGATTTTACTATTTGTCTTCATTTTTGCTGCTTTTCCCTCCCTTTAGTCTATTCAAGTGCTTGTCCTATACTTTTAACATAAGTATGCATAAATAAACCGCAATTACTCAAAAATGGCAATAATAAAAGCTAAAATGGAGAAAGAGTATATATCCATTTTATGCTTATCAAGGGTGTAGTCATCTTACCTGGCTTTGAAGTTAACTCGGCATGATTTCGGTCTTTATTACAGAATTGACTGGATAAATTTGTAAGTAAAAATGATTTATAGATTTATTGAATTTAATCATTTGTGTTCAAATAAATTAATTGCTTTATAAGTTTATTTGTTGGCCAGCGTAATACATTAATGAGTACCTAAAGGTGGTTTGACTTAGGTAATGCCAATATACTGATGCATTGCCACAATTGTCCACTTCTATGGATTCGTACTTATTTATAAGTTTTTTTTTAAATTTTTTTAAAATTTTTAAATTAAATTTCTTATATATAAATTGAAAAATTGTTTTGTTGAAATTTTGGGAGGCTTTTAGAATTCTTCATGTGCAACATGAAATAGACTTTTTTGTCATTGCATAGAATGATAGCGTGTCGTACGACTTAGGGCTTAAAGAAAATTTACTCAATGCATGAATGTGGATTGAGGTTGATAAGATAGAATATTTTATGTTAAAAGAGTTAATTTTTTATATTATTCATATAGTATTATTTATGAGATTGTTCAATTTCATGTAGTTTATATTCTTATCAACAATAAGCAGGAGCATTGGATTGAGGTTGAGGTGAATATCTTGCCTCAAAAGATTGTCATCTACGATTCTAGTCTCAAATTGATATTTTGATAGTGTAATTGAGAATTATGTCATACCATTATCTATGTTTGTATGTTTATAGAATTTTTAATGTTGTTTCGTCCTTTAAATTTTGGCTCCGAGTACTAGTCACCTTTTAGGAACAAGATGACAATTGATTTATAGACCGGTATCGAAAAGTAAATATCACATCAAATTAAATCAATTAATAATCTTTTTCTTTATTCTATATATATTTATCAAATTTAATAAATTGGTTAATTAACTAATTTGAAATGTTTATCATTCTAGTCATAGTCATATTAAAAGTGGTAAATATAGTAAAACCAAACAATAGTAACAAAGCACAAAATTTATTAAGCTTGCAAATATAAAATGATAAATATAAGATAAAAGACATATCAACTACTATGCAATGCAATAGGGTTTTGATATATTTAGTAGTTATGTCTATGTTACTTTTACTAGTTGCGCACATTCTTTGTCGGTTCTTTATCTTGTGATGGAATCTATTTCTTTCGATATTTTCTTGATTGATGGTGTGCTACAGGAGGTTGGATGTTATCATCTTTAAATTTTTCTAGAACAATCTAATCTAACGGGTGGCCAATCGGATTGACTAGGTCATTATATGCATGCAATAAAGACTCAGTCATGTAATAGGACGAACAAAAAGTCTGAGACTGCAATCTAGTCTGTCTAATTACTGCAAGTGCATGGGCACATGGTAGCTACCAAAAATCAAACTTCCAACAAGTGCACGACTTCACTAGAATGTCCACTATTCTATTTCTATTTCCATCCTTAACGATAAAGTGAGATTGATCTACAAGGTGCATTGTCATATGAGTGAACACATCATTATACTTCTAAATCTTGTGATGGGCTCAATTCATCAGAAAGTTTGTCATACTTTATAGAGTATACTTTTTACAACATTTCATATCTTGAACAAACTATCTTTGCATTAAATCTCGAATCCACTCAACCAAGGTAGTCACAAAGAGGCCATATGCATAATTTGTATTAGCATTAATGCTCTTTACAATGTTGGTGGTCATGATGTTATATCTTCTAAATGCTCCTATTAATTGAGCCTATTTAGGACAACCAACCTCCTCCTCTAAGTATCTTATTGCCTTCGATTTCATTTTTCATATATTCTTAATTTTCTCTTGAAAGTCAGCTAGGCAATATGCCTTAGCAGCAACAAAATAAAAAGCCGGGTATCCCCATCATTTCTTCTTCTCTGATGAAATCATATTTCTTGAGATCAAATTGCATTTCGAGTAATAGATGCATGCCCCATGTTATATATTAAGAAATACCTCTTGAATGGGTTTCTCAATAATAGCTTGCCAATCGGATATAAACATAAAATTCTTAAGATCACCTGGACTTCTCAAAGTTTTGTCATAAACCATGACCAAGAAGTATCATTTTTTGCATTAGTAATACCCTACGCCAGTAGAAAAATTCAATTATTTTCATCCTTACAAACAATCACAAACATTATACCCAGGTATGCACTTTTCAAAATATACTGCCAATTGTAATAACCGATTGGATGGATGATTGAAAATCTCTAATGCATGGTCCAAGCACTATAAAAGAATATTTAAAGTGATTACAAGTGTCAATTTCGAAATGAGTATCCGTGCCCAAGTTCTATTGTTCTAGCACATAGCAATATGCATGAAATACTTTAAACGAAGCCTCTGAAGTACCTTGGAAAACCTTAAGTTCGATGGTGGTATTAAAGGTATAAACGCAAAGGAGTTTTTAGCTTCACAATAATTTTCTCTTATATCTTTAACATTAAAGGAGCTCATGAAACACTACAAAATCTACCTTCCGGTAACTCATCCAAATCGAAATATTCTTTCACATGACCAACGTTTCCAATAACATCACAATCTCCTTCCACATTATCCACGTTTCCAACACCATCACAATCCTCGTCCATCCCACTATCACAGTGTGTATATGTTAGGTTTTTGTTGAGGGTTATTGGGAGAAATGATGATAGTAATTTGTTGTGTTTTAGGGAACCGTTGTTGATATTATTGGGGCTGTATGGCTCACTTTGTTACTACTACTTGCTGATAGAAAATGAGTATGATTGGGTGGTGGGTTCTGACTAAAGGGTTGTTCATCCTCTTCATAAACGGGAGTTTTAGAATTTACTGTTACATATAAAAGATAAAATAATCTTCTATTAGCCTTAGAAAAGAATCAAACATTGCTATCATTTCTATTCTTAATAGGTTTCAACTTATACCTCGCTTCATCAATTTTAATTTTTAAAGTCACCTTATATTTCACATTGTCAACTTTAATAGCATAACACACAGTATTAAAAGATCTTGAAATTTAACATCTTTTGGAACCGAAATTCCGAAGCTACTTTAATTAACATAACTCTCTTTTGTGTCATTAGAGCTCTCCCGCCTTTGCTTGAAATAAATAACAATTGAGTCATATTCCATAGAACCTAAAACAAAAAAATTATTAAAACAAATCCAAAAAATCTAGAAATTATGATTTTGAAAAGCCCCAAAAATTGTAAGTCGCCCTCAACGCGAGACATATGAGCCCTCAGATGGCCGGGCAACTTTAGCAGACACTGGAGACATGCAACACAACCATCTCATCCAATAATTGCGGACTTACAATTGTGTGCCCATGAGTTGCTTCATGAATCTACGACAATTTCCTTAGACAACTCATAATCCAACTCGTTTTTGTAAATTTGTCTCTCCCTTGCCTCATTTCTCTTTCATTCAACTTATTTTACTCCAAAACCTCACTATTATATACTCAGATTGTATTTCGATACATACATTTCAAAATAAACAGAAATTCAAACAAATTTATAATTTCTACTTATATACGATAAACTATATATAACATTCGAACATAGAAACATCTCTTACTTTTATAGATAATTTACAACTTAAATTTATAGTTTCTAAATATTAAAGTGTGTTTTTAGAGATGAATTTATTAAAATTAAGTTCGATTTGTGTTTTTGGCGTTATAAAATTTTATTTTTCACTATATTATGTATACAAGGGTAAATATATCAATTTAGTATTTAATTGATTATTAACAAACCAATTAAAAGGTGGTTAATAAGGATAATTAATTAAAATAAGGAGCTAATTATGAAAAATCCCATAAAAATTTCCCCACGTACGGTGTTTTGAAGGAATTCCAAAGTCCAAAAGCTTAAATCTATTTAACAAACTTTTATCACATACGAATTTAATTTACTAGGGTTAAATAAATCCAACTTAACTTACCCCCTTCATTTTTAACAAACCATTAAAATAAAAATTTATTTTCATCGTACATGATTAGTGTAAAATGATTAAAATATTCTTATAATTTGAAATTTAAAAAAAAAAAAATTATGCTCAAAGAATGAAGGGTGCAAGTTGTATTTGATAATTGGCATTGGTAAGATCCTTACAAAAAAAACAGAAGAAGTGAATATATGAAGTGCTAAAATAAATTTGTTCCATTTTCCACTTGTAACTAACAAACTGAGATGAATGTAATGTCACTGCTCACTACTCTACTTTGAACTTTGCCATCTTTTATGGTTTATCTCTTTCAAACATCTATTCTATTCTATGCCAAGGATTAATGATAATAAAAAAGTTTATAATTTTCTTTTCTTAATGATTAACGTGATCAATGTTTCTAGATTTCTTATATTAAAGCGACTGTTTGGTGAGCCAAGGGACTGGTTGGTGAGTTTTTGAGACTAAAATGTAAAAACAACAAAAAATGGTCTTCCGTATAACTAAAACTCTACTTTTTTTAGTTAAATCATAGTAATTTAAGACTTAATCTCTCTTGTCCAAATTTAGATGATTTATTTCCTTGTACTTGTCTTACAGCACATTATTCTTTTATGCATTTATTAAAAATGATATCAAAAACTTTTTTTTAGGGGGGTTAAATTTTGAGTTTTAAGAAATTAATTTCTGCAAACAATAGTAAATATATTCTATTAATTTATATATATAACTTTAAAATGAAAAAAAATATCACACATTAAACACTAATTTTTATTTTTACTTAAATTCAAATACCAGCTGCACAGATTCATGATCATGACCATAAGAGTTTGACGGGGAAATGAATTAAAAGCGTTTAAGAAATCCAACTTTGGTAAAAGCAAAATGTAGTGTTGAACACGTGTTAACACGATGTTTCTAACAAATTAGGTGATACTGACGAATGACAACACAATTGTTAGCTTTAACTACGCTTCTCTGATTCCAACACCGTCACTATTTGAGAATATATATATATATTTATTCTTTTGGTTTGGTTATATATACAGAAAACACATGAAATCTCACCCATAATTGATTGATAAAATTCACTTCATTTTGTAATTAGTGGGCTATGCCCACTCATAATAACGTAAAAACTATAATGGGCAGTGCAGAGGATGAGAGGATGCCGTTGCAAGTACCAGCAGCAGAGCTGTCGGCGGACACGGTGGAGGAGTTGTTGGAACGTCCGGGGGTGGCGTTGGGGTGGTGGGGGCGTATTTTCGGGTGGGAGTGGAGGCTGCTTTGGATCTTATCTGGGGCGTCTATTGTTGTATCGATATTCAACTACATGCTGACTTTTGTTACTTTGATGTTTACGGGTCATCTCAGTGCTTTAGAGCTCGCCGGCGCCTCCATAGCTAGTGTGGGCATTCAGGGTCTCGCCTATGGAATCATGGTAATGCATTCTAAGCTTTTGGTTTTAACATTTACCCGTCACTATATCAACTCTTTGTCTGCCCCTATTATTAGTTATCTTAGGTACTTTAAAAAGAAAAATGTCATGCAAGCTCTACATTAATGTTTCATTGGTTTGTTGTATTTCTAACGTCTGCAAGGTTCACAAATTTGTAATATATTTGAACAGTTGGGCATGGCCAGCGCTGTGCAAACCGTGTGTGGGCAAGCTTATGGAGCCAAGAAATATGCAGCAATGGGAATAATCTGCCAAAGAGCAATAATACTTCAGTTGGGAGCAGCAATAATACTGACATTATTATATTGGTACTCGGGTCCGGCCCTTCGAGTAATGGGTCAGTCGGAAAGCATAGCCGAGCAAGGCCAAATTTTTGCTCGAGGTTTGATCCCTCAAATTTATGCGTTTGCATTAAACTGTCCAATGCAGCGGTTCCTTCAAGCACAGAACATAGTTAACCCCTTGGCGTATATGGCTGTTGGGGTGTTTTTGGTCCACACTCTTTTGACATGGATTGTTGTTTATGTCCTGAAATGTGGCCTTCTCGGAACAGCTTTAACACTCAGCCTATCTTGGTGGCTTCTTGTCATCATAAATGGTCTTTATATTGTCCTCAGTCCTTCTTGCAAAGAGACTTGGACTGGTTTATCTTTCAAAGCCTTTAGAGGGATTTGGCCTTATTTCAAGCTTACTGTTGCTTCTGCTGTCATGCTTTGGTTTGTGCAGAATCTCCCTCCTTTTAATATTGTATATCGTTTGCGTAACTTGGATATCTCAAATATTATCTCAAAACATATATCTTAAATAAGGTGATTATGTGATATCACATTCATCAAGCGGATTTAGAATTTTCAAAATAATTTGTTGTATTGTTCCATCACTGGCACTTTTTGGAATAACTTTTGAGATTTCTAGCATTACTCATTATCATACATGATTTTATATCTTTATTGCTTTTGGATGATCATGTTTTACTTTGTTGATCAGTTTGGAGATCTGGTACAATCAAGGGCTGGTGCTTATATCTGGGCTCCTCCCTAATCCTACACTTTCATTAGACTCTATTTCCATTTGGTAAGTCAAAGATCCCTTATGCCTTTCCACAATGCATAGATCACTTTTACACATACAAATATACTTCTTATGTACTTCTTATGAATGTATACGTTCAGTATGAATTACTGGAACTGGGACATAAATTTTATGTTGGGACTATCTGCAGCAGCCAGGTTAGTGAAACTGCCACTAACTAGCTAGTTTATTATATTAGAGACATTCAAATGGTATTATTACCTTTAATATCCTTGTTTTAAACTAATTACAGCGTTCGAGTGAGTAATGAACTTGGAGCACGCCATCCAAGAGTTGCAAAATTTTCAGTAATAGTAGTGAACACGACAAGCATCTCCATCAGTATAGTTTTCAGTGCGATTGTCTTGATATTCCGGGTTGGATTGAGTAAACTCTTTACAAGTGATTCTGAGCTGATCGAAGCAGTTTCCAATTTGACACCATTGCTTGCCATCTCTATTTTCTTGAATGGAATTCAACCTATACTTTCAGGTAAGTTATTAAGTTGATGATGATTAACATCGTGCCCCTCAAAAGGGTTAATTGGAATCACTGACAATAGTTTAATAAACTTTTTTCCACTTTCGGAAATTTCAGGTGTGGCCATTGGGAGTGGGTGGCAAGCTCTAGTAGCTTATGTTAACTTAGCTTGTTACTATATCATTGGTCTCCCAATTGGATGTGTGCTTGGCTTCAAAACAAGCTTAGGAGTAGCAGTAAGCTGAAGATTATTTTCACTCTAATTTATAAACTCAAACTCTACTCTAATCCTGGTGTGAGTGGGTCGAATTGAATATGAAATGAATGGATGTTGATATATTTCAGGGCATCTGGTGGGGGATGATTGTTGGAGTTCTCTTGCAAACATTAACTTTAATTATTCTCACTGTCAGAACTAATTGGGAGGCTGAGGTAACTTTTTTAACTGGGTTTTCAATTATGTACTTTTATCATCATTCACTAATACGGTAATAATATTTTGTAGGTCGAAAAAGCTGCTGAGCGGTTGAAGAGATCTTCAAACGAGGAGTCCCTGTTGGTCGCTGATGTATAAGGCCATTATTACCTTCTTTTTGTGGGTGTTAGTGGACTCGGTCTCTTCAAAAGTGTTATAAGATGTCTTGGTTTGAATCTTGTTACACGAGGATTCAAAAAGAATCTAATTTATGTTCCATAAAGTTCTGTTCTTTTTTTATTTTTTTTCCTGAATAAACACATATAAACCTTCTTTTCTCACAGTGCGGCCAATGCTGAAGCACCAAAAATCTATCTACACTTACTATGTACGAATCTATCAGTTGTAGCCAGCATAACCGTTGAGAATCTTGAACTTAAAGATGGAAGATCTTTACTTTAATCAATCTTGTTATCAAGTTTCATTCTCAAGTGAAACAAAGAACTAATGGAAAAGCCTGCTGAAGTAAAATAATCTCCATGTCTTTAATCACTTTCAAGGCACATTTCACACTCTGATATCACATACAACAACTATCCCTTATTTCTCAGATAATTGCAGTAAACAGTGTAGATCTGAAAGTAAAACTGCTACCCTTGTCCATATAATAATATACATATATAATCCAAAATTGATTAATTTTACACAAAAATCGAGCCTTAATAGACCCATTAGGAGTCGGAGAGCCATTATGAGAAAAGTGCATATACACTTAAGGGTCGACCAATCTCATTGAACTAATTCTTGACGTTAAGTATTATAACTGTACTGCAAAACATTAAGTTCCCGAATTCACAAGTCAACTGTTTGTAGAGTATGCAGGCTGCCTTGATTTTGTCGATGATCACTGTTAAAAGGGTATCAATCATCTGACTTTTCATTATAAATGTTCTCATCTGCAACAATGGCCTCGGCATCATCATTCTCATTGTCATCTTCATCATCATCATCATCATCATCATCACCCAATTGAGATCCTCCATTAACCCTTGGCTTGTTGCTTTGATGATCCAAATTTCCAACAAGTTCATTGGCTTCTTTTTGTTCATCTGCTGTTTTGGCCAAAGACAAAAGAATATTCTTCGCTTTCTGGTCAGGAGTAAAACCACAAGATTCCATTTCCTTATACCAAACAACGGCACTATTGAAATCTCTATTCTTCCCATGTGCATCCATGTTTGGAGTGAGGATTGTTTCATTTGCTTTGAAACCACTTAATTGCATTTTTTCACATGTCTCCATCATTTTTTCAAGATTATTTACCTTAGCATATCCTTTAATCAATGTCCCATAGGTGATAACATTGGGTTGATATCCATCATGTTTCAGTCTCTTGAAGAACTTTTTAGCACCCTCCATGTCAGATGCATTTACATCCATGAAGAATAGCAAGAACAATAATATAATGATAAGAAAAGATAAGCTGGCTTGGGTTGCTTATCTTTAAAACTTGACTTGAAACTTGATTCTTGATCGTGAATCTTGATTTCTTTGCTTTAATCTTCGATTTTATATTGTGAATTATTTTTTTAAGTTTTTTCCTCTTTAAAGCCTGTGTTTTTATAAGTATGAGAAACCATAGGAGTGAGAGGATTCAAACTCTAGCACTGGGCAGTGGGCACCACGGTGCTCTATGTCTTGGAATCAGGCGCAGCAGTGCCTATCCTTAGGCCCCGTAATGCCCAGGCCTGTTTCAGTCGGGTCTAAAAAATTATTGTATCTATTTTGTTTTGCATCCATTTTGCCTTACCTTTATTCCTATGTGTCACATTTTTCGTCGCGCACTTAGTTATAATAAAAAACATAATTAAATAGTCAAATATTCATGATTTGAAAAAAATACGAAAAGTTGGAGACTAAATATATTGATATATGTATGCCCTTATCAATTATCAAGAAACTTCTCTCTCAAGAGACTTTAGAGAGTATAGGTTTAGTTGGCAAGTTGGCTGAGTTGCCAAAGAAAAGAAGTGGAAGAGGTAATTTTTGTACTTTGACGATATTTTGGTTTTCTTAACTACTCTATTCTTTAACTTGCCTTTTGATAGGGGTTAATTAAGTCTAATATTTTTATTTTTCAAACTTAATATTTTTTTGTAGAAATTAAGATTATTTGGCTTTTTATATATTTTGTTATTATGTTTTGTAGGTTTGAAGTCAATAGAACAAATAGGGTCAAAATCTAATAAAAATAAGGTAAAAATATCAAATTACTATAGTGATTTGCTGCAGTAACGAACAAATAAGGTCACTTTGATTAGTTTTTGTACTCTTTCTTTATCATTATGTTCTTATTCTTGTTGATCTTATGAATTGGTTGGATACTTTTGATTTTGTAATGGGCTAAATTGTTTATCTAGGGTTAGACTATGTGAACCTAGTATTGTTTGGATTTTGTTAATTCTTAGTTTATGATCTTAATATAATAGATTGATTCATGCTATCTGAGTTTAATGCTTTCATTATACTTGATCAATATTTTGAATGATTAAGGAACCATGATGAACTTGACGGATAGATTCATGTGTTTAGCCAATGCTAGTTTGATGCATGATCATATAGTAACAATTATGAGTTTCATCTAGGATAGACATATACCTAGGTGGCATGTATAGTATAATTTAGACTTGATCTTAATTTAGTGATTGTTAGAATGTATAATATAGTTACTTGACCATCGACAAAGGCTTGTGATAAGATTAGTGTCTAAGCCAATCAATTGGTATTAAGGGATTAACTAAGATATTAATGAGTCCAATAAAATATTAGAGGATGAGTCTATACCCTAGATTATTATCTTTTGGTGAATTTATCTCTTGTTTGTTACTATTTAGGTTAATTTAATTGATAGAATTAGGTTAGTTAATTAAATTATAGATTTTAGTTTTCTGAATAAAAGTTAAGTAGTATAATTTTAGTACTTAATTGAAAGAATTAGATTGCATAGTCCTTGTGGGATCAATAATTGGACCTTAAATCCTATATTACTTGATACGATAGTGTACGCTTACGCTTAGCTACTATAACAACAATCACCTTTCTCTTTTCTAAGTAGAAATCAATGTGGGTTAGAGCAACCGAAAGCATCATCGCTCTTCTAAGACTTTAGGATTGAGTAAGAAAACCCAGGGTCATCTTTTCATTCCTTAAGTGGTACAAAAGTGGTGAATCAAGTGATATGGAAGGAAATGGTTTGAGGAGCTCCTCAACTAATAAAAGGAGAAGATCCTCTGAGAGTTTTGGTAGATTGAGATGAAGTTCCTCATCCCCCTTCATCCATTGCCCCTCTTCCTCAGTAAATAAGTAAGGGTAGCCTCGCTACTAGGGTAATAGTTACAGTTACCATAGCCTTCAGTTATATTGACTTTAGCCCAAGTAGCTCATGGGTGAAACCAGGGTGATTAACTTTTAAGTTGTCTGATGTCCCAAGTTTTTGGTGATGAGGTGAACATGGACTTTGATAGATGTATCCATATGTTCAAAGCTCGTTACCCTAACTTAGACCTCATCAAGCTTAAGGAAACGGTAGTAGCCTAGGTAAAGGTCAAGGAGAATGAAGTCGAAGACCCTCCCTAAATTGAAACCACTCCTTAAATTGATCAAGTCACTCCAACTAAGGACGTTCCTGCTCCTCTTGTTGAGGACCCCCTCTTGCTTTTCATGCTTAGGGTTTATTTTTTTCTTGTCTAAATTCATGAAATCTAGGGTAAACCTTTCTGTTTGTGATATTTCATTTATTAAATAAAAAGACTTTTCTTGCATACTTGTTTTTCTCTTTAGTATGGATGTTATTTGATTTCATATGCTCTGTGTTTAATATATTTAAATGAGCTTGCATATACATTTACTTTAATTTCCTTGAGTGCGAACTTTTAAATCAAGAGAAACATAAGTTTATGACCTTGGCTCTAACCTTTAACCACAGCTTAAAGTTTTGGCTAAGAAATGTTTAGGATTTTGGTTGAGAGGGTCTTTGGTGACTTAGTCTCTGTATTCTCTTGGTTCTTTTATCAAAGTTTTATTTAAGTTTCTAAGAAGTGTCTAGATAAAGGGCCGAGGAGTTTATTTGGGCCTTGCTCTATTTCTCTTTAGCTTGGCTCTTTAATCGATCAAAGGAGTAATAGGGGCCTATCTTATGTCCCTCCGACTCAACTCCTCAATCGATTGAGGTGTTCATAGGGGCCTTACCTTGTATCCCATCGTCTCGGCTCCTTAAATAGCTAAGGGGGTCGTAGGGGTCTTGACTTGTATCCCGTATCCCTTATACTTAGCTTTTCAACTGATCGAGGGCGTCGTAAGGGCCTTGTCCTGTATCCTCTTGACTCGGTTCATCAACTAACTAAAATGTTTAAAAGGGCCTTGCTCTATAACCTTTCTACTTGGTTCTTCAATCGATTGATGGAATTATAAGGGCGTTGCTATATATCCCATCAATTCGGTACTTCAACTGACTAAAGAGGTCATAGGGGCCTTGTCCCGTATCTTCTTCACTTGGATCTTTAACCAACCGAGGAGGTCATAAAGGCCTTACCCTGTTTCCTTTCGACTTGGCTCTTTAATCGACTAATGGGTTCATAAGAGCCTTATCTTATATCTCTTCATTCATTTCTTCAATCGATTAAGGAGGTTATACGAGCCTAGCCCTATATAACTTCAATCGGACTCTTCAACCAATTGAGGGAGAAGTCGGGGCCTTGCCCTATATCCCTTAAACCCAGCTCTTCAATAATTCCTTCCAGGAAACCACATCAATGTTCTTAAAAGAGGGAGTGATTATTACTTATATGAATTTAAGCACTCGCAAAATAGTCATCACAATAGTGAGTGTAAGTAGAGAATTATTGAGTAGTAAGTTTAGAGTTTTATCTTGTGCTTTTTAGTGTATACAAGGCTCTCTGGAAGTGTTCCAATTCATTTTGGACTTTTATGTTTGCCAAATTCTTCAGCGTATTTCTTCATGGCCTTTTTTTTTTACTATAATTAAAGGCTTCCTCGAGATTGAGCTGCCTTTGTCATCTTCCCTAATTTGGATTCCTAGGACTTTCTTCGCGGGTGACTTTGTTGTACATCTTTGATTCATGACCTTTTGTTTGTTCCCCATAGACGATGCTGAAGTATTGACATTAGGTTTTAGGCCCTCCTGGGATGATGAGTCAAATTTATATTTTAATGGTAACATATTTGAGCCTGTTATCGATCTTTAGTCAAACTTTAGTCAAGATAGTCATTCATTAATGTTCGAAAGGTTTATAACGAGCAATAAGCAACGTGTGAGAGCTCTGTAAATTGCTTTGTCAGATTAAACAATGAAGAAAATATATGAACATACATGAAATATGAGAATTATAATAGTTCAGCTCCGTAAAAGTCTACATCCATTTTATTGAGCCTTTACACAATAAATTACAAGATAAATTACTTTGTAGCTAGAGAGACCTTGAGAGTTATTTAAGACATTTTGGAAGTTTTGGCTAGGTTATTTAATGGTTTCTTAAGATGCCTCTTTTTTCCTCTCAAGCACCCCTCATTTCTTCTTGAGTTATTTATTTATAGGTGATGAACACTTAAAATTATATATTTAATAAGGATTTTATATCATTGATTTGTATTACTAGTGTCTTTAACCCCTCTAACTTAAGTATGTTTACAATATTGCACTTAATTAGTTTTTAACTATTTTGTAGTAGGTTCGGTAAAATAGGCATAACTTTCTAGCTAATAAACCAATTGGAGTGATTCTTGATCTTGTGAAGAGTTGACTCAATAGGCTAACATATTGTATTTCACAAAGCATTTGAAATTAGAGCGTTTAGAGGGTAAAAATAGCCTAGAACAACATCGATCTATAGTACAAGTCCAATCTAAATAGTCATCAGTATTTGGTTAATAACTATAGAAATACATATATAATACGTATAAAAAAATGCAATCTGAAAAGATAAGAGACTTATATACAATTTTGATGTTTTGGATGATAGCTAAATCAGACTACATCAATTCTAAATTGAACAATCAAGTGGGTGTATTAATGATAATCAATGCAAATTATTTGCCACCCTTATTGACTTTTATCATCCAAATGGTTCTCTCATTATTTGTCTTGATTTATCCATATTTTTATATAAAATAGATGGCTTGTTTATGCCCAAAGCATATAATTAGAGAACTAGATTTTAGTTTAAAGCATTTATCTTTTATATTATTTCTTTGTAGTATTATTTCTCTTGTTTACTATTCTAAAGTTATGTTATCTCTTCTTCCATCTCTTTTCTTTTTCTTTAGTTTTGTTATGTCCAAGTAATTTTTCTTTTACTAAGGTGAAAGAGTGAAACTCTTGGCAAGGTAATAAGATATACTTAACTCTTATTTATGAATTTAATGTTTCATTCTTATGTTATGTAGATTTATATATGTTGTATTTATTTTATTTGTAATATTAATATATTTTCTTGTAAAGTGGTGTATCTTGATTTATTATAGACAAATTTTATAGTTGGCATAATAAATACTTGAAACCATTTACAAGATTTCGTGTAAATACCCTTTCTTGTAAAGTAGGAGTTTTGATTTATTGTAGACAAATATAAAGATTGACATAATAAATACTTGAACCCATTTATAAGATTTAGTGTATAATAATTGAAAGAAATATATACTAGTTAATATATAAATTGTGATGAACTTTAATTGTTATATCTTCCGATTGAAACCTCTTTTGTGTGAGAATTTCAATTGAATTACAGAAAGAGTTGAATATATTCATATTTCATATGCTAAGAGTGGATCCCCATAACCTGAGCTTTTATTTTAATTGGTTAATTGAATTATTATTTGCAAACATCTTATATTGTTTTAATTGTTTTTAAAGTATATATAGTTTGTAATTTTAATTTTACTTTTCTATGGATCGACCCCATTCTCATCGGGTTATTTATTACTTTGACAATCTTACACTTGAAAATAAACTCATATATTCTTGACATATCAATATGCATTCTCGACAGTTAAATCCTTATAAGATTAGGATAAGCTATTTTCTTTTCTATTTAGGACATGTTCCAAGATTGTAGGAGAATTATTTTCAAAGACCTCGGTGGTTCGAGGTCTTGAGGATAAATGTGGCGCGAGTCTTTAGGCCTGTTGACTTAACTTTGATGCTCAATAAGTGGTGAATGAGTGAAAATAAGTGCAAATAAGTACTCTTTCGGGTCTAAGAAAGAGAAGTGGTCAACCTAGTTAGAGGGTACTAAAGCAATCTATTGCGGTTAATTTTGGTTGCTGAGAAGCTTCTGAAGCCGAAGTTATGATCATGCCCCGAGATCATCCTATATGATTTTGACCCTTAGAGTCCTCTAATGGTAATCGACAACAGCCCTCTTATTCTCTCCATAATAAGCTTGGTTGTGATCAAGAACCTCAGGTATAAGGTTTCGAGTTGTGGGTCAAGTTGAGTCCTTAAGAAAAATGAGCTCTAGGTTGTCGAAACTCTAAGAGGAACAACACCTTTTATTTATTTTCTAATTTTCCAAAACCAAAAAGAATTGTCTTCATTAATACTATAATTAAGAGGAAAATAAAATTTAAGGCAGCTACCAATTACCCTCTCTTATTTTGAGCATTACCCATTTACCCATTTGATATTTTATATTACTCAAAAAATTCCCCTGCTATTATATTAGCTACTAATTTTTATTGTCTTTTTATTAATTTACTCTTACATTACTATTTTTTCATAAATTATTAATGTAGTTTGTTTTAAAAAATAATAAAATAAATCACAACATATTTATGTTATAATAGAAGGATGAATATTTTAGTTATTTTAATTTTTTGTTTTATGTTTTATATTTTATATTCTTATTAATATTTAATATTTTTTTATGCATATGCTCATTAGAAAGAATAAATATGTTATAGTTTTATTTTTTATTTTTTTAAAAAAATTACTAAAAATATAATAAAATAATAAAACCATAATATATTTATTCTTTCTCAAAATTATTAAACATTAATGTATTTTAAAAAAATTAATTAACAAATAAACTTTTAAATATAAAGCAAAAGAAAAAGAAAACTAAAATAACTAAAATATTCATTATTTCATCATAATATAAATATGTTATGATTTTTATTATTTTAATTTTTTTAAAATTACATTAATAATTTATAAAAAAAATAATAATATAATAGTAGATTAGTAAAAATACAATAAGAATTAGTAAATAATATAACAATAGAGGGTTTTTGGGTAATATAAAACATTAGGAAGGTAAGAAGATAATGTTCTAAACAAGGGGTTATATATATATATATTTGAAAAGAAATTGTTTTCATTCAAACAAACGGGAAAACATCCATCCAAGTCATTACATCTTGGTAGTTAAAAGCCATTTTGGCTAGATTGTGAGCTAGAAGATTACAAGCTCTTGACACATGCCTAACAATAACCCCATACTTGTCCTGTAAAAGATCCTAAATGCTAGAGATTACCCATTTGATCTCCTTTAGTGACTTGATGGATCTATTAATAAGACTTGCAATATTTTTTGAATCAGTTTCGACAACTAGAGGGAAGAAATTAAGATCACTATCCACATTTAACCCAAAAAGAACAGCTTCAGCTTCTACAAAATCGAAATCTTCACCCCCATGCTTTTAGCAGTGGCCATGACGTTTGCAGTACCTTGGTCATCTCAGATTACTACTCCCAGACCTATTTTGCTATCCTTATGTTGTAGGGCAGCTTCCACATTCAATTTAAAAGAGCCTGGAGGTGGAGGCTCCTAAGTCGGTTCATCGTGACTGTCCTTATTTCTATCCTCACCTGATATCCTTTTTGGTGTGATAAGGCTTTGAATGTGCTCCGAATCAAAGTATTGCTCTGCTCTTTCCACAGTTCTGGAGGGGTCTTCGCCTTTCCATAATTAGTTTGTTTCTGGCCTGCTAGTTCACCCCTAAGAGCATTACTATCTTATCAAATTCAGCCTTTGTTGTTATAAAGCTTATATGATTAAGGAAGCTCCACAAATCAGTCTCTGTAGAGCCCTTCACCAGTTCTGCAAACTTGGAACATCTCCATACCTTTTTGGCCGTTTTACAAGTTAATAGGGCATGCATATTGGTTTCATTCTCCTTGTGACATCTGGTGCAGATCAAAGACTCCAGGATTCTTCTTTTGACTAGGTTTTCAACAACAGAAAGTGAGTTATTTGCAATTGTCCATAGGAATATTTTTGCTTTCTGAGGGATCTGGCAGTTCCAAATTTTCCTCCACCAGCCGCCATTTCCTTCTAAGGATTCAGGCTGATCAAAATTGTTCCAGCTCATTGCTAGGTGATAAGCACTTTTTATTGAAAAAAATTCCTCTGGTTTCATAGTGCCAACAAACCTGGTCCTTCATTTTGGTTGGGGGGAGGGGAATTTTGAAGATGGCTTCAACATCTATATCATAGAAATGCTACCTGATTAACTCTTCATTCCATTCATTTGTCTCAGTTATCAGTAAAGCCACCATGCTGTTAGTGGGAAGGGATTAAGGTGAGACAGGTTTGAGGGTTGGGATCCTTGGGATCTAATTGTCTCCATAGATTTTAGTGTGACCTCCATCACCAATGATCCATCTCATCCATTGCTGCAACACTTGTCTCCCCCATAACAAGCTCCTCTAAATATACGAAGGATTGTTACCTATAGTTACATCCAAGAAATTGCCATTCTTAAAATATCTAACTTTCAAGACTTGTGCTACTAGAGAATCAAAATTCTGCACCATTCTCCAGCCTTACTTTGCAAGCAAGACTTACTGAAACAGGAGAAATCCCTAAACCCCAGCCCTCCCTGATGTTTGCTCCGACAGATCCTTCTCCATTTGATCCAATGAATCTTCAATAAGAGGTTATATATAGTTTCTTTAAAATTTATAAATACGTTACTGAGGGGGAAATTCCTTAGTAAAGAGTCTTAGCAAAACGGTAACATGTAGGTTTTTTTTTTAATTTTTTTAATTCGAATATTTTACGTTCTATAAACATTCTCAGAATTTATTCACCTTTGAAAGTTAAAACAGAGTTCTGAATCTCCTGATCATCCATTTTGTTTGCTAAAGTCACCTTACTTTAAAAATAAAAAAAAACTAAAAGTCACCTTATTGATATGGAGTATAAGCAGAAAAAAAAGAAAAGGAATAATTTATAAGTTGACGCCATCCATCATTGAAAGTTGAAAGATATAACAAGTTCGTTCTTATGATCATTTATTTTTTTAATTTAACAGCTCTTATTTCTGAAGTAAATAATAATAAGGAAAAGGAAAAGGAAAAGACAATAGAAGTTTCTAATAAATATTCTCTTTTATTGATGACTCTCATTGACTGCCAGAATCAGATGATCCACGACACCACTTCCTGCCCAGTTACTTAATAGGAAAGTGGACCCCACTCGTTTACTTGTCAAACCTACTTCATAATTCATGTGATCAAACACCAACCAAGCTGAAGTTAAAAATAAAAATAAAAAAAATAACGACACAAAGGGTTACGAAACCAAAAACCAAACCAACAAAACACAGCTCCGTGCAAAATGCTTCTGTTTTTCTTATGTCTCTTGTCGCTCTCTGCTGACTCAGTCTCTCAACCAAATTCGGCCTCTATCTCCAGCGACTCAAATTCGGCCTCTCCGATCCAACTCACTCCCTCTCTTCATGGGACAACAACAACCGAGACGACACCCCATGCAACTGGTTCGGCGTCACCTGCGACCCCGTGACTTACCGAGTCACCTCCGTTGATCTTTCCCACTTACAACTCGCCGGACCTTTCCCCATTTTCTTCTGCCGTCTCCCTTATCTCTCTTCGACAACTCCATAAACTCATCGCTGCCGCTTGACGTTTCCACCTGTCAAAATCTCACTCACTTGAACTTGGGATCAAATTTCATCGTGGGCACCATCCCTGAAACTCTTTCTCAAATGAAAAAGCTCAAGCCTTTAGACTTGAGCGCCAACAACTTCACTGGAGATATTCTTGCGAGTTTCGGCGAGTTCACTCAGCTCGAGTCACTCTCACTCGCCGGTAATCTTCTTAATGGGAGAATACCCACTTGGTTTAGTAACATTTTCACTCTGAAACAACTTCATCTCGCTTATAACCCGTTTTCACCGGGTCAGATACCGACTCAACTCGGTAACTTGACAAACCTTGAAGTTCTCTGGATCAGTGACTGTAACCTCGTGGGTCAAATTCCGGAGAGCTTAACTTCTTTGAATCGGCTTTATAATCTAGATTTGTCATCGAACAGGCTCACTGGGTCAATTCCGAGTTCGATTACCCAGTTACAAAGGGTTCTTTGCCAGAGGGTATTACCCGCTCTAAGAAATTGCATGAACTTAAATTGTTCAACAACAAACTCAATGGCGAGTTGCCGAGTGAACTTGGAAAGAACTCGGCTTTTCGAATGCTAGACCTCTCTTACAATCAATTTTCTGGTGAAATCCCGAAGGGTTTGTGTGACAAAGGCTCATTGGAGGATCTGATGTTGATATACAATTCGTTTGTCGGGAAAATCCCAGAAAGTCTCGGAAATTGTCAGAGCTTAAGGATGGTTCGTTTGAGGCACAATTTGCTATCTGGTTCTGTTCCTGACGAGTTCTGGGGTTTGCCTCATATGTATTTGCTTGAACTTGTTGAGAATTCATTTACTGGGCAAATACCAAAATTCATTTCTGGTGCAAATAATCTTTCCATTTTATTGGTTTCCAAAAATAGCTTTTCTGGAGTCATTCCGGATGAAGTTGGGTTGTTGGATAATTTAGTAGAATTTTCTGGGAATGATAACAAGTTTACGGGAATTCCAGGGAGTTTAGTGAAATTGAGCCAGTTGGGAAAGCTTGATCTTAGTGAAAATGAACTATCTGGTGGCATTCCGGATGGAATTCAGGGTTGGAAGAATCTGAATGAGCTCAATTTGGCTAGTAATAGGCTATCTGGTAAAATTCCAAGTGAAATTGGGAATTTGCCGGTGCTGAACTATCTTGATCTTTCTGGGAATACCTTTTCTGGGAAAATCCCGCTTGAATTGCAGAATTTGAAGCTCAACTTGCTTAATTTGTCAAATAATCAGCTTTCCGGCGAGCTACCTTCTCTATATGCTAAGGAAATGTATAGGAATAGTTTTGTGGGTAATCCTGGTTTATGCGGTGACTTGGCTGGTCTCTGTCCAAAGACAGGTGGATCTAAGAACGAAGATTCTCTGTGGATTCTTCTATTGATTTTCGTACTTGTTGCAGTTGTGTTTGTTGTTGGGACGGTCTGGTTCTATTTTAAGTACAAGAAACTTAAGAAGAAAAAGAAACGAATAGCTCTATCAAAGTGGAAATCATTCCACAAAATTGGTTTTTGTGAGTTTGAGATTATTCATTGCCTTAAGGAAGAGAGTTTGATAGGAAGCGGTGCTTCTGGGAAAGTTTACAAAGTTGTGCTCAGTAATGGTGAAGTAGTGACAGTGAAGAAATTATGTGGAAGAGCCAAGAAGGAGGATATGTGTAACGAGTCACAGAGAGATGAATTTGAAGCAGAAGTTGAAACGCTGGGAAAGATTAGGCACAAAAACATTGTGAGATTGTGGTGTTGTTGCAACACTGGAGACTGCAAGCTGCTGGTTTATGAATACATGCCAAATGGGAGCTTGGGGGATTTGCTGCATAGCAGCAAAGCAGGTTTTTGGACTGGCCCACTAGGTATAAGATAGCTTTGGACGCTGCTGAGGGGTTATCTTATTTGCATCATGATTGTGTTCCTCCCATTGTTCATCGGGATGTAAAATCCAACAATATATTGTTGGATGCGGAGTTTAGTGCCAGAGTAGCAGATTTTGGATTGCTAAAGTCGTTGAAAGAGTTAGCCAAGGGCCAGAACCGATGTCTGTGATTGCGGGTTCTTGTGGTTACATTGCACCAGGTGTGTTTGCTGGACTTCCTGTTACATATCTTTTTAAGTTGCTATATTGAATTAAGACCAATTGTTAGATTCTTGAGTTTATTGTCTTAAAACTTGCCTTTTCTATCAAGGTAATCATGTAAATATACTCATGCACACCTCCAATCATACTATAAAAGTTTGGAGAAGTTATGGTCAATCTAACAAAATTGTTGCATGCTAGGACTAGGTGGTTGATTTAAGACTAGTGCAGAATTAACTTGTTCATGTTATTGTTACAATGATCCTTATATTTGAATTCATACTAACATTTGTTCTGTTTCATTGGGAATTTGATTCAGAATATGCCTACACTCTTCGAGTGAATGAAAAGAGTGATATTTACAGTTTTGGTGTGGTTCTTCTGGAATTGGTTACGGGTAGACCCCTGATTGATCCAGAATTTGGGGAGAGAGACCTAGTAAAATGGGTATGCACCACCTTGGACCAAAAAGGCTTTGACAGTGTGATCGATCCCAGACTTGATTACAGCTACAAGAATCAAATTTGCAGGCTCCTTGAGATCTGGCTCCTCTGCACCAATGCACTTCCCATCAATCGCCCTTCAATGCGGAAGGTAGTGAAGTTGTTTCAAGAGGTTACTGCAGATAAAATGTCTAAGATCAATAAGAAAGACGGGAAGCTCTCGCCTTACTACTATGAAAGATGCATCGGATCAAATTTCAATTTAAGAACTTAGTTAAACTTTAACTTTAGCTTTCAGTTTTTAGCCCCTCATGCCGTTTAAGATTTCGTGGGGGAAAGGGAAGTGCGCAGTAGGGAGACAGATTTTCTCAACATGCCCGCTTGAAATGTGCAACTACAGTAAGTTAGACCACAAATTTTTAAGACATTGAAGAGTGCAACTGCGAGTTTGTCATAGTGTTTAGTTGGTGTTTGGTTTCCACTTTGGTTAGGTAATTGTAACATGAAAAAATGAGGCTTGTCAACAATGAAACATCTTTTCAGCAATAACAACTGTAATGGAATAGATTTGTACAAATAGTTGTGAAATGTGTAACTAAAGCATCAATGCCTCATTTTGGCCATGTTGAAGATTCCTAACTGATAGTGATGGGGCAGCCTCTGTTAATTTAATGAAGATATTGTATGCAAGTAGTAGGCATCGGCCTCAATGGCTGCCCCTCATTTACTGACTTGGGTCCTCATTTGAGAGTGTCTTTCTCGTGTTGCACATTTTGGAGGTTGAGAGCTTTGGGCCCGATGTATTTGTTCATGTGAGAATGACAAGCCGAAGCCGCCATGTAAGAATGTACGGGTGGGCACCATCGTCCACTGCATGTCACTAAATGTATACATGATACGATTGTACAATCGCCTAATTTGATCCTTTCTAAGTACATCCATTTCCCGATTTCCGTGCGTTGAAGAGTCGAGTGCTGTCAAATTCTTTCTGGTGTTGTGCTAATAACGTGACTTCGTGTGATTGTGATCTTTTTTATTTAAACAAATATTACATGTAGTAGAACCAAGGACGTTTGAATATCATTTTATTTTTGATAGCTTCTATTTTAAATGAACTAATTTTTTTTAACAAAAAAAGGAAAAATTAGATAATTATATTTTTAATTTATATTTTCTCTTTTTACCAAAATTTTTGAACTCTTTATAAAAACCGCTCTAAAATTAAATTATAAAAATAATTAGATTGTTAGTAAAATAAATAAAAAATAAATAAATTATATTGTAGTAAAATTGTGAAGAGAAATAAAGTGAATAAAATTAAGAATTTAAAAAAAAGTAAAAAATTGGAAAAATCTAAAATTGATGAATTAAAGAAAAATTTTGCAAGACCATTACTCGTATAAAAGAAATGACTGCACGTAAAATTTCACGGCCAATTCTCATGTGAATGGTTTTTTTAAAAAAAAATTCTCTTACTTTTTTTAAGTTATTTATTTATTATTTATATTTGAATAAATATTACATTATTAAAATAATTATAATATTTAATTATTTTTTTATATATTTTAAAAATAGATTTTAAAAATATAAAAAAATACAATAAAAAAAAAAATGGCATTTCATGCGTGCTACGCAGATAGACCTGCAATGGCCCCATACATTTTGAGTGCGTTTCGCAAGCGAGTAAAACTCCAAATTTTTTCTCAATTATTTTTTTATTTTTTAAATATGTTTTTTTAAAATAATTAAACAATTTATTTATTTTATTTGTTATTTATTAAATGGTCAATTCATTTTTCAATTAAAAAATTATTTATTTAATAATATAATATATATTAAAATATAAATAATAAATAATAACTAAATAGCTTTAAAATTAAATTAATTTTTTTAAAAAAAGAAAGCTATTCCCATGGCCAATTCTTGTGGTCCCGTGAAAGTTTTCCTCGATGCACCAATTTTTAGATTTCTTAGATTTTTTTAAAAATTTTAATCTCATCCACTTTATTTCTCTCCACAATAAGTTAAGGATATAATTGTTTAATTATCCACTTCTTGCCTACAAATGATTAGTTCATTCATTTGTGATGCAAACGATGCTGCATAGCCTATACGCATACAAGAGAAAGAACTCATATGTGAGCTTTGAGGTACACATGAGACACGTGGATTTGGAGGGGCTCAAGTTCAGTAATCATATGATCCATTAAGTTTGTCAAATGGGCCAATCACAAGATTTAGAGCCAAGCAATTAAAATAAGTATTAAATGGGTTGATTCAACAAGTTTGTGAAATGGCAAACACATGGAGGCCTAGTAGAAGCTCAAATCCATTTCAAATATGTTCAAATCAAATTAAAAAAAAACCTAATCACTTTGATTACGATAGATTTTTTAGAAATTTGATTCTAGAAAGCCAGTGATAAACGTAAATTATATCAATTATATTCACTTTTTAAAACTTGATTAATTGCTCATTATAATAAAAATATTAGCCTTTTTATATGTTTTATTGCTATTTTGTAGGTTTGGAGTTAATGGAACAATTGGGCATGAAAATCTAAGGAAAATCTACAATGTTCGTGAACAGTAACTGTGCTACAATATTTTCGCCCCAATAATGAATAGTATTCACTGCAGCGGTGAACAGTGCAATTTTTTCTAAACATAAAAAAAATACAACTTCAAGACTCCAATCAATCTCTATATAAAGGTTACTCATTTCAGACCTCAAAGAACACAAAACTTAGGACTCTTAGAGCCACAACACATTCAAGAAGAGTAATTTTAGAGATAAGTGATGATTTGTTAAGAGATTCAGTCACCATTTAATGTCACTAATTTTAGCATTTTCTGTATTTTTAGCTTGAAATAAAGTGTTCTCCTTAAATTGTGATTAATGAATGTTATTTGGACAGGTTTAGGTAAAATGGACATAACTCTTAATGTAGAAATCAAAATGAAGAAATTCTTAAACCTGGTGCAACATGACTCAATCGTACACAAATTTGAAGAATAGTAGAAAAGCCAAATCCAACATGTTATGGGCCAAAAATTGAGATACATAGAATCGGGCTACAACTTCTGCCCAGCTCGACCCAACTCACGTATTTGGATCATATCTCACAAAATACGTACTCAATTAGTATAATTCTTGAAGTTATGAAATTCTGACTTAATTATCAACAACTCGTATGTTGATGGAAAGTCCAAATTAGCTGTTATCATGGACCAAATCGTATTGCAAGTGCGTAAAATGGTTATTGGCTGAAATCTGTTGTTTGCTCATATCTCATTGGATACTCATCCAATTTGCATGAACTCAGTGCCTATGGAAAGAAGAGACAAAATGCTACAACTTGCATGTCAACCACAGAAGCTACATTGGTCATTTACATTATCAAAAACGTGCTGCAAGTGGATGAATGAGTTATTGGCCTAAATTTATTGAAGATTGATGTCACCATGACATATTTCCATTCATTGCCTATATAAGGAGACTCTTAGGACGTTTTCAATTTTAGATAATTCTCTTTTCTTTTCTTCTCATTAACATATATTGTAATTTAGGCTAGAGTTTTTGACAAAGCTAAGAGATGAACTTTTATGTGTAATAAATCCACTTCTATGCTTTGATTCGTTGTCAAGAGCTACAAATGTTGTAAGTTTGGTTTTGATTAAACTCTTATCTAGTTTATTTTCTATAATCTAGAGGTTATAATTCTCATGTCTCATATATGTTCAGTCATGCTTTTCTTATGTGATTCTTGTTGAATTATAATTGTTATTGGTTACATTGTTTTATATGTTAATCTTTTACTGCAATATTGTCAAATTGATATATTGTCGATCTTGGATAACATGTAAGGGTAATAAATGTTTGATATTCAAGTTGATCTTTTACTGCAATATTGTCAAAATGATATATTGTGGATCTTAGATAACTTGTATAAATAAACATGATTTGTGTTAATATTTGGAAAAGAGTTTAGTCATATCAAATGTATGTGTTATCAAATGTGTTATATTTTATATATCTTCCGATTGATTGTTTGAATGTAAAACAGTCAATTGAGTTATAAACACTGAATCAAAGTGTAGAGTAGATTTATAAAGTATAATTGTAATTCTCGAAGCCTTGTTTGAATTATCATAAGACATTTCCTTCAAATCATAGACAATTCTATCTCATCCACTTAAATCAATTAATTTTATCCTTTGCTATTGCTTTAATATTTTACTTTACCAACCTATTTTGCCAAAATCTTCCTCGTGGGATTGACACCTCAATCTATACTGTGATAGCCGCGTTATATTTTGAGCGTAAACAATAAGCAAAGGGAATTCAAGGAAGTAATAGATTATTGATGAATCTTTGGCGTATCACCCAATAGCGAATTGGCGTCTATATTAGTTTTCTTTTGGTTGTATCATGTTTATTTTTATTTTCAGCCATAATTCTATTGTTATCATGAGCTAATATATTTTTTAAGATTATTACTTGAACTTAATATGTGTGTTTAATTGTTGAATCTTTTTAATATTTATTTGAATTCAATTCTATATTATTTAAATTATTTTTTCTTAATGCTTCATAATATCTTATCAATATTATGATTGCTTTGGTAATACTTTGATAAACTCAAAAGAGGCATCACTGTATTTAGACCTAGATAATTTGATGCATGATTGTAGAGTAACATTCAATGTTGCATATACAAGTTTAGAATTATGATAGGAATAGACCTAATTGGCATATATGGTCAATAAGACTTGTTCTTAATGAATCTTAATTTATTACAAGTATCATAGGAATATAGGTATTTGGTAAATTAAGATATACTTGCATGACATTGGGAGAGGCTTGTAAATATATTAATGTCTTGACTTATAATATCCAATCCCTATTAGTAGTTTGGCGCCTAGATTCAGTATAGAGTAATGAAGACACCATGGGGTTACCCGATTTAACCCTATTAGAAATTTTTTTTTTATAGTGTGCGTGAGAGAGATTAGGCCTAATTTGATAATTTCACACTCAGTCGGAGCGTCGGACAACCCTAAAATATTTTTTGAAAATTTTCTCTATTGGCTTGGAAAAGAAAATTTTAATTTACTACATGAATTTTTATTTAAGGGTTATGTATAGAACAAGTCTTTGTTGAGAAACACAATCCATATATTAGAGAATAGACCAATTAGAAACAATCTCATGGATTGCCAAGTTGAAAATTCTAGTTAGTTCATTGAACTATTCCAATTAGATAGTTACAAAGGAACCAATTACATACTTAGTTTTCAACTAATGAAAAATTAAAAATTTTGAGTTAGTTGAATGGCAAATTGGTCTTTTGAGAGAGCACTATATATATATAGTAGAAGTGTGTAGAAAATTTAAGAGAGTAAAAGCAAACATCTTAGAGCAAAAGAGAGCAAAATTCGTGTAAGAAGAGTGGTGCTGCTACAGTGACATTTCAAGGTTTTTTTTTTGCATGATTTTTCATGTTTAATCAAGCTATAAGAAGGTCAAGTATAAGTTTCTAAGCTCAATTGAAGCCTCTATTAGTGAAAATTCAAGAAAAAGAGGTAAGCAAAACATTGTTTGTGAGATTAATATGTGAACTTTCAAAATTACTTCAATTGATGTTCTTATGTGTATTCTTGGTTTAGATTGAGTTGAATTCTAGTGTGAAGCTTGAAGGAGTCATCAAAGTGAAGAAATTGACAAGGTAAGAATTATGGTTTTGGGTGATTTGGACGTAAAGACTTCAATTGGTTATAATTAGGGCATTAGAGTAAAATTGGCTTGATTTTGATGCAATTGAAACTAGAAATTGAGAAAAGAAATGTGTTGGAACATATGGTGAAATTCTGCCACTTTAGGGAAGTTAGGGATTGAGTTGTGTTTTGGTTGAGTTGTTGTGTATAAATGATGTCTTATGTATATTAAATGTATTGGTTGATGGAAAAATACAAAATGAAGAAAATGAGACATAATTGTCCATTTTAGAAAGGTGAAGGGCAATTATGTCCAACCAAGTATTAACGTATTTTAGGGTGTATGTATGTGATTGTGTACATATTAAAAAAAATTAAACACATGTATCATATACATGAATTTGGCAGTGGAATTTATCATGTAATCAACATATACACATGTACTTCAATTTTTAACAACTTAAGAATACAGAAAACATACATTTGAAGACCTCCGATGAAGATTTCAAATTTCAGATTTCTTTGCTCCAACTTTGAGCTCACCTTGAAGTGTACTTTTGTTCAATTCTAGTTCACAACAATCCGGTGGGATTGTGAAGCTAGAATAACAACAGTATAATCTCCAACAACAAGGTTTTTATTGCTTGAAAGAAAAATAAGAAGGATTTATTTTTTTTTCTCCTTTGGTTTTTCTCACAAGTCTTTGTTCAAAGAAAAACTCTCTCAAAACCAACTCTTTTTTTTCCTCTCAATCCTTACACGAAAATTCATTCACACACTTATTAACACAATTAAAACTAAATTATTTTTAGTGCTCTCAACACTTCACAAATGCTTTACCAAAATTAGATTAAGTAGCCAACTACCAAAATAATTTTTTGTGGCCATTTTAATGGTCTAATAAAATTAACCATTAATCACAAAATAGTGCTCCACTTAATTTAGTTTGTGTTTCTCAAATTAGGTATGTCTTTCATTTAGGAATAAAATAACAAATAAATAAAATCATATTTTATTTATTTAAATAATATTTATTTAATTATTCAAAAACTATTTGAATAATTAATATTTACCTTATTTGATTTTACTAACATGGTAAATGGTTGAATTCATGGTAAAACAATTCATGGAATAAAATTGTGCCACTTGTTAATATCTAATAATTAATAACTCTTGTCAACTAATTAAATAATATACTTAACATTTAAGTCTAAACAAGTGCACAACCCAATGAACCTCGAAACATATTTTCGGTTTGCTAAAATTTCTAGGGTGGAACTGTTCAATCTATTATGTTGCCTCAGTGCACAATAAGTACACTTCATATTGTGAGACTCTCTAGGCCCATGCTCGAATTATCATATGGAACTCCTCCATACGTCCGTGAATGATGCCCCACACACACGTTACGGATATTACAAAGTGGCGCATTAGACCATACAAGTTAAGGTTATAACATATTCATATAATTCCTCCATCATTTATATTCGAGTAGAGCAGAGATATAGATCAACACCGTTAAATCTCTATATGGCCGACCGAAAGCTTATCTCTAGAATTGTATTTCAATAAATAATATTCTCAAACACTTTTGTAATATTATTTATCCCTAGGGTTAAACTCTTTTCTCAGGAATTACTACTTATGGCCATAAGACTTTCTGAAATACAATCTATAGAGCATTAGGATATAATACTCACCCAAATGAGCTGATGGATCCCATAACTATGCACACCGGACTCCATGAGCATCGAACCATACCCAGCGACACCTAACGGTTAGACCATGAAAGGTTTTTGACATGTGTGGAACCAAAGTATGGTGGATCACTCAAAAGCCCACCGTGGCACTCAGGTCAAAGGACCACGAATACTATTCAACTTGAAAGACCCTCCATTGACGGCTTTATAGGATGTCTGTTGGAGATTTTTGTGAGTCTGTTCAGTATTCAGTCCTTACTAAATACCTATATCTCTATACGAGCTTCCACTAAACTCATGGTTTGCTAAGACTAACCATCTGGACCATCTAAATATAGACATACACCAACCTATATATTTATTAAGGTATTCACTGATGGACCAGCATTAGTGAAGATAGATCAGAAACATAATATTTGAGAACATATTTGCATAATGACATTTTCTAACACTATTTACAACTCTTTGCAACTACGTCATTACTAATATATTCTTAGGTCTTTGTCCCATTTTAGATAAGGCTCTAACTCTTTAGATATCGCTGACTCTTATAACCTAATAACTCTTATCAATGCCAACTCTCAACATTTATAACTCTCAACATTGCTAATTCTTAGCACTGATCTAAACTCATTTAGACCAGATCTAAACTCTTTCAGATCGTACAATGTCTGAAACGTTACAAGCATTTTACCATATATAAATATAATTAGCGATTTGTTGAAACAATAATACTTGTATAAATATTAAACAAATATTCGTACATAATGGGATGGCATGTAAGCACAAATCTCAACACCAAGTTATAAGGTGTTTAATAATTTTTGAGGCACCAGATGATGAGTTAGATTAGATTAAATGACTTCGTATTTAAAATTGAAAAATAGTATCAATCCGGGCTTTATATGCTAATTAGGGCGTTTAGTATTAAATGAGATTCTAGTGTTTGAATTAGTTCTAAATGTCATTTATGGTGCGTAGGTGAAGAAAATCGAGACTGGTAACGGGAGCAGAAAGCCAGAGTAAAATTGAGCTCGGAGCAGTTGTGAGTAAAAACTTGTTATTTTGTTTATCTTTCGTCTATTATATTTTCATATAATGAATTTTTATATTTTAAGAGCTTTTAATGCATATACATGATTTATGATTTCGATATATATCCATAGATATACATTTACATGTTCTATTTAAGAAACAGTTTTAAAACTACTACATCAGTTTCAAAGGCCATTAGTACTTAATAGGGTCGTAAAAGTACTATTATTATTTGCACCCAATTTTTGTATTTTGCTCCAAATTATAACTATTTGGCTATTTAATTGTGGTTTTTGATCATAAATAGATGCATGATGGAAAATGTGACGCATAGGAACAATAGGAGGCGAATTGGACGTTAAACGAAGAAGTTACAGTCAAAATACGAAAGGGACACTAGGCTAGTGACTGAGCGCCGCGGTGCTCGAGGCGGTAAACAGTGTCGGAGGGAACAGTATTTTACTACAGTAACCGGTGTATAGTATTTTGCTACAGTAATTATAAACAGTATTTTAAAGCCAAAAACCCTAAAAGAAGAGGAGAGAAAAAGAGAAAAAAAGAGGCAAAAACTTAGAGGGAATTCACAACACAAAATCAAAGATCAAAGTTAAAGATTGAAGAACTAAGATCAAGATTCAAGCTTCAAGTCAAGATTGAGGGAGAAGCACATCAAAGAGCCACTTTGATTAGTTTTTCTTCTCTTTCTTTATCATTATGTTTTTGTTCTTGTTGATCTTTATGAATTGGTTTGATACTTTTAATTTTGTGATGGGTTAATTTGATCATCTAGGGTTAGACTATGTGAACCTAGTATGGATTTAGATTGTGTTAATTTTTTGTTTATAAACTTGATACATTCAATTGATTCATTCTATCTTATGTTTAATGTTTTCATTACACCTGATCAATATTATGAATGATTGAGGAACAATGATGAACTTGATTGATGGATTCATATGTTTAGCCTAGGATAGTTTGATGCATGATCATAGGATAACAATTATGAGTTCCATCTAGGATAGACATATACCTAGGTGGCATGTATAGTATAATTTAGACTTAATCTTAATGAATTATATTCTGATTTGATTACCATAGACATATAGGTGATTGTTAGAATGCGTAATATAGTCACTTGACCATCGACAGAGGCTTATGATGAGATTAGTGTCTAAGCCAATCAATTGGTATTAAAGGATTAACTAAGTGGTTAATGAATCCAATGAAATACTAGGGGACGAGTTAAAACCCTAGATTATCTTTATTTGTGAAGTCTACTATTTACTTTTGTTTAGTTAATTGAGATAATTAGATTAGTTAAATAAATTCCAAATTTTAGTTTTCTGAATAAAAGTTAAGTAGGTACAATTTTAGTACTTGATTTATAGAATTAGATTGTATAGTCCCTGTGGGATCGATATCTGGACTTAAAATCCTATATTTCTTGATATGATAGCGTACAATTTTAGTACTTGATTTATAGAATTAGATTGCATAGTCCCCGTGGGATCGATATCTGGACTTAAAATCCTATATTACTTGATATGATAGCGTACACTTGCGCTTAGCTACTATAGCATCACAATCAGTACCCTCAGATTATAGTGGTGGTGATTGCATTAGACCCTTTTGGTGTATCCCGTACACATACGCAAGTTTTGAGGGTGTGTCACTAACTTCAAGAAGTCGGGATGTCAAGTCATGCTAGTCACTTTATGTGTACGGGGTATTGTCTCGCTATATGTATGCGATGTAGGATTCTGCTGCATAGTCAGTGAGATGTTTTGAGATGTCACTATGGGTACTGCTAGTTGAGGCACCCTGTGACTTACTCACATGTGCGGTGCTAGTTGAGTCACTGCGTGAGTATAGAGCTTTAGGGTTACCAATGGTACAGTTTAGAAAGAAAATGGCCGAGCGAAGACTTTATAAGTTTTCAATTTGCCGATAGCATACTATGTGTTTATATACACATGCTAGTTATTATGTTGTACAGATTTTGGATATTATTTTTCGAAGATATAAATAGAACCCGATCGGCAACATTTTATTAGCATATGATGTTAGAAACTATTTTACAGCTTTATACCAGTTTTAGAAGCATGATTTATACATGTCTTTTAGAATTTAATATTTATACAGAGTGTTATTTTATTTAAAATTTTAAATGCACTCATCGAGCTCTTTTAGCTCACTCGTTTTGTGTTTTATATTTTCTAAACTCCCTTCCCAGGTGCAGGTCTCAGTACTCAAGCTGCTGATTCTCCTGTTGCTGATTAGTGGGCCAAATATGAAGATCATTTTTGTATATATAAATGTGCTAAATAACACCCTTTTTGATTTCTGCATAGTAGTTATAGGCATGTGTATTTGTATGTATGTTTTGAACAAACAAGAAGAGATTTTGATATTATGATGATCGTTTTTACTTTTTATGAGCATGCTTGTTTTATGATTTAAATGCAATTATTGAGTTAAGTTGGATTGATTTTAGAAAGGACCTGAGGTCCTATTTGGTAGAATTGAGAAGTAGTTTGAAATAGAAGTGAAATTGTTTTGTAGGTTTGGTATTGAATTTTCAGAAAAACAGGGGAAACTTTGCCCTTTTTCTTTTTTTAAATTTAAAAAGTCATTTTTGTGTATATTTTAAGATTTTCTCAGTAATAGTAAGAACTAAAAAAAGGTTCGCTTCACGAAATTTCTCAACTTATCCAGTTAAATATTGAGAAACTTCTGTCGAGGTGCCCAACAGGGCCACTGGGACCTACAGTAGAGGGTCTCGAGGCGGGTCCTGTCATGACTAATAATAAACATTGAGGGATATAAATATTAAAAGATTAAATCTTTAGAAAATATATTGAAGGATAGTAATTAACCTTAGGCTTTCTCTATATTGTTGTCTTCTTGATTTATTTGAGTTGTGTTATTTATTTTATGCACTTAATTTATTTTATTTTAATTCATTACAATGATTATCTGATAATTACTTGAAAGATACAATTTTAGTACTTGGTAGATAATAAAAATTATCTTTAGGGGTTCGACATCAGACTTAAAAACCCATTTATTACTTGTTACGATATCATATACTTACTGTTTAATTGTGTGTTATAGAAATATTGCATCAGCCAACAAATCACTTTTATTTCAAATTCAAGAATCAGGAACATGTTGGTTGAATTAGTAGAGATTATGTTTGAATTTTGCAATTGCAATTGTTGTGTTAGTTGTAATTGTTGACTTTTGAGTATGTGGGTTGTTGTAAGTTTGTTGTGATATGTTTAAATTTTATCGTGTTAGTTGTAATTGTGGACTTTTAAGTAAGATAGTAGCTGTAAGTTTAGACTTTGAGTGAGAAGGTAGTTGTAAGTTTGAAATTTATGTTTGAAAGTTGTACTTGACATCCCATATGGTCTTTATAAATACCATGGGATTGAGAGTGAGGACAGAATTCAGAAAATAAAATTTGAGAGTTTTTGTGTTCTTCTTTCATTCTTGAAATGACTTAAACTTATCAAGATTATTCTTATAGTGTTTAAACAACTGGACTTATCACCTTGAATCTTGAGTGTCCTTGGGTTTCTTGGTGTGGCGTTCCCTATCCAGCCGTAGTCTTGGTTCTTGGTTTGCTAAGTCAAGGGTCAAGATTCATCAACTTTGTATCTTGAAAATCTTGAGGTTTGATTTCACTTTTTTGTGTTAGGTTTCGTCACATCGTTAACGAGGTTTCTATCAATTGGTATCAGAGCTTTGGTTTCAAGGCAAGTTTGAATTATCCATTTAATTGTTTTATTGTTCCAATGAATCTTGCATAGATTTTTTTGGTTAAAAAAAACCTAATCGTGGCCGCATTCTATCTTGAAAACTCTACTTTGTTATAAATTCATATTTTTTTATTTATGGTTTCTGATATTAAAGAAGAAAAGAAAAAAAATAAAAAAGAAAAGAAAGCTAGAAAAGTGTTACAAATTCATCTTTATTAAAATTTTGAATCTTGATCCGTCTTTCAAAAATTTAAATCAACTCTGCCAAGTTGATTGTTACATCAATTTCTTAAGGATTGCTATTTGAATCTTGTGACTTGTCTCGGTTGTTTCTCACCTTGAATTGTCACATGAATCTTGATTGTTCTTGAGGCTGATTAAGAGGAAAAAGAAGACACGTGAGTGGAAAGAGGTAAGAGTAATGAGAACATAAGAGGGTAAAAGCTGTTTGAGTGCTAAACACAAGAATGAGTGAATTTTCTTGAGTGAAACACGTGACAGGGTGCTTGTGAGGCCCTTAACTGTGCTTTTACAGATCCTAAACATGTTACAAAATCAAGAAGAAAACTCAACCGAAGAGGTACAAGAACCAACTAATCCTAACCTATAGCTGCAGGCATTGTTGTATGAGATGAGATTGATGATGAGGACCGAATTGGAGCAAATTCATAAAAGGATGGATAGGTTAGAAAATAAGGGGTGGTATCAAAACACTTCCATTGGGCAACCACCTAGGCGAGTGCAACCAGAGGTACAATGGAGAGATGTTGAAGATGAAGATGAGTTGGATGAACTGGATGAACCAAGGCAGATTTGGGTATGGATATAGAGATAGAGACACTATGAGGGGAAGACCTAGGCAGGATGACAACTTGAGAAGCATTAAGGTAAATATTTCACCATTCTAAGTTAAAAATGACCCTGAGGCATATCTAGAATAAGAGATGAAGATAGAGATGATCTTCGATTATCACAACTACTCCGAGGCCAAAAAGATAAAACTGGCTGCAATTGAATTCACTAACTATGCTATTTTTTAGTGGTTTAATTGTTGAAGAAAAGAACGAGAAATCATGAATGACCTGTTGAGACATGGAATGAGATGAAGGCCATCATGAGAAGATGCTTTATTCCTAGCTACTACCATCGAGAGTTGTATAACAAGTTGCAGCATATAACTTAAGGATTCAAGAGTGTTGATGAATACTATAAAGAGATAGAGGTTGCTATAATCCAAGCGAATGTAGAGGAGGACAGATAAGCCACTATGGCTAGGTTCTTGCATGGCTTAAATTGAGAGATAACGGACGTGGTGGAGATGTAGAATTATGTGTAGTTGATAGATAAGTGCACTAATCCATCAAAGTTTAGCAATAATTAAAGCGAAGGAACATAGTTAGAAGGGGATCAAGTATAGCTACTATAAACTCATAGAGGCTAGCCCTTAAAAGAGATGAATTTCCATTAACTAAGCTTAAGTCCAAGCCATCTAAAGATTCCAAACAAACTGCAACATTAAAACAAGGTAAAATTGAATCCACAACTTTTAGAAATAATGAAATTAAGTGCTTCAAATGCCAAGGCAAAGGACATATAGCTAGCCAATATCTAAAAAAATAGGTGATAGTGATCAATACTCAATGAGAGATTGAGTCAGAAGATGAGCAAGATGACGAAGTACATAAAATGTCACCTCTTGAAGACGACTATGAAGGGCAAAATCATTGGTAGCAAGATGAGCTCTTAGCGCACAAGTTAAGGAAGAAGAATATAATTAGCAAGAGAACTTGTTCCATACTCGATGTTTTGTGAACAAAAAAGTTTACAGCATTATAATTTATGGTGGAAGTTACACCAATGTTGCCAGCACTATTAGTGGAGAAATTGGCATTAACTACTTTGAAACATGCAAGATTGTACCAACTTCAATGGCTAAATAATTATGGAGAAGTCAAGGTAACCAAACAGGTGTTGGTGGCATTTTTCATTGGCAAATACGATGATAAGGTGCTTTGTGATGTGTTACCTATATATGCATATCACATCCAATTAGGACGACTATGGCAGTTCGATAGGTAAGTCATGCATAACGGTTACACTAACATGTACTCTTTTATCAAAACAAAATCCTATAACACTTATTCCATTGACTCTAAAACAAGTTCTCGAAGACCAACTCAAGATGCAAAAAGTGAGTGAGAAGAGAAAATAGAAAGAGAGAGAGGCCAAAGATGAGAGAAAAGAAAATGAACGGAGAGAAAAAGAGAAATGCAAAAGCATGAAACAGGGGTGAGAGGAAAAATGAGAAAGTTGTGGCCTTGGTGAATGCAAGAAGGGAAAAATATAATTACATTGCAAAAAAAAGAGTGAGATCAAGAGAGCTTTATTTTCACAATAGCCCCTTATAATACTCATATATAAATAAGCCCTTTTGTGTACTAACGATCTTGCTGGATCTTTGCCAAACAACATTATTTCTCTTTTGTAGGAATTCAATGATTTCTTTATCGAGGAGGTGCCTCCAGGCTTACCTTCAATTCGAGGAATTGAACAACAAATTGATTTCATACCCAGTGCAACAATTCCAAACCGATCTACCTATAGAAGTAATCCCGATAACACGAAAGAACTTCAACAACAGGTTAACGAGCTAATGGAAAATGGGTATGTTAGAGAGAGCATGAGTTCTTGTGCGGTTCTAGTGCTACTAGTGCTCAAGAAGGATGAGACATAGAGGATGTGTATTGATTATCGATCCATCAACAACATTACAATAAAGTATTACCATCATATTCCTCGATTAGATGATATATTAGATGAACTGCATAGATCTTATATTTTTTCTAAGATTGATCTCAAGAGTGGATACCATCAGATTAGGATGAAAGAAAGTGATGAGTGAAAAACTGTATTTAAAACAAAGTATGGTTTGTATGAGTGGCTAGTTATACCTTTTGGATTAACTAATACACCTAGTACTTTCATGAGACTTATAAACTATGTTTTGCATGCTTTCATTGGCAAATTTGTAGTTGTCTACTTTGATGATATCCTGATCTATAGTAAGAAATTGAATAATCATGTTAAACACTTAAAGCTTATTTTAGAGGTTTTAAAGAAAGAAAGGTTATTTGCTTACCTAAAAAAATGTACTTTTTGTACGAATAAACTTGTGTTTCTTAGTTTTGTTGTAAGTTCTAAAGGAATTAAGATTGACGATGAAAAAGTGAAGGCAAATTATGACAGGACCCGACCCGAGACCCTCTACTATAGATCTCAGCGGCCCTGTCGGGCACCCCGACAGAAGTTTCTTCAACCTAACTGGGTAATTTGAGAAATTCCGCGAGACGAACCCCTTTTTAATTCTTGCTACTACTGAGAAGGTCTTGTAATATACATGAAAATGACATCTTAATTTAAAAAAAAAACGGACAGAGTTTCCCCTATTTTTTGGAAAATCCATATAAAATCTGCAAAGAAATTTCACTTCTATTTTCAATACATCTCAATACTACCAATTCGGACCTCCGGTCCTTTCCAAATCAAATCCAATACAACTCAATTATTCATTTAAACCACAAAATGAGCATACTCATGAAAAGCAAAACTGATCATCATAATCTCGAATTCTTTTCTTGTTGGTTCAAAACATACATACAAATATACATGCCTACAACTACTATGCATAAAGTAAAGAGTGCTATTTAGCACATTTACATGTACAAAAATGATCTTCGGATTTGGCCCACTACTCGACAATAGGAGAATCAGCAGCTTGCGTACCGAGACTTGCACCTGGGAAAGTGGTTTAGAAAACATAAAATACAAAACGGGTGAGCTAAAGGAGCTCAGTGAGTGCAAATAAAATTTCAATAAAATAACATCATGTATAGATAGCAAATTCTAAAGTTCATGCAGAAATCATGCTTCTAAAACTGATATAAAACTGTAAAACGGTTTCTAACATCATATGCTATTGAAATCTTGCTGAGCGGGTTTTATCTACATCTTTGGAAAACCACATCCAGAATTTGTATAACATAATAACTACTGTGTACATATAAATGCATAAATGCTATCGGTAAATCGAAAACTAGTAAAATCCTCGCTCGGCCATTTTCTTTCTAAACTGTACCAATGGTAACCCTAAAGCTCTATACTCACGCAGCGACTCAACTAGCACTGCACACATGAGTAGGTCACGGGGCACCTCAACTAGCAGCACCCACAGTGACATCTCAAGACATCTCACTGGCTATGCAGCGGAATCCTACATTGTATACATATAACGAGACAATACCCTGTACACATAGGGTGACTCACATGACTCGACATCCCGACTTTCCAAAGTTAGTGACACACCCCCAAGACTTGCTCATGTGCATGGGATATACCGGCCGGGTCTAATACAATCATCACCACTAAAATCTGAGGGTACCAATGGCCTTTAAAACAAATGCAGAAATTCTAAAACTGTTTCTCAAATTGAACATGTAAAAGCATGTCTATGAATATATATATCAAGATCATAAATCATGTTTATGCATTGAAAGCTCATAAAATATACATATTCATTATGCGAAAACATAATAAACGAAAAGTAAAAGAAATGGCAGATTTCCACTCACAACCGCTCCACGCTCAATTTCGCTCCCGATTTCTACTCCTGTTATCGCTCTCGGTTATCTTCACCTACGCGCTATAAATGACATTTAGAACCAAATTGAATGCTAGAATCTCATTTAACTACTAAATGCCCTAATCGGCATACAAAGCCCGAATGCGTACTACTTCCCGATTTTTATTTACGGAGTCATTTAATCTAATCTAACTCACCATCCGGCGCCTTAAAAATTATTGCACGACCTATAACTTGGTTGGACATACATGCCCTTCACCTTTCCAAAATGGACAATTATGTCCCATTTTCTTCATTTTTGATTTTTCCATCAACCATATACATTCAATTTACAATATGCACCATTTACACATAACAACTCAATCAAAACACCACTCAATCCCTAACTTCCCTAAAGTGGCAGAATTTCACCCTAGGTTCCAACACATTCCTTTTCTCAATTTCTTGTTCCAATTACAACAAAATCAAGCCAATTTCATTCTAAATCCCTAATTACAACTAATTGAAATCTCTACAACAAAATCACCAAAAACCCTAATTCTTACCTTGCTAATTTCTGCAAATTGATGACTCCTTCAAGCTCCACACTAGAATTCAATTCAATCTAAGCCAAGAATACACACAAGAACATCAATTTAAGCATTCTTGAAAGCTCACTTATCAAACTCATAAAACAATACTTTTCTTACCTATTTTTCTTGAATTTTCACTACTTGAGGCTTCAATTGAGCTTAAAGATTCATATGTAACCTTATTTTAGCTTGATTACACATGAATAATCATGAAAAAAAATTAAAATATCACTGTAGCAGCACTTTTCCCCCTTGCACGAATTTGCTCTCTTTTACTCTAAGTGTTTGCTTTTCATCTCTTGAAAATTCTGCAACCTTCCAACATATATATAGTGCTCCTTCAATTGACCATTTTGCCCTTCAACTTACTCAAAACTTCTAATTTTCCATTAGTTCAAATGAAAAGATTTAATTGGTTCCTTTGTAACTATCTAGTTAGAATAGTAAAAAAAAACTAACTAGAGTTTCCAACTTGGCAATCCATGAGATTGCTACCAATTGGTCCATTTCTTAATATATGGATTGTATTTCTCAACAAAGGCTTGTTCAATACATAACCCTTAAATGAAAATTCATGTAGTAAATTAGGATTTCCTTTTCTAAGCCAATAGAGAAAAATTCTAAAAATATTCTAAGGTCATCCGGCGCACCGATCGAGTGTGAAATTATCAAATTAGGTCTAATATCTCTCACGTGCACTATAAAGGAAATATTTCTAATAAGGTTAAAATCAAGTAACCCTACGGTGTCTTATTTTCTCTATACCGAAATCTAGGCGCCAATACTACTAATAGGGATTGGATATTACAAATCAAGATTGGCCGATGCCTACTTTAGTGACTCAAGTAAGAAACTTTCATAGCTTCGCTAGTTTTTTTCGATGCTTTGTTTAGAATTTTAGTAGTATAGCCACACCCTAACCAAAGTCATCAAGAAGAATGTTCCGTTTAAAAGATGAGAGGAGCAAGAAAAAGCATTCAAGCTCATCAAAGATTAATTGACTAATGCACATTTACTTGTTTTACCTAACTTCACTAAAACTTTTGAAATTGAGTGTGATGCTTTATTTATAGGTATCGGAGGAATGTAGATGCAAAAGGGAACACTGGTTGCATACTTTAGTGAGAAATTAAATGGGGCAATCCTAAAATATTTCACTTATGACAAAGAATTGTATGCATTAGTTCAAACTCTAGAGACCTGGCAACACTACATATATCAAAAGAGTTTGTTATTCATACGGATCACAAATTTTTAAAGCATTTAAAGGGGCAGCATAAGTTAAACAAGTACGATGCCAGTTGGATGGAGTTCATTAAAACATTCTCATATGTGATCAAATATAAACAAGGTAAGGACAATATAGTTACCGAGGCACTTTCACGCATGTATGCTTTACTTTTAACCCTTAATGCTAAATTGCTTAAATTTGATTGCATTAAGGAATTATATGCAAATAATTTTGATTTTTCTATCTTGTTTAAAATTTTCACTAAAAAAGCGAGTGGGAAGTCTTATTTACATGATGGTTTTCTGTTTTGAGAAAATAAATTGTGTGTTCCATATTCATCCATACATGAATCACTTGTTCGGGAAGCATATAGTAGTGGTTTGATGGGTCATTTCAGGATAGTAAAGATTTTAAATTTATTGCATGAGCATTTCTTTTGGCCATACATGAAATGTGATGTACAAAGGATTTATGTGAGATGCATTACTTGTAGGCAAGCTAAGTCTAGACATCAACCACATGGGTTATACACACCCTTCTTTATTCGTCGTGCACCTTGGGTCGATGTCTTTCTGGATTTTATTTTAGGCTTATCTAGGACTAAGAGGGGGAGAGACTCAGTTTTTGTGATTGTTGATAGGTTCTCTAAGATGACACATTTTATTGCATGCTATAAAACTGATGATGCATCACGTATAGCCAATTTATTTTTCACGGAGATTGCTAGGTTGTATGGCATGCCCATAACTATTATTTCTGATCGGGATGCACTGTTTTTAAGCTACTTCTGGAAGACTTTATGGAAAAAGTTGGGAACTAAATTATTGTTCTCTATTACATGTCACCAACAAACTGATGGTTAAACCAAAGTAGTAAATAAGACTTTATCTACTTTATTGCATGCTATTATACAAAAAAATTTAAACATATGGGAAAATTGTTTGTTGTATGTTGAATTTACTTATAATCGTTGTGTTTATTTTGCAACTAAGTTTTTACCGTTTAAAATTATCTATGGGTTTATTCCATTGAATCCTTTAGATTTAACTTCTCTATCTTTAAGCAAATGTGTTAACTTAGATGGCAAGAAGAAAGCTAATTTTATTAAGTAGATTTATAAGAAAGCAAAGCAAAAATAGAACGATAGACGAAGCAATATGCCAAATAAGCCAATAAGAGACGTAAGAAGATTGTCTTTGAACCATGAGATTGAGTTTGGCATCATATGAGGAAGGACCAATTTTCTTAGCAAAGACGTTCTAAACTCCTTCCTATGGGTGACAGGCTATTTTGAGTATTGGAATGCATCAATTATAATTCTTACAAAATTAAATTACTTGGTGAGTATGGTATTAGTGATAGCTTTAATGTTTCTGACTGATCACTTTCTGATGTAGATGATGATGCAAACAAAGGTTTAAGGACAAATCTTCTTCAAGAGAGAATGATCCAAATGACACTGCACAACCTATACACATACAAGAGAAAGAACTCACATGTGGGCTTGGAGGGATCCATGAGACATGTGAGCTTAGAAGGGCTTAAGTTCAGCAATCATATGATCTATTAAATTTGTAAAATAGGCCAATCACAAAACTTAGAGTCAAGCAATTTAAAGAAGCATTAAATAGGCTAATTCAACAAGTTTGTGAGATGGCAAACACATGGAGGCCGAGCAAAAGCCCAAATCCATTTCAAGTATGTCCAAATCAGATTCAAGAAAACCTGATCACTTTGATTAAGGAAAATTTTCTAAAGCTTTGATTCTAAAAGGCTAGCAAATTATTTTCCCTTCAAATTCAAGAATTATGAACATGTTGGTTGAATTAGTGGAGATTATGTTTGAATTTTATAATTACAATTGTTGTGTTAGTTGTAATTGTGAGTTTTGGGTATGTGAGTAGTTGTAAGTTTGTTATGATATGTTTAATTTTTGTTGTTAGTTGTAATTATAGACTTTTTCGTAAGAGGGTAGCTATAAGTTTAGACTTTCAGTGAGAGGGTAGTTGTAAGTTTAAATTTTATGTTTGAAAGTTGTAACTTGACATCCCATATGGTCTTTATAAATACTATGGGGATTGAGAGTGAGGACAGAATTTAAAAAAAAAAAATTTAAGAGCTTTTATGCTTTTCTTTCATTCTTAAAATGGTTTAAAATTATCAAAATTATTCTTGTGGCGTTCAAATAACCGGACTTATCACTTTGATTCTTAAGTGTCTTTGGGTTTCTTGGTGTGGTATCCTCTATCCAGCCATAGTCAATGATAGCTAGCAAAGAATATAAATACGGGGAGCTCGAGGTAAAGCAAAACTCAACCTAGATCCTCCATAATTTTACGATCATTATCAAATACAAACCCACTGAAAAACTTGGCAAAGAAACAAATATAAGCTAAATAATTAATACAAATCCCATAGAAAGAACGAGTGTCCTCAAGCCTAAGTTTTTTTTCTTACTTTTCAAATAGAGTTGAACAAATAGTAACAAGCCAAAAGATAAAGATTAAATAATTGAGGCCTAAAAAACTTTGAAATAGTAGACTGCCATAAATCAACCACTAAGCCATCTAAGGCAAACTAAGTCCCAAACTTAGAAGCTAACCTACTCTAACAATGATTGGCAAAAGAATAGCTCATAAACATATTATTTAAATTTTTAGAGCACATATAGAAATCAAATAACATGCAAACAAACATAATACATACCCGTCGATGCCTTAAGTTATCATTCGTGGGAATTTTATTATGAAGTAGTCTTTAAATAAAAGTACTAAGCTTAAGAGTAATGAAACTCTTCCAAATGTGAATACACCAAGCTTTGGGATAGTGAAAAACCTTAACCGAATTATAACTCTCTTTCAGAGTTAGTGTACGATCTTTGAAAGCCCTTTAAAAAGACCTATTAGGATATGTAACTCTTGATAGAACAATCTTCAGCTTACCAGTGCAAGGAACATAACCAGATTGAGAAGGGTATGGCAAATATTCTAAGAACCTTGCAAAATTATCTCTCGAACCTTAGAAGTAAGATTTAGACAAGTAGATATAGTATGAGAAATAATAAGACCATTCAACCAATTGTCATACCATAAATGAATTGAGTAACCATCTCTAATAATCCACTTACTGCCACTATGAAAGATGTCCAACACCGAAAGTAAGCCTGACCAAAGCGAAGAACACACATAGGACTTCCTGTCCCCATGTAATGTATATCTAGCTCTACGAAAAGAAGAGCAAATTATGTTTTGCATATAGACAGACTATAAAGACTTGAGGAGACAAACTATATTTAAAACATTCAATCTCCAAAGAACAAGATCTCTTTTTATCTTAAGAGTATTGTTGTGTATATTTTAAGCACACAATTAAGCATAAGTATAGGCTATCGTAACAAGTAATAAAAGGACTTTTAAGTTTAATGCTAAACCCATAGGAATAATTTTTTATTTTCTACCAAGTACTAAAATTATCTTTCAAGTAATTATCCAGAAAATGAAATCTTGAAATTGTAAATAATAAAAGTGCAGAAAATAAATAACACAACTTAAATAAACTAAGAAAATAGTAATATAGAAAAAGCCTAGGGTTAATTTTTGTCCTTCAATATGTTTTCTAAAGATTTAATTTTTTAATATTTATATCCCTCAATTCTTATTATTAATCAAGACACTAATATATTCATAAGCCTCTCCCAAGGTCATGCAAATATATCTTAATTTACTAAATACCTATATTTATATGGTACTTGTAATAAATAGAGATTCATTAAGAACAAATCTTATTGATCATACATGCCAATAAGGTATATTCCTATCCTAATTCAAAACTTGTATATGCACCATTGAATGCTACTCTACAATCATGCATCAAATTATTTAGGTCTATATACAATGATGCCGTTTTCAAGTTTATCAAAGTATTACTAAATCAATCACAATATTAATCGGATATAATGAAGCATTAAGAACAAATAATTTGAATAATAAATAATTAAGTTCAAATAAATATTAAAAGGATCCAACAACTAAGCACCCATATTAAGTTCAATTATTAACCCTAAAAAATAAATTAGCTCATGATAATAAGAGAATTATAGATGAAAAATAAAATAAATATGATACAATCAAAAGCAATCCAATATAAATGTTAATTTACAATTGATTGATACGCTAAAGATTCACCAATAATCTTTTACTTTATTAAATTCCCTTTACTTCTCTCTCTAAAAATGCTCTTTTTCTATATGTTGTGACTCTAAGAGCCTTAAGTTATGTGTTCTTTAGGTCTGAATAAGAAGCCTTTATATAAAGATTAATTAGAGTATTAGAGTTGTATTTCTTTTTTCATTATAGCACAATTACTGTTCACAACTACCATTCATGATAATGTTTTAAGAACTATTCACGAGTACTGTTATGCACTGTTCATTGTCAGAGCGAAAAGCTTTAGGTGCTAGAATTTTGCTGGGGCGAAGTATAATTCATCGCTAAGGTGAAGTATTGTAGCAAAATACTGTTTATAGACTATTGCTATCACTATTGCAAGGGTACTTTAGCATTTGATGTTTTGCCTTGTTTTCCTTAGATTTTCATCCCAATTACTCTATTAACTCCAAATCTTCAAAATAAGAATAAAATATATTAAAAACCTAATATTGTTATTAAAATAAGTAATTAATCAAGTTAAAGAGGGAAAATAATAGATATAATTTACGCTTATCAAGTGCAAATTTGATCCCAAGGAAAATTAAGCCAACTTATGTCCCGGAGCCACTTGTGAAGAGAAAATTACGAGCTCAAGAAGAAGTTGCTTGATGAGAAAAAAGTGTCATAAATAAACCTTAAAGCTATGCATTAGAATACTCTAAAACACTGCCCTGACAAGCTCAATTCTACTCGCTATTGACAACACCTTGCCTTTCCACCTATCAAGCCGAGCTTTAGCCATATCTTTGAAGATACTATCTCCTAAGACAACTTTTAAAAATAGGAAACCCAAGATGATGAAAGGAAGCATCCCCTCTGAAAACCCCAACAACAAAGAAATAAGATGTTTGTAAGAAAGTGCTGATTTCTCTATAAAAATATATCTTCTTGCAACTCACTACTTGACCAGAAGCTGTGTCATAGTCGTCTAAATGTTTTTAAATAGAGTAAAGAACACTAGTCACCCTTATAAAAAAGTAAAAATATCATTAGTATAAAGATTATGCATCGGAGCTTTACAAACCTTAGGCACCGAAATAGAAGAAATATTGGCCTCCGCAAAGAGACCTTAAGGACCCTTAAACAAAACTTACTCAGCAAAGTAGAAAAGTGATGGAGAGAGTGAATCACCTTGACGAACCCCTCGGCCACAAGAAAACACCCCTACGACAACCATTGATCAAAACTTATAACTTTACTTAAGAAAAAAATATAAAAATCCACAAAATAAAAACCATATAGAAGCCAAAGTTTTGAAGAACTTGTAATAAAAATCTCCAACTAAAGGTATCAAAGGCTTTAGCAATATCAATGTTTAAACTAATATTACCACTATAACATTTATGATTAAGCAAGTTGACTCTTCAGAAACAAGAGCAGTTATGAGTACTCTGACCTTTAATAAAAACAGTCCGATGATGAGTAATAAGCTTAGGCATTAAAATTCCTAATCTATCTACAAGACTTTTAGTGATTGTTTTGAAAATAAATTAACCAAAGTAATAGGACGATAATGAGTCATGGAATACACATCCTGAGTCTTCTATTGAAGACTCATGAAACTAAAATTTAAATTAAGAATAAGATATCCTTGTTGAAAAACCTATTGTTCATTGGCTACCAAATCAGGCCTCACAATATCCTAGCAACATTGATAAAAAGACCCCGAAAAACCATCCGGCCTAGAGCACTAAAAGGATCTAACCTAAAGACAACAATGCAAATCTCTTCAAATAAAGGAGTGGCAATTGACAGATCATCATCCTTCTCATGATCCAGCTTTGAGATACTCCCACAAAAAGCTTTAATACGATCGAATCGTCCTTATTAGGAGATGTATACAAATTTTTATAAAAATCAACAACATGGCTAGAAATTAAATCAAGGTCCTTGCACCAAACGCCCTCCATATGCATTCCAAAAATTTGAGAATTCAAGGCATGACTCCTGTTAGAGATGTGTCATTCGGGTCTACAGTTCTACAGAGAATACATGTGTCATGTGTTCATTATACTAGATACGTATCTCATATATATTAAATTATATATATATGCATCACATACATATATTAGCACCAGAGTGGCATAGCAAAAATAGAAAATATAATGAAGGCAATAACATTATATTAATCAAATTAATACAAATAGATTGAGAAATTCACTATTGTTTTCTCTTTGAACTCTTCAAAATTTAGAACCGCCTGAAGTGAAACTCATTGGCAGTTGTAACAATCAACAAGGTGAGCTTGACTGTCTAGAATAATAGCTTTATATCCAGCACTGGGTTTAACACTTTAAATTTTAAACCTCTAAGTAATTTGATTTACCCTTGATCAACACTGGATCAATAAATCAAATATTTACGTTATTGTAATTGGTAGCCAATAGAAATAAGTGAGGAAAAGCAATTTCAACAATTGAAATCAATTTTTCAAAACAAATTTATTTTCTTTCTTGCTTTGGTCGGCCACCCTTTAATGAACAACAACAACAACAATTTCATTCAAAACAATTGCTTCTCTGTTTCACACACACACATACACACACACACACACACACACACACACACACACACACACACACACATATATATATATATATGTAATACATAATATAATATGATTAAATATATATATATATATATACTTGGCCACCAAGTATATATATATATATTAATATTATAATCAAATAATATTATATTATATAATGATAAGATATTTTAATTAATTAACAATTAAATAATTAAATGTGTAAAATTATCATTTTTCCCTTTTACATGGTTACAAAGTACACCTCTTAGTGGGTTCCACCATATCACACACTAGGATAAACTCAACCAAGGGCCCATAATGTGCCACGTGTTAATATACAATAAGTAAATAACAATTGTTAACTAATGTATTTAACACTTAAATATGGATATGCACGCATCCCGTGATCATGCTGGATATTATTAGACTGAACAATTTAATTCAATACGCTGTCCCAGTACACAATGAGTATACTCTATATTGTGGAACTCCCTAGGTCCATGTCTAATTCGTCAAATGAAACTATTACATAAGTTCGCGAATGATGCCCTCTGCACACGTTATGGATATTACAAATCAGCGTGTTGGACCATACAAGCTGAGGTCATAGCACACATATAGTCTTTTCGTCAACTATATTTTAGATGTGTAGAGATATCGATTAGTACTGTTAAATCCCCATAAGCTCATCCATAAACCTATCTCCAGACTTGTATCTCATTGAATAATATATTCAAATGCTTTGCTATATTGTTCGACCCTATAGAAACTCATTTCCCAGGTTTATTGCTTATGACCATAAGAATTTTTGAGATACAATATTGAAGCATTTGGATATACAACTCCCTATAAGAGCTGACGAATCTTATATCTATGCACACTGAATTTCATAAGCATTGAACATACCCAGCAACACCTAGCGGTCAAACCATGTGATAAAGGCATATTTGTCATATATTTTATCATGTTTTTATTTTGATATTTTATTGTTTTATCATAATAAATAGATATTTATGTGTATTATTGTTATTTATAGGGACCTAAACAAAATTTAAAGTAAAGACGCAAAAGGAGCAAAAATAGGGACTAAAATGCAAACTTTTCAAAATATGGACCTGTTGCCCCAATGCCACAAGGATTTACGCCCCAACGTTGGAACAGTGATCAAAATAAAATAATAAGAAAAGATGACTTTTTTAAGTCGTAGTCTAGCACCTCAGCACTAGACTGTCATCGCGCCAGCAATAGGCCAGCACTCCAGCGCCAACATCTCATCGCTCCAACAGTGAGGCCGTTTACACCTAGCGCCCTAGCGACAGTAGTGTAGCACCCCAGTGGTAGTGCAAGTCCTAATCTGACGAGAATTGAGATTTTCAAGCTCATGTCAATCCCTATAAAAGGTCACTCGCCCCTAGCTTTTAAGGAGCATCCAAGAGTAACCAAGAACATCAAGAACACACAGCACAAGTCTTAGAGAGCAATAAAAGTTTAATTGAAGCAGCCATAGAGAGAGATTCAAGGCATCATTCGGCATCAAGAGTTTCTTAGGCAACTCAATCAAGATAAATTTGACGTTTATATCGGTTTACTATTAATTGTATAATGAATTCTTATTATTTTTGTCGCTGTTCTCTTGTAGCCATGAACTAAGTTTTGTTTTTAGAGTTAATACTTGAACTCAATATGTGCGCTTAATTGTCATATCTTTTTAATATTTAATAAACTTAGTTCTTTGTTATTCAAAATACTTGTTCTTAATTCTTCAATATATCTGACCAATATATGGTGAATGAATTGGTAATATTTTTTATAAACTTGGAACAGGAATCATTATATTTAGACCTAGATAATTTGATTCATGATTGTAGAGTAACATTCAATGTTGCATATATAAGTTTTAAATTAGGATAGAAATATACCTAATTAGCATGTATGATCAATAAGACTTAATCTTAATGAATCTTAATTTATTACAAGTACTATAAGAATATAGGTATTTAGTAAATTACAGTATACTTACATGACCTTGGAAGAGGTTTGTGAATACATTAGTGTCTTGATCAATAACAAAGACTAAGTGAGTTAAATATTAAAGGATTAATCGTTAGAAAGCATATTGAGGGATAGTATTAATTTTAGGTTTACTCTATATTGGTGTCTTCTAAATCTCTTTACATTGTGTCATTGCTTTTATATTTTCTACATTCATTCTTAGATTGTTATTTTTCTGAACAATTATTAGAAAGACATAATTTTAGTAATTGGTTGAAAAGAAGAAATTATCCTTGTGGGTTCGACATCTAATTTATTAAGTCTCTTTATTACTTGCATACAATAGTGTATACTTGCACTTAATTTTAAGATATAGAAATATTGTATCACCATGAAAGGTCTCTAACATGAGTGGAACCAAAGTATAGTGGATCACAGAGGAAAATGAACTTTTTCGTTTTTCGAGTGACTAAAGCTCTACCTTACCTTACGCAAGCCCACCATAACGCTCAGGTCAGAGGACTATGTATACTACTCAACTTGAGAGAACTTTTCATTGACGGTACATAAGAAGTCTATTAGGGTCCTCATGAGTCTGTTCAATATATAGTCCAAACTGGATACCCATATCTTTATATGAGCTCTAAGATTATGACCAGCTAGGAACAACGATCTGTATCCTACAAGTTTGACATATGCTGATCTATATAAAATGGTATCCACTGACAGACATGCATTAGTGAAAATAGATCAGGAACATAATGTTCGAGAATATACTTATGTAGCAACAGTTCCTAGCACCCGATTGTAACTCTTTGCAATTATATCATTACTAGAATATCCTCAGATTTTTATCCCATTACAAAAAAGGCTCCAACTCGTGTATATTCGCTGACTCTTATAACCTACTAACTCTTAGCAATGCTAACTATTAGCAATTATAATTCTCAACGGTGCTAACTCTTACAACTGATCTAAACTCCTTTAAAGTAGATCTAAACTCCTTCAGATTATACAATGTCTGCAGCGTAACAAACATAATGCCATATAATTAAGCAATTAATAATTTAATGAAAATGTACATTTGTATAAATTACAAATATTTGTACATACAGGGATGGCACGTAAGCATTAATCCTAACAATCTCCTATTTACTCTAGTACCATTCATAATGGTATTTAATACTTATAGACTTGACGCATTTCTTAAACACCTTTAGAGTCAAGGCCTTAGTAAGTGGGTCATCTAAATTACTTATAGAATAAATTCTATAAATAATCACATCTTCATTAGTCAAGATTTCTCTAATGATATGGTATTTTTGCTCTATATGCTTAGAATTATAGTGTACTCTTGGTTCCTTAGCCTGTGCAATGACCCCCATTATTGGAACTATTCTAAGCTCGGTGACAAACTTGCAAATCCATACAACTTCTTTCACTACTTTTGAGGCAGTTTTGTACTATGCCTCCATAGTTGAATCAACTATGGATCCCTATTCGGTGCTCTTCCAGCTCATTGTAGTATCTTTGAGAGTAAACACACACCCAGATGTGGACTTTCTATCAACTATATCAGATTGAAAGTTCAAATCTGTGTATCTTTTCACTTGTAAATTATTATCTCCATAAATAAGAAACTTATCATTCGTACCATTAAGGTATTTAATGATATATTTGACTGTCATTTAATGGCTATCACCTAGATCAGATTTATACAGGCTTGTAACACTTATAGCTATATTGATGTTAGGTCACGTATACATCATAGCATACACCAAGCTCCCCATAACTAATGCATATGGTATATTAGACATTTTGACTCTTTTATCTTTTGTTTGAGGAGACATTCTCCTTGAAAGATGAACATCATGTCTGAACGGTACGTTAATTATCTTAAAGTTAAAGAAATTATGCGTTTTCAAGACATTATCAATGTACGATGATTGAGAGAGTCCTATTAGCTTCTTATCTCTATTTCTATAAAGCTTGTTACCCAGTATATAGGAAGCCTCCCTGAAATCCTTCATAGAGACGTTTTTACTTAGATAGCTTTTCACAGATTATAACATACCGATATCATTCCTAATGATTAGTGTATCATCAACATAGAGCATTAAGAAGATCATCATGCTCCCACTGACTTTTTTATACACACTCATTTCCTCTTCATTTTTTTTGAAACTAGACAATCTGATTATCTCATCAAAATGATGATTCTAGCTTTAGAAGGCCTACTTAAGTCCATAAATGGACTTCTTCAGTCTGCATACAAGAGTAGAAGTTAGGTTGGATACAAAACTGTCTAGCTAATTCATATAAATCTCTTCCTCGAGATATCAATTCAGGAATGCTGTTTTAACATCCATCTGCCAAATCTCAAAGTCATAGTATACTGCAAAAGCCAACAAAATCCTAATTGACTTTAGCATTGCTACTGGTGCAAAGACTTCCTCTTGATTGATCCCAAATCGCCGAACAAAATATTTTGCTACCAGTCGTGCCTTGAAGGTCTTTGCATTTCTATCTCACCCTCATTTCCTCTTATAAACTCATTTATAATTGATAGAAACTATTCTTTTGGGAAGCTTAACCAAGTGCCATACTTGATTCTAATACATGGAGTCAATTTCTAATTTTATAGCTTCTTGCCACTTTTCCGAATCGATGTCTAACATCGCCTCCCTATAGATTAAAGGATTATTTTCGTCTACTAAGAAAATGTTAAATGCACATTTAGGCATCTAACTATACCTTAAGTTGCCTGGACATCCTCTCTAACCTACATAGATGGTGTACCAAAGGTCTATTGCTTGATTAACCTTGAGTTTCCATCTCTGGTTCATTTGTTTTTGGATTAACTTTATCAAAGTGCAATCTTTCTACAATCTCCATGATCTACAAGAAATTATTTCTCTAGGAAAGTATCATAATGAGAAACGAACACATTTTTCTCATCATGATCATAGAACTGGTATCCCATTGATTTTGTAGGACACCTAATGAACTTATACTTATTTATTTTAAGTGCAAGTTTATTTTACTGTGCAACTCTTACGTAAGCAGAACAGTCCCAAATCTTAAAATATTTAAGACTCGGCATCCTTGCTTTCAGTATCTCATATAGAGTAGAAGGAATAATTTTGGATGAAACTCAGTTCAATATATAAGCAGTTGTGCCTAAAGTATAACCTCACAGGTATTTTACAAGATTGGTAAAGCTCATCATCGACCAGACCATATTCAATAAAGTTTAATTCCTCCTCTATGAAACACTATTGTGTTACGGAGTACCTAGAGGATTATACTAAGTCAGAATCCCATTCACCTTTAAATAATTCAAAAATTCATTGCTCATGTACTCATCACCTTGATCTGATCGAAGGTATTTGACATATATACTAGTTTATTTCTCTATTTTAAGTAGGAATTCTTTGAACTTTTTAAAAGTTTTTTATTTTTGTTTCATAAGAAACACGTACTTGTATCATGATAAATCATTGATAAAGGTTACACAGTATCGAAAATCTCCCATTGTAGCATGATTCATTAGACCCCATACATCACTATGTATCAGTTCCAATAAATCAGTGGCCCGGTATCCAATACCTATAAATAGAGATTTGGTCATCTTCCCTTGAATACAGGATTCACAAATTGGATAAGGCTCTATGGTCAAATCAGGTATTTGATCATCCTTAACCAGAAAGGTTAGGCATCTCACGCCTATATAACTTAATATTATATGCCACAATTTCATATCCTTTAAAGATTTCAATCTATGTTTATTACTCGTAGTAGCTTGTACATTCATGACATTTCTAGTTGTATCCAAAATGTAATGCCCATTGTTAACTGACACTCAGCTAATTAAACATCATTTACATCATATAAACATAAGGAATTGTTCCTAATGTTCATATGATATCTTTCACGGTCAAGTAAAGGAAGAGATACAATCTATCTAATGATGTTTGGTATATAATAACAATTATATAACACAACAGTTCTATTACAAGAGAGAAGTAAATTAACTGTCTAATAGCTTGGATCTGCAGGAAATCCCCATTTCCTACTTATAACATCACTTATCTGGGTTATAACATTCTAGTCTTTTTCAACCGTTGCAACGTATTGCAGATATGAAAATGACAGAAGTATCTAATACCCAGCCAAAATTGCCATCAAATGTGATAGAAATATCTATAATCATTAAGCACGTACTTGAGAGAGTCTTCTTTGTAGTGGCAAGGTATCTAAGGTTGTCCAACCTTGCGACAGTGGAAACACTTTCCATCTGTTTTTCTCTTTTGTTGAGGCTTGGATATTTGTCACCTCTGAGGACTTATCTTGGGTGTCTGCCTCACCTTCTTATTCCTTTTAGACTTCCTAAATGCTCCCAGTATAAGATGAAACACCCTAAACGAAGAAGGTTGCAACCTTTTGTTCATGTCCTCTAGGGTAGCGCTATCAGAAACGCCTTCCGGCAATCTTTGATCAACAATATATCCATACATTGTTTATTCCATAACATTTTTTAGATTCATCTGCCAATTAGAGTAATTAGTGGAACCTTCTAGTTAGTTTGCATCAACTATGTGCACTAAAGGGTTCATAGCAGCCATCAAACTTTCATAAGCCAAAATAAAATAGAAGATGTTAGCAGAATTGTAATTAAATCGCTAATTAAATTTTTTAGATTATGAGTATAATAGTTATACTTTTTTTAAGTCTAAAATGCCCTCCCATTGTTTTACATAATCTCGATAATCTCTTGAATGGGAAAATGATAGCTTAAACTTTTTAAACTATACAGTGAGAAGTAAATCTCATTGGAATTTTACTCAAGCCTCACACTGTAGTGATCTTGGCCCTTACAAACCCAATAGATAGATAACTCTTGTCAATTGCATCTTATGTAACTCTTATTCTAATCCTAAATACACATTATCCTCATATTGTAGCGATCTTGGGTAAGTGTATTACAGATTAACTTTTCAAATATCAAATGTATGCTACCGATACTACCCTCACACAGTAGTGATCTTAGGCAATACTTTTGCATATATTTATCTCATCTCATGTTTAACTGTTATAAACAAAATCATACTGACGAAATCCCTTACACTATAGTGATCTTGGTACAAGACTGATATGACCCATTTACACTATATTGACAAGACAAATCATGTAAAACATTATCTCATAATAAAATATTATTCAATTTGATTAAGAAAGATTTTTGAAACACTAGGTTCTATCTTTAAGTAGGTAATCTATCAATCATCTATTTATTTCTGTATAAACACAACCAACTCCTACCAGTAGGGCTCCTATTATGGTTACTGGTACAGAAATAAAATGATCTTGGTTTATAATGCCAATTGATAACTCTTATTAATGCATCTTATATACATTGGTTTATAATACAGACTAATAAATTTTATCACTGCATCTCATAAATGCTAGTTTATAATGTAGACTGTTAACTTTTATCACTACATCTTATAAACCATACATGCATTTTAAATTTTAAAACACTGTTCAAAATTACTGTAAAAAGTATTGTTTGAGTGAACAGTGTTAGTACTGCGGCATTGGATTATCAGCGCTATAGAACTGAAGGCAGAACCCTAAATTCTATAGTGCCAGTTCACAGCTGCGTAGACTTACCGACGATGCAGTACTGAAAGGTAGAACCCCTAAGATCGTGGCTCCATACCACAAGCGTAGCGGCGCTGGAGCCTAGAAACCTCGAAGTCGCGACACTCCTTATCTAACGTCGATATGCTAGAATCCAAAGCCACGGTTCCCAGTGTCATTCCAACCTTAGTATACCCGTTTCAACATTTGAAACACACTATTTGACACTAAGACTTTATCAACAACACTTAACACTTATAGTTTTACCTAAATCAATAAATCGTGCTCTGATATTATTTGTTAGTGGTGTGTGATTCAGGTTGATAGTTCTACAGTATACACATGTGTCAAGTGTTTATTATATCAAATACATATCTCATACATATTAAATTAAATGTATATGCACCACATATATATTAGCACCAGAGTGGCGCAGCAGAAGCATAAAACATAATGAACATAATAAAATTATATTAATCAAATTAATACAAATAAATTGATAAATTTACCACTAGTTTCTTTTTGAACTCTTCAAAATTTGGAACCGCCTAAAGTAAAGCTTGTTGGTAGTTCTAGCAATCAACCAGGTGGGCTTGACTGTCTAGAATAATAGCTTTATATCTAGGACATAGTTTAACACTTTAAACCCTAAGTAATTTGATTTACCTTTGATCAACACTTGATCAATAAATCAAATACTTACATTATTGTAATTGGTAGCCAATAGATATAAATAAGGAAAATTAATTTCAACATTTGTAATTGGTAGCCAATAGATATTGTAATTAGTAGCCATCCTTTAATGAACAACAACAATTTCATTTAAAAAAATTGCTTCTCAAGTATCACACACTTATAGATATGTAACACATAATATAATATGATTAAATATATATATATATATTTGGCCACCAAATATATATATATTAATATTATATTAAATAATAATATTATATATACTTGGCCATCAAATATATATATTAATATTAAAATCAAATAATATTATATTATAATAAGATATTTTAATTATTTATCAATTAAATAGTTAATGTGTGAAATTATCATTTTGCCATTTTACATGGTTACCAAATATATCCTCTAGTGGGTTTACCGTATCATACACTTGGGTAAACTCAACTAAGAGCCCACAATATGCAACGTGTCAATATACAATTAGTAAACAATAATTGTTAACTAATTTATATATTTAACAGTTAAATACGGACGCGCACGCATCCTGTGGTTATACTGGATATTACTGGATTGAACAATTTAATTTGATACGCTGACCCAATGCATAACGAGTACACTTTATTTTATGAGACTACCTAGGTCCACATCCTCTTCGTCAAATGAAACTATTCCATGAGTCTAAGAATGATGCCCTACGCACACATTACAGATATTACAATCAGCCCGTTAGACCATACAAGTTGAGATCATAGCACATACATGTAGTCCTTCTGTCATCTATATCCTAGATGTGCAGGGACATAGATTAGCAACGTGAAATCCCTATAAGCTCATCTATAAACCTATCTCCATACTTATATCTCATTGAGTAATATATGCAAAACGCTTTGTTATATTGTTTGACCTTATAGAAACTCATTTCTCCGGTTTATTGCTTATGGCTATAAGACGTTTTAAGATATAATCTCAAAGCATTTGGATATACAACTCCTTATGAGAGATGACAGATCCTATATTTATGCACAACGAACTTCATAAGCATCGGATCATACCCAGCGACACCCAATGGTTAGATCATGAATGGTCTTTGACATGTGTGGAATCAAAGTATGGTAGATCATTACAAGCCTATCGTAGTGCTCAAGTCAGAGGACCACATATAGTACTTTACTCGAGAGGACCTTCCATTGATGACTACATAGGAAGCCTATTGGGCTCCTCATGAGTCTGTTCGATATTTAGTCCTAATTGGATATTTGTATGTCTATACGAGCTCTAAGCTCATGGTCAGCTAAGAACAACCATCTGTACTCTACAAGTGTGACATACACTGATCTATATAAAATGAATCCACCGACAGACTTACATCAGTGAAAATAGATCAGAATCATAATGTTCCAGAACATACTTGTGTAATAACATTTTCTAGCACCTCATTACAACTCTTTACAACTATGTCATTACTAGTATAGTCTCAGGTCTTTATCCTGTTACAAATAAGGCTCTCACTCTTGGATATTCACTGGACTCTTATAACCTGCTAACTTTTAGAAGTGTTAACTATTAGCAATTATAATTCTCAGTGATGCTAACTCTTACCACTAATCTAAACTCTTTTAGACTAAATTTAAACCCCTTCAGTGTAGCGTAACAAGTATAATACCATATAATTAAGTAATTAGCAATTTAATGAAAATGTACATTTGTATAAATTACAAATATTTGTACATATAGGGATGATACATAAGCACAAATCCTAGCACAGGCAAGAAACAATTTGGTACTATGATCCCTATCCTTCAACCATTTCAGTCTAGCTCAATCTCGCTAAAAGAAACATTCCTTGCTAGAAGCTTTAACCCTCTTCTATTTAGCTTAAATTTCAACCGTTATAGCCTCATCAGTAACCTCAATCATAACAATTCTCAATTGATTATCAAATAGCTTGAGCCTAGCCCTCTTGAGCTGTTCATGCATATTACTAAAAGAGTTTAAATTCCATTCTTTTAGAATAGATTTTATCTTTTTTTTATAACCATGAATAAAGGACATCCACAAATGTTATAGGAACTTCATTCCTGAATCACCAAATTTTTAAAGTTCGCATGCTTAATCTATATATTTTGGAAAAGAAATGGCTTAGGATCAGTACTAGAAGTAGAAAGAATAGACACCACTAAAGTCGAATGGCCAGAGACAGTATGAGGAAGGACATAACACCCAATGGAACTCCAAGCATCTAACCAAGCTATATTATAGTGGGAATGATCCAACTTGTTCTTAATATGTTGATTATTATCAAAAGTCCAAGCCCAAGTAAAATAAAGACCAGTACTATGAACCTGCAGAAGATTACAAGAAGCCAAGACATCTTGAAAGTTAGAATAGAAAAGAGTTCTTAGGAAGCCACTCCTTATTGCTTATAAGGGTCAAGAATGGCATTAAAGCCCTAGCTATAAACTAAGGTTAAGACCAAGTTACATTATTTAGATCTACCCAAAGACGACGATGACCAATATAGGTTGAAAAGGCATAACCAAAAGACAATCAACATTCAATACCATTAAGAATAACCTACACTGTAACAACACTAACATTATAAACTGCATCACCATAAAAAAGAAAAAGGTTAAGTAAAACATTATTAGAAGTCCCAATCAAAAAAAGATGTAGCGACAATAAATAAGGATCCATTACTAAAGAGTATTGAATCACCTGCTCATAAATGTTTAAAAAAAAGGTTTATAAGTATGACATAGATTAGCTAATTCAAATTTAGACTGAGGGTTAGCCAAACCCCGAATACTTCATATGAAAATTTTTACTTTTTACTTTGTGAGAGGTAAATTTCTTTAATTATCTTATTTTTGGCCTATTTTTTCCTTTGAGATTTTGATAAAACAAACTCGTACTTGTCTTTAATAATTGGTTTTGCAAATGTCTCGTAGCAAAGCCAAGAATGCACATTAAGCTGTCCATCATTTTGACCCCCATCTTTATAAACTTCGTTATCTAAAAAATGCACATCGAGATGTGCATCCTTCGCAATTGAGCTGGAGTATAAAACCTCTTTAAAGCTTTCATTCTACTGATTTACCGAATCAGCTTGCCCAAACTCTTGAACAGAGCCACTAACCAAAGCATTAGTTTCTTCTCCATTTAAAGTCCATATGAACTGGTCCTCATGCATGACATTTAAATTAGATTTGAAGGCTGCTTCGTGGTAAGTTTTGGTGAACTAACCAGATCATGCAAAATCAAACTCATGATCTACTTAGTAATTGCATTGCGATTTTAATCACTTGAGTTAAGTTAAACACCTTCCTTTGTTGTAAAATAGAGGATTAAATGATCAAGTTAAATTTTCAATCTTGTTTTTGTCTTTGGCACTTTACCGGCCATGTTCCTTTTTGATTTCATGAGTGCTTTAGAGATGATTTGCTAGCTCTCATAGAAATTGACCTAGTTCCACACTCACTTAAGTGACACTCCATCAAGTGTGTTCTGCAGGTAGACAAACCACCCATCTATAAAGGGGTATGGAGTTCATTAAGAGACTAACTCAACTTTTACCACTATAGATGTACTATCTCATTATAGGGAATGACTCACAAAAATATAATCGATAGTACAACTAGACAACCAGTGACTTGTTCTTACCTTTATGAACCTACTTCATAGGATCACTAATCATATAGATAGAGTTATCACCACTCCTGTCTACTGCTCTGGGCAGAAGTCTCATCCCCTTCGACATTTATATCACTAATCTCCTATTTAGTGGATTTGTCAGATGATCGGCCAAATTCAACTCCGACTTCATATAATTTAGCCTCACCACCCCTGATTATAGTAATTGCTTAATAATTTCATGTCGTAGACGAATATGTCTACCCTTCCTATTATATATTTTACTCTTTACTCTAGCTATAACAACTAGACAATCAAAACTAATTGCAATAGAGTTAGGAAAGTGAGAAATAAATGGAATATCATATATGAGTGTCCAACTATTCAGCTTTGGAACAAGCCTTTTCCAAAGGTATTAGCTCAAATTCCATGATAGATCGTACTATGCAAATCTGCTTAGTAGATTTCTAATATATAGCACCTCCAACTAAGGCGTACACACATATCCACTAGTAGACTTCACTTTATTAAATTTTAAGATTCAATTTGCATTAGTATAACATTCTATCATAGATTGTGATCTACCAAATATAAGCACATAATCTCTATTCAAGGCACTCTAATGCTCTCTACTAGGATTCTCAGTATATATACTCAGTCTCCCTATAGCGTATGCTTTATTAGGCCTAGTATTATTCATTAAATATATGAGACTACCAATAATTTGAGCATAACGGGCTTGATTTTTACTATATTCTTTATTCTCACAAAGTTTGGTACTAGCATTATAAGGTGTTGCCACCTGTTTACATTCCAAGTATCCAAACTCTAAGAATTTCTCAAAATAGTGTTCTTGGGATAAACATAGACTACTTGGAGATCTCATTAGCTTAATTCCAAGAATAATATCAGCCTCTCTAATATCTTTCATATCAAAATTAGTTGATAGAAATTTCTTAGTCTTATTGATTACTTTCATACTAAGACTGAATATTAGCATGTCATCAACATAAAGACATATGATGACATAATTCTTAGTATCAAAGATTTTATAGTACACACATTTATCATAAAACCATTTGATACTAGAGCATTGTCAAACTTCTCATGCCATTATTTTGGAATGGCTTCACTAGCTTGTTTCAAACTATATAATAACTTCACTAGCTTATATACTTTATGTTTTGTACCAACACTAATATAACCTTTCAGTTGTTCCATATAAATCTCCTATTTTAAATCATCATTTAGAAAAGCAGTCTTAACATCCATTTGATGTATATACTAATCATAAATTGTAGCTAAGGAAACCAAGATTCTAATGGATGTGATTTTAGTTACATGAGCATAAGTATCAAAGTAATCTAAGTATTTCTTTTGAGTAAACCATTTGGTAACTAATCTTGTCTTATATTTTTCAATTCTTCCATTAGCCTTCATATTCTTTTTGAAGATCCATTTACAATTAATAGGCTTGGAACCAGAAGACAAATCAATTACTTCTTATACATGATTACTCATGATGGAGTTGATTTCATCATTAATGGCCTTTTTTTATAAAGGAATATCAAGAGAGGACATTGCCTTATTATATATCTTAGGGTCATCTTCTATAAGAATGACATGAAAGTCATCACCAAAATTAGTGACTTTTCTTATTCTCTTACTTCTTCTAAGTTCATTATTGGAGCCCTTAAGAAGATCATCATTTACATCTTTATGAGTCAACAATTTTTACGGCTTGGCTTTTTTAGGAAAACTAATTTCAAAGAACTTTGTATTTTTAAATTCTGTGATATTGTTTGCATCAAACAAATCAATGGTATCTTCTAATACCAAGAATCTATATGCAACACTATTCTGGGCATATCCTTTGAATATAAAATCAACGTCTTTTCGTCCTATCCTTTTTCTCTTAGGATCCAAAATTAAGAGCTTAATAAGACACCCATACAATTTGAGATATAAAAGAATAAGTGTATGTCTTTTTTTATAACTCATAAGGTGTTATTTTAGTTTTCTTGTATGGAACACGATTTTGTATATGGCAAGCAGTCAATATTGGTTCCCCCCACAACTTCATAAGTGCCACAGGATTTAATAACATATAATTCATCATGTCCTTTAAAGTCCTATTTTTCTTTTCAATCACCCTATTAGATTTAGGAGAATATGGAGGTGTCACTTTTGTATAATTCCATTGTTCTCACAATAGAAACTAAACATATTTGAAATATATTCTCTACCCGCATTTGTTCTTAATCTCTTAACTTTCTTTTCAAAATGATTCTCAACTTCTTATTTATAGTTTAAGAACATATCATATGACTGATCATTATTTCTAAAAAAGATATAACTTAGTATATCTTGAGAATTTATCTATAAAGGTAATGTAATACCTTTTTCCTCCTCTAGTCATGACATCTTTTAATTCACCTAGGTCACTATGAATTAAACTAAGTAACTCATTTTCTCTAAAAGTACAACTTTTCTTTATGGGCTTACCTTCCACACATGCATCATATTTATATATGTCTTTTAAGTAAAGATTAGAGACTAAATAAATTCGTCTATCTTTTTAGTACATTGAGTTTGAAGAAATCATTAAAAGAATACCTATTTCTAACAAATATTCCATTCTTGGTCAATATAACTTTGTCTCCTTCAAATGAGATCTTTATATTAGCTTTACCAAGTATAAAAATAAAAACTAAATTATATCTAATATTTAGAACGTATAATACATTTTTCAGTACAAAAGATCTTTCAAAAGTTAACTTGAGAATAACCTTTCCCTTTCTTATTACAAATGTAGGATGAGAATCTCTAAAGGATACATGTTCTTCCCCTTATCTTCTCTAAATGTAGTCATAAAATGTACTTTTACCACCACAAATATGTCTTATGGCTCTAAATTCTATGACTTAATCTTTGTTGCCATTTATAACCATATTTGCTTGGGAAACAATCACTGTAATAATAACATCTTCTCCTTCAACCAACTTGGCCTTGGGAGTTTTATTGTTCCTTTCTGGTCCTATAGAGATATAATTGGCATAGATTCGTAAGTGATAAGCCATAAACTGAGCATTAAGAAGGGCTACACTTTGGTCAGATAGAGGTAAAAAAATTTTCCCAGAATGCAACAAGATTATCAATTATGAAGTTGATAGGTTACTAGGAGTTGGATTCATCTAAGAAGTGCACTATCCAAAGTGGCTTTCTAATGTAGTAGTCATAGTAAAGAAGTATAGGAAGTGGCTGGTCTATGTAGACTATATCAACCTCAACTAGGCAATTCTAAAAGATTTCTTCCTACTTCTAAAATTAGATTAGATGGTAGACATGACAACTAGATACGAGAGTTTATCATTCTTAGATGCATACAACGGATACAACTAGATCAAGATAGATCTAAATGACAAAGAGAAAACTAGCTTTGTGGCTGGATAAGGAACATAATACTACAAGGTAATGTCATTCGGTCTGAAGAATGCTAGAGCCACCTTCTAACAAATAGTCAACAACTTCTTTGGGATATTGATAGGAAGGATAGTAAAGCATACATAGATGAAAAGCTAGTCAAAAGCAAGACGCTAAAGTCTGAAGACCATGTTACAGATCTGTAGAAAGTACATGATGTTTTACGAAAGTACATGATGCGCTTGAACCTAACCAAGTGCACATTCAAAATATCATTTAAAACCTTTCTAGGGTATGTTTTCAGCACAAAGGCAATAAAAGCCAACTCGTACCAAGTCAAATCCCTTAAAATCATCTCCATACTATGAATGCCAAAACAAGTATAGATCATGACTGGAAGGATAGTTTCATTAAGCAAGTTCATCTCCAAGATGTCCAACAAGTGTGGATTTTTCTTCAAAGCCATCAGACCAAAACGTTATAACACTTGAAATAATACTTGAGGTGACAAGACTTGAGCTGAACCCTCATTAAAAGTCGAGGTGGATTCTATGACAACATAGAATAACATGTTTATATTCATTACATTTGATAAAACGAGGCTATATGCCCTAATAAAAATGTACACGTGTACACAAATATATATATATATATATATATATATATATATATACAAATGATACAAAATGTGACAATCATGCAGTTATGCATGTAATGGCCAGACCTCTAAATGTGAAGTACAAATCATACAGCACAACATTCCTATGACAACCTAGAAAAAAATAGGAAAAATAAGAAAAATAGTGAACTTGTGGCTCAGGAAGTGGACATAGTTATGAAAATATTATATACTTCATAAGTATATATATTAATAATAACTTTTTAAAAAAGAATATAGTGAAGAATAATACTAACATACATACAAATCTAAATCATAAAAGTTCATAAAATTGTATTCTAGATGAATATAAATTATGTATAGATACCGTAAACTGTGATAAAATCTATTCTGAAACTGAATATTTGCAACGTAATTCTTGAAATATATACTATATATACATACTAAAAACCACACCAAACTTATACCCAGGGAAAACGTGATCTCACATAACGAAGTAATTTACGCACAGGCAGAACAAGGGAACGTGGTCTCACCCGGTAGAATGCTACATCGCTCGAGCAAATCAAATAAACTGGTTTAATGCATGCACATAGCAATTACACTAAAAAGGAGGCTACGCACATGATGGTTCAAAAGCTACTACTATATAATATCATGGAAGCATAATTATTCTAACGTAATCATCAACTAAATTATAATAAATTCTAAAAATATTTCTGAATATACTAAATAACATAAATGTTTATCTATTTAAAATAAATCATTAATAAATCTGATAACGTGTAATTAAAAATAAACTGCTGTATTAAAAGCATATAAAATATATATAGTTATTCACTCACAAAAGTTCGTTAATCCTGAGCTGATTTTAGATCCTAGAGTCTATCAGCTATCGGTACTCCTCTTATGACATAGGGTGTAAAAATATATCATTAGTACCAATATATATTATAAATACTGAAACATAAACATTCTAACATTGTAAAATTATTACGCGCTAAATCATTAGGTATAAATCTAACTACCCAAAATTATTTCTTATAATTTTGCTTTTATTCTTTTTTCAATCTTTCTCGGCCTCTCTTTCTCTTTTCTTCCATTCTTCTTCGATTTCACTATTCTCTTCTTTTCATCTTTTTTCTTTTTTTTCCTTCTATTATTTTCCTCTCTCATTTTAATTTCTTCTTTCTTTTCTCTTCTCTTAATTGCCCTCTCACTCAAATGAAACAATTCTTCTTATATATATAAGCAATCCAGCTGCCTATAAAAGCCACTAAAATAAAGAAATCACTTCAACCAATCACAAAAAACTATATAACCCAAGTCAAAAGATGCACAATGAAACATTCATCTGCATGACTTTTGCTTGCTTACAATAACGACAATTAAACTTGCTTTTTGCATGAAATAAAAGCCACGTGTATATATATATATATATATAAGAAGGTTGCACTTTTGGCATGATAAAGCAAAAAGATAATGCCTTAGTTAAGAAACATATATTACAATTTCCTCCCCCTTATAAGAATTTTATCCTCGAAATTCATGTACCTGTCTAAAACAAATGAAAATACTGAGCTCTCATCTGATCCTCACGCTTCTATATAGCATCTTCCATTGCATGATTCCTCCATAAGACTTTAACAAGTGGAATAGTCTTATTACATAGTACTTGCTAGCGATAATCCAATATCTGAAGAGGCTTCTTATCATAGGTAAAGTTTACCCTTAACTGAACTGACTGAGCCTCTAGAATATGAGAAGAATTGGGTATATACTTTCACAACATAGAAACATGAAACACATCACAAATTTGTGATAACTCAGGCGGTAATGCTAAGCGGTAAGCAACCACACCAACCCTATCTATAACTCATGCAGCCTAATATATCGAGGACTTAATTTTCCCTATTTCCCAAAATTAAGCACACCCTTCTATGGAGAGATTAGTAAGAAAACTCTGTCACCCACTGCAAACTCAAATTGTCTATGACGCTTATATATATAATTCTTATATTTGTCTTTAGCTACCTTGAGCTTATCTCTGATAATATTGATCTTCTCTCTAATGTCTTGGATAATCTCTGGACCCAACATTTTTCTTTCCCAAACTTCATCTCAATAAATTAGAGTTCTACATTTTCTTCCATATAAAGCCTCATATGGCGCCATCTGGATACTAAACTGATAACTATTGTTATATGCAAACTCTATCAATAGTAAATAATCATCCTAGTTACCTTTAAGCTGTAACACACAAGCTTTAAGCATATCATTTTGTTGACGTATTTTAGGGTGTATACATGTGATTGTGAATATATTGAAAAAACTAAACACATATATCATATACATGAATTTGGCAGTAAATTTATCATATAATCAATATATACACATGTACTTCAATTCTTAACAACTTAAGAATACAGAAAACATACCTTTGATGACCTCTGATGAAGATTTCAAATCCGAATTTCTTTGCTCCAACTTTGAGCTTACCTTGAAGTGCACTTTTGTTTAATTCTAGTTCACAACAATCTGGTGGGATTGTGAAGCTAGAATAGCAGCAGTATAATCTCTAGTAATAAGGTTTGTATTACTTGAAAGAAAAATAAGAAGGATTTATTTTCCTTTCTCCTTTAGTTTTTCTCACAAGTCTTTGTTTAATGAAAAACTCTCTCAAAACTAACTCTCATTTTTCCTCTCAATACTTGCACGAAAATTCATTCACACACTAGTTAACACACATAAAACTCAACCATTTTTAGTGCTCTCAACTCTTCACAAGTGCTTCACCAAAATTAGATTAAGTGGCTAACTACCAAAATAATTTTTTGTGGCCATTTTAATGGTCTAATAAAATTAACCATTAATCACAAAATGGTGCTCCACTTAATTTAATTTATGTTTCTCAAATTAGGCATGCCTTCCATTTAGGAATAAAATAACAAATAAATAAAATTATATTTTATTTATTTAAATATATTTATTTAATTATTCAAAAACTATTTGAATAATTAATATTTACCTTATTTGATTTTACTAACATGGTTAATGGGTGAATTTATGGTAAAACAATTCATGGAATAAAATTATGCCACTTGTTAACATCTAATTAGTTAATAACTCTTGTCAGCTAATTAAATGATATACTTAACATTTAAGTCTAAATAAGTGCACAACCCGAGGAACCCCGAAATATATTTTTAGTTTGATAGAATTTCTAGGATGGAACTGTTCAATCCATTATACTGCTCCTGTGCATAATGAGTACACTTCATATTGTGAGACTCTTTAGGTTCATGCCCGAATTATCATATGAAACTCCTTCATAGGTCCGTGAACGATGCCCCACACACATGATAAGGGCAAATTTATCATATATTTTCTCATGTTTTTATTATTGATATTTTATTATTTTATGAAAATAGATGGCTATTTATGTGCATTAATGTTATTTATAGGAACTTGAATGAAATTTAAAGAAATGTAAAATTTTCAAAATATGAGTCCATCACCCCAGCGCCACGAGGATTATCGACCCAACGCTGGAACAGTGATCGAAATAAAACAAAATGACCTATTTAAGTCACATCTGGCACCCCAGCGCCACATAGTCACCGCGCCAGCAATATTCCAGCACCTCAGCGCTAATATCCCATCGCTCCAGCGACAACTGCATAGCGCCCCAGCGGTAGCGCAAGTCCTACTCCGACGAGAATTGAGATTTTCAAGTTCATATCAATCCCTATAAAATCCACTCATTCCTAGCCTTTAAGAATCAACCTAGAGAAATCTAGAGCACCCAAGACACATTCATGAACACAAAAAATACAGAGCACAAGTCTTGGAGAGCAATAGGAGTTGAATTGAAGCAACTATAGAGAGAGATTCAAGGCGTTCTTCGGCATCAAGAGTTCTTAGGCAGCGCAATCAAGAGCAATTCGACGTCTATATCAGTTTGCTATTAATTGTATCATGATTTATTATTATTTTTACTGTTGTTCTCTTGTAGCCATGAGCTAAACTTATTTTTTAGTGTTAATACTTGAACTCAATATGTGTGCTTAATTGCCATATCTTTTAAATATTTAATAAACTTAGTTCTTTGATATTCAAATTATTTGATTGTAATGCTTTTATATATCTGGCCAATATATAGTGAATGAGTTGGTAATATTGTTGATAAACTCAGAAGAGGAATCATAATATTTAGACCTAGGTAATTTAATACATGATTGTAGAATAACATTTAATGTTTCATATGCAAGTTTCAATTCAGGATAGGAATATACCTAATTGGCATGCATGATCAATAAAACTTAATCTTAATGAATCTTAATTTATTACAAGTACCATAAGAATATAGGTATTTGGTAAATTAAGGTATACTTGTATGACCTTAGAAGAGACTTGTGAATACATTAGTGTCTTGATCAATAATAAAGACTAAGGGAGTTAAATATTAAAGATTAATCATTAGAAAGCATATTGAGGGATAGTATTAATCCTAGGTTTTCTCTACGTTGCTATCACCTAATTCTCTTCATATTGTGTTTTTATTTTTATATTTTCTACATTCATTCTTAGATTTTTATTTTTCTTAATAATTATTAGGAAGACATGATTTTAGTAATTGGTTAAAAAGAAAAAATTATCCCTGTGGGTTCGACATCTGACTTATTTAGTCCCTTTATTACTTGCATACGATAATGTATACTTGCACTTAATTTTAAGATATAGAATTATCACATCAACACACGTTACGGATATTATAAAGCGACATGTTAGACCATACAAGTTGAGATTATAATATATTAATATAATCCCTCAATCATTTATATCCGATAGAGCAGAGATATAGATCAACACCGTCAAATCTCTATATGCCCGACCGAAAGCTTATCTCTAGAATTGTAATTCAATAAATAATATTCTCAAATACTTTTGTACTATTATTTATCCCTAGGGTTAAACTCTTTTTTTGAAAATTATTACTTATGGCCATAAGACTTTCTGAGATACAATCTTTAGAGCATTAAGATATAATACTCACTCAAATGAGCTGATGAATCCTATATCTATGCACACCAGACTCCATGAGCATCAGACCATACCCAGTGACACCCAGTGGTCAGACTATGAAAAGTTTCTGACATGTGTGGAACCAAAGTATAGTGGATCACTCACAAGCCCACCGCGACATTTAGGTCAAAGGACCACGAATACTACTCAACTCGAAAAACCCTCTATTGACCGCTTTATGGGATGTCTATTAGAGATCTTTGTGAGTCTATTCAATATTCAATCCTTACTGAATACCTGTATCTCTATACGATTTTCCACTAAACTCATGGTTTGCTAAGACTAACCATCTGGACCATCCAAATATAGACATACACCAATCTATATATTTATTAAGGTATTCACTGATAGACCAGCATCAGTGAAGATAGATCAGGAACATAATATTTGAGAACATATTTGCATAATGACATTTCTAGTACTATTTGCAATTCCTTGCAACTACGTCATTACTAATATATTCTTAGGTCTTTGTCTTATTTCAGACAAGGCTCTAACTCTTTAGATATCACTGACTCTTATAACCTGATAACTCTTATCAGTGCCAACTCTTAGCATTTATAACTCTCAGCGTTGCTAATTTTTAGCACTGATCTAAACTCATTTAGACCAGATCTGAACTCTTTTAGATTGTACAATGTCTGAAACGTTACAAGCATCTTACCATATATAAATATAATTAGCAATTTAATGAAATAATAATACTAGTATAAATATTAAACAAATATTCATACATAAAGGGATGGCACGTAAACACAAATCCCAACACCTTTAATATTTATATTGTTCTTTCTGACTGTCTTTCTGTTTATGGATGAAAAGCTGTACTAAAATTTAACTTAGTGCCTAAGGTCTTCTGTAAGCTACGCCAAAATCTAGAAGTGAATTGAGGAACTTTGTCTAATACAATAGACACTGAAGCCCCATGTAATCACATAATCTCACTCACATATAAATAGGCTAACTTCTCTAATGAATATGAAACCTTACAAGGTAAAAAATGAGCAGACTTTGTAAGTCGATCAATAATTACCCAAACACTATTATGACCACTCCGAGTACATGGAAGCCCAATAATAAAATCTATGGTAATATGCTCCAAGTTTCACTCGGGAATTGAAAGTGGCTAAGATAATCCTGCTGGCCTTTGATGTTCTTTTTTAACCTGTTGACAAATCAGACAGTGAGATAAAAACTCTGCAATCTTTTTTTTTATACCCTGCCACCAATAATGCTATTTCAGAATATGGTACATCTTAGTGCTGCTCGGATGCATAAAAAAAGTTTCTAAAATCTGATTCTTTAACTCTAAACTATTCGGAACAGAAAGCCTGTTATCCATAACTAATGTCCCATCAGCTTTCAATATTAAATCAGTCTATATTCTATCCCTTACTTCTTGCTTAAGTTTAACTAAATTAGGATCTTGATCTTGCATTTCTCAAATTTGATCAATCAATATAAGTCTAACTTAAAAATATGCTAGAAGAACTCCAGACTCATCTATAAATAATTTAACCCTTATAGATCTTAATTTAAATAACAATAGAAGATGAGTCACTTTCAGATGAGCAAAAGAGCTAGAAGACTTCCTACTGAGCACATCTCCTACCACATTCATCTTGGTTGGATGATAGTCAATTATATAATCATAATCCTTTATTAGCTCTAACCATCTCGTTGTCTCAGATTCAGGTCTTTCTGTATGAACAAGTACTTCAAACTCTTGTGATCAATGAAGATTTGACATATGATACCATACAAATAATGCTTCCAAATCTTCAAGGCAAACACTACTGCTACCAACTCTAAATCATGGTTTATATAATTTAATTCATGCTTTTTAAGCAGCCTAGAAGCATAGGCTATTACCTTCCCATTCTGTATCAACATACAACCTAATCCATGCCTAGAAGTATCACTATAAATTATGAATTCTTCGGTGCCATATGGAAGAGCGAGAACAGGAGCTGAAGTAATCCCTTTTTAAGATCTTGGAAGCTACCTTCATCAATCCACTTAAACTTTACATTCTTTTTGGTCAACTTTGTTAAGAGTACAATAAGAGAAGTCTTTCACAAACCTTCAATAATAACCTACTAGATTGAGAAAACTTCTAAATTCTATCATATTAGCTCGTCGCTCTCAATTTACTATAGTTTTAATTTTTTGAGGATCTACATAAATTCCATCTGTTGAGATTACATGGCCTATAAATGTAACTTTATCTAGCCAGATATGAAATTTGTCAAACTTAGCATATAACTGTTTATTTCTTAAAGTTTGCAATACTATCATTAAATGCTCTACATGCTTCTTTGTACTCTGTGAAAATATAAGGATATCGTCAATAAATACTATAACAAATTGATCAAGATATTGACAAAATACCTTATTCATAAGGTCAATGAATATAGCTGGAGAATTAGTCAACCTAAATGGAATTACTAAAACCTCGTAATGCCTATATCAAGTTTTGAAAGCAGTCTTAGACACATCAGTATCTCTGATCTTCAACTGATGATACCCTAATTACAGATCAATCTTTGAGAAAATTTTTACACCATGTAACTGATCAAATAAATCATCAATGCAAGGGAGTGGGTACTTGTTTTATATAGTGACTTTATTCAACTTCTGATAATTAATACATAGCCTCAAGGAACTATAATTCTTTTTAACAAACAATAGTGGTACCCCCATAGCGATACACTAAGTTTGATGAAGCCCTTATATACCAATTCTTATAACTGAGTCTTTAATTCTTTTAACTCTGAGGGAGCCATTCTATATAGTGCTTTGAAAATAGAAGTTGTGCTTGGAACCAAATCAATACCAAACTTAATCTTTCGATAAGGTAGTAAGCCTAAAATATCTTCAAGAAATACATTTAGAAATTTTCTAACCATCAGAATATCTTCTAATTTAGTTCCACTAACTTTGGTATCAATGACATGTGCCAAATAGGTTGGACATCATTTTCTAAGCAACCGTTTTACTGTCATAGCAGATATAATACAAGATGGAAGAACATATTGCTCTCTACAAAAATAACATCAAGCTCTCTATATCTTCTAAAAATAGTTTACAGTGGTATGGTGATTAGCTAACTAGTCTAACCCAAGTATCACCTTAATATCATGTATATCAAGAGGAATTAAATCTGCTACTATCTTATTACTACCCACTTTGACAAAACATTCTTGAAATACACTCTCAGCCAACGATGATTCTTCAACCAGTGTGGCTACTACTAGTTTACAATCTAGAGGTTTTAACATTCTACCTGCATGGATAGCAAAAATAGGAGAAACAAAAGAAAGTGTAAAACCCGGATCAATTAAAATGTGGGCCTTTCAACTAAAAAAGGTCAACATACCTGTAATGACATCTGGGGTAGCCTGTGCCTCTTGTTGAGACAAAGTAAATACACGTGCATGTGTACAAGGTCGACCTAGCTGACCCTTTTGTGAGTCTCCACTAGCTCCCGAAGCCCTAGGTTGTGCTCCACAACTAAGAATATGCCATTCTATGTGAGGTTCTATATGTCTCTGAACATGGCTACTGCCACCTTAAAACCCCCGAGAAGCTATACCTTGTACTAAATGGCTTTTATGTACTAAAAATGGATAATTTATTTTCAAATGTCTAGTCTGTCCACAATGATAATAACTCGTAGAACTCCTTAACATTATCCCTCATGATATTTACAACATATGGAACATTGAGGTTATTTCTTCACATTACTGCTACTACTCTGTTGGCTACTACCCAAGCCATCTGACTCTCTATAATACTTCCAACAGATAGAGGCATAAAACTCTGACTAGAACTTTATCGCTGTCCTCTTAGTAGTATAGGGCTCTGACTATACTACTGACTACCCAAATATCTTGTACAGGATGTCTCTCCTCTAAGTGCTCTGCTACTACTGGATTCACTAGTTAACTAACTTTTACCTTGTTTCTGCTTGATTGATTAAGCTCTGCATGTTTCTACCAGGCTTTTTTCAAACCCTATTGTAGCCCCTACTAACTCACTAAAATCATTGTGTCCTATGCCTGTAACTACTGCCCTGATATTACATCTAAGCCCCTATTTAAATCTTCTACATTTTATCCCTTTCATTTTATACTCATATAAAGCAAATCTTGATAACTCTATAAATCGATTCTCAGTCTCCTCCACTGTCATCAATCCCTGTTCTACCTCAAAGAACTTACTCACCTGGATGTATTGATAAAATATAGGAAAAAATTTAGCATTAAACTATTTACAAAAGTCATCCTAACTAATTTCTCTTCTATATCTATGCGATACAGATCTCCACCAGTGGTATGCCCTGCCCTCGAGAAAAAATGTAGCAAATAAAACTCTCATCATTATTACATCTTATAATATCAAATATTTATTCTACTCTGGTTAGCCATGACTCTGCATTCGTTAGCTCTATAGTGCCTAAAAAATTCTTTGCCCCAAATTGTAAACACACTCTGTAGTGTTCTCTCTCCTGGGTTGTCCTTGTGTTTGTCTCTCTACTGTAACTATAATTAACTAGCCAATCTATATATGAATTATTCTAAAGTGGGTCTATCAAGCTGTCCCTATATAGGATGTATCACAGGCTGTGGCACTGGCTGAGGGTGCATCTCCTTTACAATAGGATTTGGCTGGGTTTGAGATATGGGTATAAGGGAAACTGACTCAGCTACATCCCCTCTGATATATTCCTCTATTCTCTTTGGTACCAAGGGAGATCTAAGTTCAACCATAAGTTTCATGAAAGATCGGCCATGTGGATGCATGATAAAAATTTATAAAATGTAATAAATCATTAATGACATTTCTAATATGCATGCATCATGTATTAGTCTATAGAATCTAAAATCATGCTCTGACAGAACCCGACCCGAGCCCTCCTTGAAAGTCTAGACGGATCCTGCGATAACATAGAATTAATATGATTATACTCATTAAATTTGATAAAAAGATGCTATGTGCCCTAACAAAAGTGTACATTTGTACACAAATACAAATAAAGATATATAAATGATACAGAATGTGACAATCATACAGTTATGGGTGTAATGGACAGACTTCAAAATGTGAAGTACAAATCACACAACACGACATCCCTATGACAATCTGAAAAAAAAATAGGAAAAATGGTGAACTTGTGGCTCAGTGAGTGGACATAGTTCTGAAAATATATATATACTTCATAAGTAGATATATATTAATAATAACTTCTTTTAAGAGAATGTAGTAAAGAATAATATTAACATATGCATAAATCTAAATAAACATGAATCATGTATAGATATCTTAAACTGAATATGTGTAATGTAACTCTGGAAATACATACTATATATACATATTGAAAACTACACCAAACTTGTACTCGAGAAAAATGTAGTTTCACCTGGCAGAGTAACTCAAGCACAGGCAGAGCGGAGGAACATAGTCTCACTTGACAGATAAACTGGTCAAACGCATGCGCAGATCAACTACACTAAAAGGGAGGGTACGCATATAGTTGTTCAAAAGCTACTATTATATAATATCGTGGAAGACTAATTATTCTAAAGTAAATATTTTTGTACTAAACGTAATCATAGGCTATATTATAATAACTTTTAAAAATATTTCTGAATATACTAAATGGCATAAATATTTATCTGTTTAAAATAAATCATGAATAAATTTGATAATGTGTAATTAAAACATAAACTATTGTATTAAAAGCATATAAAATATATGTAGTTATCCACTAACAAAAGTGCCATAATTCTGAGCTAGTTCTGGATCCTAAGGTCTACCAATTATCAGTATTTCTCTTATAACATTGAGTGTAAAAATATATTATTAGTACCAATATGTATTATAAATACTAAAATATAAATATTTTAATATCGTAAAATTAGTACTCACTGAATTATTGGGTATAAATCTAACTATCCAAACTTTCTTTCTATAATTTTTCTTTTATTCCTTTTTCAATCTTTCTCTCGGCCCTTCTTTCTCTTTTCTTCCCTTCTTCTTCGGTTTCACTATTCTCTTCTTTTTTTTCTTCTTCTTTCTTTTCTCTTTTCTTAATTGCCTCTCACTCAAATGAAACAATTCTTCTCATATATATAAGCAATCCTGCCACCCACAAAGGCCACTACAATAAAGCCACCACTCTAACTAATCACAAAAACTATATAACCTAAGTCAAAAGATGCAAGGTGAAACACTCATTTTTGTGTCTTTGTTTGCTTACAATAATACTAATTAAAATTGATTTTTGCATGAAACAAAATCCAAGTGCAACATATATGTAAAAAGGTCACACTCTTGAAATGATAAAGCAAAAGGATAATGCCTTTGTTAATGACTGGAAGAAAGTTAGGAAACTCAAGAATAATGTTGAAAGTTTTACATTATTCGAAGGGAGATTGTACAAACATGCATTCTTTGATGTCTAATGTAGTGTGTACTCAACGAATAAAGATGAAAAATGCCAAAGGAAGTACACGAAGAGACCTGCAAAAACTATTTCAATGGAAGGGCCTTAGCTTATAAGATTCTAAAATAAGAATATTATTGGCCAATCATGAAATTGAAAGTTCTAAACCATATGAAAAGTTACGAAAAGTGCCAAAAATATATCACAGTCATCCACCTTCCAATATGGAACCTACATACATTCACCAGTCCATAGCCCTTTGTTCAATAGGGGATGACCATCGTGGGCCCCCTACCTTTAGCAGCCAGAGGAAAATAATTCATCCCTTTTATAACTCACTGCTTCACAAAATAGGTGGAAACTAAAGACTATAGAAACACGATTATAGTTTAGGTAAAAACATTCTTATAGATTAACATTATAATTCTGTTTGGTATGCCACAGGTACTAGTCTTAGATAATGGGAAGCAATTCTTCAATTGATAGTAACTACTTTTTGCAACAACAAGATTGTACAAAAAATGTCAGGAAGATGGTCAAAACTTGGGAAGGTCTATAAAAAGTGATTAAAAAGCTAGACCAAAGAGCATATCTACTACAATATATAGAAGAGGAACCCATCCCCATAGCATAAAATATATCTAAGTTAAAGAGATTTTTTTTGAACATTTCTTTCTAAGTTCCAGTCTTGTTACCAATATAATAAATGACATGCTTTATGGTTATTCTTACTCTATTATCTTACTTATAAAAAAAAAAAGCTTCATTGGAAGGATCTTGTATCTTTAAATCACCTTTCATGGAACAAAAACATATCAAAATATTTTTCTAAAATAGATAAATGTCTCAAGACAAGCCCTTGCCATAAAGCAAACATATTAAAAGACTTATCTAAAACAATCAAGTGTTTTAGGACAACCTTTACCTTAAAACAAACATATCAAAAAACTTCTTTTGAATGGTCAAGTGTTTTAGGACAACCTTTACCACGAAGGAAACATACTAAAATACCACTTTAAAAATGTCAAGAGTCTCATGAAAGCCCTTGCTACAAAGCAAACATACCAAAAGACTTCTTTGAAAAGGTCAAGTGTCTCATAACAACCCTTGCCATGAATAAACATATTCAAAGACTTTTTTGAAAGGTTCAAGTGTATTAAGAAAACCTTTGCCATAAAGAAAACATATGAAAGGACTTCTATGAAATGGTCAAATGTCTCAAGATAACATTTTCTACAAAGCAAACATATGAAAAGACTTCTTTGGAAAGGTCAAGTGTCTTGGGAAATCCTTGCCACAAAGTAAACATATTGAAAGACTTCACTGAAAGTGTTAAGTGCCTCAAGAAAGCCCTTGCTACGAAGTAAACAATATCAAAAGATTTCCTAAAAAAGAGTCGTGTATCTTCGAATCACCCTTCCATAAAAGGAGAACATCAAGAAATCTTCTTTGAAAGGTTCGTGGATCCAAAGGTCACCATTCCTTGAAAGCACAAATTACCATAAATCCTTTCATAGAAAGATCAAAGGCCATAAGGCAACCCATGACCAAAAGCTCTAGAATTTCAAAGAGACTTCTTAGGAAAGGTCGTGTATCTCTAAATTACCCTTTTATAGAAACACAAAACATCAAAAAATCTTTCTAGGAAGGTTCATAGACCTGCGGGTCACCATTTCTTAGAAAGACGGATCACTAGAAATCTTTCATAGAGGGTTAAAAAACACAAGGCAACCCATGACAGAAGCTCTAAAATCTATGAAAGACTTTTTTAGAATAGTTGTGTATCTATGGACCACCCTTTTGTGGAAGTACAAAATATTAGCATATCTTCCTCAAAAGCCAAAGAATTGTAAGTCACCCTTACTTAAAATCTCAAATCACCAGAAATTCATCGCATAAGGGTTAATTGCCTATAGGTCACCATTTCTTACAAATACCAAAATCCACAAAATCTTTCCCAAAATAGGAATGCATCTCTAAATCACACTTCCTCATAGGCACGACCTAAGAAATCACCCTTAGAAGGTTTATAAGTCCCAAGAGTCACCCTTCCTAAGGAACACATGCATGACAAGGAAGTTATGCTTAGTTAAATGTTTATTTCACATGCATGGAAGTAAAACTTTACTTTTTTACACAAGTACATGATTCCCACCTCACATTCATAGAAGCAACACTTAGCATATTCTGTGACAGGAGCCGACCCGAGACCATCTACTATAGATCCCAGCGGCCCTGCCGGACACCCCGACGAAAGTTCCTTAGAACCTAACTGGGTAAGTTGAGAAATTTTGCAAGGCGAACCCCTTTTTAGTTCTTGCTACTATTGAGAAAGTCTTGTAATATACATGAAAATGACATCTTAATTTTAAAAAAAAACAGACAGAGTTTCCCCTGTTTTTCAGAAACTCCATATAAAACTTGCAAAGAAATATCATTTCTATTTTAAAACACTTCTCGATACTACCAATTCGGACCTCCAGTCCTTTCTAAATCAAATCCAACACAACTCAATAGTTCCATTTAAATCACAAATTGAGCATAATCATAATAAGCAAAAATGATCATCATAAAATCGAAATCTCTTCTTATTGGTTCAAACATATATACAAATATACATGCCTACAACTATTATGCATAAAGTAAAGAGTACTATTTAGCACATTTACATGTACAAAAATGATCTTTGGATTCGGCCCACCACTCGGCAATAGAATAATCAACAGCTTGCGTACCGAGACCTGCACCTGGAAAGGGGGTTTAAAAAACATAAAACACAAAACCAATGAGCTAAAGAAGCTCAGTGAGTGCAATTAAGATTTCAATTACAAGAACATTATGAATCGATAGCAAATTCTAAAGTGCATGCAGAAATCATGCTTCTAAAACTGATGTAAAACTGTAAAACGGTTTCTAATATCATATGCTAATGAAATCTTGCCGAGCGGATTTTATCTACATCTTTGGAAAACAATATCCAGAATCTGTATAACATAATAACTGTTGTGTGCATATAAATGCATAAATGCTATCGGTAAATCGAAAACTAGTAAAATCCTCACTCGGCCATTTTCTTTCTAAACTGTACCAATAATAACCCTAAAGCTCTATACTCATGCAGCGACTCAACTAGCACCGCACACGTGAGTAGGCCACGGGTCACCTCAACTAGCAGCACCCACAGTGACATCTCACTGGCTATGTAGCAAAATCTTACATCACATACATATAGCGAGACAATACCCCGTACACATAGGGCGACTCACATGACTCAACATCCCGAAGTTAGTGACACACCCCCAAGACCTGCCCATGTGCACGGGATATACCGGTCGGGTCTAATGTAATCACCATCACTATAATCTGAGGGTACCAATAGCCTTTAAAACAAATGCAGAAATTTTAAAACTGTTTCTCAAATCGAACATGTAAAAACATGTCCATGAATATATATCAAGATCATAAGTCATGGTTATGCATTAAAAGCTCATAAAACATACACATTCATTATGCGAAAATATAATAAATGAAAAGTAAAAGGAATGGCAGATTTCCACTCACAACCGCTCCGCGCTCAATTTCGCTCCTGATTTCTGCTTCCGTTACCGTTCTCGGTTATCTTCACCTACGTGCCACAAATGACATTTAGAACTAAATCGAATGCTAGAATCTCATTTAACTACTAAACGCCCTAATCGGCATACAAAGTCCGAATGCATACTACTTCCCGATTTTTATTTACGGAGTCATTTAATTTACTCTAACTCACCATCCGACACCCTGAAAATTATTGAACGCCTTATAACTTGGTTGGACATAATTGCTCTTCACCTTTCCAAAATGGACAATTATGTCCCATTTTCTTTATTTTTGGTTTTTCCATTAACCATATACATTCAATTTACAATATGCACCATTTACACACAGCAACTCAATCAAAACATCACTCAATCCCTAACTTCCCTAAAGTGGCCGAATTTCACCCTAGGTTCCAATACATTCCTTTTCTCAATTTCTTGTTCCAATTACAACAAAATCAAGCCAATTTCATTCTAAAGCCCTAATTACAACCAATTGAAATCTCTACATAAAAATCACCAAAAAAAACCTTAATTCTTACCTTGCCAATTTCTTCAAATTGATGACTCCTTCAACTCCACACTAGAATTCAACTCAATCTAAGCCAAGAACACACACAAGAATATCAATTGAAGCATTCTTGAGAGCTCACTATCAAACTCATAAAACAATGCTTTTCTTACCTCATTTTCTTGAATTTTCACTAATTGAGGCTTCAATTGAGCTTAGGGATTCATATGTAACCTTATTTTGGCTTGATTACACGAAAAATTATGAAAAAAAAACTGAAATTTCACTGTAGCAGCACCTTCAACCTTTGCACGAATTTGCTCTCTTTTTTTGCTTTAAGTGTTGGCTTTTGATCTCTTGAAAATTCTACAAACTTTTAATATATATATAGTGCTCCCTCAATTGACCATTTTTCCCTTCAACTTACTCAAAACTTCTAATTTACGATTAGTTCAAATGGAAAGATTTAATTGGTTCCTTTGTAACTATCTAGTTAGAATAGTCAAAGGAACTAACTAGAGTTTCCAACTTGGAAATCCATGAGATTGCTTCTAATTGGTCCATTCCTTAATATATAAATTGTATTTCTCAACAAAGGCTTGTTCCATACATAACCCTTAAATGAAAATTCATGTAGTAAATTAGAATTTCCTTTTCCAAGCCAATAGAGAAAAATTTCAAAAATATTCTAGGGTCGTCCAGCGCTCCGATCAAGTGTGAAATTACCAAATTAGGTATAATATCTCTCACACGCACTATAAAGAAAATATTTCTAATAGGGTTAAAATCGAGTAACCCTACGGTGTCTTATTTGCTCTATATCGAAATCTAGGGGCCAATACTACTGATAAGGATTGGATATTACATTCTGTCTTTTAACCATATAAGCAAAGTCAGAAATCAAAACCTTAGAGAATACATAATCCATGCAATATTTAAAAAAACACATACATATAGATAACAAATAAATCATATTTTCATTAAATCAAACTCAGCACATGATTTATGGCTTTACAAACAATTTACTAGGAAGCTTACAAAAGAAAAATAGGAGAAAAAAAGGAAGCTTTACTAATCCTTATCAGATAATTTATAATACAGCTCCATAATATCAGGGTTTGCTTCTAAAGCACTCAACATAGTCATACACCCTCAAGGCAGCATGATTGGTGACATTCTTCAACTCATCGTGCTTCTTCTATAATTGGATGTTAGCAGCAGAAAATTGATCTTGCAACTCACTAATTGTGGACTCTAGAGCATCCTCTCAAGCTTTAAATTTTCAACCTCCTCTTCCAAGAAGAACATATTGCCCTCATTTGATGAAAGAAAAGACATAGATTAACTATCTCTTGCATCAGACCCTCATTGGCTTTCTTCAGCCTCATAATATTTACAGTCATTTGAGACACCGTCTGCCTCAACTTGGTCATCGTGGCTGTCTCTACAAGATCAGCCCATATCCTCTTATTTTCCTACTTCATCCTCTCCATATTACTTTAGATGACGTGATTCTCCATTGATTTTACTCACTGCCCCAACTCTTTTGACTCATGTTGGGAAGCCCTCAGCTCATCTTTGTATGCATCCATTGTATATAAAAGTCAGAAATAAATCGTTAGCATCTAAATCATAAAATATATAGTTAAAAATTACCTTGATCATTGATGAGGAGTTCTTTCGCTCCCAATCTACCCCCTCTCTCATCATTGGGATTACTTCATATCAGTATGAGTTAAGAGCCTTTCTAATATAACAATAAATACCTCTTTATCCATGTGAAGGATGGTCGATACTCTCACAACATCCCTATCTCCTCTCCAGAATTGAGGATCAAAATTATTATGGAACTAAGGCACCCTCCATGGAGACTTCTTCAGAGGGGATTCATGATGACCTATAGCATGACCTTTCTCCTTCCTGCTTTCGCTCTTGACCATGTAACACCATATCTCTCTTCCTATTTCTATTTTAAAAAGGAATAGCAAGATCCTTTAAGCTCTTTCAATTTTTATTGGCTCCTATATAAGAATGAGACCAAGAAGAATTAGAATCAGAAATGAAAGAAAACAAAAATAAAAAAAACAAATAAAAACTTATCCGAAGGGTAAAATTTTTTAGAGGATCTAGAATAGAAAACGGAGTAACCTTAGCCTGAAAATGATCCATCACAGAATTAAAGATGAACCTTCCTTCCTTAATAAGCTTATTTGGAACCATTAGAACTGACTCATCTCTTGTAGTATGCTTCGAAGTAACCTCAAAAATGACCTATTCCATCAGATCTTCTAGAACTGACACTCTAGCAACAAGCTTAGAGGTCCTTTACCTTTTGACCAAAGATGCCCTCGAGCTAAGACCCTCAGGTACATCATTCGATACCTATTTTTTAAGGATCATTGCTTTTTTAAGGCCTAAACAAAAGAAGTCCAAGAGAACATTGATAAGTCTTCCATAAAATCCTAAAGATTTACAATGAAAGAAAACAAAAGGATTAGAAGAGATAAAATAATCACTGAAGAAATAGAAAAACAAATATCAATTTACCTTCCTCTACGAAAGTAACATAGTTAAAGGAATAATCAACAGCTCTTTAAGGAGTAGCATCTGAGGATTAATGGCAGGCTAATCCTCTGCAAGGGGAACCAATTTTAAAGGTTCTAAAGAAAAGGTCGTAGAAGGTTCAGCCATGGAAGGATCATCGATGGAAAAACCAACAGCATCTGAGGAATTGCCTCACTCTACACCAAAATGCAAAGGATCATCAAAATTAGAGGAAGCCCTAACTAGTAAGAAGTCAAGTATCTCACATTTCCTAGTAACTTGGATGGCTGTAACATTTATAGCTACGATAAGGACTGAAATTTAGAACCCAAAAAGAGACAAGGCATTAGTAAAAGATATTCAAAAATAAAAATTTGCTTACTTATGTTAGAAAAGAATGGTAAGTGAAGCGACAGTAGATAGCCTCACTATTATGATTTTCATAATTCAAGACTAGTGGGAATATAATATCGTCAATAATAAAGTGGTGGAACCTTATCCACGTCCAAATTTTATAGGCATCAAAAGTGGAACCCTCCCCTAAAATTGCAAATCAAGAGGAGTCAAATTCAATAGCCCTTCCTCAAAAGTTACGATAATTACAAATGGCACATCTTGTAGAACTAACAATAATTCCATAGAAACTCCACATGGTATAGGTGTTTGTGCGAAATGGTCTCTTTTTAAAAAAATGTCTTGAGAAATCTCTCCCTCCCTGAGAAGAAAGGGAGGGTTAAACTTGTTTTTCAATTAAAGTTCTCGAAGAAAAGTTTCCACTTCATAGAAATAACTTGGTCTCTTTAAGTTGTAACTCACTACCACTATATGCTTCTTAAAATTGGCCATTTTATTTTTCCTCAAAATTAAAAAAAAAAATTCCTCTACCACTTGGGGACTAATAGTGGTTAATGTTTGACCATTGAAGGTTGTATGTTAGAAACACATTGTATAGGATTAAACCATATGGAGGAGGGATCATGTGGTTTAGAAAGGCCACCTTTTGTAAAAGGTGAAAACCGTTAAGATGAATTTATAAGAGCAAAGATAAGTTATATGGAGAAATTCATGAATGACTGGGGGAATGGATAAGTATAAGCAAATGAGATGCTCTCTGAACAAAGGAAGTTCCCCAACCTATATATAAAAGGTATCCATATGTGGTTGACCCATTAAGAGATTTTAAATCTCCGCCTCTAAAGAAAGTTAGAATAATGACTTCTGCTCGTCTAAGGCAAAAGTGTTTAAACCTCTCAACATCTTTGTTTTCAAAAAGTTTCATTTACAAATCAAATTTTGAAAGAAAGATATTGAAGCAAAAAGTGGAGAGCAAAATAGAATGGTAAGTTTTTTTTTTCGTGAACTTAGAGATTATAAAGAGAAAAACACTTACCAAATATTTGAAGAGAAAAAAGAAACCACCTATGTGTCCACCTATTAAATCATCAATGTCACCATGATTTGAAGGAACTTAACCGCCAAAAATAGTAACGATAAGGAAATAAAAAGTTTTAAAGGGTACGTGGTGCATGCTAGTTGTAAGCGAAGAAGAGCTTTCTATTTGAAATGTCACACTTTTTCACTTAAAGGAGAGGACATCATTGAGCTTATTATTTGAAGGCCCAACCAGTCCATGCCTAGTGCAATTTTCTTAAGTGATATCCTACATTATAGGAAGGCACAAACTCATTGGAACTAAAGATTTAACCCAAAATTTAATCTAGAACTGTTAGATAACCTGATTATATTTTAGATTCACAAATAGGTCATAAATATCATAAGGAGGTGGGAACAAGTTAAACTTTTAACTATTTTAATTTTAATTGATTAATTATTATTTTGCATGAAGAAAGATTTTTCACAAGTGGATGAATCCCACTTAAATATATTTTTTATTGGAGATGTGTTAATGTATTTAAATTCTTTCTTAACTTAGGATTGATTAAATGCGAGTGCTCATGCATACTTTGAAAGGAATTAAATCTTATGCATTATAAATAGAGTCAATTATTTGTTCACGAATCATTCAAGATTACTCAGTATTCATTGTTGAACATTCATCATCAACTCATTATATCCCTGTTTGTCCTTGCAAACACTCCTCATACACAACACTCTCTTATTTGGATAAACACAAACTCGAGTGTCAAAGTATTTTTTTTTCTTTTTAAAAGATGGTGTACTTTCATTAATTAAAAAAGTGCGCGAGGACAATTAAATATTTGACGTGGAAGTTCCAAACCCAGAACTTCAGTACATATATTGTTTTTTATAAAGTAATTGTTATTTATAATATTTATGGTAGCACTTTATATATAAACTAATCATACAATCTCTTTCACATTATTTAAAGTGACATAATATGATTGGAAGAAAAAATATAAAAAAATTATTTTAATAAAAAAAATAGTATGATAATAATTTAACTAAAGGTTAAAAACATTCTTATTCTAAGAGTTTAGCTTAATTCCTACTTTTATCCCATGAGTTTTAAAACAAGATAAAAATAACTCAAACCATTAATCTATTGCCATTTGTTTTGATAATAGAATGACAAAATCATAATTCAACATAAAAATTTAAAGTGAACTGACAGAATGAGATGTAAATTAACACATAACATGTTTGTCATATTCACGTGTCAATCATAGATTGCCCTATAAAATTTTATTAATTAAAATTAGTTTTAAAATTTTAATATTAATTTTTCTATTTTTTTTTTTCTTGTGCTAACACTCTCTAATTGCCATCTCACTGCTTTTTCTCTCATTCATTTTTTCATCATTTAAGCATTCAATTATGCTCAATAAATTTTATTCCACAGACTTAATTGAATCCAAGCTTTTCAATAAAAACTCACTCCTTTCTTTTCTTTTTTTTTCAAATTATAAATCGATAAGACTACTCTGTTCCTGTAAATCTATCCTTGATTTTTCTTTTCACATTTTTCACTTTTACACTTTAATTTCTTAGTATCCTATTTAATTCCATCATTACTCTATCTCTGCAAATCTATCCTTGATTTTTTTTTGTTTTTTATGTTTTTTATTTACACTCTCTCTAAAATTTGTCAACTGGCATTCTCACTTTCTCAAATTCAATCTCAAATTTAAGAGTGAACAAATAAAATTAGGAATTAAAAACTCGAACCGAATCAGTTGGTTCGATTCAATTTGGTTTGATTTTTTCTATAAAAAATTATTTGGTTTTTATTTAAAAAAAATTGGCCGGTCCAATTCAATATTTTTTAAATAAAATTGAACTGAAAAAAATTAATTTTTTTAATAAAATTATATTTATTTGTCACGTGGTGTTCATATATTGAATAATAAAAAAATATTAACATATACTTAACCACAAAAAAATATTTCAAAATTTAAAAATTAAAAAAATTTTAATTTTTAAAATCAAAAAAATCGAACCAAATCGTACTCACCTTATTTAAATCTATCAATTAACATCTTCATTTTTACAAATCTTTATTATTATAATATTATAAAAAAAATTCATTGGCCCAAATCCCTATGCCATTAATAAATCAAATCCAATTCCATTTGTCCATTGGATCTACATTTTTTTAAATCCTTATTATTATAATAATATAAAGGTAACCTAAAACCAAAAAAATAATAATAAATAAAGCTAAAAATGAATTGAATATTCTTTTTCCATTGTTTTAAAAGAAAGGGCCAATGATTTGGTTAATGATCAAGTCAACCATAAACCTACAGTAAAAACAGTAAACGCGATCGGAGAATTTTATTCTATAGGTGGGAGAGTTGGTGGTTGGGCATGATAGGAGGAGGAGGAGGAGGGCTAACCATGTTGGGAGAGAGAGGCGGAGTGGGGGCCTGGGTTTGGAAGTGGTGGTGAGAGTTGATCAAAATTTGATATTTTTTTTAAATCATTAAAATTTTATTTTTTAAAATAAATTTTATAATATTAATTTTTTATTTTTTATTTTTAAAAAATCAAAATTTAATATTTTATAAATTATTAAAATTTATTGATGTGTTTTACCACTTTAATCATCACATCCAATTAATTTAACAAATAAAAATAAATATGTCATTATATAATAAAATTACCGAAACCATCAACTAATCCTATCTATGGACTATATCGCAAGAAGGATGAGTGAGTTTTTATATATTATTATTTTAAAATTTCAATAATAAAGTATGAGATAATTCTAATCCCCAAAAGAAAAAAAAAACTTCGAGTTCCATTGGTAATCCATGATTAGGATTAATGTGAAAGGACAAAAAGAAGAAATGGTACACTCTCAGATCTTGTCTACTTTTAAGTCCTAAGATAATCAATTATTATGTCCTATCTGATTTTCCTCCATTTTGTGATTCTATTATTATTATTATTATTAAACCGTATTGATCTGATTATGATTTAGAGAAAATCATAATCAACTGGCAATGGATTTAATATTATTCTCAACAAAGCACCAACCAAGCATTAAGCAAATATCAAACGATCAGCACTGCATCGTGATAGCGGAAGTTAATTTTAGCAAAATACTTGTGGAATCGCTGATGCAAACCAAAATGAACTTGTAAATATTTCAAGCTGACAATGATGTATCGTATTCATGCCATCTAATTTGACCTAGACTGCTATCATTATTTTGATGCTTTGAATGGATTCCAAGGACTGAGAAAATGCTAAAGAGAAAACATTCCACAACTGGAAAGCGTTTCTTGAATTCTCCCTTGAGATTCTCAGTCGTTCGTGATACACGTTGGTTTGAAGGGGCACCAAATATAATCATTTATATAATTATATTGGATCATAAAAACAAGTTATGAATATTGGATCATGAAAACAAATTATGAAGAAACATGCTTTGTAATGGATTATTTTATAATGTTACAAAGATTTTAACAGTATTGATAATGAGATTATTTATATTTATTAAATTAATAGTTGAATATTATCACTTTTTAATTTAATTCAACAATTTAAATTATTTTCAGTATGATACTGAGACTTTAATTTTAGTATCATGAAATAATCTCTTTGTTATTGTATCTTATGTTTGTTTCTTGATACTCGCACTCGTTATGTTTGATCTCTTATGAAGAATCAAGAATGCGTGGCTTATTATTATCATTATGAACAAATGAAGCAATTCTTAAAGGCTCAACTTTATGTAATTAAAGATATATCATTAAAAGATGTAACGCCATGAAATATATTTAAATGAGCATTTTGAAACTATATAATATATATATATATATATATATATATATATAGATGGAGAGCACCTTTGTAGATGACACATGGCAAACTTCAATTCAGCCATGTGGCAAGCAGACAAGATCACTGTCACTAGTATTTAATGATTTTACATGATCAGATGAGAGACTCAGGTGGAATGTCGCCCTAGAGTGTGGATAAAGCTAAAAAAAATAAAAATACAGAAAAAAGGAATGATAAAGAAGAAACGCCTAATATTAACAGCCAACCATAAATCTATTTCTTCACGTAGACTTATCATGTGAAGCAAGAAACCTATTTCTCTCTCTCCAAAGGTGGTGAAACAGCTGATCTCTTAAATCAGCACAGATTGCCCCTACTTCACTCAATCCCAATTATTATTATTATTATTATTATTATTATATATTTCTTATTTATTTATTTATTTTAATTTCTTTAAACCATCTCTTAATAAATCAAAGTTGCCTTTAGACAGTAAAAAAGACAAAAACTACATTTATTCTTCTACAAGTTTTCATACACAAATATAGGCAAAATCCAAACGTAAGATCCAAGCAAACCCTATTCCCTTTTCATTTTTTAATCAATTTCTTTTCCGCTCTTTCTTGGGTTTTTACTATATTTCTCAAAATGACAGTATCTATGTTGATTTTTTAGGTAGCTTGCTCTCCCTTTGAGTAAGGATCACAACCAAGCGGACATGGAAATTAAGGGGTAAAAAGTGAAGAAGAAGAATATAGTTTAATATTCTTCTCTATGCCCTCAAGTAGAGCTGGGGGGGCTTGAGGGAACAAAGCTTTAGAATAGACAAGTTGCTTTTCTTCTTCTTCTTCTTTTTGTCCTTTTACTTATCCCCATCTTCTTCTTTTTTTTATAGTTATTGTTTATCTTGCAGAGCAGTGGAGGAAACAAGAGAGAGATCTATTGTGTGATGGGAATAAGAGGAAACCAAAGAAATAATGACTTGGTGCAATGACTGCAGTGATGTGCAAACAATTGAGAGCAGCTCGCCAATACCATCGTCAACTAATAATAATAGTACTACAGCATCGAAAGCAAAAAATTGTCTGGTTAGATCTTGTCCTTCATGTGGTCATCAGATCAAATGTAACGAGCAGGTTTGGGCAATATAGTTTGTTTGCTATCGTTATATTATATATGTTGACTTCAGCATATACACTTATTATATTTGTTTTTCTAGGCAAGGATTCATGATTTGCCGGGACTACCAGCTGGGGTGAAGTTTGATCCGACGGATCAAGAGCTTCTTGAGCATCTGGAAGGGAAGGTGAGGGCTGATTCTCACAAGCTTCATCCTCTTATTGACGAGTTTATCCCTACCCTTGAAGGAGAGAATGGAATTTGCTACACTCACCCTGAGAAATTGCCAGGTAATTCATATGCTTCAATGCCGTATTAGTATAGTAGTTTTCTGATCCTGGTGCAGCTATTGTTTAACGTTAGCAAGGCAGAAAGGTCCGGTGGGAACTCATTTCTAGGTTTCTATTAATGTTATTATATCCTTTTAAACAAAAAAAAAATAGTTTCTTCGAAGATTCAGTAGAGATCTCGGGTGAAGACCGTCCTCGTCATGTCATTATATATTACCCAATTGACAAGAACAACAGAAGATTCATTAGCTCGAATGTGAATATAGTTAGAACAATCAAAATCAAAGTTCATCATTTTAAGAATTATCATCTAAATCCCTTAATTTATCTCTAAAATTATGACCTGGTACATTCTCTTTTAGTATGTTCATTTTAATATTATTACTATTATCATTTTTTATTAACCGAGTTGTTGTAAAATTACAATGACAATAGTGAAAAGCTTTATTCTCCTCATATAGTTATATTTCTTCACCAATCATATGATTCTCACCTCAGACACCCTCGATACTTGCACAACACTTCTATAAGGAAAACTTCTCAAGAGGTATTAGTCCCTTGTTTCTCTGGTGGAAGGGAATATTTATGTATTCAATTTCATTGAATAAGAATTGACGGTTCACCGTTCTCCTCATTTCAAGAAAGCATATATTTGGCGCTTACAATCTCCATATCGAAGAAACAGTCCAACTACTTCTAGCACCCTTATAAAGGAACCCCCAACTAACCCTAATACGTAAAACAAATATCCTGCTGTTTGAGCCAAGGATGCAAACTGGCGCTGCAGCCAACACTGAACTTAGGTTTAATTAATTAAGTAAACAATTTCACATAAAATGACATTTTTTATACATCATTGGTATAAATCGTTAATGTTTATTGATCCCTATATATATTGCAGGAGTCAGCAAAGATGGATTAGTTCGGCACTTCTTTCATCGACCTTCCAAAGCATACACAACAGGAACTAGAAAAAGAAGAAAGGTGAATTCAGATACTGAAGGCGGGGAGACCAGGTGGCACAAAACGGGAAAGACCAGGCCGGTCTTTGCTGGTGGCAAGGTAAAAGGCTACAAGAAAATTCTTGTGCTTTACACCAACTACGGAAAGCAGAAAAAGCCTGAGAAAACAAATTGGGTGATGCACCAATACCATCTTGGCAACAATGAAGAAGAGAAAGATGGGGAGCTTGTGGTTTCTAAAGTATTCTACCAAACACAGCCTAGGCAATGTGGTTCAGTCATGAAGGATAATCCTCTTCCTCCAAAGTTTAAGGGACAAATTGGTCATGATGGTCTCAAAAATCCTGCAGTTGTTCATGAGTATTACAATCCTTCTTTCATATCTTTTGATCAAGGTGGGCAAAATAGAGCAACCCCTCCTCAGCTAATTCCCCATTTTGCAGCACACGATAGTTCTTCTTTTATTCCATGAAAGAGGGAAAAGAAGAAAAAGGACAAAAGGCTACTCATATAATTAAATGGAGGAATAGATCATGTAGTGGTTCCAATCATTGTGCAATATTATTAATGAATAAGTTAATACACACCTATAGATTCACTCAAGCACAAAAGCAAAGAGAATAAGGAAGATGTATTTAGTTGAAGAGTAGGCTTAACACTTTTTTTTTTTAATGCATGCTTTGTACGGTGTCAAGAGGATGTAATTAAATTTCACATGCTCACATGTATCTTCACTCCAGGAGGGTGTTAACCTTCTAAGTTCAAACTGTACAAAGATTATTCTTACCATAAACATAGTACTTTTTTATATTTCTCTCTAATTCCTATGAATTTAATTTTACAGCTTTATAATGATAGAGAATTGTTGTAGGTTGCAACTAGTGATACAGATCAAGAACTTCTTACTTTTGGTAACATCGACAAACCAAGAAAAATGGTCAAGAATTTCTTAATTCAAGAATGCGAAATTTTTATTTTTAAAGTGTAAATAGGTCTAAGTTAAAGTCAAAGTTTTAATTAATATTGGGGAATCATTTAGACAAGTTTTCTCATTCTTAAAACTTTGGCAATTTGTTATTTCCTACTGCAACTCAAGTTTTCGGGTAATTAGTATCACAAGAATATATGTTACTTCAGGAGAGTGTGTTGCCACTCTGTAAATTTGCCGCAACGCTTTTTTGTGGTGTCTTGGCACATTCTAGTCGCGCTGCACAGCATCTTTGCTACGGCGTTATATATGCATCTGCCATTTCTTTTAGAATTTCATAGCTGCGTTGTCTTTTTTTTTTTTTTTTTTTTTTTTTTTGAGAATAAATTCATATCATTTCATTAATATCATCAAGATATTACAACAGATGTCTTTGATACAACGATCAAAGAAATAACAGAATAAGAGAATTACATCTTGAGATCTGAGCCAAAACTCTTACAAAGAAGAGTGGCAATTATACCCATCTCGGGTAATAACACATACGAACTCTTTCAAAAGAAAGAGATATAAGACCTTTCCGTAGAAAGGGAAATACAGACCTTTCCGTAGAAAGGGAAATACAGACCTTTTCGTAGAAAGGGAAATACAGACCTTTCCGTAGAAAGGAAAATACAGACCTTTCCGTAGAAAGGGAAATACAGACTTTTCCGTAGAAAGGGAAATACAGATCCCTTAAACAAGGGAGAAATTATTGACCGCATAATTTAAACTAAAACTATCGCCAAATCTACCCCTAACTAACAATAATAACCCAACAAACAGAGGGGTAAAATTGCCAAATCGACAGGGACAGGGCACATAGGAAAAATGAGCGATAGCAGACAGTCTGAAATCAAACACGCCGAAAAAAGGCTAAGGGACACGGGCGGTGCCTGGAGTTTGAGAGTGGCCTAATTCGGCGGGACTAACCACCAAAATACCCACCAGACGCCAGCAGAGGTGGCATGAAGATCAACAGTCCCAAGGATCGCCGGAGACGACAATGCTGTCTGGCGGAAGGGAGGAACAGGCACCGCTAAAGGGGGGCTGGTGGTGGAGCACACTGAAGAACCGCAGCAACCAAAGTCACTCCCGGAGGACTTGGTTACACGATAGATATACCAACACCACAATGAAAACTTTCGAACGGAGAACTGTCGGTGGGGAGCACAGATTGTCGCCGGACAGGCTGGGCACGCCGGAAATGGCCAGAAAAATATGGCTTTTCGGACCAGTTCCACCGAGGTCCAGTACCAACGGCATGGTTGCCGTAACTTCACCAAAAGCAAGCTGCGAAGGCGCAGAAACGCCTCAGTGGACCCATAAGCAGAGAATCTGCAATGGAGTCCGGTGAAATGAATAACGGGCACGCCGTCGCACAGATGTTGTGAGATCGGCTCAGTTCGTTGAGCATCCGGCTGTTGGGGCAGCACAGCATCGAAAGGCAGAGCCGGTTAAACTCGGCCATGCAGCGGGGTGCCATGGTAAAGAAACTTCGACCGGTCACCAGGATCAGATAGAGCCCGCAGAAGATATGAAACATGTTTCCCCACCGAGCTCGAAGAACAGCCGCTCAGATTTGCTTCACGTACTGTTATCACCGATGACACATTTTCGTCGTGATCTGCGGGCTCCGATGGAAAGCAGGCCGACTCACCAGCTCTGAAAGAGAGGGTCGTGGGTTGGTTGCAGGAAAGCCAATGGCGCCATGGCTGCTGCCCACTTCTTGCTCAAAGTGCTTGAAAACGAAGAAAGAAGAAGAAAGAGGGCTGAGGCAGAGAGGGGAGTAAGGCAGGAGGGGTGGACGAGTCCACCGGAGAGAAGGCCTAGGCCCCCTCTCCGGTGGGTATTTGTTATACTTGCGGCGGCTGTGAGCTTTAGGTTAGAGAGAACTTGTTTTCTTTGCTTTGCTGTTGTCTTGATGTATAGCTGCGTTGTCTTTTATCAACCTTTATACAAGAGTTGTTGGTTTGGGTGTCAATAAAACACAGCGACAAAAGAGATTTTTTAATTATACACAATAAATACGTCAATGGATAAATTACACAGGTGATGTACAAATTATCAAGTGCAAATATCTTGCACGTTTTTATAATACAAGCTTGAATTATGTGTAATTGTTTAACTTTATATAACAGATTATTTAATTATTGTACAATTCAAAGACAACACCGTTCTTGTTTTTGAGATAAACAATATCATCTACATGTTAAAAGCGCGCACCAAATAAAACTTTACCCATATCTAACATCTATTCATGCTTCACTTATCATAATTACTTACATGTAAAAAATCATCTATTTTATGGTGTCAAGTCGATTTCCATATCACTTGGTACATAAAACTTAGCGACTAAAATCAGGTTTAGTGATATTATCTTCAGTTATGGGGTCTTGAAATTTAGGGAAATTTGCATAAATGACCCCATTTTTTATAATTATTTTAGTTTGACCACAGTTAACATTTTCATTTTCTTATGGCCAAAATGAAAATAGTTTCCCACTTTTGTCTCTCTACTCAAAATCAAAATTTCTCTCTTAAAACTAAAATACACACGGCAACTTTCTCAAAATCCACCAAGAACATTCGGCAACTTGTAGATTGATTTTAAAACCATCATATTTTGAAAAGTAAAAGTAAAAGAACTAATTGTGGAATTGACAAAATTGAAAATGTACGACAATTTATGAGTTTTGAATTTAGTGTTGTTTGTTGTATTTTTATTAGTAATTAATGTAAACAATTAGATTTAAAGTTAAAAGAGTGAAATAATAGTTGAAAATAGTTATAAATAACCAGAAATAGCAAAAAATGGGACAAAATGATCGAAAAGTCTGAAAATTGTGTCTTGCCCGCTGTACAACACCTGTGCTGCGTATGGGCAAGCTTTTTATTTAAATTTAAATTTGTTAAAGATAAATTTTATTTAATTAATTATAACAACATATTATATTTAATTTAATTTTTTACAAATATAGGTACATAAATATTTATTTATTTATTTACATACGAAATTGTACTAAATTTATTTAATTATCTGCTCATGTATTAATAGTTTTTTTTTTCAGAGAGCAAATTGCCTCGAAATCATATATAACTCCACAAACGAGTTTTATCAATCTTCGATCAGTACTTACTCTAAGTTAAGGGTTATAGACTCCATCAAGTATTTTGTGTAAGTTTTGGATGCATATAAAAAGTTGATGCCCCACAAATATGAGGAGAACGAGGATTGTCTTATGGTAGCAAAATTACATATTATATTAAAGAATGGAGAGGGGTTCTTAAACTCGAGCATATTGTAAAGTTTAGTATCCAATTCACCGATCATATGGATGTTCAGTATAGCTACCCATTCAAACCCCACCAATGTTTGGACCAACAGTATAATAATTTAATCATTTTTTATTTATTATATGATGTTGACAAGTATTACATTGTGAAAATTGATTATAATTACTTTTGAATCAAGCATGTAATCGTAGTATAAACGTCTTGAGAAAGAGATTGATGATTTATAGGACCAGATGGTTAAAGACAAAATAAAGATCTTGCACGTGTTAGCAAGTATGAGTATGAACATGGATAAAGACAAAAAAAAAAAGAAATTTTGCATCAAATGAAGCTCATAACGGAGTCCCTTAAAGCATTTAGGATGTTCAATAATGCAGATCAAATGATAATACATTTTATACATGAAGTGGATTTGGTACATTTATAACAATATATTATATTTATTGGCGTTGTTTTGTTTCAGGAGAGAGAAGCATTATCGATGACTTTCAATCACTAACTCTAGTAACTGAGTATCAACCTAAGTTGTAGCTTAACATGCAGCGTGCAACTGAGAGCTTCGCAAATGTTCAAATTATACTCAATGCTACTACATAATGGATGAGCAGATATAAGCGTAGTACAAGCCTATGTGGATTAAACACACTCTTTGTACCAATATTGTTCGAAAGAAGGTCAAAAGAAGAGATGTTGAATTGCAAGTATAAGCTTTAGTTGACGTATATGGACGATTGAAGCCTATAGATAAAGCAAAACGTATGGAACTTCTAGCTTGGATAAAAAGCAAGGAATAGCAGTATGTTTTTTTACATGGGCTTGATACTGATGGGAAATGGTTTAATGGGATAATGAATGACTGGCTTGATGATTCAGTAAACACATTTTATTTGTTTTTTAAAAAATTTATTAATAGTATCAATACTTATACAAATTATGTGAGGCTCTGCAGCATCTAAATAAGTATCTAATGTTAGTCTGTCTACGACAAAAATACTTTCAGCAATTATACTCACAATATTGCATAGTTACATATGCATTTTTTTTTGTAAGTTTTTTTCTCGGTTATTGTTCACATTACATTATAAATCTATTGGTTAACTTGAATGAATTTAATGTCGTATATTTTTAAGAGTACATTAGACATATATTCTAAGCATAGGCCTAAAATAATAATGATATTCAATAGACGCTGCATTGTTGTTATATGCACAAGGAACGAACGAACGAACGAAGATTTTAATTGGTGGTAAAATATGGGTTTGGGTCAATAAGGTAATGAAAGTAAAGTGATTATTTTTTTTTTATTTAGACTACAATAAGTTTATTATAAAATAATAATAGTTTATGTAGGTATATACTACTTTGAATTATAAACAAGAAACATTGGTTTGCAGTAAAGATCAATTTTGTTCAAATGAGGATTACAGTATATAATTCCAACGTAAATGCATACTCTATTCAAGTGATTTAAGATTTTATTACACTTCTGAGTATTGTCAAGCCATTTTATCTCAAGTTATTTGTTTGAAGGATGATATACCTCATTAAAGATTTAGGTTTGTGATTCTTTACTTGTATGTTCATTGAGTACCTCATGTTAGATCGACCATTTGATTTTAACCTGAAGATTGGTACTTCTTTTAGACAAAAAATAGTCATAGATTTGTAGAGCCATGCTCAACAAAATATATAGATATTCAAACTATTATGCATGTGTGTGTATGCATGTATGTGTGTGTATGCATGTATGTGTGTATTTGTGTTATATAATTATTTATTGCCATTGTGTTTGGCGGATATATGCAAAGATAATGTATAATTGTATAAAAGTGTTTTCTTTATAACTTGCAAGTTTGGGAATGTCTGTAAAATAAAGAAAATTTTGTCAAAATTTTGATAAATGAATATAAGTGTTGTGTGATTAATTAATATGTAATATGTACAAGCCTAATGTTCTAAAAAAATAAACGAGTGCTAAGTCTACAAAAGTCAAAATATTTAGTATAAAATATGCTCAATAATAATTAACTATATATAATAATAATAAAAAACAAATGTCATAATATGTCAAACGAAACAATTTAACAATTAAACACAAATGTCAAAGTAAACCAAACAAAATGATATTAAATATAAATTTTAATTTTACAAACAAACATACATTAACTACTATATAAAGTAATAGGATTTCGACATGTCTGTTGGTATGTTCATGTTGTTTACAACGATTACAAACATTTTTTAATGGTTTTCCTTCTTGAAATGGAATCTGCTTCCTTCTGCGCTTGCCTACCTAATGACGTGCTATCGGGGTTGGATGTCAATAATTTTTAACTTATCTGGGACTATCCAATTTGATGGATGGCCAATCAGAAGTACTGACTCATTATAGACATGAAATAAAGACTTGGAAATGTAATAAGTTAAAAAAAAAACTCTCGTGCGCTAATCTTATATGTCTACATATAGAAAATGCATGAGGATAAGTTAGTTGTTGGAAGTCAAATTTTTTACAGTTACATATCTTCGAGGTGATGTCCACTGTTCCACCTTTACTTATGCCCTTTACAAGAAATTGTGAATTATCCACTAGATGAATTGTCATTCAACTACCTTTATCATTCTGCATCATCACTTTACTATTTATCCAAGTTGTCAACACGAACATTATACATTTTACTGCCTCTTGGCTATTATAAAACTACAACTGCATTAACTCTCGTATCTACTCAACCAAGTGGGTCACATAAGCTTTTTTGTATCTTTTATAATTACATTAATGCTCTTTGTGATATTAGTGGTCATAATATCATATCTTCTAAATGCACAAACTGATCGAGTCCATTTCTTATACCACCCTCCTCTAAATACTTAGTTTCATCAGGTTTCATCTCTCGCATCTTGTTCATTTGGTGTTGAAAGATTGAAAGGCGATATGCCTTGACAATAAGAAAATAAGCAGCTAAATATCCCATTTTTTATTCTTTTCTATTAGTAACTTATATTTTGTCATTATTAATATGCATTTAGAAACACACCCTGAATAGTCCTCTCAATACTAATGTGTTGATTGGATAATAAAATTAAATCCTGATGGTCACTAAATACTCTTCGTATTTTGACTATAAACCATGTCTATGAAGCATAATTTTCTAAGTTAACAATGTCTCATATGAATAAAAATATATGATTATTCATCTTTACATACCACTATAAATATTGTACTAAGATAGACACTTTTCAAAAATGTTCCATCAATTAAAATCACCGGTCATATGGATGATTGAAAACCTCTATGTAAGGTCCGAATGCTATAAAGAAATACTTAAAGTGATTATCACCAATAGTTTTTAAGTGAGTAACAATACTCGAGTTCTACTATTCCAACACATAACCATATTCAATAAGTAATATGAACGAATCATTTAAAGAATCTTTTATCAATTTAATACATGCTCTTTAACTCGCCAAGCTATAGGATACGTTATCTCAGCACTATATTCTTCACGTTTGTCTGCTTGAATTTTTTTCGATCTATAATTTTTATATTGATGCAAACTTATTTTTAATTACTTTGCAAATAATATAACTCTTGACTTATTGGTGACCATCCCGTAATTGGTCCAAAATACAAGTGTGCTCTGCATCTACTCTCCTAAGAGTGAGAAACTGTCGCCCTTTTGTTGACACTGCACGTAATCTCCATTTGCATCTTTCATCATTGCATTTCACCTCAAAATGATCTTTGGTAGACTTATAAACTTTAAAACTCCAATTTTCCTAAAGTGTTAGTATGCTTATAGCCTCATAAATTTCATCTTTATTGTTATACAACTTTTCAACAAACACATCTCTAATTTCAATACATGATACCTTATCCAATATATTCAAGTCTGATGGTGGTATAGAAAACATAAACTGAAATAAGTTTTCTACTTGAACCCTATCTTAAGTTGCATAAAAATCATACTCATCATTCATCCCATGAAAAGAAGTATTAGAAATATAACGTGGTCCGCCCTTCGGTATGTCATTCAATCTATCGACTTCCGTTCCATAATCATTATTTTTATAACCATCATCATTATCAACATCATTACCAATATCAATACCATCATCTCCATATATCTTACTATCATAATATGTGTAAGTTAGGTCTTCGTTGAATATTGGTAGAGAATGATAATAATCAATTTGAGGGTTTAGAGGAACACAAGTGTTGGAATTATTGAGGCTATACTATTTACTTGGTTGCTCTGCTTGCGAACACGAATTGATTATAGTTGACTTGTTCTGTTCGATGGTACTTTTGTATTATTTTCACATACAAGAGCTCGAGCATCTAGTGTTATACATAGATGTGTCAAAAAAAATTTATGTAGGCCCAACCAAAAGACCACATCATATTTTAAGTGCAATTGGTCTTAACTTTATATTATTTAAATGAATCTCAATTGTGAGAGTCACTTTATAATGTACCAAGTAAACTCCAATTATATGACAAACTTTCCTTAATAGTGCTTCATATTTTATATTTTTCAAAATCGACATACCAATATATGTAAATTTAATATATCTCTCAACGCCATTACCAGAACTCTCCACCTTTCTTTTTGAAGTATATAATGATTGAAACAAGTCCTATGATATCTATAACAAAAGAAAATTGTAAAACTTGTGATTGGAATAAGAAAACAAATCAAAGAAACAAAGTAAAAATGCACATGAGCGGCGCTTAGCATGCACCAAGCGCTCGCACAAACGCTTGACGCGTGCTAAGGGCTACCACAAAATACCATCCCCAGTTTTACACCATATTCAATTTTTCACCTATTTGCAACCATTTTCATTCTTTTTTTTAGCAACATGCTCATTTTAAACATAAATATTGCAAATATATTTTATTTTCAAACATATATTGCATAATATATCTTTAATTGAACAACTTACCAAATTTGAATTTTTAATTTACTGACATTTTTTAGTTCACTTGATCGAATCTTTAAAAAGAAGCATATGTGCTTGTTAGTAGAGGATTGGGTATTTATTTTTCACTTGGAATTGATTTTGATAATGTTAAAAAAACATAGTTAAGAGTAAAAGTGTCTGATTTTAAAATTTTCAATCATAAAAGAATAAAAAAGTTGACCATCATAGAAAGAATAATTATTATAAAAAAATTCAGTCATTTACAAAAAATTTCTGAAAATTTATGACATTTTGGTTGGTCGACTAAAGTTACGTAGGAAGAGGATAAAGCTAACTAAAAAAAGAAGGAAGACGAAGAAGAATCGGTTTCCTTAGCTTCTTAGGTCGTTGACCATATAAGAAGTTAGAGTTTGAACTACCGTCCAATTCTAGACATCTCGAGTAAATCAAATTCTTTCAAAAGCTACAATGAAATGGGACATATCCCTCTCTAGAGGTAGGCATGGTTCATTTAGGTCCGATTTTTACCGGAATCAAATCAAATCGATTATATTTCATATTTTTTTTAAAAAATAAACTAAAAAAATTAAATTGGATAAATAAAACAGAACTTGACCGAATCAATTTTTTTTTATTAGGTCCAACTTGATTTTTACAATTTTGGGCTGTGAGCTTTTGTTTGGGCTTTTTTTGTTTTGATTTGTTTGATTTTAAATTGTGAGCTTTTTAATTTATTTATCCAAAAAATTTATTGAGTCATTTTAAGACTTAATTTTTAGGTTTATTTTATATTATCATAATTATAATTTATTTAATTTAAAATAAATTTAAAGTTTTTATTTATTAATACTAATTTCTTATAATATTTATACAAATAAAATTTTCTTATTTAATGAAAATAAAAATATCCACACAAAAAAAATTATTCGTTAATAAAAATTTAATTTTTTTATTTTTCAATTATTTCAGTTCAGTTATTATTTAAAAAATACCAACTGATTTAGTTCAATTTTTACTATATAATAACTAATCGATTTTTTTATTAAAATAATCTAATCAAATCAATAAGTTTAATTTAATTTTTTAATTTTTAATATTATTTACCCACTCTTAACTCTCTCTGTGCTGCTCAATACAAAAAGTGTTAGATATGTTGTTTCAGTGAGTCGCTACACACTTCTAAATCTTTTTAATTTAGACTGTTTATAATAAAGAAGAAACTACTCTTCCGTGAAGAGGAAGTTCTCGACAAGACAAACATCAGCTCTATACACTTGATTCAGATGACGACGCAATCATTATAGAGCTGCCAAACTGTGGTGGTTCCCAAAAGCAGATGATATGTTCTCTCGAATTTAGTAAATTAGAAGTCACTAATGTAATTCTTTAATCACAAGCTGTTCTTCCCATTAAATTAGGGGACCCAATGACAGCCCTCACATTTGACCCTCTGGCCCTCTTCTTCATCTATGCTTGCACCTGTGGGCTCTCGCTCGGCAATTGGCATAAGGGACCCAGCTTGAAATACAAGTCTGTATATAAGAGACCCAGCTTCAAGCTCTCACCATCCTTGCCAAAAGTTCAAAGTTCCATTCTCCAGCTCCACCTGCTAAAAACCACAAATGGATCTTCAATTCAGTTCAACCAAAAATCGTGGCCTACCAAAACCAAACAGAAACGGCTTATCCAAGATCAGGTCACGCTCTTGGAGACAACCTTCAATGCCAACCAGAAGCTCCATGTAGACTGCAAACTTGAGCTTGCCCGCAGACTAGGCCTTCCACCGAGACAGGTTGCTGTCTGGTACCAAAAAAGACGAGCCCGGCAGAAAATCGATACCATGGAGCTCGACTACAAGAACATCCAGCTAGAGCTAGACAATGTGTTGGCAGAAAATATAAAGTCTTGAAAAAGAAGTTGGGATGCTCAAGTACGAGCTAAACAAGGCTAAACAGATGCTACAGGTATCAATCCCATCTGCCCACTCTTCTGCCTTCAGTGTCAACATCTGATGACAATGATCACACCGGCTCAAGCTCCCCTGGCAACATGATTTGTAGTTGGGAAGATACAGTGATGTTGCCAATAGAGGAGCTATATTCTTTTCTGATTAGCCCTCAATGCCAGCCAGAGGAACAGAGCAGAAATGATCTTTCATTTCAATCTTTAAAATACCTTGATGAATGAAATGATTTATGACGTGTAATTAAAGTTTTTCGAAGCTCTTTTAACAAGACTGGATTTGGAGTTTCACGTTTGCATAAAAGTCCTAATGTAATATTTGATTGATAGATTCGATTGGCTGTTCGTGGTTCAGATCACAACTTTTTATTAACTTCGCCTCCAAATCCCACAGGAGAGTACCTTTTCTTGATACGCGTCCGAAAATTTGTCAAAGATAAAAGAGTAATAAGTGGGATTTTGTACTTCCGTAAAAGACGATGGTTTTGATAGATTTCCATTACATAAACATACTATGCAGAGGCATTCAAGCTAGTATTTTCAAATCTCTGCATCTATAGACAATCCTGATTCTTCTAGCTAAAATACTATTCAGTTAAAAATTGGACTCTCGAAGGTGCCTATACTCCAAATTTGATGGCCCATTTGTCAAAGTCCAAAAACTTGTAAAAAGTTGGCCGATTTGAGGGGTATACCATATTTGATTGGCTCGGCAACCAACATTGGTCCCACCTAACCCCTTTCTTGCTTTAGAACTTGAATACAGAATATGAAGTTCAATCAATTTGATGAACTACTCAAAACTTCTCTCACCAGACTTGAAGCGCAGTCAAGTTGGCTGCAACTTGAGTTGAAAGAACTTAAGTCCAATTTCTAATCAAAGCTAACTTGAGATAGCTCACCCATGAGAAGTACTGTTAATTTTGTTATGATTGTTCTAATCAAAGCTAACTTGAGATAGCCCACCCATGAGAAGCACTGTTAATTTTGTTATGATTGTATCCAATGACTAAATGATCCATCTCAAGCAAAATAGCTACTTGACAGCAGAATATCAGCAAGATGAATAAGGTAACCAAGGAAAGATGCAACATCAACATTTATAATAAAGAAGCAACCTTGGTTGTCTTAAATTTACAGAGTCACTACAGTAATTAGAAGTAACAATAGATATTATAGTCACTACCAGTGATTCAAATTATCATAGGGACTCCATTTGGGTATCAAAAATTAAGGCAATGGAATCATTAAAATGCTAAATATGTAGGGCCCTTCAGCAACTTCAAAGGAACAGAGATATTTTCAATGATGCATTCTCAATCTGTGAACCCCCTTTCCATCTTCTGCAGCTAGATTATGACAGACTAGCAAAACCATGAACCTAAAAACAGGATAAATTCCAACAAAAACAATGGAGTTGGACAAGACTAGCTGATGTTAAATGGACTAACACTACTTTCCTAGGACTCTATTAGGCACTGTAAATGGAATAGAAGCACTATCTAAGTAGGCAATCACCACTAGAAAACAGCCCCAAAAGAAAGTTGAAATTGTGCAAAGATCAGCTAATGTTACTCGATGAAAAGTTCTCCTTTACAAGTCTCTATACACCATGTGGGGCAGAGTCATGAACTACTTCCCCTATAGTTTGATGCCAATGACTGCTCAATAAGTATCTGTGTTTGCTCTTAATTCTACGTTTAGTACTTTTACACAAGTATTAGCATTTTATTGCTTAGAAGATTTATGTATGATCTATTTCAAAAGTTTATTAGTACCAACAAACCACCACCAATAGCAAGAACCATAAATTCATAGAAATATACAGCCAAATGCATACTAACAACCAACTATTAACACTGGAAGCTCTATCACAAAACACTAAACCAATCTGTTCACTTCAATCAGAAGTCTAAAAGATACACAAAACCATAAATATGCCTCAAATAGATTCCAAATTACACAATATAAGTGCATTGCTCTATTTAATTCAATTACTAAATCTTTACAGAGTTCACAATCAGTCATATTACCATTGAAAAATTACCCAATGATATTTGCAATTGAATCCAATATCAAATAAACACACAAAAATTAGTACTTTTAAGTTACCAACAAAGTTCACTCGACATTCGTCGTCGTCTTCTTCTTCCTGAATATATAAACATCGGTATCCTCGTATCCATAATCAGGATGTAAATCCTCGTGAGGCACTTTCTCTATCACAAAAACGTTATCACACATTTCCCAAAACAGCTTATGCGCTTCCGGAGACCTCAGCTGGTACCCTAACAAAACGACGCCATCGTCTGCCACGAGCGCCTCCATGGCCCCCACCAGCTGTCCGACCGACTCTTCAATATACACGACGTCCGCCGCGATCACAATATCGAAAGGCGGTTTCAGCGCCCTGATCTGGTCCTGGTTGTTCCAGTACAAAACCGAGGTCTTAAGGTTTTTGTTTAGCACGGGTTTGTTGCGCTTGAGATTGTGTTTGAGCGCGGGCATGACGGGGGATATGTCAGTGAGGATAATGTCGGTGAGTCCGAGGAGGTAAAGAGCCATGCCGGCGGCTCCACAGCCGGCGCCCAGCTCGATGGCACGGCGGCGCGTGGAGTGGAAGTCGAGGATGTGAGCGTAGGGATTGGGGTTGGAATTTGATTGGGATTGGAGTGGCGGTGGGGATGAGGCCCATCGTTCGGCGAATTTGGAGAGAACTAAAGAGCAGGGCCAAACGGAGGTGCCGACGTGCATAGAGCCGTTGTCCTGTTGGATAGAAAGCACAGCATCTCGTATTGGGAGCTCTGTAACTGGTGAGTCTCTGAATTTCATGCTCCTCTCTCTCTCTCTCTGCGACTGCGTGTTGTTTGTAGCTCAGGCCTGGAGTGTCAAGTGTGATTTGAACTGACTTTAGGTTTTACTGTTTGTCGTGGGTTTTAGTTTTGGGCTAGATCCATTTCTCTTTCCTTGGGTTTTGACCCATCTGCTTCCAAAAAAAAAAGTGGTTTGGACCCATCTGATAACAGACCCCTCTTTCTGTTTATAATAAGAAAATGTGGAGCAAGATCTTTATTCCACTTGTCTCTTTGCTAGAACTATAATGCAATTTAACAACCTTATGCTTGGCCCAATTGCTACCACGTGAAAAAAATATTTAGATCCGTATAATTTTAAAAAAGAGATACATAGATTCTTGTAATTTTAAAAATTTATTTACAATTTTAGCGATGATATATTTTATTTAAATTAATGTCTAAAAAGACAAATAAGATATTTTAATTTATACATTAAAAATCAAAATTAATGTGACATAACGTTGCTTATTTTTTCGTTACATGTAGCAATCTTTATTAAGAGATCTTTTTGGTGCCCTTTATGTAAATATCTATTCATCTTCTTCGTATTAACGTATTCGTTTTTTAAAAAACACAAAACAATTAAAAAAAATAGAAAGAGAGAAAATAAATTTCTAAACAACTTAAACATCCTAATAAACCAGATAAAAGTATATCTCACAAAAGTTCATCGTCTTTTTCTTCGGTGTTCAAAATCACAATTTAAGATATTTTTTTATTAATTTTTTTAATTGTAACCCTTTGTGCCTGTAGTGGATTTTGTTGATATTTTTCTTTTATTGGCCAAATAAAACTCTTTAATCTGATAATGTTTTTCGAGTTTTTCAATTTGTCATGATAAAATATTTTTGGGAGTTTATAAATTTATCTTGGGTTTTGCGTTTGCCTTTGGTTTTTTTGTTCATTCATTTTTACAATTTCGTTTATTCTTCATTATTGAGATTGTTCATTTGTTTGTTTATTTTGGGTAAATTTGGTTCATTTGTATTAGGAGTGGGCGCCAGTTTGGTTAATTGATGAATTAAACCAAACCAAACCATTATGTTCAGTTTGAGTGGGCTTTAATCGATCAATTTTAATTTGTTGAAACCGATTAATTCTGGTTTAGGCTCAATTCGAGTCAGAACCGAACCGAAACTCGTTCTGCCTACCCTTAATTTATATACAAATTTTTATATTGTTATTTGGTTGTGAAAAAGTTAAAAAAAAAATTGGGTTTATTGTTGTTTATTATCATCTATTGTGTTTTTAACTGCATTATAAGTGGGGTGTACGTTTTAGGGTTAGGGCTTTGGTCATTGATGTTGATATTGTTACTTTTTAAAGAAATTATTTATGTTGTGATTTGCATTTTGAGATGGTTGGACGAAGAAAAAAGGGAAGAGCTTGTGTGATTCTTAATGTTATAGAGTTTTAGGACTGTTTAAAGTATGTGGAACCCGATACTTATGGTTTTATCAGTTTACAAAAGCATGTGTGTGACCATGTGTTAAAAATCTCATTAAAGCCAGATGAGAAGTTTAAGGTTAAAGCAATAGTGCCTTCAGTTGACGGGCCAATGATCTTGAAAGAAGATGGGCATTTAGTTAAATTATTAGACAGAAGTTTGAAGTTGAAAATTTACCAGTTATTCATTGGCTTTGAAGTTTTACCTTTAGATATGTAAACACCCTCACCTATAGCCTCAAATATCTTAAAACCTAAGTCAAACTTGGTAAGTAAACCTAAAAGAAAGTTGTTTAATGATGATGATTTGGAACATATGAAAAAAAATGCCTAAAAAGCCAATATCTCAACATTTTGCATTCTTAAAACACTAATATGTCCCCAATGAACCTTAATCTCAGTCACAAATGTACCGAACATCTCAAAACAACAACATGAGCTCACCACCTTATGTGAAAAAATAACATGCAACCCCTATAAACTCACAAGAATATATACAGTCCCAATTTGATCAACAATACCTACCTTCACCAATCCAAAGAAACCTAATCCTATCAGTACCCCAAACTATCACACCCTCACTAGAAGCAACCTAAACTAACACGCCACATCAATAAACCAAATTGACCCACCCTTATTAGCACTTATGGATAACCCAGCCCTACTAGTACCTAAAACTGGCCCACCTCCATCAACAGTAGCCCAAACTATCAAACCTCTACCAGTAGCAACCTAAACTATCACACGCCCACCAACAGTAGCCCAAATTGGTTCCCCTCCACTAGCAACAACACAATTTGGCTCATCTTTACCAAAATCATCCCAAGTTGACCCATTTGAACCTAAGCTTAATGATGTCCATTAGTATAATAACAGTAGTGAAATGTGAGATGGAGTATGAGGGAAATGAGAGTGAAAACATTAAACACAAGCAAAAGAGTAAAAGAGATCATAGTGATAGAGTTATAGAGGATGATGATATTGATGAGGAGTTGTTATCTAATTATAATAGTGGCGATTTAGGAGATGCCTTGTTATCCTTATCTAAGAATAATGATCCAATAAGTAGGGCCGGTTCTAATATAGATAGAGACATACACAAAGGGGGCTCTTATGTTCTTAAAGTTTCTATATAAGTAAAGATTTTAAAATGTAATCATGTTTATAAAGGCCATGACAAAATATTAAGTTATAAGGGAGTTTGATATTCAGAGAATAAATAACAAGAAACATATGTTTAAGGTAAAGTATGCACAACCAGGATGTAGTTGATATATATATATATATATATACAACATTGGTTGGTTCTGGATCAGTTTTCAGAATTTAACAAATTGTTAAGAAACATACATGTGATAGGTAGTCAATTAACAAAGCAACATCAAACACATGAATAACAGAATAATTTAAGGGCAGCTTGAAGTCTAACCTTAAGATGCCAGTTATAGTAATTAGTGATGAGTTGAAGTTGAAATATAGAGTACATGTCAATAGAAAGAAAATATATAGGGCCAGGAATAAGGCCCTTAAAATTGTGTCTAGTAATTATAAAGAATCTTACCATAAATTGAGAGATTACTTAGAGATTAGAAGACAGAAGAATGAATGAGTCTTTGTTAAGCTTAAGTGCACAATGGTTTCCACACAAAGAGGCGATATGAGGGAATGCTTCTTTCGGTAGTAGCCTTGGATACAAATAATGTCATTTTTTCAATAGCTTTGTGTGTATGTAAATCAAAGTATGCTGACAGTTGGGGCTAGTGTCTAGGATTTTTAAGGCATTAGTTGAATATTAATGATCACAGTAAGGTGACATTTATGACTGATCACTAAAAAGGTATAATGACAGCGTTGTAAGCATACTAGTCACTATTGTAGGCATACTTATGCAAATCTTAGACCACAACAACATCATATGATATATAAATCATTGTTTTAGGCAACAGTTAGGGCCACAAGAGTGACGAAATGGTTGGAGAACATGGAGGGGATCAGAATAGTTAAAAAAGATAATGATAAAGCATATGAGTATCTGGTGGATATTGACAAGTCTTAGTGGGCTTTGCATACCGTTAAGGATGATGTCAAATCTGATCATGTAACCAACAACATGATAGAGGCTTGGAATAGTTGGTTAAATGAGTATAGAGGTAGATCTTTGCTGGCTTTACTTGAATTCATTAAAAAAAGATAATGAAAAGACTGTACAAGAGATTAGTGACAACAAGAAATTGGATTCACAAGCTACCTCCAATTGTAAAGGAAAAAGTTGATAATAATAAAAAGAAATGGAGGTTTGTTAAAGTGCTAACAGCAAGTGATTTTCTATTTGAAGTTATTGATTAAAAAATAGAGATATTTGTGGTAGATTTGGATAAAAATATATGTGATTGTGGAGTGTTCCAAATCACAGGATCTATGCAAGTATGTAATACCTTGCATTGTAGTTAGAAAAAAGGATCTTATGAATTATGTTGAGCAAAGTCAACTATGAATGCTTAACTGGCAACTTACTCAAGTATAATTAATCTAATGCTTGATCATAGAACATGGTTAGTTATTAAAGGCCCTACCATCAATCCACTAGTTATTAAGGCCAAGGTTAGAAGAACAAAGGTTGTTAGGAGGAAAGAACCTGGCGAGGAGAAAAGAGGCAATGACAAAAAAGTGTACAAAAATCCACCATATGCACAAGTATAGATTTTTGTACTTTAAGAGTTTCTTATAATGAATTCATTTTAGTTTTAGTTCCCTAACGTGTTTTAATTTCATTGTATTACTAGGCAAGTACAAGCAGAAATAAAGAGGCAACATCTCAAATAGAACCAATCACTAGTGATACTACACAATCATAAAATATTGGTACAGTGAATTATTTTTTAGTTTTTTTTATTTTTTCATTGTATGCTACAATAGAAGTAATTGAACATTGTTTTTTTGAATTATATAGCCATTATTCATTACAATGCTATCAATAGGTGTATATTGTGAGAAGTTTTTGCAAAGACAATGTTGTGCTATTTATAGAAAGTTTGAGAAACTTGGTACTGTCATGTTTGAGAAATTTAAACTTTTATTTTGAGTACAAGTAGCTTTATTTATACTCTTTACAACATTTATGTTAACCTCTCATATTGAAACCCTAAAAAATACCTAATTATTAAAGCTAAAACAACTACAAACAATTGAATTTTGTTTAAACTTCTGCTCTCATTCATCATCTTTCTTGCATTAGTGCTATCAATGATCTCGTCCTCACTTTCATATGTATTTTAATTATTTGATTGCATTTTTAAACCACTGTTCAATGAGTTAGTTACTAACTTCAATTGATCTTGATTGAACACGAATTTAGTTGGCTTCCAAAATTTGTAAAATCTATACTTTCTCTGTGCACAACAAAAATATAACTTGTTAGGGTTATTTGTTGATTGAGATATGCCCACAAAAGGCCCTTATTTTGCATTCACATATCATGTTTTTGAATTTTACAAAACTGTTATTTACATCATTTCTTATAGTTGAGTGACTTATTATTGGATAAAGTTAGTAGTAGTTATACCTACTTTTCATGTAACAAAAAATAAAGTTTATCTAGATTAAACTTTGATTCAAAAATTCTACAATCTACTCTCTTTTTGCATTTGCATATACGGTTCTTGAACTTTATAAGAACCCCATTCACATTCCATGTAGCACTTTGCCTTTCTGAATGTATAAATTCAATGACACAAAAGGATTACTGAGTGTTATTTATGGGAATTGAATGTCTTTATAGCTAATGAATGTTTTAGAGGATAATGAAAGTGTTTTGAAGCTATCAACTACTAGATGTTTTTGTTTAAAAAAGGGGAAAGTGTTTAAAGAAAAAAAATTGATTCAATGGTAAAGACAATCTACAAACCTTTTATATAGTTGAGATTCCATTTTTTTTTAAAAAAAATATCTAAAGAAAATGGTCAAATATGAATGCTCTTACCCAACAACGGTCATAAATAGCTTAATATCATTAACTTGTTATAAGGTAAATTCAATAATTTAACTCATTTATCAAGATAAATTTAGAATTGCATCAACCTAATTTGAAACATCGCATAACAATTTCTAAGTAAAAATAGAGGGCTATCATATCATTTCATCAAAATAATTCAAGGCAAATTTAAAACATTATAGTAAATTCACTACTCTTCATGAGAGATATAGACTAAATCATAATTGATTGCATCTCTTCAATCCTAAAATGAATTGAAGATTATCCCACAATAATACATCTAGTTATGATTAAACATTGCACTTTGCACTATAAAGGCATGCATAAGAGACTAAGAACTTGACACAGATACCTCTAGAGAGAGAAAGCTTTCATAAGCAGAGAACCCAAAGCTCTCTTGAGATCTTCGTTCAATCTCTGAAAAATTGTCAAACACAGAACCCGTTTACTTGACTAATCACTCCCACACAGAGCATAATTTCTTTTGTTGTTTGCTGACTTAAGCGTCGAAGTCTTTTCTTTACAAAAGGACGACCTTATTCTAGAGAAGAGTTCCAGGAACCATTTGAAAGGGAAAGAAGGGCCAAATTAGAGATTCTAATGAAAATCTAGGGGCACAAAAATAATTTCTGGAGGTTCTTAAAGCCAGGAACTTTAGAGGTGCCATTTGTGTAAAAAAGGTAGTTAAAAATCTTTTTTCTCATCCAACTTTCAAATTACCACAAAAGCAGTAACTATGAATCCACAGCAAAATGGCCTAGTTAGTTCTGAGAACCCAACGGAAGGATCCCTTACTTAGGAAATTGCCTCCTTAGGCAATAAGTTGACTCCTAGAGTATCAGTGCTCTTTACCAAATTGTTCAAGAAAGTAGAGGGATACCGAAACAAGAACTTAGAACTCTATGATAAGATAATGATGCTTCAAGGGGAAGGAAATAATGGACACCAAGAAGAAGACTTGGTTCAGCTCCCGACTAACCTAAACACTCCTCTCACTGTGACTCAAGTGTCGAATGGAGTAATTGATAGAATAGGATTGAGCGTCCCCTTTAATTTAGAGCCGATTATCGAGCTTACCACATTGACAGAAAATAAAGTGTTTCCCCTACTGTAACAATATAACAACGGCTTTATAAGATGTCTATTGGAGGTCTTTGTGAGTCTGTTCAATATCCAGTCCTCACTGAATACCTGTATGTCTATACGAGCTTTCACTAAGCTTATAGTTTACTAAGACTAACCATCTGGACCATCCAGATATAGACATACACTAATCTATATTAATGGGTTCCACCGATAGACCCGCATCGATGAAATTAGATCAGGAACATCATATTTGAAAACATACTTACATAATGACATTTCTTAGCACCATTTATAACTCTTTGCAGCTATGTCATTATAAATATATTCTCAAGTCATTGTCCCATTTCAGACAGGCTCTAACTGTTTAGATTTCGCTAATTATATTAATCTATTAACTCTTAGCACTACTAACACTTAGTACTTTTAACTATTAGTGTTGCTAACTCTTAGTACTAATCTAAACTCCTTTAGACCATATCTGAACTCCTTCAAATCATACAATGTCTGAAACGTTACAAGCATCTTACCATTTATTATACATACTTTTAACGATTTTATTAGAAATGATAATTGTATAAATATTATCATTAAATATTTACACATAATGGGATGATACGTAAGCACAAATTCTAATAAACTCCCACTTGTTCTAGTGCCATTCAAGATGGTATTTAATATCTATTGACTCTAAGGGTTTCTGAAACACTTTAAGAGTTAAGGTTTTAAAAAGCGGGTTTGCTATAATCTGTAAGGATGTTTTCTAGATTCTCTTACATCTCCATAAGCCAAGATACTTTTAATTATATGGTATCTCGGCTTGAGTAGTTACCTTGTTAACGTTGTATTTTTAGTGTGATAAGATTCATTGAGCTTAGAACTTATTCTGAGCTCTGCAACTAACTTGAATATCCACAAATATTTCTTTGCAGGCTTCTCAAGCTACAAAAAATTCTATCTTTTTGGTAGAACCAAATGTTGTAATGCTTAGTTCCCATGAATAATCAGATACCAAGAATTTCGATATTTGACGATTAGAGAATCGTAGAAGTTTTAGATTTTGACGCTTCCTGGAACATTTTTTTAAATGTTTATGTGAGCCGTAATAGACCAAATTGGATAATTTCATAGTCAATTTGGGCATTGGGTGCTCACCGAATATTTTTAAAATTTTTTTTTTCGGTTGACTAAGTAGTGAAAATTCAATATTTGTACCAATAAATTTTTGTGTAAGCATCACACCCTAAGCAAGCCATTTTTGTTGGAGAAGGATGTGTATTTTAAGATATATGGACCAATCAAATTGGGACAATTGAATATATTAGTCTATTATATTATATTTTATTAGTTATTAGTAATAATTATTAAATTATTAGCCACCAATCAAAGGCTTTTTAATTGGAGGACAAAGTAGTTATTAGACATTTCTTGGAGGGCCATTATGCAATTTTTGTATATATATATATAAGCCAAGTGTTTTAATTGCAAGGAAGTGTTAAAAGAAAAAAAAACAAAAGAGAGAGAGAAATTCAGCTATGAAGGGAGAAGAAGGTTAATAGTGAAACCTATGACATTTCTAAGCCAAATCAAGGAATCCACACCAAATTCAAGTTGTTTCCAATTGCCTAAGCAAGATTCAAGGGTGGATTAAGGGTAAATTTGCTTTAAAATGTGAGAATTTCAAACACTAGAATAGTAAATTGGGGTTTTTGTATAATTGGACTTCAATTGAATAAATATAGGGCATTAGAATGAATTTGGGGAGTAGATAAGACCATAGGTAAGAAGAAATTTGAAAAATGGTAAAAATCTCATATGGGTCATTTTGGCCATTTTGGGATTTTTGGTGGTACAAGTGCAATTAACAAAAATTGAGGGTAAGAATGAATTCTAGGACTCTTAAGATGTGTTCTAATTGGTGGAAAGCAAAGTTAGGATATAGGACATAATGGTCATTTATGACAAAGATTATGGGTAATTATGTCCAAAGAAAATTATAAGGGATTATGGACCCATTTGACAAAAAAAAAAAGGTAGTTTGTGCATAAATTGACAATGTTGGGAGAAAAATTATAAATTTAGTAAGGAATTTTAGTGGTGACAAAAAATGTGCACTAGGGGTATTTTGGTAATTTTTTCATTTTAGGGGGGGACTTAAGTGTAATTTATGCTTTGTAGGTGTCAAAGGTTGAAATCGGTGAAAGGATAAGCCTGAAAAAGAAACTTTAGCATAGGACAGTTGGTGAGTGGGAAAGCAATTAAAAGAAATTAAATGCAATTTATTTTAAATTATTAGTATTTATGTGCTTTCTAATTTAAATTTTATTGTTTCAGGTAATTTACTCAAGTTACGTGATTTTTAAGAATTTTGGAAAGCATAATGATATTTTATTTGATTTTTTTGATATAATGAGAATTGAAAATTTATCATTTAGAAATACTGCAAAATTTTATAATTACAGTTCAGTATTTTTAATACTTTAGAGATTTATTTTTTAGCAGTAAAACAGATTTTAAAAATTTACATATCAATTTTAAGAAACAATTTTTAGATAAGATCAGTTTTCAAAGGCCAGTGGTACCCTATTTATCAGTTATCAGCTATCAGCTATCAGAATTAGATCCCTGTGGGGATAGTATAGACCCGGCTGGTACACCCCGTATGCATGGGCAGGTCAGTTAGTTGGGTTGAGTGTTACTAACGCTGAGAAGTCGAGGTGTCAAGTCAGTGAGTTACTTATGCTACGGGGTGTTGTCTCGCTATATGTCTGCGATGTATATTCTGCCACATAGATAGTGAGATGTCTCAGATTTATTAGTTTATCAGATTGGTCATAGTGGTTGTTGCTAGCGGAGACCGCCCTGTGACCGACTCATTTTTTTAGCCACGTCGACGAGTGGGTCCAGCATTATGGTAGCCATTGGTGCTTTTTAGACAGACTAGAACCGAGCGAAATTTTAGACAATTATATGAGGTATGTAGTTTTTTTTTTCAGAAAATAAAAATGTTTGTTAATAATGTTTATAGAATTCAGTAGTAGCCTATTAAGTTTTAAAAATTTAAAATAAAGAAAACTGCTCGATAGAGTTTTACCAGTATTTGAGATTTAGAATAGTTTTCAGCACTTTTTAGAATTTTCAGTATGTTTTCATAATTATTCAAATTTCACACCCACTCATTGAGTTTATCAACCCACCATTTATTTTTTGTTTCTTTATTTCCCCCCCCCCAAGTACAACCAGTAGCGTACAGCCTACAGTTTCTCCTGTAGATCAGTAGTAGGCTAGCCCTATGACGATGTCTTGTGTATGTACAGAGCAATATATATGCATTTAGTGCATATACATGTATCATATTTAGTTTTATGTTGTATAGCATGCATAACAGATTTTGGAACTAAAATGAATATTTATGCCTTTTTAAAATGGTTGGTTTTCCTGTTATAGATGTTTGTAGGAGTATGATCAAGAATGCACGTGTTGATTGATTTGAGAAGGGATGAGAGGTCCCATTTGCAGCTGAGAGATGTGAGAAATATTTGGAGTATATTTTTTGCAGGTTTATGAAATATAGATTTTCAGAAAAACAGAGAAAACTTTAACTGTTTTAATCCAGGACTTTTAAAAAAATTAAAATTTTCCCGTGTTTATGAAAATATATCAAAAAGAAATTAAGAGAAATTTTAGGATTCGCCTCATGAAATTTTCCAGGGTTGATAGTGGACTTTGGGAAGCGTTCAATTGGGGTGCCCGGCAAGGCTTACCTAGGTTCACATTGTAGGATTCTAGGTTGGGTTCTGTCAGAGTGGTATCAGAGCAAGATTTTCGATGTTTTAAGTTAAACATTTATTTTGGATCGGATTTTTGGGTATTGTATGCATTTTCAGCATTATGAAAATTGCATTTCATGCATAATTAATCATGTTTTGTTATTGACATGCACAGAAGTATGCATCATCGTGGACGACCACCTATCAGGAGAGTCGTTGCTCGGGCTGCAGTACCTGAACCAGAACAAGTTAATGAGTCAATAAATGCCCCAAGACCACCAGCACCTTCAGAGTCACCTCAGCGTGTGGAGCCACAGGGTGGAGCTTTGGATATGGCATAGATGGCTCAAATGTTGGTTGCCGCAATTCAGTAGTCGAAAGAGTAAGGGGTATCATTAGAGCGTGCCAAGAAATTGGATGCCACGTCATATGATAGCTTCAGAGATCCAGAGAGAGCATTATCATGGCTGGAGAACAAAGAAGAGATTTTTCAGATTATGGGGTGCTCCAAGGACCATATGGTTTCTTACTCAGCGTTCCTGCTCAAAGAGATAGAAAATAATTGGTGGAGGGCGCCGCAGAAGAGGTACACAGAAGGTATATCTTGGGCATTATTTAGAAGAGAGTTCTTGGGCAAGTTTTACCCTAAGAGTTATAAGGATGCCCAGATAGAGGAGTTCTTTAAATTAGAACAGGGATCACTATTATTATCAGAATATGAGAAGACATTCTCAAAGTTGATTCGAGTAGTCCTATTTATAGAAAATGATGAGGAGCAGAAAATGAGTAGATTTGCTGTGGGACTTAATCCTAAAATACGAACACATGTTGCTTCAACTGTTCACACTCAGTATGGAGCACTACTGGAGGCAGTGACCAAAGTGGAGAAGAGTATGGCAACCATCCCTAGGCCGCGTTAGTAGAGTCTAAAGCTTAGCTGGATGGGTAGTAATCAGAGAGGCCCGAGTAAGGTGATGAGGACTGATGAAAGATCTGTGGGATCCAGTAGCCAGAGGCCTAGTCGAGGAGACCAGACCCAGTCTAGCTAAGCCTTAGTAAGTACACAGTCAACAGGATCTAGAGGCAGCCGAGAGGGTATGAGGAAGTTCCCAGCATGCAGTAGGTGTGGGAGATCTCATTCAGGGGAGTGCAGAATAAGGACCACCGACTGTTACAAATGTGGATATGAGGGCCACTTAATGAGAGATTGCTCTAATGTGACGCCTAATGGCAGATCTGAGGACAAAGCCCCAGTCTAGGGACAGAGTAGTGGAGGCCAAGTATAGGGTAGAAGGAGTGCTTCATTCACAGGACCTAACAGATCAAGCCAGTTTAGTGGAGGAGTTGGTCAAGGAAGGGGCTCAGGAAGACAGCCGGGTAGACCTCGTACCAAGGCCAAGGTGTTCGCGGTGATACAGTAGGAGGCAGAGGCAACACCAGATGTAGTCATAGGTACACTATCGGTATTTAATCGACATGCTCATGTATTGATTGATCCTGGAGCTACCCACTCTTTTGTATCTATAATATTTGTAACAATTGTGGACGTAGTGCCTCAACTATTAGAGGATAATGTAGCTATATCTCTTTTCTACCTGTGATGTTATGGTGGCTGATAAAGTGTACAGGAATAGTGACATTAGTATTGAGGGTCAAGAGTTTTTAGCAGATCTAATCCTCTTGGATATTAGGGAGTTTGATGTGATTCTGGGAATGGATTGGTTGTCCACCTGTTGGGCCACGGTGGATTATTTCAGGAAGAAGGTTCGGATATTTAAGCCAGGGGAATCTGAGGTCTATTTCTGTGGGACTCGGAGAATTCTTCCCACCAGTATCATATCAGCATTTAAAGCGAGGAAGCTATTGAAGAAATCGTGTCAAGGCTATCTTGTATATGCCATTGAGGCCATATATGGGGTTATGAAATTGGAAGATATCCCAATAGTTAGGGAATTTTCGAACATGTTCCCAGACGATTTACCAGGATTACCCCCAAATAGGGAGGTGGAATTTAAAATAGAACTAATCCCTGGTACAAAACCAATATATAAGATACCTTACAGAATGGCTCCTTTCGAGTTGAAAGAATTGAAAGTGCAGATGGAGTTAGTGAATAAGGGCTTTATCCGGCCGAGTACGTCCTAATGGGGAGCACCGGTATTATTTGTGAAAAATAAATATGAAAGTATGTGATTGTGTATTGACTACTGAGAACTCAATAAGGTAACAGTAAGCAAACAGTACCCACTTCCAAGGATCGACGATTTATTTGATCAGTTGCAGGGAGTCAGAGTATCTTCTAAGATAGATCTGAGGTTCGACTATCATCAGCTGAAGATACGGGAAGAGGATGTTCTTAAGACTGCCTTCAGGACTCATTACGGGCATTATAAATTTCTAGTCATGCCTTTTGGGTTGACAAATGCCCCAGCTGCATTTATGGATCTGATGAACTGGATATTCAAGCCATTCTTGGATCAGTTTGTGGTAGTATTTATTGATGACATACTGATCTATTCATGTAGAAAGGAGGAGCATGTAGAGCACTTGAGGGCAGTTTTACAGATTTCAAGAGAACATTAACTATATGCCAAGCTTAGCAAGTGCCAATTTTGGCTGGATAAGGTTATATTCCTAGGGCACATTATCTCGGCAGACGGGGTGTCAGTGGATCCTCAAAAGATCAAGACCTATACTAAATTGAAAGTAGCCTATAAACGTGACAGAGGTTTGTAGTTTTCTGGGTTTGGCTGGATACTATCAGAAATTTGTGAAAAGGTTTTCTATAATAGCCGCCCCGCTGACTAAGCTAACTAAGAAAGAAAAGAAATTTGTGTGGTCAGAAGTTTGCCAACAAAGTTTTGATGAGTTGAAGAGGATATTAACCTCAACTGCAGTGCTTACACTTTCGTCAGAGAATGATGAGTTCATCGTATATTATGATGCCTCCAGACAAGGTTTGGGTTGTGTTTTGATGCAGAATGAAAAGGTGATAGCTTATGCTTCGAGACAACTGAAAAGACATGAGTTGAATTATCCTACATATGACCTAGAGCTAGCTGCAGTAGTGTTTGCCCTGAAGATCTGGAGACATTATTTATACAGAATTCCCTGCAAGATATTTACATATTATAAGAGCCTACAGTATCTGTTTACACAGAAAGAGCTCAATATGAGACAACAGAGATGGCTTGAATTAATAAAAGATTATGAATGCACCATTGAGTACCATCTTGGAAAAGCGAATGTGGTGGCAGATGCTCTTAGTAGGAAGGCCATGGGTTCAGTGGCTCACTTAATGACCTCTTATTTTTTATGTTATTAGAATTGGGGTCTTTAGGTATGAAGCTAGAATAATCAGAGTCAGGAGTATTGCTAGCTACATTTCAAGTTGGGCCGAGACTTATTGATCAGATTAAGGAGCTAAAAGTTCAAGATTCTTATATGATTAGATTGAAGAATAAGATCATGAAAGGATAACAGAAAGATTTTACAGTAGCTGAGGAAGGTACAGTAATGTTGGGTTAGAGATTATGTGTTCTGGATGTGGGAGAAGTAAGAAAAGAGATTATGGAAGCTCATTCATCAGCCTATGCAATACATCCGGGAGCACCAAGATGTACTGGACCCTGAGGGAGCATTACTAGTGGAGGGGCATGAAGAGAGATATAACTGAATTTGTCTCTAAATGCCTAGTATGCCAACAGGTGAAAGCGGAGCATCAGAAACCTATAAGTCTTCTGCAACTGCTTCCGATTCCAGAATAGAAGTGAGAGCGCATTACTATGGATTTCGTAGTAGAGTTTTCGCGTAGCTAGAGGGGACATGACGCTATATGGGTGATTGTAGACCGACTGACGAAGTCCGCCCATTTTTTGCCCATTAAGAGTAATTATACCTTAGAGAAGTTGCCCCAATTGTATATAGACGAGATCGTGCAGCTTCATGGCACTCCAGTATCCATAGTTTTAGACTGAGATCCACAGTTTACTTCCCGATTTTGGCCCAGCTTATAAAAGGCTCCAACCACTAAATTAATTTTAGCACAGCTTTTCACCCACAGACTGACGGACAATCAAAACGGGTGATTCAGATATTAGAAGACATGCTAAGAGCTTGTGTAATGGAGTTTAAAGGAAGTTTGGATAACCACCTGCCGTTAATGGAGTTTTCCTATAATAACAGTTATCAATCGAGTATTGGAATGGCACCATATGAGGCATTGTATGGGAGGAAGTGTAGAACTCCAGTTTGCTGGGATGAGGTAGGTGAGAGGAAGCTTCTAGGTTTTGACATTGTCCAAATCACCTCAGAGAAAATTCAGATTATAAGACAGAGGTTGAAGATGGCTAATGATGGATAGAAAAGCTACGTAGACAATCGAAGAAAAGACCTGAAATTTAAAGTCAGGGACAAAGTATTCCTGAAGATCTCGCCTTATAGAGGAGTGCTACACTTTGAAAAGCGAGAAAAGCTGAGCCCTAGGTACATTGGGCAGTACGAAATCATAGAGAAGGTTGGCGAAGTAGCATACCACCTACAATTACCAGAAAATTTGGCTAAGATTCATAATGTGTTTCACGTTTCCATACTTCGCAATTATATAGCAAATTCAACATATATCTTACAAAAAGCTTGTGGAATTGAGGGAAAAGCTAGTACACGAGGAGGAACCAGTGCGGATTCTCAATCAAAAAGAACAGGTGCTTCGTAATAAGCGCATTCCTATAGTGAAAGTGTTATGGACTAATCATGGAATAGAGGAAGTCACGTACGAAAGTGAGGACCAGATGATGGCACAACATCCCCACCTTTTTTAGATAGGTATGATTTAAAAAATTTGAGGACGAAATTTGTTTTCAGAATGGGTGAAATTGTAATGCTAAATTCTCATAAATAGTCAGATACCTAGAATTTTGATATTTGACAATTAAGAAACCGTCGAAGTTTCAAATTTTGACCTTTCTCAGAACATTATTTTTAAGTGTTTACATGAGCTGTAATAGACCCAATTGGGTAATTTTATAGTCAATTTGGGCGTTGGGTGCTCATCGAATATTTTTTGGAATTTGTTTTTCGGTTGACTAAGTAGTAAAAATTCAATATTTATACCAATAATATTTTGTGTAAGCATCACACCCTAGGCATGCCATTTTTGTTGGATAAGGATGTGTATTTTAAGACATATTGACCAATCAAATTGGGACAATTGCATATATTAGTCTATTATATTATATTTTATTAGTTATTAGTAATAATTATTAAATTATTGGCCACCAATCAAAGGCTTTTTAATTGGAGGACTAAGTAGCTATTAGGCATTTCTTGGAGGGCCATTATGTAATTTTTGTATATATATATATATATATATATATATAAAGGTCAAGTGTTTTAATTGCAAGGAAGTGTTAAAAGAAAAAAAAAACCAAAAGAGAGAGAGAGAAATTCAACTATGAAGGGAGAAGAAGGTGAACAGTGAAACCCATGACATTTCTAAGCCAAATCAAGGAATCCACACTAAATTCAAATTGTTTCCAAGTGCTTAAGCAAGATTCAATGGTAGATTATGGGTAAATTTGCTTAAAAATGTCAGAATTCCAAACTTTAGAATAGTAAATTAGGGTTTTTGTATAATTGGACTTTAATTGAATAAATTTAGGGCATTAGATTGAATTTGGAGAGTAGATAAGATTATAGGTAATAAGAAATTTGAAAAATGGTAAAAATTTCATTTGGGTCATTTTGGGATTTTTAGTGGTACAAGTGCAATTAGATAAAATTAAGGGTTAGGAATGAATTCTAAGACCCTTAAGATGAGTTTTGATGGGTGAAAATCAAAGTTAGAATATAGGACATAATGGTCATTTATGACAAAGATTATGAGTAATTATGTCCAAAGGAAATTATAAAGGATTATGGACCCCTTTGATAAAAAAAATGTAGTTTGTGCATAACTTGACATTTTGTGGGGCAAAATTGTAAATTTAGAAGGAATTTTAGTGGTGGCCGAAAATGCAGTGCACTAAGGGTATTTTGATAATTTTTTTATTTTAGGAGGACTAAAGAGTAATTTATGCTTTGTAGGTGTCGAAGGTCGAAACTGGTGAAAGGACAAGCCAGAAAAGAAACTTTAGCGTAGGACAGTTGGTGAGTAGGAAAATAATTAAAAGAAATTAAATACAACTTATTTTAAATTATTAGTATTTATGTGCTTTCTATTTAAATATTGTTGTTTCAGATAATTTACTCAAGTTACGTGATTTTTAGGAATTTTGGAAAGCATAGTGATATTTTATTTGATTTTTTTGATATAATGAGAATTAAAAATTTATCATTTAGAAATACCGCAAAATTTTAAAATTACAGTTCAGTATTTTCAACATTTTAGAGATTTATTTTTTAGCAGTTAGAAACAGGTTTTAGAAATTTACATATCAATTTTAAGAAACAATTTTTAGATACGATCAGTTTTCAAAGGCCAGTGGTACCCATTTATCAGTTATCAGCTATCAGATTCAGATCCTTGTGGGGATAGTATAGACTCGGCCGGTACACCCCGTATGCATGGGCAAGTCAGTCAGTTGGGTTGAGTGTTACTAACTCTGGGGAGTCGGGGTGTCGAGTCAGTGAGTCGCTTATGCTACGAGGTGTTGTCTCGCTATATGTCTGCGATGTATATTCTGCCACGTAGACAGTGAGATGTCTCAGATTGATCAGTTTGTCAGATTGGTCACAGTGATTGTTGCTAGCGGAGACCGCTCTGTGACCGACTCATTTTGTCGACCATGTCGATGAGTGGGTCCAGTATTAGGGTAGCCATTGGTGCTTTTCAAACAGACTAGAACCGAGCGAAAGTTTTGGACAATTGTATGAGATATGTAGTTTTTTTTTTCTGAAAATTAAAATGTTTGTTAATAATGTTTACATAATTCAACAATAGCCTATTAAGTTTTAAAAATTTTAAATAAAGAAAACCGCTCGATAGAGTTTTAACAGTATTTGAGATTTAGAAATGATTTAGAACAGTTTTCAGTACTTTTTAGAATTTTTAGTATATTTTCACAATTATTTAGATTTCAGACCCACTCATTGAGTTTGTCAACTCACCATTTGTTTTTTGTGTTTCTATTTCCCCCCCAGGTACAACTAGCAGCATATAGCCTATAGTTTCTCCTGTAGATCATTAATGGGCTAGCCTTACGACGATCTCCTGTGTATGTATAGAGCTATAGTATACATTTAGTGCATATATATGTATCATATTTAGTTTTACGTTGTATAGCATGCATAACAAATTTTGGAACTAAAATGAATATTTATGCCTTTTTGAAATGGTTGGTTTTCCTGCTATGGATGTCTGTTGGAGTATTATCAAGAATGTATGTGTTGATTGATTTGGGAAAGGACAGGGGGTCCCCTTTGCAGCTGAGAAATGTGAGAAATATTTGGAGTATATGTTCTGCAGGTTTATGAAATATAGATTTGCAGAAAAACAGAGGAAACTCTGTCCGTTTTAATCCAAGATTTTAGAAACATTTAAATTTTCCCGTGTTTATGAAAATATATCAGAAAGCAATTAAGAGAAATTTTAGGGTCCGCCTCATGGAATTTTCCAGAGTTGATAGCGAACTATTGAGGTGCTCAACAGGGCCTTCATAGGTCCACATTGTAGGATTTTGGTCAGGTTCTGTCAAATGTGGACATTTGAATTTCACTTATTCTACAAGATGTGGTACCGTTAAGAAGAATACATAATCAGATGTAGATTATCTATCATCTGAATCAAACTAGAAGTCTGATTTTACGTATCCTCTCATTTGTAAGCAACGTTCTTCATAAATGAGAAACTTATCCTTTATACTTTTCAAGTATTACTTGGATACGTTTCATGACCATTCGATGGTCGTTACCTAGATCAAATTGATGCCGGCTCATAACACTTACAGCCATCAAAATCCAAGACTCGTACATAACATGGTATACATCAAGCTACCTCTAACTGATGTATATTATATGTTAGACACTCTAACTATTTCATTTTCTATTTGAGGACATTTCCTCTTAGAAAGATGAGTACCATGTTTGAAAGATACATTAACTATCTCATAGTTATTAAAATTGCACCTTTTTTTAGGACTTAGTCTATGTACCAAAATTTAGAAAGTCCTATCTACTTCCTAACTTTATCTTTATAAAGCTTTATACCTAGTATATAGGAAAGCTCTGCCAAATCTTTCATGAAGAAGTTCTTACTCAGTTAACTCTTAACTGACTGACTTGTAACATATCATTGTCATTTCTGACGATGAGTATGTTATATGTATAGAGAGAGAAATTGAAAGATAATTTATGCTCCCATTACCCTTTCTGAACACACATGCTTTCGATTAGTTCTTAATGAAACCAGACTCTGATTACTTTATCAAAATGAAGAGTTTAGCATACTACAATATCCAACAAAATTCAAATTAACTTTAGCATGTTTATTGGTGAAAGGTTTTCTCATAATTGATCCCAGACCGTTAAGAGTAACCTTTAACACCAATTGGGCTGTTAAAGGTTTTTACCTCCTTTTGAGCCCACGCTTATATATGTAAACTCTTTTACAACCAATAAGAACAATTTCTATTTAAAGCATAACTAAGTTCTAGACTTGATTGTCATGCTTAAAGTTAATCTTGAATGTTTTGGTATTTGTCAATTTCCCTAAACGATGTCTAACATCGTTTTATTATAAGTCATAGAATTCTTTTTCTTCAACTAAAAAAAACATCAAAAAAGTACCTTTTAGATATGTAATATACCTAACAAGTAGCCTTCATATCCATATTTGACTTACGAGAAAGTGTGTTAAAGAATTTTCACTCAATTGATTTTTAGGTTCCATTTTCGGTTCATATTTCATCTTGGTTGAATTTACAAAATTCAATCTTTTTACAATTTTCAAAACCCATGAGAAACTATTTCTCTAGGGAAAAAAAAATACTATCAACGAACAAGTTTAGTTCTTTTGAATTATTAAACTGATATCCCATTGAATATTTGAGATATCTTTTGAATCGACACTTATACCTCTTGGGTCCAAGTATATTCGATTGTACAACTCATATGCATGTAGAATAATCATAAATCTTAAGATTCAGTTTCCTTTCAGTCTATATCTAATATGTAGTAGAATGAATAACTTACGATGAAACTTTATTCAATAAGAGAGTAGTAGTTTCTAGAGCATATCCTTTTAGATATTTTAAAAGATCGATAAAGCTTAATATTGATCAGACCATATCTAATAAAGTCCGATTTCTCCACTTCAAAACATATTTATATTAAGGAGTATCTGGAGAACTATATTGAGCTATAATCTCATTTTTCTTTAAATAATTTATGAATTTACTGTTTATCTATAAATAGCCTCAATTTAATCAAAGGTGTTCAACATACATATAGGTTTATTATTTCATTTACTTCTAGTCGAAATTCTTTGAACATTTCAAAAAAAATTATCGACCTATGTTTTTCTAGAAACACATGTCCGTATTGTGACAAATTTCGATAAAGACATCGAAGTATTAACATTTATCAGTGGCAATATGATTCATTAGATCATATACATCAATATGCATTAGTTTTAATAAATCAATAGCCCGGTGTCCAACACCAACAAAAGGATTTAGTCAACTTTCATTAAATACAGGATTCATAAACTGGATAATGTTTTATGGTCAGATCAAGTATTTGACCATCTTTAACCAGACGGGATAGTCATCTCATGGCTACTTGACTTAATAACTTATGCCACAATTCGTCAATATTCAAAGTTTTTGAACTATTATATATTCTGTTCACCTAGACGTTTTTATGCATTTGTTGTTGTATGTCATATATAATGGCTATTTAATTGACTGACATTTATTTAGCAAAATATTATCGTTATCGTATAACATGAAAAATATGCATGATAACCCTATCTGTCTAACATAGAGAGCGATATATTTTGCCTAATTATTCTTGGCACAAAATAACAACAATACAACATAAAGCTTTTTACTAGAATGGAGAAGTGACTTAAAAGTCCTAACAGTTACCATGTCTTGGTAATCTTCATTTCCTACGTACAGTTGTACTTCTCATTTCATTATTTTCTAGTATTGCTTAAATTATACAACATTTTGCAAACATGAGAAGGGCAGGCGATATCTCATATCCCTATACTTGTTCACATCACTTGCATATGAAATGTCAATTATCAGTAAACAGATATCTAAAAGTTTTATCTTTTCTAAGTAAAGTTTATATAAATAGTAACTCTTACTATTTTAAACCTTATTTAATAATGGAAACACTTTTCATTGTGAATTATTCTCTATATAGTTTCAGATATATATAAAAAATAAATTTCAAATGAAACATTACACTACTTGTACATCTCATGTACATATGCTCCTACTGAAGATCATTAGATAGGTCAAGACATATAATTTGACTTTTAAATTATTCTTAATCCTTTTTTTGATTATATACTGTCTCTTTTCAAAAGACATTATTAGAAACACCTTATATATTATCTATTGATCTATTATATATCTGAGTATTTTTATTAATCAAGAACAATTCTTAGATTTATAAGCAAGTCTTAATATTTATCAATACCCTATAGATTATGTGCTTAATTAAGTACATTAACGGGTTGTTCTTAATCATCTTATCTCTATAAGATATTTATTTTATCAATATAAGATAAAATGGAACATTTCTAATTGTTAATAAATAATGCTTTAGATCATGGATATAACTTTTATACAATTTTTAATCTAAAGATGCCCTCCCACTGCTTTACATAATTCCCTAAATCTCTCAAAAAGAAAAATGATAGTTTAATCTTTTAAACTGTAAAGCAAAAAGTGGACCCCATTGGTATTTTACTCCAACTGCACACTGTAGCGATCTAGACCTTTATAAACCCAAAAGGCAGACAACTTTGGACAGAACCCGGCCCGAGAAACTCTATAGTAGATCCCAGCGGCCCGGTCAGACACCCCGCCGAAAGTTTCTCAGAATATAACTGGGTAAGTTAAAAAATTCCGTGGGGCGAACCCCTTTTTAGTTCTTGCTATTACTGAGAAAATATTGGAATATACATGAAAACGACATCTTAATTTTAAAAAAAAAGGGGTAAAGTTTCTCCTGTTTTTTGGAGAATCTAATATAAAACCTGTAAAGAAATTTCACTTCTAATTCAAACACTTCTCAATACTACCCAATAGGACCTCCGGTCCTTTCCAAAATAATCCAACTCAACTCAATAATGTGATTAAGATCATAAAACTGGAATACTGATAAAACAGTGAAACGATAATCAAAATATCGAAACTCTTCTTGGTTATCCAAAATATATGTACAATGCACAAATTTAGAACTACTATGCTAAAGAAAAAGAGTGCTACTTAGCACATTTACATATACAAAAATAATCTTCAAATTTGGCCCACTAATCAGCAATAGGAGAATTAGTAGGTTGCGTATCGAGACCTGCAACCGGAAAGGGGTTTTAGAAAATATAAAATACAAAATGAGTGAACTAAAGGAGCTCAGTGAGTGCATTTAAGATTTCAAATAAAATAACATTATGCATAGATAGTAAATTCTAAAAGACATGCATAAATTATGCTTCTAAAACTGATGTAAAGCTATAAAACAGTTTCTAACATCATATGCTAAGGAAATCTTGTCGAACGGGTTTTATCTACATCTTTGGAAAATAATCTCCAAAATTTGTATAACATAATAACTGCCATGTGCATATAAATGTATAAAATGCTATCGGTAGATCGAAAACTAGTAAAGTGCTCGCTCGGCCATTTTCTTTCTAAACTGTACCAATGGTAACCCTAAGGCTCTATACTCATGCAGCGACTTAACTAGCACCGCACACGTGAGTAGGTCACGGGACACCTCAACTAGCAGCAACTTGTTGTGTGTTTTTTATAACACAAATTAGCGCAAGTGCACGTTGTCGCAACAAGTAATATATGATGAGAAAAGTGTCGATCCCACAGAGAATGATTTATCTTTTCTAGTTTAAGTACCGAAATGGTGTCTTTCTACTATTATCCAGAAAATGATTTAATGTATGATGATTAAACTACTCAAGTAAAAGAACAACTTAATTATGCTAAGTGATAAACTAAATTACCAACAAATTATATTCAATATGAGAAATCCTAGGATTACAAACTATCCCCCATTATGCAAATAAATTCAGCAGAATCTCTTTGATGTTTATTAGTTCTCAACTTGATATATTGACCAAAACACTTAACACATCACAAGCCTCTTTTGCAGGTCAAGCAAATATATTTTATCCAATCAAATATCTATATGTCTATGATAAATAAATTGAACAAAATTCATTAAGCACAAGTTTTATGAGCCATACATGCCTTATGAGTATATGTCTATCTCATATGAAACTCAAGTGTACTACACTATGATCATGCATCAATATGCTTAAGACTAAATACCTAAATGCCTTTGTCAAGTTTATTTAAGCATTTCTAGATCAATTTAACCACTGGCCAAGTAATCAAATAGCATTAAGCACAAGCACAATGAATATATCAAAAGCTGAATTAATACCATAAAAGAGAGAGCTAAAATCCATCACATAATGAGTTCAAGGATGTAATCCTAGATTAATGAAATTAGCTCATCATTAAACTACACAATCTTGAAGCTAATTCCATCAATACATGTAAACTAAACATCTTACAACAAGTAAAGAATCAAAGAAAAGAAGACATCCCTGTCAAATGTCTTTGAAGTTGAAGCTTGCTTTCCTCCTCTTTGATTTCTCCAAACTTAGAAGTTAGGTGTTTCTTTGTGTTTCTAGCTGCTATCCCAACTAGAGTCCCCCCTCAAAATGTAAGTTTTGAGCAAATATATAGGTAAGAGCACGGAATTAGGGCGCACTTAGGGTTGCTTTTGGGTTTCCTGATTTTCAGCAACCTGTCAGCTTTTGCTGCCCAGGTCTCGGCGCCGCGGCGCTCACTTTCTGCAATTGGCGCCACGGCACTGAAATCCAGTGCTGCGGCGCTGCACTGTAGCAAACAGTGATACTGTAGCAACAGTGCCACTGTAGCAAACAGTGCCTCCATTTTGTATTTTTATCTCTAATGCTCCCATTTGCGTCCGTTTTTCGGTATTTTTGCTCCGATAATGCTTCAACCTATAAAACAACATTAATATGCATAAATAGCCCAATTATTGAGATAAATTGAACAAATATCAAGTTAGGAAGATAAAATAGTTTATACAATTACGCCTTATCACAACTACAGTGACATCTCAAGACATCTCACTAGTTATACAGTGAAATCCTACGTCGCATACATATAGTAAGATAATACCTCGTACACATAGAGCAACTCACAGAACTCGACACCCCGACTTCCCTGAGTTAGTGACACACCCCGCATAACCTGCCCATGTGTACGGGATACATCGACCGGGTCTAATACAATCACCACCACTATAATCTGAGGGTACCAATGGTCTTTCAAGCAGATGCAAAAAGTTTAAAACTATTTCTTAAACCAAACATGTAAAAGCATATTTATGGATATATATAAAGATCATAAATCATGTTTAAGCATTAAAAGCTCATAAAACATACATTTTTATTATGCGGAAACATAATAACCAAAATATAAAAGAATTGACAGATTTTCACTCACAGCCGCTCCACGCTCAATTTCGCACCTGATTTCTGCTCTCGTTACTGCTCTCGGTTATCTTCACCTATGCGCCATAAATGACATTTAGAACTAATTCAAACACTAGAATCTCATTTAACTACTAAATGCCCTAATCGGCATACAAAGTTCGGATGGATACCACTTTTTGATTTTCATTTATGGAGTCATTTAATCTACTCTACTCACTATCCGACGCTCTGAAAATTATTAAACGCCTTATAACTTGATTCGACATAATTGCCCTTCACCTTTTCAAAATGGACAATTATGTCTTATTTTCTTCATTTTTGATTTTTTCATCAACCATATACATTCAATATACATAAGGTACAATTTACACACAACAACTTAATCAAAACATCACTCAATCCCTAACTTCCCTATAGTGGCAGAATTTCACTCTAGGTTCCAACACATTTTCTTTCTCAATTTCTTATTCCCAATTACATTAAAATCAAGCCAATTTCATTTTAATGCCCTAATTACAACCAATTGAAGTCTCTACATTCAAATCACCCAAATTCCTAATTCTTACCTTACCAATTTCTTTAATTTGATGACTCCTTCAACCTCTACACCAAAATTCAAATCAATCTAAACCAATAATACACACAAGAACATCAATTGAAGCAATCTTGAAAGTTTACTTATCAATCTCATAAAACAATGCTTTTCTTACATTTTTTTCTTGATTTTTCACTAATGGAGGCTTCAATCAAGCTTAAAAATTGGTATGTGACCTTATTTAAGCTTGATTGAGCATGAAAAATCATGAAAAAAAAAATTAAAATTTCACTATAACAGCACCTCTAACACTTGCACGAATTTTGCTCTCTTTTGCTCTAAATGTTTGCTTTTTGTAGTCTTGAAAAATCTACACACTTTCAACATATATATAGTGCTCCCTCAATTAATCATTTTATCCCTCAACTTACTCTAAATTTTTAATTTGCCATTGGTTGGAAACTAGTAGGGATTAGATATTACAACTCTTGTCAATTGTATCTCATAGAACTCTCACTACTGATCCTAAATACACATTATCTGCAAACTGTAGCGATCTAGGATGACTGTATTGCAGATCAACTTGTTAATCATTAAAATGCTACCGATACTACCCTCACACTGTAGCGATCTAGGATAGTACTTTCGCATATATTTGTCTCATCTCATGTTTAACCGGCATAGCCAAAATCACCCCGACCAATCCCTCACACTGTAGCAATCTTAGGAGTGACCGAACTGACTCGTCTAATACCATATTGACAAGACGGATTATTGTATAATAATATCTTATAATATCATACCATTCAATCTAATTAAGAGAGATTTAAAATTTTAGTTATTATTTAATAAATATATTATTAAATAAAAAATAATAATAATAAAAAGTTTTGCATCTTATACGAATCGAATTCATAATTAAAATATTTATTTACGTAAGCATAATTAAACCCTCACCAATAGGGTTTTCATTGTGGTTAACAATATAAACAAATTATTTATAATTTAATACAATAATATAGCAATTATAATTGTATTAAATATACTTTACTTACAAAAATTACAAATAAACGTTTCATGTTTGGAATGATCAATGTTAAAAAATTGAAGGTTATAGCATTATACCATATAATGCTAAAAACAAAATTGTATATATATATATTTTTTGCATCCAGTGGCTGGCACTGCGGCTCTGGAGGTCACACCTCTAGTGCTGCAGCTCCCTGTGCCTGCCGCTGCATTGCAGGGCCTGGAGGACCCTCAGCGCTACAGCGCTCAGTGCCTAGCGCTGGAGCGCGAATTTCAGAATAGTGCTTAAGTACCCATCATCTAGCTCTGGGGCGCCATGCACTTGGCGCTGCAGTGCAAGGGTTCTGGAATAAAATTTTCCAGTACCTCAGCGCTGAGCACTTATTGCCACGGCGCTCTGGTGTTCTACACCTTTGGTATACCCATTTCAACAACTTGAAATGCACATTTTAAGCACCAGAATATAACCAACAACAATTTTGTCTTGGGTATCATATCCAAACATCATTATGCTTCAATTCTAAACACTAACATATTCAAGAATACCACAATATGTTCATCATCATGCTTAAAGATCAAACATCACTATGTTAAATTTAAACATCATCAAGTTGTTCAAATATTCAACATCACCATATAAACATATCCAACAACAAGAATTATCACATACTTAATTTAGCATGCTCTGATACCATTTGTTGGGAATCGAGTGTGTGACATACGAGTGTATACGTAATTTTAAAAATTACGTCACGCAGCAGAAGCATGTTAACATATACACCTAATTTATTGAATTTAACCACATATATAACATATATACTCAAGTATAACTATTATACAACAATTTATACATAATGAACAATTGTGTACATAAATTTAAAATGTAAAGAGCACTTACCTAATGAAGGTAGCTTTACAAAATCTTCAAGTCCTCTTACAATCCAATTTAAGAGCTCACCGTGAAGTTAATTGTTGAACAATTCTAGTCCATAATGGTTTGGTGGGATTATAGAGCTAAAATGGTAGCTTAGTTTTTAGAATTTTCAGCAACATGTATTCAAACTCTTTGAATACAATTTTATTTCTTAAATAGAGATGATAAATTATGTATACAACTCTTGTAATTTTATTGGAAATAATTTCCATAGGATAATTAATTTTAGCACAACTCTTGTGTTAAATTATATATCTCTTTCTTCATTTTCTTTTATTCATTTTGATCCATTTATGAGAGAAAACGATGAAGAGAATTTCTTTTTGCTTTCAACACTTGAAAAACACAAAAACAAAACTCTCTCACTTACCTTAAAAAATGAGCTTGCCGAATTCTCCTCACAAAATGAATCAATGAATTCAATTGTTAGTAAAAGTTTTTGTTTTTGTTATTCAACACTTTTTGATAAAACAAAAATAAGTGCTCCACCAATTTAATTGCTGGTCTCCCACTTAGGATTAATTTATTAAGCACTAGAATAATAGCCACCTAAATAAATCATTACCTAACAAATATAAGTATTTTAATCATATTAGGTAAATAAATAGCCAATATCTAGGCCCCTCATTATATTAAAATACAATGGCCATGATAAATATATATTATCATATTATCTAATAATATAATAATAATATCTAATTTAATTATTCAAAACAATTTTGAATAATTACTTTTTACCTTACTAGTTTTTACTACCAATGTTAAATGGTAAAACTAAGGTAAAATCAAATCATGGAACAAAATTTTCCACTTGTCAACATATTAATTAACAACTCTTGTTAATTAATTCAATGATGTACTTAACAATTAAGTCTTGACAAATGCACATCTCGAGGGATCCTGAAACAATTATTCTATTTTACTGAAATTTACTGGATCGAATTATTTAATCCAATCTGCTACCCTAGTGCGCAACGAGTACACTTCATATTGTAAAACTCTCTAGGTCCACATCTGATTTGTCATATGGAGCTCTTCCATACATCCATGAATGATGCCCCACACATACGTTACGGATATTACAAATCAGCGAGTTAGACCATACAAGTTGAGGTAATTGCATATTTGTATAATCCCTCCATCATTTATATCCTGAAATAGTAGAGATATAGATCATCACCGTCAAATCTCTATTTGCTCAAATATCAACTTGTCTCCATATTTATATTTCCATAAACAATATCCACAAACACTTTTGTGATATTGTTTATCCCTTCGGAATATATTTTATGAGGTTTACGCTTATGGCCATAAGACTTTTTAAAATACATTATTGAAGCATCAAGATATACAACCCATTTATATGAGCTAATGGATCCCATATCTACGCACACCAGACTCTATGAGGATCGGACCATACCCAACAATACATAACAATCAGACCATGAAAGATCTTTGACATGTGTGGAACCAAAGTATGGTGGATCACTTATAAGCCTACTGTGGCGCTAAGGTCAAATGACCACAAATATCACTCAACTCGGAAGACTTTCAATTGACGGCTTTATAAGATGTCTATTGAAGGTCTTTGTAAGTCTGTTCAATATCCAGTCCTCACTGAATACTGAATACCTATATATCTATACGAGCTTTCACTAAACTCATAGTTTGCTAAGACTAACCATCTAGATAATTCATATATAGACATACACTAATCTACATTAATGGGCTCCACCGATAGACCCGCATCGATGAAATTAGATTAGGAACATCATGTTTGAGAACATACTTGCATAATGATATTTCTTAACACTATCTACAACTCTTTGCAACTATGTCATTATAAATATATTCTTAGGTCATTGTCCAATTTCAGACATGCTCTAACTGTTTAGATTTGGCTAACTCTTAGTACTTTTAACTATTAGCTTACTAACTCTTAACACTGATATAAACTCTTTCAGATCATATAATGTCTAAAATGTTACAAGTAACTTACCATTTATTATAAATAATTTTAACGATTTTATTAGAAATGATAATTATATAAATATTATCATTAAATATTTATACATAATGGGATGGCACGTAAGCACAAATCCCAACACTTTCATCCCTACTCTACGAACAAAGACTATACAGTAAGAGCTTAACAATGAAGCTATAGCCACAATAAAAGACCTGGCTGACAAAGCCAGAGAAATTGCCATGATACATGTAGCAGTTTACAAAACCAAGATGAAAGGCACTATAACAAAAAATGAGAAGATGCAAAATTAATAAAGGTAACCTCCTCCTGAGAGAGGCACTAAACATTAACAAGGAGCGAAATACTGGGAAGATGGCTAAAACTTGGGAAAGACCTTACAAAGTTATGAGAAAGCTAGACAAAAAAGCTTTCCTACTGTAAGACATAACAGGGAGCCTGATTCCAACCCCGTAGAACATATTGAAGTTGAATAAGTTCTATATATGACTTCCTTTTATGTTCTTATTTCTTTCAAATATTTTTGAATAGATTTGAATAAAATATCCTGATGTTATAATTATGTATTTGACTGTTATACCGTTCTGGAAAGATAGTTAAAAAATGATCTCCCTATACCCACAATGAAATGGTCTGGTACCATTATAGAGGGGAAAACGACTAAAAGTAATCCTCCACTATTCTGGAGAAATAGTATTGCTGATAATCCCCTCAGAATTGATGTAGAGACTTATCAACCCTCTACATAGTTTGGTACGTTACAGAGGGGGAGACAGTCAAAAAAATTCCTCCACCATTCTAGGGAAACAGTGTACCTAATAATCTCTCTAGAGTCGATGTAGAGACCTATCGACCCTTTGCATAGTCTGGTGCTGTTACAGAGTAAGAGATGGCCACAATCCTTCAACCATTCTAGGGAAACGATATAAGTAAAAAGATCCCCCCTAGGTGTACTTTAAGACCTATTGCCCTTTTACACGGCCTGGAACATAAGGTTATGCCATTACAGAGAAAGAGATGGCCAAAAGCAATCCTTCAGCCATTATGAGGAAACTGTATAAGCAAAAAGATCCCCTAAGTGCATTTTAGAGACCTCTCACCGCTCTACACAGACTAAAACCTGAGATTACGATGTTATAGAGAAGGAGACGGCCAAATAAAATCTTTCAACTATTATAGGAAATGGTATAAGCAAAAAGATCCCTTTAAGTGCGTTGTAGAGACTTATTGCCTATGTGCATGACCTGGGACTTGAGGTTGTGTCGTTATAAAGGACAAGATGGCCAAAAGTAATCCTCTAATCATTTTGGGGAAATGGTATGAGCAAAAGATCCCTCCAAATTGGTTGCAAAGACCTATCACCTTTTGCATAGCCTAGAACCTTCGAAGTACAAAGTAGAACATTTTCTTAGAAAATTGACTCAGAAAGGATCCAATCTAAAGTAAGAACAATTTAATGCAGTAGTCAAAAGCTTAAAAGATAATTGAGGGAACCTCCACCTCTCTATAAAGAATAGGAATTCTTTGAAAAGAAACACTATCCCAAAGATTGAGGAAGGACTCAAGAATAGAACCATCAGACTTTTCAAGTTACTAGTGGTTGTTGGAACTAATACTCAAAGAAAAAAGAAAACACAGAGATATATCAAGGAAAGAGAATCTTATGAAAAGACAAGTATAAAATAATATTACTTGTATTTCATTACCAAAAAAGGTTTATATGCTGCTGGGAGTAAGTTTGTTATTACATGATAAAAAAAGAAGAAAGAAAACAGTCCTAAACTAAGGGAAAGTTTGGAGGAAGCTCCACGGTGTCAAGATCCTGGTCCTTAGCTCTCTTAGCTTCTGAATTATAGTTGATTTACCTATGATCATTGTCTAGGTGTTAAGTAGACCAACCTTTGTAGAAGCCATAAGAGGCATCCATGTCATTTGAAAGGATCCCATAAGATAAAGGGTCTATTCCAGATTAAAAATCCCTCCTAAAATTGCATACAGTGGCCATTATTACCTCTTGATCAAACACCACTGCCAAGATGCCTTCATAGCTTCCTTTTCTCACTGCAAGGAAGCATTTTCTTTCTAAAGGACCATCATCGAGGCTTAATGCTCCTCAATAGCCTTCTTCAATTTTAAAGAGTGACATTAAAAGTCAAACGAGTAGTTACCTCTTGTAGTTCACGATGCGTTTACATCAACTGTGAATTCAAAAACTCAATCTACTTATAGATCGAGTTTTCATCTCTTCAAAGGATGCCTCTTAAAAATAGAGGTGTTCTAGCTCTGCTTTTAGGATTTTCCTTCCTTGCAAGAAGTTCTCCACCTCTTTCTCCAAGACGGAAATCCTATTTGAACTTCTATCCAATAAATACCAGAGGTGAAATATACTCTATCCTTAGTCCTGTATTAGCATGTTGAGCCTCTTCTAGCTCTTTGGACACTCGTTCCAACTCCATTTATGCTTGAAAATGTCTCTCAAGCTCTTTGATTTATACTTTCAGATTTCTGTTCTCCTCCTTGAATTGAGCTAGATCGGAGCAAATAATGAGGTTTCTCCCTCTATAGAAGACCTCTTCATCGTTCTTCTCGTCCAACAATTTGGTTAGGTATTTTATTTCTTTGCTCTTGGACAAGGATTCTTGCCTGAATGCCTTCATTGCAAAGAAGCTATCCTGCAAAGCCTGCACCAACAAAAAGAATGATTAAGCAAAATGCAAAAGCATAGAAATGAAAGAAGTTTCTTAAAACTTACTCTAAGAGTCTAGTGCTGACTTTGGACCAAGCATCAGCAGATATATCAAAGGGAATCACTCCCCTGTCATCTTTAGTGAAAAGGTTCTGAACCACCGCATATACACTTTCACTATCCAGTCAGAGGATGGTGTCTTTAAAAACCATGCCTTCTCATCTTTTTTGGAACCATGGGGCAAACTCCCTAGGTTCTGATCCCTTGATGAACTTGATGCCCCTCGCCTCTTGGAATCACCATCAGTTTTAACTATTTAGGCTACAGTAGCATCAGTATCAGCTTCTGAGTTCAAAACCTCAAAACTAGAGTATTTTCTACAAGTAAAATCTTCATATTAATTTCAAACAGAAGAAGAAAGAAAAAAGTAGACAAGGAAAAATAGATATGTAGGTATTCGGAGTGAGTCTCGAGTCTGGACTCGGGGTTTATATCTTCTCTAGAATACCTGTACTAGCTTTCATTCCTACTTAAGGTTCCAGTGATGATGAATCGCGTAGGGAACCTTAGCTGAGTCTAGAAAGGGTTCCATCGCCTCATTAAATGGAGCTTGCTCTTAGAAAGATGGCTGCTTAGGGGAATTTGAATTATATGGGTGAAACCCCTAGCATTGAATGAAGAGTTCTATCAGCAATACTCAAATTTGGAGGAGTAAGGGTCCATGTGCCCTACTCGTATGTAAAGGTACACGAAAGGAACTTAACTTGCTTTTAGTTCTAGAACTTCTCCAGCATTACAGAACATTGGATATGTGAATGGAATATGGATGCTTGGATTGTTCTAAAAAAGTTTCCTAAAAAAATGTTTCCTCCCTAGAATTAAGGGAAGCGTGAAAGCTGTCCTCCAATCAAATGACCCAAACATCGTGTTGAATTCAAACAAAAGGTTGGAGTCATCCATTTACCCCTAACCATGATGACGTATTCCTCAAAACCCGCCCGCCAGTTATCGAAGGAATCAAAGAAATTCTTCTAGCCCTTAAGCTGTCAAAAAGAATTTTTCTTTGGACAAACTAAGTTGTAAGTGAGGAAAACATGGTATAGGGTTAAACAGTATGGAGGGTTCATCATGTGATTTAAAAGAGGCACATCCTGAAGGAGGTAAAACATGTTAAGGTGAACCTGTAAAGGAGAGAGCCCCGTAATGTGAAGGAACTCAAGAATCAAAAGAGGCACAGAGAATCAAAAGCACTTAAGGTGCTCACGGAATAAAGGGAGTTCCCCGCGTCTGACATTGGAGGGTTCCTGTAGGAATCCCCCATAGAAAGGATGCAAATTTTAATGTCATCAAAGATGGCAAACTTGTTTTTGAGTTCAAAAAAAGTATACTGACTAATATCCTTCATCATTGCTGCAAGATGTTTTTAGGGAATGAAGAGAGAACTTTAAGGATTTTTTGTTAGTAAGAGAAGGGACGTTATAGGTAATGAAAGCGAAGTGATGGACACAGGGGGCTGAACCCTATTTATATTACTTGGAACGTGTCCCTTCATAAATAAAAAAAACGTTCTCTAAAGGTGAAAGGATTTTTAAAAAGGGTATGATTGAAGTGACAATATGTTAGGTAGGATTTTCAAAAAGGACACGAACTTTAATTAGCCTGAAACTAAATCAACTAAAGTAGTACACCCTAGAGGTTTTTACAAAATGGCAGCACACCACTTTACTTGTGAGGGTGCATCTGTTGAACCTATATTTGGTCAATGCTCAACTAATGTCTCAGCCCAATTAAAGAAACTCATTACCTAAATGATAAAATAGAAGACAAGCTAACAACAAAGCCTGAATGGGAACTGACAATAGGGGATTGACAAGCTAAGATTATGTCAGACCTAGGAAATAAGCCCACAGATTCAAGAAATTATCAAAATACCCCTCCAGACAAGATATGGTCTAACCTAGGTAAAAGAAGGCCTTAATCCAGGCACGTGATAGATTTCAACTCGAACTCAAGTTCTCTCTTATTTCTAACAGAACATGGATGAGAAACTTGAGTCAGGTTTGAGTACTTCTTTTATTACTTGATTAATCGATGCAAATTAATTATCTGAATAGGATAGAGTTACACTCTGATTATAATTTCATTGTATGATGAGATTAATATAAATTTAGTCTTAGTACTAGGCTGAATTCATGAGAGAAACCTATTGAAACACATGAGGAGAGTCACGATGAGACTATTCTTCATGAGAGATATAGACTAAATCATAATTGATTGCATTTTTTCAACCCTAAAATGGATTGAAGATTATCCCATAATAACGCATCTAGTTATGATTAAACATTGCACTTGTGCACTATAAAAGGCACGCATAAGTCGATTACATTCATTCATTCAGAGACAGAACTTAACACATATACATTTATAGAGAGAAAGCTTTCATTAGCAGAGAACCTGAAGCTCTCTTGAGATCTTTGTTCAATCTTTAAGAAACCGTCAAACACAGAACCCTCTTACTTGATTAATCACTCCCACACACAGCACAATCTCTTTTGCTGTTTATTAACTTGAGCATCAGAGTGTTTTCTTTTGTAGAAGAATGGTCTTATTTTAAAGAAAAGTTATAGGAATTATTTGAAGGGAAAAAAGGACCAAATTCAATATTCCAGCGAAGATCCAAAAGCACAGAAGTAATTTTTGAAAGTTTTCGAAACTAAGAACTTTAAAGTCAATATGTTAAAACAACGTTGCTTTTGCCAATTAGAACCTTTGTTACTTTATATCTCATTTTATATTAATAATATTATGTATAATTAGAATACATGCTATGCATTTTTAACAAATGTGATATTTATATTTATATTTTTATTATCAATTAGCATTCTATAATTATTGCATTAATAAAAATTAAACAGTAATATCTATTTAATTAAAGATAATTATTAATTAGTAACACATATTAAAATATAAAATTTTATCTCAATTGGATAAACCTAACACTATTTTTTATAATAATTAATTATCTTTTCATTTTTTTTATAAAACAAATCCATTATCCCTCAATCTTCAAATGTAGAAAAATTATTAATGAACAGAAATATCATTTGCCTTAACATTTAAAGATAGAATAGCGGTAGATTTGCATATAACTAAGATTCAAAGTTTATATCTCAATTGATGTGTTATTAATTGGTGACTATTACTTGTCAAATAGTTATTAATTTTTAATTCTTATTATTGTGATACATATATACCAATCAACATTAGACACATTAGATTAGATGGGATATAAATTTTGTATTCCTACTATGTAAACATAGTATTATTGTTAAGGATAAATACAATTTTCTCTCTCAATTTTAACAAAAATAATAATCTATTCTTCATATTTTTGAAAAATATTAATATTGAATTAAAAGTATACATTCCTAACAGATTTCCATGACATATGATCAGTTAAATAAAATAATGTAACAAATAATTTTTTATTAAAATATAAAAAATACAGTAATAAATTCGTAGGATATATTTTTTTTAATATAATGTTTCGGTCATAATATTATGCTCCTTAACAGAAAATACTCTAAAACTCAATGCTAAATACAAATTTTTCCTTCGGTCATAACCATAACTCAACAACAAATGCTTAATGCTCTATACTCCCACCGATACTTGTTTTAGTGTGGAACAACTGTAATTAGAGGTGGCAAAATAGATCACGATATAATTATTGAACATAAATTTGGCATGCTTTAAATAAATATAACTGAAGATAAATTGACATGATTAATAAATATGTCGAATTTGTATTGACCATTTATTAATAGTGTTAAATTAATGTGTTTAACCTTTGCGATTCGTAAATTCATTTAAAACTCATACTATAACTTACTGTTGAACTAAACGAAGTTTAGTAATGATTTTGTATTTATTCATTTAAGACACGAATTTAATTATAAATTTATTTATTTTAATTGTGTTTTAGAATAATTTTATTAGTAAAGGCATTAAATACTTAATTTTTGATGTAATTTAAAATTTTATTATTCCTGTCTTAACGTGTTTAATCATATTAACGGAATCAAGTATTTCGTATAAATGAATCATATTGATGTAATTATTCATTTAAACGAATATAATCATAAATGAATCAAATCGTGCATAATCATATAAATGAATTAAATTTGATCCATTTATTTAAATATATCTAATTGTGTAGTGTTGTGTAATTTGATAATTAAATGAGTTGAATCTATATTTGAGTGTAATTCGTTTACGTAAATGAATATGAAAATTTTTATTAATACCCTACATTAACACGATACGAATACGATTCGTTTATACAAATTGTCACCCATTTGACACTATTTTTTAACCCATTGCCCTGGATTACAAGGGTACGTGCATTGATCTCCATTAAAGAAGCTTTGTACCTTAATTACGTTGAAACAAATGATGGCGGTGCTACTGCCTACTTTTTATTTTCATGCCAAGAAAAAGATATATATATATATATGGCAGAATTTATAACACTATTTTTTTTATATAAGTTTTGACATAATTTTCTAATCATTAAATCACTTTTCATTTCATGGCTAAGATTAAAACTAAGGGATCATTATTATATTTTAAAAAGTTATTTAATTAATAATATATTACACTATAATAATATAGTATTATTTTCTCTCTTATATTGAGCACTTGGAGGACCCGAAGTGGATTTGTTTACTAAATCTTAAGACCTTGACTTTGTACCCTACAATTTTAAACACATGAAGAAGACTTTACTCAAAAGTAAAATAAAAATAAAAAGATCATACATACAATAGTTATAAATAATCAATCACACAAGGTATAAGAAATTTATATGATTCGGCAATAAATGCTTACATTTATAGTAGATCATGAAATTATAACTTCTTTTATTAGTATTTCACAAAGAACTCTCAAATCATAAAAATGTCTCACAAGAGACAAGGATGTCTAAGCTTTCTATTCGACACTCTCTTATATGCCTTTGATGCTTGTAGATGCACACATAATTTAAGGGGTTTATATAAGCTCCAAAACGTTCTTAGAAATCTTATTCTTGTTGGAATATGAGTCCATATGTGTAGAAAACTTAAAATTGATTCAAACAAATCAAGTCGTCTTAAAAATGCACTTTTTCTAAAAGTGGGTGCCATGACACCAATGTGGCGACGAGCTGACGCCACCAGGCAAACGCCAAGGCCTAGAAAAAGGCCTCCTCTTACTTTTGCATTTCTCTATGTTTTCAGCTCTCAATTTTCGTCTCTTTCTTATACGTCTAACGCATACTCAACTACATATCAACTCTTAATTCATCTCTAACTCAAAATCAAACTTAAACCTAATTTTGAATCACCAAAATTCTGATAATATATATATTATCAGAATCAAACTTGAGTGCTTGATTGATTCTCACTCCATACATAGTCTCTCTTGTTCATCCATCAAGTTTACTACCGAAATTGACACAAAATCGATAGACATGTAGTATAAGTCCCTTTTCTGTTTCTTTATACTTTATCTTTATTTTTCTTTTTCATGTCTCTACTTTCTACTATATATGGATTTACACAAAGGAAAAGTAGGGTTACAGTGCTAATTAATTATTACCCTACATGCAAATGTAATTAAGTGTTTTCACTTTAGACTATGTTTGCCGTTGGCTTAACCTTATTAAAAAGCTAAAGAAGTTACTGATCATGTAAGGCTTTTAGGTTCAATTTTGAGTGACCAACATGTTAAAATCTTGATCTGCCTATAAACTTGTCACGCGCAGCCATTAGTTTTAACTTCAAATGAAATTAAGCAGTGAAAATGGTTTGAAAGAAAAATAGCAGATATCATTTTTACATTATTGGAGGGATTATATATATTAGTACATTAATGTTCTTAGGTACATTTTTTTGCATGTAATATATATTGCTATGGCTAACTTGCAGCAATTTTATTACAAGAGTGCTATATATTAAGTAATACTTATAATAGAAAAGGCTATAGTTTTATTGAAGCAACCAGCAGCTAGCTATAATATCAAGTCTTTTGCCACAACTGGAAATACTCTTTTAAATCCAGTGTAGGACAAGACAACAACCAGAACAGAGATGAAACACTGCAATTATTGGAGCTCGGAAGGGAATCTTGCTTTACCCCCACCACTTCATCCTCTTTTTATCAAAAACAAAAGCCACCATTTTAAAAAGATCAGCTTTCAGGGTTCAAAAGAATATGCATGGATGATTTCATTCAAGCTTTTTAATAATTTTTCTAAGCACAAACGTTTAGCTCCCATCAAGCACTACTCAATGCCACCTTTTCCTCCCTTCAAAGTTTTGAAATATTAAATTCAGCACTTTCTTTGTCTCTTACCAACTCCATCTAAACTCCTCTTTATTGCTTTCAACTTTGCTTTAATTCCATTGAGAATATATGCAATTTTATGAAATTCCCGTTATGGTATCAAATCCATCCGTTGATCGATGATGGGTGGCAGCTGATGGCTTGCACACCAACGCCCAAGAAATCCCTTGTTTGTCCTCCAACACTATCTTCATTCTGCAAGTGCCGGCATTTAGCCGGCGACATTTGTAGCTGACTCAAAGTGGAGATATCGCTCGCTGATGATTTCTCCACATCGGTTCCAAGAGTACTGGCTATAGGATTTGAACCATACAACCCACAATATTTGTTACCATCTTGAACTTGATTGCTGCTGTACTTCAACCCAAAACTCCCTAAGAATGATTGATCTGTTGAAGTTGCACCAATTTGTGCAGCTTTTTGCAACAAAGCTGTGGCTGACATGTTTGCCGATGGTGCTTGATGGGATTGTTGTTGGGAACTATATAAGGAAGGGACACTCAAACGCTGCGTTATTCCAGCTTCCTTAATGTCACATAATGGAAATGAAGTGCTTGCTAGGGCTTCGTGAGCATTATTCGAAGAGAGCTTGTTTCCAAACACGCAGTTTAAATGGTAATCGGACGGCGGAGGATTTAAACTTGAAATAAGAGGATGATGATCATCATATATGGCTCCTGAACTCACAGAGCCAATTTGATGAATTTCTTGGAGATTGTTGCCTGTTGTTTCATGGCCTTGGGATACCGGGGCCATCCATAGGGAGAGTCCTCGCCTTGTCTGATCGATTGTTTCATTAGTACTGCTTGCAATTGGCTTGAAAATCGAAGAGAAGTGTTGTGCCATACTAGGTCCAAGTGGAGTCCCTATGAGTTGATAGTTGATAGCGCCCCTGGCGAAGCTGTTCATGCTAGAGGCTGCATTTACTCTCGCTGTTTCTTGAGCTAAGGCATCGCAGAATGCCCTATGAGTGACAAAGCTATCTCGCCTGTGTTGAAATAACATCATAAAAAATAAATCGGTTTAAAGAGGCCCAAAAACGAAAATTTGAACAGTTTACCTAGAAAATAGAAGGGCTTTACATTTCCAAATACTAAACCATGTTATTGCAACAAGTCCGTCACAATACTGGAACGTTAAATATATTCAGGGGATGAAAATCAATATAGATCATCTATCAAGTTAGCTCGCCGAGTTTACTGTGACTTTTAATTTGCTTAAGGGCGTTGCTTTATGCAAGAGCCTTTCAAGACACAGATATCGCAACCACAAAAGATCACTTTCGGGCTTCATTTTGCTTTATTGATTTTCTTCTTTGAGTTGGTTGTTGATTAGTACTGTTGTATGAAGATAATGATTTGCTCTATGATTTATCATACTGACAAAGCTACTACAACCACAAAAATGGATTTTGTGGCTTGTTCAGATCTTTGAATTTCTTCTTTAAACTGTCTCTAGTTGGATATCTATCAAAAAGTTGTAGCAATATATTACCTCGAAAATATAGTTCCACAGTCACATTTGTATTCCCTGGTGCCACAGGTTTTGGAGTGAGCTTTCCAGTCGGATTGCACAGCATATTTCTTTGAGCACTTCTCACACTTCCACTTCTTCTCTCCGTGCTTCCTACAGAAGTGCTTTTTTATACCTGTTAGGTCACCGAGAGCCCTAGAAGGGTGGTGGTGGACACAAGTCTTTTCAGGACAGACATAGACGCGCTTTCTTGGTTCTTTGCTAGTCCTTTGCTTCAGTTTCCATGGAAGATTATGCCCTCGCCGATGAAGTTGCAGATTCTGATCCCTTTGAAAACCTTTACCACAAATTTCACACAAAAATCTGTTGGTAGCCATGAGAGTCTTTGGCGACAAGGCTATGACTTCAGCTTCAGGATCTGAAGAAAAAGGGGACAAAAAAATACAGAACCCATTTGTCATACGGAATCAATTATTTGATAAAAAAAATATAAGATTAGCTTTGCATATACTCGTGATACCATAAAACAAAAAAGAGAGAAAACGAGCTGTTTTTGTGGAGAAACAAAAGAATCAGCAAAGCGTGCCTGGATTTCCTGGAAGATTTCTCTTCTTCTTTACAGCAGGAGGGTTTGATCCACCAAATGAACTTTGAACAAAACCATTTGGATTAATTGTTTCTTCAGCCATCTTATCTAACATCTTTCGAAAGCCTTCCCTTCTGTGTTGACTAGTCTATAAGAACCCAGAAGAAAAAAAGATAGATAAGCTTGTCAAAAGGAACTATTAGGTATTGTAATTAGGAGAAAACCCAAGAGAACCGGTAATTTATCTTATGGCTTAAGGGTCTGAACCCTAACAAACACAAGCTTATAAGCAAAGAATGGATCTCTCTATTCGATTCTTTCTCTCTTTAAAATGGTGCAGCTATTTTAATTACCCTGCTTGTGAGTGGAATATAATACTAATATTTTATGGGAGGCGGTGAAAAGTTAAAGTTGAAAGGAAGTGAAGCGGGTTGAAGAGAAGAGAGATAGGAGGTGGGCAAAAACACAAAGGTGCATGATGACACATATGATGAGGTCTGTAGAAAGCTAGACTCCTTGCCTTTCCCATTTGGAATGATTATTCCATAATTTGTTTGCTTTTCGATTCCTTTAATTTTCTAATACACTCCTTTCAATCTATCTTTTTTTAAATGCTTTTTTTTTGTAGCATATATAATATAAATTTGAAATATTTGTGTACAAATGTCTAAGCCAGTCCTTGTCTATTATATATGATATAGATTGTCCATTACCAACTGAATAGTGCATTGTCTAGTCTACTAATTATGTAGACTAATTACATTTCTTTGTTCTTAACATCATATTATTGTTTGTAATAAATTTCAAATCAGAATATCTCTCTGATAACTAGGAGGACCAGGAAAAGTTACCATTCTTTTTCTTCTTTGAAGAATTGTGATAAAAAGTAGAGTAAAAATTAAACTATTTAGAAAAATTATTGAAAGAAGTAAGCATCTCACATTCTCACTTGCAAGAATCATTGGACCATTAGGTATTGCTTCATTATTCTGGAAATTTATTTTGATAGTGGCTCAATCATAAAATGTTACCGCTGGAACAAACAAAGTTTTTTCTCTTTTAATTTTTCAGAAAAAAGTACTATGTATTGTATCTAAAAGTTGTTGTGTACTTATCAGAACAAAACCCTAACTTCAAGTAATTATAATTAAATTGACCATTATGGCATAGTTTCCCACAAGGAGAATATTTCTTTTTTGATTTAAACCAATATTGTCAAAGCCAGAGCATAAACTAAAACCATTTAGTCAAGGAAAACGTTTTAGTTGTGTTTTTCTTTTGTCAAAAAGATGAATTAACCTGTCTAATTCTGATTGAGTGTGATTGGCAAGAGTGTCCATTTATTCTTACTACCTATCGTCATTTTCCACAAAAGTGAATTCTTCTAAGCTTTCTGTTGAGTCAAAAGAAAGTTGCAAGGTATTTTATTCTAAGAAAATTTTCTATCAATTACATTTATGATTCACAATAGATAACGATCATAAGGCGCCATGATGATTCTTATTTGAACTAATCAACCGGTTCTTTGTGTCGTGTTCTTCAAAATCAAACGATTAGACCTTGAGAATTTCATTGTCCTACAAAATCTGCCATGCATGTGCCCCATCTGTGAAAGAAGGTAAAATCCAAAGAGAAACGACGAAACATACACATAAAAGGGAAAAATCGTCCGGATGGCAGTATGACCATGGATCCTCCCACCTCAACATTGGCTAAGTTTTAATACCCAATTGGCCTTTTTATTAGTATTGCTGTTAATTATTTCTTATGGTGAAAATAATAGAAGATATATGAAAGATTATTTCCACATTAATAGAAAGTGGAAAGTTTGATTCGTTGGTCCTTAGAATGGTAGATGATCAACTTTATACTTTTCTAGGTAGTGATCCTTTTACGTTTGCTTTTCTCTTTTGATGGAATGTACAGTTTTTATATGATGTGTTTGAGATTTGAATCTTCTTCAGAGATTAACCATGATTTGGATGGTGGAAGTTTTGGAAACTATAATTTAGTTTATAATAATATTAAATAAAATTAAAGAACACTATATATGTATTCTCGAGGTTTTCTTAAAGAAGGCATAGATCGATGTAAGGTGGCACATGGTTTTAAAATAAGATAATCTTTATTATAATGTCGCATTTGAAATTTGATCTCGGATACTTACAGTTTAATTTGATTATTAATTAATAATCTCTTATATATACTGAGATTAGCAATAGTAAGGTATAGGGAAGAGGTTAAAAGACAGGGAGCTGACAAAGGCAGTGAATTTTTGGAAGTGTGAGCAGTCGTCTCTTGTGGGCTGACTGTTCCTCCTAACCTTGATCATAATCTAATGATGTTATTGCTTTCTATGTTTGTTTAGTATAAAGTTTTTGGAGTTTTGCTGTTGAACTGTGGCGGCACCAGAATATTCTCTCCTCCGACACATCTCAAAGGCTTCCACTTGCAAGCTACACTTGCGAGATTCCAATTCAAACCCCACAAGTTTAATTAGTACTCTCTCTCTCTCTATGATTACTTTGAGGTAAAAAAATTATAATATAAATACAAGTAATTATATTTAAATTATTAGAAACTATTAACCTAAAAATTTAGAAAACTTTTAAATTAATGAATTAAATTTGTATATTATTAAAAATTCATTGAGACTAATAAAATAAAAATAAACAGATAAAGAGACATTGATATATAATGGTTCCAACCAATTCAAATTTATGTCTATTTTATTGAGTTTTATAAACTCACCTTATGCACTATTTATAAAGTGTTTACAATAATATGGTTACAAGAATATTACAAAGAGAATAATGAAAGAAAATCCTATCGAGATTGTAATAGTGAGAAAGTTGGCTGCCTTAGATCTATCTCCCTTCTTCATTGTTTAGTACTCCTTTTTATAGTGTTGTTGATAGTCCTTTAAAAATGTAATATTCCCTATTAATTCCCCCATAAATTTTATAATTAAGAGATAATAACTCCTCCTATCAATCTCATGATTAAAAGGGATAACAATTCTGTCCATCAATCTCATAATTAAGGGATAATAACTCTTCTAATTAATTTATAATTAAAGATATTAACTCCCCAACTTTAGGGATAAGGACCCCTCTTTTACGATTAAGGTTGACTTCAAAATTTATAGGAGAACAAGGATCCCTCAATTTTCAGTATCAACTTATTGATATTGGAAACTTTATTATTTTGTTCTTTGGCTAGAAGTTTTACCCTTAAATTTTAAGTCTATCTTAGGTTGTTCAGGTAGTGTGAGCCTTGGGTTTGTTGATGGTTAGCACCTTTATTATAATCGAGGCCTTGGTTTTTGGATGTTAAGACCTCCTAATAGTCCTCGAAGGTATGGGTATTAATATTTAAAATGAAATCTACCTACGATAGAGCTCAAAATCAAATGTATAAGGATAATTTTCACTTTGGAAGGGCACGAGACCCTATACATAAGGCCTTGAATTTTATCTTATGAAAATTGAAACGATCTGCCATGTAGTTTTCAATAAACTTTAAAGTGGATCTTGACTATCATCCATGAACATTCATAAACTCTTATTACAGTAGGAAATGTTACTAAAATTTTGACAGAGTTTTTCCTATTTTATAGACATTCCCAAACCTGCAACTTAAAAATATAACATTTCTATAAGCTTAACACAAGCAACTATACTTCCAAACTTCTCATGCTTCATCCACAATTCAAAACTATCAATATCAAATGAAAATACATCTCTAGGACAACATTAACAAACATCATGACGTCAAATATTCTAAAGAATATAGTACATAACCAATGTCCAATGTCCAATAAAATAAATTATTATAGGCCAAAAATAATATAGAGAATTCATAAGTCCCACATGACTCACAAAATAACCTAGAGTACCATCATGTAACCTACTTTAACTAGTCACTAAACTGAAGAAATCTACAATCTCTTGAGAGGTAAATAGTGAGTTTTTACAAATCCAGTGAGTAGAATAGTTTAAAGTAAATGAGAAACATAATAGACATAATAAATAATGATAATGAACATGAACTTTTATACTATCTTAACAAGTATGATAAAAATATTCTAAAATCTCATGAAAAGCATCAAATTCCAATTGTTCATGCTAAATATGAAAGGGTTGCAAAATCTAAAATGATCTTATAAATGCTTTTCATAAATTGGTTCATGCAAAAACTCATGTCATGGAAATAAAATATTTTTCTAAAATCTTACACTAAAATAGTACTAAAGGGAAAATCTCGTCGTATCCGAAATATCCCTCGGGTAGAACATTGGACATACTCATCTCATATCCTCATCATATGCATACGCAGAGCAAACTAGCTCTCAAAGAGCAAAACACTCATACATACGGCCCAAAGCTTATATGTGTGTACAGACGGGCCCCAAAATCTAAAATCTCATATCTCTATCTGAAGGGAGAGTGTCACGCCCCAGACCCAAAAGATCTGACACACGACATCACTTACATTCATTCAATAATACTTAAACATTCATTTTAATTTCTTTCAGAATTATAGCAATTGAATTATGACTGGGAAAATTAGTAAACCGGAGATACGCAGAGTTTTCTCAGAGATTAACACTCTACTACGTCACCAGTAGCAACTTTGTTACCGGAAGCCCAGAATATATTCATTGCAAATTCTTACTTAAAATCAATCCATTACTACACTTGGTGAAACTTAAACTAAATTCAACCACACACAATAAAATAATACATAAGTATTTATTCACTAGGGACAAATCAAATATCTTATCCCACGTGTCTCCAAATGAAACACTTAGAAACCTAACAACTTAAGGAACCCAAGGAACAGCAGAAGCCTTGCCAAATCCGCTAAGCACACATGTACCTTATTTACCTGAAATCACCATAAACTATAATTAGTATAAAACTCAGTAAGCATACTAGTTTTTCATATATCAAATACAAATACATATATGTACACAATGCATATGTATGATATGCTGTGATCAATCAAAATCATAATCTTATCAAATCACATATCATGTAAGCGCTTACACATTCTTTCAAAACACATAATAGGAATACCATCACTCAACTACTACTTAGTAGGACTTACATATCACATAATGAGCCAAATGTCACTCGTAGGTGACATACCGTATGAGAGAAATAGTACAAGTGAGGCCTTTAAATTACACATATATAATGCTCATGCCCGAAGGTAAAAGCCAAACCCCCACCCTGATCATCGGTGAGTCCTCTCACATGCACCAATACGCCACCACACGAATATGATGACTCACTCTTCCTTTAGGTACCAATAAGATCCTCCCTACATACGGAACACATAACATATACCAATCCCGAAGGAAAGGCTACACATAAAGGCTCCAAAAATCACATAAAATGCCTAATAAGTTAACAGTGAGTTCAAGTACCCTCAAAACACAAAATATTTCTCATGGACATATTACACTTCAAAAGCTTTCTTTGTTAAACATATCTTATTTTGAAAGCTCACTTTCAAAAACACATGTATGTCATGTATGTCCATGCTCACATTCATAAATACATATCTTCACATTTCATATCAAAATATACTTTGACATTACATAAACATATTCCTAACCACATTTACAAAATCATACAAAACAATTACTACGTTTATTGTGATTTCAGTAAAAAGTCTAGTATACTTACCTCTTAACACTTTCAGCTACAAGGCTTAAATCTCCTTAACCTATCAATGGAGATTAATCCTTTCATAAGCCTCACAATTCACACAAAATACTTTAAATACCTTACAAAATTATACACAATGCATTTATCACATCAAATTGGTCTAAATACTTGGTTTCTCAAAACCTGTCATTCTGACCACTTACACTTAACAAAATTTTCTAATACATCAAATGATGTCCAATTACTCCAAAATCAGAATATACCATTCTTGACTCATATATCCTTCTTATTTATGAATATTTTATCAAAATTCCTACACAATCCATTCCATACACATCATCGAATCCAAACTACTAACCTGACAGGATCAAGATACTTACTGAATAGTATTAAATCTCTTAATTTTATAAAATCATAAACTAACTCAAAAATTGTAAAACTACCACAGAAATACTCTTGACACATATCCCAATTCATGATAAATATTTTATTTCAAAAAAACTGCCAAAAGTATTTTAAAACTATTTTATTCTCTAGCTTTAAAAATCTGTTAATCAAATACTGTAATGAGCTGATACACTTTAGAAAATCATAACACTTCAACCACATTGATCTAAATTCTCAATTCCGAGTATATCATATTATACATATAAAATTATCATATTCCATAAATTCGGAATTTGTGAAGATCATTCAGTAGGACAAAAATTATTTTTCACTGTATCATACTGTTTACATATGAAATTTTTAGAATTTCAGGGTCATTTTGGTAAATTCACAACAAATTCAATTTCTGAAATTTTGAATCGATTCAAAGTCTCAGATGATCCTAAACATGTCTAATTTCATATAATCAAAATTAAGACCAGAATCGAATCACAAAAATTTATAAAATTCTTGGATCAAGAGACTATCAATCAGAAACTCTACAATCCATCATGATTTATCAAGCTATCTTATAGATCATCATCAATTCTCAAAATATCATATGAAATACACATCAAATACTCAATTATACATATTTCCAGAAATCAAAACTTAAAGAAATTAATATAATTAACACCAATAAATTGAGAAATAGTTGTGATATACCTCTTAAAATTCAAAATTCTAATTTCTTCTTCTTTTTCTTCTCTTTCTCTCCCCTCTTTTTCTCTCTTCTCTCTCTCTAAAAGAGGTAGCTCGACCAAAATGAGAGAATTAGGGTTTCAAAAGTGTATTTTTATACTAAGTGGCTAATTTTTGGTATTTATGAATTTACCCCCAAAACTTTCAAAGTATTACAATTTGGTCCCTAAAATAAATCTAAAGTCTTGCAATTAAACCCAATGCTAATAGTATGACCTTAACCTATACAAACACTACGAATAATAATATATAAATCAAGTATCACCAAAAAACAAATAAAATATGTATATTTATACATATATAAATACTTATTCTTACTAGTCGTGGATACTGGTTACTACAGAGAGGGTACTGCTTAGTGGTTTAAAAACCACTTCTATTTAAGAAATTATAAACTTATAGAACCTTATCCTATACTTTATACTTTAAACTCATAAATCATTTAAACGTATTTATATCAATGTAGATGATCTATAATGTTACTTACAAATGTTTGAGGAGTTAAACCATAATATGAAGGAGTTTTTCATAACGTAAAATAAATACATGAATTAAATATGTCAAATAAATTTAATTAATTATGTAAAATAAATAATTTAACTAACAATTAAATATTCATCATATTTCATGGACTTTATAAAATAATGTATAATAAATAAAATCTTTAATATGAGAAATAAATTATATATATACATATATAATATAAATCTCACTCATAAAAGATAATGAGGCTATTCGAAAGTGAGTTATCGGGACATGTCACGTACGAGAACCCTTCTAAGTAAGACAAAGCACATAATTATTTATCGGCATAGAAACTAATAGACGAATTGATATTCCTAGGTAATAATCTATTAAACAAAGCGATAACACAATGAGTTATACACTTACCAACTCATGAAATTGACATAGACTTTGCGGTTCAAGGTTTAAATCATTCCGTCTATCTCCTAAGGGTCCTAAAATGAAGAAACATAATAAATTAGTGTAATGAATTAATAAAATTCAAAATTAGCCCTAAATCAAAGAGTTATTATTTTTTTGTAAAACCCAAATCCTTCTCTTCCTATGAAATCCAACAACCCTAACAATTATAACTAAATCTTTTAATTTGATGAGTAAATCCTACTCCAAAACCTCTAACGCACTCTTTTACACTAATTTTCTCTCTCTAAATCTTTATATACATAAATGCCTCCCTAATTGGAAAGATTTCCAAATTTTTAGATTCAAAGCATGCTTAAAACATCATCCAGAAGTTATTTGTACTGAAATTATTCATAATCTCCCTTAAAATAAAGGATTTAAATGAAAATGGCCATAAAAAGGGAGAAACTTACTCTTTTCTCTCTCGGCCTACACGTCTCTCTCTTATTCTATTCTTTTTTTTTATTACCCTTTTTCTTTTGATAACTTAAAAAGAGGTGAATTGTTTGTGGGCTTTAGCTAGAATGGCCCAGTCAAGTAATAAATAGGTTTTGGGCTTAATTAATTTTTTTTTCTAAAACATGGTCTATTTTAGAAAGGTTCGAAACACATCTTACAAGGTCTTAGATTTCATCTTATGAAAGAGCTCAGGATCCCCTACAAGGTCTTAGATTTTATCTTATGGAAAGGTATATGACCCTTCATATAAGGTCTTGATTTCATCCTATAGAAGAGTTTGGGACCCCTTGCACACAAGGTCTTGGATTTCATCTTGTGGAAGGGCTCGAGACCCCCACACAAGGTCTTGATTTCATATTGTGAAAAGGCTCAAGACCCTTTGTACAAGGTTTTAGATTTCATCTTGTGGAAAGGCTTGGGATCCTCTCACAAGTTCTTGATTTCATCTTGTAGAAGGGTTTGAGACTCCACGCACAAGGTTTTGATTTCATCTTGTAGAAGGGCTTAGGACCCTCTGTACAGGGTCTTAGATTTCATCTTATAGAAGGGCTCGAGATCCCTTGAACAAGGTCTTGAATTCATCTTGTGGAAGGGCTTGGGCCCCTACACAAGGTCTTGCATTTTATCTTATGGAAAGGCTCGAGACCTTCTATAAAAAATCTTGGATTTCATCTTCTAGAATGGCTCACGACCTTCCCCTACTAGGTCTTGCTTTCATTTGTGAAAGAGCTTGGAACCCCAGCACAAGGTCATGATTTTATCTTGTAGAATAGCTTGGGAGCCCCCGCACAAAGTCTTGATTTCATCTTGTAAAAAGCCTTGGGGCCTCATATAAGGTCTTGATTTCTTTTTATTTAAGGGCTCAGGAACACTAGTACAAGGTCTTAAGTTAATCTTATAAAAAGGCTCGGGACCTCACATATAAGGTTTTGGATTTCATCTTGTAGAAGGGCTAGGACACCCTACATAAGGGTTTAGATTTCATCTTGTGGAATGGCTCGAACCCCCCACACAAGGTCTTGGATTCATCTTATGGAATGGCTCAGACCTCTAGCATAAGCTCTTGATTTTAAGTTTTGGAAGGACTTGAGACCCTTGCATAAGGTCTTGGTTTCATATTGTGGAAGGGCTCAGACCCCCCCATAAGGTTTTTATATTTTTTTTACCTATGATGGGGCTCGGGTGCTATGTTATTTTGATCCTCTATTCGGGTAGAGGTCATGAGTATATGATAAAAGAAAACACATAGTTAATAAATTATAGAGCAAAAAGTGGCTTACATTACTCGGTGAGAGCTTTAGTTTTCAAGTGCTTAGCCTTGAGGTCTCAAGGGTTCAGCCTTGAGGCAGACTTATGTGGTCGGCCAGAGTGGACTTAGGTAGTCAGCCTCGAGGAAGACTTATGTTGTCGCCTCAAGGTGGACTTTAGGTGGTCGGGCTTAGGGAGAGCCTAAGATGTGTTCAGTTAGAGTTTGGGTGCTCATGGTTCTTGGTTATTAAGTCCTTAAGTTGTTAGGCTCCTTGATAAAATAAGTAGTCATGCTTGGGGTTCTTGTTGAGACCCTAATTAAATAGACTCCTTAAAAGCTTAAGTGGTCGTGCTCGGGTAGAATTTAGGAGCTCAGAGTACTTGGTAAAAGCGTAAGTAATTGGACTTCTTAAGAGCTTAAGTAGTGAGCTCCAGTAGACTTTTGGTGCTCGGGGGTAGAGTTTAGGTGGTTGAGCTCCTTGAAAGCCTAAGTGGTCGTTATTAAGTAGAATTTAGGAGCTCAAGGTCCTTGATGAGAGCTTAAGTAATTGGGCTCCTTAAGAGCCTAAGTGGTTGAACTCGAGTAGGATTTTAGTGCTCAAGTAGAGCTTTGATAGTTGGATTCCTTAAGAGCCTAAGCAATCAGGCTTGAGTAAAGTTTTGGTGCTCAGGTAGATTTTACGTGTTCGAGGTTCTTGGTGAGAGTTTAAGTATTGGGCTTCTTGAGAGCTTAAGTGGCTCGGGTAAGGTTTCGATGCTTGGGGTAGAGTTTAAGTGGTTGGGCTCCTTAAGAGCCTAAGTGGTCAGGACTTCGATAGAGTTTTGGTGCTCGGGGTCCTTAATGGTCAGCTTTAGGGAGAAGAGTATTCTATCAATAGGCTTCTACGAAAAGTGTTAAAATTATTGAGTCAAATATAAAATTTTAATAATATAAGGGTCCTTAATGTAAAATTTAATAGAGCTATGACATTTGTTTTTGGCATTTCTCTCTCTTTTTTTTAGTCTTCTTCCACTTTTGTTTTTCAAAACACATTACACCGACTTATTGCAATGTCACCCAAAATTCTTTTAGCATTTAAAAAAGTAATATTATAATCAATATCTTTAAAGTATGGCCTAATTTTTCTAATACTCACAGGTTTAAAAAATTGACATTAGTATCTAATATATATTGTTTTACAAAATATGCACAAATACCTAACTGTCAGTGATCTGCTATCAAAATTAACATATCCAAAAGTAATTAAGTCTTTTACACTTTAAACATTTAAATTCACAAAAATAATAAACAACAAACGGATAAGGATAATTTTACCGCAATAGTTTAAGCATAAATACAACTTTACCCTAGTTAGAGATAAAATACCCAATTTTGTCTTAATCCGTTAATTTTTGCCGTCAATTTGGATGAAAATAGTACTTTTAATATACAATTACCAATTTACTCTCATTACTTGTGATGCGATATTTCTATATTTTAAAATTAAGTGCAAGTATACACTATCATATGCAAGTAATAAAGGGACTAAATAAGTCGGATGTCGAACCCACGGGGATAATTTTTTCTTTTTAACTAATTACTAAAATGATATCTTCCTAATAATTATTTAGATAAATAAAAATCTAAGAATGAATGTATAAAATATAAAGGCAAAAATACAATGCAAAGAGATTTAAGTGATAGCAATATAAAGAAAACCTATGATTAATACTATCCCTCAATATGCTTTTTAATAATTAACCTTCTAATAATTAACTCCCTTAGTCTTTGTTATTGATCAAGACACTAATGTATTCATAAGCCTCTTCCAAGGTCATGCAAGTATACCTTAATTTACCAAATACCTATATTCCTATGGTACTTGTAATAAATTAAGATTCATTAAGATTAGGTCTTATTGATCATACTTGCCAATTAGGTATATTCATATCCTAAATTGAAACTTGCATATGCAACATTGAATGTTACTCTACAATCATGCATCAAATTACCTAGGTCTAAATATTATAATTCCTCTTCCGAGTTTATCAATAATATTACCAACTCATTCACCATATATTGGCCAGATATATTGAAGCATTAAGATCAAGTAATTTAAATATCAAAGAACTAAGTTTATTAAATATTCAAAAGATATAGCAATTAAGCACACATATTGAGTTCAAGTATTAACCCTAGAAAATAAGTTTAGCTCATGGCTATAAGAGAACAGCAGTAAAAATAATAATAAACCATGATACAATCAATAGCAAACTGATATAGACGCCAAATTGCTCTTAATTATGCTGCCTAGGGACTCTTGATGCCGAAGAACGCATTGAATCTCTCTTTAAAGTTGCTTCAATTAAACTCCTATTGCTCTTCAAGACTCGTGCTCTGTATTTTTGGTGTTCTTGAATTGCTCTAGGTTGCTCTTGGAGTGTCTTGGCTTATTCTTGACGTATGAGAACGAGTGGCTTTTTATAGAGATTGATATGACCTTGAAAATCTCAATTCTCATCGGACTATGACTCGCGCTACCGCTGAGGCGCTATGCAGGTGTCACTGGGGGGCGCGTGAAAAAGACTTCACCGCTGGCGCAGTGGGATGATGGCGCCGGGGCGCTGTCTCGTCGCTGGAATGGTAAAGGTTTGGCGTTGGGGCACCAGATGCGACTTAAATAGGTCATTTTTCTTATTTCGATCACTATAACCTCTTTAAATTCCGTTCAAGTCCCTATAAATAACAATAAAGTACATAAATAGCCATCTATTCTCATAAAATAATAAAATATCAAAATAAAAACATGAAAAAATATATGACAAATTTGCCCTCATCAACTTATCATTTAACTTTGGACACATGGCACAATCTCACCCGTTCATTGTTATTAAACAGTTGGCGTAATCTCATCTGTTTATTTAATTTAATATAATTTTTTAAAAATTAATAAAATGACGCATGTCATAATACTATTAGTAATAAATTACATGTATCATCATGTAATTGGTTTAAATTTTTAATAATTATTTTTAAAAATAAATTAATAAATTAATATTTTTAATAAAATGACACGTCAAACACTGATTAATTACAAATTACAAGTTTCATACTGTAATTGGTTTATCTTTTCAATAAATATTTTAAATTAAATAATAAATAACTAAATACAGATCTGCCACTATCGCCAAAATGTCACCGAAAACAGCAGCCGGCCACTATTTTTTGGTGACATTATGACTTTTTTTTTTATAATTTCAAAGATATGGTGGCTCACAATCTCTCATTTACTTGTCCATTCTTGCCCCTTCCCTTTTCTTAGGAGAAAAAATTATTCTATGATAAAATCAAATGAAGAGGGATTTGGGGATTAGTATCAAAATCTCTTAATTGAGATGAATTGAGTTGATATCACAACAAAGAACTCATAATAAAATTAGGGCATATCATTGTAAAATCAAATATTGGCACATAAATTAATATAAATCAAAATCAAGAACTTATATTTGAATTATTAATCTCCTTGGTTAGGCTTCATGATTTTTTGTTGCGTTTCTCACAAACAACGCTAAACTATTAACCGAAAAATTTGAACAATTTTCAAGTTGACGAGTTAAATTTGTATTTTGTTAGAAAATCATCAATTGAGATTAACAGATGAAGATAAGCAAATAAATAGACACCAATGTATTGTGGTTCAATCCAGTTTGGACTTACATCTACTTTTACCAAACTTTTTAGGCTCACTCTTATACATTATTTATAAAATATTTACAACAACATAATTACGAGAATATTACAAAGAGAATAATTGAAGAAAATTCTATAAAGGTTATAGTAGTGAGAAAGTTAACTGCCTTGGATCAGTCCCACTTCTATAAAGTGCTTTTTTTTTTTATATGTGTTGTTGGTAAAGTTCTATAAGAATGTAATAATCCCCATTAATTCTCCTATAAATTCTATAATTATAGGATAATAACTCACCCCCTCACAATAATCTCATGATTAAGGGATAATTAGTCCCCCATCAATCTCATAATTAAAGGATAATAATTCCCCTTATTAATTTCATGATTAAGGATATTAACTCTCCAATCTTAGAGATAAAGACTTTCTCTTTTTTGAATTAGGGTTGACCCCAAAATCCAAGGTAATAGAAACCATATAGGCATGCATTTGAAATAGAAAGGGTTTAGGGAAAAGCAAAATGTTGTCATCAAGGGTATGTTTATTTCTTCACTTGTCTTTTACTTTGGAAACACACAGGAGAAGACCCAGTTGCATGAATTATTTATGTAATTTTAACAAAACTTATAATGTATTCACTAATTTCAAGGAAAAACAAGTTCAAACTCCATATAACTCAATAAAAACCTAGTCCAATAAATACAATTTAATGTTACCATTATTTTGTTCCATATTTAGTTAAATTATACAACAACAACAATATCATTTAGAATATGTCTTGTAACACAAAGTGTCCATGAGAGACTTATGATATTGTATGTTTAAATTATAAAACAACATAAGCTGTATTGCTAGGTTACTGAGATACAGGTTAACTTTGATTTGCATCTTACTATTTCTTTATTACATAGTTCATAGTTCTTAATTTTTGTTAGAACTTAAAAATATTGTTGAACTTTAAATTGTAAACAACTTGATTGCTATTATATTTACAACACAATAAAAACAAGTTGGAAATTCATAGTCAAATTCAAAACTCAAATAATCAATAATTTAAAATTAACAGGTAGTAAAGAAAATAAAATTAAAAAAGAATATTAGAGATTTATAGTGGTTTAGTTCTCATAAACCTACGTTCACTTTTCTAAGCTGAATAACTTGCCCAGTATTGCACTATAACTCAAAATCATACACGAAATAGAATTACAGAACTGTTCCAGCAATTTCTCTCTATAGATAATTTTATCCCTTTAGAATAATTTCTCTCTCTAAACTATTATTTTTTTTCTCTTTATATTTCTCTCTCTCTTTCTCTTTGTACTTGAAGAGAATGGAGAAGAATTGAGTTTCATCTCTATTTCTCTCTCTCTCTCTCTCTCTCTCTCTCTCTCTCTCTCTCTCTCTCTCTCTCTCTCTCTCTCTCTCTCTCGACCTAAAGAGAGTGAAGAATAATTAAGTTATGAAAAACCCTAGACCCAAAATTTTTATATAGGGTTTACTTTAAGCCCTCTTTTAGTCTTTATTTGAGAAAATTTCTAATTGCTTTCTAACCAATATTATTTATATATTCACCTTTGGTCATAAAGCAATTTAGGCCCTATATCTAGTGCAATACGCTTTTTTCAGCTCAGATTTTATTGCTTCTACTTACTCCTTATCTATATGCAGTAAACTTAAACACCCTTTAAGCGTGTTCACAGATAGTACCTCACTTTCCATATCATCGGGATTCTCTTTAGTGCTAATATTCTTTAGCTTCACTTTTCTACTAAAAACCAATTTCCTGAATACCGAATTTTTATAAAGCTGAATAGCTAATTGATTATCTGAAAACAGTGTTACTACTGATCTGTCTAGTTTAATCTTGTGAACCAATTCATGTAACCATACATCACCTATAGGTCTCTATTTCAGAGAAAGTCTTAGGCTTCTATCTTATATCTTTATCTCAAACCTCTTACAAGCCTGTATATGTTGATGTGTTGGTTTATGATTAGTTTAAGGCTATGAATCCTCTTCTGGTTCTACTTGTATATTATTCTCAATAAGAGTTTGGGATTGTAACTCCACCTTAACTCATTTACTTCTACATAGTCTTTTCTTGAGTAGTCATCAACTAATGATGGAATATACCTATTACCACTATATGTTGTTATATCAATTAGTCCCCACAATTCAACATAGATGTATTCTAAAATTCCATTTACCTTGTAATTGCTAGTATTGAAACTAATCTTAAGTTGCTTTCTCAATGTATAGTTTCACAAAATTTGACCCAACTAGTCTTCTATTCCCAATGAGACTATGTTTTCCTAACTACAATGAGCCTGGTTTCCCTATGTAGCCTAATGTTTTATTCCATAACTTAGTCCCATTGTACCTTGCATAAGTAGTAGAAACAATATATCCAATGACAATGCTTCCTTATAAAATATATAGACCAGCTCACTTAATACCCTTCATCATAAGCATAGAACCTCTACTTATCCTCAGTTGCCCATTTTTAATTTTTCAAGTGTATCCTAATTCACCTAAAGCTCTTAAAGATATCAGATTCTTCTTTAATTCAAGAAATGTCTCACATCTTTCAGGATTTTTATTTTTCCATCATGCAACTTTATTAGAATTGTACCTATCCCAATTATCTTGCATGAATTATTATTCCCTAATAGTAGCTTGCCCCTTTCATATTTTTTGTATAAATCAAACCAGTCCTTATTAAGACTTATATGGTAAGTACATCTAGAATGTAGAACCTAATCTTTTAGATTTTTCTCCACTAAAACTATGAGAACATCTAAATTGTCATACCTATCTAATGTTACTACTACATCTGCATGAGCTGAACCCTTTTTCTTTTAATTTCTCAATTCTTTTATAGCAGTTTCTCTTTAAGTGCTTATCCTTTCCACATAGATAACACTTTCTTCCATTAGTCTTTGATTTAGACCTAGATTTTCCTCTGTATTTCTCTTTTTTTTTTGTTTTTTGGTATTTCTTTAGTAAATATGTTTTTCTCATTATCTTCTCTAACAGATTTCATTCCTTGTTCCCTTAGTCTTAAGATAGTTAAACAATCCTCCGGGCATGACTTTCTGTATCATATTAATTACTAATTGTACTTTTTTATAAGTAATCTGTAATGAGTTTAAGAGAATAATTACCCGATTCTCATTACTGATTGCTTTACTAGTATTTGTTAAGTTTATATAGATCCTCTTAAATTCATCAAGATTTTCTTTTAAACCCTTAGAGGGATCCATTTAAAAGCCAAATAACCTTTCTTTCAAAAGAATCTTACTAGACAAATATTTAAAAATATATAGGCTTTCAAGTTTACCCCAAAGTCCCTTTGGTGTGGTCTGTTTATTAATTTGTTGTAGTACATTGTCGAATAACTGCAGGATGATGGTGCTGAAAGCGATTTCATCTATCTCTACAATCTTCTCATCACTTACTAATGTTCTTTCTTTCTTCTTTAGCTCCAATAAGGCTTTAGAAGCCTTCTGTTGTACTAACAAAGTTTTCATCTTTTTCTACTATAGACTAAAGTCTATTTGCCTGTTAAATTTCTTCACCTCAAAGTTAGTGGTTACCATTCTTCAAATTATGGTAAATTACTCTTGAGTCTTCCATTAATCTTTCGAACCTTTGACTTTGATATCAATGCTAGAAATTTAGAGTTCAACCCAAAACCCAAATAATCAAGAATTTTAAAACCAACAGGAAGTAAAAAAAATAAAACTAGAAAGTTAAAACACTAAACATTTATAGTGGTTTAATTCTCATGAACCTACGTCCACTTTTCAGAGCTAAATAACATGTCTAATACTGAGTTATAACTCAAAATTATATAGGGAATAAAATTATAGAAATGTTCCAATACTTTTTCTCTCTAGATAATTTTCTCTCTATAGAATAGTTTCTATCTCTAAATTGCTATTCTTTCTCTCTCTCTCTCTCTCTCTCTCTCTCTTTATGTCTCTCTCGTTGTTTCTCTTTCTACTTAAAGAGAATAGAGAAGAATTAAGTTCCCTCTCTATATCTCTTTCTCTCTTTCTATCTAAAAAGAATAGAGAAGAATTTAGTTATTAAAGACGCTAGACCTAAGGTCTTTGAATATAGTTTGTTTTAGGCCCCTTTTTGACTATCCAATCTTGAGTTGGATTTGAATTTGGCTTATAAAGAAAATATATCAATTTGTTTCTTATAAACAAGAGAAAATTACTTGATCTTTATTTGAAAAACTTTCTAATTGCTTTCTGACCAATATTCTTTACAGTTTGTTTAATTTAGATCCACCGGCAAATTTATTTAGTAACCTTGTGTTATAAAAACTTGTTTATGAAATTATTAATGGTTAATGAACAATGAATTTCAATTTAACTACTAAAGGAAATTCTAACAACTTGGAGACTAATAATTTAATAGAGGGAGGGAGATTAGTTTTTATTCTTTGAGAAATATCCTAAAATCAGAGCAGATTTAGATCTAGGAATCCATTACAGAAACCACATGCCTTTGCTTATCAAACGTTTATGACTTTTTCACAGACTCAACTACATATTTTTTTTTGTCTTCTTTTTTCCTTTACTTTCTTATTATTTGCGACAAACATGGCACATACTAGAAGTACTCTTTGCATTTAACCAACCTTTGCTACTAGCACCAAAAGGTAGTGCTTTTGAACATTCTTTTCTAAATTTGTGTTTGTTGATTTGTTTTTATTATAATATTGGTCAGGGTTTTCTTCTATAAACATTTAATAATTATCATAATAATGAATTTTGTATCAAACCATAGATTTAAAGCCAGTTTCAATAATTATTTGTAGTCCAAATTAATACATTAATATCAATTCTAATTCATTTGATTAATTTGGGGGGAAAATAACCAACATACCAAAATTGAAAAATCATATAAGAAAATATTCTACATGTAGACTATCAAAATTCATATGAAATCACCTTCCAATATTGAAAAAAAAAGCTTCTTAGGATCACAAAGTCATCTTGTTTTAAAATTCTTGAAGAATTTTATTTGTTTGGTTTCATAGAACACAACAGAATGAAGTGAATTTATTAATTTTATATATCAAAGGAAAATAAAATGTGATGAATTATGGCGAGCTAGACCATTATTTCCAAGATCTTGTTTGAATCCCTATATATAGTCGATTATAAATATTGTGTTTAACATGCAACTTGAAGGATGCAAATGTATATTCTTTTTTTTTTTTGGGCAGGATGACCTGTTGAAACGTCGAAAAGACAACTTCTCACTTGTAATCAAGGCTTCCCTCTTTTGCTTGTTTGAGAAAGGTAAGGTTTTAGTTCACTAAGTCACCCCAGTAAAATCATGAAAATAATAACAAATAGTACTTTAGATAATACAATTATATAATTATCACAAAACTTTATACGGGTTCAATGGCTTCCTTTATGTGAAGAATCAACCACAATTGAAGAAAGTTGATGGAAACAATACTTGACATTTGTAGCTAGTAAAGATTACTTGTTTAAAGAAAAATGAAAAAGGAGACACAAAATTATCTCCTCTATTAATGCAAAGCATTAAAGAATTAACTATATCGAAGCAGACAAATGGGTTTTGTGAAATCAACCTTCTCATGCAGAAACATAAACATTGTAAAGATCATGAAATGATAAGACTAGAGTATGGTATATGTCAACTTGAGGATGCTCCGTTTTATTACTTTTTATGTGTATTCATATATTAATAATAATTATATATTATTAATTATCTTAAACTTATGATAATTTAAGTGATTTATTAATACTATTTTTTATTAGACTTTAGAAACATTTATTGGGTATGAATTTATTATGTGTGAAAACTTAATAGAAGTTAAACTATAATTAATGGAATGATAGTTAACCTGTATATAAAGGCCTTTTTTAAGGTTGTGGTCCCCAAATCAAATCATTATTCTTAGTGTTCTTCTCCTCTTGTCATTAAAGAGAGGTCTCCCCATTGAGCGTTACACAAATTTAATTGTGGAAGGCTGTTATACTCTCGTTTCTCATTAATAGCTGCTAATTCTCATATTCTAATCACTGTGGATTCCTCAAGTAAAGGTTTCTCAACATATATCCTAATAATTTACATGATAGATTAAGAGAGTTGTATTCTGTGAGTATCAATGTTGATTTATAATTATGAATAACAAGTGATTAGAGCAAAATCATGTTAAATTATTAGGATTATTCATGCATATATTCATGATTGAATGTCTTTTTCCCATATAAGATATTATATGTTTACATTTTATGAATTTTTCATGGTTTTATTCAGGAAAATATTGGGTTTATGATTTTTATTGTGATTTAAGGATTCAAATTTTAAATAAAGGTCATTGATTTAGAGAATTAAAGATGAAAACATCAAAATTTAGCTTCAATTTGGTATTTTTCAAGTTCTTCAATGAATCTAAAATGCTAACTAGACGTCGCAGAGCCGAAGTCAAAACTTGAACTCTATGGCCTAAGGCCCGTAGTGCAAGGGCAAACAGTAGTCTAGCACTGCAATAGTTTGCCAATAACCAGTGCTATAGTACTTCATTGCTAGTGCCGCGGTGCTAGGATGATAGATCATTTTGACCTAATTTTTAAGGTTTTGGTTCTTTTAGGAGAATTGAGTTGACCCAACCTCATAGAGATCTAACCGAAACCCGACTCATTTGAATTTGACCTAAAATTGAACTAATTTTTAGACTATTAGCAGCATTGTAACTCTTGCGGCCTTAGCATGGTGGCGCCACTTAAATACATAGAAAAAAACTAAAATTTTTCTTTTAGGGGCATTTTGGTTATTTGTCTTTGCACTACTTATATTATATTTCAAAATAAATTAATTGAAATAACATGTTGTCAAAAGTAACCTCTATTATGTAGATTTATTTATTTTGAGAAATTAAGATGAATATGTTTATTATTTATGTAAAAAATAATCAATCCAAAAGAAAATTATTTTTTGGCCAAACAATAGGCATATTTGCATTAATAAATGAAAGATAATTATCTAGTTTTTCATATATGCAATAAGTTGGTATAAAGAAAGGCTTATTGTTGATAGGATTTATTATCGATATTTGATTACTACAATAAGAGTATCACTTACAGTTGATATTTCTATCCAAAAAAACTAAATATCAATGTTGTATGAGGGATCTTAGATAGGGCCCACTTTTATATATTTACTTATGTCATGATATTAATTATGAGGTAGTTATTTTATTATATGTTCTCTATTCGTTTTCTTTTTCTACTTCTACTTCTATATTTGCAAATATAAATTTTATCTATGTGTTTAATGGCACAAAATTTAAGGATTGGAAATAGAACATTATGATAGTTCTTAGTTGTATGGATCTTGATCTTGTACTTCGAACAAAATGACCTTTTTCTCTCATTGATTTAAGTTCCACTAAGGATTAAAGGGACTTAAAGAAGTAGGATCATTCTAATCGCATACGTTTTATAATCATAAAACATGTAATTTTGAAAACCTTTAGGAGCACTATTTTTGAGGAAAATACTAAAACATTCTTTGAGGAAATTGAAAAGCATTTTTCAAAAAATAAAAAAAGGGTGAAACAAGTATGCTACTAACCAACCTTATTTCAATGAGGTATAAAGGAAAATAGAATATAAAGGAGCACATTATAGAGATGTCTAATCTCGCTTCTAAACTAAAAGCACTAAAGTTAGAGCTATTTGATGACTTGCTCATACATCTAGTTCTTAATTCTCTTCATATATAATACAATCAATTTAAAGTGAGTTACAACACCCAAAAAGCTAAATGGACTATTAATGAGCGTATAACATTATATGCAAGAAGATGAAAGATTAAAATGAGAAAAGACTGAAAGTACTCATCTAGCAAGTACTTCTTAAGATAAGGTTAATAATAAGAAAAGGAAAAGAAATAAAGTAAAGGAAACTGCAATGAGGACTTCACATTAAAAGGTGCAAAAGAAATAAGATATGGTCATTACTTATTTCTTCTATAAGAATGTTGGTCATATGAAGAAGGATTGTCCATAGTACGCTAAATGACGTGTCAAGAAAGATAGACTTCTCAACTTCGTTTATTTTGAAGTTAATATAGGTTTTGTACCTAAACATACTTTGTAGGTATATACAAGCATAATTGCTCACATAAGTGTGTTTATGCAGGATCGTTTGAAGAGGCAGTTTCCGATTGATGCTGAAATATGTTATGTGGAAAATGGCAACATAGTTACTGTAGAGGCCATAGTATTATTTAGATTACAATTAGAGATTGAATGTTATTTGTATTTAGATAAGACTTATTATTTACCGTCATTTAGATGAAATTTCATTTTTGTTTCTAATTTGGACAAATTTGGATATTCTTGTTCATTCGAAAATAATAAATTTAGTCTTCATCAAAATTCAAAACTTAATGGTACTGGTTCTTTGATTGATAATCTATATAAGTTGGATACTCATACATCTTTTAATAAATCATTTAATAAATCATTACATGTTAATAAATGTGGTATAAAGCAAAAGTTTACTGAAGAGAGTTTCATTATGTTATGGTACAAGTGTTTTAGACATATCTCTAAACAAAAAATTGAAAGACTTGTGTTAGATGAGATTCTTGATTCTCTTAACTTAATAAATTTTAAAGTCTATATTGAGTGAATTAAGAGAAAATAGACAACAAAAGAAAATTATATGCCAACAGGAACTCAAGTATCTTATAACTAATATATACTGATATTTGTAGACCATTCACCACAGCTTCTCAGAATGGCCAACATTATTTTATTACATTCATTAACAACTATTCTCATTATGGGTATCTTTATTTAATTTATTAAAAGTCTCAATTTTTAGATGTGTTTAAGATTTTTAAAACTAAAGTTAAAAATCAAGTTAGCAAGAAAAGTAAACTGTTGAATCTGACTATAGTCGTAAATAATATGACAGATATGACTAATCAAGTGAACGTCTAGGACCTTTTCCAAAATTCCTAGAAAAATATGGCATCATCTTACAATACACATTGCTTGGGAAACCAAGCATAAATAGTATTACTAAGAGACAAAATTTGAACACTTAAAGATATGGTGAGGAGTATGATTAGTCATTCTTCTTTACCTGAATCACTATAAGGAAAAGCATTAAAGATTATAGTTTATATCCTTAATAGAGTTTCAAGTAAAGTAGTATCTAAAACCCCGTATAATTTATGGTGACAAGAAGCCTAGCATTAGAAACTTGTATATTTAGGGTTGTCTAACTGAGGCCAAGCATATAGGCCAATGAAAAGAAATTAGACTTAAGAATAGTTAGCTACTATCTTATTGGATACTCTGAAAGATTGAAGGGTTTATAATTTTTATAATTCCTCAAGTAGATCCTTTTTCAAAACGGGCAATGTTAAGTTTCTTAAAGATGTTGAGTTTGAGGAGAGATAAGGTTAAAGATATTGTCTTTGATGAAAAATTTAATTCTCTTCCTACAATCGCTATTGAAAATGATTAGACTTCTTTTTGTGATATTATTAAGATGCAAATCTAAAAACACAAAATAATATATAAGTGCCTCAATCAAAAATGAAGAACTTGCTCCTAACATAAGGATCAACCTTAACAACCTCTATTACACGTGCCATTGAAAAGATCTGCCGAAGAAAAAAGAAGCAGGATTTTGAATAATTACGCTGTCTATCACCAAGAACATGAGTCTAATATGGGACTGAAAAATGATCCAATCAATTTCAGTCAAGCCAAATAAAATTCCAATTCTTATAAGTGGTTGAGGCCATAGAGGATGAGATAATATCCATGAAAGACAATGACATTTAAGATCTTATCAAGTTGCCTAAATGTGCAAAATTCATTAGTTGCAAATAGATATTTAAAAATTTTATTTACTCTATCTCTTATTGGGCTCTAAAAACATCTATTAGGTTTGGGCTTATTATATGTAGAAACCTATACTAGTTAAACTATGACTAATGGGATGATAGTTAATTTATATATAAAGATCTTTTTTAAAGTTATTGTCCCCAAGTCAAATAATTTTTCATAGCATTCTTCTTATTTTTCCATCAAGGAGAGAGATTTATATTAAGTCGTACTCAAATTTAATTATAGAAGTCCGTTGTACTTGTATTTCTCATTAAAGGCTATTAATTTTTATGTTCTAATTACTATAGATTGCTAAAAAAATCTATCTGATAATTTAACATGATTAATTAAGAAAATTATATTTTATGTGTATCAATCTTCATTTATAATTATGTTTACCATGCTCGTAACACCACTGTTACTTTTTCCTTCCACTGTCAAAGACATTGGTCAAATTGAAAAGACACAAAAAATAGTTTTAAAAAGAAGTAATTGTCATTTGTTAAAGTGCAAAATACGCAACGTGACTAGGAAGTTATTACAGTTTCAAGTGATTAAGTGCAAGCCCTCTACCTAATAATGTTTTTATATAATTCATCTACCAACATTTTGCCTATAAAATCTATGATTCAATTTCTTAAGGTTACCTATTAGAAGCCTTTATGTAAATACAAATAAAATAAATCATACTTCCATTCATTATTGTTCAAGTGTGCAAAAAAGATAACCTCGGGTCTTCTATCCTATTCCTATTTGAGAATTGTAGTTATGGATCTCATAGGCAAAATTAATGTAACTCTTTTATCGCTAGGATAGGGACCTTCAGTTCCTTTATATATACATAACCTTATCACTTTCTCCCATTGAGAAAGTTGATAGTTATAGGATAAAAATTATCTCACCCATTTTTCATATATATCATCTGATAAAAATAAATTTATCTCATTTATCATATATGTTATCTGATAAGATAGTTACCACATCACCCATGAATTTTAAACTTAGACCATCTTAAGGAGATAATATATGATATTATAAGATATTATTTAACATTTTTATACTTGGTTCACATATTAAAATATAAATTTGGGTGACTAACTTGTTATGGCCACAAAATTATGGTAACATCCTAAAATAATTATGTTGGGATTTATGCTTACGTGCCATCCTTTTATGTATGAATATTTCTTTAATATTTATACCAGTATTATCATTTCATTAAATCACTAATTATATTTTATATATGGTAAGATGCTTGTAATACTTCAGACATTATATGATTTAAAAGAGTTCAGATCTGGTCTAAAGGAGTTTAGATCAGTGCTAAGAATTAGCAACGTTGAGAGTTATAAATGCTAAGAGTTAGTACTGATAAGATTTATTAGGCTATAAGAGCTAGTGATATTTAAAGAGTTAGAGTCTTGTCTGAAATGGGACAAAGGCCTGAGAATATATTAGTAATGAAGTAATTGCAAAGAGTTGTAAATAGTGCTAGAAAATGTCATTATGAAAATATGTTCTTAAACATTATGTTCCTTATCTATCTTTACTGATGCTAGTCTGTCAATGAATTCCTTAATAAATATATAGATCGGTGTATGTCTATATCTGAATAGTTCAGATGGTTAGTCTTAGCAGATCATGAGTTTAGTGAAAGGTCATATAGAGATACAGGTATTCAGTAAAGACTGAATACTGAATAGACTCACAAATACCTCCAATAGACATCCCATAAAGCCATCAATGAAGGGTCTTTCGAGTTGAGTAGTATTCATAGTCCTTTGACCTGAATGCCATAGTGGGCTTATGAGTGATCCACCATACTTTGGTTCCACACATGTCAGAAACTTTTTATTGTTTAACTGCTAGATGTCGCTGGGTATGGTTCAATGCTAATGGAATCCGGTGTGCATAGATATAGGATCCATCAGCTCATTTTGGTGAGTAATATATCCTAATACTCTAAAATTATATTTTAGAATTTCTTATGGTTATAAACAGTAATTCCCAGGAAAATAGTTTAACGTTAAGGATAAATAATATCACAAAAGTGTTTGCAAATATTATTTATTGAAATACAATTCTAGAGAAAAGCTTTCAGTCGAGCATATAGAGATTTGACGGTGTTGATCTATATCTCCGCTCTACCTGAATATAAATGATGGAGGGATTATATGGATATGTTATAACCTCAACTTGGATGGTCTAATACGCTGCTTTGTAATAACCGTAACGTATGTATGGGGCATCGTTTACGAGTGTATGGAGGAGTTCCATATGAAAACTCGAATGTAGACCTAGAGAGTCTCACAATATGAAGTGAACTCGTTGTGCAATAGGGCAACATTATAGATTGAACAATTCCATCCTAGAAATTCCAATAAACCGAAAATATATTTCAAGGTTTCTCGGGTTGTGTACTTGTCTAGACTTAAATGTTAAGTACATCACTTAATTAGTTAACAAGAGTTGTTAACTATTGTCAACTAATTAGATGTTAGCAAGTGGCATAATTTTGTTCCATGAATTGTTTCACCATGAATTCATCCATCAATCATGTTAGTAAAATTAAATAAGGTAAATATTAATTATTCAAATAGTTTTTGAATAATTAAATAAATATTATTTAAATAAATAAAATATGATTTTATTTATTTGTTATTTTATTATTAAATAGAAGACATACCTAATTTGAGAAACATAAATTAAATGGTGGAGCACCTTTTGTAGAATTCAATGGTCCATTTTTATTAGACCATTAAAAGTGGCCACCAAAATTAGTTTTTGGTAGTTGACCACTTAACCTAATTTTGATAGAGCACTTATGAAGTGCTTAGAGCACCAAAAATGGTTGTAATTTATTTTGATTAACAAGGGTGAAGCAAAAATGTGCAAGGAGAGAGCATTGGAGAGAGTTTTTAGTTTTGGAGAGTTTTTTTTTAAACAAAGGATTGTGAGAAAAACTAGAGAGAAAGAAAAATAAATTCCAGTTCACAACAATCCAGTAGGATTATGATGTTAAAATAGCAGGAACTGAATTTTCAGCAACTAGGTTTTGTTTCTTGAAAGAAAAATAAATTCAATCCTACCGGATTGTTGTGAACTGGAATTGAATAATAGTACACTTCAAGGTGAGTTCAAGGTTAGACTAGGAAGAATCCAGAATTGAAATCTTCATTGAAGTTCTTCAAAGGTATGTTTTCTGTAATCTTATATTGTTGATGATATACATATGTATATGTTGATTAAATGCTTAATTCTACTGTAAAATCGTGTATATGATACATGTATTAATTTTTTTCAATATGTACACAATCACATGCATACACCTTAAAACACGTTAATAAATTCATAGCGAAAATTTTTATTCATCCAAAGGAAAACTTCAATGCATGAATCATAGTGGTCATGTGTTTAATAATTACACATTTTCTTCCATGTATCACATGTATAAAAAATTTTTAAATAACTTACTTTATGAATGAACTTCCTATAATTCATTCGAGTCTTCTTAAATAATTCCAATTGATTAAAACTTACAAATATTATGTGCATAAAATATTTCAATAATTAAAATGATCCAAATAAGTGCATACTTACATAATCAGAGAATAAAAATAGCACTAAAGACAAATCTAAACTAAAATTCCATGTTATCTACATGACCTTTGTACAATTTAGCAAGCAATTCTTTAGTCATAGGATCTGCTATATTGAATGTAGTCTTTATATGATCAATGACCACTTTTTGTCTTTTATATAGTTTCTAGCAACAAAAAACTTTTGTGTCGATATGTTTGCTATTACTTTCACTTTTGTTATCTTTTGTTAAGAATATTGCAGCTGGGTTATCATAGTAAATTCGTAGAGGCCTTGCTATAATCAACAACCTTTAGATCAATATAAAATTTCTCAACCACAATATCTGTAAAGTAGCATCATAGCAACCAATGAATTCTGCTTACATAGTAGATTAAGCAATTATTGTCTACTTAGCACTTTTTCAAGACATAACACCTTTAGGAAGAAGGAAAATATATCTCGAGTAAACTTCTTTTTGTCTGAACATTCAGCAAAATCTAAGTCTAAATATCCAATCACCTTAAAATGATCGCTATTTTTGTATGTAAGTTTGTAGTCCTGGTTCCTTATAGATACCTAATTACTCTTTTGGCAGCCTTCTAATGTTCTATACCAAGATTACTTTGATATCTGCCTAGTACACCAACTGCAAATGCAATGTTAAGTCTAGTACAGACTTGGGCATACATCAGGCTACCTATAACAGAAACATAAGGTATTTTTTTCTTTTGTTCTTATTCCAAGTCATTTTGTGGAGATTGATTCTGACTAAACTTATCCCCTTTCACAACGGGTGCTACATTATGAGTGCAATCCTTCATTCTAAATCTCTCTAAAACTTTTTCATGTAAGCCTTTTGAGATAATCCTGATGTCCTGTTGGATTTATCTTTATGATTTTTTATGCCAATGCTATATGAAGCTTCACTCATATCCTTCATTTTAAAGTTTTATGCAAGAAAACTTTTGTGACATGTAGCAAACCCAAGTCACTACTTGTAAGAAAAATATCATCTACATATAAGACTAGAAAAATGTATTTGGTCTGATTAATCTTAAGATATATACACTAATCAATGATATTTTCTATAAAATCAATATGAAGTAATGACATTATAAAACTTCAATACCATTGACGAGAAGCCCGTTTCAGCCTATATGTAGATTTTCTTAATTTGCATACAAGGTGACCATTTTTGTTCTCATTAAATCCTTTCAGGCTGACTCATGTATACCTCTTCCTCAAGATCCCCATTTAAGAATGTTATTTTCACATTCATTTAGTACAACTCTAAATTAAAATAAGCTACTAAAGCCATAATGATTCTGAATGAATCTTTCTTAAAAACTGGAGAAAAAGTTTTATGGTAATTAATGCCTTCTTTTTTAGTAAAACCTTTGGCTACAAGTCTAGCTTTATATTATTCTATGTTGCCAGTTGCATTTCTCTTGGTTTTATAAATCCATTTACAACCAATGGTTGTATGACCAACTGGCAACTCAACGAGATCCCAAACTTAATTTTTAGCCATAGATTCCATCTCTTTATTTATAGCATCATACCAAAATATAGAGTTTTCTTTATTCAATGCTTGTGAAAACGAGCTTGGATCATTATCAAGTCTAACGTTAGATTTAAAATCTTGAAGATATACAACATAATCACTAAAAACTACAGGTCTTCTTATTCTTGAGGATCTTTTTAATCTACAACCTCATTTTCATTTGGTAGAGTTTGAGTTGTAGGTTCTTCATGAGTTTCATTAAGTACGTGTTCTTGAATCAGTTGCTCCTCAATAGATTCTAAAATATTTCTTTAGAAAGAAATTATTTAATCATTTTGATAAGGTGATTTATAGTTTTCTATTTCTTCAAGAAATCAATATTTTTAAGAAATTCACTCTTACTCACTTCATGTTCCTCTAGAAATTTTACATTTCTAGCATCTATAATTCTTGTAGAGTGTGAATTATAATAAAACCTATACCCCTTTGAGTTTAATGGACAACTTATAAAAAAATCACTAATTGTTTTTGGATTCAGTTTCTTTAATTGAGGATTGTAAATCCTCAATTCAACTGGACACCCCCAAATGTGTAGATGTTTTGCACTTGGTTTCCATCCATACCATAATTCAAAAGGTGTTTTAGTAACTGCCTTAGATGGAATCCTGTTTAAAATATACACAATAGTTTTTAAGGCTTTACTCTATAAACCTTTAGAAAGTCTTTATAATATTTGATCCAATAAGGTTCGGTTTTTCCTTTTGGCAACACCATTTTGTTGTGTTCCTAGTGTTAGAGTGTGTGGGGCCCACCAACGCTTTGGTACCCAACCAGTGGCTGACACCTCAGCACCTACTGGCGCCCCAGCATACAATCCGCAGGTAACCTGCACCCCCAAGGAATCGAACCCCCGCCTCCATCTCCATGGAGGCCTTATAGGCTTTTAGAGGTTCGTCCTTGTACCCACTGGGCTGGCCAGCTCAATGGGTACAAGGACGAACCTCTAAAAGCCTATAAGGCCTCCATGGAGATGGAGGCGGGGGTTCGATTCCTTGGGGGTGCAGGTTACCTGCGGATTGTATGCTGGGGCGCCAGTAGGTGCTGAGGTGTCAGCCACTGGTTGGGTACCAAAGCGTTGGTGGGCCCCACACACTCTAACACCTAGTACTATATATTGTGTAATAATACCTTCTTCTCAGAGAAACGTAGCAAATGGACCTGGTATGTGACAATTTTCAATGAACCTTCTATAATATTCTCCACCTCTATCTAATCTAATGATTTTAATTTTTCGTTCCCTTTGTTTCTCTACTTCTGCTTTATAAATCTTAAAGGCACCTAGTACCTCATTCTTATTATTTATGAGATAGAGATACATATACATTGTATGGTCATTTGTAAAGGCTATAAAATACCTTCGACCATTGAAACAGGTAGAATATAGTCCACTAATATCTGTATGTATAATTTTAAGTGTTTTAGTACTTCTCATAGTACCCTTGGAATTCTTTTTAGTTTACTTATCCTTGATGCAATCTATACAAGTTTCAAAATCAGTAAAATCAAGAGTTTGTAAAACTCCTTTATTTACTAATCCTTTAATTCGTTCAATGAAAATCTGTCATAATCTTATATGCTATAGTTTAGAGGAGTACTCATTAGTAATATTATGTTTAGTGCCAACATTCATATTTTGCATGGCTGATAGGTTGCATTCATATATGGGATCCAAATGAAACTTATATAAATCATCAATTAAAAAATCATTGCCAACAATAATACAATTTTTAATAAAACAAAGTTTAAATCTTCAAATATAAATTTAAAACCTAAAAATTCTTGCAACATAAACTAAATTTCTAGAAAACAATGGAATATAAAAAAATATTCTTAAAATCTAGATAAAATCTAGAATTTAGAACTAATTTAAATGTTCTCACGTGTTCAACCTTTGAGCTCATCTTATTTTCTGAATAGATGTATTGCTCATTTGCTAGTAGTTTCCTTAGGTCCAAGAAACCCTACATAACATTGGCAACGTGAATTGAAGTATCAGAATCAATCCATCATATATTATTAAGAGTTTCAATAAAATGAAATTCATGACATACATAAATGAAGGTTAAACCTTTCTTTTCGAGCCGTTTCTTAGGCTTCAGGCAATCCTTTTTTATATGTCCATTTTTCTTACAAAATAAACACTTAACATCATCGCTTTTCTTGAATTTTGGTGCATTATTTTTCTTTTCTTTAGGATCACCTTTAGGCTTCTTGTCATTTGCCTTATTATGAGTTGTAAGGTTAGCAACCTCTATATTCTCATTCTTAAGTCTCTCTTCATCTTGAACATACATACTCTGAAGTTTATTGATAGTCCATTTATCCTTATGTATGTTATATGAAATTTGAAATGGATCATACTCTATTGGAAGAGAGTTCATAATCAAATAAACTAAGAATGACTCAAAAATGTCAATTTCTAAAAACTTAAGTTGAGTAGCAATTGTCCCTCATCTCCATAATGTGTTCGCGCACATTAGTAGAATTGCTATGTTTCATCCTTAAAAACTTTCTCATAAAGGTGCTAGCCTTTGTCTTATCAAAACTTACAAATTGCTCTTTGACAGCCTTTGTGAAGTTCTTAGCCTTGTCAAATTTTAGGATTGAACCCCTTATGCTCTGCTAATATTATTTTTTATAAACATAAGAATCAAGCGAATGGATCGCTCCCAATATTGATAGGCAGCTTTTTCACTTAGCATAATTGATTTTGTGGAGACAGGTTGTTTTTTCTGATGAAGTGTCAAGTCAAGCTCCATACACCTCAAAGTTACGAGAATTTCCTCCTTTCAATCAAAAAAGTTATCACCACATAAAATTGAAATACAAGAATTATTAAAAATATTAGAAACCATTGCATAGGAAAAAATTACATACATATTACTACTACAAATAAAATTAAATCAGATATTGAATTAACTAATATTAAAATTATTTTGTAATTTCAAACATTTCTATGAGTGGAGGTCATATACACACATTGAATTTACACAAACTTTATTTATAAGATTAATAAATAAAAGATATCAAATTGCAATAGAATTTTCATACCTATGAATCTAGAAAATTTTATTTATTAGATATCTTATTTATAATTTTATTTTTAAAATTTTATTAAAATAATTATCTCCCTACAAGGTCAAATAATTATTTCAATGAATTAATAATAATTGATAAATGTCATATACTTATATCACTTAAATAATTTTATATGTGAAATTTACACTTTATAAATATTATCATAACTTAAGATGCTACAACGACTCTTAAATTTATAATAATATTAACATTAACTATGACATTAATTCACCAAAATAATCCATCATATTATTAAGGCATTTGAAAACCTGTACTAATACTTTAAAGCACATAATTAATACAGTAAAATATTTTATCCAAATTCATGTGTTTAAAAATGCCAAAATATTATGCTATCATGCTTTGGATGAAATATCTGCTAGCTAATCATCTTACTAGGAATATCAATAACATCTTTGAATACTCAAAAATTCTACAATCAAAGCCAATTAAAACTACTTAAGAAATGTCTACAACTGAAGCCAGTTAAAACTGCTCAGCTTTCAGCAGAAAACTGCTTACACTGTCGCTGAATTATTCTCAAGGATGAAACCCAATGACTATTAGATTCAAATGATACAAAATTAAGCCATACGAGACGAAAACACAACTATTCATAACCTTGAGCTAAGCATATGCACTTAAATATTTTCTTTAGGATTAAACAAAACTAAATCCTGAAAGTGATAGCCAATTTAGTTCTGTTTCTCTACAATTTTGATGAATTGCAAACAAAAGGATATATAAAAAATTTACTCAAGCTAGTCTAATCCGTGTCTCGGTAAAAATAATTATTGATACAGAATCTAACACAATTTTTAGACAACACCAGACTCATCATATAAAAAACTTTTCAAATTAAAGGCAATTCAATTTCAAACAAATTCAAAATTAGACTTTAAACAGGAACCGTATAATAAATTTATTGGAATTCAATAAACACAAAATGGAGAGAAGGGGATAAATGATTAACCTGGGCGGGATTAGGGAGCACTTTTTTAATAGAATTCAATGACTTAATCAAATAGTCATTATTTCTTCAATCAACAAAATTATTATTATTACTTTAATGATGATTTGATTGCTCAGAACATGCCGAGTATCCAAGCAAAGCATTTAAGAATTTGCACGCGATTAGAATTCTTAAACACAAACCCCTTCTTCTTTTACCCCTTTTTATTGGTTCTTACTAAATAATTCTCCACAACTTAGCAGAATCGTTACAAACAAATTCCAGCACATCAGAAAATTTGAAGAAGCGAAAATGATAACTATAAGCATGCAGAAATAGCATAACGAATAATATGATTAAAGGAGATCCTGATATCACAAGCTAAATTTTTTTATGTAAATATAAATAAAATAAATCAAACTTTCAACTATTGTTGTTCAAATGAGTAAAGAAGATAACCTCAGACTTTTTGACTTATTTTTATTTGAGAGTTGTGATGATGGATCTTTCAAAAAATATTAACATAACTCTCTTATCAGTAGAATAAGAACCCTCGATTTTTTTATATATACGTAATTTTATCACTTTTTCTAATCAAAAAAATTAGTAATTATAGGATAAAAATTATCTCACTCATTTTTTACGTATATTATTTAATAAAAATAAATTTATTCATTTATATTGTACATTATTTTATAAAATAGTTATCACATCATTTATGAATTTTAAACGTAAATTACCTTAAGAAGATAATATTTAATATTAAAAGATACTATCTAACACTACCTACTTGGCAAGCCACGAATTTTCTAAGTACTTTAGATTATATTTTAACTCAAGTTCATTGAACAGATTTAGAGATAGTTCATTCTAGATTATAATATAAAAGTTGAGTCCCTTGTTTAGAAAATATTTTTATTTCTCGTTAAGAAAGTTATTTTGATTCCTCAATAGAAAAGGTGTCAATCCCTCATTAAGAGAGTTAATGTGTCTGCTTAGGGTTTGGCCCCAATTTCAGAACCTAATTATTTGTCTTTTATAAAAGATGCTTAGATCCAAATATTCATTATTATGTATCATTTGTGTGGTTGATAATTCTGTGATATAAAGAAAAAATGAAGGGACTGGGACTGTTGCTGTCACGCCCCAGACCCAAAAGATCCGACACACGACATCACTTACATTCATTCACTGCATGTGCACTCATAAATAATATTACGCAAAATTTTCAACTTTCATTCAACACAGAAATCCTTAGCAAGTTGCTAGTAAGTTCAACACTAAAATCAACCATAACCTAACATATAAATATAAACTTCTCTTGACAATATTTAAACATTCATTTCAATTTCTTTCAGAATTATAGCAATTGAATTATGACTGGGACAATTATTAAACCGGAGATACGCAGAGTTTTCTCAGAGATTAACACTCTACTACGTCACCAGTAGCAACTTTGTTACCGGGAGCCCAGAATATATCCATTGCAAATTCTTACTTAAAATCATCCAATAACCACACTTTATAAAACTTAAACCAAATCCAATCCACACACAATGAAATAATACATAAGTATTTATTCAATAGGGACAAACCAAATATCCTATCCCACGTGTCCCCAAATGAAACACACAACAACCTAGCAACTTAGGGAACCCAAGGAACAGCAGAAGCCTTGCCAAATCCGCTAAGCACACATGTACCTTATTTTCCTGAAATCACCATAAACTATAATGAGTATAAAACTCAGTAAGCATACTAATTTTTCATATATCAAATACCAATACATATATGTACACAATGCATATGTATGATATGCTGTGATCAATCAAAATCATAATCTTATCAAATCACATATCATGTAAGCGCTTACACATTCTTTCAAAACACATAATAGGAATACCATCACTCAACTACTACTTAGTAGGACTTACATATCACATATCACATAATGAGCCAAATGTCACTCGTAGGTGACATACCGTATGAGAGGAATAGTACAAGTGAGGTCTTTAAATTACACATATATAACGCTTATGCCCGAAGGTAAAAGCCAAACCCTCACCCTGATCATCGGTGAGTCCTCTCACATGCACCAATACGCCACCACACGAATGTGATGACTCACACTTCCTTTAGGTACCAATAGGATCCTCCCTACATACGGAACACTTAACATATACCAATCCCGAAGGAAAGGCCACACATAAAGGCTCCATAAATCACATAAAATGCCTACTAAGTTAACAGTGAGTTCAAGTACCCTCAAATCACAAAATATTTCTCATGGACATATTACACTTTAAAGCTTTCTTTGTTAAACACATCTTATTTTGGAAAGCTCACTTTCGAAAACACATGTATGTCCATGCTCAATGTCAATGCTCACATTCATAAACATATATTCACATTTCATATCAAAATATACTTTAACATATCATAAACATATTCTTAACCCCATTTACAAAATCATACAAAATAATTACTATGTTTATTGTGATTTCAGTAGTAAGTCTAGTATACTTACCTCTTAACACTTTCAGCTACAAGGCTTAAATCTCCTTAACCTATCAATGGAGATTAATCCTTTCATAAGCCTCACAATTCACACAAAATACTTTAAATAGCTTACAAAATTATACACAATGCATTTATCACATCAAATTGGTCTAAATATTTGGTTTCTCAAAACCTGTCATTCTGACCACTTACACTTAACAAAAATTTCTAATACATCAAATGATGTCCAATTACTCCGAAATCAGAATATATCATTCTTGACTCATATATACCTCTTATATATGAATATTATATCAAAATTCCTACACAATCCATTCCATACACACCATCGAATCCAAACTACAAACCTGACAGGATCAAGATACTTACTGAACAGTATTCAATCTCCCAATTTTATAAAATCATATACTAACTCAAAAATTATAAAACTACCACATAATTACTCTTGACACATATCTCAGTCCATGATAAATATTTGGCTTCCAAATAACTGCCAAAAGTATTTTAAAACTATTTTATTTCATAACTTTAAAAATCTGTTAATCAAATACTACAATGAGCTGATACACTTTAGAAATTCATAACACTTCAACCACATTGATCCAAATTCTCAATTCCGAGTATATCATATTAGACATATAAAATTATTATATTCCACAAATTCATAATTTTTAAAGATCATTCAGCAGGTTAAAAATTATTTTCCACTGTATCATACTGTTTACACAGGAAATTTCCAGAATTCCAGGGTCATTTTGGTAAATTCACTACAAATTCAATTTCCGAGATTTTCAGTCGATTCAAAGTCTCAGATGATCCTAAACATGTCTAATTTCATATACTCAAAATTCAAAACCATAATCGAATCACAACAATTTATAAAATTCCTAGATCAAGAGGTTATCCAGCAGAAATTCCATAATTTATCATGATTTATCAAACTATCTTATAGATCATCATCAATTCTCACAACATCAAACGAAATACACATCAAATCCTTAATTATACATATTTCCAGAAATCAAAACTTAAAGAAATTAACTTAATTAACACCAATAAATTGATAATTAGTTATGATATACCTCTAAAGATCCAAAATTCTCATTTTCTTCTTCTTTTTCTTCTTCTTCTTCTCTTTCTCTCTCCTTTATTTCTCTCTTCTCTCTCTAAAAATGGGTAGCTCGACCAAAATGAGAGAATTAGGGTTTTTAAAAGTGTATTTTTATACTAAGTGGTTAATTTTTGGTATTTACGAATTCACCCCCAAAATTTCAAAGTATAACAATTTGGTCCCTAAAATAATTCCAAAGTCTTGCAAATAAACCCAATACTAATAGTATATCCTTAACCTATAAAAACACTACTAATAACAATATATAAATCAAGGATAACCCACATACAAATAAAATACGTATATTTATATATATAAATATACATATTCTTACCGGTTATGGATACTGATTACTACAGTTGCGTATTGGTGCACTCGGTGAATAAGACCAACTATATATATATATATATGCTCATCTCAATCAAGCAAATGATAATGTTTATGCAGCGGCATGCGAGAAGATTAGTGACTCGCTTTTCGGCCTGAAAAAGCAAAGTTAAAGGGCTTAAAAAAGAACCCATTATCTCGCTCTCTCTCATCAAAAGTGAATCATGAATAGATTAGCTATTATATTATCTCTGTTAAGAGAAACGGTAGGGACCATTGTATATAGAAAGAAAGAGATAAAGAAAGCGAGCAAATAATGCCCAAAACATAGAATGATGAATTATTTAAGAATTTATCATAATAATATATTTGATATTGAAAATCACAAGCTTTGTTATGAGAAACATATAAACAACGTCGCCATCAAATTGCGAGCACTACACAGGTTCCACCAAAGAAGATAATTACTTATATACATGAAAAAATAGATTCGCTTTGTTTGTGGTGGCGATCGTCCATTGTTAATGATTGATTCATAATTGGCAAGTGAGATAGAGCAAACAGAACAGACAAATATATATATATATATATATGTATATAAGATGGCTAAATTCCACTCCGTTTGTCACTATATATATATATGTATGTATGTATATAAGATGGCTAAATTAAAGCAGAAAAAGCCAATATATTATCGAAAAAAAATTGGTAAAAAGTGATCTTTGTTATCTACTAATTACTATAGTGCCCATATTGAAGGTGATCACAATAAAAATTTGAGCGTTCATAGATATAACTACGTATACTATTTTATTACTAGCTCGCTAGCTAGGGCGAGATATTTACAAATATTGTAATTGTGTTCAATTCTTAATAGCATTACAAATGGGTCCAGTTCCTTCCATGTGTAAAGACCATTCAAGATCCGAATAATATCCACGAGGGTCCAAGTTCCAAATCAATCCGCTCGGTATACGAAATATAGTGATGCAAGCGGCAGGCAATCATTTTTACTTGAATATTTATACATCAAGTTTTTTATTTTTTTGAAAGGGATTACAAAGAACATATATTTATACATCAAGTTTGAGGAGGACAATTTGCAAATTAACGAGGAGGCTGAGCACATCTTCTTGTTGAAAACGACCGAATTATCTTAATATTTGAGTCTCAAAATCCTCACAATCAATTGTTAATTGGTTAGTAGTTGACTTGGCCATCAGGTTTTTTTTTTTTTTGTTATTTTATTTAAAAATATAGATTAAAATGAGAACTTTGCCAGTAAAATACTATGTTTTACTCTTTAGTGGTATTATAAAAAATAGATATAGTTTAATATCAGTAATATTTACTAGTTTAAAAAATATACAGTAATACCCACTCATTGAAAAATATTTCATTCAAATTAACATAATTACGTCTAATGATTAAATTATTCTTTAAAACATATTCTGTCATTTTTAGAACACCATTTTTAAAAAAAAATTAATTTTTTGTTAATAAATTAATAATAACATAGCACTGTTTTTAAAAAAATTATTTTTTATTAATAAATAAATAACTTTATATTTTCAATTAATTTAAATTATTAAAAAATAATAAAATTTAGAAAAAAATAAAAGTAAAGTGGCCATTTTGATAGCTATTAACACGACCATTTTGGCCGTTTTAACTGCAGCGATTTTGGCCACTGTTAAAGCAACCAAAATTTGTTGTTAATAGTGGCAATTTTGGCCAATTTTCTTTTTTTAAAAAAATTAAGTGTTTGGATACAAAAATAATACTATTTGAATAAGGGGATAAATATGTTTAGTTAGAGGAATAAGGATGTTTGGATATAGGATTAGAGCTGTTTGGATACAACAGCTTTGAAATGATGATATTACTATTTTGTCATTTAATTTTAACAAAAAATTCTCTGACAATTGGGCATTACTGCTTATTTTCTAAACTAGTGATTATTACTGAAATTAGGTCATACTCTAGGGGCATTCTTGATAAAATCCCTTATTTTATTTAATAATTTATCATTTACTCATTTAATAAATTCTTTAACTATAAAAAAACCTTTAATATTTGATAATATCTAAAAACTCTATCTTTATAACTATAATAGTATAAATTAAGATATATAATAACCATTTTATTTAAAAAGTTAACAATTACATTTGTACAGTATCAAACAGTAACAATACACTGTATAAATAATAAAGTTAGTATTGTGTAATATAATTTTAAATAGTTAAATAGTACGCCCCCTGGGCATGACTTAGGTGGTCACCAAACTCTACAACAAATTACAACAGGCGTACCCACTTGAGTTTGAGTAAGAGGAAGGGGTAAGGTTTGATTAATTAAAAGTATCTAACTCCTCACTAAACTTTTATAAAAACTAGTTAAATAGTGTTATGTAAACAGTAAAATTATATTGTGTTGTAATTAATGACTTTTCTTTATTTGATATAGTAACAATGCAAATGATAATAATAATGCAAATTACAGTAACAATGCACTGTATAAACAATAAAATTAACATTGTGTAACATAGTCCAAAATAGTTAAATAGTATTATGTAAATAGTAAATTATAATGTGCTGTAATTAATAATTTTTTTGTATTTGTTAGATTAATATAATTACTGATATTGTAATTAATAATTTTTTTGTATTTGTTAGATTAATATAATTACTGATATTGAATGTCTGCATTTTTAAAAAATATAAATATCTATAGTAAATAATTGTTTAATAGTACAAATATATTAATTTTATTATTTATATGGTGTATTTTTATTATTTAGTATTATACAAATATAATTGACTTTTTGAATAAAGAAATTGTTATATCTCTAAAAAAATAATATATATTATTACAATTACAACGATAAGAAATTTTTAAACATTATCAAATATTATAGAGATTTTTGATAGTTAACCAATCTATTAAGATAAATAGCATTTAGCCTTTTATTTGAATTTAAATAGTCGTAGATGTAAAAAATTATTTTTACATCATCAACTACGTCTAAGTAGCTCTTAACTATCATTAGATTATATAGCTTGTTAAGTTAATTTGGATAGATATTCCCTTCAACTACGCCTAAGTAGCTCTTAACTATCATTCGATTTTTGTTCTTTTTGTTTTTCCCGAAATAGTCGAATTGACATGTTGGAATGTAAATTTTCAGATCAATAGGTATCAATGTAACTAGCTCAATTTAAAATCATTAAGCTACAGAGAAATCTAGCAAAAATGAACATTAATTATTCCATGGCTTTTTTAAACAGTTGGTAGAATTTCTAAATGGATGAAGTTAGCTGTCACCCATAATTCTAACTACAATATTATATAAAATAAACTATTAAAGAGTTCCTTTGCAAGTAATTAGAAAGCATCGAGCCATCAACATAATAGAGCATCTTCTTCCTTCGAATTGATTGACCATTATATAAGATGTGTATTTGATCATTTGCATGCTATAAAAAAGGTGCTACTTTAATTCTTTTCTTTAAGAAATTTACGCAATTCAAACAAATCTAAATATTAGAGCTAGATATTTGGCAAATGCAGAGCCTTTGTTAACACACAGTTTTCACATGGTGGAATTATATGCTTGCTGGAAATGTCTCTTTATTACCTCATTTTTTTAAAGCAGAAACAATTATTCTTCTAGAAAATTACTTTAGACAAACCTTAAAAATTAAACAATATGCTTTATTCTATCAATTATTTTTCTTATTAATCTCGAATTGAATGAATCTCCTTTCATTATTTCATTTGTAGCATTCGAATTCAATCTATAAAATTCAATTTGCCCACCATCATCTTGGATTTGAGGCCGCCGGTGCCGGATGTCCATATTTGGAGTGGAATCTAAATTCGCCTGTCCCCCTAGCCTTTGATTTTTATTTTGTTCTTTTTACTCTCTTGGGCTTCACTTCGATGATGCTTTTAGTTCTAGATTTGGGCTTAGCTCTCTTTATCATGGGATTTTGTTGTTCTAGAATCTAGATGGTGGTCAAGAGGCAGGGCATGGAGTTGTCAAAGGATCGTATTCATACCCCATAGACCAATGTCAAACCTCAATGAAATCTCAAAAGAAAAGTCCATTAGAAGAACTATTAAATTATGGGCGGGATACATATCAATTTAGAATTTGTTTTCCTCACTAAAAATAATAACATTAATTATGAATTATTAATCAAGAACCACTAAGTTTAGTGGTTCCCATATCTCTACATTTTATGGTTAGAGATTCAAGTCTCCAAAAATTGTAAGGCTAGATTCTTCCCTTTGTTATTGGTAGTGATTCAAATTTCAAAAAATTGTAAGGATAGGTTTTCCTTTGTTTTATGTAGACTATCTTCTTTTTGAAAATAAAGTTTTAGGTTTGGATATAGGTTAGATTTTAACAAAATTTAATAATTTTGTGATTTTGTATGTATTGATTATAGAATTTGAGAGATTTTGGGTCCATAAGTTAAATATATATTATTTGGGAACAACAACTGGATCTCTTCGAATGATTGGGCTGAGATGATCTTTCTTTAAGCATACTGGACTTGAAGTGTCTCCTGCAATCACAAACAAAAATAGGTCATGTTGAACTTTTTTTTATGATAACCCTCTAATGCTTAAATCAGGAATGGATCTATGGAAAAAGATTATGAAGAAAAAAAAACAATGAAATGAGGCTTAGTGTGTTCTTGGTATCGCAGATACAACGTTTAGGGTTATAATGGTTAGAGTCAGTGCTTACGTGCCATTCTTGAATGTACATATACTTATGTATTTATACAAGTGTACATTTCCATTAAATCGCTAATACCCATTTATATGGTATTATGCATGTAACGTTACAGACATTGTAGATTTGAAGGTTCAGATCAGATCTAAAGGTGTTTAGATAAGGGCTCATAGTTAGCCACGTTAAAACATATAATTGCTAAATGTTAGCACAATTAAGTGTTAGCTGGTTATAATACTCGGCAGATCCAAGAGTTTGAGCCTTGTCTGTAATGGGACATAGACCTAGAAATATACTAGTAACTGCATAGTTGTAAGAGTTACAATCAGGTGCCAAAAAATGCATGTTGCGCAAGTATGTTCTCGAATAATTGTCCCTGATCTATTTTTGTCGATGCGGGTCTGTCAATGGATACATTTATATATATATCAACATATGTTGTACTTATAGGGTATAGATAGTCGTTTCTAGCCGACCGTGAGCTTGGAGCTCGTATTGACATATAGGTATCCAATTAGGACTAGATATGGGACAAACTCACGAGAGCCTCCGATAGACACCTAATGTAAGCCATCAACGGAGGGTCCTCTCGAGTTGAGTAGTATATGTGGTCCTTTGACTTGAGTGCCACGGTGGGCTTGTAAGTGATCCACCATACTTTGGTTCCACGTATGTTACAGACCTTTCATGGTGTAACCGTTGGGTGTCACTGGGTATGGTTCGATGCTTATGGAGTCCGGTGCGTACAGATATGAGATCTGTCAGCTTTCATATGGAGTTTGGTATCCAAATGCTTCGAGACTGTATCTTAGAAGGTCTTGTGGCCACAAGCAATTATCTCGAGAAAGAATTTCGCCAGGGTTGAATAATATGGCAAGGGGGTTTGAGCATATTGTTCAGTGAGATACAAGTCTAGAGATAGGACATTGATGAGCACATGAGGATTTGACGGTGATAATCTATATCCCCGTACATCCAGGATATCATGACGAAAGGACTATACGTATGCGTTGTAACCTCAACTTGCATGGTTCAAAGTGCTGATTTGTATATCCATGACGTGTGCGTGGGGCAGTGCTCACAAACCCATTAAATAGTTTCATTTGACGAATCGGGCGTAGGACCTAAGGAGTCCTATGATATGGAGTGTACTTGTTGTGCACTGGGGCAGCGTGTCGGATTAAATTATTTAATCTAGCAATATTCAGCATTACCATGAAAATGCCCGAGTATTTGTATTTAAGTGTTAAATACAACAATTAGTCAATAATTATTATTTGCTAATTGTATAATGACACGTAGCGTTTTGTAGACCCTCAGTTGAGTTTAACTAAGTGTGAAATTTGGTAGGACTCTTTAGGGGGTGAACTTGGTAACTATTTACTTGTTTCATTTCACACACAAAATGGTCATTTCACACTTTGATTATTTAATTGTTAAATAATTAAAATATATCTCTTATTATATAATATAATATATTATTATATTATATTTTATTATTAGATATTATATATATATTAATATTATAGTTGGGTGCCAAATAGTTGGACTCATTACTATTTTTATATTATATATAATATAATATATTATATTAAATATTATATTATTATATTATTATTTTATTATATATATATAAAGTGAAAGAGAGATTGAAATTAAAGAGAGAAGTGAAGTGTGTGCCGTGGGTGATATGGAAAAAAATGAAGAAATGAAAATCTTCCATTTCTGCCAAGAAGAAGAAAGAAAAAAAATTGAAAAATGGTTTCATTTTCTTCTTGGTGTCTGTGTGTTGAGAAATGAAGAAATTAAAAGGGTTGTTTCATTTCCCATCTTGGTGCCGAGAAGAACTATAAATAAATAAGAAAAATAAAATTGTTCTTTTTTTTTGTGGTGCCAATAGAAGCAATTATGAATTACTTCTATTTCAATTTTCATGCATTTTCTTTTAGAGAAAAGAAAAAATACACATAACTGGCCATTTAAGGGTTTAAAGAGTTAAGCCCAGTGCTAGTAATAGGACTGCTATTCTAACTCACCAAGCCTACCGAGTTGGTGACTAGAACTGCCCGCGAGTTGGTCTCCATGCGGACTCCAGAAAAAAACACGTGTATAACGTTACACGTTGAGGTGAGTTCTCTAACCTATAAATATATTAATGTGATTAATATATTGTGTTTATTGCAAAATTTATATGTTTCCACTGCGTTAGGCAATAGACACAATAGCACATGCATACATCCACACGTGCCTTAGATCCTCCAACAATAATTTGTTTCAAAAGTTAATGTTCCAAAAAAAGATCCCATGCTTAATTGTTTAGCCTTTTTTTATAGGCTTTTTCTTATTAAGTTGTATAGTTCTTTTAAAATTAGAATGTATCTTTATCTTTCTGATTTGGACTCATCTCGAGATTGTAAGAGTAGGAATTGAACCAAAAATCTTAGGATTTTGATATTCATGAGGATATTGACAGTTTAAGTCTTCGATCAATATGTCATGTTGCCACTAGAAGGCTTTAGTAGGCCTCAGTTAGACAATATTTTGAAGATACTTATTGATGTCGAGGGCTTTGATGGCCGAAGACCATGGGAAAGTTCTGAAGATACTCATTTGTTTAATATTGGGTTTTCCTAATGGTGATGGGTTGAGGTATAAAGTGTTTATACAATGAGTTTTCTTATAAGCCTCAGGCAAAGCATTCTCGAGATATCCGAGTTCGAGGTCCTTAGGTTACAGTGGGCCTTTTTCGGGACTTTAGGCTATACTGAGCATTATATGGATCAAGCTTAGGCTAAAATTCATGGGGGAACAAGGGTCCCTTAATTTTTAATATCTACTTATTAACGTTGAAAGTTTTATTATAGTTTTCAGTTTGAGGATTCATCCTCAAACCCATTGTTCTCATAGTGTTCTGTAAATATTCAAGTGATATGAGTCCTCGATTCCATTTAAGTGGAGTTCTTGGGATTTTATAGAATTGAAGCCATTTATTATTGAAATTTTAAATTTTAAGCGGTTACTTTATTCAATCATTCACCTTTTAAAAAATTATGTCTCTCACCTATTTACCATTTTCAGAGACCGAAAGGTTAGGTCAACAGTGTATGAGAGATGTGAATACATTATTAGCCCTTGAATCTTAATTTAATTGTCATCTAAGCCCTAACAATTGCATCGATCAGTTAGTAATTTATATATTTCAACAATCTTGAAGAGAAAGTCTATCTTTTCGAATTCTAGAGAGAGAAAGTGTTATAATTGCAATAATGATTTCAATTATTGGTTTTTTATTTTGGCCTTCGACTGCATCATTTCTTTGTTCATCTTCAAACCATTTTTGGCAATCAATAATGGGTTCTTTTCCCTAACCATTCTTTTTGTTCAATCTTATGATTATTCTATGCTAGGTATATAATCATACATTTTTGAAGTATGTTTGAATTTGTCATATTGTATATATCTCTCTTCTTATAATGATGGTTATACTAGTCCTGTTTTATTCATCTAAATTTTTTCTAGTTTTTGTAATGCATAATATGGATTTTAATTGTTCTCTATACTTGGGTCAAAATGTCTGGCCTTGCCCCAAAAATGAATCTTTTGCCTTAGTGTTTGTTCTTAGTCTAAAAATGTCAACCCTTAGCTAAACTGGATTTCATAGTATAGAAAATTGCACAATCACATATATTAGACTTGATCTTAGTGTACAAAAGAAAATGAGACACCTTTAGTACGGAAGAGCCAATCCCAAAGAGACTCTACTTCTCAAATGGGCAACATTAAGATTTGTCTGAGAAGTGGAATTCAAGGCCACAATGGCCAAGGTTAGGATTGAAGGGGTAGGAGGCTGAAGAGTCCTTCACTAGTGGTGAAGAGGCGCACTATCGTTCACTTTGGGCTACACCATCATTACCAAAAGTCCAATGTGTCTATTGAGGATTTAGAGCATCTGAGGGCGCAATATAATAGCCTCTTTCTGGTAACTTTGAGAGTCCTTGGTGTCGATGACTTTCTTAATCGATTAGAGGGAAAAGAGGTGACCCTTCATCTTACTTTCTTCAGTTTAGATCTAAAGTCGCTTATGCAATACACGCGTCATAAGGGGTGAATGATGCTTCTAGTGGAAATAAAAAATAAAATAATGAAATACTTGGTAATATATTTGCTGGGAAGAGATACTAACACGTGGGCTTTAAGAATTGTATATGGGACATGGCATTACGAGGGAAATTAAAAACTAAAGAATTAAGAAGAGAAATGAACCTTTAAGGCGGTAGCAGTTTTGTGATTGATTCTCTTGGGTGGCCAATCATTTTATAAATGAATTATATATGTCTCATTTTTATTACTCATTCAAAACAAGAGAAATAGAAGTAAAGAAAATGAGAAGAAAGAAAAGAGAAGAAAGAAATCGAAAGGAAAATAGAGAAAAAGAAATAAGAAAGATGAGAGGTCGATAGAGAAATTGAAAGAAAATAAAAGGGAAATTTCAAGAAACTACTTTGGATAGTTGAATTAGTACTCAATGATTCAGTGGATAACAATTTTACTATATTAGTGTTGAAATTTGTGCTCATGTGCCATCCCATTGCTATATGAATATTTTATTTTGTAATATTTATACAATTCATTATTTGTTAAATCGGTAATTACTATTATTAAAGGTTCAATGCTTGTGACGCTACAGACATTATATGATCTGAAGGAGTTTAGATTTATTCTAAAGAAGTTTAGATCAATGCTAAGAGTTAGCATTACTGAAAACTATAAATGCTAAAGGGTTAGCATGTTATATTAATTAGTGAAGTCTAAGTGTTAGAATCTTGTTTGTGACGGTACAAAGACTTGAGAATACATTAGTAATAATATAGTTGCAAGAGTTGCAATAGGTGCTAAGAAATGTTATTATGTAGATCTATTCTCAAATTATAAGTTCCTGATCATAATTCACTGATGCAGGTCTGGCGGTGGAATCCTTTTAGATAGACTAGTGTATATTATACCTAGATGGTTATTCTTAACTGATCATGGGCTTACTAGAAGTTCGTATAGCATACAGGTATTCACTGAGGATTGAATGCTGAATAGACTCAACGAGGACCCCAATAAACATCCCATAAACTGTCAATGGAAGGTCCTCTCGAGTTGAGTAGTATACGTGGTCCTTTGACCTGAGTATCACGATGGACTTGTAAGTGATCCATCATATTTTGGTTTCACACATATCACAGACCTTTCATGGTGTGACCGCTAGGTGTCGCTGGGTATGGTCCGATATTTATGGAGTCCGGTGTATATAGATATGAAATCCGTTAGGTCACATGGATGAGTTATATATCCGGATACTCAGAGACTGTATCTTAAAAAGTCTTATGGCCATAAACAACGGACCTAGGAAAAGAGTTTCCTACAGGGTTAAACAATATTGTAAAAGTGTTTGCATATATTGTTTATTAATATATGTGTCTGGAGATAAGTTCACGGATGAGCACATAAGGATTTGACGGTAGTAATCTATATCCCTACTCTTATAGACATGATTGGCGGAAGGATTATATGTATGCGCTATGACCTCAACTTGTATGGTCTACTGCACAGATTTATAATATCCGTGACGTGTACGTGGGGCATCGATCTCAGACTCAAAGAATAGTTTTGTTTGAAAAATCGGGAGTGGACCTAAAGAGTCCCGCAATATGAAGTCGTACTTGTTGTGCACTAGGACAGCGTACCGGATTGAATAGTTCGATCTAAAAAATTCCAGCAGACCGAAAATTTACTTAAGTTTTCCTCTGGTCGTGTACGTGTCAAGACTTAAGAGTTAAGTACATCAATTAGTTAACAATTAGTTGTTGACCAATGGGATGTTGACACATGGCACATGTGGGCAAATTATTGTTTTATTTAGAAATTACCAAAATAACCTTATTTGTTGGACAAATAATAATATTATTTTATTCATTAAAATATTTATTGAATAAAATAATAATAATCATTTATGATATTATTATTTAAAATAAAATCAAACAATTAATTTTTTATTTAAATTGGCATGTGTTTTTACCTTGATTTAATATGAGTAAATTATTTGTTTAATATTTATTAAATGAAATGATAAGTATAAATGGGTAACATTTGTTAATGGTAGGTCTTAAATGTTTCTTAATAATGAGAAAATGTTTTCTCATTTGGCCTAGATTAAGGCCTAAGGCTAAGTTTATTTAAATAATTTTCTATTTTATTTTATTTTCATTTGGTTTATTATAAATAATAATAAACAAAAACTAATGGCAAACATAATGGATACCATTAGGCGAGAAAATAAAAGATAATAATAAACAATACACTAATGGCAAATATAATGGATGCCATTAGGTGAGAAAATGATAGAAAATAATAAATAAATAAAAGAGCAATTAATTGCTCAATTAATTATCAAAAATTCGTGCAAGGGGTTAAGGGAAGAGAGAGAAGTGAATTTTGCTAAGTATTAGAAAATTCTCTCAAGTGTTGAGAACACAAAAGAAAACACAACTCTTCCATTTTTTGTCACCAATATTATAAGGTAGAAATAAGGATTCAAGAGTTGAATCATTTCCTGAAAAAGGCTGCTATTCTAGCTTCCCCAAGCCACTGTGTTGAGGAACTAGAATTGTGAATGGGTTGCTTCAAAGGCGGGTACTCCGGTTCGACCAAATACCAAAGGCTTGACAAGGTACTATTTCTCAATCTTGATGTATTTTACATTTATGAGATAACATGTAAAGTTTATTTGTATTTGTCATTGAGTAATTTGTATTCTGATCATCCACTGTGCATGTATATATGTGATACATATGATATAATTGAATGATAGACACAAACCCACATGCATGCACCATAGGTTTAAAATCACTCACAATTAGAACAAATGTATTCTGATATTTATAATACATATCGGTACTAACAATATATTTTTACACCATATAATTTATGAGGAGTACTGGTCACAAATAGACCCTAAGATCTAAGTCCAACTCGAGACTAGTATGCTATTTGTGAATGGATACCTATATATATATATATTATATTTTCTATATAGTAATTTATGAATTAATTACACATTATTAGATTTCTTTTATCCATGATATACTTTTAGACAGGTAAATTTATTGTGTTAAGTGTGTGATTTACGAGTGTACATGTAATTTTAAAAATTTACAACACGTAGCAGAAATATGTTAATAAAATACACTCAATTATACAATTAGACACATATATCACATATATACATATGTATAACCAATATGCAAAATTGTAAATGAACATTTATGCTAAAATAACATATAAAGAACACTTACTTAATGAAGGTAGCTTTGTAAAACTTCAAGTCTTCTAATTTTCCAAGTGAAGAGTTGAATAATTCTAGTCCATAACGGTTTGGTGGGATTATGAAGCTAGAATAATAGCTTTGATTTAGAATTTTCAACAACATGTATTCAAACTTTTTGAGTACAAATATTTGTTTCCAAAAAAATAAATTGTTCATGCAACTGATGCATAAGTCTTTACTTTGAACAACTCTTATTCAAAATTAAATTTTCCTTCTCCATTTTCTTTTATCCAAGTTAGGCTACCCATGAGAAAAGAAAAAGAGATTTTTTTTAGCTATCACAACTCTTGAAAAATACAAAGAACCTCTCTACCTTATTCTTTTTGTTTTTTCAACCCTTAAGAAAAACCAAAAGAACAAAACTTCATCTCACATTTCTCACTTGGCCAAATCTTTCCTACCATTGAAGAAGATATTTTTATTTTTATTTTTCAACATTTGAATAAACAAAACAAGTGCGCCATTCATCATTATTATTAATTGGCCTAGGTCCCTCCATTAAACCAAATGAGCCATTATTCTTTTCAAGTGGTTAAGACACTTGATAACACATCAAGTGGATATTCTACTCCTTGAATGATATGGCTAGCCAACACATAATGAGAAAGCAAATGAAATTTTTTTAAATTCTTTTTCAATGGCTGAATAATGTTATCTATTTAATATAAAATGCATGGTCCAATTTTGCATATATTATTTGAAACATAAATGGTCCACTACCATTTAATATGTTTTAACTTTTACCTAATAAATTTAATTAAATTAATTATTCAAAATACTTTTGAATGAAAAATTTACCATATTAGTTTTTATTAGAAAGATTAATTAGTAAATTCAAGGTTAAAATAATTTATGGATCAAATTATGCTACTTGCAACATCTCATTAATTAACTAATTAAGTGATGTACTTGATAATTAAGTCTTGAAAAATACATATCCTAAGGGATCCCGAAATAATTATTCAATTTGTGCTGGAATTTACTAAGTCAAATTATTCAATCCGGTCCACTATCCTAGTACGCAACGAGTACATTTTATATTATAAGACTCTTTAGGTCCACACCCAGTTTGTCATATGGAGCTTCTTTATACGTCCGTGAACAATGCTCCCCCCAACACATACACACGTTACGAATATTACAAAGCAGTACATTAAATCATACAAGTCGAGGTTATAGCATATTTATATAATCCTCCCGTCATTTATATATCCTAGAAGAGTAAAGATATAAATCATCACCGTTAAATCTCTATTTGCTCAACAGTGAACTTATCTCTAGATTTGTATCTCTAAAAATAATAACTGTAAACACTTTTACGATATTGTTTATCCTTATAGAAAATAATTTTTGGGATTTATCCTAGTGATCACAAAACTTTCTAAAATACAATCTCGAAGCATCAGGATATACAACTCACTCATTTGAGTTGACAGATCCTATATCTACGCACACTGAACTCCATGAGCATTGAATCATACCCAGCGACACCTAGTGGTCACACCATAAAAGGTTTCTAACATGTATGGAACCAAAGTATGGTGGATCACTTACACACCCACTATGGCCTTCCGGTCAAAGGACCACGAATACTACTCAACTCAGAAGGCCTTCTATTGACGACTTTATGAGATGTCTATTGGAGGTTCTCATGAGTTTGTTTAGTACCCAATCCTCACGAATACATGTATCTCTATACGAGCTTCCACTAAGCTCATGGTTTACTAAGATTAACCATCTGAACCATCTAAATATAAATATACACTAATTTATATAAATGAGTTTTAGTGATAGACCCGCTTTAATAAAAATTGATCAGAAACATAATGTTTGAGAACATACTTGCATAATGACATTTTCTAGCACCATTTGTAACTCTTTGCAACTATGTCATTACTAATATATTCTCAGGTCTTTGTTTTATTTGAGACAAGGCTCTAACTCTTTAGATTTCGCTAACTTTTATAACCTGCTAACTCTTAGCATCGCTAACTTTTAGCACTTATAACCTTTAGCATTCTAACTCTTAGCATTGATCTAAACTCTATTAAATCATATTTGAACTCCTTCAGGTCATATAATGTCTGAAACATTACAAGCATCTTACCATTTAATAATTATAATATTAACAATTTTATTAGAAATGATAACTGTATAAATATTATAATTAAATATTTATACATAATGGGATAGTACGTAAGCACAAATCCCAACAAAATTTTATGCTAATTATGGATATTTAGAAATTCTTTTAAAATTTATTATAGTATAGTTTATGATTATGTCAAGTACATCAATATTTAATTCTGAATATTTATACTTCTATAATATTATATATTTTTAAAACACCAAATATGTACCTCATCTTTAGTATAGTTTGCTTTGTGCATGCATTAGATCAGTTTAGTTTACTCTACCCGAGTGATGTAGTAATTTCACCAAGTTAGACTAGATCAGATGCCCCGTTCTACTCGTGCATGAGTTATTCTGTCATGTTAGACTAGAATTTCCCCTGGTATAAGTTTGATGTATTTTTCAGTATCTATACAGTATACAATATATTCTCTTACTATGTTATGTACAAATAATTTTAGCACATATTTCTAGATTTTCAGTGTACATTTATTCTAGTATTACGTTATAATTTTTAGTTTTAGCATAATTTTATGACAACTATGTTTTCAAAATTTCAGAACATGTTTTATGATTTCTCAATTCACAATTTTATGATTATTTTATATTATAGATTTATTTGTGTACACTTCATATAATATTATTTATTATTAAATTATTATCAAGAAGCTATTATTTACAGTACATATAAAATATATAATATTTTTAAATTATGCCTACTCACTGAGCCACAAGCTCACATTTGTTTTCTATTTTTTCCATATTTTTCCTAAGTTTTCGTAGGGACTTAGATTAGTATTATGCCTACAATACATTTGTCACATTTTTTAGATTAGTCCATGACATGCATAATTGTATGAGTTGTTATGTTTTGTATATTTGTGTACACGTGTATATATTTTTATTGAAGCATGTAGCCTCGTTATATTAGATGTAATGAGTTTAAAGCTTATTAGTCCTTTTTCATTAGACAATCTGCCTTGATTTTCGAAAAAGGCTTGGGATAGGTCCTATCAGTTTAGTATTAAAGTACGATTTTAGATTTTGTAGACTAGTATATGATGCATGCATGTTAGAGATTTTATTAAATAAGTTTTTAAATTTTATAAATTTTCATCATACGTCTATGTGGCCAACCTTACACTAAACCTGTAGCTAAACTTAGATCTTCGATACTAGAGAGAAAAGATGAGCCTATTAGAGAAGTGGTAGCTAAGTCAATCTCCTCTGAATCTAAACCTCAAACTCATCCTAACCTTATTGTAGAGTAGATGTACCCCTCAGTTAGTGCAACAACTTGAAACATAGTATACGTAGGGACAACCTAATATAGCCATTTTAGAGCAGTCCATAGATAGGCTCGCTCAGTTGGTTACAGTTGCAATGTCGAGACAGATATAGTGGCAACCCATGAGAGAGAATACAATTGAGTGTGTTTGTAGTTTAGGTGATTAGGGGCATAGTTAGTACCCTATGTTAATAGGAGGGTAGAGACAGAGTTCTGGTTAAAGTTTTATATTTTTATCTGTTAGAAGCAATAAAAGAAGTCATAAGCAATATAGGGAGTCAGAAGCCTCAAGGTAGTAGCCATACCAATTAAGAAATTATTATTGGCTGAGAATATATTTTCAAGATGTATTATCAAAATGAGTAATGGTGAGTTAGTAATAGATTTATTTCTTTTTAATATACTTGGGATGAGTTGGTTAACTAATCACTATGCTACAGTAGATTGTCTTCGAAAAGAGGTCAAATTCAAAAAACTTAGAGAGCCTAACATTACTTTTATGAAAAGTGACAAGTTCTTACATCTTGTGTTATATTTTCTATGACTGTTAAACAGTTGCACAGGGAATAATGTTTATCCTATTTAGCTCATGTCATTGATACTAGAGTTAGTACAATTAAATTAGAAGATATTCTTAGTAGAAATTTGGTAAATGTATTATCTAAAGACCTTTCATTTACCATCAAATGGAGAGATTAATTTTCTCATTGATTTAGTTCTATGCATAGCTCTATCACTAAAGCACTATACATAATTGCCTTTTTAGAATTAAAAGGGTAAAAAATTCAGTTATAAGAATTGAAAAATAAGTATTTCATCAAACTTGGTGTATCGCATAAGGAGCACTAGTATTGTTTGTTAAAAAAAGGATGGAACCTTAAGACTATATGTTGATTATTGAGAGCTAAATAAGGTCACTATTTATACAAGTATCCACCTTTTCACAGTGATGATTTATTTGATCAGCTATAGGATACAAAAGGTTTTTTAAAGATAGATTTACGCTTAGGGTATCATAAGTTGAAGATCAGAGATTCTGATGTGTTCAAGACTACCTTAAAAACTCGATATTGGTATTATGAGTTCTTAGTAATGCCATTTGGGCTGACTAATGCTCTAGCTACATTCATAGATCTTATCAACAGAGTATTTCATCCTTATCTGGATTGATTTGTCATAGTATTTATTAATAATATCCTTATATATTCATATAATATAGATGATCATGTAGACCATTTGAGGGCAGTGTTGCAAAATTTAAGGAATAAACAATTATATGCTTAGTTTAGTAAAAGTCAATTTTGGACCATTGACAAAGTTAATCAAAGATTTGTTTAGTAGGTTATTACCAGAGATTTGTTTAGTAGGTAATAAAAGTTAGAAGTTTTCTTAGTCTAGTAGGTTATTACCAGAGATTTGTTAAAGATTTCTCTAAAATTACTGTACCATTGACAAAGTTAATCAAAAAGAATATAAAATTTAAGTGGATAGATGAATGTGAAGATAGTTTTCAAGAACTTAAAAAGAGATTGACTATGTTTTTAAGAAGCTTAAGAAGCATAAGTTGAATTATCCAACCCATGATCTAAAAGTGGTAGTAATAGTGTTTAGATTGAAGACTTTAAGGCATTATTTATATGATGTTACATGTTAGATCTTCACTGATAACAAAAGTTTGAAGTATTTATCCATATAAAAATACTTGAATCTGAAACAACAAGGATGGTTAGAGTTGAGTAAGGATTATTACTATATTATTGATTATCATCAAGGCAATGTTAAGATGGTGGCAGATGCACTCAGTAGGAAGTTTTTTAGTTCTTTAGCTTATTTAAGAGTAACTTATCTTTCATTACTTGCGAATTGAGATCTATAAAGGTTGATTTATGAATGGACAAATATGAATTACTTCTAGCACATTTTTGAGTTAGGCCTATATTGATTGATCATATTTGCAATATGCAGGAACAGGATCCTAACGTAGTTAAATTTAAGTAAGACGTAAGGGATAACATACAGACTGATTTATCATTGAGAGTGTTGGAATTTGTGCTTACGTGCCATTGTATTATGTATAAATATTTAATTTTAGTATTTATACAATTATCATTTCTAATAAAATCGTTAATATTATTAAATATTAAATAGTCAGATGCTTGTTATGTTTCAAACATTGTAGATTTAAAGGAGTTCAGATCTGGTCTAAAGAAATTTAGATCAGTGCTAAGAGTTAGCAACGCTAATGGTTATAAGTATTAAGAGTTAGTGATGCAAAGAGTTAGCAAAATCTAAGGAGTTAGTGCCTTGTCTAAAATGGGACAAAGACCTGAGAATATATTAGTAATGTCATAGCTGCAAAGAGTTGCAGATGTTGCTAGAAAATGTTATTATGTAAGTATGTTCTAAAAATATTATGTTCTTGATCTAATTTCATCGATGTGGGTCTATCAGTGAAACCCATTAATATAGATTAGTGTAAATCTATATCTGGATGGTCCAGATAGTTAGTCTTAACAAACCATGAGTTTAGTGGAAGCTCGTATAAAGATACAGGTATTCAATAAGAACTGGGTACTGAATAGACTCGCGAAGACCTCCAATAGAAATCTCATAAAGCCGTCAATAGAAGGTTTTTTGAGTTGAATAGTATTTGTGGTCCTTTAACCTGAGCATTATAGTGGGCTTATGAGTGATCCACCATACTTTGGTTTCACACATGTTAGAAACCTTTCATGGTCTAACCGCTAGATGTCGCTAGGTATGGTCTGATGCTCATAGAGTTCGGTTTGTGTAGATATAGAATCCGCCCGCTCATATGAGTGAGTTATATATCCTAATGTTCTGAGATTGTATTTCAGAAAGTCTTGTGCCCACAAGCCTAAACCTCAGAAAATATATATTTCGAAAGGATAAATAATATCATAAAAGTTTTTGTGGATATTATTTATGGAAATATAAATCTGGAGATAATTTTATGATTGAACAAATAGAGATTTGGCGGTAATGATCTATATCTCTGTTCTTCTAGGATATAAATGATGGGGGGATTATACGAATATACTATAACTTCAACTTGCATGGTCTAATACACTACTTTGTAATATTTGTAAGGTGTGTGTGAGGCATTAATCACGGATGTATGGAGAAGTTATATATGACAAACTGAGCGTGAACCTTGGAAGTCTCACAATATGATGTGTACTCATCGCACATTAAGGTAATAGACTGGATTGAATAATTCGATCCAGTAAATTCTAGCAAAATAGAATAATTGTTTCAAGATCCCTCAGGATGTACATTTATCAAGACTTAATTGTTAAGTACATCACTAAATTAGTTAACAAAAGTTGTTAATCAATAGGATGTTGACAAGTAGCACAATTTGGTCCATGAATTATTTTTACCTTAAAATTATTATTTAACCTTGGTAGTAAAAACAAGTAAAGTAAAAGTAATTATTCAAAATTATTTTGAATAATTAAATTACATGTTATTAGATAATATTATAATAAATTAATTATGGCAATTGTATTTTTTATACAAAGAGAGGCCTTGATGTTGGCTATTTTATTACCTAATATTATTAAAGTAATTTTATTTGTTAGGTAAGGATTAATTTAAATGGCCATTAATTTAGTGCTTGATAATTTTATTTAAGTGGGATGACCAACAATGATAATGGTGGAAAGAGCACTTGATTGTTTTTAAGCCATCATTTGGAAAAATAAAATGAATGAATTCAATCATTCATTTGGTAGAGAAAGATTTGGCTAAAATGGAAAGGTAAGTAAGAGAATTTTTTTTTTTTTTGGGTTCTTTGAAGTGTTAAAAACATAAAAAAACTTCTCTCCTTCTTTTTCTCTCATGGATGGCTCAAAATAAATGAAAGAAAATGGAGAAAGAAATATTTATTTTAGACAAGAGTTGTTCAAAATAATTATTCTATGGAAATTATTTTCAACAATTATATAAGAGTTGTATACATATATTTACCATCTCTATTTTAGAAACAAATAATTGTATTCAAAGAGTTTGAATACATGTTGCTGAAAATTCTAAATCAAAGCTATTAGTCTAGCTCTATAATCCCACCAAACCGTTATGGACTAGAATTGTTTAAGAATACACTTCAAGGTGAGCTCTTTACTTGGTTGATTTGAGGAATTGAAGTTTTGTAAAGCTACCTTCATGAGGTAAGTGTTCTTTACATGTTATTTTATTATAATTGCTCAACATATATAAATTTTGTATAATAGTTATGCATGAGTATATATGTAATATATGTGATTATATGCTGTAAATTGGGTGTATTTTATTAACATGCTTCCGCTACATGTGATAAATTTGTTAAATTACATGTATACTCGTATATCACACAATCATCTCAACAAAGAGTTGATGGGACATTAGTTATGGGTAACAAGCTTTGTGTACCAAATCACTCAGAATTGAAGAAGTAGATTTTAAAAGAAGCTCAAAATTTTATTTATGTTATGTATCCTAGTAGTACAAAGATGTATTGTATTTTGAAAGAACATTACTAGTGGTAGAGAGATTGCAAAATTTGTATCTTTGCTTGATTTGTCAATATGTTAAAGCAAAACATTAGAGGCCAGCAGGATTATCTCAGCTACTTCTAATCCATAAGTGGAAGTAGGACTATATCACCGTTGACTTTATTATTAGGCTTCCATATACTTGGAGTGGTCTTAATAGCATTTGAGTAATTATTGATCAACTTATGAAGTCTGCTCATTTTCTACCTTATATGATTTCATTTTCATTAGACAAATTGGCTAATTTGTATGTGAATGAGATTGTACAATTAAATGGAGCTTCGATGTCTATTGTATTAAACAGAGATCTTTGATTCACTTCTGAATTTTAGCTTAGTTTACAGAAGACCTTAAGGTATTAAGTTAAATTTTAGTATAAATTTTCATCCTTATACAGATGGGCAGTTAAAGAGAACTATACAGATATTGAAGGACATACTCAAAGTCTAGAAATTAAGATGATTAGTTACCATTAATAGAATTTTCTTATAACAATAATTATCAATCTAGTATTCAGATGGCCCCTTATAAGGCTTTATATGGAAGAACATCTATTGGTACTAGGTTGGAGAGAGAAAATTATTGGGTCCTGAGATTATCTAGACCACTAGTAAGAAGATCAGAATTTTTAGAGATAGACTCAAGGCAACTCAAGATAGATATAAATATTATATAGATAAAAGTCGCAAGTAGCTTAAGTTTGCAGTGAGTGATAAAGTCTTCTTTTAAATTTCTCCATGGAAAGATGTGCTTCGTTTTGATAGATAAAGGAAACTTAGCCTCAATATATTGGACCATATGAATGTTAGAGTACTTAATAGGTGCATGCATGTTAAAATGTGATCATTGAATCATTAATGCATATTATCCATACATTGCACAGTAGAATCAAAATCTAACTTTCTATTCAACAAACATATATTGAATATAAATCAATTACATTAAGAAAGTTAAAAGCTCACTTTGAAGACCTTTGGTTAAGATTGAATTTTCGAGTCTCACACGGAAGCAATCTTGTGAGCAATTATAGTCTACAACAACCAGTGAGATTATAGAAATTAGAATGGTAGCTTTTTTTATTTTCCAACAAGATTTAAAATTTTTAACTCTTGAACTTATTTCTCTCTAAATGGCCAAAGTGTGTCAAAAAGGGTTCAAGTGCAATAATTTCAAACCTTATCATAAATAGCTGAATTTGACAAAGGATACCTGTTTGCAATAATTACAAACTTTATTCCCTTAGCCAATTGATACTTGATACTTTTCCTTCAAAGAACAAAGCATAAAGGATGTATTTGACAAGTGTTCATTTCATTTTTCATGTATGATGCCATTTGTCAAGCAACATTTGCCATTTGTTAAGCATTAAAGCCATACAAGCCATGCACAAGCCAAATGTCACACTAAAAGGTCATGGACCAAGTCATTTTTCAATCATGCATGTTGGCATGCATGCCACTTGTCAATATTTCAAATAAACAACACTTTTTTAATTAATTAAAAGCTTAACTCTTAAGCCTTTGACAAATGTGCTTCCTGAGAGATCCTGAAACAAATCCCGTTTTTCAAAATTTTCTCGAATCGAATTGTTTGACTTAATCCACTACCGCAGTGCTCAATAAGTACATTTCATATTGTGAGACTCTTTAGGTTTACATCCATTTTTCTAATGAAACTCTTTCGTAAGTCTGTGAACTATTGCCTTATACACACATTATAGATATTACACAATGGCGAGTTGAACCATACTATTTGAGATTAACTATATACGTATAATCCTTCCATCATCTATATCTTAGAAAAACATAAATATAAATCATCACCGTTAAATCTCTATATGCTCTATCATGAACTTATCTCCAGATTTATTTTTATGTAAACAACATCGCAAAGGAGTTTGCAGATATTATTTAACCCTATGAAATTTTTTTATTTTTTGGGTTTCTACTTTTGGCCATAAGATTTCCTAAAATAGAATCTCAGAGCATCAGGATATACAACTCACCTATACGAGCTAATGAATATTATATCTATGCATATTAGACTCCATGAGCATCAGACCATACCCAACAATACCCAGGGGTCGGACTATGAAAGGCCTCTGACATGCATGGTATTAAAGTATGGTGAATTACTCATAAGCCCATCGTGGCACTCAAGTTAAAAGACCATAAATACTACTCAACTCGAGAAGACCCTCTATTGACGGCTCTATTGGATATTTATTAGAGGTTCTTGTAAGTCTGTTCAGTACTCAGTCCTCACTGCATATTTGCATGCCTATACGAGCTTTCACTAAGTCTACAGTCTACTAAGGCTACCTGTCTAGACAATCTAGATTAGATATACACTGATCTATGAGGTTCACTGATCGACCTATGTCAGTAAACATAAATCAAGAACAATGTCTTTGAGAATATATTGCATAATGACATTTCTTAGCACTATTTGCAACTCCTTGCAACTATGTCATTACTAATATATTTTCAAATCTTTGCCCCATTTCAAATAAGGTACAAAATATTTGAATGCTAACTTTTAGTACTGACTTAAACTCTTTTAGATCTATAAAGTCTGAAAAGTAACAAGCTTAGTACCATATAATAAAATATTAACAATTTATTAAAATGTTCATTATATAAATATTAAAATAATAATATTCATATAAAATGAAATTGCACATAAGCACCATCTCCAACAATGATATTATTGAGAGGCTTGGTATGGTTGCTTACTGTTTAGAGCTACCCCTAGAATTTTTATACATTCATGATGTGTTTCATGTTTATATGTTACGGATATATACCTAACTCTTCTTATATTCTAAATACTCAGCCAGTTTAGTTAAGGCCCACTTGACATATGATGAAGAGCCTGTTCAAATACTTGACTACTGCCAGCAAGTATTACATAATAAGATTATTTCACTAGTTAAAGTCTTATAAAGGAATCATGCAGTGAAAGAGGTTACATAAGATCATGAGGATCAGATGAGAACTTAGTATTCGTACTTATTTCAGACAAGTATATGAATATTGAGGACAAAATTCTTATAAAGAGAAAGGGATTGTAATATGTGTCCTGGGGGAAGAATGATGCTAGCAGTGGAAATAAAATAAATAAAATAAAATAATGAATGCTTGATAATGGATTTATTGGTAAGAGACATTAAAAGTTGAGGGCCTTAAGAATTATACGTAGGACATGGTGGCATTAAGGGAAGTTAAATACTAAAGAATTAAGAAAAGAAATGAACTTTTAAGGCAACAACAACTTTGTGATTGGTTCTCTTGGGCGGCCAATTCATTTTATAAATGAATTATGTATAATATACTTTTATTGCTCATTCGAAGCGAGAGAAATAGAAGCAAAGAAAAAGATAGGAAGAGAAAAATAAGAAAGAAACAAGAAAAAAAATGAAAAGAAAGAAACTGAGAAGAAAAAAGAAGGGAAAAAGAAAAAGAAGAAAGAGAGATGAAAGGCCGATAGAGAAATTAAAAGGAAATAAAAAGAAATTTTCAGGAAACTACTTTGAATAGTTAGATCGATATTCAGTGATTCAGTGAATAATAGTTATATTATATTAGAACGAATGTATACCAGTATCTATGATATATATTGGTACTAACAATATATTTTATACCTTATGATTTAAGAGGAGTACTGGTAACTGATAGACCTCAGGATTCAAGTCCAACTCAAGATTAGCATGCTTTTTATGTGGATACCTATATATATATTAATTTTATTTTTTATATAGAAATTTATAATTTAATTACACGTTATTAGATTTTTTTTATTCATGATTTATTTTTAGACAGATAAATTTTTATGCTAATTATTTATATTTAGAAATACTTTCAAAGTTTGTTATAGTATCGCTTATAATTACATTAAGTACATAAATATTTAATTTAGAATATTTATACTTCACAATATTATATAGTAGTGATTTAAACCACTAGATTTGTACCTTTTTCTTTAGTATAGTTTGCTTTGCATATATGTTAGATTAATTTAGTTTGCTCTTCTTGAGCGATGCAGTAATTTCATCAGGTTAGACCAAATCAAACTCCTCGCTCAAGCTTGCGAGTGAGTTATTCTACTAGGTTAGACTAACTTTTCTCCAAGTACAAGTTTGATGTAATTTTTAGTATTTATATAGCCTACAATATATTCTTTGTACTATATTATGTATGTAAGATTTTAGCACATATTTCATGATAGCTTATGCTTCTAGAATTTTAGATTTCTAATATATATTTATTCCCAGAATTACATTTTAATTTTTAGTTTTAGCACAAATTTTATAATAACTTATATTATTAAATTTTCAAGACAAGTTTTATAATTTCTTAGTGTACAATTTTATGATTATTTTATATTATAAATTTGTATACGTATATTATATATAGTATTATTTATTGTTAAATTATTATGAAGAAGCTATTATTTACAGTATATATAAAGAATATAATATTTTTAGATTATGTTTACTCACTAGTCATAAGATCACATTTTTCCTATTTTTCCCTATTTGGCCCAAGTTATCGCAGAGATTTGTGCAGTGTGATACATTTTTTATATTTTAAGGTTGGCTTACGACACGTATAGCTACATGAGTTGTTATATTTTGTACATTTGTATACATGTGTATATTTGTTTAGGCACGTAGCCTCATTATATCAGATGTAATGAGTTTAAAATATGTTAGTCCATTATCATTACACGATCTATATTGATTTTTTAGGAGAGCTCAGAACAGGTCTTGTTAACTTATTTCTTGGAAAGTGTTGTCAAGGCTTTTATCTTGTGAGGGTTGCCTTCTTAATTGGGTCTTAATTCACCCAATAGGGGTTGCCCCTTTCCAATTTGGTCTTAATTCACCTAAATGAGGGTCCTCCCCTACCAAGTAAGGAGAACTCCTATATAAGTTTAGGCCATTTCTAGTTTAGGGCAGATTGACTAGAAGAGATTAAAGCAGCTTGTAACTGAGAACCCCTTTACTTTTATGCCCAAGTGCATTGTCTCTAACAAGCGAGCAAAGTATAAGTACTTGGTTCTTCTCATAAGGCAGAGGGAGTGTTACATTAACTGGGGTGGGCTCAGAAGGTCTCGAAGTGGGATCTCTTTCTAGGTGCTACACTGACATCATTCATGACTTGTATGAGGGTATAAATACCTGGGGCCTTAGAAAGGAATTAGGCAATTCCTTTAACTAAGAACCCCTTTACTTTTATGCCCAAGTGTATTGTCTCTAACAAGCGAGCAAAGTATAAGTACTTGGTTCTTCTCATAAGGCAGAGGGAGTGTTACATTAACTGGGGTGGGCTCAGAAGGTCTCAAAGTGGGATCTTTTTCTAGGTGCTACACTGACATCATTCATGACTTGTATGAGGGTATAAATACCTGGGGCCTTAGAAAGGAATTAGGCAATTCAAAAAGGTAGGCCACATTATTTACCAAAGAGATCAAGGCCTCAGAAGCAAAAGCCAAGAAAGTCAAGACCAAAATGGCTGAAGTCTAGAGCAAACTCTCAACGTTTGAAAGATAGAGCTAGTTTTAGATAATAAGATACCAAGGTGGTGGTGGTGGTGGCTGAGAGTTGGGCTTTTGAGTTTACAGAGAAGAACAAGCTTTTATAGACCAAGGTTTCCAAGGTCGAGGCTAAGGCGAAGACCGTAAAGAGAAACTAGGTTGAGATGGCAGAGAGGGTTGAATAGCTGAACAAGGACGAGGTGTGGTCCATGGGGGTTACGGATGGTTTTTTAAAGTGTGTTAATGCTTTCAAGGAACATTACCTAGACCTCAACCTTCAGTGGCTTAAGAATGCACTCACCAGTCAGATCGGAGAAGAATGTGATGAGGACCCAGCCCCAAAGTGGTGGTAAATATGCTATCATCACTGATCCTTCCCCTTTGGGCACTTTTGCTTTTGCATTAGGTGTCCAAATTGTTGCCACTAGCCACTACTGAGGAGTTTTCTGTCAAGGTCACTCCCCCTCTTGCTGCTACTGGTACTAACCTTATGATGTTGCACTCATGCTACTTAAATGAATTTCTTTTTATTTATTTATTTTTTTGTTTCTTTAAGCTTTTGTAATAAAAACCCATGATGTAAATAAATATTTTTATAAAGTAATGAAATCTAAATATTTTTTCACTAGTAAAGAGCAATGTTTTCTTCCTTTATGTCTGAGTATGTTTCTATACTTATATTTTATTTATCTTTTTGTCTCTAAGTAAACTTATATGCCCTTTTCTTAATTATTTCAGGCCTTAAGCTTAATATATATTGTATGGCTTGTTGACGTTACTATTGTAATATGACTTAAGTCTTTATTCTCGGTTTATTAAAACATTAATTTGACTTGAAGTTTATCCCAGGCTATAACATTTGAGTCTAAGGTATCGGTTTAATAATCACAATAACTTAACATTATAGAGGCCTTTTGGCTTTAATAATAGATACCAATCTTAGTTTATCAATTTTTTTTTAAGGCTGCTTAGGAATTATCTTTTTCAAACCTTTATTCTTATGTGATGAGTCATTTGGAAGGATACTCCAAACCTCTATACCTCAGGATGAGTCATCTAGGGTGGTTATCGCCTTGATTCTTGATCTTCGAGGTGACTTTCGTGGCTATGGTCTTTAGTCATCGAGGAAAGTGCTCCATACCTCCATCCCTTTAGAATAGTCATCTGAGGTGGCTATCATCTTAAACATTTTTACTTATTGGGTGACCTTAAAGTTTGAAATCCATATAAAATTCTTGAGCTGTAACTTTTTTAGACAAGCTCGAATTTGTACTTTACAATGAAATATAAGAAAAATGAAGATTTATTGATAACTCTAAATATTCTTTATAATCTCAAGAAAGCTTTAAAAACAAAGTACAAATAGATATTCATAAATAGTATCCTTTCTCCTGTCTGCTTGTTCAAGCTTGATTCTCTTAAGCATTTTATAGGGGCTTCCCAATTTAGGCCGAGAACTCGTATAGCCAAATTCTTGGTATTCATCAATACTTTCATTAATATTAAGTCCTTTTTTGCAAATTATCATGCTCGAACTCTCTTGTTGTAATATCGAGCAACCTTCTGCTAATATGTTACGGTTCAAATTCTTCCTAACTCCCTCCTCCGTAACTAGATAAAGACTCGAGGTATTAGTAATGACATGGTTGCAAGAGTTGTAATAAGGTGCTAAGAAATGTTATTATGCAATTATGTTCTAAAAAATTATGTTCATGATCTATTTTCACCGATGCAGGTCTGTTAGTGAATTCTTTTTATATAGTTCAGTGTATGTCTACATCTGCAATGTACAGATGGTTAATCTTAACTGATCATGAGCTTAGAGCTCGTATATGTATATAGGCATCAAATCAAGACTGGGTATCGAACAGACTCACGAGGACCCTAATAGAAATCCTATGTAAGCCATCAATGAAATGTCCTCTCGAGTTGAGTAGTATTCGTGGTTTTTTGACCTGAGCGCCACAGTAGGCTTGTGAGTGATCTACCATACTTAGGTTCCACAAACATCAAATACCTTTCATGGTCTGACCTCTACATATTGTTGGATATGGTCTGATGCTCATAGAGTCCGATGTGTATAGATATAGGATCTGTAAGCTCACATAGGGAGTTTATATATCTGATACTTAAATACTGTATCTCAAAAAGTCTTATGGCCATATGCAATAAACTTAGGAAATAAGTTTCCATAGGGTTGAATAATGTAACAAAGGTGTTTGCGTATATTATTCATTAAGATACGAATCTAGAGATAAGTTCATGGATGAGCTTATGAGAATTTAACGGTGTTGATCTATGTCTACACATATCTAGGATATAAATGACGGAATGACTATATAAATGCGCTATGACCTCAACTTGTATCGTTTAATGTGATGATTTGTAATATCTATGACGTGTGCGTAAGGCATCGATTACGGACTCATGGAATTATTCTATTTAACAAATCAAATGTAGACTTAAAGAGTCTTACAATATGAAGTGTACTCATTGTGCACTGTGGCAGCGTACCGGATTGAATAGTTCAAAATTGATTGCTTATGGCCACTCACTCTAAAACGAATCCAGCAAAATTGATTATTTCTTTCAGGAATCCTCGGGATGTGTGCATGCCAGTACTTAAGTGTTAAGTACATTAATTAGTTGATAATTATTGTTAACTAATTAAATAATGACACGTGGTACATAGTGAGCCTTTGGTTAAATTTACTCAAGTGTGCGGTTAGATGGGGCCTACTTTAGGTTAATTTGGCAACCAAGTAAAGGCTTAAGGGTAATTTCACATATTTGATTATTTAATTAATAAATATGAGATATTTATTCATTTAATTATTAAATAATCAATAACTTAACTTTGGTTAAATAGTTAACTAAGGTTAAGTTAATTAAATATTTTTTTTTTTGGAAAAGTAAACTAACCTAACTATAGTTAATAGTTAACTTTAGTTAAGTTAATTAAATATTTAAATATTCATTACTTGTTGGACAAGTTTAATAACTTAATTAGAGTTAAGAGTTAACTTTAGTTAGGTTAGACTAAACCTAAGTTAAAGAGTTAACTATGGTATAGTTTAATTAATTATTAATTGTATATATGTGATTAAATGAAACAAAATGAAGAGGGAATGCAATTTGTGTGGCCGGCCAAGAGAGGAGAAAAATATAAATTAAATTATTTCTTTCAAAATTGAATTCAAGTCTTGAATTCATCATCTTCTCTATCAAGCCAAAACCATTAAAAAGCATTACCATATTTGTTTTATTGATCAAGAGTTGATTAAGGGTAAAATAACTAAATTAGGATTTAAAGTGTTAAACCCAATGCTGGATTCAAAGTTGCTATTCTAGACAGTCATGCTTACCATAGTTAATTACCAGAATTGTTAACCAGCATCACTTTAGACGAACTCAAATAGTACTTTAATGCAAAGGCTTCTAAGGTGAAAATTTCTCAATCCAATATATTAATATGATTAATATATTTAAATTGTGTTCATTATTTACTTTGATACTTCCACTATGTATATGTATGTATTTGATGTGTATATATGTATAATGGACACAATAACCACATGCATACACCTAGTTTTATTCGACACCAATAAGATGTTGTCTGCATACTCTTGGCATGCATTATATTTCTTAACCAGTTTCTTAACATTCTGAAGCGTCGTAGGCTTAACCTTAAGGCTTTCTTATCCAAAGCCTCTACTCCTGAGTAGTTTTCACATATTCATTCATAGATTTCTCAAAGTACATATTCTGCTTTGTTGGGCCTTAGGAACCCTAGATATGGATGAGAATGTCCTCGATAATAGAGAATACCTTTTGTCAATATGTATCGAGTTGCTATGTATCTGAGCTAGTGTGCTTTTAGCTTATTCTATGGTAAGTCCTTATTCCTTATGCATTTTTTATCTAATCTATCCAATTTTACATTACTTCCACTATTTCTTTAGTATTCGACTCTAAAAGGAATTTAAGAGGTACTGACTAAGATATTCAAGCTTCTTTGGTTGAGGCTAGTCGTGCTAACACGTCAGCCCTATGATTCTCTACCCCCAGTATCTAATGAATCTCAATCCCCTTAGACTACTTTATGAGCTTATTAACTTTCTGGAGGTATGGAGCCACATAGCCTTCTCAGGTCTCAAAATCTATATTAACTTGGTTTATCACAAGTTGCAAATCACTCTTAATGAGAATTTTCTTAGCTAGGAATGCTTGGAAGACCCTAAGCCAGCTAAGAGGGTGTTATACACAACCTCACTATTAGAGGTTAGGAAGCCAAACAGAATTACGTAACAAAGTTCATCTCTTTTAGGGCTAATGAGATCAATGTATACTCTACATCCTCAAGAATTAAATGCCTTATCAATGTAGAGTGTCCAAATTAACGCCCAAGTTATCCTTCATCTAATCGTTTAAGGATCCCTCAGAGAGGACTTTTGATGTGACTAAGTTCCCATGTGTGCATTTGACAACAAAATTTGTGAAAGCTTATCCGTTGATAGTTATTCTCAGCTTGTATTAGATGTTGAACTTACGAGCTCAATCGCTCACCTGTTTAATCATCGAGAGAGGTTAAGTTTGTGCAAAATTTATCTCAATGGTTGATTGGTGAGGGCAATGATGGTATGTACTTAAAAGTATGGTAGTAACTTTTATCCTGATATAACTAGCGTGAGGGTTAGCTTCTCAGCCAAAGGATAATGACTCTCAGGGTTTGTCAAATCTTTGCTGGTAAAGTATATTGGTCTTTGCCCTCCTCCTTTTTTTTTACCAAGACTGAGCTTAGTGCTTGTGCTGAGACCTCTACATAGATGATTAATTGGTCCCTAGTCCTTAGTACTACAAGGTAAATAAGTTGGCCTTGGTATGCCTTGAGCTTTTGGAAAACTTCTTCGCACTGAGGAGTTCACCTTATATTTTCCCTTTTCTTGATATTCTGAAAAAAAATTCGAATTTAAAAGGATTTTCTTTTTTCAAATTAGCCATTTCTGTCTTGATTTTACTCAAAGGAAAATTTTAAAATATTTGTCAATGGCTTTTAAAATGAACTTACTAAGGGCAATAATTTATCTTGTTAACTTTGAATTTCTTTCACTCTATTCGGGGACATCATTTTTAAAATGGCTTTAACATTTTTAAGCCTGGCTTTAATCCATCTCTAGCTACTATAAGTCCTAGAAACTTTTATAACTCGACCTCAAAGGTAGACTTCTTAGGATTCAACTTCATATTATACTTCTTTAGGATTTTGAATGTCTTTTTCAAGCCCTCCATATGGTTTTCTAGTTGCATTGAATTGGTAATCATGTTATCTACATAGACCTTTATGTTTTTTCTATTTAGGGTTTTAAATAGCCTATTAACAAGCCTCTGATAAGTAGTCCCGACATTTTTTAATCCAAATGACATAACTTTGTAACAATATGTCCCCTAATGAGTGATGATAAGGTCTTCTCTTTGTTGACCAGGAACATCTTGATCTAATTATATCTTGAAAAGGCGTTAATGAAACTAAGAAGCGCATGTCTAGCTATGGCGTCTACTAATTGGTCGTTTTTTAAGAGAGAAAAATTATCTTTTAAGCAGGCTTTATTTAATTCTGTTAATTCTATGCATATTCTCTTTTTTCCATTAACTTTCTTGACCATTACTACATTAGCCAACCATTCGGGATAGCAGACTTCTCAGATGAATCCTATAGCTATCATGACCTCATTCCTCTTCTAATTTAAGATTCTCTTTTCTGTTTAACAAGTTTCAAATATGAGATGATAGCTCAGGTATGGGATATTAGTGAAGGATTTATCCTCGGTACATCTTCATAAGACTAGGCGAAAATATCTGAGAGTTCCTTCACTAATACACTCAAACCATCCTTTGATCTTTGGATTGAACTGTGAACTAATTTTTACTAACTTTTCAGGGGATCCTTGTAATATCTAATCCCTATTAGTAACATCGGCGCTTAGATTTCGGTATAGAGCAATAAAGACACCATAGAGTTACCCGATTCTAACCCTATTAGAAAATTTTTTTTATTGTGCGCGTAAGAGATATTAGACCTAATTGGATAATTTCACACTCGATCGGAGTGTGGGACGACCCTAGAATATTTTTAGAATTTTTCTCTATTGACTTGGAAAATGAAATTTTAATTTACTACATGAATTTCCATTTAAGAGTTATGTATAGTACAAGCCTTGGTTGAGAAACACAATCCATAGATTAGAGAATTGACCAATTAGAGACAAGTTCATGGATTTTCAAGTTGGGAATTCTAGTTAGTTCTTTTGACTATTCTAACTAAATAGTTACAAAGGAACCAATTACATACTTAGTTTCCAACCAATGGAAATTTACGAATTTTGAGTTAGTTAAGGGGCAAATTGGTCAATTGAGGGAGCACTATATAAAAGTGGAAGTGTGTAAAAATTTTGAGAGAGGAAAGCATAACATCTTAGAGCTCAAAAGAGTGAAAATTCGTCCAAGTGAAGATGGGTGCTGCTACAGTGAAATTTCAAGTTTGTTTCATGATTTGTTATGCTTGATCAAGCTAAAATAAGATCACATACTAGTTTCTAAGATCAATTGAAGCCTCATTTAATGAAAATCCAAGAAAAATAGGTAAGAAAAACATTTTTTTATGAGGATGATATATGAACTTTCAAGATTTCTTCAATTGATGTTCTTGTGTATTCTTGGTTTAGATTGAGTTGAATTTTAGTGTAGAGCTTGCAGGAGTTATCAAATTGAAGAAATTGGCAAGGTAAGAATTAAGGTTTTGGGTGACTTTGATGTAGAGATCTCAATTGGTTGTAATTAGGGCATTAGAATGAAAATGGCTTGATTTTGATGATATTGGAACAAGAAATTAAGAAAAGAAATGTGTTGGGTGGTGGATGTAAATTCTACCACTTTAAGAAAGTTAGGGTTGAATTGTTGTGTATAAATGGTGCCTTATGGAAATTGAATATACATGGATGATGAAAAATAAAAAAAATGGACAAAAGGGGACATAATTGTCCATTTTGATAAGGTGAATGGCAATTATGTCCAACAAAAGTTATAGGGTGTTAAGAAATTTTCAGGGAGTCGGATGGTGAGTTAGATTAAATTAAATGACTCCGTAAATAAAAATTGAAAAGTAGGTGAAGAAAATCGAGACCGGTGAGTTAGATTAAATTAAATGACTTTGTATGCCGATTAGAGCGTTTAGTAATTAAATGACATTCTAGAGTTTGAATTAGTTCTAAATGTTATTTATGGTGTGTAGGTGAAGAAAATCGAGACCGGTAACGAGAGTAGAAATTCGAAGCAAAATTAAGCTCTGAGCAGTTGTTAGTGAAAATCTGTCATATTTTATCTTTTGTTTATTTGTTTCCACATAATGAAAATTGTATGTTTTATGAACTTTTAATGCATAGACATGATTTATGATTTGGATATATATATATATATATATATATATCCATAGATATGTATTTATATGTTCGGTTTAAGAAACATCTTTAAAACTACTACATCAGTTTCAAAGGCCATTAGTACCCTCAGATTATAGTGGTAGTGATTGTATTAGACCCGGGCGGTATATCCCGTATACCTGGGTAGGTATTGGGGGTATGTCACTAACTATGAAAAGTTGGGTTGTCGAGTCATATGAGTCGTTCTACGTGTACGGGGTATTGTCTCGCTATATATAAGCGATGTAGGATTCTGCTACATAGCCAATGAGATGTCACAGTAGGCGTTGCTAGTTGAGATGCCCCGTGACCGACTCACGTGTGCGGTGCTAGTTGAGTCGCTGCGTAAGTATAGAGCTTTATGGTTACCTTTGGTTCAGTTTAGAAAGAAAATGGTCGAGCGAGGACTTTAATAGTTTTCGAGCTACCAATCACATATTATGCATTTATATGTGCATGTTAGTTATTATGTCTTACAGATTTTGGATATTGTTTTCCAAATATGTAAATAAAACCCACTCAGTAAGATTTCATCGACATTTGATGTTAGAAATTATTTTACAGCTTTATACAAGTTTTAGAAGCATGATTTATGCATATCTTTTAGAATATAATATCTATACAGAATGTTATTTTATTTCACTAAGCTCCTTTAGCTCACTCGTTTTGTGTTTTATGTTTTCTAAACTCCATTTCCAAGTGCAAGTCCGGTATGCAAGCTGTTGATTCTCCTACTACTGATTAGTGAGCCAAATATGAAGATCATTTTTGTAAATATAAATGTGTTGAGTAACACATTTTTACTTTCTGCATAATAGTTATAGGCTTGTATTGTACATATTTTATTTTATAATCAAAAAGAGGTTTCGATATTGTGATGATCGTTTCACTTTTTGTTAGTATGCCAGTTTTGTGTTCAAAAATGAAATTATTGAGTTGAATTAGATTTGGTTTTGAAAAAGACCAGAAGTCCTATTTGGTAGTATTGAGAAGCAGTTGGAAATAGAAGTGAAATTTTTTTGCATGTTTTGATATTGGATTTTCAGAAAAATAAGGGAAACTCTGCCTTTTTTTTTTAAATTTAAGAAGTCATTTCCATGTAAATTCTAATATTTTCTTAGTAATAGCAAGAACTAAAAATGGGTTCGCATCGTAGAATTTCTCAACTTACACAATTATATTCTAAGGAACTTCTATCGAGGTGCCCGGTAGGGCTGCTGGTATCTACAGTAGATGGTTTCGGACTAGGTCCTGTCAGAGTAGTATCAAAGCCCAATTTTTTAAGTTTTAGTTAAAAAGTTTATTTTTAGAATGAGATTCTTGAAAATTCATGCATATTTTTCTAAGATTAGTAAATAGAATTCTATGCATTTAATAATCATTTGCATCACTAAATTCACAGAAAATATGCATCGTTGTGGAGGCCCGCGTACTATGAGAGCAGGTGCAGAGGCTTTTGCATCTGAAGAGGAGTAGGGGAATGAATTGGTAAATATTCCTATACCTTAGACCTTTCTTGAGTCATCTCAGCCTACCGAGCTAGAGGGTGAAAACATAAATGTAGCTCAGATGGCCCAGATGCTAGCTGCAGCGATCCAGCAGCCAAGAGAGACAGGAGTGTCCATTAAGCATGCCAAGAAATTGGGCGTTAAGCCGTATAATGGTACCGAAGACCCTGAGAGAGCATCCATCATGGTTAGAGAATAATGAAGAAGTTTTCCAAGTTATGGGATGTACTGAAGAACAGATGGTGGTATACTTTACATTTTTGTTGAAGGAATGAGCGAAAGACTGGTGGAAGACCTTGCAAAAGAGGAATGCCTATGGGGTGTCTTGGGAACTTTTCAAAAAGGAATTTCTGATTACCCTAAAAGTTATAAAGATGTGAAGATAAAAGAGTCCTTCAAGCTGGAACAAGGTTCTCTCTCGGTGGCAGAGTACGAGAAGAAGTTTTCAGAGCTCCTCCGTGTCGTTCCCTTTATAGCTGATAATGAAGAGCAGAAGGCTAATCGATTTGCAGTGGGTCTCAATCCTCGAATCAGGGCGTACGTTGTATCGGCAGCCCACACTTAGTATGGAGCATTGGTAAAAGCTGCAACTCGAGTTAAAAGAAGCATGACGGTCATTCCTAAACCAAAACAGTAGGGCCAGAAAAGAGATTAGCCAGGTGGTCTCAATGAGGACATAGTAAATTCACACGAACAGAGGAGAGATCTACATAGTCCAGCAGTCAGAAACCAAGCCAAGGAACTTAATCCAGTCAAGTTTTCATTCGGCAACCATCGGCCAGATCCCAAAGCACTAAAAAGAGTTGCAAGAATTTTCCAATGTGTAATAAATATGGCAAGGCCCATCCGGGGAATTGTAGGAAGGGGACTACCGGTTGTTAAAAGTGTGGTCAAAATGGCCACTACATGAGGAATTGCCCGAATGATGGAGCCAGTAGTAAGCTAGAAGACAGACCACTAGCTCCAAGATAACCTAGTGGTGGCCGATGACAGATTCGAGGTGGTCCCCAATTCAGAAGGCCGAGCGGCTCAGGCCATCTTATTAAGGGAGTTGGTCGAGGAGGACCATCCGAAGGACTGCAAGGTAGACCTCATACCTAGGCTTTGGTATTTGCAATAACCCAGCAAAAGGCGGATGCGGCCCTAGAAGTTGTGACATGTACGATGTCAATTTTTGATCGAGATGTTTATATACTGATAGATCCTGGAGCAACCCATTTTTTTATTTCTATGAATTCTGCTGCAAATGCTAGTATAATGCCCTAATTATTAGATTGTGCGGTAGTAGTGTCTCTTCCTACAGAAGACTCTATTGTAGCAGAAATGGTGTATAGGGGTAGTAAAATCAGTATTGAGGGCCAAGTATTTATGGAGGATTTGATTTTACTGGCCATCAGTGAGTTTGATGTGATTTTGAGGATGGATTAGTTGTCTAAATATCGGGCCTCAATGGATTATTTTCGAAAAGAAGTTAGATTAGGTAGCCCAGAGGGAACGGAAGTCATTTTTTATGGAGTGCGAAAATCACTTTCTGCCAGTATGGTGTCGGTAATGAGGGCAAGAAAGATGTTTTGGAAGTCGTGTTAGGGGTACTTAGTCTATGTCATAGAAGTAAGAGACGGTGGAATGAAATTTGAGGATAGTCCAGTTGTTAGAGAGTTTCTGGATATATTCTCAAAGGATCTTCGGAGCTTACCTCTAGATAGAGAAATAGAGTTTCGAATAGAAATAGCTCTCGGAACTCAACCAATTTTTAAAGCACCTTACAAAATGGCTCATTCAAAATTGAAAAACTGAAGGTGTAGATAGAAGAGTTGGTGAATAAGGATTTCATCCAACCGAGTACTTCTCATTAGAGGGCACCGATTTTTTTTATAAAGAAGAAAGATGGAAGTATGAGATTATACATTGATTACAGGGAACTAAATAAAGTAACATTGCGTAATTAATATCCACTTTCGAGAATTGATGATTTGTTTGATCAGCTGCAGGGGGCCAGAGTATTTTCCAAGATAGATCTGAGGTCAGGCTATCATCAACTAAAAATTCGGGAGGAATATGTTCCCAAGACGGCCTTTAGAACCCGATACGGGCATTATGAATTCCTGATTATGCCTTTTGGGCTGACTAATGCCCTAGCTGCTTTTATAGATCTTATGAACAAAGTCTTTCGATCTTATTTAGATTGGTTTATGATAGTATTTATTGATTATATATTGGTTTATTCAAGCAGCGAGGAATAGCACGCAGAACGTCTGAGAATTATTTTGTAAACCTTAAGGGAGCATCGGCATTACGCCAAACTCATTAAATGTCAATTCTAGCTAGATAGAGTTGCATTTTTTAGACATGTAATATCCGCAGAAAAGGTAACAGTAGATCCCCAGAAGATTGAAGCCATAGTAAATTGGAGACAGCCACGAATGTGATGGAAGTCCGTAGTTTCTTGGGTTTAGCTGGGTATTATAGAAAGTTTGTAGAGGAATTTTAAAAGATAGTCGCTCCTCTGACTAAACTAACTCAGAAAGAAGAGAAGTTTGTATGGTCGGAAGCGTGTCAGCGGAGTTTCAAAGAGTTAAGGCAAAGGTTGACTTCGGCCCTAGTGCTTACACTGCCGTCAGGGAAGGACGGATTTATCATATATTGTGATGCTTTTAGGCAGGGTTTAGGTTGTATGCTGATGCAGAAGGAAAAAGTAATAGCCTATGCTTCTAGATAATTAAAGAAGCATGAATAGAATTACCCTACACATGACCTAGAACTAGCTGCAGTAGTTTTTACTCTAAGAATTTAGAGGCATTATTTGTATGGGGTTCCTTGTAAGATCTTTACGGATCATAAGAGCTTGCAGTACTTGTTCACCCAAAAAGAACTGAATATGAGGCAGAGAATGTGGTTAGAGCTTATTAAAGATTATAAGTGTACCCTAGAGTACCATCCGAAAAAAGTTAATGTGGTAGCAGATGCTCTCAGCAGGAAGCCTGTCATTTCAATAACTCACTTGAAGGTCGCATATTTATCAATGTTGATAGAATTGAGGCCTTTGGGTGTAAAATTAGAATTGTCAGGTTCGGGAGCACTATTAGCCATATTTCAAGTCCGTCTGATACTGGTTGATCGGATCAGAGAACTCTAGACTCATGATCCATAGGTAGTTAAATTGAAGGGTAAAATCGAGTCGGGGCAACAAAAAGATCTTTCAGTGATCGAGGATGGTGTAGTAACCTTAGGTCAGAGATTATATGTACCAAATATAAATGAGTTAAGAAGACAGATTATGGAAGAAGCTTATTCTTCTGCATATGCTAAGCATCCGAGGAGCACAAATATGTACCGTACCCTAAAAAAGCACTACTAGTGGAAGGGTATGAAGAAAGATATAGCCAAATTTGTCTCAAGATGCCTAACTTGCCAGCAAGTAAAGGCTGAGCATTAGAAATCTGTAGGGCTCTTACAACCTCTTCCGATTCGTGAGTGGAAATAGGAGAGAATAACGATGAATTTCGTGGTATGACTTCTACGTAGCAAAAGAGGCAACAACACAATATGGGTAATTGTTGATAGACTGACAAAATCTGCCAATTTTCTACCTATTAAAAGCAATTATTCTTTAGATAAATTGACCCAGTTGTACGTAGATGAGGTGGTACGACTCCATGGCATTCCTGTATCCATTGTGTCAGATAGGGATCCACGATTCACTTCTCGATTTTAGCCCAGCTTACAGAAAGCTCTAGGCACTAAATTAAATTTTAATACGGCCTTTCATCCACAGACGGATTGCCAGTTTAAACGGACAATTCAAATACTCGAGGATATGCTTAGAGCATGTGTTATGGAGTTTAAGGAGAGTTGGGATACTCATCTGCCACTGATGGAATTCGCCTACAATAATAGCTACCAGACGAGCATCGGGATGGCACCATATGAAGCATTGTATGGAAGAAAGTGCAAAACTTCAGTTTGTTAGGATGAGGTAGGTAAAAGAAAATTGTTCGACCTATAAATTGTCTAGATTACTTCAAAAATGATTCAAGTTATCAGGTAAAGATTGAAAATAGCTAAAGATAGGTAGAAGAGGTATGCAGATAATAGGAGAAGAGACTTGGAGTTTCAGATTGGTGATAAGGTCTTTCTGAAGATATCGCCATGGAAGGGAGTACTAAGATTCGGGAAGCGAGGAAAGCTGAGTCCCCGATACATTGGATCGTACAAGATAGTTGGAAGAGTTGGAGTGGTGGCATATCATCTACGGTTACCAGAAGATCTGGCTAGAATCCATGACGTGTTTCACGTTTTCATATTTCACAAGGATTTAGCAGATCCTTTGCACATCCTAAGGGAACAGTCAGTGGAATTGACCGAGAATCTGACCTACGAAGAGAAGCATGTGCAAATCCTAGACCGGAAGAACAGCTTCGTAATAAAAGCATTTCCTTGGTGAAAGTATTATGGATGAACCATGGAGTAGAAGAAGTCACATAGGAACGTGAAGATCAGATGCGAGTACAACAACCTCACCTCTTCAAGACAGGTACTATTTAAATTTCGAGGACGAAAATTTTTTAAGGAGGGGTAAAATTGTAATATTCAATCCCTATTAGTAGTATCGACGCCTAGATTTCAGTATAGAGCAATAAAGACACCGTACGGTTACCCGATTCTAACCCTATTAGAAATATTTTTTTTATTGTGCACGTGAGAGATATTAGACCTAATTTGGTAATTTCACACTCGGTTGGAGCGTCGGACGAACCTAGAATATTTTTGAAAATTGTCTCTATTGGCTTGGAAAAGGAAATTTTAATTTACTACATGAATTTCCATTTAAGAGTTATGTATAGTACAAGCCTTGGTTGAGAAACACAATCCATAGATTAGAGAATTGACCAATTAAAGACAAGTTCATGGATTGCCAAGTTGGGAATTCTAGTTAGTTCCTTTGACTATTCTAACTAAATAGTTACAAAGGAACCAATTACATACTTAGTTTCCAACCAATGAAAATTTACGAATTTTGAGTTAGTTGAGGGGCAAATTGATCAATTGAGGGAGTACTATATAAAAATGGAAGTGTGTAAAACTTTTGAGAGAGGAAAGCATAACATCTTAGAGCTCAAAAGAGTGAAAATTCGTCCAAGTGAAGATGGGTGTTGCTATAGTGAAATTTTAAGTTTTTTTCAAGATTTGTTATGCTTAATCAAGCTAAAATAAAGTCACATACCAGTTTCTAAGATCAATTAAAGTCTCTATTAGTAAAAATCCAAGAAAAAAGAGGTAAGAAAAGTATTGTTTTGTGAGGATAACATGTGAACTTTCAAGATTTTTTCAATTGACGTTCTTGTGTGTATTCTTAGTTTAGATTGAGTTGAATTCTAGTGTGGAGTTTGAAGGAGTCATCAAATTAAAAAAATTGGCAAGGTAAGAATTAGGGTTTTGGGTGACTTTGATGTAGAGACTTCAATTGGTTGCAATTATAGCATTAGAATGAAATTGGCTTGATTTTGATGCTATTGGAACAAGAAATTGAGAAAAGAAATGTGTTGGGTGGTGGATGTAAATTCTGCCACTTTAGGAAAGTTAGAGTTAAGTTGTGTTTTGGTTGAATTGTTGTGTATAAATGGTGCCTTATGTAAATTGAATGTATATGGATGATGGAAAATTAAAAAATGAAGAAAATGGGACATAATTGTCTATTTTGGTAAGGTGAAGAGAAATTATGTCCAACCAAAGTTATAGGATGTTAAGAAATTTTCAGGGCGCCGAATGGTGAGTTAGATGAAATTAAATGACTCTGTAAATGAAAATTGAAAAATAGCATCCATCCAGGCTTTGTATGTCGATTAGGACATTTAGTAGTTAAATGAATTCTAACGTTTGAATTGGTTCTAAATGTCATTTATGGCGTGTAGGTGAAGAAAATTAAGACCGGTAACGGGAGTAGAAATCCGAAGTGAAATTAAGCTCGAAGCAGTTGTGAGTAAAAAACTGTCATTGTTTATCTTTTATTTATTATGTTTCCCCATAATAAAAATTGTATGTTTTATAATCTTTTAATGCATAGACATGATTTATGATTTCGATATATATATCCATAGATATGCATTTACATGTTCGGTTTAAGAAACAGCTTTAAAACTACTACATCAGTTTCAATGGCTATTGGTACCCTCATATTATAGTGGTGGTGATTGTATTATACCCGGCTGATATATCCCGTACACATGGGCAGGTATTGGTGGTGTGTCACTAACTCCTAGAAGTCGGATTGTCGAGTCATATGAGTTGTTTTATGTGTATAGGGTATTGTCTCGCTATATGTAAGTGATGTAGGATTCTGCTGCATAGTCAGTGAGATGTCTTGAGATGTCACAGTGGGTGTTGCTAGTTGAGATGCCCCGTGACCTATTCACGTGTGCGGTGTTAGTTGAGTCGCTGCGTGAGTATAGAGCTTTAGGGTTACCATTGGTTCAGTTTAGAAAGAAAATGGCCGAACAAGGACTTTAATAGTTTTCGAGCTACCAATCACATATTATGCATTTATATGTGCATGCTAGTTATTATGTTTTATAGATTTTGGATATTGTTTTTCGAAGATGTAAATAAAATCCACTTGGTAAGATTTCATCGGCATTTGATGTTAGAAACCATTTTACAACTTTATACAAGTTTTAGAAGCATGATTTATGCATGTCGTTTAGAATATAATATCTATGCAGAATGTTATTTTATTTAAAATCTTAATGCATTTACTGAGCTCCTTTAGCTCACTCGTTTTATATTTTATATTTTATAAACCCCCTTTCCAGGTGCAGGTCTCGGTATGCAAGCTGTTAATTCTCCTACTGCTGATTAGTGGGCTAAATCTGAAGATCATTTTTGTAAATGTAAATGTGCTGAGTAGCACTCTTTTTACTTTATGCATAGTAGTTCTAGGCTTGTGTTGTACATATTTTTTTTATGAACAAAAAGAGGTTTCGATATTGTGATGATCGTTTCACTTTTTGTTAGTATGCTAATTTTGTGTTCAAAAATGAAAGTATTGAGTTGAGTTGAATTTGGTTTTGAAAAGGACCAGAGGTCCTATTTGGTAGTATTGAGAAGCGGTTGGAAATAGAAGTGAAATTTCTTTGTGAATTTTTATATTAGATTTTCAAAAAAATAGGGGAAACTCTGCCCCTTTTTTTTTTTTAATTTAAGAATCATTTCTATGTATATTCCAAGATTTTCTCAATAATAGCAAGAACTAAAAAAGGGTTCGCCTCGTAGAATTTCTCAACTTACAAAGTTATATTCTAAGAAACTTCCGTCAAGGTGCGCGGCAGAGCCGCTGGGATCTATAGTAGAGGGTCTTGGGCTGGGTCCTGTCAATTCTTGTTTGACTTATACTGAAAGCAACTCCCCTACTGATCTTGGGTGTTTTTATTGATATTTATTCCTCAAATCTACTATCCAGATATAAAAAGTCCTTTTTACTGAGGTTGTATAGTAACTTCTTGTCATCTTTTAATCATTGGAGGTGGCTCCTACTCCATCTTCAGCCAGATATTTTACATTTAGATAATAGATGGACATAGTCGCATTTGATTCCTCATGAATAATCGCCCTAACAAAACTTTATAAGGGAAATGATGATCGACCACAACAAAGCTCACCATTATAATCTTTACGTATGGTCTTTCTCTTAGGGACATAGATATGTACTCCAAGAGGCATAGCACAACTGTCCCCAAACTCGTATAAAGGAGTTTGAGTCTTTTTCTATCTTTTGGTCCTTAATGCCAATATCATATAATGCCTTTTTTAGATTATATTTATAGAGCTTCTTAATTTGACAAATACATGGTTCACCCCAGCTTTTACTATTTTATATTGAGATGCATGACATGTCTTATGGATAACTAATTCTTTGGGTATCTTTTTTAATAAACTTGATAGGAATAGCTTGAACTCGAGGATTTTTATCAGCCAGGGTATAACACATCACTTGGTGTCCTACTAAGGAATATCAGAAGTAGTTTTTTCTGTCCCTATTGAACTCTTTGGATAATGTAGGGACTCATGAGATTATCATAGTCATCCTCAATTGAGTTGAGGACTTGAGATCTAAAGCCTTGATTTGTTGAAGCTCTTTTTGTTCTAGATTGACTTTGAACTCCTTTAGATATCTATTTTTAATAGACGGTCTACTTGCTTTCTTATAGGCTTATTGGTAATGTGCCAATGGTCCTAATGAAAGTCACACTTCTTATTTTGGTTGTGTTATGTCGTGGGTGCTTTTATAGTGACTGACTTTTCAAGTAGACCTTTTTCTTTTATGAGTCAAATATAATCTCTAAGAGAACAGTGAGGGGAAAAAGTTTTCTTCCTAAATTCTTGCCACCTTATGAGGAAATCTCCTCATTTTTTCACCCTATATTTCTTTGTGTGGTCGGTCTCTTTGAGGATTTTTCACTACCCTAGGTGATGTTCGATCCCTTCTTTCTCTTAACATTCTTTTTTGATAAATCATCTTACTTCTCAACTTTTTCTTGAGTATTTAGTATCGTCATCCTATTTGCTTCTTCTTCGATCACTATATACTTAGGTCTTCAATCATAAGCAATTGTATAGGTTGCGAGTGGATTCTCGGACAAATAATACGAAATCAATTTAGCCTTAGCCCTACCCTTTAAGGTTTCCAATGCGACAAATGGGTTAAATGCCCTAAGTTGGATCACTTCTCAGTGGAACCATCCCATAAAGTCCCTTAAGCTCTCTATTCAGCCTTATTTAAGTTTATTCAGCCATTAAAGGTCTTTGGTCAACTCATAGGCTTCTAAAAAATATTAGACAAACTTTTCGGGTAGCTTATTATAAGATGTAATACACATCTGCTTTAAACTTTTGTTTTAGATGAGAGTTTGTCCTTCCAGGTTCATGTAAAATAATTGCCAGATTTGATTCTGCCTTAATCTTGTAATGGATAATGTTGTATGTATTTTAAGCACAAAATTTAAGCACAAGTATATGCTATCGTAACAAGTAATAAATGGACTTTTGAATCAGATGTCGAACCTACATAGATAATTTTTATTTTCTTCCAAGTATTAAAATTGCATCTTTCAAGTAATTATCCAGAAAATTAAATCTTTAATTGCAATTAATTAAATAAAGTAAAAAAAATACAAAAAATTAAATAACACATCTCAAATAAATCAAGAAGTTAGCAAGATAGAGAAAGTCATAGATTAATTATTATCTTTCAATATGTTTTTTAAAGATTACATTTTTAATATTTATATCCCTAAATTCTTATTATAGGTTAAAACACCAATATATTTACAAGCTTCTCTCAAGGTCATACAAGTATCTCTTAAGTTACAAAATACTTATATTTCTATGGTACTTATAATAAATTAAAATTTATTAAGAGCAAGTCTTATTGATCATACATGTTAATTAAGTATAATCTTATCCTAATTTGAAACTTGTATATTACTCTATAATCATGCATTAAATTATCTAGGTCTAAATATAGTGATGTCTCTTCTGAGTTTATCAAAGTATTATCAATTCAATCATAATATTGATCAGATATAATAAAGCATTAAGAACAAATAATTTAAATAATAAAAAATTAAATTTAAATAAATAAAAAAAGATCCAACAATTAAGCACATATATTGAGTTTAAGTAATAACCCTAAAAAAGAAATTAGTGTATGAAAATAAGAGAATTATGGCTGAAAATAAAATAAATATGATACAACTAAAAGCAAGCCAATATAGACGCTAATTCGCAGTTAGTTGATATGTTAAAGATTCGCCAATAATATCTTGCTTCCTTAAATTCTCCTTGCTTCTCTCCTTAAAATTATTCTTTTTCTATGTGTTGTGACTCTAAAAGTCCTAAGTTGTGCATTCTTTGAAGTTTAAAATGAGTTGCCTTTATATAGGAATTAATTGGAGTCTTGGAGTTGTATTTCTTTTTACTTTAAGAATTGTCAAATCGCTGCAACAAATACTGTTCATTGCTAGGGCAAAGTTACGGTAGCGCATACTATTTATGCTTACTGTTCACGCACACTTCGCGTGGGATATCAGTAAAATGTTTTGGACGCTAAGGCGAATTTTGGCTGCAACGATTTTATTGTAGCAAAATCACTGTTCATGGATTGTAGCAGGTTACTATAGCAAATTTAATGTTTTGCTTTGTTTTCTTTAAATTTTCATTCCTATTTGTTCCATTGACTCTTACAAAATAATAATAAAACTTATAAAAAGCCTGATATTCTTATTAAGATGAGCAATTAATTAAGATAAGGGAGTGAAAATAATAGATACAATTTACACTTATCAGATAACAAGTCAATCACTTGGTCTATATAATGGTTCAAGTCGGTCACTTCTTTATAGATCGGGAGTTTGGGCAATCTAAATGCTACGAGCAATTCTATGCCTCTGAGCTTATCAGTAAGAGGAGACTTTCTCTCCTTCTTAGTAACCTTTAGGGGAGAAAGCTATCACTTCCGTTTTTTATCCATTAGCTTGTGGAACTATTCTTCTAATCCTTGTACTTTTTCCTCTAAAGGTACTTCTGGCATCACACTTCTTTGTTTGTTTCCTTTTCTAAGTCTCTACTTGTTTAATATCTTACAATCATCATGCTCATCTAGATTGTCTTTATTTCTTTCCGCGCCTTGATTTGTCTACCTCACCTCGAGTCATCGACCTTTGAGTATGCATGTTCTCAATTACTAAGTTCTCAACATAACCTCCTACTCTGGGGTTGGCTTTCTTCTTTAAATGACTTTTGTATCCCTTCTTTTTTTACTCTTGAATGAATCAAGCAAGAAACCTACTCTTCTTAATTGATAGGAATGGTTCCATCAAATTTAGGGGGTTGACTTGTCAGTTGGTTGCTTCTCAGGCTCATATTGCTTTTTTAACTTTATATGCTTCTCTAGTACTACTGCTAATAATTCTCCCAACTCTTCCCTTTCTTATCTTACTCTCCTCGATTTTTCTTCTAATTTTATTCGCCAGGTGGGCATTGCCCTTTCTTAGTGTGCCACATTGTCATTCTGTATCCCTAATGACTAGTTTTGGTTGATTTAATTAGGATTCTAAGTTAACTGCTAGTTTTGTTCATTATCATAGACAATCATGAACATCGTGACTATCTTATTTGCATTTGCTTGATTGCTCTTTATGATTTTTTTTTTCTTTTTACAAACAATGCCAAAGTGTAAACCTTAAAATTTAAGATATTTTGGACCTATGAATTGAATTTATACTTCTTGGAAACAACAACTAGATCTCTTTGAAGGGCTGAGCTAAGATGGTCCCTCCTGACACGTACTGGGGTTTATGAATCTCTTGCAACCACAAATAAGATTAAGTCGTGCAAAGTTTTTTCCTACAACACTTAAGTCAATATTGGCTCTATGGGAAAAGATTATAAAGGAAAAAAAAAAGTAATGAAGTGAGGCTTAATCTTTCCTTAATGTGCAAGTGCAACTTTTAGGGTTCTAATTTATTTTAAACGTTGATGTTCCAAAGAAAAATCCTCTACTTAATTATTTAGTCTTATTTTCATAGACTTTTCTGTATTAGATATAGAAGGTTTTTTTTTTAAAAAAATAGAACCATATCTTTACCTTTATGTTTTGGACTCATCTCGAGATTATAATAGTGAGATTTGTATCGAAAATCTTGGGACTCTAAAATTCTTAAGAATACGGGTAGTTTAAGTCCTTGCTCAGGATATGCCTTCCCTATCGCTTCCAAAAGGTTTTAGTAGTTGATCTCGATTAGAGTAAATTTTCAAAGATACTTGTTGATGTCAAAGACTTTGGAGCCAAAGATCATGGGCAAGTTCCATGGCACTTATTTCTTTAATATCGGGTCTTCTTAATAGTAGTAGGCCGAAGTCTAGGACACCTATATAATGACCCTTCTTGTAAGCCTCGGGTGGTGTATTCTTAAGATATCTGAATTCGAGGTCTTTGAGCTATTAAGTCTTCATTGGATTTTCTAAAAGTTGAGTTTGAGCCAAATTTTAAGGGGAATCGTATGTATTAATATTAAATAATTTTTTTAAGTCTAAATAATTTAATGTTACAAATAATATTGCAGTACACTTATAAATATATTAATAAGACAATTATAAGACCACTCAAACCAACCAAGATTGAATTTGTTATAGAACATTGCAAAAATTTAAACTAAAATTGATTGAAACTTTATGTCCTCAAATTTTAGTATTTATTTACCCTCTTCTCTTCATTTTTTTAAAAAAAATACATAAAGTTAAATCATTAAACTAAAATATTACAAAGTAAATTAGAATTATAGTGCATGAAATAAATCGAAGTTCACAAATAATCTATTTCAATACACATTCGAGAAAACTTGTAGAAGTTTTCTGACATTTAGAGAAGCAAATCTTGTATAAAATAGCCACTCAATAACAAATGTTGCACACAATAAAAATTTGAGCTTCGTTGTAAATACTTCATTCTTCATTATCACCATTCATCACTAACTTTGATCTTTCCACACAGTATTGTATTAAATGATTTGCAAAAACCACTTTAAGTTAGAGTCTAGGTGGAGCAAAACTACCCTAAATAAAAATTTAGGTGAGAATTTATTTCTTCATAAAAGAAAAAGATAAAAACAAATAACAAAAAAAAGTTATTTTTCACTAGCACTTTTTCGGTGAAAAATGAAAAAAAAGACGGTTACTCGTTAAAAATTTCTAAATTTTGATTTAAGGAAAAAAAAAGTTTCAAACTTTTTTAATTATATTTATTTGATTAAATATAATTTATATTTTAATATTGTGAATATAAAAATATATGAGTTTAAAATAAAAATTATTTGTATACATTTCCTTGAATTAACGATATTAAATGTTGGTATTTTGAAGTGAAAAAATATAGGCTGATATTGAACAAAATATATGCTCAAGTAACTTGAACAAAACGGTGCGCATTTACGATTTAGAAATCGCTCTGGACGGCGCCGCTTGGCTCCAAAAGCGGCGATTCGTAGTTTCGTACCCTCTTCTCTTTTTAACTTTTTTAACTCCAGCAAGTACTTAATTCTACGCAAATCGAATCCAGGTATGAACCCTAATCTATGTCTCTAGTTTTTGCATTCTACAAATACGTTTACAGTTCTCTATCTATTAATCTTTATCGAATTGAAGCTTTTCATTTTAGGAAATTAATAAAATTGAGCCATGTAAGACTCAGAATTTCGAATTATCATTTGGCTTCTGAAGCCACTAATGGATTATAGATTTTTTATTTGAAATTCAAACACCTTTTGGGGGTCGATAATGCGCACTTAGGTGTTTTTAAAAGTGTTCATGTTTTTGCACGTCTGATATTCTAAACAGTGTTTTATTCTAACGAGAGCAGCACAAATTGCTGGTGATTTTGCTATGTTTATGTTATTTTTTCTATTTGGGGTTATGTTTTGATTACCAAATAATCTGTTTTATCTAAATTTATTTCATTTCTACATATCTTGAACTAAATAATGAAAAGTTGAACAAAGATGCTTTTGTGCTTAACCCAGAAAATTTTGCTGAAAACTACCTATTTAGAAAGTTTTGTTATTCTTCAGTGTTGGCGACCCCAATTCAACTCTGTTTATAATTCTTAATTTTCTATGTTGCAGAGGTGGCAAATTGAACTTTAATTTATTGTACATGGAAATGATAAGTGTATATTCATAATGGATACAAAGGCATTGGCAAAATCAAAGAGAGCTCATTCTCAGCACCATAAAAACAAGTTTCATTCACATCACAAATCCAAAGCCCCAGCAGTTGCCTCTGAAAATGCTGGAAGCAAAGAGAAGCAACCAGGGAAGCAAGTTGGGGCAGGAACCCGTGAGTCTCGGTGTTTATCTAGACTCCCATCAAACTGGGATCGTTATGAAGATGAATTTGATTTGGATTCAGCAGATCCATCTGTTGATAGCACAAGTCAAGCCTCTGGTGTTGTTGTGCCGAAGAGTAAAGGGACAGACTATCGTCACCTGATTACAGAGGCTCACTCTCAAACTCCATCCTATTCAGATGCCTTTCATTCTTTGGTTGATGTTATGCCTAGTATGCACTAGTTTCTTGTTGGCTTTACTTAGGCTTATATGTTTGTCTTATTGTCGTAGTTCTGGCTGATTATTGGAGACATATAAGTTACAACTGGTAGCATATTTGGTTGTTTTTAATTGATGTTTTATTATTATTACTTACAAAGGATTTTTTTTTTGGTGATATTATTTTTTGTAAACTAAAACCGAAAAGTTGAGTTTGGTATTTTGAAAAAATGAATCAGCTTCTCATGGAAAATATAAAAGCAGTTTTCTAAGGAGAAAAACTATGAAAATGCATCTGAAGCAAGTATCTGAAAGAGTTTGAGTTTTTGTTGAGCTCAATACTAGTATTTGGAGAATGGTTTTTTGTTTTCCAATTCAAATGCAGTATGAATATATTTCTTTGTCTTTTCTTGGATTTCTAAAACTGCGTCCTGAAAGTCATACCAAGGACCCTAATTTCCATAAGTATTTCTAGCTTGATTGTTATCAAAAGACTTACCACCTGACATGTGCATAATGAACTAGGAAAGATGATAGGAAGTGGATTTTTTAGAACTTGTGAGAGGTTTATAGAAAGTGTATTCTCAATTATTTTAACACTTCTACTAGAACCACAAAAACTTGATCTCTATTTATCTAATTGCTTAAATTAACTTTTCTGGTTGTTGGTAGCTTATTAAAGCTTAACATCGCTCAATGGATCTAATGGTAGAGTTGTATTTTTGGTGACTATTAGTCAGTTGTTTCTATTTGCTAATAATTAATTCGGGTGGATTGAAAGGGAAGATAGAACAAGTCTTTTTATTGTAGTGGGGTTATTGCTTTATATGTTTATTTGTAACACTCTCGTGAGTGTAGATATTATCGGCCTTGCACACACAGAACATCACAGTTTTGTTCTTTGGCTTTGCAACCTAAAAGACGCCGACAGTTTAATGAGCTCGCAGGGTATTTAAGTAGTTTAATGGACATGTTATTAGATTGACAGTTTATCTTTAAAGTAGTTTATTTCCACTATTACAAGTTTGAATTTTTTTGTGAAATTCTATTTTATGTTCATGTGATTAAGTTTATGATAATAATGATCACAACTTTGATCCTTTCAGATTGGGGGCTTGACATTAAATCCTCATTAATTTCTTCCATTCTCATTCTTCAATCTCCTTGAGTCTCAAGTTTGGAGCTATATGGACCAGTTAATAGAAAATGTTGCTGCTATTAGTTTGTGGAGACACCACTTTTCTGTCATTGTTATTTCAAGAAATGTTGTTAACATTATAATCCTTTAAATGCTTGATATAAAATTTTGTGTGTGGAATCTGGCAGGAGTCTTCATCCAGGGAATGGGCTCTATGCTTTCAATCAGAGGGGAGAGCATTTTATCATGGGTTGGGGATGATAACTTTATTGTGGGGGATAAAAACACTGAGTTTCAAGAGGTAACTTATTGTTGTTTTTTCTTTTTAAGTTTATTATCTACAAATTTAGTCATGAATAAGATCTTCAATGCAAAAGGAATAACAGAATTTTACAAAGCATTATAAGATATGCATGCATATGAATACATTCTTTAGCACGTCTCTCTCTCCGTGTTGTAGTAAACTAATGGTATACATCAAGTGTCTTGTTAATATTTTTCTTGTTTTTTATTTCAACTTGACTTTCGGTGATTGCTCCCATCGCATCCTTGTTGGCCATCTCAATGATTGAAGAGACATCTTTAGGTAGTCTAGTTGTTAGTACTACTGTAAGCTGCAAGGATTTAATTATACCAAATAGGGCCACATTAACTGGTATCAGAATAGTATGCGGAGGAAAGTTAAAGATTCCACTTATGTCTCTGTAGGGAGGTACATCCAATTCATAAAACTAGCATGAAATTTTATTTATATAGTCCTTGCAGTAATTAAATGTGCAATACATCACCTCTACAGGTTAAATTCTAAGGGATGTTTGCTTTAATAACTTTTAACTCGCTTCTTGGCTTTCTCTGGTTTGTTAATGACAATTGAGCTTGTTTTTAGGAGTTGCACTAAATTGAATGCATAATACATCTCTAAGCGCTTGTTTTGGGTACAGCAGGTACTAGTCCTGAAATCCACAATGCATATATTTGTTATTACAGCAATGCACTTATTCTTGTCATTATAGTTTTGCAGTTTGACTTTAGCTGGAGGCCGTCTTCTGCTTATATTCCAGTATATTGTTTGGTTTCCTGAATATTTTTTTCTCACTGTTTCTATCCTCTTTCCCCCTGCATTTTCATCTTCCTGGGATGGTTATCTTGCAGGCATCATTTCTGTCCCTAAATTTGAATGCTCTTGCAGAGCAGCTAGCAAAAGTTGATTTATCAGAGAGGCTCTTTGTTGAAGCAGATTTATTAACCTCAGAGCTGGTAATTTTAATCAACTCACCTGTTTCAATATTTATCATAGCATTGCAGAGTCTGTTAGTGTTATTTTAAGCTTTTGGTGTTTAGTTTCTATTCATTTTTTAAGCTTCTCACCTTTTTATTCCCTTTCTGTAATTTCAATCCATACTTTTATAACGGTGGTGAATATTGTATGTTATATGGCTTCTGTGACAGGAGACAGAAGGATCAAATGCAAGCAGCAATCAGGAATTAGGCCATATGCCAGTAAAACACGAAAGTGAAGCAGCTGCGGATATAGCCAGAGACATAGCTACCGCTTTTGATGACATTTCTGAGGTTAAAATTTCTTAAATTTAATTTATATCATGCTGCTCTCTCAATCATCATGTAGATGGAGTTTTTATTTACCTGTGACAGGGTGAAGGGGAAGCAATGGTACAAAAAGTTGCAGCTGCAAACATATCTGAAGATATGGCTTCCACTGATTTTTCAAACAAGGTTAAAATTGTGGATACAGAATCTATATCAGTTGTTGGTCACAGTTATAATCTAGATGCGATATGTTCTAATCAAAAGCCTGATTTGCTGAATCGAGCTAAGGATTTGCATTCCAATTTTTTGGAACCACTTGGGCAAAGCAAAGGACTGGAGCTGATGACAAGGTTCAATGAAAATGTTGTTTTGTTCCCAAAGAATCTTCCAAATTTTGAGGCCGCGGCTGCAGAAGCAGAACTAGACATGCGTCTTGATTCATTTAGTGAGACAAAGTTTCTTGATTCTTCTAGCTCAAAATCTAGAGACACGGTCTCTGTTTCTCGAGAAGCACATTCCACGGATCCACCCCAATTTTCAAGAAATGGGCCAGATTTATTAAGAAAGGCACCTGTTACTGCCAGTTTTGATGATGTACTGGATGATTTGTTAGAGGAAACATGCAATCTGACGAAGGAGAATGGTTTGTCCCAGCCTCTCAATATAAAGGTTAATCCTCGTGAAAAACAATCTTCTTCTTCTCAATCTGTTACAAAGTCTGAAGTGTTGGAAGATTTTAATTCATGGTTAGATACAATTTGAATTTATTTTCTTAGTTCAAATTCCTAACTCATGTAATGTAATTTATTGTGTTAATAGCTGTTCAAGGACCGTCTCGCTCTCATAATGAATGTGGTGCAGATTGTTCAATCTGATGGAGCTTTTCTGCAGTTATTTTTCCTGGCTTAATTTCATCCTTTAAATTATTTAAGGTGCCTCTACTCTACATGTTCACTGGTTTATTGAACCGACAATTTTGCCCCTGAATTACTTTATGATCTAATTAATATATTTGCTGGGCCGGGGCTAAAATTGGCTGTTTGCGTAAGATTTTTGGTCTTTTAGGTCTTTTCATACTTTTTTTATTTTTACAATATTTACCTATTTTTTATAATACTGATTTATTTTTTACAATATTTACTTATTTTACATAATATTACAACATAAAACATCATTAATCAAAAAAATTCATGAATTTGTTAAAAATTTGTCTTTTTTTTTTTGGTAAGAATGTGTTGATTGCTCGCCAATTTATAATGTGCTAATAAGTGTTGTTTTTAGGTGTTTGATTGTTTGAATAAATGAAAAGTATTTTTGGTTAAAAAAGAGGGGAAATTCGAAAATGAGAAGGGGAAATATACTTTAGGAGTAACAATGTTTAATTTTAACTTTTTTTTATATTATAAAATATAAAAATATTATGAAGGGTTAAAAAAAAATCAATTAAAATAAGGAATTATTTAAAAAAAAAAATCAAATTCAAATAGCGCCAGTCCTATTTTTTAGCTTCTGAGTTTGGAGACATGTCATTGGGCTTCATAGTTAAGCTGAAGAAGTGGGCCATGGGAGCCCATTCAATTCTCCCCATCACCGTCTCATGTAAACCCTAAAGCCCCATCTACTCCCTTCCTAAATCCTATGCGTTCTAAACCCCTTCGCTTTTTCGCCATTTCCATATGCGTTCTAACTTCGGTTAAGGTATCTACTCGTTCTTCCTTTTTACTCATTTTATGCGTGTATGTGGATATATACTGTTCATAATCTTTGATCTTTTCTATTGTATATGATTTCTGTTTGGTAGCTGAGAAACTTTTTGGTGAAAGCAAAGAAGTCTACAATTTTGTTATAACTTTCGATTTAATGTGGCTTTAGCTGGACTGGGTTTTTGATTTTCGAGAAATCAGAACAGCGAGATACGCAAAAGTTTTTCCTTTTCCATTCCTTTTGTCGGGGACCAAAAGAGGTCTTTTAGTCGCAAAAACTCATTTGTGGTTTTCAATTTTTCTTGGTGCTATTTACTTGAATTGAGGTTGTGTCAAGATGTTTCCTTAGAAATTGTGCAGTAAGTTTTATATACTTTTTTGAATAAATTTTGTGGTGTGTGTTTGGGAATAAGTTAAAATTTATTGTACAGATTTAGTTTTTAATGGGTATTGGCAGTTTTTGGAGTTATTTACGCATAATTTACTTGGATGGAAAATGTTGTATGTTCATGAGTTCATCACTTGCAGAAAGGGTCTGGTGATCATGAATATTTCTAGTACATAGTTAATGTAAAAGATTTTTTATTTGTTAAATCATTTGTTAAAACTATGAAATTAATTCTAAAACATTTAATACAGACAATGCATATCATTTCTTGTGGAAGTTGTGAATGGTGTAAGGAAAATGTTAGATTTTGAATGCCAGTATGTCAATGAGCGCTTTAGAAAAGTGAATTTGAGCATTTAGGTGTGTGATTTAAAGAGTTGAAATGTATTGACAGATTGCTTATGCTGAAGATAAGAAGAAATATCCCATGTTTGTAGGTTGCAGATCTGAAATGTTATTATCCTCTACCCAACGTTCTTATTTGAATGTTTGAAGTTTATTTAGTTCGTTTCTTTTTGAGTATGCTAGTTGTTACATTACATCAAAATAGTAATATTCCAACCCTTTCACATGGTCACACCGTTAGTGGAGCTATGTTGAGAGGCTCCAATTTGAACCTCTTAGTCAATGATTTTCAATAGGTAAATATTATTTAGTTCCTGCAAGACTGCTTGCTTGTAGTATATTGTCTATATATGGATTAAATTCTTTTCTCTTCTTAAATATGGGGTTTATATATGGAGCATGCTTCTGCTTGATATTTTATTATGGATACATGGATTGAGCACCTTTAATGTATTATTGGAGTTCTAAACAATGCATATTATCTCATTGAATTTAATGTTTATCTACTCACCATTTAGGAACATGAACTTCAACAACGTCAAAGTTCCCAAGGTGCCAGGTGGTGGTGCAATATCTGCCTTAATTAAAGTAGGAGTTATTGGTGGGATTGGTTTGTATGCTGCTAATAATAGTCTCTACAATGTTGAGGGAGGGCATCGAGCAATTGTGTTCAATCGTCTAATGGGTGTCAAAGACAAGGTTGTTATTTTCCCTGAAAGTCCTGATTCTGTGTTGACATTGTTTTCCTTATCTTTGTTTGTTCGCTAATCTCTGTTTGTCTGTTTTGGAGAACTTCAATTTTGTACCTCTGTGCACAACTCTTTATCCCTTTTTTTTCTCCATGACTTCTCTTCTTTTATTTTAATTTTGCTCTTCTATTTATAACCTTCAGTTTTTATTTCATTTAAATTTTGTGCATATGTTCGCGTAGAATTCTTACTCACTCTCTATACCCTTACAAAACATTTATTCTTGAACTAATCAAGTAGTATTGAAATGCCTTCAGCTTTATTTTGGATGTTTTGGTTACCACCATTCTCTATATCTCATGCACAAACACAAATTAGATAAACCCCACTCTAAGGTTGGTGTGAGGGGGTTCAATCTTTTGACCTCGTGCTTCTAAGCCAATTGGACTATCCCCTTGGGAACCTTAGCATTGTATCGTCCTATAAAATGGATTTCCTTTTTTCTGGGAAATTATAATTAGTGGTGGCTATCTTATTGCTTTAGTATGCCCAATTTTTCTCATCTCTTTGAACTGATGGTTGATTTGATCAGTGTAATGTGGCCTTTTCTTAGAGGTTTGGAATCATTGTGTTGAAAAAAAGGGTTTATGGTATTCTAATAACTGCTCGAATTTATTATATATTTTCTTAAGCATGCACATATTTCTTCAAGCATTTAAGATGATGAAACCTCTTGAATTAACACTTATCAAGTTTTATGTGAGAAAGTATTAGATATGCAGATGATCAAGTTTTCTGAACAATGCATGTTTCTGCCTCATTTTCTTTTGTTAGTCATTTCATAGTTTTTTTTTTGGAAAATGTATATACCTGTTGTAGACTTCTGAAGAATGATTGGCTCTATTTAACAATTGTCTCATTGGGAAAATACGTGTCACTTGTACTAACAGCCTTGCAATGTTCCCCCCACCCCCAACCCCCAAAGAAAAAAAAAAAAATTCTTTGCATCCTGCACTGCTAACTTCTGTATTTCTTACTTTGTTTTGTATTGTCTGCATTCTAATAGATAACATTATACGGAATGCATGTTGAGTATGCAGGTTTATCCTGAGGGGACTCATCTTATGATTCCATGGTTTGAAAGACCTGTCATCTATGATGTTCGTGCACGACCCCACTTAGTGGAGAGTACTTCTGGTAGCCGTGATCTTCAGATGGCAAGTGCTTTCTTCTGAATTATTCCTTTTGTTAGAAATTGCTTCAATCTATGTTTGGTGAAGTGCATAAAGTTACGCATATGAAATTGAAACTTTTGTCTTAACATCTGTTATCATTATTATTATTATTTTTCATTTTCTACTGTTGAAGATACCACTTGAGAAACATGTTTATGTAATTTGAACCAGATGGTTCTTGCCGTATATTATTGGAGTATACTTCGCTTTTATGAATTTTGTAGGAATACTCAAAATAAGGTTGGTAGGTAGAAATTCATCATAATTGTTTAGAAGCTGTGTAAGCTACTGACCATCTACTTTGTAAACTGCAAAAAGCATGAAGTATCAGGCTGATGGCATGACTCGTGCAAAAACATAAAGAATTTATTAATTAATTATGATCTTATAAGAGTTACTTGTTTTGAGATCTTAGTATAAGTTGTGACAATGGTGATAGATAATTGCAATAATTGCAAACATAAATATTTCCTCACACTTCTTCACTCTCGTATGTTTCATGATAAGTACTTGGCTTCTATTCCTTAAGTTTGTATTGAAATAGAATTTGGTGTTAAGATACTGCACTGGCAGCTGGTGGCATCACTTAATCCCGAGTTATCTGCTCTCACTCACAAACCATAATATATGTGAAGTGTTGGACTGTGTGGAATTACAGTTGAACCTGTGATCTCTATCCACAGATTTGCAGTTGATATATCTATAATAATTTGTGGTTGGAGCCATGTGTAGAAGTATATATTGTAATGGTACCTGTTATTTCCTTTATTCTCAACCCTATTTATCTAAATTTATGCCTAATATTCCTGCACAGGTAAAGATTGGGCTTCGGGTCCTTACACGTCCTATTGCGGACCAGTTGCCTACGATTTATCGAACCCTTGGTGAGAATTATAATGAAAGGGTTCTACCTTCCATCATTCATGAAACATTGAAAGCTGTTGTTGCACAGTACAATGCCAGCCAGCTCATCACTCAGCGAGAGGTGAGCAGCCTGGCCTATTCTTTTTGACCTGATTTCTATTTATGTTCAAGTCTATTGTATGATCAACATAAGCTTTTTTTTTTCTAGTCTGTTAGTAGGGAAATTCGGAAGATTTTAACAGAGAGGGCTGCCAATTTTAACATTGCTCTGGATGATGTCTCTATTACAAGCCTTACTTTTGGGAAGGAATTTACATCTGCCATTGAGGCCAAACAGGTGGCAGCACAAGAAGCTGAGAGGGCTAAATATATTGTGGAGAAAGCTGAACAGGACAAGAGAAGTGCTATCATACGAGCACAGGTGAGAATAAATGCTTTATTTCTCAAATTTGTGCACTCGATTAGACGTTGGTGTATTTATCATTATTATCTTTCACGATTTAATCAACTATCAACCTTAAAGAATATTGAGAAATGATATTCATTTTGATGGAGGTATTGTATTTATTCTTAAACTTCAGTTCTGATGGAGGAATTTTATTCTGTATATTTCTTTCAAATAATTTTTCTAACATAGTAGAGTCTTATTGACGTTGTTCATGGATTTGAGGTTGCTTGTTTTAGTCAATATTTCTTCCACAATGTTTTAAATAAGTTTGAGCATTATCTTCCCGCATTAGTAGATAACAACACATTTGTCTGGGTTGCCAGGGAGAGGCCACTAGTGCTCAGCTCATTGGTCAAGCCATTGCCAACAATCCAGCATTTATCACATTGAGGAAGATTGAAGCTGCGAGAGAAATTGCCCAGACTATTGCAAATTCAGCCAACAAAGTTTTCTTGAATTCAGATGATCTTTTGTTGAACCTTCAGGACTTGAAGTTGGAGACCAGTGCGAAGAAATAGGCATACGCGAAGAAATAGGCACTCGCTCAATAATTAGTTTTGTATTTTTGACATGGTCCAGTCGTGGGATCTTGATGTCCTCAAGATCTGACAGGTGCATAAAGTAAAATTGTCATTTGTGATTTTATGGATACATTTGGTTGAGCGAGTCTAATATTCTAAGGAATTATTGTTAAATGGAGAGAACCTCGTTGAACTGTAAAATTTTTAAGTGAAAGTTGCAATTGCTCAATCATATATTGGTACACGTTTTGCCTTGTTAATGTAGCAGCAACATCTTTAGTGCTTCGTTCGTTGAGATCAACTGTGCAATTCTTTATCAAGGGTGACTGACAATAGTTTGAAATTTCAGTGGTTCTTTATTATTCAACTCAACTAGAATTCTTTGGTTTAGTTGATTAGGGTTCTGCTTCTGCAATACCATTAGCTAACCTTGCCTTGACAAATTAATTCCTTCTTAGATGGGATTACCATTAATTGGGTAATTTTCTAGAGAAACCTTAATGGTTAGTTTAGACAATCATTGGGATTTAGAAACCAACTTGGCGTGACGAAGTCATTACTTAATCTGAATTCTATCTGTCAAGTTGCTTCTAGATACAGAATGGATTGCATTTGAAAGCAACTTCTTGTGTTCCAGCCAAATGAGTTTATTCAAAGATGATCACCTAACCCTTTCTATGTTTTGTGTAAGTTGTAAGAATATTTATCCAGACTGGAAATTGAAAGGTAAGTTCTTAATTATCTAAAATCAATTTTAAAAGAATTTGAAATTTAAAAAATATAACGAAAACACATGGTCATCAGTTGGCAATAAAATCAAAGTGGGCTCGCGTCGTACCAGAAAAAACTTAGAAAATAAAACACAGAGAGTATCTCTTGACCTCTGTGAGAAAATCTCTGTTTTCTTGAATGACAAGTTGTCGTTGTTGTGACATGAAATGTGCGTAGCAGATAATATAAAAAAATTAATTGGATTAAATTGGGAGGTTTTGATGTCAACTAGTTAGAATTGGTCAAGTTTCTTACGTTAGGCCTACCAAATTAATAAAATTAATTTTTTTTTATCTCTTCAATTATCAGGTTCTTGACGTGTTAACCACTTTGCTATATATTGTTATTGTCATTTGTGTGTCCCTCAATTTACATGAACATTTAAAATTTAAACAATTTGAGTTTGGCGGGCGGCACTGGCACACAATAATAACGAGTATTATAAATTGATGATCAATTCTTGATCATCATTATATGAATGAATAAGCTAATATTGTCAGATGATATGTCACGTTATGCACATTAATAACTTCACACCTAAGATTATTTATATCCAACTTTAAATCAAATGTTTCAATTAAGTAATTAAATTAAATTAATTTCTTTTGTTAATATTTTGTAAGAACATGTAACTAAATGCATATTATCCATAAATTTAAAAGAAAAACATATTGTAACATTTTATAATGAAAAAAGAAGAAGATAAAAATAGACAAAAATGATCTCAAATTAATAAAATTTAGATAAGAGGAAGTCGCAAGAAATTAAATTTATGTAAGAATTTATTCTTAATAAAAAATATTAAAAAAATATATATTTTTTAAAGAGGAATAAATGAAAAGGAATATGAGCCATTCAAGAGAAAATTCATAATATCATGGATAGGCGTTTGTTATTGAAAAAAAAAATTTATTAGATAATACTATAAACTACTTATTTATTATTTAAAATTCTCTTAATTTTTTATATAAAGTATGACATGACAATAGGCTCTTTCTCCGATCTCCAATTATGAGAAAATAAAAATAAAAGCCATTATTTTTTTAAGGGCTTGAGATAAATTTTTTTTTTTGGTAATATACATTAATTGGTGAAAGTAATATATCGTAAATTCGCAAATAACAAAAAATAATGTGAAGTTTGTGGTTATATATAATATACACAGAACTTCAAAAGAGCGAATGAATGAAGGATGATTAGAGTCGGTGCAACCAATTTAAGGGTTGAAACACGCGCGGGGCCGAATGAGAACAATCAATCATACGACGCCACGCTACAATCATCACACCGAAAGATTTATAGAATTGGTGAGGTGGTCCGGCCAGGCGCGGGCTTAAGTATGTGTATCATTCTGCCAGGTGGCGGTTCGGTTGATGGCGTAAGAGAAAATTGACGTCTGGTTTCGCGCCGTCCGAGTCCGAGAGCGGCTATGTTTTTGTGTTGTTTGCTCTAATCTCCTATCAATTATCAATTTCCATGGTGGGTGTGTGTATTAATTAATTTCGTTTATCTAAATTAATTATTCAATCAAGATAACTAGCTGTCTAAGATTGAAGCAAAATATTTCTAGGTAATTAGATAATTAATCAATCATTGAAGTTACGGTTACGAAAGGGGCTTTCTTTTTTTTTGCTCATTAAAATCGCATACGTGTGTTTATTTGGTGGTAATTTGACTAATCATAGAATTTTGAATCTCTATTATTACTTGGGTAATAATTATTGCTTAGCACATTTTTAATAGTACACAATATATTATATTTGTATCATGTCTAAAACTGTCATATTTTATTACATAATTTTTGTTACTAATGACATAAAAATGAAGATAGAGCTAAGCTATTAGCAACAAATTTTTCATGAAGCTAAGAATTTAAAAATTATGTTTCTCATAAATAGATCAATTTCATCACAATCTCCTTAGTACATGCGATGTTTACTATAAATAAGTTGGGCAAAGCAAAAGCAAAAGCAAAAGCAAAAGCAAAGCAAGCATATATGATAATGATGCAATAATGGTCCAAATTCCTATAGAGTTGTTAACTTATGTTAACAATTGCATTCAAGTATACGGTGGCACAAGTCATACCAATATGTTTATTTTAATTAACTAATAATACAAAGACCGTACCGCGTAAAATCTTCTAATGTTCTTAGGAACGTGCATATGTCCACGTAACAGACATGGTTGAATTGAATACACGACAATTGACAAAGGAAGAGATCAATAAAAAAACATATATAGCGTCACTGTCACCGACTGCTTCGGACGGAGCAAAAGGTGTAAAGCAGTCCCAAGATAAAATGCCCCATTCAGTACTCCTGTATGAAACTTCGAATTCTGACACAACTCAAATGTCATCCATAACCAAATACAACGCGTAACCTAAAAATGCCTAACTGCAGTTGACGCATGACCCTTTCAAATTTCTAAGTCATCACCCTCCCCCTCTCACCATTTATATATATTCCTCATCATCTCCATTAACAAAATTCATACACAATCCCAAATTAACCTCGCCCTCTTGATATTTCTCTCATTCCCTGCTCTTAATTTCTGCAACTTTGTAGCCATGCAACAAGCAATTCCTTACAAATCATGGCGGCCTCTTTATACCAACAACACTTTAAACCATTCGTCTCTTTCCCTCAAGATTACTACTACTAATACTTCTGTGTTCACCAAAACACTTGTTAAAGGATCCAGTGACGTGAGCAACATGGTGTTGGAGAATGCTGTTATTGTTTTTGCGAAGAGGGGATGCTGCATGAGCCACGTGGTGAAGCGTCTGCTTTTAGGTCTTGGAGTGAACCCTACTGTTTACGAAGTTGATGAAGAAGATGAAGTGGGCTGCTTACAAGAATTGGAAATGATCAATAAAACTAATGGAAGTGATCAAAAAGTGCAATTCCCAGCTATCTTTATTGGAGGGAAATTGTTTGGGGGATTGGATAGAATAATGGCTACTCATATTACCGGAGAATTGATTCCTGTTTTGAAAGAAGCCAAGGCCTTGTGGCTCTGATAGAGATAGATTCGATTCATTCTCTCGTATTGTATTTGATAGGTTCTTTTGATTGACTTCGTTTTAGAGAAGTGATTAGGAAATAGAGTTTATTATTTAATTTCAGATTTGGGGATGTAATTTTGTGATAGTGGAAAATGAATACAAAGTGATCATTTTGTTCTTTTTCTTCTTTATGTCTTTAGAATTTAAAAGGATGTGCTGCTTGATGTAAATGATGAAGCTTGGAGGATCTAGAGAGAGAGTTTTTTTTTTCTTCCCCCAATTTGTGGACTTGATGTCAGCTTTGACTATGGGAAATTATGAAGTTGCATAGCTGTTTCCACTTGGATCCGATGAATTTTTGTTTAATTACAAGTAGAAGAAGGAATGTGGGTGTGGCTCTTTGCATCACATGGGGATCAGTTTTACATGTTTGTCCTATTAGTATTACACAAGCCACCTAACGTACATATTTGATAAATGACTAAAGGTATAAGCACGCCACATGCTGTGCATATATATATATATATATATATTTCGCTTCAAATTTTACAATTATATTATTTAATCTGGGTAAAGGAAAAAAGATAGATTTTCATACTTGCTATTTGTTATTGTTGGTGGTGGGACTGTTAACAGTCTCAGCAATGGATTGGGAATGGGGACAACAAACAGTCGATTTGGACCATTCTTATATGGGTTTACATTCCCGACCCCGAATAAAGATGATCCTAGAATTGGGTCCAGTTTGCAGGCACTAAAAGCCGAAAATGGGTCTCACAATATCATAATTTTATTTGAGAAAGCTAGGCGCAAATGAGCCCAAGCTTAAAAATGGGGAAATTTTTAAAAATAATCCCTTTTAAATGCTTTATTATTTTTAAATAGCTCCCAATTTTATAGAGTATTCTTTTTTTTTAATCACACATGAAATTTTTTATTTTTTATAATTAAAGAAGCCAATTTTGAATACTTTTGCCCCCAACTCCAAATCTTTTCAATTTTCTCCTCTCTCATATTCAAGTGCATAAAATTTGTGTAAAATGGATAGATTTAGTAATAAATAAATAGAAAAATAACCAAAAGGTTGAATGAAAAGGCAAAAACATCGTTTTTGAGCGTCACAAGTGACAGAGGATGCTTCTGCGGCGTGCGCTCCAAGCACGCACTAATCGTTAGATCGTGTCATATGGTGCAACTTGCGACGCTCAGCGTGCAATGCTTAGTTATTACTAAAATTAATGAATTAATATTTTAATAATATTAATTAAAGTGTTGTTATTTTAAATTAGTATAATTTTTTAAATAAATATAGTAATTAATATATTTAATTTATGTAAATTTTAAATATTAATTAATATATATTCTTCTCAAAAAAAATTAATTAATATATTTAATTGTTTAATGTATTTTATAATATTGATTAGTAATTAAATATTAATTATATAAATTAAATACTTAGCAATTAAGTAGTTAAATAATAATATAGTGAACTATTTTTATTCTCAAGAATGTTATAAAATATATATTTTAAAGATTTTCTTTATACAACAATTTACAGTAATAATTGAATAATTAAAAATATGGTAAACTATAAATCCTAAACCTTAAACCTATTATCCTAAACTCAAAATGTTAAACCCTAATCCATGATCCTTAACCTTAAATCATAAATCCTAAATCTTAAACATGTGATCCTAAATCTATGATCGTTAGCCCTAAACCATAAACCCTAGTAATAAACCTTATGTCCCTAAAAAATTGACAAGAAATCTACCAACAATGGACTTTTTAAGTGCAATTGCAGTCGCATGTAGAGTAAGAGTAAAATCAACTCTTCAAAAAGTGCACTGTATTCTATTGTGGGTTGAATTTTAAAAGTGAATAATTTGGAAAGCTCCTGGATTTGTAAATATTGTTAGATTCATATTCTTCATCCTACTTGGAGTTTACTACAGAGGTTGAGTATACTGTACTTTAGGAGAACGTGAGGCAGACGGTTTATCTTGACAACCTCTTGTTGGGATTTGTGCTCACGTGCTATCCCATTGTTGTATGAATATTTTATTTTATAATATTTATACAGTTCATTATTTGTTAAATCGTTAATTACTATTATTAAATGGTTCAAAGTTTGTGACGCTACAAATATTATATGATCTGAAAGAGTTCAGATTTGGTCTAAAGAAGTTTAGATCAATACCAAGAGTTAGCATCACTGAAAATTATAAATGTTAAATAGCTAGCATGTTATATTAATCAGTGAAGTCTAAGTGTTAGAATCTTGTCTGTGACGGTACAAAGAACTAAGAATACATTGGTAATAACATAGTTACAAGAGTTGCAATAAGAACTAAAAAATATTATTATACAAGTCTATTCTCAAATTATATGGTCTTAGTCTTAATTCACCGATGCAGGTGTGATGGTGGAATCCTTTTACATAGACCAGTGTATACTATACCTATATGGTCTATATGGTTATTCTTAGCTGACCATGGACTTATTGGAAGTTCGTATAGTATATAGGTGTTCAGTGAGGACTGAATACTGAACAAATTCAACAAGGACCCTAATAGATATCCCATGAAGTCATCAATAAAAGGTCCTTTTGAGTTGAGTAATATACATGGTCTTTGACCCGAGGAGCATGGTGGGCTTGTAAGTGATCCATCATACTTTGGTTCCACGCATGTTATAGACCTTTCACGATGTGACCTTTGGGTATGGTCCGATACTTATGGAGTCTGGTGTGTGCAGATATAAAATTCGTCAGCTCATATGGATAAGTTATATATATCTAGATGCTCAAAGACTGTATCTTAGAAAGTCTTATGGCCATAAGCAACAAACCCAGAAAAAGAGTTTTCTACAGGGTTAAACAATATTGTAAAAGTGTTTGCATATATTGTTTATTAAGATACGTGTCTGGAGATAAGTTCACGGATGAGCACATAGGGATTTGACGATAGTGATCTATATCCCTGCTCTTCCAAGATATAATTGGCGGAAGGATTATATGTATATTTATTGGCGAAAGGATTATATGTATGCGCTATGACCTCAACTTGTACGGTCCACTGCATTGATTTGTAATATCCGTGACGTGTGTATGAGGCATCGATCTCGGACTCACATAATAGTTCTGTTTGACAAATCAAGAGTGGACCTAGAGAGTCCTGTAATATGAAGTGTACTCATTGTACATTGGGGCAGCGTAACGGATTGAATAGTTCGATCCAAAAAATTTTAGCAGACTGAACATTTACTTCGGTTTCTCTCCGGTCGTGCACGTGTCAAGACTTAAGAGTTAAGTACATCAATTAGTTAATAATTAGTTGTTGACCAATAGAATGTTGACACATGGCACATGTGGGCCAATTATTGTTTGATTTAAAAATTACCAAAATGATCTTATTTGTTAGACAAATAATATATTTTTTTATTCATTAAAATATTTATTGAATAAAATAATAATAATATATGATATTATTATTTAAATTAAAATCAAACAATTAATTTTTTATTTAAATTGGCATGTGTTTCTACCATGATTTAATATGATTAAATCATTTGTTTAATATTTATTAAATGATAAGATATGTATAAATAGGTGGCATTTGTTAATGGTAGGCCTTAATATGTTTCTTAATGATGAGAATGTGTTTTCTCATTTGGTCTAGATTAAGGCTAAGTTCAATTAAATGATGTTCTATTTTGTTTTGTTTTAATTTGGTTTATTGTAAGATAATAATAAACAAAACACTAATGACAAATATAATGGTTACCATTAGGTGAGAAAATGAAAGATAATAATAAACAAATGAAAAAGCAATTAGTTGCTCAATTAATTATCAAATATTTGTGCAAGGGGTTAAGTGAATTATAGAGAGACTTTTGAAAGGCTAAGTCTTAGAAATTCTCTCAAGTGTTGAGAGCAAAAAACACCTCTTCCATTTTTTCTTCGATTTTTGGTTACCCATACTATAAGGTAGAAATAAAGATTCAAGAATTGAATCATTTGCTGGAAAAGCTGCTATTCTAACTTCCTCAAGCCCATAGTGTTGAGGAACTAGAATTGTGAATGAGTTACTTTAAAGGCGGGTACTCCAGTTCGACCAAATATACCAAAGGCTTGACAAGGTACTATTTCTCAATCTTGAACTATTTTACATTTATGAGATAACTTGTAAAGTTTATTTGTGTTTATCATTGAGTAATTTGAATTTCGTTCAGCCGCTGTGCATGTATGTATGTGATACGTATGCTATATTTGAATGATAGACACAAACTCACATGCATGCACCCTAGGTTTAAAATCACTCACACCTCTGACATAAGTTATTGAGTTTGTCTTAGAATTACTCTTAATCAGTTTGAGATAGTAAAAAATATTCAATTTATTCCTAATTACACGAAATTAAAAAAATCCCATGATGTGCTCTAATAGAGATGAAAAACGTAAAGTCCATAAACTCTAAACCCTAAACCTTAAATCAATTGAATAATTTCTATATGAATCTTTTTTATAATGTTCTTACATTGATACTATCTAAAAAGTAATTTAATACACCATTGAATGGTACATCATCTACATAATTTAAGTTTCTTTTCATAATCTGAACAGACCAAAATTGTCTGAGAAAGAAAATGGTAATGCTGTTAGTTTAATGAACTTGGTGAAACATAGGGGAGGAAGAGTATGCTTTATCCGAATGGTAAAATTGTACTTATGGACAAATGATAAAGGGATCTTAGGACTCAGTTACTAATTATTTAGTAAACTTATTGTAGTAAGAAAATCTTTAAAATATAATTTTTTTGTTACACTCATAAAAGTAAAAATAATTTACATTTGCAACACATTTTTCAAACAATCTAGTAGTTTGTATTGAAAATGGGTGAAAATAAATAGATGCAAGTGAAATAAGTAAAATATGGGTAGATTGTTTGAACTGTGTTGAAAATATTAAAATAATAAAACAAATGGCCAAAAATAGCCTTTAAACTTAAAAATTGAACCGGAATCGATCGGCGTTTATTTGTTTATTTTATAGGAAGCATAATTTTTAGGCACAAAAAAACTTCACATCCAATAAAATCAACAATCACTTTAAGCAATTACATGAACTTCTTTTTTATATTGTATGCAAATGTCTAAGTTCAACTGTTTATGAAAAAAAAAAATAAAGAAAATAAAATCAAGTAGGACTAAAAGTGACATTAAGAAATATAGTAGAAGTTACCTCCTTTTGAAGATGTTGCAATATAACTAATCTATACTCACGAGGTTGAACACACATAGTGCATGATAACAATCCTTTTTATGATAATACTTCTTGTTGTAACACATTGTTCCTTGTAACCATACTTATTTTAACTAAGTTGTCTCTCAAATAGAAGATGACTATAGAGATATGAATGGTTTTGACATTTGACTGGGTTGTCTTTCAGCCCTAAATGTAAAAGTTTCATATATTAATATATTTCTTGTTCTAACTTATTATTTCTTCGTGAAGACATGATAGAGGCACGTACTTGTATAAAACATAATGTTGTATCTCTTGATGGTGGAATGTAAGTTTACCAAACTCGTGAAGCAATGATAGGGTTTAAGGTTGAAAGTTGAGGGTTTACCATATTTTTAATTGTTCAATTGCTGTTGTAAATTATCATACAGAGAAAATCTTTAAAATATATATTTTATAACACTTTTAAGAGTAAAAATAATTCACTATATTATTATTTAAATATTTATTGCTAATTATTTATTTTATTTAATTATTAATTAATTGCTAATTAATGTTTAAAAATAAATTAAACAATTAAATAGATTAATTAATATTTAACAATCAAATAAATTAAATATATTAAGAACTATATTTTATTTAAAAATTATAACAATTTAAAATAACAACACTTTAATTAATATATCATTTAATTAATAACTAAAACTAATTTAATTTTAAATCAAATAAATTTAAATATTGTTTTTAAAAAATAATTAAAAATTTGGTGTCGCCACGTGCTGCGACTTACAACGCTCAGTCTGCAACGCTTAACGCACGCACTTAGCGTTTGCCTATGTTAAGCACAAGCATGCCCTTAGCGCGCTTATGCAAAGTGCGTGCCACATGTGCATCCCCTGCTACATGTGGCACCAAAAAATGGCATTTTAGTTATTTTTGGCCTCTCTCACCTTTTTCTAGCTATTTTTTTATTTATAAATTCTCTCTATTTATCACCAAATATACCCATTTTACTTAACTTTTAGGCACTTGGATGAGAGAGAAGAGAAAATTGAAGAGATTAAGGGTTGGGGGAAAAGGTGTCCAAAATTGGCTTGTTTGGCTATAAAAGATTAAAAAATTCATGTGTGACTAAAAAAGAATACTCTATAAAGTTGGGGTCTATTTTCAAAAAAATTTCTTCTTTTTTAGTCACACATCAAAATTTTAATTTTTATAGCCGAAAGATAATTTTATTTAGAACAATTTTTCCACTCAACTATATTTTCTCAAAATTGAAACAATTCACGTAAAAATAAAAACACACAAACCCCCTAAATAAGCACCCAAACAAGCATACACACTTCTCTTAAAAGATTCGATCTAGTGAATGGAAAATTGACGTCAAGTATTTGGTAAGTTTCTCGAATTAAAGATATATTATGCAATAATCTTAGAAAATGAAATATTTTTGCAATATATGTGTTTAAAATAAGTACATTAGTTAAAAACGAGTATAAATAGTGTAAAATAGTACAAAATAATTGAAAAATAAATATGATGTGAAAATTAGGCTGCAAAGTCAGCAGGGCACTACGCACTGGGCTTTGTATGACACACATGGAAATTTTGCGCACTACACACGATTTTTCCAAATTGAGTTTCTTTTCCATTTTAATCATAATTTTGACAAATTTTTTTTTTTATAGGTATTATGGAGCGTGTTTCAACCATTATATGCATTGAGGAAGGTGAGAGAGTTCCAATAATGGTGATAAGAGATATCATTTGAAGGGGGATTCTTAACAGCTTATTTTGTTGCTACCAAGATATATCGCATTTCTAACTTTCTACACCAAATGAAAAATATATAAGAGATGAGACATGATGCAACTAAGTATTTGGAGGAGGAGATATAACATCCTTAAAGGATTAGAAGAGCATTGGCTCAGTACCACTGAGATACACTATGCCAGGAATATCTTTTCTAATTTTAAAAAGAGGTATCCTATATAAGTCATTGTTCTGGGCAGCTGCAAGAGCTACTAGGAAAAGAGACTAGAAGGATAACATGAAAAAAATTAGGACAACCAAGAAGGACTGTAGTGGCAATTTTTACATTATTTTATATTACTATTTAATATTGATAGATAAAAGGGCATTGGTATGCCATACTTTCCAAGTTGATTCTGTCAAATGTGATCATGTCACCAATACTATATCAAAGTCTTGGAATAGTTGGCTGAATAGCTATAGAGACAGGTCTATTTTGAGTATATTGGAGTTCATAAAAAAAAATAATAAAAAGATTGCAGATAGGCTTGAAACATCTAGAACTTGGTCTGACAGGCTCCTATTATAAGAAAATTAGATATATCCAAGAAGTTTGGGAGGTATGTGAAGGTCTTAAGGTTTAATGACAGTAAGTTTGAAGTTATTGATGTAGATTGAATAATAAATATGATGGACTTGGCCCAAAAAACCTATGATTGTGGTAAATTCTAGATCTCTAGGATTCTTTGCAAGCATGTAATGCCATGCATTACAATTGAAAAGAGGACCCAATTGACTATGTTGATCTAAAATTGACGCTGAAAGCCTATATGAAAACTTCCACCATTTATTAGATGAGTCAACATGAAAATAGTTGATGGGCCAAAAATAATTCTACCTCAAAAGAAGGCCACAATGGGCATACCCAAAGTTGTTAGAAGGATTGAAATTAGTGAGAAATGTATAGGGGCTGTGAAGTGTGGACAATGCAAAAAATTTGGCTATAACAAAAGGGCATACAAAGTTACACCAACAACCAATTAGGTGTGTTTTTTTTTTATAAATTATGAACTTGTCTATTTACTCATGAAGAAGATTGCTATTATAAATTATTCTTATTTTGTATGAGGGGGATCTTTTACTATTCAACAACCACAATGATAAGTGGAAGCAACAAGTCATCTAAATGCTTATTTTTTGTGAACTTTATTGGTAATATTAATTATTATTTGTGTTGGGATGTGAATTTTATTGGTAATGTGAACTATTTTTTGTGTTGGGATGTCTAGAATTGAGATGAATAGTTCTATTTTTTTTTTGTAAAGACAAGTACAATGAAAATCTTTATTTAAATATTATGGACATCATATCACATACATTAGCTTATCTAAGCAATCTCTATACAAATGCCTACAATAAAGCTTATGAATATGGTAACACATGTACTTTCATTCTGTTTTTCTTTACTCCTTATAAACTCTCTCAAATCTTGTAGCTCTGGCTTGCATAACTTCATATTTACTTTCATACTTTATGAATTTCTCATTATTTTATTGGGTGTGGATATTTAATGATGGAGTCTAAATAGATATTTTTAAAAATTAAGTAAATAAACTATCCCTTTACCAAACCTTACGGTCAAATTGTCATTTTCTCTTAATTTGTATATAATACTGCCCTATAGTTGGTACAACATAAAATTTGACTATAAGGCAATAGAATTACATATGATATTATCCCTAATGGAAACATATGCGCACATATCATATGCATTATGTATGGATTGTCTTGTTCTTGAACATATGTGTCGGTTCATGTCCAATCTTACATGAGACTCCCTCTAGACCTTCGCAAGTCTTTTTCTCTAACATAGTTAGTTATACATGTTAAGAAATGAAACTCGTATTACAATAATCAAACAATACAAAACAAAAGAAATACAGATAATAACATGAATAGGTACATATGGAAACTCCAAACAGCCCATTATCCTTTTAAAAAATAACGAATAAAAAGAGAGGAAAATAAAGCTTAAAAAAAACAAACAAACAAAGGCACCCTATCTTCACTTCTTGGTTAAGAAATAAGCCGCATGCAAGCAAAAGTAAGCCCAGCGATCAACCCTAATCCCACATTAATCCCACTCGAGCCATTATTATCCGCATCCACCGGAGCTGGTCCCTTAGCTGACGATACCGTCGATTTTGTATCGTCAGATGGTGCTTCTTTAGTCGGCGCAGAGGAATCGGATGGAGACTGAGCTCCAAACAGCTGTTCAGGCAACAAAACCTTGTCTATTTGGTAAACAGCAAGAGGAGGATCTTGCCTTAATGCATTGTTAATCTGAGTCTCAACGAGCCCAGTTGACACATTCACTTGGTTGCTCTGGCCAGTGAAGTTTAGCCCCCAGACTCCGCCTTTTTGGCCGGAAGCCTGAGTCCCAACCGGGTTGCTAACTAACAAAAGATCACTCAACTTGTAGTATTTAGGGGTTACATGGTACTGAACAAGCTGCACTTGTTCCTGGTGGTCGAAGCTGTTTAGGAGACCGGCTTTAAGATTGTTGAAGGCGTTATCAGTGGGGGCAAACACTGTCATGCCATCATGGGAGTTATTGATTTGGTTGTCGATTTGGGTAGCAACTTGGGTGGAAATTAGGAGCTTAATGAATGTGGTGTATTGGCCACCTTTGTCCAGAATTCCCGTCAGGTTGACAGGGCCGGAGGGGGCTGGTGCTGGGGCGGCTGGCTGGGCTTGGATCGCCGGGGAGAGGACGAGGAGAAGAAGTGGGGTTAAAGTTAGGAGAATGTGAGTGGCCGCCATTGTTGTTTTGTTTTGTGTGTCGAGTTGCTGTGGAGTGGAGGGGATTTTATGGGATAAGAAGTGGGGGTGGGAGTGTGTTGGAATGAGCTGGCTCTGAGACTTGAATCAACACAAACATATTTGACAAATTGGAATTTCTATTTTTTTTTGTTTAATTATGAAATAAGATAAATTAGCCCTATATGGTTGTAATATAATTCACTGCATACAGCACATGGGTTTACTTACAAAAGGAAAATGATCAAACTTTCTATGGTTTATTTTCTGCAAATACTAAATATATGTAATGGTAGTGGTTATATTTTTTATTTGATGGGTATACTGTGGCGATACAAACCCAAAGTTTATTAGAGTGGACTACATCATTCATGAACATCTCAGCTAATATGTTGTCCCATTATTAGGAAAGTGTGGATAAATTTGACTAGTAAGAGGGTTACTTGCCTGTATATTTTGGATAAGACATTTATCTTTATAGTCTTAATATATTTTTATTTTGCACTTATTTTACAATTCCTTTTGGGTAAATTGGGGTTGATAATTTCTACTTGTACGGGAGTAAATCTCTTCCGATTTGCGAGTAGATATTTAAATTATAATTCAATGGTCAGATATAGACCGATTTTAGTAAATTCTTTATTATTTATTAAAAATAAACAGAAAAAAGATCTTCTTAAAAAAGAAGGAAATTTTTTTTAAAGCATATTTCCAAGCATACCCATCATCCAGATCACATGCACCCATTGAAAATGTATATTTCCAAGCATACTCAAAATAAAATGCTAAATTGTTACCATGAGAGACTATTGGGAAAGATGACAAAATATTACATAGTAAAAATAATTTTTTCTCTCATTTTATGTTATTAAAATGGATAATGTATCATTATAATTAGTAAAATAATATTATGACAAATATAAATCACAATCAATCATAATAAACACTAAATTTTTATGTGAAAAATCTAATTCAAAAAAAATTACGAGACTATAGTTTGATATCAATACTTCTACTATATAATAATAATAGGATTACAGCAATATCCTCTCTAAAATCACACTAGAGGCTTACCACAACATCAAGAATATTAATCTTGACTCAACAACAATGAATTTAACAAATTCTCCTCAAATATAAATTTGTTAGATTATACTATATCAGAGGCTAAATTGAAAATCAAATAAGATAGAATTATAGAGCAAGTTGTTAGGAACTCACCTTCAAAATTTGATCAAAATCGAAGTTCAAATTGACATCCAATCATTAAGAAAAAGATTAAAACCTCAAGTTTCTTTTTCTTCTATTTTCTCTCAGTCTTCTTTGTTTTTTGTTTCTGCCTTCTGCCTGTTTCTTCTCAAATCAAAAAACAAAGATTTTACATTTCAGTTACTGTGCACTTAATGAAAATTTTTATTCAGGCCCTTCAATTTTATAAAATTAAAAAGTAGCCTGTAGGGCCCACATGACGTGGACGTTACCAACAAATCTCCCCTTCCACGTCATGTGAGAGGATCCACTAGACCCCCTTTCTCTTTACAAACTTGAAGCTTCTCATTGGATAATGGCTTAGTTATCATATTCGATCTGTTCTCATTTGTATGTATCTTTTTAAGTTGTAACAGTTTTGATTCTAACACGTCTCGCACCCAATGATATCTAACATCAATGTACTTGGACCTAGAGTGAAATGTTGGGTTCTTTGCCAAGTGAATGGCGCTTTGATTGTCACAGTAAACTATATAGCTCTCTTGCTTCACTCCCAACTTTTGTAAGAACTTTTTCATCCACAAGGTTTCCTTACAGGCTTTAGTAACTGCAATATATTCAACCTTTGTGGTAGACAAAGCAACACATTTTTGAAGTCTTGATTGCAATGACACAACCCCTCTTGCAAAGGTAATTAGGTATCCTGATGTAGACTTCCTAGAATCCACATCTCCTACTATGTCTACATCTATGTATCCATACAACACAGATTTATCACCACCAAAATATAAACATGTCTAAGAGATGCCTTTAAGGTATCTAAAAATTCACTTCACTGTTGTCTAATGCTCTTTGCTAGGATTAGAGAGAAACCGACTAACAACACCAACAACATGAGTAATATCTAGCCTAGTATAAACCATAGCATACATTAAACTACCAACAGCTGATGCATAAGGCATTGCACCCATTTCTTCCTTTTCTTTCTCACTTGTAGAACATTGCTTGGAACTAAGCTTGAAGTAACTTGTAAGTGGTGTGAACTAACTGGTTTTTTTTTACTCATGTTGAATCTTTCAAGAACCCTTTCAATGTAGTTTTCTTGAGATAACCATAACTTCCTATTTTTTCTGTCACAGGAGATTTTCATGCCAAGGATTTGTTTAGCCTGTCCTAAATCCTTCATAGTAAATGACTTACTGAGTTCTCTCTTCAACCTTTTAATTTTACAACCATCATGACCAATAATTAACATATCATCCACATAAAGCAAAAGAATAATGAAATCATTATCAACAAACCTCTTTATAAAAACACAATGGTCTGATGTAGTCCTGTTGAAACTATGATTTTCTATGACAAAATTAAATTTCCTGTCCCATTGTCTCGGTGCCTATTTTAGCCCATACAAGCTTTTCTTTAACTTGCACACTAAATCTTCCTTACCTTTGACTCTGAATCTCTTAGGCTGTTCCATGTAGATTTCTTCCTCTAAATCACTATGAAGAAAAGCTGTCTTGACATCAAGCTACTCAATCTCCAAGTTTAAACTTGCTGCTAAACCAAGAACAACTCGGATAGAAGACATCTTCACTACAGGAAGAAATTTTTTTTCAAAATCAATTTCTTTCTTCTGACCAAATCCTTTCACAACCAACCTAGCCTTGTACCTTAGTTGTGAGTTTTTTTTAGTCATCAGCCTATAAACCCATTTATTTTTCAGAGCTCTCTTACCTTTAGGTAGTTTTACTAACTCATAAGTGTGGTTCTCATGCAATGATTTTATCTCATCTTGCATAGCTTTAAACCACTCATTCTTGTGCTGGTGAGACATAACTTCTTAGAAGTTTTTAGGTTCTCCCCCGTCTGTAAGCATCACATACTCATGTGGTGGATATCTGGAGGAGTGGTGGCGCTCTCTCATAGATCTTCTTAACTAAGGCTCAACAGGTGGATCATATATTTCTGGAGGTGCTTGCTCAACCTGTTCTGTTGGACCATCATCATCAACTCTATCATCAAAATCATCTTGTGCGTCTCTCTCATAATCATCATAAACTACAGGTGGAGGAACTGATCTGGAAGTGTCAAGAATAAGAATTTCATCAGATTCTTAAGGCTTCTCATCTTTCTCTACCCCATCAACTATCTAATCTTCAAGAAATGTAACATCTCTACTTGTAATGATTTTTTTGACTCACTAGATCCCATAATTTGTACCCAAAGTTTTCATGTGCATAACCCAAAAAGATACACTCCCTAGTCTTGTTGTCAAGCTTTGACTTCTCATCTTTTGGAACATGAACAAATGCCCTGCAACCAAACACTCTTAAGTGCTTATATGAAACATCTTTCCCAGTCCAAACTCTTTTAGGTATATCATCATCCAAAAGAGCTGAAGGAGAAAGGTTAATTAAATTAATTGCAGTCTGTATTGCTTCACCCCAAAAGTATTTAGGTAGATTTGCATCAGAGAGCATACACCTGATTCTTTCTTGAATCGTTATGTTCATTCTCTCTACCACACCATTTTACTGAGGAGTTTTTGGCACGGTCTTCTCAAGTCTGATACCATGGGATCTATAATATTACTCAAATGGTCCTTTGTATTCACTACCATTGTCCACCCTTACACATTTCAACTGTCTCCATGTCTCTCTCTCAACCTTAACATGAAAATCTTTAAAGACATCAAGTACCTAATCTTTAGATTTCAGAGCAAAAAATCTACAGTTTTCTAGAACTGTCATCAATAAAAGTTACAAAGTAAAGTGCACCTCTATGTGTTCTAGTTTGCATAGTACATACATCAGTGTGTATCAAATCAAGTAAATTTGCTCTTCTAGATGGATAAAAATTACAAAATGCAACTCTATGTGCCTTTTCAGCTAAACAATGATCACAAAGTTTAAGAGACTTTCTTGCCAAGTTAGGTAGAACATTCTTCTTAATTAGAACTTAAAACCATTTCTCACTTATGTGACCAGGCCTTTTATGCCATAACTCAATGTTTGATTCTTTTGCTGTTACATTGACATATTTTTTTTATGAGCTTAGCTTCTATAACATAGAGAGTGTTTACCTTCCTTCCTTTGACTAGAATTATAGAACCTTTGGTGAGCTTCCATTTACCTTCACCAAAGTAGTTGCAATAACCATCATCATCAAGCTTGTTAATAGAGATCAAATTCAGACTCATTTCTAGAACATGTCTGACATCTTTGAGTAGTAATATGCTTCTAACACTGGAATCCAAATAAATATCTCATATGCCCACAATCTTGGATGCATCATCATTTTCCATCCTGACAAAGCCAAAATCACCATTAGTGTAAGATGTGAAGAAATCACCATTTGAAGTAACATGAAATGAAGCACCTGAATCAATCACCCATTCACTTCTATGGCATGTGAGATTTATGGAGTTCCCATTATAAACAATAGTCATATCCCCATCAGCAACTGTTGTATTGCTTACTTGTTCATTTTTCTGTGATTCACCTCTTTCTATAGCCTGTTCCCTTTTTAATATTCTATACTCTCTCTTTATATGCCCAATTTGTTGCAATGGTAACACTTGACATTTTTTCATTGAGAATTAGACCTTCCTCTGTAATTGTTATTGTCAGAACTTCTATTTTGGCTTATTTCTTGCCTTTCATGCTTTTCTGTAACAAGTGTTTCTGTCTCAGAAGAACTCATACTTGCATTCTTTCTTCTGGCTTCTTCATTTTGCATTCTATCCTTAACCATTTCCATAGTTAGCTTCCCATTTGGCACTGAATTGTTTACTGACTCTACAAATGTCTCCCAACTATCCGGTAAGGAACTAAGCAATAACAATATTTATAACTCATCATCTAGTAAAATATTCATAGTTGTCAACTGGTTCACTAGACCTTGAAACTCACTGGTATGTTCAGCTATACTGCGCCCTTCCTTGTATTTTAAATTCACAAGCCTCTTCATTAAATTGACTTTATTTTATAGTGTAGGCTACACATAAATGGACTCCAATTTTCTCCGCATAACATCAGCCTTGGTCTCCTTTTCCACATGGTAAAACACACTCTGATCTATCCATTGCCTAATGGTGCCAACACATTTTTTTATATAATTGGATCCACTCCTTATCACCCATTTTCTCAGGTTTTACAGCATCTCCTTTAATGGGTTCATGTAGGTCTTCTACAAAAAGTAAATCCTCTATTTTGGACTTCCATATATCATAATTCCATGCCTTCAATTTAATCATGCATGTAGAATTTTCATCCATTTTAATCAACACAAATTAAACACTTCACAATCTGGTTAGCTCTGATACCACTTTGTTGGGAAAGATCACAAAATATTACACAACAGAAATAATTCTTTTTCCCACTTTGTGTTATTAAAATGGGCAATGTATCACCACAATTAGCAAAATAATATTACCACAAATATAAACCATAATCAATCACAATGAACACCAAATTTTTACGTGAAAAATCTAATTCAAAAAAAACCACCGGCCCATAGTCTGATATCAACACTTCTACTATGTAATAATAATAGGATTACAACAATATCCTCTCTAGAATCACACTAGAAGTTTATCACAATATCAAGAATATTAATCTTGGCTCAACAACAATGAATCTAATAAATTCTCCTCAAATGTAAATTTGTTAGATTATACTATATCAGAGGCTAAATAGAAAATCAAATTCGATAAAATTGTAAAGCAAGTTGTTGGGAACTCACCTTCAAAATTTGAGTAAAATCGGAGCTCAAATTGACACCGTCCTTCTGTCACAGATATTATAAATCAGCACGTTGGATAATACAAGTTAAGGTCATAGTGCATATGTATAGTCATTCTATCATTTATATCCTGGATGTATGGGGACATAAATTAACACCGTCAAATCCCCATAAGCTCATGCTTGAACTTATCTTCAAATTTGTATCTTGATGAACAATATATGTAAACACCTTTACTATATTATTCAATCTTGAGGGAAACTTCTTTCCTGGATTAATTGCTTTTGGCCATAAGACTTTCTGAGATATAATCTCGAAGTATCAAATATATTAACTCCCTATATGAGCTGACGAATCCCATATCTACTCGCACCGAACTCCATAAGCATAAGACCATACCTAGACAAGTTGCAACCACACCATGAAAGGTTTCTTACATCTGTAGAACCTAAGTATGGTAGATCACTCATAAGCCCACCCTGATACTCATGTCAAAGAACCACGAATACTACTCAACTCGAGAGGACCTTCCATTGATGGGTACATACAATATCTATTGAGGTCCTAGTGAGTCTATTCGGTGCCCAGTCCCTACTGAATACCTGTATGCCTATACAAGCTCTAAGCTCATGGTCAACTAGGAACAATTATCTGTACCCTATAGATACAGACATACATTGACTATATAAAAGGGATTCATCGATAGACCTGCATTAGTGAAAATAGATCAGAAACATAATATTTGAGAATATATTTGCATAATAACATTTTCTAGCACCTTATCGTAACTCTTTGCAACAATGTCATTACTGGTATACTTTCAGGTCTTTGTTCCATTATAGACAAGGCTTCAACTCCTTAGATTTCTCTGATTTTTATAACTTTCTAACTCTTAGCAGTTATAATTCTCAGTGTAGCTAAGTTTGCCATGATCTAAACTCCTTTAGATCAGATCTGAAATCATTTAGATCATACAATATCTGTAGTGTTACAAGCATTGTACCATATAATTAATATAATTAGTGATTTAATAAAATGTACATTGTATAGATATCAAATATTCATACAAACAGAGATGATATAAGCACAAACCCTAACAATCTCCCACTTTCTCTAGTGCCATTCATAGTGGTATCTAATACCCATAGACTCCACATGTTTCTCAAACACCTTTGGAGTTAAAACCTTAGTAAGTGAATCCGCTACATTATTTATAGAATCAATTTTACAAATAATTACATATCATCTAGCCAAGTTTATCTAATTATGTGGTATTTTCACTCCACATGTTTAGATCTCTGGTGTGCTCTTGGTTCTTTGGCTTGTGCTATGGCCCTATTATTATTGCAAAATAATGGAATAGGATCCGTCGAACTTTGAACTATTTTGAGCTCGACGACAAACTTGTGAATTCACACTGCTTCTTTTGCTAATTTTGAGGCGGCTAAATACTCTGCCTCTATGGTAGAGTTAGCTGTGGACCCTTAAATGATGCTCTTCTAACTCATTGCACACTGCTAAGAGTTAATACATATCTAAATGTGGACTTTTTATCATCTAGGTCAGACTAAAAGTTTGAATCAGTGTATTGATAAAGGCAAATTTGTCATATATTTTCTCATATTTTTATTTTGATATTTTATTATTTTATGAGAATAGATGGCTATTTATGAATGAAATTTAAGGAAAATCAGAAAAGTTGACCTGTTTAAGTCGCTACTGGTGCTACAGCGCCAGACCTTCATCGCGCCAGCGATCGGCCAGAGCTCTAGCACCAAGATTCCACCGCTTCAGCGGTGAGGCTTATTACACGCAGAACCCCAGTGACAGCACTTAGCGCCCCAACGGTAGTGCGAGTCCTAATTCGACGAGAATTGAGATTTTCAAGCTCATATCAATATTTATAAAAGGCTACTCATCCTCAAACTTTAAAAATCAACCTAGAGCAATTCAAGAACACCAAGAATACAGAACACAAGTGTTAGAGAGCAAAAGGAGTTCAATTGAAGCAACCTTAAAGAGAGATTCAAGGAATGTTTTGGCATCAAAAGTATCTTAGGCAGCGCAATCAAGATAAATTTGACGTCTATATCGATTTACCATCATTGATTGTATCATGATCTATTATTATTTTTACTGATGTTCTCTTATAGCCAAAAACTAAATTTATTTTCTAGGGTTAATACTTGAACTCAATATAAGTGCTTAATTGCCATATCTTTTTAATATTTAATAAACTTAGTCCTTTGTTATTCAAATTACTTATTTGTAATGCTTCAATATATCTGGTCAATATATGAGGAATGAATTAGTAATATTTTGATAAACACGGAAGATGAATCATAATATTTAGATCTAGGTAATTTAATGCATGATTGTAGAGTAACATTCAATGTTGCATATGCAAGTTTCAATTCAGGATAGGAATATACCTAATTGGCATGTATGATCAATAAGACTTAATTTTAATGAATCTTAATTTATTACAAGTACCATAGGAATATAGGTATTTGGTAAATTAAGGTATACTTGCATGACCGTGGAAGAGGCTTGTGAATACATTAGTGTCTTGATCAATAACAAAGACTAAGGGAGTTAAATATTATAGATTAATCATTAGAAAGCATATTGAGGGATAATATTAATCCTAGGTTTTCTCTATATTGTTATCACCTAATTCTCTTTGCATTGTGTTTTTGCCTTCATATTTTCTACAGTGATTATTAGATTTTTATTTTTCTGAATAATTATTAGAAAGATATAATTTTAGTACTTGGTTAAAACGTAAAAATTATCCCTATGGGTTCGACATCTGATTGGTTAGTCACTTTATTACTTGCATACGATAGTGTATACTTGCATTTAATTTTAAGATATAGAAATATCTCATCATGTATCCTCTCACTTGTAAATCAGCATCTCCATAAATGAAAAACTTATCCTTTGTACTCTTAAGGTATTTCAGGACATGTTTAACTGCCATTCAATGGCTGTCACCTGGATCAAACTGGTACCGGCTTGTAACACTTATAGCTATATTGATGTCAGGTCTCGTACACATCATAGCATACATCAAGTTTCTAACAACTGATGCATATAGTATGTTAGACATTCTAATTCTTTCATCTTTCGTCTGATGAGATATTCTCCTTAAAAAATGAACATCATGTTTGAAAGGTATGTTAACTATCTTACAGTTAGTGAAATTATACTTTTCTAGGATATTATCAATGTACGATGACTATGAGAGTCCTATCAATTTTGTAGCTCTATCTCTATAAAGCTTTATACCTAGTATATAGCTTTATACCTAGTATATAGGAAGCCTCTCCTAAGTCCTTGTGGAGAACTTCTTACTCAAATAGCTTTTGACAGTTTTAACATACCGATATCATTTCAAATGATTAGTATGTCATCAACATAAAGCACTAAAAAGTCTATTATGCTCCCATTGACTTTTTTTTATACATACAAGCTTCTTCTTCATTTTTGATAAAACTAGACCCTCTGATTACCTTATCAAAATAATAATTCCAACTTCGAAAGACCTGCTTAAGTCCATAAATAGACTTCTTCAGCCTGCACATTAGACCAGAGGTTAGGTTGGACATAAAACCTTTAGGCTATTTCATGTATATCTCTTCCTCTAGATATCAATTTAGGAACGTAATCTTTACGTCCATCTGTTATATTTCAAAGTCATAATATGCAGTATTTGTCAATAAAATTTGAATTGACTTTAACATCGCTACTGGTGCAAAGGTATCCTTATAATCGATTCTAGATCACTAAGCATATCCTTTTGCTACCAATCAAGCTTTGAAGGTCTCTACCTTCCCATCGAGCTCGCGCTTCCACTTGTAAATCCATTTATAACTGATAAGAACTATTCCTTCGGGAAGCTAAACCGAGTCTCAAACTTGATTTTGATGCATTGAGTCAATTTTAGATTTCATAGCTTCTTGCTTTTTTCCAGCATCGATGTCTAACATCGCCTCCTTATAGGTCAAATGATCATTTTCTTCAAATAAGAAAACTCAAAGGGCACCTTCAAGCATCTGACTATACCTAATAGGTGGCCTTGAAATCTTCTTCGACTTACGTGGAAGTTGTGTTAAAGTTGTACTGCTCATTTAAACTTGAGTATCCATCCTTGGTTCATTTGGTTTTTGATTGACTTCATCAAGTTCAATCTTTCTACAATTCCTATGATCCATAAAAAACTATTTCTCTAAGAAATGGGCATTATGAGCAATGAACACATTTCGTTCCTCTAGATTATAGAACTGGTATTCCATTGAATTCTTGGGATACCCAATGAATCGATACTTGTATCCCTTAGGTGCAAGTTTATCATATTACGTAACTCTTACATAAGCATGACAGCCTCAATTCTTAAAATATTTAAGATTTGGTTTCCTTCATTTTAATATCTTATGTAAAGTTGTTGGAATAGCTTTGGATGGAACTTTGTTTAATATATGAACAATAGTTTTTAGAGCATAACCCATAGATATTCAAGGAAATCGATAAAGCTCATCATCAATTGAACCATATCCAATAAAGTCTGATTGCTCATCTTTGAAACACCATTGTGTTGTGGAGTACCTGGGAACTATATTGAGTGAGAATCCCATTTTCATTTAAATAATTCTAAAATTCACTGCCCATGTACTCACTGCCTCGATTTGATCGAAGGCCCTTGATGTACATTCTAGTCTATTTCTATACTTTAAGTTAAAATTTGAGGAACTTTTCAAAGGTTTTAGACTTGTGTTTCATAAGAAACACGTACTCGTATCATGACAAATCATCGATAAACGTTACAAAGTATCAAAATCCACCCATTGCAGTTTGATTCATTAGACCGCATACATCACTATGTACCACTTCCAATAAATCAAAGGCATGGTGTCCTACAATAGTAAATGGAGATTTTGTCATCTTTCCTTGAATTTAAGATTCAAAAATTAGATAAGGCTTAATGGTTAGATCAGGTATCTAACCTTTCTTAACCAAATGCGTTAGGCGTCTCACACCTATTGACCTAATCTCATATGCCAAAATTGGGTTTCATTTAAAGTTTTTGATCTACTACTACTAGTACTAGCTTGTACATTCATGATATTTTTAGTTGTATCCAATATATAATGCCCATTAATTAACTAACACTCAGCTAATAAAACATCATCACATCATAAAAACATAGGAATAGTTTCAAATATACATATGATATCCTTCACTGTTAAAGTATAGGAAGGGATACAATTTTTCTGATGATGTTGGGTATATACTAAAAATTATATAATGCAATTGTTCTATTACATGAGAGAAGTAAATCAAAATGTCCAACAACTTAGACTTACTGGAAATCACCATTTCTAACTCGAAGTTGTACTTCTCCAAGTTGTAGCATTCTAACTTCCCTCAGACCCTGCAATATATTACAGATATGAGAAGGACATGCAGTATCTAATACCTAGCCAAAACAAGTATCAAATGCCAAAGAAATGTCAATGATAGTAAAACATATACCTAAGGGAGTTTTCAACTTTATAATGGCAAGGTATTTTGGGCAATTGCGTTTCCAATGCCCATTCTCGCCGTAAAAGAAACACTTTCCTTTTGCCTTGCTCTTTTCTTGAGGCTTGGATATCTATCGCCTCTGAGGACCTATTCGGGGTGTCTGGTTCACCTTTTTTTTCTTCTTCCCCTTGGACTTCCCAGAAGCCTTCGGAACAAAAGATAAAGCACTCTGAACAAAGATGGTCGAGCTCCCTTATGTCCTTATGTGCTGTCTTCAACATATTATAAACATCAGCATAAGTAGGGGTCAATCCCTACATGTTAAAGTTTATAATGAATTATGCAAATGACCTCGGCAGCGATTAGACAATCAAGCTATTCCCTAAGTTATTGTTCAAAGATATGTCTATCATCTCAAGCCTCTCGATTAATCCAATCATCTTGATGACATGAGGAAGTTCTGGATTGTCCTCGACTAGTTTAGCCTAAAAAAGAGATTTGGCAACCCTATAAATCTTGATCTAGGGCCAGTCACCAAAAAGCTCCTTCAAATGAAGCATAATACTACTAGCACTGTCTATATAGACATACTTCTACTGCAGCTCAGTAGTCATAGAGGCGAAGATGTAAGATTTAACTTTTTAATCATCATCCATCCATCTATTTTTTTATAAGACTCCCCATCTTCTAGGGTGGCATTATCAGAAACACCTCTGGGCAATCTCTGACCAATAACATATCCGAGCTTCTCTGAATGTAGAATAATTCCAAGATTCATAAGCCAATTTGCATACTTTTTAGTGCATTTCAGTTGGTGTGCATCAAGTATGCACACCAAAAGGTTGGTTGAGGCCATTAGATCTTCACAAGACAAAATAAATAGAAGATATCAACAGAATTATTAAATTTATTAAATCGATAAAAATGTTTTAATCATGGGTATAACAATTATATATTTTCAATTTAAAATGCCCTCCCATTGCTTTACATAATCCCTCTAATTACTCAAACGGGATAACAATAATTTAAATGCATTAAACAATATAGTGAGAAGTAGACCCCATTGTATTTTACTCCAGCCTCACACTATAGCAATATTGGCATTTGTAAACCCAACAGGTAGACAACTCTTATCAATTGCATCTTATACAACTCTTACTATTGATCTTAAATACACCGTATCAACATACTTTAGCAATATTGAGTAAGTGTATTCTAGATTAACTTGTAAATAATCAAATATATGTTATTGATACTACCATCACGCTGTAGCAATATTGGGTAATACATTCGCATTTATTTGCCTCATCTCTTGTTTAACCAGCATAGTTCGAGTTACACCGACCAAATCTCTCATGCTATAGCAATATTGAAAAAAGACCGACATGACCCGTCTAAAACCATATTGACAAGGTGAATTATAATAAAACACTATCTTATAATGTAATATTATTCAATCTGATTAAAAGAGATTTTTATTGAACACTGGGCTCCCATTGTGGTTACCAACACAGAGAAAAATGATTCTGGTTTATAATATAAACTAATAACTCTTATCACTGCATCTCATAAACCCTTTTATGCATAAATTAATTTTTAAATAATTTTCAAAACATTCCACAGTGAACAGTGTCAGCGCTGAAGGCAAAGCCCTCACCGCTGTAGTACTACCTTACCAGCACCAAAGACAGAATCCCTAGTGCTGCAATGCTAAGTCTGAGCACTGTGGTACTGGGGTCTAGATACCTTAACACCGCAATGCTTATCATCTAGTGCTGCAATGCTAGAGCCTGGAATGCCTCGGAGCCGCGGCGCCAAAATTCAAGGCCATGGCATCCTAGTGTTTTTCACCTTGGTATACCTATTTTAACACTTGAAATGCACCATTTTAATATTGAGACTTCTCCAAAAACATCTCAAACACTCAAAACACACCCAAATAAACAACAAAATAGGCTATGATAATATTTGTTGAGTGTCGATTAAATCTAGGGTGTGTATATGTGATATTTGTGTTCATTATACAGAATACGTATCATATACATATTCTGTCGCAACAGAAGCATAAGTACATATAATAAACACATAAATATATTAATCATATTAATATATAATAGATTGAGAATTTTCACCTATGTAACTTTTAAACAAAAGTTACCGAAGTCCGCCTGAGATGTAACTCGTTTATACTTCTAATAACCAATAGGGTGGGCTTGGTTATCTAGAACAGCAGCTTTAAATCCAGCAGAGGCTAAACACTTAAACCTTAATTTATTTGTTTTACCCTTGATCAACACTTAATGATTAAAACAAATTTGCAATGCTTTTTAATGGCCAAGGTATATTGGAGAATATGATGAATAGTAAACTCAACTCTTGAATTCTAAATAAAATAAACAATTTCTTTTCTTTTGCTTCTCACAAATGGATGGCCACTCTAAGCAAAACAATACCTATTTTCGTTTCAATTAAAACATACATATAACTAACCAAATTAACAATTAATTTAGTTAAACCATGGTTAACACTTAACTTAGGTTTAGATTAACCTAACTAAAGTTAATTCTTAACTCTAGTTAGGTTAATATACATGTCCAACAAGTATTTAATATTTAAATATTTAATTACGTAACTCAAGTTAATTATTAACTCTAGTTAGGTTAGTAAACTTGTCCAACAAGTAAACATTAATTAAATATTTAATTAACTTAACCTTAGTTAACTACTCAACCTAGGTTAAGTTATTGATTATTTAATTATTAAATGAATAAATTTTTGAATATTTATTAATGAAATAATCAAATATCTGAAATTACCTTTAAGCCCTTACTTAGTTACCAAGTGAACCCAAAGTGGGTCTCACCTAATCATATACTTAAGTGAACTTAACCAAAGGCGCACCATGTGCCATATGTCATTATTTGATTAGTCAACAACCATTATTAACTAATCAATGTACCTAACTCTTAAGTATTGGTATACGCACATCTCGAGGGTTCTTGAAATAATTATTCATTTATGCTGAATTTTATTGGATTAAATTATTCAATCTGGTACGTTGCACTAGTACACAATGAGTACACTTTATATTGTGGGACTCTCTAGGTCCATGCTAGATTCGTTAAATGGAATTATTTTCTAATTCCGTAATCGATGCCCACTTTATAATTGGCACGTTGGACCATACAAGTTAAGGTCATTGCACATAAGTATAGTCATTCAATCATTTATATCTTGAATGTGTAGAGACATAGATCAACATCGTCAAATTCCCATGAAATTATCTTTAGATTCGTATCTCGATGAACTATATACATAAACACCTTTGCTATGTTGTTCAATCCTGAGGGAAATACGTTTCCCAAATTTATTACTTATGGCCATAAGACTTTCTGAGATATAATCTCAAAGCATTGAATATATTAACTCCATAGTAAGCTAACAAATCCCATATTTATGACCATCAGACTCCATGAGCATCGGACCATACCTAGCAACACGTAATGGTCAGACCATAATAGGTCTCTGACGTTCGTAGAACCTAAGTATGGTGGATCACTCACAATCCCATTGTAGGGCTCAGGTTAAAGGACCACGAATACTACCCAACTCAAGAAGACCTTCCATTGACGTTTACATAGGATATCTATTAGGGTCCTTGTGAGTATACTCAATACCCAGTCCTTACTGAATACTTGTATGCCTATACGAGCTCCAAGCTCATGGTCAGCTAGGAACAATCTACAAATATAGACATACACTAACTATATAAAAAAGATTCATCGACAAACCTGCATCAGTGAAATTAGATTAGAAATATAATATTTAAGAATATATTTGCATAATGACATTTCCTAGCATCTTATTGCAACTCTTTGCAATTATGTCTTTACTAGTATACTCTTAGGTCTTTGTCCGGTTACATATAATGCCCCAACTCCTTAGATTTCACTGATTCTTATAACCTACTAATTCTTAACAGTTATATTTCTCAGTGTTGCTAACTCTTAGCTATGATCTAAACTCCTTTAGATCAAATCTGAACTCCTTCAGATCATACAATATCTATAGCATTACAAGCATTGTATCATATAATTAATATAACTAGTGATTTAATAAAATGTAAATTGTATAAATATAAAATATTTATACAAACAGAGATGACACGTAAGCACAAACCCTAACATAAACTTCTGGTGTCTTTGATGAAGGATGTTGTTTGAGTGGTGCCCAAGAAGCATGTGTTCCATTGTTGACATGCAGTGTATTTCAGTCCCTTGCTAATGGATTTGGATATATTTTAGAGGTAGCTTTTGTTAGCTTTGATAGATTTGGCTTTGATATTTTTCATGGTGTCTTCTTTTTTGCTAACTACTTGGTTATTTCTTTGTAAGGGGATAACTCTTGCCAGTCATCACGATGCTTTTTATACGGTGGTGACTAATATGCGTTAGTTAGCCTGAGGTGACAAAATTGAAATGGGCTAAGAGAAAAATAAAATCCTTTGAGTGAAAGCTCAATAATTATTCAATTAGAGTGAAGGATATCGAGGACAATGCGGCTACTAAGGTGAGGGAAATTAAAGCTAAGGTAGTGATGACAGAGAATAGGTCTTGGTCCTCGAGTCCGAAGTGAAGGAGCTCGAGGGTCAGGTGATCATTATTTGAGAGGAGAATATTGGCCTTTGGTCGAGCAATTAGGAGCTTATGGGGAAGCTTGAAGCTTCAAAGGCTCGTTTTACTAAGTAGGTCTTTGAGGCCTTTGACAAAGTAGTGGATTTTGTCTAGGGCCACTATATGAATTTAGACCTCTCCTTGGTAGATGAGTTGCTTACTAATAAGAATGGAGCTAATGATAAGGTCGAGGTCCCTAAGACTGAGGTTCAAGAGGTTGAAGCTTTAGCTTCTCAAATGGTCGATGAGGTTCTTTCCTCACCCTTTAATGCGTTTGTGTCAATTTTTAGGGAGGTTCCTCGAACTGAAGACATCTTTACTCATACTGACACTACTGCTTGAGATCAACCCTCTACTTCTTACTCTTAGGCCTTTTTTCTTTATTTTTTTATTTTTCTGTACTTACTGTGTTTACGCTCAAAATATAACGCGGCTATCGTAGTATAGATTGAGGTGTTGATCCCACGAGGAAGCTCTTGGCAAAATAGGTTGGTGAAGTAAAATATTAAAGAGGTAACAAATGATAAAATTAATTGATGAGATGGAATTGTTTATGAATTGAAGAAAATATCTTATGATAATTTAAGTAAGGCTTTGAGAATTACAATTATGCTTTATAAATCTACTCTACACTTTAATTCAATGCTTATAACTCAATTGAAAGTTTCACATCCCAAACAATCAATCGAAAGATAGGTAAAATATAGCACATTTGATAACACATGTATTTGATGTAATTAAACTTTTTTGCAAGCATTAACACACATCATGTTCATTTATACAAGTTATCTAAGATCGACAATATATCACTTTGACAATATTGCAGTAAAAGATCAACTTGAATATCAAACATTTATTGCCCTTATATGTTATCCAAGATCGACAATATATCAATTTGACAATACTGCAGTAAAAGATTAACATATAAAACAATGTAACCAGTAACAATTATAGTTCACCAAGAATCACATAAGAAAAGCATGACTGAACTTATATAAGACATGAGAATTATAATCTCTGGATTATAGAAAATAGAATAGATAGAGTTTAATCAAAACCAAACTTACAAATATTTGTAGCTCTTTGCAACGAATCAAAGCATAGAAGTAGATTTATTACACATAAAAGTTTATCTCTTAGCCTTGTCAAGAACTCTAACCTAAATTACAATACATGTTAATGAGAAGAAAAGAAGAGAGAATTATTTAAAATTAAAAACGTCCTGCGATTCTCTTTATATAGGCAATGAATGAACATATGTCATGGATAACATCAATCTTCAATAATTTTAAGCTAATAACTCGTTTATCCACTTGTAGCACATTTTTGATAATGTAAATGACCGATTTAGCTTCTATAGCCGACATGAAAGTTGTATAATTTTGACTCTTATTTCCATAGGCATCAATTTCATGCAATTTGGATGAGTATCCAATGCGATATGAGCACAATTTCAAAGATACATCAGAATTCGGCCAACAACCATTTTACCCACTTGCAATGCGATTTGGTCCATAATAACAGCTGATTTGGACTTTACCATCAACATACGAGTTGTTGATAGTTAAGTCAGCATTTCACAGCTTCAAGAATTATACCAATTGAGTACGTATTTTGTGAGATACAGAGCTGGGTAGAAGTTGTAGCCCGATTCTATTGTATCTCAATTTTTTGGCCCATAACATGTTGGATTTGACTTTTCCACTATTCTTCAAATTTGTGTAAGATTGGGTCATGTTGCACCAGGTTCAAAAATTTCTTCATTTAGATTTCTACATTGAGAGTTATGTCCATTTTACTTAAACCTGTCCAAATAACATTCATTAATCACAATTTAAAGAGAACACTTTATTTCAAGCTAAAAATACAAAAAATGCTAAAATTAGTGACATTAAATGGTGACTGAATCTCTTAACAAATATGCATTTTCATGTGTTCATCATACTGCCACATAATGATTTTTTTTTTATATTAATGAAGAACCTCTTTTATTTTTATTTCCGTGCGTCTTCAGTCTGATTTAATTGCATTTTAATTTACCTTATGTTGTCTTAATGTGATTAAGGACATTGTGGGTGATTTGTGTCTGATACCACTTGAATAGATGGCTTGAATGTTAAAGTCTTATAACCCATTTACTAATTTTTCTCAAGTCTAAGATTTACCGTAGCATAAGATTTTTAAAAGTTGTCTCGAAGACTATTTTAAGATTCTCAACTTGGGTGGTCATGATAACTTTACTCACTATTCTCGTTGCTTTCTTTAAAACTCACTTGGGGATGTTTATGGATTTTATTGACTCGAGGAGAACATATGGTGGGTCCTTTAGGTTTTTAAGTTGATCATTTCACATTAAATGCCCCTTTCTTATCAACCGCCTTTCAAATGCGACTCAAGCAATGTAGATGTTTCTATGGCTCTTAGATTTCTTGAGAATCTAACGGCGTTGGTTATATTTGGTAAGTAAAGCAACATCATTAACTAGGATTTCATAGGGGCTATTGGATTTAATCTATAACCCAGACTTATACAAAAAAGTCTAAAAGCCTATTTTAATTAGAACTGAGGTTGAACTTTCAAAGTCTATCTTTTTCTTCTTATTTTCCTATGAGAAAGTACTACAACTCAAATATTATTTATCCAAATATAGATCATCTTAATTGTAGTATTTATCTCGTGAGTCTGAGTATCGTATCCATAGGGAGTAATCACCAAGAGCAAAGGTTATTATAGGAATGTTTAAAAGTGGTGAAGTGTTGTATCCAAAAATGAAAGAATGTTGGTTGATTTTAAAGGAAAATGTTATTGAATGTAAATTAAGAAATTAATTAAAAGAACATTAAGGCATTAGAGATTCATGCTTATTTAGAATGTAATAGAGATCTTTGATCCTTCTTACTCATTGTAGAAAGGTTTTCTAATTGTTTAAAAACATTGTTTGTAAAAATAAGTAGTTGATATATAGAAGATCTTTCCAAGAATTCACTGTGCCATTAATCTATAATGAATCAAGGTTTTAATAGAACCAAACAATTTTCATAAATGATAAATCAAAACATTTGAAGACAACCATAAAAAGTGAAACACAAAAGTAGGATCAAAGAAACAAACTATAATTTTATTAATTCTTTCACTTTTGGCCTTAGTTAGGAGTTTAGAACAACATAACTTAAGAAAATAGAATACAATAAAAAGTGAACTATTGATTACAAAATAATAAAAAAGAGATGCCTCCCTTCTACCAAGGGTGTCCTTAAATAGGAAAATATAAGAGAACTATTCTAGTTTGACTAAATCTTCCATATTGTTGACTACCAAACCATACATCGAATTTGTAACTCTCTTTTGACTATGAAGCTTGTCGAATTGGATTTTGTAATCAACTAAAGAGTTGTAGATAATTGACTTACCCTTCTGTAAGTTCTAGAATAATACTAATTAGATACGTATATTGTGAGATATAGTCCAAATATGAAAGGTGGATTAGAATAAGCGTAGCTTGCAGTTCAGTTATGTTGTGTCCTAATTTGATCCATAATGTGTTGGATTTGGGATTTCAATTATTATCACCTTTAGTAGGATTAATTCATACTTCTCTAAGTTCAATAATTTATTTATTTTGAATTTTAGATTGAAATTTATGTCCATTTTACTAAACCTGTGCAAAAATATCCATTAATCATAAATTAAGGACAACACTTTATTCTGGCTTAAAACAATAAAAATGCTGAAATTTGTAGTATTCTAAATGTAAAATGATGATGATTAAAGCTCTTAACAAATATGCATTTTCAAGTGTTCATCACAACTCCTAACCAGCTTATTGCTAATCCCTAACAATTCAAACGTAAATAAATTAAGAACAACTATCTAAGTATTTCAAACAGAATGTCAGCTCAAGATCACTATAGCTATCAAGGTTTTTTAACTTCCAAAATTGTGCATGTATGAACTAAGCCAAAACCTTTTTACTACAATATATATAGCTTTGAAAATTTTCTCCAAGTAAAAGTCTTAACTTCATATCCATACGAGTGAATAACTGTTTAGAGGGCTAGGATTTCACTTATGGAATTAGAAAATAGATAAGAGCTTAAGAAAATGTCACATTTAAGGACAAAAAAAAAAACATTGATCTAAAGATAGGAAAATTAATTATTTAGAGTTACACTGTTTCTGCCACGTGCTAGCTTTTTAGACTTCAATCACGAATGTTATAAACAGAGCTTGGGGTGAGAAAAATTGTTTCTTAAAGACTTTTGTCTTCTAAAACAAAGACTTTACTGAAATGAATTGACTCCTTTTTTGGGTTTTTTGTTTTTACACTTTTGTCTTTTAAAATTGAACGAAGACTTTTATTGAGCTGAAGTAAGTCTTTCTCTGTTTTTTTTTTAACAATATGAAGAACATAAGGAAACATTACAAAATAAGAATTACTTCTCACCAAAATGCAATTCATAAATTTGAGTCATCCTTCGGCTAGACAACCAAATCATTCTTTTGTCTGAATAATGTCACTCCAAACAAAAATTAACCAATTCAAAAGATCAATGAAAGTTTGTAAGCGATTTTCTCAAACCTCTTCACTCACTCACAAAAGATGTTTGGGATTACAAAGATGTATACTTAAACATGGAAAATATCTTGGCTATGTATATTGAATAATCCATCTTACCACAAGGCTTAGTATTATGCTCAAGAAATGATTTTAAAAGCCATTCTTTAGTAACCTAGATAGAAAATGTGACTAAAACTAAACAATTTTGAAATTATACATCAATAGAAAATCAAACTTATTTCATAAGAACTACTAAGAATAAATATGCATGAAATGCAAAAAATAAAATAAAAAAAATTACAAAAATAATAATAATAACAAGTGGGTTAGAATGCATCTCAAGAGTCCTAAAATGAACTATTTACTTGTGCCATTCGTGATGCCATATGTCAATTTTTTTATAAGAAAAATAACAAAATGATAACAAAAATTAACTATAACATCCTATATAAACTATCATTTCTCTAACTAGACTGAGACATTGTCCTCAATGTCAAAATATAGAAAGAGTATAGTATAGAAGATATCATTTGGAACAACTTTTATTGGAATGAAAATCTACAACAAGGCACTCTAATAAAAATAAAATGTTGTAAGAACATAAAAGTAGAGAAGCTATAGAAGTCAAATCTATCTTGCGGTTCTTTTTAATGTCATCAATAGACTAATCTAACTCACGCAATGTTGGATTAGATATAGGGATAAAAGCATGTAGTTGATCAATCAACTCATCAATAGTTGAAGCAGAAAAAAGGATTTGTCATGCCAAAGGTGAAATGAATTGTTTTTCCATAGCATAATCATGAAAAGACAACAACTCATTATCAAAACCATTAACATTTAACAAACCAATGAATTTTTGATGGATTTGAAATTGGGCCCATGAGGCAATTTGAAAATTTCTTCCAAAGTTTCAAGACCTTCTGGTAAAGCTATGAAGGCATCTAAATGCCCAAGCATTAAAGTCATATGTTGATGCATAGATGAGACCTGTAACTCATCCCTAATTATTTTTTCTACAATATTTCCAATAGCTAAAGGTTTAGGGATGATACCCAAAACTCAGCTGCTTTTATCTTGTGTAGCATTTGCGACACTTCCCATTATCCCATGACTACCTCCCTCATAAACTAAATGCATATTTCGCTCAGCTAACACCTTATCAAGATTTACTACTACTTCTACAAACTCTTTAGATCTCTCAGGGTTGTATCCATAAAAGATACAAATTTTTATGAATCTACAAGCTGAGGTTTCTGCCATTATTGCACTTACTCTAAAATTTGGTTGATTTTGAGTTTGTATAAATATGCAGAAGTGATGCAGTGTTTTTATAGAGCCCAAAAAAAGGTGTTGCATTGTAAAGTCTATATAGGTAGTTGGTTGTTATTAGAAAATAAAATTAAAATGAAAATTATTCAAAAAAGAACAACTAATGTGCATATGTACAGGTAGTTGTGATTGTGGCTCACATCTTCATATGATTTTACGTCTAAAAATGGCTTAAATGCCTTCAATGGGTCAGGAATAGGCTTTTGATCCTATTTTCTTATAAATTGGCAAATAGGGTCTTTTAGAGTCAGATTATCAAGACTGTAATCACGAATGACAATATGCATATATCCACTAGGATGCGTCTCAAGAGTCATTAAGATATCATCCAAAGACTCTTTAGTCAATCCACCCCTAATAAATCTAATTTTATCTTCGTGGTTTATAGATACCATTCCTAAAGTGTGACATCGTATGTTACTAGTCGTACATGTACACTTGTAACAAATACCTAATCTTTTTGCTCTTTGCTTTTTTACAAAAGAGCTTTTACCTAAACCTGACAGGTAGGTAATTAATGAATTTGAAAAGTCGCATGCCAATCAAAAATTGGCTTCAATCAACCAACGTACATCAACAGGTATGTTCATAATCATTAATAACTGTAATATTTCACATCGGGCCTGATCAATTTTCTTTAAGGCATTTTAAGGCAAAGAGAAAAAACACTTTTTCAAATTCATCAGAATGTCATCCATTTTTGTAAGAGAAATGACAAAGACAGAGAAGACTTTTTTTGTATCAGTAATTATGGAAAATTGACTAAACCGACTTGAAATGTCACAGAGTACCGTTATTCACCCCTTAACTGAGCACAAAACTAGACTAAAAATACAAAGATACTTAAACTAACTTGCAAGTATAAAAAAATAAATAAAGTTAAAAAAAGGACAAATTTATAAATGTGTACAACAAAAATTAATTGATCTTATAATAAGGATTAGATAAGGACAAAATTTCTTCTTGGAAAACTTGGTTTTTTAGAAATAATTTGAGTCTTTGCCCATTTACCTTAAACATATTACCATTTTTAGGATTTTCAATGTCAATCGCTCCTATGGGTACATATGTTTCATAATAAAAGGGTCACTTCGCCTTGACCTTCTGACCAACTTCAAATGTCAGTATTATAATGTTTTTTAATCATGAAAAGCTTTCGTTTTAGCTTTATGAATTTTTGAATTCTCATAAGCATTATTTCTCAACTCTTCAAGTTCATTTATTTGTAATTTACGTTTTTTTCCAGCAGTATGAAGGTTTGTGTTGAAAGTTTTAATGGCCTGATAGGCTTTATGCTCAAATTTCATAGGCAAGTGATAAGATTTTTCATAAACTAGCCTATACGGAGACATACCCAATAAAGTTTTAAAAGTAGTTTGATAAGCCCAAAGTACATCATTAAGTCTTAAAGAGCAATCTTTGCGATTTAGGTTTACGATTTTCTCTAAAATTTATTTTATTTCCCTATTAGCTAGTTCAACTTGTCCGCTTATTGAAGGGTGATAAAGGGTGGAGACTTTGTGAGTAATTCTATATTTTCTTATCAATGTTTCAAATGGCTTGTTACAAAAATGCTTACCCCCATCACTTATAATGGCTTAAGGTATTCCAAATCGACTCAAGATATTTTTTTTAAAAAAATTTATGATTGTTTTGTGGTTATTATTTCGACACAAAATCACTCCAATCTACTTTGAGACATAATCTATTATGTTTAGGACATACATAAAGCCAAAGGATGGCGAAAATGGTCCCATGAAATAATCTACCCCCTATCCGCTAATTATATATTTCAATAACAAGAATGGGTTCAAAGACATCATGTTTCATTTTGAAATGCATCCCTATTTTTGATAATTTTCACACATTATATAAAATACATATGTATCTTTAAATAAAGTGGGCCAATAAAATTTACATTGCAAAATCTTTGCTACAGTTTTCTTTGAAGAAAAATGACCACTACAAGCTTCTAAATGACAAAAGAAAATGACATAATGAATTTAATTATCAGGCACACATCATCTTATGATTCAGTCAAGACAATATTTGAAGAGGTATGGATCATCTCAAAAAACATTGCGTATCTTGCATAAACATTTCCATTTGTCTTGGGCTTGCTAATGAGATGGAAGTTTTTCTATAACAAAAAAATTAGCAATGTTAATAAACTAAGGTAAATTAATAATACCAAAAAGTTGTTTATCAAGAAATGTATAATTGATTGGTGAAGATTCAAAAGATTCATCACAAAGAAGTCTAGATAAGTGATCAGCCATAACATTTTCAACTCCTTTTTTATCCTTAATTGTGATGTTGAATTCTTGAAGGAGAAGAATCCATCTAATCAACTATAGCTTAGCATCCTTCTTTGAAAGAAGATACTTCAAAGCTACATAATCGCTAAATACAACAATGAGTGAACTAACAAGATAAAATCTAAATGTTTTCAAAGCAAATACTACTACAAGTAATTCTTTTTCAGTTGTGAAATAATCCAATTGGTATAATTCTTGAATTTATGAAATATTGACTCAATTATCAACAACTCTTGTGTTGATGGTAAAGTCTAAATTAGCCGTTATCATGGACCAAAGTATATTGAAATAGGTAAAAAGGTTGTTGGCCAAAATCTGCCAAATCTTTGGCATATTGCCTATATCTCATTGGATACTCATCCAATTTGCATGAACCTGGTGCCTATGGAAAGAAAAGACAAGATGCTACAACTTGTATGTCGGCTTAAAAAGCTACATCGGTCATTTATATTATCAAAAAAGTGCTGCAAGTGGGTGAACGAGTGGTTGGCCTAAATTATTAAAGATTGAAGTCACACTTAACATATTTCCATTCATTGCCTATATAAGGACACTCTTAGGACGTTTTCAACAATATATAATTCTCTCTTATTTTCTTATCATTAACATGCATTGTAATCTAGGCTAGAGTTCTTGGCAAGGCTAAGAGATGAACTTTTATGTTTAATGGACTACTTTTATGCTTTGATTCTTTGTCAAGAGCTACAAATGTTTGTAAGTTTGGTTGTGCCTAAACTCTTATCTATTTTATCTTCTATAATCCAAAGGTTATAATTCTCATGTTTTATATTATTTCCAATCATGCTTTCTTTATATGATTCTCATTGAATTATAATTGTTATTGGTTACATTGTTTTACATGTTAATATTTTACTGCAATATTGTCAATCGATATATTGTCGATCTTGGATAACATGTAAAGACAATAATTGCTTGATATTCAAGATGATATATTGTTGATCTTAGATAACTTGTATAAATGAACATATCAAATACATATGTTGTCAAATGTGCTATATTTTACATATCTTCCGATTGATTGTTTGGGATGTGAAACTTTCAATTGAGTTATAAATATTGAATCAAAGTATAAAGTAAATTTATAAAGCATAATTGTGATTCTCAAAGCCTTGCTTACATCATTATAAAACATTTTTGTCAATTCATAAACAATACTATCTCATCTACTTAAATTAGTTAATTAATTTTCTTCTTTGCTACTGCTTTAATATTTTACTTCACCATCCTATTTTGCCAAAATCGTCCTCGTGGGATTGACACCTCAATCTATACTGCGATAGCCACATTACATTTTGAGCGTAAACAAAATTTAGTGCCGTTGTTGGGGAGGCACACTAAGCGAAAGTCGATTGCGTTTATCAATACTAAAGCGGTAACTTTGTACATTTTCTTTTCTTTGTAAAATTTTAGTTTTTAAATTTATTTCTCTTATTGTAATTTATTTTATTGTTCATTGTTACTTCTACCACCTAATTAAGTTTATTTTCTTTAATTATTTTGTTGTATTTTATTTTATTTTAATGGCTGGTTATATCGCCTAACTCAGTTCATTTTTTTATTTATTTATTGTACGTTTCACTTTATTTTCTTTTATTTATTTGTTGTACTTTACACTTTATTTTCTTTTATTTATTATTACACTTTATTTTTTTAGTTAATTTGTTATTTTTTATTTTATTTTAATGGTTGGTTCTACTGCCTAATTTAGTTCATTTTCTTTTATTTATTTATTACACTTTATTTATTCATTGTACTATATTTATTGTACTTCATTTATTTATTGCACTTTATTTATTTATTATACTTTTATTTATTTATTGTCTTTTATTTATTTATTGCATTTTTTTATTTATTGTACTTTATTTTTATTTTATTTATTTATTGCACTTTATTTTTATTTTCTTTTATTTATTTATTACATTTTTTTAATATGTTGTAATTTTATTTTATTTTAATGACTGGTTCTACCGCCTAACTTTTTATTTATTTATTTATTGTACTTTATAGTTTATTATTTTTTATTCATTTATTGTATTTTATATTTATATTTCATAGTTGATCTTATCACCTAACTCATTTCTGTTTCTTGTTGTGTTTTATTTTACTTTTTAATTTTTCTTTGAGAATTTCCTTCATTAAAAAAAAAAGGAAGAGTAAAAAAACAAATTGTTAGGATGTATGCATCGACTTAGAGACAAACGAAGAAGATTTGTGAGAGAAGTAGAACTAAAGTCACCACCACAATTTTTAAGGGAAGAGAATTCAGCATCTAGTTCATTTTGTAATTCCAACACAATGAGCCAACACGAAGATAACTCCGTTAGGACTCTAAAAGATTACTTGCATCCTACTCGCACAGCCACACCATCATGCATTATATTTCCACCTAGCACACCACATTTGGATTCTAAACCTGGAATGATACAACTTCTGTCCATTTTTCATGGTCTAGATAGTGAAAATTCTTATGTATATGTTAGGAAATTTGAAGAGGTAATTGCCACCTTCCATAGCCAAATTGAAGCCATAGACACTGTTAGGCTTAAATTTTTTTCTTTTTCTTTGAAAGACAAAGCAAAGAGTTGGCTATACTCTTTGAGGCCGAGGTCTATAGGAACTTGGGCAGAAGTGACCCAAGCATTTTTTAATGAATACTTTCCATAACACAAAACTAATGGCCTGAAAAGACAAATTTCTTCCTTCTCCTAAAAAGACAGTGAAACCTTATATCAAACATGGAAAAGGTTTAAAGAGTTGTTAAATCTGTGCCTTCGCCATGGTTATGAAAATTGGCGCTTGATTAACTATTTTTATAAGGGACTCACAATTAGAGAGCGTCAATTTGTTGAGTTGATATGTAATGGGGAGTTCCTTCACAAAGATCCAGAGGAAGCCATAGAATTTCTTAATGACTTAGCCAAAAAAGTCCAAACATGGACTGAACTTAGTGCTAATGAAAGCACAAATAGGTCACGACCTAGTAGGGTTTTTCATCTTAGGGAAAAAGATAACCTTAAAACCCAGTTTGAGATCTTAACTAGAGAATTAGAAGCCTTGAAAATCAAAGATAGAAGGGTCACCGATACGGTTGCTAGGGTTAAGTCACATGATGTTTATTTTGTTTGTGGAAGAGCGAAATACTTAGCTCAAGATTGCCCTACTTATAGTGAGATGAGAGGGATATGTAAGGAACAATGTAATGCCCTAGGGATGTACAAGAAGACTTATTCACCCTACTCTGAAACCTATAATCCTAGCTGGAGAAACTACCCAAACTTTAGTTGGAAATCTGACCAACAGGTCAACAACCATTGGAAGCAAGAACAACAAGTACCCAAGTCTTATGGTACACCTCAATATAAAGCACGACCAGCCAGGAGTCATTTAGAGGATACATTACAAGCATTTATGGAGGTACAAAGTAAGACTAATTAAAAATTTAAAACAATTCTTGCACAGGTGGTAGATGAAAATAAAGAAATCAAGAGTCAAATCACTAAGTTGACCAGTGCCTTAATTGTATAAGAGCGAGGTAAGTTTCCATCTCAACCTCAATCTAATTCAAAAGGATAATTCATGGCACAAGCTTCTACTTCTAATACACAAAATCTCAAAGAAGTTAATGCGATTATTACTTGAAGTGGTAAGATTATGAGTGAGCCTACTTCTAAAACTAACACATCTATGAGTAGTAAAGATGCCCCCTTTAAAAAAGATACCATAGTGGAAAAAGAGCCCGAAAATAAATTTTCAATCCCAGTGCCTTTTCCTCAAGCTCTTCGACCTGTTGGGAAAAATTTAGAAATTCAAGGTGAGATTTTAGAACATTTGAAACAAGTTAAGATTAATCTTTCTTTATTGCATTTGATTAAGCAGGTTTCAACTTATGCCAAAGTCATCAAGGATCTATACACTATCAAAAGAAAACACCATGTAAAGAAAACTGCATTTTTAGCAGAACAGGTAAGTGTTGTGATTGAACAAAAGACACCACCCAAGTATAAAGACCTAGGATGTCCCACAATCTCCTGCCAAATTGGGACACATAAGTTTGGTCAAACTTTGTTAGACTTAGGAGCAAGTGTAAATTTAATGTCTTATTCTATTTACTTACAATTGAAACTTGGTGAGATTAAACTTACATCTGTAGTCCTACAATTAGCTGACCGATCAATCAAGAAACCACAGGGAATAATAAAAGATATTTTGTTGCAAATTAATAAATTTTACTACGCTATTGATTTTCTTATTTTAGATACTCATTCTGTGGTTGACATGGAGTCTAAAATCCTTCTTATTTTGGGGAGACCTTTTCTTGCCACTGCTAACGCTCTTATTAATTGCAAAAATGGTCTAATGAAATTATCTTTTAGGAATATAACTCTTGAGGTGAACATTTTCCATATTGGCAATTAATCACGAGAATAAGACGAATGCTATCATTCATATATGATAGACATACTTGTAACAGAGGAAGCATATAAAAATCATGGCTCTGATTCTTTAGAAAACATCTTTGATTTTGATTTTGAAGAATTGTATTATCTTGATGAAACAACTGATGTGTTTAGTATTTTTGACTCACAGGATAAAGAGACTCAATTTTGACAGCCACGCTTTGAAGAGTTGCCACGAGAGAGAGAGAGACCGAAACCATCAAACCTCGAGACACCATAAGTTGAGCTTTCTCTACTGCCCGGAGGTTTGAAACACGCATTCTTGGGACTAGGTAATACCTTTCCTATCATCATTTCTTCTGAACTTAGTGCTGAACAAGAGAAAAAATTGATAAAATTATTAAAAGAACATAAGTCTGCACTAGGTTGGACCATAGCTAATATTAAAGGTATTTCTCCATTGATATGCTCCCATAGTATTCATTTAGAGGAAGGTGCCCAACTCCGTAGGGACCCACAAAGAAGACTTAACTCAACAATGAAAGAAGTAGTGAAGAAAGAAGTATTAAAACTATTAGATGCGGGTATAACCTACCCAATTTCTGATAGTCAATGGGTAAGTCCAACTCAAGTAGTGCCTAAGAAATCTGGGGCTACTATTGTAGAAAATGAGAATGGGGTACCTGTATCAACTATGGTAGTAAGTGGTTGGCGAATGTACATTGATTATAGAAAATTAAACATAGCCACTAGGAAAGACTATTTTCCATTGCCTTTTATCGACCAAATTTTAAAACGTGTAGCTGGACATCCCTTTTATTACTTTTTTTTATGGGTATTCAAGATATTACCAGATTGAGATAGCTATAGAAGATTAAGAAAAAATCACTTTTACATGCCCTTTTAGTACTTATGCTTTTCTCTGATGTGGTTGAAAAATGCATTAAAGTTTTTATGGATGATTTGACTGTTTTTTAGAATTCTTTTAATTTGTGTCTACTTAACTTGAAAGCTATTTTGAGTATGTGTGAAGCAAAAGGACTTGTGCTAAATTGGGAGAAATGTCATTTCATGGTATCTTCCACATTGTATCTCAAAGAGGGATAAAGGTTAACAAGGCCATAATTGAATTAATCTCTAAATTACTTATAGCCAAAATGGTAAAATATATTCGATCTTTTCTTGGACACGCTGGCTTTTACAGGAGGTTTATACAAATAATTTCTGTCATATCTAGACCATTGTGTAACCTTTTTCTAAAAGATGCAAAATTTACATGGACACAAGAGTGTGAGGAAGCATTCCGAACACTCATTGCCAAACTCACCACAGCTCTTATTATGAAATCACCGGAATGGAACCTCCCATTTGAAATTATGTGTGATATAAGTAATTATGCTATAGGAGTAGTTCTTGGGCAACGAAGGGAGGAAAAACCCATTGTTGTTTATTATGCTAGTAGGACTTTGAATGATGCTTAGATGAATTACACTACTATTAAAAAATAACTACTAGCTGTTATTTTTGCCTTAGATAAATTTCATTCTTATTTGATTGATTCACCTATTATTGTTTTTACTGACCACGCGGCCCTTAAGTACCTTCTTTCTAAGAATGAAGCTAAAGCCCGTTTAATTAGGTGGATTCTTTTTTTGTAAGAATTTGATCTAGCCATCAAAGACAAGAAGGGCGTTGAAAATATTGTTGCTGATCATCCCCTCTTGAGTTCACTGACTCCACTGATTTGACACTCATTCGAGATTATTTCCCTTATGAATATCTTTTCACTATAAACCAAATACCTTGGTACGTACATATTGTAAATTATTTGGTTTGTGGTGAACTTTCATCTAACTGAAGTACACAAGATAAGTGTAAGTTCTTGGTTGAGGTACGTAATTTTTATTGGAATAATCCATATCTTTTCAAATATTGCCCTAACCAAATTATGAGACGTTGTATTCTTGAAAGTGAAGTTTCTAGTATCTTAAATGTTTACCATAGTACTGCTTGTGACGATCATTTTTCTATAAAGAAGACAGCTGCGAAAATTTTACAGTGTGATCTTTACTAGCCCACTTTGTTCAAAGACACTAATAATTCTTGTCATTCCTGTGAAAGATGTCAAAAGTTAGGTACTTTATCTCGAAGACATATGATGCCTCTTAACCTTATGCTTGTTATTGAGATATTAGATTGTTGGGGTATCAATTTTATGGGTCCTTTTTCCTCATCTTTTGGCTACCTTTACATCCTTCTAGCTTTGACTATGTATCAAAATAAATGGAGGCTGTGTAGCTTTTCGTACTAATGATAATACAATTGTGGTAAAATTCTTAAAAGAAAATGTGTTATCTAGGTACGGTACCCCACGTGTCATCATTAGTAACCAAGGAATACATTTCTGTAACCGTTCTTTTGAAGCTTTGATGCATAGGTATGGTGTTCTTCACAAATTTTCCACTGTATATCATCCGTTGACAAATGGACAAGCCAAGCTAACAAATAGAGATGTTAAATAGATTTTAGAAAAGACGGTTAACCCGAATCGACTAGATTGGTCTCTACACCTTTCTGATGCATTATGGGCATATCGCACTACATACAAAACCATCTTAAGAATGTCTCTATACCGGCTTGTTTATGGGAAAGCTTGTCATTTACTTGTTGAGCTAGAGCATAAAGCTTATTAGGCTGTCAAAGCCCTTAACTTTGATTTGAATGCTGCAGGTCTTCAGAGAAAGTTACAATTATCAGAAATAGAAGAGCTACAAAATAATACATATGACAACTCCAGAATTTACAAAGCTAAAATGAAAGCAGCTCATGATAAACAGATCTCAAGAAAACACTTCGAGCCAAATTAATGGGTCTATCTTTATGATTCTCGATTGCATTTACACCCTGGAAAGTTGAGATCTCGATGGACTAGTCCATTTATGGCAAGGCGCATTTTTTCTAATGGTGCTGTCGAAATCGATGACCCCACTGATGTGCAAACTTTTAAAGTGAATGGACAGTGGTTGAAAAACTATATGAAAAAGGTAGACCACTCTATGTACCTAGATGAGATCTCTTTTGTGGATCCTGTCTACAAGCTTGATCACGTTTAATCTATCTGTACCATATTTTATATTTTGACTCTTTATTTTTGCTTTTATTTTTTTCATATTTTATTTTATTTTTTTTCTTTTTTTTCTTCAGTGTGATTTTATTTCCCGGTCAAGTGGCGGATATAGTACTCCATGCTATTAAAGTCTGTTTCTCAATTCCCTAAAAATTATCCCTCAAACCGTGCATTCATCTCTTTTCTTTCTTTCAAAATGGATCGCATTCTTGCCAACCTTAAAAAACGCTTTCCTTCATTGTTTCAAAATATTTTACTTAAGATTTACAAAGCACTGTATGAAAGACTAAGGCTATTAATGTTGAGTAATATCCCTGTGGATATTCGTGGGTTAATTAAAGCCAATGTTCGATTATCTGGTGAGTCTGCAAATGATTTTGTTTCTTTTATGCCTGGTCTTAGAAGAAGCTTTTATGTCAAAAGGCGACGAGCAAAGAGGTTACAAGTTTGTCATAAATGTTCTCGATAAAATTGTAACCGGAGTTGTCATTCTTTAGGATTTGCATCTAGAAATCGAGAAGATAAAATTTAGTTCATTAAGGATGGACTGAGTAAGGAGTCTTTGGATAATATCATATTGACTTTTGAGATGCATCCCTGTGGGCTCGTGCAACGTGAACTTCTCAATTTATGAAATAAATTCAAAAATGAACATCAACGGCATAGTCTTAGGAACCTGACTCTAAAAGACCCTGTTTGTTAATTTATAAGAATTGGATGGAAAGTCTATCCCTGACCCATAGAGAGCGTTTAAGCTGTTATTAGACGTAAAACCATAGGAAGATATGAACCACAATCACAACTACCTGTAAATACATGTTTTTTAATTTCAAACTTATTTTATTTTATTTTATGAATAGTATGGCTACTCATATAGATGTCTTAAATTTAAATCTTTTGGTTAAATAATACATGTGGGTCCTTATGTTTAAATTTTTGTGTTTTTTTTTTAAATCTCTTCTGACAAACTGTCGGGTTACCAAAATCGTTGTTATCATTTGGTACTCTATAAATATAGCTCCTCATTTTCTTTATTTTCTTATATTGAGATAAAGGTGAGTATAGATATGGAGGAAACCTCTGTTCAATAAGTTTGAAATATATGTGTATTTTATGGATCTAGTCCTAAGAAAAATAAAGTATTTGTAGAAGTAACAAACAATCTAAGAAAGCATTGGCTGCAAGAAAAATCCATTTGATTTATGGAGGGGGTAGCCTTAGGTTAATGGGGTGTGTGTCAACAGCTGCACATTTAAGAGGAAGTTAAGTTTTAGGTATTATTCCTACAGCTTTAGCTCTAAAAAACCTGACTAGGAAAACGAGTCTCATCCATGCATAAACGTATGGCTAGAATGCTTTACTATACAGATGCTTTTATTGCTTTACCAGGTGGTTTTGGTACCTTTGATAAAAATTTTCAAATTGCCTCTTGGACCCAGCTGAATATCCACCGAAAACTCATAGGTTTGTTGAATGTTAATAACTATTTTGATTGCTTACTTTGTTTTCTTGATCAAGCTGTGGAACAGAATTTTATTTCATATTCGGCGCGACAGATCCTCATTTTTGCCACCAATGCGGATTAATTGATTGACAAATTACAGGACCCAACAATAACTCGGATCGATTGGTCAGTGGGCCTTAACAAGCAAAAATTAGATTTAACACTTCATTTGTAAATTTTTCTTTGTTTTATTTATTTATCAGCATCATCATTTTAGTTTATATTTGCTTAAGTGCCTCTCAGGTTTGTTTCTTTCGAATAACTAACATTTCAGGTAATGTCTCATATACCTTATCTCTTTCTATTTAAACATTGAGGACAATGTTTCATTTGGTTTGGAGGGGAGGATAGTAGACATAAGTTGTATTTTGCATTCCAAAAACAATAATAAATTGTTTTTTAAAAAATAGATAATAGGGTCCGACATTTGATTAAAATGGCAGAGTAAAGAGTTCATTCTTGAACTCTTGAGACGCATTCTAGGTCAAATTAGAATGGCAGAGTAAGGAGTTTTATTTCTAACTTTTGAAACGCATTTTAACTAACTTGTTATTATTTTGTTTTATATTCCATGCATTGTTATTTATTGTTTGTAGTCTTGGTAATTCTTGTATAAATGAATTTACTTTTCTACCTAGGTATGATTTTAAAATTGATTAGGTTGAGTCACTGTTTCTATTTAGGTTACTAAAAAATGACTTCTAAATAATTTTGAAGCACAATGTTAAGCTTTGTGGTAAGATGGATGATTCAATTTATATAGCCAAGAGAATTCTCATGTTTAAGTATATATTTTTCTAATCTCACATATCATTTGTGAGTAAGTGGAAAGGTTGAGAAAACAGCTTACGAACCTTCATTGATCCTTTGAATTGGTTAATTTTTGTTTAGATTGATATTATTTGAATTAAGAAATAAGTTGGTTACCTAACTGAATGACGATTTAAAGTGAATTCTCGAATTGTGTGAATATATTTTGGTGAGAAACTATTTTTTATCGTCTCCTTATATTCTTCAAACAAAACAAAAAAAAAGAGCAAAATACCAAAAGAAAAAAAAAAGAATCCATTTAATTTAATAAAGTCTTGATTCAATTTTAGAAGGCAAATATCTTGTAAATCAGTTTTCTCACCAAGCTATATTTGTATTATTTTCACAAGACAATTGAAGTCCTAAAGCTGGTACATATCAAGAATGATTGATTTCTAAACGATTGATTTTTCTATCTTTGGATCAATATTAGTCTGTATGTCTGTCCTTAAAATTGACTTTTTCTTGAGTGCTTAACTGTTTTCCAACTCCATGAGAGAAATCCTAACCTTTTAAACAGTCATATACCTGTGAGAAAATAAAGTTGAGGCTTTTACTTGGAGAAATTCTCAAGGCTATATCTATTGTGATTTGTAGTAAGAAGGTTACCGCTTAGTTCACACACACACAATTTTTGAAAGCTATAATTGAAAAAACCATAATAGCAATAGTGATCTTGAACTGACGTTTTGTTTGAAATGTTTGGGTAGTTTTGTATATTCTATTTACGCTTGAATTGCTAGAGACTAGCAATAAGCTGATTGGGGGCTGTGATGAATGATAAGGCGTAATTGTATAAACTATTTTATCTTCCTAACTTGATATTTGTTCAATTTATCTCAATAATTGGGCTATTTATCGTATTAATGTTGTTTTATAGTTTGAAGCATTATCGGAGCAAAAATACCAGAAAACGGACGCAAATTGGAGCATTAGAGATAAAAATACGAATGGAGGCACTGTTGCTACAGTGGTACTGTTGCTACAGTACCACTGTTTGCTACAGTTCAGCGTCGCAGCACTGGATTTCAGCGCCGCGGTGCCGATTGCAGAAAGTGAGCGCCGCAGCGCCAAATCGCAGCGCTGCGGCGCCGGGACCTGGACAACAAAATGTGACAGGTTCTTGAAAATCAGAAAACCCAAAAGCAACCCAAAATGCGCCCTAATTTCGTGCTCTTACCTATTTATTTGCTCAAAACTTACATTTTGAGGGAGACTCCAGCTGGGACAGCAGCTGGAAACACAAAGAAACACCTAACTTTTAAGTTTGGAGAAATCAATGAGGAGGGAAGCAAGCTTCAACAACAAAGACATTTGACAGGGATGTCTTCTTTGCTTTGATTCTTTACTTGTTGTAAGATGTTTAGTTTACATGTATTGATGGAATTAGCTTCAAGATTGTGTAGTTTAATGATGAGCTAATTTCATTCATCTAGGATTACATCCTTGAACTCATTATGTGATTGATTTTAGTTCTCTGTTTTATGGTATTAATTCAGCTTTTGATATATTCATTGTGCTTGTGCTTAATGCTATTTGATTACTTGGCTAGTAGTTAAATTGATCTAGAAATGCTTAAATAAACTTGACAAAGGCATTTAGGTATTTAGTCTTAAGCATATTGATGCATGATCATAGTGTAGTACACTTGAGTTTCATATGAGATAGACATATACTCATAAGGCATGTATGGCTCATAAAACTTGTGCTTAATGAATTTTGCTCAATTTATTTATCATAGACATATAGATATTTGATTGGATGGAATAGATTCACTTGACCTGCAAAAGAGGCTTGTGATGTGTTGAGTGTTTTGGTCAATATATCAAGTTGAGAACCAATAAACATCAAAGAGATTCTGCTGAATTTATTTGCATAATGGGGGATAGTTTGTAATCCTAGGATTTCTCATATTGAATATAATTTGTTGGTAATTTAGTTTATCACTTAGCATAATTAAGTTGTTCTTTTACTTGAGTAGTTTAATCTCATACATTAAATTATTTTCTGGATAATAGTAGAAAGACACCATTTCAGTACTTAAACTAGAAAACATAAATCATTCTCTGTGGGATCGACACTTTTCTCATCATATATTACTTGTTACGACAACATGCACTTGCGCTAATTTGTGTTATAGAAAACACACAACAATGAACACATGAAAATGCATATTTATTAAGAGATTCAGTTACTATTTAATGTCACTAATTTTAGCATTTTTGTATTTTTAGCTTGAAATAAAGTGTTATTATTAAATTGTGATTAATGAATGTTATTTGCACAAGTTTAGGTAAAATAGACGTAACTCTCAATGTAGAAATTAAAATGAAGAAATTCTTGAATTTGGAGTAACATGACTCAATCTTACACAAACTTGAAGAACAGTTGAAAAGCCAAATCCAATATTTTATGGGCCAAAATTGGGATACAACAGAATTGGATTACAATTTTCGCTCAACTTGACCCACCTCATGTATTTGGATCGTATTATACAAAAATACATACCTAATTGGTATAATTATTGAATCTTTAAAATAGTGACTCAATTATCAACAACTCTTGTGTTGATGGTAAAGTCCAAATCAACTGTTATCATGGACCAAATTATATTGCAAATAGGTAAAAAGGTTGTTGGCTGAAATCTGACATATCATTGGCATTTTCTCTATATCTCATTGGATACATATCCAATTCGCATGAACCTGGTGCCTATGAAAAGAAGATACAAGATGCTATAACTTTTATGTCATCTAAAAGGGCTACATCGGTTATTTACATTATCAAAAAAGTGCTGCAAGTGAGTGAACGAGTGGTTGGCCTAAATTATTGAGGATTGAAGTCACACTTAACATATTTTTATTCATTGCCTATATAAGGATACTCTTAGGACATTTTCAACAATATATAATTCTCTCTTATTTTCTTATCATTAATATGCATTGTAATCTAGGCTAGAGTTCTTGGCAAGGCTAAGAGATGAACTTTTATGTTTAATAAACTACTTCTATGCTTTGATTCTTTGTCAAGAGTTACAAATATTTATAAGTTTGGTTATGCCTAAACTCTTATCTATTTTATCTTCTATAATCCAAAGGTTATAATTCTCATGTTTTATATATTTTAAGTCATGGTTTCTTTATGTGATTCTTGTTGAATTATAATTGTTATTGGTTACGTTGTTTTACATGTTAATATTTTACTACAATATTGTCGATCTTGGATAACATGTAAAGACAATAATTGTTTGATACTCAAGTTGATCTTTTACTGCAATATTGTCAAGATGATATATTGTTGATCTTAGATAACTTGTATAAATGAACATGGTTTGGGTTAATGTTTGCAAAGAGTTTAACCATATCAAATACATACGTTGTCAAATGTGTATATTTTACATATCTTCCGATTGATTGTTTGGGATGTGAAACTTTCAATTGAGTTATAAATATTGAATCAAAGTGTAAAGTAAATTTATAAAGCATAATTGTGATTCTTAAAGCCTTGCTTACATCATCATAAAACATGTTTCTCAATTCATAAACAATATTATCTCATCTACTTAAACCAGTTAATTAATTTTCTTCTTTACTACTGTTTTAATATTTTACTTCACCATCCTATTTTGCCAAAATCATCCTCGTGGGATCGATACCTCAATCTACACTATGATAGCCGCATTACATTTTGAGCATAAACAACACTATCAAGTGCTTTACTTGTATAATAAATAGACATGGGATTCTTTTATCTTTTCTTTACCCTAAAATAGCTCCAATTGCATAATCATTAGCATCGTACATGATTTCAAAGGTAAAGATTAATCAGGAGGTTGAATAATAGGAGCAGAAGTTAGCATGCTTTAAGTTTATCAAATACTTCTTGAAAAGTCGCGGTCCATTCAAAAAGAGTGTCTTTTGACAAAATATTACACAATGATCGAGATATGACACTAAAATCTTTAATGAACTTTCTATAAAAACCAACATGTCCTAAGAATGACTTGACATGTTTTACACACGTAGGGGAAAAAAGTTGATGACCAAATCAATTTTGGCCTTATCTACATCTTTGCCTTTAGATGAAACAATATGACCCAACACAATACCATAATCGATCATGAAATGACATTTTCCTAATTAAGCATAAGATTCTTTTTTTTTTTTTGCATCTAATAAGGACTTTCTGCAAATTTGATAAACAATCATCAAATGAATTACCAAAATAAAAAAATCATCTATGAATACCTCAAGAAAACATTCAACCATGTCACTAAAAATCCTGAGCATGCATATTTTAAATATGGTAGGTGCATTGGATAAACCAAAAGGCTTTCTTTTGTATGCAAATATTTCAAAAGAGAATGTGAAAGTTATTTTTTCTTGATCCTCAAGTCAATTTCAATTTAGTTGTAGACAAAATACCCATCTAGAAACAATAAAATTCATACCTATCTAACATTTCTAAAATTTGATCCATGAAAGGTAGAGGAAGTGATCTTTCCTAGTCATCGAATTTAGCTTCCTATAATCAATGCACATGCATCAACTAGTAATGGTTCTAGTTGAAATTAATTCATTATTTTTATTTTTGACTACAGTTACTCCAAATTTCTTAAGTACAACTTGAGTAGGACTTACCCATTTGCTGTTAGAAATAGGATAAATGATTTGAACATCTAAAAGCTTAAAGACCTCATTTCTTACTACTAGTTTTATGTTAGGATTGAGCATTCATTGTATCTTTTTAGAGGATTTGGCATTATCCTCTAAATAAATCTTATGTGTGTATACTAAAGTGTTAATTCCTTTAATATCAGCAATAGTCCATCATAATGCATTTTTGTACAATTTTAAAGTGTCAAGCAACTTACGTCCATAGAGTAAATTCAACTTAGATGAGATGATTACTGGAAAAGTTCCATTTTCACTGAATAATGAATACTTGAGATGAGTTGGCAATAGCTTCAATTTAGATTTTGGTGGTTGCACTTTTGATGGCAATGGAGCATTTGTATTTGGTGGTAATTCATCAAATCTTGGTCTCTACTTATTTATTCTAAAAACCTGTGAAGAAGAATGAGTTTCAGAATTATTTTCTATTTTATAATCATTATCAAAAAAAATAGACATTAAATTCATCATGTATTAGTTCTTTAATAAGATAAACCTCATGCATATTTTCATTATCCTAAAATTACTTGGAAATATTAAATACATTCAGTTCACAAGTCATAGTACCAAATAATAGTTTCAACAAACCATTTCTAGAATTAATTAAAGCATTAGAAGTTTCAAGGAATAGACGACCTAGATGACTAGAATTTGAGCATTCAAGTTCAAAACATAATGTGTATCCAAAATAATAAAATTAACAGAAAAATAAAATTTATCAATTTGAGCAAGTATATCTTCTACTACTCCTCTTGAAACTTTCACACTTCTATCAATAAGATGAAGAGTATTTAGTGTAGGTTTAAGCTCACTAGGTCTTAATTACTCATAAACAGTGTAAGGTAAAAGATTAACACCAGTTCATAAATCAAGCAATGCACAATCAATTCTAAAATTACCAATCACACAAGAAATGGATGGACATGTAGGATCCTTGTATTTTGGAGGAGGGTTTTATTAAATGACTGAACTTACACTATCGATAAAAAATGTTCTTTTATAAATATTAAGCTTTCTTTTGACAGTGCACAAATCTTTCAAAAATTTTGCATAAGGCGAGACTTGCTTTATTGCATCCAACAAATAGATATTTATTTTGACTTGTTTGAAAAGTTCATAAATTTCAGAATTTATGTTCAACTTTGCGGTAGGTTTCAATCTTTAAAGAAATGGGGCAAGAATTTGATACTCTTCTCTCTCAAAAGGCTTTGACTTTTTTTCTTCTTATTTTCTACTTTGAGTGGCTTAGGTTCATCTTTATTTCAAGGATGAGTTTTATCAATAACCTTACCACTATGAAGTGTTGTGATGGCATTGATATCTTTAAGTACTTTTTCTTTTTCACAAGATTCATTTACATTGAATTGACTCAAGGGATTGGGTTTAGGTTGAGAAGGAAACTTACCATTTTCTTGATTTTGCATAAAAGATATTAGATTTTAAAGTGTACTCTTGATCTCATTAATAGCCCCTGAAGTTTAATCATTAAATCTTGATTACTCATACATGAATACCATGAATACTTGCAATGTCTCCTCAATGGTTTTTATGTTTGGTAAGTGATATGGAGGAGGATTTGAAGGCTTTTATTGAGATTATATTTGGACATTGTTATCATTTATCCAACTAAAATTTGGAAGGTTTCTCCAATTTGGGTTCTAAGTGTTGTAATAATGGGATGGAAAAGGTTTTTTAGTATAGGTTATGGCATTCACTTGCTGATACATAGCTTCTTTAAAGATCGGAAGGTTTGGGTACTCATTTGTGGGATGACCAATTGACAGGACCTGACCCAAGATCCTCTACTATAGATCCTAGCGGCCCTGCCGGGCACTCCGACAGAAGTTCCTCATAACCTAACTGGGTAAGTTGAGAAATTCTGCAAGGTGAACCCCTTTTCAGTTCTTACTATTACTGAGAAAATCTTGTAATATACATGAAAATGACATCTTAATTTGTTAAACAAAACGGACAGAGTTTCCCTTGTTTTTCAAAAAATCCATATAAAACCTACAAAGAAATTTCACTTCTATTTCAAAACACTTCTAGATACTACCAATTCGGACCTCCGGTCTTTTTCAAATCAAATCCAACACAACTTAATAGTGTCATTTAAATCACAAAATGAGCATAATCATAAAAACAAAAAATGATCATTATAAAATCAAAATCTCTTCTTGTTGGTTCAAACATACATACAAATATACATGTCTACAACTATTATGCATAAAGTAAAGAGTGTTGTTTAGCATATTTACATGTACAAAAATGATCTTCGGATTTGGCCCACTACTTGACAATAGAAGAATCAGCAGCTTGCGTATCGTGACTTGTACCTGGGAAGGGGGTTTAGAAAATATAAAACACAAAATCAGTGAGCTATAGGAGCCCAGTGAGTGCAATTAAGATTTCAATTACAAGAAAATTATGCATAGATAGCAAATTCTAAAGTACATGCAGAAATCATGCTTCTAAAACTGATGTAAAACTGTAAAACGGTTTCTAATATCATATGCTAATGAAATCTTGCCGAACGGGTTTTATCTACATCTTTGGAAAATAATATCCAGAATCTGTATAACATAATAACTGTTGTCTGCATATAAATGCATAAATACTATCGGTAAATCAGAAACTAGTAAAATTCTCGCTCAGCCATTTTCTTTCTAAACTGTACCAATGGTAACCCTAAAGCTCTATACTCACACAGTGACTCAACTAGCACCGCACACGTGAGTAAGTCACGGGGCACCTCAACTAGCAGCACCCACAGTGATATCTCAAGACATCTCACTGGCTATGCAGCGGAATCCTACATCGCATACATATAGCGAGACAATACCCCGTACACATAGGGCGACTCACATGACTCGACATCCCGACTTCTCGGAGTTAGTGACACCTCCAAGACCTTCCCACGTGCATGGGAATACTGGCCGGGTCTAATACAATCATCACTACTACAATCTAAGGGTACCAATGGCCTTTAAAACGGATGCAGAAACTTTAAAACTATTTCTCAAATCGAACATGTAAAAGCATGTATATGAATATATATCAAGATCATAAATCATGTTTAAGCATCGAAAGCTCATAAAACATGCATATTCATTATGCGAAAACATAATAAATGAAAAGTAAAAGGAATGGCAGATTTCCACTCACAACCGCTCCGCACTCAATTTCGCTCCCGATTTCTGCTCCCGTTACCGCTCTCGGTTATCTTCACCTACGCGCCACAAATGACATTTAGAACTAAATCGAATGCTTGAATCTCATTTAACTACTAAACACCCTAATCGGCATACAAAGCTCGGATGCATACTACTTCTCGATTTTTATTTACGGAGTCATTTAATCTAATCTAACTCACCATCCGACGCCTTGAAAATTATTGAACGCCTTATAGCTTGGTTGGACATAATTGCCCTTCACCTTTCCAAAATGGACAATTATGTTCCATTTTCTTCATTTTTGGTTTTTCCATCAACCATATACATTCAATTTACAATATGCACCATTCACACACAACAACTCAATAAAAACACCACTCAATCCCTAACTTCCCTAAAGTGGCAGAATTTCACCCTAGGTTCCAACACATTCCTTTTCTCAATTTCTTGCTCCAATTACAACAAAATCAAGCCAATTTCATTTTAAAGCCCTAATTACAACCAATTGAAATCTCTACATCAAAATCACCAAAAACCCAAATTCTTACCTTGCCAATTTCTTCAAATTGATGACTCCTTCAAGCTCCACACTAGAATTCAACTCAATCTAAGCCAAGAACACACACAAGAATATCAATTGAAGCATTCTTGAAAGCTCACTATCAAACTCATAAAACAATGTTTTTCTTACCTCTTTCTCTTGAATTTCCACTAATTGAGGCTTCAATTGAGCTTAGAGATTCATATGTAACCTTATTTTGGCTTGATTACACATGAAAAATCATGGAAAAAAAATTGAAATTTCACTGTAGCGGCACCTTCAACCTTTGCACGAATTTGCTCTCTTTTTTTTGCTCTAAGTGTTGGCTTTTGATCTCTTGAAAATTCTGCAAACTTCCAACATATATATAGTGCTCCCTCAATTGACCATTTTCCCCTTCAACTTACTCAAAACTTCTAATTTGCCATTAGTTCAAATAGAAATATTTAATTGGTTCCTTTGTAACTATCTAGTTAGAATAGTCAAGGAACTAACTAGAGTTTCCAACTTGGCAATCCATGAGATTGCTTCTAATTGGTCCATTCCTTAATATATGGATTGTATTTCTCAACAAAGGCTTGTTCCATACATAACCCTTAAATAGAAATTCATGTAGTAAATTAGAATTTCCTTTTCCAAGCCAATAGAGAAAATTTCCAAAAATATTCTAGGGTCGTCCGGCGCTCCAATCAAGTGTGAAATTACTAAATTAGGTATAATATCTCTTATGCGTACGATAAAGAAAATATTTCTAATAGGGTTAAAATTGAGTAACCCTACGGTGTCTTTCTTGCTCTATACCGAAATCTAGGCGTCAATACTACTAATAGGGATTGGATATTACGGCACCTTTTTCTTGTAGGCCCCCACCCTAGCTAGCTCAACTGGTACCAGAGGTGCTCCCCAGTGGTTTTAGAACCCCATATGGTCCTGGGTTCGAGCCTCGAAAAGGCGAAAGAAAGGAGGGGGGACTCTCCTTTGAGTGGGCCTCAACTGGTATAGAGGTGCTCCCCAGTGGTCTTAGAACCCCATATGGTGCTGGGTTCGAGTCTCGAAAAGGCGAAAGAAAGAAGGGGGGACTTCGATATCCTTTGAGTGGGCCCACTGTAGAGGGGTGGACCCCACTCTACTAGTAGAGGGGTAGGAGCCCACACCAATAATGTCACAAATACCACAAACTTCTTTAATAAGGATGGATTTGGTTTCCCTTAGTTTCCTAATTTCCATGGCGTCCACTTTCCTAGCCAAACTAGCTACCCTAGCATTTAGATCATGTTCTTGACTCAGTTGATATTTTTCTCCACTAGAACTTGCAAGATTATATCTAACTGAATTGGTCGAACTAGTGATTTGTCAATTTTGAGAATTGTTCTATAAATAATCCAAATAATCAAATGCCTTATCTGGATCTTTGTCTAGAAATTCTCCATTACACATAGTTTCTATGAATTATTTTGTATTAGGAATTAAACCATTATAGAAAAAGCTAATTGTTCTCTATTTTTCAAACTATGATGTGGGCAAGAATTTAACAAATCTTTGAATCTTTCCCAACACTTAAAGTATGTTTCATTTTGTTTTTAAGAAAAATTTTGAATTTGTCTTTTCAAAGCTTTGGTTTTATATGTTGGAAATTTTTTTTTTTAGAAATTCACGTTGCATTTCTTGCCAAATACTTATTGACCTTGATTTTAAAGAACTAAGCCAATTTTTTGCTTTATCTTTCAGTGAAAATAGAAACAACTTAACCCTAATTATTTTTTTCACTACATCCTTAGTCATTAAATGGGCTACAAACTTCTTTAAATTCTTTCAAATACAAATATAAACTTTTTTATTCTAAGCCATGAAAGTTTGTAATTAAAGGAATCATTCTAGGCTTAAATCTATAGTTATTGGCATTCAAGGGAAGAATGAAGCATGAGGGTGTGAGTTGCAAGGAGGTTGTAAGTAGTCACGTATGGTTCGGATGAGTGCATGATCTTCGTGAACACTTTCATTATCGACCATGGTGTGTAATGTGTTTGATGAAGATTAAAAAGATGAAGGAGAATCAATGAACTATCAAAGAAAGTTTCAAAATTACCTTTCACCAAACAATGAGATGTAGGATCACAAAACCAGCCACTCATACAATGAAAAGAAAAGAAAATGAAACTTCCTTCCTAAGAACAAGAAAAAATTGGAGCGCCTTCCTTCCTAACTGTTTCATTCTTAACCTTAACACCTTAACAATCCCCGTTCCCACCATATGGAGCCACCGTCAGTTTCGATCATAGTCGTTTGAAATGACGATGTTGGCAGTTTCAGAGCTACTGATTTACCAACACCAATGCTCGCCGTCTCGTCCTAAAATGGGTTCTCAACTCAAAAATGAAACTAAGGATGAAATAATAACAAAAATTATAAATAAGAGAAAGGAAAAAAGATAAATAAATAATAAATATAAAAGCAAATTAGATAGAAAAAGCAATAATAAAATAAAGGTTAGAGGAGTAAGTAAAATTAGACTAGTTAATGTTAGATTAGAAAATGTCAGTAAACAAAAGGTAGGTGGTCAAGTAAAACCAACCATAGTAAAATAAAAATAACAAATAAAAAATAAATAAAGTAAAGCAAGGTAGGAGACATAGCATTCCATGAAAATAAAAACCAATTATCTTTAGTTAATTCACTCCTTGATAATTGCGTCAAAAACTTATTACAACTCAAATATTATTTTACCCAAGAGTAGGTCGTCTTAATTATAGTATTTAACTTGTGATTTCGAGTATCGTATCCACAATGAGTGATCACTAAGAGTAAAGGTTATTGTGGGAATGTTTAAAAGTGGTGAAGTGTTGTATCCAAGAATGAAAGAATGTTAGTTGATTTTAAAAGGAAATATTATCGAATGTAAAATAAGAAATTAATTATAAAAACATTAAGACATTAGAGATCCACACTTATTTGGATAGTAGTAGAGATCTTTGATCCTCATTACTCATTTGAGAAAGGTTTTCTAATTATTTGACAACATCATTTGTAAAATTAAGTTGTTGATATAAAGAAGATCTTTCTAAGCATTTATTGTGCCCTTAGTCTACAATGAATCAAGGCTTCAATAAAACCAAAACAATTTTCATAAATGATAAATCAAAATATTTGAAAACAACCATAAACATTGAAACACAAAAGTAGAATAAAGAAACAAACTACAATTCCATTAAGTGTTTCACTCCTAGCCTTAGCTAGGAGTTTAGAACAACATAAATTAAAAAAATAGCATAAAATGAAAAGTAAACTATTGATTACAAAATAATAGAAGTGAGATGCCCCCCTTCCACCAAGGGTGTCCTTAAATAGGCAAATATAAGAGAATTATTTTAGTTTGACTAAATCTTCCACATTGTTGGCTACCAAACCATTCACCGAATTTATAACGCCCTTTTAACTATGAATCTTGCCATATTGATCAACTAAATAATTGTAGATAATTGATGTATCTTTCTGTGTCTTTTAGAATCATACTAATTACATGCGTATTTTATGATATACGGTCTAAAATTTGAAGATGGGTTAGGTTGAGCGTAGCTTGCAGTTCAATTTTGTTGTGTCCTAATTTCAGTCCATGATATGTTAGATTTGGCCTTTGGTTGTTAATCAACTTTGTGTAAAATTGAGTCATGCTTCTCTAGGTTCAATAATTTTTTCATTTCAAGTTTTATATTGAGAGTTATGTCCATTTTACTAAACTTATGCAAAAATATTCATTAATCACAAATTAAGGACAACATTTTATTCTAGTTTAAAACTACAAAAATGCTGAAATTAGTAGTATTATAAATGTAAAATAATGATTGAAGCTCTTAATAAATATTCATTTTCAAGTGTTCATTAAAAAGAAAGCATTGCATCTTTTTGGTGAATGTCGTTTTCTGATTCTAGCTATTTTTTCATAAAATTACATTTTCTTAACTTATTCTCTAACACAGGTAAGCTATTGCTTCTTATGATCTTACTTTTATTTCTCGTTCTTCTGGCATGTTCTTGGGATTCTTCTTAGGCTTTTGGATTTTTAGTGATTTTTTGAGTTGGGGTGCCATGCCTGATGATGACAGTTCTTTCTTCTTTCGATTACTTTTCATCTTCGAGGTTGTAGTGATTACTCTTCAAAGCAATAGTAGATTGACTTTCTTTTCTTGTTAGGAATTATGTTAGCCCCAAATTAACTAGGATCTCACAGTGTGAGTGATCATGCAAAAGTGTTCGTTAAAATCGATTTGAGTAATTGTAGGGATAAGGAGGTTCCTTTGTTTAGGAAGAATAGTTAAAGTGTTCGACCTCAGGATTAGTGATTATGAGAAAGGGAGTATGAGAGCATCCTTGTTTCTGAGTCTTTGTAGCTGATGTAGCTTACTGTTTGCATTTTATAGATGTGCAAAATAAAGATGGCAGTAGGAAACACGTTTACCATGAGGAGCCCTCTGCACAGCATATTGCTCGAGGAGCTACTAAGAACTATCTAGGCACGGTCGAGAGGACTAAACCCCTTTTATTCCTGATGGTGGTGCAGGGGCTTTGAGAACATTGGCTCAAAAACCTTCTTCGGCCTTTGAGAATAGGAAACAAGTGGCTGGTTCTTCGATTCTGTTGGATATTAGTCCTACGCTTTTAAGGGAGGAACTATGGTATGTATGAAATATATATATATATATATATATTTGTCTGCAATTTACTTTGGAATTGATTTTTTTAAGTAAATGGGAGGTTATTTATGCATTTAATATTTATTTTATAGGGATGATGCATTAAAGGATAAAATATGAAGAAATTAGAGGGAAAATACATAAAATAGAGTAAAAAAAAGGACTAAAACTATAAAGAAAAGAAAATATCAAATGAATGCCATGGTGATAGGACTTGAACGCTCTAGTGTTCATATGCATAATAACACCCCAGGGACAGATAGAGAAAGGTGGAGCAAACCTTTTAGAACCTTACCGCTCTAATGTTAGAAAAGCATCACCTTAGTGATGCAACTAATCCCAAACCCTAAAATTTCAAGGCTAAACACCCTAGCATTAATGACAAACATTACAATAATAAAGATTTTTGAGCTAATGCCTCGTGTTGAAAAGAGAATGCCTAATGTTAACACGATTTCCTAATCCTATTCTAAATATAATTCAAGACTCTAAAGTTTCTCTATAAAAAGCCTACTCATCTCAGCTTTTTAGACATATACAACTCAAGTATTTTAGAGAAATATTAAAATACTATAGGCGAATTTAAAGAGAGAGATATTGGTGCATCTTCAAGAAAGCAAGTGAATTCTATCAAGGTCAACCAACTGCAATTTAAGATTTGGATCTTCAATTTGGTTAGCTTTTTTATTGTATCATGTTTCTATCTCTTCTTAGCCTTTGTTATCTTATAGTTATGAACTTTTTTTTTTCCTAGGGTTATAGTTTGAACTCAATGTGTGTGTTTAATTATCATATTTTTTAAATATTTTTTAGCTCATTTTTTATTATTCAAATTATTTGTTCTTAATACTTTCAATATTCTTGGCCAGTTATTGAATGATTTAGGAACATAATAATAAACTTGGAAAATGCATTATTAAGTTTAGTCTAGGATAATTTGATATATGATTGTGGAGTAGTATCTGCAAATTTCGATATAAGATAAGCATATACCTATATGCCCTATATGGTAAAAAGAAATTAAAATTAGTGAGTCTTAATTTTATCAGATTATCATATGAATATATGTAATTGATAAATTAAAATATATTCACTTGACCATAGGAAGAGGCTAGTGAAGAAATTAATGTCTTGACCAATAACTAAAGGATTAAATATTAAAAGGTATATTTGGAAAAGCATATTGAGGGATAGTTATAATCCTAAGTTTTCTCTAATATTATCATTCTCATAAATTGTCTCATTGTGATAAATTTTAGTTTAATTGCATTTATAGCTTTAGTTGTATTATAATTTAATTGAAGTATTGGTTTTTCTAGATAAAGATAAGAAGATTAATTTTAGTACTTGATTGAAAATACATAATTCCTTGTGGGTTCAACATCCGTTCTTAACTCTTTATTACTTATTTACAATAGTGTGCACTTGAGGTTAATAATTACACAATAAACCAATTGATTAAGAGGTTATTCATGAGTTAATAATGAGGAATCCTCCAACTTTCTCATTAAGTAGTTTGTCTGCCACATTTTAAAGCAAGTTCGAGCACTTACTTCCTCTTATTAAGGAATGAGAGAGAGATATTGGTTTTGTTCGCACCCATCAAATGCAAGATTGAAATTCTTTCACTACCTTTTATGTGTCGCTTCTTAATGCAATGGATGTGATCTTCTTGCATCTTCTTTTATTTGAGTTGAACTCTCTTCCACTAGCAATATTAATCAAAAATTTATTTCTAAAGGTAGTGTATGGCCTATCACTTTGTTGATGAACTGTACTTAAGGGGATTTTTTATTGTTTGAAGGTTCCAAACCTCAAGAAAGACTTGGATGAAACTAAGTAGTACTTTAAGCTTAAGGATAGAGAGGTGAAAACTTTGGTGGAGAACTTATAAAAGTTATTCATGATGAGGCCACTAGGGGTCATGTTTCTGCTGAGAGTAAGGCCTTTGAGATAATAAGATAAAATAAACACCTAGAAGATCGAATGAAGACTATAAGGAGCTTGTTGACGCCCTTAAAGAGGAGTCTGACTTACTGCAGGCTAAGGCATATAAGGTCAAAAAGCCTGCTGATAAAGCTACTGCAGCTGAAAATGGTGCATTTGCTTTGGGGAGCATAGATATCCTTTAAGAAAAATGTCCATCTCTTAAAGGAACGCTAGCTAGATATTGATCATCAATAGTTGAATGACACTCTAGATGGCTCGAGTGATTAAGAGGATAATGACGATCCTAAAATATCTTCGGCTATTCTTGCTACCATGACCACCTAAACTCTGCTTGACAATCGACTTGCCCTTCTGTTGCTGATGCTTAAGATTTTGTTTTTTTGTTTTCACTTGTAAATATTTTTTTTAATCTCTCCTCATATCAATGGACTAACTCTTTGTACTAATAATACTCCTCCTTTAAGCTTTAAAGATGCTAAATTGACCAACTATTCATGCTTTGGGATCTAATGTACCTCTTTTCAAGTTTGTCTTTTAGGCCATTTTAAAGGGGAAAATGATTATCTTTTAAAGGGGTATTTTGAGAAGGTCTTCATTTTTACCATATTTTGGTATTGAGGATGCCTCCCTATGCTTTTAATAGTTTAATACTTTTTTGCTCATTATTCGTTTTAGAAAAAAGAAGACATTTTTGATGACTTCTTTAATTTTTACAAGTTTAAAGAGAACAAACAAATAGTTATGAATAATATTTTTTTTCAAGAATTCCTCATTCCAAGGTTTTTTGACAACTATTCCATTTATATGCTTGAGCTCATATGCTTCTAGTTGTACCATTCTGAACACTTTGTGAGAGCCTTCCTAGTTTGGTCCATTCGATTGGATTTTTGGTATTTAGTAATACTTTCCTTAGGACTAGGTCCCTTTCTTGAAATTCTTGAGCTCAGACTCGTTTGTTGTTGACAGGACCCGACCCGAGACCCTCTACTATAGATCCCAACGGCCCTGCCGGGCACCCCAACGGAAGTTCCTCCGAACCTAACTGGATAAGTTAAGAAATTCCGCGAGGCGAACCCCTTTTTAATTCTTGTTACTACTAAGAAGATCTAGTAATATACATGAAAACGACTTTTTAGTTTTAAAAAACAAACGGACAGAGTTTCCCCTGTTTTTCGGAAAATCCATATAAACCTGCAAAGAAATTTCACTTCTAATTCCAACACATCTCAATTCTACCAATTCGGACCTCCGGTCCTTTTCAAATCAAATCCAACACATCTCAATTATTTCGTGTAAATTACAAAATAAGCATAATCATAAAAAGTAAAAACGATCATCATAAACTGGAAATCTCTTCTTCTTGATTCAACACATACTTACAAATATACATGCCTACAACTATTATGCATAAAGTAAAGAGTGCTATTAGCACATTTACATGTACAAAAATTATCTTTGGATTCGGCCCACTATTCGGCGATAGAAGAATCAGCAGCTTGCGTTCCGAGACCTGCACCTGGGAAAGGGGTTTAAAACATAAAACATAAAACGAGTGAGCTAAAGGAGCTCAGTGAGTGTAAATGAGAATTCAATTACAAGAATATTATACAAAGATAGCAATTTCTAAAGTACATGCAGAAATTATGCTTCTAAAACGGATGTAAAATTGTAAAACGGTTTCTAATATCATATGCTAATGAAATCTTGCCGAACGGGTTTTATCTATATCTTTGGAAAACTATATTCAGAATCTGTATAACATAATAACTACTGTGTGCATATAAATGCATAAATGCTATCGGTAAATCGAAAACTAGTAAAATCCTCGCCTGGCCATTTTCTTTCTAAACTGTACCAATGGTAACCCTAAAGCTCTATACCCACGCAGCGACTCAACTAGCACCGCATACGTGAGTAGGTCACGGGGCATCTCAACTAGCAGCACCCACAGTGACATCTCAAGACATCTCACTGGCTACGCAGCGGAATCCTACATCGCATGCATATAGCAAGACAATATCCCGTACACATAGAGCAACTCATATGACTCGACATCCCGACTTCCCGGAGTTAGTGACACACCCCCAAGACCTGCCCATGTGCACGGGATATACCGGCCGGGTCTAATACAATCATCACAACTATAATCTGAGGGTACCAATGGCCTTAAAACAAATGCAGTAATTTTCAAACTGTTTCACAAATCGATCATGTAAAAGCATGTCTATGAATATATCAAGATCATAAATCATGTTTATGCATCGAAAGCTCATAAAACATATATAGTCATTGTGCGAAAATATAATAACCGAAAAGTAAAAGAAATGGCAGATTTCCACTCACAACCGCTCCGCGTTCAATTTCGCTCCCGATTCTTGCTCCCGTTAACGCTCTCGGTTATCCTCACCTACGCGCCATAAATGACATTTAGAACCAAATCGAACACTAGAATCTCATTTAACTACTAAATGCCCTAATCGGCATACAAAGCCCGGAGGTAAACTACTTCCCGATTTTAGTTACGGAGCCATAATCGAAACTAACTCACCATCCGGCGCCCTGAAAATTATTGAATACCTTATCATTTGATTGGACATACTTGCCCTTCACCTTCCCAACATGGACAATTATATCCCATTTTCTTCATTTTTAGGTTTTTCACCAACCATATACATTCCATTCACAAAATGCATCATTTACACACAACAATTCAATCCAAACACCACTCAATTCCTAACTTCCCTAAAGTGGCAGAATTTCACCCTAGGTTCCAACACATTCCTTTTCTCAATTTCTTGTTCCAATTACAACAAAATCATGCCAATTTCATTCTAAAGCCCTAATTACAATCAATTGAAATCTCTACAACAAAATCACCAAAAACCCTAATTCTCACCTTGCCAATTTCTTCAAATTGATGACTCCTTCAAGCTCCAAACTAGAATTTAACTCAATCTAAGCCAAGAATACACATAAGAACATCAATTAACACATTCTTGAATTCTCACTTATCAAACTCATAAAAGATGCTTTTCTTACCTCTTTTTCTTGAATTTCCACTAATAGAGACTTCAATTGAGCTTAGGGATTGGTTTGTAACCTTAATTTGGCTTGATTACACATGAAAAATCATGAAAAAAAAAAACTTGAATAGTTACTGTAGCAGCACCCCCTTTGAAGCTCGAATTTCTCTCTTTTTTTGGCTAAGTGTTGGTTTGATCTCTCTTCACATTTCTACACACTTCTAACATATATATAGTGCTCCCTCAATTTACCATTTTGCCCTTCAACTTACTTAAAAATTCTAATTTGCCATTAGTTAAAAACTAATTATGTAATTAGTTCATTTGTAACTATTTAGTTATAATAGTTCAAAGAACTAACTAGAAATTCCAACTTGGCAATCCATGAGATTTCTTCTAATTGGTCAATTCTCTAATATATGGATTATGTTTCTCAACAAAGGTTTGTTCCATTCATAACCCTTAAATGGAAATTCATGTAGTAAATTAGAATTTTCTTTTCCAAGCCAATAGAGAAAAATTCTAAAAATATTCTAGGGTCGTCCGACGCACCGATCGAGTGTGAAATTACCAAATTAGGTCTGATATCTCTCACGTGCACTATAAAGAAAATATTTCTAATAGGGTTAAAATCGAGTAACCCTACGGTGTCTTATTTGTTCTATACCGAAATCTAGGCGCCAATACTACTAATAGGGATTGGATATTACAGTTGTAATATCAAGCAATTTTTTGTTGATAAGTAACAGCTCCAATTATGGCTAATTACCTCTTCTGTTTGATTAGGTCCAAGTTCTCTCTTATGAGTTATTCATTTTTGTATATATCAAAATACTGCACTCGGTGGGTGGGCATCCCTACTCTTACTGGGATTATTGTATCATATTCGAAGGTTAGGGAAAAGGAGTCTCCCCAATGGTAGTCTTACTAATGTTCCTCAGTACCCATAATACTTCGGGCAACTTATTGACCCAAGACCCTTTCTTTTCAGCCATTCTTTTTCATTAATAGTTTCTTGATAAGTTTATTAGAAAATTCGACTTTCCCATTCTTTTTTAGGTGAGAGCAGGAGGAAAATATGAGTTATATCTAGAGCTATTTACAAAAGTCTTTGAAACTTTTGTTATTGAACTATTTTCCATAGACTGTGATGATAGTGTATGGTACTCTAAATTTGTAGATTAAGTTCTTCCATGCAAAGTCTCTTGTCTTTTGTTTTTAGCGATACTTTCCAAGGGCTCAACCTTTATCCATTTAGTGAAAATGGTCTATAACAATATAGCATATTTGGTTGAACCTATTCCTTAGGGTAAAGGACTGATTAGGTTGAGCCCCCATTGTGCAAATGGATAAGAGCTAGTTATTGTCTTTAGATTCTCTAGTGGAGTATGGATGTTGTTAGCATATTTTTGGCTTGTGTTACATTTCTTGACCAACTCATTGGCATCTTTGAGTACAGTAAGCTAGTAATATCCCATCCTAAAGGTATTCATAAATTCCTTCATGTATTTTTTAGAGCACATATACAATTTCGTCAGGTGCTAGAAATCTTAAGCTTAGGAAGGAATGTCCTTGTCAATAAACGATAATAACAATGATGGTATATTGATGAAAACATTTAAATGTATATTTATTAAGAGATTCAGTCACCATTTAATGTCACCAATTTTAGCATTTTTGTACTTTTAGCTTGAAATAAAGTGTTCTCCTTAAATTATGATTAATGAATGTTATTTGCACAGGTTTAGGTAAAATGGATATAACTCTCAATGTAGAAATCAAAATGAAGAAATTCATGAACCTGGAGTAATATGATTCAATCTTACACAAACCTTAAGAATAGTTGAAAAGTCAAATCCAATATGTTATGGGCAAAATATTGAGATACTTTAGAATCGGGCTACAACTTCCGCTCAGCTTGACCCAACTCACGTATGTAAACTGTATCTCACAAAATACAAAGCTAATTGGTATAATTCTTGAATATTTGAAATACTGACTTAATTATAAACAACTCTTATGTTGATGATAAAGTCCAAATCAACCGTTATCATGGACAAAATTGTATTACAAGTGGGTAAAAGGGTTGTTGGCCAAAATCTGATGTATCTTTGGAATTTTGCTCATATCTCATTGGATACTTATCAAATATGCATGAACTGGTGCCTATGGAAAGAAGAGACAAAATACTACAACTTGTATGTCGGCCAAAAAGACTACATCGATTATTTACATTATCAAAAAGGTGTTGTAAGTGGGTGAATGAGTTATTAGCCTAAATTATTAAAGATTGATGTCACACTTAACATATTTCCATTCATTGCCTTTATAAGGACACTCTTAGGACGTTTTCAATATTAGATAATTCTCTCTTATTTTCTTCTCATTAACATGTATCGTAATTTAGGCTAGAGTTTTTGGCAAGTCTAAGAGATGAACTTTTGTGTTTAATAAATTTACTTCTATGCTTTGATTCGTTGTCAAGAGCTACAAATGTTTATAGGTTTGATTATGCTTAAACTCTTATCTATTTTATTTTCTATAATCCACAGATTATAATTCTTATGTTTCATATATTTTTAGTCATGCTTTCTTTATATGATTCTTGTTGAATTATAATTGTTATTGCTTATATTGTTTTATATATTAATTTTTTACTGCAATATTGTCAATTGATATATTGTCGATCTTGGATAACATGTAAAGGCAATAAATGTTTGATATTCAAGTTGATCTTTTAATGCAATATTGTCAAAATGGTATGTTGTCAATCTTAGATAACTTGTATAAATGAACATGATTTGTGTTAATATTTGCAAAAGAGTTTAGTCATATTAAATGCATGTGTTATCAAATGTGCTATATTCTACATATCTTCCGATTGATTATTTAGATGTAAAACTGTTAATTGAGTTATAACATTGAATCAAAGTGTAGAGTAAATTTATAAAGTATAATTGTGATTCTCAAATCCTTATTTAAATCATCATAAGAAAATTTTCTTAATTCATAGACAATTCTATCTCATCCATTTAAACCAATTAATTAATTTTCTCATTTGCTACTGCTTTAATATTTTACTTCACCAACCTATTTTGCCAAAAGCTTCCTCGTGGGATCAACACCTCAATCTATACTACGATAGCCGCATTATATTTTGATCGTAAACCTATATCGAGCTAAATTTTATCTCATCTATCAAGCTATTGACTTGGTTAACAACAACCTATCAATCATTTTTTACGATGACTTTTTTTACCAAAAAGTAACTGAGCAAGTCTTAACCCAGCTAAAAGTGCTCTATATTTGACCTTATTATTTGTAGCAAAGAAGCTGAATCTTACTACATAATTATGCTCATCTCCTTCTGAACTGGTAAGAATGATACCAACTCCATCGATAAAGACCATCCAAATCGAGGTAATGGGTATTCTTTACCTTGAATATTTGAGGTTTCTCCATAAGAAGCCTTTGTTTTGACTTTATCTCCGTATGTGTACTATACAATGAAGTTGGTGAGAGCTTGTCCTTTAATAGTCACTCTTGATTTGACTAAATATCAAATTTATTGAGTTCCATTGCCCATTAGCCAAATGTCTGAAAAGTTCAGGCTTGTGAAGACCTGCCTCAAGGGTTAGTTGGTAGGGACAATTATTATATAATCCTACAAGTATGACAATAATTTTCATCCTTCATGACATGTGCTAATAAAAGTATCTGTGCTGGGGAGTAGTAGGTTTCAGGGTTTGTGAAGGCTTGACTAACAAAGTAGACCGGTCTTTGAATACATTTCTCTTTTTTTACCAACATTGTGCTTATTGCTTAAGCTGAAACCCTTAAGTATATGATAAGTTACTCTCTAATTTTTGGTACTATGAGATAGAAAGATTTAGCTAAATTTTTTTTTTAACTTCTAAAAGGCCTCTCTATATTTAGAGGTTCACCTCATTTTACTTTTGCTCTTGATGGCCTTAAAAAATTCAAAGCATTTATTGATGGCTTTAGAAATAAATCAACTGAGAGTAGCTATTTAGCTTATAAGCTTTTTTTATTTCTTTGATGGTGCTTAGAGACTTTATTTTAAGGACTGCTTGGATTTTATCTGATTGCCTTAATTCCTCTCTAGCTTACCATAAAGCCCAAGCACTTTCCTAATTTAACCCCGAGGCATATTTTTTTTTTTGGGTTTTAGCTTCATGTGGTACTCTTTTAAAATCTCAAAGATTTTCCTTAACTCGCATACATGATCTTCGGACCATATTGACTTAGCAATCTTATTGTCTATATATATTTCTATGCGCCTTTTCTTATTAATGGTTTGAATAGTTTATTTACTAAACTCTGATAGGTGGAGCCCATATTTTTTAGTCAAAACAGCATGAGCTTATAGCAATAAATTCCCTAGTAAGTGATAATAGTTATTTTTTTCTTGATCAGGCGAGGACATCTTGATCTGGTTGTACCCTGAGAAAGCATCCATGACATTGAGAAGGGTGTGCCTGGCTGTGGAATCAACTAATTGGTCAATCTTCAAGAGTGGAAAACTATCCTTAGGACATGCTTTGTTCAAATCTATAAAGTCTACGTAGATCCTTCATTTTTCATTAGATATTTTAACCAGTACGACATAGGCCAACTATTTAGGATAATGGATTTCTTAGATGAACCTTGTTGCCAAAAGTTTTTTAACTTTGGCTACAACTTCATTCTTTTCTTGATTAAAAATTCTTCTTCTTTTTTTTTACTGTTTTGAATGATGAATCGACAACCAATGTATGTGATATAATGGCAGAGTCTATTCTTAGAATGTCTTTGTGCAAACAAGTGAAGATGTCTAAAAACTCTCTAACCAATGAACTTAGTTCTTCTTTTACCTTCGGCTCTAGTTGCGAGCCTATTTTCACCATTTTCTTAAGAGAATCTAGTTAAACAAGTATCGAGAGTAAGTCTCTTACTATCTTCAAGGATTTTGATTCGTTTTCTTCTCTTGGATCTACTGTAGGATGCAAAGAGTTCTTTTAGATAAGGTTGTATAACAGCTCCTTATTGTTTTCTGGTATCCATTAATAACTCCTACTCTATCTCTAGTAGGAAACTTAAGTTTTAAATAGTGGATTGACATGGTGGCATTCGAACTTCTTTTGAAGGGTCTTCCTAGCATAACTTGGTAACTTGATCGACCACCATAAAGTTTATTATCATGGTATTTGTATAAGGCTTCTATTCTAGATACATGGGTAAACTTACGACTCCTCGCGACATAATACAGCTTTTAATAAATCCATCGAAGGGGTCTATGTTTGTGCGATCTTTAAATCTTTAATACCGAGATTACTTAATGTGTCTTTAAATATTATATCCACTAAGCTCTTTATGCCTATAAGCACTTGATTTATTTCCATCCTAGCTATTTGTATAGTTAAAACTAGTGCATCATCATGGGATAATTGATGCCTTGTACATCTTCCTCAGTAAACAAGGACTGACTGAACTTGTGGGTTTTTAGTAGTTGAAGTGTTGCACATTCTTGGATGTCCCATTAGTGAGTACCAGGAGTAATTTTTCCTTTGTCAATTTGAATCTTCGTCTAATATAGAACACTCTGAGATAATCATAGTTATTTCTTATAGTGGAGAGTTTATGGTTATAAGTTCTCTTCGAATTGAGACTTCTTTGGTCTTATAACGACCCTAAACTCTTTTAAATACCCATTCTTCATTAGCTAATCCACTTGAATCTTAAAGGTGTGGATCTGTTAGTAGTGTGGTCATGGTCCTAATAATACTCGTATATTTTATCCTTATTTCTTTGTTCGAGTGGTTTCATGAAAGGTCCCGGCTCATCGAGCAGACCTTTCTCTTTAATAACTTTGAATACTATCGCCAATGGGATGGTCATAGGAATATATCTCTCTCATTGTACCTTTGCCACTCTATAGAGAGATCTCTTTATCCGATCTCCTTTATATCCTCCTTAAGAGGGGTCTCTCCGATGCCTTTCTAATTTTAGGGGATCTCTTAAACTCATGTTCTTTTTATCTTTCCTCATGCATCTACTTTGACTATTTTCATTGTTGTCTCTTCTTCTTTGATTTTTATGTATCAAAGAGACTGTTCGTATGCGACCACATAAGTGGCAAATAAGTTTCCAGACATGTAATACCACAATCAACATAGCTTTAATCCTGCTTTTAGAGCTTTTAGTGCAATTGGCAGATCAAATGCCCTAAGCTTAATTACCTTATAGTGAAACCATCCCATAAAGCTTTTTAAGCTTTTCAGTCTGACTTTGTTTGAGCCATCATAGCTATTGAGGATCTTTATCCTTCTTGTAGGCTTTTTAGACTTCCTAGATGAACTTTTCAGTCATCTTGCTAAATGACAAAATACTCCTCTGTCTCAGGCTTCGGTACTGGAGAAGGGCTTGTCCATCCAAATTTTTATGGAATAAATGATACATTTACTTCTGTCTAAGCCCAACAATCGATAATAGATTAGTTACCTAATTGGCATAATGATGTGAGTCTGACGTACCCTTACAAATTGGTAGACTTGATAGGTTAAATCCCACTGGTAGTTCTATATCTCTAAACTCATCAATATGAGGAGACATTTTTTCTCACTTTATTGCTTTTGAGAATGAAACTTCCATCTTCCTCTGTTCTCAAGAAGCTGGTACAACTGTTCCTCTAGACTTTGAATTTTGTTTTTGGCCAATAGGTCTTTAGGCTTGGGTACTGAGATATGATACTCACTGTGGTCATAGCCCTTGATCTTGTTAAGAATTTTCCTCAAATCCTTCTCAATTTGTTTTTTTTTTTTACCTTCTTATATTTAATATTTCTCTATCGTCTCCCTTGATTTTTTTTCTCTTTTCTCTTCATTCGTTTAAGATTTCTTTGGCATCTTGTATGTTTCCATTTTCTCTTCTAAGCCCGTCCAATATTTTTTGGGCATCATGTTTGCCTAAGTTATTTTAGGTTGCATTAGTTTGTCTCAAAAGGTCCGAGTTGTCAACTTTGATTAGATTGGAGTGTAGTCACAATCTCCTTGGCATGATCTCCTGCTTGGTGGATAACTCTCTTCTTTAAAGGACTCTACTGAGTTAGCTAATAAGGAGTTTTACTCCTTTCTATTATCAAGAGGATACTACTTGGATTTAGAGAGTTGAGTTGTAATTTGGGGATTTGCTGGGATTTTTGTGGTCCTCTTAGATTCTTGAACTTTTTCAAAACTTTGGTTATTGAGTTATTTAATTTGTCTCTATTTTGTCATGACTTTCTCAATTCTTCTTTCAATGTAGGGATGTGAAAAAACCTAAACCCAGAAATAAATAAAGGATAAGTGTCATAATGTGATTAGTTACAAATGATACGTGTCATCATATAATTAGTTTATATGTTTAATAAATATATTTTTTAAGAAATAAATATTTTTAAAAGTAAATTAATAGATATATAATTAATATATAAAGAACATGTGTCATACTATGATTAATTACAAATGACACGTGTTATCATGTAATTGCTTTATATGTTTAATAAATATTTTTCAAGGAATAAATATTTTTAAAAGTAAATTAATAAATAAAAGACACGTGTCATACTATAAGTTACAAATGACACGTGTCATCATGTAATTGGTTTATATGTTTAATAAATATTTTTTTAAAGAAAAACTATTTTAAAATTAAATTGATAAATATATATTTAATAAATAAAAGACACGTGTCATAATATGATTAGTTACAAATAACACTTGTCATTATGTAATTGGTTTATATATTTAATAAATATATTTTTTTAAATAAAAATATTTTTAAAAGTAACTTAATAAATATATATTTAATAAATAAAAGACACATGTCATAATATGATTAGTTCTAAATAACGCGTGTCGTCATGTAATTGGTTTAAATTTTTAATAAATATTTTTAAAAATATTTAAATTAAAATTAAAAATTAAAAAAAGAACTGCCACCGTCACTGAAAAATAGTGATTGGCCAGCCGCCGTCCGCTATTTTTCGACGACATTCAGACGGTAAATTTTTTCTAATTTATATCATAAAACTTCAATTTTTCTAATTTACACAATGGTGGGGGTCTTTTTTGGCAAAACAAATGTAGAAAAATGCCAAAATTTATGAAAGTCGGGCGGCGACCACCACTGCTCACTACCAAATGAGGGGCGGTGACTTGCACTACTACCACCACCTATGAATAGATCAGCAGCCAGTCTTTCTATAAGTGGGGGTGGTGCAAGTCACTGCACCCCCCTCCCCTGTTTGATGGCAAGCAGCAGTGGCCGCCGCCCTTCTCGCACTATTTTTGACATTTTTTTTGCATTTTTTGCAAAAACAAAAAACGAATCCCACCATTGTGGGGATTAGAAAAAATAGAGTCTAATGATATACAATCGAAAAAAATTTACTATCAGAATATCGAAGGAAAACGGCGGCCGGCCAATCATCATTTGTCGACGACGGTGGTAGTTTTTTTTTAATTTTTTAATTTAATTTAATTTATTAAAAAAATATTTAATACAAATTTAAACTAATTAAGTAATGGCACATGTCATGACACATGTGAGTTGATTAGTAGATATTTGACTAAGGATATTATAATAAAAATAATAAAAAATAAATAAATATTTAACAGCAAATTTCTAAAGATAAATATTAACGTGGTAATTATTGAAACATGAGGGACTATGTTAGTGTATACTCCTAAAATAAAGAACTAAAATATTATTTTTCTTTATTTATTTAATAAAACTATTTTAAAAGATACAATTCAAACTTGGTTGCCCTGAAAATTAGTCTGCAAGTTCTTTTGAAAATTAGTCTACAAGTTCCTTTATAGAGTAGCAAAAATAGAGAGTATAACTTCATCTCACATGTTCTTACCCAAATATTCATTAATTAGTTCCTTGTAATTCATGAATAAAGAAGGATAATTAAGTTAATGACAAGAGAATCATTGTCTCTTTCATTGAATTCCTTCTTTAAATATATATCTTACTAGATTCAAGAATACGCGAAGGACAAGCTAATTTTTCTTGTTTATAAAAAAAATGTCATCTATATAATTCTATAAAGAATCAAAATGAATGAATGTGGAATTTTTCTTTGAGAAGATAAAAAAAAAAGTAGAATATTCAGATAAATTTAATCTTTCTTTCCCTCTAAATGCTCTTTCTTTCTCTAGTTAGGTGGAGAAGCTATCACGCATTCATGCCCGAATCATGCATGTTTTCAGTAAAGTTGATTTCAGGACATTTATAAATTTAAGAAGAGTTGATCGTATTTAATTATTATTATATATATATATATATATGTATATATACTTATATAAAGAAAATTTATACTAAGTGTTGACCCCGGAGTATTTTGTAGGGTTAGGTTAAAATGACTCATTATTAGTGTGTATTAAGCTTGACGCGTATTTAAGCTTTTAATGGAGACCAATCAAATAAAAGTGATCTCAGATCTTTTTGATGCATATGTTGGGCTTTTAGAGCTTTAGAATTCAATTAAAATTAATAAAAAATAATTACAGGTAAATAAAAAATAAAATATAATAAATTAATTTAATGTAAGTTTACATCTATTTTATTGAGTTTAATAAACTTATTAATATTAATATTTATAAATGTATAAATAAATAGAGTCTTTATAAAAATGAATACAATTAAAAATATATCATCTTGAAGTCATAAAGATTATAAGAAACCTTTGAATTTATAATAGGGCCTTAGAGGTTGTATTGAAGGATATAATAAAGTCTTGGAGATTATTGTATGCTTGAAAAGAATCTTGAAGAAGAAGGAAAAGGCTCGAAGAAGAAAAAAAATCCCATTGCGTCATTATTTAACAACTTTTTATAAGTGTTGTTATGTGTAATTTTAGAATCACTTTTAAAATTAAGGCAAATTTTGCTTTCCTATTTAAGATGCATTCTAAGATGGTAGGATTTATATAGGGGTGGCAAAATTATTTACGGGATTGGAGCTCCATTAGAATTTGTCTTAAATGTGGAGTAATTTAGATTGTATTTGAAGTAATGTTTTAGGATGCGACGGATTTGGATATAGTAAGCTAAATATAAATTAAATTTGAGTTGAATTTAGAGATAAGTTAATTTTTTCAAACTCGCTCTAAATGCTTGATTTAAAAACAAAATAAAAAAATTAGTGTATAAAATATTTATTTATTTATACAAATAAAAATTAGCTACGTGCTAAATATGGAGGTATAAAATTTATTTAAATTATATTTTTAAAAATTTTAATTCTTATTCATATTTTTTATTTTAATTCTTTTTTATTTTTAATTATATTTAATATTAGACATTTGCTTCCAAATTAGAGTAAACTAATTTGTTAAAAAACAAAATGAAAATGAACAAACAAAAGAGATAAATAATTTTATCACTAATCTAATTCAAATTTTCTTTTACTTTATGTTATAAGTTTGGGAAGAATTTTAATTGAGACTTGATATTTAAATTACAAATGAAGCATGATAATTTAAATGTCAAAGTTCAAAGAAATTATTATTTTTTGTGATTTTTAAAGTTTAATTCTTGTTATTGATTTTTAAAATTAGTAGTTGAAGATTTGATGTAATTTATATTTTTATGCGATGTTTACAATTTGTTTTAATATATTATGATTGTACGGAATAAAAGATTATTTCATAAAATTAAATCGGTACAAATAAAATAATATTTAAAATTTTTTTTTTAAAAAAAATATACAATACCCATGAGAATCTCTATTACCATTTGGGGATCTTTAATCTTAAACTTAAATTACATATATCAAATATGAAAATTTTCATATCATTTAAATATGAGAATAGAGATTATAATTTTCACCCTAATCCATCCTATTGCTACTCTTAAATTTATATAAAAAAATCTTGAAATTCTCAAATTTTAAGAGATAAAGGCAATTCCTCAATCATTAATAAACAGTAATGAGCGTCTTCTCGTCCTCCTCGAAGGGGAAGGGGTGGTCGACCTTTTGGACAATTTACACATTCAGCCTCAATAAAACCAGTTGCCAAATATACCTGTTGATGCTAAAGACTTTTGAGACAGAGGATCATAAGTAAGCTTCAAAGATATTTCGTCGTATAATATCTGAACTTTCCCATGGTAGTAGCTTAGGCCTTAGAGCCTGGAATGTCTACATAGTAGACTTTCATTCTGGATTTCAAATGAGGCATTTTTAGAAGGCCTGAGCCCGACACTCAAAGTTCAAGGCCGCTTTGATTCTTCTGAAGAATTAAATTTGGGCCGGAATAAAAAAGAAAACTAAGTATTACTGTAGTTATGACTAATTGCATAGATTTCGGAGCTGTCACATATAATATGATGAATATATATATAAATATATATACACTGATTGTTTGTTTATAAAGTATTGCAAGCTTCAACTACAACATAACAGCAAGCGTGCATTTATCCAATGATTTTGTTATGCAAACACGATAACATGCTTTGACGTGTTATTATACATATATATTACCAAATAAATTATAGGAGTTAATGGTCATTATACATATATATTATCAAATAAATTATACGAGTTAATGTCACGGTCACACTCACCCGTGCCATCAAATAAGCTTTTATTTATTTTTTTAATAATTATTATTATTTTTTTAAATTTTAACTTAAAACTCATCTTTTAAGAGCTCAGTCTATAATTTATAAATATTTTGAGCTCCTCAATTATGACAGAACCTATCATGATTACTATAGAAGATTATGATTTATAATCTTTAAAAACTCCAAAATTATATAAAAAGATGATCTCAAGGCATGATAAGAATTTAGGTCTCGAAATCATATCTTTGATAAATAACATTGGCTAAACAAGGTCGTTCAAATACTCTTTTATAAGATTGAGTACTTCTCTTTTCTAATGTAGTTAAAGCTTTTGTTTGAACTCATTTGTTATTGATCAAAGGCTAAAATTAAGGACCAACATGCCACTCTAAATATTTATATTTTCTTTTAATTCTGAGATTTTTGGAATCTTAAAATTTTTTAAAATAAATCATCATAGACTCTTGGAATGTATCTTAAATATGGAATGATATGGCTTGTTTTAGTGCTACAAGGATTTGATCATCGTTGATGTCTATAAATAAAGAATTAAATAAAAAAAAATAAAATTTTTTTAAAAGGCATTGGGGGCATAGAAACAGAAAGGGACTTCTCTCTAATTATTGGAATTCTTGTCAAACTTTTGAAAAAAAAAAAAAAATTTCAACACCTTTTTTTCAATGACCCTTTTAGAAGATCACCACCACCTTATGACTCTACCATGACTCTTAAAAGACACTTTAAATTTTCTGATAATTAAAAAGTAATTTATTTTAGTAACTTATGATTTGCAAGGCCATGCCTCCTAGTGCGGTAACATAAAAATATTATTTAATAATGTACTAAAAGTAGGCTAAGGCTCGATAAAATAAATATAGACTCTTATAAAATTAAATCATTACAATTCTTTTATTTTTTTATGTGTATTTTTAAATTTTATCATTGTTCAATTGAATATAACATATCAAAACTTTTTATATGTTGTTCATCATGCGCCAAATACTCAAAAATAGACCTAAATATTACTTTATTCTAAAATTACAAATTCAACTCATTAATTCAAAATCACCCAAAATTAAGAGTAAATAATTATATTTATATTTTCATTCTTCCTCACTTGAAAAACTAATGTAAAGTGGCTAGATAAGTATAGAGGGATTTTTAATTTCAACGTGATGATTTTAGCCCTACTTCGGATACAAATTTAATAATGTCAACAATAATATATATTTATTAGAATAAATGTCCGATTGAATATAAAAGAAATATTTTAAAGAGTGTATTATATATAAAAAAAATGATTTTAATTAAAATTTAGTTATTATCAAGCCTGAGATAAAGTCTAACTATAAAAATATTTACAAATTAAAAAAAAATGATATTAATATTTAAATATTTATCAATATATACATAAATGTCTCATCATTAAAAATTTTCTGTTAAAATTAATAAATTTAAGAATAATAAAGTTATTTTACTTTTCAAACTCTTTTCAAACTTTTTACAAAATAAAAATAAAATAAAAATTATTATTTTAAAAAAATGATTGATTGACAGCCTGATTTGGTCGAAGCAAGTCAAATTAGCTCACTGACCATAATAGCCATATTAGGCCTAATCGAGGTGAGGCCGTTCGTAGTAATTAATCTGACCGCTACTATAGCAATCAACAGTTTGATTTGGCCAAGGAAAGCGGCCTAAAACTTGAAGTTGTTTGATTGCTTGAGACTTTTTTTTATTTTTAAAATTTTTTGTTATTATTATTTTTTTAGTTCATTATTTTTAATTGTTTTTTTAAATTTATTATTATTATTTTTTAAGTGCTTATTTTTTATTAAAATAAAAATTTTAAATTAATATTAGAAGAATGGTTTAGTTATTTTATAGGCATTAATAAAAAATTTGTTAATTTTAATAAAATACTTCTAACAACGGAATATTTGTACATAATTTATGATATGTTGAAATATTAATGCCATTTTTTTTTATTTGCAAATAGTTTTATAATTAAGTTTTATCTTAGAAGGATTTGTGATAATAACCCTTGAACTTTCCTGGAAGATCTAAAAATTGTAGGAGACAAAAGCCGAAGGCAAGAAAGTTTGTGGTGGAGAAAATAATCTCAACAGAAAGTTCTCCGATAAGATCTCTCCACGTAGGCACCTGGACTTAACCCCACAATCCATTATATGTTTTTTCTTTTACCCAATTGCTTGTCTTCCACCGGCCACCACCCCACTGCAACAAGCAAAATCACAGCCCACCTGCAAAAACAAAATCAACGAAGAACAATAACATCATTCTACGGGATCCCAAAGTCCATCCTAATTTATTTCCCCCTCTCTTTGTAACGAAACAATAATATACAAGGAAGAGTCTTTCTAACAGCGTTGGATGGCAAAAACTAACAAGTATACTTCTATCAACTTCAACCACGTCCTTGAAAAGAACATCGCTGCCTCCGGAACCGCCCCCAGTAACCCCGGACATCCCACGAATAAACCCTCTTCTTCTTATTCTTCAATCGCTTCCCCCAACAGTCACCTTAACGGCGCCCGAACCCATGGCCGCATGCTCCTTCTGACTAAACCCTCGCCCAAGCCGATTTCCATTCCCCCGCCGTTGTCGCCGTCACCTTCACCGTCTCCGCCGACCCAGCAGCCCCAAACGCAAGTCTCAGATCGAGGTCGGATCGAACCGGCTTCGGATCAGATTTCCCTGCGCCCGCTCGGTCGAACCGGGGCCTGTTCCGATTCTTTTTCTCCTGCTTTAGGACAGGAGAGGGAGAAGGAAGCTGGTTTGGTTTTTGGGTCGGCCAAAGCGGGAAAGTTCGTGCCGCCGCATCTTAGGCCGGGTTTCGGAGGAAAGGAGGAGAGGCCTGGACCGGAGATGTTTCGGGCCAGGGAATCGGGTCAAAAGCATTTTGGATCTCCTGGTCGGTATGGAGAAGATGGGCGGCCCAAGTCGGGTGGGCATGAGAGGACAAGGAGAGTTGCCGAGTCAGATCCGGGTTTGATGACTCGACCCGGATCAAGTGGGAGTCGACTCAGTTCTAGTGGATTATGGTATGGTTCTCGTTTAATCTGATTATATTTCGTCTAGCTTGCTCTTTATTTGAAATATTTGGCATCGATATGTTGTGTTCTAGTTTCAGAAATTATATTATATTAACTTTTGTCCCATTTTCTTTTGTATGAAAATTATTGCTAGTTTTTCTAGCATCTGAAATTTCAATCTTTGCCTCCTCGTTGATATAATTTGTTTCTGGTTAGTAATTTTCTGTTTTGTAGGGTTTGGTACGTGATTGTTTTTGTTTGTTACGTGGTTCCTACATCCTCTGTTATTCTTGTCAATATCTGCCCATTCATCTTGTCCTTGCACTACTTTCAATTCACCGAATTGGTTTATTCTTATATCTTCACTGCGCAGCACTGAATCATCTGATGCTAGTTTTTCTCGTCTTATCAAACAGTGCCCATTTGCATCTCACCGCTTCAATCTATTTAGCCCTGAAAATTTTATACCATTTGATGTGGCTGCAGATTATCTTTCAAAGTATTTGTGTACTTGCTAGTGGTTTGTCAATTCAATGCCTGGCTTGGAGCATTGGCTTAGATGGTTGTGTAAATCTAATTTGGGATTCTAGGTTATGTGTGCAATTTGATTGAGCTTTTAAGAACTTAAAGTGGGACCTGAATGATAAAATCAGTTATTATAGTTCTTGATTGTGCCACTAAAGAATTATGTAATGTTGGAAGTCTGAATTGTTGCAAGTGGATAGCTGCAGTTAACGCATGGTTGATATTGTTAACCAGGATATTATACATGTTTCAATGCCTAAGCTTCATGTTGATGATCGACAAATGAGGATTAGTATGAGGCTTTTTTCTAATAGGTTTATAGATGCAGACAATGGTTCAAACACAATAACCCCCAGAAATCTATGTGTTAGGATCATTGATATAAATATATTTGCATTTATATATCAAGCATATTCCTCTAAACAATGATCCTCTCTTAGTTTATTAAAGCACATTGGGAAGTATAGTACTTATTGAGCTTGTGAGTATATAAATTTTTATAGCAAAATTCTTTTAACACATCCAAGATACTGTAATATATAAGGGAAATGGGAGTATATACTCCTACCAGCGTCTGCATGGGTTTTGAACATGGGTTGATGAGTATGGTATTGTGCTTCTGTCCTCAAGTTTGAGCATGTCAAATTTTCAGGATATTTTTTGCAACTGATAACCATGAATTGGACAAAAATGGGAATATAGTATAGATATGTGCTGTAAAAAATCAAGGTAATGATTCAGATATTCAATCACATGATAAGTTTTCTGATAGGTTTTGTGTTTAAAAAAAAAGCATAGAATGAAATCAATTTATCATAGTTTTGCCTTATCTTCTTATAAGAGAAGACACTGAAAGCAGTGGGGTAGTTGGGTCTGAGATTCGTGCGGTGCCATAAAGTCTTGGGATTCATCATTATATGCTGTATTCATACTAGTGTTTTAAGTGTTTGTCATGTAATAATTTGTATGTGAATGACTTACACGGATGTGGATTCTTTATGTCCCCATGATCTGCCAAAGCTTTCAGCATTTGTCATTTCTTTGTTTTCCTTGGTCAGCCTATAATCTTTTTATATTGGTAGCTCTGTTGCTATCTGCAAGTTTTATTACACAGGTGTCATTGCTAACAAATTGCCCTTTCTGCAGAAATTCATATGATTTGTTAGCCCTTTCTGCAGAAATTCATATGAAGTGGAACACTTTCCTGAGAACAGATAAGAACTTTCTTGGAATCACGACAGGTTCTCTACTGCAACCAGCTGCTATTATTTAATCTGAAATTGGCTTTACTTTTTGGAAGATCAATTGAATCTCATGGAAGACCGGGTGGTACTTATATGTGTTTCAAACTTAAATGGAAGAATTAGATCAAGTCTGAAGTTTCGTGATGAAAGAGGGAGTTCTGAAGACCCGATCCCAATTATTGATTGGTCGTGGTCTCTTTTGTCTTCTTTAAGCGAAACAAGGTGTCCACCAAGATAAACTGTACTTTTGTGATTTTTATCTTTAATTAAATAGTCTGTTCTGAAGAATAGCATTATGTACGACTGCTGCATTGTTCGTAACTCAGCGATGGCTGTAGTTGAAAGATCTCTTGGGCATGAAGTCTTTTGTTTAATTTTTCTCACCTGTTAATGTTTGTATGCTTATTACCATCTGGTTCATGTCTTTTTCCCTTTTCCTTTTTTTTATCCGATCACTTTTTCTTATTAATTCCTCCTTTGATAATAATAAAAGGAGCAATGATACAATGACGTGCGTGACAGGCCTCTGACCAAATAAGAAAGTTCCCGATTCGCAATCGCAATATTTCTATCAAAGACCTTTTAAATAATCATGATATGGAGGTGGAACCATTCATAATTCTTTTAATGTGGTCTGTTATTGTTGTGCATAGTGAGGTTACATGGATAACTGAGAATGAGAGTTAAATTTACATACTAGAATGCTTGAGCAGTATCAGAATATCTTCTAAAAACTCTAAATCTGATCTTTGAAAAAAAAAAGATTCTTCTGGTCATAAACTAGAAGCATCGGGCTGAAAGTCAATTATCAATCAAAAACCGGATGCCCATTTATCCTTAAAGAGTATGTAATTTATAGTGTGTATGGAGAAAAAATTTACTCTTAGAGGTAGGAGAATATATTATATCGGGAAATTTATGTCGTCCGCTGCTTTATTGAAGAGTTGTGCCTCTGAAATATGTAAAGAGGATTTTGTGCTTCCTAGCACACATTGCACTCTTACAAGAGATCAAACGTAAGAATGCTGATATCAAACGGACAAGCTAGCAAACAAGAATGCGTTCCATATATTTTCTTAATAATGGAGAGACTGCTAGTACAAAATACACAAGGATGCAGAATGCGAAAATAAGTAATATGGACTTAATGTAATCTTATAATGGCTGAAACCGGCTTCTGAGAAGAGCTTCTTCCTTTCTTTGACGCTTCGCTCTTTGCCCCTGAAGACGGACGCTATCAACGGGTCAAAGCATTACTGTACCACATCGAGTCCTTATCTTGGCTTTGGTCTTGGGTGGCCATGTCTATGATAATCACTTTTTCCCTCCTCGTCTTTGCTTGGAATTGCTTCTTTTGAGTTTCTTTAGTATCTTCACCCTCTCTTCGTCACCCCACAAGTTGTCTAGAAAATTCAGTCAGATTAGGCTCAGTACAAAATGTATGTAACTTGAATGAAGGTACAGTGTTAAAACTATATAGCAATTCCTGGTGATGGAAATTAAATTGTATCCAATTCCTTACCTCGAGTAAAAACACCATCTGCCAGAGGTATTTCCTTAAACACGTTCCCTCCAAGAAAGTCCAGGTTTCTTTTTCCTGCAAAATTATCACCCACATGTTCTAGATCGAAAACAGTATATTTTATATTAGAAAAGTGTTATGCTCCATGTGCACTCAAGTATTTTGTCAAGTATTTGGTGCACGACTATGTCTTCTAGAGGCTATTGGACTCATGGAACTATATGGACTGGAGTATTTAAAAGGCTCATTAATTAAGATGAAGATATGGATCGAATCCATGATTTTCAAGATAAATTTTATCCTTATGAGATAAATTTTATCTCTATCTAAATGAGACAGCATTTAAGAATATTCTTTGTCATCTTATTCTATCGTGTATGTACACCATTAGATCGTTTAAATTTTAACCATTGATTTTTAAGGCTATTAGTATAAAAGAGCGACACACTCAGTTGTATAAAATATTTTATAGCTTATAATCTCTTTCAATTATATAGAGAGCATTTTCTCAAACTTTGGTGTGCTTGTCTTTCATTCTTTCTTTGTGAGGTTTTTCTAAACTGCTTAGCACGCAAAGTACTAAGACCACATGGTTCTTAAAAGGGTCCGTGATATTTGGTATCAGAGCGAGTTTAAAACAAAATAGTGAAAGATGTTGCAACATCTTCAGAGGTAACCGAAGAGAGGGATAAGAACCTTAAATCCAAGAAGAACAACAATATACCTCGTGAGTAGTCCGTCGATCCAAGACATGATTTGGGAAACATAGTGAAACAATTTGGTGGCACTCTAGAAAAGGTAACGGATCGCCTTGAGGAGTTTGAGCAGCATGTGGAGAAGCTCGAGGTAGACCTCGACACTCAAAGGGACCAGCTGCGCTTTCTCATGAAACATCCATCAAGACTTACATTAATAAGCAGTAAGCCTGGATCAATGCTATTCAAGAAAAGGTCTACACTACCATAGACAAGATTCAAGCCCAAGTGGAGAAACAGTGCTGAGGGTTTGAAGCTGTCAAGGAAAATGTAATGATGTGCAAGCGAGTGGTAGCAAATGGAGCTGTTGTCTCTCAAGTTACAGTGGCTGCACTAAGAGTTGTGGCTCTTAAGCTGAAGAAGTTCAGCAGTAAGCAGAACACCAAAGAGCTCGATAATTACTTTTGGAAAATGGAGGGATATTTTGACACCATAGGCGTACGAGATGAGGATAAGGTAAATACTGTGATCCTACATCTTTTTGATCATACAATTATGTGGTATAGTAGGAAAAGCGAAGAGATATGCAAGGGTTCCGACACCATCAACACTTGGGCAGAATTACAATGGAAGTTGAAGCGTTAGTTCTATTCGGAGAATGTGGCGCATGATGTTAGAAAACAGTTGAAGGAATTTAAATAGACTAAGCCATTAGCAAGTATGTGGAGGAGTACTATTTGGTAATACCGTGGATCTTTAACATAAGCAAAGAGGACTTGTTGTTCAATTTCCTAGATTGGTTGCAAACATATATGATGCTCTTACATTAGTGAAAATGCTCATAGATTATAGCAAGGGTGATGTAGGAAAGTCCAAGAATTCTAAGCCCAATCATAACAAATTTGGAGGTGCCAATATGTTTCATCCTTTGAAAGACAAACAGCCTAAGTGGAAAAAGTAGAAGCGTGACGGTTATAAATTAAAGTCAAGCTACTTCTTTTGCGATGCGATTAGTAGGTTAAGGTCTGTCCGAAGAAGAAGACTCTCAATGCAATAGTTGCGGCATGCGAGATGAATGAGCAAAGAAAAATGGGGTGTTTGTAGCTGCTCAACACTTTGAAAGCCATGCAAAGTGCTCGCGTGCCAGCAGAAAATAAGCTTATCTACGTTAAGGCCTACATCAATTCCATAAAGACTCAAGTGCTAATACACATGGGTGCTACACACAACTGTATTATGTGTGCGGAGATGGAACACTTGGGACTTTGCATAGAAAAAGAGGAGGGATACCTCAAGTTCGTAAATGTTGCAACCAAACCACTGGATGAAGTGGTTCAAGAGGTCGAAATACACCCTACTGACTTGGCCAGATGAGTAAATTTCTTAGTAGCACCTCTTGACAATTTTGATGTGGTGCTAGGTATTAAGGTCGTAAGGTAATACAATGTGGTGTTACTTTCTCGACATGATTATATGTGTATGATTGAGAGGGGGAGAAAGGGGTGGTCCTTGCATGATATCGATGGTAAACAAGCCTATGGGTGGGCTATCCAAGTTGAATTGTACAAGAGTCATCCAATAACCTAAGGCGTCATATATTGTACCATTTTAGAATATGAAGTAGGTCAAAGATAAGTGGTGCTATGTCAAGCATGGTGCGAGGGACTTGGTGATGGAGGCAATATTTCCAACACAGCGTAAGTCAGCACATCCACTATATGAGTACTTTAATCATGGGGACGAGAGGCCATTTTTTATTGTCAAAAGGGTTAGCAACATCTTGTATAAGGTGAAGTTAACTTCAACACTACGGCTACATCTGGTGTTTCACGTAAGCTATATAAATCTATACTATGGTGATTCAGAGGACATGGAGTGTAGGCCACAAACAAGGGCAACCTTGGGAGTTTTTTCATCTTACAACAAGGAGGCAAAACTTATTATTGATGTAAGGATGTTGCGAAAGAAGAATTATTGTCTAAGTTGTGAGTATTTTGTCAAGTGGAAAGGTTTGCCTGATAGTGAGGCAAGCTAAAAACCTGAGAATGCATTGTGGCAGTTCGAGAACAAGGTGAACAAATTCTAATAAAGATGTGATGAGGGCGTCGCATGAATTTTGTAGAAGGGAATGTCATGCCTTATGTGCTCTCAAGCATTTACTTGAGAACTTGGTTCATGATTATGTCTTATAGAAGTTGCTGGACCTATGGAGCGCTACATGGACCAGAGTTTTAGAATGCTTATTGATTGGGATAGAGATATGGGCAAAGCCCATGACTTATAGGATAAGTTATCCTTATAGGATACGTTTTGCCCTATCTAGATGAGAAGGCATCTAGGATTTTTATTTTTGGCATCTTATCCCATTGTGTACATACACTATTAGATCATTTAGATCTTAACCACTGATTGTATAAAGCTACTAGTATAAAAGAGGGATATCCTTAGTTATATAAAGTATCTTATAGCTTGTAATCTCTCAGTTATATAGAGAGTATTTTCTCAAACACTTGGCGTGCTTGTCTTTCATTAATTTTTTATGAGGTTTTTCTAGACTGCTTAGCATGCAAAGTGCTAAGGCTACACTGTTCTAAAAAAGTATGTGAAAAAAGGTTGTGGCAATGGCTTTTACTATAGTTCCTATACCACCACCAACATTAACCAGGTATTTCAATCCTCAACACTTCTTTACAATCTTTAATCACAACTCTTGTTATTTGCTGAGAGTATGTGATCATATCATCATTGATTTCTCTTTTGAGCTTGGGTTCATCGGTAACCAAATCTAAATAGTCTTTCTATATGCTGTCTTACACACTCTAGAATAATCATTTTACAGCCAAGTGCTCAGAAGATTAAAGAGAGAGTAAATTATTGAATTAGCTACAATAAATATAAATGTTGTTGCATTCAGGGGCTCATCCTTACGAAAAAAGTCTAGAAGCTGGGGTAATAAGAGAATACTCTACTTCTTACTCAATTTTTTCCAACTGTGTATTGCTGAATAAAGAAGCCAGAGTGAACTGAAAGGCGCATAAGGCGTTGAATGTAAAGACTTTTGTTTGGATGGAAAATTTTGTTGGAGCTGGTGCTCACGTGCCATTCCAATATTGTATGAATATTAATTGTTAATATTTATACAATAAACATTTCGAATAAAGATTGTTAATATCATATTAATATGGTATAATGCTTGTAACATTACAGACATTGTTTGATCTGAAAGAGTTCAGATCTGGTCTAAAGGAGTTTAGATCAGAACTAATAGTTAGCAAAGCTGAGAGTTATAAATGCTAAAAGTTAGCACTGTTAAGAGTTAGCAGGTTATAAGAGTCAGCGAGGTCTAAAGAGTTAGAACCTTGTTTATAATGGGACAAAGACCTGAGAGTATACTTGTAATGATATAGTTGCAAAGAGTTGCAATAGGAGTTAAGAAATATCATTATGTAAGTATGTCTCAAAGATAATGTTCCTGATCTATAATCACCAATGCGGGTCTATCGGTGATTCACTTTATATAGATTAGTGTATGTCTATATCTGACTGGTTCAGATAGTTGTTCTTAGCTGACCATGAGCTTAGAGCTTGTATAGGTATGCGGGTATCCAGTCAGGACTGGATACTGAACAGACTTATGAGGACCCCAATAGATATCCTATGACACCGTCAAAGGAAGGTCCTCTCGAGTTGAGTAGTATTCGTGGTCCTTTGACCTGAGCGCCACGGTGGTCTTGTGAGTGATCCATCATGCTTTGGTTCCACATATGTCAGAGACCTTTCATGGTCTGACCGCTATATGTCGCTGGGTATGGTCCGATGCTCATGGAGTCCGGTGTGCGTAGATACGGGATCCGTCAGCTTACGTAGGTAAGTTGTATATCCGATGCTCCGAGATGTATTTCATAAAGTCTTGTGGCCACAAGCATAAACCCGGGAAAAGAGTTTCCCATAGGGTTAAACAATATAGCAAAAGTGTTTACGTATATTGTTTATCGAGATACGAATCTGGAGATAAGTTTATGGATGAGCAAATGGGGATTTGACGGTGCTGATCTATATCCCCGCACATCTAGGATATAAATGATGGAAGGATTATACGTATACGTTATGACCTCAACTTGTATGGTCTGACACGCTGATTTGTAATATTCGTAACGTGTGCGTGGGGCATCGATTACGGATTAATGGAACAGTTCCATTTGACAAATCGGGTGTGGACCTAGGGAGTCCCAATATGAAATGTACTCTTTGAGCACTTGGGCAGTGTACCGTATTGAATTGTTCAATACAGTATAATTCAGCAATTACTAAGGTTACGTTAACTAAAGTATGTGGTTAAATTGGTGGGACCCACTTTAGGTTAACTTGGTAACCGAGTAAGGATATAATAGTAATTTCACTTTATGATTATTTAATTGTTAAATAATAAGAATAAATATTTATTTATTTAATTGTTAAATAAATAATTTAATTTAACTATGATTAAAGGTTAATCATATAGTTAATTAAGTTAACCTTACTTAAAGGTTAAGTAAAGGTTAACCTAACCATAGTTAAGTTAGTTAACTATGGTTAAATTAATTAAATATTTATTAACTTAAAGGTTAAGTTAAAATAATCTAACTAAGGTTAAATGTTAACTAAGGTTAGGTTAAGCCAAATGAAATGCAAATGAAATTCAAATTAGTTTGGAATTAATGCATTTGTATATAAAGTGAAATGAAATTCAAAATCAAAAATTTGAAAAATTGATTTAGTTTTTAGGTTTTGCATTTTGGGAGCCAATTCAATTTGAGAAATTGAAATTGTTTGTTTTGTGTTTTAAGTGTTAGAACAACAAAACAAATTGAATTAATGGTTACTAAATGTAATAACTAAAAACAAGATTTGTTTTATTTATTCAAGAGTTGAATAAAAGGAAAAACAAATTTAATTAAGTTAAATAGTTTAACTTTGTAAAATGTTTAAGAGTTAAACATAAATGCTGGATTAAGATGCTGCCATTCTAGACAATCAAACCCACCCTTGTTGATTGCTAGAATTGATCAAAGATTCATTTCATGGTGGACTTCAAAGAAAATTAATCCAAAGGCTTCATTGGTGATATTTTCTCAATCTCGAATTTCAGTTTAATCAAATGTTATTTTCAGTGTTCATTGTATTTAATCTTCCGCTGTGCACATGTATGTATGAGATATGTATATTGTTTGTATGATGAACACAAACCCACATGCAAGCACCCTAGTTAAATTCGCCCAACCCAACCCAACAAATTTTCCCCACTATTATCTAGGAAAAGGTCATGCTTTAGCCATGGTTGTTGATGATATTTGGGATGCCTCATTGAAATGCACATTTAAGGACATAGAGTTCATATAATTAAGAGTATAACTCCACACTTAAGCTTAAGTTTAAAGAGGCTCACTATCAAAGATATGTGCTTACGTGCCATCACTGTTTGTATGAATAATTATTTGATAATATTTATACAATGTATTTTTTTATTAAATCACTAATATCCTTAATTATATGGTATTAATACTAGTAATGCTACAAATATTGTATGATCTGAAGGAGTTCAGATCTCATCTAAAAGAGTTTAGATTAGGGCTAAGAGTTAGCAACATTGAAAGTTATAAATATTGACGTATTTTATGGTGTATGCATGTGATTGTGTACATATTGAAAAAATAAAATTATGTATCATATACATGAATTTGGCAGCGGAATTTATCAAGTAATCAATATATACACATGTAGTTCAATTCTTAACAATTTAAGAATACAGAAACATACATTTGAAGACCTCCGATGAACATTTCCAATTCCGAATATCCTTACTCCAAGTTTGAGCTCACCTTGAAGTGCACTCTTGTCCAATTCTAGTTCACAACAATCCGGTGGGATTGTAAAGCTAGAATAGCAGCAGTATGATCTCCAGCAACAAAGTTTTGATTCTAGAAAGAAAAATATAAATGATTTATTTTCTTTATCCTTTGATTTTTCTCACAAGTCTTTGTACTTTGAAAAACTCTCTCAAAAAACAACTCTTCTTTTTTCTCTCAACCCTTGCACGAATTTTCATTTACTCTCATGTTAACACAATTGAAACTCAACTATTTTAGTGGTTACAACAACTTTACAAGTACTCCACCAAAATTAGATTAAGTGGCCAACTACCAAAATCATTTTTGGTGGCCATTTTAATGGTCTAATAAAATTAACCATTAATTAAAAAATAGTGTTCCACTAAATTTAGTTTATATTTCTCAAATTAGGTATGTCTTCCATTTAGGAATAAAATAATAAATAAATAAAATTATATTTTATTTATTTAAATAACATTTATTTAATTATTCAAAAACTATTTGAATAATTAATATTTACCTTATTTGATTTTACAAACATGGTAAATGGTTGAATTTATGATAAAATAATTCATACAATAAAATTGTGCCACTTGTTAATATCTAATAGTTAACAACTCTTGTCAACTAATTAAATAATATACTTAACATTTAAGTTTAAATAAGTGCACAACCCGAGAAACCCCGAAACATATTTTTGGTTTGCTGGAATTTCTAGGATGGAACTATTCAATCCATTAAGCTGCCCCAGTGCACAACGAGTACACTTCATATTGTGAGACTCTCTAGGTCCACGCCCGAATTGTCATATAGAACTCCTTCATACGTCCGTGAACGATGCCTCACACACACATTACGGATATTACAAAGCGGCGCGTTAGACCATACAAGTTGAGGTTATAACATATTCATATAATCCTTCCATCATTTATATTCGAGTAGAGCAGAGATTTAGATCAACACCGTCAAATCTCCATATACCCGACTGAAAGCTTATCTCTTGAATTGTATTTCAATAAATAATATTCCCAAACACTTTTATAATATTATTTATCCCTAGAGTTAAACTCTTTTCCAGGGAATTATTGCTTATGGCCATAAGACTTTCTAAAATACAATCTATAGAGTATTAGGATATAATACTCACCTAAATGAGCTGATGGATCCTATATCTATGCACACCGGACTCCATGAGCATCGGACCATACCCAGCGACACCCAGCGGTTAGACCATGAAAGGTTTCTGACATGTGTGGAACCAAAGTATGGTGGATCACTCACACGCCCACCGTGGCACTCAGGTCAAAAGACCACGAATACTACTCAACTCGAAAGATCCTATATTGACGGCTTTATGGGATGTCTATTGGAGATCTTTGTGAGTCTGTTCAGTATTCAGTCCTTACTGAATACCTGTATCTCTATACGAGCTTCCACTAAACTCATGGTTTACTAAGACTAACCATCTGGACCATCCAGATATAGACATGCACCAATCTATATATTTGTTAAGGTATTCACTGACAGACCTGCATCAGTGAAGATAGATCAGGAACATAATATTTGAGAACATATTTGCATAATAACATTTCTTAGCACTATTTGCAACTCTTTACAATTATGTCATTACTAATACATTCTTAGGTCTTTGTCCCATTTCAGACAAGACTCTAACTCTTTAGATATCGCTGACACTTATAACCTGGTAACTCTTATCAGTGCCAACTCTTAGCATTTATAACTCTCACCGTTGCTAATTCTTAATACTGATCTAAACTCATTTAGACCAGATCTGAACTCTTTCAGATCGTACAATGTCTGAAACGTTACAAGCATCTTACCATTTATAAATATAATTAGCGATTTATTGAAATAACAATACTAGTATAAATATTAAACAAATATTCATACATAATGAGATGGCACGTAAGCACAAATCCCAACAATAAATGCTAAGAGTTAACAGGTTATAAGAGTCAACAAAATCTAAGGAGTTAGAACCTTGTCTATAATGGGACAAAGACCTATGGGTAAATCAGTAATGACATAGTTATAAAGAGTTACAATAAGGTGCTAGAAAATGTCATTATGCAAGTATGTTTTCAAACACTGTTTTCCTGATCTATTTTTACTAATACAGATCTATTAGTGAATTCTTTTATATAGATCAGTGTATGTCTAAATCTGCAAGGTACAGATGGTTGTTTTTAGTTGACCATGAGCTTAGAGCTCGTATAGGGATATAAATATTCAGTTAGGACTAAATATTAGACAGATTCACGAGGACCTTAATAGATATCCTATAAAACCATCAATGCTAGATCCTCTCGAGTTGAGTAGTATTCGTAGTCCTTTAACCTAAGTGCCACAGTGGGTTTGTGGGTGATTTATCATACTTTAGTTCTATAGATGTCAGAGGCCTTTTATGGTTTGACCGCTACGTGTATGGTCCGATGCTTATGGAGTCCAATGTGCATAGATATGGGATCCGTTAACTTACATAGGTGGGTTGTATATCCAATGCTCTGATAATGTATCTTTGAAAGTCTTGGCCATAAGCAATAAACTAGTAAAAATAGTTTCCCATAGGATTGAATAATATAACAAAGGAGTTTGCATATATTATTCATTGAAATGCGAATCTAGAGATAATTTCATGGATAAGCTCATGGGGATTTGACGGTGCAAATCTATATCCTCGCACATCCAGAGTATAGTTGACGGAAGGATTATACGTATGCGCTTTGACCTTAACTTGTATGGTTCAACGTATTGATTTGTAATATCTGTGATATGTGCGCGGGGCATTGTTTACGGACTCATGAAATAGTTTTATTTAACGAATCGAGCATGAAACTAGGGAGTTCTGCAATATGAAGTATACTTGTTGTGCATTGGAGCAGCGTACTGGATTGAATAGTTTAATCCAGTAAAATTCAACAAAGTTGAATATTTATTTCAGGAACTCTCGAAATGTGCATAAATCACTACTTAAGTGTTAAGTGTATTAATTAGTTAACAATTATTATTGTTTAGTTAAATAGTAACACGTGTCCATAATTAGCCTTTAAATAAATTAATTAAAGTGTTGAATTTAATGGAACCCACATTAATATTACTTAATTAATTATTTAATTTTTAAATAATAAAAATATTTATTTATTTAATTATTAAATAAATAATTAATTAATGACTTTAATTAGTTAAATATTTGTACAGCCTAATTTAGGTTAATATGTTAACTATCATAAGGTTAAAGTAAAATATCTAAAAGACTTAAGGGTTAAGTTATTTAAACTAAACAAACGTTAAATTGTTAACTTTAGTTAAGTAAAGTTAAGTTTAACTATAATTAAATAATAAAACAAATATTAAAATAATGCATGAAATCAATTCGTTTGATATATGTGCATCAAGTGGCCGGCCATTTTAAGAGAGGAAAGAGAAGCTCATTTTGTTCTTTTGATTATAAGTGTCAGAAACAAAAGGGAAAGACAAAAACCATGATCATCTTCTCTATTTTCTTTACACAAGTCGGCGAATATGCAAGCAATGATAGAAATAATTTTGTTGTCCAAGTGTTAAATTAGAACAAAATATCAATTGCTTTGCAATATATTAATTGTTCAAGAACATTAGATTAAAGTGTTAATCTAAAGTTTAAAGAGTTAAACTAAATTATTAGATTTAGTCTGTTATACTAATTTATCAAATTTACTCATTCAATCACTAAAATTGTTAACAAACAATATTTCGAACGAATTCTAAAAATTTATAGTCTAAAGACTTTACAAGTAATTTATTCTTGTTTTAATGTGATTAAAATATAATTTAAATGTGTTTATTTTTATTTTAATACTTTCATTGTATATATGTATGTATGTGATGTGTATGTATATTTAAATGAACACAATATCACATATATACACTGTAAAATATCGATACTTTCACTCACAACATTCTCTCTATTAATCAAATCCATTTTAGGTTATTCAGACTAGGCTATACCTTTAACATTGATTTGCAATCACTTTTTATATTAATAGAAACCAATAATTTCTCAGGGTGATCACATGTGTGCTGTAACAAGTCACACATCTTACATTTGTTACCCAAATATATTCGTTTAATTTGTTCCTTGTCATCCAAATGGTTGACAATAAAAAGATGATTCTCTTTATGAAGTCCTTTCCTCTAAATATTTCGAGATTTATGACATTAATATTAAAATTTTATTTTAAATTAATTACTTAAAATTTAGAATTCTATACATATATAATCACATAAGTATTTTGATTGAATTAAAAGTGATCCATAGATGTCTCTTAATAAGATAAGGATAATTCAAATAATTTTAATTCATTTATGATAAGGAATACCCTCCATTATAAATAAAGCGCATTCTTGATGGAAGAAGATACGCACTTTAAAAAAATAAACACATTAATTATGGTATATAAGTTTCTAAGTCATTCAATCTCGTTTTAGTATTAAACACTATCATATAGAGATTGATTAAAGTTTTGACGCTCCTAAACATATTCAAATTCGTTTCCAAGTTGATAGAGTTAACAATGGCTAGTGGTATGTCCGTTTATATTTTATTTTTATTCTACATTAATCTAATTGCTTATAAGGTTATCAAGCATGATTAGATTGTATTTAGAGCTAACATGTTGTATTAAAGCCGTGTATAGTCTTCACCTTATTTTGAAAAATTTGAAAAACTCTATTTATCCAAATTTGCTTTTTGGTTTTAAGGTTGTTGTTTTGGAATTTTTGATAAAAACTAAGGTTAGAAATCATTAGGAAATTGAATTTTAAGCGTTTTGATACTTGAAATGTCGAATTTGATTTTGGCATTGATGAAAAATGATTGGGTTTTCAAAATCAAGTTAGAAAAGGGTTACGGGTCTGTAAATCAGATCACACGACCTGCTTAAAGGAAGAAAATGATGCCAGATGACATGTCATCTAGCATTCGTTTGACGGACAATATGTCATCTAGCTACATTAAGCCAATACAATGACTAACATGTAGGGGTGGGCAAATCCGGTTCGGTTCGATTTTTAGTGTGAATCGAAAACCGAACCGAGCCGGTCGGTTTTTGAAAAATAAAACCGAAAATCGAACCGAAAAATTAAAAATCGAACCGAACCGAACCGGTTCAGTTCGGTTCGGTTTGGGTAAAATAAATTTAATTTAGGCTTATTTTTTGTTCGGTTCGGTTCGGTTTGGGTCGGTTCGGTTCGGTTCAGTTTTTCAATTTTTTTTTAATTTTTTTTAATTTTTTTTTAATTTTTTTTAATTTTTTTTTAATTTTTTTTAATTTTTTTTTTAATTTTTTAATTTTTTTTAAAATTCGGTTTTTTCGGTTCGGTTCTCGGTTCAGCCTTCCGAACCGAGAACCGAACCAAATTTTTCGGTTTTTAAAATAAAAAACCGAAAACCGAACCGACCAAGAGAAAAACCGAACCGAACCGACCAATTCGGTTCGATTTCTCGGGTCCAGTTCGATTTTTCGGTTTTTTGCCCACCCCTACTAACATGTCATATGCTTGACGGCCCTAGTTCAAATGATTTGTGGTGGTAATTTTCATCAATCCTTCCAAGTTTTTATAAATTATATTTTAGCCCAAAACATTCAGATATATACATATAGACCTTTTAAATTTTTGAATAATTTTAATTTACCCCAATATTTGGATAATTACAATTTGGCTCTGAACGTTTAAAAATTTTTAGTTTAGCCCAAAAATATTTAGGTAATTATAACTTGACCCTAAATTTTTAGATAATTATAGTTTATCCCCACCATTTTAAAGTTTACAAATAGGCCCTACAGTATTGTATATTTGCATTCAACCCCTCATAGTTTTGAATAATTATAGTTTTGATCGTAAAACTTTAAAAGTTTTGCTAACATGTCTAAATTTGGCAATTTTGAGAGGACTTATTTATTAAATTTTTTAATATTTATGTGCTTAAACAATATTAAGTTTTTGTATGTATAATTTATATTTTATTCAATTTTATGCGTAAAATTTAAGTAGAATAATTTACTACATAAATTTTATATTATGTTCATATTTATAAATGATGCCATTGTGCATACAATCACATGAATAAATTTGTGAATAAAATGTCTAGTGGTCCATATAATTTTAATTAATTAGCCTTACTTATGTAAAATTATATATTAAGAATTTTTTACCCATATAATTTTAACTATTTAAGAATTAGCCACAACATCTTTAATTATGCAAAATTATATACTAAAATTAGGATCACATGTGAGAAATGACATTAATTATGATTAATCATTGAGGTGGGTAATTTTGGGTTTGAAAATTTCTGAACCCTCGAGATGTCAAAAAATGTCATGTTTGGAATAATTTTTGGGTCGGGTCAGAAATTCTTAAATTAATTTTTAAATAATTATTTTATAAATAATAAAAATAGAACAGTTGCTAACTCTCCTATTGAGAATTACTTTTGCAAATTGCAAATAATTAAAAGAATTCTGTTTATTTAGTAAAAGTATTACTATATATTTCTCTAACAAATTCATTTGCTATAAAATTCATTTATAATTATCCTATTTTTTGCTTAATGTTTTAAAAATACATCAACTGAATAATTAATTAAATGCTTATAATTTTATTTTTAAGGTTAAAATAATGTTCTTAAAAAATTATACTTAACAAAGATTAAACCAGTTATATTTGACAGTAAATACTTTGAATTTGAAACGAAAGGTTAAAGAGTTTACTTGAACCCAGCAATAGCTCGTCCAAAATTGGGATGAACGTCGTTTGAATTTGATGCGGTGGACTAAAATGATTCCCATCCAAGATATCTACTCTTATTTGACTTTTCAAATCCTTTAAATTTATTATAACATATCTCATCTCATTCACACATCTTTCTCTAATCAAATTTCAAAGTTTTGCATTAAATCAAGTAATGATTTATTGATTATTGCATTTCTAAAGTAAAAGCTAAAAGGCAACAAAAGTAGTAAAAGCTGTAAAAGAAATGAAAGAAAATTTTTTGGGTCCATCCGGGACGAACATGTCCTGAATCAATTTCATTTCCATCCTAACCCGAATTTTTTGGTATTGTCGAGTCGACCATCAGGATTGAAAATTTTTCCCACCACTAATTAATCATACTTAATATAAATTTTTTTATCTTACTTAAATTTTTATTATATTTATATAATTAATTAAGATAAAATATTACATTCTATTTTCTAATCTACTCAGAGGAATTAAAAAAAATATATAATTTAATAATTTTATCATAAAATTATATACAAATCTAACTGAATTAAAATTTTAGGCTACAAGCAAATTTTATATCACTAAATTCGTAAGTTTAAATCATAATTTATATTGATAAAATATGATACATGTTTATCATAATGTTATAAAGAAATATAATTAAATTAGAACTTTGACCCACAAAATTTTATTACTAAATTCATAAATTCATAAATTCATAAACATGATATAAGGTTATTAGTCTCAAAACTTTAATCATAAGTATATATATTTATTGCAGTCATATGACCAACAAACTTCTCTGATATAAGATGTAATATTCTTGAATTAAAAGGACATTGCAAAGTTTTGATCCTTAAAACTCACCAGAGAAGGGTGTGTGAATACATTATGCAAATGAGGGACACATTGCGGCTCAATTGAAAATAGTTGAGGCTACGATTGTACATTATATATTGAACACCCTATCATAACAATATGGACCTTTTAAAATATCCTACAACAAGCATAAAGATAAATGATCAATTAATAAATTATTATTCATGTGTGTTCAAGAAGAAGAAATGATAGTAATGGAATTGAGTGAAAGTGCATTAATGGCAAAGTAAGAAAAGAATTGAAAAACAAGTCAACAAAAGGGGAAAGGTAAAATACCATCCTAAGGTGAAATCTAAAAGGAATCCAATTATTTCTTTTGTTAAAAAAAAAAATACATTAAGAAGGATTGCATCAAAATTTTAGAAATGGCTTGAGGAAAAAAGGGAATTTAATCTCATTTATTTATAATAAATCTAATATGATAGATGTTGTTCATAATACATTGACAGGACTCGAGCCGAGCCCTCATCGAGAATCGAGGCAGATCTTGCGATGACATATGACTAACATATTCTTTACTCATACATATAATATAATGAGGTTACCTGTCTCAACAAAAGGTGTACATGTGTACTCCAATATACAAAACGATATACAAATACACAGACTAAGACACTTATGCAGCTATGCGTGTCGTGGGCCAACCTCAAAATGTGATGATTATATCACACTGCACGAAATCCTGTGACAACCTAAAAAAATAGGAAAAATAGGAAAAGGGTGAGCTTGTGGCTCAGTGAGTGAACATAATCTGAAAATATTATATACTTTATATGTATTGTACATATATAAATCTGTAAGATAAAATAATTATGAAACTATATATTGAGTAATCAATAAACTTGTATTGAAAGTATGAGCTGTTATAAAAACTGTGCTAAAGCTAAAATTATAATATAATACCAAGGATTTGAAAATCTGGAAGTATAAACTATCATAAAATCTATTATCAGACTGAATATATATAACATATCTCTGGAAACATGTACTACATATATATTGAAAACCACACCAAACTTGTACCCGGGGAAAAACTAGTCTAACCTGATGGAGTAACTCACGCACAGGCAGAGCAGGGGATTTGAGCTGATCTAACTCGGCGGAATGCTACATCGCTCGGGCAAAGCAAACTAAACTGGTCTAACGCATGCGCGAGCAACTATACTAAAGGGGAGGGCACGCATATGGTGGTTAAAAAACTATTACTATATAATATCATGAAAGCATAATTGTTCTAAAATAAATATTTCTGTACTGAACGTAATCATAAATTATACTATAATAAATTCTAAAAGATTTCTGAATATACTAAATAGTATAAATATTTATCTGTTTAAAATAAATCATGACTAAATCTGATAATGCATAATTTAATCATAAACGGCTATATTAAAAACATATAAAATATATATATATATATAGTTATCCACTCACAAAAGTGTACTAATTCTGAACTGAGTTTGGATTCTGAGATCTACCCGCTATTGGCACACCTCCTATATCATAGGGTGTAAAAATACATCATTAGTACCGATATGTATTATAAATATTCTAATATCGTAAAATTATTACCCACTAAATCACTGGGTATAAATCTAACCACCCAAACTAATTTCCTAAAATTTTCTATTTTTTTTCTTATTTTTCTTTTTTCTTTCTCTTCTTCCTTCTTCTCGGTTTCTTCCTTTCTTCTCCCTTTCTTTTTCCATTCTTTTCTTCTTCTTTTCTTTTTCTCTTGGCTTTCTCTCCTTTCTTTTTCTATTTCAGTTTTTACTTTATTTTCTCAATGAAGCAAAAACCAAACTATTAAATATATATATACGACGGCCATCGCTTCATTTATTTTCTCTTTTTTTTTTCTTTTTCTTTTTTAAAAAATCTGCCATCAAGTATATTTAAGCATATACGTGTATTACATACATGGTCGATTAACTTTGTTTCTATAATCCATATTTTAAATATCTTATAGAGTATACAAAACCTAAGAAAGCCAGTGGTAAGTGAACAATATACATATTTTAGAAATAAGATGCGTTTATAGAGACTATTGAAACATGCAATTTAATGAAATTTAGTTCATGTAGTGGTTTTATTTTTGGAAAAACCCTTATATTCATAGTTTTTCTTGGGACTTAATTTTAATTTCAAAACATGTACCTTTAGGATATTCTTTCAACCTTTCCAATATATGTTTTTTGATTATTTATATATCTGATCTTGTTAGCAATGGTACATTGTTTGATGATCATTTTTTTTTATTAATTTACAAAATGAAACTACTCATAATGTACATTTTCACACTGGTATTAAACGGTGTGATATGAATAAAATTCTTCTATGTTGTGGCATTGAAGATTAAGACATATATCTATAGAAATAATTAAAATATTAGTAAATGATAAGGTATTTAGTACTCTAGATTTTACTTATTTTGATACTTGTATGGATTGCATCAAGGGAAAGTAGACCAATAAGTTAAATAAAGGCGTCAAGAGGAGTGTAGATATATTAGAGATTATACATTCAAATATTTTTAGTTTACACATGGACTCATATAGTCTGAAGTACTTTATCTCTTTCAAAGATGATTACTCATGATACATGTATTTTTACTTACTTCATAAAAAGAATGAAGTTTTAAATACTTTTAAAGTATTTAACATCGAAGTAGAGAAACAATGTGAAAAGTAAATTAATATTGTGAGAACTAATAAAGGTGGACAATTTATGGTAGATACACTGAAGATGGACAAACAACTAGTTTATTTGCGAAGTTTCTTCAAGAACATGGGATGATTTCCCAATACAACATGCCTAGTTCTCTAGATTAGAATGGTGTAGCAGGAAGAAGATGATAGAGTGTGTGGGACCTACTAACACCTTGGTCCAGCAGCTGGATGACACCTTAGAGCCATTAGCGTCCTAACACACAATTAAATCTCATGAATAACCCCCAACCATGTTTAACCTGGGACCTCATCCCTTATAGGTCTTTAAGGTTCAATGGTTATAACCATTGGGCTAGCCAACACCTTGGTCTAGTAGCTGGATGACACCTTAGAGCCACTAGCGTCCCAACACACAATTAAATCTCATGCATGACCCCCAACCATGTTGAACCTGGGATCTCATCCCTTATAGGCCTTTAAGGTTCAATGGTTATACCCATTGGCCTGCTCTGATGTGTCATCCAGCTGCTGGACCAAGGTGTTGGTGAGTCCCACACACTCTATCAAAAAAGCCGTGTATATCTATATCTGAATGGTCCAGATAGTTAATCTTAGCAGACTATAAGCTTAGTGGAAGCTTGTATAGGCATACAGGTATTCAGTAAGGACTGTATACTGAACAGACTCATGAGGACTTCCAATAGACATCCTATGAAGCTGTCAATGAAAGGTCTTCTTGAGTTGAGTAGTATTTGTGATCCTTGGACTTGAGCGCCATAGTGGATGTATGAGTGATCCACTGTACTTTGGTTCCACATATGTCAGAGACCTTTCATGGTTTGACCGCTATGTGTCGCTGTGTATAGTTCGATGCTCATGGAGTTCGGTGTGCATAGATACAAGATTCGTCAGCTCACATAGGTGAGTTGTATATCTAGATGCTCTAAGATTGTATCTTAGAAAGTCTTATGGCCATAAGCAATATGCCTAAGGAAAGAGTTTTTCGTAGGGTTAAACAATATTGTAAAAATGTTTGCATATATTATTTATCGAGATACGAATCTGGAGATAAGTTCACGGATGAGCAAATAGAGATTTGACGATAAGAATCTATATCTCTGCACTTCTAGGATATAGATGACGGAAGGATTATACGGATATGGTTAACCTCAGCTTGTATGGTTCAACGCGTCGTTCTGTAATATCCGTAACGTATGTATAGGACATCGTTCATGGACTTGCGAAAATATTTTGTAAGACAAACGAGCGTGAACCTAGGGAGTCTCACAATATGAAGTGTACTCGTTGAGCACTAGGGTAGTAAGTCGGGTTGAACGGTTCGATCCAGGAAATTTTTGGTAGTAGGATTCGTTTTGAAGACCTCTTTGTAAAGTGAAAAACCTAGTTTGTAAATGTTGCAAATAGGTCCCTCTTTTTGTTGGAAAAGGTACTCTTGACACATGTCATTAAACCATTGGCTCTTGTAATTAATTGGATATTATTTTATTTACATAAACATATGATGTTTATTATATTATTTTATTAGGCATGAGTGGGACACTTGTCATTAATAGACATAAGATGTTTATTATATTATTTTTTATGTGACATGTGTTGCACACTTGTCTTAATGAATTAATTAAATAATTAAAGTGTGTTTTCTTTTCTTGCATTGATAAGGCAAAAATGTATTTTAATATATTATTTTAAATAGTATTTGGGCCATTAAGAGAACATTTATAATGGTTTGAATTATTTATTTAAAAACATTTGCATTGAAATACTTTTAATATTAATAAATGAAGTCGAACAAGAAAAATGTTTCATTTTGTTAATTTTGAAGAATCAAAATTCGGCCAAGCATTATTTTAATAAAATAAATATTTTTTTGTTATTTATTAATTCATTTAAAATGTCATTGTCCAATTAAAATAAAAAAAAAGGCTTTTGGCTAATTCTTTTATGAAAAGATAAGAAAATGACGTGTAATTTCACTCAAGTGAATGATTGCATAATGGTTATGTAGAGTAAAAGTGAATTTCGGCCAAGTGAATTCTTTCACTCTTTGGAAGGCTTTCAAACACAACAAAACACTTATTCATCTTTTTCTCTCAAGTTAGACTTGGTAGGAAAAATAAAAGGCAAAAGAGTTTTGTTACAAGAATGAAAAAGAGAGTTTGTTTTGCTTAAAGAGTTTAAGTATTAGAACAAAAATCCTACACTAATTTTAAGCTACTATTCTAGCTTCTCTAATCCCACCAAGAGTTGGAGACTAGAATTGTTCAAGGATTAACTTCAAGGTGAGCTCCGAATTTTTGTTTATCCCCGAATTGTCGGCAAAGGTATGTTCGAATTACCCTAATGTTTAGATTCGGTTTACATTAATGTGTTTATCATGATGTGAAATTTAATTTCTTATTCGGCCAACAATATTTGTATGTATGACATGCTTATATTAAAATGATGAACACATTACACACAAAATCACCCTAGTATAATACACGCCCAACAATTGGTATCAAAGCATGTTTGTGTGTGTTTTAGGTGATTAATGTGAAAGTTGTGATATATTTGACATGATGATGTTATTTATATTTTTACAACTTGTTAATGTTTTATTTAGGACATTGTGATATATTTGACATGTTGATGTTATTTATATTTTTACATCTAGTTAATGTTTTATTTAGAACATTGGTGATATATTTGGCATGTTGATGTTATTTATATATCTTACAACTTGTTAATGTTCATTTTAGAACATTTATGATATATTTAACATGATGATGTTATTTATATATTTTAGAACTTGTTGATGTTTAATTTATAACATAGATGATGTTTATTTTAAACATGTTACTTTTTAATGATGTTCATGAACATGTTGATGTTTTCGAATGAACATATTATGTTTGGATATTTTGTCCATGTGATACATTTGAGCACCAAGATGAGAAACATTATTTGCGGGATGCATGTATATTATTTGTGCATTTGACGCCCAAATTGTGGCGCCACGGTGCCCCTATAATTTTAGGTGTTGTTTGAATTTTATTATTCTATTCATGTTTTGACTTATTTAAATATACATATTATTTGTCATAACATGAAATGATCATTGATTTACGTTGATAACCACAATGGGAACCCTACTGGTAGGGGTTAGTTGTGCTTGTGTAAAATTAATTATATGATCTAAATTTTATATCCTTATGAGATGCGAATGTATTTTGAAATCTCTCTTAATCAGATTGAATTATATCACATTATGAGATAATGTTGTATTATGATCCGTCTTGTCAATATGGTGTTAGCTGGGTCATATCGGTCTTTTCCAAGATCGCTATAGTGTGCGGGTTTTGGTCGGTATGATTTAGACTATGCCGGTTAAACATGAGATGAGAGAAATATATGTGAAAGTATTACCTTAGATCGCTACAGCGTGCGGGTAATACTGGTAGCATATATTTGACATTTGATAATTGACAAGTTGTTCTGGAATACACTTACCCTAAATCGCTATAGCGTGCGAATAAGATGTATTTAGGATCATGAGTAAGAGTTGCATGAGATGTAATTGACAAGGGTTGTCTACCTGTTGGGTTTACAAGGGCCCAGATCACTACAACGTACGGTTCGAGTAAAATGCCAATGGGGTCTACTTCCCACTGTATAGTTTAAATCAGTTTAAATTGTTGTTATACCATTTTGAGAGATTAAATGGATTATGTAAAGCAGTGGGAGGGCATTTTAAATTAAAAATTGTATATAGATTATACCCATGATTTAAAACGTTGTATTAGCAATTTAATGTCTTAAATATCCACTGACATCTTATAATTTTTTGTTGTCTTGTGAAGATTAAATGGCTTCTAGTAACCCTTTGATCCGCATTCTTGATGCACACTAACTCAAGGGTGCAGAAAACTATTTTGACTGGCTAATGAATCTTAGAATAGTTCTAGATTATGAGAAGCTTGGGTATGTAATTGATCAGCGCTTACCGTGAGGTATTTCTGATGATGCTTCTCCAGAGAAAAATGAGACATATCAGAAATGGTTGGATGATGATTTTAAAGTCAAATCTTACATTCTAGCCTCGATGTCTATGGAGTTACAAAGGAAGCATGTTCGCATGGATGATGCTAGTAGTATAATGCTCTATCTGAAGGAGCTTTTTGGCGACAGACCTCAGATCGATATATACAGAGTTGCAAAAGCTCTCTTTCAGGCTAGTCTTCATGTCCTTAAGATTATTGGATACATCGAGAGGTTGGAGACTATGGATATGGTACTGAGTAATACATTGGGGAATAGTTTGATTCTCCAATTGCTTCCAAAGTTATTTGCACAGTTCATCATGAACTTTAACATGCAAGCATTGACCCCTACTTATGCTGATCTCCATAACATGCTTAAGATAGCACAAGAGGATATGACCAAAGAGGGCACAGCCCTCTATGTTCAGCGTACTTCATTTTCTACCTTAAGGACTTCTGGGAAGTTGAAAGGAAAGAAGAAAAAGAAGATGAAATACACACCCAAAGTGGGTCCTCAGAAGCGACAAATATCCAAGTCACAAGAGTAACCAAAAATAAAAGAAAAATGTTTCCACTGCAGCGAGGATGGATATTAGAAAAGAAACTGTCCCAAATACCTTGCCACTGTGAAGAAGACTTTCACAGGTATATGCTTACCCAATATTGACATTTATTTAGCATTCAATGCTAGTACAACCTAGGTATTAGATACCACATCTCCTTCTTACATCTGCAATGTGTTGCAGGGTCTAAAAGAAATTAGATGGTTGTAGCTGGGAGAAGTACAGCTTCGAGTAGAAAATGGTGATCTCTTACGGATCGAGGCTGTTGGATATTTTAACTTAATTCTCCATTGTAATAGAACTGTTGTGTTGTATAACTGTTATTTTATACCCTCTTGTATCAGATAGATAATCTCCCTTCTTGTACTTGACAGTGAAGGATATCATGCGTATATCAAAAACCGTTCCTTTTATTTATGTGATATGTTTGATGTTTTGTTAGCTGAATGTGAGTTAATTAATGAGCATTATATTTTGGATACAACAAAAAATGTCATGAATGTACAAGGTAGCACTAGTAGTAATTCAAGAACTTTAAATGATACAGAACTATGGCATATGAGATTAGGTCACATAGGCGTAAGACGTTTAACCCGTCTGGTTAAGGATGGTTGGATATCTGATCTGACCACACAATCTTACCCAGTTTATGAATCTTGTATTCAAGGAAAAATGACTAAATCTTTATTTATTGGTATTAGACACCATGCCATTGATTTCTTGGAATTAGTGCATAGTAATGTATGTGGTCCAAGGAATCAAGCTGCAATGAGTGGTTTTCAATACCTTGTAACATTTATCGATGGTTTGTCACGATACGAGTACGTGTTTCTTATGAAACACAAGTCAGAAACCTTTGAAAAGTTCAAAGAGTTCAAACTTGAAGTACAGAAACAAACCGGCATGTACGTTAAATGCCTTCGATCAGATCAAGGAGGTGAATACGTGAGCAGTGATTTTTTTGATTATTTAAAAGAGAATGGGATTCTCGCTCAGTATAGTCCTCCGGGTACTCCGCAACACAATGGTGTTTTGGAAAGAAGGAATCAAACTTTATTAGATATGGTTTAATCGATGATGAGCTTCACTGATCTTTCGAAATATTTGTAGGGATATGCTCTTGATACTGCTGCTCATATATTGAACAAGGTTTCATTTAAAGCTGTTCCAACCACTCAGTATAAGATGTTGAAAGGAAAGAAACCAAGTCTTAAATATTTTAAGATTTGGGGCTGTCCTACTTACGTAAGGGTTACGCAACAGGATAAACTTGCACTCAAGGGGTGCAAGTACCGGTTCATTAGGTATCCCAAGAATTCAATGGGATACTAATTCTATGATCTAGAAGAACGAAACGTGTTTGTTTCTTGACATGACACTTTCCTTGAAAAAACGTTTCTCATAGATCATGGAGATTGTAGAAAGATTGAGCTTAATGAAGCCAATCAAAACCAGAATGAACCAGAGATGGAACCTTAAGTTCAATTCAACAGAATACCTTTAACACACCTTCCATGTAGGTTGGAAAGGATGTTCAAACCACTTGACAGGTATGGTTAGTTGCCTGAAGATGCACTTGGAGTTTTTTTAGTTGAAAAAAACGATCCTTTAACCTATAAAGAGGCCAAGTTGGACATCGACTCGGGAAAATGGCAAGAAGCCATGAAATTCAAAATTGACTCAATACATCAAAATCAAGTATGAGACTTGGTTGAGCTTTCCGAAGGAATAGTTCCTATTGGTTGTAAATGAATTTACAAGCGAAAGCGTGGGCCCGATGAAAAGGTAGAGACCTTCAAAGCCTGACTGGTTGCAAAAGGTTATGCTTAACGATCTGGGATCGATTATGAGGAAACCTTTGCACCGGTAGCGATGTTAAAGTCAATAAGAATTTTATTGGTGATTGCTATATATTATAACTTTGAAATATGGTTGATGGATGTAAATACGGCATTCCTAAATAGATATCTTGACGAAGAGATATACATGGAACAACCTGAAGGTTTTGCATCTAGCTTAATTGCTTGTCTAGTATGCAAACTGAAGAAGTCCATTTATGGACTTAAATGAGCATCCTGAAGTTGGAATCTTCATTTTGATGAAGTAATCAGAGGGTCTAGTTTAATAAAAAATGAAGAGGAACCTTATGTGTACAAAAAGGTTAGTGGGAGCATGATAGTTTTCTTAGTTCTCTATGTGGATGACATACTGATCATTGGAAATAATATAGGTATGTTACAGTCAGTAAAAGGTTATCTGAGTCAGAACTTCTCCATGAAGGACTTGGGAGAGGCTTCCTATATACTAGGAATAAAGCTTTATAGAGATAGAGCGAGGAAGCTGATAGGACTTTCCCAATTATCGTACATAGACAGTGTCTTAGAAAGGTACAACTTCAGTAACTGTAAGACAGCTAATGTGCCTTTTAAATATAGCATTCATCTTTCGAGAAAGATGTGTCCCAAGATGAAAAATGAAAGAGTTAGAATGTCTAACATTCTATATGCATCAGTTATTGAAAGTTTGATGTATGCCATGATGTGTACGAGGCCTGATATAAGTATGGCTGTAAATGTTACGAACCAATATCAATCTAGTCCAGGTGATAACCATTGGATGGCAGTGAAGCATGTCCTTAAATACCTTAAGGGTACAAAGGACAAGTTACTTATATATGGAGAAAGTGACTTACAACTGAGAGGATATACAGATTCAGACTTCCAGTTTGATCCAGATGATAGAAAGTCTACATCTGGGTATGTATTCATTCTCAATGGTGCTGCAGTGAGTTGGAAGAGCACCAAATAAAGATCCACTGCTGATTCTACTACAGAAGTGGAATATATTGCTGCCTCGAAAGCAGCAAAAGAAGCAGTCTGAATATGCAAGTTTGTCACCGAGCTTGGAATAATTCCAAGTTCGATGGATCCTGTCCCATCATTATTTTGTGACAACAATGGAGCCATAGCACAACCCAAAGACCTAAGAGCACACCAGAGATCTAAACATGTGGAGAGAAAATACCACATAATTAGAGAGATCTTGGCTAGAGGATTTGTAAAGTTGACTCTGTAAATAATGCAGCGGACCCGCTGACTAAGGCCTTAACTCCTAAGGTGTTTGCGAAACACGTGAAGTCAATGGGTATAAGATACCATTATGAATGACACTAGAGCAAGTGAGAGTTGATTGGGATTTGTGCTTACTTACTATCCCATTTTGTATGAATATATAATTTTAATATTTATGCAATTGACATTTCTTTTAATTGCTAATTATATTTATTGAAATGGTAAGATGCTTGGAACATTTCAGATATTGTATGATCTAAAAGAGTTTAGATCTAGTCTAAAAGAGTTTAGATTAGTGCTAATATTTAGCACTATCTAAAGAGTTAGAGCCTTATCTAAAATAGGATAAAGACCTTAGAATATATCAGTAATGATATAGTTGCAAAGGGTTACAAATAGTGCTAGGAAATGTCATTATACAAATATGTTCTAAATTACTAAGTTCCTGGTCTATTTTTCTGATGCGGGTCTATCAGTGAAACTCTAATAGATATAGACATACACTAATCTAATTTACAACATATATACTGAATTGATGATAGCTGATACTTTGAATAAAGACATGCCACCATTGAAATTCAAAGATTATGTAGACAAAAGGAGACTTGGTTCTTGTATTTCATTTTCGTCATTGAGATGTATATTATGAAACTCTATTTGTGTTAGATATTTTCTCATATTTAATTATTAATTGTGTATACTTTCATTCACTTGAGAAATATCATTAAGTTTGGACTTAGAATAAATATATGGCTTATTCATTAAGTAATACGGACTTTTGTTAAAAGATTAATACATTGTGATACATGAAAGATAATACTCATTTTTAGAGGATCTATAACTGTGATTGATGAATTTGTTTCTAACTATGGTGAAAGATAGAATATATAGACCAAGTGGAAGAATGTTAGAATTTTATTTTAGATTGATCACCTATAGAATTCTATACATATTCAATAACTTAATTATTAATTGAATTAAAAGTGGTTCATAACTATCTCTTAATAGGATAAGAATAATCCAGATAATCCTAATCCATTTATGATAAGAAATACGCCCATTATAAATAAAGGGCACTCTTGATAGGAGAGGATATGTACTTTAGAAAAATAAACACATTAATTATGGTATAGGTTCCTAAGTCATTCAATCTCGTTTTAGTATTATACACCATTATATAGAGATTGTTAAGGCTTAGAAGCTCCTAAATATATTCAAATTCATTTTCGGGTTGATAGTGTTAGTAATGGCAGAGGTATGCTAATTTATTTTATTTTGTATTAATCTAATTACTTATAAGATTATCAAGCATGATTAGATTATGACATAACCCGACCCGAGACCCTCTACTATAGATCCCAGCGGCCCTGCCGGGCACCCCGACGGAAGTTCCTCCGAACCTAACTGGGTAAGTTAAGAAATTCCGCGAGGCGAACCCCTTTTTTTTCTTGTTACTACTAAGAAAATCTAGTAATATACATGAAAACGACATCTTAGTTTTAAAAACAAACGGACAGAGTTTCCCCTGTTTTTCGAAAAATCCATATAAACCTGCAAAGAAATTTCACTTCTAATTCCAACACATCTCAATTATTTCGTGTAAATTACAAAATAAGCATAATCATAAAAAGTAAAAACGATCATCATAAACTGGAAATCTCTTCTTCTTGATTCAACACATACTTACAAATATACATGCCTACAACTATTATGCATAAAGTAAAGAGTGCTATTAGCACATTTACATATACAAAAATTATCTTTGGATTCGGCCCACTACTCGGCGATAGGAGAATCAGCAGCTTGCGTTCCGAGACCTGCACCTGGGAAAGGGGTTTAAAACATAAAACATAAAACGAGTGAGCTAAAGGAGCTCAGTGAGTGTAAATGAGAATTCAATTACAAGAATATTATACAAAGATAGCAATTTCTAAAGTACATGCAGAAATTATGCTTCTAAAACGGATGTAAAATTGTAAAACGGTTTCTAATATCATATGCTAATGAAATCTTGCCGAGCGAGTTTTATCTATATCTTTGGAAAACTATATTCAGAATCTGTATAACATAATAACTGCTGTGTGCATATAAATGCATAAATGCTATCGGTAAATCGAAAACTAGTAAAATCCTCGCTCGGCCATTTTCTTTCTAAACTGTACCAATGGTAACCCTAAAGCTCTATACCCACGCAGCGACTCAACTAGCACCGCATACGTGAGTAGGTCACGGGGCACCTCAACTAGCAGCACCCACAGTGACATCTCAAGACATCTCACTGGCTACGCAGCGGAATCCTACATCGCATGCATATAGCGAGACAATATCCCGTACACATAGAGCGACTCATATGACTCGACATCCCGACTTCCCGGAGTTAGTGACACACCCCCAAGACCTGCCCATGTGCACGGGATATACCGGCCGGGTCTAATACAATCATCACCACTATAATCTGAGGGTACCAATGGCCTTAAAACAAATGCAGTAATTTTCAAACTGTTTCACAAATCGATCATGTAAAAGCATGTCTATGAATATATCAAGATCATAAATCATTTTTATGCATCGAAAGCTCATAAAACATACATAGTCATTGTGCGAAAACATAATAACCGAAAAGTAAAAGAAATGGCAGATTTCCACTCACAACCGCTCCGCGCTCAATTTCGCTCCCGATTCCTGCTCCCGTTAACGCTCTCGGTTATCCTCACCTACGCGCCATAAATGACATTTAGAACCAAATCGAACACTAGAATCTCATTTAACTACTTATGCCCTAATCGGCATACAAAGCCCGGAGGTAAACTACTTCCGAATTTTAGTTACGGAGCCATAATCGAAACTAACTCACCATCCGGCGCCCTGAAAATTATTGAACACCTTATCATTTGATTGGACATACTAGCCCTTCACCTTTCCAACATGGACAATTATGTCCCATTTTCTTCATTTTTGGGTTTTTCATCAACCATATACATTCCATTCACAAAATGCATCATTTACACACAACAATTCAATCAAAACACCGCTCAATTCCTAACTTCCCTAAAGTTGCAGAATTTCACCCTAGGTTCCAACACATTCCTTTTCTCAATTTCTTGTTCCAATTACAACAAAATCATGCCAATTTCATTCTAAAGCCCTAATTACAATCAATTGAAATCTCTACAACAAAATCACCAAAAATCCTAATTCTCACCTTGCCAATTTCTTCAAATTGATGACTCCTTCAAGCTCCAAAATAGAATTTAACTCAATCTAAGCCAAGAATACACATAAGAACATCAATTAAGACATTCTTGAATTCTCACTTATCAAACTCATAAAAGATGCTTTTCTTACCTCTTTTTCTTGAATTTCCTCTAATAGAGACTTCAATTGAGCTTAGGGATTGGTTTGTAACCTTAATTTGGCTTGATTACACATGAAAATTCATGAAAACAAAAGTTGAATAGTCACTGTAGCAGCACCTCCTTTGAAGCTCGAATTTCTCTCTTTTTTTTGGCTAAGTGTTGGTTTTGATCTCTCTTCAAATTTCTACACACTTCTAACATATATATAGTGCTCCCTCAATTTACCATTTTGCCCTTCAACTTACTTAAAACTTCTAATTTGCCATTAGTTAAAAACTAATTATGTAATTAGTTCATTTGTAACTATTTAGTTGGAATAGTCCAAAGATCTAACTAGAACTTCCAACTTGGCAATCCATGAGATTTCTTCTAATTGGTCCATTCTCTAATATATGGATTATGTTTCTCAACAAAGGTTTGTTCCATTCATAACCCTTAAATGGAAATTCATGTAGTAAATTAGAATTTTCTTTTCCAAGCCAATAGAGAAAAATTCTAAAAATATTCTAGGGTCGTCCGACGCACCGATCGAGTGTGAAATTACCAAATTAGGTCTGATATCTCTCACGTGCACTATAAAGAAAATATTTCTAATAGGGTTAAAATCGAGTAACCCTACGGTGTCTTATTTGTTCTATACCGAAATCTAGGCGCCAATACTACTAATAGGGATTGGATATTACAATTTCACCCCTCCTAAATAAAATTTCGTCCTCGAAATTTAAATCATACCTGTCTCAAAGAGGTGAGGATGTTGGACTCGCATCTGATCTTCACGTTCCCACGTGGCTTCTTCTACCTTATGGTTCATCCATAACACCTTAACTAAGGGAATGCTTTTATTACGAAGGACTTGCTCTTTCCGGTCTAGGATTTGCACAGGCTTCTCTTTATAGGTAAAGTTTTCATTCAATTCTACCAGTTGTTCCCTTAAGATGTGTGAAGGATTTGCCATATACTTGCGAAGCATAGACACATGAAACACATCATGGATTCTAGCCAGATCTTCGGGTAACCGTAGACGATATGCCACATTTCCAACTCTTTCAACTATCTCGTACGGTCCAATATATCGGGGACTCAGCTTTCCTCGCTTCCCGAATCTTAGTACTCCTTTCCATGGTGATATCTTCAGAAAGACCTTATCACCGATCTCAAACTCCAAGTCTCTTCTTCTGTTATCTGCATAACTTTTCTGTCTATCATTAGCTGTTTTCAATCTCTGCCTGATAAGTTGAATCTTTTCCGACGTAATCTGAACAATTTCTGGGCCAATCAGCTTCCTTTCACCTACCTCATCCCAACAAACTGGAGTTCTACACTTTCTTCCGTATAATGCCTCATATGGTGCCATTCCGATGCTAGTCTGGTAGCTATTATTGTAGGCGAACTCCATTAGCGGCAGATGAGTATCCCAACTCCCCTTAAACTCCATAACACACGCTCTAAGCATATCTTCAAGTGTCTGAATTGTCCGTTCTGATTGACCATCCGTCTGAGGATGAAAGGCCGTACTGAAACTCAATTTTGTACCTAGAGCTTTCTGTAAACTGGGCCAAAATCGAGAAGTGAACCGTGGATCCCTGTCTGACACAATAGACACGTGAACTCCATGGAGTCGTACCACCTCATCTACGTATAACTGGGCTAATTTATCTAAAGAACAACTGCTTCTGATGGGTAAGAAGTGAGCAGATTTTGTCAGTCTATCAACAATCACCCATATTGCGTCATTGCCTCTTTGGCTACGCGGAAGTCCTACCACGAAGTCCATCGTTATTCTTTCCCATTTCCACTCCGGAATCGGAAGGGGTTGCAAGAGCCCTGCAGGTTTCTGATGCTCCGCTTTTACTTGTTGACAAGTTAGGCATCTCGAGACAAATTCAGCTATATCTTTCTTCATGCCCTTCCACCAGTAGTGCTCTTTTAGGGTACGGTACATCTTTGTGCTCCCGGGATGCATAGTATACGCTGAAGAATGAGCTTCTTCCATAATCTCTCTTCTTAACTCATTTACATCCGGAACACATAACCTCCGACCCAAGGTTACTACACCATCCTCGGTCACTGAAAGATCCTTTCGCTGCCCGGACTCGATTTCACCCTTTAATTTAACTACTTGTGGGTCTTGAGTCTGTAGTTCTTTGATCCGATCAACCAGTATTGGACGGACTTGAAATGTGACTAATAATGCTCCCGAATCTGATAATTCTAATTTTACACCTAAAGACCTCAATTCTATCAACATCGATAGATATGCGACCTTCAAGTGAGCTATTGAACTGACAGGCTTCCTGCTGAGAGCATCTGCTACCACGTTAGCTTTTCCTGGATGGTACTCCAAGGTGCACTCATAATCTTTAATAAGCTCCAGCCACCTTCTCTGCCTCATATTCAATTCTTTCTGAGTGAACAAGTACTGCAGGCTCTTATGATCCGTAAAGATCTTGCAAGGAACCCCATACAAATAATGCCTCCAAATTCTTAAAGAAAAAACTACCACAGCTAGTTCTAGGTCATGTGTAGGATAATTCTGTTCATGCTTCTTTAATTGTCTGGAAGCATAGGCTATTACTTTCTCCTTCTGCATTAGCACACAACCTAGACCTTGCCTGGAAGCATCACAATATATGGTAAAACTGTAATTCCCTGACGGAAGTGTAAGCACAAGGGCCGACGTCAACCTTCTCTTTAGCTCTTCGAAGCTCTGCTGGCACGCTTCCGACCATACAAACTTCTCTTCTTTTCGGGTTAACTTAGTCAGAGGAACGGCTATCCTTGAGAATCCCTCTACAAACTTCTTATAATATCCGGCCAAACCCAAGAAACTACAGATCTCCGTCACGTTCGTAGGCTGTCTCCAATTCACTATTGCTTCGATCTTCTGGGGATCTACTGCTACCCCTTCTGCAGAGATTACATGCCCCAAAAATGCAACTCTATCTAGCCAAAATTGACATTTACTAAGTTTGGCATATAACCGATGCTCCATTAAGGTCTGCAAAACTATCCTCAAATGTTCTGTATGCTATTTCTCACTGCTTGAATAAACTAATATATCATCAATAAATACTATCACAAACCGATCTAAATAGGATCTAAAAACTCTGTTCATAAGATCCATAAAAGCAGCTGGGGCATTAGTCAGCCCAAAAGGCATAATCAAAAATTCATAATGCCCATATCGGGTCCTAAAGGCCGTCTTAGGAATATCTTCCTCCCGGATCTTTAGTTGATGATAGCCGGACCTCAGATCTATCTTGGAAAATACTCTGGCTCCTTGCAGCTGATCAAACAAATCATCAATTCTCGGAAGTGGATATTGATTACGCACCGTTACTTTATTCAGCTCCCGGTAATCAATGCACAATCTCATGCTTCCATCTTTCTTCTTCACAAACAAAACCGGTGCACCCCAAGGAGAAGTACTCGGTCTAACGAAACCCTTATTCACCAACTCTTCCAACTGAATCTTCAGTTCTTTCAATTCTGAAGGAGCCATTCTGTAGGGTGCTTTAGAAATTGGTTGTGTTCCAGGGGCTACTTCTATTTTAAACTCTATCTCTCTATCCGGAGGAAATCCCGGAAGATCCTCGGGGAATACATCCGGAAACTCTCTCACCACCGGAATATCCTCCAATTTTGTTCCACCATCTCTTACGTCTATGGCATAGACTAAGTAACTCTGACATGACTTCCGAAGCATCTTTCTTGCCTTCATTACCGACACCATGCTGGCGGAAAGTGATTTCTGAACCCCGCAAAAAATAACTTCCGTTCCGCTAGGGCTACATAATCTAACTTCTTTCCGGAAGCAATCCACTGAGGCTCGATATTTAGACAACCAATCCATCCCTAAAATCACATCAAACTCACTGATGGCCAACACAATCAAATCTGCCATAAACTCTTGGCTTTTAATACTGATTTTACTACTCTTATACACCGTTTCTGCTATAATGGAGTCTCCGGTAGGAAGAGACACTACTACCGCGCCATCTAATAACTGGGGTGCTATACTAGCGTTTGCAGCAAACTCCTCAAAAATAAAAGAATGGGTCGCTCAGGATCTATCAGTACATAAGTATTTCGATAAAAAATTGACATTGTACCTGTCACAACTTCTGGGCCACATCCGCCTCCTGTTGGGTCACCGCAAATACCTTAGCCTGGGTATGCGGTTTCACTTGTGATCCACCTGATGATCCTCCTCGACCGGCGCCCCTACCAGGTTGGCTCACGCCGCTCGATCTTCTGAATTGGGGACCTCCTCGAATCTACCCTCGACCGCCGCTGGTTTGTCCTGGAGCTGGTGGTCTATCTTCTGGCTTGCTGCTAGTTCCATCATTCGGGCAATCTCTCATGTAGTGACCCTCTTGCCCGTACTTATAACACCCGGTAGTCCCCTTCCTACAATCCCCCGGATGGGCCTTGCCACATCTATTACACACCGGGAAATTCTTCCAACTCTCCTTAGTGCTTCGGAATCCGGTGGATGGTTGCCGAACGGAAGCTTGGCTGGATTGAGCTCCTTGGCTTGGCTTTCGACTGCTGGACCATGACGATCTCTCCTTTGTTCGGGGGAATTTACTCGGTCCTCCTCGAGAACTACCTGACCAGCCTCTTTTCTGACCTTGCTGTTTCGGTTTAGGGATGGCCGCCATGCTTCTTTCAACCCATGTTGCAGCTTTCACCAATGATCCATACTGAGTGTGGGCTGCCGATACTACGTACGCCCTGATTTGTGGATTGAGACCCACTGCAAAACGGTTAGCCTTCTGCTCTTCATTATCGGCTATAAATGGAACGGCACGAAAGAGCTCCGAAAACTTCTTCTCGTACTCAGCCACCGAGAGGGAACCCTGTTCGAGCTTAAAGAATTCTTCTATCTTCGCATCTTTATAGCTTTTGGGGTAGAACTTATTCAGAAATTCCTCTTTGAAAAGCGCCCAAGACACCCCATCGGCGTTTCTCCTTTGCAAGGCCTTCCACCAATCCTTCGCTCCTTCTTTCAATAGAAATGCAGAGTATACCACCATCTGCTCTTCCGTACATCCCATAACCTGAAAAAAAATTTCATTATTCTCTAACCAAGATAGAGCTCTCTCGGGATCTCCGGTTCCATCATAAGCCTTAGCGCCCAATTTCTTGGCGCGTTCAATGGACACTCCGGACTCTCGCGGCTGTTGCATTGCCGCTGCTAGTATCTGGGCCATTTGAGCTATATTCACATTTCCACCCTCTGGCTCAGCGGGTTGAGATGATTCAGGAGGGGTCTGAGGCGTAGGAACATTTACTGACTCATTTCTTTGCTCCTCTTCAGGTGCAAAAGTCTCCGCAGCTGCTCTCCTAGTACGTGGGCCTTCACGACGATGCATATTTTCTGAAAATTTAGTGATGCAAATGATTATCAAATGCAAAGAATTCAACTTTCTAAACTTAGAAAAATATGCAAGCAATTTCAATAATCTCATTCTAAAAATGAACTTTTTAACTAAAACTTCAAAAACCATGCTCTGATACTGTTGGAGCTGGTGCTCACGTGCCATTCCAATATTGTATGAATATTAATTGTTAATATTTATACAATAAACATTTCGAATAAAGATTGTTAATATCATATTAATATGGTATAATGCTTGTAACATTAAAGACATTGTTTGATCTGAAAGAGTTCAGATCTGGTCTAAAGGAGTTTAGATCAGAACTAATAGTTAGCAAAGCTGAGAGTTATAAATGCTAAAAGTTAGCACTGTTAAGAGTTAGCAGGTTATAAGAGTCAGCGAGGTCTAAAGAGTTAGAACCTTGTCTATAATGGGACAAAGACCTGAGAGTATACTTGTAATGATATAGTTGCAAAGAGTTGCAATAGGTGTTAAGAAATATCATTATGTAAGTATGTCTCAAAGATAATGTTCCTGATCTATAATCACTAATACGGGTCTATCGGTGATTCACTTTATATAGATTAGTGTATGTTTATATCTGACTGGTTCAGATGGTTGTTCTTAGCTGACCATGAGCTTAGAGCTTATATAGGCATGCGGGTATCCAGTCAAGACTGGATACTGAACAGACTTATGAGGACCCCAATAGATATCCTATGACACCGTCAAAGGAAGGTCCTCTCGAGTTGAGTAGTATTCGTGGTCCTTTGACCTGAGCGCCACGGTGGTCTTGTGAGTGATCCATCATGCTTTGGTTCCACATATGTCAGAGACCTTTCATGGTCTGACCGCTATGTGTCGTTGGGTATGGTCCGATGCTCATGGAGTCCGGTGTGCGTAGATACGGGATCCGTCAGCTTACGTAGGTAAGTTGTATATCCGATGCTCCGAGATTGTATTTCATAAAGTCTTGTGGCCACAAGCATAAACCCGGGAAAAGAGTTTCCCATAGGGTTAAACAATATAGCAAAAGTGTTTGCATATATTGTTTATCGAGATACGAATCTGGAGATAAGTTTATGGATGAGCAAATGGGGATTTGACGGTGCTGATCTATATCCCCGCACATCTAGGATATAAATGATGGAAGAATTATACGTATACGTTATGACCTCAACTTGTATGGTCTGACACGCTGATTTGTAATATTCGTAACGTGTGCGTGGGGCATCGATTACGGATTAATGGAATTGTTCCATTTGACAAATCGGGTGTAGACCTAGAGAGTCCCAATATGAAATGTACTCTTTGAGCACTTGGGCAGTGTACCGTATTGAATTGTTCAATACAGTATAATTCAACAATTACTAAGGTTACGTTAACTAAAGTATATGGTTAAATGGTGGGACCCACTTTAGGTTAACTTGGTAACCGAGTAAGGATATAATAGTAATTTCACTTTATAATTATTTAATTGTTAAATAATTAAAATAAATATTTATTTGTTTAATTGTTAAATAAATGATTTAACTTAACTAAGGTTAAAGGTTAACCAAATGGTTAAGTTAAGTTAACCTTACTTAAAGGTTAAGTAAAGGTTAACCTAACCATGGTTAAGTTAGTTAACTATGGTTAAATTAATTAAATATTTATTAACTTAAAGGTTAAGTTAAAGTAATCTAACTATGGTTAAATGTTAACTAAGGTTAGGTTAAGTCAAATGAAATGCAAATGAAATTCAAATTAGTTTGGAATTTATGCATTAGTATATAAAGTGAAATGAAATTGAAAATCATTAAGGATTTTTGAAATTGGTTTTAGATTTTAGGTTTTGCATTTTGGGAGCCAATTCAATTTGAGAAATTGAAATTGTTTGTTTTGTGTTTTAAGTGTTAGAACAACAAAACAAACTAGATAAATGGTTACTAAATGTAATAACTAAAATCAAGATTTGTTTTATTTATTCAAGAGTTGAATAAAAGGAAAAACAAATTTAATTAAGTTAAATTGTTTAACTTTGAAAATGTTTAAGAGTTAAACACATATGCTGGATTAAGATGCTGCCATTCTAGACAATCAAACCCACCCTTGTTGATTGCTAGAATTGATCAAAGATTCACTTCATGGTGGACTTCAAAGAAAATTAATCCAAAGGCTTCATTGGTGATATTTCTCAATTTCGAATTTAAGTTTAATCAAATGTTATTTTCTGTGTTCATTATATTTAATCTTCCGCTGTGCACATGTATGTATGAGATATGTATATTGTTTGTATGATGAACACAACCCACATGCAAGCACCCTAAGTTTTATTTGTAAACCACCCTACACCACATAACCCAACAGATACCACTCTAACATGACCCGACCTGAGACCCTCTACTATAGATCCCAGCGGCCCTACCGGACACCCCGACGGAAGTTCCTCCGAACCTAACTGGGTAAGTTAAGAAATTCCGCGAGGTGAACCCCTTTTTCTTTCTTGTTACTACTAAGAAGATCTAGTAATATACATAAAAATGACATCTTAGTTTTAAAAACAAACGGACAGAGTTTCCCCTGTTTTTCGAAAAATCCATATAAACCTGCAAAGAAATTTCACTTCTAATTCCAACACATCTCAATTATTTCGTGTAAATTACAAAATAAGCATAATCATAAAAAGTAAAAACGATCATCATAAACTGGAAATCTCTTCTTCTTGATTCAACACATACTTACAAATATACATGCCTACAACTATTATGCATAAAGTAAAGAGTGCTATTAGCACATTTACATGTACAAAAATTATCTTTGGATTCGGCCCACTACTCGGCGATAGGAGAATCAGCAGCTTACGTTCCGAGACCTGCACCTGGGAAAGGGGTTTAAAACATAAAACATAAAACGAGTGAGCTAAAGGAGCTCAGTGAGTGTAAATGAGAATTCAATTACAAGAATATTATACAAAGATAGCAATTTCTAAAGTACATGCAGAAATTATGCTTCTAAAACGGATGTAAAATTGTAAAACGGTTTCTAATATCATATGCTAATGAAATCTTGCCGAGCGGGTTTTATCTATATCTTTGGAAAACTATATTCAGAATCTGTATAACATAATAACTGCTGTGTGCATATAAATGCATAAATGCTATCGGTAAATCGAAAACTAGTAAAATCCTCGCTCGGCCATTTTCTTTCTAAACTGTACCAATGGTAACCCTAAAGCTCTATACCCACGCAGCGACTCAACTAGCACCGCATACGTGAGTAGGTCACGGGGCACCTCAACTAGCAGCACCCACAGTGACATCTCAAGACATCTCACTGGCTACGCAGCGGAATCCTACATCGCATGCATATAGCGAGACAATATCCCGTACACATAGAGCGACTCATATGACTCGACATCCCGACTTCCCGGAGTTAGTGACACACCCCCAAGACCTGCCCATGTGCACGGGATATACCGGCCGGGTCTAATACAATCATCACCACTATAATCTGAGGGTACCAATGGCCTTAAAACAAATGCAGTAATTTTCAAACTGTTTCACAAATCGATCATGTAAAAGCATGTCTATGAATATATCAAGATCATAAATCATTTTTATGCATCGAAAGCTCATAAAACATACATAGTCATTGTGCGAAAACATAATAACCGAAAAGTAAAAGAAATGGCAGATTTCCACTCACAACCGCTCCGCGCTCAATTTCGCTCCCGATTCCTGCTCCCGTTAACGCTCTCGGTTATCCTCACCTACGCGCCATAAATGACATTTAGAACCAAATCGAACACTAGAATCTCATTTAACTACTTATGCCCTAATCGGCATACAAAGCCCGGAGGTAAACTACTTCCGAATTTTAGTTACGGAGCCATAATCGAAACTAACTCACCATCCGGCGCCCTGAAAATTATTGAACACCTTATCATTTGATTGGACATACTAGCCCTTCACCTTTCCAACATGGACAATTATGTCCCATTTTCTTCATTTTTGGGTTTTTCATCAACCATATACATTCCATTCACAAAATGCATCATTTACACACAACAATTCAATCAAAACACCGCTCAATTCCTAACTTCCCTAAAGTTGCAGAATTTCACCCTAGGTTCCAACACATTCCTTTTCTCAATTTCTTGTTCCAATTACAACAAAATCATGCCAATTTCATTCTAAAGCCCTAATTACAATCAATTGAAATCTCTACAACAAAATCACCAAAAATCCTAATTCTCACCTTGCCAATTTCTTCAAATTGATGACTCCTTCAAGCTCCAAAATAGAATTTAACTCAATCTAAGCCAAGAATACACATAAGAACATCAATTAAGACATTCTTGAATTCTCACTTATCAAACTCATAAAAGATGCTTTTCTTACCTCTTTTTCTTGAATTTCCTCTAATAGAGACTTCAATTGAGCTTAGGGATTGGTTTGTAACCTTAATTTGGCTTGATTACACATGAAAATTCATGAAAACAAAAGTTGAATAGTCACTGTAGCAGCACCTCCTTTGAAGCTCGAATTTCTCTCTTTTTTTTGGCTAAGTGTTGGTTTTGATCTCTCTTCAAATTTCTACACACTTCTAACATATATATAGTGCTCCCTCAATTTACCATTTTGCCCTTCAACTTACTTAAAACTTCTAATTTGCCATTAGTTAAAAACTAATTATGTAATTAGTTCATTTGTAACTATTTAGTTGGAATAGTCCAAAGATCTAACTAGAACTTCCAACTTGGCAATCCATGAGATTTCTTCTAATTGGTCCATTCTCTAATATATGGATTATGTTTCTCAACAAAGGCTTGTTCCATTCATAACCCTTAAATGGAAATTCATGTAGTAAATTAGAATTTTCTTTTCGAAACCAATAGAGAAAAATTCTAAAAATATTCTAGGGTCGTCCGGCGCACCGATCAAGTGTGAAATTACCAAATTAGGTCTGATATCTCTCACGTGCACTATAAAGAATATATTTCTAATAGGGTTAAAATCGAGTAACCCTACGGTGTCTTATTTGTTCTATATCGAAATCTAGGCGCCAATACTACTAATAGGGATTGGATATTACAGATTATATTTAGAACTAATAGTTAATGCCATGAATAGTAAAGGATAAGCTAAAATATGAAATTCTTTTTAATGTGGATTCTTTGATGGTAAACCTCAACTTCTAAATGTAAATTCTATTTTCAATTGATAATTAATTAAAAAATATGTATAATTTTGATTGCAAATTATAATAGTGATGGTAGCTATTCGCGCTACAAATTTTGAGGGACTTCGGGTTCGTGTATGCTAAGTTGAAGCTCTATCAACAAGGCTGTGGGGTTTTCAATAAGCAAGAATACGAATTCCTAAGTTGAACAATAAAAACAAGAGAAAATGATAAAAGGCTCAAAGCTTATGTATCCTATGTATTAAATAGTTGATGATCCTTACAAATAAGAAATCAAGCTTATTTATAGACTGTAAAATCCCTATACAAAAAATCTAATTTTACAACGAAAGAAATTATAATATAATACAACTTCTTGTTATGTACAAAATCCTAAATAAGTTTAAAACACACAATTGAGCCCAAAATCCTAAGATGGAAAAATACTTAATCACTTTTTGAGGCCGACGTTAACAATACCCTCTGCAAGTTGGTCAAAAGATCATTTTTGTCAAGGCTTGCAACTTAATAAAGCTGGCCATCTCCAAATCGCCCTGTTGCTAATAAGATCTTAAAATTGCTTGAAACCAAATCATCAGCCTAAAAATTGCCCCAGCTCCCTTCAAAGTTGCCTGGGATTAGGTCAGAACCATCAAGATTGACCTAACTCCTTTAAGGTCACCCGGTGTTCCCATAAGTTATCTAAAATTGTCCTAACCATTTTCTTTGGTCACTTAAACTCTCTCAAATCACGTAGGAATTATCTTATCTAGTTTCTTTGATTGTCTTACTCTTTAAAACTCTAAAAAATTGCCTTAACGTTAAAGGCGTAGATGGGAATCGCCTTACCTCAATGAAGCTTCTTCCAATCGCCAAGCTATTACCTGGACAATTTAATCATTTCTTAAGCATTTAGTAAAAATCAACTGCATCCATACTTTGAAACCCTAATCTTTTACACCAAAAATTGCCTTAAGAATCCTAAGAGGCTAATATCATATTAAAAAATCACCAATCATCAAGCTCTAAGGCAAAAAATCACCATAACCATGTAGACTTATCTAGTTTGATTTTAGCTTTCCAACATGCCATGAAATCGTCTCCAATGAGATTTAATTTTAAAGCTTCCCTCGAGATCTTTTATTGAAATCGGCCAAACTTATGATATTCAAGATTGCCCAAGTTTCGACTTATCATAGATATTTAGGCTGATTTCTGCATACCTAAATGTTGGTGTTATGTGTATGTTACAATTTTAATTTACACATCACATGCATAAATATACAACGAAAAATATAAAAAAATCCAATTACGCTAATGAGATATTAGAGAACTCACCTTTAAAGCGTGCTTTGTGCAGTTCTAGTTTAGGACTCGGTGAGATCCTTCGAGCTAGAGCGGTAGCTTCATATTCTCAGCAGAATATTTAAAACACTTAAAGCAACTCTTGCTTCATTTCTCTTGGCACTAGATGTAATATTTTGTTTACAATTCACCTGTTATCAATTGTCTCAATTTTCTATTTTGTCTTGTACATCTAGAATGAAGAAATAAGGCTTTCTTTTTATAGCCTTCTATTACCTACAATTTGTCTAATAAGTTACAAGTAAGTGGTTATTTGATTTTAAGTATGACAAGGAAATAAGATTGCCATTTCATGCTTATAAAATTGACTAGTGGCAAGGCAAAAAAATTTGGACGAATAAGAGCTAAATTAGTGGCCCTTAATATGATAATATAAAGACATATCATGTTAAAGAAAAAATATGAGGTATCAGGTTTTGATTTGCCCAAATATTGGCCAAATTAAAATGAATTGATGGCCACTTTAGACTTAAAAAAACCACCACCACTTAAATAAAGGGCCGAATTCACTTTTAAAATGCATGATTTAGAGTCAATTTGTTTACTTTAAAAGAACCAATTAAATAATGCCACCAAAAACTTCCATTTGCAAATAACAGAAATGAATATTGGTTTACAAAACACTTATAAGTAAAATATCAATTAACACTTAATAAAATAATTACCAATAAAAATATGCCTCGTGTTATGCTCTAACAAATTAATGGCATGATATGTGGCAATAAATAAAAAGGTAAAAATGGTAAGTTCTACTTGTCGAAATCACGGGCTTAATACTTAAACCCTATGATCTCCCTGAGAGACCTTAAAATAATTCTAATTTTTTGATAATTTTTCAAATTAAACTATTCAATCTAGTGCACTACCCCAGTGCACAATGAGTACACTTCATATAGTGAGACTCTTTAGGTTCACACCCATTTTGTCTCACGAAATTTTTTTGTAAGTCCATAATTGGTGCCCCCGCACATATGTTATAGATAATACAAAATGGCGAGTTAAACCATACAAGTTAAGGTTAATCCATATTCGTACAATCTCTCCATCATTAATATCCTAGAAGAGCGGAGACATAGATTAACATCGTCAAGTCACCTATTGCTAAATCATAAACTTATCTCTTCGATTCGTATTCTGATAAACAATATTTGTAAACTCCTTTGCAATATTATTTATACCACAAAAAAGCTTTCCTGGGTGTAATGCTTATAGCCATAAGATTTTCTGGAATGAAACCTTAAAGCATCTGGATATTTGACTCACCCATATAAGTTGACGGATCTCATATCTACACATACTAAACTTTATAAGCATTGAACCATACCCAGCGACACACAGTGGTCAGACCATGAAAGGTCTTTAACATGTGTAGAACCTAAGTTTGGTGAATCACTTACAAGCCCACCATGGTGCTCAGGTCAAAGGACCACGAATGCTACTCAACTCGAGAAGATCATCCATTGACAATTTTATAAGATATGTATTAGAGGTCTTCTTTGAGTCTTGTTCAGTATTCAGTCCTCACTGAATACATGTGTATCTATATGAGCTTCACTAAGCTCATGATCTGCTAAGATTAATCATCTGAATGATCCAGATATAGATATACACTAATCTATATAAAATAGTTCTACTCGACAGGCCCTACAACTATGGAATATAGATTAGGAACTTATAATTCTTGAATATACTTACATAATGACATTTTCTAACAATGCTTGCAACATTTTGAATATATGTCATTGTTAGTATATTCCCAAGTCTTTGTCCCATTTCAAACAAGATTTTAACTATTTAGACTTGATCTGAACTCCTTCAGATCAATATAATGTTCGAAATGTTACAAGCATCTTACCTTAATAAAAATAATTAGCGATTTAATAAATATTTATTTATTATAAAAGTATGAAATTACAATATTCAAATAAAATTTGGGATGGCATATAAGTACAAATCCTAACACTAAAATCCTTATGAGTTAACTTTACTGGAGCCTTTTCATCTTCCTTTAACCGTTATAATTATCAGTAATTATCATGTCATTAAATACCAATAGTAATTAATAATGGTGTAATATCCAATCTCTATTAGTAGTATTGGCGCCTAGATTTCGGTATAGAACAAATAAGACACCGTAGGGTTACTCGATTTTAACCCTATTAGAAATATTTTCTTTATAGTGCAAGTGAGAGATATTAGACCTAATTTGGTAACTTCACACTCGATCGGTGTGCCGGACGACCCTAGAATATTTTTAGAATTTTTCTCTATTGGCTTGGAAAAGAAAATTCTAATTTACTACATGAATTTTCATTTAAGGGTTATGAATGGAACAAGCCTTTGTTGAGAAACATAATCCATATATTAGAGAATGGACCAATTAGAAAAAATCTCATGGATTGCCAAGTTGGAAGTTCTAGTTAGTTCTTTGAACTATTCTAACTAAATAGTTAAAATGAACTAATTACATAATTAGTTTTTAACTAATGGCAAATTAGAAGTTTTAAGTAAGTTGAAGGGAAAACTGGTAAATTGAGGGAGCACTATATATATGTTAGAAGTGTGTAGAAATTTGAAGAGAGATCAAAACCAACACTTAGTCAAAAAAAGAGAGAAATTCGAGCTTCAAAGGGGGGTGCTGCTACAGTGACTATTCAAGTTTTTTTTTCCATGATTTTTCATGTGTAATCAAGCCAAATTAAGGTTACAAACCAATCCCTAAGCTCAATTGAAGTCTCTATTAGTGGAAATTCAAGAAAAAGAGGTAAGAAAAACATCTTTTATGAGTTTGATAAGTGAGAATTCAAGAATGTGTTAATTGATGTTCTTATGTGTATTCTTGGCTTAGATTGAGTTGAATTCTAGTTTGGAGCTTGAAGGAGTCATCAATTTGAAGAAATTGGCAAGGTGAGAATTAGAGTTGTTGGTGATTTTGTTGTAGAGATTTCAATTGATTGTAATTAGGGCTTTAGAATGAAATTGGCATGATTTTGTTGTAATTGGAACAAGAAATTGAGAAAAGGAATGTGTTGGAACCTAGGGTGAAATTCTGCCACTTTAGGGAAGTTAGGAATTGAGTGGTGTTTTGATTGAATTGTTGTGTGTAAATGATGCATATTGTGAATTGAATGTATATGGTTGATGAAAAAACCCAAAAATGAAGAAAATGGGACATAATTGTCCATGTTGGAAAGGTAAAGGGCAAGTCCCAATCAAATTATAAGGTGTTCAATGATTTTCAGGGCGCCGGATGGTGAGTTAGTTTCGATTATGGCTCCGTAACTAAAATCGGGAAGTAATTTACATCCGGGCTTTGTATGCTGATTAGGGCATTTAGTAGTTAAATGAAATTCTAGTGTTCAATTTGGTTCTAAATGTCATTTATGGCGCGTAGGTGAGGATAACCGAGAGCGTTAACGGGAGCAGGAATCGGGAGCAAAATTGAGCGCGGAGCGGTTGTGAGTGGAAATCTGCCATTTCTTTTACTTTTCGGTTATTATGTTTTTGTTGGGATTTGTGCTTACGTGCCATCCCTATTATGTATAAATATTTGCTTTATGTTTATACATTTATGATTTCAATATATCACTAATTATTTTATTTATAAATATGGTAAGATGCTTGTAACGTTTTAGACATTGTATGATCTGAACGAGTTCAGATCTGATCTAAAGAAGTTTAGATCAGAACTAAGAGTTAGTAAAATCTAAAGAGTTAAAGCCTTGTCTGAAATGGGACAAAGACCTAAGAATATATTAATAATGACATAGTTGCAATGAGTTGCAAATGGTGCTAAGAAATATTGTTATGCAAATATGTTCTTAAATTTAATGTTCCTGATCTACCTTCACTAATGCGGGTCTGCTAGTGAAGATCTTAATATATATATAGATCAGTGTATGTCTATATCTAGATAGTCTAGATGGTTAGTCTTAGCAGACCATGAGTTTAGTGGAAACTCGTATAGAGATACAAGTATTCAGTAAGGACTGAATATTGAACAGACTCACAAAGATCTCCAATAGACATCCCATAAAGCCGTCAATGGAGGATCTTTCGAGTTGAGTAGTATTCGTGGTCCTTAGACCTGAGTGCCACGGTGGACTTGTGAGTGATCCATCATACTTTGGTTCCACACATGTCAGATACCTTTCATGGTCTGACCGCTGGGTATGGTCCGATGCTCATGGAGTCCAGTGTGTACAGATATGGGATCCATCAACTCAATTGGGTGAGTAAAATATCATGTAACTCTAAGATTGTATTTCAGAAAGTCTTATGGCCATAAGCAGACATCCAAGAATTTCTTGGGAAAATAATATCGTGAAAGTGTTTACGGATATTATTTATTGAAATACAAATCTAGAGATAAGTTTATGGTTGAGCACATGGAGACTTGACGGTGTTGATCTATATCTCCGCTCTTCTAGGATATTTATGATGGAAGGATTATACGAATATGTTATAACCTCAACTTGTATGGTCTAATGCGCCGTTTTGTAATATCTGTAACATGTGTGTGGGACATTGTTCACGGACGTGTGAAATAGTTTCATATGACAAATCGGGCATAGACCTAGAGAGTCTCACAATATGAAGTGTACTCGTTGTGCACTGGGGCGGCGAATTGGATTGAATAATTAATCCAACAATTTTCAGCAAAATGAAAAATGTTTTTAAGTTCCTTTTATTATTCACTTGTCAATAATTGAAGGTAAAACACATTATTGGTTTACAAGAGTTGTTAACCAATAAGAAATTGACAAGTGACATAATCTTGCTCCATAAATTATTTACCATGTATTTACCTATTTACCTTGCTTGGTAAATACATATATGGTAAATGTAAATAATCAAAATAGTTTTAAATTATTAATATTTTATATATTAATCAAATTATTATTATTAATTGGAATAAGTGGCAAACACCATTTACTAATGGAGAATGCACTTGTTATTAATAATAAGGAAAGTTTACCACTTTGTAATTCTTAAATGATGCACTAAGGAAGTGGTAAAACCACTTAACATTGATTAAATGCCATTTACTCTCTAGAAATTGATTCAATTGGTTGAATCAAATTGGTGAGTGAAAAATATGATAGATTAATGTTTGTAATGGCAAACATGGTTAAGTGGTGGTGGAGCACTAAGAGAAATCATTCTTTGCACTTAAGAAAGAATTGAAAGAGTTCAATGTGTGCAAGAGAGAGTGAAATTCGTGCTAGGAGAAAAGAGAGAGAATTGAGAGCTTTTCCTAAGTGTTTTTCTCAAAGTGTTGAGAGAAAATGCAAAGGCTTACCAAGCTACAACATATAGAGTTGTAAAGAACTATAGAAAACACCCAATTCTTCTCATCTCTTGGTAGTAATCATAAGGACAAATTGTTTTAAGTGTTAAAACAATCTTTTGCTGGAAATTCAAGGCTGCCATTCTAGCTTCACAATCCCACCGGATTTAGTTGTGAACTAGAATTGTGCAAGGGAACACTTCAAGGTAAGCTCAACAAATTGAAGCTTGGAGTTCTTGAAGATTTGTAAAGCTACCTTCATATCCGGGTAGGTTGTTAATTTGTTATTCATTTTATATCATGCATGAAATATATATATATGAGATATATATATGTACTTGAATGATCAAACATGCTTGAATATGTTACATATTGTTTAATATGTATGAATACTTCCGTTGCGTATTTAATTTTTTGAAATTATACACATCACACACCATATCACACAACAAGTGGTATCAGAGCATGCAGATATGGTGTTTGTTGTTTGATGTTGTTGTAGTTAACATGTTGATGTTATATTGATGAACAACATGATGATGTTTGATTTCAAGCATGTTGATGTTTAAGATTGAATATGTTGATATTTTATGAATTCTTGGATATGTTGGTATTTAAAATTGTTTATATGATATTTGATCATGTTTTAAATCGGTTGATTTGGGTGCCGGAAAAGAAGAAAATTGATTTTAGTGCACCGTACACAGTAACAGTGTCCAGCGCTGAGGCGCTATCTGACGCTCGCTGCGGCGCTAGCCTAATTTTGGCCAGCGCCCCGGCGACAATATATGAGCGCTGCGGCGCCCAAATACTAGAATCCAGCGCTGAGGCGCTAGCTAGCGGTCGCTGCGGCGCCAGCCTAATTTTGGCTAGCGCCCCGGCTACAGCCTATGAGCGCTGCGGCGCCCACATACTGGAATTGAGCGCTGCGGCGCTGGGATATGGGCGCTGCAGCGCCGGCTGATATTATGTCCAGCGCCGAGGCACTAGATATATGGCGCTGCAGCGCCAGCCCGCTATTTGGCCAGCGCCGCGACGCTTACTTCTGGGCGCCCCCGCGCCCGGATTAATTTTATGAACGCTGCAGCGCCCGTGTTTCAGCGCCGCAGCGTTCATCACTGTTTCTGGAAATTTTTTTTAATTTATTTATCATGTTTTGACTTATTTTATTGCTGTACTGTACTTCAATAGTTTTTATAACATGATGTGATCATTAAAATACGTTGATAATCACAATGGGAGCCCTATTGGTGGGGGTTAGTTGTGATTGCGTATTTCTTTATGTATAAATGATCTATATTATTCATTTGGATGAAATGAGTATGTAATAAAATCTCTCTTAATCAGATTGTAATATTTTCATTATGATATAATGTTAAATATGATTCGTCTTATCAATACGATATTAGACAAGTCACTTCAATTCTTTTCCAAGATCGCTAAAGTGTGAGGGATTGATTGGTGTGACTTGGGCTATATCGTTTAAACATTAGATGTGATAAATATATGTTAAAGTATTACCCTAGATCGCTAAAGTGTGCGGTTAATAACAATAACATATATTTAATGATTGATAAGTAAATCTGGAATACACTTATCCTAGATCGCTAAAGTGTGCGGATAAAATGTGTTTAGGATCAAGTGTTAAGAGTTGCATGAGATGCAATTGATAAGAGTTATCTACCTTTTGGGTTTACTAAGGCCTAGATCGCTATAGTGTGCGGCTGAAGTAAATGCCAAAGGGATCCACTTTTCACTATATAGTTTAAAGAATACTTAAACTATCGTTTTCCCGTTTGAGAGGTTAAAGGGATTACGTAAAATAGTGGGAGGGTGTTTTTAGATTAAAAATTGTATAACTGTTATACCCATGATCTAAAACGTTATTTATTAGTGATTGAAATATTCCGCTAACATCTTTTTCTTTTGTCTTGTGAAGATCAAATGGCTTCAAACAACACTTTAGCTCGCATCCTTGATGCGCACCAACTAAAAGGTGCAGAAAATTATGCTAATTGGCTTATGAATCTCAGAATAGTTCTAGATTCTGAAAAGCTTGGATATGTTATTGATCAGCGCATGCCACAAGCTATTTCTGATAATGTTTCCCCAGAAGAAAAGGAGACATATCGAAAATGGTTGGATGACGATTTGAAAGTCAAATCGTACATTCTCGGGTCTATGTCTACGGAGCTCCAAAGGGAGCATGTCCACATGGACAATGCTGGGAGTATCATGCTCCACCTGAAAGAGTTATTTGGTGACCGACCTCAATTTGAAATGTATAGGGTTGCCAAATCGCTTTTTCAAGCTAAACTACCCGAGGGCAGTCCAGTAAGTCCTCATGTCCTCAAAATGATTTCATACATTGAGAGGCTGGAGACAATGGATCTCATACTGAGCAATGGATTGGGGAATAGCTTGATTCTCCAATCACTTCCAGGGTCATTTGCACCGTTCATAATGAATTACAATATGCAAGGATTGACTCCTACTTATGCTGAACTGCATAACATGCTAATAACTGCTCAGGAGGACATGAACAAAGGGGGCTCGGTCCTCTATGTTCAGGGTGCTTCATCATCTACCCGATGGACTTCTAAGAAGTCCAAAGGAAAGAATAAACGGAAAGTAATGAATGCACCTAGAATGGGTCCTCGAAATCAATACATATCCAAGCACCCACGAAAGAACAAAGCAAGTGGAAAATGTTTCCATTGCAGTGAGGATGGGCATTGGAAGCGAAACTGCCCAAAGTACCTTGCCATGATTAAGAAGACACCATCAGGTATACACTTGCCTTTTATTGATATTTCCTTAGCATTTGATGCTAGCTTTAGTTGGGTATTAGATACCGCTTGTCCTTTTCACATCTGCAATGTGTTGCAGGGTCTGAAGGAAGTTAAAAAGTTACAACCAGGAGAAGTACAGCTTCGTGTTGGAAATGGAGATTTCCTACAGGTCGAGGCTATTGGATGTTTCAATTTGATGCTTCCATGTAATAAAATTGTTGTATTGAATAATTGTTATTATGTGCCAAACATTATCCGGCAAATTATTTCAATTCCTGTATTGGACAATGAAGGATATCATATGTGTGTTAGGAATCGTTCCTTATGCTTGTATGATTTGAATAATGTTTTGTTAGCTGAATGTCAGTTGATAAATGGGCATTGCATATTAGATACAACAGGAAATGTCATGAATGTACAAGTGAATGCTAAAAATAGTTCGGGAACTTTAAATGATACAGAATTGTGGCATATGAGATTAGGTCATATAGGGGTAAGACGCCTATCCCGTCTGGTTAAGGATGGTCGGATACCTGATCTGACCATAGAATCATATCCAGTTTGTGAATCTTGTATTCAAGGGAAAATGACCAAGGCTCCATTTATTGGTGTTGGACACCGTGCCACTGATTTATTGGAACTAATACATAGTGATGTATGTGGTCCAATGAATCACACTGCTATGGGTGGTTTTCGATACTTTGTTATCTTTATCGATGATCTGTCACGATATGGATATGTGTTTCTTATCAAACACAAGTCAGAAACCTTTTCAAAGTTCAAAGAGTTTCGAAATGAAGTAGAGAAACAAACCGGAATGTATATCAAATGCCTTAGATCAGATCGAGGGGGTGAATACATGAGCAGTGAATTTTTAGATTATTTAAAGGAGAATGGGATTCTCGCTCAGTATAGTCCTCCAGGTACTCCACAACACAATGGTGTTTCGAAGAGGAGGAATCGGACTTTATTGGATATGGTTCGATCGATGATGAGCTTCACTGATCTCCTTGAATATCTGTGGGGATATGCACTGGAAACTGCTGCTCATTTATTGAATAGAGTTCCATCAAAAGCCATTCCATCCACTCCACATGAGATATGGACTGGAAGGAAACCAAGTCTTAAATATGTTAAGATTTGGGGTTGTCCTGCTTACGTAAAAGTTACGCAATAGGATAAACTTGCACCTAAAGGTTACAAGTACAGGTTCATTGGATATCCCAAGAATTCAATGGGATACCAATTCTATGATCCAGAGGAATGAAACGTGTTTGTATCTCGTTATGCCACTTTTCTAGAGAAAGAGTTTCTCCTGAATCGTGGAGATTGTAGAAAGATTGAGTTAGATGAACTCAATCAGAATGAAAATGAACCAACAATGGAACTTCAGGCTCAATCAAGCAGAATACCTTTGACACACCCTCCACGTAAGTCAGAAAGGATATCAAGGCCACCTGAAAGGTATGGTTCCATATCTAAAGGTGCTCTTGATGTTTTCTTGATTGAAGAAAATGATCCTTTAACTTACAAAGAGGCGATGTTGGACATCGATTCGGGAAAATGGCAAGAGGCCATGAAATCTGAAATTGACTCTATGCATCACAATCAAGTCTGGGACTTGGTTGAGCTTCCTGAAGGAATTGTTCCTATCGGTTGTAAATGGATCTACAAGCGGAAGCGTGGGCTCGATGGGAAAGTGGAGACTTTCAAAGCCCGATTGGTGGCGAAAGGTTATACTCAACGATCTGGGATCGACTATGAGGAAACCTTCTCACCAGTAGCGATGCTTAAGTCAATTCGGATTTTACTAGCAATTGCTGCGTATTATGACTATGAAATTTGGCAAATGGATGTGAAAACAGCGTTCTTAAATGGATATCTTGAGCAAGAAATCTATATGGAACAACCCGAAGGTTTTACATCCAGCCAAACTTCTGGTCTAATATGTAAACTGAAGAAGTCTATCTATGGACTTAAGCAAGCTTCCCGAAGCTGGAATCTTCGTTTTGATGAGGTAATCAGAGGGTCTGGTTTCATCAAGAACGAAGAAGAATCATGTGTGTATAAAAAGAGCAGTGGGAGTATGGTAGTCTTCTTGGTTCTATATGTGGATGACATACTCATTATCGGAAACAATATTGGTATGTTGCAATCAGTCAAAAGTTACCTAAGTAAGAATTTCTCCATGAAGGATTTGGGAGAGGCTTCCTATATACTAGGTATAAAGCTTTATAGAGATAGAGCTAGGAGGCTTATAGGACTCTCCCAATCATCGTACATAGATAATGTCTTGGAAAGGTATAGTTTCAGTAACTGTAAGACAGTTAACATACCTTTTAGACATGGCATTCATCTTTCGAGGAGAATGTGTCCTCAGAGTGAAGATGAAAAGGTTAAAATGTCTAGTATACCTTATGCATCAGCTGTGGGAAGTCTGATGTATGCCATGATGTGTACGAGACCTGATATCAGTATGGCTGTAAGTGTTACAAGCCGCTATCAGTCTGATCCAGGCGAAGGCCATTGGATGGCAGTGAAACATGTCCTAAAATATCTTAAGGGTACTAAGGACAAGTTTTTGATTTATGGAGAAAATGACCTAGTGTTGAGAGGATACACAGATTCAGATTTCCAATCTGATCTAGATGATAGAAAGTCTACATCTGGATATGTATTCATTCTCAATGGTGCTGCAGTCAGTTGGAAGAGTAACAAACAGTCATCGACCGCTGATTCCACAACAGAGGCAGAATATATTGCAGCATCAGAAGCAGCAAAAGAAGCGGTTTGGATACGCAAGTTTATCGCTGAACTTGGAATAGTTCCGAGTTCAATGGATCCTATACCATTGTTCTGCGATAACAACGGAGCCATTGCACAAGCAAAAGAGCCAAGAGCACACCAAAAGTCTAAGCATGTGGAAAGAAAATACCATATCATAAAAGAAATCTTGGCTAGAGGAGATGTAATAGTTCGTAGAGTAGACTCTATGAATAATGTAGCGGACCCACTTACTAAGGCCTTAACTCCAAAAATATTTGAAAGACATGTGGAGTCAATGGGTATAAGATACCATCGTGAATGGCACTAAAGCAAGTGGGAGTTGTTGGGATTTGTGCTTACGTGCCATCCCTTTTATGTATAAATATTTGCTTTATGTTTATACATTTATGATTTCAATATATCACTAATTATTTTATTTATAAATATGGTAAGATGCTTGTAACGTTTTAGACATTGTATGATCTGAACGAGTTCAGATCTGATCTAAAGAAGTTTAGATCAGAACTAAGAGTTAGTAAAATCTAAAGAGTTAGAGCCTTGTCTGAAATGGGACAAAGACCTAAGAATATATTAATAATGACATAGTTGCAATGAGTTGCAAATGGTGCTAAGAAATGTTGTTATGCAAATATGTTCTTAAATTTAATGTTCCTGATCTACCTTCACTAATGCGGGTCTGCTAGTGAAGATCTTAATATATATATAGATCAGTGTATGTCTATATCTAGATAGTCTAGATGGTTAGTCTTAGCAGACCATAAGTTTAGTGGAAACTCGTATAGAGATACAAGTATTCAGTAAGGACTGAATATTGAACAGACTCACAAAGATCTCCAATAGACATCCCATAAAGCCGTCAATGGAGGATCTTTCAAGTTAAGTAGTATTCGTGGTCCTTAGACCTGAGTGCCACGGTGGACTTGTGAGTGATCCATCATACTTTGGTTCCACACATGTCAGATACCTGTCATGGTCTGACCGCTGGGTGTCGCTGGGTATGGTCCGATGCTCATGGAGTCCGGTGTGTACAGATATGGGATCCATCAACTCAATTGGGTGAGTAAAATATCATGTAACTCTAAGATTGTATTTCAGAAAGTCTTATGGCCATAAGCAGACATCCAAGAATTTCTTGGGAAAATAATATCGTGAAAGTGTTTACGGATATTATTTATTGAAATACAAATCTAGAGATAAGTTTATGGTTGAGCACATGGAGACTTGATGGTGTTGATCTATATCTCCGCTCTTCTAGGATATTTATGATGGAAGGATTATACGAATATGTTATAACCTCAACTTGTATGGTCTAATGCGCCGTTTTGTAATATCTGTAACATGTGTGTGGGACATTGTTCACGGACGTGTGAAATAGTTTCATATGACAAATCGGGCATAGACCTAGAGAGTCTCACAATATGAAGTGTACTCGTTGTGCACTGGGGCGGCGAATTGGATTGAATAATTAATCCAACAATTTTCAGCAAAATGAAAAATGTTTTTAAGTTCCTTTTATTATTCACTTGTCAATAATTGAAGGTAAAACACATTATTGGTTTACAAGAGTTGTTAACCAATAAGAAATTGACAAGTGACATAATCTTGCTCCATAAATTATTTACCATGTATTTACCTATTTACCTTGCTTGGTAAATACATATATGGTAAATGTAAATAATCAAAATAGTTTTAAATTATTAATATTTTATATATTAATCAAATTATTATTATTAATTGGAATAAGTGGCAAACACCATTTACTAATGGAGAATGCACTTGTTATTAATAATAAGGAAAGTTTACCACTTTGTAATTCTTAAATGATGCACTAAGGAAGTGGTAAAACCACTTAACATTGATTAAATGCCATTTACTCTCTAGAAATTGATTCAATTGGTTGAATCAAATTGGTGAGTGAAAAATATGATAGATTAATGTTTGTAATGGCAAACATGGTTAAGTGGTGGTGGAGCACTAAGAGAAATCATTCTTTGCACTTAAGAAAGAATTGAAAGAGTTCAATGTGTGCAAGATAGAGTGAAATTCGTTCTAGGAGAAAAGAGAGAGAATTGAGAGCTTTTCCTAAGTGTTTTTTCTCAAAGTGTTGAGAGAAAATGCAAAGGCTTACCAAGCTACAACATATAGAGTTGTAAAGAACTATAGAAAACACCCAATTCTTCTCATCTCTTGGTAGTAATCATAAGGACAAATTGTTTTAAGTGTTAAAACAATCATTTGCTGGAAATTCAAGGCTGCCATTCTAGCTTCACAATCCCACCGGATTTAGTTGTGAACTAGAATTGTGCAAGGGAACACTTCAAGGTAAGCTCAACAAATTGAAGCTTGGAGTTCTTGAAGATTTGTAAAGCTACCTTCATATCCGGGTAGGTTGTTAATTTGTTATTCATTTTATATCATGCATGAAATATATATATGAGATATATATATGTACTTGAATGATCAAACATGCTTGAATATGTTACATATTGTTTAATATGTATGAATACTTCCGTTGCGTATTTAATTTTTTGAAATTATACACATCACACACCATATCACACAACAGTTTTCGCACAATGACTATGTATGTTTTATGAGCTTTCGATGCATAAACATGATTTATGATCTTGATATATTCATAGACATGCTTTTACATGATCGATTTGTGAAACAGTTTGAAAATTACTGCATTTGTTTTAAGGCCATTGGTACCCTCAGATTATAGTGGTGATGATTGTATTAGACCAGGCCGGTATATCCCGTACACATGGGCAGGTCTTGGGGGTGTGTCACTAACTTCGAGAAGTCGGGATGTCGAGTCATGTGAGTCGCTCTATGTGTGCGGGATATTGTCTCGCTATATGCATGCGATGTAGGATTCCGTTGCGTAGCCAGTGAGATGTCTTGAGATGTCACTGTGGGTGCTGCTAGTTGAGGTGCCCCGTGACCTACTCACGTATGCGGTGCTAGTTGAGTCGCTGTGTGGGTATAGAGCTTTAGGGTTACCATTGGTACAGTTTAGAAAGAAAATGGCCGAGCGAGGATTTTACTAGTTTTCGATTTACCGATAGCATTTATGCATTTATATGCACCCAACAATTATTATGTTATACAGATTCTGAATATAGTTTTCCAAAGATGTAGATAAAACCTGCTCGGCAAGATTTCATTAGCATATGATATTAGAAACCGTTTTACAATTTTACATCCGTTTTAGAAGCATAATTTTTGCATGGACTTTAGAAATTGCTATCTTTGTATAATATTCTTGTAATTGAATTCTCATTTACACTCACTGAGCTCTTTTAGCTCACTCGTTTTATGTTTTATGTTTTAAACGCCTTTCCCAGGTGCAGGTCTCGGAACGCAAGCTGCTGATTCTCCTATCGATGAGTAGTGGGCCGAATCCAAAGATAATTTTTGTACGTGTAAATGTGCTAATAGCACTCCTTACTTTATGCATAATAGTTGTAGGCATGTATATTTGTAAGTATGTGTTGAATCAAGAAGAAGAGATTTCTAGTTTATGATGATCGTTTTTACTTTTTATGATTATGCTTATTTTGTGATTTACACGAAATAATTGAGTTGTGTTGGATTTGATTTGAAAAGGACCGGAGGTCCAAATTGGTAGAATTGAGATGTGTTGGAATTAGAAGTGAAATTTCTTTGCAGGTTTATATAGATTTTCTGAAAAACAGGGGAAACTCTATCCGTTTATTTTTAAAACTAAGATGTCGTTTTCATGTATATTACTAGATCTTCTTAGTAGTAACAAGAATTAAAAAGGGGTTCGCCTCGCGGAATTTCTTAACTTACCCAGTTAGGTTCGGAGGAACTTCCGTCGGGGTGCCCGGCAGGGCTGCTGGGATCTATAGTAGAGGGTCTCGGGTCGGGTCCTGTCAAATGGTCTAATCATTGCCTTAAAAATATAAACATCTCATCACTACTACTTCATTAAATACTCAACTGTTGAGGAGCGACTTTTTATTTCAACCGCCCTTAAGCCACTATAAGAAAGAGTTTCCAACATTTTAGTTCTCACTTTTTCACTCCCAAGCATCTCTACTCTTAACTCTCAGAGCAAAATCTTCAAGTGTTCTTCACTCTTTAATGGGGGTTTTCACATTTCAAGATAAATTTTAATGCTTTTTACTTTTTTGATTCTTCAACCTACTATATTGTTTTTTCAAATAGTTGTTTACTTGTAATGTTTCATTTATAGTATACAAAATGGCCTTAAAATTGATTGCTCCTTCTCAATCCAAGAAATCAAAATCACCCAAAGCAGCAGAAACACCTTTGGATCTCCTTGCAAAATCTTGATTGGTCAACGAGCAAGTCGCCTGCAAGGTATTATCTTATAAAGTCGACTCCTCCCAATACATTCTAGGTTCATATAATTCTTCTATTATTTTAAACTACTTCGATTACTTTTCTGCCCATAAGAATGACCCGTTAAGGTTTATTTAGCCTTATTGTATATTTGTCTGGACGACTTCCAAGTCAATTTGGTCATAGTCAAAATCATCCACTGACTATACTAGGTGGTTAAATTGCCTTGAACCTTATTTTTCTTTTGTGTAGAAGTCGACTGGGGTTTATGACATAATTCAACTATCTAGGTATCAGATACTACTATATAATGGGTTGATATCGGCCGCTCTATTGTTTTGGTCAAGAGCTCTTAATGTTTCTTGTTTTAGGTTTAGCTTTATGACCCTACTTTATATGACTTGGTTGTTTTATTCAATATTCCTATCCATAGGGTCGATATCAATACTAATCTCTCAGTTAATGATGTCGACCTGTTCGTTTTTTAGGTCGGAGGCTAGCTTTGGACAATTTATGACTAGGTCAAGGGAGAAATCGCCTACTCCATCTAGAGTTGAACACAAAGCCTTCTTTTTGTTTTGGCTAAGCATTTATAGTTTATGTCTACCTTCCTAAAGAATAACCAGGGAGTACTTGAAGGTGGCAATCACTATTGCTGACAGTATGAACCTAGTCTTAGAGCCTTTTTTCCTTTCTCACCTTTATAGGAGTCCCTTCAAAATTGTTCCTAGTAAGAATGAGACATCTTTCCTAAATATAGGCACTCTTATTTAAATCCTGTAATTTTGGATTTATACTTATTTCTCAAATTTCTTCAACTCTACCTCTCAACCCTCTAAAGGTTATCTCTATTGTTACGCCCTAGTTAATCTAATGGCAACTAGACTGAGGGAGTTTTGAGGAGATTTTTATTTTTATTTTATTTTATCCAATCTTTAGATGACAGATTATTTTGTTGCCTTAGGCTCTCTCTTTTTGGCCCCGAGTGGACACGCCAATCCTATCAAGGTCGATTGACTTATTCTGAAGAGGTGGATTATGATATTGATTGGCATAAATCTTAGGTCGCCTGTCTTACTGCTAAGGATCTCCACTATGGTATTGTCATTGCTGTTGGTAATAACAATAAGTATGGCACCAAGACTTACCATCCCCAATAGGTAAGTCACCAGTTTGGGTTTGTCCAGGCTGTCCCCTATCCTAACCTATTTTTGGCCAATAAAAAATTTAGGACTAGAGTCATCTTTAGAAGCCTTATTTTTGTAGAAGAGACCACTTTAGTAAATAATGAGCTCCAAAAATCACTCCAAACAACCAGCCTTCCTGTTTCTTCTGACCGTCTTGATATTTTGACAAATATTGGGAGGATATGGTTGATCTTTATTATTTAATGCCTTTAGACCAAGTTCTCCCACTACACAATTTTATAGCTGACTCTAATCTTGCTGGTACTATGTAGATCGATCAGCCCAAAATAAGGGGTAAGGTAATTCAAAAAATTCTTGATTTTGATCAATATTTTAGTCTTAAATTTAATTATCATAAAATAAAAGAAATGAGAAGTCTAAGTCACCAATGAAATAAAGAAATACTCTTAGAGCACAGATGGGCGGCCATTAGAGGGCAAATCGAATAGGTTCACTCAAGCAGCCCAAGGTTAAGGGAAAGTATTCTCTGAGTAGTCATTCGTGGATCCAAGGCCGTCAATATTGATCGCTAAGTTTAGTATAGCTCATGACATCCCAAGTAGGAAGAAAAATTGGCCTCCATGGACCTGTTATTTCTTAAATGAATATGCTAAACAGATCTTAAATCTTGAATCAATTAAAGTTGTTGGCGACACAACTTGTCAAGGTAATATATTTGATTTTTGATAGTACGGCCTAATTGTGATATGAATTTTCCTTTGTCAATTTTCTAAAAGCCATTCCCACATTATTTGATGCCTCACCAGTAGGGGAAAAGGAGATGGCTCCTCTAAAGAAGCACAAGGTAATCAATTGCTCTAATCTAGATGTTTATACCTCATTTTTATAAAATATCATATCAATGCTTTCTTTCTCTAGAAGACCGCTTAGAAACCTTTAATAATAAAGATAGTACATTCTAAGACGACTTCGAAAGAATTGGCCCCTTCATTCTAATCAGCTACTCAAGTTGCTCATAAAACTCTCAAAAGCTAATCGTGCTCCTTAGGTGCTTGATGAAAGGTCAAGCCTGATAATTATAATAGAATCACTCCAAGTCCTATCTCCTCAACCAATGTTTACAGTGAAACTTACTCTAAAAAAGCCAATCCTTAGTGGGGCGAGCTTACCGCTAACATGTTGTCTCTTCTCTTTGATGAGTCTCCTGATAGTAATGAAGAATGAGATAGTGATTCTTTACCTTTGGAATTACCGCACCTTCTCCTTCAACATAGAATGAAGTTAAGAAAGTGATTGAGGAGCTGAAAAGGCTAAAGGGGTACATGGCTGACCTGTTGATGGACAATCACCAAGTGATCAAAATTAATAAAAAGCAAAATTTTTTATCTTACCATGCTATGGGTGAAAACGTTTCAATCGGCCTGAAGATGATGATTAATGAATTTGTAGCTTCATTTACTTTGATTGCCAAGAAGAAATAGATGGCCATTTAGGTGTTTCAGGAGGCCGATCACGAAGCTGAAGGGAAAACAACCCTTTAGCTCTTAGAGGTTTAATTAATGGTTGAGGTGAGGAACTTAGGGACCAGAGTAAAGTGGCCAAGAAGTAAATAGAAGCACTTGAGGAAGAATTGGCCAAGCGTAAAGAAGAAGAGGTTGAGAGGACTAAGCGTTCTCTAGACTTGGACAAATAAGTCTTGGATAATTGCCTAAGGAAGGGCGAGTTGAAGAAGATTCTAAAGCTAAAAAAGCCTTAGTTCCTAAAGCGAAGACTAAAGTAAAAGTAGTCAATTCTTCTGTAGCTAAATTTTTAAGCTTTCTTAAAAAAAATGTAATAGGCCAAGAAGCCCTCTAATGTAATTTTTGAACTTCAATGAAAGGGATACTTTTTGTTAGTTTCCTTATCTTATAATTTTTCTTATTGTTGATCTCCTTAAAATAATTTCATTTGATTTGAGCTTTTTGCCAACTTAGTTGAGGCTAATAAGTTCAAAAAATTGGTTTAGTTAGATCGACCGATCTTTTAATAGTTCTTTATAATGTCACCCAAAAACAAATTTATATGAGTTTAATTTTAACCGATCAAAATCAATCAGCCATTTATTGAATACTTGAATGTTTACAAAAATTGATCTCAAGAGTTAATCGATCTCAATTTATCAACCTATCAACATGATCTAATGATAAGGGCAAATTTGTCATATATTTTTTTATATTTTTATTTTGATATTTTATTATTTTATGAGAATAAATGACTATTTATGTACATTATTGTTATTTATAGGGACTTGAACTAAAATGAAAAGTTTTTAAAATATGAGTCCATTGCCCCAACGCCACAAGGATTTTTGTCCTAGCGCTGGACAGTTATAAAAATAAGAAAATCAGAAAAGACGACTTGTTGAAGTCGCAATTGGCACCTCTGCACTAGACCTTCATTGCTCCAGCGATGGGACAGTGCTCCAGCGCCATCATTCCACCGCTTCAGTGGTAAGACCTTCTACACACAGCGCCTCAGCGACAGCATTCAGTGCTCCAGCGGTAGTGCAAGTCCTAGTCCAATGAGAATTGAGATTTTTAAGCTCATATAAATCCCTATAAAAAGCTCTTCGACCCTAGACGTTAAAAATAACCTAAGACACATTCAAGAATACCAAGAATACATAGCACGAGTCTTGAAGAGCAATAAGAGTTTAATTGAAGAATCTTTAGAGAGAGATTCAAGGCATTCTTCAGCATCAAGAGTATCTTAGGTAGCACAATCATGATTTATTATTATTTTTACTGCTGTTCTCTTGTAATAATGAACTAAAATTATTTTCTAGGGTTAATACTTGAACTCAATATGTGTGCTTAATTGCCATATCTTTTTAATATTTAATAAACTTAGTTCTTTTATATTCAAATGACTTGATCTTAATGCTTCAATATATCTGGTCAATATATGGTGAATGAGTTGGTAATATTGCTGATAAACTCGGAAGAGGAATCATAATATTTAGACCTAGGTAATTTGATGCATGATTGTAAAGTAACATTAAATGTTGCTTATGCAAGTTTTAATTTAGGATAGAAATATACCTAATTGGCATGTATGATCAATAAGACCTAATCTTAATGAATCTTAATTTATTACAAGTACCATAGGAATATAGGTATTTGGTAAATTAAGGTATACTTGCATGACCTGGGAAGATGCTTGTGAATACATTAGTGTCTTGATCAATAATAAAGACTAAGGGAGTTAAATATTAAAGATTAATCATTAGAAAGCATATTGACGGATAGTATTAATCCTAGGTTTTCTCTACATTGCAATCACCTAATTCTCTTTACATTGTGTCATTGATTTTATATTTTCTACATTCATTCTTAATTTTTTATTTTTCTGAATAATTATTAGAGAGACATAATTTTAGTACTTGGTTAGAAAGTAGAAATTATCCCTGTGGGTTTGACATCCGACTATGTAGTCCATTTATTACTTGTATACGATAGTTTATACTTGCACTTAATTTAAGATATATAAATATCGCATCATCTAACCGAGCTGATTAACGCTTATGAGAGTTTTTGAAAAATCATTCTTTCAATAGCTTCCCAAACTGTTGGCCGATAAGACTTCAAATATTTGTTATTGATCACCATATGATGGATTTCCCCATCCAAATCGTTCAACAATTATGCCTCCATGCCAAAGAGTTTGACAATTTTGAATGGTCCTTCCTAATTGGAATTAAAATTTTCCAACTCATTCTCTTTGGATCCCATTGGGAGGACTACTTTCTATACATGGTCACCTTGGCTGAAAGACATGGATTTGACCCTCTTATTGTAAGCCATTTCAACTCTATTTTTTTTGTACTTTCAATAGATTTAGTGTTTGAAGTCGATGCTCATCTAGTTGATCCATCTCATCGATCATGGCATCTTGGTGTAGTTGAAGGCTTAATTCTTCTTAAAATCACCTTCTTATTGATCTCCCTGTCAATTCCATTAGAACCATACCTCGTAGTTATAGACCAATTAATAAGGTCCTAGTGGCTGTCTTTGGGTTAACTCTGTTTTTCCAAAGTACTTCCTAAAGCTTCTCATGCCATGATTTAGAGCTGTCTTCTATCATTCTTTAACCCTTGGATGAGTGATTTATTTATAGATTTGGCCTACCCGTTTAATTGAGTGTAATATAGCATGCTATGTATAAGCTTGGTGCCAAAATCTTTAGCAAATTCAACCATTTCTTTCCTTATAAAAACTGTCCCTTGGTCAGTCGTGATGGATTTGAGGAGACATGCTTATATATAATATTTTCTTTGATGAACTATATAATTGACAGTTGGTTCACTATTTTTAATAGAATTGCCTTGACCCATTTAATGAAATAATTGATTGCTACAAGGATAAACATGTCACTTGGATGATAGTGGATATATTTTCCCAATTATGTCCATAGCCCATCCTCTAAACGGCTATGTTCTGATTACTGCATGCATTTCATCAGCTGGGATAACTTGGATTGGCCCATGTGTTTGACATTTCTTATAACCTTTACCATAGTCGTGATAGTCTCATTCTATGGTTGGCCACCAAAAACCAATTTTGAGGATAGCTTTCTTCATCAGTCGCCTATTAAGATGAGCCATAGCTAAACCATTGTGTTATTCAGCCATGACCAACATAATTTTTTAGGATCGATGCATCATAGTAGTTCACCCAGAGGTGATCTTATAAATAACTCCCCTGTAAAGAGGGAAAACGTTGGTGCCGTAATTCTAATTCTTCGATCGGTATTTTCATTAGGGTTCTTCATATAAGCGATTACGTCTTCTCTCTAATCTTGGCTAAAATCGACTTACAAAATTGGTACTTGAGTGCAGGCAAGAATGTAGTCAGTGAATCAAAGGGATATCCTCAATCAACTTTTTGAACACTGATGCCCTATAGGCGAGATCATTGCCTTTTGAATTATTCATTCTGGTTGAATACTAATTGGATATTTCTATATTTTAAAATTAAGTGCAAGTATACACTATCATAATAAGTAATAAATGGACTTATAAAGTCAAATGTCAAACCCACAGGGATAATTTTTATTTTCTATCGAGTACTAAAATTATATCTTTCTTATAATTATTCATAAAAATAAATTCTTAATTTTGTAATAAATTTAAATAAAATAAAAGTGTAGAAAATAAATGATACAACAATATAGAAAAAGTCTAAGGTTAATTACTATCCTTTAATATATGTTCTAAATATTAATCCTTTAATATTTATATCCCTCAATTCTTATTATTGGTCAAGACACTAATATATTCACAAGCCTTTCCCAAGGTCATGCAAGTATACTTTAATTTATCAAATACCTATATTCCTATGGTTATTGTAATAAATTAAGATTTATTAAGAACAAGTCTTATTGACCATAAATGCGAATTAGGTATATTCTTATCCTAATTTGAAACTTGCATATGCAACATTGAATGTTACTCTATAATCAGGAATCAAATTATCTAGGTCTAAATACAATGATGCCTCTTCTGAGTTTATCAAAGTATTACAAAAATAATTATAATATTGATCAAATATAATGAAGCATTAAGAACAATAAATTTGAATAAGAGAGAATTGAGTTCAAATGAACATTAAAAAAGATCCAACAATTAAGCTCACATATTGAGTTCAAGTAATAACCCTAGAAAATAAATTTAGCTTATGATAATAAATTTAGCTTGCAATTGGTTGATACGCCAAAGATTCACCAATAAATCTTGCTTCCTTGAATTTTCCTTATTTCTTTCTCTAAAATTTGTTCTTTCTATGTGTTGTGGCTTTAAGAGCTTTAAGTTGTGTGCTCTTTGAGGTCTGAAATGAGTCACTTTTATATAGGGATTGATTAGAGCCTTAGAGTTGTATTTCTTTAAGGTTTAGAAAAAATTGCACTGTCCACCGTTGCAGTGAAACACTATTCATTACTGGGGCGAAAGGATTGTAGCACAGATACGGACACTGTAGCGATTTACTGTAGCAATTCGATTTTTGCCTTGTTTTCTTTAGATTTTTATCTCCAATTGCTCCATTGACTCTAAACCTATAAAATAACAATAAAATATATAAAAAGCCTATTATTCTTATTAAGATGAGCAATTAATTAAGTTATGAGAGTGAAAATAGTAGATATAATTTACACTTATCAAATACTTAACAAAGGTAGATTAGAAGTCTTAGATCAGATGTTTAGCTTTGTTATAGTATGGGACAAGCAGATTAGCCTTGTAGTTATACTCTCCGACACTTGCTTGATAACTAATATGGAATCGCCCCAAACTTCAATACCGTTGATCCTCATTTCTGAAAGTATTTTCAAACCAATGATGAGGGCTTCATACTGGGCCTGATTGTTGGTGCATGGGAAGTCCAACAAGAAAGACATCTTTGTTTTCAACCCTGAGGGGGATACCATGACAATCTTTGCTCTAGCGGCTTGATTTATCTTTGAATCGTCAAACCATAATTGCCAACTTATACCCAAGTTGCCGATTTTATGATTGGATGTAACTGTGAATGACGCAGAATGGTCCAGGAGGAAATTGGTCAAAAGTGTGTCCCTTGACAACCTTCTGGAGAACATACTTCAGGTTAAATTTTGACAATGCGATCGCCCATTTTTCCAGTCAATTTCTAAAGAACGATTTTGACAAGAGATATTTTATAATGTCTGTTTGGCTTATCACATGCATCGTTATGGATAACAAATAGTATCTCAAATTAAAATATGAGAAAAACAAGGCGAAACACAATTTTTCAATAGCAATGTATCTTTTTTCCGTGTCATTTAAAACTTGATTGAAATAGTAAATGGCCTTATTAACACTGTTATATTCTTGTGCTAACATATTGTCGATGAATTCTTCTACAGCTGCGTGTATAGAATCAGAAGCACTCTTGGTTTAGGTGGCACAATGACTGGTTTACTTGTGAGGTATTTCTTGATTTCCTGGAAGACCTTCTTATGATGAGTCATCCATTTGAACTTTTCTCCATTTTTTAATCTGAGAAAGGGGTATCATGCATGGAGTCGATCGGTAGAGTTTGAAATAAATCACTTAAAAAAATTATTTTGCCGACCAATCGTTGTAATTATTTCTTGGTTCTTGGTGTAGGTACGTCTATAATCACCCTAACCTTATTTTGGTTTACCTCCACTCTCCATTATTGTATTAAGAAGCCAAGAAAATGACTAGCTGAGACTTTGAATGCACACATTAATGGATTCATCTTTAGATGGTGTAGTCTCATTATTTAAAAAGCTATTTGTAGATTGGCTAGATGTTGGCCCTCAAAATTTAACTTGATCACCACGTCGTTAATGTAGACCTCCAAAAAAGCTTAGAACCTGGTTGAATGCAGTCGAATCGACCAGTATATCAGCTCTAGGCATAGGGTATTGATAAGGACATATTTTTCATATATGTTTTATATTTTTATTTTGATATTTTATTATTTTATGAGAATAAATGGCTTTTCATGCACATTATTGTTCATATATATGGACTTGATTAAAATTTAACAAGGGAAGAAAATGCAACAATACTCAAATTATGCATCTGTCACCCTAACCCTACAAGAGTTGTCACTCCACCGTTGAGACCTTGAACAAAATAGGAAAATCAGAATTAAGACCTGAATAAGTCACGCATTTTTGCTCTAGCACTAACCAGCCATCGCACTAGCGGCAGCCTAGTGATTTCAGCTTTTAAACGTAGCGCCCCAGTGATAACATGATAGCTTCCTAGCGACAACATGATTTTTGACTCGGTAATAATTGAGGTTTTTAAGATTAAATCAATCCCTATAAATAGTCACCCATCCTCAACCTTCAAAGAACATCCAAGAAGACACAAGACACTCAAGAGACTTACACACAAGTCTTAGAGAGCAATTAGATCATAACTAAAGCAGCTATAGAAAGAAATTCAAGGTGTTCTTCAGTATCAAGAGTTCCTTTAGCAGCACAATCAAGAGCAATTCGACGTCTATATTAGTTGCTATGGCTTATATCATGTATTCTTATTATTTTTGTCGTTGATTTATTAGCCATGAACTAAATTTTCTTTCTAGGGTTAATACTTGAACTCAATACGTGCGCTTAATTGCCATATCTTTCTAATATTTAATAAACTTAGTTCTTTGTTATTCAAATTATTTGTTCTTAATATTTCATTATATCTGGCCAATATTTTAACTGACTTGGTAATATTTTGATAAACTCAAAAGAGGCATCATTATATTTAGACCTAGATAATTTGATGCATAATTGTAGAGTAATATTCAATGTTGCATACGCAAGTTTTAAATTAGGATAAAAATATACGTAATTGGTATGTATGATCAATAAGACTTGTTCTTAGTGAATCTTAATTTATTAAGTACCATAGAAATATAGGTATTTAGTAAATTAAGATATACTTGCATTACTTTGGGAGAGGCTTTGTGAATACAATAGTGTCTTGATTAATAACAAAGATTGAAGGAATTAAATATTAGAGAATTAATCATTAGAAAATATATTAAGGGGTAATTTTAATCATAGGTTTTCTCTATATTGTTATCTTCCAAATTGCTATTGTGTCATTGCTTTTATATTTTTCAATTTTATTCTTAAGATTTTGATTTTTTGAATAATCACTAGAAAGATATCATTTTAGTACTTGGTTAAAAAGAAGATATTATCCCTGTGGGTTTGACATTTGACTCATTTGTCCCCTTATTACTTACATATGGTAGTGCATACTTACATTTCATTTTAAGATATAGAATTATTGCATCAAGTATTCATCGTCTGGGGTCGCCAAATTGAGTTTACGAAAGTATATGCAAAGTGTTAGCTTGCCATTCTTCTTGATAATTTGGACGACATTGGACAACCACTCTATGTAACTTACCTCATAAAACCTACCTTGAGGAGTTTTTTTAATTTCTTCAGCGATTGTTTCTTCAACTTCCCTTTACATTATTCTTATATGTTGCTTATATGGACAAAAATCGTCCTTAATTGGCAAGCTATGTTCAACCAAATTTTTGCTGAGGCCAAACATCTCAGTATAATCCCATGCAAAGCAATCTCTAAACTCTCTAAGGATCACCAATAGTCTATACTAAAAGGTCAGATCAAAGCCTTTGCTGCTAAAAATTGGCTTGTGGTGGCTCATTATTCTTAAATTGATCTTTTTGAGCTTGCTTTAAAGGTTGTGGTCGTCCATATTTGCTAGAGCTGGTTTTAATTCTTGGTCGATTTGTAGGTTTTGTCTCTCATCTTCTTAAATGCACTCGATCAAAGAGGATATATACCTTCGTCACTACATCGAAAAAATAGACTAAAGGTCATCTAGTTTTGACCGAAGTGAGGTATGTAAGTTCACCCTTGATGACTTGGGTGTCTATCAACACTGTTGTCACTGTATCTTTAGTATATCAGTTTGTGTCATTCCTTTTCAAGATAGTGGTAGTAATGGTAGGTCGTACAATGAAGCTAACCCCACCTACTCATCTCATTAGAATGGCTTAGGGTCGTCATGAATTATTTTGATCGAGCCAACTAGCTACCATCTGAAGATCATCTGGTATATACTGGACAGTAAAGTCTTATTTGAACAGATCCAATCATGTCAAATGAGGACGTTGTAGTCATTTAGGACATTGACTATATAGAATGGTTCTTCCTTCTCAATATAGTTGATTTTAACTATGAGAGAGATAAATTCGTCGAGCAGGGTTTTATGGCAAGCAAAGTTGGTCATAATGACTTCAAAAGGCTCTAAGTCGCTCCTACTTATGCCTAATTTCTTTAGCACTCTCAAGGGTAAAATATTGTCTCCTGATCCATTGTTGATTAGGATTCTCTTAACATAAAGGGGACGAATATATTGGATCATATAGTCGGCCGAATGGGGTAGAGTTAATGGTGCTAAGTCATCCGACACATCCTGTATAATGTGACATATATCTACCATAATGCCATCCAATGTTAAAGGCTCGGCTGGCTTCGAATGAATTGATTCGGGCAACACGACTACCATATTGATGAGTTATTTTAGGGAGATCTCTTTCTTTGTCCCCTGCTTAGGCTGATAACCCTGAATCTTAAGACTAGGTTGATTTTCAAGGTCGTCGAGAATTTCATCGTCATTAGTTTTGGGGTGATCTTTCATCAATTTTTCTGTTCACTAGCACCCAGACTCTTTTTTGGGGTTTATTATCCCTTCTGGTCGGTCTAGATAGTTGTGGAACCTTTGGTGCTCTATTACTATAGAGCTTTTTGTTGAGGCTATTAATTTTTGCCAAGGTTTCTTTAGAACCAACAACAGGCATTTTTCCCTTAAAACAAAAAAAAAAGTCAACCTTCGTCGATTAACCGCTGAATTTTATTTTTGAACACAATACAGTTGTTTGCACTGTGTTGCCAAACGTTGTGCCACTTGCAATAGTCTTCCCCTGTATAATTATTGACCGGAGGGATGGTGTGGCTTTCAGAAATCTTTATCTACTTATACGTTAAGAGTGATTCGAAGATTTGATTGGCTTTCTGTAGATCAAATGAATATTCTATGGCAATCTGGGTGTTGTCAAATTTCTTCTTTTCCCTACTAGGGGTCTCTTTCTTTAGTATTGGGCACTCATACGACCTTTCGTGGATCACCTCAGCTATACAAACTTCCTCATCAGAGTTTAACTCGTTTGATCCCTTTCTAAATCAGTCTGGATAGTAGCAACCACCAGCTAATTCTTATAATATGTCTTTTTAGAGGACACTTGCGTCTAATTTTTTTTCCATTAAAAGCCATTTGTAGTTGGCCATTCGGGTGGCCAACTCATATAAATCCTTGAAGTGATGCTTCTTGAAATATTTCGTCATAGTGAAGGACATACCTCAAATAACAATTGGGACTAAATCAGCTTCAGAGATCAGCGTCTTGCAGTATGTCAAAGATTTTTAAATTGGCCAATATATTTCGAAACTAATTCGCTAGGCATTTGGGTGACCCTAGTTAAGTTCACCAAAGTGACCTCTGGAGGCAGCCTATGGAATTTGGCCTAAAATTTATCTTCCATTTGCACCGAATTAGCAATCGACTCAGGTACTAGACTGGTATACCAAGTGAAAGCTGTTTGGGTCGAGGAATTATTGAACAGTTCAGCTTCTAGAAATAAGACAAACTGGCCTCACTACACTGCATTGTGAACCTAGAAATATGTTCAAATGTGGTAATAATTTCTTTGCCCAAAAATAGAAAGAATTTGAGAATTTTATATCCTTTTGAAAAAGGGAAAAATGTATCTATACTATAGGGGTATGACTTCTTAAAAGATGTTCATACCATAAGGTGTAAGTCAACCTTCATGTTTTGTAATGCTTTAAGTAATATATTACGGTCTATCTCAGGTCACTCGAAATTACTAGCAGGTTATACTAGTTTTATAGACCCAAATTATATTCACCAAGTTGAGTTTGACCGACTTGTTCTTGACTTTGGCAATGGGTTGCTGCAAACTTCCTAAAGTAATCATGTTACCAGCTTGATCATAACTGAAAATATACCCTAGTTAGTTTTAATAGTCCTGTGAGTTTGAAGACTCACCTCTCTTAGGTCACTTGAGGATATTGACCGATCCATATTATAGTTAGGTTTGATTATTATACCATCGTCAGGGCTCCTATAAGTCAGGGTTGGGACAACTCAGTAAAAGAGCAGTCATGTCTGTTTGGTTCTACCTCATTATTTTAAGATTTTTCATAATATTTTAGCTCATATTCTGATTATCCTTAATCAATGGTCAAAAAATGGTAACCATTTGATTCGTCAATATTATGCCAAGTTGATGAGTATATTGGGTGATCTAGGCGACCAGCCCTTGCACATCGACCGTGAAAAATGGCTTGGGGTTTGGAAGAGCACTACAGTGAATTTCTTCCAACTACTAGTTCAGTACATCTTTCGCAGTATGAGCTAAACTCGCTCTATCGTGTTCAAAATCGGTACGATCCCTGATCTATGGTAGTGTTACCACAGAAGATTCAAAATCATTCTTTTTTGTTTTATTCTTTGCCAACTATTTAGTTTTTACAATCATACAAGAAAGTTGGTCCCCCTAATAAACACAATAAACAATCCATATCATAGCACGATAGCAATAAGAGAATCAGCAAAAAATCCATTTGTATCACAAGAAGACAGTAAGGAATCCATTCATTAATAAATTACCAAATATACAACATGAAAAACAAGAAATTCATTCATTGACAAAATACCATGACAATAAGGAGTCCCCATGACAGTATAAATTCCTCATCAAGTTAAGGTAAATAAAATTTTTTGTTTTCATGTTATTAGTTACCATACTTGGTTGCACAGAATCAGCCTTTATTAGCTAGATTTCTTTGTTTATTTTTGTTCCAACCGTTATATTGCTTTGTGTATAAATATGTACCACTCTTCAACCCTGAATATACATAGAATTTCAATATATTTTTTAAAATTATTTATGGTATCAGAGCCTACCATGAGTTGCAGCATAAAACCCCTCTCCCCTTTATCACATCCCAAATAACTAAGCCTAAACATACAAGCCTTCCATCAATGTACGAGTTTTATTTCAATAAAACCTGATGAAACCAATTTCTTGTTGTGGCATTCTCAAGTTTTGCCATTGATTCATTCCATTAAGGTTTTGCATTATTTCGTTCCCTTAAGGTTTTGCATTATGTCACAACTGAAGAGAAGCCATCTGCTGAAATACAAAGTGATGATGGAAAGAAAGTAATGAATCCAGGATTTGCTTTTTAGGAAAACAATGATGGTTTCCTTATCTCTTGGTTGTCAGGATTAATGATAAAAGAGGTATTGAGTGCCATCATTGGTACTGAAACTGCATATCAAGTATGAAAATCCCTTGAGGATCAACTACTGCCCACAACTAAGGAGAAGGAGGTGCATCTCATAGATCGACTTCTAACCTTGAAAAAAGGGTCTTGATCTCTTAAAGAGTATCTCAAAAAATTCAAATATCTTTGTGATTGTTTGGCAGCCATAAGCAAACCAGTGGCAGACTTGGAAAAGGTTTTCAATCTTGCTAGAGGGCTAGGAATAAATTACCAAGATTTTCATTTGGCTATGCTCTCTAAACCACCATATCCCTTGTTCAAGCAATTTGTTATGGCTCTTAAAAATCATGAGTAGATTCTAGTTAACTAAGAAGAAGAAACTATAAACTCCATTGATCACGCACAAGCACATCTCACTCAAACACTTGCAACTTTAACCCTACAGGAAGAGGAAATGTAGTAGATCAAACAATCCAAAATTAAATCAAATCATGAAACTAAATTAGCAAAGGAACAAGCAACAAACACCGAAATAATAAAAGGAAAACGTATTTTGAAAAATCTTTTATAAGCCAAATCATACAGCTGATAAGTGCAGAAAAATACACCACAAACCAAAGAGCTTCCCCAAGCTCTGATGGCCATGAACTTTAATGAAGAAGGAGATGCAAATTTTTATTCTGAGTCTGGTACAATAATTCACATGACCAATAACCTAGGTAAAATCCAAAGCCTCAGAACATACAAAGGTAATGATACTATTGTTGTAGGGAACAGAGATAATTTAAAATTTTCTCACGGTGATCACTCAAAGTTAACCACTAAGTTTGGTAATCTTAATCTAAAAGATATTTTAGTTGTACCTGAATTGAAAAAAAAATCTCTCATCCATAAGAAAACTAACTGAAGATAATTCTTGTATTATTGAATTTAACTCAAATGAATTTTTTTATTAAGGATCAACATGGAATAATTTTGGCAAAGGGATATAAAAAAGTTGGGCTATATGTTTTAGAGGAGGACCACCATAAAGCTTTGAATGTTACAAGGATAAGCAAGGCTCCCTTAAACATATGGTATCAACAAATGGGACATCCTCATTTTAAATCAATCAAGTTTTTACATAATAAGCGTCTTATTGATGTTGGTAGTTAGGTTAATATAAATGCTATTTGTGAAAATTGTCAAAAAAAGAAAATTTTGCAAACTTCCTTTTAAATCTTCAAATAAAATTTATAATTTTCCTTTACAAAAAATTCATTGTGACTTATGGGGGCTTGCCCTTATTCTTTCTAAAATAAATTCCAATATTATGTTATTTTTATTGATGATACAACACTTTATATGTGGATATATCCATTAAAAGGAAATCAAAATTTTTTAACTGCTTTTTTAAGTTCTAAAACAGGTGGAAAATTAGTTTGACAAAAGGATTAAAATTTTCAAAAAGACAGAGGTAGAGAATTTACATCTAATGGCTTTAAGGAACACCTAATTTAATGCAGGATAATTCAACAGTTTTCATGCCTTAATATCCCTTAACAAAATAGAATTGCAGAAAGGAAACATCAACACATTGTCGAGATTGGTTTGACATTACTTTTCCATGCAAATATGCCTTTATCTTATTAGGTTGATGCATTCTTTCTAGCTGTTTATATTATAAATAGAATGCCATATTCAGTTTTAAATATGAAAACTCAATTTTCAAAATTATTTCAAAGAGATCCTGACTATAAAAACTTACATAGCTTTGGTTATAAATGTTATCCTTAGTTGCATGATAAAAGGAAAAACAAATTCTCACCAACAATATATCCATATGTATTTATTGGATATAGCTCTGTACATAAAGGTTACCATTGTCTCCACACATCATCAAATAGAGTTTACATATCGAGACATCTGGTATTTGATGAGAATTTGTTCCCTTATAAAACTAATGCTTTATCTAATGCACAAATAAAGGTACCTCATGAGGTTGTTACATTCTCGGAAGCAAAATCTTGGACATAAAAGTCACAATCACAAAGCAGCTATAAACAAGTTGATAACCAATAAATCACCACCAACTGTTATGATTATCGAGAGCCGAATTCACATGAAAGGCCTAATTCATATAAAAGACCTTCCAATGAATAGATGCACAGGAAATGGAAACAAATAATGAAGTCTCTCCCATAACCTTAAGCGATGAATCACTACCCAACCAAAATACTGAAACTATCCAAAACTATAAAGAAACTGAATACTGTAAAGATTAAGATACCTCAAATACAAATTCAAATACCATCCACAAACCTTATTATGCTTCTGATGGCATTGATTTAATTATAGACTTAGGCGATCCTCTAGGACCAACATAAATAACATGATAACCCTATATAAGCTATGATAAAATCCTAGCTTAACTGATCAAATGGCACTTGTTACTAATGAAGAACCCAAATCCTAGAAGAAAGCCTTACAAAAACCTAATTGGCTAGTTGCTATGAAAGAAGAACTACAAGCCCTTTAACAAAACAAAACCTGGACACTCGTTCCAAGACCTATAAGGACTAATATTGTAGGATAAAAATGGGTTTTTAAAATCAAATACAAGGAAGATGGAATAGTGAATCGATTCAAAGTAAGGTTTGTGGCTCAAGGGTATACAAAAGTTCATGGTATAACTATGAGGAGGCATTTAGCCCAGTTGTAAAACTAATAATAATTTGAATAGTATTAGCAATTGCATTAACATCAAAATGGTCTATGAGACAACTCAATGTTAAAAATGCATTATTGCATGCGGCTTTGAAGGAGATTATATTTATGGAACAACTGTTAATGTGTATGGTGTATACATGTAATTGTGTTCATTGCTCATTGATAAGTGCATTTTATACATTATATTGTATCTTTTCTAAACTTGATAATTGTTTAATTTAAATAAGAAAATAAGGCTTTATATGTGTATTAACTTAATTTTGTAGGTTTCAAGTTAATGGAGCTATTTGGGATGAAAATTCAAAGAAAATAAGTCAAAAAAATATATATATGCTACAGTGCTCGGTGCCAAATTACCTAGGATTTGGTGCCCAAGCACTAAATCGGACAGAATGTTTGGCGCCCGAGTGCCAAAAAGTAGCTCCTATGTGCCACAACCTATTTTAATACTCATTTTCTTATCCTAATTTGAAAATTATAAGTACTACTCTTTAGTCATTTCTCACATTATCAAAGGGGAACACTAAATAGAGTGAGAATTGAGAGTTTTTAGTGAGAGAAATACCATTGAAGCTTGGATTGAGGGAGATTATGGAAGATTGAATACTTTCAAGGGCTTCTCCAAGTAGTTCCTTCTATCTCTCTAACTAAAGTTCTATTTGATCCTTGATTATATGTGTGCCTACATTAGTGGATGGTGATGCAAAAAATAAGCATTTGGAGTGTTAATAAAAAAAAACAAAAAATCATAGAGACCATTTCATTATCTTGTGTGCATAAACTAATTCTAGTGCATGTGATTAATGATTTTAGCAATTTATACACGCACTAAGTAGGCCACTTGTGGGTTAGAATAAGTGTTTGATTAACATGTTGAACGATTATAATGTTTAGACTTTCCTTGAAGATAGTAGTTATGAAAATGTTTTGAGACAAATCATTAATCATCTGCTGACCCCATGCTTTCTGTCCTTTTGGAGTTTGTTGTCATTTTTAATTTTTGTTTTTATTTTATTTTATTGTGAGATGTGCTTTCTTACTCAAGGACGAGCAAGTATTTAAGTTTGAGGGAGTTTGAAAAATGCGTTTTATACATTATATTGCATCTCTTCTAAACTTGATAATTGCTTAATTTAAATAAGAAAATATGCATTTTTATATGTATTAATTTAATTTTGTAGGTTTCAAGTTAATAGAGCTATTTAAGATGAAAATTCAATGAAAATGAGCAAAAAACAAAATACCCTACAGTGCTGATGAACAGTATAGGTACTATAGTAACCCCGCTACAGTGCTCGGCGCCCAGGCATGAAATCAGGCAAAATGTTTAGCGCTTGAGCACAAAAAATTGGGGCCTAGGTGCCACCACATGTATTAATACGCATTTTCTAACCCTAATTTGAAACCTATAAATACTACCCTTTAGCAATTTCTCATACTATAAGAGGAGAACACGAAATAGAAAGAGAATTAAGAGTTTTTGGTGAGAGAAACACCATTGAAGCTTGGATTGAGGTTGATTATTGAAGATTGAAGGCTTTCAAGGACTTCTCTAACTAGTTCATTCTTTCTCTCTAACTCTTTTACATTTAATTTAAGTTTGTGATTGTAATTTGTTTTATTTTGAACATGAGTACTTTTGTGAATTTTTGGATTGATGTATTTGAGTATTTTCTTATGGATTGCTAGATTATATGTTCTAAGACTTGATGAAAATTTATTGAACAATATGTGTTGATGTTATTATGTGATTAATGACTATTTTGTGTTATTCAGTTTTGCTTTTTTATGTGCTTAATGCTTCTAATTGCATTGGAAAATGAATTGAATAATTTAAACAAATTGGGTTTGCACTTGGGAGAGTCTAACCTACATATTGGTTGTAAAAAGCATAGCTTTGAATTTGTTGAATTGGGAGACTAATGAACTTAAGGTAGTCATATAGAGGTAGCTTAATGCATGTATGTATAATGAGTTAGATAGAGATATCAACCTAATTGTATATGCATATGGTCTTATTCGATACTCGGGAGAGGTAATAAGACTAATCTTACACCCTTGACTGAATGCATAAAATTAGTTATTAGTCACCAATGATAAAGAGCATAGAAACAATAGAGGGAAATCAAGTCCATAGAACCTATTTCTATAGAACTTTCATATCTTTAATTTACCAAGTTATTTAGTTTTAAGCATTTCTAATTCTATAATTCAACTTATCATTTATATTAGCCTAGATAAAGCTAGGTTGCCAACATTACAGTACTTAGCAATAATTTAGGACATAATCCTTATGAGAAGATACTCACTTATCACTTTATTACTTGCTCACGACCCATGCACTTGCGATTATAATTCGCGTGTGTATAAATTCGCGAACAATCATTTTATCTAATGCTTGACAATCATACATAATTACATAGCAAAATTGAAAAGTAATTTTCTAAGTAATAAACATACTGCAATTGAAGCATTGTTACACTAACAAGTCCAGAAAATCATAACTTTGAAGCCTTTAAATATTTATTTATTTGGAGCTTGCATTGAAGTCAACTATTGAACAATTCTAAGCTCCATAAAGTGGTGGGATTGAAAATCTAGAATGACAGCATGTTTCATTACTTTCCAACAAGATTCAATTTCGAAATCCTCTTAAAATGAAGGTGTTTTGTTGACATAAAAATGGGGACCTTATTGAAACAAGTTCAAAACTTATTTTTTATAGTTAACAAAAGTAGAAGGCTAAATGAAACATTTGCAATCCTTTAGCGACCTCACTCTTTGCATGGTTGACACTTATCGCTTATACATCTCATGAATGCTGTCAAGTGTCAGTTATAAAGGCTACATATGCCAATTGTCAAACAAGTGGCCATGTGTCAAGATTCCTTTTTTCATGAAATAAGGACCTCTTTGCAACATTTGTAGAGTATGTTTCTCACTTTTCAGAGAGGTCTTGAAACGTATCCTACTTTTGGAAATCATCCTAGATCGAATTGTTTGATTTGTCTCGCTACCCCAGTGCTCAATGCGTACACTTCATATTATGAGACTCCCTAGGTTCAACTCTATTTGTCTTACGAAACATTTTCACAAGTCCATGAATAATGTCCCATACACACGTTACGAATATTACAAAATAGAGCATTGAACCATACAAGTTGAGGTCAACCATATCCATATAATCTTTCCATCACCTATATCCTGGAAAAGCAAAGACCCAAACCATCACCGTCAAATCTCTATATGCTCAATCGTAAACTTATCTCTAGATTTGTATTTTTGTAAAACAATATCCGCAAACACCTTTACGATATTGTTTAACCTTACGAAAAACTCCTTTTCTAGGGTATATGCTTTTGGCCAAAAGACTTTCTAAAATATAATTCTTAGAGCATTAGGATATATAATTCACCAATATGAGCTGATGGATCCCAGATATACGCACACCAAACAACATAAGAATCGGATCATACCCAACGACACCGGTTAGACCATGAAAGGTCTTTAACATGCGTGGAACCAAAACATTGTTGATCACTCATAAGCCCACCGTGGTGTAGGTCATAGGACCATGAATACTACTCAACTTGAGAAAACCCTCAATTAACAGCTTTATGGGATGTCTATTAGAGGTTTTAATGAGTTTTTTCAGTACCTAGTCCTTATTGAATACTTGTATGCTCATACAAACTTCTACTAAGCTTATGGTCTACTATGAATAACGATCTGAACAATTCAGATATAGATATACACTGATCCAGAAGGAATGCCAATCGACCTGTATTTGTAGCCATAAATTAGGAACAATGTTTTTGAGAATATACTGCATAATGACAGTTCTTAGAACCATTTGCAACGATGTCATTACTAATATATTCCCAAGTATTTGTCTTATTTTAGACAAGGTCTAATTTTTAGAATTGTTAACTTTAAGCACTAACCCAAACTCTTTTGGATCAGATCTAAACTCCTTTTGATTTACAATGTCTGTAAATGTTACAAATGTTTTACCATATAATTATATATTAACGATCATTATCGAAATAATTACTATTAATCGGAATGACACTTAAGTACCATCTCCAACAACTCCCACTTGCTCAAGTACCATTCATGAAGATATCTAATATCTATCGTCTCAATGTGTTTCTCAAACACTCTTAGGAGTTAAGGTGCCAGTGAACAGGTCCGCTATATTTCTATAGGATTTACTCTAGATACTATTACATCTCTTACGATAAAGCTTTGTCTAAATATATGGTATAATATCTCCACATATTTAGACTTCTAGTGTATTTTTGGCTAAATACTTGAGCAATTACCTCATTAATTGTCATAATATAGTGGGATAGTATCCATTGAACTTGAAAAAATTCTGAGTTCAACAACTATTTTACATATCCATATTACTTCATTTACAGCTTCTAAAGCCACAAGATATTCTTCCTCCAAGGTAGAATTAGTTATGAACGCTTACTTAACATACTACTAAATGATTGTGGCACCTATAAAAATGAACACATATTTAGATGTAGACTTTCTATCATCGTGATTAGACTCGAAGTCTGAATCAGTGTATCTTTTTATTTGTGAATTATATTCTCCATATATTTGAAACTTATCCTCTGTAGATCTAAGATATTTTAGGATATATTTCACGACCATCTGATAGTCGTTACTTGTATCAAATAGATACCTGCTCGTAACACTTACATCCTTGCCGATGTTAGGTTTTGTACAGAACAAGGTGTACATCAAACTATTTATAGTTTATACATATTTTATGTTAGACATTCTAACTTTTTCATCTTTCATCTAATGAGACATTTTCCTTTAAAGATAATTGCCATGTTTGAAAGGTACAATAATTGTCTTGCAATTGTTAAGCTTTTACTTAATAATTCTTGACTAACTATTACATACCTATATCATTGTTTATATGAGTATATCATCCATACATAGAGAACCTAAAAGACAATCTTGCTTGCACTGCCATTTTTGAACACACTTGCTTCATCTTTATTTTTGATAAAATCAGACTCTCTCATTTCTTAATAAAAAATAAATATTCTAGCTTCGGGAGGTATGCTTAGGTCCATAAATGAATTTCTTTAGTCTGTATACTAAATTATAAAACCTTTAGGCTGTTTCATGTATATCTTTTACTCGAGACATGCATTTCAGAATACGGTCTTCACATTCATTTGCCAGATTTCATAAATCATAATATGCTATAATACCCAAAAAATTCGAATCGAAATTAGCATAGTGACAATGAAAGGTTTTCTTATAATCGATCACATATCGCTGAGTGTAACCTTTTACCACTAGTATGGCTTTAAAAGTCTCTACCTTCAATAGGTCCTTACGCTTCCGCTTGTAAACTCTTTTACAAACACTCGGAACTATTTCTTTGGGAAGCTTAATCAAGTCATAGACTTGATTGACATGCATTGAGTCAATTTTGAATTTCATGGTTTCTTACCATTTTTCTGAATTGATGTCTAACATCACCTCTTTACAAGTCATATGATCTTTTTCTTCAACTAAAGAATCCCCAAGGACATCTTTAGGTATTAAACAATACATTATAGATATTCTTAACATTCTTTTTTATATACGTAGAAGGTGTGTTTAAAAGGTATTTCATTTGCTTGAGCATGAAGTTCCATCATCGGTTCTATAAATCTTGGATTGACTTGGCAAAGTTTAATCCTTCTACAATCTATACAATCTATGGGAAACTATTTCTATAGGAAAGTGGCATTATAAAAAATGAATGTTTTGTTCTTGTTGGATCATAGAACTGGTATCCCTTAAAGTATTTGGGATATCCTTTGGACCGATACTTGTACCCATTGGGTGCAAGTTTATCATGTTAGGTAATTTTACTTAAATAGGGACAGCCACAAATCTTAACATACTTAAAGACTTGGTTTCCTACTAGTATATATCTCGTATGGAGTAATAGGGAAAGTTATAATGAAACTCTATTCAATTAAGTGGACAACAATCTCTTGAGCATAACCCTATAGATATTTTTAAAAGATTGGTATAACTCTTTATCAATCAGTCCTTATATAATAAAGATCAATTTTTCATTTCCAGAAACACTATTGTATTTTAGAAATACTTGGAGGATTATAGTGAGAATCTCGTTCTACTTTAAAACTTTTATGGAATTCACTACTTATGTATTTATTGTTTTAATCTGATCAAAGACATTTGATACATATAATGGTTGGTTTATCTACCTCAAGTCGAAAGCCCTTTGAATATTTCAAAAGTTTCTAACTTATGTTTCAACAAACACATGTCCTGATCGTGACATTCATTGATGAAGACAACAAAGTAGGGAAGCTTATCTATAGCAGTATGATTCATTAAACCATGTACATCACCATGTATAAGTTTCAATAAATCGTTGGCATGGTGTCGTACACCATCAATGGAGTCTTAGTCATCATCCCTTGACTACAAGATTCATAAATTGGATAGGGTGCCACGGTAAGATCAGAAATCTAACCATCCTCAACCCGTATGTCCTAGTCTCATTTGCCACTATTCTATAATATTCAAAGTTCCCAAACTTATTTCTTAATTATAATGGCCTTTCCTCAACTGATGTTACATTATCAACATCATGCAAATATAATAGACAATTGTTTCTATATACATGATAACCTTCAGTGTCTCACATAAGAAGGGATATTGTTTATCAGATAATGTTCAGTATAAAATAGTTAGTATATAATCTTATGCTTCGTAGCAGAAAAGTGAAGTGACTGAAAGTCTGAACAACTTCATCATTATGAAAATCTCTATTTCCCACATGAAGGTGAACTTCTCCTTACGGTAGCATTTTAATCATTTCTTAAATTATACAACAATTATAGATATGAGAGGAATGGGCAGTATCTAATACATAACTTGTTCTAGCATCAAATGTTGATGAAATGTCAATGTTTTAGTAAACATTCATCTAAAGGGTTTATATTGTTTATTTCAAGGAACTATGGACAGTAACGTTTACAGGGTCCAACAATGTTACAATAGAAATAATTTCCTTTGCACTTATTCTCATCTTGCAGATTTTGAATATATAAAAATAATTCTTTCAGTAAGGAGCATAATACTACTTGCACTATTCCTGTGCTCTTGCTCCCACTGAATATCAGTAGATATTGAGGTTATGATATATTTGTGAATTGTCTCTCAAATCATCTTTATCCTTTTTTTGATAATTTAAACCTCTTTAGAAGAAGTATTATTAGAAACATCTCTTATCATCTACTGATCTATGATATATTCAAGTTGTACCGAATCTAGAATGATTCTAAGGTTCTGAGTCAGTCATAATTATTACTCTGGTGCCCTTCTATTCGTGTATGTTTAATATGTATATCTAATGGCTTGCTTATATTCTTTTTATCTTATCTCTATAAGACAAGACAAGAGATGTTTAGCGGAATCATTTCTAATCGTTAATTTTAATGTTGTTAGATCATGGATATAACTAGTATATGTTTTCGATCTAAAGACGCCCTCCCAATACTTTACATATTTTCCTTAATCTCTAAAACAAGAAAGTAAAAATTTAAGTATTTTAAATTTTATAGTGAGAAGTAGATCTAACCAGCATTCTACTTAGGCTTTATGTTTTAGCAATATTGGCCTTTGTAAAACCTAAAAGGTAGACAACTCTTGTTAATTACATCTTATGCAACTTTTACTTTTGATCTTAAACATACTTTATCTTTAAACTTTAGATATATTGGATAAATGTATTCCATATTAACTTGCCAATGATCAAATATAAGTTACTAATATTATCCTCATGCTTTAGTAATATTAGACAACACTTTTACTTATATTTGCCTCATCATATGTTTAACCGGTATGGTCTAGATTACACCAATCAGTCCCTCACGCTTTAGCAATATTAAAAAAGACCAAAATGACATGTCTAACATCGTATTGACAAGACAGACTATGTAAATATTCTCTCATAATGTGATACATTTTAATTTGATTAGGAGAGATTTTTTGTTAAATTTATAATGACTTTTCGCATCTCATACGGATCAATTCATAATCAAAATATTTGTTCACATAAGCATAACTAACTCCCACCAGTAGGGCTTCCGTTGTGGTAATAACATAAATAAATATTAGTAATTTATATAACATAGTAATATAACAATAATATTTGTATTAAAGAAAGCTCACATGCATATAATGCAAAATGTGGTGTACTATTTAGATGCCCCAGCGCTATAAAATTTTGAACGCCTTGGTGTTCAACTCTTTGAACACCCCGAACTATACTATGTAATACATTGGCAAAAGAAAATAAAACAAAAATTAAAAAATTTACTCTTTTTTTTGCACCTTGACATTCAACGTTATAATACCCTCGTGTTCAACCCTGAACACATCAGTAATCAACTCACCAACACCCCAGCGTTAAACTCTATAATGCCATAGTGTTGAGTTGCTGCGGACACCCCATCGTTAAGTCCTATAACGCCTAAACATTTAACACTTGAACACATCACCAAGTAACCACCAACGCCCTAACGTTATACTCTATAACGCCTCGGCATTGATATCTTTGAACGCCTCAGCATTAAACCAAGCAACGTCGTGGCGTTCATCTAAAAGATAAATACCCCAGTGTTGCAAGGATAATGCCCCAATGTTCATCTAGGCAGAACTCATAATTCTACATTTTTAATACTTGAAAACATGATTTAACACATTCTGGGTATCCCCAACACTTCTAACACACTACATTAACCTAGAAACACACGAAATTATACTCTGATACCATTGTTAACGTGTATTCATAGTGTATGCATGTGATTTTGTTCATTGCTCATTTTATCTAATGCATGACAATCATACATAATTATGTAGAAGAATAGGAAACTAATTTCCTAAGCTACAAAAATTAAAGTCTTGTTACACTAACAAGTCCAGAAAATTATACATTTGAAGCATTTGGACATTTCTTTACTTGGAGCTCACATTGAAGTCAACTCTTGAACAATTCTAGGCTTCAACAAAGTGGTGGATTGAAATTCTAGAATGGCAGTATGTTTGATTAATTTCCAGCAAAATTCAAATTTGAATCCTCTCAAAATGGGGCTATTTTGTTGACTTAAAAATGGAGACCTTATTGAAACAAGTTCAAAACTTATTTTTTTATAGTTAACAAAAGTGGGAGGCTAAATGCAATATTTGTAAACTTTAGCTGCCTTAGTCTTTGCATGGTTAACACTTGTCACTTATACATCTCATGCATGCTGCCAAGTGTCAATCATGCAAAGTCTACATGTGCCACTTGTCAAACAAGTGGCCATGTGTCAAGTTTCCCTTTGCCATGCAATAGGGACCTCTTTGCAACATTTACAAAGAATGTTTCCCATTTTTCAAAGAGATCCTGAAATGTATCCTGCTTTTCGAAATCATCCTAGATCAAACCGTTCGATCTGTCTCGTTACCCCAATACCCAATGAGTACACTTCATATTGCGAGACTCTCTAGGTTCACCTCCGTTTGTCTTACAGAATACTTCCATAAGTCCATGAACAATTTCTATACACACATTACAAATATTACAGAATGGTGCATTGAACAATACAAGTTGAGGTTAACCAAATCCATATAATCCTTCCATCACTTATATCCTATGAGATTAGAGACACAGATCATCACCGTAAATCTCTATGTGCATAAACTTATCTCTAAATTTGTATTTTCGTAAAATGATATCCTCAAACACCATTAAGATATTGTTTAACTCTACGAAAAACTCTTTTTTGGGGTATTTATTTTTGACCAAAAGACTTCTTAAAATATATTTCTCATAGCATCAGGATATATAAATTACCCATATGACATAACAGATCCTATATCTATGCACACCAGACTCCATAAGCATCGCACCATACCTAGTGACACCCAACAGTCAGACTATGAAAGGTCTCTGACATGCGTAAAACTAAAATAAAATGGATCACTCACAATCCCACTGTGACGCTCCGGTCAAAGGACTATGAATACTATTCAATCGAGAAGACCTTTCATTGAATGCTTTATGATATGTATATTGGAGGTCCTCGTGAGTCTGTTCAGTACCTAATCCTCACTGAATACCTGTATGCCCATACGAACTTCCACTAAACTCATGGTCTGCTAAGAGTAACCATTTGGACAATCTAGATATAGATATACAGTGATTCATAAGGAATGTTGATCGACCCGTGTCGGTAACCATAGATTAGGAATGATATTTTTAAGAATATACTGCATAATGACATTTCTTTGCACTATTTAAAACTCTTTACAATTATATCATTACTAATATATTTCCAGATTTTTGTCTTATTTCATACAAGGTTCTAATTTTTAGAATTGCTAACTTTAAACGCTGACCCAAACTCTTTTAGATCTATAATATCTGTAAATATTACAAGCTTCTTACCATATAGTTATGAATTAACAATTATTATCGAAATGATTATTGTTAATCAAAATGGCATGTAAGCACTATCTCTAACAACAACTACCACCAAAATTTTCTCACCCATGCTTCCCGGATCATGTGTGTAAGTTAAACAAATCCTTATATAGATTAAAACAAACACCATATGCTTGGTTTGATGGGTTATCTTTATATCTTCTTAATCTTGATTTTACTTATTGTAAGATAGATTCTTTTCTTTTCTTTTAAATAAATAAGAATAATTTGTTAACAATTGTTTTAATTTATGTTGATGATATAGTGATTATAAGGAATAATAACTTCGTTATTGAATAGCTTGTCTCACGATTAGGGAAAGAATTTGCTCTTAAGGATTTATGGCAACTACATTACTTCTTATGAGTAGAAATTCAGAACTTCTCAAAAGGGATATACTTATCTCAAACAAAGTATATCAAAGACTTTCTAAAGAAGACCAAGATGATAGAATGTTGTGGCATCTCAATGCTAATGGCTGTAAAATCACAGATCCATCCCTCAGACAAGAACCTAGTAAATCCAACCACCTAGAGAAAGATATTTGGAGCTTTTTAATATCTCACATTCACTTGACCTGACATAGTGCATACTGTTAATAAGGTATGTCAACACTTCTAAAGTCTAAATAAAGCTAATATGTGTGCTGTTAAATGAACTCCCAGGTATCTAAAAGGAACCATGGACTATAAAATTCAAATTTACCACTAAAGTTTGTTAGCATTATCTAGTTTTTTTGATAATGATTGGGTTGGCTATCTTGATACAAGAAGAAGCATTGTTGGGTTTTGCATATTTATAGGAGCCAACTGTGTTTCTTGGAACTCAAAGAAACAGCCTACAATATTATATTCAAGTGTAGAAGCTGAGTACAGGACCCTAGCTTTAGCGATAATAGAACTTACGTGAATCACTTATCTTTTTCGTGAAATTAGAATTCCTCAGTCTTACACTCCACAACTGCTTAGTTCTAAATGCACTACACATAATGACTAACCTAGCATTTCATAAAAGATAAAAATACATTGAACTTGACTACCACTTTGTTCAAGAAAAGGTTGCAAATAGCTATTTGATAACTAGATTCGTTCTTTGAAATGATCAAATCGCTAATGTTTTCATTAAAATATTATCCAAAAGGTAATTTTATAATTTTTGTGACAAGTTAGGAGTACAAAAGTTTTCACTCGCTAACTTGAGAGGGCATGATAAACACAACAAAGAATCTGCATCATAGCATGACAATAGTAAAGAATTAGCAAAGAATCCATCTATAATACAACAAGACAACAAGGAATCCATTCATTAATAAAATAACAAATATACAGCATGACAAACAAGGAATTCATTCATCAACAAAATACCATGACAACAAGGAGTCCGTATGACATCATAAATTCCTCTTCAAGTTAAGGCAAATAAAAATTTCTTTTCTCTTTTATTATTTACTATATTGTAGAATCAGCCTTTATTATCTAGATTTCTTTTCCTATTGCTTTGTATATAAATATGTACCACTCTTTAACCTTAAATATACACAAAATTTCAATATACTTTTCAAATTCTTTACCCATTAGGCGTGCCAAAAAGATATTCGTGCTATAAATTTCAAGGGACTTTGAGTTCGTGTATGCTCAATGTATGACTAGATAAATGTGGCCTCAGATTCGAGAGAAACTGAGACTAAAGGATTCACCAAGGCAGGGTTTGACTTGACTGTCAACAACCAAGGTTTACACCTGGGCTGTTAGTGAGCACGGTTTATCGTTAAACCTAGGTTGTAATGCAAAGAGCGTGTCATAGAGCTTGGGTGCTTTTTAGAGAAAGGACAGGTGAAGCTCAAACAACAAGGCTAAGAGATTTTTCAACAAGTAAAGATGTGGAGTCCTGGTTTGAACAATAAAAACAAGAGAAAAAGGATAAAAGACTTAAATTTAATGTATTATGTACATTGAATAGTTGATGATCTTTACAATGAGAAATCAAGCTAATTTATAGCCTATAAAATCCCTATAGAAAAATCTAATTTTATAAGAAAAGAAATTCTAATATAATACTACTTCCTATTATGTAGAAATTCCTAAATAAGCTTACAACCGCACAATTTGGCCCAAAATCCTAGAATGAGAAAACCCACCAAGCATTTTAGGCATAACAATAACTAAAAAAAGAAAGAAATAGAAGTTAAATTTTAGGTGTCACTTTATTCAAGTGATAAAATCTTTTCAAGTTAAAACAATTAAATTATGGGTGTCACTAAATTCAAGTGGTAAAATCTCTTAAGCTGAAACAAGAAATTAGGAGTGCAAACTCCTCTCATGCCAAGGTACCAGAAGGAATCAATGGTCGGCCATAATGAGAAACTTTAGACCTCAAATTGAAAATAATCTTATAATGGCTGAAACTAGCTTTTGAGAAGAGCTTTTCCCATTCTTTGTTGTTTCGCTCTTTGCTTTTGAAGAAATACGCCATAAATATGTCAAACCGTAGTTGTGTATTCAATTAGTCCTTATCTTGGAGGATGCTATCAAAAATACTGTTGATGTAAAGTTATTTATTAATAATATTCACAAATTTTAGAAATAGGCACCAATACCGATTAAATTGACTTAAATCGATCAATTTTTGGTTAGTTTAATTTTGTTCGATTTGGAGTTTAGTTCTTGATTGGTTCCATTTATTTGAAACCGATTGATTTAATTTTAAATCGGTTCAATTTGGTTTAAAAAAAATTAAAATAGGCTAAATATTTTTTAAAAAGAAATTGAAGCAACTCAATTCAATTTATGATGTTTGAACCAATTAGGTCAATTTCAGTTTATTATGGATCAAACCGAACAAAAACTTAATTTGCCCAACCCTGTACCTAACTATTATGAAATATTTCATTAAAATTAATCTTTAACATGATCTTAAAACTATCTAAAATATTATTGATAATAAATCTAACTTAACAATTATGTCTTATATATATATATTATTTTCTATATTTCTTTCTCTTTTTGTTTTTCACAAAATTAATTAGCATAAATCTCAATCTATATAATACTCAATTGAACACACAAATTAAAGTCTAACTTGGAATGGAATTTAAAAAACAATAGTTTAGTCTGACATAAATTTAGTATTTCCTCAAAGTTTTTTAATTTTTAGTTCAATATTTGCTAAAATTTATTAAAGAATCAACAAATAAATTCCAACATATTGAAAATTAAACTCATCATCAAAATTTTTAATCCACTTATTAAGAGAAGTACCAAAAAAATATTAGCTTGAATTGTACATAAATAAGTTATTGCATAACTTTACAAAATTAAACTCATTTAAGTATTGTTTACTTTATTACCCTTTCATTGTTAAATTTTAAGACATTTAATTACAATTGGTTATTGATATTTATTTCCAAAACCTGTGCATCTTAGAGATTAAATTGTTGGAATTTGTACTTACGTACCATCCCTTTATGTATGAATATTTGTTTAATATTTATACTAGTATTATCATTTCATTAAATCGCTAATTATATTTTATATATGGTAAGATATTTGTAACATTTCAAATATTGTATAATTTGGAAGAGTTCAGATTTAGTATAAATGAATTTAGATCAGTGCTAAGAATTAACAACGCTGAAAGTTATAAATACTAAGAGTTGGTACTGCTAAGAGTTATCAAGTTATAAGAGTCAGCGATATCTAAAAAGTTAGAGCCTTGTCTAAAATAAGATAAAGATTTAAGAATATATTAGTAAAGACGTAGTTGCAAAGCGTTGCAATTAGTGCTAGGAATGTCATTATGTAAATATGTTCTTAAATATTATATTCCTAATTTATCTTCACTGATGCTGGTCTATTAGTGAATACCTTAATAAATATATAGATCAGTGTATGTCTATATCTGGATGGTCTAGATGGTTAGTCTTAGCAGACCATGAGTTTAGTGGAAGCTCGTATAGAGATAGAGGTATTCAATAAGGACTAAATACTGAACAGACTCACAAAGACCTCAAATAGACATCCCACAAAGTCGTTAATGGAGGGTCTTTCAAGTTGAGTAATTTGTCAGAAACCTTTTATGGTCTGACTACTGGTGTTGCTAGGTATGGTCTAATGCTCAAGGAGTTTGGTGTATATAGATATAGGATCCATCAACTTATTTGGATGAGTAATATATCATAATGATCTAAGATTATATTTCAGAAAGTCTTATGGCCATAAGTAATAATTCTCGAGAAAAGAGTTTAACCCTAAGGATAAATAATATTACAAATATGTTTGTAAATATTATCTATTAAATACAATTTTAGAGATAAGCTTTCAGTAGTGCATATAAATATTTGACGGTGTTAATCTATATCTCCACTTTACCTGGATATAAATGATAGAGGGATTATATGAATATGTTATAATCTCAACTTGTATGATTTAACGCACCACGTTGTAAATATCTTGACTTTTCAACATAGTATACATCCTCATCTTCTATCAATATGAGCACTCTGCTTTCATAATAAGACACCCAAATCTAGAAACATCTAAAATTGTTTTAAACTAAGAGATATAAAATTCAGAATGTGTTTAGAATTATGATGTTGTGCTCTTTAATGCCACAACTATAACAAAATAAAAAGTATAAATAAAAGTAAATAAGTGTTGGGGGAAAAGTAAGTGACATTTGGGCTATATACAAAAATTTAATTGGGATCTTAGGCCCAACCTCCCAAGGAGAAGCCAATCTAAGTCAAACTCCATTAACGAACTCAATTGTCGCAGTCGAGAGAGATTCAGCTTCGTGTTGGAAATGGAGATTTCTTTCAAGTCGAGGCTATTAGGTATTTTGATTTACATCTCTCATGTAATAGAAATATAGTGTTGTATAACTGTTTTTTTGTACCCTATATTTTAAGATAAATAGTATCCCTTCATGTACTTGATAGTGAAGGTTATCATATGTATATACGAAATTATTTCTTATGTTTATATGATATGTATAATATTTTGATAACTGATTATCAATTAATTAATTAATGGTCATTATTGTTGGAATTTGTGCTTACATGCCATCCCATTATGTATGAATATTTGTTTAATATTTATACTAGTATTATTATTTCAATAAATCGCTAATTATATTTAGATATGGTAAGATGCTTGTAACGTTTCAGACATTGTACGATCTAAAAGAGTTCAGATCTGGTCTAAATGAGTTTAGATCAGTGCTAAGAATTAGCAACAGTGAGAGTTATAAATGCTAAGAGTTGGCACTGATAAGAGTTACCAGGTTATAAGAGTCAGTGATATCTAAAGAGTTAGAGCCTTGTTTGAAATGGGACAAAGACCTAAGAATGTATTAGTAATGACATAATTGCAAAGAGTTGCAAATAGTGCTAGAAAATGTCATTATGCAAATATGTTCTCAAATATTATGTTCCTGATCTATCTTCATTGATGCAGGTCTGTTAGTGAATACATTAACAAATATATAGATTGGTGTATGTCTATATCTGGATGGTCCAGATGGTTAGTCTTAACAAACCATGAGTTTAGTAGAAGCTTGTATAGAGATATAGGTATTCAGTAAGGACTGAATACTGAACAGAATCACAAAGATCTCCAATAGACATCCCATAAAGCCGTTAATGGAGGATCTTTCGAGTTGAGTAGTATTCGTGGTCCTTTGACCTGAGTGCCACGGTGGGCTTGTGAGTGATCCACTATACTTTGGTTCCACATATTTCAGAAACCTTTCATGGTCTAACCGCTGGGTGTCGCTGGGTATGGTCCGATGCTCATGAAGTCTAGTGTGTATAGATATGGGATCCATCAGCTCATTTGGGTGAGTATTATATCCTAATACTCTATAGATTGTATTTCAGAAAGTCGTATGGCTATAAGCAATAATTTCCGGGAAAAGAGTTTAACCTTAGGGATAAATAATATTACAAAAGTGTTTGAGAATATTATTTATTGAAATACAAATCAAGAGATAAGCTTTCAGTCGGACATATGGAGATTTGACGGTTTTGATATATATCTTTGCTCTACTCGGATATAAATGATGGAGGGATTATATGAATATGTTATAACCTCAACTTGTATGGTCTAACGCGCCGCTTTGTAATATTCGTAACTGTGTGTGGGGCATCGTTCACGGACGATGAAGGAGTTCTATATGACAATTCGGGCATGGACCTAGAGAGCCTCACAATATAAAGTGTACTCGTTGTGCACTGAGGCAGCATAATGGATTGAACAGTTCCATCCTAGAAATTCCAGCAAACCGAAAATATGTTTCGGGGTTCCTCGGGTTGTGCACTTGTTTAAACTTAAATGTTAAGTATATTATTTAATTAGTTGACAAGAGTTGTTAACTGATTAGATATTAACAAGTGGCACAATTTTATTGTATGAATTGTTTTACCATGAATTCAACCATTTACCATGTTAGTAAAATCAAATAAGGTAAATATTAATTATTCAAATAATTTTTAAATAATTAAATTAATGTTATTTAAATAAATAAAATATGATTTTATTTATTTATTATTTTATTTTTAAATGAAAGACATACCTAATTTGAGAAACATAAACTAAATTTAGTGGAGCACCATTTTGTAATTAATGGTTAATTTTATTAGACCATTAAAATGGCAACCAAAAATGGTTTTGGTAGTTGGCCACTTAATCTAATTTTGGTGGATCACTTGTGAAGTTATTGTAACCACTAAAATAGTTGAGTTTCAATTGTGTTAACATGAGAGTAAATGAAAATTCGTGCAGGGGTTAAGAAAAAAAAAAAGAAGAGTTGGTTTTGAGAGAGTTTTTCAAAGTACAAAGACTTGTGAGAAAAATCAAAGGAGAAAGAAAAATAAATCATTTATATTTTTCTTTCTAGAATCAAAACCTTGTTGCTGGAGATCATACTACTGCTATTCTAGCTTCACAATCCCACCGAATCGTTGTGAACTAGAATTGGACAAGAATGCACTTCAAGGTGAGCTCAAACTTGGAGTAAGGATATTCGGAATTGAAAATCTTCATCGGAGGTCTTCAAATGTATGTTTCTGTATTCTTAAATTGTTAAGAATTAAACTACATGTGTATATATTGATTACTTGATAAATTCCGCTGCCAAATTCATGTATATGATGCATAATTTTATTTTTTCAATATGTACACAATCACATGTATACACCCTAAAATACGTCAACAATTATATTTTGAATACAACATAAAATATCATGAATGTACAGGTAAACACAGCTAGTAGTTTGGGAACTTTAAATGAAACCGAATTATGGCATATAAGATTGGGTTATATAAGCGTTAAACGCTTATTCCGTCTGGTTAAGCATGGTTGAATACTTGATTTGACCATAGAACTTTATCTAGTTTATGAATCATGTATTCAAGAAAAAATGACCAAATCGCATTTTACTAGCGTTGGACACTATGCCACTGGTTTATTGGAATTTATACATAGTGATGTATGTGGTCCAATGAATCAAGCTACTATGGGTAGATTTCAACACTTCGTAACCTTCATCGATGATTTATCACGATATGGTTATGTGTTTCTTATGAGACACAAGTATAAAACCTTTGAAACGTTCAAGGAATTTAGACTTAAAGTAGAGAAACAAACAGGTATGTATGTCAAATACATTCGATCAGATCGAGGTGTGAATACATAGACAGTGAATTTTTGAATTATTTAAAGGAGAATGAGATTCTCGCTCAGTATAGTCCTCTAGCTACTCCGCAGCACAATGGTGTCTCAGAGAGGAGGAATCAAACTTTATTAAATGTGGTTCGATCGATGATGAGCTTCACCGATCTCCCTGAATATCTTTATGGCTATGCTCTATATACTATTGCTCATGTATTAAACAGAGTTTAATCTAAAGCCGTTCCTTTCACTCCTTATAAAATATGGACTGGAAGGAATCCAATTCTTCAATATTTTAATATTTGGGGTTGTTCTACTTATGTAAGAGTTATACATCAGGATAAACTTGCATTCACAGGGTATAAGTATAAGTTCATTGGTTATCCCATGAATTCAATGGGATACCAGTTCTATGATCCCGGGGAACGAAATGTGTTCGTTGCTTAGAATACCACTTTCTTAGAGAGATAGTTTCTTATAGATCGTAATGATTGTAGAAATATTGATCTTGATGAAGTTAATCAGAATGAACTAGAGATAGAATTACAGGCTCAATTGAGCAAATTACCTTTTACACACCCTCTATGTAGATCACAAAGAATGTCGAGGCAACTTGAAAGGTATGGTATGATACCTAAAGATACCTTTGAGGTTTTCTTAGTTGAAGAAAATGATCTGGGAAAATGGCAAGATGCCATGAAATCCGAAATTGACTCTATGCATCAAAACCAAGTCTGGTTGAGCTTCCCAAAGGAATAGTTCCTATCTATTGTAAATGGGTTTATAAGCGGAAGCATGGGCCCGATGGAAAGGTAGAAACCTTTAAGGTTCATCTGGTAGCAAAAGGTTATACTCAACAATCAGGGATCGATTTTAAGGAAACCTTTGTACCAGTTGCGATGCTTAAGTCAATAAGGATTTTATTGACAACTGTTGCATACTATGACTTTGAAATTTGGTAGATATATATAAAGACGGTGTTTCTAAATGGATATCTCAAGGAAGAGATATTCATGGAATAGCCTGAAGGTTTTGCATCCAGTCGTTCTTTTGATCTTATATGCAAACTGAAGAAGTCCATTTATGGACTTAAGTAGGTTTTCCGAAGCTGGAATCTTCATTTTGATGAGGTAATTAGAGGGTCTGGATTCATCAAAAAATGAAGAGGAGGCATGTGTGTATAAAGTAGGTTAATGGAAGCATGATGTCTTCTTAATTCTTTATATGGATGACATACTGATCATTAGAAATGGTATCGGTATGTTACAATCAGTAAAATGTTACCTTAGTAAGAATTTCTCCATGAAATATTTGGGAGAGATTTTCTATATACTGGGTATAAAACTTTATAGAGATAGAATTAGGAGACTGATAGGATTATCCCAAACTTCGTACATTGATAATGTCTTGGAAATGTATAGTTTTAGTAACTGTAAGACAGTTAATGTACCTTTTAGACATGACATTTATATTTCGAGGAAGATGCGTCCTCAAAAGAAAGATGAGAGGGTTAGAATGTCTAACATTCCTTATGCATTAATTGTTGGAAGCTTAATGTTTGCCATGATATGTACAAGACCTGATATTAGTATGGCTATAAGTGTTATGAGCCAGTATCAGTCTAATCCAGGTGACAGCCATTGGATGGCAGTTAAACATGTCCTTAAATACCTTAAGGGTACAAAGGATAAGTTTATTCTATATAGAGAAAATGACTTATAGATAAGAGGATACACTGACTCAGACTTCCAATCTGATCCGGATGATAGAAAGTTTATATTTGAATATCTGTTTATTCTCAATAGCACTGCCAAAGTTAGAAGAGTGTAAAATAGGGATCCACAACAGATTCTACCCCTGAGGCAGAATACATTGTTGCTTCAGAAGTAGCAAAAGAAGAAGTAAGGATCATAAAATTTGTCGCTGAACTCGATATAGTCTCAAGTTTAATAGATCCAATTCCATTATATTGCAACAATAATATAGCCATTGTATAGGCGAAAGAGCCAAGAGTACACCAGAGATCTAAACATGTGGAGATAAAATACCACATGTTTTTAGAAATCTTGGCTCAAAAAGATGTTATATTTTATAGAGTTAATTTTGTAAATAATGTAACGGACCCACTGTAATATCCAATCCCTATTAGTAGTATTGGCGCCTAGATTTCGGTATAGAACAAATAAGACACCGTAGGGTTACTCGATTTTAACCCTATTAGAAACATTTTCTTTATAGTGCACGTGAGAGATATCAGACCTAATTTGGTAATTTCACACTTGATCGGTGCGCCGGACGACCCTAGAATATATTTAAAATTTTTCTCTATTGGCTTGGAAAAGAAAATTCTAATTTACTACATGAATTTTCATTTAAGGGTTATGTATGGAACAAGCCTTTGTTGAGAAACATAATCTATATATTAGAGAATGGACCAATTAGAAGAAATCTCATGGATTGCCAAGTTGGAAGTTCTAGTTAGTTCTTTGAACTATTCTAACTAAATAGTTACAAATGAACTAATTACATAATTAGTTTTTAACTAATGGCAAATTAGAAGTTTTAAGTAAGTTGAAGGGCAAAATGGTAAATTGAGGGAGCACTATATATATGTTAGAAGTGTGTAGAAATTTGAGGAGAGATCAAAACCAACACTTAGCCAAAAAAAAGAGAGAAATTCGAGCTTCAAAGGGGGTGCTGCTACAGTGACTATTCAAGTTTTTTTTTTCGTGATTTTTCATGTGTAATCAAGCCAAATTGAGGTTACAAACCAATCCCTAACCTCAATTGAAGTCTCTATTAGTGGAAATTCAAGAAAAAGAGGTAAGAAAAGCATCTTTTATGAGTTTGATAAGTGAGAATTCAAGAATGTGTTAATTGATGTTCTTATATGTATTCTTGGCTTAGATTGAGTTGAATTCTAGTTTGGAGCTTGAAGGAGTCATCAATTTGAAGAAATTGGCAAGGTGAGAATTAGGGTTTTTGGTGATTTTGTTGTAGAGATTTCAATTGATTGTAATTAGGGCTTTAGAATGAAATTGTCATGATTTTGTTGTAATTGGAACAAGAAATTGAGAAAAGGAATGTGTTGGAACCTAGGGTGAAATTCTGCCACTTTAGGGAAGTTAGGAATTGAGTAGTGTTTTGATTGAATTGTTGTGTGTAAATGATGCATTTTGTGAATTGAATGTATATGGTTGATGAAAAAACCCAAAAATGAAGAAAATAGGACATAATTGTCCATGTTGGAAAGGTGAAGGGCAAGTATGTCCAATCAAATGATAAGGTGTTCAATAATTTTCAGGGCGCCGGATGGTGAGTTAGTTTCGATTATGGCTCCGTAACTAAAATCGGGAAGTAGTTTACCTCCGGGCTTTGTATGCCGATTAGGGCATTTAGTAGTTAAATGAGATTCTAGTGTTCGATTTGGTTCTAAATGTCATTTATGACGCGTAGGTGAGGATAACCGAGAGCATTAACGGGAGCAGGAATCGGGAGCGAAATTGAGCACGGAGCGGTTGTGAGTGGAAATCTGCCATTTCTTTTACTTTTCGGTTAATATGTTTTCGCACAATGACTATGTGTGTTTTATGAGCTTTCGATGCATAAACATGATTTATGATCTTGATATATTCATAGACATGCTTTTACATGATCGATTTGTGAAACAGTTTTAAAGTTTCTGCATTTGTTTTAAGGCCATTGGTACCCTCAGATTATAGTGGTGATGATTGTATTAGACCCAGCCGGTATATCCCGTGCACATGGGCAGGTCTTGGGGGTATGTCTCTAACTCCGGGAAGTCAGGATGTCGAGTCATGTGAGTCGCTCTATGTGTACGGGATATTGTCTCGCTATATGCATGTGATGTAGGATTCCGCTGCGTAGCCAGTGAGATGTCTTGAGATGTCACTGTGGGTGCTGCTAGTTGAGGTGCCCCATGACCTACTCACGTATGCGGTGCTAGTTGAGTCGCTGCGTGGGTATAGAGATTTAGGGTTACCATCGGTACAGTTTAGAAAGAAAATGGCCGAGCGAGAATTTTACTAGTTTTCGATTTACCGATAGCATTTATGCATTTATATGCACACAACAGTTATTATGTTATACAGATTCTGAATATAGTTTTCCAAAGATGTAGATAAAACCCGCTCGGCAAGATTTCATTAGCATATGATATTAGAAACCGTTTTACAATTTTACATCCGTTTTAGAAGCATAATTTCTGCATGTACTTTAGAAATTGCTATCTTTGTATAATATTCTTGTAATTGAATTCTCATTTACACTCACTGAGCTCCTTTAGCTCACTCGTTTTATGTTTTATGTTTTAAACCCCTTTCCCAGGTGTAGGTCTTAGAACGCAAGCTGCTGATTCTCCTATTGCCGAGTAGTGGGCTGAATCCAAAGATAATTTTTGTACATGTAAATGTGCTAATGACACTCTTTACTTTATGCATAATAGTTGTAGGCATGTATATTTGTAAGTATGTGTTGAATCAAGAAGAAGAGATTTTCAGTTTATGATGATCGTTTTTACTTTTTATGATTATGCTTATTTTGTGATTTACACGAAATAATTGAGTTGTGTTGGATTTGATTTGAAAAGGACCGGAGGTCCGAATTGGTAGAATTGAGATGTGTTGGAATTAGAAGTGAAATTTCTTTGCAGGTTTATATGGATTTTCCAAAAATTAGGGGAAACTTTGTCCGTTTGTTTTTAGAACTAAAAAGTCGTTTTCATGTATATTACTAGATCTTCTTAGTAGTAACAAGAATTAAAAAGGGGTTCGCCTCGCGGAATTTCTTAACTTACCCAGTTAGGTTCGGAGGAACTTCCGTCGAGGTGCCCGGCAGGGCCGCTGGGATCTATAGTAGAGGGTCTCGGGTCGAGTCCTGTCACCCACTCACTAAAGCCATAACTCCAAAGGTATTTAAGAAACACGTCTAGTCATTAGGTATTAGATACCACTACGAATGGCACTAGAGCAAGTGGTGTTGTTGGAATTTGTGCTCATGTGCCATCTAAATTTTGTATGAATATTGTATTTATGCAATAAATAAATATTAAATTAAATCGCTAATGCAAACTTTAACTTTCAACACTATAAAAAATTAGACAAATCATCACCAAACCACAATAAGTAATCCACAATCTCCCCTACCTCGGTTCACCCATTTGTCGCATGTTCGACCTTACAGATGCCAGTAAATAGTCGACGGGTCTAAACTCCCTGTTCTGGCACTTACCATCACCCATTCGCTCACCAATCGCCAATTATAGCCTAAATAACCAATGGTGTTTTCTCTATTCTTGTAATGATGTGATACACTCGATGGCGAAGAGGAGATAAAAATGAGCAATGATATTAACGATGGCAAAGACATACTCTACTCTGATGGAAAGAGGTGGGTAACGATGCATGTGGAAGAAAGAAGAAGATAAATTAGGGTTATATTAAAAAAATTTCACTCAGCCACATTCAAATTCTGAAATATCATAAGGGCTTCATCAGATTTTTCTATTATGTCCACCTTTATTTTTGGGAAATTTAAATTTAGCGCATATACTTTAATATATTGTAGATAAACCCTTAAAAAAATATTTTTTCACTTGGTCCCTTCATAGTTTTGAAAATTTCTAATATGGTCTAAATATTTAACCAATTTTATAAATAGGCCCTTAGTAGAAATTGGCCTTCCGTAAATATATGGACTTTCTCATCAAGGTCGAGGACCTCCTCTTCAAAGCCACTTAAGCTCTCATCAAGGCAGCCTAAGTTATCATTGAGGTAGCCTAAGCCTACCCTCTTCGAGGCCGCCTAATCCTTAATTGAGTCAGCCTAAGCCCCCATTGAGGCAACCTAAGCCTTCATTAAGGTAGCCTAAGCCATATTTGAGGTAGTTCAAGTCCTCATCAAGGCAACCTAATTTCTCATATAGAAATTCTATGCCCTTATCAACACAGCCTAAATCCCCAACAAGGTAACCTAAACTGCCATCAATGCCGCTTAAACCCTTATTGAGGGCACCACCTAAGCCTCCATCGAGGCTGCCTGAGCCTTTATTAAGGCCACATAAGCATTCATCGAGGCATATAAACCTTTTTTGAGGTTACCTAAGCCCTATTCGAAGCCACATAAGCCCTCTTTTCATTTGTAAAAGGGAATGTCATAAAAATAGTACTTTTATGCGTCTACAAAGCCATTAAACATTAACGCTTTGAGATGTTGTTTGATCACCAAAAATTCAAAATGTGGCAACTATTTATCTAGCCATATGACAACGTACATTTTGTTTGAAAGTTGCCAATATTAAATACGTCCTTAGTGCTAGCTTCAAATAATTAATTCATATTATTGCTATAACTACACGCTTGCATCACGTGGGCTCAAGGACCATCGACTAAATACAATCTTACTAACAAGTGCATCCATTCCCCTACATGAAACTTGATCTCGAGCACCACCTCAAAAGAATAAGCCAAGGATATTGGCTGATCACAATAAAAGGAACTTTAAAGACCATCTGATCTAGGAGACAATATTTATACAATTGCTAATGTTATTCCCCCAGGATTTCAGCCCATAAGGCCCAATCACTACACATTCCTAAACAGTCTGTTGTAGCTCACAAGGCTAGGCCCAATGGTTATGAGGGTATGTAGGTATCATTGGGCTGGTTTGTAGTTCTCATCTTGCCAAAACAATCTTCAAACATCGAGTCATTTCATCGATCTAATCGACCACCTTGGTTGTACTTAGACGACTTGAAACAGACTTGACCACCTAGAATCATGGACTCGATATTCCCTTAATAGGGTGGACGATGCAAAAATCTGTCTCCCTCTATCCATTATAGACCTAAATAGGTGAATAACTCGAATATCCCCTTTGAGTGAACTATAAGAACATTTCTCTGTCCCTTAACGATCTAAAGAGGTGAACAACCCAAATATTCCTTTAATAAAGTGAATGACACAAAAATTCCTTTATCTTTTAAAGCCACATAAGTCTTAATTAAAGCAACCTAAGTCCTTAATAAAGGTAACATAAGTTGTTATTCGAGGTCACATAAGTCCTTAATTTATCTAGGACTATATAAGTCCTAACTTGAAGGCCATTTTATAACCATGGTACTCGAATCTAGCTTATGGTGCTTAGATTTTTATTCTCTTTCAGCTCATGGTGCTCGAATTATTATTCTCTTTTAGTCCAAAATGCTCAGGTTTCAACCTATAGTGCTCAAATTATTATTCTCTTTCAGCCTATAATGCTTGGATTTCAACCTAAGGTACTCAAATTAATATTCTTTTTCAGCCCATGGTGTTCAATTTTTAACCTGTGGTGTTCAAATTACTATTCTTTTTTAACATATAGTGCTCAAATTTTAGCCCATAATGCTCGAATTATTATTATTTTTTCAACTCATGTTACTTGACTTGCTATTATTTTTGCTAATGGTGTTTGAGTTTTTGTTCTTTTCTAGTATCTAGTTATCAACTTCTAAAACTCAACTTATGAAGTAGCTCGAGATCAACTACTTTATGCCATGATAACGTAAAAGCTCTAACAACAACTAGTATTATCTTGAAAACCTTCAAATGAAAAACAAATATAGAAGCACAAAGGCTCATTAGCCCATTGCACTAGCACTTTAAGCATCGGTCCAACCCTTCTCAATCCAACTAGAATCAAATGTAAAGTCAATCACTAAAGCCTCGTCTACAGTCCTCAACCCTAAAAAATAAGTCCACGGCATAAGATGTTTTAGTCGAATCAACCACTAAGGCCTCGCCTAAAATCCTCAACCTTCAAAAAATGTTCTCGACATTAGCACATTCCATAACATGATTTGGCTGAGCTGACCACTAAAGACACCATTCGAGGACTCAAATTGTCCTTATCTCTAAGGACTAATAATTATTTAAAGGCCCTTCTATGAGGGGTATAATTACTTAAAGATCCCTTAGTGGGGTGAAGTTCTTGAAGACCCTCTTAAGGAACAGTCCTTGCCTTGTTCAGAGACCTCACAAGAACCACCCAACAAATAAAAACCACCTAGTACTCACTTTATCTAAATATCTTCAAATAGCAGTTTAAGAGATATTGAGCCCAAAGACGAAGCCCTGGACCACGAATTATAATTTATAGAGAATCTCGTCAAGTCGTCAAACCAAGGATCTAATCAACCTAATACTTTGAAAGGTACCCTAAAGAGCTCTCTTAATCCACAGACTATTAATTATAAAGTTTTCAATATCAATATGTTAATACTTGAAAATTGAGGGATACTTGTTCCCTCTTGGATTTTGGCATAGGCCTAATCATTACAAGGCCCTAAAAGACTCCTAAATAGGTAAAAAGATAGCTAATTTTATTATAGTAGAACAATTTCAAAAAGTCCTATGTAAATAAGGGAACTACTAACCTTATTTTGGCAAGACTCTAATAAGTGAATTTTAATTGAGAAAATGTTGTTATGTCATAATTTCACTCAGTATCTATAACCCTATACGTATACCACCTTATAAATAAGGGGTAAAATCTTAAAAATGAGGCATAGGCATCAATTTCTTCTCCATCAATTTCTCTTTATCATTTTCTTACCATAAGAGATCTACATGAATCATGAGTTGTTATGTCTCTTATCTTAATTTTTAATAATCTCAACCTCATTTCCATTAATAAATAATTTAACTGGTTGACTTTAAGATGACTCAAATTTGCGTCAACAATTTGGTGTCATCTATGAGAGACGATTCAAAAAGAGTTAGAGAGAGGTGGCAGCACATCTATTATTTCTTTTAGGGGATTATTTTTCATTCTGTAAAGGCTTTGCCTCATGTATCTCAACTATAAAATAATTCTTATATAGTGTCACCAAGTTAAATTTATTAGTTATTAGGAATGAGGTCGAGATTAACAAAAATAAAGATAAAAAAACACAACAAAACATTAAATTTATAATGGTTCAGCTCAATGTGAACCTATGTCTACTTGACCAAACCTAATGAGCTCATTCATATGGTACTATATAATAATGGTTTTATAGTAGAGATAAATGGGCAAGGCCTTTAGACAATAAAAGGTAACCCTCAAAAGAATAACAAATATGTTGCCAACTGTCCCTAACCTATAGAGAAATTGAGAATGAGAATTGATTGATGCCTTAGGCCTTTGTCTAACGCCCTCAGTAAAACCTAGTGTCAAACATCCATGAGCTGGCCTATAGTACTCAGCCCCTAGAAAATATACTCAGCATCAACATTATTTCATAATATGATTTGGTTGAGCTGACCACTAAAGATAATATTCAATGAATCAAATTGTCCTTATCTCCAAAATAATTAATTACTTGACGACCCTTCCACAAGGGGTAAAATTATAAAAAGAAACCCCTGCGAGGCAAAGTTCTTGAAGACCTTCACAAGGGACAACCCTCACCTTGTTCAAAGACCTCACAAAGGCCACCTAAGAAATAAGAACTACCTTGTACTCACTTTATCTAAATATCCTCAAAAAGCACTTCAAGAGATACAAAACACGAAGATGAACCCCTAAACCAAGAACTATAGTTTCCAGATAACCTCATTAAGTTATAAAAACAACGATCTGATCAACCTAATACTTCAAATGGCACCCTGAAGAGCCCCTTCAATAAATAGGACTATAATTATAAAGTTTTAGTGTCAATAAATTAATACTAAAAACTAAGAGACCTTTGTTCCCATTTAGATTATGGCCTAGAGCCTAATTAATTGTAAAGGCCCTGAAAGACTCTTAAATGGGTAAAAAGATAGCTGCCTTTATTTTGGTAAGACTTTTTAGGAAAGTTTTAAACCAATAGGGGAACTACCATCCTAATTTTGAGAAAACTCTAATAAGTTAATTCTAATTGAGGAAAATTATTATATTTAATTTCATTCAGATCCTGTGACCCCATACTCCTACCATCCTATAAATAAAAGGTAAAATCATAGGTGGCATGGGTATCAATTAATTCTCACTCTCAATTTCTCTATAAGAGAGGGGGATGGCATATATGTTATTCTTATAGGGGTACTTTTTCTAATTCTTTAACGACTTTGCCTCATGTATCTCTGTTGTAAAATTATTATTATATAATATGACATGAGTGATTCATCAAGCTCAGTAAAGTATATGTTAGCTCTATTAAGCTGAACCACTATAAATTCGATGTCTTGCTATATTTTTCTTTTATTTTTGTTAATCTCGTTCCTGTTTCCTGAAAGGAAAATAAATTTAACTCGTTGACTTTAAGACAACAAAATTTTGGGGTTAATAGACATATATACTCTTTGATTTCTTATGGTCATTTAGGAACTTTTGTAGATGATAAAGTTGATTGTTTATCTTATCCATTAACAAAATAATATTTTTTACCATTAATCATAGTGACTTTATTTATCATGCTTCTAATCTTGTTCATTTTGATATTTGGGAATTTTCTTCCACTACTACCATGGAAGGCTAAGTGTTTTGATTTTTTTTGTTAATGACTAATATCACTAAAGTTTTCTAAAGTTTTTGTGACTTTGCTTAAATGGTTAAAACATAATTCTCTTCTTTTAACAAAGTATTTTGTGCTAATAATGCTATGAAAAACAAAGATTCTGAATTCTTATAAATTCTACGTGACTCTAGTACTCTTTATAACATTTATGTCTAGATATATCCCAATAAAATTGAAGAGCTGAATAAAAACATTGACACATAGTAGACATTCATCGTGCTTTTGTTATCTCTGCCTCTTATCTTAAGTGCTTTGTGGGTGATACAACACTAACTATTGTCTTCACCATCAACCGAATTCCTTCTCTAGTTATAGATAACCAATCTCTTTATGAGCGACTTTGTAGGACCTTACCTAACTATAATCTACTCAAAGTGTTTGGATATGTATCTTTTTTCTTCTCCAACCATCTTAACACATAAAATACAAGTCATGAACCCATTTATGATATTTTTTAGGTTGCGATATAGAACATAAAAATTTTAGATATTGGAATCTTATCTCTAGTCATCATTTTATATTTCATTAGAGTATTTCTAGAATATTATATGCTTGTGTTAGTGTCAAAATTTCACTATATTATTCCTTGCACACATAATTTTCACAAAAACTATTATTGATATGTTTCCTGATACCTCACATATAGATATTGATTCTTTATTTTCATATAGGTGAACTTGACACTATGGTGCTCACTATTGAGTCTCCTACTTTATTTGATGGATTTACCTTATATAACTCAAGTATATCTTAATCTTCTAATCTAACTTCTCTTTGTCATTCCTCTCAGGTAAGACAACATTCTATTAAACTTGGAGATTACCATCATTTCTCTATTACTCTCTTTTAGAATGAGTATCAATCCACTTTAAGGCTAGTTCTAACCTTATTTAGCAGCAAGCTATAAAAGAGTTGGAAGTCCTTAAAAAAGTTACATACTTAAGATTTTACTACTCTTCTACCCAACAAAACTTAATTAAGAGCAAATGAGTTTATAAAATCAAGACCAAATCAAATAAGTTGGTTAAGAGTTACAAAGCTTATCTTGTTGCAAAAGGCTTTACTCAAGATACAAATTGATTATGAAGAAATCTTTGCTCGAGTTGCTTGTCTTATATCAGTCAATAGTCTATTAGTTATTATTGTTATTCATGGTTAGCATTATTTTAGATGAAACCTCCTCTTGGGTATTTATATCTTACTAACGAGGTGCAAAAGTTTTTTTTGCCTTATATAGTATAAAACAAGCTCCTCGTGTCAGGTTTCCTAAGCTTCGCACCATTGTTCAACAACAAGGTTTTTCACTTCAGTTTATATGACTCTAATTATTTTTTGGTTAAACCTTCCACGTTTGTGTTCTCCTACTTATATATGTTTTTGATATGATCATTACAAGCAACGATCTAGTTGCTATCTTTGATTTTTTTTTTCTTCAATAGCATTTTGAAATAAAAAACCTTGGCCACTTCAGCTACTTTCTTGATTTTAAAGTGCTCTAAAATTTTACAGGATGCTAACTTTCTCAAGGAAAATATGCTTATGATCTTCATGATTAATCACGTTCGTTAAACTATAAAACTAATTCTAAATGATGCTATTGATGTATGCAATAATAGCTAAGCACAGTCTACGCTATCGTAACAAATACTATAGGATTAAAGTCCAAATATTATTCCCACAAAGACTTGATTTAACCTACTTCTTTCAATCAAGTACTAAAATTAATCCTACTTAACTTTCACCTAGAGAAATTTAAAGGTGAATGTAATCTAATTAATCTAATTTTGCCAATTAAACCTACTTAAAAAAAAAAAAGCAATGGTTGAATTCACTAATCAAATAGAATCTAGGGTTTCCAACTTATCCCCTAATATTACATTGTACTTATTAATCTCTTAGTTACTCCCTTAATAACAAATTATTGGCTAGACTCTAATTTCATCACAAGCCTTTGTTGATGGTTGATTGGTTATATTACACCCTAATAATTACCTATATGTCTATGGTAATCCGAATATAATTCAATTCATTAAGAATATATCTCAATAATACCATGTATGCCATCTAGGTATATTTCTATCATACATGGAACTCATAGTTGTCTCCTTATGATCATGTTCAAGCTATCCTAGGCTAAACAAATAAATTTCTCTTTCAAGTTCATTAGGGCTCATTGATCATTCAAAATATTGGTCAGATATAATAAAAGCATTAAATATAAGTAAAATGAATAAATTGTAATCTATTAAGTACATAAACTAAGAGTCAATAAAATTCAACTATATGTTAGGTTCAAAAGTCTAGCCCTAGATAAAAAAAAATATTAAGTTCATTATGAATTCAAGAGTATCAAAGTAGTGAATGGAAAACATTATGAACAAGATCATAAAACTAAGAAAATAGAAGAAATGCCACAAAGCTGATGCCTTTAATCACCTCTATCTCTTCTTTACTGAATTGCACAGATCTTGATCTTGAATATTTATTTTCTTACTTTGATCTCTTGTATTTATGAGTGTTTTGTTTTCCCTAGGTTTTCCTCTAATATTGTGTGCCTTTATCTCTAAAAAAAAAGATGCTTTTATGGGTGTTCGTAATCCTAAGAACATGAGGCTTCAAATTTAAGTTGAAATATGACTTTTCAGAAAGGGTTCTATATATTGCATGGGCGCCATAATGATAGGGGCATAGAAGCTTTAGTATATTTAGCACCCCAGAATGGGAATTTTGCTTTATATTTATGAATTTTTGGCTATTAGATGTATTTTATTTTATCATAAATAGGTGTACGATAGAAAATGTGATGTTTCGAGATAAATGAGAGGTGAGTCAGATGAGAAACGAAAAATTATGCTCAAAATACAAGAGTGCCCAAACCCAGGCCTGGGCGCCATAGTGTCCAAGATAGAGAATTAGAGATGGGCACCACGGCACTCAGCTGGTCTCCACATCCCTCACATTTCTAGATTTTAGCACTGCAATGCCCGTGTGACTAATAAAAACACCTTCCTAAATGTTCTATTTCGACTTGGATTCGAAGCCCTTCAACCTTAGGGTTTCTCATATATATAAAAGCACTCTTTTAATAGCTAAAATAGATACTTTTAGAGATGTAAAACTTATAAACAAAATTCATAATGCAAAGCAAGAGATCAAAACCAAGATTCAAGATTCAAGATCAAGGTTCAAGAGTCAAGCTTTAAGTCAAGGAAAAGAGAGAAATAACTCAAGGTGTTTCTTGATTAGTTTTTCTTCTCTTCTCTTATCACTATGTTCTTGTTATTACTGTTGTTCTTGGATTGGTTTGATACTCTTGGTTTAGCAGTGAGCTAAACTTATTTTATCTAGGGTTAGATTATTGAACCTAGTATGCAGTTGAATTTTTTTTTAATTATTAGTTTATAAACTTAATTTATATAATTGATTCATTCTATCTTGTATTTAATGCTTTCATTATATCTGGCCAATATTGTGGATGATTGAGGAACCATGATAAACTTGACAAAAAGATTAATGTGTTTAGCCTAGGATAGTTTGATCCATGATTATAGGATAACAACTATGAGTTTCATATAGGATATACATATACTTAGATGGCATGTATGGTATGAGTTAGACCTGGTCTTGATAAATTAAATTGTACTCTGATTACACTAGACATATAAGTAGTTGTTAGAATGTGTAATATAGTCAGTCGACCATTGATAGAAGCTTGTGATGAGGTTAGAGTCTAACCAATCAATTTATATTAGTGGATTAACTAAAAGGTTAATAAATCTAATAAAATACTAGGGGATAAGTTGAAACCCTAGATTGCTATTAATTAATGAAGTCATCTCTTTGTTTAGGTTTAGTTTAATTTGATAGAACTAGGTTAATTAACTGATTTCAGATTTTGATTTTCTAAATAAAAGTGAAATATATATAATATTAGTAATTGATTGAGGAATTAAATCGTATAGTCCTTAAGAGAATGATACTTGGACCTAAAATCCTATATTACTTGATACAATAGCATGCACTTGTACTTAGCTACTAAAGCATATATCAATTTTTTTGAGTTGTTGCCAGGGATTATTCTGTCTATTCTTAAATCAATACTAATACTAAGCTATTTGCTTTGAATTCACTTTGATGTTTCCTTTATTTTACTTTGACAGTTCATGCAAAGGGTAAAAAGTGCTAACTTGACTTCTTTTGATCCTGAGATCAAAAGAACTTTGCATAAAATTTGACGTGAACAACGTCAACAATCTTTAAACATAGAGGAGAACATCAATCATATCAATAATCCAATGTTTGAGCCCATAATACCATAAAGAGTGCCAAAAGAGTATGTTGTCTCAATTAATTATGGCGTTTAATCTAATATTCGGCGACTAACCGTTAACACCAATAATTTTGAAATCACAATTCAAATATTGAAGGAATTTGTGATTTATGAAATTTTCAAATACAATAGAGTCTCAGACGATCCCATCTAATTTAGACTATTCCCTTTATCTTTAGGGGGCAAAGCAAAGAGCTAGTTGATGTCATTGCCGTCAGGATCTATATCAATATGGAAGGATTTAGGGTAGAAATTCTCAGTCAAGTTTTTTTCACCAGTAAAGACAACAAAGATGAGGAATTACATCACCTTATTCAGTCAGATTAATAATGAGTCATTGTATAAGGCATTGGAGCACTTCAAGGACATGTTGAGGAAGTGTCTTCACCATAGAGTCCCTAAATGGCTATTAGTTCAAACATTTTGCAATAAACTAGTAGGCCATTTAAAGACCATTGTAGATGCCGTTGCCGGAGGGACTTTGGTAAATAAGTCCACAAATGGTGCATATAATCTACTAAAAGAGATGGCGTTAAATAGTTACCAATGGCCAGCAGAAAGGGTTACACCAAGGAGAATCACCAATATGTTTGAGATTGACAAATTCAATGTATTGGAAGCACAAATCAGTATGTTATCTAAGAAGATTGGTGCATTGAAGTCGTCAAACCTCAGTAAGTAACATGTGACTTTTATGGTGATAACCATATGAATGGCGGTGAGAAATCTTAATAACCCACAACCTAACCTATAATCTAACTTCTATCATCCAGGGTGGAGAGATAATCCTAACTTCCCTTAGTATGACAATCAAGGGGGGCATCTAAACCATTCAATCCCTCAGGATTCCAACCACTACAAGAGAAGAAGTCATCATTAAAAGATATGTTTGTGCATTATATGAAATCAAATAATGCCATTATGCAGAACCCTTTAATGAATTTGAAGAACTTGGATGTCTTAATGGGATAACTTGCTGCAGCCATTAATAAGTGACCTCAAGCACTTTACCAAGCAGTACCAAAGTAAGTCAAAGAGGAAATGTTGAGCAATATCAAGCCATTAACTTGAGGAGTGGTAAGATCTTACATGATAACACATCTAAACCACCATCATCATGTGTGAAAGAGAATGAGAATGTGGCATAACAAGAAGATGTGTAGCCATATAGACCGTCTATTCCTCTTTGTCAAAGGCTACAAAGGTGTAAAACAAGTGCAAAAATTAAAAAATTAGAGCAAGGCAATCCAGAAAATACATAAATAAAATCTAGGTAGCAGAAAAGTGAACAAAATATTGCAGAAAATGATGTGAAGCACCAAACAAGTATAGAAAATAGTGTAGAGACACAATAAACACTAGCAGAAACATGTAGTTCAGCCTCTCTATCTACCTCCACCATTCCTAAATGCTACAGAAATAGAATTTTGACAAGCAATTTTCATAATTTTTGGATATCTTAAAGAAACTTCACATTAACATCCTTTTTGCGGATGCTATTAAGCAAATGTCGAGTTATGCGAAGTTTATGAAAGATATCTTATCTAAGAATAGTAGCCTAGCAGATTATTAGATCGTAGAATTAATAGAGGAGTGTAGCGCTATCCTTCAGAATAAGCTACCTCCAAACCTCAATGATCTCGAAAGCTTTACTATTCCATGCTCTATTGGTAATCATAATTTTAGTAAAGCACTTTGTGATCTTGGAGAAAGTATAAACCACATGCCTTTTTCCATCTTCAACAAGTTAGGTTTAAGAAAAGCAATGTTTATCAATGTCATACTCGTGCTTGCTGATCGATATCTCACTAACCAAAAGAAATCATAAAGGACGTATTAGTAAAAGTGGATAAGTTCATCTTTCTTAGATTTTATCATCCAAGACATAGAAAAAGACAAGGAGATCTTGTCATTCTTGAAAGACCCTTCTTGGCCATGAGGGTACAAGATGGCACTATCATTTTTAAAGCCTTTAAGGAGATCAAGTTGCCATCTAAAAGTGAAGATTACTGTAGCATTAATGTGATGCACTCAAATGCCAAAGAACTAAAAGACATAGACACCATGAATCCTCACATAAAAAAAAAGGTGTTAAGGCATAGAAAGAAAAGAAAGAAAAAGAAAGAGCAGCATCGTAATAAGAGGATCAAAGAAAAAGGCAAAGGAGATCTACTTCCTCGATCTAAGATTACAGTATTTTCGAAGAAGAGCAAGGAGAATAAGGCAAAAACTACTGCCCTTGGCTTAATTAAGAAGATATGAAAGCCTAAAGAAAAGAGAGCCAAGAAGATACACAAATAATGAGGCTTCCATTATTGCCTTTGATCCACCATAAGAATATAAAGAACCCCGTAAAACACAACACTACAATGTTTTAACTTCATCTTCTAAGGGATTTTTCTTACTGTTAAGTTTATTTTGCGACATTAGGGATAACATCTCATTTATGTTTGGGGATGTGAAACACTTTCTTGTATTTATTTTACTGCTTTTTATTGATTGGTTGTCTTATGGGGTAAATGTTTTTTTAGTTGTAGTTTTAGTTGAGAAGATAATCATTAGTCTATGATAAGAAATAAAATAATTAACTGAATTTATTTTCATAAGTCTCTAAGAAATGATAGACACTTGAGATAATTCTTATATAAAGAATCTTAGAATGATTTTAATCTTATTTTTGATCACTTATTCTTGAGCACATTAAGATTAGTATGTATTAGTTGATTTTTTTTTCGCTTATAGATACTTTTTACTTAAATAGTACACCACAGTCTTGAAGACCACTACTTTAGAACTTGCTTAATTTGAGATGAAATCCTAGGAAACACATGAATAGGAAAATAACATTAGGTCATCTTTGGATTGATTGATGTAAATTTATCCATAGTTACCCCTTTTGAGCCTTAATACCCACTTTTTCTGTTTAACCATATTACAAGTCGCAAGACTTTGAGTTTAATTATCCTAAATTACCTATAACACCATAAACTTTGAGTTTATTTAGAAATATTCTTAAAAGAAAAAAAGATTGTGGTTGTGAGAAAAGGGTGCTGAAGTGGAAAGCAATAAGTCTTAAAGATGCATATCAATCTAAGTTTGGGGGTATATATAAAAAAATATAAAAGAAAAATATTTACATGCATATATATCCCCAGCTTAAAAACAAAAAAAAAAAAAAGCAATGCCTTGCAAAAGAGTGATTAAAAGAAATACGGGAACAACATAAGTTTGGAGGATGTGTTAAGTTAAGGAGTAAATGATTAAAAAAGTTTGTAGGTAAAGTCAAGTGTTAATGGTATGATTTTCATTTCATATTTATCCTTTTTCCCACTTTGACCCCAGCCTTACATTACAAGCTAATTAAAGTTTTAAATAGATCTCTAGACATGTGTATTTCTACATTAGTGGAGAGTAAGTATCAACAGCAAGCTTATGGTAATGTTATTATTAAAATTATGTCGAGACATCATCTTTATTTACTTTCTTAAGTTATTAAGTAAATCTAAGTTTTATTTGACTAATTATTTGCTTATTGTACACATGCACAAGTGATCATTTATAAAGGAGAATGAAGGACTTGATGAATAGTAAAATAAATTATTGAAAGTTGTCTATTGCATTCTAAAAGGATTTATGCCATTTGATAGCCTTTGAGACTTTGAATTGATCATCTAAATTAACTAAGCCTTATGATTTGTTTTGAATTTTTATTTAGATTCAATAAAATTGTGAATTTTTTTTTTGTTTTGCTCGAAGACGAGTAAAGTCTTAAGTTTTAGGGTATTTAATAGGGTCATAGATGTACTAGTATATTTATCACCATGAATGGGCATTTTTCTCTAATTTAGGAATTTTTGCCTATTTAATTGTGTGTTTTTTTTAATCATAAATAGGTGCATGATGAAAATGTGACATTTCAAAATAAACGGGAGGCAAATTGAACAAGAAACAAGTAAGTTGCGCTCAAAATATGAGAGCACCAGAACCCAGGCTAGGGCTTTACAACACCCAAGGCAGAGAGTTGGGTACTGCGGTACCTAACTGACCTCCATGCCTTTCTTATTTTTAAGTCTCAACATCACAGTGCCTATATGACTAATAAAAATACCTTTTTAAATATCTTATTTCGATTTGGATTCGAAGCTCATTGACCCTAGGGTTTCTCATACATATAAAAGAACTCTTTTAAGAACTAAAACAGAGACTTTTTAGAGAAGCAAAACTTAGAAAAATAATTCACAATACAAAATCTATTGATCAAAGCCAAGATTAAAAATTCAAGATAAAATTCAAGTTTCAAGTCAAGGAAGAGAGAGAAGCAACTTAAGGCGTCTTTTTGATTAGTTTTTCTTCTCTTTTCTTATTATTATAATCTTGTTCTTGCTATTATTCATAGATTGGTTTGATGCTGTAGGTTTAGTGATGAGCTAAACTTGTTTTATCTAGGATTAAACAATTGAACCTAGTATGCAGTTGAATTTTATTAGCTTTTAGTTTATGAACTTAATACACACAATTGATTCATTTTATCTTGTGTTTAATGCTTTAATTATATCTGGCCAATATTTTGAATAATTGAGGAACCATGATAAACTTGATAAAGCGATATATGTATTTAGAATAAATAGTTTGATGCACGATCATAGAGTAACAACTATGAGTTCTAAGTAGGATAGACATATACCTAGATGGTATGTGTGATATTATTTAGACCTAGTCTTAATAAATTACATTTTATTCTGATTACCATAAATGTATAAATAGTTGTTAGAATGCGTACTATATTCACTTGACCATCGACAGAAGCTTGTAATGAGCTTAGAGTATAGCCAATCAATTTGTGTTAAGGGATTAACTAATAGGTTAATAAATCTAATGAAATACTTGGGGATAAGTCGAAATCCTAGATTGCTATTAATTAGTGAATTCATCTCTTTGCTTAGGCTTAGTTTAAGTTGATAGAACTAGGTTAATTAATTAATGTCAAATTTTGGTTTTTTGAATAAAAGTGAAGTAGATATAATATTAGTAATTGATTGAGGAATTAGATCGTATAGTCCCTGTGGGAACAATACTTGGACTTAAAATCCTATATTACTTAATACAATATCATACACTTGCGCTTAGCTACTAAAGCATACATCACACAACACTAGGAGCTGCAACACTAGTGGTTAGCATCACAACACTCAAATTTTTACTGCCAGTGCCGTGGAACTGGCCCTGTTTCTTCGGTTCATCTAATTTTTACCGTTTTACACCTGTTTCTTCCAGGAACTTCACGTCTTGGTTAGTTAACCTATATATAATCAAAAATCACAAATAAATAGCCAAAATACTATTGCATTGAAGTAAAACTTAAGCCCAGAATGATAGAAATAATAGGCTATATAAACCCCTATCAAATGCCCTAAAACTTAATACTTTACTCATCTTCAAGTAAAACAAAAACAAACAATCACAAAATTTATTATTGACTCTAAATAAAATAAAAAATAAAAACTAAAAACAATCCTAAGTTGATTAGATGACCAAAATCATTGTCTTAAGGCTGTTGAAATAACACAAGTCTTTTCAAAAATCAATAAACAACTTAATTAATTCATAATATCATGCATCAAGTTCTTATTTCTCCCTTATAATTGATCACTTGTATATGTATGCAATAAGCAAGTAAATAGTTAAATGAAAAATAGATTTTCCAATAGATTAAAATAGTACAAAAAGATCATGTCTTGGCATTTTTTAATTTATAATAACATTACTATAGTCTAGGGATCTATTTAAGACTTTAATTAGCTTGTAAAGTAAGGCTAGGATCAATGCAGGGTGTAAAGATAAATATGAAGCGCAAATCACACAATGAACACTTAGACTTTACCTAGAAACCTCTTAATCTCTTTCTTTTTTATTTATCTCATCCCCCAAACTTATGATATTTTTAACTTTCTTTTAATCACTCTTGTTCAAATAATTTCTACTTTTTCTTAAGCTAGGGATATTGTGAATTTAAAGACTTTTTTTAATGGACAACCCCCAAACTTAGGCTCATTTGCTTTCCACTTCAGTGCCCTTTTTACACACAGCTATAACCTTTTTCCTTTTAAGTATATTTCTAAGTAAACTCAAGATTTATAGTGTTATGAGTAATTTTAGGATGAATAAACTTAATGTCTTGAGGCTTATAATGCGATTAAATAGAAAAAATGGGTAGTTAGGCTAAAACGTGGTAACCAAGGATAAATATATATCTAGGGTAGGCTAGAAAAGGCTTAATCAGTGTAAAGATAGCCTAATATCTTTTTCTTATTCATGTGTTTCCTAGGATTTTGCCTCACGTAGTAATCAAACAAGTTCTAGAGTGCTGGTCCTCGAGACTGTGGTGTACTAGAGCAAGAGTATCTGTAAGTAAATAATTCAACTAATATAAGCTTATTTCAATGTGCTCAAAAATAAGTGACCAAACATAAAGTTGAAATTAGTTTAAGATTCTTGATATACGAGTTATCTCAAGCGTCAATTATTTCCTAAAGACTTATAAGAATAAATTTAGTCAATATTCTATTTCATATCATAGACTAATAATCATCATCTTAGCTAAAACTTAATCAACTAAAACATAATTGACCCGCAAGACAATCACTTATTTCATGTAGCAAAATAAACATAAGATAAGTATTTCCTACCCCCTTAAACTTAAATTTGACATTGTCTCCAATGTCAAAAAAATAAAAACTTGAGAGTAAGAAAAACTCCCTTAGTTAGTGAAATTTAAGCATTGCAGTATCGTGTCTTGATGAATGTGACTGTGGTTTTTCCTTATCTCCCAACGTTTGCAATTGCTTGAGCTACTATTTAAATGCTTAATTTGTTGTTTTTTTCTTATAAGAAAAGAAACTAAAGTAACTAAAACTAAAACTAAGCAAACAAAAAAAATAAAATTTACTTGAGTTGCCTCTGCAAGAAGTTTTTGATTTAATGTCTTCGACTTGATGGGGTTTCTTTTATTCTTATGGTAGATCAAAGGTGATGATAGAGGAATCTTTGTATGTGATCTTATTGGCACGCCTCTTTTTAGGCTTCCATATATTTACAAATAGGTTATGGTTAGTGGCTTTCACTTCACTCTCCTTGCACTTCTCCGAAAAGACTTTAATCTTAGACTAGGGACGTACATTTCTTTTACCCTTCTTTTTTTATCTTTTCATCACAGTGCTTCTCTTTCTTCTTCTTTCTTTTTCTTCTACGTTTTAATGTCTTTTTAATGTGAGGATTCAATGTATCCATGTCTTTGAGCTGCAAAAATTTTACTTAACGTTTGGGTGCATCACATCAATGTTGAAACAGTCTTTATTCTCAGATGGTAACTTAATTTCTTTAAAGACTTTGAATGTGACAGTGTCATCTTACACCCTAATGGTCAACTCCCATTTACATCAATGACTGTTCATCTTGTGGTTAAGAAAGGTCTTCCAAGGATGATGAAAATCTCCTTACCTTCTTTCATATCTAGAACAATGAAATTGTTAGAGCTGGTGCTCACGTGCCATTCCAATATTGTATAAATATTAATTGTCAATATTTATACAATAAATATTTTGAATAAAAATTGTTAATATCATATTTATATGGTAAAATGCTTGTAACATTACAGACATTGTTTGATTTGAAGGAGTTCAGATCTAGTCTAAAGGCGTTTAGACCAAAACTAATAGTTAGCACAGCTGAGAATTATAAATGCTAAGAGTTAGCAGGTTATAAGAGTCAGCGAGATCTAAAGAGTTAGAACATTGTCTATAATCAGACAAAGACCTGAGAGTATACTTGTAATGACATAGTTACAAAGAGTTACAAGAGGTGCTAAGAAATATCATTATGTAAGTATGTCTCAAATATAATGTTCCTGATCTATGATCACCAATGCGAGTCTATCGGTGAATTCAAATAATATAGATTAGTGTATGTCTATATTTGATTGGTTTAGATGGTTGTTCTTAGCTGACCATGAGCTTAGAGCTTGTATAGGCATATGGGTATCCAGTCAAGACTGGATACTGAACAGACTCACGAGTACCTCAATAGATATCCTATGAAACCGTCAAAGGAAAGTCCTCTCGAGTTGAGTAGAATTCGTGGCCCTTTGACTTGAGCGCTACGGTGGTCTTATGAGTGATCCACCATGCTTTAGTTCCACATATGTCAGAGACCTTTCATGGTCTGACTGCTATGTGTCGCTGGGTATGGTCTGATGCTTATGGAGTCCAGTGTGCACAGATACGGGATCCGTCAGCTTACGTAGGTAAGTTGTATATCCTATACTCTGAGATTGTATTTCATGAAGTCTTATGGCCATAAGCACAAACCCGGGAAAAGAGTTTTCTATAGGGTTAAACAATATAGGGTTAAACAATATAGCAAAAGTATTTGCATATATTGTTTATCGAGATATGAAAATTGAGATAAGTTTAAGGATGTGCTTATGGGAATTTGATGGTGCTGATCTATATCCCTGCATATCCAGGGTATAAATGATGGAAGGATTATATGTATACGTTATAACCTCAACTTGTATGGTCTAACACGTTGATTTGTAATATTCGTAAACGTGTGTGTAGGGCATCGATTACGGATTAATAGAATAGTTTCATTTGATAAATCGGGTGTGGACCTAGAGAGTCCCAATACGAAATGTACTCTTTGAGCACTTGGGCAGTTCACCGTATTGAATGGTTCAATACAATATAATTCAACAAATTACTAAGGTTAAGTTAACTAAAGCATATGGTTAAATGATGGGACCCACTTTAGGTTAACTTGGTAACCTAGTAAGAATATAAATGTAATTTCACTTTATGATTATTTAATTATTAAATAATTAAAATAAAGATTTATTTATTTAATTGTTAAATAAATGATTTAACTTAACTATGGTTAAAGGTTAACAATATAGTTAAGTTAAGTTAACTTTACTTAATGGTTAAGTAAAGGTTAACCTAACCATGGTTAAGTTAGTTAACTATGGTTAGAATATTTAAATATTTATTAACTTAAGGGATAAATTAAACTAATCTAACTAAGGTTAAATATTAACTAAGATTAGGTTAAGTTAAATTAAATGCAAATGAAATTCAAATTAGTTTGAATTTTATGCATTAGTATATAAAGAGAAATGAAATTCAAAATTTTTAAGTTTTAGATTATATAATTTTTTATGGCCATTTCAATTTGAGAAATTGAAATTCTTTGTTTTGTGTTTTAAGTATTAGAATAACAAAACAAATATATAATTGGTTACTAAATGTAATAACTAAAATAGATTTGTTTTAATTGTTCAAGAGTTGAATAAAAGATAAAACAAATTAATTTAATTTGATTAAAACAAATGTTAAGTGTTTTTGGTTGGCTAGAAAATTAAGAGAGAAATTGAGAACGAAAATTGAAATGTTTCAAGAGTTGAAATCATTTTCTATTCATCATCTTCTCCAATTAATTTAGCCATTAAAACATGAATTAAATTTGTTTTTATTCAAGAGTTGAATAAAAGGAAAAACAAATTTAACTAAGTTAAAGAGTTTAACTTTGAATCAAGTTTAAGAGTTAAACTAAATGCTAGATTAACATACTGCTATTCTAAACAATCAAACCCACCCTTGTTGATTGCTATGATTGATCAAAGTTTCATTTTATGGTGAACTTCAAGCAAATTAATCCAAAGGCTCCATAAGTTAAATTTCTCAATCTCATTTTTCATTTGATAAATATGTATAATATGTGTTCATTGTATTTATTTTAATCTTTCGTTGTGCACATATATGTATGATATATGTATATTTTTGTATGATGAACACATCCCACATGCAAGCGCCCTAGAATAATCAACACCCAACAGATATTTACAGGAAAGATGAACTTATCCACCTTTACTAACACATCCTCTATGATTTTCTTGGGATAGGGAAGAGATCGATTTGCAAGTAAAAGTGTGTGACATTGATAGGCTTAACTTCTCTCAAACCTAAATTGTTCTAGATGGAAAGATGCCTCCTAGATCACGAAGTAATTTTCTAAGGTCATGATTGCTAATAGAGCATAGTATGGTAACGCTCCTGATATCTTTGAGTTTAGGAGGTAGCTATTCTGAAGTATGGTGCTATACTTCTCTATTAATGCTATAGTCTCATAATCCTCCAATCGTTTCTTCTTTGAAGGTATGCTTTTCATAAATTTGATGTAGCTAGGCATTTGTTTAAGCACATCTACAAAAGGAAGATTAATATGTATTTTCGTAAAAACTTCAAGAAATTATGAGAATTGCTTATCTAGCTTCTTCTTTTGTAACCTTTGAGAGAATGGTGAAAGTGGAGTAAATAACTGATCTAGACATTTTGCATGTTGTTACTAGTATTTTCTATTAAGTTTTTACTTTTTTGTACTTCAAAATTTGGCTGCACTTGTTCACTAGTTTCTATAGTTTTTCTATAGAAATTTTGTAATATCCAATCCCTATTAGTAGTATTGGCGTCTAGATTTCAGTATAAAGCAAATAAGACACCGTAGGGTTACTCGATTTTAACCCTATTAGAAATATTCCCTTTATAGTGCACGTGAGAGATATTAGACATAATTTGATAATTTCACACTCGATCGGTGCGCCGGACGACCCTAGAATATTTTTGAAAATTTTCTCTATAGGTTTAGAAAAGGAAATCCTAATTTACTACATGAATTTTCATTTAAGGGTTATGTATGGAACAAGACTTTGTTGAAAAATACAATCCATATATTAAGGAATGGACCAATTAGAAGCAATCTCATGGATTACCAAGTTGAAAACTCTAATTAGTTCTTTTAACTATTCTAACTAGATAGTTACGAAGGAACCGATGAAATCTTTTCATTTGAACTAATGGCAAATTAGAAGTTTTGAGTAAGTTGAAGGGAAAAATGGTCAATTAAGGGAGCACTATATATATGTTGGAAGGTTGCAGAATTTTCAAGAGATGAAAAGCAAACACTTAAGAGCAAAAGAGAGCAAATTCGTGCAAGGGGGGAAGGTGCTGCTACAGTGAAATTTCAGTTTTTTTTCATGATTTTTCATGTGTAATCAAGCTAAAATAAGGTTACATATGAATCCCTAAGCTCAATTGAAGCCTTAATTAGTGGAAATTCAAGAAAAAGATGTAAGAAAAGCATTGTTTTATGAGTTTGATAAGTGAGCTTTCAAGAATGCTTAAATTGATGTTCTTGTGTGTATTCTTGGCTTAGATTGAATTGAATTCTAGTGTGGAGCTTAAAGGAGTCATCAATTTGCAGAAATTGGCAAGGTAAGAATTAGGGTTTTTGGTGATTTTGTTGTAGAGATTTCAATTGGTTATAATTAGGGCTTTAGAATGAAATTGGCTTGATTTTGTTGTAATTGGAACAAGAAATTGAGAAAATGAATGTGTTGGAACCTAGGGTGAAATTCTGCCACTTTAGGGAAGTTAGGGATTGAGTGGTGTTTTGATTGAGTTGTTGTGTGTAAATGGGGCATATTGTAAATTAAATGTATATGATTGATGGAAAAACCAAAAATGAAGAAAATGGGACATAATTGTCCATTTTGGAAAGGTGAAGGGCATGTATGTCCAACCAAGTTATAGAGCGTGCAATAATTTTCAGGGCGCCAGATGGTGAGTTAGATTAGATTAAATGACTCCGTAAATAAAAATCGGGAAGTAGTTTACATCCGAGCTTTGTATGCCGATTAGGGCATTTAGTAGTTAAATGAGATTCTAGCATTCAATTTGATTCTAAATGTCATTTATGGCGCGTAGGTGAAGATAACCGAGAGCGATAACGGGAGCATAAATCGGGAGCGAAATTGAGCGTGGAGTGGTTGTGAGTGGAAATCTACCATTTCTTTTACTTTTCGTTTATTATGTTTTCGCATAATGAATATGTATGTTTTATGAGCTTGCGATGCATAAACATGATTTATGATCTTGATATATATATTCATAGACATGCTTTTACATGTTCGATTTGAGAAACAGTTTTAGAATTTCTGCATTTGTTTTAAAGGCCATTGGTACCCTCAGATTGTAGTGGTAATGATTGTATTAGACCCGGCCGATATATCCCGTGCACATGGGCAGGTATTGGGGGTGTGTCACTAACTTTGAAAAGTCGAGATGTCGAGTCATGTGAGTCACCCTGTGTGTACGGGGTATTGTCTCGCTATATGTATATAATGTAGGATTCCGCTGCATAGCCAGTGAGATGTCTTGAGATGTCACTGTGGGTGCTGCTAGTTGAGGTGCCCCGTGACCTACTCACGTGTGCAGTGCTAGTTTAGTCGCTGCATGAGTATAGAGCTTTAGGGTTACCATTGGTATAGTTTAGAAAGAAAATGGTCGAGCGAGGATTTTACTAGTTTTCAATTTACCGATAGCATTTATGCATTTATATGCACACAACAGTTATTATGTTATACAAATTCTGGATGTGGTTTTCCAAAGATGTAGATAAAATCCGCTCGGCAAGATTTCAATAGCATATGATGTTAGAAACCGTTTTATCGTTTTACATCAGTTTTAGAAGCATGATTTCTGCATGAACTTTAGAATTTGCTATTTATACATGATGTTATTTTATTGAAATTTTATTTGCACTCACTGAGCTCCTTTAGCTCACCCATTTTGTGTTTTATGTTTTCTAAACCCCTTTCCCAGGTGCAGGTCTTGGTACGCAAGCTACTGATTCTCCTATTGCCGAGTAGTGGGCCGAATTCGAAGATCATTTTTGTATATGTAAATGTACTAAATAGCACTCTTTACTTTATGCATAGTAGTTATAGGCATGTATATTTGTATGTATGTTTTGAACCAACAAGAAAAGATTTGAGATTATGATGAACATTTTTTCTTTTCATGAGTATGCTCATTTTGTGGTTTAAATGAATAATTGAGTTGTGTTGGATTTGATTTGGAAAGGACCGGAGGTCCGAATTGGTAGTATTGAGATGTATTGGAAATAGAAGTGAAATTTCTTTACAAGTTTTATATGGATTTTCCGAAAAACAGGAGAAACTCTATCCGTTTTTTTTAAAATTAAGATGTCATTTTCATGTATATTACAAGACCTTCTCAGTAGTAGCAAGAATAAAAAAGGGGTTCGCCTCACGGAATTTCTCAAATGACCCAGTTAGGTTAGAGGAACTTCTATCGGGGTGCCCGACAGGGCCGCTGGGATTTATAGTAGAGGGTCTCAGGTCAGGTCCTGTCAAATTTTTACACTTTTCTATTGTCATGATTTTGTTTCTGCACTGTCTTGCTGCTAATTTTATATTTCTACACTTGATTTGCTCCTCTATAGACTTTGAGGAAAATATATTGGTGGTCTATAAGGTTGCAATTCATCTTGCTATACTACTTTCTCATTCTCCTTCAAGTTTAAATATAGTGGTTAGGATGTGTTGTCATGTAAGTTCTTACCACTTCTCAAGGAGATAGTTTGACATTGCTCTATATTTTCTCATGAATTGGCTTCGGTGTCACTTGGTAGAGCTCTTTAAGGTTGCTTGTTAATTACTGTAGCAAGTTATCCCATTTGAATCTCTAAATTCTTCAAGGTTGTTAAATGGTTTTGCATGATGGCATCATTAAACTTCATGTAATGCATGAGCACGTCTTCCAAGGTTTGCTTTTTCTCTTGCAGTAGCTGGAATCCTAGGGGACTCACTAATCTAGATGACTACCCTTGGTTGTTACGCAAAGAAAAGTTTGGATAATCTCTTCATATGGATTATAAAAATTTGACTACGGGTTATGTTGCTGTCAGTTGAAATTTCCTATATAATTCACTGATTTCATGCATCACTTATTCATGTGGTTATCACAATAAAAGTCACAAGTCACTTATTAAGAGTTGACGATATTCAATGCATAAACTTTCTTAGATAACATGTTAAGTTTCACTGCCAATGCATTGAATGCGTCAATCTTATGAACTCTAATAACTTTCCTAGGTGTAACCTTCTCAGGTGGCCATTAGTAATTATTTGATGCCATTTCATCTAATAGATCATAAATCTCATCCGTAGACTTATTAATTAAATCTCATTCAACAGTGACATCTACAATAGTCCTCAAATGACCTACTAGTCCATTATAGAATATTTGGACTAATAGCCATTTAGGGACTCCATGATGAGGACACTTCCTCAACATGTCCTTAAAGCGTTTCTATGCCTCATATAACGATTCACCATCAATTTGAACAAATGAGGTGATGACATTTCTCATCTTTGTTGTCTTTAATGGTAGGAAGCACTTTACTAGAAACCTTTGCGCTAAGTCATCCCATGTTGATATAAATCCAAATGGCAATGACATTAACCAACTCTTAGTTTTATCCCTCAATAAAAAAGGGAATAGTCTTAATCTAATGGCATCGTTTGAGACTATTATATTTAAATATAGCACAAATCTCCAGGAAATTCACGATGTGCTTATTAGGTTCATTATTGAAAGCACCATTGAACAACAACAATGTTTTTAGCATCTAAATAATACTCAGATTGATCTCAAAGTTATTCGCATTGACAGTTGGTTGTGAATACTAAACTAAATACCCTATATTGTAGGAACAACATAATCTTTTAAAGTTCTTTGCTCAACCATAGGCTCATACACAAGATTTTTCATGTTATCATTGTCCTATTTTAATCAAGTACTAAAATTAATCCTACTTAACTTTTATCCAAACAAATCTAAAGGTGAAAGTTATCTAATTAATCTAATTTTACCAATTAAACCTAATTTTAATCAAAAGTAAGCAAATGTTGAATTCACTAATCAAAAGAAATCTAGGGTTTCAACTTATCCTTTCATATTTCATTAGACTTATTAATCTCTTAGTTAATCCCTTAATAACAAATTGTTGGCTAGATTATAATCACGTTACAAACCTCTGTCGATGGTCGAGTGATTATATTACACCCTAATAATTACTTATATATCTATGGTAATCCAAATAAAATGCAATTCATTAAGAACAGATCTAAATAATACCATGCATGCCATCTAAGTATATTTCTATCCTACATGGAACGCATAACTGTTGATCATGCATCAAACTATCCTAAACTCAACACATAAATTCCTCATTTGAGTTTATTAGAGTTCCTTGATCATTCAAAATATTAACAGTTATAATGAAAGCATTAAATATAAAATAGAATTAATCAATTGTAATCTATTAAGTTCATAAAATAAGAGTCAATAAAATCTAACTATATATTAAGTTTAAAAGTCTTACCTTAGATAATAAAAAAGGTTTAGTTCATCATGAATTCAAGAGAATCAAAGTAATGAATGGAAAAAAATCATGAACAAGATCATAAAACTAAGAAAATAGAAGAAATAACATAAAGTTGATGCCCTAGATATCCTCTATCTCTTCGTTGCTTGAGTGCACAAATATTGATCTTGATTCTTTAGTTTCTTACTTTAATCTCTTGTATTTGTGATGTGTTTTGTTTGCCCTAGGTTTGCCTCTGATATTGTGTACCTTTGGTTCTAAAAAATGATGTTTTTATTGGTCTTCATAATCCTAAGGTCGTAGGGCTTCAAATCTAAGTCAAAATAGGACTTTTGAGAAGGGTTTCATATGTTGGATGGGCACCGAGGCGCTAGGGTTTGGCACCATGATGTCTAGACCTAGAAAATGCAAGTTGATTGAAGCTATCTAGGTGTTGTAGCACTCAACTTTCTACTGCTGGCACCACGACACACGTCCATGGGTGCCGCAGCGTTGGCCGTGTTTTGCAAGGTTGTCCGATTTTTACCGTTTCATTCTCGTTTCTTCTAGTATCTTCATGCCTTGGTTAGTTAACTTATATATGATCAAAACCATAAATAAATAACCAAAATGCTCTTGAATTAGTAAAACACTTAAGCCCGAGATGATAAAAATAATAGACTATATAAACTCTTATTAGCTATCTTTATCAATAATTAGAATGAAGTTTGGTATATCTTAATATCACTCATCTTGATATTGTCTTTGTTTTTATATTCTTAGTCAGTACATATTTGTTCCTCGTACATTTCACTATGCAACTATTCTTTATATTTTATATTATGTCAAGGGTATACTTTTTTATGATCTTCATTTTTTAGCTTAATCTACTTATAATTGCAAGCCTATACTGATGTAAAATTAAGCTAGTGATGCCATTATAAGACACTCGATTATTGCTTTCTGTTTCTTCTTAGGAAATCTCTTATTTCTTGGCGAAGCAAGAAACAAATAGCCAACACTCAATCCAGCGTGAAAAGTAGTGTGCCTTTGTTTATACTACTCAAGAGATTGTTTGAATTTGTTAGCTTCTTAGTGATGTGGGGCATTACTCATCTGTTGCCACACCTTTATACAATGCCATTCAAATTGTTTACAATAATACTTTTCATTAGTGTACTAAACACATTGAGACTGATTATTATTTTGTTCATCAACACGTTTCTCAAACAACTGTTAAGCTTCACTCGTTCTTTTCAAATAATTAGTTAGCTGATATCTTTAATAAATCTATATTTTTTAATCACTTTTGATATAGTTTCCAAACTTAAGTTTACTTCTAATAAGCCATCTTAAGTTAAAGAAAGGAAAGAAGAGAGGGATGTTAATATTGAAGATTTAACAACTCATTTTGACAACCCCATTGACATCAATTAACACGTTGATTACCATATGTATTTTTCTACTACATTTACTTTGATCTAAAGTCTAGATTGTTACATATTCGAATAGTGAAATACATTGCCTTAACCTTTGTTTCATTAACTTCAAAATTTTGAACAAGATATATAAGGTAGAAATTATGCTAGACAACTCAAACTTATCTTAAAAATTCATCTCAAATACTATAACATATAATGTGACGTTTATTAAATTAATTAATAATTTTTGTAATCTTCTTCTTCCTTTAAATATACTTTTTATAATTTTTAAAAATATTTAATAATTTTTTAATAGAAATTTGAGTTGCAATCCTAGAAAAAGAATCGTTGAATGAGAACTGGATTTTAGTAATTGTAATTTACTACTTACTATTCCCATAAATATAGTTGAACGATTATTCTGCATATGTTAATCATATGATGTGTCATCAAAATACGCCTATACCATTATATGTTATGAGGTAAAAAAAATCTATACCTCATAACGTGTTATAAAAAAATTAAAGGTTTTAATTATTCTGCAAACGTTAATCATATGATGAGTTCAGGAGTCTAACTATGTTATGGGGTATACTCTGGCATAACCCTTAAGTGGCCTCTTACGTTGGCGGGTTTTCATCGCCTAGCCTTTTACATAACCTAGTGGCAACTCCTGAACAGGATTTGGAACCGAAAATTGAAAATTAAATTAATTTTTTTTTTTTTTATTCAGTCTTTCTAATACAGAGAATCCATTAAGAAATGGCAACTGTAAAGCATACTTGACTAGATAAGTTTCTTTTAAAACTTAAAAATTGATCAACTCATTTTATACTTTTTATAGTAAGGGGGACTTAGAGAACTACCGGAGGGAGATTTAAAAACTCATGAATAAAGAAGAATAAAGCTTTTATTTCGTTCAAGTCTGCCTATTACAAAATGAGGGAGTGGCTTTATATAGCCTGAGACTCCGGATACAAACAAAGAAACAAACTTTTGACGTGGCACGCGAACCACCATACAAGGAAAATAATTTGAAAATGACAAACTTTTGATGTGGCACGCAGGCCGCTTATTAATTGGACACGTGTAAAAAGAAACATAAAGTTGGGCCACGTGATAATTATGAGCACAAAGGCTCTGCTTTTTAGGATTACTTTTTTACATGGCTTAAGATCTGAAGCTTGATTAGCTAGACCCGCTAGGGCTTCCATCATCATTGAACTGTTTCCAAGCACGCTTGGCTAGTCTGCTTTCATATCTTCCATGAATTCTTCTAGGATTTTGACATTGTCTGTGGGTCAACGACCTCCCTAATTCCACCTCAATACTCAATACATGAACACTACACTCCCAGACCCACAGACATCAAGACCACAAATAGAAGTTCATGAACCAGATTCCTCTATGGATGAGACAGAGACTCCCCTGCGTGGATGAGTTCCATCATCGTGACCAGACAACACAAAGAACCAATATTGGCTAACTCTTGATGACGTCAGCCCTCATAAATGGGTTGATTGCATTTTCGAGTTCCAAACATGATGCTTAGCTAAATAAAAAAAAGCTGGGACTACCATCCATGAAGTTATCCAAAAGGCCGTTGCCCGATTTTAAGGAATACTAAAATATTGGTACCTCCATCTGGGAGAATATAGATAGCGCATGTTACAATAAAATGATTCAATCGAACAATTCATTGGCATCTTATTTAATGAATTTGTCGGAGAAAAATGCCATATAACAGAGAAAGCTCGCGAAGAATTCTTTAAGATGAAGTGTTGTTCGTATAACGAAAAGGTCTTGAATTACATTTCAAAAAAGCTACAGCGAGATACTATATCTGGAAATTGATGACCCTAATATGAAACAAGCTTATCTTAATTCAGTCCAAGAACCATTGGGACAAGAGGCTCTAAGAATCCTTGATTTAAAGAACAATAATCTGCAGAATTCCTCTATAGGGGTAATCCAACAGGCAATCTTATCAGCCATCGATAAGTTATGTGCATGCCACAAATTCTTTGAAGATTTTGATTGCACGGGCAAAAGAATTCAAAAGGCTTGTGAACGGCGTGATTTACAAATTAAATGTTCATGAAAAGAGTGCTATTGTAGGACTCAGAAAAAGTACCACCACCGAAAGTTCAAAATTTGGCAACCATTCTCTCGGCCACCCAGATCCATGAAGAGATTCTTTCAAAGAAAATCAGCTTTTTCAAAGAAAATGAACATATGTTTTATTTGTGGGCAAAAAAGATATTTTGAAAATTGTGTCCTGAGAAAGACAAAAGAAAAAGGATGTTGTCGGCCATCAGCGTCATTACAAAAGACGAGCCCATCAACTCAGACCTTGAATCACTTTTGTCTAAACAAAGCTGTGAAGACAGTGACACTATCCTTGTTTACTCAGAGTCCGAATCAGAATCCACTTCAAGCTCTATCTCAGGTTCGCTAAAAATCCAAACAAAACCATCACAGTCGCATATACCATCCAAGCCACTGCACACAATATCCATCCCGATGCTAGAACTCCAGCTATACCCATCCAAATACAGCAAGCCAATCAAAGTAATCAGACTACTTGACACTGGCGCTGCAGCTTCAATCCTTAACCCAATCATCCTTGAGTCCTACTGGAAACCCTATCATCAAACCTTCCGAGTAGCCAATGATGAATTATTTACTGTATCCATGATCAGTAAGATAATTTATCTATAGTTCTTCCTAAACCTCAAAATCTACCATAAACTATTAGGCTCGAACCTCCTAGGAAAAGACCTGATTATAAGCTTTGATTTTATCCAAATAAATTTAGAAAAGAAAGTTTTTACCAAGCCCAATTGATTAAAATTTAAAGCCCATTTTTTACCCTGGTCAACCATTCCAAACTATTTTTCCATCACTCTCTCAACACTATCTTTGAACAAATCAGAATTCACTCTGCGTCAAACAGTCACTCTGAATTCCTCTTCAAATATCCCCACCCGCTGTGAAAAAACCAAGAATATTTTGTCCGACTACTTTTTCACATGAATGAAAACATTAACCCAACTAAAGCTAGCCACCCTAGCATGACACCGGACCATGTTGAAGTAGCCAATGTAGAACTCACACAACTATTACAATAGGGACATATTGAACCCATGTCCTTACAATGGCTTGTCAAGCCTTCTACGTCAATAAACGTAGCGAGCAAATTAGGGAAAAATTAAGATTGATCATTAATTATCAACCTCTAAACTCATTTTTACAGGATGATAAGTTTTCTTTACCCAACAAGTAGGCGCTATTTTCAAGGATTGCACAGACAAAGGTATTTTCAAAATTTGACTGGAAGATAGGTTTTTGGCAATTAGAAGTCCACCCTGATGATCGACACAAAACAGGATTATGCACACCTCACCACTATTACCAATAGACCGTCCTACCTTTCGGGTTAAAGACTGCTCCATCTCTTTTTTAAAAAACAATGATGAAAATCTTTGAACCTATCCAGGATCAGGTCCTCATCTACATAGATGATATTCTGCTCTTCTTGAAAAATATTGATGAACACTATGATATCCTTTCGGGTTAAAGACTGCTCCATCTCTTTTTTAAAAAACAATGATGAAAATCTTTGAACCTATCCAGGATCAGGTCCTCATCTACATAGATGATATTCTGCTCTTCTTGAAAAATATTGATGAACACTATGATATCCTTTTGAGATTTGGCAGCATTCTATAAGAAAATGGCATCATAATCTCACCCATCAAGTGCCACGCGAGTCTTGAAGAAATAGATTTTTTAAGGATGCGAATAAGAATGGATAATACAAGCTCCAACCCCAAATTACTGAACAGCTAACCAGATTCTCTGATGATAACTTGACAAAAACCCAAATCCAACAATTTCTCAGCATCGTAAATTACATGTTAGACTTCATATAACATCTTTCACAGATTATGAAGCCTCTGTTTCACATGCTAAAAAAGAATCCTCCACAGTGGCAACACAACAAACATCAGTTATAAAATTGCTTAAATAGAAAGCAATAAGTCTGCCACCCTTACAGATCCCATCACATGGAAGGAGAATACTACAGACAGATGCAAGCGACTACTACTAGGGGGCCATCCTATTAGAAGAAATCAATAAAAAAAGACAGTTATACGGGTATAAAAGCGGGGCCTTTTCAGACTCAAAACTCCACTATCACAACACCTTCAAAGAAATATTGGTAGTAAAACGGGCAATTGAAAATTTTGAATTTCACTTGATTGGACATAAATTCATGGTCAAACTAGACATGTCGACATTCTCTCACATGCTGAAATTCAAACAGAAACACATCCCAAACCAGCAACTGCTAAGGTGGCAACAGTGGTTCTCTAATTTCTCATTTGAAGTAAAACACATTAAAGGCAAGGACAACACAATGGTAGACTTCCTCTCCCCTAACCCTATAAATACCGACAACCCTTTCACCAACCACATCACTACCAAACACACGGTTAAAAAATCAAAACAAAAATTCTATTCCATTATCCTCCTAATGGCAGCCTCCTCGTCCTCTACCTCCTCCCCTGCTGTTCCTCTAAAACCTTTCATTATCCATCCACCAGTCTCATTTTCTCCTCCAGAATTTGAAGAAAGAATTAGAACTCGAACCATTAGATCAAACCCCAACGAACTCATAAGACAGTATGCCATCAAAGCTGTTGAAGAAAATAGATGGGGCACTCTAGGCACCCCGCTATTCAACCTAACCTACCCATTTTTCTACCTATTCACTATCACCCCTTTCGAAGCCTGGTCTAAAAGTGTTCTTTACTTGTTATGGTACCTGTTGGACTCATACACCATTGCAATAGAATTCCCTATCCTAAAGATGAAAAAATGGCTCGAAACAGTCTCGTCTAGCCATGATGCAATCACATTTTTACAATGGTTCTTCCCCCATGAACAATGGTTAGTCAAGTTTAAAAGGCTAATACATCAACACAGTCAATCAAGAATGCCACCCAGAAGATTTCATATCATCTTTCTCTTCCAACGTAAGGGAATGATTATATCCGATCATGAGGTGCATTACTATCCTATCGTCGAGGACTACTTTATGTTTTTATACCCCCTTCATCTGTTTTGAGATAACTATAGAGCAGAAATGAGAGAACTAGAAAGAGTCTTTGCAGAAAAAAATCAGATCATCCCGCCAGCTGCATAGATAGACCCTGAAGACTGTGCCCCTTAGGAAACCACAGATGAAGACTTCTCATACAGACTCCAACAAGCATCCAACATCCACAAACACAGACAAAGTGAACAATACCAACACTACCTCCAACAGTACTACTAGTACAATCGAATTATGACTGATCACGAAAACTCTCCTCCCATCAGAACCCCATAAGATAGACACACAGATGCATGATGTTCTACCTATCCCTCCAGGACTAACCGACTTATCCCTATCCCTGTACCAAGATGCTCAACCCCCACTTACCAAGTCACAAGCCCAACAAGAAGCAAGACTGTTATCCCGTGAGCTAACCCCATAAGAAGCTAAAATTCGTGATGAAAGCACTGACGACATCAAAATCCTGGAAGAATTCATAGAAAAATTTGAAAGCAGACTAGCCAAGCATGCCTGGAAACAGTTCAATGATGACGGAAGCCTCAGCGGGTTCAGCTAATCAAGCTTCAGATCTTAAGCCACGTGATAAAAGAAATCATAAAAACAGAGCCTTTGTGCTCATAATTATCACGTGGCCCAACTTTATGTTTCTTTTTACACGTGTCCAGTTAATAAGCGGCCTGTATGCTACATCAAAAGTTTGTCATTTTCAAGTTATATTTCTTGTATGGTGGTTCGCGTGCCATGTAAAAAGTTTGTTTCTTTGTTTGTATCCGAAGTCCCAGGCTATATAAAGCCACTCCCTTATTTTGTAATAGCCAAACTTGAACGAAATAAAAGCTTTATTCTTCCTTATCCATGAGTTTCTAAATCTCCCTCCGGTAGTTCTCTAAGTCCCTCTTAGTATAAAGAGTATAAAATGAGTTGATCAATTTTTAAGTTTTAAAAGAAACTTACTCAGTCAAGTATGCTCTATGGTTGCCTTTTCTTAAGGGATTCTCTATATCAGAAAGATTGAATAAAATAATAATAATAATTTTTAATTTAATTTTTAATTTTCGGTTCCAAATCCTATTCAGGAGTTGCCACTAGGTTATGTAAAAGGCTAGGTGATGAAAACCCGCCAAGACAAGAGGCCGTTTAAGGGTTATGCCAGAGCATACCTCATAATATAGTTAGACTCCTCAACTGGTATCAGAGCCAAACAAGTTTTCTATAAGGTATATTTTTATTTGTATGCTACAAGCTTTCACTCTATCGACTTATTTTATCTTGATATCTAAGGAGACTAAAGAGAATAGCCATCCTTTATCATTATGGATCCCTCATCATCTGAATCATTTATTCTCATCTCAGTCCTTTCTCCTTCTCCAACTACTCTTACTCCTTTTCCTTCTCTCAGATCCACTGATTCTTCAAGAATGGACCATCTGTACGAGATCACTTACTTACCAGAGGAAAACAAAGTACCAGTGGCTGACCTTCCTATAATCAACCCCTACCATGCCAAATCTCTTTCTACCTCTCTCAAACAATTGATAACACCAAACCAAATCAAAACCAGAGAATATGTTTAAGCAACCAAATTTGACCAATACCTTCTCCCTGCTTTAACCGAGGAACAAGTTGTGACCCTCAGGTTTCCTGAAGACCTTCTCCCTCACTGGTTAAAACAAGGCTACACTCATATGCACTTTAGTGCTATTAGATTTTCCCTGACCCTCCATGGCCGAAAAGGGCTTAAAACTGTTGTCCGCATCGCCTTACTTGATGGACATTTTTCCAGGTACAAAGACGTTTGCATCGGCACAATGCAAACAACACTAAATGCAGGCACAATGTTAGTTACTATGTACCCCAACTTTTACATGCCCCTTACAGACCCTAGCCTGTTTTCAACCCTAAAGGCACAAATCCACATTACGGGAGCAGTACCAGAAGGAAACACATATTCAGCCACACACCACTACTAAATGGTCTATCGAGTCCAAAATCATGCCCTGGGGATACCCCATATTAGTCATGATGTCACTTTTCCTATGTAGGTTTATTCGAGAAATAACATTTTGGGTTCGTGTATGCTCTGTGTCCAGTTAGAAAGAGGTTGCCTCAAATTCAAGAGAAGTTGAGCGTGTTACAAAGCTTGGCTTCTTCTAAGAGAAGGACAAGCGAAGCTCAACAATAGGGTTGTAGGGTTTTTTAACAAGTAATTACATAAAGTCCTAGATTGAATGAATAAAAATGAGAGAAAATGATAAAAAGCTAAAGAGCTTCTAAATTATGTGTATTGAATTGTTGTTGATTCCTTACAATTAGAAACCAAGCCTATTTATAAGTTGGAAAACCCTATACGAAACTTAATTTTACAAGGAAACAAATTCTAAAAGAACTCAGCTTTCCTATTATGTAAATATTCATAAACAAGCTATTATACATAATCGGGCCCAAAATTATAAAATGGAAAAGCCTACTAATACCTTGTAGGCATGTGTCAATATTACCACCCGCAAGTCAATCAAAAGATGATTTTCGTCAAGGTTTGCAAACTAATAAAGCCGACCATCTTTAAATTGCCCTGCTGCTAATATAAATCCTCAAAATCTCGTTAATGTTAAACTCACCCAGACCTTAAAAATTGCCCCATCACAAGGCTTTCAAAATCGCCTCGATTATTTATCTAGGTCGCCCGGCTATATCTTGATTTTACTCTAATGAAGTTGCCATATACCATTCTATCGGTCGCCTAAACTTTTGACCTTCAATCAACTTGTCCATGACTCGTCTTCTAGCAATCACAGTGTTACTTTAGCCTCTAAAAAAAATGCATAGTAAGCAGAACTTGGTGGAAATGAGCTACAATTACCCCAATCACCCGCATTGAAATATAATGGGTTCTTAAGGTGGAAATTCACTCTGGGTATCTTGAGAGACTATCATAATCCAAAATTTGCCTACGTTGTATAGGTACCAATGTGTTAGGGTTGGTGCTTACGTGCTATCCATGAATGTACATATACTTATGTATTTATACATGTGTACATTCTCATTAAATCACTAATACCTATTTATATGGTCCCATGCAATATAACATTACAGACATTGCATGATCTGATAGAGTTCAGATCTGATATAAAGGCCTTCAGATAAGGGCTCACAGTTAGCCACACTGAGAGATATAAATGTTAGATGTTAGCACAACTAATTGTTAACTGGTTATAATACTCAGCAGCAATCCAAGAGTTGGAGCCTTGTTTATAATGGGACATAGATTTGGAAATATACTAGTAACTGCATAGTTGCAAGAATTACAATCAGATGCCAAAAAATGTCAGTTACGTAAGTATGTTCTCGAATATTATCCCTAATATATTTCTGCTGATGCGTGTCTGTCAGTGAACGCTTTTATATAGATCAGCATATGTCATACCTATAGGGTATAGATGGTTCTTCCTAGCTAACTATGAGATTGGAGCTCGTATTGATATATGAGTATCCAGTTAAGACTGAATATATGACAAACTCACGATGGCCTCCGATAGACACCTTATGAAGCCGTCAACAAAGGGTCCTCTCGAGTTAAGTAGTATACGTGGTTCTTTGACCTGAGTGTCACGGTGGCCTTGTAAGTGATCCACCATACTTTGATTCCACGCATGTTATAGACCTTTCATAGTATGACCACTAGGTGTCGTTGGATATGGTCCGATGCTTATAGAGTCCAATGTGTACATATATGGGATCTATCAGCTCACATAGAGAGTAAGATATCCAGATGCTACGAGACTGTATCTCAGAAAGTCTTGTGGCCACATGCATTAATCTCGAGAAAGAGTTTTTACTAGGGTAGAACTATATGGCAAAGGAGTTTGAACATATTGTTCAGTGCGATACAAGTCATGGGACAAGACATGGATGAGTACATGTGGATTTAACGGTGATAATCTATATCACCACCACATCAAGGATATCATGACGGAAGAACTATACGTATACGTTGTAACCTCAACTTGCATGGTTCAACGCGCTGGATTGTATATCTGTGATGTGTTCGTGGGGCAATGTTCACGGACTCATGAAATAGTTTCATTTGACAAATCGGTGTGGACATAATGAGTCATGCGATATAGAGTGTACACATTATGTACTGAGGCAGCGTACTAGATTAAATTATTTAATTCAGCAATATCCAGCACTACTATGAGAATACGTGCGTGTCTATATTTAAGTGTTAAATATAATAATTAATCAATAATTATTATTTACTAATTGTATAATGACATGTGGCATATTATGGACTCTTAGTTAAGTTTGCCCAAGTGTGAGATTTGGTGAGACCCACTAAGGGTAGACTCAGTAACTATTTATGAGGGGCATAATGATCATTTCACACATTGATTATTTAATTGTTAAATAATCAAAATATCTCATTATAATATATTATTATATTATATAATATTATTATATTAAATGATGACATATAATTGTCATCCATTTATTTTTTTATATTATTATTTATATAATAATATTATTTCCATAAAAGGTGCCTCTTTTTAATATTATATATATAATATTATTATTATATTTATATTAGATATATAAATATATATATATATATATGTGAGATGTGTGTGTTGTGTGAAGAGTGTGTGTGAGGAACAGATTTGGAAGAGAGAAAATGAAAAATTATTTTCATTTTCTTTAAGTGGCCGAGAGAAGCATTTTTTAAGGACGAGAGAAGCAATTGTAATTTGCTTCAATTTTCATTTCATTTCCTTTTAGAGAAAAGGAAGAATACACACAACCAATCATTTAAAGGTTTAAGAGTTAAGCCCAATGCTGCACATAGAGTTGTTGTTCTAGCTCATCAAGCCCACCGAGTTAGTAGCTAGAACTTTCAATGAGTTGGTCTCCATGCAGACTCCCAAGAAATATGTGTATAACGTTACACGTTATGATGATTTCTCAGCCCTTCAAATATATTAATATGATTAATATATTATTTATTATGTTTATTATATGAGTTAATTCTTTCGCAGCATTAAATATGTATGTGATACGTATTTTATATAATAAACATAATTTCACATGCATATACCCATGTATATTAGATCCCAGAAAAAAATGGTATCAGAGCCATATATCTGATATTTAGGTGTTGTTTGAGTGAATGGATGTAAAAGACCCAGTGTATATGGCGCATATTAAAGAGCTGGCACTGCGGCTTTGGGGGTTCGACCTCCCAGTACCACAGCACTAGATACTTGGCACTGTGGTGCTGAGAGTTCTTTCTCCCAGTGTTGTGGCGTTGGCCAGCCCACGCTGGGGCATTGGAGGTTCTATAATTCCCACCCCAACGGTGATGTATGGCTGCCGTAGCGCTGTAACGATGTAATTTGGCGTAGCGGTGGTGATACTGTTCTCTTGAATAGTAGCAAATGAACAGTATTTATACTGTTTACAACTACATTATTTTTTAATAGTGTTTCAAATTTAATTTTACATGTGTATATTTATTAGATGTAGTGATAAAAGTTATCAGTTTACATTATAAATGGGGTTTATGAGATACAGTGATAAAAGTTATCAGTCTGCATTATAAACCAGGATTACTTTTTCTGTGTTGGTAACCACTATAGAAGTCGTACTTGTAGAGGTTAGTTGTGTTTGCATAAAAAAATTGATTAATTGAGAATCACCCTTCCCATGAGATGAGGCCTTGAATATAAATGAGAAAAATCTCTCTTAATTAGATTAAAGAATATTATATTATGAGATAATGTTTTATTTTGATCCGTCTTGTCAATGCGATGTTAGACATGCCATGTTGGCCTTTTTTCAATATTGCTATAGCGTGAAGGACTTAGTTGGTTGGGCTTGGACTATACTAGTTAAACATGAGATGAGGCAAATATATGTGAATGTATTTCTCAATATTACTACAACGCGAGGGTAGTATCAGTAACATATATTTGATTATTGGCAACTTAATCTGGAATACACTTATCCAATATTGCTATAACGTGAGGATAAGGTATATTTAGGATCAAGTGGTAAGAGTTGCATGAGATGCAATTGTGTTGTCTACCTGTTGGGTTTACAAAGGTCAATATTGCTACTGTGTGAGGCCCGAGTAAATTTCAATTTGATCTACATCCCGTTGTATAGTTTAAAAGAGTTAAAAACTATCGTCTTCTCGTTCGAGAGATTACCGAGATTATGTAAAGCAGTGAGAGGATGTTTTAAATTGAAATATGTATAATTGTTATACCCATGATTTAAAACGTTTCATTAGCCATTTAATGACCATTCGCTTACATCTCCCATTAATTTTGGCCTATCAAGTTTAATGGCCATCACGAACTAGTTGGTATGCATATTTGATGCATTCCAACTCAAGGGTACTAGAAATTATTTCGACCGGCACATGAATCTCAGAAATGTTTTGGATTCAGAAAATCTTGGATTTATTATTGATCAGAGTTTGCTGTAAGGTATATCTAATAACACCACTCTATGGGATATAAATAGAGGGGGTGTGGCTCTTTTTGTTCAGGGGGCTTCATCTTTTACTCCAAATATATCTGGTGAGATCAGGTATGTGAAGAGAAGAAGATGAGGCAGATACCCAAGATAGTCCTCAAAGGCTGCATTTATCCAAAGATCAACAAGAGAACAATGTAGATGGAAAGTGTTTCCACTACAGTAAGGTTAGGTATTGGAATCCCACTACCCTAGAAGCTTTATTATAGTCAGGAAGACTCTCACATGTTTATGTTTGACATACATAGACATTTCTATGGCATATGATACCAGTACATCCTGGGTATGAGATGCTGCATGTCCCTCTCATATCTACAATATATTATAAGGATTGAGAGAGACTAGAATGCAACAGCTTATAGAAGTAAAGTTAAGAGTAGAAAATTGTGATTTCCTGTAAGTTCAATTTATTGGATAGCTTGACTTACTTATAGTATGCAATACAATTATTATATTGCATAATTGGTATAATATCCAAAACATCATTCGACACTATCTCCCTTCCTACACTTGATAGTGAAGGATATCATATGAGTATTAAGAATAGTTTCTTATGTTCATGTGATGTAAATGATGTTTTATTAACTAAATGTCAGTTAATAAATAGACATTATATACAATTAGAAGTGTTAGTAGATCGAAATCTTTAAATGATATGAAACTGTGGCATGTGAGTTTAGGTCATATAGGCATAAGATGCCTAACCTGTCTGATTAAGGATAGTTGGATACTTAATCTAACCATAAAGGATTAAATAGTTTATGAATAATGTATTCACAAAGATGACCAAACATATCAGAATGTACATCACATCCATGTACATCACATCCTACAATTAGATCGAGGTAGTGAGTACATCAACGACAAGTTTTTCGTTTGTTTAAAGGAGAATGAGATTCTCACTCACTATAGTCCTCTGGGTACTCCATAATATAATGATATTTTGAAGATGAGGAATCGAACTTTATTACATATGGTTCGATCGATAATAAGTGTTAGTGATCTATATCTGTGAGAATCTACTCCAAATATAGCTGCTTATTAAACAGAGTTCCATCAGAAGTTGTTCCTTCCATTTCGTATGAGATATAGAAATACAGGAAGTCGTATCTTAAATATGTTAAGACTTGAGGCTGTCATGCTGACGTAAGAGTTACGCAATAACGTATCTTATTTTGTAATAGTGACTCAACAGGATAAACAATACCTAAGAGGAATAAGTATAGGTTCATTTTGTATCCTGTGACTTCAATAGGATACTAGTACTATGATTCAGAGAAGTGAAGTGTGTTCGTTTCTTAATATACCACCATTCTAGTGGAAGAGTTTCTCATGGATTATGGGAATCATAGAAAAATTGAACTTGGTAAAGTCAATCTAATAATCAATGAACCAATGATGGAAACTCAAGCTCAATTAAGCATTGACCTTGTAGCACACTCCCAAATAGGTCAAAAAAGATGTCTAAACCATTTTTTAGGTATGTTTGATGCCTAAAGATAAACTTGGAATTTTTTGGTAGAAGAAAATTATTCTTTGACCTATATGGAGACGATGTTAAACATCGATTCAAGAAACGATAAGATGCTATGAAAAAAAAAATTGACTCTATGCATCTGAATCAGGCTTGGGACTTAATTAAGCTACTCGTGGGAATTGTTCCCATTGGTTGTAAAAGGGTTTACAAGAGTTAATGGGAATTGTTCCCATCAGATTGAAGGTAAAAACCTTTTAGGCCCTATATTGGTTCTAGAAAGGTAATCCTCAATGATATGGGATCAACGACGAGGAAACCGTTGGACCAGTATTGATGCTTAAGTCGATTAGATTTTTATTGGCTCTTGTAGCATATTATGACTTTAAGCTTTGGCAGATGGATGTAGAGAGGGCATTCTTAATTGGATACCTCGAATAAGAGATATTTATGAAACAACTTGATGATTTTACGTTTAGCCAGACTTCTGGTCTAATGTGTAGGCTGAAGAAGTCCATTTATGGGCTTAAATAAGCCTCATGAAGCTGGAATCATTATTTTGATGAGATAATCAGATTGTCTGGTTTCATCAAAAATAAGGAGGAAGCTTGTGTGCATGAAAGGTCAGTGGGAACATGATAGTCTTCTTGATGCTCTTTGTTGATAACATACTGGTAATTGGGAATGATATTGGTATGTTATAGTCGGTTATGAGTAACTCGTAAGAATTTCCCATGAAGGATTTGGGAGAGGCTTCCTTTATACTGGGTATAAATCTTTGTAGAGATAGAACTAGGAAGCTGATAGGACTTTCCTAAATCATTACCATCAATAGCGTCTTAAAAGGTACAGTTTATTTAACTGTGAGTTAGTTAACGTATCTTTTTGACCTGGTGTTCATCTTTCGAGGAAAGTGTCTCTTTAGATGGAAGATGAGATTGTTAGAATGTTTGACACATTAGATAGATCAGCTCTTAAAAGCTTGATATATGCTATGATGTATTTAGACCTGATATCAGTTTGGTTGTAAGAGTTACGAGCCAATTCTAGTTTGATCTAGGTGACCGCCATTTGATGATAGTCAAACATATCTTAAGATACCTTGAAGGTACAAAGGATAAGTTTCTCAAATATGGAGAAAGTGACTTACAAGTGAAAAGATGCACGGAGTCAAACTTTTAGTTTGACCTAGATGATAGAGAGCCTACATCTTGGAATATGCTCATTTTCATTAGTACTAGGTGAGTTAGAATGGCACCAAATCGGTATTCATTGCTGATTTATTATAGGCGCAGCAAACAATGTAGTGTTGATTCGTAGGTTTATCACTGGCCTTGGAAGAGTTCCAAGATAGATGGATTATATCCCATAGTTTTGCGACAAAACTAGGTCATTGAATAGGTCGAGATGCCAAGAGAACACCAGTACTCTAATTATATTAAGATAAATCTCACATGACTAGAGGAATCTTGGCTTATGGAGATGTGATTATTTATAGATGTGATCTATAAATAATTTAGCGGATCCACTTTCTAAGGTCATGACTCCAAAAGTGTTTATAAAATACGTAGAGTCAATGTGTATAAGATACCATCAAGAATAGCATTAGAGCAAGTGGGAGATTGTTAGGGTTGGTGCTTACGTGCTATCCCTAAATGTACATATACTTATGTATTTATACATGTGTACATTCTCATTAAATCGCTAAAACCTATTTATATGGTAACATGCAATGTAACATTACAAACATTGTATGATCTGAAAGAGTTCAGATCTGATTTAAAAGAATTCGGATAAGGGCTCACATTGGCCACGCTGAGGGATATAAATGCTAGATGTTAGCACAACTAATTGTTAGCTAGTTATAATACTCAGCAAAGATCCAAAAGTTAGAGCCTTGTCTGTAATGGGACATAGACATGAGAATATACTAGTATCTGCATAGTTACAAGAGTTGTAATCAGGTGCCAGAAAATGCCAGTTGCGTAAGTATGTTCTCGAATATTATCCTTGATCTATTTTTGCTAATGTAGGTTTGGCGATGGATACTTTTATATAGATCAGCATATATCGTACCTATAGGGTATAGATGGTTGTTCCTAGCCAACTGTAAGCTTAGAGCTCGTATTGACATATGAGTATCCAGTTAAGACTGGATGTAGGACAGACTCACGAGAGCCTCCGATAGATACCTTATGTAAGCCATCAATAGAGGGTCCTCTCGAGTTGAGTAGTATACATGGTCCTTTGACCTGAGTGGCATGGTGGGCTTGTAAGTGATCCATCATACTTTGGTTCCACGTATGTCACAGACCTTTCATGGTGTGACCACTGGGTGTCGTTAGGTATGGTCCGATGCTTATGGAGTCTGGTGTGTACAGATATGGGATATGTCAACTCGCATAAGGAGTATGATATCCAGATGCTTCGAGGATGTATCTCAAAAAGTCTTGTGGCCACATGCATTAATCTCGAGAAAGAGTTTTTCCCAGGGTAGAACAATATGGCAAAAGAATTTTTGCACATATTGTTCAGTGAAATACAAGTCTGGTGATAAGACATGGATGAACACATTAAAATTTGACGGTGATAATCTATATCCCTACCACATCCGGGATATCATTGTTCTCGGGATCTAAAATACGTAGGTGTATGCATGTGCTATTGTGCCTATTGCCTAAAATACGTATCATATACGAATTTGTACGCGACGAAAGTGTGAAATATACAATAAATATAATAAATAAAATATATTAATAACATTAATATATTAGAAGGTTTGAGAACTCACCTCAATGTGTAATGTTATACACGTATTTTCTCGGAGTCCGCATAGAGACCGACTCATAAGTAGTTTTAGAATAGCAACCTCATATCCAACACCGGATTAACTCTTAATCCCCAAAATGGTCAGGTGTGTGTTTTTCATCCTTTTCTCTAAATGGATAAGAAATGAAGAATTTGAAGCAATTCACAATTGCTCCAATTGGAACCATAGAAAAAAATGAAACAATTTTATTTTTTCCTTTTCTTTTTTTTTCTTTTCTTTCTTCTTCCTCCAATTCTCATTTCTTTCTGTGTTCTTTTCCTTTATTTTCGTTTCTTTCTATTTTTCTTTCTCGGTACCAGGAGAGGGAAAATGAAACACACATTCTATTTCATTCCCATTTCACGTCACACACAAAACATACACTCTTTCGTATCTCTCACACACACATCTCTTTACATATATATATCCAAGATATATTATAATATAAATATAATATATTATAAATAGTAATAATAATAAAATAATATAAATGAGTGCAAACAAAATAAAATAATATTAAAAAGAATAATATATAATAAAGAGATATTTTGATTATTTAACAATTAAATAATCAAAGTGAGAAATGATCATTTTGCCCCTCATAAATAGTTACCGAGTATACCCCCTAGTGGGTCCCACCAAACCCGTACTTGGGCAAACTCAACCGAGGGTCCACAATACACCACGTGTCATTATACAATTAGAAAATAATAATTATTGACTAATTGTTGTATTTAACACTTAAATACAGATATGCACGTATTCCCGTGATAGTGCTGAATATTGCTGGATTAAACAATTAAATCTAGCATGTTGCCCAATGCATAACAAGTACAATTCATATCGCGTGACTCCCAAGGTCCATGCCCGATTCGTCAAATAAAACTATGCCATAAGTCCGTGAGCAATGTCTCACGCACACGTCACAGATATTACAAATCAGCGCGTTAAACCATGCAAGTTGAGGTTACAACGCATACGTATAGTCCTTTCGTCATGATATCCTGGATGTACGAGGATATAGATTATCTCCGTCAAATTCTCTAGTACTCATTCATGTCTTATCTCCAAACTAGTATCTCATTGAACAATATGTGCAAACTTCTTTGCTATATTGTTCTACCCTGACAGAACTCTTTCCCGGGATTAATACTTGTGGTCACAAGATTTTTTTGAGATACAGTCTTGAAGCATCTAGATATCAAACTCCCTATGCAAGCTGACAGATCTCATATCTGTGCACACCAGACTCCATAAGCATCGGACCATATCCAGCGACACCCAATGGTCACACTATGAAAGGTCTGTGACATATGTGGAACCAAAGTATGGTGGATCACTTACAAGCCCATTGTGGCACTCAGGTCAAAGGACCACGTATACTACTCAACTCGAGAAGACCCTCCGTTGACGGCTTACATAGAGTATCTATCGGAGGCCCCCGTGAGTCTATCCCATATCCAGTTCTAACTGGATACCTTTAATATCAATACGAGCTCCAAACTCATGGTCGGCTAGGAACGATACAACATATGTTGATCTATATATAAAGGCATCTAATGGCAGATCCGCATTGGCAAAAATAGATTATGGATAATTATTTGAGAACATACTTGCGCAACTAGCATTTTTTGGCACCTGATTGCAACTCTTGCAACTATGCAGTTACAAGTATATTCCTAGGTCTATGTCCCATTAAAGACAAGGCTCTAACTCTTGGATCTACTAAGTATTATAACTAGCTAACACTTAGCTATGCTAACATTTAGCATTTATATCTCTTAGCGTAGCTGACTATGAGCCCTTATCTAAACTCCTTTAGATCTGATCCAAACTCCTTCAAATCGTACAATATCTGTAATGTTACATTGCATGGTACCATATTAATAGGTATTAACAATTTAATGGGAATGAACAATTTAATGGGAATGAACAATTGTATAAATATACAAGTATATATACATTCAAGGATGGCACATAAGCACCGACCCTAACAATCATGACGGAAGGACTATACGTATGCGTTGTAACTGTTAGGGTCGGTGCTTCCGTGCCATCCCTGAATGTACAAATACTTGTGTATTTATACAAGTGTACATTCTCATTAAATTTCTAATATCCATTTATATGGTATTATGCATGTAACGTTACAGACGTTATAGATCTTAAGAAGTTTGGATCATATCTAAAAAGTTGAGATAAAGGCTCATAGTTAGCCACGCTGAGAGATATAAATGTTAAATGTTAGCACAGTTAAGTGTTAGCTGGTTATAATACTTAGCAGATCCAAGAGTTTGAGCCTTGTCTTTAATGAGACATAGACCTGGGAACATACCAGTAACTGCATAGTTGCAAGAGTTATAATCGGGTGCCAGGAAATGCAAGTTGCGCAAGTATGTTCTCAAATAATTATTCCTGATTTATTTCTGCCGATGCGGGTCTGTCGGTGGATACCTTTATATATAGATCAACATATGTTGTACCTATAGGGTATAGATGGTCGTTCCTGATCGACTGTGAGCTTGGAGCTCGTATTGACATATGCGTATCCAGTTAGGATTGGATATGGGACAGACTTATGAGGGCCTTCGATAGACATCATATGTAAGCCGTCAACGGAGAGTCCTCTCGAGTTTAGTAGTATACGTGGTCCTTTGACCTGAGTGCCACGGTGGGCTTGTAAGTGATCCACCATACTTTGGTTCCACACATGTCACAGACCTTTCATGGTGTGACCATTGGGTATCGCTGGATATGGTCCGATGCTTATGGAGTCTGGTGTGTACAGATATGAGATCCGTCAGCTTGCATAGGGAGTTTGATATCTAGATGCTTCAAGACTGTATCTCAAAAAATCTTGTGACCACAAGTATTAATCCCGGGAAAGAGTTCTGTCAGGGTAGAACAATATAGCAAAGAAGTTTGCACATATTGTTCAATGAGATACTAGTTTGGAGATAAGACATAAATGAGTACTAGAGAATTTGACGGAGATAATCTATATCCTCGTACATCCAGGATATCATGACGAAAGGACTATACGTATGCGTTGTAACCTCAACTTGCATGGTTTAACGCGTTGATTTGTAATATCTGTGACGTGTGCGTGAGACATTGCTCACGGACTCATGGCATAGTTTCATTTGACGAATCGGGCATGGACCTTGGGAGTCACACGATATGAAGTGTACTTGTTATGCACTGGGCAACATGCTAGATTTAATTGTTTAATCTAGCAATATTCAGCACTATCACGAGAATATGTACATATCTGTATTTAAGTATTAAATACAACAATTAGTCAATAATTATTATTTTCTAATTGTATAATGACACGTGGCATATTGTGGACCATCGATTGAGTTTATCCAAATGCGGGTTTGGTGGGACCCACTAAGGGGTATACTCGGTAACTATTTATTAGGGGCAAAATGATCATTTCTCACTTTGATTATTTAATTGTTAAATAATCAAAATATTTCTCTTATTATATTATATAATATATTTTTATATTATATTATTTTATAATATAATATATTATTCTATTATTATATTATATTATATAATTTTTTATTATTAAATATTATATATATTAATATTATATTTGGGTGCCAAATAGTTGGCGCCTATTACTAATTTTATATTATTATTATATATATTATATTATTATTATATGTATTACATTATATTATATATTTTATTATTATTATATTATATATATATAAAGAGAAAAAGAGAGATGAGATGATTTTGGGCAATTGTTGCCCGAGCAAAAGAGAGAAATAGAGGAGAGGAAGAAAAGAAGAAGAAATAAAAAACAATGAAAAAATGAAACTGTTTCATTTTTCTCTATCGTGTCTTAGAAGCAATTAAGAATTGCTTCAGCCGCTATTTCTTATTCTTTTGAAGAAAAGGATATGAATACACACTCGACCATTTTGGAGATTAAGAGTTAACCCCGAGCTAAATATCAGGCTGCTGTTCTAGCTCACCAAACCCACCAAGTTGGTGACTATAACTGCACTCGAGTTGGTCTCCATGCGGACTCCGAAAAAAATACGTGTATAATGTTACACATTTTGGTGAGTTCTCTATTCTATAAATATATTAATATGATTAATATATTGTATTTATTGTGTTTATTGTAAAATTTATACATTTTCGCTGCGTTAGGCAATAGACACAATTGCACATGCTAACAGGACCCGACCCGAGACCCTTTACTATAGGTCCCAGCAGCCCTGCCGGGCACCTCGACGGAAATTCTTCAGAATTTAACTGGGTGAGTTGAGAAATTCCAAGAGGCGAACCCTTTTTTGGTTCTTGCTATTACTGAGAAAATCTAGTAATATATATGAAAACGACATGTAAATTTTAAAAACAAACGGGTAGAGTTTCCCCTGTATTTCTGAAAATCCAAATAAAACCTGCAAAGAAATTTCACTTCTATTTTAAATACTTCTCAATACTACCAATTTGGACATTCGGTCCTTTCCAAACCAAATCCAACACAACTCAATAGTTTCATTTAAATCACAAAATGAGCATATTTATAAAAAGTAAAAACGATCATCATAATATCAAAATCTCTTCTTGTTGGTTCAAAACATACATATAAAATATACGTGTTAACAACTACTATGCAGAAAGTAAATGGTGCTATTTAACACATCTACATATACAAAAATGATCTTCAGATTTAGCCCACTACTCAGCAATAGGAGAGTTTGCAGCTTGCGTACCGAGACCTATACCTGGGAAGGGGGTTTAGAAAACATGATACACAAAAGGAGTGAGCTAAATGAGCTCAATGAGTGTAATTAAGATTTCAAATAAAATAACATAATGCATAGATAACAAATTCTAAGTACATGTATATTGCTTCTAAAACTGATGTAAAGCTGTAAAACAGTTTCTAACATCATATGCTGATGAAATCTTGCTGAGCGGGTTTTATCTATATTTTTGGAAAACAATATCCAAATCTATATAACACAACAACTATCATGAGCATATAAATGCATAAAATGCTATCGGTAAATCAAAAACTAGTAAAGTCCTCGCTCGACCATTTTTTTTCTAAACTGTACAAATGGTAACCCTAAAGCTCTATACTCACGCAGCGACTCAACTAGCACCGCACACATGAGTAAGTCACAGTGCACCTCATCAGGCAGCACTCACAGTGACATCTTAAGACATCTCACTGGCTATGCAGCGGAATCCTACATCACATACATATAGCGAGACAATACCCTGTACACATAGAGGGACTCACATGACTCGACATTCTGACTTCCCGGAGTTAGTGACATAACCCCTATGACCTGCCCATGTGCATAGGATATACCGACCGGGTCTAATATAATCACCACCACTATAATCTGAGGGTACCAATGGCCTTTAAAACGGATGCAGTAATTTAAAACTGTTTCTTAAACCGAATATGTAAAAGCATAACTACGGATATATATCAAGATCATAAATTAAGTTTATGCATTAAAAGCACATAAAATATACATTTTCATTATGTGGAAACATAATAAACGAAAAATAAAAGAAATGACAGATTTTCACTCACAATCGCTCTGCACTCAATTTCGCTCAGGATTTCTACTCCCGTTACCGCTCTCAGTTTTCTTCGCCTACGCTCCATAAACGACATTTAGAACCAAATCAAATGCTAGAATCTCATTTAACTACTAAATGCCCTAATCGGCATACAAAACCCGGATGCATACTACTTTTCAATTTTCATTTACGGAGTCATTTAATCTAATCTAACTCACCATCCAGCGCCCTGAAAATTATTAAATGCCTTATACGGATATATATCAAAATCAAAAATGAAAAAAATGAGGCACCATTCTCTAACCAACACATTTTTTATTTTTCCATCAACCATATACATTTAATATATATAAGGCACCATTTATACACAATAATTCAACCAAAACATAACTCAATGCCCTATAATCCCCTAAGTGGCCGAATGCACCATTCTCTAACCAACACATTTCTTTTCTCAATTTCTTGTTCCAAATGCATCCAAAGCATGCCAATTTAATTATAATTCCTTAATAACATTCAATTGAAGTTTTTATATCAAAATCACACCCAAACCCTAATTCTACACATTTACACACATACATACTTATACAATATACAAATATATACAACATAAATATATTCATATACATATATGTGTATATATCTACATAAATATATACATACAACCACACTTACATGATTACATATATCTGTACATACATTCATATATATATATATATGTATATACATGCATAAATACATACAAACATACATATGTATTTCTATTCGTTAATACATATATATATCTACACCTATACATACCAAAAATACATGTATACACATATAGAGATATATATACATACATATCTATATACATATATATAAATCCAAATACATAAAATAAATACCAAAACAATAAATTTTCTTCTTTCTTTCTTTCTTTTCTTTTCTTCCTTTCTTCTCTTTTCTTTCTTTCTTTTCTTCCTTTTCAGTAACTTCTCTTCCTCTCTCTTTTTCTCTTTTCTTCTCTCCCTTTTTGCTAACACTTCTCTTCCTCTTCCTCTTTTCTCACGTGTAACTCTTCCTTTTCTAAACACTTCTTTTTTTTTTCTTTTTTTTTAACCAATTAAAATTCTACAATTGTTCCCTTTTACTTTTCCATAACCAATAAAAAACAAATCCACTTATACTAACTTTAACAACACTTATCCCATTTTAAATAATATAATAATAATAATAAAATATTCATAATATCTATTATTATTATATTATTAAAATTAGATAAATGTTAATTAATTTATATTAACCATTGTTAACTTTTAACTCCACCTTGGTTATTTTTTAAGCATGGTTAGGTTAATAAATTCATAAAATAATAAATGCATGATTTTACTCTACTACCATTCAACTTGTTCTACCGATCACCTATATGGGTCTCACATTGCCACACTAATGGGTTAACATAACCACATTGAAATATTATTCACACGTATCACACACAAAAATATTTACAATAGCGTCAAAATCAATTATCTCTACAGTTCCTTCATCGCGATACTTTAAAATTTAGGTATCTACGATGTTCATAGGAATTGGATCTCACACATGCATATACCTATACGTATATTAGATCCGCCGACAGTAACCTTAACTTGCATGGTTCAACGTGCTGGTTTGTATATCCGCGACGTTTGCGTGGGGCAATATTCACAGACTCATGGAATAGTTTCATTTAACAAATTGGGCGTGGACCTAAGGAGTCCTGTGATATGGAGTGTACCATTATGCACTGGGGCAGCGTGCCAAATTAAATTGTTTAATTCAGCAATATCCAACACTACCACGAGAATGCGTGCATGTCTGTATTTAAGTTTTAAATACAAGTAGTCAATAATTGTTATTTACTAATAGTATAATGACATGTGGCGTATTGTGGACCCTTAGATGAGTTTACCCAAGTGTGGGATTTGGTAGAACCCACTAAGGGGTAGACTCGGTAACTATTCATGAGGGGCATAATGGTCATTTCACACATTAATTATTTAATTGTTAAACGATCAAAATATCTCATTATAATATATTATTATATTGTATATTATTATATTAAATGATGACATATAGTTGTCATCCATTTATTTTTTTATATTATTATTTATATAATAATATTATTTCCATAAAAGGTGGCCCTTTTTAATATTATATATTTAATATTATTATTATATTTATATTAGATATATATGTGTGAGATGTGTGTGTTGTGTAAAGAGTGTGTGTGAGCAACGGAAAATAAAGGGTTTCATTTACTTTGGTTTCGAGAGAAGCAATTGTAAATTGGCTCAATTTCCATTTCATTTCCTTTTAGAGAAAAGGGAGAATATACACAACTGGTCATTTAAGGGTTTAAGAGTTAAGCCCAGTGCTGCATATAGAGTTGTTGTTCTAGTTTACCAAGCCTACCGCGTTGGTGACTAGAACTGCCAATGAGTTGGTCTCCATGCGGACTCCCAAAAAATACATGTATAACGTTACACATTATGGTGATTTCTCAACCCTTCAAATATATTAATGTGAGTAATATATTATTTATTATGTTTATTGTATGATTTAATTCTTCCGCAACATTAAATATGTATGTGATATATATTTTATGCAATAAACACAATTGCACATGCATACACATACGTATAGTAAATCCCCGACATAATGTTACCCTTTAAATCGCCCGGTTACTCTCATTATAGCTGATCTTTACTTTTATCAAGCCGTGCACTTGATTTTCAAGGTCGATTTTACATTGGCCAATTTTATTCATAGTCGAGTTCAAGTTAACTAAAGTCTTATGGCCGATTTTTATATTACTTATAATGGCCAATCTCAAGTTGAAATCTTACTATGACCATTTCAAGTTTCATGGCCGATTCTAAGTTTGAAATTTCACTATAGCCATTTCAAGTTTCATGGCCGATTCCAAGTTTAAAATTTCACTATAGCCATTTCAAGTTTCATGGCCAACATCATATATAATTTTACTTCATACATGGCTGAATAATTTTCATGCAAAAAAAAAAAACACTTTCAAATCAAGTGCACGGATGTTAGAGACCTTTCATGGTCGACCGTTATGTATTGCTGGGTCTGATACTATGCTTATAGAGTCTAGTATGCGTAGATATAGGATTCACCAGTTTATATAGGTAAATTATATATCCGATGCTCTGAGATTGTATCTCAAAATCTTATGGCCATAAGTAATAAACCTTAGAAAGGATTTACCAATAGAGTTAAACAATATCGCAAAATCTTAGTTAATCACTTAATACAAATTGTTGGCTTAGACACTAATCTCATTACAAGCCTTTATCGATGGTCGAGTGACTATATTACGCATTCTAACAATCATCTATATGTTAATGACAATCAAATTAGAATATAATTTATTAAGATTAAGTCTAAATATACATGCCACCTAGGTATATGTCTATCCTAGATGGAACTTATGGTTGTTACCCTATGATCATGCATCAAACTATCCTAGGCTAAACACATGAATCCATTTGTAAAGTTCATCATGGTTTTTCAATCATTCAAAATATTAGCCAGATATATTGAAAGCATTAAACTTAGTTAAAATGAATCAATTATATGTATCTAGTTCATAAACTAAGAATTAATAAAATTCAACTATATACTAGGTTCACATAGTCTAACCGTAGAATAACAAGTTTAGCTCATAAAAAAACCAAGCGTATCAATCTCATAGTCTACCATAAGCTTGTTGTTCATACAACTCTCCACTAATGTAAAAACACACATGTTTAGAGATCTATTTTGCACTTTGTTTAGCTTGTATTGTAAAGCTAGAGTCAAGGTGTGATATAAGGATAGATAAATATGAAGCGTAACTCACACTATAAATACTTTACTTTACTTAGAACCTCTTGATATTTTCTCTGTGATTATCTTCTCACCCAAAATTATGATTTTCTTATATTTCCTTTAATTACTCTTGCAAAAAATTTCTTTTTCTTTTCTTTTTTCTCAAGCTAGGGGTATTATGCATTTAAACACTTTTTTTTCTCTCTTTTCGCTATTTTATATGTACCTCCAACTTAGATTGATATGCACCTTCAAGACTTATTACTTTTTGTTGCATTATCCTTTCAAACAAACAATTCTTTTTTCCTTCTAAAATTATTTCTAAGTAAACTCAAGGTTTATGGCACTACAGGTAGATTTTAGGATAAATAAGTAAAACGTCTTCCAGCCTATAATGTGGTTAAACAAAAAAATGGGTAATTAAGCTCAAATGGGGTGACTAGGGATAAATATACATATAAGGTAGGCTATAAAGGCTTAATCGGTCCAAAGATGGCCTAATGTCATTTTTTCATTCATGTGATTCCTAAGATTTCGCCTCAAGTAGTAATCAAGCAAGATCTAGAGTGTTGGTCCTCGAGCCTATGGTGTACTACTTAAGCATAAAGTATTTCTAAGTAAACAAATTCAACTAATACATTCAAGATTTATGATTTAAGAATTATCTCAAGCGTTTATCATTTCCTAGAGATTTGTGAAAATAAATTTAGCCAATATTCTAATTATTATCAAGGACTAATGATCATATTCTCAACCAAAATTTAACACTAAACAAAAACCCCATAAGACAACCAATCAATAAAACTATAAAATAAACACAAAAAATGTGTTTTCCACCCCCAAACTTAAATTAGACATTGCCTTTAGTGTCTAAAAATAACTTAAGAGTAAGAAAACTCACTGGTAAATGAAGTTGAAGCATCATAGTGTTGTGTTCTATTTGTTGCACAATAGTGTTTTTTGCTCATAACGCTTGCAATTGCTTGTATTGCTTCCTTAAATGTTTGACTTGCTAATTTATTCCAACAAACAAAAGAAACTTACATAAATAAAACTGAAACTAAATAAAAATAAAAATTACTTGGGTTGTCTCTCAAGAAGCGTTTGATTTAGCATCATCGGCTTAACGGGGTTCATTATACTCTTATGGGGGATTAAAGTCAATAATGGAAGCATCTTTGTATGTGACCTTATAAGGCTTCCTTTCTTTTGACTACCACATCTTCTTTATTAGATCTTGGGTAGTAACTTGTTCTTTTTCTTGTACTGCTCTGAAAAGATTTAAATCTTAAACTGGTGAAATAGTTCTTTTGTGCCTTTCTCTTCAATCCTTTCATCGTACTGCTTCTTCTTTCTCTTTCTTCTCTTCCTATCCCTTAACACCTTCTTTTTAATGTGAGGGTTGAACATCTCCATGTCTCTGAGCTCCTGGGCGTTTGGTGTCACCACATTAATATAGCAGTAGTCACGTAATATAACGTGTATAGGCTGATTCTGCCCTTTGTTACTAGTATTTTCTGATGTGTTGTCACTTTTCTGCACCTTAGAATATTGTTGCACTTTAATACTAGTTTCTGCACTTTCCTTGCTAAAAATTTTGCACCTTTATGAGATTCTGCACTATTTTTTAAACTAGTATATTGTTGATTTTCTGTTTTAGTACTTGTTTGACACCTCTATAGTCTTTGCAGAAAAGGAATAGGCAATCTATATGGTTACACTTCATTTTTCTGCCTTTCCTTCTCCTTTATACTTAATGGCTATGGTATGGATGTATTCTCTTGTGAAATCCTACCACTTCTCAAGTTGATAACTTGGCACTACTCTACACTTCCTCTTAGATTTATCTCATGGTCACCTGGTAGAGTGCCTTGAGATCGCTTATTAATGGTAGCAACAAGTTATCCTATTTAGACTTTTAAGTTCTTCAATGATGTTGAATGATTCTGTAGGATGGCATCGTTGGACTTCATATATTACATCAACATGTCTTTCAAGGCCGACTTCTTCTCTTGTGGTAGATAAAATCCTAGGTAATTTAAAGGTCTAGGTGACTCTCCTTAGTTGTTACCCCAAGATAAGTTAGGATGATCTCTCCACCTCGAATTGTAGAAGTTGGATTGTGGGTTAGGTTGTTATCTGTTAAAATTGCCCACAAAATTTTCTTCTATGCATCGCCCATTTATGTGGTTATCACCACATAAAAGTATGTCACTTGTCGGGTTTTAACGGTATTCAAAGCATCAAACTTCTTGGATAAAGTATTGATTTGAGCTGTCAATGTATTAAATGCATCAATTTCATATATACCAGCGACTCTCTTAAGTGTAATCCTCTTTGTTGACCACTGAAACTATTAAACACCATATTTTCTAATAGATTAAAAACCTCATTAGTAGACTTATTCATTATTGCTCCTCCAGCAATGGCATTTACAATGGTCCTCAAATGGCCTACTAATCCATTATAGAACGTTTTGACTAATAACCATTTATGGACTCTATAGTGAGGACACTTCCTCAACATGTCCTTGAATCACTCCCATGCCTTATATAATGACTCTCTATCAATCTAACTAAATGAGGTGATGTCATTCCTCGTCTTTGCTGTCTTTGCTGGTGGAAAAACTTGACTAAGAATTTATATGCTAAATCTTCCAATGTTGACATAGATCTTAACGGTAATGACATCAACCAACTCTGGGCTCTGTCCCTTAAGAAGAAAGGGAATAATCTCAATTTTATGGCATCGTCAAAGACTCTATTATACTTAAAAGTATCACAAATTTCTAAAAAAATTATGATATGCATGTTAAGATCGCCATTAAGAGCTCTGCTAAATTGTACAATCTCTTTTAGCATCTGAATAATATTCAGCTTGATCTAAAAGTTATTGGCAATGACGGTTGGTCGCCGAATACTAGATTGCACACCATCAATAGTTGGAACAGCATACTCTCTTAAGTCCCTCTGTGGTATCATGTGCTCAAGGATAGCATTGTTGATGTTATAGTTATTTTTCTCCTAGTGTGATCTGTCAAAGAAAAATAAAAAGAAAATCAAAGTAAAAAGCAGAAAATAGCTGAAACAAAAAAATAAAATCTGAATTAAAAGCAAGTAGCTTAGTATTAGTATTGATCGAAAGAATAGATAGAAATAGTCCTAGCAACGATGCCAAAAACTTGATTGGTACTATAGTAGCTAAGCGCAAGCACATGCTATCATATCAAGTAATATAGAATTTGAATTCCAAGTATCAATCCCACCAGGACTATGCAATCTAGTTCTTTCAATCAAGTACTAAAATTATAACTACTTAACTTTTATTCGAAAAACTAAAATCTGGAAGTTATTTAACTAACTTAATTCTATCAATTATATCAATCTAAATGGCAACAAATAAGAGATAAATTTACTAAAAGATAATAATCTAGGGTATAGACTCATCCCCTGATATTTCATTGGACTCATTAATATCTTAGTTAATCACTTAATATGAATTGTTGGCTTAGACACTAATCTCATCACAAGCCTCTATTGATAGTCGAGTGACTATATTACACATTCTAACAATCACCTATATGTTTATGGTAATCAAAATAGAATATAATTCATTAAGATCAAGTATAAATAATACCATACATGCCACTTAAGCATATGTCTATCCTAGATGGAACTTATAGTTGTTACTCTATGATCATGCATCAAACTATCCTAAGCTAAACACATAAATTCTTTTGTCGAGTTCATCATAGTTACTCAATCATTCAAAATATTGGGTAGATATAATAAAAGCATTAAGCTCAGATAAAATAAATCAATTATATATATCTAGTTTATAAATTAAGAATTAACAAATCCAACTACATACTAGTTTTACATAGTCTAACCCTAGAATAACAAGTTAGCTCATTATAAAACAAAGAGTATCAAATCAATCAATGAATAATAGCAAGAACAATACCATAATAACAAGAAAAGAGAAGAAAAACTAATCAAGAAGGGGTCTTGGGTTGCTTCTCTCTCCATCTTAACTTAAAGCTTGAATCTTGATTTCTTATCTTTGATCTTTGATTTTTTGTTGTGAATTCTTTCTTTAAGTTTTTAAATCTCTAAACTCTCTGTTTTGGCCTTCAAACGAGTGTTTTTATGGGTATTGAAAATCCTAGGGGCGAGGGAATTTGAATCTAAGTCAAAATAGGAGTAAAAACAACATGGTTTTTTATGTCATCACATGCGCGCCACAGCACTACACATTCGGGAATTGGGTGCTGTAGCGCTCAGCTTGAGCGCTGTAGCACTCAGGCCTGCATTCTGGCACTCTCGTATTTTGACCGTAACTTTTTCCTTTTCCATCCGATTTACCTCCTATTTGTTCCTACGTGTCACATTTTGCATCACACCTATTTTGATTAAAAACACAATTAAATGGCCAAATATTCTTGATTTAGAGCAAAATATGAATGTTCAACATACTGATATACTAGTGCGTTTTACGCCCTTATCAGTACTGGATTAAATAGTTCAATCCAATAAAATTCAACAAAATTGAATATTTATTTCAGGAACCCTCGGGATGGGCACTTGGCAAGACTTAAAAGTTAAGTACATTAATTAGTTAACAATTATTGTTGACCAATTAAATGTTGACACGTGGAGCATAATGAGCCTTTGGTTAAGTTGACTCTAGTATGGATTAGGTGGGACTAACTTTGGGTTAAGTAAGGGCTTAAGGGTAATTTTACTTAATTGATTATTTAATTATTAAATAATCAATATATTTACATTGCTTAATAGTTAAGTAAACCTAACCATGGTTAAATGTTAACTAAAGGGTTATGTTAATATAGATATTAATTATTTAATTATTAAATAAATTTTAACTTGGCCGTGGTTAATTATTAACCAAAGGGTTTGGTTAAAAGTTGTTTTTTATTTAACTTAACCCAAGTTAATTATTAACTCTAGGGTTAGGTTAAAATTTAGATATTTTATTTTAATTAATTGTTAACTGAAATTAGCTTAACCTAAGTTAATTGTTAATCCTAGGGTTAAGTTTAAGTGAAATTAAACCCAAATGAAATACAAATTAATTTGAAATTAAATGCATTTGTATATAATGGTTAAATGAAATGAAATTTCATAAGTTATGTTTTTACATGTAGAATGGTCGCTAATGTTTTGAGAGAAAAAAAAAGTGCTTCTTGACTTTGGTTTTCAAGAGTTGATTTGCATATATCTTCCTCTCAATTTAGGCTATTCGTTGTAATAACAAATATATTTGTTTTAATTGTTCAAGTATTGATCAATGGCAAAAATACATTATTTTTACTAGACTAAAAGCTAATTTATATAGTTTAAGTGTTAAACCGGTGCTGGATTATAGGCTTCTATTATAGACAATCAAACCCATCTCTGTTAATTGCTAGAATTGCCAATGAGTTCATTTAATGTGAACTCCAATAAAAATTTAATCTAAAGGCTTCAAGGGTGATATTCTCAATTTGTATTAATTTGATTAATATGTATAAATTTGTGTTCATTATCAATTTTTAGACTTCCGCTGTGTATATATATATATATGTGATGCATATATTTAGATGATGAACATACACTACATGTATGCACCCATGATTTAATTGACACCCAATAGAGCCCTCAACTGCCTTGTTCATATTCACTAGTAACCAGACTTTCCTCTAGTGTTTGTCACCCTTGCTAATTGGCCAGGACGACTGTGGGGCCTCTGTCACTCTATTCCCATAGAGATTTTTTTTAGGCTATCAATCTTGGCCAATTTCTTCTTAGTCTCTTGGCCGTCTCCTTAACTCTGAATGGTGTACTCGAGACACCTTAACTGCTCACGTCTCTGCTTAGGATTTTGAGTTTGTTTCCTTAGCCAGTCTAATACATTATGTCTCGACCTATTGACCTCCCATTGGCCAACCCTACTCGCCCTAAGCTTTCTTGTATGCTGATGGGAAGTTGATCTTTTCTCATAATCGCCTTGAACTTTCTCAAATGCGGTTTGGCAATAAGGGCAGGCCATACATTCTTTCTTGGAGGTCGGTGTTGGGAGTTGTTCATTCATGGGTGTTTGCATGTGGGTTTTGTGTTTAATCACAATTTATACATATCTTATACATATAATGAAGCAGCGGAAGCTTAAAACATTGCAGTAAACACAATCATAATATATTAATCAGAAACGAAATTGAGAAATAACCCTTGAAACCTTTGGTTGGAGATTTTTGAAGTCCACCAAAATGTAGTCTTTGATCAATTCTAGTAATCAACAATGGTGGGTTTGATTATCTAGAATGACAGCTTTTGATCTAGCACTTGTTTAACTACTTAAACTTGTGTTCTTGATTTTTCCTTTTGATTAACACTTAATCAATTAATCAAAAACCTATTTTGCTAAATTAGTTTTAAGCCTTAAAAGAAAATAATGAATTCAACTCTTGAATCCATTAATTAGAAGACAATTTCTCTTTTCTCTCTTTGTAATATGGCTGACCTAATTTTGCAAAATCAAATTAACAAAAACCTTGTGAATTTAATTTACATTTGTTTTATTTATACAAATGAATTTAATTTCATTTCATAACACTTAATTTCACTTAATTTCAATTTGAATTTAATCTAACCTAATCATAGTTAACTCTTAACTTTAGTTAGGTTAAATTAACATTTAAATATTCTAACTATAGTTAACACTTAACTCTAGTTCATTAAAAGAATATTTAAATATTTTAACCATAGTTAACTAACTTAACCATGGTTAGGTTAACTTTTACTTAACCATTAAGTATAGTTAATCTAACTTAACTAAATGGTTAACTCTTAACCTTAGTTAAACTTAAATTATTTATTCAACAATTAAATAAATAAATATTTATTTGAATTATTTAACAATTAAATAATTATCAAGTGAAATTACAATTATGTCCTTACTCGGTTACCAAGTTAACCTAAAGTGGGTCCCACCATCTGACCATATACTTTAGTTAACGTAACCTTAGTAAATTGCTGGATTTTACTGTATTGAACTATTCAATACGGTACGCTGCCCAAGTGCTCAAAGAGTACATTTCATATTGGGATTCCCTAGGTCCACGCCCGATTCGTCAAATGAAACTATTTCATAAGTCCGTGAACTATGCCCCACGCACACATTACAGATATTACAAATTAGCGCGTCAGACCATACATGTTGAGGTTACTCCATATTCGTATAATCCTTCCGTCAATATATCCAGGATGAACGGGATATAGATCATTACCGTCAAATCCCGATAATTTCATCCATTACTTTATTATCTTCAGATTCGTATCTTTATGAACAATTTACGCAAACACTTTTGCTATAATGTTCAAACCTGTAGGAAACTCCTTTCCCAGGTGGATTGCTTACGGCCATAAGACTTTACAAGATACAATCTCGAAGTTCGGATATACTACCCATCTATGTGAGCTGGCGGATCCCATATCTACGCACACCGAACTCCATGAGCATCGGACCATACCCAGCGACACGTAGCGGTCAGACCATGAAAGGTCTCTGACATACGTGGAACCAAAGTATGATGGACCTCCCACAAGTTCACCGTGGCGCTCAGGTCGAAGGACCACAAATACTACTCAACTCGAGAGGAACTTCCTTTGACGGTTTCATAGGATGTCTATTGGGGTCCTCCGGAGTCTGTTCAGTATCTAGTCCTAACTGAATACCTGTATGTCTATATGAACTTCAACCAAGCTCATGGTTAACTAAGAATAACCATCTGTGCAATACAGATATAGACATACACTAATCTATGTGTATCGCCGATAGACCCTCATTGGTGAACGTAGATCAGGAACTCTTTATTTTAGAAGATACTTCTGATAAGGCGTAATTGTATAAACTATTTTATCTTCCTAACTTGATATTTGTTCAATTTATCTCAATAATTGGGCTATTTATGCGTATTAATGTTGTTTTATAGGTTGAAGCATTATCGGAGCAAAAATACCGGAAAACGGACGCAAATCGGAGCATTAGAGATAAAAATACGAATGGAGGCACTGTTGCTACAGTACACTGTAGCTACAGTACACTGCTACAGTACCACTGTAGCAACAGTGCAGCGCCGCAGCGCTGGATTTCAGCGCCGCGGCGCCGATTGCAGAAAGTGGGCGCCGCAACGCCAAATCGCAGCGCCGCGGCGCCGGGACCTGGGCAACAAGTTTTGACAGGTTCCTGAAAATCAGGAAACCCAAAAGCAGCCCAAAATGCGCCCTAATTCCGTGCTCTTACCTATTTATTTGCTCAAAACTTACATTTTGGGGGGGATTCCAGCTGGGACAGCAGCTGGAAACACAAAGAAACACATAACTTCTAAGTTTGAAGAAATCAAAGAGGAGGGAAGCAAGCTTCAACAACAAAGGCATTTGACAGGGATGTCTTCTTTGCTTTGATTCTTTACTTGTTGTAAGATGTTTAGTTTACATGTATTGATGGAATTAGCTCCAAGATTGTGTAGTTTAATGATGAGCTAATTTCGTTCATCTAGGATTACATCCTTGAACTCATTATGTGATTGATTTTAGTTCTCTCTTTTATGGTATTAATTCAGCTTTTGATATATTCATTGTGCTTGTGCTTAATGCTATTTGATTACTTGGCCAGTGGTTAAATTGATCTAGAAATGCTTAAATAAACTTGACAAAGGCATTTAAGTATTTAGTCTTAAGCATATTGATGCATGATCATAGTGTAGTACACTTGAGTTTCATATGAGATAGACATATACTCATAAGGCATGTATGGCTCATAAAACTTGTGCTTAATGAATTTTGTTCAATTTATTTATCATAGACATATAGATATTTGATTGGATGGAATAGATTCACTTGACCTGCAAAAGAGGCTTGTGATGTGTTGAGTGTTTTGGTCAATATATCAAGTTGAGAACCAATAAACATCAAAGAGATTCTGCTGAATTTATTTGCATAATGAGGGATAGTTTATAATCCTAGGATTTCTCATATTGAATATAATTTGTTGGTAATTTAGTTTATCACTTAGCATAATTAAGTTGTTCTTTTACTTGAGTAGTTTAATCATCATACATTAAATCATTTTCTGGATAATAGTAGAAAGACACCATTTCGGTACTTAAACTAGAAAAGATAAATCATTCTCTGTGGGATCGACACTCTACTTATCATATATTACTTGTTGCGACAACGTGCACTTGCGCTAATTTGTGTTATAGAAATCACACAACAACTTCCATAATGACATTTCTTAGTCTCTATTGCAACTCTTTGCAATTATGTCATTACTAGTAGATTCTCGGGTCTTTGTGACATTATTGATTAAGTTCTAATTAATTAGAACTCGCTGGCTATTATAACCTGCTAACTCTTAGTTCTGGTCTAAACTTCTTCAAACCAGATATGAACTTACTCAGATCATATCATGTCTTATAATGTTACAAGCTTAATTACCATTCATTAAAAGATATTAGTGATTTAATAAAATATGCATTGTATAAATATTACAAACTAAATATTCATACAAACTGGGATGGCGCGTAAGCACATACCCTAACAGTCGGTTGGTGACTCAAAATCGGCTCTATTGTGACTACCCTTTTTTGGGTCATCTCTGAAGCATAGTTTCTCACCTGAATCTTTATTCTCGACTCATCTAGGGTCTAGACTTCTGTTGACGACCCTTCACCCAATATCTCCCTCTTTATAGTTGCTTATCTTTTAAGAGCCAATGACATATCTAATCAGCTTTCCACAGATCGAATGAGTACTCATTAGCGATCTGAGTGTTCTTGCCAATCTTTTTGTCTCTAATAGGGGATGTCTTCTTAAGTACTAGGCACTTATACAAACCTTCATTCACCATTTTAACTAGACAAACTTCTTTATTAGAATATGACTCGTCCAAATTACTTTTTGAATCGACTTGGACTACAATAACCTCTAGCTGATTCTTTTAACACGTCTCTTTAGAGGAGGCCCTATACTAGTCTATTTCCCTTTAGACCCTTTCATAATTGGTCTTCCTAATGGCTAATTTATACAGATCCTTAAACCGATGTCCTTTGAAGTACTCCCTCATTGCGAAGGATATGCCTCCTAGGACCGTAGGTACACAGTCAGGTTAAGTGATTTGAGTATAACACCAGGATTAAAGTTTCTTGAATCGATTGATATATTTTGAAACCAATTTGTCCCGATCTCTGGTTGACCCTAGCAAAGTCTACCAAAGTTACTTTCGGGGGCGGCCTGTAGAATTTGGCATAGAACTTATCTTTAATTTGCTCTCAGTTGGCGATCACCTCTAGCACCAACTTGGTATACCAAATGAAAGTTGTCTTAGTTAGGGAATTACCGAATAGTCTCAGCTTTCAGAATAGAGATGAACTGGCCTCACTATATTGAATCGTGAATCTTGAGATATGCTCGAATGTGGTGATATTCTCATCGCACAAAAATAAAAAGAATTTGAAGATGTTACCAACCTGGTCATAATTTTCTTAAATTGATCATGTTACCAACTTGGTCATAATTAAAATTTGCACCGACTGGTGCTGATGGACCTGAGAATTTAAAGACTCAACCCTCTTAGGTCACCTAAAGATATTGATCAAACCATATTATAAGTCGACCTTGTGATTTTACCATTGACAAGCCTTGTAACTCATGATTTGGGCGACCCTGAAGGAGTGAAGTCAGCTCATCTTGGTTCTGCCTCATCGACTTAGGGTTTTTCAGAATATTATGACTTATATTCTGATTATCCTCGATCAGTAGTTGAAATACTATATTCTGAGTTACTGGTTCTCTTGGGGGATTTGAGTGACCAACCCCTGCACATCGACCATAGAAAATGGCTTGGTATATGGAAGAGTTCTGCGATGAATCTCTTCTAGCTATTGATTCAGCAAGTCCTCCTCAACAGAGGCTAAACTCGCTCCATCTTAATCAGAATCAACTGGGTTTCTGATCTGTAGAGGGGGTGTGACCATAAAGTTTTCAGCAGTGTTTGTTTTGGTTATGTTCTTTATCATCTATCTAGTTGTTACTGGCATACAAGAAAAGGTCCCACCGGGCATGCCAAAAAGATATTTGGAAAATAAATTTAGGTCTATGTATGCTCTGTGTCTGGCTAGACAGAGGTCACCCTAGATTCAAGAGAAATGAAAACTAAGGATTTTTCAGCAAGTGAGGTCCATTGCTAAACTTGGGCTAGAGTATAGCAAGCGTATCGTAAAGCTTAGGTTCTTCTCGAAGAAAGATAAGCGAAGCTCAACAACAGGGTTGTGGGGTTTCTCAATGAGCAAGAATGCAGAGTCTTAGGTTAAATGAATAAAAATGAGAGAAAATGATAAAAAGCTAAAGAGCTTGTAAATTATGTGTATTGAATTGTTGCTGATTCCTTACAATGAGAAACTAAGCCTATTTATAGGATGTAAAACCTTATAAGAAACCTAATTTTATAAGGAAATGAATCCTAAAATAACTCAATTTTCCTATTATGTAAATATTCCTAAACAAACTATTATACATAATCGGACCCAAAACCATAAAATAGAAAAGCCCATTAAATACTTTTTGGGTCGGCATCTTTTTATATTTATTACTTATGCTCTTAATTTGTTCTTATTATCCCCACCGTAAAGAAATGAGAGTGTGCTATTTTTTTAAGGTACGTGTATATGCAATATGTTCATTGCAATACAATTTATGTATCTTATTCATATATATTGCGCAACGGAACCAAAAATTTAATTTTCTAATGCAATAAACATATTAAATTAAGTTTTTTTTATTACATTAATAAAATTAAGATTGAGAAATTACCTTGTATGCCTTTCAAAATGGTTTAAAACTCGATCTCATCTTGAAATGCACTCGTAGGCAATTCTAGGAATAAAAAATGGTGGACTTGAGCCACTGGAATAATGGCTTCAATTTATAAAAAAATATGTTTAACACTTAAACACTATCTAGGCTAAACACTTTAACCTTGGACAATAGTTAAGCACTTTAACTATTTGTTTTATTTCAAAGCTAAGAAATTATTTTTCTCTTGTTCAACTCTTGAACAGCAAAAGAATCTTCTTCTGTGCTTTAATTGTGGTCAGCCATAAGTGAAGAAGAAGATGAACAGCAACCTTTTCCAGCTCTTGAAAAAACTTTTCTCTTTCTTGCACTTGAAATGATCGAACCAATTCCTAGCAAAATGAAAAGAAACCATTTCATTTTATAGCCAAATTTCCCTTCTTTTTTAAAGTCAAGTTTGCCCTACCAAGCAATACAAAATGCTTTACCCATACTTTCTTACTTCCCATTTATTGACCAAAATGACTTCTTATCTCATAAGCAGTCATTTTGGTCAATAAATAATTAAATTACTAGGGGTTTAAATTGTGCCAATTGTAATTATCATTGGTCAACAATTCTTGTTAATTAATTGTTGCACTTAACACTTAAATTTTGATAAGTGTACATCCTGAGGGATATTGAAATAAATATCTAATTTGTTGGAATAACCCGGATTGAACTATTAAATCCAGTATACTGCCCTAGCGATAGGCGTATATATGCATTAGTATATTTTGTATCCAGCTTTTGTATTTTGCTCCAAATTATAAATATTTGGCTATTTAATTGTGTTTTTAATCATAAATAGGTGTACGACAAAACATGTGACGTATAGGAATAAATAAAAGGCAAAATAGACGCGAAATAAGCAAGATGCGCTCATTTTACCGAGACCCGACAAAATAAGGCTAGGCACTGCGGTGCCCATTTCCCGAATGTGAAGTGTCGCAGCATCCACTGTCCAATGCCGCAACACTCAGGCAAAGAAATAAATTTTGCGATTCCCAAGTCTTGACACCGCGGTGCTCTTGTGATTAAGTGTCAAAATATCTTATTTTGAGTCCTATTTTGACTTGGATTCAAATCCCCTCGCCCCTAAGACTTCCAATACCTATAAAAACACTTTTTTAAGGGCCAAAACACTTACTTTAGAGAGGCAAAAGCTTAGAAAAAGAATTCACAACACAAAATCAAACATCAAAGCTAAAGATTGAAGAACCAAGATCAAGATCAAACTTCAAGTCAAATAAGAGTGAAAAGTACATCAATGAGTCACTTTGATTAGTTTTTCTACTCTTTCTTTGTAATTATGTTCTTCTTCTTATTGATATTTAAGAATTGGTTGGATACTTTTGATTTTGTGGTTAGCTAAATTTTTCATCTAGGCTTAGACTATATGAGCCTAGTATGGATTTGGATTTTGTTAATTTTTAGTTTATGAACTTAATACAATAGATTGATTCATTTTATCTTGTATTTAATGCTTTCATTATACCTAATTAATATTTTGAATGATCAAGGAACCATGATGAACTTAATGAATGGATTCATGTGTTTAGCCTATGATAGTTTGATGCATGATCATACGGTAAAATTATGAGTTCCATCTAGGATAGACATATACCTAGATGGCATGTATGGTATGATTTAGACCTAGTCTTAATGAATTACATTTTGATTTGATTACGATAGACATATAAGTGATTGTTAGAATATGTAATATAGTCACTTAACCATCGACAAAGGCATATGATGAGATTAGAGTCTAACTAATCAATTCGTATTAAATGATTAACTGAGATATCAGTAAGTCCAATGAAATATTAGGAGATGAGTCTATACTCTAGATTATTATCCTTTGATTAATTTATCCCATTATTTATTTGCTGTTTAGTTTTAGTTTAATTGATATAATTAGGTTAGTTAATTAAATTTCATATTTTGGTTTTTTAAATAAAAGTTAAATAGGTATAATTTTAGTAATTGATTGATAGAATTAGATCGTATAGTCCATGTAGAAATGATATATGAACTTAAATCCTATATTACTTGATACGATAACGTGCGCTTGCGCTTGCGCTTAGCTACTATAACACCAATCAAGTGTTTTGTTCCGTTGTCGGAGACTATTTCTTTCTATTCTTCGATCGATACTAATACCAAACTACTTACTTTTAATTTAAATATTTTTATTTTTTTTTATCTTCTTCTTTTTACTTTTATTTTCTTTTTTATTTTCTTTGACAATTCATGCGAAGGGTAAAAAATGCTCACTTAAATTCTTTTGATCCTAAAATCAAAAGAACTTCATATAAACTTTCACATGAACAGTGTTTGCGATCTTTAAACATGGAAGAGAATAATGATCACATCAACAACCCTATGTTTAAGCCCATGATACCACATAGGGTGTTAAAAGACGATGTTGTCCTAACTATAAATGGTGTTCAGTCTAACATTCAGTGACTAATCATTAACATTAATAATTTTGAGATCAAGCCAACATTGAAAGACATATTTATGCAATATATGAAGTCCAACGATGACATCCTATAGAATCATTTAGCATCTTAAAAAACTTTAGATGTCAAAATGAGACAATTTGCTACTGCTATTAATAGAAGATCTCAAGGTACTCTACCAAGCAATACTGAGACAAATCTTGGAGGGAATGTAGAGCAATATCAAACTATCAACTTGAGGAGTGGTAAGCCTTTATAAGAGAACACATCCATACCACCATCAAGTATAAAAGACAAGGAAGTGCAAAAAAATGAAGTGCAGCCCATATAGATCGCCTATTCTTTTTCCTCAAAGGCTACAGAGGTGTCAAACAAGTAGAAAAACTGGCATTAAAGTGCAGTAATATTCTAAAGTGCAAAAAATTGACAACACAATAGAAAATACCAGTAATAAAGAGAAGAATTGGCCTATGCACGCTATATTACTTGACTGTTGTAGTATTAATGTGGTGCCAACAAATGCCCAGGAACTCAAAGACTTAGAGATAATGAATCTTCACATAAAAAAAAAAGTGTTAAGGCATAGAAAAAGAAGAAAGAATAAGAAAAATAAGTAGTATGATGATAGGATTGAAGATAAGGGCAAATGAGAGACACTTCATTGGTATAAGATTCAAGTCTTTCTAAAGAAACACGAAGAGAATGAGGCACAAGTTACTGCCCTTGGCTTAATAAAGAAGATGTAGAAGCCAAAAGAAAGGAAGTCTAACAAGCTCACATACAAATATGTTTCCACCGTTGACTTTGATTCTCTATATGAGTATAAAGAACCACATCAAGCCATTAATGCTAAATCAAGCGCTTCTTGGGAGGCAACCCAAGTAATTTTTATTTTTATTTTTATTTTTGTTTAGTTTCATTTTTGGTTATGCTATTTTCTTTTCTTTGTAGGAATAAATACAATAATTCGAGCATTCAAAGAAGTAGCACAAGCAATTACAAGCGTTAGAAGCAAAGAAAATCGCAGTCACATTTATCAGAACACAACGCCGCACTGCTTCAACTTCAATTACCAGGGGAGCTTCTCTTACTTTTAAATTTATTTTTAGACATTGAGGACAATGTCTAATTTAATTTTGGGGGTGGAAAATATATAACTTATGTTTATTTTTGCTGCACGAATTGATTGATTATCTTGTTGGTTAAATTTTTTTTAGTGTTAAGTTTTAGTTAAGAAAATGATTATTAGTCTATGATAAAAATTAGAATATTGGCTGAATTTATTTTTACAAGTTTCTAGAAAACAATAGACACTTGAGATAATTCTTATATCATGAATCTTAAACTCAATTCAAACTTATTTTTTGATCACTTACTCTTGAGCACATTGAAATAAGCATGTAGTAGTTGACTCTCTTTTTTGTTGCATAGAGATACTTTTTACTTAAGTAATACATCACAGTCTCAATGACCAACACTCTAGAACCTGTTTGATTACTACTTGAGGTAAAATTCTAGGAAACACATGAATAGGAAAATTACATTAGGCCATCTTTGGACCGATTGAGTCTTTTTTAGCCTACCTTATATATACATTTATCCCTAATCACCCTGTTTAAGCCTAGTTAACCATTTTTCTGTTTAACCATATTACAAGCCACAAGAATTTTTACTTATTTATTTTAAAATCTACTGGTAGCACCATAAACTTTGAGTTTACTTAGAAATATTTTGAAAAGGAAAAAGGTTGTGTATGTGATAATGGTAATGCAATGAAAAGTAATAAGTCTTAAAGGTGCATATCAATCTAAGTTTTGGGGTACATATAAAAAAAGAGAAAAAAAAAGTGCTTAAATGCATAAATACCCGCAGCTAAAGAAAAAAGAAGAAATTCTTTGCAAAAGTGATTAAAAGAAAAATGAGAATAACATAAGTTTAGGGGAGGAGATAACTTAAGGAGAAAAGATCCAAAAGTTCTAAGTAGAGTTAAGTGTTCATGGTATGAGTTACGCTTTATATTTATATATCTTTATATCCGACCTTGACCTTAGTGTTATGTTACAGGCTAATTAAAGTTCTAAATAGATCCCTATACATATGTATTTCTACATTAATGGAGAATAGTATGAACAGTAAGCTTATGGTAGTGTTATTAATTGAAATATGCCAAGACATCATCTTTATGTATTATTTTAAGTTATTAAGTAAATCTAAGTTTCATTTAACTATTTACTTGCTTATTATACACGCGCACAAATGATAAATTATAGGGGAGAATAAAGATCTTGATGAATGATGTAATAATTTATTAAAAGTTATCTATTGCGTTCTTAAAAGACTTGTGTTATTTAACAGCCTTTGAGACAATAAGAATGATCATCCAATCAACCAAGGCTTGTTTAGTTTATTTTTCATTTTCAATCATGAATAAATTATGAATGTTTTTCTTTGTTTTACTCGAGGAATAGCAAAGTCTTAAGTTTGGGGGCATGTGATATGGATATACATGCATTAATATATTTTATACCCAACTTTTATATTTTGCTCCAAATCATGGATATTTGACTATCCAATTGTATTTTTTATAATCATAAATAGGTGCGCGATGAAAAATGTGATGCATAAGAACAAACAGGAGGCAAAATGGATGCGAAATGAGCGAGATGTGATCATTTTACCAAAACTCGATAAAACAAGGCTAGGCGCTGCGGTGCCCAAGACCGGGCACTGTAGCGCCTAATTCCTAAGTATGGAGCACTGTGGTGCCCACTTCCTAATGCCACAGCGCTTTGGCAAAGAAATAAATTTTGCGATTCCCAAGTCTTGGCACAGCGGTGCCCTTATGATTAAGTGTCAAAATACCTCCTTTTGAGTCATATTTTGACTTGGATTCAAATCCCCTCGCCCCTAAGACTTCCAATACCTATAAAAACACTTTTTTAAGGGCCAAAACACTTACTTTAGAGAGGTAAAAACTTAGAGAAAGAATTCACAACACAAAATCAAACATCAAAGCTAAAGATTGAAGAACCAAGATCAAGATTCAAACTTCAAGTCAAAGAAGAGTGAAAAGCACATTAATGAGTCACTTTGATTAGTTTTCTACTCTTTCTTTGTCATTGTGTTCTTCTTCTTGTTGATATTTAAGAATTGATTTGATACTTTTAGTTTTGTGATGAGCTAAATTTTTCATCTAGTGTTAGACTATATGAGCCTAGTATGGATTTGAATTTTGTTAATTTTTAGTTTATGAACTTAATACAATAGATTGATTTATTTTATCTTGTATTTAATGCTTTCATTATACCTGATTAATATTTTGAATGATCAAGGAACCATGATGAACTTAACGAATGGATTCATTTGTTTAGCCTATAATAGTTTGATGCATGATCATACGGTAAAATTATAAGTTCCATCTAGGATAGACATATACCTAGATGGTATGTATGATATGATTTAGACCTAGTCTTAATGAATTACATTTTGATTTGATTACAATAGACATATAAGTGATTGTTTTAATATGTAATATAGTCACTTGACCATCGACAAAGGCATATGATGAGATTAGAGTCTAACTAATCAATTTGTATTAAATGATTAACTGAGATATCAGTAAGTCCAATGAAATATTAGGGGATGAATCTATACCCTAGATTATTATCCTTTGATGAATTTATCCCTTTATTTATTTACTGTTTAGTTTTAGTTTAATTAATATAATTAGGTTAGTTAATTAAATTTCATATTTTGGTTTTCTAAGTAAAAGTTAAATAGGTATAATTTTAGTAATTGATTGATAGAATTAGTTCGTATAGTCCCTGTAGAAATGATATATGAACTTAAATCCTATATTACTTGATACGATAGCGTGCGCTTGCGCTTAGCTACTATAACACCAATCAGCAAGTACACAACGAGTACACTTGATATTGCGAGACTTCCTAGGTCCACGTCTTATTTGTCATATGGAACTCTTACATACGTTGGTGAACAATACTCCGCACACATATCACAGTTATTACAAATCAGCATGTTAAACCATACAAGTTGAGGTCATAATATATACGTATAATCCCTCTGTCACGTATATCTTGGAAGAGCAGAGATATAGAGTATCATCGTCAAATCTCTATTTACTCATCGTGAACTTATCTCTAGATTCGTATTTCTGTAAATGATATTTGCAAATACTTTTGTAATATTGTTTATTCTATGGAAAACTTTTTTTTTCAGGTTTACTGCTTATGGCTATAAGACTTTCTAAAATATAATCTTAGAGTACCTGGATATAAAAAATAACCCATGTAAGCTGATGGATCCCATATCTGCGTACACTAGACTCCATAATCATTGGACTATACCTAGCGACATGCAGTGATCAGACTATGGAAGGTCTCTAGCATCCATAGAACCAAAGTATAATGGATCACTCACAAGCCCACCATGATGCTCAGGTCAAATGATCATGGATACCACTCAACTCGAAAAGACCTGCCATTGACGACTTCATGGGATGTCTATTAGAGGACTTTGTGAGTCTATTCAACACTCAATTCTAATTGAATACATGCATGCCTATATCTGCTTCCACTGAGGTCAATGTCTGCTAAGACTAACCATTTGAACCATCTAAATATAGATATATGTTGACCTGTATAAAAGTTTTCATCAATAGATTCGCATTGGTAAAGATAGATCAAGAGCATAATATTTGAGAACATACTTGCACAATGACATTTTCTAGCACTATTTGTAACTTTTTATAACTATGTCATTACTAATATATTCTCAGGTCGTTGTCCCATTTTAGACAAGACTCTAACTCCTTAGATTTCGTTAATTCTTATAAGGTGCTAAATCTTAGCGCTACTAACTCTTAACACTTATAACTCTCAGCACAACTAACTCTTAGCACTTAATCTAAACTCTTTTAGATCAGTTATAAACTTATTTAGATCATATAATGTCTGAAACGTTATAAACATCTTATCATTTAACAAATATAATTAACGACATAATGAAATGATGACTATATAAATATTATTAAAAATAAATATTCATACAAAATAGAATGGTACGTACCCACAAATCCTAACAAAAAGATCCTATGAAATAATTATTTCATCTTTGATGTAACATGCAAATAATGTTTTACACTAAAATAGATGTATTAAGAGTATACTCTAATATAAATTAATTTGAAAGCCCCTAATTTGTAGAAATTACAATTAAATACTATAATGTTACATTAGTGCTCACAAAAATAAAATCAAAATATTTGTTCTATGAATTTCAATTAAACTAAAAGGAAAAAAAATACTAATTAAAGTATATTTATTTCATAAACTATAGTTAAAAGAAAACAAACTAAAGGAAATCATTAAGAAAATCGATCATTAAATCAAAACTTCTAAATTTATATTAATTTTCACTTAAAATAATATTATTAAATTAAAGTAATTTTTTAAATTCTTTATTTAATAATTAAATTTTAATTATATCAATATTATAAATAATCTATACATGCTTAATAATTTAAAATTTTCTGTTAAATATAAAAATATTTATTATGAATATTATAAAAAATTTCATTACTTTTCTAATTAAATTAAACTCAAAATGTGTTTTTACCAAATATAATTTTCTTTTACTTTTTGATTAAATATAATTTAGTGTTGATTAAAGAATTATGAGTTCAGTGTTGTTAAGAAATTGTGGGTTTTTATATCTATTTAATATGTGTTAAGTCATTAATTTAATTATTTTAAATGATATTATATATTAAAGCTTACTAAAGTATTAGATAATATAGTTGGTTAATTTATTTTTTAATCTAAGAATAGTAAAAGTTAAAATATAATAAAAGACAAAATACTAAAGATAAAAAATGCAAGTCTTTTAAAGTATATGTTAAATTTAAATTTGTAAATATAAAATAATTTTATAAAAGACAATTACACCTTTAAAAAGTTCGTTTTCTTTGTTAGTATTATCACCACAAGAGATAATTAGATAATATAAAAAAAAAATAGAGATATAAGTGATAAATATAAATAATAAAAAAAGTATAGAAGCGAAAGAGATAATTATTCAATTTATTTAATTAATAGTATATTATTATTTATGTTAGAATTTAAGGAGCAGTCGTTGCTTCATGCTTCATATCCTCTCAATACATTCATATCATTTGTCATCATTTCCGTACGTATTAATTATTCATAATTGCTGGAGAGACGCATGGAGAAAATCTAATAAAAGAGATACAACGTAATTAGAGTAGTCAAATCTTTTCCGAATTTAAGTATATATTTTAAATACAGCCAATAGCCAACCGATGATCTCTCTCTCTCTCTCTCTCTCTTTCTCTACACATATATATATATATATATATATGTTTGAAATTGAACCTAATCTAATCTTTAACTAAGAAATCAAATTCAACAACGAGAAACAATTTTAAAAAATAATTAAAAAACACAATAAAATTTATGTAATTAAATAGAAACTATATTTTATGGAATATCTGATGTTATTATTCAAACAATATCAAAGAGATATAATAATGAATTACCGAGCTCAAAACATTCTCAAGAATAAAAATAATAATAATAATTAAATATTATATTAAACTTTCTAAATTTGGGTATTTATATTCCAATAACAAACTTGTGTATCCAAACTTTAACAAAATTAACAAACTCAATGCCAAATGTTAGCATCTAATTTAACTAAGGTCTTTTAGTAAAATAGTACATTTTTTGTATTTTTAAACCTAGACTTTATCATTCTACCTTTAGAACTTATTTAGACCATTTTTTAATTTAATGTTTTAAATTTATTGCCAAGATAGGACTTTATTGATTAGGTAAGTTGTAATTATCACCGTTTCTGTGTAGAATTTCTTGGATAATCCAACATTTGACAGCATACACCACTTTTCTTAAAATGGTTATATTCTTCCTCTCAGCAAAACTATTTTATTGTAAAGTTTCCTATATTATCTTGTGCCTATGAATTCTATACTTGGCACAAAAGATATCAAACTCAAAGTTATAAAATTTTAGCTCATTATCTGTTTTGAGCTTTTTCACTTTTTTTCGGTCTGATTCTCCACCAATGCTTTTCATAAATTGAAAGTATCAAATCCATGGTCCTTGCTCTTTAACACAAATACCTAGAGCTTTTTTGAAAAATCATCTATCAGGGCCCCAAAGATCAAAATGCATATGTTCTAGAGTTGACTTCATAGTGTGTTCCCGTATGTTGAATTGCACCTTATGGGATTTTCCTAACATATAATACTCATAAAACTCTAGATTCCCCTGTTTATCTTTCTCAAAAACACCTCAAACTTTCAGTCCTTTAAGTCCCTTATCTCCTAAATGTGCCAATCTCATATGCCATATTTTAAAATTATCCAAGCCACTTACTATTGATACAACCAAATATCCTTTAATAGCAGTTCCATTCAACACATACATATCATTTACCCTGGTCCCTTATACAAGTGACCTTTTAACCACTTTCAAGGTTTCTCTTTCTACCTTGAAAGTAAAGCCACTTTGTTTTAGTTCCCCTAAAGAGATCAATCCCCTCTTTAGATTTAGGATGTATCTTATTGTTGGAGTTGGTGTTTACGTATCATTCCAATATTGTATGAATATTAATTGTTTAATATTTATACAATAAATATTTCGAATAAAATCATTAATATTAAATATTATATGTCATTAAGCTTATAACGTTACAGACATTATATGATCTAAAAGAGTTCAGATCTGGTTTAAAAGAGTTTAAAACAAGGCTAAGAGTTAACAATGCAAAGAGTTAGCAGTACTAAGAGTTAGTAGGTTATAAGAGTCAGCAAAATTTTAAGAGTTAAAAGCCTTGTCTGAAATAAGAAAATGACATGGGAATACACTAATAATGACATAGTTGCAAACAGTTGCAATAAGTGCTAGGAAGTGTCATTATGCAAGTATGCTCTCAAACATTAGATTCTAATCTATTTTCATTGATGCAGGTTTATCAGTAAATCCATTTTTTATATAGATTAGTGTATATCTATATCTGCCTAGTGTAGATGGTTGTTCTTAGTTGACCATGAGCCTAGAGTTTGTATAGGCATGCGGGTACTTAGTCAAGATTGGATACTAAACAGACTAATGAGGACCTTAATAGGCATCCTATGAAGCCATTAAAAGGAGGTCCCCCCAAGTTGAGTATATTCGTGGTCCTTTAATCTGAACGCCACGGTAGGCTTATGGGTGATCTATCATACTTTGGTTCCACAGACGTCAAAGACCTTTTATGGTCTGACCAATGTGTGTTGTATATCTAATACTTCGATGTGCGTAGATACGAGATTCGTTAGCTTACATAAGTAAGTTGCATATCTAATACTTCGAGATTGTATCTTATAAAATCTTATGATCATGAGTAATAAACTCAGGAAAGTAATTTCCCTCAGGGTTAAACAATATCACAAAAGTGTTTGTGTATATTATTTATCGAGATACAAATTTGGAGATAAGTTCATGGATGAGCAAATGGAGATTTAACGGTGCTAATCTGTATCCCCCACATTTAGGGTATAATGATGGAAGGATTAAACGTATGCGTTCTAACCTCAACTTGTATGGTCTAACGCGTTGATTTATAATATATGTGACGTGTGCGTGGGGTGTGGCACATTATTTACAGATTCATCGAATAGTTTCATTTGACAAATCGGGCGTGGACCTAAAGAGTCTCACAATATGAAGTGTATTCGTTGAGCACTTGAGCAGTGTACCGTATTAAATAGTTCAATACAGTAAAAATATATGAAATTACTATGATTAAGTTAACTAAAGTATATGGGCATGTTGGAATCCACTTTGTGTTAACTTGGTAAACTAGTAAAGGTATAATGGTAATTTCACTTTATTAATTATTTAATTATTAAATAATCATGATATTTATTTAAATAATAATTAAATAAAAATTTAACTTAATCATGGTTAATTATTAACCAAAGGGTTAGGTTAAAAGATATATTGTACTTAACTTAATCATGGTTAATTATTAATTATGGTTAGGTTAAATAAATATCTAGATATTTTATTTTTATTATTAAATCAATGTTAACCTAACTAGGGTTAATAGTTAACTATAGGGTTAGGTTAGTTGGATATTTGTTAACTTAAGGGTTAAGTTAATTTAACTCAACTAAGGTTAAATGTTAACCTTGGTTAAGTGAATAGTTAAATTAAACAAATTTATTTGAAATTTATGCATTAGTATATAAAGTGAAATGAAATTACAAATTCATAAGTTTTAATTTTGTTAACATTTGATAGCCGGCCATTTTGGAAACAAAAAGAGAAGAATTAAATTGTTTTCTTTCATTTGGTTTTCAAAAGTTGAACTCTATGTATTTTCTTCTCCAATTTGGCTATTAATTGTTATAACTAAAATATATTTGTTTTAATTATTTAAGAGTTGAATAAAATATAAATAAAAAATTAATTTTTCATTAGATTAAGTGTTAATCTAAATTATTTAAAGAATTAAATAAGTGTTGGATTATACTGCTATTCTAGGTAATCAAACCCACCCAAGTTGATTACTAGAACTGTCTACAAATTCATTTTATGTGAACTGCAAACAATTTAATCCAAAGGCTTCAATGGGTGACATTCTTAATTCTATAATTAATTTGATTAATTGTGTATATGTGTGTGTGTGTGTGTGTGTTCATTGTATAATTTTTAATCTTTTATTGTGCTTGTATATGTATGAGATATGTATATTTGTATGATGAATACATGCATACACTCTAGAATAATTGACACCCAACACTTATATCCCTCAATTGTCTCATTACCCTACCAAACATCTTCATTCTTATAGTCTCCATTCATATAACCTTGTATACTAAATTATTTTCTATCAATACTTTTCCTCTATTTACCATATGGTAGTTAACAAACAAGATCAAATTGGGACTCATATGAAATGTGCATCTAAAATCCAGGATCCATTCACCTACAATAACATCATTTGATGCAACAAGAGTGATGACACTATCATAACCATCATTTACCTATAATAGCATCCTTTGATGCAACAAGAGTGATGACACTATCATAACCATCATTTGAGGCCACGATTGTATCCTCTCTTTTATCTTTTGTTTCAATGTTTCTTTTTCATTCCAAACAATCCTTCTTGAAATACTCTTCCTTTATTCCTAGTCTTCGACTTGCTATTGTTATTTTCCTTTAATTTCTTCTTTTTTGACCTTCCCCTAGCAATTAAGCCTTTACCATTGCAATCTTTATCTTTAATCTTTTTTACCAATTCCTTCAAATTCAGATAAAAATTTACATCTTTATTGTCAAAGATTCCCTTCTATATAAAAGAGTATCGCAAAAGTACTCGTAATACAGTGGCAATGAGTTAAGCAAGATAATTGTCTTATCTTTATTATCAGTCTTTACATCAATGGATTCAAGATTGATGATGATTTTATTAAAGCCATCAATGTGATCTTTGATAGAGATATCATCCCTTATACTCAACTGATAGAGTTTCTTTTTCAGATGTAACGTGTTCGCTAAAGATTTAGTCATGTATAGGGAATACAGTTTCTTCTATAAACTAATAGTTGTCTTTTCACATACCATTTTCCTTAGGACTTTATCACTAAGGCTAAGGATGATGATATTTCTCGCTTTCCTTATAATCTTGAACGATTTCCATCTGGATCAGATGCAACCTCCTCAATTGTAGATTCAAGCCACTGCTAGCTAAGAGTGCCTGCATTTTAATCTTCCAAAGATTAAAATTATTCTCGCCATTGAACTTTTCAATATCAAACTTGTGAGATGCCATTAGGTTTTTCACCAAAGCTCTAATATCGATTATTGGAATTGAAAAATGAACCTAATTTAATCTTTAACCAAAGAACCAAATTGGAAACGAGAAACAATAACAAGAAAATAATCAATAAATACGAGAGAAATTACATGGTTTAGCAAAGCTTACACCTATCGGACCAATATAAGAAGGATTTGATGCTATTATTCAAACAAGATAAAAAATTTACAATCTTGAATGACCGAGCTCACAAATACGCCCAAGAATCAAAGAAAATAATGAAAATCAGATAGTACATTAAGATTCCCAAGCCTAAGTATTTATAGTCCAATGACGGATTTTTCTTTCCCAAACTCTAATAAACTTAACAAATTCAATGCTATGTATTAGCATCTGATTCAGCTTAGACCTTTTAGTAAAACGGTGCGTTTTCAATATTTTTGGATCTTACAAGGACTTTATCATTCCAGCCCTTCCTCTTTAAACTATTTATTCAAGAAGCCACAAAGTTTCCTTCCTTTAGTATTTAGATCCCCGAAAACTTCTTTTCTTTTATACTTTGATCCCTAAAACAGATTACCTAACTCCATTATTGATTTTGAATCATCATTACAATATATATATATATATATTGATTAGATTATTGAGTGTAACCATTGTCATTTTATTATCAATTGCATATTTGATAAATATTTCACAATAAAAATTTTAAACTAAGAGAGATTATTTCCATATGAAAACCTTAATTACAAGGAAAGATATCATGTTGACCCCTAATTTTATGAATATATATCAACTTAGTCTTCACTTGTCTAATATATACTATATTAATTTTTGTAGGGGCGAAAATGGTAGTTGTGCTAGGGATGAAAATGGTAATAAACAAATTACCAAAAATACATAGTATATATTAAAAAAGTGAAGATTAAGTTGGTATATATTTATAAAATTAATGAGTAAAATAGTATTTTCCCTAATTACAATAACATTCATGTATAAACGGATGTTCATACTTATTAGTTGACATGTAAATTTTACCAATACCATAAAGAGTTTTCCATTAAGGATAAACCTCAATGAGGGATCTTAAGCCTAAAACGGGGATTATTTTATAGCCACTGAAATCAGCCTTGGAAAAGAGCTTAGCTCATTCTTTCTCATCTCACTCTTTTTCTGTGACCAATACCATCATCAGCATGTCAGAGCAGAGTTGTGTTTCAGTCGACTCGTCATCCTTGTTTTGCTTGTTTAGTACTATGTCTATTGTAATCACCCTCCCTACTTTACCGTTATGTGCAATTGCTTGCTTGCATTTCTTGAGAATCTTTATGCATTCTTCATCTTTCCAGTCATGTAATATCGACTGCTTATCACCAAAATTGGAATATTAAGCATATTTCAAGATTCAGGATGGACAATTAAATGAATGTATAATGATAATTTCGTGCATTTTATATTCAATCATATTTTATGCTCAAGAAATCACTTTCAGGTAGGGATAACAATAAAGTATTAGATGAAGTTTTTAACTAACTCTTTTTAACTTTAAAAAAATTAGTTTTGTTTTTTTTCTTATGCTGATTGATTTACCATTATCATGGTAAAGCTAAAAATAAAAACAGACGATCATTAAATTCATTTCATATTTTTTATTGTTGTCATGTACTTTCTTAAAGACAACAATTTTTCATATATCAAGTTTATGTACGCGCATTTTATGAAATCATGTCATATATAGAACTAAACACGTCATGATTTAACTGGAACGTAGAATTAAAAGACGAGAAAAACTTAGGCATATATACCTTAAGAAGAATAGCATCAGCCGAGGGAACTGCCTCAAACATGTCCCCTTCAACATATTTCAAATTGCCATCGCCTTGCAGGCCAGCAACCACATACGACAGATCAAGGACAATACAGTTCAAGTGTCGGAACTCTTTAGCTATGCTCTGGGCCAAAATTCTCGTGCCGCCACCGACATCAACCAACGAATTCAACCCTTCAAACACATCCTTGCATTTGTGAATTACCACGCTTGCTGCTAATCGAGCATCACTGACCATAGCCTCATTCAAGATGTTGAGGGAGAAAATGTCCTTCTCCCTCTCGAGATTATGTTAAAACGAAGATCGCAAGATTTAACCTTAAACCCTAACCTTCTTACGCAACGGAATAACCTATCAATCAAGCAAAAACAACCAGAATTCAAAGTAAAAAATAAAAGAGTACAACACAATCTTATGTGATTTGGTCAATTGCCTACGTCCACGGTGGATCTAAGGATCCTAGCCTCTCTTATTATAACTCCTTAGAGATTTTACAAGAAAAATCTAATGAAGAACCCTCAAAAGGACCTAAACGTTTAGTGAACCCTTACTCTACCACGAACAATGATCACTCAAACAACAGTTCCACCCTAGCGCACACAAACACTTAGTGTCTACCCAATTTTTCCCCTCTCTTAGAATCTCTCTCAATGCTTAATCTGAAATCAAGGGTTTACAAGTGTTTATATAGAGTGTATTTCATGCCTACTAACCGTATTCCTTATTGAAGTAAGAGTCCATTTGTTTTGGAAGTCCAAAACTTCCCAAAATGGACTTTTCCACTCTTTCTGGCACTGCGGCGCTGAGGACCCAACGTTCCGGTGCTAGGTTGCTGTCCTGGGCGCTGCAGCACTCAGCCATTGGCACCGTGGCACTGAGCCCTGTACGCCTATCCTGCGTTTTCTTGCTTCCTTTACGTCTTTGAGTCCCATTTCGCTTTCCTCTTTGTGTTTCATACGTCCTAGACTTCTCCATACGTGTCTCACACATTCTAGACTTCTTGTGACTCTTCACTTTGGTATTCATCTCAATTCTTATCTAACCAAAATTGTTGAATCACCAATTTTTCAACATAAGACATGGTTAAGCTTTGGCTCATGGCCTATATAGTCCCAAAACGTCATCCCATGTGCCGTGTCAAACGACTTAGGATCGTCATTTTGAAACCAAGTGCTTAATTGCCGCCATGGTGACATCCAAATTGGATCGAGCATGGCAAGCAAGAGGGATGTTACGCTCAAGGGGTTGTTTTTTAGAAGTAGAGAAGCTTTTGTGAGAATATAACCTTCTTCTTGGTCATTTTGGCGCTGCGCAAAGAAGCCAGAGTGAATTAAAATGCGCATAAGGCAGTAGGCACATCGAGATTTGGTGGGGTGAATTGGTAAGGCACTAAAAAGCTCGTTGAGAGTCATGGGTTTTCCATGGCTGTGAAGGATACGTGGTATTCCCAGTTGAACTGCACATTTCAGAGACATGGAGTTTATGAAGTTGAAAATGTGATTCCAGATATGGCCATGATCTTGAAGCAGCTCGTTATCCTGCTCTCCAATATCGATCAAAAAATTCATCTTTTTGGTCTATCTAAACTAGGTACTTGATGTTTGGGTATGAACTTGATGAACGTTGAGCCACGTATATATATAGTAGTGGAAGTGTCGGTATATATGCTGTCAATTTGAGGTAACATTTGGGTAGGATTTGTGAATTTAAATAGATTTAAATTTGACTGAAGTTTAAATAAACTTATATATAAATTTGAGTATGATATTTCTTTTTCTTGCATTATTTGTATTTTTATATTTTAGATAAATTTTTGAAAACAGCCTTTGTTTAATGCTTCATTTGTTACTATTAAAAAATAAGCATTTTGTGACAGAATTTTTTAAAAATAATTTGAGCATAACGATGGTTACTATCACAAATTTGAGTAATTTTTTCGAATTCAGTATTCTATCGTAAAACAATGATATAAAACGGTGAAGTGTAGTTAAAATTCCATTGCGTAGAACTTTTCTTTTCTTATAAATTTTTTAATTACTAAAATAATGTCACTTCGATAACTTTAATTGAAACGGCACCATTTTAGTATTATATGATTTTGGTGTTTTAATTTATTCACACCTTAAACAACATCATTTTCCTATAAAATAAAAAAGAAAAACAACCCTATCACAAATATATGATAGAAGTATCATATATTTGTGATAAAATTAAAAAAAATTATGTTCATATCATAATTTTTTTATCACGTAACCAAATGGCGTCGTTTTTATAATTTAAGTAAAGTAACATCGTTTGATGTTGTAATTTTGGAAGAAAAATATCTCACTTTTAAAAAATTTTATTTTCACCTTAAACAGCGTTTTCTTATATAAATTAAAAAAAATTATTATAAATTTATGATAGAAAATATTATATTTTGTAATAGAATTAAGAAAAATATTTTGTTTCTATGTAAGACTTTTTATTTTATTTTATTTTTTTTAATTTTATAATCAAAACAGCATTGTTTTATAATGTGAGAATATTGATTGAAAATCATCGGAATATGATTTGGAAAGCAAGCCAAGTGCGTAGGGTGCGCACGAATTGAAGACGAATGCCAAAGGAGGCGGAAAACGAAGAAGGGCGCACCAGGTGCCAGCACCGTGACGACCAAGCATGGGCACCGCGGCTACCAGGCGTGGGCGCCGCGACGCCCAATCCAGTAACTAAGCGTCACGCTCAGACAGGCACGCCAGCGCCACGGCGGTAAAAGCCCAACGCCGTAGCACTGGAGACGAGAACAGTATCTCGAAATAAAGAAACTTCCTTATTTCGTCTCCCACTTGCTTTAGGATTCCCTATTACGACTCCCACACGTATAAGGTAAACCTGTGTCATCCCAAAACCTATATAAAAGCTATCAATTGGCTTATAAACATATCTTTGTGATCAAGTGATAATCTTTGTGAGAAGTTGAGAAATCTTAGTGATCATTAACAATCTTTGTGAGAAAAAATTCTTAAAAAGAAAGATAAAGTTTCCTTTGTGATCTTTCTTGTAAAATGCATACTTTGTAAATGTCTTGTGATTCATAATAAGAGAAGAGTGTAATCTTGATCCACCGTGGAGGTAGGCAAATTACCGAACCATGTAATTCTTTATGTGTTCTTCTTCTACCTCATTCTCTCTTTATTTTTTAATAACTTGTTCTGCATTATTATTTGTTTTGGAGATTTTACTTGTTTGTATACTTCTGCTTCAACATATAATTTAAGTGAAACGATGCCATTTTGGTGTTATAATTTTAGAGCACAAAATTTCACTTTTTAAAAAAAAATTATTCACATATTAAATGGTGTTGTTCTCCTATTAAAATTTAAAAAAAAACTATCATAATTTTATGACATAATCTATCATAGCTTTGTGATATAATTAGAAAAATAAAATAATTATTATGAAAAATAATGTTGTTTTTCTTATCAACCTCTCGAAAGTCCCCAGCAAATATAAATACCAATTTTCTTAGAAAATTCGAGGAAAAAAAAAAGGAAGAGAATCAAAGTCCCTTAGAACAAGGAGAAAAGAGAAAGATGCTATAATTGAGTAATATATTTCGGAGCTCTCTAAAAATTGTTGATTATATGATCAGAAATAGCTTCAATAAGACAATAGCTTGTCCTTGGCATAACTTCTAATCACGAGCCATCTTGTTTGGCCCTGACTCAACCCGCTTGAGGATAATACAGAACCAAGGCTCTAGCTAGTGCATTTGTAATTGTAAGAGGGTGTGTGAGAATACGAGTGTGATAGTGAATTATAAATACGTGTTATATGGTATACAATGAAATGTAATATATATTTTAAAATTATATAAATATAAATAATTTTATTAATAATAAAAAAAATATTTATTAAATAAATGAATCTTAAAATCTTACTTTGAAAAATATTTTTAAATAAATCTAAGTCTTGATTACGGGGGATTCATAATGCTAAAACGGTAGCTTAAGATTTTACAAAATTTATTTTAATGCTTTGAGGCTTAACTCTAAAGCTATAAAACTTCACTCTCTCGATTTCTCTTTTAAATGGCCGAAACCCATTTTATTCTCTTACGCAAAAATATCAGTGACCGCACTCTTTTCATGAAAGATAAAACAAAAACCTATTTTTTTGTCTCTGATCACATACAAATTTGACCGATCCCATCTAAGCTATAAAGTATATCTCTTATACTTTTATTATATTATTTTTTTAAATGGACACTTAGTCAAGCCTTTAAACAAAGTTTATCTTTAAAATAAATGGCCAAATCAAATTCTTATTCAAAGAGTATCTCTTATACTTTTATAGAATTAAACATTAAAGTGACACTTGTAACCATCTTAAATCATTAAGCATTATCAAATACTTAAGTGCACGACAAGTGCCAATATTTGTCTAAATATTACACAAAGTTTAACATTTAATTTTATTAAAAATAATTAAATACATAACAACTGTTTAACAATTGTTTAATTATTATATAAAATTTAATAATTAAATTTTATTAAAATAATTAAATACATAATGTCTAACATTTATTTAAATATTATACAAAATTTATTCTTTAAAATTTTGTTGATACATTAAAAAAATATGATATCATAATCACGAATGTCATAGAGTGTAATCCCATTTTAGACACATTATATTATTATGTCCCACGCATATTTGAAGGTGTCGTTAAAATTTTAAGAGTAATAATACTATTTGTCTTAAACTTAATTTTAATATTTTATTTTATATGTATTAAGTAATCATTAATAAAAAAATATATAAAAATCAAACTTGATAAATATAATATTACTGATTTCAAGAACTTTATGATATGATTTTCACGAGACGTTTCTTTCTATTTTTATCATTTTCTTTAAGGAAAGTGCTCATAATTTATAACGAGGGAACTCTGAATCACATGGTCATAATATTTTGTTGCTACTCAATCAAGTTGCGGAGAACGACAAGAACTCCCGCCCATTTTCATGTGCCGCTGTTTCTTTTTGGTTAGGATATTGGCATTGAATCAACAGTTCTCATTCACGAATTGGTTTGTTGTAAGTTTAACTTTTTGTTTATAAACCTTTATAATAAGGGGTCATGTTACGGACCAGTCTACAGTACTGTACAGCTAGCTATCAACTCAAGCGGTGGAAGATAAAATTGATGAAAAATATCAGAAGCCCCCTCATTTATTTAGTTAAATATTATAATTTTAAATTTAAATTTAATTATTTTAAATATTATAATTTTAATTTAAATATTTTTATAAGTTATAAATTTAATTTCAATATCAATTATATTAAATTATATAATTTTAATTTTAATTATATTAAATATTAAATTTTAATTTTAATTTTAATTATTTTAATGTTATTCTAATTTTTTATACAAATATTTAATTATATTAAATATTATAATTTTAAATTTAATTTCAATTTTAATTATATTAAATATTATAATTTAATTTTAATTGTTAATTCAATTTTATTTACGTTAAATATTATAATTTTAATTCCAATTCAAATTTTAATTAAATGTTATAATTCTCAATCTAATTTCAATTTCAATTACGTTAATTATTATAATTCTAATTCTAATTTTAATTTAAATTACGTTAGATATTATAATTTTAATTTTAATTACATTAAATATAATAATTTTATTTTCAATTTCGATTTCAATTAAATTAAACATTATATTTTCAATTCTAATTTTAAATTAAATTTCAATGATGTTAAGTGTTAAAATTTTAATTTTAATTTTAAATTAAATTTTAGTTATGTTAAATGTTATAATTTTAATTTTAATTTAATTTAAATTTATTTACATTAAATGTTATAATTCTAATTTTAATTTTAAATTTAATTTCACTTACGTTAAATGTTATAATTCTAATTTCAATTTTAAATTCAATCAAAATTGTGCTAAATGTTATAATTTTAATTTTAATTTTAAATTCAATTTTAATTACGTTAAATGTTAAAGTTCCAATTCAATTTTAACTTCACTTATATTAAATATTATAATTTCACATCCAAATCTAATTTCAATTACATTAAAATTTATAATTGTAATTCCAATTACAATAAATGTTATAATTCTTATTTCAATTCCAATTTTAATTTCAATTACATTAAATTTTATAATTATAATTTCAATTCTAATTCAAATTTTAATTACATTAATTATTATAATTTTAATTATATTAAATTTTATATTATCAATCTAATTTCAATTCTATTAAGTTTATAAGTCAAATTTTAATTATATTAAATATATTATATTTTATCTTTTCATAGTAAACATCATTGTCCATGGTTGTATATGACATAGTTTTTATTTTAATAATATACTATATCTTAATTCTTTTATATATATATATATTTAATATAATTTGTAGAATATGTTATGCCATATTAAAGAGAATGATTGGATAAAATTAATTAGGTTTGGATAAAATAGAATTAAATAACATTCTAATATTATAGTAGTTTTTCAAAATTGGTGTAATATAAAATTATAATAGACTAATTGAAATCACTTTAAGAATAAAAAAAAAATTAAATACATAAATAATAATTTTAATTTTAATTAACTTAAATAGTTCCAATTATAAAATTAATTTAAATTACGTTAAATGTTATAATTTCAATTCCTTATATAAATATTTAATTACATTAAATGTTATAATTCTAAATCTAATTTTAATTTCAATTACATTAAATACTATAATTTGAATTCCAATTTTAATTATGTTAAATAATTCCAAATCCAATTTCAATTTCAGTTATGTTAAATGTTATAATTTCAATTCTTATTTTAATTTCACTTAAGTTAAATGTTATATTTCTAATTTTATTTTAAATTACATTAAATGTTATAATTTTAATTTTAATACAAAAAGAAGATGAAAAAGGAAATAACTAAACTCTTGAAGCGTAAAAATCACAAATACACTCTATTGGAAATAGTCACCTCGAGCACTAGAAAACATTTGAACCAGAAGCCTTTGAAGATCACAAATTGCTTGAGGAAGGTGACAGTAAGTAAGAGGGAACATTTCACCCAAATGACAGCTTTTTATAGCCTTTGGGTTAAAGAGAATTGTGACCATTTAGTTGGAACAAACGGTTAAAATCGTTGCATAGATTTAAGAATTGTCCTTTCAAAGGGCTGACGTTTCGTTTCACGTCAATAGACACCATCAATACGTCGTCTCCTTAGCTGTCTATAATCTGGATCGCTCAATTAAAAAATCAATGAGCTAGATCGTCTAAACTGCCTTAATGTCACTTTAGTTTTGAACGGATGCGATGTTCCATTTCATGCTCCCCAGACACATGATGCAAGATGAACCAATGGTTGAGATTGATCCCTACATTCTGAGCACTTTTTCAAATACTGCAGACTTGATGTTTCAAGATTTACGTCATAATAAGCTATAAATGCCTAAAGATTTGCAAAAAAAATATAAAGTATGCTTAAGGTAACAGAAAGTAACCTGCTCAGAGCCAGTTGAACCTTCTCAAAATATGTAACAGACAGTGAAACATCTTAAAACATTGAGCAACAACAATGTCACAAACACTGAACAGTTACAACGCATATATTGAGGTAATATTTTAGACACCGAGCGGCAACAACACGGACCCGTTCAAAGGTAGCTGATCCGCTCAAGCTAACACAGTACATACCAAGTAGGAAAAGTAAACAAGAGTAAAGGTTTCAGCTTTGACTAATCAAAACTAGAAAATGGTAGACCTTTGTTCCCCTCTTGAAATTCCTAAAGGTCTAAGTAACAACCTCATAGCCTGCTTCACCTAGATAGACAGGTCTAAAAGCCCAATATCATGGCAAATAACTGGCTCTACTTAAGAAGACAGGCCTGAAAGCCCAGAACCTACTTAGAATATCGTCTCATTACTTCGATTAGCCTAGGGTCTACCCAACTTAGATTGCACTACGTGGCCCTACACCCGGCCAACACTCAAGAGGCCCTAACCAGGTTGATATGAACACCTTAAGCAGCTAACACAACAGATAGGCCGAGCCACTCATCAACAAGCATTCCCAAGGCTGTCTAGATTATAGAGAAAGTTGAGCATTCATGTCAGCTAAGCTAGAAGGTCAACTTCTTAACCATAAAGGAAACGTTAGGTCAATAACCCAAATAAGGCAAGTCATTAAGTGTGACAACCTGTACCATCATTAAAGAAATATCTTTAAATTTAAGAAATAATATGCCCCAAGTCACACTAGACAGACATCCTAATTGTCCGCCCTTATTCATGCCAAGCAATTCGGTGGTGGCCTGAGTATCCATCTACAAAAGTCTTCAAGACCTAAAGTTATATAAAGGAGAGAAACAACTAGAAATAAGTTTTAACTCTTCAAACTCTATATAGAAAAATTCTCTAAACACTTTCATTATTTCTACTTTGTCTACCAGAAAGCTGACTTAAGCATCGTAGGGTCTTCGCTGAAACCATTGCTCGCGAGATCTTAACGAAAGTATTTCCTTGGTGTTCGCAGGAGTAATAAGAACAAGAAGCTCAAAAAGCCCAAGACCAATGCCTATTGAGACAAGGCCCAGAGTTCTATTCCTTCTTAAAAAAATTCAAAGCTCGTCGGTTGAAAGAGCTATTTATTTTTGTCAATGAAAATTATATCATTTAGCGTCATTGATATAGAAATTGAAATTGCAATTAATAACCTTTAATGTAATTAAAATTATAATTGGAATTAGAATTAAATCTTTTAATATAACTAAAATTTTAAATTAAAATTAGAATTATAATATTTGACATTATTAAAATTAAAAATTGAACTTGAATTATAACATTCATCGGACTAACCTCAACATTTTCAACTATACAATTTATTTGAGAAAATCACATTTAATTAAAATTAAACATATATCGGATCAATTTGACAAATTTTTAAAAACTTTTTATTTTCAATTAATGAATTTATAAATTTTCTTTTATATGAGTAACTTTAACTCTTTCAAATGAAATATGTATATTAATATAAATGAAATATCTTTCCTATACATTATGCATTCCTACAGTTTATTTATCATACATATAATTTATCATTATAAGAATAATTAATTCATTTTATTAGGATGAACAAATTTAATTTTCAAATTTGAATTTTATAAAAATTAATCTAACAAAAAAAGGATCAATTTATTATTTACAAATAAATTTTCTAAATTTTTAGAATTATGAAACAATAAGGGGACTCCTTTGTTAATGCACATTATAACCGGTTGGGCACCGATTATAATAAGTTAACCCCTCTATTGGCTGCCATTTGTTAGCCAATGGAGGGGGTGCACTGATATCATCCGTCTATTTAGAACAATCAGATATATTAGAGGCGCACCTAAAATAAATTGTATTTGTCAGGCTCATTATTAGTAGATTCAATCAGCTTGCACATAACACTATGTATAAGTTCAAATTTTGGATCCATCTTGCTAGATAATGTTGGAGCTGGTGCTTATGTGCCATTTCAATATTGTATCAATATTAATTGTTAATATTTATACAATAAACATTTCGAATAAAAATTGTTAATATCATATTTATATGGTAAAATGCTTGTAACATTACAGACACTGTTTTATCTGAAGAAGTTCAGATTTGGTCTAAACTGGTCTAAAGGAGTTTAGATCAGAATTAATAGTTAGCAAAGCTGAGAGTTATAAATGCTAAGAGTTAGCACTGTTAAGAGTTATCAGTTTATAAGAGTCAGCAATGTCTAAAATGTTAGAACCTTGTCTATAATGAGACAAAGACCTGAGAGTATACTTGTAATGACATAGTTGTAAAGAGTTGCAATAAGTGCTAAGAAATGTCATTATGTAAGTATGTCTCAAACACAATATTCCTGATCTATGATCACCAATACAGGTCTATCAGTGAATTCACTTTATATAGATTAGTGTATGTCTATATCTGACTGATTCAAATGGTTGTTCTTAACTGATTATGAGTTTAAAGCTTGTATAGGCATGCAGTATCCAGTTAGAATTGGATACTGAACAGACTCACGAGGACCCCAATAGATATCCTATGAAGTTGTCAAAGGAAAGTCTTATCTAGTTGAGTAGTATTCGTGGTCCTTTGACCTGAGCGCCACGGTGGTCTTGTTAGTGATCCATCATGCTTTGGTTCCACATATATTAGAGACCTTTCATGGTCTGACTGCTATGTGTTGCTGGGTATGGTCCGATGATCATGGAGTTCGGTGTGCGTAGATACGGGATCCGTCAGATTACGTAGGTAAGTTGAATATCCGATGCTCTGAGATTGTATTTCATAAAGTCTTGTGGCCACAAGCATAAACCCAGAAAAAGAGTTTTCCACAGGGTTAAACAATATAGTAAAAGTATTTGCATATATTATTTATCGGAATACAAATCTGAAGATAAGTTTAAGGATGAGAAAATGGGGATTTGACGGTGTTGATTTATATCCCCGCACATCCAGAGTATAAATGATGAAAGGATTATACGTATACGTTATGACCTCAACTTGTATTGTCTAACATGCTGATTTGTAATATTCGTAACGTGTGCGTGGAACATCGATTACGAATTCATGGAATAGTTCCATTTGACAAATCGGGTGTAAACCTAAAGAGTCTCAATATGAAATGTACTCTTTGAACACTTGGGCAGTTTATCGTATTGAATGATTTAATACAGTATAATTTAGCAAATTACTAAGGTTAAGTTAACTAAAGTATATGATTAAATAGTGGGACCCACTTTAGATTAACTTGGTAACCTAGTAAGGATATAAATATAATTTCACTTTATGATTATTTAATTGTTATATAATTAAAATAAATATTTATTTATTTAATTGTTAAATAAATGATTTAATTTAACTATAGTTAAAGGTTAACCGTATGGTTAAGTTAAGTTAACTTTACTTAATGGTTAAGTAAATATTAACTTAACCATGGTTAAGTTAGTTAACTATGGTTAGAATATTTAAATATTTATTAATTTAAGGGTTAAGTTAAACTAACCTAACTAAGGTTAAATGTTAACTAAGGTTAGGTTAAATTAAATTAAATGCAAATTAGTTTGAAATTTATGCATTAGTATATAAAGAGAAATGAAATTCAAAATTCATAAGTTTTTAGATTTTGCAATTTTGGTAGCCATTTTTAATTTGAGAAATTGGAATTCTTTATTTTGTATTCTAAATGTTAGAACAACAAAACAAATATATAAATGGTTACTAAATGTAATAACTAAAAAGGAGATTTTTTTTAATTGTTTAAGAGTTGAATAAAAGATAAAACAAATTAATTTAATTTGATTAAAACAAATGATAAGTATTTATGGTTGGTTAGAAAATTAAGAGAAAAATGGAGAACGAAAATTGAAATATTTCAAGAGTTGAAATCATTTCTATTCATCATCTTCTTCAATTAATTTAACCATTAAAACATGAATTAAATTTATTTTTATTCAAGAGTTGAATAAAAGAAAAAATAAATTTAACTAAGTTAAAGAGTTTAACTTTAAATCAAGTTTAAAAGTTAAATTAAATGTTGGATTAACATACTGTTATTCTAGACAATCAAACCCACCATTGTTGATTACTAGGATTGATCAAAAATTCATTTCATGGTGGATTTCAAGTAAATTAATCCAAAGACTTCATAGGTTAAATTTCTCAATCTTGTTTTTCATTTGATAAATATATATTACATATGTTTATTGTATTAATTTTAATTTTCCGCTAAGCACATATATGTATGAGATATGTATATTTTTTATATGATGAACACATCTCATATACAAGCACCCTAGAATAATCAATACTCAACAGATAACTAGGTCCATTAACTTATGGATCCATCAAATGGGTCTTGGGTTTCATGAAAAAGTGGAACAAATTGTTGGGTGTGTTGTACAATCACTAGGGTGCTTGCATGTGGGTTGTGTTCATCATACAAATAATATACATATCTCATACGTACATGTGCACAACGGAAGATTAAATACAATGAACACAGAAAATACATATTTGTTTAAACTGAAATTCGAGATTGAGAAAATATCACCCATGAAGCCTTTGGATTTATTTTGCTTGAAGTCCACCATGAAATGAATCTTTGATCAATCCTAGCAATCAACAAGGGTGGGTTTGATTGTCTAGAATGGCAGCATCTTAATCCAGCATATGTGTTTAACTCTTAAACATGATTTAAAGTTAAACTATTTAACTTAATTAAATTTGTTTTTCTTTTTATTCAACTCTTGAATAAATAAAACAAATCTTGTTTTTAATTATTACATTTAGTAACCATTTATCTAATTTGTTTTGTTGTTCTAACACTTAAAACACAAAATAAACAATTTCAATTTCTCAAATTGAAATGGCTCCCTAAATTACAAAACCTAAAACTAAAAAACTTCATGATTTTCAATTTCATTTCACTTTATATATTAATGCATAAATTCCAAACTAATTTGAATTTCATTTACATTTCATTTGGCTTAAACTAACCTTAGTTAACATTTAACCATAGTTAGATTATTTTAACTTAACCTTTAAGTTAATAAATATTTAATTAATTTAACTATAGTTAACTAACTTAACTACGGTTAGGTTAACTTTTACTTAACCTTTAAGTAAGGTTAACTTAACTTAATCATATGATTAACTTTTAACCTTAGTTAAGTTAAATAATTTATTTAACAATTAAATAAATAAATATTTATTTTAATTATTTAACAATTAAATAATCATAAAGTGAAATTACTATTATATCCTTACTCGGTTACCAAGTTAACCTAAAGTGGGTCCTACCATTTAACCATATACTTTAGTTAACGTAACCTTAATAATTGCTGAATTATACTGTAGTAACCAGTATCCACGACTGGTAAGAATAAGTATTTATAAATGTATAAATATACATATTTTATTTATATGTTGGTGATACTTGATTTATATATTGTTATTAGTAGTGTTTGTATAGGTTAAGGTGATACTATTAGCATTGGGTTTAATTGCAAGACTTTAGATTTATTTTAGGGACCAAATTGTAATACTTTGAAAGTTTTGGGGGTAAATTCGTAAATACCAAAAATTAGCCACTTAGTATAAAAATACACTTTTAAAACCCTAATTCTCTCATTTTGGTCGAGCTATCTCTTTTAGAGAGAGAGAAGAGAGAAATAGAGAGGAGAGAAAGAGGAGAAGAAGAAGAAAAAGAAGAAGAAATTGGAATTTTGAATTTCAAGAGGTATATCATACGTATTTCTCAATTTATTGGTATTAATTAAGTTAATTCCTTTAAGTTTTAATTTCTAAAAATATGTATAATTGAGGATTTGTTGTGTATTTCGTAAGATCTTATGAGAATTGATGATGATCTATAAGATAGTTTGATAAATCATGATGAATTGTGGAATTTCTGTTGGATAACCTCTTGATCTAGGAATTTTATAAATTATTGTGATTCGATTCTGGTTTTGAATTTTGAGTATATGAAATTAGACATGTTTAAGATCATCTGAAACTTTGAATTGATTAAAAATTCTGCAAATTGAAGTTTTAGTGAATTTACCAAAATGACCCTGAAATTCTGAAAATTTCCTGTGTAAACAGTATGTTACAGTGGAAAATAATTTTTGACCTATTGAATGATCTTCAAAAATTACGAATTTATGGAATATGATAATTTTGTATGTCTAATGTGATATACTCGGAATTGAGAATTTAGATCAAGGTGGTTGAAGTGTTATGGTTTTCTAGAATGTATCAGCTCATTGCAGTATTTAATTAACAGATTTTTAAAGCTATGGAATAAAATAGTTTTAAAATACTTTTTGCAGTGATTTAGAAGTGAAATATTTATCATGTACTGAGATATGTGTTAAGAGTAATTATGTGATAGTTTTATAATTTTTGAGTTAGTATATGATTTTATAAAATTAGGAGATTGAATACTGTTCAGTAAGTATCTTGATCCTGTCAGGTTTGTAGCTTGGATTCGATGGTGTGTATGGAATGGATTGTGTAGGAACTTTGATATAATATTCATATATAAGAAGGATATATGAGTCAAGAATGGTATATTCTGATTTTGGAGTAATTGGACATCATTTGATGTATTAGAAATTTTTGTTAAGTATAAGTGGTCAGAATGACAGGTTTTGAGAAACCAAATATTTAGACCAATTTGATGTGATAAATGCATTGTGTATAATTTTGTAAGCTATTTAAAGTATTTTGTGTGAATTGTGAGGCTTATGAAAGGATTAATCTCCATTGATAGGTTAAGGATATTTAAGCCTTGTAGCTGAAAGTGTTAAGAGGTAAGTATACTAGACTTTTTACTGAAATCACAATAAACATAGTAAGTGTTATAAATGATTTTGTATATTTTGATATGAAATGTGAATATATGTTTATGAATGTGAGCATTGACATTGAGCATGGACATACATGTATTTTTGAAAGTGAGCTTTCAAAATAAGATGCGTTTAATAAAGAAAGCTTTTGAAGTGTAATATGTCCATGAGAAATATTTTGTGTTTTGAGGGTACTTGAACTCACTGTTAACTTGGTAGGCATTTTATGTGATTTGTGGAGCCTTTATGTGTGGCCTTTCCTTCAGGATTGGTATATGTTATGTGTTCCGTATGTAGGGAGGATCCTATTGGTACCTAAAGGAAGTGTGAGTCATCACATTCGTGTGGTGGCGTATTGGTGCATGTGAGAGGACTCACCGATGATCAGGGTGAGGGTTTGGCTTTTACCTTCGGGTATGAGCATTATATATGTGTAATTTCAAGACCTCACTTGTACTATTCCTCTCATACGGTATGTCACCTACGAGTGACATTTGGCTCATTATGTGATATGTGATATGTAAGTCCTACTAAGTAGTAGTTGAGTGATGGTATTCCTGTAATATGTTTTGAAAGAATGTGTAAGCGCTTACATGATATGTGATTTGATAAGATTATGATTTTGATTGATCACAGCATATCATACATATGCATTGTGTACGTATATGTATTTGTATTTGATATATGAAAAACTAGTATGCTTATTGAGTTTTATACTCATTATAGTTTATGGTGATTTCAGGTAAATAAGGTACATGTGTGCTTAGCGGATTTGGCAAGGCTTCTGCTGTTCCTTGGGTTCCCTAAGTTGTTAAGTTGCTAAGTGTTTCATTTGGGGACACGTGGGATAAGATATTTGATTTGTCCCTATTGAATAAATACTTATGTATTATTTTTATTGTGTGTGATTGGATTTAGTTTAAGTTTCATCAAGTGTAGTAATGGATTGATTTTAAGTAAGAATTTACAATGAATATATTCTGGGCTTCCGGTAACAAAGTTGCTACTGGTGACGTAGTAGAGTGTTAATCTCTGAGAAAACTCTGCGTATCTCCGGTTTACTAATTGTCCCAGTCATAATTCAATTGCTATAATTCTGAAAGAAATTAAAATGAATGTTTAAGTATTATTGAATGAATGTAAGTGATGTCGTGTGTCAGATCTTTTGGGTCTGGGGCGTGACATATACTGTATTGAACAATTCAATACAGTACACTGCCCAAGTGCTCAAAGAGTACATTTCATATTAGGACTCTCTAGGTCCACACCCGATTTGTCAAATAGAACTATTCCATTAATCCGTAATCGATGCCCCACGCACACGTTACGAATATTACAAATCAGCGTGTCATATCATACAAGTTGAGGTCATAACGTATACGTATAATCCTTCCATCACTTATACCTTGGATGTGCGGGGATATAGATCAGCACCATCAAATCCTCATTTGCTCATCCAATATCTTATCTTCAGATTCGTATCTCGATAAACAATATACGCAAACACTTTTGCTATATTGTTTAACCCTGTGGGAAACTCTTTTCCCGGGTTTATGCTTGTGGCCATAAGACTTTATGAAATACAATCTCAGAGCATCGGATATACAACTTACCTACGTAAGCTGACGGATCCCGTATCTACGCACACCAGACTCCATGAGCATCAGACCATACCCAGCGACACATAGCGGTCAGACCATGAAAGGTCTTTGATATATGTGGAACCAAAGCATGATGGATCACTCACAAGACCACTGTGGTGCTCAGGTCAAAGGACCACGAATACTACTCAACTCAAGAGGACCTTATTTTGATGGTGTCATAGGATATCTATTGGGGTCCTCATAAGTCTGTTCAGTATCCAGTCCTGACTGGATACCCGCATGCCTATACAAGCTCTAAGTTCATGGTCAGCTAAAAACAACCATCTGAACTAGTCAGATATAAACATACACTAATCTATATATTGTGAATTCATCGATAAACCCGCATTGGTGATCATAGATCAGGAATATTATATTTGAGACATACTTACATAATGATATTTCTTAGCTCCTATTGCAACTCTTTGCAGCTATATCATTACAAGTATACTATCAGGTCTTTGTCTCATTATAGATAAGGTTCTAACTCTTTAAACCTCGCTGACTCTTATAAACTGATAACTATTAACAGTGCTAAGTCTTAACATTTATAACTCTCAGCTTTGATAACTATTAGTTCTGATCTAAACTCCTTTAGATCACATCTGAACTCTTTCAGATCAAATAATTTCTGTAATGTTACAAGCATTATACCATATTAATATGATATTAACAATCTTTATTCGAAATGTTTATTGTATAAATATTAACATTTAATATTCATACAATATTAAAATGGCACGTGAGCACCAGCTCCAACACAAATTACAATTCAAATTATATTTAAATTTTAATTGTTTAATTATTATTTTGCATAAAAAATAATTTTTCACAAGTGGAGTCATTCCACTTAAAATCCTTATCCTTTATGTAATACAAATTATAGTTCTTCATTACTTAGGTTTGCTTACATACACACACCTTAATTCTTAAGTTGATGAAAATTTAGATTTATGCATTTATATTCTAATACAGATTAGGATCTATACACTATAAATAAGCATGGTACTCATTATTCATTCAATCATTCATTATTCAATTATCTATTCTCATATAAATTCAATATTCTACATTCCATGCCTATTATTCGATTCTTATATGTGATTCATTCATCACTCTCCTGTTTGTCTTTTAAAAATTTCTCACACATTAACACTCATTTTTTTTTTATCAAATACTGATTTGAGTATTGGAATATTATTTCTTATAGGAGAACGGTGCTTCACAAATTCGATAAGCAATCAAAGGCGAGAAGCTAATTATTTTAAGGTTTCAAATTAAAAAACTTTAGTGGCTCGTTTGTCGCACCTATAAAAATGTTTGAATAAAAAGCCAAACTTTCTCGCAACTAATTATTCAAAAAAAAAAAGAGAAAAGAAAAAAAACTGATCATGCGATTGGAATTATCTAGTAATGATATTTGACAGAAAAAAAAAATGCAACCTCATAAATTTACAACAGAGGAGAAATTAATTAATGACCGAAGAAGAGAACTGATCAGGGATTACGATTTGATTTCTTCAGAATTTTTTTTTATAAAAAAAATGCCTAAATAAGATGAACTTCTCTTCGTTTCAAAATTAAATGGTTCCATCCCTAATTTAGTGAAATTGTATTCGCCGAAGCTGAAGAGTACTAACAATATAAGCAGTAAACCTAGGATTTCTTGGAGATTATAATGAGCTACCTCTCCACAACTTCAATATTTCGCTTCAAGCAGAAGCAGTCCTTAATTTAGTAGAATTGTACAAATGAGAAGAATTGTAATGATAAACTTAGAAATTACCAAGAAAATAAGAGACTCGTAATAGTGATAAAATTTTGAAATCTTACAAAACCCAGCCTAAGATTTGCAAAAGAAGCTTGTAGACTCCTGAGAAAATAAAGAAAGAAAAAACTGCTGTTCTCAAACATCGATAATTTTTTAAGCCGTCAGCGACAAAACCTCAATCTTTTTAAATAAGTTGTGAACAAATCATTAACCTCACTAGCCATGCAAATTCCCGAGGATAAGTTATTTATGCCTCAAACCTTAACTTTCTCTTTAAAAAAATTCTCACGGAAAATTTTCCTTTTGCAACAGCGTTCAAAGGCAAAATAGCCATTACAAATGCGAGCATCATAAAATTTTGTGATAGTTAAGTAGTTATCGCAGACTAAAATACTCTTTTGTGATGACTAAAAGGGTTTATCCAGAAAAAAATTATATTTTTAATATATGACATTTTTATTTTTAAGTCATTTAATTTATATATTTAATGTACAATTTTTTTGCATTTTATATTTTTAATTTTTTTAATATATTAAAAAGCAACTATATTAATGAATATATTATAACAGTAACTATAATATTCATAATGTATTATAATAACATTCATAATTTATTATAATAATATCAATAATATATTTTCAATCAAGTTTATAACAATTCTGTATTTTTCAATTTACTAATTAGCATTTGTATATTGGAGTGAGCACTAAAAATACATTGAACTTATAAATAAAATATTCATATTTTAGAGATAATTTTACAAGTAAAAATAAATATTAAATTAAATATTAATACTTGATTACTAATAGTTAGGTGAAATCTCAGGCTATCTAAATACTATTACATCAATGCATGCATCTTTACACATGATTTTGTAAAATTATATATTTACTTTGAAAGTTATTATAACTGAACTTTAAACAATTTAACTTTTTTTTTTTTTTTTGACCTTTTCATAATTTACCTTAAAAGTCACTGTAACTATAATTACCCTCATTGTTGAGCAAGGCCCAGCGGTCCAAACATTCAAGCCCAGAAAAAGTGAATATATATTAAAAAAAATTGAATACTTATTTTTGTTTTATAAATAAATGATAGTATCATAGAATATTTGCAAAGTATTATGGTATGACCACTTAAATATGATGAAAAAACACAAAATATTCCTTCTTCAACATACATTGCAGTATCAAGGACTTATTATTATTATTTTTACATATATATGGTATACATATTCAAGAACACATTTGCAGTATTATGGTATGAGCACTTTTCATCATGGAAATAGAAATACTCATCGCATAGCATAAAGTAGAAATATATGGTAAAACACCCTTTATTTCACAAGCACATTCAAACAAGATTTCATCTAGCATCTAATAAGATTCGAATAATAAAAATATTAATAATAATGCACACTCAAGTCATAATGGACAATGAGAGAGCAGTTCATTTAGTAACACATCACCATCTTATATTACAGCAACAAAAGCAAAAAAACTAAATTTTGACTATCAAATTTCACTACAAGAAATAAGACTTGTAAATGGCGGTCGCATATGCAGCCATCGTAAGTATTTGAAATGCCGTGGCAAAAAGGTTAAGGTATTAAAATAAAAAGCAGCTGCAATTTTTTTTAATTGTTTTTCGCATATATAAATACAAAAAATTACAATGTTATTATACAGAATCTTAAAAATATAGCACAAAATATATATATATATATATAAATAATATTATTAATAATTCTTAAATTTACAATATAATAACCAAACCAAAAAAGTGCAAAACTTTCTTGTAGCATGTAGACATAAACCAATTAGTCCTCTGCCTTTTCTTGTGAAGGAAACAGAGATCCCGCCCACTAGTGAATTTTCTTCTTAGGAATAGGTATTATTAAATCAGAGTTCAATCATCATTTATCTCTCAACACAACGTAATTAGGTCAATTAGTCTTCTATATATTGGAAATTCTCTTCAGAGTCTCGTTTGATCCTGCACCAATAAAATTTTAGTGAACCCTCAACTGACCAAGGTACATGTGCTGTACTTAAAAAGCACAGATGTAATATAACAAATGTGTTCTAGTATGCCTATCCATATTCAGCAACATAAGATTTTAATTTTTGAAATCATTTAGTCTCTTAACAGCATGTACAAGGTAGGTTTAACAAGTATGCATAAGCCCATTAATACATATGTTTGATAAGAACTGCACGCAATTCCTATATCTAGTACCTCTCTCTCAAATAAGAAACGGAGACGCACACTGATGCAACCAAAATGAAGGTGGCCTGGAGAAATACTGATAAACATTAGAGAAACTACCTCAGGGCATTTTAGCCTTTGTTTGAACTTAACAACAAGATCCTCTGTCGTGACAGGTGCCTTCTACAATAAAACAACCCTGATTTCTTCTTCAGTGACAGGGCCAGCAGCAGCTGATGATGACTCTGTTTTTGATGATGACGGTGGTGTACCTTTTGGAGGTCCATCACCGCGGCCACTTCTCGGAGCAGGTCCATTTTCATCCTTTATGAAATTTGGTTTCTATTTTTTATTTGAACAAATTTAGTTATTTTTATTCTTTTGAAAATAGAAAGTTTAATTTCTTTTAAAATTTAAATATTATTGGTATAAATTCTTTAGTTGATAAGTTATATTAATTGAATCTTCATACCAAGCTAATGAAACCTTGCATGCAAGCAATTATGGTATAAAGAGTAATAATTAATAAAAATTCTTACATGTTATGCCATAAGTGTTTAATACATATTTTTAAACAAAGAATTTAAAGACTTATGTTAGAAGGAATTCTAAATTCCCTTCATTTTTCAGATTTTGAAATATATATTGAATGCATTAAGGAAAAACAAACAAATGTTAGAAAAGTTGGTGTTAACAAGAGTTCAAACATCTTGGAATTAATTTATACTGATATTTGTGGTTCATTCCCTATGGTTTCTTGGAATTGTCAACAATATTTTATTACTTTCATAGACGATTGTTCTCGTTATGGGTATCTATACTTGATTTATTAAAAGTCTCAATCATTGGACATTTTTAAGGCCTTTAAAGCTGAAGTTGAAAATCAGTTTGGCAAGTAAATTAAAGCCGTTAAATTTGACCGTGATGGTGTACATTATAGAAATATCTAATCTTATTACAAGATTAAGGGCACTAAAGTTAGAGTTGTCAAATGACATTCTCGTGCACCTGGTCTTGATCTCTCTTCCTACACAATATAGTTCTTTTAAGATCAGTTATAACACTCAAAATGAGATATAGACTCTTAATGAGCTCATTGCCTAATGTGTGCAAGAAAAAGAAAAATTAAAATAAGAAAATATAGAGTGCTCATTTAGCAATTTCTTCTAATGACAATATTACCAACAAAAAAAGGAAAAATGATAATAAAGAGAAAACAATTACATATATTGGAACTTCATAGCTTAAGATACAAAAGAAACAGAATGATGAAATCACCTGTTACTTTTGTAAGAATTTAGACATGTGAAGAAGGATTATTCCAAGTATGCAAAATGGATTACCAAAAATGGTAAACTTCTCAACTTTATTTATTCAGAAGTTAATTTGACTTTAGTACCAAGTCTCACTTGGTGGATAGATACAGGTGTAACTACTCACATAAGTGTAACTATGCAGAGTTATCTAAGGAGCCGATCGCCAACTGATGCTGAAAGATTCATCTATGTAGATGATAGCAATAAGGCTCTTGTTGAGTCAATTAGATTATTTAGATTACAATTAGAATCTGGTTATTATTTAAATTTGCATAAGATATTTTATGTACCATCATAAAAAATTAACGCAAGCAACGGTGACCAAGAGTGGCAACGTACATTTTCTGTTTTCACTTTCTTCAGAGGCACAATACTAGATGATTTTGCATTATCACAGGCACAAGCACAAAAGAACTAAGGCTAACCCATAAACTATGAAGTACAACTTACATCCCATCCTTCTTTTGACCTGTATTGAAGTTACTTCGTCAAAATGTCATCAACATTTGATGAACGTGGAAGTTTAACAAGCTGCAAAAAAAGGATTATCTATCAGAAAAATTTACCACATAATCAGCTACATATATCATCTAAACTCAGATGTTAAGTAAACTTTCATAACAATATATGAGAGAGAACAAAGTTTATTGAATTGAGGAACAAATTCCCAATCATCAACAAGCTGCTTCTCTAATGTTGAAGGAATTTAAATCTTCACAAGCTTTCCTCCGAATAAATTGTCCTTCTAACAATTACAAAATCATATTTAGCCCAACAACATTGCAACAAGGAATTGTTAAAAACTTACAAGAGATGGTAGAAATGCATATAACATTTCAAATGAAGCATTTGCGCATGCATGTGCATCTCTGTAGATTTGCCTTGACTTGAGCAATATCTTAGAAAAATATTAAATTAGCAACAAAATTAGAGCTAGATTTACAAATGCATGTGCATCTCTTTCACTTCTTCCCTTTTGCCACTACCTCAGATATCAGCATATTAACATGAGGTTCAGTGCATTCTTATAGCATGTATCATTTTCTAATGATGCAAATTCACAAAATTCAAAGAGGACAAAAGGTAGATACATCGAAGTGCTTGAGCATCCTGTGAAATTTCATTAAACAAGTTTTTCTGAAGCATTTATAATGCAAATGATGCAGGGGGAAGGTAGTTGCTTCACACATACATACACACAATAAGACACTAAGAATATCAGAAGAACGATATTCTTAATGTCTTACAAATGATACTAAAGATAAAAGTTAATTTACAAATGAACGAAGAATCACTTTTAGAAGACAACAATGGAGTATAATTATAACAAAATTAAAAAAATTTAAATAATTGAAATAGATTAATAAAAAAAATGACATATTTGGAACACAAAATAAAGGGGGCCATCAAACCTTAACATTTTGAAGATCAGCTAACTGGTTGTACAATTCTTTTAACATTTTCACAGATAAGTGAAGCAAGCGTAATGATTAGCTGCACCACCTTAACTTGTGGTGCAATATTTTCAAGAAAACTATCCTTTAGAATCTTAATCACCAAGAGGGAACTAAAAGTAAAACAAAAACACATCTACTAACCATATATCATGGGACATATTTAGGTCTTACATATTTTCATATGTTATTTCAATACTAATGTATTTTAAAAAAACTTCTATAGAAGGGTCTTGTATCCTTGCCTTGGAAGAAAACACCCCGAGACTTCCCTAGAAGGATTATATATCCTTGCCTTGGAAGCAAATAAGCTATAAAACTTCTAAGAAAGGGTTCAGTTCTCTGTCTTAGAATAAATGCGTTACAAGACTTTTTTAAAATGGTATAGTACCCTTGTCTTAGAAGCAACCATGACATAAGACTTTCCTAGAAGGGTTTTGTATCCTTACCTTTGAAGCAAACACTTTAAGACTTTTTATTAGGATCCTGTATCCTTACCTTAAAAGCAAACACATCTAAAACTTTCTTGAATAGGTCCCGCCTTTACCTTAGAAGCAAACATATCGGCACGACTTTCCTAGGGCAGCAAAGTGCCCCTACCTCGGAAGCACACGAATTACTAAGACTTCAATAAAGTGGCCAAAGCTCTTTACCTTGAAATCACACAAATCAGTAAAACTTCCTTGGAGCAACCAAGCGCCTTTGCCTTGAAAACATATAAATCAATAAGATTTCTTTGGAGCAATCAAACGCCCTTGTCTTAAAAGCACAAGAATTAGTAAGACTTATTTAAAGCGATCAAGCTCCTTACCTTAGAAGTATACAGATTGATAAGACTTTTAAAGGCAGCCAAGTGCTCTTGCCTTGGAAGCACACAAATCAATAAGACTTTTTTAGAGCATTTAAGTGCCCCTATCATAAAAGCACATGAATCGATAAGACTCATCTAAAAGGATCCTATATCTTAGACTTGGAAGCAAACATGCCATAAACTTCCCTAACAAGATCTTTTATTTGAAAGGGATAAATAAAATTAGAACAAAATGTGTACGAGAAGCTTTTCATGCCACGCTGCGAAAGTGAGAATTAAAAAATTTTTCACATGGCACTTTTCAAAATTTTTTATACACTTTCGTCAATCTATATTTAATCCAATGTATCTCATATAAGAAAAAGTATAACGTTTGTACAAAAATAATAATAGAAAACTTATTAAGTGAAGGTAGCTTTCTAGTTTGTATATTGTAAGGTTGAACTCTTTAACAAATCAGCCTTACAATGAAGTATTCTTAAGAATAATTTTAGGTTAGTAGAGGTGTCTTTAGCTTTAGAATGGTAGCTTTCTCTAACTTGTGATCTCAGTTCAATCCTTGCTTAAATTTTAAGCATTCTTAGAATTGGATCTTCTCATGAAAGATGTTATAACCCTCTAGCCTTCATCTCATGTCACTCATTTTTGTTAAGCTATACATAACCCTTAAGCATGCATGAGTTGACTAACTTAATAGGACAAGTGTTATACATGCCTTAAGCCATTTATTAATTACTTTATATATTGTTATTATACCATGTAATTGCTTAACCATTAAGCATGCATCCTTATAGTCTTTTTGCCCAAGTTAATGGGACATGTGTTGCCACTTCCTTAACCCACCAACTTAATGCCTTTTATTTTATCTTGTACCTTGTATTGCTTAACAATTAAGCATGCAAAACGTTAACACATAATTACACTAGATAAAAACTAAATCGAGTGCTTTACTTGGCCATGATGCGCATTAAGTTATAATGCTTAGAATGCGACATGTATCCTTCTCGACAAGTGGTAAAATTAAACCTTGTTATTTCAAAAGAAATATATTAGATCAAACTCTTCAACCCTAAAATGTTTTAATAGAAATAATAATTATCTCATAATTATTTTCCACACAAGTTCAACTAGTCATCACATGACTAATTACTACCCTAGTGCTTTACGAATACATTTTATATTGTGAGACTTTTAAGTTCATACTCCTTGTCAAATAGAACTTTTTCATAAGTCCGTAATGTTAAAATTTATGCTTACGTGCCATCCCTCTATGTATGAATATTTGTTTAATATTTATACTAATTTATCATTTTATTAAATCACTAATTATATTTTATATATGGTAAGATGCTTGTAACGTTACAGACATTGTATGATCTAAAAGAGTTCACATCTGATCTAAATGAGTTTAGATTAGTGCCAAGAATTAGCAACGCTAAGAGTTATAAATACTAAGAGTTGGCACTGATAAGAGTTATCAGGTTATAAAAGTCAGTGATATCTAAAGAGTTAAAGCCTTGTCTGAAATAGGACAAAGACCTAAGAATATATTAGTAATGATGTAGTTGCAAAGAGTTACAAATAGTGCTAGAAAATGTCATTATGCAAATATATTTTCAAATATTATGTTCCTAATTAATATTCATTGATGCTGGTTTGTCAGTGAATACCTTAATAAATATATAGATCGCTATATGTCTAAATTTGGATGGTGTAGATGGCTAGTCTTAGTAGCCATCCCATGACCATAAGTTTAATTGAAGCTCGTATAAAGATACAGGTATTCGCAAGGACTAAATACTGAATTGACTCATAAATACCTCTAATAGACATCCTATAAAACCGTCAATGAAGGGTCTTTCGAGTTAAGTAGTATTCATGGTCTTTTGACTTGAGTGCCATGGTGGGCTTGTGAGTGATCTATCATATTTTGATTCTACACATGCCAGAAACCTTTCATGGTCTGACCGTTGGGTGTCACTGGGTATGGTTCGATGCTCATAAAGTCCGATGTGCATAGATATAAAATCCACCAGCTCATTTGAGTGATTAATATATCCTAATACTCTAAGATTGTATTTCAGAAAGTTTGGCCATAATCAATATTTTTTGAAAAAAGAGTTTAACCTTAGGAATAAATAATATCACAAATGTGTTTGAAAATATTATTTATTGAAATACAATTCTAGAGATAAGTTTTCGGTCGGGCATATGGAGATTTGACCGTGTCGATCTATGTTTTCGCTCTACTTGGATATAAATGATAGAGGGATTATACGAATATGTTATAATCTCAACTTGTATGGTTTAACGCGCCACTTTGTAATATCCATAACATGTGTGTGAAGCATCGTTCACGGACGTATGAAGGAGTTCCATATGATAATTTGGGCGTGGACCTAGAGAGTCTCACAATATGAAGTGTACTTATTGTGCACTAGGGCAACATTATGGATTGAACAGTTCCATCCTAGAAATTCTAGCAAACTGAAAGTTTATTTCAGGGTTCCTCGGGTTGTGCACTTGTCTAGACTTAAATATTAAGTACACCACTTAATTCGTTGACAAGAGTTGTTAACTAATTAGATGTTAACAAGTAGCACAATTTTGTTATATGAATTGTTTCACCATAAATTCACCCATTAACCATGTTAATAAAATCAAATAAGGTAAATATTAATTATTCAAATTTTTTTGAATAATTAAATAAATAAAATATGATTTTTATTTATTTGTTATTTTATTCCTAAGTGGAAGACATACCTAATTTGAGAAACATAAATTAAATTAAATAGAGCACTATTTTGTAGAATTAGTGGTCAATTTTATTAAACTATTAAAAATAGCCACCAAAAATTATTTTTGGTTATTGGCCATTTAATTTAATTTGGGTGGAGCACTTGTAAAGTGGTTAGAGCACCAAAAATGGTTTGAATTCATTTTGATTATGGTGGAGCACTTGTGAACTAGTTAGAGCACCAAAAATGGTGTGAATTCATTTTGATTAACAAGGATGAAGTAAAAATTCGTGCACGGTAAGAGGGCAATGAAAAGAGTTTAATTTTTGGAGAGTTTTTTTTTTTTTAATAAAGAGTTGTGAGAAAAACTAGAGAGAAAGAAAAATAAATTCCTCTTATTTTTCTTTTAAAAAATAAAATCTTGTTGTTGAAAATTTAATTGCTACTATTGTATCTTCACAATCCCACCAGATTATTGTAAACTAGATTTAAACAATAGTGCACTTTAAGGTGAGCTCAACGTTAGAGCTAAGAAAAATCTGAAATTGAAATCTTCACCAAAGGTCATCAAAGGTAAGTTTTTATAATCTTAAGTTGTTAATAATTTAAGTTACCTGTGTATATGTTGATTACATATTTAATTCCACTACAAAATTCGTGTATATGATACACGTGTTTAATTTTTTCAACATGTACACGATCACATGCACACATCTTAAAATACGTTAACACGTAAACCCTTACCCACCTACCCATCACAACCTATATAAGATAGTGTAGTGAACCATACAAGTTGAGGTCATAAACATTTATATAATCTTTTCACTTATATCTTAAAAGAGCAAAGAGATAGATTTATACCTTTAAGTCTTTATCCGCTCAATCATAAACTTATCTCTATATTTGTATTTCGATAAATAATATCTGTAAACTCTTTTGTAATATTTTTTCTCCTTATGAGAACTTTTTCCAGGCATATGCTTTTGGCTAAAAGGTTTTCTACAAATACAATCTCAAGGCATTATGATATATAGCCCAACTATATGAGTTAACGAATCTTTACGCATACCGGCCTCTATAAGTATCGGATCATATCCAATTACACCCAGAGGTCAGACCATAAAAGACTTTTGACATTTGTGAAATTTAAGTATGGTAGATCACTTATAAGACTACCGTGGCACTTAGGTCTAAAGAACATAATTATAACTCAACTCGAGAAGACTATTAATTGATAACTTTATAGAATGCTTATTGGATGTCTTTATGAACCTATTCAGTATCCAGTCCTAACTAATACTTGCATGCCTATACTAGATTTTGCTAAATTCAAAGTCCAATAAGACTAATCGTTTAGGCAATCCAAATATAGACACTAATCATTCTAGTTTATCAGTGACTCATATCAGTAAACCTACAACTAAGAACCATTTTTTAGAATAAATTATTTGTAACTTTTTGCAATTAAGTCATGACAATAACTATTCCCAGATATTTGTCCTAATTTATACAAAGTTATAACCCTTTAGATATGTTAGCTCTTAATTCTGATCTAATCGCTTTTAGATCTATAATGTATAAAAAAAGATTAATATCATTTTAAAATAAATAATAATTTATGAAATGTGCATTGTATAAATATTAATAAAATTCATACAGTCCCATTTTAGGGGGCTTTGCCAGGGGGATCCCCTTTCCCTATACCTATTTCTTCTTTGTGCTGAGGGTTTCTCTACTCAACTCTAGTCTCTTGAATGATGTGTTGACCTATTGGGTCTAAAGTATGGAATAAATAACCCAATAATTACCCATTTACTATTTGTTGATGACAACTTGTTATTTACTAGGGCATCGGTAAATGATTGAACCACGATAAAGGAGATCTTAGGTTCCTATGAGCTTGCCTCTAGTCAGTAAATTAACAACCGAAAATCTTCTATATACTTTGGTAAATCTATCTCAGTAGATCTCGCTTCTTAAATTACCCTTTGTCTTGGAGTAACACAGGTTCCCCAACATAGCAAATACTTAGGTCTCCATTGTGTTTTTGGCAAAAACAGACAAAATCTTTTTGCAACTATCAAAGAAAAAATGTGGAATAAACTAAAGGGCTAGAAAAGACACATTGTTTCTGCGGGTGGTTAAGAAGTCCTCCTTAAAGCAGTAATCCAGGATATTCTGACTTAATGAACTTGCTCAGGCTCTCGAAGAGCCTTATAAAGGAAATCAAAAGTCTTTGTGCAAGATTTTTCTGAGGTGGTGATAAAACAAATGGAAAATCTATTGGTGCTCTTGGGATATGTTATGTGCTCACAAGATGGAGGATGGCATTGGATTCAGGGAATTGATCTCTTTCAACCAAGCCATTCTTGCTAAGCAAGGCTCCTGATTGATGGTTAATCCAAACTCTTTGATGGCAAGGACTCTCCAAAGTATCTATTTTTCTAACTCCTCCTTTTTGCAGGTCCCTCCTAAAGGCTCCGAGTCACTGGTTTGGAAAAGCGTTCTTTGGGGGAGATACCTACTTATTAAGGGGCTTCATTGGTGCATCAATGATGGCTCTTCTATCTCTATTTATCATGACCAATGGCTCCCTCGCCCATTTTCCTTCAAAACATTCTTTCCCCACAGAATGCCGGAGCATTTCATGGTTGCTGATCTCATTCTTTCCTCAGGATACTAGAACCTTAACCTTGTTTGTGATTCATTTTTTTATTGAAGAATGTGATTTAATCTTAAGCATCATGTGCTCCCCAGCTTGAAGTCAACAGAGTGATTCTCTCATTTGGCACTATGATAGATATAGGCATTATACTGTCAAAAGTGGGTATTGGATATCTCATGTTTCTAACCAACCGTCATCTAGTAATGGCAATGTTGATTCACATTGTTGGTGGCAGTATTTATAGAGTATACAGCTTCTACCAAAGAGAAAATAATTTATTTAGAGAGTTACATGTGGTTGGATTCCTATATTCGATAGTCTAAAAAATACCATGTCCTTATCGATATCCTTTACTGTTGGTGTGTAAAAGGTACTGAAAACTTTATTCATGCAATATGACTTTGTGATGCTATGAAGAAAGTAAGGTAGGCCTGTTCATTTATGTATTATATCAATATCCTTCATGACACTCTAATGTTGGACCTTTTTGTTGAATGCAAGGCTACTTTATCAACTATGGATCTCGAGATTCTACTGATCATGTTTTGGAGACTTTGGTACCTTAGAAACCAATTTGTGATAGAATAGAAAGTCCTTATAGCTTCTGACGTGCTATACTAGGCTAAATGCTATTGAAGTGAATTTAAAACTATTCGTGAAGTCTATAATGAAACTCCAGTGTTAGTCTACAGAATTTAGAGGGCTACTCGGCTTAGTGTGATAAAACTGAAATTTGATGCGGAAGCTTTCTTCAACACATAACAAAATCGGGTTGGACATGGTTTTACACGATTATGTAGGATTTATTTTGGCCTCTTCATCTATTCCTATCGACACAAAATTCTCAGTGGATTTCCTTAAAGCCATGGCATTGATGAAGGGTCTTAAGCTTGCTAGAATGCTGAGTATCTTAGCTATTGAGGTGGTGTCAGACTCTGCTGGCATTATTCGTGACATCAATAACAAAATCCTTTCGGCTTCAGAACTTGGTTTGGTGCTTATGACATTGATTAAATCTCATTTTTATTCTTGTTCTATCATTTCAACTATTCTCATAGCTCTACTAATCGAGTTGCTCATGAACTGGCTCATATTGCTTTGAGCTTAGACTCTCAGAAAATTTGGTTTGGTAAAGTACCTTTTCAAATTGAACACCTTGTATTTGAGGATTCCTCCTCCTGTTTGAATTAATATAATTTTTAACTTACCTAAAAAAAAACAAATTCATATAGAAGTTGAATGGTGCGCTAGCATCAACTCTAATAGTATACTTGCCTTGGAAGCATACATGCCATAAAACTTTCATAGAAAGGTCTCGTATCCTTGCATTAGAAACAAACACTCTTAAGACTTCCCTATAATGATTTTGTATCTTTGTCTTTGAAGCAAACATTCTTAAAAATGTCATGGAAGGATCCTGTATCATTGCCTTTGAAGGAAATATACCGTAAGACTTCACTAGAAGGGTCTCATGTCCTTGCTTTAGAAGCAAACACTCTAAGACTTCTCTAGAATAGTTTAGTATCTTTACCAAAAAGAATCTATATTAGAATATTTATCTGAAATGATTCAGTACCTTTACTAAAAAGTAACCATACCAGAAAAAGATTTTTCTTAGAAGATCTCGTGTCTTTGCTCAAGAAACATTATCAAAAAGACTTTTTATGGAAGGGGGGGCTTATACCTTTGCTTGGGAAATGTTATCAGCAAGACTTCCTCTGAAAGGCCCATGCCTTAACCTTGAAAGCATATGAACCAATCAGATATCTAAATTCAAGTAACAAACTCAATGGATATAAGCATCAAAAGGAATGAACTATTCTAAAACACAAGGATGAGACACGAGCAATCATCATATACCAAAAGCACAACAATAAATCTCTTAGTGACAGTTCACGAATCGAAAAGGGAAGAGAATACCTCTTCTTCGAATTCTATCCCTCAATCTGAGCCTGTATTACCTATCCTTTCATCTTCTTTCCCTAGTTCTACTCGTGTAGAGGGGACAGAACCCTCTAGATTAATTATCTCAACAAGATCCTTAGCAACAATAGAACCTATAAGAATCAATCATTGACAAAACTAAAGAAGTATCAATTATATTATCTAGTCACTTTCTTAACTTTCTCAGAGTTTTTGAGTTTATTCTACCAATAACATTTACTTTTTTTCATAGAAGTGTCTATATAAAGCCTTCCCTAAAAGGATCGAGTACTAAAAGGTAAGGGTGGGCAAAAATTAAACCGAACCAACCAATTCGGTTCGGTTCGATTTTTTTAGGAGAAAACTGACCGGTCTTGTTCGATTTTCCCTAAAACAATAACCGAAAAAACCAAAAAAAAATTGAAAAAACCAAACCGAAAATTAAAAAACCCATAATTTAAAATAAAAAAATAAAAAATTGAAAAAACCAGACCATGCCCACCCCTACTAAAAGGCCACCCTTCCTTGAAGTTCGAGCAAGTGTTTCAAATTTTTACTAAGAAAAATTCATTACATAAATATTTAAAACACATAGTACACTTTTTTAGTTAAGTTATTGTTAATGTGTTTTAGGGTGCTTGCATGTGATTGTGTACATGTTAAAAATACAAAATATATGTCTCACATATATGATTTACAATATAATTAAATATATAATCACCATATACACATGTAAACTGAATTATTAACAACTTAAGATTACATAAACATACTTTCGAAGAACTTCAATAAAGATTTCAATGTGTTTTAGGGTGCTTGCATGTGATTGTGTACATGTTAAAAATACAAAATACATGTCTCACATATATGATTTGCAGTATAATTAAAAATATAATCACCGTATACATGTGTAAACTGAATCATTAACAACTTAAGATTACATAAACATGCTTTCAAAGAACTTCAATGAAGATTTCAATTCTGTAGCTTACATGAAAGTCTACTCTTGAACAATTCTAGTTCACAATAATCTGGTGGGATTGTGAAGTTAGAAGAATAGTTTTGATTAATTTTCAGCAGCATGTATTCAAACTCGTTCAACATAAAATATTTGTTTTTAAGAAAATAAAGTATTTATTCAACTCTTACATAGCACCTTTGAAAACTTTTCATTGAAAAAAATGTTTATGTTTAACTCTTATCCAAAAATTAATTTTTATTTCTCTATTTTCTTGTTTTTCTCTCACATGGATGAATGATTGAATTGAGAGAGAATGAATCAATGATTTCATCACTTGCTCAATAATTTTCTCAAGTGTTTCCTCCACCATCTCTCAATTAATGGCTTACTAATTAATTTAGTGGCTACCATTAATTTTCTTTTTGTTATTGCTTATCCCACTTGATTCTCTAAATAAATGGCCAACAGTATATATATTAGCACAATAAAATGAAAGAAACATTTTTCATTTTCTTTTCATATTGTGCTGGTGCAAATTAATTGTCCATTTACTAAATAAAAATATTTTTAATTTTATAAGTTTTGTAATTTTAATTTTTTTTATTTTAATAGTGATCTACCATTCATAATGTCGTGCCATTATGAATAGGGCATAGTGACAATTGTTTGTACCGCAATGATATTTATAATAATAATTATTATATATATAATGTTAAATTAATTATTTAAAATAATTATTTTACCTTACTTATTTTTACTAGCAAGGTTAATTGGTCAATTCAAGGTAAAAATAATTCATTGACACAATTGTGCCACTTGTCAACATCTAATTGGTAAAAAACTCTTGTCAACTAATTATGTGATGTATTTAACACTTAAATCTTGATAAATACACATCCCGAGGGATCCTTAAACAAATATCCGATTTGCTAAAATTTCTTGAATCGAATTATTCAATCCAGTCCGCTACCCTAGTACGTAATGAGTACACTTTATATTGTGAGACTCTCTAGGTGTCATATAGAGCTCCTCCATACATTCGTGAATGATGCCTCCCACACGTTATGAATATTACAAAGCAGTGCATTAGACTAAACAAGTTCAGGTTATAGCATATACATATTTGCATAATGATATTTTTTAGCACTATTTGCAACGTTTTGTAACTATGTCATTACTAATATATTCTTAGGTCTGTCCCATTTTAGACAAGACTTTAACTCTTTAGATTTCACTAACTCTTATAACGTGCTAACTTTTATCACTACTAATTCTTAGCAAATATAACTTTAAGCATTGCCAACTCTTAGCACTGATCTAAACTCCTTTAAACTAGATCTAAACTCCTTCAAATCATACAATGTCTAAAACGTTACAAGCATCTTATCATTTAATAATTAATAATATTAATAATTTTATTAGAAATGATAATTATATAAATACTAAATTAAATATTTATACATAATATATCACGTAAGCATATATTTCAACAGTTATGTCATGTCATAGGATGAGTATAAGAGGGCCCCCAATTTAAGGTTAGGACAATTGAGAAGAGATATGTACTATAGCACTTAAGGTGAAAAAATAGAGAATTGTTTTTATTACAAATTTCAAATACTTTCTTAGAAGGGCTGTGTGCATAGCGATTACCCTCCCTTAGAAACACTATATCAAAAGACTTTTTGGAAGGGCCTAATGCCTTTATCTTTGAAGAAACCTTATCAAAGCCTTCTCCTAAAAAGGAAGCATCATATCAACTTCCTTAAAAATGTTAGCAAAAGCTTTTTCTTATAGGAAGCATGTTATTGCAAAATATTTCCACGATAAGAAGCATAACACTTTTTTACAGGAACATTAGAATTTAAAATCATTTTTTAGAATCACAAAGTATCCAATAAATAACTTCCTAGGTAGTTACGCCACTATACTTGGAAAATCAACAATCCTTCCACAGGTACATTCAACAAACAAGATCAATATAGAAAGTGTTTGAGAAGTATCATTTAATCTTAGTTTTAACTATTTAGATATCACATTTAGACTACATATTGTTTTAGAAGTGACACTTGCCAGTTTTTATGTTTTAGCATATATGCACTGAAGTTTATCACAAGAAGCATGATATACCATTTTTTCTCAAATGGTTTACATGATTATTATATTACATGTATAGAGTCATTTTTTATATGATATTATTCAGGGACTATACTACAAATGACAGTAAGTATTGTTGCTTCCATAGCAATTTAACAAAGGTAGGAAGGCTGCAATGGTAATATCCCTGGCACATCTAAAAGATCCGAAATACTTCGATACATAATCCATCCTTTATAGCATAAATATCTTTACTATTGAAAGAAATAGGAAGCATGAAAAGGTTACAATACAAAGTGGTCACTAGTAGAAAAGAGAATAAGTGCTTCTAGAATGCTTTAACTCCTTCACTTTTAAGGGGAGACATTTGTTGGACCCATTATTTGTAGGCCTAACTATCTCACACATAGCTCAATCTACAAGCCCAGATTTTGGATCTATCTTGCCGAGTAACTGTGCCTACCAATCCATGGATCCCTTAAACGGGTCATGGGCTTTATAGGGAGGTGGGAATGAATTAAAATTAAAATTATATTTTAATTATTTAATTATTATTCTGTGGGAAGAAAGATTTCCCATAAGTAGAAAATTTTCACTTAAATCCTTCTTTCTTATTTAATATGGATAATAATTCCTTATTACTCAAGTTTACTTAAATACGTGTATTAGTTCATAACATGATGAGAATTTGGATTCATGTATTCATACTTCAGTAGAATTATGATTTATGCACTATAAATAAGCATGCTACCTTGATCATTTGTTTATTTAATAATTTATTATTTAATTCTTTATTCACATATACATTCAATATCCTACACTCTATGCCTATTATTTTATTCTCATACACGATTCACTCATCACTCTCCTATTTTCTTTGAGACACTCTTTACACACTAGCATCCTTCTTTTTAATCAAATACTAACTTGAACATCATAGTATTTTTTCTTACAGGAGGATGATGCTTTTTTGTAAATTCGAGAAGTAATCAAAGACAAAGAAGTAATTATTTTGAGGTTCCAAATGGGGCAACTTTAGTATTAAAATTCATTATTGATAAAGAAAAATTCTATGTGTTAAAAACATCACAAGTAAGCAATCTGCTCGGCAGCAAATTTTGAAACTTGAAATATTTTGTTCACTTCAATAATGTTATGTTTATATAGTTAGAATACAAAATTTTTATTTTAATTGATGTAGTATTTGTGTCAATTGTTGATTGATATTGTACAATTATCATAACAATTAAGATTAAAAGATTAACAATTGCCTAACAAGTGGTAGTTATTGATTTGTGATACATTAAATAGAATATATATATTATATATCCCAACTTTGTAAGTCTTGCATTATTTTTTTTCTTTTTTTTTAATTTTTTCTCAACATTTAGAAATTAATTACTCATTGAAGCTAATTGATTTAACGAATAAATTTATTTTAAAATGATACACATATTTGTAGCTCAAAATCCTCTAACATCAGAATTAAAGAGGTTTTAAGGTTACATTTAGATAATGTTAAAACAAAAAATAAAAACATTAATTACTTGAATGACCTTGTGATAAAGCGTTTGCAATGCATTATTCATCCACTAAAATGAAGATCCTAAGTTCACATCCCTTCTTCTATATTAAAAAAAAAAAACTAACTAATGATCCTTATGAACTCACAATCTAGCTATTTTATAGGTTGAATCAGGTACGGTGAAGTGGATTAATGAATATCAAGCCCATACAAGTTCTTATATTTCTAGAGGTGAAGGCAATTACTTTTTCTTTAAACAAATTTTTAGGACTAGAAGCCATACTTGACGAATGAGTTATCATAAACTCCAGTTAGAAGTTCAGATCAAGTTTATTATTCACAAAATAAGGTCTAAATTTGTCTCTTTCAAGTGTTATAATCAAAGCTAGAAATAATTTTTATATTTCTATTATATCTAAAAAAATTATCCTAATACAATATGAAAAGAAGTTTCTGTTAGGATAAATATCCTCCCAACATTTTGATAAGTAATGAATACCCCAATAACATCAAGAATATACTTATTATTATTACTATTATACATTAAGATAAATATAATTTTATGTTTAAATAAATTAAAAGATGAAAAATTAAATTTAACAGTTGTCATTGTCTGCCTAGTTGATCATCAATTAAGGTCATTATTAAATTTATTTGTTTGGTCGCTACAATTATATTTTTATTTTTATTCATTATTACAAAAGAGGTTTTATTAATATTATGTTATTAATATTTTTTTTAAATAATATCAATAAAGAGAAGTATCACTAAATTAATAATATTATAGTATTAGAAATATAAAGTGTTAATAAATTTTTAATAAAAAAATTATTTTTTATTTTTAAAATTTTAATTATTAAAATAACTTAAATTTTGTACAACAAAACCACGTCGTTTTATATTATTTGATTATTTGATTTAATTATTTTAAAATAATGATGAGAAAGACAAAATCCCTAGCCCTGCCCCATTTTCTTTATGCTCTTCATCTTTATTTCCTTAAGCCGCTAGTCTCTCTTGCAGACGCCATAAACACTACTTCATCTCCATCTCTACTATCTTTCCACTACAGCGTCGTTAAGACGCTACTATTATTTGCCCCTTCAAAAACCCCAGCCTCCTTCTCGCTCATTCTAAAATTAAAATGCTTAATTTTTCCTTATTTAAAAAAAAACACTTGCTATCATTCATTCCCCCACTAACGAACAAAAATGCAAAACACGATAAGAAAAAAAAAAAGAGCTCTTACTTTTCTTATTCCTTTTCTTTAGTTCTTTTTACCAAATCGAGAACGAGGAATTACTTTTTTTTATTTCAGGTTCTGAAAGCCCTCTGTGCTTATTCTCTGTATATACTCTCTATTGTTTTGTTTTGTTGTTTTTTTTTTTGGGAATTTTAATTATTTTGATTAAACTAATATAATGACTTGAAAGTTTTAATGAGAGAGAGATAAGTGTTATTTGACCAGTTTTTAAGTTGAATTAAGAGTTTCTTTTTTTATTTAGATTTTTTAAATTTTATTTTGTTTGGTTGGCGAGCTTGCTGAGTGGAGGAAGGAAAGTGATGTTTTGATTATACCATTTTTTTTCTAATTTCCTTGAATGAAATGGGGAAATTCGACTGAATAAAGTGATACAGTGGTATTGATCTAGATACATTTAGCTAATTTTGTGATTCAGTTTCATTAAAGGTGCAAATGATGTGGTGTATAATATTCTAACCATTGTTAATCTTATTTTGGAAATCTGTTTAGCTCTAGAGTTAATATTCCCATGGGTTTTTGTTTTCAGGGGCCAATTGAACTTTTCTTTATATGGAATTTGGCAGTTGGATTTGCAAATCTATTTTTAATTATGGTGTGAATGATTAGAGTTTTTACTTTGGCAGCATGAAATTGTTGCATATACAATGTAAAAACTAAGTGTGTTATTTGAAATTTGAGGTGAATGTTGTTTTTTTCATTATTGATTCAAGGTGAATGTCTTTTAGTATATTTCATTATTGTCTACTTTCAGATAATATTCTTGTTTATTTAAATATAGATGAGTTGAAAAAGAATGTGGAAAATTCACTTATCGACAGATTTTTCATTAGTGTTAATGTAAACAATGTTTAGATGCAATCTAAAGGCTATTTTTGGAACTATTATAAACTTTGGTGTTTTTTAGATGCAATTTAGATATAATTGTACAGAAAATAGAAACATTAGCTTATGTTTTTTGGTTTGGTCAGTGGAAGTATGACATGATGATGACTTGATATGACATTTGCAGAGGTTGTGGTTAGCCCTCCATTTGCATTTCTTCCACTTGTAAAAAGTTTTTTGAAGCTAGATTTCTATGTCGCCGTCCAAAATTGTTGGGCCAAGAAGGGAGGTGCTTTCACCAGTGAAGTTAGGTATGAAGTTTTGTTGCTGAAAATTAGTATATGGCCTTATTTATTCCACTTGTGTGCTTGTCTAATATACTTGCATCTTGAGTGTTGATAAGAAACTAGCTAAATGAAGAATGAGAAAGGAAAACTAACCCATGAACCACCAAATAATAGGTGGAGACTTAATCAAACTAGCCAATTAAACTGGTTACTTAATTTCACTTGATCAGATGATGTGTTTGTATATAGGGGGAATATGTTTTATTGGTCTATTAACTATTGAGATAATGGTAGGATAGTTGTGACTGGGAACTTCTTTAAATAAAAATTTAAAATTGAAGTCTTATGTATAACAGAAGATGCTTGTCAATTTAGATATTCCTTCAGTCATTCTTGGTCACTCTGAAAGAAGATAACTTTTAAATGAATCAAACTTTTAAATGAATCAAATGAGGTAAGTTGTGATCTGGAATACAATGTCAGACTCTCCTATGGTTTTATATTTGCATTTCTTGCTTTATTTGATTTTTTTTCTTGTTAGCTTCTACTACAATAACATTGTGATCTCTTTGCATTTCTTTTAGTTTGCTTGGGATAAGATTGTCTATGCACTTTCTCAATGTTTGAAGGTGATTGCTTGTGTTGGTGAGACTCTTGAGCAGCGTGATGCGGGATCTATCGTTAATGTTGCTGCATAAACTAAAGCAATTGCAGGTACTTTATTACTTTCACCTGCTCCTCAAGAAGCTCGTGGTGCAGTTCCACAGGTGTATTATATTTTATACTATTGATTTCTTCCTTTTTTCTAGTACAAACCATTGCCTTTATGTGGTGTTCTGAAATTATTTATTACTTTGATAATATTTTGTTTCTTATAGAAGAATGTTTATTACTTAAATGTCTAAGTTTTTGGTGAGTATTTGTGGTAAGTGGTTGTGATTTTTTAACATGATGTTGTGATTAAATCTCTGTACTCTTGAAATTTTATGATTTTTGGCTTTTCTTGTGTAATCAATGTAGTGTTTGTCTTTCTTGGAAACTAAGAATACCAATGCAGTAAACCCTTCTCAATGAAAAGTTGACCATTTTATTTTTTGATTAACCCTTCCTCATCTTACTAGAAGTTAGTATTTTGGATTACGACATTTCTAGGAAAGGCATTTTGTAATGGTCTAACTTGAGCTTTTCTTTATTGTTTTATAATATCGTTATGCAGCATCCTTTCAATTATTACTTTTTTTGTGCCTATACTTCTGAAAATTCTTCGAGATAACTGAGTTTTTTTTTCAATCTAATACATGTTCAGTATTTGTTTTCAATCTAATACATATTGTATGTTTTATGTGTTTATAGTTTTAGAATATCTTTGAAGAAATTTTTTATTTACAAAATAGAGCTAGGGCTTTCCAAGTATGCATTTTGTCCATTTTTTGTTTATCTATAGTGCTTTACCAAATTTAACCCTGAAATAGTATTATAATAATATTTGGTGCCTCCTTGTACTTAATCAAGATTTGCATATATAATCCATCATGTGCCCGGGATAAAAGCAATAACCGAATTCAGAGTTGTTTTCTTACTATTTGATATTAGCCTTGAGGTGATATTTCATTTTCTATATTCCTTCTTCTACCTTAACATTTGATTCTGACCATAATGCAGAAAGCTTACTCTGAAGCTTTGTTGATGCAAGATTTTGAACTTAGTTTATTTGTGTATAATGCAGGTCTTGGTGACGGCAGCAATGGTTAACTTGGTTGTACACTTTGTTTCTAAGCAGGCTGGTCTTGCTACAATTGTCATTGGAAATGGCCTGGGATTGTCTTCAACTATTGTTGTCTGACAAGTACTAATTGTGTACTGTTACTTTAAATTCCTCGGATTGAAGATTCAAGATTACTCAATATAAAAGTTAAATTTATATAGATTTTTCTTTACATGTTACAGGAGTTCCAAGTGAGTTAATTGAGTTGAGTGAGTTAAATCATTGTAATAGAAAAATCATTGGAGCACGTTGGTTCATTGATGGATTTCTTTTTTAGAATGGACAATTAAACACAACAGAAGACCTTGAATACTCGTCCCCCAAGAGATACTAATGAACTTGGCACGCATACATTCAACAATGTTGCAGAGTCTTTTATATGTTAGACACTTAATCAAGCTTAATAATTGTAACATATGTGCTTATGGAACCATATTAGTTTTTTAAGATTTAATTTAAGATGCTCCGTACATTTTATGAAATTTAGTTTGAATGTGTTGATAATTATAATTTTATTTATTTAAATAAATAAATAAGTTGATATATTATTTAAATATGGTATTTTTATGTATAGATTTGTAGGTTATAAATAAATTTAAAATTTTAGTTTAATAATTTAAATTTTAATTTATTAAAAAAATATTTTAAATTAAATAAAAAATCATTGATACTATGGTGTTAGTAATTTACTGATACTATAGTGTTAACAATTCATTGATACTATATGTTAGAGATTCATTGATATTATAGTGTCAAAGATTCGTTGATATTACATTGTCAGCGATTTACTAATGCTATGGTATCAGAGATTCACCGACACAATAAATGGTGTCAGTAATTTTTTGGCTAAAGTAATACTGACATTATAAAACAGTATCAATGAACCCTTTCATTGACGCTAACTTAGCATTAGTAAAGGTTATTTTTATAGTAGTGGTTATATTTTGTTGGTATGAAATAAAAAAGGTTGGTTAACAAAATAAACATAGCGGAAGGTGAATTTTCTTGTTCTTAATTATATATATAGGGATAGATGATTGTCTTAATTTCACATTTGTTAAATCTTGAATTGATTGGTTGCAATTTTCTTTACTACCATTAACCTTCAAACTCACACATGTGGGCAAATGGATTATTCCTTAATCATTAAAATCACAAATATTCAAATTTAAGAAAATGGTAGTAATCAAATTCCTTTTTTACGTAAGAATACATAAAAAGAATTATTTTATTTATGGTTATTTTCCTTTAATATTTCATGCCTCTCATATATATAGGAATTTCCCTTAGGTAGTTAAATTTTGATCAGGATTAAAAAATTAGAGTTTGATTAGAATTTGGATTATTAAAGGAATTGCAAAACCCATCGACTTTCTAACTCTAACTTAAAAGGCTCAGTTCTAATCATTTTATAACCCATCAATTCTTCTAAGTTAACCCCAGGTTATTCCACTAAAATCAAAGGTTGGAATATAGTAAACCTATGTTATTAAGTAAAAGCCATTTAATTAAAACTCATTTTCATTAAATTAGACTTGGTCTTTAGACCAATAATAACTACTTAATTAACATTCTAATTAATTTTCATAATTAAAGCTAGGCTATGGAAAAAATATATTTCTTCTTTAATTACTTATTTGCCCATAAGTTACTGAATACTCTAATGATCACTTTTAATATGTTTATATTTGTAAATAAATTTATAAATAGATATTATTATTCAATAAATAATTTATTGAATATACTGCGACCACAGATTTAAGTGATTAAGTACAACAAACAGTTTAGATGGACATTATTATCAGATTCCATCCTTAAAATATATATTCCTGTGAGCCATAAAATTATAACTTCAAGATATCGAAAGTTTGACCGTTTATATGGATCTCACTCCGTGATAACTCAAAAGATATAGCGTGTGAATATAAGTTCGATATTTGCTCAAGATTAAGATCAATCAAGCTTATTAAATCTTTTGTCAATTAAGATCTATGACATTTAGTTAACCAGATTGAAATTCACAGTAGTTCTGTTCAATGTAACATATACACTAATTTTTTTACTCGATGTCTTTACTTTAATGATCAAAGTAAATCATCCACTATAAGAAGTAGAAAAACTACAACCTTACATAATGAAATGCTCTTTTCATTAATGACTGTGAACTAAATTTAATTTATAAAGAACTTCTGATCTATACCCTATATATTAGCATTATATACCCAATACATAGATCACATACTTTATAAATATGAGCTCATCAATGTATACTTAATCATATATATGAATAAACTTTATTAATTAAATAAAAACGTTATTATACATACTTTAAGGGCATAAAATAATATTACATGTCTAACAATCTCCTACTTGCCTTAAAGTATGTTGAGTATCTACTGAACCCTTATATCATCCATATGAATTTCAAAAATATTTGCTAGCAATATTTTTGGTGAATGGATCCACTAGATTATCTGCTTATGCAATCTTGGATGCTATGACCTCACCATTTTGTACAAAAACTCCCTTACCAAATGTTAAATCCTTTCAATGTATTTTCTTTTCTTGTGGTATCTTGATTCCTTAAACTGTGCTACTAACTTACTATTGTCTTAACAAAGAACAATAGACATCTAAGCATTAGGTACCACTCAAAGCTCCATAAGGAACTTCTAGAGCTATATAGTCTCTTTTGCAGCTTTAAATGTAGTTACATATTCAGCTTTCATGGCGGAGTCTGTAATACATGATTGTTTTGCATTCTTCCAACTTATAGCTCTACCACTTAAAGTGAGTTTGTATATCTGATAAGTATAAGATCCTCATTGGAATACACAAGCATATAATCTTTTATTCTTGAAAGATATTTAAATATATGCTTTACTACAATCCAGTGTTCTGGTCTTGGATTAGATTGATATCTATTGACCATTCCAACTTCTTAACAAATATCTGGTATAGTACATAGCATTGCATACATTAGACTTCCTACTGTTGATGAATAAAGAATTTCTCTCATATGATCTATCTTTCAGTTGTCTTAGGAATTTGATACTTGGATAGATCAATTTTATATCTAGAAGGAAATAATATTATGCATGGGAAACTTGATTAGAATTTTGTTAATATACTCAGTTTGGGATAAACCTAACATCTTTCACTTAAGATCCCTTAATACTTTAATTCCAATGATGTTACTAGCTTTTCCTAATTCATTCATATCAAAATGGATAGATAACCAAATTTTATCTGATGATAACGGTCATACATCATTCTCAATAAGTAATATATCATCTAAATACAAAACTAGAAAAACCATTAACTGCCCATCTATCCTTTTACAAACACAAGGTTCATCAGGATTTGGATCAAAATTAAATGATTTGATTGCTTGATCAAATCTAATGTTCTAAGGTTTAGATGCTTATTTAAGCCCATAGATAGATTTTTGCAATTTACAAACCATGTGCTCTTAGCCTATATATATAAAACCATGTGCTCTTAGCCTATATATATAAAACCATATGACTATATCATATAGATAATTTCTTCAAGATTGCCACCAAGAAAGGCAATCTTGATATCAATTTGCGAAATCTCATAATCCAAATTTTTTGCAATGGATATAAAAATTTTGATAGACTTAAGCATGAATATCGGCGAAAAGGTCTCCTTATAATCGATACATTCTTTTTAAAAGTACCTTTTTGCAATAAGCCTAACTTTAAAGGTTTTCACATTTCTATTTACCCCTTATTTTATCTTATAGACCCATTTACACCTTATGGATTTTATCCCTTTAGGTTTTTCTACAAGTTTCCAGACTTTATTAGAATACATAGAATTTATCTCTAATTTCATAGCTTTACGCCAATGGTCTGTATCTTTATTAACAATTGCTTCATCATAGCTAGTGGGATTTAGTTTATGTTCATTAAAGGCTGCCTAAAAAGACTCTCCAATTAACATGTACTTAGCTAGACGTCTAATATTCTTCTTACTATGATGAAGTACTAGTGGTTGTTGTTCTGTAATTGGCTCTGGTTGGTTATTATGATTTGGATTGGGAATTAAATCATTGACTTTATCAGGAACAATATTAGAGTTCTCAAATAACTTATCAAGAATTATTTTACTTTTAGGCTTGAAATATTTCATATAGTCTTCTTCAAGAAAGATTTTATTGGTACTGATGAACACGTGAAAATGCATATTTATTAAGAGATTTAGTCACAATTTAATGTCACTAATTTTAGCATTTTTGTATTTTTAGCTTGAAATAAAGTGTTCTCCTTAAATTGTGATTAATGAATGTTATTTACATAGGTTTAGGTTAAATGGATGTAACTCTCAATGTAGAAATCGAAATGAAGAAATTATAGAACTAGGAGTAACATGACTTAATCTTATACAAACTTGAAGAACATTTGAAAAACCAAATCCAACATTTTATGGGCCAAAATTGGGATACAACAGAATTGGATTACAACTTTCGCTCAACTTGACCCACCTCACATATTTGGACTGTATTTCACAAAATACGTACCTAATTGGTATAATTATTGAAGTTGTGAAATATAACTCAATTATCAACAACTCTTATGTTGATGGTAAAGTCCAAATCAGCCGTTATCATGGACCAAATTGTATTGCAAGTGGGTAAAAGGGTTGTTGGCCGAAATCTGACATATCTTTGGCATTTTGCCCATATCTCATTGGATACTCATCCAAGTTGCATGAACCTAGTGCCTATGGAAAGAAGAAACAAGATTATACAAATTTCATGTCAGTTAGAAAGGTTATATCATTCATGTACATTATCAAAAAGGTGCTGCAAGTGGGTGAACGAGTAGTTGGCCTAAATTATTGAAGATTGAAGTCACACTATTTTCATTCATTGGCTATATAAGGACACTCTTAGAATGCTTTCAATATGAGATAATTCTCTCTTATTGTCTTCTCATTAACATGCATTGTAATATAGGCTAGAGTTCTTGGCAAGGTTAAGATATGAACTTTTATGTGTAATAAATTTACTTCTATACTTTGATTCTTTGTCAAGAGCTACAAATGTTTGTAAGTTTGTTTGTGCCTAAACTCTTATCTAGTATTTTTCTATAATCCAGAGGTTATAATTCTCATGTTTCATATATTTTCAATCATGCTTTTTTTATGTGATCTTGTTGAATTATAATTGTTATTGGTTACATTGTTTTACATGTTAATCTTTTACTGCAATATTGTCAATCGATATATTGTCGATCTTAGATAACATGTAAAGACAATAATTGTTTGATATTCAAGTTAATATTTTATTGCAATATTATCAAAATGATATATTATCGATCTTAAATAACTTGTATAAATGAACATGATTTGTGTTAGTGTTTCCAAAGAGTTTAGTCATATCAAAAACATGTGTTATCAAATGTGCAATATTTTACATATTTTCTGATTGATTGTTTAGGATGTGAAACTTTGAATTGAGTCATAAACATTGAATCAAAGTATAGAGTAAATTTATAAAGCATAATTATGATTCACGAAACTTGCTTGCATCATCATAAGATATTTTTCTCAATTCATAGACAATTCTATCTCATCCACTTAAACCAATTAATTAATTTTCTCCTTTGCTACTGCTTTAATATTTTACTTCACCAACCTATTTTGCCAAAAGCTTTCTTGTGGGATCGACACCTCAATCTATACTGCGATAATAGCATTATATTTTGAGCATAAATAGGTGCTAACTAATACTTTTTTTTTTAATCTTGAGAACTATAAAAAAGACTTTCTCTTGTTTTCTTAGGATAGTCAACAAACAGACAAACTTCTAACTTATATTTCAACTTGTCTATCTTCTCTTTTTGTACATGAGCTGGATAACCCTATATATGTATATAAAGTAAACTTGGTTTACGCCATATCCATATTTCCAGAGGTATTTTAAGGACTGGCTTAGATGAAATTAAGTTAAGAAGATACATGTCTATTTCTAAGGCATAACCCTAAAACGAAATGGAAAAAGTTGAATAACTTATCATTGACATTACCATTTCAAGAAGAGTTTTATTTCTCCTTTCTGCTACACCATTTTGTTGGGGTGACCATAGTGTAGTTAGTTGGGATAATATCTCATTGTCTGAAAAATAGGTCCTGAACGCACTATAGAGGTATTTGTAACTTTAATCAGACCGAAGTGCTTTTATGTTTTTTCCTAATTGCCTTTTCACTTCTACCTGAAACTCCTTGAATTTGTCAAATGCCTCAAACTGTGACACATTAGGTACACATTACCAAATTTAGAATAATCATTAATAAAAGTGATGAAATATTCATAACCTACTATTGCTTGTGCTTATGACCCTACACACGTCAAAGTACATTAATTATAACGTTTAAATGGCTCTATTGCCTTTAGTGTTAAAGGGTCTTCTAGTCATTTTACCTTTTATACAAGATTCACAAACTGGTAATAATTTAATCTCTAATGAACTCAAAGGTCTATCTTAACCAGTCTTTAGATTCTATCTAGACTAATATGACCAAGATGTAGATGTCATAGATACGTTTGATTAGTAGGAGTCACTTTAATCCTCTTATGGTGATCAGAGTTATTATTCAATTTGTACCAAGCAGTAAGTTAATTTTAAAAAATATGCAGTATAAACTATTATACTGGAATATATAAATGACTTGTTCCTTTTGATTACCACAGTTTAGTCAAAATAAATTGAATATCCAAAGTTATTTAAATAACTAACTGAAATCAAATTGTGTTTAAGTTCCAGTACTAACAAACAATCATCTAATACTAAAGTCTTAAAACCATCAAAATGGAAACAAACTCCCACTACCTTAGTTGCAACAATTATGTTATTTCCAAACCTAAGATTAATCTATCCATCATTGAGTAATTTGGTTTCCTAGAACTCTTGCAACAAATTGTAAATATGATTAGTACCTCGAGAATCTACAATTTAGGAATCTGTAGAGTCAATCACTAAACATACTTCACTAAAAAGAATATTATCAGAAGTTAAAGCTATCATTTTAGCTATTAAAAAACTTAGCTAGAAGATAGTTTCTCTTCCAATGTCTTTTAATGCCACATTGGAAACACTTTCCATTAGGCCTTACTTACTTTTTATGAATTTGCATAGATCCTGAATTAGATACTTGTTTAAGCCTTTTCTTCTTATTCTTACTACTCTTTTCCATAAAATTAAGACCAAAAGAAGAAGATGGGCTCTTAGTCAAGTGATTATTGTAAGCATGTATTTTATCTTGTGGTGCATTATCATTAGGTTTTGGATAGCAATTTTTAGTCAAGATATATCTGTGCTTTTTAGCTATAAGTACAATATCTAAGTTCCTTTTCCATTCTACATAATTATTCCTGGTTAACTTGTTTTGGTTTAGGATAGATGCTAGTGGTTTGAATGAAGAAGTAATTATGAAAAATAAATTCATACATGAGCATATATTATCTGATAACATGTGAAACTTTAGCATGAATGTATGAAATATATTTATGTAGAACTCTTTAACTACATCATGTATCGATAATCCAATTTCCATTTAGAATACACCTCCTAAGGTGGTCGTATCTATCATGAATTAGACTAGTACCATAATAATTTATTATTATTATCTAGATATCTCATATCAAATAATAATAAACTACAGATTCTTTAGCCCTTAGATGTAATTGATGAAATCTATAGGGAGGATATCGATCAACCTAAGTTAAGTGTATAACTATAATTTTAATCTTTTATATTTTTCAATTAAAAAAAGCTACCATAAGGTAGTCAGCTTTGCATAAGTCTTATATTGGAGCTTATCTATTAGGGAAGTCCTATCAAGTAGCCACTTTTGATTAATACCTTTTATAGGGAGCTCACAAAGTTTGAGGCAATGCATAATCTACCTTACTATAGGACTAATAATGGAGATCACAGGCATTATGTCTAAAGCCTTCTATCACTCAATATTTTTTTTAATTCTTAGAATTTTTAATTTTAATATACCAATTAATTTATAAAATGATGTTGTACTTATTAATATCTAATTTTATCTCATAAAATAATTAATAAGACCATGTTCAATTAATAAATTAATATAATATTAAGACTGACAATAATCTTATCCTAATATCATTAGAACATTAATATCACACATGATGATATATTTTATGCACAAACATTTGAATGTGGCACCCTTAATCTATATGATATGTTATTCATCTAATTAATTAACTAGCAAATAAATACCCATAATTTATGACTTTTTTCTAGGAAGAAAAATATTAAAATTAAGTCTAAATTCTTCAAAGTCTTCCTTGAAGTCAACTTGGGCTATTCTATAATGTCTATCTTCTCTTACTTGTCTCCTTTTATAAGTTAGGATTTTGGGCCTTTAAATTTTCTTTGGTCCACTTATTTTTAAAAATAAATTGAACATATTTTAAGCTTAAAAATTTTATTGGGCCTTCTTAAAATAAAATTTAAATAAAAAATATTTTAGACTCAATTTTTGTAAAATAGCTTAATTTATTTTTATGAAATTGGACCAAATTAAAAAGAGTTTGGGCAATTTGAATTTATAAATACCCAAAAAATAGTTCACAAATAAATTTGGGTCAAATTTGAAACCTAGTTACAAATTCCTCAAAGTTATCTAGCAAAACTGTGATACCAAAAACTAAAGGAGGCCGAGTGAGAATAAATTATTTTGTTGGGCTTATTTGTAAAATTTATAAACTTTATATGACCAATTTATAAACTATGCAAAATATCTTAGTCATAAACATAATTTATATATACTAGCAGAGGTTTACCTAAGAATTTCCAGATGAAGCCCTAATTGCATCTCATTCTCTCCCGCGCTTTATCCCTTGCATTGCCCATGATTTAGGCCATTGTTCGACGTCAAGAATAAATCACTAAATCTTGTCGCTAAAAGCACAAACGTGTTGTGTGCGTGTGTACCGTGCTACATGTGAATGTGTGTATTTTAAATAATTTAAATATCGCATATCCCATAAATAACACAGTGAAAATATAACACACAATACTATCTTATTATATTAATGAGATTAGGAGACTCATCCTTAAAGTGTGTTTTGAATAATTCTAGTTAGGAACGTGGTGGACTTCCTCAAACTAGAATTATAGCTTTCCTTTTGAAAACTTTTAAGCAACTATTTGCTTCTGATATATTACTGTCTCTATTTGAATTAAGGTCAACTCTTAACCTTTCAACAAAAAAAAAAAAAAAAAACAAAAGCAAATTATTTCTAATCACTACACTTTCTCTCGGCCATTACATGTAATATTTTCATACATTTCACTTACTTTTTTCTTGAATTGATCTTGGCTATTTATAGTCAAATCAACATTACTTTTGGCTAATCAATGAAAGAATAGTATTAAGCATGACAATGCAAAATATTTACATTGACATGCTTCTTCAAATGAATGAATTAACACTTAACAAAGTACTAGCAAAAAATAAATACAAATTAGTGGCCTATTGCTTTTGTTATAAAACATGTCATGCTTAAATATAAACATGACAAACATTGTTTTCATTTGCCAGATGTATGGCCGAATGAAAAAGAAAATCGTTCACAATTTGACTAATACAATAAGGCCACGTATTGGTTCCATTTAAAAATAATTCATTTATAAACAAATACTTTCCATTTGGCCGAATACAAATTCAATTGGTGGCATGATTAAATGAATACAAATAATATACCTTTCTTAGCCATTTTAATTATTAACAATTAACAATAAATGGACCATTAATATCATGCCACATATTATTTTCTCACAAATTAATGGCATAATATGTGACATCTAATAGAAAAGTAAAAGTGGCAAGTCTCACTTGTTAAGATCCCGGGCTTAACACTTAAACTTTATAATCTCTCCGAGAGACCCTGAAGTAATTAAAAGGCTGAATTAAATTAATTTAAATAAAATAATAATTATTTCATTTAAATGGTAACTATATCTACTCATGCTAAATTTAGTACCCATACAAATTATTGGCACAATTTGAGGTATAGATTAGGTAGATAAAAGTGTCAAGTCTTACTTGACACAATCTTAGGTTTAACATTTAAACCTTAGGAACTTCCCAGGAGCCCCTGAAATAAATTCATATTTTTTGATAACTTTTCGGATTGAAAAATTTAATCTAGTACGCTACCCATGTGCTCAACGAGTACAGTTCATATAATGAGACTCCCTAAGTTCACACCTATTTTGTCTCACGGAACATTTTAGTGAGTCCATAACTGATGCCTCACACACAAGTTATGGATAATACAAAATAATGAGTTAAACCATACAAGTTGAGGTTAATCTATATTCGTACAATCCCTTCATCATATATATCCTGGAAGAGTGGAGATATAGATCAACACCGTCAAGTTCCCTAAAGGTCAACCATAAACTTATCTCCTCAATTCGTATTGTAATAAATAATATCCGCAAACTACTTTACGATATTGTCTATTACACGGGAAATATTTTTTTGAGTATAATGATTACGGCCATAAGACTTCCTAGAATACAACCTTAGAGCATCTGGATATTTAACTCACTCATATGAGCTGGCAAATCCCATGTCTACACACACCAGACTCCATAAGCAATTGGACCATACCCAGCAGTCAAACAATAAAAGGTCTCCGACATGTGTGGAACCTAAGTATGGTGGATCACTCACAAGTCCACCATGGTGCACAGGTCAAGGGACCACGAATATTACTCAACTAGAGAAGACCTTCCACTGACAGTTTTATGGGAAATTCATTGAAGGTCTTCATTGAGTTTTATTTAGTATTTAGTCATCACCGAATACCTACATATCTATACAAGCTTTCACTAAGCTCATGGTTTGCTAAGATTAACCATCTAGATAATTCAGATATAGATATATACTGATCTATATTAATCGGTTCCACTCAATAGACCTTTGTTTACGCTCAAAATATAACGCGGCTATCACAGTATAGATTGAGGTGTCGATCCCACGAGGAAGCTCTTGGCAAAATAGGTTGATGAAATAAAATATTAAAGCAGTAGCAAAGGATAAAATTAATTGATTTAAATAGATGAGATAGGATTGTCTATGATTTGAAGAAAATATCTTATGATAATTCAAACAAGGCTTCGAGAATCACAATTATGCTTTATAAATCTACTCTACACTTTGATTCAATGCTTATAACTCAATTGAAAGTTTCACATCCCAAATAATCAATCGAAAGATAGGAAAATATAGCACATTTGATAACATATGTATTTGACGTAATTAAACTCTTTACAAGCATTAACATACATCATGTTCATTTATACAAGTTATCTAAGATCGCCAATATATCACTTTGACAATATTGCAATAAAAGATCAACTTGAATATTAAACATTTATTGCCCTTATATGTTATCCAAGATCGACAATATATCAATTTGATAATACTGTAGTAAAAGATTAACATATAAAACAATGTAACCAGTAACAATTATAGTTCACCAAGAATCATATAAGAAAAGCATGACTGAACTTATATGAGACATGAGAATTATAATCTCTGGATTATAGAAAATAGAATAGATAAGAGTTTAATCAAAACCAAACTTACAAACATTTGTAGCTCTTTGTAACGAATCAAAGCATAGAAGTAGACTTACTACACATAAAAGTTCATCTCTTAGCCTTGCTAAGAACTCTAGCCTAAATTACAATACATGTTAATGAGAAGAAAAAGAAGAGATAATTATCTATTTTTAAAAATGTCCTAAGTGTCTCCTTATATAGGCAATGAATGGACATATGTCATGGATGACATCAATTTTCAATAATTTTAAGCCAATAACTCATTTATCCACTTGCAGCACATTTTTGATAATGTAAATGACCGATTTAGCTTCTACAACCGACATGAAAGTTATATAATTTTGACTCTTCTTTCCATAGGCACCAATTTCATGCAAATTGGATGAGTATCCAATGAGATATGAGCAAAATTCCAAAGATACATCAGAATTCAACCAACAACAATTTTACCCACTTACAATGCGATTTGGTCCATGATAACGGCTGATTTGGACTTTACCATCAACATACGAGTTGTTGATAGTTAAGTCAGTAATTCACATCTTTAAGAATTATACCAATTGAGTATGTATTTTGTGAGATATGGTCCAAATACGTGAGTTGGGTCAAGTTGAGTAAGAGTTGTAATCCGATTCTGTTGTATCTCAATATTTTGGCCCCTAACATGTTGGATTTGGCTTTTCCACTATTCTTCAAATTTGTGTAAGATTGCGTCATGTTACACCAGGTTCAAGAATTTCTTCATTTTGATTTCTACATTGAGAGTTATGTCCATTTTACCTAAACCTGTCCAAATAACATTCATTAATCACAATTTAAGGAGAACACTTTATTTCAAGTTAAAAATACAGAAAATACTAAAATTTGTGACATTAAATGGTGATTGAATCTCTTAACAACATGCATTTTCATGTGTTCATCACAGCCCCCAACTAGCTTATTGCTAGTCTCTAGCAATTTAAGCATAAATAGAATATGCAAAACTACCTAAGTATTTTAATCAAAACGTCAGTTCGAGATCACTGTTTCTATCATGGTTTTTTCAATTACAACTTCCATAATTTGTATGTGTGTGAACTAAGCCATAACCATCTAACCACAAACCACAATAGATATAGCCTTGAGAATTTCTCCAAGTAAAAGCCTCAACTCCATATCCTCACAGGTGTATGACTGTTTAAAAGGTTGGGACTTCTCTTATGGAGTTGGAAAACAGTTAAACACTCAAGAAAAAGTCAATTTTAAGGACAAACATATAAACTAACATTGATTCAAAGATAGGAAAATTATTTGTTTAAAAATCAATTATTCATATCATACGCCAATTTTAGAACTTTAATTGGCTTGTGAGAATAATACAATTATAACTTGGTGAGAAAATTGTTTTACAAAATATTTGTCTTCTAAAAGTGAATGAAGACTTTATTAAACTGAATTGCTTCTCTTTTGTTTTGGTATTTTTGCTCTCTTTTTTATTTATTTATTTTTTATTTTTGAAGAATACAAGGAAGCATTACAAAGGTTTCTCACCAAATTATATTATACACAAATGCAACCAACTTATCCCTTAATTCAAATAATATCATTCTAAACAAAAATTAACCAATTCAAAGGATCAATGAAGGTTCAGAAGTTGTTTTTTCAACCTTTCCACTTACTCACAAAATATATGTGAGATTTAGAAAAATATATACTTAAACATGGAAATTCTCTTGGCTATATAAATTGAATCATCCATCTTACCACAAGGCTTAGCATTGTGCTAAAAAATATTTTGGAAGTCATTCTTTAGTAACCTAGATAGAAACAGTGACTCAACCTAAACAATTCTGAAATCATACTTAGGCAGAAAAGCAAATTCCTTTATACAAGAATTACCAAGACTACAAGTAGTAAACGACAATGCATGAAATATAAAACAAAACAACAAAAAGTTAGTTAAAATGCATTTCAAAAGTTAGTACTAAAACTCCTTACTCTGCCATTCTAATTTGACCTAGAATGCGTCTCAAGAGTTCAAGAATGAACTCTTTACTATGCCATTTTAATCAAATGTCGGACCAAAATATATATATTTTTTTTTGTAAAATGCAACGTATGTCTACTATCCTCCCCCTAAACCAGATGAAACATTGTCCTCAATGTTTAAATAGAAAGAGATAAAGTATAGGAGACATTACCTGAAACGCCAGTTATTTGAAAGAAACAAAACTGAGAGACACTTAAGCAAATATAAACTAAAATGATGATACTGATAAATAAATAAATAAAAATAAAAATTTACAAACGAAGTGTCAGATCCAATTTTCGCTTGTTAAGGCCCATTGACCAATCGATCCGAGTTATTGCTGGGTTAGGTTCGTAGGTAACTGCCTGTAATTTGTTAATCAATTCATCCGCCTCAATAGCAGAAACCAGGATCTGTCGCGCCGAATGTGAAATAAAATTCTGTTCCACAGCTTGATCAAGAAAACAAAGTAAGCAATCAAAATAGTTATTAACATTCAACAAACCTATGGGTTTTCGGTGGATATTCAGTTGGGCCCAAGAGACAATTTGAAAAATTTCTTCCAAGGTACCAAAACCACCTGATAAAGCAATAAAAGCGTCTGCATTGCAAAGCATTCTAGCTATACGTTCATGCATGGATGAGACTCGTAATTCTTCCCCTATTGTTTTCCCGGTCAGGTTTCCCACGGCCAAAGCTGTAGGAATAATACCTAAAACTTGACTTCCTCCTAAATGTACAGCTGTTGACACACACCCCATTAGCCCAAGGCTACCTCCTCCATAAATCAAATGAAATTTTCTTGCAGCTAATGCTTTTCCTAGATTGTTTGCTGCTTTTATGAACACTTTACTCTCCCCAGGACTAGATCCACAAAATACACATATATTTTAAAATTGTCGAACTTAGGTTTCCTCCATATCTACACTCACCTTTATCTCAATATATGAAAATGAAGAAAATGAGGTGCTGTATTTATAGAGTACCAAATGATAACAATGATTATGGTAACCCGACAGTTTGTCAAAAGAGAGTTCAAAATAAAACACAAAAATTTAAACATAATGACCCACATGCATTATTGAACATAAAGATTTGAATTTAAGACATCTACATGAGTAGCCATACTATTCATAAAATAAACTTTGAAATTAAAACACATTTATTTACAAGTAGTTGTGATTGTGGCTCACATCTTCCTCTGGTTTTACGTCCAGTAACGGCTTAAACGCCCTCTATGGGTCGGGGATAGGCTTCCCATCCAATTTTCTTATAAATTGGCAAATAGGGTCTTTTAGAGTCAGATTCCCGAGACTATACCGTTGATGTTCATTTTTGAATTTGTTCCACAAATCGAGAAGTTCACGTAGCACGAGCCCACAGGGATGCGTCTCAAGAGTCAATAGGATATCATCCAAAGACTCCTTACTCAGTCCATCCTTAATGAACTGAATTTTGTTTTCTCAATTTCTAGATACGAATCCTAAAGAATGACAACTTCGATTACAATTTTATCGAGCACATTTATGACAGACTTGTAACCTTTTTGCTCGTCGCCTTTTGGCATAAGAGCTTCTTCCAAGACCAGGCATATGAGAAACAAAATTATTTTCAAACTCACCAGACAACCGAACCTTGGCTTCAATTAACCAACTGATGAACACATGAAAATGCATGTTGTTAAAAGATTCAATCACCATTTAATGTCACTAATTTTAGTATTTTCTGTATTTTTAGCTTGAAATAAAGTGTTCTCAAATTGTGATTAATGAATGTTATTTGGACAGGTTTAGGTAAACTGGACATAACTCTCAATGTAGAAATCAAAATGAAGAAATTCTTGAACTTGGTGCAACATGACTCAATCTTACACAAATTTGAAGAATAGTGGAAAAGCCAAATCCAACATGTTATGGGCCAAAAATTGAGATACAACAAAATCGGACTACAACTCTTACCCAGCTTGACCCAACTCACGTATTTGGACCATATCTCACAAAATACGTACTCAATTGGTATAATTCTTGAAGCTGTGAATTGATGACTTAACTATAAACAACTCGTATGTTTATGGTAAAGTCCAAATCAGCCGTTATCATGGACCAAATCGCATTGCAAGTGGGTAAAATGGTTGTTGGCCGAATTCTGATGTATCTTTGGAATTTTGCTCATATCTCATTGGATACTCATCCAATTTGCATGAAATCAGTGCCTATGGAAAGAAGAGTCAAAATTATACAACTTTCATGTCGGCTATAGAAGTTGAATTGATCATTTACATTATCAAAAATGTGCTGCAAGTGGATACACGAGTTATTGGCTTAAAATTATTGAAGATTGATGTCATCCATGACATATGTCCATTCATTGCCTATATAAGGAGACCCTTAGGACATTTTTAATAGAAAATTCTCTCTTCTTTTCTTCTCATTAACATGTATTGTAATTTAGGCTAGAGTTCCTAGCAAGGCTAAGAGATGAACTTTTATGTGTAGTAAATCTACTTCCATGCTTTGATTCGGTGTCAAGAGCTATAAATGTTGTAAGTTTGGTTTTGATTAAACTCTTATCTATTTTATTTTATATAATCCAGAGGTTATAATTCTCATATCTCATATATGTTTAGTCATGCTTTTCTTATGTGATTCATGTTGATTTATAATTGTTACTGGTTACATTGTTTTATATGTTAATCTTTTACTGCAGTATTGTCAATTTGATATATTGTCGATCTTGGATAACATGTAAGGGCAATAAATGTTTGATATTCAAGTTAATCTTTTACTGCAATATTTTCAAAATGATATATTGTCAATCTTAGATAACTTGTATAAATAACATGATGTGTGTTAATGTTTGCAAAGAGTTTAACTAAATCAAATACATGTGTTATCAAATGTGCTATATATTACATACCTTCCGATTGATTGTTTGGGATGTGAAACTTTCAGTTGAGTTATAAATATCGAATCAAAGTATAGAGTAGATTTATAAAGCATAATTGTGATTCTCAAAGCATTGCTTAAATCATCATAAGACATTTTCCTCAATTCATAGATAATTCTATCTCATCCGTTTAAATCAATTAACCCTTTGCTACTGCTTTAATATTTTACTTCACCAACCTATTTTGCCAAGAGCTTCCTCGTGGGATCGACACCTCAATCTATACTGCGATAGCCGCGTTATATTTTGAGCGTAAACACCAACGAAGATCCACAGGGATATTACCCAACATCAATAACCTTAGTCTTTCACACCGTGCTTTGTAAATCTTAAGTAGAGCATTTTGAGGCAATGAAGGAAAATATTTTTTAAGGTTGGCAAGAATGCGATCCATTTTGAAAGAAAGAAAAGAGATGAATGCACAGTTTGAGGGACAGTTTTTAGGAAACTGAGAAACCGACTTTAATAGTCACGGAGTACCGTATCCGCCACTTGACTGAAAAATAAAATCACACTGAAGAAAAAATAAAAAGAAGAAAATAAAGTAAAATAAAATGTGCAAGAAAATAAAAGCAAAAATAAAAAGTCAAAAGATAAAATATAGACAAAATATAAAATATGGTACAGATAGATTAAACCTGATCAATCACGATAGACAGGATCCACAAGAGGGATCTCGCCTAGGTACATAGAGTTGTCTACCTTTTCCACGTAACTTTTTAGCCGCTATCCATTCACTTTGAAAGTCCGTCCATTAGTGGGGTCTTTTATTTCAACAACACCATTAGAAAAAACATGTCTTACCATAAATGGACCAGTCCATCGAGATCTCAACTTTTCAGGGTGTAAATGCAATCGAGAATCATAAAGATAGACCCGTTGATTTGGCTCAAAGTGTTTCCTTGAGATCTGTTTATCATGAGCTACTTTCATTTTAACTTTGTAAATTCTGGAGTTGTCATATGCGTCATTTCGTAGCTCTTCTATTTCTGACAATTGTAACTTTCTCTGGAGACCTGCAGCATTCAAATCAAAGTTAAGGGCTTTGACAGCCCAATAAGCTTTATGTTCTAGTTCAACAGGTAAATGGCAAGCTTTCCCATAAACAAGCCGGTATGGAGACATTTCTAAGATGGTTTTGTATGCAGTGCGATATGCCCATAATGTATCAGAAAGACGTAGAGACCAATCTTTGCGATTCAGGTTAACTGTCTTTTCCAAAATCTGTTTAACCTCTCTATTTGCTAGCTCGGCTTGTCCATTTGTTTGTGGATGGTATGCAGTGGAAAATTTGTGAAGAACACCATACCTGCGCATCAAAGCTTTAAAGAACGATTACAAAAATGTGTTCCTTGGTCACTAATGATGACACGTGGCGTACTGTACCTAGATAACACATTTTCTTTTAAGAATTTTACCACAGTTTTATTATCATTAGTACGACAAGCTACAGCCTCCACCCATTTTGATACATAGTCAACAGCTAAAAGGATGTAAAGATAGCCAAAAGATAAAGGAAAAGGACCCATAAAATCGATACCCCAACAGTCAAATATCTCGATAACAAGAATAGGGTTAAGAGGCATCATATTTCTTGGAGATAAAACACCTAACTTTTGACATCTTTCATAGGAACAACAAAAATTATTAGTGTCTTTGAATAAAATGGGCCAATAAAGACCACACTGTAAAATTTTCACAGCTGTCTTCTTCATAGAAAAATGGCCATCGCAAGTAGCACTATGGAAAAAATTTAAGACACTAGAAACTTCACTTTCAGGAATGCAACGTCTCATGATTTGGTCAGGACAGTATTTGAAAAGATATGGATCATCCCATTCAAAATTACGTACCTCAACCAAGAACTTACGCTTATCTTATGCACTCTAGTCAGATGGAAGTTCACCACAAACCAAATAATTTACGATATGTGCATACCAAGGTATTTGACTTATATCAAAAAGATGTTCATCCGAAAAATCATCTCGAATGGGTGGCAAATTAGTGGAGTCAGTGAACTCAAGGCGGGATAGATGATCAACAACAACATTTTCAACGCCTTTCTTATCTTTGATGGTTATATCAAATTCCCATTGACTATCAGAAATTGGGTAGATTATACCCGCACCTAATAGTTTCAAGATCTCTTTCTTCACTACTTCTTTCATTGTTGGGTTAAGTCTTCTTTGTGGGTCTCTACGGGGTTGGGCACCTTCCTCTAAATGAATTCTATGGGAGCATATCAATGGAGAAATACCTTTAATATCAGCTATGGTCCAACCTAGTGCAGACTTATGTTCTTTTAATAATTTTATCAATTTTTCCTCTTGTTCAGCACTAAGTTCAGAAGAAATGATGATAGGAAAGGTATCACCTGGTCCCAAGAATGCGTGTTTCAAACCTTTGGGCAGTGGAGAAAGCTCAACTTGTGGTGTCTCGAGGTTTGATGGTTTTGGTCTCTCCCTCTCTCGTGGTAACTCTTCAAAGCGTGGCTGCCAAAATCGAGTCCTTTTATCCTGTGAGTCAAAAATACTAAACACATCAGTTGTTACATCAGGATAATATAATTCTTCAAAATCAAAATTGAGAAGGTTTTTCGAAGAATCATAGCCATCATTTTTATAAGCTTCATCTGCTACAAGTGTGTCTATCATATATGAATGATAGCACTCGTCTTCTTCTCGTGGTTGTTTGCCAATATTGAAAATGTTCACCTCAAGAGTCATATTCCCAAAAGATAATTTCATTAGACCATTTCTACAATTAATAAGAGCGTTAGCAGTGGCTAGAAAAGGTCTCCCCAAAATAAGAGGGATTTTTGACTTTATGTTAACAACAGAATGAGTATCTAAAACAAGAAAATCAACAGGGTAGTAAAATTTATCAATTTGCAACAAAACATCTTCTACTATTCCCCGTGATTTCTTGATTGATCGGTCAGCTAATTGTAGGACTACAGATGTTGGTTTAATCTTACCAAGTCCCAACTGCAAGTAAATAGAATAAGACATTAAATTTACACTTGCTCATAAGTCCAATAAAGCTTGACCAAACTCATGTGTCCCAATTTAGTAGGAGATTGTGGGACATCCTGGGTCTTTATACTTGGGTGGTATCTTTTGTTCAATCACTGCACTTACCTGTTCTGCCAAAAATGCAGTTTTCTTCACATGATGTTTTCTTTTGATAGTGCATAAATCCTTGATGACTTTGGCATAAGTTGGAACCCGTTTAATCAAATGTAACAAGAGAAGATTAATTTTAACTTGTTTCAAATGTTCTAAAATCTCACCTTGAATTTCTGAATTTTTCCCAACCGGTCAAAGAGCTTGAGAAAAAAGCACCGGGATTGAAAACTTACTTTCAGCTCTTTTTCCACTGTGGCCTCTTTTTCAAGGGGGGCGTCTTTACTACTCGTAGATGTGTTAATTTTAGGAGTAGGCTCACTTACAATCTTACCACTTCGAGTAGTAATGGCATTGACTTCTTTGAGATTTTGAACATCAGAAGTAGAAGCTTGTGCCATGAATTGTCCTTTCGGATTGGATTGAGGTTGAGATGGAAACTTACCTCACTCTTGTACAGTTAAGGCACTGGTCAACTTTGTGATTTGACTTTTGATTTCTTTGTTTTCGTCTACCACCTGTGCAGGAATTGTTTCAAATTTTTTATTAGTCTTACTTTGTGCCTCTATAAATGCTTGTAATGTATCCTCTAAAGAACTCCTAGTTGGTCATGCATTATATTGAGGTGCAACATAAGACTTGGGTGCTTGTTGTTCTTGTTTCCACTGGTTGTTGGCTTGTTGGTCATATTTCCAACTAAAATTTGGGTGGTTTCTGATGCGATATTTCTATATCATAAATTAAGTGCAAGTATACACTATCGTATGCAAGTAATAAAGAGACTAATTAGTCGGATGTCGAACCCACAGGGATAATTTCTTCTTATTAACCAATTACTAAAATTATGTCTTTCTAATAATTATTCAGAAAAATAAAAATTCAAGAATGAATGTAGAAAATATAAAACAAAAACACAATGTAAAGAAAATTAGGTGATAGCAATGTAGAGAAAACCTAGGATTAATATTATCCCTCAATATGTTTCTAATGATTAATCCTCTAATATTTAACTCACTTAGTCTTTATTATCGATCAAGACACTAATGTATTCACAAGCCTCTTCCAAGGTCATGCAAGTATACCTTAATTTACCAAATACCTATATTCCTATGGTACTTGTAATAAATTAAGATTCATTAAGATTAGGTCTTATTGATCATACATGCCAATTAGGTATAGTCCTATCCTAAATTGAAACTTGCATATGCAACATTGAATGTTACTCTACAATCATGCATCAAATTACCTAGGTCTAAATATTATGATTCCTCTTCCGAATTTATCAATAATATTACCAATTCATTCACCATATATTGGCCAGATATATTGAAGCATTAAACACAAGTAATTTAAATAATAAAGGACTAAGTTTATTAAATACTAAAAGATATGGCAATTAAGCGCACATATTGAGTTCAAATATTAATCCTAGAAAACAAGTTTAGCTCATGGCTACAAGAGAACAGCAGTAAAAATAATTATAAATCATGATACAATTATTAGCAAACCGATATAGACGTCGAATTGCTCTTAATTGCGCTGCCTAGGAACTCTTGATGCCGAAGAACGTCTTGTATCTCTCTCTAAAGTTGCTTCAATTAAGCTCCAATTGCTCTCTAAGACTCGTGCTCTGTATTCTTGGTGCTCTTGGGTCGTCTTGGATTGATTCTTGAAGGTTGGGAACGAGTGGCTTTATATAGGGATTGATATGAGCTTGAAAATATCATTTCTCGTCGGACTAGGACTCGCACTACCGCTGGCGCGCTATGCAGTTGTCGCTGGGGCGCTAGACGCGACTTAAGCAGGTCGTTTTTCTTATTTTGATCACTATTTCAGCGCTGGGGCGACAATTCTTGTGGCGCGGGGGCGCTGTACTCATAATTTGAAAACTTTGCATTTTAGTCCCTGTTTTCGCTCCTTTTGCATTCTTTCTTTAAATTTCGTTCAAGTCCCTATAAATAACAATAAAGCACATAAATAGCCATCTATTCTCATAAAATCATAAAATATTAATAATAAAAACATGAGAAAATATATGACAATTTTGCCCTTATCAGTTTCTCCAACTAGGATTATATGTTTCAGAGTAGGGTGAATAAGGCTTCTTGTACATCCCTAGGGCATTACATTGTTCCTCATATATTCCCCTCATCTCACTATAAGTGGGGCAATCCTAAGCTAAGTGTTCCGCTCCTCCACAGACAAAACAGACATCGTGTGACTCAACTCTAGCAACCGTGTGGGTGACCCTTCTATCTTTGATTTTCAAGGCCTCTAACTCCCTAGTTAAGACCTTTAATTGGGCTTTGAGGTTATCCTCTTCCCTAAGATGGAAAACTCGATTGGGTCGTGACCTATTTGTGCTTTCAGCAATGCTAGGTCCAGTCCATGTATGGGCTTTTTCGGTTAAGTCATTAAAGAATTCTATGGCTTCCTCAGGATCTTTGTGAAGGAACTCCCTATTACACATCATCTCAACAAATTGGCGCTCTCTAATTGTGAGTCCCTTATAGAAATAACTAACCAAGCGCCAATTTTCATACCCATGGTGAGGGCACAGATTTAGCAACTCTTTAAACCTTTCCCATGCTTGATATAAGGTTTCACTGTCTTTTTGGGAGAAGGAAGAAATTTTTCTTTTCAGGCCATTTATTTTGTGTTGTGGGAAGTATTTATTGAAAAATGCTTGGATCATTTCTGCCCAAGTTCCTATAGACCTCGGCCTCAAAGAGTATAGCCAACTCTTTGCTTTGTCTTTTAAAGAAAAAGGGAAAAATTTAAGTCTAACAGTGTCTATGGCTTCAGGTTGGCTATGGAAGGTGGCAATTACCTCTTCAAATTCCCTAACATGTACATAAGGATTTTCACTATCTAGACCATGAAAAGTGGGAAGAAGTTGTATCATTCAAGGTTTAAAATCCGAATGTGGTGTGTTAGGTGGAAATATAATGCATGATGGTGTGGCTGTGCGAGTAGGATGCAAGTAATCTTTTAGAGTTCTAACGGGGTTTTCTTCGTGTTGGCTCATTGTGTTAAAATTACAAGATGAACTAGAAGGTGAATTCTCTTCACTTAAAAATTGTGGGGGTGGTTCTAGTTCTAGTTCTCTCACAAATCTTCCTCGTTTGTCTCTAAGTCGATGCATACATCCTAACAACAATATATATATATATATATATTTTTAAGGAAAGAAATGCTTAAGGAAAATTAAGAAGTGGAATAAACATAACAAGAAATAGAAATGAGTTAGGTGGTAAGACTAACCATGAAATATAAATACAATAACTAAACAAAAGACTGTAAAGTACGAAAAAAAGGTACAATAAATAAATAATAAAAATAAAATACAATAAGCAAATAAATAAAAGGTTAGGCGGTAGAACCGGCCATTAAAATAAAAAGAAAATACAGCATGTTAACTAAAGAAAATAAAGTGTAATAAATACGTAAAAGAAAATGAAAATAAAGTGCAATAAAAAAATGTAATAAATAAATAAAGTACAATAAAAAAAATAAAGAAACTAAGTTAGGCGGTAGAACCAGCCACAAAATAAAAAGAAAATACAATAAATTAACTAAAGAAATAAAGTACAATAAATAAATAAAAGAAAGTGAACGAAGTTAGGCGGTAAAACCAGCCATAAAAAAAAAGTGCAATAAATAAATAAAAGAAAATAAAGTGCGATAAATAGATAAAAGAAAATAAACTAATTAGGCGGTAAAACCAGCCATTAAGATAATATAAAATATAACAAATTAATTAAAAAAATAAAATAAATTAGGTGGTAGAACCAACCATGAATAATAAATAAATTACAACAAAGAAATAAAACTAAGATTTTACAAAGAAAAGAAAATGTACAAAGTTACCACTTTAGTATTTATAATCGCAACCGACTTTCGCTTAATGTGCTTCCTCGGCAACGGCGCCAAATTTTTGTTTACGCTCAAAATATAACGCGGCTATCGCAGTATAGATTGAGGTGTCGATCCCACGAGTTAGCTCTTGACAAAATAGGTTGATGAAATAAAATATTAAAGCAGTAGCAAAGGATAAAATTAATTGATTTAAGTGGATGAGATAGGATTGTCTATGATTTGAAGGAAATATCTTATGATAATTCAAACAAGGCTTCGAGAATCACAATTATGCTTTATAAATCTACTCTACACTTTGATTCAATGCTTATAACTCAATTGAAAGTTTCACATCCCAAACAATCAATCGGAAGATAGAAAAATATAGCACATTTGATAACACATGTATTTGACGTAATTAAACTCTTTACAAGCATTAACATACATCATGTTCATTTATACAAGTTATCTAAGATCGCCAATATATCACTTTGACAATATTACAATAAAAGATCAACTTGAATATTAAACATTTATTGCCCTTATATGTTATCCAAGATCGACAATATATCAATTTGACAATACTGCAGTAAAAGATTAACATATAAAACAATGTCACCAGTAACAATTATAATTCACCAAGAATCACATAAGAAAAGCATGACTGAACTTATATGAGACATGAGAATTATAATCTCTGGATTATAGAAAATAGAATAGATAAAAGTTTAATCAAAACCAAACTTACAAACATTTGTAGCTCTTTGCAACGAATGAAAGCATAGACATAGACTTACTACAAATAAAAGTTCATCTCTTAGCTTTGTTAAGAACTCTAGCCTAAATTACAATACATGTTAATGAGAAGAAAAGAAGAGAGAATTATCTATTTTTAAAAACGTCCTAAGTGTCTCCTTATATAGGCAATGAATGGACATATGTCATGGATGACATCAATCTTCAATAATTTTAAGCCAATAACTCATTTATCCATTTGCAGCACATTTTTGATAATGTAAATGACCGATTTAACTTATATAGCCGACATGCAAGTTGTAGAATGTTGACTCTTCTTTCCATAGGCACCAATTTCATGCAAATTGGATGAGTATCCAATGAGATATGAGCAAAAATACAAAGATACATCAGAATTCGGCCAACAACCATTTTACCTACTTACAATGCGATTTGGTCCATGAGAACGGCTGATTTGGACTTTACCATCAACATACGAGTTGTTGATAGTTAAGTCAACAATTCACAGCTTCAAGAATTATACCAATTGAGTATGTATTTTGTGAGATACAGTCCAAATACATGAGTTGGGTCAAGTTGGGCAGGAGTTATAGTCCGATTCTGTTGTATCTCAATATTTTGGCCCATAACATGTTGGATTTGGCTTTTTCACTATTCATAAAATTTGTGTAAGATGGAGTCATGTTGCACCAGGTGCAAGAATTTCTTTATTTCGATTTCTACATTGAGAGTTATGTCCATTTTATCTAAACCTGTCCAAATAACATTCATTAATCACAATTTAAGGAGAACACTTTATTTCAAGCTAAAAATACAGAAAATACTAAAATTAGTGACATTAAATAGTGATTGAATCTCTTAACAACATGCATTTTCATGTGTTCATCAACCTTGCATTGGTGAAAATAGATCAAGAACATATAATTCGAGAACATACTTACACAATGACATTTCTTAACAGCTCTTGCAACTATTTGCAACTATATCATTGTTAATATATTCTCAGGTCTTTATCCCATTTCAGATAAGGTTCTAACTCTTTAAACCTGATCTAAACTCCTTTAGATTAATATAATGTCTGAAATATTACAAGCATCTTACCCTATAAAAATAATTAGCAATTTAATAAAATATTTATTTATTACGTAAATATGAAATTACAATATTCACATAAAATTAGAATGGCACATGAGCATAAATTCTAACAAGAAGAGACAACCCAACTTTATCGTTCCCTTTTTGCCACAGAGAATCACCAAAGCCGCCATTTGGACAGCCCCAAATTTGAGTGGAGAGTGACTTGCAACAGTTGTCGCCACTCGTGGATCCAAGCAAAGAATGCCATGAAAAACCTGCTGTTCATCACTATTGAAAAGGAGACCGTTGGTAACTGCTAATGGCGTATAGGCTATTATCAAAATTGATAGAAGCGTACGTGGCCAATAGGCACCCCTAACCCATGGCTCAATTTTTTTAGTAATAGAAAATATTTGATTCTTTAAATTTAGAAATAAGAATCCTATACAAATTATTTGACTTACAAAAAAAATCTAAAAAATCATAAAGAATTAATCAAGGAGGAAAATTGTGATATTATTTCATCACCCCCTCTTGCTATAATTTAAAAAATAAAACAAGCAAATATCTAACTATGAATTATTATGGACATAACCATTCGTCACATAATTAATAAAAATAATAAATATAGATTAAATATGCAATTACTGCTACATATAATAATAAATTATACATGTAACATGAAAAAAGGTAACTCTGATATTAGTTGTTGTTATGAAATAAAAAATATTGTTTAACAAAATAAACATAACAGAAGCCAGATCCTCCTATTCTTAATTACATATATAGGGTAAAACATTATCTCAATTTCACGTTTGTTAAATCTTGAATTAACCGACTGCAATCTTTTCAAATATCCTCAACCTTCAAACTCACGCGTGTGGACAAGTGGATCTTTCCTTAATTTGTGAAATCACAAATACCAAAATTTGAGAAAAGGGTAGTAACAAAATTCTTTTTCTATGTAAGAATACGTAAAAGAAATTATTATTGTTATGGTTATGCTCCTTTACTACTCCCTTACTCATATATATATATATGTGAATTTTTCTTGAGAATTTAGAGTTTGATTAAGATTTGAGTTAGTAAATAGATTGTAAGACCCATGGGCTTTTTAGCTTCAACTTCAAAGGCTTAATCATAATTATCTCATGACCCACCAATTTTTTTAAGTTAACCCCATGTTACTTCACTAAAAGTTAAGAGTTTTAATTAAATTGGACTTGATCTTTAAACCAATAATAATTACTTAATTGACCTTCTAATGAATGTCCATAATTAAAGCAAAGGCATAGAAAAAATGTCTTACCACTTTAATTACTTTTTTGCCTTTAAGTCACTGAATACTCTAATGATCACTTTGAATGTCTATATTTGTAAAACAATTTACAAATAATTATTATTATTCAATAAATAATTTATTAAAAACGTGCGACCAGAGATTTAAATGATCAAGCACTGCAAATAGTTTAGTGTACATTATTTATTAGATTTCATCTTGCAAATATATGTTCTTATGACCTATAAAATTATATCTCCAAGATATTGAGTTTTTAACCATTTATATGGATTTCACTTCGTGATAAGTTAAAAGATATAACGCATGAATGTAAGTTCATTATTTGCTCAGGATTAAGATCAATCAAACTTATTAAATCTTTTTTGAATTAAAATCTATGACATTTAGTTAAACAGATCGAAATTCATTAATGATTGTGAACTAAATTTAAGTTATAAAAAACTTGTGGTTTATACTCTCTGTATTAACAACATAAGCCTAATACATAGATTACATACTTTATAAATATGAACTCATCAATGTATGCTCAATTATATGTATGAATAAATTTTATTAATTAAATAAAAATATTATTACACATACTTTAAGGACATGAAATAACATTATTTATCTAACAGTTTTCATTGTCAAGCGGGAAATACAAGGTTTGGGTATTAGATAATCCTTCCATCAAAATGACATAATTGTGTCTCCATTGAATTAATCCTTTTCTTGGCTTAAGCCTTCGGCTTTGTCAATGACAATTAGCCTTCCTCATCATTTCAGCTTTTGAATTGCTTTTTCACATTTCGTTGGTATCTTTGTGCATATGATATCAAGAGTGAAGCTCAACGAGTGACCTTAGACCAAGAATACGATTTATCTTATAATGGCTGAATCCAGACTCTAAGAAGAGCTCTTTCCATTCGTTGACACTCCGTTCTTTTGCAACGTTGAACGAAGACATCATCAGCATATCACAGCATAATTGTGTCCCCGTTGAGTCCTTATCTTTGTTTTGGTCTTCGTTTTCGGTGGCCATGTCTATGATGATCACCTTCCCTCCTTGATCGTTTCTTAGAATTGCTTCCTTGCAGTTTTTTAATATATTCACGTAATCCTCATCACACCAATCATGCATAATCAACTATATTTTTTTTGTCAAACAATTAAATCAAATCAGAATAGGTACAATTAAAAATCTGTAATCTGAATGAGTTGTCACTTTTCACGCATACGTTTGCTAGCGGTGGTGCAGATCAACATGATGATTGGTATTACGGCTACTGCGTATCAATTATTCTAATGGTAAAACAACGATGTATTCTAAATTCTCAAACTGTTGAAACTTGTTCCTGTGGGTGACCTGGTTATGCTTAGGTGTATGACTGTTATACACACATATTGACAGCATATACTTATCCTTTAATTATATATGATATGTTGTATGTTTTAGAGATAGTACGCTAAAAACAAAATGCATGTAATATTTTTATAAAATAAATAAAGTTATAATTTTATATTTAAAAAGTGTTAATAAGATGTAAATATTAAAAAATTTTAAGTTTATTTATGTGAACATAACATTATTATATAATTATTATATACAAAAGAATTAAGATTATGAACAATAAAATAAAATTCATAATAAATTAATTAACATTTAAAATATTTAATTAAATATTACTAGTATGGTTTATAAATATTGAGAATGTGAAATTTTTATCTGGATCACTAATATAGTGACATTATGTTGGATGCGGTTTATGTACTATGATTATGTAAGACTGAACTAAACGTAGTTTAAATTCTTAATGAAAAATACTATTGTTAATTAAGAATTCAAATAATAGAAATTAGAAACAAGGTTTCCTTAAATGTTAGTTCTAGAACTAAATGGTTAGAGTGCTTAATTTGTAATAAAGTTACAAAATAACTGTTTAATAGTAAATTAATGGTACTTAAAGATAAATATGTAATTAGATGGGTAAAGTAGTAATTTTACCTAACTCTAATTATGAACAATCTATGGAGATTGAATTGCATATAGTGATTAAATCAATGGATTGTTCTAAGTTTTTTTAATAAATTATATTTACAATTTCAAGAGTGCAATTCTAAGTTTTTAAGTGGAATAACACTAGAATTAATAAATTGAATTAATTTATTAAAGAGTTTAATTAATTATCTAAATTTTATTAGAGCTTAAAGTTGTAGGTCCATAGGTCCTCAATATCACATATTAGTTTATTGCCGTGAATAATTAAAAGGATTTAATTTTATTAGACAATTGTTGCATCCAAAAATTAATTTCCAAACTACATATGCTTTTATATTTGGATATAATTAATTAATTGAGAATTAATTATCTTAGAGATAATATCTTATTCAAATATAATATTTAATTTGAGAAATTAAATAGATAAAAACTCAAGGATAATTTATAAAATTATGAAAGAGATTTTTGGCATAATTTTTTAAATTATTTGAAAAGAATTTTTTTCTCTCCTTACAGTAAGGGAACACATCCAACATAGAGGAATTTCCTCTATTTTGAATGTATATCTCTCCTCAAAAGGAAGAGAGATTTTTTTTTTCCTCTAAATTTCCTTTCATAAAAATTAATTTATGAAAAATTAATTTTAATAAGATTTTGAAAAGTCAAAATTTGAAGTCTTGTGACACCTAATTACTGGTAGTTACACGTGATTCATAGAGAGTGGGACTTTCTATGGCTCACTTAATTTTCTCCTTAACTGTAGAGTATTTAAATAATTAATTAAATTAAATTAAAAGACTTTATTTTAGTTGAAGTAATATTAAAAAAAAGAGATATGCCAAACATGCTTTTAGAATAAGCATTTTTTTTTAAAGAAAAAAAATAGAAACTCACTTTTCCACTCACTGTGATATAAGAGATTTAATTTGGAATCCTTTCGTAAAAGAAAACTAAGCTTGAATCAATATATATTTTTAATTCTTTTTATTTTTAAATTATACACCAATCTATATATTCATTAAGATTCAATGAAAGATTAAAAGAGTTTTTATCTGAAATAGTTTTATGTTAAATTCTGCTACAAATCCTTGATAAAAACTAACAATTAGTATCAAAGCCATGACTTTTACGAAAAATATGATTTTGGGTGTTGTAATTTATTTTATTTAATAATGTTTTATTAGTATGTATATAAAGTGGGCATTTGGATTTTTTATTTTATTTATATGATGAATGAATGTTTTGTTTATGAAATCTTTGGTAGATAATTAATTATATGGTCGTTTAGAGTTGATTTTGTTCCCCTTGAAAATCCCAAGGCCTAATTTGTAGGCTCACATCTTGCTTCACCCAAAAAGGTGGATCCAAAAGCCCAACATCTGATCTTACAGTCAGCTTCACTTAGAGAGATGGTCCCAAAAGCCCAGACTTGCTTAGAATATCATTCTATTATTCCGACTAGCTCGGAGCCTAACCGAATTAGACCACAGATGCCTAACCTCGCACTCAACTACAACTCCATCAGAACTTCGACCGGGTCAGTCTGTGCAACTCAAGCAGCTAGCAACATAGATATGTTGAGCCATTCATCCACTAAAGCACCAGCCTCCAAAGCTGCTCGGTATTTTAAAAGATGTCGAGTAGCTCGATAAGTTAATTCACAAGATCGATCTTGAGCTATATTAGATTATCCACATTAAGTCAAACAACCTAAATAAGACAAGTCATTATAAGTAACAACCAGCACCGCCCTTGGTGAGAGAATCCCATGATTTTGGGAAGCATTATCACCTAAAACATGCCAAGTAATCAGGTGATAACCTGAACTGCTACCTTCAATTGTGCTAAGCAATACGGTGATGACATAAATATCTACCCACAAAAGGCCCAATGCTATAAAAAGGGGAGGGACAACTAGAAATAAGTTCTGATTTTTTGATGCTCTAAAAAAGAATGCTCTCTCATTATTTTCTACTTACTCACTCATTATTCACTAGAATATTGATTTAAGCATCGGAGGCTCTATGCCTCCGATGATCACCTAAAACATGCCAAGTAATCAGGTGATAACCTGAATAGCTGCCCTCAATTGCGCTAAGCAATACGGTGATGACCTAAATATCTGCCCATAAAATATTCAAGGCCCAATGCTATAAAAAGGGGAGGGACAACTAGAAACAAGTTCTGATTTTTTGACGCTCTAAAACAGAATGCTCTTTCATTATTTTCAACTTACTCCCTCATTATTTACTAGAATGCTGATTTAAGCATCGGAGGCTCTATGTCGAAACCACCACTGGCAGGATCACAATGAGAGATTTTTTGAGATTTTGCATGAGCTAATTAAGCAAGAAATCTAGAAGGCTCAGGATCTCGGTCAACATCAGACAAAGCCTAAGGTTATGTTTTCACATAAAGTAAATTTAAAACTGGTTGGCTCGAGAAAGCTATTTTTTGATCAATAGGTTTTGGTGCCATCTGTAAGGAACAAAATGAAAAGTTTTGTCAAGTATCTACTGAAACACCGAGAAATGGTTGAACACTCATATAATAATAAGAACAAACTTATAGGACAATAGCAAGTGGGGGAATCTAGGGAGAAATGGAACCCAAAAAGCCTACCTAACAAACCCAATCAGTTTAACTGAAACTTCCTCGCCAAATGAGGTTCAAGAAAAGTTGCAGATGTTGAGGGAGAAAGCAGAAGAATTAAGGCAATTGATGGTGGAGATATTGAAAAAGCAGGGAAAAGACAGAGGAAGAGAGACAAGGGATGAACAAAGGAAAAATCCCAACCCTCAAAGTTTGAACACTTAAGAGAACCAAAGCTGACAGATTCAAGAGGAAAGATCAGAGGTCCCCTATTACCCTATTAGAGTGGGTTAAAGAACCTTCTAAAAAAGAAGGAAAAGAAAGAACAACCTCCTCCAAATAAGACAAAGAGGAGGACTAATGTGCTAAGAAATATAGAGTTACCAAGTGGGTTAAGATTGCCAAGCCTTCCAACCTACCGAAGAGTGACTGAGTTAAAACATTATGTTGATTAGGTGACCAACCTGCTCTCTATCGCTGGCTTAAAATAAGACCAGATGTGTAGGCTATTTCATATGTATCTTGAGGCCCTAGCTCTCATTTAGTATCAGGATCTAAAACGGTAGTGTATTTCATCTTACTATGAGCTCACAAAAAAATTTGCATAGAATTTCAAGGTTCTTGTGTAGTAAAAGATTCTCGGCAGGTAAAAAAAATCAAGCAGGAAATAAATGAAAGCCTCAAAGATTATATGAAGAGATACCATAAAGAAGTGATATTGTTAGTAGTATTTGACTAGCTAATAGCCCTGAAAGCTTTTAAGTTTGGGCTAAAGTTACATAGACTCTGGTATTACTTATTCGAGATTAATATTCTGAACAATGTTGCTACATATAACAAATCATCCAAATATATTGCCATATAGGAGTAAAAGGAGCTGAAGAGGTTGATCACAAATATTTCTCGGGGTTAAATCCACCTACGGGTAAATGAGAGATACTAAGAGAGAATGGATAGATCACGGCCACCCCTCATGGCTGAAAATACACAAAAATGGATAGAACTGACAGGCCACAATAGAGGGTGATCTACCTAAATAAGAGCACTAAACCTACCTAGAGAAATGACTAATAGAGCAAATATCACCCTCAGGCCCTCTATCCTGAGTAGCCGTAGAAGCTCGTGAGATCACCTAGTTGAGGAACAAATAGTAACTCAGATCGGTAACTTTCTTTCTCTATTTGTCCCATTGGAGGGTATCTACGACGCTATTAAGAATAGAGGCTTGCTTTCTAAAGCCTCTCATAATGGTAAAGTGATGAACACTTGAAATTACATATTTAATAAGAGTTTTACATCATTGTTTTGTATTACTAGTGTATTTAATTTTCTTAACTTAAGTATGTTTACAATATTGTACCTAATTATCTTTTAACCATTTTGTGGTAGGTTTGGTAAAATAGGCATAACTTTTTACCTAAAGATCCAATTGGAGTGATTCTTGATCTTGTGAAGAGCTGACTCAATGGAATAACATATTGTATTTCACAAATATTTGAAATTTGAGTGTTTAGAGGGTAAACATGGCCTAGAATAGAACTGGTCTACAGTATAAGCCCAGTTTGAATAGTCATCGATATTTGACCCATAACTATAGCAATACGTATCTAATACATATGACATAACTCAATTTAGAAAGATAAGAGACTTATCTACAACTTTTATGTTTTGAGTGACAGCTAATTAGGATCACATCAATTTCAAATTGGATAATCAAGTGGGTGCCTTAGTGATAATCAATGTAAATTATTTTGCCACCATTCTTGACTTTCATCAACAAAGTGGTTCGCTCCTAATTTGTCTCGATTTATCCATGTTTTTCTATAAATTGATGGCTTATTTATGTCTAAAGGATGTAATTAGAAAGTTAGAATTTAATTCAAAATACTTGTCCTTTGTATTATCTCTTTGTAATATTATTTCTCTTGTTTACTATTAAGTCATGTTATTTCTTCTTCCATTTCTTTAGTTTTATTATGTCCAAATAATTTTCTATATGCTCAGGTGAAAGGGTGAAACTCTTGATAGGATAATAAGATATGCTTAATACTTATTCATGAATTTAATGCTTCATTCTTAAGTTATACAAATTTATATATGATGTATTTATTTTGTTTGTAGAATTAATACCATTTCTTCTAAAGTGGTGATTCTTGATTTATTATTGATAAACTTTATACTTGGCACAATCTTGAAACTATTTACAAGATTTTGTGTATATACCCTTTCTTGTAAAGTGAGAGTCTTGATTTATTGTAGACAAATATAAAAATTGACATAATAAATACTTGAACCCATTTATAAGATTTGGTGTATAATAATTGAAAGAAATAAATACTAATCAATATATAAATGATGATGAACTTTAATTGTTATAATTTTCAGTTGGAACCTCCTTTGTGTGAAGATTCCAATTGAGTTATAAAAAGAGTTAAATATATTCTTACTTCTTATGTCAAGAGTGGATCCCCCTAACCTTAGCTTTTATTTGAATTGGTTAATTGAATTAATATTTGTAAACATCTTATACTGCATTAATTGTTTTAAAAGTGTTTATAATTTATAATTTTAATTCTGCTTCCCTGTGGATCGATCCCATTCTCATCCGATTATTTATCACTTCGACAATCCTGCACTTGGGAATAAACTCTTATATTCTGGATGTGTCAAGTTTTTGGTGCTGCTACCGAGAAAGTGAAATTAACATTATTTTTTTTGTTGTTTGTTTGTTTATTTTATTTTCATGGAAGGTTGAGCTTCTTAATATGCTTTATTTTATTTATTATTTTGTTTTTATTTTCATGAAAGGCTAAGCCTCTTAACTTGTTTTAGTTTATTTATTATTTTCGTTTTTTATTTTCATGAAAGGTTGAGCCTCATACTCTTTATTTATTATTCGCTTTTTATTTTTGCTTTTTATTTTCATGGAAGACCGAGTCTCCTAACTTGATTTACTTTATTTATTTTTCTATTTTTATTTTCATGGAAGACTGAGCCTCCTACTCTTTAATTATTAACTTTTTATTATATAATCTAACATTACTAATCTAACTTCTAATTATTTATCTTTATTTTACTTTTAGTTTTGCTTATTTTTATTTACCTGTGTTTAATATTTTATTTTATTTTCTCTTATTTATATTATTTATTATTATTGTATTTTGTTTTATTTCTTTTATGAGCGGTTGGTTTCGAGATCTTAATTCTTATTGTTTGGTAAAAGGTAATTTCGAAACTTCCTTTGATAATTTGTTAGATTCTCCTTCATCTTCTCATTCTTCACGTTGCCATGACCGAAAATCAAATTGAGGGACTCATAGACTCAGGGGACAATTAGTCCCAACATAATGACCATAACCGACCTAGGACACTTAGAGACTATATGAACCCTATACGAATCGGTGCACCATCTTGCTTAATTTTTCCTCCGGACGCAATACATTTTAATTTTAAGCCAAACATTATCCAACTTTTACTCACTTTTCATGGCTTAGATGCAAAGAACCCTTATCTACATCTAAAAGAATTTGAAGAAGTGTGTAACACGTATAATGACCAAAATTATAGCATGAACACAATTCAATTTAAGCTTTTTCCTTTTTCTTTAAAAGATAAAGCTAAAACATGGCTACAAAACCTTAGGTCAGGATCAATTTCTTTATGGGATGAGATGCAACAACAATTTCTGAAAAAGTTTTTTTCTTCCCATAGAACAAATTCTTTCAAAAGACAAATCACCACTTTTTCCCAAAAACCAGCAGAGACCCTTTACCAATGTTGGAAAAGGTATAAAGAATTACTTAATACCTGTCCCCATCATGGCTTTGAAATATAGAGACTAGTCTCAAATTTCTATGAGGGCTTAACACCCCAAGTTAGGGAAATTGTAGAAATGATGTGTAATAGAACATTTTAGGACAAATAACCAGAAGAGGCAATAAACTATCTTGACTTACTAGCAGAAAATGCTCAAAATTGGGACACTACTGGTACCTGTGAGGCACCTAGCAAAAATCAAACCACTACATCTAGTGGGGGTATTTATCATCTTAAGAAAGACCATGACCTTTAAGCCAAATTAGCATCCCTTGCTAGAAAAGTCGAAACCTTAGAAATGAAAAAGAGTTGTCAAATAAAATCTGTTCAAGAAATTGTGTGTCACATTTGTAAAACCCATGATCACTCTATCAATGATTGCCCAACTTTACCTGCATTTAGGGAATATCTCTATGAACAAGCCAATGTTCTAAATAAGTTCAAGCAGTTAAACAATAACCCATATTCATAAAACTATAATCCTGGATGGCGAAATCACCTGAATTTTAGTTGGAGGAATAACACTCAAGCACAGGTTTTACAACCAACTTTCCAACCATACCAAAATTTTCAAAATCATCAAGGTTATGCACCATATGTCCCATCTCCTAGGAAAAATCTTGAAGAAACTTTGCATACATTCATTGAAAAGCAAGAGTCTGTTAATTCTCAAAATGCTCAAACATTTGCTGATTTGAAAGATACTCTTGATAAATTTACATCTGCACTGAACATTCATGAGAAAGGAAAATTTCCTTCTCAACCACAGCCAAACCCTAAAGGACAACATAACTCAAATGTATGTAGTTCAGAAAGCCAACACATGGATCAAGTTAAAGTAGTTATCACTTTTCGGAGTGGTAAAATTGTTGAAAAAGAAATTCCTAAACCTCATGAGAGCGATGAATCAATCTCTAAGGGTAAGAAAAGTGTTGAACCTATACCTAATGAAGAAAACACCAAACCCTCACCTCCACCCCCATTTTCTCATGCATTACGTAATACTAAGAAGATGAATCACAATCCTGAAATTTTTGAAATCTTCAAACAGGTAAAAGTTAATATTTCTTTACTGGATGCTATTAAACAGGTTCCCTCTTATGCAAAATTTTTGAAGGATTTATGCACAGTAAAAAGAAAACTAAATGTGAAAAAGAAAGCATTTTTAGCCGAACAAGTAAGGCCATTCCTCAGAACAATAATGCTTTGAAATATAAAGACCTTGGTTTTCCTACAATTTCATGTATTATTGGAAGTCATAAAATTGAACAGGCCTTACTTAATCTTGGTGCTAGTGTGAATTTACTGTCGTATTTAGTTTATCAGCAGCTCAATCTTGGTGAGTTAAAATCAACTTCTCTAACCCTTTTACTTGCCGATAGATCAATAAAAGTACTAAGAGGGATAATGAAAGATGTTTTAGTTCAAGTTGATAAATTTATATATCGTGTAGATTTTATTGTCTTGGACATAGTACCTGTTAAATGATGTAATTCGATACCTATTATTTTACGTCGTCAATTTTTAGCAACTTCTAACGCTTTAATTAATTGTGGGAATGGAGTAATGAAGCTTTCATTTGGAAACATGACACTTAAACTCAATGTTTTCAATATGTGTAAGTAACCATATGAAGGGGAGGATGAAAATGAAGTAGACGACATGATTAAAACAATTGTGGAGGATCATATTCAAAAATGGAGTTCTATCGATCCCTTATAAATGTGTTTAATAAATTCATTTGATTCAAATATAAAATTAGATCCTGAAATCTCTGACATATGTTTTTTACTTGACCGTGCACAGGTGATTGAAAATAAAAGATGGAAACTAAAGTTTGAAGAATTGGACGAAAATAAGGATAAACAGAATGAAATTTCAAAGTTGGAGTTAAAACCTCTGCCTGAAGGATTGAAATATGCATTTCTTTGAGAGAAACAAACTTACCCGGTGATAATCTCTTTTACACTCACAAGCGAACAAGAAGATAAGTTGATTGAATTATTGAAAATGCATAAAAATACAACTGGGTGGACTTTAAAAGACATAAATGGTATTAATATGTTGATTTACACACATAGAATATACCTAGAGGATAATGCCAAAACTTCCCAACAACCTCAAAGGAGATTAAATCCACATATAAAAGAGGTAGTGAGAGTTGAAGTTCTCAAATTACTTGAAGTAGGAATCATCTATTCTATCTCAGATAATAAGTGGGTAAGTCCTACTCAGGTAGTATAAAAACAAATATGGAATCACAATCATTAAAAATGAAAAGGTGAGTTAATACTAACTCGAGTCTCATCTAGTTGGAGGATATGCATAGATTATAGAAAGTTGAACTCGGCCACTAGAAAAGACCATTTTCCTTTACCATTCATTGATCAAATTATAGAAAGAATAGTAGGACATCCCTACTATTGCTTTCTAGATGGTTATTCTGGCTATTATCAAATTCTCATAGCACTAGAGGACCAAGAAAAGACTATATTCACATGCCATTTTGGAACCTTTGCTTTTAGAAGAATGTCCTTTGGACTTTGTAATGCCCCAACAACATTTTAGAGATGTATGTTAAGCAATTTTAGTGACTTGATTGAGCATTATTTAGAAGTTTTCATGGATGATTTAACTGTGTTTGAAAATTCTTTTGATAATTGTCTTGAAAACTTAGAAAAGTTCTTAAAAAGATGTGAAGAAAAGAGACTTGTATTGAATTGGAAAAAATGTCATTACATGGTTACTTCTAGAATTACTTTGGGATATGTAGTATCTTTTAAACGAATTGAAGTAGATAAGGCAAAAGTTGAACTCATTACATATTTGCCTCCACAAAAAACAGTAAGAGAAGTCCGATCCTTTTTAGGATATGCTAGATTCTATAGGAGGTTCATAAAATACTTTAGTGCTATATCTAAACCTCTTTTTAACCTCTTAGCAAAAGATGTATCATTTAAGTGGACTCAAGAGTGTCAAAATTCGTTTGAAAAATTAATTGGCCTCTTAACATCTGCTCCTATCATATAATCTCCTGACTGGTCTTTACCTTTTGAGCTCATGTGTAATGCTAATGACTACGCTGTTGGTGCTGTATTGGGACAAAGAAAGGAAGGTAAATCCTATGTAATTTATTATGCAAATAGAACTTTAAACAGTACACAAATGAATTACACAACAACTGAAAAAGAACTACTTGTTGTAATATTTGCATTAGAAAAATTTTGTTCTTGCGTAATTAGTTCTTCAACTGTTGTATTTACTGACCATGCTGCTATAAGGTACTTAATGTTAAAACAAGATGCAAAACCAAGGCTAATTCAATGGATTCTATTGCTTCAAGAATTTATTATCACTATCAAGGATAAGAAGGAAGCTGAGAATGTTATTGCAGATCACTTATCAAGACTCGCACCAGATTCATCAACAGAAATAACACCTATTAATGATTCCTTTCCCGATGAATTTTTATTTTCTACTATTACAATGCCTTGGTATGCTAATATTGTTAATTTTCTTGTAACAGGAGAAATGCCACCTCAATGGAATGCTCAAAACAAAAAGAAATTTTTAACTGAGGTAAGAAAATTTTATTGGGATGATCCTTATCTCTTCAAATATTGTCGTGATAAAATATTTCAAAGATGCATCCCCGACAATAAGGTAAGTAAAATTATTGAATTTTGTCATTTTGAAGCATGTAGGGGACATTTCTCATCAAAGAAAACAACTGTAAAAATCTTGCAGTATGGATTTTATTGGCCCACTTTATTTATAGATACACATGCATTTTGTATAACGTGTGAAAATTGTCAAAAGTTGGGATCAATTTCAAAATGAAACATGATGCCTTTGAACCCCATTCTTGTTATTGAAATCTTTGATTATTGGAGGATAGATTTCATGGGACTATTTTCGTTATCATTTGAATTTACGTATATCTTAGTTGTAGTAGATTATGTCTCAAAATGGATTGAGGCTATTCCATGTCAAAATAATGAGCATAAAACAATCATGAAATTTTTGAAAGAAATTATCTTAAGTTGATTTGGAATCCCTCGAGCCATTATAAGTGATGGGGGTAAGTATTTTTGTAATAAACCATTTGAAACATTAATGAAAAAATATAGTATTACTCATAAAGTTGCCACCCCTTATCATCCTCAGACAAGTGGACAAGTTGAATTAGCAAATAGGGAGATAAAACAAATTTTAGAAAAAACTGTAAACCCAAATCGCAAAGATTGGTCTTTAAGACTAAATGATGTACTGTGGGCTTATAGAACTGCTTTTAAAACTTCATTGGGTATGTCTCCTTATGAGATAGTTTATGAAAAACCTTGTCACTTACCTGTGGAACTTGAGCATGAAGCCTACTGGGCCATTAAAACTTTCAATGCAAATCTTGATTCTGTTGGACACATACATAAATTACAAATAAATGAACTTGAAGAATTGAGAAATGATATATATGAGAATTTGAAAATTCATAAAGCTAAAATCAAAACTTTTCATGATAAAAACAATTCAGAGAAAAACATTTGACACAGGTTAGAAGGTTTTGTTTTATAATTCTCGACTTCACATATTCCCTGAAAAAGTAAGATCAAGATGGAGTAACCCTTTTATTGTGAAACATGTGTACCCTTATGGAATAATTGACATTGAAAATCCTAGAAATGGGAATGTGTTTAAGGTAAATAGACAAAAACTCAAGCCGTTTCTAGAAAATCAAGCTTTTCATGAAGAATTTACATCCTTGTCGGACCCTTGTTAAGAGACCAATTAATCTTTGTTTTATATATTTACATATTTATATATATTTATTTTTCTTCTAACTTTATATATATATTTTTTAACTTGCAGGTTAATTTAGTATTTTTGTTAAAGTTTTATTTTGCACCCCGGTTAAGTGGCGAATAACGGTACTCCGTGATATTTCAAGTCAATTTTGTCAGTTTCCATAATTACTGATATCTTCTCTTCTTCCCCATTTTCTAAAAAAAAATGGATAACATTCTAAAAAATTTGAAAAAACGTTTTCCATCATTGCCTCAAAATTTCTTGAAGAAAATTTACCAAGCAAGATATGAAAGATTAAGGTTATTAATGATTATGAATATACCTGTTGATTTACGTTGGTTAATTGAAGCCAAAGTTCAATTGACAGGTGAATTTTCAGACTCATTAATTTCTTATATGCTTGGCTTAGGTAAAAGCTCTTTTGCAAAAAAACGAAGAGCAAAATGATTAAACGTTTGTTACAAGTGTGCACGCATGACTTGTAACACAGGTTGCCACACTTTAGGAATGGTGTCTATAAATTACGAAGATAAAATTAGGTTCATTAAGGATGGCCTAAGTAAGGAGTCTTTAAATGATATCTTATCGACTCTTGAGACACATCCTAATGGATATGTGCATATTACAATTTGTGAATTATGGGACATATTCCTAAAAGAACATGAGCGGCACAGTCTCGAAAATCTAACTTTAAAAGACCCTATTTGCCAATTTATAAAAAAATTAGATAGGAAGCCCATCCCCGACCCATAGAGGGCGTTTAAGTCGTTACTGAACGTAAAACTAGAGGAAGATGTGAGCCACAATCACAACTACTTGTATATATTTACTATAGCTGTTATTTTTAAATATTTTATTTCAAACTCAAACGTCTTTTCAATAACCAACCACCTATAGCCCTTTTTATAAATCTTGCATTTTAAGCTGACAACCCATGTGACTTTTCCAGCTAACAATTTAGAAAATGGTAAAAAGGTGTTGAACATTTTGCATTTTAAGTCAACAGGCCATGTGACTTAACTTTACACCACATTTTGGTTCTATAAATACATTGCATTATTTCTACATCTTTATACAAACTCAAAATCATTCGAGAGAGAGGGTGAGTGTAATAATGGAAGGAATATCAACTCGTAAATTTACAAAAATTTGTGTCTTTTGTGGATCCAACCTTAGAAAAACTAAAGCGTTTATAGAAGCAGCAGAAACCCTTGATAAGGTGTTAGCTGAGTGAAATATTCATTTAGTATATGGGGGAGGTAGTCTTAGATTAATGGGACGTGTGGCAACCACTGCATAAAATAAAGGCAGTCGAGTTTTTGGTATCATACCGAAAGTTCTAGCTGTTGGAGACAATGTAGAAAAAATAATTGGGGATGAGTTACAGGTATCATCAATGCATGAACGAATGTTTTTTATGCTTTGTAATGTTGATGCCTTCATAACTCTACTTAGAGGTTTCAAAACATTGGAGGAAAATTTTCAAATTGTCTCATGAGAATAATTGCAAATCCATAAAAAAAAAATCCATTGGTTATTAAATATTGATGATTTTTATAATGAGTTGTTATCTTTTCTTGACTATGCAGTGGAAAAATAATTCGTCTCATCGGTAGCACGACAGATCCTCATTTCTGCTTCAATTATTGATCAGTTACTTAATGAACTACAAGCTTTTATACCTTTATCTGATCCAACAATGAGTTAGATAGATTGGTATACTGATAATAGTGAAAAGAAACATAAGATAGATTTGACGCTTTGTTTGTAACCTATCTACTTCTATGCATTTACAAGCATTTTGTGTGGCTTATTTTATTTTGTTGTAGGTTTAATTTCCAATAAAAGATGTTTCAGGTGATATCTTCTATACTTTACTCTTTCTATATTTTGACATTTAGGACAATGTCTCAATCTGGTTGGGGGGAGGATAGTTGATATATAATGTTAGTGTTAATTATTTTATTTTATTGTTGTTATCACTTTATTCTATAAAAAAAATTCATGAATGGTATGAATAAAAGGTTTAGTTATGCATTCTTGAGACGCATTCTTGTTCTAGAATGGCAGAGTAAAGAGTACATTACTGAACGTTTGAAACACATTCTAATTGGTTTATTTTTAATGTATTTTATGTTTGTTGCTTAAGTTTTTGGTAACTCTTGCGTAAATAAATTTGCTTTTCTATCGATGTATGATTTCAAAATTGTTTAGTTTAAATCACTTTTTCTATCTAGGTTATTAAAGAATAACTTCTGAAATTATTTCTTGAGAACAATACTAAGCCTTGTGGTAAGATTGATGATTCAATATATATGCCAAGAGAATTTCCATGTTTATGTATACATATTATTTTTTAAACTCACATATCTTTTGTGAGTGAGTGGAGAGATTTGAGATAACAGCTTACGAACTTTCATTGATTTTTTGAAATGGTTAATTTTTGCTTGGAATGATAGTATTTGGGATGGGGAATGATTTGGTTGCTTTGCTGAAGGATGAGAAAAAAAAAATTTGAAAAAGTATTATGGTGATAAATTGCTCTTATTTTGTAATGATTCCTTGTGTCTTTCAAACAAAACAAAAAAAAAAAGAGTGAAAAAAATAGAAAAGAAGTCAATTCAGTTCAATAAAGTCTTCATTCAATTTTAGAAGACTAAATTCATTAGGAAACAATCTTAGCATTGGACTTTCTATTCATAAGATTCGTATAAAATAATTAAAGTCTTGAAGCTAGCATGTGGCAAAAAGATTTGACTCTAAATAATTAATTTTTCTATCTTTGGATCAATGTTAGTTTGTCTGTCTGTCCCTAAATGTAACTTTTTCTTGAGCAATTATCTGTTTTTCAACTCCATGAGTGAAATACTAAGCCATTAAACAAGTTATTCACCTGTGAGGATATGGAGTTGAGGCTTTTACTTGAAAAAATATTTTCAAGACTATATATGTTGTGGTTTATGGTAAGAAGGCTTTGGCTTAATTCACACACAGACATAAAATTTTGGAAGTTATGGTTGATATAACCTTTATAGCGATTGTGATCTTGAACTGACGTTTTGTTTGAAATACTTAGGTACTGTTCAAATTTTATTTATGCTCAAATTGCTAGGGACTAGTAATAAGCTAGTTGGGGGTGTGTGATGAACACTTGAAATTACACATTTAATAAGAGTCTTACATCATTATTTTGTATTACTAGTGTATTTAATTTTCTTAACTTAAGTATGTTTACAATATTGTACCTAATTATCTTTTAACTGTTTTGTGGTAGGTTGGGTAAAATGGGAATAACTTTCTATCTAAAGATTCAATTTAAGTGATTCTTGATCCTATGAAGAGTGGCTCAATGAGCTAACATATTTTATTTCATAAAGCATTTGAAATTCGAGTGTTTAGAGGGTGAAAATAGCTTAGAACAGAACTGATCTGCAGTACAGACCCAGTTTGAACAGTTATCAGTATTTGACCCATAACTATAGAAATACGTATCTAATATATATTCAACAACTCAATTTGGAAATATAAGAGACTTATCTACAACTTTAATGTTTTAAGTAACATCTAATTCGGATCACATCAGTTTTAAATTGGATAATCAAGTGGGTGCCTTAGTGATAATCAATGTAAATTCTTTTGCCACCATTCTTGACTTTCATCATCCAAGTGGTTCCCTCATAATTTGTCTTGATTTATCCATGTTTTTCTAAAATAGGTGGCTTGTTTATACCTAGAGGATGTAATTAGAAAGTTAGAATTTAGTTCAAAACACTTGTCCTTTGTATTGTCTCTTTGTAATCTTATTTCTCTTGTTTACTATTAAGTCATGTTATTTCTTCTTCCATTTCTTTAGTTTTATTATGTCCAAATAATTTTCTTTATGCTAAGGTGAAAGGGTGAAACTCTTGGCAGGATAATAAGATATGCTTAACACTTATTCATGAATTTAATGCTTCATTCTTAAGTTATGCAAATTTATATATAATGTATTTATTTTGTTTGTAGAATTAATACCCTTTCTTCTAAAGTGGTGATTCTTGATTTATTATTGACAAACTTTATATTTGGCACAATAAATTCTTGAAACCATTTACAAGATTTGGTGTATATACCTTTTCTTGTAAAGTGGGAGTCTTGATTTATTATAGACAAATATAAAGATTGGCATAATAAATACTTAAACCCATTTATAAGATTTGGTGTATAATAATTGAAAGAAATAAATACTAATCAATATATAAATGATGATGAACTTTAATTGTTATAATTTTCGGTTGGAACTTCCTTTGTGTGAGGATTCCAATTGAGTTATAAAAAAAGTTAAATATATTCTTACTTCTTATGCCAATAGTGGATCCCCTTAACCTTAGCTTTTATTTGAATTGATTAATTGAATTAATATTTGCAAACATCTTATACTGTATTAATTATCTTAAAAGTGTTTATAATTTGTAATTTTAGTTCTACTACCCTGTGGATCGACCCCGTTCTCATTGGGTTATTTATTACTTCGACAATCCTACACTTAGAAATAAACTCCTATATTCTGGACCTGTCATAAGGCGGTTGAGTAGCGGATAAATCTGAGAAGCTGTTTTAAGTTTCACTACAGTATGGGGCATACTACTAGCAAATGTCTCGAGTTGAGAAAATAGATGGATGCCGTGATGAAAAATGGATATTTAGGGGAATTTTGAACAGATAGGCAAAATAATCGACCCACTGGTCGCTTTAGCAAGTCTGCTCAGAATGCCACTATAATTATATCTGAAGGATCAATACTAGCGAATGACTCAAACCAACAGAGGAAAAATTACTTGCGGTATTCAATAGTGAGACATCAGGTCATGTGTAATACACCATTAGCGAAAAAATCATGGGTACAACAAGAAATCATGATCATGTTTACCAAGAAGGATACCGAGAGAGTAAGTTACCTACATGATGATACACTCATTATGGCCATGCAGATGGCAGGTATGGAAGTAACAGGGTATTTGTTGACCCTGGAAGTTTGGTCAACATCATATTTAAGGAAATCGTGGATGAAGTAAAGATAAAAATTATGTATATGAGAAAAGCCTAGACATCACCATAAGGATTCAGCGAGGATTTGTGATGCCGACTGACATAGTAGCCCTTTCCATGACCTTAGGCCTAAAACCATATGAAAATATAGTAATGATCAACTTTATGGTGGTTAACCAGTCGTTCCTATACTAGATCTTGCTCAGGCAGCCATTTATAAGAAGCACCAATGCATCCCTATCTATACACTATCTAAACCTCAAGTTCCTTGTTAGAGAAGGGATAGGTGTAGTGTCTGGAGATCAAAAGATAGCTAGGAGCTATTATAAAGTGTCAGCCAAAAGGATTGATTGTATCTTTGTTGTTGATCTATAAGACAATGATAAGGAATCACTTGAGCCAGCAGAAGAGTTAAGCTAGGTTCAAATAAAACTTGATGTGATTAAAAAGGCAACTAAAATTGGCTCCCAGCTTGAACCTGAGGTCAGAGAGGGTTGACGGTACTCATACAATAATTCTTAAATATCTTTGTATGGTCACATGAAGATATGTCATGGATTAACCCTACACTAGCCTTCCATGCACTAATAGTAAGTCTGACTTTCAGGACGATCAAGCAGAATATGGGGATATTTAATTAAGAGAGAAATGTAGTGGCAATTGAAGTAGAGAAATTGTAAGCCGCAAAATTCTTCTGAAAAATGCATTACCCAGAATGGCTAATGTTATCATAGTCCACAAGACAAATAGAAAGTGGAGGATGTGTGTTGACTTTACTAACCTAAATAAGGAATGCCCTAAAAATAGCTTTCCCATCCCCAAAATAGACCACCTGGTCGACTCTACAGCAAGGTATAAACTGCTCATATTTATAGATGCCTTTTCTAGGAATAACCAAATCCCATGTTTCTACTAGATTAGAAGAAGACTTCTTTCATCATACATCAGGGGAGTTACTATTACAAAGTGATATAGTTCGGCCTTAAAAATACAAGGGCTACATATCAAAGATTAGTTAACAAGTTCTTCAAACCTTTGATAAGGAAGAACATGGAAGTATATGTAGACGATATGATAGCTAAGTCTACTAGATCGGGGGACCATACAAAATATTTGAGAGAAGCTTTTGAGATTCTGAAGAGGCACAACATGAAATTGAACCTTGAGAAATATGCTTTTAGGGTGAAGTCTGGAAAGTGCTTAAGATTTATTATTAGCAAGAGGGGAATAGAAGTTAACTTAGATAAAATCTGTGCTATCCTAAAGATGAAGTCTCTAGTACAGTTAAAGAGATTCAACAGCTCATGCAATGAGTAACAGCCTTGAGCCGGTCTATATCTCGAGCCACTAATAAGTGTTTCGAATTCTTTCAAGTTATAAAGAGAAGAAAGAAGAATTGATGGACACTAGACTATGTGGAAGCATTTTAGCAGCTCAAGGCTTACCTCTCCTAACCTATGAGTTAACACTATATCTTATTGTCTCAAATAAAGTGGTGAGTTTAGTACTGATGAAGAAGGAGATAGAGGTCTAGTAACCATTTTACTTTGTACGTAAATCCTTATTCGATCTAGAAAACAGATATCCTCCTAAAGAGAAGCTAGTCATTGCTCTTATAATGTCAGTAAGAAAGCTGCGACCATACTTTCGGGCTTATATGATTATGGTCATCATAAACCAGCCCTTAAACATATTCTACATAAGCCAAATTTGTCAGGCCATCAGGTCAAATGATCAATAGAGCTAAGTGAATTTGACCTATAATATAAACCTCAAGTAACAATCAAAGGGCAAGCCCAAGCTGATTTTGTGGTAGAATGTACACCTAGGGTGCTAGAAGTAGATGAGATTGAGGAAGAAACACTAAGGAAGAGCACGACTTGGGTACTTTACATTGATGGATCATCCGTCTTCAAGCATGTGAAGTAGAGATAGTCATTGTCAGTTTAGAAGGAGATGAAGTAAACTATGTTGTTAGATTCAGGTTCAAGGCCTATAATAATAAAACTAAGTATGAGGCTCTTTTAGTTGGATTAAAAGTAGCTCGAGCTGTAGCCGCCACAGAAATACTAGTGAAGAGTGATTTCCAGTTAGTGGTAAATCAGATGAATAGTAACTTTAAAGCTCGGGAGGAAGACATGATAGCTTACCTGAATGAGTATAGTTAGTGGTAAATCAGAGAAGCCAAATTATAGTTAATTATAAGGAGTGAAGCCATTGAGTTGATGTGATAACCTAGTTGGCATCCAACAAAGAAGCTCAGTTACCCTGAACAATCCCTGTAAAGTTTGTTCTCACAACTAGTACACAAGAGGAAGAACAAATAAATACAGGTCAACCCACAACTTAGCTGGATTGATCCAATCTGGGACTAAATTCAAAATAGAACCCTCATAGAAGATAAATGAAAGGCCTACAAACTTAAATTTTGAGCGGCTGAATATTCAGTTATTAAAGGAATATTACATGGAGGGGGCTTCTCTCATCTTTACATAAGGTGTTTGGGACGACAAAAAACAGAGAAGGTTCTCAGAGAAGTTTATGAAGGGATGCGTAGCAACCATTCTAAAGTGGAAGTATTAGCCCATAAATTTATAAAAACTGTTTACTATTGACCAACCACCCTCTAAGATGTAAAATACCTAGTCAGATAGTGTGATGCATGTCAAAAGTTCATTGACAAGATATAGGCACTAGCTGAAGAGTTAACTACTATGGCAGGGTTGTGGCGTTTTGCCCAATGGGGGTTGGATCTAATATATAACCCTTACCTAAAAAAAAAGGTCCTGTAAATATATGGTGGTAATAATGAATTATTTCATAAAATGGCTGCTTATCAACAGAAGGTAGAAATATACTATAACAAGAAAGTGCGAGCTTGGGAAATTCATGGAAGGTTGTTCTCAACACCAAAAATCTAGTAGATGGGGTCCTAGGTTAGACATAAGAAAGCCCTTACAAAATGGTTATGAGAATAAAACGAGCCTACAAGCCTGAAAGAACTTGAGAGAATGTGGTAAGAAAACAATGGAGTGTTGAGCTGCTGAAGAAGTATTATCCTGGACACTTGTGTATTGTTGATCTCTTTTTTCAAGAACAGATATTCTATGTTATGTACTTACAAAAGCTGGAAAAAATACTAATTGTGTCATTCCACTTACTTACAATGGAACTACCCTCGGCTCGAGATGCCTTTTGAAGAAGTCAACAGTAGTCCACAAACAGATTGAAGGCTCTCGCTCGCGCTAATAATCTGGCCTGCCCTTTTTTAGGGGTCAGTCAACTCATTCTTAGGAGAAGAAAACATTAAGGCTACTAATTTTCTTGCATGTCTACGAGACCAAATGGTTGCTCATGCTCTAATTTGCAATTTGAAGAATTGAATACAAGGCTAATGCTCATTGAGGTTATCTCTTAAGGGGTAAAACACTCAAAGGAATCGACACTAGAGGGTTTAACACTCTTTAATGTTATCTCTAAGGGGTGTGGCACTCAAAGGGGTTACCCAGATCAACACTAGAAGGTTCAACGCATTTTAAAATTATCTCTTATGGGATACGACATTCAAAGAGGTTACCCAAATTAACAAGATGGTTCAATGCTTTTTGAGGTTATCCCTTAAAAGGTGCGATACAAAAGGGCTACTCGGATCGACACAAGAGGGTTCAACGGTGCAGCATTCAAAGGGGCTGCCCGGATCAGCGCAATAGGGTTCAATGCTCTTTGAGGTTATCCTTTAGGGGTGCGGCACTCAAAGGGGTTACCCGGATAGGTAAGAGGGTCAACGCTCTTTAAGGTTATCCCTTAGGGGGTACGGCACTCAAAGAGGTTATTTGGATCATCTAAAAGGTTTAATGCTCTTTGAGGTTATCCCTTAGGAGATGCTATACTTAAAGGGGTTACTGATATGGGATAATTAAGTCTAATATTTTCATCTTCTAAACTTAATATTTATTCGTTTAAATTACGATTATTTTCCCTTTTATGTGCTTATTGTTATTTTGTAGGTTTAGAGTCAATGGAGAAAATAGGGATGAAAATCCAAAGAAAATAAGGCAAAAATATCAAATTACTACAATACCCAGCTATAATAGATTGATACAGTGTCGAGTTACAGTATCTTTATACAGTGTCCAACACCGCAGCACTGTGTAAACAGTACTTATAAACATTAACTCGTTAACAATAATCTTAATCTGACTTTTATTTGATGTTTTACCCTAAATTAAAGACATAAACCTATAAATAAAATGCCAAAACTCCCTATTCAATGAATCAAGAGGAATCAAGAAGAGAGAGAAAGTGTAATTTTTAGAGGATCAAGAAGACTAGAAGATTGAATACTGTAAAAACAATTACTTTTATCTTTTTAACTCTTTATCTTTCTAATTTTTTATGATTTTTATAATGTTATTCTTGATAAGCTCTATAATACTTTTATTTCATCATAACCTAAGTTTTATTTCAAGGATTAAACTATTGAATCTAATAGGAAGTTGGATTTTATTGACACTTAGTTTAAAAACGTAATACACCGAATTGATTCATTCTATCTTTTGTTCATTACTTTATATTGTCAGGGATCTAAGACATGTGGGTTTATGCATGTGTAAGTGTGTCTATTGCTTAAAAAAGTATTATATATGAATTTTAACGTGGCGAAAGCATAAACATGCAATAAACACAATAAATAAATATATTAATCACATTAATATATAAATAGGATAAAGATCTCACCTCAACGTGTAACGCTATACACGTATTTTTTTCTGAGTTCGCATGGAGACCAATTCGTAGGCAGGTCTAGTTACTAATACGGTGGGCTTGGTGAGCTAGAATAGCAGCCTTATACGCAACACTGGGTTTAACTCTTAAACCCCAAAATGGCCACTGTGTGTTTTTATCCTTTTTTCCAAAAGGATAAGAAATGGAGAATTTGAAGCAATCTACAATTGCTTCAATTGAGTAGATTGCTTCAATTGAAAGCATAAAGAAAAATGAAAGAATTTCATTTTTCTATTTTTTTTTTCTTCTTCTCCTCATTCGGTTTTCTTCTTCCTCTTCTCTTCTCCATTTCCTTTATTTGCTTTTCTCTTTCGTAACACAAAAATACACACATCTAATTTACAAATTTCTCATCTCCCTCTTTATATATATCTAATATATATATTAAATATTAATATAATATATTATATAATAATAATAAATAAATAAAAATACTAATGGGTGCCAACTATTTAGCACCCAAAATATAATATTATTATATATGTAATATCATATAGTATAATAATATATAATATAATATAATAATATATTATATAATAAAATAAGAGAGATATTTTAATTATTTAATAATTAAATAATCAAAGTGTTAAATGACCATTTTTCCCCTCATGAATAGTTACCAAGTCTACCACCTAGTGGGTCCCACCAAACCCACACTTAGGTAAACTCAACCGAGGGTCCACAATGCGCCATGTGTCATTATACAATTAGTACATAATAATTATTAACTAATTGTTATATTTAATACTTAAATACAGACACGCACACATTCCTGTAGTAATGCTGAATATTGCTAGATGAAACAATTTAATCCGGCATGCTACCCTAGCACACGTCACGGATATACAAATCAGCGCGTACAACCATGCAAGCTGAGGTTACAACACATACATATAGTCCTTCCGTCATGATATAGATTATCACCGTCAAATCTCCTAGTATTCATCCATATCTTATCTTCAGACTCGTATCTCACTGAACAATATATGCAACCTCTTTTGCCATATTGTTCTACCCTGGCGGAACTCTTTTTCGAGATTAATGCTTGTGGCCACAAGACTTTTCGAGATACAGTCTCGAAGCATCTAGATATCGAACTCCCTATGTGAGCTAACGGATCTCATATTTGTACGCACTGGACTCCATAAGCATCGGACCATCCCAGTGACACCTAACGGTCACACTATAAAATATCTGCGACATGCGTAGAACCAAAGTATGATGGATCACTTACAAGCCCACTATGGCACTCAGGTCAAAGGACCACGTATACATTACTCAACTCAAGAGGACCCTCCATTGACGGCTTACATAGGGTGTTTATCGGAGGCCTTCGTGAGTCTGTCTCATATCCAGTCCTAACTGGATACCCATATGTCAATAGGAGCTCGAAGCTCACGATCGGCTAGGAACGACCATCTATACCTTATAGGTATGACATATGCTAATCTATATAAAAGGTATTTATCGACAGACTCGCATTGGTAGAAATAGATTAGGGATAATTATTCGAGAACATACTTGTGTAACTAGCATTTCCTGGCACCTGATTGCAACTCTTGAAACTATGTAGTTATTTGTATATTCCTAGGTCTATGTCCTATTACAGACAAGGTTTCAACACTTGGATCTGCTGAGTATTATGACCAACTAACACTTAGCTGTGCTATTTTTTAGCATTTATATCTCTCAGCGTGGTTAACTACGAGCCCTTATCTAAACTTCTTTAGATCTGACCTGAACATCTTCAGATATATAATGTCTGTAACAGTACATTGCTAATACCATATTAATAGATATTAGCGATTTAATGGGAATGTACACTTGTATAAATACATAAGTATATGTACATTCAGGGATGGCACGTAAGCACCGACCCTAACAATCTCTCACTTGCTCTAGTGTCATTCCTGATGGCATCTCATACACATCGACTCTACGTGTTTCATAAACCATTTTAGAGTCATAGCATTAGAATGTGGGTCCGTTAAATTATTTATAGAACACTTCTACAAATAATCACATCTCCTTCAACCAAGATCACTCTAGTCATGTGAGACTCCTCTCAACATAATTAGAGTACTGGTGTCCTCTTAACACTTCGGCTTGTACTATGGCCTTGTTTTATCGTAAACTTATGGGATAGGATCCATCTGTGTTGGAACTCTTCCATGGGCCAACAATAAATCTATGAATCTTCACTGCCACTTTCGCTGCGCCAATCTAAATTAGCAGTGAATCCCAGTTTGGTGCAATTCCAACTCATCTAGTACTAATGAGAATAAGCACATTTTAGATGTAGACTCTCTATCATCTAGGTCAAATTTGAAGTCTGACTCTGTGCATCTTCTCATTTGTAAGTTGCTTTCTCCATATTTGAGAAACTTATCCTTTATACTATTAAGGTACCTCAGGATATGTTTGACTACCATTTAATGGTGGTCACCTGAATCAAACTGAAACCTGCTCGTAACTCTTATAACCAAACTAATCTCAAGTCTCAAACACATCACAACATACATCACAACAGACACTCTAACTTTTTCATCTTTTATCTGAAGAGACACTCTCCTCGAAAGATGAACACCAGGTCCAAAAGATATGTTAACTATCTTATAGTTAACAAATCGTACTCTTTTAGACGCTATTAATGTAAAATTATTTGGGAGAGTCATATCAGCTTCCTAGCTCTATCTCTATAAAGCTTTATACCTAGTATAAAGGACGCCTCTTTCCAAATCCTTTATGGAAAAATTCTTACGAGTCTCTTCTAACCTATTATAACATACTATCATCATTTCAATGACCAGTATGTTATTAATAAATAGCATCAAGAAGACTATCATGCTCTCACTGGCCTTTCATGTACACTAGACCAGAAGTCTGGCTGGATGTAAAACCTTCAGGCTATTCCATGAATATCTCTTACTCGATGTATTCAATCTGGAACACCTTCCTTACATCCATCTGCCAAACTTCAAAGTCATAATATGTTGCAAGAGCCAATAAAATACTAATCGACTTTAGCATCAATATTGGTTCAAATGTTTCCTCTTAATTGATCCCAGATCACTGAATTTAGAACCAATATAAGGACTAGAAGGTCTCTACCTTTCTTCTGGCTCCCACTATCTCTTTGTAAACCCTTTACAACCAATAAGAACAATTCCCATAGGTAGCTTAACCAAGTGCCAGACTTGATTCTGATGCATAGAGTCAATTATGTTTACTTGGCTTCTTGCTGCTTCCCGGATCGATGTCTAACATCGACTGGCTATAGGTCAAAAATGATTTTCTTCTACCAAGAAAACTCCAAGTTCACATTCAGGCATCAACCATACCTAAAAGGTGACCTAAACATCTTTTCTGACCCATTTGGAGATGTGTTAAAAGGTCACTGCTTAATTGAGCATGAGTTCCCATCTTTGGTTCATTGATTTGTAGATTGACTTCACCAAGTTCAATCTTTCTATGATTTTCACGATCTATGAGAAACTCTTCCTCAAGGATAGTGGTAAACTAAGAAATGAACATACTTCGCTTCTCTAAATCATAGAACTAGTATCCTATTGAATTCATAGGATACATAGTGAACCTATACTGGTACCGCCTGGGTGTTGTCTATCCTGCTTAGTAACTCTTACAAAATAAGATACCTTACTATGTGAATCTTACGTAAGTAGGAAAACCACAAGTCTTAACTCATTTAAGATATGGCTTCCTTCTTTTCTGTATCTCATACATAATAGAAAGAACAAGTTTTCATGGAACTCTACTTAATAAGCAGTTGTATTTGGAGCAGATACTCACAGATATAGATCAATAACACTCATTATCAATCGAACCATATCTAATAAAGTCTGATTCCTTCTTTCCTAAACATTATTATGTTATGGCTTACCCAGAGGACTATAATGAATGAGAATCTCATTCTTCCTTAAACAAATAGAAAAACTTGCTATTGATATACTCACTACCTCGATCTAATCAAAAGGATGTGACATACATTCTGGTATATTTAGTCATCTCCGTGAATACATTATTCATATTCATAAACTAGTTAACTTTTGATGGTCAGATTAGGAATCCAACCATGCTTAACCAGATGAATAAGCGTCTCATGCCTATATGACCTAACTTATATACCACAGCTCCGTATCATTTAAGGATTCCGATCTATAAACATTTCTAAATGTATATAATGTCTATTTATTAACTGACATTCAATTAATAAAACATTATACTTATTATGCAATACAACTATTGTATTACATACAAGAAGTAAGTCAAGCTGCCCAACAACTTGGACCCGTAAAAAATCACAATTTTCTACTCTCAACTTTACTTTTACAAGCTGTTTAATTCTAGTTTATCTCAATTCCTACAACATATTGTAGATATGAGAGGGGTATGCAGTAACTCATTCCCAGCTTTAACTAGCATCATATGCCCTAGAAATTGTCTATGTGTCAAACACAAACCTGCGAGAGTCTTCCTGACAATTATAAAGCTTCTAGAGTAGAGGGATTTCCAATACCCAACCTTACTATAATGGAAACACTTTTTATCTACACGTTTTCTTGTTGATCTTTGGATAAATATTTTCTCTGAGGATTTATCCTGGGTATGCACCTCATCTTCTTCTCCTCACTGTCTAGTCTCACTAGATATATTATGAGTAAAAGTTGAAGTACCCTGAGCAAAGAAGGTCACACCCTCTCTATTTTATCCTCTAAAGAGATGTTATCAGAATTACGTTACGGCAAACTCTGATCAATAATAAATCTAAAATTTTATTGAATCTAGAACACTTCTGAGATTCATCCACCGGTCAGAGTAATTCCTAATACCCTAGAGTTAGACTACATTGACTGTGCACACCAACTGGTTCGTAGTGGCCATTAAACTTGATATGCCAAAATAACAAAAGATGTAAGCGGAATAATATTAAATTGCTAATGAAACATTTTAAATCATGGGTATACTAATTCTACATTTTCAATTTAAAACATCGTCCCACTGCTTTACATAATCTGAGTAATCTCTCGAACGAGAAGACGATAGTTTAAACTCTTTTAAACTATACAACGGGAGGTAGATCCCATTATAATTTACTCGGGCCTCACGCTGTAGCAATATTGGCTTTTGTAAACCCAACAGGTAAATAACAATTGTCAATTGCATCTCATGCAACTCTTACCACTTGATCCTAAATACACATTATCCTTACGCTGTAGCAATATTGGGTAAGTGTATTCCAGATTAACTTGTCAATTATCAAATATATGCTACCGATACTACCCTCACGCTGTAGCAATATTGGGCAATACTTTCGCATATATTTGCCTCATCTCATGTTTAACCGGTATAGTCCAAGCCCAACCGACCAAGTCCCTCACACTATACCAATATTGGGAAAAGGCCAACATAAATCGTCTAACACCGTATTGACAAGACAGATCAGAATAAAATATTATCTCATAACATAATATTCTTCAATCTAATTAAGAAAGATTTTTCTAACCTTGGTCTTCATTCTCCTAAGAAGGGTGATTCTCAATAAATTAATTTTTCTATGTAAGCACAACTAACCTCCACCAGTAGGACTCCCATTGTGGTTATCAACATAGAAAAAATTAATCCTGATTTATAATGCAGACCGATAACTCTTTATCACTGCATCTCATAAATCTCAGGTTATAATGTAGACTGATAACTTTTATATCTACATTTCATAAACCTACACATGCAAAATTAATTTTGAAACACTGTTCAAAATTACTGTAATTATGAACAGTAAAAATTACTCTTCATGTGCTACTATTCAAATGAACAATACACCGCCGCGGTGCCAAATGTTATCACTGTAGCGTTGGGAGGTCGAACCCCCAGTGTCGCGGCGCCAACCCCCTGGCGCTGCAACGTCTAGTGCACATCTATAGGCATGCCCGTTTCAACACTTAAAATGTACCATTTACACTGGGTCTTTTGTATCCATTCACTCAAACAACACCGAAATCTATTCTAAATGGCTCTGATATCGCTGTTGTCGATGATCTAAGACATGTGGGTGTATGCATGTCTAAGTGTTTCTATTGCCTAAACACATATCATATACGAATTTTAACGCGGCGGAAGCATAAAACATGCAATAAACACAATAAATAAATATATTAATCACATTAATATATAAATAGGGTAGAGAACTCACCTCAACGTGTAACGTTACACACGTATTTTTTTCGGAGTCCACATAGAGACCAACTCATGGACAGTTCTAGTCACCAACACGGTGGGCTTGGTGAGCTAGAATAACAGCCTTATATGCAACACTGGGTTTAACTCTTAAACCCCAAAATGACCGGTGTGTGTTTTTATCATTTTCTCCAAAAGGATAAGAAATGGAGAATTTGAAGCAATCCACCATTACTTCAATTGAAAGATTTCATTTTTCTATTTTTTTTTCTTTTTCTCCTCCTTCGATTTTCTTCTTCCTCTTCTCTTCTTCATTTCTTTCATTTGCTTTTTTCTCCCGTAACATAAAAACACACATCTAATTCACAAATTTCTTATCTCTCTCTTTATATATATCTAATATATATTAAAATATTAATATAATATATTATATAATAATAAAATAATACTAATTGGTGCCAACTATTTAGCACCCAAAATATAATATTATTATATATATAATATCATATAATATAATAAAATAATATAATATAATAACATATTATATAATAAAATAAGAGAGATATTTTAATTATTTAACAATTAAATCATTAAAGTGTGAAATGACCATTTTGTTCCTCATAAATAGTTACCAAGTCTACCCCCTAGTGGGTCCCACCAAACTGACACTTGGGTAAACTCAACCGAGGGTCCACAATGCACCACGTGTCATTATACAATTAGTACATAATAATTATTGACTAATTATTGTATTCAACACTTAAATATAGATACCCACGTATTCCCGTAGTAATGCTAAATATTACTGGATTAAACAATTTAATCTGACACGCTGCCCCAGTGAACAATGAGTACACTCTATATCACGGGACTCCCTATGTCCTACGCCCGATTCGTCAAATGAAACTATTCCATGAGCCCTGAGCAATGCCCTACGCACACGTCACAGATATACAAATCAACGCGTTGAACCATGCAAATTGAGGTTACAACGCATACGTATAGTCTTTCCGTTATGATATCCTAGATATAAGGGGATATAGATTATCACTGTCAAATCCCCTAATGCTCATCCATATCTTATCTCTAGACTCGTATCTCACTAAACAATATGCGCAAACTATTTTGTCATATTGTTCTACCCTGGCGGAACTCTTTCCCGGGATTAATGCTTGTGGCCACAAGACTTTTTGAGATACAGTCTCGAAGCATTTGGATATCAAACTCCATATGTGAGCTGACGGATCTCATATCTGTACACAATAGACTCTATAAGCATCGGACCATACCCAGCGACACCCAGCGGTCACATCATGAAAAGTCTGTGACATGCGTGGAACCAAAGTATGATGGATCACTTACAAGCCCACTGTGGTACTCAGGTCAAAGGACCACGTATACTACTCAACTCGAGAAAACCCTTCGTTGATGGCTTACATAGGGTGTCTATCGGAGGCTTTCGTGAGTCTGTCTCATATCCAATTCTAACTGGATACCCATATGTCAATACAAGCTCCAAGCTCACAGTCAGCTAGGAACGACCATCTATACCCTATAAGTACGACATATGCTGATCTATATATAAGGTATCCACCGATAGACCCGCATCAGTAGAAATAGATCAAGGATAATTATTCGAGAACATACTTACGTAACTAGCATTTTCTGGCACCCGATTGCAACTCTTGCAACTATACAGTAACTAGTATATTCCCAGGTCTATGTCTCATTACAGATAAGGCTCCAACTCTTGGATCTGTTAAGTATTATAACCAACTAACACTTAATTGTGCTAACATTTAACATTTATATCTCTCAGCGTGGCTAACTATGAGCCCTTATCTAAACTCCTTTAGATTTGACCTGAACATCTTCAAATCTACAATGTTTGTAACATTACATTGCATAATATCATATTAATGGTATTAGTGATTTAATGAAAATATACACTTGTATAAATACACAAGTATATGTACATTCAGGGATGGCACGTAAGCACCGACCCTAACATATATATGGCTAATATTTTGAATGATTGAGGAACCATGATGAATTTGACAAATGGATTTATGTGTTTAGCCTATGATATTTTAATGCATGATCATATAGTAACAATTATAGTTCCATATAGGATAAAAATATACCTAGATGGCATGTATAATATTATTTAGACCTATACTTAATGAATTACATTCTATTTTGATTACCATAGATGTATAGGTAATTGTTAGAATGCATTATATAGTCACTCGACCATTGACAGAGGTTTGTGATAAGATTGGGGTCTAAGCCAATCAATTTGTATTAATGAATTAACTAAGAAGTTAATAAGTTCAATGAAATATTAGAGGATAAGTCGAAATCCTAAATTCCATTTGATTAGTGAATTCACCATTTGCATGCTTTTGATTAATATTAGGTTTTATTTGATAGAATTAGATTAATTAGATACAATTCATATATTTTGATTTTTCTGGATAATAGTTAAAATAGGATTAATTTTAATAATTAATTATAAAAAATAGATTAATAGTCCTTGTGGGAACCATAACTTGAACTTAAAATCTTATATTATTTGATACGATAGTATGCACTTACGCTTAGCTATTATCGTACACATCGCATTTTTGGCGCCGTTGCCGAGGACTAAGTTTTTTATTCTTTAGATCAATACTAATACCAAACTATTTGCTTTTAATTCATATTTTTTAATTTTTATTTTAATTTATTTTCTTCTTTATACTTTGATTTGTTTTATTTTGTGCTTTGACAGTTCGTGCTGTGAGTGTTGATTATCTTAGGGTGTATACATATGGGATTGTGTTCATCACTGCAAAATATGCATCATATACATATTTATGCATATGCAGAAGTTTGAAAATCTAATTTCCTAAGCGATAAACACAATAAATTTTTCATGTTATCTCATAAATGAAATTACTAGGGTTTGTAGAGAATTACCTTGGCAAGCTTTTTATTCTTTGTCGACGATTTAGTGATAATTAAAACTTTTCAGAGCTTATCTTGAAGTGATTCCTTGAATAATTCTAGTCTCCAACATTTTATGGGATTAGAGTAGTTAGAATGGTAGCTTTAATTATGGTGTAGGATTTTTGTTATTGTGTTTAAACTCTTTAAGCAAATAAACTCTTTTATTTTCACTCTTGAAACAAAAACTATTTCACTTTTGTTTTTCCCACCAAGTCTTACTTGAAAAAAGAAGAAGATAAATGTTTTGTTTTTGTTTAAATGTCTTTCAAAGAGTACAAAAGTATACCTTGGCCGAATTTCACTTCCTCTCTATACATAACCCTTATGCAAAACTATTCAAGTAGAAACCACACATGTCTTTACCTTTCTTTTCCATAAAAGAATTATACCAAAAAGCCTTTTCTTCATTTTAATTGGAGAATGGTTTTGTAAATGAATTAATAAATACCAAAATAATATTTATTTCATTAAATAAATAGCTTGGCCGAATTTGTCTACATTAAAATAATAAAATAAAACACTTTTCTTGTTTGACTACTTTAATAAATATTAAAAGCATTTCAATATAAATATTTTTAAATAAATAATTCAAACAAAGACAAATGTTCTCATAATTGCCCAAGCACCATTTAAAATAATATATTAAAATACATATTTTGTCTCAATAATGTAAGATAAGAAGACAAACTTTAATTATTTATTTAATCCATTAAAACAAATATTCAGCACATGTCACATAAAAAATAATATAATAAACATCAAATGTCTATTCAAGACAAGTATCCAACATATGTCTAATAAAACAATATAATAAAAATTATATGTTTATTTAAATAAAATAATATTTAATTATTACAATAGCTAATGGTTTAATGACGTGTGTCATGAATACCTTTTTTAGCAAAAGAGAGACTTATTTGTAATATTTGTAAACTATATTTTTTACTTTACAAAGAGGTCCTTAAAACAAATCCTACTTCCGAAAATCTCCCGGATCGAATTGTTCGACCCGGTTTGCTACCCCTGTGCTCAATGTATACACTTCATATTACAAGATTTCCTAGGTTCATGCCCATTTGTCTTACAGAATATTTCTACAAGTCCGTGAACGATGTCCCAAATAGACGTTATGAATATTACAAAATGACGCGTTGAACCATATAAACTGAGGTTAACCATATCCGTATAATCCTTCCATCATTATACCCTAGATGTGCGGGGATATAGATTAGGACCATCAAATCCCTATTTACTTATCCATGAAAATATCTCTAGATCCGTATCTCGATAAATAATACACTCAAACACTGTTCGACCTGGTTTGCTACCCCAGTGCTCAATGTGTACACTTCATATTGCAAGACTCCCTAGGTTCACGCCCGTTTGTCTTACAGAACATTTCCACAAGTCCATGAACGATGCCTCACATAGACGTTACGAATATTACAAAATGATACGTTGAACCATACAAGCTGAGGTTAACCATATCCGTATAATCCTTCTATCATTATACCCTGGATGTATGGGGATATAGATCTGGACCGTCAAATCCTCATTTACTTATCCATGAACTTATCTCTAGATCCATATCTCGATAAATAATACACGCAAATACTTTTGCGATATTGTTTAACCCTATAGGAAACTCTTTGCCCAGGTTTATTACTTATGACCATAAGATTTTTTTTAGATACAATCTTGAAGCATCGGATATACAACTTATCTATGTAAGCTAATGGATTACATATACTGGATTCTATGAGTATCGAACTATACCCAGCGACACATAGCGGTCAGACTATGAAAGTGTTAGAGTGTGTGAGACCCACCAACACCTTGGTCCACCAGTTGGATGACACCTAGAGCCACTGGCGTCCTAACACACAATTCTCAAGTTACCTATAGAATTATGTGTTAGGACGCCGGTGGCTATGAGGTGTCATCCAGTCGGTGGACCAAGGAGTTAGTGGGTCTCACACACTTTAACAAAAAGGTCTCTGACATATGTGAAACCAAAGTATGATGGATTACTCACAAACCTACTGTAGCACTCAAGTCAAAAGACAACGAATATTACTCAACTTGAGAATACCTTCCATTAACGTCTTCATTAGCATATTTATTGGAGGTCATTATGAGTCTATTTAGTATTCAGTCCTCACTGAATACTCATATGCCTATACAAGCTTCTATTAAGCTTATAGTTTCTTAAGATTATCATATAGACCATCCAGATATAGACATACATTAATCTATATATTAGGGTTTCACCGATAGACCACATCGGTAACATAAACTAGGAATGTAGTATTTTAGAATATACTTGCATAATGACATTTTCTAGCACTATTTACAACCCTTTATAACTATGTCATTACTAATATATTCTAAAGTCTTTGTCCTATTTCAAACAAGGCTCTAACTGTTTAGATTTTGCTTACTCTTATAACCTGCTAACTCTTAGTACCACTAACTCTTAGTACTTATAACTATTAGCATTGCTAACTCTTAGCACTAATCTAAACTCTTTTAGACCAGATCTGAACTCTTTCAGATTATACAATGTCAAAGTATTCCTAGCATCTTATCATTTCAATAAATATAATTAGCGATTAAATAAAATATTAATTGTATAAATATAAAATTAATTATTCATACAAAATGGGATGGCACGTAATTACAAATCCCAACACATACAAAGGGCAAAAAGTACTAACTTAACTTCTTTTGATCCTGAGATCGAAAGAAAATTGCATAGACTTCAATATGAACGTAAGCATTCTTTAAATATAGAGGAGAACAATGATCACATCAACAATCCTGTGTTTGAGCCTATGATACCACAGAGAGCATTGAAGGAGTATACAGTCTATACTGCATGTGTTTAGTCTAGTATTCAACAACCAACCATGAGCATAAATAATTTTAAGATCAAGTCGAGTACGATTCAGATGCTGAAAGAGTCTGTACAGTTTAGTGAAGATCTCAATGATGATCTTAACATACACATTGTGAATTTCTTAGAGATTTACAATACTTTCAAATACAATAGAGTCTCAGGTAATGCCATCTGACTTAGATTGTTCCATTTCTCCTTAAAGGGACAAAGTCAAGAGTTGGTTGATATCATTGCCATTAATGTCTATATCGACATAGGATGATCTAGCGCATAAATTTCTAGCCAAGTTCTTTCCTCCAGCAAAGAAAGTAAAGATAAGGAATGAAATCACCTTATTTAGTCATATTGATTGTGAGTCCTTATATGAGGCTTGGGAGCGCTGCAATGACATGTTGAGAAAGTGTCCTCACCATGAAGTCCCTAAATGGATATTAGTCCAAACGTTTTATAATGGACTAGTAGCTCATTTGAAGACTATTGTAGATGCCGCTATTGGAGGAGTTTTGATGAATAAGTCTATAGATGAGGCTTATGATCTACTAGATGAGATGACATTAAATAATTATCAATGGCTAGCTGAAAGGGTTACACCTAAGAGAGTCAACGTTGTATATAAGATTGACATATTCAATACATTAGAAGAGCAAATTAATATGTTATCCAGGAAGTTTGATGCATTTAACACTGTCAAAACGCAACAAGTGACATATGAATTTTATGGTAATGACCACATGAATAAGCGGTGCATGAAATAAAAAATTATGTGAGCAATTTTAATCGATAGCAATATAACCCACAAACTAACTTCTACAATCTAAAGTGGAAAGATCATCCAAAATTCTCTTGGCATAACAACTAAGGGGAGTCATTTAAACCTTTGAATCCCTCAGGATTCCAGCCACCACAAGAAAAGAAGTAGTCATTAAAAGATATGCTCATGCATTAGATGAAATCTAATAATGCTATTATGCAGAACCATTCAACAACCTTGAAGAATTTAGATATTCAAATGGAATAACTTGCTGCTACAATTAACAAGCAGCTCAAGTAACTCTACCAAGTGACACCGAAGCAAATTCAAGAGGAAATATAGAACAATGCCAAGTTAACTCATTGAGAAGTGGTGAGAGATAGTACAACACGATGATGTGCAGCCTTATAAACTACTTATACATTTTCCTTAAAGGCTATAGAGGTGTAAACTTGGAATGGCAGAAATTGGTATTCAAGTGGCACAAAATTTTAAAGTGTAAAAAAGTAAAAATTCTACAGAAAATACCAATCACAATATGTAGAGCTAGCCTATGCAGTCAAGCATTCAACCTCTACTATACCCTTAAAGGTTGTAAAAAAAGAATCTAAATAAGCAATTTTCTAAATTTCTTAAAAATTTTAAAAAATTACATATTAATCTTCCTTTTGCAGATGCGCTTGAATAAATGCCTAGCTATGTCAAGTTCATTAAGATTATCCTTTCTAAGAAGACGAGATTAGAGGATTATGAGACTAGCATTGACAGTGGAGTATAGCCTCATTCTTTATAAGAAGCTACCTCTTGAGCTCAAGGATCCCACGACCTTTACCATATCGTGCTTAATTGAAAAACATGATATTGGTATCTTGGAGTGAGTATTAATCTCAAGCGCCTCTCCATCTAAAACAAGCTAAGTTTGAGAGAAGTAAGGCCTATCAACATCACACTCTTACTTGTTGATCAATCTCTCACATATTCGAAGGGAATCATAAAGTATGTGCTAGTAAATGTGGATAAATTCATCTTACTTGCTAATCAATCTCTCACATATCAGAAGGGAATCATGGAGTATGTGCTAGTAAAGGTGGATAAATTCATCTACCCTACAAAGTTTATTGTTTTAAACAAGGAAGAAGATAAAGAGATTCTCATCATCCTTGTAAGACCATTCTTAGTTACTGAATGAATGATCATAGATGTACAAAAAAGAAAAGGTAACCAAAAGAGTACAAGAGAACACTGTCACTTTTAAAGTCTTAAAGGAAATCAAGATACCATCAGACAGTGAAGATTGTTTAAGCATTAATGTGGTACACCCAAATACCAAGAGGCTTAAATATGTGGAGACATTAGATCCTTACATCCAAAAGAAAGTGTTGAAATATAGAAGGAAAATAAAGAAGAAGAATGAGCAGCAGTACAATAAAAAGATCACAGAGAAGGGCACAAGAGAATAACTTCCCTAGTTTAAGATTAAAGTCTTTTCAAAGAAATGTAAAGAGAATGAAGTGAAAGTTGCTACCTAAGGATTAATTGCAAAGATATGGAAGCTAAAGATATGTGCAAAGATATGTGCTAGTAAAGGTGGATAAATTCATCTTCCCTACAAAGTTTATTATTTTAAATAGGAAAGAAGATAAAGAGATTCCCATCATCCTTATAAGACCATTCTTAGTTACTGAATGAATGATCATAGATGTACAAAAAAGAAAAGGTAACCATAAGAGTATAAGAGAACCCTATCACTTTTAAAGTCTTAAAGGAAATCAAGATACCATCAGAGAGTGAAGATTGTTTAAGCATTAATGTGGTACACCCAAATACCAAGAGGCTTAAAGATGTGGAGACATTAGATTCTCACATCCGAAAGAAAATGTTGAAATATAGAAGAAAATAAAGAAGAAGAATGAGTAGCAGTACGATAAAAAGATCAAAGAGAAGGGCATAAGAGAATAACTTCCCCAGTTTAAGATTAAAGTATTTTTAGAGAAATGCAAGGAGAATGAGGTGAAAGTTGCTGCCTAAGGATTAATTGCAAATATATGGAAGCTAAAAGAGAGGAGAGCCAAAAAGATCATATATAAAGATATTTCCACCATCACCTTTAATCCTCTATAAGAATGGAGAAAGCTCTGTCAAGCTGATGATATTAAATCAAGTGCTTCTTAGGAGCCCAGAAACACTACAGTAACATCAATAGACAATAACGTTGCAATGCTTGAACTTTAAGTACCAAAGAAGTGTCTTACTCTCAAGCTTTATTTTTTGACATTAGGGATAATGTCTAATTTAAGTTTAGTGGGAAACACATAACTTGTGTTTATTTTTGCTACTTATATGATTAAGTGTCTTATGGGTATTTTGTTGTTGTTAGTTTTAGTTGAGATGATGATCATTAGTCCATGAAAAAAAATAGAATATTGGCAAAATTTATTTTTATAATTCTCTAGGAAAAAAAATAAACACTTGAGACAATTCTTACATTAGTAATCTTGATTTGAGTTCAACTTTATGTTTGATCACTTCTTTTTTTAGAGCATTGAGATAAGCATGTATTAGTTGAATTTTTCGCTTAGAAATACTTTATGCTTAAGTAGTATGCCACATTTTTGAAGAGCAAGACTCTATAACTTACTTGATTACTACTTAAGGCAAAATCCTAGAAAATACAAGAATAAAAAAATGACATAAGACTATCTTTAGACCGATTGAACCTTTTCTAGCATACCTTAAATGCATATTTATTCATAGTTACCCCTTTTGAGCCTAAATACCCATTTTTTTTTCTTCTGTTAATCACATTACAAGCCTTAAAACTTTAAGCTTATTCATCCTAAAATTACCTGTAACACTATAAAACTTGAGTTTACTTAGAAATATTTTTAAAAGAAATAGGTTGTGGTTGTATGATAAAAAGGGTACTAAAGTGAAAAGCAAGTAAGTCTTGAAGGTACTTATCAATCTAAGTTTAAGGGTATCAATTTAAAAAAAGAAAAAGAAAAAAAAAGAGTTCCTTAAATTGCTTATACCCCTAGTTTAAGAAAAAGAAGAAATTATTTGATAAATAGTTATTAAAAGAAAAATGGAAATATTATAAGTTTGGGGGAGGAGATAAATCAAGGAGAAGGAGATCAAAAAAGTTTTAGGTAAAGTCTAAGTGTTTATAGTGTGATTTGAACTGTAAGTGTGCTATGCGTAAAGTGAATGTGTACATTTTAATTTTTACTTTTACATGTCTCACATAAAAAATATACATAACAAAATATAAAATACACATCTCATTACATTAATAAGATTAAAAGAGCTTACTCTTAAAGCATGCTCAAAATAATTCTAGTCCAGGACATGGTAAGATAACTAGAACTAAAATGGTAGCTTCTTATTTTAGCAACAATTATAGTATAAGCAACTTTTGCTTCCTATATTTCTCTCGTCCTAATGACTAACACTTAGTCTTATAATTTGATGAGCTAATTTGCTTGCTAAAACTTGTAAATGTCAATTGAAGATGCCACAATTGAGCCAATAGAAAGTATTTGAGTGGCCAAATGCCTTAAGCACGACAATGCCACCCATTTAGCAACTTTATGCTTAAAAAATAGGCTTAGTGGCATATTTATGCTCAAAATGTAATGTGACAATTACAGTATAGATTGAGGTGTCGATTCCATGAGAAAGCTTTTGGCAAAATAGGCTAGTAAAGTAAAAATATTAAAGTAGTAGCAAATGAGAAAATTAACTAATTTGTTTATGTGGATGAGGTAGAATTGTATATGAATTAAATGAGAAGTCTTATGATGATGTAGGAAAGGCTTCGAGAATCACAATTATACTTTGTAAATCTATTCTATACTTTGATTCAATGTTTATAACTCAACTGAAAGCTTCACATCCCAAACAATCAATTGGAAGATATGTAAAATATAGCACATTTAATAATACATGTATTTGATATGACTAAACTCTTTGTAAACATTAACACAAACCATGTTCATTTATACAAGTTATCTAAGATCGAAAATATATCATTTTGACAATATTGCAATAAAACATCAACTTGAATATCAAACAATTATTGTCTTTACATGTTATCTAAGATCGACAATATATCGATTGACAATATTGCAGCAAAAGATTAATATGTAAAATAATGTAACCAATAACAATTATAATTCAACAAGAATCACATAAAGAAAATATGACAAAATTTATATGAAACATGAGAAATATAACCTTTATATTATAAAAAAATAATATATAAGAGTGTAGACACAAACAAAGTTAAAAACATTTGTAGCTCTTGATAAAAAATCAAAGTATAGAAGTAAATTTATTACACATAAAAGTTCATCTCTTAGCCTTGCCAAGAACTTTAGCCTAGCTTACAATGTATGTTAAATAGAAAAAATATGAGATAATTTTTAAATGTTGAAAAACGTCCTAAGAGTGTCCTTATATAGGCAAGGAATGGAAACATGTTTAGTGTGACTTTAATCTTCAATAATTTAGGCCAACCTTTCATTTACCTAATTGCAACACCTTTTTTATAATGGAACTGATTGATGTAGCCTTTTTGGCCGATATAAAAGTTGTATCATTTTGCCTCTTCTTTCTATGGCCACTAGGTTCATGCAATTTGGATGAGTATCTAATGAGATATGGGCAAAATGCCAAAGATTTGCCAGATTTCGACCAACAACCCTTTTACCAATTTACAATACAATTTGGTCTATGATATCGGCTGATTTGGACTTGACCATCAACATAAGAGTTATTGATAATTGAGTCAATATTTCACATCTTTAAGAATTATACCGATTGGATATGTATTTTGTGAAATAAGGTCTAAATACGTGAGGTGGGTCAACCTAAGCAGAAGTTGTAACCTAATTCTGTTGTATCCAAATTTTTGGCCCATAACATGTTGGATTGGGCTTTTTAACTGTTCTTCAAGTTTGTGTAAGATTGAGTCATGTTACTTCAGGTTCAAGAATTTCTTCGTTTCAATTTTTACATTGAGAGTTACGTCTATTTTACCTAAACAAGTGTAAATAATATTCATTAATAACAATTTAAAGACAACACTTTATTTCAAGCCTAAAAATACAAAAATGCTGAAATTAATGACATTAAATAATGAATGAATCTCTTAATAAATATGTATTTTAATGAGTTTATCATGGCAAGAGCTTTAGCTTGGCTTAATGAAATAAAGGTTAATGGCTTTACTCTTTTCAAATTACCGTTACATGAAAGCCATCTTATACTTTCTTGAAAGCATGACAATTCAAAACTATTTTCTATTTACTTCAAGCCATCTCATGCTTAACAAAAGGTATGACAATTCATTTCAATTACAATGAAGTGGTTGAATAAGGTGAATGACACCTCATGCTTTCACTTTCAAATGGTGGCTTAGGTGACAAGTTCTCACTTGCCACTTGTCAACATTCTGCTAGGCTTAACACTTATGCCTTGTCAATTTTTTGATATACCCTAAAATAATTCTTGCTTTTTAAGTTCTTTCCAGATCAAAACACTTAACCGTAATGCTCAATGAGTGCTCATTTATCTTACAAAACTCTTCCATAACTCGATAAATAAAGTCCCATACCTATGTTAAAGAAATTATAAAATAGGGCATTGAACCATACATGCTGAGGTTAATACATATTAATATAATCTCTCTATCATATATATCCTATAAGAGTGAAGATATAAATCATCTCTGTCTAGTCTCCATATGCTTAACTGTGAACTTATCTCTAGAGTTGTATTCATATAAACAATATCCGCAATATTTTTGCAATATTGTTTATCCCATAGGAAACTTTTTCCTGAGTATATTACTTACGACCAAGATATTTTTTTGGAATACAATCTCAAAGCATTAGGATATACAACTCACCTATATGAGTTGACGGATTCCATATCTAAACATACCAAACTCTATGAATATCGGACCATATCCAATATCACTTAGCGCTCAAACTATGAAAAGTCTCTTACATGTGTGGAACCTAATTATAATGGATCACTCACAAGTCCACCGTGGTGCTCAGGTCAAAGAACTATGAATACTACTCAACTCGAGAAGACCCTCAATTGATGGATTTGTGGGATGTCTATTAGAGGTCCTCATTGAGTCTGTTCAGTACCCAGTCCTTACTGAATACCCATATGCCTATACAAGCTACCATTAAGCTTATAATCTGCTAAAATTAACTATCTGGACCATTCAAATATAGACATACACTGATCTATATATTATAAAGTCTTCACCAACAGACCCGCATCAATAAAGATAGATCAAAAATAGTAAAATTTGAGAAGATATTTGCACAATGATATTTTTCAGCACTATTTACAAATCCTTGCAACTATGATATTGCTAATATATCCCTAGGTCTTTTTTTTTTATTTTAGACAAGGCTCTAACTCTTTAGATTTCACCAACTTTTATAACCTACTAACTGTTAACAGTGTCAACTCTTAGCATTTATAACTCTTAATGTTGCTAACTCTTAGCCCTAGTCTGAACTCCTTTAAACCAGATCTGAACTCTTTCAAATCATATAATGTTTGAAATATTACAAGGATCTTACCATATATATTTAATATTAACAATTTTATTCGAAATGTTTCTTGTATAAATATTAAATAATTAATATTCATACAATATTAGAATGGCACATAAGCACTTATTTCAATAAACATCCACTTTATTTAGTGTCATTAATGATGATATCTCATATTTATTGACTATAGGTATTTCTTAGACACCTTAGGAGTGAAGGCCTGAGTGAGTCTGCTACATTATCCATGGATTATATCCTGGATACTATTCATCTCTAATAGCCAAGAGTTTTCTAATTATATGGTATTCAAAATCCACATGTTCAGAATTTTGCGAGTCTTATTGCTTTTTGGCTTGAGCAATTGCACTATTATTGTTGCATTTAATGTGATAGTATCTACTGAGCTTATAACTATTCTAAGCTCTATAACTAATTGGAATATCCACAAAACTTCTCTTCCAGGCTTCACAAGCTATAACATATTTTTCCTCTAAGGTAGAATCAGTAATGGATATCAAAATTGTATTCTCAACTAGCTACAGTACCATCGAGGAGAAATACAAAACCAGATGTAGTCTTTCTATCATCTGGACCTAACTAGAAGTTCAAGTTTGTGTATCCTCTTATATGTAAGTAACTTTCTCCATAATGTAGAAACTTATTCTCTATACCTCTTAGATATTTTAAATATGTTTCACGGTCATTTAATGGTAGTTACCTGGATCAAACCGATACTGGCTCGCAACACTTACAACCATCCTGATTCAGGTTTCGTACATAACATAGAGTATATTAAGCTACCTTTAATTGATGCAAATGATATATTAAACATTCTAACCTTTTCATCTTCTTAAAGAGGACACCTCTTCCTAGAAAGATGAATGTCATGTTTGAAAAATACATTAACTGTGTCACAATTTTTGAAGTTGTACCTTTCTAGGACAAAGTTTATGTACGAAGATTAGGATAGTCCTATCAGTTTCCTAACTCTATCTCTATAATGCTTTATAGCTAGTATATAGAAGGTCTATCCAAAATCTTACATGGAGAAGTTTTTACTCATATAATTCTCATTCGACTAACTTATAACATACCAATATCATTTTTGACAAAAAGTATGTCATCCACATAAAGAACTAGAAAGACGATTATGCTTTCACTGCCCTTTTTGAACACACATGCTTTCTCTTCATTCTTGATGAAACCAGACTCTTTGATTTCCTTGTTAAATCAAAGATTCCAACTTTGTGAAAATTGCATAAGATTACATCCATCTATTAGACCTCAAAATCTTAATATGCTGCAATAGCCAACAAAATTCAAATTAACTTAAACATGGTTACTGGTGAAAGAGGTTTTCTTATTTCCGATCCTAGATTTCTAAGTGTAACATTTTATCATCAACTGGGATTAGAAGGACTCTACCTTTATATCAGGTCTGCGCTTATACTATGTAAACTCATTTACAATAAATATGAATAATTCCTATAGAAAGCATAAGCAAGTACCAAACTTGATTGTCATGCGTAGTCAATTTTAGATTTTATGACATCTTTTCATATTCCCGAATCAATGTCCAACGCCTCTCTATAGGTCATAGGATCATTTTCTTTAACTAAGAAAACCCTAAAGGCACCTTCAGGCATCTGACATACCTAACAGGTGGCCTTGATATCCTTCCTAGCCTATGAGAGAATATGTTAAAGTTATCTCACTCGATTGTGTTGAAAGTTCCATCATCAACTTATAATTCTTAGATTAACTTCACCAAGTTCAATACTTCTACAATCCCCATAACCCATAAGAAATTGTTTCTCTAAAAAAGTGGCATTACGAGAAATAAACTCATTTTGTTCCTCTAGATCATAGAATTTGTATCCCATAGAATTCTTAGGATACCCAATGAACCGATACTTATACCCTTTCGGTATAAGTTTATCCTGTTGGGTAACTTTTATGTAAACAGGACAGCTCAAAATCTTAAATATTTAAGACTTAATTTCCTTCCAATCTATATTTTATACAGGGTAGAAAGGAATAACTTTCAATAGAACTTTGTTCAATAAGTGAATAGCAATTTATATAGCACAACCCATAGATTTTCTAGAAGATCAGTAAAGCTCAACATGGATCGAACTATATCTAATAAAGTTTGATTCCTTCTTTCCAAAACACTTTTGTGTTGAGGAATATATTGAGTGAGAATCTAATTCTCTTTTAAATAATATATCAGTTAATGGATACTTGATAAAATTTTAAAACAGAATTTATCAGTGCAATGAAAGAGCCTATGTTGGAATATTAGAATCCGAAAAAAAATTCAAATAAGCTATATTTCAGGTGTATGTATAGAAGATGCAAGTTTTACAAGTTTAAAAACCTTAACTTGAGGAGTTCAATGAAAGTGAAATTTTTTATAATAATAATAGTTACCTTATGCATGACGAAAGTGTGTCTAATTTATATGCTCTAGATCAACGAGCACATATTAAAAGAATGAAAGTAATGATGTGATTACTAAACAATGGCTTCTTATTTTGACAATTATAGTGTTTTCATGTTTGAACTTGTTTTGGGGACAAGTAGCATGTATTATAATTAGTAGAAAAATGTAATGCAAATGAGAATGTGAAATAAGATTGCTAATGAAATACCTGAGTTTTTTTTTAAGGTTTGATTTGTCCTATCTTTGCCCCTCTCTTTAAACATGGCAATGTGTCTAACTCCTCTGAAGAGCCAAAAATGCCTTCTTGAAATGTTCTATATACTCTCTAAAACACTTGTTATTGTATATGTAGTTCTTAATGTTTGAGGTATATTGAAATCTCTCTTAACGTTACCTCTGGTTCTTGCCAAATGAAAAACTAAATTATGTACTCCAAAGTAAAAAATTCATATGACAAAGAGATTGAAATGCATATTACTTGGCTAGTAAGAGTTTGGAACTTGTAGACCCTTTTATTATGGTCGAATTGATTGCACTTGCCCATTTGATATGGCCTCTATTGCTTATATCCTACTTATCTAGCCTTTCTCCTAGTTGCCTCTTTCTACTCGTCTTAGGTTTGTCAATCTTAATGATTTTAGGTGGTTGAATTTGTAGGCCTTCAACTGTTGATCAATTAGATTGATAAGGAGGGAGGATTAATGACACAGACACATTTTTTTAAATAGGTTTCTATTGTTAGTTTTGGATCCACATAATTGATTGCAGTTTCTTTTTTATGACTAAGACAAGGCAAAATATGTCTACATAGGATGCCACTAACTTGGCAAGTACCACAATCACATGTCTTCTTTTTCAAATCAACAATAAAGGTCTAGTAATATCTATAACTTTAAAATTAGTCCTAATAGCATCTATTATCATCATAAACCTACTATATTTGCTTAATTGATTTAACATTCTTTTACTGATAATGACAGTGATCCCTCTTATTGTAATGCTTTTCTTATGCCTTTTTTCAACTTCTTTATTATTTTCTTTCTTATAAACTTCAACAAGTTCAAAATAAGTTTACTTCTATGATAATTTAATCAACTGTTTCATAATTCTATCATATTGTTAGTCATATGATCACATTTCACACATGTTGAAAAGCATGGTTACACAATTGGTTTCACTCAATATCGGCTAAGTAGTTATAGGTTTCTACATTAGCCTTTCTAATCTTACTCATCACTTTATTGAAGGCTAATTTCTTAGTGGTCATTGATGCCTCCCAAAATAAAGGCCTTAATCTCTGCTTTGGCCATTATTTTCTACAGTTAAAGATGATGTGCATAAAATAAAATCTAATTGGGGATCCAATCCAATGATTAGATAATGCATACAATATCCCTTATGGCCTATCAATTATGAAGGTAACTAACTGCTCATCACCAATGTCAAGTCACTTTTTAAGGATTTCGAGAAATTAGACCCATATATCTTTACTCTCAATCTCAGCCACACATATTGCTAATGGAAAAATCCCATTATTTGCATTTAAGTTCACAATAAATAATAAAGCTCCTCCACAAGAACTCTCCAAATAACACCCATCTAGCCTTATAACATTCTACAATCTTAAAGAAATCCATCTTTTAAAGCTGACAAGCTATACATAAATCTCTTAAACCAAATTGGACTATCTTCAATACTTGCATCAAATAGCATTTTAGCTAGAATACAAAGATTTCTTTCCATCACCAAATGTGCATAATCCCTTAGCCTTTAATATGTTGAGCTATAATCCTCATTGGTTTCTTTCAGTGCTCTAACTCTAGCTCTGAATATCTTTTTCATACTACAATGTGCACCAAACCTTTGTTTCAACTCTTTTCTTGTAGTTTCAAGTGGCATTTTTAGGTTAGTATTTAAATCACTAACAAATTATAAAGTAATCTATGCACAAATTACTTCTTTTACATATTGTGAGACTCTCTAGTCCACGTCTTGTGAGACTCTCTAGGTCCACGTCTGGTTTGTTATATAAAGCTCTTCCATATATCCGTGAACAATGCTCTACACATACGTTACGGATATTACAAAACAGCGCATTAGACCATACAAGTTGAGCTTATAACATATTCGTATAATCCATTTGTTGTTTATATCCTAGAATAACAGAGATATAGATCATCATCGTCAAATCTCTATTTACTCAACCATGAACTTATCTCCATATTTATATTTTCATAAACAATATCTACAAACACTTTTATGATATTGTTTATCCTTTCGAAATATATATTTTTCAAGGTTTATGTTTGTGGCCACAAGACTTTCTGAAATATAATCTCAGAGCATCAGAATATATAACTCACTCATATGAGCTGACGGATTTCATATCTACGCATAGCAGACTTCATGAGCATCAGACCATACCAAATGACACCCAGCGGTCAGACCATGAAAGGTTTCTAATATGTGTGGAATCAAAGTATGATGGATCACTTACAAGCTCACTATGGTGCTCAGGTCAAAGGATCACAAATACTACTCAACTCAGAAAACCTTCCATTAACAGCTTTATGAGATGTCTATTGGAGGTCCTCATAAGTCTGTTCAGTACTCGGTCCTCACTAAATACATGTATCTCTATACAAGCTTCCATTAAGCTCATGGTTTACTTAGACTAACTATTTGGACCATCCAGATTTAGACATACACAAATCTATATAAATGGGTTTCATCGATAGACCCGCATCGATAAAATTAGATCAGTAACATAGTATTTGAGAACATACTTACATAATGACATATCCTAGCACAATTAGCAATTCTTTACAGATATATCATTACTAATATATTGTCCCATTTCAAATAAGGTTCTAACTTCTCAGATTTCGCTAACTCTTACAACCTACTACTTTTTAGTACTACTAACTCTTAGTACTTATAACTATTAGCATTGCTAACTCTTAGCATTGATCTGAACTCCTTCAGATCATACAATGTCTGAAATATAACAAATATCTTACTATTTAATAATTAATAATATTAACGATTTTATTAAAAATAATAATTATATAAGTATTAAAATTAAATATTTATACATAATAAGATGACACACAAACACAAATCTCAACATAACCATCAACAAATACACAATAACATCAATACACTATAACCACATTAGTATTCAAACATAATAAACACTTTTACACAATCCAATAAAAAACAATAATTACAATTTTAGGTTATGGCAATTAATTATAGAAATTGTCTAACTCACAAAATCTTAAAAATTTGCATTCATTGTAGACACTCTTAAAAGCCTTTGAAATTTTCGTTTAAACATACATCTAATTAATATTGTAAATGATCAAAATGCAATATTGTAAATCATAAAAGAAAAAAAAACTAAATTCATGATAAAAGTGGAACCCATCCATCAAAAACAAAAACATTGATGAAACCCAAATAAAAAATTATAAGAACCCAGTAATGATTTTGGACAACCTTAAATCAATTTACTTACTGTAAAAATAGTGTAGTAACCCTCTGTCAAAAGATCGGCTTCATTGTTTGTCGTAAATGGTAAACTTTCTTTGATCTTTTGATAGATAGATGGTGGTTCAAAGAGGCTTTGACAAAAATGTATTCATAAATGCTTTGAAATAGGGTGGTTTAGAGAGTGTTATAGAAGAAGATGAACGTATTTTTATTTTTATTTTTATTAATGATCAATCAATTGACTATAATATAATATATTACATATAAATTTACATCTCTGCTCTTCGTGTTGAGTTATGTTTGACCTTTGTTATCGTTAAAATAAATGATAATAATTTAATAAATTGAGATAATTTTTTTCTATGTTTGTAGAATAAAATTAGGTAACAACCATAGTCCTAGTACAATTATATCTTAACCTTGTATATACCCGAATTTTTAACGTAATTAGTAAGTTATAAACAGATATTTGTTGGAAGAGGCGGGGACTTACTTTTTCCCGAGTTCTTCTTCTTCCTGATCTCTTTAGTTTAATCGGTGAGAGCGTGTGCATGTAACCAATTCTCTTTCTCAGATTTCTCGAGCAAATATATTGCTGCATAACTTTGAGGTAATTCGGGTTATTTGTTTTCGTTTTCTATTTTGTTTTTTTCTGTTCTTTGGGTTCGCCTAGCTTTCTAGGGTTTTAACACAATTACATTTAAGTCAATGCAACGATGCAAATACCACCCTCGAAAAAGAAAAAAAATCAATCTTTTGATACCTCCAATAAATTTGAAGAAAAAAAAAAATTGAAACCATCAATTAAGTAATCTGTAAAGTTGTGCTCAGCTCTTTTTATTTAAGTTCTTTTCATGTTAAATGTAAAAAGTGAGCACGCAAAATTGAGCTACTTTTTCCTCGAGAAAAAAATTGATTCGTTGACTGAAAGGCATGCTTGTTTTTTTTTTTTTCCAAGTCATTCATGTGTTTTCTTACCCGGTCTTTTGATTTTAGACTTGCAGTTCTGGTCGAGTCTTCGTATTAGATGATTTTATTCCTCTTGTACCAAAACAGAAATGATACAAAATTGAAAACTATAGCTCTTTTCTTGTTTCCTGCATTTTCTCCCCAAACGAAGATTTACTTGAAGTTGTTGTCATTTCGGTTTTGTTTATTCTGCATTTTGGACATAATACATATTTTTAAGATTATTTCATTGTGGTTTGGTAGGTTTGGGGTAACGGAGGGTCAATGCAGAGTAATTCAAAGAGCAAATGTGCATCTGCAACCCACCAGCTCTTCCTGGACAATGCAAAGAACCGGCTCAATGATCTCCAAGAAAGGTTTTCTAATCTTCGAGCTGCTAGCAAGGAGGGTCGGGCCAACGATGTTGCCATGCTGGAGGAGCAAGTCAATCAGATACTCCGAGAGTGGAACTCTGAGCTCAGTGCTCCAACCCCAGCCTCTTCATTAATAGTCTGTATATAAAATTCATCAACACTGACTATTTTTATGTCCTTAATTTTCATTGTTTATTAGAAAAAAGATATTGTCAATTGCTATTGGAAATCCAAAGAATTTTGTTTTGTACCTTTGATAGAGTTAACTTCTGATTCATATAAAAGTTTTTCCAGTGGGTTTGAGTAAGTAATTTTGAAATATAGTTTATACTTAGCAATAACTTTTGTGCCTTATGATGAACCTTTGATGGGTACAAAAAAAATTTTGTGGGTACTCTCGGATTACTATATAAATTTTTTTTATGGGTGTTGCTCTTGGATTACTATTGGATGAAATATTTTTCTTTTATCTTGGTCCTTCCTTGGCTAAAGATGCTATTGGATTGTAATGCATATTCATTAGATGTATTCTATTCTGGACTGTTCTTTGATGTGTATTAGAATATTTTTTTTAATGTGAGTTGTGTAGGGTGGTAGTCTTGGATCATTCTCAAATGAGATAGAGCGTCTGCTACAATTATGTGAGGAGCAAGATGATGCCATCAGTTCATTAGCAGGACTTGCAGATTTGAAGCCTCAGCCTGATGTTCAAGGCCTGCATCCTGGCACTATGGTGACACTTCAAGAGGTGAGCTTCTTCTTTCTGCATATGGACTTATTTTTATATAGGTACCTCTTATTTTCTTTTCCCAATAAACCCAAGGTTACCAACTTGCTTAGAAGAAGATGAACATATTGCAATGTATGATTTAATAGTTTTTGTAAATGAAAATTTAATTTCCTATTTTCCATTTTAGTATTAATTTTGGATGTGGGGATTTTGAATACGTGGGCTGTGAATCATTTTTGTTTCAATTTTGTCAATGCAACTGCGACAATATTTCAAATCATGTGGGTGAAGATTTAACAGTATTTGAAACTTTGGGATGGCCAGTAAAAGAAGAGGAGAAACAGAAATAAACATGTGAGGTTCCACCCATTTCAGATCCTTTGGAGAGCGTTCACCTTTCCAGTGGGCATTTAAAATTTATAATTTAGTAAGCCTTCAACTTGTTGCAGATACCTTTTGAAGTGCAAAATTTATACTGTTTTATCTTCATTCAAACAATTTAAAAAACTCGTGCTTCCATAAATCCAAAAAGCAACTTAGTTTTTTTTTTTTTTTGACCCAATACTTTGTCTGTAGCAGGACTACTTGGGGAACAATGAGCTGCAGGGACATTGTTTCCAAGGGTTTGGTAAATGCCAGGGCTCCACCTCAGGTTTACATAACTCAATAACAACTCAGTTGGATTATTATCACTTAAATTTACATCCAGAATTAGAGCATGGGCTTCTTGATGGTGTCAATGGTGCTGAAGAATGTCAAAAGGATGTTGAACCCAATGTTCTGCAAAACATCAGTCCTCCAGCATCTGCTTTCATGGGACCAAAATGTGCACTTTGGGATTGTACAAGGCCTGCTCTAGGGTCAGACTGGTATAAGGACTACTGCAGCAGCTTTCATGCTACTCTGGCTGTTAATGAAGACTCCCCTGGTATGACACCAGTTCTACGACCTGGGGGCATCAATCTGAAGGATGCATTACTTTTTAATGCTGTTGACGCGAAGGCACAGGATAAAAATGTGGGTATTCCTCTATGTGAAGGGGCTGCTACTACAAAATCTCCATGGAATGCTTCAGGTAATGCAACACTTTTATTCTTGCAGATTTTTCCTGCATCTTGGATTACATGTATTAAGCTAAGTTACATGCCATTTTATAATGCTATTCTATATCAAATGTGCAAGTTTCTCTTGCATGATTGTTTAGATCATTTTTTCTCTTTGGAATGACAGCTCAAGTTAATGTACTTTGTTTTGGTCTAACTAATTGTTTTTCCAAAATTTCAGAGCTATTTGATCTTTCTTTACTTAAAGGTGAAACAATTAGGGAGTGGCTCTTTTTTGATAAGCATAGAAGGGCATTTGAGAGTGGAACAAGAAAGCAGAGGTCTTTACCAGATCACAGTGGACGTGGTTGGCATGAATCAAGAAAGCAGCTGATGAAAGAATTTGGGGGACAAAAGAGGTCCTATTACATGGATCCCCAACCTTCTGATGGTTTTGAGTGGCATTTATATGAGTATGAGATCAACAGCTATGATGCTTATGCATTATATAAATTAGAAGTCAAGCTTGCCGGTACCAAGAAGAGTCCCAAAGGAAAAGTAATGAAGGAGTCACTTGCTGATCTGCAGAAGAAGATGGGACAGCTCACAGCTGATGTTCCTGTAGAAAATAAATCCGCTGTTGTGGGCCAGACAGAGACTAATGAAAAAGCTAACTCGGGAAATATTAATTCTTCTCAAAATGATATGACTTCTACCACTGAAGTTCTGCATTACAGTTCAAATAGTCCATACAAGCATCTTGCTGACAGTTCTACCAAGTATCATGGCACTTATTGAGCTGCCTTGCCTGAATACGGAAACTACTGAAATTTACCATAGCCTTAGAACAGTAAAGTTGCTACATGTGGAACATGTCATCAGCATTTTTGTTTCTGGTTGACCTTCTCTTTGGCTAGAGGAGATGCATCAAGTGCATAATACTGTAATTTAGATGCCACCTTGGAATTTCTATGTAGGACGGTACTGCAATTGAGATAGTTAATGTATAGTCTGATGGGCTGCCCCAATATATGACATTATTTTAACTGTGGGGGAAAAGATAAATACTGATAATAGTTGATACATATGTATGTGGGAAGACCGACGGTTTGCTGAAGTTATGGTTGTTTCCTCCATCTGGCAAGATGGGTACAAATGGTCTGACGTATCATTGTCTTGGGGTAATATTGCCAATTCCCGTATGGTTTTCATTTTTATGCTGGTTTTCGTTTTTGCCAATTATTTCGGGGTTGCCTGCACTTACATGTTCACTCAAGGAGAGAACGTATCTAAAAGTAGAATCGTTGAAAACGTTGAGACTTTGTAGCTTGATAGTATAAAAGTTTTGTATTTCCCATTGGCTTTTGATTTATTTAAGCTCATCTTTATACCAGTTTCGTCGTGCATTCTCCACGCAAAAAATAACTTATGTATTTGACGAGTTAACAACGAATGGATAGATCAGTTGACAACAAGAATGATAAATACATGGTTGTTTGTGGCGAGAGAAAAATAAAAACGTATCATAATGATGTGTGCCTGAAGAAGTAGTTGTGCATAAGAACTATTTATTTTTGGATTTGTGGTCGTGGGTTCGAGCCCCATGGTGGGCGGATTGCTTTTTATCTTTATTTGTTTTTGGATTTGATCCCCAGTGAGTTGGCGTTTCTGAGGCAAAGGCAAATCCAAATCCAAATTCAAGCAACTTATTTACGAACAAAATGAAAAGAGCAACATTGGACTAACACAATGAATGGTGACTAGACAATGTTATTTGGTGAGGCAGTAGTTGTGCATAAGAAGTTGGTTGGTTCAGATAACCATATTGAAATCCAAATTGAAGCAACTTATTTACGAACAAAATGAAAAGAGCAACATTGGACAACACAATGAATGATGACTAGACAATGTTATTTGGTGAAGCAGTAATTGTACATAAGAAGTTGGTTGGTTCAGATAACCATTGCAATATGGGTAATTGTGCAATGAACGATGACTAGACTTGCTTTGGACCGAGTTTGCGATCACCAACCTCTTGCTTCACTTAAGTATGAGAGGAAGTATAACATCTAAACTCACTGAACTGAGGATCAAGAGTTGGCATCAATCCAGTTAAATGCTATAGGGTTCAAGAAAGCTTCGGAAATATGGTCGAAGTTCAGAGTTTCATCGCTTCTTTCCTCGCAGCAGCAGCATTTTCTGTTGATAAGTATCCATATCTGAGAAATGTGGCATCTTCTTCCCGAACATATTAAAGCATAAAATGATCTTACCTAGACCAAGGACATTCTGCAGAAACACAAGAAAGCTTAGTCTCAGCAGCTATATTCATTTTACTTCCCATTAATGGAAGAGAATATTTCTCTGCCTTCAGAACAGACATCACAATGTATCTATCAGAACAGAAAAATGGAGACTGTAAATAGAACTCTTAACAGTCAAAATTTTCATCGCTAAGCATCTCCTATTTAGCATTATGACATCTAGAATGTTATCAAGTCGCTGTAAAAACAAGAAAAAGACAGTACATGCCTAGGGACCTCATTCAGAAGCTTTTGCTCACAAAACACACTTCAAAGTTTTTTGAACTTGTAAATTTTATTTTCCATCATTTAGTTCCCTTCTCATGAATCTTTGATTTATAATCAATTTTTCGCGGCATTTTGTTAAAGCACGTCCTGTTCAATCACACACTATAATACCCTCTATTTACCAACTGAAATAGGAACTTGATATCAGAAATGAGCATATTGTCAAGCAGATACACTAGATAATACCTTCAAAGAACCAGCAGATACATTGCCTCAGAATCGATAAAGGTTTGCAATATTGCTTGATCTGCGAAACCTCTGCCCAAATCTTCTGCAAGCTGATAACTCTGGTGTGGTAAAGTGAAACAACGATTAGAAAGAGCGTGGGAAGAGGAAAGACAAGCAGGTAGGAAATTAGGTAGCATAAGAATGTCCTTACCAGAATGAAGAAATACGCTTGGCTTTGTCCCTTCGCCTGATGCTCTGACACTTCCGCAGCAAACCGACTCAAGAGATCTCTCTCCCTTCAGCACAATGTATCCATCTGACAGGACAAGTGGTTAGCTACTTTCAGATATTCCATTAGATCATTCAAAATAGCAATTAAGGAATATGCCTACCTGAGACCGGCTGCCAAGGCTCGTTCAAGTGTTCTAATCCCAAACCTTGAAAAGTTTGGTTTCTCTTCTGAGCAGCCAGATATTCGGCAAGGCACCGCAAGAAGTGCCTTGCTAATCTGTATTTGCATTAAGCATAGAGAAGTTAGATATTGGTAACTCAAAACTTAATGAAATAATTGTAAAAATCAGAATTGCAAATTATGAAATATGCATTATGAACATAAAGAACAAGGAAGATAATTAAGATTCAACTTCTTCTGTAAACTATCATATGCCAGGAGTGAAAACTATTTTTAAAACTTAAAGCTCCGCAAATGTTTATTAAAAATTAGCCACTGGAAGATGGTTATTTCGAGACTGGCACTTCCTTTATGTTAAAGTTAGACATTTTAACTTATTTTGTGTCTTTAAAAGTATCTATAATACTATTTTATTTAATTAATAAAATTTATTCATATATATATATATATATATATATGAGCATATATTGATGAGCTCATATTTATAAAGTATATGATGTTTGAATTAAGCATATAATGCTAATGTAAAAGATATAAATCACAAATTATTTATAAATTAAATTTTATTCACAGCCATTAATGAAATAACATTTCATTATGTCGAGTTGTAATTTTTTTTATTTATTATAGTGGATGATTTACATTAATTATTGAAGTAGAGACAGACTTCGAATAAAAAAACTACTGTGTATGATATATTAAACAAAACTGTTGTAATTTTGGTTTGGTTAACAAATTGTCGTTGATCTTAATTCACAAAAGTGTTAATAGGCTTGATTGGCTTTAATTTTGAGCAAGTAATAAACTTACATTCACGTGTTATATCTTTTGAGTTATAACGGAATAAGATCCATACCGGTCAAAACTTCGATGGCTTAGAGATACAATTTCATAAGCCGTAGGAGCATATACTTATAAGATAGAATCTACACATTGATGTTTACCTAAGCCATTTGCAGTGCTTAATCATTTAACTTTATGACTATAATTTATTCAATAAATTATTTATTGAATAATAATATTTATTTGTAAATTTATTTACAAATATAGACATTAAAAAAATAATCATTAGAATATTCAGTGACTTAGGGGTAAATAGGTAATTAAAGAGGCAAGACATTTTTTTTTTATCTAGATTTAATTATGGACATAAATTAGAAGGTCAATTAAATTATTATTATTAGTTTAATACTAAGTTTAATTTAGTTAAAAATAATTTAATTAAAACGATACATGGGGTTACTTGAGTGCAACATTTAACTTTTAGTAGAATAGCGTGAAGTTAACTTAAAAGAACTGATAAGTCATTAGATGACTGGGACTGGGACTGGACCTTTTAAGTTAGAGTTAAGAAGCTCATTGATAGTCCCTTTACTATCTCAAATTCTAATCAAACTCTAAATCTCAAATCTTAATCAAACTCTGAATCCTCAAGGGAGATGTCTATATACAAGAGAGGTAGAGAGTAGTATTCGCGAAATTATACACATGCAAATTGTAACCATAAGTGCATGAGTAGTGATCAAGTAATAAAATGATGAGTGAGTATCATTTTCATAAGAATTAGTGTCCTACTTAATGCTAAGTACTATAGTGTTGACAATCTAAGTTTATATTGGTTAATTTAAAGACTAAGTTAAATTACGAAATTAAAGATGCTTAAAATAAATAATTTAGTAAACTAAGGAGGCGAAAATTCTATGGTGAAAGGGTTATAAGGTCTTGATTTCACTCTACCTTTTCTATGTTCTTTGTAGTTAGTGATTAATAACTAATCTTGTGATTTCATTAATCAATAACTTAAAACTAATCTCATTATCACTTTCGAGCGTCGAATGAGATCCTATACATACACAATCAAGTTGATATCTGTATTTAACTTGTTAGCTATACATGCTTTAAGCTACCCTTAAGTAATTACCTTAATTCTATTAGTCTTCCAACACAATAAAATCAAAGGCTATGTTTTTTAATTTCAATATATGGGTTAAACTTTTACAAGCGCATAACCCAAAAATCTAAATCATCTAATTAATTTTTCAATCCAATTAGAAGCATTAAACTCATAAAAAAAATACATAAATGAATAACACAAGATATAGTCATTAACAACAAACAACATTAAAACATAGTATTTAATATAGTTTCATCAAGCTAAGAACATAAAATTTAGCTATCCATAGTTAAATGCACAATTATAATAATAAAAAGATTTACAAAAGTAATCATGTTCAAAATAACACAAATTACAAATATAAATTTTAAATTAAAGTAAATGAGACAAATGGAGAAGGGAAAACTAGTTGAAGATGCTCTTAGGGCCTTCAATCTTCATGCGTCTTCAAGATTCTAAGCTTCTAAATATTTTCTCTCACTAGAAACTCTTTATTTTTCTCTCTAATTTTTGTGCTTTCTCCCTATTCTTAAATGAGGATTTTAATCTTCTTTTTATAGGCTTTAAAAATAGGCTTCAAAATTAGGGCACAAAGTAAAAAATAGAGTTGGGGTGTTGGTGGCGCTTGGGCGCCAAGCATTTTGCCATTAAAAACCCAATTTGGCTCCTGGGAGCCACTTTTTTAGTGCCTAGGTGCCAAAACCTGAGTTTTTTGCAGTGCCCAGGTGCAAAGCACTGTTGTAAAATACTATTCACTGTTCAAAAGCACTATAGTAATCCACTGCAACAATACACTATAGTATTTTTGTTTTTGTTTTTTTTTTTGCCTTGTTTTATTTGAATGTTCATTATAAATAGCTTCATAAACTTAAAATCTAAAAAATGACATTAATACACATAAAATGTCACATATTGATATTCAAATTAAGCAATTATCAAATTAAGAGGTGTATAACATTATGTATAAAGTGCACTTATTAAGTAGAAAAAACAACAATAACAATAATTCTTTTATATATTTTACGTTATGAAAAAAGAATCAGACTACCTCTCTTCTCACAGTATATAATATTAACTTGGTCATACGTGAGTTTAAAGATTGAGGGAGATTTAGGTGCTCATATGTGTGAGTTTGAAGATTAAGGATAGTAAAAAAGATTGTAACCAATTAATTTAAGGTTAACGAGGAATTGAAGTAATCTTTTATTCCTATATATGTAATCTTTTATTTGATTAAATAATTTTTTATCCAACAACTGAAATTATAGCCATCTTAGTTTATATTACATGTATTATTTATTTTTATGTATGACAGTAATTGTTAATTATGGCAACATTGTGAAATTAAAAATATAATAATTATTTTTAATACTTATGTGATGAATAGTTATGCTCATAATAACTCATGGTTAGAAATTTACTTGTAATTTTTTTTAGAATTTTGGCAAAAGGAGGTGATGATATAATATCATAAATTTTTCTATCAAAGATGTTATGATTTTAAGATCTAGTAGATTGCTTTTCTAAATAGATATCACAAAGAAGAGATATACATAGAGCAGCCTAAAAGGTGTACATCTAGCTTAACTTCTAATATAGTATGCATACTAAAAAAATCCATTTATAAACTTAAGCAGACTTCTCGAAGTCGAAATCTTCATTTTGATGAAGTAATCAGAAGGTTTGGTTTCATAAAAAATGAAGAAGAAACATAATTTTATCAAAAATGAAGAAGAAACATAATTTTATCAAAAATGAAGAGGAAATATAATTTAATCAAAAATGAAGAGGAAGTATGAGTGTACAGAAATGTCAATGGGAGCATGATTCTCTTTCTAGTTCTCTATGTGGATGATATACTCATTATTAGAAATGATATTTACAGTTAGTCAAGAGTTATTTGAGTAAGAATTTCTCCATTAAGGATTATAGAGAGTCTTCCTATATATTGGGTATAAAGTTTTATAGAGATAGAGATAGAGATAGGAAGCTAATATGACTCACCCAGTCATCGTACATAGACAATGTTATTAAAAGATATAACTTCAATAAGTATAAGACAATTAATGTACCTTTCAAACATGACATTTATCTCTCTAAGATGATGTGTTCTCAAATGGAATATGAAAGAGTTAGAATGTCTAACATATCATATGCATTAGTTATAGGTAGCTTGATATATTCCATGTTATGTACAAGACCTGACATTAGAATGGCTATAAGTGTTACAAGTCGGTATCAGTCTGATCCAAGTAACAACCGTTGGATGACTATGAAAAATATCTTAAAATACCTTAATACCTTAAGGGTACAAAGGATAAATTTCTAATTTATGAAGATAGTGATTTACAGGTAAAGGGATACACTAATTTAGACTTCCATTCTAATTCGGATGATAAAAAGTTTACATCTAGTTATTTATTTCTTCTTAATGATGCCACAATAAGTTGAAAGAGTGTATAGTAGGTGTCCACAGTCGATTCTACCACAGAGGTAAAATACATTGCAGCTTCAAAAACTGCAAAGGAAACGATATGGATAATCAAATTTATTGTAGAGTTCGAAATAGTCCCAATTAAGTGGATCCTATTCCACTATATTGCAACAACAACAGAGCAATTACTCAAGCAAATGAGCTAATTGCACACTAGAAGTCTAAGCATGTGAAAAAAAAAAGCCATATAATTAGAGAATTCTTGGCTAAAGAAGATGTAATAGTATCTAGAGAAGATTCTATGGATAATGTAGCAGATTTACTCACTAAAGCCTTTACTTTTATAATAAAAAAGAAATACGTGGATTTAATGGATACTAGATATCATCGAGAATAGAACTAAAGTAAGGGGGAGTTGTTTGAGATGGTACTTATGTGTCATTACAATTTCGTATGAATATTATTTCATTTAACATTTATAGAATAAAAATTTCAATAAATTGTTAATATTTATATATAGTACTAAGCTTGTTACTTTTTAGACATTTTAGATCTAAAACATTTAGATCTGATCTGAAGGTGTTTAAGTTAACACTAAATATTATCATTCTAAGAGTTAGAATCTTGTTTGAAATAAGACAAAAACTTGAAAATATATTAGTAATTACATAATTACAAATAATGCTAAGAGATGTCATTATGTAATATATTCTCGAAAACATCATTCCTAGTCTATAGTTTCTGACACATGTCAATTAGTATACCTTACGGATCATTGCATGTCTATATCTGGATTGTTCATATAGTTAGTCTTAGCAAAACGTGGGCTTAATAGAAACTTGTATAGGCATATAGATATCCAGTAAGGATTGGGTACTGAATTGACTTACGAGGACCTTTAATAGATATCCCATAGACCTATCATTGGAAGGTCTTCTAATTTGAATAGTATTTATGGTCCTTTGACCTAAGCACCATAGTGAGCTTGTAAGTGATCCTATACTTTGATTCCATGTATGTCAGAGACCTTTCATGGTCTGGTCTCTGAATGTCATTGGGTATGGTCCGAAGTTCATAGAGTCCAATGTGCTTACATATGGGATCCATCAGCTCATATGGGTGAGTTATATATCTTGATTCTTTAAAATTGTATTTCTAGAAGTCTTATAGACATAAGTAAAAACCCCAAAAAAGTATTTTTTGTAAGGTTAAACAATATCGTAAAAGTATTTGCGAATATTGTTTATAGAAATACAAATCTGGAGATAAGTTCATCACCGAATATATAGAGACTTGATATTTATAATCTATATCTCCGCTCTTCTGGGATACAGTGATAGAAGAATTACATGAATATGGTTAACCTCAACTTGTAGGTTCAATGTGCTACTATGTAATATCCATAACGTGTGTATAGAGTATTGTTCAAGAACTTGTGAAAGAGTTTCATAAGATAAACCGGGTGTAAACCTAAAGAGTCTCACAAAATGAAGTGTACTTATTAAGCACTGAGGTAACGGAATAGATTGAAGAGTTTGATCTAGGAAAATTTCAAAAAGCAAAATTTTTTTCATGATCTCTTGTGAAGCGTACTTATCAAGACTTAAGAGTTAAGCCCATATTTTATTAGTTAAAATTTTTAATTATTGAAATTTTGACAAGTGGCATTATGACTAGTTGAATGGTTAACAAATGGAAAAAAGGTTGTGACACTTGGCTTATGCATGTCATGCATGTTGACAAGTATTGTCAATTTTGATCATGCATACTTTGTGATTAGAAATGTGTTGACATGCATTGGCAAAGGGTTAAATTGATTGCAAATGTTGCAATTTGATCCTTGTGAGAGATTCACCCAATAGCGAGATAAAAGAGGCAATTATTGCACTTACTTCTCTTAAGCCATTTTTCGAACATATTTTAGAAAGGAACAAAGTCCTTGCTAGATATGTAATGAGCTATTATTCAGCATCTTTAATCCCACTGGCAGTTGGAGACTAGAATTGCTCATGAATCCGCTTCAAGGTGAGCTTTAAAAATTGAAACTTTACAGAAACACATCAAGGATAAGTTTCTAACACTATTAATGTAACAAACTTCAGTTCAGTGTATAATTATTGTAATAGAAAATTAGATTTCAATTCCGTTGTCTAATGTATGTATGACATATATTATATATTTTAATGATTACATAATAACATGCAAGCACATTAGGCACCAACAATAAATTTTTCATAAACAATTCCCCCTTTTTTTTAACACACTTAACAAAAAAAGGCATTAGTAAGTAAAAAATTAATAGACAAAATACAATAAAATTTACCTTGGGTTGCCTCTCAATCAGCATCTAATTTTTTCGTTGTTGACTTGACGTCTTACTTCTTGACTCATGGTGGATGTCTTTGAGTGGTCATATTATTTTTCTTCGAAATCCTTGAAAATCTAGTAATCATGGTTCTTCTTTTAAGCTCATTGTGCAATGGAAGTGGTGGATCGCAATGACTCAAAAGCTTTGTTATTGTGCTTCTTCTTCATTTTCAATTTGAATTTTATCTTTGTGATGATTCTCTTCTGATTTAGCTATCTTAGCAGTTACAAGTTGCTATATCCCACCTTTTATAATAATGACCTTGCAATGTTTAATACTTTTCATTAAATTGATTTCTGTGTTGCTAGGTAATGTTTCTTGAGGATGATTATAACTTACTTCTATAAGTTGTTCAGCTTGAGTATCTTTAGTATGCAAATAAACAGATTGGTTTTGTAAGAGCACATTTGCATTCTCCATGATTTCCATAAACATCCTCTAGGATAGGGTTCTATTAAGGTTTATGCTTACATGTCATCCTTGTTTGTATGAATATTTGATATTTATACAGTATTCAGTTTATTAAATTGGTAATTATAAAATTACATGGTAAGATGCTTGTAGCATTTAAGATATTGTATGATTTGAATGAGTTCAAATCTGGTCTAAAGGCGTTTATACCAGGGCTAAAAGTTAGCAACGCTGAGAGTTATAATTGCGAGAGTTAGCATTACTAAGAGTTAGCAAGTCAGCAAAAACTAAAAAGTTAAAGCCTAATCTGAAATGGGACAAAGACTTGAGGGTATACTAGCCAAGACATAGTTGCAAAGAGTTACAAATAGTGCTAAGAAATGTCATTATGTAAGTATGTTTTTAAATGTTATGATCCTGATCTATTTTTACTGATGCAAGTCTATCGGTGAAAATCTTATTTAATATAGATCGGTGTATGTTTATATTTGGATGGTCCAGATGATTAGTCTTAGTAAACATGAGTATAGTGAAAGCTCGTATAGATATGCAGGTATTTAGTAAGGACTGGGTACTGAATTGGCTTAATTAAGATCTCCAATAGACATCCATAAAGTCGTCAGTTGATGATCCTTTCAAGTTGAGTAGTATTCATAGTCCCTTAACCTGAGCACCACGATGAACTTGTGAGTGATCTACCACACTTTGATTCCATACATTTCAGAAAACTTTCATGGACTGACCGATGGGTGTCGCTGGGCATGTTTTGATGATTATGGAGTCTAGTGTGTGTAGATATAAGATCCGTCAATTCATATAGGTTAGTTGTATATCCAGATGCTCTAAGATTGTGTTCTAGAAAATCTTATTGCCATAAGTAATTCACTCGAAAAAAAATATTTCCCGTGTCAAAAATAATATCGCAAAAGTATTTGTAGATATTGTTTATTGAAATACAAATCTAGAGATAAGTTCTAGCATTTAGTATATGGAGACTTGACAATAATGATCTATGTCTCCACTCTTTTAGGATATAAATGATGGTGGGATTATAAGAATATATATTAACCTCAACTTATATGGTTCAACACACAATTTTGTTATTTCCATAATGTGTGTAGGGCATCATTTATAGACTTACGAAAGAGTTTCTTAAGACAAAATAAGTGTGAATCTAGGGAGTCTCACTATATAAAAGTGTACTCATTGTGCACAGGGATAGCGCACCGGATTGAATAATTTAATCTGGGAAGTTCTCAAAAAATTAGAATTATTTCAGGGTCTCTCGAGGAGATCATATGGTTTAAGTGTTAAGCTCAGAATCTTTGCAAGTGGGACTTGCCAATTTATCCTTTCTATTGGATGTCACATGTCATGCCATCAATTGGTAATGGCATGACACATGGCATGTTATAATTGATTGGCCATTATTTTGTTAAATGTTAATATTTTAATTGGCCAAAGATATAATATTTAATCAATTTAAGGCTTTGAAAGCCAAATTGAATTCGGTCATTCCTTTACAATGTGCTGTCCATTTTTTATTTGATTATGCAAAAGGCATTATCATGCTTAGAGTTAATTATGAAGTAGCAGCAATATAAAGAAAGCAAAGGCCACCCAATGCATTTCTATTTGGGTAAATTTTAGGCAAATTAAAGCTTAATATATCATGCTTTTTCTTAAGCATGATATGTCTTAGGAGTACTAGGACAATGCAAATATTTTGCATTGTTATGCTTGCCACTAACCCTTTTTCTTTTCATTTAAAGTAAGGTGGCTTTAGCTATAAATAGCCAGCCCTATTCCATTTTATTTCAATTATTTAAAAGCAAGTTAATTGTAAGTAAAGTACGTAGAAAGGTCCGAGAGATATTTTGAAGTAAAAGTTGCTTCAATAAAAATATTCTGGTGAGTACCAAGGCTACTGTTCTAGCTCAAAGGATCCCACTGAGTCTTTGACTAGAACTGCACAAAGTACACTTCGAAGGTAAGTTTTCTTATACTTCATTAGTATAATGATATGTTTGTTTAAATTTCAATGCTCTTAATTATGCATGTGTGATATGTAATTAAAATTAAAATATACTCGTTCACCCTATACTGCCAGCGGATCAAAGGCACGTATAGGTATATGCATGTGCAATTGTGTCTATTGCCTAACGCAGCGGAAGCGTATAAATTTTGCAATAAACACAATAAATATAATATATTAATCACATTAATATATTAGTAAGGTTAGAGAACTCACCAAAACGTGTAACGTTATACACGTGTTTTTCCTGGAGTTCGCATAGAGACCAACTCGTGTGCAGTTTTAGTCACCAACATGGTGGGCTTGGTGAGCTAGAACAGCAGCCTGATATTCAGCCCGGGATTAACTCTTAATCCTCAAAATGGCCAGGTGTGTGTTTATATCCTTTTCTCCAAAACGATAAAAAGATAAAAAATGGAGAATTGTGAATTGTTTCATTTTCCCTTTTTTTTCTCTTCTTCTTCTCTTCCTCTTTCTCTTCCCTTCTTCATTTCTTCTTTTTCTTCACTCAGCCAAATGGCCAAAATCATTTATCCCTCTCTCTTTCTTTCTTTATATATATATATATATATATAATATAATATAATATAATATATATAATATAAATAATAATATAAAAACAAAATTATTTGATTATTTAATTATTAAATAATCAAAATGAGAAATAACCATTTAGCCCTTTATGAATGGCTACTAAGTTAACCCCCTAGTAGGTCCCACCAAATTTCACACTTGGGTAAACTCAACTGAGGGTTCACAATACGCTACATGTCATTATACAATTAGTAAATAATAATTATTAACTAATTATTATATTTAACACTTAAATACAGACACACATGAATTCCCGTGGTAGTGCTGAATATTGTTGGATTAAATAATTTAATCTGGTACGCTGCCCAGTGCAAAACGCGTACACTCCATATCGCGGGACTCCCTAGGTTCTACGCCCGATTCATCAAATAGAACTATTTCATAAGTCCGTGAGCAATGCCCCATGCACACGTCACGGATATATGAATCAAACCATACAAGCTAAGGTTACAACGCATACGTATAGTTCTTCCGTCATAATATCCTAGATGTACGGGGATATAGATTATCATCGTCAAATTCCCTTGTGCTCATCCATGTCCTATCTCCAGACTTGTATCTCACTGAACAATATGCGCAAACTCCTTTGCATATTATTCTACCCTAACGGAACTCTTTCCCGGGATAATTGTTTGTGGCACAAGACTTTCTAAGATACAATCTCGAAGCATCTGGATATCAAACTCCATATGAAAGCTGATGGATCCCATATCTGTACGAACCAGACTCCATAAGCATCGGACCATACCCAGCGGTCACACTATGAAAGGTCTGTGACATGTGTGGAATCAAAGTATGGTGGATCACTTACAAGCCCACCATGGCACTCATGTCAAAACACCACGTATACTACTCAACTCGAGAGGACCCTCTGTTGATGGCTTATATAGAATGTCTATCAGAGGCCTTCGTGAGTCTGTCCCATATCCAGTCCTAACTGGATATCTATATTTCAATACAAGCTCCAAGCTCACGGTCGACTAGGAACGACCATCTATACCCTATTGGTACAACATATATTGATCTATATATAAAGTTACCCATCAACAGACCCGCATCGGCAGAAATAGATCAGGGACAATTATTTGAGAACATACTTGCGCAACTTGCATTTTCTAGCACCTGATTGCAACTTTTGCAACTAAGCAGTTACTAGTATATTCTCAGGTCTATGTCCCACTACAAACAAGGCTCCAACTCTTGGGTTGCTGAGTATTATAACCAGCTAACACTTAACTGTGCTAACATTTAGCAATTATATCTCAGTGTGGCTAACTATGAGCCCTTATCCAAACACCTTTAGATCTGATCCGAACTCCTTTAGATTTATAATGTCTGTAATGTTACATGTATAATACCATATATATTGGTATTAATGATGTGATGGGAATGTACAAGTATATGTACATTAGGGATGACACGTAAGCACCGACCTTAACACATACACAGTGCACTTTTAGGTTCTTTTCAAACTGCTATTGATTTTCTATTGAAATTTCAAGAAGGCTTACTTAACTTGAAGTTTGTTCTTGGTTTCTATTATAAGAAACATTTGTATGATCCCTTAATTCTTGATAATAAAAGCTGGAACTAGGATTATGCTGCTATTAGTTCTTTGTTGGAGAAAACTGAGGATCGTTGGCTAAGGTAGGCTGCCACCTTACGGACATCCATTCTCAATTTTCCTCTAAGGTTATAGTTCTCTGGTCCTTCCGGTTCCTTTATTTCTTTTGAGTCATTCTTGTACTGTTGTGGAGAACCAAAAGGTTGGTAACTATGTTTATTTTCCTATATTTGTGACTAACTGGTCTATAGTGCATTATTGGCCCAAGGATTTAAAGTTCACCCCTTATACTCAAGAAAAAGCTTATATTACTACAAAAAGGTTTTCTGACTCCACTATTGACGACATAAATGTTCTCGATTAGGTGTATGTGAGGGAAGATGAGTTGATTGAATTGGCTCTTATTGAAGCTCCTAGGATGGGTAGGTGGCTTATTTTCCCTCCGTATTTGTTGTTGTGATGTTTATATGGTAGTGCTTGCTTCATAGTTCAATCACTAATGGTCTTCTTGGATCTTCGCAAGTGTTACTCCCGCTTCTTCCTCTGCTGCTCATCTAGAAGTCGTTAAAAGTTAGCTAGTGATGACTGGATAAAAGATTTAATAAAATATTTGCCTACCCTACTCACCCTTTTGGTCCTGGTGCTCCCATTAGAGGGAGCTCTATGGCTCATCTCCCTATTAGATCGGCTAGTGTGGGCCCCTCAAGGACCAAGAAGAGAAAGATCCCTGAGTCTAAACAGACCTCAGTGAGTCCCTTGTGAGCTAACAACCTAGGTCTTTAATTCAAAAAGAAGGCGGGGTACTTATTCCTCCATCTGCAGTAGGCCAGGGAAGCTGTGCCCCTTAAGTTAGCCAAATTAATCTCCCAGTAGAACACCATTAATGTTATATCCAAAGCCATTGGCCAAGCTCATAAGGTATATAATCTCAACCACCCTTGTTGAGTTTTGTGGGATAATTCGTATCAACTTATCGTTACTTGATTGGTTGTTCTTTGCATGTTGCCTATACTTAGGGGAGCATAAAGAGGTATTTGGACGGCCTTAAGGGCAATACAAAATTTTAAAGTACTGCATGCAACCTCAAAGGACATTGAGGAGATGTTGAGGAGCAAAAAGAAACATTACAAGCAGAAGCTTGCTCAAACTATTACCGAACTAGAAAATTTGAGAGGGGAGAAAGCTGCATTATAGCTAGTCCCCCAAGAGTTGAAGAATCATCTCAAGCTTAGGCTACTTGATCTGTTGGAGAACTACTACTATTAGGCATACTAAGTCCCTTACTGTTCCAAGATAGGGGCTTTTTTAAACAATACATAATGAACTTAAGTCTAATGTTGTCTACTGTAATCACTAGACTTAATAGCCTAAGGTATTTTCTATGGGTGTCGCTAAGAAGGCTTTAATAAATAGGCTTATCAAAAGCAAAGTAATAAATAGGCTTATCAAAATCACAATGTATGGAGATAAAATGGCATTAAATACTCGTACCTTTGGAGCTCACATAGTTTCACTATACTTTGAGTCTCCTTGACCACTTCCTCGGTAAATACTTGTTAGGTTCCTTACTTTGGTTCTCAGCTCAATAATGCTAAAGGGAATTCTATGCGACCCTTTCAAATTAAGCTCTATTCCCAACCCTTCACCCACGGACACAGCCAATAAAGTATGAGAAGGCTATGCATCCTTCTTTACATATGGCTACATGCAAAGCTTATAAGGATAGGAGTACAACATGCATTTTTATAGCAGAACATATAGAACTGCTTATTTACGCTCTAATGGGTATATTTCACCCTGTTGTACTTTTGGGCGCCATAATCGGGCCTACTCACTATGTCCATATGGTAAGCATTCCTCTACACATGTAGCTCCAGGTTTCAGCATAACCCTGTTGAGGGGATATTCAAGGCCTTTATACATAGGTGCGATCCCTAAGGTTCTGTCCTCGATATACACACAAAGAGCAAATAAAGATAACACTCCCTTTGAGCGGTTTACCATTCGCTCTTAAGTTTAGACCTAAGTAATCCTCACCCTCTTACACTATGAGGGTAGGACAACTTATTGGTGTACAGGGGCATATAATGTCCCACTGATCATTGAAGATACGAGAGTATAATTAGAGAACACATTTTATTTCATTGGAGAACAATTAGAGCATAATTGATACAACTATAGTTCATGATATATACTGAGTAGGAGGAGAATAGGTTCCTCATTCTGTCCACTATAACTTCTTAGAATTAGCACAAAAACTAAATTTATTGGAGGTACATCTGTGTCTATGCAAGGGTATGAGATAACAACTAGAAATAACTTGCAAAAGATGAGTGAAGTAAAGAATAAAAGTGCTTACCACTCATTGGTAGTATTTGGGAAGTTAAGTTGCATTCCATAAACGTTTCATTTGTCTTCCATCCAAGTGAGTTAGCTTGTAGGTGCCTGGCCTAATCACTATTTTCACACGATATGAGCCTTCCCAATTAGAACTTAGGACCTCATTCGAGGGATTTTGGTGTTCAAGTTCACATGGCGAAGTACCAAGTCACTCTCCTTGAACTACCTCGCCTGACCTTTTTGTCATATAGCTTAGCTATCTACTATCAGTAAGCCATTACTTTGATGGCTACTGAGTCTCTCATCTCTATAAATAAGTCTATATTAATAGCAACGGGGCTAGTATTCATAGCTTTATTGAAGTTGGTAACCTTATGTATGGGTTCTCCGACCTCAACTAGTATGACTATCTCAAATCCAAAGATAGTGCAAAGGGAGTCCTTCCTATCGTAGGGTTAGGTGTGATCCTGTAGGCTTATAGTACGCTAAGTAGCTCATCCACCCAAGTCCTTTATCTACTCTCGAGGTTACTTTTCAAGATAGTCTTTATGATTTTGTTTACAGCTTCTACTTGTCTATTGAACTGAAGGTGAGCTGATAAGGTAAACCAGTTAGTGATTTTTAGATTCTTACAAAAATTTTTGAACCTCTCATTATCGAATGAGTCCTATTATCAGTTACTATAGTGTATGGTAGGCCAAAACAATAGGTTATAGCTCGCCATATGAACTCAATAGTCTTCTTCTCTGCTATTAAGATTAATAGTTCGTCCTTTGCCTACTTAGTTACGTAATCCATAGCCACAATAGCATACTTAATATTAGGGTTTGTGCTTACGTGTCCTCCCTATTTGTATGAATATTTATTTTTTAATATTTATATAATGAATTTTTTATTAAATCACTAATAACCTTTGTTAAATAGTACTAAAGCTTGTAACACTATGACATTGTATGATCTAAAGGAGTTCAGATTTGGTTTAAAAGAGTTTAGACTAGTGCTAAGAGTTAGCAATGCAGAGAGTTATAAATGCTAAGAGTTAGCAAGTTATAAGAGTTAGTAAGATCTAAAGAGTTAGAAACTTATCTATAATGGGACAAAGACCTGAAAGTCTACTTGTAATGAAATAGTTTCAAAGAGTTACAAAAAGTGCTAGAAAATGTCATTATATAAGTATGTTCTCAAAAATAGTGTCCATGATCTATGTTCACCAATGCGGGTCTATCGGTGAATCACTATTATATAGACTAGTGTATGTCTATAGTTGTATTGTACAGATGATTGTTCTTAGTTGACCATGAGCTTAGAGGAAGGTTGTATAGACATATAGATATTCAGTCAGGACTGAATACTGAACAGACTCACAAGGTCCCCAATAAATATCCTATGAATTCGTCAAAGAAAGGTCCTCTCGAGTTGAGTAGTATTCGTGGTCCTTCGACCTGAGCGCCACAGTGGGCTTATGGGTGATCCACTATACTTTGGTTCCATGTAGTCAGAGACCTTTCATGGTCTGACCGCTACGTGTTACTGAGTATGGTCCGATGCTCATAGAGTTTGGTGTACGTAGATATGAGATCCGCCAGCTCATATAGGTAGATTTGTATATCTGATGCTGTAAGATTGTATCTTACAAAGTCTTATGGCTATAAGCAATGAACCCGGGAAAAGAGTTTCCTATAGAGTTGAACAATATAGCAAAAGTGTTTGCGTATGTTATTTGTTAAGATACGAATCTGGAGATAAGTTCATGGATGAGTTTACGGGGATTTGATAGTGATGATCTATATCTCGCCCATCCAGGATATAATGATAGAAGGATTATAAGAATATATAATAAACTCAACATGTATGGTCCAACGAGTTAATTTGCTATATCCGTGACATGTGTGTAGGGCATCGATCACGGACTTATAGAATAGTTTTATTTGACAAATCGGGCGTGGACCTAGGGAGTCCCAATATAAAATGTACTCTTTGTGCATTTGGACAGCGTACCGTATTAAATAGTTCACTACAGTAAAATCCAGCAATTTATTATGGTTAAGTTAGCTAAAGTATATGGTTAAATGGTGGAACCTACTTTAGGTTAACTTGGTAACCTAATAAGGACATAAATATAATTTCACTTAATAATTATTTAATTGTTAAATAAGTAAAATAAATATTTATTTATTTAATAGTTAAATAAATAATTTAACTTAACTATGGTTAGAAGTTAATCATAGGGTTAAGTTATGTTAATCTTACTTAATGGTTAAGTAAAGGTTAACCTAATCATGGTTAAGTTAGTTAACTAGGATTAGATTATTTAAATATTTATTTAATCTTAAGGTTAAGTTAAACTAACTTAACTAAGGTTAAATATTAATTATGACTAGGTTAAGTTAAATGCAAATTCAAATTAAGTGAAATTTAATGAAATAAAATTCATTTGTATATATTTGCAAAATGTAATTAAAATTTAAAGGCTAATTTTATTTTTTGCTAAATGTTTAGCCAGCCATCAAATAGAAAGAAAAAGGAAAAATTATTTTCTTAATTTTTGAATTCAATTGTTGAATTCATAATTAAATTTTCTTTTTATTAGGCTTAAAGCCAATTAAGCAAAAATAAGAGTTTGATTTATTGATTAAGTGTTAATAAAATAAAAATAAAAAATTTAAGTTTAATTTGTTAAACGTATTGCTGGATTAAAATATTATCATTCTAGATAATCAATCCTACCATTATTAATTACTAGAATTGATCAAAGTTTGCATTTCAGGTGGACTTCAAAAATTTTGATCCAAAGGCTTCAAGGGTTATTTCTCAAATTTGTTATTAATTTGATTAATATGTAATAATTGTGTTTACTGTAAAATTTTATACTTTCGCTGTGCATATATATGTATGAGATATGTATATTTTATTGTTAAACACATATACTGTTGGCAGATCTTAATACTTGTGGGTGTATGCATGTGCTATTGTGTCTATTGCCTAAATACATATCATATACGAATTTAAATCCAACGAAAGCGTGAAACATGCAATAAACATAATAAATAAATATAGTAATCATATTAATATATTAGTAAGGTAGAGAACTCACCTCAACGTGTAACGTTATACACGTATTTTTTCTAGAGTCCGTATGGAGACCAACTCGAGGGCAGTTCTAGTCACCAACTTGGTGGGCTTGGTGAGCTAGAACAGCAGCCCGATATTCAGCCTGAGATTAACTCTTAATCCCCAAAATGGTCGATGTGTATTTATATCTTTTTTTCCAAAATGATAAAAAATGGAGATTGAAGTAATTCTCAATTGCTTCTAAGACACAATAGAGAAAAATGAAACAGTTTCATTTTTCTCTAATTTTTTTTTTCTTATTCTCTTCTTCTTCTTTCTTCTCTTCTTTCTTCTCTTCTTTCTCTCATTTCTCTTCTTTTCTTTCTCGGCCGAATTTGGCCTTCAAATTCTCACACACACCTCTATCTCTCTTTTTCTTTATATATATATATATAATATAATATAATATAAAAATAATAATAATATAAAAATATATTATATAATATAAAAAGAGAGATATTTGATTATTTAACAATTAAATAATCAAAATGAGAAATGACTATTTTGCCCCTCACAAATAGTTACCAAGTTTACCCCCTAATGGGTCCCACTAAATTTTACACTTGGGTAAACTCAACTGAGGGTTCACAATACGCTACGTGTCATTATACAATTAGTAAATAATTATTATTAACTAATTGTTGTATTTAACACTTAAATACAGACACGCACGTATTTCTATAGTAGTGTTGAATATTGCTAAATTAAACAATTTAATCCGGCACGCTGCCCAGTGCATAATGAGTATACTCCATATCACGGAACTCCTTAGGTCCTACGTCCAATTCATCAAATGGAACTATTCCATGAGTCTGTGAGCAATGCCCTACGCGCACGTCACGGATCTACAAAATCAACGCGTTAAACCATACAAGCTGAGGTTACAACACATACGTATAGTCCTTCTGTCATGATATCTTGAATGTGTGGGGATATAGATTATCACCGTCAAATCCCCAGTGCTCATCCATGTCTTATCTCCAGACTTGTATCTCACAGAACAATATGCATAAACTCTTTTGGCATATTGTTCCACCTTGGTGGAACTCTTTCCCGGGATGATTGTTTGTGGCCACAAGACTTTCTGAGATATAGTCTCGAAGTATCTGGATATCAAACTCCATATGAAAGCTAACGAATCCCATATTTGTATGCACCGGACTCCATAAGCATCGAACCATACCTAGCGACACCCAGCGGTCACACTATGAAAGGTCTATGACATGCGTGGAACCAAAGTATAGTGGATTACTTACAAGCCTACCGTGGAACTCAGGTCAAAAAACCACGTATAATACTCAAATCAAAAGGACCCTCCGTTGACGACTTACATTGAGTGTCTATCGGAGGCCCTCATCAGTCTTTCTTATATCCAGTCCTAACTAGATACCCATATATCAATACAAGCTCTAAGCTCATGGTCGGCTAGGAACGACCATCTATACCCTATAGGTACGACATATGTTAATATATATATAAAGTTATCCACCGACAGACCCGCATCGGCAGAAATAAATTATAGACAATTATTTGAGAACATACTTGCGCAACTTGCATTTCTTGGCACCTGATTGCAACGTTTGCAACTATGCAATTACTAGTATATTCCCAGGTCTATATCCCATTACAGACAAGGCTCCAACTCTTGAATCTGCTAAGTATTATAATCAGCTAACACTTAACTGTGGTAACATTTAGAAATTATATCTCTTAGCGTGGCTAACCATGAACCCTTATCTAAACTCCTTTATATCTGATCCGAACTCCTTCAGATCTACAATGTCTGTAACGTTACATGCATAATATCATATATATAAGTATTAACGATTTAATGGGAATGTACACTTGTATAAATACACAAGTATATGTACATTCAAGGATGACACGTAAGCACCTAGCCTAACATATACCACATGCATGCACCCTAAATAAATCAACACTTAGCTCTTCCCCTTCCAACTGGCATAGGGCCAATAAGGTCTACCCCCTAGATGATAAAAAGCTAAGAGAAGCTAAGTATTGTAAGATTCTCAGGAGGTTGCCTATGTATCTTCGTGATCCTCTGACACTTATCACATTTCTTGACTAGATCCTTCGCGTCTTACTTCTTGTTGAGCCAAAAATATCCTCGCCTTAGTACTTTATAGGCCAAGGCTCTACCTCCCCCATGGTTTTCGTACATCCCTTCATACATTTCCCTAAGCATGTATTCTTCCTCTTGAGGACGTAGATACCTCAGGTAGGGCAGGGAGGCTTCTCTTTTGTAGAGTACTTCATCAATTAGGCAGTATCCCATTGCTTGGTACCTTAACCTCTTAGCCTGAGTTCTGTCTTCTGTAGTAACTCCATCCTTTAAGTATTAAATGATGGGATCTATTCACCAGGGCTTATTGTCAACTGAATAAATCTTCGAAGGTTCTGCAAATCGGATACTGGACTCAAGTATGATCTCCACCAGTACAGTCTTGGGCAGCTTCATAGTAACAGTGAAGGCTAGTTTGGCTAACAGGTCAGCTCTGTAATTGTTTTCTCTTAAGATTTGCTCAACACAGATCCCTTTGAATATACCAAGTAGCTTCTGAGCCTTCTTTAGGTACAGTTGCATATTTTCTTCCTTGACTTGGTACCTATTGTTGACTTAGCTAACTACAAGTTATGAGTCACTCTTGATTACTAACTATCAGGATCCTAGGTCCTTATCTATCTTCATCCTCACAATCATAGACTCGTACCCAACCTCATTGTTGGATGCCTTAAATCTAAACTTTAAGGCATAACTCACTTCTATCCCTTCAGGGTTAATTATAATGACTTCAGTCCTACTTCTTTAAGAGTTGGAAGCTTCATCCACATGCATAACCCAAAGAGACACAGTCTGCTCTTTGTTAAGCTCTTCTTCTTTTTTTATCTCTTCTTCTAAGCATGGAGTAAGCTCAGCTACAAAATATGTAATGGCTTGTTCTTTTATAGAAAGATGCAATTTATAGGCGATATCAAACTCACTTAGTTTATATGACTACTTCATCAACTGCCCTAATATATCTATCATTTAGGAAATCTACCTCAATGGAAGAGTTGTTAACACTATGATGGTTTGGACTTAAAAGTAGAGGCATAGCTTCCTCGTTGTTACTACAAAAGCTAGTATATACTTCTCAGTAGGTTGGTACCTCTTCCCTCACCTTCTTCCTTTACTAGTACTAAACTAATTATGGTCTCGGACACAACTAAGTAGAGGAAGAGGATATCACCAAGTCGTGGACTAGCGAGTAGAAGAGGCTTTTCCAAGTACTGCTTTAGCTTCTATAAAGCTTATTCGTACTCAGGTGTCCAAGTTATGCTCTTCTCAATCTTAAAGACTTTAAATAAAGGTTATCAGTGACTAGTAGCCTTAGAAATCAATCTATACAGTGCGGCTACATGCCCTGCTAAACTCGACATGTCTTTTACAGTCTTAGGAGTCTTCATCTCCCTTACGGCTTTAATTTTCTCTGGGTTGGCTTCGATCCCTCTTTGTTGTACGACAAATCCTAAGAACTTGCCCTTAGTCACACCAAAGACATACTTCTCCAGATTCACTTTCACGTGGTGCTTCCTCAACACCTTAAAATTCCTTCGTAGGTCTGATACAAGGTTAGTGGTAAGTATAGACTTGGTAATCATGTCATCAACGTAGATTTTCATAGTCTTTATAATCTGGGCCTTGAAGAGCTTATTCACTAGGCACTGGTAGTAGCCTCAACATTCTTTAGCTCAAAAGACATTGCCTTATAGCAATATAAACCTCAATTAGTAATGAAAGTAATTTTTTCCTCATTTGGGCCATACATCTTATTTTGGTTGTAGTCTAAGAAGGCATCCAAGAAAGTGAGTAGTTCATACCCTGAAGTTCAGTCAACAGTTGATCTATTCAGGGCAGAAAAAAACTATCCTTAGGACATACTTTATTGAGGTTAATAAAGTCTACACACATACACCACTTTCTATTTGCCGTCTTTACCAGTACAACATTCGAGACCCATTCAGGGTACTGAGCCTCTTGAAGGAAGCCAGTACTGAGTAGTATCCACTTCAGCTTCAATAGCCTTATATCTCTCTTGGTTGAAATATTTTCTCTTCTGCTTGACTAGCTTGTGGTTAGGATCCATATTATCACAAACCCTATATCCTCACCTATAGGATTTGTGATAATATAACTACCATTAAATGTAAACTGAAAGTTAGAACAGAGACCATCCCAAACAGTTGTCTAAAATAATCTAAGAAAAAAAAAACTTTTGAATCACTCCCAGTTCCTAGAAGCAGATGTGTGTCCTCGAAAGGTAGTTAGATGCTTTGTATTATAAACATAAATAGTATTAGAACTAATGTTCGAGGTTTGCATGGCTATATTATGGCAATCAAAATTCTCAATTTTTTCACTATAAAGCCTCAAGTAAGAGAAGAAAAAATAAAATTATAGGGTTATTAAATAGCTTAGTTGTCCAGCATAATGATGACAACTAGATTGCATCGATTCTTATGGATTACTTCTCTAGACTATTCTATTCTACTGATCCTTCATGGCATAATTTTTAGCAATTCTTAGTTGTATGCTCAATCTACTATCAAACCAAAGTGTTAAGAAGTTAAAGCATCTTTTCAAATTGTAGAAATTCAAAAGGCAGTGTTCTAGATGCATCTAACCAAAATGCCAAGGGGGGACGGTATGTCAACTATGTTCTACCAAAAGTATTGGGATATTGTGAATTGTGCCATTACTTTTGCGTATCTTTAATTCTTGAATAGTGTGGAAGATATTAGTTATATTAATATCACTTTGCTTACCTTAATACCAAAAAATTAATCCCCCAGAATGCTTAAAAAATTATTGGCCTATTAACCTTTGCAATGTGGTTTACAAGATTATTGTCAAGGTCATGGTGAATAAGCTTCAGTTAGTTCTGAATAATGTTGTTTCTAAAGCTCAAAGTGAATTTATTCTTGGCAGGCTAATAACTGATAATACTGTCACGCCCCAGACCTAAAAGATCTGACACACGACATCACTTACATTTATTCAATAATATTTCTAAGCACATTCATTTTAATTTCTTTCAGAATTATAGCAATTAAATTATGACTGAGACAATTAATAAACCGGAAATACGTAGAGTTTTCTCAGAGATTAACACTCTACTACGTCACCAGTAGCAACTTTGTTACCGGAAGCCCATAATATATTCATTGCAAATTCTTACTTAAAATAAATCCATTACCACACTTGGTGAAACTTAAACTAAATCCAACCACACACAATAAAATAATACATAAGTATTTATTCAATAAGGACAAATCAAATATCTTATCTCACGTGTCCCCAAATGAAACACTTAGCAACCTAACAACTTAGGGAACCCAAGGAATAGCAGAAGCCTTGCCAAATCCGCTAAGCACATATGTACCTTATTTACGTGAAATCACCATAAACTATAATGAGTATAAAACTCAGTAAGCACACTAGTTTTTCATATATCAAAGTACAAATACATATATGTACACAATGCATGTGTATGATATGCTGTGATAAATCAAAATCATAATCTTATCAAATCACATGTCATGTAAGCGCTTACATATTCTTTCAAAACATATTACATGAATACCATCACTCAACTACTACTTAGTAGGACTTACACATCACATATCACATAATGAGCCAAATGTCACTCGTAGGTGACATATCGTATGAGAGGAATAGTACAAGTGAGGTTTAAATTACACATATATAATGCTCAAGCCCGAAGGTAAGAGTCAAACCCTCACCCTAATCATCGGTGAGTCCTCTCACATGTACCAATACGCCACCACACGAATGTGATGACTCAATATTCCTTTAGGTACCAATAGGATCCTCCCTACATACGGAACACATAACATATATCAATCCCGAAGGAAAGGCCACACATAAAGGCTCCACAAATCACATAAGATGCCTACTAAGTTAACAGTGAGTTCAAGCATCCTCAAAACACAAAATGTTTCTCATGGATATATTACACTTCAAAACTTTCTTTGTTAAACACATTTCATTTTGAAAGCTCACTTTCAAAAACACATGTATGTCCATGCTCAATGTCAATGCTCACATTCATAAACATATGTCTTTCACATTTCATATCAAATACACTTTGGCATAACATAAACATATTTCTAAGCACATTTACAAAATCATACATAGACAATTACTATGCTTATTGTGATTTCAGTAAAAGTCTAGTATACTTACCTCTTAGCACTTTCAGGTACAAGGCTTAAATCTCCTTAACCTATCAATGGAGATTAATCATTTCATAAGCCTCACAATTCCCACAAAATACTTTAAATAGCTTACAAAATTATACACAATGCATTTATTACATCAAATTGGTCTAAATACTTGGTTTCTCAAAACCTGTCATTCTGAACACTTACACTTAACAAAATTTTCTAATACATCAAATGATGTCCAATTACTCCAAAATTAGAATATATCATTCTTGAATCATATATCCTTCTTATATATGAATAGTATATCAAAATGCCTACACAATCCATTCCATACACACCATCGAATCCAAACTACTAACCTAACATGATCAAGATACTTACTGAATAGTATTCAATCTCCCAATTTTATAAAATCATATACTAACTAAAAAATTATAAAAATACCACATAATTACTCTTAACACATATCTAAATCCATGATAAATATTTCACTTTAAAATCACTGCCAAAAGTATTTTAAAACTATTTTATGCCACAGCTTTAAAAATCTGTTAATCAAATACTGCAATAAGCTAACACTCTTTAGCAAATCATAACAATTTAACCACATTGATCTAACTTCTCAATTTTGAGTATATCCTATTAGACATATAAAATTATCATATTACACAAATTCGTAATTTTTGAAGATAATTCAATAGGCCAAAAATTGTTTGTCACTGTATCATACTGTTCACACAAGAAATTTCCAGAATTTCACGGTCATTTTGGTAAATTCACTATAAATTCAATTTCTTGAATTTTCAATCGATTCAAAGTCTCAGATAATAATAAGCATGTCTAATGTAATATACCCAAAATCTAATACCAGAATCGAATCACAACAATTTATTAAATTTCTGGATCAAGAGACTATCAAATAGAAATTCTGCAATTCATTATGATTTATCAAGCTCTCTACATAGATCATCATCAATTCTCACAATATCTTACGAAATACACATCAAATACTTAATTATACATATTTCCAGAAATCAAAACTTAAAGGAATTAACTTAATTAACACCAATAAATTGAGAAATAGTTGTGATATACCTCTTAAAATCCAAAATTCCAATTTCTTCTTCTTTTTCTTCTTCTTCTTCTCTTTCTCTCCCCTTTCTTTCTCTCTTTTCTCACTCTAAAAGGGATAGCTCGACCAAAATGGGAGAATTAGGGTTTCAAAAGTGTATTTTTATACTAAGGGGCTAATATTTAGTATTTACAAATTTGCCCCTAAAACTTTTAAAGTATTACAATTTGGTCCCTAAAATAAATCTATAGTCTTGCAAATAAACCCAATGCTAATAGTATGTCCTTAACCTATACAAACACTAATAATAACAATATATAAATTAAGTATCACTCACATATAAATAAAATACGTATATTTATATATATATATATATAAATACTTATTCTTACCGGTTGTAGATATTGGGTACTATAAATACAATCATAGTTTTTAATGCCTCTACTTAATTAAGCATCAACGAAGAAATTAAAATGATCATATGATACTCAAACTAGACATGTCTAAATTCTATGATATGATGGAATTTTCTCAATGCCATACTGAGGTGTATGGGTTTCTCAAACTCTTGGTTCAAATGGATTTTGTGTTGCCTTTCATCAGTGTCATATTAGTTTCTTGTCATTGGTGTGATAAAAGGTTTAATGAAGCCTTTCAAGGTCTTTGACAAAGAGATCCTCTTTTCACATACTTATTTATACTTTGTACTGAGGTTTATCGATGTTGCTATATACTGCAAAATGGAGTAGAGATATAAGTAGGGTGACATGTGAAAGAAGCTATCCTCAAATTTTCCACTTATTGTTTTTGTTGATGGTAGTTTAATCTTCACTCAAGCTTTTTTGGCTAATTGTCAAGCAATTAAAAAAAATGTCCAATGCTATAAAAAGGCTTATGTTCAACTTATCAGTTTTGAAAAATTGACTCTCAACTTTGGACATAAGGTATCACATGCTACCTCCTCTCAAACTATGAACTACTTAGGTGTTAGGCATATTCCATGTCATGAAAAGTATCTCGACTTACCTAACTTCGGGGATAAAAACAAAATGTCTTTATTTGCTTTTATCAAGGATAGGATTTGGAATAAGCTTAAGAGTTGAAAATCGTATTTGTTCTCTGATAGGGGTTGAGACATGCTTATTAAGGTGGTTATATATCTATCCCTACCTACTATATGCACTTGTTTAGATTGTCAACTTCCTTACTTAATGAGATATATTAGTTATGTGCATAGTTTTGTGAGATGATGATGAGGAATGAAAGAAACTACATTATTGCCATTGAGAGATGCTATATGAAAGGAAAAAAGAATAGTGGCTTAAGATCTTTTTACCTTTAAGTAAGCATTGTTAGCAGAGCAAGCTTAGCGGATTGTTCATAAGCCGCAATCTCTTATGGCATGGGTCCTGCAAAATATTTATTTTACTAATGAAACTTTTTTCAACGTTAAGGCTTGTTATATGTGCTAAATTATAGGTGCTTGCATATGAATAGTGTTCATTGAATTCTTTATATTGCATTGAAGCCGTAATCTCTTATGCTTACTAATGAACCTTTTCATATCTTCACACAAAATACGTAGCGAAATGAAAATCTAATTTTATATTTAATAAACACGCACTTAATATTAAGTCATATTACTCTAACAAGATTAGAAATTACCTTAGAAACCTTTGGAAAAGGTTCCCAAACTTGAGCTCACCTTAAAGTGTTTTTCTTGGCAATTCTAGATTTCAACTTAGTAGGCTTGAAACTTTAGAATAGTAGCTTCACTCTTGATTAAACAGAAACCTTAGTGCTTAACCCTTAAACACTTTGTTCTTAGTTAAACTCTTTAACCCTTCATTTGTTTCAAAGATATGAAATTGACTTTGTTCATAAAACTCTTGAACAAACAAAATAATTTCACTTCTCTTTAAATGGCCGGCCATTTGAAGAAGAAGAAAATGCGATGAGAGCAACTCTTTACAAAACAAAAACCCTTTTCATTTTTGTTGAAGGTGTTCCTTTAATTGTTAAAGTAAAGCCCCATATCCCATGTTTTGGCCATACCCATTTATTTCAAATAATTCAAACATTTTGTAATATAAAATGTCATTACTTGTCAAACAAGAAACCTCATTATTTAAAACAAATACAAACAATCAATGGCTATTATGATGCCACTTATCAATATTTTATTGGTTAATAACTTTTGTTAACTAATTAAGTGATATACTTAACACTTAAACTTTGAAAAGTGTGCATCCAAGAGATCCTGAAACAAATTTTTAGCTTGCTGAAATTTCTTTGATCGAATTATTCAATCCAGTCCGCTAACCTAATGCTCAAATAGTACACTTCATATTATGAAACTCTTCTATAAGTTTGTGACTGATGCCTCACACACACATTACAGATATTACAAAGCTGCACGTTGAACTATACAAGTTGAGGCTAATCATATACGTATAATTCTTTCGTCACTTATATCTTGGAAGAGTAGAGATATAGATCATTACCGTTAAATCTCTATTTTCTCGACCATGAATTTATCTCCAATTTCGTATTTTAATAAACAATATCGGCAAACACTTTTGTGATATTATTTATTCCTACGAAAAACTCTTTTTTGGGTTTATTGTTTATGACCATAAGACTTTCTAAAATATAATCTTGAAGCATCAAGATATACAATTCACTCATATGAGTTGACGAATCCTATATCTATACATACTAAACTCCATGAGCATCGAATCGTATTCAATGACACCTAGAGGTCAAACCATAAAAGGTCTCTGATATGTGTGGAATCTGAATATGGTGGATCAATTATAAACCTATCGTGGCACTCAGGTCAAAAGACCATAAATATTACTTAACTCGAGAAGACATTCCATTGACAGCTTTATGAGATGTTTATTGGAGGTCCTCAAGAATTTGTCCAACACCCAGTCCTTACTGAATACTTGTATACCTATACGACTTTTCACTAAACTCATGGTTTGCTAAGACTAACCGTCTAGACAATCTAGATATAGATATTCACTGATTTAGAAAGGGTCACCGATTGAGCCATATTAGTAAAGATAGATAAGGAATGAGGCATTTGAGAACTCGCTATATAATGACATTTCCTAGCACCATTTACAACTCCTTGTAACTATGTCATTACTAATATATTCTCAAACCATTGTCCTATTTTAGACAAGGTTCTAACTCTTAGAATTTGTTAACTCTTATAATTGCTAACTCATAACACTATTAACTCTTAGCACTGACCTAAACTTCTTTTAATCTACAATGTCTCAAATATAACAAGCTTCTTACCATATAATAAATAATATTAACAATTTAACGAAATGTCCATTGTATAAATATTAAATCATAAATATTCATACAAATAAAATGATATGTAAGCACAATTCCTAACAAGTCTCACCATTCATTCTCTTATGCCTGGAAGAGCATTATGTAGGACAAATAGCTATTGAGCAAAGGCATTCGATGGAAGAATGGAGATGGCTCGTCAGTCTTTGTGTACCATGATATTGTTGGCGGAGATCTAAGACATGTGGGTATATGCATGTGCAATTGTGTCTATTGCCTAAATACATATCACATACATATTTAAGACTGACGGAAGCGTGAAACTTGCAATAAAATAAAAAAATATATATATTAATCGTATTAATATATTTATAGGATAGAGAACTCACCAAAATGTCTAACGTTATACATGTATATCCCTAGAGTCCATATGGAGACCTACTCTCTGGCAGTTTTAGTCACCAACACGGTAGGCTTGGTGAGCTAGGACAACAGCCCAATATCTAGCACGGGATTAACTCTTAATCCCTAAAATGGCTGGGTGTGTGTTTTTCATCATTTTTTCTAAAAGGATAAGAATTTGAGAATTTGAAGCAATTCACAATTGCTCAAATTAGAAGCATAAAGAAAATGAAACAATTTCATTCTAACCCACCCCCCCCCCTTTTTTTTTCTTCTCCTCCTCCTCCTTCTCCATTTCTTTTGCTCCATTTCTTTTGCTCCATTTCTCTCTCACAGGCATAATGCCCACACACACTCACAACAACTCACCTGTGCTCTTTCTTTCTTTCTTTATATATATAATATAATAATAATAAATAATATTATATATTATATAATATAAATAATAATAATATATTATATAATATAATAAGAGAGATATTTTGATTATTTAACTATTAAATAATTAAAGTGAGAAATGACCATTTTGCCCCTCATGTATAGTTACCAAGTTTACCCCCTAGTGGGTCCCACCAAATTTCACACCTGAGTAAACTCAATTAAGGGTCCACAATAAGATATGTGTCATAATACAATTAGTAAATAATAATTATTAGCTAATTATTGTATTTAACACTTAAATACAGATATGCACGTATTCTTGTAGTTGTGCTAAATATTGCTGGATTAAACAATTTAATCCGGCACGTAGCCCCAGTGCACAACGAGTACACTCTATATCGCGGGACTCCCTAGGTTCTACGCTCGATTCATCAAATATAACTATTTTATAAGTCCGTGAGCAATGCCTCATGCACACGTCACGGATATATGAATCAGCGCGTTGAACCATACAAGCTGAGGTTACAACGCATATGTATAGTCCTTCCGTCATGATATCCTAGATGTGCAAGGATATAGATTATCACCGTCACATCCCCTTGTGCTCATCCATGTCCTATCTCCAGACTTGTATCTCACTGAACAATATGCGCAAACTCCTTTGCATATTATTCTACCCTGATGGAACTCTTTCCCGGGATGATTGCTTGTGGCCACAAGACTTTTTAAGATACAATCTCGAAGCATCTGGATATCAAAATCAATATGAAAGCTGATGGATCCCATATCTGTACGCACCAGACTCCATAAGCATCAGACCATATCCAGCGACACCCAGCGGTCACACCAAGAAAGGTTTGTAGCATGCGTGGAACCAAAGCATGATGGATCATTTACAAGCCTACCGTGGCACTCGGGTCAAAGGACCACATATACTACTCAACTCGAGAGGACCCTCCATTGATGGCTTATATAAGATGTCTATCGGAGGCCTTCATGAGTCTTTCTCATATCCAGTCCTAACTGGATACCCATATGTCAATACGAGCTCCAAGCTCACAGTTGGCTAGGAATGACCATCTATATTGTATAGGTACGACATATGTTGATCTGTGTATAAATATTTATCCACCGATAAACCCGCATCGGCTGAAATAGATCAGGGACAATTATTTAAGAACATACTTATGCAACTAGCATCTCCTGGCACCCAATTCAACTCTTACAACTATGCAATTACTAGTATATTCCTAGGTTTATATCCCATTGCAGACAAGGTTCCAACTCTTAGATCTACTGAGTATTATAATCAGCTAACACTTAGTTGTGCTAACATTTAGCAATTATATGTCTCAGCATAGCTAACTGTGAGCCTTTATCTAAACTCTTTTAGATCTGATCTGAACTCCTTCAGATCATACAACGTCTGTAACGTTACATGTATAATACCATATAAATGGATATTATCAATTTAATGGGAATATACACTTGTATTAATACACAAGTATATGTACATTCATGGATGGCACGTAAGCACCGACCCTAACAGATATGTGGATACCCAAGCCACAGTCATTCAAGTTACTACATCCCCATCTATTGAATGAGCTCTCACAAGTTTTTGAATTAAAGATTGCCTCAGGTAGTTGGAATATGGAGATCATTCAACGAGCTTTTACTGTTAAAGAACAAAAGCTAAATGCATGCATTCTTATCTTTGCTCAATAATTGAACCAGCATGATTCGTTACTATGGCACTTTGATAATAATGGATTCTTCTTGGTTAAAATTTATTATTAGTTGACATCTAGATGTGATTGCCAACACTTCATATGTATCCAAAACTAAGAGCTAGTGGCAACTCTTATAGCGGTCACATATCCCTCCAAAAGTGCAAGTTTCTTATTTGAAAAACTGCCAATAAATGGTTGCCTACTTAAATTAATCTAGCACGCCACCATGTTCCTATTAATATTGTTTGTCTATGTTGTGATTGATATGCAGAAACTACCACTTAATGCATTATGGACGTGTAAGCTACTAGCACATCTCAAGCATTCTTGTAGTTTCATAGTAGAGGTTTATTAAAATGCACAAAGGTCAGTAATGGATTTCCTAATCTCTTTCAAAAACCAACTGCCAAAGCAAATTTAGAGCTGCTACTTGGTATTTTAGAGAGTTTGGTATATTTGGAACCAATATGTGCACCATGGAAAGGTATTTATTGGAGATTTAATGATTCAACAATCTTATTTGGACAAGAATTGAGATGAATATCAAATATGAAAGTCATAAGAAGTCTAGAACGTGTGAGACACCTATGAGGAAGTCTAAGACATATGAGACATGAAGAGAGAAGCAAAACAGAACTCGAAGAGATGAAAGAAGTGAGAAAAGGCGTGGAGTTGGAAATAGGGGCCAGCGTCGCGGTGCCCAAAACAGAACTTTAGGGCCACAGCATCAGGTACCTAGCGCTACAGCATTGGACATGGCATGCCCAGCTCCACGGCCCCAAGTTCCCAGTGCCACAGCGCTGGACATTTCAAGGCTCAGTGCCGCAGTGCCAGGTTTTCAGTGCTATGGCGTCAGAGTAGGGGAAAGTCCATTGTTAATCCAAAGTTTGAGTTTTGGGGAGTTTGGACTTCCAAAATAAGTGGACTCTTACTCCAATAATGAATAAGGTTAGTAGGCATGAAATATCTCATATATAAATACTTGTAAATCATTTAGTTGAGATCAAGCATTAAAAGAGACTCTAAGAGAGGGAAGAACTAGGTAGACACTAAGTGCTTGTGTGCGCTAGGGTGGATTCATCATTTGGGTGTTCATTGTTCGTGGTAGAGTAAGGGTATACTAAACATTAGGTTTTTTTTAGGGTTCTTCATTGGATTTTCCTTGTGAAATCTCTAGGGAGTTAATAAGAAAGGGTAGGATCCTTGGATCTACCATGGACGTAGGCAATTGGCCGAACCACTGAAGTGATTGTATTGTGCTCTTTATTTTCTACTTTGAATTCTTGCTATTTTGCATCATATACAGGTTATTTCGTTGTGTAAAGAGGTTAGGGTTCAAGATTGAACTTGACTAGGGTTTTTCGCTTTAACTTAATCTCACAGGGAGAAAGGTGATTCTTCTAACAAACTGGTATCAAAGCTAAGGTTCGATAATACAAACTTGGGGTACTTAAACCATGGCTGTAATCAAGCAAGAAATAGAGAAGTTCAATTGAATGAACGACTTCAATCTTTAGAGGAAGAAGGTTAGGGGCTCTACTAGTGAAGAAAGGGTTAGACTCAACCTTGAAGGAAGCCAATTGCTTAACTAGCGAAGGGATAATAAACTCAAAGTCCAAGCAGAAAGATTGGGACATGATTCAGAAAACATCCTCATAGCACTATAATCTTAACGTTGAGCAATGAAGTATTAAGGGAAGTTAGTGATGAAGAAACTGCTTTAGGGTTATAGAAAAGACTCGAAGCATTATACATGAAGAAGTCTCTTACAAATAGACTTCTTATGAAAAAGAAGCTACATCTGTTAATAATGCACGAGGGATCTTCATTGATAGCATATATTGACGAGTTCAACGAGATCGTCATAAGTCTTGAGCAATTAGGCATCAAGACTGAGGATGAAGACAAGGCCATAATCCTGTTAAGTTTGTTGTTGAAAAGTTATGAGAGCTTTGTGGATATACTGTTGTATGGTAAGGAGCACTTAACGATGAATAACGTCAAGGCATCATTAAACTCAAAAGAATTGACAAAGAGATATGAGTCGAAGAGTGAAGCAGCATTGCTTGCACAAGGGAGGAAGAGCAACCAATCAATGAGTAGATCCAAGAAGTGTTATCTTTGTAATAAGGAATGACACTTTGTGAATGATTAATCAATAGGCCAATGAAGGTAGGCTGCAATCGATACTAAGAAAGATATTGAAGTTGTAGACACGTTGGTAGCTTCATGGAGAAAGTATGCTGGCAAATGGATACTAGATTCGGGGTGCATCGTCTATAAATATCCCGACAGATTAATGTTTGCCAACTACAAAGTCAAGAGAAGTAAAGCTCTAATGGGGAATGACATGACTTATGAGATCATAAGAGTTGGTGACATAAAGCTGAAGATTTAAGGTGGAGAAACTAGGGACTTATATGGTGTAAGGCATATTCCTAATCTGATGAGGAACTTAATATCCCTATGCAAGCTCGATGAGGAAGGGTATTCAATTATATCGAAAAAATGAAAACTGAGGATAGAGAAAAAAAAAAAGGTGAGAAGCATATGGGAGGGCTCTATGTGCTTATTGGGATAGCCATGAGTGGCCCAATGTAAGGTGTTGGGGTAATGTAGACTACTAGGCAACATCCAAACCGTGCTCACCGAGGTGATGAGGGTTGAAAAAGAATGCAACGCATCCATAACTTATGCAAGGTGCACGAATGCCTTTAGAGACCAAAGTAACAAGCCCAATGAAAGTTAAGTCTTGGTGGAGACTTAACTCTAAGTGATAGAGTATTTGTGTAGATCTGATCCAGAAGCCTTCTTATTTGGAAGATTTTTAATCAAAGAAGGGTTTATTGGAGATTTGGTGATTCAATAATCTTGTTTGGACAATAATTGAGATGAATATCAAATAGGAGAGTCACAAGAAGTATAGAACGGGTAAGACACGTATGGAGAAGTCTAGAATGTGTGGGACACAAAAGTGAAAGCAAAACGAAACTCGAAGATACGAAGGAAGCAAGAAAAAGTGTGGAGCTAGAAACAGGACTCCAGTGCCGCAGCGCCGCAGCGCAAACACATCAAGGCTCAGCGCCGCAGCACTAAAGTGGCAAAAAGTCAGTTTTTAATTCGAATTTTGAGTTTTGAAAAGTTAAGGACTTCCAAAATAAGTGATACTTCAATAAGGAGTAGGCTAGTAGGAGAGAAGAATTAGGTAGACGCTAAGTGCTTATGTATGCTAAGGTGGAATCGTCGTTTGGGTGTTCATTGTTCGTAGTAGAGTAAGGGTACACTAAACATTAGGTCTTTTTTAGGCTTCTTCATTGAGTTTTACTTGTAAAATCTCTAGGAAGTTAATAAGAGAGGTTAGGATCTTTGAATCTACTGTGGACATAGGTAATTGGCCGAACCACATAAGTGAATGTGTTGTACTCTTTATTTTCTACTTTGAATTCTTACTATTTTGCCTGATATACAAGTTATTCTGCTACGTAAAGAGGTTAGGGTTCAAAGTTGAACTTAACTAGGGTTCTTCACTTTAACCTAATCTTACGAAGAGAATGATGCTTCCTCCAACAATACTATATACTGATTCAGATCCCGAATGGGCAACAGTCTTTCTGCAAGAATACCAAGCGGCTCGAAGACAAAGTGGAGCAGGTCCTAGCGCGCACAAGCTGAAAAAATTGGATGCCACTACCTTTAGGGTGTCTCAAAGTTAATACAGATGCAGCTCTTTGTAGTAAGATTGGAAAATCTAAGGTTGGCATCATCATCTGTGACTCTTTAGGACAGATTGTTCTTGCATCTGCCATGCAGCTAGCTTTGTATCAAGATTCGACAGCTGAAGCTTTAGCTGTTCGCAAGGGCCTGATTATTGCAAAAGATGCTGATTTCAGTTCCATGGTGGTGGCTTCAGACGCTTTAATTGTTATTAATGATCTCCGAGAGCAAGTTCATCCCCGCACTTAGAGATTGGGATCATTTATCAAGATATATATATTTCGATCTCTAGAATTCCTTTTTTGATGCCATTTCATATATAACTCTAGGGATGCTAATCAAGTGGCTCATAGCTTGGCAAAGCTAGCTTTGCAGAAGGATTCTAAATGTATTTGGCATGGCCTAGTGCCGGATATTATTACTCAAGTTGTTCTTGATTACATGTTGCACCAATTTATTCTCCTTTTTCACTAATAAAAGAAAAAATACTTTATTATTTTGTTGTCGTACAGTGATCTCCAAAATCTCTGTTCCCGTTCATATAGAGTCTCCACTCCACATGGTATCAGAATTAATAGATTTTTGAAGACATGTGGACGTGCGAATCGGGTAAAGAACTAAATAAATAGACAATATGAAAAAGGGTACTATCAACGAGGCTCTTGAATATTTTGATATTTTTAACAAGTATATAATCTGTTTATTTACATAGAATAATCAATAATACCTGACCATTACTTTTACTTCATTCTCATCGTAGAAGCCGCGTGAAATTAGACAACGCTAAAGTGAGACGTTAAAATTAATTTGATTGTAAATTGTAATGGATCCATATCCATTTGTCCTTTAAGTTTAGTTAGTTTTCCACGCGCTTTCCAGGATCGTAGCTTCTTCCTGCGAACAAATGGGAATATTTTGATCAACCGATAAAAATGGAGAGAGGCTTTGAAGAAAAGAGGAAACGTTGTCGTAAAAGCGAAAGGAAACAATATTAACCAATCGGTACATTCTATGGTACTGGAATAAGATTCCTAGTATTATTATCCAAAATATATTTATACCATTAGATTTATTTAATGGTGTATAATATTTATTAAAATAAAAAAAATTAATTTAATATTTAAAAAATTATTAAGTAAACAATTATGTAAACTACTCATATTATGTGTAAGTCAATATCAAATTTGTAAATTATTTTTTTACTTGTAAATTAAACTAAATATTATAAATATAATATAAAATTTATAAATCAACATTGAACTTTTATATTTATATAAATATATATATATATAACAAATAAATCATAAATAAAATATAATTTATTTAAAAAATAAAGTAATTAAGAAAATTATAAATCAACACAAAAATATCAAAATAGACATAAATTTTATAAACTACACATACGACGTATAAATGTAATATAACATTTGTAAATCAATATCAAATTTGTAAATGATACTTAATAAATTAAACTAATAATATAAATATAATATAAATTTTGTAAATCAACATTGGACTTATATATCTACATAAGAAAAATAAATATAACGTATAAATCATAAATAAAATATAATATTTATAAAAAAATATATATAAAATAACTAAAAAAAGTATAAATCAATAAAAAAATATGAAAGCAGACGTATATTTCATAACTACATGTCTTACATGTAAATGTGATATAACATTTGTAAATCAATATCAAACTTGTAAATAATATTTTTTACTTATAAATTAAATTAAATTTTATAAATATAATATAAATTTTGTAAATGAACACTGAACTTGTATATCACGTAAAAAAATAAATATCACGCATATATCGTAAATGAAACATAATATTTGTAAAAGAATTTAAAATAACTAAAAAAATTATATATCAACACAAAAATATAAAACGTAGACAAAAATTTTGTAAAGTGCACATACAACGTGTAAATTTAATATAATATTTATAAATTAATATCAAACTTGTAAATGCTACTTTTTACTTGTAAATTAAACTAAATCTTATAACTATAATGTAAAATTTGTAAATTATTATTGAAATTGTATATTCACATAAAATTATATACATAATTAAAAATGCTAAATGAAACATAATATTTTTAAAATAAATAAAATTATAAATTAACACAAATATGTAAAAATATACATAAATTTTATAAACTACACATATGACATTTGAATTTAATATAATATTTATAAATCAATATCAAACTTGTATATAATGTTTATAACTTGTAAATAAACTAAATCTTATGGCAAAATAATATTTAATACTATTATTCTACAATCAATTAACTATGGTAATCAAGACACGTTATTTAGTTTGTCCCCATTATATATTACTTTTAATTTTTATATTCTAATAAAATTAAGTTTATTAGTGGAGATATTTGAGAATTTATATTACCATTATGTTAAATTTATTTTTTCTAAATAATACTATTATGTTAATTGATTAGATTCTTTTGAGTAATAATTGATTAAAAATATGGTATGTTCAAAATTAATAAAAATATTACTTTTTATACATAACTTGAGATCATATCTGTGTGATACATAACCTAATTACACTAACGTGAAAGTAGTAAGTAGCAATAAAAAAAACTTATTTTATTTACAACGTTTACAATTTATTTATTCTTTGATAAGATATAAAAGTTAAACATTAACTTGTTAATATATATGAAGAATATTTTATATGTAAATTACAAGAATGATTTAAAAAAAAATTTATGTCTATTTTAATTTAGTAGCAAGAGGGTATAAAAAAAAATACTTTAATCACGAATTTTTCACAGATGTTTCTATTAACATTAGTAAATCTTTCACGCTCCACTAATAGACTATTCATGTGGGCGAGTTGATAAATTATAAAAAATTTAATTTTGTGTTCTTAATTTTTCTCTTTAAAAAACTTTAGCTCAACAGAAGTACTAATAAAGAATACGTAAAAGTGGATCAAAAACTCTATTTTTATAGTACAATAATCCTTATGTTATCTAAACTCTTAATCCCAATAGAATTAGAATAAAATAATATTTTTATATTATTTATTTTAGATAATTAAAAGGATAAATATAATATCTAATATTATTTTTAATTAAATAATTTAGATAATTTATAATAATCTAATTATTTAATTTAAATAAATAATCTAATTATTTATTTAATTCTATAACTACTATGGATTGGGTCAGTAATTGATTAAGTCCAACAAATTTAATTAAATTAAATATGAGCCAATAATTGATCCTAATAAGTTTAATCAAATTAAATTTTGGCCAATTAATATTTTAGATCTAACAATTAATTCAATGGTCTATTTCAGTGTTTATAGAGCTAACATGGGAATCGGATAGACCTACAAAATTAAGCTCCAATAAACTAAATCTTTTGATTAAACTCTTTAATTAATACGATTTTATTTATTAACTTTATATTACTCCATTAAAATGTTGGAATTTGTGCTTACGTGCCATCCCATTATGTATGAATATTTGTTTAATATTTATACTAGTGTTATTATTTCAATAAATCGCTAATTATATTTATATATGGTAAGACGCTTGTAACGTTTCAGACATTGTACGATCTGAAAGAGTTCAGATCTGGTCTAAATGAGTTTAGATCAGTACTAAGAATTAGCAACGCTGAAAATTATAAATGCTAAGAGTTGGCACTGATAAGAGTTATCAGGTTATAGGACTCAGCGTTATCTAAAGAGTTAGAGCCTTGTCTGAAATGGGACAAAGACCTAAGAATATATTAGTAATGACATAGTTGCAAAGAGTTGTAAATATTGCTAGAAAATGTCATTATGCAAATATGTTCTCAAATATTATGTTTTTTATCTATCTTTACTTATGCAGGTCTGTCAGTGAATACCTTAACAAATATATAGATTAGTGTATGTTTATATTTGGATAGTCCAGATGGTTATTCTTAGCAAACCATGAGTTTAGTGGAAGCTTGTATAGAGATACAAGTATTCAGTAAGGATTGAATACTGAACAGACTCACAAAGATCTCCAATAGACATCCCATAAAGCCGTCAATGGAGGATCTTTCGAGTTGAGTAGTATTCGTGGTCCTTTGATCTGAGTGCCACGGTGGGCTTGTGAGTGATCCACCATATTTTGGTTCCACACATGTCAGAAACCTTTCATGGTCTGACCGCTGGGTGTCGCTGAGTATGGTCTGATGCTCATGGAGTCCGGTGTGCATAGATATGGGATCCATCAGCTCATTTGGGTGAGTATTATTTCCTAATACTCTATAGATTGTATTTCAGAAAGTCTTATGGTCATAAGCAATAATTTCCGAAAAAAGAGTTTAACCCTAGAGATAAGCTTTCAGTCGGGCATATGAAGATTTGACGGTGTTGATCTATATCTCTGTTCTACTCTGATATAAATAATAGAGGGATTATATGAATATGTTATAATCTCAACTTGTATGGTCTAACGCGCCGCTTTGTAATATTTGTAACGTGTGTATGGGGCATCGTTCACGGACGTATAGAAGAGTTCTATATGACAATTCGGGCGTGGACCTAGAGAGTCTCACAATATGAAGTATACTAGTTGTGCACTGGGGTAGCATAATGGATTGAACAGTTCCATCTTAGAAATTCCAGCAAACCGAAAATATATTTCGGGGTTCCTCGGGTTGTGCACTTGTTTAAACTTAAATGTTAAGTATATTATTTAATTAGTTGACAAGAGTTATTAACTAATTAGATATTAACAAGTGGCACAATTTTATTGTATGAATTATTTTATCATGAATTCAACCATTTACCATGTTAGTAAAATCAAATAAGGTAAATATTAATTATTCAAATAGTTTTTGAATAATTAAATAAATGTTTTTTAAATAAATAACATATGATTTTATTTATTTGTTATTTTATTCCTAAATGGAAGACATACCTAATTTCAGAAACATAAACTAAATTTATTGAAGCAACATTTTATGATTAATGGTTAATTTTATTAGACCATTAAAATAGTCACCAAAAATTATTTTGGTAGTTAGCCACTTAATCTAATTTTGGTGGAACACTTGTGAAGTATTATAACCACTACAAATGGTTGAGTTTCAGGTGTATTAACAAGACAGTGAATGAAAACTGGTGCAAGGGTTGAGAGGAAAAAGAAAAGTTAGTTTTGAGAGAGTTTTTCAAAGAATAAAGACTTGTGAGAAAAACCAAAGGAAAAAGAAAAATAAATCTTTTATATTTTTCTTTCTAGTAATCAAAACCTTGTTGCTGGAGATTATACTGCTGCTATTCTAGCTTCACAATTCCACCGGATTATTGTAAACTAGAATTAGACAAGAATGCACTTCAAGGTGAGCTCAAAGTTGGAGTAAGGATATCCGAAATTGAAAATCTTCATCGGAGGTCTTCAAATGTATGTTTTCTGTATTCTTAAGTTGTTAAGAATTGAACTACATGTGTAAATGTTGATTACTTGATAAATTCCGCTGGTAAATTCATGTATATGATGCATATTTTTAATTTTTCAATATGTACACAATCACATGCATACACCCTAAAATACGTTAACAAGGGCCAGCCCGATAGGTACAAGGACGAACCTCTAAAGGCCTATAAGATCTCCATGGAGATGGGGGCGGGGGTTCGAATCCTTAAGGGCGCAAGTAACTTGAGAATTGTGTGCTGAGACGCTAGTGGCTCTGAGGTGTCACCCAACTAGTGGACCAAGGTATTGGTAGGTCCCACACACTCTTACAAAAAGGTCAGCCCTTTTGATAGAGTGTGTGGGACCCACCAACACCTTGGTCCACTAGCTAGGTGACACCTCAGAGCCACTAGCGTCCCAATACACAATTAAATCTCATGCATAACCCCCAACTGTGTTGAACCTGGGATCGCATCCATTATAGACCTTTTAAGGTTCAATGGTTGTTATTATATATTGAGAAAATCCCAATAGTCAGCTGACTTCTTACACTTTAATAGGCTTCAAATGGTAAATGAAGGTAAATTTTTCTCAAATATTTTAAGCAGATTTATATATAACAAAAGCTAAAATCCAAAAGAAGGCCTTGGTTTAGATTTACTCCCATTTAGTACCAACTACCAACCATGTAAACTTTATTTGAAAAGAGAAAGCAGATCTATACTCTTGAGTTCGACATGCTATGATATTTATGGAAAAAGCAGATCTCTTCACTGCTTAAAGCATCTTATGTTTAGTGATGGTAAAATAATTTATAAATTCACAAACTCATTAAAAAGGTAAAATAATTTATAAAGTTGTTAAAAAAGATTTTATAAGATTTGAAGTGAATTTTAGATAAATTTAGTACAAAAAAAATTAAAACCCGCAACAAGTATAGGATGAATATGATTTTAGTGAAACAATTTGAATATACCCTAGGGTATTTGAGCATATTTATATATTTTTTTTAAAAAAAATTAAAAAATGTTATTTTGGTTATAATTCTAAATGAAAAATTAAAATCTCTTATTCAATCTATCAATTGTTCACAATTCACTTGTCGTACAAATGTTATTCTTCAACTTTATTATCTCTGATTTTTTTTATAAAATTATTGACTCATACTTGTTAAATATTTATTTGATTATCAAATAATATATTATGATCTCTCATCTTACTGATATTACATTACTTAAATAAATAATATGAATATGGTAAGAGAGAGAGATTGATTTTTTGTTTAACTTTTATTTATTTATTTATTTTGTTCTCTTAATAGAATTAATAATTATTTTGTTTTATTTTTTTTACATAATGGACATTGATAGCCATTTTATTTTACTTTTCTACTCTTTTAATATTTAATATGTTATTGACTTAAGTAATTGACAAATTAATTTATCTTAAAATTATAATACGGTAATATAAATTCGTTTGTGAGATATGTCTTAAATCTTGAATTAAGTCAAAGAATTATTTAATTAGATTAATTTTTAATTATGTTGTCTAGTATTTGTGCAACTATTTATTAATTACTTTTATTAGTTTTAACTTTAAAATAAATTTAGCTTTGGTGAAAAGATTTTTATTAAATTTAAATTTTTGATATAACTTAAATTGTCATATTTTATAAATTTTTATTAAAATTAATGTTATAATTTTATATTTTTTATAATATTAATTTATAACTACTTAAAATTCATAAATAACCCAGATTTAATAAAAAAATAATATCCACTAAACTGAATTTTGATAATAAAATTTTAAACTCGCAATAAATTTTTTTTAAAATTAATATTTCTTTTTTAAGCAAATGCTGTAAATTTTTAAATCTATCCATCCTAAACTAAATTCGCTGAGGGCAATAAATGCAGGAGGTAGAACCAAATCCAATTTTGCCACACCATATATCAGAGAGTAAAGCCAAGCTGTGGCTTTTCAAGAAAAGCTTGACGAGTCTCTTGTGGGGTTGCAAGTGAATAAAGTGAACATAAACTTCGGTACAAAATAATCAATCAATCAAGTTTCTTAGGAACAGAATTATCTAGCATACTTCCCAAATTCCAGTCCTCAGCAATAAAATATAAACTAACCTAGAGGATGGGTACTGACTACAAACGACAATCATACTCGGAGACAAAAAAACAATACAGTATTAAAAGGAGCTTGCACCAAACGTGAGATCTCAGATCTGAATGCTTATGACTTTAACTGTAACTCAGACATGATTTTGAGTCTATCGGTCAACCATGAAATATAACACTACATTTGTTCCTCCACTCTCCATGTGGTCTCATCCTGGGATACAGATTGAAACTAAGATATCTTCAAACCATGGAAATGTAAATTTTTGAAGAGGAGAAACTATGTTTTACCACCATTTTCATCTTTGCTGCACATTTATGTGGAACAGCAGCTAGCCTTTTTCACAACTGATACATCATCCTTACTACCAACATTAATAGCTTGTCCCTTGGGCAAAGCTGCTGGGTCATCACCAATATCAAGATTCTTCCTGCTGACAACATGATATATCTGAGTGAGCACTTCAGTGAAGGCATTTTCAACATTCAAGGACTCTAGGGCCGACGTTTCCATGAAGAAAGTATTCTCTCTCTGAGCAAATGACTGAGCATCCTCAGTGGCAACTGCACGCAAGTGACGCAAATCTGCCTTGTTACCTACAAGCATGATCACAATGTTGGAGTCGGTGTGATTCCGAAGCTCCTTTAACCATCTCTCCACATTCTCAAATGTAACATGTCGAGTGACATCATACACAAGCAAGGCACCTACAGCTCCTCGGTAGTATGCACTTGTGATTGCACGGTATCTGAGTCACAAATACACAACATGAGAGACCATAATCTATTCTCTGTCAAATACAACCCAGCCAAATACATATTCTTTCAAGCATCAAAGAAGTAACAAGGTCGTATGGGTAATAAAAGTCGGGTAAACAAAAGTATATAGTTGCAAATACACTTGATGAAGAAGAGTCTAAATCCTAGTAAGATTATATATTAGCATGTGAAACAGAATACGACTCCAATCAAAATGTATCTATCTATTCATTATCTCCTTGTTTCCTATTATGAGTAACTTCTATCGTGATCTTCATTTAATTGCCAGAAATTAGTACCAACTCACTTCAAGGCAGCAGTAGATATGCTGATGATATATTAGATTTAAAACAAGAATTGATAAGGTGCAAAGTCCAAAACTAGAAACCCCACCATGAAGGTCAGAACATAACTAAATCAGCTCATCACAGAAATGGCTGGCTGAAATTAACTAATCCAAGACAATCTAATTTAGCATATAGACCACTCTAAAAAGAAATGCGAACAACTCTAAATTTGATTAACCAAATTCCATAATCAGCGCACAAAAACATATCATATTCATATCCAACCTAAAAAAACGTAAGCCTCTACTACAGAATTATTCGCTCTAAACGTAATCTTGATGTAGTCAGGACTCAAGATTGACCTTTGCCATAAGGCACATATGAAATTCAGATCTCAGATAACAAGATCTGAGCATTGCAATGGGAAATGGGTAAGTGGGTTTTACCGTTCCTGGCCGGCGGTGTCCCAAATCTGGGCCTTGACGACCTTGTCATCGACGCGAATGCTGCGAGTGGCGAATTCCACCCCGATGGTAGATTTGGATTCGAGGCTGAACTCGTTTTTAGTGAATCTCGACAGGAGATTTGATTTGCCAACTCCGGAATCTCCAATTAACACCACCTTGAACAAGTAGTCGTAATCATCATCAGCTCTGTAAGCTCCCATTCCCTCTCTCTGATTAAATATAATTAAAACAGTTTCAAAAAAGAGGGAGAGAAGTGTTTAAGGACCGTGAAAATGTATGCAACAGATCAAGAAATATTGTTGATGATGATGAGAGATCTTGACATTGCTTTGTAACGATGAAGACTGAAGAGGGAGAGAAAGAGCTGTTGCTTGCTAGTTGGCTAGTTGTTATGCTTTTAATACTAATTACTAATGCCCCGACTGGTGGTTATTCTTTTCGTTTCACTTCTTTTCTTTTTACTTTTTTCTTTCAATGATCTTTTGGCGATAATGCGGATATATATATATATATATATATATATATAACAATCTTTTTTAGCTTCTTTGGCAAATATTAATCAAAACTTCAAATCAGGCTATACAAAAATCAAAATTCAAATTGAAATTCCAACGGTTAGTCTAATCGTTATATATATATATATATATATTTTGTTGAGGAAGGTCTGTCTAATGGTAGTAAATTAAAAGATAAATATGATTTAAAATTTTCCTTTAGAGCAGCAAGTAAAATTCTTTTAAAAGAAATTTGAAATTATATAATATTGTATAAATTTAAATGCTATGCCCGCATGAAAGATATGTTATTGAATATATTTTAAATGTCGAAATTTCTTACTTCAATTAAGAGGCAAAACCCGAACGTAAACCAAACCATACTAAATTACTCGGGTTAGAACAGTTTCCCAATTGAATTGAAAAGTTTGGAAGCTAGAAACGTTCAATCTTCGTGTCTGCAACTATAGTTGAATGCGGCTTCCTTCCATAACGTTTTCAAAACATTTGATGTCTTAAAGAAACTTGTTACAAAAATAAAATCCAACAACTATTATAAACTTCGTGTCTGCCAGATTCACTTTCTAGGAAACCTGTTTCCTTAATCTTACGACCGTTTCACCAGAAAAAGTTTTCGAATCTTCTTTAATACTGTTTACACTTCCAGCTTTTCTTGCATTATTATTATTATTATTATTATTATTCTCTCAAATGTTAAGTGGACAACCAATAGCTTATTTCCGGCCTTGGCCTTGTTTGTCACTGTCAGCTACGGAAACTTCAGATCAATGATTCAATCGTGATAGCATAGAACCAAAAATTAGAGCAAGCAAACTTCGAAAGAAATATGAAAGTTTCCAGACATTCTCGTGCAAAATTCGGTGGGGAAGGGCAATTTTGCATACCTTCTCAATATCCATCGTCCAAGCTCGCTACTAAGTTGATAGATACAAAAACTACACCATTCATTGAGCTGCCACCTATTACGATTACCACTATACAAAATCAAACCTTTGATATCGATGCTAGAAAGTAAATTTTCCACCGACATCCACGTGTGTAATAACATTCGAAACTGGCTTTTCTCACTCCTTATTCTTACTCAATGAACTCTTCTTTTTATTTTTTTTAAATATTTTTTCTAAATATGTACTATAACATTAGCATATATGTTTGAAAGTAATTTTTGTATTAAGGGCAAAGGCTCACTCCTTCGGCCTTTTGCTCATGGCTTTACGCTTGTTAACATCCAGGTATCTCTTCCTTAATCTGATGGCCTTAGGTGTAACCTGCATGAACAGCATAATATGACATTAGAGAAGCAGAAGATTTAAGTCAAAATTTAGGCAAAAATATAGTGAGGGTAATCCACAGAATGCCAGATGGAACAAATTATGTCAAAAAGTGGACAGTTATGTTTCTGGAAATATAAAAATGTGATGCGTATGAACCTAAAAATCTCAACTGTGCTTTGGTTTGCGATCCAAAAATAATTTTCAAAAAACTAAGGCATAATTTGAATTTTTGAGATTGAAGAATCTTACAGAAAGAAAGGAAAAATGACCTTTTGTTGTTTTAGATTTTATACCAATATTTAAGATTGTTTTCAAAAACATTTTTAAAAAACAGGAACACCCAAATTCATTTTCTAAGACTTTTTTTTTTAAATTCCTTGTTTTCATAAACAAAAAGTTAGATCAACATAAACAGGGCCTTGATAATTTGTACAAATTGATACAGACAATCTTCTCATATTATAGTCAAAATGATGTACTATATTAAGTAGAACTTACCTCAATAAGCTCATCAGAAGCTACATATCCTATAGCTTCTTCAACAGTCATCTGCACATGAAAAATGAAGTTTGTCATGTAGGATGATCCAAAATGACTAGTCAAGCTATATGGCTTACATAATTCTCTTGACTGGGTTGCTGTGACTGAATGCAATACACACTATTGCATAAGAACCCAATTTTAAAGTAGTCATAAAAATTCCCCTATGAATATAATGGCAACATGACATATGTAAACAACTTACGAGACTGAAAAGTCAAATAAACATAGTTGAAGGACATAAAACAAAGCAAATGGTTGAAAAATTGCATACACTGCATGGAGGAGTCAGCTTCACATTCTTGTTCTTGGAAGCAGCTCGAACATTAGTTAAGTTCCTTAGCGCTAACAGGGTTAACCTATAACAACACATTAATTGCAAGGTCACTCAGTTGAAACAAAAAAATGCACAATGCAAAAGTTAAGATCCTTCTTACATCCAGATCTGTATCCCTTGAATGTTCACCAATAATCATGCCATCATATGTCTGCATACAAATGGATAAATATTAGCAGCAATTCAGAAGAATAACCATATATGTAAATTCTCCACTGCCAAGGTCAGTGACTCAATTTCCCTGAAAATAAACACTCTCTTTCAATATATCCAGGGACTGCTCCACTGATTGCTGCCTCAACTCTTCTTTTCTCCTTAACATAATAGACACAAAAGAGTTTTGAACGAATGTGGGATACACATCAATCCCACCAGTGTCAGGAATGACAAAAAAGATGGTGGCAATATCGAGGCAACGAGTATGTTCCTGGCTATAATAATATATATACTGAATGAACTTAGGCTTAACACTGTTCACATCTGTTCAAAGGTCTCTAACAATAAAATGCTGAAATACGTGCCTATAAACAGAGTGGAATACACATAATTTCTTATCAAAAGCAACGGAAAGATACGAAGTCAGCCCATCATATTCCAAGATTGGAGCTCCATCATATATCCAATTAACGACAAATGGGAATTAAGAGAACAGAGACAAACATAAAGGAGTAGAACAGGTAATGCTAGTAAGAAAACAACCTCCTTCCCGGGAGTCACAAAGAGAGTTCCACGAGCTTCTAAACTCATCAATGCATGAGCCGTGATTGAGCCAAAGCCTATTGGTACCTGTTCAATTAAGTAAACAAAGATACCATGAGGTAGACGACAGAAAGACAATAGAAGTCAAAGAGCATAGTTAAGTCCAAGAGATAAAATCAGAAGAGCATACATACTATATCTTACCAATATATGTTTAGGCATTAAACAGCTGGCAAGAGGGTAATTTAGCAACAAAAATTATATCTTGATACATACTACTAAAAGCAGTAACCAATGGTAAAATTACCAAAAAAGACACTTAAGGTCTAAGTAATTTCTACACATGAAATGAAACTCAACAATGTAGTATTAGAAGGATCTCTCCCCTATGCAACATCATTCTTTGGGCTTTCTACTCCTCCCCCACTTGAACATTCAGAATTAATGGTTACGTGCATTTGAATCCGTTGCAAGGCTTTTAGCGTGCACTTTAAGAAACCCTTAACGTCTTGCGGAAGTCTTTCACTCACAAATAACCAAGAACAATAAAGATCACACAATCAATAAAATAAACAATTACACACCAAAGAAAGCACAAGAAATTTATGCGGTTCGACAATCATCGCCCACATTCACGGTGGATCTCAAGATCCTAACTTCTTTTATTCTGCTCTTTTGTACCAAAAAACCCTCACAAGAGATACAAGGAATGCCAAATACTCACGAGCTCTTAAAGATCTATACACACTATCTTGTGCACTCAAAGCATTTAAGTATGACCTAAACTCTCTATTCTCTCTCTTGTTGATGCTTTTGATGCTTAATGAATTACAAAGGGTTACAGAGGTTTATATAGTATTAATACTGATCCTATAAATGTTAAACATAGTTAAAATAAGAGTCCACGTGCTTAGAAAGTCCAAAACTAACTTAAACACACAATTAGAACCAAAATAGAATTTTTTCCGAATTGATAACGCTGCAGTGTTCAACGTTCAACACTAAGGCGTTAATGCGACTAACCAACGCCACAATGTTGGGCTTCCTAAAATTATCGCTGCAACGTTGAGCAGCCAACGCCGCAGCGTTCTTCATCCGAGAATTTTCCACTTGTGTTTCCAAGCCCTTCCTCGCATCTAGCTTCCCTTGTTACACTATTTTTGTTTGACCATTACGTTCTTAAGCACGTGTCGACTTTTCCTCGGTCTCCAACTCAAAATCAAATTTATTCTTGATTTTAAATCACCAAATTCCAATAAACCCCTTTTTGATTCAAAATCTCTTCAAAAAACTTTACTAAGATCCACTCACCCCAACGCTCTATCATCTAGCGTTAATACCAATTAAGTATTTATCCAAACTAAACTCCTTTTGGGCTCATGATTTTGGTGCATCTTCCTTTGTATGGCCTTTGTACTATGATCTACCATGTCATTCTTGACACCAATATAATACCTCCGTGGCATATCCTTGCCAACAGCACCTTTTTCATGTATTCTCTTTTGACTTCTATCACCATGGTGAGCAAATCTCTAACTCTGCCATTTGGTATGCATTCCCTCAACAACCTATGTTGAGCCCTCTATAGCATTGCCATTAGGCACATATAGCCTCTTGTGCTTCTCTCCTTAAATTAATACTATATTCATTTCCTTTGTTTTTGCTCTAAATAAATACCCTTCTTGATCTAACACTCCTAAGAATATCAAATTCCTCCTAACTCCAGGAGCATGTCTTACATCATAAAACTCCTTAATTTCTCCATCGTGCATCCTTACCTTAATACTACTAATCCCCATGACTTTGCAACTCATATCATTTTTCATTAGTATTTTTCTTTCCCTAATGGTTTTATAATTGGTAAATAAGAATTTATCTAGGCACATGCAATAACTACAACCAGAATGAGGTAATCATTCTACAACATACTTCTTACCAGAAGCTACTAATGACTTTGCAATTTTCAAGTTTTCTTTACAGACTATTGCAGCTCCTTTACCCTTATTTGCCTTTCTTTCCGAGCAATCCCTCTTCAAGTGCCCCTCATTATTACAAAAGTAGCACTTCTTGGATCTTCCCCATTAATTGTTCTTACCATCTCCTCCTTTTGCAACTAAGCCAACTGCATTACCAGATTCAAATATTTTCCCTAATTCATTATAGTTTAATAAGGCTTTAACATCAGACACTGTTAAAGTCTCTCTACCATACATGTGTATCCACAAAGTACTTATGACTTAGAGATAGAGAACACAATAAAATTATTGCCTTATCCTCGTCGTCAATCTTGATGTCTATCGTCTCAAGATCAATAATTTTTTAGAACACATCTATATGGTCTTTCATTGAAGTTGTCTTAGCCATAAACAACTGATATAACTTCTTCTTGACATAAAGATGATTCGTCAAAGACTTCGTCATATAGAGGGCATCAAGTTTCTCTCAAAGACCCAATGCTATCTTCTCTCCAGCCACCTCCCTTAGAACTTCATCACTCAAAGATAGAATTATAGTACTATAGCCTTTTTCTGAATGTTTTCCCTATCTACCTCAGATCCAGGTTCCGCTGGTCTCTTTTCTTCACTTGTTGCTTAAATTTCCTCAAGGACTGAATCTAACCCTTGACTCATTAGTAGAGCCATAACCTTGACTTTTCACATATTGAAGTCATTCTGCCCATTGAACTATCTCACTTTTGTGAGTTACGATGGTTAATACCACCTAGGTATATTCCCTAACCTAGACTGATACCAATTTGTTGCATGATTTTTAGCGTGCACTCTAAGAAACCCTTAACTCCTTGCAGAAGTCTTTCACTCACAAACAACCAAGAACAACACAAGGAAATAAACAATCACACACCAAAGAAAGCATAAGCAATTTATGTGGTTCGACAATAATCACTTATATTAATGGTGGATCTCAAACTCCTAACTTCTTTTATTCCTTCTTTTGTACACAAAGAACCCCTACAAGAGATACAAGGAATAATCAAATACTCAAAAACTCTCAAGGATCTATACCACACTATCTTGTGCACTCAAAGCACTCAAGTGTGACCTAACCTTTCTATTCTCCCTCTTATTGATGCTTTTGATGCTTGATGAATTATAAGGGGTTACAAAGGTATATAAAGTGTTAATACTGAACTCAGAAACCCTAAACCTAATTGGAATAAGAGTCCACGTGCTTAGGAAGTCCCAAAACTGACTTAAACGCGCAATTAGAACCAAAATAAGATTTTTCCTGAACAAGTAACATTGCGGCGTTCAAGGTTCAACGTTGGGGTGTTAATGCGACTAACCAACGCTGCAGCATTCTAAAGTCATTACTGCAGCATTGGGGTTCCTAGAATTATCGCTACGGCATTGAACAACCAACATCACGGCGTTCTTCATCTAGGAATTTCCTACTTGTGTTTCCAAGCCCTTCCTCACATCCAGCTTCCCTTTTCACACGTTTTTTGTTTGATTATTGCGTTCTTGACCACATGTCGACTCTTCTTTGGTCTCCAACTCAAAATAAAATTTGTCCTTGATTTTAAATCACTAAATTTCAACAGAAACACTCGTTTGCATAAATCTCTTGTGATGACTCACAATTTTATATTTAAAAACACCTTCATCCACATTTGTCTTTATTTCCCTGAAATTGAATGACAAAAAAATCCTTAGAATTACTGCCATCTCTCAGGTTTATTGGCTTAATTGAATCATGGCTCGCTTAACTTAAATGGCACATACCAACATGCCTGCATTCTAAAATTCTATTTGAACAAGTATCTACACAACATATATTTGACAGTTATATCTAATTATGGTTCTATATACTATTTATGGTCACAGGGCTTAGTTACTAGATATTATAAAAAGGGTAAATCAGAGTTCAAGGATACTCATTTTGTTTTTTTTTTAAAAAGAAAACCTTTAAATATAGCTCTTGTAACAACCTCTGGAAGACAAATTTTGACAAAATTAAGTTACATATTTTGACACATTCATTCTATTTCTTCTCACTTTAGACAATTGAATTTAAACCACAATGTCAATTGTAACATAATATATTTAAACATGCAACAAAATCCAAAATCAATTGACAACAAACATGCCAACATAATAAATTACCAAATAGTATATAAATAAGACTTCAATACATTAGCCAAAGTACAAGTTTGAAAATTAGACTTCTAATGCCATGTGTCATATATCAACCTTATTTTTTTTATGATATTAAAGAGAGAAGGGAAAAAAAATCAATGTTGCTCTCCGTGTCAATTTATTCTATTCATCTACCTATGTGCAACCATATCAAGCCGAAGAAGACCATCATTAAAACTACGACAGAATTCCTAAAGCAGTAGTGCCAGAAATTTTCTTTATTATATTACTATTTTTCTTGTCCATGCATCCACTTCTGTCACTCAATTCTTGAGAAGACTTTAACAAAATATAAATTCATAACTGCTACATGCAGATGTAGAGTATTGCCTTACATTATGAAGTGAGAAATTCAATATATTATGTAACTACCAATTGATATGGTATGCATCACAAATTATATTGCTTAATATTGGGATGTGTGTCCTTGAATAGTAATCTGGATCAGACCATTTATACTGATATTTGAGTCAGAAACACCTATATACCAACATAATTTAAAATACTATAGAAATGAATGCGTGCATATAGAGATCTGAACCCAAGCATACTAGAAGATATGGGTAACTTAGCATCTTCTCCTCAGTTATAAACAAGACAATGAAAATAAATTCTAGTAAGACATTATCACTATTTTAAATAGCAACAAATACATACCAATACTCCTTTCCTAACATTTCCAAGAGGCCCTCGATATTTTCCATATTCTTCAACAAGTAGTTATATGCATGAATGATATTAGAATTAAAAAAAGGGGTGGGGTTCTCTTAAGTTAATTTTTTACATAAATTTTGAGCCATTGATTTCATGCGATCCAATGGTAGATAAAATTGATAAGTTGCCACTATCTTTTTACTTTGACTTTATGCAATCTAATCGCTTAAAATACATGTCAACATTTTAAGTCAAAAATTTAAGTTAACACTTCCACCATTAAAAGATATAGGAAGGAAAGTAATTAAACTATAGACAAGAGGGACTCGTATAAGCATACACAAAATTAATAAGCAAACAAGGCTTGAGGGTCTAAGAAATACTTCTAAGAATAAGCAATTAAAAAAATACAAAGTAATTAAACTATGGACAAGGAGGGACAAATAGAAGCATGTGCAAAAGTAATAAGCAAACAAGGCTCGAGTGTCTAAGAAATAATTCTAACAATAACCAATTCATGATTCATTTCAAAACAAATTAATTTATCAGATCCACATAATGATGCCTAATTTAGCTTGTTGCATTGATAGCCAAATGCGGCGGTCCTGCTATGACTTGGTCATTATGATGAAGCTTTTATGATGCGTTATTTCAGGAAGCACATTTGTTTTCTCATCAGTGTCTTCATTTCAGTCAGTTAAACTTTCCAACATTAAATTTCTAGATATGCATGTTGATATGCTTATCCAGATCAACCAAGGTTACTGGAATGAAAAATGAATACCCCATTGATGACCTAATGACATGACACCAAAATATGACATAAAAGTAACATGAAAGCAGTATGTGTACTCAAAAAAGCACTATGCATATATCCAGTTCCACGAGTGTCACTGCTGAACACACTTCTTTAACCAACCAAGCCTCTGAAGTACACACAGCAAATAAGAAAATTACTTTTGTGAAGGCAAGAACTCTCATAGATTTGTAATCAAAGTGAACAACAGCAGTGATATTCATTAAGGAAAAACATAGCAATCAACTTTGTTAAAAATTTATATTGAAGATCAAAAGTAAGAAACAATCATGAGTTGGTCCATAACTTCTAATTGATAAGATCTTTTTCCCCTTCTTTTAGATGAATTTAGGCAATTTTTTTATTCTAAAACCATACCCTGACCCACCCCACACCCCCAAAAAAAAAGATAAGAGGTGTTAGGGTGAGTGGTGTTGCAAAGGTTTCCGCTACCATCCTTTGCTCTAACTTTATTCCCTTTTTCTTCCCTTTCTCTGGTGCCTTAGAAGCTTCTCTGTGCAATTCCTTAGTTTAAGGGAAAACCTCAACCCTACTCAATTTCATCATTGAAATATTTAGATATAAACAGGAAGATGAAATGCTTAATCCATCTATTTTACCAATTCCATAATTGAATAGTCACATAACTACTGGCTACTGAAGCACACTTATTCTTCCCTTTTTTTTGTTTCTCTGTGTCTCTGTTGTGTGCCAAGATAAAGAAATCAAACAAAAACACACTGTTTAGAGTTCGTACGCATGGAAAATGTAATGTGGCTTAAAAATGAACAGTTCAAGAAATTTAAAAAGGGGATCAACCAAGGTGTCCGATATCTGTGCGCATCTCAGATTTAGGATCAAACTCAATCTAATTCAGATTGGTTTCATTTTGTGATAAAAATCCATGTCTTCAATCCATTTGTGATGTTTAAATCAATAATCCTTTGCAGTTTGTAGTACTTTACCAAAATATGTGAATCATGAGGAAAAAGGACCAAGCTTCAACCAATTTTTCATCCTCAAAAGTTCTTTCGTGGTAGGTTTTCTGATTATAAATGCTGCTCGCAATTATAGACACCTTATAATTTACCCTTCATTCTATCCTAATATCCTTTATAGAGATATATTGTGTCATCTAAAAGAGTCGAGATCTCTTCCACTATTGTTGAATCTAAGGTTTTACAAATACAGAAAAATTTTATGTGCTAGTGTTAGAATGACATCTATAACTGATGTTAGAAAGATATTCAAGCACTACCTTGATGGACAAGTCAGATATCTTTGTCCTGCCAACATTTCCAGGGACAGGACCCATGTCAAGAACTTCAGCTCGCCTGTGAGACAGAGCTTCCAGAACCAATCCCACGTGCTCTTCATTTATCTTAAGTAAAACAGTAATGCAGAAAGGTCCCAAACATTCAAGGAATAATCCCAATTGATATACGCATACGAAATTCTTACCTCAATACTCACTTCTTCGATTGGTTCAAGCTTTTCGCCATTCTCAGTTTTTTACCTAATTTAAAACAGAGAAATATTAAGATAATGATAATGAATAATGTGAAAACAGGAAAATAATTATATAAAGTATGTGATCAAACACTTGAGACAAACCAAAAATTTTATATAACTAACATTCATTTACTGATTTAGAGGGAAAAAATAAAGATACTGCTTTCCTCAGTTTACGCAACTGAACAATCACTCATTGCATCATAAATATGGGTTTAGACTGATTTCAGTGCTTTATTCAAGAATTTTACAGAACCTACAAGACTTTAGGCGGGGATACAAAAAGATCAAACCCTTCACGCCTCATATTCTTGACTAATATACCTATTTAGCAAACAGCCAAAATAAAATCAGCAGATATAGAAAATGAATGGAAGTCCAGATAAATGAGGAATGAATTCATTTTAATACATAATTTTTTTTATGGGGAACAAAAAAGAAGATACTCCTCTGCTTATGCCTTAGAAGTAAAAGAGGAAAAAGAAATGCAATAGGCAATACAAACCCAGTTGAAGTTATCCTCTCCCTTGAACCTCATAAGTTTCAGCCAGGCCTGGAATTACATTTATGGCAAGGTTCGTTTCAGCTTCAGCCATTAGCCGATCACCAATTTTTCCTCCAGTCAACTACAATATATCAAGATTATCTCATCACCTCAGAGAGTCATGAAAATAAATAAATAAAGAGACTTCTCAGATGTTGAATTCAAGTAGAAAGAGACTTCTCAGACTTTTACTTCAGAGTGAACCATTACAGGTATGTTTAATATGATGCCTTAAAAGAATATTTGTGGAGAACTCTTGGGACAGCTGAATATCAAATTAAAACAGCATATTGCAAGGTTTACGTATCATTTAAACTTAGCGGCCACAATCGTAAACTACAATGCATTCATAACTAACATGTTAAGAATCCAACCATGTAAGCCTTTCTAAGGTTCAGTAATCATAAAATTCCAACTGCAAAAGTATTTCAAAGGTATTAATTCTTAAACAGTCAAATTCCAACCATGCAAGTATTTGTAAGGCATCAATAAGTAATATCACAAGATCCCAACCAGACCTCGAAGGAAGATATATTTCTTTGACATGAAGCCAGAGATGCACAATCGATGTTAGGTTTAACAGAGGTAACTAAGATCCTTTTAAGCTTGATGGTTTTATTTTGTGATAATACTAACTGTGTAGCATTCAACAGATACTTGACATGTTTCTGGCTTATAGACTCAGACCTCACTGGAAGATATATGATTCCTCCTAAGTGCACTGGAGTGCACAATAAGCACAAAAATGGCCTCACAATTTAAAAAGAGTACCAATACACTAAAATTTGGGAAATATGCTATCCTATAGCACATCATCAGCATTTAAACAAATACATCAGAAATAATTATCTATCATGAGTAAGCCAACACCAAAGGGTTGATATCTAGAAAGAATAATAATATTGATAATTGAAATTGTTTTGTGTGATTCATAGTAACACCAAGATCTCAAAAAATAAAAAAATAGAATGAGTTTCATTTTATGTCATTTAATGGGTAGGAGTTTTCTTTAATAAATTAAGAATTCAATGCAGGTTGCCAAAATTTTACAGAACAGCATAACCACATTAGGAAGCACAACTATAATAAACAAAATCTTAAATTCCAATCCTGTGGGGCAACATGCACAAATATTTTGTTGCTTAGGACAATAAAAACTTTAAGATACTATATCTTTTATCATTGCCTAAATTCAATTATCATTTTAGCTTCCATTTGTCATTGTCATGCCTTCATATTGGATCTTAGTCCATTCACAAGTTCTCAGTATGTGACAGAGGATGAACCAATATGCACATATATTAGACTTCAATCTAGGGTTTCTGCCAACCTAATACAAAACACATGGAAAGATGATCATGAAGGGACCAAGATGACACTGTCATAGTGAGAAATGTATGCTAGAAACAACAGAAAACAAGGACATTGGAAGTAGAAAAAAGAACAGACATATATATATATAAAAAAAAATAAAGGAGGGGGGGGGGGTGGTGGGTGAGGAGAGGAGTTCAAAAGAAGGCAAACTTTGGAACTTACATGGGTACCATCACAACCAGCTAATGAGAGTCATTGACACCGAAAGTCATGGAAATAGTTGGGGTGGGGGGGGGGGGGGGGGTCCAACTCAATGCTTGATAATGCAGTTGTAACCTAGCAGGTGCACTCATAAGCCAATTTAAAGACATAACCAAGCTTTCGAAATTTCTGATCAACATGGTGCTTAAGTAAAGAAAGCTATCCCAAACATGTAAAACAACACATCAAATATAACTATCAGACAAAGAAAGAACTTTGAGGACAAAATAAGCATATTTGTATTAACCACCTGCATGGTCATTGAAACTAGCATTACAAGACAGCAACTAAAAGCGACACCAAGCTAAATGATGCAATACTACAATCAATTACTTCAATTCCAGTTTGAACGAAAGCAATAGCTTAATTTCCCAAAGCACAGAATTATATAAACTGCCAAATCTTCTTTTTTTGTTTCATACATCTTAATTTAGAGGAGGTTTCACAGTAATTTTGTATAGTCTTGTTGGTTAGGGGAAGGATTAACACTTTGGGTTGTTGGATGGTTTAGTATGGATTATTTTCCCCTATGTTTCTCTTTCAGTTTATCTATGTAGATACCTGGTCCACTGTAATCTTTATCTTTGTCCTTTAATATACTATTTGTTTCTTCACAAAAGGTATAGACACATATGCATATACCAAATAGAAAACATACTAAAATAAAGTTTTAGTCATATATATAGGCCAGAGCATGTAACAAAAATCTGAAGGAATAATATAAAATAAACCCGAATACCTCTATATTTGTCACTGTATGGCCTATTGATGGTTTTGTCATGCCTGCTATTGATATAATATCACCTGCTCCAGCACTATCAATTAGAACCATGCTTGTACCTTTCTTTTCACTAGCTTCAGAACCTACAAGATCAAGATCATCAACCTAACTAATAAATAATAACATTCCACATAGAAGGTCGTTGAATAATGAACACTTTGACATTAAATTTGAATAATCACCATTTATATACATCATAAACTATAAGGAAGACTGAGGCTCCCTAGATAAAAGCAGTTTAAACAATACAATACTGAAAAAAGAAGAAAAAAGAAAAATTATATCCTCAGTAATAAATGAATAAAACAGTCAAGATAACATAATTTCCTTAATGACATTAGGGAATCAGATTTAACTAGAGCAGTGCCACCCAACTTTTTCAGTGAAAAAAGGACACCTATGCTTTTAGTTCAGCCCAATATCAAACTGCAGGCTGAAATAATAGGAATTGGGATGAAGCATGTGAACTATCAACATAACTAATTTTACACTAGTCAAAAGCTTGATGAAAAGAAAAAACAATTAAAAACATCTTTCAAAATCATTTTAAGGTCGAGCTATGATACTTTACTTTCAACTAAATTCAGTAAATACAGAGCAACAAACCTTTCCTTCTTCAATTTTCTGAGTTCCAGATTCTGTGCTGCTTAGTCCAAGTACTTTGTCACCAACACATACAATTCCAGAATAGATGCGTCCGGTTAATATTCATCCAAGATAAAAGTCCTTTTCCATCATTGTAACCTGAATAGCACTATCAACAACTTCAATCAATTTTCTCAATTAAGAAAGGTAGGGAGGGGATAGCACTTGAATAAATAGAATAAATAAGAAACCACATTAAAAAAATGGAAAGTCAGTGCCAGAGAGAATGCAAATAGAAAGAAAAAAAGTACAAAGTTTTTTTTTTCATTAAAACACACTAGCAATTAAACTCCTGAGCTTTAACCATTCACAATTATAACATCCCAAGCAATCATTACAATTAGGGGAGATGACACATTCGAATGTTCTTATGGAATAAAGGAAAACGAGAAACTGCAATCTGTAATTTGGTAGAAAATAATTTGTTTCCCAACATTTTAGGAGCCAACTGCATTTACTTTCTATTTTAAGCAGGATAAACACAATAATGGTTTCAAACACACATTTGCATGTATAGAGCATTACAAATAAAAACAACTCAAGCAAGATACTTCATAATCAATTAGAAGACAAGTAAAAACCAACAGAGATGCAAATACAGAAAACAATGAACAAGACCTGAGGGGAAAAACAAACATTATCATCACTATATGCAGATATACATACATCCCCGCCAATGAGGATAAACAAAAAGAAAAAAAACACAAATACAAGTACATACACACACACACACACACACACACATTTAATGGACCCATGAACATGGAATACCAACCAGCATTTGGAAAGGAACATCAAGGTTTGTTTTAGGTGGAGGAACATGTCTTATGATGGCATCAAGCAACTGTGACATATACTTTGCATCTGCAGGAGGATCTTTGGTGAATGTGGAAGATGCCCATCCTTCTTTAGCAGAAGCATACAAAACAGGAAAATCTAGCTGCTCATCTAGAATAAAAGAAAAATATAATTTATTAGATATACTTCTACCTAACTTATTGATAAACTCATAGCTGAAACAAGTTAAACCAGATAAATCTAAAATGTCATATATTATTTCACCCGTGGCACCAAGATTTGCAAAAAGAACAAATACCAAGCTTTCAACTTCATTACACATTTCCTCAGTAACTGCATGATTCAAAACCAATGAGTAAGGACTAATCTACTTTTTCCTTTATTTCAAATAAAGAAAGTTTCAAGAGGGTGGACCACTCGTCCAAAAAATGAAAATTAATTCAGCAAGAAAATCCAAAAAGAAGAATATCATCCAACAACACCTACCAATAGACTTAATAAAAAGGAATGGAATATCCATGGATTCCAACCTAAAGAAATACACCAGGTCCCAAAACATTTGTTAAAGCTATAAGTATGATCTTGAAATTCTAGAGTACTAGCTACTAGTTGCAGTATACAATATAATTAGAACTATTATTAAACCTATTTTTTTATAAGAATATTAAACCTAGTTCAACTAATTCAGAGCTTAATGCCCATCTCAGCATACAGTAGAAAGGTTCCAATGTGTAATATCTAATTTGCTCATCCCTTTATTTGTTGCCCTTGCCTTAAATATCATAAAATAGCTCCTTAGTATATGATAGATGTGAAGGACACTTATAGCTTTTGGATTCCAACTACCAAGGATAATACAAGGGCTTCCAATCTTATGTTAGACACAAAAGAGATGAAGCCAATGTAGCCAGACAATATAAAAAATTTTACAAAAATGGTGAAATGAAAAACAATATTTCAGCAAAGTGATAGAGGTAAGGGGAGAGACATTTTCTCCAAATCATTTGTCTTATATACTATGAAAAAGAGCACCCACTTTCATGGTAGTCTCTGTCATAAATAAAGAATATAAGAAGTATAAGTGAACACAATATTCATACCAGCAGGTCTGTCAACTTTGTTCAAAAGAAGAATAGGGTGCAGACCATACTTCAAAGCTTTAGCAAAGACAAACTTCGTCTGTGCAAGTGGACCTTCACCAGCATCTACAACTAAAACTGCTCTTTCAACCAAGCCAACAACCCGCTCAACTTATATCCACCCGAAATAAAATTAAATTGATATAATCACAAACTGTTATTCAGAAATTATTCCTTGAGAGAAAGCCAATGAACCACTTTAACCAGGCTTCCAAATTATTTCTTTCTCCATCCATTTAACGTAGTTGCATGGAACTAATATGCAACTTCTTTGTTCGTGTATTATTGAGTTTTGCAAAACTTGAGGCTTTCCTTTGCAAAAGGATGTCATAACTAACAGTAAATATACGAAGCCACTGACATGGAGTATCATATTTCATCAAATTGTACCCAATGTTTTCACAGGCAACTCCATAACCAACACAAGCACTCACTTTGGTAGTCATATCTTCATGTCCACATTACATTATAATTTTTTGTTCCATTAGATTTCATTTTTAAGCATAATATCTTGTATACCTAGTCAACATTCAATGACTGAAACAGCAATAACATTCAAGTGAGTGATATTCTGTACAAGACATATATCCACAGACATACTTCACCGCAAAAATCAGCATGTCCAGGTGCATCAACCATGTTTAGTTCATTATCCTTCCACTATATTGAAGTAACCTGCGAATAATTTTTGAAGACAGAAAATGTAATCACAAGTGAAGTATTAGTCAATGATAAAATTGAAGATAATGATTACAGGATTTTACCATGCAAAGCATTCATATGTGCGCTTTTTATGAACTCTTATGGTTTCTATCAACAAATACCATGCCGTTTCAATGTTCATGAATTTCAAGAACTGAACTCGCCAGGATCTATCTTATTCTATTTAATTTATTTGCCAGAAAAGCTACATCGTCTAATTGCAAGTACATTACGGAAAGTGATGATAACGAACCTTAGAGGCAATGGTGATGCCGTGCTGACGCTCAAGGCTGATGGAGTGAGTCCATGGAGCGTTCGTGAGGGACGTCGGCACCCGCACTAGCGTAAAAGCCGGTCCCATGAGCGTGGTCTTGCCGTGGTCAACGTGAGCTATGACTGCCACATTGCGGAGCCGGCTCGGGTCCAAGCCGTGTACGGAGATGCGGCCGCGGCATTGGCAGCTGTGGAGAGCGAGCGCGCCAATAAGAGGTGTGAACCGAGGTGATGCGAATAAATTGACGGCGAAGAAAGCGATTTCTTGGCGTTGGACCAGAGAGAACGGAGAAGTAAAGTGCAAACCATTTCTAGGAGAAACGGCGGAGCAACGGTGTTTGCTCGGTTTATTTCAAGTTCTTCGGTTGCTGAGATGGGATGGGATGGGGTTTAGCGCTTTGCCATTTTGGGTTTTAGGAAATTTGGATTTTCCTTTCTATATATACGTCCAACTTTTATGTGAATATATGGAGATCTAAAGCAACAAATCATTTTCGTGGTCTTCAAGTTTCAGTCGAGGGAATTTAAGTTGCAAAAATCTATTATCCATAAGATATGCATGTCCTTAACACTTTAATGGTAAACGATTGACAGTACACTTACTTTCGCTTGCGGAGATTTGAGCTCAAATTCTCTCTCAAAAATTTTATTTATTTCATTTTTTTTAAAAAAAACATATGATTGGTTAAAAAAAATTTGATGTTAACACTGTTTAAATATAAATTTGAAAATTTTTAAAATTGTAAATTTTGAAAGAAGTCCTTGATATTAATTTCAAAGTTGCTTTTATGCTTAATGATTTTTCTTAGGTTTTAGAATCATTATAAACCGGAAGAAACATATTGTTTTTTAATTTAAAGATTTTAGTTATCTTTATAATTAAGAGAGATATATGTTTACAATATCATGTTTTCTAAAATTTGTTTCTTATATTTTTTATTCAAAAATTAACAAATCATTTTTAGATGATAAATCAAATCCCTTCTTAAACTCTATCTTGAATATGATTTTAGACATGATTCTAAGAAAGTAAACTTAGAGATTTTTGTTTTATTCTTAATATTGAATATGATTTAATTTATTTTATTCACTCATTTAAATTTTATTTTTAACGGGATAAAAATTTTAAGCTAATTTTAACTTAATAGAAAAAAAAAACTAATCCTTATGTTTTAGCTCTTTAGCTTATTATAGCAAATATAGGTGACAAAATGTCTCATAAGGATGGAGATCCCACAGACCGTTCTAAATGAAATGAGAATGAGGTAAATTTTGTATCAATAAAGTGGAATATAAAAAAAATTATTATTAATAAAGCGCGGATGAGATTAAGCCTCTCCGCCCTGTTCCCACCATATTTTCTATGAATATATTAAATATAAATTTTTAATATATATTTATATATTAAATAATTTATTAATTTTTTATTTTATAATTTATATTTAACTATGACATGTTTTAATAATATTTTTTTAATAATTAAAACAAAAAAATATAATTAAAAACCTCCAAAATCTATTTTTTTTAATTGTTAATGACAAAAAGACTTTTACATTTTAATTAGACGCATCATTAATTTTAATAAGAATATGAAACAATGAATGGAAAAATCAATAATACTAGGTGTTGGAATAGTATTTAAATTCTTATTTTTTATTTTTAAAATATTTATTTACTAATTATTATTCAAATTATTGAAAGATATTGTTATGATATTCTAATTTATTAATTTGATTAATTATAACATAAATTAAAATTTTATATTACTAAAAATTGAGAAATATGATAGGGATGAAAAAGACATTCGTCACATGAGAATTCTTCATCCTGTCCCATTAAATTTTTTGGATAATAAGGTGGAACAAGGTTTAAAATAAAAATAAGGTGAGATATGAGAAAATGCCTTTTTGTACGACATCTAAGGTTCAAAACTTGGAAGTTGATGACAAATTCAAGCAAAGTACGGCAAAGTAACCACCAAGGTAATAGGCGCAAACACTAAATATAAAGGAACATAATTTGCCACAACCCTTCAAATTTTGAAGTCTACCGAAAGTGCCTGCTAACAAATGACAAAAATCATCATTGATCGAGGATCTCTTTATGATAGCCAGTGTTTACGCTCAAAATATAATGCGACTATCGTAATATAGATTAAGGTGTTGATCCCACGAGAAAATTTTTGGCAAAATAAGCTAGTGAAGTAAAAATATTAAAGCAATAGCAAATGAAAAAAATTAACTAATTGATTTATGTAGATGAAATAGAATTATATATGATTTAAGGAAAAAGTCTTATGATAATATAAGTAAGGTTTCAAGAATCACAATTATGTTTCGTAAATTTATTCTATACTTTAATTCAATGTTTATAACTCAATTGAAAGTTTCACATCCCAAACAATTAATCGGAAGATATGTAAAATATAACACATTTGATAATACATTTATTTGATATGATTAAACTCTTTGCAAACAATAACACAAACTATGTTCATTTATACAAGTTATCTAAGATCGACAATATATTATATTAACAATATTACAGTAAAAGATCAACTTAAATATCAAACAATTATTGTCTTTACTTGTTATCTAAGATCGACAATATATCAATTGACAATATTGCAGTAAAAGATTAACATGTAAAACAATGTAACCAATAAGAATTATAATTTAACAAGAATCACATACAGAAAATATGACTAAAAATATATGAAACATAAAAATTATAACCTTTGGATTATAAAAAAATAATAGATAAGAGTTTAGACATAAGCAAACTTACAAACATTTGTAACTCTTGACAAAAAATCAAAGTATAGAAATAAATTTATTACACATAAAAGTTCATCTCTTAGCCTTACCAAGAACTCTAGCCTAGTTACAATGCAACCTAAAATATCTTCTTGATTAATTCTTCTTCTATTTTTTTATTATTACACTACTATAAAAATGACCTTCACTGATGCTAAATTAACGTCAGTGAAGAGTTTCACTGACACTACTTCGTAGCATCAGTGTTGCTCAAGTCAAAAAATTACTGACACCATTTATGGTGTTAGTAAATCTCTAATACCATAAGATTAATAAATCGTTGATGTTACGGTATCAATAATTCTCTAATACCACGATATTAGTGAATTTTTGACACCATAGTATCATTAAATCATTAATACCGTGGTATCAATAAATCACTGACACCATAGTATCAAAAAATTTATATTTAATTTAAAATATTTTTTTAATAATTTCAAATTTGAATTATTGGACTAGAATTTTAAATTTATTTATAAACTATAATTCCATATATAAATACCACATCTAAGTAAATATAATTTTATTATTTATTTAAATAAATAAAATTACAATTATTAAAGCATCCAAACTTAGTTTCATATATATTGCTAAACATCTTAGACTAAATCGTTAAGAGTTACAGTATTTCAAAACATCCTAAAGTTTAAAAATTAGTTAAACACATAACTATCCCATCATTACGTATCGAGGTAATGTCATCTTCGGTATAACCTCTTTGTCATTCACACCGCTTGTAATAAATGAGCAAATTCATCCATTCTATGCATGTTGTATTGATCAGATAATGGTAATGTGCTATTCTAAAACTGCTACATAGCTTTACTAACTTGTTCAACTTCCCGAGGCATACAAACCAATGCAAGACGAATAAGGAGGATTTTTTCTTCTTACTCTGTCAAATGTTTCAATCAGAGCATAGAGAAAAATGCATTAGAAATCAAATTCAATAAAATTTTAAGTGAATAAATGAGATTTTAAGTAAATAAACAAATCCTTTGATTGCACATGCAAATTTCATAAATGAGTACCAAGTTGCAACTGCTATGAACAAATTATGAAAGAATAACTTCTTAAAAAGCAGTGGATAATATTATAAATTTTTAACATTACTTGCTATGAAGTTTCCACGCTCACTTCCATATTCACAACATCTAAATAATTAGACTAGCATATATGTATATGTGTGTGTGTATGTGTGTGTGTTAGATGAATCTTTCGTAACAATGTTATCCTAGCAATAAGATGCAACCCTCATAATGGGTGTCACGTCTATAGTCTAGTTCTATGCTTTGTGTTATCTAAAATAATTAGCAAATTGTAGAAGCTTGCAACAAATGCAAAAGCGAAATACATTCATTTCAATAAAGTTAATAGATCTTGATAATATAATAGTATCCAATTCCTGATCTGAAAAAAAACCTCAACAATCTAGTTGTATGCCTTTGTTGCCAGCTTATCAATGCTGAAGAAGAATGAAAATCAAATATCAGGCATGTTAGTAAAACAATAAAAGAGAAAACAAAAATTAACAGTAACATTTTACTCGAATGAGATTACTGATATGGTATTAAAACATGTTTATATTAAAAATAAATATCAATCGAGTAATTAATGTCAAAATTATCTCAACCTTATTCAGGATTATCAGCATAAATGCTCGGCTCCACAAAATCATCTACTTTATCACTCCTTTTCTCACAATAAAATCCAGCATCTATAGAAACATATTTTAATGTTATTATACACATAGTGAACCATTAATTGTGTGAAGTTTTGTTAATTGGCTACAATAAACCATATAACCATGTGCTCTATGTTCTAAATTCAGTAATTTTTTTCCATAATATATTGCGCAAATTATGTCTTAATATGGCAGAAAAACTTATAAATGAAATTGACTTTGCATGAGCTAAATCACACAGGAGACAATGAGATAACTTAGAAACCATTCTTTTAACTGTGCACTATGAATATTCTCAAAACTTAGATATATCGACTAAGTTGTGACATCAATAAAAATGACATCTAAATAAAATTAGGGGTAACCATTCCATAGTAACAATAATAGACATAATAGCAGACCTAGGATCCTTCCATACATTGTTGTAAGAAATTTCGTAAGAACCAGTGTTGTGTTAAGCAATGATGCCACAACAATGGCATTGTTTATCTGTTGGCAATAACAATGTGTTACTAAAGTATGTAACTGCAATTCCATAAGCAAGATAATGTAGAGAAAGCTATGCTCAAGCACTCATCTACAGCAAAGCCATACGCTTAAGAGCTGTGCTTCATGTTATTTAAAATGCAACTAAAACTAATATGAAAAGGCTAGAAAAAGAACAGAGCAAAGAGTCAATGTTCAAAATACAGCATCTGATAGCTGCCAAGAAAATGCCAAAAAATAAAACTAAACCTAATTAGAGATCTGTGAAACAACCTAATCAGTGAATTAGATTTTATATACTTAAATGATTGGAACTTACAGATATGATATATACTATAATGAAATCTGTGATACCTTACGAACAGTGGTTAAGATAAACCCTTGCTAACAAGTGTATCAACAATCCATCCACAAAGATTTGCAGAAAATTCCATTGGAAGCCAAGGTAAAACACAGAAAAGCCCAGATTCAGAAAGATCGAACTTCAAGACCTGTGTTGGTACCAAAATAGAAGTTGCTTCTATCAATATTATAATGGCAAGTAGCACAATTTTTAAAACATACTAAGAGGATTACATTATATATTAATTGTACCTCAATAAGGGAGAATGCAATATTATGTGCACAGAGAATAAACAAGCCTTTGTTACACAGCAGAAAGAAATTTAACAATTCCACAATGCTCTCATCCATCCATCTCTTTTAATTTTGTTAAGATATTGACATCCCTATATTAAGCAGGTAGATACAGGTTAATGTGGTCTTACATATTCATGGTGAACAGATCTATCTGGAGCAATGACTAAGCCCTGCTAAATAGCATCATGTATTCTAAGTTTACACTTTAGTATCTGCTCTTTGTCCACTGTAGTTCCTTCTCTGGGTTTATCTTTTCTCGACTGTGACTTGAATTCAATTCAAAGAACATCTAAATAAGCCCTTCATTTAAATTCACAAATTACCATGGCATTGTTTTTAAGCAAAGAAAGAATGTATGTATAAAGATTATGGTGACAAGTACCACAAACTTTAAAAAAAATCATTTAATGCCAGATTTTAGTTTGGATGTTGCAATGGTTTCACAAAACTACTAGAAGAGATGCTCTCATATCATGTATAATATAAAGTATCTTGAATATAATATGTAAAACAGAGATATGTTAATAAGTTTTCATTCATTTTTAATTCCTCATACATCATAAACATAGAAGTTCATATATAACTTCATCATATTTTTGCTTAAAATGAATAATATTATTTCCCATCATATTGCAAGTCCTAATTCCATCTATATTCCGAAAAAAGTTGGAGGATCTTGCACTAAAACTAATAAACATGAGTAGCTATAACACTTTAAAAAATTATGCAAAAACTATTGTGAGAAGTAAAATCTAGACAAAAAGAAAAGAATAACCTTAACTAAAAAGAAATCTTAAATTTTTTAACAAGTGATATTTTGTAGAGCTTTATGGAAAAGGCATCAACTATATTACAAAAAATGTAGAACAAGAATATTCACATGGATTGCATTTAATATTACAGAAATGAGACTACTTGAGTTCCATTTGAAACATAACGTAAAAAAGGCATCAACTATATAGGATATGTTTCTTTATGATCATATATTTATATTCACAAATTCATGTCAATACATGAATAACATTTATGTTATTTCTGCACTTTTAAAAAAAAAATGCATTCCTCAAGTACCAGCATAATATTTACCAGGCCAAAAAAAATGTTTAAAACTAAGATATTAGAATAAGATGAGATAAAACATATAAATAATAGATGACCCACCTATACTTGTGTCAAACTTCAGATGTATTTCATCCCAACTCTTGCCAGAAGAACCCTTGCTAAGTCTATCCTATAAAGAATGTCGTAAGCACCTACAAAAAAACAATATAATCAAATATGTTGATAGGAAAAACAATTAATTAAATATAACATGTAAACAAACCTATACAATAGTATTTTCTGGTATTTCTAACACGGCATTGACCAGTTCATTCAATTTTTTTACTTAAGGATCAATTGGAGAAATAAAATTTTGGCTTCATGCATTTAAACATTTCCTTAAATTATTAACTATGTCATGACGGCCCTTGAGGTCATATTGGCCCATTAAAATTTTCAGGAGGGAATCCTAAGTAATAGTTACTCATCATAAATTAAAACCTAAATAGAGTCAATGAGCAATCCAAAAGCCATGTAGAGGGACTGAAGAAACTTCAAAGCAGATTTATGATATTAATTCTTAACCACAAATAGCCAGAATAAACTAAAGAGAGGTACTAAAAAGAGAAGCAATAAGGGTGTATCAAGTTCTGTTACTAACTTGTAGAAACTTATTGAGATTTATTGTCAATTTGCAAAATAACCAATTTGCTGCTCAAAGAACCATTCTTCTGTAAATCAATGCTTATAAGTGCTCAAGTAGCACCATTTTCATCGGTTGGCTGCATACAAAAGAAAATAAAAGCTCAGGATTAAACAATATAGCTCACAATATATTCCAATGCAAAACAAAAACCCAAAGCCTTTGAGAAATCTAGCTTTCCAGAACCGGATGTTCGATCAAACAGTTCAAGACCACATATTTATCAACTCCCTAACACAAACAATAAAGATTTAACAGGTCCTAATAAAAATAGCAAAAATTGAATCCAAATCTAAATTCATATTCAACTTCCATCACAAGCAGTACAAGCAACTCACTCTCAACAACTAGATTCACTCGATCGCATCAAACACTCACATAATTACCCAAAGATCCAATTACTTAATCGAAAAAAAAGCATATGCTTAAATTAAAAACCTAATTTCTAGTCAAAACCCCAAGAGAAGTGAACTCAAAACATTGCTGAGAGCAACAACGTTGAGAAAGTTGAAGTTATTCTAGAATTCAAACTGCTTGAGTTCTCATCTACATCTTTGTCAATAAGCAAAGCCGTAGTTTGCCTAATCGACTCTAATAAATGGGACAGAAGATTGAGGCAGTATAGAAGATTGGGAATCAGTAATTATTATTATGTAAAATATTTATTAATTAAAAACTAAATTAAATTAAAATTTTACCTCGTTGTTTAAAGTGTTGTCTAAGCCAACAGAGGATCGGATCTCCCATTCATCTCTAAGACTCTCTTTATAATCAGTAAGATTCTTCGGCGTTTGATTTTTCTTCAAGTACTCATGTATATAGCTCATATTGACAGAGTTGGAGTAGTCGCCCATGGTGAGAGAGAGGTTAGGGTTTGTGATTTTGTGAGAGACTAGGAAAGGCACGAGAGAAGAGAATGATAGACTCAAAATTACCGTCCATTAATTGCAAAGATTTAAAGTACCAAATTGAAGCTAGTAAGATTTTCTCAGTAATTTATTAAGATTTTATAGCACAACCATGAAGCCATCATAAACACAAGCTAAGATAATCTAGATATAAGAATAAAACGTAAAACGTCCAAATTATATTGGAGTTAGATATTAGCATACCTTTGTCATTGATCTTTTTCCAAGTAAATCTCTTTGGTAAAGCCCTGCATGTCAATAAAATCACCTTAGTTTTTAAAACCACACAAAACAGGGTAATGTATGAAAGAAAATGAACTAAAAGATAGTGAAAATATATTGACTAATTATTCCAAACAAAACACAAGATTAATCCAGAATTTCGACATCCAGGAGACAACCAATAAATTTATACTTATATAATATTAACCATTTTCAATATATATATATATATATATATGTATATATAATCATTAGCCCTCAAAAATTGCCTAGCAAACAAAATTTTTGAAACTACTTCGAACAGCAGCTTCAGTATGAAGGCAGAGTTGTCTAATAGCATAAGTGAATTTAATTTTTGAAAGCAAAAGAGGGGTTAGGGTTTTTATTACAATTTTGACCCAAGTCTACCCTCGATAATTCACCCGAAACCAAACTTGACGCCGACATGTCTTCTCCATTATGATCCGTCAACGCCGTAAAAATCTCTGCCTCTTTGCTCATGATGAAAATAAGAGAGAGAGAGAAGTGAGAACTTAACCATTCTTCTTTTAGTTTGGGGTTAGGGTTTGTTTTTGATATCTCAAAATTCCATCACATCTGCGTCCCTCTTCGTTCCAGGCACAAAGTCCGACGTCCAATTCTATTTTGTTGTTGCTGAAATTCTGCCAAAATTTCAATTAGGTTTGATGGATCTAGGAATTTGGGAGAGGCTTTGAAGAACAAGAAACTAGAAAAAGTACTGTGGAAGAAACTTACGAGACTTGGAATAGTCTTGAATGCTATTTTCAACTTATGCCTTCAAAACGCACCGTTTTGAGCGTATTTTTTGAAATAATCCCAACGTTGCTCTTATTGGAGAATTGTTTTTCCATTTTTTTTTACACAAAATGATGCATTCAACACTTCATTTTTAAAATTTTTTCTCAATAATTTGTAGTAAGGCCTTCTTTATTTAAAATATAATTTTTTATAAATTATATTATTTTTAAGAATTAAATTTTTAATTTATAACGCCCAAAATGACATTTTTTTAGCATTATATTAATTTTTATAAATTTAAATTAGTTTTTATATTTTTAAACAAAAAATAATTTTTTGATACTATAGTATCATTAATTCACTGACACTTCATGTTTCTAAAATTATAGTATCAGTAATTTACTAACGCTTCATATTTCTGATATTATAGTATCAGTAATTCATTGACATTATTTAAAAAAGTGTCAGTAGCATAGTATTAGTGAAACCTTTTTTTGTAGTAGTGTTATGTTCTTGTTCTTGTTGTTATTCATAGATTAGTTTGATACTCTTGATTTTGTGATGAGCTAAACTTATTTATCTAGTGTTAGAGTATTAAACCTAATATGTAGTTAGATTTTATGGATTCTTAATTTATAAACTTAATACATATAATTTATTCATTCTATCTTGAGTTTAATATTTTTATTATATCTAGCAAATATTTTAAATGATTGAGAAACCATGATGAACTTGACAAAAGGATTTATGTGTTTAGCCTAGGATAGTTTGATGTATGATCATAGAGTAACAACTATAAGTTTCATATAGGATAGACATATGCCTAGATGGCATGTTGTTGGGATTTGTAGTTACGTGTCATCCCATTTTGTATAAATATTTTATTTTATAATATTTATGCAATACATTTTATTAAATTTCTAATTTTATTTATTAAATGGTACAGTGCTTGTGACGCTACAGACATTGTAAGATCTGAATGAGTTCAAATCTGACCTAAAATAGTTTAGACTAATGCTAAATATTAGTATTGTTGAGAATTATATTTGCTAATAGTTAACACTACTAATAGTTAGTGGGTTATAAAAGTCAATAAAATCTAAGAGTTAGGACCTTGTGTGTAACGGGGCATAGACCCAAGAGTACATCAGTAATAGCATAGTTACAAGAAGTTACAATAGGTGCTAAAAAATGTTATTATGCACGTGTATTCTCAAACACGATGTTCTTAATCTTATTCACTGATGCGAGTCTGTCAATAAAACCTTTTATTATAGATAGTGTATTACCATATCTAGATGATCTAGATGGTTGTTCTTAGCTGATCATAGACTTATTGGAAGCTCGTATGACATATGAATATTCAGTAGGGATTGAATACTGAACAGGCTCAACGAGGACCCCAATAAACATCTCATGGAGCCATCAATGGTAGGTCCTCTTGAGTTGAGTAATGTACGTAGTCTTTTAACCTAAGCACTATAATGAAGTTGTAAGTAATCCATCATGCTTTGGTTCCACATATGTAAAAGATCTTTCATGATTTGATCGTTATGTGTCGCTGGATATGGTCTGATGCTCATAGAGTTCGATGTGCGCAAATATGGAATTCATTAGCTCACATGGGTGATTTGTATATCTGGATGCTCCGAGATTATATCTTAGAAAGACTTATGGCCATAAGCAACAAACCAGGAAAAGAGTTTTCAACAGGGTCAAACAATATCGCAAAAGTATATTCGTATATTATTTATTGAGATACATGTCTAGAGATAAGTTCACGGATGAGCTCGTGGGGATTTGACGGTGATGATCTATATCCCTGCTCCTCTAGGATATAAATGGTAGAAGAATTATACATATGCGCGATGACCTCAACTTGCATGGTCCATTGCGCTGATTTGTAATATCTGTGACGTGTGCATGGGGCATCGATCTCTGACTCACAGAATAGTTTCATTTGATAAATTAGGCATAGACCTAGGGAGTCCTACAATATGAAGTGTATTCGTTGTGTACTAGGGCAACGTACTAGATTAAATAGTTCAATTCAGTAAATTTCAACAGACCGGACATTTTCTTTGATATCCCTCGGAATGTACAAGTGTTAAGACTTAAGAATTAAGTACATCAGTTAGTTAATAATGATTATTAACTAATAAGATGATGACATGTGGCGCATTGTAAGTCAATTATTTTTTAACTTAGAAATTATCAAAATGACCTTATTTGTTGGATAAGTAAGATCATTATTTTATTCATTAAATTATTTATTAAATAAAATAATAATAATAATAATAATAATATTTGATATTGTTATTTTAATAAAGTCAAACAAGTATTATTTATTACAATGATGCACATGTTTTATTGTATTTAATATTGATTAAATAAAATAATAAAATACTAAGGCATGGTTTGTAAGTGGTAGGGCTAAAATATGTGAAAGAAGCAAATGAAAAAATTGTTTCTTCATTTTGCTTTGCCTTACACGGCTACCACACTCCTCATTTGTAAAAGCATGTATTTCCAATTAATTTAATAATGATTAAATTGATGTTTAGTAAAACATTCATGCATGGGCAAGCTAAGTGATAAGGCTATTTTGTTAACTATATTATATTGAAATTGATTCACCATTTGAACACAAAATTCGGCATATATATCCATAGACTTGTTGCATTTATTTTATTATGAATAAATAATTGAAGCAAATTAAAATGACTTAAGTGTTGTAAGCCATACTTGTGGGCCATATCTTGTCTACTAAGAGGAAAAATAAAACAACAAATAAAAAGAGCAAAATTTATGCTCATTGGAGGAGGTGATCACACGGTCAAGAAAAAGAAGAAAAGAGTGAAGCTTTAGTTTTTTCAAGTGTTGGACAAAAAGTTCAAGAGTTAAACTTCTTCTACATTTTCTTTCTAACTAGTCCAAGTGCTTAAGAGTTAAGCATATAGATTTAAGAGTTAAACTATAGTTTAAGGAGTTAAACCCTTTGTTGGAAAAGTTTCCATTCTAGACTTTTCAAGCCCACCAAGTTAGGAGTTAGAATCCACAACAAGTATACTTCAAAGCGGGACTCCGGTTCATTCAAAAGTCTAAAGGCTTGCCAAGGTAATAAATTCTCAATCTCTATGTAATTTACATTTATGAGATATATAAAAAACTTATTGTATTTATCCTTAGGAAATTAGATTTTTACTATTCCGCTGTGTTCTATGATGTATGAGATACGTATATGATGCAATTTTAAAATGATAAATATAATACCCACTTGCATGCACTATAGGTTTAAAATCACTCACACATGTATGACATAATTTATATTTAATCTTAATGAATTACATTCTAATTTGATTATCATAGACATATAAGTGATTGTTAAAATACGTAATATAGTCACTCGACCATCGACAGAGGCTTGTGATGAGATTAGTATCTAAGCCAATCAATTCGTATTACGTGATTAACTAAGATATTAATGAGTCGAATGAAATATTAAGACATGAGTCTATGATTATTATCTTTTGGTGTAGTAACCAGTATCTACAACTGGTAAGAATAAGTATTTATATATATAAATATATGTATTTTATTTGTATATGGGTGATACTTGATTTATATATTGTTATTAGTAGTGTTTGTATAGGTTAAGGTGATACTATTAGCATTGAGTTTAATTGCAAGACTTTAGATTTATTTTAGGGACCAAATTGTAATACTTTAAAAGTTTTGGGGGTAAATTTATAAATACTAAAAATTAGCCACTTAGTATAAAAATACACTTTTAAAACCCTAATTCTCTCATTTTGGTCGAGCTACCTCTTTTAGAGAGAGAGAAGAGAGAAAAGAGGGGAGAGAAAGAGAAGAAGGAGAAGAAAAAGAAGAAATTGGAATTTTGGATTTTAAGAGGTATATCACAACTATTTCTCAATTTATTGGTGTTAATTATGTTAATTTCTTTTAAGTTTTGATTTCTGTAAATATGTATAATTGAGGATTTGATGTGTATTTCGTATGATATTTTGAGAATTGATGATGATCTATAAGATAGTTTGATAAATCATAATGGATTGTAGAATTTCTGCTTGATAGTCTCTTGATCCAAGAATTTTATAAATTGTTGTGATTCGATTCTGGTTTTTAGTTTTGAGTATATGAAATTAGACATGTTTAGGATCATCTGAGACTTTGAATCGATTCACAATTCCAGAAATTGAATTTGTTGTGAATTTACCAAAATGACCCCGAAATTCTGGAAATTTCCTATGTGAACAGTATAATACAGTGACGAACAATGTTTGTCCTACTGAATGATCTTCAAAAATTACTAATTTGTGGAATATGATAATTTTATATATCTAATATGATATACTCGAAATTGAGAATTTAGATCAATGTGGTTGAAATGTTATGATTTTCTAAAGTATATCCGCTGATTACAGTATTTGATTAATAGATTTTTAAAGCTATGGAATAAAATAGTTTTAAAATACTTTTGGAAGTTATTTGGAAGCCAAATATTTATCATGGACTGAGATATGTGTTAAGAGTAATTATGTGGTATTTTTATAATTTTTGAGTTAGTATATGATTTTATAAAATTGGGAGATTGAATACTGTTCAGTAAGTATCTTGATCCTGTCAGGTTAGTAGTTTGGATTCAATGGTGTGTATGGAATGGATTGTGTAGGAATTTTGATATAATATTCATATATAAGAAGGATATATGAGTCAAGGATGGTATATTCTGATTTTGGAGTAATTGGACATCATTTGATGTATTAAAAAATTTTGTTAAGTGTAAGTGGTCAGAATGACAGGTTTTTTAGAAACCAAGTGTTTAGACCAATTTGATGTGATAAATGTATTGTGTATAATTTTGTAAGCTATTTAAAGTATTTTGTGTGAATTGTGAGGCTTATGAAATGATTAATCTCTATTGATAGGTTAAGGAGATTTAAGCCTTGTACCTGAAAATGCTAAGAGGTAAGTATACTAGACTTTTTACTGGAATCACAATAAACATAGTAAGTGTTATGAATGATTTTGTAAATATGGTTAAGAATATATTTATGTTATGTCAAAGTATGTTTTGATATGAAATGTAAATATATGTTTATGAATGTGAGCATTGACATTGAGCATGGACATACATGTGTTTTTGAAAGTGAGCTTTCAAAATAAGATATGTTTAACAAAGAAAGCTTTTGAAGTGTAATATGTCCATGAGAAATATTTTGTGTTTTGAGGGTACTTGAACTCACTGTTAACTTAGTAGGCATTTTATGTGATTTGTGGAGCCTTTATGTGTGGCCTTTCCTTCGGGATTGGTATATGTTATGTGTTCCGTATGTAGGGAGGATCCTATTGGTACCTAAAGGAAGTGTGAGTCATCACATTTGTGTGGTGGCGTATTGGTGCATGTGAGAGGACTCACCGATGATCAGGGTAAGGGTTTGGCTTTTACCTTCGGGCATAAGCATTATATGTATGTAATTTCAAGACCTCACTTGTACTATTCCTCTCATACGGTATGTCACCTACGAGTGACATTTGGCTTATTATGTGATATGTGATATGTAAGTCCTACTAAGTAGTAGTTGAGTGATGGTATTCCTATTATATGTCTTGAAAGAATGTGTAAGCGCTTACATGATATGTGATTTGATAAGATTATGATTTTGATTGATCACAGCATATCATACATATGCATTGTGTACATATATGTATTTGTATTTGATATATGAAAAACTAGTATGCTTACTGAGTTTTATACTCATTATAGTTTATGGTGATTTCAGGTAAATAAGGTACATGTGTGCTTAGCGGATTTGGCAAGGCTTCTGCTGTTCCTTGGGTTCCCTAAGTTGTTAGGTTGCTAAGTGTTTCATTTGGGGACACGTGGGATAAGATATTGGATTTGTCCCTATTGAATAAATACTTATGTATTATTTTATTATGTGTGGTTGGATTTAGTTTAAGTTTCACCAAGTGTAGTAATGGATTGATTTTAAGTAAGAATTTGCAATGAATATATTCTGGGCTTCCGGTAACAAAGTTGCTACTGGTGACGTAGTAGAGTGTTAATCTCTGAGAAAACTCTGCGTATCTCCGGTTTACTAATTGTCCCAGTCATAATTCAATTGCTATAATTCTGAAAGAAATTAAAATGAATGTTTAAGTATTATTGAATGAATGTAAGTGATGTCATGTGTCGGATCTTTTGGGTCTGGGGCGTGACAGCTTTTATTGGTATCAGAGCTAAGATATGATTCTGTAGACTTTTAAATGTCGAGTCAAGGGAACCGAGCAGATGCCAAATCCTTAGGATTGTATTTGTAGCTTTGTTGTGTAAAAGTTTGACATATTCCTTAAATTTTGTATGATTTTGTGAAGATGACACATTATCCAAGAGTTGCTAAGATTGTTGTTGTTGTGGATAATGGTACCTTGTGGATTTTAATGTTACCATTTAGATTTTTTTTGAGTTATGACTAATATGCTTAGTAAGAGTGATGTTGAATATCTTATAATGATAATTTACATGTCATAGAGCAAATTGAGATAATTTTCTCAATGACAAAATATAGAGAAGTAAAGTATTGAAGACATCAATTGAAACAACTTTTATTGAAAAGGAAAACAACAACAATAGCAGCAACAAAAATACAGTAGAGGCTACGGAGTGAGATTTAAGTCTATTTTGCGCTTCTTCTGACTGTCATGAGTAGACCAATCTAACTGATGCAATGTTGGATTAGACAGAGGAATAAAAGACTGCAATTGATCAATCAGTTGATCAATAGTTGGAGCTGAAATAAGAATCCGTCGTGCTAGAAGTGGGATGAATTGTGTTCCCGCTCATAGTCAAGAAAAGATATCAACCCGTCGTAAAAACCATTAACATTTAACAAACCAATGGGTTTTTGGTGGATTTGTAATTGTGCCCATGAGACAATTTGAAAAATTTCCTCCAAGGTCCCAAAACCTCCTGGTAGAGCTATGAAAGCATCCGCATGCCTAAGCATTTGAGCCATTCGTTCATGCATAGATGAGACTTGTAACTCATCCCCAACTGTTTTTCCTACAATATTTTCAATAGTTAGAGGTTTGGAATAATACCCAAAACTCGACTACCTTTATTGTGTGTAGCTTTTGCTACAGACCCCATTAACCCTCGGTTACCTCCTCCATATACTAAATGTATATTTCGCTCAGCTAATACCTTACCAAGATTTTCTGCAACTTTTGTAAACTCTTCACTTACATTCGCTCAGCTAAGTATTATTGAATGAATGTAAGTGATGTCATGTGTCGGATCTTTTGGGTCTGGGGCGTGACATTTGGTGAATTTATCTCTTGTTTGTTGCTATTTAGGTTGATTTAATTGATAAAATTGGGTTAGTTAAATAACTTTCAGATTTTAGTTTTCTGAATAAAAGTTAAGTATTTATAATTTTAATAATTAATTGAAAGAATTAGATTGCATAGTCCTTATAGGATTGATACTTAGACTTTAAATCCTATATTACTTGATACAATAACGTGCGCTTAGCTTCTATAGCATCAATTAAGTTTTTGGCATCGTTGCCGGGGACTATTTTTATCTATTTTTTAGATCAATACTAATACCAAACTACTTATTTTTAATTTAGATTTTTATATTTTATTTTTATCCTTTTCTTTTTTCTCTGATTTTCTTTTTATTTTGCTTTGACAGTTTATACTATAGAGGAAAACAATGATAACATCAATAATCCTATCTTTGAGCCCATGATACCGTAAAAATCTTTAAAGGATTATGCTATTCTTATTGCGGATGGTTCAGTTAAGTATTTGGCGACTAACCATCAATGCGAATAACTTTGAGATCAAGCCAAGCACGATTCAAATGCTGAAAGAGTCTGTATAGTTTAGCGGAGCTCCCAATGACTATCCTAACATGCATATCATAAATTTTTTAGAAATTTATGATACCTTTAAGTACAATGGAGTCTTTAACAATGCCATTAGATTGAGACTATTTTCTTTCTTCTTAAGGGACAAAACCAAGAGTTGGTTGATATCATTGCTGTCAAGGTCTATATCAACATGGGAAGATTTAGCACAAAAATTCTTAGCTAAGTTTTTTCTACCAGCAAAGAGAGTAAAGATGAGGAATGACATTACCCAATTCAGTTAGATTGATGGAGAGTCGTTGTATGAAGCATGAGAGCCTTTTAAGGACATGTTAAGAAAATGTCCTCAATATGGAGTCCCTAAATAGCTATTAGTCCTAATATTTTACAATAGATTTGTAGGCCATTTAAGGACCATTGTAGATGCCACTGTTGGAAAAGCTATAATGAATAAGTCGATGGATGAGGCTTATAATCTATTAGAAGAGATGGTGTCAAACAGTTGTCAATGACTAGTAGAGAGAGTTACACCTAGGAGAGTCATCGGTGCATTCAGTGTATTAGCAATACAAATCAATAAGTTATCTAAAAAGATTGATGCATTGAACGTTGTCCAACCTCAGCAAGTAACTTGTGATTTTTGTGGTAATAATCACATGAATGGACAGTGCATAGAGTCAGCTAATTATGTGGGCAATTTTAACAAACAACAACCTAACCTATAATCCAATTTCTATAATTCAGGGTGGAGAGATCATCCAAACTTCTCGTGGCATAACAACCAAAAGGAGCCATCTAGACCAATGACTTCCCAAAGATTCCAGCCACCGCAAGAGAATAAGCAAGCATTAGAAGACATGTTGATGCAATATATGAAGTCAAATGATGTCATTTAACAGAATCATTCAGCATCATTAAAGAATTTAGAGGTTTAATTAGAACAACTTGCTTCTACAATTAACAAGCAACCTCAAGGCACTCTACCAACCGATACTAAGATAAATTTAAGAGAAAATATGGAGCAATGCCAAGCTATCAAATTAAGGAGTGCTAAGATTTTACAAGAGAACACATCACCAACACCACTTCCATAGATCAAAGAAAAGAAGAAGGCTGAATAACAAGAAAAAGTGTAGTCATATACGCCACCTATTCATTTTCTTCAAAGGCTACAGAGGTATCAAATAAGTGCAGAAACTAAAAAATTGCAGCAAGGCAATCTAGAAAGTGTAAAAGAGAAAAATAGGCAGCATACAAGTGCAGAAAATGCTGCATGAAATATGCAGAAACAGCCATTGCAGTCATTTACACCTCCTCCACCATTCTCATAGAGGCTACAAAATAAGAGATTAGATAAGCAATTCTCTAAATTTCTTAATTTTTAAGAGATTGTATATTAATCTCCCTTTTACAGATGCACTTGAACAAATGCCTAGCTATGTCAAGTTTATGAAGAGTATCCTTTCAAAGAAGATGAAACTAGTGGATTATGAGTCTGTAGCATTGAGAAATGAGTGTAGCACTATTTTTTAGAAAAAGCTACCTCCTAAACTCAAAGATCCCGAAAAATTTACCATAATGTGCTCCATTAGCAATCATGATCTTGGTAAAACCTTATGCAATCTAAGAGCAAACATTAATCTCATGCTCCTCTCCGTCTATAACAAGTTAGGTTTAAGAGAAGTAAATCCAATCAGTATCACACTTCAACTTGCTGATTGCTCTCTAACATACCCGAAAGGAATTATAGAGGACAAGTTAATAAAAGTGGAAAATTTTATTTTTCCTGCAGATTTCATCGTTCTAGACATGAAAGAAGACAAATAGATCCCTATCATCATTAGAAGACCTTTATTAGCCATGAGACATACGATCATTGATATTAAAAAAGGGGAGATGACTATGAGGGTACAAGACGACATTGTAACTTTTAAAGTCTTCAAGGAAATCAAGTTGCCATCTGAAGTGAAGACTGCTGTAACATTGATGTGGTACACCTAAACACCAGAGAGCTCAAAGATATAGAGATATTAAATCCTCACATCAAAAAGAATGTGTTAAGGCATAGGAAGAGAAGAATGAAGATGAAGAAGCAGCAGTTTGATGAGAGGATAGAAGAGAATGGCACAAAAGAAACACTTCATCGGTCTAAGATTCAAGTCTTTTTGGAGAAGCACAAGAAAGAAGAACAAGTGTTGCCCATGGTCTAATTGCAAGAATGTGAAAGCCAAATGAGAGGAAGCCTAGTAAGCTCATATACAAGGATGCTTCCACAATTAACTTTGATCCTCTATAAGAGTAAAAAGAGCCTCGTCAAGCCAATGGCGTAAATTAAGCGCTTCTTCTTGCGAGGCAACCCAAATAATTTTTATTTTTATTTTTGTTTAGTTTCAGTTTTAGTTATCTTAGTTTCTTTTCTTTTTTAGATTAAATTAGCAAGTCAAATCGTCAAGGAAGCAGCACGATTAAATTACAAAGATTAGGAGTCAAGAAACATCACTATCCCATTAAAAGACAACAATGTTGCATTGCTTCAACTTCATTTACCAGGAAGTCTTCTTACTCTTGATTTTTTTTTTACAATGAAGACAATGTCTAATTTAAGTTCGAGGGTGAAAAACATATTTTTTGTGTTTATTTTACTGCTAATATTGATTGATTGTCTTGTATAAGTAAAAGTTTTTTAGGTTGTTAAGTTTTTGTTAAGAAGATGATCATTAATCCATGATAAGAATTAGAATATTGGCTAAATTTATTTTTACAAGTTTTTAGGAAATAATAGACACTTGAGATAATTCTTATATATTGAATCTTGAATTGATTTTGACTATATTTTTTATCACTTATTCTTGAGTACATTGAAATAAGCATATATTAGTTGAATTTTTGCTTAGAGATACTTCATGCTTAAGTAGTATACCACAGTCTCGAAGACCTATTGAAAATTGAGTGTGTGACATACATGTGTATACGTAATTTCAAAAATTACTAAATGCAGCGGAAATATGTTAACAAATACACTCAATTTAACCACATATATCACATATATGCTCAAGTATAACTATTATACAATTTATATGTGATGAACAATTGTGTATATAAAATTAAAATGTAAAGAACACTTACCTAATGAAGGTAGCTTTACAAATTCTTCAAGTCCTCTAACAATCCAATTGAAGAGCTCACCTTGAAGTGAATTGTTGAACAATTCTAGTCCATAACGATTTGATGGGATTATGGAGCTAGAATGGTAATTTAGTTTTATAATTTTCAGCATATGTATTCAACTCTTTGAATACAATTTTGTTTATTAAATGGAGATGATAAATATTTTACATGCAACTCTTGTATTGATTCTTAGAAACAATTTTCATAAGATAAGTATTTTGAGCAACTCTTGTTTAAAATAATTATCTTTTCTCTATTTTCTTTTTTATTCATTTTTAGCCATCATTGAGAGAAGAAGAAGAAGAGATATTTTTCATGTTTTTCAACACTTGAAAGAACAAAAATAAATTTTCTCTTACCTATACATTCCCGTGGCCGAATTCTTCTCCAATTGAATGAATTCATTTCAATTATTAGCTTAATCTTTTATTTTTGTTATTCAACACCTTTTGATAAAACAAAAACAAGTACTCTACCAATTTAGTTGTTGGTCTTCCACTTTGGATTAATTTATTAAGCACTAGAATAATGGTCACCTAATTAAATCATTACCTAACAAATATAATTATTTTAATCATATTAGGTAAATAAATAGCCAACATTTAGGTTCCTTGTTATATTAAAATACAATGGCTATAATTAATATATATTATCATATTATCTAATAATATAATAATAATATCTAATTTAATTATTCAAAACAATTTTGAATAATTACTTTTACCTTACTAATTTTTACTACTAAGGTTAAATGATAAAACTAAGGTAAAATCAAATCATGGACCAGATTGTGTCACTTGTCAATCATCTTATTAATTAACAACACTTGTTAATTAATTCAATGATGTACTTAACAATTAAGTCTTGACAAATGCATATCCCGAGGGATCCCGAAATAATTATTCTATTTTGATAGAATTTATTGGATCAAATTATTCAATCCAGTCTACTATCCCAGTGCTCAACGAGTACACTTCATATTGTGAGACTCTCTAGGTCCACACCTAATTTGTCATATGGAGCTCCTCCATACGTCCATAAACGATGCCCTACACACACATTACGAAAATTATAAATCAGCGCGTTAGACCATGCAAGTTGAGGTTATTGCATAATTGTATAATCCCTTCATAATTTATATCCAAGAAAATCAGAGATATAGATCATCACCGTTAAATCTCTATTTGCTCAACCATCATCTTGTCTCTAGATTTATATTTCCTTAAACAATATCCATAAATATTTTTGTGATATTGTTTATCCATTCGGAATATATTTTTTGAGGTTTATGCTTGTGGCTACAAGACTTTCTGAAATACAATTTCGGAGCATTAGGATATACAACCCACTCATTTGAGCTGATGGATCCCTTGTCTATGCACACTGGACTCCATGAGCATTAGACTATACCCAGCGACACATAACGATCAGACCACAAAAGGTTTTTGACATGTGTGGAACCAAAGTATGATGGATCACTCACAAGGCCACTGTGGCACTCAGGTCAAAGGACCACAAATACTACTCAATTCGAAAGGCCTTCCATTGACGGCTTTACGTGATGTCTATTGGAGGTCTTTGTGAGTCTGTTTAATATCCAGTCCTTACTGAATACCTGTATGTCTATACGAGCTTCCAATAAGCTCATAGTTTGCTAAGACTAACCATCTGGACCATCCAGATATAGATATATATTAATCTATATTAATGGGTTCCACCGATAGACCCGCATCGATGAAATTAGATCAGGAACATCATGTTTGAGAACAAATTTGCATAATGACATTTCTTAGCACCATCTGCAACTCTTTACAACTATGTCATTATAAATATATTCTCAGGCCATTGTCCCATTTCAGACAAGGCTCTAACTATTTAGATTTTGCTAATTCTATTAATGTGCTAATTCTTAACACTGATCTAAACTTCTTTAGACCATATCTGAACTCCTTCAGATCATACAATGTCTGAAACATTATAAGCATCTTACAATTTATTATAAATAATATTAACATTTTTATTAGAAATGATAATTGTATAAATACTATCATTGAATATTTATACATAATGGGATGACATGTAAGCACAAATCCCAACAAGACCAAAACTTTAAAACTTGCTTGATTGCTACTTAAGGCAAAATCCTATGAAACACATGAATAGAAAAATGACATTAGGCCACCTTTGAACCATTTGAGCATTTTCTAACCTACCTAATATTGTATATTTATCCCTAATTACTCTGTTTAAGCCTAATGACCCCATTTTTTATTTTATGTTTAACCACATTGTAAGCCGCAAGAATTTTTACTTATTTATCTTAAAATATATCAGTAGCATCATAAATCTTGAGATTACTTAAAAATATTCTTAAAATGAAAATGGTTATGGATGTATGAAAAAAAAAGGTACTGCAATGGAAAGCAAAAAGTCTTAAAGATGCATATCAATCTAAGTTTAGGGGTACAATAAAAAAAAAAAGAGTTAAGAAGAGAAAATAGTTTAAATGCATAAATACCCTTAGCTTAAGAATAAAAGAAATTTTTTGCAAAAGTGATTAAAAGAAAAATGAAAATACCATAAGTTTGGGGAGGAGATAAATTAAGAAGAAGAAGATCAAGAGGTTTCTAAGTGAAGTCTAAATGTCATGGTGTGATTTAAACTTCATATGTATATTTTTATATCCCACATTCACCCTAGCCTTATGTTACAATCTAATTAAAGTCCTAACTAGATCCTGAGACGTGTATTTCTACATTAGTGGAGAGTAAGTATAAACAGCAAGCTTATGGTAGTATTATAATTGAATTATGTCGAGACATCATTTTTATGTGCTTTCTTAAGTATTGAGTAAATTTAAGTTTTATTTGACTAATTACTTGCTTATTGTACATACACGTAAGTGATCATTTATAAGGGAGAATGAAGGATTTGTTGAATGGTAGAATGAATTATTAAAAGTTGTTTATTGTATTCTAAAAAGACTTGTGCCATTTGACAGCCTTTGAGACTTTAAATATGATAATCTAGTTACCAAGGCATATTTTAGTTCTTATTTTTTATAGAGTCAATTATAAGTTGTGAATTTTTTTCTTTGTTTTGCTCAAGGACAAGCAAAGTCTTAAGTTTGGGGGTATTTAATATGGGCATACATGCACTAGTATAATTAGTACCCTAACTTTTGTATTTTGCTCCAAATCATGAATATTTAACTTTTTAATTGTGTTTTTAATCGTAAATAGATGCATGATTGAAAACGTGACGTATAAGAACAAACAAAAGGCGAATTAAATGCAAAACGAAGAACCCGAGGATACAACCCTCATGTAGGAAAAGTGCAATTTTCTTTATTTTTGGTCTCTTAACGTGATTTGGACTCCTCAATGACGACTTTAAAGTTTCTTATACCTATAAAAATACTCTTTTAAAAGCAAAAAAATATACTTTAGAGAGGCAAAACTTAAAGAAAGAATTCAAAATACAAAATCAAATATCAAAACTAAGAAATCAAAATTCAAGTTTTAAGTTAAGATTAAGAGAGAAGCAATACAAGACGTCTTCTTGATTAGTTCTTCTTCTCTTTTATTATTATTATGTTCTTGTTTTTGCTATTATTCATGGATTGGTTTGATACTCTTGATTTTATGATAAGCTAAACTTGTTTATCTAGGGTTAGACTACTGAATCTAATATATAGTTGGATTTTATAGATTCTTAATTTATAAACTTAATACATACAATTGATTCATTCTATCTTGAGTTTAATACTTTCATTATATCTGGCCAATATTTTGAATGATTGAAAAACCATGATGAACTTGACAAAGGAATTTATGTATTTAGCTTGGGATAGTTTGATGCATGATCATAGGGTAACAACTATAAGTTTCATGTAGGATTGACATATACCTAGATGGCATGTATGACATAATTTAGACTTGATCTTAATGAATTACATTCTAATTTGATTACCATAGACATATAGGTGATTGTTAAAATGCGTAATATAGTTATTTGACCATTGACAGAGGCTTGTGATAAGATTAGTGTCTAAGCCAATCAATTCATATTAAGTGATTAACTAAGATATTAATGAGTCTAATGAAATATTAAAGGATGAGTCTATATCCGAGATTATTATCTTTTTGTGAATTTATCTCTTGTTTGTTGCTGTTTAGGTTGATTCAATTGATAGAATTAAGTTAGTTAAATAACTTCCAAATTTTAGTTTTATGAATAAAAGTTAAGTAGTTATAATTTTAGTACTTGATTGAAAGAATTATATTGCATAGACCATGTGAGATAGATACTTAGACTTTAAATCCTATATTACCTAATACGATTGTATGTGGTTATGCTTAGCTACTATAGCACCATTCAGACACCCAAGAAATAAGAACTATCAAGTACTCACTTCATCTGAATATCTTTGAAAAGCAATTCAAGAAATACCAAACCCGAGGACAAACCCTCTGATCAAAAGCTACAATTTTTGGAGTACCTCGTCAAGTCATCAAACTAGGGACTTGATCATCCTAATACTTCAAAATGTACTTCATAGGGACCCTTAAATCTAGGGACTATAATTATAAAGTTTTAAGTGCTGACAAATCAATATGAAAGCTGAGGGACCCTTGTTCCCACTAGATTTTAGCTTAAGGCCCAATATATTAAAAGGTTTAAAATAAGTCCTAAATAGATAAAATAAAGCTACCTTTATTTCAGTAAGACTCATTGGAAAAGTCCTAAACAAATAGGAGAATGACTATCCTAATTTTGGAAGGACTATTAAAAGAATTCTAATTGAGAAAATGCTGTTATATCTGTTGGAGCTGGTGCTAACGTGAAATTCTAATAAATATTAGTTATTTAATAATTCTACAATAAATATTTTATATTGAATCATTAATACTATAGTATGGTACTATGTTTGTAATGCTACAGACATTGTATGATCTGAAGGAGTTCAGATTTGGTCTAAAGGAGTTTAGATCAGTGCTAAAAGTTGGTATCGTTGAGAATTACAAATGCTAAAGAGTTAGCAGGTTATAATAATTAGCGAAATCTAAAGAGTTAGAACCTTGTCTGTAATAGAACAAAGACCTAAGAATATATCAATAATGACATAGTTGCAAAGAGTTGCAATAGGTGCTAGGAAATGAATTATGCAAGCATGTTCTTAAAGGTGATGTTCTTGATCTATTTTCACCGATACGGGTCTATCGGAGAATCTTTTAATATAGATCAGTGCAAGTTATATCTGTATGGTACAATTGGTTGTTCTTACATACTATGAGCTTAATGGAAGCTCGTATAAGCATACGAGTATTCAATTAGGACTAGATACTGAAAAGATTCACGAGGACCTCCAATAGACATCCCGTGAAGCCATCAATGATAGGTCTTCTCGAGTTAAATAGTATTCATGGTCTTTTAACTTGAGCGCCATGGTAGGCTTGGGAGTGATCCACCATACTTTGGTTCTATGTATGTCAGAGATCTTTCATAGTTTGACAGATAGGTGTCACTGGGTCTGGTCCGATGCTCATTAAGTCCGGTGTGCGTAAATATGGGATCCATTAACTCACATGGGTGAGTTGTATATTCTAATGCTCCGAGATTGTATTTAACAAAATCTATGGCCACAAGTTTTTAACCCCAAAAAAGAGTTTTCTATAGGGTTAAATAATATCGCAAAAGTGTTCACATAGATTATTTATCGAAATACAAATATGAAGAAAAGTTCATAAATGAGCACATAGAGATTTGACGGTAGTGATCTATGTCTCCACTCTTCTAGAATATAGGTGATAGAAGGATTATACGAATATATTATGGCCTCAGCTTGTATGGTCCAATGCGCTGATTTGTAATATCTGTGACGTGCGCGTGGGGCATCATTCACGGACTCATGGAATAGTTTTATTGGACAAATTGTGGGTATACCTAAGGAGTCCATAAATATGAAGTGTACTCATTATGCACTGGGGTAGTGTACATGATTGAATGATTCAATTCAGTAAATTCCAGCAAACTAATTTTTTTTTTATTCCCTTAGGATGTACACGTGTCAAAACTTAAGAGTTAAGTATATTAATTGGTTAACAATAGTTCTTAATCAAGATGACACATGACACATTGTAGGTCATTCATTATTTAACTTGAAAATAACCGAAATGACCTTACTTGTAAGACAAGCAAAGTTTATTGTTTATTTAATTTTTTTTAATAAGTAAATAAGTAAATAATTGTTATTAATATTATTTTTAAAGTTAAACAATTGTTTTAATAAAATTACAAATCATATATCTTAATTTTTGTTAATATCATTAAAATAAAATTAAACATGTAGAATGGCCTAAAACTATATGCAATGCTTAATGGGTCATTTATTAATTGCAAATGAAAAAAAAGTGTTTTTTTTCAATTTTCATTAAATTAGTCGGCCAAATCAATTGTAAAGTGCAAGAGTGTTTTGTACAAATAAAAAACAATTGAAAATGGTCTTGGAAGCATTGTGGTGGGCCATTCATGTTTAAAGACAAAATTGCAATGCATTTAGTGTTTTTGTTGTTTCGGCCATTGCATTTCTTTTGGTCAACAAAATTATTATTATAGTATTAAATTTGCACATGTTTCTTAATTGATTAAAGTAATTAAAAAAAATGGTAATTGCTTGAAAATGCTTCACTATAGCAACCTAATTGGAGGGAAAAATCATGTATAAAAAAAAAATTTCATTTGGCTTTGAGAATGTAGTTCGACCATGTGAGCGAATGAGAGAGAAAGAGAGAGTTTTTAGCATTTAGTGTAGTAATATATTTTCGTTTAAAAACAAAAATTTCTTCTTCTTCTATTTCTTCTAAGATGGCCAGCCATATTCAAAGGAAAATAAGAAGAGTTCTTATTTTCAAGAAAATTTGGTTTTTGTGAATTAGGCAGGAGTTGCTCTAACAACAAAGACTATTCTAATTTCCTTGAATTAAAAATAAAAAGGTTAAATTATTTAACCATGAAACAAATAAAATTAGTTAACGAGTTTAACTAATAATCCCAAACTTAAAGAGTTTAAGTAAGAAATGGTTAAAAAGTTTAAGTAAGAAATGGTTAAAGAGTTAACCATTTGGTGTTTAACAGTTAAACACCATTGTTGAAAATTGGAGCTCTTATTCTAGCAATCCAAGCCCACATTAGTTGGGTCCTAGAATTGCTGGCAAGTGTGCTTCGTGGTGGATTTTGGTTCAATAATTTCCAAAAGCTTAACAAGTGATTCTCGATCTTTATTTTTATTAGAGTAATGAAACTTAAATTTTAAATATGTTTATTGCACTAAGAAATTAGATTTCTAATCTACGTTTAATTTATATATGAGATGCGTAAATTATATTGTGACGAACACATACCACATGCATGAACCTTAATGCATTAGAACACTTTCAGTATTATACTTTTATTCAAATAGACTGGTTGGTGTGATTTGGACTATGTCGGTTAAATATGAGATGAGGCAAATATATGCGAAACTATTGCGCTAGATCGCTATAGTGTATGGGTAATATTGGTAATATATATTTGATTATTGACAAGTTAATCTAAAACACACTTACTCTATATCGCTATAGTATGCGGATAAGGTATATTTAGGATCAGAAATAAGAGTTGCGTGAGATGCAATTGATAAGAGTTGTCTATCTTTTAGGTTTACAAAGGCTAATATCACTACAGTGTACAACTTGAGTAAAATATCAATGAGATCCACTTCTTACTGTATAGTTTAAAGAGTTTAAATTATCGTTATCCCATTTTAGAAATTTAGGGGATTATGTAAAGCAATGAGATGGTGTTTTTAGATTAAAAAATGTATAAATGTTATACCCATAATCTAAAGCATTATTAATTAACGATTAGAAATGTTTTGCTACACATCTCCTATTCTGCCTTATAGAGATAAGATATTCATCTTATAGAGATAAGATACTTGTCTTATAGAGATAAGACAAGTACAATCAATCTGTTAATACACTCGATCTATACACATTAACTATAAGGATCTGAAAATATTTAGACTTGCTTATGAATCATATAATTGTTCATGATTCGAAAATTTTGGATATATTGATCAGAAGACAAAAAAGAGGTCTTTCTAATAATATCTCTTTAGAAGAGATAGATATTTATTACAAATAAATTAAGAATGATTTAAGAGTTAAATCATATCTCCTACTCTCAATATCTAATGATCTTCAGCACGAGCATGTGTACATGAGATATACAAGTAGTATAATGCTCCGTTGAAAAATTATTCAATATATCCAAATCACAGATAGAAAATAGTCACAATGAAAAGTGTTTCCACTGTGATAAGGTTTCAAATAGTAATTGTTGCTATTCTAGAAACTTTAATTTAGAATAGATAAACCTTTTAGATATTTGTTTACCAAACATTGACATTTCAATAGCATATGATGTTAGATGTGCAAGGGTATGAGATACCATTTATCCTTTTTATATCTATAAAATATTACATAATTTGAAGAATGCTACGAAGCTATGAAAGGAGGAGTACAACTTCGTATTGGAAATAGAGATTTCCTAGACGTGGTAGCTATTAAGACTTTCTAAGTCACTTCTCCATTTTGACATAAGCATAATGTTGTATAATTATATTATGTGCCAATTATAATCAGACGAATCATATCACTCTATGCAGTAGACAGAGAGGGTTATCATAAATATATCAGTAATAATTTCTCATATTTATATGATAGTGATAATGTTTTGCTAACTGAGTGTCAGTTAATAAATGATCATTATATCTTAGATACAACAGGAAATGTCATAAATACATAGGTAAACAAAATAAATAATAGTTCGAGAACTTTGAGTAATAACAAATAATAGCACATAAGATTAAGTCATGTAGCCTTGAGACCACTATCTCATCTGATTAAGGATGGTCAGATACTTGATCTGATTATAGAATCTTGACTAGTTTATGAATTTTGAATTCAAGGGAAAATGACCAAATAATTATGTAGGTGTTGGACATCGGGTCACTTATTTATTAGAACTGGTACATAGTAATGTATATGATCTAATAAATAATACTACTATAGGTAGATTTCGATACGAACATGTGTTTCTGGAAAACGCATGTTGGAAACCTTTAAAGTGTTCAAGAATTCGGAGTAGAAAGTGGAGAAACAAACCTTTATGTATATAAAATGCCTTCGATTAGATCTAGGTAAATTATACATAAGTAGTATATTCATAAATTATTTAAAAGAGAATGAGATTCTCGTACAATATAGTCCTCCAGATATTCTTCAACATAAAGGTGTCTTAGAGTTGAGGAATAAGACTTTATTAGATATAGTCTGATTGATGTTGAGCTTTATCAATCTTCTAAAATATCTTTGGGTTATGCTCTAGAAACTATCGTTCACCAATTGAACAGAGTTCTATTGAAAGCTGTTCCTTCTCTTTGTATGAGATATAGATTGGAAGGAAACCAAGTCTTAAGTATGTTAAGATTTAGAGTTATTCTACTTGTATAAGAGTTATACAACAAGATAAACTTGCACTTAATGGGTACAAGTATTGGTTTATTGGGTATCCCAAGCATTCAATAAGATACCAATTCTATGATCTACAACAACGAAACTTGTTCGTTGCTTGTAATACTACATCCCAAGAGAAAGAGTTTCTTATAGATTATGGGGATTGTAGAAAAATTGAACTTGATGAAGTCAATCAAAAAGTATGTGATCCGACGATGGAATTTCAAGTTCAAATGAGTGAAATACCTTTACACATTCTTCTCATAGGTTAAAAAGGATATCAAGGCCATCAATAAGGTATGTTTGATACCAGAAGGTGCCTTTGTTGTTTTCTTAGTTGAAGAAAAGAATCCTTTGACTTATAGAGAAGCGATGTTTAACATCGCTTCAAGAAAATGGAAAGATGCTATAAAATCCAAAATTGACTCTACGCATGACAATTAAGTCTGAGACTTGGTTGTACTTCCCGTAGGAATTATTCCTGTTTGTTATAAAAGAATTTACGTAGAGGAAGCGTGGGTGCCATATAAAGGTAGAGACCTTTAAAGCCTGACTGGTGATAAAAGGTTACACTTAGAGATCTATGATTGGTTATGAGGAATTTTTTTCACTAGTAACCACTTTAAAGTCAATTTGAATTTAACTAGTCTTTTGAAAGCTGAAATCTTCATTTTAATGAGGTAATCAAATGGTTTGATTTAATAAAAAATGAAGAGAACGCGTGTGTGATCAGAAAGAACAGTGAGAGCATGATTATCTTTCTAGTTCTCTATGTGGAAAACATACTCAATGTAAAAAATGACGTTCGTATGTTACAAGTCAATCAGTTAAAAGTTATCTAAGTAAGAACTTCTCTATAAAAAAAATTTAGGAGAGACTTCCTATTTACTAGCTATAAAACAGTATAGAGATAGAGCTAAGAGGCTGATGGGACTCTCCTAATCTTCATACATAGACTAAGTCGTCGAAAGGTACAACTTTATTAACTATGAGACAGTTAATATACTTTTTAGACATGACTTTTATCTTTCTAAGAAGAAGTGTCCTTAGGAAGAAGATAAAAGGGCTAGAGTGTCTAACTTATCATATGCACCAGCTAGAGGTAGTCTAATGCATACCATGTTATATAGAGACCTGGATCTAAATGGCTGTAAATGTTACGAGCCAGTATTAGTCTGATCGAGATAACACTATTAAATGGCCGTGAAAAATATCTAGTTATACCTTATAGGTACAAATGATAAGTTTTTGAATTGTGGAGAAAGTTACTTATAAATGGGGGGATATATAGACTCAGACTTCTAGTCTGGGTTGGATGGTAAAAAGTCTAAATCTGGTTGTGTATTTCTCTTCATTGATACTGGAGTTAGTTGAGAGTGCAATTAAGCTGTCCACTGCTATTTTTGCCTTGGAGGCAGAATCTGTTGCAGCTTAAGAAGCCAACAAAGGAAGTATTATGAATACTCAAGCTGGTTGCAAAGGTTAGAATAGTTCCAAGCTCAGTGGATCCTGTCTTACTTTATTGCAACAATATCGGAGTAATTACTTAAGCTAAGAAGCCATTTGACTCACTACTATTCTAATAATGTGGACTCTGAATTCACATAATTAGAAAGTTCTTGGCTATAGGAGATATTGTTAAAGTTAGTGTTTACATGCCATCCCTGTATATACATATACTTGTTATTTATACAAATGTACATTCCCATTAAATCACTAATCCTTATCTATATAGTACTATGCAATGTAATATTACAGACATTGTATCATTTGAAGGAGTTCAGATATGATCTAAAGAAGTTTAGATTAGAGCCCAAAGTTGGCCACGTTGAGAGATATAAATGCTAAGTGTTAGCACAACTAATTATTAGCTGGTCATAATACTCAGCGAAGATCCAAGAGTTAAAGCCTTGTCTGTAATAGGACATAGACCTAGGAATATACTAGTAACTACATAGTTGCAAAAGTTGCAATCAGGTGCTAGAAAATGTCAGTTGCACAAGTATGTTCTCGAATATTATCCCTGATCTACTTTTGTCGATGCTGGTCTGTTGGTGGATACATTTATATAGATCAGCATATGCCGTACTTATAGGGTATAGATGGTTGTTCCTAGCCGATCGTGAGCTTGGAGCTCGTATTGACATTTAGGTATGCAGTTAAGACTGGATATGGGACGGACTTACTAGGATCTCCGATAGACACCTTATGTAAGCTGTCAACGGAGGGTCCTCTCGAGTTAAGTAATATACGTGGTTCTTTGACCTGAGTGCCGCAGTGGGCTTGTAAGTGATTTTTCATACTTTTTTCATGCATGTCACAGACCTTTCATGGTGTGACCATTGAGTGTCGCTGGGTATGGTCCAATACTTATGGAGTCTGGTGTATACGTATATGGGATCCGTTAGCTCGCATAAGAAGTTGGATATCCAGATGCTTCAAGACTATATTTTAAAAAATCTTGTGACCATAAGCAATCATCCCAAGAAAGAATTTTTGCCAAGGTTGAACAATACGACAAAGGAGTTTGCGCATATTGTTCAAGGAGATACAAGTCTGGAGATAGGTTAATGATAAGCATATGGGGATTTGATAGTGATAATCTATATCTTCGCATCTCGAGGATATCATGACAGAAGGACTATACATATGCATTGTAACCTCAGCTTTGATGGTCAACGCGCTGATTTGTATTTTCGTGATGTGTGCGTGGGGCAATGTTCATAGACTCATGGAATAGTTCTATTTGACGAATCGGATGTGGACTTAGAGAGTCCCGCGATATAGAATGTATTCGTTGTGCACCGGGGCAATGTATCATATTGAATTGTTCAGTCTAATAATGTCCAGTATTACTATGAGAATGCACACGTGCCAATATTTAAGTGTTAAATATAATAATTAATTAATAATTAATATTTATTAATTATATTATAATAAGTGGTGCATTGTGGACCTTTAATTGAATTTACTTAAATGTATGGTACAGTGAAATCTATTAAGAAGTATACTTGATAACCATTAAATATGGACAAAATAATAATTTTACATATTAATTATTTAATTATTAAATAATTAAAATATTTTATTATTTTATAATATAATATAATATAATATTTTTGATATAATAATATTATATTCATGCTTGATTGGTTGGCAAGCATATTTATATTATATTATTATTTAATATCATAATGATATATATAAACTTCGTGGCCAAGTTTAGTCATTTTTAATATTTTTATATTATATGTTATATATATATATATGAGATGAAGTGTGAAAGAAACGGTGGATGCAAAATTAAAAAGCAAATGTTATTTTTTTTGTTTTGCTTTACTATGTGTTTCTACGTGTGGAAGTCTTGAGAAGCAATTGTTGCTTTTACATTTGTGTTGTTTTGTTACCAATGGTGACCAGCCATATTAAGAACAAAATTCAAAGGGATTTTGATCTTTTGTGAATTAATTTTAAGAGTTAGAAATTGATTCCGTTACTTGTCTTTATTGAGTACCATTTACAACAACATAAGAATTTATTTTATTAATAAAAATGTTGATAAAAAAAAAAAATTCATAAGGTTTAAGAATTAAATCCGATATTAGATAATTGGAGCTATTGTTTTAACTTATCAAGTCTATTGTATTGGTGATTAGAATTGATTACGAATAAGATTTTAGGCGGACTCTCAAATTATAAGTGTAAAAAGTTACACGTTTTGGAGAATTTCCACACTCATTTAATATATTAATGTGATTAATATGTTATTTTTTGTGTTTATTGTATGATTTTATTATTTCGTTGTACTTAAAATATGTATGTGATACGTATTTTGTACAATGAACATAGTTGTACATGCATACACCCTAGTATAATCGATCCCCAACAAATATAACAGTATCTATGATACATTTCATGGATAACGTAGCAGACCCACTCAAGTTTTAACTTTTAAGGTATTTGAGAAATACGTAGAGTGTATGGGTATGAGATACTAGTACAAATGGCACTAAAGTAAGAGAAAGTTTATTAAAGCTAGTATTTACGTGTCATTTTAATATTATATAAATATTAATTGTTTAATATTTATATAATAAATATTTCATATTAAATTGTTAATACTATAGTATATGGTACCATGCTTGTAACGCTACAGATATAATATTATCTGAAGGAGTTCATATTTGGTCTAAAGGAGTTTAAATCAGTGTTAAGAGTTAGTATCGTTGAGAATTATAAATGCTAAAGAGTTAGTAAGTTATAATAATTAGCGAAATCTAAAGAGTTAGAACCTTGTCTGTAATGGGATAAAGACCTGATAATATACCAATAATGACATAGTTTCAAAGAGTTGTAATATGTGTTAGAAAATGTCATTATATAAATATATTCTCAAACACTATGTTCCTGATCTATTTTCACTGATGCAGATTTATCGGTGAATCCCTTAATATAGATCAGTATATGCTATATCTGTATGGTACAAATGATTGTTCTTAGTTGATCATGAGCTTAATAAAAGTTTGTATAGGTATACGGGTATTTAGTTAGGACTGGATACTGAAAAGATTTACGAGGACCTCCAATAGACATCTCATGAAGCCGTCAATGATAGGTCTTCTCGAGTTGAGTAATATTCGTGGTCCTTTGACTTAAGTGCCACGGTGGGCATACTTTGGTTCCATGCATGTTAGAGACCTTTTATGGTCTGACCGTTGGGTGCCACTGGATATGGTCTGATGCTCATTAAGTCTATTGTATGTAGATATGAGATCCATCAGCTCACATGGGTAAGTTGTATATCCTGATACTCCGGGATTGTATTTCAGAAAATTTGTTGCCACAAGTATTTAACCCCGAAAATTTTTTTTTCGTAGGGTTAAGTAATATCATAAAAGTATTTACATATATTGTTTATCGAAATACGAATCTGAAAATAAGTTCATGGATGAGCTCATAGAGATTTGACGGTGGTGATCTATATCTCTACTCTTCCAGGATATAGATGACGAAAGGATTATACGAATATGTTATGACCTCAGTTTGTATAGTCCAACACGCTAATTTGTAATATCTGTGACATGTGTGTAGGGCATCGTTCACGAACTCATGGAATAATTTTATTTGACAAATCGGGCGTGGACCTAAGAAATCTCACAATATAAAGTGTATTCGTTGTGCACTGAGACATCTACCGAATTGAATAATTCAATTCAGTAAATTCCAACAAACCAGATACTTATTTTTTATTTTCTCAAGATATGTACGTGTCAAAACTTAAAAGTTAAATACATTAATTGGTTAATAATAGTTATTGATCAATGAGATGATGACACGTAATATATTATAAGTCATTTATTATTTGATCTAAAAATAATCGAAATGACCTTACTTGTAAAATAAGAAAAGTTATTTATTTATTTTAAAAAAATTTGAATAAATAAATAATTATTATTAATATATTTTTAAAATCAAACAATTATTGTAATAAAATTACAAATTACATGTCTCAATTCATGTTAATGTCATTAAAATAAAATTAAACACGTGGAATGGCCTAACACTATATGCAATGCTTCGTGGGCCATTTATCAAATGCAAATGAAAAAACTGTGTTTTTTCAATTTTCATTAAGTTGGCCAGCCAAATCAATTGTAAAGTGCGAAAGTGTTTTGTACAAATGAAAATAGTATTGGAAGCATGGTGGTGGGCCATTTATATATAAAGACAAAATTGCAATTCATTTAGTGTTTTTATTGTTTCGGCCATTGCATTTCTTTTGCTCAACAAAATTATTTTTATAGTAATAAATTTAAACATATTTCTTAATTAATTAAAATAATTAAAAAAAAAATGGTAATAGCTTAAAAATACTTTACCATACACGATAGGAGGAAGTGTTGGCAACATAATTGAATGAAAAAGTTATGTATAAAATAAAAATGTTTTCATTTGGCGAATGTAATTTGGTCATGCAAGTGGATGAGAGAGAAATAAAGAGTTTTTAGCGTTTAAAAGAGCAATAATTATTCTTTAAAGACTAATTTTTTTTTCTTTCATTTTTTTTAAGATACCGGTCATATTCAAAGAAAAATAAGAAGATTTTTATTTTCTAGTCAAGGAAATGAGAAGAAAATTTGATTTTTGTGAATTGGGCAGGAGTTGCTCTAACAATAAAGATTATTTCAATTTCTTTGAATTAAAAATAAAAGGATTAAAAGTGTTTAACCATGAAATAAATAAAATTAGTTAAAGAGTTTAACTGATAATCCCAAACTTAAAGAGTTTAACCAAACAATGGCTAAAGAGTTTATTATTTGGTGTTTAAGAGTTAAACACCATTGCTGAAAATTGGACCTGCTATTTTAATGATCTAAATCTATCTTAGTTAGGTTCTAAAATTATCAGCAAGTGCACTTCGTGGTAAACTTTGGTTCAGTAATTTTCAAAGGTTTGACAGTTGATTCTCAATATTTATTTTTATTAGAGTTATAAAATTTAAATTTTAAATGTGTTTGTTACACTAAAAAATTAGATTTTTATTTTTACTGTATTTAATTTATGTATGAGATACATAAATTATATTCTGATGAACACACCACATACATGCACCTTGGTGAATTAGCACGCTTCGAATATCATATTTTTACTTTGATTTTATAACCCCTATAATCATGCTACCATGTAAAAGGAAAAAGTGTAAAACTCACATTAAACTGAATCACTATAAATTTCATCTTGTTACATTTTTTTTTTAATTTTGATAATTTTAATCTTATTTATAAAAAAAAAATTCAACTCGTTGATTTGAGCATTACCAAATTTTTGAGTCAATGGTTACAAACTTGATTATGAAAACATACAAATTCCAAACTAAAATCAGACAAAAAGAATACTAAATGAGCTGACTTTAGTATTTAATTTAGCTGGTCCTTACAAAATGCAGTTTGGAGTACTTAGAGGTTTATATTGGAGAGAATCTCTGAAATGTTATTACAGGAAATGAAGGAGAAAATATAAAGTAGAAAAAAAAAAGAAGCGGCCAGGAAGACGGGCACATACATTAAATAAAAAGTGAAATAAAAAAAATACAAAGTGGAGAGAATCATAAATGAATTTTGTGATCTTATAGAAATATGCATGGCCTTGCCTTTCTCTTGTTCTTCTTTCGTTTAGGAGGCTGCAAAACAACCTTGATTGACGCATCAAATACAGCCTTTACATTCTGTAACAAAATAAAATATACAACCCCCATCAAATAACAAAAGTCTAAACAGAAGCATGGCCATTGCATTTGAAAGCACGTAGTAGAAAGTGTGTAAACATCACGAAATGAACCAAACCTGTTGAGTCTTGGAGCTGCACTCTATGTATACAGCAGCACCAATCATCTTCTTTAATTCTTCTCCCTGCTCAATTTTGAAAATTTTCCATGAGGTTCATGAAATTGGTGATTGGTGACTCGTAGCTTAGCCGAAAACATGTCGCCGATTTTTGTTTTCTTGTGAGGAAATTACCTGAGTTGTTGATCGGAGTAGCACTAGGATGATCAATCAAGTACTGTTTGTCTTCCCTCAAATCTGTATCAATTATGTCCATTAAAATCTTCGAGTAAAATTAAAATATAATGACACGGCAGAAGCTACTATTATTAACTTTTTTTTTTTTTTGACAAGTGGAATTGATGCTTACCCAATTTGGTTCCTACAAGGACAATAGGAACAGTTGGGCATAATACCTCAGCTCAGGAATCCACTGTGTGCCAAGAAAATTTTGGTGTCAGATTTTTAACAATTTGTAAATCAAAATGGCAAATTTAATTATTTTGACTATATAAATGAGCAATCTTCTTTGAAATATTTTCATAGCTGGCTTTGCTGATGAGAGAAAATGCCAGCAAGAACACATCTGCACCTCTGTAACTAAGAGGCCTAATCCTGTTGTAATCCTCCTGCCCTGTATCACACGAATAAACAAGCATGCACAATCCTTAGAAGCACTTGTTCAAATAGCAGCAAGCAAGTACTTCCTTGGAGCAAAATCTCACCTGCAGTATCCCATAGTCCAAGGTTAACAGTGCTTCCATCAACCACCACATTAGCACTGAAGTTGTCAAACACCGTAGGCACATAATCCTATCCGAAGAAAAGATTAAGACTCCATTAATTTAACTACTAATTCTGGAAAACCAGAAGTTGCATATAGAAGACAAGGTTTTATCATATCATACAGTTGGGAAAGTATTGCTAGTGTAAGAGATGAGCATGCAAGTCTTGCCAACAGCTCCGTCGCCAACGGTGACACACTTGATAAATTTAGCCGTGCTCATCATTATTCTTGAATTTTCTAGCTCTCTCTCTTTATAACCCACTTTTATTATCTTCCATAAGTTACAGACTTGAATACAAAAAAAAATACAGAAGCTGACAGTATGGAGAAATACTAGGCAGGCAGAGTTTGAAATTTGAATAGAAATGGAGGGGTGAGGGTGGCATTTAATTCGGTGAACATTAAAAGCACTCACTTTACTTGGGACTACTTCGCCTTTATTATAATTGCCAAATGGCTTTCTGTTTCTTTAAGGGGAAGGACAGAGAGTCTAAAGACCAACAAAGAAAGTGTTCGGTGCTGGTAGTTGGTTAGTCTCCAACAAGGGAGATACTGAATGATGAATACTTAGAAAGTTAAACATTGCTTACGTCCAAAACTAATATCATAATGCATGCAAGAAAAATACCCAATTGATTAAATATTATATAGACTTCCTAGTTTAGGCATCAATTTTTAGGTGCCATCCTGCCCCAAGTATCACGATCACATCAAGCCCATTAAGGACTATGCGTCTCAATAGTATAATTAATAATTGTGATTTATGACCCTTGTGACTTCCCATTGTTAAAAGATTTAACTTCAACATTAAGTGATTTTTCGGTGTCAGTAGTGCGTTGGTTATGTTACTATGTATGTATCTATAGCATGTTCGTTAGCACCGATCGTTGCTATAAGTAGAATGCAACAACAAAATTTGTTAGCTCATCAAATATTGTGGTCATGTTTTCCAGAAAAAAAAGGAAAAAAGAAAAAATTGACAAATTTGTATCAAAGTTTTATATATGAATGAGGGATGGGCTAGGGACTCCTCCTAAGTGTTGTTACTATTGGCACCTCACCTATTTTCTCAAAATTTTCTGCTTTTAAATACATAACATAAGAAATTTTTATAAGTTTATCATTAATTTTAGCGAAACGACATTTGGATTCTTGAGACTTATCAAAAGAAATTTACAGACCTCTAAAATTTTAAAAATACCACAAAAATTTCTATTAAAAGATAAATTCCATTACTTTTAAGTCACGAGATGTTAAAAGGGTTATAAAAACCTTTATCAAAAAATAAATTTCATCTCTTTTAATAAAAAAATACGACATAAGAAAATTTTATAAGTTTATTATTAGATTTAAAGAAAATGACACTTAAATTCTCGAGATTTAATGAAAGGGACTTGCAGATCTTTGAGGTTTTAAAAGAGTCATAAAGATTTTTATTAGAAGATAAATTTCATCTTTTTTGACCCCCAAAGTTTCAAAGGGCCAAGAGACCTCCTATTAGAAGATGGATTTCATCTCTTTTAATAATCAATAGGTCAAAATTATGAAAGCATAATTATGCCCCTGTATCTGGATTGTTATATCCATTTTACCTTTAATGAGTTTAAAAATAGTTATAAAACACATGACACAATAAGACTCAAAGTCAAAACCTTTGACTAGAAATTAAGTATCTTAACTATTAGGTTATAGGTACTTTTTTGATAATAAGTTCATTTATTTTTTATATATTTAATACAACAGCCTAAACAACCACCGACTAACATATCTCTGCCACCAAATGGTAGCATAGATGTGATGACTACTACTTTATTTTCGATTTAGGACTTCTTTTAGTGGTTCATTGACAAAAACAACATACCATTGTATAGATCTTAAAATTTAAAGTCCGATGATATAAATTTTGGGTCAATCTGCCACCAGTCATCGATGGCCAGTGGTGACTTTTAATTTTAATTTATTAAATTTATTTTTTAATTTTTTATTTAACTCATTTTAAATATCTCAAACCATCACACGGTGGCAAGTGGAGATGTTATTACTCTAATTTTTAAATCGTAAGTACACATTATCGTGAACAAGTAATAAAATAATAAATAGAGTGTTGATCCTACAGAGAATTTAAATTTATTCATATCCAAGTACTAAAATTGTGTCATCTAACTTTTATACAGAAAATTAAATTGTTATTAAACTAATCTAAAACTTAAATATTTAAATGAATTTTAAAACCTAAATAAATCAATGAACTTGTTATGAAAATCAATATAGAGAATACTTAGGATTACATCTATCCTTCAATATATTATCTAAAGATAATTATATTCTCTCTATTAATCCCTTAATTTAATTATTGGTCAAAACACTAATTCCTTTGCAAGCTTTTTTCGATGGTCAATCAAGTATTATTTTAACTTATTAATACATATATTCCTATGATAATTAGATAAAATTAAAATTCATTAAGAACAAGTTTTATTAATCATACATGTCATACATGTATATTCTTATCTTATATAAAACTCATAGCTGTTACGCTATACTCATGCATTAAATTGCCTCAAGCTTAACATAAGGATGCCTATTTCAGGTTTATCTAAGTGTTCCTAAATCAATCAATTACTATCTAGCTCAATTGAAAGCATTAATCACTAACAAATTGAATAATTAAAACTGAGTTCATAATATTGAGAATAAATTCAATTAAGCACATATATTGAGTTCAAAATTATAATTCTAGAAAATAAAATTAGCTCATTATCACAAGAGTTCTAAAGCTAAAAATTAATAAAAATCATGATTACAACCAAAAGTAAACTAAATTATTGTAGATGAAGTAACACTTCAATCTTCAATCTTTTAGCTTTGATCTTGGTTGAATTTGCCAAAGACTCTTGATCTTCTTTATTGCTCTTGCATTCTCTCTCAAAATTTACTTCTAATGCTCTCTACAAGTTATCTTTATGGCTGGGATGTCTGAGGTTTATATAGGGGGAGCTTGAAGTATCGAAATCGGAATACTTCTAAAGTAAGGAGCTTTTCAATTTAGTGCTTTAGTGTTGCGATGTTGTTTCTTTAGCGCTATGACATTCTTATAAAATCACCTTATCACTGCGGCAATGGTTGTATAGCGCTGCGGCGCTGTGTGATAGGACCCAGCCTAAGACCCTCTACAGTAGATCCTAGTGGCTCTGCCGAGCACTCCGACGGAAGTTTTTCAGAATATAACTAAGTAAGTTGAGAAATTCTGCGAGGCAAACCCCTATTTAGTTCTTGCTATTATTGAGAAAATCTTAGGATATACATGAAAATAACCTATTAATTTTTTAAAAAAAATGGGTAGAGTTTTTCCTGTTTTTTTGAAAATCCAGTATAAAACCTGTAAAGAATTACACTTATATTTCCAAACCACTTCTTAATACTGCCAAATAGTACCTCCGGTCCTTTTCAAAATAATTCCAACTCAACTCAATAATTTCATTATGATCATAAAACTGGAATACTGATAAAAAGTGAAACGATCATCAAAATATCGAAATCTCATTTTAGTTATCCAAAACATATAGACAATGCACAAATCTAGAATTATTATGCTAAAAGCAAAAAAAGTGCTATTTAGCACATTTACATGTATAAAATGATCGTCCGATTGGGCCACTAATCAATCATAGGAGAATCAGCGACTTGCATACCGAGGCCTGCACTTGGAGGGGGAATAGAAAATATAAAATACAAACGAGTGAGCTAAAGGAGTTCAGTGAGTGCATTTAAGATTTCAAATAAAATGAAATTCCGTATAAATATTAAATTCTAAAAGACATGCATAATTCATATTTCTAAAACTTATATAAAGTTATGAAACAGTTGTAAACATCATATGCCGATGAAATCTTGTCAAGTGGGTTTTATTTACATCTTCGAAAAATAATATCAAAAATCTGTTTAACATAATCACTAGCATATGCATATAAGCACATAATATGCAATCGGTAGATCGAAAACTATTAAAGCCCTCACTCAGCCATTTTGTTTCTAAACTATACCAATGGTAACCCTAAAGCTCTATACTGACGTAGCGACTCAACTAGCACCGCACACGTGAATAGGTCACAGGGCGCTTCAACTAGCAACACCCACAGTGACATCTCAAGACATCTCACTGGCTATGCAGCGAAATTCTACATCGTATACATATAGCGAGACAATACCCCGTACACATACAACAACTCACATGACTCGACAACCCAACTTTCCAGAGTTAGTGACACACCCCCCCATAACCTGCCCATGTGTATGGGATATACCGGCCGGGTCTAATACAATCACCACTACTATAATATGAGGGTACCAATGGCCATTGAAATGGATGCAGTAATTTTAAAGCTGTTTCTTAAATCGAACATGTAAAAGCTGTTGGGAGTTGTACATTCATGGGTGTTTGCATATGGGTTTTGTGTTTAATCACAATTTATACATATCTCATATATATAATGAAGCAGCGGAAGCTTATAGTATTGCAGTAAACACAATCATAATATATTAATCAGAAACGAAATTGAGAAATAACCCTTGAAGCCTTTGGTTGGAGATTGTTGAAGTCCACCAAAATGTCGTCTTTGATCAATTCTAGTAATCAACAATGGTGGGTTTAATTATCTAGAATGACAGCTTTTGATCCAGCACTTGTTTAACTACTTAAACTTGTGTTCTTGATTTTTTCTTTTGATTAACACTTAATCAATTAATCAAAAACCTATTTTGCTAAATTAGTTTTAAGCCTTAAAAGAAAATAATGAATTCAACTCTTGAATCCATTAATTAGAAGACAATTTCTCTTTTCTCTCTTTGTAAAATGGCTGACCTAATTTTGCAAAATCAATTTAACAAAAACCTTATGAATTTAATTTACATTTGTTTTATTTATACAAATGAATTTAATTTCATTTCATAACACTTAATTTCACTTAATTTCAATTTGAATTTAATCTAACCTAATCATAGTTAACTCTTAACTTTAGTTAGGTTAAACTAACATTAAAATATTCTAACTATAGTTAACTCTTAACTCTAGTTAATTAAAAGAATATTTAATTATTTTAATCATAGTTAACTAATTTAACCATGGTTAGGTTAACTTTTACTTAACCATTAAGTATAGTTAATCTAACTTAACTAAATAGTTAACTCTTAACCTTAGTTAAACTTAATTCATTTATTCAACAATTAAATAAATAAATATTTATTTGAATTATTTAACGATTAAATAATTATCAAGTGAAATTACAATTATGTCCTTACTCGGTTACCAAGTTAACCTAAAGTGGGTCCCACCATCTGACCATATACTTTAGTTAACGTAATCTTAGTAAATTGCTGGATTTTACTGTATTAAACTATTTAATACGGTACGCTGCCCAAGTGCTCAAAGAGTACATTTCATATTGGGACTCCCTAGGTCCACGCCCGATTCGTCAAATGAAACTATTTCACAAGTCCGTGAACGATGCCCCACGCACACGTTACGGATATTACAAATCAGCGCGTCAGACCATACATGTTGAGGTTACTCCATATTCGTATAATCCTTCCGTCATTATATCCAGGATGAACGGGATATAGATCATTACCGTCAAATCCCGATAATTTCATCCATCAGTTTATTATCTTCAGATTCGTATCTTTATGAACAATTTACGCAAACACTTTTGCTATAATGTTCGAACCTGGAGGAAACTCCTTTCCCAGGTTTATTGCTTACGGCCATAAGACTTTACAATATACAATCTCAAAGTTCGGATATACAACCCATCTATGTGAGCTGGCGGATCCCATATCTACGCACACCGAACTCCATGAGCATCGGACCATACCCAGCGACACGTAGCGGTCAGACCATGAAAGGTCTCTGACATACGTGGAACCAAAGTATGATGGATCTCCCACAAGTTCACCGTGGCGCTCAGGTCGAAGGACCACAAATACTACTCAACTCGAGAGGACCTTCATTTGACGGTTTCATAGGATATCTATTGGGGTCCTCTTGAGTCTGTTCAGTATCCAGTCCTAACTGAATACCTGTATGTCTATATGAACTTCAACCAAGCTCATGGTTAACTAAGAATAACCATTTGTACAATACAGCTATAGACATACACTAATCTATGTGTTTCACCGATAGACCCTCATTGGTAAACGTAGATCAGGAACTCTTTATTTGAGAAGATTCTTCCATAACGACATTTCTTAGTCTCTATTGCAACTCTTTGCAATTTTGTCATTACTAGTAGATTCTCAGGTCTTTGTTACATTATAGATTAGGTTCTAACTTTTTAGATCCCGCTGAGTATTATAACCTGCTAACACTTAGCATTTATAACTATCAGCTTTGCTAACTCTTAGCCATGGTTTAAACTTCTTTAAACCAGATATGAACTCATTCAGATCATATCATTTTTATAATGTTACAAGCTTAATTACCATTTAATAAAAGTTATCAGCGATTTAATAAAATATGCATTGTATAAATATTACAAACTAAATATTCATACAAACTGGGATGGCGCGTAAGCACATACCCTAACAAAAGCATATCTATGATGTATATCAAGATCATAAATCATGTTTATGCATTAAAAACACATAAAACATACAATTTCATTATACGAAAACCTAATAAAACAAAAGAAAAGAAATGATAGATTTTTACTCACAACTGCTTCGAGTTCAATTTCGCTTCGAATTTTTGCTCCCGTTACCGGTCTCGATTTTCTTCACCTACGCGGCATAAATGACATTTAGAACTAATTCAAACACTAAAATCTCATTTAACTACTAAACGCCTTAATCGGCATACAAAGCCTAGATGGATACTACTTTTCAATTTTCATTTACGGAGTTATTTATTCTAATCTAACTTACTATCCGACGCTCTGAAAATTATTAAACGCCTTATAACTTTGGTTGGACATAATTACCCATCACCTTACCAAAATGGACAATTATGTCCTATTTTCTTCATTTTTGATTTTTCCATCAACCATATACATTCAATTTATATAAGGCACCATTTATATACAACAACTCAACCAAAACACAACTCAAACCTTAACTTCCCTAAAGTAGCAGAATTTCACCCTATATTCCAACACATTTCTTTTCTCAATTTCTTCTTTCAATTGTATTAAAAACAAGCCAATTTCATTCTAATGCCCTAATTATAACCAATTGAAGTCTCTATATCCAAATCACCCAAAACTCTAATTCTTATCTTGCCAATTTCTTCAATTTGATGACTCCTCCAAGCTCCACACTAGAATTCAATTTAATCTAAACCAAGAATACACACAAGAACATCAATTAAAGCAATCTTGGAAGTTCACATATCAATCTCACAAAATAATGCTTTTCTTACATCTTTTTCTTAAATGTTCACTAATAGAGACTTCAATTGATCTTAAAAACTAGTATGTAACCTTATTATAACTTGATTAAGCATGAAATATCATGAAAAAAAACTGAAATTTCACTGTAGCAGCACCACTCTTCTTTTGCATGAATTTTGCTTCTCTTTTGCTCTAAGTGTTATGCTTTTGATCAATTAAAATTTCTGCACACTTCTACTATATATATAGTGTTCCCTCAAAAGATAAATTTGCCCCTCAACTAACTCAAAATTTCTAAATTGTCATTAGTTGGAAACTAAGTATGTAATCGGTTCCTTTGTAACTATCTAGTTAGAATAGTCCAAGGAAATAACTAGAATTCCCAACTTGACAATCCATGAGATTGTTTCTAATTGGTCCATTATCTAATATATGGATTGTGCTTCTCAACAAAAGCTTGTTCCATACATAACCTTTAAATGGAAATTCATATAGTAAATTAAAATTTTCTTTTCCAAGCCAATAGAGAAAAATTCTAAAAATATTATAGGGTTGTCCGACGCTTCGACCAAGTGTGAAATTATCAAATTAGGTCTAATATCTCTCATGTGCACCATAAAAAAAATATTTCTAATAGGATTAAAATTAGGTAACCTTAGGTGTCTTTATTGCTCTATACCGAAATCTAGGCACCAATACTACTAATAAGGATTGGATATTACAATGTGACTAAAAAATTTGTTCTTTTTATTTAATCACAGCACTGTAGCATTCACTGGCTGGTGTTGCAGCACTCAACTATTGAAATTTGAGGCCTTATTCTATTATGGTGTTGCAGCATTGACTCTTGGAAAGCTATGATGTTAAGCTATTTTCTTCCATTATCAGACTTGTGCTCCATTTTTTCTCTTTTGACTTTAAATTCTTGATGTTTGCTCTAGTTCTTCATCTTTTTAGCTCTTCATGCTCAATCCCTATTAAAAACTAATATAAAATACATAAATAGTTAAATAATTACTCAAAACAGATAATTCTTAAGCTAAAAAGAAATAAAATTGGATATCTAAATTGCCTTTATTAGATGCAACACTACCACCATCATAGTTACTAATCGATGATCTAGTGGATAGAGGTGACGGTATACCTCCACTCGCTAGCATTTGATGGTAGAGTTATGGTGGTTAGTGGTTGTTCAAGTTGTTATATTTAATATACAGAAAGTAAATAACTTAATATCAATAAAGTGTTTATGGCCTAACGGTTAAGTTGTTTTGCTTCTAATAAAACGTCTTGACTTCGAGTCCCATTAGGTGCATATTTTTAACCCTCTATTTTAAAAATACAAGGACATACTTTCTACGATTTAACACATTTAATAGTTAAAAAATAATTTTAAAAATACATATCTCTCTTATTTAAAAATACAAAGACATAATAGTACTTTTTACGATTTAAGCTACTTGATAGTTAAAAGATAATTTAAAAAATGCATGAACATAATAGTACTTTTTATAATTTAGTTCATTTTATAGTTAAAAGATGATTTTGCTCTTTTAACTGTTAAAAGAGATAGAATCCGCATTCTAACAAGAGTCTTTGTAGCCATTTGAAATCTCAAAAGTCTATAAATTACTTTCTATAATTACTTTCTATAAACCTGAGGGGTTCACGCATCATTATCCTTTAATTTTTAAACACCAATTTAATTCTAAACTAGGGTCAAGTTCTAGTCCTTTTGGTAGTATGGTACAGTCGCATGTCTCAGCTTTCCGATTACATTAACAACGTCTATTCAATGACTGACAATTTGTGCAATTAATTGACGATGAAAAATATCAAAAGCTTCGTCATATGAAATATTCTCCATAAGATCAAACAATTAATAAAAATTTTCATCTATAGAATTAACAAATTAAAGATAATATATTACGTTAAATATTATAACTCTAATTTTAATTTTAATATAAATTATGTTAAATGTTATAACTTAAATTCTAATTTCAGTTATGTTAAATTCTAAATCCAAATTTTAATTTAATTTTTGTTAAATGTTATCATTTCAATTTTAAATATATTAAATGTTATAATTCAAAATCTAATTTCAATTTAATTTCCGTTAAACGTTATAATTCCAATTCCAAATTTATTTTCAATTACGTTAAATATTATAATTCGAAATTTAATTTAATTTCAATTTCAGTTATGTTAAATATTATAATTTCAATTTCATTTACTCTAAATGTTATAATTCTAATCCTAATTTAAATTTTAATTACATTAATTTTAAAATTTTAAATTCAATTTTAATTTTAATTACATTAAATGTTATAATTCGAAATCTAATTTCAAAATTTAATTTCATTTTCAATTACATTAAATATAATAATTTCCTATCCAATTTTAATTTCAATTTCAATTACGTTAAATGTAATAATTTTCAATCTAATTTCAATTTGAATTACGATTAAATATTTTAATTCTAAATCCAATTTCAATTTCAATTACATTAAATGTTATAATTCTAAATCTAATTAAAATTTTAATTATGTTAAATATTATAAATTTTTAATCCAATTCAAATTTAATTATGTTAAATGATAAATTCAAAATTCAATTCTAATTTTAATTACATTAAATGTTATAATTCAAAATCTAATTTGTTTCTATTACATTAAATGTTGTAAGTTCAAATCTAATTATAATTTTAATTATATTAAATGTTATAATTTTAAATTTAATTTTAATTTTAATTAATTTAAATATTATAATTCTCAAAAAATATTATCATAAATACTTTTGAGGTAAAGTCAAATTATAAAAATACTCAAAAATTTTAAATTTCACAAACAATACCCAAAGGATTAAAACAATTTCACAAATGTCCGTCTGTTAAAAAATCTTCCCTAAAAGTTAATGAATTCCATGTCAAGTAGTTATGAAATGTCTAAATTACTCTTATATATAATATATATATATGATATGATAATTATGCCCCTATACATCTTTTCATAAAATACATTTAAAATAATAATAATTATTATAATAATTTAAAACAATTAATGGTTTAGATTAAAGCCATTACGACCATTAAACCGTTAATGGTTTTTTTATATTAATTAAAAATTTATTTTTTATTAAAAAAAGTCAAGATTCTTGTTTTTTATTTGTAAGACAGAATTTCAGAATCGCGTTTATTTATTTATTTTAGTTATCAGCAATTAAAACCCATTTTATTGTCTACCCATTTCATCATCAATTACATTCTCGAATTCATGGACAAAGTTGGAGACCAAAGTTGGAGACCGTTAAACAAAGACCAAATGTTGGAGAAAAATGGCTTTGCGATATCCCGGTGGTAGAAGCGGTGGTCGAAGCACGTCGTCTCTTGCGATCGGTGCCTTATCCTGCTCCTGTTGCTACTGTGATCTAAGTGACAAAGGACAAAGAAACTCAATCAGAATAGCGGTGGTAGAAGCAGTGGCCGTTGAACACCTGATGGATGCTGGCAGCACTCTTGTTGACACTGGATTTTTGCAATCTTCATCTAATCTCAGCTTTTCATCAGCACCTTGTGATTCAGTTGTCGGATCAGAGTTATTTTCTTCTGAAAATGACAGCAACTCCATGAATTTGATGAAATTTAGTAGATTGTGTTGTTGATTTCATTCATGATGGGAGGAATACGAATGATAAGTACCTGCCTTTTGATATTGAAAACAGATTTGTTACGAAAATTAGCTTGGCCACAGTAGTTCTGGTTAGGGGAGCGGTGGTGGTGGTTGTAGCGGCTGGGAGGGTTTGAGAGTGAAATTAAAGTGTAGTGAAATTTGTGTGTCATTTGATGAAATTTGTGGTGAAATTTGGGATCAATTTTATTTTTAAAATTAAAATTGATGAAATAATTTTATTACTCTTATTGCGTTAATTTTTATGAAAGATTTCTTAGCGTTATTGATGAAATTGTTTTAACTCTTTGGGTATTGTTTATGAAATTTAAAATTTATGAGTATTTTTATAATTAGATTTTATTTTAGGGGTATTTATAATAATATTGTTAGTTTAATTAAAATTTTAATTACTTAAATATTATAATTTTTAGTCTAATTTTATTATAATTATGTTAAATATTGTAATTCTATTTTTAATTTTAATTACGTTAAATATTATAATTTTAATTTTAATTATGTTAAATATTATAATTTTTAATTTAATTTTAATTTTAATTACATTAAATATTATAATTTTAATTTTAATTTAAATTATATTTCAATTACGTTAAATGTTATAATTTTTTTTAATTTTAAATTCATTTACTTTAAATGTAATAATTTTAAATTTAATTTCACTTTTAATTACGTTAAATGTTATAATTCTAATTTCGAATTCAATTTCAATTACGTTAAATATTATAATTTCAAATCTAATTTCAATTGTGTTAAATATTATAAGTTAAATTCAATTATAATTATAATTACGTTAAATATTATAATTTTTAATTCTATTTTAATATCAATTTTAATTACGTTCAATGTTATAATTCTAAATTCAATTACGTTAAATATTATAATTATAATTCTAACTTTTATTTCAATTGTGTTAAATACTATAATTTTAATTTTAATTATATTAAATGTTATAATTCTAATTTTAATTATGCTAAATGTTATAATTCCAATTTCAATTATGCTAAATGTTATAATTCTAATTCTAATTCAAATTTTAATTACGTTAGATGTTATAATTCTAATTTTAATTTTAATTTTAATTATGTTAAATGTTATAATTTTAATTTTAATTTTAATTATGTTAAATTTTATAATTAATAATTTCAATTTCAATAGCGTTAAATGTTATAATTCTAATTTCAATTAATAATATAATAATAATAATTTCAATTATATTAAATTTTATAATTTCTATTTCAATTACGTTAAATAGTATAATTCTAAATCTAATTTCAATTTTAATTATATTAAATATTGTAATTACAAATCTAATTTTGATTTCAATTATGTTAAATATTCTAATTTAAATTATAATTATGCTAAATGTTATAATTCCAAATCTAATTATAATTTCAATAACGTTAAATATTATAATTCAAATTTTATTTTTAATGTGAATTACATTATATATTGTAATTCTAAATTCATTTCCAATTTTATAGATATCATAAATAATCATAGTTAATATAAATTAAAAAAAATACATCTAGAATTTGTTGTGTGTAATATCACACTTAATATAGTATGTATTCCCACTTTTTGCATCTTTCACCAACAAAAGTGTTAGGATATTCCCACTTATATATAATTTACGAGTTGACAATTATCATTAAATGTTACATAATATAAGGGGATAATGTTTTATGGGAATCTCAAATAACTATGGTTAATATAAATTACAAAAAAATACATCAAAACTTGTTGTATGTTGTACCCACTTAACATAGCACGTGTAACATTTTGCACATTTCACTAACAAAAGTCATAGGATATCCTCACTTATACATAATTTATAATTTGGTAATTATCATTAAAAAAATATTACATAATATAAAAGGGTGATATTTTATAAGTGTTCTAAATAATCATAGTTAATATAAATTACAAAAAAAAAAAATAATTATATCAAAACTTGTTGTATGTTGTACTCACTTAACATAACACGTGTTCCTACTTTTTGTATATTTCACCAAGAAAAGTCTTAGAATATTCCTACTTATGCATAATTTGCGAGTTAGAAATTATTATTAAAAAAATATTACATAATATAAGGAGATGATATTTTATGGGTATCATAAATAACTATGATTAATATAAATTATTAAAAAAATAAATACATCCAAAACATGTTGTACATTGTATCCTATTTAAGGTAGTACATGTTCCCACTTTTTGCATTTTTCACCAACAAAAGTTATAAGATATTTAAGGGTGTTAATGGGCTAGGTTAGGGTGGGAATTACAATCTCCACCCCATACATGATATATACAATTCGGGTTTGGCGTAGGGATCCTCAAATGGGGATAGGGATCTTTATGGGTATCTTATATTTAATTTTTTTTAAAATGTTAAATACTTTTTTATTTGTATCAATTTAAAATTTTGAAATAATCTTTTACCTCGTTCAATCATAACATACTAAAAAGAAATAGTAAACATCACATGAAATATATAAACTACATCAAGTCTTCAACTACTAATTTTAAAAATTAATAACATGAATTAAAATTCAAAAATTACAAAAATTGATAATTTCTATAAATTTTGATATTTAAATTATCATACTTTATTTGCAAATTCAAATATTAAGTCTCTGTTAAGATTCCTTGCAAACCTATAATACAAAGTAAAAGAAATTTTAAGTTAGATGAATGATGACTAAGAAATTAAAAATGGTAATAAAATCATTTACCTCTTTTATTTCTTCCTCAATAAATTAGTTCACTCCAATTTGAAAGAAATATTCTAATATTAAATATAATTAAAAAAATAAAGAAAAGAATTAAAAATAAAAATATGAATAAGAATCAAGTTTTTATAAATATAATGTAAGTAGGTTTTATATCTTCAGATTTAGCACGCAACCAACTTTAATTTGTATAAATAAGAAAAAATTTCTCACACTAGAATTTTTTTAAAGTTTGTTTTTAAATAAGGTATTTGGGGTGATATAGTGAAATCAACTAAATCCCAAACCCAACCCCGAATATAATTCGGATTTAAATTACTGTATCCAAACCTACTTCAACACTAAAAACAATACCTAAAACGCAACTCAAATTACTCTCTATTTGAGACGGATCCCCATGAGCCCTAACCCTGTGAAAAATTCTCTCACCCCTAAAGATATCCTACTATACATAATTTGTGAGTTAAATGGATGATGATTATATGGGTGTTTTAAATAACCATGGTTAATATGAATTAAAAAAAGAAAAATAAAAACAAAAACATTCAGAACTTGTTGTATATTGTATCCCACTTAATATAGCACGTATTCTCACTTTTTGTACTTTTCATCAACAAAAGTGTTAGGATATCTCTACTTATACATAATTTGCGAGTTAGCAGTTATCAAGAAAAAAATAATGCATAATATAAGGGATATTTTATGAGTTTCCTAAATAAGTAATTAATATAAATTATCACACAAAACACTTAGTACTTGTTGTATGTTGTATCCTATTTAATGTAGCATCTGTTCTTACTTTTTGCACATTTCACCAACAAAAGTGCTAGGATATTCCCACTTATACATAATTTGCGAGTTGGCAGTTATCATTAAAAAAAAAATGTTACATAATATAAGGAGATGATATTTTATGGGTATCCTAAACAATCATAGTTAATATAAATTACAAAAAAAAAAATACATCAGAACTTGTTGCATGTTGTATCTTACTTAAGCACGTCTTCTCATTTTTTTCACATTTCATCAATAAAAGTCCTAGGATTTCCTCACTTATAAATAATTTGCGAGTTGACAGTTATCATTAAAAAAAGTTGCGCTATATTAAAGAGAAGGATTGGATAAAATTAAGCAGGTTTGGATAAAATAGAATTAAATTAGATTCAAGTAGTATAGTAATTTTTCATAATTAGTGTAATATAAAATTATAATTGACTAAATGAAATCATTGTAAGAGAAAAATAGAAAAAAAATTAAATACACAAAGAATAATTCGTAACAATTGTTAATTTCTAAATTTTTTTTATTAAGGATGATAAATTAATAAATATAAATATTCAATTCATAATTATATATATTACCAACTAATTAAGATGATTTATTTATACAAATATTCAATTATCTATATTTAAAGATATACTCACACTTCAGTTTGTGAATTCTGCAAATACTAGGAGCATCGTTCGAACAAGTGGAATATACATTAAGCGGTTATTATGCACCCACAATTTGGGAATAAAGTATGATAATATCTTTATCTTCACCTCTTGAGGTAAGCTATAGTAGGGATATATACACAATATAGTGGATGAGAAGTGCTTAAACAAGGGATACCATTCCTAAAAGTGGGACATGACTAAGGCGGTGATTATGCACCAACAATTTGGTGCATGACATGTGAAAGTGGATCAAAATGTGTTGTTTGAACTTGGGATTACAAGCCTGAACTTCGAAAACAAGATAACTTTGGGACAATTCGAAATCTTCATCTTTTGAATTTCCAACAGTATGGAATACTCACACTTGTGTTGGTCAAAAGTGTCAAAACAAGGAACATATTTTATAAAAATGGGGATATATATAAAGCGATAATTGCACATCCATAACTTGATGTATAACGGGTGAAAGTGGAGAAATAAAATCTTGGCATGAGAATTGCAATACCAAATTTAAGGAATCCTAACAACAATGTATAATGTCTTTATCTTTACCTGTTTTACCAACAAAGTTTAGAGATATACTTATACTGAAGTTGGTAATAGGTGTAAATAATAAAACGTTTATTACGCATCCACAACTTAAGGCATAATAGGTAAAACATGAAAGTGGAGAAATACAATATTGATATGGGAATTGCAACACTAAACTTGACACAGCCAAAATGGGTCTTGCCTAAGGCGTACGCGGCGGTGCATGAGCCATAAGCATGGCCCTACACGCTTACATGCATGCGCAACCGTGTGCAGTATGCCTGCTGCGTATTAGGCATGGCATGCGCATCAAGCACGTTGCATAATCCTTAATTTTTTAATTAAATTTTATTTGATTAAGTTAATGAATAATTAATATTGAATAAACTACTTTTTGTTAACATTATAAATAAAATTTAAGTGACATTATTAAAATTAATTAGAAATTAATACATGAAAAAGTTAAGTTTTGTCTAAAACATATGTGGATTTAATTGTTTAATTTATTTTTTTGTAAATGTTTTAGCTAAAATATATACTTACATAAATTTAAAATTTTAATTTATGTAAATTTTTAATTCATTTAAATACATAATTGTTATTTACTATAGGTAATTGTATGTTATTAATTGGTTCTAATTTTTTAAATTATTTTCTCATGCACTAATAATTTTTTTTAGGAAGCAAAATATGTTGAAATCATATATAATTCTACAAAACGATATCTACCGATCATCGATCACTACTTACTCCAAGACGTGGGTTTTAGACGCCAACAAAAAAAGTTGACGCTTAAGCAGACAGAATTCTTAGGCAGAGTTATTTAGGACCACATGTTATAATATTTAATCTAATTAAAATTAAAATTGAATTATGAAATTTAACATAATTAAAATCTAAATTAAAATTGAAATTATAACATTTTATGTAATTGAAATTGAATTTAAATTTGTAATTGAAATTATAACATTTTACGTAATTGAAATTAAATTTAAATTTATAATTAAAATTATAATATTTAACATAATTAAAATCAAAATTAGAATTGGAATTATAACATTTAATGTAGTTGAAATTGGAATTGGAATTAGAACATTTAGCAAAATTGAATTTGGAATTGGAATTATAACATTTAACGTAATTATAAATTAAAATTGGATTCGGAATAATTATAACATTTAACGTAATTAAAATTAAAATTTGAATTAGAATTATAATATTTAAAGAAATCGAAATCGAAATCGAAATTAAAATTATAATATTTAACATAATTGAAATTAAAATTGAAATTGAAATTATAACATTTTACGTAATTGAAATTGAATTTAAATTTAGAATTGGAGTTATAACATTTTACGTAATTGATATTGAGTTTAAATTTATAATTGAAATTATAACATTTAATATAAGGGATAAGGACTTTTTTATCCCACGAGTTTGATCTAATTCTTAATTTTATTCCACAAGTTTCAGAAAACTCAATTTTGTCCTAGTCCGTTAGTGAGATTCTATTAATTTTAACACTGGATAGGCAAAATAGTCACTCTACACAATTTTATCCATGTGTCAACCACTGATTTGTCACTTAAATAATAAAATAAATAAATAAAAAGAGAGCAGTCGCTGCCGTCGTCAATAGCCGACTGGCTACTGGTGACCAATTGCGATTCCACTCAAAATTGACATCATTGGACTCAGAATTTTGTGATCTACGTAATCGTAGAATTGTTTTGGTCAACAAAGTACCGTAGATATGCCAAAAGTGAAAAAATAAATATTGTGGGAGGCGGCGGCCATGCCGTTCGCTGTCGAACGGTGGGGTGGTGCCATTGGACAGATCGACACCCGATCTGTCTAACGGTAGGGGGCAGTGCATGCCATTGCCATCCCATTTGACTGTGAACGATGGTGGCTGCCGCCTACCACGATAGGCCGGCGGTCGCGCATAGAACAGTGGGGCGGTGGTAAGCACCACCCTTATCGTTGGACAGATCGACCGTCGATCTGTCCAATGATGGGGGCAGTGCATGCCACTGCCCCACCGTTCAACGCGCAACCGGCGTTGCGGGGTGTTGACGGTGGCCACCACCGTTCACCATCGAATGGTGGGGCGTTGGCATGCATCGCCCCTATCGTTGGATAAATCGGCCGCCGATCTATCCAACGGTGGGGGTGGGGGTGTGTTTGACGGCGAACAGCGGTGGCCGCCACCCTCCCCCTATTTTTGATATATTTTTTGGCCGCCTTCTAGTTTTCTTTTGATAAAACTGATTCTACTAATGTGTAAATATAAAAAATAGAATTCAATGATATAAAATTTACCTATTTTCATTATAGGAATCTGGCAACTAGTGGTGGCTGGCGATAACAGTTGCTAGTTTTGGTAGTTCACTTTTATTTATTTTAATTATAAAATAAATTTTTAATGAATATTAAAATTTGAACTTATTAAAGCGTGCCATGTAGTAACCAGTATCCATAACCGGTAAGAATATGTATATTTATATATATAAATATACGTATTTTATTTGTATGTGAGTGATCCTTGATTTATATATTGTTATTAGTAGTGTTTTTATAGGTTAAGGATATACTATTAGTATTGGGTTTATTTGCAAGACTTTGGAATTATTTTAGGGACCAAATTGTTATACTTTGAAAGTTTTGGGGGCAAATTTGTAAATACCAAAAATTAGCCACTTAGTATAAAAATACACTTTTAAAACCCTAATTCTCTCATTTTGGTCGAGCTACCTCTTTTAGAGAGAGAGAAGAGAGAAAAGAGGGGAGAGAAAGAGAAGAAAGAGAAGAAGGAGAAGAAAAAGAAGAAGAAATTGGAATTTTGGATTTTAAGAGGTATATCATACGTATTTCTCAATTTATTGGTATTAATTAAGTTAATTCCTTTAAGTTTTGATTTCTGAAAATATGTATAATTGAGGATTTGTTGTGTATTTCGTAAGATCATATGAGAATTGATGATGATCTATAAGATAGTTTGATAAATCATGATGAATTATGGAATTTCTGCTGGATAACCTCTTGATCTAGGAATTTTATAAATTGTTGTGATTCGATTCTGGTTTTGAATTTTGAGTATATGAAATTAGACATGTTAAGGATCATCTGAGACTTTGAATCGATTGAAAATTCTGGAAATTGAATTTATAGTGAATTTACTAAAATGACCCTGAAATTCTGGAAATTTCCTATGTGAACAGTATAATACAGTGACGAACAATGTTTGTCCTACTGAATGATCTTTAAAAATTACAAATTTGTGGAATATGATAATTTTATATGTCTAATATGATATACTCGGAATTGAGAATTTAGATCAATGTGGTTGAAGTGTTATGAATTTCTAAAGTGTATCAGCTCATTGCAGTATTTGATTAATAGGTTTTTAAAGCTATGGAATAAAATAGTTTTAAAATATTTTTTGCAGTGATTTGGAAGAGAAATATTTATCATGGACTGAGATATGTGTTAAGAGTAATTATGTGGTAGTTTTATAATTTTTGAGTTAGTATATGATTTTATAAAATTGGGGGATTGAATACTGTTCAGTAAGTATCTTGATCCTGTCAGGTTTGTAGTTTGGATTCGATGGTGTGTATGGAATGGATTGTATAGGAATTTTGATATAATATTCATATATAAGAAGTATATATGAGTCAAGAATGATATATTCTGATTTCGGAGTAATTGGACATCATTTGATGTATTAGAAATTTTGTTAAGTGTAAGTGGTCAGAATGACAGGTTTTGAGAAACCAAATATTTAGACCAATTTGATGTGATAAATGCATTGTGTATAATTTTGTAAGCTATTTAAAGTATTTTGTGTGAATTGTGAGGCTTATGAAAGGATTAATCTCCATTGATAGGTTAAAGAGATTTAAGCCTTGTAGCTGAAAGTGTTAAGAGGTAAGTATACTAGACTTACTACTGGAATCACAATAAACATAATAATTGTTTTGTATGATTTTGTAAATGGGGTTAAGAATATGTTTATGATATGTCAAAGTATATTTTGATATGAAATGTGAATATATGTTTATGAATGTGAGCATTGACATTGAGCATGGACATACATGTGTTTTTTTGAAAGTGAGCTTTCCAAAATAAGATGCGTTTAACAAAGAAAGCTTTTGAAGTGTAATATGTCCATGAGAAATATTTTGTGATTTGAGGGTACTTGAACTCACTGTTAACTTAGTAGGCATTTTATGTGATTTGTGGAGCCTTTATGTATGGCCTTTCCTTCAGGATTGGTATATGTTATGTGTTCCGTATGTAGGGAGGATCCTATTGGTACCTAAAGGAAGAGTGAGTCATCACATTCGTGTGGTGGCGTATTGGTACATGTGAGAGGACTCACCGATGATCAGGGTGAGGGTTTGGCTTTTACCTTCGGGCATAAGCGTTATATATGTGTGATTTAAAGACCTCACTTGTACTATTCTTCTCATACGGTATGTCACCTACGAGTGACATTTGGCTCATTATGTGATATGTGATATGTAAGTCCTACTAAGTAGTAGTCGAGTAATGGTATTCCTATTATGTGTTTTGAAAGAATGTGTAAGCGCTTACATGATATGTGATTTGATAAGATTATGATTTTGATTGATCACAGCATATCATACATATGCATTGTGTACATATATGTATTTGTATTTGATATATGAAAAACTAGTATGCTTACTGAGTTTTATACTCATTATAGTTTATGGTGATTTCAGGTAACTAAGGTACATGTGTGCTTAGCGGATTTGGCATGGCTTCTGCTGTTCCTTGGGTTCCCTAAGTTGTTAGGTTGCTAAGTGTTTCATTTGGGGACACGTGGGATAAGATATTTGATTTGTCCCTAGTGAATAAATACTTATGTATTATTTTATTGTGTGTGGTTGGATTTAGTTTAAGTTTCACCAAGTGTAGTAATGAATTGATTTTAAGTAAGAATTTGCAATGAATATATTCTGGGCTTCCGGTAATAAAGTTGCTACTGGTGACGTAGTAGAGTGTTAATCTCTGAGAAAACTCTGCGTATCTCCGGTTTACTAATTGTCCCAGTCATAATTCAATTACTATAATTCTGAAAGAAATTAAAATGAATGTTTAAGTATTATTGAATGAATGTAAGTGATGTCGTGTGTCAGATCTTTTGGGTCTGGGGCGTGACAGCTTTTATTGGTATCAGAGCTAAGATATGATTCTGTAGACTTTTAAATGTCGAGTTAAGGGAACCGAGCAGATGCCAAATCCTTAGGATTGTATTTGTAGCTTTGTTGTGTAAAAGTTTGACATATTCCTTAAATTTTGTATGATTTTGTGAAGATGACACAGTATCCAAGAGCTGCTAAGATTGTTGTTGTTGTGGATAATGGTACCTTGTGGATCTTAATGTTACCATTTAGATTTTCTTTTAAGTTATGACTAATATGCTTAGTAAGAGTGATGTTGAATATCTTATAATGATAATTTGCATGTGATAGAGCAAATTGAGATAATTTTCTCAATGACAAAATATAGAGAAGTAGAGTATTGAAGACATCAATTGAAACAACTTTTATTGAAAAGGAAAACAACAACACAACAACAATAGCAGCAACAAAAATACAATAGAGGCTACGGAGTGAGATTTAAGTCTATTTTGCGCTTCTTCTGACTGTCATGAGTAGACCAATCTAACTGATGCAATGTTGGATTAGACAGAGGAATAAAAGACTGTAATTGATCAATTAGTTGATCAACAGTTGGAGCTGAAATAAGAATCCGTCGTGCTAGAAGTGGGATGAATTGTGTTCCCGCTGCATAGTCAAGAAAAGATATCAACCCGTCGTAAAAGCCATTAACATTTAACAACCAATGGGTCTTTGGTGGATTTGTAATTGTGCCCATGAGACAATTTGAAAAATTTCCTCCAAGGTCCCAAAACCTCCTGGTAGAGCTATGAAAGCATCCGCATGCCTAAGCATTTGAGCCATTCGCTCGTGCATAGATGAGACTTGTAACTCATCCCCAACTGTTTTTCCTACAATATTCTCAATAGCTAGAGGTTTTGGAATGATACCCAAAACTCGACTACCTTTATTGTATGCAGCTTTTGCCACAGACCCCATTAACCCTCGGTTACCTCCTCCATATACTAAATGTATATTTCGCTCAGCTAATACCTTACCAAGATTTTCTGCAACTTTTGTAAACTCTTCAGTATTTCCAGGGTTGGATCCACAAAAGACACAAATTTTTGTAAATCGACGAGCTGAGGTTTCCTCCATTGGTACGCTCACCCTAATCTTTGAATATTTTTGAGTTTGTATAAGGATGCAAAAACAATGTATTTATAGAGAAACAAATTGATAATAGCTGTGGAGCATATGTGTAAGTATGTTCAAGTATATATTTTTCTCGATTCTTGTGAGGTAAAACAAAAAAAAAAGAATGAGTTTTACTTTATCATTTTATAAGGGACAATAGGTCGCAAAATCTTGAATAAATATATGTTGATATGTAAGTGTGATAAAAATTGTGTCGGAAGTGTGATAAGTTAGGTAAGATAATTAAGAAAAGTCAATAAAAGCCTATTTCATGAATTTAGGGACTTAGCCATTTTGGCACTAATGGTCGACAATACATCAATGACTTGAAGACTTTTTGAGCTAACAATTGGACTTTGGACATGAGGCCAAATTAACTTTATTAATTACAAAGATTTTGTGGTCTTAACATTAATTTTTGGCCGATAGATTAAAAGCAGATATGAAGAAAGATAAAGCACACTTGACATAAAGATAAAGCGATAATCAGTCTCTCTTTGATGTGATAGAGCAACACGGATCTAGTTTCTGTGAAAATAGAAACAGCAATGTAGGTCAAAATGAGTCTCCTTGGTCGCTTTCATCTGTGTCGTATCCGTGAGAGAGGAACTTATGGAGTTGTTGTTCCCATACATTGAATGAGGGCTCTGGCGGAGTGGAATGTGGGTCTACCATATCTTGATCTTCTCCAGGTGAGCTGGTCTGGATGAGGGATGTGCTGGCTTCCTCTTGGATTTGGGTGTCGGTTGGATAAGGTTGGGAGTCTTGAAAGAGGGATAAGTCAAGATTGGGTTGGTGTTGGTCAAGTTCTGTCGGGACAACTGGCTGAGATTGAGTAGGTTCTGTCGAGACAACTGGCTGAGATTGGGTAGGTTCTGTCGGGACAGTTAGCTGAGGCCATTGGTGAAGATTATCCATTGCTTGTCTGTATCTGGCATAATAAGTCATGTTTGGGATATGGTGATGGTGGGTAGAGTAATTTGTATTTCTGAGATGTGAAAGATGATATTTTTGTCTTTGTTGGAATTTGAGTATATTGGCAAAATTCAGGTCTTCTGCAAAGTCAGCTTCAACCTGTTCCCAAGGCGCAGCATCTTCTGGGGAGATCCAAACGGATGGAGGAATTATCTGGTTTTCTTGAGCAAGAATTCTTTCAAGCTCTCTCTTTTGCTGGATTACTTCTTCAGGCCAGAGCTTAATTGATCCCTTTAGTGAAAGGGTAAAGGTGAGGTAATCCTTGACAGTAGGGTAATAATGGATTTCATGATCTGAAACAATCATACCCTTTCATTGGAGAAGTAAAACAGACCAAAGATGTTGTTTAGGGACTGCAGCATTTGTGTTGTTTGCAATCATATGTTGAAATTTCGTTATCCACCATGTCTTTGGGTAAAACCATTGGAGAAAAATTAGGGCTGGATGGTCTTCATCACATTTTTCTAATTTTTGGAGAGTTCTAAGTAATGAGAATTCCATGGCGATTGTATACAGATCCAACAGGTACCATAACAAGTAAATGACAGGTTTGGACCATTGGGAAAATGGAAAAAAAAAAGAGTGCAGGTGAAAGAAATGGTATTCTAAGTTGAACAAAGGGCCACCAAGAACTGTGAGGCCGTGTTCTTTGACTGCTAAGATGGCGTAGTGTCTGATGAATTCTTTGGCACGGGAATGGAGTGTTCTGGTTTTGATTAGATCTGGAAATTGTGGTGGAGTAAAAGGAACAGGAGGAGTTATGATAATGGGATTCATTATGAAGATGGTAAGAAGGTTGGTTTTGTTTATTGCTAGAAAAGTGATTATGATGTTTAGGCTATTTATAGAGTTTTGTGAAAGAAAAGCAATAATCGTTTTGTCCTTTCCTTTTACGTGGATAACGTTAAAGGAATAGTTGAAAATCATATTTGCCATCGCAGTAATTGTGCTACCGGAATCTTTTCTGTTTGAAACTGAGCATATTAGAAAGAAAAAAAAAGCAGACATGTCAATCTCAATGAGAAAATGATGTCCAATAAGGTAGACTATTTTTTTTTAAGAGTTAAAGTAAGAGATATAATGTTAAGATCTATAGTTTAAGAATCAGTTGAACTAAAGGTCTTTTTATTGAAGTTGATTTTTGATCGTTTAAGATAATGCCTTCAATATTCTGATTTGAATGACAACTTAGTTGCATAGAAATGCTACATTTTTTTTTAATGATATCAAGGTAGTGAATGATATTATGACGTATGAGTATATGTTGAATGGATTAAAATTTTCAGAGGAGTTAAGAATTTTATTTAAGAGATTAGTATGAGTATTCTACATCTATATTATTCTTTAATGAATAAAAGGTGAAGTGTATAGATGCACATTAAATATTGGACGAATGGGAGAAAAGAATAAAAATATGTGTGTATAATTTTATAAGTCCATAATGTGTGTCATGTGTTTATTTTATGGATGAATGTTTCGTACTTCTCTCACAGACTAAGTTATGAGCAAATCTTATATACCAAAAAGATTGCTTTGTAAATATTTTATGAATAAACCATACAGTTAAAAAGGAAAATTGAGAATGAGAAGAAGAAATGAGATCCAAGTATCCTCATCTATGTGCTTAAGTTAAGAATTTCGAGGACGAAATTCTTATAAGGAGGGGAGAATTGTAGTAACCAGTATCCATAACCGGTAAGAATATGTATATTTATATATATAAATATACGTATTTTATTTGTATGTGAGTGATCCTTGATTTATATATTGTTATTAGTAGTGTTTTTATAGGTTAAGGATATACTATTAGTATTGGGTTTATTTGCAAGACTTTGGAATTATTTTAGGGACCAAATTGTTATACTTTGAAAGTTTTGGGGGCAAATTTGTAAATACCAAAAATTAGCCACTTAGTATAAAAATACACTTTTAAAACCCTAATTCTCTCATTTTGGTCGAGCTACCTCTTTTAGAGAGAGAGAAGAGAGAAAAGAGGGGAGAGAAAGAGAAGAAAGAGAAGAAGGAGAAGAAAAAGAAGAAGAAATTGGAATTTTGGATTTTAAGAGGTATATCATACGTATTTCTCAATTTATTGGTATTAATTAAGTTAATTCCTTTAAGTTTTGATTTCTGAAAATATGTATAATTGAGGATTTGTTGTGTATTTCGTAAGATCATATGAGAATTGATGATGATCTATAAGATAGTTTGATAAATCATGATGAATTATGGAATTTCTGCTGGATAACCTCTTGATCTAGGAATTTTATAAATTGTTGTGATTCGATTCTGGTTTTGAATTTTGAGTATATGAAATTAGACATGTTAAGGATCATCTGAGACTTTGAATCGATTGAAAATTCTGGAAATTGAATTTATAGTGAATTTACTAAAATGACCCTGAAATTCTGGAAATTTCCTATGTGAACAGTATAATACAGTGACGAACAATGTTTGTCCTACTGAATGATCTTTAAAAATTACAAATTTGTGGAATATGATAATTTTATATGTCTAATATGATATACTCGGAATTGAGAATTTAGATCAATGTGGTTGAAGTGTTATGAATTTCTAAAGTGTATCAGCTCATTGCAGTATTTGATTAATAGGTTTTTAAAGCTATGGAATAAAATAGTTTTAAAATATTTTTTGCAGTGATTTGGAAGAGAAATATTTATCATGGACTGAGATATGTGTTAAGAGTAATTATGTGGTAGTTTTATAATTTTTGAGTTAGTATATGATTTTATAAAATTGGGGGATTGAATACTGTTCAGTAAGTATCTTGATCCTGTCAGGTTTGTAGTTTGGATTCGATGGTGTGTATGGAATGGATTGTATAGGAATTTTGATATAATATTCATATATAAGAAGTATATATGAGTCAAGAATGATATATTCTGATTTCGGAGTAATTGGACATCATTTGATGTATTAGAAATTTTGTTAAGTGTAAGTGGTCAGAATGACAGGTTTTGAGAAACCAAATATTTAGACCAATTTGATGTGATAAATGCATTGTGTATAATTTTGTAAGCTATTTAAAGTATTTTGTGTGAATTGTGAGGCTTATGAAAGGATTAATCTCCATTGATAGGTTAAAGAGATTTAAGCCTTGTAGCTGAAAGTGTTAAGAGGTAAGTATACTAGACTTACTACTGGAATCACAATAAACATAATAATTGTTTTGTATGATTTTGTAAATGGGGTTAAGAATATGTTTATGATATGTCAAAGTATATTTTGATATGAAATGTGAATATATGTTTATGAATGTGAGCATTGACATTGAGCATGGACATACATGTGTTTTTTTGAAAGTGAGCTTTCCAAAATAAGATGCGTTTAACAAAGAAAGCTTTTGAAGTGTAATATGTCCATGAGAAATATTTTGTGATTTGAGGGTACTTGAACTCACTGTTAACTTAGTAGGCATTTTATGTGATTTGTGGAGCCTTTATGTATGGCCTTTCCTTCGGGATTGGTATATGTTATGTGTTCCGTATGTAGGGAGGATCCTATTGGTACCTAAAGGAAGAGTGAGTCATCACATTCGTGTGGTGGCGTATTGGTACATGTGAGAGGACTCACCGATGATCAGGGTGAGGGTTTGGCTTTTACCTTCGGGCATAAGCGTTATATATGTGTGATTTAAAGACCTCACTTGTACTATTCCTCTCATACGGTATGTCACCTACGAGTGACATTTGGCTCATTATGTGATATGTGATATGTAAGTCCTACTAAGTAGTAGTCGAGTAATGGTATTCCTATTATGTGTTTTGAAAGAATGTGTAAGCGCTTACATGATATGTGATTTGATAAGATTATGATTTTGATTGATCACAGCATATCATACATATGCATTGTGTACATATATGTATTTGTATTTGATATATGAAAAACTAGTATGCTTACTGAGTTTTATACTCATTATAGTTTATGGTGATTTCAGGTAAATAAGGTACATGTGTGCTTAGCGGATTTGGCATGGCTTCTGCTGTTCCTTGGGTTCCCTAAGTTGTTAGGTTGCTAAGTGTTTCATTTGGGGACACGTGGGATAAGATATTTGATTTGTCCCTAGTGAATAAATACTTATGTATTATTTTATTGTGTGTGGTTGGATTTAGTTTAAGTTTCACCAAGTGTAGTAATGAATTGATTTTAAGTAAGAATTTGCAATGAATATATTCTGGGCTTCCGGTAATAAAGTTGCTACTGGTGACGTAGTAGAGTGTTAATCTCTGAGAAAACTCTGCGTATCTCCGGTTTACTAATTGTCCCAGTCATAATTCAATTACTATAATTCTGAAAGAAATTAAAATGAATGTTTAAGTATTATTGAATGAATGTAAGTGATGTCGTGTGTCAGATCTTTTGGGTCTGGGGCGTGACATGCCATGTGTCGTTTTTTTTTAATAGCCAATTAATAACTGACTCGTGTACATTGTATAATGTATTCACGTCATCATTTGTAATTAATATAATAACTGAGGAAAAATTTGTCAATGTATAATTAAAAGAGATTTTCAGTTAAATTTAACGGAATCTCACTAACGAAATAGCATAAAATTAGGTTTTCTGAAACTTATGGGATAAAATTAAGAATTAAGTCAAACTCATGGGAGAAATATGTCCTTATCCCTTAATGTAATTAAAATTGAAATTAAAATTAAAATTGAAATTTAGAATTATAATATCTAACATAATTGAAATTAAAATTAGAATTATAACATTTAACATAAATACATTTGAAATTGGAAATAGAATAATAACATTTAAAGTAATTAAAATTAAAATTGATATTGAATTTAAAATTATAACATTTTAACATAAATGAAATTAAAATTGAATTTTTAATTAGAAATATAACATAATTAAAGTTAAAATTGCTATTAGAATCATAACATTTAACGTAATTAAAATTGAAATTGACATTGAAATTTAATTTTAAATTACAACATTTAACGTATTTAAAGATATCTTAAAATTACTATTAGAATTATAACATTTAATGAAATTCAAATTGAAATTGAAATTCAATTTTCAATAACAACATTTAACGTATTTGAACATTTAACGTAATTTGTATGATCTCAATATTTGCTCTATCTACTTCTATATCTTTTGAAGATATTTTATGGCCTAGGACTTTGCCTTCCTTAATCATAAAGTGACATTTTTTACAATTTAACACAAGGTTAGTTTTCTCACATCATTTAACATAAAAGCTAGATTATTCGAGCACAAATCAAAAGAATCCCCAAAAACTGAGAATTCATCCATAAATACCTCTAAGAGATGTTCCACAATGTCCGACAGCCATCATGCACCATTGAAAGGTGACAAGTGCATTATATAGGCTGAATGGCACTTACGGAAGACGAATGATGTAAGGAGATGTGAATGTGGTCTTTTCTTAGTCTTTCAGGGTTATTGCAATCTGATTGTAACCCAAATCCATTTATGAAGCAGTAGTATTGATATTCAACAAATCTGTCTAACATTTGATCAATGAAAGGTTATGGGAAGTGATCATTTTTCATGGCTTTGTTTAGCTTGTGATAGTCCATATAAAGTCTTCGTTTGGTTACTATATGTGTTTGTTCTCATTTGTAACCACAATAACTTCTCATTTCATTGGTACGCAATGCATCAGACTAACCAAAGAACTATTGAATATATGGCAGATGATTTCCGCATCTATCCATTTGATGATCTCCTTCTTCACCACGTCCTTCATGATCAAATTCAATCTTCTTTTTTGCTCAATAATTGGTTTATGGTCATCTTCTAGTCGAATCTTATGCATCCAAAAGGATGAACTTATTTGACAAATGTTAGCTATGGTCCAACCTATTGCTCTCTTGTACTGCCAAAATACTTTCAATAGTTTTTCTTATTGTCTTCAAATCAAGCTCAATAGAAATTATGATAGGAAGTATAGAAGAGCTATTAAGGTATGCATATCGTAAATGGCTTGAGTTCAAGTATTAGTGGCTCTTCTATTGAGGGCTTATTATGTGCCTCCATATTTTTCAGTCTCTCAAGTAGCTTAAATCAAGGTTGTATAAAATCATAGTGGGGTGAAGTGTTGAGTGCTCTTACTTACTCTTTAGTTTCAAGATTCTCCGCCTCATTCCCATTGATGATGGCATCTTCTAGAGATTCTCGAATGGTATGGATGTTGAAGAACTTTTGCACCTCTTTGTTGATTTCATCATTGCTTAAGTTGTCATCTAACTCACTTGAGAATTTTATGGCTTTGAATACGTTGAATGTCACCTCCTCATTTTTGACTCTCATAGTGAGTTTAAATTTTTGAACAACTATCAATGTCTTTCGTGTTGGAGTTGGTACTTACGTGCTAATCTAATATTGTATAAATATTAATTATCTAATATTTATACAATAAATATTTCGAAAAAAATCTTTAATATTAAACATATATGGTACAATATTTGTAACATTACAAACATTATATAATCTAAGGGACTTCAGATATAGTTTAAAGGAATTTAGATTAGTACTAAGAGTTAGCAACGATGGGAGTTATAAATGCTAAGAGTTAGCAAGTTATAAGAGTCAGCTATATCTAAGGAGTTAGATCCTTTTCTGAAATGAGACAAAGACCTGATGGCATACTAGTAATGACATAGTTGCAATAGATGCTAGAAAATGTCATTATATAATTATGTTCTCAAATACTATATTCCTAATCTATTTTCATCGATGTGGGTCTGTTGGTGAATCCCTTTTATATAGATCAGTGTATGTCTATATCTGTAGGGTACAGATGGTTATTCTTATATGACCATGAGCTTAGAGCTCGTATAGGAATGCGGGTATTAAGTCAAAATTGGATACTGAATGGACTCACGAGGATGCTAATAGACATCCTATGAAGCCGTTAATGGTAAGTTCTCTCGAGTTGAGTAGTATTCGCGATCCTTTGACCTGAGCGTGGGCTTTGGAAGTGATCCACCATACTCACCTCAACGTGTAACGTTATACACGTATTTTTTTTAGAGTCCGCATGGAGACCAACTCGCAGACAGTTCTAGTCACCAACACAGTGAGCTTGGTGAGCTAGAACAACAGCCTTATATGCAACACTGGGTTTAACTCTTAAACCCCAAAATAGCCGGTGTGTGTTTTTATTATTTTCTCCAAAAGGATAAAAAATGAAGAATTTAAAGTAATCCACCATTGCCTCAAATAGAACCATGGTTTTTTTCTTCTCCTTCGATTCTTCTTTTTTATTTTTCTTCTCTTTTCCTTCTTCTTCTTCTTTCTTTTTCTTCTCCATTTCTCTCATTTTTCTCTCGGTTAACAAAACACACTTAACACTCTTTCAAATCTCTCTATTTATATTTATATAATAAAATATTAATATAATATAATATAATATATAATAATAATAATATAATATTACATAATGGGTACCAACTATTTGGCACCCAAAAATAAAATATTAATATATATAATATCATATATAAAATATAATATAATATAAAATATAATATAATATAATAATATAATATAATATAAAAAATATATTATATAATATAATAAGATAGATATTTTGATTATTTAACAATTAAATAATCAAAGTGTGAAATGACCATTTTGCCCCTCATGAATAGTTACCAAGTCTACCCTCTAGTGGGTTCCACCAAACCCGCACTTCGGTAAACTCAATTGAGGGTCCACAATACACCACGTGTCATTATACAAGTAGTAAATAACAATTATTGACTAATTGTTGTATTTAATACTTAAATACATACACACACGCATTCTCGTGGTATTGTTGAATATTGCTAAATTAAACACTTTAATCTGGTACGCTGCCCCAGTATACAACGAATACACTCCATATCGCGGGACTCCCTAGGTCCTACGCCCGATTCGTCAAATGGAACTATTCCATGAGTCCGTGAGCAATGCCCCACGCACACGTCACGGATATTACAAATCAGCGCATTGAACCATGCAAGCTGAGGTTACAATGCATACGTATAGTCATTCTGTCATAATATCTTGGATGTGCGGGGATATAGATTATCATCGTCAAATCCCCTAGTGCTCATCCATGTCTTATCTCCAGACTTGTATCTCACTGAACAATATGCGCAAACTCTTTTTCCATATTGTTCTATCCTGACAGAACTCTTTCCCGGGGTTGATGCTTGTGGCCATAAGACTTTCCAAGATATAGTCTCGAAACATCTGGATATCGAACTCCTTATGCGAGCTGACGGATCCTATATTTATACACACCAGACTCCATAAGCATCGGACCATACCCAGCGACACCCAGTGGTCACACCATGAAAGGTCTGTGACATGTGTGGAACCAAAGTATGGTGGATCACTTACAAGCCCACCATGGCACTCAGGTCAAAGGACCATGGATACTACTCAACTCGAGAAGACCCTCCGTTGACGGCTTATAGGATGTCTATCGGAGGCCCTCGTGAGTCAGTTTCATATCCAGTCCTAACTGGATACCTATATGTCAATACGAGCTCCAAGCTCACAGTTGCCTAGAAACGACTATCTATACCATATAGGTACGACATATGCTGATCTATATATAAAGGTGTCCATTGACAGACCCACATCGATAGAAATAGATCAGGGACAATTATTCGAGAATATACTTGCGTAATTGGCATTTGCTGGCACTTGATTGCAACTCTTGTAACTATGCAGTTTACTGGTATATTCCTAGGTCTATATTCCATTACAGACAAGGCTCCAACTCTTGGATCTGCTGAGTATTATAACCAGCTAACACGTAGCTGTGCTAACATTTAGCATTTATATCTCTCAGCGTGGCTAACTATGAGCCCTTATCTAAACTCCTTTAGATCTGATTTAAACTTCTTCAGATCTATAATATATGTAATATTACATTGCATAGTACCATATAAATTGGTATTAGCGATTTAATGAATATGTATACTTATATAAATACACAAGTATATGTACATGCAGGAATGACACGTAAGCACCAACCCTAACAACTATAGATCCAGATGCATGTGACATCAACCAGCTCTTTGTCTTGTATCTTAAAGAGAAAGGGAATAATCTAAGTTGGATGGCATCATCGAACACTCTATTATACTTGAAGGTATCACAAATCTCTAAAAATTTATGATGTGCTCATTAGGATTATTGTTGGGGAGTCTACTAAGTTGCACTGAATCTTTAAGTATTTGGATATTGCTAGGCTTGATCTTAAAATTGTTAGCTTGGATGGTTGATCTTTGGATGCTTGAATGGATTCCATTGTCTAAAGGGATTGTATATTCCCTTAGAGGTCTTGGCTCTCCAACAGGTGCATTTTAAAATTGGCCATTCATTGTGTTGATTTGAATCTGCTCTCGTCTAAATCTTCTTAAGGTTTATTCTACTTCAAGATCAAGGGCAGTCAAATTCATATTTTTCCATCGTTGCATGAACAGTTGAAGCTACCTGTATAAAATAAAGGAAAAAAAGTCTGAAGTAAAAATAAGAAAGATTGGTATTAATATTGGTAAAAAATAACTTAATTCTTTAGCAACGGTGCCAACAATTTATTGTATTTTTTTCTAAACACAATTTAAACGCAAGTATACCTATCGCAACAAGTAATAAAGTATTAAAATCAAATGTCGAACCCATAAGGAATTAATATGTATTTTTGATCAAGTACTAAAATTGTATCTTCTTATTTTTATTTAAAAAAATCAGTGCCTTAATTAAAATTAAAATAAGGAATACAATAAGTCTAAAATTATTACAACTAAGTAAATTATGAAAATCACAATATAGAGAAAGCCTAAGATTATAACTATCCATAAATATATTTTGCTAAAATATTACTCTTAATATTTAATCTCTATGTTATTGGTTAAGACAATAACTTCTTTTCTACCATTTTTTGATGGTCAAGTGAATATATCTTAAATTACCAATTTTTTATATTCCTATGGTAAATTGATAAAATTAAGACTCATTAAGTTAAAGTCCCTTTCACTGTACATATAGGTATATTCTTATCTTATATCGAAACTTATAGATATTATTCTACAATCAAGTATTAAATTGCCCTAGGCTAAACACAAGGATGTCTTTTTCAAGTTTATCAATATGTTCCTTAATTAATCAATAACTAGCCAGGTATATTGAAAGCATTAACATCAAGTAATTTGAATAATAAAAACTAATTTCATCAAATATAAAAAAGTATAACAATATAAGTAAACATATTGAGTTTAAGCTATAACCCTAGAAAATAAAATTAGTTCATGATTACAAGAGAATAAAAGATAGAAATAATTAAAAACATGATATAACCAAAAGCAAACCAAAATTAATGTCCTTTTGATCCGCCTTGCAATTGGTTGATTTGACAAGAATACGCAAAAAATCTCTTGCTTCTCTTAGAATATGCAAAACTCTCTCTAAATTGCCTTAAATTTTGCTCAAATTTCTCTAAAAACCTAAATTGTGAAAGTGTAAAGGGCTGGGATGAATGGCATGTATATAGGGAAGCCTTGGAGTCTTAGAATTGTATTTAGAATCTGATTTGGAAAAGTACCAATGCTGGAGCATTCTCTACTCATTTTTGGGACATTGCCTCGAAAAGTTCTATCTCTACAACAGTAATCACTTAATGTTGGGGCGTTGAGCCTTGGAAATTAGGATTTTGAACTTAGTCGCATCATTGAGGCGATGGCTTGCTGACACTGGAGTGGTGCAGGTTCTGAAATTATTACCGTAGCATTCTTCATCTAGAGCGATCTTCCTCTTATGAATGTTGGAGCTTCCATTTTCTTGTCGCCTCAACGTCCGTCCTTAACTTTCAAAACTTAGCATTTTACTCTTTATTTCTGATGTTGACTATAATTTCCGCAATTTTTGCTCCAATTTCTTCACTTTTCATCTTTAATGCTAAAACCCTATAAAATCAATATTAAACACATAAATAACATTCTATTTACTTAAAAACAAACAATTCCTAAGTAAATTAAGAATAAAATATAGATCTATTTCGCTCTTATCATTAGGCCTAATGAGATATAGGCCCACCAGATGCTCTTCCATAATTGAAAGAGTATATCTCTTTAATGGAAAGCTTATATTACACTTTTTTACTTAACCAATAAGCAAGCACCTTGTGTCTATTAATTTTTCAACTTTCCTGCCTGTTGTTGCCTCTTATTGTTCCATTAATCACGTTGTCCCATCCAACATCAACAATTATTTTCTTGCCTTATTAAAACTACTAGATTTAACCTAGTTTTTCACTTTTATTTTCGCTCCAAAGAAACCTTTCAATTTTGGTTTCCCCCACTTTCCTTGCTACTTAAGAAATCCTAATTTTCAAAACTTCCTCTGTCAATTTAGCAACAATAAAAGGACTGAAAAAATGTTCAATTGATGAACTAAAGTTCATCCTCCAACTTCTTGATAATGTTTGGATTAAAAATCTTCTAGTGAGGGAATCTTTCTAAGACCCACAATTTGTTTAGGTGGGTGGACTCTCTATTTTTCAAGAATACCTTATGTGTTTCAGGTTCCCTATTCCTCCCATTATCCACGAGTTCCTCTATATCATTGGTCTATCCTTTCTCCAGATTCAACCTAATATTTTCTATCTATTTCAAGATGTGGCCCATCTTAACAATATGATTCCTCCCTCTTACTGTCTAACCCGTTATGACATCTTTATCACCCATGCCCTCAAACAGGAGAAACTCAACAATTATTTCTTTTTTAAGAAACAAAATTTATTCTCTAATTTTAAGGACTTAAAAGCCTGTTTCCAAAAAGTATGTTATCGTTGTCAACAGTGGTTGGAAGAGGTTGGTTACTTATACGAGGTGGCCACTTCTTACAGTTACTACATGTTGATGTATTTTAGGGTGTATGCATGTGATTGTGTACACATTGAAAAACTAAATACATGTATCATATACATGAATTTGGCAGCATAATTTATCATGTAATCAACATATACACATGTACTTCAATTCTTAACAACTTAAGAATACAGAAAACATACATTTAAAGACATCTGATGAAGATTTCAAATTCGGATTTCTTTGCTCTAACTTTGAGCTCACCTTGAAGTGCACTTTTGTTCAATTCTAGTTCATAACAATCCGGTGGGATTATGAAGCTAGAATAACAGTAGTATAATCTCCAGCAATAAAGTTTGTATTACTTGAAAGAAAAATAAAAAAAGATTTGTTTTTCTTTCTCCTTTGATTTTTCTCACAAGTCTTTGTTCAATGAAAAACTCTCTCAAAATCAACTATTCTTTTTTCTCTCAATACTTGCACGAAAATTGATTCACACACTTGTTAACACAAATGAAACTCAACCATTTTTAGTGCTCTCAACACCTCACAAGTGTTCCACCAAAATTAGATTAAGTGGCCAACTACCAAAATAATTTTTGGTAGCCATTTTAATGGTCTAATATAATTAATCATTAATCACAAAATGGTGCTCCACTTAATTTAATTTATGTTTCTCAAATTAGGCATGTCTTTCATTTAGGAATAAAATAATAAATAAATAAAATCATATTTTATTTATTTAATTATTCAAAAACTATTTGAATAATTAATATTTACCTTATTTGATTTTACTAACATGGTTAATGGGTGAATTCATGATAAAAAATTCATGGACTAAATTTATGCCACTTGTTAACATCTAATTAGTTAATAACTCTTGTCAACTAATTAAATGATATACTTAATATTTAAGTTTAAACAAGTGCACAACTAATTAAATGATATACTTAATATTTAAGTTTTAAAAATTCATGGACTAAATTTATGCCACTTGTTAACATCTAATTAGTTAATAACTCTTGTCAACTAATTAAATTATATACTTAATATTTAAGTTTAAACAAGTGCACAACTCGAGAAACCCCGAAACATATTTTCGGTTTGCTAAAATTTCTAGGATGAAACTGTTTAATCCATTATGCTGCCCCAGTGCACAATGAGTACACTTCATATTATGAGACTCTCTAGGTCCATGCCCAAATTGTCATATGGAACCCTTCCATACGTCCATGAACGATACCCCACACATACATTACGGATATTATAAAGTGACGCGTTAGACCATACAAGTTGAGGTTATAACATATTCATATAATCCTTCTATCATTTATATCCGGGTAGAGCAGAGATATAGATCAACACCGTCAAATCTTCATATGCCCAACCGAAAGCTTATCTGTAGAATTGTATTTCAATAAATAATATTCTCAAATACTTTTGTAATATTATTTATCGCTAGGGTTAAACTCTTTTTCGGGAATTATTACTTATGGCCATAAGACTTTCTGAGATACAATCTTTAGAGCATTAAGATATAATACTCATCCAAATGAGCTAATGAATCCCATATCTATACACACCGGACTCCATGAGCATCGGACCATATTCAGCGACACCCAGCGGTCAGACCATGAAAGGTATCTGATATGTGTGGAACTAAAGTATGATGGATCACTCACAAGCCCACCATGGCATTCAGTTCAAAGGACCATGAATACTACTCAACTTGAAAGACCCTCTATTGATAGCTTTATAGGATGTCTATTAGAGATCTTTGTGAGTTTGTTCAATATTCAATCCTTACTAAATACCTGTATCTCTATACGAGCTTCCACTAAACTCATGGTTTGCTAAGGCTAACCATCTTGACTGTCATGCCCCAGACCCAAAAGATCTGACACACGACATCACTTACATTCATTTAATAATATTTCTAAGCACATTCATTTTAATTTCTTTCAGAATTATAGCAATTGAATTATGACTGGGACAATTAGTAAACCGGAGATACGCAGAGTTTTATCAGAGATTAACACTCTACTACGTCCCCAGTAGCAAATTTGTTACCGGAAGCCCATAATATATTCATTGCAAATTCTTACTTAAAATCAATCCATTACCATATATGGTGAAACTTAAACTAAATCCAACCACACACAATAAAATAATACATAAATATTTATTCAATAGGGACAAATCAAATATCTTATCCCACATGTCCCCAAATGAAACACTTAGCAACCTAACAACTTAGGGAACCCAAGGAACAGCAGAAGCCTTGCCAAATCCACTAAGTACACATGTACCTTATTTACCTGAAATCACCATAAACTATAATGAGTATAAAACTCAGTAAGCATACTTATTTTTCATATATCAAATACAAATACATATATGTACACAATGCATATGTATGATTTATTGTGATCAATCAAGATCATAATCTTATCAAATCACATATCATGTAAGCGCTTACACATTCTTTCAAAACATATAATAGGAATACTATCACTCAACTACTACTTAGTAGGACTTACACATCACATATCACATAATGAGCCAAATGTCACTTGTAGGTGATATGCCGTATGAGAGGAATAGTATAAGTGAGGTTTTAAATAACACATATATAATGCTCATGCCTGAAGGTAAAAGCCAAACCCTCACCCTGACCATCAGTGAGTCCTCTCACATGCACCAATACGCCACCACACAAATGTGATGACTCAATCTTCATTTAGGTAACAATAAGATCCTCCCTACACACGGAACACATAACATATACCAATCCCGAAGGGAAGGCCACACATAAAGGCTCCATAAATCACATAAGATGCCTACTAAGTCAACAGTGAGTTCAAGCATCCTCAAAACAAAATGTTTCTCATAGACATGTTACACTTCAAAAGCTCTCTTTGTTAAACACATTTCATTTTGAAAGCTCACTTTCAAAAACACATATATATCATGTATGTCCATGCTCACATTCATAAACACATGCCTTCACATTTCATATCAAAATATATTTTGACATAATATAAACATATTCTTAACTACATTTACAAAATCATTCATAACACTTACTATGTTTATTGTGATTTCAGTAAAAAGTCTAGTATACTTACCTCTTAGCACTTTCAGCTACAAGGCTTAAACCTCCTTAACCTATCAATTGAGATTAATCATTTCATAAGCCTCATAATTCACACAAAATACTTTAAATAGCTTACAAAATTATACACAATGCATTTATCACATCAAATTGGTCTAAATACTTGATTTCTCAAAACCTGTCATTCTGAACACTTACACTTAACAAACTTTTCTAATACATCAAATGATGTCCAATTACTCCAAAATCAGAATATATCATTTTTAACTCATATATCCTTCTTATATATGAATATTATATCAAAATTCCTACACAATCCATTCCATACACACCATCGAATCCAAACTACTAACCTGACAGGATCAAGATACTTACTGTATAGTATTCAATCTCCCAATTTTATAAAATAATATACTAACTCAAAAATTATAAAAATACCACATAATTACTCTTAACACATACCTAAATCCATGATAAATATTTCACTTCAAAAGAACTGTCAAAAGTATTGTAAAACTATTTTATTCAGTAGCTTTAAAAATCTGTTAATCAAATACTGCAATAAGCTAACACTCTTTAAAAACTCATAATAATTTAACCACATTGATCTAACTTCTCAATTTTGAGTATATCATATTAGACATATAAAATTATCATATTACACAAATTCGTAATTTTTGAAGATCATACAATAGGCCAAAAATTATTTGTCACTGTATCATACTGTTCACACAAAAAATTTCCAAAAATTTCAGGGTCATTTTGATAAATTCACTATAAATTCAGTTTCTTGAATTTTTAATCGATTCAAAGTCTTAGATAATCCTAAATATGTCTAATTGAATATACTTAAAATTAAATACCATAATCGAATCATAACAATTTATTAAAGTTCTGGATCAAGAGACTATCAAATAGAAATTCTGCAATTCATCATGATTTATCAAGCTCTCTACATAGATCATCATCAATTCTCACAATATCTTACGAAATAAACATCAAATACTCAATTATAAATATTTCCAAAAATCAAAAATTAAATGAATTAAATTAATTAACACCAATAAATTGAGAAATAGTTGTGATATACCTCTTAAAATCCAAAATTCCAATTTCTTCTTCTTTTTCTTTTTCTTTTTCTTTTTCTTCTTCTCTTTCTCTCCCCTTTCTTTCTCTCTTTTCTCACTCTAAAAGGGATAGCTCGACCAAAATGAGAGAATTAGGGTTTCAAAAGTGTATTTTTATACTAAGAGGCTAATTTTTGATATTTATGAATTTGCCCCTAAAACTTTTAAAGTATTACAATTTGGTCCCTAAAATAAATCTAAAGTCTTGCAAATAAACCCAATGCTAATAGTATGTCCTTAACCTATATAAACACTAATAATAATAATATATAAATCAAGTATCACCCACATATAAATAAATACGTATATATATATATATATAAATACTAATTCTTACCGGTTGTGGATATTGGGTACTACATTGACCATTTAGATATAGACATACACCAATTTATTTATTTATTAAGATATTCATTGACAGACTAGCATAAGTGAAGATAGATCAAAAATATAATATTTGAGAACATATTTGTATAATGACATTTTCTAGCACTATTTACAACTCTTTGCAACTACGTCATTACTAATATATTCTTAGGTCTTTGTCCTATTTCAAATAAGGCTCTCACTCTTTAGATATTACTGACTCTTATAACCTGATAACTCTTATTAGTGCTAACTCTTAGCATTTATAACTCTCAGCATTGCTAATTTTTAGCACTGATCTAAACTCATTTAGACCAGATCTGAACTCTTTCACATCGTACAATGTCTGAAACGTTACAAGCATCTTACCATATATAAATATAATTAACGATTTAATGAAATAATAATACTAGTATAATTATTAAATAAATATTCGTACATAAAGGGATGGCACGTAAGCACAAATACCAACACTACAATAGAAAGACCAGTCTCTTTTTTCCTTTTAGTCCCAGAAGAGAAAGATTCCTTAAGAAATTCTTCATTAAAGAGATTGTTTCTCATGCCCATTTATTTCTTCTTTTTGCTAATACCGATATCAATCTATTTTACTCTTAATTCAGACATTTTCTTTTTATTTCTACACCAATCTATGGTCGATCAAAATCAGAGCCTAATTAAAGAACAAAGATCCTTGAGGAATCATGTTAGTTATGTTAGTTGATGGCATTCACTTCAGTATATACAAACCAACAATCAATTTCAATAACTTTGAGATCAAGCTAAGCATAAATCAAGATGCAAAAGGACTCCGTGCAATTCAATGGGATGCCAAATGACAACCCTAATGAGCATATCATAAATTTCTTAGAGATTTGTGATACTTTCAAGTATAATAGAGTCTTTGATGATACCATCAAATTACAGTTGTTTCCTATTTTGCTAAGGGATAAGGTAAAGAGTTAGTTGATGTCATTGCCATTAAGTTCAATAGCAACATAAAATGATTTGGCACAGAAATTCTTGCCTATTCTTTCCACCAGCAAAAAAATCAAAGATAAGGAATGACATAACATTATTTGTGCATTATGAGTCAGAATCCTTATATGAGGTATGAGAAAAATTTTAAAAACATGCTTAGAAAGTGTTTAGATCATGGAGTACAAAAATGGTTTCTTGTATAGAAATTTTACAAAGGGTTAGTGGGGCACCTACAAACTATAGTAAATGTTAAAGCTGATGGAGCTTTAATGAACAAGTCAACAGATGAAGCATATGAACTACTTGAGGAGATGACTCTAATAGCTACCAATGGCAACGAAAAGAGTTACCCCAAAGAAAAATTGTAGGGGTCAATGATGTAGAAGCACTCACCACATTGGCTACATAAGTAAATTACCACCTAAGAAGATTGATGCCATAGGACTGAATGCAGTGAAAAATCAGTTTGATGCCATGGGACTGAATGCAGTGAAAAATTAAACTATCACCCGTGACTTCTGTGGTGAAAATCATTTAAATGTCTAATGTATAGAGATGGCACAGTATGTGGGAAATTTCAATAGGCACTAGAATAATTCTTACTCCAATTTCTATAAGATGGGATTGAGGAATCATCTAAAATTTTCTTGGATTAATAACCAAGGATAGCCTTCAAAGCTTATGAATCCTTTTAGATTTCCATCACAGCCTCAGCAGCAATATGAGAATAAACCCTATTTAGAGGAAATGTTCATACAGAATATAAAGCAAACCGATCCCCTTCTTTAAGGTTAAGCTAACCTCTTACAAAGCTAAGCAACTTCTTTAAAGACCTTAGTAACTCATGTAGGGTAATTAGCTATAAATTTAAACAATTCTCAGCTAGACTCTTTGCCCAGCAATACAAAAGTGAATCTAAAGTGAGATAGAGAGCATTGTAAGGTAGTAACCTTAAAAAGAAAAAGAAAACTACCAAATGTTGCAAATAATTCCCACCCAAAAGAGAGCAAGGTTAATCACGATGAATAAAAAAAGAAGAAGAAAGAGCTTTAAAAATAGAAAACAAAGTAGTGTAGAACCTTATACAAGTCCTTACATCCCCCACCACTTTTTCCCTAATACCTTCAATAGTAAACGCTTGATAGATAATTTTCTAAATTCCTGTAAGTATTCAAGAAACTATATATCAACATGCCTTTTGTAGATACCCTAGAACAAATGCCAAGTTATATGAAGCTTATAAAGGACTTATGTCAAAGAAAAGGAGGCTGGGATAGTTTAAAATAGTAGCATTAACGAAAGAATGCAGTACAGTCATACAGAAAAAGTTGCCTTCAAAGTTAAAGGATCTTAGGAGCTTCACCATTCCATACATAATGAGAAATAAATTCTTTGATAAAGCCCTCTGTAACCTTGGAGCAAGTATCAACTTAATGCTATTGTTTATATATAAAAACTTAGGTTAGGGGAACCAAAACCAACCAATGTCACATTGTAGCTGGCAGATTGATCACTTACCTATCTAAAAGGAGTGATTGAAAATGTGTTAATAAAGGTCCAAAAATTTATTTTTCATATGGATTTCATTATACTTTATATGAAAGAAGATTGGGAAATTCCAATCATCCTAAGAAGACTATTTTTAGCTATTGGATGAACATTAATCTATGTACAAAAAAAAGAGTTGACCATAAGGGTGCATGATGAAAAAGTCAGATGAACAAAGTTTTAATGTATTCAAAGCCGTGAAATTCCCTATTGAAGCAAATGAGTGATTTAACATTGATGTAATTGGCAATAAATTCTAGAAAGTGTTTGCCAATAACTCTATTTAAGACTCACTAGAAGATGCTACAATGAATAAAACTGAGATAGAGAATCATGAAGCACAAGAATACCTGGAGATATTAAATGCTACCCCACGATATTACAAAGCCAAAGCAAGGTTTGGGCCATTAGAGAGACTATAAAATACAAAGGCTCGCATTAAGCCTTTGATTGAAGAACTTCAATCGCTAGAACTTAAACCTTTGCCAAGCCATTTAAGGTATGCATTCCTAGGCAATTATTCTACCATACTTGTAATAATATATGCTGCCTTTGATGATATACTAGAAGAAAAATTACTTAGAATACTAAGGAAGCATAAAAGAGAACTAGGGTGAACAGTACTGACATTAGAGGTATTATCCCTTTAAAAGATGACCATAAAACCTCAATAGAACAACAACATAGATTAAATCTTGTTATAAAAGAAGTGGTAAAGAAAGAGATCATCAAATGGCTTGACATAAGAATCATTTATCTAATCTCAGACAGCTCGTTAGTAAGTTTATTATAATGTGTGCCAAAGAATGGAAGTGTTACAATTGTAGCAAATCAGAATAACGAGCTAATTCCTATACAGAAAGTAATCGGATGGCGAGTGTGCATAGACTACAAAAAGCTAAATAAAGCTACGTGTGAGGATCACTTTCCACTGCTATTCATTGATCAACAGTTGGATGGACTTATAGGGCACGAGTATTACTGTTTCTGGATAAGTATTCAGGCTATAATCAGATTGTTATAGCACTAAAAAAATCAAGAAAAGACTACATTCACTTATCCATTTAGAATATTTACCTTCCGGAGGATGCCATTTAGATTATGCAATGCACCTGCCACCTTTTAGAGATGTATGATAGTAATCGTCTCTGATATAGTGGGGCAGTTCCTTGAAGTTTTCATTGATGACTTTTTAGTTTTTAGGGATTCTTTTGGTATATGCTTAGGCAATCTAGCATTCCTATTGAAGTGATGTAAAGAGATCAACTTGGTGTTAAATTAGGAAAAGTTCCATTTCTTGGTCAAAGAGGGAATTTTTCTTGGAAGACCATCTCTCTCTCTTAGAAGGAGGAAATCAAGACAAAAATAAAATAATAAAAAATGACTCATTCACCTACGAGCAACTCTTAGTAACCAAACATATTAATATACCATGGTATGCTGACTATGTCAACTACCTGGTAAGTAGAATTCTTCTTCTAGATCTAAAATCCTAGCAGAGAAAGAAGTTCTTGGACGATGTCAAATTTTACTATTAGGATGAGCCTTTCTTATTCAAACAACTGGTCGATCAAATCATTTGAAAGTGCATTCCAAGGGAGGAAATACCATAGCATTGCGACTTTTTGAATTATGATTGAAATTTTAGAGGAGAAAAGACAATAGCAAAGGTACTGCAGTTTGATTTTTATTCGTTATCACTATTTAAGGATGTACATTTCTATATCTCACGTTGTGATCAATACCAACGAATGGGAAATATATTGAGGAAACAAGAGATGCCACTATAGAACACTTTAGAAATAAAGATATTTGATATATGAGAAATAGACTTTATGAGACCTTTCATTTTATTATACAACAATTGTTACATTCTGGTGGCAGTGGATTATGTCTCAAAGTAAGTGAAAGTTGTTGTCTTACCAATAAATGATGCAAATGTGGTTTAAAGTTCTTATGAAAAAATATTTTCACTCAATATGGCACTCTAAGAGCAGTTCTCAATGACGAGGGCTCACATTTTTGTAATAAGTACTTTCCATCCCTTTTATAGAAGTATAGAGTTAAATATAAAGTTACCATAACCTACCATCTACAACTAGTGGACAAGCTGAAGTATCCAATAGAGAAGTAAAGTGAATCTTGGAGAAGATAGTCAAACCAAGTCAAAAAGATTGGGCAATACGTTTAGACAATGCATTATGGGCCTATCTCATTGTTTATAAGACACTGATTGAAATGTCCCTATTTTGATTGATCTTTGGGAAATCATGTCATCTACCAATCAAACTAGAAGATAAACCATATTGGGCCATCAAAGCATTTAACTTTGACTTGTAGGCAGTCGGTGAAAAATGCATATTACAGCTTAATGAGATGGATGAATTTTACTTACAAGCATATAGAAATGCCAAGTTATGCAAGAAAAAGACAAAAATATGGCATGACAAAAAGATTGTGTAGCATTCTTTTGAACTGGGATAAAAAGTGCTATTATTCAATTCCCGACTCAAGTTATTTCAGGGAAAATAAAAGTCAAGATGGTTTACTCCTTTTAGAATAATCAAGATGCATCCTTACGGAGTAATTAAGGTAGAAGAAGAATCATGAAAGAGAAAATTCAAGGTAAACAGGCAACGGCTAAAACATTAGTGGAGATGAGAAGTCAATTGCCAAAAGTCCTTCCTCAATTTAATAAACCCACATTAAACAAACAAGATGCCATCCCAACAACATTAAATCAAGCCTTTTAAGGAGGAAACCCAAACAATGTAAGTTTCTTTCCTTATAAAAAGAAAGCCAATATCGTGACAATCATTCAGAGCTACATCGATAAAATGAAAACCTTAGAATGACCAAGTCAGTATCGACATAAAGAAGCCTATGCCACAACGTAAAAATAAAAGCTTAAACAAGGTCCTGAGGTAGAATCTCAGCGTCACATCATAAATAGCCTACATTGTAATACTAAGACTTGGATAATTAGGCCTTCAAAACCTAGGCCTCAACAATGTGGCACCCTAAAGCCCACGCTACAACGCTAAGACAAAAAGTAGGGTTTAAAGATAAAATTATAAACACTTCCCCCCATTTTCAAATTTCAAAGCCTAAAACTCTTTCAAACCTTAAAAACTCAATCTCTTAAATTCTTAAAACCCACAAACCCATACTTGAATTCCAACTAATTCAAGGCCAATCAAACACTAAAACCATCAAATCAATTAATTCTCCGCATTAAACAAAAATATAATTTGAAGCTTGAGGGCATACTTTGATCTTTGTACTTAAGGTATTATCATTTCATCATTCATTGCAAGATTTGTTACACCTTAGTGCAAAAATTTATTTGTTAAGTATTGAGAATTAAGGTGGTGGAATGAAATTTGGGGATTAAAGTTGAGCATGAATTAAAGTGTTAGAGTGGAATCTTAAGCAATTGTATTTTGTGTTGTATTGTGAAATTAATGGTAAACTCGTCCTTGTGTTGGATTGATTTTTGAGTATAGCACCCAAAAGAACCAAAACCACACACTCAGTAACACCTAATTTTGGTAAGCACAAATTCTTTTCCCAAAGTGCCATTAAATCGTATAATAATTCAGTTGAAAAGAAAATCGCAATTGTAGAAAGGGGTTTCGAGTTGTTGGATGAAAAATTCTCTAGTTTTCTTCAAATTATCAAAGAAAAAAAGTGGGAAAAAGTATGTCAGCTGCCTGAAGCGGTAGTACCTATTATTGTACAAGAGTTTTATAACAATGTACCTGAGCACCACTATTTGAAAGTCAAGGTTTAGGGTAGTGAAGTCGCATTCGACAGCAAAAGCATTAATCACTACTATAAGCTTCCATCAATCAAGGATAATGTATATTATGCAATGCTATTGGATCCAGATTACGAAGTCGTTATTCAATGACAACAGATCTGACACACAATGGAAATGCTCTAAAGAGCACTAAGCATCCTTTCCATTAAAGGCAATGGACAGAGATGAGAAAATTTAACATTACTTTATTGAAGCCAAACTCATGCCAATCACACACTTTAGTAATGTAACCAAGGATAGAGCCCTCATTTACATAATAATGATCGAAAAAGGCATAGATGTAGGGAAGGTGATAACATATACAATTATCTGCAGCTTCCAGAATGACATTAATGCATATAAAAAATATATATTCTTATTTAATTATGAAGTTTAGGAGTCATTACTTATATTCTTAGGTCTTTATCTCATTTCAGGCAAGATTTTAACTCTTACTATTGATTAAACTCCTTTAAATCAGGTCTAAACTCTTTTATATCTTTAATGTCTGAAAAGTAACAAGTTTAATACCATATAACTAATATTAATGATTTTATTAAAATGTTCATTGTATAAATATTAAATAAATAAACATTCATACAAAATGGAATAGCACGTAAGTACCATCTTTAACAGTTAATGTCCTTTCTTCCAAGAAAGCATGACCCGAGGGTCAACAATCTTACAAGGAAGACTTTTTACTTCTTTAAAAGAAGTTCATCTAAGGGTGTTAATGTCTTTTCTTTCAAGGAAGCATGACTCAAGGGTCAACGATATTCTAATGAAGACTTTTTACTTATTTGGAAGAAGTTCATCAAAGGGTCTTACGTACTTACATTTAAGAAACTGTAACTCGGGGAAGAAGTTTGTCTTAGGGTCTTAACATCCGTACTTTGAGGAAGTGTGAGCCGAGGGTTAATGATCTTTTAAGGAAGACTTTTTAGTTCTTTAGAAAAAGTTTATTAGAAGGTCTTAACGTCTTTGCTTCTGAGAAAGCATGACTCGAACTAATCTTCTAAGGAAGAGTTTTGACTTCTTTGGAAGAAGTTCGTTTGAGGGTCTTAGTGTTCATACTCCAAGGAAGCATGACTTAAAGGGAGGAAGAATATTTACTTCTTTTGAAGAAGTTCATCTAAGGGTGTTTAAGTAATTAATTTTGAGTAAGCGTGACTTAAGGGTCAATGATCTTTTAAGGAAGATTTTTTTATTCCTTTAGAAGAATTTTTTTAAGGGTGTTAACATCTTTGCTTCTGAGGAAACTTGTTTTAAGGGTTAGCAATATCCTAAAGAACACATTTTACTTGTTTGGAAGAAGTTCATATGAGGGTGTTAATGTCATTGCTTTTAAAAATGCATGACTCGAAGATCCAAATATTTCAAGAAAGACTTTTGACTTCTTTCAAAGAATTTCATCTAATGGTTTTAACTTCCTTACTTCCAAGGGTCAATGATCTTTCAAAGAAGACTTTTACTTTTATGGAAGAAGTCTATCTCAAGGTTTTAATATCCTTGCTTTTGAGAAAGCGTGACTTGAGGGTTAATGATATTCTAAGAAAGACTTTTTATTTCTTTAGAAAAAGATCATATAAGGGTGTTAATGTTCTTTCTTCTAAGAAAGCATGACCTGAGGGTCAACAATCTTCTAAGGATGACTTTTTTACTTCTCTGGAAGAAGTTTGTTTGAGGGTGTTAACATCATTGCTCCTGAGAAAGCATGACCTAAAGATCAATGATCTTCCAAGGAAGACTTTTTACTTCTTTGGAAGAAGTTCATCTTAGCATCTTCACATCTTTGCTTTCAAAAAAGTGTGACCCGAGGGTCAATAACCTTCTAAGGAAGAATTGTTTTCTTTAGATTAAGTTTGTCTGAGGGTCTTAACATTATTTCTTTCAAGGACTATGATTAGAGGGTCAACAATCTTCCAAAATGACCTTTTACTTCTTTGAAAGAAGTTCATTTTAGCATCTTAATGTCTTTACTTCTAATAAAGTATGACCCAAGGATGAATGACCTTCCAAGGAAGACGTTTTACATCTTAGAAGAAGTTTATCTTAGCATCTTAACTTCTTTGCTTTCGAAAAGTATGTCCTTAGGGTCAACATTCTTTAAAGGAAGACATTTTGAAATATTTATGACAAATATAGTAGTAACTTAAATAAAGCATAAATCTGATTGAAATAATTTTGCAAATCATCTTACACATAGAATTTCTTTGTTTTTAAATGTTCTATGGTGTGGAAATTTGTTTCTAATCTATATATTCTGCAACAGATATACTCCTCATTTAGCTTTCTAATATAACCTTGTAAGGTCATTTCTATGTCTCTACTATTTTTCCTAGCATTATATTTCTTATCAATATTAAGGAACTATGTCCCTCTCATTAATTTCTCGCCTATGTACTTTCTTATTATAATGCTTATGTATTATGTCCATATAGATCACAATATAAATGAAAGCGACATCTCATGCTTCGTTAGCTAGTATTTTATCCTGAAAAGTGATTCATCATTAAGCTCTAGGTTAACCAGTTTAGTTCTTCACATTGGGGTAAAAACTTCCACGGGAAGCACTGCCTCTGTTCCATAGACTAAAGCAAAAGAGGAACTTCTTGTGGATCTATTTTTAGTTATCCTGTACACCCAAAACACTCTAGGAAACTTTTTAAGCCATTCCGTTTCTTCCTTTTTAATCTTTTCCTCAACATTATGAAGAATGCTCTATTTATAACATTTTCTTTTTTATTTTCTTGTGGATAATTTCAAGAATAGAACTTTTATTGAGTTTTGAATTTACTATAAAAGGAAGTCATTATCTTGTTGATAAATTGAGTTATATTATCATAGATAAATGATTGTGCCCTATCATATATGGTAATTATATTGTTCCAAAGAAATTTCTTAACTTCTGTTTCAGTTATGCTGCTGTAGGCTTCAGCCTCTACCTACTTAGAGAAGTAATCTATTACAAGTAACACAAATTGCTTCTCTCCAACTGTTATTAAAAAGGACCAATAATATCCATCCTTTATTGAACAAAAGGCTAGGAGGATAGAAATCACGCTTAAGTTCCCAGTTAGAAGATGAATTAAAGCAGTGTGCTTCTGAATATTTTTATATTTTTTTTGCATATTCCAAGGTGTCTTGATGTATAGTAGACTAATAGTAACCTTATTTTAATACATTATGAGCAAGATGCCTTCTATTAGAATGGTTCCTAGAAACTTTTTCTTATACTTACTCTATAACATTTCCCCCCATCTTGTAACACACACTACATATACATTCTTGAGAAGGCTCATTTGTAAATATCACATTCGACAAGTGTGAACTTTTTTGACTTACTTCAAAGTTTTCTGGCCTCTTTGCAATCCACTGACAACTTTTAATCTTGTAAGAATTATATATATTGGGTTATTCGATTGTTTGAAGTGACAATTTTCATCATGCTTATCATTGTTTGTTTTTATGGTGTGAGAGCATCCTTATTTACTGCTATTTTTCTCTAGCTTACAATCAAACTATTCTGAATATTACATGCTTTACAATTGATGCTTCCTTAGCTAGTTTATGTGCTTATGCATTCTACTCCCTTAGTATTTGTGTGACTACTAGTTTCCTTAATTGCTGAATAATCTGCTTTGCCTTAGCTAAGTAGTCTTTCATCCTCTCCTCTTTTGTTGTGAGTCATTTCTCTATTGGGAAGTGACTAATGGTAAATTTGTATACACTTGGAGCTAATTTGTCTTTAGCTATCGCACCACTATTAATCTTTCGATCCATGCTTTGTATTTAGCTTTATTATTTAATATTAAAGATATCAATCTTACCACATGCTCTATAATTAATCCATCTAAACTCTTTATTTTGATTCCTAATACAACTTCTCTATGATTATTAGATCTATTGATGTACATCTTTTATGGTCCTTTAGGTTCTAGAAGTAAAGTTTCATCCACTAACATTGGTTCACATTCTATGAGAAAGTTCATCATTGCTTGTGCTTTTATTATTGTCCCTAGTCAATACTCGAGGTTTAAATTTATCAATCATGTCGCCATTTTAGTGACTATTCCAATGATATCTGGTCTGAAAGATGCACTTGAGTGGATATAAAGTGTATATTACCATGGGATTCGATTTGAAATATTATTTTAGTTTGTCCGTAGCTTGTGAAAACGTAAGGACTAATTTTTCTGCCTAGTTTTTGCATTAATTAACATTTTATTGGTGTAAAAGATAGGTTTCTATTGCCAATTGTCCTATTTGAATAAAATTGCACTAATAATAACTTTTAAAAACTACTTTAATGGCTTGTTTAGGCCCTCCACAAGTCCTTTCTATTATTTTGATGGCCTAGAAGAAAGGCTTACATTTATCTGACATCCTATAGATTTATCTACTTAAAGCCGCCACTATTTTTGTCAAGATCTAGACTTTCTTGGGTGTTCCAGGAACTGTGATATTTTTTTACACTTTGACTTGTGTTGGATAAGTGTTATGTATAATTTTTAAGCACAAAATTAAGTACAAGTATACACAATCATAATAAGTAATAAAGGGACTTTTAAGTTAGATGTCGAACTAACATGGATAATTTTTATTTTCTACCAATTACTAAAATTGTATCTTTCAAGAAATTATCCAAAAAATCAAATCTATAATTGCAATTAGTTAAATAAATTAAATAAAAGTGTAAAAAATTAAATAACACAAATCAAATAAATAAAGAAGATAGCAAGATAGAGAAAGCTTAGGGTTAATTATTATCCTTCAATATGTTTTCTAAAGATTTAATCATTTAATATTTAATATCCCCAAATTCGTATTATTGGTCAAGACATTAATGTATTTACAATCCTCTCTCAAGGTTAAGTAAGTATATCTCAATTTATCAAATACTTATATCCCTATGGTCTTATCAAGAATAACATCACAGAAATTATAGAAAATTATAAAGAATAAGAGTTGAAGAGAAAAAACTAATTTTGCTGCAGTCTTCAATCTTCTAGTCTTCTTGATCCTTTAAAAATTACTCATTCTCTCTCTTCTTTCTCTTTTTTCTCTTTTTCTTTTCTTTCTCCTCTTAATTTTTGAATTAGGCTTTTTGATCTTTTATTTATAGGTTTATGTCTTCAAATTAAGGTAAAACATCAAATATAAGTTAGATTGAGATTTTTTTTCCTCAAATACTGTTCACGAGTTACTGTTCACTTGGTGCTGTAACGAAATATTTTGGGTGTTGAGGCACTAAAGACGCTAGAATTTGTGGAAGGGTGAATAATGTTCACCACTCGAGTGATGCACTATAGCAAATCACTGTTCATGGTACTGTAGCAACTAATGGAACAGATTCGATATATTGCCTTATTTTCTTTAAATTTTCATCACAAATAGCTTCATTGGCTTTAAGCCTATAAAATAACAATAAAGTGTATAAGGCCTAATATTCTTATTAGAATGAACAATTAATCAAGTTAAGGGAGTGAAAATAATATATACAATTTACACTTATTAATTAGCTTTAATTCATTTTGTGTTAACTACATATCCCAGGAATGGTCTAGATGAGATCCCAAAAGTACACTTAGTGGGTTTTAATCACATCATGAACTTCCTAAGGACATCGAACATCTCCTATAGCTCTACAAGATGATTCTGTGTTTTCTTTCTTTTGACTACAATGTCGTCTATGTAAGGCTCCACGATTTTCCCTATCAACTTCTCAAACATGTTGTGGACTAACCTTTGGAAGATGGCTCCTACATTTTTCAACCCAAATGGCAATACGGTGTAACAATAAGTTCCCCGCTCTATCACGAAGCTTGTATTTTCTTTATCCTCAAGATCCATCTTAATTTGATTATAACCACTGTAAGCACTTAAGAAAGATAATCTTTCATACATTGTAGTAGCATATACCATATTGTCAATCTTAAAAAGTGGAAAAGAGTCTTTTAGGGTTTCCTTGTTGAGGTTTCTGTAATCAACATAGACCGGCCATTTTATATTCTTTTTTACTACAACCATGACATTGGAGAGCCAATCTGAGTTAAATACTTATCGAATAAATCCTACTTTCAGTAGTCGACCTACCTTATAATTGATGATTTTATTTTATTTTGGTGTAAACCTTATTTACCTTTATCATACTAAAACATAATCCTTTCGAATGTTGAGCTTATGATTAATCACCTTAAAAAAATTCCAACCATATAATTATAAGTCTAGGTAAAGACATTCTGATTTCTTTTGAGTTGCTCTATTATTTCTTCTTTCTCATTTGCAGACAAGTTGGCGCCCAATATTACTTTTCCTTTAGTGACATATATGGGTCTAGCATTACTTTTTTAATTTCCTTGATACTGGATAGCTTATAATCTTACACATAAGGAAGTCCCTTAGCCACTGATTTAGTAATTGCTATTCATAAGTTACTTTTGCCTCTATTGAAGGTAAATTATGTTGTTCCATTTGTTCATCTGTATTAAGGGGTTAACTTGTTGTTCCAGCTCTTTGATCCTCATTTCCCTCAACTGTCTTCTTCTCTTCTTTATTTCTTCGAGGCCTAAGGGAATTTGTATAACATTGTATGGCACGTGTTTGCTCTCCCTTAATGTCCATAATTCCTTTTTCCATTGTTGAAATTCATTTGATGACTTAATGCTAGGTGGACAACATTGCTTCTATGTAATGGATCAAAAACATCATGTGACAACATTGTAAGTTATCGATGCATCAACTACTAAGTAGTCCATCTTAAGGCGCTTTCTAGCAGCTATAACAGGAAGCATAATAATCCCTTTAACTTGAACATTTCCTCATCTGAATACTATTAATCCAGTACTACATCCTTTGATGTTTTTCTCATTCAATCTCATCCCTTTGAAAGCTTAAAAAAAATATGTATGTGTTACTTCCCTTATTTGACAATACTCTTTAAACTATAGTTCTAGCTATGTTTAAGCTAATTGCCAATAGAACAAGGTGCGGGAAAATCAATTCGATTAAATCTTCTTTGAAGAAGGTGATTTTGCCCAGTTGTTGTTCAATAGACAACATCATAATAGTTATGTTTCTGCTATCCCATACCTCTAGACCTTAGTTATGCTATAGAACAACCACTTCCACCTTTTATCATTTCTCTCTCTATCTAGTGGTCTTCCACGTAGTATTGCCACGTAAACTTCTTGCTTGCTAATAATGCATCTATAGAATCATGTATTGGCCTCTCATCAGTCTATGGTCCCTTTTGGACCACTTGTCTCTTCTCTTCTCCTATTTCTCCTGTTACTCTCTGCCTTATCTTCCTCTACTTGCCTATCCTCTTATTATAAGGAACTAAAGTTAAATAATAATTTGTGGATTGTATTCAACATGAGAGGTGTTACATTCTCTTTATTTGTAAGTTCTATTTTTTTTATTTTTTATTTGGAGCTTAGTCTTGTTTAATCTGTTTCTTTGGAGTTATTCCAGCTTGAACTTCGCTAAATGATCATTTCTCGTAAGAGTATTTATTTGGCCCCTTAGGAAATGACAAGTGTTGATATTGTGTCTATGTTCATTATAGAGATGCATTGTTCAGTTTAGTCCCTTTACACCTCCAGTATTGACTGTGGTTTCAGCTTCCTTAAAAGCCCTGAGTCATTGTACTTTTCCTAGATATTTTCCATTGAGGTTTTAATGGGAATCAATGGTTTAAAAATCTTTCTTCTTCATGAGTCATAGGTTGTTTCTCATACCTATTTCATAGCGAAGAACTTCCATCTTTCCTCGTAGCAATCATGGAAGCTTTATTAACTATGACTGTCTCATCTTCTTCCTCCTTAATCCATTGCTTTTATTTTTGGTTGATTATCTTTAACGAAGAGAAATTCTTCCAAACAATATATTTGTAATATATTTTAAAGTTTTAGCTTCCTTTCGGTATACTAGGCAGCTATCTCTGTATCATAATTTTCTAACTCACTGAGCTCTTTATAAACTTGTTGAGGAAGCTCCTTATAGATTATTTTCCTATTGCTTTATGAAAAAAAAGGTCCAAAGCTGTCTTTTTCTTATTTCAGTTCCATATGTATTATTTGATAAATTGAGCAATCAATTCATCAAAGATAAATATAGAGTATTCCTTCAACCCTCAGAACCAAGTTTAGGCTAATCCTTTTAAACTTGAAGGAAAAGTGAAGCATTTCAATGAATTTTCCTATGAATTCATTATCATTCATATGTTAAAATGGAAAATATGCTCATCTAAGTCTCCAGTTTCATTATATACCTAAACATTTAGAATGTGGAATTTATTAGGTCTTTTTGCCATATTTATAGCTTCCACAAATGGATCTTGATTCGTTATTCCGGTGAAAGTTATGGTGCCTTTAGAAACTTCAAAATTTCTAATTTTTACATAAAGCTCTCCCAACTCTTTAAAGATCGAAGCTTTTATTTCTTCCTAGTCGATGTTTCTTGATCCTCCTAGGGTTCTTACTTCCCTTGCTCTTTCATACGTAACAACATCTACTTCAGGAAGCTTTAACATGCTGGATCTCTTCCCTTTGTTGATCATCTCTTAGGTTGTCATTCAATTCATCATACCTCTCAATGACAGTTAACTTATCCTTAAACTCTTAGTTCTCTTTCATTGTTTTTTTTATAGCTATTTCATTATCTAATTGAGAATGTTTGTCATCTCTGAGGGAACTTGACTCCCCAATGTTGACAAATTTGGGGTGCTTGATTTTTCTATTTCAATGTTATTCAAGTTTGCCATCTAGTTGGACATTTTTCTTCTTTGGTAATTTGATGAACTTAAAAAAACAAAAATAGTATTCAATTCATATACGTTCCCATAAATGACGCCATTAAAGTTTCACAGTAAAGACTTCACACGAAATTACCTCATTGCCTTCTATGTACTTCTTATAATTACAAAAAGACATTCCGTCCTCCTATAAAAAAAACACTCTAAAGGTCAAGTTAGTAATTGCAAGAAGAAAATGTGTGAAAAGAAAATTATGTTGTAAGAAGAAGCAAGATTGTTGATTTTTGTGCTTAGAATGATTGTTTTTTTCTATTCCAAGAGTAATATGTGAGTTCATGGAGTAAGAAGGAAAATTCTTTTTTCCTTTTTTTATCTCTCTAAATTGTATTTTTTTTATTATCTTTCTGTTCTTTTTTAAGAGCTGAGATTAAATGAGTCACAAGAATAATTATGACAATAACTCAAATGATCTTAATTATGATTTAGTAATTAAACCTATATTAAATGTGTGCTTATGTCGTTAAAAACAACATTCAATGTACAATAATTTAAAATAACTATTGAGTTTTAGCCCATTCTCGCATCCTATGATATACTCGACCTATTTGTTAAATCTATGGATCGACGAGTTTAAGATCGCCTAAAGTTGAGAAAATGGATTTGGTCCATAGGCTCTTCTGAAGTGGGCTATAAACACTTGGCGCGAGTTGGTTGAGTCTAATGAGATATGGGCCTAACAATATATATATAAAGAAAATTGATCTTTTTCATAAATACTACATTTCTTTCTTATTATACTTCTATTTACAAACAATTAAATTTATATCTCCTTGTGGCTATTATTCCTACGATCTATCTAAGCTCTAATCAACTCTCCCCCGAAAGCCTTGATTTATATTCTGACAATCTTTTGGTGCATTATATACAAACACTTAATTTCTTCCTTATCTTCTTGTTTCCCAATTTATTTATACTAATGTTCTCTTTTCATTCTCATCCAACAAATTACCTCCTAAAATAATAAGGTTTATCTGTTACTTGTTTTCTTCCTTTAATTTAATTCTTTTATAAACTTGCAAATTGGTTTCAAATGACATCTTCCCTTTATGATGATCCTATATTCATTCTGTGTAGATAAGTAAATTTCACTATATTATTTCGTTAACAACATAGACAATTTGATGCTGTTTTTGTGTTTGTGGTTAATGTGTTAATTTATTTGTGTATGTAATTTATAGGATATGCAAAGGTATAACATTAACTCGGCAACGTCGAGCGGCAATCAGCATGTGCTGCATGCAAGCATGAAAGGAAAAAGTGCAGCGAGGATTGCAAATTGGCGCGCTATTTTCCTACTGATAGGAACCGAGAACTTCAGGCCATGCATAAAGTTTTTGGTGTCAGCAACGTAACAAAGATAGTGCATAGTATTAATGATGAAGAAAGTAGACAAAAAATTGTAGATTCACTAATTTGGGAGGCGTTTTGGAGGCAAAAGGATCCTGTTTTAGGTCCCTATGGAGAGATAATAGAATTTGCGAAGAGCTTAAGTTGTACAAAAGCCAAACCCTAACGCAAACCCAGAACCAGATGCAAGGGGGAATCATTTATCATCATAGATCATCACCGTTGATCGGATGGAATGGAGAGATAAGTACTGATGGAGTTGTTCATCATAATAAGCAATGCATTGAATTATAGTAATTATGATAACGATGGGAATTCGGTTGTTGATCTGGATACGTATATTTATTCTCCGTCACGCTTTGTTCCAAGTCCTGTTGGTATTCCTCTATGGCTGCAGCAGCAACGACAACAACACTCGATTAATAATGGGTTTAGCCAGCAGTACTATATTCCAGGTATTTTTCAATTACAAGATCTTATAGCTATTCACATGTATAAAAAAACATTACATGAACTAAAGGTTGATAGTAACTCAAACCGTTAAAATGAATAAACAGCATGATGGGCTTTCGTTATTATATGTATGAGATTTTGCTATTAATGACCATATTTTTGGAACCAGACATGATCAGTAACTATAGTAAATTCATAGTTGATATCACAAACTATCTTACATTTATAAAATAGTTGTTACAGTTATAAAGCCCACTGCTCTTATATTCTCCGATCCTTATGAATTTTAATTTATTCATGTTAAAGCAGAAGTACACAAATAAATAAATTTATTCAAATAATATATTTAAAATAAATAATTAAAAAATAAAAAGAAAAATAATAGAAAAAGAACACACATAAAATTATGTGGTTTTATAATTTATCTACGTTTATGGCAGATCAAGATTACACTCTTCTCTTATTAGAATCACAAGTCATTAACAAAATATATCTTTTATAAGAAAGATCTTAAAGAAAACTCTCTCTTACACTCTAAGAATTTTCTCTCACAAAAAATCACAAAGATTTCTTACGTAATTACTTAGATCTATTAGGTTATTACAAAGATATGTTTATAAGCCAATTGACAACCTTTATATAGGTTTTAAGATATCCTACGTTTATTAGAGAGTCCTGAAACAAGTGAAAGACGAAATAAGGAAGTCTTAAATCGGGAAACAAATTCCCGTGCCCAGCGCCGTGGCGCTTAGCTCTCACCTCTGCAGCTGAGTGCTGTGGCGCTCGTTACCTGGCGCCGCGACGCTCACGTTCTGGACTGGGCGCCGCGGCGCTCACGCCTGCTCACTACTCCCTTTATCTTTTACCTCTTTTTACGTTCGTCTTCGATCCTTACACACTTTACGCACTTGACTTATTTTTTAAATTATATCTTAATAATTTTTAATTAATATTCTCACAATTCATAATTCCAATTAAAATTTATCATTTTTTTTTCAGTTTTCAGGTCAATTTAATTGAACAAAATGGGAGGATGCACAGGAACTTCAATATACATTCTTTCTCCATTTTGTATTGAAGGCTGACTAACATTTACTTATTTTGGATGGAAATTTGAAGGCATATCATAGTGAGTCCGTGGTTCTTTGTATTGAACTGAAGGCGCGGATTAAAGTTAATTGTTCTTCATTGAACACCTTGGTTATTCTCCCACTTTAATTAAATTAAAATATATATTTTTGAATATGAAGTAAATTATGAGATACATAATAAACATTATCAACGAAGGGGGAGTTTTATTATAAGTTTCCCGAATCATTATATTTGTTAGGAAACGTGAAAGTTGTCTTATATATAATAGTTCATTTTGCACAACCAGTTTGTTCTTGATTTCATTTTAATGATGAAGTTCAACAAAAAAAAAATGGGTGCTTAAAGCCAGCGGCACTGTACCGTTGGCTTTGCTAGCCAAAGATGGCTAAAGTCAGCAGTAAAGTACTGTTAGCTTTGTTGGCCAACAGGGGCCTGCAAAAGGGCAGGCTCCTTTGCTAGATAACAGGAAGGCGTGGCCCAATTGGGCAAGCATGGCCTTGAACCACGCCAAGCCTGTTGGGTTGTGCGGTTTTGGGCCACACCAGGCCCTTTATGCCAACGTGGCCTAAGGCCACGCCCAAGGCTGCTACTGGGTAGCCTAACCATGGGCTAGCCTAGTAGCTGCCCTCAACAACCACTGCTTAGAGCAGTGGCTGGATCAGCCATTTGGGCTTGTCTTTGATAAGTCCAACAGCAAGAATTATTAAAAACAAATAATTATATGAGATATAATTATATTTTTGATATAATTATATTTTATTTAGAGATCAAGAACTATTTAAGGAGAAAAAGTTTCAAGAAATTCAAGATCGTTTTTTAATTTTTGTATTTTCTTATCTTTTCTTAATAAATTCAAAAGACTCGATCAACATCATTGTTTTATATTTTATTTCATGTGATGATTTATATTATGAAATATGTCAATGCATTATAACATATCATTTAGATTTAAGATGTGTCTACTCAAGGCATTATAATATGTCATGAATACATGTGTCATTATTTTATTTATTTACTAAAATAATTTTAGTTTAGATTTAATCAATTGACACATAGTATACCAATTTATTATTAGACTTAATTAAAATAGTTTTAATTTATCTAATAAAGAATTATTTTTTTAATTAGATTTAAATTAATTAATTTCATAATTGGTATAAATAATGTGAATTAGATTTAATTAGATTAAATTCGGTAATTTCACATTGGACTAACTAAGCATATTATAACAAATAGTTTATTAAAATTATAAGCTTAGTTATTCATAATTAATTAAATTTTTAGTGTAAAAATCTAATAAATTATTTTAAGTGTTAATAGGATTAGATTCTAGAAACATTTAAAATAAAACTTAGTGACTAATAATTGACTAATAGTAATAGTTTTCACTAGAATTATAAAATATGAGATATTTATAAATAAAATCCTACAACATAAATAGTGAGTGGGAGAGGGTTAAATGACAAATTGACATATGGTCTGCATCGTTAGTTTAACAATGCGAGATTTAAACGGCGCCTCATAACAACTTTATTTTCATTCTTCGTATAGAGGGTATCAGTTTGAATCAATATCAAGGTTGACTTTCATGAGATAGGGTTTCTGGATGTATTTTTAAATTGACCTACTCTACAGCGGCAACTTTAGAGTTAAGTCTAAGGAATCTGAAATGATGGTTCACACTTATATAAATATAATTATATTTAGATCAAAATAAACAATAGTTAATTAATGTAGAAGTTATGAGATAAGTTGAAAATATTAATTAATTGAGATTGTCTCAGTGTAATTTGAAATTGATTTGACCTACCTTACAACGACATATCAATTTTGGTAAATTGAATTATCGTGGTATAGAAATTTTTCTAGGGTTTTTACCTTTATTTTTTTGCATCATGCAACATGTTTAAAGTGTTATACCATAATTATGATGATATTTGAGTATGAATGATTTAGTTCCTTTATTTATTATTTATAGAAAAATGACAATTCCCTTGATCACAATATTAATTAATGACAAATTAATCGGTGAAAACTTTGTGAAATGAAAAAGTACAATGAACATCATACTCATCTGTGAGAACCAAGAGTTTGTCCTCACTGATCGTTGCCCTTCAAGGTCTGCTCTTAATGCTTCACAAGAAGTTAAAGAGAAATATCATTATTGGCTTGATGCTGATGAAAAAGCCCGTTGCTATCTGGTACCAGGCATGTCTGAAGTGCTTGGGAGTAAGCATGGGAAGATGAAAACCGCAAAAGAAATGTGGGATTTACTTCAAGTAATGTTTAGGCAACCTTCTGAGAAATCTCGACATTATGTGGTGAAAGACGTTATTAATGTTAGGATAAAATATGAAAGAAATGGCTTATGTAGAGATAAACCTAAAAGCCAAAAGAAGAATCATAATAAAAAGAACAATAAGAGCAGCAAAGCTAAGACAAAAGGAATTGGCTTATGTTTTCACTGTCAAAAGAAAGGCCACTGCAAGAGAAATTGCACATTCTATCTGAAAATGCTCAAAAAGGAAAATAAAAGTAAATATAATTTACTTGTACTTGAAGCGTGTTTAGTGGCAAATAATGAATACCCTTGGGTAGTTGACTCCGGGGCCACTAATCATGTCTGTTCTTATTTACAAATAATTGATTCTTCTCGGACATTGGCAGATGGCAAGTTTACGATTTAAGTCGGTATCAGGGCTGTTGTTTCAACTAAAGTAGTGGGAGTAGTTAGGCTTAAGTTTAAAGATTATTTTTTAATTTTACAAGACATTTATTATATTCTTAATTTTAGACGAAATTTAATTTGTCTCTAAATGTTTAGAACATTGATATTCTATTTCTTTTAATAATAGTTTAGTATTTATTTCTAAAAATAGTTTGAATATATGTGTCGGTAATTTAGAAAATTATCTTTATATCATACGACTAGAAATACAAACAATATATAAGACTGAAATGTTCAGGTTGGAACAACTAAAATCTAAGAAACAAAAGATTTCTTCTAATGATAAAACATTCATTTGGCCTCTTAGATTAGGTTATATTAACCTAAACAAGATACAATGATTAGTAAAGGATGGACCCTTAAATAGTTTAAGGGTTGGTACTTTACCAGTTTGCGAATCTTGTCTAGAAGGTAAAATGACTAAAAGACCTTTTACTGAAAAAGGCAATAGGGCCAAAGAACCTTTAGAATTAGTACATTCGAATGTATGTGGTCTGATTAATGTACAAACTAGAGAAGGATACAAATATTATGTCACTTTTATTAATGATTGTTCTAGCTATGGCTATGTATATTTGATGCATAGAAAATCGAAAATATTTAAAAAGTTCAAAGAATGTTGAGCCAAATATGAGAAATAACTCAATAAACTATTAAAAGCACTTCGATCTGATCGAGGAAGTGAATACTTCAATGCTGAATTTGTAGATCATCTGAGAGAGCATAAGATCATATTTTAACTCTTTGCTTCGGGAACACCACAACAAAATGGTGTTGCCAAAAGAAGAAATAGAACGTTACTAGATATGGTGAGATCCATGCTTAACTTTTCATCATTACCTGGTTTTTTTTAAGGATATGCATTACAAATTGCAATGCATATCCTTAATGTAGTATCATCTAAGTCAATCCCTACAACACCTTTAGAGTTGTGGATGGTCTCAAGCCTTCTTTGCGACACTTTTGCATATGGGGTGTCTAACTCACGTGCTAAAGAAAAAGACCAAAAAATTAGAACCACATTCAGAATTATGCCTATTTGTAGGCTACCCTAAAGAGACAAGGGTTGATTTCTTTTATAACACTCAAGATAATAAAGTATTTATATCAATAAATGCTACTTTTCTTGAGGATAATTATATAAGAGTTCACATACCTCGAAGTAAATTTGTTACCGAGGAACTATTTTTTGATGAAGTTAGACCTCAACAATCAGCAATTATTGTTGGATCATAAAGTCAACAAGCTATGTCTACTCGTCAGAATACAACACTGCCACTTAGGTGCTCTTACCGAACCACCCACCGCTCGCCCAGCTCTAGAATCATCTGATTCCCTACTCGATTCAACAACAGCCCCTTCTGCGCCAACCGAGCTAATAGCCCGATAATCCAACTTTTTTTGGTTTACCTACTAATCTGTATAGTTTCACTTTCTCGAATTCACCACCCTCCTCTGCCTCATCATCGTTAGCAGGTCTATATGCCTTTTTGACTCACATATGCTTTCTGCATTCCTCATTCCCGACTAATCGTGAAAAGGAGTTGCCTTATTAAGGAGTCAAACGCTACTATGGCTTCTAAGTCTTGTCCTAACTCTTGCCAAAGGCTGCGGTGTGGCATGCTCAACAAAAGCATTCAAAAGCAATCACACTTTCAGAATAATAATCTGAAATTTAAAATCTCAAAAGAAAAAGCGCTATACTTTATAAGGAGATTTCTCGGTCTAATCTTTTCGATCAGTCTCATGCTATCAAAAGTCTCGTGGAGGTAGAGACATAAACTCTGCGAATAGTGGAAGTTTTCATGAATCATTCTAGCCCTGCAGCGATCTAGCAACCTAATAAAATAACCCAAAAGTCACAGAAGTGGGTCACTCAATTAACAATTAGGATTTTAGGCACCCTTCACATGTCTTTATAGTTTATTGATTTGGGCTCAGACAAAATTGAGAAAAGATATTGTCCTTGCCCCCCTCAATAGTAAGTAGTAAGTATTACTGCACCCTTCCAAAAGGTCTCAATCCACAACTATACAAAGGGTAAGTTCAGCATTTACAATTTTCTTTCTTGCCCTAACCTATCTTTATTTCTTTGGGGTTTGAGGTAGGAAAGGTCTTTTTATCCTTCTCAGTATTTGCACGAGATTCAACTATACTTAGCCTCGCCCCGAGGGGACAGGGTTCGAAAAGTGAAAAATTTTGAGCTTACTGGTAGAAAAATAGTCAAAATTTACCCTTTTTGGAGGTCCCGTACGTAAGGAAATGGGGTTTATGCCTTTTTTACACAGCTTCTGAAAAGTTCATTTTGTCTATCCCGAAATTGACTTGACTACTTTTACTTTTGCCATAGGGGTAGAAGAAAGATACCATGATTGGAATTGATAAGTCAATGCCATGAAGCAATCAATACCATGGAAGAAGAGCTCTTCCACTCTGATATCCATGCAATGAAAGTCTTATTCCATTACTTTATTTGTGATCTTCCTGACTGACCGATCTAGGGAGTTCAGACTGAAGGTTCGGTTTAGTTGCTTTCATGCACTAGGGTTGCTAGCGGAGCTCCTTCTTGTTGGGCCCTATAAAGCATTGAAGTCATATATGGACTAGCCCTATAGGATACTTCTCAACACTCTTAACTCGTACTTAAGAGAGGGGAAGACTAATCAATTGAATGAAGACAGACTGAAATTGTACCTAGAGGAGAATCCTTACTTACAACTCTCAACTCTGATACCCCCACCTCAACTCCTATCAAGGTAGGGAAAGACATTGAGACTACTACCAATACCAAGTACTTCCGGTACCATACCGAGGGGTAGATCACTCACAGAAATGTGACAAACCGTACTTAGAGAGAAAAATCCTGAGACTGGGGAAGAGAAGCTTCATGGATCGGGTAATTCCATGGATATTCTGTTAGGGTCACTATGAAATCATTGCGACGGACAAAGGCAAGGAAGGAATTTGATTGATATGGATGCTTGCTTGAAGCTCTCTTCCAATATATGAAAGGGGGCACCAAGGGGAAGCAGGAATTAGACCAATAGGGCACTGCTCTTTCGGGGGTTGGGATGCCTTGCTACTTCTTCAAGGGAAATCCGTTGTATTGCTGATTCTTATGCTGATATCGTGCTATTATAGAGATAGGTAGGCGACAAAGACAAGGTCTTTTTCAAGATATGGGCATTCAATCAATGGTTTCAGTTTACTGTTATAGCTATAGATAGGTGAAAGGCAAGAGATCAAGCTATGGACATCTTGCTTGAAGCTCTATTTCGATATCTTAGTGAACTGTTTGCTTTCAATCTTTCTTCCTATATATTTATGTATACTATCTGGTATTGAAATTGGAGTCACTACTGACCAACTTCTTTGTAGTTTGACCTATAGTTAATAGGATAGCAAGATAGGGAGAAAGGAAAGTAGGCCTAAGGAGCGCTATTCCTAGAAGCTATTCCCTTAAGGGGATATCTTCCTAGGGTGTGCTATTGGATTTTGATAGGCATCACATAGACCCTCATTAATACACCTGCCTTTTTCAGCTTCTAATAAGATCAATAGAATGAATTAGCGGGAAACAGATATGATTGAGTGCGTGTATCCAAAAACTAAGCCAAGTCAACCAAGCCTTCTTCCTCTTTGTTCCTTCGACATGTTGTTCCTCGAAGCATTGAAACAAAGATAAGAGGGAACTAACCTAGTGAAAAGTCTTACCCTGAGAGTTTATACCTCTATTGGCAATCCCTCTTAAGAAGTGGTGTCCAATCACCAAGAAATTCTATTGATTCCGTTCAGCAAAAGGTAAGGTATCTTTCTATCACGAGTTTTATACCCTTAGGGATCATTCAGGTTGTTTATACATGAGCCATAGAAGCAAGCTGCCTGCCTAAAATAAGGCTTTATGAATAACCAGTTCCATAAGCTCCAGTTATATTTCATTGATCGAGTAGCTACAACTTCAAGAGGGGAATTCGCTCCAAAGTAGGTCCTAAAAGGGTTAGCAGGGTTAATCAATCCGCAAAAGCGGATAACGATTTGTGATGAGACAGTTTGCATCTTCCTCATATACATTCAATATATGGATGTACACTTCAAGTTTCCTTATGAGAGCTCACTGATTAGATTGCTTTTTAGGAATTGATCAATTTGAGCTTCCCTTTTATAACAAGATTTCACTTCCCAAGCAGACTTTATATGTCTTGTGTCTATCATAACCTTTATCATATACTTATGCAAGTAGCTAAATTACCGGGTTTGGAAAGAAAGGCACTACTATATTCCCCATCTTCTTATTGAGGAAAAAAGTCTCCATCAGGGATTGAACCATCATGTATTAATGCCTCTTGAGGGGTACAATGCAATTTGTTTAGCTTGGTGTCCATCATTATCCCTTATTGGAATAATAGGGAAAAACCTTGCTCACATCGGGAGCCCCTCTCGTCGTTCTTTCTAGACCCATTCAAAATTATGAACTAGATTTATTTCAAGACTCCATTTAGCTGCTTCTAACAAAGATAGGTCTCTGCTCCATTAGAGTAGCAACATTGATTTCTATCTCTGGCTGACAAAAATACTTGACCCCAGCTTCAAAATAAGCTTACATGTGCTAGCTTAAACGTAAGGGCACTTTAGCATTCCTTTGAAGTTGCTTGTTGCTCGCAGTTACTTCACTCATATGTCGTGTAGAGGCGAGTAAACAGTTAGATCAAGTTAGACGGCATTAACTACCTTGTTTGGAAAGGACAATTTCTGACCTTCTTCCAATGAGCCTTCAAATAAATTGAGTTTTATTGATGGAACTGAGATTGCCCGTACAGAGAAAGTTGAACAATCCACAGCAGGAGAAGATGGATCTACTGTTATCTCTTTTGTTCCTAAACCGACGTATGAAGTTACTGAAGGATCAAATGGTTGTGTCGTGGCTAAATACCACCATTTTTGAAGAGATTCTTGCTAACCCCATCTCCATTCAGTGCATGCCATATGAACATATCCGAGGAATGACTTTTTGGGAGAAGTGGAACAATAACTCAAAGTTTAATTACCTATATGCAAGAGAGGCACATCTTTCATAACCAACTACTTGAATAGTTTCAAAGCTATTTGTGAGTTGTATATATGTATTTAGCAGATTGATTGACTTATGATGGCTATTTTCTTTTGTCATTAGCTTTTCCATTAGTAAGATGACCCGAACCTGATACCAATCGTCCTTAAAGACAAGATTTGAGTACAAAAATGAAATCTATTAGTGCAGGACCCAAAAACTCCACTACTTCGATCTGATCGAGGAGGTGAATACTTCAATGCTGAATTTAAAGATCATATGAAAGAGCATAGGATCATATTTTAACTTTTTGCTCTGGGAACACCACAAAAAAATAGTGTTGCCAAAAGGAGAAATAGAACGTTACTAGATATGGTGAGATATATGCTTAACTTTTCATAATTATCGGCTTCTTTTAAGGGATATGCATTACAAACAACAATGTATATTCTTAATGTAGTATCATATAAGTCAATCCCTACAACACCCTTAGAGTTGTGGAATGGTCTCAAGCCTTCTTTACGACACTTTCACATATAGGGTGTCTAGCTCACGTGCTAAAGAAAAAAATCAGGAAGTTAGAACCACGTTCCGAATTATATTTATTTGTAGGCTACCCTAAAGAGACAAGAGCTGGTTTCTTTTATAACGCTCAAGATAATAAAGTATTTGTATCAACAAATGCTACTTTTTTTGAGGATAATTATATAAGAGTTCACATACCTCGAAGTAAAGTTGTTACTGAAGAACTACTTTCTGATGAAGTTAGACCTCAACAACCATCAATTGTTGTTAGATCACAAAGTCAATAAACCATGCCTACTCATCAGAATACACCACCGCCACTAAGGCGCAGTAAGAGGGTAGTAAGACTACCCATACGCTACACTTTAAATAGAAAAGCACAAGTTGTAATCTCTTATGACAGTGTAGACAATCCATTGACATATAAATAAGTAATGGAAGATTTTGATAAGGAGAAATGGCTTGAGGCCATGAATCTCGAGATGGAGTCAATGTACTCTAACTCGGTCTGGGAGCTTGTAGATCTACCTGAAAGATTTAAACACATTGGGTGCAAATAGGTCTATAAAAGAAAAAGATGAGCAAATGGAAAAGTGGAGACTTTCAAAGCAAGGCCAGTGGCAAAGGTTTATACCCAAAAAGACGAATTTGACTATGAGGAGACTTTCTCGTCAATAGCTATGTTAAAATCCATTTGCACTCTTTTATCCATTGCCACTTGTTTAGATTACAAGATTTGGCAAATGGACATCAAGACTACTTTTCTAAATGGCAATCTTGATGAAAAAATTTACATGGTTCAACTAAAGGGATTCATAGTACAAGATCAAGAGAAAAAGGTTTGCAAGCTATAAAGGTTTATTTATGGGCTCAAGCAAGCATCTAGATATTAGAATATAAGATTTGATCAAGCTATTGATTCTTATGGGTTTAAGCAAAATATTGATGAAGCTTGTGTATACAAGCGTATCCAATGAGGGCATGTTGTGTACTAGGCCTAATATTTGCTATTTGGTGGGTATAGTCAGCTGATATCAATCCAATTCAGGATATGATCACTGGGTTGCGATAAAGCATATCATCAAGTACTTACGGAGAATAAGAAACTATATGTTTGTCCATTCTGGTAAGGATTTAATCCTAATCGGATACACTAATTCTAATTTTCAATTTTATTTAGATTCTAAATAAATCAACGTCCAGATCAGTGTTCACTCTTGATGGTGAAGGCATTATGTAAAGAAGTATAAAGCAATAATGTATTACTGATTCAACCATGGAAGTTGAATATGTAGCGGCTTGTGAAGCAGCCAAGGAAGCGATATGTGATGAACACATGAAAATGCATGTTATTAAGAGATTCAATCACCATTTAATGTCACTAATTTTAGTGTTTTCTGTATTTTTAGCTTGAAATAAAGTGTTCTCCTTAAATTGTGATTAATGAATGTTATTTGGACAGGTTTAGGTAAACTGGACATAACTCTCAATGTAAAAATCGAAATGAAGAAATTCTTGAACCTGGTGCAACATGACTCAATCTTACACAAATTTAAAGAGTAGTGGAAAAGCCAAATCCAACATGTTATGGGCCAAAAATTGAGATACAACAGAATCGGACTACAACTCTTACCCAGCTTGACCCAATTCACGTATTTGGACCGTATCTCACAAACTACGTACTCAATTGGTATAATTCTTGAAGCTGTGAATTGATGACTTTACTATCAACAACTCGTATATTTATGGTAAAGTCCAAATCAGCCGTTATCATGGACCAAATCGCATTGCAAGTGGGTAAAATGGTTGTTGGCTGAATTCTGATGTATCTTTGGAATTTTGCTCATATCTCATTGGATACTCATCCAATTTGCATGAAATCAGTGCCTATGGAAAGAAGAGTCAAAATTCTACAACTTTCATGTCGGCTGCAGAAGTTGAATTGATCATTTACATTATCAAAAATGTGCTGCAAGTGGATACACGAGTTATTGGCTTAAAATTATTGAAGATTGATGTCATCCATGACATATGTCCATTCATTGCCTATATAAGGAGACCCTTAGGACATTTTTAATAGAGAATTTCTCTCTTCTTTTATTCTCATTAACATGTATTGTAATTTAGGCTAGCGTTCCTAGCAAGGCTAAGAGATGAACTTTTATGTGTAGTAAATCTACTTCCATGCTTTGATTCGGTGTCAAGAGCTATAAATGTTGTAAGTTTGGTTTTGATTAAACTCTTATCTATTTTATTTTCTATAATCCAGAGGTTATAATTCTCATGTCTCATATATGTTCCGTCATGCTTTTCTTATGTGATTCATGTTGATTTATAATTGTTACTGGTTACATTGTTTTATATGTTAATCTTTTACTGCAGTATTGTCAATTTGATATATTGTCGATCTTGGATAACATGTAAGGGCAATAAATGTTTGATATTCAAGTTAATCTTTTACTGCAATATTGTCAAAATGATATATTTTCGATCTTAGATAACTTGTATAAATAACATGATGTGTGTTAATGTTTGCAAAGAGTTTAACTAAATCAAATACATGTATTATCAAATGTGCTATATATTACATACCTTCCGATTGATTGTTTGGGATGTGAAACTTTCAGTTGAGTTATAAATATCGAATCAAAGTATAGAGTAGATTTATAAAGCATAATTGTGATTCTCAAAGCCTTGCTTAAATCATCATAAGACATTTTCCTCAATTCATAGACAATTCTATCTCATCCGTTTAAATTAATTAACCCTTTGCTACTGCTTTAATATTTTACTTCACTAACCTATTTTGCCAAGAGCTTCCTCGTGGGATCGACACCTCAATCTATACTGTGATAGCCACGTTATATTTTGAGCGTAAACAAAAATTTGGCGCCGTTGCCGGGGAAGCACACTAAGCGAAAGTCGGTTGCGATTATAAATACTAAAGGGGTAACTTTGTATATTTTCTTTTCTTTGTAAACTCTTAGTTTTATTTCCTTTGTTGTAATTTATTTATTATTCATGGTTGGTTCTACCACCTAATTTATTTTGTTTTCTTTAGTTAATTTGTTATATTTTATATTATCTTAATGGCTGGTTTTACCGCCTAATTAGTTTATTTTCTTTTATCTATTTATCGCACTTTATTTTCTTTAGTTTATTTATTGCACTTTTTTTTTAATGGCTGGTTTTACCGCCTAACTTCGTTCACTTTCTTTTATTTATTTATTGTACTTTTTTTTAGTTAATTTGTTGTATTTTCTTTTTATTTTGTGGCTGGTTCTACCGCCTAACTTAGTTTCTTTATTTCGTATTGTACTCTATTTATTTATTGCACTTTTTTTATTGTACTTTATTTTCATTTTCTTTTACGTATTTATTGCAATTTATTTTCTTTAGTTAATATGTTGTATTTTCTTTTTATGGCCGGTTCTACCGCCTAACCTTTTATTTATTTACTTATTGTATTTTCTTTTTATTATTTATTTATTGTACTTTTTTTCGTATTTTATAGTCTTTTGTTTAGTTATTGTATTTATATTTCATGGTTGGTCTTACCACCTAACTTATTTCTATTTCTTGTTGTGTTTATTCCACTTCTTAATTTTCCTTAAGCATTTCTTTCCTAAAAAAAAAAAAAAAAAAAAAATTAGGATGTATGCATCGACCTAGAGACAAACGAGGAAGATTTGTGAGAGAACTAGAACTAGAACCACTCCCACAATTTGTAAGTGAAAAGAATTCACCTTCTAGTTCATCTTGTAATTCTAACACAATGAGCCAACACGAAGAAAACCCCGTTAGAACTCTAAAAGATTACTTGCATCCTACTCGCACAGCCACACCATCATGCATTATATTTTCACCTAACATACCACATTCGGATTTTAAACCTGGAATGATACAACTTCTTCCCACTTTTCATGGTCTAGATAGTGAAAATCCTTATGTACATGTTAGGGAATTTGAAGAGGTAATTGCCACCTTCCATAGCCAACCTGAAGCCATAGACACTGTTAGGCTTAAATTTTTCCCTTTTTCTTTGAAAGACAAAGCAAAGAGTTGGCTATACTCTTTGAGGCCGAGGTCTATAGGAACTTGGGCAGAAATGACCCAAGCATTTTTCAATAAATACTTCCCACAACACAAAACTAATGGCCTGAAAAGACAAATTTCTTCATTCTCCCAAAAAGACAGTGAAACCTTATATCAAGCATGGGAAAGGTTTAAAGAGTTGCTAAATCTGTGCCCTCACCATGGGTATGAAAATTGGCGCTTGGTTAGTTATTTCTATGAGGGACTCATAATTAGAGAGCGCCAATTTGTTGAGATGATGTGTAATGGGGAGTTCCTTCACAAAGATCCTGAGGAAGCCATAGAATTCCTTAATGACTTAGCCGAAAAAGCCCATACATGGACTGGACCTAGCATTGCTGAAAGCACAAATAGGTCACGACCCAATGGAGTTTTCCATCTTAGGGAAGAGGATAACCTCAAAGCCCAATTAGAGGTCTTAACTAGGGAGTTAGAGGCCTTGAAATCCAAAGATAGAAGGGTCACCCACACGGTTGCTAGAGTTGAGTCACACGATGTCTGTTTTGTCTGTGGAGGAGCGAAACACTTAGCTCAGGATTGCCCCACGTATAGTGAGATGAGAGGGATATATGAGGAACAATGTAATGCCCTAGGGATGTACAAGAAGCCTTATTCACCCTACTCTGAAACATATAATCCTAGCTGGAGAAACCACCCAAATTTCAGTTGGAAATCTGACCAACAAGCCAACAACCAATGGAAACAAGAACAACAAGCACCCAAGTCTTATGTTGCACCTCAATATAATGCACGACCAACTAGGAGTTCTTTAGAGGATACATTACAAGCATTTATGGAGGCACAAAGTAAGATTAATCAAAAATTTGAAACAATTCTTGCACAGGTGGTGGACGAAAACAAAGAAATCAAGAGTCAAATCACAAAATTGACCAGTGCCTTAACTGTACAAGAGCGAGGTAAGTTTCCATCTCAACCTCAATCCAATCCAAAAGGACAATTCATGGCACAAGCTTCTACTTCTGATGTTCAAAATCTCAAAGAAGTCAATGCCATTACTACTCGAAGTGGTAAGATTGTAAGTGAGCCTACTCCTGAAATTAACACATCTACGAGTAGTAAAGATGCCCCCCTTGAAAAAGAGGCCACAATGGAAAAAGAGCCCGAAAGTAAGTTTTCAATCCCAGTGCCTTTTCCTCAAGCTCTTTGGCCGGTTGGGAAAAATTCAGAAATTCAAGGTGAGATTTTAGAACATTTGAAACAAGTTAAAATTAATCTTCCCTTGTTACATTTGATTAAGCAGGTTCCAACTTATGCCAAAGTCATCAAGGATTTATGCACTATCAAAAGAAAACACCATGTGAAGAAAACTGCATTTTTGGCAGAACAGGTAAGTGCAGTGATTGAACAAAAGACACCACCCAAGTATAAAGACCCAGGATGTCCCATAATCTCCTGCCAAATTGGGACACATGAGTTTGGTCAAGCTTTATTGGACTTAGGAGCAAGTGTAAATTTAATGCCTTATTCTATTTACTTGTAGTTGGGACTTGATGAGATTAAACCAACATCTGTAGTCCTACAATTAGCTGACCGATCAATCAAGAAACCACAGGGAATAGTAGAAGATGTTTTATTGCAAATTGATAAATTTTACTATCCTGTTGATTTTCTTGTTTTAGATACTCATTCTGTTGTTAACATGGAGTCAAAAATCCCTCTTATTTTGGGGAGACCTTTTCTAGCCACTGCTAACGCTCTTATTAATTGCAGAAATGGTCTAATGAAATTATCTTTTTGGAATATGACTCTTGAGGTGAACATTTTCAACATTGGCAAACAACCACGAGAAGAAGACGAGTGCTATCATTCATATATGATAGACACACTTGTAGCGGAGGAAGCTTATAAAAATTATGGCTATGATTCTTTGAAAAACCTTCTCAATTTTGATTTTGAAGAATTGTATTATCCTGATGTAACAACTAATGTGTTTAGTATTTTTGACTCACAGGATAAACGGACTCGATTTTGGCAGCCACACTTTGAAGAGTTGCCACGAGAGAGGGAGAGACCAAAACCATCAAACCTCGAGACACCACAAGTTGAGCTTTCTCCACTGCCCAAAGGTTTGAAACACGCATTCTTGGGACCAGGTGATACCTTTCCTATCATCATTTCTTCTGAACTTAGTGCTGAACAAGAGAAAAAATTGATAAAATTGTTAAAAGAACATAAGTCTGCACTAGGTTGGACCATAGCTGATATTAAAGGTATTTCTCCATTGATATGCTCCCATAGAATTCATTTAGAGGAAGGTTCCCAACCTCGTAGAGACCCACAAAGAAGACTTAACCCAACAATGAAAGAAGTAGTGAAGAAAGAGGTCTTGAAACTATTAGATGCTGGTATAATCTACCCAATTTCTGATAGTCAATGGGTAAGTCCAACTCAAGTAGTTCCTAAGAAATCTGGGGTTACTGTTGTTGAAAATGAGAATGGGATACCTGTTCCAACCAGGGTAGTAAGTGGTTGGAGAATGTGTATTGATTATAGAAAGTTAAACACAGCCACTAGGAAAGACTATTTTCCATTGCCTTTTATCGACCAAATTTTAGAACGTGTAGCTGGACATCCTTTTTATTGCTTTCTTGATGGGTATTCAGGGTATTACCAGATTGAGATAGCTATAGAAGATCAAGAAAAAACTACTTTTACATGCCTTTTTGGTACTTATGCTCTTTGTAGAATGCCATTTGGATTATGTAATGCACCAGCTACTTTCCAGCGTTGCATGTTGAGTATTTTCTCTGATATGGTTGAAAAATGCATGGAAGTCTTTATGGATGATTTGACTGTTTTTGGTAATTCTTTTGATTTATGCCTACTTAACTTGAAATCTGTTTTGAGTAGGTGTGAAGAAAAAGGACTTGTGCTAAATTGGGAGAAATGTCATTTCATGGTATCTTCAGGAATCGTTTTAGGGCACATTGTATCTGAAAGAGGGATAGAGGTTGACAAGGCAAAAATTGAATTAATCTCTAAATTACCTACATCTAAAACGGTAAAAGATGTCCGATCCTTTCTTGGACACGCTGGCTTTTACAGAAGGTTTATACAAAATTTTTCTGCCATATCTAGACCATTGTGTAACCTTTTGCTAAAAGATGCAGAATTTACATGGACACAAGAGTGTGAGGAGGCATTCCGAACACTCATTGCCAAACTCACCACCGCTCCTATCATGCAATCACCGGATTGGAACCTCCCATTTGAAATTATGTGTGATGCAAGTAATTATGCTGTAGGAGCAGTTCTTGGGCAACGAAGGGAGGGAAAACCCTTTGTTGTTTATTATGCTAGTAGGACTTTGAATGATGCTCAAATGAATTACACTACTACTGAAAAAGAACTATTAGCTGTTGTTTTTGCCTTAGATAAATTTCGTTCTTATTTGATTGGTTCACCTATTGTTATTTTTACTTACCACGCAGCCCTTAAGTACCTTCTTTCTAAGAAGGATGCTAAAGCCCGTTTAATTAGGTGGATTCTTCTTTTGCAGGAATTTGATATAACCATCAAAGATAAGAAAGGCGTTGAAAATGTTGTTGCTGATCATCTATCCCACCTTGAGTTCACTGACTCTACTGATTTGCCACCCATTCGAGACGATTTTCCAGATGAACATCTTTTTGCTATAAGCCAAATACCTTGGTATACACATATCGTAAATTATTTGATTTGTGGTGAACTTCCATCTGACTGGAGTGCACAAGATAAGCGTAAGTTCTTGGTTGAGGTACCTAACTTTTATTGGGATGATCCATATCTTTTCAAATACTGTCCTGACCAAATCATGAGACGTTGCATTCCTGAAAGTGAAGTTTCTAGTGTTTTAAATTTTTGCCATAGTGCTGCTTGCGGTGGCCATTTTTCTATGAAGAAGACAGCTGTGAAAATTTTACAGTGTGGTCTTTATTGGCCCACTTTATTTAAAGACACTAATAATTTTTGTCGTTCCTGTGAAAGATGTCAAAAGTTAGGTGCTTTATCTCGAAGAAATATGATGCCTCTTAACCCTATTCTTGTTATCGAGATATTTGACTGTTGGGGTATTGATTTTATGGGTCCATTTCCTTCATCTTTTGGCTATCTTTACATCCTTTTAGCTGTTGACTATGTATCAAAATGGGTGGAGGCTGTAGCTTGTCGTACTAATGATAATACAACTGTGGTAAAATTCTTAAAAGAAAATGTGTTATCTAGGTACGGTACGCCACGTGTCATCATTAGTGACCAAGGAACACATTTTTGTAATCGTTCTTTTGAAGCTTTGATGCGCAGGTATGGTGTTCTTCACAAAGTTTCCACTGCATACCATCCACAGACAAATGGACAAGCCGAGCTAGCAAATAGAGAGGTTAAACAGATTTTGGAAAAGACGGTTAACCCGAATCGCAAAGATTGGTCTCTACGCCTTTCTGATACATTATGGGCATATCATACTGCATACAAAACCATCTTAGGAATGTCCCCATACCGGCTTGTTTATGGGAAAGCTTGTCATTTACCTGTTGAGCTAGAACATAAAGCTTATTGGGCTGTCAAAGCCCTTAACTTTGATTTGAATGCTGCAAGTCTCCAGAGAAAGTTACAATTGTCAGAAATAGAAGAGCTACGAAATGACGCATATGACAACTCCAAAATTTACAAAGCTAAAATGAAAGTAGCTCATGATAAACAGATCTCAAGGAAACACTTTGAGCCAAATCAACGGGTCTATTTTTATGATTCTCAATTGCATTTACACCCTGGAAAGTTGAGATCTCGATGGACTGGTCCATTTATGGTAAGACATGTTTTTCCTAATGGTGCTGTTGAAATAGAAGACCCCACTGATGGACGGACTTTCAAAGTGAATGGACAGCGGCTAAAAAGCTACGTGGAAAAGGTAAACGACTCTATGTACCTAGGCGAGATCCCTCTTGTGGATCCTGTCTATCGTGATTGATCAGGTTCAATCTATCTGTACCATATTTTATATTTTGTCTATACTTTATCTTTTGACTTTTTATTTTTTCTTTTATTTTCCTGCACATTTTATTTTACTTTATTTTCTTCTGTTTATTTTTTTTCTTCAGTGTGATTTTATTTCCCGGTCAAGTGGTGGATACGGTACTCCGTGACTATTAAAGTCGGTTTCTCAGTTCCCTAAAAACTGTCCCTCAAACTGTGCATTCATCTATTTTCTTTCTTTCAAAATGGATCGCATTCTTGCCAACCTTAAAAAACGTTTTCCTTCATTTCCTCAAAATGCTCTACTTAAGATTTACAAAGCACGGTGTGAAAGACTAAGGCTATTGATGTTGGGTAATATCCCTGTGGACATTCGTTGGTTAATTGAAGCCAAGGTTCGGTTGTCTAGTGAGTTTGAAAATGATTTTGTCTGGTCTTGGAAGAAGCTCTTATGCCAAAAGGCGACAAGCAAAAAGGTTACAAGTCTGTCATAAATGTGCTCGATGGAATTGTAATCGGAGTTGTCGTTCTTTAGGATTCGTATCTAGAAATCGAGAAGACAAAATTCAGTTCATTAAGGATGGACTGAGTAAGGAGTCTTTGGATGATATCCTATTGACTCTTGAGACGCATCCCTGTGGGCTCGTGCAACGTGAACTTCTCGATTTATGGAACAAATTCAAAAATGAACATCAACGGTATAGTCTCGGGAATCTGACTCTAAAAGACCCTGTTTGCCAATTTATAAGAAAATTGGATGGGAAGCCTATCCCCGACCCATAGAGGGCGTTTAAGCCGTTACTGGACGTAAAACCAGAGGAAGATGTGAGCCACAATCACAACTACTTGTAAATACATGTGTTTTAATTTCAAACTTTATTTTATGAATAGTAGGGCTACTTATATAGATGTCTTAAATTCAAATCTTTTGGTTAAATAATGTATTATTTTTCTTTGTTTTATTTATTTATTTGCATCATCATTTTAGTTTATGTTTGCTTAAGTTTCTCTCAGGTTTGTTTCTTTCAAATAACTGGCATTTCAGGTAATGTCTCCTATACTTTATCTCTTTCTATTTAAACATTGAGGACAATGTTTCATCTGGTTTGGGGGGAGGATAGTAGACATACGTTGCATTTTGCAAAAAAAAAAAAAAAAATTATGGTCCGACATTTGATTAAAATGGCAGAGTAAAGAGTTCATTCTTGAACTCATGAGACGCATTCTAGGTCAAATTAGAATGGCAGAGTAAGGAGTTTTAGTACTAACTTTTGAAATGCATTTTAACTAACTTTTTGTTATTTTGTTTTATATTTCATGCATTGTCGTTTACTGCTTGTAGTCTTGGTAATTCTTGTATAAAGGAATTTGCTTTTCTGCCTAAGTATGATTTCAGAATTGTTTAGGTTGAGTCACTGTTTCTATCTAGGTTACTAAAGAATGACTTCCAAAATATTTTTGAGCACAATGCTAAGCCTTGTGGTAAGATGGATGATTCAATTTATATAGCCAAGAGAATTCCCATGTTTAAGTATATATTTTTCTAATCTCACATATCTTTTGTGAGTAAGTGGAAAGGTTGAGAAAACAGCTTATGAACTTTCATTGATCCTTTGAATTGGTTAATTTTTGTTTAGAATGATATTATTTGAATTAAGGGATAAGTTGGTTACATTTGTGCATAATATAATTTGGTAAGAAACCTTTGTAATGCTTCCTTGTATTCTTCAAAAAAAAAAAAAAAAGAAGCAATTCAGTTTAATAAAGTCTTCATTCAATTTTAGAAGACAAATATCTTGTAAAACAGTTTTCTCACCAAGTTATAATTGTATTATTCTCACAAGCCAATTAAAGTTCTAAAGTTGGCGTATGATATGAATAATTGATTTTTAAACAAATAATTTTCCTATCTTCGGATCAATGTTAGTTTATATGTTTGTCCTTAAAATTGACTTTTTCTTGAGTGCTTAACTGTTTTCCAACTCCATAAGAGAAGTCCTAACCTTTTAAACAGTCATACACCTGTGAGGATATGGAGTTGAGGCTTTTACTTGGAGAAATTCTCAAGGCTATATCTATTGTGGTTTGTGGTTAGATGGTTATGGCTTAGTTCACACACACACAAATTACGGAAGTTGTAATTGAAAAAACCATGATAGCAACAGTGATCTCGAACTAACGTTTTGATTGAAATGCTTAGGTAGTTTTGCATATTCTATTTACGCTTGAATTGCTAGAGACTAGCAATAAGCTGGTTGGGGGCTGTGATGAACACATGAAAATGCATGTTGTTAAGAGATTCAATCACCATTTAATGTCACTAATTTTAGTGTTTTCTGTATTTTTAGCTTGAAATAAAGTGTTCTCCTTAAATTGTGATTAATGAATGTTATTTGGACAGGTTTAGGTAAACTGGACATAACTCTCAATGTAGAAATCAAAATGAAGAAATTCTTGAACCTAGTGCAACATGACTCAATCTTACACAAATTTAAAGAGTAGTGGAAAAGCCAAATCCAACATGTTATGGGCCAAAAATTGAGATACAACAGAATCGGACTACAACTCTTACCCAGCTTGACCCAATTCACGTATTTGGACCGTATCTCACAAAATACGTACTCAATTAGTATAATTCTTGAAGCTGTGAATTTTTGACTTTACTATCAACAACTCATATGTTTATGGTAAAGTCCAAATCAGCCGTTATCATGGACCAAATCGCATTGCAAGTGGGTAAAATGGTTGTTGGCCGAATTCTGATGTATCTTTGGAATTTTGCTCATATCTCATTGGATACTCATCCAATTTGCATGAAATCAGTGCCTATGGAAAGAAGAGTCAAAATTCTACAACTTGCATGTCGGCTGCAGAAGTTGAATTGATCATTTACATTATCAAAAATGTGCTGCAAGTGGATACACGAGTTATTGGCTTAAAATTATTGAAGATTGATGTCATCCATGACATATGTCCATTCATTGCCTATATAAGGAGACCCTTAGGACATTTTTAATAGAGAATTTCTCTCTTCTTTTATTCTCATTAACATGTATTGTAATTTAGGCTAGAGTTCCTAGCAAGGCTAAGAGATGAACTTTTATGTGTAGTAAATCTACTTCCATGCTTTGATTCGGTGTCAAGAGTTATAAATGTTGTAAGTTTGGTTTTGATTAAACTCTTATCTATTTTATTTTCTATAATCCAGAGGTTATAATTCTCATGTCTCATATATGTTCAGTCATGCTTTTCTTATGTGATTCATGTTGATTTATAATTGTTACTGATTACATTGTTTTATATGTTAATCTTTTACTGCAGTATTGTCAATTTGATATATTGTCGATCTTGGATAACATGTAAGGGCAATAAATGTTTGATATTCAAGTTAATCTTTTACTGCAATATTGTCAAAATGATATATTGTCGATCTTAGATAACTTGTATAAATAACATGATGTGTGTTAATGTTTGCAAAGAGTTTAACTAAATCAAATACATGTGTTATCAAATGTGCTATATATTACATACCTTTCGATTGATTGTTTGGGATGTGAAACTTTCAGTTGAGTTATAAATATCGAATCAAAGTATAGAGTAGATTTATAAAACATAATTGTGATTCTCAAAGCCTTGCTTAAATCATCATAAGACATTTTCCTCAATTCATAGACAATTCTATCTCATCCGTTTAAATTAATTAACCCTTTGCTACTGCTTTAATATTTTACTTCACTAACCTATTTTGCCAAGAGCTTCCTCGTGGGATCGACACCTCAATCTATACTGCGATAGCCGCGTTATATTTTGAGCGTAAACAGTATGGCTCCATAAATTCTTATCGGATTTAGAAGTTGTTCTAGCTATGGATAAACGCCTCACGCTTTATTATGATAATAGTGGTGTAGTGGTGAATTTCAAAGAGCCAAGAAGTCATAAAAGAGGCAAGCACATAGAAAGAAAATACCATCTGATCAAGGAGATTGTTCACCGAGGAGATGTCACGGTGAAGAAAATCGAGTCACAAAATAAGCATGCTGATCATTTTATGAAGACACTTCCTGCTGCTAGTTTTGAGAGTCACTTAGAGGGTCTAGGGGTACAAGACATGTCTCACATACTTTAGGACAAGTGGGAGATTGTTAAAAGTGTGCCTTAAAAGTATAACTATTTGTATTTAGATACTGTTGAAAATAATTAATAGAGGTTATTTATTCGATATTATATTTGCAATTATGATTATTTTATTAAAATATCATGAAATTCCTTGATGAGCAAAATATTCTTATTGCTTTGAGAAAAATATTGATGAAGCTTATGTATACAAGCGTATCAATGAGGGCATGTTGTGTACTAGGCCAAATATTTGCTATTCGGTGGGTATAGTCAGCCAATATCAATCCAATTCAGGATATGATCACTGGGTTGCGATAAAAAGCATATTCTCAAGTACCTACGGAGAATAAGAAACTATATGCTTGTCTATTTTGGTAAGGATTTGATCCTAATCGGATACACTAATTTTGATTTTCAATTTGATTTAGATTATAGAAAAATCAACGTCTAGATCAGTGTTCACTCTTGATGGTGGAGGCATTGTGTAAAGAAGTATAAAGCAATCATATATTACTGATTCAACCATGGAAGTTGAATATGTAGCGGCTTGTGAAATAGCCAAGGAAGCAGTATGGCTCCGTAAATTCTTATCAGATTTAGAAGTTGTTCCAGATATGGATAAATGCCTCATGCTTTATTGTGATAATAGTGGTGCAGTGATGAATTTCAAAGAGCTAAGAAGTCATGAAAGAGGCAAGCACATAGAAAGAAAATAATTAATAGAGATTATTCATTCGATATTATATTTGCAATTGTAATTATTTTATTCAAATATCATAAAATTCCTTTATTATTATATGTAACCTTAAACTTAGTATATAATAGTTTTATACAAGATGATTAAGTTTAAGTGTAATAATCTAAACTTGTCTATAGTTTAGACGGAGACGAAAACTTTATTTTGATAGACTATAAGTACGGTCCATTTGTATATTGAATACAATGGTCTTATCCGGATCATTCTATGTGTTGACATAGAAAATGAAGGCACTTTGTATAATGTTGATTATGTTGGGATTTGTGCTCACGTGTCATCCCATTATGTATGAATATTTGTTTAATATTTATACTAGTGTTGTTATTTCAATAAATCACTAATTATATTTATATATGGAAAATGCTTGTAACGTTTCAGACATTGTACGATCTGAAAGAGTTCAGATCTGGTCTAAATGAGTTTAGATCAGTGCTAAGAATTAGCAACGCTGAGAGTTATAAATGCTAAGAGTTGGCACTGATAAATGTCACTAGGTTATAAGAGTCAGCAATATCTAAAGAGTTAGAGCTTTGTCTGAAATGGGACAAAGATTTAAGAATATATTAGTAATGGCATAGTTGCAAAGAGTTGCAAATAGTGCTAGAAAATGTCATTATGCAAATATGTTCTCAAATATTATATTCCTGATCTATCTTTACTGATGCAGGTCTGTCAGTGAATACCTTAACAAATATATAGATTGGTGTATATCTATATCTGGATGGTCCAGATGGTTAGTCTTAGTAAACCATGAGTTTAGTGAAAGCTCGTATAGAGATACAGGTATTCAGTAAGGACTGAATACTGAACAGACTCACAAAGATCTCCAATAGACATCCCATAAAGCCGTCAATAGAGGGTCTTTCGAGTTGAGTAGTATTCGTGGTCCTTTGACCTGAGTGCCACGGTGGGCTTGTGAGTGATCCACATATGTCAGAAACCTTTCATGGTCTAACCGCTGGGTGTCGCTGGGTATGGTCCGATGCTCATGGAGTCCGGTGTGCATAGATATAGGATCCATCAGCTCATTTGGGTGAGTATTATATCCTAATACTCTATAGATTGTATTTCAGAAAGTCTTATGGCCATAAGCAATAATTCCTGGGAAAAAATTTTAACCCTAGGGATAAATAATATTACAAAAGGGTTTGAGAATATTATTTATTGAAATACAATTCAAGAGATAAGCTTTTAGTTGGGCATATGGAGATTTAACGGTGTTGATCTATATCTCTGCTCTACTCGGATATAAATGATGGAGGGATTATATAAATATGTTATAACCTTAACTTGTATGGTCTAATGCGCCGTTTTATAATATTCATAACGTGTGTGTGGGGCATCGTTCACAGACGTATGAAGGAGTTCTATATGACAATTCGGGTGTGGACCTAGAGAGTCTCATAATATGAAGTATACTTGTTGTGCACTGGGGCAGCATAATAGATTGAATAGTTCCATTCTAGAAATTCCAGCAAACCGAAAATATGTTTTGGGGTTCCTCGAGTTGTGCACTTCTTTAAACTTAAATGTTAAGTATATTATTTAATTAGTTAACAAGAGTTATTAACTAATTAGATATTAACAAGTGGTACAATTTTATTGTATGAATTATTTTACCATGAATTTAACTATTTACCATGTTAGTAAAATCAAATAAGGTAAATATTAATTATTCAAATAGTTTTTGAATAATTAAATAAATGTTATTTAAATAAATAAAATATGATTTTATTTATTTGTTATTTTATTCATAAATGGAAGACATACCTAATTTGAGAAACATAAACTAAATTTAGTGGAGCACCATTTTATGATTAATGGTTAAATTTATTAGACCATTAAAATGGCCACCAAAAATTATTTTGGTAGTTGGCCACTTAATCTAATTTTGGTGGAGCACTTGTGAAGTGTTGTAAGCACTAAGAATAGTTAAGTTTCAAGTGTATTAACATGAAAGTGAATGAAAATTCGTGCAAGTGTTGAGAGGAAAAAGAAGAGTTGATTTTGAGAGAGTTTTTCAAAGAATAAAGACTTGTGAGAAAAATAAAAGGAGAAAGAAAAATAAATCCTTTATATTTTTCTTTCTAGTAATCAAAACCTTATTGCTGGAGATCATATTGCTGCTATTATAGCTTCATAATCCCACCGGATTGTTGTGAACTAGAATTAGACAAGAGTGCACTTTAAGGTGAGCTCAAAGTTGAAGCAAGGATATCTGAAATTGGAAATCATCATCGGAGGTCTTCAAAGGTATGTTTTCTATATTCTTAAGTTGTTAAGAATTTAACTACATGTGTATATGTTGATTACTTGATAAATGCCGCTGCCAAATTCATGTATATGATGCATAATTTTAGTTTTTTCAATATCTACACAATCACATGCATACACCATAAAATATGTTAACAGATTATATAGGACGAGACCACGATAAATTTAATTCTCTATTAATTTCCGTTAGTAAAGAGAATTTATTTTATCACAATATAATCATATATGGATTAATTTTTAATCTTGAGTGATTAATGAACTACTATTCATTGAGTGATGTTTATTAATTTACAAGGAAAAGATTGTAAAAGATTTGCAATCAATTACTAAGTATTTTATAAATGTAATAAAATGGATGGCTATGAACATTTATCACAGATATGAAATTCACTCATTCTAAAAGGAAGTTAGATAAGTTGTTCCCTTGATAACTAATTCTAGTCTTGGACATTATGAGCGCTCAATTTTCTTTAAGAGTTAAAGAAAATAATAAATTTGTAAATTTTACAAATTAATTGTTCAAAACAGGATCAATGTGAATCAAGGATAAAAATATAATTGGAGAGGTTAACGGATACTCAACCTAGCTCTAATTATGAATACTTGTGACTATATGAAATGATTAATAAATGGATAAAGACAATATTTTATTTTATAATTTATAATTTATCTGCAAAATTAAAGTTCAGCTTTATATTCTTAGTGGAATAATATAAAATTAATAAATAAAATCATGTTGATTAAAGAATTTAATCAAATAATTTAATTTATTTGAACTTTATTTTATAGGTCCATTAGATCCTCATACTAGCTCCATAAACACTTAAATGGACTATTGAATTAATTATTAGATTTAAAATATTAATTGGCCACAGTTTAATTTGATTAAACTATTATGACTAATTATTGACTCATGTTTAATTTGATTAAATTTATTGGGTTCAATCAATTACTTGCTCAATCCATAATAATTACGAAATTAAATAAATAATTAGATTATTTAATTAAATTAAATAATTAAATAATTATTTAAATTATTTAATTAAAAATAATATTTAATATTATCTTTATCCTTTTAATTATCTAAATTAAAATAATATCAATATATTATTTTATCCTAATCTTATTAAGATTAAGAGTTTAGACAATATAAAAATTGTTATACTATAAAAAGAGGTTTTAGAACCACTTTTACGTATTTTTTATTAGTGTATTTTTTAAATTAAATTAAGCACACAAAATTAGATCTTCTGTAATTTATCAATTCATTCACATAATTAGTTCATTAATGGTAGGTATAACATAAAAAATTTATTAGTGTTAAGAAAAAATATTGATAAAAATTTACGATTAAAATATTTTTTTATACTATCTTATTATTAAATTAAAATAGATAAAATTTAAAAAAAAATAGTTTCTGCAGTTACGCCGGTCAGTGATTTTGGCTCTATTGATGCAAAAGAAACCAAAAATCGAGTGAACGTGGACTTGATTTAGAAACTTAACGGTGTAGTTTTCTTTGCGACTGTTCTGCGTACAGTGCAGTTGAAAATTTTACGAGACTAAGTTTCGGTTGGGTGCTTCCAGGGTTGAAGATGATAATAGTACTGCAGGTCGTTTTCATTAGTTTAATGGTGGTTTTGCGGATAATTCATCGCCATGTCAAATCTAAAAGAAGACGTTATCATTGAAGGAATCCACTACCAGTTCACACTTTGGTTTTTGGTAACAACTTGAATTATGTTGACTGTTAATCGCTTTGGTTTTACCTCTGTGATGTGAAGGAATGACCATCATGATTTTCTGTTAATTTTAGGAATATATTTTAAATTTTGGCACCCTTTCAGGTTCTTAAAACAGCGTATTGGTTGATTTTATGGCAGGTTACTGCTGGGATATGTCAGGATGGTTTTTAGTATCTTATACCTCTATTTTATTAATAGTGTCGGTGGAATTCACATCACGTGAATTTAAGGGCAAATTTATAATTTAATAAAAATTATAAATTTGTATGAACTTAATTATTAAGAGAGTTGAATGAAATTTTTGACAAGTATACAGTATATTTTTGGGTTTAATTGATTTTGGTTAAAAAGTATTTTATAGAATGCAAAAATAAAAAACAAAAAATAACGAGAGAAAGAAAATAAAAAAAAATTTAGGATTTTAATATTTTTTTTAATGATTGGATGTTAATTTGAATTTTGATTTTGCTCAAATTTTAAAGATGAGTTTTTAATATTTTACTCTACACTTCTATTAGATTTAATTTTTGATTTAACTTCTGATTTAGTATTATTTAGTAAATTTATATTTAACGAGAATTTGTTAAACTCATTGTTGTTGAATCAAGATTAATATTTTTGATGTTGTGTTGAGTCTCTAGTGTGATTTTAGAGAGGATATTGCTATAATCTCATTATTATTATATAGTGAAAGTGTTGATATCGGACTACTGTCCCATGATTTTTTTCGAATTAGGTTTTTCACGTAAAATTTGGGGTTCATTGTGACTGATTGATAGTTTATATTTATGGTAATATTATTTTGCTAATTATGGTAATACACTGTCCATTCTAATAACACAAAGTGAGAAAGAATTGTTTCTCCTGTGTAGTATTTTGTGATATTTTCTAACAAAGTAGTATCAGAGCTAGCCCAGTTATGCAGTGCTTAATTTATGTTGATTAAAATGGATGAAAATGATGTATGTATGATTAAATTGAAGGCATGGAATTATGATATATAGAAGTCCAGAATGGAGGATTTACTTTTTCAAAAGACCTACATAAACCCATTGAAAGGGATACTGTAAAACTCGAGAAAATGAGTGATAATGAGTGGATCAAATTATATAAAAAATGTGTTGGCACCATTAGGCAATGAATAGATCAAAGTGTGTTTCACTATGTGGTAAAGGAGACTAAGGCTGATGTTATGTGGAGAAAATTAGAGTCTATTTATGAGCAGCCTACACCACAAAATAAAGTCAATTTAATGAAGAGACTTGTGAATTTAAAATATAAAGAAGGGCGCAGTATAGCTGAGCACACCAGTGAGTTTCAAGGTCTAGTGAACCAGTTGACAACTATAAATATTTCACTAGATGATGAGTTACAAGCATTGTTGTTACTTAGTTCCTTACCGGATAATTGGGAGACATTGGTGGTGTCAGTAAATAATTCAGCACCAAATGAGAAGCTAACCATGAAAATGGTTAAGGATAGAATGCAAAATGAAGAAGCCAGAAGACAAAATGCAGGTATGAGTTATTCTAAGACAAACACTTGTTATAGAAAAGCATGAAAGGCAAGGAAGAAGTCAAAGTAGAAGTTCTGGCAATAACAATTATAGAGGAAGATCTAAGTCTTAACATAAAAATGCCAAGTGTTACCATTGCAACATAATTGGGTATATAAAAAGAGAGTGTAGAATATGGAAAAGGGAACAGGCTATGAAAAGAGGTGAATCACAAAAAAATGAACAAGTAAGCAATACAATAGTTGCTGATGGGGATATGACTATTATTTATGATGGAAACTATATAAATCTCACATGTCATACAAGTGATTGGATAATTGATTTGGGTGCTTCATTTCATGTTACTTCAAATAGTGATTTCTTCACATCCTACACTAGTGGTGATTTTGGCTATGTCAAGATAGAAAATGATGGTGCATCCAAGATTGTGGGCATATAAGATATTTACTTGGAGTCCAGTGTTGGTAGAAGATTATTACTCAAAGATGTCAAACATGTTTAAGAAATGCGTTTGAATTTGATTTCTACAGGCAAGCTTGATGATGATGGTTATTACAACTACTTTGGTGAAGGTAAATGGAAGCTCACCAAAGGTTCTATAATTCTAGACAAATGAAGGAAGGTAAAAACTCTCTATGTTATGGAAGCTGAGCTCATAAAAGAAGATGTCAATGTAGAAGCAAAAGAATCTGACATTGAATTGTGCCATAAAAGGCTTGGTCATATAAGTGAGAAAGGGCTTTAAGTTCTAGTCAAGAAGAATATTCTACCTAGCTTGGAAGGTAAGTCTCTCAAACCTTGTGATTATTGTTTAGCAGGAAAGGCACATAGAGTTGTATGTCGTAATTTTTATTCATTTTAGAAGAGCAAACTTACTTGTTTGATACACACTGATGTATGTACTATACAAACTAAAACACGTAGAGGTGCACTTTACTTTGTAACTTTTATTGATGACTGTTCTAGCAAAGTGTAGATTTTTCTCTAAAATCTAAAGACCAGGTACTTGATGTCTTTAAAGATTTTCATGTTAAGGTTGAGAGAGAGATAGTGAGACAGTTGAAATGTGTAAGGGCGGACAATAGTGGTGAGTACAAAGGACCATTTAACCAGTATTGTAGGTCCTATGGTATCAAACTTGAGAAGACCGTGCCAAAAACTCCTTAGCAAAATGGTGTGGCAGAAAGAATGAACAAAATAATTCAAGAAAGAATTAGGTGTATGCTTTCTGATGCAAAGTTACCTAAATACTTTTGGGGTGAAGCAATGCAGACTGCAGTTGATTTAATTAATCTTTCTTCTTCAGCTTCTTTGGATGATGATGTACCTGAAAGAGTTTGGACTAGGAAAAATATTTCATATAAGCACTTAAGAGTGTTTGGTTGTAGGGCATTTGTTCATATTCCAAAAGATGAGAGGTCAAAGCTTGACAATAAGGCTAGGGAGTGTATCTTTTTGGGTTATGCACATGAAGACTTTGGGTACAGATTATAGGATATAGTGAGTCAGAAAATTATCAGAAGTAGAGGTGTTACATTTCTTGAAGAACAAATAGTTGATGGGGTAGAGAAAGATAAGAAGCCTAAAAAATATGATGAAATTTCTATTCTGATACTTCTATATCAATTCTTCCACCTGTAGTTTATGATGATTATGGGGGATATGCAAAAGAAGATTTTGATGATAGAATTGATGATGATAGTCCAACAGAACAGCTTGAGCAAGCATCTCTAGAATTATATGATCCACCTGTTGAGCCTCAGTTAAGAAAATCTATGAAAGAACGCCATCACTCCTCCAGATATCCACCACATGAGTATGTGATGCTTATGGATGGGGAAGAGCTTGAAAACTTGCAAGAATTTATATCTCATTAGCACAAGGATGAGTGGTTTAAAGCTATGCAAGAAGAGATAAAATTCTTGCATGAGAACTACACTTATAAGTTAGTAAAACTGCCTAAAGGTAAGAGAGCTCTTAAAAATAAATAGGTTTATAGGCTGAAGACTGAAAACAACTCACAACTAAGGTACAAGGCTAGGTTGGTTGTGAAAGAGTTTGGTTAGAAGAAAGGAATTAATTTTGAAGAAATCTGTTCTTCTGTAGTGAAGATGTCTTATATCCGATTGTCTTTGGTTTAGAGTAAGTTTAAACTTGGAGATTGAGCAGCTTGATATAAAGACAGCTTTCTTTCTTGGTGATTTGGAGGAAGAAATCTACATAAAGTAGCCTGAGGGATTTAGAGTCAAAGGCAAAGAAGATTTAGTGTACAAGTTGAAGAAAAGCTTATATGGGCTGAAATAGGCACTGAGACAGTGGTACAAGAAATTTGATTCTTTCATGGAAAATTATAGTTTCAGTAGGACTACATCAGACCATTGTGTTTTTATAAAGAGATTTACTGATAATGATTTTATTATTCTCTTACTTTATGTGGATGATATGTTAATATTGGCCATGATGGTAGTAAAATTGAAGGGTTGAAGAGAGAACTCAGGTAGTCATTTGCTATGAAGGATTTAGGACACACTAAGCAAATCCTTGGCATGAAGATCTTCCGTGACAAGAAAAATGAGAAGTTATGGTTATCTCAAGAAAACTGCATTAAAAGGGTTCTTGAAAGATTCAACATGAGTAAGGCAAAACCAGTTAGTTCACCACTTGTAGGTCACTTTAAGCTTAGTTCCAAGCAATGTCCTACAAGTGAGAAAGAAAAGGAAGAAATGGGTGCAGTGCCTTATGCATCAGTTGTTGGTAGTTTGATGTATGCTATGATTTGTACTAGGCCAGATATTGCTCATGCAGTTGGTGTTGTTAGTCGGTTTCTCTCTAATCCTTGCAAAGAGCATTGGACAGCAGTGAAGTGGATTTTTAGATACCTTATAGGCACCTCTAAGACATGTTTGTGTTTTTGTGGTGATAAATCTATGTTGTATGGGTACATAGATGCAAACATGGCAAGAGATGTGGATTTTAGAAAGTCTACTTTAGGATACCTAATTACCTTTGCAAGGGGAGCTGTGTCATGGCAATCCAAACTTCAAAAATGTGTTGCTTTGTCTACCACAGAGGGTGAGTATATTGTAGTTATTGAAGCTTACAAGGAAACCTTGTGGATGAAGAAGTTCCTACAAGAGTTAAGTATGAAGTAAGAGAGCTACATAATTTATTGTTACAGTCAGAGTGCTATTTATTTGGCAAAGAACCCAACATTCCACTCAAGATCCAAGCACATTGATGTTAGGTATCATTGGGTACGTGACATATTAGAATCAAAATTGTTAAAACTTGAAAAGATATGTAAGTGAGAATGGATCGGATATGATGACTAAGTCATTGTTCAAGGAGAAGCTTCAAGTTTATAAAGGAAAAACGGGTCTAGTGGATCCTTTCACATAACGTGGAGGGGGAGATTTGTTGGTGGGATCCACATCATGTGGGTCCAAGGGCTAATTTATAATTTTACAAAAATTATGGACTTGTATGAAATTAGCCATTAAGGAGACTGAATGAAATTTTCTATAAGTGCACAGTACATCATTTGGGTTTAACTGATTTTGGCCGAGAAGCATTTTACAGATTGAAACCAAAAACAGAGAAGAACGAGAGGAAGAAGAAAAAAAAAAGAAAACTTAGGGTTTTAATTTTTTCTTTGATGATTGAATGTCAATTTGAGCTTCGATTTTGCTCAAATTTTGAAGGTGAGTTCCCAACATCTTGATCTACACTTCTATTGGATTTGATTTTCGATTTAGCATCTGATTTAGTATTATCTAGCAAATTTACATTTAAGGAGAGTTTGTTAGATTCATTGTTGTTGAGCCAAGATTAATATTTTTGATGTTGTGGTGAGCCTCTAGTTGGATTCTAGAGAGGATATTGTTGTAATCCCATTATTATTACATAGTAGAAGTGTTGATATCGGACTACGGTCTCGTGGTTTTTCCCGAATTGGGTTTTTCACGTAAATATTTGGTGTTCATTGTGATTGATTGATGATTTATATTTGTGGTAATATTATTTTGCTAATTATAGTGATACACTGTCCATTCTAATAACACAAAGTGGGAAAAAAAATTATTTTCGTTGTGTAGTATTTTGTGATCTTTCCCAACAAATAGTGCCAGACAAATTTTCTGTTAGTCTGAGGACATTGTACAACAAACCATATGACAGTATAGAAACTGTATTAATAACATTGCCATATGGTCTTATAGTAAGCAAATGAGGCTTAGAGGCCTCTCAGTCCTTGTTTTTTCTTTAAGTGATCCTCTTAGTTCTTGTTGGTTGGACTAATTTGTATAGCCTTATACTTGAACCATCTGTATTGCATTTTCTTATCAAATGAAAGATTACCATTTGTGGTTGCCACACTTTCTTTTTGAACTCTTTGTATTGCTCTCTATATGGGACAATCTTTAAACACTTAATTGCACATTTGGAAGGGTGTTCTCATCTTGCTTGTCTATCTCATTTTTCTTTATTCCTAACTTTTGGCTGTAGATGCAAGTTACTCGGGTCCGTTACAATTGTTGACTCTCTTACTTAATTATCACTTACAGACTAGATCTTCTTATTAGTTTTGATCTTTGTAAATGGGTATGGTCTTATAGCAATTAATAATAGAGAGTATAGCAAATGAATAAATTTTTATTGTAGATATATAGTATTGTCCACTATATGATTATTCAAAATTCATTTAAAGGTGCTTTTAATCGTGTATATTGAAATCCGCATTAAAACAATATATTGCTGTTTATTTCAAAGGATTTTATTTTGAATAATTTCGAGGTAAGATCTAATTTTGATAATTCTTATAAATTTGAAAATTAACAGTAATTTGTCCAATCGTTGAGAAATATTTTGTAAAAGTTAATCATTTTAATTGTGTCAAAAATAACGACATATATATTGTTACATATTTGCTTTACACCTTTTTAGAATCCTCCATTTGTCTCCACAAAATAATAAAAAAAATCAAATCAAATCTTTAAAAATCAACCCCCAAAAAAAGGCTCTCTAAAAAATCACATTCCTTATTAACCTCAAAATTCTAAAAAGTCCGTACCACCACCACTGCCTTCATAGGCCGCCACCTACCATTCTTCATTTCCTCTTCTTTGCCACCTTTGTATAAATCGTCGTCAAACTTTTTCGAAACTATTACCACCGCTCTCATTGGCAACCACCTTAACCTCTACAATCGCTCTTCGTGGCTTCTCAACTCCTTCCATTCTCTGCTTTACAATCACTCATTTTTTAGTCTTTACTTTCTTATAACAACAATCAAATTGTCTCTTCAAAATTACTCTCTTTCCTTTATCAAACGATTTTTTTTTTATTAAACATAAATATAAATAGCATTCATACCTACAGAATATAAACCTTAGATCTTTCATATCAAATTATTAGGATGAATGTTAAAAAACATATACATGAGGAATCTATAACAATTTGAACACAAGATTTAGTAGCTTTGAATAATAACCAAGAATATAGCACATGTCACAGTCAAATCTATGTAATGCTAATGAGATTCTCTCTCTATGATGAAAAGAAAAGCTCTACGTTTAAATGATTTGGCTTAGGGACCACAACTTTAAAATAGAACTTTATATACTAAGTTAAACTATCATCCTATCAATCATAATTCAATTAGTATTAAATTTCTACACATGATAAGTTCATATTGAATTAGATGTCTCTAGAGCCCAATAAAAGATAATCCAAATAAATCACTTAAATTAGTTCTTATTTAAGAGAGCTTATAATGTATAATTATTGTTAATATGTGAGCTCACATAAAAAAATAATAAAACTTAAAAATCTTTCACTTGGGTCACATATATCATTTGAAAATAATTATATATTATAAACTTTAATGCACACATAAATGCTATCTTATCTTAAAACATCTCATTAGATGCAATTTGGTCCATTACTATATCAATATGGGATCAAAGTAACCTTTGTTGGACATATTCACAACTAAACCTATCAATGGTCATTACACCAATGTAATCAATGACATAGATGAGATATGGATGTGTAGCAAAGGAATTATGTGAAATGTGATATCAAACATGCCTATTTCTAACTGGTCATACTTTATAATTACAACGAGTTAAATACTTTCTAAACTTTATGCAAAATCGTAAATAAAAAATGTCAAACACTTTCTACACTTTATATAAAATCACAGTAGAAAGTGCAACCATATTTTAGAGTTTTAATAAATAATCTATCAAACTTTATTCTGTAAAACATAAAATATAAATATGTCATAACCAAATGAACACTAAATAATAAACTCTCACTATTCATGACATTATCAAATAATACAATATCCATATGAACAATATACTTATGAAACACCTTGGGCAATAAACCTTCGATGAGCAGATCCCTAATCATGGAGTTTGTACTAATATATTATATTGACACTTGTTGACTTGGAGCTATTTTTTTAACAACTAAAAACTTAATGCTGATGTGCTTAAACTTTAAAAAGCTTTTGTTGTTATGAGAATATATTACCATGACTTTATTGTCACAATAAATTTTCAATGGTCTTTCAATACTATTAATAATCCGCAGCCTTGTGATAATGTTCCGTAACTATATCCCATGATTTAATGCCTTAAAATAAGTTATAAACTTAGCCTCTATAGTAAAAGAAGCTACGAGTGTCTGCTTAACACTCTTTTAAGAATTAGCTCCCCTGCTAAAGTATATATTAACCTGATGTGGATATCTTATTTACTAGGTATCTAACAAAATTGAAGTTAGAATACCACATGATTTTCAATCTTTCTGATCTCCTATATAAGAGTATGTAATATTTTGTTCTTTGTAAATACCGTATAACCCATTTAGCTATTTTTCAATAATTCATCCTAGGGTTATTTAAATATCTGCCTAGCATTCCAATAATGTATGCAATATTTGAACGTGTATACACTTGAGCATATATAAGACTTTCTAATATTGAAGCATAAGGAAATTTTTATATTTATTTCTATTCAATCATATTCTCATGGCACTGATTGAAATTGAACTTATCACTATTAGCAATGAGTATATCTCTTGGGGCACAATCTTTCATGTTATAACAACATAAGCTTTTCACTAATGCCGATGTACTAATATATTATATTGACACTTGTTGACTGAGAGCTCTTTTTTTAATAACTAAAATCTTAATACTGATGTTCTTAGACTTTGAAAAGCTTCTGTTCTTTTGTGATAATCCAAGGATATCTTGAGTGCAATCCCGATGTATCTAGATCCCTAATATAAAAGATGTGTCACTAAGATCTTTCATCTCAAAATTCTTTGATAGAAATCTCTTAGTTTTATACAATATACCTATACCATTACTTGCTAGAAGTATGTTATCAATATATAAAATCGGGAAGATAAACTTACTCTAACTAAACTTCTGATATATGTATTCATCAGCATTCTCCATAAAGCCAAATGAGGCAATCACTTGATGAAACTTGTGATATCATTGATAAAATGCTTCTTTGAGATCGTAGATAGACTTATTTAATTTTTATACCATATTCTTTGGATCTCCTGACAAAGTTTTTTGGCTACACCATATATATCATTTTCTTAATATCACCATTTTGAAACATAGTCTTTATGTCCATTTGATGTAGCTATAAAAAAATGAGCTACAAGTACATTGATGATTTTAAAAGAGTCTTTTGTTGATATCGAAGAGAAAATTCTTTTGTAATCAATTATTTCCTTCTGAGTGAAACCCTTGGCAATAAGACGAGCTTTATATTTTTCAATGTTGCCTTTAAATCTCTCTTGGTCTTAAATATCCATTTACAACCAATGTGTTTTGCACCTTTAGATAACTCAACAAGATCATAAAAATCATTGTCTTTCATGGATTTCATCTCATCCTCCATAGTTTTTATATACTTATGAGAATTAGAAATTTATTTGGTTTGACTGAAATTAATTAAATCATTTTTCAATCCTATATAAAACCAATGTTCTTAAAAATAGACGACATAATTATCCAAAATCGCACTTCTTAATGAGTTATTCTTGAGATTATTAAGGTTGAGCTTCATGAACATGAGCAAATCTTTATTTTGGATTAAGAGTTCTTGTATAGTGTCTTGTATTTATGGATCAACATCTTGAATAATATCAAAAAAAAGAGTTTAATCATTTTAATAGCAACTATAGGAATAGAAATAAGTTCCTCTTTAAAGACAATATTTCTAAACTTATTCCCTCTAACCAAAAAAAAAAAAAAATTCAACATCCTTAAGAAACTTAGCATTGCCTATCTCGAAAAAAGATTTACTTGAGGGATCATAAAACTTGAAACCATTCAATTTTTTTGAGTAATACAACAAAATAACAACTTATAGTTCTTGTGTTTAGTTTCTTTTCATTAGGCCTGTATGGCCTTGTTGGGATTTATGCTCACGTGTCATCCCATTGTTGTATGAATATTTTATTTTATAATATTTATATAGTATATTATTTGTTAAATCGCTAATTACAATTATTAAATGGTTCAATGCTTGTGACACTACAGACATTATATGATTTGATGGAGTTCAGATTTGGTCTAAAGAAGTTTAGATCAATGCCTAGAGTTAACATCACTGAAAACTATAAATGCTAAAGAGTTAGCATGTTATATTAATCAATGAAGTCTAAAAGTTAGAATATTGTCTGTGACGGTACAAAGACCTGAGAATACATTAGTAATAACATAGTTGTAAGAGTTGTAATAGGTGCTAAAAAATGTTATTATGCAAGTCTATTCTCAAATTATATATTCTTAGTCTTAATTCACCGATGCAGGTTTGATGGTGGAATCCTTTTTCATAGACCAGTGTATACTGTACCTAGATGGTTGTTCTTAACTGACTATGGGCTTACTGAAAGTTCGTATAGCATACAGGTGTTCAGTGAGAACTGAATACTAAATATACTCAACGAGGACCCCAATAGACATCCCATAAAGTCGTCAATGGAAGGTCCTCACGAGTTGAGTAGTATACGTGGTCCTTTAACCTGAGTACTATGGTGGGCTTGTAAGTGATCTATCATACTTTAGTTCCACGCATATCACAGACCTTTCATAGTGTGACCGCTGGGTATGGTCCGATGCTTATAGAGTCTGGTGTATACAGATATGGAATTCGTCAGCTCATATGGATGACTTATATATCCGGATACCCAGAGACTGTATCTTAGAAAGTCTTATGGCCATAAACAACAAACCCAGAAAAAGAGTTTCCCACAGGGTTAAACAATATTGTAAAAGTGTTTACATATATTATTTATTAAGATACGTCTCAAGAAATAAGTTCACAGATTAGCACATAGGGATTTGACGGTAGTGATCTATATCCCTACTCTTCTAGGATATGATTGGCGGAAGGATTATATGTATGCGCTATGACCTCAACTTGTATGGTCTACTGTACTGATTTGTAATATCCATGACGTATGCGTGAGGCATCGATCTCAAGCTCATAGAATAATTATGTTTGACAAATCAGGAGTGGACTTAGAGAGTTCCGTAATATGAAGTGTGCTTGTTGTGCACTAGACAACGTACCAGATTGAATAGTTCAATCCAGAAAATTCCAACAAATCAAACATTTACTTCGGTTTTGCTTTGGTCGTGCACGTGTTAAGACTTAAGAGTTAAGTACATCAATTAGTTAACAATTAATTATTGACCAATAAGATATTGACACATGGCACATTGTGGGCCAATTATTGTTTGATTTAAAAATTACCTAAATGACCTTATTTGTTAGACAAATAATATCATTATTTTATTTATTAAAATGTTTATTGAATATAATAATAATATATTATATTATTATTTAAATTAAAATCAAACAATTCATTTTTTAGTTTAAATTGGCATGTGTTTCTACCATGATTTAATATGATTAAATCATTTGTTTAATATTAATTAAATGATATGATAAGTATAAATAGGTGACATTTGTTAATGATAGGCCTTAAGATGTTTCTTAATAATGAGAAAATATTTTCTTATTTGACCTAGATTAAGGCCAAATTCATTTAAATAATTTTTTATTTTGTTTTTTAATTTTGTTTATTGTAAACAATAATAAACAAATGAAAGAGCAATATATTGCTCAATTGATTAAGTGAAAATTAGGCCAAGGGATTGGTGGAAAGGGTAGGGAGAATTTTGAAAGGCTAAGTGTTAGAAAATTCTCTGAAGTGTTGAGAGCAAAAACACATTTTCTCCACTTTTCTCTTCCAGTTTGGTCACCCATACTATAAGGTAGAAACAAGGATTCAAGAGTTGAATCATTCGCTGGAAAAATAGCTATTCTAGCTTCCTCAAGCCCACTGTGTTAAGGAACTAGAATTATGAACGGGTTGCTTCAAGGTGGGTACTCCGATTCGACCATATACCAAAGGCTTGACAAGGTATTATTTCTCAATCTTGAAGTATTTTACATTTATGAGATAACATGTAAAAGTTCATTTGTGTTTATCATTAAGTAATTTATATTCCGTTCATCCGTTGCGCATGTATGTATGTGATACATATGTTATATTTGAATGACAGACACAAACCCACATGTATACACCCTAAGTTTAAAATCACTCACAGGCCTAGCCTCAACTAGACAACCCCAAACATGTAAGTGGTTAATACTAGGCTTCATGTCAGTCCATAACTTATAGGAGGTTTTATAGATACTACTATACTTGAAAGTATATTAAGGATATAAACTATAATTTTTAGTACTTCTCTTCAAAGTGATTCAGGTAAAAAAGAATTAATAATCATACTTATTACCATATATTTGAGTGTTTGATTTGTCTCTAGCAATAACATTTATGCTTGGTTTCCCAGACATTATATATTGTGAGACAATGCCATACTCCTCTAAGAATTTTAGAAACAATCCTAGACTTTATTCACTTGATCTATATCTTTAAGAGTTCAATTTCATTTCTTAGCAATACTATTCATGCTTGGTTTTCCAAACATTATGTATTGTGAGAAGATCTTGCATTTCTTTAAGAATTTTGGAAAAGATCTTAGCCATTGTTCACCTGATCTATCATATCTGCCATAGTATTAACCACTCAATCAGTCAGATTTGACAGCTTTAATTTTCTTATCAAGTTAATTTTTAACTTTTACTTTGAAAATCTCAAACACGTCTAGAGATTGAGACTTCTTATAAATCAAGTAAAGGTACTTATAACAAGAATAGTCGTCAATGAACATAATAAAATATTATTAGTTATTCCAAGAAGACATACGGAATGGTCACAAATATCATTATATATTAGTTAAGATGCTAGAACCCTTGTTAGCATCTAACTTTTTATTGTTTGTCTATTTTTTCTTAATGTACTTAATACAGACTTTAAAATTTATTAAAATAAAGTCATTAAGAATCCTATCTGACATAAGTCCTTTTATTCTATATTTAAAGATATGTCATAAATGCTTGTACCATAACATAGCAAAAGTTTTATCAGTTAACTTTCACTTAGTACCACATTTATTAATATGCAAGAATTCATTAAAAGAGGCATGAGTATTGATGAGCATATTTTATTTCTATCGTTTTAATTTTCTAAACTTGATGATTGCTCAAATTAAATAACAATAGATATTTTTAATGTGTTAATGTGATTTTGTAGGTTTCAAGTCAATGGAGCTATTTAGGGTAAAAAACTTAGGAGAACACGCAATTATATCAAAAATGCTGTAATGACTGCTATAGTAGATGTAAACAATATTTTGGAATTGTACTTTTTAATGCTATAGTACCTATTCCATGGTGCCAAAAAATGAGGGCGCAACGTGTGAACAGTAAAATAAATAGTATTTATTGTTCAAAGTGTAATGTTCACATGAACATTTTCCCCCCTCCCGCAACGATAAAAATTGGTACCACAGCACCATTTAATGTAGAAATTTCTAATTTTGCCATAATTTTGAAACTTATAAAAAGAAAGCTAAAGATCTCAATTAAAAAAGGGAGAAGAGAGCATGAAATAGAGAGAGAAACACATTGGAGCTTGGATTTGGATAAGATTATTAAAGATTGAAGGCTTCCCAAAAATTCTCTAACTAGTTCCTTCTTTCTCTCTTCTTCATTTATATTTATTTCAAGTTTGTAATTGTGTTTTGTGTTGATTTGAATATGAATACTTTTATGAATATTTGGATGAATGTAATTAAATATTTCTCTATGGATTACTAGATTATATATTCTAGAGATTAATGAAACTCTATTGAACATTATGTGTTTAATGACTATTTGATGCTTATTCATTTATGATTTTATATGCTTAGTGCTTCTAATTTCATTGGGAAATGGATTAGATGTTTTAAACAATTTGGGTTATGTATTGGGAGAGTCTAATTCATATATTGGTTGTAAAAAGTATAACTTTACGTTTGTTGAGTTAGGAGACTAATAAACTTAGAGTAATCATATAAGGGTAGCTTAATGCATGTTTGTATAATGGGTTAGATAGGGATATTAACTTAGTTATATATGCATAGGGTCTCATTCAACACTCGGGAGAGGTAATGAGATTAATCATACACCCTTGCTAATGAATGCATAAAATGAGTTGTTAATCACTAATGATAAAGAGCAAAGGAATAATAGAGTGAAATCAAGTCACTAGAAACCATTGCCATAGAACTCTCATATCTTTACTTTACCAAAGTATTTAGTTTTAAGCATTGTTTATTTTATAATTCAACTCTCTTAGATTAGCCTAGATAAATTTAAGTTGCCAACACCATATTATATAGCATTAATTTAGGATCTAATCCTTATGAGATGATACTCACTCATCATTGTATTACTTGATCATGACTGTGCATTTGCGGCTTAAATTCACGTGCATAATTTTGCGAACAAGTATCTAATTTATAAATATTATATATTAGAGAATTAGTATCAATAAGATTTGAATTTGGATAAAGACTGAATTTATTATTTTTGAATGAACAAGAATATCTTGATTTTTCTAAACTAGAAATAAAAATTAAATTATGTCTAAATGATAGTACATAATAAGTCTCATCTAAATTCAAAAAATATTCGGCATCTAATTGTAATCTAAATTATCCTATAGCCTCTATAGGATTCTATTCCCGTTTCTTACATAAATGCATCTTTCAATATTAATTGGCAACCGACTCCTCAAATAACCTTGCATAGACATACTTATGTGAGTTGTTGCACCTGTATCAACCCACCAAGTGTGTTTAGGTACAGAAGTTAAATTAACTTCAGGACAAACAAAGTTGAAAAGTATAGCTTTCTTAACATGCCATTTGATGTCTTTGGGACAATCCTTCTTCACATGATCAACCTTTTTGCAAAAGAAACAAGTAATAATAGTGTCTTGATTCTTATGCACCTTATTATGTAAAGTCTATATTACAGTTTCTTTTTTTATTGATAACTTTATCTTGAGAAGTACTTGTTAAACGAGCATTTTTAGTCTTTTCTCGCTTTAATTGAAATAAACTCAGTAAGAGTCTACTTATCCTTTTAGATATTATAACTTATTTTACATTGGCTATATTGTGTAGAAAGAGATATCAAAACTAAATGCACAAGAAAGTCATCAGACAGCTCCAACTTTAGCACATTTATTTTTGAAGCGGGATTAGACATTTGTATGATATACTCTTTTATATTCTCTTTGCCGTTATATCTCATTGAAACAAGGTTAGCCAGTAGCATACTTGCTTTAACCTTTTCATAATTGGTAAAGCATTGCTCAATTTCCTCAATGAATTTCTTAGCATTTTCCTCCTTAGAAATAATGCCCCTAAAGATTTCTAAAATGGCACATTTCATGATCAGGAGACACATGTGATTAATGTTAGGGTTGGTGCTTATGTGCCATCCATGAATGTACATATACTTATTATTTATACAAGTGTACATTCCCATTAAATCACTAATGTCTATTTATATGGTACCATGCAATGTAACATTACAGACATTGTATAATCTAAAGGAGTTCAGATCTGATATAAAAGAGTTTAGATGAGGGCCCACAGTTGGCCACGTTGAGAGATATAAATGTTAAAAATTAGCACAACTAATTATTAGCTGATTATAATTCTCAACGAAGATCTAAAAGTTGGAGCTTTGTTTGTAATGGGACATAGACCCGGGAATATACTAGTAATTGCATAGTTGCAAGAGTTGCAATTAAGTGCCAGAAAATATTAGTTGTGCAAGTATGTTCTCGAATATTGTCCTTAATTTATTTCTACCGATGCTGGTCTATCAGTAAATACCTTTATATAGATCATCATATGTCGGACCTATAAGGTATAGATGGTTGTTTCTAGTCAATGTCGAGCTTGGAGCTTATATTGACATATGGGTATCCAGTTAGGACTGGATATATGACAAACTCATGAAGACCTCCGATAGACACCCTATGTAAGCCATCAACGGAGGGTCCTCTCGAGTTGAGTAGTATATGTGGTTCTTTGTCTTGAGTGCCACGGTGGGCTTGTAAGTGATCCACCATACTTTAGTTTCACACATGTCATAGACCTTTTATAATGTGATTGCTAGGTACGGTCCGATGCTTATAGAGTCTGCTATGTACTGATATGGGATCCGTCCACTCGCATGGGGAGTTAGATATCCAGATGTTTCAAGACTATATCTTAGAAAGTCTTGTGGCCACAAGCATTGATCCCGAGAAAGAGTTTCCCCCAAGGTGTAACAATATGGCAAATGAGTTTTTGCATATTGTTCAGTGAGATACAAGTCTGGGGATATAATATGAATGAGCACATGGGAATTTAATGGTGATAATCTATATCCCCGCACATCCAGGATATCATGACGGAAGGACTATATATATGTGTTGTGGCATCAACTTGGATGGTTGACGTGCTAATTTGTATTTTCGTGACGTATGTGTGGGGCAGTGTTCACAGACTTATGGAATAGTTCCATTTAATGAATCAGGCATGGACCTAGGGAGTCCCGCGATATGGAGTGTACTCATTGAGCACTGGGACAACGTACCAGATTGAATTGTCCAGTCCAGTAATGTCCAACACTATCACAGGAATGCGCACGTATCTGTATTTAAATGTTAAATATAATAATTAGTTAACAATTGTTGTTTACTAATTGTATCATGATACATGACTCATTGTGGACTCGGTTGAATTTACCCAAGTGTAGGTATGGTGAGACTCACTAAGGGGCAAACTTAGTAACTATTCAAGAGGGATAAATTGATAATTTCACACATTAATTATTTAATTATTAAATAATAAAAAATATCTCATTATTATATATTATAATATAATATAATATTATTTGTTATAATAATATTATATTTATATTTAGTTGTCATCCATTAATTCATATAATATTATTATTTATTGTTATATTAATTAAAGTTAGAGTTGTGGCTAAGTCTTGTAATTTTATTATTATAATATTATTATTTTATATATATTTGAGATATATATGTGTGGAACGGAGGAAGCAAAAGAGTTTTTGCTTCATTTTAGTTGTTGTCTTTGAAATTAAAAATAATTGTTGCTTTGGTTTCAAAATGGTGGCCGGGCAAATAGATGAAGAAAAGGAGATTTGATCTCTTATGAAATGGTTTCAAGTGTTGAGACTAGTCTATAAATCATCTTCATTATTGGCTATAAGTTACAACAATCAAGAATATATTTTATTGATTAAAGAATTAATTAAAGGAAAAATAAATTCAAAAGGGTTTGAGAGTTAAACTCAGTGCTGAATTTAGAGCTGCTATTCTAACTTACCAAGCCCATTGAGTTGGTGACTAAAACTACCAATGGGTTGGTCTCTAGGCGGATTCCTACAATATACGTGTAAAATGTTACACGTTTCGGTAATTTCTCAACCCTTCAAATATATTAATTTGATTAATATATTTTGTGTGTGTTTATTATATGGTTTTAATTATTCCACTGCTTTAAATATGTATAAGATACGTATTTTATACAATGAACACTGTTACACATGCATACACCCATGTACAAAAGATCCTCTACAATTAGAACAATCCCACTTTTTCTAAATTCTTTTTACCTTCAGTAGAACTTAGATAAGTGAGAGTAATAGGTCGTTCTATCCAAAGCATAAGGTTAATATCCATGTAATCGAAAATAATCATAATTTTCTCTTTTAAATTCTTAAAGTTGATGCCATTAAGCACATGGATGAAATTTATATTGGCAGTTACAAAAGAAGCAGAAGAAACTAATAGAGAACACACAATAAAACAATAAGCTCACAATCATGTCATTACCTTAAGTATATACATGCATAACATAAGAAAATATACAAAGGCGGGCTCTATCATGAGATACCTAGCATAACATTGATATTTAGTCTTTGAACAGAACTATCAATTATAAGTGGTACTCTCAATGCAGTAATCAAATATTGATAATAAATCATGCTAACAATAAGTCTTTCTTTGGACCGACTTATTATAAACATAGAAAACTTGATAATTATCACACATTTATTACTGCAAATATACCTATTGTTTGACCAAAAATAATCTTCATTTGGACCGATTATTTTTTACATAAATATTAAACATATTTATCTTAATATTCTAAAATATATAAATCTACAAATCAAAGGCCACTTTGGCAACATGTTATGTTAATCAATTTATTTTAAAATATAAGACAAGTAATTTAAAGAAAAATAACTAAAATGACCACAATAAAAAATTAACTTTTTCTTATGCACTAGAGTGGTGCGTGATTCCAAGGCTACTATAATTACAATGCTGCTTAAAGTCTAAAATATGATCAATGACATTTGGGTCAAATCCAAATAGGTTAGATTTCATATTAGTTCTCCGTGAATTAGGTTAAGTCGACCCAATTCTCTAAAAAATAATTAAAAAATCTCTAAATTTTAACCTTTAGTATAATTACGTTGGCATTGTGGCACATACCTTTTATCTGGCTAGTGCCATGGCACTACGTTGCAGCGTCATGACAATCCATGCAAATTTGGGAACTCCAAATTTATCAAAGAATGCGAAAATACCAAATTTTAGCCTAATTTCGATGTTTTCATCATTAGTTCTTCAAATCAACTACAATAAATCAAATTTAAACCTTCAAATCACAATAAGAAAACAATATACATAATATTTTCCTCAATAAAATCATAAAATTTTACAAAATTTATACATATAATACTTTTACCCTAACAAGTCATATGAAAAAAAAGACATTCAAAACATAAATATATGTATAAACAATCATAATAATTTAATATAATTTCAGCTTTGATATTACTTATTAGATATAAATATAAATAGGATGTATAACCTACATAATATAAACCCTAGATCTTTAATGTTATAAAGATGGATGTTTAAAAAAACATACAGGAGAAATCTATAGCAATTTAAACATAAGAATTAGCAACCTTGAATGAGAACAAAGAGTATAACAATCTTCCACAATCAATCTATGTAGTGTTCAATGAAATTCTCCTCAATGGTGAAAAATAAGAAAAGAGCTTTATGTCTAATGTTTGATTTGGGGACTACAATCTTGAAAGAGGTCTTTATATACTAAGTTAAACTATAATTCATAAATTATAATTCAACTAATATTAGATTTTTACACATAATAAATTCATATCAAATTAGCCTAAGTGCCCAACTCGACATAGAGAAAATTATTGTAGCGTCATTACAAATCTTAAACCAAAGTTCAATGCTTGGCCACGTATTAATTCGTGGCTTCTCCCTTCGCCATGCAAAATAGAAATATTCTAAAGCAATTCTAATTTCAACAAACCAACTTATCATGCCTATTGTTATTAATTTTTAAATTTATAGGTTTAATTAAAATTAAGCCTTATTTTAAATATGTTCAAAATAATATTCCTTATTTAAAAAATAATGGTATTTCTAAATTATACAACCATGAAACAGCAATGCATAATATCTATTTTGAAAATTTCTAATTAGTTTTATGAGTCCATATGAAATGATAGCATTAGGGATAATAGCAGACCGAATTTGGGACAAATACTCTTAAACCTGCATCCGTATCCGCTTTAAAAATAAAATACTAAATCTTTACCAAATTCGTTGTGAGTTTGGAGTTTCAATATCAAACCCACTCTAATAGGTATATACTCATTACCAAACCCATAACGAGTTATCCATAGATTTTAAACAAATTTGGTAATTAGTAAATAGTACTTAGTACGTGCTAGGACCGAATGCTAAAAGTGAGTAGTGTTGCATGCTTAGCACACTTAGCACATGTACTAGGAACGCATACTAAGCATACAACATTGTGCGTCTAGCACTTTGCATGCATGTTAGGAGCTCACGCTAAGCGCGCAAAGTGATGCCTCTAGCACGTGTGCTAAGAGCACATACTGAGCGAGCAATGTCGCGTGCCTAGTGCTTAGCGTATGCTAAGGGAGCAACGTTGTACGTCTAATACTTAGCATGAGTGCTAGGAGCCCATGCTAAGTGCACAACGTGCACTCTCAGTACACATGTTATAAGGCATGTAATACACAACATATTGCCTTTTCTTTTTCTTTAAAATTTTTTTAAAAAAATATAATATCCACGAATTCTTTTCAATGGCAAGCGTTCAGTGCGTGACATAAAGATGAAAAAATTACATGCATATTAGGAATGATTTTGTAATATTTGAAGTGGGTTTAGCATTCAAAATTAAAACTAGTAGAGAATTTGGGACGGGTACGAATTTTTTATCGAATCTGGATACCTATCCCAAATTTGCTGCTGATTTTAATTTTGAATGCTAAACCTGCTTCAAATATTATCAAATCATTCTCAATATACGGGCAATTTTACCATCCTTATGTCACGAGCAAGACGCTTGGTATTGACCCAAAAGACTAACCTGTTAGGTTATACTGCATACCCGCCCATATATACCTAAATCCACCCAATTGTTATTCGATGTGGAACAAGACATTCTCTCCCACTAAATCACTTGTCGCCCTCGTCGCGGTCCGGCCCAAACTTAGAAGTCAATCTAGCCCATATTGCCTATCCCCTGGAGCTAGGGGACCCACTATCCATGATATACCCAAGATCCACCCAATTGTTATTCGATGTGAGACATGACATTCTTCCTTACTCAATCACATTCTCTCTCTAATTTTCTTCGCTACCGTCAATCTCTTTGTTACAAACACTTGAAGAAATTTTTAATGCTATGGTTGAAGCAAAAGACTACCAATATATTTCAGAGCTTCTTATTCATCTAAAGAAACTTTTGTCAAAACCCAAATCCCTTCTCATTCTTGTCCACGTTTCTCTCAGAATCACAGAGTGCAAGTCATTGATGAGATGTTGCAATATTTTATCCTTTTAAGACCTTGTTCTCACCCCACATTGCCTATGCTTACCTCCTAACATATACCCTCTAAAGTTCTCTTCCTCTCTCGCTTGCTCTTGCCATCCTCCAATCCACTCTTTGTTCTGGCTGTAATTCTATCCTTTAAACATGTCTCATTCTCTCTTCTGAATAGCTAGAGAGAAGGCACCAATCTCAGTCTATTGCTGATAATCTATTAGAGATGTAGACCATTAGGTATCATCTTAATTGTGGTACATGTAATTACCTTTTATTGTCACTTTAGTCCGTTGTTCAGTTGGCTGAGGTAGTTAAAGTCTTGAAAGGCATAAGTAAATTAGGACGTGTTCCTGATTGGGAGAGTTACAACATAGTTACTAGTGAATGAGCACAACCAGGAGCACTATTAGGTAATAGATATGATGAAAGAAATTGATAGGACCCGACCCAAGTACTCCTCAGAAGTTGAGGTGGATCCTACGATAACATAAAACTAACATACTTTTCACTTATTGCATCTGATACAATGAGACTACGTGCCTCAATAAAAATATACACGTGCACACAAGTATACAAGACATAATTACTCATCCAGCTATGTGTATAGTGAGCCAACCTTAAAATGTGAAGATTGTAACACATTGTACAAATCCCTCCAACAACCTGAGAAAAACATAGGGAAAAATAAGAAAAATGGTGAATTTGTAGCTTAGTGAGTAGATATAATCTAAAAATATTATATACTTCATAAAAATATATGCTAACAAAAATAATTTCTTAATAAGAATGTATTGAAAATTAATACTAACATACGTACAAGTCTAAAATCATATAAAGATCATAAAACTGTATTTTGGGTAACATGAATCATGTACTGATATCGCACACTATTATAAAATCTATATTGAAGCTGAATATGTGTAACATAACTCTAGAAATATATACTATATACATACTGAAAACTACGCCAAATTTGTACTTGAAAAAAACGTGGTCTCATCTAGCATAGTAACTCACGCACAGACAGAGTGAGGGAACATGGTCTCACCTAGAAAAAAGCTGCATTGCTCGAGCAAAGCAAATAAACTGGTCTAACGCATACGCAGAGCAAACTAAACTAAAGCGAAAGTTATGCATGTGGTAGTTTAAAAACTACTACTATATAATATCACGGAAGCATAATTATTCTAAAATAAATATTTCTATATTGAACGTAATCATAAGCTATACTATAAATAATTCTAAAATATTTTTGAATATATTAATTAGTATAAATATTTATATGTCTAAAAATAAATAATGAATAAATCCAATAACGTGTAATTAAATCATAAGTTGTTATATTAAAAATAGATCAATTATATATAGTTATGCACTCACAAAACTGCGATAATCCTGAGTTGGATTAGAATCTTGAAGTTTATCAGCTGTTGGTATAATCCCTAAATCACAGGATAATAAAATATATTTTTAGGACTTATATGTTTCATAAATACTGAAATATATTCATTCTAATATAGTAAAACAATTACCCATTGAATCAGTAGATACTAATTTAACTACCCAAACTCGTTATCAATAAATTTCTCTTTATTTCTTTTTTTTTAATTTATATTTCCTCTCAAACTCTCTTTCTTTTTTTTTCTCTTTTCCTTTATTTTTCTTTTCTTCTTTTTTTTTTTTTTGGTTCTCTATTTCTTGTTCTCAATTCCCAAATATCATTTTTGTAAGCAAATGGAATGAAGCAATTCCATTTATATAGAGAAGTTGGCCACCTTTTTCACCTAATTTGAAAAAGCCATCATTTGCAATATATTTAATTTTTTATTCTTAATCTTAAGCATTAAGATTTCTTCATGGAAAATAAAGAATTGAAATTCAATTTCCCTTACAATGCCATCATGTTCAGGGTGTAATTCCTGGCCCATGTGTTCTCTTCCCAATTAATCTATTGCCAAACATTTCATTATTCCCTTATTTTATTCTTAATATTTGCTAATTATGTCTAAGGTGTATTATTCAATGCCAAGTATGTTATACTAAAGGAAGCAAAATTCATATGTATTACAATTCCTTCTCCCTGATAAGAATTTCATCTTCAAAGTTCATGTACTTATTTAAAACAAATGTGGATAAGAGCTCTTATCGGATCCTCCCGCTCCCAGGTGGCTTCTTTTGCTACATAAATTCTCTATAGGACTTTAACTTACGGAATAGTCATATTACGCATTATTTGTTTGCAGTCTTCAAGTATCTAAATAGATTACTTATCATAGGTCAAGTCCTGCCTTAATTGGACTGGCTGAGTATTTAAAATATGTAAAGGATTAGGTATATACTTTCATAGTATAGAAATATGAAACACATCATAAAAGCGTGATAACTTAGGTGATAATATTAAGTAGTAAGTAATCACACCAACCCTCTCAACTATCTCATACAGTCCAATGTGTTAAGGACTCAGTTCCTTTTGTCTTCCAAAATAAAATACATCATTTCATAGAACAACTCATAAGAAAAGACTATCATCAATTACAAATTCAAGTTATTTGCAATATTTCTCTTTGTAACTCTTCTGTCCATCTTGAGCTATCTTGAGTTTGTTTGTTATAGTACTAATTTTCTCACTAATAGTCTGGATAATCTCTGATCCCAATAATTTCCTTTCTTTGAATCATCTCAACAACTTAGAGTTCTATATTTTATTTTATATAAAGCCTCACATGATGCCATATGGATACTGTATTGAAAGGTGTTATTATAAGCAAACTCCATCAATGATAAATGATCATCACAGTTTTTTCTAAACTGCAACACACAGGCTTGAGCATATCTTCTAATATCTGTATAGTTTTTTCTGACTGCCCAATTTTCTAAGGATGAAAAGCTGTATTAAAGTTTTACGTAGTGCCTAAGGTTTTTTATAAGTTAGGCCAGAATTTAGAGGTGAATTGAAGATCTCTATTTGATACAATAAACACTGGAGTCCCATGCAATCATATAATCTGACTCATATACAATTGAGTCAGCCTATCTAATAAGTATGAAACCTTATAAGGTAAGAAATGAGCAGAATTCGTGAGTCGATCAACAATCACCCAAATACTATTATGACCACTACGAGTATATAGAAGCCTAACAACAAAATCCATGGTGATACACTCCCACTTTTAATCAAGAATTAAAAGTGGTTGAGATAATCCTGCTAGCCTTTGATGTTCTATTTTAAGCTGTTGATAAATTAGGAAGTGAAATACAAACTCTGCAATCTCTCTTTTAATACCTTGCCATTAATAATTCTTTCTTATAATAAGATACATCTTAGTACTGCTCAGATACATAATATAAGTTGAGATGTGAACTTTTTCTAAAATCTGCTTCTTTAACTCTGAGTTATTTTGAGTACAAAGCCTATTACCCATAACTAATATCTTATCAGCTCTCAATATTAAACCAGTCCATATTTCATCTCTCGAATCTAATCAATCAATATAAGCCTAACTTAAAAATGTGTTAGAAGAATCCAAACTCATCCTTAGATAATTCAATCCCCATAGATCTTAGTTCAACTAAAAGTGGAAGATAAGTAACTTTTAAATGAACTAAAGAGCTAGAAGACTTCTTGCTAAGTGCATCTGTTATTACATTCACCTTGCTTAGATGACAATCAATTGTACAATCATAATCTTTTATCATATCTAACAATCTCTATTGTCTCAGATTCAGGTCTTTTTGTATGATCAAGTACTTCAAATTATTGTGATCAGTGAACATTTGACATATGACACCATATAAATAATGTCTCTAAATCTTCAAGGCAAACACTATTGCTGTCAATTTTTAATCATATGTAGGATAATTCAGTTTATGCTTTTTGAGCTGCCTGGAAGCATAGGCTATCACCTTCCTATAATGCATCAACACACAACCTAATTCTATCTAGAAGTATCACTGTAAATTAAAATCCTTGAGGGCCAGATGGGAGTGTAAGAAGAGAAATTGAAGTAAATCTCTTTTTAAATTCTTGGAAACTATCTTCACATTCATCAATTCAATTAAATTTTATATTCTTTTTGGTCAACTTTGAAGCGATGCAACAATCTTAGAAAGGTCTTTAACAAACTTATAGTAATAACCTATTAGATCGAGAAAACTTTTCACTTTTATCACACTAGTTGGTTACTCCTAATTTACTATAGCTTCAATTGTTTGAGGATCCACATAAATTTCATCAACTGAGATCATATGGCCAAAAAAATTCAACTTTATCTAGCTAAAATTGACATTTATTGAACTTAGCATATAATTATTTATTCCTTCAAGTCTACAATATTAGCCTCAATTTCTCTGTATGCTCCTCGAGTTCTAAAGGCAGTCTTGGACACATCAATATCTCTAATCTTGAACTGATGATACCTTCACCATAAAATCACTCTTTGAGAACAATTGTGCACTCTATAGCTGAACAAATAAATGATCAATGCGAGGAAGTACGTATATGTTGCCTATAGTGACTTTATTTAGCTCTCGATAATTAATATATAATCTCATGGTTCCATTATTCCTTTTAATAAACAATATTGATACTCCTCATGGTGATACACTAGATCTGATGAAACACTTATCTATTAATTCTTATAACTAATTCTTCAACTCTTTTAATTCAGATGGGTCATTCTGTATGGTGCCTATAATCAAATCAATCGTAAAGTTATTTTCTTTATTTGGTGGAAAATCTAGAATGTCTTCAAGAAATACATTATTAGCCAATAATGATATTGGCATGGCTACCATCTTGAGGCCTTTGACTCTATATATTGCTTCCAATAAATAGAGATATAGAGCTCTAGACAGAACTCTGCCTCTGCCTTTTTACTGATATAAGGCACTGGTTATACCATTGATTGCCCGAATATCCTATATAGGTTGTGTCTCCTCTAAGTGCTCTTCTACTACTGGATTTATTAGTTGACCAACTCTAACCTTATTTCTGCTTAAATGACTGAAATCTACATATATCTACAAGGCTTCTCTCAACCCTCATTAAAACCCTTACTCACTCACTAAAATAATAGTGCCTCATGACTGTGACCATTGTCCTGATATAGCATTATTAAAATCTATTACATTTATCCTTCTTATTCTGCACTGTATATAAGGGGAATTTCAATAACTCTAATCAATTCTCGTACTACTCCGTTGTTATATCTCAAAGACTTACTGACTTGGATGTCTTGGTAAACAATATGTAAAAATTTTAGCATTAAACTCTTTATAAAAATCAACCCAACTAATAACTCCTTCATATCTACATAAAACTTGTTAAGGTCGGTGCTTACGTGCCATCCCTGAATGTACATATACTTGTGTATTTATACAAGTGAACATTTCCATTAAAATGGTTATACCTATTTAAATAGTACCATGCAATGTACATTACAAACATTGTATGATCTGAAGCAATTCAGATCAGATCTAAATGAGTTTAGATAAGGACTCATAGTTAACTACGCTGAGAGATATAAATGCTAAATGTTAGCACAGCTAAGTGTTAGCTGGTTATAATACTCAACGAAGATCCAAGAGTTGGAGCCTTGTCTCTAATGGAACATAGACCTGGAATATACTAGTAATGGCATAGTTACAAGAGTTGCAATCGGGTACCAGAAAATGTCAGTTGCGCAAGTATGTTCTCAAATAATTATCCTTGATCTATTTTTGTCGATGCGGGTCTGTCAATGGATACCTTTATATATAGATCAGCATATGTCGTACTTATGAGATATAGATGGTCGTTCCTAGCCGACAGTGAGCTTGGAGCTCGTATTAACATATGGGTATCCAGTTAGGACTGGATATGGGATAAACTCACGAGGGCCTCCGATAGACACCCTATGTAAGCCCTCAAAGAAGGGTCCTCTCGAGTTGAGTAGTATACATGATCCTTTGACCTGAGTGCCACGGTGGGATTGTAAGTGATCCATCATACTTTGGTTCCACGCATGTCAAGACCTTTCATAGTGTGACTCTTGGGTGTCGCTGGGTATGGTCTGATGCTTATGGAGTCCGCTGTGTACAGATATGGGATCCGTCAGCTTGTATAAAGAGTTAGATATTCAGATGCTTTGAGATTGTATCTAAAAAATTCTTGTGGCCACAAACATTAATCTCGGGAAAGAGTTTCTGTCAGGGTGGAACAATATGACAAAGAAGTTTGTACATATTGTTCAGTGAGATATAAGTCTGGAGATAAGACATGGATGAACCCTAGAGGATTTGACGGCAATGATCTATATCCCCACACATCCACGATATCATGATGGAAGGACTATACGTATACGTTGTAATCTCAACTTGTATGGATCAACGCGTTGATTTGTATATCCGTGACGTGTGCGTGGGGCATTGTTCACAGACTCATGGAATAGTTCTATTTGACGAATCGGACGTGGACCTAGGGAGTCCCGCAATATGGAGTGTACTCATTATGCACTAGGGTAGCGTATCGGATTAAATATTTTAATCCAGCACTACCATAGGAATGCGTGCATTTATGTATTTAAGCATTAAATACAATAATTAGTCAATAATTATTATTTACTAATTGTATAATGACACGTGATGTATTGTGGACCCTCGGTTGAGTTTACCTAAGTGTTGGATTTGGTGCGACCCACTAGGGGGTATACTTGGTAACTATTTATAAGGAGTAAAATGGTCATTTTACACATTAATTATTTAATTGTTAAATAATCAAAATATCTCATTATTATATAATATAATATTATTTTAATTGGGTGCCAAATAGTTGACATCCATTATATTGTTTTATTATTATTTATATTATATAATATATTATTTTATTATATTATTATATATATATATAGTGAGATGTGTGTGTGAGAAGCAAGTGAAAGTATGTGTTTTTGGTGTTGACGGGAAATGGAGAAAATGAAAAGGAATTGAAATGTTTCATTTCCATGGTGCCGCCGAGAAGAAGAAAGAAAAAAAAATAGAGAAAAATGAAATTGTTTCATTTTTTCTATGGTACCAAAAGAAGCAATTGTCAATTGCTTCAATCTCCATTTCTTATCCTTTTAGAGAAAATGATGAATACACATTATCATCCATTTTGGGGTTAAGAATTAATCATGTGCTAGATATAGAGTTGCTGTTCTAGCTCACCAAGCCTACCAAGTTGGCCATTAGAACCGCCCACGAGTTGGTCTCTATGCGAACTCTGAGAAAATACGTGTATAATGTTACACGTTCAGGTGAGTTCTCAACCTTTGTAATATATTAATGTGAGTAATATAATTTATTTATTGTGTTTATTGTATATTTAGATGCTTCCGTCGCGTTTAATATGTATATGATACGTATTTTAGGCAATAAACACAATTGCACATGTATATTTCCCCATATATTAGATCCCCGACAAAAATGGTATCAGAGCCATTTATGACATATTTGGGTGGTATTTGAGGGAATGGATGCAAAAGGATCAATATAAATGGCGTGTTTCAAGTGTTGAAATGGGTATGCCAAAAGGGGATCACTGGACGCTGCAACGCCAGAGGGCTGGTGCAGCAGCGCTGGGGGTTCGACCTCCTAGTAGTGTAGCGCTGAAGATTTGGTGCCACAACGCTGAGGGTTCTTTCTCCTAACACTGCAGCGCTGGTGAGCCCGTGCTGAGGCACTGAGGTTATGGAATTTGCCCCCCAGCGGTGAAAGTTGGGCACCGCAGCGCTAGAGGTTTGACCTCCCAGCACTGCAGCGATACAATCTGGCGCTGCGGCAGGGTACTGTTTACTTGAACAGTAGCAAATGAATAATATTTTGTATTGTTCACAACTATAGTGATTTTGAACAGTGTTTCAAAATTAATTTTGTATGTGTAGATTTATGAGATGTAGTAATAAAATTTATTAGTCTACATTATAAATCAGAGTTTATGAGATGCAGTGATAAGAGTTATCGGTCTACATTATAAACCAGGATTAAGTTTTCTATGTTGGTAACCACAATAGGAGCCCTACTAGTGGAGGTTAGTTATGCTTACATAGAAAAATTAATTAATTGAGAATCACCCTCTTCATGAGATAAAGACCTAGGACATACACAAAAATCTCTCTTAATCAGATTGAAGAATATTACATTATGAGATAATATTTTATTCTTCTGATCCGTCTTGTCAATACGGTGTTAGACAAGTCACGTTGGCCTTTTCACAATATTGATACAGCATGAGGAACTTGGTTAGTTGGGCTTGGACTATACCGGTTAAACATGAAATGAGGCAAATATATGCGAAATTATTGCCCAATATTGATACAGCGTGAGGGTAGTATCGGTAGCATATATTTAATCATTGACAAGTAAATCTGGAATACACTTACCCAATCTTGCGACAGCATGAGGATAAGATGTATTCAGGATCATGTGATAAGAGTTGCATGAGATGCATATGACAAATGTTGTCTACCTGTTGGGTTTACAAAGGCCAATATTGCTACAGCGTGAGTCCCGAGTAAATTTTAATAGGATCTACTTCCCCCTGTATAGTTTAAAAGAGTTTAAACTATCGTCTTCCCGTTCGAGAGATTACCGGGATTATGTAAAATAGTAGGATGGCATTTTAAATTGAAAATGTATAATTAGTATACCCATGATTTAAAACGGTCTATTAGCGATTTAATGACTATTCCGCCTACATCTCCCATTAGTTTGGCCTGTCAAGTATAATGGCCACTACGAACTATTTGGTGTGCATAGTTGATGCACTCTAACTCAAGGGTACTAAAAATTACTCCGACTGGCAAATGAATCTCATAAATGTTCTGGATTAAAAAAAATTTGAATTTATTGTTGATTAGAGTTTTTTGTAAGGTATTTCTTATAACACATCTTTAGAAGATATGAATAGAAGGGGTGTGACCTTCTTTGTTCAGGGTGCTTCATCTTCTACTCCAAGTATATCTGGTAAAACCAAATGTGTAAGAAGAAGAAGATGAGGCAGAAACTCAGGATAAATCCTTAGAGGCAACATTTATCCAAAGATCTACAAGAGAACAATGTAGAAAGCGTTTCCACTACATTAAGGTTAGGTATTGAAAATCCCACTACCCTGAAAGCCTTATAATTGTCAGGAAGATTCCTACAAGATTGTGTTTGATAGACATAGACATTTTTAGGGCATATGATTCTAGTTCAAGCTGGGTATGAAATACCGCATGTCCTTCTCATATATGTAATATATTGCAGGAATTGAGAGAGACTAGAATGCAACAGCATGTAGAAATAAAGTTAAGAGTAGGAAATTGTGATTTCTTGTAGGTCCAAGTTGTTGGGTAGCTTGACTTATTTCTCGTATACGATACAATGGTTGTATTGTATAATTAATAAAATATCCAAAACATCATTTGACAATTTGTGTCCCTTCCTGTACTTGACAGTGAAGGATATCATTTGAATATTAAGAATAGTTCCTTATGTTCATGTGATGTGAATGATGTTTTATTATCTGAATGTCAATTAATAAATTGATATTATATACAATTAGAAATGTCTATAGATCAGAATCTTTAAATGATATAGAGCTGTAGTATATAAGTTTAGGTCATATAGGCGTGAGACGCTTATCCATCTAATTAAGGATGGTTGGATTCCTAATCTGACCATGAAGACTTAACTAGTTTATGAATAATGTATTCACAGTAATGACCTAACATACCATAATGTACATCACATCCCTTCAATTAGATCGAGGTAATGAGTACATTAACAACAATTTTTTCATTTATTTAAGAAAGAATGAGATTCTCACTCATTATAGTCCTCTGGGTACTCCACAACATAATGATGTTTTGGAGAGGAGAAATCAGACTTTATTAGATATGGTTCAATTTATGGTGAGTGTTACCGATCTATATATGTGAGAATATGCTCCAAATTCAATTGCTTATTAAGCAGAGTTCAATCAGAAGCTGTTCCTTTCATTCCGTATGAGATACAGAAAGGAAAGAAGTAATATCTTAAATATGTTAAAACTTGGGGCTGTCCTACTTACGTAAGAGTTACGCAGCAGAGTATCTTATTTTATAATAGTTACTCAATAGGATAAACAATCTCTTAAGGGGTACAAGTATAGGTTTATTGAGTATCATGTGAATTCAATAGGATACTAGGTTTATGATTTAGAGAAGAGAAATGTGTTCATTTCTCGACATACCACTATTCTAGAGAAAAAGTTTCTCATAGATCGTGGGAATCATAGAAAGATTGAACTTGGTGAAGTCAATCTAGAAATCAATAAACCAATGATGAAAATTCAGGCTCAATTAAGCAGTGACCTTTTAGCACACTTCCCAATAGGTCGGAAAGGATTTCTAGGTCACGTATTAGGTATGTTTGATGCCTGAAGCTGAATCTAGAATTTTCTTGGTGGAAGAAAATTATCCTTTGACCTATAGGGAAACGATGTCAGACATAAATTTGGGAAGCAGCAAGAAACCATGAAAAAAAACTTGACTCTATGCAACATAATCAAGTTTGAGACTTGGTTAAGCTACCCGTGGGAATTGTCCTCATTAGTTGTAAAGAGTTTACAAGATGTAGTATGAGCCAAATGGAAGGTAAAGACTTTCTAGGCCCTATATTTATTCTAAGAAGGTAATCCTCACTGATCTGGGATCATTTGAGAGTAAACCTTTGGACCAATATTAATGCTAAAGTCGATTAAAATGTTATTGGCTCTTGCAACATATTATGACCTTGAGGTTTGGCAGATGGATGTAAAGATGACATTCCTGAATGAATACCTCGAGTAAGAGGTATTCATATAACAGCCTGAAGGTTTTACGTTCGGCCAAATTTTTGGACTAGTGTGCAGGCTAAAGAAGTCTATTTATAGGCTAAACAAGGCTCCTAAAGTGGAATCATTATTTTAATGAGATAATTAGATTGTCTGGTTTTATAAAAAATGATGAGGAAGCTAGTGTGCATGAAAGATCAGTGGGAGCATGATAGTCTTCTTGATGCTCTTTGTTAATGACATACTAGTCATTGGAAATGATGTCAGTATGTTATAATCTATCAAAGTAACTCATAAGAATTTCTCCATGAAGTAGTTGGGAGAGGATTCCTTTATACTAGGTATAAAGCTTTATAGAGATAGAGCTAGGAAGCTGATAGGACTCTCCCAAATTATTTCACATTAATAACGTCTTAAAAGGTACGATTTAATTAACTATGAGATAGTTAACGTATCTTTTCGACATGGTGTTCATCTTTCGAGGAGAGTGTCTCTTCAGAGGAATGATGAGAGAGTTAAAGTGTCTAATGCACTAGATACATTAGCTTCTTAGAGCTATGATGTGTTTGAGACCTGATATCAATTTGGCTGTAAGAGTTACAAGCTAATTTCAGTCTGATTCAGGTGACCACCAGTTGATGGTAGTCAAACATATCCTGAGATACCTTGAGGATACAAAGGATAAGTTTCTCAAATATAGAGAAAGTAACTTACAAGTGAGAAGATGCACGGAGTCAAACTTCTAGTTTGACCTAGATGATAGAAAGTCTACATCTGGCAATGTACTCATTCTCAATGGTACTAAGTGAGTTAAATTACATCACATAGGGGTTCACTGCTAATTTTTATAGGCGTAGCGGAAAAGGCAGTGTGGATTTATAAGTTTATCGCTTGACTTGGAAGAGTTACAAGATAGATGGATCTTATCCCATAGTTTTGTGATAAAACTTGGCTATAGCACAGGCCAAGGTACTAAGAGGACACCAGTACTCTGATCATATTGAGATGAGTCTCACATGAAAAGAGGGATTTTGGCTTAGAGATATGTGATTAAAAATTTAGCAGACATACTTTCTACGGCCATAACGCTAAAAGTGTTTATAAAATATGTAGAGTTGATATGTATGAGATACCATCAGGTATGGTACTGAAGCAAATGCGAGATTGTTAAGGTCTGTGCTTACGTGTTATCCCTAAATATACATATACTTGTGTATTTATACAAGTGTACATTCCCATTAAATCGCTAATACTTATTTAAATGGTACCATGCAATGTAACATTACAGACATTGTATGATCTGAAGGAGTTCAGATCAGATCTAAAGGAGTTGAGATAAGAGCTCATAGTTAGCCACGCAGAGAGATATAAATGCTAAATGTTAGCACAGTTAAGTATTAGCTGGTTATAATACTCAGTAAAGATCCAAGAGTTGAAGCCTTATCTATAATGGAACATAGACCTGGGAATATACTAGTAACTGCATAGTTACAAGAGTTGCAATCGGGTGTCAGGAAATGTCAGTTGCGCAAGTATGTTCTCAAATAATTATCCCTAATCGATTTTTTTCGATGCGGGTCTGTCAGTGGATACCTTTATATATAGATCAGTGTATGTCATACCTATATGATATAGATGGTTGTTTCTAGCCGACTGTGAGCTTGGAGCTCGTATTGATATATAGGTATTTAGTTAGGACTGGATATAGGACAGACTCACGAGGCCTCCGATAGATACCCTATGTAAGCCGTCAATGGAGGGTCCCCTCGAGTTGAGTAGTATACGTCGTCCTTTGACCTGAGTGCCACGGTGGGCTTGTAAAGGATCTATTATACTTTGGTTCCACGTATGTCACAGACCTTTCATGGTGTGACGACCACTGGATGTCGCTGGGTATAGTATAATGCTTATGAAGTCTGGTGTGTGCAGATATGAGATCCGTCAACTCGCATAAGGAGTTAGATATCTAGATGCTTCAAGACTGTATCTCAGAAAGTCTTGTAGCTACAAGTATTAATCCTGGGAAAGAGTTTCTATCAAGGTGGAACAATATGACAAAGGAATTTGTACATATTATTCAGTGAGATACAAATTTGGAGATAAGACATGGATGAGCACTAGGGAATTTAACGGTGATGATCTATATCCTCGCACGTTCAGGATATTATAACGGAAAGACTATACATATGCATTGTAACCTTAACTTGTATGGTTCAACGAGTTGATTTGTATATCTATGACGTGTGCATGGGGTAACGTTCACGGACTCATGGAATAGTTTCATTTAATGAATCGGGAGTGGACCTAGGGAGTCCCGCGATATGGAGTGTACTCGTTGCGCATTGGGGCAACGTGCTGAATTAAATGATTTAATCCAGTAATATCCAGCACTACTACAAGAATGCGTCCGTGTCTGTATTTAAGCGTTAAATATAACAATTAGTCAATAATTATTATTTACTAATTGTATAATGACACGTGACGTATTGTGGACCCTCGGTTGAGTTTACCCAAGTGTGGGATTTGGTGCGACCCACTAGGGGGTATACTTGGTAACTATTTATGAGGGCCAAAATGATCATTTTACACATTAATTATTTAATTGTTAAATAATCAAAATATCTCATTATTATATAATATTATATAATTTAATATTATTTTAATTGGTTGCCAAATAGTTGGCATCCATTATATATTATAGATTCTAATTAATATTAAATTCTAAATACTGACTAAAACATGCTTCTCAAGCTATTATAAAACTGTAAAACTGTTTCTAATCATCATATGTTGATAAACTCCTATCGAACAATTTTTATCAATAATTTCTATAAACAATTGCGAGAATCTGTAAACCATAGTAACTACCATATACACATATAAATACATGATATACGTTCGGTAACTCAAAAACTGCTAAAATCCTTGCTCGACCATTTTCTTTTTAAACTGCACCAATGGTAACCCTAAACTCTATACTCACGTAGCGACTAAACTAGCACCGCACAACGTGAGTACGTCACGGGGCATCTAAACTAGCAACACCCATTGTGACATCTAAAGACATCTCACTAGCTATATAGCGAAATTCTACACTGCCTACATATAGCGAGACAATACCCCGTACACATAAAGTGACTCACATGAATCAACAACCCGACTCTCCAGAGTTAGTAACATACCCCTCAATACTTGCCTATGCGTACGGGATATATCAGCCGAGTCTTAAACTATCACCACACTGTAAATCTGAGGATATCAATGGCATTTAAAAACTAATTTATTAACTTTAAAAACTGTTTCTCAAACTGAACATAGAAATTTATAATTATAGCAGTATACTAAAAACTATAAATCATACTTATGCATTTAAAATCACATAAACATAAAATTCCAATATGCGAAAACATATTAAACGAAAGATAAATAATTATAGATTTTCACTCACCAAACACTCCAAGCTCAATTATTCTCCAAAAAGTTTCCTTCCTTTATTGCTCTCGGTTTTCTTCACCTACATGCTACAATTGACATTTAAAACCTTTACTAATGCTAAAATTACACCTAAACTAGTAAGTGCCCTAATTGGCATACAATGCCCGGATGAAGTCCACTTTCCATTTTTATTTTCATAGTCATTCAATTTCTCTTTAATTCACTATTCGAAGCCATAAAATTACTTAACACTTTATAAAGTTGGTTGGACATAATTGCCCTTCATCTTACCAAGAATGGACAATTATGCCTCATTTTCTTTGTTTTTTATTTTTCATCATCCATATACATCCAATTGGCACAAGGAATCATTCATACACAACAATTGAACCAAAACAGAACTCAAACCCTAAAATTCCTAAAGTGGCTAAAATTACCCTTCTCACCTAACAATTCTTTTCTCATTTTCTTATTCAAATAGCATTCAATTCATGTCAATATTTTAATACCCTAATAACATTCAATTGAAGCCTCTACATCAAAATCACACCAAACCCTAATTCATACCTTACTAATTCCTTTAAGTTGGTGCCTCTTTTGAGCTTCACACTTAAATTCAACTCAAATTTAAGTCAATAATTTAAACAAAGACATTAATTGAAATAATCTTGAAAACATCATATACCACCATCACTAAATGATGTTTTCGTACTTCTTTTCCTTGGATTTTCACTAGTGCAGATTTATTTCACCTTAGGAACTTGAGCTTAGCTTGATCATGCATGAAAAATTCTAAAAAGGCCTTAAATTATACTACTGGAAATGGTCCCCCCTTTTGGTCGAATTTCTCTACATTTACTCTCTAATGTTTTACTTTTCATTTCATGAAAAATGTTTAAACACTTCTACCTCTTATAGTGCTCTTTCAAAAGTCTAATTTGCCCATCAACTAACTCTAAATTTCAAAAATACCATTGGTTAGAAATTGGAGTATTTAATTGGTTCCTTTCTAACTATTTGGTTAGAATAGTCAAAGGAACTAAACTAGGCTTCCAACTTGGCAATCTATGAGCTTGTCTTTAATTGGTTCATTTTCTAAGACATGGATTGTGTTTCTTAACAAATGCTTATTCCATGCATAACACTTATATGGAAATCCATGTGTTAAATTAAAATTTCCTTTTCCAAGCCAATAGAAAAAAAATTCCAAAACTTTTCCATGATCGTCCGACTCCCTAATCGACTGTAAAATTACCAATTTAGGTATAATACCTCTCATGCGTACTATTAAAAAAAGTTTATAATAGGGTTGAAATCGGATAACCCTATAATTTTTTTATCGCTTTATACCAAAATCTAGGTATCTACACTATTAATAGTAACCGGGTTTTACAATTCACCCCTCCTAAAAAATAATTCATCCTTGAAATTTAAACTATGCCTATCCCAAAGAGGTAAGGATGTTGTTCTCGCACCTGATCTTCACATTCCTACGTGGCTTCTTCTACTCTATAGTTCATCCATAACACTTTCACCAGGGGAATGCTTTTATTACAAAGCACTTATTCTTTTCGGTCTACAATTCGCACAGGCTTCTCTTTGTAGGTTAAATTTTCGTTCACTTCTACTGGCTGTTCTGTTAGGATGTACGAAGGGTCTGCTATGTATTTGCTAAGCATGGAAACATGAAACACTTCATGAATTTTGGTCAACTCTTTCGGCTATCTTATACGGCCTAATGTATAAGGGACTCAACTTTTCTCGTTTTCCAAATCTTAATACTCATTTCTATTGTGATATCTTCAAGAAGACTTTATCACCAACCTGGAACTTCAAGTCCCTTCTCTAATTATCTGCATAGCTCTTCTGTCTATCGTTAGCGATTTTCAATCTCTATCTAATAATTTGAATCTTTTCTGAAGTAATTTGGACAATTTCTAGACCAATAAGCTTCCTTTCACCGACCTCATCCTAGCAAACTGGAGTTCTGCACTTTCTTCCATATAATGCTTCATATAGTGCCATCACGATGCTAGCCTGGTAGCTATTATTGTAAGCGAACTCCATCAATGGCAAGTGAGTATCCTAACTCCCTTTAAACTTCATAACACACGCCCTAAGCATATCCTCGAGTATCTAAATCGTCCGCTCAGACTGGCCATCCGTTTATGGATGGAAGGCCATACTAAAATTCAATTTAGTGCCTAGAGCTTTCTGTAAGTTGGGACAAATTCGAAAAGTGAACCTCGGATCTCGATTTGACACTATGGATACTAGAGTGTCATGAAGTCATACCACTTCATCTACATACAACTAGGACAATTTATCCAGGGAATAATTACTTTTGATAGGTAGGAAATAGGCAAATTTCGTCAATCTATAAACAATTACGCACATCACGTCATTGCTTCTTTGGCGACACAGAATTCCTACTACAAAATCCATTGTTATCCTCTCCCATTTCCACTCAGAGATCGAAAGGGGTTGTAAGAGCCCTATAGGTTTCTGGTGTTCGCTCTTTACTTGCTGGCAAGTCAGGCATCTAGAGACAAATTCAGCTATATCTTTCTTTATGCCTTTCCACCAGTAATGCTATTTTAAGGTACAATACATTTTTGTGCTCCTCGGATGCATAGCATATACAGAAGAATAAGCCTTTTCCATAATCTCTTTTCTTAACTCATTCACATTCGGTACATATAATCTCCGATCCAAGGTTACTGTACCATCCCCGTCACTAAAAAGTCCTTTTGTTGCCCAGACTTGATTTCACCCTTCAATTTAACTACCTGTGGATCTTGAGTCTATAATTCTTTGATCCGATCAACTAGCCTCAGGAGGACCTAGAATATGGCTAATAGTGCTTCTGAATTTGAAAACTCTAATCTCACACCCAAAGACCTTAATTCTATTAGCATTGATAGATATGTGACCTTCAGGTGAGCTACTGAGCTGATAAACTTCCTGTTGAGAGCATCTGCTACCACATTAACTTTTCCAGGATGGAACTCAATTTTACACTCATAATCCTTGATAAGCTTCAGTCATCTTCTTTGTCGCATATTAGTTTTTTCTAGGTGAACAAATACTGCAGACTCTTGTGGTCTGTAAAAATTTTGTAGGGAACCCCATACAAGTAATGCCTCTATATTCTTAGGGTGAAAACTATCGCTGCCAGTTCTAAGTCATGTGTGGGATAATTCTGCTCATGCTTCTTTAATTTTTTGGAAGCATAGGCTACTACTTTCTTCTTTTGCATTGGCACACAACCTAGAGCCTTCATGGAAGCATCACAATATGTTGTAAATTCATCATTCCCTAACGAAATGTAAGCACAGGGGCTGACGTTAACCTTCTCTTCAACTCATCAAAACCTACTAGCACGCCTCTGACTATACAAACTTCTCTTCTTTTCAGGTCAGCTTAGTCAGAGCAACTATCTTTGAAAATTTCTCTACAAACTCCCTATAGTACCCAACCAAACCCAAGAAACTGCGGACCTCCGTCACATTCTTGAGTTGTCTCCAATTCACTATAACTTCAATCTTCTGGGGATCTACAAATACCCCTTCTCCAAAGACTACATGTTCTAAAAATGTAACTATATCTAGTCAGAACTGACATTTACTGAGTTTTGCGTATAACCGATGCTCCCTTAGAGTCTGTAAAATAACCCTCAGATATTTTGCGTGTTCTTCTTATTGCCTGACTAGATCAGTATATCATCAATAAATACTACTACAAATTGATCCAAATAAGGCCAAAAAATTCAGTTCATAAGATCCAAAAAGGCGGCTGGGGCATTAGTCAACCCAAAGGGCATGACTAAAAACTCATAATGCCCATATCAAGTTCTAAATGCAATCTTAGGGATATCTTTCTCTCGGATTTTCAATTGATGATAGCCTAGCCTCAGATCTATCTTAGAAAATACTCTGACCCCCTGCAGTTAATCAGATAAATCATCAATTCTCGAAAGTGGATATTGATTACATACTGTTACTTTATTCAATTCTCTATAATCAATGCATAATCTCATACTTCCATCTTTCTTCTTTACAAACCAGACAGATGCACCACAAGGAGATGTACTTGACCTGATGAAACCCTTATTTACCAACTCTTCCATCTGAACCTTTAGTTCTTTCAATTCTGATGAAGCCACTCTGTAGAACGTTTTAGAAATTGGTTTCGTTCCAGGGGTTACTTCTATTCAAAACTCTAATTCCCTATCTGGAGGTAACCCTGGAAGATCATGTGGAAACACATCCGCAAATTTCTCTAACCACTAGAATATTCTCCAATTTCAGAACATCTTTCTTGCCCTCATTATGGACGCCATACTAGTAGGAAGTATTTTTCGTACCTCATAGAAAATAACTTCAGTTTCCCCTGGCCTATATAATCTGACTTCTTTCCAGAAGCAATCCACCATGGCCCGATATTTGGAAAACTAATCTATCCTCAAAATAAAATCGAATTCACTGATGGCTAGCAGAATCAAGTCCGCCAAAAATTCTTGGTCCCCTATACTTATTTTACTACCCCTATATATCTTTTCTACTGCAATAAAGTCTCCAGTAAGAAGAGACACCACCACGTTACAATCTAATAACTATGGCACTATACTAGCATTTGCTTAAAATCCCATAGAAATAAAATAGTGGGTAGCTCCAGGATCTATTAGTACATAAGCATCTCGATCAAAGACTGACATCGTATTTATCACTACCTTTGGGGCTGCATCTGCCTCTAGCTGGGTCACTACAAATTCTCTAGCTTGGGTACGAGGTTTGCCTTGCTGCCCTCCAAATGACCCACCTCAACTGGCTCCCCTACTAGGTTGGCCTAAACTGTTGGGCTCTTTGAATCTGGAACCACCTCTACTCTATCCCTAGCCACCACTGGTTTGTCCCGAAGCTGGTGGTCTATTTTTTGGCTTACTACTAGCTCCCATGTTCAGAAAATCTCTCATATAGTAGCCCTGTTGACCACACTTATAGCAATTTGTAGTCCCCTTCCTACAATCCCCAAGATGAGCCATTCAACATTTAGTACACACCAAAAAATTCTTCCAACTCTCTTTAGTACTCTAGGATCCGACTGATGGTTGCCTAACGGAAGCTTAACTTGATTGAGCTCTTTGGCTTAGTTTATAACTGCTGGACCATGTAGATCTATCCTCTGTTCTTTCGAATTTACTAGGTCCTCCCAGAAAACTACCTGACCAGCCCTTTTTTTGACCCTACTGTCTTGGCTTAGGGATGGCTGCCATACTTCTTTCAACTTGAGTGGTAGCTTCCACCAATGCTCCGTATTAAGTGTGAGCTGCTAATCAAATCCAAACCATTCTGTCACCATTTATAAGGAAAACCTTTTCTAGTTCTTGGCTTATGCTTTAGTGGCAGCTTCCTCATCTACTTTGTTCGTTTCAAAAGACTCGGTATCGGCTTTAGCTAGCTAACCTTCTCTTCAATCGATGAAATCTGAGGCATATACAGAGTACGCTTTCATGCGACTAACTATGTGGGCCCTGATTTGAGGATTGCGGCCCACTGCAAACCGATTAGCCTTTTTCTCCTTATTATCAGCTATGAAAGGAACAACACGGATGAGCTCTGAAAACCTTTTTTCATACTCTTCCACGGAGAGGGTACCCTATTCTAACTTGAAAAACTCTTTTATCTTCGCATCTTTATAACTCTTGGGGCAGAACTTATCCAAAAATTCTCTTCTAAAAAGCGCCCAAGATACCCCCTCAGGATTTCTCTTCTGCAAAGCCTTCAACCAATCCTTCGCCCTTTCCTTTAATAGAAATGTCGAATATGAAACCATTTGTTCTTCTAAAAACCCTATAACCTGAAAATTTTCTTCACTGCTCTCAAACCAGGATAGAGCTCTCTTAGGGTTTCCTGTGTCATCATAAGGCTTAACGCCCAATTTCTTGGCGAGCTCAATAGACACTCCCGCCTCTCTCAGCTGCTGAATTACTGCAGCTAGCATCTAAGCCATCTAAGCTACATTTATGTTTCCACCATTTGGCTCAGCAGGCTGAGATGACTCCGAAGGGGTCTGATACATGGGAAGATTTACTGACTCATTCACATGCTCTTCTTCATATACAAGAGCCTCCGTAACTGCTCTCCTAGTACGTGGGTAATTTCGATGATGCATATTTTCTGTGAATTTTAATAATGAAAATGGTTATCTAATGCATGAAATTCAATTTAATAAACTTAGAAAATGCATGCAATTTCAAGAATCTCATTTTGAAAATAAACCTTTTAACTGAAAAGTTAAAAAACTGGGCTCAGATACCACTTTAGCAGGACTCGCCCCGGAACCCTTTACATTAGATCCCAGTGGGTACCGCCTGGCACCCCAATGGAAGTTCATCAAAGTATAACTACTATAACTAGGAAATTTCGTGACGCGAACCCTTTTTAATTCTTGCTATTACTAATTAAATCTTGGAATACCAATAAAGATATTTTATAAATAAAAAACGAACAGAGTTTTCTCTGTTTTTCTGAAAACACAAAACCACAAAACCTGCAAATAAACCACACTTCTATTTCAAATAGTTTTCTCAACTTCAAAATAGAACCTCTAGTCCTTCTAAAATCAAATCAAAACACAATTCAGTAAATTCATTACAATCCAGTAAAATTAATTATAAGAAAACTAACATACTAATGAAAGGTGAAAACTTTCACTATATTACAGAAAACTATTTATCGTTTGTTCAAAACATATTTACAAGATGCACAAAGTTTATACTACCATACAAAAAATCAAAAAGTTCTACTCAGCACATTTACATTTACAAAATGATCATCTGACTGGTCTTGCTCATCCAATGTAGGATAACCAGCAACCTGCGTACCGAGTCCTGCACTTGAAAAGGGTTTTAGAAACATAAAACACAAAATGGGTGAGCTAAAGGAGTTCGATGAGTGCTTTTACAATTTTCAGTAAAAATAAGATTCTAAATAAATATTAAATTCTAAATACTACCTAAAATATGCTTCTCAAGCTATTATAAAACTATAAAACTATTTCTAATCATTATATGTTGATAAAATTCTGTCGAGCGATTTTTATTAATAATTTTTGTAAACAATTGCGAGAATCTATAAAACATAATAACTAACATGTACACATATAAATACATGATATACATTAGGTAACTCAAAAATTGCTAAAACCCTCGCTCGGCTATTTTCTTTCTAAATTGCACCAATGGTAACCCTAAACTCTATACTGACGCAATGACTAAACTAGTACTGCACAATATGAGTACGTCACAGGGCATCTAAACTAGCAACACCCACTGTGACATTTAAAGACATCTCACTAGCTATGCAACATAATTCTACACCACCGACATATAGCGAGACAATACCTTGTACACATAAAGATACTCACATGAATCGACAACTTGACTCCCCGGAGTTAGTGACATACCCCCCAATATATTTATCCATGCATACGGGATATATTGGCCGGGTCTTAAACTATCACCACACCGTAAATCCGGGTAACAATGGCCTTTGAAACTAATTTAATAACTCTAAAAATTGTTTCTCAAATTGAACATAGAAATTCATAATTATAATAGTATACAAAAAACTGTAAATTATGCTTATGCATTTAAAATCACATAAATATAAAATTCCAATATGCTAAAACATATTAAACGAAAGATACACAATTATAGATTTTTACTCACCAAGCACTCCAAGCTCAATTCTTCTCTGAAAATTTTTCTTCTTTTACTGCTCTCAGTTTCCTTCACCTACATGCCACAATTGACATTTAAAACCTTTACTAATGCTAAAATTACACCTAAACTAGTAAGCGCCCTAATTGGCGTACAATGCCTGGATGAGCTCCATTTTCCATTTTCATTTTCATAGTCATTCAATTTCTTTAATTCACTATCCGAAGTCATAAAATTACTTAACACTTTATAAATTTGGTTGGACATAATTGCCCTTCATCTTACCAAGAATGGACAATTATGCCTCATTTTCTTTATTTTTTATTTTTCATCATCCATATATATCCAATTGGCACAATGAATCATTCATACACAACAATTAAACCAAAACACAAATCAAACTCTAAAATCCCTAAAGTGGCTGAAATTACCCTTCTTACCTAACACAATTCTTTTCTCAATTTCTTATTTCAATAGTATTCAATTCATGTCAATTTGATTCTAATGCCCCAATAACATTTAATTGAACCCTCTGTTGACGTTTTTAGGGTGTATGCATGTGATTGTGTACATATTGAAAAAATAAAATTATGCATCATATACATGAATTTAGCAGCGGAATTTATCAAGTAATCAATATATACACATGTGGTTTAATTCTTAACAATTTAAGAATATAGAAACATACCTTTGAAGACCTTCGATGAAGATTTCTAATTTTGGATATCCTTACTCCAAGTTTGTGCTCACCTTGAAGTGCACTCTTGTCCAATTCTAGTTCACAACAATCCGGTAGGATTGTGAAGTTAGAATAGCAGCAGTATGATCTCCAACAACAAGGTTTTGATTCTAGAAAGAAAAATATAAAATATTTATTTTTCTTTCTCCTTTGGTTTTTCTCACAAGTCTTTGTACTTTGAAAAACTCTCTCAAAACCAACTCTTCTTTTTCCTCTGAACCCTTTCACGAATTTTCATTTAATCTCATGTTAACACAATTGAAACTCAACTATTTTAGTGGTTACAACAACTTCACAAGTGCTCCACCAAAATTAGATTAAGTGGCCAACTACCAAAACCATTTTTGGTGGCCATTTTAATGGTCTAATAAAATTAACCATTAATTACAAAATGGTGCTCCACTAAATTTAGTTTATGTTTCTCAAATTAGGCATGTCTTCCATTTAGGAATAAAATAATAAATAAATAAAATTATATTTTATTTATTTAAATAATATTTATTTAATTATTTAAAAAATATTTGAATAATTAATATTTACTTTATTTGATTTTACTAACATGGTAAATGGTTGAATTCATGGTAAAACAATCCATACAATAAAATTGTGCCACTTGTTAATATCTAATTAGTTAATAACTCTTGTCAACTAATTAAATAATATACTTAACATTTAAGTTTAAACAAGTGCACAACCCGAGGAACCCCGAAACATATTTTCGGTTTGCTGGAATTTCTAAGATAGAACTGTTCAATCCATTATACTGCCCCAGTGCACAACGAGTACACTTCATATTGTGAGACTCTCTAGGTCCACGCCCGAATTATCATATAGAACTCCTCCATATGTCCATGAACGATACCCCACACACACGTTACGGATATTACAAAGCGGCGTGTTAAACCATACAAGTTGAGGTTATAACATATTCATATAATCCCTCCATCATTTATATCCGAGTAGAGCAGAGATATAGATCAACACCGTCAAATCTCTATATGCCCGACTGAAAGCTTATCTTTTGAATTGTATTTCAATAAATAATATTCTCAAACACTTTTGTAATATTATTTATCCCTAGGGTTAAACTCTTTTTCCGGGAATTATTGCTTATGGCCATAAGACTTTCTGAAATATAATCTATAGAGTATTAGGATATAATACTCACCCAAATGAGCTGATGGATCCCATATCTATGCACACCGGACTCCATGAGCATCGGACCATACCCAGCGACACCCAGCGGTCAGACCATGAAAGGTTTCTGACATATGTGGAACCAAAGTATGGTGGATCACTCACAAGCCCACCATGGTACTTAGGTCAAAGGACCACGAATACTACTCAACTTGAAAGATTCTCCATTGACGGCTTTATGGGATGTCTATTAGAGATCTTTGTGAGTCTGTTCAGTATTCAGTCCTTACTGAATACCTGTATCTCTATACGAGTTTCCACTAAACTCATGGTTTGCTGAGACTAACCATCTGGACCATCTAGATATAGACATACACCAATCTATATATTTGTTAAGGTATTCACTGACAGACCTGCGTCAGTGAAGATAGATCAGGAACATAATATTTGAGAACATATTTGCATAATGACATTTCCTAGCACTATTTGCAACTCTTTGCAATTATGTCATTACTAATACATTCTTAGGTCTTTGTCCCATTTCAAACAAGGCTCTAACTCTTTAGATATCGCTGACTCTTATAACCTGGTAACTCTTATCAGTGCCAACTCTTAGCATTTATAACTCTCACCGTTGCTAATTCTTAGCACTGATCTAAACTCATTTAGACCAGATCTAAACTCTTTTAGATCGTACAATGTCTGAAACGTTACAAGCATCTTACCATATATAAATATAATTAGCGATTTATTGAAATAACAACACTAGTATAAATATTAAACAAATATTCATACATAATAGGATGGCACATAAGCACAAATCCTAATACCCTCTACATCAAAATCACACCAAACCCTAATTTATACCTTACTAATTCATTTAGGTTGGTATCTCCTTTGAGCTCTACACTTAAATTCAACTCAAATTTAAGTCAATAATTTAAACAAAGACATTAATTAAAATAATCTTGAAAAAATCATATACCACCATCACTAAATGATATTTTCGTACCTCTTTTCCTTGGATTTTTTATTAGTGCATGATATATTTCACCTTAGGAACTTGAGCTTAGCTTGATTTTAGCTTGAGCATGCATGGAAAATCATTAAAAGGCCTTAAATTATACTACTGGAAATGGTTCCCCCCTCTTGGCCGAATTTCTCTACATTTGCTCTCCAATGTTTTGCTTTTCATTTCATGCAAAATTTCTAAACACTTCTACCTCTTGTAGTGCTCTTTCGAAAGTCTAATTTACCCATCAACTAACTCTAAATTTCAAAAATACCATTGGTTAGAAATTTGAGTATTTAATTGGTTCCTTTCTAACTATTTGGTTAGAATAGTTGTTTATGCTCAAAATATAACGCAGCTATCGTAGTATAGATTGAGGTGTCGATCCCACGAGGAAGCTCTTAGCAAAATAGGTTGGTAAAGTAAAATATTAAAGAGGTAGCAAAGGATAAAATTAATTGATGAGATAGAACTGTCTATGAATTGAAGAAAATATCTTATGATGATTTAAGCAAGGCTTTGAGAATCACAATTATACTTTATAAATCTACTCTTCACTTTGATTCAATGCTTATAACTCAATTGAAAGTTTCACATCCCAAACAATCAATCGAAAGATATGTAAAATATAGCACATTTGATAACACATGTATTTGATGTAATTAAACTCTTTGCAAGTATTAACACACATCATGTTCATTTATACAAGTTATCTAAGATCGACAATATATCATTTTGACAATATTGCAATAAAAGATCAACTTGAATATCAAATATTTATTGCCCTTACATGTTATCCAAGATCGACAATATATCAATTTGACAATACTGCAGTAAAAGATTAACATATAAAACAATGTAACCAATAACAATTATAATTCAACAAGAATCACATAAGAAAAGCATGACTGAAAATATATAAGACATTAGAATTATAACCTCTGGATTATAGAAAATAAACTAGATAAAAGTTTAATCAAAATCAAATTTATAACATTTGTAGGTCTTGACAACGAATCAAAGCATAGAAGTGGATTTATTACACATAAAAGTTCATCTCTTAGCCTTACCAAAAACTCTAGCCTAAATTACAATACATGTTAATGAGAAGAAAAGAGGATAGAATTATCTAATGTTGAAAACGTCCTAAGAGTCTCCTTATATAGGCAATGAATGGCAATATGTCATGGGTGACATCAATCTTCAATAATTGTAGGCCAATAACTCATTCATCCATTTGCAGCATATTTTTGATAATATAAATGACCGATGTAGACTTTGTAGTCGACATGAAAGTTGTAGTATTTTGTCTTTTCATTCCATAAGTACCTAGTTCATACAAATTGGATGAGTATCTGATGCGATACGAGCAAAATTCTAAAGATACATCAGCTTTTGGCCAACAACCATTTTACCCACTTGCAATGTAATTTGGTCCATGATAACGGCTGATTTGGACTTTACCATCAACATATGAGTTGTTGGTAGTTAAGTCAGCATTTCATAGCTTCAAGAATTATACCAATTGAGTACATGTTTTATGAGATACGGTCCAAATACTTGAGTTGGGTCAAGCTGGGCAGAAGTTGTAGCCCAATTCTATTGTATCTCAATTTTTGGCGCATAAGATGTTGGATTTGGCTTTTTTACTATTCTTCAGGTTTGTGTAAGATTGAGTCATGTTACACCAGATTCAAGAATTTCTTCATTTTGATTTCTATATTGAGAGTTATGTCTATTTTACCTAAACCTGTGCAATTAACATTCATTAACCACAATTTAAGGAGAACACTTTATTTCAAGCTAAAATACAAAAAAATGCTAAAATTAGTGACATTAAATGGTGACTGAATCTCTTAATAAATATGTATTTTCATGTTCCCATCATAGCCCCCAACCAGCTTATTGCTAGTCTCTAGCAATTCAAGCGTAAATAGAATATGCAAAACTACCTAAGCATTTCAAACAAAACGTTAGTTCAAGATCATTGTTGCTATTATGGTTTTTTCAATTACAACTTCCAAAATTTGTGTGTGTGTGAATTAAGCCATAACCATCTTACCACAAACCACAATAGATATAGCCTTGAGAAGTTTTTCAAGTAAAAGCCTCAACTCTATATCCTCACAAGTGTATGACTGTTTAAAAGGTTAAGACTTCTCTTATGGAGTTGGAAAACAGTTAAGAACTTAAGAAAAAGTTAATTTTAAGGACAGACATATAAACTAACATTGATCCAAAGATAGAAAAATCATTTGTTTAAAAATCAATTATTCCTAACACACACCAGCTTAAGAACTTCAATTGGCTTGTGAGAATAATACAAATATAACTTGGTGAGAAAATTGTTTTACAAAGTATTTGTCTTCTAAAATTAGATGAAGACTTTATTAAACTGAGTTGATTCTTCTTTTTTGTTTTTGTATTTTTGAAGAATATAAGGAAGCATTACAAAGGTTTCTCACCAAATTATATTATACACAAATGCAACCAACTTATCCCTTAATTCAAATAATATCAATCTAAACAAAAATTAACCGATTCAATGGATCAATGAAAGTTCATAAGCTGTTTTCTCAACATTTTCACTTACTCACAGAATATATGTGAGATTAGAAAAATATATATTTAAACATGGGAATTCTTCTGACTATATAAATTGAATCATCCATCTTACCACAAGGCTTAGCATTATGCTCAAAACTATTTTGGAAGTCATTCTTTAGTAACCTAAATAAAAACAGTGACTCAACCTAAATAATTTTGAAATCACACCTAGGCAGAAAAGAAAATTCCTTTATACAAGAATTACCAAGACTACAAGCAATAAACAACAATACATAAAACATAAAACAAAACAATAAAAAGTTAGTTAAAATGCGTTTCAAAAGTTAGAACTAAAATTCCTTACTCTGCCATTCTAACTTAACTTAGAATGTGTCTCAAGAGTTCAAGAATAAACTCTTTACTCTGCCATTTTAATCAAGTATCGGACCACAAATTTTTTTTTTTTTTTGTTTTTTTTTAAAAGTACGACTTATGTCTACTATCCTTCCCTAAACCAGATGAAACATTGTCCTCAATGTTTAAATAGAAAGAGATAAAATATAGGAGACATTACCTAAAATGCCAGTTATTTGAAAGAAAGAAACCTGAGAGACACTTAAGCAAATATAAACTAAAATGATGATGCTGATAAATAAATAAAACAAAGAAAAATTTACAAACAAAGTGTCAGATCCAATTTTTGCTTGTTAAGGCCCACTGACCAATCGATCTGAGTTATTGCTGGGTCAGGTTCATAAGTAACTGCCTGTAATTTGTTAATCATTTCATCCACCTCGGTAGCAGAAACCAAGATCTATTGCGCTGAATGTGAAATAAAATTCTGTTCTACAGCTTGATCAAGAAAACAAAGTAAGCAATCAAAATAGTTATTAACATTCAACAAACCTATAGGTTTTCGGTGGATATTCGGTTGGGCCCAAGAGATAATTTGAAAATTTTCTTCCAAGGTACCAAAACCACCTGGTAAAGCAATAAAAGCGTTTGCATTGCAAAGCATTCTAGCTATACGTTCATGCATAGATGTGACTTGTAATTCTTCCCCTATTGTTTTCCCGGTCAGGTTTTCCACGGCTAAAGCTGTAGGAATAATACCTAAAACTTGACTTCCTCTTAAATGTACAACTATTGACACACACCCCATTAACCCAAGGCTACCCCCTCTATAAATCAAATGAATTTTTCTTGTAGCTAATATTTTTCCTAGATTGTTTGCTGCTTCTACAAACACTTTACTCTCCTTAGGACTAGATCCATAAAATACACATATATTTTGAAATTATTGAACTAGGGTTTCCTCCATATTTACACTCACCTTTATCTCAATATATGAAAATGAAGAAAATAAGGTGCTGTATTTATAGAGTACCAAATGATAACAATAATTATGGTAACCCGACAGTTTGTCAGAAGAGAGTTAAAAATAAAACATAAAAATTTAAACATAATGACCCACATGCATTATTGAACAAAAAGATTTGAATTTAAGACATCTATATGAGTAGCCTTACTATTTATTAAATAAAGTTTAAAATTAAAACACATATATTTACAAGTAGTTGTGATTGTGGCTCATATTTTCCTCTTGTTTTAAGTCCAGTAACGGCTTAAACGCTCTCTATGGGTCGGGGATAGGCTTCCCATCCAATTTTCTTATAAATTGGCAAATAGGGACTTTTAGAGTCAGATTCCCGAGACTATACCGTTGATGTTCATTTTTGAATTTGTTCCATAAATCGAGAAGTTCACGTTGCACAAGCCCACAGGGATGCGTCTCAAGAGTCAATAGGATATCATCCAAAGACTCCTTACTCAGTCCATCCTTAATGAACTGAATTTTGTCTTCTCGATTTTTAGATACAAATTCTAACGAACGACAACTCCGGTTACAATTCCATCGAGCACATTTATGACAGACTTGTAACCTCTTTGCTTGTTGCCTTTTGGCATAAGAGCTTCTTCCAAGATCAGGCATATGAGAAACAAAATCATTTACAAACTCACCAGATAACCGAACCTTAGCTTCAATTAACCAATGAAGATCCACAAGGATATTACCCAACATCAATAGCCTTAGTCTTTCACACCGTTCTTTGTAAATCTTAAGTAGAGCATTTTGAGGCAATAAAGGAAAACATTTTTTAAGGTTGGCAAGAATGTGATCCATTTTGAATGAAAGAAAAGAGATGGATGCACTGTTTGAGGGACAGTTTTTAGGAAACTGAGAAACTGACTTTAATAGTCACGGAGTACCGTATCCGCCACTTGACCGGGAAATAAAATCACATTGAAGAAAAAATAAAAAGAAGAAAATAAAGTAAAATAAAATGTGAAAGAAAATAAAAGCAAAAATAAAAAGTCAAAAGATAAAATATAAAATATGGTACAAATAGATTGAACCTGATCAAGCATGATAGACAAGATCTACAAGAGGGATCTCGCCTAGGTACATAGAGTCGTCTACCTTTTCCACATAGCCTTTTAGCCGCTGTCCATTCACTTTGAAAGTTCGTCCATCAGTGGGGTCCTCTATTTTAACAGCACCATTAGAAAAAACATGTCTTACCATAAATGGACCAGTCTATCGAGATCTCAACTTTCCAGGGTGTAAATACAATCAAGAATCATAAAGATAGACCCGTTGATTTGGCTCAAAGTGTTTCCTTGAGATTTGTTTATCATGAGCTACTTTTATTTTAGCTTTGTAAATTCTGGAGTTGTCATATGCGTCATTTCGTAGCTCATGTTTATCATGAGCTACTTTCATTTTAGCTTTGTAAATTCTGGAGTTGTCATATGCGTCATTTCGTAGCTTTTCTATTTTTGACAATTATAACTTTCTCTGGAGACCTGCAGCATTCGAATCAAAGTTAAGGGCTTTAACAGCCCAATAAGCTTTATGCTCTAGCTCAACAGGTAAATGGCAAGCTTTTCCATAAACAATCCGGTATGGAGACATTCCTAAGATGGTTTTGTATGCAGTGCGATATGCCCATAATGCATCAGAAAGACGTAGAGACAAATCTTTGCGATTCGGGTTAACCGTCTTTTCTAAAATCTGTTTAACCTCTCTATTTGCTAGCTCGGCTTGTCCATTTGTCTGTGGATGATATGCAGTGGAAACTTTGTGAAGAACACTATACTTGCGCATCAAAGCTTCAAAATAACGATTACAAAAATGTGTTCCTTGGTCACTAATGATGACACGTGGCGTACCGTACCTAGATAACACATTTTTCTTTTAGGAATTTTACCACAGTTGTATTATCATTAGTACGATAAGCTACAGCCTCCACCTATTTTGATACATAGTCAACAGCTAAAAGGATGTAAAGGTAGCCAAAAGATGAGGGAAAATGACCCATAAAATCAATACCTCAACAGTCAAATATCTCGATAACAAGAATAGGATTAAGAGGCATCATATTTCTTCGAGATAAAGCACCTAACTTTTGACATCTTTCACAGAAACGAAAAAAATTATTAGTGTCTTTGAACAAAGTGGGCTAGTAAAGACCACACTGTAAAATTTTCACAGCTGTCTTCTTCATAGAAAAATGGTCACCACAAGCAGCACTATGGCAAAAATGTAAGACACTAGAAACTTTACTTTCAGGAATGAAACGTCTCATGATTTGTTCAGGACAGTATTTGAAAAGATATGGATCATTCCAATAAAAATTACGGACTTCAACCAAGAACTTACGCTTATCTTGTACACTCCAGTCAGATGAAAGTTTACCACAAACCAAATAATTTATGATATGTGCATACCAAGGTATTTGGCTTATAGCAAGAAGATGTTCATCAAGAAAATCATCTCGAATGGGTGACAAATCAGCGGAGTCGGTGAACTCAAAGCGGGATAGATGATCAGCAACATCATTTTCAATGCCTTTCTTGTCTTTGATGGTTAGATCAAATTCCTGCAAAAGAAGAATCCACCTAATTAAACGGGCTTTAGCATCCTTCGTAGAAAGAAGGTACTTAAGGGCTGCGTGGTCAGTAAAAATAACAATAGGTGAACCAATTAAATAAGAACGAAATTTATCTAAGGCAAAAACAACAGCTAGTAGTTCTTTTTTAGTAGTAGTGTAATTTATTTGAGCATCATTCAAAGTCCTACTAGCATAATAAACAACAAAGGGTTTTCTCTCCCTACGTTGCCCAAGAACTGCTCCTATAGCATAATTACTTGTATTATATATAATTTTAAATGGGAGGTTCCAATCTGATGATTGCATGATAGAAGTGGTGGTGAGTTTGGCAATGAGTGTTCGGAATGCCTCCTCACACTCTTGTGACCATGTAAATTCTGCATCTTTTAGCAAAAGGTTACACAATGGTCTAGATATGGCAGAAAAATTTTGTATAAACCTTCTGTAAAAGCAAGCGTGTCCAAGAAAGGATTGGACATCTTTTACCGTTTTGGGTGTAGATAATTTAGAGATTAATTCAATTTTTGCCTTGTTAACCTTTATCCCTCTTTCAGATCAATGTGCCCCAAAACGATTCTTGAAGATACCATGAAATGACATTTCTCCTAATTTAGCACAAGTCTTTTTTCTTCACACCTACTCAAAACAGATTTCAAGTTAAGTATGCATAAATCAAAAGAATTACCAAAAATAGTCAAATCATCCATAAAGACTTCCATGCATTTTTCAACCATATCAGAGAAAATACTCAACATACAACGTTAAAAAGTTGTATGTTGACGATTCCTGAAGATACCATGAAATGACATTTCTCCTAATTTAGCACAAGTCTTTTTTCTTCACACCTACTTGATAAGGCGTAATTGTATAAACTATTTTATCTTCCTAACTTGATATTTGTTCAATTTATCTCAATAATTGGGCTATTTATGCGTATTAATGTTGTTTTATAGGTTGAAGCATTATCGGAGCAAAAACACCGGAAAACGGACGCAAATCGGAGCATTAGAGATAAAAATACGAATGGGGGCACTGTTTGCTACAGTAACACTGTAGCTACAGTACTCTGCTACAGTGGTACTGTAGCAACAGTGCAGCGCCGCAGCGCCAAATCGCAGCGCCGCGGCGCCGGGACCTGAGCAACAAGTTTTGACAGGTTCCTGAAAATCAGGAAACCCAAAAGCAACTCAAAATGCGCCCTAATTCCGTGCTCTTACCTATTTAATGGCTCAAAACTTACATTTTGGGAGGGGACTCCAGCTGGGACAGCAGCTGGAAACACAAAGAAACACCTAACTTCTAAGTTTGAAGAAATCAAAGAGGAGGGAAGCAAGCTTCAACAACAAAGGCATTTGACAGGGATGTCTTCTTTTCTTTGATTCTTTACTTGTTGTAAGATGTTTAGTTTACATGTATTGATGGAATTAGCTTCAAGATTGTGTAGTTTAATGATGAGCTAATTTCGTTCATCTAGGATTACATCCTTGAACTCATTATGTGATTGATTTTAGTTCTCTCTTTTATGGTATTAATTCAGCTTTTGATATATTCATTGTGCTTGTGCTTAATGCTATTTGATTACTTGGCCAGTGGTTAAATTGATCTAGAAATGCTTAAATAAACTTGACAAAGGCATTTAGGTATTTAGTCTTAAGCATATTGATGCATGATCATAGTGTAGTACACTTGAGTTTCATATGAGATAGACATATACTCATAAGGCATGTATGGCTCATAAAACTTGTGCTTAATGAATTTTGTTCAATTTATTTATCATAGACATATAGATATTTGATTGGATGGAATAGATTCACTTGACCTGCAAAAGAGGCTTGTGATGTGTTGAGTGTTTTGGTCAATATATCAAGTTGAGAACCAATAAACATCAAAGAGATTCTGCTGAATTTATTTGCATAATGGGGGATAGTTTGTAATCCTAGGATTTCTCATATTGAATATAATTTGTTGGTAATTTAGTTTATCACTTAGCATAATTAAGTTGTTCTTTTACTTGAGTAGTTTAATCATCATACATTAAATCATTTTCTGGATAATAGTAGAAAGACACCATTTCGGTACTTAAACTAGAAAAGATAAATCATTCTCTGTGGGATCGACACTCTACTTATCATATATTACTTGTTGCGACAACGTGCACTTGCGCTAATTTGTGTTATAGAAAACACACAACACTACTCAAAACAGATTTCAAGTTAAGTATGCATAAATCAAAAGAATTACCGAAAATAGTCAAATCATCCATAAAGACTTCCATGCATTTTTCAACCATATCAGAGAAAATACTCAACATACAACGTTAAAAAGTAGCTGGTGCATTACATAATCCAAATGGCATTCTATGAAAAGCATAAGTACCAAAAGGACATGTAAAAGTGGTTTTTTCTTGATCTTCTATAGCTATCTCAATCTAGTAATATCCTGAATACCCATCAAGAAAGCAATAAAAAGGATGTTTAGCTACACGTTCTAAAATTTGATTGATAAAGGCAATGAAAAATAGTCTTTCGTAGTGGCTGTGTTTAACTTTCTATAATCAATGCACATTCTCCAAGCACTTACTACCATAGTTAGAACAGGTATCCCATTCTCATTTTCAACAACAGTAACCCCAGATTTCTTAGGAACTACTTGAGTTGGACTTACCCATTGACTATCAAAAATTGGATAGATTATACCCACATCTAATAGTTTCAAGACCTCTTTCTTCACTACTTCTTTTATTGTTGGGTTAAGTCTTCTTTGTGGGTCCCTACGAGGTTGAGCGTCTTTCTCTAAATGAATTCTATGGGAGCATATCAATGGAGAAATACCTTTAATATCAGCTATGGTCCAACCTAGTGCAGACTTATGTTCTTTTAACAATTTTATCAATTTTTCCTCTTGTTCAGCACTAAATTCAGAAGAAATGATGATAGGAAAGGTATCACCTGGTCCCAAGAATGCGTGTTTCAAACCTTTGGGCAGTGGAGAAAGCTCAACTTGTGGTATCTCGAGGTTTGATGGTTTTGGTCTCTCCCTCTCTCGTGGCAACTCTTCAAAGCGTGGTTGCCAAAATCGAGTCCCTTTATCCTGTGAGTCAAAAATACTAAACACATCAGTTGTTACATCAGGATAATACAATTCTTCAAAATCAAAATTGAGAAGGTTTTTCAAAAAATCATAGCCATGATTTTTATAAGCTTCCTCTGCTACAAGTGTGTCTATCATATATGAATGATAGCACTCGTCTTCTTCTCGTAGTTGTTTGTCAATATTGAAAATGTTCACCTCAAGAGTCATATTCCAAAAAAAATAATTTCATTAGACCATTTTTGCAATTAATAAGAGCGTTAGCATTGGCTAGAAAAAGTCTCCTCAAAATAAGAGGGATTTTTGACTCCATGTTAACAATAGAATGAGTATCTAAAACAAGAAAATCAATAGGGTAGTAAAATTTATCAATTTGCAACAAAACATCTTTTACTATTCCCCATGGTTTCTTGATTGATCGGTCAGCTAATTATAGGACTACAGATGTTGGTTTAATCTCACAAAGTCTCAATTGCAAGTAAATAGAATAAGGCATTAAATTTACACTTGCTCCTAAGTCCAATAAAGCTTGACCAAACTCATGTGTCCCAATTTGACAGGAGATTGTGGGACATCCTAGGTCTTTATATTTGGGTGGTGTCTTTTGTTCAATCACTGCACTTACCTGTTCTGCCAAAAATGCAGTCTTATTCATATGGTGTTTTCTTTTGATAGTGCATAAATCCTTGATGACTTTGGCATAAGTTGGAACCTACTTAATCAAATGCAACAAGGGAAGATTAATCTTAACTTGTTTCAAATGTTCTAAAATCTCACCTTGAATTTTTGAATTTTTTCCAACTGGTCGAAGAGCTTGAGGAAAAAGCACTAGGATTGAAAACTTATTTTCGGGCTCTTTTTCCATTATAGCCTCTTTTTTAAGGGGGGTGTCTTTACTACTCGTAGATGTGTTAATTTCAGAAGTAGGCTCACTTACAATCTTACCACTTCGAGTAGTAATGACATTGACTTCTTTGAGATTTTGAACATCAGAAGTAGAAACTTGTGCCATAAATTGTCCTTTCGGATTAGATTGAGGTTAAAATGGAAACTTACCTCGGTCTTGTACAGTTAAGGCACTGGTCAACTTTGTGATTTGACTCTTGATTTCTTTGTTTTCGTCTACCACCTGTGCAAGAATTGTTTCAAATTTTTTATTAGTCTTACTTTATGCCTCCATAAATGCTTGTAATGTATCCTCTAAAGAACTCCTAGTTGGTCGTGCATTATATTGAGGTGCAACATAAGACTTGGGTGCTTGTTGTTCTTGTTTCCAATGGCTGTTGGCTTATTGGTCAGATTTTCAACTGAAATTTTGGTGGTTTCTCCAGCTAGGATTATATGTTTCAGAGTAGTGTGAATAAGGCTTCTTGTACATCCCTGGGGAATTACATTGTTCCTCATATATCCCTCTCATCTTACTATAAGTGGGGCAATCCTGAGCTAAGTGTTTCGATCCTCTACAGACAAAACAGACATCGTGTGACTCAACTCTAGCAACCGTGTGGGTGACCCTTCTATCTTTGATTTTCAAGGCCTCCAACTCCCTAGTTAAAACCTCTAATTGGGCTTTGAGATTATCCTTTTCCCTAAGATGAAAAACTCCATTGGGTCGTGACCTATTTGTGCTTTCAGTAATGCTAGGTCCAGTCCATGTATGGGCTTTTTCGGCTAAGTCATTAAGAAATTCTATGGCTTCCTCAGGATCTTTGTGAAGGAACTCCCCATTACACATCATCTCAACAAATTAGAGCTCTCTAATTGTGAGTCCCTCATAGAAATAACTAACCAAGCGCCAATTTTCATACCCATAGTGAGGGCACAGATTTAGCAACTCTTTAAACCTTTCCCATACTTGATATAAGGTTTCACTATCTTTTTGGGAGAAGGAAGAAATTTGTCTTTTCAGGCTATTAGTTTTGTGTTGTGGGAAGTATTTATTGAAAAATACTTGGGTCATTTATGTCCAAGTTCCTATAGACCTCGGCCTTAAAGAGTATAGCCAACTCTTTGCTTTGTCTTTCAAAGAAAAAAGGAAAACTTTAAGCCTAACAGTGTCTATGGCTTCAGGCTGGCTATGGAAGGTGGCAATTACCTCTTTAAATTCCCTAACATGTAGATAAGAATTTTCACTATCTAGACCATGAAAAATGAGCAGAAGTTGTATCATTCTAGGTTTAAAATCCGAATGTGGTGTGTTAGGTGAAAATATAATGCATGATGGTGTGGCTGTGCAAGTAGGATGCAAGTAATCTTTTAGAGTTCTAACGGGGTTTTCTTCGTATTGGCTCATTGTGTTAAAATTACAAGATAAAATAGAAGGTGAATTCTCTTCCCTTACAAATTGTGGGGGTGGTTCTAGTTTTAGTTCTCTCACAAATCTTCCTCGTTTGTCTCTAAGTCGATGCATACATCCTAACAACAATTTTTTTTTTTTAAAGAAGGAAATGCTTAAGGAAAATTAACAAGTGGAATAAAACACAACAAGAAATAGAAATGAGTTAGGTGGTAAGACCAACCATGAAATATAAATACAATAAATGAACAAAAGATAATAAACTATAAAGTACGATAAAAAGTACAATAAATAAATAATAAAACAAAAATACAATAAGTAAATAAAAGAAAAGAAAGTGCAATAAATAAAAAAAATAAAATGCAAAGTACAACAAATAAATAAAAGAATAAAAATAAATAAATAAAAGAAAATAAAGTGTAATAAAAAAAAGATACAATAAGTAAATAAATAAAAAGTTAGGCGGTAGAACCGACCATTAAAATAAAAAGCAAATACAACATAGTAACTAAAGAAATTAAAGTGCAATAAATAAATTAAAAAAAATGAAAATAAAGTACAATAAATAAATAAAAGAAAGTGAACGAAGTTGGGCGGTAAAACTAACAATTAAAATAATATAAATTATAACAAATTAACTAAATAAAATAAAATAAATTAGGTGGTAGAACCAACCATGAACAATAAGATGAATTACAAGGAAAAAAAACTAATATTTTACAAAGAAAACAAAACAAAATGTACAAAGTTACCACTTTAGTATTTATAATCGCAACCGACTTTTGCTTAGTGTGCCTCTCCAGCAACGGCGCCAAATTTTTGTTTACTCTCAAAATATAAACCGACTATCGCAGTATAGATTAAGGTGTCGATCCCACGAGGAAGATCTTGGCAAAATAGGTTGGTGAAGTAAAATATTAAAGAGGTAGCATAGGATAAAATTAATTGATGAGATAGAATTGTCTATGAATTGAAAAAAATATCTTACGATGATTTAAGCAAGGCTTTGAGAATCACAATTATACTTTATAAATCTACTCTACACTTTGATTCAATGCTTATAACTCAATTGAAAGTTTCACATCCCAAACAATCAATCGAAAGATATGTAAAATATAGCACATTTGATAACACATATATTTGATGTAATTAAACTCTTTGCAAGCATTAACACACATCATACTCATTTATACAAGTTATCTAAGATCGACAATATATCATTTTGACAATATTGCGGTAAAAGATCAACTTGAATATCAAATATTTATTGCCCTTACATAATATCCAAGATCGACAATATATCAATTTGATAATACTGTAGTAAAAGATTAACATATAAAATAATATAACCAATAACAATTATAATTCAACAAGAATCACATAAGAAAAGCATGACTGAACATATATGAGACATGAGAATTATAACCTCTGGATTATAGAAAATAAACTAGTAAGAGTTTAATCAAACTAAACTTACAACATTTGTAGCTCTTGACAACGAATTAAAATATAGAAGTGGATTTATTACACATAAAAGTTCATCTCTTAGCCTTGCCAAAAACTCTAGCCTAAATTACAATACATGTTAATAAGAAGAAAAGAGGATAGAATTATCTAATGTTGAAAACGTCTTAAGAGTCTCCTTATATAGGCAATGAATGGCAATATGTTATGGGTGACATCAATCTTCAATAATTTTAGGCCAATAACTCATTCATCCATTTGCAGCACATTTTTGATAATATAAATGATCGATGTAACCTCTGTGGTCGACATGAAAGTTGTATCATTTTGTCTCTTCTTTCCATAGGCACTGAGTTCATACAAATTAGATGAGTATCTAATGTGATATGAGCAAACTTCCAAAGATACATCAGATTTCAGCCAACAACCATTTTACCCACTTGCAATGTAATTTGGTCCATGATAACGGCTGATTTGGACTTTACCATCAATATATGAGTTGTTGATAGTTAAGTCAGCATTTCACAGCTTCAAGAATTATACCAATTGAGTACATATTTTGTGATATATAGTTCAAATACGTGAGTTTGATCAAGCTAGGCAGAAGTTGTAGCACGATTCTATTGTATCTCAATTTTTTGCGCATAAGATGTTGGATTTGGCTTTATCACTATTCTTCAGGTTTGTGTAAGATTGAGTCATGTTATACCAGGTTCAAGAATTTCTTCATTTTGATTTCTACATTGAGAGTTATGTCCATTTTACCTAAACCTGTGCAATTAACATTCATTAACCACAATTTAAGGAGAACACTTTATTTCAAGCTAAAATATAAGAAAATGCTAAAATTAGTGACATTAAATAGTGACTAAATCTCTTAATAAATATGCATTTTCATGTTCTCGTCAATAGTCAAAGGAACTAAACTAGGCTTCCAACTTGGCAATCCATGAGCTTGTCTCTAATTGGTCCATTTTTTAACACATGGATTGTGTTTCTTAACAAAAGCTTATTCCATACATAACACTTATATGGAAATCCATATGTTAAATTGAAATTTCCTTTTCCAAGCCAATAGAAAAAAAATTCCAAAAATATTTTATAACCGTCCGACTCCTCAATCGACTGTTAAATTACCAATTTAGATCTAATACCTCTCATGCACACTATTAAAAAAAATTTCTAATAAGGATGAAATTGGGTAACCCTGCGATTTCTATATCGTTTTATACCGAAATCTAGGTATCTATACTATTAATAGTAACTAGGTTTTACAATTTGAATGCATAATGAAAGTTTATAAATTACTTTAAAATATTTTCAATGTCCATGCATCAGGTCATGGTCTACAAAATCTAAAACTATGCTCTGATATCAAATTAACAAGACCCGACTGAAGCCTTCTTCGAAAGTCGAGGTGGATCCTATGATAACATGAGACTAACATACTCTTCCCTCATTGCATCTGATACAATGAGGCTATATGCCTCAACAAAAATATACACGTGTACATAAGTATACAAGACATAATATCTCATGAAGCTATGCGTATAGTGGCCAACCTCAAAATATGAAGATTGTATCACATTGCATGAATCCTTGCGATAACTTAGGAAAGAAATATGAAAAAATAAGAAAAATGATGAACTTGTAGCTCAGTGAGTAGATATAATCTGAAAATATTAAATACATCACAAAAATATATATTAACAATAATTATTTCTAAAAAGATTGTACTGAAGAATAATATTAACATATGTACATGTCTGAAATCATAAAAAGATCATAAAACTGTATTTTGGGTAACATAAATCATGTATTGATATCGTAAATTGTTATAAAATCTATTCTGAAGTTAAATATGTGATATGTAACTCTAGAAATATATACTATATACATACTAAAAACCATATCAACCTTGTACTCAAAAAAAATATAGTCTCACCTGATAGAGTAACTCACGCACAAGCAAAGCGGGGGAACATGGTCTCACCCGGTGAAATGCTGCATTGCTCAAGCAGAGCAAATAAACTAGTATAATGCATGCACAGAACAAATTAAACTAAAGGAGATGGTACATATATAGTGGTTCAAAAACTATTACTATATAATATCATAAAAGCATAATTACTCTAAAATAAATATTTTTGTACTGCATGTAATCTAAACTATACTATAAATAATTCTAAAATATTTTTGAATATATAAATTAGCATAAATATTTATCTGTATAAAAATAAATAATAAATAAATCTAATAACATATAATTAAATCATAAATTGTTGTATTAAAAATATATAATTATTCACTCTTAAAATTGCGTTAATCTTGAGTTGAATTTGAATCTTAAAATCTATCAGCTATTGATATAATCTCTAAATCACAATAATAAATTATAATATTAAGACTTATATGTATCATAAATATTGAAATATATTTATTTTAATATTGTAAAATTATTATTCATTAAATCATTAGATGTCAATCTAATTACTTAAACTCATTTTTAATATATTTTTTATTTTTTATTTTTTTTTTCTTCACGGACTCTCTTTCTTTCTTTTTCTTTTCTTCTCTCTCTCTCTCTCTTTTTTTTTTATTCGTCGTTCTCTGTTTCTTGCTCTCATTCCCAAATATCGTTTTTGTAAGCAAATGGAATGAAGCAATTCCATTTGTATAGAGAAGTTGGCCCTCCTTTTCACCCAAAAGGCCACCATTTGTAATATATTCAATTTTTTTATTCTTAATCGAGTATTAAGATTTCTTCATGGAAAATAAAGAATTGAAATTCAATTTCCCTCACAATGCCATCATGTTCTGCGTGTAATTCCTGGCCCACGTGTTCTCTTCCCAGCTAATCTTATTGCCAAGCATTTCATTATTCCCTTATTTTATTCTCACTATTTGCTAATTATGTCCGAGGCATATTATTCAATGCCAAGTATGTTATATACTAAATGGAGCAAAAAGCACGTGTATTTCAGAAATGGTGGTTAAAGTTGGATTGACACCAAAGAAAGGAATGTGGTGAAAGTGGCAGCAGCATTCCGGGCAAACAGTGATATGTGGAAAGCAGTTGATATGATTGAGTTCTTGGGGAAGGAGGGTTATCCTGTTGGGTTTGAGAGCTATGAGAATGTGGTTGAGGGGTGCTTGGACTGTCGTGAATATATATTGGCAGCAAAGGTGGTCATGTGGATGACAGAGAGAGGGTTTATACCATATATTAGAGTCGGGCAAAAGGTGCTCGAGGGGCTAGCTAGTGTTGGTGAATCAACTATTGCTTGTGTTGTGAGGCAAGGATTTTCAAAATTGAGGTCTTAGCTCCATTCATCTATTCTGGATGTATATGATAAAGAGTTCTCGATGACTAAGGAAATGCATGCATGGCACAATAACCTTTCTGGCATTTGAGTTGTGGGTTGTGGCAGCTGCATACCAGTCTCTTTTTGGTTGATGCATTATCATGGTACTCATTGCTTCATGCAATGGTGAAGAGGCTATGGAGCTGAAATCCACAGCAGGTTTGCTGTGATAGCTAAACTGGTGTTTCTGGTTGATGTTGTCTTACATTATATGGATCATTCAAATTGGAAGGAGAAGATTTATATAATGTTATGGAATATAAACTGTAATCTTGGTGTTGAATGCACAGTGGCCTGTGTTGTATTTCCAGTTATGATCTTCTCCCTGTTGCTGCAAATAAATTGATGCAACACTTATGTTTTGATTCCCAATTTGTTAATAAACCACAGATAATTCCAATTGTTTTACTCTTCTCTTAATTCATTCTCTCCTTCTACTGCTAGTTTTCTGTAAAGTCAATACATTTTGAATGCTTTGTTTTATTTTTTATTTTTACAATTGTAGTGCTCTTGGAGTTTCTATTAACAAGTCGTTAATTGTCATTGATGAGGATGAGGAATATTCATGCAAATTTGCAGCTCTTTACCAGGTAAGAATTCATTATTATTTACAGCTTGGATGCAGTTCATTAAATAAGATTACTACTAGTAAATATATGGAACAGTTCCAGGGGAATAAGATAACTATAAAAGGCTTTAGAATCTGAAAGAATGTTAGCAATAATAGTATACATATATGCATATTTACTACCTTCAAGGTGGCCCCTTGCGCTGGCATCCTTTAATGCATGCTTGTGATTTAGATTTGTCTAAGTACCGACTTTTTTTCTCTAAGATTATATGTGCCCGGTAAGTTGCCTTACGAAATCCATGATCCTTAATTACAAATCTTCTGATGTTATGAATTTATTCTCATTGAGCTTCTTTAGCACTGATTTTCCACTGTATATTAGTTGGAGTGAAGTTTACTTTTGTACAATCTTAGCTGTCTGTTTGTCTCCTTTCTTCATTGAGCTTGATGTGAGACAAAGATGTTTAAATCCACTCAAAACTATTGTTGATCAACAAATTATTCCAATGGAGAAAATTCAAAATTCTTTGTTACTGATGATTTCTAAATTTACGAATCTAACTTCTAAAATTATACCAATTAGATGCATTTATCTAAACGATTGGGACACATCATGTTCATCTCATGAAATATATCACGGTTATCTTTTCAAAGTCAATTTAGATGGATGGATAAATAATTTTTCAAGAACACAATCAACAATCGAATCATCTATTTCTTCTTTAACGAGACCCAAATTTTATGTTTGTGCCTTGCATTTCACAGACTGCTTAATACAAATCTTGTGATGTTTAAACTCCTCAAATGCACTTCACACATAATTCTATAGAATATTAATATCTGAATAAAGCTTATTGAGCTGATATCTGTAACCCTACAGGCAGTAAAGGCCAGTTCACCAAAAAGACTGCTCAAAACTTAACAGGATAGCTGGCCTCCATGGCAATGCCACAAATACCTCTCCAATCGCTGGAATCACGCTCCATCCTTATGTAGCCAGATTCACCCCAGTTAGTTCCCCATGAATTCTTCACAAGCCAGTGCTTTGTACCACAATCTTCTTCATAGCTAACTACTGTCACTCCATGATTGAGCTGATATCCACAAATGCCACTAAAGATACCATGGGGAATAGAGTTGAAATTCGTATCCACCAGCATCAATTGCAACAGACACTGGTTGGCATGTAACTGCAGCTTGTAGGTTGTCCTCACTACTGACAGGTACTGCTACATATGCACTTATGGTCACGGCTTGATTTTTAGTTTTGGCTCTATCACAAGGATTATCTTTTCCTACGTAAGGATAGTCATCCTCCATGGTGATACCATTTTCTGTGATGAATTGAAATGCTTTTTCCATGTATCCACCATTGCAGCCTAGATTTTCATTGTTAACATCACAGTCCACAAGCTCCTGTTCTGACAGAGAGACCAAGTTTCCTGTTTTTAGTTTGTTTATGCCTTCCACGGCTGCTACTGCAGAGAATGCCCAACAACTTCCTGTACGGAAAAGGTAAGATATTGTTCATTTTACAACCCTAGGCGTCTTTCTCTGATAGGTCAAATTCATAGAGAAAACAGTCGTGCCTTTTAAAAGCTTATTCTATTTGGAAAACTTTGAAAACTTTATTGAAGTTAAGATTCAGGCATATGTTGGTTACCAAGGGTGGTTCAGGAATACGCTTCATAGTAGAATAACTGCTAGTGTCTTTAGGGATTCTGCTGGCGACTTGGGTCAGACCATTTGTTTCCAGTAAAAGGAAAAAAAAATTTGCCTTTGCTTTTTTCATTTTAGGTTTTAGGCGTGGATATGTGGTCCAATGCCGTTTTGGGCAAGAGCAGGTGTGTTGACTACGGTGGTTAGTAGATTAGAGTTATAATCAAACAACCAGTCCTGTTGTATAAAAGAAACAATGCAGTAACACCGCCCATTATTTTTTATTAAAAATATTTTTACTATTAAATAAATTAAAAAAAATAATATTTAATAATACATATTTAATAATTTTTTGTTATTGACGTGGCATAATTTTTTGTTATTGACGTGTTGCAAAATAATTATAGTCGATGGCCGGCTAGTCATCGTTTTTTCAGTGACAATGTTAATTTTTATTTTTAATTTTTTTAATAATTTAATTTATTTATAAATTATTTTAAAAAAATAAATAAATTAAATAATGACACATATTTAAAAATAACTAATCACGTTATAACACGTATCATATTATTAAAATTTATTTTTTAAATTATATTAAATTAAGTTAATAAATAAAATTACGCTACGTGTTTAAAAAGATAATAAATAAATAAATTGTATCACATATTCAATTATAGTTTATGTGTATTCTTAGATTACATTTTTATTCTTTAACTATTAAAATTAATAATAAAAATTAATAATTAAGACAAAATTAAATATTTTAAATTTAACTGAGTAAAGTTATCAATTAATCTCAATATTAAAATAAATTTATCCTTTATCCCTTAAATTAATTTAACTGTTAAAGTTGTTTGAGATGGTAAAATAAGCCATCTGACTTGGAATCACGTAAGAGTTAGCGATTAACAGGATTTTGAATAATTGAGTGTAACTCAAATTTGCTCTAACATATTGATTGATTGACTGATTGCTCTAATCAACATCCCATAGACCGGTCGTTCAGCGAAATAAACTGCACCCTAGTTTTGAAATAAACACTAAAAACCCACTGTTTTTTTTAGCTTTTTTCTATTTAAATCAAGTTGGTGGACAAATTATTTTACTGAATGACTTGTGAATCACTCATATCAGAGAGAGAGCGCAATGCATATAAGGTCACATGCAAATGTTCATAAGAAGTATTTCATCGAGATGCTTTACTGCCAAGCACTTTCTTGAGATAGAAGGCGGCAAAATATTTATAAAACAAAATAAATTACATTAAATTAAATAACCTCAAGAACTTCTCTAATAGTCTAATTAATCATGATTAGTGCCTCCCAACAACTACATTAAATAACTCAAAAAAAGAAAAGAAAATAAAACATAAATTCCAATTTGATAACTATGGAAGTTGCCTAGAAACCCAAAGAGTAGATCAAATCAAAAGGACAAATACCCTACAGGTGGGTATAGTTTAGGGACAAAGTAAAGAAAGCTTAGGACTTAGAGCGTGCAAACAAATCACATGGGATGATGCCATTTACGTGACGATGATGATCATCATCATCATCCTCACAATTTCCTTTCACAGCTCATGTGCCCTAAATCCCACATCTCCCCCACCAATTCTATTCCCACTATAATTTCTTAGCATCAACCTTCTTTTTTTTTCCTCTTATCTTTATGTGTTTTCTCTTGGGACAAGCCTTCTGTATATGTGCACCATTGCACATGGGGGATGGCCATTAAATAACATTGATCACAAAATTCACATCCCCATATGATCTCATTGTCTTCCAATATTGTCTGCCTATATGAACAGGTCATCCAAAAATACTCAATAAGAGCTTTGTTCCAACTAATTGGAGATATTCAGTAACATGATTTGCCTTTTATCTTTATAATTTTTTTAGGTCTGCTTGATCTCCGAAATCTAAATATAGTACAAATAATTTAAAAAAAAATTAATTGCTGTTTTTCTTTAAATTATTTGATGAATAATTTGAAATCTAAAGAGAATAAATATTTCTTTTTTATCAAATTTTTATAATTTTATTCTAATTTATAAAATTGTGGGCATTAATTGGTTAAATTGTTGAATATTTTTGTGGTGTTATAAGAGGTCAACCTCGCTAATGTTAAGGTTACCATGAATTTGAATTATATTTCATATAATATTAAAAAAAAAAGAGTAAATACTATACATTTCAAGTTATTCTTTGAGCTTTTTCATTATAAAAGATGTGTCATGATTTATTAGATGATAATAATGATAATTATCAAAATAATTAAATTGCACCATCCATTCAATATCGAGTAATATATCACTCGAGCTAAAAAAATTTAAAAAATTATTGGAATTGATGCTTGCATACCATTTTTAATATGGTATGAATATTAATTGTTTAATATTTATATAATAAATATTTTAAATAAAATCATTAATATTAAAAATATATGTTACAATGCTTGTAATATTTCAAATACTATACGTACTGAATGAGTTCAAACTAATTTAGACCAGAGCTAAGAGTTAGCAACACTAAAAGTTATAAATACTAAGAGTTATCGCTGCTAAAAATTAGCAAATTATAAGAGTCAGCGATATCTAAAGAGTTAAAGCCTTGTCTGAAATAGGATAAAGACTTGAGAGTATACTAGTAATGACATAGTTGAAAACTATTGTAATATGTGCTAGAAAATGTCATTATTCAAGTATATTCTCAAACACTATATTTGTGATCTATTTTTACTAATGCGAGTCTATCGGTGAATCCCTTTCATATAAATTAGTGTACGTTTATATCTGCATAGTGCATATGGTTGTTCTTACTTAACTATGAACTTAGAACTTGTATAGGCATATAGGTACCCAGTTAGGACTGGATACGGAACAAATTCATGAGGATCCCAATAGACATCCTATAAAGTTGTTAATGGCAAGTCCTCTTGAGTTGAGTTGTATTCGTAGTCCTTTGACCTGAGTGCCACAGTGGGCTTATGGATCATCTATCATACTTTGGTTCTACGTATGTTATGGACCTTTCATAGTCTGACTGCTATGTGTCGTTGGGTATGGTCTAATGCTCATGAAGTTTGATGTGCGTAGATATAGAATTTGTCAACTTACATATGTAAGTTATATATCCAATGCTCCGAGATTGTATCTCAGAAAATATTATAGCTATAAATAATAAACCCGAAAAATGAGTTTTTCGTAGAGTTAAACAATATCGCAAAAGTGTTTGCATAGATTGTTTATCGAGATATGATCTGGAGATAAGCTCACAGGTGAGCTCATGAAAATTTTTCGATGCTGATCTATATCCCTGCACATTCAAGGTAAATTGATGGAGTGATTATACGTATGCGCAATGACCTCAACTTGTATGGTGTAACACGTTGATTTGTAATATTTATGAAGTGTGCATTGGGCATCGATCACGGACTTATGGAATAGTTTCATTTGATGAATTGGGCGTAGACTTAAGAAGTCCCGCAATATAAAGTGTACTCGTTGTGCACTAAGATAGAGTACCGAATTGAATAGTTTAATCTAGTAAAATTCAGCAAAACTAAATATTTGTTTCAAGAACTATCGGGATGTATACTTGTCAAGACTTAAAAGTTAAGTATATTAATTAGTTAACAATTATTGTTGACCAATTAAATATTGACATGTGTTGCATAGTAAGTATTTGGTTAAGTTGATTCAAGTCTAGGATTAGGTGGGACATACTTTGAGTTAATAAAAGGCTTAAGAGTAATTTTACTAAATTAATTATTTAATTTAAATATTTATTTATTTAATAGTTAAATAATTATTTAACTTGATAGGGTTAAAAGTTAACCAAGTAGTCAACTAACCATGGTTAATAGTCAATTAGGGTTAGGTTAGTTAGATATTTATATATTTAATTATTAAATAAATTTTAATTTAACCATAGTTAATTGTTAAATAAAAGGTTAAGTTAAAAGATATTTTATATTTAACTTAACTTAGGTTAATTTTTAACTCTAAAATTAGGTTAAAATCAAGATATTTTATTTTAATTAATTGTTAATTGAAATTAACTTAACCTAGGTCAATTGTTAACCCTAGGATTAGGTTAAAATGAAATTAAACCTAAATAAAATTCAAATGTATTCAAATTAAATACATTTGTATATATAGTTAAATGAAATTAAAATTTCATAAGTTCTTAGTTTTTCCAATTTGAAGTGGCCAGTTATTTGGGAGAATGAAAGAAAAAAAATTGTTTCATAGTTTCATTTCAAGTGTTGAAATTTATTCATCTTATTCTACTTATAATTTAGGCTATTTATTGCAATAACAAAAATTAATTTATTTTTAATTATTCAAGTATTGATCAACGGTAAAAATAAATTAATTTTATTAGATTAAGAGTTTATTTAAATGATTTAATTGTTAAACTAGTGCTGGATTATATGTTGTTATTCTAGACAATCAAACTCACCTTCGTTGATTGCTAGAATTCACAACGAGTTCATTTCATGCAAATTCTAAATAAAATTTAATTCAAAAGTTTCAAGAGTGATATATTCTCAATTTATTTTAATTTGATTAATATGTATATAATTATGTTTATTATTTAATTTTAAACTTTCGTTATGTAAGATATGTATATTTATATGATGAACACATAAATCATATACATGCACTCATAATTAATCGACACCCAACAAAAATAATTGATAATGTTTACTATATTCTAAGAAAAATTTAAAATGAAATCAATTCTAATTCATGAAATTACTTTTTTTTTTTAAAAATCATTACAGTTAAAACAAAGGGAAAAACGTTTGAAAACTTGATGATTAAAAAAAAAGTGTGAGAACTTGAACTCGTATGATTTAAAGATAGGGAATTTTTTGTAAATAGTTAATTTATTGGGGTTATTTTTTTATTTAGCTAATTAAATTTTTTTAATTTTTATAGTTAAATAATTTAAAAGTAGACAAAATTACCTTTTTTACTATTTCAACAGTACCCTACTATAATAAATCTATGCAATAATTGACTTTTTTATTTTCTATTTTATTTTATGATCGATTTATTTAAAAATCAATAAGATCACATGCAATAATTATTAAAAAAATATATATAATTAAATAAAACAAATATAATTTTAATAATCAAATAGAAAATTAAATTTAAATAAATATAAATATAATTTTAAATAAATAATATAAATTAATTATACTATACATAATAAAATAAATATTATAAATTAAAAAATATATATTGGGGCGCAATATCGCTACAATAAGGGATGATAATGATATCGCCTTTTAATAGGGATATGATATCGCCCCTTAATAGGGCAATATGCCCCCAAATTTTATTTATACTTTAAATTAATTATTGTTCATTGTAGCGGGTATTATTGAAACAATAAAAAAAATATTTTTGTTTACTTTTGAATTATTTAGTTATAAAAGTTAAAAAAAATTTAAGTTAGTTAAACAAAAAAGGCCCAAATAAATTAAATATTTATGAAAAATTCCCTTAAAGATATCATGCGAAGAACTTTAATAATTCATGAAAATATTTTTTAAAGAAATTTGTTGACTCAAAAAATTAGCTTTTTGAGACAACGAATTTTAAATTTATTATTTAGAATCAAAAATAGGCCTTTAAAATAATTAATTATGCTAAAGCGATTCTTGCGTGATGATCTTGGTATTCTTGAAATAAAAAACAAAGCAGGTTAAGTCTCGCTAGTAGTTTTTTTAATAGAACCCTTTTTTTGTTTAAGTCAACATGGGATTGTCCTCTCAAGGATTTGTCAACTAAACCCTATTACTTTGCTTTGAATGTTCAATCAGTTGCAAGTTTGGATTATGCCCAGCATCGTTGTAGGATGATTCACCTTCTCAGTTTAGATTATACTTTTAATGCTTCTTATTTCATTCCCACAAACATGGTCAAAAACTTTCGATTCAAAAAATTGGCTTCTAAAGCCAACAAATTTTAAATTTATTTAAAATAAAAAATAAAAATTGGCTTTTGAAACAATTGTTGTGCTAAAGTGGGCCTCGCTTGACGATTTCAGTGTTCTTGCAGTAAAAAATGAAGCAGGGCTAAGTCTCGCTAGTGATTTTTCTAGTAAAGACCTTTTTTTTTTTTTAAATGTGAGTAGAAATGGGTAGAGTTTCTAGCTTTTAGAAAAAAGTTACGTATCCTTGAGTTATGACTCCTTTACTTTTTTTATAACTAATCCTTGCCTTTCTATTTCGAGAAATTTGGGTGAGAAATTTAAGTGAAAAATCTGAGCACCATCCTTCCTCATCATGACCGGCAATAAATTTCAAGATTTATATCTTTAACTCTAATTTTGAGATTCTTAAGGTTTCTCTTATCGAGCAGTAATTGGTTGACATCTCTCGAGTTATGGAGTCTAGACATTAATGCAAATCTTTTTAATTCATTGGAGCCTTCTATACTCGAAAAGTCTCTAATGACCCCCTCGTGTTTAACGTCGACATCGAATATGCTCAGATACTACTCCTAGGTATAATCAATCAAGCCTCAAACCCATAACCCATCTTGGATGGGTTGAGGCTCTATTTAACCTCCCGCTTATCTCTTCGAACTTTTATGATTAATACTGAGGAGGTTCTCATCCTCCTATGAATGAGCAGGTGGATCTTTGACTCATGACCCATCTTAGATGGATTTGGGTTTGGGTTAAGTTGACCTTTGGTTTTGAGAGCTAATTTTCCTGGGAAAATAAAACCAAACACGTTTTTGACTTGGTATCTATTTTAGAAATATTTTGGCCAATCCCTAGCCATAACAGTAGTAATATGTTTATCTTCAGTAACTGTAGAACTGAAAATTTACCTATTAGAGATTTGGTTGCAACTATAATCGAGAAGGATAAAAGAAAATGTTTAGGAGCAATGAGTAGCGTGATTGAGTGGATGCTAAAGAGATGAGTCATCAGATCTTCAGCATCAAGGGTTGACCCATAATTGAGAAAGCAATCAAAAGGTGATGAGCTGGGGGTGCAGAAACGAAGAAAAAGCGGTCGAAAACAGGGGAACGTTTAAAGGGTTTGTGAGAAAAGGGCCTATTATAAGCAGAGTACTAAAGAGACGGTCACAAGGGCACGTGGGTTGCAGATTCCTCTTCGTTAATAAACTACCGGGCGACTTTCCAGTTATACCGTTGAGAGCCAACCTGCCTAACAGCTGTTACATAGCTGTCCAATCTCAACCCCCATGTGACCCCATTGCTCACCACATTCTGAGAAAGAGAGGATAAAAAGATTCATTCATTTTCTCTTTTCTTTCTCATAAACCCCTTAATCATCATCCATCATGCTCTTCCCTCCTTCTGCCCTTTAACCTAACCTCTCTCTCTCCATATATATAACAACTTTCGCTAGACAAACCCATTTGCTTCGCTCTCATTCTCGTTTTCTGTTGTGCTGTCTCGTGTCGTGTTCGTGACGTGTTTAATTTTTGTTTTTCCGGTGCTGTGGCATTATTCTTTAGTGGGTTTATTATATGGCACAGTTGCCTCCGAAGATCCCGAATATGACACCAGCTTGGCCAGACTTTTCTCACCAGAAGGTACCGCCAATGGCGAATGTAAATTCAAACACTCATCACCATCAAAACCCTTCGTGGGTCGATGAGTTTCTCGACTTCTCGTCAGCCAGACGCGGGACTCACCGCCGGTCCGTCAGCGACTCGATTGCGTTCCTCGAGGTGCCAATGCTGGACGAATGCCGTGGCTCCGGTGCGGTTCCCGGGTCGGGAACTAATCATGAGTTTGATAAGTTTGATGACGAGCAGTTTACGTCCATGTTCACTGATGATATGCCAAATGCCGTGGCCCCCACTGTTTCTTCCTCTAACACTTCTACACCGTCTGATCATAATAGCATTAATGACGAGAAAGATACACCGTCTGATCAGACACAGCAGATAAGGAATGAATCCGAGGAGGTGCAAAGCCAGTGCAAACCGGAGGCTCAAGCCCCACCTACCACTGCAGATAACAATTCCACCGATAGGATAGTTGATCCTAAGAGGGTTAAGAGGTAATTTAACACTCTCATTCTTTACTGGAATTATCTCAAAACAAGATTTAGTAATTATTGTAATTACACTTGTTTGTTTTATCTTCAGAATCTTGGCCAATAGACAATCTGCTCAAAGATCACGAGTGAGGAAGCTACAATACATCTCGGAGCTTGAACGTAGTGTTACTTCATTACAGGTATGTGAATTGTAATTGGTTGTCTTGATGTGCTATAATGTCGCTATAACTCATGGTTACTGCATGCTTATTTTTGTTTATTGATTAATGTTGGACAATTTTGATGCTAAATGAAGGCTGAAGTATCGGTTTTGTCGCCACGCGTTGCATTCCTGGACCATCAACGGTTGCTTCTAAATGTTGACAACAGTACTCTCAAGCAAAGAATCGCTGCATTGGCCCAAGACAAGATATTCAAAGATGGTCAGTTCTTTTAATTAATGCAATTACGAATATTACTTCTATAACTCCATTCTACTAGAGCTTATTTAGAATGATATCACACATAATAGTACTGAAAATATTATTATGTTAATAGAAGTAAGAATTGAACATTTCATCTTCGTGGGTCGAAGAAATGCTTCTTAATTTTATGATATTCTTAGTACTCGGTATAAACTATATTGGTTTCTTATTAAGAAAGACCATTCTTGAGAGGATTCTCACAAGGATCAGTAAAATCATATTGAAGTTTCTTAATAATTGGCGGAGGGGTTGTTAGGTTTTTCCTCATAAATGTTGATTTGATGGAAGATGTTAGATGACTGATATGAGATTTACAAAAAGTGATTATGTGCATGTAATTATATAATAGCACGTGGCCTTGTCAGATTTAGCCTTTAATACATGCTGGTGCTTTGTTAAAAAATTGTAGCTCATCAAGAGGCTCTGAAGAGAGAAATAGAGAGACTGAGGCAAGTGTATCATCAACAAAACCTCAAAAAGATGGAAAATGGGCCAGCACAAGCAGCTGAAATCAAGCCTTCAATGGAAAAAGAGCAGCTTCTCAATGTTTAAATATCCCATCAGGACTCCATCTTCCATTAAGTTCTTTCATATATGCTTAAGGGCTGGAAAGCATAACTGTGTTGAATTGTAAATTTGAGTTAATGTGTGAGGGAATTTAATGGGAAGGAGACCAAATTCTGGATGGGAAATGGGCTTGGCTTGTGGCTCTCTCTCTCGCTCTCTGATGCAACCTGTACAACTGACATGTATTGTTTACTTCAAGTCTATTGGGACCACTCAAAGACTACTTGTTGGATTCCAGGGGAGAAGAAAAGGAAATGCAATTCTCATTGATTTCAACTTTTAAGCAAGTAAATTCTGGTTTGTCTTGCTTTTAACTGATTAGGAGGGATGTGGTGACTTTATTATTATTATTATGATGACGACGACGACGACGATGTTTATTTTTTTTTAAGAATTTTTATTTTTTTTTATTTTTTTAAGTTAAGTGTAAAAGTAGAGGATACTAGGGTTTGTACTGGAATGCATGAAAGAAGATTGTAAGAGGCAAGTGGTTGGTGTCAGATTGTTGTACTTTTTCAGTGGCTTTTTTGGTTTCTAATGATTCTTATTTGTCAAATTATTTCAAACCAGAGGAAAGAGAAATGTAAATATCTAATCCTTTTTGTATATAGTGAAGTCAGGTAGGTGCTTATATAGATTGATCTTTATTCCAATAAAGAAGAAGATACATATTTTAAAAGTATTAAGTGGTTTAATTGCCACGTTTCTTAATCGGACTTACCAATTTAACTCGTTCTATCGGGTTGAGAAATCTGTGTGTATATAACATTAATCCGTCGGTAGCTCTCTTTTCATAGCTAGCATCTCGTTGTTGATTATTTTTTTATTATCTTATGATGTGTTTAATTTAAATTATACATAAATAATTACAATTAATTTTTATAATATTTAAAAATAATATATTTTACGATGTGTTTAATTTAAATTATATATAAATAATTATAATTAAATTTTATAATATAATATTTATTATAAATAAATAAAGAAAAAAAAATTAAATTATTATATACACTTATTTTAATAAAATCTTATATATTAATATACTCGAGAATAAGATATTATATACATTTAAAAAATGATCAAAATATATTGTCTTAAATAATTTTATTTGTTTGGGTGTCAACTTATACTTAATGCTATTTAAAGCTCATAAATTCAAGTAAAAAATTATCAACAATCGATAGAACCGATTTGTGGGATTATAAATAATTTTGATACGTTTTACTTTTACAAAAAATTATTAATCCATAAGAAGATAATTAAATAAATTTAACTAATTAATAACAACCTATATTAAATAGCAATTTTGTACATAAAAAAATTTAATTATTTATTTAACTATTTTATATAATTATTTTAAAAATTGAATGTATTAATTTTTATTAATTAATGACATAATATTAGTTTATAAATCTAATACATTAAATTAAGAAAAGTAATTTCATATCAAAATTTATTTAATTATTTAACCAATTGAATTTATTTATTTTTATTAAAATTAAATACCACAATAAATCATTAATAACATATTAATTATTAATTTATAATTTAATAATTAAATTATTAATATTTAGTTAATTTAAATTTAAATTAAATTTAAAGAATTTGGAGTGCCAGGTGCCCCAAGATGGGTTAGCGCGGTTGCACTAAGCACAAGCACTTAGCGCTTGCTAATTGCTCGTGCTAGGTGCACGCACCAGTGCGTGTGGTGATGATAAATGGTGGTTTCGTCGGGGTTTTGGTCTTTTAGGCTCTTTTTTCACCTATTTTCAAATTTGTTGACCCAAAAATTTGAACAACTACTAAGTAAATGAGTTAAATTTGTATTCCTAGAAAAACAAAATAAGCCATTGCCATTCTTCATATAGATTTATGAAGCTATGTGCTGCAAAAAAAAAACAAGTTATGGTTTAGCCAGTAAGGGTGTCAGTAAAACCTTTGATGCCTAAGTCAACCTGTTGTATAAAAATATTTAAGAGTAAAAAATATAAAAGTGATAAAGACAAGATCCCATTTGGTATATAGTCTCCTTTTTTTTTATAGCTGTCGAGGTAGAGTCCTTTTAGAGGTGTCATTCAATTTTCATCAATCAATTTTAATTCCTTAATTTAAGGGATCATAACTCTCATTAATGCAATTAATTTAAGGTAACATAGGGTAATGATTATCTTATTTAATTCTTTGATTTAAGGGATAATAACTCCCCCCATCTCCCCAAATTTTAAGGATGATGACCTCTCTTTTTAGGATTAGGGTTGATCCCAAAATCTAAAGGGGGATAGAGGTTTATCGGTTTTCAGTATTAATCGTAGTGGGATTAATATCTAGCCTCTTCCTTGATTTCTTAAACCTTATTCTCGTATACATCCTCTCCCATATCAACATAATTCATCACCACTAAAATTACTCGGGAGAATTAGGACCTCCAATGGCACCCGAAATGCTTTCCATTACTTCCCCTCTGACCCACGTGTTTTCTGACAAGTGGGACCTCATCTCTCCCTATCTCTTCTTCCTCTAACATATTTGTTAAGGAAAAAAATCATCAGTTAAATCACCTCTATTTCCTAAATCTATTAAAAAGAATATTTAAAGACTAAAAACTACCCTACGAGTAAGAAAGATAAAACATATCCACACCTAGAAAAGAAAATAAGATCTTTATGAAAAATTAAGATAGAAACCTTGAGTTTTAGGTGAAACCTAGAAGTGAATATACATATATATGGTACAGTAGGAGTAAGCAAGATAGTGTTGGAATTTATGCTTACGTGTCATCTCTTTATATATAAATATTTTTTTTAATATTTATACTAGTATTATCATTTTATTAAATGGCTAATTATATTTTATATATGTTAAGATGCTTGTAACGTTTCAGACATTGTATTATCTGAAAGAGTTCAGATCTGGTCTAAATGAGTTTAGATCAGTGCTAAGAATTAGAAACGCTGAGAGTTATAAATGCTAAGAGTTGGCACTAATAAGAGTTATCAAGTTATAAGAGTCAGCGATTTCTAAAGAGTTAGAGCCTTGTTTGAAATATGACAAAGATGAATATATTAGTAATGATGTAATTGCAAATAATGCTAGGAAATGTTATTATGCAAATATGTTCTCAAATATTATATTTCTGATCTATCTTCACTAATATTAGTCTGTTAGTGAATACTTTAATAAATATATAGATTAGTGTATATCTATATCTGGATGGTCCAGATGGTTAGTTTTAAAAGATCATGAGTTTAGTATAAGCTCGTATAAAGATACAGGTATTCAGTAAAGACTAAATACTGAACAGACTCACAAAGACCTTTAATAGATATCCCATAAAGTCGTCAATTGAGGATTTTTGAGTTGAGTAATATTTATAGTCCTTTGACCTAAGTGCCACGGTGGGCTTACGAGTGATTCACCATACTTTAGTTTCACATATGTAAAAATCCTTTCATTGTCTGATCGTTAGGTGTCACTGGATATAGTCTGATGCTCATATTGTCTAGTGTGCATAGATATAGGATCCATCAGCTCATTTATGTGAGTAATATTTTCTAATGCTCTAAGATTTTATTTCAGAAAGTCTTATGGTTATAAGTAGTAATTTCTGAGAAAAGTGTTTAACCCTAGGGATAAATAATATCACAAAAGTATTTGAAAATATTATTTATTGAAATACAATTCTAAAGATTAGATTTCGATCAGGCATATGGAGATTTGACGATGTTGATCTATATCTCTACTTTACCAGGATATAAATGATAGAGTGATACGATCCATGCTAAGAATTTGATAAAGTTGTGGATCAAGAAGGACTCTAAGATCGTCAAGAAATAGATTTGTATGAAACTGCGACCTGTTGCTTATATTGAAGCAAGAACCTTGGTATAAAGAAGACGCTACAATCAATTATGGAATGATTGATTGATGAGTCGAAGGAGAATGCCACATAAATTATTCTAATAAGTTCAATTAGTTCTAAAAGAACCAAAGAGAATTTTCTTAATCAAATTGTTGAATTCTTTCCTATCATCCCTTATGTATTTATAGTGAACATTTAGGATGCTAGCATTTATCATCCCTTATGTATTTATAGTGAACATTTAGGATGCTAGCATTTATTATAATATTGAATGACAACTTAAAAAATTAGTAGCTACCAACTACTACCAACATGGCTTTAAACTAGCTTTTTCAAACTTTGCAACTACAACAATAAATGCAGCTGCAGACTTTAACTAACTACCAACCACCAATAACTAAGGCTTTATTTTAAATATTACAACTACTATCATAAATATTTATTGTAGGCTCTCAAAAGCTTCTAACTACTTGAGTTGCTTAAAGGGGCTGTTGTGATCACCAATTTAGAAAACTCTTCTAATTTCATCCACTTTGTGATCTGAGAAATGTCTTCTAGATTATTCCAAAGCTTGAATCATAGAAATTCAACTTTGTAGAACACGTGGAATATCTTTATTGCACCTCTATGAATTTACCTCTGCCTAAATGTTTTGAATTAGTCAATTGAGAGTTTCTTTGAACCTTTTAGCTCAAACCCTTATAACCGAACCAACTGGAACTTGAATAGGTTCTGCATTCCAATTGTTAGTTATGCCCTCATCATTCCCCTCCTCTTGAAAAGAATTTGTCCTCAAATCATCACCTACATCAAAAGGACTTAAATCAATAACATTAAAAGTGGCACTAACATTATACTCACCTGAAAAATCTAACTTATATGCATTGTCATTGATGCGCTCAAGGACTTAAAATGGTCCATCTCCTCTTAGAAGTAACTTAGATCGTCGTTGTGTCGAAAATCTTTCTTTTCGCATATGCAACCAAACCCAATCTCCAGGTTCAAAAATCAGTTGTCGACGCCCTTTATGAGCTTGTTTTGCGTACTGCTCTATTCTCCTCTCAATGTTTAAGTCTTACTTTCTCATATATCTGTTTAACAAATTTAGCCTTTTTCTTTCCATCTAAGTTAGCACGTTTAGACAAAGGTAATGGTATTAAATTCAATGGAGTTAAAGGATTAAAACCATAAACAATTTCAAATGGTGAAAACTTAGTAGTAGAATGAATAATACAATTATAAGTAAACTCAATGTGGTAAACATTCTTCCCAAGTTTTGGTGTTCTTTTTAATTATAGTCCTCAACAAAGTAGACAAAGTCCTATTTACTACTTCGATTTGACCATCAATTTGTGCATGACAAGTAATAGAAAATAATAACTTAGTTCCTAACTTACACCATAAAGTATTCCAAAAGTAACTCAAGAACTTAGTATCTCTAGCTGAAACTATTGTTTTAGGCATACCATGTAATCTTACAATTTCTCTAATGAACAAATCAGCAACATGTGAAGCGTCATCAATTTTGTGACATGGAATGAGATGTGCTATCTTAGAAAATCTATCCACAACCACAAAAATTAAATCCCTACCACGTTTAGACCTAGGAAAACCTAACACAAAGTCCATCAAGATATTAATCCAAGGCTCATTGGGAATAGGCAGTGGCATATACAAACCATGGGGTTGCACTTAGGATTTTGCTTGCCTACATGTAACACATTTACCACAAATTCTCTCTAACATCTCTTTTCATGTGTGGCCAATAGAAATGTTCTTGCAAAACAGTTAAGGTCTTAGTAACTCCAAAGTGTCCCATTAATCCTCCACTATGAGATTCCTTTACTAACAAATCGCGCAAAGAGCAATTTGGCACACACAATTATTTTCTCGAAATAAGAAGCCCTCGTGCCTAAAGAACTTACCTACTGCATTTTTCTCACACGTTTGAAACTTCTCACAAAAATCATAGTCTAAAGGATACAATTCTTTAATATGCTCAAAACCAAGTAATTTTGCATCAAGAGTAGAAATTAATGCATACCTTCGAAAAAGTGCACCAGCAACGATATTTTCCTTACCTTGCTTATATCGGATGACATATGGGAATGTCTCGATGAATTACACCCATTTTGCATGTCTCCTATTTAACTTATGTTGGTCCTTCAAATGTTTTAAAGACTCATAATCGGTGTGAATCACAAACTCTTTAGGCCAAAGGTAATGTTGCTATGTTTCTAATGCTCGATTCAATGCATATATTTCTTTATCATAAGTAGGATAATTTAAGGCTGCCCCACTTAATTTCTCATTAAAATATGCTATTGGTCTTCCTACTTGCATAAGAACTAAACCTATACCTATACTTTAAGCATCACATTCAATTTAAAAAGTTTTAGTAAAATTAGGCAAAGTAAGTAAATGAGCATGAGTTAATTTTTCCTTGATCAATTGGAATGCCTTATCTTGTTCATCTCCCCATTTGAATCCAACATTTTTCTTGATGACTTCAATAAGCGGTGCAATGATGCGATTTTCCTTCTCTTGTTCATCTCCCCATTTGAATCCAACATTTTTCTTGATGACTTCAGTAAGCAGTGCGATGATGCTACTAAAGTCTTTCACGAACCTTCTGTAAAAACTAGTGCACAAGGAAAAATTAGAAAAAAGAAGTTATTTGCTAACTTAAAAAAGTGCACCTTTTGCACCAATAAGCTTGTGTTTCTTAGTTTTATTGTTAGTGCACAAGGAATACAGGTTGACGAAGAAAAGATCTGCGCGATTCAAGAATGGTCGAGTCTCACAAGTGTAGGTAATGTTCGTAAGTACATCCAAAACTGATTTTAAATGTACAACATGATCATCCAAGTTTTTGCTATAAATGAGAATATCATTAAAATAAACAACAACAAACCTGCTTATGAAAGCGTACAAGACATGGTTCATTAATCACATAAAAGTACTTGGTGCATTAGTTAATTCAAACGGCATAACTAACCACTTATACAAGCCGTATTTCATTTTAAAAGCAATTTTTCATTCATCATCCTCTTTCATTCTTATTTGATGATACCCACTCTTTAAATCAATCTTAGAAAATACATAAGCACCGTACAGCTCATCTAACATATCATCTAAGCAAGGAATAAGATGAGAATACTTTACCATTATATTATTAATTGCTCGGCAATCAATGCACATTCTTCACGATCCATCTTTTTTAGGAACCAAAATCACTGGCACGACGCACTGACTCATACTTTCCCTTACATACCCATTTTTCATCAATTCACTAACCTACTAATTGGTGTGCTATAATAGCTAAGTGCAAGTGCACACTATCGTATCAAGTAATATAGAATTTTAAGTTTAGATATCGATCCCACAGGGACTATGCGATCTAATTCTATAAATCAAGTACTAAAATTATACCTACTTAACTTTTATTCAGAAAATCAAAATCTGAAATTTATTTAACTAATCTAATTATCTCAATTAACTAAATAAAAGTAAAGAATAGAATTCACAAATAAAGATAATCTAGGGTTTTGACTCGTCTCTTAGTATTTCATTAGACTCATTAACCACTTTGTTAATCCATTAATACCAATTGATTGGCTTAGACACTAATCTCATCACAAGCCTCTGTCGATGGTCAAGTGACTATATTACACATTCTAACAATCACTTATATGTTTATGGTAATCAAATCAGAATGTAATTCATTAAGATCAAGTCTAAATTATATCATACATGCCACCTAGGTATATATGTCTATCCTAGATGGAACTCATAGTTGTTACCCTATGATCATGTATCAAACTACCCTAGGCTAAACCATGAATCCATCTGTCGAGTTCATCATGATTCCTCAATCATCCAAAATATTGATCAAGTATAATAAAATCATTAAACACAGATAGAATGAATCAATTGAATGTTTCAAGTTCATAAACTAAAATTTAACACAATCTAAATCCATACTAGGTTCACAGAGTCTAACCCTAGATGAACAAATTAACCCATCACAAAACCAAAAGTATTAAACCAATTCATAAAGATCAACAAGAATAAGAACATAATGATACAGAAAGAGAAGAAAAACTAATCAAAGTGACTCCTTGATGTGCTTCTCCCTCAATCTTGACTTGAAGTTTGAATCTTGATCTTGGTTATTCAATCTTTAGATTTGATCTTTGATTTTGTGTTGTAAATTCTCTCTCTAAGTTTTTGCCTCTCTTCTTTCTTTTTCTCTTCTCCTCTTAGGATTTTTTGGCTTTCTATTTATAAGTTGTCTTTAAAATACTGTTCACGGGTTACTGTTCCTAGACACTGTTCACCGCCACGAGCGCTGCGGTGCTCAACTACTGACTTGGGCACCGCGGCGCTCAATCGCTGGGCGTTACAGCGCTCAGTCCTGCTGTCCCTTTCGTATTTGGAGCATAACTTCTTCGTTTTACGTTCAATTCGCCTCCCGTTTGTTTATATGCATCAAATTTTTCATCGTGCATCCATTATGATCAAAAATCACAATTAAATAGCCAAATATTTATGATTTGGAGCAAAATACAAAAGTTAAGTACAAATCATACTAGCGCTTTTATGCCCTTATTACCTGCCTTTGTAGCTCCTTTGCCTCATTAGAATTGCTTCGATAGGCTGATCGGTTTAGAATTGAAGCACCGGGAATGAAATCGATTTGATGTTTAATTTCTTGAATAAGAGGTAAATTAGGTGGAATCTCCTTAGGAAAGACATCATGAAACTCCTGCAAAAGAGAAACAATTGAACTATGCAGAGACGAGTTAAGTTGGTTAGTGTTTAAATACGCCTCTTTGTATAAAAGTACAATCATTGGCTGATTTAAAAACACTGCTTATTTTATTTCACTCATTTTTGTATAGAAGTTTGCTTTTCTCTCATTTTTTTCTGCCTTTTTTTTTTTTCTCTTTTTGATTTTCATTTTTTTTCTTTTCCTCACTCTTTTTCTTTTGATCACTCTCTTTTTGTAATCTCACTTGATTTTCATAGACATGTTTTGGTGACAAATGGACTATAGTGATTTTCCTTTGATTAAACATAAATGAATATTTGTTGGTGAAACCATCGTGCTTAATATGCCGATCAATTGCCATGGTCGTCCTAGTAACAAATGTTCAGCTTGCATTGGAACTATATCACACAGAACTTTATCTTCGTATTTTCTAATACGGAGGAAACTAACACCTATTTAGTAACCCTTACCTTGCCACTGTCATTGAGGCATTGCAATTTGTAAGGGCGGGGATGTTTAATTATTGGCAGCCCTAATTTCTCCACCATTGTAGTGCTAACAACATTTGTACAACTACCTCCGTCAATAATCATACTACATACCTTGTTTTGCACGTGGTATATTATATGAAAGATGTTTTCTCATTGGACTTCATTATCTTCTTTGACCTGTATACTTATAACTCTTCTTGCAACTAGTAGTTCACCTTGGGCAGCGCATTCCTCATCATCCACGTCCACCAATGGTGGCATAGATTTGGTGACATCTTCAACATCATATTCAATTTCACCATTATCTCGCAATATCATAACTCTTTGGTTTGGACATTGCCTTGCTATGTCACCCCTGCCTTGGTATTTAAAATACTTAATATCACGATTTCGAGTGGTGGAAGAATCAAGTTTGCCTTGATTTCCATGGCTAGTCATTTCTTGTTTTTGCTCAAATTTGGGCTTGGTAATGGCATGTTTCTCCTTCTTCATTATAAAATTTGGCCTCCAAGATGAACTCGAGCTAGAGTTTTGTTGTGTACTATAACTTATTCTTTTGAGTTGGTTCTCAATTTTGATAGCCATGTGCATCATATCTTCTACCTCTATATAATGTTGAAATTCCACAAAATTAGCAATTTCCTAGTTCAAACCAATCAAAAACCTAGCTATAGTGGCCTTTCGGTCTTCCTCTACATTCACTCTAATTATAGCGATTTTCATCTCCTAATAATAATCCTCCACACTTCGATTACCTTTTGTAAGACTTTGTAATTTTTGGTACAACTCATAGTAGTAATGGCTTAGAACAAATCGTCTCCTCATCACGGTTTTCATTTCCTCCCAAATTTCTATCGGACGCTCTTTATTTATTTTTCTGTTTAACACTAGTTGATCCCACCAAACAATCGCATAATCAAAAAATTCAATGGCTGCAAGTTTTACCATTTTAAGCTCAGAATAATTATGACAATCAAATACTAATTCTAACTTCTTCTCTCACTCAAGGTAAGCTTCTGGATCATTTTTTCCTTGAAATGATGGAATTTTCATCTTAATGCTACCCAAGTTATCATCTTCCCTATTCTTAGCTTCTCTAAACCGCCCACCATATCTCCTAATACTAACAATTGAATCCTAGTCATCTTCTTCATCAAAACCTTCCCCATAACACTCTTCAACTTCAACCCTCACTTCTCTAGGTTGAACTCTCCCTCTCCTATGCACATTAGGATTATTTTGTGGCTGCTTTAAATATGCATTCTCTACCCGATCTATTCATTTGTGAATCTGTTCCATCTCAGTTTCTAATACTCTCCTCACTTTACCCATTATAGCTTTCATGAGAAACTTTGGATCAACCTCTTCTAATGCAGTTCCGGAAGTATTTTTGTTCTTGTTGTCTGACATGTTTGTTGTAAAACAAAGTTTAAAAAAAAAAAACCTCATACACGCGCTCACGTGTTTCACTTAAAGAATAATTCACTCAACTTTCACTCGTGTTTCACACAAAAAAAAAATAGATCGACTTTTATCCTCTTATGTTCTCACCACTCTTGCCTTTTTCCACTTGTAGTAATCCTTTATAGGTTCTTATCAAACTAATCAAACAGATATCATAATTTTCAACAATAATTCTCCAAGAACTCACCAAGAGAAATTCAAATTTAAAGGCTTAAAAAAACAAGGTTGTGTCATGGGATTTGTTTTTTGGAGTAAGAAATTTAAGTTTGTGGAATCAAAAAGGAACTTAAGATGTAAAAATAAGAATTACAAGAGCTGAATCGCAATATTTCTTTTTTTTAATTTTTTTTTAAATACAAAGATAGGCAAACCTGTTACTAGTGCCAAGCTCTGATACCAACTAATACAATCCATGCCAAGAATTTGATAAAGTTATGGATCAAAAAGGACACCAAGGTCGTTAAGAAACAAATTTGTATGAAACTGTGACCCGTTGCTATATTGAAGCAAGAACCTTGATATAACAAAGACGTCAAAATCAATTATGGAATGATTGATTGATAAGTCGAAGGAGAATGCCACAGAAATTATTCTAATAAGTTCAAAGAGTTCTAAAAGAACCGAAGAGAATTTTCTTAATTACATTGTTGAATCATTTCCTATCATCCCTTATGTATTTATAGTGAACATTTAGGATGCTAGCATTTATTATAATATTGAATGACAACATAAAAAACTAGTAGCTACCAATTACTACCAACATGGCTTTAAACTAGCTTTTTCAAACTTTGCAACTACAACAATAAATGCAGTTGCAGACTTTAATTAACTACCAACCACCAATAACTAAAGCTTTATTTCAAATATTACAACTACTATCATAAATGTTTATTGTAGGCTCTCAAAAGCTTCTAACTACTTGAGTTGCTTAAAGGGGCAGTTGTGATCACCAATTTAGAAAACTCTTCTAATTTCATCCACTTTGTGATCTGAGAAATGTCTTCTAGATTATTCCAAAGCTTGAATCATAGAAATTCAACTTTGTAGAACACGTGGAATATCTTCCTTGCATTCCTAATATTTTGAATCAGTCCATTGAGAGTTTCTTTGAACCTTTTAGCTCAAGCCCTTGTAACCAGACCAACTGGAACTTGAATATGTTCTGCATTCCATTTGTTAGTCGTGCCCTCGTCATAGAGAAACTATATGAATATGTTATAACCTCAACTTGTATAGTCTAATGCGCCACTTTATAATATCCGTAATGTGTGTGTGGGGTATCATTCATAGACATATGAAAGAGTTCTATATGACAATTCATGTATGGACTTAGAGAGTCTTACAATATGTACTCATTGTGCACTGGGAAAGCATTATAGATTGAACAGTTCCATCCTAAAATTTCAGCAAACCGAAAATATATTTCAGAGTTCCTCAAGTTATATACACTTGTTTAGATTTAAATATTAAATACATCATTTAATTAGTTTGTAAGAGTTATTAATTAATTAAATGTTGACAAGTGGCATAAATTTATTCCATGAATTGTTTCACTATAATTCACCCATTAACCATATTAGTAAAATCGAATAAAGTAAAAAATTAATTATTTAAATAGTTTTTAAATAATTGAATAAATATTAATATTTATTTAATTATTTATTATTTTAATTTATGTGGGAGACATATACCTAATTAGGTATAATTGCCACAAAATATTATTTTTTAATTTTTTTACCACTTAATCAATTTTAGGAGCATTGTTAAGTGCTTAACACACTTAAATATTATTTTGAATAATTAATTAACAAGGAGGGAAGCAAAAAAAAACGTGCATAGTAAGAGGGATTGGAAGAGAGTTTGGTTTTTAAAAATTTTTCTTTGAAAAAACCTTGTTGAAAATTTAATTGCTACTATTCTAACTTTACAATCTCACTAGATTGTTATAAACTAAAATTGAATAATAGTGCACTTCAAGGTGAACTCAAAGTTAAAGATAGGAAAAAACCAAAATTAAAATCTTTATCGAAGCTCATTAAACGGTATGTTTTTATAATTTTAAGTTGTTAATGATTTAAGTTACATGTGTATATGTTGATTACATACTTAATTTCGTTGCACAATTTATATATACGATACATGTATTTTATTTTTTCAACATATATACAATCACATATATACACTATAAAATACATTAATAAATAGGCATGTCTGAAATGCTAATGAAAGGAATAAAATAAGGGAACATTAACCTAAAGAAACACTGAATCAAAGTATACCAAGATCGTGTTGCCTTTACATTCTCAAAAAACTTCACTTGTTTGTTTGCCAAGGAAGGAATGAAAGTGAATAAAAGGTTGAATCCCCAATATGTGCTTTTATAACTTTAGACTAGCTTTAATACCTGCTGTCCATTTAGAATGAATAGACCAGATCGTCTCACGCCAAAGAACATCTCTTCAAGTGAATCGACGTATACTATTACAAAAATAACCTTCATTAATGCTAAATTAGCGTCAGTGAAGAGTTTCACTGACACAATTTTATAGTGTCAATGTTGCTCGAGCAAAAAAATTACTAACACCATTTATAGTGTCAGTAAATCTCTAATACCATAATATTAGTAAATCGCTAACACCACAGTATCAGAGAATCATTAACACCATAATATCAGAGAATTCTTGTTACTATAATATTAATGAATCTCTAACTTCATCGTATCAAAAAATCACTAACACTATAGTATCAAAAAATCATTAGTATCATTGTATCAATAATATTTTTGTTCATTTATGGCAATTTAATAAAATTAACCTTTTAATAATTTAAAATTATAATTATTGAATCAAAATATTTAATAAATATTTAAACTTGAATTCCATAACATTTAAATATATTGTACATTGTTAAGTAGTATGAAACATCATCTTTACAACTAGTATAATCAAAATATCACAAAAGTACATTCAACTTAATTTCATAAAATATTACAAGCATCCCAAACTAATTGAAAAACATCTCAAACTTAGTCCAAAACATCCTAATGTTTGAATTTTAGTTAAACACGTAGCCACCACATAAATTTGGACAAACATATTGAGCAATTCCACCGAACTTGAAAAAACATAAATTCAAATAAGCAAATAAGAAATGCAATAAACTTCTTCATAGTCAGATCATAATTGAAGCAAATGTCTGATATAATAGAGTTTAAAAGTTAAAAAACTACCCACCTTATTGCTTTTAAACTCATCATCTTAAAGGTTACATATTTAGCTGCATCATCTATAATTACATCAAATGAACTATGCCAATCCAACCACTTCTAAATAATTTCACCTTCTAAATCATTTAAGATGTTCCCGAGTCTTTTTATATATCATATTCTTGAAGCTATGAGAATCAGCCAATATCAACTATTGACTACCATAATAAAATTATTATAAGACACGAGCTTAGCTATATCAATCTATTAATATAATAAAGAAAAGTTGAATAATCATTATAAAATTATTATATTATAACTTATAAAATATCCTCCATTGTACAAAAGATAACTTTTAATTTTTTCACTCAACCTTAAATTTTGGGTCCAGTTTTATTTTCACTTAATAGGTTGAGTGCTTATTTATTGTTAATTTCTAGGCATTTCTATTAAATAAGGACAACTAAACAAGCTATAAACATGCCAATGCGCACATCATCTAAAATTTTGTAATGGTAGAAAGATATTATATTCATCAATATCATTCCTGCCTTGAATAACACTTCATAAAAAAATTTATACAAAGAGCTAACTGATATAACACTTCTACATACCAAAAATTGCTATATTCTTTGATTCAAATTGACGTACCTGAAAAGAAAAAAAAATTAACTATCATCTTTCGATGCCATAATTACTATCAACAATAGAGCAAGGTAACAATACTACATATGAAAAGGTTAATGGTAATATAATGAAAAAGCACCTACAGTGGCAATATAAAGCCAATTGATTAAGAGAGCTAATAATTGATAAATGAGAGAGAGACAATAATTAAAGAGCTTATATAATTATAACATTGGGTTTTCCAATAGTAACCATAAGAACAGAGGTATTGAGGTTTCTTCATGCATTGGCTCGTCTAGCTCAAAATTAAAAGATAGTTTACAGGTTTAAAATACAAAGTGCCCTTGCCACATCCAATGATGTGAAGGAGTTTCCTTCTGAAACTAGTTCCTGCAACCAATAATTGTCCACCAGAAAAATTTGTGGCATTATCAACTGAAGTACGAAATAATGGATACGCTCTCAGCTAGTACCTGATAGAAATTAGGTATAAAATGAAATTCCAATGTTGCATCATTTCATATTTCATTCTCTCTCATTGTTAAGAAATTGATTCAAATATGTCATCTCATTTCTCATCTGACATGAAATTCAATCAAAATAATTTTTCCAAGTCCTACTAAGATATACAAATAAGAGATAAGGGATCCTACTAACAAAATTTGAACATTTGATAAAAGCGTACAATAGTTAGCATTCTAAAAAAAAATTTGCTCAGATGATGTAAAAGAAATTCATTGTGTCTTCTTGAAATAATATTGAAATGTCTTAGACAAGTCATCAAGTTAAAATAAAAATGGTCCTCGATCTACTCTTTCACAAGTAACTGACATTGTGATTGTTTGACAACTATGAAAATAGCATTCAGTAGGGACCATCTGAATAAGTTCTCAATCAACAATTAGACAATATTAACTATAATATATTTCACATCAAGGACATCCATGATATTACCTGTTACATGACGACTGTTTTGCCAAGATATTTGCTTATTGCATTCTTTTCAGCGGAAAAAAATTAGCCCTACTAAATTAAAAGAGCTAATATCAAACTTTTAACAATAAAAGACACAAATAATTAGGATTAAGTTAAACAACTGCTCGCAAAACAAGCGGCAGATGATATTTGACATTGCAATTGATGTAGCATCAGTTTTCTTTCCACTTTCAAGTAGTGGGCCAAAATGCAAACCAATGTTAGAAGATGGAACAACTATGGAGTTAATCTTAAGCCCCTTTGTGTGTGACTTCACAATGCCGACATACAGTGATTGACAAAATATCATCACACATAAATCATACATACTGTTAATTGAAAGAAAGCACATAGAAACCTGTGGGTAGACATTTAATGCGGCCACTAAGTAAACAAGCATTTAAAATTGAAAGTCATCAATCTTTACAGAAGTTATCATCATTGAAACAAATTGAAAAATTAAAAGTCATTACACATAAATCATACATACTACTTTTAATATTGAATTACACTTAATATGCTTATTTTTTAACTCAATTATATTCGATGATAGAAGTAATATGAAAAGTTTAAGCATACAGTTAAACAGGGCACCAATCAAGGGCACAAATAACTAAAGAAGAACCAAAAAACCTGGATTTGGTGGCATCAATATCTGAAAACATCTCTGTACCAGACTATAAAAGAATATTGTCTATGGCATATGGTTTACCACAAACTAATTGTCTTGTTATTCATAGTTATTGCACTGGGAAGCATTTATCTTATTCAATGAAGCATTTGTCTTATTCAATTGTTTCCTATGTCTAACATAGCTCAAATTATCCCTAAAAATTCTTTTGAACAAGGCTAAGGAAGCATTTATCTTATTCAAGGAAAGAAATATAGAGGTTTATCCACATCATCTCATGTACCTTAATTTCTTTTTCTACAAGCTCCTATTCTGACTGAATGCACTTTTATTTTTACCAAATTTACAAACTGCATTTGTATTTTCCTGGACCTCTGATCACTTTTCTGTAGAGGATGGCAAACACATCAATTTGACTATTGTTTGATGTCTTACTACCCAAACACGAACAATAACTTGAAGCCTTACTAACCCCTTCAATGCTCATAATGCTTTCCTTGCCTGTTTTACCTCCATATGGAAGTTTGTATCAATTAGCAGCCATCAATTGTCATATTTGGCAACATTTAAACCCAAATTAATGTGTAGGCTCATAAAACTTGCCTACTAATTTAGATGCAGATCCGTTAAGCTAACGAAAGTAGAAAACAATATCCCCTATAAATTTGTGCATAAATGTTCTTCCATTTGGTCCACTTTGAGTCTCTAACTTAGCATTGTATTGTACTCGAGATTATTATCTTACACTTGTGTAATATAATTGGAGTAGGAATTATAGTTGTTCTATAAATTAAATTTGGATCAATATCAAAAGACTTCCTCAAACAAAGATAGAATCTTGATGTACACAGCATAATAGTACCAACCCTTTTCGCTTTTGTTATTGCCTTGGAAACAAAGAGTTTCTTCACCCAAGCAAGCCAGCATTTCCTCATTGTCATTGTTTGCTCAAAAAATTGTATCAATCGTAGTTTCGCATTCTTCTATTCTTGAAACACACCTTATAATCTGAAAACAAGCATTAGATTCAAAATCTACAAAGAATTACAAAAGAGCAACAGACACATTGATTAAGATCAGAAGAAAAATATGGGACTTCGCTAGGAAAACTAACACAATTGAACTTGGAAAGCACATTAAAAAAAAAAAATTTCTTTTTTAGTTGTCATAAATTATCAGTTCAACTCTTTTTTTTTTCTCAACAGTTATGGATGAAATAGAGATTTATCAACTGACGGGGAAACAAATAGATTTCTAGTGTTTAATGGGTGAGATTTTTTTTCCCATCCAAAATTTCTTTTAAAAAAAAGAAAAGAAAAATGGAGAGGCGTTCAACAACAACTTTTAAGTACATGTCAAATTAACAAAATATACACACTAGCTCAAAGAATCAACCGAATTCTTTCATATCATCAACCCCAACAAAAGAAAATAAATAAAATAATTGAAACAAATTTGTTTATTAATTAATGTTATTGCAAAGAGATAAAGAGAATTGTTCTGTCCATGTACCATCCTTTCCAGAAGCCATCACCCTCGGACTTGGTTTCAACTGGAGGATGATTTTAAGGGTAGCCGCCCTAGTCGCTGTCCTTCGTTTGATACTCGGCCTCCTCCCCCGGCGCAATGTATGATACCGTGGAAGGAGTTGGCATGACATTGCAAAAAGTCAAATCATAAATAAATAAAAATGATTAATAACAAGGGTTTTGCATGACCTTATAAATTAGAGAAGATATATATACATATGTATATATATATATATATATATAGAGAGAGAGAGAGAGAGAGAGAATGTGTACGCTTTTACCTGGAGGATGATTTTGATTGCTGTAGTAATTCATCTTTGAAAATGAAATAAAACCTTGAGAATAATTAACATGGATTGATGGTGTGTCAAGAGAAAATTTTTAATTAGGCTTCTGGCGAAGGTCGATGGTAAGAAAGGCGCTCATAAGAATGCGGCGAACATTAGAAGCCGACGTGAAATGGGCCTTTCGATTCTTGCGACAGGAGGAAGAGACTTTGGTGTTGTACTTCATTGTGGTAGGTTGACTGGTTGAGGGTTAAAGACTTGGCTCTAGGGTTTTGAGTGCGGCATTGCCAAAGTAAAGGGGCAAATCAATTTTTGCTAACCTTTGGCCTTAAAATGATAGCAATTTGGGTTTTTGTTTTAACTTCTAACTTCCAGAATGTTGTCGTTTTGGTGGATTTCAAATTTTTTTATTATATTTATTTGTTAATTTTTTGGGCTGTTTTAGAACCTCTTTTTTCCTTTTTTAACTAATTTTTTTTTCAATATTTTATTTTTTTAAACATTCTTAATAATTAATTTAACTCGAGACCCCTCTTTTTTTTCATTAGTCTTTTTTCAACTATTAATTTTATAACTTTTAAAAATATTTTTAATATGATCGTGTAAATGACGTTGTTTTAGACATTATATTATTATATATATTTTTAATAATTAAAAATTTTAAATGAAAAATAACTTTTCTAATACTATGGTATCAATAATTCACCGACACTTTATATTTCTAATACTATGGTATCAATAATTTACTAATACTTTATATTTCTAGTACCATATAGTATTAGTAATTTATTGACACTTTTCTTCACTTACACTATTTAAAAAAAGTGTCAGTAAAATAGTGTCAGTAAAAGCCATTTTTGTAATAGTGGTAACATTTCAGGTCACGTGGGGAGATGGTGTTTCATAATCCCATGGCAGCTTTAATCCTAGCCATTCATCCAGAATGAATGAATCAGAATGTCCTATGTTTAAAGTCCTCCATTCAACTACAGAGACATAACGTTTTAGGTCACACATAAACCAAATGCTACCTCTTCATATACTAATCATTCATCAATTTGAGAATATGAGACATTCACGCGGCATGTGGGACCTTGAAAATACACAAACAGAGGCTGCCCCGGTTGTCAAAAGGAATCACCTCACTAAGCAACTTCTTATTGACCCTCAAAATCTACCTAGTATCCCAATACGATAAAATAATTAATTTCCAGTCTCGACTACTCTAGATTGAAAACTAACAGACCCATGTTCCACTCAAGAAGTCAGCCTAAACAGGCTTAGGCCCGGAACGATGGGCCTATACCCCCTCTCAGAAATTGGCTTGTAATAATCAAGTATGACACATTTTGCAAAGCTACTCGGGGTCTCCTCAAACAATAATGGCCGAGCAGATTCAACCTAAGTCGACTAGTAATTACAAGCCTTACAAATCCCAAGGATCATGGAAACATGTCAAAGCACGCTGCCAATAAAGTAATTTGCTATAATCTCAGTCCCAATTACCTTGACCACACTAAGAATCATAGGACAAGTTAAACTATATCATCCATAAAGTAAGTGACCATAATTTCAAAACGTAATCACCTTGATCAAGCCGAGAAATTAAGGAGAAATTACCTAACTATAAAAGACACTGACTTAAGCATTATAGCTAAACAAAGGTAAGGGGTAATGAAAATTCTTCTTCACAAATACTCAATGAACCTCACATTTTCTATGAAAGACAATAACTTAAGCATCAAAGGGTTTTCACTAGAGCAACCATCGGCAAAATCACAATAAAGCTTTTTTTTTTTGCAAACATACAGAATTGCTAGGATCGAGATCTATTTTCAGCCCAGCCCTAGCTCAACAAGTCCACATTCGTCCTTACAGAAAATAAATTCAAAGCTCATTAGTTCAAAAAACTAGATTTTTTTGTCAAAAATTGACAGAACCCGATCCAGAATCCTACAATGTGGACCTAGGTAGGCCCTGTCAGGTACCCCAACGAAACGTTTCCCAAAGTCAGCTATCAACCCTGAGAAATTTCATGAGGTGAACCTTAAAATTTCTCTCAATTTCTTTCTAATATATTCTCATAACCACGGGAAAATTTTTAATTTTTCTAAAAATCATGGATTAAAACGAACAGAGTTTCCCCTATTTTTCTGAAAATCTATATTTCATAAACCTGCAGAAAATGCACTTCAATATTTCTCACATCCCTTAACTGCAAAGGGGACCTCTCGTCCTTTTCCAAATAAATCAACACATGCATTCTTGATCATACTCCAACAGACATCCATAGCAGAAAAACCAACCATTTCAAAAAGGCATAATATTTATTTTGGTTCTAAAATCTGTTATGCATGCTATACAACACAAAACTAAATATGATACATGTATATGCACTAAATGTATACATATAGCTCTATACATGCATAGGAGATCGTCATAGGGCTGGCCCACTACTGATCCACAGGAGAAACTATGGGCTGTACGTTGTTGACTGTACCTAGGGGAAAAAATAAAAACACCAAAAACAAAAGGTGAGTTGATAAACTCAATGAGTGGATGTGAAATCTAAATAATTGTGGAAACATATTAAAAATTCTAAAAAGTATTGAAAACTGTTCTAAATCGATTCTAAATATCGAATACTGGTAAAATTTTACCGAGCGATTTTCTTTATTTAAGATTTTTAAAACTTAATAGACTATTGTTAAATTCTGTAAACATTATTAACAAACATTTTTATTCACTGGAAAAACTACATATCTCATACAATTGTTTAAAACTTCCATTTGATTCTAGTTTGTCTGAAAAGCAACAATGGCTACCCTAATGATAGACCCACTCGTCGACGTAGCCAACAAAATGAGTCGGTCACAAAGCAGTCTCTGCTAGCAAAAACCATTGTGACCAATCTGATAAACTGATAAATCTGAGACATATCACTGTCTATGTGGCAGAATATACATCGCAAACATATAACAAGACAACACCCTGTAGCATAAGCGACTCACTGACTCGACACTTCGACTCCCTGGAGCTAGTAACACTCAACCCAACTGACTGACCTACCCATGCATATAAGGTTTACCGGCCGGGTCTCTGCTATCCCTATAGGGATCTGAATCTGATAGTGATAGGGGCATGAAAGTACTAGTATAATTTGTACCTAACTTTTGTATTTTACTCTAAATTATAAATATTTAGCTATTTAATTGTAGTTTTCAATCATAAATAGATTCATGACAGAAAATGTGACGTATAGGAATAAACGGAATGCAAATCGGAGGTTAAACGAAGAAGTTACGCTCAAAATACGAAAGGGGTATCAAGGCTGGGCGCCGCAGTGCCCACAACCCAGCGGGGCTTGTGGTGGTGAACAGTATCTATGTGAATAGTATTTTTTGCTACAGTAACCCGTAAACAGTATTTTGAAGGAAAACAACCTATAAATAGAAGGCCAAAAACCCTAAGATGAGGGAATGAGAGAAAAAAGGCAAAAACTTAGAGAGAGAATTCACAACACAAGATCAAAGATCAAAGTCAAAGATTGAAGAACCAAAATCAAGATTCAAGCTTCAAGTCAAGATTGAGGGAGAAGCACATCAAAGAGTCACTTTGATTAGTTTTTCTTCTCTTTCTTTATCATTATCTTCTTTTTCTTGTTGATCTTTATGAATTGGTTTGATACTTTTGGTTTTGTGATGGGTTAATTTGTTCATCTAGGGTTAGACTATGTGAACCTATTATGGATTTGGATTGTGTTAATTTTTAATTTATGAACTTGAAACATTCAATTGATTCATTCTATCTTGTGTTTAATGCTTTCATTATACCTGATTAATGTTTTGAATGATTGAGGAACTATGATGAACTCGACAGAGGGATTCATATATTTAGCCTAGGATAGTTTGATGCATGATCATAAGGTAACAACTATGAGTTCCATTTAGGATAGACATATACCTAAGTGGCATGTATGGTCTAATTTAGACTTGTTCTTAATGAATTACATTCTGATTTGATTACCATAAACATATAGGTGATTGTTGGAATGTATAATAAAGTCACTTGACCATCGATAGAGGCTTGTGATAAGATTAGTGTTTAAGCCAATCAATTTGTATTAAAGGATTAACTAAGTGGTTAATGAGTCCAATGAAATATTAGGGGATGAGTCAAAACCCTAGATTATCTTTATTTGTAAATTCCACTCTTTGCTTTTGTTTAGTTAATTGATAGAATTAGATCATTTAAATAAATTCCAGATTTTAGTTTTCTGAATAAAAGTTAAGTAGATACAATTTTAGTATTTGATTTATAGAATTAGATCGCATAGTCCTGTAGGATCAATACTTGGATTTAAAATCCTATATTACTTGATACGATAGCGTGCACTTGGGCTTAGTTATTGTTTACCACCGCGAGTGATGCGGCGCTAGGTTGTTGGCGTTGCGGCGTTCAACTACTGACCTAGGCATCGCGGCTCTCAGTCATGGGCGCTGCGGCGCACAGCCTTGGTACCCCTTTCGTATTTTGAGCGTAACGTTTTTGTTTGACGTTCGATTCTCCTCCCGTTTGTTCCTATACGTCACATTTTCCGTCATGAAGCTATTTATGATCAAAAACCATAATTAAATAGCAAAATATTTATGATTTAGATTAAAATACAAAAGTTGGGTACAAATTATTCTATTGCTTTTACGCTCCTATCAAATACCCCCAAACTTAAGACTTTGCTCGTTCTCGAGCAAAACAAAGAAAAACATTCACAAATTATTCATGACTAAAAGATAAAACTAAAAATAAGCTTCAGTTAATTAAACAATCATTATCATAGTCTCAAATTAAGGCTGTTAAAAATAGCACAAGGCTTTTCAGAAATCAATAAATAACCTTCAACAATCCTCATACCATTGATTAAGTACTTCATTCTCCCTTGTAAATGATCACTTGTGCGTGTGTGTAATAAGCAAGTAATTAGCTAAATAGAATATAGATTTACTCAGTATTTAAGAAATACATAAATATGATATCTCGGCATATTTTCAATTATACCACTACCATAAGCTTACTTTTCATACTACTCTCCACTAATGTAGAAATACACACGTCTAGGGATCTATTTAGGACTTTAATTAGCGTATAATGTAAGGCTAAGGTAAAGGTGGGATATAAAGTGCAAATCACACCAATAAATAGCTGATAATTGATAAATTGGGTACCATTGGCCTTTGAAAACTGATAATATCTAAAAACTGTTTCTTGAAATTGATATGTAAATTTTTAAAATCTGTTTCTTACTACTGAAAATAAATATCAAAACTATTGGAAATACTGAACTATAATTCTAAAGTTTTGCAGTAATTTTCTTAATTTTAATTTTTTTAATTTTTTTAAATGATAAGTTTTCAATTCTCATTATATCCAGAATATCAAATAAAATATCACTATACTTTTTTTAATTCTTAAAAATCATGTAACTTGAGTAAATTAAATAAAACAACAACATTTAAATCAGAACGCACATAAATACTAATAATTTAAAATAAACTGCATTTTATTTCTTTTATTTGCTTTCCCACTCACCAACTGTCATACGCTAAAGTTTATTTTTCAGGCTTGTCCTTTCATCGGTTTCGGCCACCATCAAAATTTCTTTCTAAATTTATAATTTTACCCCCCAACAATCTCAATTTATGCACAAACTATCATTTTTTGTCAAAGAGGTCCATAATCCCTTATACTTTTCTTTGGACATAATTATCCTTAATCTTTGTCATAAATGACCATTATGTCCCATATCCTAACTTTGATTTCCACCCATCAAAACTCATCTTAAGAGTCCAAGAATTTATTCTTAACCCTCAATTTTAGCTAATTGCACTTGTACCCCTAAAAACCCCAAAATGGCCAAAATGACCCAAATGGGATTTTTACCATTTTTTTAATTTCTTCTTACCTATGGTCTTATCTATTCCCCACATTCATTCTAATGCCCTAAATTTATTCAATTGAAGTCCAATTATACAAAAAAACCTAATTTACTATTCTAGGGTTTGGAATTCTCACCTTTTAAAGCAAATTTACCCTTAATTCACCATTAAATCTTGCTTAGGTACTTGGAAACAACTTGAATTTGGTGTGGATTTCTTGATTTGGCTTAGAAATTTCATGGGTTTCACTGTTCATCTCCTTCCCCTCTTCATGGCCGAAATCCTCTCTCTCTCTATCTCTCTTTCTTTTATTTTTTTTTCTTAACAATTCTTTAAAATTAAATACTTGGCCTTTATATATATACCCAAAATTGCATAATGGATCTCCAAGAAATGCCTAATTGCTACTTAGCCCTCTAATTAAAAAGTCTAATAACTAATAAAATATAATATAATAGACTAATATATGCAATTGTCCCAATTTGATTGGTCTATATGTCTTAAAATATACATACTTATCCAACAAAAATAACTTGTTTAGGGTGTGATGCTTACACAAAAAATTATTGGTACAAATGTTAAAATTTTACTACTTAGTCAAACGAAAATTATAAAAATATTCGGTGAGCACCCAACTCCCAAATTGATTATGAAATTACCCAATTGGGTCTATTACGGCTCACATAAATACTTAAAAAAGAGGTCTAAGAAGGGTCGAAATCTGAAACTTCTACGGTTCCTTAATCGTCAAATACCGAAATTCTAGGTATCTAACTATTCATGAGAACTGGGCATTATAATTTCACCCCTCCTAAGAAAATTTCATCCTCAAAATTTTAAATCATACCTATCTAAAAAAGGTGGGGATGTTGTGCCATCATCTGGTCCTCACGTTCCCACGTGGCTTCCTTTATTTTATGATAAGTCCATAACACTTTCAGTAGAGGGATGCACTTATTACGAAGCACCTGTTCTTTTCAATTGAGAATCCATATTGGTTCCTCCTCGTACATAAGATTTTCCCTCAATTCCACAGGCTGCTCCCGTAAGATATCTGCTGGATCTGCTATATACTTACGTAGTATGGAAACGTGAAACACATTATGAATCTTAGCTAAATTTTCTGGTAATTGTAGGCGGTATGCTACTTTGCTAACCTTCTTTGTGATTTCGTACAGCCCAATGTACCTAAGGCTCAGCTTCCCTCACTTCCCAAAGCGTAGCACTCCTTTACAAGGCGAGATCTTCAAGGAGACCTTGTCCCCGACTTCAAATTTCAAGTCCTTTCTTCGATTGTCCGCGTAGCTTTTCTACCTATCATTAGCTATCTTCAACCCCTGTCTTATAATCTGAATTTTCTTTGAGGTGACTTGGGCAATCTCAAGACCTAAAAGCTTCCTCTCACCTACCTCATCCTAGCAAACTGGAGTTCTGCACTTCCTTCCATACAATGCCTCATATGGTGCCATTCCAATGCTCAACTGATAACTGTTATTATAGGCGAACTCTATTAACGGCAGGTGGTTATCCCAGCTTTCCTTAAACTCTATTACACAAGCTCTAAGCATGTCTTCTAATATTTGAATCACCCGTTTTGATTTTTCGTTGGTCTGTGGGTGAAAAGTTGTGCTAAAATTTAGCTTAGTGCCTAGAGCCTTCTATAAGTTGGGCCAAAATCAGGAAGTGAACCGTGGATCTCGGTCTAAAACTATGGATACTGGAATGCCATGAAGCCATACGATCTCGTCTATATACAATTGGGCCAACTTCTCTAAGGTATAATTACTCTTGATGGACAGAAAATGGACGGGCTTCATCAGTCGTTCTACAATCACCTATATAGCGCCATGCCCCCTCTGGCTACGCGAAAACCCTACTATGAAATCCATAATAATGCGTTCTCATTTCCATTATGGAATCGAAAATGATTGTAGGAGGCCTGCAGGTTTCTAATGCTCTTTCACCTGTTGGCATACTAGGCATTTAGAGACAAATTCAGCTATGTCTTTTTTCATGCCCTTCGACCAGTAATGCTCCCTTAAGGTCCGGTACATCTTGGTACTCCCCGGATGCATGGCATAGGCTGATGAATAAGCTTCTTCCATAATCTCATTTCTTACTGCTCTCACATCTGGAACACATAATCTCTGACCCAACATTACTGTACCATCATCAGCTATTATAAAATCTTTCTGTTGTCTTTTCATGATCTCATTCTTCAATCTAATCATCTGAGAATCTTGAACCTGTAGCTCTTTAATCTCATCAATAAGTCTTGGCCTAACTTGAAATATAGCTAGCAATGCTCATAACTCTGATAATTCTAGTTTCACACCTAAAGACCTTAATTCTAATAACATCGATAAATGAGAGGCCCTTAAGTGAGCCACTGAACCCTTCGCCTTCATACTAAGAGCATCTATCACCACATTTACTTTTTTCAGATGGTACTCAATGGTGCACTCATAATCTTTTATTAATTCAAGCTATCTCCGATGTCTCATATTAAGCTCTTTCTGTATAAACAGATACTGTAGTTTCTTATGATCTGTAAATATCTTGCAGGGAATTTCATATAAATAATATCTCCAGATCCTCAACGAAAACACTACTGCAGCTAGCTCTAGGTCATGTGTAGGGTAATTCTGCTCATGCCTCTTCAATTGTCTCGAAGCATAAGCTATCACTTTTTCCTTCTGCATCAAAACACAATATACGATGAACTCATCATTCCCTGATGGAAGTGCAAGCATTGGGGTTGAGGTTAATCTCCTCTTCAACTCATCAAAACTCTGTTGGCAAACTTCCGACCACAAAAATTTATATTCTTGCCTAGTTAGCTTAGTCAGTGGGATGGCTATCTTAGAAAACCCTTCCATAAATTTTCGATAGTATCCAACCAAACCCAAAAAACTACAAACCTCGGTTACGTTTATGGGCTGTTTCCAATTCAGTATAGCCTCGATCTTCTGAAGATCCATTGACACCCCGTCTGTTGAGATAACATGCCCTAGGAATGTAACCTTATCTAGCCAAAATTGGCACTTGCTAAGTTTGGCATATAATCGATGTTCTCTTAAAGTCTGTAGAACTGCCCTCAAGTACTCTACATGCTCCTTCTTGCTACGTGAATAGATCAGTATGTCATCAATAAATACCACCATAAACCGATCCAAAAATGGCTTAAATATCTAGTTCATCAGATCCATAAATGTAGCTGGGGTACTCGTCAACCTAAAAGGCATGACTAGAAATTCATAATGCTCGTAACGAGTCCTGAAGGCAGTCTTAAGAACATCCTTTTCCCGTATCTTTAGTTGATGATAGCCGGACCTTATATCTATCTTAGAGAATACTCTAGCTCCCTGTAACTCATCAAATAAATCATTGATCCTTGAAAGCGGCTACTAATTGTGTACTGTTACTTTATTAAGTTTTCAGTAATCAATACACAATCGTATACTTCCATCTTTCTTTTTCACAAATAATACCGGCACTCCTCATGGGATGTACTCGGCCGAATAAAGCCCTTATTCACTAACTCTTCTATCTGTACTTTTAATTCTTTCAACTCGGAAGGAGCTATTCTATAGGGTGACTTATATATTGGTTTCATACCAAGGATTGGTTCTATTTTGAATTCCACCTCTCTATCTGGGGGCAATCCTGGTAAATCGTCTGGAACACGTCCAAAAATTCCCTAACTACTGGGATATCTTCTAATTTTGTACCCCCGTCTCTGGCCTCAATGGCATATACAAGATAGCTTTGACATGATTTCTTCAACAACTTCCTCGCTTTAACTGCTGATATAATACTTGTGGGAAGAATTCTCCGAGTTCTACAGAAATTGACCTCAGATTCCCCTGGCTTACATAACTAAACCTCCTTCTTGAAATAATCTATCGTGGCCCAATAGGTGGACAATCAATCCATTCCCAGAATCACATCAAAATCACTAATATTCAAGAGGACCAGATTTGCTAAAAACTCTTGACCCTCAATACTAATACCACTATTCATGCACACTCTATCAGCCACCATAACCTCCATAGTAGGAAGAGATATAGCTACACTATCTTCTAATCATTGAGGCACTACACCCACAATCGTTACAAATCTTATAGATATAAAAGAGTGGGTAGCTTCAAGATCAATCAATACATGAGCATCTCGATTAAATATCGATAGTGTACCTGTGACTACATCTGGTGTCGCCTCCGCCTCCTACTGCATCATTGCAAACACCCTAGCCTGGGTATGAGGCCTACCCAGCTATCCTCCTGAACCTTTACCACGACCAACTCCTCCACTAGACTAACCTGATTTGTTGGGTCCTCTGAATGAAGCATTCCCTTTGCCCTGTACTTGGCCTACACTACTCTATCCCTGAACTGAGGCTCTGTTCTCTGATCTGCCACTGGGCGTTACATTATGGCAATCTCTCATCAAGTGGCCCTCCTATCCACATTTGTAGCCGATGATCCTTATCCTGCACTCCCTTGGATGAAATCTCCCGCACCTACTGCATGCTAGAAACCTCCTTACACCCTCTCAACCATCTCTAGCTGCTGTTGATCGTGTGCGCACTGAGGCTTGGCTGGACTGAGTTTGATCTCCTTGGCTAGGCCTCTGGCTACTGGATCCCACAGATCTCTCCTCGATCCTCATCACCTTACTTGGGCCTCTCTGATTACTACCCGTCCAACTACGCTTTAGACTCCGCTGATGCGACCTAGGGATGGCTACCATACTTCTCTCCACTCTGGTTGCCAACTTCATTAGTACTCCATACTAAGTGTGAACGACTGAAGTAACATCTGTTCGTATCCTAGGATTAAGTCCTACAGTAAATCTACTCGCTTTCTGCTCCTCATCATCTGTTATAAATGGGACTAATCGAATCAACTCTGAGAATTTCTTCTCATATTCTTCTACTGACAGCGATCCCTATTCCAATTTAAAGAACTTATCTATCTGGGTATCCTTATAACTCTTAGGATAAAACTTGCCCGAGAACTCTCTTCTGAATAATGCCCAAGATATACCTTCTGTGTGCCTCCTCTGTAATGCCTTCCACCAATCATTTGCTCTTTCCTTGAAACCATCTCAGAGTACCCCATAATCTGAAAAATCTCTTCATTATTCTCCAGCCACAATAATGCTTTCTCTGGATCTTCGGTACCATCATATGACATGGCGCTCAATTTCTTGGCGCACTTCACGATACCCTTGACTCTCTCGGCTGCTAAATTACGGCAGCCAACATCTGAGCCATCTGTGCCATATCCATAGCTCCACCCTGTGGCTCCACACACTGAGGTGACTTCGCAGATGCTGGTTGTCCCGGGGCATTTATTGACTCATTAACTTATTCTAGTTTAGGTACTGCAGCTCGAGCAGCGGCTCTCCTGATAGGTGGTCGTCCACGATGATGCATACTTCTGTGCATGTCAATAACAAAACATGATTAATTATGCATAAATGCAATTTTTATAATGCTGAAAATGCATGCCATACTCACAAAAAGCCAACCCAAAATAAATATTTAACTCAAAACATCGAAAACCTGCTCTGATACCACTCTGACAGAACTCGACCCAGAATCCTACAATGTGGACTGAGGTAGGCCTTGCGGGCACCCCAACGGAACGCTTCCCAAAGTTCGCTATTAACCCTGGAAAATTTCATGAGGTGAACCTTAAAATTTCTCTTAATTTCTTTCTGATATATTCTCATAACCACGGAAAACTTTTTAATTTTTCTAAAAATCATGGATTAAAACGGATAGAGTTTTCCCTGTTTTTTCTGAAAATCTATATTTCATAAACCTGCAGAAAATGCACTTCAATATTTCTCACATCCCTTAACAGCAAAGGGGACCTCTCGTCCTTTTCCAAATAAATCAACACAGGCATTCTTGATTATACTCCAACAGACATCCATAGCAGAAAAACCAACCATTTCAAAAAGGCATAATATTTATTTTGGTTCTAAAATCTGTTATGCATGCTATACAACACAAAACTAAATATGATACACGTATATGCACTAAATGTATACATATAGCTCTATACATGCACAGGAGATCGTCATAGGGCTGGCCCACTACTGATGCACAAGAGAAACTGTAAGCTGTACGCTGCTGACTGTACCTAGGGGAAAAAATAAAAATACCAAAAACAAAAGGTGAGTTGATAAACTCAATGAGTGGATGTGAAATCTAAATAATTGTGGAAACATATTAAAAATTCTAAAAAGTATTGAAAACTGTTCTAAATCGATTCTAAATATCGAATACTGGTAAAATTCTATCGAGCGATTTTCTTTATTTAAGATTTTTAAAACTTAATAGACTACTGTTAAAATCTGTAAACATTATTAACAAACATTTTTATTTACTGGAAAAATTACATATCTCATACAATTGTTTAAAACTTCCATTCGGTTCTAGTTTGTTTGAAAAGTAACAATGGCTACTCTAATACTGGACCCACTCGTCGACGTAGCTAACAAAATGAGTCAGTCACAGGGCAGCCTTCGCTAGTAACAACCACTATGATTAATCTGATAAACTGATAAATCTGAGACATCTCACTGTCTATGTGACGGAATATACATCGCAGACATATAGCGAGACAACACCCCGTAGCATAAGTGACTCACTGACTCGACACCCCGACTCCTTGGAGTTAGTAACACTCAACCCAAATGACTGACCTGCCCATGCTTATGGGATTTACCGGTCGGGTCTATATTATCCCCACAGGGATCTGAATCTGATAGCTGATAACTAATAAATAGGGTACCACTGGCCTTTAAAAACTGATAGTATCTAAAAACTATTTCTTGAAATTGATATGTAAATTTCTAAAATCTGTTTCTTACTGCTAAAAAATAAATCTCTAATTTGTTGGAAATACTGAACTATAATTCTAAAGTTTTGCAGTAATTGTTTTTTTAATTTTTTTTTAAATGATACATTTTCAATTCTCATTATATCTAGAATATCAAATAAAATATCACTATACTTTTCTTAATTCTTAAAAATTACGTAATTTGAGTAAATTACATGAAACAACAACATTTAAATTAGAAAGCACATAAATACTAATAATTTAAAATAAACTGCATTTCATTTCTTTTAATTGCTTTTCCACTCAACAACTGTCATACGCTAAAGTTTATTTTTCAGGCTTGTCCTACAAAGCATAAATTACGCTTTAGTACCCATAAATGGCCAAATTACCAAAATACCCCTAGTATACATTTTTTGGCCAGCATCAAAATTTGTTTCTAAATTTACAATTTTGCCCCCAACAATCTCAGTTTATACATAAACTATCATTTTTTTTATCAAAAAGGTCCATAGTCCCTTATAATTTTCTTTGGACATAATTACCCCTAATCTTTGTCATAAATGACCATTATGTCTCATATCCTAACTTTGATTTCCACCCATCAAAACTCATCTTAAGAGTCCTAGAATTTATTCTTAACCCTCAATTTTATCTAATTGCACTTGTACCCCTAAAAACCCCAAAATGGCCAAAATGACCCAAATGGGATTTTTACCATTTTTTAAATTTCTTCTTACCTATGGTCTTATCTACTCCCCAAGTTCATTCTAATTTTCTAAATTTATTCAATTTAAGTCCAATTATATAAAAACTCTAATTTTCTATTCTAGGATTTGGAATTCTCACATTTTAAAGCAAATTTACCTTTAATCTACCCTTGAATCTTGCTTAGGCACTTGGAAACAACTTGAATTTGGTGTGGATTCCTTGATTTGGCTTAGAAATTTCATGGGTTTTACTTTTGATCAAATTCCCCTCTTCATGGTTAAAATCCTCTCTCTCTCTCTTTTGTTTTCTTTTTTTTTTCTTAACAATTCTTTGAAATTAAACACTTGGCCTTTATATATATACCCAAAAATTGCATAATGGATCTCCAAGAAATGCCTAATTGCTACTTAGTCCTCTAATTAAAAAGCCTTTGATTGGTGGTCAATAATTTAATAATTATTACTAATAACTAATAAAATATAATATAATAGATTAATATATGCAATTATCCCAATTTGATTGGTCCATATATCTTAAAATACATATACTTTTCCCAAAAAAAATAGCTTCTTAGGGTGTTATACTTACACAAAAAATTATTGGTACAAATGTTGAATTTTCACTACTTAGTCAACCGAAAATTTTAAAAATATTTGGTGAGCACCCAACGCCCAAATTGACTATGAAATTATCCAATTGGGTCTATCACAGCTCACGTAAACACTTCAAAAAAATTGGTCCAAGAAGGGTCTAAATCTGAAACGTTTATAGTTCCTTAATTGTCAAATACCAAAATTCTAAGTATCTAACTATTCATAAGAACTAGGCATTACAACAATAATATTTACTCATTTTACTCAAGATCTACTTATTTTATACATTTTCACAATATAAATTGTTATTAATCGAAAAGATTCATAAACTTACCAAGTATTTGCCATGTACCCGTCTGGTCATTGATTTACAAGTTGTCGATTGGTTTGAGTTGATTTTTGTGAGTTTTGTGTGTGTTTTAATGAGAAACACAAGTTTTTAAATTTTAGGGGTAGAGGAGCAAGTGACTTCAAACGGGTTATTTGATTAATAGAGATTAGAAAATTAAAGTGTGACTAAAGAAGAGTAAGACTAAAATATTGGGGTAATTTTAAAAAATTTCCCTAACATTAATAGGAAATCAACAACGTAACACAAGTCTTTAGATACAAAATAAATATCCTCATATTTGGAGTCAATTTTTTGACAACTTACATGGACTAATAATAAATTAACACATGCCATATTCAAAGCAATCTGAGCTCGGATTTTGATTGTTCACCTTACGACATTTCAGGTCCTCAGTAGGGAATTAAAAAAAAAAAACCGTTGATATGACAAAAAGATGAGTAGTTTATAGAGTTACTACAACAAATTTATCTTGTAATTCTTATTTTATTACAATTATAATTTGTAATTTCATTTATACTTATAATTATTACGTTTATTAAATTTCTAATTATAGTTATAATTTGAATTCCAACAGGAATTGCATACCATTATAATTATGATTACAATTTTAATTTCAATTCTACTTATATCTATAATTATTATATTTTCAATTCAATTCAAATCATTATAATTATAATTATTACATTTTCCATTACAATTATAATTTTAATTTCAATTGCAATTATATACAATTTCAATTACATTTTTTAATACAAATTTTAATTCTAAATTATTATATTTATAATTACAATTTTAATTATAACAATTATAATTATAATTTTAATCCTAATTTCTAATTTCTAATTTTCAATGTCAATTATAATTCCAAATTCAATTTTAATTCCACTATCAATTACACATTACAAATTATACTTACACTTACAATTTTATTTACAATTACTTTTACTGGTACTACTTATAAAATTAATAATAAATAGATATGGCAAATTTTGCAAAAATTAAATGTATTATATAGGTATTGTTGGATTATGTCATTAAAATAGTAAAATTTTCAAACTTCAAATTTATAAATTAAAAAAATTCTTAAAACCAAATTTTACATCCAAACAAGCTCATAAATTTGTGTCCATGAAATTTGCACTAGACATTCATAAAGAAATTTGTGGCATATAAATATATTTTGCCTTGATAATTTTTTGACTAAATAAAAAATAGTCACAAATGGAAATCATGGCCATATATATATATAACAAGAATATCGTGGCTAATGCAGCTTCTTTAGCCATGAACAATCTATGATCAACATTGTTGCTAATAGTGAGGTGGAAACTATGCAAACTTTTATTGGTTCCTTTCATCATTAACATAGAATCCCTATGCCCCGAGTGCATAGCCTAGTGATAGGGTTTATGTTTCCCATGTCAAGCCACCAGGATTCGATCCTTAGAGGTGTAAGAGGTAAAACTCTTTGTGCCTTGGCACCCCCTTTACCTTTAAAAAATAAAAAAACAAAAAAAAAATCATAAAATCCCTAAAAATGTTTATCTACCCATTCTCAACTTTGCAAGCATATTCTAATTCATTTAGAACTCCTAGTAAAATCAAGTTTCTTTTGAGTTCTCAAATATGCCTTACATTTTTCATGATGTTAATTGATTCATTATGTATCTTAATTTGTATAGTTTTAATTCCAATCACTTTGCATGTATAGTTATTGCTCATTAGCACTTTTTCACATTTATATGATTCATAGGTGTCAAACCCTTTCCTATTTGGACTCATATGATAACTGCAACTTGAGTCTAAAATCTAGTTTTTTAGTATCATCAATTTTTACTGTAAGGACTTTTGAACTCTTATAACCTTCACTTGCCATTGCTACGTTCACATGATCCAAACCATTTTCTTTCATCTTTTTAATTTTTTGATAGCAGTTTCTCTTCAGTGCCCTTATTTTCTATAGAAAAACACTTTCTTTTACCAGTCCTTGACTTTAACTTAGACTTTTCCTTGTATTTCCTTTTTTTTTTGTCTAGTCTTCATCTGATAAATAAATTTTTTCCATTGTCTTTCTTCTTAATTTTTATTTCTTACTCTCTTAGTAGGCAATCAAACAATCCTCTAGGATAAGACTTTTTTGCCATATTTAATTGTCGATTTTATTTTCCTATAAGAACGTAGCAATGAGTTTTGGACAATAACTGCTAGATTCTCATCACTGATTGCTTCACAAGTAATTTGCCAAGCTTATATAGATCACTTTGAATTTATTAAGATTCTCTTCTAAACATTTTGAGGGATTCATTTGAAAGCCAAATAACATTTATTTCAAAAGAATCTTACTAAATAAAGATTTAGAAATATATGAGCTTTCAAGCTAACCCCAAAGTCCTTTTATCGTGGTCTCTTCCTTAACTTATTGTAGTATGTTGTAAAATAACTACAAGATAATGGTGCTGAATGTAGTTTCATCAATCTCTGCCATCTTCTCATCACTTACTGAAGTTTTTTCTTCCTACTTTGGCTCCGGTAAGGCTTTAGCAATCTTTTGTTATAATAGCAAGGCTTTCATCGTTTTCTAGCATAGACTAAAGTTTTTTCGCTCGTTAAACTTCTCCACCTCAAACTTAGTGGTCACCATTATTTGATTTTTGATAATTTACTTTTGAGACTTCTTCTAATACTTTGAACCTTCGGCTTTGATACTACTGTTGAAAATTTGTAGTCCAACCCATGACTCAAATAATCAAGAATTTAAAACTGACAGGCAATAAAAATAAAACTGAAAAAGAATGCCAAATATTTATAGTTGTTTATTTCTCATACACCTATGTCCACTTCCCGAGCTAAATAATTGAGCCGCAAACTATAGTATGTTTTACAATATTACAATGATTAATTATATAGAATTTTACAGTAAACTTACTTTCTCTCTAGAAGATTTTTTCTCTCTAAATAGTGTTTTTCTCTAAAATATTTTCTTTTTCTAAAACCTTATTGTTCTCTCTCTATGCTCTCTCTCTTTCTCACTCTCTTTTTCTGCCTAAAAAAGATGAGAAGAATTGATGATTCAAGACCCCAATCTAAGCTTCTTTATATAGGGTTTAGTTAGCTTTTTGAAAAATTTCACTTGCCTCCCTCAAATTTTGGTAAATTACTTTTTGGCCAACACAAATTTACAAATACTTTGTTATAAGGAACCACAAGAATACCATGGCTATATCTCTTCTTAAAAGAGCTTCAGAATAATCATCTTCTGATATATTTTCATTATATTTTAAGGTAGAATTCTAAGACCTCCAAAAACTTGATAACGAAGGAGTTTCCATCAAAACTAACTTTGGCCCCAATGCTTTTTTATGTAGGATTATTTATTTTAAAAATTATTCAAATATATATTAAAACATATATTATGAAACATATAAAAACTATTGATAGAATAAATATAAATAAACTAAGACAAGAAAGTAAGAAAAATTGTCCTTGAGCACAAAAAGGCATGCTAGAGAGCATTGTCCTAAAGTTAAATAGTCCTCCTATCGTGCAGGTAGTGATGGATATATATAGCTCTATGATTCAACCCTATGGTCACAACTGATTTCCTCGATAAGTGAGGAATGTATTTATATCTATTATTTTAATCTCCTAAATATAATAATTGCTCAATTTAAATAAGAATATATATTTTTTATGTGCGTTAATATTATTTTGTAAGTTCTAAGTTAACAAAACTATTTGGGGGTGAAAAGCTGAGGAAAACGCGCAAAAACATCAAAATGAAACCAAAATACTCAATTTGAACAATGAGAGTGAACAGTAAAATGTGAACAAAGCACCGCGGCGCCATTCTGGATGAAAACTTAAGGCTACAATCCCAATTCCCTAGGCTGCGGCATCGCATGCTGGGGAATTTTCAAAGAATTTGTGCCTTAATTTTGGGAGCCCAATTTAGAACCTATAGAAGCATAGGAAAGGACTCATTTGAGGAGATGAGGGGGAACAAAGTGCCACGGTGCCATTCTGGATGAAAACTTAGGGCTACAACCCCAATTCCGTGGGTTGCGGCATTGCATGCTGGGTATTTTTCAAAGAATTTATGCCTTAATTTTGGGAGCCTAATTTAGAACCTATAGAAGCAAAGGAAAAGTCTCATTTGAAGGGGGAAGGGGAGGGGAGAACACAAATTTGAGAGAAAAAACTAAGAGTTTCTAGTAAGAGAAAGCATATTAGAGCTTGGAAACTTGAAGACCTTCAAGATTGAAGATCCCAAAAGCTTCTCTAACTAGTTTTTCCTTATCATCTTATCTTATTTATAGTTTAAAGTTTATTTTTGTAATTTTTTTATTTTGAACATGATTGCTCTTATAAAAGTCCTGGATTATTGCATTTGTACATTTGACTATGAAAAGCTAAATTTCATATTTTAGGGCTTTATATAACTTTACTAAGTACTACGTTTGGATGTGTTTAGTTGATTAATAACTATATTTTATGTTTTTCATTTATGCTTTTCTAAGTTTAATGTTTCTAATTGGATTAAAAATTGATTAGATGATTTAGATTTATGGGTTATGTGCTTGAGAAAGTGTAATCCATGTGTTGGAATTAAAAAGCATAGCCTTTAATTTTATTGCATTGAGAGACTAATCAAATTAAGGTAATCATTTAAGGATAGCTTAATACATGTATAGATAAACAAGTTAGATATGGATGTCAACTTAAATATGTATGCATAGTATATCTTTTGACACTCGGGATAGGTAATGAGATTAGTTCTAAATCTTTAATTAATGAATTCACAAGAATAGTTGTTAATCACTAATTATAAAGAACATAGAAAAAGAATAGTAAATTCAAGACTCTATGACCCTTTACAATAGAATTCTCACCTTCTTGATTTGTTAAATTGTTTATTTTGAGCATCTTTAATTTTCTTAACAAACTTAGTATTTAAATTAGCCTAGATAAATTTAAGTTGTTAACACCATAATACTTAGCATTAATTTAGAAAATCAATCCCCGTTGGAACGATATTCTACTCACACTTTATTACTTGATCACGGCCAGTGCATTTATGGTTTTATTCATGCGTGTTTAGTTTTGGAGAAAAATGTAATTGAAGGCAATGAAGAAGAAGTTGTTGTGGAACTATCCTAGGTGAATCTCAAACCTAACTCCATTTCCTTCTCGAACAACCCTTCTATCATTATCCTACCATTGCCATACCCTTAACGCTTCAAAATGTAGATGTTAAATGCTCTATACTTCAATTTTCTTAAGAACTTTAAAAAGATCCACATTAACAGTCCCATTATAGATGCCTTGGAGAAAATGCCAAACATATAAAACTCATGAAGGATGTAATGTTAAAAAAAAAATTTTTGGAAGACTATGAGACAGTGAGGCTAACAAAGGAATGCAGTGCAATTCTTCAAAGAAAGTTACCTCAAAATATGAAGGATTTAGGTAGCTTCACTATCCTATGCAATATTGGGAATTTAACTTTTAATAAAGCCTTGTGTGATCTCAGCGCTAGCATAAATCTTATGCTTTTATTCTTCTTCAAAAAGTTGGATCTTAGTGAGGTAAAGCCTACAACGGTGGATAGATCTATTACTTATCCATAGGGTGCCATTGAGGGCGTGTTAGTGAAAGTAGGTAAATTCATCCTACCGGTAGAGTTTTTTGTTCTTGATATAGAGGAAGATCAAGAGGTTCCAATTATTTTTGGTCGACTATTGTTAGCTACTAAGAGATTTCTTATTAACATGGAGAGGGGAGAGATAAAAATGAGAGTGCAAGTGGAGATAGCCACTTTCAAGATCTTTAAAGAGATCAAATTGCCAATAGAGATAGAGGAATGTTTTAGAATTAAGGGGATGCACCCATGTAATGAGCAACGACCCCTACAAGTGATGAAGATGGATGATTTTCATCCGCGAATAAAAAGAAAGATAATAAGGCACAAAGAGAAAAGAAATAAGAGACGTGGCTCATATTTCAAGAAAAAGCTTGGAGACACCAGTCAAGGAAGCTCTTTATTTCATTCTCATTTTAAATCTTTGTTAGAAAGGCATAAGCTAAAATGGTTGGAGTTTACTGTGAGAAATTTGACCATGGAGATAGGGAAGCTCAAAAAGAGGAGTGTCAGCAACCATGCACCTTAACATACGTCCAACATCCTATTTGACCCCCCTTTCTTTAATCCAGAAGACATCAAGTCGAAGACGTTAAATTAAATGCTTCTTGGGTAACCTAGGTGAATTTTTATTTTTATTTTCAACCTAAGATTTAATGTTTTTTTCTTTCTTGTAGTGTGTTAAAACAGTAAGTTGAAACATCATAAAGCATGAAAAGTGATCGGAAGCAAAGCCAATAAGGTACGGCTAAATAGAGCTAAAAATATGAAACAATCCTAAGTGTGGCAGCAAGTTGGGGTCGTGGCCCCAATCATTTGGCACTATAGCCCTAACACCTGGAAAATGGAATGTCAAAACCCAAGTTATTATGCCCAACCCTACTCATTCTAAGCTGCGGCGCCACTTGATTCCCCCATTTCAAATGGCTCATATATTTTCCTTTAAGCTACTTTGAACACCACCTCACTTCTACCAATCATCCTTATACCCTCCGAACACCAAATTATCACCAAATTCCACCTTATACATCATCAAACAATATGGATCATCAAAATTCATGTTTTAGGGAAGTATCACTTAAGGGCATTGAACACCAACTTAAGTAATAACTTCAGCTTCACAATTCGAGCACCGCTGTACTAAGCCATCATTTATGAGGGAAGTTTCTTTTATTAACTCTTACTTTTTTCATTATGGACAATGTCAACTTTAAGTTTGGAGGGGGTGTGTGGAACTATTTGGTGTTCATTTTTCATGTTTGATCATGCTTACTCTTTATGACTGTTGTTTTTTGTTGTTTTGTTTCGCATGCAATTTTTTTATTTTTGTTGTTTGTCGTGGGTTGGTTAAATGATTAACAGTCAAAGATATGAAATAGAAACATGATTTCAAATGCTACTTTCTTTTGGAAGCAATAACTGTTGTGATTATTTGTTTGGTAATTTAAGATAAGTTTGGCTTCATTTTATGAACACTTGATTTATTGAGCACGTAGTTAGGATCAGCTAGTTATTATGCTAACTTAGAAGACATTTATGCATAACAAGAATACTTATGGTCTCAAAAATATGCTAGAACTTGTTTGAGCATTACTCGAGACAAAATCTGTTGGAACTATGACCTAAAAGCATGATTATTTATATTTAAATATTGTTGAAAAATATATAGGTTATTCATTCAATTTTATGTTTTGCAATTTTGATTGCTTTTATTCAAATATCATGAAAGTCCTTGATTATTATATGTAACCTTAAACTTAGTATATAATAGTTATATTCAAGAGGATTAGGTTTAAGTATAATAATCTAAACTAATCCTTAATCTGAATGCAGACGAAAACTTCATTTGATAGACTATAAGTGTGATCCATTTGTATATTATATACAATGGTCTTATCTAGATCATTCTATATGGTGACATGAAAAATGAAGATGCTTTGTATAATGTTAATTATGTAGGATTGAACTACAATAAAATTAATTCTCTATTAATCTCCGTTAGTAAATAGAATTTATTTTATCACAATATAATCATATATTGACTAATCTTAATCTTGAGTGATTAATGAACTCCTATTTATTGACTTATGTTTATTAATTTACAAGAAAAGACTGTAAAATATTTTTAATCAATTACTAAGTATTTTATAAATATAACAAAATGGATGGCTAGGAACATTTCTGACATATATGAAATCTACCCCTTTTAAGAAAAAAATAGATAAGTTGTTCTCTTAATTATTGATTTTGGTCTTGAACAAAATGAGCATTCAGTTTTCTTTAAGAGTTAAAGAAAATAATAAAATTATGAATTTCACAAATTTAATGTTTAAAAATGATTAATATGGATCAAGGATAAAAATGTAATTAGAGAGGTTAACGGACACTCGACCTAACTTTAATTATGAACACTTGTGGAGAATTGATCTATATGAAATGATTATTAAATAGACAAAGATAGTTTTCTATTTTATAATTTATCTGCAAAATTAAGAGTTCAACTTTATGTTTTTAGTGAAGTAATATAAAGTTAATAAATAAAATCATATTGATTAAAGAATTTAATCAAATAATTTAATTTATTATAGCTTAATTTTGTAGGTCTATCAAGTCCTCATGCTGACTCTATAAAACACTAAAATGGACTATTGAATTAATTATTAGATTTAAAATATTAATTGGACCAAGTTTAATTTAATTAAATTTATTCAAACGAATTAAATAATTTTTTGGCCCATATTTAATTTGATTAAATTTATTGGGCCAATCAATTGTTGGCCCAATCCACAATAGTTATGGAAATAATTAAATAATATAATTATTTAATTAAATAATTAGATTATTTAATTAAATTAGATAATTGGATTATTTAATTAAATTATATAATTACATTGTTTGGATAATTATAAATTATTTAAATAAAGATAATATTAGATTTTATCCTAATCCTAATTAGATAAGAATCTATCCTTTTAATTATCTAAATTAAAATATAAGGATATTATTTTATTCTAATCTTATTAGGATTTAGAGTTTAGATTAAAAAAGGATTTTTAGAATCTCTTTTATCGTATTCTTCTTTGTGTGTTCCCTTTGGCCTAATTTTTTTTAAAGAGAAAGAAATTAAGAATACAAAATTAGATTTTCCATAATTAATCAATTTACCCACTTGAGTAGTCCAATGGTGAGAGATACATTGTAAAAGATTTATTGGTGTTAATAGAGAACATTCGTTTAAAATTTACAAATTAAGGTATTTTTCTTATACTCTTTAGTTGCTAAATTAAAATAGACACAAATTTTTTAAAATCATTCGTACAAAATCTTAGGGCATACGTAATCTAGGAAATGATTTTAAGCTATCTTTGAATTAATTGAGCCTTTCAAGTCTACCATTTTATATTTTTACCCCTATTTACCCCTTTCGAGCCTAATAACTATTTTTCTTTGCTAACCACATCAATACCTTAGAGTTTAATTTAATTATCTTTCTTAATACTTGTCACACCTTAGAGTTTAATTTAATTATCTTTCTTAATACTTGTCACACCATGGTCATAATAGTCATTTTAGAGAGTTGTGAAAGTTATTGGATTTTTAAAAATGAAGGAGTGAATTGTATAAGGGTTACAGCTTTTGATTATGGATTTTAGTTGTTTTAAAGATGTAAAAACTTGAGTTTGGGGGTATAGTGCCTTGAAAATCAAACAAAAAAATTCAAACAAACTTTTTTATAAAAAAACGTATGATGAAAAATGAATGAAGACTAAGTTTGCTATACCCTTGCCTTAGAAAAAGAAAAAGATGAATAACAAAATAGCAAGGGAATAGGAGAAATAAGTTTATGAGAAATTAGGTGGAAAACTAATGATTAGTTTTGAGTAATCTTTGGAGGAATATATGTTTATGGTGTGAGTTGAGTCAAAATTGATCCATTTTATCCTATCATCACCCTAGCCATAAATTACAAGTTAGATAAAGTCTTAATTGATCTTTGATTATATGTATACCTACATTAGTGGAGAGTAATGTAAAAAAAAAAGCCTATAAAGTGTTAATTAAGTAAAAAAATCACAGAGAACATTTTATTCTTTTGTGTACATAAACTAATCCTAGTGCATATAACTAATGATTCTAGCTATATATATGCACACCAAGTATGTCACTTGTGAGGCTGAATAGGTATTGAATTAACATGTTGAACTAGTATGATATTTAAACTTTTCTTGAGATTGGTAGTCATGAAAAATATTTGAGATAATTTGTAAATCATTTTCCAACCCGGTGTTTATTGTCTTCTTATATTTTATTATCGTTTTAGTTTTAGGTTGTGCTTCCTTACTCAAGGATAAGCAAGTCTTTAAGTTTAGATGAGTGTATATTACATCTATTGTTTTAATCTTCTAAACTTGATAATTGCTCAATTTAAAAAAAATATATGTTTCTCATGTGAGTTAATATTATTTTGTAAGTTCAAAGTTAACAGAGCTATTTGGGGTGAATAGCCGAGAAAAACAAGTAAAAAAAGTTAAAAGGGGACCAAAATGCTCAATTTGAACAGTGAATAGTAATAGTAAATAGTAAAATGTGAATAATGTGCCCCTAGCACCACTGTTTCGTGTTGTGGTGCCATTTCGAGCAAAAACTTACAGCCAAGTGCCACATATTGGGATTTTTCTAGAGATTCATGCCCTAATTTTATGAGCTCAATTTGAAACCTATGAAATGAGAGGAAAGGTCTCATTTGAAGAGGGAGGACTTTTAGAGAAACATCTAAGAGTTTGTAATAAGAGAAAGTATATTAGAGCTTGAAATCTTGAAGAACCTTGAAGATTAAAGACCCCAAAAGTTTCTTCAACTAGTTTCTCATTCTCATCTTATCTCATTTACTTTAGTTTAAAGTTTATTTTTGTAATTTTGTTGTTTTGAAAATAGTTACTCTTATAAACTCTTGGATTATTGTATGTGTGCATTTGACTATGGATAGCTAAAATTTTATGTTCTAGGGCTTGATGTAACTCTACTAAGTACTATATTTGGATGTGTTTAGTTGATTAATGATTATATTTTGTGTTTTTCATTTATACTTTTCTGAGTTTAATGCTTTTAATTGGATTGAAAAATTAATTAGATGATTTAGACTTGTGGGTTAAGTTTAATTCATGTGTTAGAATTGAAAAGCATAGCCTTTGATTTATTGAGTTTGAAGACTAATAGAATTAAGGTAATCATTTAGGTGTAGCTTAATACATGTATAGATAAATAAGTTAGATAGAGATATCAACTTGAATGTATAAGCATAAGATCTCATTTGACACTTGAGAGAGGCAATGAGATTAGTTCTAAACACTTGATCAATAAATTCAAGACCTTAAAACCCTCTACCATAGAATTCTTACCTATTTGATTTGTTAAATTGTTTAGTTTAAGCATCTTTAATTTTCTTAATGAACTTAGTGTTTAAATTTGTCAAGATAAAGTTAGATTATTAGCACCATAATACTTAACATTAATTTAGGAAATCAATCCTCGTGGAAAATGATATTCTACTCATATTTTATTTTTTGATCAAGGCCCGTGCACTTGCGATTTTATTCGCCTGTGTTTAGTTTCTTGAATAATGAGCACGATCATTAGAAGATCATACTAAGTCTCCCTTGTTATAATTGCTCAAAAACACAACATGAAAACATATTTTTAAAATGTATAAACATAGAACACTTTTATATTTTTCTTTGCTCTTCTTCACTCTTATGCACTCTCTTTCTAATGAAGTATTAACACCCTTTATATAGTAGTAGTAAGATTTAAAGTATTAATACCAAAATTTATTTAACATTATTAAAACTTTAAATATTTTATAACTCCAATATTTATGTGTAAATTTATGTTTGAAATTTATAACTTTTAAAATTTACTTTTATTAATATGAATTTGAATTTTAAAATTGTAACTCTAAGAGTTTTTATTATTTGTATTAAGTGTTGTAACTCGTCAACTATTTTAATATAAATAAAACTCCCAATAATAATAATATATAAATATTATAACTTTCGCACATTTAACCTAAGTGTAATGGCTAATTTAAATTATAATTATCACTATGTAATAAAGATAATTTAGTACTAGTAACTTATAATAACATTTTATATTTAAAATATGTAACTTATGGAATATTAAAAGATTTCAAAAAACTTTTCTCCAACAATCCCGCACAAAAGATTTGAAAACCTTTTATATTTACATATAAATTTTAATATATAAAAAAATATAATACACAATTAATAATAAAAAAAAATATAGGACACATTCTATTTGTAGTAGGTATAAGTGTCATTTGGAATTGAATCTATATTAGTACTATAAAATTCATTCAAGGAACCTGAGTGAACTATATCTTGAACTCTGCCCCTTTGACCAACTTCAACTATAACACATCTAATAGTGACAAAAACTTGGTTTTACGAGTTATCGCATAATGGCCTTACGCTATATCTTGATTCTAGTGAGATCTCTAGAGAACAACGTAATTCTCAAAGTCGTGGCCTTATGTTACTCTCACATAGGTGAGTCTTTCAAGGGCATATGTGACATATGCCTTGCAAGAGTATGATTGTCTTAGACTTATTCAGGATAAATACCTTTCCTAATGTTACATAAAATTAGTACCTTTACCATATGGATGAGCATAAGTATATCTCCTTTTGATATACCCATAATATAAGTGCTAAATAAGTCACACGATATGAATTGTTCCTATCGATTGAACCTTCTTCATATGATTGTCAATCACAGAAGTTAGGTTACTTTCATAGGTGACTCTTTTGTGCACATCCCCTTGATAATTTAACAAGATATTTTTTTAAAGTCTTTTATTTTTAATTTTCCTTGAAAATCTCTATTTATGAAATTTTTTGTTATAGTTTTGTTTTTATATAAAAATGGGTTTAAGTACATTCATCTCAATAATTTTAAAACACTTTTCATAAATTTATTGTATTTATGATTTTTCTCAAAACTCTTTTATTTATGAAAATTTTGTGTAATTCCCATTTTATATAGCATGCTTAAATGAACTCCTCAACTAGTTGTATATATCCAATTTGAATTGGTCTTGAAAACTTTGTCATTGAACTTTTTGAATTTCAAACAAAATTCTTTCCTCAAAGAAAAGCATTAGCTTGGACAAGTAATATATACAACATAAGAATCCTTAATTTTGAAAATTATTAAAGAAGAAATATTAACACTTTTTTCTTCTTTTTAATTTCCCGACATTCATTAATATGTTATATAATTTTGTTTGGAAAACTAGTTAACTAATATATATTTGAAAACCCCTGCGTTTTGAAGAATTTTGCGACTATTGTTCTGTACAAGATTTTAAATTGTGAACATAAATAATTAAACTATAATATCACTCAACAAGAATAATTTTCGTTAATCTTCTTGTAACTTGTATATATATATACAAACACTTTATGTGAAACACTAAGATTTTTGCATGTTAAGTTAATATTATTCGTTATGTATATCAGTTATTGCAATAACTGAAGTATAACAAGGAAACTCATTTTTTCCTACCAATAACTAAAGGTAACAAAGTGAAAAACTTGAAACATATAGGTCGATTCCTAGTACTTTATACATAATCACTCACTTGTATCTAAAATACATTGCTTTATTTTTACATCAATTCCAAACAATATGTAAATAAATTTCTCAAAAGTTTTGGATTTTTATCCATTTTTTTTCAAAGATTGGATTTTGATCTTAAATAGTCAAAAATAGAGGTTTAATTATTTTAGCGAACCCTCTTTATTATTATCTTAGCCAAAGAAGAGGCAACAAGGATAAAAATGCCCATAAGGTCCTAAAAGCTTTATTTATAACTTTCTTTTGACTCTCACACTCATCTCACTATAAACATATTCTCTAATCAATTAAAAATTGTTAATTTGATTAAATTAAAATCATAAAGTACAACAACAAATTTTAACTAAATGAATTTGGATGCTATGAATTTTGGAGCATAGTTTCATTTTGGAGAGATAAATTGAGCTTAAAATGTAATACACGTGTTTCACTTTTTGAGAGGTTAGTGACATAAACAAAAAAAAAAGAAATCAATTATAAAAAATTAAAAAAAAAAAGAGAAAAAGAGTTAGCCAAGCGATGCAACTGCCTTTTGACACACATATATATATATATTTCGCTTCAATTGGAAGCTAACGAGAAGAAGAAGAAAAAATTTAAATAGAAGAGAGAAAAAAAGAAGAAAAGAGAAAAGAGAAGAACGAAAAGAGAAAGAAAAACCGAGAGAAAGAAAAGGAAAAAAAGGAAGAAGAATAAAGAAGAAGGAAAAGGAAAATTTATAGGAAACGTGTTTGGGTAGTTAGATTTATACCCAATGATTCAGCGGGTAACAGTTTTATGATGTTAGAATATTTATAATACATATCAGTACTAATGATATATATTTTATACCTTATGTTATAGGAGGAGTACTAATAGTTGGTAGACTCCATGATCTAGAACCAGCTCAAGATTAGCATGCTTTTGTGAGTAGATAATTATATATATTATATATATTTTTAATACAACAGCTTATGATTAAATTACACGTTATCAAATTTAATCACGATTTATTTTAAATAGATAAATATTTATACTATTTAGTATATTCATAAATATTTTTAGAATCTATTATAGTATAGCTTATGATTATATTTAGTACAAAAATAATTATTTTAGGATAATTATGATCCCATGATATTATATAGTAGTAGTTTTAAAACCATTATATGTGTACCCTCCCATTTAGTGTAGTTGGTATGTTCATGCATTAGACTAGTTTATTTTGCTCTACCCGAGCGATGTAGCATTTCATCGGGTTAGGCCAACTCAGATCTCTCGCTCTGCCTGTGCATGAGTTACTCCGTCAGGTTAGACTAGCTTTTTCCTTGGGTATAAGTTTGGTGTAGTTTTCAGTATATATGCAGTATACATTTATTCTTAGTATTATGTTATAGCACAGATTTCATGATAGCTTATGCTTTCAAATTTTTAGATTCTCAGTATTATGTTATGATTTCAGCTTCAATATGGATTTTATAACAACTTATGTTTTCAGTATAAATTTTATGATTTTCAGTACATGGTTTCATGATTATTTTATATTACATATCCCTATATATATTATTTATAGTATTATTTATTATTTAAATTATTAGTTGATAAGGGCAAATTTGTTATATATTTTATCAAGTTTTTATTTTGATATTTTATTATTTTATGAGAATATATGGCTATTTATGTGCTTTATTATTATTTATAAGGACTTGAATGAAATTTAAAAAATTTCGCCCCAGCGCAAAAACAGGGACTAAAATGCAAACTTTTAAAGTATGGATCTGTCGCCCCAGCTCTACAAGAATTTGCGCCCCAGTACTAGAACAGTGACCGAAATAAGAAAATCAGAAAAGATGACCTGTTTAAGTCGCGACTGGCACCCCAGCACCAGACCTTCATCGTGCCAGTGATAGGCCAGCGCCCCAATGCCATACCGTCATCGCGCCAGCGACAGGCTAGCGCCAACATTCCACCGCTCCAGCGGTGAAGCTTATTACACGTAGTGCACCAGTGACAACATCTAGCGCTCCAGCTATAGTGCGAGTGCTAGTCCGATGAGAATTGAGATTTTCAAGCTCATATCAATCCCTATCATAGGCCACTCGACCCTAGACTTTAAAAATCACCCTAGATTAATTTAGGAACACCAAGAATACAGAGTACAAGTGTCAGAGAGTAATAAGAGTTTAATTGAAATAACCTTGAGAGAAATTCAAGGCGCTCTTCGGCATCAAGAGTATCTTAAACAGCGCAATTAATACAAATCCGACGTCTATATCAGTTTGCTATTGATTGTATCATGATTTATTATTATTTTTATTGCTGTTGTCTTGTAGCCATAAACTAAATTTATTTTCTAGGATTAATACTTGAACTCAATATGTGTGCTTAATTGTCATATCTTTTTAATATTTAATAAACTTAGTTCTTTGATATTCAAATTACTTGATCTTAATGCTTCAATATATCTGGCCAATATATGGTGAATGATTTGGTAATATTTTTGATAAAATCGGAAGAAGAATCATAATATTTAAACCTAGGTAATTTGATGCATGATTGTAGAGTAACATTTAATGTTGCATATATAAGTTTCAATTTAGGATAAGAATATACCTAATTGGCATGTATGATCAATAAGAACTAATCTTAATGAATCTTAATTTATTACAAGTACCATAGGAATATAGGTATTTGGTAAATTAAGGTATACTTGCATGACCGTGGAAGAGGCTTGTGAATACATTAGTGTCTTTATCAATAACAAAGACTAAGGGAGTTAAATATTAGAGATTAATCATTAAAAAGTATATTGAGGGATAATATTAATCCTAGGTTTTCTCTATATTGCTATTACCTAATTCTCTTTGCATTGTGTTATTGCTTTTATATTTTTTACTGTCATTCTTAGATTTTTATTTTCTGAATAATTATTAGAAAGACATAATTTTAGTACTTGGTTAGAACGTAGAAATTATCCCTGTAGGTTTGACATCCAACTATTAAGTCCTTTTATTTCTTGCATACGATAGTGTATACTTGCACTTAATTTTAAGATATATAAATATTGTATCATTAGTAGAAGCTATTATTTACAGTACGTATAATGTATAGAATAATTTTATATTATGTCCACTCACTGAGCCACAAGCTCACCCGTTTTCCTATTTTCTATATTTGTTTCTAGATTATCACAGAGACATCGTGTAGTGTGATTGTACTTCACATTTTGAAATCTGGCCATTACACACATAGTTGCATGAGTGTCTTTGTCTGTGTATTTGTATAACTTTATGTATATTGGAGTACATGTGTACACTTTTGTTGAGGCACGTAGCCTCGTTGTATCAAATGCAATGGGTAAAGAGTATGCCAGTCCCATGTCATCACAGGATCTGGCTCGATTCTCAAGAAGGGCTCGGGTCAGGTCTTGTCAATTTGGTACCATAGCATGGTTTTAGATTCTGTAGACTAGTACATGATACATACATGTTAGAGATGTCATTAATGATTTATTTTATTTTATAGATTTTCAACATGTGTCTACGTGGGCGACCTTGCACGAAACTTGTGGCTAAACTGTGAGCTCCCTCAGTACTAGATAGAATGGAGGAATCTATTAAAGAGAAAGTAGCTGAGTTAGTTCCCCTTGTATCCATACCTTAAACCCAGCCAAATCCTATTATAGAAGAAATACACCCTCGGCTAGTGCCATAACCTGTGATACAGCCTACGTAGGGATAGCTTGATAGACCTGCCTTAGAGCAATCTATAGATAGACTGGTCCAATTAATTACAGTTATAGTAGAGAGACAAACAGAGGGACAACCTAGGAGAGAGAACACAATAGAGCGTGTTCGTAGTTTGGGGCAGAAAATTTTTTAGGCACTATAGAGCCAACTAATACGGAGTCATAGCTGATCACAGTAGAACGAATATTTGATGTTATGAGATGCACTGATAATGAGAGAATTTTCTTTGCTACATTTTTACTTGAGGGTAGGACATACCACCAATGAAGATCAGTATCATGTAAATATTGAGGGTGATTATGTGGGCTGATTTTTGCTAAGAATTTAATGTTAAATTCTTTTCTATAGTTTACTAAGACATCTAGGCTAGTAAGTTCTTTGAGTTAGAATAGGGATCGATGATAGTGGAGGAGTACGAGAAATAATTTATAAAGTTATCGAGATTCGCTTCATATGCAATGCAGAATGAGAATGATAAATGTAAGAGATTTGAACAAGGCCTTAAAGGTAGTATCAGGACAACAATTATAGCCATGGGACACAATGATTTCAGTGAGTTTGTAGAGGCTACAATGAGAGTTGAGAGAAGCCTAGTAGAGACATGCAGAGCCTAATTATTCAAGCGGAAACAAGGCCATAGTTGATTAGTTTATGGATCTAGTAGTAACAAAGCACCTAGAAGAGAGACATCCTATACAAGATATTGAGGTAGTCAATGGTATGGTCAGAGCCTTATACTATCAAGAGGACAGAAATAAAGTTCTACCTAGAGTTTTGTACCTCTATCTATTAGAAGCAATATAGGGAGTTAGAGGCCTTAAGGTGGTAGTCAGTTAAGTTGTAGTGTTAGCATAAGAAGGTATCCTTAGTGTTCCATTTGTGGTAGGTGTTATGAGGGACAGTGTTTAAGAGGTTGTTACCATTATGGGTAGACTGGACATTTGAGAAAAAAAATGTCCTTTTTTAGCACAAAGTAGTAGTTCAGTACAGGGTGTAGTTTTTTAGGGTTTTAAAGGGTAGCGGTAGCCAAGTTTAGAGACAAATAGAAGCTCAAATAGAAGGACCTATCTCTAATACTGGTGTACAAATTAGAGTTACAGAAGTGAGTAGAGACTTATAGAGGGGTCAGCCAAGTCAACCCTGTATCCAAGCACATGTATTTGCTTTGACTCAGCAAAAGGCGCAAGATACCCCAGATGTTGTTACAGGTATGTTGACTAATTTTTGCCAAGAGGCCTATATTTTAATTGATCTAGGTTCTATGCATTCTTTTATTTCTCGCATTTTTGCTGTGCATTCAGATAGAGTGTTAAAACCCTTAGATTATAGCTTGGTGGTAGCACACCAGTTGGAGAATCATTATTTATTAAGAATGTATTTTAAGGTTGTGTTATCAAAATGGGTAGTAGTGAGATGGTAGCAGATTTAATTTCTCTTTGATATATATAATTTTGATGTGATAGTTGGGATGGACTGGTTAGCTTATCACTATGTTACTGTAGATTGTTTTCGAAAGAAGGTTATATTCAGAAGGCATGGAGAGCCTGATATTATTTTTTGTAGAGAGCGATAAGTTCTTCCATCATGTATTATATCTGCTATGACAGCTAAACGATTGCTCAGAAAATGATATCTAGTCTATTTGGCACATGTTATTTATAGCAGAGTCAATGGAGCTAAATAAAATATATTCCGGTGGTTAAAGATTTTCCAGATGTATTTCCTAAAGATATTTCAAGTTTACCACTAAATAGAGAGATTGATTTTGGTATTGATTTGGTTCCAGGCACAGCTCCTATCTCCAAAGCACCATACAGAATGGCCTCCTTAGAGTTAAAAGAATTGAAGACTTAGTTATAAGAATTGGTAGATAAGAGTTTCATCAGACCTAGTGTATCGCCATGAGGAGCACCAATATTGTTTGTTAAAAAGAAGTATGGAACTTTGAGGCTATGCATTGATTATCAAGAGCTAAATAAAGTCACTGTACACAACAAGTACCCACTCTATCGCATTGATAATTTATTTGATTAGTTACAAGGTGCAAAGGTTTTCTTAAAGATCGATCTGCGATCATGGTATCATCAATTAAAGATTATAGATACTGATGTATCTAAAACTACCTTCAAAACTATATATGGGCATTATGAGTTGTAAGTAATACCATTTGGGTTAACTAATGTTCCAGCTACATTCATGGACCTTATGAATAGGGTATTTTGTCCCAATCTTGATCGATTTGTTATAGTATTTATTGATGATATTCTTATATATTTACGAAGTATAGAGGAGCATACAGAGCATTTGAGGATAGTGTTGCAGATTTTAAGGAATAAGCAATTATATGCTAAGATCAGCAAATGTCAGTTCTAGCTAGATAAAGTTACATTTCTAGGCCATATGATCTCAGTAGATAGAATTTATGTGGATCCTCAGAAAATTGAAGCTGTGGTAAATTGGGAGTGATCAACTAGTGTGACAGAAATTAAAAGTTTTTCCGATCTAGTAGGTTATTATCAGAGATTTGTTAAGGACTTCTGTAAGATTACTGTACCACTTACAAAGTTGACCAGAAAAATATATAAAGTTTGAATGGACTGATGAATGTAAAGGTAGTTTCCAAGAATTTAAAAAGAGATTGACTTCAACTTCTATTGTCATTCTTCCATTTTAAAACGAAGAATTTATAATTTACAGTGATGCTTCTAGACAGGTATTAGGTTGTGTATTGATGCAACATGGCAAGGTGATAGCTTATACTTCTAGGCAGCTTAAGAAGCATGAGTTGAATTATCTAACCCATGATTTAAATTTGGCAGCAGTAGTATTCGCCTTGAAGATTTGGAGACATTATTTATATGGTGTTATATGTCAAATCTTCACTGATCACAAGAGTTTGAAGTATTTATTCACATAGAAAGATCTGAATCTAAGACAACAAAGATGGTTAGAGCTAATAAAAGATTATGACTATACAATTAACTATCATCCAAGCAAGGTGAATATAGTAGCAGATGCACTCAGTAGGAAGTCTTCTAACTCTATAGCTCATTTAAAGGTGACTTATCTTCCATTGTTAGTTGAATTAAGATTATGGGGATTGAATTCTTTGTGGATGAGTTTGGAATTCTTGTAGCACATTTTTAAGTTAGGCGTATAATGATTGATCAGATTTGAGATATGCAAGATGAAGATCCTAATTTAGTTAAACTTAAGCAAGAAGTAAGGAATGAAATGCGGACTGATTTGACATTGGAAGCTAATGGGACATTAGTTATGGGTAACAGGCTTTGTGTTCCGAATAACTCAGAGTTAAAGAAGCATATTTTAGAAAAAAACTTACAGCTCAGCTTATGTTATGTATCCTGGCAGCACTAAAATGTATCGTACTCTAAGAGAATATTACTGGTGGTAAGGTATGTAAAGAGAGATTGCAGAGTTTGTATCTCACTATCTGATTTGTCAGTAGGTTAAAGCAAAATATTAGAGGCTAGTAGGATTATCTTAACTACTTCCATTTTCTGAGTGGAAGTGGGAACATATCACTATGGACTTTGTTGTTAGGCCTCTACGTACTCAGAGTGGTCATGATAGTATTTGGGTGGTTGTCGATCAACTCTCAAAGTCTGCTCATTTTCTACCTTATAAAGTTTCATACTTATTAGATAGGCTGGCTCATTTGTATGTGAGTGAGATAGTACATTTAAATGGGGCTCCAGTGTCCATCGTCTTAGATAGAGACCCTCAATTCACTCCTAGATTCTGGCATAGCTTATAGAATACTTTATGCATTAAGTTAAACTTCAGTATAGATTTTCATCCTCAGATAGATTGGCAGTAAAAAAGAACTATACAAATATTAAAGGATATGCTCAAAGCCTGTATGTTGTAGCTTAAGAGCAATTGGGATGATTATTTATCATTGTTGGAGTTTGCATATAATAATAGTTATCAGACTAGCATTCGAATGGCGTCGTATGAGGCTTTATACGAAAGAAAATGCAGAACTCTAATTTGCTGGGATGAAGTTGGAGAAAGGAAATTGTTGGGTCTAGAGATTATCTAAGCTACTAGCGAGAAGATCAGTATTATCAGAGATACACTTAAGGTAGCTCAAGACAGATAGAAGAGTTATACAGATAAATGTCATAGACAGCTTGAGTTTACAATAGAAGACAAAGTCTTCTTAAGGATTTCACCATGAAAGGGTATCCTCTATTTTCAAAAATAGAAGAAATTAAGTCCTCGATATATTAGACCATATGAGATTATAGAGAAGTTTGGTGTGGTTGCATACCGCTTAGCATTACCGTCTAAGTTATCACGTATTTATGATGTGTTTCATGTTTCTATGTTGTGGAAGTATATACCTGACCCTTCTCATATTCTAGATACTCATCAAATTCAGCTGAGGGTAGACTTGACTTATGATGAGGAACTTGTTCAGATAGTGGACTATCGCTAGCAAGTACTATGTAATAAGACTATTTCGCTAGTTAAAGTGCTATGTAAGAATCATGCAGTGTAAGAGACTACATAGGAGCGAAAGGACCAGATGAGAGTTCAGTATCCTTATTTGTTTCAGATAGGTACATGAATTTCGAAGATGAAATTTTTATAAAGGGGGAAAAATTGTAATAAATGTGTTTCACTTTTTAAGGGGTTAGTGGAATAAATAAAAAAAAAGAAATGAATTATAAAACAAAAATGAGAAAAAGAGTTAGCCAAGTGGTACAATCGCCTTTGACACACATATATATATATTTTCGCTTCATTTGGAAGCTAACGAGAAGAAGAAGAAAAATTTTAAACAGAAGAGAGAAAAAAAGAAAGAAGAATAAGGAAGAAGGAAAAATGAAATTTACAGGAAACGAGTTTAGGTAATTAATAAGAGCATTAGCAGTGGCAAGAAAATGTCTCTCTAAAATAAAAGAGATGTTAGACTTCATGTTAACAACAAAATGGGTATCTAAAACAAGAAAATCAACAGGATAATAAAATTTATCAATTTGTAACAAAACATCTTTTACTATTCCCCATGGCTTCTTGATTGATCGGTCAACTAATTGTGGACTACAAATGTAGGTTTAATCTCACTAATTCCCAATTATAAGTAAACAGAATAAAGCATCAAATTTATACCTGCTCCTAAGTCCAACAACGCTTGACCAAACTCATATGTCCTAATTTGGCAGGTGATAATGGAGCATCCTAGGTCTTTATACTTGGGTGGTGTCTTTTGTTCAATCACTGCACTTACTTGCTCTACCAAAAAAGTAATTTTCTTTACATGGTGTTTTTTTTTAATGCTGCATAGATTCTTAATGACTTTGGCATAAGCTGAAACCTATTTAATTACATGCAATAAAGGAAGATTAATCTTAACTTGTTTCAAGTGTTCTAAAATCTCACCTTAAATTTTTGATTTTTTTTCCAACGGGTTGAAGAGCTTGGGGAAAGACACCGGGATTAAAAATTTATTTTCAGGCTCTTTTTCAACTATGGCCTCTTTTTCTAGGGAGGTATCTTTACTACTTGTGGTTTTGTTAGTTGAAAAAGTAGGCTCACTTATAATTTTACCACTTTAAGTAATGATAGCATTGACTTCTTTGAGATTTTGTGCATCAAAAATAGAAACTTGTTCCATGAATTTCTCTTTTGGATTGGATTTAGGATGAGATAGAAACTTACCTCGCTCTTGTATGGTTAAGCCACTGGTCAGCTCAGTGATTTGACTCTTGATTTCTTTATTTTTATCTACCACTTGTGTAAGAACTGTTTTAAATTTTTTATTAGTCTTACTTTGTGCCTTTATAAATGCTTTTAATGTGTCCTCTAAAGGACTCCTAGTTGATCGTGCAATATATTATGGTGCAACATATGGATTGGGTGCTTATTGTTCTTGTTTCCAATGGTTGTTTGATTGTTGGTCAGATATTCAACTGATGTTTGGGTTGTTTCTCCAGCCAGAATTATAGGTTTCAGAGTAAGGTGAATAAGGCTTCTTGTATATTTTTGGGTTATTACATTATTCCTCATATAACCTTTTCATCTCACTATAAGTGAAGCAATCTTAAGCTAAGTGTTCTGCTCCTCCACTGACAAAACAAACTTTATGTGACTCAACCCTAGTTACCGTGTGGGTTACCCTTTTATCTTTGATTTTCAAGGCCTCTAATTCTATAGTTAAGACCTCTAATTGGGCTTTAAGGTTATCCTCTTCCCTAAGATAGAAAACTCTACTAGGTCGTGACCTATTTATGCTTTCACTAGCGCTAGATCCAATCTACGTATAGGCTTTTTCGGCTAAGTCATTAAGAAATTCTATGACTTTCTCAGGATTTTTGTGAAAAAAACCTCATTACACATCATCTCAACAAATTGGTACTCTCTAATTATGATCCTTCATTGAAATAGCTAACTAAGCACCAAATTTCATGCCCATTGTGAGAGGACATATTTAGCAGCTCTTTAAACCTTTTCCATGCTTGATACAAGGTTCCACTATCTTTTTAAGAGAAGGAAGAAATTTGTCTTTTCAGGCCATTAATTTTGTGTTGTGGGAAGTATTTGTTGAAAAATACTTGGGTCATTTCTTTCCAAGTTTCTATAGACCTTGGCCTCAAAGAGTATAACCAACTATTTACTTTGTTTTTCAAAAAAAAAGGAAAAAAATTTAAGCCTAATAGTGTCTATAGCTTCGGGTTGGCTATGGAAGGTGGCCACTACCTCTTCAAATTCCCTAACATGTATATATGAATTTCACTATCTAGACCATGAAAAATAGGTAGGAGTTGTATTATGCCAGGTTTAAAATCCAAATGTGGTGTGTTGGGTTAAAATATAATGCATGATGGTATGGCTGTGCGAGTGAGATGTAAGTTATCTTTTAGAGTTTTAACGGGATTATCCTCATGTTGGCTTATTATGTTAGAATTAGAAGATGAACTAGATGATGAATTCTCATCTTTTATAAATTATGAAAATGGTTCTAATTCTATTTCTCTCACAGATCTTCTTCGTTTATCTCTAAGTCTATGCATACATCTTACCAATTTTTTTCTTTTCTTGACTTTTTTTTTTCAAAGGAAACTCTTAAGGAGAAATTAAGACATTAATAAAAGAAAATAAAATAGGCTAGGCGGTAATACCAACCATAAAAAATTAAATAAAAATACAAGAAGACAACAAAATAAATTAGGTGGTGAACCAACCATAAAAAGGAAAATAAATTACAACAAAAGAGAGAAATTTAAGAAGTAAAATTTTACCAAAAATAAAAGTAAATGTGCAAAGTTACCGCTTTATTTTTTATAGGCACAACCTACCTTTGCCTAGTGTGCCTCCCCAGGAATGGTGCCAAATTTTATTTATGCTCAAAATAAAATGCAGTTATTGCAGTATAGATTGAAGTGTTGATCCCCACAAGGAAGCTTTCGGAAAAATAATTAGAGAAATAAAAATAGTAGAATGATAAAAAGAAGAAAATTAATTATTTGATTTATGTGGATTAGATACAATTATATATGATTTAAAGGAGAATTCTATGATGAATGTAAGCAAGGCTTTTTGGAATCATAATTATGCTTTATAAATCTATTCTATACATTAATTCAATGTTTAAAACTCAATTAAAAGTTTCACATCCTAAACAATCAATCGGAAGGTATGTATAATATAGCACATTTAATAGTAAATATATTTGATATAACTAAACTCTTCACAAATATTATCACAAACCATGTTCATCTATACAAGTTATCTAAGATCAACAATATATCATTTTAACAATATTGCTAAAAAATATTAACATGTAAAACGATGTAACCAGTAATAATTTTAAATCGACAAGAATCACATAAACAAATATGACTAAAAATATAAGAAATATGAGAATTATAACCTCTGGATTATAGAAAAATAATAGGTAAGAGTTTAGACACAAGTAAACTTACAAATATTGTAACTCTTAATAAAGAATCAAAGTCTAGATGTAGATTTATTACACATAAAAGTTCATCTCTACCCTTGCCAAGAACTCTAGCCTAGCTTACACAATTCATTCTTATGAATGTTAAAATAAAAGTACATTAGAGAATTGTAAGACATTAAAAATGTCTATTAGCTTCTTAAAGTTGTCCTTATATAGGCAATGAATGGGAACATGTTTAGTGTGACATCAATCTTTTACATTTTTGGCCACCAACTCCTTCACCTAATTATAGTACCTTTTTGACAATATAGACAATCGATTTAGCCTTTATGGGTAACATGAAAATTGTATAATTTTGTCTTATCTTTTCACAACTACTAGGCTCATGCAATTTAGACTAGTATCCTATGAGATATGGTCAAATTACTAAAACTATATCAGATTTCAGCCAAAAACCCTTTTACCAGTTTACAACCCGATTAGGACTATGATAACTATTGTTTGGACTTTGGTGTCAATAAAAAAGTTGTAGATAATTGAATCAATATTTTCTAGCTTTAAGAATCATACTGATTAGATATGTATTTTGTGACATATGATCAAAATAAAAGAGGTGCATGAAGTTGAGTGGAAGTTGTAATCCAATATTTTGTATCCCAGTTTTGTCCCATTAAATGTTTGATTTTCTTTTTAACTGTTCTTCAAGTTTGTGTAAGATTAAGTCTTGTTGTTCTAGGTTCAAGAATATCTTTATTTCAATTCTACATTGAGAATTATGTCTATTTTCTTAAACCTATGCAAATAGCATTCACTAATCATAATTTAAGGAACTTACTTTATTTTAAGTTTAAAAATACAAAAGTACTAAAATTAGTGACGTTCTAATTATTAAATGGTGACTGAAATCTTAACAAATATGCATTTATATATATATATATAAATGACAATGTGGGGAAGTGTTTAGGAAAGATGAAAAGTAAAGATTCAAAAACTGTCAAACACACCAAGTACTCAACAAAATACTAAAATCAAATATTAGACAACTTTTGTCAAATGCTTTAAGGGCGCTCGACAAGAATTATTCTTGTTGAAATATGAGTTCTATATGTGGGATGTTACACAAGGATACAAACTTAAATGTAAGAAGCCGAGGCATGCTTAGCATTGTCTTTAAATTATTTCTACCCTCACTATTGATGATAATCAAAGGTCCAAATGGGTTAAATTGTAGGACAATTCCAATATTCAATAGTTTTTGAGAAACTATAATGTTGCACACCAAATACATTCCTTGGATAGATAATGTTTACTTTGAAATGGTTGATAAAAGAGAAATGAGAATCAAATGACAAGAAGAGTTATTCATCATTCAATTCAAATGATCCTGCAATATTTATAGAGTTGAAGGTATCCTTCTAGAGAGACGCAATACTTTTTAAAAGGCCATATCAATTGGAAGGGGAATGTGACTCTTCAAAGAGTCATATTTCTAGCTCTGGGCATCGTGGCGCTCATCTTGAGTACCACGGCACCCAACATTAAAAGTGGGCACTAACTTGCCTAACTCTCATAGGAACCGACCTAATTCTACATTCACATAGGTGAAACTTCATCAAGTGTATCATGTAAGTTTAACACACCACCCTATAAAAGGCTATGAAGTTCATTAAGAGACTAACTCACCCTTTTCCACTACAGCTGTACTACTTCACAATAGTGAAGGACTCACAAAATAATTAATAGTACAATAAAACAACAAGTGACTTGTTTTTACACTTATGAACCTATTTAAATGAGATCTCCAATCACATAGGTAGGGTTACCATCACGGTTGTCTCATTCTCTAGACAGAAGTCTCATCTCCCTCAACATGTATTCTACTAATCTCTTATTTAGTGGCTTTTTTAGAGGATCGACCAAGTTTCTCTCCGATTTTACATAATTTTAGCTCACTAATAACTGCTTAATAATGTCATGTCGTAGACTGATATGTCTACCCTTTTATTATAAATTTTACTCTTGCTCTAACAATTGCTACTAAGCAATCACAATTTATAGAAATTGTAGTATGAGGGTGAATACTAATAGGAAGATCACACATAAGTGCTCTTAGTCACTCAACCTCAGAACAAGCCTTTTCTAATTCTATTAATTTCGATTCCATAATAGATCGTGCTATATAAGTTTTTTTAGTAGATTTTCAACATATGGCTCATCCACCCAAAGTAAAGATATATCTAATAGTAGACTTTTTCTCATTGAATTCAGATATCTAATTAACATCACTATAACCTTCAATCACGGGTTGTGATCTATCACATGAAAGTGCATAAGTCTTAGTGCCTATTAAATATTTTACAATTCTATTCAAGGTACTCCAATGCTCTTTTCCTAGATTTTAAGTATATCTACTCAATCTTCCTACAGCATATGCTATATTTGGCCTAATAGTATTCATCAAATATATGAGACTACCAATGATTGGGCATAATAGTTCTGATTATCACTATGTTCTATATTTTTTTGAAGTTTAACATTAGCATCATACGATGTTGCCACCAGTTTACATGTTATGTACCCAAACTTCTCAAGAAACTTCTCAGTGTACATATTTACTGTAGCTTTTTTATTTTTAATTGTTTCATTTCAAACTCAAACGTCTTTTCCAATAACCAACCACCATAGTCGATTTTGAAAATTTTGCATTTTAAGCCAACAACCCATGTGACTTTTCCATCTAACAATTTGAAAATTGGTAAAAAGGTGTTGAAAGTTTTGCATTTTAAGCAAACAGCTTATGTGACTTAACTTTAAAACACCTTTTGGCTCTATCAATACATTGCATTATTTCTGCATCTTTATACAAACTCAAAATCATTCAAGAGAGAGGGTGAGTGTAATAATGGAAGGAACATCAACTCGTAAATTCACAAAAATTTGTATCTTTTGTGGATCCAGCCCTAGAAAAACTAAAGAGTTTGTAGAAGCAGTAGAAACCCTTGGTAAGGTGTTAGCTGAGCAAAATATTCATTTAGCATATGGGGGAGGTAGTCTTGGATTAATAGGATGTGTGGCAACAGCTGCACAAAATAAAGACAATCGAGTTTTGGTTATCATACCAAAAGCTCTAACTGTTGGGAATATTGTAGGAAAAACAATTTGAGATGAGTTACAGGTATCATTAATGCATGAATGAATGTCTTTTATGCTTTAGAATACTGATGCCTTCATAGCTCTACTTGGAGGTTTCGGAACTTTGGAGGAAATTTTTCAAATTGTCTCATGGGCACAATTGTAAATCCATAAAAAACTCATTGGTTTGTTAAATGTTGATGGTTTTTATAATAGGTTGTGTAGTAACCAGTATCCACGACTGGTAAGAATAAGTATTTATAAATGTATAAATATACGTATTTTATTTGTATGTTGGTGATACTTGATTTATATATTATTATTAGTAGTGTCTGTATAGGTTAAGGTGATACTATTAGCATTGGGTTTAATTGTAAGACTTTAAATTTATTTTAGGGACCAAATTGTAATACTTTGAAAGTTTTGGGGGCAAATTTGTAAATATCAAAAATTAGCCTCTTAGTATAAAAATACACTTTTAAACCCTAATTTACCATTTTAAGAGAGAGAAGAGAGAAATAGAGGAGAGAGAAAGAGGAGAAGAAGAAGAAAAAGAAGAAGAAATTGGAATTTTGAATTTCAAGAGGTATATCATACGTATTTCTCAATTTATTGGTATTAATTAAGTTAATTCCTTTAAGTTTTGATTTCTGAAAATATGTATAATTGAGGATTTGTTGTGTATTTCGTAAGATCATATGAGAATTGATGATGATCTATAAGATAGTTTGATAAATCATGATGAATTATGGAATTTCGGCTGGATAACCTCTTGATCTAGGAATTTTATAAATTGTTGTGATTCGATTATGGTTTTGAATTTTGAGTATATGAAATTAGACATGTTAAGGATCATCTGAGACTTTGAATCGATTGAAAATTCTGGAAATTGAATTTATAGTGAATTTACCAAAATGACCCTGAAATTCTGGAAATTTCCTGTATAAACAGTATAGTATAGTGAAAAATAATTTTTGTCCTACTGAATGATCTTCAAAAATTATGAATTTGTGGAATATGATAATTTTATATGTCTAATATGATATACTCGGAATTGGGAATTTAGATCAATGTGATTGAAGTGTGATGAATTTCTAAAGTGTATCAGCTCATTGTAATATTTGATTAACAGATTTTTAAGGTTATAGAATAAAATAGTTTTAAAATACTTTTGGCAGTGATTTGGAAGTGAAATATTTATCATGGACTGAGATATGTGTTAAGAGTAATTATGTGGTAGTTTTATAATTTTTGAGTTAGTATATGATTTTATAAAATTGGGAGATTGAATACTGTTCAGTAAGTATCTTGATCCTGTCAGGTTTGTAGTTTGGATTCGATGGTGTGTATGGAATGGATTGTGTAGGAATTTTGATATAATATTCATATATAAGAAGTATATATGAGTCAAGAATGATATATTCTGATTTCGGAGTAATTGGACATCATTTGATGTATTAGAAATTTTTGTTAAGTGTAAGTGGTTAGAATGACAGGTTTTGAGAAACCAAATATTTAGACCAATTTGATGTGATAAATGCATTGTGTATAATTTTGTAAGCTATTTAAAGTATTTTGTGTGAATTGTGAGGCTTATGAAAGGATTAATCTCCATTGATAGGTTAAGGAGATTTAAGCCTTGTACCTGAAAGTGTTAAGAGGTAAGTATACTAGACTTACTACTGGAATCACAATAAACATAATAATTGTTTTGTATGATTTTGTAAATGGGGTTAAGAATATGTTTATGATATGTCAAAGTATATTTTGATATGAAATGTGAATATATGTTTATGAATGTGAGCATTGACATTGAGCATGGACATACATGTGTTTTTTTTTAAAGTGAGCTTTCCAAAATAAGATGCGTTTAACAAAGAAAGCTTTTGAAGTGTAATATGTCCATGAGAAATATTTTGTGATTTGGGGGTACTTGAACTCATTGTTAACTTAGTAGGCATTTTATGTGATTTGTGGAGCCTTTATGTGTGGCCTTTCCTTCGGGATTGGTATATGTTATGTGTTCCGTATGTAGGGAGGATCCTATTGGTACCTAAAGGAAGTGTGAGTCATCACATTCGTGTGGTGGCGTATAGGTACATGTGAGAGGACTCACCGATGATCAGGGTGAGGGTTTGGCTTTTACCTTCGGGCATAAGCGTTATATATGTGTGATTTAAAGACCTCACTTGTACTATTCCTCTCATACGGTATGTCACCTACGAGTGACATTTGGCTCATTATGTGATATGTGATGTGTAAGTCCTACTAAGTAGTAGTTGAGTGATGGTATTCCTGTAATATGTTTTGAAAGAATGTGTAAGCGCTTACATGATATGTGATTTGATAAGATTATGATTTTGATTGATCACAGCATATCATACATATGCATTGTGTACATATATGTATTTGTATTTGATATATGAAAAACTAGTATGCTTACTGAGTTTTATACTCATTATAGTTTATGGTGATTTCAGGTAAATAAGGTACATGTGTGCTTAGCGGATTTGGCAAGGCTTCTGCTGTTCCTTGGGTTCCCTAAGTTGCTAGGTTGTTGTGTGTTTCATTTGGGGACACGTGGGATAGGATATTTGGTTTGTCCCTATTGAATAAATACTTATGTATTATTTCATTGTGTGTGGATTGGATTTGGTTTAAGTTTTATAAAGTGTGGTTATTGGATGATTTTAAGTAAGAATTTGCAATGGATATATTCTGGGCTCCCGGTAACAAAGTTGCTACTGGTGACGTAGTAGAGTGTTAATCTCTGAGAAAACTCTGCGTATCTCCGGTTTAATAATTGTCCCAGTCATAATTCAATTGCTATAATTCTGAAAGAAATTGAAATGAAAGTTGAAAATTTTGTGTAATATTATTTATGAGTGCACATTCAATGAATGAATGTAAGTGATGTCGTGTGTCGGATCTTTTGGGTCTGGGGCGTGACAGCTTTTATTGGTATCAGAGCTAAGATATGATTCTGTAGACTTTTAAGTGTCGAGTCAAGGGAACCGAGCAGATGCCAAATCCTTAGGATTGTATTTGTAGCTTTGTTGTGTAAAAGTTTGACATATTCCTTAAATTTTGTATGATTTTGTGAAGTTGACACATTATCCAAAAGCTGCTAAGATTGTTGTTGTTGTGGATAATGGTACCTTGTGGATCTTATGTTACCATTTAGAATTTTTTTTAAGTTGTGACTAATATGCTTAGCAAGAATGATGTCGAATATCTTATAATGATAATTTGCATGTCATAGAGCAAATTGAGAAAATTTTCTTAATGACAAAATATAGAGAAGTTGAGTATTGAAGACATCAATTGAAACAACTTTTATTGAAAAGGAAAACAACAACAATAGCAGCAACAATAATACAGTAGAGGCTACGGAGTGAGATTTAAGTCTATTTTGCGCTTCTTCTAACTGTCATAAGTAGACCAGTCTAACTGATGCAATGTTGGATTAGATAGAGGAATAAAAGACTGCAATTGATCAATCAGTTGATCAGCAGGTGGAGCAGAAATAAGAATCTGTCGTGCTAGAAGTGGGATGAATTGTGTTCCCGCTGCATAGTCAAGAAAAGATATCAACCCATCGTAAAAGCCATTAACATTTAACAAACCAATGGGTTTTTGGTGGATTTGTAATTGTGCCCATGAGACAATTTGAAAAATTTCCTCCAAGGTCCCGAAACCTCCTGGTAGAGCTATGAAAGCATCTGCATGCCTAAGCATTTGAGCCATTCGCTCGTGCATAGATGAGACTTGTAACTCATTCCCAACTGTTTTTCCTATAATATTTTCAATAGCTAGAGGTTTTGGAATGATACCCAAAACTCGACTACCTTTATTATGTGCAGCTTTTGCCACAGACCCCATTAACCCTCGGTTACCTCCTCCATATACTAAATGTATATTTCGCTCAGCTAATACCTTACCAAGATTTTCTGCAACTTTTGTAAACTCTTCAGTATTTTCAGGGTTGGATCCACAAAAGACACAAATTTTTGTGAATCGACGAGCTGAAGTTTCCTCCATTGTTACGCTTACCCTAATCTTTAAATATTTTCGAGTTTGTATAAGGATGCAAAACAATGTATTTATAGAGAAACAAATTTATAATAGCTGTGGAGCATATGTGTAAGTATGTTCAAGTATATATTTTTCTCGATTTTTGTGAGGCAAAAAGAAAAGAATGAGTTTTACTTTATCATTTTATAAGGGACAATAGGCCGCAAAATTTGAATAAATATTTTTGATATGTAAGTGTGATAAAATTGTGTCGGAAGCGTGATGAGTTAGGTAAGATGATTAAGAAAAGTCAAATAAAGGCATATTTTATGGGCTTAGGGACTTTGCCGTTTTAGCACTAATGGCCGACAATGCATCTATGACTTGAAGACTTTTTGAGCTAACAATTGGACTTTGGACATGAGGCCAAATTAACTTTATTAATTACAAGGATTTTATGGTTTTAACATTGATTTTTGGCTGATAGATTAAAAGCAGATATGAAGAAAAATAAAGCACACTTGACATAAAGATAAAGCAGTAGTCAGTCTCTCTTTGATGTGATAGAACAACACGGATCTAGTTTCTGTGAAAAACAGAAACAACAATGTAGGTTAAAATGAGTCTCCCTGGTCGCTTTCATCTGTGTCGTATCCGTGAGAGAGAAACTTATAGAGTTGTTGTTCCCATACATTGAATGAGGGCTCTGGCTGAGTGGAAGGTGGGTCTACCATATCTTGATCTTCTGCAGGTGAGCTGGTCTGGATGAGGGATGTGCTGGATTCCCCTTGGATTTGAGTGTCGGTTAGATAAGGTTGGGAGTCTTGAAAGAGGGATAAGTCAAGATTGGGTTGGTGTTGGTCAGGTTCTGTCGGGACAACTGGCTGAGATTGGGTAGGTTCTGTCGGGACAGTTAGCTGAGGCCATTGGTGAATGTTATCCATTGCTTGTCTGTATCTGGCATAATAAGTCATGTTTGGGATATGGTGATGATGAGTAGAGTAATCTGTATTTCTGAGATGTGAAAGATGATATTTTTGTCTTTGTTGGAATTTGAGTATATTGGCAAAATTCAGGTCTTCTGTAAAGTCAGCTTCAACTTGTTCCCAAGGTGCAGCATCTTCTGGGGAGATCCAAACAGACGGAGGAATTATTTGATTTTCCTGAACAAGAATTCTTTCAAGTTCTCTCTTTTGCTGAATTACTTCTTCAGGCCAGAGCTTAATTGATCCCTTTAGTGAAATGGTAAATGTGAAGTAATCCTTAACAGTGGGGTAATAATGAATCTCGTGATCTGAAATAATCATACCCTTCCGTTGGAGAAGTAAGACTGACCAAAGATGTTGTCTGGGGACTGCAGCATTTGTGTTGTTTGCAATCATGTATTGAAATTTAGTTATCCACCATGTCTTTGGGTAAAACCATTGGAGAAAAATCAGGGCTGGATGATCTTCATCACATTTTTCTAATTTTTGGAGGGTTCTAAGTAATGGGAATTCCATGGCGATTGTATACAGATCCAACAGGTACCATAACAAGTAAAGGACAGATTTGGACCATTGGAAAAATGGGAAAAAATAGTGCAGGTGAAAGAAAGGGTATTCTAAGTTGAACAAAGGGCCACCAAGAACTGTGAGGCCGTGTTCTTAGACTGCTAAGATGGCGTAGTGTCTGATGAATTCTTTGGCACGGGAATGGAGTGTTCTGGTTTTGATTAGGTCTGGAAATTGTGGTGGAGAAAAAGGAACAGGAGGAGTTATGATAATGGGATTCATTATGAAGATGGTAAGAAGGTTGGTTTTATTTATTGCTAGAAAAGTGATTATGAGGTTTAGGCTATTTATAGAGTTTTATGAAAGAAAATCAATAATCGTTTTGTTCTTTCCTTTTCCGTGGATGACGTTAAAGGAATAGTTGAAAAACCATATTTGCCATCGCAGTAATTGTGCTAGTGCAATCTTTTCTGTTTGAAACTGAGCATATTAGAAAAAAGCAGACATGTCAGTCTCAATGAGAAAATGATGTCTAATAAGGTGGACTATTTTTTTTAAAGAGTTAGAGTAAGAGATATAATGTTGAGATCTATAGTTTAAGAATCATTGATCATTTAAGATAATGTCTTCAACATTCTAATTTGAATGACAACTTAGTTGCGTAGAAATACTACATTATTTTTTAGAATGATATCAAGGTAGTGAATGATATTATGACGTATGAGTATATGTTGAAGGGATTAAAATTTTCAGAGGAGTTAAGAATTTTATTTAAGAGATTAGTATGGGTATTCTACATCTATGTTATTCTTTAATGAATGAAAGGTGAAGTGTATAGATACCCATTAAATATTGAACGAATGGGAGAAAAGAATAAAAATATGTGTGTATAATTTTATAAGTCCATAAGGTATGTCATGTGTTTATTTTATGGATGAATGTTTCGTACTTCTCTCACAGACTAAGCTATGAGCAAATCTTATATACCAAGAAGATTGCTTTGTAAATGTTTTAGGAATAAATCATACTGTTGAAAAGGCAACTTGGGAATGAGAATAAGAAATGAGATTTAAGTATCCTCATATGTTTGCTCAAGTCATGAATTTCGAGGACGAAATTCTTATAAGGAGGGGAGAATTGTAGTAACCAGTATCCACGACTGGTAAGAATAAGTATTTATAAATGTATAAATATACGTATTTTATTTGTATGTTGGTGATACTTGATTTATATATTATTATTAGTAGTGTCTGTATAGGTTAAGGTGATACTATTAGCATTGGGTTTAATTGTAAGACTTTAAATTTATTTTAGGGACCAAATTGTAATACTTTGAAAGTTTTGGGGGCAAATTTGTAAATATCAAAAATTAGCCTCTTAGTATAAAAATACACTTTTAAACCCTAATTTACCATTTTTAGGTCGAGCTACCCATTTTAAGAGAGAGAAGAGAGAAATAGAGGAGAGAGAAAGAGGAGAAGAAGAAGAAAAAGAAGAAGAAATTGGAATTTTGAATTTCAAGAGGTATATCATACGTATTTCTCAATTTATTGGTATTAATTAAGTTAATTCCTTTAAGTTTTGATTTCTGAAAATATGTATAATTGAGGATTTGTTGTGTATTTCGTAAGATCATATGAGAATTGATGATGATCTATAAGATAGTTTGATAAATCATGATGAATTATGGAATTTCGGCTGGATAACCTCTTGATCTAGGAATTTTATAAATTGTTGTGATTCGATTATGGTTTTGAATTTTGAGTATATGAAATTAGACATGTTAAGGATCATCTGAGACTTTGAATCGATTGAAAATTCTGGAAATTGAATTTATAGTGAATTTACCAAAATGACCCTGAAATTCTGGAAATTTCCTGTATAAACAGTATAGTATAGTGAAAAATAATTTTTGTCCTACTGAATGATCTTCAAAAATTATGAATTTGTGGAATATGATAATTTTATATGTCTAATATGATATACTCGGAATTGGGAATTTAGATCAATGTGATTGAAGTGTGATGAATTTCTAAAGTGTATCAGCTCATTGTAATATTTGATTAACAGATTTTTAAGGTTATAGAATAAAATAGTTTTAAAATACTTTTGGCAGTGATTTGGAAGTGAAATATTTATCATGGACTGAGATATGTGTTAAGAGTAATTATGTGGTAGTTTTATAATTTTTGAGTTAGTATATGATTTTATAAAATTGGGAGATTGAATACTGTTCAGTAAGTATCTTGATCCTGTCAGGTTTGTAGTTTGGATTCGATGGTGTGTATGGAATGGATTGTGTAGGAATTTTGATATAATATTCATATATAAGAAGTATATATGAGTCAAGAATGATATATTCTGATTTCGGAGTAATTGGACATCATTTGATGTATTAGAAATTTTTGTTAAGTGTAAGTGGTTAGAATGACAGGTTTTGAGAAACCAAATATTTAGACCAATTTGATGTGATAAATGCATTGTGTATAATTTTGTAAGCTATTTAAAGTATTTTGTGTGAATTGTGAGGCTTATGAAAGGATTAATCTCCATTGATAGGTTAAGGAGATTTAAGCCTTGTACCTGAAAGTGTTAAGAGGTAAGTATACTAGACTTACTACTGGAATCACAATAAACATAATAATTGTTTTGTATGATTTTGTAAATGGGGTTAAGAATATGTTTATGATATGTCAAAGTATATTTTGATATGAAATGTGAATATATGTTTATGAATGTGAGCATTGACATTGAGCATGGACATACATGTGTTTTTTTTTAAAGTGAGCTTTCCAAAATAAGATGCGTTTAACAAAGAAAGCTTTTGAAGTGTAATATGTCCATGAGAAATATTTTGTGATTTGGGGGTACTTGAACTCATTGTTAACTTAGTAGGCATTTTATGTGATTTGTGGAGCCTTTATGTGTGGCCTTTCCTTCGGGATTGGTATATGTTATGTGTTCCGTATGTAGGGAGGATCCTATTGGTACCTAAAGGAAGTGTGAGTCATCACATTCGTGTGGTGGCGTATAGGTACATGTGAGAGGACTCACCGATGATCAGGGTGAGGGTTTGGCTTTTACCTTCGGGCATAAGCGTTATATATGTGTGATTTAAAGACCTCACTTGTACTATTCCTCTCATACGGTATGTCACCTACGAGTGACATTTGGCTCATTATGTGATATGTGATGTGTAAGTCCTACTAAGTAGTAGTTGAGTGATGGTATTCCTGTAATATGTTTTGAAAGAATGTGTAAGCGCTTACATGATATGTGATTTGATAAGATTATGATTTTGATTGATCACAGCATATCATACATATGCATTGTGTACATATATGTATTTGTATTTGATATATGAAAAACTAGTATGCTTACTGAGTTTTATACTCATTATAGTTTATGGTGATTTCAGGTAAATAAGGTACATGTGTGCTTAGCGGATTTGGCAAGGCTTCTGCTGTTCCTTGGGTTCCCTAAGTTGCTAGGTTGTTGTGTGTTTCATTTGGGGACACGTGGGATAGGATATTTGGTTTGTCCCTATTGAATAAATACTTATGTATTATTTCATTGTGTGTGGATTGGATTTGGTTTAAGTTTTATAAAGTGTGGTTATTGGATGATTTTAAGTAAGAATTTGCAATGGATATATTCTGGGCTCCCGGTAACAAAGTTGCTACTGGTGACGTAGTAGAGTGTTAATCTCTGAGAAAACTCTGCGTATCTCCGGTTTAATAATTGTCCCAGTCATAATTCAATTGCTATAATTCTGAAAGAAATTGAAATGAAAGTTGAAAATTTTGTGTAATATTATTTATGAGTGCACATTCAATGAATGAATGTAAGTGATGTCGTGTGTCAGATCTTTTGGGTCTGGGGCGTGACAGGTTGTTATCTTTTCTTGACTATGCGGTGGAAAAATAATTCATCTCATCTGCAGCACGATAGATTCTCATTTTTGTTTCAACTATTGATTTGCTACTCGATGAACTACAAGCTTTTACACCTCTATCTGATCCAATAATGAGTAAGATAGATTGGTATATTGATGACAGTGAAAGGAAACGCAAGATAGATTTGACGCTTTGTCTGTAGCCTATCTACTTTTATGTATTTTTAAGTATTTTGTGTGGCTTGTTTTATTTTGTTGTAGGTTTAATTTCCAATAAAAGTCTTTTCAGATGATATCTTCTATACTTTACTCTTTCTATATTTTGACATTGAGGACAATGTCTCAATCAAGTTGAGGGGATGATAGTTGATATATAATGTTAGTGTTAATTATTGTATTTTATGTTTTTATTTTGTTTGTTGTTATCACTTTGTTCTCTAAAAAACAAATTTCATTAATGATGTTAATAAAATATTTATTTATGTATTCTTGAGATGCATTCTAGTTCTAGAATGGCAGAGTAAAGAGTATATTACTAAACTTTGGAAACACATTCTAATTTGTTTATTTTTAATGCATTTTATGTATAATTGTTTGTTGCTTAAAGTTTTTAGTAATTCTTGCGTAAATAAATTTGCTTTAATACTGAGGTATGATTTTAAAATTGTTTAGTTTAAATCATTTTTTCTATCTAGGTTACTAAAAAATAACTTCTGAAATTATTTCTTAAGCATAATACCAAACCTTGTGGTAAGATGGATGATTCAATATATATAGCCAAGAAAATTTTCATGTTTAAGTATACATATTCTTTTCAAAACTCATATATCTTTTATGAGTGAATGGAGAAATTTGAGATAACAGCTTATGAACTTTCATTGATCTTTTGAAATGGTTAATTTTTATTTGGAATAACATTATTTGGGATGAGGAATGATTTGGTTGCTTAGCTGAAGAATGAAAAAAATATTATAATGAGAAATTGTTCTTATTTTGTAATGATTCTTTATGTCTGTAAACAAAAATACACACACACACAACAAAATATATATATATATATATATATAAGAAGTCAATTCAGTTCAATAAAGTCTTCGTTCAATTCTAGAAGACAAAAGTTATTAGGAAGCAATTTTATCACCAGACTCTTTATTTGTAAATTTCGTATAAAATAATTAAAGTCTTGAAGCGAGCATGTGAAAAGAATGGTTTGACTCTAAATAATTGATTATTTTATCTTTGAATCAATGTTATTTTGTCTGTTTGTCCTTAAATGTAACCTTTTCTTAAGCGATTATCTGTTTATCAACTCCATGAGTGAAATTCTAACCCATTTAACACGTTATTCACCTATAAGGATATGGAGTTGAGGCTTTTACTTGAAAAAAATTTTCAAGGCTATTTATGTTGTGGTTTGTGGTAAGAAGGCTTCAGCTTAGGCCTAATTCACACACACATAATTTTGAAAGTTATAATTGAAATAACCTTTATAGTGATTGTGATCTTGAACTAACATTTTGTTTGAAATACTTAGGTAATGTTCAAATTTTATTTATACTTGAATTGCTAGGGACTAACAATAAGCTGGTTGGGGGGGGGTGTGATGAACACTTAAAATTACATATTTAATAAGGGTTTCATATTATTATTTTGTATTACTACTGTCTTTAACACCCCCAAACTTAAGTATGTTTACAATATTGTACCTAATTAGCTTTTAACTGTTTTGTGATAGGTTTGATAAAATTGGCATAATTTTCTACCTAGAGATCCAATTAGAGTGATTCTTGATCCTATGAAGAGCTGACTCAATGGGATAATATATTTTATTTCACAAGACATTCAAAATTTGAGCGTTTAGAGGGTGAAAATGGCCTAAAATATAATTGATCTGTAATACAGACCCAATCCGAACAGTCATCAATATTTGGCCCATAACTATAGAAATACATATCTAATACGTATGAGACAACTCAATTTGAAAATAAAAAAGACTTATCTACAATTTTAACGTTGAATGATAGATAATTCAAACCACATCAATTTCAAATTGGATAAGCATGTGGGTGTATTAATGATAATCAATGTAAATTATTTTGCCACTATTCTTGACTTTTATCATCCAAGTGGTTCCCTCTTCATTTATCTTAATTTATCCATATTTTTCTATAAATAAGTAGCATGTTTATGCCCAAAAGATATAATTAGAGAGTTAGATTTTAGTTCAAAACACTTGTCTTTTGTATTATCTCTTTGTAATGTTATTTCTCTTGTTTACTATTGTAAAGTCATGTTATCTTTTCTTCTATTTCTTTTTTTTTTTTAGTTTTATTATGTCCAAGTAATTTTCTTTATGCTAAGGTGAAAGGGTGAAACTCTTGGCAAGGTAATACTTAACTCTTATTCATGAATTTAATGTTTTATTCTTAAGTTATGCAAATTTATATATGATGTATTTATTTTGTTTCTAATATTAATACCCTTTCTTCTAAGTGGTGTATCTTGATTTATTATTGATAAACTTTACACTTGGCACAATAAATTCTTGAAACCATTTACAAGATTTGGCGTATATACCCTTTCTTGTAAACTGAGAGTCTTGATTTATTGTAGACAAATATAAAAATTAGCATAATAAATACTTTAACCCATTTATAAGATTTGGTGTATAATTTTTTAAAGAAATAAATACTAATTAATATATAAATGATGATGAACTTTAATTGTTATATTTTCCGGTTGGAATCTCTTTTGTGTGAGGATTCCAATTGAGTTATAAAAAAAGTTAAATATATTCTTACTTCTTATGCCAAGAGTGGATGCCCTTAACCTTAGCTTTTATTTAAATTGTTTAATTGAATTAATATTGGCAAACATCTTATACTGCATTAATTATCTTTAAAGTTATTATAGTTTATAATTTTAATTCTACTTCCCTATGGATTGACCCCGTTCTCACCGGATTATTTATTACTTCAACAATCCTGTACTTGGGAATAAACTCCTATATTCTGAACGTGTCACATATCATCCACATACAAATATATAATAACATATCTATCAGTATCAAATATTTTATAGTACACACATTTATCGAAATCATTTATCATAAAACTATTTGATACAAGAGCATTGTAAAACTTTTTATGCCATTATTTTGGTGCTTGTTTCATGCCATACAAAGACTTGACCAACTTACATACTTTATGCTCAGTACAAATATCAATACAACCTTCAGGTTGTTCCATGTAAATTTTCTCTTCTAAATCACCATTTAGAAAGGTGATCATTACATCCATTTGGTGTATGAACAAATCATATATTGCAGCTAATACAATCAAAATTCTAATGGATGTAATTCTAGTTACAGAAGCATAAGTATTAAAGTAATCAAAGTCTTTCTTTTGAGTGAACCCCTTAGCAACCAACCTTGCCTTATACTTCTCAATAGTTTCATAAGCTAATATCTTTTTTTTAAAGATCCATTTATAATTAATGGGCTTGGAACCCAGAGGTAAATCAACTAATTCCTATACACGATTACTCATGATAGAGTTGCTTTCATCATTTATTGTCTCCTTCCATAAATGAGCATCGTGAGAAGTCATAGCCTCACTAAAGGTCTTAGGGTCCTCTTCCAAAAGAAAAACATAAAAATCATTATCACAACTAGTAGCCTTTCTTATTCTTTTGCTTCTCCTAAATTCATTGTTTGAGTTTTTAGGAGGGTCTACATTAACTATTTTATGAGTTATAGTTTTATCAACATTGGCTTTCTTAGAAAAGATAGACTCAAAGAACTCAGTATTTGTAGATTCTTTTATGTTGTTTGCATCAAACAATCCCATGGTATCCTCTAATACCAAGAATTCATATGTAGCACTATTTTGGGCATAACCTATCAACATACAATTAATTTATCTTAAGACTCATCCTTTTCCTTTTAGGATTAGGAATAAGAACATTTTCAAGACACCCCCACACTTTGAGGTGTGGAAGATTAAGAGTATAACCTTTCCATAACTCATAGAGTATAATTTCTCATTTTCTTATTGGAAATTTTATTTTGTATATGGAAACCTGTCAATATTGCTTTCCCCCACAAGTTCATAAGAGCCACAGAATTAATTAATAAACAGTTTATCATTTTCTTTAAAGTTCTATTTTTCCTTTTAGTCACTTTATTAAATTTAAGTGAGTATAATAATATAACTTCATGAATAATTCTATTGTCCTCATAATAGGAACTAAACAAGTTAGACACATACTTACCTCCTCTATCTGCTCTTATTCTCTTAATTTTTCCACCAAGTTGATTTTCAACTTCTTATTTGTAGATTAAGAACTTATCATAATACTCATCTTTATTTCTTAACAAATATACCTTAATATATTTTGAGAAATCATCAATAAAAATAATGTAAAATTTTTTCCTCTTCTAATTATGATATCCTTAAAATCTCCTAAGTCACTATAAATTAAACCAATTAACTCGGTTTCTCTAAGAGGTATAGGTTTATAGCTTTTCCTAGTGAATATTTCTTCCACACATATATCACATTGATGCATTTCATTTAAACTCATATTAGATAGTAAATCAACTTTTTTCATCTTTCTTAAAAAAAGATAATTCAAGTGACCTAGTCTATCATGCCATAAGTTGAAAGACTCAACAATATAAGTAGAAGAAACATCTTTATTCATGAAACATTAAGTACATTAAGTTTTAACAATTCATTGGAAGAATATCTCTTTCTAATGAATGTCCCACCCTTGGTCATTATAACTTTGTCCCTTTCAAATTAGACTTTTACTTTTGCTTTCCCTAACATAAACATAGAAAGAAAATTATACCTAATATTGGAAACATGGAGAACACTATTCAACACAAGAGCCTTTTTCGAAGTAAGTTTAAGGAGAAACTTCCATTTCCCTACCACTGATGTAGAATTGGAATCACCAAGATATAGTTGCTCATCTATATCTCTCATAGAAAGATACTCCTAGAAGGCACTCTTGTCTTCACACATATGCCATGTGGTTCTAGAGTCAATCACTCACTCTTTGTTGCCACTTGCCACTATGTTCACCTGTGAAATAACTACTGCAACAATAACATCTTCTCCCTCAACCAAGTTAGCTTTAGGAGTTTTGTTATTTCCTTTCTTATTCTTATGTTTGCATTGATAAGCAAAATGACTACCCTTTCCAAAAGCATAACACTTACTATTTTTTCTTGAATGAGGTTTTATTTTTTTTTAAAATAAGTGTTGCTTGTGGAATCTTGATATTTCCTATTATGATTTTCACACTTTACTAAATTAGCCTTAGAAACTAGTTCTTTGGCCTTTTCTAAGTTTTTTTCGGCAATTCTTTTCTTCTATTCTAATGTGCACAATAGAATCCTCCAAAGTTACATTCTTCTTTTTATGTTTGTTGCTTCTCATGTAATCCTTCTAAGATTTAGGCAACTTTTCAATTAAGCAACCTACTATAAAAGGTTCAGGGAGAACTATGTTTTCATTTTCCAAGTCATTTAGTAAGAGATGAAAATCATGAATTTATGCAGTGACCTATTTTTTCTCAGACATTTTGAAGTCTAAGAAATTTGCCACAATATACTTTTGGGCACCAGTATCTTCTATAACATATTTTTTTCTTAAGTTATGCCCATATTTCATGTGCATCATTATATGTGAAGTATACATCATACAACTCATTTGATAATATATGAAGGATGGTATTACGGTATACCTTATTTGCCTTACTTTATTTGAAAAACTCCTCCTTGTAATATTTTGCAATAGAGAAAGAGTAGTGAGAAAATCAGTCAAACCTATCACATCAACAATATCAAACATCTGGTCTTGCCATCTTTTGAAATATTTTCCATTGAATGGTGTGATCTTTGTAGCCTCTGAAAAATATTTGGCAATAGCCAACAATAATGAATCGCTTGTATCATCTATGTGTATATGTCTAGAAATAGTTTAAGATTGTTGAAATATGAGTTCTATATGTGGGATATTACACAAGGATACAAACTTGAATGTAAGAAGCCAAGGCGCGTTTAGCAGTGTTCTTAAACTATTTTTAACCTACTATTAATGATAATTAAATGTACAAATGGGCTAAAAGGTAGGATAGTTCTAGGATTTAATGTCTTATGAGAAAATATAAAGTTGCACACCAAATACTTTCCTTGGATAGCAAGTGTGTACTTTGAAATAGTTGATAAGAGAGAAATGAGAATCAAATGATAAGAAGAGTTGTTCATCCTTCAATTCAAATGATACTGTAGTAATTATAGAGTTATAGGTGTCCTTCTGAAGAGACACAACATCTCTTTAAAATGCCACATCAATTGAAAGAAGCAGGTGATGCGATAATTCTATATCATAAAATTAAGTGCAAGTATACACTATCGTATGCAAGTAATAAAGAGACTAAATAAGTCGGATGTCGAACCCACAGGGATAATTCTTTCTTTTTAACCAATTACTAAAATTATATCTTCCTAATAATTATTCAGATAAATAAAAACCTAAGAATGAATGTAGAAAATATAAAAGTAAAAACACAATGCAAAGAGAATAAGAAGATAGCAATGTAGAGAAAACCTAGGATTAATACTATCCCTCAATATTCTTTCTAATGATTAACCTTATAATATTTAACTCCCTTAGTCTTTATTATTGATCAAGACACTAATGTATTCACAAGCCTCTTCCAAGGTCATGCAAGTATACCTTAATTTACCAAATACCTATATTCCTATGGTACTTGTAATAAATTAAGATTCATTAAGATTAGGTCTTATTGATCATACATGCCAATTAGGTATATTCCTATCCTAAATTGAAACTTGCATATGCAACATTGAATGTTACTCTACAATCATGCATCAAATTACCTAGGTCTAAATATTATGATTTCTCTTCCGAGTTTATCAATAATATTACCAATTCATTCACCATATATTGGCCAGATATATTGAAGCATTAAACACAAGTAATTTAAATAATAAAAGACTAAGTTTATTAAATATTAAAAAGATATGGCAATTTAAGCGCACATATTGAGTTCAAATATTAACCCTAGAAAACAAGTTTAGCTCATGACTACAAGAGAACAGCAGTAAAAATAATTATAAATCATGATACAATTATTAGCAAACCGATATAGACGTCGAATTGCTCTTAATTGCGCTGCCTAGGAACTCTTGATGCCGAAGAACGTCTTGTATCTCTCTCTAAAGTTGCTTCAATTAAGCTCTTATTGCTCTCCAAGACTTGTGCTCTATATTCTTGGTGCTCTTGGGTCGTCTTGGATTCTTTCTTGAAGGTTGGGAACGAGTGGCTTTATATAGGGATTGATATGAGCTTGAAAATCTCAATTCTCGTCGGACTAGGACTCGCACTACCGCTGGCGCGCTATGCATCTGTCGCTGGGGCGACGCGTGAAAAAGCTATTACCGCTGGAGCGGTGGTATCTTGGCGCTGGGGCGCTGCATAAAAACGGCTTTATCGCTGGCGCAGTGACTCTTCGGCGCTGGGGCGCTGTCTCGTCGCTGGGGCGGTGACTGTATGACGCTGGGGCGCTAAATGCGACTTAAGCAGGTCGTTTTTCTTATTTCAATCACTATTTTAGAGCTGGGGCGACAATACTTGTGGCGCTGGGGCGATGGACACAATACTTCTTTAAATTTCGTTCAAGTCCCTATAAATAACAATAATGCACATAAATAGCCATCTATTCTCATAAAATCATAAAATATCAATAATAAAAACATGAGAAAATATATGACAAATTTGCCCTTATCAGCAGGTGACTCTCTAAAGAGTCATCTTTCTAGCTCTAAGTCCTAACCCGACTGGGCATTGCGGTGCTTAAGGACCAGCGCGGCGGCATCTAATCCAGAGACTGGAGCGCTGCGGTGCTTGTTCTTAGTGCCATAGCACCCAAGTCTCCTATGGCTTGGGTGCCTCCCCTTTGACCTCTTTTTTTTTCTTAGCTCTTTATCTCTACTTTAACGCTTGATTTTACACTTGTTAATTTAAAATACACTCTCAAATATGAATATCAAACATCCTTACTTGGGGGATTGATATTTTCTCCAAATGATATCATTAAGCACCCGTATGGAGGCACTTGATAACACCTTAATTAGGGCCACTATTAAGCGCCTTGCGCAGGTGCTTGATAGCTTCAATTAGGATGTTATCTTCTGTTGCATTATTTTTCATAATTTCTTTGTCTGTCGGCTAGCAATTGTGTTGTAGATTGCATTTATCTATAGTGTTTCATCTTGGTACTAATTTGTAATCAACTAACATTTCAAAAATAATTCCGCAAAACAACATATTAACAGGTACAAAATATGATATAGTAACTAAAGTAGAAACAATAGCCTTATTTGAAAAAAAAATGTGAGCTGTAAATTCTTTTTTCTTAAGACTTATGTTAGGTTCTTTTATTTCTTTTATGTGGGCTCATATATTAATAATAATTATATATTATGGGCTATCTTAAATAAAAGCTAATTTAAGTAATCTATTTGGGCTATTTTTTATTGGGCTCCGAAAACATCTAATTTAAATTATTAGAATTATTAATATATATATATATATTTTTTCTCATATGGTTATTTAGGGTAAATATATTATATGTATGAAATTTTCATAATTTTGTTTAGGAAAAACATTAGGTTTTATGGTTTTCATTGTAACTTGAGAGTTCAAATATAGTTAAGGGTCATTGATTTAAAGAATTAAGGATAAAAATGTCAAAATTTAGTTTCAACTTGGTGTTTTGTAACAATTTAGAATTTCCTTTTTCATTTTATATTTATATTTATATTATTAAATGATTTTACAAAAAAGGATCAGAAAGTGGCGGCGTCAGTGAAGAAGATAATATTATATAAACCCCTCCTAGTTTTGCTAACTATATTTTGACCATAAAAGTTTAGAAAATTTAAAAATATGCCCTAAAATTTAAGGGCTTTTAGTTATTTTTGGGAGAATTAGGTTTACCTAACTCAATCCATGGAGATCCAGTCTAAAATTTGACCTAATTGAATTTGACCCAATAATCATTGACCCTGTTTTGGACCATTAGCAGCATTGTAACCATAGGAGCCTTAGTGGTATGCGCCACTCTAGTGCATAAGAAAAACTTAATTTTTCTATTTTTAGACATTTTGATTATTTTTCTTTACACCACTTGTCTTATATTTTGAAATAACATGTTGCGGAAATAACCTCTGTTGTGTAGATTTGTTTTTGGATAATAAATATATTTATTATTTATGCAAAAAATAATCGGCCCAAAGGAAGATTATTTTTTGGCCAAATACTAGGTATATTTATAGTAATACATATGTGATAATTATCAAGTTTTTCATGCATGCAATAAGTCAATTTGAAGAAAGGCTTATTGTTGGCATGATTAATATCAACATTTGATTATTATACTGAGAGTACCACTTACAGTTGATATTTCTATCTAAAGACTAAATATTAATGTTATGCTAGATATCTCATGATGTGGCCCACCTTTGTATAATTACTTATGTCATACATGTATATGCTTTAGGTAATGATGTGATTGAAAGCTTATTATTTTATAATGTATTCTTTATAAGTTTCTTCTGCTTTCACTATATCGCCAATATAAATTTCATTTTTTTGCTTCACGACACTATTTTTTGGAAGAAAAATGTTAAGAAATTCCTTAAGAAAATTAAACAACATTTTGCCAAAAATGAAAATATTGAAACAAGTACACTACTAACTAACCTTATTTCAATGAGGTATAATGGCAAAGGGAATATAAATGAGTACATCATGCAAATGTCTAATCATGCTTTAAAACTAAAGGTATTGAAGTTAGACCTATCTGATGACTTGATCGTGCATCTAGTTTAGATATCTTCTTACACAATACAATCAAAATGGATGCTTAAAGAGCTTATTTCTCATTCTGTGCAAGAAAAAGACATGTTGATGTGAGGAAAGACTAAAAGTACTAACTTAGCAAATACTTCTCAGAATAAGGTTATAAAAAAGAAATAAAAATGGAATAAAGGAAAGAAAATTGCGATTGAGACTTCATATAATAAGGTGCAAAAGAAACAAGATTTGGTCATTACTTATTTCTTCTGAAAAATGCTAGTCTTATGAAGAAAGATTATCCCAAGAACATTAACTGTCATGTTAAAAAAGGTATATTTCTCAACTTTATTTATTCTAAAGTTAATTTAACTTATGTACCTAAACATACTTTGTGGGTAGATACAGGTGCAACTACTCACATAAGTGTGTCTATGCAATGTTGTCTTGGTGGTAGATTGCCAATTGATGCTGAAAGATGTATCTAAATGAGAAATGACAATGTAGCTCTTGTATAGGCTATAAGATTATTTAGATTATAATTAGAGACCGAATATTATTTGAATTTTAGATGAGACTTATTATATACCGTCATTTAGACAAACTAAATTTTTATTTCTAGTGTGGATAAATTAGGATATTCTTGTTCATTCAGAAACAAGGAATTCAATCTCTATCAAAATTAAAATCTTTAATGAATCCTTGCATGATAATAAAATTGGTTAAAGTAAAAGTTAACTGATGAGAATTTCGTTATGCTATAGCACAAGCATTTTGAACATATCTTTAGATGGAAAATAGAAAGACTTGTGTCAAATGAAATTATTAATTCTCTAAATTTCATAGATTCTAAAGTCTATATTAAGTGCATTAAGAGAACAAACAAATAATATAAAGTTAGGTACCAATAGAGCAATAGAGTCTTAGAACTAATACAAAGTAATATTTATAGACCATTCCCTATGGTTTCTTGGAATGGCCAACAATATTTTGTTATATTCATTGACGACTATTCTCATTTGGGTACCTTTACTTGATTCATGAGAAGTCTTGATCTCTAAACATGTTTAATATTTTCAAAGTTAAAGTTAAAAATCAACTTAGTAAGAAAATTAAATGTGTCAAAGCTAACTGTGGTGGTCAATACTACGGAAAATATGACATATCAGGTGAATAACATCTTGAACCTTTTGCTAAATTTCTAAAGGAGTGTGGCATCGTCTCACAATACGCAATGCCTGGGAAACCAAGTAGGAATGGTGTTGCTGAGAGATGAAATCAATACTTAAAGACATGGTGAGAAGTATGATTAGTCATTTTTCTTTACCTAAATCTCTCTGGAGAAAAGCACTATGGATTGCAGTTTATATCCTTAATAAAGCTCTAAGAAAAGAAATATCTAAAATCTCATACGAGTTGTAGACTACAAAAAGCCTAGTATTAGGCACTTGTATATCTATGGTTGTCCAGTTGACTCTAGGCCTACAGGTTTAATAAAAAGAAACTAGACTCAAGAACAATCAATTGATATTTTCTTGGATACTCTGAAAATCAAGGGGTTTTAAGTTTTTTGATTCCTCAAACAAATCCCTTTTTGAGACAGGCAATGCTAAATTTCTTGATGATATTGAGTTTAGAGGGAGATAAGGTTAGGAATATTGTCTTTGGAGAGGAATTTTTTTTTTCTTCTTACAACTACTATTGAAAATTATCAAATTCATTTTTTTGACATTATTCAAGAAGTAGATCCAAAAATACAAGACAATATACAAGAGCTCTTAATCCAAAATAAAGAATTTATTCTTGTTCTTCAAGTGCAACCTCAAGAACAAGTGCCGTTGAGAAGATCTACTAGAGAAAAGAGAAGTACGATTTAGGATTATTTTTCCATCTATCTCCAAGAACATAAGTTTGATATAGGACTAAAAATTGATCCAATCAATTTCAGTCAAGCCAAATAAATTTCTAATTTTTGTAAGTGGATTAACGTCATAAATGATGAGATGAAATCTATAAAAGACAATGACGTTTAGGATCTTGTTGAGTTGCCAACTGATAAGGCGTAATTGTATAAACTATTTTATCTTCCTAACTTGATATTTGTTCAATTTATCTCAATAATTGGGCTATTTATGCGTATTAATGTTTTTTTATAGGTTGAAGCATTATAGGAGCAAGAATACCGGAAAACGGACGCAAATCGGAGCATTAGAGATAAAAATACGAATGGAGGCACTGCTGCTACAGTAACACTGTAGCTACAGTACACTGCTACAATACACTGTAGCAACAGTGCAGCGCCGCGGCGCCGATTGCAGAAACTGGGCGCCGCAGCGCCAAAACGCAGCGCCGCGGCGCCGGGACCTGGGCAACAAGTTTTGACAGGTTCCTGAAAATCAGGAAACCCAAAAGCAACTCAAAATGCGCCCTAATTTCGTGCTCTTACCTATTTAATTGCTCAAAACTTACATTTTGAGACAGGATTCCAGCTGGGACAGCAGCTGGAAACACAAAGAAACACCTAACTTCTAAGTTTGAAGAAATCAAAGAGGAGGGAAGCAAGCTTCAACAACAAAGGCATTTGACAGGGATGTCTTCTTTGCTTTGATTCTTTACTTGTTGTAAGATGTTTAGTTTACATGTATTGATGGAATTAGCTCCAAGATTGTGTAGTTTAATGATGAGCTAATTTCGTTCATCTAGGATTACATCCTTGAACTCATTATGTGATTGATTTTAGTTCTCTCTTTTATGGTATTAATTCAGCTTTTGATATATTCATTGTGCTTGTGCTTAATGCTATTTGATTACTTGGCCAGTGGTTAAATTGATCTAGAAATGCTTAAATAAACTTGACAAAGGCATTTAGGTATTTAGTCTTAAGCATATTGATGCATGATCATAGTGTAGTACACTTGAGTTTCATATGAGATAGGCATATACTCATAAGGCATGTATGGCTCATAAAACTTGTGCTTAATAAATTTTGTTCAATTTATTTATCATAGACATATAGATATTTGATTGGATGGAATAGATTCACTTGACCTGCAAAAGAGGCTTGTGATGTGTTGAGTGTTTTGGTCAATATATCAAGTTGAGAACCAATAAACATCAAAGAGATTCTGCTGAATTTATTTGCATAATGAGGGATAGTTTGTAATCCTAGGATTTCTCATATTGAATATAATTTGTTGGTAATTTAGTTTATCACTTAGCATAATTAAGTTGTTCTTTTACTTGAGTAGTTTAATCATCATACATTAAATCATTTTCTGGATAATAGTAGAAAGACACCATTTCGGTACTTAAACTAGAAAAGATAAATCATTCTCTGTGGGAACGATACTCTACACATCACTTTATTACTTGTTGCGATACGTGCACTTGCGTTAGTTTGTGTTATAGAAATCACACAACAAGTTTTTGGCGCCGTTGCCGGGGAATGAAAATTTTTTCTTATTTTAATACTGATACAAATCTTTTCTCCTGTTAATTCAGATTTCTGTTTTTGTTTGTAGAAATTTCAGGTGTGTATGAGACGTTCCAAGAACGTTGATCTAGCATACTTTGATCCTGAAATTGAGAGGACACTAAGAAGATTACGACGAGACCAGAACCAAGTGACTAGCATAGAAGAGCAAAACCAGAATGTTTGTGCAGAGCCAAGAGCCTTAAGAGACTATGCAGTTCCTTGGGTGAATGGCATACACTCGAGCATTCGCAGGCCAAATATCAATGCTAACAATTTTGAAATCAAGCCGGGGACTATTCGAATGCTTAAAGAATCAGTGCAGTTCAGCGGCTTCCCGAATGATGATCCCAACGAGCATATCACAAATTTCTTGGAAATTTGTGACACATTCAAATACAATGGCGTGTCAGATGATGCCATAAGACTCAGGTTGTTTCCATTCTCCTTGAAGGACAAAGCAAAAAGTTGGTTAATATCATCACCATCCGGTTCAATAACAACATGGGATGATTTGGCACAAAAGTTCTTAGCCAAGTTCTTCCCACCGTCCAAAACTGCAAAGATGCGTAATGATATTACCTCTTTTGTACAACATGAGTCAGAATCATTGTATGAATCATGGGAGAGATTTAAGGATATGCTGAGAAAGTGTCCACATCATGGAGTTCCCAAATGGTTGCTGGTGCAAACATTTTATAATGGATTGGTGGGACATTTAAGAATGATTGTAGATGCAGCAGCTGGAGGGGCGTTAATGAGCAAGTCCACGGATGTGGCATATGACTTGTTGGAAGAAATAGCCTTCAACAGCTACCAATGGCCATCAGAAAGAGTGAATCCAAGAAAAGTTGCTGGTATGCATGAAATTGATGCACTCACTTCCTTGACAGCACAAGTTAGTTTGTTGGCTAAGAAGATGGATACACTTGGAGTCAATGCAGTAAAAAGCCAACCACCAACTTGTGATTTTTGTGGAGATAATCACCAAAATGGTCTATGCATGGAGACAGCACAATATGTAGGGAGTTACAATCAGCAGCAGCATACTCCCAACTCGAATTTTTACAATCCAGGGTGGAGGAATCATCCAAATTTTTCTTGGAATGATAATAACCAAGGGCAATCCTCAAAATCCATGAGTCCACCCAGATTTCAAATGCAGCAGCAGCAGCAACAATTTCAGCAAGAAAAGAAACCTGGTGTTGAGGAATTGTTAATTCAATACATAAGGCAAACTGACCAACTTTTGCAAAGCCAATCAGCATCTCTTCGCACCTTAGAAAACCAAGTTGGTCAATTAGCTTCTGCAATGAACAACCGCCCTCAAGGGTCGTTACCGAGTAACACGGAAGTTAATCCAAAAGGTGACAAAGAGCAATGCAAATCAATAACGTTGAGAAGCGGTAAAGAATTGCAAAACATTGTGGGAAGACCTAAATCATCAGCAAATGCAGAAAGTTCTGCAGATACAGAAAATTCTGCAGATGCAGCAAATGCAAAAAATGCAGAAAATTCTGCAGATGCAGAAAATGCAGAAAATTCTGCAGATGCAGAAAGTGCAGAAAATTCTGCAAATGCAGAAAATGCAGAAAATTCTGCAGATGCAGAAAGTGCAGAAAATTCTGCAAAGGGGAATGAAAAACAAGAAGATGGTGCAGAAAAAGAAAAGGTTATACAGAAAGAGAAGGTGCAGCCTTATAGACCACCACCATTTCCTCAGCGACTACAGAAGCAAAAGAAAGAGAAGCAGTTTACAAAGTTTCTGGAAATTTTTAAGAAACTGCACATTAACATACCATTTGCAGATGCATTAGAGCAAATGCCTAGCTATGTTAAATTCATGAAGGACATTCTTTCAAGGAAAAAGAAGCTGGACGAGTATGAAACTGTAGCGTTGACAGAAGAATGCAGTGCAATATTGCAGAAAAAATTGCCTCCAAAGCTCAAGGATCCAGGAAGTTTTACCATTCCTTGCACAATTGGAAACCGGTATTTTGGTAAAGCTTTATGTGATCTAGGGGCCAGCATAAATTTGATGCCTTTATCTATCTACAACCAGCTAGGATTGGGGGAAGCCAAGCCTACGAATGTCACTTTACAACTTGCAGATCGTTCACTCACATATCCTAAAGGTGTGATTGAAGATGTGTTAGTTAAGGTAGATAAATTTATATTCCCAGCTGACTTCATTGTGTTGGATATGGAAGAGGATCTTGAAATTCCAATCATTTTGGGAAGACCTTTCTTAGCTACCGGTAGAACCTTGATTGATGTCCAAAAAGGAGAACTTACTATGAGAGTGCAAGATGAAGAGGTGACGTTTAATGTGTTCAAAGCCATGGAATTTCCCAAAGAAGCAGATGAATGTTACTGCATTAGCATTATTGATAGAGAAATTCAAAGGATATTCAACAGCCATTATAGCCAAGACTCTCTAGAAAATGCAATCAAGGGTTACCTTAATCTACAGATTTCCAAGGATTATTCCCATTGTTTCCAAATGGACATGGTAATTCCGGATGAAACACAATTACCTCAGAGGCTAAAAGTGATAGAAGCCATTAAACATCAAGGTCATAAAAAGGCATCATGGTACAGATTGATAACCAAGAAGAGGCAAAGTACTTTCACAAAGAAAACAGCAAAAATAGGCTATTGGAGTTCAATCTTCCAGTCTAAGATTAAAGTCTTTCTGGGAAGGCTCAAAGCAAAAAGGTCAGAGATGCCACTTCAAGATTTTCTTATGGAGTTGTGGAAGTCGAAGAAAAAGAATGTTAACACCCGAAGACATCGACTTAAGTTCCATAAGGGAGATGCCTCAGATATGCAGTTTGATCCTCATTGAGTCAAAAAGGATAACGTCTAGCTAGAGATGAAAAATTAGGCGCTGTTTGGGAGGCAACCCAAGGTAAATATGTGTTGCATTAGTATTGGCATTTATTATTTTCAGTTTCTAAAAAAAAAAAAAAAAAAAAAAAAAAATTTTTTTTTGGCAAGGAACGAGCGCCGCGGCGCTCAAACTGAGCGCCGCAGCGCCACTTCCAGAGATGCAGCGCCGCAGCGCTGATTCCTAGCGCCGCGGCGCTGCAGCGGGGATAGCAACAAAAGGGGCATTTGCCCAAATTTTTCCCCCTTTTCTCATGCTCTCTCTCTTGCTAACCCTAGACTCTCTCAACCCTCTCAACCTACCCCAATTCACACTCTCAAATTCCACCTTACCCATTAAATTTTCAGCTTAAAAACAACATCAAAACACACTCCAAACATCATTTCATACACTTCATCATCACAAATTCCATCAAATTGCATTTTCCACAACAAATTAACAAAGTTCTCCCAATCTCAAATTTCGGTGGATTAAACTCACAAGGTAAACAATCTTGTCTTTAATCTCTTATTTTACATTGATTCTTTCTTTATTCTACTTCCATTATGCAATTGTTGGATTAATTTGTGAGTAGTAAAATGAAAGCTTTGGGTTTAACCTTGAATTCTTGCATTGAGATTATGATGGAATTATGTTGAGATTTGTGTTGGAATTATATTGAGATTATGCCAGAATTATATTGAGATTGTGTTGGATTTGTGTTGGAATTATATTGAATTGTGTTGGAATTGTGTTGGCATTGAATTGGAATTATGTTGGCATTATATTGGAATTGTGTTGGAATTGTGAAAACTTAATTCGTTATTCCATGAGTGTAGAAAGTTTTAGCCAATTTGATTGGAGTGTGGACTTGTGACAATTAAGGAGATTGGTGGAGGGGCTTTAGTTGGCAAATTAGTGCTCTGAGCAATATGGCTTTGTCAGCGAAAATGAAGATGCAACAGCAACAAATGATGACTAAAGCCCGGACTCTATTTTAGGGAAGTATTTCTATGCTTTTTGTCTTATGTTTCTTTTTGTTTTGCCATGAGGACATGTCGGATATTAAGTTTGGGGGATAGGGAAACACTTTCCCATTTGTTCTGTTTTTAGTTGTGTTTATTTATTTGTTTTGTTTTTAATTCTGTTTTTAGTTGTTTGTTTTGCATAATTTTTTTGTTTTGTTTGTTTTCTTTCATTTTAGTGTTCAATTGTGGGTTGGTTGAATGATTAATAGTCAATGATATGAAATAGAAACATGATTTCAAATGCTATGTTCTTTGGGAAACAATGAATGTTGTGATTGTTTACTTGGTAATCTAGGACAAGTTCAGCTTCACTTTGTGACCACTTGATATTTCGAGCACATAGTTAGAATTATTTAGTTTTATGCTTACTTAGAAGACTTTTATGCACTACAAGAATAAATATGGTCTCAAGAACACTCTAGAACTTGTTTGAGCATCACTCAAGGCGAAATCCTAGGGCATACATAATTAGGGATGTGATTTTAGGCCATTTTTGGACCGATTGAGCCTTTCAAGCCAACCTATGTATAATTTTGACCGTAGTCACCCCCGTTGAGCCTAATTATCATTTTTCCTTGCTAACTATATCATTACCTTAGCCTTTACTTTTATTATCCTTCACAGTACCCATCACGCCATAAGTATAGCACTCCTTTTAAAGAGTTGTATGAACTTTTATAAATGAAGGGGTGAATTAAAGAAGAGCTTTGGGTTTGGTTATAAATGTTGATTGTTCAAATATGAAAAGCCTAAGTTTGGGGGTATAGTGACTTATATGTAATAAAAAAAAATTTAAAGAAAAAAAAAAAGAAACAAACAAAAAGAAAAAAAATTGAGTTTGCTATACCCCTAGCTTAAATGAAAAGAAAAGAAGAGCAACAAAATAGCTAGGGAATCAAAAGAAATAAGTTTGGGGGAAATTAGGTGGAAAACAATGGTTGGGTTTGAGTAACCTCAAGAGGAATGTGTGTTTATGGTGTAAGTTGAGCCAAAATCGATCCATTTTATCATACCCTCACCCTAGCCATGCATTACAAGCTAACTAAAGTCCTATTTGATCCTTGATTATGTGTGTGCCTACATTAGTGGAGAGTGATGCGAAAAACAAGCATATGGAGTGTTAAATAAAAGCAAAATTCTCATAGAGACCATTTCATTATCTTATGTGCATAAACTAATCCGAGCGCATGCTACTAATGATTTTAGCTATTCACACACACACCAAGTAGGTCACTTGTGGGTTTGAATAAGTGTTGGATTAACATGTTGAACGGTTAAAATGTTTAGAATTTCCTTGAGAATAGTAGTCATAAGAAATTTTTGAGATAAATTACTAATCGTTTGCCAACCCAATGTTTTATATCTTTTTATTGTTTGTTGTCATTTTTTTTTGTGTTTTGTCGTGTGCTCTCTTACTCGAGGACGAGCAAGTATTTAAGTTTGGGGGTATTTGATAAGGCGTAATTGTATAAACTATTTTATCTTCCTAACTTGATATTTGTTCAATTTATCTCAATAATTGGGCTATTTATACGTATTAATGTTGTTTTATAGGTTGAAGCATTATAGGAGCAAGAATACCGGAAAACGGACGCAAATCGGAGCATTAGAGATAAAAATACGAATGGAGGCACTGCTGCTACAGTAACACTGTAGCTACAGTACACTGCTACAATACACTGTAGCAACAGTGCAGCGCCGCGGCGCCGATTGCAGAAACTGGGCGCCGCAGCGCCGCGGCGCCGGGACCTGGGCAACAAGTTTTGACAGGTTCCTGAAAATCAGGAAACCCAAAAGCAACTCAAAATGCGCCCTAATTTCGTGCTCTTACCTATTTAATTGCTCAAAACTTACATTTTGAGACAGGATTCCAGCTGGGACAGCAGCTGGAAACACAAAGAAACACCTAACTTCTAAGTTTGAAGAAATCAAAGAGGAGGGAAGCAAGCTTCAACAACAAAGGCATTTGACAGGGATGTCTTCTTTGCTTTGATTCTTTACTTGTTGTAAGATGTTTAGTTTACATGTATTGATGGAATTAGCTCCAAGATTGTGTAGTTTAATGATGAGCTAATTTCGTTCATCTAGGATTACATCCTTGAACTCATTATGTGATTGATTTTAGTTCTCTCTTTTATGGTATTAATTCAGCTTTTGATATATTCATTGTGCTTGTGCTTAATGCTATTTGATTACTTGGCCAGTGGTTAAATTGATCTAGAAATGCTTAAATAAACTTGACAAAGGCATTTAGGTATTTAGTCTTAAGCATATTGATGCATGATCATAGTGTAGTACACTTGAGTTTCATATGAGATAGGCATATACTCATAAGGCATGTATGGCTCATAAAACTTGTGCTTAATAAATTTTGTTCAATTTATTTATCATAGACATATAGATATTTGATTGGATGGAATAGATTCACTTGACCTGCAAAAGAGGCTTGTGATGTGTTGAGTGTTTTGGTCAATATATCAAGTTGAGAACCAATAAACATCAAAGAGATTCTGCTGAATTTATTTGCATAATGAGGGATAGTTTGTAATCCTAGGATTTCTCATATTGAATATAATTTGTTGGTAATTTAGTTTATCACTTAGCATAATTAAGTTGTTCTTTTACTTGAGTAGTTTAATCATCATACATTAAATCATTTTCTGGATAATAGTAGAAAGACACCATTTCGGTACTTAAACTAGAAAAGATAAATCATTCTCTGTGGGAACGATACTCTACACATCACTTTATTACTTGTTGCGATACGTGCACTTGCGTTAGTTTGTGTTATAGAAATCACACAACACCAACCCATTGGTTGCAAATAGATATTTAAGAGCAACAGGAATTCAAAAGGTAACATCGAAAGATATAAAGCACGTTTTGTCGCCAAAAGTTTCACTCAGAAGGAAGGCATTGATTACAAAGAGATTTCTCCTCAGTACTAACGAAAAACTCTTTTAAAATCATTATAGCACTTATAGTTCATTTTAATTTGGAGCTACATTAAATGGACATACAGTCTATCTTTCTCAATGCTGATATTGAGGAAATGACATATATGATGCATTCAAAAAATTTCTATCTAGAGACCCATAGAATATGGTTTACAAATTAAAGAAGTCCATTTACGATCTTAAGCAAGAATCTCATTAATGGTATCATAAGTTTCATCAAGTGAGTATCTTATTTAGTTTTGAGAAAAATGCAGATGATGAATGCATATATCACAATTTTAGTAAGAGTAAATTTATCTTCTTGGTCTTATATGTCAATGACATACTGCTAGCGAGCAACGATTTAGGCTTATTACATGAAACCAAAGATTTCTATCAAGAAATTTCAAGATAAAAGATCTTGGGATGCATATTTTGTATTAAGAATCCAGATACATCGGGAGCGCACTTGAGGTATCCTTGGATTATCACAAAAGTACTATATCGATAAGGTGCTTAGCAGATATAGAATAAAGAATTGTGCTTAAGAAGATACGTCCAGTGCTAAGGGTGATAAGTTCAGTCTCAGCTAGTGCCTTAAAAATAAGATTCAACAAAAAGAGATGTAGCAATTCCTTTATGCATCAACAATAGGGTAGAAATTCCCTTATGCTCAATAGCAGGGAGTTTCATATATACTCAAGCATGTATGTATTTAAATATTGCTTATATTATTAGAATGCTAGGCAGATATTTAAGTAACCTTGAGATAGATCATTAGAAAGCAACCAAATGGATTATGCAGTATTTATAAAGAACAAAAGGTTACATGCTTAGGTATAAGAGGTCGAAAAGATTGAAAATCATAAGATATTTCGACTTCAATTTTACTAGATGCCTAAATAGTAAGAGATACACATTATGTTATATATATACTTTGGCCTAGGAGCTATTTCTTGGAAGAGTGCTAAGCAGATACTCATAGTTGTTTTCACTATAGTAGTTGAGTTCATAGTTTGTTTTAAGGAATCAAATCATAGGATATGGTTGCGAAACTTTATCATAAGACTACTGATTGTCAATGGTATTAAAAGACCATTAAAAATTTATTGTGATAATAAAGTGCAGTGATGTATTCCCATAACAGTAGAAACTTTTCAAAGTATAAGTACATCGACTTCCAGTTTGTAGTTGTTAAAGAAAATTTTTAGAGTCAACAATTGTCAATATAACATATTGGTACAAACTCTATGATTACGAATTCACTCACCAAAAAATTATTGCCCAAGGTATTTGATGAGCATGTTGCTTATACGTAGGTTGTATTATTTGATGATGTTCATGAATAGTAGGATTTTTTCATTTGATATTCATTTGGTTAAAGACACGCTTATGGTTTTTTTTTTTATAGAATAAAGTTTGATAGATTATTTGTTGAAACTCTGAAATAATGTTGTACTTTCTACTGCAGCTTTGTATAAAACATAGGAACTGTTTGGTATTTGCTATTGTGGTTTCCATAAAATTTAAAAAGTATTTAACTTGTTGCAGTTATAAAGTAAGATCAATTGGGAATAGACATGTTTGAGGTCACATTTCAAGTAATTTTCATGTTACACATTCACATTTGATCTATGTCATTAATTATGTTAGAATGGTGATCATTGATGTGTCTCTTTGCGAATATTTGCAGCAAAGGTTACTTTGATCCCATATTGATATAATTAATGGACCAAATTGTATTTAAGGAGATGTTTGAAGATAAGATAGCATTTATTATGCATACTAAAGTTTATAATGTGTTATTATTTTCATATGATATATATGGCCCAAGTAGGAGACTGTTAGATTTTATTATTTCTCTTATGCAAGGTCACATATTAACAATAATTATACATTATAGGCTATCTTAAATAAGTGTCAATTTAAGTGATCTATTTTAGTTATTTTTTTGTTGAACTCTAGAAACATCTAATTTGATATGGACTTGTCTTGTGTAAATCTTAATACTAGTTGGAATATGAGTCATGGGATTATAATTTAAACTAGTATATAGAGACCTCTTTTGGGTTGTGATCCCTAAGTAAAATCAATATACATAGAGCTTTTCTCCTCTTTTCCATCACAAATAGAGAATCCTATTAAGCCTACATAAATTTGATTGTAGAATACCATTATACTCTTAGTTTTAATTTAAGGCTACTAATCTTCAAGTTCTAACTACTATGGATTCCTCATATATGTTTTTTTCAACATCCATCATGATAATTTGACATGATAGATCTTGGGTTATATTCATATGGGTATGAATGTAATTTATGGTCATGTTGGTAACTTATACACAAAGATAATAAGGCAACAATTTATACTTTTACTTCGTTTATGACAGCTCTATAAGTGGTTAAAAAATATAACCTTAATAATCAAATACAAAATAAATTATGAAAACATTCAAGCAGTTTCTCTAGTTACAACTCATTAACATCAACATTTTATCCCTTTAATGTATTGTCCTTGAACTCCTAATGCTTTCTTGAATTGCCAAAAAATTTCTTTTGGAAGTGCTTTTATGAACATGTCTACAAGGTGACTTTTCGACCCATAAAACTCTAGTTGAATTTCTCTATCATCAATTGCTTCGCTAATGAAGTGATGCTTGCGTGTAATTTACTTAACACTTGTTATGATGACATGTATTCTTCATTGTTATCAGTGTTGATTTGTTGGCACAATAATTTGGTGTTCTTTCTTGCTTTTCTCCCATTTCCATTAAAATTCTTCTTACTTGTATTGAATGAGATATTGTCATCAATGCAGCGACATACTCTACTTCCAATGAAGATTGCACTAAGAAAAATGTTGGGAGTATGCCCTTAAAGTATGATTATAATGTATTTAGATACTGCTGAAAATTAATAATAAAGGTTTTTCATTAAATTTTATGCTTTGCAAATTTGATTGCTTTTATTCAAATATTATGAAATTTCTTAATTATTATATGTAATCTTAAACTTAATAAATAATAATTATATACAAGAAGATTAAGTTTAAGCATAATAATCTAAACTAGTCCTTAGTCTGAATGAAGATAAAACTTTATTTAATAAACTATAAGTATGGTTCATTTGCATATTGTATACAATAATCTGATCCGGATCATTCTATGTGTTGACATAAAAAATATAAGCACTTTGTATAATGTTGATTATATAGAACTTGACCATAATAAAATTAATATTTTGTTAATTTTCATTAGTAAAGAGAATTTATTTTATTACAAAATATTCATATAAAGATTAATCTTAATTCTAAGTTATTAATGAACTCTTAGTCGTTGAGTTATATTTATTAATTTACAAGGGAAAGATTGTAAAATATTTTAAATTAATTAATAAGTATTTTATAAATATAACAAAATGGATGGTTAGGAACATTTCTCACAGATATGAAATTCACTTCTATTGAGAAAAAGTTAGATAAGTTATTCCTTTGATAATTGATTATGGTCTTGAAGATAATGAGAGCTCAGTTTTCTTTATAGGTTAAAAATAATAATAAATTTGTGATTTTCATAAATTAAATATTCAAAAAAATATCAATATGGATCAAGGATAAAAATGTAATTAAAAAAATTAACAGACACTCGACCTAACTCTAATTATGAACATTTGTAGATGATTGATCTATATTACAAAATGTACAAAGACAATTTTATACTTTATAATTTATCTGCATAATTAAGAGTTCAGCTTTAGTGGAGTAATATTAAGTTAATAAATAAAAATATATTAATTAAAGAGTTTTAATCAAATTATTTAATTATTGGAGCTTAATTTTTTTAAGTCCATCAGGTTCCCATTTGGATCTAAACTATTAATTAACCTAAATTTAATTTTATTAAACTTATTATGTCTAATTAATTAATTTGTTAGCTCATGTTTAATTTGATTAAATTCATGGGGCTCAATTAGTTATTGGCCAAATTCATAATAGTTATAGAATTAATTAAATAAATAAATTATTTATTTAAATTTGATAATTAGAATATTTATTTAATTCAAATAATTATGAATTATCTAAATTATTTAATTAAAGATAATATTAGATATTATCTTAATTCTTATCAAATAAGAATTTATCCTTTTAGTTATCTAAATTAAAATAATATATTATTTTATTCTAATCCTATTAAGATTTGGAGTTTAGATAGAACAAAGATATCTACACTATAAAATAGAGTGTTTAGAGACTTTATAACACACAATTCGCAACATATGTGAAAAAATTTTGTGCATAATTTTTTTTTTAAAAACAAGTTAAGAACACGAAATTAAAACTTTCACAATTAATCAACTCGCTTACCCGAATAATTTATTGTGAGATATATAACATGAAAGATTTACTGGTATTAATAGGAAACATTTATTAAAAATTGGCGATTGAGGTTTTTTTTTATATTTTTTTATTGCTAAATTAAATTAAACTTAACAAATTTTTAAAAATCGTTTTAGCAAAACACACCCAAGCCAAGAGAAAATACAAATCCACGAATGCTTTTCATGCCATCATCACCATCTTCCCAATCACTGCCATAAAAAGCCTATCAATTTCACTTCTGAATCCTTGGAATATCTAGTTCTATAGTCAATTGCACCGTGGATGTATCTCAACACCCTTTTTGCAACACCAAAATGAATGTAGCGTGGGCTGCTCATGCATCGTGATAATAAACTTATTGCAAATATTATATCAAACCTTGTTGTAGTGAGATATACCAACTCACCAACTAAACTTCTATAACGAGTTATATATACTTCCTTACCTACATTTTTTTTCTTCAACTTTTGATTCCCAATAAGGGGTGTAGCAACTAAATTGCAACCCAACATTCTATCATTTTTCAGAATATTTCTACATAGTTTCGTTGAGATATAAACACACTATTTTCATCTTGATAGATCTTCATTCCAAGAAATTAACGTAATAATCTCATATCACTCATTTCATACTTCCTCATCTTTTTATTTTTGAATTCTTTTATCATCTTTTTATTGTTACCAGTAAATCATCAATAAAAATGATAACGCAATAAGAATATCGGACATACTTGCTTTACACGTATAAAATTCACTTTTACTTCATGTAAAATCTTTTTCATAAAAATAGGCATCAATTAACGAGATTGCTTGAGCCCAAACAAAGCTTTTTTTTAGCTTATATACCTTATTTTCTTCACCTTTAATAACAAACCTTAAGGTTGATCAACAAACACATTTTTAGTAATGTTGATTTTATATCAAAATGATATAACAACCAACATTTTTGTGCGACCAAGGCAATAAGTGCCTTTTTGCCTTGGTATCTCTTGGAAATCAAAGTGGTTTGTTGTAGATAACTTTTCACAACTAATTTTGCCTTGTATCTTTGCACCACTCCAGTTGAATTATATTTCACCTTATAAATCCATCTCGTGCCTCTTTTTTTTTTGTCTCTTTACTAGCTGCCAAGTGTCGTTCCTCTCAATTTCTCTAATCTCATCTTCCATTCCAATGTTCTTGTTTTATTGCATACTCAAAGTTTTCTGGCTCAACAACATGAACATTCTTCATCTTTGTAGAATTTAAGCGAGACGACGATGAATTATATGTTGAAAGATTTATTGGTAGTGAGGGTGAGCTTGGTGACTGGTGGTGGCACAACTGCTCGTCAATGTTGGCTTGGAACAGTAGGTTGTCTCCATTTCCATGAGCATTGAGTGATTGCGGTCTAACATCCAACTGCCCGGAACAACGTTAATGTTTATGTTTATGATAAGCATAATGGATAATAAAGAAAACTAGGGGAACTGTGGATGTTCCTGCAGTGATAAGAAAGACACCCATGAAGCTGTCTAATCCCAAAGTATCTTTATCATCTTCATTCTTATCAAGACTTGTGCATTTATAATGGGAGATCATAGATTTCTTGAGTTCTTCCAATCCTCCCTGCTCTATTAATCGACGAAGTGCATTGGAGATGTTATGAAGGTAAAGAGAATACCTCCGGAAAGCCTGAAATTAACATGAAATTTGCCATTATTCAATGGACACTAGACTTCATGTTAATGCTTTAGAAATTATTACTAAATCTAAATTTAAATTATTAGATGAATGCACTTTCAATAATTAATTTGAAATAAAAAGAATTAAGTGGAAACATGCATGTGAAATAATAGCATATGTTTAAGAGAAATTTGGCCGTCAGGGTCTAAAGAAGAAAATTTTTTATATCTAATGTATAAAAAAAAACGCATTATGCATCTTTTCCATACATTCAACATAGAAATTCTTCCTTAAGAAATTTGATTGGAAAGAGGTTGATAACTTATTAAAGTGGAGTTCCATAATAACTTGAATGTAATTAAGAGAGGTTAGTCTATATATACTTACAAATCCAAAACCTCTTAACTGTAAAAGTTTTCCCCCGTAGTGAAAGTATTGCAATATTTGGCAAGGAATATTTTAACATATGGAACCTCAAGAAATGATGCATGTATATAGTTCCATTGATAAGCGCTTGATGATATTCATCTTCTGAATGTATTCCCATAACTTGTTCAGGACGAAAACTTATTACCTTCTGCAAATACTCCCCAACAAAGGAGTCTGCATCACACCCAACCTTTGCTCGAGTCCTCTTTAGCATCTCAACTGGACGTATTATTGTTTCGAGTCAGTGACTGGTAAGTAAGGCTGTTAGACTGGCAGCATAGCTTTACACGAATATTAATGCTACAATTAATCACACTACCATTGTCATCCTCGACAAATTGCTATGCTTTCTCGCCTACAAAACAAAATTAATAAAATTATATTCAACAAGTGCTTAATAAGATTACTATATATATTACAAGGACGTGATCTCAAACGTGCAGTTAAACTTCTGAGTTGAGTTAATTACAATAATATACCTACAAGATTAGATATTTTATGATATTAGTTTACCACTTAACCTAAAAGTTTAATATGTTAAGTAATAGTCCAATATTAATATTAAAAACAAGTTTGCTTGAGTTCAATATTAGTATTAGATCAGTGGCCAATCTATCCTCCCCCACACCCCCCTCCCCCCACCCTAACTTAACAGCCGCTGGCACTCCCTACTATATTTGGCCATCTTCTGGTATTTTGTTTTGTTAAAATTAATACCACCATTGTGTAGATTAGAAAAAATAGAGTTTAATAGTGTAAAATTTGACATTTATTAGTGCCCACTGCCTCGAAAAATGGCAGCTGGTTACTTTTTTCGATGACGGTTGGCAGTTCAAATTTTATTTATTTATTATTTCATTTTAAAATAATCCAATTACATTTTGACATGTGTTACATATAAACTAACTACATGAATTAAGGGTATTTTGGTACTTTACTAATTTTTGACTAGTTGACCGTTAACTTAAACGATTTCCATCGTCTGTCTGACAGGGGCCTCTATGACCCTTTTGAAATTTTAGGGTTCTTTCAGTCTCTTTCGCCAAACTTTTGAGGTCTACGTTGTTAGAGTTGTATCTACGTACCATCTCAGATTTGTATAAATATTTGATATCTATACAGTGTATGTTTTATTAAATCGCTAATTACTATTTAATTATATAGTTTATTGCTTGTAACGCTACAGTTATTATATGATTTGAAGGAGTTCAGATCAAATCTAAAGGAGTTTAGACTAGTACTAAAAGTTAGCAAATATTTCAATAGTTGAAACCTTGTCAGTAATGGGATAAAGACCTTAGAATATACTAGTAGTGACATAGTTGCAAGAGTTACAATCGGGTGCTAGGAAATGTCATTATACAAGTATTTTCTCAAATATATGTTCCTGGTTTATTTCCACCAACGCATCTCAATTGGTGGATCCCTTCTATACATATAGATATAGTTCAGTATATGTCTATATTTATAGGGTACAGATGGTTATTCTTAACTAACTATGAGCTCGGAGCTTGTATGGACATACGGGTATTTGATAAGGGTTTATTAAGTCTAATATTTACATCTTCCAAACTTAATATTTATTTGTAAAAATTAAGATTATTTGACTTTTGATGTATTTTATTATTATTTTTTGTAGGTTTCGATTCAATGGAGTAAATAGGGTCGAAACTCTAATGAAAATAAGCCAAATATATCACATTGCTATAATACTGCTATCGTCAATTGCTACAGTAATTTGCTATAGTTCCTAGTGCCACAGCACCCAAAACAGTATCTCAGCGGCGTAGCGCCTAGGTTTCAACGCCGCAGCACGCGTGGTGGGGAACAGTACTGGGTGAACAGTAACATATGAACAATAATCCTACTTTGACTTGTATTTGATGTTTAACATTAATTTGAAGATATAAACTTATAAATAGAATGCAAAAAACCCTAATTAGAAGGAAGAGAAAGGAAAAGAGAAAAGAGGTAAAATCTTAGAGAAAGAATTCACAACACAAAATCAAATATCAAAGCCAAAGATTGAAGAACCAAGACAAAGATTCAAGCTTCAAGTTGAGATTGAGCTAGAAGCACATCAAGGAGTCGCTTTGATTAGTTTTTCTTCTCTTTCTTTATCATTATGTTCTTATTTTTGTTGATCTTTATGAATTGGTTAGATACTTTTAGTTTTCTGATGGACTAAATTGTTCATCTAGGGTTAGACTATGTAAACCTAGTATGGATTTAGATTTTGTTAATTTTTAGTTTATGAACTTGATACATTCAATTGATTCATTCTATATTGTGTTTAATGCTTTCATTATATCTAGCTAATATTATGAATGATTGAGGAATCATGATGAGCTTGACAAGGGAATTCATGTGTTTAGCCTAGGGTAGCTTAATGCATAATCATAGGGTACCAACTATGAGTTCCATCTAGGATAGACATATACCTAGGTGGCATGTATAGTATAATTTAGACTTAATCTTAATGAATTACACTCTAATTTGATTACCATAGATATATAGGTAATTGTTAGAATGTGTAATATAGTCACTCGACCATCGACAGAGGCTTGTGATGAGATTAGTGTCTAAGCCAATCAATTTTTATTAAGGGATTAACTAAGTGGTTAATGAGTCTAATGAAATAATAAGGGACAAGTCAAAACTCTAGATTATCTTTATTTATGAATTCTACCATTTGCTTTGGTTTATGTTGATTTAATTGATAGAATTAGATTCGTTATATAAATTTCAAATTTTAGTTTTTTGAATAAAAGTTAAATAGGTATAATTTTAGTACTTGATTTATAGATTAGATCGCATAGTCCCTGTGAGATCGATACTTGGACTTAAAATCTTATATTACTTGATACGATAGCGTGCGCTTGCGCTTAGCTAGTATAGCATCAATTAAGTTTTTGGTACCGCTATTGAGGACTGATTTTATCTATTTTTTAGATCAATACTAATACCAAGCTACTTACTTTTAATTCAGATTTTTGTTTTTGTTTTATCTTCTTCTTTTTACTTTGATTTTATTTTTATTTTCCTTTGACAGTTCATACAATGGAGGAAAACAACGATCACATCAATAATCCTGTGTTTGAGCCCATGATACCACATAGAGTTTTGAAAAAGTTATTGGGTGTTAATTATTCTAGGGTGCTTACATGTGGGATGTGTTCATCATACATAAAATATACATATTTCATACATATATGTGCACAACGGAAGATTAAAATTAATACAATGAACACATGTAATACATATTTATCAAATGAAAAACGAGATTGAGAAATATAACCCATGAACCCTTTGGATTAATTTGCTTGAAGTCCGCCATGAAATGAAACTTTGATCAATCCTAGCAATCAACAAGGGTGGGTTTGATTATCTAGAATAGCAGTATGTTAATCTAGCATTTAGTTTAACTCTTAAACTTGATTCAAAGTTAAACCTTTTAACTTAGTTAAATTTGTTTTTTCTTTTATTGACCTCTTGAATAAAAATAAATTTAATTCATGTTTTAATAGTTAAATTAATTGAATAAGATGATAAATAGAAATGATTTCAACTCTTAAAACATTTCAATTTTTGTTCTCTATTTTTCTCTTAATTTTCTAGCCAACCAAAAACACTTAACATTTGTTTTAATCAAATTAAATTAATTTGTTTTATCTTTTGTTCAACTCTTGAACAATTAAAACAAATTTATTTTAGTTATTACATTTAGTAACCATTTATTAATTTGTTTTGTTGTTCTAACACTTAAAACATAAAACAAAGAATTCTAATTTCTCAAATTGAAATAGTCACCAAAATTGTAAAATCTAAAAACCTAAAACTTATGATTTTGAATTTCATTTCTCTTTATATACTAATGCATAAATTTCAAACTAATTTGAATTTTATTTGCATTTAATTTAACTTAACCTAACCTTAGTTAACATTTAACCTTAGTTAGGTTAGTTTAACTTAACCCTTACGTTAAATAAATATTTAAATATTCTAACCATAGTTAACTAACTTAACCCTAGTTAGGTTAACCTTTACTTAACCATTAAGTAAGGTTAACTTAACTTAACTATATGGTTAACCTTTAACCATAGTTAGGTTAAATCATTTATTTAACAATTAAATAAATAAATATTTATTTTAATTATTTAACAATTAAATAATCATAAAGTAAAATTACATTTATATCCTTACTAGGTTATCAAGTTAACCTAAAGTGGGTCCCACCATTTAACCATATATTTTAGTTAACGTAACCTTAGTAATTTGCTGAATTATACTGTATTGAACCATTCAATACGGTAAACTGCCTAAGAGCTCAAAGAGTACATTTCATATTGGGACTCTCTAGGTCTACACCCGATTTGTTAAATGAAACTGTTCCATGAATCCATAATCGATGCCCCACGCACACATTACGAATATTACAAATCAACGTGTTAGACCATGCAAGTTGAAGTCATAACGTATACGTATAATCCTTCCATCATTTATACCCTGGATGTGCAGGGATATAGATCGGCACCGTCAAATCCCTATTTGCTCATCTATAAACTTATCTCCAGATTCGTATCTCGATAAATAATATAAGCAAACACTTTTGCTATATTGTTTAACCCTGTGAAAAACTATTTTCCCGGGTTTATGCTTGTGGCCACAAGACTTTATAAAATACAATCTTAGAGCATCGGATATACAACTTACCTATGTAACCTGACGGATCCCGTATCTACGTACACCAGACTCCATGATCATCGGACCATACCCAGTGACACATAGCGGTTAGACCATGGAAGGTCTTTGACATATGTAGAACCAAAGCATGATGGATCACTCACAAGACCACTGTGGCGCTCAGGTCAAAGGACCACGAATACTACTCAACTCGAAAGGACCTTCCTTTGACGGCTTCATAGGATATCTATTGGGGTCCTCGTGAGTCTGTTCAGTATCAAGTCCTGACTGGATACCCGCATGCCTATACAACCTCTAAGCTCATAATTAGCTAAGAACAACCATCTGAACCAGTTAGATATAGACATACACTAATCTATATAATGTAAATTCATCGATAGACTCGTATTGGTGATCATAGATCAGGAACATTATGTTTGAGATATACTAACATAATGACATTTCTTAGCACCTATTGCAACTCTTTGCAACTATGTTATTACAAGTATATTCTCAGGTCTTTGTCTCATTATAGACAAGGTTTTAACTCTTTAGAGCTCGCTAACTCTTATAACTTGTTAACTCTTAACAGTGCTAACTATTAGCATTTATAACTCTCAACTTTGCTAACTATTAGTTCTAGTCTAAACTCCTTTAGACCAGATCTGAACTCTTTCAGATTAAACAGTGTCTGTAATGTTACTAGTATTATACCATATAAATATGATATTAATAATTTTTATTCGAAATGTTTATTGTATAAATATTAACAATTAATATTCATACAATATTGGAATGGCATGTGAGCACCAACTCCAACAAGAGTATGTTATCCCAACTACAAATTGTGTTCAGTCCAGTGTTCGGTAACCGACCGTCAATGCTAATAACTTTGAGATCAAGCCGAATATTATTCAGATCCTGAAAGAAACTATACAGTTCAGCGAAGCTCTCAATGATAATCCTAACATGCATATCATAAATTTCTTGGAAATTTGTGATACATTCAAATAAGATAGAGTCTCTAACGATGCCATCAGATTGAGACTATTCCCTTTCTCCTTAAGGGACAGAGCCAAGAGTTAGTTGATGTTATTGCCATCAAGATCCATATCAATGTAGAAATATCTAGCACAGAATTTTTTAGCCAAGTTATTTCCATCAGCAAAGATGAGGAATGACATCACTTCATTCATTCAGATTGATGAAAGGTCGTTATATTAGGCATAGGAGCGCTTCAGGGACATGTTGAGGAAGTGTCCTCATCATAGAGTCCCTAAATGGCTATTAATCCAAACGTTCTATAATGGATTAGTAAGCCATTTAAGGATTATTGTAGATGCCACTGCTGGGGGAGCTTTAATGAATAAGTCTATAGATAAGGCTTATAATCTGTTAGAAGAGATTGCGTCAAACAGTTACCAATGGTCAGCAGAGAGAGTTACACCCAAGAGAGTTACCGGTATATATAAAATTGACACATTCAATGTATTGATAGCTCAAGTCAATACTTTATCTAAGAAGTTTGATGCATTGAAGGACGTCAAAACCCAATAAGTGACATGCAACTTTTGTGATAATAACCACATGAATGGGCAGTATATGGAAGCAGTGAATTATGTGGGCACTTTCAAATTCCAACAACCTAACCCACAATCAAATTCCTATAATCCAGGGTAAAGGGATTATCCTAACTTCTCTTGGAGTAACAACCAATGAGAGTCATCTAGACCAATGAATCCCCCAGGATTCTAGCTACCAGAAGAGAGGAAGCCGATTTGGAAGATATGTTTATGCAATATATAAAGTCTAACGATGCCATCCTATAGAATCATTCAGCATCATTGAAGAATTTAGAGGTATAAATGGGACAACTTCCTATTGTAATTAATAAGAGACCTCAAGGAACTCTACCAAGTGATACCGAGATAAATCATAGAGGAAGTGTATAGCAATGCCAAGCCGTCAACTTACGAAGTGGTAAAATCTTATATAATAACATACTATTAACATAACTTTCAAAGATGAAGAAAAATAATAGGGTTGATCAACAAGAAAATGTGCAACCATAGAGACCACTTATTCATTTCCCTCAAAGGCTATAGAGGTGCAATACAAGTGTTGAAAGTTAAAAATTGTAGCAAGAAAATCCTGAAAATGTAGGAAAGAAAAAAAGACAGCATACAAGTGCAAAAAATATGTAGAAACAGCCCTTGCAGTCATTCACACCTCCTCCATTATTTCTACAGAGGCTGCAAAATAAGAATTAGATAAGTAATTCTCTAAATTTCTTGATATGTTTAAAAAATTACATATTAATCTCCCTTTTGCAGATGTACTTGAATAAATGCCTAGTTACGTCAAATTCATGAAAAGTATCTTTTCCAAGAAGATAAGATTGGAGGATTATGAGATAGTGGCATTGACAGAAGAGTGTAATGTTATTCTTCAAAAACAGCTGCCTCCTAATCTCAAAGATCCTGGGAGATTTACCATACCATGCTCTATTGGTAATCATGATCCTGGTAGAGCTCTATGCGATCTAGGAGCGAGCATTAATCTCATGCCCCTTTTTGCTTACAACAAGCTAAGTTTGAGAGAAGTAAAGCCGATCAATATCACACTTTAACTTGCTGATCGCTCTTTCGCCTACCCGAAGGGAATTATTGAGGACGTTCTAGTAAAGGTGGACAAATTTATCTTCCCCATCGATTTTATTATTCTATACATGGAATAAGACAAGGAGATCTTTATCATTCTTAGAAGACCCTTCTTAGCTACGAGATATATGATCATGGATGTTCAAAAATGGGAGATGACCATGAGGATACAAGATGACACTGCGACATTGAAAGTCTTCAAGGAAATCAAGTTGCCATCTGAAGATGAAGAATGCTGTAACATTGATGTGGTGCACCTAAACACTAAAGAACTCAAAGATATTGGGATTTTGAATCCTCACATAAAAAAGAAAGCGTTAAGTGACAAGACTTGACCCGAGACCCTCTACTATAGATCCCAGCGGCCCTGCCGGGCACCCCGACAGAAGTTCCTCCAAACCTAACTGGGTGTGTTGAGAAATTCTGCGAGGCGAACCCTTTTTTATTTCTTGTTACTACTAAAAAGGTCTAGTAACATACACGAAAATGACATCTTAATTTTAAAAACAAATGGACAGAGTTTCCCCTATTTTCAAAAAATCCATATAAAACCTACAAAGAAATTTCACTTCTATTTCCAATACATCTCAATTCTACCAATTCGGACCTCCGGTCCTTTCCAAATCAAATCCAACACAACTCAATTATTCATTTGAATCACAAATAAGCGTAATCATAGAAGTAAAAAGAACGATCATCATAAAATTAAAATCTCTTCTTCTCGGTTCAAAACATACATACAAATATACATGCCTACAACTACTATGCATAAAGTAAAGAGTGCTATTTAGCACATTTACATGTACAAAAATAATCTTCGGATTCGGCCCACTACTCGGCAATAAGAGAATCAGCAGCTTGCGTACCGAGACCTGCACCTGGGAAAGGGGTTTAGAAAACATAAAACACAAAACGGGTGAGCTAAAGGAGCTCAGTGAGTGCAAATAAAATTTCAATAAAATAACATCATGTATAGATAGCAAATTCTAAAGTTCATGCAGAAATCATACTTCTAAAACTGATGTAAAACTGTAAAACGGTTTCTAACATCATATGCTATTGAAATCTTGCCGAGCGGATTTTATCTACATCTTTGGAAAACCACATCCAGAATCTGTATAACATAATAACTGCCGTGTGCATATAAATGCATAAATGCTATCGGTAAATCAAAAACTAGTAAAATTCTCGCTTGGCCATTTTCTTTCTAAACTGTACCAATGGTAACCCTAAAGCTCTATACTCACGCAGCGACTCAACTAGCACCGCACACGTGAGTAGGTCACGGGGCACCTCAACTAGCAGCACCCACAGTGACATCTCAAGACATCTCACTGGCTATGCAGCGGAATCCTACATCGCATGCATATAGCGAGACAATACCCCGTACACATAGAGCGACTCACATGACTCAACTTCCTGACTTCCCGGAGTTAGTGACACACCCCCAAGACCTGCCCATGTGCACGGGATATACCGGCCGGGTCTAATACAATCATCACCACTATAATCTGAGGGTACCAATGGCCCTAAAAACGAATGCAGAAATTTTAAAACTGTTTCTCAATTCGAACATATAAAGGCATGTCTATGAATATGTATCAAGATCATAAATCATGGTTATGCATCGAAAGCTCATAAAACATGCATATTCATTATGCGAAAACATAATAAATGTAAAGTAAAAGAAATGGCAGATTTCCACTCACAACCGCTCCGCGCTCAATTTCGCTCCCGATTTCTGCTCCCATTAACGCTCTCGGTTATCTTCACCTACGCGCCACAAATGATATTTAGAACTAAATCGAATGCTAGAATCTCATTTAACTACTAAACGCTCTAATCGGCATACAAAGTCCGGATGCATACTACTTCCCGATTTTAGTTACAGAGCCATAATCGAAACTAACTCACCATCCGGCGCCCTGAAAATTATTAAACACCTTATAACTTGGTTGGACATAATTGCCCTTCACCTTTCCAACATGGACAATTATGTCCCATTTTCTTTATTTTTGGTTTTTCCATCAACCATATACATTCAATTTACAATATGCACCATTTACACACAACAATTCAATCAAAACACCACTCAATTCCTAACTTCCCTAAAGTGGCAGAATTTCACCCTAGGTTCCAACACATTCCTTTTCTCAATTTCTTGTTCCAATTACAACAAAATCATGCCAATTTCATTCTAAAGCCCTAATTACAACCAATTGAAATCTCTACAACAAAATCACCAAAAACTCTAATTCTCACCTTGCCAATTTCTTCAAATTGATGACTCCTTCAAGCTCCAAACTAGAATTCAACTCAATCTAAGCCAAGAATACACATAAGAATGTCAATTGGAGCATTCTTGAAAGTTCACTTATCAAACTCATAAAATAATGCTTTTCTTACCTCTTTTTCTTGAATTTCCACTAATTGAGGCTTCAATTGAGCTTAAGGATTTATATGTAACCTTATTTTAGCTTGATTACATATGAAAATCATGAAAAAAAAACTTGAATAGTCACTGTAGCAGCACCCCCCTTTGAAACTCGAATTTCTCTCTTTTTTTGGCTAAGTGTTGGTTTTGATCTCTCTTCAAATTTCTACACACTTCTAACATATATATAGTACTCCCTCAATTGACCATTTTGCCCTTCAACTTACTCAAAACTTCTCATTTTCCATTAGTTAAAAACTAATTATGTAATTAGTTCATTTGTAACTATCTAGTTAGAATAGTTCAAAGAACTAACTAGAACTTCCAACTTGGAAATCCATGAGATTTCTTCTAATTGGTCCATTCTCTAATATATAGATTATGTTTCTCAACAAAGGCTTGTTCCATTCATAACTCGTAAATCGAAATTCATGTAGTAAATTAGGATTTCCTTTTCTAAGCCAATAGAGAAAAATTCCAAAAATATTCTAGGGTCGTCCGGCGCATCGATCGAGTGTGAAATTACCAAATTAGGTCTAATATCTCTCACGTGCACTATAAAGGGAATATTTCTAATAGGGTTAAAATCGAGTAACCCTACGGTGTCTTATTTGCTCTATACCGAAATCTAGGCGCCAATACTACTAATAGGGATTGGATATTACATTAAGGCATAGAAGAAGAAGAAGCAATACGATGACAGAATCGAAGATAAGGGCAAAGGAGAACCACTTCACTGGTCTAAGATTCAAGTCTTTTCAGAGAAGTACAAGAAAGAAGAACAAGTTGCTGCCCAAGGTCTAATTGTAATAATATGGAAGCCAAAAGAGCGGAAGCCCAGCAAGCTCACATATAAAGATGTTTCCACCATTGACTTTGATCCTCCATAAGTGTAGAAAGAGCCCTGCCAAGCCAACGGCATTAAATCAAGCACTTCTTGAAAGGCAACCCAAGTAATTTTTCTTTTTATTTTTATTTGGTTTTAGTTATGTTAGGTTTTTTTTTGTAGGAATAAATGAGCAAGCCAAGCATTCAAGGAAATAGTATGAGCAATTTAAAGCGTTATGAGCAAAGGGATACCACAGTCCAATCAATAGGCAACAAGGCTACATTGCTTCAACTTCAGTTGTCAGGGGAGTTTTTCTTACTTTTAAGTTTATTTTTAAACATTGAGGACAATGTCTAATTTAAGTTTGAGGGTAAGAAATACATTACTTGTGTTTATGTTATTGCATGCTTTGATTGATTATCTTGTGGGGTAAATTTTTTTTTAGTTGTTAAGTTTCGGTTGTGATGATGATCATTAGTCCATGATAAGAAATAAAATATTGACTGAATTTATTTTCACAAGTCTTTAGAAAATAATAGATGCTTAAGATAACTCTTATATCATGATTATTGGCCTGAATTCAAGCTTATTTTTTATCACTTACTCTTGAGCACATTAAAATAAGCATGTATTGGTTGAATTTGTTTGCTTAGAGATACTTTATGCTTAAGTAGTACACCACAATCTCAAAGACCAACACTCTAGAACTTGCTTGATTACTACTTGAGGCGAAATCCTAGAATTCACATGCTTAGGGAAATGACATTAGGCCATCTTTGGACCGTTTAAGCCTTTTTGAGCCTACCTTATATAGATATTTATCCTTAGTCACCTCGTTTGAGCCTAATTATCCATTTTTTTTGTTTAACCATATTACAAGCCTAAAGACTTTGAGTTTACTTGTCCTAAAATCTATCGATAACACCATAAACCTTGAGCTTACTTAGAAATATTCTTAAAATAAAAACAGTTATGGATGTATGAAAGAAGGGTACTGCAATGAAAAGCAATAAGTCTTGAATGTGCATATCAATTTAAGTTTGGGGGCGCATAAAAAAAAGAAAAAAATTGTTTAAGTGCATAATACCCCTAGCTTGAGAACAAGAATAAATTCTTTGCAAAAATGTGATTAAAAGAAAGATGGAAATGGCATAAGTTTGGGGGAAGAGATGAATAATCAAGGAGGAGAAGGAATCAAGAGGTTTCTAAGTAAAGTCTAAGTGTTAATGGTGTGATTTGCACTTTATATATATCTTTATATCCCGCATTTCCCTTAGCCTTACATTACAAGCTAAATAAACTCCTAAATAGATCCCTAGACATGTGTATTTCTACATTAGTAGAGAGTAGTACGAAAAGCAACCTTATGGTAGTGTTATAATTAAAAATATGCCGAGATATCATCTTCATATATTTCTTAAGTATTGAGTAAATCTATATTCTATTTAGCTAATTACTTGCTTATTATACACACGCACAAGTGGTCATTTACAAGGGAGAATGAAGTACTTTATCAATGGTATGAGGATTGTTAAAAATTATTTATTGATTTCTGAAGAGTCTTGTGTTATTTTTTGCAGCCTTTGAAACAATGATATTGATCATCTAATCAATTGAAAATTGATTTTTAGTTTTAGTTTCTATTTAGAGTCATGAATAAGTTGTTAATGCTTCTCTTTGTTTTGTTTGAGGATGAGCAAAGTCTTCAGTTTGGGGGTATTTGATAAGGGTTCATTAAGTCTAATATCTTCATCTTTCAAACTTAATATTTGTTCGTAGAAATTAAGATTATTTGACTTTTGATGTATTTTATTATTAATTTTGTAGGTTTGGAGTCAATAGAGTAATTAAGACCAAAACTTTAATGAAAATAAGCCAAAAACATCAATTTGCTACAGTACTACTACCGTGAATTGCTACAGTAACTAACTACTGTAATTTGCTACAGTGACCTGCTATAGTACCCAGCACCGCAGCAACTAGAGATGAGCATCACGGTACCCATAACAATATCTTAGTGCCCAGGATTTAGCGCCACAGCGCGTGTCGCGGTGAACAGCAACACGTGAACAGCATTTTTGCTACAGTAACACTGAACAGTAATCCTACTTTAACTTGTATTTGATGTTTAATCTTAATTTGAAGATATAAACCTATAAATAGAAAACTAAAAACCCTAATTAGAAAGGAGGAGAGAGAAAAAAAGAAAAGAGAAAAAATCTTGGAGAAAGAATTCACAACACAAAAGCAAATATCAAAGCGAAAGATTGAAGAACCAAGACAAAGATTCAAGCTTTAAGTTGAGATTGAGCTAGAAGCACATCAAGGAGTCGCTTTGATTAGTTTTTCTTCTCTTTCTTTATCATTGTGTTCTTGTTCTTGTTGATCTTTATGAATTGGTTAGATACTTTTGATTTTCTGATGGACTAAATTGTTCATCTAGGGTTAGACTATGTGAACCTAGTATGGATTTGGATTTTGTTAATTTTTAGTTTATGAACTTGATACATTCAATTGATTCATTCTATATTATGTTTAATGCTTTCATTACATCTAGCCAATACTATGAATGATTGAGGAACCATAATGAGCTTGACAAAGGAATTCATGTGTTTAGCCTAGGGTAGCTTAATGCATGATCATAGGGTATCAACTATAAGTTCCATCTAGGATAGACATATACCTAGGTGGCATGTATGGTATAATTTAGACTTAATCTTAATAAATTACGTTCTGATTTGATTACCATAGACATATAGGTGATTGTTAGAATGTGTAATATAGTCACTCGACTATCGACAGAGGCTTGTGATGAGATTAGTGTCTAAGCCAATCAATTGGTATTAAGGAATTAACTAAGTGGTTAATGAGTCTAATAAAATAATAGGGGACAAGTCAAAACTCTAGATTATCTTTATTTATGAATTCTACCATTTTCTTTTGTTTATGTTGATTTAATTGATATAATTAGATTTGTTATATAAATTTCAGATTTTAGTTTTCAGAATAAAAGTTAAGTAGGTACAATTTTAGTACTTGATTTATAAAATTAGATCGCATAGTCCCTATGGGATCAATACTTGGACTTAAAATCCTATATTACTTGATACGATAGCATGCGCTTGCATTTTGGTAGTATAGCATCAATCAATATTCAAACAGGACTAGATACTGAACAGGCTCATGAGGACCTCGATAACCATCTTATGTTGTCGCCAATGGAAGGTCCTCTCGAGTTGAGTAGTATACGAGGTTCTACGACCTGAGCACCATGGTAGGCTTGTGAGTAATTCACCGAACTTTAGTTCCATGTATATCAGGGACCTTTCATAGTCTGACCGCTGGGTATGGTCTGATGTTCATGGAGTCCAATGTGCATAGATATAGGATTTTTTAGCTCACATAAGGAGTAGTATATCTAGATGCTCCGAGATAGTATCTCAAGAAGTTTTATGGCCATAAGCATTATACCCGAGAAAAGAGTTTCCATAAGGTTGAACAATATGACAAAGAGTTTGCATATACTATTCAGTGAGATACCATTCTGGAGATAGGTTTATAAATGCACATATGGAAATTTGACGGTGTTGATCTATGTCCCTACACATCCAAGATATAGATGACGAAAGAACTATGCGTATGTGCTGTGACCTCAACTTGTATGGCCCAAAGTATTGATTTATAATATCAGCAACGTGTATATGGGCATTGTTCACGGACTCATGAAATAGTTTTATTCAAAAAATCGGGCATGGACCCAAGGCGTCCCACGATATCGAGTGTACTCGTTGATCACTAAGGCAACGTACCAAATTGAATTGTTTAGTCCAGTAATATCTAGAACTACCATGAAAATGTGCATGTGTCATTTTTAAATGTTAAATATAATAAATAGTTAACAATTGTTATTTATTAATTATATCATGACACGTAATGCATTGTGGACCCTCGGTTGAGTTTACCCAAGTATGAAATTTGGTGGAACCCATTAGAGAGTATACTTGGTAACCATTAAAGAGAGACTTAATGATAATTTCACACTTTAATTATTTAAAAATTATATAATCAAAATATCTCAATATAATATATTATAATATTAATATAATATTGTCTTCATGTGCATCATTGAAGACAATTAAAGAATTGAAACCTTGGAGACATCCCAAATTCGGTTTTCCCTTTCCTTTTCTTTGTTTTTATCCTTTGTTGTCATTTCAATTATGAATATTAGTTTTAATGAGATGTATCTATGGATGGTTGGATAATTGTAGTTATGGTTGGATTTTCATGTGATTAAACTTGATTCTAAGGATTGATGTAGTTTTATTAATATTATGTTTGGATGATTTAGTACAAATTCGTGTAATTCATTTATGTTTCTTTATGCTTAATGCTTCCGATTGATTGTAAAATGAATTGGTTGTTGTGAATGTATGGATTTATGCTTGAAAGAGATTGATCCATTTATAGGATTTGTGAGAAACATAGCTTTAGGTTGCTATTGAGTTGAAAGGCCAATAACACCTAGGTAATCTTCATGATCTTCCTTATGATTGGCATGAGGTGCACTCCAAGTGTTTGATTAAATGCGTGACAGGCGCAAACTCTTTGGGGTGCGCTATTATGCCTAGGGTCACATGTGGTGCTCTCCGTTTTAAAGTGGCGTGACAGGCCAAACTCTTTAGGGTATGCCATTATGTCTAGAATTTCATTTGCTAAAAGTGACAGTGGTAATGAAGTTAATCCTTGGGGTAGTCATTTAAGGGTAGCTTAATACGTGTATATATAACGGGTTAGATAGACATATCAACTTGACTATATATGCATAGTATCTCATTCGAACTCAAAAGATGGAATGAGATTAGTCTTAAGCCCTTGATTAATGAATTGAACAAATTTGCTAAAGAAGAAGAACATAGGAAGAATAGAATGAAATCAATGGTTTAGGATCCCATTTGTATAGAATTCACCATATCGCAAGATTATCATTTTGTTATAGATTGTAGGTTCTAGGCCTTAATGGAACTTTATTAAACTTTATGTGTTGAAGTTGCTATGTGATTAATAGTTATCTTGTGTTATTCGTTTATGCTTTTTATGCGCTTCATGCTTCTAATTGCATTGAAAAATGAATTGGATGAATTAAACATTTGGGTTATGTGCTTGAAAAAGTTTAATCCATATGTCGATCTTAAAAAGTATAGCTTTGAGTTTGTTAAGTTGAGAGACTAATGAACTTAGGTAATTATCATGATCTTCCTTAGGATTTGTATGAGGTGCACTCCAAGTGTTTGATTAAATGCGTGACAGGCGCAAACTCTTTGGGATGTGCTATTATGCCTAGGGTTACATGTGGTGCTCTCCATTTTAAAGTGTTTGATAAGCGTGACAGGCCAAACTCTTTAGGGTGTGTCATTATGTCTAGAATTTCATTTGATGAAGTGACGGTGATAATGAAATTAATCCTTGGGGTAGTCATTTAAGGGTTGAATAATGCATGTCTATGTAAACAAATTAGATAGACATATCAACTTGAATATGTATGCATAGTATCTCATTCGAACTCGAAAGATGGAATGAGATTAATCATACACCCTGGATTAATGAATGCATAAATTGGTTGTTGATTACTAATGACAAAGACCATAGGAACAATATAGAGAAATCAAGTCTCTAGAGCCCCATTGCCATAGATATCTCTTTTCCTTTATTTATCTAGTTAATTAGTTTTTAGTTGCTTTTAATTCAATAACTCACCCTGCCATTTAGATTAGCCTAAATAAAGTTAGGTTGCCAACATCGTAGTACTTAGCATTAATTTAGGACACAATCCTCGTGGGAACGATACTCTATACATCACTTTATTACTTGTTACGATACGTGCACTTGCATTAGTTTGTGTTATAGAAATCACACAACAGCTGCTAGTTGAGGTGCCCCATGACCTACTCACGTGTGCGGTGCTAGTTGAGTCACTGCGTGAGTATAGAGCTTTAGGGTTACCATTGGTACAGTTTAGAAAGAAAATGGCCGAGCGAGGATTTTACTAGTTTTTGATTTATCGATAGCATTTATGCATTTATATGCACACGGCAGTTATTATGTTATACAGATTCTGGATGTAGTTTTCCAAAGATGTAGATAAAACCCGCTCGGCAAGATTTTAATAGCATATGATGTTAGAAACCGTTTTACAGTTTTACATCAGTTTTAGAAGTATAATTTCTGCATGAACTTTAGAATTTGCTATCCATACATGATGTTATTTTATTGAAATTTTATTTGCACTCACTGAGCTCCTTTAGCTCACCCGTTTTGTGTTTTATGTTTTCTAAACCCCTTTCCCAGGTGCAAGTCTCAGTACGCAAGCTGCTGATTCTCTTATTGCCGAGTGGTGGGCCGAATCCGAAGATTATTTTTGTACATGTAAATGTGCTAAATAGCACTCTTTACTTTATGCATAGTAGTTGTAGGCATGTATATTTGTATGTATGTTTTGAACCAACAAGAAAAGAATTCGAGATTATGATGATCATTTTTGCTTTTCATGAGTATGCTCATTTTGTGGTTTAAATGAATAATTAAGTTGTGTTGGATTTGATTTGGAAAGGACCGAAGGTCGAAGTGGTAGTATTGAGATGTATTGGAAATAGAAGTGAAATTTCTTTGCAGGTTTTATATGAATTTTTTGAAAAACAGGGGAAACTCTATCCATTTTTTTTAAATTAAGATATCATTTTCATGTATATTACAAGACCTTCTCAGTAGTAGCAAGAATTAAAAAGGGATTCGCCTCGCGAAATTTCTCAAATTACCCAGTTAGGTCGGAGGAACTTTCGTCGGGGTGCCCGGCAGGGCCACTGGGATCTATAGTAAAGGGTCTCGAGTCAGGTCCTGTCAAACAGTGGCCGGCCAAATAAATGAAAAAGTGAGATTTGATCTCTTAAAGAAATTTTTCAATGCTGAAATTGTTTAATAATCTCTATTAAGGCTACCAAATACAATAACACTAAATTGTATTTATTGATCAAAAAGCTGATCAAGAAAAAATAAATTTATAGGGTTTAAGAGTTAAACTCGATGTTAGTAAATTAAAGTTGTTGTTCTAGCTTGTCAAACCTACCAAGTTGGTGAGTAGAACAGACTACGAGTAGGACTCTCAAATTATATGTGTAAAAAGTTACACGTTTCGGTAATTTCTCAACCCTTCAAATATATTAATATGATTAATATATTACTTATTGTGTTTATTGTATTATTTTAATTATTTCACTGCGTTTAAATATGTATGAGATACGTATTTTATATACTGTTGCACATGTATACATTTACATATATTAGATCCCCAACAAAATTAGTATCAGAGCCAGTTTTGTAATTGTTTTTAGTGTTGTTTGAGTGAATGGAAATGTTGATGGCAAAAGTTCCAATGTAAAATAGTATGTTTCAAGTGTCGAAATGGGTATCCCATGATGAAATTACACTAGGCACATCAATTTTTGAACTGTCGCTATAGAATGTACTATTTATATGAACAATAATTTTGAATAGTAACGTTGACTAGTGCCAAAACATTTTTCACTTGAACAATAATTTTAAACAGTGTTTTAAAATTAAAATTTTGCATGTGTGGGGTTTATGAGATGTAGTGATAAAAGTTATTAGTCTACATTATAAACTGGGGTTTATAAGGTGCAGAGATAAGAGTTATCAGTCTGCGTTATACACCAAGATCAATTTTTTGTGTTGGTAACCATAATAAGAGCCCTACTGGTGGGGTTAGTTGTGCCTACATAAAAAAATTTGATTGATTGAGAATCACCTCCTCATGAGATGGGAACCCTGAATAGAAAGAAAATCTATCTTAATTGATTGAACTGTATTATATTAAAAGAATATTTTACTTGATCCGTCTTGTCAATATAGTGTAAATAAGTCATATTGGTCTTGCCCAAAAATCGCTACAATGTGAGGAATTTGATCGGTGTGATTTTGTTTATGCCGGTTAAACATGAGATAAGGCAAATACATGCAAAGGTATTTCCCAAGATTGCTAAAGTGTGAGGATAATATATATTTGATTATTGATAAGTAAATCTAGAATACACTTACCTTAGATCGCCTTAGATCGCTACAGTGTGCGAATAAGGTGTATTCAAGATCAATGATAAGAGTTACATGAGATGCAATTGACAAGAGTTATCTACTTGTTGAGTATACAAGGGCCAAGATCGCTGCAGTGTAAGGCCTGCGAAAAGCTCAATAGGATTTACTTCCCCTATATAGTTTAAAGAGCTTAATCTATCATCTTTCCATTTAAGATATTATTGTGATTATGTAAAGCAGTAGGAGGGCATTTTAGATTGAAAAATATATAACTATTATACCTATAATTTAAAACGTTTAATTAGTGATTTAATTATGATTTCACTAACATCTCTTCTTTTATTTTAGCTTACGAAGGTCTGATGGTAGCTACGAACCCTTTGATGTGCATAGTTAATGTAGTCCAATCCATAGGCACTAAGAATTACTATGACTGGCAGAAGAATCTCAGAAATATTATAGATTCAGAAAAGTCTAGATATGTTATTGATCAGAAATTGCTAGAAGATGTTTTTAATAGCGCCACCCTAAAGGACGTGATCCAAGGGAATATAACACTCTTCCTTCAAGGTGTTTCATCTTCTACTCCAAAGGCTTCTGGGAAGTCTAAATGGAACAAATAGGTGAGGCAAATACCCAAGATAGGTCTTCAAAGTTGAAAAATATCCAAGCTTCAACAAAAGAGCAAAATAAGTGGAAAGTGTTTCCACTATCGCGAGGTTAGGCATTGAATGCGCAATTGTCCTAGATACCTTGTTACTGTAAAAAAGACTCCCTTAAGTTTATGGTTGACAATTATAGATATTTCTATGGCATTTGATGCCAGTTCTGGCTGGGAATTAGATACCACATATTCCTCTCACATCTATAATACATTGCAGGGACTGAGAGAGACCATAATTTTACAGTCGAGAGAAGTGATGTTGAGAGTAGGAAATAGAGATTTTCTGCAGGTCCAAGCTAGTGGACAGTTTGCCTTACTTCACTCATGTAATAGAACAGTTGTATTGCATAATTTTTATTATGTCCCTAACATCATTAGACAGATTATGTCCCTTCTTGTACTTGACAGTGAAGGATATCATATGAACATTAGGAATCTTTCCTTATATTTATATAATGTAAGTGACATTTTATAAGCTGAGTGTTAATTAATAAATGGGCACTACGTTTTGGATACAACAAGAGATATCATGAATGTACAAGCCAGTTCTAGTAATAAACATAGATTGAAATCTTTAAATGATACATAATTATGGCATATGAGATTATGTCATATAAGCGTGAGATATCTGACCTTCTGGTTAAGGATAGTTGGATACTTGATTTGACCATATAGTCTTATCTAGTTTATGAATCTTGTATTCAAGAGAAGATGACCAAATCTCATTTTTTAGATGTTGGACATCAAGCCGCTGATTTATTGAAACTGGTACATAGTGATGTATGCAGTCCAATGAATCACACTGCTATGGGAGGGTTTTGATACTTTGTTACCTTTATCGATGATTTGTCATGATACGGATATGTGTTTCTTATGAGACACAAGTCAAAAACCTTTGAAAATTTTAAAGAGTTCTGACTTGAGGTAGAGAAATAAACCAGAATATACGTCAAGTGCCTTTGATTAGATCAAGATAGTGAGTACATGGGCAGTGAATTCTCGAATTATTTAAAGGATTATGGGATTCTCGCTCAGCATAATCCTTCAAGCACTCCGTAACATAATAGTTTTTGAAGAGGGGGAATCAAATTTCATTAAATATGTTTTTTTATCAATAATGAGCTTTACTGATCTCCCCGAATACCTGTAGGGATATGCTCTAGAAACAGCTGCTTATATATTAAATAGCGTTCTATCCAAAGCTGTTCCTTCCAGTCCATATGAGATACTGAAGGAAAAGAAGTCGAGTCTTAAATATTTTAAGATTTGAGGCTGTTCTACATATGTAAAAGTTGTGCAGCAAGATAAACTTTCACCCAATTGGTACAAGTATAGGTTCATTAGGTATCCTCCAAATTCTATGGGATACCAGTTCTATGATCCTAGGGAGAAAAATGTGTTCATTTTTCATTATGCCATTTTTCTAGAAAAAAAACGTTTCTCATCGATCATGGGGATTGTAGAAATATTGGACTTGATGAAGTCAATCTAGAAACGAATGAACCAGAGATGAAAACTCAAGGTCAATCAAGCGGTGGAACTTTGACACACCCTCCATATAGGTCGGAAAGGATATCCAGGCCACATATTAAGTATGGTCAGATGCCTGAAGGTATACTTGAAGTTTTCTTAATAAAACAAATAATCATTTGACTTATAGGGAGGCGATGTTAGACATTGATTTGAGAAAGTTGCAAGAAGCCATGAAATTTAAAATTGACTCTATGCATCAGAATTAAGTTTCGGACTTGATTGAGCTTTAAAGGAATAGTTCTTATCGGTTGTAAATGGGTTTACAAAAGAAAACGAAGGCCTAATGGAAAGATAGAGACCTTCAAGGCCCAGCAGGTGGCAAAAGGTTATGCTCCGTAATCTGATCGATTATGAGAAAACTCTTGCACCAGTGGTGATGCTAAAGTTAATTAAGATTATATTGGCTCTTGTAACATACTATGACTTTGAGATTTGGCATATGGATATCAAAATGGCATTCCTGAATAGATATCTTGAGGAAGATATATACATGGAACAGTCAAAGGGTTTTGTATCTAGCCTTACTTTTGGTCTTGTATGTAGACTGAAAAACTCTATATATGGACTTAAACATGCTTCTTGAAGCTGAAATCATCATTTTGATGAGGTAATCAGAATGTTTGATTTTATCAAAAATAAAGATGAAGCATGTGTGTATAAAAAGGTCAGTGAGAGCATAATGATCTTCTTAGTGCTTTATATTAATAACATACTGATCATTGGGAATATTATCGGTATGCTACAATCAGTCAAGAGTTATTAACATAAGAACTTCTCCATAAATGATTTAAGAGACACTTTCTATATAGTAGGTATAAAGTTTTATAGTGATAGAGCTAGAAAGCTTATACAACTCTCCTAATCATCTGTTTGGATTTATGCTTACGTGTCACCCTATTATGTATAAATATTTAACTATAATATTTATAAAATTAACATTTCTAATAAAATTGTTAATATTATTAATTATTAAACAGTAAGATGTTTGTAACATTTTATACATTGTATGATCTGAAGGAGTTCAAATCTGGTCTAAAGGAGTTTAGATTAGTGCTAAGAATTAGCAACACTAAAAGTTATAAGTGTTAAGAGTGAGCAAGTTAAAAGAGTTAGCGAAATTTAAGAAGTTAGAGCCTTATCTGAAATGGGACAAAGACCTGAGAATATATTAGTAATGACGTAACTGCAAAGATTTACAGATGGTGCTAGAAAATGCCATTATGCAAGTATGTTCTCAAACACTATGTTCCTGGTCTAATTTCATCAATGCGGGTCTATTAGTGAAATCTAATAATATAGATTAGTGTATATCTATATCTGTATGATATAGATGGTTAGTCTTAGCAAACCATAAGCTTAACGGAAGCTCGTATAAAGATACAGGTATTCAGTGAGGACTGGGTACTAAACAGACTCACGAAGACCTCCAATAGACATCTCATAAGGCCATCAATGGAAGGTTGTTTTAGTTAAGTGATAAGGGCAAATTTGTCATATATTTTCTCATGCTTTTATTATTGATATTTTATGATTTTATGAGAATAGATGGCTATTTATGTGTATTATTGTTATTTATAGGGACTAAAATGCAACATTTTCAAAGTATATGTTCATCGCCCCAGCGCCAAGAGGATTATCACCCCAGCTCTATAATAGTGATCGAAATAAGAAATATGACCTGTTGAAGTCGCATCTGGTGCCCCAATGCCACACCTTTCCCGCTCCAGCGACGAGACAGAGCCCCAGCGCCATCAATCCACCGCTCCAGCGGTGAAGCCATTTTCACACGTCGCCCCAGCGACAGAAGCATAGCGCCCCAGCGGTAACGCGAGTCCTAATCCGACAAGAATTGAGATTTTCAAGCTCATATCAATCCCTATAAAAAGCCACTTGTTCCCATAAGCCAAGAAAAAAATCCAAGACGACCCAAGAGCACCAAGAACACAGAGCACGAGTCTTGGAGAGCAATAAGAGTTTAATTGAGGCAACTTTAGAGAGAGATTCAAGGCGTTCTTTGGCGTCAAGAAAACTTTAAGCAGCGCAATTAAAAGCAATTCGACGTCTATATCAATTTGCTATTGATTGTATCATGATTTATTATTATTTTTACTACTGTTCTCTTGTAGCCATGAGCTAAACTTATTTTCTAGGGTTAATACTTGAACTCAATATGTGTGCTTAATTGCTATATCTTTGGAATATTTAATAAACTTAGTTCTTTGATATTCAAATTACTTGGTCTTAATGCTTCAATATATCTGGCCAATATATGGTGAATGAGTTGGTAATATTATTGATAAACTCGGAAGAGGAATCATAATATTTAGACCTAGGTAATTTGATGCATGATTGTAGAGTAACATTCAATGTTACATATGTAAGTTTCAATTTAGGATAGGAATATACCTAATTGGCATGTATGATCAATAAGACTTAATCTTAATGAATCTTAATTTATTACAAGTACCATAGGAATATAGGTATTTGGTAAATTAAGGTATACTTGCATAACCTTGGAAGAGGCTTGTGAATACATTAGTGTCTTGATCAATAACAAAGACTAAGGGAGTTAAATATTAGAAGATTGATCATTAGAAAGCATATTGAGGGATGGTATTAATCCTAGGTTTTCTCTATATTGCTATCACTTAAATCTTTTTGCATTGTGTTTTTGCCTTCATATTTTCTATAGTAATTCTTAGATTTTTATCTGAATAATTATTAGGAAGACATAATTTTAGTAATTGGTTTAAAAGAAGAAATTATCCATGTAGGTTCGACATCCGACTAATTAGTCTCTTTATTACTTGCATACGATAGTGTATACTTGCACTTAATTTTATGATATAGAAATATCACATCATTAAGTAGTATTCGTGGTCCTTTGACCTGAGTGCCACAGTGGTCTTGTGAGTGATCCACCATACTTTGATTCCACACATGTTAAAAAAAATTTTATGGTCTGACCGCTGGGTATAGTCCAATGCTTATAGAGTCTGGTGTGCTTAAATATGGGATCCGTTAACTCATATGAGTGAGTTGTATATCATAATGCTCCAAGATTGTATTTTAAAAAATCTTGTTGCCACAAGTGTAAACCTTGAGAATAGTTTCTATAGGGCTAAACAATATCACAAAAAGTTTTTACGGATATTGTTTATGGAAATAAAAATCTATAGATAAATTCAAGGTTGGACAAATAGAGATTTGATGGTGATGATCTATATCTCTACTCTTTCAAGATATCAATGATAGAGGAATTATACGTATATGCTATAACCTCAACTTGTATGGTATGACACGCTGCTTTGTAATATTTGTAACATGTGTGGGGGGGCATCATTCACAAATGTATAAAGGAGTTTCATATAACAAATCGGGCGTGGACTTAGAAAGTCTCACAATATAAAATGTACACGATGCGCACTAGGGTAACGGACTGGATTCAATAATTTTATTCAAAAAATTTCAACAAACGAGATATTTGTTTAAAGATCTATTGGAATGTGTATTTGTCAAGACTTAATTGTTAAGTACATCATATAATTAATTGACATTTGTTAACTAATGGGATGTTGCCAAGTGGTATAATTTGGTCCATAAATTATTTTTATCTTAAATTAACCTTACTAGTAAAAATAAGGTAAAATAATTATTCAAAATTATTTTGAATAATTAATTAAATATTATATAAAATAATTGTTATTATAAATATCAATGGAGGTACAAACAATTTTACTATAACCTATTAATAATGGTATGATATTATTATAAATGATGGAACATCATTGAAGTAAAGTTTACAAAACTTATAAAAATTAAAAATGTTTTAATTTTTATTAAGTGGGTAATTAAATTACACTAGCACAATAATAAAAGAAAATGAAGATGTCATTTCAATTTTATTTATGTTAATTAATAGTGTTGTAAATTTATTCAATGGAAAAGCATTAGTAAAAAGATTAAAAAAAAAAGAATATTGATGGCCAACAAATTTAAAAGGTATGCCATTTATTATTTTTTGGTGGAGAAATAAAACAAAAAATAAAATAGAAATGGTTCAACCTCTAAAATGGAGATGAATTGATTTGATCAATTCTCTCTCAATTCCATCATCCGGCCATGCCAAAGAAAAGCAAGAAAATTGAAAAGCAAAAATAATTTTAGATAAAAACATGTTTCAATGAAAAATAGTTTAAAAGGTGCTATGCAAGAGTTGCATAAATAATTTATTTTCTTGAAAACAAATATGTATGTGTTGAAAGAGTTTGAACATATGCTGTTGGAAATTAATCAAAGCTACCATTCTAACTCCACAATTCCACCGGATTGTTGTAGACTAGAATTATTCAAGGTAAGCTCCAAAATTTGTAATCTTCACCAAAGTTTCTCAAAGGTATGTTTCTGCAATTTTAACTTGTTTATAATTCAGTTTACATATATACATATTGATTATATATTTAATTCTGCTACAAATCGTATATGTGAGACATATATTTAAGTTTTTCAACATGTACACAATCATAAGCATACACCCAAAAATACGTTAACATCATCGTACATCGATAGCGTCTTAGAAAGATACAGTTTCACTAACTATAAGACAGTTAATGTACCTTTTAGACATGGTGTTCATCTTTTAAGGAGAATGTCTCCTCAGACGAAAGATGAAAGAATTATAATGTCTAACATACCATATGTATCAGCTGTTGGCAGCTTGATGTATACTATGATGTGCACGAGACCTGATATTAGTATGGTTGTAAGTGTTACAAGCCAATATTAGTCTGATGCGGGTCACGGCTATTGGATGGCAATCAAACTTATCCTAAAATATGTTAAGGGTACTAAGGATAAGTTTCTCATATATGGAGATGATGACTTACAAGTGAGAGGATACACAGATACAGACTTCCAGTCTGATTTAGATGATAGAAAGTCTACATCTGGGTATATGCTTACTCTTAATGGTACCGGTATAAGTTGGAAGAGCACCAAGCATTGGTCCATAACTAACTCTACTATAGAGTGTGTACAGTACATTGTCGCTTCAGAAGTTGCAAAGAAAACTGTGTGGATTCATAAGTTTGTAGCCGAGATTAGAATAGTTCCAAGTTCAATGAACCTATCCCACTCTTTTGCGACAACAATAAGGCCATTGCACAGGCCAAAGAGCTGAGAGTATACCAAAAATTTAAGCATGTGGAGCAAAAATACCACATCATTAGAGAAATCCTGTCCAAAAGAGATGTAATTATTTATAGAATAGATTATGTAAATAGTATAATGGGCCCACTTACTAAGGCCTTAACTCTAAAAGTGTTTGAGAAACACGTAGAGTCTATGAGTATTAGATACCACTGTGATTGGCATTAAGGCAAGTAGGAGATTATTAGGATTGTGCTTATGTGTTATCCCAGATTTGTATAAATATTTGATATCTATATAGTATATATTTTATTAAATCACTAATTACTATTTAATTATATGGTTTATTGCTTTTAACACTATAGATATTATATGATCTGAAGGAGTTTAAATCATGTCTAAAAGAGTTTAGACAAGTACTAAGAGTTAGCAGATATTCCAAAAGTTTGAACCTTATTTGTAACAAGACCAAGACCTCAGAATATACTAGTAGTGACATAGTTGCAAAAGTTACAATCGGGTGCTAAAAAATGTCATTATGCAATTATATTCTCAAATATATGTTCCTGGTCTATTACTACCGATGCAGGTCTATCGGTGGATTCCTTTTATACATATAGATATAGATCAGTGTATGTCTATATCTATAGGGTACAGATGATTGTTCTTAGCTGACCATGAGCTCAGAGGTTGTATAAGTATATTGGTATTCAAACAGGACTGGATACTAAACAGACTCATGAGGACCCCCAATAGACATCCTATATTACCGTCAATTGAATGTCCTCTCGAGTTGAGTAATATACGAGGTCCTCTGACATGAGTGCCACGGTGGGCTTATAAGTAATCCATTATACTTTAGTTCTAGGCATATCAAAGAATTTTCATACTCTGATCGCTGGGTGTCGCTGAGTATGGTCCGATGCTCATGGAGTCTAGTGTGCGTAAAGATATGAGATCCGTCAGCTCACATAGGAAGTAGTATATCCAGATGCTCCGAGATAGTATTTCAAGAAAGTCTTATGGTCATAAACAATATACCTAGGAAGAGAGTTTCCACAGAGTTGAACAGTATGGCAAAGAGTTTGCATATAATGTTCTGTAAGCTACTATTCTGGAGATAGGTTTATGGATGCGTATATGGGAATTTGACAGTGTTGATCTATGTCCCTGCACATCTAGGATATAGATAATGAAATAAATATATATATTCATTTGAAGAATCGGGTGTGGACCTAGGAATCTCGCAATATGGAGTATATTCGTTATGCACTAGGGCAGCGTATCAGATTAAATTATTCAATCCAGTAATATCCAGCACTACCACAGGAATGTGTACATGTTCGTATTTAAGTACTAAATACAATAATTAATTAAAAATTATTATTTATTAATTTTATCACGACACGTGGTGCATTGTATACCCTAAGTTGAGTTTATACAAGTGTGAGATTTTGTGGAATCTACTAAAAGGTATACTTAGTAACCATTAAAGAGAGACTTAATGATAATTTCACACTTTGATTATTTAAATATTAAATAATTAAAATATCTCAATATAATATATTATTATCTTATAATATAATAATATTATATGTTAATGCTTAGTTGTCAAGCATATAAACATATAATATTATTATTTATTATTATAGAATATAATGTAAACTTGGTGGCCAATTTTACACTAATATATTATTATATTATATTTTAATACATATATGTTAGAAATATGTGTCACACCCCAAACCCAAAAGATTTGACACACGACATCACTTACATTCATTCAATAATATTTAAACATTCATTTTAATTTCTTTCAGAATTATAACTATTGAATTATGACTGAGACAATTAGTAAACCAGAGATACACAGAGTTTTCTCAGAGATTAACACTCTACTACGTCACCAGTAGCAATTTTGTTATCGGAAGCACAGAATATATCCATTGCAAATTCTTACTTAAAATCAACCAATAACCACACTTGGTGAAACTTAAACCAAATTCAACCACACACAATAAAATAATACATAAGTATTTATTCAATAGGGACAAATCAAATATCTTATCCCACATATCCCCAAATGAAACACTCAGCAACCTAGCAAATTAGGGAACCCAAGAAATAGCAGAAGCCTTGACAAATCCGCTAAGCACACATGTACCTTATTTACCTAAAATCACCATAAACTATAATGAGTATAAAACTTAGTAAGCATACTAATTTTTCATATATCAAATACAAATACATATATGTACACAATGCATATGTATGATATGCTGTGATCAATCAAAATCATAATCTTATCAAATCACATATCATGTAAGCGCTTACACATTCTTTCAAAATATATAATAGGAATATCATCACTCAACTACTACTTAGTAGGACTTACATATCACATATCACATAATGAGCCAAATGTCACTCGTAGGTGACATACCGTATGAGAGAAATAGTATAAGTGAGGTTTTTAAATCACACATATATAATGCTCATGCCTGAAGGTAAAAGCCAAACCCTTACCCTGATCATCGGTGAGTCCTCTCACATGCACCAATACACCACCACACGAATGTGATGACTCACTCTACCTTTAGGTACCAATAGGATCCTCCCTACATACGGAACACATAACACATACCAATCCCGAAGGAAATGCCACACATAAAGGCTCTACAAATCACATAAAATGCCTACTAAGTTAATAGTGAGTTCAAGCATCCTTAAAACACAAAACGTTTCTCATAGACATTTTCCACTTCAAAAGCTTTCTTTGTTAAACACATTTCATTTTGAAAGCTCACTTTCTTAAATACATGTATGTCCATGCTCAATGTCAATGCTCACATTCATAAACATATTTCTTTCACATTTTATATCAAATATACTTTGGCATAACATAAACATATTTCTAAGCACATTTTCAAAATCATACATAGACAATTACTATACTTATTGTGATTTCAGTCAAAGTCTAGTATACTTACCTCTTAGCACTTTCGGGTACAAGGCTTAATTCTCCTTAACCTATCAATGGAGATTAATCCTTTCATAAGCCTCACAATTCACACAAAACAATTTAAATAGCTTACAAAATTATACTTATTGCACTTATCACATCCAATTGGTCTAATTACTTGGTTTCTCGAAACCTATCATTTTGACCACTTACACTTAACAAAATTTTCTTATATATCAAATGATGTCCAATTACTCCAAAATCAGAATATATCATTCTTAACTTATATATCCTTCTTATGTATGAATATTGAATCATAATTCCTACGCAATCTATTCCATAAACATCATCAAATCCATACTATTATCCTAACATGATCAAGATATTTACTGAACAGTATTCAATCTCCTAATTTTATAAAATCATATACTAACTCAAAAATTATAAAACTACCACTGAAATACGCTTGACACATATCTCAATCCATGATAAATATTTCAATTCAAAATCACTGTCAAAAGGATTTTAAAACTATTTTAGTTTATAGCTTTGAAAATCTGTTTATCAAATACTGCAATGAGCTGACACTCTTTAGAAAATCATAACAATTTAACCATATTGATCTAAATTCTCAACTTTGAGTATGTCATATTAGACATATAAAATTATCATATTCCATAAATTCATAATTTTTAAATATCATTAAGTAGATCAGAAATTATTTGTCACTGTATTATACTGTTTACACAGGAAATTTCTAGAATTTCAGGGTCATTTTGGTAAATTCACTAAAAAATTAATTTCGGAAATTTTCAATCGATTCAAAGTCTTAGATAATCATAAATATATCTAGTTTCATATACTCAAAATTAAAAACCAAAATCGAATCACAACAATTTATAAAATTCCTGGATCAAGAGACTATCAAGTAAATATTCTACAATTCATCAAGATTTATCAAGCTATCTACATAGATCATCATCAGTTCTCACAATATCTTACGAAATACACATCAAATCCTCAATTATAAATATTTTCAGAAATTAAAATTAAAGGAATTAACTTAATTAACACCAATAAATTAAAAAATTGTTGTGATATACCTCTTAAAATCCAAAATTCCAATTTCTTCTTCTTTTTCTTTTTCTTCTTCTTCTCTTTCTCTCCTCTCTATTTCTCTCTTTTCTCTCTCTAAAGGGGTAGCTCGACCCAAAAATGAGTAAATTAGGGTTTCAAAAGTGTATTTTTATACTAAGAGGCTAATTTTTAATATTTACAAATTTGCCCCCAAAACTTTTAAAGTATTATAATTTGGTCCCTAAAATAAATATAAAGTCTTGCAAATAAACCCAATGCTAATAGTATATCCTTAACCTATACAAACACTACTAATAACAATACATAAATCAAGTATCACCCACATACAAATAAAATAGATATATAAATACTTATTCTTACCGATTATAGATACTGGTTACAACAATATGTGTGTACAACTTGTGAGAAAAAGGATGGAGGCAATTGTTGCTTCATTTTGATTGTTGTAAGAAAAGTATTGCTTGCTTTTGAATAACAGTGGCCGGCCAAATAGATGAAAAATGGAGATATTATCTTTTCAAGTGTTGAAATTGTTCTATAATGCATCTCTACTAAAAGTTATCAATTACAATAACACTGGCATTTGTTTATTGATCAAAATGTTGATCAAGGGAAAACAAGTTTATAGGGTTTAAGAGTTAAATTGGGTGCTGATAAATTAGAGCTGCTATTCTAGCTTGCAAAACTTACCAAGTTGATGATTAGAACTGACTACTAGTAGGACTCCAAGTGAACCCTTAAATTATATGTGTAAAAAGTTATACATTTCTATAATTTCTCAACCTTTCAAATATATTAATATGATTAATATATTATTTATTGTGTTTATTATAATATTTTAATTATTCTATTGCATTTAAATATGTATGAGATATGTATTTTATACAATGAACACTATTGCACATGCATACACCCACGTACATTAGATCCCCAATATATGTGTCATTTACCTTTTTGCTTACTATTAATACTAATACCAATTTATTTTGTTTTTACTTTAGATTTTATTTTTATTTGTATACTTGTTCAAGTTTACATTACGGTTGTTTCATAAGTGAATACCTTGGTGTATGCAAAGGACTTGCAGTCTTGAATTAATCACACTTGACCCAAAGATAGAAAGAACTCTTAGAAGGCTACATCAAGAGCAACTACACAATGAAACTATGGAGAATCAAGATGGTGAACTTGCACCTTTGGATAATAATCAAGAACTTTGAAAAAATATACGGTGTCGTTGGCTGATGGCATTATTTCAAGTATTCGAAGGCCTACAATTAATGAAAATAATTTTAAGATAAAGTCTAGTACCATCCAAATGCTCAAGGACTCGATACAACTTGGGGGACTTCCTAATGATGATCCGAACGAATACATTACAAACTTCTTGAAGATTTATGACACCTTCAAGTTTAATGGAGTTTCAGATGACGCTATTAGGATAATGTTGTTTCCATTCTCATTGGAGATAAAGCAAAAAGTTGATTGATGTCTTTTCCATTCGATTCCATTTCTACTTGGGATAATTTGGTGCATAAGTTTTTAACCAAATTCCTTTCACCAACCAAGACTGCCAGGATGAGGAATGATATTACATATTTTGTTCAACATGACCAAAAATTTTTGTATAAGGCTTGAGAAAGATTTAAGAACATGTTAAGGAATTGCCCACATCACGGAGTTCTGAAGTGGTTGTTAGTACAAACTTTTATAATGGGCTTGTAAGACAGTTGAGGACAATTATTGATATAGTAGCTGGGGTTGCTTTGATGAACAAGTCTACTGATAAGAAATATTATTTATTGGAAGAAATGGCAGCTAACAATTATCAGTGGCCAGCTAATAGGGTGAACCCAAGAAAGGTAGTTGAAGTACATTAAGTAGATGCTTTGACATCTTTGATAGCTCAGGTTAGCCTTCTTGCTAAAAAGGTTTAAGTATTTGAAAGTTAATTCAGTGAGAAGCCAATCAATTACTTGTGAACATGGGGTTTTCAAAAGTTATCAACGCTCCTGCGTTCCCATCCAATGCCTCAACATTAAAGGTCAACGCTGCAGCGTCCATTCATAACACCCCATCATCTACTGTTCATTTAGAATGCCAACAGTCACTAGCCCAACACCCCTGCATTGCCATCTTGAAACACCGCAGTGTTGATCAATTTCAAAATGATTGTTGGATCGCCAAAAATCAAGGCCCCCTAGCATTAAGTAGTAAAATAGAGCAGCGCTCTAATGTCTCTGAATCAACTTCAACGCCTCAGTGTTCCAATGGTTTAACGCCCCAACGTTCATGCAAAAACAAGATGAATACTCTAGCATTATAAAGAGAATGTCCCAGCGTTGGCATGAAAACTAGCTTAAAATGTTAGATTTACCATTTTTCTTCAGTCACCCTTCTCTCTAAAACTCTCATTCTTTCTCAACCAAATATCAACCAACACCAACAGTCACCCAAACCAACTTCAAAAACACAATTGCCACCATCTTAACACTACTTTACTGGATTAAAACAACAAATCATCACCAGAATCTTCCAAATCCATCCACTCATAAAACTCAAATTTGAGCTAATTTTCACAATAGGGCCTATGAGGAGTAGAGCTAATTCTTTGAGGAGTCCCTCTTACATTCCACTCGATTTGTATCTCAGGAAGTGGCAGATCAGTTTCACAACATGATTCTCCGTAACTCCATCATTTCGAATTAGCTTAGATGAGGAGGATTTCCCTAACATTATCTAGATGATCACAGAGAGACATTTAGGGGCATTTTGTGAGACTCCAATCCTAGGAATTGTGCCATAATGACTAGGAGGCTAATCAATATTAGGCAAATTTTACAAGCAGATATCTTGACTTGCTCGAGGCTTACCAAGAACAACTTATGCTTACCATCCTTGGTTACTGCATTGTGCACCAAAGTTGGAGTTCGCAGGGACACACACGAAGACTTGATCCCTCCACTCAAGCTATGTTCTCAAAGAAAGTTGGGGGATCATTAGTCAGGGAGTCTCATCGTCTAATCTACATTTAATTAAAAAAAACCTCTATGGCATACATCTTTTCAGTATACCAAAGCACTCGAGCATTTCAAGTTTCCTATTAGCTAGTTATAAATCAACCCGATAAGGTATAACATAAAAAATGTTATAAAGAAGGAGCCAATCACAATCATGGGTCATTCTTTTTTTCCTAATTTGGAATTTCATGCCAAATACACATGCATAACAGAGAAATTGATTTTTTCCGAGAGTGATAGCCTAAAAGGGTGACTTATTTAGTGGAAGGGTGACTTATTTAGTGGGAAGGGGTGCAGACCTACTTGTCAGATAAGTGAGTTCAGATCCTATTCTTCCAAAGTCGTCACCACCAATCGTGCCCACCCCTACTTTTATGCCACAACTCATGTAAATAAAAGCTTGAAGCCAAGTCACAATCGAGACTGAATCAAACCAAACATATACATACTTCCATTTGATTTGACAAAACCTGAATTGAACCGCATTGGGTTCGCTTATTTGTACCTCTTAATTGTTTTCAATGTACCATATGCCTATCTGCCAAAAAAATGAATGCCCAGCGTGAAACTGGGAAAATTTTGTCTTACATCTTTACTTTTGGTGTTGGGGACTTCGAATAATGGGAAGTATTTGATGTACCAAGCCTATGCTATACTTGCTTCTGAAGTTTCGGGTGCTTCGTCCGTGTATGTAGTCTTTACCCCCGGCAAATGAAACTCGGCGGCTTCTTATGATTTAATAAAGGTCTCTAAAATACCAAGAGTTTGTGGTGATTTTTATAGTAAATTTATGTATTGTCTTATCAATAAAGATCATCTGTCTTTACAAGTGAACATTGTTGTGCTATTTATTCTTCTAAAATTTTTTCTGTAACTGGATTTGCTGCCATAACATTTTGCTTAATATAGTAATAAAAGACCCTTAGATGAATCGCCTAAAGTTAATGGTAATAGGCCAATACGGAGAAGTTATTTATGTATTTTATTTATTTTTTGCTATTGTTATTTAGAAATCAAGTGATGTAAATTTTTATAATTTTTTAAGTAAAATTGAAATTTTTATAATTAATATATAAAAATATCGGATATATCGAATATTGTCACGTTCTTAAAATTGTGCCTCAAAGTACATCCATTTTAAAGATATTATCCATTTTCAGTGTCTCTAATTAATATAAGAATAGTGTTATATTTTTCAAATTTTATATTTTAAATTAAAATGTTAAATAATTATTAAGGGTGAATGATGCAAAATTTTAAAATTTATCTATTACATAATTTCATCATTCAATAATTACTTAACACATCATAGTTTTACCATTTTATAATTATTTAACATATATTTGAAATTAAAAATTTTTAAATATCATTTTAAAAACATTATTATTATTAATATAAGTGGCATTTATGAAGTCAAAGGTGATACTAGAATAACCTAATCTAACCTATTTAAGTAATCATCGTAACAGAATTAGGTTAGTTTTTGTATATACGGAGGAATTTGACTTTGGTGTGGAACCAGCAGAGCAAACCCTCAATTCATCTTTGCTATGTATGAAAGAGGGAGAAGGAGAATGGTAATTGAAGAGAGGAAGCAGAAGAAACAGGAGAATGAGAAAAGCAGTACGATGTGAGGGAGAATAATGGTGTGCTCCTGGAATGCTGGAACTGCAGCTTCATCCACCAAGATAAGATATCGATGGAAGAGTCCTGAATCTACCGATGAGTCCCAATGGTCCGTTAGTCTTGGCCCAACGGGCGGGCACCAATTACTCCCACTGGTGGGCCTAATTATGTAGCATCAATCGGCCTGGCCTTATAGCTCAGTTCGTCTTCAAATTGCCGCATGCCAACACTCGTACCCAATACCTGGAAAATTTTCTCCCGCAAGATAAAAATTTCTTCTGCATTGTTTTCTGGAGTCCCATTACATTATCAAAACAATTCTGCTAATATTAAGGAAAAGGTGAGAGAATCAGGCTGAAATTCCCATTAAATTTGAGTTTTGATCTTGGCCACAGCCATTAAGAATTTAACATAACAAGTTCCACATAAGTAGCATGGGTGCTCAACCAATTTGATTCATCAAGGAAAAGGTATAAAACGGGACAAATACAAAATGAATGCTCAACCTCTCATTGAAGTGGTCACGATTAGCAATTGAGTGACTGGACATTCAAATTTCATATATATTTAGTAATAATCGAAGAGCCTACAGTAGTTCACATGTTGACAAGCAAATACTGTTACAAAAATAACATGGGGACTGGCCCACATACGAGGAAAAACAATTTATTGAGCAATGACCGTGGATTATATAAAGTTGGAGGTATACCAATAAGTCTCATTCTCGACCTATCAAAATAATTGAAGGCTACTGAAACTCAAGACAAATGTAAGATATGTTCCCTGTCTACATATTATCAACAAATGCAACTACTTGCAGAGCCGTCATTATTCTTTTGAAGCACGTGCTTACATTTATTCAATCATAGTCTTTCTAAATAAATTCCTCAGGAGGTCTCACTTCCTTTCCTGCATCCAAAAACCAGATACCAAAAGAAAATATCCAAGGGCTCGGCAACATTATCATGCAACATATTCGAGCAAGTTAGTTACATGCTATAACTAACTTTCAAATGCAAAACTGATTTTCTTCAAATCAACTGTATAATATGATTCAATTGTATCATTAAAACTACAGGATAATCTCCTGCAGCATGTGCTATACTTCATATGGGATTTTGCTAAATACAGTAGGCCGCAAAAAAGCAGTGAGGAAGCACACTATGGCTAACAATTTAATAGACCATACAATAATACATTTTGAGACGCTAATTCCTGTAAGGATGTACCCAAGCCAAAGTAGTAAAAATAATCCAAACGATTTTGTCTTTTCAACCAGTGAATTTAGCACAACAGTCAGTGACAAAATTAATACAAGTATAATCAACATGGTCAAACATAGAGAGAAGCTCAGAGCAGGGCACAAACAGGTAAGCAAATCGGAATAACAAACTGTCAGCTACCACCACAGATATATTTCCAGTTTGGTAGAATCACATGCAGACTACACAGATTAGTACTAGTAGTCTACTAACAAGGTGTCTCACTGCCTTAACATATTAACACATATTACGATCTAAATACATCAATCTGCATCAAAATACAAATTTTAAAAAAAAAATGAAATGCTTTTCTTCATTAACATATTCAGAACAAAAAAAAGCATTAACTTGCTGAGCAAAGCATTAACTTACTGATTAGATAACTCATTTGTAGCACATTCTGAAGTTTCAGCAACTTTTCTTTTTGCAAGCAGCTCCTTCAGAGATTTTACTTCATTTTCAACACCAAGGTACCTGTTATTCAGCAGCTGAACCCTGTCTTTATGTGCTTCAAATTTTGCAATCCACCCTCCTTCAAAGTCATTAAATTTCTTTTCAATCAACATACGGTTCATTCTAAACTCTTCTTCTTGCTTCATGCGTTGCTTTTCCAATCCCATAGCACTCAGAACTAAACCTCCACCCCCAGCAACATCCTTGTACAGTGGCTCATCAGGCTGTGGACAGCGTGCTCTATATTCAGCAAATGCTTTTCTAGTCTCCTTTAAAGTCTTCTTGTATGCCTCAAGGAGATTTCCCATGAAATACAGTTCACGCTCAAATCTATAAAATTCTGCCTGTCTTTTCTGTTCCACCTCATACTCAGCCTTATGCAAGAGTTCAATCATGTTATCCCGCTTCTGCAATTCATTAAGTAAAATCTGATGATTCATACTTGCTTCCTCACAAGACTGTTCTTTTCCCTCATAAAGCATCTTAGCCCTTCCCATCAAATGTTGCACTTGTTCCATAACCATATGATACTCTGATGAAGACTTAGTATCCCATGATCCAAGAGTCCTTAATCGCTTATTGCCACCATTAAGAGAGTGATGAGACAACTCATTATCATGAACAATCTCTCTCTTATTTCCATTACCAAAATGCAATGACGAACCACCTGGAATTGCATCTGTATCAACCCTAGATGCAAGGAACTCCCCAGGTAAATCATCATCAGATATGTGTAACCCAGATCTAAATAGAACTTGTGTTGCTTCCATTCCTTGAATATTATTCACTGAGGTTACTATCTCTAAAGTCTCACCGCCAGCAGGATTAAATCCTCCTTCCTGCTGCGGCTCCTCCTCCTCTTCTTCTTCTTGTTCTCCTCCCTCTTCCTCTCCTTCTTCTCCAACTTCTTGTTTCTTTCCCTCCTCATCACAATCCATACTCTTGAATTCATCAAATGTACACCTGTGCAGCATATGCTCAGTTTCACCCACACTATTTTGCTCACGGGATAACCATTGCACTTGTTCTTCCCTTTTATTCCCCTCAAAACCAACTTCTTTCTCATCCAAGAACCACTGCTCATGTTGTACTTTGTTCTGGTTCCTCTCAAAACCGATCACATCCTCATCTCCCACACACTCTTTTTCATCTTCCTTAACATTCTTTTTCAAATTAGTTTCATCATTTTCTTTCAAATCACTCTCAACCTCTTCTTTCAAAGCACTCACAACATTTTCTTTCAAATCAGTCTCAACACTATCTTTCGAATTAACATTTTCTTTCAAATCAGTCTCAATAGAACAATCTTTCAAATTAACAGCATTTTCTTGTCCAAGACTCAACTCAATGTTATGCTCCTTCAATTCACTTCTCTTAACATCATCAAACCCATCACTGATTTTCACATCCCCATCGCAGTCCTCTTCCACCTCCTCTTTCACCTCTTCTCTCAAAAAAAGTTCCTTCTTTTGACATTTTATCAAACACTGCATATGCGACGCATAATAGCAATGCCCCAAAGGTGGATCTGCCAACAATTCCTTCTCCATCATAAACCATATCAAACCAGGCCAATCCACTTTCTCAAAGTTCCCTTCTTTGATCATCTTCGTCGTCTTCAAGACTTCTTCGGGCATCATCCACATGTCATCATGCAAAAGCATCCAATTTAACACTATCTCCTCAACAATCCTTGTCGAATCCTCTGATTCCTTCTCAGGAGTCTCCGCAGACCCATCAGACGCATTCACATTGAACTTATCCTTCTTAGGAAATTTCAAGGCACGTCCCAAATCCGCACGGTTCACGCCGATTCTCACGCTGTTAACGTAGCTGCAACGATCTTGGTAACTCGCTATCAGTTGCGCGATGAGATCTGTCCGAATGTTCGTATCAAAATCCAAATGAACAAAATCCCATAGCCCGAGCCTTCTTAACAGCGACTCGTGGCGAGAGAAATCTAGGGTTTTTTTAAAGGGTACGAAAGGGATAGGTTTTAGGGTTTCTTTGAGAACTTCAAGCTTCTCCAGAGACCTCTTTTCGCGTTTCTTTTGCTGCGCTAGCTTCTTGCGGTTGAGAGGCCGGCGACTATACGTGGCATGAATGGTGGTGGCGGACACATGGTGGTTTGAGATTGGCTGAGATGTGGGGGAGATAAGCATCTCCACATCGTCTTGGTTCTGATCTTCTTCAACTTGTTCTTGCGATTGCAATGAATATTGAGGATTTGGGGTTTCTAGGGTTAGGGTTTTGGGTGATATGAAATTTTCCTCCAATTGCTGCTTCGGCGGTGACGGTGACGGTGGCTGCTTTGGTGATAGCTCTTGGGTCACGTTAGGGTTTTGCGGGGCAGCATTTGTATCTTGACTGAAAGAATCAACTGTAGAAGTGACCATGGCTTTGGTGATGGTGACGATATCGAAGCAGTGCCGTTTCTCATTCGCTGCTCAAGGTAAAATGTGAAGGGGCTGCCGCTTCGTCTTCTCTAGGAGCGATTAGCCCTTAATTTCTGCCACGTCAGCCAACCAGTTTCGTCTGCGTACATATAAACGAAATAATTAAGAGAAAATGAGATACTAGAAAAATAATATATCGGCCCATAGAGAGAATTTTAAAAAATTTTGTTTATACTGTTGTTGTCGGGAAATGAAATCTATTCAAATTACTGAGAAAAATGGTAAAAATAAAAATTTATTATGTTTTGATCAAAAATATTAATCAACAGTATCAAAGGCTAGTCAGGACTGATTAACAGTATTCGACGATCGATAAACAGTAATTAACGACCACTTAACAACAGTCAATGCTCCTCGGTTAAAAGTTATTTTTTGAATAGTTTTTTTATAATAATATGTTAATAAATTTTTAAACTCTTATATAATTAAAAGGTTGGGATAGTTTGGTTAATTAAAATATTAATTTTTAATCTTTAATTAAAAGTTAAAGTCTTTTATTAGTATTTAATTAATTTTAAATTCTTTTTTCAAACCGGAGATAATTATACTTTTATTAAATTTAATAAATTTTTTATTAATTTTAATAAATTTTATTATTTAATAAAGGTGTAAATAAAATTTTTAAAATTTTATGAATTTATTTTTTTTTTTTAATTTTTAAAAGTCACATATCATTTTTTTAATAATTAATATAATAACATCCATAAAAAGTTACAAAGACGACAAAAAAAATTTTCTTAATTATTTTAAAGATGAAAAAATGAACCACAAATTTTTTTAAAATCTAAGCATAGGAAAATTTAATAAAGTTTAAAATATATTTAATTATAAATTTAATAAAATATACCATAGTTTTTTAATTTTTTAAGAAAAGGAAAAGACAAATACGTATTAATAGTATTCAAAGTTAAAGAATGATTTCATTTTCATCAATCTCATCTCATAAAGTCGTTGTTTCCACTTTCCAACAATTTCAGACTTCAATCATCAATCTTCTGTTTTGTTCGGGGTATTAACACTGTTACCCCTTGAGGTTTGATAAATTTACACTGTAATGGCGTCTTTCTCTTTAATAACACTATCACCCCTTCTAACTACTATCCGTTAAGTCACCGTTTTATCACAATTTCTTACACATGCAAAAGAATTAAAATACTCTCACTTATAGTTGAATTCATTTTTCAATACAAAAAAATCTCTTGTCACTAAAAATATTTTAAAAAATAAGGCTAATAACAAAATCTCACAAATCTAATCATGTATGTGTCAAACCATTCCAACTTCAATAATTTTTTTTTAAAGAAACTTCAATAATTTAAATGCGTAAAAACTCTTATAAAGTATTATAAAAATAAATATAAATAAATAATTTGATAAGATTAATCAAATTAAATTTAAGTTAATTAATATTTCAAATCTAATAATTAATCTATAGTAAATTTTAATATTTTCTCATATTTTTATGGTTTATATTATATAAATTAAAATAATATAAAAATATACTCTTTAAGTTTCAAGCATATAGTTTTCTTATAATTTTGTTAATATATTTTTAGATATTCTTTAGATAACTTTGAGATTGAGATTAATCTGATTTAATTATATGAAATTAAAATTTTAATAAAGACACTTACTTGAATAATGATTGAGAAGAGATATCAAATTGTTAATTGTCACCGAAAAGAAAAAAAATAAAAAATAAAATCTTTAATTTTAAAATTTTAAAATTGATATGATAATTATTTTTTTTTCTAAAAAATTGTTGAACTTAAAATGGTTTGTCACTCTTATATACGACTAGATTTGTAGAATTATTTTCGGTGATAAGAGTTTTTTTTATTGAAAATTATTAAGTCAAGAATAAATTAGGGTACTTTAGTTTTTTTATGCGTAAAAAATAGTGACAAAACGGCAAGTCAACGGAGGTAGTTAAAAGGGGTGATAGTGTTATTAAAGAGAAAGACGCCATTACAGTGTAATTTTATCAAAGATCAAGGGGTGACAGTGTTAATACCCCTATTTTGTTCTTCTGTCATTTCTACCAATTTCAGACTTCAATTGTAAGGTCTCCATCTCGTCGCTTTGCATCTCTGATTCTCTCTTCTCAGCCGCCGGCTCAGTAGCCACACACTAGTCAATTATCTTTTCGCTTCTCCAACTGAAATTATTGGTATGTTTTAATCTTTTTTATAATCTTAATCTCTTTTTAATCTTTTCAATTGTTTTTTTAAAAATAAATATGATGTTGTGAAACTAAAATATAGGTAAAGATAGATAAACAAAAATTATGTGAAATGAATGAAAGTAGAGATTAAAGTAATTTGGCAGAGCAGATGTATTCAGTTAATTAGTTTTCATTAAATAGTTTATGAGTATAATATTGGGGAAAAAGTTTTAAATTCTTTTAAATGGTTAATAAGTTATAAAATATTAATATAATTTTTCATATTTTAAGTTATATATTATAAACTATTATTATTATATAGTAATTATAATATTTAAATTAGTCATGACATCTATATTAAATATTTGAAAGTTACAAATATTTATTTATAATATCATTACTATTATTGAAGAGTTATATATTTTAAATTATTATAAGAATTATAATATATTAAATTATTCTTATTAAATATTAAAATTAATTGGTATAAATTTCTAACATAAATTATATATTAATAATAAAATTACAAAATATTTAAAATTATAATAATTATACATTAATATTAGTATTAATATCTTAAGTCTTATCTATTATTATATAAAGGGTGCTAATCATTTATTATAAAAGAAAATGGGTGTGTGAGTGAGAAAGAAAATAACAGAGAAAATAAATGAGAATTGATCCATGCATATAAGGGAAAAGTTCACAAATAGATTTTTAATTTTTTTTTTTTAAACAAATGTAAAATGATTATACTTTATTAACCAAATAACTTATTTTTGGACACATTTATCCTTATATCAAACTTATAACTTCTTTCTCTTTTTTTCAACGAAACTTCAAAGTTGATATACTGAACCCAAGTCTATTGATGGCTGAATATTTTTGAAGTTGTTATTGCAAAAATCAAGTGTTGCTGAGTATATTTATCGCTTTAAATTAAAGAAATAGTTCCGGTAAGTTTTCTAAACTTTGTTAGAAAATTTAAATTTGTTAAAAATTAGATAAAATTTACATTTAAAGTTAAAAGTAGTTGTTATTAACGAACTAAATGTGAAAAATGAGTTAGAATGGTATAAAAGACGTTGAAATCCGGCCAAAAATAAGTTTTGGAGTGTGTTTGGCAAAAACCAGAAGGCGGTTGATGCGGCCACCGTCAATTTAGGCATCGTGGAGGCACATCTCGGACCGGAATGTGCCCCAAGATGCGTATATTGTGCGCATCTCGGGTTCGAGAAGGCCCCGAGGAGCGTACAATATGCTCATCACGAGGGCACATCTTGGGGCCATCACGGGGGCACATCTCGGACCCGAGATGTGCCCCCGCGATGCGCATTTGTTTATTTTCAAATATTTTATTTTTTAAAATAATTTTATTAATTTTCTTTTTTGTTTTTTCAGGTCATATGGAGTACGAGGCAATAGTTTTTTGTTTTGGAGGAAAGTGGGAGAGTTCTAGTGATGGGAAAGAAAGTTATGTTGATTATAGTAAATTTAGAATTTCGGTTCCGAAATATATTAATTTTGAAGATCTTTTTTAAATGCAGTATGTTATACCTTGAGAGTCGACAATGTGAACTGTAAGGTGACTTTGAAAATCAAACTTGATGCAACGAGGTATAACCTAAAGCCTATTGAGATTAGAAACGACAGTGATGTTCGATTTTTTTTTAGCGCCAATAGAAGAACATACTGTCCTTTATGTGTAACAGTGGATCCTAAAGCTCCCGTTTATGAAGATGATGTACAGCCCTCAATCAAAATTCACCATCAATTCATACTCATTTTATGTCAGCTAGCGGTAGCAACCAAGTGAGCCATACATCTCTATCAGTTCCAGCAATGGTTCTTGCAAACACAACGAATGAGTATCACAATGTTTCTCCTATACCCTTTAATAAAGACCCAGGCTATACACATTACGCTTGTTATGACATTGAAAATGTTGGGGATGTGGAAATAGACTATGATGATGTTAGAAATGTTGATAATTTAAAAGGGGGATGATTTAGCAAATGGCGAACGTTATTATATTTCGACAAGCTCCCTAAATGTTAAAGCTAAAAGAATAGATTTTTGTGAAGCGGAAAACCCCTTTGCGTTTATGCCTCCAATACCACTATCAGATTTGGGCATTTTGGATAAGATATCGAGTAGTGGAATTGGCGATGTGTTTGTAGGAAAGTTATTTGATAACAAAGATGAACTTCACCAGGCTATTAGTATGGTAGCACTTAAAGGTAATTGGAGCTTTAAAATGTCAAGGTCAACAAAAGATCATTTTGAGATCAAATGTGATGATGATAGATGTCGATGGTGATTACGTGCAGTGTCGATAGATGCAAGGAAATATTTTATTGTACGCAGAATTGATTCAAGTCACGTGTGCCAATTAGATAGATTGCGCGATGGTCATCGACAAGCAAAGTCTCGGATTATTGGCAAATTCATAAAAAAAAATAAGTTTGCATCTGCGAGTTGACTTTATAGACCGAAGGAAATCCAAGCAGACATACATAAGGAGTTTGGTGTGGACATAACTTACCCTACTGCTTTGAGGTCTAAGGAGCATGCATTGGTGTTGATACGTGGTACTCTAGAGGGTTCATATAAATTACTTCCTGCATACTGTCATATATTAGAACAACAGAACCCAGGTACAATCACGCATTTGGAGATTGACGATTGCAAGCACTTCAAATATTTTTTCATGGCTCTTGGACCATGTATTAGAGGGTTCCAGTCTTCTATCCGACCGGTTATTGCAGTTGATGGTACATTTTAAAAAAATGCATACTTGAGAACAATGTTTGTGGCTGTTTGCAAAGATGGAAACAACCGGATTTTTCTACTTGCATAGGGTATTGTTGACTCTGAAAATGATGCTTCATGAAAGTGGTTTAAAGAAAAACTCTGAGGAGTTATTGGTGATCTTGAGAACCTTGTATTTATATTTGATCGACATGCTAGTATCGAGAAGGCCATTAACGAGGTATTTCCTAATGTATATCATGGTGTATGCGTCCATCACTTGAAGTGTAATTTGGTAGAACGATATAAGATACCATCGCAGACAACAAAAGGAGGGGGATATTTGGCCTCCTATTTTGTTGCTGCCAAGGCGTATCGCATAGCTGACTTTCAAAGGGAAATTTATAAGATGCGAGAAATGAAACCGGAGGCAACGAGATACTTGAAGGAAGAGGTTAGTTTTTCAAAATGGGCTCGATCAATGGGAGCATTCAGAAGATATGACATCATGACCACCAACATTACAGAGAGCATTAACACTATTGCGAAGGAAGGATGTGCCATGACAGTGACTGCCTTAATTGAGTAGATCCGAGAGTTAATGCAAAAATGGTTTGTTGAGAGACGTGAGGTTGCAGAAAATATGTCAAACTTCTTGACCACTTGGGCCCATGACAAGATTTGAAAGCACAATGATGATTCCGCTCGCATGATAGTGCATGCAATAGATCGATCTCGTTTTGTTGTTAAGGACGAAAAAAGAAATAGAATAGTGGACATCCGGGGAAAGTCATGTAGTTGTCAAAAGTTTGATATGTGGCAACTACCGTGTCCTCATGCACTTGCAGTATGCAGACAGGTCAGATTCTAGTACCAGACTCTTTGTTCATAATATTACACGACTGAGTCTTTGTTACGTGCATACAGTGAACCAGTAAATTCGGTTGGTCATCCGTTAGATTGGATTGTTCTAGAGGAGTTAAGAGCTGCTGACATCCAGCCTTCTATAGTATGCCGGTAATCAAGAAGACGTCGAAAGAATCAAATTCTATCGCAAGGTGAGGCTCCCACGAAAAATGTATGCAGTCGCTGTAAGCAGCATGGACATAATCGACAAACTTGTCGAAACCCAATTCCATTACATGTTAGTTGATGTGTTCTTTATGAGTTATATTTGTATTTTAAAGTCATGTAGTTATGGGCCTTATTTGACTAGTTAATTTGTATTTTTTTTACGATTGCATTTAATTGATAAGTTTATTATATTTCTTTTTTCCCCAATGTCGTTAATAATGCATGCTTTGACTAATTATATTTTAAACCCGACCCAGAATCCTATAACGTGGACCTAGGTAGACCCTGTTGGGCACCCTAATGGAATGCTTCCCAAAGTCCGCTATCAACCTTGGGAAATTCCATGAGGCAAACCCTAAAATATTTTTTAATTTCCTTTTAGATATATTCTTATAAACATGAGAAATTTATTTTATTTTCTAAAATTCCTGGATTAAAACGAACAGAGTTTCCCCTATTTTTTCTTAAAATCTATATTTCATAAACCTGTAGAAAATACACTTCAAATATTTCTCACATCTCTTAGCTGTAAAGGGGACCTCCCGTCCCTACCCAAATCAATCAACATCCTTTTACAATTTACAATAAAATGTATAAAATACATAAAAGAATTTATAAACATACAAAATTTAATTTTCTTTTACTATTTTTTTGCACATTTCCATAAGTCAATCGTCATTTTGGTTCTAAAAAATGACCCATGCTCAGGACCAAAATCTAGGGGATGACAATACATCAAAAACTCTATAAACATACAAACATAAACCCCACAATTCTTACTATTCACTGTCTGCTGTGGCACTCCATCCTTTAATCTAATTACATGAAAATGGGTTAAGTCAGGTGTAATTTGTCGTTACTCATTAAATCTACAAGCATCTAGGTAACGGGGTAACAACGTAGCTAATGGTAGGACATGATTCTCAATCACGCCATTAGCAAATCCCTTGATGCTAGAATCGTAGGTCAATATTTACCGATGCAAGATGTCCACCTCAGCCGTCACCCATTGCTGTTGATTGTAGTTGACAGGAATATAAACCTACATAAAATTCAAATAAGTCTTACAAATAGTACTACAAGTTATAAAAAAAATAACAACATTCACAAAAATATTATATTTTATCTTATTAACCTCAATCCACATACGTGCACCGAGTAAATCTTCTTTAGCGCCTTGGGCATATGCCATCACTTTATCACTCCATACAATGCCAATCATGTCATTTTTGTGCTGCTCATAAAGAAGTCTAAAAGTCTCCTACAAATGCAGGGCCATCGAATAATCAATAAAAATAAAATAACAAAATATAATTAATTTAATTCATCACTCACAAAGAAGTACAAATCCATAGAAGTGGACAATTGAGGCAATGCATTAGTGCAACCATATTGCCTAAGCCGAATCACCTTTAAATACTCATTAATATGATGCATTAAGAAACAATTACCGTCAAGTGAATGTGTAAATTTAAAAAGAAATAAAATGAGATAAAATTATTGAATAATTTACTTACAAAGTCATCCAGCCAGCTGTGTAGCAATTCCCGAAACCATGCCGGGTTAGCGTCTAGCCTAGGTAAGCTGACTACACCCTCATCCTTGTCCATCCAGGCCTGAAACTCAACTATGATAGTCGAGTCTATCTGCTTGAGGTTATACTTCAATTTTAAATTTCTTCTTCTCATGTATCCTTTGTGGAAATGGATTTGTATATAGGATGTGCAAATATCATGCAGGCCTATACGGTCTCCCAAATTGACTCACTCCCTTATGCGGGGTAGGCAAGATCTCAACACTTGCAGGACTGTCAATCAGTGGCTGGGGCAATATATCATAACCAATAGCTGGGGTCTGAAAATCGTATTGACAGCTTGCCGGTGTGTTCTCTCCAAACTAAAATATATGTATATATTAAAATAAGTCAAACTGCAATTAAGGTAAGGGAAAAATTATTGCATTTAAAATTTATTTTACTTACCATATTATGGCTTTCGTTCTGTTGGAATGAGCATGACTGCCTAAACCACATCATCATTTGCTACATTTGTTGTGTAAGATCGATCCGGAGTTGATTAACACTTGTTAAAATTTCATCTCTATCCTTGTCCATTCTTTGTAGAAGTGCAGCTTGTGCAGCTTTAGTACGCTCAAATCTCTTAATCATCTCCTCCCGCAGCTGCTCAATCTGATGTGTTACGCCATGGTCTGCAGATGCACTGTGTTCAGACTACAAGAAACATAACCATAGTTAATGACTTATTTAGAAATATATGAAAATTTCTCTTTAGTTAATCACGTAAATAAGTAATATACCGTTGCTCCTGGCACCGGTGCTGAATTTGTGGGTTTGTCCATTCATATCCACCCTCCTCCACATCCATAACATCATCGTTAGGGTCGCTGAAATGGGCATAGGTCCTAGGGCGCTTACTCTCGCTGTAATCATACATATTTGGTAAGTCCCCAGCATAACTTTCGCTTGGAATGCCTACACGTCTAACCAGGCACACAATTGCCTCTTTCTTCTCATGATCTTTTGGTACTAATTTACGATGTACCGAAAGAACCTATAAATCAACCAACCATATTAAGTTACGCTTAAAACAAAATAAAAGTTATAAACCAATATATATATTTTTCATTCATATCAACACATATCAAATCATTTCCTAATATTGTATCCTAAACCTCATCGAACAGTGGAGTCCCTTGAGTCTTCCAATTCAAAATATGAGGGAAACGATCACCATTATGATAACCAAAAACCTCTCCGCACACTGAAATTGCCTCGAAAATTCATACCTAATATAATTATTTTTAAAATATAAGTTTGGCGTATACAAAATAAATATATAATTAAGATCAAAAAGTTAAGTACAAGAAAATTATGGCGTACCAGAAATGCATGCAAAAAGCCATATATGTTGTAACTCTCAAACTTCCTTTATGCAAACCCTTTCCTATTTATTTTCTCAAGTTTTTGGAATGCAGCCTTCTTAAGTGAGTTATGAAGCACGGTCCATACAATATTGCCCCATGAATACTTATTAAACTCATCAAGGTCATCCACTAAACATAGAACAAAATTTTGAATCCCACTACGCTCGTCACGTGGGATCAAAACACAATGCACAAAATAAAATAAACTCAACTTTACTGCATCTGCATCGTCCATTTTCTCCAAATCCAGACGTGCGTACTATTGATCAAGAAATATGTAAGATAATTTCTTTACCCTAGAAAAATATGTATCCCATAATCGAGTGCCTAATTTCCTATGCAGCTGCTTAGTGGGAGGGTAATCTCACATTTGTAGTCCAGTGATTAGTATAAACTCCTGCCGATTAAATCGGATGCGTTTCCTCCCTATGTAAAACCACATCTCATCTTCTAAATTAAAGGTATGTACCTCACGCAACAATAACTCGTGCACCAAAATATCAGAGAATGTCAACTCTGACATATTTAAGAAATGCCCCATACACGTCTGCCTAAATAATATTTTTTGATTTTTTGTCAGTTTATCTTTTATACAATTTAGACCCCACATCTTCGCATAAGCTGTCACTGATGCACGAAAAAATATATGCTCTAAAATTCTATATTTTTTCGATACGTTCTCTTTCCTGTAACAATAAAAAAAATAAACAAAAGACATTAATATTAGAAAAAATAATAATAATGGAAAAATTCATAAATAACATGCTACATATAACATACAATATTATTTACAAAAATAATTAATTTAACATACATAAAAATCATAATACATTATAATAATTAATTACTAACATATTAATCAATATATTATAATAAAATCAAACAAAAATTAATAATTAATTACTAACATATTAATCAACATTAACTATATATTAAAATCAAAATAATCATATATAAATTATAATTACATAAGGTACTCATAATAATAATAAATAATGTTACAAATCAAAATTAATGAGTCATTTAAGCAAATTTTCCCATCTATTAGATCAATTCCTTCTAAATTCTATTTATGAAAAATTTTCTTTATTTAATTTAAATAAAATTACATTTATCCCTTTAATTTAAAATTTTTTTTAAAAGAATTTAATGTAATTTTATTAATATATTTAATTTATTTAAATAACATTAAATTTAATTAATTTAAAAAAATCAAATTCAAAAAAAAAAAATTGCGCCACGTGGCGCAACAGTGCGGCATTGCGGACGTCCGCGATGCTGCACGAGATGCGCCCTAAGGGCGCATCACGGGCGCGCACCGCGGGCCTGAGATTGACAACGGCGGCCGGCTGCTGTCTGCATCGCGAATATCGACCCAAAAATCTCAGTTTTTGCCCATTTTTAACATTTCTTACACCATTCAAACCCATTTTTCACATAAAATTCAATAATTACATCTATTTTTAGCTTCAAATAAAAATTCTAATAAATTTCTAACAATTTTATAAAGAAATTTAAATTTTTCAAAAGTTAAACAAAACTTACCAAAATTCGGCAATTTCTTTTGTTTGAAGTGACAAATATGTTGTATAAGCTCCGATCTATACAATGATAACTTCAAAATTTTTAATCTAACAATTTTTGATAATTTTCGGTGATTTTCGGTTGAGAGGATCGTTACTTTGATATATGGGCAAATGTGTCCAAAATGTAAATTTTTTGTTAATAAATTATATTTAATTTTGATTTGGTTAAAAGAGCATAATAAAAAAATAAATGGGCTATTTATGAAATATTTCCTATTTTTAAATTATATATTTTATATGTTGAATTTTAAGCAATTATGACAAAGAAGACTTTGTATGATTTTTTTTTTTTATAATCGTGCTTATCAAGAAAAGCTACTATGAACATAAATTTAAATCTCTGATTTATATAAATTTGCAACTACGTACACGAGAAAATGACTATTTAATTTTAAAATAATGCTATTAGTATGCTTCTTTATATTCAAGGTCAATTGATATTTTCTTTATTTTTTATTTTATTTATATATATTATTAATAATGTTCTATATCTTGTATATATGATAACATATAATATAATATATGATTAAAATAGTTTTTAAAATAAATATATCCAACAATTTAAAGTTGAATAGATTCTTTAAAGATATAAATTTTATTTTATTTAATTGTGATTTTTTTTAATTGTTAGTCATACATTTATATGAGTGATAGTTTTTTATTATGAAATAGTTTAAATTTTATATATATTCCTGCTATAGATATAGTGTTCAATTCAAGAGATGACATGGTTAAAAAATATTATTTGGTATGTTAAATAATTGATATAAATTGTGAATAGATGATTATTTTTAATTTTTCAACAAGCATCCGTTGTTTTGGTAATTTAGTCCATTGCTAACTAGTTTGTAGCATAATAAAAGAATATAGAGTATTATTCCTATGTAATAGAATAAAGATTCTTAAAAATTTAACATTAGAAGAATTATATTTAAAATATAATAATCATTTTAGAGTGAACTTTTTATTGAAAAAAAGGTATATTTTTAATGGAAAAGGCATATCTTTTATTACTATTTTTAATTAAAATTAGTGAATTAAAATTTTACTAACACAGCCATACAGTTTTTTTTTTCAATTAAAAAATTAGTTTTTGTGCTATAAAAAAATAAAACAATTACTATAAGAGTTTAAACTACTAGTAGTTAAGGGAATAATTACAATCTAGCTGGTTGTCTCAGCTATTAGATTAAATTAATGGTGAGATTTAATGATGGCAACTGTATTATAAGTAATTTAAAAAATATCAAAAGGCTCTTTTAATGTTTAGTTAAATATAAAATACGTTCCTAAAATCAAATATTAACAAAATTTTAATCTATGAAATTAATAAATTAAAGATAATATATTGCATTATATATTATAATTTTGATTTTAATTTTAATTTTAATAATATTAAATATTTTGATTTTGATTTTGATTTCAATTTTAATTATATTAAAATTTATAATTATGATTTCAATCTTAATTTCAATTACGTTAAATGTTATAATTTCAATTTCAATTTCAATTAGGTTAAATAATTTTAACTTCGATTTTAATTATATTAAATGTTATAATTTCAATTCTAAATTTGAAATTTGATTTCAATTACGTTAAATAATACAATTTCAACTTTAATTTCAATTACGTTGAATGTTACAATTCTAATTCTAATTTCAATTATATTAAAATGTTATTTTAATTTCAATTTCAATTACATTTAATGTTATAATTCTAATTACAATTTTGATTTCAATTACATTAAATATTTTAATTTCAATTTTAATTTCGATTTCAATTATGTTAAGTGTTATAATTTCAATTTCAATTTCGATTTTAATTATGTTAAATGTTATAATTGCAATTCCAATTTCGATTACATTAATGTTATAATTTTAATATCAATTACATTAAATGTTATGATTCTAATTCCAATTTTGATTTTATTTACATTAAATGTTATAATTTTAAATCTAATTTTAATTATGTTAAAAGTTACAATTTCAATTTTAATTAAATGTTAAATGTTATAAATTCAATTCTAATTTTAATTACATAAAATAATATAATTCTAATTTTAGTTTTAAATACATTAAATGTTATAATTCTAATTTTAATTTCAATTACGTTAAACATTATAATTCCAATTCCAATTTCAACTTCAACTTCAATTTCGTTAAACATTATAATTTCAATTTTTAAACTCAAATTTAATTATGTTAAATGTTATAATTAATAATTTTAATAATGTTAAATGTTATAATTTTATTTTAAATTTTAATTTCAATTATGTAAAATGTTATATTCTAATTCTGATTCCAATTCTAATTTTAATTATGTTAAATTTTATAATTTTAATTTCAATTTCATTAAATGTTATAATTTTAAATCCAATTCTAATTTTGATATTGTATAATTGGTTTATATTTTTAAAAAATATTTTTAAAAATAAATTAAATTAAATAATAATAATTTGCCAGAAACGACAGTTGGCAGCCATTTTTCGACGATACTTTAGCGACAAAAATGATCAAATTTTACATTATTGGACTCTATTTTTCTTGATCTATAATGGTGGGCTCATTTTTGACCAAACAAAGATAAAAAAAATGTCAAATACAGTGGTGAGGGGCATCAGCCTCTGCCGCCCATATACAAACAGTGGGGTGGGCGATGAAGGCCGATGCCCCTCACCAGCACATTTGTGTTGGAGCTGGTGCTCACGTGCCATTCCAATATTGTATGAATATTAATTGTTAATATTTATACAATAAACATTTCGAATAAAGATTGTTAATATCATATTAATATGGTAAAATGCTTGTAACATTACAGACATTGTTTGATCTGAAATAGTTCAGATCTGGTTTAAAGGAGTTTAGACCAGAACTAATAGTTATCAAAGCTGAGAGTTATAAATGCTAATAGTTAGCACTGTTAATAGTTATCAGTTTATAAGAATCAGCGAGGTCTAAAGAGTTAGAACTTTGTCTATAATGGGACAAAGACCTGAGAGTATACTTGTAATGATATAGTTGCAAAGAGTTGCAATAGGAGCTAAGAAATATCATTATGTAAGTATGTCTCAAATATAATGTTCCTGATCTATGATCATCAATGCGGGTCTATCGGTGAATTCACAATATATAGATTAGTGTATGTCTATATCTGACTAGTTCAGATGGTTGTTCTTAGCTGACCATGAGCTTAGAGCTTGTATAGACATGCGGGTATCCAGTCAGGACTGGACACTGAACAGACTTATGAGGACCCCAATAGATATCCTATGAAACCGTCAAAGGAAGGTCCTCTCGAGTTGAGTAGTAATCGTGGTCCTTTGACCTGAGCGCCACAGTGGTTTTGTGAGTGATCCATCATGCTTTGATTCCACATATGTCAGAGACCTTTCATGGTCTGACCGCTATGTGTCGCTGGGTATGGTCCGATGCTCATGGAGTCCGGTGTGCGTAGATACGAGATCCATCAGCTTACGTAGGTAAGTTGTATATCCGATGCTCCGAGATTGTATTTCATAAAGTCTTGTGGCCACAAGCATAAACCCGGAAAAAGATTTTCCCACAGGGTTAAACAATATAGCAAAAATGTTTGCGTATATTGTTTATCGAGATACGAATCTAGAGATAAGATTATTGGATGAGCAAATGGGGATTTGATGGTGCTGATCTATATCCCCGCACATCCAGGGTATAAATGATGGAAGGATTATACGTATACGTTATGACCTCAACTTGTATGGTCTGACACGCTGATTTGTAATATTCGTAACGTGTGCGTGGGGCATCGATTACGGATTAATGGAATAGTTCCATTTGACAAATCGAGTGTGGACCTAGAGAGTCCCAATATGAAATGTACTCTTTGAGCACTTGGGCAGTTTACCGTATTGAATTGTTCAATACAGTATAATTCAGCAATTACTAAGGTTACGTTAACTAAAGTATATGGTTAAATGGTGGGACCCACTTTAGGTTAACTTGGTAACCGAGTAAGGATATAATAGTAATTTTACTTTATGATTATTTAATTGTTAAATAATTAAAATAAATATTTATTTGTTTAATTGTTAAATAAATGATTTAACTTAACTAAGGTTAAAGGTTAACCATAAGGTTAAGTTAGTTAACTTTACTTAATAGTTAAGTAAAGGTTAACCTAACCATGGTTAAGTTAGTTAACTATGGTTAAATTAATTAAATATTTATTAACTTAAAGGTTAAGTTAAAGTAATCTAACTATGGTTAAATGTTAACTAAAGTTAGGTTAAGCCAAATGAAATGCAAATGAAATTCAAATTAGTTTGGAATTTATGCATTAGTATATAAAGTGAAATGAAATTGAAAATCAAAAAAATTTTGAAATTGGTTTTAGATTTTAGGTTTTGCATTTTGGGAGCCAATTCAATTTGAGAAATTGAAATTGTTTGTTTTGTGTTTTAAGTGTTAAAACAACAAAACAAACTAAATAAATGGTTACTAAATGTAATAACTAAAAACAAGATTTGTTTTATTTATTCAAGAGTTGAATAAAAGGAAAAATAAATTTGATTAAGTTAAATTGTTTAACTTTGAAAAATGTTTAAGAGTTAAACATATATGCTGGATTAAGATGCTGCCATTCTAGACAATCAAACCCACCCTTGTTGATTGCTAGAATTGATCAAAGATTCATTTCATGGTGAACTTCAAAGAAAATTAATCCAAAGGTTTCATTGGTGATATTTCTCAATTTCGAATTTCAGTTTAATCAAATGTTATTTTCTGTGTTCATTATATTTAATCTTCCGCTGTGCACATGTATGTATGAGATATGTATATTGTTTGTATGATGAACACAACCCACATGCAAGCACCCTAAGTTTTATTATTGATATACCCCATATAACCCAACAATTTGGTCATTTTCTGGTCTTTTTTCTGCTAAAAATGACTCACCATTATATAGATCAGAAAAAATGAAGTCTAATGATATAAAATATGATTTTTTTTATGCTAAAGACTCAACAGAAAACGACAGCTGGCAAGTCTCCGACAATAGTTACAATTTTTTTTTAAAAAATTATTTGTCATTTAATTTAATTTTTTATAAAAATATTATCAATTATACGATGACATATGTTATTTTGTGTAACGTTTCAAATTTTAATTTAATTCTGTAGTTAGATTACTTTTTTTATCATTCTACTATTAAAATTAACAGAAAAAGTTAACAAATTAGCGTAAATTTAGGTATTTTATCTCTAATTTTTGGTAAAGTTATATTTATGCCCAAAATATTGTGGTTAAATTGTTATTATTCCTTAAATTTTATAATTCAGATTCTAATTCTAATTTCAATTTTGTTAAATATTATAATTTCAATTACAATTTCAAATTTAATTAAGCTAAATAATTTCAAATCCAAATCTAATTTTAATTACATTAAATGTTATAATTTTAATTTTGATTTTAATTACGTTAAATGATACAATTTCAATTCCAATTTCAATTATATTAAATATTATCATTCTAATTTTAATTTCAAGTTCAATTTTAGTTACGTTAAATGTTGTAATTTTAATTAAGTTAAATAGTATAATTTCAATTTTAATTTCAATTATGTTAAATATTATAATTCTAATATCAATTCTAATTACATTAAATATTACAATTCTAAATCTCATTTCAATTTTAATTTTAATTATATTAAATGTTATAATTCTAATTATAATTTCGATTTCAATTACTTTAAATGTTATAATTCCAATTCTAATTCTAATTTTAATTTCAATTTCAATTATGTTAAATATCATAATTCCAATTCCAATTTCGATTTCACTGACGTTCAATGTTATAATTTTAATTTCAATTTTGATTTCACTTACATTAAAGTTATAATTTTCATTTCTATTTCTATTATGTTAAATATTATAATTCCAATTTTAATTCTAATTTTAATCACATAAATATATTATAATTCTAATTTCAAATACATTAAATGTTATAATTTCAAGGGATATTATCAAGAATACCCCTTATGTATGGTCTAATTTCAGTAAAACTCACCAATTGAAAAATAGGCAGTAATGCCCAACCGTTAGAGAATGTTTCATTAAATTAACAGAATTATGTGAAATGACTAAATTACTCTTTGAAACATATTTTGCCACCTATAGAGAACCATTTCTAAAAAAACTAATTATGTGAAATGGCTGCTTTAACTGTGGCAAATTTGGTTGTTGTTTAACCCCTTTAACAACAGCGGCCATAATGGCCACTTGTATTGCGGCCATTATGGTTGCTGACATTTTTTTTTTAAATTTTTAATAAAAATTGGGTGTTTGGATATAATTTTTACATTGTTTTGATAAGAGATAAATGTGTTTGGATATCGAAATAAGAGTATTTGGATGTCGGATAATGGCTATTTGGATAAAACAGCATTGAAATGAGGATATTATCCTTTTTATAGTTAATTTTAATAGAAGATTCTCTAACGGCTGAGCATTACTGCTTATTTTTTAAACTAGTATGTTTTACTTAAATTAGGCCATACCTCAGGGCTATTCTTGATAATATCCCTAATTACAATTTCTATTTCAATTTTAATTTTAATTATGTAAGCGTTATAATTTCAATTTCAACTAATTTTAATTTCAACTTCAATTACGTTAAATATTATAATTACAATTCTAAATTAAATTTCAATTATGTTAAATGTTATAAATTTAAATCTAATTTTAATTTTAATTATGTTAAATGTTATAATTTCAATTCTAATTTCGATTTTAATTACGTTAAATGTTGTAATTCTAAATCTAATTTTAATTTCAAGTATATAAATGTTATAATTCCAGTTCCATTTCTAATTCTAATTTCAATTATGTTAAATGTTATAATTTTAAATTTAAATTAAATTTTAATAATATTTAATGTTATAATTAAAATTCTAATTTAAATTTCAACAAATCCGAAATTGGAAGTGTGAAATATATTTTGGACTTGTTATGTATTTTTGCACAAATCCGCAATTAGAAATTATAAATATATTCTTGAAAATTAAAAATTTGTATGTGAATTATTTATTTTGGAAAATGAAATTTTGAATTTGTTATATATTTTTGAAATTAAAAGTTAGAATGTTAAGATAGTTTAATAAATGTCTTAAAAATTTTAAAATACAATTCAAAATATAAAAACACCTCAAAGAAAGGTAAAGGTCAAAAATTAAAACTAACCCAAAAACTCTTATTTAGCGTAATTAAAATATTTTGTTATATATTTTTAAATTTAACGTAATTTAAATTTATTTATAATTTTAATAAAAAGTAGTTAATTTAATATTAATTATTCATTAACTTGGATTAATAATTATTATTTTAACTATAAAATTAAATAAGAAATTAAAGATTAAATATAAAATTTTAAATTGAAATACCAAATAGCATCATGTGGTAGCACCATGTGGTGAGACTTTTAATATTAACCATGATTATTTAGGACACTCATAAAATATCATCCATTTGTATTATGTTATATTTTTTTGTACAGTTAAATACAAACTCGCAATTTATAAATAAGTGAGGACACCCTCTTATATTTGTATGTGAGAGGTGCAAAAAGTGGGAACACGTTCTACGTTAAGTGAGATACAACATACAACAAGTTGTGGATATAAAAAGTTAGAACATATTACATGATATAAAGGGATGTTTTTTTTTAGTGTCCTAAATAATTATAATTTATATATATATATATATTACAAAAATAAAAAAATAAAATAATTACAAACAACATCATGTATGTTCCCACTATTTGCTGTTTCACCAAGAAGAGTGTCCATATCTCCGCTTATACATTCTTAACTCGTTATTAGTTATCATTAAAAATATGTTATATAAAATACGGAGATACTATTTTATGAGTGTCCTAAATAAGTATGGCTTTTATATATTTTACAAAAAATAAAAATAAAAATGAAATAATTACAAACAACATCATGTATGTTCCCACTATTTGTTATTTTCACCAAGAAAAGTGTTTATATCCCCGCTTATACATTCTTAACTTGTTGTCGGTTACCATTGAAAACAAGTTACATAATATATGGAGATTCTATTTTATGGGTGTCTTAAATAAGTATGGTTTTTATATTTTTTTTTAAAAAATATCATGTATGTTCTCACTTAACATATTACATATTTTCACGATTTGCTATTTTCTCCAACAAAAATGGTTGTATCCTCACTTTTACGTTTCAACACGTTGTCAGTTACCATTGAAAATAAATCATATAATATAAAGAAAAATAAATTTTATGGGTGTCCTACATAAATTTAATTTTCATACATATAACAAAAAATAAATTAATTATAAATAACATCATGTATGTGCCCACGCGCCATCCCTTTATGTATGAATATTTGTTTAATATTTATACTAGTATTATTATTTTATTAAATCACTAATTATATTTTATATATAGTAAGATGCTTGTAATGTGTTCAGACATTATATAATCTGAAAGAGTTCATATCTGGTCTAAATGAGTTTAGATTAGTGCTAAAAATTAGCAACGCTGAAAGTTATAAATACTAAGAGTTGGCACTGATAAGAGTTATCAAGTTATAAGAGTCAATGATATCTAAAGAGTTAGAGCCTTGTATGAAATGAGACAAAGACCTGAGAATATATTAGTAATGACGTAGTTGTAAAGAGTTACAAATAGTGCTAGAAAATGTCATTATGCAAATATGTTCTTAAATATTATGTTCTTGATCTATCTTCACTGATGTTGGTCTGTCAGTGAATACCTTAATAAATATATAGATCGGTGTATGTCTACATCTGGATGGTCTAGATGGTTAGTCTTAGCAGATCATGCGTTTAGTGGAAGCTCGTATAGAGATACAGGTATTCAGTAAGGACTGAATAATGAACAAACTCACAAAGACCTCCAATAAACATCCTATAAAGATATCAATTGAGAGTTTTTCGAGTTGAGTAGTATTTATGGTCCTTTGACCTGAGTGCCACGGTGGGCTTGTGAGTAATCTACCATACTTTGGTTCCACACAAGTTAAAAACCTTTCATGGTCTGACCGCTGGGTATGGTCCGATGCTCATGGAGTCTAATGTGCATAGATATGGGATCTATCAGCTCATTTGGGTGAGTAATATATCATAATTCTCTAAAATTGTATTTCAGAAAGTCTTAAGGCCATAAACAGTAATTCCCGGGAGAAGAGTTTAACCCTAGGGATAAATAATATCACAAAGTTTTTGTAAATATTATTTATTGAAATACAAATTCTAGAGATAAACTTACGGTCAGGTATATAGAGATTTAACGGTGTTGATCTTTATCTCCGCTCTACCTGGATATAAAGAATTGAGGGATTATACGAATATGTTATAACCTCAACTTATATAGTCTAAAACGTTACTTTGTAATATTCATAACGTGTGTGTGGGGCATCGTTCACGGACATATGGAGGAGTTTTATATGATAATTCAGGCGTGGACCTAAATAGTCTCACAATATGAAGTGCACTCATTGTGCACTGGGGAAACATTATGGATTGAACAGTTCCATGCAAGAAATTCTATCAAACTGAAAATATATTTCAGACTTCCTCAGGTTGTGTACTTGTCTAAACTTAAATGTTAAGTACATCACTTAATTAGTTGGCAAGAGTTGTTAACTAATTAAATATTAACAAGTAGCACAATTTTGTTCCATGAATTATTTCACCACAAATTCACCAATTAACCATGTTAGTAAAATCAAATAAAGTAAAATATTAATTATTCAAATAGTTTTTGAATAATTAAAAATATATTATTTAAATAAAAATATATGATTTTTATTTATTTATTATTTTATTGTTAAATAGAAGACATACTTAATTTGAGAAACATAAATTAAATAGTAGAGCACCACTTATAGAAATTAATGGTCCATTTTTATTAGACCATTAAAAATGGCCACTGAAAATAATTTTTGATAGTTAGCCACTTAACCTAATTTTGGTTGAGCACTTGTGAAGTGCTTAGAGCACAAAAAATGGTAGAAATTGATTTTGATTAACATGGGTGAAGCAAAATGTGGGAGGTGAAAGGATTTTTTAGAGTTTTTCTTTAAACAAAGGGTTTTAGAAAAACTAGAGAGAAAAAAAAAATCAACTCTTCTTATTTTTCTTTCAAGAAACAAAAGCTTGTTGTTGAAAATTCACTTGTTGATATTCTAGCTTCATAATCCCAATAGATTATTGTGAACTATAATTGTATAATAATTCACTTCAAAGTGAGCTCAAGGTTGGAGCTGAGAGGTGAGAGGATTTTTGAGAGTTTTTCTTTAAACAAATGGTTGTGAGAAAAATTAGAGAGAAAAAAAAAATCAACTCTTCTTATTTTTCTTTCAAGAAACAAAAGCTTATTGCTGAAAATTCACTTGTTGATATTCTAGCTTCATAATCCTAATAGATTGTTGTGAACTATAATTGTACAATAATTCACTTCAAAGTGAGCTCAAGGTTGGAGTTAGGAAGAATCCAAAATTGAAATCTTCACTGAAATTCTTCAAATGTATGTTTTATGTAATCTTATGTTGTTAATAATATAAGATACATGTGTATATGTTGATTATATACTTAATTCTGCGAAATCGTGTACATGATACACGTATTTAGTTTTTTCAACATGTACACAATTATATGCATACACTCTAAAACACATTAATAGGCACTACGTGGTGGGCATTATATTAACTATGATTATTTATCAAACTTGTAATTTATGTATAAGTGAGGACTCCTTCATACGTTTGTGAGAAAGATGTGCAAAAAGTGAAAACATGTTATACATTAAGTGGGATACAATATACAATAAGTTATGGATGTAATTTTTTTTATAATTTAGGTACTTTGTATTAACCAAGGTTATTTAGAATACCAATAAAATATCATCCTTTATATTATGTTGTATTTTTTATGCAGCTAAATACAATCTTGCAATTGTTCCTTAAATGGGAACACTCTCTTATATTTATAGGTGAGAGGTGCTAAAAGTTAGAACACATCCTACGTTAAGTGAGATACAACATACAACAGGTTGTGGATGTAATTTATTTTTTATTTAAGTACTTTATATTAAACATAGTTATTTAGGACACCCATAAAATATAATCCCTTATTTTATATTACAATCTGGTGCAGATAAATATAAACTTGTAATTTTTTAAAAAGTGAACACCCTCTTATATTTGTGGGTGATAGGTGAAAAAAGTGAGAACACGTCATACGTTAAGTGGGATGCAACATACAATAAGTAGTGGGAATATACATGATATTTTTTGTAATTAATTTATTTTTTATTTTTTGTAACATATATGAAAACAAAAATTACGTATGACACTCATAAAAAATAGATTTTTCTTATATTATTTAACTTATTTGCAATGGTAATCGGCAACACTCTAAAAATGTAAAAGTGGGGTAATAGGATCTTTTTTGGGTGGAAAAAGAAAATAGTAATAACATATAGAGTATTAAGTAGGAACATACACGATGTTCTATGTGATTAATTTATTTTTTTAGTTTTTGTAAAATATATGAAAATTATACTATGTAAAACACTCATAAAATAGTTTTTCTCTATATTATGTTACTTACTTTCAATAGTAAGCGAAAAAAACACTAAGAATTTAAAAGTGGGGATATAGGCTCTTTTGTGGGTGAAAACTAAAATTAGTGGAAACATATAGTATATTAAGTAGGAACATACACGATGTTCTTTGTGATTAATTTTATATTTATTTTTTGTAACACATAAAAAACCATACTTATGTAGAACACTCACAAAATAGCTTCTCCTTATATTATGTGGCTTATTTTTAATAGTAAGCGAAAAAAAACTCTAAGAATTTAAAGTTGGGGATATGGGTCTTTTTGTGGGTGAAAATTAAAAATGGTGAGAACATGAAATATATTAAGTGAGAATATAAACGATGTTCTTTGTGATTAATTTTTTTTTAATTTTTTGTAACATATATGAAAACCATACTTATGTAGAACACTCATAAAATAGCTTCTCTTTATATTATAAAACTTATTTTTAATGATAAGTTAAAAAACTTCTAAGAATTTAAAAGTGGGGATATGGGCCATTTTGTGGGTGAAAACTAAAAATAGTGGGAACATGTAGTATATTAAGTAGGAACAACACGATATTATTTGTGATTAATTTATTTTTTTATTTTTTGTAACATATATAAAAACCATACTTATGTAGAACACTTATAAAATAGTTTTTTCTTATATTATATGACTTATTTTCAACAGTAAGTGAAAAAAAATTGCTAAGAATTTAAATGTTGGTATATTAAGTGGGAACATACACATTGTTCTTTGTGATTAATTTTTTTTATTTTTTTGTAAAAAATATGAAAACAATACTTACATAGAACACTTATAAAATAGCTTCTCCTTATATTATGTGACTTATTTTTAATGGTAAGCGAAAAAAATGCTAAGAATTTAAAAGTGGGGATATATGCTATTTTGTGGATGAAAACTGAAAATAGTAAGAATTTGTAGTATATTAAGTGGAAATATACATGATATTATGTGATTAATTTTTATTTTTTATTTTTTTGTAATATATATGAAACCATACTTATGTAGAACATTTATAAAATAGTTTTTCTTTATATTATGTGACTTATTTTTAATGGTAACCGAAAAAAATACTAAGAATTTAAAAGTAGGGATATAGACCATTTTGTGGGTGAAAACTGAAAATAGTAGGAACATGTAGTAAATTAAGTTCGAACATACACGATGTTCTTTGTGATTAATTTTTATTTTTATTATTTTGTAACATATATAAAAACATACTTACATAGAATACTCATAAAATAGCTTCCCCTTATATTAGATGACTTATTTTCAATGTTAAGCGAAAAAAAAAAATACTAAGAATTTAAAAAATGGGGATATAAGCCATTTTGTGGGTGAAAACTGAAAATAATAGAAACATGTAGTATATTAAGTGGAAACATACATGATGTTTTTTGTGATTAATTTTTTTTTGTAACATATATTAAAACAATACTTATGTAGAATACTCATAAAATAGCTTTTCCTTATATGATGTGACTTATTTTTAATGGTAAAAAAAAAATAAGAATTTAAAAATAGGGATATGAATTTTTTGTGGGTGAAAACTAAAAATAGTGGGAACTTATAGTATATTAAGTGGGAACATATATGATATTCTTTGTGATTAATTTATTTTTACTTTTTATAATATATATGAAAACCATACTTACGTAGAACACTCATAAAATAGCTTTTCCTTATATGATGTGACTTATTTTTAATGGTAAGAAAAAAAAATAAGAATTTAAAAATAGGGATATGACTTTTTTGTGGGTGAAAACTAAAAATAGTGGAAACTTGTAGTATATTAAGTGAGAACATATATGATATTCTTTGTGATTAATTTATTTTTACTTTTTATAATATATATGAAAACCATACTTACGTAGAACACTCATAAAATAACTTTCCTTTATATTATGTGACTTATTTTCAATTGTAAGAAAAAAAAATAACGTTAAGAATTTAAAAGTGGGGATATAGACCATTTTGTGGGTGAAAACTGAAAATAGTGAGAACATGTAATACTTTAAGTAGGAACATACACGATATTCTTTATGATTAATTTATTTTTATTTTTTTACAACATATATGAAAACCAAACTTATGTAGGACACTCATAAAATCGTGTCCCCTTATATTATATAGTATTACTTAATATACTACATATTTTTACTATTTACCTTGTTGTATGTTAAATGGGTGCTATATACAATAGGTAGTGGGAACATAAGTTAAATATTATAATTTTAAATCTAATTTCAATTTTAATTACCTTAAATATTCTAATTCTAATTTTAAATTTAATTTCAATTATATTAAATTTTATAATTTCACTTCTAATTTCAATTTCAATGACGTTAAATATCATAATTTCAATTCCAATTTTAAATTGAATTTCACTTACACTAAATGTTATAACTCCAGTTCTATTTTAAATTGAATTTCACTTATATTATATATTATAATTCCAATTCTAATTTCAAATTCAATGTCAATTACATTAAATATTATAATTTTAATTCTAATTTTTAAATTCAGTTTCAATTACATTAAATGTTATAATTCTAATTTTAAATTTTATAATTCCAATTCTAATTTTTAAATTTAATTTCAATTCTGTTAGATTTTATAATTCCAATTCCAGTTTTAAATTCAATTTCACTTATGTTAAATGATATAATTCTAATTCTAATTTTAAATTCAATTTTAATTGCATTAATTTTATAATTTCAAATCTAATTTAAATTTTAGTTACGTTAAATGTTATAATTCTAATTCTAATTTTTAATTTAATTTTAATTACGTTAATCTTATAATTTCAATTCTAATTTTAAATTTAATTTCACTTATTTTAAATGGTATAATTCTAATTTAATTTTTAAATTTAATTTCAATTACATTAAAAGTTATTATTCCAATTCCAATTTTGAATTAAGTTTTAATAATGTTAAATGTTATAATTTCAATTCCAATTTTTAAATTTAATTTCAATTAAGTTAAATCTTATATTTTTAATTTTAAATTAAATTTCACTTATGTTAAATTCAATTTAATTATATTAAATTCTATGATTCTAATTTTAATTTTAATTGCATTAAATGTGATAATTTCAATTTCACTTACATTAAATTTATAATTCAAATTCTATTTTTAAATTCAATTTCACTTACATTAAATTTATAATTCAATTTCCATTTTTAAATTCAATTTCATTTACGTTAAATTTATAATTTTAAATCTAATTCCAATTTTAATTCAGTTACATTAAATTTCGTAATTGCAATTCTAATTACATTACATTTTATAATTCCAATTTTAGTTCTAATTTTAATAACATTAAATATTATAATTCTAATTTCAATTCTATTAAAATTTATAATTTTAATTCTAATTACATTTAAGTATATGTTGTTTTACCCTTTTAGGGTAACCACCCATGTCCATAGTTGTATTTGACATGTTTTCTATTTTAATAATATATTTTATCTTATTCCTTTAAAAAAATACATATTCGGTATAATCATTTTGAGAGAGATAGAAAATAATTAAGTACAGAAATGTTTGTTATGTTTTGCCCTTCTTTTTTATTTTAAAAAAATCTTTTCATATTGGGATAAATTAAAGTTTTTGGTTGGTTTTAGACTTTTTTTGGAGTGTTTTTATATTTTTGGACATGTTTATAATTTTTAAGGCATTTATTAGACTGTGTTAATTTTTCAAGTTCTAATTTTCAAAACATATAACAAATCAAAATGTTTTATTTTTAAATTATAATATTTAATATAACTAAAATTAGAATTGGAATTCAAATTGAATAAAACATTTAATGTAATTAAAATTACAATTATAGAATTTCATATAATTAAAATTAAAATTAAACTGGAATTTGAATTATAACATTTAACGTAATTGTAATTAAAATTGGATAAGAAATTATAACATTTAATGTAATTAAAATTATAACATTTAACGTAATAGAAATTGATATTGGATTTGCAATTATAACATTTAACATAATTAAATTTGAAATTAAAATTACTTTTAGAACTATAAAATTTAACGTAATTGAAATTAAATATAAATTGGAATTAGAATTATAATATTTAACACAATTAAAATTGAAATTGAATTTAGAATTATAATATTTAACGTAATTAAATTTAAATTTAAATTAGATTTGAAATTATAATATTTTACATAATTAAAATTAAAATTGGAATTGGAATTATAACATTTAACATAATTAAAATATAAATTGAATTTGATATTATAATAGTTAATGCAATTGAAAATTATAATATTTTGTATGTATTATTTTCTTATTTTTTATTGGTAGTTATAATTGAAATAATATTTAATTTATGTTTCTAAATTTTCATATAAAATATGCTTTATTTATCAAAATAAGTATTATAATAACATTTTTTTCTTTTTTATTTTTATTTTTTTGGACTTAATTGATTCTAAATTTATAATTATAATTTTATGTATTAATTTTATTAACAAATGGGCCTTTTTGATAAAAGCCAAAATGATTGGCAATTACCTTCTATTTTCTGTCATTTTGGCTAACGTCAGCCGACTATTTAGTACAGTTGACTATACCGGAAGTGCAGCCTTAGAATTATAACATTTAATGTAATTTAAATCAGAATTATAATTATAATATTTAACGCAATTGAAATCGAAATTGGATTTGAAATTATAATATTTAATGTAATTGAAATTGAAATTTGATTTGAAACTGGAATTTAATGTAATTGGAATCAAAATTGAATTTGAATTATAACATTTAACGTAATTAAAATTGAATTAAAATTGAAAAATGCAATTATAACATTTAAGCTAATTGAAATTAAAGTTCAATTTGGACTTATAACATTTAACATAATTAAAATTGAAATTGAATTTCAAATTATAACATTTAACGTAATTGAAATTGAATTTAAAATTAAATTAGAATGTAATGCCCAGTTCCTATGAATAGTCAGATACATAGACTTTTGGTATTTGACAATTATGGAACTATAGAAGTTTTAGATTTTGACCCTTTTCGAAACATTTTTTTAGTGTTTACGTGAGCTGTAATAGACCTAATTGGATAATTTCATAGTCATTTGGGCATTGGGTACTCACCGAATATTTTTGAAATTTTTTTTCGGTTGACTAAGTAGTAAAAATTTAATATTTTGTACTAATAATTTTTTATGGAAGCATCACACCCTAAGTAAGCCATTTTTGTTGGATAAGGATGTGTATTTTAAGACATATGGACCAATCAAATTGACACAGTTGTTTATATTAGTCTATTATATTATATTTTAATAGTTATTAGTAATAATTATTAAATTATTGGCCACAAATAAAAGGCTTTTTAATTCAAGGACTAGGTAGCTATTAGGCATTTCATGGAGGGCCATTATATAATTTTTGTGTATGTGTGTGTGTATATATATATATATATATATATATATATATATATATATATAGGCCAAGTGTTTTAATTGCAAGGAAGTGTTAAAAGAAAAAAAAAACAGAAGAGAGAGAGAGAATCAGCCATGAAGGGAGAAGAAGGTGAACAGTGAAACCAATGCCATTTCTAAGCCAAATCAAGAAATTTATACCAAATTCAAGTTGTTTCCAAGTGTCTAAGCAAGATTCAAGGGTGGATTAAAGGTAAATTTGCTATAAAAGGTGCGAATTTCAAACCGTAGAATAGTAAATTAGGGTTTTGTATAATTGGACTTCAATTGAATAAATTTATGGCATTAGAATGAATTTCGAGAGTAGATAAGACCTAGGTAAGAAGAAATTTGAAAAATGGTAAAAATTCCATTTGGGTCATTATGGCCATTTTTGGATTTTTAGTGGTACAAGTGCAATTAGCAAAAATTAAGGGTTATGAATGAATTCTAGGACCCTTAAGATGAGTTTTGATGGATGAAAATCAAAGTTAGAATATGGGACATAATGGTCATTTATGACAAAGATTAGGGGTAATTATGTCCAAAGGAAATTATAAGGGATTGTGGACCCCTTTGACAAAAAACATGGTAGTTTGTGCATAAATTGAGATTGTTGGGGCAAAATTGTAAATTTTGAAAGGAATTTTATTGGTGGTTGAAAATGTGCACTAGGGATATTTTGGTAATTGTCTTATTTTAGTGGGACTAAAGCGTAATTTATAATTTGTAGGTGCCAAAGATCGAAGCCGGTGAAAGGACAAGCTCGAAAAAGAAGCTTTAGCGTAGGACAGTTGGTGAATAGAAAAGTAATTAAAAGAAATTAAATGGAGTTTATTTTAAATTATTAGTATTTATGTGCTTTCTAATTTAAATATTCTTGTTTCAGGTAATTTACTCAAGTTACATGATTTTTAAGAATTTTGAAAAGTATAGTGATATTTTATTTGATTTTTTTTTATATAATTAGAATTGAAAATTTATCATTTAGAAATACCGCAAAATTTTAGAATTACAATTCAGTATTTTCAATAGTTTATAGAATTATTTTTCAGTAGTAAGAAACAGATTTTAGAAATTAACATATCAAATTTAAGAAACAGTTTTAGATACGATCAATTTTCAAAGGCCAGTGATACCCCATTTATCAGTTATTAGCTATCAGATTCATATCCCTTTGGGGATAGTATAGACCCGGTCGGTACACCCCGTATGCGTGGGCAGGTTAGTCAGTTGGGTTGAGTGTTACTAACTCTAGGAAGTCGGGGTGTCAAGTTAGTGAGTCACTTATGCTACGGGGTGTTGTCTCGCTATATGTCTGCAATGTATATTCTGCCACATAGACAGTGAGATATTTCAGATTTATTAGTTTATCAGATTGGTAACAATGGTTGTTGCTAGCGGAGACCGCCCTGTGACCGACTAATTTCGTCAACTACATTGATGAGTGGGTCCAACATTAGGGTAGCCATTGGTGCTTTTCAGAAAAACTAGAACCGAGCAGAAGTTTTAAACAATCGTATGCGATATGTAATTTTTTCAGTGAATAAAAATGTTTGTTAATAATGTTTACAGATTTCAGCAGTAGTCTATTAAGTTTTAAAATTCTTAAATAAAGAAAATTGCTCGGTAGAATTTTACTAGTATTCGAGATTTAGAAACGATTCAGAACAGCTTTCAATACTTTTTAGAATTTTTAATATGTTTCCACAAATTTTCAAATTTCACACCCATTCATTGAGTTTATCAACTCTCCCTTTGTTTTTGGTGTTTCTATTCCCCCCTCGAGGTACAATCAGCAGCGTACAGCCTATAGTTTCTCCTGTGGATCAGTAGTGGGCCAGCCCTACGACGATCTTCTATGCATGTTCAGAGCTATATATATACATTTAGTGCATATACATGTATTATATTTTGTTTTACGTTGCATAACATGCATAACAGATTTTGGAATCAAAATAAATATTATGCCTTTTTGAAATGGTTGGTTTTCCTACTATAGATGTCTGTTGGAGTATGATCAAGAATGCCTGTGTTGATTTATTTGGGAAGGGATGAGAGTTCCCCTTTGTAGCTAAGGGATGTGAGAAATATTGAAGTGTATTTTTTGCAGGTTTATGAAATATAGATTTTCAAAAAAACAGGGGAAACTCTGTCTATTTTAATTTAGGATTTTTAGAAAAATTAAAAATTTTTCCGTGGTTATGAGAATATATCAAAAAGAAATTAAGAAAAATTTTAGGGTTTAACTCATGGAATTTCCTAGGGTTGATAGCGGACTTTGAGAAGCGTTCCTTTAGAGTACCCGACAAGGCCTACCTAGGTCCATATTGTAGGATTCTGGGTTGGGTTCTGTCAGTTTCTCCTGTAGATCAGTAGTCGGTCAGCCTTACGACGATCTCTTGTGCATGTACAGAGCTATATGTATACATTTAGTGCATATACATGTATCATATTTAGTTTTACGTTGTATAACATGCATAACAAGTTTTGGAACTAAAATGAATATTTATGCCTTTTTTGAAATGGTTGGTTTTTTTGCTATGGATGTCTGTTGGAGTATGATCAAGAATGCTTGTGTTGATTGATTTGGGAAGGGACGGGAGGTCCCATTTGCAGCTGAGAGTTGTAAGAAATATTTGGAGTGTATTTTCTGAAGGATTATAAAATATAGATTTTTAGAAAAACAGGGAAAACTCTGTCCATTTTAGTCCAGGATTTTTAGAAAAATAAAAATTTGCCCATGTTTATAAAAATATATCAAAAAGAAATTAAGAGAAATTTTAGGGGTCACTTCATGGAATTTCTCAGGGTTGATAGCGGATTTTGAGAAGTGTTCCATTGGGGTACCCGACAGGGCCTACCTTGTCCACATTGTAAGATTCTAGGTCAGGGTTAAAATTCAATTTGGATTTCAAATTATAATATTTAACGTAATTAAAATTGAATTTAAAATTAAATTAGAATTATAACATTTAACGCAATTTAAATTAAAATAAGATTTAAAATTGTAATATTTTATCTAAATAAAATTGAATTTAAAACTAAGATTATAAAATTTAACGCAACTAAAATCGAAATTGAATTTAGAATTATAATATTTATGTAATAAAAATTGAATTTAAAATTAAAATTGAAATTATAACATTTAACGTAATTTGAATTGAAATTGGATTTGAAATTATAACATTTAATGGAATTGAAATTAGAATTAGATTTTGAAATATAACATTTAACGTACTTGGAATCGAAATTGGATTTAGAATTATAACATTTAACATAATAGGAATTGAATTTAAAATTAGAATTGAGAATTATAATATTTAACGTAATTGAAATATCAATTAGAATTGCTTTTAGAATTATAACATTTTTCGTAATTGAAATTTAAATTGAATTTGGAATTTTATAATATTTAAAGTAATTGGAATTGAAATTAAAATTAGATTTGAAATTATAACATTTAACGTAATTGAAATTAAAATTTGATTTGAAATATATCATTTAACGTAAATAAGATTAAAATTAGAATTGGAGTTATACTATTTAACATAATTAAAATTAAAGTTGGATTTGAAATTATAACATTTATGTAAATGTAATTAAAATTAGATTTAAAATTATAACATTTAATGTATTACAATTGAAATTAGATTTTAATTTATAACATTTAGCGCAGTTGAAATTAAATTTAAAGTTGAATTTGAAATTATAACATTTAATATAGTTAAAATTAAAATTTAAAATTAGAAATGAAATTATAACATTTAATGTAATTACAATTAATATTAAATTTAGAATTATAACATATAAGGTAATTAAAATTAAAATTAGAATTGAGTTTATAATATTTAACGTAATTAAAATTAAAATTAAAATTGAGTTTATAATATTTAACGTAATTAAAATTAAAGTTTGAATTGTAATTATAAAATTTGACATAATTAAAATCGAAATTGAAATTATAATTATAACATTTAATGTAATTGAAATCGAAATTAGAATTCAAATTATAGCATTTAATTTAAGTGAAATTATAATATTTAACGTAGTTGAAATCGATATTGTAATTAAATATGTTATTTAACGTAATTAAAATTGCAATTAGATTTGAAATTGTAATATTTAACGTAATTAAAATTGAAATTGAAATTATAACATTTAACATAATTAAAATTAAAATTAAAATTGAAATTATAACATTTAAAAAAATTAAAATTGAAATTATAACATTTAAAAAAATTAAAATTGAAATTATAACATTTAAAAAAATTAAAATTGAAATTAAAATTGTAATATTTAACGTAATTAAAATTGAATTTAAACTGAATTTGGAATTATAACATTTAACATAATTGAAATTAAAATTAAATTTAGAATTATAACATTTAATGTAATCAAATTGAAATTGAAACTAAAATTACAACATTTAACGTAATTAAAATTATAACATTTAATGTAATGAAATTAAAATTGAAAATAAAATTATAACATTTAGCGTAATTGAATTTGAATTTTAAATTAAAATTGAAATTATAAAATTTAACGTAATTGAAATTGAAATTGAAATTGGATTTGAAATTATAATATTTAACATAATTAAATTTTAAATTAAAATTACTTTTAGAATTATAAAATTTAACGTAATTGAAATTGAATTGAAATTGGAATTGGAATTATAATATTTAACGAAATTAAAATTAAAATTATAATATTTAACGTAATTAAAATTGAAATTTGAATTATAACATTTAATATAATTAATTTTAAAATTAGATTTGAAATTATAATATTTTATGTAATTAAAATTAAAATTGGAATTGAAATTATAACATTTAATATAATTAAAATATAAATTAAATTTATAATTATAACATTTAATGTAACTGAAATTAAAAATTTTTAGTATGTATTTTTTTTTATTGGTTGTTATCATTAGAATAATATTTAATTCATGTTTTTAAAATTTTATATAAATATATTTTATTTTATCAAAATAAATATTATAATAACATTATTTTTTTAATTCTATTTTTTGTACTTAATTAATTTTAAATTTATAATTATAATTTTATGTATTAATTTTATTAATAAAGAAGCTTTTCTGTTAAAAACTAAAATAACAGACAAACCTTCAATTCCCAATCGGTCAACCGACTTTACCTAGAGCTTACCCAGTAGTTAAAGTACTTTGAAGTCTCTAAAGTCAATAAAACAACCGACTTTACCTAATGCTTACCCATAGTTAAAAGTACTTTGAAGTCTCTAAAGTCAATAAAATAACATATTTATGTAAGATATGTATATCATGGCTATTATTGTTTGAAAAATGATTACATATTATAAAATATTTTGAATGTTACTAGTTCACATGGTGAGTATAATATTTTTTGGAGTATCCATTTATGTAATTAACAATATATTATTCATATTTCAAATGAAGTGAGTAATATCAATTTTCTTTGAGAAATTTGTTATGTTTAATTTTCATTATCTATGTGAATATCTTATATGATTAAAAAGATACAAGTATGGTTTTTTTTTTAATCATAAATGATATTTTTATAATATTTTCACATGTTATTTTTATAATATTTTCACATGTTATTATACTTAGGCTATCACATGCATAGTTAAATTAAATATTCTATTTAAAAATAAATTATTATATCTCTATTAAGTATCTTGCTAAAAATTATTAAGATTATTACATTGTTATTGTTGTTGTTGTTATAATTATTTATGTCAAAATTCTTTTGTAAAGATAGATTGTCATGCGCAAATTAATTACAAAAGTTTGATAATGATGTTTTTAACTACATGTTTTGTATACTTTAAATATTCATACAAAATTATATTTTTATAAATTTACTACAATATTAATATGAATATTTTTATAATTTTTATTAATAAAAAAATGAGTTTTCTCATTGCGCTTTAATTATTGTGATAACTAATGTCTATAACTAATAATATTGACCTAGCAGGTAAAAATCTTAGTGTTTCACATAAAGTTTATGTCTATATATGCATGTTACAAGCATATTTAAAAGAAATTTCAAACATAAATTATATATTAATAATGGAGTTATACAATTTTTAAAATTATAATAATAAAAAATTAATATTGATATTAATATCTTAAGCCTTATCTATCATTATATATAAAGAGTACTTACCATTTATTATAAAAGGGAGTGTGCGTGAGAAAGAAGAGAAAAGAGAAAAAAGTGGAAATGATCCATATATATATTTTATGTATTTAACTTTAAGCAATCATGACAAGAAAGATTTGGTATGATCTTTTTCGGTGATTGTGCTATTTAAAAACAATAGTTGTGAGTATAATATTGAATCTTGGAGCCATATAAAGATGTTACTAACTATACGGGAAAAGGATTGTTTGACTTTACAACAATGCTATTAGTATACTTATTTATGTTTAAAGTCAAGTGATATTTTTCTTTACTTCTTAGTTTGTGTATATATCTATATGTGTGTGTTTGTGTGTGTTAATAATGTTTTATATCTTCTATATTTTTTTAAGCATATATCTTTTATATATGATAACATATAATATAAAATATGATTAAAATAATTTTTAAAATAAATATATCCAACAATCTAAAGTCAAATAGATTCCTTAAAAATATAAATTTGTTTTATTAATTGTGAAGTTTTTGTTTTTTAGATATTGGTCATACATTTACATGATTGATATATTTTTATTATGAAATAGTTTAATTTTATATATATTCCTTGTGCATATATAGTGTTCAATTCAAAAGATGACATTGTCAAAAAAATTTATTTAATGTGTTAAATTGTTGATATAATTTGCTAATAAATAATTATTTTTAATTTGTCTACAAGCATCAATTGTTTTAGTAATTTAGTCAATTGCTAACTAGTTTGTAGCATAATAAAAGAATATGGAGTATTGTTCTTATGTAGTAGAATAAAGATTCTTAAATAGTTAACATTAAAGGAATTATATTTAAGATATAATAATAATTTAGTAGTGAACATTTTAATTGAAAAAAAGTATAATTTTAATGGAAAAAGTAGATCTTTTGTTACTATTTTTAATTAAAATTAGTAAATTAAAATTTTACTAACATAGCCGTACATTATTTTTTCAATTAAAAATTTACTTTTTGTGTTAAAAGAAGAGAAAATAATTACTATAAGAGTTATAACAATCAACGATATATTATTCATATTTCAAGTGAAGAAGTAATATCAATTTTTTTTAAGAAATTTGTTTTGTTTAATTCTCATTCTCTATATGAATATCCTATATGATTAAAAGATACAAATATACATTTTTTTTGGGTATCATATATGATATTATTTTATAATATTTTCACATGTTATTATACTGAGGCTACACATGCATAGCTAAATTAATTTTTGTTTTGAAAATAAATTATTATATCTCTATTAAGCTGCTTGCTAAAACTTATTAAGACTATTACATTGTTGTTGTTGTTGTTGTTTTATAATTATTTATATCTAAATTCTTTTGTGAAGATGGATTGTCATGCACAAATTAATTGCAAAAGTTCGATAATAATAACGATGTTGTTAGTTACATATTTTGTATGCTTTAAATATATACAAAGTTACCTTTTTATAGATTTACTGCAACAAAATTAATTTGAATATTTTTATACTTTTTATTGATGAGAAAAAAAAAAGTTTCCTCATTATGCTTTAGTTATTGTGATAACTAATATCCATAATTAGTAATATTGACATTGCATGTAAAAATCTTAGTGTTTCACATAACGTGTATATGTGTATATATGCATGTTACAAGCAGATTTAAAAGAAATTATTCTTGTTAAAAGACATTATAGTTTAATTATTTGTGTTCACAATTTAAAATTATATGCAAAATAATAATCTAAAAAATTCTTCAATATATGGAGGTTTTCAAATATAGTTTAGTTAACAATTTTTTTCAAAGAAAATTATATGAGAAATTAATGAACATTAAAAAATTGAAAAGAAGAATAAAAAAGTTAATATTTCTTCTTTAATAATTTCTCAAAATTAAGGATTCTAACTTTGTATAAATGACTTGTACAAGCTAACACTTTTCTTTGAGGAAGAAATTTTGTTTAAAATTTAGAAAGTTCATAGATAAAATTTTCAAGACCAATTCAAATTGAATATTTGCAAGCAGTTGAAGAGTTTCATTTAACATGCTATATAAAATAGGAATTATATAAAAATTTGGATAAATAAATAAGTTTTAAGAAAAGTTATAAATACAACACTTTTGAGAAAAAGTGTTATAAAATTATTAAGAGGAATGTACATAAACCCATTTGTATATAAAATGAGAATTATATAAAAATTCTATAAATAAAAGACTTTTGAGAAAAAATTTGTTAAACTGTCAAGATGGATGTATTTAAACTCACAAGAGAATCGCGTATAAAAATAACCTAACCTTTATGATTAGCTATCCCATCAAAGAGGTTTATTGGGTAGGAATAATTCATACTACATGACTTATTTAACACTTATATTATAAATATATTCCAGCGGAGATATGCTTCCGCTCATCCTTACGGTAAAGTGCTAATTTTATGTAATGTTAAGAAGGACATTTACCCCAAATGAGTCCAAAACAAGTATAATTTTGTATGGCAAGGGCCACATATGCCCTTAGAGAACTCATCTATATGAGAGTAGTCTTGGCCGCGACTATAAAAATTAGGTTATTTTCTAAAGCTCTCACTAGAATTAAGATAGAGCACATGACTATTAATGTGCTAACCTACAAAATAAAGTCTTCGTCACTATTATGCGTGTTATGGTTGAAGTTAGGTCAAAGAGTCGAGTTCATAACATAGTTCATTCAGGTTCCTCAAATTGATTCTATAGCATTATGTATAGGTTCAAAGTCCGAAAGACACCTATACCACATAATAGAATGCTGCTTCTATATATTTTTTTGTTATTGATTGTGCATTATATTTTCTAATATATTAAAATTTATTTGTATATATAAAAGGTTTTTAAATCTTTTTGTGGGGACTATTGGAGAAAAAGTTTCAAAACTTTTTAAATGATTAATAAGTTAAGTTATAAAATATTAATATATTTTTTTATATTTTAAGTTACATATTATAAACTATCATTATTATATAGCAGTTATAATATTTAAATTAGCCACTAAATCTATATTAAATATTTGAGAGTTTCAAATATTTATTATAATATTATTTTATTATTTGAGAGTAATGTATTTTAAATTATTGTAGGAGTTATAATATATCAAATTATTCTTATTAAATATTAAAATTAATTATAAGAGATAGAAATTTCAAACATAAATTATATATTAATAATAGTGTTACAAAATATCTAATTTATAATAATGTTAAATTAATATTAGTATTATTACCTTAAACCTTATCTACCCTTATATAAAGGATGCTAATCCTTCATTAGAAAAGTAAATGTGTGTGAGTAGAAAGAAGAGAAAAGAAAAAAAGAAGAAGTAATCCATATATATATATATATATATATGTATATATTTAAATTATATGTTTTGTGTGATGAGTTTTAAGCAACCATAACAAATGGGACTTGGGATGATTTTTTAGCGATCGTGCTTATCAAAGAAAGTAGCTACAAGCATATGATTGAATTTTGAAACCATAAAAATCCGTCACTACCCATACAATGAAAAAACTATTTACCTTTAAGACAACACCATTTGCATGCCTCTTTTATATAACTAGTGATTTTTTATGGAAATTTGGTTGTTAAATGGCTTATATTGAGTAGTGTTTTATTATTATATGGAATTGCAATTGCTTATATTTTTTATTCATTAAACTCATATTGGTTGTTGAATGGCTTAGATTAGCATTGATTAAGATATAATAATATGTGTCGAAGTGTATACATGAGTTTCATGGGTTAATAAAATTGTAATTTTAAACTTTTATGCAAGGCATAATTAACTATAGTTTTATTTCAAATCATCAGGGAAAGAGTTAAGAATCCATGCTAGTGATAAAAATGAATTTTTAACAATGAAACTTGAGATGGATTCAAACCAAACACCGATGATATGTGAAGAAATTATAAGTGAAAATATAGGTAGAAATAACCAAACACTAGTGGTTATATTATATACTTCTTTATTTTAATTATTAATTGAATTAGTATTATTATATTATATTTTATTGTAATTATAAATTTAAAATTTTGTTATGATTTTAATTGAAATATTTTTCAAATTTTCTTTAAAAGTAAAACTTTTATTGAATTTAAATTTATAATATGATTTTAATAGATATATTTATGAATTTACTTTAAAATTAAGGTTATGATTTTATATTTTTTTATTATATTAATTTATAATCCACTTAAAATTCATGAATAACTTATTGTGAGTTTGGTAAGAAGTACATATCGGTTAGAGCGGGTTTAGTAATGAAACTTTAAACTCACAACGGGTTGAGAAAAGATTTGATATTTTATTTTTGAAGCGAATGCGGATGCGAGTTTAGGGGATCTATCCTAAACCAGATCTGTTGTCATCCCTAGTTACCACCCATGAATCTCTTATGATAGTTGTGTTGAGATTTATGCTTACGTGCCACCATCTATTTATGTATGAATATTTGTACTAGTATTATCATTTCATTAAATCGCTAATTATATTTTATATGTGGTAAAGTGCTTGTAACGTTTCAAACATTGTATGATCTAAAAGAGTTCAGATCTAGTCTAAATGAGTTTAGATTAGTGCTAAGAATTAGCAACGCTGATAGTTATAAATACTAAGAGTTGGCACTAATAAGAGTTATCAGGTTATAAAAGTTAGCGATATCTAAAGAGTTAGAGTCTTGTCAGAAATGAGACAAATACCTGAGAATATATTAGTAATGATGTAGTTAAAATAGTTGTAAATAGTATTAAAAAATGTCATTATGCAAATATATTCTCAAATATTATGTTCCTGATCTATCTTCACTGATGCTAGTCTGTCAGTGAATACCTTAATAAATAAATATATATATATATATCAGTGCATGTCTATATCTGAATGGTCCAGATGGTTAGTCTTAGCAGATTATGAGTTTAGTGAAAGCTCGTATAGAGATACAGGTATTCAATAAGGACTGAATATTGAATAGATTCATAAAGACATCCAATAGACATCCTATAAAGCCATCAATTAAGGATATTTCGAGTTGAGAAGTATTCGTGGTCCTTTGACCTGAGTGCCACAGTGGGCTTATGAGTGATCTACCATACTTTAGTTCTACATATGTCCGAAATCTTTCATGGTCTGACCGTTGGGTGTCACTGGGTATGGCCCGATGCTCATGGAGTCCAGTGTGCATAGATATGGGATCCATCAGCTTATTTGAGTGAGTAATATATCATAATACTTTAAGACTGTATTTCAAAAAGTCTTATAGCCATAAATAGTAATTCCCGAAAAAAGAGTTTAGCCTTAGGGATAAATAAAATCACAAATGTGTTTGAGAATATTATTTATTGAAATATAATTCTAGAGATAAACTTACGGTCGGACATATAAAGATTTGACGGTGTTGATCTATATCTCCGCTTTACCCGAATATAAAGAATTGAGGGATTATATGAATATGTTATAACCTCAACTTGTATAGTTTAAAGCGCGGCTTTGTAATATTCATAACGTGTGTGTGGAGCATCGTTCACGGATATATGGAGGAGTTCCATATGATAATTCAGGCATGGACCTAGATAGTCTTACAATATGAAGTGTACTCATTGTACACTAGGGCACTGTTATGGACTGAATAGTTCGATCCTGGAAATTCTAACAAACTGAAAATATATTTCAGGGTTCCTCGGGTTGTGCACTTGTCTAGACTTAAATGCTAAGTTCATCACTTAATTAGTTGATAAAAGTTGTTAACTAATAAGATGTTAATAAGTAACACAATTTTGTTCCATGAATTGTTTCACCATGAATTCACCTATTAATCATGTTAGTAAAATCAAATAAGATAAATATTAATTATTCAAATAGTTTTTGAATAATTAAATAAATTACTTATTTATTTATTATTTTATTCTTAAGTGGAAGACATACCTAATTTAAAAAACACAAATTAAATTAAGTGCAACGCCATTTTGTAAAATTAATGGTCAATTTTATTAGACCATTAAAAATGGCAACTAAAAATTATTTTTGGTTGTTTGTCATTTAACCTAATTTTGGCGTAGTACTTGTGAAGTGGTTAGAGTACAAAAAAGGGTGTGAATTCATTTTGATTAATGAGGGTGAAGCAAAAATTCGTGCAATGTGAGAGGGCATTGTAGAAAATTTGGTTTTTGGAGAATTTTCTTTGAACAAAGAGTTGTGAGAAAAACTAGAGAAAAAGAAAATTAAATTTCTCTTATTTTTCTTTCAAAAAATAAAACCTTATTGCTGTTATTCTAACTTTACAATCCTATCGGATTGTTGTGAATTAGACTTGAATAATAGTGCACTGCAAGGTAAGCTCAAAGTTGAAGTTAGAAAAAATTTAAAATTAAAATCTTCATCAAAGGTTTTCAAAGGTTTGTTTCTATAATTTTAAATTGTTAATGATTTAAGGTATATGTGTATATGTTGATTACATACTTAATTTCGCTGCAAAATTCATGTATATAATACATGTATTTAATTTTTTCAATATATATATAATCACATGTATATACCCTCAAACATGTTAACACGTTGGCAGGGATTTATGGGTAAGATACTTTTGTGATAAAATTTGAAGAAAAAAATTAATAATTTTGGGATTTAAGGGGTAAATTGATAAAGTTAAGTTAATTTTTTATGCATAAAATATTTTGGTTATTCTTTTGATATTATGTTGTTTTAATTGCATTAATTTTTAAAATTTTATTTTTTAATAGAAAAATTCAAATTTATTACTTAAAGTGTTGAAATTAAATTTTTTCTCATATAAACGGAGAAACTCAGACTCAACTGAAACTCAACACTTTAAAATTAGAAGTGTGGACGCCAACCATTGCAGTAATTAAGTGATTGGCTAAATTACTATTTGTTTATTGTTAACTTTTAATGACGTTCATTTCTTTCTTATATTACTTTTTAAAAAATAATAATAAGATGACATTGAGTATGTAATTATACTAAAGGGTTAATTTTGCCTAACCCCCTATATCATTAACAAACATTAACCCACTTCCACTTTTTTGGCTGGTCATCAAAGAGCCCCGATTTCATTAACAGATGTTATTAAAGTTAAAAGATTCGCTCAAAGGGGAGGGCAATAGCAAAATTTCACCGATTAAGTTTATATTACATTAAAAATACATACATTAAACCACGTGCTTGAGAAGTACTGATATAAATAATCAAATCAAATTTAAAATAAAAATTTCCAAAAATATTGAAAAAGTTGAAAAACACTTTGCAGTAATCCTTAAGTTGACGCTGTGTGATTGGGACCACTTTTTTTTTTTTAAGTTTGTGTTGCTTGGGACTTGCTATTATTCAACTAACTTGTTGCTCTATGAACCCATTATGCTGATAATACTTAAGAATTTTATTGCATTGACAAATTATGTCTTTTTCTTTGATTTTAGTTTTATGTATAATGAAATACATTGATGGAATTTGGCTATCCATGTTATTCTCACCACCTAGTTCCTTAAAATAAAATGCTTATAAGGAATGAATGATAGGTTTGGATTGAATTTATGTCATGTTGTTTGAGTTCATATGCAGAGTTTGATGGAATTCTGTTTTGTTATAAAAATGCTTATTATGTTTTGTGATTTGGAAGCAATTATTATTCGATGCACTTTATGGTTTTATAATTCCAATGTTGTTGGACGTAATTCCTTCAATGGACTTTACCTTTGATGACCTTGACCCTTACATTTGTTTTTATGACATAATGGCCAAAGGACTTCACTTTATGCAAACATTGTAAACTTTATAAGTATGAATTTTAACCTACAAACAAAGATTCTAATGAATATAGTAGAGTTATACTTATCAATTTAACAATAAAATTAGCAGTCAACAAAAATTCGATGAGCAATAAAATTTTTATAATAAAGGTTAGTCTGTCATAGAATTGAGAGATAGAGGTAAGATGATATTAACTTGTTCAGGTATTGGAATACCCATAAAGGGAAAGGATATATGATCATGAGCTTATACCATTTGCATGTGGCCCGTTAATTAAGAAATCTTTATTTAAAGATAATCAACTGTATAAAGGTGACCCCCTAATTGACAACTTCCTTAATCTGAAGCAAATTTACCTCAGAAAGAAACACATCCATCATCAATAATTTAGAAGTTGAAGTTTTTGACAATTTCTCACCCGAATATTTCAAGACATTAATTATCATCCAAATTAGTGACACTCCTCCATTATGTGCTTCACATGATGATGAATCACTATTAATTAATGCACTTGACTAGTAGAATACAAATCACCAATAACAAATACTAACATATCCTATAAGAGATTAGTTACCCCATTGTGGCCCACTAGAAATAAAAGACTATCCATCATAACAATATCCATAACCAACCCCACCAGGTTCAAGCACCCCATTTATATACCTAACATGCCATCTAACATCCCAATCACCTAAGAACCATAATCTCAAGTGATACATGAAGATGGCCACATTATTGCTCTAACAAGCAATGTCATGTAATGACATTAGCAAGAAGAAGATGGTGGAGGTGATGGTGACAATCATTACTTTAATTATGGGAGTGATGATGAGATAAGAGTCAAACAAGTGACGAAGAAGGGAACCACTCAAATAATGTTGCAAATGAGGGTTGATGGAATAGAAAACCACCCAACTGATGATGAGTTAAGTGATGATTCAATTCTGTCATTATATGAGTCAGATGATAATTAGTAAGGAATATGCTTTAACTCTAATGATGATGATGCTATAAGAAGAATGAACGAGGACATTGCCAACTTAATGTACCAACCTAGGCTAGGGCTAATAGAGTGAAAGGTTAGTATGTATTTCAAAAGTTTAATGGAGGTGTCAAAGTTGTTTAAGTCATATGCCATCTAAAAGATATTTAGAATGAGAAGAATAAATTTTGAAAGGAAAAGAATAACAGTTGAGTGCTATTGGAAAAATTATCTATAGACGTTACATGCTTCAGTTAGAAGGAATGGGTCTTTGTTCCAAATAAGGAGGATTGTTCTAGTGCAACGTATTCCAAGATATTAAAGAATTCAGAATGGGAGAGTGAATGGATTACAAGTTAGTTCATGGACACTATTCTTGTCAACTATGAAATATCAGTGATAATGCTTTAAATTTAGTTAAGACAACAATTTGGAGTTCCTGCCTCCAAACAGAGGTGTATAGTGCTAAGAAAATTTTCATTACAATTGGTAGGATAGATTATGAGGATAACTACAAGATGATTAAAGAGTATACCCAAATCATCTAGAAGAATATGCCACAATTCGTGGTATTGGTTAAGGTGAAAATGGTAGTAGTTCAAGATAAAAACTCGAGTGAAGAGAGAACTGTATTTGATAAATTTATAGCGGGGTTTCGTGTTATGATAGATGGCTTTAATAATGGTTGCAGACCTTTTAGAGTTTAGATGGTTGCCACCTAAGAAGACCTAGCAATGGAGTTCTTTTATTTGTCAAGACGCTTGATAGGAATGCAGAAATATACCCCATAACAGTATGAATTTATGATATTGAGAGTATTGTTACTTGGACTTGGTTCTTATCAAATTTGAAGACATTCCTAAATGCAACAAGGCAACTGACATCTATATGGAATAAGCAGAATGAGATATTAGGTACATTGTTCCTTGAGTACCCAAATGCATATGTTTACTATTGTGCAAGACATATACTTGTAAATATGAAAGCAAAATTCTCAAAGGTTGACTTACTACCAATTTATAGGCTACTAAAAGGCATCAAACACACATACTTTGAAAAGGCAATGAAGGCCATTAAAGGTCGAGATAAGGTTTTATAAGATAATTTAAAGAAAAATCATTGTAAATATTAGTCTGTATATGCATTTTACCAGAACTGTAAGTCTAAGCACACTACAAACAACATGATTAAATTATTCAATGGATGGGTTAGAAAGAGAAAAAAGCAACATGTTATCCACATTTTATAATTTAATAGGAAATAAGCAATGAAAAGGCTTGTCAAAAGAAGGATCAAAGCAAGCAAATGAGAGATTAAGTTGACTCGAAAAATTCATACAAAAATTCACATGGTATTGATTAATGATAGATCATTTGCCATAATGTTAACAAGTGAAACCTTTTTTCAAGTTGATGATTAGGGGAAAATTTTTATTGTTAACTTAGTTTCTAAAACTTGTGATGGTGGTGCTTGGGCTATAAGTGATATTCCATGTAGGCATGTTCTTCTATGCATTATGTATATTGATGGTGATGTCAATGTGTTTGTGGATGATTGGTTCACAAAGGATCCATATCTGATGGCATACAGTGGCATGATTCATTCATTGCTTAATTGAAGTTTTTGGCCAAAAGTTACTAATGGTATCATACACCTATCATCGTCTAAAAGGACACCTGAAAGGCCTAAAAAGATAAAAGAATAAAGGCATATGAAACTTATCCAGAAAAGAGAAAATATACTATGGTCTAAGGAACTTGCGGCAACTCGGACCACAATAATAGGCCTTATCATGTCAATATAAAGAATGAAGGAAAGAAAACAAGAGCTTATTAGGTTTGTTTCTTTGTAAATTTGATACCCAAAAAACGTTATTAAGATCATAGAATAAAGATTTAAAGATTAAAAAATGTAATACTCGAGTCAATGACAAGTAAGCATATAAACAAACTTTAGATTATGCACAATGTGATAAAATATATTTTTCTTTTTTGTAGTTCAATCAAATCATGTGCATATGAAACCAAATACAGGTGTACATCTCCCATAACATTAACCACCAATGTCATCTGAAGTGCATCCACAACCCTAATATCCTAAGAGCTCAACACTCAGATAAAGTGCAAACAGTCATCTTAAAGGGAAGAGCGTATTTCTCATTGTGTGGATAAGAGTGCAGGGTAGGAAAATTTTGGCATTTATAGGATGAAGGCTTCAAATGAATAAAGATAGATCAGAAGGGAGCTTTTCAAAGAGTAGGGCAGGTTAAAGCAACACTACTACTGATTTAGGATTTTAGGTACTTTAAAGTTTTTTATTTATTTGTATTGATTAAAATGACATTGGATGAAAGTGATTTTAATGATTTTCACCTCAATTTGTAGGGTTAATGAACATGTACATTATTGATAGCACTAGTTATACTCAAAGATATGTAAGTAACTGTAGTAGCTTACATAATGTTGTTGGAGGAATTGTCATTTTTCCTGTGAGATTAGGTTTAAGCGAAGAACCTTAATCAAGTTCAACCTTAAATCTTAACCTCTTTGTGCAATGGAATAACCAAGATATTAAGAAAAATAGCAAGAGTATAAAACAGATAATCAAGAGCATAATACAATCACTTACGTGATTCAGCCAATAGCCTACATCCATGGTGGATCAAAGGATCCTAGCCTTTTTCATTAACTCCCTAGAGAATTTACAAAAACATCTAATGAAGAACCCTTAAAAGGATCTAATGTTTAGTGTACTAATGAATACCTTAAATTACACATATAAAAAAGATTTTTCAGCATCATTTTACACCATTAATGTTATTAATCTCCCTAACTTGAGCATATTTTCAGTATTGTACCTAATTAAGTTTTTAACTGTGTTAATATAGGTTTGATAAATTAGGTATAACTTTCTATCACAAAATTCAATTGAAGTAATTCTTAAACCTGTGGAGAGACAATTTTATGTACAACAAAATTAGATTTCACACATAATTTATAATTCAAACATTTTAAGAGTCAAAAGTGGCTTTGAAGAGGACTCATTTGTAGTGCAGGCCTAATCCGAGTAGGCTTTCATATTTGGATTGTATATCACAAAATACGAATCTAATTGGTATAATTCTTGAAGCCACGGAAAGATAATTCAATTATCTATAAATTTTTAGTTGACTAAAAGTCCAATTCGGCCAGCTCCCTAGTCAAAAGAGAGTTACAAATTCAATGAAAAATTTGGTAATAAAAAATGTTGAAGATTTGGTCACATGTGAATAGAGCCCATAAATTTGCCTATTTAAGGACACCCTTGGTTGAAAGGGGGGTGAAGGAGCTATATTTTCTGTCATTTTTGTAATCTTTGGTTCACTTTTTATTGTATTCTATTTTCTTAAGTTCTATTATTCTAAATTCCTAGCTAAGGCTAGAAATGAAACATTTAATGGAGGTGTTATTTTGTCATTTTGATCCTACTCTTATATTTCATGTTTGTTTTCAAATGATTTGATTTATTATTTTTAAAAGTTGTTTTGGTTTATTTGAAACCTTGATTCTTTATAGACTAAGGGCATAAAGAATGCTTAGAAAGATCTTCTACATATCAACAACATATTTTGATAAATGATGATTTCCATCAATGATTATTTTTCAAGTAAGTAAAAGGATTAAAAGAACTCTACTATAACCGAAGTAAGTATAGATCTCTAATGCCTTAGTGTTCTTTTAAATTAATTTTTTAATTTACACTTGGTAATCTGTTCTTTAAAATCAACCAATATTCTCTATCTTTGGGTACAATACTTTATTACTCTTGAACATTGACAAACAACCTTTACTCTTGGTAATCACTCCTTGTGGATACGACACTCAGACTCACGAGTAAATACTATAATTAAGACAGCCTACACTTGGGTAATACAATATTTAAGTTATAGCAAGTTTTTGGCGCCGTTGCTAGAGAGTGAAATTAACTAAGATAATTGGTAGTTATTTTTTTTTTCTTTTTATGGAAGGATAAACGTCCTATCTTGCTTTACTTTAAGTATTCTTTATTTTATTATTTTTATTTGACTATGGTTGGTTTGACCACCTAACAATTTTTTTACTAACCTTTTATTATTCTAATATAATATTTACTAATCTAACTTTTAATTATTTCTCTAACTTTTATTTTATGGTTGATCTTGCCATCTAATTTGCTCTTCTTATTTTATTTTACCTTCTAATTTGCTCTATTTTATTCTATTTTTCTTTCTTCTTTACTTTACTTCTCTTGTTTATAGTATTTGTTATTATTATATTTTGTTTTCTCTTCTTGTATGAGTATATGGTTTCGAGATCTAAAGTCCTATCGATTGGTGAAATGTAATTCTAAAACTCCCTTTGATAATTTGTTTAATCTTTCATCATCTTCTCATTCTCCGTCAAACACATCACACACCATGGTCGATAATGAAAGTGTTCATGAAGATCATAATAATGCACCCATCTGAACCATGCATGAATACTTGCAACCTTCTCGCAACTCTACACCCTTATGCTTCATTTTCCCCTTAAATGCTAATAACTTCAAATTTAAGCTTGGGATGATTCCCTTAATTCCAAATTTTAATGACTTAGAATCAAAAAGCCTATATTTGCATTTGAAAGAATTTGAAGAACTTTTACCTAATCTAAAAAGTCTTCAAATTTTTAGCAAAAAGATTAGGTAAAAGTTTTTTAAATTCTTTCAAATGCAAATATGGGCTTTCCAATTCTAAGCCATGAAAATTTGGAATTAAGAGAATCATTATAAGCTTAAATATGAAGTTATTAGCATTCAAAGGAAAAATGAAGCATGAGGGTATAGAGTTGCGAAGATGTTGCAAGTATTCATGAATGTTCGGATGGGTGCATTATCATGATCTTCATGAACACTTTCATTATCGGCCATGGTGTGTGATGTGTTTGATGAAGAATGAGAAAATTGATGGAAAATTAAATAAATTATCAAAGGGAGTTTCATAATTGCCTTTCACCAATTGATGAGAATTAGGATCTTGAAATCATATACTCATACAATAAGAGAAAATAAAATATAAAAATAACAAATGTTATAAATAAGAGAAGTAAAGTAAAGAAGAAAGAAAAATAGAATAAAATAAAGCAAATTAGACTAAAATAAAATAAGATTGAGCAAATTAGAAGGCAAAATAAAAAAATAAGAGCAAATTATGTGGCAAGACCAACCATAAAATAGAAGTTAGAGGAATAATTAAAAGTTAGATTAGTAAATATTAGATTAAAATAATAAAAGGTTAGTAAAAAACGTTAGGTGGTCAAACCAACCATAGTCAAATAAAAATAAATAAATAAAGAATACTTAAAGTAAAGTAAGATAGGAGACTTAGCCTTTCATAAAAAGAAAAAACAAATAACTATCAATTATCTTAGTTAATTTCACTCCTGGACAACGATGTCAAAAACTTGCTACAACTTAAATATTGTATTACCCAAGTGTATGTTGTCTTAATTATAGTATTTACTCGTGAGTCCGTGTGTCTTATCCACAAGGAGTGATCACCAAGAATAAAGGTTATTTTTCAATGTTCAAGAGTAATGAAATATTGTACCCAAAAATTGAGAATATTTGATGATTTTAAAAGAAAAGATTACAAAGTGTAAATTAAAAAGTCAATTTAAAAGAACACTAAGGTATTAGAAATCCACACTTACTTCAGGTATAGTAGGTTCTTTTGATCCTTTTACTCACTTGAAAAATGATTTCAATTGATGAAAAATATCATTTGTAGAAATATGTTGTTGATATGTAGAGCATCTTTCCAAGCATTCTTTGTGCCTTTAGTCTACAAAGAATTAAGGCTTCAAACAAACCAAAACAACTTTTAAAATGATAAATCACATTATTTAAACACAAATATGAAATACAAGAATAAGATCAAAGTGACAAAATTACACCTTCATTAAGTGTTTCACTCCTAGCCTTAGCTAGGAATTTAGAACAACATAACTTAAGAAAATAGAATACAATGAAAAGTGAACTAAAGATTACGAAAATGTTAAAAAATATATTCCTCTACACCCTCCCCCCCTTCAACCAATGGTGTCCTTAAATAGGCAAATTTATAGGCACTATTCATGTGTGACCAAATCTTCAACATTTTTTATTACCAAACTTTTCACTGAATTTGTAATGCTCTTTTGACTAGAAAGCTAGCCGAATTAGACTTTCTGCTCAACTACCAATTTGTATACAATTGAATTATCTTTTTGTGTCTTTTAGAATCATACCAATTGGATTTTTATTTTGTGAGATATGATCCAAATACGAAAGCCTACGCGAACTAGGCCTGCACTGTAGATGGGTCTTGTTCAAAGCCACCTTTTATCCTCCAAATGTTTGAATTATCCAATTTTGTTGTACATGAAATTATCCCTCGACAGGTTCAAGAATTATTTCAATTGAATTTCTGAGTAGAAAGTTATACCCAATTTACCTAACCTACATTAAAATAGTTAAAAATTTAATTAGGTACAGTACTGAAAACATGCTCAAGTTAAGAGATTAATAACATCAATGGTGCAAAATAATGCTAAAAATTTCTTATTAAATATTTAATTTTAAGTGTTCATCATATTCCCTAACTAACTTATTGCTAGTCCCTAGCAATTCAAGTATAAATAAATTTAAAACAATTATCTAAGCATTTCAAACAAAATGTCAGCTCAAGATCACAATTGCTATCAAGGTTATTTTATAACTTTCAAAATTGTGTATGTGTGAACTAAACCAAAACCTTCTTCCCATAAACCACAAAATATATTGCCTTAAAAATTTTCTCCTCATAAAAGCCTAAACTCCATATCCTCACGAATGAAAAATTGTTTAAAGGGTTATGGTTTCACTAATGGTGTTGAAAAACAGATAAGTGCTTAAGAAAATGTCACATTTAAAGACAGACAAACAAACTAACATTGTTCTAAAAATAAAAAAGTTAATTGTTTAGAATTACACCATTCATGCCACGTGCTAGCTTTTAAGACCTCAATCATGAATATCACAAATAGAGCCTGGTGAGAAATATTGTTTACTAAATACTTGTCTTTGAAAGGACTTTATTGTAATGAATTAATTCTTTCTCTCTTTTTTTTAACACTTTTATCTTCTAACATTGAACAAAGACTTTTATTGAATTGAAGTGACTCTTTCTCTTTCTTTTTCTTTTTTTTTGTTGAGAATATGAACAACATCAGAAAAATATTACAAAACAAGAATTACTTCTCACCAAAATATATTTCACAAATTCGAGTCATCCTTTGCTAGACAATCAAAGCATTCCTTTATCTAAATAATGTTACTCTAAACAAAAATTAACCAATTCAAAAGATTAACAAAAATTTGTAAGCTATTTTTTCAAACCTCTCCACTTATTCACAAAAAAATGTGTGAGATTAAAAAATGTATACCGAAACATGAAAAATTTCTTGGCTATATACATTGAATCACCCATCTTACGACAAGGCTTAGTATTGTGCTCAAAAAATAATTTTGAAAGTTACTCTTTAGTAACCTAGATAGAAAAAGTGACTAAAACCAAACAATTTTGAAATCATACATCGATAGAAAATCAAACTTGTTTACACAAGAATTACTAAGAACACATATACATGAAATATAAAAATAAAAATAACAAGTGGGTTAGAATGCGTCTCAATGCTGCAAAAATAAACTCTTTACTCATGCCATTCATGATGCCAGATGTCAAAATTTGTTTTTGAAAAAATAACAAAATAATAACAAAAAGTAACATCGACACCATATATGAACTATCTCTCCCCCCAACTAGACTGAGACATTGTCTTTAATGTCAAAATACAGTAAAACTAGAGTATAAAAGAAACCACTTGAAACATCTTTTATTTAAAAGAAAAATCTGCAACAAAATAAAATAAACCACATAAAATGCTAAAAAATTAAAAGTAGATAGACTACAAACAGAGAGTCAAATCTATCTTATATTTCTTCTCACTGTCATCAATATACAAATCTATCTAAAGCATGGTTGGATCATACATAAGTATGAAATTTTATAATTCATCAAGCAACTAATCAATAATTGAAGCAGAAATGAGGATTCGTCGTACTACAGATGAGATGAATTATTTTTTCACTGTATAGTAAAAAAAAGATAACAACTCATTATAAAAACCATAAACATTTAATAAACCAATGAGTTTTTTTTTTTTATAGATTTGCAATTATGGCCAAGAGATAATTTGAAAATTTTCCTCTAGCGTTTCGAAGCCTCCTAGTAGAGTTATAAAAGCTTCAACATTCCTAAGCATTAGAGACATGTGTTCATGCATTAATGATATCTGTAACTCATCCCAAATTATTTTTCCTACAATATTCTCAACAGCTAGAGCTTTCGATATAATACCCAAAACTCGACTGTCTTTATTATGTGCAGCTGCTGCTACATACCCCATTATTCCACGGCTACCTCCCTCATATACTAAATGAATTTTTTGCTTAGCTAAAACCTTAACAAGGGTTTCTGTAAATTCTACAAACTCTCCTATTTTTTCAGGGCTAGATCCACAAAAGACACAATGTTTTGTGAATTTATGAGTTGATGTTTCCTTTATTGTTACACTCTCCTTAACCCTTGAATGATTTTGAGTATGTTTGAAGATAAAAAAATAATGCAATGTATTGATAGAGCCAAAAGGTGTAGCAATGTAAAATTAAATGGCTGGTTGGTTGTTATTGGATAAGATTAAGCTTTAAATGTAAATTTTCAAAATCAAAGTTGGCTATAGGTGGTTGGTTATTATTGGAGAAAACGTTTAAGGTAGAAATGAAATATTTTCAAAATTAATAGCTATGGTAAATATGTATAAGTAGTTGTGATTGTGGATCACATCTTCCTCTAGTTTTACGTTCAGAAACGGCTTAAAATCCCTCTATTGGTCAGGGATAGGCTTTTTATCCAATTTTCTTATAAATTGACAAACAGGGTCTTTTAGAGTCAGATTTCTGAGACTGTACAGCTCATATTCCTTTAGGAATAATTATCATAAATCACGAATAGAAATATGCACATATCCACTAGGATGCATCTCAAGAGTCATTAAGATATTATCCAAAGACTCCTTACTCAGGCTATCTCTAATGAATCTAATTTTATCTTCACAATTTATAGATACCATTCCTAAACTATGGCATCTTGTGTTACATATACTATTGCTCTCCCACAAACAATGAACACCCGAACAAAGTTTTCACTATAACACACACAAGCACTTAGTGTCTACCTAGTTCTTCTCTCTCTTAGAGTCTCTCTTAATGCGTAATTCTCAAACTAAGGGTTTACAAGGGTTTATATAGGATTATTTTATATCTACTAACTATAACCCTAATTGGAATAAGAGTCCACGTGTTTTAGAAGTCCAAAACTTCCCAAAATCCAAAGTCCGAAGCTAAAATGGACTTTTTTTCACTTTGGCGCCGTGGTGCTGCGTTATGCCATACCAACACTACGGCGCAGGACTTCCAGTGCTGTGGCACTTGGCATATTGCCACTGGGTACCGCAGTGTCCAACCTTAGGCGTTCGGCCTTGTACCTTACCTCTGCCCTTTTCTCGCCTTCTTTTGCATCTTTGAGTCCTATTTTGCTTCCTTTTTCATGTCCCACATGTCCTAAAATTTCTCATGCATGTCTTATATGTTTTAAACTTCTTATGACTCTAATTTTTTATATTATTCATAATTCTTGTCCAAACAAGATTTTTGAATCACCAAATCTCCAATAAACCCTTCACTAATTCAAAATCTCCAATTAAGAAGGTTTCTGAATCCGATCTACACCAATATTCTATCACCTAGAGTTAAGTCTAGTTAAGTCTCCACCAAAACTTAACTTTCTTTGGGCTAGTGACTTTGGTCTCCAAAGGCATTTGTGCACATTGAATAAGATATTGATGCGTTGCACTCATTTTCAACTCTCATCACCTCGATGAGCATAGTTTGGATGTCGCCTATTGGTCTGCATTACCCTAACACCCTATGTTGGGCCACTCATGGCCATCCTTTTAAGCACATAGAGCTCTCCATTATGCTTCTCACCCTCAAACCTTATAGAATCTTTTTCTACCATCAGTTTTTCCTTTTTCGCTTTAACCGAATACCCTTCCTCATTGAGCTTGCCTAGAGATATTAAGTTTCTCCTCATATTAGGAACATGCCTTACACCACGTAAGTCCGTAGTTTCTTCACTTTGCATCCTCATCCTTGTGTCACCAATTTTCATGATCTCACAAGTCATGTCGTTCCCCATCAGAGTTTTACCTCTCATGGCTTTGTAGTTGGTGAACAATAATCTATTGGGACACATATAGATGCTACATCCTGAATCTAGTATCCATTTGCCAACGTACTTTTTTCTTGAGGCTAACAATATGTCTATAACTTTGGTATCTTCCTCAAGACCACCGATAGCAGCACATCCATTCTGGCCTTTTGATTTAGGACAATCCTTCACAAAGTACAATTCCTTATGACAAAGGTCACATTTTTTAGATCTTCTCCTTGATTAGTTGCTCTTCTTCCCTTGTGCAAGCAACATCGTACCACTCTCAAATTTAGATATCTTTGTCAATTCTTTTGAGTTCAATGATGCCTTGACATCATTCATCGTTAAGGACTACTTACCATACAACAGCGTATCCACAAAACGCTTATAACTCTTTGGCAATTAACTTAAAAGAATTATGGCCTTATCTTTATTCTCAGTCTTATGGCCAATTGTTCAAGAGTTATGATGATCTTGTTGAACTCATCAATGTGAGCTCTTAATAAAGATCCCTTGTGCATAGTTAGCTGATATAGTTTCTGCTTTAAAAGGTGAGAATTCCAAACCCTAGAATAGTAAATTAAGGTTTTTGTATAATTAGACTTCAATTGAATATAATTAGGGCATTAGAATGAATTTGGAGAGTAGATAAGACCATAGGTAAGAAGAAATTTAAAAAATGGTAAAAATTCCATTTGGGTCATTTTGGCCATTTTGGGATTTTTAGTGGTACAAGTGCAATTAGCTAAAATTGAGGGTTATGAGTGAATTTTAGGACCCTTAAGATGGGTTTTGATGGGTAGAAATCAAAGTTAAGATATGGGACATAATGGTCATTTATGACAAAGATTAGGGGTAATTTTGTCCCAAAAACTTTATAAGGGATTATGGACCCCTTTGATAAAAATTAGTAGTTTTTGCATAAATTGAGATTAGTGGGGACTAATTTGTAAATTTAGAAAGAAATTTTGATGTGCTCGAAAAATGTGCACTAGGGGTATTTTGGTAATTTTGCCATTTTAGGGGAACTAAAGCGTAATATATGCTTTGTAGGTGCCGAAGGTCGAAGTCGGTGAAAGGACAAGCCAAAAAAAGAAACTTTAGCATAGGACAGTTGGTGAGTGGGAAAACAATTAAAAGAAATTAAATTCAGTTTATTTTAAATTATTAGTATTTATGTGCTTTATAATTTAAACATTATTGTTTCAAATAATTTACTCAAGTTACGTGATTTTTAATAATTTTAGAAAGTATAGTGATATTTTATTTGATTTTTTTTATATAATGAGACTTGAAAATTTATCATTTAGAGATATCGCAAAATTTTAGAACTACAGTTCAATATTTTTAACAGTTTAGAGATTTATTTTTCAGCAGTAAGAAATAGTTTTTTTGACATTATCAGTTTTCAAAGGCCAGTGGTACCCCATTTATCAGTTATCAGCTATCAGATTCAGATCCCTGTGGGGATAGTATAGACCCGGCCGATACACCCCGTATGTGTAGGCAGGTTAGTCAGTTGGGTTGAGTGTTACTAACTCCGGAGAATCGGGGTGTCGAGTCAGTGAGTCACTTATACTACGAGGTGTTGTCTCGCTATATGTCTGCGATGTATATTCCGCCACATAGACAGTGAGATGTCTCAAATTTATCAGTTTATCAGATTGGTCACAATAGTTGTTGCTAGCGGAGTGCCCTGTGATCGACTCATTTTGTCGCCCGTATTGACGAGTGGGTTTAGTATTAGGGTAGCCATTGATGCTTTTCAGACAGACTAGAATCGAGCAAAAGTTTTAGACAATTGTATGAGATATGTAGTTTTCTTTTCAAAAAATAAAAATGTTTGTTAATAATGTTTACATATTTCAGCGGTAGCCTATTAAGTTTTAAAAAAAATTTAAAAAGAAAACCGCTCGGTAAAGGTTTACCAGTATTTAAGATTTAGAAATAATTTAGAACAATTTTTAGTACTTTTTAGAATTTTTCGTATGTTTACACAATTATTCAGATTTCACACCCATTCATTGAGTTATCAACCCACCCTTTATTTTTGGTGTTTTTATTTTTCCCCCAGGTACAGCTAGCAGCATACAGTCTACAGTTTCTCTTGTATATCAATAGTAGACTAGCCCTATGATGACCTCCTGTGCATGTACAAAGCTATATGTATACATTTAATGCATATACATGTATCATATTTAGTTTTGCGTTGTATAGCATGCATAATAGATTTTGGAACTAAAATGAATATTTATGCCTTTTTGAAATGGTTGGTTTCTTGCTATGAATGTCTGTTGGAGTATGATCAAGAATGCATGTGTTGATTGATTTGGGTAGGGACGGGAGGCCTTTTACAACTAAGAGATGTGAGAAATATTTAGAGTGTATTTTCTGCAGGTTTATGAAATATAAATTTTTAGAAAAATATAGGAAACTCTGTTCGTTTTAGGAATTTTCCAGGGTTGATAGCGGACTTTGGGAAGCGTACTATTAGGGTGCTCGACAGGGCCTACCTAGGTCCACGTTGTAGGATTCTGGGTCGGGTTCTGTCATAAAGCATGTTGAGTAACTATTGAACTCCTATATTATTCATATGAGTTTCAAAACTCTTATGTTGGTAATGACTTAGGTGAATAAATCCACTAGATTATTGGTTATGTAATCTTAGATACCATGACCTCACTATTTTCCACAAAACTCCCTTACTAAATTTTATTTCCTCTCAATGTGTTTTCTTCTCATTTTTGGTTCCTTAAACTGTGCCACTATCCTACTACTGTCTTAATAAAGAATAATAGGCATCTAAGCACTAGGTACTAGTTTAAGCTCTATAAAGAACTTTTGGAGTTAGATAGCTTATTTTGAAGCTTCAAATGCAGTTACATATTCAGCTTTCATGATGGAGTCTGCAATACATGATTATTTTATACTCCTTCAACTTATAGCTCCACCACTTAAAGTGAACACATATCCTGAGAAAGATCCAAGTATCCTATGTTATTAGAATTTTGAATTTGTATACCTAATATGACAGAACTCGACCTAGAATCTTACAATGTGGACCTAGGTAGGCACTACCGGGCACCCCAAAGTCCGCTATCAACCTTAGGAAATTTTATGAGGCAAACCCTAAAATTTCTCTTAACTTCTTTCTGATATATTTTCATAAACACGGGAAAATTTAATTTTTTCTAAAAATCCTAGATTAAAACGGACAGAATTTCCCCTGTTTTTCTGAAAATCTATATTTCATAAACCTGTAGAAAATATACTCCAAATATTTCTCACATTTCTCAGCTACAAAAGGGACCTCCTGTCCCTTCCCAAATCAATCAACACATGCATTCTTGATCATACTCCAATAGACATCCATAGCAAGAAAACCAACAATTTTAAAAAGGCATAAATATTCATTTTAGTTCCAAAATCTGTTATGCACGCTATACAACGCAAAACTAAATATGATATATGTATATGCATTAAATGTATACATATAGCTTTGTACATACACATGAGATCGTCATAGGGCTGGTCCACTATTGATATACAGGAGAAACTGTAGACCGTACGCTATTAGTTGTACCTGGGGGAAAAATAGAAACACCAAAAATAAAGTGTGAGTTGATAAACTCAATGAGTGGGTATGAAATCTGAATAATTGTGTAAACATACTGAAAATTCTAAAAAGTACTAAAAACTGTTCTAAATCGTTTCTAAATCTCAAATACTGGTAAACCTCTACCAAGCGATTTTTTTTTCAAATTTTTTAAAACTTAATAGGCTACTGCTGAAATATGTAAACATTATTAACAAACATTTTTATTTTCTAAAAAGAAAACTACATATCTCATACAATTGTCTAAAACTTTCATTCGGTTCTAGTCTGTCTGAAAAGCACCAATGGCTACCCTAATACTGGACCCATTAATCAATGTGGGCGACAAAATGAGTCGGTCACAGGGCACTCCGCTAGCAACAATCACTGTAACCAATCTGATAAACTGATAAATTTGAGACATCTCACTGTCTATGTGGCAGAATATACATCGCAGACATATAGCGAGACAACACCTCGTAGCATAAGTGACTCACTGACTCGACACCCCGACTCCCCGGAGTTAGTAACACTCAACCCAACTGATTAACCTGTCTACGCATACGGGGTGTACCGGCTGGGTCTATACTATCCCCACAGGGATCTGAATCTGATAGCTGATAACTGATAAATGGAGTACCACTGGCCTTTGAAAACTAATCGCATCTAAAAACTGTTTCTTAAAATTGATATGTAAATTTCTAAAATCTGTTTCTTACTACTGAAAAATAAATCTCTAAATTGTTGAAAATTTTGAACTGTAATTCTAAAATTTTGCGGTATCTCTAAATGATAAATTTTTAAGTCTCATTATATATAAAAAAAAAAAATCAAATAAAATATCACTATGCTTTCCAAAATTCTTAAAAATTACGTAACTTGAGTAAATTATCTGAAACAATAATGTTTAAATTATAAAGCACATAAATACTAATAATTTAAAATAAACTTCATTTAATTTCTTTTAATTGCTTTCCCACTCACCAACTGTCCTACGCTAAAGTTTCTTTTCCAGGCTTGTCCTTTCACCGACTTCGACCTTCGGCACCTACAAAGCATAAATTATGCTTTTGTCCCACTAAAATAGAAAACTTTATCAAAATACCCCTAGTGCACATTTTCGACCACCACCAACATTCCTTTCAAAATTTACAATTTTGCCCAACAATCTCAATTTATGCACAAACTACCATATTTTTTGTCAAAGGGGTCCATAATCCCTTATAATTTCCTTTGGACATAATTACCCCTAATCTTTGTCATAAATGACCATTATGTCCCATATCCTAACTTTGATTTTCACCCATCAAAACTCATCTTAAGGGTCCTAGAATTCATTCATAACCCTTAATTTTTGCTAATTGCACTTGTACCACTAAAAACTCCAAAATGGCCAAAATGAAATTTTTATCATTTTTCAAATTTCTTTTTACCTAGGTCTTATCTACTCTCCAAATTCATTCTAATGCCCTAAATGTATTCAATTGAAGTTCAATTATACAAAAACCCTAATTTACTATTCTAGGGTTTGGAATTCTCACCTTTTAAAGCAAATTTACCCTTAATCCACCCTTGAATCTTGTTTAGGCACTTGGAAACAACTTAAATTTGGTGTAGATTCCTTGATTTGGCTTAGAAATGGCATGGGTTTCACTGTTCACCTTCTTCTCCCTTCATGGCCGAATCTCTCTCTCTCTATCTTTTGTTCTCTTTTTTTTTCTTTTTTAACACTTCCTTGCAATTAAAACACTTGGCCTTTATATATATATATATATATATCCCAAAATTACATAATGGCCCTCCAAGAAATGCCTAATAGCTACCTAGTCCTCTAATTAAAAAGTCTTTGATTGGTAGCCAATAATTTAATAATTATTACTAATAAGTAATAAAATATTATATAATAGACTAATATATGCAATTGTCCCAATTTGATTGGTCTATATGTCTTAAAATACACATCTTTATCCAACAAAAATGGCTTGCTTAGGGTGTGATGCTTACACAAAAAATTATTGGTACAAATATTGAATTTTCACTACTTAGTCAACTGAAAAAATAGATTCAAAAATATTCGGTGAGCACCCACTGCCCCAATTGACTATGAAATTATCCAATTGGGTTTATTACGGCTTATGTAAACACTAAAAAAAAATGTTCCGAGAAGGTTCAAAATCTAAAACTTATACGGTTCCCTAATTGTCAAATATAGAAATTCTAAGTATCTGACTATTCATGAAAACTGGGCATTACACAATAGGGATAAGATTCTCACTGAAATATGCAAGTATATAATCTTTCGTTCTCCGAAGGTACTTGAATATATGTTTTACTGCAGTTCAGTGTTCTAGTCCTGAATTAGATTGATATCCACTAATCATTCAAACTACATAACAAACATTTAATCTAGTATATGACATTGTATACATGAGAGTTCCCACTGTTAATGCATAAGGAATACTTCTCATGCAATCTATCTCTTCCGTTGTTTTAGAAAACTGATACTTGGATAGATTAATTCTATATTTAAAGGAAAATCCCTTTTGGAATTATACATGACAAACTTGATCAAAATTTTGTTAAAATACTCAGTTTGGGATAAGCCTAATATCTTTAACTTGAGTTCCCTTAATACTTTGATCCCAATGATGTTATTGGCTTTTTCTAGATCATTTATATCAAAATAGTTAGATAATCATATTTTATCTGATGATAATGCTCATACATCATTTCCAATTAGTAGTATATCATCTAAAATACAAGACTAGAAAAATCATCAACCGCTCATCTATCTTCTTGTAAACATAAGGCTCGTCAGAATTTTGATCAAAACTAAACGATTTGATTGCTTGATCAAATTTAATGTTCCAAGATCTAGATATTTATTTAAGCTCATAAATAGATTTTTGCAGTTTACAAATCATATGCTCTTGGCCTATACCTATAAAACCATCTGGTTGTATCATATAGATACTTTCTTCAAGATTGCCATTAAGAAAGACAGTATTGACATCTATTTGTCAAATTTCATAATCAAGATTTGCTGCAATGGATAAGAGAATTCTAATAGACTTAAGCATGACTACTAGCGAAAAAGTCTCCTCATAATCAATACATTCTTTCTGAGTGTACCCTTTAGCAACAAGCCTAACTTTAAAGATTTCCACCCTCCCCTTCTCTTTCTCTTGTAGACCATTTACACCCTATAGGTTTTATCCTTTCAAGTTTCTCTACAAATTCCCAAACTTTATTGGAATACATGGAATCCATTTCTGATTTCATAGCTTTATGCCAATGGTTTGCATCTTTATCAACCATTGCTTCATTGTACCTAGTGGGATCTAGTTTATGCTTATTAGAGACTACCTGAAATGACTCTTTAATTAACATGTACCTAGTTGGATGTCTAATAATCTTCTCACTATGATGAAGTACCTAGTTGTTGTTCTGCAACTGGCTCTGGTTGGTTATTATGATTTGGATTGGGAATTAACTCATTGACTCTATCAGGCACAATATTAGAGTTCCTAGATAACGTATCAAGAATTATCTTACTCTTAGGCTTGAAGTCTTTCATATAGTCTTCTTCAAGAAAGATTGCATTAGTATTAACTAGTACTTTCTTATCTTGAGAACTATAGAAAAGACTTCCTCTTATTCATTTAGGATAGCCAACAAACAAACAAACTTTTGACTTAGATTCTAACTTATCTGTGTTCCTTTTTAGACATGAGTTGGACAACCCCATATACATATGTGATGTAAACTTGGTTTACGTCCTATCCACATTTCCAGAGGTATTTTAGGGACTGTCTTAGATGGAATTAAGTTAAGAAGATACATGATTATTTCTAAGGTATAACCTTAGAACGATATGGGTAAAGTTGAATAACTCATCATTGACCTCACCATTTTAAGAAGAGTTATATTTCTCATTTCTACTACACCATTTTGCTGGGGTAACCCTAGTGCAGTTAATTGGGATAATATCACATTGTCTAACAAATAGGTCCTGAACTCACTACCACCTCGATCAGATTGAAGGCGTTTATGTGTTTTTCTAATTGCCTTTCCACTTCTGCTTGAAACTCTTTAAATTTATCAAACGCCTCAGACTTGTGGCGCATTAGGTACACATAATTGAATCTAGAATGATCATCAATGAAAGTGATGAAATATTCATAACCTCCCCTAACTTGTGTGCTCATGGGCCCATATACGTCAAAGTGCACTAATTATAACATTTCAATGGCTCTATTACCTTTAGTATTAAAGGTTATTCTAATCATTTTTGCTTCTATACATAATTTACAGACTGATAATGGTTCAATATCGAATGAACTCAAAGGTCCATCTTTAACCAGTCTTTAGATCCTATCTAGATGAATATGACCAAGACGTAGATACCATAGATATGTTTGATTAGTGGGAGTCACTTTAATCCTCTTCTGGTGATTAGATTCATTATTCAATTTTGTGTCATACAGTGAGTTAATTTTAGGATATTTACAGTATAGATTGTTAACTAGTGTACCAAAACATATAAATGACTTATTTCTTTTGATCACTACAGTTGAGTCAAAAATAACAGAATAACCAAATTTATTCAAATAACTAACTAAAATTAAATTACGTTTGAGTTCTGGAACTAATAAACAAGCATCTAATACTAAAGTTATAAAATCATCAAAATAAAGTTGAACAACTCCCACTGCCTTGGCTGCAACAGTTGCATCATTTCCTCGCCTAGGACTGATCTCTTAATCATTAAGTGATTTAGTTTCCTGGAACCCTTACAACGAATTGTAAATATGATTAGTGACTCTAGAATCTAATATCTAGGAATTAGTGGAATCAACCACTAAACATGTCTCAATGAAAAAAAAATTTACTAGAAGGTGAAGCTGTCTTTTTAGCTATTGAAAACTTAACTAAATGATAGTTTCTCTTCCAATGCCCTTTAATGCCACATTGGAAACACTTTCTTTCGAGCTTTACTACACTTTTATGAATTTTCACAAATCCTGAATTAGATGCTTTCTTCGGCTTATTCTTCTTCTTCTTACTACTCTTTCCTCTAGGATTGAGACCAAAAGATAAAGATGAGCCCTTAGTCAATTGACTATTGTAAGCATTTATTTCATCTTAGAGTGCATTTTCATTAGGTATTTGAGTGCATTTATCAGTCAGGATATATTTGTGCTTTTCAACTGTGAGTTCAATATCTAAGTTTCTTTCTCAATCCACATAATTATTCCCGATTAACTTATTTTGATTAAGGATAGATGCTAGTGGGCTGAATGAAGACATGATTCTGAAAAATAAATTCATACATAAGCATACATTATCTGAAATCATGTGTAACTTTTGCATGAATGCATGAAATGCATTTATGTAGGGCTCTTTAACTACATTATGCATTGATAATCTAATTTTCATTTAGAATACGCCTCCATAGGGTGGTCGTATCCTTTATAAATTAGACTAGTATCATGCTAATTTATTATTATTATCTAGATATCTCATATCAAATAATAATAAACTATCGATTCTTTAGCCTTTAGATTTAATTGACAAGAACTCCGTAGGGAGGATATCAATCAACCTAAGTTGAGTGTACAACCATTATTTCAATTCTTTATATTTTCTAATTAAAAAAGTCACCGTAGGGTAGTCAGTTTCACATGAGTCCTATATTGGATCTTATCCTTTAGGGAAGTCCTATCTAGTAACAATTTCTGATTAATGCCCTTCGTAGGGAGCTCACAAGATTTGAGGCAATGCATTAATCTACCTTACTATAGGACCAATAATGGAGACCATGGGCTTTATGCCTAAAGCATTCTCTCACTCAATATTTTGATTCTTAAAGATTTTAATTAATTTATAAAATGATGTTTCTACTTATTAATATCTAATTTTATTTTTATAAAATAATTAATAAGGTTACGTCAAATAATAAATTAATATAATATTAAAAATATGATAATAATCTTATCCTAATCTCATTAGAACATTAATGTCATATAATATGATATATTTTATGCATGAACATGAAAATGTGGCACCCTTAATCTATATGACATGTTATTCATCCAATCAATTAACTAGATAAATAAATAACCCATAATTCATACTTTTCCTAGGAAGAAAAATATTTAAAACTAAGTCTAAATTCTTCAAAGTCTTTCTTGAAGTTAACTTAGGCTCTTTCATAATGTTACCTCCTTTTACTTGTCTACTTTTATGGGTTTGAATTTTTGGGCTTCTTAATTTTCTTTGGTCCACTTATTTTAAAAATAAATTGGGTATATTTTAGGCCCAAAATCTCTTTAGGCCTTTTTTAAAAATTTAAATAAAAAAGATTTTTAGACCCAATAATTTTAATAAAATTGCCCAAATAAAATTTGGACCAAAATTAAAAAGAGTTTGGGCTAATTTTGAATTTGTAAATACCTAAAATTAGTCCAAAAATAAATTTTAGTCAAATTTGAGGACCTATTGAAAAATATCTCAAAGTTCTCTAACCAAACTATGATTACCCAAGTTCTGGAGGGGTTGAGTGAAATAAAATAATTTTGTTGGGCCTATTTGCACAATTGAAAAATTTTTAAGGGTCTATTTATGTAGAATCCAAACATCTTGAGCAAAAATAGAATTTTTTATAACGAGTAGGTGCCTATGTGATATTTCACAGATGAAACCCTATCTTTATACGCCGCCACCCACTCTTTCTCTCTCTTTTTTTTTTTTTACGTTTTTCTTCTTTTTTTTTCTTTTTTCTTCTTACTTTTTTTTCTTTGTTTTTATTATTACAACCAAAATAATAATAAAAATATATATTCTTTAGATTGCAAATCAAAACCCTAAGCCATTTAATTGGCTTACAAAAAAATCTAAAGAATCACTAACAATTAATTTAACCACGAATTATTATGGGCACAATCATTCATCACATAATTAATAAAAATAACAAATATAGATTAAATATGCAATCGGTGCCACAATAAATAATTGCTACCACACATAAAAATAAATTATACGTGTAATATGAAACAAAGCGGCTCTGATACCAATTGTTGGTTTAAAATAAATTTTTTTATGTTTATATAAAAATAAACGCAACGGAAGCCAAATTGTCTTGTTCATAATTACATGTATAAGGATAGAAGATTATCTCAATTCCTCGTTATGACAGATATTGAATTAACTAGTTGCAATCTTCTCTACAACCTCAACCCGTGTAGGCATGAAGATTTTTCTTAATCTCTAAAAATACTAATATCCAAATCTGAGAGAATGGTATTAATTAAATTCTTTTCCCATGTAAGAATATGTAAAAAGAATTTTTTTTTTCTCTATATAGTTATGGTGTACTTTACTACTCCATACCTCCTATATATATAGGAATCTCCCTTAGGTATTTAAAATTTGATTAGGATTAAGAAATTAGAGTTTGATTAGGATTTGAGCTAGTAAAGGGATTGTAAGACCCATGGGCTTATTAGCTCCAACTTAAAAGGCCTAGTCCTTATTATCTCATAATACACCAATTATTCTAAGTTAACCCCAAGCTATTCCACTAAAAGCCAAGGGCTGTACTCTAGTAACCCATGTTATAAAGTAAAAGTTCGTTTAATTAAAACTTTATTTAATTAAATTGTGCTTGGTATTTAGATCAACAATAACCACGTAATTGACCTTCTAATTGATGTCCATAATTAAAACTAGGTCTTAAAAAAATGTCTTGCCTATTTAATTATTTATTTGCTCCTAAGTCAATGAATGCTCTAATGATCACTTTTAATATATCTATATTTGTAAATAAATTTACAAATAAATATTATTATTCAATAAATAATTTATTGAATAAACTGTGGTAACAGATTCTAATGATCAAATACTGCAAACATCTTAGGTGGACATTAATTATAAGATTTCATCTTACAAATATATGTTCCTACGACTCATGAAATTATATATCCAAGTTATCGAGATTTTGACCGTTCATATAGATCTCACTCCGTGATAGCTCAAAAGATACAATACATGAATGTAAGTTCATTACTTGCTCAGGATTAAGATCAATTAAGCTTATTAGAGCTTTTGTGAATTAAGATCTACGACATTTGGTTAACCAGATCAAAATTCACAGTAGTCTCGTTCAATGTAATATATACACTAGTTTGTCTACTCGAAGTCTCTACTTCAATGATTAAGGCAAATCATTCACTATAAGAAGTAGAAAAACTACAACTTTACATAATAAAATTCTCTTTTTCATGGTTGAGAAATTAGATTTAATTTATAAAGAACTTGTGATCTATACCTTCTGAATTAGCATCATATGCCTAATACATAGATCATATACTTTATAAATATGGGCTCATTAATGTATGCTTAATTATATATATGAATAAACTTTTATTAATCAAATAAAATATTATTTCACATGCTTTAAGGGCATAAATAACATTATATGTCTAATAGTCGGAGCTGCTACGATTGTTTCAACAAAGTAAAGAAAAGGCTGGATCAAGAGAAAGGGGTACTACAAGCCCTCTGCCCTATGCATCTAACCGGCTTGTGTGGTTCACCAATTTTACCAATTAGACCCTTAGTGTAGTAACCAGTATCCACGACTGGTAAGAATAAGTATTTATATATGTATATACGTATTTTATTTGTATATTGGTGATACTTGATTTATATATTGTTATTAGTAGTGTTTGTATAGGTTAAGGTCATACTATTAGCATTGGGTTTAATTGCAAGACTTTAGATTTATTTTAGGGACCAAATTGTAGTACTTTAAAAGTTTTGAGGGTAAATTCATAAATACTAAAAATTAGTCACTTAGTATTTATCATGGACTGAGATATGTGTTAAGAGTAATTATGTGGTAGTTTTATAATTTTTGAGTTAGTATATGATTTTATAAAATTAGGAGATTGAATATTGTTCAGTAAGTATCTTGATCCTGTCAGGTTAGTAGTTTGGATTCGATGGTGTGTATGGAATGGATTGTGTAGGAATTTTGATATAATATTCATATATAAGAAGGATATATGAGTCAAGAATGGTATATTCTGATTTTGGAGTAATTGGATATCATTTGATGTATTAGAAAATTTTGTTAAGTGTAAGTGGTCAGAATGACAGGTTTTGAGAAACCGAGTATTTAGACCAATTTGATGTGATAAATGAATTGTGTATAATTTTGTAAGTTATTTAAAGTATTTTGTGTGAATTGTGAGGCTTATGAAAGGATTAATCTCCATTGATAGGTTAAGGAGATTTAAGCCTTGTAGCTGAAAGTGTTAAGAGGTAAGTATACTAGACTTTTTACTGAAATCACAATAAACATAATAATTATTTTGTATGATTTTGCAAATGGGGTTAAGAATATGTTTATGTTATGTCAAAGTATATTTTGATATGAAATATGAATATGTGTTTATGAATGTGAGCATTGACATTGAGCATGGACATACATGTATTTTTGAAAGTGAGCTTTCAAAATAAGATGTGTTTAATAAAGAAAGCTTTTGAAGTGTAATATGTCCATGAGAAATATTTTGTGTTTTGAGGGAACTTAAACTCACTGTTAACTTAGTAGGCATTTTATGTGATTTGTGGAGCCTTTATGTGTGGCCTTTCCTTCGGGATTGGTATATGTTATGTGTTCCGTATGTAGGGAGAATCCTATTGGTACCTAAAGGAATAGTGAGTCATCACATTCGTGTGGTGGCGTATTGGTGCATGTGAGAGGACTCACCGATGATCAGAGTGAGGGTTTGGCTTTTACCTTCGGGCATGAGCATTATATATGTGTAATATAAAGGCTTCACTTATACTATTCCTCTCAAACGGTATGTCACCTACGAGTGACATTTGGCTCATTATGTGATATGTAAGTCCTACTAAGTAGTAGTTGAGTGATGGTATTCCTATTATGTGTTTTGAAAGAATGTGTAAGCGCTTATATGATATGTGATTTGATAAGATTATGATTTTGATTGATCACAGCATATCATATATATGCATTGTGTACATATATGTATTTGTATTGGATATGAAAAACTAGTATGCTTACTGAGTTTTATACTCATTATAGTTTATGGTGATTTCAGGTAAATAAGGTACATGTGTGCTTAGTGGATTTGGCAAGGCTTCTGCTGTTCCTTGGGTTCACTAAGTTATTAGGTTGCTAAGTGTTTCATTTGAGGACACGTGGGATAAGATATTTGATTTGTCCCTATTGAATAAATACTTATGTATTATTTTATTGTGTGTGGTTGGATTTAGTTTAAGTTTCACCAAGTGTAGTAATGGATTGATTTTAAGTAAGAATTTGAAATGAATATATTCTGGGCTACTGGTGACGTAGTAGAGTATTAATCTCTGAGAAAACTCTGCGTATCTCCGGTTTACTAATTGTCCCAGTCATAATTCAATTGCTATAATTCTGAAAGAAATTTAAAATGAATGTGCTTAGAAATATTATTGAATGAATGTAAGTGATGTCGTGTGTCAGATCTTTTGGGTCTGGGGCGCGACACTTAGAGTGATTCAATTGATACAGAGGTGTGCTTGGAGCAGCCAGGGGAAGGGTGGTGCTATCCTTATAAGGCCTCATCGTGGGGGTTTATTGTAACTAAAATTAGAATTGGAATTGGAATTACAAAATATAATGTAATTAGAATTATATGAAATTTAATGTAGTTGCAATTAACATTAGAATTAAATTTAAAATTATAACATTTAATGTAAGTGAAATTGAATTGAAAATTAGAATGAAAATTATCACATTTAACGTAATTGAAATTAAAATTAAAATTGGAATTGAAATTATAACATTTAACATAACTAAATTTGAAATTAGATTTGAAATTATAAAACTTAATGTAATTAAAATTGATATTAAAATTATAACAAATAACATAAATGAAATTGAATTTAAAATTAAAATTGGAATTATAAGATTTAATATAATTGAAATTAAATTTAAAAATTAAAATTATAACATTTAACATAATTAAATTTTAATTTAAAATTGAAACATGTATTATATTAAGTGAGAACATTTAGTATATTAAGTGAGAATATTTAATATATTAAGTGAAAACATGTAGTATATTAAGTAGGAACATTTAGTATGTTAAGTAGGAACATGTAGTATATTAGTGGAAACATATAGTATATTAAGTGAGAACATATAGTATAGTAAGTGGGAACATTTAGTATTTTAAATGGGAACACGTAATATGTTAAGTGGAAAGATTTAGTATGTGAAGTGAGAACATGTAGTATATTAAGTAGAAACATTTAATATATTAAGTGGAAACACGTAGTATATTAAGTAAGAATATTTAGTGTATTAAGTTAGAACACGTAGTATGTTAAGTGGGAACATATAGTATGTTAAGTGAGAACATTTAGCATGTTAAGTGAGAATATTTAGTATGTTAAGTGAAAATATTTAATCTGTTAAGTGGAAAAATTAGTATATTAAATGGAAACATTTACTATATTAAGTGAGAATATATAGTATATTACATATTTTCACTTAATATACTAAATGTTTCTACTTAATATACTGCATGTTCCAATTTAATATACTACGTGTTTTCATTTAACATACTAAATGTTCCCACTTAATATACTACATGTTCCCTCTTAACATATTAAATTTTTCCACTTAATATATTACGTATTCTCACTAATATACTAAATGTTTTCACTTAATATACTATATGTTTCTACTTAACATATTATATATTCTCACTTAACATACTAAATATTCTCACTTAATATACTACATATTCTCACTTAATATTTAACGTAATTAAAATTAAAATTAGAATTAGAATTATAATATTTAACATAATTAAAATTAAAATTTGATTTGAAATTATAACGTTTAACGTAATTAAAGTTGAAATTAAAATTATAATGCTAACGTAATTGAAATTAAAATTGAAATTAGAATTGAAATTAGAATTTTAATATTTAATGTATTTGAAACTAGAATTAGAATTATATTATTTTATGTAATTAAAATTAGAATTAGAATTGGAATTACAACATTAGGATAACAACAATTTTACCCTAACATTTAAGGTTAACTAATAACTTTTCCCTAGTTAGATTAAAAATACTCAATTTTACCCTAATTATTTAACTTTTACTGTTAGTTTTAATGATAAAAGAGTAAAAAAGTAATATAACCATATAAATAAATTACACTTTGGACACATGACACAATATTACCTATCTATTGTCTTTTTAAACATGTAGCGCAACCTCATTCATTAATTTAATTTTAAATAATTTAAAAAAATAAATTTTAATAAATGACATGTGTCATAATGTGATTAGTTACTTTAGACACGTGACAACATATCATTAACTTATATTTTTAAAATAAAATAATTAATAATTAAAAAAACCCAGGCACTGTCGCTGAAAAAAGGCCGACAACTATTTTTTGGTAACTTTTCGACAACCAAAATAATCTTATTTTACATCATTGACTCCATTTTTTTGATCTAAACAATGGTAGGGTCATTTTTGACCAAAATAAGACTAGAAGGTGGCCAAAATTAATGGTGAGGGGCAACGGCTACTGCTCCCTCATTTGAAGGCGGGCGATGGTGGCCGTTGCCTGTCACTAACCCATTTGGTAGTTTTTTAGTCTTTTTTTCTTATAAAAATGACTTCACCATTGTGTCAATCAAGAAAAATAAGGTCCAATAATATAATATTTAATCATTTTTGTTATCGGAGTATCGCTAAAAAATGACCGTCGGCCGACAGCCATTTTTCGGCGACAGTGGCTGATTTTTTTAATTATTAATTAATTATTTTAAATATATTATTATAATTGTAAACCATTTACAGAATGACATGTGTAATTTGTAACTAATCAGTATTTGATACATGTTATTGTATTAAAAAATATTTATTAAAAAATATATATTTATTAAATTTTTAAAATTATATTAAATTAAATAAATGAATGGAATTGTGCCATATATTTAATGACAAATAATAAAGGTAAACTGGTAATTGTCCATTAAAGCTAATGTTTTCATCCAAATTGACGATAAAAATTAACTGATTAGGGTAAAATTAGATATTTTATCTCTAACTAGGGCAAAAATGTAAATTAGTCTAAAATATTAAGATAAATATGATATTATCCCTTATAACATTTAATTGAAATTATAATGTTTAACGTAATTGAAATTAAAAATTGAAAATTTTAACGTATTTAAACTGAAATTAGAATTATATTATTTTATGTAATTAAAATTAGAATTAAAATTAAAATTATAACATTTAACATTTATTAAAATTGAAATTATAACTTTTACGTAATTGAAATTGGAATTAGAATTTGAATTATAACATTTAACATAATTGAAATTGAAATTAAATTATAATATTTTATGTAATTAAAATTAGAATTAGAATTGAAATTGAAATTATAATATTTAATATAATTAAAATTAGAATTTTATTTTTTAATGTAATTGAAATTGAAATTAGATTTGAAACTATAACATGTAAATGAAATCAAAATTAAAATTAAAATTATAACATTTAACGTAATTAAAATTAGAATTATAACATTTAATGTAATTGAAATTGAAATTGCAATTATAACATTTAATGTAATTGAAATCGAAATTGGAATTAAAATTATAACACTTAATAATTGAAATTAAAATTGGAATTGAAATTATAAAATTTAATATAATTAAAATTGATATTGTAATTAAAATTATAATATTTAATGTATTTAAAATTAAAATAATAACATTTTAATATAATTGAAGTTGGAATTGAAATTGTAATATTTAACATAATTTAAATTGAAATTAAAATTAGAATTATAATATTTAACGTAATTGAATTTAAAATTGGAATTGTATAATTTAATGTAATTGAAATCAAATTTAGAATTGAAATTATAACATTTAACATAATTAAAATCGAAATAGAAATTATTTAACCTAATTAAAATTGAAATTGTTATTGAAATTATAACATTTAACTTACTTGGAATCGAAATTGGATTTGGAATTATAACATTTAACATAATAGGAATTGAATTTAAAATTAGAATTTGAATTATAACATTTAACAAAATTGAAATTGAAATTAGATTTGAAATTATAATATTTAACATAACTAAAACTAAAATTGGATTGAAATGGCAACATTTAATAAATTTGAAATTGTAACATTTAACTTACTTAACGTAATTGGAATTGAATTTAAAGTTAGATTAAAATTATAACATTTAATGTACTTGAAATTGCAATTAGAATTGTATTTGGAATTATAACATTTAACATATTTAGAATTGAAATTAAAATTGGATTTGGAATTATAACATTTAATGTAATTAGAATTAAAAATTGATATAGAATATAACATTTAATGTAAATGAGATTAAAATTAGAATTTGCGTTATAATATTTAACGTAATTAAAATTAAAATTGTATTTGAAGTTATAACATTAACGTAATTGAATTTGAAATTATAATATTTAATGTAATTACAATTGAAATTGAATTTCAATTTATAACACTTAACATAATTGGAATGAAATTTAAAATTAGATTTGTAATTATAATATTTAATGTAGTTGAAATTAAATTTAAAATTAGATTTTGAAATTATAATATTTAAATAATTGAAATTAATATTGAATTTAAAATGATAACATATAACGTAATTAAAATTAAAATTGAAATTAGAATTACAATGTTTTACGTAATTAAAATCAAAATTAGAATTGGAATTATAATATGTAACAGAATTAAAATTAAAATTTGAATTGGAATTATAAAATTTAACGTAATTAAAATTGAAATTGGAATTGCAATTATAACATTTAACATAATTAAAATCAAAATTAGAATTAGAATTGTAATATCTAACGTAATTAAAATAGACATTGTAATTAAATATAATATTTAATATAATTAAAATTGTAATTGGATTTAGAATTGTAATATTTAACATAATTAAAGTTGATATTAAAATTATAATATTAATATAATTATAATTATAATTATAACATTTAACATAATTAAAATTGGAATTCAAATTGTAACATTTAACGTAATTAAAATTGAATTTAAATTGAAAATAGAATTATAATATTTAACATAACTGAAATTGAAATTGGATTTAGAATTATAATATTTAATGTGATCAAAATTGAAATTGAAATTACAATAATTAATGTAATTAAATTTGAATTTCAAATTGGAATTAAAATTATAATATTTAACGTAATTGAAATTAAAATTAGATTTGAAATTATTAACATTTAACGTAATTAAATTTAAATTTAAAATTAGTTTTAGAATTATAAAATTTAACGTAATTAAAATTTAATTTAAATTGGAATTGAAATTATATTATTTAACACAATTAAAATTGAAATTGATTTTGAAATTATAATATTTAACCTAATTAAAATTGAAATTAAAATTTTAAATTATAGCATTTAACGTAATTGAAAATGGTATTGAAATTGAATTTGAAATTATAATATTTTACGTAATTAAAATTAAAATTGAAATTGAAATTGAAATGATAACATTTAATATAATTGAAGTATAAATTGAATTTGAAATTATAACATTTATTGTAATTGAAAATAAAAATTTTTGATATATATTTTGTCTTAATTTTTTTATTGATTGTTATCATTGGAATAATATTTAATTTATATTTTAAATTTTTTTATATAAAATATGTTTTATTTTTTCAAAATAAATATTATAATAATATTATTTTCTTTTTTCAATTTTATTTTTAAACTTAATTGATTTGAAATTTATAATTATAATTTTATGTGTTAATTATATTAATATAGGGGCTTTATGAAAAAAAATTAAAATGACCGACAATACTTTATATTACTAGTTATTTTTAACTATATCAATCAATTGTACCACCGGCGATGACTAAGTGTATAACCGATTGCATTGTAGTCTTTCCTATAAAACATAAACTAACTTACTTTGTACTTTAAAAGTAATGCTATATATACTTATTTTATATCTTTATTGATGTAATAATAATAATAAAATGACTTTTATTAATATTTGTTGAATTTTTTTATTACATTATTAAAATGATATTCAAGTTGCACTTGTGGGTGCATGTTATATAGTAAGTAAAGTATTTGCTTACTTTAATGTGAACCAAGCTTTAAAAAAAAAAACATAAGAGGTTTATTCATTGTATCAATTAACACTTATTTATGATAAAAGTATTTAAATTCTCAATATTTAATAATTTTAATTTTTACTTACTTAATTTCTCCTATGACAGTTTTTAACTCTTGTGATGACCAAATTTCAGGCTCAAAGCCAGCTTTGGCATTAGATCAATGTTTTGTGCATGACTGCTGTGATGATTTGCTACTACTTTGATTTTTCTTTGGAGAAGTATTACACTTGTACAACTAATTTCTACTTCATTCTCTAACATTAGAACCTAGTTATAAAACTGCCTTTCTTCCGGCTCACATATCAACGTCACATTCAACACGCCACTCACTCACTCACTCACGTTATAGTTGATTTTTTTTTTAAATATATTTTTTAACAAATAGCTCAAATCCCTTTACATAAAAGAAAAAAAAAATTAAAATTTGTTAGTTTTAATCTTTTTTTAGTATCCTTATTGATCAAGCTCCTGAGTTCATGAGCTCTATGTTCCAGATAGAAAAGATGTAATATCTTCATTCATCACTCCCTTTCTTACCTTATGAAAAAAGTTATTTTTTTTTTGAAATAGCTACTATTCTCATCCTTCCTTTATATCAAAATTATAATAGAGTTTTGAAATGTAAAATTAGTAAAGGAAATAAAGACTCCATAGATTTGTTTTAGCTGTGACCTAAATATAGCCTAATTCTAATCATCTCACGGGTTATCACTTTTTTTAAAGTTAATTAGAGGTTACTTTACTAAACACTTTTTTTTTATTACGTACTTTACTAAACACTTAAAATTGTATTCTAGTTGACTATGTAATAAATAAATTTAATTTTAATTAAAATTCTTTTAATTAAATAAAGATAAATCTTTGATTAATAATAACTGTTCAATTAATCTTCTAAATCATAAAAAATATATTATTTTTTTAATTATTTATTTGTTTTTAAATCACTAAATATCATAATAATCATTTTTTTATACCAATTTTTGTAAGTAAATTTACAAATAAATACAATTATTTAATAAATAATTTATTAAATAAACTTTAACCAAGTATTACAAGTAATTTAGGTAGAATATCATCTAAAAACTTATATCTTATAAGTATATATTCTAACAATTTATAAAATTGTCTTTTTAAATTGTTGAGATTTTAACTGTTTATATGATTTTATTGCGATAACTCAAAAGATGTCATCTATGATACAAATTCATTACCTACTCATATTAATCATTAAAGTTTTATAAATTAATATTAATAATATTTAATTAACTAAATAAAAATTTTAATTGATTTAATTTAATGTACTAGTTTTTTTAATCGGATACTTTGAAATTTCGAATTCAAAGTTCAAGATAAAAGTATTTATTATAATAAGCACAAAATTTATAATTTTATATAATAAAATATCTATTCGATTAATGATTGTAAATATTATTTAATTTATAAAGATCAGTAATTTTATGCCAAAAAATGAAAAAACATATTTTTACACATACTTGAACGACAGGAATAAACCAGCATATGTAAAATGTAACGAGACAATATCAATTGCAATGGTAAAAAGCCAATTCACACACTATTGCCCTCTATTTATTAGTTCTCGGGTTTATATTTTGTAATAGTTGTACACATTTAAGATTTGTGGAGATGCTAGACTGGACTAGATTGGAGTGTATTGTTTCTGAAGATTCCTCAGAGACACAGAAAAGATACAGTGGTGTTAATTTACCTTCAAAAGCCCCTATTTACCTTCAAAAACCCTTTTATGTCCTTGGTTAAGTATCCAGAATCAGCATTCTAATATGAATATTAAAATTTCTTTAGATTCTCGGTAGGCTTTGTTGGAGAGATATACTGTGTATATGGCCCCAGAGCCAGAGGAAGCGAAAGCGATACATGTAATAATAGAAAACGTTGGTTTTCACATCCGAAATTAACAGAATAACCGATAAGAAGATCCAATATTAAGCTGTAACTAGATAAATAAAACGACAAGACGCAATAATAGAAGTGTAATATTTGGTATCTTAAAACTGTATTTTAAAAAATTAATAATTTTAAAATTTATATTATTTTATTACCTAATATTTACTTAATCTATCATTTTAAAATGTAATTTAAAATATCTCTTACTCTTAAAAAAAAAACCACCAGCAGCCTTTACTCTTCTTCATTTCAAAAACACAGTCCCACTCTCATCCCAACCTAAAGTAAACCAAAGCCTCTACTTAATTACTTCTTAGTTACCCCCTCAAACAACATCCTCAAATCAAATAAACACTATCACCGTCTCTTTCTCAAACATGTCTTTGTCCAAATTCACTTTATTTTCCCTTTTGTCACTCATTTTTCACGCACTTTTACTTGCTGTTGGGGCCCAGAACGACGGTGTTCCGGTGGCTGCGACTCCTCTGTGGTGCGTGGCGAAGAACAACGCGGAGGATGCGGCTCTGCAGGGGGCGCTGGACTGGGCGTGCGGGCCCGGTGGAGCTGATTGCAGCCCCATTCAGCAAGGGGGACCGTGTTATGACCCCAACGATGTTCAAAAAATGGCTTCTTATGTTTTCAATGACTATTACCTGAAGCTTGGCTTGACTGATGATAGCTGCGACTTTGGGAACACTGCTGCTGTTACTTCTTTGAACCCTAGTGAGTAATTAACATTTCAGCTTTTTATTTTTATATTAGGATCTGAAAATCGTATACCCTTTTATCAAATTCCGTTTGGTTTGTTCATCTAAGTGGTTTTTATGATGATCCTTGTGGGTAATTGTAGATTTGTTTGTTCATTTTTGTTTTGATCCCAGGTCAAGGTAGCTGCAAATTTCCCTCGAGGTAATGGTTTTGAAAGTACATAAATTCTGGATTTGTGTTTCTTCGTAAACTTAAGTTCTAATTGTTGTGGTTTGAGCTCTGTTTGTTTATGGGGAAACCCGGATCCCAGAAATGGTTATGAAAAGCTTACGCTGGCTTACTGTTAATTACAACGAAATTTTTGCATTTTTAGATGCTTTTGGAGGATTTTTTGTCAATATGATATGGTAAAATAAAGTCCTTTCTGTTGAAGCGTGACCTTGGTTCCATTTATTATTATGGTGTAATGGGGCTATATTAAGAGTTTTAAATAGTATTATTCATCTTATTCATCAGTATAGGCTTTTGTGATAAGTGGTTTTAAAGTCAGGACAGGTCTTATTGTACAATTTTGGTGAATATTCTCCTTCTATTAATTGAATTGTAATATGTGTTTAGATACACAACTAAATCTAGCCTTGCATTAAGGATAACTTAAAAAACTTTTTTGATTAATGTTACCTTGATGACTCCTTCAAATAATATGAGGTGAAAGGAAACGTGTATATTCCTCAGTAACTGAGTGTATTGAGCTTGCAATTTCATTTGAAACTACAAGTTTAACACCTTTCTTTGATAATGGACATTTCCTTTTAAGTTCATAATTAAATTGTATGATATATGTTTTAATGATGTAGCTCGTCAGCAAAAAATGGGAACATTTCCGATTCAACAACAGCAGTTGGAATGGGATTGGATAGTGCAGATTTGAGTGGTTGCAGTCAGCTTGCTCGCACATGGTACTTGCCCTTGATTACCATTCATTTGTTCTTTCTTGTTAAATGTATAATTCAAGTAAATTAGATTACAGCATTCTTTTTCTATGCATAATGATATCAGTGAATTTGCTGAAGAAAAAAAGCAAAAGGCCTTTTGATGAGACATACATTTAGGCTTTAGGATCATTCCCTGTTTTTCGATTAAGATAGATTTGGTGAATATTTTCAGATATTTGTTATATTAAACTAGTAATCTTCAATTGTTAATTGGCAAAATCATAGTAGAGTTATGTACTTTGTTTTTCCACTCAAAGTTGTTATTGTCGCATTTTCTAGCTCTTTGTCCAATTTGAATATATTCTAGAGTCTTCTAGTGAAATGAAGGCTTCTTTAAGGTTTGTTTTTAACTTTGTAACGAGCTTTAGACATAAAAATGAACATATTTTTCTCCTTGTTGATTTTGTTATTAAATCTTGAAATTTGGCAGAGACTTGTAATTAAGTCGGATGTTATAAATTGGAATTGACTAAAGTTGTATGTGAGTTGGGCCGAAAGCTATATTGCTAAAAATTATTTTATCTTCTAGGGAGGCATCTTAGGATCTCGAGCTTTCCAAGGCTCAGGTCTTTATGTCTATGGTTGTCTTCTAATATCGGTGTGAAGGGTATTTTAGTCTTTGTACAGTCCAAGTGTCGGTGGAAGTGTCTGTGTAAGCTCTCCTTCTCTTATTGGGAATGAAATGGAATAGTACCTCAAGGTATTCTCGATTCAATTCTTGGCACACTTGACCTTTCTTGGGAGTCATGACTCTTACGATGCATTGGTCGGTGGTTAGAATGGTATCATAAACTCGGATTTTCTAATGTGGAGATCTCATGATGGGCAACCACAGAGCATAAGATCCAAAGTTCATGCCCTTTTCATTTTAAGTTTCAGTTCACACATGTATGATCATATTTCAGCAAATTTTAAAGACCAAGAGATTCAGGGAGACATTGTTTTAAGAACACACAAGGTTTTAATTTCCTTTTTTTTATCCTCTTTTTACAACGGCTCCTTCTACTTATATAGGGAGAATGAGAGCTTACACAAACACATTCAACGACACTTGGATTGTATAAAGACTAAAATACCCTTCAAATCGTTGTTAGAGGACAAACTTAGACATAAAGACCTACCCCTCTGAAAAAGCAAAAGCAAATACAAAGCATCAAGCTTAATTGTTACAGACACATGGAATCTTAATTTCAGACATATTTAATCTTAAAAGCAAAGTACTGATAGAGCATCTTTTGACTTTATGTGTTAAAGTGGCAACATGTTGACTGACATGTTATGTTTTTTTGAAAATCTTACTTTAAACACATGAAAAAGGTTGTGTTGTCAATCATTGTTAGACATTGGTTCTATGTCATTAGCAGCATCTCAATTGAGATAGTTTTCCTCAGAATCTCTTAACACGTTATCCAGCATTATTGATTGCGAAAAATGAGTGTTTGTGTCTGGGTTCTAAGGATTTGGTTAATTGAATCGACTATTGAGGAGAGCATTTATGATTGGGCCTGGATCATCTTTAGTTGGATCTTGTGCGTCTTGGAACAGTGATGGATTGTGAAATGAGAGGTTCAGATCTATTCTTGTTAGGTCAATAGTCTAGTTATTTGATGAGGGTCTGTTTATTGTAGCCATGTAGGTTTTGTTGTTATGTTTTCGCTGGGATAATTCCATTGATTTTAGCAAGTCTTCGCTGAAGGTCTCTGAATTCAGTTGGGTGTTGGAATAAGTTCTTCTGGAGTGAGTAGGGGTTTACTGTAACATAACAATGGTTGGATAATAGTGAATAGTTTTTTATGTTGAAATTATTCCTTTTCTTTGCATTATCAAAATGGTTCTGAGATACTGTCATGAAACTTGGAGGATGGGAAAATGATTTTGGATAATTTGGAACTTGCAACTCTACCATAAAAGAGGATAAAAATATTTCAAGAATATTTTTATATATTGATGGCCTAGAGGGTGGCCTTTAGTATGGGTTATGGATTCAATCCAATTTATCATTTCCGACACATGAAACTCCATAGCAATAAAGTATTGGTCTAGAAGATACTAGAGAAAGTGAAGGACCTCAATAGTCCAGTCCTTTGAGTCTTTCGTTGAGAACAATGTCATGAACGGATATTCGAGATGGACTCTTAATACTCATAGGATTGTTGGGCCTTTTGTTTCTAAGATTTTGGATTGATAGAACAACATGAGCTTATGGCTTTTTAGTGTAGTGTATGGGTTTGTATTGGGTGAGGTAATTCTAGGGGATAAATAGTTACAAAAGGATTTATATAAGAGGAGTCATCATGAAACAATATGAGATTGTTTGGGCTAGTTTGGGTGATCTTGAAAAGAAATCAACAAGCACATTGTCGGTTCCTTTGAGATACTTTACTTCATAAGAGTAGTTTGAAAACCATTCTTGATTATGTGGAACTCTATTTTGCTTGAACTCTAAAGGGAGTCATCATGAAACAATAGGAGATTGTTTGGGCTAGTTTGGGTGATCTTGAAAGGAAATCATTAAGCATATTGTTGGTTCCTTTGTGATACTTTATTTTATAAGAGTAGTTCAAAAACCATTCTTGTCATCTGAGGAGCTGATTATGCGAAACTCTGTTTTGCTTGAACTCTAACATTTTGGGGAAAGTTGACATATTAATTTTAGTCACAAAATGGTGATCGATGAGATAAAACTTGAAATTTTCAATTCCCTTTTGATTGTAAGAATTTCCTTAAATGTTGAATGATAGTGCTTTTCAGATTCTTTGAAGGATTTGCTCTTGTAAAAGTACTACACCTCAATGAAGATCACTGGCATCAGTTTGAAGGACTCATTTCCTATTAGAAGGAATTTGTAATGGTGGTAAGAGTTGTGCTTTTTGTTTGAGAGTTTGGACTGCATTGGTCTGTTGGTGTGATCACTAGTGGACTTTTCTTGAGCATTTGTTGTAATGGCTTGGTGAGTTGAGAGAGGTTTTGGACAAAGTCTGCCATGTAGTTTATGATGCCAAGGAACTATTGAGCCTTCTTTTTGTTGAGATCTTTATTAGGAAACCTATTCAATTCTTGAGTCACATGTGGTTGCAATGAATACTTCCCATCTTTGATATGCATTCCCAAGAAGTCTATTTCTGATACTCCAATCTACATCTTTTTTTTTGTGATAGCATAATCCCATCTGCATCACTCCACAAGAACTTATTCCAACACCCAACTGAATTCAGAGACCTTCAGCGAAGACTTGCCAAAATCAATGGAAATATCCCACTAGAAATATGGCCATCATTGAATGATAATGCTCCACGGGAATTATTTCCATTAGATTACAGTAAAACCTTTAACCATGACAATGAAATCTACATAGTTATAATAAACAGACCCTCACTAAGTAATCAGACTATTGACCCAACAGGAATGGATCTGGACCTTTCATTGTACAACCCATCACTGTTCCAAGATGCACAAGATCTAGCCGATTCAATGAACTAAATTCTTGGAATCTAAACACATAGACTCATTTCCCGCAACCAATAATGTTAGATGACTTGTTAAGAGATTATGAGGCAAATTATCTCAATCGAGATGCTGTTGATGACACAGAATTAGGGTCTAACAATGATTGATAGCACAAATTTTTTCACATGCTAAAAGTAAGATTCCTAAACAACAGAACATGCCAGTCAACATGTTGCCACTTTAACATGTGAGGTCAAAAGATGCCCTATCAGTACTCTGCTTTTAAGATATCATGTGTTTATAATAATTAAGCTTGATACATTGTATTTGGTTTTGCTATTTTAGAGGGGTAGGTCTTTATGTCTAAGTTTGTCCTCTAATATTGGTGTAAAGGGTATGGTATTTTTGCCTTTGTACAGTTCAAATGTTAGTGGAAGTGTTTGTGTAAGTTCTTCTCCCTATATGAGTAGAAAGGATGATCAGAAAATAAAAACCTTGTGTGTTCTTAAAATAATGTTTTCTTAAATCTCTTGGTCTCCAAAGTTTGCTAAAATATGTTCATACATATGTGAACCGAAACTTAAAATGAAAAGGACATGAACTTTAAATCGACTGCTCTATGGTTGCTCATCATGAGATCCTACACATAAAAATATTCAAGTTTATGATACTATTTTAACTACTGGCTGATGCTTGATAAGAGTCATAACTCTTAAGAAAGGCCAAGTGTGCTGAGAAATGAGTCAAGAACCTTGAGGTACTGTTTCATTCCGCTCCCAATGGTATCATAAGAGTCATAACTCGTAAGAAAGGCCAAGTGTGCTGAGAAATGAGTCAAGAACCTTGAGGTACTGTTCCGTTTCGTTCCCAATGGTTTCAAGAGAGCGGGACCATTGTGTGTTTTTCTTTTTTATTGTTTTATTAATTGTACGTTGGGCTGCAAACCAATTCTCATCCATTGATTCATGACCCATCATCAATCACAAAAAGAAATTAATATGTGATCTCGAATGTTCAGTCAGATTAAGGGGCGCAACCTAGGTTAGGTTTCTCTTAATTGCTCTATCAAGTTTGAATCCTTATTCATAAATTTCAAGATTAGAAAATGGTTGAAGAGAACAAAGAATTATTCTTTTTCAAGATTAGTACGTGGCTATGAACTAAAAAAGGAAAAAAAAGACTTTCTCAGAGTAGAAAAATCATGATTAGGAAAGCAAAACCGTAAGATAATTGAAAACACAAATTTGCACTATAAATCATGGAGATTGTTAAAGTGAATAAAACATCAAACTTGCACTTGTCTTTTTTGTTTGTCTTAATCCGGAAATGTTCGAGAAAAATATTAAGTATAATCATAAAAAAATAATATTACTAACCGTAAGATAATTGAAAACACAGTGGTTAGTGTGTGAATATCAAGAAAATGGAAAGAAGTTGAATTTTCAGACATATAACACATTCGCCAGGTCAATGATTAGATAAGTACATGATTTATGAAACTTGGTTCACATGGGTTGCACCTAATTAAAGTCCTTGTTAGACTAAAGAAACATCATATAATTTTAATAAAATGAAACCTCACACACTTTAACAAATCATACAAAAATTTTCTACAATCATCTACTCTGCCTCACAATCGGAGCCATGTGTATATATGATTTTCTGTAATCATCTTATCATGTATTTATATGTACTAGAAATAAATAAAAATGAACATTTTAATATTCTCACAATCGAATGAAAAAGAAAAAACCATGAATCTCTTTTCACAGTAAAAAACAGTAGTAACTCTAAATATATATGCTTTCTTTTTTTACCAAACCAATAATCACCGGCTCTCTAAATCAACAACCTCATTATCTCGTCCACAAGATTGAAGTCTCCTTGATGATCTTTCCCTGCTAAGTATTCTTCTAAAAGAACTCAATTTTGAGCTGGAACCCGTGACTTTAGCGGAAGATTCAACCCCATTACTATTTGATGTCCCCTCAGCACAAACCGATGTCGAATTCACACGGTCCAATGGCGGAGCCGTGGGCGTAACACTGACTGGACCCTCACGAGCCTCGGGCTGCAGCCGCGGCTCGGCCTCGGTGCGGCAAATAGGGCACGTTGAATGTGTACCCAACCATTTGTCTATGCACTCTGCATGAAAAGTGTGCTTGCAATTTGGTAAAAGCCTTGCCATCTCTTCGTTCTCAAGATTGCTTAAACAAACCGCACACTCTATTGTCATATTATTACCGTCATCATCACGATTATGATCATTATGTTCCTGGCCATTCCTTTGTTTGAAAACGAATATGGGCAAGGCGGCGATGACCGTTTGATCGAGCCCGGTCTTGGGCGGCTCAGTGGAGCTGACGTGGTTAACGAGGTCGAGGCTGCGGATGAAGGCACGGCGTCTGGCTTGGCGACGGAGGACACATCGTGCATATAAGTGGAGAATGATAACTAGTATTATAACAGAAGATAATGAGACTATGGCAGTGAGCATGATCTTGCTGTTAAGATCATAAGAGTTTTTGTGAGTGAAAGCTGGTGGGTCCTTGTCGTGATCATCATCGTTGAAGTTCATGGTGGTGGATGGAGCGGGGCGGCGGCGGGCAGGCGGGCGGGCTTTGGGGGTCTCAGATGGAGAGAGTTTATAATGTGGATTTGAGGAATGCGTGGGCAATGGGGCGTCTTTGAAAATAGAAAAGAATTGCTGTAATATGTTACGTTTATAATATCTTGAAGATTTACTGTTCAATGTTGACTTTTCCAATCTCTACCCAAATTTCTTGAATTTTCATATACTAATTTCCTGTAACTTCTTGTCTTCATTAAAAAAACGTGGATATATTATTATTTAAAGTTAGTACTCAATTTAATTTTGCCTTCTAACAATTTCTCTCTCTCTCTCTCTCTCTTTCTACAAGTGATTAAGTAATTACTCGTTGAACAAAAATAGGAAATTGCGTCATTCAATAGAACGGTAATACTCAAACCAGAAAGTTAAATCACACTCCTTTCTTTATCGTGAAAAAATAGACATAAACAGGATTTTTTTTTTTAATTTATGAATCAACTTTCGGATTAAATTCAATGCACCCATTTTTTAAATTGACATTGGTGTCATATTTACCAATTATTTTATGTTATCCCATTTATATGAATAAATTTAAATTTATACAAATAGTCTGTATATGTAATGGTATTTATATGTTGTTGTTTGGTGCAAATTTTGGACAGGTTTATTGGGGGCTGCCTCTAACACTCAAATAGTCAGATTTATTGAGTGAAGGAAAAACTAAGCTGCTAGATTTGGAGATGTTAAGAGATGGGCTTAAATCGAATACCGAGTGGTATTAAATTCGACAATAAGTTGGGGATTTTGTTAAGGGCTGGTTAAATTTGGTATTGAATATTAGGGCTCTATAAAATACAAAAAATGCTAGATTAGAGATAAGCATTGATAGAGTAGCTTGCGATAATCCTCTAATGCTTAAGTAAGATGATGACGTAATGGTGAAACGTTTCTTAAGATTTTTTTTTCTTAAAAGGTTTAGAGAAGATAAAAAAAATAGTTTCTTACTCAAGCTTATTTTTCAGTTCAAAACTTATCTTACTTGAATTCAAAATAAGAAATAAGTCTTAAGCATGGAGAGAAATGGTTTAACAAATTTCCTTTAGAGTTGACACATGATAATAAGTGGAGAGTTCTCTATTTTATAGGGACATTTTGAAGAAACAACATAGTTAGAATTCTTAGTAATTGTAGCTCCCATGAAACTTGGACTATAAAGTATTTTAAGATTAAATATTTTTTAAGAGAATTAACCTTTAGGTCAAGTGAGTTGCAGGTGATGCCTACTAAGTCTTAGCAGATATTGAGCTAAGTTTCAGTGAATATTGAGCTGATTAAACTTGCCCTAGATAAACCTCATCATGTTGTCAGTAAAGGAACATAAACCTATCACGTGTTAACATGGTGACTTGGTAGTGGTCTCTTGGGATTTTTTGGTAGGCTTAATGATGACTAAAAAGTGATTAAGCTTTGCTAACGAGTACATTGATTGTAGGACTCAATCATGATATGAAAGCTGACTTAACTAAAATGTATAATCCGTTAATCGTAGGATTGAATAATGACGTGGATTGATGCATGAATTTCACCCGATAGACCTTATAAGTCAGATGGTAAAGTTAATGGGTCTGGACTGATACTGAACTCAGAAGAATAACCTTGAATTAAATTAGACGGCCCTTTAAAAAAAATTAGATAAGGGTTTTAGTACACTTAAAGAGTAGTCTAAGTGTCACCATAATTTTTTTCAATAATTGTGATTTTAATTTGAGGGTCTTGATGTGCTTATAAGATTTTGTTTTCCTAAGAAATATTTAGAGGTCATATTTGATCAAATAATATTGGCCGGTGGCTGACAATTAGATTTCAACCAACCACTTGACCAAAACTTCGTTAGTTATCTTTAATGTGAAAACAACGAACCAATTGTCTCTTACTTCTTCATTCTAACGATTTTTTTTTTCTTTTTAAAATGACTTTATTGTTATAAAAGTGGCTTAGAAATAGTGAGATCATGGGAATACAATGTGGAATTTTCTATGTGAAGACTTACTTAATTACGATTGACTTGAAAATTTTGTCTTAGAAGATTGCGATTTGGTGGCTCTAAGTCAAGGCAATAGACTTTTTGTACTAAAGAGTTTCAAGAATTTTCGTCCTTATTGAACTTTTTGAAGCTTCGTCCTCGCTGGAATTCAGCTTTTAAAGTCTAAAACTTTGAACTTTTACCAGGTCTATAACAATGATCACATGGAATTTTCTCTATAAATGATGCCCTCATTGTTTCAAAACAATGAATAATTAACACCGACTTTATTTGATTGGAGTTATATATAAAAACTCTATATATCAATAATTATGCAAACATGATCTAAACGAGAATCATGCAAATATACTAAGTTAAAAAAAAAGGGAAAAGACAAATCTCTTATATAAAAGATAATAAAAGAGTGAGAATTTAATTGCGATTCTGTAGGAATTTTTAAAACCTTCATTAGATTTTTTCTATAAATATTAGTCTCATTGAGTTAAGATTTCTTTTTTTTTAAAAAAATAAAATATTAATATTTACTTGATTTGATTTATCTGGAGTTATATAGAAAGATTTTGATTTAATCGGAATTATACAAAGTAATCAAAGCCATATGAAAGATTTTGATTTGATCGGAGTTATACAAAGTAATCAAAATATGGAGAGGAGGGATTTCATGAACTCAATCAAAATTACGCAAAATAAAATTGAAGTTATACAATAAAAAAAAAAAAAACCACTCTAGAAATGAAGAAGGGAGACTTTAATCTTGTAAGAATATAGGTTATAATGCTGCAGAATGAAAGGAGTGCCTGCAGAGAAAATCTGTTGTAACTTTTTTCTCTCGCCAAAATGTAAGTTGTTATGTTTTGCTTGATTTTCGGGTTCAATGCCAGCTGTACAATTTAGTTATCTTGATTTTCTCTATATAAGAATAAGATCGTGTATTGTATTTTCATCAATCAATGAATAAGAGTTTGAACACATTTTACAGTAAGTACAAAACTTCTCTTTGCTCTGTTTTTATTTATTTATTTTGAAATTTTAACATTTTCTCACTTCCCAAACATACTCTAGAAATTCTTATAAATCTTAAGCGGAGTTATAGAAACAAAGGAATAGATCTTGATGATACATGAGTTCAAGAGATCACAGCACAAAGTTCGTGAGCTCAAATCAGGATAAGCTTTTAATTTAATTTTTAATATCTCCTGATCACGTTCACGTGCTATATTAATAGCATTACTATAATTATTTGATAATTAGCGGTCAAATCCACGTCAACATAAAACGTTGTAATGTTATATTTTTTAAATAATAAAAATATAAATATTTTTAATATCAATAAATTTATTAATTTACACAATATAAAATAATATCTAATCGTTAAAGAATATTTTATTAAAATTAATAGAATTTGTGTTAAATTATATAAAAATTTTAATTATCTTTTTAAATATTAAAAAAATAATAAAATAATTATTTTATCATTACACAATATATAAGAAAATTTATTTCACCCATAAAAAAATAATTTTTTAATAATAAAAAAAATAACTTTTTACCCTTTAAATATTAAAATATATTTAATATATATATAAAAATTCAGTGGCGATGAAAAAAAAAAGAATATTGCCAAACAAGCAATCACAAAAACATATAACAAAAAACAACAAATTTATTTTTCCTTGTCAAGAATTTTGATAGAGACATTTCATTTAAGAATAATGTTAAGTATTTTAAATTGTATTTTAAAAAGTGATGTATTAATAAGAATGATGTTTGGTTTCTTGTATCCCATGCTAAATTTTTTATTTTAAATTCCATCCTCACCTTATTTTCCATAAAATTTTAGCGGGGACGAGAATTAGAAATCTCTATGTAGGGAATGATTTCTCCATCCCTGTCCCATTTTTAATTTTTATTAATATTAAATATTAATTTATATTTATAAATTTTAATAATATAAAATAATCTATATTATGATAAAAAGAATCAAACTAACAAATTAGAATAATATGATAATATTCTTAAATAATGTGAATAATAAATAAAACAAAAAATCTAAATTCAAATAATGTTCCAGTGTTTAGTATTGTTGATCTTTTTATTAATTACTTCATCTTATGTCATTAAAAGTCATGAGATTGAGATTTCATTTCTAAAAATAAATAAATTATTTTTACCTTCTTATTAATTTTTTTAAGTTAATGTAATAAATAGTTTAACTCAATTAAACTTACAAGAAATTAGACTCAATTTTATCTTTATTAGTATCTCTAATAATGTGTGACATTAAATTTTTGTAAAAAAACTTCAATCTAAATTGGATAATAAAAATAAACCATATAAAAACTAGTCGGTTAAAATCAAATAAAATAAAAAATTAAATTTTTTACAAATAATAAATACTTAAATGTCATACTTTTAATTTTTCTATAAAAAATATTGAATAAACATCAAAACTTCTAATTTTTTTGATGTAATTTACTACAATGAGGACTTATAAATTTATCACTTGTACTAAATGTAGATTCAGATGTTACCAAAACTAATTTTGTTATAGTTTTAAAATTTTCACTTGAGACAAGAGAGCAAATTTGATGAGAGGACTAAAAAAAAAAAAAACAATTGAACAAGTTTGATGTGACTCTGAGAGAATAAAATTAATAATATCTGACGGCTCAAGTAAAAAATAAAAGTTTTTAATATCACATTTTATGTTTTTTTATTAAATATTTTTAATTTTTATTAATAAAATTATCATTAAAATATTTTTTAGTAACCTAGTTAAATACAAATTGTAAAATAAAAAAGTTAATAAACTATATAACTATATATTAAAAATTATATTTAATATATTTATATAAAAAAAAGGCAGAGAGACTTAATTTCATCCATGTCTCATTAATAATTTAAAAAATAAATTTTCTCGTGCTTTATTACATTTTTATGAAAATTATTTCATTCTTACCCCAATTTAGGATGAGGTTCCATAGGGCCCATCTCTGCAATGTATTTTATCGTCTCTATATATCAAGTAAATATTAAGTGTAATAAATAATTTTAAAATATATATTACTTTACTATTAAATATTTACTTAGAATATAATCTAAGATCCTTTTAAATTAATTCCTAAATAGATTTATTTCACTTTTGCGAAACTTCCTTCTCAAGTCCAAGAATGTAAGTGGCTTCAAAGAATAACTAATGTTTTCTTTCCAATACACCAAGTCCTAGTTGTCCAAAATCATTTAGATCAGTAGCATAAACGCGGCCAGTTTCTGTCAAGAACAAGGTGTGAGCTCCGCCACAAGCAATGATTTGGCTCTGATTCTCAAAGGCAAAAGTTGAACAATTCCTTTTACACATTACCAATACTAAGTTATTCTGATTTAAAAATAAACTTACACACGTCTGTTAGATATTTTATATTATTTTATACCTTTAAAACATTTGTACTAATATTTTATTAGATTAATAAAATTTATTCATACATATAATTAAGTATACATTGATGAACTAATATTTATAAAGTATGTGATTTATGTATTAGGCATATGATGCTAATACAGAGGGTATAGATCACAAGTTTTTTATAAATTAAATCATGTTCACAACCATTAATGAAAAAGGGCATTTCACTATATAAAGTTGTAGTTTTTCTGCTTCTTATAGTGGATGATTTACCTTAATTATCGAAGTAGAGACTTCGAGTAGAGACTTCGAGTAGAGAAACTAATGTATATGATACATTGAACAAGATTACTATGAAATTTGATCTGGTTAACTAAATGTCGTAGATCTTAATTCATAAAAGCTTTAATAAGCTTGATTGATCTTAATCCTGAGCAGGTAATGAACTTACATTCATGCGTTGTATCTTTTGAGCTATCACGAAGTAAGATCCATATAAACGGTCAAAATCTCAATACCTTGGAGATATAATTTCATACGTCGTAGGAACATATATTTGCAAAATAGAATCTAATAATCAATGTCCACTTAAGATGTTTGCAGTACTTGATCATTAGAATCTGTTACCACAGTTTATTCAATAAATTATTTATTGAATAATAATATTTATTTGTAAATTTATTTACAAATATAGATATATTAAAAGTGATCATTAGAATATTCAGTGCCTTAGGGGAAAATAAATAATTAAAGAGGCAAGATATTTTTTTAAGGCCTAATTTTAATTATGAACATCAATTAGAGGGTCAATTACGTGGTTATTGTTGGTTTAAAGACCAATCCCAATTTAATTAAAAGAAGTTTTAATTAAATAAGCTTTTATTTTATAACATGGGTTACTAGAGTACAGCCATTGACTTTTGGTGGAATAGCCTGGGGTTAACTTAGAAGAATTGGTGTATTATGAGATAATAAGGATTAAGCCTTTTAAGTTGGAGCTAGAAAGCTCATGGCTCTTACAGTCCCTCTACTAACTCAAATCCTACTCAAATTCTAAATACCCAAGGGAGATCCATATATATATAGGAGGTATGTAATAAGAAAAAAAAAGACTACAACCATATAGAGAAAAATTCTTTTACGTATTCTTACGTGAGAAAAGAATACGTAAAAGATCCACGTACCCACACGCGTTGAGTTTGAAGATTGAGAATAGTAGAGAAGATTTCAACCAGTCAATTCAAGATCTACTATAGCAAAGAATTGAGGTAATCTTCTATCCCTATACATGTAATTATGAATAAGACGATCTAGCTTCTGCTGCGTTTATTTTTATAAACAGAAAATTTTTATTTTACATACCAACAATTGGTATCAGAGCCGCCTTGTTTCATATTACATGTATAGTTTATTTTGTGTATGGTAGTAATTGTTTATTGTGATACCAATTGTATATTTCTATATTGTTATTTTAATTAATTATGTGATGAATGGTTACGTCCAATAATTTATGGTTAGGTATTTGTTTGTATTTTTTCTTAAAAATTGTAACAAGAGGGGGTGATGAAATAATATCATAATTTCCCCTCTTGAATCTTAGATTAAAATTTGTTTTTATATTATTTTGTTTTAATTAAAAAAAGGAAAAATAAGCAAAAGAAGAAACAAGCAAAGCCATGCACACAGCCACTGTTTATGGCAGCGGCGTGCATGGTCACTCGTCGCGGCAGCAGCAACGCTTGGCACCTGCGGTGGCAAGTTGCGGAGGAAACAGTGCTGACGAAGATGGGCGGCAAACAAACCGGTGACGAAGCTGTGGTTTTTGGCTGTCCACGCGGCGATTTTGGAAGGCATGACCGGTGGTTCGCGGTGAGGAAAGATGGTTAGCATCTTCTGAAGCTGGCGTTCTCCTAAGCGTTGATCGGCGACTGGACGAGTGGCCGGAATAGCGGCCAACGATGGGTGACGGAGGGCTGCACGACACTGTGTGTTGAGATGGAATTAGGGTTCATCCAGATAATATCACACAGGCCCCTTCTTGTTATAAATAATTTATTTTTGGTCAAGAAATTTACATTTTATATAAACAGACCGTTAAAAGTTTGTCAATTGTGCAAATAGGCCCTAACAGAATTATTTTATTTCACTCAGCCCCCTCAAGGACTTGGATAATCATAGTTTGGCTAGAGAACTTTGAAATATTTGTTAATAGGTCCTCAAGTTTGACCAAAATTTATTTTGGGACTAATTTTGAGTATTTACAAATTCAAAGTTAGCCCAAACTTATTTTAATTTTGGTTTAATTTTATAAAATTATACTTGGGCTATTTTATTAAAATCATTGGGTCTAAAAATATTTTCGTTTAAATTTTAAAAAAGGCCCAAAGAAATTTTAAAGTTTTTAATAAGCCCAATTTAATTTTAAAAAAAGTGGACCAAAGAAAATTAAAAGTCGCAAAATTCAAGCCCATAAAAGGAGACAAGTAAAAGTAGGTAATATTATGAAAGAACCCAAGTTGACTTCAAGGAAGACTTTAAAAAATTTAGAATTGGTTTTTAATATTTTTTCTTCCTAAGAAAAATCATGAATTATGGGTTATTTATTTATCTAGTTAATTGATTGGATGAATAACATGTCATATAGATTAAGGGTATCACATTCACATGTCCATACATAAAATATATCATATTGTATGACATTAATATTCTAATGAGATTAAGATAAGATTATTGTCATATTTTTAATATTATATTAATTTATTATTTGATGTGGCCTTATTAATTATTTTATGAGAATAAAATTAGATATTAATAAGTAGAACGTTATTTTATAAATTAATTAAAAACTCTAAGAATTAAAATATTGAGTGAGAGAGGGCTTTAGGCATAAAGCCCGTGGCCTCCATTATTGGTCCTATAGTAAGGTAGATTAATGCATTGCCTCAAATCTTGTGAGCTCCCTACGGAGGGTATTAATCAGAACTGGTTACTAGATAGGACTTCCCTAAATTATAAGATCTAATATAGGACTCATGCAAAACTGACTACCCTACTGTGACTTTTTTAATTGCGAAATATAAAGGATTGGTTATACACTCAACTTAGGTTGATTGATATCCTCCATACAGAGTTCTTGCCAATTAAATCAAAGGGCTAAAGAATCGATAATTTATTATTAGTTGATATGAGATATCTAGATAATAATAATAAATTAGTATGGTACTAGTCTGATTTATGACAGATACGACCACCTTACGGAGGCGCATTCTGAATGAAAATTAGATTATTGATGTATAATGTAGTTAAAGAGTTTGACATAAATGTATTTCATGTATTCATGCAAAAGTAACACATGCTTTTAGATAATGTATGCTTATGTATGAATTTATTTTTTAGAATCATATCTTCATTCATCCCACTAGAATCCATCTTTAACCAAAACAAGTTAATCGGAAATAATTACGTGGATTGGAGGAGGAACTTAGACATTGTTCTCACAGCTGAAAAGCACAAATATGTCTTAACTGAAAAATGCCCTCCTGAACCTAATGAAAAGGCATCTCAAGCTGAAAGAGATGCTTATAACTATCGGGGATCTTAATACACGTGGGTGTATGCATGTGCTATTGTGTCTATTGCATAAATACATATCAAATACATATTTAAGTCTGACGGAAGCGTGAAACTTGCAATAAACACAATAAATAAAATATATTAATCGCATTAATATATTTATAGGATAAAGAACTCACCTCAACGTGTAAAGTTATAAACATATTTTTTTGGAGTCCGCATGGAGACCAATTCGCAGGCAGTTCTAGTCACCAACATGGTGAGTTTGGTGAGCTAGAACAGCAGCTCGATATCCAGCACGAGATTAACTCTTAATCTCCAAAATAGCAAGTGTGTATTTTTATCATTTTCTCCAAAAGGATAAGAAATGGAGAATTTGAAGTAATTCATTTTTTTTCTATTCTTCTTCTCTTCTTTCTTTTCTCCATTTCTTCTTTCTCTTTCTCGGGCAATTTTTGCCCAACACATACAAAATCAAATTTTCTCATTTCTCTCTTTATATATATCTAATATATATAATATAATATATATTATATAATAATAATAATAAAAAATAATACTATTGGGTGCCAACTATTTGGCACCCAAAATATAATATTATTATATATATAATATCTTATAATAAAATAAAATATAATATTATATAATAATAATATATAATATAATAAAATAATATAATATAAAAAAATATTATATAAGAGATATTTTAATTATTTAACAATTAAATAATCAAAGTGTGAAATGATCATTTTGCCCCTTATAAATAGTTACCAAGTTTACCCCTAGTGGGCCCACTAAACCCGCACTTAGGTAAACTCAACTGAGAGTCCACAATGCACCACGTGTCATTATATAATTAGTAAATAATAATTATTAACTAATGGCTGTATTTAACACTTAAATACAGACACGCACGCATTCCCATGGTAATGCTAAATATTTCTGGATTAAACACTTTAATCTGGCACGCTATCCCAATGCACAACGAGTACACTCCATATCGCAAGACTCCCTAGGTCCTACGCCCGATTTGTCAAATGGAACAATTTAATGAGTCTGTGAGCAATGCCCCACGCACACGTCACAGATATACAAATTAGAGCGTTGAGCCATGCAACTATACGGTTACTAGTATATTCCCAGGTCTATGTCCCATTACAGGCAAGGCTCCAACTTTTGGATGTTCGCTGAGTATTATAACCAGTTAACACTTAGTTGTGCTAACATTTAGCATTTATATCTCTCAGCGTGGCTAACTATGAGCACTTATCTAAACTCCTTTACATCTGGTCTGAACTCCTTCAGATCGTACAATGTCTGTCATGTTATATGCATAGTACCATATTAATGGGTATTAGCGATTTAATGGAAATGTACACTTGTATAAATATACAAGTATATGTACATTCAAGGATGACACGTAAGCACTGACTCCAACAATCTCCCACTTGCTCTAGTACTATTCCTAATGGCATCTCATACACATCGACTCCACATGTTTCATAAACACTTTTAGAGTCATGGCCTTTAGAAAGTGGGTCCGCTAAATTATTTATAAAACACGTCTACAAATAATTACATCTCCTTATGCCAAGATCCATCGAGTTATATGAGACTCCTCTCAATATAATTAGAGTACTGGTGTCCTCTTGGCACGTTAACCTATACAACGGCCTAGTTTTATTGCAAACTTTTAGGATAGGATCCATCTGTCTTGGAATTCTTTTAAGGCTAGTGATAAACTTACGAATCTTCATTGCTGCTTCCACTGCGTACTTATAAATTAGCAGTGAATCCCAGGTTGGTGTAATTTTAACTCACTTAGTACTAATGAGAATGAGCATATACTTAGATGTAAACTTTCTATCGTCTAGGTCAAACTAGAAGTCTAACTCTGTGCGTCTTCTCATTTGTAAGTCGCTTTCTCTATATTTGAGAAACTTATTCTTTATTTTTACAAGGTATCTCAGGATTTGTTTGACTACCATCAAGTGGTGATCACCTGAATCTGACTGAAACCCACTTATAACTCTTACAGCCAAACTGATCTCAGGTCTCAATCACATCATAGCATACATCAATCTCTAAAGAGCTAATGTATCTGGTGTGTTAGAAACTCTAACTTTCTCATCTTCCATTTGAAGAGACAATCTCCTCGAAAGATGACACCAGGTCTATTAATGTAAAATGATTTGGGAGAGTCCTATCAGCTTTCTAACTTTATCTCTATAAATCTTATACCTGGTATAAAGGAAGCCTTTCCTAAATATTTATGGAGAAATTCTTACGAGTTACTTCTGACGGATTATAACATACTAACATCACTTCCAATGACCAGTATGTCATCAACAAAGAGCATCAAGAAGACTATCATACTTCCACTGACTTTTCATGCACACTAGACCAAAAGTCTAGCTGGACATAAAACCTTCAAACTATTCCATGAATATATCTTACTTGAGGTATCCATTCTGGAACGTCGTCTTTACATCCATCTACCAAACCTCAAAGTCATAATATGCTGTAAGAGCCAATAACATATTAATTAACTTTTGGCATGATTACTGGTCCAAATATTTCCTCTTAGTTGATCCCAGATCACTGAAGATTACCTTTCTAGAACCAATATAGGGCCTAGAAAGTCTCTACATTCTATTTGGCTCCCACTACCCTTTTGTAAACTCTTTACAACCAATGAGAATAATTTCCACGGGTAGCTCGACTAAGTTTCAGACTTGATTCTGATGCATAAAGTCAACTTTTATTTCCATGGCTTCTTGTTGCCTTTCGAAATGATGTCTAACATAGTGTCCCTATAGATCAAAGGATGATTTTCTTCTACTAAGAAAACTCCAAGTTCACCTTCAAGCATCAACCATACTTAAAATGTGACCTAGATATCCTTTTCGACCCTTTGAGGTATGCTAAAAGGTCACTGCTTAATTGTGTTTGAGTTATAATCCTTGGTTCATTGATTTCTAGATTGACTTCACGAAGTTCAATCTTTTTATGATTCCTACGATCTATGAGAAACTCTTCCTCAAGGATAGTGGTATACCAAGAAACGAACACACTTTGCTTCTCTAAATTATAGAACTAGTATCCTATTGGATTCATAGAATACACAATGAACCTATACTTATACCTCTTGGATGTTGTTTATCCTGTTAAGTAACTCTCACAAAACAAGATACCCTACTACATAACTCTTATATAAGCAGAAGAATCCCAAGTTTTAACTCATTTGAGAAATGACTTCCTTCATTTTTGTATCTTATACGGAATGGAATGAATAACTTGTGATGGAACTCTGTTTAATAAGTAGGTGTCTTTGGTGCAGATACTCACATATATAGATCGGTAACACTCATTATCAATTAGACCATATCTAATAAAGTCCAATTCCTCCTCACCAAAATATTATTATGTTGTGGATTACCCGGAGGACTATAATGAGTGAGAATCTCATTCTTCCTTAAACAAACAGAAAACTTACTATTAATGTACCAACTACCTCGATCTAATCAAAGGAATGTGATGTATATTCTGGTATGTTTGGTCATCTCCATGAGTACATTATTCATAAATTAGTTAAGTCTTTATGGTCAGATCAAAAATCCAACCATCCTTAACCAGACGGATAAGCGTCTGACGCCTATATGACCTAAACTTATATACCACAGCTCCGTATGATTTAAGGATTCCGATTTACAAATTTTTTTAATTGTATATGATGTCTATTTATTAACTAACATTCAGCTAATAAAACATCATACTAATTATACAACACAACTGTTGTATTGCATATAAAAAGTAAATCAAGTTGCCCAACAAATTGGACCTGTAAGAAATCACTATTTCTTACTCTAAACTTTACTTCTTCAAGTTGTTGCATTCTAATCCTCTCAATCCCTACAATATATTACAGATATGAGAAGGACATGCAGTATCTCATACCCAGCTTAAACTGTCATCAAATACCCTAGAAATGTTTATGTTTGTCAAACACAAACTTGTGGGAGTCTTCCTGACAATTATAAGGCTTCTAGGGTTGTGGGATTTCCAATACCCAACCTTACTATAGTGGAAACACTTTCCATCTACACGCTCTCTTGTTGATCTTTGGATAAATATTATCTCTAAGGATTGATGCTGGGTATCGACCTTATCTTTTTTTTTTTCTCACAGATCTGGTTTCACCAGATATACTAGGGTAGAAGATGAAGCATCTTAAGCAAAGAGGGTCATACTCTCTATTCAATCCTCTTGAGGGGTGTTATCAGAATTACTTTATGATAAATTCTGATCAATAATAAATTCAAAATTTTCTAAATTCAGAAACTTCTGTGATTTATTCACCGGTCAGAGTATTTCCTAGTACCTTAGAGTTAGACTGCATCAACTATGCACATCAACTGGTTCGTAGTGGCCATTATTCTTGACAAGCCAAATTTATGGGAGATGTAAGCGAAATATTCATTAAATCGCTAATGGAACATTTTAAATCATGGGTATACTAATTATACAATTTCGATTTAAAACGCCCTCCCACTGCTTTACATAATCCTGATAATCTCTCAAATGAGAAGACGATAGTTTAAACTCTTTTAAACTATACAGCGGGAAGTAGATCCCATTGAAATTTACTCGAGTCTCATGTTGTAGCAATATTGGCCTTTGTAAACCCAACAGGTAGACAACACTTGTCAATTGCATCTCATGCAACTTTTACCACATGATCCTAAATATACCTTATTCTCACGCTGTAGCAATATTGGATAAGTGCATTCCAGATTAACTGGTCAATGATCAAATATATGCTACCAATACTACCCTCACACTGTAGCAATATTGGGCAATACTTTCGCATATATTTGCCTCATCTCATGTTTAACAGATATAGTCCAAGCCCAACCGACCAAGTTCCTCACATTGTAGCAATATTGAGAAAAGGTTGACATGACTCGTCTAACACCGTATTAACAAGATGGATCAGAATAAAATATTATCTCATAATATAATATTCTTCAATCTGATTAAGAGAGATTTTTATATCTATGGTCTCCATTTTCCTAGGAAGGGTGATTCTCAATTAATTAATTTTTCTATGCAAGCACAACTAACCCCCACCAATAGGGCTCTTATTGTGGTTACTAGCACAGAAAAATTAATTTTGGTTTATAATGCAGACGATAACCCTTTATCACTGCATCTCATAAACTTCGATTTATAATGTAGACTGATAACGTTTATCATTACATCTCATAAATCTACACATGCAAAATTAAGTTTTGAAACACTGTTCCAAAATTACTGTAGCAAAGAACAGTAAATTTTCACTGTTCATGTGATATTGTTAAAGTGAACAATACACCGCCGCGGCGCCAAATGTCCTCGCTATAGTGCTGAGAGGTTAAACCCCCAGCGCCGCGATACCAGCCTCCTAGCACTACAACACCCAGTGCACCCCATAGGCATACCCGTTTCAACACTTGAAACGCGTCATTTGCACTAAGTCTTTTGCATCCGTTCACTTAAACCACACCCAAATTCAACTTAAATGGATTTGATACTATTGTTGTCGGGGATTTTAATATACGTGGGTGTATGCATATGCTATTGTGTCTATTGCCTAAATATATATCAAATACATATTTAGGTCTGACGGAAGCATGAGACTTGCAATAAACGCAATAAATAAAATATATTAATCACATTAATATATTTATAGGATAGAGAACTCACCTCAACGTGTAACGTTATACACGTATTTTTTTCGGAGTCCGCATGGAGACCACCTCGCAGACAGTTCTAGTCACCAACACGGTGGGCTTGGTGAGCTAGAATAGCAGCCCAATATCCAGCACAGGATTAACTCTTAATCCCCAAAATAGTCAATGTGTGTTTTTATCATTTTCTCCAAAAAGATAAGAAACAGAGAATTTGAAACAATTTATAATTGCTCAAATTGAAAGGATAGAGAAAATGAAACAATTCCTTTTCCCTTCCTTTTTTTTTCTCTTCTTCTTCTTCTCTTCTCTTCTTTCTTTTCTCCATTTCTTCTTTCTCTTTCTCGGGCAATTTTTGCCCAACACACACAAAATCAAATTTTCTCATCTCTCTCGTTATATATATCTAATATATATAATATAATATATATTACACAATAATAATAATAATAAAATACTATTGGGTGCCAACTATTTGGCACCCAATATATAATATTATTATATATATAATATCTTATAATAAAATATAATAATATAATTTAATATAATGATATATAATATAATATAAAAATATATTATATAATATAATAAAAGAGATATTTTAATTATTTAACAATTAATAATTAAAGTGTGAAATGACCATTTTACTCCTCATAGTTATCAAGTTTACCCCCTAGTGGGTCCCACCAAACTCGCACTTTGGTAAACTCAACCGAAGGTCTACAATGCGCCATGTGTCATTATATAATTAGTAAATAACAATTATTGACTAATTGTTGTATTTAACACTTAAATACAGACACGCATGCATTCTGTGGTAATGCTGAATATTGTTGGATTAAACACTTTAATTCGGCACGCTGCCCCAGTGCACAACGAGTACACTCCATATCACAGGACTTCCTAGGTCCTACGTCTGATTTGTCAAATGGAACAATTCCATGAGTCCGTGAGCAATGCCCCACATACATGTCACGGATATACAAATCAGCGCGTTGAACCATGCAAGTTGAGGTTACAATGCATATGTATAGTCCTTCTGTCATGATATCTTGGATGTGCGGGGATATAGATTATCACCGTCAAATCTCCTAGTGCTCATCCATGTCTTATCTCAAGACTCGTATCTTACTGAATAATATGCACAAACTCTTTTGCCATATTATTCTACCCTGGTGGAACTCTTTTATGGGTTTAATGTTTGTGGCCACAAGACTTTCCGAGATAGAGTCTCGAAGCATCTGGATATCAAACTCCTTATGCAAGCTGACGGATCCCATATCTGTACGCACCAGACTCCATAAGCATTAGATCATACCCAGCGAAAGGGTGTCTATCGGAGGCCCTCATGAGTCTGTCCCATATCCAATCCTAACTAGATACCCATATGTCAATACGAGCTCCAAGCTCATGGTTGGCTAGGAACAACTATCTATACCATATAGGTACGACATATGTTGATCTATATATAAAGGTATCTACCGATAGACCCGCATCGACAGAAATAGATCAGGGATAATTATTCTAGAACATACTTGTACAACTAGCATTTCCTAGCACCCGATTACAACTCTTACAACTATGTAGTTACTAGTATATTCTAATGTCTATGTCCCATTATAGACAAGGCTCCAATACTTGGATGTTTGCTGAGTATTATAACCAGCTAACACTTAACTGTGCTAACATTCAGCATTTATATCTCTCAGTGTGGCTAACTATAAGCCCTTATCTAAACTTCTTTAGATTTGGTCTGAACTTCTTCAGATCGTACAATGTCTGTCATGTTATATGTATAGTACTATATTAATGGATATTAGCGATTTAATGAGAATGTACATTTGTATAAATATACAAGTATATGTACATTTAGGGATGACACGTAAGCACCGACCCCAACAATAACAAGTGGCAACAGTCTGATGAAATGGCCAGATGTTATATATTAGCTTCTTTGTCTAGTACTCTAGCAAAGCAGCATAAGACTATGGAAACGACTACTGATATAGTCTTCAGCCTTTTAGAGATGTTTGTTGATAAAAACAGGACTCTGAGGTAGGCTACTTTGAAAGAGATCGTAAATGCCAGGCAAGCCGAAGAAACTCCTATGCAAGATCACATGTTGAAAATGATATCACTATTCCAGCAAGTTGAGGATTTGGGTGGGGAATACACTGGCCAATCTAAGATCGAGATGGTCCTAGAAACTCTAGCACCCTTATTTCAGACTTTCTTGTTAAATATGTCAATGAATTAGTTGAATTTTTCATTAACTGAGTTAATAAATCAGCTTAGAGCTGTTGAGGCCATAATAAAACCTGGACTGAGTATTCATTTGACTAAGGGCCCATCTTTTTCGTCTGATCCCAATCCTAGGGGAAAAGGTAGTAAGAAGAAAAAGAATAAATCCAAGAAAGCATCTAACTCAACTTTTGTGTAATTCAAAAGGATAAGAAACCCAAAGGAAAATGTTTCCAATGTAGTGTTAAATGGCATTGGAAGAGAAATTGTCTAATTCACTTAGCAAATTTTTCAATAGCTAAAGAGACAGCTTTTACTTCAGGTAAAATTCTTTTCATTGAGACATATTTAGTGGTTGATTCTACCGATTCCCGGATAGTAGATTCTGGAGCCACTAATCATATTTGCAATTCATTACAGGGGTTCCAGGAAACCAGACAATTCAGTAAAGGGGAGATCAGTCTAAGGCTAGGAAATGGCGCAACTATTGCAGTCAAGGCAGTGGGAGTTGTTCAACTTTATTTTGATGATCAGTCTAAGGCTAGAAAATGGCATAAGTATTAGATGATTGTTTGTTAGTACCGAAACTCAAACGTAATTTGATTTCAGTTAGTTATTTGAATAAATTTGGTTATTCTGTTATATTTGACTCAACTGTGGTGATAAAAAAAAAAGTCGTTTATATGTTCTGGTACACTAGTTAACAATCTATACTGCAGATATCCTAAAATCAACTCATTGCATAATATAAAATTGAATAATGAATCTAATCACCATAAGAGGATTAAAGTGACTCCCACTAATCAAACGTATCTATGGCATCTACGTCTTGGTCATATTAGTCTAGATAGAATCCAAAGACTGGTCAAAGATAGACCTTTGAGTTCATTAGTTATTGAAACATTAGAATTAGTGCACTCTTAGTGTGTGGGCCTATGAGTACACAAGTTAGGGAAGGTTATGAATATTTCATCATTTTCATTGATGATTATTCTAGATTTGGTTATGTGTACCTAATGCGCTACAAGTCTGAGGCGTTTGATAAATTCAAAGAGTTTCAGGTAGAAGTGGAAAAGCAATTAAGAAAACACATAAAGGCACTTCGATCTGATCAAGGTGGTGAATACCTCTATAGTGAGTTCAGGACCTATTTGTTAGACAATGAGATATTATCCCAGTTGACTGTACCAGGGTCACCCCAGCAAAATGGTGTAGCAGAAAGGAGAAATAGTTTTCTTCTTGAAATGGTGAGGTCAATGATGAGTTATTCAATTTTACCCATCTCGTTCTGAGGTTATGCCTTAGAAACAACCATGTATCTTCTTAACTTAATTCCATCTAAGTCAGTCCCTAAAACACCTCTGAAAATATGGATAGGACATAAACCAAGTTTACGTCATATACATATATAGGGTTGTCCAACACATGTGCTAAAAAGGAAGACAGACAAGTTGGAATCTAAGTCAGAAGTTTGTTTGTTTGTTAGCTATCCTAAAGGAACAAGAGAAAGTCTTTTCTATAGTTCTCAAGATAAGAAAGTATTAGTTAGCACTAATGTAATCTTTCTTGAAGAAGACTATATGAAAGACTTCAAGTTTAGGAGTAAGATAATTCTTGATGTGTTATCTAGGAACTCTAATATTATGCATGATAGAGTTAATGAGTTAATTTCCAATCCAGCTCATAATAACCAACCAGAGCAAGTTGCAGAACAACAACCACCGGTACTTCGTCATAGTGAGAGGATTATTAGACGTCTAACTAGGTACATGTTAATTGAAGAGTCATTTCAGGTAGTCTCTAATGAGAATGAACTAGATCCCACTAGTTATGATGAAGTAATGGTTGATAAAGATGCAAACCATTGGCATAAAACTATGAAATCAGAAATGGATTCCATGTATTCTAATAAAGTCTGGGAACTTGTAGAGAAACTTGAAGAGATAAAACCTATAGGGTATAAATGGGTCTATAAGAGAAAGAAATGGGTATATAGGAAGGTGGAAACCTTCAAAGCTAGGGTTGTTGCTAAAGGGTACACTTAGAAAGAAGGTATCGATTATGAGGAGTCCTTTTCGGTGGTAGTCATGCTTAAGTCTATTAGTATTCTCTTATCCATTGCAGCAAATCTGGATTATGATATTTGGCAAATGGATGTCAAGACTACCTTTCTTAATGAAAATCTTGATGAAAGTATCTATATGATACAACCAGATGGTTTTATAGCTATAGGTTAAGAGCACATGGTTTGTAAACTGCACAAATCTATCTATGAGCTTAAACAAACATCTAGATCATAGAACATCAGATTTGATCAGGCAATCAAATCATTTGATTTTGATCAAAACCCTAATGAACCTTGTGTTTACTAAAAGATATACTTCTCATTGGAAATGATGTAGGAGCATTATCATCAGTTAAAATTTGGTTATCTAACTAATTTGATATGAAGGACTTAGGTGAAGCTAGTTACATCATTGGAATTAAGCTATTGCGAGATTGTAAAAATAGGATGTTAGCTTTATCTCAAGCTGTATATATAGACAAAATTCTGGTTAGGTTTACTATGCATGAATCCAAAAAGGGATAACTTCCTTTTAGACATAGAATTGATCTATCCAAGAATCAGTGTCCCAAAAATCCTGAAGAGATAGATCACATGAGAGGAATTCCTTATGCACCAGCAGTAGGAAGTCTCATATATGCAATGCTATGTACTAGACCAGATATTTGTTATATAGTCGGCATGGTCAGCAGATATCAATCTAATCCATAACCAGAACACTGGACTGCAGTAAAGTATATATTCAAGTACCTTTGGAGAACGAAAGATTATATGCTTGTGTATTCCAGTAAGGATCTTAAACCTATTAGGTATACAGATTCAGATTTTCAATCAGATAAGGATGCCTAGAGATCTACCTCAGGATATGTGTTTACTTTAGATGGTAGAGCTATAAGTTGAAGGAGTGTAAAGAAATCATGCATCGTAGACTTTACTATGAAAGTTAAATATATAGCTGCGTCAGAAGCTGCAAAAAAGGCTGTATAGCTCCACAAGTGCCTTATGGAACTTGACGTGGTGCCTAGTGCTAAGATGCCCATTGTTATTTATTGTGATAATAGCAGAGCTATAGCACAATCCAAGGAACCCAGATACCACAAGAAAAGAAAACATATTGAGAGAAAATACTATTTGGTACAGGAGCTAGTGTAAAAGGGTGAAGTTATGGTATCTAAGATTACATTAGCAGAAAATCTAGCGGATCCATTCATCAAATCATTGCCAGCAAAGTGTTTTGAAACTCATATATATGATATGGGAGATTGTTAGACATTTTATGTTATTTTATGCCCTCAAAGCATGTGTAATAACATTTTATTAGATTAATAAAGTTTATTCATACATATGATTGAGCATACATTGATGAGCCAATATTTATAAAGTATGTGATTTATGTATTAGGCATATGATGCTAATATAGAGGGTATAGATCACAAATTCTTTATAAATTAAAACATGTTCACAACCATTAATGAAAAAGGGCATTTCACTATGTAAGGTTGTAGTTTTTCTGCTTCTTATAGTGGATAATTTACCTTAATTATCGAAGTAGAGACTTTGAGTAGAGAAACTAATGTATATGAAACATTGAACAGAACTACTGTGAATTTTGATCCGGTTAACTAAATGTCGTAGATCTTAATTCACAAAAGCTTTAATAAGCTTGATTGATCTTAATCCTGAGCAGGTAATGAACTTACATTCATGCGTTGTATCTTTTGAGCTATCACAGAGTGAGATCCATATAAATGGTCAAAATCTTGATACTTTGAGATATAATTTCATACGTCGTAGGAACATATATTTGCAAGATGGAATCTAATAATTAATGTCCACTTAAGATGTTTGCAGTACTTGATTATTAGAATCTGTGACCACAGTTTATTCAATAAATTATTTATTGAATAATAATATTTATTTGTAAATTTATTTACAAATATAGATATATTAAAAGTGATCATTAGAGCATTCAGTGACTTAGGGGAAAATAAATAATTAAAGAGGCAAGATATTTTTTTAAGGTCTAACTTTAATTATGGACATCAATGAGAGAGTCAAGTAAGTGGTTATTGTTGGTCTAAAGACTAAGCCCAATTTAATTAAAAGGAGTTTTAATTAAATGAGCATTTATTTTATAACATGGGTTATTAGAGTATAGACCTTGGCTTTTGGTGGAATAGCCTAGAGTTAACTTAGAAGAATTGGTGTATTATGAGATAATAAGGATTGAGCTTTTTAAGTTAGAGCTAGGAAGCCCATGGGTCTTACAATCCCTCTACTAGCTCAAATCATAATCAAACTCTAATTTTATAATCCTAATCAAATTCTAAATACCCTAGGGAGATCTTTATATATATGAGAGGTATGTAATAAGAAAAAAAAAAGACTACAACCATACAGAGAAAATTCTTTTACGTATTCTTACGTGAGAAAAGAATTTAATTAATATCATTCTCTTAGATTTGGGTATTAGTGGTTTTAGAGATTAAGAAAGATCCACGTGCCCACATGGGTTGAGTTTGAAGATTGAGGATAGTAGAGAAGATTGCAGCCAGTCAATTCAAGATCTGCTATAACAAAGAATTGAGGTAATCTTCTATCCCTATACATGTAATTATGAATAAGACGATCTGGCTTCCGTTGCGTTTATTTTTATAAACAAAAAATTTTTATTTTACATATCAACAACATCACCATCAATCACCACAATATCCACCAATTAAAATGAAAATAATACCTTTATTTTTTTTCATCTGTTGAAAAAAAACAAAGAAAACTATAGAAATACACAAAATTTAGCCGTCTGGGCCGCACCGCCAATCACCATCGCTCCACCGCCGTATTACACCTCCGATCCGCCACCATTCAAGTCAGACACTGCTGGCCGTTCAAACCCAACCGTTGCACTATGAACCAAGGTCGAAAACCACACGAATTGTGCTTAACCGCCACTAGCCACTGCGACATTCCCTGTCTCAATCCTGCCGTTCCAACCCCTCCCACCACCTAACAACCACATGAAAATGCTTATTAAAGTTCTGGTCATACGAAACAACCACACTAACAGCCTTATAGTTAGATCTAACCACAAATAATTATTAAATAATAAAATTATATCATAAATAATTTTAAAATTTACAACAACCCAAAAAGTTTTCTTGAATAACGCAAGTGATGTTCATCTTTATAAGATTTTAAATATTAGCATGTGTATTTACTCTTTGGAGAGTTATTCAAAGAAAACAAGATACATTAATCTTTCGCTCAATATATATAACATAATTAGCATTTTCACGCGTATGCGAAATATACATTTAGAGAATTGACAGATAAATATTTATAGGAGGCATTAGTATTACGTTTAGGGGAAGACTTAAAATCAATACTGTGAGGTGATTAATTAACATGTTTGAAATAAGAAAGCATAAAATCTTTACCGTAACAGGTTAAAATCCTAATTGTACATTATTAACTTCAAAACTTTTGTAAGGCTGAGATTTAGTTTCTTCGGGCTTAAACATGGGTACATGTTTCTGACCTCATGCTTGTCGCATAGCCTAAATGGAACTGAATTAATTTAAATTGAGATGATTTTGATTTTGAATCTTGACATCCGTTTAAAGGGAGAAATATTGATAGACTTTTTTAATTTGATATAAATAATTAAAATATTTTATTATTTTTAAAAATATTGTGGAGACTTTGTCCATCAATTTCTTCTGTTAGTTTTGATAAAAAAAAATAGTAAAATAGTATTTAACACACATACTGTAATTTTTATTAAATATGACATTTAAAATACCACATATTAACATATTATTTGGTTATATAAAATAAAATAAGATTGGCGGTCGATCTGTCTATAGGTAGAGGTGGCGCAAATCACTGCCCCCCGTTTGACGGCGAGCGGCGGTGGCTGCCGCCCCTCATCACCCCATTTAGTTGTTTTTGAGTATTTTTTTACAAAAATAACCCTATCATTATGTAAATAAAGAAAAATAGAGCTCAATGATGTAAAATATGATCATTTTTGTTGTCGAAAAAGGCTGATGGCCTTTTTTGGCAACGGTGGCATATTTTTTTAATTATTATTATTTTAATTTAATTTAAATATAAACTAATGACATATTGACCCATGTCCAAAGTAACTAATCACATTGTGACACGTGTCTTTTTATTAAATGACACATGTCAAACTAATAAATAAATTTACTTTAAATAATTATTAATTATTTAATTTAAATATAAACCAATCACATGTTGACACGTGTCCAAAGTAACTAATCACTTTTGTGACATGTGTATTTTTATTAAATAACACATGTTAATTAATGCATACTTTACAACAATGGACAAAATGGTAACTTTCATCAAATTGGATAAGATTCTGTCAAAGCTAATAGAAGGAACTGATAGATGAAGGTCTCCAAGATATTTTTAAAAATATTGGGTGTTTCAAACATTAAGGCCAAATTAAGAGAATCAATCAATACTTCTCCATTTTCTAAATTAAAGAGATATGGAAAAATATAGAAAAGTCAATGGTACACCATATATATAATAGTGGGATGTTTCAGATCGATATAAGTAAAAGAACAATACCTTATATTTCCAAAAGAAGCAAAGATGAATTACAACATTCAACAAAATTTGATTCTCTCAAGGTCAAGGCATGTATCTTGAGGGTTGGAAAGAGACAATGCACTTGGCTTTAGTCCTTTAGCCATTTTATGGTTTTTAACTTAATTATAAGATAAGCATAAAGGGATCTGATATATTAAAAACTTTTCTCTCAACATCTCTTAGAGCCCAACAAAACTTAGCCTTTCATCTCTTCTTTCATTTTTCTGTATCCCCTAATGTTTTAAGAGCAGTTCATCTTTAATTTAGATTTAGCTTTTACGTTTTCTCCACTTTTTTCTTCTTGGTTTGGCTTTTAGTTATCTGGCTTTGTTCCAACCGATCGTTTTGCTGAAGGGCCATTGAGAAGCTGTGTCCTCTGTTGGGGTCACACTGACTATAATGGAGCCCTTACCAAGCATCACCGCCGCTCCTCTTTCCCCAGTGAGCTATTTTGTTTTCAATTTCTTCCGTGCTGGTGCTCTTTTTGATGAGCTTACTGGTTCTTGATGTGCAATGTCGTCTTCCTCCGGAGCTCCGCCAGCAGCAGTATTCATACTAGAATTAGATTTATGCCGAGCTCAACCTGTCTTGTTGAGATCTTATCGAACTTAGCTGTATCTCATCGGTAGTCATTGCCTGTGACCTACTGTCAATAAGTAGACAAATCTAGCCGCTACCTCCACTTATTGTAAGGCCGGCGACACCAAATCTTCTTTGACCACTTAGGCATTTAAGGGATTATTTAGTGGATGCTATGTATTTGGATTTGTTGATAGATTTTAGACATTGTTGTTAATGCTATTAGGATTGTGCCTACATGCCATTCCAGATTTGTATAAATATTTGATATTTATATAGTGTACTTTTTATTAAATCGCTAATACCTTTTATAATATAGTTCAATGCTTATAACGCTACGGATATTGTATGATTTGAAAGAGTTCAGATCTAATCTAAAGGAGTTTAGATTGGGGCTAAAAGTTAGCATCACTGAGAATTATAACTGCTAAGAGTTAGTAGGTTATAATAATCAGTAAAATCTAAAGAGTTGAAGCCTTGTTTATAATAGGACAAAGACCTCAGAATATACTATTAATGATATGGTTGCAAGAGTTGCGATCAAGTATGCTCTTAAATACATTGTTCCAGATCTATTTTCACCGATGCAGGTCTATCGGTGGATCCCTTTACATATAAATCAGTGTATGGCTATATCTGTAAGGTACAGATGGTTGTTCCTACTTGACCATGAGCTTGGAGCTTGTATAGGCATACGAGTATTCAATCAGAAGTGGATATTAAACAAACTCATGAGAACCCTAATAGACATCATATGTTACCATCAATAGAAGGTCCTCTCGAGTTGAGTAGTATACGTGGTCCTCCTATTAGGGTTGTGCCTACGTGCCATCCCAGTTTTGTATAAATATTTGATATCTATACATAGTATATTTTGACATATTACTAATTACTTCTTAATAATATGGTTTATGCTTGTTACGCTACAGATTCTGTATTATCTGAAAAAGTTCAGATAGGGTCTAAAGGAGTTTAGACCAGTGCTAAGAATTAACAAATATTCCAAGAGTTTGAATATTGTCTGTAACGGGACAAAAACATCATAATATACTTATAATGATTTAGTTGCAAGAGTTGCAATGGGTTTCTAGAAGTGTCATTATGCAAGCATGTTCTTAAATATATTGTTCCTGGTCTATGTTTACTGACGCAGATTTGTTGGTAGATCCTATTAATTCACATAGATCAGTGTATGTCTATATTTGTAGGGTACAATTGGTCATTCCTAACTGACCATGATCCTTGGAGATTGTATAGGCACACGGGTATTTAGTTAGGACTGAGTACTGAACAGACTCATGAGAAATCCAATAAACATCCTTGTTTCGGAAGAGGAATCATAATATTTAGACCTAGGTAATTTGATGCATGATTGTATTACCAACTCATTCACCATATATTGGCCAGATATATTGAAGCATTAAACACAAGTAATTTAAATAATAAATGACTAAGTTTATTAAATATTCGAAAGATATGGCAATTAAGCACACATATTGAGTTCAAGTATTAACCCTAGAAAACAAGTTTAGCTCATGGCTACAAGAGAACAGCAGTAAAAATAATTATAAATCATGATACAATTATTAGCAAACCGATATAGACGTCGAATTGCTCTTAATTGCGCTGCCTAGGAACTCTTGATGCCGAAGAACGTCTTGTATCTCTCTCTAAAGTTGCTTCAATTAAGCTCCTATTGCTCTCCAAAACTCGTGCTCTGTATTCTTGGTGCTCTTGGGTCGTCTTGGATTCATCCTTGAAGGCTGGGAACGAGTGGCTTTATATAGGGATTGATTTGAGCGTGAAAATCTCAATTCTCGTCGGATTAGGACTCGCACTACCGTTGGCGCGCTATGAATCTGTCGCTGGGGCGACGCGTGAAAAAGCTATTACCGCTGGAGCGATGGGATCTTGGCGCTGGGGCGCTGCATGAAAACGGCTTTACCGCTGGCGCGGTGACTGTATGGCGCTGGGGCGCTATACGCGACTTAAGCAGGTCGTTTTTCTTATTTTGATCACTATTTCAGCGCTGGGGCGAAATTACTTGTGGCGCTGGGGCGCTGGACTCATATTTTGAAAACTTTGCATTTTAGTCCCTGTTTTCGCTCCTTAAATTTCGTTCAAGTCCCTATAAATAACAATAATGCACATAAATAGCCATCTATTCTCATAAAATCATAAAATATTAATAATAAAAACATGAGAAAATATATGACAAATTTGCCCTTATCAATATCCAGATGTAAATATTCTATCATTTGGATTAGACTGGATTTCTGAGTCAGTGTATCCTCTTACCTGTAAGTCATTTTCTCAATATATTAGAAACTTGTCCTTTGTACCTTTTAGGTATTTAAGGACATGTTTGATTGCCATCCAATAGTTGTCACCTGAATTAGACTGGTATCAGCTCGTAACACTTACAGCCATACTAATATCAGGTATCGTACTTATCATGGCATACATCAAGCTTCCAACAGTTGATGCATAAGGAATGTTAAACATTCTAATCCTCTCATCTTCTTTCTAAGGACACATCTTCCTCGAAAGATGATTGTCATGTCCTATTTTATTCTAACCCTGAACAAAGAAGGATGATCCCATTTTATTCATGTCCTATTTTGCTGTCTTTAACATATTATGAAGTTCAGCATAAGATGGGGTCATTCCCTGTATATTAAAATTCATTATGAACTATCTAAAAGACCTTAGAAGCGACTGGAGAATCAAACTATTCTCTAGAATTTTATTCAGTGTAATATCTATTGTCTCCAACCTTTCGATTATAGAAATCATATTGAGGATATGGGACTGACTAGACTGCCCTCAAAAAGTCTAAATTAAAAAAATGATTTAGCAACCCTATATGCTTCAACCGGAGGAAGGTCGTCAAATAGCTCATTTAGATGGAGCATAATGCTAAAAGCATCACCCATATGAGCATGCTTTCTCTATAAAACTGTAGACATAGAGCTAAAGATGTAAGATTTAACTTTTAAATCATCATCCATCCATTTCTGATAAGTCACCCTCTCTTATGGGGTGGCTTTATTAGAAATTCTAGTGGGCATACTGTTTACGCTCAAAATGTAATGCGACTATCGCAATATAGATTGAGGTGTTGATCCTACGAGGAAGCTTTTGAAAAAATAGGTTGGTGAAGTAAAATATTAAAGCAGCAGCAGCAGCAAAGGAGAAAATTAATTAATTAATTTAAGTGGATGAGATAGAATTGTCTATGAATTGAGGAAAATGTCTTATGATGATTTAAACAAGGCTTCGAGAATCACAATCATACTTTATAAATCCACTCTACACTATGATTCAATGTTTATAACTCAATTGACAGTTTTATATCTAAACAATCAATCGAAAGATATGTAAAATATAGCACATTTGATAACACATGCATTTGATATGACTAAACTCTTTTGCAACACATATCATGTTCATTTATACAAGTTATCTAAGATCGACAATATATCATTTTGACAATATTGCAGTAAAAAATCAACTTGAATATCAAACATTTATTACCTTTACATGTTATCCAAGATTGACAATATATCAATTGACAATATTGCAGTAAAAGATTAACATATAAAACAATGTAACCAATAACAATTATAATTCAACACGAATCACATAAAGAAAGCATGACTGAAAATATATAAAATATGAGAATTATAACCTTTGGATTATAGAAAACAAAATAGATAAGAGTTTAAGCATAATCAAACTTACAAACATTTGTAGCTCTTGAGAACGAATCAAATCATAGAAGTAAATTTATTAAACACAAAAAATCATCTCTCAACCTTGCCAATAACTTTAACCTAAATTACAATATATGTTAATGAGAAAAAAATAAGAGAGAATTCTCTAATGTTGAAAACGTCCTAAGAGTGTCCTTATATAGGCAATGAATGGAAATATGTCATGTGTGACATCAATCTTCAATAATTTAGGCCAACCACTCTTTCACCCACTTGCAGCACCTTTTTTATAATGTAAATGATCGATGTAGCTTTTTTGGCCAACATAAAAGTTATAGAATTTTGTCTCTTCTTTCCATAGGTACTAGGTTCATGCAAATTGGATGAGTATCCAATGAGATATGGGCAAAATTCCAAAGATACATTAGCATTAGGCCAACAACCCTTTTACCCACTTGCAAGATAATTTTTTCCATGATAACGGCTGATTTGGACTTTACCATAAACATAATATTGTTGATAATTAAGTCGGTATTTCATAGCTTCAAGAATTATACCAATTGGGTACGAATTTTGTGAGATATGGTCCAAATACTTGAGTTGTGTCAAGCTGAGCAGAAGTTGTAGCCCGATTCTATTGTATCTCAAGTTTTGGTCCATAACATGTTGGATTTGGCTTTTTCACTGTTCTTCAAGTTTGTGTAAGATTGAGTCATGTTACTCTAGATTTAAGAATTTATTCATTTTGATTTTTACATTGAGAGTTATGTCCATTTTACCTAAACTTGTGCAAATAACATTCATTAATTACAATTTAAGGAGAACACTTTATTTCAAACTAAAAGTACAAAAATGCTAAAATTAGTGACATTAAATGGTGACTAAATCTCTTAATAAATATGCATTTTTATGTGTTCATCACATACACTGATCTATCACATGTCTAAGTTTTTCAAAATTGAGGACAATTCTCAAATTCATCAACCAATCTCTATAGTTTTCTGTGCCTTTAAGTTGGTTCGCATCCAATATGCATGCCAATGAATTAGATAAAGTCATTTTATCTTCACAAGAGAAAATAAGAAATGTTAGTAGAAAATAAATATTTCAATCACTAATTTTCATTTTAGATTAAGAATATAATCAAATTATACATTTTAAAATCTAAAACACCTTCACACTACATTACATAATCCCCTAAATCTCTCAAAAGGAAAAAACAACAAATTTAAACTCTTTAAATTGTACAGTAGGAAGTAGATCCATTTGTCATTTTACTCAGGCCTCAATCTTTAGTAATATTGGCCATTGTAAAATTCAAAAGGTAGACAACTCTTGTCAATTGCATTTTATGCAACTCTTATCACTGATCCTAAATACACCTTATCTTCACGCTTTAGCAATATTGGAAAAGTGTATTTCAGATCAACTTGACAATAATCAAATACATATTATTGATACTACCTAATTGCTTTAGCAATATTGGGAAAGACTTTCGCATATATTTGACTCATCTCATGTTTAACCGGTATAGTCAAAATCACACCGACTAAAACCCTCACGCTTTAACAATATTGGGAAACACCGATATGACCTTGTTAGGGTTGATGCCTACGTGTCATCCCTTAATGTACATATACTTGTATATTTATACAAGTGTATATTCCCATTAAATCGCTAATACCCATACATATGGTATTATGTATGTAACGTTACATACATTGTAGATCTGAAAGAGTTCAGATCAGATCTAAAAGAGTTTAGATAAGGGCTCATAGTTAGCCACGTTGAGAGATATAAATGCTAAATGTTAGCATAGTTAAGTGTTAGTTGGTTATAATACTCAGCAGATCCAAGAGTTGGAACTTTATCTGTAATGGGATATAGACCTGAGAATACACCAGTAACTGTATAGTTGCAAGAGTTACAATCGAGTGCTAGGAAATACAAGTTGCGCAAGTATGTTCTCGAATAATTATCCCTGGTCTATTTCTGCCGATGCGAATCTTTCAGTAGATACATTATATATAGATCAACATATGTCATACCTATAGGGTATAGATGGTTGTTCTTAGCCGACCATGAGCTTGGAGCTCGTATTGACATATAAGTATCCAGTTAGGACTGGATATGGGACAGACTCACGAGGGCCTCCGATAGACATCTATGTAAGCCGTCAACGGAGGGTCCTCTCTAGTTGAGTAGTATACGTGGTCCTTTGACCTGAGTGCCACAGTAGGCTTGTAAGTGATCCATCATACTTTGTTCCATACATGTCACAGACCTTTCATGGTGTAACCGCTGGGTGTCGTTGGGTATGGTCCGATGCTTATGGAGTCCATTGCATACAGATATGGGATCCGTCAACTCGCATAGGAAGTTCGATATCCAGATGCTGCGAGACTGTATCTTAGAAACTCTTGTGGCCACAAGTATTAATCATGGGAAAGAGTTGCGCCAAGGTATAACAATATGGCAAAGGAGTTTGCACATATTGTTCTGTAAGATATGAGTCTGGAGATAAGACAAGGATGAGCACTAGGTATGCATTGTAACCTCAGCTTGCATGGTTCAACGCGCTGATTTATATATTCGTGACGTGTGCGTGGGGCATTGCTGACAGACTCATGGAATAGTTTCATTTGAAAAATCAGGCGTAGGACCTATAGAGTCCCACGATATGGAGTGTACTCGTTGTGCACTGGGGCAGTGTGTCGAATTAATGTGTTTAATCTAGCAATATTCAGCAATACGACGAGAATGCCTGTGTGTCTGTATTTAAGTGTTAAATATAATAATTAGTCAATAATTGTTATTTACTAATTGTATAATGACATGTGGTGCATTGTGGACCCTCGGTTGAGTTTACCTAAGTGTGGATTTGGTGGGACCCACTAAAGGGTAGACTTAGTAACTATTTATGAGGGGCAAAATGGTCATTTCATACTTTGATTAATTAATGGTTAAATAATCAAAATATCTCTCTTATTATATTATAAGATATTATATATATAATAATATTATATTTTGGGTGCCAAATAGTTGGCACCCATTAGTATTATTATTATTATTATTATATAATATATATTATATTATTATATTAGATATATATAAAGAGAGAGGATGAGACCATAAAAGGTGCAAGTGTGTGTGCTCGTGAGAGAAAGAAAGAAATGGAGCCGAGAATAAGAAAAAGAAAAAGAAAAGAAAAAAATGAAATTGTTTCATTTTTCTCTAGGACTTCAATTGAAGCAATTGTGAATTGCTTCAAATTCTATTTTTTTATCATTTTAGAGAAAATAATGAAAAACACCACCGACCATTTTGAGGATTAAGAATTAATCTCGTGCTAGATATAGGACTGCTGTTCTAGCTTACCAAGCCCACTGAATTGGTGACTAGAACTGCCCATGAGTTGGTCTCCATGCGGACTCCAGGAAAATACGTGTATAACGTTACACGTTGAGGTGAGTTCTCTACACCACTAATATATTAATGTGATTAATATATTTATTTATTGTATAATTTACACTTCCACTACGTTAAATTTGTATTTGATACGTATTTTAGGCAATAGACACAATTGCACATGCATACACCCACATGTATTAGATCCCCCACCACAGACCTGACTACTACCATATTGATAAGACGGATCAACGTGTAATATTATCTCATAATGGTATACAATTAAATCTCATTAAGAGAGATTACTTAATTCTATCCCTATCTCATGGGGCTGTGATTCTTAATCACACATTTGTTTTATGCAACATAACTAACCCCCACTAGTAGGGCTCCCATTATGATTACCAGCACAAATAAATGGCCCACAATATTTATCATATTTATAATAATTATAAATTGCAAAACATAAATCATTTATTTTTAATCTCTAAAAAATAAATATTTAGAGTAACTGGCGTAATAAAATTATGCCACGTACACTCTAAATATAAGCACACAACATACTGCTCTATACCAATTATGTTGGTGCTGTGTACATTTGTACCCTGCTACAAGTGAATGTGTGCATTTTAAATAATTTAAAATTTCACGTCTTACATGCAATGCAACGGAAATATAATACACATTAAAATAATCTCATTACATTAATAAGATTAGGGGACTCACCCTTGAAGTATGCTTTGAACAAATCTAGTTGGGAACGTGGTGGGTTTCCCCAAGCTAGAATAATAGCTTTCTTTTCGGAATAAATGAAGCAACTTTCGCTTCAAAAATTATCTCTCAAATTGGATGAAACAACTCTTACTTGTTAATCTCTTGAAACTTAACTATATTAATTTGCTTACACTTTTGTTCCTTTTTATTTTTCTTATCTAATTCAAATATAACAAAGTCTATTTATAGAATTCTTGGCCGCCCATAGGACTAATGAAAAAACAATATGTGGACAGTCAAATTACAAGCATGACAAGGTCTACCCCTATTTATAGAATTCATATTTTTCAAAAAACTTCTCAGATTGAACAATTCGATCTGGTGTACTACCTATGTGCTCAACGAGTACACTTCATAAAGTGAGACTCCCTAAGTCCACACCCATTTTGCCTCACGAAACATTTTCGTAAGTCTATAACTGATGCCCCACACACACATGTTATGGATAATACAAAATGGCTAGTTAAACTATACAAGTTAAGGTTAATCCATATTTGTATAATCCCTTCATCATTAATATCCTGGAAGAGTAGAGACATAGATCAATAGCGTCAAGTCTCCTATTACTCAACCATAAACTTATCTCTTTGATTCATATTTCAATAAATAATATACGCAAATTTATTTGCAATATTATTTACTTCACAAGAAACTCTTTCCCGGGTAAAATGCTTATGGCCATAAGACTTTCTAGAATACAACCTTAGAGCATCTGGATATTTAACTTATCCATAGAGCTGACAGATCCCATATCTACATACACCAAACTCCATAAGCATCGGACCATATCTAGTGACACCTAGCGGTTAGACCATGAATGGTCTCTAACATGTGTGAAACCTAAATATGGTGAATCACTCACAAGCCCACTGTGGTGCTCAGGTCTAGGGACCACGAATACTACTCAACTCGAGAAGACCCTCCACTAACAGATTTATGGGATATCTATTAGAAGTCTTCATTAAGTCTTGTTCAATATTCAGTCCTCACTGAATACCTATATATCTATACGAGCTTTAACTAAACTCATAGTTTGCTAAGATTAATCATCTGGACAATTTAGATATAAATATACACTGATCTACATTAATCGGTTCCATTTGATAGACCTTACATCGGTGAAAATAGACCACGAACATTTAATTTGAGAATCATATTTACATAATGATATTTCTTAGCAATGTTTGAAATTATTTGCAACTATGTCATTGCAAGTTTATTCCTAGGTCTTAGTCCCATTTCAGACAAGGTTCTAAGTTTTTAAACCTGATCTAAACTTCTTTAGATCAATACAATATCCAAAATGTTACAAGCATCTTACTTTAATAAAAAATAATTAGCGATTTAGTGAAATATTTTTATTACATAAGTATAAAAATATAATATTTATACAAAATTAGGATGGCACATGAGCACAAATTGCAACAATCCTATGTTGCCGTCAATGGAAGGTCCTCTTGAGTTGAGTAGTATACATGGTCCTCTGACTTAAGCACCACTGTGGGCTTGTGAGTGATCCATCATGCTTTGGTTGCACGCATGTCAGTGACCTTTCATGGTTTGACCGTTGGGTGTTGCTAGGTATGGTCCGATGCTCATGGAGTCCGATGTGTGCAAATATGGGATCCATCTGCTCTCATAGGGAGTGATATATCTAAATGCTCCAAAATAATTTCTCAAGAAAGTCTTATGGCCATAAGCAGTGAAACCGAAAAAAGAGTTTCCACAAAGTTAAACAATATAACAAAGAGTTTGCTTATATTGTTCAGTGAAATACCATTCTAGAGATAGGTTTATGGATAAGCACATGGAATTTGACGGTGTTGATCTATATCCCCGCACATCAAAGATATATATGATGGAATGACTATACGTATGCATTGTAACCTCAACTTGTATGGTTCAAAACACTAATTTGTAATATTCGTGATGTGTGCGTAAGGCATTGCTCATGGACTTATGGAATAGTTACATTGATGAATCGGGTGTGAACCTAGGGAGTCCCACGATATGAAATTTACTCGTTGTGCACTGGGGCAGAGTACTGGATTGAATTATTTAATCTAGTAATATCCAACACTACTACAGGAATGCGTGCGCGTTCGTGTTTAAGCATTAAATATAATAATTAGTCAATAATTATTATTTACTAATTGTATAATGACACGTGGCGCATTGTGGACCCTCGGTTGAGTTTACCCACGTATGAAATTTAGTGGGACCTACTAAGAATATACTTGATAACTATTCATGAGGGGTAAAATAGTTATTTTATACTATAATTATTTAATTATTAAATAATCATAATATTTTAATTAAATATATTATTTTATAATATTTTATATTTTAATAATATAATATATATTTATACATGATAGTTGTCATGCATTTATATATATAATATTAAATTTTTATTATTATTTCCTTTTATGGCTAAATTTCTTTAATTTATTATATAATATTATTATTATATTATAATTAGAGATATATTCATATATATGTGTGAAGCTACAGGAAAAAGATGTGAATTTGCAATTGTTGCATCTTTTCTTCTTTTGTTTGAGAGAAAGGTCAAAATAGATACACAACTGACTATTTTTAGGGATTAAAGAATTAATTTTGTATTAGATTAAAAAGTTGTTGTTTTATTTTATCAAGCCCATTAAGTTAGTGATTAGAGCTGACTACTAGTGAAACGTCAGGCGGACTCTTTATATACACGTGTAAAATATTACACATTTTGGTAATTTTTTAACTTTATTTTTTATATATTAATTTAATTAACATATGTTTTATGTGTTTATTGTATGATTTAATTATTTCGTTGCACCAAATATGTATGAGATAAGTATTTTTTACAATAAACATTGTTGCACATGCATACACCTATATATATTTGATCCCCAAAACATCCGACCTGAGCGCTATGGTTGGCTTTGTGAGTGATCTACTATACTTTGGTTCCACGCATGTCAGAGACATTTCATAGTCTAACTGCTGGGTATCGATGAGTATGGTCCGATACTCATGGAGTTTAAAATGCGTAAATATGAAATCTACCAACTCATTTAGGGAGTAGTATATCTAGATGCTCTGAGATAGTATTTCAGAAAAATCTTATAACTATAAGCAATATATCCAGAAAATGAGTTTTCACAGGGTCGAACAGTATGGGAAATAGTTTACAAAAATTGTTCAGTGAGATACAAGTCTGGAGATAGGTTTATGGATAAGCACATGGAGATTTGACGGTATTGATATATAATCTCTGTACATCCAAAATATAGATGATGGAAGGATTGTATGTATGCCTTGTGACCTTAGCTTGTATGGTCCAACGCGCTGATTTGTAATATCTGTGATGTATGCGTGAGGCATCATTCACAGACTCATAGAATAGTTCTATTTGACAAATTAGGTATAGACCTAGAGAGTTCTGCGATATAGAGTGTACTTGTTATATACTAAGGTAATGTACCAGATTAAATTGTTCAATCCAGTAATATCTAACACTACCACGAGAATGCGCACGTGTTCGTATTTAAGTATTAAATATAATAATTAGTTAATAATTATTGTCTACTAATTATATTATAACACGTAGTGCATTATAAGCCCTCGGTTGAATTTACTTAAGTGTGAAATTTGGTGAGACCAACTAATAGGTATACTTAATAACTATTCAAAGATAAAATGCTAACTTCACATATTAATTATTTAATTATTAAATAATTAAAATATTTTATTATTATATATTATTATATAATAATATCATATGTTAATGCTTAGTTGTAAAGTATTTAGGCATATAATATTATTATTTATTATTATAATAATTTAATTAAACCTGGACGCAAAGTTTAATGTTTTCAATATTATAATATTATTATTTTAATATATATTTGATATATATATATATATATATATATATATGTTTAGGATGTGAATAGCTTTGGCTTTTGGCTTTGTTTCATTTTTAAGATATACTAAACAAGTGCTAGAAACGTGTAGAATTTGGAAAGCAATTGGATTGCCTTTGTTTTTGTTGTTTTGGAAGCAACCAAATTGCTTTCTTTAACATATTGGCGGCTGGCCAAATACATATTATTTCAATGGGATACTGATATAATTTTGAGTTAGTTTTAAGTGTTTGAAATGAATTTTTTTATTTGCTTTTATTGGTTACAATTAAAATAACATAAAAATTTATTTATTAATTAAAGAGTTGCTCAAAGAAAAAATAAATTTATTATATTTAAGTGTTAAACTTGGTGTTGATATTTAAAAATATTATTCTAATTTATCAAGCCCACTAAATTAATGATTAAAACTGTCAACGAGTTTAACTTTAAAAAAATTTTAAAATTCACGAGTTATATATTTCAATGAATTCTCAAACTATATTTAATATATTAATTTGATTAATATGTTATTTATTGTATGTTTTAACTTTTTCGCTTAAATATATATATTATACATATTTTATATAATAAATACAATTACACATACACCCTAATATAATTAATTACTTACAGATGTGTATTATAATATTTATTGTGACAGTATTTGAATCTCCCTCCTATGCGAAGGCTTTTTCTTTTTTACTCTCCATTGTTAAAATTATATTTTTCATTCTTTACAAGGATGTCTACCCCATTAAGATTAATTTCCTCCTTCATCGCAAGGAATTTGGTAGGACATTCGTCAATGGGTTAGTTATAATTAAATCATGTAATTCTGTGATCATTTAATAAAAAGCCCTTCTTATTGTTTTCTTGATTCTCTTCTTTTCAATGGATTTAGTAACTTTAAAAAAAACAAAATTGACTAAAAGGTACAAAAATAAGAGTTTTTATATACGTAAACCTTTATTTTCTCCGTGGGTAATTCAATTTATTACCACTCTAAATTCTGATTGATGTAGTATAATAGTGTTGGTGTTGATTATATTAGGGTTGGTACTTACGTGTTATTTTTGAATATACATATATTTATATAAGTGTACATTATCATTAAATCGCTAATAACCATTAATATAGTATTATACAATGTAACGTTACAGACATTATACGATCGAAAAGTGTTCAGATCAAATTTAAAAGAGTTTAGATAAGGGCTTACAGTTAGCCACGCTGAGAGATATAAATGCTAAATGTTAGTACAGCTAAGTGTTAGTTGGTTATAATACTCAGCGAAGATCCAAGAGTTAAAACCTTGTCTGTAATGGGACATAAACCTGAGAATATATTAGTAACTGCATAGTTGCAAGAGTTGTAATCAAATACCAAAAAATGCTAGTTACGCAAATATGTTTTCAAATAATTGTCCATGATCTATTTCTACCGATGCGGGTCTATCGGTGGATACCTTTATATATAGATCAACATATGTCGTACCTATATGGTATAGATGGTTGTTCCTAGCCGACTATAAGCTTGGAGCTTGTATTGACATATGGGTATCTAGTTAATACTAGATATAGGACAGACTCACGAGGGCCTCCGATAGACACCTTATGTAAGCCGTTAACGGAGGGTCATCTCGAGTTGAGTAGTATATATGGTCCTTTGACCTGAGTTCCACGGTGGGCTTGTAAGTGATCCACCATACTTTGGTTCCACGCATGTCACAGACCTTTCATGGTGTGACCACTGGGTATGGACCGATACTTATGGAGTCCGGTGCGTACAGATATGGAATCTGTCAGGTCGCATAAGGAGTTCAATATCTAGATGCTTTGAGACTGTATCTCGAAAAGTCTTATGGCCACAAGCATTAATCCCGGGAAAGAGTTCTGCTAAGGTAGAACAATATTGCAAAAGAGTTTGCGCATATTGTTCAGTGAAATACGAGTCTGAAGATAAGACATGGATGAGCATTAGGGTATTTAACGGTGATAATCTAGATGCTTCGAGACTGTATCTCGAAAAGTCTTTTGGCCACAAGCATTAATCCCGGGAAAGAGTTTCGCAAGGGTAGAACAATATAGCAAAAGAGTTTGCGTATATTGTTCAGTGAGATACGAATCTGGAGATAAGATATGGATGAGCACTAGTGTATTTGACGATGATAATCTATATCCACAACACATCCAGGATATCATGACAAAAGGACTATACGTATGCGTTGTAACCTCAACTTGCATGGTTCAACGCGCTGATTTGTTTATCCATGACGTGTACATAAGACATTGTTCATGGACTCATGGAATAGTTTCATTTGAAGAATCGGGCGTAGAACCTAAGGAGTCCTGCAATATGGAGTGTACTCGTTGTGCACTAGAGCAGCGTGTCAGATTAAATTGTTTAATCCAGTAATATTCAGCACTACTACAAGAATACGTGCATGTCTGTATTTAAGTGTTAAATGTAACAATTAGTCAATAATTATTATTTACTAATTGTATAATGACATGGGGCGCATTATGGACCCTCAGTTGAGTTTACCTAAGTGCGGGTTTGGTGGGACCTACTAATGGATAAACTTGGTAACTATTTATAAATGACAAAATGATCATTTCAGATATTGATTATTTAATTGTTAAATAATTAAAATATCTAAAATAAAATATTATATTATATATTATTTTATTATAATAATATTATTTATTTCATAAAAGTGGCTTTTTTTAATATTATAATATATTATATTATTATTTTAATAAATATGAGATATATAAAGTGTGAAATGTATGTGTTTTTGATGTTGTGTGTGCATTTGGCCCAGAGAAGCAAAAATTGAAATGGAAAGAAGAAGAAGAAATGGAACCGAAGAGGAAGAAGAAGAAAAGAACAAAAAAAAAAGGGAAAAATGCGATTGTTTTATTTTTTTTTTATGGTTTCAATTGAAGTAATGGCGGATTGTTTCAAATTTTCTATTTATTATCTTTTTGAAAAAAAAGGATGGAAATATACACTCGATCATTTTGGGGTTTAAGAGTTAAACTCAGTGCTGAATATGGGGTTGCTGTTCTAGCTCACCAAGCCCACCGTGTTGGTGACTAGAACTGCACACAAATTGATCTTCATACGAACTCTGAAAAAAAATACGTGTATAACGTTACACGTTGAGGTGAGTTCTCAACCTTGCTAATATATTAATGTGATTAATATATTTGATTATTGTATTTATTATATATTTTACGCTTCCACCGCATATAAATTCGTATTTAATACGTATTTAGACAATAGGCACAATAATATATGCATACACCTACGTATATTAGATCTCGACAAATTATGACTTTAAGTCGAGTCCACAGAATAGCTGATTTGTTAAATGGGCCACACCTTTAATACAGCTAGTTGTATCAGCTATTAGATTAATCCAATGGCTGAGATTTGATTATGTGTATCTCTACAACAAGTAAATAAAAAAATATTAAAAGCCCCCTCAATGTTTAGTTAAATATAAAATACATCTTTTAAAATTAAATAATTAACAATTTTTTTTATGATATTAATAAATTAAAGATAATATATTGCATTGTATGTTATAATTCTGATTTCAATATTATTAAATTTTGTAATTTCAATTCTAATTTCAATTACATTAAATCTTATAATTTTGATTTTAATTTTAATTTTAATTAAGTTAAATGTTTTAATTTCAATTCTAATTTCATTTTAATTAGGTTAAATAATTTTAATTTCAAATCTAATTTCAATTTAGATTTTAATTACGTTAAATGTTATCATTTTAATTCTAAATTTTGTTTTCATTACGTTAAATGATAAAATTTCAATTTCAATTTTAATTACGTTAAATATTATAATTCGAATTTTAATTTTAATTTCAATTTGAATTATGTTAAATGTTACAATTCTAATTATGTTAAAATATTATAATTTCAATTTCAATTTTAATTTCAATTACATTAAATGTTATAATTTCAATTCCGATTTCGATTTCAATTTCGTTAAGTGTTATAATTTCAATTTCAATTTCGATTTCAATTATATTAAATGTTATAATTGTAATTTCAATGTCAATTTCAATTACATTAAATATTATAATTCTAATTTCAAATATGTTAAATGTTATAATTTAATTCCATTTCGATTTCATTTACATTAAATGTTATAATTTCAAATCCAATTTCAATTTCATTTACGTTAAAAGTAATAATTTCAAATTCAATTATGTTAAATATTATAATTCTAATTTCAATTGTAATTCTAATTTTAATTACATAAAATATTTGAATTCTAGTTTCAATTTCACATACTTTAAATATTATAATTTAAATTCTAATTTCAATTTTAATTACGTTAAAGTTATAATTTCATTTTTAATTTTAATTAAATGTTAAATATTAAAATTCTAATTCCAATTCTAATTGTAATTACATACAATGGTATAATTTTAGTTTTAAGTACGTTAAATGTTATAATTCTAATTCTAATTTCAATTACGTTAAACATTATAATTCTAAATTCAATTTCAACTTCAATTATGTTAAACGTTATAATTTCAATTCTAATTTTAGACTCAATTTCAATTACGTTAACTATTATAATTAATAATTTTAATTTTAATTTTAATTTCAATAATGTTAAATGCTATATAAGAGGGTGTGTTCCCACTTTTGCATCTCTCACCCACAAATATAAGAGGGTGTCCCCACTTCACAAAAAATATAATATAATAGAATACAAATAGATGATAATTTATAGGTATCTTAAATAACTATGGTTAACATAAAAAAGTTTTGCCACATGGCACCCTACAAGATGCCATGTGATATTTAAATTTAAATTTTTATATTTAATTTTTAATTTCTTATTAAATTTTATTTGACTTCATACTTAAAATAGTAATTATTATTCTAAGTTAATGAATAATTAATATTCAATTAACTTGACAGAACCTAACCCAGAATCCTACAATGTGGACTTAGGTAGGCCCTGCTGGGCACCCTAACGGAACGCTTCCTAAAGTCCGTTATCAACTCTGGGAAATTCTATGAGGTAAACCCTAAAATTTCTCTTAATTTCTTTCTGATATATTCTCATAACCACTTTTTAAATTTTTCTAAAAATCCTGGATTAAAACGGACAAAGTTTTTCCTATTTTTCTGAAAATTTGTATTTCATAAACCTGCAAAAAATGCACTTCAATATTTCTCACATCCTTTAGTTGCAAAGGGGACCTCCCGTCCCTTCCCAAATAAATCAACACAGGCATTCTTGATCATACTCTAACAGACATCCATAGCAGAAAAACCAACCATTTTAAAAAGGCATAATATTTATTTTGGTTCCAAAATCTGTTATGCATGCTATGCAACGGAAAACTAAATATGATACATTTATATGCACTAAATATATACATATAGCTCTGTACATGCACAGGAGATCATCATAGGGCTGGTCCACTATTGATATACAGGAGAAACTGTAGACCGTACGCTATTAGTTGTACCTGGGGGAAAAATAAAAACACAAAAAACAAATGGTGAGTTGATAAACTCAATGAATGGGTGTGAAATTTGAATAATTGTGAAAACATATTGAAAATTATAAAAAGTATTGAAAACTGTTCTGAATTGTTTCTAAATCTCGAATACTGGTAAAATTCTACCGAGAAGTTTTCTTTATTTAAGATTTTTAAAACTTAATAGACTACTGCTGAAATCTGTAAACATTATTAACAAATATTTTTATTCACTAAAAAAAATACATATCTCATACAATTGTTTAAAACTTCCATTCAGTTCTAGTTTATCTGAAAAGCACTAATAGCTACCCTAATGCTGGACCCACTCGTCGACATACCCATCAAAATGACTCGGTCACAGGGCGGTCTCCACTAGCAACAACCACTGTGACCAATCTGATAAACTCATAAATTTGAGATATCTCATTCTCTATGTGGCGGAATATACATCGCAGACATATATAGAGACAACACCCCGTAGTATAAGCGACTCACTGACTCAACACCCCGACTCCCAGAGTTAATAACACTCAACTCAACTGACTGCCTTGCCCACGTATACAGGGTGTACCGACCGGGTCTATACTATCCCCACAGGGATTTGAATCTGATAGTTGATAACTGATAAATGGGGTACCACTGGCCTTTGAAAACTAATATTATCTAAAAATTATTTTTTGAAATTGATATGTAAATTTCTAAAACCTGTTTCTTACTGCTGAAAAATAAATCTCTAAATTATTGAAAATACTAAACTGTAATTCTAAAGTTTTGCAGTAATTTTCTTAATTTTAATTTTTTTTAAAATCATAAATTTTCAATTCTTATTATTTCAAGAATATCAAATAAAATATCACTATGCTTTCCTTAATTCTTAAAAATCATGTAACTTGAGTAAATTACCTGAAACAGCAACATTTAAATCAGAAAAGCGTATATATATTAATAATTTAAAATAAACTGCATTTCATTTCTTTTAATTGTTTTCTCACTCACCAACTGTCTTACGCTAAAGTTTCTTTTCGGACTTGTTCTTTCACCGATTTCGACCTTCGGTACCTACAAAGCATAAATTAGGGTTTAGTCCCCCTAAAATGGCAAAATTACCAAAATACCTATAGTATACATTTTTCGGCCACCATCCAAATTCATTTCTAAATTTATAATATTTCCTCAACAATCTCAATTTATGCACAAACTATCATTTTTTGTCAAAGGGGTCTATAATCCCTTATAATTTTCTTTAGACATAATTATCCATAATCTTTGTTATAAATGACCATTATGTCCCATATCCTAACTTTGATTTCCACCCATCAAAACTCATCTTAAGGGTCCTAGAATTCATTCTTAACCCTCAATTTTAGCTAATTGCACTAGTGCCACTAAAAACCCCAAAATGACCCAAATGAGATTTTTACCATTTTTTTAATTTCTTCTTACCTATGGTCTTATCTACTCCCCAAATTCATTCTAATGCCCTAAATTTATTCAATTGAAGTCCAATTATACAAAAACCCTAATTTACTATTCTAGGGTTTGGAATTCTCACCTTTTAAAGTAAATTTACCCTTAATCCACCATTGAATCTTGCTTAGGCACTTGAAAACAACTTGAATTTGGTGTGGATTCCTTGATTTGGCTAAGAAATTTCATGGGTATCACTGTTCATCTCCTTCCCCTCTTCAGAGCCGAAATCCTCTCTCTCTTTTGTTTTTTTTTTCTTAACAATTCTTTGAAACAAAACACTTGGCCTTTATATATATACCCAAAAATTACATAATGGCTCTCCAAGAAATGCCTAATTGCTACTTAGTCCTTTAATTAAAAAGCCTTTGATTGGTGGCCAATAATTTTATAATTATTACTAATAACTAATAAAATATAATATAATAGATAACATATGCAATTGTCCCAATTTGATTGGTCCATAAGTCTTAAAATACACATCCTTATCCAAAAAAAATATATCTTGCTTAGGGTGTGATGCTTATACAAAAAATTATTGGTACAAATGTTGAATTTTCACTACTTAGTCAACTGAAAATTCCAAAAATATTCGGTGAGCACCCAACGCAAAAATTGACTATGAAATTACCCAATTAGGTCTATTATGGCTCACGTAAACACTTAAAAAAATGGTCCAAGAAGAGTTGAAATCTAAAACTTCTACGGTTTCTTAATCGTCAAATACCGAAATTCTAGGTATCTGACTATTCATGGGAACTGGACATTACAATTTCACCCCTTCTAAAAAAAAATTCGTCCTCAAAATTTAATATCATAGCTATCTAAAAAATGTGGGGATGTTGTGCCTTCATCTGGTCCTTACTTTCCCATGTGGCTTCCTCTATTCCACGATTAGTCCAAAATACTTTCATTAGAGGGATGCATTTATTACGAAGCACCTGTTCTTTTCAATCGAGAATCCACACTGGTTCCTCCTCGTACATACGATGTTTCCTCAATTCCACAGGTTGCTCCCATAAGATATGTGCTGGATCTGCTATATACTTGCGTAGCATGGAAAAGTGAAACACATTATGAATCCTAGCCAAATTTTCTGGTAATTGTAGGCGGTATGCTACTTCGCCAACCTTTTCTGTGATTTCATACGGCCCAATGTACCTAGGGCTCAGCTTTCCTCGCTTCCCAACGCGTAGAACTCCTTTACAAGGCGAGATCTTCATGAAGACCTTGTCCTCGACTTTAAATTTCAGGTCTTTTCTTCGATTGTCTGCGTAGCTTTTCTACCTATCATTAGCTATCTCCAGCCTCTGTCTTATAATCTGAATTTTCTCTGAGGTGACTTGGACAATCTCAGAACCTAGAAGCTTCCTCTCATCTACCTCATCCTAGCAAATTGGAGTTCTGCACTTCCTTCCATACAATGCCTCATATGGTGCCATTCCAGTGCTCGACTAATAACTGTTATTATAGGCGAACTCTATTAAAGCATGTGATTATCCCATCTTCCCTTAAACTCCATGACATAAGCTTTAAGCATGTCTTCTAATATCTTAATCACCCGTTATGATTGTCCGTCGGTTTATGGGTGAAAAGTTGTGCTAAAATCCAGTTTAGTGCCTAGAGCCTTCTGTAAGCTGGGCCAAAATCGGGAAGTGAACCGTGGATCTTAGTCTGAAACTATGGATACTGGAGTGCCATAAAGCCACACAATCTCATCTATATACAATTTGGCCAACTTCTCTAAGGTATAATTACTCTTAATGGACAGAATATGGGCGGACTTCGTCAGTCGATCTACAATCACCCATCTAGTGTTATGCCCCTTCTGGCTATGTGGAAACCTTACTATGAAATCTATAGTAATGCGCTCCCACTTTCATTTTGGAATCAAAAGCGGTTGTAGGAGGCTTGCAGGTTTCTGATGCTCCACTTTCACCTATTGGCATACTAGGCATTTAGAGACAAATTCAGCTATGTCTTTCTTTATGCTATTCCACTAGTAATGCTCCCTCAGGGTCCGGTACATCTTGGTGCTCCCTGGATACATGGCATAGGCTGATGAATGAGCTTCTTTCATAATTTTCTTTCTTACTTCTCCCACATTCGGAACACATAATCTCTGACCCAACATTACTGTACCATCATTAACTACTGTAAAATCTTTCTGTTGTCATTCCATGATCTCATTCTTTAATCTAATCATCTGAGAATCTTGAACCTGTAGCTCTTTAATCTGATTAATAAGTCTCGGCCTAACTTGAAATATAGCTAGCAATGCTCATGACTCTGATAATTCTAGCTTCACACCTAAAGACCTCAATTCTAATAATATCGATAAATGAGAGGCCCTTAAGTGAGCCATTGAACCCATAGCCTTCCTACTAAGAGCATCTGCCACCACATTTACTTTTCCTGGATGGTACTCAATGGTGCACTCATAATCTTTTATTAATTCAAGCCATCTCTGTTGTCTCATATTAAGCTCTTTATGAGTAAGCAGATACTGCAGGCTTTTATGATCTATAAATATCTTGCAGGGAATTCCATATAAACAATGTCTCTAGATCCTTAAAGTAAACACTACTGCAGCTAGCTCTAGGTCATGTGTAGGGTAATTCTATTTATACTTCTTCAGTTGTCTCCAAGCATAAGCTATCACTTTTTCCTTCTGCATCAAAACACAACCCAGACCTTGCCTGGAGGCATCACAATGTAAGCACTAGGGCTGAGGTTAATCTCCTCTTCAACTTATTGAAACTCTGTTGGTAAACTTCTCACCACACAAATTTCTCTTTTTTCCCAGTTAGCTTAGTCAGCGGGGCGGCTATCTTAGAAAACCCTTTCACAAATTTCCGATAGTATTCAGCAAACCCAAAAAACTATGAACCTCGGTTACGTTTATAGGCTACTTTCAATTCAGTATAGGCTCGATCTTTTGAGGATCCACTGATACCCCGTCTGCTGAGATAACATGCTCCAGGAATGTAACCTTATCCAGCCAAAATTGGCACTTGCTAAGCTTGGCATATAATCGATGTTCTCTTAAAGTCTATAGAACTGCCCTCAAGTACTCTATATACTCCACCTTGCTACGTGAATAGATCAGTATGTCATCAATAAATACCACCATAAATCGATCTAAAAATGGCTTAAATATTCGGTTCATCAGATCCATAAATACAGCTGGGGCATTCGTCAACCCAAAAGGCATGACTAAAAATTCATAATGCCCGTAATGAGTCCTAAAGGCAATCTTAAGAACATTCTCTTTCTGTATCTTTAGCTAATGACAGCCGGACCTCAGATCTATCTTAGAGAATACTTTGGCTCCCTGCAACTGATCAAATAAATCATCGATCCTCAGAAGTGGGTACTGATTGCGTACTGCTACCTTATTAAGTTCTCGGTAATCAATACACAATTACATACTTCCATATTTCTTTTTGACAAATAATACTAGAGCTCTCCACGAGGACCTACTCGGCCGGATAAAGCCCTTATTAACTAACTCCTCCATCTACACTTTCAATTCTTTCAACTTGGAAGAAGCCATTCTATAGGGTGCCTTATATATTAGTTTCGTATCAGGGATTAGTTCTATTTTGAATTCTACCTCTCTATCTGGGGGCAATCCTTGTAAATCGTTTGGGAATACGTCTGGGAATTTCCTAACTACTGGGATATCTTCCAATTTTGTACCCCCGTCTCTGGCCTCAATGGCATATGCAAGATAGCTTTGACACGGTTTCTTCAACAACTTCCTTGCTTTAACTGCTGATATGATACTGGTCGGAAGAATTCTCTGAGTCCTACAGAAATTGACCTTAGATTCCCCCGGCTTACATAACTAAACCTCTTTCTTGAAATAATCTACCGTGGCTCGATAGGTGGACAACCAATCCATTCCCAGAATCACATCAAAATCCCTAATATCTAAGAGGATTAGATCTGCTAAAAACTCTTGACCCTCAATATTAATGCCACTATTGCTGTACACTCTATCAGCCACCATAACCTCCCCAGTAGGAAGAGATATAGCTACACTATCCTCTAATAATTAAGGCACTACGCCCACAATCGTTACAAATCTCATAGATACAAAAGAGTGGGTAGCTTCAGGATCAATCAATACATGAGCATCTCGATTAAATACTGACAGTGTACCTATGACTACATCTGGTGTCGCCTTTGTCTCCTGCTGCATCACCGCGAATACCCTGGCCTGGGTACAAGGTCTACCCGCTGTCCTCCTAAACCCTCACCACGATCAACTCCTCCACTAGACTGACGTGATCTATTGGGTTCTCTGAATGAATCACTCCCTCTACCCTGTACTTGGCCTACATTACTTTGTCCCTAGACTAGGGCTCTATTCTCTGATCTGCCACTGGACATCTCATTAGGGCAATCTCTTATCAAGTGGCCCTCTTGTCCACATTTGTAACAGCTGGTGGTCCTTATTCTGCACTCCCCTATATGAGATCTCCCGCATCTACTGCTTGCCGAGAACCTCCTCATACCCTCTTGATCGCCTCTAGATCCTGCTGACTATGTGCGTACTGAGGCGAGGCTTGGCTAGACTTAGTCTGATCTCCTCAGCTAGGCCTCTGGCTACTGGATCCCATAGATCTCTCCTCGGTCCTCATCACCTTACTCTGGCCTCCCTAATTACTACCCATTCAACTACGTTTTAGACTCTGATGACACGGCCTAGGAATGGCTGCCATACTCCTCTCCACTCTGGTCTCTGCCTCCATTAGTGCTCTACACTGAGTGTGAACAACTGAAGCAACATGTGTTCGTATTCTAAGATTAAGTCTCATAGCAAATCTACTCGTTTTCTAGTCCTCATCATCTACTATAAATGGGACTAATGGAATCAACTCTGAGAATTTCTTCTCATATTCTACTACTGACAGCAATCCTTGTTCCAATTTGCAGAATTCCTTTATCTGGGCACCCTTATAACTCTTAGGATAAAACTTGCCCTAGAACTCTCTTCTGAATAATGCCCAAGATATACCTTTTGTGTGCCTCCTCTGCAGCACCCTCAACTAATCTTTTGCTCTCTCCTTGAGTAGAAACACTGAGTAAGAGACCATCTAGTCATCGGAGTACCCCATAATCTGAAAAATCTCTTCATTGTTCTCCAGCCATAATAATGCTCTCTTTGGATCTCTGGTACCATCATATGGCGTGGCACCCAATTTCTTGGCGCGCTCTAATGATACCCCTAACTCTCTCGGCTGCTGAATTGCGACAACCAACATCTAAACCATCTGTGCCAAATCCATAGCTCTACCCTGTGGCTCCACACCTTGAGGTGACTCCAGAGGGGGCTGGTGGTCCCGGGGTATTTATTTCCTCATTAACTGGTTCTGGTCCAGGTACTGCAGCCCAAGCAGTGGCTTTCCTGATAGATGGTCATCTACGATGATGCATACTTTTGTGCATGTCAATAACGAAACATGATTAATTATGCATGAAATGATATCTTCATAATGCTGAAAATATATGCCATACTCACAAAAATCCAACCCAAAATAAATATTTAATTTGAAACATCAAAAATTGGGTTTGATACAACTCTAACAGAATCCGACCTAGAATCCTACAATATGGACCTAGGTAGGCCTTACCGGGCACCACAACGGAATGCTTCCTAAAGTCCGCTATCAACCCTGGGAAATTTCATAAGGTAAACCCTAAAATTTCTCTTAATTTCTTTCTGATATATTCTCATAACCACGGGAAAATTTTTAATTTTTCTAAAATTCCTGGATTAAAACGAACAGATTTTTTCCTATTTTTCTGAAAATCTATATTTCATAAACCTGCAGAAAATGCAATTCAATATTTCTCAAATTCCTTAGCTGCAAAGAGGACCTCCCGTCCCTTTCTAAATAAATCAACACAAGCATTCTTGATTATACTCTAACAGATATCCATAGCAAGAAAACCAACCATTTCAAAAAGGCATAATATTTATTTTAGTTCCAAAATCTGTTATGCGTGCTATGTAACACAAAACTAAATATAATATATGTCTATGCACTAAATGTATACATATAGTTCTGTACATGCATAGGCGATCGTCGTAGGGCTGGCCCACTACTAATCCACATGAGAAACTGTAGGCTGTACGTTGCTGACTATACCTGAGGGGAAAAAATAGAAACACCAAAAACAAAGGGTGAGTTGATAAACTCAATGAGTGGGTGTGAAATCGGAATAATTGTGAAAACATACTGAAAGTTCTAAAAAGTATTGAAAACTGTTCTGAATCATTTCTAAATCTCGAATATTGGTAAAATTCTATCGAGAGATTTTTTTTATTTAAGATTTTTAAAACTTAATAGACTACTGCTGAAATCTGTAAACATTATTAACAAATATTTTTATTCACTGGAAAAACTACATATCTCATACAATTGTTTAAAACTTTTGCTTGGTTCTAGTTTGTCTGAAAAGCACCAATGGCTACCCTAATGCTGAACCCACTGGTCGACGTAGCGGTCGCAATGAGTCGGTCACAAGGCGATCTCCACTAGCAACAACCATTGTGACCAATCTGATAAACTTATAAATCTGAGACATCTCATTATCTATGTGACGGAATATACATCGCAGACATATAACGAGACAACACCTCGTAGCATAAGCGACTCACTGACTTGACACCCCAACTCCTCAGAGTTAGTAACACTCAACCCAACTGACTGACCTGCCCATGCATACGGGGTGTATCGGCCGGGTATATACTATCCTCACAGGGATCTGAATCTGATAGCTGATAACAGATAAATGGGGTACCACTGGCCTTTGAAAACTGATAGTATCTAAAACCTGTTTCTTGAAATTGATATGTAAAATTCTAAAATCTGTTTCTTAATGCTGAAAAATAAATCTCTAAACTGTTGGAAATAATGAACTGTAATTCTAAAGTTTTGCAGTAATTTTCTTAATTTTAATTTTTTTTAAATGATAAATTTTTAATTCTCATTATATCAAGAATATCAAATAAAATATCACTATACTTTCCCTAATTCTTAAAAATCACATAACTTGAGTAAATTACCTGAAATAACAACATATAAATCAGAAAGTGCATAAATACTAATAATTTAAAATAAATTGCCATTCATTTCTTTTAATTGCTTTCCCACTCACCAACTGTCTTATGCTAAAGTTTCTTTTTCGGGCCTGTCCTTTCATTGGTTTCGACCTTCGGCACCTACAAAGCATAAATTACGCTTTAGTTCCCCTAAAATGACAAAATTACCAAAATACCCATAGTATACATTTTTCGGCCACCATCCAAATTCCTTTCTAAATTTACACTTTTGCCCCCAACAATCTCAATGTATGCATAAACTATCATTTTTTTTGTCAAAGGGGTCCATAATCCCTTATAAATTTCTTTGGACATAATTACCCCTAATCTTTGTCATAAATGACCATTATGTCCCATATCCTAACTTTCATTTTCACCCATCAAAACTCATCTTAAGGGTTCTAGAATTCATTCTTAACCCTCAATTTTAGCTAATTGCACTAGTGCCACTAAAAACCCCAAAATGACCCAAATGAGATTTTTACCATTTTTTTAATTTCTTCTTACCTATGGTCTTATCTACTCCCCAAATTCATTCTAATGCCCTAAATTTATTCAATTGAAGTCCAATTATACAAAAACCCTAATTTACTATTCTAGGGTTTGGAATTCTCACCTTTTAAAGTAAATTTACCCTTAATCCACCATTGAATCTTGCTTAGGCACTTGAAAACAACTTGAATTTGGTGTGGATTCCTTGATTTAGTTAAGAAATTTCATGGGTATCACTATTCATCTACTTCCTCTCTTCATGGCTGAAATCCTCTCTTTCTCTCTCTCTCTTTTGTTTTTTTTTCTTAACAATTCTTTGAAACAAAACACTTGGCCTTTATATATATACCAAAAAATTGCATAATGGCTCTCTAAGAAATGCCTAATTGCTACTTAGTCCTCCAATTAAAAGGTCTTTGATTGGTGGCCAATAATTTAATAATTATTACTAATAACTAATAAAATATAATATAATAGAATAATATATGTAATTTGTCCCAATTTGATTGGTCCATATGTCTTAAAATACACATACTTATCCAACAAAAATAGCTTGCTTAGGGTGTGATGCTTACATAAAAAATTATTGGTACAAATGTTGAATTTTCATTACTTAGTGAATCGAAAATTCCAAAAATATTCGGTGAGCACCCAACGCCCAAATTGACTATGAAACCACCCAATTGGGTCTATGAAAACTCATGTAAACACTTAAAAAAATGGTCCAAGAAGGGTCAAAATCTGAAACTTCTACGGTTCCTTATTCGTAAAATACCAAAATTTTATGTATTTAACTATTCATGGGAACTGGGCATTACATAACTACTTTTTATTAAAATTATAAATAAAATTTAAATTATATTAAATTTAAAAATATATATCAAAATATTTTAACTACGTTAAATTGAAGTTTTTGGGTTGGTTTTAACTTTTGACCTTTACTTTTTTCTTGGGTGTTTTTATATTTTGGATTGTTTTTATTTATTTTCAAGGCATTTATTAAACTATCTTAACATTCCAATTTTAATTTAAAAAATATATAAAAAATTCAAAATTTTAATTTCTAAAATAAATAATTCACAAATAAATTTCTAATTTGCAAGAATATATTTATAATTTCCAATTGCTTATTTGTTGCAAAAAATATATAACAAGTCCAAAATATATTTCTAGCTTCCAATTTCGGATTTGTTGAAATCTAAATAGAATTTTAATTATAACATTTAACATTATTAAAATTTAATTAAAATTTGTAATTGAAATTATAACATTTAATGTAATTAAAATTTGAATAAAAAATAGAACTGGAATTATAACACTTATATACTTGAAATTGAAAGTGAGTTTGGAATTATAACATTTAACGTAATTGAAATTAGAATTAGAATTATAATATTTAATGTAATTGAAATTAAAATTAGATTGAATTGGAATTATAATATTTAACATAATTGAAGTTGAAATTAAAGTTAGAATTTAAATTATAATGTTTAACATAATTGAAGTTGAAATTGAAATTGAAATTAACGCTTAACGTAATTGAAATAAAAATTGAAATAGGAATTAGAATTATAACAATTAACGTATTTGAAACTGAAATTAAAATTATAATATTTTAGGTAATTAAAATTAGAATTAGAATTCGAGTTATAACATTTAGCATAACAGAAATTGAAATTAGAATTATAACTTTATAGTAATTGAAATAAAAATTAGAATTACAATTATAACATTGAATGCCAGTGAAATCGAAATTAGAATTGGAATTATGATATTTAACTTAATTGAAATTGAAATTAGAATTGAAATTATAACATTTATTGTAATTGAAATCAAAATTGTAATTGGAATTATAATATTTTATGTAATTAAAATTGAAATTGGATTTGGAATTGTAATATTTAATGTAATTTAAATTGATATTTGAATTATAATAATTAACATAATTGAAATTAAAATTAAAATTAAAATTATAACATTTAAATTAATTGAAATTAAAATTGGTGGCCGATCTGTCCATAATAATTAACATAATTTCGGTTATGTTAAATATTATAATTTCAATATCAATTTTGATTACGTTAAATATTACAATTTCAAATTTAATTACAATTTTAATTGCACTAAATGCTATATTTAATTACAATGTTGATTTCAATTATGTTAATGTTATAATTTTAATTCTAATTTCAATTTTAATTACAATAATTGTTATAATTACTTATCTAATTTTAATTACAATTACGTTAAATATTATAATTTTAATTCCAATTCCAATTCAATTTCAAGTTTAATTATATTAAATTTTATAATTATAATTTCAATTATATTAAATGTTATAATTCAATTTAATTCTAATTCTAATTTTAATTACATTAAAATAATAATTTGAAATTTTTTTTTGATTTGTTATGTATTTTAGAAATTACAACTTGGAAAATTAAAATAGTCCAATAAATGCCTTAAAAATTATAAAAATTTCCAAAATATAAAAACACACCAAAAAAAAAGAGCCTAAACTAATCAAAAACTTCAATTGATTGCATTATGAAAGATTTTTTTTATATAAAAAAAGGCCAAAACATAACAAATATTTTTGTATTTAATTTTTTTTCTATCTCTCTTAAAATGATTATGCCAAATATAAATTTTTTAAAAAGAATAAGATGAAATATATTATTAAAATGGAAAGTATGTCAAATACAACCATGAACATGAGTGATTACCTTAAAAAGGTAAAACACTATGTACTTAAATATAATTAGATTGAAATTATAAAATTTAAAATTTAATAGAATATTATAATTTGACTATTTGGTCAAGCAAAAAGCCAATTCGTTGGACTGTTTGAGCAGAGGAAGCCCAAGAGAAAAGGTACGAGGAGAAGAATCGATGAGAAATCCATAATATAACAGTAACATAGTAAAGTGAAAAACGTGATGAGAATTCTCAACCCGAGATGTTAGAAGGTGCAAAATTAATGGGTGCCGGAGCTGCTACAATTGCTTCAACGAAGTGAAGAAAATGCTGGATCAAGAGAATGAGGTACTACGAGCCCTCTGCCCCATGCATCTAACCAGCTCGCGTGGTTCACTGGTTCTACCGACTAAACCCTTAGAGTGATTCAGTCAATACAGAGGTGCGCTTAAAGCGGGGTGTGTGTTATCCCTATTGGGATGGGCCTTCCCCATAAGGCCCCACTGTCAGGGTTTAATGTAACTAAAATTAGAATTAGAATTAGATTTATAAAATGTAATGTAATTGAAATTGAAAATATGAAATTTAATGTAATTGAAATTAAAATTAGATTTAAAATTATAATATTTAACGTAAATAAAATTGAAGTTAAAAATAGAATTGAAATTATAACATTTAATGTAAGTGAAATTGAATTTAAAATTAGAATAGAAATTATCACATTTAAAGTAATTGAAATTGAAATTTTAACATTTAACATAACTAAAATTAAAATTAGATTTGAAATTATAAATTAGAATTAGAATCTTAACAATTAACATAAGTGAAATTGAATTTAAAATTAGAATTGAAATTATAAGATTCAATGTAATTGAAATTAAATTTAGCAATTAGAATTGAAATTATAATATTTAGCATAATTGAAACTAAATTTAAAATTGAAATTATAATTATAACATTTAACAAAATTAAAATAAAATTATAATTATAATATTTAACGTAATTAAAATTGAAATTAGATTTAAAATTATAATATTTAACTTATATTCCCACTAACTGTTGTATGTTGCATTTCACTTAACATATAACAGGACAAATAGTGGAACATGTAGTATACTAAGTGAGAACATGATACTGTTTGTGATTAATTTACTTTTTATTTTTTTTGAAACATATATGAAAATCATATGTATATAATATATTAAGTGGGAACATATAGTATATTAATTGAGAACATTTAGTATATTAAGTAGAAACATGTAATATATATAGTGGGAACATTTATTATGCTAAGTAAGAACATATAGTATATATAGTGGAAACATTTATTATGCTAAGTGAGAACATGTAGTATATTAAGTGGGAACATGTAGTATATTAAGTAGGAATATATAATATATTAAGTGAGAACATTTAGTATGTTAAGTGGGAAGATATAGTATATTAAGTGGGAACATATAGTATATTAAGTGCCAACATATAGTATATTAAATGAAAACATGTAGTATATTAAGTGAAAACACGTAATACATTAAATGGAAACATTAAGTATGTTAAGTGGGAATAGTTAGTATATTAAAATGAAAACATTTAGTATGTTAAGTTGAACACGTAGTATATTAAGTGGAAACATTTAGTATGTTAAGTGGGAACACGTAGTATATTAAGTGGGAACACGTAGTACATTAACTGAAAATATTTAGTATGTTAAGTTGTAATAAGTAGTATGTTAAGTGGGAACAAATAGTATATTACATGTTCCCACTTATAATATTAAATATTATTAGTTTGTTTGGACACGTGATAACATGTCTTTAGTTTATATATTTAAAATCAAATCAAATAATTAATAATTCAAAAAAATCGTCACCCTTGGGGAAAAAGGAATGCGGATATTTTTGATGACTTTTTAATAACAAAAATAATTATATTTTACATCATTTTACTCTATTTTGTTTTATCTACACAATGGTAGGGTAATTTTTAATTAAAAAAAGACTAAAAGATAGCTTAAGTTAATGGTGAGGGGCAACGACCACTGCCCCCACCTATGCTGATCTGTCCATATTTCCACTTGAAACATTACATAAATATTCATACTTAATATAAGTGCTAAGAACGTGTAGTATATTAAGTGAGAACATGTAGTATATTAAGTGGGAACATGTAGTATATTAAGTGGGAACATATAATATATTAAGTGGGAACGTGTGGTATATTAATTGAGAACATATCCACTTATAATATTTATGTAATTGAAATTGAAATTAGATTTGAAATTATAACATTTAACGTAATTACAATTGAAATTGGATTTCAATTTATAACATTTAGCATAGTTGAAATGAAATTTAAAATTAGATTTATTATAATTATAACATTTAATGTAGTTGAAATTAAATTTAAAATTAGATTTTAGAATTATAATATTTAACGTAATTGAAATTAATATTAAATTTAAAATTATAACATATAACGTAATTAAAATTAAAATTGAAATTGGAATTGGAATATAATATTTTAAGTAATTAAAATCGAAATTAGAATTAAACTTATAATATTTAACATAATTAAAATTGAAATTTGAATTGAAATTATAACATTTAATGTAATTGAAATTGAAATTAGAATTATAACATTTAACATAATTAAAATCGACATTATAATTAAATATATCATTTAAGTGATTAAAATTAAAATTATATTTAGAATTATAATATATAATGTAATTAAAATTGATATTTGAATTATAACATTTAACATAACTGAAATTGAAATTATAGCATTTACCATAATTGAAATTAAAATTCTAATTGTAATATTTAATATAATTAAAATTAAAATTAAAGTTATAACATTTAACATAATTAAAATTAAAATTAAATTTAGAATTATAACATTTAATGTAATCGAAATTGAAATTGGAATTAGAATTATAATATTCAACGTAATTGAATTTAAATTTCAAATTTGAATTGAAATTATTGTCATACACATATTTTTAAGCATCTGAGTGGCAAATAAAAAAAAAGAAGTATAAAGAAATTAAGTGGTGGCTGTTGTAAAAAAAAAAAAATATATATATATATATAATCGGTTGGTTTTGCTTAATTGAGAAGAGGAAGCAAAATCGAAATAGAAGAAGAGAGAAGAGAAGGAAGAAAAAGAGAAAGTCGAGAGAAAGGAAAAGAGAAAAGAAAGAAGAAGAGAAAAGAAAAAAAAAAAGAAGAGAAAGCCGAGAGAAAGGAAAAGAGAAAAGAAGAAGAAGAAAAAAAAGAGAAAGAAAGAAAAAAAGGAGGGGGAAAAAGAATAAGGAACAAAATAAATAGGTAATTTTAAAAAATTAGTTTGGGTAGTTAAATTTATACCCAGTGATTTGGCGGGTAATAGTTTTACGATATTAGAATATTTATATTTTTATATTTATAATACATATCGGTACTAATGATATATTTTTATACCCTATGTTATAAGAGGAGTACCGATAGCTGGTAGACCTCAAGACTAAGAACCAACTCAGGATTAATGCACTTTTGTGAGTGAATAATTATAAATATTTTATATTTTTTTAATACAGCCGTTTATGATTAAATTATGCATTATTAGATTTAGTCATAATTTATTTTAAACAAATAAATATTTATGCTATTTAGTATATTCATAAATATTTTTAAAATTTATTATAATATAGTTTATGATTGCATTCAATATAGAAATAATTATTTTAGAATAATTATGCTTCCATTATATTATATAGTAGTAGTTTTTGAACCACCATATGCGTATTATTCCCTTTAGTGTAGTTGCTCTGCGCATGCGTTAGATTAGTTTAGTTTGCTCTGCCCGAGCGATGCAACATTCCGTCGGGTTAGACTAGCTTAGATCCCCCGCTCTACCTGTGCGTGAGCTACTCTGCTAGGTTAGACCAATTTTTTTCGAGTACAAGTTTGGTGTGGTTTTCAATATATATATGTAGTATATGTTTCTAGAGGTATGTTACATATATTCAGCTTGATAATAGATTTTATGATAGTTTACGCTTTCATATTTTCAGATAACCAGTATTATTGTTATGATTTTAGTTTTAGCACAGATTTTATGACAGCTCATATTTTCAGTACAAGTTTATTGACTATTCAGTATACAGTTTCATGATTATTTTATTTTATAGATTTATACGTGTACAATAAAGTATATTATATTTTCTAATTATATCCACTCATTGAGCCACAAGCTTACCCTTTTTCTTATTTATCCTATTTTCTCAAGTTGTCATAGAAATTCGTGCAGTGTGATACAGTCTTCACATTTTGAGGTTAGCCCACAACACAATAGCTGCATAAGTGTCTTAGTATTTGTATTTGTAAATCTTTATGTATATTGGAGTACACGTATACATTTTTTTTGAGCCAGGTAGCCTCGCTGTATAGCAGCATGAGTGTTAGCCCACAACACATATAACTACATGAGTGTCCCGGTCTATGTATTTGTAAATCATTATGTATATTAGAGTACACCTGTACACGTTTGTTGAGGCATGTAGCCTTGTTGTATCAAATGTATGAGTAAAGAGTATGGTAGTCCCATGTCATCGCAGGATCCACCTCGATTCTTAAGGAGGACTCAGGTCGGGTCCTGTCAATTTGGTATCAGAGCATTGTTTTAGATTCTGTAGACTAGTACATGATATATACATGTTAGCGATGTCATTAATGATTTGTTGCATTTTATAGATTTTCATCATTTCATCAGGCGTCCATGTGGCCAACCTCGCATAAAACTTGTGGCTAAATCTGGAGCTCCCTTAGTACCAGATAGAATGGAGGAACCTATTAGAGTGGAAGTAGTTGAGTCAGTTCCTCCTGTACTTATAGTAACCAACCGGTAAAAATATGTATATATATATATATATATATTTTATTTGTATGTGGGTGATACTTGATTTATGTATAGTTATTAGTAGTGTTTGTATAGGTTAAGGACATACTATTAGTATTGGGTTTAATTGCAAGACGTTAGATTTATTTTATGGACTAAATTGTAATACTTTGATAGTTTTGGGGGCAAATTCGTAAATACCAAAAATTAGCCTCTTATTATAAAAATATACTTTTGAAACCCTAATTCACTCATTTTGGTCGAGCTACCTCTTTTAGAGTGAGAAAAGATAGAAAGAAAGGGGAGAGAAAGAGAAGAAGAAGAAAAAAAAGAAGAAGAAAGTTAGAATTTAAGCTTAAGAGGTATATTATAGCCCTTTCTTAATTTCTTGGTATTAAATTAGTTAATTCCTTTAAGTTTTGATTTATGAAAATATGTATAATTGAGGATTTGATATGTAGTTCGTAAGATATTGTGAGAATTGATGATGATCTATGTAGATAGCTTGATAAATCATGATGAATTGTAGAATTTCTATTTAATAATCTCTTGATCCAAGAATTTTATAAATTAATGTGATTCGATTCTGGTTTTGAATTTTGAGTATATGAAATTAGACATGTTTAGGATCATCTGAGACTTTGAATCGATTGAAAATTCTAGAAATTGAATTTGTAGTGAATTTACCAAAATGACCCTGAAATTCTAGAAATTTCTTGTGTAAACAGTATGATACAGTGACAAATAATTTTTAATCTGCTGAATGATCTTCAAAAATTACGAACTTATGGAATATAATAAGTACATATGTATAATATGATATACTTAGAATTGAGAATTTAGATCAATGTGGTTAAATTGTTATGATTTTCTAAGGAGTGTCAGCTCATTGCAGTATTTGATTAACAGATTTTTAAAACTATAGAATACAATAGTTTCAAATTACTTTTGGTAGTGATTTTAAAGTGAAATATTTATCATGGATTGAGATATTTGTTAAGAGTAATTTTGTGGTATTTTTATAATTTTTGAATTAGTATATGATTTTATAAAATTAGGAGATTGAATACTGTTTAGTAAGTATCTTGATCCTATCAGGTTAGTAGTTTGGATTCGATGGTGTTTATGAAATAGATTGTGTTGGAATTATGATATAATATTCATATATAAGAAGGATATATAAGTCAAGAATGATATATTCTAATTTTGGAGTAATTGGACATCATTTGATGTATTAGAAAAGTTTGTTAAGTATAAGTGGTTAGAATGACAGGTTTTGAGAAACCAAGTAATTAGACCAATTCGATGTGATAAGTGCAATGTATAATTTTATAAGCTATTTAAAGTATTTTGTATGAATGTTGAGGCTCATGAAAGGATTAATCTCCATTGATAGGTTAAAGAGATTTAAGCCTTGTAGCTGAAAGTGCTAAGAGGTAAGTATACTAGACTTTTTACTGAAATCACAATAAACATAAAAATTGTTATGTATGATTTTGTAAATGTGGTTAGAAATATGTTTATGTAATGTCCAAGTATATTTTGAAATGAAATGTGAAGACATATGTTTATGAATGTGAGCATAGACATACATGACATATATGTGTTTTTGAAAGTGAACTTTCAAAGTGAAATGTGTTTAATAAAGAGAATTTTTGAAGTGTAATATGTCCATGAGAAATATTTTTGTGTTTTGAGGATGCTTGAACTCACTGTTAACTTAGTAGGCATTTTATATGATTTGTGGAGCTTTTATATGTGGCATTTCCTTCAGGATTGGTATATGTTATGTGTTCCGTATGTAGGGAGGATCCTATTGGTACCTAAAAGAAGAGTGAGTCATCACATTCGTGTGGTGGCGTATTGGTGCATGTGAGAGGACTCACCGATGATCAGGGTAAGGGTTTAGCTTTTACCTTCGGGCATAAGTATTATATATGTGTAATTTAAAACCTCACTTGTACTATTCCTCTCATACGGTATGTCACCTACGAGTGACATTTGGCTCATTATGTGATATGTGATATGTAAGTCCTACTAAGTAGTAGTTGAGGAATGGTATTCCTATTATATGTTTTGAAAGAATGTGTAAGCGCTTACATGATATGTGATTTGATAAGATTATGATTTTGATTGATTATAGCATATCATACATATGCATTGTATACATATATGTATTTGTATTTGATATATGAAAAACTAGTATGTTTATTGAGTTTTATACTCATTATAGTTTATGGTAATTTCAGGTAAATAAGGTATATGTGTGCTTAGCGGATTTGGCAAGGCTTCTGCTGTTCTTTGGGTTCTCTAAGTTGCTAGGTTGTTGAGTGTTTCATTTGGGGACACGTGGGATATGATATTTGATTTGTCCCTATTGAATAAATACTTATGTATTATTTTATTGTGTGTGGTTGAATTTGGTTTAAGTTTCATCAAGTGTGGCTATTGGTTGATTTTAAGTAAGAATTTGCAATGAATATATTCTAGGCTTTCGGTAACAAAGTTGCTACTGGTGACGTAGTATAGTGTTAATCTCTGAGAAAACTCTGCGTATCTCCGGTTTACTAATTGTCCCAGTCATAATTCAATTGTTATAATTCTGAAAGAAATTGAAATGAATGTATAAATATTGTCAATAGAAGTTTATATTTATATGTTAGGTTATGGGTTGATTTTAGAGTTGAACTTACTAGTAACTTGCTAAGGATTCCTATGTTGAATTAAAGTTTGAATTTTTGTGTAATATTATTTATGAGTGTACATACATTGAATGAATGTAAGTGATGTCGTGTGTTGAATCTTTTGGGTCTGGGGCGTGACAGCTTTTAGATGGTATCAGAGTGGCTCCGCGTGTCCTCTTAAGCGGTGGTAGGGCAAACCTCAGTGAGGACACTGAGTCCCGAAAGGGGGGGTGAATGCACCCTTAGGCAAATCCCACATCGGTAAAGCACGGAAGAGATGTTGGGTTTATAAGGGGTGAGCTGCCTTCATTGGTACGAGGCCTTTTAGGGTGTATGGGCATCCTAGGAACAAAATTGTGAGGACTTAGTGGGGCCCAAAGCGGACAATATCGTGCTAGTGGAGCAGTGCCATGACAGAACCCATACCTCAAACCCACCATATTCCTATTGTAGATGAGATACACCCTCAGTCAGTGCTACAACCTGTGATACAGCCTACACAGGGATGGCCTGATAGACCTATCTTAGAGCAATCTATAGATATAATGGCTCAGTTAGTTACAGTTGCAATAGAGAGACAAACATAGGGACAACTCAGGAGAGAGAACACAATAAAGCGTGTTAGTAGTTTGGGGGTAGAGAATTTTCAATCACTACAGAGCCAGTTGATACAGAGTCATGGCTGACTAGAGTCGAATAGATATTTGATGTTATGAGATGTACTGATGATGAAAGGGTTTCCTTTACTATATTTTTACTTGAAGGTGGGGCATACCACTAGTGGAGATCAGTGTCACGTAGATTTGGAGGGGTAATTAGTTGGACTAATTTTTGTAAAGAATTTAATGTTAAATTCTTTCCTATAGTTTATCAAGACATACAGGCTAGTAAGTTCTTTGAGCTAGAACAAGGATTGATGACAGTGGAGATAATCGATTTATAGAGTTATTGAGATTCGCTTCATATACAATACATAATGAAAGGGATAAATGTAAGAGATTTGAACAGGGCTTTAGAGGCAATATCAGACAGCAATTACAGCCATGGGGCACAGTGAATTCAATGAGTTAGTAAGGGCTGCAATGAGAGTTGAGAGAAGCCTGGTAAAGACACGCGAAGCCTAGTGATTCAAGTAGAAACCAGGCTATAGTTGGTTAGTTAGTGGATCAAGTAGTAATAGAGCACCTGGAGGAGATACATCCCATACAGGGTATTCTAGTAGACAATGGTATGGTCAGAGCCCTATGCTATCAGGATGACAGAGACAGAGTTTTGTGCCTCAATTTATTGGAAGCAATATAAGGAGTCAAAGGCCTCGGGGTAGTAGCTAGTTAAGTAGTAGTGTTAGTATGAGAAGGTATCTTCAGTGTTCTATTTGTGGAAGGAGTCATGAGGGACAGTGTCTAAGAGGTTTTAAAGGTTGCTACCATTGCGGACAAGCTGGACATTTGAGAAGAGATTGCCCTCATCTTCTTCAGAGTAACAACTTAGTATAAAGTACAGTTTTTTGGGGTTTTCAAGGTGGCAGTAACAATATTCAGAGACATGGAAGATCTCAGACAAGAGAGCCTATCTCTAGTACTGGTGTACAGGCTAGAACTTTAGGAGCTAGTAGAGATTCACAGAGGGGTTAGCCAGGTCGACCTCGTAGCCAGGCACGTGTATTTGCTTTAACTCAACAAGAGCACAGGCTACCCCTAATGTTGTTACAGGTATGCTGATTATTTTTGGTCGAGAGGCCCATATTTTAATTGATCCCGGCTCTACGCATTCTTTTGTTTCTCGTATTTTTACTATAGACGCGGATCGAGTGTTAAAACCCCTAGATTGTAGCTTTGTGGTAGCCACACCGATTGGAGAATCATTATTGGCTGAGAATGTATTTCAGGATTGTGTTATTAAAGTGGGTAGTAGTAAGATGGTAGCAGATTTAATTTCTCTTGATATACACGATTTTGATGCAATACTTGAGATGGACTGGTTAGCTAATCACCATGCTACTGTAGATTATTTCTGAAAAGAGGTTATATTTAGAAGACATAGAGAGCCCGATATTATTTTTTGTGAAGAGCGACGAGTTTTTTCATCCTGTGTTATATTTGCTATGTCAGCTAAACGATTGCTCAGAAAATGATGTCTAGCCTATTTGGCACATGTTATTGATACCAGAGTCAATGGGGCTACATTAGAAGATATTTCGATGGTCAAAGAACTTCGAGATGTATTTCTTGAAGATCTTCCAGGCTTACCACCAGATAAAGAGATTAATTTTGGTATTGATTTGGTTCCAAGCATAACTTTTATCTTCAAAGCACTATACAAAATCGCCCTCCTAGAGTTAAAAGAATTGAAGACTCAGTTACAAGAATTGGTGGATAAAGGTTTCATCGGACCTAGTGTATTGCTATGGGGAGCACCGATATTGTTTGTTAAAAAGAAATATGGAACTTTGAGGCAATGCATTGATTATCGGGAGCTAAATAAAGTCACTATACACAACAAGTACCCACTCTCTCGCATTGATGATTTATTTGATCAGTTACATGGTGCAAATGTTTTCTTAAAGATCGATCTATGATCAAGGTATCATCAGTTAAAAATCAGAGATATTGATATGTCTAAGACTGCATTCAGAACTCGATATGGGCATTATGAGTTTTTTGTAATGCCATTTGGGTTGACTAATGCTCTAACTGCATTCATGGACCTTATGAATAGGGTATTTCATCCATATCTTGATTGATTTGTTATAGTTTTTATTGATGATATTCTTATATATTCACGAAGTATGGAGAAGTATGCAGAGCATTTGAGAATAATGTTACAGATTTTGAGGAATAAACAGTTATATGCTAAGTTTAGCAAATGTCAGTTCTGGCTAGATAAAGTTACATTTCTCGGTCATGTGATCTCAACAGATGGAATTTATGTGGATCCTCAGAAAATTAAAGTTGTGGTAAATTGAGAGCGACCAACTAGTGTGACAGAAATTAGAAGTTTTCTTGGTTTAGCAGGTTATCATCGGAGATTTGTTAAAGACTTTTCTAAGATTGCAGCACTACTACAAAGTTAACCAGAAAAAATGTAAAGTTTGTGTGAACTGATGAATGTGAATATAGTTTTCAAGAACTTAAAAAGAGATTAACTTCAACTCCTGTTCTCACTCTTCTATCTGGTACCGAAGGATTTATAATTTATAGTGATGCTTCTAAACAGGGATTAGGTTGTGTATTGATACAACATGATAAGGTGATAGCTTATGCTTCTAGGCAGCTTAAGAAGCATGAGTTGAATTATCCAACCCATGATTTAGAATTGGCAGCAGTAGTACTCGCCTTGAAGATTTAGAGACATTATTTATATGGTGTCATATGTCAAATCTTTACTGATCACAAAAGTTTGAAGTATTTATTCACACAGGAAGATCTGAATCTGAGACAATGGAGATGGTTAGAGCTAATAACATATTATGACTGTACGATTGATTATCATTCAGGTAAGGCGAATGTGGTAGCAGATGCACTCAACAGAAAGTCTTCTAGCTCTATAGTATATTTGAAAGTGACTTATCTTTCATTGTTAGTTGAATTAAGATCTGTAGGGGTTGAATTATCTACAGATGAGTCTGGAGTCCTTCTAGCACATTTTTAAGTTAGGCCTATGTTGATTGATCAAATTTGAAAGATGCAAGATCATGATCCTAATTTAGTTAAACTTAAGCAAGAAGTAAGGAATGGAATGCAAACTGATTTAACGTTGAAAGATGATGGGACATTAGTTATGGATAACAGACTTTGCGTTCCAAATAACTCAGAATTAAAGAAGCATATTTTAGAAGAAGCTCATAACTCAGCTTATGCTATGCATCCTGGCAACATTAAAATGTATCATACTCTGAGAAAATATTATTGGTGGTAAGGTATGAAAAAAGAGATTACAGAGTTTGTATCTTACTGCCTGATTTGTCAGCAGGTTAAGGCAGAACATCAGAGGTCAGTAGGATTATCTCAACCACTTTCAGTTCCTGAATGAAAGTGGAAACATATCACCATGCACTTTATTGTTGGGCTTCCTCGTACTCGGAGGGGTCATGATAGTATTTGGGTAATTATTGATCAACTCATAAAGTCTACTCATTTTCTGTGTTATAAGATTTCATACTCATTAGATAGGCTGGCTCATTTATATGTGAGTGAGATTGTACGGTTACATGGGGCTTCAGTGTCCATCGTATCAGATAGAGACCCTCGATTCACTTCTAGATTTTGGCATAACTTACAGAAGGCCATAGGCACTAAGCTAAACTTTAGTACAACTTTTTATCCTCAGATAGATGGGCAGTCATAGAGAACTATATAGATATTAGAGGATATGCTTAGAGCTTGTATATTGCAGCTTAAGGGTAATTGGGATAATTATTTACCATTGATAGAGTTTGCATATAATAATAGTTATTAGTCTAGCAGTCAAATGGCTGTTTGAAGCTTTACACGAAAGAAAATGCAGAACTCCAGTTTGCTAGGATGAGGTTGGAGAAAGAAAATTGTTAGGTCTAGAGATTATTCAGGCCACTAGTGAGAAGATCAGTATTATTAGAGACAGACTCAAGGCAACTCAAAACAGACAGAAGGGTTATGTAATAAACGCCATAGACAGCTTGAGTTTGCTGTAGGAGATAGAGTCTTCTTACGGATCTCACTATAGAATGGTGTGCTTCGTTTTGGGAAACAGAAAAAATTAAGTCCTAAATATATTGGGCCATATGAGATTCTAGAAAAGGTTGGTGTGGTTACGTACCACTTAGCATTACAACCTAAGTTGTCACGTATTCATGATGTGTTTTATGTTTCTATGTTACGGAAGTATATACCTGACCCTTCTCACATCCTAGATACTCAGCTAGTTCAGTTGAAGATATACTTGACTTATGACGAGGAACCTATTCAAATAGTGGACTATCGCCAGCAAGTACTACGTAATAAGACTATTTCACTAGTTAAAGTCCTATGGATGAACCATGTAGTGGAAGAGGCTATATGGGAGCGAGAGATCAGATGAGAGTTCAGTATCCTCATTTGTTTCAAAGAGGGATATGAATTTTGAGGACAAAATTTTTTTAAAGGGGGAGGAATTTTCATACACGTGTATATTTTTAAGCATTTGAGTGGCCGAAAAAAAAAAAGAAGTATAAAGACATTAAGCGGTGTCCGTTGTATATATATATAATCGGTTAGTTTTGCTTCATTGAGAAGAGGAAGCAAAAATCGAAATAGAGTAAGAGAGAAGAAAAGGAAAGAAAAGAGAAAGTTGAGAGAAAGGAAAAGATAAAAGAAAGAAGAAGAGAGAAGAAAAAAAAAAAAAAAGAAGAGAAAGCCGAGATAAAGGAAAAGAGAAAAAAAGAAGAAAGAAAAAGAGAAAGAAAGAAAAACAAAGAGGGGTAAGAAGAATAAGGAAGAAAATAAATAGGAAATTAGTTTAGGTAGTTAAATTTATACCCAGTGTTTTGGCGGGTAATAGTTTTACGATATTAGAATATTTATATTTCTATATTTATAATAAATATCGGTACTAATGATATATTTTTATACCCTATGTTATAGGAGAAGTACCGATAGCTGGTAGACCCCAAGACTCAGAACCAGCTCAAGATTAGCGTATTTTTATGAGTGAATAACTATAGATATTTTATATATTTTTGATACAGCCGTTTATGATTAAATTACACATGATTAGATTTAGTCATGATTTATTTTAGACAAATAAATATTTATGCTATTTAGTATATTCATAAATATTTTTAGAATTTTATTATAGTATAGTTTATGATTACATTCAGTACAGAAATAATTATTTTAGAATAATTATACTTCCATTATATTATATAGTAATAGTTTTTGAACCACTATATGCGTACCATCCTCTTTAGTGTAATTGCTCTGCGCATGCGTTAAATTAGTTTAGTTTGCTCTGCCCAAGCGATACAGCATTTTGCAGGGTTAAATCAGCTCAGATCCCCCGCTCCGCCTGTGCGTGAGTTACTTCGCCAGGTTAGATCAGTTTTTTTCGAGTACAAGTTTGGTGTGATTTTCAATATATATATATATATATATATATATATATAGTACATATTTTCAGAGCTATGTTGCATATATTCAACTTGATAATAGATTTCATAATAGTTTACGCTTTCAAATTTTCAGATCCCCAGTATTATGTTATGATTTTAGTTTTAGCACATATTTTATGACAGCTCATACTTTCATTACAAATTTATTGACTATTCAATATATAGTTTCATAATTATTTTATTTTACAGATTTATACGTGTACAATACATATAAAGTATATAATATTTTCTAATTATATTCACTCACCGAGCCATAAACTCACCCTTTTTTCTATTTATCCTATTTTTCTAGATTGTTACAGGAATTCATGCAGTGTGATACAGTCTTCACATTTTGAGGTTGGCCCACAACATGCATAACTGTATGAGTGTCTCAATCTATGTATTTGTAAATCTTTATGCATATTGGAGTACATGTGTACACTTTTGTTGAGACAGGTAGTCTCGCTGTATCAAATGTATGAGTAAAGAGTATGTTAATCCCATGTTATCGCAGGATTCACCTCAATTCTTGAGGAGGACTTGGCTCGAGTCCTGTCAATTATAGTATTTAACGTAATTGAAATTAAAATTGGATTTGAAATTATTAATATTTAACGTAATTAAATTTAAAATTAAATTAGTTTTAGAATTATAAAATTTAATGCAATTTAAATTAGAATTAGAATATTTAACACAATTAAAGTTGAAATTTATTTTAGAATTATAATATTAAACCTAATTGAAGTTGAAATTAAAATTTGAACTATAGCATTTAACGTAATTGAAATTAGATTTGAAATTATAATATTTTACGTAATTAAAACTAAAATTAGAATTGAAATTATAACATTTAACATAATTGAAATATAAATTGAATTTTAAATTATAACATTTATTGTAATTAAAAGTAAAAATTTTTAGTATGTATTTTGTCTTTATTTTTTTATTGATTGTTATTATTGAAATAATATTTAATTTATGTTTCTAAATTTTTATATAAAATATGTTTTATTTTTTCAAAATAAATATTATAATAACATTATTTTCTTTTTTTAATTTTATGTTTGGACTTAATTGATTTTAAATTTATAATTATAATTTTATGTGTTAATTATATTAATATAGGGGGGCTCTATAAAAAAACCTAAATGACCGGTATATTGCCGGTCAGTTTTGACTACGGCTGCCGGCTGTGCAATTCTTTGCCTGTGGAATGATTATATAATCTTGTATTGAATCTATATAGACAAATGTTATTTCGATCCTCCATGTTGTACTCATGATCAATATTATTTTGCATCCTTCATTCCATGGAAATGATTGATTCTCATTAACATTCATAGCCTTGCATTGTAGAGAAGACGAGGGAAATTCCAATTCTCGCCTTCTAAGTACTATAATTATGTAATAGGTTAAATTTTATGTCATCATGTTTTTTATACAACTTTTTATATAATTTTTGTCAGCAAGTCCATTGATTGCCTAATGAAATTCGCGATCATTATCCACCAATTTGTTTAAGCCCAGCCCAGATATCATATCGCATGAGTATCAAGCCACGAGAAATCAATATGGAACTTCAATAATATTCGATTCTTCTGTGTTTTATTCTCTCCCTCTATTTTAGGGGGATTGCTGCTCAATAGGGCAAAGTCATGCGGACTCTGAGAACTCGCAGAGCTCGAGTAAAACCCGCAGCCTACGGAATGTTTCGATGGACTTATGAGCTCCTTTTGACAGAAGAAAGAGAGCGTAACATGTACAAATGATGACACAACGTCAATGCATGAGGCTATGATAATAAGAGTGTCCGGATATGGGACACTTCATTAATGAGGAAGTAACAAAAGCCAACTGGAATGAGTACTGGATTTTGGTTCTGTTGCCTCTCATCAGAGCTCATTGTGTTGTCGTCCTGACACATGCTTTAAATTTTATAGCGGTTTGGGTTGACATTCAAGAGTCCAGACTTTTTACTGTAACCAAGTTCATAGCTCTTATAGAAGAAACTTTAAAGCAGAGCAAATTCCCTAACATACTGGCCTGGACAGTAATTTGAACTTCAAGAATGATATCAAGTCCCTTTGATTTTTCCTTTCTCCATCTTGCATGTCACCTAGTCATCATTCAGAGTTAATGACACCTATTAGGGCGTCCTAATTAATTAATTTCATTGAATTGAGCTGTAAAAAATTCTCAAAGCAAACCATTATCTGTTACCATCTAGTTTTGAGTTACTGATAGAGCTTGCCTGCAGGATGGGGATTAAGACTTTTTTTTAACACAACGAATCAACCATTAACACATTGAATCAACCATTAAAACAAAAACGTTCTCAGTGAGTTTAGTATGAAACAAACAGCTGGTTCATTAACACAATGAATCAGCCATATTAAAAACAAAAACGTTCTCAGAAACAGTTGGTTCATTGACCGACGTTCTATAAATTTTCTCACCATATCCACATCCAAACATTCTTGGTTGTCAAATTGTTCTTGGGTTTAAGTCTGATTCAATATTAATAACTCGGTTGCCAAAGCAGAATAACCGATTTACTGATAACATTGAAATTAGGATAGACGCCTAATGTATATTACAGGTAGAAAATTGGTCCTAGAAGCACAATAAAAGAGCAAATGTTGCCTTATCTTTGCTGGGAGAAGAGATATGGTATAAGAAGCTTAAGAACATATTTATCAAAATATTTGTAAAGAAACAGGAAAAACACAAGTTCTAATAAAATTGTAAAACAAAATAGAACTTGGTAGAGATGTAAGTAGAACTCTTGAAGGGTTAAGAAACATTTTTCTTAATCCCTTTCCAAAGAGTTCAATGGACTATTTTGCGTAGGGAAACTTCATGGTTAGATTGTCTTTGGACACATTAAAGAAATAATAATCAACAATAATGATCACTGCCTTCTTAAATTGGAAGCAAGTATGATTAAGAGCTCTCCCTTAGTTTTTTCATTAAAATTAACAAGAGTTGGAATTTTCAGTCATGACAAAGAAAGAGTATTTCACAAGAATAAAATTGAACTCTTGCTCACATACCCATTACAGAACATGAAACTCTAAAGATACGGTCTAAAAGAGAAAAAGAAATATATCTTTTTATTAGAAATATGAGTTAAAGTCCAGGGATATATTACTTCTTCAAGTCTCAAAGCATAAGTTTTGAAGAAACAATCCCTTTGACGCATAGTATCATTACTATGGGTACCTTGGGAAAAATGGATCAGCGGTGAGAATTGGGAGAAGAAGAGGAAGGCCTATGATCATTGTGCTCCTCTTCACCATGAATTCGAGCTGGAATGCTAAACCCTGCTGGCAATCCATCAGTCACAAACCGGCTGCCGAAAATCGAATTAGAATGTTGAAGTTCATGCGTTTTGCCAATAGGAACATCATCCCAAGCTCGAACTGATTGTGTGAAACTGGACTGAAGGGGTCCTCTCTGAGAAAATACTAATGCTTGTTGTGCTGACAATGATGGCGAGTTGAATAAAAACCGATCACCAACTCTACTCTCTGTACTTGTCTCATTGTTCCATACCACCATTCGCTGAAAATTGGCCTCAAAACCAACTGGAGCTGAGCCTGCAAAAAGGGTTTGATCTGCTGAAGCTGTGTGACTTGTATCTCCCCTTGACTGGCCATGAAGTTGACCTGTACTGTCCTGGAAAGAGTGAAGTGACAGACCAAGATCTTTCGTTGGGTTTGTAGTTCTTGAGATTATATCAGCTGGGTAGTTCTGAAAGTTGATAGACGAGGTTGTGGTGCTCGTTGGGAAGAAAGATTTTATGGTATCAGCTATAGCATCGCTGTCTAACAGTGGCGATATAAAAGATGTATTATTGTTTGTGGTATCAGCCAATTGTCTTTGGATCTGAAAGCTATAGCCAGATGACTCTGATTGCTCTTGTATAGCAATTTCACTTGACCCTACATTAGGTTCAGATTCCATGGCAGCAGTGTTAGTGATATTTATTTGCCATGGAGGAAGCTCTGCAAGCTTGTCAATGGCAGACTTTGCCTTCTTGATAAGCCAATCTACAGCTTTGCTGGGTCTGTCATAGCCTAGCCGGTCTTGAACATCGTAGAATTGAATCGCTGTGTGGGCTGACAAGCGAACCCTTCGATCTCTAGGACCTTTTGAAGTGTAGACCTTGCTATGGCGGTCTTTTCGCCCCGTTGATCGAACAATGTGGCCTCCTTTGACTTGAACAATTTCTCCTTCAGTGCTCTTCATTCCAATTCTTCCTTTATATTTTTATAATCTCTTGCTTGGTCCAACGCCTGTCGGTTGTTTGGTACTTCTATTTGGTGGGAATTTATGGCTTGCCCATATGGGCGTTGGCTTTGTTGTACTTGAAGATTTTCATAATATGTGGTGCTCGTGTCAGGATTTTGTTGCTGTTGCTGTGTTTCTTGTGGTTTTAAGTGAAAATTTTGGTGGGTAGACTTCTCAGGATGCTGATGAATGATGATTACTCTGGAAATCCAGATTCCTAGACCTTGTGATTTTTCTCTTGCAGAAGTTTTTGCTTTCTTACAGTTTTCTTGTAGTAATCAAAATCTTTGCTTGGCCTTTCACTCCAGCTGCTGTTGCTGTTGCTGTTGCTTGCTGCACTTCATCTCAACTGCTTTCACACTGAAAGCTTGTACTTCTGTAACTGCCACTGATCCTAAAAAATTTTGGCATTGCGTACTCCAGTACCACCACCACTAAAAAAAAAAAAAACCACACTGAAAATACAAACAAATTTAGAAATCAAAATTAATATTTCCATAAAATTCAAGTTGTTACAAGCTGGCTCACCTATTTTTATCTCAGCAAAGTAAATGAACCAAGATGGTTGGTTCGTTTCTCTATGTAGGCTGCAGAAACAAAACTAGGAAGTACGACATCAACCTTTTAGTTGACATCTACTAAAAAAAAAAAAAAGGAAAAATTGTATAAAAAAATTAAAAACCTTTGGATTTTTATACTGTTGAAGTTTCTCCTTGATATGAAGATATGGAATATGAATTTCGAAGAGGGGATGAATGAAAAGGATTGGTGTCTCGTAGAGGTAAGTGGGGAAAACAAACACCTTACCCTTATGAAAGCTGTTGATGCTTTTGCAGAGGGTGGCAGATCCTTAGTCAGAAGAGAGATTAAAGATCTTTTGTCATCAAAGCCCCCACAAAACACAATATGTAACACCAGCTCATAAAGCCCAACTCTCGTCTCTTAAACTTACTAGTTGTTTTGAAAATACTAAATTCTTAATGAGGATTGTTGGTGATGAGTTATGATTAGAGTCGTGACTGAAAAGGAAATGAGCCAAATGGCCAACTCTCCCACCCACTTCTTTTGAAGGCTTTGATAATGATACCTAACAGCTTTTTTTTCTGATTGCTTTTTCTTTGCTATCTGTACTTTTGTAGTTTCCACGATTCATTTATATATATATGTGTGTGTGTGTGTGTGTGTGGTTTCACCATAAAGAAACCACGAACACTTCTTCCCTTTCCCTCCAACACATTTTCCAGGATCCATTTCAATACTTGCTTTGCTCCTACAATCATTCTTCCCCAGAATTAGGAAAAAAAATAATAGAAAAAAAAAGAGGAATGAGCTTAAAGATAGATTTGTCTTTCTAATGAATAATTAAATCCCAATTCCTAATGAGATGGAGTCGTCTGTGTTTAGAAATGTGAAGAGCACCAACCTGTCAAACATGCCACAAAAGATTTAAAGAAAAAGAAAAGAATCTGCAGTAGGAAGAAGTTCTACCTTGTGCGTTATTGCATATTGTAGCCAGCGGCTGCCTCTGCTAAAAAATATCTGAAGAGTAGGTGGGTTGGAGTTCCAATTGCAGCGTAATTAAGTATGTATATGGTCACCCTCCAACTGTTTCTTTATTAATAAAAACCTCTGTGTGTTTCGCATATCTGATGATCGTATTCATCCAATAAGTTTAGTTAGTTAACGTAGTAAGTTATAACGTCAAGTGTGAGGCTCAAAGGTTTAAAGCTATATATACTTAAAAAATGGTAGTCATTGTTTTGAATGCTCAAAATTCATGGAACCATTCAAATTCAATGTAATTCGTCAACTGGTGCGATATTACCCGTCCGTTTTGAATTAAATACCCCAAGTTCTTACATGTTTTTGAAATCACCCAAGACAATATAGAAGGAATTTTATAAGTAATAGTAATTGAGTGGACTGATGAATATTAATAGAAGTAGCAGCAAGCAAGGTGCAGTAATTGTCCCAATTTAATAAAATCAAGTTAGGAAAAGTAATACAAATTAAACAAAAGGGTTTAGAGAGTTGGTGATATTTTAAAAATGGGTGCAGGGAGTGCTCTCGCATTTACAAAAACAAAAACAAAAAAGTCATTTTCTTGGGTTGCTTTTAGAAATGCTTGGATGAAGATGAGAATGAGATGACCATCAGCCGCCCCTTTCATTCGGTTAAGACACGCGTATAATATATAAACATTCATATATTTTTTAATCATTCTTCGTGGACAACGACCACAATATAGAGAAGTAAAGATGAAGTTGTTTGGAAAATTTGAAATTAGCTCCTAATTTTATGGGTATTCTATTTTAATTACACATTTTTTTTTATTTTTTATAATTAAAAAGGTTAAATTTAAACACTTTTGCCCCTAATTCTAAATATTTTCAATTTTTTCCTCTCTGTGCATGGATATTAAAAAAAAAAAGATCTAATAATAAATAAATCGTGAAAAAATAATTAAAAAAAAAAAATGACTAATTTGCAATTTTGACACCACAAACGATAGTGCGCACTAAGCTCAAATGTGTGCTTAGCGCAATGTCGCACCATGTGGCACACTCTCATGCTGCCACGTTATGCAACTTAAAAAAATTTTAAATTAAATTTTTAAATAAGTTTGACTTGAAATTAAATTAAATTTACTTATTAATAAATTTAATTAGTATAATTTTAGTTGTTATTTTAAATTGGTTTGATTTATTAAATAAAATAGTTATTAATTAAATTAAATTTATTTAATTATTAATTGTTTAAATTTATTATTATTATTATTATTAAGAAACAATAGAGAGAGTATCTATTAGCTGGTGGCATTTTCACTTCTTTGAGAAATCTGCTATATAGTTTTATATTTAATGCTGAATGAGTCCATGTTGATTGGTTGTGGGAAAAAAAAGCCAAACCAAAATAGAGAAAGCAAAAACATGTGGCATCTTACGAAGGACACTATTGCTATAACTCACATCAACATTTCAACTCCGAAGGGTTTTTTTTTTAAGTGAATAATTTGAAAGCCTCTAAGATTTTTAAATATGGTTAGATTTGTATTTTTCATTTTATATGAGTCTATTATGGAGGATTAATGTATCACATTTTAAAAGAAGATGAGGCGGATCATTTATTTTGATAAGCTCTCACTAAAGTTATTGAGTCTATCTTGAAAATTGATTTTAAGACAGTAAAAAATATTCAATTTATTTTTAATTATTAAGAATCAAATAACATCCGACGATGTGCTTTGATAGAGATAGAAAATATAAAGCAAGCGAAAAGTTGTCGTCTCATATATGACAAAGTTTTTTTTCACGATATTGAGAATGACAAAGCTTATGAGAGAATATGCTATCGAAGCAAAAATGTTTGATGATCGTCTAATAAAGCCTGGTCAAAGAATAGAATATCATTGATTGTAACCTAATGATCTTAGTTTTGAAGTAGTACAAAAGTTGAAGTATCTTGTTTGAAAATATGCTGCTGAAACTTCAATAATGCTTAAGGTAAGTTAATTTTTGTTATGTAATAAAATAATTTTTTTGATTAATTTAAATTTAATATTTAATACTTTATTTAATTTAATATATAATACTTTATTTTGTTTATAGTGTTACTATTTTTGTAGGAACACGAGAAATTGTTTTTAAAAAATATGGCCTATACATTAGGACTCATGAGAAGTCACTAAAATGACTCAAAGACCCAAAGGTTAAACTTTAACAAGTCCTATCTTAATTGCAAGGGTCATATTTCTTGTCATCTTAAAATTATAATTATAATGATTTTTTTAAGAGATGTGAAGTAGTCTAAAATAAATTTATTTTGTATGTTAAAAAACAATTATAAAACTTTAATGAAAAATTATTTATTTATTTTATGTAAATCGTCTCAAATTCATACTGAAATTAATAACAAACATAAATGTCTACAGAATTTTGGTAAAAATATTTCAAAATAATAATATTGCTTTAACATTGGCTTTTGTTAAACTGGGGAAGAGTACTTGCACGGCTATGCAGAGACTTCTGCCAATGGTAAGTAGCTAATTTCCCAACTTTAAAAACTTGAAGTTGCTTCGAGCTTGGGTTTTAATTTTTCTTAAAAAGCTTTAGATTATGAAGCTGGACACTTCAAAGAATAGTATACACATGTAAGGTCAAACGACTATAGTTGATGCATACACCAATCTGCCCTTAAAGAAACAATAGCATTTAAGTGTCATTTGAATATGTTTTTTATTGGTTATTATGCCCACTGCACCTTTTTTGTAAGAGTAAATATTACTGTGTCATGTTGCAGAAAGATTGAGATTTTTCCGATTGGAAAAAGAAGAATTATTTACTGTTGCAACTATCCTCTCAACAAATAGAAAATAAGAGTTAAATAAAACTTAATTATTTTGAAGGATGTTATATCACAGGTGAACTTAGATCAACTAACGCTCTTTCTATATGTTATTAAGAGATGTCAAAATGATTTCTCTAATTTATTTGAAAGTGTAGGAATACGATGCATCTTTTTAAGACTTGAATTTATGCTTCCTCTAATTACTGTTGCAACTGTATTAAGAAAGTCTATTGCTAGCAACCCAATTTCCTCCTCATAGGTGTAGGCATTCTCTTCATAGTTCTAAGTCAACTCTTTGCACACCGTAAATTTATAAAACCTGTGAAGATATGATAGAAATATGTATTTGTATAATATATAGTGTTGTATCTCTTTTGTCAAAATTTTAAAAGAGAATGGTATCATTTCTCTTAAACATGAGTATATTTTTACTCTTTTTAAGATGTTGATTGTTTTATGAGTTAAAGTGAGTTTTATCCTTTTTTTTTTTAATTGTCATCTATTAAAATATTTTGAGGGTAGATTAGTGTATGTCAGATTATAATCAATAATGTTAGTTGATAACTAGAACAGTTAAACATGATCTCAATTAATAAATTTTCTTTTTTAAGAATTCTATAAAATATTTTTCAATTGTATTAAATGTTAAAATGTCTATATCTTCTAAAATCATATAATCATTTAAACTCGTTAATAAATTGAAGTTAAAGTTAGATAAGGCCATGGTGTTAATGAAGAAACATAATAAAGCTCATGAGAAGGCTGTGAAGAAACTTTGTAAGACATAAGGTGAATATAATATGTTCATGAATGATATCAAACCGAAGCTCGCAGACCATCATAATTTAGAGAGATAGAAATAATATGATCTTTTGTTTGTAAGATGCTGTTGCAAATTGTACAAAGAAAATTTTTAAATATATATTTGTTACACTCCTAAGAGTATAAATAGTTCATTGTATCATTTAATTGCTTAATTATTTAATTGTTAATTAATATTTAAAAAATATTTTAAACAATTAATATACTTATTGATCGAAAAAATAGTTTCTCGGGCCAACGAGTCTTAAATTTATTTATGAGCAGGAAACAACACTCAGGCCTAGTCTCGGTTGGGCTTGCCTGTACGGGCTTGAATTTTTTCTTTGTTATCAACTGTGGTAAGACCTGTAAAATATTAACACAACTACGGTGATGGTCTCGTTGGGGTGGGTTTCGACAAAGACACTCCGATACTTAAGTTAGAAAAGGTTTTTTGTAATGAGAATCTGTTAAGGAGAAAGGTCAGAATGTATTTTGAATCAAGGGAATCAAATCTCTTTTCTCTCTGTTAATTCTTCTAATTTTTTTAGGCATAATCATTTGCTTTAATGTCTTTTTCTTCTTTTCATAGTACTGATCTTTGGAGGACCTTTAGAGTATTTTGCATTTGCTGTACTTTTGACACACGTCAAATATCCTTCTGTTGTGCGCCTAACACACGTTGAATATCATTTTGCAGATCTTCTTCTGTCATGCTTTTGATTCCGCTTATAGCATATGCCAGGTACTTTTCTGATGTGTTAAGTATATTCTCGGCATATTCCTTATGTCTGTCTTTGCCGGTGGGTTTAGTTAGGTGTGAGGCTATGTTTGACCTGCTCGGGTTGGTTTTTTGGTAATCTATTCTTGTTTGGCTCAGCCGTGGTCCGAGGTCTTTTCGAAGAGCTGATCTTCTAATGACTTTACTTGCTATTCCTGGTCAACCTATTCGACAGACATACAAACTGGTGTTCGTTTTGACCCGATTTCTTCGTTGATTACTCATGTGTTGGGATGAACCGAACCGAACTGGTTAGTACGTAGATGGTGGCTATATCCTAGCTTGCCTTGTCAAACATGTGCTTCAGATTACCAATCAGATCCTTTGAATTTGAGCAGGTTCTTCGCTATTCAGATCTGCTAAGGCCTGGCCTCATGGATATTACCTTATGCATATCTTCAGAGTAGGCTATCCTTCAAGTAATGGTGGGCCATTAAAAGGGCTTTCCTATAGGAAAACATCTGATTAGGCCCTTGTGTTGTGATACCGGTGGCTCTGAGGTGTCATCCAGCTAGTGGATCAAAGAGTTGGTAGGTTTCACACACTCTGAAAAAAAGGCCGGCCTTTTTCATAGACTGTGGTAGGGCCCACCCAATACCTTGGGTCCACTAGGGGGCTGAACGGGCACCCTGTCCACAGACGCATCTCATGTGCGACCTCCCTAGTTCTCGAATCCGGGATCTCTTCCACTTATGCCTTACGAGTTTGAGACCGGTACCCATCATGCTGGATTTGTTAGAGGAGGATCTAAGGCACGTGGGTGTATGCATGTGCAAGTGTGTCTATTGTCTAAATATGCATCACATACATATTTAAGTCTAGCGGAAGTGTGAAACTTACAATAAACACAATAAATACAATATATCAATAACATTAATATATTTATAGGATAGAGAACTCACTTCAATGTGTAACGTTATACACGTATTTCCTCGGAGTCCGCATAGAGATCAATTCGCGGGCAGTTCTAGTTACCAACAAGATGGGCTTAGTGAGTTAGAACAACAGCCCTCTACGCAGCATTAGGTTTAACTCTTAAACTCAAAAATGGTCAGTGTGTATTTTTCATCATTTTCTCTAAAAAGATAAGAAATAGAAAATTTGAAACAATCTAACATTGCTTAAATTGGAAACATAAAAAAAAATGAAACAATTTCATTTTTTCCTTTTTTTTTTCTTCTTCCTCATTCGACTTTTTCTTCTTCTTTCTCTTCTCCATTTCTTTCTTTTCTCTTGGCAAAACCTTTGTACACACCTAAAACAATTCATTTTCTCATCTCTTTCTTTCCATATATAAAATATAATATAATAATATATATTATATAATAATAATAATAAATTACTAATGGGTGCCAACTATTTGGCACCCAAAATATAATATTATTATATGTATAATATCTTATAATAAAAAATTATATAATATAATATAAAAATATATTATATAATAAAATAATATAAAAATATATTATATAATAAAATAATATAAAAATATATTATATAATAAAATAATATAAAAATATATTATATAATATAAAAAAGAGAGATATTTTGATTATTTAACAATTAAATAATCAAAGTGTGATATGACTATTTTACCCCTCATGAATAGTTTCAAGTCTTCCCCCTAGTGGGTCCTACAAAACTCGCACTTGAGTAAACTCAATCGATGGTCTACAATGTGCCACGTGTTATTATATAATTAGTAAATAATAATTATTAACTAATTGTTATATTTAACACTTAAATATAGACACACACGCATTTCTGGAGTATTGCTGAATATTGCTAAATTAAACACTTTAATCTGGCATGCTGCCCTAGTGCTCAATGAGTACACTTTATATCACAGGACTCCTTAGGTCCTACGCCCAATTTGTCAAATGGAACTATTCTATGAGTCTGTGAACAATGCCCTACGCATACGTCATGGATATACAAATTAGCGCGCTGAACTATACAAGCTGAGGTTACAACGCATATGTATAGTCTTTCCGTCATAATATCCTGGATGTGTGGGGATATAGATCATCACCGTCAAATCCCCTAATGCTCATCCATGTCTTATCTCCAAACTTGTATCTCACTGAACAATACGCGTAAACTCTTTTGCCATATTGTTCTACCCAGGCGGAACTTTTTCCCGGGATGATTGCTTGTAGCCACAAGACTTTCTGAGATACAGTCTCGAAGCATCTGGATATCTAACTCCATATGTAAGCTGACGGATCCTATATCTGTACACACTAGACTCCATAAGCATTAGACCATACCCAGCAACACTCAACGATCACACCATGAAAGGTCTGTGACATGCATGAAACCAAAGTATGGTGGATCACTTACAAGCCCACTGTGGAACTTAGGTCAAAGGACCACGTATACTACTCAACTCGAGATAACCATCCATTGACGGCTTACATAAGGTGTTTATCAGAAGCCCTCGTGAGTCTGTCCCATATCCAGTCCTAACTAGATACCCATATGTCAATACGAGCTCCAAGCTCACAGTCGGTTAGGAACGACCATCTATACCCTATAGGTACGACATGTGCTGATCTATATATAAAGGTATTTACTGACAGACCCGCATTGACAGAAATAGATCAGAGGCAATTATTTGAGAACATACTTGCACAATTTGTATTTTCTGGCACTCGATTGCAACTCTTGTAACTATGCAGTTACTGGTATATTCTCAGGTCTATGTCCCATTACAGACAATGCTCTAACTTTTGGATCTGCTGAGTATTATCACCAGCTAACATTTAGCTGTGCTAACATTTAACATTTATATCTCTTAGTGTGGCTAACTATGAGCCCTTATCTAAACTCTTTTAGATCTGATTCAAACTCCTTCAGATCTACAATATCTGTAACGTTACATGCATAATACCATATAAAATGAGTATTAACAATTTAATGAGAATGTACACTTGTATTAATACACAAGTATATGTACATTTAGGGATGACACGTAAACACCGACCCTAACAATCTCCCACTTGCTTTAGTGTCATTCCTGATGGCATCTCATGCACATCGACTTTATGTGTTTTATAAACACTATTAGAGTCATGGCATTAGAAAGTGGGTCTGCTAAATTATTTATAGAATACTTCTACAAATAATCACATCTTCTTCAGCTAAGATTCCTTTAGTCATGTGAGACTCCTCTCAACATGATTAGAGTACTGGTGTCCTCTTGACACCTTGGCTTGTACTATGGCCTTATTTCATTGCAAACTTATTTGATAGGATCCATCTATCTTGGAACTCTTCCGAGACCAGCGATAAACTTACGAATCCTCACTGCCGATTCTGCTTCGCCAATCTGAATTAACAGTAAATCCCAGTTTGGTGCTATTCCAACTCTCTTAGTACTAATGAGAATTAACACATTCTCAAATGTAGACTCTCTATCATCTAGGTCAAACTTAAAGTCTGACTTCGTGCATCTTCTCATTTGTAAGTTACTTTCTCCATATTTGAGAAACTTATCCTTTGTACCCTTAAGGTACCTTAGGATATGTTTGACTACCATCAAATAGAAGTCACTTGAGTCAGACTGAAACCCGCTCGTAACTCTTATAGTCAAACTAATCTCAGGTCTCAAACATATTACAGCATACATCAAGCTCTCAAGAGCTGATGTATCTGATGCATCAGATACTCTAACTTTCTCATCTTTCATCTGAAGAGACACTTTCCTCGAAAGATGAACACCAGGTCTATGGATGTAAAATAATTTGGAAGAGTTTTATCAACTTCCTAACTCTATCTTTATAAAACTTTATACCTAGTATAAAGGAAGCCTCTCCTAAATCCTTTATGGAGAAATTCTTACGAGTTACTTCTGACTGATTATTACATACTGACATCATTCCCAATGACCAGTATGTCATCAATAAAGAGTATCAAGAAGACTATTATGCTCCCACTGACCTATCATGCACACTAAATCAGAAGTCTAGTTGGATGTAAAACCTTCAGGCTGTTTCATGAATATCTCTTACTCAAGATATCCATTTCAGAATGCCGTCCTTTACATTCAACTGCCAAACCTCAAGTCACAATATGTTGCAAGAGCCAATACCATACTAATTGACTTTAGCATCAATATTGGTTCAAAGGTTTCCTCTTAGTGATGCTAGATTAGTGAGGATTACCTTTTTAGGACCAATATTGGGCCTAGAAGGTCTCTACCTTCTATATGGCTCCCACTACCTCTTTGTAAACCTCTTACAACCAATGAGAACGATTTTCACAGGTAGCTTAACCAAGTCCTAGACTTGAGTCTGAAGCATAGAGTCAATTATTGTTTTTATGGCTTCTTGTTGCTTCCTGAATCGATGTCTAACATCGACTCCTTATAGGTTAATGATGATTTTATTCTACCAAGAAAACTCCAAGTTCACCTTTAGGCATCAAACATACTCAATAGGTGAGCTGGACATTCTTTTTTACCTATTGGGAAAGGTGTGCTAAAAGGTCACTACTTAATTAAGTCTGAGTTCTCATCCTTGGTTCATTAATTTGTAGATTAACTTCACCAAGTTCAATCTTTCTATGATTTTCATGTTCCATGAGAAATTCTTTCTCTAGAATAGCAATATATCGAGAAATGAACACACTTCACTTCTCTGAATCATAGAACTAATATCCTATTGGATTTATAGGATACACAATGAACCTATACTTGTACCTCTTGGGTGTTGTTTATCTTACTAAGTAACTCTTACAAAACAAGATACCTTATTGCGTAACTCTTACGGAAGCAGGACAATCCCAAGTCTTAACATATTTAAGATACAACTTCCTTCTTTTCTGTATCTCATACGAAATGGAAGAAACAGCTTCTTATGGAACTCTACTTAATAAGTAGTTGTATTTGGAGCATATTTTCACCGATATAGATTGGTAACACTCATTATATGTTGATGCTATAGCTATTTAGCGGACGGCTCTTTTCTCATAGTTGGCTCAAAATCTCCAATCTCTACCTTTTTTCTCTTGGGAATTGCGTGACTTGGCTTATTTGCTCTGGCCAAATTGTGCAAAGTCCCCAATCCGTTCCTTCATTCTGTCTGTTCTCGAATCTCCTCCTGAGATTCCCTCATGCCATATTCTGCTTCCTTTTGTTTACTCCTGATCAACTCAGTCATGAGTTGTCTCAGTTTTTCTCTCTCCTCCTTTAAGGTTCTTAGTTCTGCCTGTATTTCAAGTGGCAGTGAGATTTCTATCCAAGGGAGAGGCCTGTTTGCGTGGCCTCTGTTCTTGTTTGGGTTTGAGCCTCGCTCTCTAGTAACGTGATTCATGCTGGTGGATGACCGCTTCGCCATAGTCGACTGTCGTCTTTTTGGAAAAAACTTTTTGTTTGCTTCCTACAGACAACGCCAAAAACTGTTGACTGAAAACAATTGTTCCTAGGGCCAAGGAGCCATAAATTTGTTTGTGAGCGAGAAACAACACTTGAGCCTCGTCCCAGTTAGGCTTGCTTGTACGAGCTTGAATTTTCTCTCTGTTATCAGCTGTGGCAAGACCTGTAAAACGTTAACACAACTACAGTGATGGTCTCGCCGGGGTGGGTTCCGGTGAAGACACTCCGATGCTTAACTCAGAAAAGATTTTTTGTGATGAGAATCTGTTAAAGAGAAAGGTTAGAATATATTTAGAATCAAGGGAATCAAACTTCTTTTCTCTCTGTTAATTCTTCTAATTTTTTTGGACACCATCCCTTACTTTAATGTTTGTTATCTCCTTTTTATAATACTGATCTTTAGGGGACATTTCGGGTATTTTGTCTTTGCTGTACTTTTGACACACGCCAAATATCCTTCTACTGATCTTCTTCTATCATGCTTTTGATTTCACTTCTGTCACACGCTAGGTACCTTTCTGATTTGTTAAGTATATTCTCGGCATATTTCTTATGTCGGTGGATTTAGTTAGGTGTGAGGCTATGTTCGACCTGCTCGGGTCAGTTTTTTGGTAATCTATTCCTGTTTGGCTTAGCCGTGGTCCAAGGTCTTCTCGAAAAGCTGATCTTCTGATGACTTCATTGGCTGTTCCTGATCGACCTGTTTAGCAGACAGACGAATTGGTATCCGTTCTGACTCGATTTTTTTATTGATTATGCAGGCATTGGGATGAACTGATCCGGTTAGTATATAAATGGTGGCCTTGGCTGTATTCTGGCCTGCCTTGTCGAACAGATGCTTTAGATTACCGATCAAGTCCTTTGAATCCGAGCAGGTTCTTCGCTGTTCAATTCTGCAAAGGCTTGGCTTAATGGCTATTATCCTAGGTGTGTCTTCGAAGTAAACTGTCTTTCAAGTAATGGTGGGCCATGAGAAGGGTTATCCCATAAAATAATATTTGACTGGGCCTTTGGAAGACGACCTCTTCTAGACTTGGAGGCCTTAGGGTCAAGGGTGATTTTCTGAAAGGACAATATTAATTAATAATTAATAACTAAATAAATTACATATATTAATAACTATATTTATTTTAATAAATTAAACCAATTTAAAATAACTATAACTAAAATTATATTAAGAACATAATATTAATTCATTCATTAATATTATTAAATAATTTATTAATTTAATTAATAACTAAATTTAATTTAATTTCAAATCAAACTATATTTAATTAAATTAAAAAACAATTAATTAAAAATTTTAGGTCACAACATGTAGCACGAGAGCATGTCGCGTGGTGACATGAGACCGTACCACGTGGAGCAATATTACACTGAGCACTTGCAACACAAGTGCGTGCCATTTGTGGTGGCCAAAATTACGAATTTGGCTGTTTCTTTGAACTTTCAGACTATTTTCTATTTATTTTTTGTAAAATCTATCTATTTATCAATAAATTTATTCAATTTTTACAATATCCACGTACTTGATGAGAGAAAAAAAAATTGAATATATTTGAAGTTGTAGTAAAAATATTCAAAATTTATTTTTTTATTATAAAAAATTAAAAAATTCATGCGTAACTAAAAAAACCTGTAAATTTAGAGGTTATTTTTGAAAACTTTCCAATTTGTTGCCATTTGTGGCCATTATTATAATGACCTCAAAGACATACAAGATAAACTAGACGTATATTTTCCTTTACCTCGTCAAATGATTTTTGTTTCAAAACTCGATCGTTCAACTCTAAAAAGAATGTTTTTTGTTGGAGAATTAATTCAATTCAAAACTTTTTTAAATTATCTGAAAAGAAAAATTGTTAGAAAAATTACTCAACTTAAAATTTTAAGTTAGTAAATTATAAATAATTCACACTATTAAGATTAAAAATAAATTTTAAATACTTAATTTAGTCGTACCTCATTTTTCAAATGTGTATACTGAAAATATTTAACCTCAAGCTTTATGTGTAAACTTATGTTAACATAGCTAGCCTTTACTTTTCTTTTTCCTTTTTCTTTCTTAACTTTGTAAATGAAAAGAAAAAGAAAATAGTGTAAGCCAAAACCTTGCCCACACATGTTTGTGAGTTAGCTAGACTGTAGCCATGAGTCTTCATTAATGACAAGACAGAAAATCTAAATATTTAACCTCAAGCTTTATGTGTAAACTTATGTTACGGTTCACTAACAATAATTTTAAATTTGTAGATTTATATCACTTGTCTCTTTGTCTTTATATTTGGCCTCTTAGGGTGGTGTATTATGACAATTAGAAAGTGAACTATTATATAGAATTTAATAATGATATATTTTGTTATTTGTGTATTTATGTTTTATTTCAATTAATTATGTTTTAATGTCTACCGATTATTTTATTTAGTATTTATGTAAAATTTAAATTTTTATATATTATACTACTCAAATTTAAATCTAAAATGGTTACTTTGTTAGTTTTAATCCTTTTTCAAGATATTAATTTTATTTTAAGATATGTGTCTATTTTTTAGTAAGATAAAAAAGTTTACTTAAAGTCTATTCTATTTTAATAATCAATTATTTATGTCGTAATTTTATATAATTTACCTATTATAATATTAATCAAAAAAGTCAATTGTTAAGATAAATTATTAAAAAAAGTTAAAAATAGAGTGTTCAAAATATGTGAATATATATAAATAGTATCATTTGTGTAGATCCTTATGCATGAAATATTTTGTTGTGTATCAACAAGATTAAATTAATGAATTCACGTTTTTGATTAAAAAAATAATTATTATTAAAAATACATAAATTTTTATATCAATTTGTTTTATTAATAAAAAAATTTTATAAAAAAAAAAAGTGCTTTGTGTAAAGCATAGTCAAGATTAAAAACAAATTTGACAAAACAAGTTGCATATAGTAAGGGCAATAGGTGTGAACGAAGTGGATTTAAATAAATAAGAATAGGAAAAAGGTGATGGATGATACTCACGGTTACCTAATTGAGAGTGATTTGATTGATACTTTAAACTTTCCATTCATGCAATGGCATCATGGAGCATTCAGTCACAATCCATCCCACTTTTCTTCTTCCTCTTCTATTTTATAAAAAGATCGTACTATGTTATTATACTAACAAGATTGGTAATTTTAGTAATGGATAATGTCTCCCTCCATCATGATATATATTTTATGAATATATAGCATTTAGAATTTAATGAAACATTATATTTTATTACCAATTGATGTCGTTAACAACAAATAAAGATTAGGGTATTTTACTTTCTCCTTAATTAGCTAGCAATCTCAATTCAATATTTGATATTTGCAGTGGCCAAAACAAGTGTTAGGCAATGCTGAAAACCTAAGAGCTAGCCGTTTTACATCTTTTGACAACTTTTAGGTAATAACTTCCATCAATTTAGAGGCTATAGAGTCTGTACTGAAGTAATTATACGTTATTTGGGAGATGTCAACTAATTTGTAGAATTTTTTACAATTTTTTTTTTTAGTTTCAAATGTAATATTATAAGAAGTTTTATAATATTACATGATAGATCTACTGATATATATTAAATAATTATTAAAACTCTTTACAGGGATAAGATGAGACATTCGTGACTAGTCCGAATCTTCTTCTCCAATAATGGAGATACTATCAAATCTCGAAGGATTTCTCTCAATAAGGATATCTACTCCTATTACGAATGGAGAAATTCAACCATCACATAAGAAAGATTTAACCTCGTAAAGAGGAATGCTACCTCATAAAGAGGAAATACTACCTCACTTAAGAGGATTATTACATATGGTACTTACTAAAACTAAATTACAGCAAAACCTCTGCACAAATACATTCAAAGTACACCAAAATCCTAGTCTTCTATAGTACCAACATACAAACACCAACCACAATATATATAACTCTGAGAGTTGGCTGGTGGCGGAGCTCGGTGGAGGAGTAGTAGAAGCAAAGCCAAAAGAGGAGGGGTTAGGCAAAAACAAGAAGCTCATCAATGGCATGCCGGAATCAGCAACAACCAAAGTCGATTCTTACTTAGATCGGTCTCCATGGCTGAAGAAGGTGAGCTGCATGGCCGCCAGGGGGAAAAATGACTAAGAGATGTGATGTCAGCCAAATCCAAGTAAGCATTGACGAAGGAGAACCTGCTCACCAGAGAAAGATTGTTGTTGCACGATAGCGGAGACGAGACAGCTATCTGGCCACCGGAGGCCTCGGTGGCTAAAGGCGCCACTCAGTGCAACGGCCTAACAAGACAACGTGGTAGCATCATGGCTTCTCGACCAAGTCGTTAACGAAGATGGCTGCCGATGAGAGAACCAAAATAGAATGGAGATGAAAACCAAAACAGAGAAAGAAGAGGACAAAATGTAGGAAGAACTGAGAAAGCCAAAAAAAGTTAACTACTGGTAATGAGAGGGAGCCGCTAGAGAGGAGGCAGAAGCTCCCTCTCCGGCAAAATCTAGATAAAAAAAGGGGTGGTGCTTTTTTGGAGTTAGAGAGCTTTTTGGCTTTAGGTTTTTCTCTTTGACATTTGAATCAAGAACCAAATTTCTTTTTGCATTTGTAGCATAGCATGTACAGCTTAATTTAGATTAGGACCTGATAGCTCGGTTATTTATTATTTCCAAATTCATTTATTAAAAAGAAAGGATTCAACAGCTACGTTCAACTTTGTAACATTTATATACAAGCTACTTGAATTTGTTTACAACAACCTTTTAAATGTGAAATTAAGCAATTGCATGCGCGCAGGCACATTTCTTGATAAATTATGCAAGTTCTTATCTCTCCTAACTTTTAAAGGGTTCGTTTACTGCGATGTACTTTATAATTTTAACATCACAATTTTTATAAATTGGTAGTATTAATTACAAGTAAAAGTAGACGAGATAAAATTAACTTAACCCTAAATCAAACTTATATATATTTATTAAATGTTTTAATTACTATATTTTTAAAATTAAATAGAAATACAACAACAATATCAGACGAAGCCTAGTTTATTAATGTATTTTAATTAAAAATAAAAAAGATCTAGGGAGTTTGAATAATTTGTTTGCATGACAAAAGATATTGAATAATGATCCCAAATATAATTTCAAATATATTATAAATATATAGCTTGTATCACGTGCACACACTAGATAAAAATTGGATGAATTTTAAATATATATAAGTGCATATAGAGTATTACCTAACATGTTAGTTTTTTTTAATCAATAGCAAGTACTTGACTCGTGATAAATAATATCAGAGTAAACTTAAATTCTCACTCATATGTAAGCACCCAAAATCGCTTAAACGATCGAATAAAAATTGGGTAAATCTTGAGTATATATGAGTGAGTATAAAATATTACTTGATAGATTAGTCTTTTTTGTCAATGACAAATTCCCGACCCTTGACAAGTGGTATCAGAGCATATTTGAATTTTTATTCGTATGTAGGTCCCTAAAATTCCCTAAATGGAGATTGCTACATGAATAGTAGGTCCTCTAAAAATTATAGAGATGGGCATAACGGTTGCACACAACATATCCTTTAAAATGTAAAATAGAATAGTGGAAAATAATCAACTTATGGGAATTATGAGCCATATATATCATAAAAATATTATATCTTGAGCTCAATAAATATTATTATGTGAATAGTGGGTCCTTCATAAATAGCGAAAATAGGCAATACGGTCATGTTGGTCCTTAATTTTGGGTTAAACTGTGAAGAGAGCGTCATATAATTGGGTCGGTGGAGAATATCACGTCCCATATTAGATAAAAATTGAGTAAATTTTGGGTATATATTAGTAAATATATAACATTATTTAACAGATTAATCTTTTTGAGTCAATGGCAAATGTCAGCTTGTGACACTTGTAATGGTTGCACGTAATATATAGGGGTGGACATTGTTCCCAAACCCGACCCGTCCTAAAATTTTGGGTCGAGATGGGAACTCTCATCTCATCTCTCTCTATCTCTCATTTATCATCATCAGTCATCTCTCATCTTCCGCTCTCGATCTCCTCTCTTTCTGGACGATCGCCCCTTCAAAACACTATCATCTCATCTCTCTATCTCTAATTAATTATCATCAGTCATCTCTCGCTCCGGTCTCCTCTCTCTCAGGATGACTGTCGCCGACTGCTGTGATGCATCCGACAACCGAAGCAAAGCCGTCGCCAGTTGTCCGCCGTGAAGCCGCCTGACGCCACTGTTTGTGTATGTTGTTTTTTTTTCTTTGTATTTTCTTTTTATGCTTTTGTTATTCATGTTATTTTGGGTCTCTGTATTTAATTAATTTTTATATTTCAAATTTTTTCTTATAAAATTTTGAAATGGTGGTGATTGGCAATGATGATGTAGGCTACGACGGCCTCAAACTCGAACTAGGCAGTGTTTGAGAGAAGAAAAATTGAATATACAATTTAGGCAGTGTTTTGTGCTTGAAGCAATGAAAAAAATGGATGCTTTTTATCGATTGTTGCTTCTGTTCTTGTTGGTTTGGTAGTGTTTTGTGCTTGAAGCAATGAAAAAAATGGATGCTTTTTATCGATTGTTGCTTCTGTTCTTGTTGGTTTGGCAGTGTTTTTGCATAGAAAAGAGAGAAGAAATTTTTGCTAAAAAATGAGAGGAAAAAAATAATTATTTAAAAAAAAATGTTTATTTGTAAGTTATGCCACCTAATTTTATTTTGAATTAATCAGTTATCATAATAGAGAGAGATTAGAGAAGAGAGAAATGTTTTGAATAAATTAATAAATCAAATCCTCGTTATTGCTAATAGATATATATATTTTTTATCTTTGTTTGCAAAAGTTAGTTGTGATAAAATGCCAAGGGTAGATAATTATATTAGTTGTTTGAATCTTATTGCAATATGTATAAAAATATTATGTTGATTGGCTTGCTCTTTGATTTTTATTAGTGAATATGTACAATTATATATTATTTAGACTAGAGTGATCTACAACCTTTTAACTTCACACTTCTTACACAAAATTTCAACTAATGGATTAATTCTTTTTTAATATTTGAGGTTAGTTCTATGTTATATAATTCACCTAACATAGGTACACATAAGATCTGAAGATTAAACTTATGAGATCTGATTTCAATCAGTTCAAATAGGTTAGTTTAATTGCATAAACCTTGTGCAAAATACGAGATGTATAATTTTATTTTAGTAAATAACATAATTTATTAGTGTAATATTATAGAACATAGTTAATAGTATTGAAAGAATGGATTAATAAGATAAATGATTTGTGAAATCCTAACCAACTGTCATTGCATCTAATTTGTGCTCTTGCTTTGCAGTTCGATTATTGATGGTGAACAATTCTGTCCTTGAACAATCCTCAAAACCAACCCCACCATCTACGGGATGTGATGCAGAATAAATTAATAAATCAAATTAATTAAACTCTTCAACAGGCCTTAAAATCTTTTTGCTGCCCTTTGCCACCCACTTTCAGAATAAGCTTTAAGATCAAGCAAATGTTGAAGCATAGATCCACCAGCCAAATTCCTTATCAAAACCATTATTCCATACCCATTATTGTTTTCTCTAATGATGAAGGATACAATCCTGAATTCTTTTATATACTTTTTGTATAATGTTAGCTAAGGAGTAAGTTAGCTTCATTTTTTAAAGGTAAGGTTATGAATATCTATTAAAGCTTTAATTGTGCAAATATATAGGTATCTTAATATTAAGAATTAGAGTAGCGTTAGATTTACAAAATTTGTTTCTTAAAATATAAAAAATTACCAAAATAAATGTTGTTTAATATCTACATCTAGATGAAATATATGCAAACTATAATATGTTTCATGTTTGTTTAAATTATGTGATTTATGTATTATGTAAATGATGTTATTTTTTAATTGCTTATAGTTTATTTGAACTTATTTGTTTGTAGATAATGGACTCAAATTCAAGTTTAATAGGTAATAATGTTGTGAATTTACATTCTCAGTCAAATTCTGAGGATGATCATTAGAGGGATAGAAGTGAGCAAGAAAAAGCTTCCTTTCCACCACGCTCTAATGAAAAGAAGAGAAAGTTTGTGCTACAAGTATTAATACAAAGATCAAAAGCATAGTTGCACTTTAAAAAAAGTAAGACATTAAAAGATAAAGCACAGTGCAATCATTGTGGTAAGTTGATTAGTTGTCATTCAGTGTTTTATAGAACCAATGGTATGTCAAAGCACTTAAAGAGATGTGTCGAGTATAACAAGAAGGTGATTGATGATCAACATCAAATTTTTGGTAAAGAACCTACTAGAGAAGAGGAAGAGGTAGTAATGCTGTATCTAGAGGATAGAGTCAAGCCGCATATAAAAAAACCCTTGTTAAAATGGTGGTAATAGATAAGCTGCTTTTTAGTTTTGTGGAAAATGTTATGTTTCGATATTATAATATCGTGACAGTTCTTAGATTTGATGTCCCATCTCGTAGAACCATAACAAGAGATGCAGTTGAGTCGTTTATTTTAGAGAAAGGCCTGTTGAAGAGTTTAATTAGTGGACAACAAATTAGCTTAACCACTGACATTTAGACTTCCACTCATAATAATAGTTATATGGTTATCACAACTCACTTCATAGATAGTCATTGGCATTTGCAGAGGATGATTTTGAGTTTTGTCCCTATTTTAATTCACAAAAGAGATATGATTGGGAAGTAGTTGGAGGATTATTTTTTAGATTTGGGTATTGATAAAGTATTCTATGTAACAGTTGATAATACAAATGCTAGTAATGTTGCCTTATCTCATTTGAAGAAGAGATTGAAAAGTCAGAGAGATGATTCTTTGGTTTTGAATGGGGAATACATGCATGTGTACTATTGTGTGCACATTTTAAACTTGATTATGATATATGGGTTGAGGGATTTAAGTGAGAGTGTGGTTTCTATAAGAAATGCAATAAAATATGTTAGATCTTTTAGATTGAACTTATAAGCCTTTAAGTATTATTTGTAAAGGGCGAAGATTGAATACAAAGGAAGTGTGATATTAGATGTGCCAACTAGGTGAAATTCCACCTATTTAATGTTTATGACTGCATTAAAATTTTGAAAGGCTTTTGATATAATGGCAAATGATGATCCTCTATATAGGAGTTATTTTTTAGTGGAGAAAAATAAGAATAGAAAACAGGTCACCAGTCACCTCAGATTAAGAGAATGTTGAGCATTTTGTGTATTTTTGTAATCTTTTTATAAAGCAACATTAAAATTCAGCGCTTCATTAAGTGTTACCTCTATAGACTGCTTTAATGAGATTTGCATGATACATTTCTGCTTAACAAAAATGAGTTAGAGTGATGACTTTCTTTTAGAGTCATGGCAAATAAGATAAGGTTAAAATTTGATAAATATTGAGAATCCGCAAAGAAGATTAACAAGATTTTGATAATAGGTACTCAACTTGATTCACAGGATAAGATGCAGTTCATTGGATTTTTTTTTTTTGTAAAACTCTTTGGTAATCTATAGCGTAAGATGCAATTATTGTTTAGGCTTTATAAAGCCTACAATATATTGCATGGCAAATTATAGTGTGGTACATCTACTACTAGTGGTACCACTGGTGGTGGTGGGAGTATTAGTACTAGTAGCATACTTGTTTCATAGTCACAAGTATTCTGTGGCCCCTCGACTTCATTAGTTCAAGATGTTATGCAATGCGATGACTCCTAAAGTGAATACATTGGGCTTGCAGAGGGCAATAATAATTTGGAAGAAGTGTATAAGGTGGAAAAATACTTCATGAATAAACTTGAGAATCCTCACAACCCATGTTTTGATGTTTGACAGTGTTGGAGGTTGTATGTCGAGAGATATTCGATTTTGTCATGTATAGCTGGAGATGTACTTATTACACCTGTATCTACTGTGGCCTTTGAGTCAGCTTTCAGTACCAGAGGTCATATTCTTGATTCATTCCAGAGTTTATTAACTCCGAAGGTAGTTAAGGGCTTGATATGTGGATAAAATTGGATACGATCTTCATTTTTGGTGGATAAAGCGAAGTGAGAAGAAGGATTGCTTGTAGATGTTGAATATTATGATTAAATGGAAACAGGTAAAACAAAGTAAATTACTATAACAAAATTAAAATGTTTATACTTATATGTGTACATTTTTACTTGTTTTTTCTTTCTTATGTAGAGTTTATGCATCTGTCGATGCAAGAGCGTCCACGGGCACCGACGCTATATCAACAGTAAAATTTGTTATTCATATTTACTTTATTAATAATAAATCAAATTTCAATTATTCAATTTATTTATTTATTTATTCATATGTTCGATTAGCGTAGTAATGTGTTAATTTTTTTAATGCATCATTGCAGATTGTTAAATGCCAACCATTGCGTTTGCCAAGGATCAATACTTATGCTTCATAATATATTAAATTTTAGACTTAATGTTTGATTTGATTTTATATTGTTTTCTTTCTAGAATGTTGTTATGTAACTTATGTTGTATTGTAGTTGGTTATGAATATGAAAGTCAATGTGATTATTGGTATTTGTTGGAGAAGAAGGTGGAATCAAATATTTGGAATATTGAAGTGTTACAAGCTAACAATAATTAGCAGGTTATTATAATTCAATCAATGGAATGTCCAAAAATGAGGGGAGATTTTATCAAAATTTTCTTAAAAATAAATATACATATTTCAACTCGAAATTAGATTTAGAATGACAACATTTTACATAATTAGATTTGGAACGAATTAATTTTAAAATTAATCAAATTATAACAATTTTTCATTTAACGTAATCCAAATTCATAATATTTAATGTAATTAAAATCGAAACAATATTCAAATTATAATATCTAACGTATTTCAACTCGATATATGTTTAGAATGACAACATTTTACGTAATTAGATTTAGAACGAATCGATTTCAAAATTAATCAAGTTATAACAATTTTTCATTTAACGTAATTTAAATTCAAATCATAACATTTAACGTAATCCAAATATATGATATTTAATATAATCGAAATCGAAATAATATTTTAAATTATAATATTTAACATATTTCAACTTGAAATTAGATTTAGAATGACAACATATTACGTAATTAGATTAGGAACGAATCAATTTCAAAATTAATCAAATTATAATATTTCATATAATTTAATTTCAAATATTAACATTTAACGTAATTCAAATTTATAATATTTAATGTAATTGAAATCGAAATAATATTTTAAATTATAATATTTAATGTATTTCAACTCGAAATTAAATTTATAATTACAACATTTTGTGTAATTGGATTTGAAATTGAAACGAATCGATTTTACAATTAATTAAATTATAATATTTTACATAATTTAAAGTCAAATTGAATTTGAAATAATAGCATTAATGTAATTGATTTTGAAATAATAATATTTAATGTAATTGAAATTCAAATTCAATTTTAAATTTTATTTTATTTTTTAAATTAAATGTGACCTGACCTGACCCGACCCGATTCAAAATAATGTTGTTTAAAAACTTAAAAAAAATCGGGACAATTCCCGACCTGACTCAAACTCGGGTCGGGAATATTCCTACCCAAAAAGTATGTCAAATGAGACACTTTTCAACGTCTTGATCGGGTTTGGATAGGGGTCAAAATATTTTGAACCCGAAAATGCCCACCCTAACAGTATGTCCTTCAAGAGATAAAACAAATAGTGAAAATAATCAACTTATTGGCATTATGAGCCAAATAAGCCTTAAAAATTTCATGTCTTGAGTCATAATAGAGATTGTCACATAAGTAATGACTCTCTCATTAGTAGCAAGGATTATTAAGTTGGCTCATTGGGCTAGACCGTAACAAGGACGTTATGTGATTTGATTGAGGAGAATGTCACGTCTTACATTGAATAAAATTTGAGTGAATCTTGGATAAATATAGACGAATATACAATTTTATTTAAGAGGTTAGTCTTTTGAATCAATAGTAAGCATACAGCCTATGACACTTGTTAGAGTTGTGCTTACGTGCCATCCCAATTTTGTATGAATATTTGATATCTATACATAGTATTTTTGTTATATCGCTAATTACCTTTAAGTTATATGATTTATTATTTGTTACACTACAGATTTTGTTATATCTGAAGAAGTTAGGATACGGTCTAAAGGAGTTTAGACTGACGCTAAAAGTTAGCAAATATTCCAAGAGTTGAAATATTATCTGTAACGGGACAAAGACCTCAGAATATGCTAATAATGATATAGTTACAAAAGTTGCAATAGGTTGCTAAGATATGTCATTATGCAAGTATGTTCTCAAATACATAGTTCCTGATCTATTTTTACTAATGCAGGTCTGTTAATAGATCCTATTAATTTATATAGATCAGTGTATGTCTATATTTGTAGAGTACAGTTGGTTGTTCCTAGTTGACTTGGATCTTAGAGATTATATAGGCATATAAGTATTTAGTTAGGATTGAGTACTGAATAGACTCATGAGAACCCCAATAGACATCATATGTTGCCGTCAATGGAAGGTCCTATCGAGTTGAGTAGTATAAGTGGTCCTCTGACTTGAGCACTACGGTGGGCTTATGAGTGATCCACTATGATTTGGTTTCACGTATGTCAGAGACCTTTCATGGTCTGACTGCTGGGTGTCGCTGGGTATAGTCCGATGCTTATGGAGTCCGGTGCGTACAGATATGGGATCCATCAGCTCTTATAGGGAGTGATATATCTAAATGCTTCAAAATAGTATCTTAGAAAAATCGTATGGCTGTAAGCAGTTAACCCGAAAAAGTGTTTCTATGGGTTAAACAATATGGCAAAGAGTTTTGCTCATATTGTTCAATTGAGATACTATTCTAGAGATGGGTTATGGATGAGCATATGAGCATTTGACAGTGTGGATCTATGTTCCCACACATCCAAGATATATATGGTGGAAGGACTATACGTATATGTTGTAACCTCAACTTGTATAGTTCAACGCGTCGATTTGTATATTCGTGACGTGTGCATGGGACATGGCTCACGGAGTTATGAAATAGTTCCATTTGACAAATCAGGCGTGGACTTAGGGAGTCCCGTGATATGGAGTGTACTCGTTGTGCACTGCGGCAAAATATTAGATTGAATTATTTAATCCAGTAATATCCAGCATTACCACAGGAATGCGTGCATATTCGTGTTTAAGTGTTAAATACAATAATTAATCAATAATTGTTATTTATTAATTGTATAATGACACGTGACGCATTGTAGACCATCGGTTGAGTTTACCCAAGTGTGAAATTTAGTGAGACCCACTAAAAGGTGTACTTAATAAATATTTATAAGAGATAAAATAATCATTTCACACTTTGATTATTTAAATATTAAATAATTGAATATCTCTAATATTATATATTATTATATAATATTTTATTTATAATAATATAATATATATATATAATGCATGATAGTTGTCTTGCATTATATATAATAATAATATATTCTTTGTTTAATATTATTATTTATCAACTATGCTTGCTTTATTATTATTATATTGTAATAATATTATTTTATACAAAGAGATATATATGTGTGTGAATTTGTTACAGAAATGAAAAGGAAATGAAAAGGGAAATGAATTGAAACAAACGGAAAAAGAAAAAAAAAGAAAAAAAAGGCATATTTTCCTTTAGCATTTCTATTTTGCTCTTGGAAAACAGAGGCAAGTGTTGCTTCTATTTTATTTCTTCACAATTTTTGTTTCTTGCTCAACAAAAGGAGAAGCAATTGTTGCTTCTATTCCTTCTCATTTTGTACTGTGAGAGAGATAAGAGCAAGCTTAAGAACTAGTTATTTGGATTAAGTGTTAATTCTACGTTGAATAAAGAAGTTGTTGTTTTAGATTATTAAACTCACCAAAATTGATAACTAAAATTGATAACGAGAATACCTCCAGGCAGACTCTGGGATAAAACGGGTAAAACGTTACACATATTGGTAAATTTTTAATTTTATCATTTATATATTAATTTGATTAATATATGATTAGTGTGTTAATTTTATATTTTTTAAATTTCGTTACGTTAAAATATGTATTAGATACGTATTTTTTAATTAACACACTACCACATACATACACCTGAATACAATAAATTTCCTACAACACTTATAACAATTGCGCACAACATGTCCTTCAAGAGATAAAAAGAATAATGAAAAATAATTAATTTATTATATTATTTAGTAAAAGGAAAAAAAATAAAATACATTAATTTTTAATAGTAATAAGATAAAAATTGTACTTGCATACAATTTGATGGTAAAAAATAGTATATTTTATCTCTACTTCACCGTTTCCTCCGTATATATATATATATATATATATATAATCAGTTTTGTTTATAAGACCACTTTTTAGCCCGACTTGCTTCTGACAGAGGTATAATTGTATAACTATCCTATTCACTTTTTCAAATTTTCTTATTTTCAATTTCTAAATATTTTTCAGTTTTATGTATATATATATATATATATAAATTTCAGCTTATGATGGTTACTACTTACTTACAATATCACTTCTGTTTCCATTTAATTATTGCTCCATAACAACAATAATAGTGTTTTCTTTTTAACAATACAAAAATAATAACAGTTTTTTTTCCAGATTTTTTCTTCTTTCACAAAAATCAGAATATGCTGAAATTGTTAGATCCATTAATAGTTGAAGTATTTGATAAACTTTCAATTTTTACTTAACAATCAACTATCTACGCACTTATACTTAATTAAACTGGTTCCATTACATAGTAATTAGGGATTAAAAGCAACATCACCTCTATTTTCTATTAAATATATATACGCATATAATTACTATTTAGTGCGCTGTCCGCATGCCAATTTGTTGGTGGCCTAAGCAATAAAGTGTTGTTGTTCCATCAACCATATATCCACATTTGAGAATTTCATGATGTAAATATTAGTATAAAAATATTGTGACTTTAAACACTAATAGTGAAATAAAAGAAGATGAGAGTTTAAACAATGCTTAGACGTGAAGCAAAACTAGGTTTACTAAACACTAAATTTATTGTGATTGTAAAGCAGTACAGCAGAAACATTCTATACCAAATAAACTCATAATTTTTATAGATGAGCATTAAATTTGCTAGATAAGTATTCATGGCCGTTGAAAAAGAAAATGGAAAACAAATTAAAGATAGCGCATGCAATGGCAAGGGAATTAAAGAGTGGAGCAAACTTTTTCGTTAATTTTGTTGCAGTCTTAGAAAAGGACAATGGCAGCGGGACCCTGATGAGCAGCTGTCATCTTTTTGTAAAACGTGAAAACCACTAATCAGAGCTCGTGATCCAAGACCATGACGATGATGTTAATGTCCCACTGATATTCGGCCTTTCTCTTCTCTTTTCTGTGTATTACTGTATGCAAAATCGAGAGATTATTCTGTTCTGCTCAACCAATTTCCGATTTCCAGTAAACTGCCAAAGTTGTTTTGTATGGTTTGTTGCTATCGTCCTGTGGCTCTCACATTTCATTTCACAGCTTCAGCCCTGACCCAACCATTTCATTTAGCCGTATTAATATTACACTGTTAACCTTAGCTTTAGGGCAACGAGTGGCTAGCTACCACATGCAATAGGAATTCCCTATATTATTAATTTACTGCAAGGCAGGTAAAATTTTGCACCAAATTAAACAACCCATGAGCAACAAGCAAAACTGCTGGTATTAGCAAAATCTTGATGAAAATAAGCATGGAATAGCAAATATTTATATAAGAAGGTTCTTGGCACCTGCAATAACAGATTTTGTTTTTATTTTATTTTATCGGAATATGGTTGAAAGAAGCATTTTTCCTTGTTGGTGAGAACCAACTAGCAAGAGCACAAAAGAAGTATTCTGATATGCTCTCATTAATATTCAACGCTACATGTTGTCACCATCAAACATAAAATGCGCGTTGTACATCCAACCATGTTAATTGATTGCGCACGGAATGGTTTGCAGAACCAATTTTCAAAAATTGTGTTCAACTTGTAAAAATTGAAAGCACATTTTACAACGCAACTACCAACTTCTAGATCAAGATTAGGGACGACAGAGAAGAAGACAACAAAGCAATCTGTATGTATAAATGGTGGCTGTTAATTAATCTCTGTCGCAGAACATTCATGGCAATTGGCAATAAGGCTTGAATGATCAGAGAAATGGGCGTAGTTCTTCATACACGGGAAGTCTTGTTGCCGTCACGATTCATTGAGAGTGAAGGCTGTAAAAAGATTAATATTGCACATTTATGCCCAGCATACATTTACAAAAAGGAGATTAATGGACACCAAAATGAGGGTCTTCAGTATTCTCAATATAGTCCACCCGATCTTTGCACATTATGTGTTTATTACACTGAGTATTGAAAGATTAATAGGCATTACATGATTTTAGTGGAGGGTTCCAAGTTTCTCTTAGGTGACACATACGTGAATGAGATGCAGCAATACTTGAGTAACTTAGTACAGGAGAAATTAATTTGGTGGGGAGGTTTGAATCATTCTGATAATCATAATGTTGCTGGGTCCAGAACCGTCTTTAATTTACTGGTGAGTGGTGACAATGACTTGGGGCAAGTGGAGAAGTGAGTTATCACTGTCAAGGCTCTCTCATCCATGAAAATGGTTCAATTGAATCCCCTCTATATATTTATTTTTATTTTTTGCTTTTCAACATTCCCTGGTTCTTTCCTTCTTTTTATAACGAACTTTCCTTTTAGAAGTCGGGAGGGTTCAACCTCTTCCATTTTTGTTTTTCAAATTTCTCCCAGATCGTGGTAAAAGTAAGACTAATACTTTATTAACAATGTCGAAATTTGACAACACAAGACTAAATATTTTAAGAATAACACAGAAACAGAACAATCAAACAAAAAAATAAAACCAAATTTATAGTGGTTCAACTACAAATCGTATCCTGCCTATATCTACTCAAGCTCAGTAATGAAAACTCTTTCTGTACTAATTATAAAAAATTTCAGCCCTAATGCTACACTTAAAACCCCAATTATAAAATCAAAATTTATACAACTCAGCAACGAAGAAAATTAAGCAAACCTAGCCCCAACTCTGTTATAAAGACGGAGAAGAAAAATAGAGTAGCAACTAAGTAAATTAAATTGAAATGATGCAAACTCTAAAGAATAGTGCGCACGGGGCATGCACGCGCATACACATACATACATATATATATATATGTATATATGAAATGATAACGTTTGAACTAGGTTAAAAAGAACAGAGATTACGAAATATCATTTCACCTTTTTCTTATTTACTTTGGGAATCACACTTTTTTACAATTTTCACTTTGGTTTCTAAAGTAAATAAATTAGATGAGTGCAGAAAATGAACTCCCTTGCGTTATAACTCAGTTTGTTAACAACTTCACCCTTTATCAATATTCAACAAACTTAAACATAGAGTAAACTTGCTTAAAGGCAGCATTTTGGTACCCATATTATTAGATTCTTTTTCGTTGAGATATTTTCCAAGTTAACTTACACTTTAGAAATTGTATCTTAGATGAAGTAAAACTTAATGTTAATGTACTTGGTTCTCTCAAGAAAACCACAATGTCTACAAAAAGGTGTAGAACACTTTGACTATCAAAATATATCTTTATTATTTTCATAAGAATTCCTAGTTCTTTAAGTATCCCTTGGAACCAAATTTCTTATTGTACTACTTCAATCAAAGCAATATATTTTGTCTCAATACTTGAAAGGGCTACAATTAACTGAAGTTGGGATTTCTAACTTATACAGTTTTCATAGAGAGTAAAAACAATAGGCTATTATAGATCTTCTTTTGTCTCTATTCATGCAAAATCAAAATTATCATATCCTACAAACTCAATTTCATGGTTAGCACCACTAAACATTAATCCACAACCCAAGGATCTATTAATGTGCCTAAGTAGCTATTTTATTCCTAACAAATGATCTTTTCTTAGATTTGACATATATTAACTCAAAATACTAATAGAATAAGCTAAATCTGGACTAGTATAAGTCAATGAATACATAATAAACCCCACAACACTTGAGTAAGGGACAACACTCATTTTAGTTTTTCTTTTTCTATTGACGAATACTGTTTCAAACAAAACTAAAAATGAGTAGCTTGAGGAATTTTAATAGGCTTAGCACTTATCATACCAAATTTATTTAAAACCTTTTAAAAGTAATGTTTATGTGATAAAAACAGCTTTTATTTTGATTTGTCCCTTTATGTTTTTATACCCATAATTTTCTTGGCTTTACCAAGATCTTTCATATCAAACTCAGCTTTAAGAATTCTTTTTTAGTTTTATAATTTCTTATTTATTATAACTTGTGAGTAACTTATCATTAACATATGAAAGTAAACAAATTTCATCCTTACTTCTTAAACCTTTAAAGTAAAAAACAACTATCAAAACTGTTTCTTTGAAAACCAATTTTAGTAATAAAAGCATCAAATCTTTTATACTATTACCACGGGACCGTTTTAAACCATATAATGATTTCTCAAGTAAACAAACAAAATCAAGTTTATTTTTATCTTCAACGCCTTGAGGTTATTTCATATACATGATTTCATCAAGTTCACCATGTAAGAAGATAATTTTTACATTTAACTATTCTAATTCTCAGTTAAAGTAAGAAACCAAGGATATGACTAATCTAATAGAAGTATATTTAACTGCAAGTGAGAACACTTTATTATAGTCAATTCCCCCATTTTGAAAAAATTCAAAAGCCATTAACTTGGCTTTAAATCTAATTGGTTCAATAGGTGTATTTCCTTCTTTTATGTTATATATCCACTTACAATCTACTGGTTTTTGGTTTATGGTTTTAGGACTAAGGTCCCTGTCATATTAGTTTCTAAGCATTTCACTTAATCATACATGGCAACTTACCATTGGTTTGAATATTTACTATTTATTGCCTCTTCATAAGTAGCAGGTTCTATTTCTTACATATCTTGGATAGAAATGAGACCAAACACAATTAAATCATAAAGGTCACATTTAGAGTGGAATTTTACTTGCCTTCTTTCTCAATCTATAGAAATTTAATTTTGTAGTGATGGTTGATGATTTGTTTCCACTTACTATAATAATAAGTATCCACGACTGGTAAGAATAAGTATTTATATATATAAATATACGTATTTTATTTATATGTTGGTGATACTTGATTTATATATTGTTATTAGTAGTGTTTGTATAGGTTAAGGTCATACTATTAGCATTGGGTTTAATTGCAAGACTTTAGATTTATTTTAGGGACCAAATTATAATACTTTGAAAGTTTTGGGGGTAAATTTATAAATACCAAAAATTAGCCACTTAGTATAAAAATACACTTTTAAAACCCTAATTCTCTCATTTTGGTCGAGCTACCTCTTTTAGAGAGAGAGAAGAGAGAAATAGAGAGGAGAGAAAGAGGAGAAGAAAAAGAAAAAGAAGAAGAAATTGGAATTTTGAATTTCAAGAGGTATATCATACCTATTTCTCAATTTATTGGTATTAATTAATTTAATTCCTTTAAGTTTTGATTTCTAGAAATATGTATAATTGAGGATTTGTTGTGTATTTCGTAAGATCTTATGAGAATTGATGATGATCTATAAGATAGCTTGATAAATCATGATGAATTATGAGATTTCTGCTGGATAGCCTCTTGATCTAGGAATTTCATAAATTATTTTGATTCGATTCTGATTTTGAATTTTGAGTATATGAAATTAGACATGTGTAGGATCATTTGAAACTTTGAATCGATTGAAAATTCTGGAAATTGAATTTTTAGTGAATTTACCAAAATGACCCTGAAATTCTGAAAATTTTCTATGTAAAGAGTATATTACAGTGGAAAATAAGTTTTTACCTATTGAATGATCTTCACAAATTACGAATTTATGGAATATGATAAGTTTATATGTCTAATATGATATACTCGGAATTAAGAATTTAGATCAATGTGGTTGAAGTGTTATGATTTTCTAGAATGTATCAGCTCATTGCAGTATTTAATTAACAGATTTGTAAAGCTATGGAATAAAATAGTTTTAAAATACTTTTGGCAGTGATTTGGAAGTGAAATATTTATCATGGACTGAGATATGTGTTAAGAGTAATTATGTGATATTTTTATAATTTTTGAGTTAGTATATGATTTTATAAAATTGGGAGATTGAATACTATTCAGTAAGTATCTTGATCCTGTCAGGTTAGTAGTTTGGATTCGATGGTATGTATGAAATGGATTGTGTAAGAACTTTGATATAATATTCATATATAAGAAGGATATATGAGTCAAGAATAGTATATTCTGATTTTGGAGTAATTGGACATCATTTGATGTATTAGAAATTTTTGTTAAGTGTAAGTGGTCAGAATGGCAGGTTTTGAGAAACCAAATATTTAGATCAATTTGATGTGATAAATGCATTGTGTATAATTTTGTAAGCTATTTAAAGTATTTTATGTGAATTGTGAGACTTATGAAAGGATTAATCTCCATTGATAGGTTAAGGAGATTTAAGCCTTGTAGCTGAAAGTGTTAAGAGGTAAGTATACTAGACTTTTTACTGAAATTACAATAAACGTAGTAATTGTTTTGTATGATTTTGTAAATGTGGTTAGGAATATGTTTATGTTATGTCAAAGTATATTTTGATATGAAATGTGAAGATATGTATTTATGAATGTGAGCATGGACATACATGACATACATGTGTTTTTGAAAGTGAGCTTTCAAAATAAGATATGTTTAACAAAGAAAGCTTTTGAAGTGTAATATGTCCATGAGAAATATTTTGTGTTTTGAGGGTACTTGAACTCACTGTTAACTTAGTAGGCATTTTATGTGATTTGTGGAGCCTTTATGTGTGGCCTTTCCTTCGAGATTGGTATATGTTATGTGTTCCGTATGTAGGGAGGATCCTATTGGTACCTAAAGGAAGAGTGAGTCATCACATTCGTGTGGTGGCGTATTGGTGCATGTGAGAGGACTCACCGATGATCAGGGTGAGGGTTTGGCTTTTACCTTTGGGCATGAGCATTATATATGTGTAATTTAAAGGCCTCACTTGTACTATTCCTCTCATACGGTATGTCACCTACGAGTGACATTTGGCTCATTATGTGATATGTAAGTCCTACTAAGTAGTAGTTGAGTGATGGTATTCCTATTATGTGTTTTGAAAGAATGTGTAAGCGCTTACATGATATGTGATTTGATAAGATTATGATTTTGATTGATCACAGCATATCATACATATGCATTGTGTACATATATGTATTTGTATTTGATATATGAAAAACTAGTATGCTTACTGAGTTTTATACTCATTATAGTTTATGATGATTTCAGGTAAATAAGGTGCATGTGTGCTTAGCGGATTTGGCAAGGCTTCTGCTGTTTCTTGGGTTCCCTAAGTTGCTAGGTTACCGAGTGTTTCATTTGGGGACACGTGGGATATGATATTTGATTTGTCCCTATTGAATAAATAATTATGTATTATTTCATTGTGTGTGGATTGGATTTGGTTTAAGTTTTATAAAGTGTGGTTATTGGATGATTTTAAGTAAGAATTTGTAATGGATATATTCTGGGCTCCCGGTAACAAAGTTGCTACTGGTGACGTAGTAGAGTGTTAATCTCTGAGAAAACTTTGCGTATCTCCGGTTTAATAATTGTCCCAATCATAATTCAATTGCTATAATTCTAAAAGAAATTGAAATGAATGTTTAAATATTGTCAAGAGAAGTTTATATTTATATGTTAGGTTATGGTTGATTTTAGTGTTGAACTTACTAGCAACTTGCTAAGGATTCCTGTGTTGAATGAAATTTGAAAATTTTGTGTAATATTATTTATGAGTGCACATGCAGTGAATGAATGTAAGTGATGTCGTGTGTCGGATCTTTTGGGTCTGGGGCGTGACACTTACTGATTAAGCTATCCTTGCTTTTCATCATTGTTTGGATCAGTTTTGACATCATCATGTTGGTTTCCAATGATGATCAATTATTTTAGGTGTTTCCACCTCAAAATGTGTGCTATCATCACTTAAGGTTGATAACTACTGCTAACCTGTACTAATGTCACCTGCATTTTCTAAATTATCTTTTAAGCAAGGCACCTGAAAATCTCTTAACTAAAGTCTATAACCTTTTACCTCTTTAGGATAACTAATAAACACACATTTACTAGTCCTAGATTCAAGTTTATCTTTAGATTTATGTGCATAAGCAACACAACTAAATATTCTTAGATGAAAATAACTTACTAGTTTACCAAGCCACATATCTTTTATAGTCTTAAATTCTATAAAACTTGATGGGGATTTATTTATCAGATAACATACAATATTAAAAGCCTTGCCCTAGAAATTTTTAGTTAAACCTGAACTAACCAGCATGCATCCTACTTTGTTTAATAAGGTTCTATTCATTCTTTTGATATTGTCATTTTGTTGAGGTGTGTGTCTATTCATTCTTTCTATTTTTAGTTCTTAAGGCCTTTAATCTTTTTTTAGTTTGGTTTTCAACTAAATATTTCCTATGATTAAATTTATAAATGTATCACTTTTATTTTTAAGTGAATAAACTCATATTTTTCTAGAGTAATCATCTATAATGGAGAGGAAGTATTTGTTACTTCCATGTGTAGTGGTGTGTGATAGTCCCTATAAGTTAGCATGGGCATAATTCAAAATAGCTTTAGACTTTTGAGTGCTTGTTTTAAAACATAACCTCTATTGCTTATCTAAGATACACTATTCATAGAATTTTATTTTACTTATTTTATCATTACCAAGCAAACCTTGTTTGGTTAATTCAAGTAGGCCTTGGTCACTTATATGACCAAGCCTCTTATGCTAGAGTTTAGTTTTATCTAAATTCTGTCCTATGCCAACAATAGCATAAGTAATTACTATTTTACCTTGTAAGATGTATAAACCATTTTGTTTGATTCCTTTTATAAGTACCAATGCACCAATAGTTATTTTTAGTTACATAATTCAACTTTACAAGTATATTCTTTTTCATCTAATACTCCTAAAGAAATTAAGTTTCATTTTAGTTCTGGGACATACTGACATTTTCAAAGACTCTTACATTACCATCAACCATTTTAATGACTATTGATCCTATACCCTTAATTCTACAAGCCTAATTATTAACCATCAAGATCTTTCCCTTAATATAACTTTGATAATTTTGAAACCAATTCTTCCTAGAGCGCAAATGATAAGTACAACTCTAATATTCATTCTTTAGAATTATCATGGATAGAGATAGTAAGTGCATCAATACTTGTTGAGATTTGTGCTTACGTTCCATCCTATTGATGTATGAATATTTTATTTTTATAATATTTATACAGTACGTTTTTATTAAATTATTAATTTAATTAATTAAATGGTGCAATGTTTGTTACGCTACAGACATTGTATGATCTGAAGAAGTTCAGATCTGACCTAAAGTAGTTTAGACCAATGTTAAAGGTTATAAATGCTGAGAATTATAATTGTTAATGGTTAGCCCTACTAAAAGTTAATAGGTTATAAAAGTCAGCAAAATCTAAGAGTTAAGACCTTGTTTGTAATGAGATATAGACCCGAGAATACATCAGTAATAACATAGTTGTAAGGAGTTACAATAGGTGTTAAGAAATGTTATTATGTAAGTCTATTATTAAATTATATGTTCCTAGTCTTATTCACCGATGCGGGTCTATCGATGGAACCCTTTCAAAAAAGACCAGTGTATATTATATCTAGATGGTCTAGATGGTTGTTCTTAACTGACCATGGGCTTACCGAAAGTTCGTATATCATATAGGTATTCAATAAAAACTGAATACTGAACAGGCTCATCGAGGACCTCTATAGACATCTTATGAAGCCATCAATGGTAGGTTCTCTTGAATTGAGTAGTGTACGTGATCTTTTGACCTGAAAGCCACAGTGGACTTATGAATGATCCACCATGCTTTGGTTTCACATATGTCAGAGACCTTTCATAGTCTGACCGCTATGTGTTGCTAGGTATGGTCCGATGCTTATGGAGTTTAGTGTGCGCAAATATAGAATTCGTCAACTCACATAGGTGAGTTGTATATCCGAATGCTCTAAGACTATATCTCAAAAAAACTTATGGTCATAAACAACAAACCCGAGAAAAGAGTTTTTAACAAGGTCAAACAATATCGCAAAGGTGTTTGCGTGTATTATTTATTGAGATACGTGTCTAAAGATGAGTTCACGGATGAGTGCGTAGAAATTTGACGGTGATGATCTATATCCCTGCTCCTACATGATATAAATGACGGAATGATTATATATATGCACGATGACCTCAACTTGTATAGTCAATTGTACTGATTTGTAATATCCGTGATATGTGTATGGGTATCGATCTTGGACTCATGGAACAGTACCATTTGACGAATCAGGCATGGACCTAGGGAGTTCCGCAATATGAAGTATACTCGTTGTGCATTGGGGTAGCGCACTGAATTGAATAGTTCAATCCAGTAAATTCCAGTAGACTAGATATTTGCTTCAATTTTTCTTGAGCAATACACGTGTCAAGACTTAAGAGTTAAGTACGTCAATTAGTTAGTAATAGCTATTGACCAATAGGATGTTGACACGTAGTGCATTATAGGCCTATCAGTGTTTGACTTAAAAATTACTAAAATGGTCTTTCTTGTTTGACAAGCAAGGTCATTATTTTATTCATTAAATTGTTTATTAAATAAAATAATTATAATAATAATATATGATATTATTATCTTATTAAAGTCAGATAAGTATTATTTATTACAATAATACACATATATTGTTATATTTAATTTGATTAAATAAAATAAACAAAAACATTAATGCATGGCTTGTAAGTTGTGGGCCCAAAATGTGTAATACAAGAAAGGAAATTATTTCCTCTTCCTCTTCTCAAATTCGGCACACACAGACACACACAAACAAACACATGTCTTTTGTTTTGATTGGTTATTATAAATAATTAAAACAAAGACAAAGCTATATGTGTTTTAATTTGTTTTAATATTGATTAAACAAAGTAAAAAGCAAACCATGCATGGTGGGACCAAAACTTGTAAATACAATTTGTTCTCCTTTGATCACAATTTCAGCCACATTCATTTCCATACTTAAGATGCTTTCCTTTTGTTGCATTTGTTTATTGTAAACATATGTTTCAACAAGTAAGAGCTATACTATGTGGGGACAATGTATGATAATTAAAGGAGGAACAAAATGAAGCAAATAAATAGCAACAGTGTTGCTCAATATTTTGGCGGGTCACTCGGCCAAGTGATAGAGGGAGAGAGAGAAGTGGAGTGCTTTGGTTTTGCTAAGTGTTAGAAACCCTCTCAAGAGTTGAGAGAACAAAAACACTTCTTACATTCATCTCCATCTTGACTAACCAAACTTTAAGGTAGAAACATAAGATTCAAGTGTTGAATCCCTTGTTGGAAAAATCACTATTCTAGCTTTTTCAAGCTCACCATGTTGAAGAACTAGAATTATGAACGAGAATACTTCATCACGGTTCTCCGATTTGAAAAAAATCTAAAGGCTTGCCAAGGTAATACACTCTCAATCCCCATGCAATTTACATTTATCATATACATGTAAAATTTATTGTGTTTATCATTAGAAAATTAGATTTTTGGTACTTTTGCCACATTCTATAATGTATGAGATACGTTAGGAATGCATGTTTTAAATGATAGTTACAATACCCACATGAAAATACTCTAGGTTTAATTAACTCTCACAATATTATTATAGCCATCATTGGCCACTGTTGCATTGGCAATCTTAGATGATTTTTGTTTTTCTTTTCTAATTCTTTTATTACAATTTCTTCTTAAATGTCTTTCTTTTTCATAGAAATAACATTTCTAGTCCCTGATTTAGACTTGGATCTTGATTTCCCTCTATATTTATCCTTAAATTCTCTTTTGTCATTTCTACCTCTAGCAAATAAGTTTTTCCTACCATTATTATCTCTCTTTTCAGTTTTAATTTCTTGTTCTCGATCCCTTAATGCAATGAGATAGTCATCTAAGGTTAATGATTCTCGACCATATTTAATGGCCGATTTAACATCTCTAAATGACGGTAGTTAGAGATTTTAACAATGCTACGAATTGATTCTCATCACTAATAGTTTCACTAGTGTTAGCAAGGTCTATACATATTTTCTTAAATTCATTTAGGTTTTCTTCAAGTCCTTTGTTTGGGTCCATCTTATAGTCGAATAATCTTTCTTTAATTAAAATTTTACTAGTTAACAATTTAGAGATGTAAAGAGTTTTACGTTTACCCCAAAAACCAGTTGTTGTAGTCTATTTATTAAGTTATCTCAACACATTGTTTGCGAATTATAATACTATAGTGTTAAAGGTTATCTCATCCATTTCTAATATCTACTTAGGAATCAATTTTTATGGAAGATTTTTGGGTTCGAGTAAGGCTTTTGCAACCTTCTATTGTACAAGAAGTGTTCTCGTCTTCTTTTGCGACAAATCAAAATCTCCTAACCCATTGAATCGTTCAACTTCAAACTGAGTTGAACTCATGATTCAATCTTTTAAATTCTTGAAACCTAGTTACAAGTCAAGTCTTCGATCTTTAACCTTAACGAGTCTCTGATATTATTGTTGAAATTTGACAATACAAGACTCAATTTTTCAAGAATCAATAACATAGAAACAAAACAATCACACAAGAAAACTAGATTTATAGTGATTTACAAATCATAGCTTACATTCATTTGAGCTCAGTAATGAAAGTTTTTTTTTGCTCTAAATTGTGAAGGATTATAGCCCTAACACTAAAGATACACTCAAAACCCTAATTATAAAGCCAAGATATATACAACTTAGGAATGGAGAAAATAAAGCAAACCTTAGCCCAACTTTCTTACGAAGACAAAGGAGAAAAACAGAGCAATGACTAAATAAAAAAATACAAAATAATGTAAAATGTTACAAATCTTAAAGAATAGTGCTCACACACGCACGCACACACACTCACACACACACACACACACATATATATATATATAGAACGACAACATTTGAACTAGGTTAAAAAGAACATAACAAATCTTCGAAATACCCCTTCAATTTTTACTTACTTATTTACTACACTTATCCACAAATAATTTATAAGTGCTTGCTACAAAGTTAAAGGAAAAAAAAAAATAACCACAAAAGCTAAAGCCATATTAGTAGGAAAAGTCACTATACACAACACTAATAATTTTTGTTTTTGATCTTATCCCTACCTCACTCCAAGTATAAATTAAATCCATTTCATTTATCAGATACATTTTATATTCACATAAACAATCGGATTAATAACTATACGAATCCAATAATTTTTATAGTTTGCAAAAAAGAGCTCATTGCCTTATCAAAGCACATCAATGTTAGCATCTAGGGCCACAAGCGATAGCAGATGACTTTGATCAAACATCCGGTGAGGTCACAGCTTAGCCAATCATCTTTGAATTCCCATTCTTTTATCATTTTTTTCCCTTGTGAAAATGAAAGTTTATATATATGAAACAAGAAGGGTACCATCAGAAAAGTCGTTCCTTTCTTTACTCGTAACATTCTCATTCTCATTCTCCTTCTCACTGTCTCTCGTCTCTTTTTGCTGAGCTGTGTGTCAAATAATGGCTAGTAGAGACAACAATTAATTGAACTTCAAATTCATGTATAATGACCGGAAAATTGTTATCCATAAAAAAATCGCTCAATTTATCTTAGTTATTAGTATAGAAATAGAATTTATTATTTTTTTTTCTACCGTTCAATTTATCTTAGTTGCCAATGAAATTATCTATTTAAAAACTTAAGTTATTAGATGAAGATTGGAACATAATTAGCGAGTCAAGACAAAATATTAACGTAAAAATAATATGGGATTAGAGTTTAATTATATAAGAGTAGGTCAAAATTTTGAAGGGATCAAATTATAAAAATATTTATTTTAGTAGTAAAATTATAAAAAAAAATGTTTTTAAGTTAAAAATATTTATTTTCGTAAAGATAATAAGAATTTTGTTATATTAATATTAAGAAAAGGCTTTGGGCCAAATGTCGGTTTGTGCTTATATTCTCTAACAATTCAAATTAATCAAATTTTTTGTTTTTCAGCTATTTACAGACGTTCTTAAATAATTAGGACGTATCATAGTTCTCGTCAGATCAACTTCCTAAAACGAGCTCCAAGAAGTGGTTTTGGTCCACTTTCCTTTGTACTTAGCTAAATATTTTGATCTTCACTATGGTCTTTTTGGACCTTGTATAAATATATATATATATATATATATATATCAATGGATTTATAAAAATTGATATGGGTTGTCTGCTGTTCAATCTGTCCAGTTTAAGATTTGCTTATATATATATAGTTCCAAATGACAGATAAAAAATTATTGTAAAATGAAAAGTATTGTAACACAATATTACATGTAATTATGCTAGTATATACTTGAAATTTGCGACTTTTATTATTCACAAAAGTTATTGTTTAAAATTTTGAATTTGGTGAATTTTTTATTTTGAAATAGATCATATTCACTTTAATTTATAAATTAAGGCGTGCAAAAAATATCTTATATTTAAGGAAAAAACATTTCTCTCTAAAATATTGTCTTAGGTGCAAATGGGTTTTATGAATATTTATATTCTAATATTCAATAAATTAGATTTTGTAAAGATGCTTTTTTGAGTATAAAACTTTAAAATAATTATTTCATTCTTTTTTTTTTATTCTAGTTAAATATAGTCTTTATTTATAGATATTAAATATTTTTTTATTCGAGACAATTCTTCATATGTATATTTTTATTCACGAATGTTAGTTCAAAATTTAAATTTGATTAATAATTTAAAAATGAACCATTATCTTTCTTACGACAAGGTCATTAAATTTTAACTTTTATGATTAAAAATACACATCGTTTTCTAATAGGAATTTTAATTTCATTTTTAAAAAAAAGAGAGATTTAAATACTGTATATTTTGAGACTATAAATCAATTAATAGAATGAGTTCACTTCAAAAGAAAAAGAAAAAAAAGCCCAGATTCTTTCTGGCAAGAATTAGGAAAATCGAGAATCAGAAGAAAGTACAAAAGAAAAAGACATTTCACTTTGATTCAGATTTCTTTCAGTGGTGTCAACTCACTAAATTGTCTTTAACGGAGATTGCATTGGGTTCAATTCGGATTTGATCAATTTAAGTACAGCCCAGCCCATTGTTAGAGGACCTTTGGGCCTACAGCGAACGGAAAGTAAGATAGCCCTCTAGGCTCATTACTTCTCGTTCCCGTTTAACAAAATTTTATATCCTAATTTCTAAATTTTTTAACAAAGTAAATATTTTATATTTTGATTAATTATTAAACCACCTTAGTTCTTGTAAACAGAATTTCTGTTTATATCATATTCTTTGATTTAGAAAAAAAAATGGGGGAAATAATATAAGAAAAGGGGAAATGTCTAGTCCAGGTGAATTACTATGCTTGAACCAGTATAGCACAGAAATATTTTATGTTATACCAGCACATGAGCTCAATGGCTAGACAAAGAAAATTATTTTTAAAATTTTTTAAAATTAAAAAAAAATAATAATAATACTAATAAAATTAGTCATTCTACTATGTATAAATTTCATGCCAATTAAAATTTCAAAATAATAATAATATTATTATTATTATTAAAAAAAAAAAAAACTCAAGTTGGTATTATATATACTAAAGCAACTGTTATCGTGATTTGCATGGATTAATTTTCACTTTGAAACTTAAGTTTTGAAATTGATTTAAAAATATATGATTATATTTTCATACAAAAAGAATTTGAAAAAAATGATAAACATCTATAAGTGTAATTTTTTTTGTAATTTGAAATGAAATACTTATAATTATTTTAATTAATATTGAATTTATGATATTTTATATTATAATTTTATTTTGCTAGTTACAAAATTTTAATTTTCATATTATAGAAGTTAAGAACTTGTAATTTATAATAGTTTATGTATCACATTCTATCGTGAAATTTTGACAAAGGTAATTGGGATGATTTCCATGAGAAGAAATTAATGGTAGATTCAAAAGACATGAAATTCATGTGTATTATAAAAGTATTTGTATCTAATTTATAGATTTAAAATAATATAAATAAATATAATGTCATTGACTCATTTGCTTAAATTTTATTTCAATGGAGCGAGATTTTATTTACCTACTTAATTTAGTAAAATAATATTTATTTTATTTTATTTTTTTACCCATAGTAAAATTATATTTCAACATATACTACTAAATTGTTTAAAATTGCAAATTATAATTGTAATTTTAGTTATATTTATATTAATAATAATTTTAATTATAATCATAATTATGATGCAATTTTAATGATAAAAGCACAATTTCAATATCGTTACAATTAATAATTTTAATTATTAAAATATTTAAAAAATAGTTATTAATTTAATCATATATTCAACACAAATATTAAATTTGAAAATTATAAACAAAATGATTTGCTTGGTTTAATAGTTGATAACTTTAATTAAAAATTTGGTCATGTGGTCTTAGGTTCAAAATTTCATAATTACAAATTTTAATATTTTAAGTAATAAGGTCTTTGATGGCAGTGCCAAACACGGCCCGTGCCCCAAACTCGTGCTGAATCCTTAGATTAAATTCATACCAAACTTGTGACCAACCATGCCAACATGACTTGTTGGGTCGAAAATGTGGGCACGGCATTGTATCATGTTGTGTATGTCCATATATATGTCATAAACTATGAATAAAAAGACAACACATTTGTTAGTTAATCAAAAGATTCTTATCATAAAATTTAATATATTAGAATCATTTTAAAAAGATTAAGAATAACATTACCTTTTGTTATATATTAATCCAATTTGATTCCCGAAGTTAAAAAATAAAATTTTGAACTGTTATTATTATACTCATTACTTGGTATATCAGAATGCCAAATCATGCTTATGTGTTCTGTTTGTAACAGCACGTTACTCTCTATTCTTGGATTCTCATCTTGAGTCCCAAAACTAAATAACGTTTTATTAAATGTTAAATTGACCATAAAATAATAAAAAAATAGAGTCAAACCCAAAATTTAAATTTATCTTTCATTTGTTTTTGGCTCTTTTTATTGCACGTTTAAAATTTTTTATATTTGTTTTCTTCGTTCAAACTCCCTTCCCCCTTGCCCGCCCACTCTCACAAAAAAAAAATACAAGATTCCCTCCTTTGACTATTTAATTTACCAAGCAAAAACAAATCGATGGGAGCTAACTATCAAGTCATAGATAAAAAAATTCAACTCCCTCCTCTAAATTCACAAATCCAAAAAGTTTGAACTTGAATCAAGGAAAACAAAAAAAAGATACAAACTCTGTGCAAAATTTGTATCATCCCTCCAAAATGAACCCATTACCTACCATTACAAATTGAGCCACCCCATCATTTCAATCGTCAGTCTCGTCTATTCACGTTCACAAATCACAAATTCGCAATATACCAAATGGAGAAAAACAAAGAGAATGTCCCTCCATTTTCAGCAAAGCAATTCAACCCAGTTGCAGCAACCGCGCCGCCATCTCTCAAGAAAGGCTTTAAAAGAATATCTAGAATGCCTCTTGCAGATATTACAAATCGCTTCAACGATTCTTCAGCAGACGAAAGTGATTTCTCATTGCCTGTTTCCGTTTCAAAATCCAATCCTCGGAAGAGAAGAGCTGACAAGGCTTTGGATTTATGTTTAAGGGAAGAGTCCAGCGCCAAGTCATTGAGAATGGGATTCAGATAGTTCGTAGTTATACCATATTAAAAATATTTATGATTATACATACTTTGTAATGATTTTTCAATGGGTCAATGGAGTTTCTTCTCTTCGGCATGAACTAGATTATTTATTATTACAAATCCTTGTTATTCCTATGAACTAGATTGGGCGCAAAGCAATGCAATCCTTATTCTGCTATTTATTTAAAATTAGCTTTAGCTTATGTGAAATAATTGATGTAAGTGAATAAAAAAGAAATTAATGATTTAAAAACTATTTCAGTATGGCAATTGACAGAGACTATGACTAGTCAGTCTCCAGTTAATGACTTTAAGCGTGTTCCAATTTTACCCAATGTAAGTGTAACCCTCGAAGAGTCAAAATGTGATTATGGAAAGTAATGGAATCTGCTTATTTGTGAATCCCTTTGAAAAACATTTGAAGTTTAATCATTAATGCAAGCAAATCTTGACTCGATATTATCCTGTTGCGTGTGATCAAAATCCTATGACATTATAGTGCTCTTTTGGTTATGGAATCCAATAAAACATTATTAATAAATTATGTATATATTTGTACAATAGGGTTACAACCTATTTATAATAGAGCTAAAAATACAATAAAGATAACCTTAATTGAGGAATACAATAAAGAAAAGAAAGTTAGTAACCTTAATTAAAGGTTAACCAATATAATAAAAAAATATATATCTCACAATTAATTAGAAATGTAATGCCTACAATCAAGGTGCTAATCATGTTAATTATGCTAACATTCTCCTTTAAACTTAGGATGAAAATGTATAAGTAATTTAGAGTTTGCCAATTAGAGCACAAAAGCGAAAAGATAAATGAGCTTTGGTAAAAATATTTACGGACAGATCTTGGAAAGAGAATAGGATGAATAGTATATTAAAGCACGTAATGGTAGATAAAGTGATAGTTAGTCTCTATATGGTTACTCTACTCATGAAAGACATCATTATGAGTAATCTGTATGACAATGCGATTGTCATAGTATAATAGAGTGACAATTAGTCTCTATATGGTTAATGCACTCATGAAAGACATTATTGTGAGCAATTTGTACGACATTGTGATTGTCACAGTATAATAGAGTAGTAGATGAATGATTAACCATTATATTATAAAGTAATTATCGTAACTATAAAAGCTCAAAAGTAGTGTTAGCAAGGGCTTGATACTCAACTTCAATACTAGGATAAGAGGCAACTGTTTGTTTTTTTATCGTGTCAAGATATAAGAGAATTACCAAGAAAGAGACAATTAAAAGTAGTGAAGCACCCATCTGTAAGATCTTTAACCTACTCAACATCAGAGTATGCTGTTAAATTAGTAAGAACTGAAGTAGTGAAGTCTATAAAACAAAGTGCCATTGACATAACAAATGATGTGAAGCATAATAACATAGTGAGTAGTATAAAGAGTAAACATAAACTAACTCACAATATGAATAACACAAGTGATATCAGGACGAGTAAGAGTAAGATACATAAGATTACCAAATAGCTGTCGATATAGAGTGCAATCACTAGATAGAGCACCATCAGTGGTTGCAAAATAGCTTAGGCTTAATAAGAGCAATGGCATACTTGGCATAAGATAGATAATATTCAAATTAATCAGATGCCTAAAAAATAATTTAGTTTACCTAGATCCTTCATTTCAATTTGTCGCTAAGAAAAGACTTAAAATTTGAAATGCATTGCAGAGCATCACCAGTAATGACATAAAGTAAAAGAAGTACACAACCTTGAGAGGTCTTACGAATGAACAAGTGATGCGATATTTCTATATCATAAAATTAAGTGCAAGTATACACTATTATATGCAAGTAATAAAGGGACTAAATAGTCGGATGTCGAACCCACAGGGATAATTTCTTCTTTTTAACCAATTACTAAAATTATGTCTTCCTAATAATTATTCAGAAAAATAAAAATCTAAGAATGAATGTAGAAAATATAAAAGGATTAACATAATATGAAGAGAATTAGGTGATAACAATGTAGAGAAAAACCTAGGATTAATACTATCTCTCAATATGCTTTCTAATGATTAACCTTCTAATATTTAACTCCCTTAGTCTTTGTTATTGATCAAGACACTAATGTATTCACAAGCCTCTTCTAAGGTCATGCAAGTATACCTTAATTTATCAAATACCTATATTCCTATGGTACTTGTAATAAATTAAGATTCATTAAGATTAGGTCTTATTGATCATACATGCTAATTAGGTATATTCCTATCCTAAATTGAAACTTGCATATGCAACATTGAATGTTACTCTACAATCATACATCAAATTACCTAAGTCTAAATATTATGATTCCTCTTCCGAGTTTATCAATAATATTACCAACTCATTCACCATATATTGGCCAGATATATTGAAACATTAAGATCAAGTAATTTAAATATCAAAGAACTAAGTTTATTAAATATTCAAAAGATATAGAAATTAAGCACACATATTGAGTTCAAGTATTAACCTTAGAAAATAAGTTTAGCTCATGACTACAAGAGAACAACAGTAAAAATAATAATAAACCATGATACAATTAATAGCAAACCGATATAGATGTCGAATTGCTCTTAATTACGCTGCCTAAGAACTCTTGATGCCGAAGAACGTCTTGAATCTCTCTTTAAGGTTGCTTCAATTAAACTCCTATTGCGCTCCAAGACTCGTGCTCTGTATTCTTGGTGTTCTTGAATTGCTCTAGGTTGCTCTTACATTCCCCTTGAAGGCTGAGAACGAGTGGCTTTTTATAAGAATTGATATGAGCTTGAAAATCTTAATTCTCGTCGGACTAGGATTCGCGCTACCACTGGGGTGCTATGCAGTTGTCACTGGGGCGACGCGTGAAAAAAGCTTCACCACTGGAGCGGTGGGATATGGCGCTGAGGTGCTGTTTTGTCGCTGGCACGGTGAATCTTCGGTGCTGGGGTGCCAGATGCGACTTAAACAGGTCATTTTTCTTATTTCGATTACTATTTCAGCGCTGGGACGATAATCCTTGTGGCGTTGGGGCTATGGACACATACTTTGAAAACTTTACATTTTAGTCCCTGTAAATAACAATAATGCACATAAATAGCCATCTATTCTCATAAAATCATAAAATATCAAAATAAAAATATGAAAAAATATATGACAAATTTGCCCTTATCAACAAGGCGTGATCATAAGAGCTAGACTAAAAACCAAACTGATAAACAATAGAGCTGAATTTGGAAAATCATGCATGAAGTGCTTGCTTAAGTCCATATAAAGCCTTATGAAGACAACATATCTAGTTAGGAAGATGGTCATAACCAGGATGAGGCTACATATAAACCTTTTTGGACATAATTGAAAAAGGCATTCTTAACATCTATTTGAAATAGTTGCCAGTGCTTAGCTGTAACAATTGCAATAAGACTATGGACATAAATAAGACAAGATTCTGGAGTAAATGTCTCCTTATAATCAATGCCATGCTCCTGTATGAATCATTTAGCTACCAGTCTAGCTTTATACCTTTCATTTAAACCATTTGCTTGAGTATTAATTTATAGACTATTTACAACTAATCATATATTCATCTGGAGGCAAATAAACCAAATCCCAAGTATAAGTGCGTGTAAGAGCTTAATTTTTTTTTGCCATTACTTTCTGCTATAAAAGGCCAGTATTAGCCTTACGATAGGTGTAAGGCTCATATAGAGACAAAATGGTAGAATAATAGTGAGAATTACAAAAAAAAACGATAGAAGATTGAGTACCTAACCAGAGTGACATAATGGAGGATTAGAGGGACCTGAATCTAACTCGTTAAAAGGAACAAAAGACTCAAAATAAGGCAGAATTGGAGGATCCATAGTTAAGGTAGATGCATCAGTATAGATTGTAGGTTGTGCAGTACTGTGAGAGCTATCAGATGAAAGATTAGTAGGACCTGTAGGTGAACAATATAAGAAAGAGAAATAGTAGGATCAGTGAAGGAAATGTAAAGATACTGTGTTAAATCAAAATAGGGAAAGACTTGATAACATTTTATGTTCTCAAAAGGTAATATGATAAGATATGCAAAGACGTTTGAAAAGAGTATCCCAACACCGATACTTTTTATATTCAATACCATATCCTAGAAAATAACGTAAACGTGCTTTTGATTCAAATTTAATATATTTATGAGGTTGTAAAAGAACAAAACAACCACTATCAAAAACACAAAAGACCGATAATTAGGACAATAGCCATACAAACGCTTATAAAGAGAAATGTTACCAATAACAAGAGAAGATTATTGTCCCTGCAAAACTTTCAAGACAAGAAGAAGAGATTAAAAAGTCTCGAACAGTATCAAGAATATGCCTATGTTTTGGTTTTGCAAGCTCATTTTGTTGGGAGGTACCTAGACAAGATCTATGAATAATGATTCCATTTTATGAAATAAATTAAATAAGATGTGGGTAGTTCGAACATTAGGCAATGAGGTAATGATAATAAAGAAACAAATAAGGTTCATTTAGTCAGGGCAGTAAAAGGATGCTAGACCCGCGTGGTGCTTCCACCTTAAGGAATATGGATGTCTCTGAGAATACCTTAGCTCTCAAAGTTTTCAAGGGTACGAAGAATGAAACACTCATAACAGGTGAAAGGGTTTTTGACCCCGAAAAGGTAATCAACAAAGAAGGAAAAGAATAAGATGATGATGTAACAAACAATCCTCTTAATGATTGATTGACGCTATAATAGTTAAGCGTAAAAGTACTCTATCGTATCAAGTAATATAGGATTTAGAGTCCAAGTATCGATCCTACATGGACTACAGAATATAATTTCTTTCGATCAAGTACTAAAATTATATCCACTTAACCTTTATGAAAAAGAAATCAAATTAAGACTTGAATCTAATTAAACTACTACTATCAAATTAAATTAAACACAAGCAAATGGTTGAATTTACAAATAAAGATAATCTAGAGTTTTAACTCATTCTCTAGTATTTCATTGGATTTATTAACCTCTTAGTTAATATCTTAATATTAATTATTAGCTTAGACACTAATCTCATCACAAATCTCTGTCGATGGTCAAGTGACTATATTACACATTCTAACAATCACCTATATATCTATGGTAATAAAATTAGAATGTAATTTAATAAGATCAAGTCTAAATAATACCATACATGCCATCTAGCTAAATGTCTATCCTAGATGGAACTCATAGTTGTTACCCTATGATCATGCATCAAACTATTATAGGCTAAACACATGAATTCCTTTGTCAAGTTTATTATGAATCCTCAATCATTTAAGATATTGATAAGGTATCATAAAAGTATTAAAATCAAGATAGAATGAATCAAATGTGTTGTATTAAGATTAATAACTATGAATCCATAAAAACCAACTACATACTAGATTCAATAGTCTAACCCTAGATAACAAGTTTAGCTTATCACAAAACAATAGTATTAAATCAATAATACAAAGATATCATAATCAAGAACTTAATGATAAGAATAAAGAAGAAAAATTAATCAAGTAGACTCATTGGGTTGCTTCTCTTTCAATCTTGACTTGAAACTTGATTCTTGATCTTAAATCTTGAGTTTTTGGCTTTGATATTTAATTTTGTGTTGTGAATTCTTTTCCTAAGTTTTTGCCTCTTTTAGCTCTTAAAATAGTGCTTTTATAGGTGTTAGAAACCCTAGAGGTGAGGGGATTTAAATCTAAGTCGAAATAAAAGAGTTTGAGATGGGGTGTTATAGGTCACACAGGATCAGCGGCACTGGAAGTTTGGAGTTGCAGCATCAAGACTTGGAAACATGACTTTAGGGAGCATCACCGAGCACTGTGGTGGGTGCCGTAGTACTCAGCTTTAGGTTCACGCGGTGGCGTAAATTTGATGTATCTCGCTCGTTTCTCATCCGATTCACCTCTCGTTTGTTGAGAATCGTCACATTTTCCATCGTTCACATATTTATAATTAAAAACACAATTAAATAACCAAATATTCATGATTTAGAGCAAAATATAAAAGTTGAGGCATTTATCATACTAGTGCTTTTACGCCTCTATTAAATACCCTCAAACTTAAGACTTTGCTGGTCGTCAAGCTAAAAAAAAAAAAAGACAAACATTTACAACTATTCTTGACTTCTAAATAAAACTAAAAACTAAATATAAACTTTAGTTGATTAGATGATCATCCTTATTGTCTTAAAGACTGTTAAGTGACACAAATTTAAATCTTAACTTGAACGCAATAAATAACTTTTAATAATTTATTTTACCATTCATCAAGTCCTTCATTCTCCACTATAAATGATCACTTTTACGTGTGTGTAATAAGTAAATAATTAATCAAATGAAACTTAAATTTACTTAATACTTAAGAAAGTACATAAATATGATATCTCGGCATATTTCACTTTATAATACTACCATAAGCTTGTTGTTCATACTACTCTCCATTAATGTAGAAATACATATGTCTAGGAATCTATTTAGAAATTTAATTAGCTTGTAATGTAAGGCTAAGGTCAATGTGGGATAAAAAGATATATAAGAAGCGCAAATCACACAATTAACACTTAACTTTACTTACAACTTCTTCATCATTTCTCCTCATTGATTTATCTCTTCCCCCAAACTTATGATATTCTATATTTTTGTTAATCACTTTTGCAAAGAATTTTTTTTCTCAAGTTAGGGATATTTATGCATCTAAAGTATTTTCTCTTTTTAACTATTCTTTTTTTTTTTATTGTACCACCAAACTTAGATTGATATAAACCTTCAAGACTTTTTGCTTTTCATTGCAATATCCTTTCTTTCATACATCCACAACTTTTTTCCATTTAAGAATATTTCTATGTAAACTTAAGGTTTATGGTGCTACTAGTAGATTTTAAGATAAATAAGTAAAAAGTCTTATAGCTTGTAATGTGATTAAATAAAAAAAGGTAATTAAGCTCAAATGGGGTACCTAAGGATAAATATAAAATATAAGGTAGGCTAAAAAAATACTAAAATGGTCCAAAGATGGCTTAATGTCAATTTTCTATTCATGTGTTTCCTAGGATTTCACCTCAAGTCGTAATCAAGCAAGTTTTAGAGTGTTGATCACTGAGACTGTAGTGTACTACTTAAGCATAAAGTATTTCTAAGCAAAAAATTCAATTAATACAAGTTTATTTTAATGTGCTAAAGAATAAGTGATCAAAATAAGATTGAATTCAATTTGAGATTCATGATATAATAGTTATCTTAAGCATATATTGTTTCTTATGGACTTGTGAAAAGAAATTCAACTAAGATTCTAATTCTTATCATGGAGTAATGGTCATCTTCTTAACCAAAACTTAACAACTAAAAAAAAGAGAATTTACTTCACAAGATAACTAATCAATATAAGCAACAAAATAAACACAAGAAAGTGTGTTTACCGCCCCCAATATAAATTAGACATTATCCTTAATGTCGAAAAATAATCTTAGAAGTAAGAAAAACTCCCCTAGTTACTGAAGTTGAAGCAATACAATGTTGTTGCCTATTGATTGGACTGTGGTATTTCTTTGCTTCTAATCTTCGCAATTGCTTGTGCTGCTTCCTTGACTGTTTAACTTGCCGATTTATTCCTACAAAGAAAAGAAACTAACATAACTAAAACTGAAACTAAACAAAAATAAAAATAAAAATAAAAATTACTTGGGTTACCTTCCAAGAAGCTCTTGATTTAACGTCATTGGCTTGGTAGGACTCTTTTTGCTCTTATAGATGATCAAAGTTAATGGTGGAAGCATCATTGCATGTGAGCTTACCAGGCTTCCTCTCCTTTAGTTTCCACATTCTTGCAATTAGACATTGGGCATCAACTTGTTCTTATTTTTGTGCTTCTCTGGAAAGGCTTAAATTTTAGACCAATAAAGTTTTTCTCTTGTACCATTCTCTTTTATTCTCTCATCAAACTACTACTTCTTCTTATTCTTTCTATGCTTTAATGCCTTCTTTTTGAAGTGAGGGTTTAATATCTCCATGTCTTTGAAACCTTTGGTGTTTGGGTACACCACATCAATGTTACAACAGTCTCCACCTTCAAATGGCAACTTAATTTCCTTGAAGACTTTAAAAGTGACAGTGTCATCTCTCTCATGGTCATCTTCTATTTTTAAACATCAATAACCATATGTCTTGTGGCTAAGAAGGGTATTTCAATTATGATAGGGATCTCATTGTCTTCTTTCATGTCTAGAACGATAAAATCTGCAGGGAAAAAGAATTTGTCCACTTTCACTAGCACGTCATCTATAATTCCTTTTAGGTAGGCGAGAGAGCAATTAGCAAGTTGAAGTGTGATCTTGATTGGCTTTGCTTCTCTCAAACCTAGTTTGTTGTAGACAGAGAGGGGCATGAGATTAATGCTTACTCCTAGATAGCATAAGACTTTACCAAGATCATGATTGTCAATAGAGCACGGTATAGTAAATCTCACAGGATCTTTGAGCTTAGGAGGTAGATTTTTTTTGAAGAATAATGCTACACTCATCTGTCAATGCTACGGTCTCATAATCCTTTAGTTTCATCTTCTTTGAAAGGATACTGTTCATATCCTTGATATAGCTAGGCATTTCTTTGAGCGCATCTGCAAAAGGGAGATTAATATGTAATTCTTAAAAAATTTAAGAAATTTAGAAAATTGCTTATCTAATCTCGTATTTTACAACCTTTATGAGAATGGTAGAGGAGGTGAGAATGACTACAATGGCTGTTTCTGCACATTTCATGAAGTATTTTTCTACACTTGTATGCTGCCTATATTTTGTTTTACACTTTCAAGATTGTCTTAATGTAATTTTTCTGTTTCAGCACTTGTATTGCACCTCTATATCCTTTGAGGGAAAGAAATAAGTGGTCTATATGGTTGTATATTTTCTTGTTGTGCCACATTCTTATTTTCTTTTACACTTGATAGTGGTGGTTTAGATGTGTTACCATGTAGGATCTTACCACTTTTCAAAGTTGATGGCTTGGCATTGCTATAGATTTTCTTTTGGATTTATCTCAGTATCACTTGATAGAGTGCCTTGGGGGTCTTCTATTAATTGTAGTAGCAAGTTGTCCCATTCGAACCTCTATGTTCTTCAACCATGAATGATTTTGTAAGATGAAATTATTGGACTTCATATATTGCATCAACTTGTCTTTTAAAGCGGGCTTCTTCTTTTGTGGTGGCTGGAATTATAAGGGATTCATTAGTCTAGATGGCTTTTCTTGGTTGTTACACTAGGAGAAGTTTGGATGGCCTCTCCACCTTGGATTGTAGGAATTTAATTATGGGTTAGGTTATTGATGATTGATATTTCTCACATAATTCACTACTTCCATGGACCGCCCATTTATGTGGTTATCACCATAAAAGTCGCATGTCACTTGTTGGATTTTGACAGTATTTAATGCATCAAACTTCTTAGATAATAAGTTAATTATCTGTCAATGCATTGAATGTGCCAATCTTATATACACCGGCGTTTTTGGGTGTAAACCTTTCTAATGGCCACTGGTAACTGTTCAATGCCATCTCTTCTAATAGATTATAAGCCACATCCATGGACTTATTTATTAAAGCTCCTTCAAGCTGACATCTACAATGATTCTCAAATGACCTACTAATCTATTATAGAACGTTTAGACTAATAGCAATTTAGGGATACCATCGTGATGACACTTCCTCAACATATTTTTGAAGCGCTCCCATACCTCATACAACGACTCTCCATCAATTTGACTGAATGAGATGATGCAATTCCTCATCTTTCCTGTCTTTACTAGTGGAAAGAACTCAGTTAAAAACTTTTGTGCTAAATCTTCCAACGTTGATATGGATCCTGATGGTAATGACATCAACCAACTCTTAGCTCTTTCCTTTAAAGAGAAATGGAATAATTTCAATTAGATGGCATCATCAAAGGCTCCATTATACTTGAAGGAAATTTATGATATGCATGTTAGGATCATCATTGGGAGCTTTACTGAACTGTATAGATTATTTCAACATTTAAATAGTGCGTCTATGCCTCTATCAATGACCTTGAAGAGTTAGAGTATGACTAAATCTTAAGTACCAGAGGTCCTATGTGACCGAAGAAATTTTAGAGTGTCTCAGGCTTCGTCATAACATTTCATCATCAGTGACATTACATGTTTCAAACCCTGGTAAATTCTCAAGTCATCCTAACGAGGGTGAAGTAGCCTTCTACACTAAAGTTTTCAAACTTGGCTTAGGTTACCCATGCAACCTTATTTTTTAAAAATGTTAGATCATCTAGGGGCACCCTCTCTTACAAAGTCCTAATTACTGGTGAGTGTTGTCAAGGCTATTTATTTTATGGGCGAGGGCAAGGCAATCTAAGCCCATTTTTTAGGAGCTACAAAACTTGTACAAATTTAGCCATAGCCCAACCAAGGGTTTTCATTATTTTTCCAGCCAAGAGGCTCCCACTTCGATTTAGAACTTGCCTATTACTAATAAATGGTGGAAGAAGTTCTAGTTCTTTATTGGTAGGGAGTAAGGGCAGAAAGCCAGTTGACCCTAAGAGGAGGGAGGAAGGGGAAGGGAATCCTAGTCTGTCCTGAACCAAGTTTTCTTGAATATAGGTATTTTCTTCTTTTATTGTTCTATTCCATTTATTGTATCCTTTAATTCTCAGTTCTATTAGCTTTCATTTTATTATTATTCTTTATATTATAGCTACTTAAGCTACGAGACCTTAACTATCAGAATCTCGTAAAGCTCAGCTCGAGGCAGTCGTAGCCCACACTAATAGTTATAGAGGCTTATTACTGAGACGAGCTTGAGGGACGTAAACCTCATCCCTGAGATATCTTAAGTTCTCCCTAAAAAAGAAGTAAGTCTCAAGTAACTCTTTGTAGAGAATGATGCTTACATGGCATTCCAATATATAGCAAACATTTTAATATAATCGTTAATACCTCATTAAATAGTACTAAGCTTGTTACATTTACAGACATTATTAATTTAAAGCAGTTTAGTGTTGAGAGATTAGCATTTTAAAAGTTAGGACCCTATCTGAAATAGGACAAAGACCCATGAATATTATATAGTTGTATAGAGTTAAAAATGGTGCTAAGAAATATCATTGTATAGTAATGTTCTAAAAGATATCATTCCTGATCCATGGTTGTCAAGATGGGTCGATTGGTATACCTTTTGGATCAATGTGTGTCTATATCTAGATTATCTAGATGGTTAGTCTTAGTAGACCATGGGCTTAGTGAAAGCTCATATAAGTATGCAGGTATTCAATGAGGACTAGGTACTTAACAGACTCAAGAGGACCCCCAATAAATATCCCATAGAGCCATTAATAGAGGGTCTTCATAAGTTTAGTAGTATTTATGGTCCTTTGAGTGCTACGGTGGGCTTGTAAGTGATCCAATATGCTTTGATTCTACGTATATCAAGGACCTTTTATGGTCTAACTTCTTAATGTCGTTAGATATAGTTCAATGCTCATGGAGTTCGGTGTGTGTAGATATAGGATTCATTAGCTCATTTGGGTGTATTGTATATCCTGATGTTCCAAAAATTATATTTTATAAAGTATTTTGGCCAAAAGAGAAAATCCTAAAAGAGTTTCTTATAGAATTAAACAATATCACAAATAAGTATACGGATATTATTTTACAGAAACACAAATCTGGAGATAAGTTCACGATAGAGCATATAGAAATTTGATGGTGATGATCTGTGTCTCTTCTCTTCTAGAATATATGTGACAGAAAGATTATATAAATATGGTTAACCTCAACTTGTATGATTTAATACGTTATTCTATAATATCCATAACGTATGTGTGGGCCATCATTCACAGACTTGCGAAAGAGTTCTATAAGACAAATGGGTGTGAACCTAAGGAGTCTCACAATATGAGTACTAGGTCTAATAGTTTGATTTGAAAAAAAATTCAAAAAGTAAGATTTGTTGTAAGTTCTCTTGAGAAATATGTGTCAAGGTTTAAGTGTTAAACCACTATATATTATTAGTTAAAGTAGTTAACTAATGAAAAAATGACACATGGTATAATAGCTTCATGTATGAGTGACACATGTCATATATATGGAATTAATGGTGACAAATGACAAGTGAAGAGGGACATTTATCTTCATGCATGGGATGCATAAAGATAAGGGTAGACAATTCGGATTCAGGAAGTCTCGAACCTAATTGGGACGAAGAAAAGTGTCCTGATAATGTTTTGATTAGGAAACGTTTCGGGTCAAGACAATTCTTGACCTCACTTCAGGTTGGGACGGGTCGGTGATGCGATATTTCTATTATCTTATAACTAAGTGCAAGTATACACTATCGTATGCAAGTAATAAAGGGAATAATTAGTCGGATGTCGAACCCACAGGGATAATTTCTTCTTTTTAACCAATTACTAAAATTATGTCTTCCTAATAATTATTCAGAAAAATAAAAATCTAAGAATGAATGTAGAAAATATAAAAGGATTAACACAATATGAAGAGAATTAAGTGATAACAATGTAGAGAAAAACCTAGGATTAATACTATCCCTCAATATGCTTTTTAATGATTAATCTTCTAATATTTAACTCACTTAGTCTTTATTATTGATCAAAACGCTAATGTATTCACAAGCCTCTTCCAAGGTCATGCAAGTATATCTTAATTTACCAAATACCTATATTCCTATGGTACTTGTAATAAACTAAGGTTCATTAAGATTAGGTCTTATTGATCATACATGCCAACTAGGTATATTCCTATCCTAAGCTGAAACTTGCATATGTAACATTGAATGTTACTCTACAATCATGTATCAAATTACCTAAGTCTAAATATATTGATTCCTCTTCCGAGTTTATCAACATATTACCAACTCATTCACCATATATTGGCCAGATATATTGAAGCATTAAACACAAGTAATTTAAATAATAAAGGACTATGTTTATTAAATACTAAAAGATATGGCAATTTAAGCGCACATATTGAGTTCAAATATTAACTCTAGAAAATAAATTAGTTCTTGAACTGCTACAAGAGAATCACAGCAATAAAAATAAAAATAAAAATAAAATATGATACAATCAATCGCAAACCGATGTAGACGTCGAATTGCTTTTGATTGATGCTGCTCTGAATTCTTGGTGCTTTTGAACTGCTCTAAGTTCTCTTTTTCTTGCCCTAGGTTCTTCTCTGGTTTTTTTTTTTTTATGTCTGGGGTTGAGTGGCCTTTTATAGGGTTTAATTTGAATTTGAAAAACTCAATTTTGGTCGCATTAGGATTCGCACTACCGCTGGCGCGCTATGAAGTTGTCGCTGGGGCGATGCGTAAAAAATCCTTTACCGCTGGAGCGGTGAGCTCTTAGCGCTGGGGCGCTGCCATATCGCTAACGCGGTGAATCTTCGGCGCTAGGGCGCCAGATGCGACTTAAACATGTCGTTTTTCTTATTTCGATTACTATTTCAGAGCTGGGGCGATAATCCTTGTGGCGTTGGGGCTATGGACACTCCTTCTTTAAATTTCATTCAAGTCCCTATAAATAACAATAATGCACATAAATAGCCATCTATTCTCATAAAATCATAAAATATCAAAATAAAAATATAAAAAAATATATGACAAATTTGCCCTTATCAGTCGGATTGGGAATTTGTGAATTTTTTTATATTATTTTATATCAAAATAGCGTATTTTGTATTGATACGGGTCGGGAATTCCTGAATTATTTTTTTAAATGAAAAAAATTCAAATTTTATTACATTAAATATTATAATTCTAATTCTAAATTCTAAATCTAAATTCGAGTTCAATTATATTAAATATTATAATTCCAATTCCAATTTCGATATTAATTACGCTAAATGTAATTATTCTAAATTCAATTTTAATTTTAATTATGTTAAATATTATGTTTAATTAATTTTAAATCCAATTCTAAATTTAATTACATTAAATATTATAATTTTAAATTCAATTTTCAGTTCAATTATGTTAAATATTATAATTTCAAATCTAATTTCGAGTTCAATTACGTTAAAGATTATAATTTTAAATTCTATTTCAATTTTAATTACGTTAAATGTTATAAATTAAATAATTTTGAATCTAATTATAATCTTAAATATGCTAATTATTATAATTCTAAATTCAATTTTGAGTTCAATTATGTTAAATATTATAATTCTAAATCCAATTTCGAGTTCAATTACGTTAAATATTATAATTGCAAATACTTTTTGTTTTCAATTACGTTTAAGTGCTATTATTTCAAATCTAATTTTGATTTTAACTATGTTAAATATTATAATTCTAAATCTAATTTTGAGTTCATTTACATTAAATATTATAATTCCAAATCGAATTTTGAGTTCAATTACGTTAAATATTATAATTTCAAATCTTATTTCGATTTCAATTACATTAATCTTATTATTCCAATTTGAATTTCAATTACATTAAATGTCATAATTGTAAATCTATTTTTATTTTAATTACGTTAAATATTATAATTTCAAATTTTATTTTAATTTCAATTACATTAAATGTTATTATTTCAATTTCAATTACGTTAAATGTTATAATTGTAAATTCATTTTGATTTCAATTACGTTAATTATTATAATTTCAAATCCAATTTTGAATTAAATTACGTTAAGTATTATAATTCCAAAACCTATTTCGAGTTCAATTATGTTAAATGTTGTTATTTTAAATTTAATTTTAATTTAAATTACATTAAATGTTATAATTGTAAATCCATTTTGATTTCAATCACATTAAAATGTTAAATGTTATAATTGTAAATTCAATTTCAACTTCAATTATGTTAAATATTATAATTGTAAATTCAATTTCGAATTCAATTATATTAAATATTATAATTACAAATCCAATTTCAAGTTCAATTATGTTAGATATTCTAATTTCAAATCTAATTTCGAGTTTAATTACGTTAAAAATTATAATTCTATATCCTATTTTGATTTTAATTATATTAAATATTATAATTTGGTTAATTTTGAATACAATTCAAAGTCCAATTACGTTAAATGTTATAATTTTAAATCTAATTTTGAGAACAATTATGTTATATATTAAATTCCAAATCTATTTTCGAGTTCAATTACATTAAATATTATAATTTCAAATTCTATTTCGATTTCAATTACGTTAAATGTTATTATTCCAAACCTAATTTTGATTTTAATTATGTTAAATATTATAATTTCAAATCTAATTTCGAGTTCAATTACGGTAAATATTATAATTCTATATCCAATTTTAAGTTCAATTACATTAAATATTATTATTTTAATTTCAATTACGTTGAAAATTATAATTATAAATTCATTTTGACTTTAGTTATGTTAAATATTATAATTCTAAATCCTATTTCAATTTCAATTATGTTAAATGTTTTCATTCTAAATCTAATTTTAATTTTAATTACGTTAAATATTATAATTTCAAATCTAATTTAGAGTTCAATTATATTACATAATATAATTTCAAATCCAATTTTGAGTTTAATTACATTAAATGTTATCATTCTAAATCCAATTCGAGTTCAATTATGTTAAATATTATAATTTTAAATTCAATTTCAAGTTTAATTACGTTGAATATTGTAATTCTAAATCTTATTTTGATTTTAATTACGTTAAATGTTATTATTTTAAATTCAATTATGTTAAATTTTATAATTCTAAATTCAATTTTAAGTTCAATTGAAATTAAATTAAAAACTATTCGGGTCGGAAAATTCCTGATCGAGGGAAAAAATTTCCCAAACCCGACCCGACTCGACCCGCGGTGGTAGATGGAAATAGATAAGTAAGCATTCTAGATGGAAATAGATAAGTAAGCATTCGAGTACATTGTTTCTAATGCCGCATAAGTTAAATCACCCACCAAATTAGTATAAGAATAATGCCCACCCCTAATGAAAGACAAGTATCAAGCATTCATTAGCCAAGTATTTTAAACTTTGCAATTGTTGCAAATAGGTCCCTATTTTAGCCATTTATATAAACAAAACTTTAAAAATGTTTCATTAAGGTCTTTATTCCATTTTTGCCAAAATGAGAGCTAAGTTCAAATGTCAAATTGAGTTGAATTCGAAAATCATACTAGAAATGCAAATAAGTGCTACCATTCTAGATTCATAATCCCATCGGACGTTGTAGACTAGAATCGTTCAACGGGATAACTTTGAGTGAGCTTTGAAAGTTTAAATCTTTATCGAATCATCTTTAAGGGTATGTTTCTATTTTTTAAACTACCCTTGATTTGATTATTGAGTGTGGTTGCTGATTGATATGTCTTAATTTTGCTGTGTATATGTATGCTTGACATGCAGTTGAAATTAATCAACATGTACACAATCACATGCATGCACCCTTAATGCACATTAACACCATTCATGCTTTCTTTTGTGTTATTCTTACCCATACCCTCTTTTCTTCAAGAATGCAAGGTCATGGAAATAATCCCAGCCATAAATGAGGTTATGGTAGTGAGGTAGGCTCGAGCTATCGTTGTGGCTAGTGGTGTGAACTTCTAAGGAGTTTTTAACATGCTCAAACTTGGCCTAAAGGCTCTAAAGGTGCTAGGGGCTTCAATTTTGACTTCATCTCATACTGCTAAAGCTTAGGACAGGGGTCGGCGGAGTGAGAGGCACTTGGGTTCCCAAAGTGATACCTTGAGGGTAAAAAGGTTAATCTTAATCCAATCCCTTGAGGCCAATAAGAGACAGAAGCATAGTTGCTTCTGTTAAGCAAGCTGTTGCTCCAACAAACCAATGGACTTCCTCTAGTGCATCCTCAACTCAAGGGAGCCTCAGGCTCTCGGGCACTTACTCGGAAGCAGCTCCACATTGGTCTTTGAACCTCGAGTGATAGTTACACTTTCTGATTTGGTTCTTAGTAAGTGTGCTAGCCTAGAGTATCTCATTCCGTTGATTCACCAGGGAGAATGGTACATGGATGTCAGCCATGCTGAGCGGATTACAAATTAGGACCCAATCACTGCAGTACACCTTGGTGTAAGGAGCCTCTTTAACGTAAGTTGTTTTGCTTTTCTTTAATTTTTTTCTTCTTAAAGTTTTGATTCTCTCCACAATTGTTTAGGCTACTTATGCTTTTGCTAGTTAACACATAAACTTCCTGTGAAGGTTGCTGAGAGTCTAACAACTTGAGGTGAATTTGGCCAAAGCAAGGTAAGAAGTGCTCGAGCAGAGGTTGCAGAGACAAAAATCATTGACGCAGAAAGCAAAGTCTTAGAGTTAGAGAGGTAGAAGGCCTTATTGGAACAGGAATCTTCCTCAACAATTGTTGCGACTAAAAGTAGGGTCTTTAAGCTAAACCAACAAAATGTTTGGTGAAGGCTAAGTTTATTAAAACTTGACATAAGCTCAATACCCTCAATTAATTCAATGAGGACATGGCTACTCGGATTGATGAATTAACTTAAGGTTGATAGGGTTTACCCTAATGACTATGGTAAAGGGTGGCACGTCGGGGTCTTGAATGGGTTCTCAAGGGGCATGAAAGTCTTTGATGAGCACTACCCTGACTTGAATCTTTAGTGGCTGTAGGATGCCATGGGCCTCCGCTCTGAGGCCATTAAGTACTTTTACTATCCCACCTCTAAAACATCTTTTGTACCCAGCTTCTTTGACAACTGCCCCAACTATTGCCCCAACCTCTGATGTACCAACTCTTATTACCAATACCCCTCATGTTGATATGGTTCCCCATGTTGTTGAGGTCTCTCTTGCTATTGTGTTGCCCCCTAAGGATGTGGTTGTCATTGATGATGAAGATCATGTTGCTTGGGTTGCTTAAAGATTTTTTGAATTTTCCCTTTTCTTGGGAAAAATTTTATTTTTTAAATGTTGATGATACTTTTTGGGTGGTCAAGGTTAATTTTTGAACAATGATTTCTTCTCTCCCTTCTTTTTGTTAATAATCATTTTATGAATAATATGTGAATTTTTTATGCTCGTGGATGTTGATATAGTAGTTTCTTTCATTTGCCTAAGCTATTTTATCTAACCCTTTAGTTGGAATATTATTTTTATCTTAGATATTTGCAATAGTTCTCTATCTAGGTTGGTTGTGGATTTAAACAAGTCAGTCTTACTGTTGTAGAATGTTGACCCTCTGTTGGGGTGTATGTAGAATTGTAAGATCCTTTCCCTAAATAGGTTGCGGACCATTAATCCATCATCTCTCGTAGGGACGTTTGTAGAATAATAGAAAAATTATTACCCCAAGTGGGTCGAGGACACCGTCGATCCACTATCCCCATAGGGATGTTTGTAGAATTGTATAAAAAATCCTCACCCTAAGCGAGTAAAGGACTTCATCGATCCATTTTCCTTATTGGGGCATTGGTAGAATTGTAGAAAAGATCATCACCTTGAGTGAGTTAAGAACTTTTCCAATTCACCAGCCCTCATAAAGAAGTTTCCACCATTTCCCGTAGGGATATTGGTAGAATTATAGAAACGATCTTCACCCAAAATAGGTTAAGGACTTTGGCAGTCCACTGTCTACTGTGGGGATGTTTCCACCATTCAACCGTAGAGAGATTGATGGAATTATAATAAAGATCCTTAATTTGAGTGGGTCGAGGATTTCAACGATCTACCAACCCCCATGGGGACCTTTCCACCATCCTCTGTGGGGATATTGGTAGAATTATAGAAGAGATCCTCACTCTAAGTTGGTCGAGAACTTTGTTGATCCACCATCCCTCGTGGGAATATTTCCACCATCCCCTGTAGAGACGTTGGTAGAATTGTAGAAGAGATATTCACCGTAAGTGGGTTGAGGACTTCGTCAATCCACCATTCCTCATGGGAATGTTTCTACCATCCTCTGTGGGGACGTTGGTAAAATTGTAAAAGAGATCCTCACCCTCAGTAGGTCGAGGACAGTAGGGTAGGGTAGTTGATTTAATAGTGAAGTAATTAATTCATATACTATAGGATAATTAATTCATTTATAGTACTAGACTTTATTAAATTTCATAACATATATCACTCTTTTACAATAATAGAACACAAAAACAAAGTTTACTTGAAGTCACTCATGGGTAACACTTCTTAAGATGCTTTGCATTCTATAGTTTTCTCAATGTCATACTGTCAGTATGTTGCAGTTTGTATGCCCCCACCTAAACTCTTCTTATAACCTTGTAGGGCCCTTCCCATGTCGAGCCAGAACCCTATTAGTTGAGTTTTTGGTATGGGGAGCACTTTTCTTAATACTAAATATCCTTTCATAAATTCATGTACCTATACCTTCTTGTTCTAATACTGAGCCATTTTTTGTTGGTAGGCAGTGAATCTGACCATATTTAGTTCTCTCATTTGTTTAACTAGTTCCTAAATTGCCCATTGGTTTTTAGGTGGGTTAAAGAGGCAAATCGAAGTTATATCTCTAGTCATTTATATAAATTTTTTATAGTTGCTGTTATGGAACTACTTCCATAGTCAGTGATGATTGCCTTTTATACCCCAAACCTACATATCCAGTTTCTCCACATAAAATCGATAACCTTTTTCTTAATAATGCTAGATAGTGCTTCAACTTTTACCTATTTTGTAAAGTAGTCCACGACCACTATAGCATACTTGGCAGATCCCTTCCCTCTAGATAAGAGCCCAAATAGGCTAAGGCCCTATTGTGGCAATGGCTAAGGTCCCGACACGGTACTTAGTTTCTCAGGGAAAATGAGTGGTGCTTGGATATTGTCTGCAAAGTTTTGACAAATATCGCACTGTCTAACTAGTTTCTTAGCATTCTAAAGCATTGTAGGCCAATAGTACCCTGTTCTGAAGGCTTTGTGAGCTAGAGCCTCTACCACCGAGTGATTTTTATAAATTTCTTCATGGATTTCTCTAAGTTCTCAGTTTTCTTCCCCGAGCTCTAAACATCTCATATATGTGTGAGAGAACCTTACTGATATAGTACCTTATCTAACAATGTGTATTAAGTGGCCTTGTAACAAAGTTGTCTTGCCTCTCATTTATTTTTTAGAAGTGGCCGATTCATTATGTGCTCTTGATTGGATCCATCCAGCTAGGTCAATGATCTACTTGCATTACTTTATTCTTAGTTTATTGAATTCCATAACATATATCACTTTTTTACAATAATAGAACACAAAAATAAAGTTTACTTGAAGTCACTCATAGGTAGTAATTCTTAAGAGGCTTTGCATTCTATAGTTTTCTAACTATTATACCGTCGGTATGTTGAAGTTTGTATGCCTTCGCCTAAACTATTCTTATAACCTTGTAAGGTCCTTCCCTTATCGAGCCAAGAACTTCGTCAGTCGGGTTTTTGGTACTGGGTAGCACTTTCCTCAATACTAGATATCCTTTCATAAATTCATGTGCCTATACCTTCTTGTTATAATACCGAGCCATTGTTTGTTGGTAGGCAGTGAATCTGACCGTAATTAATTTACTCCTTTGTTCAACCAGGTCCTAAATTGGCCATTGATTTTTAGGTAGGTTAAAGAGGCAAATTGAAGTTATATCTCTAATTATTTATATAAAGTTTTTGAAATTACTGTTATGGAACTACTTCCATAGTTAGTAATGATTGCTTTTTATACCTCAAACCTATATATCAAATTTCTCCACATAAAATCGATAACCTTTTTCTTAATAATGCTAGATAGTGCTTCAACTTCTACCTATTTTGTGAAGTAGTCCACGACTACTATAGTATACTTGGCAGATCCCTTCCCTCTAAATAAGAGCCTGAATAGGTTGAGGCCTCGTTGTGGCAATGGCTAAGGTCCTGACACGGTACTTAGTTTCTCGGGGTAAGGGAGTGGTGCTTGGATATTGTTTGCGAAGTTTTGACAAATATCGTACTGCTTAACCAGTTCTTTAGCATTGTAGGCTAATAGTACCTTGTTCTGAAGGCTTTGTGGGCCAGAGCCTCTACCACCGAGTGATTTTTATAAATTTCTTCATGGATTTCTCTAAGTTCTCAGTTTTCTTCCTCGAGCTCTAAACATCCCATAAATGTGTGAGAGAACCTTATTGATATAGTACCTCATCTAACAATGTGTATCAAGTGGCCTTGTAACGAAGTTGTCATGCTTCTTATTTATCTTTTAGAAGTGGCCGATTCATTATATACTCCTAATTGGATCCATCCAGCTAGGCTGAGGATCTATTTGCATTACTTTATGCTTAGTTTCATGTATGCTTGGTACCTGAATAAGCTCTAGCTGTATTGATTTATGAATTCGATCTTTATTCGTGGAGGCTAGTCGTGATAAGATATCAGCTAGGTGGTTTTCAGCTCTCACAATTAGTTGCACTATCATTTCTTCAAATTGCCTAACTATCTCTCATAATTTCTTGAGATAAGCATACCTTTAGATTTGGCATCTTAGTTCACTTGTTTCACTATAAGCTGAGAATTACTTTTTACTAAGATTCTATTAGCTTGGAGTTCTCGTGCCACTTTCAACCTAGCCAACAGAGCCTTATACTTTACTTTATTATTTGATGCTAGAAATTTAAACTGAACTGCATAATAAATCTCATCCCCTTTTGGACTGATCAAAACCACTCATGCTCCGTATTTCTAGGAGTTGGATGCTCCATTGATGTAAAGAGTCCACATCACGGTTCCATGTTTTAAAAGTTCCTTTGTGTAGATTTCAGTTATCATTCCCTTGGGGTGTATTCAACCACAAAGTCTACAAGTGCTTGGACTTTAATTATTTCCCTCAATTATACTATATATCAAACAAGTTGAGTTTGATTGCCTATCTAACTAGTTGGCCCGAGCGATCGAGTTTGTGTAGAATTTGCCTTAAGGATTGATCGGTGGGTATGACTATGGTATAGGCTTGAAATTAAGGTCTTAATTTTCATCCTAAAATAATAAGTGCCAAATTTAACTTTTCAGCAGGCAGGTATCGACTCTCTAGATTGTCAAAAGATTTACCAACAAAATACACTGCCCTTTGTACCCTTGCTTCTTCTTTGACTAGCTTCAAACTAACTGCCTCAGCTGATACCCTAGTTACATGATGAGCTGATCCCTAACCACTGGAATTTCTAGATGGATAGGTTGTACAAGGTAATCTTTTAATTGTTAGAAAGTGTCCTCCATTATAGGTTCTGCCTATTTCTTTACCTCATTCTAATGGCTTGCAAGAACTCAAATCACTTGTTGGGTATTTTTGATATAAATGTTTTAAAGGCTACTACTCTGCCCGTGAGCTATTGAATTTCTTTCATGGTGTTTGGGGATTTCATCTCTAAAATAGCTCTAATCTTATCTGGCTTGGCTTTGATACCTCTTTTGCTAACTATGAATTCAAGGTATTTTCTTAACTCTACCCCATAGGCACATTTTTCTAAATTCAACTTCATTTCATGCCCTTTTAATATCTCAAATATTCCCTTAAAGAGTTTAACATGGTCTTCTAGTTATATTGGTTTAGCAATCATATTATTCACATAAACTTCAACGCTTCTTTCTATTAAAGTTTTGAACAGCTTGTTTACCAGCCTTTGATAAGTAGCCCTAGCGTTCTTAATGCCAAATGGGATCATCTTGTAATAATATGTGCCTTGATGGGTCATAAATGATATTATCTTCTGGTCAAGGTGAAACATCTTGATATGATTATACCTTGAGAAGGCATCTATAAAACTTAAAAGGGTATGGCCGGCCATCAAGTCCATAAGCTAATTAATTTTTGGAAGGGAAAAATTATCGTTAGGTTATCCTTGTTCAAATCTGTGAAGTCAATATACATTCTCTATTTCTTATTATCCTTTTTGACCATTATGACGTTAGCCAACCACTTAGGATAATTAACTTCCTTTATAAAATATATGGTTAATAATTTCTCCACATCTGTAGCTACCGCTTATTTCCTCTCTTGGTTAAAATTTCTCATTTTTTACTTGCTGGTTTAAAAGAGGGGTTGATTGCTAGTGTATGAGGGATTAAAGATGGATTTATGACTGACATATCTTCGTAAGACTAAGAGAAAATATATGAGACTTCTTTTGTAGGGCCACCAACCCATCTCAGACCTCAAGTTTCACCAGGGACCCGATCTTAACTACCGTCTCAAGTGAGCCTTATCTTACTTACACTAGTAATAGCTCTTCCACTAGTTTTGGGGATTTAACTTTTTCCTATGGGACCACTGTGGTGATATAATAAGTTTTTCTAGCAGAAACCGCGTAATAGCTCCATGCCATCTTTTGATCTCCCGACACAATGCCAATGCTTTCCCCCACAAGAAATTTAAACTTCAATTAGTGGATTGATAGAGCTTCATTTGTCTTTCTCATGGACGACCGCCTTACTAAAACTTTGTAGTGAAAGGGTTAGTCTACCACAATGAAACTTGTCATTACACAACTATCTCCAAACCTTTGCAGTGTGGCTTTTGTTTTCTCCATCTTTAAATCTTTGATCCTTAGCTCATCTAGTGATTCCTTGAAAATTTTATCCACTAAGCTCTCCAGATCGACAAAGACTCGATGCATCTCTATGCCAGCTACTTGCACTTGTATCACTAGCACATCGTCATGTGCGTAACTTATGTCTTAGGCATCCTCCTCCATGAATATGATGGGAACTTCCTACACCTGTGGCCTTTTACGGTTGGGATATTGCATGTCACCTAGTGCCCCACCATGAAATATTTGGAATAGTTTTTTCACTGTTGTTAAAGTCTTCCACTATAGTGGGCCTCCCAGAGATAATCATGGTGATGACTAAAAAAGAAAGTCCTTTGTTCGGGGTATTCTCTTAACATCCTATGCATTGGTGGTTAGCTCGAAATTTATTTAGATATTCATTCATGGCCAACTGGTCAACTTGTTTCTATAAGTCCAAGAATTCTTCTATGTCATGATCCATGTCCTACAGGAAATTGTAACTTTTGGTGGTGTCAAATCGATCTTGGGTGGTGTCTTCAGAGGAAGAGGTCTTGTAAGCAATCCCCGATCTTTAATGGCCTTAAACACAATCTCCAAAGGAGTTACAAGAGGAGTAAGCCCTTCTATATTTGCCACATCAGGTGGGCTTTTTCATTCTCTCTCTTTGAGTCAAGTCTCACGATCGATTTGCCAGTTGATCCACCTTTGGGTATATAGTAATACATTGGGGTATCTTGTCCCTTATCCCCAAAAAGAATCTTCTTTTAGAGACCTCCTTCCTATTTCCCGAGGTCACATTTTCCCCCAAGTAATGTTTGTTCTAGTTGCCTTATTGGCCTCTTCCTTCTCTTTCAATTATGATGTACTTAAGTGCTTGCTCGTATGTGGCTGTATAGTTTGGGATCGAGTCTTCTGTGAGGTAATACTAGAATCAGTCCACTTTTAAACTAGTCTTTAAGGCTTCCAAGTTTATAGAAAGGTAAAATGTCCCGAGCCGAATCACCTTCCTATAGATTATATATTCTTTTTAACTTTTTGTTAATCCTTGTTTGACCTTTTATAGGTGTCGAGGGTCTTTAACCGCTTCACAGGATCCTCTATAGTGTTGGGTGAACTTGTTTGTAAGCTCACTATAAGAGAAGGTACTCCTATGCTTTAACCCCCAATACCACGAAAGAGCAGGCCTTTCTAAATTTATATGTAATAGCCTATACATCTGCTCTCGCTTCAAACTTACGATAAATAACAAGTTAGTAACATAATGGTCAGTGTTGATGGTTTCCTTATAGGTGGGAAGGTTGGATAGCCTTAACCCTGTGGGTAACTTCTTATCCCTCAGTTTGTCTACTAAAAGTGACTTCCTTTCCCTTTCTGTTCTCAGGGGAGAAGGATCCCTTTTTTCTCACTCCTCAAGCAAGCTGTGCAACTTTTTGTCTAATCTTCGAACCTTTTCCTCCAAAGGGGTTTCCTAATTTTCCTTTGATATTTTCTCTCTTGGTTTTCTTGTTCTACTCCCAAAGGCTCCCTTCCTAGCCTATGATCAATAATGTGCCTTGAATCTCTAACCTTGGACTGGGCGCGTTCCTCAAGTCAGTGTTTGTCTAAAAAAGAAGGTGTTGTGTGTAAAGGAACCAACCAAAATAATTGTAATATTTATTGTGCGTATATGCATGAGTAGTTTAAATAATGAATTAATTAATCAATGATGAATGAATAATTCATGAATAACCACCTATATTTATAGAATATGAATTCCAATCTTTTTCAAAGTATTCATGCATGAATATAATTTAAATTTTGATTAAAGAGAGTGTAAGTCCGATTTAAAATTTATTCTCACTATTTCTGTTGGTAGGAGAATTTTGGAGAAAACCAACTAACTTTTCTCTTAAAATTCTCTCATCTGTTGAATCTATCTTATAATCTAAAATTTATCAAATCTTTAATAAAGATTTTTATTATTATTATTCATTTAAACATTTTTGGATAAGTGGTGTGTTGTAATTAACCTGGTACCAATTATGTTTAATTTTGATACCTACAATGATAATGACAATAATGATGGAAAGAAGTAACTAAAAGTAACAACAGCACTTGCAAAAGGTTTATCTGATAATTTAGCTAGGTTTAAGAAAATATTACCTAACCATGCACTTCTTGCTATTGAAGTTCAAATTTACCGAGAAAATAATTAAAAAAAGGTTTGAATTACTTTCTTCACATTTCACTCACATACCCATGTGGAAACTATTTACATGATTCACTGTAATGATATTAGCATCAGATATATCTCATTTTAATGGAATCGTATTATGATTATTACCTTCAATTGGTAATATTGACTGGTTTGGGGAAAGCAAATTATTCCTTGGCAAAGATCCGTCTTTGCTTGTTTTATAGCCAGGACCGCAGACCCGTTTCAAGAGATAAAAAAAAGAAGGGGTTTAACCACAGAGCGTGGCTTGTGGGCTAGAGAGATAGAAAGGGCATATACAAAACTATATAAAATGTGACTGTCTAAATTTATTACCACTTCCTGCTTTGATCCTCGGGAAGGGTTTTACCTTGGAGAAAAGTTTTTAATTTTTTTTAAATGTTTAATAAATTATATAATTTATATATAATAATTAATAATTAAGTATTATTATTATTATATGTTATAATATTTTTAATGAATTGTTAAACTTAAGTTAAATGTGTGAATTATAATATTTATATATTATTATTATTATTATTTGAAGGATTTATTTATATATATATATTAAATATTAAAGAATTATTATATATTTAATTACTTTTATTAGAATTATTATTTAGACTACTTGCGACTATATAAAGAAGCTTAATCTTTTATTAAGAATTAGTGTGTGTGAGTAAAGAAGAGAAAATAAGTTTTTTTTTTCTTTTTAAAAGGTAAAGGGGGTATATCGAAGCACAAAGAATTTTGTTCCCTTACCTCCCCTAGAGTTGAACTTAGACAATTTACTCAATAAATATAAGACCACGCCGCCGGACCATGCCCTTGGGGCTGAAAAAGAAAAGTGTTTTATGTATATGTATATTTTTTAAAAGAATACATTTTTCATTTTGTGTTTAGAACAATTTTAATAATAAAAATTTGGTATAATTTTTAGGCGGTCGTGCTAATAAAGAATAGTAACTGTGAGCATATGATTGAATTTTGGAATAATATAAATTCGTTATTATTCATACAATGAGGGGACTATTTATTTTTAGAACAATACTCTTTAACATACTTCTTTATACTTAAAGTCAAATTCTATTTTTCTTTATTCTTTCTTTATATTTAATTTTTATTTTTTTATTGGTAATTTTTATCTTACAAATATTTAACAATATATACTTTAATATATAATTGAATAATGTTAAACATAAATTTTACCCACACTTTATCACCGTATATTAGCAAGCAGGCACATTTTGGTGAAAACTATAAAGCTATAAAACCCTAGTGAAAAAAATGGTCTCCGTTGACTAGTATTGAGGGCATACAATATGGGCATTCTCTTGCTCCCTCCCTATCTCTTATCTTTCTCATTGCACCGTTCATCTTGTTGCTTCACTTATCTGAACTCAGCATATATATACAAGAGAACAAAAATTTAAGTAGGTCAGGGCATTTTGTTTGGGAGCAGAAAAAAAAGCAAATGCAAACAAAAGCAAAATCAAAAGTGTTTCGACATAATTCAAAATTGATTTTGAGTGGAGGCAATGTGAATGCTTAAAAGAATCCAAATTAAACATAAATGGGTTGTCCCTTCAAATCCTCCAGGAGAAACTTTGATGACAAAGCGCTGCATTGGAGAGCAACCTTTCCAACATCAGAAGTGGCAATGACTGACTAGACTCACACTTTAAATTATATGCAAACGACTTAATAATGAGATTGGAGGATTGACACAAAGTCCTTAGAAAATTTCAAATGTCCTTGGTATATTTTTGTCTCTCCTTTGAAAATTTTAATGCATTGGACAGCTTATATATCTGATTAAACATTGGCTGTAAGTCAAAAAAAAAAGTGCTAACCGGAGATTAGCATCATCAACAAAACAAGACAAACTAACAGACCCATTTGACATCCACTTCGGCTGAATATAAATTAGAAAAGTAAAAGATGAACTACTATATAAAGAGGGGTATGCTTGTTGCTACTTCAGTTCACAAATATATTCCAAAGCCTGAGAGGAACAAATTAAAATGGCCAGCATCAAGTTCTGGGTATGTCTTGCTTTAATTTTGCTAACATTCTCAAGGTCTGAAAGTAGATCTCTTGAGCATTATCGAGAGAGGAAGAGCGTTGCAATAACCCAAATATGGCGAGTAATATTGCTTACAGAAAAAACTAGAGAACTCGAGGTAAAGTTGGGGAATGGTGATGAAGAGACTGGCAGTGGCGGCAGCTATGACGAGTCAAAGAGATATAGTCCTGGAGGACCTGACCCCAAACACCATTAGGGTCACTCTTTTACCGAGTTTCTTGGAGAGACTGCCAGTCCTCGATGAATTGAGGCACAGCATGAAGCTTAATTTTTTGACTTGTAATTCAAGTTTTAAATGTACCTAGTGATGCAATGCATAACCTTTTCAGTTTCTTCGTACAGGAAAAAGTGTGGCTGAAGTACTCTTACAGTACCAGTTGTGTGGGCTCAAAATTATAATCTAAAACAAAGTGAAAATCTTCCCTATAAAAAGAATATGTGCAGTGTTTAAGAAAATTATATATATATATATATATATATATGTGTGTACATATTTTCTTATAATATATAACATGACTTTATTGATCTGTGTACATACTTTCGGAGTATAGAAAATTTTCACACAAAATAAAGATAAATATGAAGTCAACTTATTATGAGAATTGACCGTATTTATAATTTAATGGAAGTATCTATTTTCTCTCAAGTATAATCTTACATATATACTTCATGAATAATGAATCGTGTTCTAGAAACTAGAAAAGAAGACGTAAGAGCAGTCTCCTTCGGTTCTTACGATAACATTAACGGGGGTTTTGTTAAGTGTGAGATCATCCACACCATATTATGTCACGATCAAATAATTAATGACTTGCACGACCTGCAAAGGCATTGCATTTTTAAAATTTTAAAATATATTTTTTTTAGATCAAATTGGCAACTTGACTGAATTTTGTACGATCAAAAATATTCAATTTGCATTAATCCTCCGGAAGAATTATTAAAAAAAAAAATCAACTACCACTTACAAGGCTCAACACATGCATCCTCAATTCTTCCGCAATGAAATAATTTTAACTCAAAATTAATTAGTAAACTCTATAATGCATATATCTCTTTTATGGTTAAATTCCTAATCATTAAAGAGCTTATAATTCTCTTCGAAGGAGCCTACCATCTACAACAATCTGTTTTAGACATAAAAATTGTGTAACGATCAAATCAGATAAACCTACTTTTAGTATTTTGTAGCTTAGTAATCGTGTAGAAGTTAGGTAATCAATACAAAAGAAACACTCTTTATTGGGCAAATATGCAAAATGCTAAATGCAAATGCACTAGTTCACTCTTTTTGTGATATCCTAACATTTTGTGCCAAATGCTTCCTTTCTTATTGTACCGACTGCTAGGTAGTCATTTCGTCAAATACTTTTTAATGTAAAATCATATTAAAAATTTAAAACCAAGCATGGGACCTAAAGCTAATCTATACAAATTAATTAATACGAAGCAAAGGTATATAACGTAATACCTAAAAGCTATCCTTTTAACATCGATATGTATTACTTCGTATACACGTGGTCCCATGTCATGAGCCTAATCCTTGCAAGGTCAATATAGTTTTTTTAACTCTTAGTTTATATAATTTTTTTTTTAACAAACAATAGGCTTTTCATTAATTTAACGACCACTAGAGAAAGTTTTATTGAGATAACATTAAATTATCTAAACAAAAAAATGTTAGAATCACATCCCTTATCTCCGTTTAATAGTTAACATGTATAATCAAAATAGGTAATATTTAACAGTATTACTATATGTATAAACTAATTATACAAATTCATCTATGTTATCTGATATGGCTGAATATAGTTAGAAAGATAAATATAAAATAAAAAATAATAACTTAAACATATAAAGTGATAATAACTTTATCATGACATATTAAGTGTATGTTTGATAGATTTTTTCTATTGGTCAAAAGAGATCTGTTAATATTAAAAGTTCTATTGACGCATATACTTTAATAGTAATTTTTTTTTAATTCTATGGCATACTCTTCATAACAATAAACTCTATTCAATTAATATGCTTTTAATGTTTATTGAAACCTACTATATCTTCATATCTCTACAACCATCATATCTCTATAAAGCTCTCTACCAAAAAGTTCTTTTTTCATAAGTATATACTACTTTATTTTATATTATTTTTCAATTGTTATATCAAGCACAATAATTTATTTAATTCATTTATTACTATGGTTAATTTTACTTAAATTCTTATAAATTTATAATTATTGATATTTAGAGTTCTAATTATTTTGGCCATTATTTCATAATGATTGCAAAACTAAAATTTTAGTATGAATCACTTTTGTGTTTTTTATAAAAATATATTAGTTTAAAAAACTTTATTTAGAATTTAAACCTTAACGTGGCAGTTAGTTAAAAATATATTAGTTACACCTCAATGCTCCATTAGTTAAAGAATGCATGTTTGTCTTCAATTACCGCTATTAACGCTCTATTATAATTTATGAAATGACATCATCAATACATTTTCATTTTATTTGATGTAAAAAAGAATGAATTGTTTATAATTTAAATATAAGATTTATTAAGTGTTTTTTTTATAATTTAATAACAGATAAATACTTTTAACAATGTATAACCAAACAATTTATTTTTTAAAAAGAGTCTTAATTGACAACAAAATGATCAATGACTTTTTTTTAAAGCTTTATGTCTAAAGGCTTTTTCTTTTTAAAATTTTATTTAAGAAGTTATAAATAATATGAGTGAACCTAATTTGTACATATAGTATTATTCAAATTATAAATGCTACAATCTAAGTGATACAAATACAATACTTGTTTAAAACTATAATAGAGATGATGGAATATTGTAGTAAATAACATGGACATTTGAAATTAGTGTCACATCAATAGAAAAAAAAAGATAAATACTAATTTTAGTGAGATAGATGACTTCTACTTGCTGGTTTGCAGATGATGTTGCAAATTCATTTTTAACTTGATTTTGAATTATAAAGTTTTTTAGAAAATGAAAGTATAAATTTTATAATTTGAAATTTTGATAAAATATTTCAAACATAAAAGTTACAAGTATATTTGGTACTAATTTTGAAACCTGAAGTAGGAGAAAAAGAAAATACAGGACATTCTTTCTAGAATTTCTCTGCGAGTCTTTTTAGGTATTTGACTCTCTTTTTCCACTTTTTACTTCCTGTTTTCTTTTTTCTTCTAAATTGCTTTCTCAACAAGGAAAGAAATCGATGATCTTTTCTTTCTCGCTTGCTTCTTAGAATGACAAGATCCCGAGTATATTTTGCTATATGTTTGGATCATGATTAATTTTTGTCTCAAGTTAGGCTTCTCGTTAAGATTTTGACCTGTAAATCTTATCACAGAGAACCTTTTCAAAATATCATGAGGGAGTTTATGAAAACCTATTGGCAATCTATTCTTCAAATGGATGAGACATGATGATTTTCTTTGTGAATTTTGTTAGAAAAATTTAAAGAGTATTTCAAAATAAACAAATTGAAGACAAGTTAAAGACATAATAAATGGCCAAGAGAAAAATAAGAGCCAGCACTATGACGTTAGAGGTTAAGGCCGCGACACTGGAACTTCAAAAAATCTCTCCTTAAAATAGTATATGAGCATCATAGTGCTAAGAGGTTAGCACTGTGATACTGCATTGTTATTGAGCTAGTGCTATGGCACGGAGCAATCTACGCTATGACACTAAATATCTTAGAAAGTGAACATCGCGATACTGGACATTCTAAGTCATAACATTGGTAATTGTAGGTGATTGTCTAAATAGCCACTTTGAGTAGCAGTCTTTGTAGCTTTTGGAAAAGGCTTGGTAGTTATATGAACAACAACTTTAGATTATAAATTAGTGGCCTCTTCTAAATGAATATATAATACAATTTTTAGGCTTAACTTTATTATTACTACGTCTTAATTTTTAGTCCAAAGTTTAAATATAATTATTTATTCTTCAAGAAAATTTCATTCGATTGGGCATACTTGCAACTTTTAATTTTGTAATTGAATCTTGGAGGCAATATTGTCATCCAACCTTTTTGCACCAACTTTATTATTACTCCGTCTTAATTTTTAGTCCAAATTTTAAACATAATTATTTATTGTTCAAGAAAATTTCATTCGATTGGGCATACTTGCAACTTTTAATTTTGTAATTGAATCTTGGAGGCAATACTGTCATCTAACCTTTTTGTACCAAGATAATACTCTTGAGAGGGTAGAAAGAGTCATAAGGACAAAGCATAGCACGCCTTGACAAATTATAAACATTGCATCCATAATATAGATTTCCAACAATCTTAAGACTATTTCTATGGATACAACTATGGATGCATCTCTATTGGTTGTCACAAAATTCTAGTCTGAAGCAATAAAAATTCTACTATTTGATGGGAAATATTTTAAATGATGGCATGATCGAGTGTTCAATGCATTGGATGTTATGAATTTGGTAGAATTTCTCACACAACAGCCTCTAAAATTTGATATAGACAACTATATTGAAGTGCTCCAAAAATAGGTTAAGATGAATTATATGATGTTTATTCTGCTTAAAAAAAGCATATGAGATTTGGGTACGATTAAAAAAATACATTATAAAAGATGCTGGTGCCCAAAAACATATTATGCCAATTTCTCAGACTTTAAATTATCTAAGAGAAGGAAGTCAATTCTCAAATAAATGACTTTAATCCGTTGATCAATTATTTCAAGAGTAAGGATATAATTCTTTTAAAATATTTTGTGGTTGGTTGTTTAATTAAAAAGTTACCAGAAGTTTAGAAGGATTATAAGAAAAGAAACAAGCACAAAAGGAAGCATATGAAATTGGACAATGTTATCATCTAATCAGAATTAAAGGAAAGAATTTCCAAAGGGAGAGAATTGAGAAGGCCAAAGAAATTATTTCTAAGGCTAACCTAGTTGAAAAGAATGTTATTTCAAAGGAGAAGTAATCTAAACTCGCGAACAAGTAATTCTTCAAGAATACAATGCCTTCATTTAAAAGAAAAGGTAATTGCTATGTATGTGGTAAATTTGTTCATTTTGCTAACCAATGTAGGTACAAAAATTGAGATAAAAGGGAGACAAAAAGCCTTCTAAGGACAATTTGGTTGAGAGAGATGGTATTATTGCTATCATTGTGGTTTCCCAAGTGAACATGGTTGCAACAAACAGCAAACAACGAAGATTGGGTCATAAATATCTAGTGCCACAAGATATATATATATATATATATATAGTGATAGAAATACTTTCTATGACTTTGCTCATATGAGTGATGTACAAGAATATATTTACTTGGTGATTCTCGCTCTACACATGTGGTGGGAAAAGAGAAAGTTCTTCTCAAATTTCCATCTAAACAAATACTTGCATTGAAAAATGTGCTCTATGTTCTTAATATTAGATACAATCTCATTTCTATATTTTTACTTGGTAAAGCTAATATAAAAGTCTCATTTGAAGGGGGACAAACTTGCAATGATCAAGAATGAGGTCTTTATTAGAAAAGAATATTGCTCCAACAATCTGTTCAAGTTTAATATACTTGACACATGTACTAATAAAAGTACTACTTCTTTTGCTTATATTGTTGACTCTATTAGTATATGGCATCGTTGACTTGGTCATGTGAATTTCTCTTATTTAAAGAAAATAAAAATGTTGGTTTACTTTCTAAGATGAATCCAAAAAATGTTCACAAATGCGATATATGTGTAGACGCAAAATTCACAAAGAAAATCTGCATACCAACATCTTTGAGAGAAATTGAAATACACAGTTTAATTTATATTAACCTTGGTGATTTGAAAGATAGTATAACTAGAGGGCATAAAAGGTTCTATATAACCTTTATTGATAATTTTTTATTTTTAAGAAATAAAGATGAGGCATATAAAAAATTCTTGATCTATAAATAAGAAGTTGAAAATTAACTTAGAAAGAAAATTAAAAGATTAAGAACTGATAGAGATAGAGAGTATATTTCCAACATGTTTAATGCTTATTGTAAATATAATGGCATTATATATGATATTGCACCTCCGTATTCATCTGAATCAAATGAGGTCACTAAAAGGAAAAATAGAACTCAAAGTTAGTTAAGTTTTAGGGAACTAATAAATTTGTAAAGGGAAGCAATACTTACTACTTGCCACTTATAAAATAGAATATCATATAAAAATTTGGTAAAATACCATATGAGCTATAAAGAGACTGTAAGCCTAATATATCATATATTAAAATGTAGGGTACTATAACTTAAATATTATTTTACCCAAGTATAGGTTGTCTTAATTGTAATATTTAACTCATGAGTCCGAGTGTCGTATCTAGAGGGAGTGGTCACCAAGAGCAAAGGTTATTTGTGAATGTTCAAGAATAATGATGTATTGTACCTAAAGATGGAAAAGTATTGGTTGATTTTAAAAGAAAGGATTACCAAATGTAAATTGTTAAATCAATTAAAAGAATACTAAGGCATTAGAGATCCACACTTGGGTTGTAGTAGAGTTTTTTTTATCCTTCTTACTCATTTGAGAAAGGCTTTCCAATTGTTTGAAAAACATCATTTATAAAAATCAGTTGTTGATAGATAGAAGATTTTGTCAAGTATTCATTGTGCCCTTTAGTCTACAATGAACCAAGGCTTCAATCAAACCAAAATAATTTTCATAAATGATAAATCAAAACATTTGAAAATAACCATAAATATTGATGCACAAAAGTAGGTATCAAAGAAATAAGACTACAATTCCATTAAGTGTTTCCCTTTTAGCCTTAGCTAAGAGTTTAGAATAACATAACTTGAGAAAATAGAATACCATGAGAAATGAACTAAAGATTATAAATTTATAGAAGGTCACCATTTCCTTTCTACCAAAGGTGTCCTTATATAGGTAAATTTATGGGCACTATTCACGTATGACTAAATCTTCAACATTGTTGGCTACCAAACCTTCTAATAAATTTACAATGCCTTTTTGACTATGAAGCTGGCCGAATTGGACATTTTACTCAACTAACCAATTGTATATAATTAACTTATCTTTCCGTAGCTTCTAGAATCATACCAATTGAATACTTATTTTGTGAAATATGATCTAAATACGAAAGATGGGTCAGGTTGAGCGTAGCTTGCAATTCAGTTTTGTTGTGTCCTAATTTTGGTCCATGATATATTGGATTTGGACTTTTGATTGTTCATCAACTTTTTATAGGTTTGAGTCATTCTTCTCCGGTTCAAGAATTCTTTATTTTGAATTTAAGATTGAGAGTTATGTCTATTTTACTAAACTTGTAGAAAAATATCTATTAATCACAAATTAAGGAAAACACTTTATTCTGGCTTAAAATTACAAAAATGATAAAATTAGTAATATTCTAAATATAGAATGATGATTGACGTCCTTAAAAAATATTCATTTTCAAGTGTTCATTATAGGGTGTCTTGAAATGGTCTTGATTCTCGATCTTAAAAGAATTAGGATGGGACCTAAAACAGTTAATTATATGTTTATAGGGTATGCATAGAACAGTGATGTATATAGATTCTTGCTATTGAAAGATAAAGATAAAATATTTGATACAAACACCATCATTGAATCTAAGAATGTCTGAGTTCTTTGAAATAAGTTTTTCTAAGAAAACCCAAAGTGAAAATCATTGCCTTAAATAGAAGTACAATGTAATCCTCTTGAAAGTTTACATAATGAACTTAAGTGATGCGAATTAGGTTACAAAAGTTTCACAAGATTCTTTGAGCATCCATAAGGGTCTAATGACAAGGGTAAGAACCAAGAAAATGAAAAAAAACATTACATAAGTTAGTTGAGCATATCTAAAATTTAGGCTTTGTTTAAGATGTTAAACTACCTTAATTGAGTGTTCAAGATAATTAATGTTTTGTCAGTGTTATTCAAGTTTCTTTAAGTGATATGAAGTGATTTACATGAAGAATAAAATAAGGTATAATCAATTTAGGAAGGAAATCAGACGCATTAAGAGAAATAATGGGATACAGATATGCCCTTTATTTTGTTTTCTAGTTTCTTTATTTTGTTTCTTAATTTCTTAGATTCTCGTTTTCCTTATTTCTTTTTTAGTTTATGTTATATTTAAAAACAAAGGTACATGATTATTTTATTTTCTTAATATATTTGTTATTTATTTCCTCTTTTTGTAATCTAATTCCTACTATGCCTAAGGTTTGATTTATTTTCCTTTTAGTTACTTAGATATTTATGCTATATAAGCTCATGTAACTCTAAGGGGAATTTAGATTTTATGACATTAATATTAGAGAGTTTTCTCTTAGTTATTCAAGGAACTTTTCAAAACTTATCAAGATTTCTTCTTATAGCGTTCATCCTTGACTTATCACTCATAATCTTTCTCATCTTTCTTGAGTACGGCATCTACCTCTTCAATTCTTATACTTTTGTTCCTTATCTCTTTATAGATAATGAGTTAATGTCATTGTTTTTGTTTGTTTGTGAATTTGAATTAGAACGATCTTTAACAAAGGAACCTTATTTAGTTTTAGGTTTTACTTTTGTTTTTTGTGAGGTTCAAATTATTTGATATCAGAGCTTAGGTTCAAAATTAGATGTGATCTATCTTGTATTTTTTTTTCTTTATTCGTTCTTTCTTTTAAATTATGCACCATTTGTTCTATTCCCTTAAATTTGTAACCTATCAACTTTATTTCTTATTGTTTACAACTTTAACCTATTTCTCCACCTTAATTCATTCAAGTTCTGTTATTTATCATTACATATAAGTAGAAAAAAATTGAAAAGAATTCAAAAAACAAGTATAGAAAAAAAAATCAAATTCAATTGATTTTAGATTTTCTATTTTGAATTAAAAAAAGTATAAAAACTTTTGAAATTAGTTGAAGTGTTATTCACTATTCAAGTTTTGTTTGCATCAAGAGTGTATTATGTATATTTTGTGTAATTTAGCTTAAATAAAATAATAGCCCTAATTACATTAAAATTCAAATTTCCTTTTGTCCTGATTTTATTATTTTCATTGTAACCTTGTTCTCTTTACTTCTTAAATTCAACCTATTCTTTCATTTTTGTTTAACCCATTCTCATTCTTAGTGATATAATTTGTTGATTTTGGATTGTTATAAGGTAATTTGATTGAGTTCATTTAAGTTCAATAAATAACTAAAAGAAGAGACTAAATAGTAGAAAAGACAAGAAATGTGAGTTAATAAGAGGGTAAAGTCAAATTTAAGTAAACACGAGTGTGAGTGCTATCAGTCTTGAGATAAAACACGTAAGAAAGTGTTTATGAGATTTTCTAACTTTGTTTGTGGGTTGTTAAACATGTCTCAAGAAAAAGGATCAAGACTTATCCGATGATGCTAAAGAAAAGATAGATTTCAAACTCTTCTTTAAGTCTTTAGAATAAAAATTTAATCGACTAGAATTGAGGTTTGATGAGATAAATAGGAGAATAGATAAAGTTTAATCTAGTTCATAAATGGGACAACCACCTAGAGCTTCTAATGTACGACGAAGAGAGAGGAATCCACTTACGCATGATTATGAAAATGACATTAAGTGTGACTTAAATGATGATGATGATTGTGCCTTTAATATAAATTTAGGAAGATTTTGGCGTAGAAATGGAGATAAAGGAGTTAGATATGGAGATAGAGTTAAAAATAACTGTGGACGCATTAAGATGAAAATTCCATCTTTTCGAAGCAAAAGCGATCCCGAAGCTTATCTAGAATGGGAGAAAAAGATGAAATTAGTGTTTGATTATCACAACTACTCTGAATTAAAAAAGGAGAAGTTGGTCGCCATAGAATTTACTGACTATGCTATTGTTTGGTGGGATCAACTTATTTCGAACAGGAGACAAAATCTTGAAAGGCCTATTGAAACATGGGAATAAACGAAGGCTATTATGAAGAGGCAATTTATTCTAAGTCACTACTATAGGGACTTACTTCAGAAGTTGTCAAGTCTTACTCAAGGGTTTAAAAGTGTTCAAAACTACTAAAAGGAGATAGAAATTGCCATGATTCAAACCAATATGGAGAAAGACTGAGAAGTTACTTTGCTAGGTTCCTAGTTGGTTTGAACTATGACACTACAACATGGTGAAGTTATAACATTATGTTGAGTTGAATGACATAATGCACATGGCCATAAAAGTGGAGCACTAATTGAAAAAAAATGGTTCTATGCGAATTGGACATAATTCAGGTTCTTCTTATAACCCAAATTAGAGCGAAAATGATGAAAAGCCTAATTTCAAGCCTAAGGTCGAAACTTAAAAAAATAACAAAGATTGAGGCACACTAAACAAAGGTAAATCTAATTCCCAACCTTCTAGAAATAAAGATATCGAATCTAGAAGGCACATCTATAAAAAAATATGATAAAACATTGAATGAATAACTAAAAAATATGTCGACCAAGCTAATAAAGGGCGTAAAAAGTTGTATTTAAGCTTGGTGGTTAGGTTTGGTTACATATGAAGAATGAAAATTTTCCCTTTCAAAGACATCCTAAATTACTTCCAATGGAAGATGTTCCATTTCAAGTAATTAAAAAAGATTGATGACAATGCCTACAAGTTAGATCTTCCGGGTGAGTATAATGTAAGTGCAAGCTTTAATGTTGCTAATTTGTCTCCTTTTGATGTAAGTGAAGATTTAAGGACAAATCTTTTTTAAAGGGGAATAATGTGAATCAGGTGCCAAACTTTCACAAGATCCGTTGAACATCCATAAGGGTCTAATGACAAGGGCAAGAACCAAGAAAATGAAGGAACCATTAAATAGGTAGTTGAGCACATCTCAATTTCATGCTTTGTTCAAGATACTAAACTGTCCGAATTGAGTGTTCAAGATGATCAGTACTTTGTCAATGTTATTCAAGTTTCTTTAAGTGATCTAGAGTGATTTAGATAAAGAACAAAATAAGGCATAATCAATTCAGGAAAGAAATCAGGCTCATAAAGGGAAATAATGGCAAGCAAATTTGCCCTTTATTTTGTTTCCTAATTTCTTAGATCCTTATTTTTCTTATTTTCTTTTTATTTTATGTTATATTTAGAAACAAAGATACATAATATTTTATTTTCTTAATATGCTTGCTATTTATTTCCTCTTTTTGTAATCAAATTTCTACTATGCCTAAGATTTAATTTATTATCCTTTTAGCTATGTAGAGATTTTGGTTATATAAGCTGCTATAAACCTATAGAGAATTCAGAGTTTATGACATTAATATTAGTGAGAGTTTTCTCTTGGATCTTCAAAGAATTTTTCAGAACTTATCAAGATTAGTTTTTGTGGCGTTTATCCTTGACTTATTAATCACAATATTTCTCATTTTTTTTAGTGTGGCGTCTACCCCTTTAATTTCTTATATCTGGTTCTTATCTCTTTATAGATAACAGGTCAAGGTCCTTATTTTTGTTCGTTATGAATCTAAATAAGAACGATCATTGGCAAAGAAACCTCATAGAGCGTCGAGTCTCACTTTTCTTTGTAAAGTTAGATTATTAAGAGAAATAAAATGGTGATAAAAGCCACTAATTTTGGAAATAACTTTTATGTCTTTCTTACTAAAACTTACCCTCAAAACTTTGAAGATGCTATATTATCTCATGATGCTCCTTTATGGAAAGAGGTTATCAACAATGAATTAGACTCAATCATGAGTAATCATGTGTGAAAATTTGTTGACTTGCCTTGAGAAACCAAACCTATTAGATGTAAATAGATCTTTAAAAAGAAACTAAAGGCTGATGAGTCAATTGATAGATATAAGGCAAGATTAATTACCAATGGGTTGATATAAAAGAAAGATTTAGATTTCTTTGATACTTGTGCTCTTGTAACAATAATAGTATCCATTAGAGTCTTGATGGCCCTAGCTATAATTCATAATTTATACATTCAACAAATAGATGTTAGAGATGCTTTTCTAAAATGGAGTTTTAGATGAAAAACTTTACATGAAACAATTTGAAGGTTGCCTAGTACCAAAAATAGAGCATAGGATATGTTAGACATGTAATATTTTTATGGTGCCCTAAAAGTATGTATATGAACATTTTATTTGATTGATAAATTTTATTCATACATAATTGAGTATATATTGAAGAGCTTATATTTATAAAGTATGTGATCTATATATAAGACATATGATGCTAATTGACAGAACCTGACTCAAGCCCTCTTCGAGAATTGAGGCAGATCCTGTGATGATGTGGGACTAACATACTCTTTACTTATACATATAATACAATGAGGCTACTTGTCCCAACAAAAGGTGTACACGTGTACTCAAATGTACAAAAAGATATACAAATACACAGACTAAGACACTTATGCAGCTATGCGTGTCATAGGCCAACCTCAAAATGTGATGACTGTATCACACCGCACGAATTCCTGTGACAACTTAGGAAAAAATAGGGAAAATAGGAAAAAGGGTAAGCTTGTGGCTCAGTGAGTGGACATAATTAGAATATATTATATACTTTATATGTATTGTACACGTAAAAATCTGTAAGATAAAATAATCATGAAACTGTACACTGAGTAATCAATAAACTTGTACTGAAAGTATGAGCTGTCATAAAATCTGTGCTAAAGCTAAAATTATAACATAATACTGAGAATCTAAAAGTCTGAAAGCGTAAACTATCATAAAATCTATTATTAAGCTGAATATATATAACATAACTCTAGAAACATATAATATATATAAACTACACCAAACTTGTACATGGGGAAAAACTGGTCTAACCCGGCGGAGTAACTCACGCACACGCAGAGCGAGGGATCGGAGCTGGTCTATCCCGATGGAGTGCTGCATCGCTCGGGCAGAGCAAACTAAACTAGTCTAACGCACGCACAACTACAGTAAAAGGGAGGGTACGTAAATGGTAGTTCAGAAACTACTACTATATAATATCATAAAAGCATAATTGTTCTAAAATAAATATTTTCATATTGAACGTAATCATAAATTATACTATAATAAATTCTAAAACATTTTTGAATATACTAAATAGTATAAATATTTATCTATTTAAAATAAATCATAACTAAATGTGATAAAGCATAATTTAATCATAAATTGCTGTATTAAAAATATATATAGTTATCCACTCACAAAAGTACGCTAATCCTGAGCTGGGTCTAGATTTTGAGATCTACCCCCTATCGGCACACCTCATATATCATAGGGTGTAAAAATACATTATTAGTTCCGATATGTATTATAAATATTCTAATATCGTAAAACTATTACCTGCAAAATTACTGGGTATAAATCTAACTACCCAAACTTATTTTCTTGAAATTTCTTATTTATTTAATTTTCTTTTTCTTTTTTTTTTCTCGGCTGCTTTTTTTTATATTTCTCCTTCTCTTTCTGTTTCTCTTTTGCTTTCTTTTTCTCCTCGGTTTCTTTTTCTTCCTTTCTCCTATTCTTCTTTTCTTTTCTCTTTTTCTTTCTTTATTTTCTTTCTTCTTTCTCTATTTCAACTTTGTTTCTTTTCTTCTCAGTTTCTATTGCTTCTTCTTAAATGAAGTAAAAACAAAACAAACATATATATATATATATATATATATACAACAACATCCACTGCTTGATCTTTTCTCTTTTTTGTTCTTTTTTTTATTTATTATTTATTCTACCACCAACTTATTTATTTTGTATACATGTGTATTACAATTCCTTCCCTCTTATAAAAATTTTGTCCTCAAAATTCATGTACCTCTCTGAAACAAATGAGGATACTGAACTCTCATCTGATCCTTTCGCTCCCATGTAGCCTCTTCTACTGCATGATTCCTCCATAGGACTTTAACTAGCAAAATAGTCTTATTACATAGTCCTTGCTGGCGATAGTCCACTATCTGAATAGGTTCCTTGTCATAAGTCAAGTTTGTCCTCAACTGAACTAGCTGAGTATCTAGAATGTGAGAAGGGTCAAATATATACTTCCGTAACATAGAAACATGAAGCACATCATGAATGCATGACAACTCAGGTGGTAATGTTAAGCGGTACGCAACCACCCAACCCTTTCTTGAATTTCATATGGCCCAATATATCTAGGACTTAATTTTTCCTGTTTCCCAAAATGAAGTACACCCTTCCATGGTGAGATCCGTAAGAAGACTCTGTCTCCTATTGTAAACTCAAGCTGTTTACGACGTTTATCTACATAACTCTTATGTCTGTCTTGAGCTGCCTTGAGTCTGTCTCTGATAATATCGATCTTCTCATTAGTGGCTTAGATAATCTCTAGACCCAACAATTTTATTTCTCCAACCTCATCCTAGCAAATCAGAGTTCTGCATTTTATTCCGTAAAAGCCTCATACGGCGCCATCTGAATGCTAGACTGATAACTACTATTATATGCAAACTCCATCAATGGTAAATAATCATCCCAATTACCTTTAAGCTGTAACATACAAGCTTTGAGCATATCCTCTAATATATGTATAGTTCTCTCCGACTGCCCATTTATTTGGGGATGAAATGTTGTACTAAAGTTTAGCTTAGTACCTAAGGCCTTCTGTAAGCTATGCAAGAATCTAGAAGTGAATCGAGGGTCTCTATTTGATACGATGGACACAGGAGCCCTATGTAACCATACAATCTCACTCACATACAAATGAGCCAGCCTATCTAATGAGTATAAAATCTTATAAGGTAGGAAATGAGCAGACTTTGTGAGTCGATCAACAATCACCCAAATACTATCATGATCCCTTTGAGTACGATGAAGCCCAACAACAAAGTCCATAGTGATATGTTCCCACTTCCATTCAGGAACTGAAAGTGGTTGAGATAATCCTACTGGCCTTTGATGTTCTGCCTTAACTTGCTGACAAATCAGGCAGTAAGATACAAACTCTGCAATCTCTCTTTTCATATCTTGCCATCAGTAATGTTCTCTCAGAGTACGATACATTTTAGTGTTGCCAGGATGCATAGCATAAGCTGAGCTATGAGCTTTGATAAGGGCAAATTTATCATATATTTTCTCATGTTTTTATTATTGATATTTTATGATTTTATGAGAATAGATGGCTATTTATGTGCTTTATTGTTATTTATAGGGACTTGAACGAAATTTAAAGAAAGATTGCAGCGAAAACAAGGACTAAATTGTAAAGTTTTCAAAGTATGTGTCCATCGCCCCAACGTCAAGAGGATTATCGCTCCTGCGTTGTAATAGTGATCGAGATAAGAAATACGACCTGTTGAAGTCGCATCTGGCACCCCAGCCCCAAACCTTTACCGCGCCAGCGACGCTCCAGCGCCTCAGCGCTATAATCCTACCGCTCCAGCAATAAAGCCGTTTTCATGCAGCGCCCCAGTGACAAAAGTATATCGCCCCAGCGGTAGTGCGAGTCCTAGTCCGACAAGAATTGAGATTTTCAAGCTCATATCAATCCCTATAAAAAGCCACTCGTTCCCAGTCTTTAGGAATCAATCCAAGACTACCCAAGAGCACCAAGAATACAGAGCACGAGTCTTGAAGAGCAATAGGAGTTTAAGTGAGGCAACTTTAGAGAGAGATTCAAGGTGTTCTTCGGCATCAAGAGATCTGAGGCAGCGCAATTAAGAGTAATTCGACGTCTATATTGGTTTGCTATTGATTGTATCATGGTTTATTATTATTTTTACTGCTGTTCTCTTGTAGCCATGAGCTAAACTTATTTTCTAGGGTTAATACTTGAACTCAATATGTGCGCTTAATTGCCATATCTTTTTAATATTTAATAAACTTACTTCTTTGATATTTAAATTACTTGATCTTCATGCTTCAATATATCTAGCCAATATATAGTGAATGAGTTGGTAATATTATTGATAAACTCAGAAGAGAAATCATAATATTTAGACCTAGGTAATTTGATGCATGATTGTAGAGTAACATTGAATGTTGCATATGCAAGTTTTAATTTAGATAGGAATATACCTAATTGGCATGTATGATCAATAAGACCTAATCTTAATGAATCTTAATTTATTATAAGTACCATAGGAATATAGGTATTTGGTAAATTAAGGTATACTTGTATGACCTTGGAAGAGGCTTGTGAATACATTAGTGTCTTGATCAATAACAAAGACTAAGTGAGTTAAATATTAGAAGATTAATCATTAAAAAGCATATTGAGGGATAGTATTAATCCTAGGTTTTCTCTATATTGCTGTCACTTACATCTCTTTGCATTGTGTTTTTGCTTTTATATTTTCTATATTCATTCTTAGATTTTTATTTTTCTGGATAATTATTAAGAAGACATAATTTTAGTAATTGGTTTAAAAGAAGAAATTATCCTTGTGGGTTCGACATTCGACTAATTAGTCCTTTTATTACTTGTATACGATAGTGTATACTTGCACTTAGTTATAAGATATAGAAATATCGCATCAAGCTTCTTCTAAAATCTGCTTCTTTAACTCTGAGTTATTCGGAACACAAAGCCTATTATCTATAACTAATGTCCCATTAGTTTTCAACATAAAATCAGTTCGCATTCCATTCCTTACTTCTTGCTTAAGTTTAACTAAATTAGGATCCTGATCTTACATCTTTCAAATCTGATCAATCAACATAGGCCTAACTTAAAAATGTGCTAGAAAGACTCCAGACTTGTCTACAGACAATTCAACCCCCATAGACCTTAATTCAACTAACAATAGAAGACAGTCACTTTCAAATAAGCTATAGAGTTAGAAGACTTCCTGCTGAGTGCATCTGCTACCACATTCGCCTTACCTGGATGATAGTCAATCGTATAGTCATAATCTTTTATTAGCTCTAACCATCTCCGTTGTCTCAGATTCAGATCTTTCTGTGTGAACAAATACTTCAAACTTTTGTGATCAGTGAAGATTTGACAAATAACACCATATAGATAATGTCTCCAGATCTTCAAGGCGAATACTACTACTGCTAATTCTAAATCATGGGTTGGATAATTCAACCCATGCTTCTTAAGTTACCTAGAAGCATAAGCTATCACCTTACCATGCTGCATTAATACATAACCTAATCCCTGTCTAGAAGCATCACTGTAAATTATAAATCCTTCAGTGCTAGATGGAAGAGTGAGAACAGGAGTTGAAGTCAATTTCTTTTTAAGTTCTTGAAAACTACGTTCACATTTATCAGTCCACACTAACTTTATATTTTTCTAGTCAACTTTGTAAGTGGTTCAGTAATCTTAGAGAAGTCTTTAACAAATCTTCGATAATAACCTGCTATACTGAGAAAACTTCTAATTTCTGTCACACTAGCTGATTGCTCCTAATTTACCATAGCTTCAATTTTCTGAGGATCCATATAAATTTCATCTACTGAGATCACATGGCCTAGAAATGTAACTTTATATAGCCAGAACTGACATTTGCTAAACTTAGCATATAACTATTTATTCCTCAAAATCTGTAACATTATCCTCAAATGTTCTGCATGCTCCTCTGTACTTCGTGAATATACAAGAATATCATCAATAAAAACTATAATAAATCGATCAAGATATGGACAAAATACCCTATTCATAAGGTCCATGAATGCAACTGGAGCATTAGTTAACCCAAATGACATTAGTCAACCCAAACTCATAATGCCCATATCGAGTTCTGAAGGCAATCTTAGCCACATCAATATCTTTGATCTTTAACTGATGATACCTTAATCGTAGATCGATCTTTGAGAAAACCTTTGCACCCTGTAACTGATCAAATAAATCATCAATGCAAGAAAGTGGGTACTTGTTGCATATAGTAACTTTATTTAGCTCTCGATAATCAATGCATAGCCTCAAAGTTCCATCCTTCTTTTTAACAAACAATACTGGTGCTCCCTATGGTGATACACTAGGTCTGATGTAACCTTTATCAACTAATTCTTGTAACTGAGTCTTCAATTCTTTTAACTCTGAGGGGGCCATTCTGTATAGTGCTTTGGAGATAAAAGTTGTGCATGGAACCAAATCAATACCAAAATCAATCTCTTTATCTAGTGGTAAGCTTGGGAGATCTTTAGGAAATACATCTGAAAAATCTTTGACCACCGAAATATCTTCTAATTTAGCCTCATTGACTCTAGTATCAATAACATATACCAAATAGGCTGGACATCGTTTTCTGAGCAACCGTTTAGCTGTCATAGCAGATATAACACATGATGGAAGAACTCGTCGCTCTCCACAAAAATAATGTCAGGCTGTCCGTTTCTTCTGAATATAACCTCATTTCGAAAAAACTCTACAGTAGCATGGTGATTATCTAACTAGTCCATCCCAAGTATTGCATCAAAATCATGTATATGATAAGGGCAAATCTATCATATATTTTCTCATGTTTTTATTATTGATATTTTATTGTTTTATGAGAATAAATAGCTATTTATATGCATTATTGTTATTTATAGGGACTTGAACGAAATTTAAAGAGCGAAAATAGGGACTAAAATACAAAGTTTTCAAAGTATGTGTCCATCACCCCAGCGCTGGAATAGTGATCGAAATAAGAAAAATGACTTGGTTAAGTCGCATCTAGCGCTCCAGCGCCAAATATTCACCGCGCCAGCAACAAAACAATGCCCCAGCACCATCATCCCACTGCTCCAGCGATAAAGCCTTTTTTACGTGTCGCCCCAGCGACAACTGCATAGCGCTCCAGTGGTATCGTGAGTCCTAGTCCAACGAGAATTAAGATTTTCAAGCTTATGTCAATCCCTATAAAAAGCCACTCGTTCGCAGCCTTTAAAGGGAACCCAAGAGCAACTTAGAGCAATTCAAGAACACCAAGAATACAGAGCACAAGTCTTGGAGAGCAATAGGAGTTTAATTGAAGCAACTTTAGAGAGAGATTCAAGACGTTCTTTAGCATCAAGAGTATCTTAAGTAGTGCAATTAAGAGCAATTCGACGTCTATATCAGTTTGCTATTAATTGTATCATGATTTATTATTATTTTTACTGTTGTTCTCTTATAGCCATGAGCTAAACTTATTTTCTAGGGTTAATACTTGAACTCAATATGTGTGCTTAATTGCCATATCATTGGAATATTTAATAAACTTAGTTCTTTGATATTTAAATTACTTGATCTTCATGCTTCAATATATCTGGCCAATATATGGTAAATGAGTTGGTAAAATTATTGATAAACTCAGAAGAGAAATCATAATATTTAGACCTAGGTAATTTGATGCATAATTATAGAGTAACATTCAATGTTGCATATACAAGTTTTAATTTAGATAGGAATATACCTAATTAGCATGTATGACCAATAAGACCTAATCTTAATGAATCTTAATTTATTACAAGTACCATAAAAATATAGGTATTTGGTAAATTAAGGTATACTTGCATGACCTTGAAAGAGGCTTGTGAATACATTAGTGTCTTGATCAATAACAAAGACTAAGGGAGTTAAATATTATAGATTAATCATTAGAAAGCATATTAAGGGATAGTATTAATCTTAGGTTTTCTCTATATTGCTATCACCTAAATCTCTTAGCATTGTGTTTTTATTTTTATATTTCCTACATTCATTCTTAGATTTTTATTTTTCTGAATAATTATTAGGAAGACATAATTTTAGTACTTGGTTAGAAAGTAGAAATTATCCCTGTGGGTTCGACATCCGACTTTATAAGTCCCTTTATTACTTGCATACGATAGTGTATACTTGCACTTAATTTTAAGATATAGAAATATCGCATCAGTATATCAAGAGGAATTAAATCTGTTACCATCTCACTATTACTCACTTTGATAACATAACCTTAAAATACATTCTCAGCTAATAATGATTCTCCCATCGGTGTGGCTACCACCAAGCTACAATCTAAAAGTTTTAACACTCTATCCGCATGCACAGCAAAAATACAGAAAATAAAAGAATGCCTAAAACCTAGATCAATTAAAATATGGGCCTCTCGACCAAAAATAGTCAGTATACCTGTAACAACATCAGGGGTAGCCTGTGCCTCTTGCTGAGTCAAAGCGAATACAAGTGCCTGACTACAAGGTTGACCTGGCTAACCCCTCTGTGGCCTTCTCATGCTAGCACTACTACTTAACTGGCTACCACCTCGGGGCCTTTGACTCCCTATGTTGCTTCCAACAGATAGAGGCACAAAACTCTGACTAGAACTCTATCTCTATTCTCCTCATACCATAGGGCTCTGACCATACCGTTGTTTACCAGAATACCCTGTATGGGATGTCTCTCCTCCAAGTACTTTACTACTACTTGATCCACTAACTGACCAACTATACCCTTGTTTCTACTTGAATGATTGGGCTTTACGTATCTTTGCCAAGCTTCTTTCAACCCTCATTGCATCCCCTACTAACTCACTAAAATCAATGTGGCCTATAGCTATAATTACTGTCCTGATATTGCCTCTAAGGCCCTGTTCAAATCTCTTACATTTATCCCTTTCATTCTGTATTGCATATGAAGCGAATCTCGATAACTCTATAAAATTGATTCTCGTATTCCTTCACTGTCATCGATCCTTGTTCTAGCTTAAAGAACTTACTAGTCTGAATGTCTTGGTAAACCATAGGAAAGAATTTAACATTAAATTCTTTACAAAAATTAGCCCAGCTAATCACCCCTCTATATCTATGTGATACTGATGTCCACTAGTAGTATGTCCCACCCTCAAGTAAAAATATAGCAAAGGAAACCATTTCATCATCAGTAAATCTCATAACATCAAATATCTGTTCTACTCTAGTCAACCATGACTCTGCATCAGCTAGCTCTGTAGTGCCTGAAAAATTCTCTGCCCCCAAACTACGAACACGCTCTATTGTGTTCTCTCTCTTGGGTGGTCACTGTGTTTGTCTCTCGACTGCAACTATAACTAACTAAGCCAGTCTATCTAAGGATTGCTCTAAGGCAGGTCTATCAGGCTGTCCCTATGTAGGCTGTATCACAAGTTGTGACACTAGCTGAGGGTGTATCTCCTCTACAATAGGATTAGGCTGAGTTTGAGGTCTGGATACAAGGAGAACTGACTCAGCTACTTTCTCTCTAATAGGTTCCTCCCTTCTATTTGATACTAAATGAGCTCCCAGTTCAGCCACAAGTTTCGTACGAGGTCAGTCACGTGGACGCATGATGAAAATCTATAAAATGCAACAAATAATTAATGACATCTCTAACATGCATGTATCATGTACTAGTCTACAGAATCTAAAATCATGCTCTGATACCAAACTGACAAGACCTGACCCGAGCCCATCTTGAGAATCGAGGCGGATCCTGCGATGATGTGGGACTAACATACTCTTTACTTATACATATAATACAATGAGGCTACTTGTCTCAACAAAAGGTGTACACGTGTACTCAAATGTACAAAAATATATACAAATACATAGACTAAGACACTTATACAGCTATGCGTGTCATAGGCCAACCTCAAAATGTGATGACTGTATCACACTGCACAAAAAATAAGGAAAATAGAAAAAATGGTAAGCTTGTAGCTCAGTGAGTAAACATAATTAGAATATATTATATACTTTATATGTATTGTACACGTAAAAATCTGTAAGATAAAATAATCATGAAACTGTATATTGAGTAATCAATAAACTTGTACTGAAAGTATGAGCTGTCATAAAATTTGTGCTAAAGCTAAAATTATAACATAATATTGGGAATCTGAAAGTCTGAAAGCGTAAACTATCATAAAATCTATTATCAAGCTGAATATATATAACATAACTCTAGAAATATATATTATATATAAACTACAGCAAACTTGTACATGGGGAAAAACTGGTATAACCTGGCGAAGTAACTCACGCACAAGCAGAGCGGGGGATCTGAGCTGGTCTAACCCGGTGGAATGCTACATCGCTCGGGCAGAGCAAACTAAACTAGTCTAACGCATGCACAGAGCAACTACAGTAAAGGAGAGGGGTACGCAAATGGTGGTTCAAAAACTACTACTATATAATATCATGAAAGTATAATTGTTCTAAAATAAATATTTTCGTACTGAACGTAATCATCAATTATACTATAATAAATTCTAAAGCATTTCTGAATATACAAAATAGTATAAATATTTATCTGTCTAAAATAAATTATAACTAAATCTAATAACGTGTAATTTAATCATAAATGGCTGTATTTAAAACATATAAAATATATATAGTTATCCACTCACAAAAGTGCGCTAATCCTGAGCTGGGTCTGGATTCTGAGATCTACCCGCTACCGGCACACCTCTTATATCATAGGGTGTAAAAATACATCATTAGTACCGATATGTATTATAAATATTATAATATTATAAAACTATTATCCGCTAAATCTCTTTCTCTTTCTTTTTCTCTTTTTCTTTCTTTTTCTCTTCGGTTTCTTTTTCTCGAACCGTGCAGCTTTAGATGCGTTGCGTGCTAAGCAGCCAAGAAAATCACACAAAGAGAAGAAAAACAAGCACACCAAGTGTTTGCACGAATGCTCTCTATACTACTGAAGAGAAAATAAAGCTATGAGATGAATTATACAAGTAAGGGTCTCCCCTTTATATAGTAGCAGCCCTATACAATCTACAGTTGAGATCTAAATGATCTAACGGTGTACATACAAGAAGGAGAATTATGCTCTAGAATATTCCTAGATACCATTCTACCTTTTATGGAATTCTAATTAAGGTGAACTACCCTAATAAGTCACGGGCCAAGCCCGGTTCTCTATCCAAACAGCGGGCCTTCTAGAAGCTTCGATCCATGTAGTGCTCTATGGTCCAAGAGGCCTCTAGCATGCCTAGTCGTGCACCAAGTGCTCGAGGAAATGCTTGAGAGCACTTGGGGCGTGACATTCATCCCCACCAAATTCACGCGACGCCCTTGTCGCGTCCTTACTAGAACTCGCATACCTTGTTCTCAAACTGCCACAGTGCATTCTCGGGTTCCTAGCTTGCTTCACTATTGGGTAATCCCTTTCACTTGACAAGATACTCATGACTCGGATGGCAGTTCTTCTTACGTGCTGTCCTCACATCAAGGATAAGTTCAGCCTCCTTATCGTAAGATGTGGAAACTCCTAATGGTGCCCTGGTTTGTGGCCTATGCTTCGTGTCCTCCGTATCACATGGTATGGCTTTAGGCAGCTTGCATGAAATACTGGATGTAGCCGAAGTCTCGAAGGCAACTCCACCTTATACGAGACATTGCCAACCCTCTTGGCAATAGAAAATGGCCTCTCATATTTTTGAACAAGGCCTTTATGAAGTGGGCGCGTAGACTTGTGCTGCGTCGGAAGGATTTTTACTATCACTAAATCCCTTATACTGTACTTAACATGTCTTCTCTTATCGTTAGCCTATTTCTTCATTTGTTTTGTCGCCTTGTCCAGATACACCCGTACTTTGTCCGACTATTTCTGTCAGGTTTTTGCAGCTTTGTAAGCTGCTGGACTCTTCTCTGTATCGCTGGATACTAGCGTGTGCGGCGTGAGAGGTTACTAGCCAGTAGCTAACTCAAACGGGCTCTAGTTCGTCGATTCACTCCTCTGCAAGTTGTATGAGAACTGTGCCATATCGAGTAACTTGACCCAATCCCGCTGATTTGTGCTCACAAAGTGCCGCAAGTATAACTCCAGTAATGCATTCACCCTCTTGGTTTGCCCATCCATTTGTGGGTGAAAGCTGATGGAAAAGCAAAGCTCTGATCCCATGAGATTAAACAATCCAGTCCAGAATCTTCCCATAAATCTCGTATCACGATCGCTGACTATCACTCTCAGCAATCCCCAGTACTTGACTACGTGCTTAAAGAAAAGTTTTGCTGTCTCTTCCGCATTACACTCCTTAGGCGCCGGTATGAAAGTCGCATACTTGGAAAATTGATCTAACACCACAATGATAGTTCCACACCCCTCAAATTTCAGAAAGGCTATGATGAAATCCATAGAGATGCTCTCCCAAGGTCTCTCTGGTATAAGCAGTGGCTCCAGTAGGCCTGCGGGACTCCGCTGCTCAATCTTGTCCTGTTGGCACACTAGACAAGTCTTGACAAACTGTTCTATCTCTTCCTGTATGTATGGCTAATAGTAAACTGTCTCCAATAGGGCGCGTATGCGCCGTTGTCCTAGATGTCCTGTCCATTTCGTGTCGTGACACTCTCTAATGAGGTTACGCGGCAAGTTCTCCCACTTTGGCACATATACCCGGCGTCCCTTGGTGTAGAGAAGCTCATCTTCTACCTAAAATCGCTTAGTCTTTCCCTCTTGTGCTTGAACGGTGAGCTGTGTGGATGCGGGATCATGCTTCATTCCCTCGTGAAATAGGCTAAGTAAATCACCTTTCAACTTGCTTATAGCTGCTAACTCGACCCTCCAGCTTAAGGCTTCCGCCACCACATTCACCTTTCCCGGTTTGTACTCGAGCTCATAATTGAACTCTGCCAAAAAGTTTTGCCACCTAGCTTGCTTTGGGCTGAGTTTCTTCTGACTTTGGAAGTAATTCGTCGCTATGTTATCCGTTATCACTATGAACTTTGCCCCAAGCAGATAGTGTCACCAAATGCGTAGGCAATAGATGACCCCCGTCATCTCCTTCTCTTGTACCGTATAGTGCCTCTCCGTCTCGTTGAGTTTCTAGCTCTCATATGCAATTGGATGGTCCTACTGCCTCAATACACCACCAATGGCAAAGTGTGACGTATCAATACGTACCTCATATAGTAACAAGTGATTCGATAATGCTAAGACTGGTTCCTTGATCACTGCTGTCTTCAGTCGATCAAAAGCCCATTGACACTCTTTAGTCCACTCCTATGCTTTAGTCTTCTTTAGCGGTCGGTAAGGGGTGGGCAATGGTGGAGTAGCTCTTGATAAATCTTCGATAATAGTTTACTAACCCAAGGAAAGACCGCAGCTCGGTAACTTTTGTGGGTGCCTCCCAATCCACTATAGCGCAAATCTTCGCCCTGTCCATCATCAACCTGCCTTGAGGTGTACAAAGTTACCGCTTGAGGTGTCGATCCCACGAGAAAACTTTTGGCAAAATAGGTTGTTGAAGTAAAATATTAAAACAGTAGCAAGGAGAAAATTAACTAATTGGTTTAAGTGAATGAGATAGAATTGTCTATGAATTAAGGAAAAAACACATTTAATAACACATTTATTTGATATGACTAAACTCTTTGCAAACATTAACACAAACCATGTTCATTTATACAAGTTATCTAAGATCGACAATATATCATTTTGACAATATTATAGTAAAAGATCAACTTGAATATCAAACAATTATGTTTTTTATATGTTATCCAAGATCGATAATATATTGATTGACAATATTGCAATAAAAGATTAACATGTAAAATAATGTAACCAATAACAATTATAATTCAATAAGAATCACATAGAGAAACCATGACTGAAAATATATGAAACATGAGAATTATAACCTCCAGATTATAGAAAAATACAAGATAAAAGTTTAGGCACAAACAAACTTACACACATTTGTAACTCTTGACAAAGAATCAAAGTATTGAAGTAAATGTATTACACATAAAAGCTCATCTCTTAGCCTTGCCAAGAATTTTAGCCTAGCTTACAATGCATGTTAAAGAGAAAAAAATATGAGAGAATTGTCTAGTGTTGAGAATGTCCTAAGAGTGTCCTTATATAGGCAATGAATGGAAATATGTTTAGTGTGACTTCAATCTTCAATAATTTAGGCCAACCACTCGTTCACCCACTTGTAGTACCTTTTTTATAATAGAAATGATTGATTATCCCCTTTTTTTTACATAAAGGTTGTAGCATTTTGTCTCTTCTTTCCATAGCCACCAGGTTCATGCAAATTGGAAGAGTATCCAATGAGATATGGGTAAAATGCCAAAAATATGTCAGATTTCGGCCAACAACCCTTTTACCCATTTGTAATACAATTTGGTTCATGATAACGGTTGATTTAAACTTTATCATCAACATAAGAGTTGTTGATAATTAAGTCTATATTTCACAGCTTTAGGAATTATACCAATTGGGTAAGTATTTTGTAAAATGTGGTTCAATTACATGAGTTGGGCAAGCTGAGCATAAGTTGTAACCCAATTCTATTGTATCTCAATTTTTGGCCCGTAACATGTTGAATTTGGCTTTTTAATTGTTCTTCAAGTTTATGTAAGATTGAATCATGTTACTTCAGGTTCAAGAATTTCTTCATTTCAATATTTACATTGAGACTTACATCCTTTTACCTAAACCTGTGCAAATAACATTCATTAATCACAATTTAAGGAGAACACTTTATTTCAAGCTAAAAATATAAAAATGATAAAATTAATGACATTAAATGGTGACTGAATCTCTTAATAAATATGCATTTGCATGTGTTCATCATTGTGTTTCTCGTAGGAATTGTTCCTATTAGTTGTAAATCAGTTTACGCAGTGGAAGTGTGGGCCTTATATAAAGGAAGAGTCCTTTAAGGCCCAACTGATGTTGAAAGGTTACACTCAAAGATCTTGGATCATATATGAGGAAACATTTTTTATCAGTAACTATGCTAAAGTCAATTTAGATTTTGTTGGCTATTACTGCATATTATGATTTTGTGGATTGGCTAATGGATATAAGTGCGGTGTTCTAGGATATGTATCTCAAGTATGAGATATACATAGAACAACCTGATATTTTTACATCTAAGCCTAACTTCTAATATAGTGTGCCAACTGAGAAAGTCCATTTGTAGACTTAAGCAGTTTTCACGAAGCTGGAATCTTTGTTTATATGAGAAAATCAAAAGGTCTGGTTTCATCAGGAATGAAGAAGAATTGTATATGTTCAGAAAGGGCAGTGGGAGTATATTATCTTTCTAGTTCTCTAAGTTGAAAATATACTCAATGTCAGAAATGATGTTGATATGTTGCAAGTAAATCAGGTAAGTGTTATCTGAGTAAAGAACTACTTCATAAAAGATTTGAGAGAGACTTCCTATATACTAGGTATAAAGCTTTATAGAGATATAGCTAGGAGGCTGATGGGATCTCTTAATCTTCGTACATAGACTAAGTCCATGAAAGGTACAACTTGATTGACTGTAAGATAATTAATGTGTCTTTCATATATGGCATTCATCTTTCTCATAGGCTGTCTAACTTCTCATATGTATAAGCTAGAAGTAGCTTAATGCATACCATGTTATGTACAAGACCTGGATTTGGATGGCAATAAGTATTACGAGCTTGTATCCATCTAATCCAAATCACGACCATCAGATGATTGTGAAACATATCTGAAATACTTGAGAGCTACAAAGAATAAGTTTTTCAGTTATCGAAAAGGTTTCTTACAAGTCAAGGGACACATATTCAAATTTTTTGTCTGATTCGAATGGTAGAAAATCTATATCTAGTTATGTGTGTCTCTTTATCGGTACCAGAGCTACTTAAATATGTGTAATTAAATATTCATAGCTTATTTTATCTTGGAGATAGAATATGTTACGGCTTGAGAAGCTGCAAAAGAAACACTATGGATATTCAAGTTAATTGCAGAGCTTTGAATAGTTACAAGCTTAGTGAATCCTATCCCACTGTATTACAATAATAACAATAATTGCTAAAGCTAAGAAGCCATATGGCATACTTGTATTCATGTGAACTCTGAATACCACATAATTAGAAAGTTCTTGACAACTGGAGTTGTAATAATATCCAAGAAATAATCCATGGATAACATAGCGAACCTATTCAGGCTTAAACTTCTATAGTATTTGAGAAACACGTGAAATATATTGGTATAAGATACCAATACGTATGACACTAAAGCAAGTGGGAGTTTGTTGGAGCTGGTGCTTACGTGCTTTTATAATATTGTATAAATATTAATTTTTTAATATTTGTACTATAAACATTTTAAAGAAAATTTGTTAATTTTATAATTATATGGTATAATGCTTGTAACAGACATTGTATAATCTGAAGGAGTTCAGATTTGGTGTAAAGGAGTTTAGACCGGAGCTAAGAGTTAACAATGCTGAGAGTTAGCATTGCTAAAAGTTATCAGATTATAAGAGTCAGCAAGATCTAAAAAGTTAGAACATTATCTATAATGGGACAAAGACCTGAGAGTATACTTGTAATGACATAGTTGCAAAGAGTTCCAATAGGTGCTAGAAAATGTCATTATGTAAGTATGTCTCAAGCATTATGTTCTTGATCTATGTTCACCAATGCGGGTCTATCGATGAATCACTATTATATAGATTAGTGTATGTCTATATCTGACTGGTTCATATGGTTGTTCTTAACTGACCATGAGCTTAGAGCTTGTATAGGTATGCAGTTATCCAGTCAGGAATGGATACTGAATAGACTCACACAGACTCCAATAGATATCCTATGAAGTTGTCAAAGAAAGATCTTCTCGAGTTAAGTGGTATTCGTGGCCTTTTGACTTGAGCACCACGATGGGCGTGTGAGTGATCCATCATACTTTGGTTCAACATATGTCAAGGACCTTTTATGGTCTGGCCGTTATGTGTCGCTGGGTATGGTCTGATGCTCATGGAGTTCAGTGTGCGTAAATACGGAATCTGCCAGCTTACATAGGTAAATTGTATATCTTATGCTCCGAGATTGTATTTCATAAAATCTTGTAGGCACAAGCATAAGCTTGGGAAAGAATTTTTCTACAAGGTTAAACAATATCGTAAAAGTGTTTGCGTATATTGTTTATCAAGATATAAATCTAGAGATAAGTTAATGGATGAGCAAATAGGGATTTGACAATGCTAATCTATATTTCCGCACATCTATGGTATAAATGATTGAAGGTTTATACATATGCATAGTGACCTTAACTTGTATAGTCTAACTTGCTGATTTGTAATATCTATAATGTGTGTATGGGGCATCGATTACGACTCATGAAATAGTTCCATTTGACAAATCGAGTGTGGACCTAGGGAGTCCTGTAATATGAAATGTACTCTTTGTGTATTTGGGCAACTTACTATATTGAATGGTTCAATACAATAAAATCTAGCAACTTATTAAGGTTAAGTTAATTAAAGTATATGGTTAAATGGTGAGACCCACTTTAGGTTAACTTGGTAACCTAGTATGGACATAAAAGTAATTTCTCTTTATGATTATTTAATTGTAAAATAATTATAATAAATATTTATTTATTTAATAGTTAAGTAAATTAATTAACTTAACTATGGTTAAAAGTTAACCATATAGTTAAGTTAAAGTTAACCTTACTTAATGGTTAAGTAAACATTAATCTAACCATGGTTAAGTTAATTAGCTAGGGTTAGATTATTTAAATATTTTTTTAAATTAAAGGTTAAGTTAAACTAACCTAACTAGGGTTAAATATTAACTATGATTAGGTTAAGTTAAATGTAAATTCAAATCAAGTGAAATTAAAATCAAATGCATGTTAAATTAAGTGTTAATTAAATGTATTTGGTTTATATTAATAAAATGAATCAATTTTATTGGTCAAGTATTTTAGATGGTCGGCTAATTTGAGAGAGAAATTGAGAATGAAAATTTGTGATGTTTTCAAGAGTTGAAAACATATTTATTCATCATCTTCTCTAATTAAAGTTAGCCATTAAAATATAAATTAAATTTATTTTTGTTGAGGAGTTGAATAAATAAATAAATTTTTTATCTAAGTTAAAGAGTTTAACTTTGAATTAAGTTTAAGAGTTAAACTGATTACTGAATTAACATACTATTATTCTAGACAATCAAACCTATAATTGTTAATTGTTAGGATTGATCAAAGTTTATATTTTAGGTGGACTTCAAAAATTTATGTCAAAATTTAATCGATCTAAAATGGATCTCTCGTTACTACTCAGAGAAGCAGTAATTGGTAGGGATGACAGGATTTGAACCCATGACATTTTGTACCCAAAACAAACGCGCTACCAAGCTGCACTACATCCTTTTCAATTGGTCTACAGTATCATTGTAGAGAATCCTTGTCCTGTTTTCCACATCCTTATTATTTTATTCCCTCTATTGATATGCAAAATGGATCTTGCCATTTCTTATTTTTAGTCTCATATCATATAACATATAATAATAAATGAATATTTTTCTTGGGAATTCTTAAGCGTAAAGTGACCCATTTTTCTAAGAAAAAAAAAAGAAAATCTTATTTGCCCAATCATTGCATAGTTCAGCATATTTCAATTTAAATTATAGGGATTCCGCGCACAAATACAAGTGGTCTTTAACTACATATATCTCTTACCATAATCATAATATATATCTCTTACCATAATCATAATGTATTACAATATGGAATATAAAAAAAGAATAAGGCTTTTCAATGCGAGATCTAAAAACATATCTTTCCGTGGCACCGATATTAAGTACCCGAACCATCCAAAGGCTTCATAGGTTTTATTCTTAATCTTGTTTATTAATTTGATTAATATGTAATAATTGTTTCTATTATAAATTTTTATGATTTCGCTATACACATATATGTATGAGATATGTATATTTTTTTATAATGAACACACATCCCACATACATGCACCCTAGAAAAATCAATACCCAACAGTTGTATATCCTGATGCTTCGAGAATTGCGTTTCAAAAAGTCTTTTAACCAAAAGCAGATACCCTAGAAAAGGGTTTTTGTGTAAGGTTAAACAATATCACAAAGAAGTTTGCACATATTATTTTTACGAATATACAAATCTAGAGATAAGTTCATAGTTGAGCATGTAATACCCCAAAATTTTTATTTATTTTGATTGAATTTATTAGTCAAAAGAAATGAAAGAATTTGATTGGTTGAATAAGTGTAGTATGGTATAAGTGTTTGCATGGAATTAAAACCTATGCTATTAAAACTTTTCCAACATTTGGACCAATAGAATTTTGCCAACATTGTTAAATGGAATTTACTAGAATTAGTTAGATTTAAACTAGATTTTTTATTTAGTTTAGTTATGAATAGTGTTTTGAATTTTTGGACCAATCAAATGCCACTATTTCTAACCAATGGCATTTTTGTAATTTTGGGTTTAGTTGGGGGTATTTTTGGAAAGAAAAATAAAGGCTAAAGGGGGAATAGTATTGAAAAAATTAGAGAATTAAAAACCCTTGGCCGTCCCCTCCCTTTTGCATTTTCTCTCCATTTTTCTTTTATCCCCCTTTAAATTCAACAATTCTCAATACTTCCATTAGTAAATTAAGCCTCCAAATCCTTAATTAAAGCCCTCTTCATCAAGTTTCAAAGATCAATTTTAAGGTATAAGGTGTTATTCAAGGTGAGTTGATGCTAAAAATTCTATTGAATATGGATTTGGGGTTTCAAGGGTTAATAGATGAAGTAGCCATGTAGAATTAGTGAATTATGCTTTTAATTTGATAAATTAGAAATTTATTCATTATTTGTGTATTTTGGCAAATGAAGGTGAAAGCTTGTCCAAGGATAGCCAAAGGAAGGAGAAGGAGAAGATGTGAGTCAAGTGGAGGAATTTAGCTTATAAGGTTGGTGTACACTTTAGTTTGAAACTTAAATTCTTACCTTAGAAAATTTAGTGTATATTTATGTATTTTAATAATATGATGGATGAGTATATTGAACTATGGCATTGAATTTATAATTATATTGTTTCTAAATGTATTAAATATGTTTTGAGTATTGGATATTAATTGGTGGTCAAAATTGAAAAGAAAAGAAAAATTGGGCATAAATATGAATTTTGAGGAAATAGGACTAATATGGAAAATTCTGAAAATTTCTGGACTAATTTGTAAATATTTAAAAATGTTATGTCTTTATGTGAATTAGTATGGAATTATACCTTATATATGACTTGTTGAAGAAATTGGGGCCTAATGGCAAATTTTTGGAACAAATGGGCCTATAAGTGAAAAATTAGAAAATTTTGGGCTGAATTGTTAAATCTGGAAAATCTGGAACTTATTTGGGTATTTTTGAATATTCTGGACCTATATGAAAAATTTTGGAACATTTGGGCTTATGTATAAAATTTTGAAAATTTTAGGCATAAAGGTGAATAGTGGAAACTTTTGGGCTGAATTGTTAAATCTGGAAAATTTAAAACTTATTTGGGTATTTTTTAATATTCTGGACTTATATGAAAAATTTTGGAACATTTGGGCTTATGTATAAAATTTTGAAAATTTTAGGCATAAAGGTGAATAGTGAAAAATTTTGGGCCTATTTGTAATAATAAAAAAAATATTTGTGTCTAAATATGAATAATCAGAAAATTTGAGTAAACGTGAATTTGTATAATAATTTAGTTTAATAATAATAAATTTGTGTTAAAATATTTTAAAAGAAAAATAATGTATTAATAATAATATTGAGACGCCCTAAGTAAACCTGAACATTGATAGGAGAGGATTGGTAGTTGGCATGCCAATAAGGTATTATAGCAGTACTGCGCCGTTTGCTTGTCCGATGACACTACTCTGTGTATTCGATCTGTTATCTATTCTGATCTGTTCTGGATCCGGTGGGTAGTCACCGAGTGGCCGATGCCGGATCATTATCTGATATTTGTTAGCCCATTAGCCAATCCATGGTATCGTGTCATTGTTTATTTTGGGCGCCTACTTGGATTAATTATAAATATGATATTTGTGTATATATATATATATTTTTTATAAATTGAAATGAGAAATCGAATAATCTTTTGGTTTAATGAATTGATAAATTTTGATTTATTATGATATATGGCAAAAATTGGTTATTACTAAAATTTTTATTATTTATATATATGGTTTATTGCAAAAGGGAAATAAAATTTTATTATACTGTTTATCTTTTGTGTACACCCACTAAACTGTTGTGCTTAGCGCGTTGGATTTACCATGCGCAGATAGTAGAGTTGCCATCACTAAAGACTGAAGAGTAAATATTTCTGCAACTGTTCAGAGTCGCTCATATTCTCTCTCTATATATAATTATTTTTTGTAGATATTTTGTTTGTCTATAAACTGTTGTATATTATATTATGGACATTAAGTGTATGTGCATGTATATATGTATTTCTTTAGAACTGTCTCATTTAAAACCATGATGATATATGATATCTATTTTGATAATATACTGGATATAAAATAGTTTGGTGAAGGTTTGATACATTTAGATTGAAATATGAGTTGTGAATATTTGTTGAAAAACAAATATAGAAGTTGGTTAAAAATGAATATTGACATTTGGGAGTATTTTTTTTGTTACAAATAGTGTAAAAATTCAATTTTTAGGGGAGACTCTGTCAATTTTTCTCCGTAAATGTTTATAAAACAAAAATATTTTTGAAGTTTGAATAATCATTATCATTATTTCTATTCGATGCTATCGTAGCACCCTCTGATATCGTGTCTCAATGAGAGGCGAGTGAGGAGGGTGTTACAGAGCACATAGAGATTTGACTGCAATGATCTTTATCTCTGCTCTTCTAAGATATAAATGACAGAAGGATTATACGAATATGATTGACTTCAACTTGCATGGTTAAATGTTTCATTTTGTAATATCCATAACATATGTGTAGAATTCATGAACTTGCAGAAGTGTTTCGTAATACAAATGAAGGTGAAATTAAGGAGTCTCACAATAAGTGTACTCGTTGAGCAATGAGGTAGTAGGACAGATCGAACGGTTTGATCTGGAAGAATTTTAGAAAGCAAAATTTATTCCAGGATCTCTAGGAAAATATATTTGTTATGGTTTAAGTGCTAAACTAATTATATATTAGTTAAAAACGTTAACTAATGGAAAATTGACACGTGCCATAATGGATTCATTCATGAGTGACACGTGTCACTTGCATGGAATAAATGGGTGTCAAATGCATATTGGCTAAGTTTTAGAAACTTTACAAATTATACATTTAGGTCCCAATTTTCAAGCCATATATATGTCAACTTTGAAAATGTTTCATTAAGGTCCCTATTTCATATTTTCAAATGAGAGCAAAATGTTCAAAAGTTAAACTGCTTTTGGATGAATTTGGCAACCGGAAATTCAATCCAATGTTGCCATTCTAGCTTTGTAATCCCACCCCTTTGTTGCAAACTAGAATTACTAATGGGAACTCTTCAAGGTAGACTTCAAGTAAGGAAATATTCCAAAGGCTTCAAAGATAATGTTTTTAGAATTGTTAGTGTACCAAGACTTCATTTTTAGTGTGTTTATTGCTTAGAAAATTAGTTTCCAATTACATTGCGTAATTGTGTGCTTGTTAGACATGCATTGAGTTACAATCAACTTAGACACAATTTACATGCATCCACCATGTACATACGCTATCAATAATCTGGTTAAATAGAAAAAAAAAAAAGGGTGGTATTTAGGCTTAAACGTAGTAACTAGGGGAAAATATACATGTATGCTTGAAAAAGTTTAATCGATCCAAAGATGGCCTAATGTCATTTTCCTATTATATATTTTCTAAGTTTTTGCCTTAAGTAGTAATAAAGCAAGAGTATTTCTCGAGTGTTAGTCCTCGAGATTGTGGTGTACTACTTAAGTAAGAGTATTTCTAAGCAAAAAATATTCAACTAATACATGATAAATTTAATATGCTTAAAAGCAAGTGATCAAAAATAAGAATGAACTCAATCCAAGATTCATAATATAAGTCTTATCTCAAGCATCTATTATTTCCTAGAGACTTGTAAAAATAAATTTAACCAATATTATATTTCTTATTATAGGCTAATGATCATCTTTTCAACCAAAATAAACAACCAAAAAAAATATATATTAACACACAAGACGACATGGTCCCTAATGTTGAAAAATAAAGCATAAAGAGTAAGACACTTTCCTGAGAAGTGAAGTTTAAGCAATGCAACGTTGTGTTTTAATGAATGTGACTTTAGTTTCCTTTGCTCCCAACGCTTACAAATACTCGTGCTACTTCCTTAAATTTATCTAGTTGTTTTTATTCTTAACAAGAAAAAGAAACAAAAATAACTAAAACTAAAACTAAGAAAATCTAAATTAAAAATTACTTGGCTTGCCTTCTAATAAGTGCTTGATTTAACGTCATCGGCTTGACGGGGCTTCTTAGATTCTTATTGTAGATCGAAAGTAATGGTGAAAGTATCTTTGTATATGATCTTGCTAGCCTTCCTTTCTTTCGGCTTCCATAAATTTGCAATAATATTTTGGGCAATGGCTTTCACTTCATTCTCGTTGCATTTTGTTGGAAAGACATTAATATTAGACTGAGGAAGTGAATCTTTTATGCCTTTCTCTATGATCCTTTATTCAAGGTGTTGCTGCTTCTTTTTTTTTTTCTTTTTCTCCTATGCTTCAATGCTTTCTTTCGGATGTGAGGATCCAATGGCTCCATGTTTTTGAGTTGCTTGGTGTTTAAGTGTACCACATTAATCCTGAAATAATCTTTACTTTTTAATAGTATCTTGATTTCCTTGAAGACTTTGAAAGTGACAGTGTCATCTTACACTCTCATGGTTAACTCCCCTTTTTGTACATCTATAATCATTTGTTTGGTGGCTAGGCCAAGGATGATGAGAATCTCCTTGTCTTCTTTTATGTCTAGAACGATGAAATCTGTAGGGAAGATGACCTTATCCACCTTTACTAGCACATCCGTTATGATTCCTATCGGATAGGCGAGAGATCAATCAACAAGTAAAAGTGTGACATTGATAGGCCTTACTTCTTTCAAACCTAACTTGTTATGGATGGATATGGGCATGAGATTAATACTCACTCCTATATTGCATAGAGCTTTTTCAAGGTCATGGTTGCCAATGAAGCATAGGATGGTAAAGCTTCTGAGATCCTTGAGCTTAGAAGGTAGCTTCTTCTATACAAAGGTGTTATACGTCTCTATCAATATTATGGTCTCATAGTTCTATAATATTATCTTCTTTGAAAGGATGCTCTTTATAAACCTAACGTAGCTAGGCATTTGTTCAAGTGCATCTGCAAAAGAAAGATTAATATGTAATTTCTTAAAAATTTTAAGAAATTTAAAAAATTATTTATCTAGTTTATTCTTTTGCAACCTTTGTGGGAATGGTGGAGGCGGAGTGCAATGCCAATTTTCCATATTGCTACTAGTATTTCCTGGTGAATTTTTATTTTTCTGCCTTTCAAAATTTTCTTGTGCTGGAATACCAGTTTTTGCACTTTTATCATCTAAACTTTCTACACTTTTCTGCATTTTTGCACTTTTTTATGGATTGGTTTATTGCAGATTTTCTATTTTAGCACTTGATTTATGTGTTTGTAGCCTTTGAGGGTAGGGTATATGTGGTCTATAAAGTTGTACTTTATCTTGTTGTGCCATATTCTCCTTTTCCTTCATGTTTAATGGTGGTGATTTAGATATGTTTTCTTAAAAGATATTACCACTTCTCAAGTTGACGGCTTAGTATTGCTCTACATTTTCTCTTAAATTTACTTCGGTGTCACTTGGTAGAGCTTCTTGAGGTCGATTATTAATGGTTGCAGCAAGTTGTCCCAATTAAAGCTCTAAAATTTTCAGGGTTGCTGAATGATTTTACATGATGGCATCATTTAACTTCTTGTAATGCATGAGCATATCTTCCAATGATTGCTTCTTTACTTGCAGTGGCTGGAATCCGAAGAGATTCAATGGTCTAGATGACTCCCCTTAGTTATTACACTAAGAGAAGTTTAGGAGACCATTCCACCCCGGAATGTAGAAATTTGATTGTGAGTTATGTTGTTATCGATTAAAATTGCCCACATAATTTGTTGACTCCGTGCATCGCTTATTCATATGGTTATCACCAGAAAATTTAAATGTCACTGGTTAAGTTTTGACGGTATTCAATGCATTAAGCTTCTTGGATAACATATTTATTTGTGTTACCAATGTATTGAATGTGTCTGTCTCAAGCACACCAGTGACTCTCTTAGGTATAACCCATATAGATCATAGGCATCATCTATGGACTTATTCATCAAAACTTCTCCACTAGTGGCATCTACAATAGCCCTCAAATGGCCTACTAGTCTATTGTAGAACGTTTGGGCTAATAGCTATTTAGGGACTGCATGGTGATGACCCTTCCTCAACATGTCCTTGAAGCACTCCCAAGCCTCATTTAATGACTCGCCATCAATCTGACTAAATGAGGTGATGTCATTCCTCATTTTTGTTGTCTTTGTTGGTGAGAAGAACTTGGCTAGAAACTTCTGTACTAAACCATCCCACGTTAATATAGATCATGATGGTAATGATATCAACCAACTTTGACTTTGTCCATTAAGGAGAACAAGAATAATCTAAGTCAGATGGCGTCGTCTAAGACTCTGTTGTATTTGAAAGTTTTGCAACTTTCCAAGAAATTTATGATATGCATGTGGGATCATCATTAGGAGCATCGCTGAATTGTATAGACTCTTTCAGCATCTGAATAGTACTCGGCTTAATCTCAAAGTTATTGGCATTGACTGCTAGTCACCAAATATTATATTGTATACCATCTACAATAGGGATTGTATATTTCTTTAATGCTCTCTGTGGTATTATAGGCTCAAATACTGAATTGTTGATGTGATCATTGTTCTACGCCATGTTTAAAAATTGTCAGTGTTCATGTCGAAGTCTATGCAATGTTCTTTCAATCTCAGGATCAAATGAAGTAAAGTCAGCACATTTTTCCCTTCGTATAAACTGTCAAAGGAAAATAAAAACAAAATCAAAGTAAAAAGAAGAAGATAAACTAAAATAAAATAATAAAAAAATTGAATTAAAGCAAAGTAGTTTAGTATTAGTACTAATCTAAAGAATATTAAAAATTAGTCCTCGACAACGACAACAAAAACTTATAGTTACAGAGGTATAAAAACATACATTCCATCTAGATATGTCTATCTTATATTGAATTTATAGTTGTTACCATATAATCATTCATCAAACTATCCTAAACTAAACCTATATATCTCTTTGTCAAGTTCATTATAGTTTTTCAATCATTTAAGATATTGGCCATGTATAATGAAATATTTAAACATGAGATAGAATGAATCAATTGTATGTATTAAGTTTATAAATTAAGAGTCAATAAAATTCAATTATATATTAGGTTTAAAAGTCGAACCCTAAAACCAAAAACTTAGGTTAAGGTAAAATAAAAAGTTCTAGATCTTATTAAGAATAACTTCATGAAAATTATAGAAAACTATAAAGATAAGGATTTAAAGAGATAAAACTAATTTTTCTACAATTTTCAATCTACTAGTTTTCTTGATCCTCTAAAAATTGCTCTTTCTCTCTCTTCTTCTCTTTCTTCTTGGTTCTCTGAAATAAAATTTTTGACTTTCTATTGATAGATATATGTCTTTAATTTAGGGTAAAACATCAAATATAAGTCAGATTAGGATTACAGTTCACAAGTTACTGTTCACGCATATTGGTCATAAGTATTGTTCATTAAGCGCCGTAGTACTACATACACTATTTTGACTCTTGAGCGCCACGACATTGGGTACTGTAGCATAAAATACTATAACAATATAATATAGTAGGGTATTGTAGCAGTTACTATAGTAATTTTGATGTTTTTGCCTTATTTTCTTTGAATTTTTATTCTCATTTGCTCTATTGACTCCAAACATATAAAATAACAATAAAGCACATAAAAGGTAAATAATCTTAATTTAAACGAAAAAATATTAAGTTTGAAAGATATAAATATTATCTAACCATAGCCATACATTATAAGCTAGATAAAGTTCTGTTTGATAATTGATTATATATGTGCCTACATTAGTAGAGAGTAATGCGAAAGATAAGCCTATAGAGTGTTAATTAAGTAAAAACTCTTAGAGACAATTTCATTGTCTTGTGTTCATTAACTAATCCGAGTGCATGTGACTAACGATTCTAGCGCTATACACATGCACCAAGTAGGTTACTTGTAAAGTAGAGCAAGTATTAGATTAACATGTTGAACTATTATGATGTTTAAACTTTCCTTGAGATTGGTAGTTATAAGAAATTTTTGAGACAATATGCTAATTATTTGCCGACCTGGTGTTTAGTGTCTTCTTATAATTTATTATCATTTTAATTTTAAGTTGTGCCTCTTTGCTCGAGGATGAGCAACTATTTAAGTTTAAGGGTGTTTGATGAGTGTATTTTATATCTATTGTTTAAATCTCCTAAACTTGATAATTGCTCAATTTAAATAATAATATTTTTTTTATATGTGCGTTAATATTCTTTTGTAGGTTCCACGTTAACGGAGCTATTCGGGATAAAAAGCTCAGGAAAACGAGCAAAAATGTCAAAAGAAAACCAAAATGCTCATTTTAAATAGTGCATCACTACTCCATTTCATGCAAAAACTTAGGGCCACAACCCCAATTCCCTTGGCCGTAGCATCGCACATTAGGGATTTGTCTAAGGATTTATAACTAATTTTAGAAGCCCAATTTGGAACTTATAAAAAGAGAGGAAATGTCTCATTTGAAGAGGAGGAGAGAGCACGAATTTGAGAACAAAAACTAAGAGTTTCTAACGAGAGAAAGTATATTATAGCTTGGAATCTTGAAGACCCTTGAAAATTAAAGACCCTAAAACCTTCTGCAACTAGTATTTCATTTTCATTTTATCTCATTTACTTTAGTTTAATTTTTTTTTTTCGTAATTTTTGTTGTTTTAAATATGGTTACTCTTATGAACTCTTGGATTATTATATTTGTGCATTGGACTATGGATAGATAAATCTCGTATTCTAGGGCTTGATGTAACTTAACTATGTGCTATATTTGGATGCATTTAGTTGATTAATGACTATATCTTGTGTTTTCATTATAATTTTTGAATTTAATGTTTTGTAAATGGATAAAAAAAATTGATTAGATGATTTATACTTGTGGGTTATATGCTTGGAAAAGCTTATTCCATGTGTTGGAATTGAAAGGCATAGCTTTTGATTTTATTTTATTGAGTTGGGAGACTAATAGAATTAAGGTAATCATTTAAGGGTAGCTTAATGTATGTATAGATAAAAAAGTTAGATAGGGACATCAACTTAAATATGTATGCATAAGATCTCATTTGATGCTCGGGAAAGGTAACGAGATTAGTTCTAAACCCTTGGGTAATGAACTCACAAGGATAATTGTTAATCACTAATTATAAAGAATATAAGAAAGGTAGAGTAAAATCAAGACCCTAGAACCTTTTACCATAAAATTCTCACCTCTTTGATTTGTTAAATTGTTTATTTTAAGCATCTTTAATTTTTTTAATGAACTTAGTGTTTAAATTAGCTTAGATAAAGTTAAATTGTTAGTACCATAGTACTTAGCATTAATTTAGAAAATTAATCTTTATAGAAACGATACTCTACTCACATTTTATTATTTAATCACGGCCAATGCACTTGCAGCTTTATTCGTGCATGTTTAGTTTCAAATAACTTAACACTCTTGTTGAGTCCATCTATGACCCTTAAAGTAAACACTAATTCTGAGCCAATTTAGCCTTCATCGGCTTGATCCTCTTCCTTTTGTGCCTTCTCCTGTAGCTAGTTAGACTTTTTCTTTAGAGACTCAATTAGCACGTCATAAGTCTTCATTCGTTCCTCTAAGTACATATTCTACCTTGTCAACTTTAATATCCTACTCTCGGCCAATACTGGCTCGTTAACCACATGAGTGTAACAGACCTTTTTTTGTCGCTCATCTCAAAGACTCAACTTTAAGCCTTGGCTGCCTTTGTGTCCATATCATCTAGTTCCTCTTCTAATGCCTTTATCTCTTAATTTTTTATATATGTGATTTGCTTGTTGGCTTCAATTAATTCCCCTATAAGGTCTTGAGCCTAAAAACCCTCGTAGAGGCCCTTATGGATAATATTTTGGTAGAGAGACAGGTCATTCACAACCTAAAAATGCACACTCGAGTTAGGATAATTAACCAAAAGCTAAGAAGAACCTTACTTAAAACAGTAAAAAGCAAGAAGATTCATCTCCAATGCACTTACATATGATGTGTGAAATGTAGTAAAGGCATCACAATTTTTCACCTAATTAGCATGGTTTAGGTTAACGAATCTCTCCTCTAATCTAATGAATGGCAGCAAGTGCTTGAACTTGCTCTGAGAACTAGCAAACAAATTACTCAAAGAGAACGTGGTAGAATTCCCGGTCACTAGCCTGCATACGACCTCCAGTTGATTATCTTGTCTTTTAAAAATTGGGATTGGCCTCTAACAGGATCGGGGACTCCTGAGATGACCCTTGAGAAGACGTGGCGACACCATGCTTTAGAGAGAAGTTCCTTGAATTAGGGTCGAAAAGCTAGCTACCTCTTTTTTCTTCTCAACCTTAGATGGAGCCCTCTGAATTGGTTTTTTAAAAGCCTTTGTGGAACCCCCAAAGGAAGTAGTCCTGTCTCTTTTCCCATGCCCGAGTATATGTTTAGCAACTTCCTAAGCAGCAGGCCTTAGAGATCGGTCTTTGTACCAAGCACGTTTCCTGTTGATGCCCTCATCTTGTATTGCTATAAAAACACAAACAAGATCAGTATCAATAAATCAGGATCAATGAACATAAAGGCTAATGATGAACATTCGCTCTTTTTCTTAGCTCTCCTTTAGGTCGACTATCCTGCCTGTTCTTTTTAATTAAAAGGACCTCATCCTCTTCGAGGTCCCTTGAATTAACTCCAACTTCTACCTTTGCCCGATCACTCAAACTCTGAAACCCAAATTGACTCGGAGCTAACATAATTCTTATAAAGAAAAAGGCTTAGTCTACTTTAGTTTTAAGGGAAAGGCCAATCATCACAACCCAAAGGAAAGAACAGTCAACACAAAAGAAGCCCCAAAATTATCATCAACACTCAAAAAGTGACAAATACTAGAAAGAATACAAAATGTTTGCACACATTCATAGAATCCCAAAAGCTTAGAAATGAGCATTCCCATGACACACCGAGGGAAAGTTGAATAACCAACAAGACATGATTACCAAGAGTAATGAGTCATTGATGTCAAAACAAATGTGCAAAAGAAGTATAATCATAAATAGAAGTAGTAGCCAGAGTCAAAAAAGGCAATCACCAGAGAACTCTATTAAAAAATTAATAATAATACTTTCTGCTCTAAAAAAATGAAAAGCCGAGTGTAAAAGTTTTAACTTCAAATTACTGGTTTAGGTGGACTTCTAAGACCTCGTGATGAATTTGAGCCATTGATCAAATCGAACATACTTTATGGACTTTTGTATAAAGATGTCTTTTCAACTATCAAGCATAACTAATGGAGCCTCGAGAGCTGTTGGTTCTCCCAAATATCTAAAAGGCCAATGAGCTACGAACTAAGGACTCAATGGGTTGAGGACCAAACAACCAAGGATTCGTGAACCAAAGTCGGGGATTGAGAACTTAAGATTCGAGGCTGTGTAAGCCATCACTGAGATTGAATAAACCCTCTTTGAGGTCAATCATGTAGATGTCAAAGACCTCTTCAATCAATTGCCCAATGAAGCTATGTGACCCTACAAGCTAAGTTTCTAAGCCTACAATACAAATCAAGTCAGAGAGGAGGTTTATGTATAAGGTCAAAGCAGACAAAGGACACTATGTGAGCACTCTGAGATAAATTTACTAGCCCAAACTATAAAAATGTTTCTGCATTAATAAGTTAATACTGAAAACTAAGGAACCCCTATTCCCTTTTGAATTTAAGAAAGTAATCATAATCCTTAAAGGGATCCTAGTTCTAATAAGGAATTATATCCTTAAAATCTTGAGAGACGATCATAATCAAGAGATTAATAATGAATTTCCTTCGTAAAAATAATCTATAAGGTATATAAAAAAATTATAAGGATTCTATAAGACACTTTTCAGTTTTATAAGAATTCTATAAGGCATCCATAATCTGGAAAAAAAAACTCTACAACTAAGCACATCAACGCCTGTAAAAAGGAGGCTAAAAAATAAATAAAGGCATTCTGACAATTTTAAAGATCCTGAATATATATATATCTCTCTCTCTCTCTCAAGTTTTTCCTTTGAGGAGAAAAATTCTAAGACTTCATTAAAAAAGCTGTATCAATAAAGGTTCCCACTCTGTTATTCTTGTTGTAACAAAATTCTTTATTAATAAATTTGAGTGAGCCCGTCAAGTTCGGTGAAGTGGATGTAAGTTCACCTTGAACCGAACCACTGTAATTATGCTTCTTTTCTTATTTTTTGTTTGTTTGCTAGCATTGATTGATTCCAATTCTAGAGATGCAATCATTGTTTCTGCTAAAATTTAAATCTATCTCATTGATTTGGAATTAACTAAATTTTGTGGTCAACAAAAATTAATTTTTAAAGAAAAGAGTTTTATACTTTTAAGATCTATTTTCTAAAAACAACTTTGAACGCACTCTTTTTTTGTATAAAGATTCATAAAACCAAAAAAAAAAAAAAGAGAGTATTTTTTAAATTAAAAAAAAGAAAGAAAAACCTAATGAACTCTTAAAAATAAACAAGCAATGGTGAGCCTAAATTTACTATAGTCCATCAGGAGCCTTCTTCTTGAAGCTTGTCGGTCTCGCGGCCCAGCATAAGCAAAGCGCTTCCCGTAATATCAATCGATGGGCCATGAACCCAAAACAATCATGTTCAGACAACGTCGGCCTATTATAGGGATAAGCCAGAAGGTAACAACTTAACCTCGGAGAGAGAATTTTCCCGCCCTGCATGAGCTTTCATCGAGATTTCATCAAACACCATCAACGTCTTCTTCTCCTACTCAAATCTTGCTCAAAATCCCCTTGCCTCCGCAACACAAAGCCTCTACATGCACTCACCGTCACCTTGGGACCAAATCCTAACCAACCCATCTTTCTTTGCAACAATGTTATCTCCTTGTACGTATCTCTTGGTGAACTATCAACTGCGCGAAATGTTTTCGACAGAATGCCTGAGAGAAACGTAGTGTCGTTTAATACTATAATTAGTGCTTATAGTAGATCTGGACATGTAGAGGAAGCTTTGGGAATGTTTCTTGATATGAGAAACTGTGGTTTTGAACAGACTCAATTTACGTTTGGTGGGTTACTGTCGTGTGATTTATTGAACATCATTGAGGGAGTTCAGTTGCAGGCTTTAGTTGTGAAGAATGGCTTGTTTTGTGCTGATGCCTTTGTAGGGACTGCTTTCTTGGGTTTGTATGGAAGGTATGGCTTCTTGGATGAGGCCATTTGTGTCTTTGAAGATATGCCAAGGAAGAGTCTAGTGACATGGAATTCGATAATATCTATTTTTGGGCTCCTTGGGTTTGTTGAAGATTGTATGTTCTTGTTTCGTGAGCTGATTAGGGAAGAGGTCTCACTCTCTGAATGTTCTTTTGTGGGTGTTATTCATGGATTAGCAAGTGAGCAAGGTATGGAATTTGGAGAACAAATACATGGTTTAGTGATCAAGAATGGGTTTGATTGTGTACTTTTGGTTGCAAATTCCCTTATCAATATGTATGTGAAATGTGCAGGCATATGTTCAGCGGAGAAGCTATTCAAGGATCTAACTATTAGGGATGTTGTATCGTGGAATACAATTATTGGTGCATTGGTCAAAAGTGAAAATTTTCAAAAAGCACTTGAATTCTTTTTAAGAATGTCCACAGACAGAGTGTTGCCTAATCAGACCACATTTGTATATGTCATTAATTGTTGTGCTGGTCTTGATGTCCCACTTTGTGGTAAATCCATCCATGCTAGAATAATTAAGAATGCTTTAGAATGTGATGTTTTTGTGGGCAGTGCATTTATTGACTTCTATGCTAAATGTGATAAGTTGGAAGATGCTCATCTCTGTTTCAACGAAATATCTGATAAGAATGTGGTTTCTTGGAATTCTTTGATTTTGGGTTATGCAAACAAATGCTCTTCTACTTGTCTTCTTTTACTGACAGATATGTTTCAATTAAGTTACCGACCTAACGAGTTCACATTTTCTCATGTTCTTAGATCAATGTTGCCCTTAGAGCTGTTGCAGCTTCATTGTCTGATCATAAGAATGGGATACGAGAGTAATGAGTATGTGCTAAGCTCCCTCATTTCCTCTTATGCCAAAAATGGTTTAATATCCAATGCCCTTGCTTTTGTCAAAATTTTCAACCCACCTATAGCTGTTGTCCCCTCTAACATCATTGCTGGAATTTATAACAGATCTGGCCAGTATATGGAAACAGTAGAGTTGCTTTCTCAGCTTAAAGAACCTGATATTGTATCTTGGAACATTGTGATTTCAGCCTGTGCTCGCAATGGTGATCACAAAGAAGTTTTTGAACTTTTTAAATACATGCGTGCAGTGCATATTTATCCAGACAGTTTTACATATGTTTGCCTTTTGAGTGTGTGCACCAAACTTTGCAATCTTGCTTTGGGCAGTTCTCTTCATGGCCTAATCACAAAGACAGATATCAGTAGTTCTGACACATTTCTATGCAATGTGTTAATAGATATGTATGGAAAATGTGGCTGCATTCAAAGTTCAGTGAAAATATTTGATGAAATGACGGATAGAAATGTTATCACATGGACTGCTCTAATTTCAGCTCTTGGACTCAATGGTTTTGCTCAAGGGGCTTTAGAAAAGTTCAGGCAGTTGGAATTTCTGGGGTTTAAGCCGGATCGGGTTGCTTTCATTGCAGTGCTTACAGCTTGTAGACATGGTGGGCTAGTGAAAGAAGGAATGGAGTTCTTTGAGAGAATGAATAATAGTTATGGGATTGAACCAGAAATGGATCATTATCACTGTGTGGTAGACTTACTGGTCAGATATGGATATCTGAAAGAAGCAGAAAAAATTATAGTAACAATGCCTTTCCCACCAAATGCCCTTATATGGCGTGCATTCCTGGATGGCTGCCAGAGACATAGAGCTTTAGAATCACACAGTGCATACACTCAACTAAGTGTTAATATAAAATAAGCTCTGCGACTCCATACTGCTTATCTTGTTTGCAGTGATTCCATATCTCCACTTTGAGAAGTAAGCAGGTTGCACAAATAGAATTCCCAGGGTGGGTTTATGATTCTCGTTTGCAGAGGCCTGCTGAAGCATTTGAAGGAAAATAGTCAAAATGGAATGAGGGAATGTTCAAAACTAATTCATATCCCAGATAAAACTTTGTTCCCTTGCTTCCTCTCCTAAAGAGGTATTACCCTTTCTGTTCTTTCTGAGAATGTATATCACCTAGGAGAAAAGCTATCATTCCTCTTCTTGTTTTAACCAAAGACAAACCCTTCTTGTTGTTTCAAGAATGTATGCTCAACGTGCTCACATTCTTAATTTTTTAAGTTACGTATCAACTAAACACTAGCAGTTTTAGGCGCTACCCACAGTTTTGGACGTAGCTGATTCTAAGTGATATTGGCTTCAAAGCTGTCTCTAGAATCAGTTAGTTAAAAAAAAGGCAGTCCATGTGATGACAGTTTGTCTCTGGAATCAGTTTGTTTTCTTTATCACGACAGTTTATTTATTTGATCTTTTTAATTTTTGTGTCATACCTGTTGATTTCCTGACGGCACTTATTTCACAATTACAGCTCTGCCTCAGTTCACAATTATTTGATTCGTTTGTTTACAAGGCATCTAATGTGTGAGAAGACTATATACATATAAAAAAATTCTTAAGCCGTGGAGAGAGAAATTTTCCCAAGAGATTTTCTTTCCTACTTTATATAAGAACACGCTTGACTCTTCAAAATGAGTGATGGACGGCTGATTGTCTTAGGCGGTTGTCAGCTGTTTAAAGGCTGGTTCTCGCTTCCACTATTAGTATCTTAAGGTTGCATTTGGCGTTCGCACTAATATATATTTATTATATATATAAAGAATCATAATTAAAGAGAGTATTAAATTTATATAATACTATGATGTGGTTAGCGGCTTGTGGAATCTAAAAAAATTAGCCTCCTGTCCTAGAACTTTTTTAGAAATTTCTTAAGGGTGCTTATTTCGTCTTTTTTTATTATTGCTCTTTATTGTCTTTTTCAAAGGGTAGGACTGTTATTCGATAAAAGAAAACACTTTGATATTCAAATTAGTTATTAAAAAAAAAGTAGTATTGTATATAGAGTGTTTCCAAGAATAAGAGAATGTATTTTGATATTCACAAAAAATGCTTTCTAATACTTAGAAACAATTGGAATGACTTAAATGAATAATCTATGAGAAATAAGATTTGTGTCTATTTTCGAGAAATAATATTGAATTTTGACTTATAATTATACATAGATTTACCAATTATAATCCATAAAAAAGAAGGAATTATGTTTCAAACTTGTTTTCTTATTTTCACGTGTTTTCTTACCCATTGAGGAAATACTTGTGAATTAACAAGTCGAATTTTACTTGCTTATGAGTTGAGAGAATCAAATTTAGATCTTCTAATAGTATTGGGTTGAATAATTAAAATGGGTCGAGCCTTAATTAATTGGGCTAAAAGTTTTTTTTTCTAAGAAAACCACTATTTTTCTTAAGTGGTGCGGGTTGGGTGGACCAATTTAACAATGGGCTCAAAAGATATTCCCAAGCAGCACAGGAAGAGTCAAAGACACTTTTTCACTAACAAACTAGTAAGCACCGTGTGTTTGTACTTTAAAAAGTTTCTGCCTTCTTTAAAAGACTTTTATTTTTGAAACCGAAAAATGTTTAATGATAATGATATTTCTGAGTTCCTAGGCAAACTCGTAGCCTTGGACAGGAAGCTGTTACTCTAAATTTTGAATATAAATTAAGATATATTTTTAACTTTTACCTCCCATTTGTGTGAAAATGAATCTCACTTTCTTTATTGCTTTATTTGTTTTTCTTCTTCCAAAAACTATAATCTTATTTTTAAGTGTCTTTAAAAATATTTCGAAGTGTGAGTTCCATCCTTATAGATGAACTAAAGACAACTTACCAAATGCCTAAAGACATAAAAACTAGGGTTCTTCCACAGAAGGACTCTAATAGGGAGTCTAGAATTATAAAACCAAGAAAACTCCCTCTTTTTATAGAGCACCTGAAGTATTTTCTATTTTCGATTCCTTATTTTATCTTAGAATCTCTTCATGTTATGGGTCTATCCCCTCTCCAAGTTTATCCCAACTTTTTTTACTTGCTGCAGGAAGTGGCCATCTTGAACGATATGATGAACACACCTTACTGTTTAACCTTGTACGATATTTTTCTCACTTATAACTAAAGCTATTACAAACAAAATTATTTCTAGTAGCCGAAAGGGGAAAAAGGTTATTTGAGAAATTTAAAAGTAAATATGTTGGCTTTGAGGAGAGTGTAGTAGTTATCAGTAGAAATCAGAAGCAACCATGGCTTTCTTACGAAGTAAACACATCTTTTGGTATCTGTGACTAAAAACTTGCCATTAGTTTTTGTCTATCCCGCGAAGGGAAAGGTTTTTACTAAAATTCTTCCTTGATTAATCATAAAACATCTATACCTTAGAGATGTAGCAAAAATATTCAAAGCTAGAAAAGGTGCGTCATCTCCCGTATGCCCTTACAATGGAAGGGGGGTTGTGGATGCTAACCCCTATTGACCTGATTATTAAAACGGGTACTTCCTATTTTGAAAGGGTTTTCTTATTAGGTCATCAGCCGAGAGTTCCTATCTTTGGAAGAGTTGTTTCCAAATGGGGAACTTTCATTTAAGGAGAACATATTCACATTTTTTTTTTGTTATAAGAGATTTTTCTTGGATATCAGTAAGTCTTGAATTTTTTTCCCTAATATGTGTTTTTATCTATATTCATTTTTAATCTAATCTTTCACACTTTGGTTCTTAAATAGCTGCATCTATGGTGGAAGTTAGAGTTTCTAAGGAAGGAGAAGTTCTTGATGACATATTGGGTAACTCATCTTCTGGTTTGGGTACTTTAGTTACGATCGAGGGGGAAGTGAACCAAGGTCTATGTGACGAGCCAGTAGCTCTTTTTACGAATCCAGTCTCATTTGTGGATCTCAAGCAATAGATGTTCTCTTCGGGTACGAGGGTGTCTGCCTCCATACTTGTATCATTTCGGGAAGAAGAAGGTGATTTAATTGATAAAATGGATTTTTTTTAGTACCTTCTATTGCTCCTTTGGCATTAAGATTGTTTTGTTTTATTACTAAAGCTCTCCAATCCTTCATGAAGGAAATTTTGATGTATTGGTTGATGTATTTTTGCCAAGGAACCTAGGGCTGTAAGGAAAGGTTCTAAGAGCGTACTGGTAGTTAAGAAGCTTTTCTAGCCAAGAAAATGAGACTAAAGCCTTCATTAGCTATTGTTAAAAGTAATAGTCTCTCTAGTAGTCCTAAAAGTCATGCTAGAGGTTCCCAAGGTGGTACCAAAGGTTCCTTAGGTGGTACCAGAGCCTGATACTAGGGTGCCTGGTCTATAAGAGGTATTTGAGGATGGTGCTCAAGAAGTTCACCCAAAATCGATTGTTCATATTGATCTTGTGCCAAATCCTTTTATATCTTCTAGTATGCTTTTTCTTTTTGTGTTTTGCAAAATTTTGTTTATCTCTTTTCTCTTTCGTTTTATGAACTCTTTTTATGTACTTTTGGTATTATTTTGTGTGTGTAGTTTTTCTAACTCTCATAGGTCTACTTTTGTAGAGGAAATATTAAAATCAGTGATTAGAAGGTACTAGAGATTTGAAAAGTACTAGAGGTCCTACCCCCAATGAGTGGAACTAGAGAGAGGGAGAAGGAGACAATAGGAACTAGCATAGGGATGGCTTCAAGGAATTTAATGTCTTGTTCACCTCTACATCGTCCTTGAAGGTTCATTGATGAATTTGCTTCTCACTTTTGGAAAAGGAAATGGGTGATTATGTTTAGAAGTCTACTGTTTTCAAGGTAGATAGAAAGAGTGAAACTACTATATTGGGGAGCTTGTTATACAGGCAAATTTTAGCCTTGGTCTCTAATATGCAAGCAAGTGATTGAGAGCATATGAGTGCTGCTTCCACATTAAGGTAAGTGGTACCGAATTATATATTGAGGTTCATATGTATTGGTGTTTTGTTATTGGCGCTAATTTATTGAAGTTGTAGAAGCAAGTGCTTCCTAGCTGGGTACAGTTGTTGATGATCTATATATATCTTTAGAGATATCTCAGTGAGAATTTACTACTTCTCAGATAAATGAAGTGGCATTAAATGAGTCGTGGAAGAAGAAACTAACTGCGACTAAGGAGTTGTTCAAGCAAGAGGTGTTCGTAGCAACCACGTGCATTTTTCATCATTAATTTCACTCTGGTCATAATCCAATTGCTTATAAGAGAGCTTTCAGGTGATTTTGATATGACCTGTGGTTTCTACAAAGGTTGGTTCGTAAAGCATTAGGATGATGATGATCAATTAAATAAATTATAATACAAATAAAGAAAGGGCGATAGAGGCGGATCTAGATTTTATAGAGCTTCATTTGAAGTTATTAGATGATTCTGTTTAATTTTGGTTGTATTTTTCTTTATAAGCATTAAATAATGAAATGAAAGCTTTTTGTTGAGTTCATTTTTTCCTTTCCCTTTTATTTGTATCTGTACTTAGCTATACTTGTAAGGATGATAAAAATTTGACAAGTGTGTTATAAGGTAATGATAAATCTAAGTAAAGGAAATTGAATTTGTATTTGAAATAGACCAAGTAAAGAACAATATGTAGTTTCATTGTTTAGGAAGCGTATTGTCGTCATTGGATATATTTTAATTTGTTCTCTCTATTTGAATTTTATTTTGTGCGATGTTCTTGTGCTTCTATTCATATTTTAAAGAAAGTGATTTTGTTCTTGTTTGTGGAAGCTTTATTGATTGAAGTGTGAGACCTTTTCATAGATGTCTTGTTTTGATAGATGCTTCCAATTTAGATGCCTGAGGTCATCTTGGGAAATGTTGTTTTATTTTTACGTATTTGCATGATCTGTATGTTCTAACCCGTTTTTACTTGACGGAGTTTGCTTCCAAACATTGATGTGATGGCCTTTATAAGGAAGGTATTACTTATTTTTTCATGGTTTGAATGATGTGACCCATCTTCACTTGACGGGACCTGTTTCTAAGTATTGCACGATGGCCATTACGAGGAAGGTATAACATATTTTTACATGGTCCAATCGTTGTGAGTCATCTCTACTTGACGGACCCAGCTACTGAGTATGGGCACGATGGCTTTTATGAGGAAGGTATAACGTATTTTTGCTTAGTTCAGATACTATGACCCGTCTTTACTTGACGGGGCTTGCTTCCAAGTATGGGTACAATGGCTTTTATGAGGAAGTTACAATGTATTTTTACATAGTTCGGATGCTGTAACCTATTTTCACTTGACAAGGCTTGCTTCCAAGTATAGGCACAGTGGCATTTACTGGAAAAGTATGGCATATTTTTGTACAGTCTGGATGTTATGACCTATCCCTACTTAATAAGGCTTGGTTCCAAGTATAGGCACAATGACTTGTACGAGAAAGATATAATGTTTTTTTGCATAATATATTTTTGCATGGTCCAAATCTTGTGACCTGTCTTCACTTGACGAGGCTTTTTCTAATTATGAGCACGATTGTATTTTCAAGAAAGGTACGACATATTTTTGCATGGTCTAAATGTTGTAAACCTTCTTCACTTGACATGGCCTACTTCTTAAGTTCGAGAATGATAGCCTTTGTAAGGGAAACGTTAGCCTACTTTATGGATTTGGAAATAAAAATTGTAATTTATTAAAAATAATGCTCAAGTAAAAACAGAATTGGAAAGCTTATATATGGAACCTTTTGAGTTTTGAGATGTTCTAAGGAGTTAAAATAGGGTTTCCTATTATGCCTTGTTGTAAGAAAGCTCTTCTATCTAGCTTATTTGTGACTTTGTATAGTCTTTCTCTTGTTTCAGCCATATTTCCCATGTTTTCATTCCTTGTTGATGTCGAGAGCTTCCTAAAGAACTAGGTCACCCTTATTAACTTCTTGCCTTTGGATTGTTGTGATGTCTCATGCTTCATCAGTTAAATCTTTGGCTATTGACAATTCCTCTTTATTGAGCTCAAGTTACACTATTTTTATTTTCAAAGTTGGGATGAGAACTTACATGGGAAGTAGTACTCCAATTCCATAGACTGGTGAATAAGGAAAAGTCCCGATTGACTTGTTCTCGATTGTTCTATAGGCCTAAAGGACCTTTTAAGCTCCTCAAGCCATTTTCCTTTTTTACGTTGTAGACATTTCTTTAGCATTAAAAAGATTGTACGGTTGGTAGCCTTTTGTTGTTCGTTAACTTACGGATAGATACAAAAGGAGAATTGTTGTTGGATCTTGAATTTATTGTAAACGAAAGTAACTATAGAGCTAAAAACTGTTAGTGCATTAAAAGGTTCATGCATGTGATTATGTACATGTTGCAATTTCAAAATGCATGTCCAAAATACATTGCACAGCTGAATAATACAATATAATCAACATATACACATTACAACTAAAGCAAAGACAGTACAAGAATTGAATACATACCTTCGTAGACGATTTGGTGAATATTTTTAACTTTGAAAAGTTGCATTTCATTTGTTTCGTTAAGCCTAAGACTTTTAAGTGCACACATGTCCTACATGTAGTCATATGATGCTATATAGGCTTATGCATGAGTGGCAAATGTCACTCATCCATGCAAATTTACATGGTTAACATTTGTCATATGCATACTATGTGTGCATTCGCACTTTTTCATACAACAGAGACCTATTTGCAATATTTGCAAATTATATTTTTCACTTTTGAAATAGGTCTTAAAACGTATGTTGCTTTCTGAAACCTTCCCGAATAAATCCATATGATTCATCTCACTACCCTTGTGCTCAGCAAATACACTTTATATTTTAAAACTCTCTAGGTTTATACTCATTTTTCTTACAGAACACTTTTGCAAGTCCATAAATGATGCCCCACTCACATATTATTGATATTACAGAACCGTGCGTTAAACCATATAAGTTGAGGTGAACCATATCCGTATAATCCCTCTATTACCTATATTCTTGGAAGAGCAGAGATATAGATCATCACCGTCAAATCTCTATATGCTCGTCCGTGAACTTATCTCCTAATTTATATTTCTGTAAACAATATCCGCAAATTCCTTTACAATATTGTTTAACCCTATGAAAAACGCTTTTTCAGGTTTTATGCTTGTGGCCACAAAACTTCTTAAAATATAATCTATGAGCATCAAGATATAGAACTCACCTATATGAATTAATAGATCTCATGTCTACATACAACAGACTCTATGAGCATTAAACTATACCCAGCGACACCCAGTGGTGAGACTATAAAAGATCTCAAACATGCATGAAATCAAAATAGTGGATAACTCATAAACCCACCGTGACACTCAAGTCAAAGGATCACAAATACTACTTAAACTTGGAAAACCCTCTATTGATGGATTTATGGGATGTCTATTAGAGGTTCTCATGAGTCTATTTAGTATCCAGTCCTTATTGAATACCTGTATGCCTGTAGGACTACCGCTAAGTCTATGGTATGCTAAGACTACCCATTTAAATAATTTAGATATAAACATACACTAATTCAGAAGGAATACTGATCGATCGTGTCGGTAGCCAAGGATTAGGAACGATGTTTGTAAGAACATATTGAGCAATGACATTTCTTAGCACCATTTATAACTCTTTGCAACTACTTCATTACTATATTATTCTCAAGTCTTTGCCCTTATTTCAAATAAGGTTCTAAACCTTTAGAATTACTAACTTTAGCATTGACCTAAACTCTTTTAGATTAGATCTAAACTCCTTTAAATCTATAATGTTTGAAAAAGTTACAAGCTTCTTACCATATAATTATGTATTAACGATTATTATTGAAATATTTACTGTATATTGGAATGACACGTAAGCACCATCTCCAATAACTCTCACTTGCTCTAGTGCCATTCACGATGATATCTAATATCTATCAACTTTATATATTTCTTAAACATCAAGGAGTTAAGGCATTAGTGCGCGGGTCCGCTATATAATCTATTCTAAACACTATTAAATCTCTTCTAGCTAAGATTTATCTAATTATGTGGTATTTGATTTCTACATGATAAGAATTCTGGTGTATTTAATTTTTGGCTACTGTACTCGAGCAACTACCCTGTTATTGTCACAATATAGTGGGATAGGATCCACTAAACTTGAAAATATTCCGAGTTCAACGACTATATTGTGTGTTCACTGCTTCTTTTATGGCTTCTCAAGCTGCAAGATATTCTTCCTTTAAGGTAGAATCAGTTGCGGATGCTTACTTACCACACTATTAACTTACTACGGTACTATTTAGAAGAACATATATTTGGATGTAGACTTTCCAACATCTAGATTAGACTTTAAGTCTTAATTAATGTCTCCTCTCATTTATATGTTACATTCTCTATGTATCAGAAACTTATCATTTTTATATCTAAGATACTTTAGGATGTGTTTCACAACCATTTAAAAGTCGTTACTTGGATCAGTCATATATATCGGCTTGTAACTTTTACAGCCAAACGTATGTCAAGTTTCGTATATAACATGACGTATATCAAGCTACCTATAGCTAATGCTTATACTATGTTAGATACTCTAACTCTTTCATCTTTCATCTAAGGAAACATTTTTCTAAAAAGATGAATGCTATGTTAAAAGATATATTAATTGTCTCACAGTTGTTTAGGTTAAACCTTTCAAGAATATTTTATATGCACGAGGATTAAGAGAGTCCTATCAACTTCCCAATTTTAGCTCTATCTATATAAAACTCTATGCCTAGTATATAAGAAGCATTTTTCTAATCCTTCATGGATAAGTTTTTACTTATAACTCTTCACTGATAGTTACACGTCAATATCATTTTCGATAATGACTATCATCCACGTATAGAACAAGAAAGACAATTATGCCCCAATTGCCCTTTCTTAACACACATGCTTCCTCTTCATTTTTGATGAAACCATACTTTTTGATTACTTAATCAAAATGAAGATTCCAGCTTTGGAAAGCTTGCTTAAGTCCATAAATAGACTTCTTCATATTGCATACTAAATGAAAGTTTGGCTGAATATCAAATCTTCAAGTTGTTCCATGTATATTACTTACTCGAGATATGCATTTTAGAACACCATCTTTACATCCATCTATTAGATTTCAAAAAATCAAACTATGCTATAATAGTCAATAAAATTTAAATAAACTTTAGCACGGTTACTTGTGAAAAGTTTCCTTATAGACGATCCCAGACAGCTGAGTGTAACCTTTTTCACCAATCGAGCCTTGAAAGTCTCTACCTCCAATTGGTCTTGACATTTTCTCTTATGAACCATTTACAACTAATAGGAACTATTCCTTTGGGAAGCTTAACCAAGTCCCAGACTTGATTAACATGCATTAAGTCAATTTTGAATTTCATGACTTCTTACCATTTTCAAATTGATATCTAACATCGTCTTTTTATAATTCATAGGATCGTTTTCTTCAACTAAAAAAAAAAAATCAAAACCATCACTAGGCATCAAATATACTTCATATATAGCCTTGATATATTTTTTTACTTACATAGAGGGTATGTTAAAAGGTATTTCACTCAATTGATTATGAAACTCCATTATCAGTTCTATAATTCTTGGATTGACTTTACCAAGTTTAATTCTTCTACAATCCACATGACCTATGAAAAACTATTTCTCTAGGAAAGTGATATTACAAGAAACGAACATCTCATTCTTTCTAGATCATAGAACTGATAAGTATTTGGGATATCCGTTGAACCAATACTTGTACCTTTTTAGAGCAAGTTTATCCTGTTGGGTAACTCTTACATAAACAGGACAACCCAAGTCTTAACATATTTAAGACTCGATTTTTTACAAATCCATATCTCATACGGAGTTGTAGGGACAATTTTTGATGGAATTTAATTCAACAAGTGAGCAGCCATTTTCTATAGAATAATCTTATAGATATTTTTAAAGATTGGTAATGCTCATTATCGATCAGACCTTATCTAATAAAGTCCAATTCTTTCTTTCTGAAACACCTTTGTGTTGATAGTACCTGGAGGACTATAATGAGAGAGAATCTCATTCTCCTTTAAATAATTCACAAATTCACTGCTTCGATCTAATCAAAGATATTTAATACATATATCAGTTGGTTTCTCTACCTCAAGTCGAAACCCTTTGAACATTTCAAAAACTTTTCAACTTGTGTTTCATCAAACACTTATCCGTATAGTGACATTTATCGATAAAGACAATGAAGTAGGTAAACCTACCTATAACAGTGTAATTCATTAGACCATATACATCACTATATACTAATTCCAATAAATAAATGGCACAGTGTAAAATATCAAATAATAGAGACAGAGTCATCATTCCTTGAATACAAGATTCATAAATCGGATAGTGTTGCATGGTAAGATCAAGTATCTGACCATCCTTAACCACCCGTATGTCTTAGTTTTAATTGCCATAATTTCATAATGTTCAAAGTTCCCAAACTTACTACTTTATCTGTCCACTAATTTATTCAAGACATTTCATGTTGTACATTAATTATAATGGCCTTTCATCAACTAACATTCAGCTGATGATACATTATCAATATCATGTAAATATAAGGAACAATTTCTTTTATATACATGATAATCTTCAGTGTCTTACACAAAAAGGAATATTAACTATCTAATTATATTTAGCACAAAATCAAATACATACAACTTAATGCCTCTGTAAGTGTAGAAGAGAGAAGTGACTAAAAGTCTGAAAATATTCATTATTCTAGAAATATCTATTTCCTACATAAAGATGTACTTACACAAGAAGGAATATTAACTATCTAATTATATTTAGCACAAAATCAAATACATACAACTTAATGCCTATGTAAGTGAAGAAGAAAGAAGTGACTAAAAGTCTAAACAAATTCATTATTATAGAAATCTCTATTTTCTACATGAAGATGAACTTCGGGTTAGTTGTGCTTATATAAAATAAATGGGTGATTATAAATTACATTCATATGAGATGCAAATATATTATAAAATTGATAAATCTCTCTTAATCAAATTAAAATATTTTTCATTATGAGATATTGTTATACATGATCTGCCTTGTCAATACGGTGTCACAATAGCTCATCTCAGTCTTTCTCAATATCGATAATGTGTGAGGGATTGGTTGGTGTGATTTAGACTATGCCGGTTAAACATGAGATAAGAAAATATAAGCAAAAATATTTTTTAATATTGCTAAAGCATGAGGGTAGTATCAATAACTTATATTTGATTGTTGACAAGTTAATTTGGAACATATTTATCCAATATTGCTGAAGTGTTATGATAAAGTATGTTTAGGATTAGTAGTAAGAGTTGCATGAGATATAATTGATAAGAGTTGTCTATATTTTAGGTTTTATAAAGGCCTATATTGTTAAAGCGTGAGACCTGAGAATATGTAAAGTAGTGGAAGGGTGCTTTTAGATTAAATAACATATACTAATTATATCCATAATCCAAAACGTTATTAATTGACAATTTTGAAGTATTTCCACTAACATCTCTTATTTTGTCTAAAGATGGCTTCAAGCAACCTATTGATATGTATACTTGACGTTAACCTGCTAAATGATGCTGATAACTGCTTAGATTGCTAATGAATCTTGGAATTATTCTGGATTCAGAAAAGCTTGGATACATAATAGATCAGAAAATACCTATAGGTGTTTCTGAAGCTTCCTCTGATGAAAAGTTGCAGAATTATCAGAAATGGATTGATGATGATTTGAAAGTCAAGTCTTACATTCTCACCTCAATGTCAAATGAGCTTCGGAGGGAGCACATGCACATGGATAGTGCGAGTAGTATCATGCTATATCTGAAGGAGTTGTTTAGAGATAGACCATAAGTAAAACTGTACAGGATCTCTAAAGCACTCTTTCAGCTTAAGTTGACTGAAGGCAGTCCGGTAAGTCCCCATGTACTTAATATGATTTCCTACATCGAAACGTTAGAAACTATAAATGTTTCTCTAAGTAATAACTTTGGGAATAACTTGATTCTTCAATCTCTACCGAGGTTTTTCGCACAATTCATTATGAATTATAACATACAAGGACTGACTCTAACTTATGTTGAACTGTATAACATGTTACAGACAGCTGAGAAGGACATTAAAAAAAGAGGTACGACCTTCATAGTTCAGACTGGTACTTTATCTTCTTTCCCAAAAACTTCTAGTAATTTAAAGGGAAGAAGAAGGTAAAGAGAACACCATATTCAAGTCCTCTGAGACAGGTTATATCTAAGTGATGAACAATTGAAATTACACATTTAATAAGAGTTTTACATCATTGTTTTGTATTACTAGTGTATTTAATTTTCTTAACTTAAGTATATTTACAATATTATACCTAATTATCTTTTAACTGTTTTGTTGTAGGTTCGGTAAAATAGGCATAACTTTCTACCTAAGGATTCAATTGGAGTGATTCTTGATCCTATGTAGAGCCGACTCAATGGGTTAACATATTTTATTTCATAAAGCATTTGAATTCGAGTGTTTAGAGGGTGAAAATGGCCTAGAACAGAATTGATCTCTAGTACTGGCTTATTTTGAACAGTCATCAGTATTTGGCCCATAACTATAGCAATACGTATCTAAAACATATGAGCAAACTCAATTTAGAAATATAAGAGACTTATCTATAACTTTAATGTTTAGAGTGATAGCTAATTTGGATCACATCAATTCTAATTTGGATAATCAAGTGGGTGCCTTAGTGATAATCAATGCAAATTATTTTGCCATCATTCTTGACTTTCATCATCCAGGTGGTTCCCTTATAATTTATCTCAATTTATCTATGTTTTTCTATAAATAGGTTGTTTGTTTATGCCTAAAGTATGTAATTAGAAATTTAGAATTTAGTTCAAAATACTTGTCCTTTGTATTATCTCTTTGTAATATTATTTTTCTTGTTTACTATTAAGTCATATTATTTCTTCTTCCATTTCTTTTCATTTTCTTTAGTTTTATTATGTCCAAATAATTTTCTTTATCCTAAGGTGAAAGGGTGAAACTCTTGGCAAGGTAATAAGATATGCTTAACACTTATTCATGAATTTAATGCTTCATTCTTAAGTTATGCAAATTTATATATGATGTATTTATTTTGTTTGTAGAATTAATACCCTTTCTTCTAAAGTGGTGATTCTTGATTTATTATTGACAAACTTTATACTTGGCACAATAAATTCTTGAAACCATTTACAAGATTTGGTGTATATACCCTTTCTTGTAAAGTGGGAGTCTTGATTTATTGTAGACAAATATAAAGATTGGCATAATAAATACTTGAACCCATTTATAAGATTTGGTGTATAATAATTGAAAGAAATAAATACTAATCAATATATAAATGATAATGAACTTTAATTGTAATATTTTCCAGTTAGAACCTCCTTTGTGTGAGGATTCCAATTGAGTTATAAAAAGAGTTAAGCATATTCTTACTTCTTATGCCAAGAGTGGATCCTCCTAACCTTAGCTTTTATTTGAATTGGTTAATTGAATTAATATTTACAAATATCTTATACTGCATTAATTGTCTTAAAAGTGTTTATAATTTGTAATTTTAATTCTACTTCCCTGTGGATCGACCCCGTTCTCATTGGGTTATTTATTACTTCGACAATCCTGCACTTGGGAATAAACTCCTATATTCTGGACGTGTCAAGTTTTTGGCCCCATTGCCAGGGAGGTGAAATTAACATATTTTTGTTTGTTTATTTTATTTTCATAGAAGGCTAAGCCTCCTAACGTGCTTTACTTTATTTATTATTCACTTTTTATTTTTGATTTTTTATTTTCATGGAAGGTTAAGCCTCCTACTCTGCTTTACTTTATTTATTAGTCGCTTTTTATTTTCATGAAAAGTTGAGCCTCCTATTCTGCTTTATTTATTTATTATTCGCTTTTTATTTTCACTTTTATATTTGTATAGAAAGTTGAGCCTCTTACTTTGCTTTATTTTTTATTATTCGCTTTTTTATTTTCATGAAAGGCTGAGCCTCCTACTCTGCTTTATTTATGAACTTTTTATTATATAATCTAACTTTACTAATCTAACTTTTAATTATTCATCTTTATTTTGTTTTAATTTTAGTTTTGCCTATTTTATTTACCTGTGTTTAATATTATATATTTTTTTCTTATTTGTATTATTTATTGTTACTGTATTTTTTTTATTTCTTTTTTTAAGCCGTTGGTTTCGAGATCCTAATTCTCATCGTTTGGTGAAAGGTAATTTTGGAACTTCTTTTGATAATTTGTTAGATTTTCCTTCACCTTCTTATTCTTCACCAATTAACACCACGACCAAAAATCAAATTAGGGGACTCATAGACCCAAGAGACAATCAGTCCCAACATAATGACCATAACCAACCTAGGACACGTAGAGACTACATGAACCCTACATGAATTGATGCACCATCTTGCTTAATTTTTCCTCCGAATGCAACACATTTTAATTTTAAGCTAGGCATTATCCAACTTTTACCCACTTTTCATGGCTTAGATGCAGAGAACCCTTATCTACATCTAAGAGAATTTGAAGAAGTGTGTAACACGTATAATGACCAAAATTGTAGCATGAACACAATTTGACTTAAGCTTTTCCCTTTTTCTTTAAAAGATAAAGCTAAAACATAGCTACAAAACCTTAGGTCAGAATCCATTTCTTTATGGGATGAGATGCAATAACAATTCCTAAAAAAGTTTTTCTTTCCCATAGAACAAATTCTTTCAAAAGATAAATTACCACTTTTACCTGAAAACAAATAGAGACCCTTTACCAATGTTGGGAAAGGTATAAAGAATTACTTAATACCTGTCCCCATCATGGCTTTGAAACATGGAGACTAGTCTCAAATTTCTATGAGGGCTTAACACCCCAAGTTAGGCAAATGGTAGAAATGATGTGTAATAGAACATTTGAGGATAAAGACTCAGAATAGGCAATGAACTATCTTGACTTACTAGCAGAAAATGCTCAAAATTGGGACACTGCTGGTACCCGTGAGGCATCTAGCAAAAATTAAACCACTACATCTAGTAGAGGTATTTATCATCTTAGGGAAGACCATGACCTTCAAGCCAAATTAGCATCCTTTGCTAGAAAATTCGAAACCTTAGAAATGAAAAAGAGTGGTCAAATAAAATCTGTTCAAGAAATTGTGTCATATTTGTGAAACCCATGATCATTCTACCAATGATTGCCTAACTTTACCTGCATTTAGAGAATGTCTCCATGAACAAGCTAATGTTCTAAACACGTTCAAACGGTCAAACAATAACCCATATTCACTCAAATTTTAGTTGGAGGAATGACACTCAAGTACAGGCTTCACAACCACACCAAAATTTTTAAAATCATCAAGGTTATACACCATATGTTCCACCTCATAAGAAAAATCTTGAAGACACTTTGCATATATTCATTGAAAAGCAAGAGTCTATTAATTCTCAAAATGCTTAAACATTTGCTGATTTAAAAGATACTCTTGCTAAATTTGCATCTGCATTGAACATTCATGAGAAAGAAAAATTTCCTTCTCAACCATAACCAAACCCCAAAGGACAACATAACTCGAATGCATATAGTTTATGAAGCCAACACATGGATCAAGTTAAAGCAGTTATCACTCTTTGGAGTGGTAAAATTATTAAAAAAGAAATTCTTGAACCTTATGAGAATGATAAATCAATCTTTAAGGGTAAGGAAAGTGTTGAACCTATACCTAATGAAGAAAACACCAAACCCTCACCTCCACCCCCATTTCCTTATACATTACGTAATATTAAGAAGATGAATCACAATCCTGAAAGTTTTGAAATCTTCAAACAGGTAAAAGTTAATATTCCTTTACTGGATGCTATTAAACAGGTTCCCTTTTATGCAAAATTTTTGAAAGATTTATGCACAGTAAAACTAAAACAAAATGTGAAAAAGAAAGCATTTTTAGCTGAACAAGTAAGTGTCATTTTTCAGAATAATAATGCTTTGAAATATAAAGACCCTGGTTGTCCTACAATTTCATATATTATTGGAAGTCATAAAATTGAACAAGCTTTACTTGATCTTGGTGTTATTGTGAATTTATTATCGTATTTAGTTTATCAATAGCTCAATTTCGGTGAGTTAAAATTAACTTATGTAACTCTTTTACTTGCCGATAGATCAATAAAAATACCAAGAGGGACAGTGAAAGATGTTTTAGTTCAAGTTGATAAATTCATATATCCTGTAGATTTTATTGTCTTGGACACAGAATCTATTAAAGGATATAATCCGATACCTGTTATTTTAGGTCGTCCATTTTTAGCAACTTTTAACGCTTTGATTAATTACAGGAATGGAATAATGAAGCTTTCATTTGGAAACATGACACTTAAATTCAATGTTTTCAATATGTGTAAGCAACCATATGAAGGGGAGGATGAAAGTGAAGAAGGCGACATGATTGAAACGATTGTAGAGGATTATATTCAAAAAGGGAGTTCTATCGATCCATTAGAAATGTGATTAATAAATTTATTTGAATCAAATATACAATTAGATCCTGAAATATCTGACATATGTTCTTTACTTGACTGTGCACAGATGATTGAAAATAAGGGATGGAAACTAAAGTTTGAAGAATTGGGAGAAAATGAGGATAAACATAACGAAATTTCAAAGTTGGAGTTAAAACCTCTGCCTGAAGGACTGAAATATGCATTTCTTTGAGAGCAATAAACTTACCCGGTGGTAATCTTTTCTACACTGACAAGCGAACAAGAAGGTAAGTTGATTGAATTATTGAAAATGCATAAAAACGCAATTAGGTGGACTTTAAAAAACATAAATGATATTAATCCTTTGATTTGCACACATAGAATACACCTAGAGGATAATGCCAAAACTTTCCAACAACCTCAAAGGAGATTAAATCCATCTATGATACAGGTAGTAAGAGTTGAAGTTCTTAAATTACTTGAAGTATGAATCATTTATCCTATCTCAAATAGTAAGTGGGTAAGTCCTACTTAGGTAGTACAAAAAACAACTGGAATCACAGTCATTGAAAATGAAAAAGGTGAGTTAATATCAACTCGAGTCTCATCTAGTTGGAGGATGTGCATAGATTATAGAAAGTTGAACTCGGCCACTAGAAAAGACCATTTTTCTTTGCCATTCATTAATCAAATTATAGAAAGAGTAGTAGGACATCCCTACTATTGCTTTCTAGATGGTTATTCTAGCTATTATCAAATTTCCATAACACTAGAGTACCCAGAAAAGACTACAGTCACATGCCCCTTTGGGATATTTGCTTTTAAAAGTATGCCCTTTGGACTTTGTAATGCCCCAACAACATTTTAGAGATGTATGTTAAGCATTTTTAGTGACATGATTGAGCATTATTTAGAAGTTTTCATGGATGATTTAACTATGTTTAAAAATTCTTTTGATAATTATCTTGAAAACTTAGAAAAGGTCTTAAAAAGATGTGAAGAAAAGAGCCTTGTATTAAATTGGAAAAAATGTCATTACATGGCTACTCTGGAATTTTTTTGGGACATGTAGCTTCTTCTAAAAGAATTGAAGTGGATAAGGCAAAAGTCGAACTCATTACATATTTTCCTCCACAAAAAACAGTCAGAGAAATCCGATCATTCTTAGGACATGCTGGATTCTATAGGAGGTTCATCAAATTTTTTAGTGCTATATCTAAACCTCTTTTTAACCTCTTAGTAAAAGATGTATAATTTGAGTGGACTCAAGAGTGTCAAAATTCATTTCAAAAGTTAATTGGCCTCTTAACATCTGCTCCTATCATACAATCTCCTGACTAATTTTTACCTTTTGAGCTCATGTGTGATGCTAGTGACTACGCTGTTGCTGCTGTATTAGGATAAAGAAAGGAAGGTAAATTCTATGTAATTTATTACGCAAGTAGAACTTTAAACAGTACACAAATGAATTACACAACAACTGAAAAAGAACTACTTGCTATAATATTTGCATTTGACAAATTTCGTTCTTACTTAATTGGTTCTTCAACTGTTGTGTTTATTGACCATGCTGCTGTAAAGTACTTAATGTCAAAACATGATGCAAAACCAAGACTAATTCGATGGATTTTATTGCTTTAAGAATTTATTATCATTATCAAGGATAAGAAGGGAGCTGAGAATGTTGTTGCAGATCACTTATCAAGACTCGCACTAGATTCATCAACAGAAATAACACCTATTAATGATTCTTTTTTCAATGAATTTTTATTTTCTACTGTTACAATGCCTTGGTATGCTAATATTGTTAATTTTCTTGTAACAGGAGAAATGCCACCTCAATGGAATGCTCAAGACAAAAGAAAATTTTTAACTGAGGTAAGAAAAATTTATTGAGATGATCCTTATCTCTTCAAATATTGTTGTGACCAAATATTTCGAAGATGCATACCCAATAATAAGGTAAGTAAAGTTATTAAATTTTGTCATTCTGAAGCATGTGGGGGACATTTCTCATTAAAGAAAATAGCTGCAAAAATCTTGTAGTATGGATTTTATTGGCCCACTTTATTTAAAGATATACATACATTTTGTATATCATGTGAAAATTGTCAAAAGTTGGGATCAATTTCAAAATGAAACATGATGCCTTTGAACCCCATTCTTGTTATTGAAATCTTTGATTGTTGGGGGATAGATTTTATGGGACCATTTTAGTTATAATTTGGAATTACGTATATTTTAGTTGCAGTAGATTATGTCTCAAAATAGATTGAGGCTATTCCATGTCGAAATAATGACCATAAAATAGTCATAAATTTTTTGAAAGAAAATATCTTAAGTCAATTTAGAATTCCTCGAGCCATTATAAGTGATGGGGGTAAGCATTTTTGTAATAGACCATTTGAATCATTAATGAAAAAATATGGTATTAGTCATAAAGTCGCCACCCCTTATCATCCCCAGACAGGTGGACAAGTTGAATTTGCAAATAGGGAGATAAAACAAATTTTAGAAAAAACTGTAAACCCAAATCACAAAGATTGGTCTTTAAGACTAAATAATGCACTATGAGCTTATAGAACTGCTTTTAAAACTTCATTGGGTATGTCTCTCTATAGGATAGTTTATGAAAAACCTTGTCACTTACCTGTGGAACTTGAGCACAAAGCCTACTAGGCTATTAAAACTTTTAATGCAAATCTTGATTCTGCTGGACACATACGTAAATTACAAATAAATGAACTTGAAGAATTGAGAAATGATGCATATGAGAATTCAAAAATTCATAAAGCTAAAATCAAAGCTTTTTATGATAAAAAAATTCAAAGAAAAACATTTAATGTTGGTCAAAAGGTTTTGCTTTATAATTCTCGACTTCACATATTTCCTGCAAAATTAAAATCAAGATGGAGTGACCCTTTTATTGTGAAACAAACATGTGTACCCTTATGGAATAATTAACATTGAAAATCCTAGAAATGGGAATGTGTTTAAGGTAAATGGGCAAAGACTCAAGCCGTTTCTAGAAAACTAAGCTTTTCATGAAGAATTTGTGTCCCTGTCGGATCCTTGTACAAGACCAATTAATCTTTGTTTTACATATTTATACATATTTATTTTTCTTCTAACTTTATATATTTTTTTTACTTGCAGGTTAATTTAATATTTTTATTAAAGTTTTATTTTGCACCCCGATTAAGTAGTGGATAACGGTACTCCGTGATATTTCAAGTCGGCTTTGTTAGTTTCTCATAATTACTAATATCTTATCTTCTTCTCCCTTTTCTAAAAAAAAAATGGATGACATTCTGAAGAATTTGAAAATGCGTTTTCCCTCATTGCCTCAAAATTTCTTGAAGAAAATTTACCAAGCAAGATGTGAAAGATTAAGGTTATTAATGATTATGAATATACCTGTTGATTTACGTTGGTTAATTGAAGCCAAAATTCGATTGATAGGTGAATTTTCAGACTCATTATTTCCTATATGCTTGGCTTAGGTAAAAGCTCTTTTGTAAAAAAAAACGAAGAGTAAAACGATTAAACGTTTGTTACAAGTGTGCACGCATGACTTACAACACACGTTGCCACATTTTAGGAATGGCGTCTATAAATCGCAAAGATAAAATTAGGTTCATTAAAAATGGCCTGAGTAAGGAGTCTTTAGATGATATCTTATCGACTCTCGAGACGCATCCTAGTGGATATGTGTATGTTGCAATTTATGAATTATGCAACATATTCCTAAAAGAACATAAGCGGTATAGTCTCAGGAATTTGACTTTAAAAGACCCTGTTTGCCAATTTATAAAAAAATTGGATGAGAAGCCTATCCCCACCCATAGAGGGCATTTAAGCCGTTATTGGACGTAAAACCAGAGAAAGATGTGAGCCATAATCACAACTACTTGTATATATTTACTATAGCTGTTATTTTTAAATGTTTCATTTCAAACTCAAATGTCTTTTCAATAACCAACCACCTATAGTCCTTTTTAAAATTTTTGCATTTTAATCCGACAATCCATGTGACTTTTCCAACTAACAAATTGAAAATTGGTAAAAAAGTGTTGACTTATAGTCCTTTTTGAAAATTTTACATTTTAAGCCGACAACCCATGTGACTTTTCCAGCTAACAAATTGAAAATTGGTAAAAAGGTGTTGAAAATTTTGCATTTTAAGCCAACAGCCCATGTGACTTAACTTTGCAACACCTTTTGGCTCTATAAATACATTGTATTATTTCTGCATCTTTATACGAACTCAAAATCATTCAAGAGAGAAGGTGAGTATAATTATGGAAGGATCATCAACTCGTAAATTCAAAAATATTTGTGTCTTTTGTGGATTCAGCCTTGAAAAAACTAGAGAGTTTGTAGAAGCAGCAGAAACCCTCGGTAAGGTGTTAGCTGAGCAAAATATTCATTTAGTATATAGGGGAGGTATTCTTGGATTAATGGGACATATGGCAACCGTTGCATAAAATAAAGGCAGTTGAGTTTTGAGTATCATACCGAAAGCTCAAGCTGTTGGAGACATTGTAGGAAAAATAATTAGGGATGAGTTACAGATATCATGAATGCATGAACGGATGTCTTTTATGCTTCGTAATGTTGATGCCTTCATAGCTCTACCTGGAGGTTTCGGAACATTAGAGGAAATTTTTCAAATTGTCTCATGAGCACAATTATAAATCCATAAGAAACCTATTGGTTTGTTAAATGTTGATGGTTTTTATAATGGGTTGTTATCTTTTCTTGACTATGCGGTGAAAAAATAATTCGTCTCATCTGCAGAATGACAGATCCTCATTTCTGCTTCAACTGTTGATTAGTTACTCGATGAACTACAAGCTTTTACACCTCTATCTGATCCAACAATGAGTCAGATAGATTGGTATACAGATGACAATGAAAAGACATGCAAGATAGATTTTGCATCTCGCGTAGTCTATCTACTTCTATGTATTTTTAAGCATTTTGTGTGGCTTGTTTTATTTTGTTGCAGGTTTAATTTCCAATAAAAGATGTTTCAGTTGATATCTTCTATACTTTACTCTTTCTATCTTTTGACATTAAGGACAATGTCTCAATCTGGTTGGGGGGAGAATAGTTGATATATAATGTTAGTGTTATTTTTTTTTTCTATTATCACTTTGTTAAAAAAAAAATTCATCATGGATGATGTGAGTAAAAGGTTTATATATTCATTCTTGAGATGTATTCTAGTTCTAGAATGGTAGAGTAAATAGTACATTACTGAACTTTTGAAACACATTCTAATTGGTTTATTTTTAATGTATTTTATGTTTGTTGCTTAAGTTTTTGGTAACTCTTGCATAAACAAATTTGCTTTGCTATCGATGTATGATTTTAAAATTGTTTAGTTTAAATCACTTTTTCTATCTAGGTTACTAAAGAATAACTTCTGAAGAGCTGACTCAATGGGCTAACATATTGTATTTCACAAAACATTTGAAATTCGAGCGTTTAGAGGGTAAAAATGGCTTAGAACAGAACTGATCTCCAGTATAGGCCTAGTTTGAATAGTCATTAGTATTTGGCCCATAACTATAGCAATACGTATCTAATACATATGAGAAAACTTAATTTAGAAATATAAGAGACTTATCTACAACTTTGATGTTTAGAGTGATAGCTAATTCGGATCACATCAATTCCAAATTGGATAATCAAGTGGGTGCCTTAGTGATAATAAATGCAAATTATTTTGCCACCATTCTTGACAAACTAGTACATTGCTATGGGTGGATTTTGACACTTCATTGTCTTTATCGATGATTTGTCACGATATTGACATGTATATCTTATGAAACATAAGTTGGAAACTTTTGAAATGTTCAAAGAATTTTGATAGAAAGTAGAGAAACAAATCGTTATATATATCAAATACCTTAGATGAGATTGAGGCGATGAATACACGAGCAATGAATTCATAGCTTATTTGAAGGAGAATGGGATTCTCGGTTAATACAGTTCTTCAGGTACTTCTTAACACAATGGTGTTTCAGAGAGGAAGAATTAGACTTTATTAGATATGATCTGATCAATGATGAGCTTCACCGATCTTTCTGAATATCTACGGGGTTATACTTTAGAAATTGCTGCTCACGTGTTGAACAGAGTTCCATTGAAATTCGTTCCTATTACTCTATATGAGATATAGACAGGCAGGAAACTGAGTCTTAAGTATGTTAAGATTTGGGGTTGTCCTACTTACGTAACAAGATAAACTTGCACCTAAAGAGCATAAGTATCAGTTTATTGGATATCCTAAACACTCTATGGGATATCTATTCTGTAATCTAGAGGAACGAAACATGTTCCTTGCTTATAATCCCAAGTTCCTAAAGAAACAGTTTCTTATGGGCTATGGGATTTTAGAAGGATTGAACTTGATGAAGTCAATCAAGATATTAATGAACTAATGATGGAACCTAAGACTTAATTGAGTAAAATACCTTTAACACACCTTCCACATAGGTCGGAAATAATGTCAAGACCACCTATAAGGTATTGAGTGATGCCCGAAGGTATCTTTGACATTTTCTTAGTTAACAAAAATGATTCTATGACATATAGAAAGACGATGTTAGACATTGATTCGGGAAAATGGTAAAAAGTCATGAAATTCGAAATTGACTCTATGCATGTCAATTAAGTCTGAGACTTGGTTGAGCTTCTCGAAGGAATTGTTCTTAGTGGTTATAAATAGGTTTGTAAGAAAAAATGGGGCTCGAGGGAAAGATAAAAACCTTTAAAACCTGATTGGTAGTAAAATGTTATACTCAACAATTTGGGATCGATTATGAGAAAAATTTTCACCAGTTGTCATGCTAAAGTCGATTCGTATTTTATTGTCTATTGTTACATACTATGATTTTGAAATTTGGCAAATGGATGTAAAGACGGCTTTTTTGAATGTAAATCTCGAGGAAGAGATTTAAATATAGTAGCCTAAAGGTTTTACATCCAACTGACTTCTAATCTGGTATACAAACTGAAAAAGTCCATTTATGGACTTAAGCAGGCTTCCAGAAGCTGGAATCTTCATTTTGATGATGTAATCAAAGGGTCTGGTTTTGTCAAAAATGAAGAAGAAGCATGTGTGTATAAAAAGGTCAATAGGAGCATGATTGTCTTTCTTGTTCTTTATGTGGATGACATACTTATTATCGGAAACAATATTAGTATGTTACAATTAGTCAAGAGTTATTTAAGTAAGAACTTGTCCATGAAATATTTGAGAGAAGCTTCCTATATACTGGGTATAAAACTTTATAGAGATAGAGCTAAGAGGCTGATAAGACTCTTTCAATTTCGTACATAAAACATATTCTTAAAAGGTATAACTTTGCTAATTGTAAGATAGTTAATGTACCTTTCAAACATAACATTCATCTTACTAGGAGAATGTTTCCTAAGACAGAAGATGAAAGAGTTAGAATGTCTAACATACTATATGCACTAACTATAGGTAGCCTGATGTACGTTATGTTGTGTATGAGACATGACATTAGTATAGCTGTAAGTGTTACGAGCCAATATCAATCTGATCTAGGTAACGACCATTGGATGACTATGAAAAATATCATAAAATACCTTAAGGGTATAAAAGATAAGTTTCTGATTTATATTGAAAGTAACTTACAAGTAAAGGGATACACTAATTCAAACTTCTAGTCTAATTCAGATGATAGAAAGTTTACATCTGGATATGTGTTTCTTCTTAATGGTGTTGCAGTTAATTAAAAAAGTATTAAGCAAGCATCCACAACTAGTTCTACCATAGAAGTAGAATACATTGCGGCTTTAAAAGCTGTAAAGGAAGTAGTGTGGATACGTAAGTTTTTCGTAGAGTTAAGAGTAGTTTAAAGTTTAGTGGATCCAATCTAACTATTTTGTGACAACAATGGAGCAATTACTCAAGCAAAAGAGTCAAGGGCACACCAAAAGTCTAAGCATGTGGAGAGGAAATAGCACATAATTAGATAAATCTTGGTTAGAGGAGATGGAATAGTTTATAGTATTGATTCTATGGATAATGTAGTGAACCCAGTCACTAAGGCCTTAACTCTTAGGGTGTTTGAGAAACACGTAGAGACAATGGGTATTAAACATCATTGTGAATGGCACTAAAGCAAGTAAAAGTTGTTGGAAATGATGTTTACGTGCCATTCAAATTATTGTATGAATGTTTATTTATTTAATATTTGTACAATGAATATTTCTTTTATTCATTAATTATTATTATTATTTATATGATAAGAAGTATGTAACGTTTTGGACATTATCGAAATAAAAGAGTTTAGATCCGATCTGAAAGCGTTTAGGTCAATGCTAAGACTTAATAATTCTAAAAAGTTAGAATATTGTTTGAAACAGGGACAAAAACTTGAGAATACTATAATAATGATGTAGTTGTAAAAAGTTACAAATGCTACTAAGAAATGTCATTGCGTAACATATTCTCAAAAACATCATTCCTGATCCATGGTTAATGACACAAGTTGATCAATATTCTTTTCGAGTCAGTGTATGTCCATATCTAGATTGTCCAGATGGTTAATCTTAGCAGACCATAGGCTTAGCAAAAGTCCGTATAGGCATGCAGGTATTTAGTAAGGACTGGATACTAAACAAACTGATAAAGACCTTCAATAGAAATCCGATGAAGCCATCAATAGAGGATCTTCTTAAGTTGAGTAGTATTCATGATCCTTTGACTCGAGCTCCATGGCGAGCTTATGAGTGATTTACCATACTTTAGTTCTATGCATGTTAGAGACCTTTTATGGTCTAACTGCTGGGTATAGTATGATACTTATAGAGTCTGGTATATATAGATATAGGATCTGTCAGCTTATATGAGTGAGTTGTATATCCTGATGCTCCCGAGATTATATTTCAAGAAGTCTTATGGCTATAAGCATAAACCCCAGAAAAGAGTTTTCGTTGTGTTAAATAATATTGTAAAATAGTTTATAGATATTATTTACAGAAATACGAATTTGGAGATAAGTTTACAGTCGAACATATAGAGATTTGACGGTCATAATCTATATCTCTGTTCTTCAAGGATATAGATGATAGAGGGATTATACGGATATATTTAACTTCAGTTTGTATAGTTCAATGCGCCGTTCTGTAATATCCATAACGTGTGTATAGGGTACGTACTTGCAGAAGTTTTTCGTAAGACAAACGGGTGTGAACTTAAAGAGTCTCACAATATAAAATATACTCATTGAACACAGGGGTAGCGAGACGAATTGTACGGATCGATCCAAGAAGATTTTAGAAAGCATGATATATTTTAGGACCTATCTGGGAAATAGAAAACATAGTTTGCAAATATTGTAGATAGTTCCCTATTGCATAGAAAAATACACTGCACATATAGCATCCATGCATGGCCATTTATGTGACAAATGGTAGCATGCATGGAATTGCATGTGACAAATGTAACATATTCAAAGTGCTTGTATGGCCATTGTTAAGTGGCATTTGTCACTCATTCATGATATTGCATAGTAAACATGACTCCATGTGGACATGTGTCCACATGTGAAGTCTTCAACATAAAGCAAATGAAATAGTTTTATTTGTTACAAAATTTGAATGGGAGGTGAAAAATTCGCAAAAGAGAGTCGAGAGAAAATGGAACTTTAAGAAAGTTGCATTTAGGTCCCTAAAACATATTTTTATGCATTTGATGCTTAAACCAATTCAAGAGTTGAGTTTTTTGTTGATTGCTATACGAAATTAACATCAAAAGTTACCATTCTAGATACTATAATCCCACAAAATATTGGAGTTTATAATTATTGAAGGGAGGACTTCATTGTGAATTCAAAGGCTTGAAAGTTCAATAATTTTCACCGAATTGTATACAAAGGTATATGTATAATTTTTATACTGTTTTTGTTCAATATTAGTGTATATATGTTGCTTAATTATAAATTATTCTGTTGCGTAATGCATGTTGAACATGCATTTTAAAATCTTTTAATATGTACAGAATCACATGCATACATCCTAAAACACATTTAACAAAAATCAGACCGGGTCTAATAACTTACCATTATGTGAATCCACTTTTGGATAAACTGTTCACCATTACAGCCGCTCACCCAAGTGAAACTCGACCCTAAAAACCTTTATCAACAAGATCATAATCATCTAGAACATTGTGAAACTAATCCATCTAATAAATACTCCTCGAGACCCCAATTTCTTTCTCCCATGAATACAAAATCTCATTGAAATCACCCCACATAACCACGGCAACAAGGATAACGAACTCAAGCTTCGCATTTGAGCCCAGATGTGAGCACACTGAGAACTTTCAGGTGGCCATAAACTCTTAAGAAAAATGTCATTTCTTGATTGGTGAGAAGTAACAGCCACATATATATGGAATTGGGAATATGATAGTAACTTCCCTATAGCTTTCTTGGTCCACATAATACATAAACCACCACTCCTTCCCACTCTATCAATAACAAATTTTCCTACCAAGCCTAATTTACAATGTAAATTTCAATTTTCTCTTTCCAAGCAATGTATTCCATTAAGAAACCAAGTCGGGCTTATATTCTTGTACATAGCTATTCAGGATGGCGAACGTTCGGCCATTGTCCAAACTCCAAACGTTCCAACTTAATAGATTCAGAGCGTCGGCATCCCCCCTTCTCAGGACCCGCTATCACTTTTTGGTCAGGGCCTTGAATAGAGAGTAGAAGAAACATCATTATCACCATCAAATAAAACAACTTCCAACTTCTTTGTAACCTTTTTATTCAAACTATTATGCTTATTCCTTGATTTTACACTAGAAGCTAAAGATGAGACCCTGAAGGACTTGCATAGGCTTATAGGGGATGTCAATAACGACCCATTAGCTAACACAGAAGCACTTTCAGGACTACCACCCCCTTTCTTCTTACCACCAGTACGAGCCTGCTGCCTCGAACCTTGGTATTTCAAGGAGTCAATCATGCTTGGCTGATCTGGTTCTCTTAAAATCTATTTGAGGATATTCAGCACAGATTGCTCTGTAGAGACAGCTCCCTTATCCCTGTCTACAACCATCTGACTAGGAGGCTCAACCTTTCCAAGCTGTTGGATCACCACATTGCCTTCTTTCCCTCCTCTGAACATTCCTCCTCAACCACCCTATGCTGTTGCATCTCCATAGCCTCATTCTTTCCCTCCTCTAAACATTCCTCTGCATAGCTCTTAACAACCCTGGTGGTAGTTCAAACAGAGAAAGACCTGATAACTTTGAAACCACCTTACCTGAAGCCCGCCTCTTCAAAGAGGATCTATAATGGCATCCACGGGTAGAGGGGCGACAAACGACTATCTCTTGATAGCACCTATTATCCCCTTCCCTTTCTGAGTCGAGTTTTGGGACAAAGAGGAAAGCAAATCCTTACAATTCAAGGTTTTCGAATTAGGGTTTTGAGGTAAAACAAAGCCTTCCTTACAGATTCTTCCTGCAGGAATTATGACTTAATGTCTTCGTAGGATTAGCCTGGATAGCCTGGGGAATATCCTTTAGTGACACCTTAGCTGCCTTATCACCCATCGATTTTTCGGCCAGCCACTTATCTTCCACTCTAAACTAATCTCCATATCTAAGGAGCTCAAATACTCCATTCACAAGTTATTGAGCTGAGCATTCACAGATAGTATGACCAAGAACACCATAGTGGTAACGCAACACGGAAGTCTTTAACATCTAAGCAAAATCGTATAACTCGTCCCCTAACTCAACTTCCAGGACCTAAAATAATGGCTTTGTAACATCTACATTCACCTGTATGCGCAAGAACCATCCCAGACGGTGCTCGCTATCACCATGATCCGGTTCGTCAATAGTGCCAACAAGACCACCAAGAATAGCACCCATATGATCATTCATACATGCCATAAGGACGTGGTGAAATTGTATCCAAAAAGAAACCCGATCAAACACAATATTACGGTAACCACCCATACCCATGGGTCCTTCAGGATAATTAACTGATGATTAAAGGTCCACGACCCTCCGGCCATATCAAATCTATTATCCAATTAAGATGGAAACATAAAAATAAAGAAATTGTTATCGACTGCATCAATGTCAACGCGATCAACAACTTTCCATAATGTAGGTATCCACAAAGCACCGCATCACTGCTTATCTTACGAGTCGACATAATCTTCCCAACCAATGAGCACAGCACATCTCCCTTTACTTTCTCACCCACCACACCATCAACGAGAAGCTTAGGAACGTGAGCACCTGAGAGGGATCTGGATTTACACAGTTTAGTTATTTCATTAGGATCCATTCTCAAGAATCACAAAGACTAAAAGCTAGTGCCGGCGATAACCCTGGAGTAAAAACCGAAGGGAACCAACCACTATTACTACTTTCCTAAAGTTTCGGACTAGGAGGGTGATCTAGAGAGAAAACCTAGAGGAAAACTAGCATGTAGGCTTATTAAGTTTAATATTTTTTTTACTTATTAGGATTTATTATTTATTTATGATTAGAATGCTAATAATATAAATAGGGCTTGCTATTTATGACATTTAAAATTTTTTATAATGTTTTAGTTATATCTTTATTTAGACTTATCTTTACCGTAGATTTAACATTCTTCTTTTTATGAGAATTATATTTTCTTGTAGATTTGAAATATATATTAAATGACATCTAATGTCCTTCGCGCTACCTTGGTAGATTAAATTTGAAGAAAGAAAATTTGTATTATATTTAAAAATTACACAGTCCAATCCATTTAAAAAATATCAAATATGAGCTTAAAAAATAAATTGTCCATTGATAGCCTTTAATGCAGCGTACACCATGCTATAAGTACAATTATATTATGTGGCCTTGAAGCAAAACCATAATTGATTTTGTAGGGGCTAAAGTGTCATAAATGAAAATTTAAATGGGTAAAGTCCATTTTATAAAGGATTAAAATGTAAAAATTCAAACTTTGTAGGCTAAAATGTCAAAATTGAAGACTTATATAGACCAAAATCTATTTTTAGGGGTCAAAGTAAAACAATTCAAATTCTACTGGGGCCAAAATGTAAGAAGTATATTATGGAGGGCCATATTTAAGCTGTCATAACTTAGAAATTGTGTTAGTTGGGGTCTTACTGTTTAGATAGTCATAATTTTAAAAGTATATTATGAAGGAATTGCATTATAAAAATTGCTTATCTATGTTAAAAATTTTGGTGCAAATATATTTTAATTAAAAGTTTTATAGGTTAAACTCTATTTTCTATGGAAACTAGAATATAACAGTTCAAATTTTGAAAATATATTAAAAAGTTAAAATCATAAAATTCGGTTATGTATATAAAAAGTTTTGTGGTAACGGGAAAAGGGATATTAAAATTCTCTATCTCTAACGCCCTCTTTTGTTTATTTTTAAAACAATTTTCAGAATCTTTCTATCTTCGATGTGAAGACAGTGTCCTGGGACAGATAATCATTTTGACAGAGTCCAATTTGTATGTGACGATGGCGAATTGGTTCGCCAGAAACTTTAAGTGAATGGAAAATAGTTATAAGAAACTCAGGGACGTGATGAAGCTTTGGTGCAGAAGGAGATCTAAACCGACAAAGGTTTATATTGTTGACTTACTCTTTTTCATATGGTTACGGCTATTATACTGCAATTGTATTTTTATTATAGAAAATAATGAGTGTTAAATTTGAGATTATAAGATCCAATAATTGTGTATTTAAACAGTCTATTATTGTAAAGATCAGTTATCGGTTAAGTTGGTTGTACTTCGCCTAGTTTATCAAGCTAGTCAGTGGAGTAAAAGTATTCGGTTATAGACACTTTTTTCAAATAACCCTTTAAGTAATAGATAAGTAGGTTTTCATTTTTTTAGGGTATGGCGGTTGTAGAAACAAACTAACAAAGAGAAAGAGGTGTTCTGTTATTTCGAATAGAGTACAAGAATGTTGTTTGGGATCAAAGAGAATGCAATAAGTGTAGGAAGTAGAAGTAATAAGTAAGCAATGTGTTAATTTAAACAAAATTTAAATTATGAGATGTGAGTATGCAGGTGGGAATGGTCCAAGGAAAGGAAAAGATGGATTACATTGACGATAAGAATGAGAACAACGATGAACTTTAGTTCCCAATGAGCAAAACCTTACATGATTTTATGTAGATGGTAGGCAAAAAGGATGAGGGGAAAGACGACAATAAACTAGCCGGGGTGGAAGATGGTAATAGAAGTAATCGTGAGCAAGATAGAAGTGGCCAATTTAGAAATAATTATGGCTTCATAACTTATTTATAAGAAAATGTGAATTGTTAATTTTTAGAATTCCATCTTTTATAGCAAACCAACATAATTTAATTTGGTTTACATTTGGCATGTATAGTGACAACAATAAGAAAGTTGTTAATACCATGAAAGGCAAAGTAAGAGAAGTTACAATTACAAGAAAAGTGAGATCCACTATTTAATTGGTACTTTAGTATAGATATGAGTCCAAGAAATTAGTAATGGGAGGGAGTTATTATTAGATGCACAAGAAAATAGGAGCATCCTATCGAAAACTACCACTAAAGAAAAAACATAAGTACTAGGTGGATAGTTTAACTTAGACAACATCAAAGGCAGAGAAGCAAAAGTTTGGAACGTGATATGCTCTACAATGATTTTCAAAAATGGTATCAAAACTCACAGATGAACAATGCAAATATGCATGAGAGATAGAATTTGAGAATCTTATCCAATTGAAATGTGGTCGATTGAGAAGAAAGTAAATAGGGTGACTTTATAAAGTGGTGGGCCAAACGTAGGGACTTTAATAGCTTAGAGGTATAGGCATGCATAGAAAGTATGTTATTTGGATTATTATATGTTAAAGTAAGTAGTTGGTAAATTGCATGAAAGACCTATTTTTACCTTTTATTTGGCTTCTTGTATACAGGTATGTATACAACCATTATGCTATAATGTAGTTAGGGGTAATGAAAAAGGTACATCTTGGCATGACGTTAAGAAGATAATGAATATCAAATTCGCTGAGATCCGAATGATATCATCAAAACTTGATGTGTTGTCATGTGATTTAGAAGTAGTTAAGAAAATGGCAGGTAAATACTGAGTCGAATTGAAGAGTTAGGATGAGTTGTTGATCCGATTGGTCAAAATCAAAAATGAAATGTGGAACATAAGCTACTTCCTTGCCTTTAATAGTTGAGGTTTGTTCAAATGAGCACAAGGAAGGTGTAAGACTTTGGAATGAAAGTATAAAGGTTAACAGGAAGAAGAATAATGCACATGGTAATATCATAGAGCAAACATCACAATTGATGCAGATGTTAGAAATGATTATGCAGGAGGATGGTACTGAATCCCCAATTTGTGAGGTGCAAATCGGGTGAAGAGAAAATTCCATATTGTGTTTATAAAAAATCATTAATGCGAGAGGGGACAAGGAGATTAAATAATTTTGAAATAGTACATAGTAGGTTTGTTAACAGAACATAAGATAGCGTGATCACACATAAAATGAGCCTTTTACATTAATAACAAGAATGGATAGATTACTTGTTACATGATGCATTTGACAATTTGGTGGATTATTTATTGTTTGGCATGAGGTAAAACTTAGTTGTGAGTTTATAAATATGACTACTTTAGTTGGGCTAATGACTACATTCTATAATTGTAATGTCAATACACCAATGTTAGATTATCTACAAAGTGACATAATAATCTGTAATAGTCCTAAGATACATTATAGGATAAATCTATTTGTTGTTTCACATTTCATGATAGAGGAGAAAGATATGATCATCAAATACTTATTTAACAGTAGTCTACTCAAGGGGTAATGACATAACATATGAAATGTTATATCTTTTTAATATATACTTGCTATGTTATTTGATTTGTGGATTGAGTGAGTTGTTGAAACGGAGTTCAATAATGTAAGTCAAAACAGGATGCTATTACTTAGCCCTAATAGATTAGTTAACAACGAGGTTAATACTTTTAGCATTTTTGATGTCTCAGTGTTGCCATTGTTGCGGTCATGATTTGTATAAAATACTTATACACAGATAATTTTAATATTTTTTGATATATTAATGTTGGAGGAAAGAAGTAAATATGGTTCCTGAAGGTGTAATTGGTTCCCATTGACATGTTACTCAGTCAGTTCTATTTTAATAACATCATTGGGAACACATGTATTATATGTCCATTCAATAATCTTTCTATAGGAGTACATTTATAACATTACAACAAGTTGTATTATCGAATGAGCAAAACTTAAAGCTTTTAAGAAAGGGAGTAAATTATGTCGACATTACATGTATGATTTATAGCAGTGTGAGAAGGTAAATATATAATATTATAGGTGTATTGATATGTTGTTCTATATATAATGCTAAATGTAGTGATGGTATAAGCAGTAACATAATATGTACTAATATATAAATGTTTATTCCAATCAACCTCAGTAGATATCATTGGTACTTATTAGCTATCACTGTGTCAGAGCAACAAGTTAAAAAATGTGATCCTTTAATGGGCTAGCAGACATTGAATTCCATTATTGAAGCTTGTCTAATATTAGTAAGTTAAAAAAGCTCAAAGAACATATAATATGTGTTACATTGTTATAGAGAGGAAAATTGTATTTGTTGTATTTCTAAATAGTTGTGTCTTGTATATTTGCAGTTGAAGTATTTGGACTTTGTGCTAGGTGACTAGTTGTGTTTCTAAACATTTTTTGTCGCTTTTATTTGCAGTTGGTGTCATTAGACTTTGTTCTGGGTGACTAAATCTATGGTTTGTTCGGGCATCAATTTAAGTTTCACAAGTTTCATATTGTGTTGAACAAGATGATGTCGAGGCAAGAAAATGACTTTGACTATGGAGTGTATGTGATAATTTTGGACCTCCACATAATTTTAACCCAATTATTATTTGACTCTATTCTTAGGGATTTCTCTAGTAAGTTATTAGATACACAATGGTAGTTATACCATTCTTCTTAGTCTTTATATGCATACTCTAAAAATAGTTGCAAAAATAATTTTTATAAAAAATTTAAATCCCTAATTTATACACAAAAATATACAGGCATAACACAAACACTAATACAATAAAAATATTTAATTTGATAATAACCTAAATAAAAATACTAATATAACATTAACTTCAACACTCAACCTCAAATTTAAGATGGAAAAAGTAACTTGAGTTTGTAAATTAAACTAAATAAGTAATTAATAAACCAAAATAATTGAATAAGCAAATCAATACGTCTCTACTGGCACACATGGGAGACAACCTACTATCAAAGAGAGGGAATCGTTGTTTAAGAGTGACATTATTGTTGAAGAGAGATAATGTTTTTAGAAGTGACAACTATTGAGCGACAAAACCACTGCAAATGCAAATATATTGATAGAATAACAATAAAAAATAGTTATAATGAGTGCAAATATATTATAAGTGTTGTCAATAAACTATAAGTGAAACTATAAGTGAATTGTGAAGAGACTATGAGCTAACTATAAAGAGATCATAAGTGGACTGTAAAAAGACTGCAAGCTAAATATAAACAGATTATAGGCAAACTGAGCTAAATAAAACAAAAGGACAAAAGACAAATTTTCATTGGGTGGCTTGGCTAATAATCGAAAAAAATACCAAAATTTCTTTTGATCCATAATAGCAAACTCTTCAACCTAAAATTCTCTAAGAAAATTCAATTGGGGATGAATAACTCAAACTCGAACTCAGTGCATTAAATTTGAAGTTAACATAAAAAATAACAAAAAGACCCATAGTTTAAAAATTCAAAATATTCTAAAATCTTGACAAATTAATTCTCCATTAAATGCATTTAGAATTTAAAAGTTTTTAGATATGACAAAATGCTACATGATACGAAAAATACCATAGGGACCCCAGAATTCCCAAAACTTTCCTCTTAATCTTAAATAAATTAAGATAATGGTAGAATACTCCAATAATTACACTTAGAATCCAAAAAATTTCAACTTTGACAAATTGCCCCCATAGTTATAGTTTGATGCCACCAGAAAATAATGGCAATTAATAGACTGACAAAGGTTAAATTTGATTTTTCTTTTTGTTCAAGAGGCAAACTGGTGGCATTGGTGCTTCACCAAGAATGACTAACGATGGCTATATATGAGCGATGGTTTATGTAGCAGTTTGGCCTTGATTTAAATGCTTTCGGTGCTAAAGTAAAGGTAGAAACAATCGAGATATAACGATTGACGTGTGAGGAGTAGATTAGTCAGGAAACGTTTGGGGCAAATGATGACAAGAGAGATAGGGGTGCTAGAGCATGGTTATAGCCTTGATTCCGACGATGAGATGGAGGTGGCTATGGTTGAAAAACCATGGAAGACCTTTAAGGAGTCTTTTTGTTGTCTCGGTTTGTTGATTAATAGACTACATCGACTGGCAGTGGTGCGATGGTTGGCGATAGAAATAGTGGTAATGATGGTGGCTAGGAAACCCAGAGAGGAACACAAAGATTTAAAAATGTTAACCTATAACATATATAAAGAATAATATTGCTAAAATATGAAAGCTAAAACAATAGAAATATCTTAATTTGATAATAAACCTGAATAAAGAAATTCTAAAATAAAACTAAATTTAACACTTCTATTATGAGAATTAGGCTCCAATTAGTGTTCCGTTACTAATCTACTTGTGGACACCTTTCACTATCTTTTCTGAATGATCCCAATGAAAGATGATATTTCACTTACAGTCATACAAACTGATATTTTATCTCATATTTATTGTAAGATATTGGTCTATTAAGCATTGAAAGGATTAAATGCATAATTAAAGATAATTATAAGTAAGTGTGTAAGTGTTTACATAAGTGTTTGTGTGTGTGTGATTCGTGAAATGCAAATACTTGTCATACACAGCATGTAGTGGAAATGTAAAACATTTCAACAACCACATTTCTCAAATAAAAATTCTATTACAATAATAGAAATTACTCATTTGAAGATCGTCAGTGTAGTTGGACAAATCAGTAACATTGAATCTCACCTTGAAGCGTTCTAATGAAAAATCTTAGGAATTAACTTTAGTGGGATCAAGATACTAGAATTGTAGCTTTTATTTACTAGATTTGTCCATTAGGAGCTTAACAATTAAGCTCTTCAAATATCACTATCTCGGTTTTTCTTTCTCCAAAAGGGCTTACGCAAACTTCTTTCCTATTTCTTCTCTCAAATGGCTGAATGCATTCAAGTCTTGGATGAAGAACAATTCTTTTCATTTCTTAGATGAAATGGCCAAACCCTTTGCCAAGCCTAATGCAAATATCATTTTTATGATGTTTCTTCTTTTGCTAATGGAAACATGACCATTAATGAGCTATTTGTCCACCATTAAAATTGTTAACAATATTTGTCAACTATTAAGGCTAATTACAAGCCACTTGGTGCTAAATTTCCAAGGCAAACCATTTGCATGCATGACATTTGCTTTTTGTTAATGGACACTTGTCCACTAATAAGTCATTAAGTAAGCCATTTGTCTTATACGTTGAAAAGACTAACAACAGTTGTCAACTAATTAATATATGTTTAACAATTAAATTTTATAATAATCAAGTGGTGTTTTAGCATATAACATGCGTCAAATTTTAACACTTAAAATTTGACACGTGTGCTTTCCAAGAGGTTATGAAATAAAAATCCTACTTTATCCAAAATGTTTCTAGAGTGAATTGTTCAATCCAATCCGCTATCCCAGTGCTCAATGATTACACTTAATATTGTAAAAATCTCTAGGTTCATACTTGTTTGTCTTATAGAACTTTTTTATAAGTCCTTGAATATTGTCCCACACACATGTTACGGATGTTACAAAATGGTGTTTTAAACTATACAAGTTGAGGTTAACCATATTCGTATAGTCCCTCTATCACCTATATCCCGAAAGAGTAGAGATATAGATCTTCACTGTTAAATCTCTATTTGCTCGACCATAAACTTATCTTCAGATTTGTATTTCTATAAACAATATCCATAAACACTTTTGCAATATCACTTTACATTATAGAAACACATTTTTGAGTTAATGGTTATGGCCACAAGACTTTCTGAAATACAATCTCAGAGCATCAAGATATACAACTTACTTATATAAGCTGAAGAATCCTATATCTATGCACACCAGACTCTATGAGTATTGGACCATACCCAACGACACCCAGATGTTAGACCATGAAAGGTCTCTGACATACATGGAATCAAAGCATAATGAATCACCACAACCCCACTATGGCTTTCAGGTCAAAGGACTATAAATACTACTCAACCCGAGAAGACCTTCCATTGATGATTTTATGGGATTTATAGTAGAGGTCCTCGTGAGTCTGTTCAGTACCCATTCCTTATTGAATACCTACATGCCTATACGAGTTTTCATTAAGCTTACGGGTTTCTAACACTAATCGTCTGGATATTCTAGATATATAGACATACACTGATTTGGAAGGTTTATAGATCGACTCTTGTCGATACCATAGATCAGGAACAATATTTTTGAGAACATATTGTATAATGACATTTCTTAGCACCATTTGCAACTCCTTGCAACTATGTCATTACTATTATATTCTCGGGTCTTTGTCCCAATCCAAACAAGGCTCTAACTCTTAGAATTACTAACTCTTAGTGCTGACCTAAACACATTTAGATCAAATCTAAACTCCTTTAAATCTATAATGTCTAAAAAATAACAAGCTTAGTACTATATAAATAAATTGATGATTTATTAAAATGTACATTGTATAAATATTAATAAATATTCATGCACGAAATGGAATGGCACATAAGTACCATCTTCAACATCTTCTACTTGCTATAGTACATGATATCTAATTCCGATAAACTCTACATGTTTCTAAAACACATTAGGAGTTAAGGCCAAAGATATCTCCAATTATCACTAGAATTTACTCTATATATAATTACATCTCTTCAAGTAAAGATATCTCCAATTATGCGGTACTTTCGTTCTACATGCTTAGACATCTAGGTGTGTTTGGGCTCTTTGGCTTGAGCAACTGCCTTATTATTATCATAATATATTGGGATAAGATCCACTATACTTGGGACTACTCTAGTTCTGTAACAAATTTGCATATTCACATTACTTCTTTTACAGATTCTAAAGCCACAATGTATTTTGTCTTTGTGGTAGAATCAGTTACGGATCCTTATTTATCACTCTTCCAATTAATAATGTCATAATTGAGAAGAAATACATAACTAAATATAGCTTTTCTATCATCTAGATCAGACTGGAGTTTGAGTCAGGTCATCCTTTCACTTATAAGTCACTCTCCCCATAAATAAGGAATTTATCCTTTCTACCCTTAAGGCATTTGAGGATATGTTTCATGGCCATCCAATGGTCGTAACCTGAAGTAGAGTTAGAAAGTCTAATTTGTAGGTAGCTTGATTTATATCGTGTTATATACGAAACTTGACATCAGTATGGTTCTAAGTTTTACAAAACTCTTCAATATAATTGAGAAAATATAATTATTTTCCATGTCTGAAAGGTACACTTGTTGGGTTTATGCTTACGTGTCATCCCTTTATGTATGAATATTTGTTTAATATTTATACTAGTATTATCATTCCATTAAATCGCTAATTATATTTTATATATGGTAAGATGCTTGTAACGTTTCAGGCATTGTACGATCTGAAAGACTTCAGATCTAGTCTAAATGAGTTTAAATCAGTGCTAAGAATTAGCAACGCTGAGAGTTACAAATGTTAAGAGTTGGCACTGATAAGAGTTATCAGGTTATAAGAGTCAGCGATATCTAAAGAGTTAAAGCCTTGTCTGAAATGAGATAAAGACCTAAGAATATATTAGTAATGATGTAGTTGCAAAGAGTTGCTAATAGTACTAGGAAATGTCATTATGCAAATATGGTCTCAAATATTATATTTCTGATCTATCTTCATTAATGCTAGTCTGTCAGTGAATACTTTAATAAATATATAGATTAGTGTATGTCTATATCTAGATGGTTCAGATGGCTAGTCTTAGCAAACTATGAGTTTAGTGAAAGCTCGTATAGAGATACAGGTATTCAGTAAGGACTGAATATTGAACAAACTCACAAAGATCTCCAATAAACATCCCATAAAGCCGTCAATGGAGGGTCTTTCGAGTTGAGTAGTATTTGCGGCCCTTTGATCTGAGTGCCACGGTGGGCTTGTGAGTGATCCACTATACTTTGGTTCCACACATGTCAGAAACCTTTCATAGTCTGACCCCTAGGTGTCGCTGGGTATGGTTTGATGCTTATAAAGTTTGGTATGCATAGATATGGGATTCATCAGCTCATTAGGGTGAGTATTATATCCTAATGCTCTAAAGATTGTATCTCAAAAAGTCTTATGGTCATAAGCAGTAATTCTCGGGAAAATAGTTTAACCCTAGGGATAAATAATATTACAAAAGTATTTGGGAATATTATTTATTTAAATACAATTCTGGAGATAAGCTTTCGGTCGGGCATATGGAGATTTGACAGTGTTGATTTATATCTCTGCTCTACCCGAATATAAATGATGGAGGGATTATATGAATATATTATAACCTCAACTTGTATGGTCTAATGCGCCACTTTATAGTATTCGTAACGTGTGTGTGGGGCATCATTCATAGATGTATGAAGGAGTTTCATTTGACAATTCGGGCGTGGACCTAGAGAGTCTTACAATATGAAGTGTACTCATTGTGCACTGGGGCAGCATAATGGATTGAACAGTTCCATCCTAAAAATTCCAGCAAACCGAAAATATGTTTCAGGATTCCTCGGGTTGTACACTTGTTTAGACTTAAATGTTAAGTATATCATTTAATTAGTTGACAAAAGTTATTAACTAATTAGAGTTAACAAGTAGCACAAATTTATTCCATGAATTTTTTACTATAAATTCACTCATTAACCATGTTAGTAAAATCAAATAAGGTAAATATTAATTATTCTAATAGTTTTTGAATAATTAAATAACTATTATTTAAATAAATAAAATATGATTTTATTTATTTGTTATTTTATTCCTAATTTGAGAAACATAAATTAAATTAATTGGAGTACTATTTTGTGATTAATGGTTAATTTTATTAGACCATTAAAATGGCCACTAAAAATTATTTTGGTAGTTTGCCACTTAATCTAATTTTGGTGGAGCACTTGTGAAGTGTTGAGAGCACTAAAAATGGTTAGGTTTTCATTTGTGTCAACAAGTGTGTGAATCAATTTTCGTGCAAGAGTTGAGAGGAAAAAGAAGAGTTGGTTTTGAGAGAGTTTTTCATTGAACAAAGACTTGTGAGAAAAACAAAAAGAGAAAGAAAAATAAATCATTCTTATTTTTCTTTCAAGTAATACAAACCTTGTTGTTGGAGATTATACTGCTACTATTCTAGCTTCACAATCCCACCGGATTATTGTAAGCTAGAATTGAACAAAAGTGCACTTTAAGGTGAGCTCAAAGTTGGAGCAAAGAAATCCGAATTTGAAATCTTCATCGGAGGTCTTCAAAGGTATGTTTTATGTATTCTTAAGTTGTTAAGAATTTAAGTACATGTGTATATATTGATTACATATTTAATTCTGCTGCCAAATTCGTGTATATGATATATGTGTTTAGCTTTTCAATATGTACACAATCACATGCATACACTCTAAAATACGTTAACAATACTAACTATCTTACAGTTTGTGAAACTGTACCTTTTCAGAACACTATCTATGTATAAGGACTGGGAGAGTCCTATCAGCCTCCTAGCTTTATCTCTATAAAGCTTTATACCCAATATAATGGAAGCCTCTTTATAGGATCGTAAACGTACTACTGTAATTAGTTCCCGACTTGGGCATTTTGCTCTAAATAATGAATATTTGGCTATTTAATTGTGCTTTTGATAATAAATAGGTGAACGACAGAAAATGTGATGAATATGAACAAATGAGAGGCAAATCAAACATAAAATAATGAAGATGTACTCAAAATACCAGAGCGCTAGAATGAGGTCTAGGTGGTGCAAGGCCTAGTCCAGAATATGTGGCACTGCGGTGCCCAGTAATTTATCCTTAAAGTTTCATTTTCTAGGTCGTGACACCCAGTGATGTATCCCTAAAGTTTTATTTTCTAGGTCTAGGCAATGCGGCACTCGTGCAACATATAAGAGGGCCTCTCAAAATTTATATTTTGACTTGGATTCGAAGGCCCTCAACCCTAGAGTTTCTCATACCTATAAAAGTACTCTTTTGTGAGCCAAAATATAGACTTTAAAGAGGAAAAAAATAGAGAGAAATAATTCACACACAAAATTGAGAGATCAAAGCCAATAAATCAATATTTAAGTTCAAGATTAAATATTCAAGTCAAGGAAGAGAGAGAAGCACATCAAGGCGTCTTTTTGAATAGTTTCTCTTATCTTTCCTTATTGTTATGTTCTTTTTCTTGCTATTATTCATGGAGTGGTTTGATATTCTTGATTTTGTGATGAGCTAAATTTGTTTATCTGAGATTAGACTATTGAACTTAGTATTTAGTTGGATTTTATAGATTCTTAGTTATTAATTTTAATACATATAATTTATTCATTCTATCTTAATCTTAATGCTTTCATTATACCTTATCAATATCTTGAATGTTTGAGGAACTATGATAAACTTTACAAAGGGTTTCATGTGTTTAGCCTATGACAGTTTGATGTATGACTATAGGGTAACAACTATGAGTTTTATGTAGGATAGACCTATACCTAGATGGCATGTATGGTATGATTTAGAGTTAATCTTAATGAATTACATTCTATTCTTATTTCCATAGATATATAGATGATTGTTAGAATGCGTAATATAGTCACTTGACTATCGACAGAAGCTTGTGATGAGATTAGTGTCTATGCCAATCAATTCATATTAAGTAATTAACTAAGAGATTAATAAATTCAATGTAATGGTAGGGGATGAGTCTATTGTTAGGGTCGGTGCTTACGTGCCATCCCTGAATGTATATATACTTGTGTATTTATACAAGTGTACATTTCCATTAAATCGCTAATACCCATTCATATGATATTATGCAATGTAACATTACAGACATTGTAGATCTGAAAGAGTTCAGGTTAAATCTAAAGAAGTTTAGGTAAGGGCACGTAATTAGCCATACTGAGAGATATAAATACTAAATATTAGCACAGCTAAGTTTTAGCTGGTTATAATACTCAGTAGATCCAAGAGTTAGAGCCTTGTCTGTAATGGGACATAGATCTGGGAATATACTAGTAATTGCATAGTTGCAAGAGTTGCAATCGGGTGCTAGGAAATGCTAGTTGCATAAGTATGTTCTTGAATAATTATCCCTGATCTATTTCTGCCGATGCGGGTCTGTCGGTGAATACCTTTATATATAGATCAGCATATGTCGTACCTATAAGGAATAGATGGTTGTTCCTAGCCGACCGTGAGCTTGGAGCTTTCATTGACATATGAGTATCTAGTTAGGATTGGATATAGGACAAACTCACAAGGGCCTTCGATAGACACCATATGTAAGCCATCAACGGAAGGTCCTCTCAAGTTGAGTAGTATACGTGGTCCTTTGACCTGAGTGTTATGGTGGGCTTGTAAGTGATCCACCATACTTTGGTTCTACGCATGTCAAAAACCTTTTGTGGTGTGACCGATGAGTGTCGCTCGGTATAGTCCAATGCTTATGAAGTCTAGTGTGTAAAGATATGGGATCCATCACCTTGCATAGAAAGTTTAATATCCAGATGCTTCGAGACTGTATCTAGAAAAATCTTGTGGCCATAAGTATTAATCCCATGAAAGAGTTCCGTCAGGGTAGAACAATATGGCAAAGGAGTTTGCGCATATTGTTCAGTTAGATACAAGTTTGGAGATAAGGCATGGATGATCTTGTGGCCATAAGTATTAATCCCGAGAAAGAGTTCTATCAGGGTAGAACAATATGGCAAAGGAGTTTACGCTTATTGTTTAGTGAGATACAAGTTTGGAGATAAGGCATAGATGAGCACTAGAAGATTTGACCGTGATAATCTATATCCCCGTACATCCAGGATATCATGACGGAAGCACTATACATATGCATTGTAACCTCAGCTTGCATGGTTCAACGAGCTAATTTATAATATCCGTGACGTGTGTGTGGGGCATTACTCACGGACTCATGGAATAGCTCCATTTGACGAATTGGGCATGGACCTAGGGACTCCCGCGATATGGAGTGTACTCGTTGTGCACTGGGGCAGCGTGCCGAATTAAATTGTTTAATCCAGCAATATTCAGTATTACCATGGGAATACGTGTGTGTCTGTATTTAAGTGTTAAATGCAACAATTAGGTAATAATTGTTATTTACTAATTGTATAATGACATATGGTGCATTGTGGACCCTCGGTTGAGTTTACCTAAGTGTGGGTTTGGTGAGACCCACTAGGGGGTAGACTTGGTAACTATTTATGAGGGGCAAAATGGTCATTTTATACTTTGATTATTTAATTGTGAACTAAATCAAAATATCTCATTATTATATAATATTATTTGATTTAATAGTGCCATATAGTTGGCATCCATTAACAATAATTTATTATTATTTTATAATATATTAGATGTATATATAGATGAGATTGTGTGAAAGATTTGGAGGAGGGTGTGTTTTACCGAGGGAGAAACGGAAATGGAAGAGAAAGAAATGGAGAAAGAAAAGAAAGAAGAAAAAAGAGAAGAAAAAAAAAGGGAAAAAATGAAATTGTTTCATTTTTCTCTATGGCTCCAATTGAAGCAATTGTGAATTGTTTCAAATTCTTCATTTCTTATCTTTTTATAGAAAAGGATAAATACACACATCCAGTCAATTTGGGGTTTAAGAGTTAAACCCACTGTTGGATATAGGGTTGTTGTTCTAGATCACCAAGCCCCCCGTGTTGGTGACTAGAACTGCCTGTGTGTTGGTCTCCAAGCAGACTCCGAAGAAATACATGTATAACGATACAAATTGAGGTGAGTTCTCAACCTTACTAATATATTAATGCGATTAATATATTATATTTATTGTATTTATTATTTAATTTAACGCTTCCGCCATGTAGAATATGTATAAGATATGTATTTTAAGCAATAGACACAATAGCACATGTATACACCCACATATATATTAGATCCCCGACAACAATGGTATCAGAGCCATTTAGGGCATATATAGGTATTGGTTGAGTGAAATGGATATAAAAGACCCAATGAAAATGGCGCATTTTAAGTGTTAAAATGGGTATGCCAAAAGGGGGTGTACTTGGCGCTGCAGCGCTAGGGGTTCGACCTTCCAGCGCTGTAGTGTTGAAGGTCTAGTGTCGCGACACTGGGCGTTCTTTCTCCTAGCACTGGGGTATCGAGTTTTTAGAATTCGCACCCTAGAGGTGAAGGTTGAGCGCCATAGCACTGGAGGTTTGACCTCCTAGTGCTGCAGTGATGACATCTAGCACCGCGACAGTGTACTGTTCACTTGAACAGTATTTTTTATTGTTCATAGCAACAGTTATTTTGAATAGTGTTTCAAAATTAATTTTGCATGTGTAAATTTATGAGATGTAGTGATAAAAGTTATCAGTCTACATTATAAGTCGAGGTTTATGAGATGTAGTGATAAGAATTATCGATTTACATTATAAATCAGAGTTTATGAGATGTAGTGATAAGAGTTATCAGTCTACATTATTAATTTTTTTGTGTTGGTAACCACAATGGGAGCCCTATTGGTAGGGGTTAATTGTGCTTATAGAAAACATTTATCTAATTGAGAATCACCCTCCCTAGAAGAATGGAGACCAAGGTTAAAAACAAAATCTCTCTTAATCCGATTGAAGAATATTACATTATGAGATAATGTTTTATTCTGAACCGTCTTATCAATATGGTGTTAGACGAGTCACATCGACATTTTCCCAATAGTGCTACAACGTAAGGGATTTGGTCGGTTGGGCTTGGACTATACCACTTAAACATAAGATGAGGCAAATATATACAAACTTATTGCCCAATATTGCTACAGCGTGAGAGTAGTATGGATAGCATATATTTGATCATTGATAAGTTAATCTGGAATACACTTACCCAATATTGCTACAACATGAGGATAAGGTGTATTCAGGATCAAGTGGTAAGAGTTGCATGAGATGCAATTGATAAATATTGTCCACCTGTTGGGTTTACAAAGGCCAATATTGCTACAGCGTGAGGCACGAGTAAATTTCAATGGGATCTACTTCATGCTGTATAGTTTACCGAGATTATCGTCTTTCTGTTCTAGAGATTACCGAGATTATGTAAAGCAGTGGGAGGGTGTTTTAAATAAAAAATATATATAATTAGTATACCCATGATTTAAAATGTTTTATTAGCTATTGAATGACCATTTTGCTTACATCTACTGTTATTTTGGCTTGTCAAGTCTAATGGCCACTACGAACCAATAGGTGTGCATAGTTGATGCAATCCAACTCTAGGGTACTAGGAATTACTCTGACCAGTGGATAAATCTTAAAAGTGTTCTGGATTCAAAAAATATTGGATTTATTATTAATCAAAGTTTGTTGTAAGGTAATTCTGATAACACCTCTCTAGAGGATTGAATAGAAAGGGTGTGACCCTCTTTGCTCAGGGTGCTTCACCTTTTACTCCAAGTATATCTGGTGAGACCAGATGTGGGAAGAGAAGAAGATGAGGCAGAAACCCAGTATTAATCCTCAAAAGCAACATTTAACCAAAGATCAACAAGAGAGCAATGTAAATAGAAAGTGTTTCTAATATAGTAAGATTGGGTATTAGAAATTTGTCTACTATAGAAGCTTTAAAATTGTCAAGAAGACTCCTACAGGTTTGCGCTTGCCAAACACAGCCATGTTTTAGGGCATATGATGCCAATTCAAGCTGGGTATGAGATACCGTATATCCCTATCATATTTACAATATGTTGTAGGGATTGAGAGAGATTACAATGTAATAACTTGTAGAAGTAAAGTTGAGAGTAAAAAATTGTGTTTTTTTGTAGGTCTAAGTTGCTGGGCAACTTGACTTACTTCTTGTATGTAATATAACAGTTGTGTTGCATAATAAGTATGATATTTTATTAGTTGAATGTCAGTTAATAAATAGACATTAAATACAATTAAAGATGTCTATAGATCGAAATCCTTAAATGATACGAAGCTGTAGTATATAAGTTTAGGTCATATAGGCGTCAAATGCCTATCTGTCTGGTTAAGGATGATTGGATTCCTAATCTAACCATAAAGACTTAACTAATTTATGAATAATGTATTTATAGAGATGACCAAACATACCAGTATGTACATCACATCCCTTTGATTAGATCGAGAGAGTAAGTACATTAACAGCAAGTTTTCTGTTTGTTTAAGGAAGAATGAGATTCTCACTCATTATAGTCCTTTGGGTAATCCACTACATAATGATGTTTTAAAAAAGAGGAATCGGGCTTTATTAGATTTGGTCCAAATGATAATGAGTGTTACCAATCTATATCTGTGAGTATCTGCTCCAAAGACAACGTCTTATTAAGCAGAGTTCCATTAGAAGTTGTTCATTTCATTCTGTATGAGATACAAAATTGAAGGACGCTATATCTTAAGTAAGTTAAGACTTGGGGTTGTCCTACTTACGTAAGAGTTACGCAGCAGGGTATCTTATTTTGTAAGAGTTACATAACAAAATAGACAACACCCAAAAGGTACAAGTATAGGTTCATTGTGTATCCTAAAAATACAATAGGATACTAGTTCTATGATTTAGAGAAGCGAAGTGTGTTCATTTCTCGGTATTCCACCATTCTAGAGAAATATTTTCTAATGGGTCATGGGAATCATAGAAAGATTGAACTTGATGAAGTTAATCTATAAATCAATGAACTAAAGATGGGCACTCAGGCTCGATTAAGCAGTGACATTTTAGCATACCTCCAAATGGGTCAGAAAAGATGTCTAGGTCACCTTTTAGGTATGGTTGATGCTTAAAGTTGAACTTAGAGTTTTTTTGGTAGAAGAAAATCATCCTTGACCTATATGGAATCGATGTTAGACATCAATTTAAGAATCGGCAAGAAGCCATGAAAACAAAATTGACTATATGCATCAGGAACAAGTCTGGGACTTGGTAAAGCTACTTGTGGAAAATATTCTCATTGGTTGTAAAGAGTTTACAAAGAGGTGGTGGGAGCCAGATAGAAGGTATAGACCTTCCAGGCCTTGTATTAGTTCTAGAAAAGTAATCCTCACTGGTCTGGAATTACTAAAAGGAAACCTTTGGACTAGTATTGATGTTAAAGTTAATTAGTATTTTATTGGCTCTTGCAGCATATTATGACTTTGAAGTTTGGCAGACGGATGTAAGGACGACATTCCAGAATGGATACCTCGAGTAAGAGATATTCATGGAATAGCCTAAAGGTTTTACGTCCAGCCAGACTTCTGGTCTAATATGCATGAAAGGTCAGTGGGAGCATGATAGCCTTCTTGATGCTCTTTATTGATAATATACTGATCATTGGAAATGATGTCAGTATGTTATAATTAGTTAAAGGTAATTCGTAAGAATTTCTCTAAGAAGGATTTAAGAGAGGCTTCCTTTATACTGGGTATAAAGCTTTATAAAGATAGAGCTAGGAAGCTGATAGGACTTTCTCAAATCATTTCACATCTATAGCATCTTGAAAATTTACTATTTATTAACTATCAGATAGTTAACGTATCGTTTGGACCTAGTGTTCATCTTTTGAAGAGAGTGTCTCTTTAGATGGAAGATGAGAGAGTTAGAATGTCTAACACACCAGATACATCAGCTCTTCAGAGATTTATGTATGCTATGATGTGTTTGAGGCCTGATATTAGGTTGGTTGTAAGAGTTACAAGCCAATTTTAATCTGATTCAAGTGACCGGCATTTGATGGTAGTCAAACATATCCTGAGGTACTTTGAGGGTACAAAGGATAAGTTTCTTAAATATGGAGAAAGTGGCTTATAAGTGAGAAGATGCATGCAGTCACTTCTAATTTGACCTAGATGATAGAGAGTCTACATCTAAGAATGTGTTCATTCTCATTAGTACTAAGTTAGTTGGAATTGCACCAAACTGGGATTCACTATTAATTTATATAGCGCAATGGAAGCGGTAGTGAAGATTCATAGATTTATCGCTGGCCTTGGAAGAGTTCCAAGACAAATAGATCATATCCTATAATTTTGTGACAAAACAAGGCCATTGTACAATCCGAGGTGCTAAAAGGATACCAGTACTCCAATCATATTGAGAGGAGTCTCACATGACTAGAGAGATCTTAGCCTAAGGAGATGTGATTATTTATAGAAGTGCTCTATAAATAATTTAGCGGACCCACTATGTAAAGGTCATGACTCTTAAAGTGTTTATAAAACATGTAGAGTCGATGTTCATAAGATGCCATCAAGAATGGCACTAGAGCAAGCCTGATGGGTATAAAGACGAAACTCTAAAGACCTATAAAGCCTTCATAGAGATGGGACCGGGGGTTCGAATCCTTGCGGGCGCAGGTAACCTGAGCTGGTTGTATGGGTGCGCCAGTGCCTGACTAGTGGTGACTAGTAGGGGATGGTGATCCCGGTGCTGGTTGAACTAAATGGTTAATGGGCCCCAAACAGTCTGACAAAAAGGCCGGCCCTTTTTTAAAATAAAAGAGAGAAAATAAAATTGTTTTATGTTTCTCTATGGCTCTAATTAAAGCAATTGTGAATTGTTTTAAATTATCCATTTCTTATCATTTTAGAGAAAATGATAAATACACACACTCGGCCATTTTGGGGTTTAAGAGTCAAACCCACTATTGGATATAGGGTTGTTGTTCTAGATCACCAAGCCCACCATGTTGGTGACTAGAACTGTCTGTGAGTTGGTCTCCAAGCAAACTTCGAGGAAATACGTTTATAACATTACACGTTAAGGTGAGTTCTCAACCTTACTAATATATTAATACGATTAATAAATTATATTTATTGTGTTTATTATTTAATTTAACGCTTCCGCTGCGTAGAATATGTATAAGATATGTATTTTAGACAATAGACACAATAACACATGCATACACCCATATATATATTAAATCTCTGGCAACAATGGTATCAAAGCCATTTAGGTCATATATGGTGTTGGTTGAGTGAATGGATACAAAAGACAAAGTGTAAATGGCACGTTTCAAGTGTTGAAACGAGTATGCCAAAAGGGGTGCACTTGGCACTGCAGCGCTAAGGGACTGGCCTTGCAGCGCTGAGGGTTCAACCTTTCAGCGTTGGGAGTTCTTTCTGTTGGCGAATCTAAGGCACGTATGAGTGTATGCATGTGCAATTGTGTCTATTGCCTAACGCGGCGGAAGTGTATAAACTTTATAATAAACACAATAAATAAATATATTAATCACATTAATATATTAATGGGGTAGAGAACTCACCTCAACGTGTAACGAGTTATACACCAACTCGTGTACAGTTCTAGTCACCAACTCGGTGAGCTTTGTGAGCTAGAAAAGTAACCCTATATTCAGCCCAGGATTCATTCTTAATCCCTACAATGACCAGGTGTGAGTTTATATAATTTTCTTCAAAAGGATGAGAAATGGAGAATCTGAAGCAATCTATCATTACTTCAATTGGAAGCATAGAGAAAAATGAAACATGTTTATTTTTTCATTTTTTTTCTTTTCTTTTTCTTTCTTTTTTCTCTTCTCCCCACTCAGCCAAAATGGCCAAATTCATCTCCTGATTCATTTTCTCGCTTTCTCTTTTTATATATATATATATATATAATATTAATATAATAATAAAAATAATATAATATACATAATGGATGCCAACTATTTAGCACCCAAATAAAATATTAATATGTATATAATATCATATAATATAATAATATATTATATTATATAATAAGAGAGATATTTTAATTATTTAATAATTAAATAATCAAAGTGAGAAATGACAATTTTTCCCCTCATGAATAGTTACCAAGTTTACTCCCTAATGGGTTCCACCAAATTCTACACTTGGGTACACTTAACCGAGGGTTCACAATATGACACGTGTCATAATATAATTAGTAAATATCAATTATTAACTAATTGTTGTATTTAATATTTAAATATAGATACGTACGCATTCTCGTAGTTGTTCTGAATATTATTGGATTAAACAATTTAATCTGGCACGCTGGCCCAGTGCACAACGAGTACACTCCATATTGTGAAACTCCCTAAGTTCTACACTCGATTCATCAAATGAAACTATTCCATGAGTCTGTGAACAATGCCCCATGCACACATCACGATATACAAATCAGCGCGTTGAACCATACAATTTGAGGTTACAACGCATACGTATAGTTCTTCCATCATGATATCCTGGATGTGCTAGGATATAGATTATCATCGTCAAATCCCCATGTGTTCATCCATGTCCTATCTTCAGACTTGTATCTCACTGAACAATATACGCAAAATCCTTTTCCATATTGTTCCACCCTGGCAAAACTCTTTCTCGGGATGATTACTTGTGGCCACAAGACTTTCTAAGATACAATCTCGAAGCATCTGGATATCAAACTCCATATGGGATTTAACGGATCCCATATCTATACGCACCGGACTTCATAAGCATCGGACCATACCCAGCGACACCCAGCGGTTACACCATGAAAGGCTTATGATATGCATGGAATCAAAGTATGATAGATCACTTATAAGCCCACTGAGGCACTCAGGTCAAAGGACCACGTATACTACTCAATTTGAGAGGACCCTTCATTGACGGCTTACATTGGTGTCTATTGGAAGCCCTGGTGAGTCTGTTGCATATCTAGTTATAACCGGATACCTATATGTCAATACGAGCTCCAAGCTCACAGTCGGTCAAGAACGACCATCTATACCCTATAGGTGCGACATATGCTGATCTATGTGTAAAGGTATTCACCGACAGACCCACATCGATAGAAATAGATCAGGGATAATTATTTGAGAACATACTTGTGCAACTTGCATTTCTTGGCACCCGATTGCAACTCTTGTAACTATACAGTTACTAGTATATTCTCAGGTCTATGTCCCATTACAGATAAGGCTCCAACTCTTGGATTTGCTAAGTATTATAACAAGTTAACATTTAGTTGTGTTAACATTTAGCAATTATATGTCTCAGCGTGGCTAACCATGAGCCTTTATCTAAACTCCTTTAGATCTGATCTAAACTCCTTCAGATCTACAATGTTTGTAATGTTACATGCATAATACCATATAAATGGGTATTAGCGATTTAATGGGAATGTAAGCAATGACCCCTAAATGTACATATACTTGTGTATTTATACAAGTATTTTTTCTAGCGCTTGGGCGCTGGCGTTTTAGCGTTGGAGTGCTGAGTTTTTGGATTTTGAGCCCTAGCGGTAAGGGTTAAGCGCCTCAGCGCTAGAGGTTTGACCTCCCAGCACTGCAGCAAGGTAAGTTGGTGCTACGGCGCTGGGGTTTGACCTCCTAGCACTGCAATGATAATATCTGGCGCTGTGGCATGTACTGTTCACTTGAACAGTAGCATATGAAGAGTAATTGTTTTATTTTTTGAAGTGCTCTATAATAATTTAGCAGACCTACTATCTAATGGCCATGACTCTTGAAATGTTTATGAAACATGTAGAGTTGATGTGCATGAGATGCCATCAGGAATGGCCATGATTCTTGTGTATTTATACAAGTGTACATTCTCATTAAATCGCTAATACCCATTCATATGATATTATACAATGTAACGTTACAAACATTGTAGATCTGAAGGAGGTGAGGTCAGATCTAAAGAAGTTTAGATAAAGGATCATAATTAGCCATATGTTGAATGTTAGCATAGTTAAGTGTTAGCTGGTTATAATACTCAGCAGATCCAAGAGTTGCAGCCTTGTCTGTAATGGGACATAAACCTTGGAATATATTAGTAGCTGCATAGTTGCAAGAGTTGAAATCGGGTGCAGGAAATGCTAGTTGCGCAAGTATATTCTCAAATAATTATCCCTGATCTATTTCTACCGATGCTAGTCTGTCGGTGGTTACCTTTATATATACATCAGTACTAATTTCAGGAAAGAGTTCCGTCAGGGTAGAATAATATGGCAAATGAGCTTACACATATTATTTTATGAGATACGAGTTTGAAAATAAGACATGTATGAGCACAAGGGGATTTGACGGTGATAATCTATATCCTCGTATATCTAGGATATCATGACGGAAGGCTATATGTATGCGTTGTAACATCAGCTTGCATGGTTCAACGCGCTGATTTGTAATATCCGTGACGTATACGTGGGGCATTGCTCACGGACTCATGGAATAGTTCCATTTGAAAAATCGGTCATAAGACCTAGGGAGTCCTGCGATATAGAGTATACTTGTTGTGCACTGGGACAGCATGCCAGATTAAAGTGTTTAATTCAGCAATATTCAGCACTATCACGGGAATTCGTGCGTATCTGTGTTTAAGTCTTAAGTACAACAATTAGTCAGTAATTATTATTCGCTAATTATATAATGACACGTGGTACATTGTGGACCATCAGTTGAGTTTACCAAAGTGTGGGATTTAGTGGAACCCACTAAAGGATATACTTAGTAACTATTTATGAGGGACAAAATGGTTATTTCACACTTTAATTATTTAATTGTTAAAAAATTAAAATATCTCTTTATTATATATTATTATATTATTTTATAATATATAATAATATTTTATTTTTTGGTGCAAATAGTTGGCCCCATTATGTAATATTTTATTATTATTATTATTATTATATATTATATTACATTAATATTTTATTATATATATATAAAGAGAGAGATTGAAAAAGTAAAGTGTTTGTTTGTTTTGGCCGAGAGAATAAGAGAAATGGAAATGGAGAAAAAAAAAGAGAAAAAAATGGAACTGGGAAGAGAAAAAGAAGAAAAAAAAAAGGGAAAAATGGAATTGTTTTATTTTTCTTTATAGTTCCATTAGAAGCAATTGTGTCTTATTTCAAATTCTCTATTTTTTATCCTTTTGGAGAAATGGATGAAAACACACACCCCGCCATTTTGGGGATTAAGAGTTACTCCCGTGCTGGATATAGGGCTGTTGTTCTAGCTCATTAAGCCCACCGTGTTGGTGACTAGAACTGCCCACGAGTTGGTCTCCATGCGGACTCTGAGAAAATACGAGTATAACATTACACGTTGAGGTTAGTTCTCTACCCTACTAATATATTAATGTGATTAATATATTTATTTATTGTGTTATTGTATATTTTACGTTTCCGCCGCATTAAATATGTATGTGATACGTATTTTAGGAAATAGACACAATAGCACATACATACACCCACATGTACTAGATCCCCGACACTTCTCACTTGTAAATTGCTTTCTCCACATTTGAGAAACTTATCATTTGTACTCTCAAGATACCTCGGGATATGTTTAACTACCAACAAGTGGAAGTCACCTGATTCAGATTGGAATCAGCTCATAACTCTTACAACCACATTGATATCAAGTCTTAAACACATCATAGTATACATCAATCTCTTAAAAGCTGATGTATCTAGTGCGTCAGACACTCTAACTCTTTCATCTTTCATATGAAAAGACACTCTCTTCGAAAGATGAACACCATGTCCAAAAGATATGTTAACTAACTCGTAGTTAACAAAATTGTACCTTTTTAAGACACTATTGATGTGAAATAATTTGAGAGAGTCCTATCAGCTTCCTAACTCTATCTCTATAAAGCTTTATACCTAGTACAAAGCATGCCTCTCCAAAATATTTCGTGGAGAAATTTTTACGAGTTACATCTGACCGATTATAACATACTGACATCGTTCCCAATGACCAGTATGTCATCAACAAAGAGCATTAAAAAGACTATCGTGCTTCCACTAACCTTTCATGCACACCAGCTTTCTTGTCATTTTTTATGAAACCAGACAATCTGATTATCTCATCAAAATAATGATTCCAACTTTGGGAGGGCTTATTTAAGCCCAAAAATGGACTTCTTCAGCCTACATACTAGACCAGAAGTTTGGCTGGATGTAAAACCTTCAGACTGTTCTATGCATATCTCTTACTCGAGGTATCTATTCAGAAATTCTGTCTTTACATCCATCTGTCAAACCTCTAAGTCATACTATACTGCAAGAGCCAATAACATTCTAATCAACTTTAGCATCAATACTGATCCAAAGGTTTCCTCTTAGTTGAAGCCAGATCACTGAGGATTGCTTTTCTAGAGCCAATATAGGGCCTCGAAGGTCTATACCTTCCATCTAGCTCCCACAACCTCTTTGTAAACACTTTATAACCAATAAGAACAATTCTCACGAGTAGCTTAACCAAGTCTCAGACTTGATTCTGATGCATATAGTCAATATTATTTTCATGGCTTCTTGCTGCTTCTCAAATCAATATCCAACATCAACTCTTTATAGGTCAATGATGATTTTCTTCTACAAAGAAAACTCCAAGTTCACTTTTAGGTATCAATCATACCTAAAATGTGACCTAGACATCCTTTTTGACCCATTTGGAGAGTGTACTAGAAGACCACTACTCAATTGAGCCTGAGTTCCCATCCTTGGTTTATTGGATTCTAGAGTGACTTCACCAAGTTCAATCTTTCTAAGATTCCAACAATCCATGAGAAACTCTTCCTCTAGGATAGTGGTATACTGAGAAATGAACACACTTCTCTTCTCTGAATCATAGAACTAGTATTCTCTTAAATTCATAAGACATTTAATGAACCTATATATGTATAAATTGGGTGCTTCGTTATCTTGTTAAGTAACTATTAAAAAATAAGATACCCTACTTTGTAACTCTTACGTAAGCAGGATAGCCCCAAGTCTTAGCATATATAAGATACGACTTCCTTTCTCTCTGTATCTCATACGGAATAGAAGGAATAGCTTCTGATGGAACTCTACTTAATAAACAGTTGTCTTTGGAGCAGATACTCACAGATATAGATCGGTAACACTCATTATCAATCGCACCATATCTAATAAAGTCTGATTCCTCATTTTTAAAATATCATAATGTTGTGGAATACCTAGAGGACAATAATGAGTGAGAATCTCATTTTTCCTTAAACAAATGAAAAAACTTGCTGTTAATTTGCTCATTACCTCGATCTAATCAAAAGGATGTGATATACATTCTGGTATGTTTGGCCATCTCCGTGAATACATTATTCATAAACTAGTTAAGTTTTTATGGTTAGATTAGAAATCCAACCATCCTTAACAAGATGGATAAGCATCTCACACCTACATGACCTAACTTATATACCATAACTCTATATCATTTAAGGATTCTGATCTACAGACATTTCTAATTGTATATAATGTCTATTTATTAACTGACATTCAATTAATAAAACATCATACTAATTTATGAAATACAACTACTGTATTGCATATAAGAAGTAAGTCAAGTTGCTTAATAACTTGGACCTGCAAGAAATCACCATTTCTTACTCTTAACATTACTTCTACAAGTTGTCACATTCTAGTCTCTCTCAATTCCTACAACATATTGCAGATATGAGAGTGACGTACAGTATCTCATAGCCAGCTTAAACTGGCATCAAATGCCATAGAAATGTCTATGTGTGTTAAATACAAATCTGTGGGAGTCTTCTTGACAATTATAAGGCATCTAGGGTAGAGGGATTTCCAATAGTCAACCTTACTGTAGAGAAACACTTTCCATCTACACACTGTCTTGTTGATCTTTGGATAAATGTTGCCTCTGAGGATTGATGCTAGGTATCTGCCTCATCTTCTTCTCCTTACACATCTGGTCTCACTAGATATACTTGGAGTAAAAGGTGAAGCACTCTGAACAAAGAGAGTCACACCCTCTTTATTCATTTCTCTAAAAATGTGTTATCAAAATTACCTTACGGCAAACTCTGATCAATAATAAATCCAAACTTTTTTGAATCTAGAACTATGAGATTCATCCATCGGTCAGAGTAATTCTTAGTACCCTAGAGTTGAACTGCATCAACTATACACACCAACTGGTTCGTAGTGGCCATTAAACTTGACAGGCCAAAATAATGGGAAGTGTAAGCGGAATTGTCATTATATCACTAATAAAATATTTTAAATCATGGGTATACTAATTATACATTTTTGATTTAAAACGGCCTCCCACTGCTTTACATAATCTTGGTAATCTCTCGAATGCAAAGATGATAGTTCAAACTCTTTTAAACTATACAGTGGGAAGTAGATCGCATTGAAATTTATTCGGGCCTCACGTTGTAGCAATATTGGCATTTGTTAACTCAACAGGTAGACAACATTTGTCAATTAAATCTCATACAACTCTTACTACTTGATCATGAATACATCTTATCCTCACGCTGTACTAATATTGGGTAAGTGTATTCCAAATTAACTTGTCAATGATCAAATATATGCTACCGATACTACCCTCACGCTGTAGCAATATTGGGCATTAATTTCGCATATATTTGCCTCATCTCATGTTTAACTGGTATAGTCCAAGCCCAATCGATCAAGTCCCTCACGCTGTAGCAATATTGGGAAAAGGCCGACGTAACTTATCTAACATCCTATTGATAAAACGGATTAGAATAAAACATTATCTCATAATGTAATGTTCTTTAATCTGATTAAGAGATATTTTTATTTTTAACCTAGGTCTCCATCTAATGAGAAGGGTGATTCTCAATTAATTAATTTTTTTATGTAAGCACAACTAACCCTCACAAATAGGGCTCCCATTGTGGTTATCAACACAGAAAAATTAATTTTGGTTTATAACGCAAACCGATAACTCTTATTACTGCATCTCATAAACCCTAGTTTATAATGTAGACTGATAACCTTTATCCCTACATCTCATAAACCTACACATACAAAATTAATTTTGAAATACTGTTCAAATATACTATAGTCGTGAACATTAAAAAATTACTGTACACGTGATACTGTTCAAGTGAATAGTGCACCATCGTGGCACTGAATGTCACCGATACAGCGTTTGAAGGTTGAACCCCAGTGTCGCGTCGCCAACTCACCTCGTTGCAGCGCTAGAAGGTCGAACCTCCAGCGCTGCGGTGCTCATGATTCATCGTTGGGGAGCGAATTCTAGAATTTCAGCGCCCCTGCGTGGGCTTGCCACCACCCCAACACTGGGAGAAAAAACTCCCAGTGCTGCGGCGCTAGCCTTTTGGTGTTGCAATGCCCAGTGCACCCATTTTTGGCATACCCGTTTCAACACTTGAAACGCACCAATTACACTGGGCCTTTTGCATCCATTCACTCAGACAACACCAAAATATGTCCTAAATGGCTCTGATACCATTTTTGTCATGGATATAATACATGTGGATGTATGCATGTGCAATTGTATCTATTACCTAATATACGTATTATATACGAATTTAAATGCGGCGGAAACGTAAAATTTATAATAAATAAATATATTAATCACATTAATATATTAGTGGTGTAAAGAACTCACCTCAACGTGTAACGTTATACACGTATTTTCTCGGAGTTCACATAGAGACCAACTCGCGGGCAGTTCTAGTCATCAACTCGGTGGGCTTGGTGAGCTAGAATACAGCTCTATTGCCACCACGAGATTTACTCTTAATCCTCAAAATGGGCGGGCGTGTGTTTCCATCCTTTTCTCTAAAAGGATAAGAAATGGAGAATTTGAAGTAATTCACAATTGCTTCAATTAGAACCATAGAGAAAAATGAAACAATTTTATTTTTCCCTATTTTTTTTTCTTCTTCTACGGCCATTTCTCCTATTTTCTCTTCTTTCTCCATTTCTCCATTTGCTTCTCATGGCCTTTTTTTCACACAATTCACAATCTATCTCTCTCATTATATATATATAAAAAATAAAATAATATATTATATAATAATAATAATAATAGGTACCAACTATTTAGCACCTAAAATATAATATAATTATATATAATATAATAATATATAAAATAATGAGAGATATTTTGATTATTTAACCATTAAATAATCAAAGTGAGAAATGACAAATTAGTAAAACTTATTAACTAATTGTTATATTTAACACTTAAATACAGACACGCACGTATTCCCATGGTAGTGCTGGATTAAACAATTTAATCTGGCACGCTGCCCCAGTGTATAGCGAGTAAACTTCATATCGTGGGAATCCTTAGGTCCACGCCTGATTCATCAAATGAAACTATTCCATGAGTCTGTGAGCATTGCCCCATGCACACGTCACGAATATACAAATCAGTGCGTTGAACTATGCAAGTTGAGGTTACAACGCATAAGTATAGTCCTTCCGTCATGATATCCTGGATGTGCGGGGATATAGATTATCACTGTCAAATCCCTTAGTGCTCATCCATGTCTTATCTATACACTTGTATCTCACTAAACAATATACGCAAACTCATTTGCCATATTGTTCTACCCCGACGGAACTCTTTTCTGGGATTAATACTTGTGGGCATAAGATTTTTCTAGATACAGTCTCAAAGCATCTGGATATCAAACTCCCTATACGAGCTGACGGATCCAATATCTGTACACATTGGACTCCATAAGCATCAAACCATACCCAGCGACACCCAGCGGTCACACCATGAAAGGTCTGTGACATACGTGAAACCAAAGTATAGTGGACCACTTACAAGCCAACCATGGCATTCAGGTTAAAAGACCACGTACACTACTCAACTCGAGAGGACCCTTCATTGACGGCTTACATATAGTGTCTATCGGAGGCCCTCGTGAGTTTGTCCTATATGCAGTCCTAACTGTATACCCATATGTCAATACGAGCTCCAAGTTCACTGTCGGCTAGGAATGACCATCTATACTCTATAGGTATGACATATGTTGATCTATATATAAAGGTATCCACCAACAGACCTGCATCGACAAAAATACATCAGGGATAATTATTCGAGAATATACTTGCATAACTAGCATTTCCTGGCACCCGATTACAACTCTTGTAACTATGCAACTACTAGTATATTCTCAAGTCTATGTTCCATTTTAGACAAGGCTCCAACTCTTAGATTTATTGAGTATTATAACTAGCTAACACTTAACTGTGCTAACATTTAGTATTTATATATCTCAGTGTGGCTAATTATGAGCCCTTATCTAAACTCCTTTAGATCTAACTTAAATCCTTCATATCATACAATATCTATAACGTTACATTGCATAGTACCATATAAATGGGTATTAGCGATTTAATGAGAATGTACACTTGTATAAATACACAAGTATATGTACATTTAGAGATGGCATATAAGCACCGACCCTAACAATAAATTCCCAATTCATTTTCCTCAAAGACGCCAACCAAGTGCTGAAACAGAAAATCAATAGCATATCAGTCCAGAACCAAGTGAAGAAACTGAAAATAGGGCAGAAAGTTAAGCAAAAGATAGTATAGAAGCTGGTATATTAGTGTAGAAGAATTCTGGATTACATAAGAGTTCAAATGCATCAAAACATACTAGCACCAATGTGTAGTATTAGTAGTTCACACCTCCTCCACCATTATCACAGAGGCTACAAAATAAGAGATTAGATAATAAAAAAAATTGTCTAAATTTCTTGATGTTTTTAAGAAATTACATATTAATCTCCTTTTGCAAATATGCTTGAATAGATTCCTAGATACGTCAAGTTTATGAAAAGTATCCTTTCAAAGAAGATGAGATTTGAGGATTATGAAACCATGGCATTGATAGAGGAATATAGCGTTATTCTTCAAAAGAAGATACCTCTAAAGCTAAAAAATCCCGAGAGGTTTACTATACCATGCTCCATTGGCAATCATGACCTTGGTAAGGCTTTATATGATTTAAGAGCGAGTATCAATCTCATATCCCTCTATGTCTACAACAAGTTAAGTTTGAGAGAAGTAAAATTGATCAATATCACATTTTAACTTATTGATCACTCTCTCGCCTACCCAAAAAGGAATTATAAAGGACCTGCTAGTAAAGGTGGACAAATTCATCTTCCCCTCTGATTTTATCATCCTAGACATAGAGGAAGACAAGGAAATTCCCATCATCCTTGGAAGACCCTTCCTAGCCATAGGATATATGGTTATTTATGTTCAAAAAGGGAGATGACCATAAGGATACAAGATGACACAGCAACATTCAAAGTCTTCAAAGAGATCAAGTTTCCATCTAAGGATAAAGACTGTTGTAACATTGATTGGTACACCTAAACTCTAAGGATCTCAAAGACATGGAGATATTGAAACCTCACATAAAAAAAAGGCGTTAAGATATAGAAAGAAAAAGAAGAAGAAGAAGAAAAAGCAGCAATGGGATAAGAAGGTTAATGAGAATGGCATAAAAATAATACTTCACTGGTCTAAGATTCAAGTCTTTCCGAAGAAGTACGAGGAGAATAAGGTAGAAATTGCTACCCAAGATCTAATTAAGAAGATATAGAAGCCAAATGAGAGAAAAGCCAAGAAGATCACATACAAGGATGCTTCTACCATTAACTTTGATCCACTATAAGAGTATAACGAACCCTGTCAAGCCAATGATGTTAATTCAAGCGCTTCTTAGGAGGCAACCCAAGTAATTTTTATTTTTATTTGCTTATTGTCCATTTTAGTTATGTTAGTTTCTTAATAAATCAGTAATAAGAGCATTCAAGGATGCAGCATGAACATTTTCAAGTGTTAGAAGTAAAGAGAGTTTCTTTATTTATCAAGGGAGTTTTTAATATTTAGGACAATGTCTAATTTAAGTTTCGGGGCAGAAAATATTTTCTTATGTTTATTTTGCTGCTTTTATTTATTGATTGTGAAATTTTTTTTTTTTTTTAGTTTTAAGTTTTAGTTGAGATGATAATCATTAGTCCATGATAAGAATTAGAATACTGGATGAATTTATTTTCACTAGTCTCTAGAAAATAATAGACTCTTGAAATAATTCTTATTTCATGAATCTTGAACTGATTTTGACTTTATTTTTGATCACTTATTCTTGAGCACATTGAGATAAGCATGTATTAGTTAATTATTTGTTTGTGCTTAAAAATACTTTATGCTTAAGTAGTACACCATATTCTTGAAGAATAACACTATAAAACTTGCTTGATTTCTACTTGAGTTGAAATCCTAGAAAACACGTGAATAGAGAAATAATATTATACCATTTTTGGACCGATTGAACATTTTCTACCCTACCTTATATGTATATTTATCCATAGTCATCCCATTTGAACCTAATTACCCATTTTTTTCTATTTAACTACATTACAACCCTCAAGCCTTTGAATTTATTTATTCTAAAATTTACCAGTAACACCATTAAACTTGAGTTTACTTAAAAAGATTCTTAAAATAAAAAATTGTGGTAATGTAAAAATGGTACTATAATGGAAAGCAAAAAGTCTTGAATGAGCAAATTAATCTAAGTTTAAGGGTACATTCTAAAACAATATGAATTAAAAAATGCATAAATGCATAAATACCCTCAACTTAAGAAAAAGAAGAAATTCTTTGTAAGAGTGATTAGAAGAAAGATGAAAATATCATCAGTTTAGGGGATGAGAAAAATTAAAGAGAAATGGTCAAGAGGTTTCTAAGTAAAATTAAGTGTTCATGGTGTTATTTGTGCTGTATATGTATCCTTATATCTCACCTTGACCTTATCCTTACATTACAAGCTAATTAAAGTTCTAAATAGATCCCTAAATATATGTATTTTTATATTAGTGGAGAGTATTATGAATAACAAGCTTACGGTAGTGTTATGAATTAAACTATACTGAGACATCATCTTTATGTACTATCATAATTTATGAGGTAAATCTAAGTTTCATTTAACTAATGACTTGGTTATTGCACACACGCATGGGTGATTATTTATAAAGGAGAATAAAGTACTTGATAAATTATTAAAAGTTGTCTATTGCATTCTAAAAAAGACTTGTGCCATTTAATAGCCTTTAAGACAATAAGGATGATCATCTAATTAACCAAGACTTGTTTAGTTTGTTTTTATTTGGAGCTAATAAGTTGTACTTATTTCTCTTTGTTTTGTTTAAGAATGAGCAAAGTTTTAAGTTTGGCGTATTTGATAGGGCTATAAACCTACAAGTGTAATTAGTCCCCGACTTAGGTATTTTGCTCAAAATCATTATATTTAGGTATTTAATTATATATTTTTTATTATAAATAAGTGGATGATAGAAAATTTGATGAATAAGAACAAATAGGAGGCAAATCTAATGTAAAATGACGAAGATGTCCTCAAAACACCCGAGTGCCAGACCATGGTCTAAACGTTGCAGCGCCCAAAGCTGGGTGTTGCAGTGCCCAGTCCAAAATGTTGGGTGCTGCAACGTTTAGACATATGAGAGGACCTCTCAAAACTCATATTTTGACTTGGATTTGAAAACCCTCGGTCCTAGGATTTCTCATACCTATAAAAGTACTCTTTTATAAGCCAAAACATAGACTTTAAAGAGGAAAAAACATAGAGAAATAATGCACAAACAAATTTGAGAGATCAAAGCAAAAAAATCAGGGTTCAAGTTCAAGATTGGATATTCAAGTGAAGGAAGAGAAGGAAGCACATCAAGGTGCCTTATTTAATAGTTTTTCTTATATATCATTATTATTATATTTTGGCTCTTGTTGATATTCATGGATTGGTTTGATACTCTTGGTTTTGTGATGAGCTAAATTTATTTATCTAGGGTTAGACTTTTCAACCTAGTATATAGTTGGATTTTATAGTTTGTTAGTTATTAATCTTAATACATATAATTGATTCATTCTATCTTAATCTTAATACTTTCATTATACATTATCAATATCTTGAATGTGTTAAGGAACCATGATAAACTTGACAAAGAGATTCATATGTTTAACCTATGGTAGTTTGATGTATGATTATAAGGTAACCACTATAAGTTATATTTAGGATAGACATATACTTAGATAGCATGTATAGTATGATGTAAACTTGATCTTAATGAATTACATTCTATTCTGATTGCCATAGACATATTGTTAAAATGCATAATATAGTTACTTGACCATCAATAGAGGCTTTGTTTAGTGTCTAAGTCAATCAATTAATATTAAGTTATTAACTAAGAGGTTAATAAATCCAATGTAATATTAGGATTATACCCTAGATTATTATCAATTTGTGAGTTTAACCCTTTGTTTATTTGTTATATAGGTTAAGTTTAGGTTAATTACTTAATTTTCAAATTATAGTTTTCTAGATAAAAGTAAAGTAAACATAATTTTAGTAATTGATTGGTAAAAATAGATCGCATAGTCCCTCTAGGATCGATACTTGTATTTAAAATCTTATATTACCTGATACGATAATGTATGCTTGTACTTAGCTAGGCATCAATCACCTCTCCTAAATCCTTCATGGAGAAGTTCTTACTAAGATAACTCTTGAATGATTGTACCATACCAATATCGTTTCTGATAATGAGTATGTCATCCAAATAGAGTACCAAAAAGACAATCATTCTCCCATTGACCTTTTTATACACATACGCTTCCTCTTTATTAAAATAAATATTCAGACTTTAGGAGGCTTGCTAATTCTATAAATAGACATATTTAGTCTGCACACCAGATTAGAAGTTAGGTTGGACATAAACACTTTAGGTTACTCTCTGTATATCTTTTCCTTAAGACATCCATTAAGAAAAGATGTATTTATATCCATCTACTAGATTTCATAATTATATTATGCAGCAATAGCCAACAAAATTCGAATTGACTTTAGCATGGGTATTAATGAGAAGGTCTCCTCATAATCTATCCTAGATTTCTTAGTATAACCTTTTGTAACCAGTCGAGCTTTGAAGATCTCAACCTTTCTATCGGGCTTACACTTCTACTTGTAAACTCATTTACAACTAATAGGAACTATTCCTATGGGAATCTCAATTAAGTCCCAGACTCGATTGTCATACATAGATTCAATCTCGAATTTTATGGCATTTTGCTATTTTTTCGAATCGATTTCAGTATCGCCTCTCTATAAGTCAAATGATAATTTTCTTCAACTAAGAAAATATTAAATGCACCTTTATGCATCATATCATACCTAATAGGTGGCCTTAAGATCCTTTTCGACCTATAGGGAAGGTGTTTCACTCTGTTTAACCTGAGGTTCTACCATCAGTTCATTAATATCTTGATTGATTTCATTAAGTTTAATATTTCTACAATCTCATAATCCATCAGAAGATTACTTTTAGGAATGCGGCATTATGAGCAACAAACACATTTCTCTCCTCAAGATCATAAAACTGATATCCATAGAATAGTGCAAGTTTATTTTATTGCGTAAACTTTATGTAACTAAGACAGCCTCAAATCTTAACATACTTAAGAATTATTTTCCTCCCAGTCCATATCTTATACGAAGTGGTAAGAGCAACCTTTGATGGAACTCTATTTAATAAGTGAGTAGTAGCTTATAAAGCATAACCCCAAAAATATTTGGAAAGATCGATAAAGCTCATCATCGTTTGGACCATATCTAATAAAGTCTTATTCATCCTTTTTGAAATACCATTATATTGAGGAGTACCTCAAGGACTATACTGAGCAAAAATCTCATTCTCTTTCAAATAACTAATGAATTTACTACTCAAGTATTCACCACCTCTATATGATCGGAGGCATTTAATAAATTTACCAGTTTGTTTCTCTAATTCTAAACAAATTTTTTTGAACATTTCAAAAGTTTCAGATTTGTGTTTCATCAAAAAAACATATTTATATCATGACAAATCATCAATAAAGGCAACAAAGTATTAAAACCCTCAAATGGTAGTGCGATTTATTAGACCACATACATCATTATGTATTAGTTCCAACAAATCAGTTGTCTAATGTTCAATGCCAACAAAAGGAGATTTGGTCATCTTTCTTTGAATGCAACATTCACAAACCAAATAAGGCTCTATAGTAAGATTAAGTATATGCCCATCCTTATCCCGATGAGTTAGACATCATATAACCTGATCACATATGTCACAATTCTGTATTATTCAAAGTTTCTTAACTTTTCTTCTTTTTATTCACCTATGCATTTAAGATATTTTCTATTGTATTTAAAACTTAATGGCCATTCATCATTGACATTCAGTTAGCAAATTATTATCGTTATCATATAAATACATGGAATTGTTCAGAATATATACATGATAACACTTTTTGTCTAACATAGTGGGGGATATGATTTGCATGATAATATTTGGTATAAAATAATCGGTATACAACATAATAGACCTGCAAGTAGGGAGAAATAATTCAAAATTTTCAAGAGCTTCAACCTTTAGAAAATCTCTATTTCTAACTCAAAGCTCTACTTCTTTTTTCTTTAGCTTTCTACCTCCTTCCAGTCCTTACAACATATTATAAATATGAAAAGGGATACAGTATCCCATATCCAACCACTGCCAGTATCAAAAGCCAATAAAATGTCAATGATTAGTAAACATATGCCTAAAGGATTTTTCTTTTCTTTGGCAAGGTACTTTGGACACTTATATTTCCAATGTCCAACCTTACTGCAATAGAAGCACTTTCCATTACTTTTACTCTTTGTTTGTGGCTTGCATACATTAAACAACCATTTTAGATGAAGTATAATACCACTTGCACTATCCATATACACATGCTTCATTTGAACCTCAATAGATTTAGAGGCTAAGATATATGATTTGACTTTCAATCCATCCTCTATCCATTTCTGATAAGTGTTCCATTTCTGATAAGTTGCAACCTCAGGAACACCACGAAATATTCTCTGGTCAATAATATATCCAAGCTTTTTTTAATCCAAAACTATTCTCAGATTCAAAAGCCAGCTAGAATAATTCTCAAAACTTTTCAATTTATGTGATCCAATATGCATACCAATGAGTTGCTTGTAGTGATCTTATCTTTATAAGACAAAAGAGGATATATTAGCAGAATATTTTAAATTGTTAAAATGCTTTATATCACAGATATAACTATTTATATGTTATCAATCTAAAGACACCCTTCCACTACTTTACATTTTCCCTTCAATCTCTCAAATGAGATAACGAATGTTTAACTATTTAAACTTTATAGTGGAAAGTTAACTCTAACCTCACGCTTTAGCAATATTGATCTTTGTAAATCCAAAAGAGAGACAACTTTCTTCAATTGCATCTCATGCACTTCTTAACATTGTTCCTAAACACACTTTATCATTATGCTTCAGTAATATTGGGTAAGAGTGTTCCAAATCTATTTATCAATGATCAAATATAAGCTATCGATACTACCCTCATGCTTTAGCAATATTAGAAAATATGTTTATTTATATTTGCTTTATCTCATGTTTAACCAGCATAGTCCAAATCACTCCGACTAATCCTTTACATTTTAGCAATATTGGAAAAAACCAAGGTGATCCATCTAAAACCGTATTGACAAGACGAACCATATAGGAACACTAAATCTCACCTTAAAGCGCTCCCATGAACAATTCTAGGAATTAACTTTAGTAGAACAAAGACGCCAGAATGGTAGCTTTTATTTGCTAGATTTGTTCATTAGGAGCATAATACTTAGGCTCTTCAAATATCACTCTCTTGATGTTTCCTGCTTCAAAAGGGCTTAAGAACAATTCTTTCCCTTTTTTTTTTCTCCCAAATGGTCGAATACATTTGTGTATTGGATGGAGAACAATTCTTCTCATTTCTTAGATATAATGGTCGAACCCTTAGCCAAGTCTAACGCAAATCTCATTTTCATAATGTTTTTTCTTTTGCTAATGGACACACGTCTATTAATGAGCCATTTTCCACCATTCAAATTATTCGTAACATTTGTCAACCATTAAGGCTAATTACAAACCACTTGGTGAAAATTCTTAAGGCAAACTATGTAAACCATTTGCATGCATGACATTTGCTTGTTTTTTTTTAATGGACAATTGCCCAATAATAAGCCATTAAGTGAGCTATTTAACTTCTACTTTGAAAAGATTAACAACACTTGTCAACTAATTAATATATACTTAACAATTACGCATTATAATAATCAACTTATGTTTTAGCATTTGACATGTATTGAATTCTAACACTTAGAATTTGACATATATGCTTTCTGAGAGGTTTCGAAACAAATCCTGCTTTATCCAAAATTTTCTTGGATCGAGCTATTTGACCTAGTTCCCTACCCTAATGCTCAATGAGTACACTTTATATTGTGAGACTCTCTAGGTTCAGACCCATTTGTCTTATGGAACCTTTCCATAAGTCTATAAACACCACCTCACACACATGTTACAGATATTACAAAGTCATATTCTAAACCATACAACTTGAGGTTAATAATATTCATATAACCCCTCCATCATCTATATCCCAGAAGAGCAAAGAAATAGATATTCATCGTTAAATCTCTATTTGGTCGACTGTGATCTTATCTTCATATTTAAATTTCTATAAACAATATTCGCAAACTCTTTTGCAATATTATTTTACCTTATGAAAATACCTTTCTGAGGTCAATTTTGATAGCCACAAGACTTTTTAAAATACAATCTCAGAGCATTAAGATACACAACTTACCCATATAAGCTAACAAATCTCATATCTATGCATACTAGACTTCATGACATCGGACCACACCCAAAGACACTCAGAGGTTATACCATGAAAGGTCTCTAACATGTATAGAATCAGAGTATGGTAGATCACTTACAAGCCTACCATGGTACTCAAGTTAAAGGACCACAAATATTACTCAACTCGAGAACATCTTTCATTGACTGCTTTATGGGATGATTGGAGGTCCTTGTGAGTCTGTTCAGTACCAATCCTTACTGAATACCTACATACCTGTACGAGTTTCCACTAAGCTCACGATCTGCTAAGACTAACCTTCTAGATAATATAGATATAGACATACACTGATCTGAAAGGTTTACCAATTGACCTATGTTTGTAACCATAGATCAGGAACGGTGTTTTTTTAGAACATATCATAATGGCATTTCTTAGCACCATTTGCAACTCCTTGCAACTATGTCATTACTATTACATTCTCGGGTCTTTGTCCTAATCCAAACAAGGCTCTAACTCTTAGAATTACTAACTATTAGTGCTGACCTAAACACTTTTAGATCAAATCTAAACTCTTTTATATCTACAATGTCTGAAAAGTAACAAGCTTAATACCATATAAATAAGTTGATGATTTATTAAAATGTACATTGCGTAATATTAATAAATATTCATATACAAAATAGAATGGCACATAAGCACTATCTTTAACATTTCTTATTTGTTCTAGTGCCATTCATGATGATATTTAGTACCCATCGACTCCACATGTTTCTCAAACACCTTGGAGGTTAAAAGGTTAGTGAGTGGGTCCGCTTCTTACTCTAAATATAATTACATCTCTTCTAGCCAAGATTTCTCTATTTATATGATACTTTCATTCCATATGCTTAGACTTCTATTGTGCCTTGGCTCTTTGGCTTGAACAATTACCCCGTGTTATCACAATATAGGGGATATAATCTACTATACTTGGAACTACTCCTAGTTCTATAATAAAATTGTGTATCCACACTACTTTCTTTGTAGCTTTCGAAGTCGCAATGTATTCTACCTCTATGGTAGAATCAATTTTGGATCCCTATTTTGAACTCTTTCAATTGATAGCGACACCATCGAGAAGAAACACAAAACTAAATGTAGCCTTTCTATCATTCAAATTAGACTAAAAGTCCAAGTTAGTGCATCCTCTCACCTATAAGTCGCTCTCTCCATAAATAAGGAATTTATCTTTTGTACCCTTAAGGAATTTGAGAATATGTTTCATAGTTATCCAATGGTAGTTACTTTGATCAGATTGATACTAGCTTGTAACACTTATAACTATACTAATGTTAGGTCTTGTATATAATATGGCATGTATCAAGCTACATATAGCTGATGCATAAAGTATATTAGAAATTCTAATTATTTCATCTTCCTTTTGAGGATACATCCTTTTAGAATATCATGTTTGAAAGGTAAATAAACTATCTTATAGTTTGTGAAACTATAGCTTTTCAGAATATTATCTATGTTCGAGGATTGGGAGACTCCTATTAGCCTCCTAGCACTATCTCTATAAAGCTTTATATCCTGTATAAAGGAAGTCTTTCCTAAATTCTTCAAGGAGAAGTTCTTACTAAGATAGATCTTGACCAATTATAACATACCAATATCATTTTCGGTAATGAGTATGTCATCCACATAGAGTACCGAAAAGATAATCATGCTCTCATCGACCTTTTTATACACACACGTTTCCTCTTTGTTTATTTATAAAACTAGACCCTCTGATTACTTTATTAAAATAAAGATTCAGCTTCAGCAGGCTAGCTTAAGTTCATAAATAGACTTCTTCACTCTGCACACCAGATTAAAAGTCAGGCTGGACGTAAAACCTTTAAGTTACTCCATGTATATCTCTTCGTTTAGATATCTATTTAGAAAAGCTATATATTACATCCATATGTTAGATTTCATAATCATAATATGCAGCAATAGCCAACAAAATTCTAATTGACTTTAGCATGGTTATGGGTGAAAAGATTTCCTCAAAATGCATCCCAGATTTCTGAGTATAACCTTTTGCCACTAGTCAAGCTTTAAAGGTCTCTACCTTCTCGTCGAGCTCACACTTTCATTTATAAACCCATTTCCAACCAATAGGAATAATTCATATAGAAACCTCAACTAAGTCCTAGACTTGACTGCCATGCATAGAGTCAATCTCAAACTTCTTAGCATCTTGCTATTTTCTTGAATAAATGCCCAACATCACCTTTCTATAAAGTCAAAGAATCCATCATCGGTTCATCAATATCTTGATTGATTTTGTTAAGTTTTATTTTTCTATAATCCACATGATCCATCAGAGCTAACTTTTAAGAAGGTGACATTACGAGCAACAAGAACATTTCTTTCCTTAAAATCATAGAACTGATATCCCATAGAGTGTTTATAATATCCAATGAACTGATACTTGTACTCTTTGAGTAAAATTTTATCCTATTACATAACCTTCATATAAGCAGTGTAACCCTAAATCTTAACATACTTAAGACTTGCTTTCCTCCTAGTCTATATCTCATACGAAATGGTACGAACAGACTTTGATGGAACTCTATTTAACAACTGAATAGTTATCTATAGAGTATAACCACAAAGATATTTGGGAAGATAAGTAAAGCTCATCATTGATCGGATAATATCAATTAAAGTCTGATTCCTCCTCTTTTGAACACTATTTTATTAAGGAGTACTTGGATGACTATACTAAGTAAGAATCTCATTCTCCTTCAAATAATTAGTGAATCCACTATTCATGTATTCAGTGTCTCGATCTAATTGAAGGTATTTAATAAATTTATCAATTTGTTTCTCTACCTCTGGTCAAAATTATTTGAACATTTCAAAGGTTTTCGACTTGCGTTTCATTAGAAACACATATCTATATCATGCAAATCATCAATAAAGACAACGAAGTATCGAAACCCACCCATAATAGTGTGATTTATCAGACCATAGACATCACTATTTATTAGCTCCAACAAATTAATGACTTAATGTCCAACACCAATAAAAGGACATTTAGTCATCTTACCTTGAATACAAGATTCATAAATTGAATAATGCTCTATAGTAAGATCGGGTATCTAACCACCTTTAACTAGGCAAGTTAGGCGTCTCACACCTATATGACCTAATTACATATGCCACAATTCCATATTATTCAAAGTTTTAGAACTGTTCCTCTTTTTATTCCCCTATGCATTTAAGATATTTCTTGTTGTATCTGAAATATAATGGTCATTCATCAACTGACATTTAGCTACCAAATATTATCATTATTATATAAAATATATGGAACTAGTTTGAATATATACATAATAAAACTCTAAGAAATCTCAATTTTTAACACGAAACTACACTTCTCATTTCTTTAGTTTTTTAGCTTTTATTAGTCCTTCCAATATATTACATATATGAAAAGGACGGGCAGTATCCAATACCCAACCACTGTTAGTATCAAAAGCCAATGAAATATCAATGATAGGTAAACATATATCTATAAGGTTTTTATTTTCTCTTGCAAGGTGCTTTGTATATTTATATTTCTAATGTCAAACCCACACCGCAATGGAAACAATTTGCATTGTTTTTACTCTTTTCTTGTGACTTGGATACATCAAACAACTCTTTTAGATGAAGCATAATATCACTTACACTATCCATGTGCATATGTTTCATCCGAAGATCAATAAGCATAGAGGCAAGGATATATAATTTGACTTTTAAATCATCATCTATCTATTTTTAATAAATTGTAACCTCTTTCAAAGAGGCATTATCAAAAATACCCCTAGATATTCTCTAATCAATAGTATATCCAAGATTTTTTGAACCCATAACTATTCTTAAATTTAAAAACCAGACAGAATAATTCTTGACTTCTTTTAGTTGACGTGCATCCAGTATACTTACCAATGGGTTACTCGTAGTTATCTTATCTTTATAAGAAAAATAAGGAGATGTTAGCAAAAAGTTTCAACTTATTAAAAAGCTTTAGATCATGGATATAACTACTTATATATTCTTAATTTAAAGATGCCCTCTTACTAGTTTACATTTTTCCTTTAATCTCTCTAATGAGAGAATGAAAGTTTAACTCTTTAAATTTTGTAGTGGAAAGTAGACCCAATCAACGTTTACTTCAACCTTACGTTTTAGCAATACTGGTCTTTGTAAACCCAAAAGATAGACAACTCATCTCAATTACATCTTTTGTAACTCTTAACACTGATACTACCCTCATGCTTCAATAATATTGGGTAACATGGTCGCTTTTATTTACTTTATCTCATGTTTAACTAATACTACCAATTTGTAAATGTTTATATGAAAGTGTGTGTTTGGTTCATGAAATGTAAATGCGCATCATACACAACTTGCAGCAAAATTGTAAAACATTTCAATAACTATATTCTTCAAACAATAATTCTATTGCAATAATAAAAATTATACATTTGAAGACTGTCGGTGTTGTTGGACAAATCAGGAACTCTGAATTTCACCCTAAAGTGCTTCCGTGAACAATTCTAGAAATTAACTTTAGTGAGATCCAGATGCTAGAATGGTAGCTTTTATTTTCTTGATTTGTCCACAAGGAGCTTAATACTTAAGCTCTTTAAATATCACTTTCTCAGTTTTTCTTTCTCCAAAAGGGTTTAAGAATAATTCTTTCCTTTTTTTTCTCTCAAATGGCCGAATGCCTTCAAGTCTTGGTTGAAGAATAATTCTTCTCATTTCTTAGATGAAATGGTCGAAACCTTAGCCAAGTCTAATGCAAATCTCATTTTCATGATGCTTTTTGTTTGGCTAATGGACACATGACCATTAATGACCCATTTGTCCACCATTCAAATTTTTAACAACATTTGTCAACCATCAGAGCATTACTAACCACTTGGTGGAAATTTCTAAGGCAACCCATAAATACTATTTGCATGCATGACATTTTCTTTTTGTTAGTGGACACTGATGTTTCGGAGAAGAGGAATCGAACTTTATTAGATATGATCCGATCAATGATAAGCTTAATCGATCTCCCTAAATATTTGTAGGGCTATGCTCTAGAAATTGCTGCTCATATATTGAATAGAGTTCCATCACATGTTGTTCCTTCTATTCCTTATGAGACATGGAATGGAAGGAAATTGAGTCTTAAATATGTTAAGATTTGGGGCTGTCCTGCTTACATAAAATTTACGCAATAGGATAAACTTACACCTAAAGGATACAAGTATCGGTTCATTAGGTATTCTAAGAATTCAATGAGATACCAGTTCTATGATCTTGAGGAACGAAATGTGTTCGTTGCTCGAAATGCCACTTTTTTAGAGAAACGGTTTCTCATAGATTGTGGACATTGTAGAAAGATTGAGTTAGATGAACTCAATCAGGATGTAAATGAACCAACGATAAAACCTCAGGCTCAATCGAGTAGAATACCTTTAACACACCCTTCACATTGGTCAGAAAGGATATCAAGGGCACTTGAAAGATATGGTTCAATACATGTAGGTGCTCTTAGTGTTTTCTTGATTGAAGAAAATGATCCTTTAACTTATAGAGAGACGATATTTGACATTGATTTGGGAATATGGCAAGAGGCCATGAAATCTGAGATTAACTCAATGCATTAAAATTAAGTTTTAGACTTGGTTAAGCTTCTTAAAGGAATTGTTCCTATCAGTTGTAAGTGGATTTACAAGTGAAAGAGTGGGCCTGGTGGGAATGTGGAGACTTTCAAAGCCCGACTAGTGGCGAAAGGTTATACTCAGCGATCTGGGATCGATTATGAGGAAAATTTCTCACCAGTAAGGATGCTTAAGTCAATTTAAATTTTACTGAAAATTACTGCATATTATGACTATGAAATTTGACAAATGGATGTAAAAATGGCATTTTTAAATAGATATCTTGAAGAAGAAATCCATATGTAACAACATGAAGGTTTTATATCTAGCCAAACTTCTGGTTTAGTATGCCAGCTGAAGAAGTCTATTTATAGACCTAAGCAGGCTTTCCGAAGTTGGAATCTTTGTTTTGATGAAGTAATCAGAGGGTCCAGTTTCATCAACAACGAAGACAAATCTTGTGTGTCTAAAAAATGATGTAGAAGCATAGTAGTCTTTTTGGTTCTTTATGTGGACGACATAATCATTATCGGAAATGATATTGGTATGTTACAGTCAGTCAAAAGCTACCTTAGTAAAAATTTCTCCATGAAGGATTTGGTAAAGGCTTCATTTATACTAGGTATAAAACTTTATAAAGATAGAGCTAAGAGGGGTCAAACTTCTAGAACTTGAATGAAAAATGAACAATAAAACTTTATTATTCTATTTCATTATTTTTATTATTCTATAAAAAAAATTATATATATTATATTAATATACATGAAAATTACATAAAAATAATTTTAAAAATTCAATATCAATAATCAATACAATAATATATAAATAATATATATACAATAATATATATTAATATATAAATAATATATATTATAAATAGAAATAATATATATTAGAAAAAATATATATATTTATAGGACTCTCTCAATTATTGTATATAGATAATGTCTTGGAAAGATATATTTTTAGTAACTGTAAAATAATTAATATACATTTTAAACATGGCGTTCATCTTTCGAGGAAGCACAAACTAAAGAGCCGAGAAGACACCAAAAGTGCAATGGATTCTATACCATTGTTTTATGACAACAATGGAGCCATTGCACAAGTTAAAGAGCCGAGAGCACACCAAAAGTCTAAGTATGTGGAAAGGAAATACCATATCATTAGAGAAACCTTGGCTAGATGAGATGTAATAATTTGTAGAGTAGATTTATAAATAATGTAGCAGACCCACTTACTGAAGCGTTAACTGCAAAAGTATTTGAAAGACATATGGAGTCAATGGGCATTAGATACCATCGTGAATAGCACTAAAACAAGTGGGAGTTTTTGGGATTTGTACTTACGTGCCATCCCTTTATGTATGAATATTAGTTTAATATTTTTACTAGTATTATCATTTCATTAAATTGCTAATTATATTTTATATATGATAAGATGCTTGTAACGTTTTAGACATTGTAAGATCTGAAAGAGTTCAGATATGGTCTAAATGAGTTTAGATTAATGCTAGAAATTAGCAACACTGAGAGTTATAAATGCTATGAGTTAGCACTAATAAGAGTTATCAAGTTATAATAGTCAGCGATATCTAAAGAGTTAGAGCCTTATCTGAAATGGGACAAAGACCTGAGAATATATTAGTAATGACGTAATTACAAAGAGTTGTAAATAGTGCTAGGAAATTTTATTATGCAAATATGTTCTCAAATATTATATTCCTGATCTATCTTCACTAATGCTAGTCTGTCAGTGAATACCTTAATAAATATATAGATTGGTGTTTGTCTGTATTTGGATGGTTAAGATGGTTAGTCTTAGCAAACCATGAGTTTAGTGGAAGCTCCTATAGACATACAGGTATTCAGTAAGGATTGAATACTGAACAGACTCACAAAGATCTGTAATAGACATCCCATAAAATCATCAATAGAAGGTCTTTTGAGTTGAGTAATATTCATGGTCCTTTGACATGAGTGCCACGGTGGGCTTGTGAGTGATCCACCATACTTTGGTTCAACACATGTCAAAAACCATTCATGGTCTGACCGTTGGGTACCGCTAGGTATGGTTCGATGCTCATAGAGTTCGATGTGCATAGATATGGGATCCACCAGCTCATTTGGGTGAGTATTATATCCTAATGCTCTAAGATTATATTTTAGAAAGTCTTATAGCCATAAGCAATAATTTTCAAAAAAAGAGCTTAACCCTAGGGATAAATAATATTACAAAAGTGTTTGGGAATATTATTTATTGAAATACAATTCTAGAGATAAGCTTTCAGCTGGGCATATGGAGATTTGACGGTATTGATCTATATCTCCGCTCTACCTGGATATAAATAATAGAGGAATTATATGAAAATGTTATAACCTCAGCTTGTATGGTCTAATGGATGCCACTTTGTAATATCCGTAACGTGTGTGTGGGGCATCATTCACAGACACATTGAGTAGTTTCATATAACAATTCAGGCATAGACCTAGAGGTCTCATAATATGAAATGTACTCGTTGTGCACTGAGGCAGCATAATAGATTGAATAGTTCCATCTTAGAAATTCCAGCAAACCGAAAATATGTTACAGGGTTCCTTGGGTTGTGCACTTGTCTAGACCTAAATGTTAAGTATATCATTTAATTAGTTGACAAGAGATGTTAACTAATTAGATGTTAACATGTGGCACAATTTTGTTCCATGAATTATTTTACCATGAATTCTCCCATTAACCTTGTTAGTAAAATCAAATAACATAAATATTAATTATTCAAATAGTTTTGAATAATTTAATAAATAAAATAGAATTTTTATTTATTTGTTATTTTATTCTTAAATGGAAGACATACCTAATTTGAAGAACATAAATTAAATTGAGTGGAGCACCATTTTGTAGAATTAATGGTCAATTTTATTAGACCATTAAAAATGGCCACTAAAAATTATTTTTGGTAGTTGGCCACTTAATCTAATTTTGGTGGAGCACTTGTAAAGTGTTGAGAGCACCAAATATGATTGGTTTTCATTTGGATTAATAATGGTGAATCAAAAATTCGTGCAAATATAGAGAGGAAAAAGAAGAGTTTGGTTTTTGAGAGTTTTTCATTGAACAAAGAGTTGTGAGAAAAACTAGAGAGAAAGAATAATAAATTCCTCTTATTTTTCTTCCAAGTAACATAAACCTTGTTGCTGGAGATTAAATTCCTGTTATTCTAGCTTCATAATCCTATCAGATTGTTGTGAACTAGAATTGAACAAAAGTGCACTTCAAGGTGAGCTCAAAGTTAGAGCTAAGAAATCCGAATTTGAAATCATCACCAGAGGTCTTCAAAGGTATGTTTTCCATAATCTTAAGTTGTTAAAAATTTAAGTTACATATGTATATGTTGATTACATGCTTAATTTCACTGTGAAATTTATGTATATGATACATGTGTTTATTTTTTCTACATGTACACAATCACATGCATATACCCTAAAATATGTTAATAGTTTTAGCATTTGACACATGTCGAATATAAATACTTAGAATTTAACACATATACTTTTCAAGAGGTTTCAAAACAAAGCATACTTTGTTAAAAAAAAAAATTGGATAGAACATTTCAACCCAGTCCGCAACCCTATTGCTCAATGAGTACACTTCGTATTATGGGACTCTCTGGGTTCACAGCCATTTTTTTATGGAACCTTTTTATAAGTCTATGAACATTGCCCCATACATATATTACAGATATCACAAAATAATGTCTTAAACTATACAAGTTGTGGTTAACAATATTTATATAGTGCCTCTGTCACCTATATCCAGGAAGAGTACAGACATAAATCTTCACTGTCAAATCTTTATTTTTTCGACCACGAACTTATCTTGAGATTTATATTTTTATAAACAATATCCACATATATTTTTTCTATCTTGTTTTACCCTAAAAAAAACTTTTTTTTAATTCAATGTTTGTGGCCAGAAGATATTTTGAAACATAATCTTAGAGCATAAGGATATACGACTTACCTATATAAGTTAACGAATCCCATATCTCTGCACATCAGACTCAATGAGCATTGGGCCATACCCAATAACACTAAGAGATTAGACCATGAAAGGTTTCTAACATGTGTAGAATCAAAGCATGGTGGATCACTCATAAGTCTACAGTGACGCTCAAGTCAAAAGACCATAAATACTACTCAATTCGAGAAAACCTTCCATTGACGGCTTTATGGGATGTCTATTAAAAGTCCTTATGAGTCTGTTTAGCACCTAGTCTTTACTGAATATCTACATTCCTATACAATATTTCACTAAGATCACAATCTACTAAGACTAACCGTCTGGATAATCTGGAATAGATTGATCTAGAAGGTTTACCAATTTTTTTCAGAACATATTGCATTATAACATTCCATAGCACCATTTGTAATTTTTTGCAACTATGTCATTATTATTATATTCTTAAGTCTTTATTTCAGTTCTAACAAAGTTTTAACTCTTAGAATTACTAACTCTTAATGCTGACTTAAACACCTTTAGATCAAATCTAAACTCCTTTAAATCTATAATGTCTGAAAAGTAAAAAGCTTAGTACTATATAAATAAGTTAACGATTTATTGAAATACACATTGTATAAAATTTAATAAATATTCATATATAAATGGAATGGCATATAAGTACAATCTCTAAAAAATTTAAGTTCTTATGAAGACATAAGAACTTCAAAGATTACGCAATGAAGACCTTTTATCAAAATAAAAGGGTATTTTAGGAATTGTACTGTTATTGCATGAGGTAGAATTTGAGCCAGTTTATTGTCAATAGAAAGATAATTTGTCTAGCTTTCTAAATAATTTTACGAAATGTTTTACGATAAGTTATAATTAAATTATTCATTATAAGAATTTCTATAAGATAGCAGTCAAGATTCACCTTGAACTTTATAGGAAACTGCGAGGGGCCTTCTTACTTGGTATCATAGTATAGGTTATAGATTCAGTAGACTTTCTTGTGTTTCTATAATTTTAGTGTTATAGTTAGTATAATTGGGATGATATTTTTATAGACACCATCATGCTGCCATGTAACACTAGACCTATCACTAAGCTAAACCCCTATCTTAGGCATTGTGGAGGAAATGAGCTGATTATTGAAGGTGTAGCAAAATCTAATGCACCTCCATAATTGACATGGTTGTTTAGCTTGTGACTATAGTTATACAAAATCAAGCTCAAGTACATGAAAGTAAACATTATTAAACGAGTGAATAATCTAGGGGCGAGAAACCGAAGGCTAAGTCTTGGTTAGATAAGGTAGAGCATATATTTGATATGATAAGGTCGTCAAATGAAGAGATGTTATCCTTTCTCACCTTTTTTCTTAAGAGAGGTACACTCCATTGGTAGATATTAGTCTAAGAGCACTATTAAACCCCTGCAAAGATTACTTGATAGTTTTTCAATAGGAATTCTATGACCCATTTTTTCCTAGTATGTATCAGAAGCGTTAAAGGAAATAGTTTCTTCACCTAACTCATAGATCCATGTCTATTATATAGTATAAGAAGAATATATCTTTGGCATTTTATTACTGTAATGATTACTACAGAGAATAAGAAAGTACGAAGTTTAAGGGTCATTTGTGTTGTGAAAATTGTACACCCATGATTGTATTTGATTTTCCTAAGTTTAGAAAGCTAGTTGTGGCTATAATTAGGTAGAACTGAGTATTAATGAGTTGTACATGGTTTCAACTACAAGAAAAATGCAATTAGGAGTGGACGAAAAGTGGCCGTAATAGTTATCCACTTAAGAGATGAGGCAATCATATGACTAGTTTAGATGGCTTCTAGAGAAGATAAGGTTTAGAGTATAGAAGATGATAGAGACAGAGTTTTAGTTAAGGCTCAGTGCAGCAACCCACGAGAAGCAAGAGCCAAGGATTAAATGGTAAAAGGAGTGGAGGCTATCATAATAACCACTCAATGAGCCTTATACACATACAGTATAGATATTCTGGTACGAACCATTAAGGCCAGTGTTTGGTTGGTAGCAGTGCTTACTATATTGCGATTAAACTAGACATGTTAAAAGATATTGCCCTACTTTAGTTTAAGATAATAACTTTCTTGAGAGTTTTACCTTATAGCACTTCTATGGTGACTATGATAAGACTCAAGGTCAGAGGGGTGTAAAGACAAGAGGTTCTACATCAACTATTACAACTTAGACCTCCACTACAAGCCAAAGAGGACAACTTGGCTGACTACACACTCAAGCTTGAGTTATTTCCTTGGCAAGCAAGAGCATAATATTACACCAGATGATTTTATCGATATCTTATCTATTTTTGGCCTTAAAGCTTATATTTTCATTTATCTAAGATCTATATATTCTTTTATTTCTCATTCTTTTTGTAGGTATTCATAGAGAGAGTTGAAACTACTATATTATGGCTTAGTTATAGCTACTATTATTAGAGATTCATTACTTATTGAAAATGTGTTTCATAGGTTTATATTTAGAGTGGTAGCATGACTTTAAGTCAAACTTGATACCCCTATAAATTGGGGACAGTGATTTTATAATACGTATGGATTGCCTTGCCAATTGTTATGATTTTATTAATTTTTTAAGAAATGAAATAGTGTTCAAGAAGTCAGGGAAGCCAAAGGTTAGATTTTGTAGATAGTGAAAGCTTTTTCTTCTTATGTTATATATGCTATTTGTGTTAAGTAGTTACTTAAGAATATATGCTTGACCTACTTAACTCATGTGGTAGATATTAGAATGGATGAGGCAAGGTTAGAAGATTTCTAGTGGTGTAAACATTTTTGGATATTTTTCTTGATGATCTACCAAGGTTACCACCAAACTAGAAGGTTAAGTTTACTATTTAATCCATGAGACAGTGCCTATCTTAATAGGACCATATAGAATAGCTCTAGTAAAATTAAAGGAACTTAAGGTTTAATTACAAGATTTGATGGATAAATGGTTTGTAAGACTAGTTTATCTGTATAGGAAATTTAGGTCTTGTTTATTAATAAGAAAGATGTAACATTCACACTTTGCATTGATTATCAATACTTGAACAAGTATCCACTCCTATGTATTGATGGTGAACTATGAGTATCCTACTAACGTAACAATGGTATATATTTTTCTTAGCTTAACTAGTTACAATTATAGGTTTGTAGAGAGGTTCTCGAAGATAGCTAGTCCACTGGCGCAATTGACCTGGAATGATGTTAAGTTTGTGTGCAATGAAAATTGTGAAAGAGTTCTCAAGAACTCAAGGCATGATTAACCTTACCGTCAATACTTACTATTTCATTTGCTAGTAAGGGGTTTGTGGTATATAGTGTTGAAATTTGTGCTTACATGTCATCCCTTTATGTATGAATATTTGTTTAATATTTATATTAGTATTATCATTTTATTAAATCGCTAATTATATTTTGTATATAGTAAGATGCTTGTAACGTTTTAGACATTATATGATCTGAACGAATTCAGATTTGGTCTAAAAAAGTTTAGATCATGCTAATAATTAGCAACGCTGAAACTTATAAATGCTAAGAGTTAGCACTGATAAGAGTTATCAAGTTATAAGAGTCAGTGATATCTAAAGAGTTAGAGCCTTGTCTGAAATGGGACAAAAACCTGAGAATATATTAGTAATGATATAGTTGAAAAGAGTTGTAAATAGCACTAGAAAATGTCATTATGCAAATATGTTCTCAAATATTAAGTTCCTGATCTATCTTCACTGATGTTGGTATATCAGTGAATACTTTAGTAAATATATAAGATCGGTGTATGTCTATATCTAAATGGTTCAGATGATTAGTCTTAGCAGACCATGATTTTAGTGGAAGTTTGAATAGAGATATAGGTATGTAGTAAGGACTGAATACTGAACAGACTTACAAAGACCTCCAATAGACATCCCATAAAGCCGTCAATTGAGGGTCTTTCGAGTTGAGTAGTATTTGTGGTCCTTTGACCTGAGTGCCACGGTGGGCTTATGATTAATCCACCATATGTTGGTTCTACACATGTCAGAAACCTTTCATGGTCTGACCGCTGGGTGTCGCTGGGTATGGTTCAATGCTCATAGAGTCCGGTGCATAGATATAGGATTTGTCAGCTCATTTGGGTGAGTATTATATCCTAATTCTCTAAGATAGTATTTCAGAAAGTTTTATGGTCATAAGAAGTAATTCTTGGGAAAAACGTTTAACTCTAAGGATAAATAATATCACAAAAGTATTTGCAAATATTATTTATTGAAATACAATTCTAGATATAAGCTTACGGTCTGGCATATGGAGATTTGACAATGTTGATCTATATCTTCGCTCTACCCAGATATAAATGATGGGGGGATTATATAGAGATGTTATAACCTCAACTTGTATGGTCTAATGCATCACTTTGTAATATTTGTAATGTGTGTGTGGAGCATTGTTCATGGACTTATGGAGGAGTTTCATATGAAAATTCGGGTGTGGACCTCGAAAGTCTCACAATATGAAGTGTACTCATTGTACACTTGAGGAACATTATAGATTAAACAGTTATATCCTAAAAATTTCAACAAACCGAAAATATGTTTCAAGGTTCCTCGGGTTGTGCACTTGCCTAGACTTAAATGTTAATTACATCACTTAATTAGTTGACAAGAATAGTTAACTAATTAGATGTTAACAAGTGGAATAATTTTGTTCCATTAATTGTTTCACCATTAATTCACCCATTAACCATATTAGTAAAATAAAAAAGGGTAAAAATTAATTATTCAAATGATTTTTTAATAATAAAATATATATTATTTAAATAAAAAAATATGTTTTTTTTTATTTATTTGTTAATTTATTTCTAAATAGAAGACGTACTAATTGAGAAACATAAATTAAATGGTGGGGCACAATTTTTCAAAATTAATGGTCCATTTTATTAGACTATTAAAAATGGCCACCTAAAATTGTTTTTGGTAGTTGGCCACTTAACCTTATTTTGGTGGAGCACTTGTGAAGTGCTTAAAGCACCAAAAATAGTGAGAATTCATTTTGATTAACTAGTATAAAGCAAAAATCATGCAAGGTAAAGGGATTGAGAAAGAGTTTAGTCTTTGGAGAGTTTTTCTTTTAAAAAGGGTTGTGAGAAAAACTAGAGAAAAAGAAAAATAAATTCCTCTTATTTTTCTTTCAAGAAACAAAACATTGTTGCTAAAAATTCAATTGCTACTATTCTAGCTTTACAATCCCACCGGATTGTTGTGAACTTGAATTGAACAAAAGTGCACTTCAAGGTGAGCTCAAGGTTAGAGCTAGGAAGAATCCGGAATTGAAATCTTCACCGAAGGTCTTCAAAGGTATGTTTCTATAATCTTAAGTTGTTAATGATTTTAGTTACATATGTATATGTTGATTACATGCTTAATTCCGCTGCAAAATTTATGTATATGATACATGTAATTAGTTTTTCCAACATGTACACAATCACATGTAGACACCCTAAAACAAGTCAACATATAGTGATGCCTCTAGATAAGGGTCTGGGTTATGTGTTAATGCAACATGGTAAGATAGTAGCTTATGCTTCTAGGTAAATTAAAAAGCATGAGCTAAATTACCCAACATATAATTTGGAGCTTGCAATGGTAGAATTTGCACTTAAGACGTAGAGGCATTACTTATATAGAGTGACTTGTCAGATTTTCATTGATTATAAGAGTCTTAAGTGCGTATGATTGATGCTATACTAGCTAAGCACAAGCATAAGCTATCGTATCAAGTAATATAGGATTTTAAGTCCAAGTATCAATCCCACAAGGACTATACAATCTAATTCTATAAATCAAGTACTAAAATTGTACCTACTTGACTTTCATTCAAAAAAATCAGAATTTAAAATTTAATTAACTAATCTAACTCTATCAATTAAACTAAACAAAAGTAAATGGTAGAATTCACAAATAAAGATAATCTAGCATTTTGACTCGCCCTATAATATTTCATTGGATTTATTAACCTCTTAGTTAATCTCTTAATACTAATTATTGAATTAGACACTAATCTTATCACAAGCCTCTGTCGATGGTCAAGTAATTGTATTACATATTCTAACAATCACCTATATTTCTATGGTAATCAAACTACAATGTAGTTTATTAAGATTAAGTCTAAATTATATCATACATGCCAACTAAGTATATGTATATCCTAGATGAAACTCATAGTTGTTACCCTATGATCATGCATCAAACTATCCTAGGCTAAACACATGAATCCCTTTGTCAAGTTCACCATATTTCCTTAATCATTCAAAACATTGATCAAGTATAATGAAAGCATTAAACACAAGATAAAATGAATCAATTGAATGTATCAAGTTCATAAACTGAAAATTAACACAGCCCAAATCCATACTAGGTTCATATAGTCTAATCCTAGATGAACAATTTAGCCCATCAGAAAACCACAAGTATCTAACCAATTTATAAAGACCAACAAGAACAAGAACATAATTGCAAAGAAAGAGTAGAAAAACTAATCAAAGTGACACTTTGATGTGCTTCTTACTCAATCTTGACTTGAAGCTTGAATCTTGATCTCGATTCTTCAATCTTTGACTCTATAAATGACAGTTAATTCTGAGACTTGATTGTGCTTCCCATATAAATAGTTTCCAGTTGTTGTAAAAGAGTTTACGCAGTAAAAGCATGAACATTTGAAGGTAGAGACCTTCAAGACCCAACTGGTGAGGAAAGGTTATACTCATAGATCTGGAATTAGTAATAAGGAAACCTTATTCATAAGTAACTATGCTAAAGTTATTTTGGATTTTGTTAGCTATTGCTATATATTAAGATTTTGAGGTTTGGTCGATAGATGTAAAGACGATGTTTTATAATGTATGTCTTAAGCTAGAGATATGTATGAAGCTGCCTAAAGGTTTTGCATCTAGCCTAACTTCTAATGTAGTGTACAAACTAAGAAAGTCATTTTCTAGACTTAAGCAGTTTTTCAAAGCTAGTATATTTGCTTATATGACAAAATTAGAAAGTCTGATCTCATCAATAACAAAGAGAAAGCGTGTGTATTTAGGAAGGGCAGTGGGAGCATGATTATCTTTTTAATTCTCTACATGGATAATGTACTCAATGTCAGAAATGACGTTGGTATATTACAAGTCAATCAGATAAATATTATCTAAGTAAGAACTTTTTTATAAAAAAATTGGGAGAGACTTTCTATTAGACTGATCCCAAACCTGGGGCGAGAAATGTTTTTTGATTGAATGAAGCTAAGGGACGAATGCGAAATAAACTTTATGGAGATAAAGGTAGAAGGCTGATGGGACTTTCCCAATCTTCATATATAGACTAAGTCCTGAAGGATACGACTTTATTGACTGTAAGACGATCAATGTACCTTTCAGACATGGCATTCATCTTTCTAAGAATAAATGTCCTTGGGTAAAAGATAAAAGAGTTAGATTATCCAACTCATAATTTGCATCAGATAAAAGTAGCTTGATGCATGCCATGTTATGTACGACACTTGGATTTAGATGGCTCCAAATGTTGTGAGCTGGTATCAGTCGAATCTAGGCCTAACCATCAGATGGTTATGAAATATATCTAATATACCCTAGAGGTATAGAGGATAAGTTTCAAATATGAAATAAGTTTCAAATATGAAATAAGTTTCAAATATGAAGAAAGTTTCTTACAAGTAATAGAATGCACATACCCAGACTTTCTGTCATACTTAGATCGTAGAAAGTTCACATCTAGTTATATGTTCTTCTTTATTGATACCGAAGCTAGTTGAAAACATGCTATTTAGATGCCTATAGCTAATTCTTCCTTAGAGGAGGAATTAGTTGCAATTTGAGAAGTCTACAAAGGAAGCACTATGGATATTAAATTAGATGCATAGCTTAGAATAGTTCTAAGCTCACTGGATCCTATCCCACTACATTGTAAATAATAATGGAATAATTTCTCGAGCCAAGATGCCATAAGGCACACCAATATTCTGATCATGTGGACTCTAAATACAACATAATTGAAAAGTTTTTGGCTATTAGAAATGTAATAGTAACTAGGATGCATTCTTATGATGACATAGCGGACCCACTCAGGGTTAAACTCCCACTGTATTTGAGAAACACTTGGAGTGTATTGATGTGAGATACCAATAAGAATGACACTAAAGTAAGTGAGAGTTTGTTGGAGTTGGTGTTTACGTGCCATTCCAACACTGTACGAATATTAAATTATTTAAATTTATACAGTAAATTTTTTGTATAATTGTTAATACAATATAAATACATGGTACAATGCTTGTTACATTATAGTCATTGTATGATTTGAACGAGTTCATATCTGGTCTAAAGAAGTTTAGACTAGTGCTAAGAATTAGCAGAGCTGACTGTTATAGATATGCTAACGGTTAGCACTATTAAGAGTTAGTAGATTATATGAGTCAGCCAGATCTAAAAGGTTAGATCATTGTTTATAATGGGACAAAGACTTGAGAGTATACTAGTAATGACATGGTTGCAAAGAGTTAAAATAGGTGCTAGGAGATGTCATTATGCAAGTATGTCCTCAAACACTATGTTCCTAATCTACTTCACTGATACGGGTCTGTCGATGGATCCTTTTTATATAGATTAGTATAGGCTATATCTATATGGTATAGATGGTTGTTCTTAGCTAACCATAGACTTACCGGAAGCTCGTATATGCATATGGGTATTCAGTCAGGACTTAATACTGAACAGACTCACGAGGACGCCAATAGACAACCTATGAAGCTGTCAGTGGCGAGTCCTCTCGAGTTGGATATTATATGTGGTCCTTTGACCTGAGTGCCATAGTGGGCTTCTAAGTAATCCACCATACTTTAGTTTCATATATGTCATAGACCTTTCATGGTGTGACTATTGTGTGTCGTTGGTATAGTCTGATGCTTATGGAGTTCGGTGTGTATAGTTATAGGATCCGCAAGCTCTCAAAGGGGTGTAGTATATCCAGATGTTTCGAGATTGTATTTCAAAAAATCTCGTGGCCACGAGTCCTAACCCAGGAAAGGTGCTTCCCAAAGGAGTGAACAATATAGCAAAGTTGTTTGCATATATTGTTCTTAAGAATATAAATCTGGAGATAAGTTCATAGATGAGCATAAGAGATTTAACTGTGCTGATCTATATTCCCATACATCCAGGATATAGATGACAGAAGGATTATATGTATGTGTTGTAATCTCAGCTTGTATAGTTTAATGTGCTGATTAATAATACCTGTGATGTGTGCATAGGGCATCGATCACGGACTCATAGAACAGTTCTATTTGACTAATCGGGCGTGGACCTAGGGAGTCCCGCAATATGAAGTGTACTCGTTGTGCACTGGGCCAGCGTACTAAATTGAATTGTTCAATCTAGTAATTTTTAGCAAAACCGAATAATTGTTTCAAGTACCCTCAAGATGCGCGCGTGTCAGACTTAAGTGTTAAGTATAGTAATTAGTTAATAATTATTATTGATTAATTAAATAGTGACACGTAGTGCATAGTGAGCCTTCGGTTACATTGACTCAAATAATGGGCATTGTGGGACCCATGTTGGGTTAATTAAAGGTTTAAGGGTTGTTTCTCTAAATTGATTATTTAAGTGTTAACTAATCTAAATATTTGTTATCACTTAATAGTTAAGTGATTAGTTAATTGTTAACTCATGATTAAATTAATAAAACAAATATTTAATTGAAGACTTAATTTGTAAATAAAATGAGATTTTATTAAGCAAAAATATAATTAAAACAAATGTGGCTAAGGGGGAATTGTGTAAAACCATAAAGGCAGTTTTATTTAATTAATTATTTAATTTTTAAATAAACTAAATATTTGTTTTACTTAAAGAGTTAAGTAGAAATTAACGTAACCGTAGTTAAGAGTTAATCCTAGTGTAAAGTTAATTTAATAAAACAAATATTAAATGAGTTAGCTTAAGTGTTAAGTTAACTTAAAACCTAACCTAAGTTAATAGTTAACTATGATTGAATTAAATGAAAAAACTTAATGGTTAAGTAAAAGCTAACTTAACTAAAGTTAAAGGTTAACTAAGGTTGAATTAGGAGGAAACTTAATGGCTAAGTTAAGGGTTATAAATAATATTTCTCAATTGCTTAATGGTTAAGTAATGAAATAAAAACTTTCATTAGGGCTTGAATGAAATTGTCTAAAGGTTGCTTAATTGTTAAGCTATCCTAAATCTATAAATAGCCATGCAATTGAAACAAATAAAATGAGTGAAAAGTCTTAGAATGCTTAAGGAGTGGCCAACCTAGAGAGAGAAAATTTGTTTTCATAATTTTGAATTCAAATGTTAAGTTCACTATTCATCTTCTTCTCCATTAGTCTTAGTCCATCAATGCATTCAAGCTTTTGTTTTATTGATCAAAGAGTTGATCAAGAGTAAAACAAATAGAAAAGTTAGTTTAAGTGTTAGACTATTGAGATTAAAAGTTAATCTTACGGTTTAAGTGTTAGACTATTGAGATTAAAAGTTAATCTCACGGTTTAAGTGTTAAACTTGCATTGGAAGAATAAAGGTTGTTGTTCTAGCAACCTAAGCCCACCACGTTGAGTCCTAGAACTGCTAACAGGTTTACTTCAGGTGGTAGTCTAGAATAAATTCATTCCAAATGTTTGATAGGTGATATCTCTCGATTCTCAATCATTAGTATTAATTTGATTAATATGTTTTATATTTTGTTCATTGGCATAATGAATAAAATTTACCGTGTTCATTTTTAGAAAATTAAATTTCTACCTTCTGTTGTGAATATTTATGTATGAGATACATAAATGGTGTATATATATTGTATTTTATGCGTATATGTATAAATTTTAAAATGGACACGTATACCACATCCACACACCTAATAGATTTAGGGTGTCAACCAGGATAAACTGACACCCCTACAAGTACGTCTTTATAAAGCACCCATGTCCATTGTATTAGATCAAGATCCTTGTTTTACATTTAAATTCTGGCTTAGTTTGTAGAAGGCATTAGACACAAGGTAGAATTTTAGTATAACTTTTCATCCTCAGACAGATAGATAGTCAGAGCGTACTATACAAGTCTTGGAAGATATACTACGAGCTTGTGTGATGGAGTTCAATAGTAGTTGGGATACTTACTTGCCTTTGATAGTGTTTACCTATAATTACAGTTACCACACTAATATTGAGATGGCACAATATGAGACTTTATAGGATAGAAAATGTAGAACTCAGTCAGTTGGGAAGAAGTAGGCAAAATGAGATTATTGGGTCCAAAATTAGTGCAGGATACTAATAAGAAAATGCATATTATACAGGGAAAAATAAAAGTGTCTTAGGATAGACAAAATAGCTATGTTAAGAAACATAAAAGAGAACTTGAGTTTAATGTTGGAGATAGAGTGTTTTTACGGATCTCTCCTTAGAAAGGTATACTTTGCTTTTATAAAGAATGGTGAGCTAAGCCCACAGTACACTAGTTCATATGAGATTTAGGATGAGTTGGTGCAATTGCCTATCACTTAGCTTTATCACTGGATCTATTAAGAATCTATAATGTGTTTCATGTATCAATGCACCAAAAAGTATATTATGATCTGAGCCACATGTTAAAACAACAACCTATTCAATTGAAGGCAGATTTTACTTAGGATAAGGAGCTAGTATAGATATTGGAAAGAAAATAACAAGTCTTAAGTTTTAGAACCATTTTCTTAGTAAAGGTTTTGTGAAAAAATCATGCAAAGGATTATCTGAGAGCGTAGGGGGAATGTGAGCATAAAATTCACATCTTTTTTCTTCTGGTATTTGAAATTTAAAGGATGAAAGTTTTATAAAGAAGAAGGATTAAAATGGCCCATGCCCTATAATACAAAAAAAAAAAAAGGCTATTAAATTTGTTAAAGACTAAAAAAATGAAAAAGAAAATTAAAACTCACTTTTGAAAGCCATGCTAAGTCTTTTATCTCATTAAATTGCAAATGAATAAATATAGAAAGGGGCAAATAAAATTTTAAAAGAAAAAAAGAGAAAGAAATATTATATGCCAAGAGAGAGGTAGACGAGGAAATTAAAGGGTTCAAGGTAAATTTTTATGGGAAAGCCTTTTTATATTAAAAATTATGAATTATTTTAGTATAAATAATTTCTGGATGTTATTTTAATGGTGATTTGGAACCTTAATATGTTGGAATATTTTCAATTAGAGAGAAATTTAGGTATTTGAGGTTTTAAAGAAATAAAGCTAGTATAAGAAAAAGTGTTCAAGTTTTTTCCGAGTAAGATCATCACTTTAATTAAAGGCTTTCATTTATATATATATATATATAGAGAGAGAGAGAGAGATTTTGATTTTGGAAAATACTAACTTCTAATTTTAGGCTTAAATTCGAATGTTTTTATATTATTAGCTTATTTTATTATTTATATTCATTTTTAGGACCAATAGAAGATTAAAGTGATGATTTGGGCCTTGAGATGGAAAGTCTACATTAATTTCACGAGTTGGTATATGACTAACTTGACGTACTACCATTTCTAGAGAAATGATCTTTTTTATTTTACTGATGGGCCGACAAACAATTAATTATTAATTATAACAAATGAAAGTATATTCAATAACCTTTTATTTAAAAATATCAACTCAAGATTTAATTTTTGTTCCAGTAAGTAATCGTATATTTTCTTATTAGGAGGTTCCTTTACGTGACGTGTCCCAAAAATGTATTTTTTATTAGTGGCATCACTTTTTGTGAGTGTGATTTTGATTTATAAATATATTATTTTATTTCCTTTATAAAGCACTTAATTAATTTATTGATTATTTTAGGAAAGTGCGTTGAAGATATTAATTTTGTTTTATAACAAATGAATATATTTTCTTAATGATTAATTATATTGAATTATGCCATATTATATTTAAATGTTTATTTTAGATTGTGAAAAAAACCTATGTACCATAGTTTTGCTATCAAAATATTTATAACTAAAATTATATTGCACTTTATATTGGAGTTGGTGCTCACATGCCATTCCAATATTGTATGAATAATAATTGTTAATATTTATACAAAAAAAAATTTGAATAAAGATTTTTAATATCATATTTATATGGTATAATGCTTGTAACATTGCAGACACTGTTTGATCTGAAAGAGTTCAGATCTGATGTAAAGGAGTTTAGATCAGAACTAATAGTCATCAAAGCTGAAGTTATAAATGCTAAGAGTTAGCACTGTTAAGAGTTAGTAGGTTATAAGAGTCAGCGAGGTCTAAAGAGTTAGAACCTTGTCTATAATGGGACAAAGACCTGAGAATATACTTGTAATGATATAGTTGCAAAGAGTTGCAATAGGTGTTAAGAAATATCATTATGTAAGTGTGTCTCAAAGATAATGTTCCTGATCTATAATCACCAATGCGGGTCTATTGGTGATTCACTTTATATAGATTAGTGTATGTCTATATCTGACTGGTTCAGATGGTTGTTCTTAGCTGACCATGAGCTTAGAGCTTGTATAGGCATGCCGGTATCCAGTCAGGACTGGATACTGAACAGACTTATGAGGACCCCAATAGATATCCTATGAAACCGTCAAAGGAAGGTCCTCTCGAGTTGAGTAGTATTCGTGGTCCTTTAACCTGAGCACCACGGTGGTCTTGTGAGTGATCCATTATGCTTTGGTTCCACATATGTCATAGACCTTTTATGGTCTTACCGCTATGTGTCGCTGGGTATGGTCCGATGCTCATGGAGTCCGATGTGCGTAGATACGGGATCCGTCAGCTTACGTAGGTAAGTTGTATATCCGATGCTCCGAGATTGTATTTTATAAAGTCTTGTGGTCATAAGCATAAACCCGGAAAAAGAGTTTTCCACAGGGTTAAACAATATAGCAAAAGTGTTTGCATATATTGTTTATCGAGATACGAATCTGGAGATAAGATTATGGATGAGCAAATGGGGATTTGACGGTGCTGATCTATATCCCCGCACATCCAGGATATAAATGATGGAGGGATTATACGTATACGTTATGACCTCAACTTGTATGGTCTGACACGCTGATTTGTAATATTCGTAACGTGTGCGTGGGGCATCGATTACAGATTAATGGAATAGTTCCATTTGACAAATTGGGTGTGGACCTAGAGAGTCCCAATGTGAAATGTACTCTTTGAGCACTTGGGCAGTGTACCGTATTGAATTGTTCAATACAGTATAATTCAGCAATTACTTAGGTTAAGTTAACTAAAGTATATGGTTAAATGGTGGGACCTACTTTAGGTTAACTCGGTAACCTAGTAAGGATATAATAGTAATTTCACTTTATAATTATTTAATTGTTAAATAATTAAAATAAATATTTATTTATTTAATTGTAACATAAATGATTTAACTTAACTAAGGTTAAAAGTTAACCATATGGTTAAGTTAAGTTAACCTTACTTAAAGGTTAAGTAAAGGTTAACCTAACCATGGTTAAGTTAGTTAACTATAGTTAAATTAATTAAATATCTATTAACTTAAAGGTTAAGTTAAAATAATCTAACTATGGTTAAACGTTAACTAAGGTTAGGTTAAGCCAAATGAAATTCCAATTAGTTTGGAATTAATGCATTAGTATATAAAGTGAAATGAAATTGAAAATCATTAAGTTTTAAAATTGATTTAGATTTTAGGTTTTGTATTTTAGGAGCCATTTCAATTTGAGAAATTGAAATTCTTTGTTTTGTGTTTTAAGTGTTAGAACAACAAAATAAATTAGACATATGGTTACTAAATGCAATAACTAAAAAGAAGATTTGTTTTATTTATTCAAGAGTTGTATAAAAGGAAAAATAAATTTAATTAAGTTAAATAGTTTAACTTTAAATCATGTTTAAGAGTTAAACAAATATGCTGGATTAAGATACTGCCATTCTAGACAATCAAACCCACCCTTGTTGATTGCTAGGATTGATCAAAGATTCATTTTATGGTGGACTTCAAGCAAAATTAATCCAAAGGCTTCATTGGTGATATTTTCTCAATCTCGGTTTTCAGTTTAATCAAATATCTATTTTCTGTGTTCATTGTATTTAACCTTCCGTTGTGCACATGTATGTATGAGATATGTATATTATTTTTATGATGAACACAACCCACATGCAAGCACCCTAGTAAGTTATACAACACACCCAACACTTTATATTAGTAGAAATGATTTTAAATAGTTTGTGGATTGAGAAGTATTAAATATAAGATAATATATTTTATGAGTTTATATTTGCATAAATAGAAGTGGTTTTCAAACCATTAAATGATACATTCCTTCTTATGATTTATAGATGAGATAAAAGTCTTTCGAATTCGATGTACACACACAGAGATTTTGGGCTGTATGTATGGTTGTCTTACTCTTTGAGAGTTTTGCTCTGCACATACGTAAGATGAGGATATGATTAATGAGTTATGTGTATGTCTAATGCTCTACTCAAGAATTATTTCGAGTATGACAAATTTTTCCTTGAGTACTAGTTTAGTAGTGTAAGATTTAGAAAAAGATTTAATTTTCATGATATGTATTACAAATGAACTAACTTGTGAAAAAAAATAAGCACTATTATAAAATAACCTTCATTGATGCTAAGTTAGTGTCAATGAATGGTTTCACTAATATTGTTTTATAGTGTAAACATTGATCTAACCAGAAATTTATTGACATAGTTTCATAGTGTCAACGTTGCTTGAACCAGAAATATCATGGTATTAGTGAATTGCTAACACTATAGTATCAATGAATCCCCGACACTTTGTATCAGAGAATTCTTATTACCATGGTATCAGTGAATCGTTGACACTATGGTACAACAAATCTCTGATACCATAGTATCAATAAATCACTGACACTATAATATTAGAGAGTTGTTACTATGGCGTCAAAAATTGAATTAAATAATATCAATTTTAATTTAATTTAATTTCTTAATGATTTAAAATTTGAATTATTGGACTAGAATTTTGAATATTGCAAATATATACAAATGAATTTAATTTCACTTAATTTGTATTTACATTTAAATTAACCTAATCATAGTTAACATTTAACCCAAGTTAGGATACTTTAACTTAACCCTTAAGTTAAATAAATATTTAAACTATCTAACCCTAGTTAACTAATTTAACCATAGTTAGGTTAACTTTTACTTAACTATTAAGTAAGGTTAACTTAACTGAACCATATAGTTAACTTTTAACCATAGTTAAGTTAAATTATTTATTTAACTATTAAATAAATAAATATTTATTTTAATTATTTTAACCATAGTTAAGTTAAATTATTTATTTAACTATTAAATAAATAAATATTTATTTTAATTATTTAACAATTAAATAATCATTAAGTGAAATTACTTTTATGTTCTTACTAGATTACCCAGTTAACCTAAAGTAGGTCCCACCATTTAACCATATACTTTAGTTAACTTATAATCACCATGTTAGACTATACATGTTGAGGTTACTACATATTCGTATAATCCTTTTGTCATTATATCCTAGATGGGTGGGATATAGATCATCACTGTCAAATCCCCGTAAGCTCATCCGTGAACTTATCTTTAAATTCATATCTTAATGAACAATATATGTAAACACTTTTGCTATATTGTTTAACCCCGTAGGAAATACTTTTTCGAGTTCATTGCTTATGGCCATAAAACTTTGTAAGATACAATCTCAGAGGATCGGATATACAACCCACTTATAGAGCTGACAGATCTCATTTTTATGCACACCGAACTTCATGAGCATCAAACCATACCCAGGGACACATAGCAGTCAGACCATGAAAGGTCTCTAACATACATAAAATCAAAGTATTGTGGATCATCCACAATCCTACCGCAGTGCTTAGGTCGAAGGACCATGAATACTACTTAACTCAAAAGGACCTTCATTTGATGGATTCATAGGATATCTATTAAGATCCTCGTGAGTATGTTCAGTATCCAGTTTTGACTGAATACTTACATGTCTATATGAGCTTCTACTAAACTCATGGTCAGCTAAGAACAATCATCTGTACAATGCAGATATAGACATACACTGATCTATATTATAGTGATTCACTGATAGACCCGTATTAGTGAACATAGATCAGGAATACTATGTTTGAGAACGTACTTACATAATGACATTTCCTAGTACCTTTTGCAGCTCTTTACAACTATGTCATTACAAGTAAACTCTCAGGTCTTTATCCCATTATAGATAGGGTTCTAACTCTTTAGATTTTGCTGACTCTTATAACCTGCTAACTCTTATCAGTGCTAACTCTTAGTATTTATGGCTCTCAGCATTGCTAACTCTTAGCACTAGTCTAAAATCCTTTAAACCAGATATGAACTCCTTCAAATCATACAATATCTATAGTGTTACAAGCTTTAGTACCATTTAATAAAGGGTATTAGGGATTTAATAAAATATCCATTGTATAAATATTTCAAAATAAACATTCATACAAATAGGGATGACACATAAGCATAAACTCTAACAAACTCTCGTTTGCTCTAGTGTCATTCATACTGTTATCTAATACCAATAGACTCTATGTGTTTCTCAAACACCTTTGGAGTTAAGGCCTTAGTAAGTGGATCCATACATTATTTACAAAATATACTATACAAATTATTATATCTCACCTAGCCAAGATCTCTCAATTATATGGTATTTTCTATCTCCAGGTTTAGATCTCTAGTGTGCTTTTGGCTATTTTACTTATGCAATGGCTCTATTATTGTCGCAAAATAAAGGGATAAGATCTCTAGAACCTAGAATTATTTCGAGTTTGGCAAAGATCTTACGTATCCACTCTACTTCTTTCGCTGCTTTAGAGGCAACTATGTATTCTGCCTTAGTTGTAGAATCAGCTGTAGATCCCTATTTTGTGCTTTTCCAACTCACTATTGCACCGTCAAGAATAAACACATACCCAAATGTAAAATTTATATCATCTAGGTCAGACTGAAAGTCTGAATCTGTGTATCCTCTCACTAGCAAGTCACTATCTCTATAAATAAGAAACTTGTCATTTGTGCCCTTAAAGTATTTAAGGACATGTTTGACTGCCAGCCAAAAGTTATCACCTGGATCAGACTAATATCGGCTAGTAACACTTATAGCCATACTGATGTCAAGTCTCGTGCACATCATAGCATACATCAAGCTTTCAACAACTTATGCATATTGCACATTAGACATTCTAACTTTTTCATCTTCTGTTTGAGAAGACATTTTCCTTGAAAGATGAATGTCATGTCTGAAAAGGTACACTAGTTGTCTTACAATTAGCGAAACTGTACCTTTCTAAGACATTATTAATATACGATGATTGGGAGAGTCCTATCAGCTTCCTCGCTCTATCTCTATTGAGTTTTATACCCAGTATATAGGAAACCTCTCCTAAATCCTTCATGGTTGTAGCATACCAATATCATTCCCAATTATAAGTATGTCATCTATATAAAGAACCAAGAAAATGATCATGCTCCTACTGACATTTCTATACACGTAAGCTTCCTCTTCATTTTTTATGAAACTAGACTCTCTGATTACTTCATTAAAAGAAAGATTCTAGCTTTAGAATGCCTGCTTAAGTCCACAAATGGATGTAAAACCTTCAGGCTATTTATGTATATTGCTTCTTCGAGATATTCATTCTGACCTACATAGAGGGTGTATTAAAGATATTCTACTCGGTTGAGCCTAAGTTTCCATCTTAGTTCATCAATTTCAATCTTTTTACAATCCCCATGATCCATAAGAAATTGTTTCTCAAGAAAAGTGGCATTGCGAGCAATAAATACATTTTTTTGTTCAGGATCATAAAATTGGTATCATATTGAATTCTTAGGATACCCAATGAACTGATACTTTACCCTCTAAGTGCAAGTTTATCTAATTATGCAATATTTACAAAGGCAAGACAGTCCCAAATCTTAAAATATTTAAGACTCAGTTTCCTTCCAGTCAATATCTGATATAGAGTGGAGCATAGCTTTAAATGAAACTTTATTCAATATGTGAGCAGCAGTTTCCAGGGCATAACCCCACAAATATTCAAAAAGATCGATAAAACTCATCATCGATCGAACCATATCGAATAAAGTTTAATTTCTCATCTCCGAGACACCATTGTGTTGCAGAGTACCTGGAGGACTACATTGAGTGAAAATTTCATTCTCTTTTAAATAATCCAAGAATTCACTACTTATGTACTCACCACCTTGATCTGATCGAAGACATTTGATGTACATGTCAGTTTGTTTCTCTAATTCAAGTCAAAATTCTTTGAACTTTTTCAAGGGTTTCTGACTTGTGTTTCAAAAGAAACACATATCCTATCATGACAAATCATCGATAAATAGTACAAAGTATCAAAATCTACCCATTGTAGTGTAATTCATTGGACCGCATGCATCACTATGTACCAGTTCCAATATATTTGAGGCACGGTGTCCAACACCAATAAATGGAGATTTGGTCAACATTCCTTGAATACATGATTCATAAACTGGATAAGGTATCTGACCATCCTTAACCAGACGGGTTAGGCGTCTCACACCTATATAACCTAATCTCATATACCATAATTTTATTTCATTTAAATATTCTGAACTACTAGTAGTACTAGCTTGTACATTCATGACATTTCTAGTTGTATCTAATATATAATGTCCATTTACTAACTGACACTCAGCTAATAAAACATTATGCATATTATATAAATATAAGGAATAGTTTCGAATTACATATGATACATTTCACTGTCAAGTATAGGAAGAGATAAAATATGTCTGATGATACTAGGAATATAATAACAATTATACAATACAAGTGTTTTATTACAAGAGAGAAATAAATCTAAATGTCCAACAGCTTCAACCTGTAGGAAATCGCCATTTCTATCTTAAAGCTTTACCTCTCCTGGCTAAAGCAATCTAACTTTTCTTAGACCTTGTAACATATTACAGATGTGAGAAGAACATGTTGTATCTAATACCCAGCCCATATTAGTATCAAATGCTAAAGAAATATTTATGATAGGAAAACAAATACCTGAAGGAGTGTTCTTCAAGCTAGCAAGATATTTTGGGTAGTTACGTTTCTAGTGCCCATCCTCATTGTAAAAGAAACAATTTCCTTTTTCCTTGCTCTTCTCTAAAGGTTTGAATACATGTCACCTCTGAGGACCCATCAAGGTGTCTACCTTATCTTCTTCTTTTTATTCTTCTTCCCTTTAGAGTTCCTAGAATACTTCGGGGTAAAAGATGAAGCACCCTAAACGAAGAGGTCGAGCCCCCTTTGTGCATGTCCTCATCTATTGTCTTCAATATATTATAAAGATCAGCATAGGTAGAGGTCAATACCTGCATATTAAAGTTAATGATGAACTGCGTGAATGACTGTTGTATGTTTTCTATAACACAAATTAGCGCAAGTGCACGTTGTCGCAACAAGTAATATATGATAAGTAGAGTGTCGATCCCACAGAGAATGATTTATCTTTCCTAGTTTAAGTACCGAAATGGTGTCTTTCTACTATTATCCAGAAAATGATTTAATGTATGATATTAAACTACTCAAGTAAAAGAACAACTTAATTATGCTAAGTGACAAACTAAATTACCAACAAGTTAAATTCAATATGAGAAATCCTAGGATTACAAACTATCCCCCATTATGCAAATAAATTCAGCAGAATCTCTTTGATGTTTATTGGTTCTCAACTTGATATATTGACCAAAACACTCAACACATCACAAGCCTCTTTTGCAGGTCAAGTGAATCTATTCCATCCAATCAAATATCTATATGTCTATGATAAATAAATTGAACAAAATTCATTAAGCACAAGTTTTATGAGCCATACATGCCTTATGAGTATATGTCTATCTCATATGAAACTCAAGTGTACTACACTATGATCATGCATCAATATGCTTAAGACTAAATACCTAAATGCCTTTGTCAAGTTTATTTAAGCATTTCTAGATCAATTTAACTACTAGCCAAGTAATCAAATAGCATTACACACAAGCACAATGAATATATCAAAAGCTGAATTAATACCATAAAAGAGAGAGCTAAAAATCCATCACAAATGAGTTCAAGGATGTAATCCTAGATGAACGAAATTAGCTCATCATTAAACTACACAATCTTGAAGCTAATTCCATAAATACATGTAAATTAAACATCTTACAACAAGTAAAGAATCAAAGAAAGGAAGACATCCCTGTCAAATGTCTTTGAAGTTGAAGCTTGCTTTCCTCCTCTTTGATTTCTCCAACTTAGAAGTTAGGTGTTTCTTTATGTTTCTAGCTGCTGTCCCAACTAGAGTACCCCCCAAAATGTAAGTTTTGAGCAATTAAATAGGTAAGAGCACGGAATTAGGGCGCATTTTGAGTTACTTTTGGGTTTCCTGATTTTCAGGAACCTGTCAAAACTTGTTGCCCAGGTCCCGGCGCCGCGGCGCTGCGATTTGGCGCTGCGGCGCTTAGTTTCTGCAATCGGCGCCGCGGCGCTGAAATCCAGCGCTGCGGCGCTGCACTGTTGCTACATCACCACTGTAGCAGCACTGTAGCTACAGTGTTACTGTAGCAAACAGTGCCCCCATTCGTATTTTTATCTCTAATGCTCCGATTTGCGTCCGTTTTCCGGTGTTTTTGCTCCGATAATGCTTCAACCTATAAAACAACATTAATACGCATAAATAGCCCAATTATTGAGATAAATTGAACAAATATCAAGTTAGGAAGATAAAATAGTTTATACAATTACGCCTTATCAATGACCCTGGAAGAAACTAGAGAATCAAACTATTTCTCAAATTATTGTTTAAAGAAATGTCCATAGTTTTAAGCCTCTCAGTATATCTAATAATTATAAGGACATGAAGACTGACTGGACTACCCTCAGGTAGTCTAGCCTGAAAGAGCGCTTTGGGAACATAGTATATTTTAACCCAAGGTCTATTACTAAAAAGCTTCTTCATGTGGAACATAATGCTACTAGCATTGTCCATATAAAGATGCTCTCTCTGCAGTTTATTAGATATAGAGGCAAGGATGTAAGATTTAACTTTTAAATCATTATTCAACTATTTCTTATTTGTCACCCTTTACTCTGAATGGCATTATCAGAAACACGTCTGGGCATCTTTTGATCAATAATACATCCAAGCTTCTCAGAATTCAGAACAATTCTGATATTGATCATCCAATCTGAATAGTTTTTAGCACCTTTGAGTTGGTTAGCATCAAGATTGCACATCAAAGGGTTGTTCGAAGCTATATTAATCTTCACAAGACAAAATAAAATAGAAGATGTTAGCGAATTTTAAATTTATTAAACCACTAATTAAAATGTTTTAAATTATGGGTATAACAATTATATAATTTGTAATTTAACAAATGCCCTCCTAGTATTTTACATAATTCCTTTAATCTTTCTAATGGGATAATGATAGTTTAAGAATTTTTAAACTATACAGTGAGAAGTGGATCCTATTGACATTTGACTCAAGCCTCACACTAAAGCAATATTAGCCTTTGTAAGCCCAACAGGTAGACAACTATTGTCAATTGTATCTCATGTAACTCTTACCACTGATCCTAAATACATCTTATCCTCGCGCTAAAGTAATGTTGGATAATTGTATTTCAAATTAACTTGTCAATTATCAAAGGGATAAGGACATTTTTATCCCACGAGATTGATCTAATTCTTAATTTTATACCACGAGTTTCAAAAATTCCAATTTTATCCTAGTCCGTTAGTAAGATTCCATTAACTTTAAAACTGGAGGGGCAAAACAGTCATGACATATCAATAGTAAGATGGTCTAACACAAAATATCCACGTGTCAATGACTGATTTATCAATGAAAAAATAAAATAAATAAAAAGAAATCAGCCGCCGTCGGTGCCTAATTGCAATTCGACTCAAAATTTATATCATTGAACTCACAATTTTGTGATATACGTAATGGTAAGATTTTTTTATCAACGGAATACCATAGATGTGCCAAAAATGGAAACAAAACACTGTGGGAAGTGGCAGCCACCGCTGTTCACCGTCAAACAGTGGGTGGTGGCGTGCACCGCCCCCACCATTGGACAGATCAGCGGCCGATCTGTCGAACCATAGGGGCAGTGCACGCCACCACACCACTGTTCGACGGTGAACATTGGTGGCCACCAATAACCACCACAGGCCAGCGGTTGTACGTCGAATGGAGGGGTGGTGGCGTGCACCACCCCTACTGTTGGACAGATCGACTGCCGATCTATCTAACAGTAGGGGCGGTGGCTGCCGTTCGACCCGCAACTGGCGGTGGGGGAGTTATTGGCAGCCACCACTATTTATCGTGGAACGGTGCAGCAATGGCGCTGCACCATCCCCACCGTTGGATAGATCGACCACTGATCTATCCAACAGTGGGGGCGCTCCACGTCATTGCCCCACCATTCCATGGTGGCGCGCGGTGGCCGCCACCCTACCCCTATTTTTGATCTATGTTTTGGCCACCTTCTTGTTTTCTTTTGACAAAAATGATTCCACCATTGTGTAGATATAAAAAAATAAAATCCAATGAATAAATTTTACCTATTTTCGTTACCGAAATTCGGCGACTGGTGGTGGCTGACAACGGCAATCGCCAGTTTTAGTTGTTCAGTTTTATTTATTTTAATTATTTTTTAATATAAAATAAATTTTAATATTCATTAAAATTTGAACCTATTAAAGCATGCCACATGTCTTTTTATTTTTAATAGTCTATTAATAACCGACACGTGTACATTGTTTAATGTACTTACGTCACTATTTTTAATTAACATAATAACTGATGGGAAATTTGTCAATGTACAATGAAAAGAGATTTTCAGTTAAAGTTAATGGAATCTTACTAACGGACTAGGACAAAATTCGGATTTCTGAAACTCGTGGGATAAAATTGAGAATTAGGTCAAATTCGTGGGACAAAAATGTCCTTATCCCATTATCAAATATATGTTACTAACACTACCCTCACATTAAAGTAATATTAGATAATATGTTCGCATATATTTGACTCATCTCATGCTTTACCGGCATAGTCCAAGTCACACTGATCAAATCCCTCACGCTAAAGCAATATTAGAAAAGACCGTAGTGACCTATCTAACACCGTATTGACAAGATGGGCCATTTAAAATATTAACTCATAATATAATAAAATTCAATCTGATTAAGAGAGATTTTAAATACAGGCTCACATCATATGAGAAGGTTATTCTCAATCAATTATTTAATCCTGTGCAAACACAACTAACTCCCTCTAATAGGGCTCCCATTATGATTACCAACATAAAAAAAAATAATATCTTTGGTTTATCATGCAGACTAATAACTCTTATTACTACATCTCATAAACCTATCACATACAAAAATAATAATAAAAATTACTCTCTTTTTTAGTGTCAACATCGTGGCATTGATCATTTAGCGCTGCAGCGCTAGGGCTTCAAAAACCTCAGCAATGCAGCATTGGAAATAGTGCCTCCAGTGCCACTATGCCAAGCATAAACACTGTGACGCTGATGCATACAAACCCCAACACCGCAGCATTCTTCATCCAACGCTGCATTGTTCTTCATCCAATGTCGCGACATTCACCATGAATGTTACAGCGTTAAACATAAACACTGCTACGTTTTAGAGGTTATTTTTGCTGGTTTTTCATTTTCAACACTTAAAATGCACCACCACAGCCCTGGAACTTGTCCTATAACACAACCAATATTTAGCTAACACTAAAAACACCCAAAACAACACGAAATTACTCTAATACCAATTGTTGAGTGTTGATTTATATAGGATGCATGCATGTGGTATATATTTTTAACAACAGAATATACATATCTCATACATATACATACACAGCGGAAGCATAAAAATTTGCAGTAATCACAATTATTACATATTAATCTAATTAATAACTGAAATTGAGAAATAACCCTTGAAGCCTTTTGGATCAAAATTCTTGAAGGCCATCTGAAATGGAAACTTTGATCAATTCTAGTAATCAACAATGATGAGATTGATTATCTAGAATGACAGTATTTTAATCTAGCAAAAACTTTAACAAATTAAACTTAAATTTTTTATTTTTCTTTGATTAACACTTAATCAATAAATCAAACTCTATTTTTGTTTAATTGGCTTTAAGCCTAATGAAAAGAAAATTTAATTATGAATTCAACAATTGAATTCAAAATTAAGAGAACGATTTTTGTTTTTTCTTTCTCTTTGATGGCCGGTCAAAATTACTTAGCAAAAATAAAACTTAACACTTAAATTTTATTTCATTTTGTAAATATATACAAATGAATTTTGTTTCATTTAATTTCTCTTAATTTGCATTTACATTTAACTTAACCTAACTATAGTTAACATTTAACCCTAGTTAGGTTAGTTAACTTAACCTTTAAGTTAAATAAATATTTAAATAATCTAACTCTAGTTAACTAACTTAACCATGGTTAGGTTAACCTTTACTTAATCATTAAGTAAGGTTAAATTAACTTAATCATAAGATTAATTTTTAACCATAGTTAAGTTAAATTATTTATTTAACTATTAATTAAATAATCATTAAGTGAAATTATTTTTATATCCTTACTAGATTATCAAGTTAACCTAAAGTGGGTCCCACTATTTAAGTATATACTTTAGTTAACTTAACCAAGTAAATTGCTGAAGTTTACTATATTGAACTATCCAATACGATACGCTGCCCAAGTGCACAAAGAGTACATTTTATATTGGGACTCCTTAGGTCCACGTCCGATTCATCAAATAGAACTATTCCATAAGTCGGTGATCGATGCTTATCAACACATCATGGATATTACAAATCAATGCATTAGACTATACATGCTGAGGTTACTACATATTCGTATAATACTTCTGTCATTATATCCTAGATGAGCGGGATATAGATCATTATCGTCAAATCCCTATAAACTCATCCATGAACTTATCTCTAGACTTTGTAACTCTTTCCCCAGGTTCATTGCTTATGGCTATAAGACTTTGTAAGATACAATCTCGTAGCATCGAATATACAACCCACCTATGTGAGCTGGCGGATCCCATGTCTACGCACACCAAACTCCATGAGCATCAGATTATATCCAACGACACGTAGCAGTCAGACTATGAATGGTCTCTATTTATGCTCAAAATGTAATGCAGCTATCATAATATAGATTGAGGTGTCAATCCCACGAGAAAGTTTTTAGCAAAATAGGTTGGTGAAATAAAAGTATTAAAACATTAACAAGGATAAAAATAATTAATTGGTTTAAGTGGATGAGATAGCATTATCTATGAATTAAGGGAAAAGTCTTATGATGATGTAAGCAAGGCTTCAAAAATAACAATTATTCTTTATAAATATACTCTACACTTTGATTCAATGTTTATAACTCAATTGAAAGTTTCACATCCCAAACAATCAATCGGAAGATATGTAAAATATAACACATTTGATAACACATATATTTGATATGACTGAACTCTTTGCAAACATTAACACAAACCATATTCATTTATACAAGTTATCTAAGATCAGCAATACATCATTTTGAAAATATTGCAGTAAAAGATAAACTTGAATATTAAACAATTATTGTCTTTACATGTTATCTAAGATTGACAATATTGCGGTAAAAGATTAACATGTAAAATAATGTAACCAATAACAATTATAATTCAACAAGAATCACATAAAAAAAAGCATGACTAAAAATATTGGAAACATGAGAATTATAACCTATTATAGAAAAATAATAGATAAGAGTTTAGACACAAACAAACTTACAAACATTTATAACTCTTGACAAAGAATCAAAGTATAAAAGTAAATTTATTACATATAAAAGTTTATCTTTAGCCTTGCCAAGAACTCTAGCCTAGCTTACAATGTATGTTAGTGAGAAAAAATAAGAGAATTATGAAATATTAAAAACGTCCTAAGAGTGTCCTTATATAGGCAATGAATGGAAATATGTTTACTATGACTTCAATCTTCAATAATTTAGGCCAACCACTCGTTCACCTAATTGCAGCACCATTTTTATAATAAAAATGATAGATATAGCCTTTTTTTCTAACAAGAAATTTATAGCATTTTGTCTCTTCTTTCCATAGCCATCAGGTTCATGCAATTTGGATGAGTATCCAATGAGATATAGGCAAAATGCCAAAGATATGTCAGATTTCGGCCAACAACCTTTTTACCAATTTACAATACACTTTGGTCTATGATAATGGCTGATTTGGAATTCACCATCAATATTAGAGTTTTTTATAATTGAGTTAGTATTTCACAATTTCAATAATTATACTAATTGGGTACGTAGTTTGTAAAATATGCTCCAAATACGTGAGGTAGGTCAAGCTGTGTGAAAGTTGTAATCCAATTCTGTTGTATCCCAATTTTGGCCTGTAAAATGTTGGGTTTGGTTTTTTAACTATTCTTCAAGTTTGTCTAAGATTGAATAATCTTACTCCAAGTTCAATAATTTCTTCATTTTGATTTCTACATTGAGAGTTACGTCCATTTATACCTAAACCTATGCAAATAATACTCATTAATCACAATTTAAGGATAACACTTTATTTAAAGCCTAAAAATACAAAAATGCTAAAATTAGTGACATTAAATGGTGACTAAATCTCTTAATAAATATGAATTTTAATGTGTTCATCGCAGCTCCCAACCGGCTTATTGCTAGTCTCTAGCAATTCAAGCATAAATAGAATATACAAAACTACCAAAGCATTTCAAATAAAAAATCAGTTCAAGATCACTATTGCTATTATGGTTTTTTTCAATTATAACTTTCAAAAATTGTGTGTGTGAACTAAGCCGTAACCTTTTTACCACAAATCTCAACATATATAGCCTTGTGAAATTCTCCAAGTGAAAGCCTCAACTCCATATCCTTACAAATGTATAACTATTTAAAAAGTTATAGAAAACAGTTTAAGCATACAAGAAAAAGTTAATTTCAAGGACAGACATACAAACTAACATTGATCCAAAGATAAGAAAAGTAATTGTTTAGAAATCAATCATTCTTAACATATACCAACTTTAGGACTTCAATTGTGTTATGAGAATAATACAAATATAGTTTGCTGAGAAAACTGTTTTACAAAATATTTGTCTTCTAAAATTGAACGAAGACTTTATTAAACTCAATTGATTCTTCTTTTATTTATTTATTTTTTATTTTATTTTTCTTTTCATTGTTTTGTTTTTTGTATTATGTTTTTTTTTAAAGATACAAGGAAGCATTACAAAATGAAAAATAGTTTATCACCAAAATATATTACACACAATTTAGAAATTCACTTTAGAATCATCTATCTTACCAGAAGGCTTAGTATTGTGCTCAAAAATATTTAGAAAGTGATTCTTTAGTAACTTAAATAGAAACCGTGACTCAACCTAAAAAATTTTGAAATCATACCTAGGTAGAAAAGAAAATTCTTTTATATAAGAATTACCAAGACTACAAGCAATAAATAACAATACATGAAATATAAAACAAAATAACAACAAGTTAGTTAAAATGCATTTCAAAAGTTAGAAATAAAACTCCTTACTCTACAATTTTTTATCTAATTTGACCTAGAATGAGTCTCAAGAGTTCAAGAATGAACTCTTTACTCTGCCATTTTAATCAAATGACCTATTATCTCTTATTTTTAAAATTTGTTTTGGAATGTAAAATACAACTTATGTCTACTATCATCTTCCCCCTCCAAACCAGATGAAACATTGTCCTGAATGTTTAAATAAAAAGAGATAAAATATAGAAGACATTACCTGAAACGTCAGTTATTCAAAAGAAACAAACCTAAGAGACACTTAAGCAAATATAAACTAAAATGATGATGCTAATAAATAAATAAAATAAAGAAAAATTTACAAACGAAGTGTCAGATCTAATTTTCGCTTGATATGGCATATTAACCAATCGATCTGAGTTATTGTTAGGTCAAGTTCATAGGTAACTGCTTGTAATTTGTCAATCAATTCATCTGCATTAGTAGTAGAACCGAAGATCTGTCTCGCCGAATGTAAAATAAAATTCTGTTCCACAGCTTGATCAAGAAAATAGAGTGAGCAATCAAAATAGTTATTAACATTCAATAAATCTATGGGTTTTTGGTGGATATTCAACTAGGTCTAAGAGGCAATTTGAAAATTTTCTTCCAAGGTATGAAAACCACCTGGTAAAGCAATAAAAGCGTCTGTATAGTAAAGTATTCTAGCTATACGTTCATGCATGGATGGGACTCGTAATTCTTCCCCTATTATTTTTTCAGTCAAGTTTCCTACTGCTAAAGCTATAAGGGTAATACCTAAAACTTGACTTCCTCCTAAATATGCAGCTGTTAACACACACCTCATTAACCTAAGGCTACCTTACATAAATCAAATGAATTTTTCTTGCAGCTAATACTTTTTCTAGATTGTTTGCTGCCTCTACAAATACTTTATTTTCCCCAGGATTAGATCGACAAAATACACATATATTTTGGAATTGTCGAATTGAGGTTTCCTCCATATTTATATGAAAATAAAGAAAATAAGGTGTTGTATTTATATAATGCCAAATGATAACAACGATTTTGGTAACCCGACAGTTTGTCAAAAGAGATTTGAAAATAAAACACAAAAATTTAAACATAATGACCCATATGCATTATTTAACCAAAAGATTTGCATTTAAGACATCTATATGAGAAGCCATACTATTTATAAAATAAAATTAAAAATGTTTGAAATTAAAACACATGTATTTACAGGTAGTTGTGATTGTGGCTCACATCTTCCTCTGGTTTTACGTCCAGTAACGGCTTAAACGCCCTCTATGGGTCAGGATGTTAGGGTCGGTGCTTATATGCCGCCATCCCTGAATATACATATACTTATGTATTTATACAAGTGTACATTCCCATTAAATCGCTAATACTCATTAATATGGTATTATGCAATGTAACGTTACAGACATTGTAGATCTGAAGAAGTTCAGGTCAGATCTAAAGGAGTTTAGATAATGGCTCATAGTTAGCCACGCTGAGAGATATAAATGCTAAATGTTAGCACAGCCAAGTGTTAGCTGGTCATAATACTTAGCAGATCCAAGAGTTGGAGCCTTGTCTATAATAAGACATAGACTTGGGAATATACCAGTAACTGCATAGTTGCAAGAGTTATAATCGGGTGCTAAAAAATGCTAGTTAAGTAAATATGTTCTTGAATAACTATCCATGATCTATTTTTGCTGATGCGGGTCTGTTGGTGGATACCTTATATATATCAATATATGTCGTACCTATAGGGTATAGATGGTCATTCCTAGCTGACCGTGAGCTTGGAGCTCGTATTGACATATAGGTATCCAGTTAGGACTAGATATGGGACAGATTCACAAAGCCTCCGATAGACACCCTATGTAAGCTGTCAACGGAGGGTCCTCTCGAGTTGAGTAGTATACGTAGTCTTTTGACCTGAGTGCCATGGTGGGCTTGTAAGTGATCCACCATACTTTAGTTCCACGTATATCACAAACCTTTCATGGTGTGACCGTTGGGTGTCACTAAGTATGGTTTGATGCTTATGGAGTCCAATGCATACAAATATAGTATTCATTAGCTCGCATAGGGAATTCAATATCCAAATGCTTCACGAATATATCTCAGAAAGTCTTGTGTCCACAAGCATTAATCCCGGGAAAGAGTTCTGCTAGGGTAGAACAATATGGCAAAAGAGTTTGCGCATATTGTTTAGTAAGATACGAGTCTAGAGATAAGATATGGATGAGCACTAGGGGATTTGACGGTGATAATCTATATCCCCGCACATCCAAGATATTATGACGGAAGGACTATACGTATGCGTTGTAACCTTAACTTGCATGGTTCAACGCGCTGATTTGTTTATTCGTGACTTGTGCGGCATTACTCACGGACTCATGAAATAGTTCTATTTGATGAATCGAGCGTAGGACCTAGGGAGTCCAGTGATATGGAGTGTACTCATTGTGCACTAGGGCAGCATGCCAGATTAAATTTTTAATTGAGCAATATTCAACACTATTACGGGAATACGTGCGTGTCTGTATTTAAGTGTTAAATACAACAAAGTCAATAATTATTATGTACTAATTATATAATGACACGTGGTGCATTGTGAACCCTCGGTTGAGTTTACCCAAATGTGTATTTGGTGGAACCCACTAAGGGGTAGACTTGGTAACTATTTATGAGGGGTAAAATGGTCGTTTTACACTTTGATTATTTAATTGTTAAATAATTAAAATATCTCTCTTATTTTATTATATTATTATATATATTTTATTATATAATATTATATATATAATAATATTATATTTTGGGTGCCAAATAGTTGGCACCCATTAATATTATTATATAATATATTATATTAATATTTTAATATATATATTAGATATATATAAAGAGAGACAGATGAGAATTGTGATTTTGGTGTGTTGGTTTTATGCTGAGAAAGAAGAAAGAAATGGAGAAGAGAAGAAGAAAAAAACAAGTCGGCCTTTTTTTCAGACTGTGTGGGGCTCACTAACCTTTTAATCCAACCAGCACCGGGATCACCATCCCCCACTAGTCAGGCACTGGTGTACCCAAGGATTCAAACCCCCACCCCTATCTCCATGGAGGCCTTATAGGCCTTTAGAGGTTCATCCTTGTACCCATCAGGATAGCCAGCCTAATGGGCACCGGTCTCGAACTCGTAAGGCATATATGAAAGAGTTCCTGGGTTTGAGTATTGGAGAGGTCGCACATGAGATGCATCTGTGGTTGGGGTGCCAGTTCCCTCTTCGGGTAAGCCCCAGGCGGAGAGGTAGGCCTCACCACAGTCTATCATAGGGATAGGCTTCCCATTCAATTTTCTTATAAATTGGTAAAAAAGGTCTTTTAGAGTCAGATTTCCGAGACTATATCGTTGATGTTCATTTTTGAATTTATTCTATAAATTGAGAAGTTCACCTTGCATGAGCCTACAGGGATACGTCTCAAAAGTCAATACGATATCATCCAAAGACTCCTTACTCAGTCCCTCCTTAATGAACTGAATTTTATCTTTTTGATTTCTTGATACAAATCCTAAAGAATGACAACTCTAGTTACAATTCTATCGAGCACATTTATAACAGACTTGTAACCTTTTTGCTCTTCACCTTTTGGTATAAGTGTTGTTTCTAAGACCATACATAAAATAAACAAAATCATTTACAGATTCACTAAATAATCGAACCTTGGCTTCGATTAACCAACAAATATCCGCAAGGATATTCATCAACATTAATAGCCTTAATCTTTTGCACCGTACTTTTTAAATCTTATGTAGAGTATTTTGAGGCAATACAGGAAAGTGTTTTTTAAGGTTGGCAAGAATGCGATCCATTTTGAAAGAAGGTGAAAAAGAAAAGTAAAGAATGCATGGTGTGAAGGATAATTTTTAGGGAACTGAGAAACCGACTTTAATAGTCACGGAGTACCATATCTGCCACTTGACCGGCAAATAAAATCACATTGAAGAAAAAAAAAAAGAAGAAAGTAACATAAAATAAAATACGAAAGAAAATAAAAACAAAAAAAAAAGAAGTCAAAAGATAAAACATAAACAAAATATAAAATATGGTACAAATAGTAAACCAGATCAAGCATGATAGACAGGATTCACAAGAGGGATCTCGTCTAAGTATATAGAGTGGTCTACCTTTTTCACATAGCTTTTCAACCGCTGTCCATTCACTTTGAAATTTCGCCCATTAGTGGCGTCCTCAATTTCGACATCACCATTAAAAAAACATGCCTTACTACAAATAGACCATTCTATTGAGATCTCAACTTTCTAGGGTGTAAATGCAGTTGAGAATCATAAAGATAAACCCGTTGATTTAGCTCAAAGTGTTTCCTTGAGATTGGTTTGTCATGAGCTATTTTCATTTTAGCTTTGTAAATCCTGGAGTTGACATATGCATCATTTCGTAGCTCTTCTATTTCTGACAATTGTAACTTTCTCTGAAAACTTGCAACACTCAAATCAAAGTTAAGGGCTTTGATAGCCCAGTAAGTTTTATACTCTAGCTCAATAGGTAAATGACAAGCTTTCCCATAGACAAGTCAGTATGGAGACATTCCTAAGATGGTTTTGTATGCAGTGCGATATGCCCATAATGTATCAGAAAGGTGTAGAGACTAATATTTGCAATACGGGTTAATTGTCTTTTTCAAAATTTGTTTAACCTCTCTATTTACTAGTTCAGCTTGTCCATTTGTCTGTGGATGGTATGTAATGGAAAATTTGTGAAGAACATCATACTTGCGCATCATAGCCTCAAAAGAACGATCACAAAAATGTGTTCCTTAGTCACTAATGATGACACGTTGTGTCCTATACCTAGATAACACGTTTTCTTTTAAGAATTTTACCATAGTTGTGTTATTATTAGAACAACAAGTTACAGCCTCCACCTATTTTGATACATAGTTAACAGCTAGAAAGATGTAAAAGTATCTAAAAGATGAGGGAAAAGAACCCATAAAATTGATAGCCCAACAATTAAATATCTCAGTAGTAAGAATAGGGTTAAAAGGCATCATTGTCTTCGAGATAAAGTATCTAACTTTTGACATCTTTCATAGGAACGACAAAAATTATTAGTGTCTTTGAATAAAGTGGGCCAGTAAAGACCATATTGTAAAATTTTCGCAGCTATTGTTTTCATAGAAAAATGACCGCCACATGCAATTTTATGGAAAAAATTTAAGACACTAGAAACTTCACTTTCAGGAATGCAACGTCTCATAATTTGGTCAGGGCAATATTTGAAAAGATATGGATCATTCTAATAAAAATTACGTACCTCAACCAAGAACTTACACTTATCTTGTGCACTCCAGTTAGATGGAAGTTCACCACAAACCAAATAATTTACGATATGTGCGTACCAAGGTATTTGGCTTATAGTGAAAAGATGTTCATCAGGGAAATCATCTCGAATAGATGGAAAATTAGTGGAGTCAGTGAACTCCAGGCGAGATAAATGATCAGCAACAATATTTTCAACGCCCTTTTTATCTTTAATGGTTATATTAAATTTCTGTAAAAGAAGAATCCACCTAATTAAACGGGCTTTAGCATCCTTTGTAGAAAAAGGCACTTAAGGGCCGCATGGTCAGTAAAAACAATAATAAGTAAATTAATCAAATAAGAACGAAATTTGTCTAATGCAAAAACAACACCTAATAGTTGTTTTTCAGTAGTAGTATAATTCATTTGAGCATCATTCAAAGTCCTACTAGCATAATAAACAACAAAGGGTTTTCCCTCCCTTCGTTGCCTAAGAACTACTCCTATAGCATAATTACTAACATCACACATAATCTCAAATGTGAGATTCCAATCCAGTGATTGCATGATAGAAGCAGTGGAGAGTTTGAAAATAAGTGTTCGGAATGCCTCATCGTACTCTTATGTCCATGTGAATTCAGCATCTTTTATTATAAGGTTACATAATGGTCTAGATATGGCAGAAAATTTTTGTATAAACCTTTTATAAAAGCCAACATATATAAGAAAATATTGGACATCTTTTACTATTTTGGACATAGGTAATTTAGAGATTACTTCAATTTTTTCCTTATTAACCTCTATCTCTTTGTCAGATACAATATGCTCCAATACGATTCTTGAAAATACCATGAATGACATTTCTTCTAGTTTAGTACAAGTCCTTTTTCTTCATACCTACTCAAAATAGCTTTTAAATTAAGTAAACATGAATCAAAAGAATCACCAAAAATAGTCAAATCATCCATAAATATTTCCATGTATTTTTCAACCATATCAGAGAAAATACTCAGCATACAACGTTAAAAAGTTGTTGGTGCATTACATAATCCAAATGGCATTCTACGAAAAGCATAAGTACTAAAAGTACATGTAAAAATAGTTTTTTCTTGATCTTCTATAGCTATCTCAATTTGATAATAACCTGAATACCCATCAAGAAAGCAATAAAAAGGATGCCCAACTACATATTCTAAAATTTGGTCGATAAAAGGCAATAAAAAATAGTCTTTCCTGGTGGTTGTGTTTTTTTATAATTAATGCACATTTACCAACAACTTACTATCCTAGTTGGAATAGCTATCATATTCTCATTTTTCACAATAATAACTCCAAATTTCTTAAGAACTACTTGAGTTGGACTTACCCATTGTTGGGTTTCAAGACTTTTTTCTTCACTACTTCTTTCATTGTTGGGTTAAGTCTTCTTTATGGGTCCCTATGGGATTGGGCACCTTCCTCTAAATGAATTTTATGAGAGCATATCAATAGAGAAATATCTTTAATATCAGCTATGATCTAACCTAGTGCAAACTTATGTTCTCTTACCAATTTTATCTCTTGTTTAGCACTAAGTTCAAAAGAAATGATGATATGAAATGTATCACCTGGTCTTAAGAATGCGTGTTTCAAACCTTTGGACAGTGGAGAAAGCTTAACTTGTGGTATCTCGAAGTTAGATGGTTTTGGTTTCTCCCTCTCTCGTGACAACTCTTCAGAGCGTGGCTGCAAAAATCGAGTCCCTTTATCCTGTGAGTAAAAAAAACTAAACACATCAGTTGTTTCATCAGAATAATACAATTCTTTAAAATCAAAATCAATGAGGTTTTCTAAAGAATCAAAGCTATGATTTTATAAGTTTCCCCCGCTACAAGTGTGTTTATCATATATGAATGATAGCATTCGTCTTCTTCTCATGGTTGCTTGCCAATATGGAAAATGTTTACCTCAAGAGTCATATTCTCAAAATATAATTTTATTAGAGCATTTTTGTAATTAATAAAAGCGTTAGTAGTGGCAAGAAAAGGTCTTCCTAAAATAAGAGGGATTTTAGACTCCATGTTAACAACAGAATGAGTATCTAAAATAAGAAAATCAATAGGATAATAAACTGTATCAATTTGCAACAAAACATCTCTACTATTCCCCATGGTTTCTTGATTGATCGGTCAGCTAATTGTAGGACTACAGATGTAGGTTTAATCTCGCCAAGTCCTAATTGTAAGTAAATAGAATAAGGCACTAAATTTACACTTGCTTTTAAGTCCAACAAAGTTTAACCAAACTTATGTGTCCCAATTTGGCAGGAGATTATGGGACATCCTAGGTCTTTAAACTTGGGTGGTGTCTTTTGTTTAATCACTGTACTTACCTATTCTGCCAAAATACAATTTTCTTTATATGATGTTTTCTTTTGATAGTGCATGGATCCTTGATGACTTTGGCATAAGTTGAAACCTACTTAATTAAATGCAACAAGGAAAGATTAATCTTATCAAATGTTCTAAAATCTCACCTTGAATTGTTGAATTTTTCCCAACAGGTCAAAAAGTTTGGGGAAAAGGAATTGGGATTGAAAACTTATTTTCAGGCTCTTTTTCCTTTATGGTCTCTTTTTCAAAGTAGGGGTCTTTACTACTCGTAGATGTGTTAGTTGAAGAAGTAGGCTCACTCATAATCTTACCACTTCGAGTAGTAATGGCATTAATTTCTTTAAGATTTTATGCATCAGAAGTAGAAACTCGTGCCATGAATTATCATTTTGTATTGGATTAAGGTTGAGATGAAAAATTACCTCGCTCTTGTATAGTTAAGGCACTGGTCAGCTTAGTAATTTAACTCTTGATTTCTTTATTTTTGTCTATCACCTATGCAATAATTGTTTAAAATGTTTTATTAGCCTTACTTTGTGCCTCCATAAATACTTGTAATGTATCTTCTAAAGGACTTCTAGTTGGTCTTGCATTATATTGAGATTTAACATAAGACTTAGATGCTTGTTGTTCTTGTTTCCAATGGTTGTTGGCTTATTGGTCAGATTTTCAACTAAAGTTTGGGTGGTTTCTTCAGCTAGAATTATAGGTTTTAGAGTATGGTTAATAAGGCTTCTTATACATTCCTAGGGTATTACATTGTTCCTCATATATCCCTTCTGTCTCACAGGGAAATCCTGAGCTAAGTATTCTGCTCCTCCACAGACAAAATAAACATCATATGACTCAACCCTAACAACCATATGGGTGAACCTTCTATCTTTGATTTTCAAGGCCTCTAATTCCCTAGTTAAGACCTCTAACTAGGCTTTAAGGCTATCCTCTTCCCTAAGATGAAAAACTCTACTTGGTCATGACCTATTTGTACTTTCAATAGAGCTAGGTCCAGTCTATGTATGGAATTTCCTATTACACATCCTCTCAATAAATTAACGCTCTTTAATTGTGAGTCCCTTATAAAAATAACTAACTAAGCACCAATTTTCATACCCATGGTGACGGTATAGATTTAACAACTCTTTAAACCTTTTCCAAGCTTGATATAAGGTTTCACTATCTTTTTAGGAGAAGGAAGAAATAAATTTATTTTTTCAGGCCATTAGTTTTGTGTTGTGGGAAGTATTTATTGAAAACTGCTTAGGTCATTTCTGCCCAAGTTTATATAAATCTCAGCATCAAAGAGTATAGCCAACTCTTTACTTTGTCTTTCAAAGAAAAAGGAAAACATTTAAGCCTAACAATGACTATGGTTCAAGTTGGCTATGGAAGGTGGCAATTACCTCTTCAAATTCCCTGACATGTACATAAGGATTTTCACTATCTAGACCATGAAAAGTGGGCAGAAGGTTGTATCATTTCAGGTTTAAAATTCGAATACGGTGTGTTAGGTGGAAATATAATGCATGATGGTGTGACTGTGCGAGTAGGATGCAAGTAATCTTTTAGAGTTCTAACAGGGTTATCCTTGTGTTAGCTCATTGTGTTAGAATTGCAAGATGAACTAGATGGTGAATTCTCTTCCCTTACAAATTATAGTGGTGGTTTTAGTTCTACCTTTCTCACAAATCTTTCTCGTTTGTCTCTAAGTCGATGCATACATCCTAATAATTTTTTTTTTACTTTTTTTTAATGAAGGAAATTCTCAAGAAAAAAATTAAGAAGTGAAATAAAACATAACAAGAAATAGAAATGAGTTAAGTGGTAAGTTTATACAATAAATGAACAAAAGATAATAAACTATAAGTATAATAAATAAATAAAGTACAATAAATAAATAAAAGAAAATAAAGTGCAAAGTACACTAAATAAATAAAAAAAATACAGTGTAATAAATAAATAAAGTAAAATAAAATGTCAAGTACAATAAATAAATAAAATAAAATACAAAGTACAATAAATAAATAAAATAAAATACAAAGTATAATAAATAAATAAAATAAAATACAAAGTACAATAAATAAATAAAATATAATATAAAATACAATAAATAAATTATAAAGTACAATAAATAAATAAATAAAAGAAAATAAATTGCAAAGTACAATAAATAAATAAATAAAATAAAGTGCAAAGTACAATAAATAAATAAAAGCAAATGAACTAAGTTAAGCAGTAGAATTAGCCATAAAAATAAAATAATAAATTAACTAAAGAAAATAAACTGAGTTAGGTGATAGAACCAACCATGTAAAATTAAATAGAAATATGAGAAGATAACAAAATAAGTTATGTGATAGAACTAACCATGAACAATAAAATAAATTACAACAAAGAAAATAAATTTAAAAACTAAAATTTTACAAAGAAAAGAAAATGTACAAAGTTAACACTTTAGTATTGATAAACGTAACCTACTTTCGCTTAATGTGCCTCCCTAGCAATGACGCCAAATTTTGTTTACGCTCAAAATGTAATGCAGCTATCGCAATATATATTGAGGTGTCGATCCCCACGAGGAAGCTTTTGGAAAAATAGGTTGGTGAAGTAAAACTATTAAAACAATAACAAGGAGAAAATTAACTAATTGGTTTAAGTGGATATGATAAAATTGTTTATGAATTAAGAAAAAAGTGTTATGATGATGTAAGTAAGGCTTCGAGAATCACAATTATGCTTTATAAATCTACTCTACATTTTGATTCAATGTTTATAACTTAATTGAAAGTTTCACATTCCAAACAATCAATCAGAAGACATGTAAAATATAGCACATTTGATAACACATGTATTTGATATGACAAAACTCTTTGCAAATATTAACACAAGCCATGTTCATTTATATAAGTTATCTAAGATTGACAATATATCATTTTGACAATATTACAGTAAAAGATCAACTTGAATATCAAACAATTATTGTCTTTACATGTTATCTAAGATCGACAATATATCTATTGACAATATTACAGTAAAAGATTAACATGTAAAACAATGTAACCAATAACAATTATAATTCAACAAGAATCACATAAAGAAAACATGACTAAAAATATATGAAACATGAGGATTATAACTTTTGGATTATAGAAAAATAATAGATAAGGGTTTAGACACAAACAAACTTATAAACATTTGTAGCTCTTGACAAAGAATCAAAGTATAAAAGTAAATTTATTGCACATAAAAGTTCCTCTCTAGCTTTGTCAAGAACTCTAGCCTACCTTACAATGCATGTTAGTGAGAAGAAATAAGAGAGAATTTTGAAGTATTGAAAACGTTCTAAGAGTGTCCTTATATAGACAATGAATGGAAACAGTTTAGTGTGACTTCAATTTTTAATAATGTAGGCCAACTACTCGTTTGCCTAATTACAGTACCTTTTTTATAATTAAAATTACTGATGTAGCCTTGTTGGCCAACATAAAAGTCGTATCATTTTGTCTCTTCTTTCCATAGCCACCAGGTTCATGCCATTTGGATGAGTATCCAATGAGATATAGGCAAAATGCCAAATATATGTCAGATTTCGGCTAACAACCCTTTTACCAATTTAGAATACAATTTGGTCCATGATAATGGCTGATTTGGAATTTACCATCAACATAAGAGTTATTTATAATTATGTAAATATTTCATAACTTAAAGAAGTATACTGATTGGGTACGTATTTTGTGAAATACTGTTCAAATATGTGAGGTAGGTCAAGTATGTGAAACAACTTTCCTTGAAAAGGAAAACAACAACAACAACAACAATAATAACAGCAACCAAAATACAGTGAAGGCTACGGAGTGAGATTTAAATCTATTTTTCGCTTTTTCTCACCGTCATGAGTAGACCAATGTAACTAATGCAATGTTGGATTAGACAGAGGGATAAAAGACTATAATTAATCAATCAGTTGATTAATAATTGGAGCAGAAATAAGAATCTGTCGTGCTAGAAGTGGGATGAATTGTCTTTCCACTGCATAGTCAAGAAAAGATAACAACCCGATATAGAAACAATTAACATTTAACAAACCAATGGATTTTTGGTGGATTTGTAATTGTGCCCATAAGGCAATTTGAAATATTTCATCTAAAGTCCCGAAACCTTCTGGTAGAGCTATAAAGGCATCTGTATGCCTAAGCATTTGAGCCATTCGCTCGTGCATAGATAAGACTTGTAACTCATCCTCAATTATTTTTCCTACAATATTTTCAATAGCTAGAGGTTTTGGAATGATACCGAAAACTCGACTACCTTTATTTTGTGCAGCTTTTGCCACAGACCTTATTACCTCCTCCATATACTAAATGTATATTTCGCTGAGCTAATACCTTACCAAGATTTTCTGCAGCTTTTACAAACTCTTCAGTATTTTTAAGGTTAGATCCATAAAAGACACAAATTTTTGTGAATCGACGAGCTAAGGTTTTGTTATGCTGACCCTAATCTTTGAATTTTTTGAGTTTGTATAAAGTTGCAAAAACAATGAATTTATAGAAAAACAAATTGATAACAGCTATGGAGCACATGTGTAAGTATGTTCAAGTATATATATTTTCCTCGGTTCTTGTGAAGTAAAAAGAAAATAATGGATTTTATTTTATCATTTATAAGGTACAATAGGCCGTAAAATTTTGAATGAATATTTGTTGATATTTAAGTTGATAAAGTTGTGTCAGAAACGTGATGAGTTAAGTAAGATGATTAAGAAAAGTCAAATAAAGGCCCATTTTATAGACTTAGGGACCTTGCCATTTGGCACTAATGGCCGACAATACATTTATGGCTTGAAAACTTTTTGGGCTAACATCTGAACTTTTGGACTTAAGGCCAAATTAACTTTAAGAATTACAAGGATTTTTTGTGGTCCTAACATGGACTTTTTGACCGATAGATTAAAAGTAGATATTACATAAAGATAAAGCACACTTGACATAAAGATAAGGAAAAGTACTTTTGTCATGATTAACTGCTAAATAATGAGTAGCTTGAATTATCACTATCATATCCTTGGGTAAAGTCATTGAATTGGGCCTAGAAACTTCTCGTGTCTGGTGATGTGGTATCCATTGAGCTGGTTCTCATCAATGCAGTTACTTCTCTTTGAACTTCGCTGTCAGTTAGATAAGGATGGAAATCTTGGAATAATGATAAAGTCAAGTTGGGTTAGTGAGATGTTTCATCAATCTGCATGTGGTCACCTGGCACACTGGGCTATGAAAAGTTGTCCAAGTTTAAAGGAAGTTCATTTGGATTTTGAAAGTAGTGGTGGTGTCTAGAGTAGTTAGCCCCTCTTTAATGTGATAGAGCGGCACGGATCTGGATTCTGTGAAAAATAGAATTTGCATTATTCATTCTTTCAGAAAAATCTGGTGGCACATTCTTCCAAGGTGCTTGGTCATAGGGAGAGATCCATATCGAAGGTGAAATAATTTTATTTTCTTCTGCCAAAACCTTTTCAAGTGCTTTGAGCTCTATTTTGTATTCTTCTTGGAATAACTGAAAGAGTATGAGAAGGTGAAATAATCTTTAACAGTAAGGTAGTAATAAATTTCATGGTTTGAGAATATCATTCCTTTTCTTTGGAGTAATAGGATTGTGTGCAGATGTCTAGGATTGACTGAACTGTTTACGTGCCTATACAACATGTGTTGTAGCTTGCTATTCCACCAAGATTTTGGATAAAACCATTAGAGAAAAATGCATATAGGATTTTCTTCATCATGTTGCTATATCCAGTCCAGAGTATTTTGTAATAGAAGCTCTATTGCAATGATGTATAGATCCAATAGATACCAGAGTAGGTAAAGGACAGATTTTGACCATTTTTATAGATGAGTGATTTGATAGAGATGGAAAAATGGGTAATCCAGATTAAAAAGAGGATCACCGATTACAGAGTAACCATGCTCTTGAACTGCCTCTATTGCATAATGATGGATTAATTCTTTAGCTGCTAAGTGAAGTGTTCTGGTTCGAATGAGCTCTGGGACTTCAGAGTAAAAGGTACCAGAGAAGTGACTGTGAAGTTACTCATCATAAATATGGTAAGAGGATTAGTTTTCTTTATTGTTAGAAAATTGGTTATGAGGTTTAGGCTATTTATAGGGTTTCATGAAAGAAAATTAACAATCGTTTTGTCATTTTCTTTTACATGGATGATGTTAAAGGAATAGTTAAAAAACCATCTTTGCCATCGCAATAATTGTGCTAGTGGAATCTTTTCTGTTTGAAACTGAGCATATTAGGAAAAGCAGACATGTCAATCTCAATGAGAAAATGATGTCTAATAAGATAGACTATTTTAAAGAGTTAAAGTAAGAGATATAATGCTGAGATCTATAGTTTAAGAATCAATTGAACTAAAGGTCTTTTTATTGAAGTTGATTTCTGATCATTTAAGATAATGCCTTCAACATTCTAATTTGAATGACAACTTAGTTGCGTAGAAATGCTAAATTATTTTCATTTTGAGAATGATATTAAGGTAATGAATGATATTATGACATATGAGTAAATGTTGAAGGGATTAAAATTTTCAGAGGAGTTAAGAATTATATTTAAGAGGCTAGTATGGGTATTCTACATCTATGTCATTCTTTAATGAATAAAGGGTAAAGTGTATAGATGCCCATTAAATATTGAACGAATGAGTGAAAAGAATAAAAATATGTGTGTATAAATTTTATAATTCAACTCTATATTTATTAGTCCATTTGAGATCCTTGAAGGCACAGATGACGTGATTGATCAATTTTTCCTTTCGCGTTATTATTATAAGTCCATAATGTGTACCATGTGTTTATTTTCTAAATATATATTTTGTACTCCTCTCATATACTAAGCTATGAGTCACTTAAACTTAGAGATGATCTCACCTATAAAGAAGTGCCCATTAAGATTTTGGACCATAAAGAGCAAATTCTTCGTACTAAGAAGATTGATTTGGTGAAGGTTTTATAGAGAAACTATGCAGTTGAAGAGGCAACCTGAGAATGAGAAGAGGAAATGAGATCTAAGTATCCTTATATGTTTGCTTAAGTCATGAATTTCGAGGACCAAATTCTTATAAGGAGGGAGAATTGTAGTAACCACTTATCCAACATCGAAAAGAATAAATATTTATATATATGTATAATATTTAATTTTTATTTGTATGTGGATGATACTTAATTTATGTATTGTTATTAGTATTGTTTGTATAGATTAAGGGCATACTATTAGTATTGAGTTTATTTGCAAGACTTTATATTTATTTTAGGGACCAAATTATAATACTTTGAAAGTTTTAGGGGCTAATTTATAAATACTAAAAATTAGCCTCTTAGTATAAAAATACACATTTGTAACCCTAATTTACTCATTTTGGTTGAGCCACCTCCTTTAGAGTGAGAAAAGAGAGAAAGAAAGGGGAGAGAAAGAGAAGAAGAATAAGTAAAAAGAAGAAGAAAGTTGGAATTTAAGCTTTAAGAGGTATATTATAACCCTTTCTTAGTTTCTTGGTATTAATTTAGTTAATTCCTTTAAGTTTTAATTTCTAAAATATGTACAATTGATCATTTGATGTGAATTTTGTAAGATATTGTGAGAATTGATGATGATTTATGTAGATAGCTTGATAAATCATGATGAATTGAAAATTTTCTACTTGATTGTCTCTTGATCTAGAAATTTTATAAATTATTGTGCTTCAATTATGGTTTTGGATTTTGAGTATATGAAATTAGATATGTCTAGAATCATTTGAAACTTTGAATCGATTGCCAATTTCAGAAATTGAATTTGTACTGAAATTATCAAAATGACCCTGAAATTTTGGAAATTTTGTGTTAACAGTATGATACAGTGACAAATAATTTTTGATCTGCTAAATGATCTTCAGAAATTAAGAATTTATGGAATATGATAATTTTATATGTCTAATATAATATAATCAGAATTGAGAATTTAGATCAATGTGGTTTAATTGTTATGATTTTCTAAAGAGTGTCAGCTCATTGCAGTATTTGATTAACAGATTTTTAAAGTTATGGAATAAGATAGTTTTACAATACTTTTGGCAGTGATTTTGAAGTGAAATATTTATCATGGATTATTCTATGGTAGTTTTAAAAATTTTGAGTTAGTATATGATTTTATAAAATTGAGAGACTGAATACTGTTCAGTAAATATCTTGATCCTGCCAGAATAATAGTTTGAATTTGATGGTATTTATGAAATGGATTGTGTAGGAATTATGATATAATTTTCATAGATAAGGAGAATATATGAGTTAAGAAATATATATTCTGATTTTGGAGCAATTGGACATCATTTGATGTATAAGAAAATTTTGTTAAGTGTAAGTGGTCAAAATGACAAGTTTTGAGAAATCAAGTAATTAGACCAATTCGATATAATAAGTGCAATATGTGTAATTTTGTAAGCTATTTAAAGTATTTTTTATGAATGTTGAGGCTTATGAAATGATTAATCTCTCTTGATAGGTTAAGGATAATTAAGTCTTGTAGCCGAAAGTGCTAAGAGGTAAGTATACTAGACTTTTACTGAAATCACAATAAGCATAGTAATTGTCTATATATTATTTTATAAATGTGCTTAGAAATATATTTATGTTATACCAAAGTATATTTGATATGAAATGCGAAAGACATATGTTTATGAATGTGAGCATTGACATTGAGCATGGACATACATGTGTTTATGAAAGTGAGCTTTCAAAATGAAATGTGTTTAACAAAGAAAGCTTTTGAAGTGAAAAATGTCCATGAGATACGTTTTGTGTTTTGTGGATGCTTGAACTCACTATTTACTTAGTAGGCGCCTTATGTAATTTGTTGAGCCTTTATGTATGGCCTTTCCTTTCAGGATTGGTATATGTTATGTGTTCTGCATGTAGGGAGGATTCTATTGGTACCTAAAGGAAGATTGAGTCATCACATTCTTGTGGTGGCGTATTAGTACATGTGAGAGGACTCACCAATGATCAGGGTGAGGGTTTGGCTCTTACCTTCGGGCATGAGCATTATATATGTGTAATTTAAACCTTACTTGTACTATTTCTCTCATACGGTATGTCACCTACGAGTGACATTTAGCTCATTATGTAATATGTGATATGGAAGTCCAACTAAGTAGTAGTTGAGTGATGATATTCTTAATATATATTTTGAAAGAATGTGTAAGCGCATACTTGACATGTGATTTGATAAGATTATGATTTTGATTTATCACAGCATATTATACACATGTATTGTGTACATATATATATTTGTATTTTGATATATGAAAAACTTGTATGCTTATTGAGTTTTATACTTATTACAGTTTATGGTGATTTCAGGTAAATAAGATACATGTGTGCTTAGCAGATTTGGCAAGGCTTCTACTGTCCTTTGAGTTCCCTAAGTTGCTAGGTTACTAAGTGTTTTATTTGTGGATACATAGTTTAAGATATTTGATTTGTCCCTATTGAATAAATACTTATGTGTTATTTTATTAGGTACGGTTGTATTTAGTTTATGTTTCACCAAGTATGGTCATGGGTTGATTTTGCATTAAACTTACTAGCAACTTGATTAGAATTCCTATGTTGAATTCAAATTTGAAATTTTATGCAATATTAATTATGAGTGCACATTATTAAATGAATGTAAGTTATGTCATATTTTAAATCTTTTAAGTCTAGGGTGTGATAAATCATATATAACAGAGATATGAAATAGAGTAAAAGATAACTTATTTTCAAGTCTTGCCATACAAACTCATTGAAAAAGAAAAAGCATAAAAAAAGTAGTGAATGCTATATTTGTGATTTAAAAGGCAAGTTAAATCATAAAAAAGAGTAAGTAAAAAATCTGATTTTAATGAGAACTTCACTAGATGCTCCAAAATCTAAACAAATGCAAAAAAAGATACAGACACTTACAATTATGTAAGAGTAAGATTAGAAAAGGATGATAGTATTGACCATCAAAGCTTAACCTTTTAAGCTTAACTATAGAAAAATATAAATAATTAACCTTATTAAAAAAATATAAAAGAAAATAATTAACTTAAAATTCCCATTAAGCATATTAATTGAAAGGACATCAAAACCAAAGCAAATCATCACTTAAATATAGAAAATAGCCAATGCAGTATGATATCGATGCAATTGAAACATAATTGAAAGCTACTTGATGTGTATGCATACCCTATATATCTTGTTACTGTAAAGCATGCCATCGGTTTTTGTTAATCTAGAAGTTGAAGAAGCTCCTCCACTAAAAGGTTGAGGCAAACAAGTACGAATAGTCTTTACACAGTTATAGAACAATCCCAAAAGATAAAAATCTTCAAAAGGTTTTTCTTAAATCCAATCGTACTGACTAGAGAATTATAATTCTCCATTGATCCAAAACTCAAGCTTAATTGGTAATTTTAAAGAGAAGTTAGAGAATTTAGATTTTTAGAATAAGAGATTATTTTTTATAAATGAATTGTCTATCTTCATTAAGCTCTAATGGACCCCTTTTATAGTGAAGAAAAAGTTCATGAATGAGAAAATTACAATGGTGCCTTTAATGGCCCTTTATGCCCTTAACGAGTTTTACAAAAATGTGCTTAATTAATTACTAATTGAATACTTTTATTTTTGGTTCTTACACTTATTCTTCCTTTTAAATAGTCTATTTTGTTTTTCTTTTTATTTATAAATAAATAAGTAATAAATAAATAATATATTTAATAATTTAAATATATAAAAATAATTAAATAAAATATTAACAATAATAAATATTTATATTTAATTACTTATTTATTAAAATATTATTAAATAAAGAATTATTTATTTAATCATTAAATAAATAACTTATTATTTATAAACTACTTATTTTTATCATTTAATTAATTATTAAATAAATAACTTATTATTTATATATTAATTAATTATTTAATAATATATATTTCACGTGCAGTGTGTCGCACGCAAGAAGTGCATGCGCGGCCTACATGTGTGGGCCACGTGATATGTAGTGCGTGTCAAACGTGCCTAATGAGTATTTTGCTCACGATGCGCCACGCACGAAATATATATATTTTATTGTTAAATAAATAATTAATTAAAATAATTAATTTAGAAGTTATAATATATTTATTTAATAATTTAAATAAATAAAACTAATTAAATAATTTAAATAATTAAATATAATTTTTTATTATTTATTTAAATTATTAAATAAATTTTTTATTTAAATTATTAAATAAATTTTGTATTTAATTTTTTTATTTTATTACTTATTTATTATTAATTTAAAACTAAATATTTTTATTGAATTAATTAAAAATAAAACAATACAAAACAAAACCTTTTATTAATTAAAAATAAATTAAAAAATGACTAGCCACTCTTCGTGATCCCATTCGCGGGTCCATGAAAGTGGCTCCGCAAAACGCTTCCGTGAATTTGTTTCTAGTTTTCAAACTTTTTCGATTCACTATATTTATTTCTTAATTCATCCTATTTCTCTTAAATTCATCATTTTTTGTCTTTAACACATTTTTATTTTAAAAATAAATAAATAAAAAACTTCAAAACTTTAAATTTTTTAAAAAAGATCGGTCCAAATATTTGATAACAAAAAAAATATAATTTAATGACATAATTATCTAATTATTTATTTTTTAACTAATAAAAATTAACACATTTATTTATGACTAAAAAAATACTGCCTAAAATTCGTATTAAAATATGTGTTATAGTTTAACTGAATAATTATACTACCTCCGTTATATGAAAAACTTTATTTCATCTCTGATGAGATTGTTATAGGTGTTGAGGCCTGCTACATGAAATATTATACAGCGAAGGAAAGAGAAACAAGAACGATAGGAAGGAGAATTGAGAAAAAGAATTAAACAAACGGGAGAAGAGAGAGAGATATGTTGTAGTGAAGAAAAGCTCTCTTTATCTGCCTAATAAATCATTTAAAAGGACAGAACATTCAGATGATTGCTTACATAATTAAGGTCGAACTTTTGACGAGGACAAACTTTATATAATTAATTTATGCTTTGACTTTCAGAGTCACAAAATTCCTATACTTCAATGGATAATTAATAATCATGTTTTCCAGTTGTTATAATCTGCAGTAAGTTTCCAATTTCATTAGCATTAACTTTGTACCGTAACCGAATCATATGTAACTTTGTTGAGATTCCCCAGCCCCCTAGTCGCAGAAGTTGACATGACATCTTTTGATTTTCTTTTTTTTTTCCACAGTATATACCTACGTCCATTTACATACTGCACTCTCTGCGGACCATATGAAAAGTGTATAAATTATGTGGGAGTCAAATTTAAATACGTGGGGAGTCGATAGAAAAAGAAGCTTAGGTGGATGGATACAAAATATAAGATATTCAATCGCATTTGATGATGTTTTTGCTTAGAGAAAGGGTTAATGCAATTTAGACATAATATTATGGGGCAATTGCCCCCTTAAATTTATGTCAACGACCATCCAAGATTGCCCATCAAACCAATGTATGAATAAAAAGTTTGTACTCTAGTGCCTTGTCCTTGGTTTGAAGGAATACGGCAGGTGTTTTGGGCTCTGCCATGGAGATGGAGGAGATAGAAGCACTCAAATACAATGAATGGTAGCCATTTTATATTTCTGATTTTAAGGTAATGGACCACAATCATATGCAGAAATTATACAGACAAGAAGACATTTGGGATGTATATATGTCTTCGCTATGAAACTTTCACTATGTTATATATGATTATAAACAAAAGCGTAGAGGAAAAACAAAAGATACTGACTCATCTTATCTCCACTAGCTTTACTTTTTCAATGTTTGCATCTAGCTAGAAGTATAAGTAGGATGGTTTCTCAGCCAACTTCATTCATCTCTAGTACCTGAAATTACTGGTCTTACTCTTACTAAAAGCTCCCTTCAGAAACCAACCTTGTAACCGGGCTATTCCTTGAATGGCTTCTCGAAGTACGACACGCGTTTCAGTTCTGATCCTTGTAGGCTTCATGATACTACTTGTCATGAGGTCAGAGGTAAGATCCCTCAACCAGAAAAGGATTGAGAGCCGCCTTATTTTAAAAGAGTTAGGGTATGACAAGGTGAAACTGGAGTATTATCGACGGGAATCTGTATTAGATTCAAACCCTTCAAGAGTTTCGCCCGGAGGACCGAATCCTGACCATCACTCCAATCCCCCAGGAACACCTTAAGTATAGCTCCTCTGAGGTCTATGAGTGCAATTGCCTTTGTTCAATATCATCTCTATTATATTATGTATCTTTGCTTACTGCATGTTTTTGTTAAATGTAACCTATATAAAAAATGTTTGCGTTTCCTATCATTTGAAAGTGATATGTAAGAAGAGCTAGCTTTAGCTAAAATAAATTGTTCTGAAAGCATATACGATATCTTTTTTCTCGAAAAAGAAATCGAGTATTAGTTCTTTGCAATTAGCTTAAAGTTCTGAATATCATGAGTGTATATCTTCATGCCCTTAAACTTGAGTATATATATGGAGATAGACATGCTGTATAGAAAATAGAAATGCAGCACTGAGAGAGCACAGTCATGTTGGCCAGACCTAACCCCTCTGCACCCGTAAATTAAGTTTCACCTTCAGAAACAAGTTACAAATCCACTCACTTTCTGTTTTCTGTGTCATTTCTTTCTGATTTTCTCTTCTTTGTCGCCGCCCATGAGGTTCAATTTTGCTTGTTCAGAAGATGGAGAGAAAATTTTAGGATATTGGATTTAATAGTTTGACAACCTTGAACACAAAATGTTCTTTTAATTAATTTCTGTCTTCTCATTAATCGAATGATATTACTTAATTTAGTGTCGCATCAATATAATGTAACAACGTTTACCTATTAAGATAAACTTAATTTCAAGACTTCTCGTTATTGATTTGCCTTTAGGTTCTTCCATTCCAGAATTTTTCTTTCCTTACTTGGAGCCAGTCTCCTTTTGGCAGTATGAATTGTTCTGCTCTGCTTTTCTTTTTATTTAATAATAATTTTACCCCCAGGAAGTGTGGGGAATGGGAAAATAAAAATTGATTTTTGTATCCTCAGCTGCTCTTATGGGTAATGGCTAGTCGATTAACAATTAAATATATTAACCAGTAAACCAGATGTGAATATATATACTATATGAGATTTTTGTAATCCTTAATCTTTCATCAATTCGCAAGAAACAAGAAATAAACACCAACTTGAATAATTTCTTATGTTTTATGAAAACTCTAAGTCTGAGAAGAAACTGTATTGGACAATACCTCTCCTGTGAAAATTTTTAATTTGGAAGCATGATAGTTTAATAGTGAAGAGTGGATGTTATGTTGTAAACTCGAACCAAATAAATTTGATGGATTAATACAATGGATAAATATACGTGACTTGTTCAAATTTTAATTTTGACAACCTTCTGATTGGACTATGAATCATCGAATCTATGATGCCAATGCCTTTCTCTTTATGTGGAATAGTAAAATAATCAATTAGGAACTTCTTTTTGCCGGATCCCTGATTCTAACTAATTATAATTGCAATACTGAATACTGTTCAAAGTTTAATTCTATACTTGCTCTTCAAAATAGATGTACAAGAGGCATTCGAGCAGGCTATATGGTCCGCAAAAGAAAATTATTTATAAGATAGCTCATAAGTGATGATGTTCAAATGTTAGATTTCAATATTTAATCAAGATCGTGTTCTTTTCCATTTCCAAAACCCATTCAAAAACTTCTCATTGCCCATTAAGGTGATGCAACAGAGAACTAATTGTGAGTTACTTACGAGATTACAAGAAATCTGATGCTCCAGTCAAAAATATTTATGACAATCTTAAATCCACCTTACTTAGGGTATGCATGAAGATCTAAAGCTTTAAGAGAAGAATACATATGCTTCTCTTAAAGCTTTAGCTAAGTATGTCACGTCCAAGAAAAAATAAAATTGAAAGAACTCCAAAGGTATTCCATGGTCATATATCTATGATACAAAATCTTATGATACCAGAGGACAATATATCGTGTATTACACTCTTAATCACGCTGAATTCTTGTCATGTGTCACATAATCAATCTTGAGAAACAAAGATACAAACCTGACAAGAATTTAATGAAAAAGTTGTATCAAAAGTACCAGGCACTCTCTTGATGATAAGACCTTACTTTTTTATCCATAATGGAAAAAACATCAAATCCTCTACGTCATATTTTTTTGTTTCAAAAGCTCCCAGCCCCTATTAGCTGCAAATAGGGTTAACTTTTTACTTACTTTTTTATGATTTTAGAAAATATTAAAATTTTTTATTGTTATTATTATTTATTGTTCTATTATTACTATTATATTAATTTTAACTTTTTTTGATGAATTGATAATTTTATCATTTATAATAATAATTAGACAATTTTATCCTTAAATAAATTTACAATTTTGTCCCTAAATAAAATACTCTCTTATAATTTTAAAAAATACCAAATATTTTTTACCGTTATCACTACTAACTATTCCGTATTGTTCTGTTATCACTATTTTGTTAAGTTTAACTTTTTTGATGAATTGATAATTTTATCCTTTATAATATATAGTTTGACAATTTTTTTTATAAATAAATTAAAAAAAAACTTACAGAAAATTGAACTCTTGACCTCAAAGATAAAATCACTCATTTTTATTATTAGTTCAAATTAAAGTTTACATAATATTTTATAAAAACTAATATATATATATATCCTATAAATTAATAAGATGAATTGTTAATTTTAAAATTAATAAATTTTGGTAATACAAAATTATAAATAATAATAAATATAAAATATGTTAAATATCATTTAGTTAAAATAAACTTACAAAAATGAGTGTTGTTTTTTAAACCCATTATAAACATCTTCTCATTTCTAATTATTCTTAAATTAATTGAAAAAAAATAAAGTATTGATAATTATGTTAATTATAAAAAATAGTTTTCCAACAAAACTCAAAACTTAATTTTCATATGTAGCCATCAATTATCATTTAAAAATATTTTTTTAATATGACATAATTGTTTCTTTATTAACAGCTCATTTGAAAGTATTGAAGAATTTGGTATTATTTGTAGTAATTGTTTTTAATTTAAAATTTTATAAAAATTATTTTTTATGAGTTGAATATAATTCTCAATATTTATTGTTTACATTTTTTTGTGAATTCTTATAAGTTATAATTTAAATTTTGAATTCTTTATGAAAATTTATTTAATTATTTAATATTAAATAATAAAAATTCAAGTACGAGCTAGAAAATAACTTTATTTTTAGTATGTATTATAGTTTAGTTTTTCTTATTATTTCAAATTAATTTTAATAAATTATAAATAATTTGACATTATTTATAGTAATTTTTTAATTTAAAAATTTATGAAAATTATTTGTTTTATGAGATGAATATAATTCTCAATATTTATTGTTTATATTTTTTATGAATTCTAATAAGTTATAATTTAAATTTCAAATTCTTTATGAAAATTTATTTTATTATTTAATTTAAATAATAAAAATTCACGTATGAGCTAGAAAATAACTTTATTTTTAATATGTATTATACTAAATATTTATTATTATTTTAGATTAATTTTAAGAAATTATAAAATAATTTATTTTTGTAATAAATTCCTAAAATTTAATCTTTAAGTTTTTTGTTGTAAATATGTACATACTAATTAAATTTATTATTTATTAAAATATTTTATACTTATTATTGTTTATGATTTTTTAGTACCAAAATTTATTTCTCTTAATTAATTTATAGGATAGATATATATATTAGTCTTCATAATATGTTATGTAAATTTTAGTTTGGCGGTAAAAATAGGTGGCTTTATCTTTAGGTCAAATGTTTAATTTCTTTCATGCTCTCTCATTTTTTCTATTATTTATTTAGAGGCAAAATTGTCAAATTATATATTATCAATGATTAAATTATCAATTATTTAAAGGAAAAACTGTCAAATTATATATTATCAATGATTAAATTATCAATTAATCAAAAAGTTAAAATTAACGGAATAGTATTTTCTTTAGTTATATAGAGACAAAATTGTCAAACTATATATTATCAAAGATAAAATTGTTAATTCATCAAAAAAGTTAAAATTAACAAAATAATAATAACGGAAAGTACTTTTCAAAATTATATAGAATATGTAGAGATTAACTAAAATCTCAAGTGGAAAAGTGTCGTTTTCCCCTTTGACAAGGTATCATTCAACATTCCACGTCTTATTTATCAAGAAACATTTACAGCTGAATAGCATTTCAAAACCTATACCGGTTAGCAATATCTTCTTAATCCAATTCCAAGAAAAATAAATCTCAAGAACTCATTGCCACACTGCTTGTTGATAATTTTCCAATTTCTTCTCAAAATGAATCATCCATAAAGATCATATATAAAAATTGTTCTACCAGATAAGTTCTCGTGGAGAACTCATTAGCTCTAGCTGTCAAACATAGCGGTTTACATGCCCTGCCAATTTGATCCATCGCCCCAGACGCCATACACTTTTTCAGGAATCATTTGCGCCTTCTTCACGACTTCTCTCAGGTTAAATTCTCCTTGAAATATTAAAAGATTGACAGTCATATCTTCTATTTACACTTTAATGAGATAGTTCCTTTTGATTATAATAATATCACGAGGAGATATATTAGAAGTTTGTCATCAATAAAATTTGCGATTTTATTTTTCTTTTACTGAAGTCCAGCGGTGGACATTAATTAAAAATGGATGTTTGTAGCTTTTTAAAGTAGGAACGTCCACATAAGGAAAGTACTTATTGGATCACTTCTTTTAATTGGGTGGTGAGCTATCTCCCTTCCTTTCCGCAACTTAATAGGTTAAGCTGTTGTTTGTTCTTTGTCGAACGCCTGAATATATTTAAATTTGGCTGAAATCTGAATAAATCTAGATGCATGTGTTGAAATGTTATGTTTGTGCTTCTTTTTTCAAGGCCTGAATATTAGCTTTAGTTGTTTGTGTTTATGAACTGTGGATCCTAAAATTTGGACTTTAAATTAAAATTAAAAAAAATAAATTCAAACACATAGGAGACAAAATTATAGTAGTTTGATTTAAAGTTAATCTACCTTTGCTTTATCGAGTCTAATCAATTCACTTGAATGTATTATTAAATATTATTTTTATAGCAGAGATACATAAAAGAAAAGCTTTTACAGAGCAATTTCTCCCTAAAAATAATAGATATGTCATCTCTCTCCCTAGCTTACAAAGAGACTGCTCTCATAATTTTTTATTGATGAAGAAAAATGATCATGGAGAAACCTTTTACCCTTTATTTATAAGGTAATAGTATGGAAGTCATAAAATTTGAGTAAAACTTGGGGTATAATAATATTTTTTCAATTAAGATTTGCCTATTAAAGTTCTATTAAAATAAAGACAATGGTTTCCTTATTTGTTTAAGAATTTTTTGTAGAGTCCTACTAAAATAAAAATAACTTTCTCTTGATCAATTTATGATACTTTCTGAGCCTTTTAATAGCTTTGGCCTCTGTAACAATTTGAGCCTTAGCCCAAAATCTGGGAGAAAATAGGAGTCCTCTAAATTTTAGTGATGACTTATTAGCACTAAAAACTTTACAAATGTAACTCTCAGTTTGTAAGTTTATTCTCTAGTTTGGTACTTCTTCAAGTGCTCTTTAAATATTCTGTGAAGTGAATATTCGTTCTCATCTAAAAAGTATATTACCGAGAGTTTAGCTCTAGATCTCAATCCTCATGGGATGAATCCTTTTATGAGGATACTCAATATAATCTTCCATTCTCACCATTCTTATGAGGAGTGCTTGAAAATATATCTACCCTCATAAGATGAGTCTTTTGAGGGGGCATTCAGTAATTTTACCCCAGGGATGTTTTAATAATTTATGATCCTCGGGGATAAAGACAGTTTAAGTCCTAATTAATAGCATTGGTGGTCAACTTGGGCAAAAATATGTTTTGGAATATTATTAATGCCAAAAACGGTAGTTTGTGATTAGTAATTTATGGTCCTCATTTGATAACACCAGTAGTCAACTTGGCCAAAAATATATTATGGAACATTTTAGGGTCTAAAGACTATAAACAAGGCTTTAGAGGTCAACACGGCCAAATTGTATTATGTCGTGAACATTTTCTAAGGGTCGAGGATTGTAGACTAACTCGTGGATATCCTTGTGCTCGGTGTTAGGTCTTACCAAGGGAAGTGGATTGAAGTTTGAGGTGCTCATACAGTGAGCTAATGGGTCTTGGTTGAAGCCTTCTCAGAGTAGCCAAGCTCAAGGCCTATAGATTGGAGCCTCACTCTGTATTAATAGGATTGTAGTTTTTGTAATCATAGTGGCAACTCCTATCATATGGGAATTTTTCTCGTTCGTGTAGAGATCAACCCCAAGAATAGGGAGATTTATTACAATGACTCGAACTCCCTTGTCATTTTTTCATTCTTCATCAAGGAGACGTCTTGTTATATTGCCAAGCAAGTCCTCGTCCATTATAGAAAAACAAAATAGATAAACAAGTGTCTCATATCAACCCCCGCCAAATTTTGACCTAAGGCTTAACTTATTATAGAAGCCTTGCAAAGACTCAATCCATTAAAAGACCCATAAAGAGTCTTAAATGGGTTAAGAGAAAGCTATCTTTATTTTAATAAGACTTTACATGAAAGTCTTAAATAAATAAGACAATTACTATTTCAGCAGAACTCTAATAGGTGAATCATAATTAGGAAAGTACTGTTATATCCCAATTTCACTTAGATTCTACGACCACCATACTATTACAAAATTATGAGGGGAGTGGAGTGGCTTTGCAAAGGCTTTGCCTTTAGTACCTTTGCTATAAAAATAATATTTTATAGTGCATTCAAGTGAGCTAATTAGGTTTGGTGAAGTAGATGTAGATTTTTTTTAATCAAGCCATTATAATTATGTGTCATGTTACTTATTTTTATTTTTTAAATTTTAATTCAAGATCCAACCGTTATTCCAAAAAAAAAATTCAACATGTTGATTCATAATTGTCCAAATTTTTGGATCAAAACGAACGAAAAATAAAATACAAAACACCTTAAAATTAATGATTTGATATTTATGACTTTCAAATTGTTATGTTTAATTTTATTTTATTAGACATATTTTGAAGTTAACTAGATCGAAATAAATATAATCAATAGAATAATATAAAAATATATATTATGTATATATTATTTATTTTACATAAATAATATTTTAAATTTCTTTAATGTTATGAAAATTATTATTTTAAATTATAAAATTTGACTAGAGATAATTGTTTGTATAAAAGAAAATATTAATTATATTTTCATAGAGTAAGATGGGTAGTCTTGAGAGTTAAAATAGCGATAATTCATTCAGACTTCAAATTTAAGTGTGAAGTAAAAACCTTTAGCTTAACCCATTTAGACATAAATCATTTAATTTCAGCATTAAGTTTACTAAAATAATTATGTATATATTACATATATATTTATTGATATGCATCACAATTCGAGGGCTAATTATAAGATAAAATAAAAAACTGTAAAAAGAGTTTTAATAAGATAGGAAACTACACAAGTTTTTCTATATAGGGTGAAAATTAAACCACACGCAATAATAAAATACTCATAACTCTTATTAAAAAAAAATACTCATAACTCTTGTTAAGATTAATTATGTTGTAAAATAACTTCAGATACAACAATTTATTTGTTAAAAATCTCGATCGTAGCAGTTAAGGCATGCAAACGGTGATGCGAGAATATAGCCTCTAAAATTTAATAATTGATTATTATGAAAGTGTGCACTCAAATGTAACTAAGTAAGAACAAGTTACACGAAAATCTCAAGAGTAGAAGTAAACAGAGCTATTGCAGAAAGAGATAAGTGTTTTTAAGTACATTTTTGAATGGCCTGAAAGTCCTCTATTTAAAAAGGAATGATGGCTATTCAGACAGCCACCAAACTGTTGCCATTATTATCATGAAACTCCTCTGTTTAAAGAAGAATGGTGGCTATTCAGACAGCCACCAAATTGTTGCCACTGTTATCTTATCAAAAGTAACTAAAACTGTTAGTCAAACTGCAATAATATAATGTTGCAAAAACAGTAAAACATGTGCTGCACGCCTGATTAACTAAATTTAAGAATAATTTCTCGAGCTGAGCTTGGATTGACATATTCTCATGCGCGTAAAATTTGTTGGGCTTTCCTTATTACCACTCCATGATAGAAAACCGTATATAAGCCAATAAAATGACCTATTTCTTTTTTTTTATTGGAGATATAGTATTTTGAACACCATTGATATATTACCTACAAATTATACAAAAATTTTCATTTTTATCTTATTGTTTTCCCTACTTTTCATTTGTAACGCTGATGCAAATATAGGAACTGTCGTTAAAGGGATAAACGTGATAAACTCAAGTGCCAATACAAGAAACCATCAAGCCAGCATCCGGTGGCAATTTGAGGTCACAACGTAGAAGAATCAATGTTAGGGAACTCTCATTTCCAAGAAATGTGTATTTTAAAAGAATTATATTTATTAAAAAGAAAATTATCAATTTAATTCTAATATATTTATTGAATTATTCATGAACGTATTTATTTGATATTTTAAAAATTATCAATTAAATTTTTTTAAAATAAAATTAATCATATTTTAAAAATAAAAATGATGATAAAAAGATAACAAAAATACTTTTAAAAAATATAATTAATAATTTTTAAAATATTAAAAATTAAATAAATAATTCAATAAAAACACATATAATATTATGAATTTTCCTCTTAAAAATAACTAGTAGTGTTGATTGTGTCAGATCACCGCCGTAAAATGTTGTATTGTACGCGTCTCTTAGAATATCATATCAAGCCCCTACGGCCTCACAAGGGACAGCTGATACGTGTAATGGCACAAGGACTCCTCGCTCATATTCAATGTTATTTTATTTTTTCTGTTTTTTTGTTTTTTGCCCACATGAATCTCACTAGAGCGAATCTATAATAGGATAACTGCCTTCACTGTAAAACATTGCTGCGACAAAGTTAATCCATCGACCCATTCACAATCGAATTTGGCGCCGCCATAAGCATTATAAAATATCTTTAAACAAATCTTAATTAATTAATACTTGACGCAAAACCTAGTATATATGGCGGTGCCCCATGATCAAAAGGGATCCACGAGGAAAATAATAATATGAAGAAAAAAAATTCATTTTTTTACTCTTATTCATTAACATTGGTTCAATTTATATGAAAAAATAAAAATATTATTAATAAAATAAATAAAAGAAATTAAAATATAATTAAAGAGATTTGAATAATATATATTTTATGTAGTAAAATTTAACTTTTAAAAAAAAATCATTTACTATATTTACATTCTATTCTTACTAATTTTGCTTTTTTTAATAAAGAATCTATTAATAATTCTCGCCATACACGACCTTTCCGTAGCAGATCATTTGACTCTGGCTTTGGCGATAATATAAACAGAAGACCCACACAAAAAAACAAAGAGTATAAAAAAATTTGAAAAGGAATTGATTCTGCTTCATGATCGAAAGTAAATCTGCCGATTTGCAACTACTAACCTTATCACATTGGCCCTTTAATTTGCTTATCATTTTAGTTTGATTGAAAAGAAAAGTTCTTTTTTTGGATAAATGAAATGCATGCTGTCGGCCATTTGATGGTTATAAAATCCCAAGGATTACGAGACCAAAAAGAATATACAACTATGAAGATCATGTGGCACAAATATTTTTCGTAGCAAAAAGTGTACGTATTCAGATTTTTGTAAATAAATAAATTTTATGATAAGATATGCTTCATTTTTTTCCCATAAGCATGTGGATGTTACTCATCCAACAATGAAACCGTGTGGATAGTTACCCTTACGTGTCAAAACGTTCAAAAGAGACAAATTATTATTTAGGAGGGAAATAATGTGGAGAAAAAATATGCAGATGTTTATTTCTTTAAATATTAAATAGCAATGTGATAAAGAATATTTAAGGTTAATGAGACGATAACCCCTAAACCTAAACTTATAATTTAAATTTTGTTAAGATATTAATTATTTAATTAGTATTTTTCGTAAAAATAATTCTTTATAAGTAGAAGAATTTTACTTAAATCATTCTTTGTTAGTTGAATTAGTTAAAATTCTTATTTACAAATGGTTTAATTAAATTATACTTTGATTTAAATTTATGCATTAATAATTCAACATGAATTAATATTTATGCACTATAAATAAACATGTTACCTTAGCTCAAGAGAGATTCATTATTAATGTAATCAATATTCAATATTTTATTTTTATACACCTTTCATTCTACACTCCACACTTATATACAATTCATTTATCACAACCTTGTTAGTTCTTAAAATATTTTCACACACTAACACTCCTTTTTTTGATCAAGTATTAACTTGAGTGTAGAGTATTTTTCTTGCAAAAAGATAGTGTTTTCCTACAAATTTAAGGAGCAATCAAAGACAAAAAGGTAATTTTTATAGGCTTTTGACTTTCGAGAACTTCAGTATTAAATCTTAATTCAAAATGTTATTATTAAATAGCAATGTGACAAAGAATATTTAAAGTTAATGAGACGATTATCCTTATATCATTTTAAAAAGAGTGACTTTTGTTCTACAAGATATCCTTTAGAGGTAATGGAGGATGTTGAAATTTTCACATGCCCGAATTCTTTTTGTTGGTAATTTAGCACCTTAAAACTTTAACACATAGAGAAGATTTTGTCCACAAATAATAAAGAATAAAAAGATCATATAATAGAGATAAACAATCACACAAAAGATAAAAAAAAATTACGTGATTCAACAACAAATACCTACATCCACGATAAATCAAAGATTCTAATTTCTTTTATTACTTAGATCACAGAGATTTCTAATAAGTAATTATCAAAAAATACAACAATAGATGAGAATCACTAAGATTTCTCATAAATGATTATTAAGAAATACAATAATAGACAATCTCTCTAAAGAATTTATCAGCACACTCTTATATACACAGTACTCACTATATAATTGTATTCACAACCGGTAAGAATAAATATTTATACATATATATACATATTTTATTTGTATGTGGGTAATACTTGATTTATGTATTATTATTAGTAGTGTTTGTATAAATTAAGGACCTACTATTAGTATTGGATTTATTTGTAAAATTTTAGATTTATTTTAGGGACCAAATTGTAATACTTTAAAAGTTTTGAGGGCTAATTCGTAAATACTAAAAATTAGCCTCTTAGTATAAACATACACATTTGTAACCCTAATTCACTCATTGTGGTCGAGTCACCCATTTTAGAGAGAGAAAATAGAGAAATAGAGGGGAGAGAAAGAGAAGAAGAAAAAAAAAAAGAATAAGAAATTGGAATTTTAAGTTTTAAGAGGTACATCATAACTCTTTATCAAATTATTGGTGTTAATTAAGTTAATTTCTTTAAGTTTTAATTTCTACAAATATGTAAAATTGAGGACTTGATGTGGATTTTGTAAGATATATTGAGAATTAATGATGATTATGTAGATAACTTGATAAATCATGATGAATTTGCAAAAGTTTTACTTGATAATCTCTTGATCCAAGAATTTTATAAACTTTTGTACTTCGATTCTGATTTTGGCTTTGAGAATATGAAATTAGACATGTCTAGAATCATTTGAGACTTTGAATCGATTGAAAATTCTAGAAATTAAATTTTTAGTGAATTTACAAATTGACCTTGAAATTCTAGAAATTTCATGTGTTAACAGTATGCTAAAGTGGTGAACAACTTTTGGTCTACTATATGATCTTCAAAAATTACGACGTTTTTGAATATGATTATTTTACATGTCTAATATGATATATTAAAAATTAAGAATTTAGATCAATGTGATAAAATTGTTATGATTTTCTAAAGTGTATCAGCTCACTGTACTATTTGATGAACATGTGTTTAGAGTTATGGAATAAAATAGTTCTAAAATACTTTTGGTAGGGATTTTAAAATATAATATTTATCATGAATTGAGATATGTGTTAAGAGTAATTCTATGATAGATTTATAATATTTGAGTTAGCATATGAGTTTATACAATTGGGAGACTGAATGTTGTTCAGTAAATATCTTGATCCTGTCAAGATAATAGTTTGGATTTGATGGTGTTTATGAAATAGATTGTGTAGGAATTTGTTAGACATATAATGTTATTTATGCCCTTAAAGCATGTGAAATAACATTTTATTAGATTAATAAAGTTTATTCATATATATAATTGAGCATACATTGATAAACCCATATTTATAAAGTATGTGATCTATGTATTAGGCATATGATGCTAATACAGAGGATATAGATCACAAGTTCTTTATAAATTAAGTCATGTTCACAACTATGAATGAAAAGAGCATTTCATTATGTAAGGTTGTAGTTTTTCTGCTTCTTATAGTGGGTGATTTATCTTGATCATCGAAGTAGAGACTTCGAGTAGAAAAATTAGTGTATATGATACATTGAACAGGACTACTGTGAATTTCGATCTGGTTAACTAAATGTCATAGATCTTAATTCATAAAAGCTTTAATAAGCTTGATTGATCTTAATCCTGAGCAGGTAATAAACTTACATTCATGCGTTGTATCTTTTGAGTTATCACAGAGTGAGATCTATATAAACGGTCAAAACCTTGATAGCTTGGAGATATGATTTCATGGGTCGTAGGAACATGTATTTGCAAGATAGAATCTAATAATTAATGTCCACCTAAGCTGTTTGCAGTACTTGATCGTTAGAATCTGTGGCCACAGTTTATTCAATAAATTATTTATTGAATAATAATATTTATTTATAAATTTATTTACAAATATAGACATATTAAAAGTAATCATTAGAGCATTCAGTGACTTAGGGGTAAATAAGTAATTAAAGAGGTAAGACATTTTTTCAAGGCCTAGCTTTCATTATGGACATTAATTAGAGGGTCAATTAAGTGGTTATTATTGGTCTAAAGACCAAGCCCAATTCCATTAAAAGAAGTTTTAATTAAATGGGCTTTTACTTTATAGCATGGGTTACTAGAGTACAGCTCTTGACTTTTAGTGGAACAGCATGGGTTAACTTAGAAGAATTGGTGTATTATGAGATAATAAGGACTAGGCCTTTTAAGTTAGAGCTAAGAAGCCCATAGGTCTTGCAGTCCCTCTACTAGCTTAAATCTTAATCAAACTCTAATTTCCTAATCCTAATCAAATTCTAAATACCCAAGGGAGATTCCTATATATATGGGAGGTATGGAGTAGTAAAGTATACTATAACATTACAGAAAAAAAAATTCTTTTATGTATTCTTACGTGGGAAAAGAATTTAATTAATACCATTCTCTTAGATTTTAGTATTAGTGATTTTAGAGATTAAGAAAGCCATGTGCCCACACGCGTTGAGTTTGAAGATTGAGGATGGTAGAGAAGATTGAAGCCAGTCAATTCTAGATCTGTCATAGCGAGAAATTGAGGTAATCTTCTATCCTTATACATGTAATTATGAAAAAGACGATCTGACTTCCGCTGCGTTTCTTTTATAAATAAAAAATTTTTATTTACCAAACTAATAGAATTGTGATATAATATTCATATATAAGAAGGATATATGAGTCAAGAAAGATATATTCTGATTTTGGAGCAATTAGATATCATTTGATGTATAAGAAAATTTTGTTAAGTGTAAGTGGTCAGAATGACAGGTTTTGAGAAACCAAGTAATTAGACCAATTCGATGTGATAAGTGCAATATATGTAATTTTGTAAGCTATTTAAAGTGTTTTGTGTGAATGGTGAGGCGTATAAAATGATTAATCTTCATTGACAGGTTAAAGAGAATTAAGCATTGTACTCGAAAGTGTTAAGAGGTAAGTATACTAGAATTTTACTGAAGTCACAATAAATATAGTAATTGTCTATGTATGATATTGTAAATGTGCTTAAAAATATATTTAAGTTATGCCAAAGTATATTTTGATATGAAATGTAAAAGACATATGTTTATAAATGTGAGCATTGACATTGAGCATGGGCATATATGACATACATGTGTTTATAAAAGTGAGCGTTTCAAAATGAAATGTGTTTGAAATATGTCCATGAGAAACGCTTTGTGTTTTGAGGATGCTTGAACTCACTATTTAATTAGTAGGCATCTTATGTGATTTGTAGAGCCTTTATATGTGGCCTTTACTTCGGAATTGGTCTATATTATATGTTCCGTATATAGAGAGGATCCTATTAGTACCTAAAGGAAGAGTGAGTCATCACATTCATGTGGTGGCGTATTGGTGCATGTGAAAGAACTCACCGATGACCAGGGTAAGGGTTTGGCTCTTATCGTTGAACATGAGCATTATATATGTGTAATTTAAACCTCGCTTGTGCTATTCCTCTCATACAGTATGTCATCGATGGATAACATTTGGCTCATTATGTGATATGTGATATGAAAGTCCTACTAAGTAGTAGTTGAGTGATGGTATTTCTATTATATGTTTTGAAAGAATGTGTAAGTGCTTACCTGACATGTGATTTGATAAGATTATGATTTTGATTTATCACAGCATATCATACATATGCATTGTGTATATATATGTATTTGTATTTTGATATATGAAAAACTAGTATGCTTATTGAGTTTTATACTCATTATAGTTTATGGTGATTTCAGGTAAATAATGTACATGTGTGCTTAGCGTGTTTGGCAAGACTTTTGCTGTCCCTTGGGTTCCCTAAGTTACTAGGTTGCTAAGTGTTTCAGTTGTAGACACGTGGTTTAAGATATTTGATTTGTCCCTATTAAATAAATACTTATGTATTATTTTATTAGGTGTGGTTGTATTTGGTTTATGCTTCACCAAGTATGGTCATGGGTGGAACTTTGTGTTAAACTTACTAGAAAACTTGCTAAGGATTCCTATGTTGAATTTAAGTTTGAAATTTTATACAATATTAATTATGAGTGCACATTATTGAATGAGTGTAAGTTATGTCGTGTATCAGATCTTTTGGGTCTGGGGCGTGATAGCTTTTAGTGGTATCAGAGCTAAGATATGATTCTGTAGACTTTTAGGTGTCCAGTAAAGGGAACCGAGCAGATGCTAAATCCTTAGAATTATATTTGTAGCTTTGTTGTGTAAATGTTTGACATATTGCTTAATTTTTGTATGATTTTGAGAAGATGACACATTATCCAAGAGCTGCTAAGATTGTTGATATTGTAGATAATGGTACTTTTGTGGATCTTAATGTTGCCATCTAGGATTTGTTTTAAGCTGTGACTAATATGCTTAGCAAGAATGATGTCGAACATCTTATAATGATAATTTGCATGTTATATAGCAAATTGAGATAATTTTCTCAATGTTAAAATATAAAGAAGTAAAGTATTGAAGACATCAATTGAAATAACTTTTATTGAAATAGAAATCTTGCTAAAAAAAAAAGGAAAATAACAACAACAACAATGGCAGCAACAAAATAACAGTAGAGGCTACAGACGGAGATTTAAATCTATTTTTTGCTTTTTCTCACTATCATGAGTAGACAAATTCAACTGATACAATGTTGGATTAGACAAAAGAATAAAAGACTATAATTGATCAATCAGTTAATCAATAGCTGGAGCAGAAATGAGAATCTGTAGTGCTAGAAATGGGATGAATTGTCTTTCCATTGCATAGTCAAGAAAAGATAACAGCACATTATAAAAACCATTTACATTTAACAAACCATTGAGTTTTTGGTGAATTTGTAATTGTGCTCATAAAGCAATTTGAAAATTTTTCTCCAAGGTGCGGAGACCTCCTGATAGAGCTATGAAGACATCTGCATACCTAAGCATTTGAGCCATTCGCTCGTACATAGATGAGACTTGTAACTCATCCCCAACTGTTTTTCCTACAATATTTTCAATAGCTAGAGGTTTTAGAATGATACCTAAAACTCGACTACCTTTATTTTGTGCAGCTTCTGCCACAGACCCCATTAACCTATGGTTACCTCCTCTATATACTAAATGTATCTTTCGCTCAGCTAAAACCTTGCCAAGATTCTCTGTAGCTTTTACAAACTCTTCGGTATTTTTAGGGTTGGATCTATAAAAGACACAAATTTTTGTGAATCTACGAGCTGAGGTTTCCTTCATTGTCACACTCACTCTAATCTTTGAATGTTTTCGAGTTTGTATAAGAATGCAAAAATAATGTATTTATAGAAAAAAAAAGGTCATTGCAATGTAAAGTCTATATGAGCCGTTATAAGTTTTTTATTTATTATTGAAGAAAGAGACTGAGTTTTAAATGTAAAATTTTCAAACACAAATAATAACGGCTATGGGTGTTAGTTGTTACGAGAAAAGAAGTTTGTGGTTTAAATGGATTTTTTTTTTTAAATGATAACAGTTGTGAAGCATATTTGTAAGTATGTTCAAATATAGTTTTCTCGATTCTTGTGAGGCAAAAAGAAAAGAATGAGTTTTACTTTATCATTTATAAGGGATAATAGGCGGTAAAATTTTGAATAAATATTTATTGATATGTAAGTGTGATAAAATTGTGTCGGAAGCGTGATGAGTTTGGTAAGATGATTAAGAAAAGTCAAATAAAGGCTCATTTTATAGAGTTAGGGACCTTGCCATCTTGGCACTAATGGCCGACAATGCATTTATGACTTAAAGACTTTTTAGGCTATCATCTGGACTTTTGGACTTAAGGCCAAATTAACTTTATTAATTACAAGGATTTTTGTGGTCTTAACATGGATGTTTGGCCAATAGAGTAAAAACAGACATGATATAAAGATAAAGCACACTTGACATAAAGATAAAGTAAAAGCACTCCTATCATGATTAACTGTTAAATGATAAGTAGCTTGACTTATCATTATCGTATCCTTGGGTAAAGTCATTGAATTGGATCCGAAAACTTCTTGTATTTTGTGGTGTGGGGTTTATTGAGCTGGTTCTCATTAATGTAGTTTCTTCTCTTTGGACTTCGCTGTTAGTTGGATAAGGTTGAGAATCTTGGAATAATGATAAAGTCAAGTTGGTTTGGTGAGATGTGTCATCAATCTGTATGTGGTTACTTGGCACACTGGGCTATGGAAAGTCGTATAGGTTTAGAAGAAATTCATTTGGATTTGAAGAGTAGTGGTGGTGTCTAGAGTAGTCAGTCTCTCTTTGATGTGATAGACCGGCGCAGATCTGGTTTCTGTAGAAAATGGAGTTTGCATTATTTATTCTTTCAAAAAAGTCTGGTGGGACATTCTCCTAAGGTGCTTGGTCATAGGGAGAGATCTATATCGAAGGTGGAATAATTTGATTTTCTTCTACCAAGACCTTTTCAAGTACTTTAAGCTCCATTTTGTGTTCTTCTTGGAATAACTGCAAAGAGTATGAAAAGGTGAAATAGTCTTTAACAGTAGGGTAGTAATGAATCTTATGGTTTGAGACTATTATCCTTTTTTTTTGGAGTAATAGGACTGTGTACAGATATCTGGGATTGACTGAACTGTTTACGTGCCTAGACAGCATGTGTTGTTGCTTGTTATTCTACCATGATTTTGGATAAAACCATTTGAGAAAAATGCATACAGGATTTTCTTCATCATGTTGCTGTATCCAGTCCAGAGTGTTTTGTAATAGAAGCTCTAGTACAATGATGTACAGATCCAACAGATACCAGAGTAGGTAAAGGATGGGTTTTGACCATTTTGGAGAGGAATGATTCGATAGAGATGGAAAAATGGGTAATCCAGATTAAAAAGAGGACCGCCGATTACAGAGTAACCATGTTCTTGAACTGCCTCTATTACATAATGCTGGATTAATTCTTTAGCTGCTGAGTGAAGTGTTTTGGTTCAGATGAGTTTTGGGAGTTCAGGAGGAGTGAAAGATACAGAATGAGTGACTATGAAGTTACTTATCATAAATATTAGAAGAGGGTTGGTTTTCTTTGTTGCTAGAAAAGTGATTGTGAGGTTTAGGCTATTTATAGGGTTTCGTGAAAGAAAATCAACAATCATTTTGTCATTTCCTTTTTACGTGGATGACGTTAAAGGAATAGTAAAAAACCATCTTTGCCATCGTAGTAATTATGCTAGTGGAATCTTTTCTATTTGAAATTGAGCATATTAAGAAAAACAAACATGTCAATATCAATGAGAAAATGATGTCCAATAAGATGGACTATGTTTTAAAGAGTTAAAGTAAAAGATATAATGTTGAGATCTATGGTTTAAGAATTAATTGAACTAAAGGTATTTCTATTGAAGTTGATTTCTAATCATTTAAGATAATACCTTCAACATTTTGATTTGAAACTTTAGATTTGAATGGCAACTTAGTTGCGTAAAAATGTTAAATTATTTTCATTTTGAGAATGATATCAAGGTAATGAATGATATTATGACATATGAGATGTTGAGGGATTAAAACTTTCAACGGAGTTAAGAATTATATTTAAGATATTAATATGGATATTCTACATCTATGTCATTTTTTAATGAATAAAAGGTAAGGTGTATAGATGCCTATTAAATATTGGATAAACGGGTGAAAAAAATAAAAATGTGTGTGTATAAATATTATAATTAAACTCAATATTTATTAGTCCAATTAAGATCTTTGAAGGCACAGATGATATGGTTGATCAACTTTTTCTTTCGCATTATTATTATAAGTTCATAATGTGTGCCATATATTTATTTTACAGATATATGTTTCGTACTCCTCTCATATACTAAGCTATGAGTCACTTAAACTTAGAGATAATATAACATATGAATGAGTATTTATTATGGATTTTGACCAAAATGAGGAAATTATATATACCAAGAAGATTGCTTTATAATGGTTTTATGAGGAAACCATACAGTTGAAAAGGCAACTTGGGAATGAAAAGAGGAAATGATATCTAAGTATCCTTATCTGTTTGCTTAAGTCATGAATTTCGATGACGAAATTCTTATAAGGAGGGGAGAATTGTAATAACCACTTATCCACAATCGGTAAGAATAAGTATTTATATATATATATACATAGTTTATTTGTATGTGGGTGATACTTAATTTATGTATTATTATTAGTAGTGTTTGTATAGATTAAGGACCTACTATAGTATTGAGTTTATTTACAAGACTTTAAATTTATTTTAGGGACCAAATTGTAATACTTTAAAAGTTTTGGGAGCTAATTTATAAATACTAAAAATTAGCCTCTTAGTATAAAAATACACATTTGTAACTCTAATTCACTCATTTTGGTCGAGCCACCCATTTTAAAGAAAGAAAAGAGAGAAATAGAGGGGAGAGAAAGGGAAGAAAAAGAAGAAAAAGAAAAAGAAATTGGAATTTTAGGCTTTAAGAGGTACATCATAACTCTTTCTCAATTTATTGGTGTTAATTAAGTTAATTTCTTTAAGTTTCAATTTTTGAAAATATGTAAAATTAAGGACTTGATGTGGATTTTGTAAGATATATTGAGAATTAATGATGATTATATAGATAACTTAATAAATCATGATGAATTTGCAGAATTTTTACTTGATAGTTTCTTAATCCGAGAATTTTATAAATTTTTGTACTTCGATTATAGTTTTGGATTTTAAGAATATGAAATTAGACATGATTAGAATCATTTGAGACTTTGAATCGATTGAAATTTTCAAAAATAAAATTTGTAGTGAATTTAAAAATTGACCCTAAAATTCTAAAAATTTCATGTGTTAATAGTATGTTAAAGTGATGAACAATTTTCAATCTACTATATGATCTTCCAAAATTATGAAGTTTTTGGATATGATTATTTTACATGTCTACTATGATATATTAAAAATTGAGAATGTATATCAGTGTTAAAAAATTGTTATAATTTTCTAAATTGTATCAGTTTACTGTACTGTTTAATGAACAGATTTTTAGAGTTATGAAATAAAATAATTCTAAAATACTTTTGGCAGGGCTTTGAAGTATAATATTTATCATGAATTGAGATATGTGTTAAGAGTAATTCTGTGATATTTTTATAATTTTTGAGTTAGTATATAATTTTTTAAAATTGGGAGACTGAATGCTATTCAGTAAATATCTTAATCCTATTAGGATAATAGTTTGGATTTGATGGTGTTTATGAAATGGATTGTGTAGGAATTATGATATAATATTCATATAAAATAAGGATATATGAGTCAAGGAAGACATGTTCTAATTTTGGAGCAATTAGACATCATGTGATGTATAAGAAAATTTTGTTTAGTGTAAGTGGTCAGAATGACAGATTTTGAGAAACCAAGTAATTAGACCAATTCGATGTGATAAGTGCAATATGTGTAATTTTGTAAGCTATTTAAAGTGTTTTGTGTTAATGGTGAGGCTTATGAAAGGATTAATCTCTATTGATTGGTTATGAAGAATTAAGCCTTGTACTCGAAAGTGTTAAGAGGTAAGTATACTAGACTCTTACTGAAATCACAATAAACATATTAATTTTCTATGTATGATTTTGTAAATGTGCTTAAAAATATATTTATGTTATGCCAAAGTATATTTTGATATAAAATGTGAAAGATATATGTTTATAAATGTGAGCATTGACATTGAGCATGGGCATATATGACATATATATATTCATGAAAGCGAGCGTTTCAAAATAAAATGTGTTTAACAAAGAAAGCTTTTGAAGTGGAATATGTCCATGAGAAATGTTTTGTATTTTGAGAATGCTTGAATCCACTATTTACTTAGTAGGCATCTTATGTGATTTTATGGAGCCTTTATATGTGGCCTTTTCTTCGGGATTGGTATATATTATATGTTCTGTATGTAAGGAAGATCTTATTTGTATCTAAAGGAAGAGTGAGTCATCACATTCGTGTGGTGGCATATTGGTGCGTGTGAAAGGACTCACTGATAATTAAGGTGAGGGTTTGGCTCTTACCTTCGGGCATTAGCATTATATATGTGTAATTTAAACCTAACTTGTACTATTCCTCTCATACGGTATGTCATCGACGAATGACATTTGGGTCATTATGTGATATGTGATATAAAAGTCCTACTAAGTAGTAGTTGAGTGATGGTATTCCTATTATATATTTTGAAAGAATGTGTAAGTGCTTACCTGACATATGATTTGATTAGATTATGATTTTGATTTATCACAGCATATCATACATATGCATTGTGTATATATATGTATTTGTATTTTGATATATGAAAAACTAGTATGCTTATTGAGTTTTATACTCATTATAGTTTATGGTGATTTCAGGAAAATAATGTACATGTGTGCTTAGCGGGTTTGCCAAGATTTCTGCTATCCCTTGGGTTCCCTAAGTTACTAGGTTGCTAAGTGTTTCAGTTGTAGACACGTGGTTTAAGATACTTGATTTATCCCTATTAAATAAATACTTATGTATTATTTTATTAGGTGTGGTTGTATGTGGTTTATGTTTCACCAAGTATAGTCATGGGTGGAACTTTGTGTTGAACTTACTAGTAACTTGCTAAGGATTCCTATGTTGAATTTAAGTTTGAAATTTTATGCAAGATTAATTATGAGTACACATTATTGAATGAGTGTAAGTTATTGTTGGAGCGGGTGCTTACGTGTCATTCCAATATTGTATGAATATTAATTATTAATATTTATACAATAAACATTTTGAATAAAAATTGTTAATATCAAATTTATATAGTATAATGCTTGTAACATTACAGACATTGTTTGCTCTGAAAGAATTTAGATTTTATCTAAAGGAGTTTAGATCAGAACTAATAGTTAGCAAATCTGAGAGTTATAAATGCTAAGAGTTAGCACTGTTAAGAGTTATCAGTTTATAAGAGTCAGTGAGATCTAAAGAGTTAGAACCTTGTCTATAATGGGACAAAGACTTGAAAGTATACTTGTAATAATATAGTTGCAAAGAGTTGCAATAGCAGCTAAGAAATAAATATCATTATGTAAGTATGTCTCAAACATAATGTTCCTGATCTATGTTCACCAATGCGGGTCTATCGGTGAATTCTCTTTATATAGATTAGTGTATGTCTATATCAGACTAGTTCAGATGATTGTTCTTAACTGACCATGAGCTTAGAGCTTGTATAGGCATGCGGGTATCCAGTCAGGACTGGATACTAAACAGACTCATGAGGACCCTAATAGATATCCTATGAAGCCGTCAAATGAAGGTCCTCTCGAGTTGAGTAGTATTCGTGGTTCTTTGACCTGAGCGCCACGGTGGTCTTATGAGTGATCCATCATGCTTTGGTTCCACATATGTCAGAGACCTTTAATGGTTTGACCGCTATGTGTCGCTGGGTATAATCCGATGCTCATGGAGTCTGGTGTGTGTAAATACAAAATCCGTCAGCTTACGTAGGTAAGTTGTATATCCGATGCTCTGAGATTGTTTTTCATAAAGTTTTGTGGCCACAAGCATAAACCTGGAAAAAGAGTTTTCCACAAGGTAAAACAATATAGCAAAAGTGCTTGCGTATATTGTTTATCGAGATACGAATCTAGAGATAAGATAATAGATTAGCAAATGGGGATTTGACGGTGTTGATCTATATCTCCGCACATTTATGGTATAAATGATGGAAGGATTATACGTATACATTGTGACCTTAACTTGTATGGTCTAACACGCTGATTTGTAATATTCGTAACGTGTGCGTGGGGCATCGATTACGGATTCATGGAATAGTTTCATTTGACAAATCGGGTGTAGACCTAGAGAGTCCCAATATGAAATGTACTATTTGAGCACTTGAGCAGTTTACCGTATTGAATGGTTCAATACAGTATAATTCAGTAAATTTACTAAGATTAAGTTAACTAAAGTATATGGTTAAATGGTGGGACCCACTTTAGGTTAACTTGGTAACCTAGTAAGGATATAAATGTAATTTCACTTTATGATTATTTAATATTAAATAATTAAAATAAATATTTATTTATTTAATTATTAAATAAATGATTTAACTTCACTATGGTTAAAGGCTAACCATATGGTTAAGTTAACCTTGTTTAATGATTAAGTAAAGGTTAACCTAACTATAGTTAAGTTAGTTAATTATGGTTAGAATATTTAAATATTTATTAACTTAAGGGATAGGTTAAACTAACCTAACTAAGATTAAATATTAACTAAGGTTAGGTTAAATTAAATTAAATGCAAATGAAATTCAAATTAGTTTGAAATTTATGTATTAGTATATAAAGAAAAATGAAATTCAAAATTCATAAGTTTTTAGACTTTGCAATTTTTGTGGCCATTTTAATTTGAGAAATTGGTATTCTTTGTTTTGTATTTTAAGTGTTAGAACAACAAAACAAATATATAAATGGTTACTAAATGTAATAACTAAAATAAATTTGTTTTAATTGTTCAAGAGTTGAACAAAAGATAAAAAAAATTAATTTAATTTGATTAAAATAAATGTTAATTGTTTTTGGTTGGCTAGAAAATTAAGAGAGAAATTGAGAACGAAAATTGAAATGTTTCAAGAGTTGAAAACATTTTCTATTCATCATCTTCTCTAATTAATTTAGCCATTAAAACATGAATTAAATTTGTTTTTATTCAAGAGTTGAATAATAAAAGGAAAAACAAATTTAACTAAATTAAAGAGTTTAACTTTAAATTAAGTTTAAGAGTTAAACCATATATTGGATTAACATACTGCCATTCTAGACAATCAAACTCACCCTTGTTGATTGCTATGATTGATCAAAGTTTCATTTCATGGTGGACTTCAAGCAAATTAATCTAAAGGCTTCATGGGTTAAATTTCTTAATCTCGTTTTTCATTTGATAAATATGTATTACATGTATTCATTGTATTAATTTTAATCTTCCGCTGTGCACATATATGTATGATATATGTTTATTTTTTGTATGATAAACACATCCCACATGCAAGCACTATAGAATAATCAACACCCAACAGTTATGTCGTCTGTCAGATCTTTTGGGTCTGGGGCGTGACAATGGTACTCTCTTGTACACTCAGTACTCAAGCGCTTTATAGCCCTTTATTCTCTCTCTTATTTTTTCTTTAATACTTAATCAATCTAAAGGCTTTACAAAGATTCATATAAGCTCCAAACACATCCCTAAGAACTTTACTTTTAATTGGAATAAGAATCCACACATTTTTTAAGTTCAAATCTTACTTAAAAATACAAATCTAGACTTAAATATGAAAGCCCACCCTACAACGCCATGGGTTGGCGCCACTATGCCTCGGGCTAACACCGCGATGCCCAAGTACTACCCAGTCTAGGTTTGCGCCTTGGGTCCATTGGGGGCGTGGCCCTAAGTCCTGTATATTTCCCCTTTTGTGTTCCAAGCTCCTCTATTTGGCTTTCTATTTTTGTCCATTTCTAATACGTTCAACTCGTTCTAGACCTCATGTTAACTTCTCATTGGTCTTTAACTCAAAACTAAACTCAAACTCAATTTTTAATCACCAAATTCCATTGGAGGACATAAAAACATAAAAAAAAGTTCTAGGGTTTTGGCTGAACAAGATCACTTTTAGATTGGATTTGTCGATCTAAATTTATTTAAAAACATTAAGGAAATACAATAAAATTAGAAAATTAATGAGTATTTCCTCTTCAAAAAATTTATAAAGCAACATAAGATATTGGTAAACAAAACAGCTACTATAAAAAAAAACTTGAAAAAATAAAATACAATCAACTAAAATGATAAGAAGCATCTCTAGAAAGTATATCATTCATCTTAATAGGAGAATCTCATCATTGAATACCCTTATAATTAAGACTCAAATTAATGTGTGTTTGGTTGAGTTTCTCTATTGGTCAAAAGTATTTTTTTTTAATGTCAATAGCTCTTTTTCAAAAAATTTAATGGCATTTAGTTGTAATTGGAAAAGAGTTTTTGGGAATTAAAAAAGTTATTTTAATAATTTTTAATTTACACTTTTAGGAGTTGAGCTTTTTATATTTATATTTGTATATTAACATATATATCTTAATAATATTTTCTTAATTTCATAACATACTCTTAATAAACATAAACCTTATTCAATTAATATATTTTTAATATTTTGTTAAAAGCTACCATATCTTCTCGTCTTTACAACCATCATGTCTCTACAAGGCTCTATGTTTTTTTTCATATTTCGTGGTAGTTTGTTTTATTTTTAATTTTTTATACCAAACATAATAATTTATTTAATTTGTCGATTGCTATGTATTAATTTTACTTGAATTCTTATGAATTTGTATTTATTGACGTTTAGAGTTCTAATTATTTTGATTATTATTTCATAATAATCACTAAACTAAATTTAGCATGAATCATTTTTTGTGTTATCTATAAAAATACATTAGTAAATTTTAAAGATTAAATTATTTTATTTTATTTTATGTAAAAAGGATTGAACTATTTAGAATTTGAATGTAAACTTTATTAAATATCATTTTTAGTAATTTAATAATAGATAAGTACTTTTAATAATATATAACTAAATGATCTACTACAAAAAAAAAAATTAATTGATAACTAAATGATCAATGACTTTTTTAAAAAAAATTACTTTTAAAAGCTCTACTTAAAAAAAATCTATTAAAAAATTCAACCAAAAGAATCCTTAGCCAATAAATCTACAACAACATTATTTTCTTAAGAAGTATAAGAAAATCGAAAATTTTATATATTTGCTAGTATAATATCGACAATTAAGAATTTTCTCCATTAAATAATAAGAATGTTATTTTCTACCTTGTTTTCTAACATTCAATTTTTGTGAGAGAGAAGCGTTTGTACTATATGATAACTTTAAAGATATTTGGGACATAAAATAAATTACATTTCATACCATTAAAGAAATTTAGAGCATTATTCATGTGTAAATAAATTACGCATATAATATATCTTTATTTATAATTATTTTTAAAAAATTATTAGTTAATATTTTAAAATTAGATCTCTTTAAAAAACTTAAAAAATTAATTCTATTTATTTTGTTATTTCATTAACTTGACAATATTTGTAATATACAAATACAAGTAAATGTGGCACTTGAAGGACATAAATGTTAAATTATTAGTTTTTAAATATTTTTAGGTCATAAAACAAACAATTAAATAATTATATTAAAAATTATAAAATAAGAAAATAATTTGAGAGAAAAGACTCAATGATCCACCTCACAAATTTTATGTATTTTTTTAGTATTAACAAAAATTTTATATATTATTAAAAAATTTAAAACTTTTATTAAAAATTTATGAATTATTGTAAAAAAAAATTAGTTAGAAAGCAATTAAGAGGTTTCCCAAATAAAGATTAAGTAATCATCCTCTTTCTTGTAAGAAACAAATTAAAATCTTGTTAGAATCAAATGCCCACCCAATGCTAGATTCAAATGCTAATGAAAAGTCAATGATTGATAAATAAATACTTAAGGGATTTATCTTTTCTATGGTTAGGTCTTTGGATAGTAACATTTACAACATTAAACCTTATCGTAATGAAAATACTTTTCTTTGCATTTATTCTCATCATGCAGTTTGGATAATGAAACTCTTTTAAATAAAGCATAATACTACTTGCACTATCCATATGCACACGCTCATTTTGAAGATCAGTAGATATTGAGGTTAGGATATAAGATTTAACTCTCAATTCATCACTTATCCATTTCTAATAAGTTTCAACCTCTTTCAAAGATGCATTATCAGAAACACCTGTTATGTTTCTGATCATTGATATATCCAAGCTATTTCAAATCTAGAACAATTTTTAAATTCATAAGTCAGTCAAAATTATTTTTTTGGTTTCCTATAATTAGTGTTCATCTAATATATGTATCTACAAATTGCTCGTACTCATCTTATCTTATCTCTATAAGACAAAAGATGAGGTATTAGCGAAATATTTCTTATCGTTAATTAATAATGCTCTAGATCATGGATGTAGCTAGTACATATTTTCAATCTAAAAATGCCCTTCTGCTACTTTACGTATTCTCTTTAATCTCTCAAACGAAAAAAATAAAAGTTTAAACACCTTAAACTTTACAGTAAGAAGTAGACCCAATTGACATTCTACTATAGCCTTACGCTTTAGCAATATTGGCATTTGTAAAATCTGAAAGATAGACAACTCTTGTAAATTGCACCTCATGCAACTCTTACTATTGATCTTAAACACACTTTATCCTCACACTTTAGCAATATTGGGTAAATATATTTCAGATTAACCTATCAATGATCAAATATAAGTTACTGATACTACCCTCATGCTTTAGTAATATTAGGCAATACGTTCACTTATATTTGCTTTATCTAACGTTTAACCGATATAGTCTAAATAACACTGACTAATTCCTTACACTTTAGCAATGTTGGGAAGGACCAAGGTGACCCGTCAACACATATTGACAAGATGGACCATGCATAACATTATCTCATAATAAAATATATTTTGAATTTAATTAAAAGAGATTTGAAAAACTTTAACTGCATATCATGAGGATCTGATTCATAATCATCGATTTATTTTACGCAAGTATAACCAACCCTTACTAATAGGGCTTCCATTGTGGTTAATAGTGGAAAAAATAATTTATAATTTATAAAGCAGTTATATAACTTAAATAAACATCACATTCATAAAAAAATAAATAGAGTAAAATGGGCCCATCACAATGGTGTCACACACTATTGCAGCGCTAAAGTTAGTACCTTCAGTGTTGCATACCAAGGTGTTACGACTGTAGCACCAGTTATACTTTGAGTGCTGAAGCACTACATTCTCACTGCTGTAGCGCTAAGGTTAGTACCTTCAATGTTACAGCGTTATACAGCCATCGCCACAACGCCCTTGCTAGAATGCCTCAGTGCCAAACCATACATCGCCATAGAGTTCATCTAATTTTTATAAACACTGCTGTGAAAAGCACGTCCCACCCTAGTGCCTAAACAAACAATGTCTTGATTCTACATTTCTAACACTTAAAAATACAGTATCCATTATTCCTGGCATACCAATCAACTCAGAACACTCAATTATACCCAGATCAACATATAAACATGATCTTGTGCCATTGTTATAGTATGACCTAAGGGTGCATACATGTGATAGTGTTTATTGAATATTCAATGCATGACACACATACAATTATATAGCCAAATAGAAATCTAATTTCTTATTCATTAAACACATACTTCGTTGAAGTTAATTATAGTAATAGAATTTGAAAAACTTACCCTTGAAGCTATTCGGTGTAGAATTCAAACTTAAAGCTCACCTTTAAGTGTTCATTTGATCAATTCTAATCTTTAACTTTTGGTGGGATTAAAGAGTTAGAATAGTAGCATTTCAAATTTTCAACAAGATGATTTTTTGGATTCAGTTCAACTCTTGAACTAGTTTATCTTTCAAATGGCCGAAATGTGAAAAGGGACTTAATTGCAACATTTGTAAACCTTAGCTTATATATGGCCAAAAAATAAGGACTACAAGCTAAGGTCAACCATATTCGTATAATTATTCCATCATCTATATCATAGAAGAGCAGAGATATACATCATCACCATCAAATCTCTATATGTTCGACTGTGAGCTTATCTCTAAATTTGTATTTCTGTAAATAATATTCACAAACTCATTTATAATATTATTTAACCCTATGAAAAACTCTATTTTGGCTACAAGACTTATGGCCACAAGACTTCATGAAATAGAATCTTGAAGCGTGAAGATATAAAAACTCACCTATATGAGCTGGTGGATCCCATATCTACACACACCAGACTTTGTGAGCATCAAACCGAATCCAATAACACCTAGAGGTCAGACTAAGAAAGTTCTCTGATATGTATGGAATCAAAGGATAATGCATCACTCACAAGCTCATTGTGGCACTAAAGTCAAAGGACTATGAATACTACTCAACTTGAAAAGACCCCCCATTGATGGCTCTATGGGATGTCTATTAGAAGTCCTCGTGAGTCTCTTCAGTACTTAGTCGTCACTGAATACCAACATGATTATATGAGCTTTCACTAAACCTGTAATTTGCTAAGACTAACCGTCTAGACAACCTGATATAGACACATACTGATCCAAAAGGAATACCAATCAACCTGTGTCAGCAACCATAGATCAGAAATGATATTTTCGAGAACATACTGCATAACGAAGGTTGTTAACACTATTTGCAACTCCTTACAACTATGTCATTACTAATATATTACCAAGTTTTTGTCTGTATTTTAGACAATGCTCAAACTCTTTAGATTGCTAACTTTTAGCGATGACCTAAACTCCTTTAAATCAGATTTAAACTTCTTTAGATCTATAATGTTTGAAAAGTAACAAGTTTGGTACCATATTAATAATTTTATATGAAATGTTTATTGTATAAATATTAAACAATTAATATTCATATAAAATTAAAATTGCACATAATCACCAGCTCTAACAATAAACTTTAAAATGATTATTCATATTTGAAAATTCAAGAGAGAGGTAGGAAACCCAAGAGGTAATGTGAATTTGGTATTTAACAATTTATCCAATTACGAATAATGTAAAGAAAATAAAGTATAAGTAATTGCAGTAGATAAGAGAGTAGGGAAAGAGAAAGCTAACACTAGATATTTACGTGGTTCAACCCTTATCTCAACTTATATCCACACCTCAAAGCTAACCGTGTTTAGGGATTTTACTAGTTCGGTCTATCTTCCAAGACACTTTGATTAACTTCTTAGATGTTAATCAAATCTTTACAATTTGGCTTTCCTAGGTACCAATCAAACCCTGATTAGTTTCTTAGATATTAATCAATCCCTAATTAATTTCTTAGGTACTAATCAAATTCTCATAACGTGTTAGCTTCACCAAGTATCAACTAGACCCTTACAATGATTGATTTAGAGTATTAATTAAACCCTTACAATTTAAACTCTCTCATAGAGTATACACAACAATTAACGCTTATGGTGAGTATTACAATTGATATAAAGATTATATAGCTCTCTCCCACCTTCTAAACTTGAATGAAGCTTATATTTATAGTTACATAAGTAACTAGCCCTTTTTAGATGTTCATACAGTGTTTTATCTGTTGCTACAGTACATTTGACCGTTGCTATGGTGAATTTGATTGTAAATGATTGCTGCTATAGAGATTCACCGTTAACACAGTAATGTAACTGTTGCACAGTGATTTAACTGTAATGAACAGTGCCATTGCTATAGTCTTATATAGTGCTATTGCTACAATGATCCAAAGTTTTAAATTTTTTTTCATTTTAGTCCATTTTTAGAAACTTTCAAAACTTTGCACTTTGGTCCATAATTAATGTTTCTCAATTGCTTGGAACCATCAAAACCTTCAATACTTTCTAAGCCAACAACTTCCCCCTTTTGATGATGACAAACAATATATATAGCATTTGAAATTTTGTAAAGTATACCTCCCCCTCAATTTATGCTCCCATGCAATTAATCCGTTTTCTAATCCTTTAGAAAAAAAATCAAATTTATGTTAGCAATGATTAGAAGTGTAAAATTATTTCAAATATTGTACACATATTTTCCCCCCTTTAGAATCATAAAAAAGGAATGAGACAATTATAAGATTAAGAGGGATAATCAAAATTACATAAAAAATTATATATCAACAATCAAAGATTAATATGGATTTTGAATTTTTTTTGGTGCAAATACTTTTCTCCCTTATAAATTATAAAAATAATGAGACAATTATAAACGTAAGAGGGATAATAAAAACTACACACACACACACACACACACACACACACACACATACATATATATATATATATATATCAACAATCAAATATTAATATGGATTTTGATTTTTTTTATGCACATATTTCTCCCCATTTGGAATTATAAAAAATAATGAAACAATTATAAATGTAAGAGGGATAATCACAAACATATAATATATATATATATATCAATGATAAAAGATTAATATGGATTTTGATTTTTTTTAAAGCAAATGAATTTTAATGCTCCCCTTATATATTTTCTCTATTAGTGACATTTGGTGTTTAACAATTTATCCAATTACTAATAATGTAAAGAAAATAAAGCACAAGTGATTGCAGTAAATAAAACAGTAGGGAAAGAGAAAGCTAACGCCAAATATTTACGTGGTTCGGCCCTTATCCTGACTTACATCCATGCCTTAAAGCTAACCATATTTGAGAATTTCACTAGTTTGGTCTATCTTCTAAGACTCTTTGATTAACTTCTTAAATGTTAATCAAACTTTTACAAATTGGGTTTTCCAGGTACCAATCAAACCCTAATTAGTTTCTTAAATACTAATTAAACTTTGATTAGTTTCTGAGGTACTAATATAACCCTCACAACATGTTGGCTTTACTGAATACCAACTAGACCTTTACAATGATTGATTTAGGGTATCAATTAAACTCTTACAATTTAAACTCTCTCATAGAGTATATACAGAAATTACGGCTCATGGTGAGTATTACAATTGATATAAAGATTATAGAGCTCTTTCTCACATTCTAAACTTGAATGGTTAATGGAGCTTGTATTTATAGTTAGAGGAGTCACTAGCCATTTTTAGTCGGTGCTACAATGTTCTATCCATTGCTATAATACATTTGCCCCATTCTACAGTGAATCTGATCATTGCTACAATACATTTGATCGTTAATGGATGTTGCTACAGAGATTCACTGTTAACACAGTATGTAACCATTACATAGGGATTTAACCATCAATGAACAACACCATTGCTATAGTCTTAAATAGTGCTACTGCTATAATGATCCAACATTCTAAATTTTTTGCATTTTAATCAATTTTCAAAAAGTTTCAAAATTTTGCACTTTGGTCCATAATTAATCTTTCTCAATTGTTTAGAACCATCAAAACCTTTAATGCTTTCTAAGCCAACAATATTTTTAACAGTAAAAAAAGTTCTAATTTCTATTAGGCTCTCTCATTTATTCTTACAAAGTAGAAAAAGTACAAAACCAAGAATTGAAAATTTAAAAGCTATTAACTGCAGTCGCCATTTCCACTGCTCCACATGGTTATTCTTCATTAATGGCACTATAAGCTTCATAATCATTAAAAATGATAGTTGTAACTGTTAGGGTTATGCTTACGTGCCATCCCAGTTTTGTATAAATATTTGATATCTATACAAAGTATATTTTGTTATATCGCTAATTATATCTTAATTATATGGTTTAATGCTTGTTACGCTACAGACTCTATATTATATTAAGGAGTTCAGATACGATCTAAAATGGTTTAGACTGGTGCTAAGAGTTAGCAAATATCCCAATAGTTAGAACATTGTCTGTATGAGACAAAGACCTTAGAATATGCTTATAATGTTATAGTTGCAAGAGTTGCAATGGGTTACTAGGATGTGTTAATATGCAAGCATGTTCTCAAATATATTGTTCCTGATCTATTTCTACTAACGCAGGTCTATTGGTAGATCCCATTAATTTACATAGATTAGTGTATGTCTATATCTGTAGGGTACAGTTGGTCATTCCTCGCTGATTAGGATCTTGGAGATTGTATAGTCATACGGGTATTCAGTTAGGACTGAGTACTGAACAGACTAATGAGGACCCCAATAGACATCCTATGTTACCGTCAATGGAAGGTCATCTTGAGTTAAGTAGTATACTGGGTCTTCTGACCTGTGCACCACGGTGGGCTTATGAGTGATCCACCATACTTTCATTCCACGTATGTCAGAGACCTTTCATGGTCTGACCACTGGGTGTCGCTAGGTATGGTATGATGCTCATGGAGTCTGGTGTGTGCAGATATGGGATCCATCAACTCTTATACGGAGTGACATATCTAGATTCTCTTAGATAGTATCTCAAGAAATTCTTATGGCCATAAGCAACTAAGCCAAAAAGGTGTTTCCACAGGGTTAAACAATATGGCAAAGAGTTTACTTATATTGTTTAATGAGATACCATTTGGAGATAGGTTTATGGATGAGCACATGGGGATTTGACGGTGTTGATCTATGTCCCGCCTATCCAAGATATATATATGATGAAATGACTATACGTATGCGTTGTAACCTCAACTTGTATGGTTTAACCCGCTGATTTGTAATATTCGTGACATGTTCATAGAGCATTGCTCATAGACTTATGAAATAGTTCTATTTGACGAATCGGGTGTGGACTTAGTGAGTCCCGCAATATGGAGTCTACTCATTGTGCATTGGGATAGAGTACTGAATTAAATTGTTTAATCCAGTAATATCCAGCACTACTACAGGAATGCGTGTGTGTCTATGTTTAAGCGTTAAATACAATAATTAGTCAATAATTGTTATTCATTAATTGTAAAATGACACGTGGCATATTGTGAACCCTCAATTGAGTTTACCCAAGTGTAAAATTTTATGGGACCCGCTAAGGGGTATACTTGGTAACTATTCACGAGGGAAACAAATGGTCATTTCACACTATAATTATTTAATTATTAAATAATCATTATATATCTATTAAAAGATATTATTTTATAATATTATATTATTAATAATATATTATATATAATGCATGATAGTTGTCATGCATTATACATATAAAATATATTATTTTATTATTATTTTAGCTTTTAGTGGCTAATTATATTAATATTATATATAATAATATTATTTAAAACAAATAGAGATACATATATTTGTGTTTAGAAATGGGAATGGGTGAGGAAGAAGAATAAATGTTATTTTCCTTTCTAATTTCCATTTGGCTCTTAAATTAAAGAGGCAATTGTTGCTTCTTTTGATATTACTCCATCATGGGAGAGAAAGAGCAAGATTTGAAGAACCGGCCATTTAGGGGTTAAGGGTTAATCTTATACTAGATTAAGGAGCTATTGTTCTAGCTTGTCAAGCCCACTAAGTTGGTAACTAAAACTGCCGACGAGTGAGACTCCAGGCGGACTCCAAAGATATATGTATAAAAGTTACACGTATTGGTAATTTCTCAATTTTACCATTGATATATTAATTTGATTAATATATGTTTATGTGTTTATTGTATGTTTTAAATGTTCTGCTGCGTTAAATATGTATTAGATATGTATTTTTGCAATAAGCACAGGTGCACAAGCATACACCCCATTGTATAATTAATCCTCAACAATAACACCCTCAAATTTTGTATCTGATAAAAATGTATCAAATAAGATGATATTAATAAAATATTAAATTGTTATATATAAATTCATAAAATTTTTATCTCAAAATAAAAAAATTTAAAATTTCAAAATACAAATATTTAAATGGTCACACAAATATATACCAATTCCAAAATCACTTTGCCAATATATAAGAAATTTTCAATCAATAACACTTTAAATTCTAATTATAGCATATATGCATGTTATATTACAATAATATAAGTGGGTACAAATGTATAGCATGTAATTATGTATGATCATATTATAATCCATCACATAAATAAATAACATAAATTAACATTTAATTTAATTTCAGCTAGGTCCCCTAAGCCTTTAATTAGAACCCATAAAAGAAAAATAAATAAATTACATGAAAAGTACAGGTACATAATCCTAGTAGAATGTGATCTTCTGAAGTTCAAAATAGGTCTACCCCATTCTTCTTTGTAACTTTGTACATATGGGCTAAAGAATATTTATTGAGCCTATTGTATAATATTGCAAGGCAGTATAACTTTTAGACATTTATATAAAACAAATTCTCAAGAAAAGCCCAAGTGCCAAAAAAGACCAAAGTCCAATTCGGCAATTGAGTCTCCTAGGCCTAATAGAACATCTTTTATGTCCTAGTTGTACCTAGAGCTGTAGCATGAAAGATGTTATGCCAGCCGCCATGAGTGGCAGCCAAGGAACATACCCCGCCCGTGACTGAAGGTGGGTCTACACTTAGCAAGGCCATAAGTCCAGGCATATATTTTGCATGTCCAAGGCAGCCAACATTTGGAGCCTTGACATGCCTTGTATAACCAAGTGCCAAAAATGTTGGAACTAGTACTTATGTGCCATTCCAATATTGTATGAATATTAATTATTTAATATTTATACAATAAACATATCATATTAAATTGTTAATTCTATAATATGGTACCATGCTAATAATGTTACAGACATTGTATGATCTAAAGGAGTTCATATTTGTTCTAAAGGAGTTTTGATCAGTGTTAAGAGTTAACAGTACTAAGAATTATAAATGCTAAGAGTTAAAACTGCTAAGAGTTAGTAGGTTATAAGAGTCAATCTTATCTAAGGAGTTAGAGCCTTATATGTAGTGGGACAAAGACCTGAGAGTATACTAGTAATAACATAGTTTTAATGAGTTACAATTGGTGCTAGGAAATGTCATTATGCAAGTATGTTCTCAAACATTATGTTACTGATTTATTTTCATTGATGCGGGTCTATCGGTGAATCCTTTTATATAAATTAGTATATACTATATTTGTATGGTATAGGTGGTTTTCTTAACTAAACATGAACTTACTGGAAGTTCATATATGCATACGGGTATTCAGTGAGGATTGAGTATGGAACAAACTCATGAGGACCTTCATTAGACATCCCATGAAGCTGTCAAGGGTAGGTCTTCTAGAGTTGAGTAGTATTCATGGTCATTTGACTTGAGTGCCATGGTGGGCTTATGAGTGATCCACCATACTTTGGTTCCACATATGTCAGACACCTTTCATGGTCTGACCGCTACGTGTCGTTGGGTATGGTTCTATACTCATAGAGCCTAATGTGCGTAGATATGGGATCCGTTAGTTCACATGGGTGAGTTTTATATCATAATGCTCCAATATTATATTTTAAAAAGTCTTGTGGCCATAAGCATAAACCTGGGAAAAGATATTTTTGTAGGATTAAACAATATCGTAAAAGTGTTTACATATATTATTTGTTGAAATACAAATCTGGAGATAAGTTTACTGATGAACATATAGAGATTTGACGATGGTGATCTATGTCTCCGTTCATCTAGGATATAGGTGACGAAAGGATTATATGAATATGTTATGACCTTAGCTTGTATGGTCTAACATACTAATTTGTAATATTCGTGACGCGTGCGTAGGGCATCGATCACAGACTTATAGAATAATTTCCTTTGACAAATCAGGCGTGGACTTAGGGAGCCCCATAATATGAAGTATACTCGTTGTGCACTAGGGCAGCGTACCAGATTAAATAGTTCAATCCAGTAAATTCCAGCAAATAGGGATATTTGTTTTAGGTTCTCTCGTGATGTCAACTTGTCAAGACTGAAGTGTTCAGCACATCAATTAGTTAAGAATAATTGTTGATCAATGAGATCATGACACATGGCACATTGTAGGCCATTTATTGCTTGACTTTAAAATTACTAAAATGACCTTACTTGTGAGACAAGTAAAGTCATTTATTTATTCAAATTTTTTTGAATAAATAAATAAATTGATAATTGTTATTAATATTATTTTTTGAAGTCAAACAATATTTTTTTAAATCCCAAATCACATGATTTTATTTTTATTAATGTGATTAAAATAAAATAAATCATATTGAATGGTTTAATAGAATATGCCATACATAGTGGAGGCATATGTTGGTAACAAGTATTGAGAGGAAATTTGACAAATGTAAAAACAAAGTAATTCTTTCCCTTATCTACATGAATGGTCAACCATGAATTGTTGATAAAGAAAAACTGTTTTGCTTATTCTAACAAATCAACATATTATATAAATACTTTATATTTTATTTGGTAAAGACTTAAAACAATAAGGCATGGCTATGCATTTGTTGGCCATTATTTGAAGGGAAATAAATTTACTAATAGAAAAAAATTGGTTCATTTTTCTATGTGTATGAGATTCGACCATTTTGATAATTATGAGTGAGAGAGAAAGTTTTTAAATAGTTGGAGAATTGTTCATCTTATCTATAGATGTTGGTTTGGCCAAGATGGGGAAAGGAGAGAGAAAGATGAATTTTAGAGAATTAGAGCAATAGTTACTCTTAAAGAGATTGTTTTTTCTTCTTCTTCTTCATATACCATGGTCGACCATAGCTAAATAAATTGAAAAAGAAATTTTGTTTTATCAAAGAGTTGAATAAAAAAATATTTCATTGGAAAATGTTTTTAAGTGCTGTGTAAGAGTTGCATACTCAAAACACCATTTCCATTTTTTTTAAAACAAATGTAATTAGTTAAAGTGTTTAAGTAATGGTTAAAGAGCTAATCATTTGGTGTTTAAGAGTTAAACACCATTTTAGAAAATTAAAGATTGTTATTCTAAAGATCAAAGCTCACCCTATTGGATCCTAGAATTGTCGGAGAGTACGCTTTGTGGTGGACTCTGGTTTAAAATTTATCAAAGGCTTGACCAGTGATTCTTAATGTTTATTTTTCATTAGAGTAATGAAATTTAAAATTTAAATGTGTTTGTTGCACTAGAAGATTAGATTTTGAGTTCTACTGGGTTAATTGATGTATGTATAAATTTATTGTAATGAACACACACCACATGCATCACCCTAGAAAATTAGCACACTTTTAAATGGTATCAAAGCGTGATTGTTGTGTTGATTGGATGATTGGAGTGATAATTATGTAATTTGGGATATCCCTGAGCTATGGGGATGCATTTCAAGTGTTGAAAATGCAAAATCGAGAAGATAGCCTATGGGACACCGTGGCGATGAAGCTAGCACTACGGTACTAGGGCTTTCCAGGCTTCAGTATCGCAGCTCTGGATGAGAAGCTTCGTGACGCTGAGGTTTCCAGACCCCAACACAATGCTTAGAGTTTGGCACTGTGGCATTGGAGGTTCTGACTTCTACTGCTGCAGCACTGGGGATATAAATTTTAATTTTTCTAAAACTCTTTCTTAATCGGATTGAAAAGTGCTTCATTATGAGATAATGTTACTCGTTGGTCCATCTTGTCAATACGGTGTTAGACGGGTCACTACGGTCTTTTTCAATATTGCTTTAGTATGAGGGACTTGGTTGGTGTGACTTGGATTATGCCGATTAAATATGAGATAAGGCAAATACACGCGAACATATTGCCCAATATTACTACAGCGTGCGAGTAGTATTAGTAACATATATTTGATTATTGACAAGTTAATCTAGAATACACTTACTCAATATTACTACAGCGTATGGATGACAAGAGTTGTCTACCTATTAAGTTTACAAAGGCCAATATTGCTATAGTATGAGACTAAGGTAAAATGTTGATGGGATCTACTTTCCACTGTATAGTTTAAAGAGTTTAAACTATCATTATCTTGTTTGAGAGATTAAAGGGATTATGTAAAGCAGTGGGAGGATATTTTTAGATTAAAAAATGTATAATAGTTATACCTATGATCTAAAGCGTTATTATTAATGATGAGAAATGTTTCGCTATACATCTCCTATTTTGTCTTATAGAGATAAAATACTTGTTTATAGAGATAAGATATTAGTCTTAGAGACATAAGATACTTGTTTATAGAGATAAGATGTAGTAACCAGTATCCACGACTGGTAAGAATAAGTATTTATATATGTATAAATATACGTATTTTATTTGTATGTTGGGGATACTTGAATTATATATTGTTATTAGTAATATTTTTATAGGTTAAGGATATACGATTAGTATTGGGTTTATTTGTATGACTTTAGATTTATTTTAGGGACCAAATTGTTATACTTTGAAAGTTTTGGGGGCAAATTCGTAAATACCAAAAATTAGCCTCTTAGTATAAAAATACACTTTTAAACCCTAATTTACCATTTTTAGGTCGAGCTACCCATTTTAAGAGAGAGAAGAGAGAAATAGAGGAGAGAGAAAGAGGAGAAGAAGAAGAAAAAGAAGAAGAAATTGGAAATTTGAATTTCAAGAGGTATATTATACGTATTTCTCAATTTATTGGTATTAATTAAGTTAATTCCTTAAGTTTTGATTTCTGGAAATATGTATAATTAAGGATTTGATGTGTATTTCGTTTGATGTTGTGAGAATTGATGATGATCTATAAGATAGTTTGATAAATCATGATGAATTATGGAATTTCTGCTGGATAACCTCTTGATCTAGGAATTTTATAAATTGTTGTGATTCGATTCTGGTTTTGAATTTTGAGTATATGAAATTAGACATGTTTAGGATCATCTGAGACTTTGAATCGACTGAAAATCTCGGAAATTGAATTTGTAGTGAATTTACCAAAATGACCCTGGAATTCTGGAAATTTCCTGTGTAAACAGTATAATACAGTGGAAAATAATTTTTGACCTGCTGAATGATCTTTAAAAATTATGAATTTGTGGAATATGATAATTTTATATGTCTAATATGATATACTCGGAATTGAGAATTTGGATCAATGTGGTTGAAGTGTTATGAATTTCTAAAGTGTATCAGCTCATTGTAGTATTTGATTAACAGATTTTTAAAGTTATGAAATAAAATAGTTTTAAAATACTTTTGGCAGTTATTTGGAAGCAAAATATTTATCATGGACTGAGATATGTGTCAAGAGTAATTATGTGGTAGTTTTATAATTTTTGAGTTAGTATATGATTTTATAAAATTGGGAGATTGAATACTGTTCAGTAAGTATCTTGATCCTGTCAGGTTTGTAGTTTGGATTCGATGGTGTGTATGGAATGGATTGTGTAGGAATTTTGATATAATATTCATATATAAGAAGTATATATGAGTCAAGAATGATATATTCTGATTTCGGAGTAATTGGACATCATTTGATGTATTAGAAATTTTTGTTAAGTGTAAGTGGTCAGAATGACAGGTTTTGAGAAACCAAATATTTAGACCAATTTGATGTGATAAATGCATTGTGTATAATTTTGTAAGCTATTTAAAGTATTTTGTGTGAATTGTGAGGCTTATGAAAGGATTAATCTCCATTGATAGGTTAAGGAGATTTAAGCCTTGTAGCTGAAAGTGTTAAGAGGTAAGTATACTAGACTTACTACTGGAATCACAATAAACATAATAATTGTTTTGTATGATTTTGTAAATGGGGTTAAGAATATGTTTATGATATGTCAAAGTATATTTTGATATGAAATGTGAATATATGTTTATGAATGTGAGCATTGACATTGAGCATGGACATACATGTGTTTTTGAAAGTGAGCTTTCCAAAATAAGATGCGTTTAACAAAGAAAGCTTTTGAAGTGTAATATGTCCATGAGAAATATTTTGTGATTTGAGGGTACTTGAACTCACTGTTAACTTAGTAGGCATTTTATGTGATTTGTGGAGCCTTTATATGTGGCCTTTCCTTCGGGATTGGTATATGTTATGTGTTCCGTATGTAGGGAGGATCCTATTGGTACCTAAAGGAAGAGTGAGTCATCACATTCGTGTGGTGGCGTATTGGTACATGTGAGAGGACTCACCGATGATCAGGGTGAGGGTTTGGCTTTTACCTTCGGGCATAAGCGTTATATATGTGTGATTTAAAGACCTCACTTGTACTATTCCTCTCATACGGTATGTCACCTACGAGTGACATTTGGCTCATTATGTGATATGTGATATGTAAGTCCTACTAAGTAGTAGTCGAGTAATGGTATTCCTATTATGTGTTTTGAAAGAATGTGTAAGCGCTTACATGATATGTGATTTGATAAGATTATGATTTTGATTGATCACAGCATATCATACATATGCATTGTGTACATATATGTATTTGTATTTGATATATGAAAAATTAGTATGCTTACTGAGTTTTATACTCATTATAGTTTATGGTGATTTCAGGTAAATAAAGTGCATGTGGGCTTAGCGGATTTGGCAAGGCTTCTGCTGTTCCTTGGGTTCCCTAAGTTGCTAGGTTGTTGTGTGTTTCATTTGGGGACACGTGGGATAAGATATTTGGTTTGTCCCTATTGAATAAATACTTATGTATTATTTCATTGTGTGTGGATTGGATTTGGTTTAAGTTTTATAAAGTGTGGTTATTGGATGATTTTAAGTAAGAATTTGCAATGGATATATTCTGGGCTCCCGGTAACAAAGTTGCTACTGGTGACGTAGTAGAGTGTTAATCTCTGAGAAAACTCTGCGTATCTCCGGTTTAATAATTGTCCCAGTCATAATTCAATTGCTATAATTCTGAAAGAAATTGAAATGAATGTTTAAATATTGTCAAGAGAAGTTTATATTTATATGTTAGGTTATGGTTGATTTTAGTGTTGAACTTACTAGCAACTTGCTAAGGATTTCTGTGTTGAATGAAAGTTGAAAATTTTGTGTAATATTATTTATGAGTGTACATGCAGTGAATGAATGTAAGTGATGTCGTGTGTCGGATCTTTTGGGTCTGGGGCGTGACAGCTTTTATTGGTATCAGAGCTAAGATATGATTCTGTAGACTTTATGTGTCTAGTGAAGGGAACCCAGCCGATGCCAAATCCTTAAGATTGTATGTGTGCTTATTTATGTATATTGATTTATTTGATATCTTACTTACTTATCTTTGTGATTTTGAAAAGATGGGGCGTAATCCAAGAATTACTAGAAGTGCTGATACTGTGAATGAAAGTACTTCAGGAGAAAACCCTGCTACCATCCAAAATATTGTTCAAGCAGTGAATAATGTGCTTCAACAACAACGACCCAAAGCAGACCATAATGATAAATTCCATGTTATTGAGAAATTCAGAAAATTGCAACCACCATCATTTGAAGGCTCAAAAGACCCGCTGGTTGCTGAGGAGTGGATCCGTGAGTTGGAAAAGATATTCAGCCTCCTCGAATGTTCAGATTCACATAAAGTCAGTTGTGCCACTTACATGCTTAAGGAGGGAGCCAGTCATTGGTGGGAGATGACCATACGGACACTGAATATTGATAAGAACAAGATAACATGGGAAAGATTCAAAGAAGTATTTAATGAAAAATACTTTCCCCAGTCCTTAAGAGATGAGAAAGAGGCAGAATTTATCCACCTTACTCAGGGCAAAATGTCAGTAACAGAATATGAGAGGAAGTTTGAGGAGTTGTCTAGGTTTGCTCCCCACTTAGTAGACACAGAAGCACGTAAGGCCAAGAGGTTTCAGATGGGTCTTAAACCAGAAGTGAGAAGGTTACTCTCTGTCCTTGATCTACAGACTTACAGTGCAGTATTACAGAGGGCTGAAATATTAGCAAGGGATGAGGAATTGGCAGCACCATCTGAGTCCAAACATATGGGTTATCATCGATCAGAAAAGAGACCTTGGGTTAAAAATAATCAGAAAAAGTTTGACAGGTGGAAAGGAAAGAAGAGGCATAGGAATGATGACATTGAAAAGAAGGATTTTCCATTATGTGATACATGTGGGAGACCACATGGAGGGGTGTGTTTCAGAAAAAGTGGAGCTTGTTTTAAGTGTAGAAAGATTGGTCATTTTATTCAGGATTGTCCAGAGATGAAGAATGATCAGGGAGGATTTAAGAAAGATCAGAAAGCTCAAGCAAGAGTCTATGCTCTTACCAGAAAAGAAGCAGATGATTCACCTTCTGTGGTGACAGGTACAATTTCCATATCTGGCCAGCATGGTTTAGCTCTTTTTGATTCGGGTTCTACCCATTCATTTGTGTCACATGCATTTGTTAGTAATATGGGGGTTGTGCCAGAACCTTTGGGTGTAGATTTATGTGTTGCAACTCCTTCAGGAGATTTGATGTGTGCTACAAATGTGGTAAAATCATGTAAAATTGAAATAGGAGATAAGGTGCTACAAGCAGATTTGATTATCTTGAATATGTATGATTTTGATGTTATATTTGGCATGGATTGGTTGTCTATGTACCATGCTAATGTTAAATGCTTTGAGAAAGAAGTTGTTTTTCAACCACCCGGGGAGCCTGAGTTTAGTTTTATTGGTTCTAAGTTATGCTCTTTGCCAAAAGTAATATCTGCTTTACAAGCTTGGAAAAGTCTTAAGAAGGGTTGTCAGTGTTTCTTAGCGACTGTAGTGGATACAAAGAAAGAAGAAATGAAAATCCAAGATGTTCCAGGCGTGAATGAGTTTATAGATGTATTCCCTGAAGATTTACCTGGAGTTCCACCAGATCGAGAGATTGAATTCATGATAGAACTTCTGCCAGGAACCAGTCCTATATCTAAAACACCTTATCGTATGGCACCAGTAGAGCTTAAAGAGTTGAAGGAACAGCTACATGAATTGCTTGAGAAGGGGTTTATTCGCCCGAGTGTTTCACCTTGGGGTGCTCCAGTTCTTTTTGTTAAGAAGAAAGATGGTTCAATGAGATTATGTATTGACTATCGAGAGTTGAACCGTGTGACTGTAAAGAATAAATATCCACTTCCAAGAATCGATGATTTATTCGATCAGTTGCAAGGAGCTTGTGTATTCTCAAAAATTGATCTTCGTTCTGGCTATCATCAATTGAAGATCAAGAAAGAAGACATTCCAAAGACTGCATTTCGTACCAGATATGGGCATTATGAGTTTATTGTTATGCCATTTGGGTTGACAAATGCACCTGCTGCCTTTATGGATCTAATGAATAGAGTATTCAAGGATTATTTGGATAGGTTTGTTATTGTGTTTATTGATGACATCCTAGTGTACTCTAAGAGTAAGGGAGAACATGAAGAACACTTAAGAAAAGTCCTACAAGTGTTAAGGGAGAAGCAGCTTTATGCAAAATTCAAGAAATGTGAATTCTGGCTAGATCGAATGGTATTTTTGGGACATGTTGTTTCCTCAAAGGGAATTTCAGTGGATCCAAGCAAAATTGAAGCAGTGGTGAATTGGTCCAGACCAACTAATGTGGGGGAAATTCGAAGTTTTCTTGGGCTGGCAGGATATTATAGACGGTTTGTTGAAGGATTCTCTAAGATAGCTTCACCTTTAACTCAATTGACAAGAAAGAATGTCAAGTTTCAGTGGTCAGAAGAATGTGAGAAAAGTTTTCAAGAACTCAAGCATCGGTTAGTATCTGCTCCCATACTAACCATCCCTTCTGCTTCTGCTGGATTTGTGATTTATAGTGATGCTTCCAAGAAAGGGCTTGGGTGTGTATTAATGCAGGATGGAAAGGTAGTGGCATATGCCTCACGACAACTAAAGACTTATGAGCAGAATTACCCTACTCATGACTTGGAGTTGGCTGCAGTAGTTTTTGCTCTGAAAATTTGGAGGCATTATCTTTATGGAGAAAGGTGTGAAATTTACACAGATCACAAAAGTCTTAAATACTTCTTTACTCAAAAGGAGTTAAATATGAGGCAACGTCGATGGTTGGAACTAGTCAAAGATTATGACTGTGTAATTAACTACCATCCGGGAAAAGCTAATGTTGTAGCAGATGCTTTGAGTAGAAAATCTTCAGGACATATGGCAGCACTTTTGACTACTCAAAAGCAAATTTTGTTGGATTTAGAAAAGCTTGGCATTGAAGTGGTAAGATCTAATGATAGGGCTTATGTTGCAAGTATGTCCATTCAGCCTACCCTAATTAAGAGAATTAAGGAAGCACAAGGTAATGATGTGCATCTGAAGAAAATTATGGAAGAAATTTCATTGGGTAAAAGGCCTAACTTTGCTATTTTTGATGATGGAGCTCTACATTTTGAAGGTAGACTTTGTGTGCCTAATAATGATGAGTTGAAAAATGAGATCTTGGTTGAAGCTCATAGTTCACCATATACTGTCCATCCGGGAGGTACCAAGATGTATCGAGACCTACGAGCTATTTATTGGTGGGTTAATATGAAAAGAGAGATTGCAAAATTTATAGAGCAATGTTTGACATGTCAGCAAGTTAAGGCAGAACATCAGAGACCATCTGGGTTATTGAAACCTTTATTGGTACCGGAATGGAAATGGGAGCACATAGCCATGGATTTTGTAGTTGGGTTGCCAAGTACACAAAAGGGCTACAATGCCATATGGGTGATTATTGATAGGCTAACAAAATCAGCACATTTTATTCCAATATGCACCACTTATTCCATGGATAGGTATGCCCAATTATATGTTGATGAAATTGTGAGGCTTCATGGAGTACCTGTGTCAATTGTATCTGATAGAGATCCCCGATTTACTTCAATATTTTGGAAGAGCCTACATAATGCCATGGGCACGAAGTTAAACTTCAGTACTGCATTCCACCCACAGACTGATGGTCAATCTGAAAGGACCATTCAAATTCTAGAAGATATGTTGAGAGCATGTGTGTTAGACCTTAAAGGTAGTTGGGACAAACACCTTTCATTAGTGGAGTTTGCATACAACAATAGTTATCAATCAACTATTGGTATGGCCCCATATGAAGCTTTGTATGGAAGAAAATGTAGATCTCCTGTGCATTGGGATGAAGTTGGAGAAAGAAAAATTTTAGGGCCAGAGATTGTCCAGCAAACTTGTGAGGTTATAGAGAAGATAAGAAAAAGAATGAAAGTGGCTCAGAGTAGACAGAAAAGCTATGCAGACAATAGAAGAAAAGATCTAGAATTTAAGGTGGGTGAAAAAGTATTTCTTAAGGTTGCTCCAATGAAAGGAGTCATGAGATTTGGCAAGAAAGGAAAGTTGAGTCCAAGATTCATTGGTCCATTTGAAATCCTTGAAAGGATAGGTGATGTAGCTTATAGACTTGCCCTTCCTCCATCATTATCAGGAGTTCATAATGTGTTCCATGTGTCCATGTTGCGAAAATATGTTTCAAACTCCTCACATGTGTTAAGCTATGAGCCACTTCAACTTAGGGATGATCTCACTTATGAAGAAGTGCCCATTAGGATTTTGGACAATAAGGAGCAAATTCTTCGTACTAAGAAGATTGATTTGGTAAAGGTTTTATGGAGAAACCATGCAGTTGAAGAGGCAACCTGGGAACGAGAAAAGGAAATGAGATCTAAGTATCCTCATTTATTTGCTTAAGTTATGAATTTCGAGGACGAAATTCTTATAAGGAGGGGAGAATTGTAGTAACCAGTATCCACGACTGGTAAGAATAAGTATTTATATATGTATAAATATACGTATTTTATTTGTATGTTGGGGATACTTGAATTATATATTGTTATTAGTAATATTTTTATAGGTTAAGGATATACGATTAGTATTGGGTTTATTTGTATGACTTTAGATTTATTTTAGGGACCAAATTGTTATACTTTGAAAGTTTTGGGGGCAAATTCGTAAATACCAAAAATTAGCCTCTTAGTATAAAAATACACTTTTAAACCCTAATTTACCATTTTTAGGTCGAGCTACCCATTTTAAGAGAGAGAAGAGAGAAATAGAGGAGAGAGAAAGAGGAGAAGAAGAAGAAAAAGAAGAAGAAATTGGAAATTTGAATTTCAAGAGGTATATTATACGTATTTCTCAATTTATTGGTATTAATTAAGTTAATTCCTTAAGTTTTGATTTCTGGAAATATGTATAATTAAGGATTTGATGTGTATTTCGTTTGATGTTGTGAGAATTGATGATGATCTATAAGATAGTTTGATAAATCATGATGAATTATGGAATTTCTGCTGGATAACCTCTTGATCTAGGAATTTTATAAATTGTTGTGATTCGATTCTGGTTTTGAATTTTGAGTATATGAAATTAGACATGTTTAGGATCATCTGAGACTTTGAATCGACTGAAAATCTCGGAAATTGAATTTGTAGTGAATTTACCAAAATGACCCTGGAATTCTGGAAATTTCCTGTGTAAACAGTATAATACAGTGGAAAATAATTTTTGACCTGCTGAATGATCTTTAAAAATTATGAATTTGTGGAATATGATAATTTTATATGTCTAATATGATATACTCGGAATTGAGAATTTGGATCAATGTGGTTGAAGTGTTATGAATTTCTAAAGTGTATCAGCTCATTGTAGTATTTGATTAACAGATTTTTAAAGTTATGAAATAAAATAGTTTTAAAATACTTTTGGCAGTTATTTGGAAGCAAAATATTTATCATGGACTGAGATATGTGTCAAGAGTAATTATGTGGTAGTTTTATAATTTTTGAGTTAGTATATGATTTTATAAAATTGGGAGATTGAATACTGTTCAGTAAGTATCTTGATCCTGTCAGGTTTGTAGTTTGGATTCGATGGTGTGTATGGAATGGATTGTGTAGGAATTTTGATATAATATTCATATATAAGAAGTATATATGAGTCAAGAATGATATATTCTGATTTCGGAGTAATTGGACATCATTTGATGTATTAGAAATTTTTGTTAAGTGTAAGTGGTCAGAATGACAGGTTTTGAGAAACCAAATATTTAGACCAATTTGATGTGATAAATGCATTGTGTATAATTTTGTAAGCTATTTAAAGTATTTTGTGTGAATTGTGAGGCTTATGAAAGGATTAATCTCCATTGATAGGTTAAGGAGATTTAAGCCTTGTAGCTGAAAGTGTTAAGAGGTAAGTATACTAGACTTACTACTGGAATCACAATAAACATAATAATTGTTTTGTATGATTTTGTAAATGGGGTTAAGAATATGTTTATGATATGTCAAAGTATATTTTGATATGAAATGTGAATATATGTTTATGAATGTGAGCATTGACATTGAGCATGGACATACATGTGTTTTTGAAAGTGAGCTTTCCAAAATAAGATGCGTTTAACAAAGAAAGCTTTTGAAGTGTAATATGTCCATGAGAAATATTTTGTGATTTGAGGGTACTTGAACTCACTGTTAACTTAGTAGGCATTTTATGTGATTTGTGGAGCCTTTATATGTGGCCTTTCCTTCGGGATTGGTATATGTTATGTGTTCCGTATGTAGGGAGGATCCTATTGGTACCTAAAGGAAGAGTGAGTCATCACATTCGTGTGGTGGCGTATTGGTACATGTGAGAGGACTCACCGATGATCAGGGTGAGGGTTTGGCTTTTACCTTCGGGCATAAGCGTTATATATGTGTGATTTAAAGACCTCACTTGTACTATTCCTCTCATACGGTATGTCACCTACGAGTGACATTTGGCTCATTATGTGATATGTGATATGTAAGTCCTACTAAGTAGTAGTCGAGTAATGGTATTCCTATTATGTGTTTTGAAAGAATGTGTAAGCGCTTACATGATATGTGATTTGATAAGATTATGATTTTGATTGATCACAGCATATCATACATATGCATTGTGTACATATATGTATTTGTATTTGATATATGAAAAATTAGTATGCTTACTGAGTTTTATACTCATTATAGTTTATGGTGATTTCAGGTAAATAAAGTGCATGTGGGCTTAGCGGATTTGGCAAGGCTTCTGCTGTTCCTTGGGTTCCCTAAGTTGCTAGGTTGTTGTGTGTTTCATTTGGGGACACGTGGGATAAGATATTTGGTTTGTCCCTATTGAATAAATACTTATGTATTATTTCATTGTGTGTGGATTGGATTTGGTTTAAGTTTTATAAAGTGTGGTTATTGGATGATTTTAAGTAAGAATTTGCAATGGATATATTCTGGGCTCCCGGTAACAAAGTTGCTACTGGTGACGTAGTAGAGTGTTAATCTCTGAGAAAACTCTGCGTATCTCCGGTTTAATAATTGTCCCAGTCATAATTCAATTGCTATAATTCTGAAAGAAATTGAAATGAATGTTTAAATATTGTCAAGAGAAGTTTATATTTATATGTTAGGTTATGGTTGATTTTAGTGTTGAACTTACTAGCAACTTGCTAAGGATTTCTGTGTTGAATGAAAGTTGAAAATTTTGTGTAATATTATTTATGAGTGTACATGCAGTGAATGAATGTAAGTGATGTCGTGTGTCGGATCTTTTGGGTCTGGGGCGTGACATAAGATATTAGTCTTATAGAGATAAGATAAGTATAAGCAATCCATTTGTACACTTGATCTATACACACCAACTATAGGGTACCGAAAAATATTTATACTTGCTTTTGAATCTCATAATAGTTATAAATTAAGAAATACTTGGATATATAATTGATCAGGAGATAATTAATAGTTGTTTCTGATAATATCTCTTTGGAAGAGGTGGAAATTTATCAAAAATGGATTAAGAATGATTTGGGAGTCAAATCATGTATCTTAGCCTCAATATCTAATGAAGTTCAGTGAGAGCATATATACATGGGATGTGCAAGTAGTATAAGGCTCCTTTTAAAAATATATTTGATATATCCAAACCACAGATAGAGAATACTCATAATTAAAAGTGTTTCCGTTGTGATAAAGTTTGAAATAGTAATTGATACTTTTCAAGGTACCTTGACTTAGAAAAGATAGACCCCTGGATATCTATTTACCAAACATTGACAATTTAATAAGAAATATTGCTAAGAGTACAAGGGTATAAAATACTATTTGTTCTTCTCATATCTACAAAGCATTGTATGATTTGAGGAATGCTAGAAAGCGGTGAAAAAAAAGTACAGTTTCGAGTAGAAATGGAGATTTCCTGCACGTGGTAGTTGTTAAGACTTTTAAGTCACTTCTTTATTCTAGTAGAAGCATTATGTTGTATAATTGATATTATATGCCAATCATTATCAGAAAAATCTTATCACTCCCTATAATGGACAGAGAGGTTATTATAAACACATCAAAAATAGTTTCTTATATTTATATAATAATAATAATGTTTTGCTAACTAAATGTCAATTAATAAATAGCCGCTATATCTTAGATACAACATGAAATGTCTAGGTGAACAAAATAAATAGTAGTTCAAGAAATTTAAATAATTAAAAACAGTGGCACATAAGATTAGGCTATATAATTGTGAGACGATTGTCTCGTCTAACTAAAGATGGTCAGATACTTAATCTGACTATAGAAACCTTGGTCAATTTAAGAATTCTGAATTTAATGAAAAATGACAAAATCCTTATGTAGGTGTTGGACACTGGGTCACTTATTTACTGGAATTAGTACATAGTGACGTATATGGTCCAATAAATAATACTACCATGGGTAGATTTCGATACGAACATATGGCTTTGGGAAACACAGGTTAGAAATATTTGAAGTGTTCAAAGAATTCTAACTAAGAAATAGAGAAATAAACCTTTATGTATATAGAATGCCTTCGATTAGATCAAGACAGATTATACATAATCAGTATCTCACAATTATTTATAGAAGAATGAGATTCTCGCTCAATATAGTCCTTCAGATACTCCTTAGCACAAAGGCGTCTTAAAGTTGAAGAGTCAGACTTTATTTGATATGGTTCGATTGATATTAAGCTTCATCAATCTTCTAGAATATCTTTGGGTTATGCTCTAGAAACTGTCATTCACCAATTGAATAGAGTTCTATCAAAAGCTATTCCTTCTACTCTATATGAGATATAGACTATAAGGAAACTAAGTCTTAAGTATATTAAGATTTGGAGTTATTCTAATTGCATAAGACTTTCACAATAAGATAAATTTGCACTCAAAAGGTACAAGTATCAGTTCATTGGGTATCTCAAGCATTTAATGGGATATCAATTCTATAATATACAGTAACAAAACTTATTCGTTGCTCATAACACCACTTCTCAGGAGAAAGAGTTTCTCATAGATTGTGGGGATTAGAGAAATATTGAACTCGATGAAGTTAATCAAAAAGTATATGAACCAACGGTAGAATTTCAAGTTCAAATGAATGAAATATCTTTACACATTCTCCTTATAGGTTTGAAAAGATATTAAGGCCACCAGTAAGGTCTATTTGATACATGAAGGTGCTTTTGTTGTTTTCTTAGTTGAAAAAATCCTTTGACTTTTAGAGAAGCGATGTTTGACATTGCTTCAAAACAAAATGGCAAGATTCCATGAAATCTAAAATTGACTTTACGCAAGATAATCTAGTCTAGGACTAGATTGTGCTTCCTATAAGAATTGTTCCTATTTGTTGTAAAAGATTTTACGCAGAGGAAGTGTGGGGGCCATATCAAGATAGAGATCTTCAAGGCCTGACTAATGATAAAAGGTTACACTCAGAGATCTGAGATGTTATGAGGAAACTTTTTCACCAGTAACTATGCTAAAATTAATTAGAATTTCACTAGTCTTCTTAAAGATGGAATCTTTATTTTGATGAGATAATTAGAGGGTCTGATTTCATTAAAAACAAAGAGAAAACACGTGTGTTCAAAAAGGGCGATGGGAGCATAATTATCTTTCTAGTTCTCTACGTTGAAAACATACTTAATGTTGAAAGCGACATTGGTATGTTGTAATTCAATCAGTTAAGAGTTATCTAAGTTAGAACTTCTCCATAAAAGATTTGAGAAAGGCTTTTTATATACTAGGTATAAAGCTTTGTAGAGATAGAGTTAAGAAGCTAATAGGACACTCCCAATCTCCGTACATAGATTAAATTCTGAAAAGGTATAACTTTATTAATTGTGAGACAGTTAATGTACCTATCAAACATAACATTCATTTTCTAAGAAGAAGTGTCATTAGGTAAAAGATGAAAGGGTTAGAGGGTCTAATATATCATATGCATTAGCTGAAAATAGCTTGATGTATGTCATGTTATATATAAGACCTGGATTTGGATAGCTATAAGTGTTACGAGTTGATATAAGTCTGATCCAGATCATAACCATTAGATGGTTATGAAATTCATCTAATACACCTTAGAGGTATAGAGGATAAGTTTATGAATTATAGAGAAATTTTGTTACAAGTGAGAGGATTCACAAACTCATACTTTCAATCTAGTCCGGATGGTAGAAATTTTACATCTGGTATTGTATTTCTCCTCATTGGTACCAGAACTAGTTGATAATGTGTAATTTATATGTCCAAAACTAATTCTGCCTTAGAGGTACAATATATTGCAGCTTGAGAAGCCTGCAAAGTTAGTTATGTTGATATTTAAGCTAGTTGCAGTGCTTAGAATAGTTTCGAACTCAGTGGTTCTTATCCCACTATAATGCAACAATAATAGAGTAATTGTTTAAGCCAAGAAGCCATATGGCACATCAGTATTCTAATTATGTGGACTCTAAATACCACATAATTAGAAAGTTATTGGCTAATAGAGATATAATAGTATCTATGATACATTCTCTGGATAACGTAGCAAACTCACTCAGGCCTAAACTCTTAGGGTATTTGAGAAACACGTAGAGTGTATTGGTATAAGATACCAGTATAAATGACACTAGAGCAAGTATGAGTTTATTGGAACTGGTGCTTACATGTCATTCCAATATTGTATCAACATTAATTATTTAATATTTATACAATAAATATTTCATATTAAATTGTTAATTCTATAATTTATGGTACCATGCTTATAACACTACAGATATTTTATAGTCTGAATGAGTTTAGATTTGGTCTAAAGGAGTTTAGACCAGTGTTAAGAGTTAGCAGCATTAAAAGTTATAAATGCTAAGAGTTAGCACTGTTAAGAGTTAGTAGGTTATAAGATTCAGGCATAGAGTATACTAGTAATGACATAGTTGCAATAGGTGCTAGGAAATGCCATTATGCAAGTATGTTCTCAAACACTGTGTTTCTAATCTATTTTTGTTGATGCGAGTTTATCGGTGAATCCGTTTAATATATAGATCAGTGTATGTTATATCTTTATGGTACAGATGATTGTTCTTAGCTGACCATGAGATTACTAGAAGCTCATATAGGCATATGAGTATTCAGTGAGAACTGAGTACCGAATAAACTTATGAGGACCTCCAATAGGCATCCCGTAAAGCTGTCAATGGTAGGTCTTCTCGATTTGAGTAGTATTCGTGGTCCTTTTACCTGAGTGTCATGGTGGGCTTGTGAGTGATCCACCATACTTTGTTTCCACGTATGTCAGAGACCTTTCATGATCTGACCGTTATGTGTTACTGGATATGGTGTGATGCTCATAGAGTCCAGTGTGTGTAGATATAAGATCCGTCAGCTCACATGGGTTAGTTTTATATCCTAATACTCTAAAATTGTATTCTAAGAAGTCTTATAGCCACAAGTATAAACCAGGGAAAAGAGTTTTTTGTAGGATCAAACAATATCACAAATGTGTTTACGTATATTATTTATCAAAATACAAATCTGGAAATAAGTTCACTGATGAACATATAGAGATTTGACGGTGGTGATCTATATCTCCGTTCATCCAGGATATAGGTGATGGAATGATTATATGAATATATTATGATCTCAGCTTGTATGGTGTAACACGCTAATTCGTAATATCCGTGACGTGTGCATGGGGCATCGATCACAGACTAATGGATTAGTTTTATTTTACAAATCAGGCATAAACCTAGGGAGTCCCACAATATGAAGTGTACTCGTTGTGCATTGGGGTAGCGTACCCGATTAAATAGTTTAATCTAGTAAATTCTAACAAATTGGGATATTTATTTTGGGTTCCTTCAGGATGTGCACTTATGTACACTTAAGTGTTAAGTACTTTAATTAGTTAACAATAGTATTTGACCAATGAGCTGATGACAGACGGCACATTGTAGGCCATTTATTATTTAACTTTGAAATTATCAAAATAACCTTACTTGTGAGACAAGTAAAGTCATTTATTTATTCAAAAATATTTTGAATAAATAAATAAATTGCTAATTGTTATTAAAAAGAATTTTGAAGTTAAACAATAATTTTTTAATTTACAAATCACATGATTTTAATTTTATTAATGTGATTAAAATAAAACAAAGCATGTTGAATGGCTTAATAGAATATGCCATACATGGTGGGGGCATGTGTTGCCAAAAAGTATTAAGAGAGAATGTAACAAATGTAAAAACAAAGTAATTCTTTCCTTTTAACTACATGAATGGTCGGCCATGAATTGTTGATACAGCAAAAATATTTTGCTTATTCTAACAAGTCAACATATTATATAAATACTTTATATTTTATTTGGTAAAGATTTAAAACAATAAGGCATGGCTATGCATTTGTTGTAGGCCATTATTTGAAGAGAAATGAATTTACTAATAGAAAATGAATTGGTTCATTTTTCCATATGTGTAAGAGTCGACCATTTTGATAAGTATGAGTGAGAGCATGTTTTCTAATATTTGGAGAATTGTTCATCTTCTCCATAGATGTTGGTTCGGCCAAGATGGAGAAAGGAGAGAGAAAGATAAGTTTTAGAGAATGAGAGCAATAGTTGCTCTTAAAGAGATTTTTCTTCTTCTTCTTTATATACCATGGCCGGCCATGGGTAAATAAATTGAAAAATAAATTTTATTTTATCAAAAAGTTGAATAAAACAATATTTCATTGAAAATTATTTTCAAGTGTTGTGAAAGAGTTGCATACTCAAAACACAATTTCTAATTTTTTTTTAAACAAATGTAATTAGTTAAAGTATTTAACTAGTGACCAAACCTTAAAGAGTTTATGTAATGGTTAAAGAGTTAACCATTTGGTGTTTAAGAGTTCAATAGTATTGCTGAAAATTGAAGCTGTTATTCTAGTGATCCAAGCTCACCCTAGTTTGATCCTAGAATTGCAGGTGAGTACTCTTCGTGATGGACTCTGTTTTGAAATTTTCTAAAGGCTTGACAGGTGACTTTCAATCTTTATTTTTCATTAGAGTACTGAAATTTAATTTTAAATGTATTTGTTACACTAGAATATTAGATTTCTAATTCTGTTACGTTAATTTATGTATGGGATGTGTAAATTTTATTGTAATGAACACACACCATATGCATGTACCCTAGGCATTTGGCACTTGGCTATGGGTCTTTTACCAAAAAATAAAATAAAAAAAAACATTACAAAATTTTGTACTCCTTTATGATTTTAACAGTTTTGGTTTAATCTGAATTAAGAGTAATTAAACCTAATCCTAGAGGACCATGTAATTAATAACCAAAGGATCTATATACAAAACATCATTTCATCATATGAATAAAATAAATATACAAGTATCCACTCTTACACACATTCTCATTAATCATGATTTCATAAAAACCTTGGCTTTAATACCCACTGTTTGTTTACATAAAACATTTGTAGCGAAATTTAACAAACAAATTCAGATAAAAACTCTTTTTATTTATTATTAAATCTTTATGAATATATAATTTGGGTGCAGAATTGAAAATAAGAATCAAGAACATACCTTGAATTCACGCTTAGATTTTTTTCACTAAAAGATTTTCAACCAAGTCTTTATATCACAATAAATGAAATAGTGGGCTTCCTAATACAATTAAAAATATATTTCACATATTTTTTCTTTGTGTTTGGCATGACTGCTTGTGTTTTCTTTTCTTTCCTTATCTCTTCTTTTTATGATACTTCAATTAAAATAAAACTCTTTTATTTTAATTTAATAAATTAATAATAATATTTATTAATTAATAATTTAAAAAAGTATCTCTCTAAAACTATGGAGATAAAAATGTGAGCAAAAAATAATCCCACTTTCTTTGGTTCACATATAATACTCAATATTTTAGTGTTGTTAGACTTTCAATTTTGACTTATCAAAATTAATTTTTATAAAAGAAAATTTATAGGAAAAATTATTTTTGACATGAGATACACATTCAATATAGTGAAAATTCTTGCGTTGGACATATTTCCCTACTGTAAGGAGAGAAGATTATTTTTTAGATAATTTCAAAAATTATCCAAAAAATCTCTTTGATAATTTTATAAATTATCTTTGATTTTTATCTATTTAATTTCTCAAATTAAATATTATATTTGGATATGATATTATCTTTAAAGTTATTTAATTCTCAACTAATTAATTATCTCAAAATATAAAAATCATAAGAATTTTAAAAACTATTTTTTGGACACAACGATTGTATAATAAAATTAAATTCTTTTAATTGTTCATTGTAATAAACTAAGAGGTGATATTGGAGACTTATGGACCCATAATTTCAAGTTTTAATAAATTTTGAAGAATTAATTAAACTCTTTAATTAATTAATTAATTAATCTAATTTATCATTTCAAGTGTTATTCAACTTAAAACCTGAAATTATACTCTTGAAATTGCATATATAATTTACTCAAAAAACTTAGAGTAGTTCATTGATTTCATCATTACATGCAATTCAACAATTCAAAGATGGTTTATGATTATAGTTAGGTCAATTCCTATTTTACTCCTCTAATTACTTCTTTATTCTTAAGTACTATTAAGTCACTAATAAACAATTAATTTGTAAACTGATTATAAATTAAGCACTCTAATCATTCAGTTCTAGAAATAATACCTAAGCGAATCTTTTTTCTAACTTCTATTAAGAAGTAATGAATTCTATATTTTTAAATCACATTCCCAGCTGCTTATCTTACTGTGCAACCAAAATACAAACTCTTAGCATGTTCTTTAGACAAACCATAGTGAGTATTTCAAATGACACAGTAATGCAAGTAGGAATTAATAATCGCTTAGGATTAAAGTTGATCTATATAGAATCATTAGTTGACGTTATTTGAATTCTTAATTAACAACAGTATTTTTCATAAAAATTCAAACTCTATCTAGTCTAGTCCTACATAATCATAATATATAAAGTGCCTATATCATAGTGTCACTACATTAGTGATCTAGATAAAATAACCACATTTTCCAACGTCCGTGGACCGCACTAGTAATATTTAATTAAAAATCTTAAACTTAAATTAATTTATTATGGAATTTTTTCTGTTATATTATCCCTAACCTTAATCCTTTTCTATATAATAATTATAACCTAAAGTCATGATCATTTAAATAAAGCGAGATTTTTGATATTTACATCATAACATTATAAACACTTTTCAAGTATAAAATTAGAACTTTATTTATTCATAAAAATAGTACAAATAAATACTTTTAGGGTACTCTATCTAACATAGCCTTACCTAACTAAAAAAATCTCAAGTTTTAAGCCACCTTCATGTCTAGTGGTGCACTCACACATTCATCTTCACGGAGAACCCTTAAAGTAATAGAATCAAGGATCTCTAACCTCTTCCTCAACTCAGCGAGAACCTCCTCGCTCATACTAAAAGGATGGTTAGAATCCAACTCAAATGAAACATCCTCAATGCCCTAAATGACAAACTTATTCTTTTTCTTCTTCGGCCTAATAGATTGGCTGAACACCTCTTCATGCTCCTAAGGAATCATTGGAGACATCCTATTACTAGAAGTCTACTTGGGATCCTTAAGATCATCTTCCCTTATTACATCCTCTCCTTGAGTAGGGTGTTATATATTGTTCACAAATTAACGAAAATATACATTATCACAACAAGTAAAATATGATGAGTTGAGTATCGTTCTTACTAAGAATTGTTATTACTACTTGTTAAGTACTAAAATTGTGTCCTCTTACTCTTATTTAAACTATTGGTAATTCAATGAATTGATATCTAAATTAACTAATTAATTAAATTAATGATAGAGATAGCAATGAAATAATCTTAAACACTTTAATGTTCTATTGCTCTATTTTAATCTTTGTTGTTGAATTTTCTCTTCCTTGATGTTTAATTTGATCAAAGACTTGTTTATTGGTGTTTTTGATCTCTCCTCATGTAGCTCTCTCTTGTTTTGGCTCAATAGTTACCATTTTATAAGCTTAAGGCACCGAAATAGGGCAAATTTTGCCTTCCAAAAGTCAGCATTTGCTGTAATATTTTTCACAATTTTGTATTTTGGATGAATAGTGACTTTTAGCGACTATTCATAATAATGTTTAAATTCACTATTTATAGTCACTATTTATAAACACTGTTTATATATACAATTTGGAACTATTCATCAAAATTAGATTTTTTCTTGAGTTGGGCACTATGATGCTAGGACTTCGGTTTTTGGATGAACAGTACTTTTGTACTGTTCATTAATATTATATAATGGCACTATTTATAATCACTATTTATATTTTGAGCATTTTGGTCCATTCTCAAATTTTTATCTCATTGTGTCCGATTTCTAGTATTTCCACGCCAATAGTCTTAAAACCTATAAAATAACATCAACGTGCATAAATTATCAAATTAGTGAGATAAATTGAGGAAATATTAAGTTTAGGAGGATAAAATATTTTATATAATTACATCCTATCAAATATCCCCCAAACTTAAGAGTTTGATCGTCATTGAGCAAAGACAAAATAAAAACTAATAAAATAAAATTCAAAAACAAATTTGTGGGTTAACAGATGATTATTAGTTATTCTCAAAGATTGCATTGTTTATAACTCTAAAAAATCTTTAAATACCGTGAGTATTCATTATGGCTAATCATTATGCTTATTTTACCATACAAGTGATTACTTGGTATGTGTGTGTGTATAGTTGCTATTGTCAGTTAAATGGACCCGAAATGGTTAATGCCTAAAAGAAGAGATATGGTCTATATTGATTTTTTATTGTTATTATTGAACTTATGCTTTATAGGCTAGTTTTTCATATCACTCTCCACTAATGTAAGAATAAACATGATTAAGGATCAAATAGGACTTTAATAAGCTTGTAATGTATGGCTAGGGTGAAATCGGATGATATGGATTCATTTTGGGTTCAAATCACACCTTAAACATACATTTATGCTTTTGATCATCAAACCATTCATCTCATTTTCCAAGAACACCCCTAAACTTAATTTGAAACTTTCTTTGTTGCTCATTATTAATTTCTTTTAGAGCATATACATTTTTTCTTTTTCTTTTTTTTTTTGAAAAAAATTATGTTTCAAATCACTATACCCCCAAACTTAGAATTTTACGACCATTTTGAATAAATAATAACGATAACCATTATGCTTATGATGTGAGGGATAATAATGATGGAATAATATGTAAAGGATATTAGGTATTATTGTGGTTAACAAAGAAAGAAGGACATTAGCTCAAAACTGGTGACTAAGGATAAAAATATATATCGGTAGGCTCAAAAGACATAAATGATCCAAACATGGCCTAAAATCATGTTCATAATCATGTATGTCCTAGGAGTTTACCTCAAATGATAATCAAACAAGTTCTATAGTGTGTTTGAGACTTTTTGTATTCTTATTGAGCATAAACTTCCTCTAGGTTAGCAACTAACTTAAAAATTCAATTATATGCTTAATGTGTTTTAAATAATCACAAATAAAATAAAACTTGCAATTTAGATCAAACATATGAACTAACATAGCATCTATCGATTCTTAAGAATTATAATTTATATACTTAGTTTTATCATGGTCTAATAATCATTTTAAACTTAAAATAGAATACAAAATACATAAACACAAAAACAAAAGCATTCAAACTAAAAATAATTGCAAATAAATAAACAAATCTAAAAAAAATACAAATAAATAAATAATTCATGACATATCCTCATGGCATCAATAAAATTAAAAAATTGAAACACTTTCCTAAATGATATCCTCATCTCGCAAATCATTGTCATCAGGAGCTTGATGAAGTAGTAAGGATTGTTCTTCATCTCAATGGATTTGCACTTCAATGGAATAGTAACCCATCCACTAAATTCAAATGTCCAACAATTTTTTTTTTAATTTTTACCATGACAGTAATATTATTCTCCTCAAACAACTACAATGCATTCTAATTAGAGTGTAAATAAATTCAAATACTTCCCAATCAATTTGCAAATACAAGCCTTAACCACAATTCACTCTACAACTCAATCCACTAATATTACTTCACAATATAGTTTAATCACTACCATGATACGTATTCAATCAATAGTTAAGTGTAAGGAAACAAAAATACCTACAATGGATAATGAATCCATTAATCTCGAATTTGGAGTGCCCTTTGAATTTTTGATGAAATCTTCAATTTTTGGTGAAAATTGGAGTTAATAGTAAATGTAATTGTATTTTTGATGTGTTTTGGTGGTTGTTTTTATGATGAATTTAAATTGAGAATTTTAAATTTAAGTAAATTAAAGAATTAGGGTTGAGAGGAATTAAGGTTTTGAATTGGGAGAAAAATAAAGAAAAAAAGGGAAATTGAGAAAATTTGGAAAAAGAAAAAGAAATTTAAATTGCATGCTAGAACCATAGCATTGGAATGCCAGCGTTGTGGTGCTAACATTTTAGAATGGGTGCCTCAACAGCCATCCTTTATCTTTCATTTTTTTTGCTTTTGTTTTCTTTTTTTTATTGGTTTTTTTTCTCTCTTTTTTTATTTGTTTTCCTTCTTCCTTTTTTTTTTTATTGTTTTTGTATTCTTTTTTTTTTATAGCTACACCATATGTTTTGTTTTTTACAAAAAAAACACAAAATTTAATGACAATACAATTACCTTGGATTGTATTCCAAGCAGTGCCTAATTTAACATTATCAGCGTGACGTTTTCCTTTTTCTTTGTTCATAGTTGATCATACCATATATATGAATCATTTTGCCTATAGAACTTTAGTCGAAGCCTACTAATAATGTTATTCCTTTTCTTCGACTTTTATAGTTCCATGATAAATTTTTAAGCAACAACTCCGACCACTTTGCTTTGAGTCTTACAAAAAAGATTTTAATCTTAGACCGGATGATTGAACCTCATTGGCCGATATTTATTGGCTGTTCCTTGACGAGCTTGTTTCACCACATTTTTGTTTTTAATTTGTACAACGTTATCTCTTCATGCATATGATTCATGATGGTATCCATTACTTGCAGTTTGGGAGGTGGTTATGCTTCATCCGAAATCACCATAACTATCTTGAAGCAATGGAAAAAATCCTTGGAAAATACAGACCATGATTCTTCTTTTCAAGCTCCATAGACAATAAAAATTATGGAGTACAATGGCTCATAAATTCTTGCTGCTATAATTCTTCCTCTTATACTCTTTCTGCTACTTTCATTTGTACATCATCCATGTAATGAATCTCTTCTAATTTGATTATTTCATTGGTTGCAAGTTGCTCTATGCCACTCTTCATAATTATCGCCTTATAGTGTTCAACATTTTCCATTGGATTAATTTCAATGTTGCTAGGCAATGCATCTTGAGGATGACTGTCACTAGCATTTGTCAATTGTTCCACTTATATTTCTACAATCTAGATAGAAGTATATTGGCTTTGTAATAGCTCAGCTGTCCTCCTTATGTGTTGGAAGATATCTTTTAAGGAGGATTCTTTCTTAAGATATTGATGCTAAATTTTTGGTAGACTATAAAAGGATTAATTTGCACTAGAGTTTCCTATTGGCTGTTATTCCAAGATGTTTGATTCCCCTATTCTTGATAATAGGCATCAAAATTTGGGTTATGTTGCTGTTGGTAACCAATATTTGAATAATCTGCAGGTTCTGCACATTATCTATTTAGATGGTTGCCACCATACAAATCACAAGTGATAAGTGCAACTTTCTTTATAGATTCCCTTGGGGCAATAACTTCAGTTGTCCATTGATAATCGTTGAAGGCCATCTCTTATAGTAAGTCATATGCGTCATAAATGGACTTATTTATAAATAAAACCCCTACTGCAGTATTAATTATCATCCTTAAATATCCAACTACACCATTATAAAAAATCTACACAAGTAACCATTTTGAGATGCCAAGGTATGGACATTTCCTCTGCATTTCTTTAAATCTTTTCCATGCTTCTTGTAAGGATTCATCATCATTTTGCACAAATGAAGTTATGGACCTCTTTATCATTGTGGATTTTACCAGTGGAAATAATTTGGCTAGGAATTTCTGCGTTAACTCATCCCACGTTGTTATAGACCCTGGTGGTAGTGACCTCAACCAATTCTTTGCTCTATTCCGGAGTGCAAATGTCAATAGTCAAAGTTGTATTGCATAATCCAAAACTCCATTGTATTTGTAAAGGCCACATTTTTCTAAGAAATTCACAACATGCTCGGTTAGATCTTCATTTAGTAATCCACCAAATTATATTGATGCTCTCAATAACTGAATCACCTTCAGTTGGATTTTAAAATATTCGACATCAATAACAGGTTTTTGAATGCTTGAATGGGTGTCGCTTACTCTTGGCATTGCAAAATCCCTCAATAAACTTGATGTTCCAACCATTATAAATTAGTCCACAATTACTGAAAAATAAAATTAAAACAAATGAAAGCAACTGTGCAATAACAGAAAAAAAAAATTGCTCGAATTAAGAATAAAATGGATTAGTCTGAGTATCAACAAGAATAATAGATAATTCCCTGGCAACAACGCCAAAAATTTATTGTGTATTTTGTATAACACAAATTAATGCAAGTATATGTTAGGGTCGGTGCTTACGTGCCATCCCTGAATGTACATATACTTGTATATTTATATAAGTGTACATTTCCATTAAATCGCTAATACCTATTTATATGGTATTATGCATGTAACGTTACAGACATTATAGATCTGAAGAAGTTTAGATCAGATCTAAAGGCGTTTAGATAAGGGCTCATAGTCAGCCACGCTGAGAGATATAATTGCTAAATATTAGCACAACTAAGTGTTAGCTGGTTATAATACTCAACAGATCCAAGAATTGGAGCCTTGTCTGTAACTATGTCCCTGGGAGTATACTAGTAATTGCATAGTTGCAAGAGTTGCAATCAGGTGCTAGAAAATGCAAATTGCGTAAGTATATTCTCGAATAATTATCCCTGATCTATTTCTACCGATGCGGGTCTGTCGGTGGACACCTTTATATAGATCAGCATATGTCATACCTATAGGGTATAGATGGTCGTTCCTAGCCGACCATAAACTTGGAGCTCGTATTGACATATAGGTATCCAGTTATGACTGGATATGGGATAGACTCACGAGGGCCTCTAATAGACATCCTATATAAGCCGTCAATTGAGGGTCTTTTCGAGTTGAGTAGTATATGTGGTCCTTTGACCTGAGTGCCACGGTGGGCTTGTAAGTGATCCACCATACTTTGGTTCCACGCATATCACAAACCTTTCATGATGTGACCGCTGGGTGTTGTTGGGTATGGTCCGATGCTTATGGAGTCCGGTGTGTACAAATACGAGATCCATCAGCTCCTATAGGGAGTTTGATATCCAAATGCTTCGAGACTGTATCTCAAAAAATCTTGTGCCATAAGTATCAATTTCGAAAAAGAGTTCCGTCAGGGTAGACAATATGGCAAATGAGTTTGCGCATATTGTTCAGTGAGATACAAATCTGCAGATAAGATATGGATGAGCACTAGGGGATTTCACGGTGATAATCTATATCCCTATACATCCAGGATATCATGACGGAAGGACTATATGTATGCGTTGTAACCTCAGCTTATATGGTTCAACGTGCTGATTTGTATATTTGTACGTGTGCGTGGGGCATTGCTCACGGACTTATAGAATAGTTCCATTTGACGAATCAGGCGTAAGACCTAGTGAGTCTCGCGATATGGAGTGTACTTATTATGCACTAGGGCGGCGTGCCAGATTAAATTGTTTAATCTAACAATATTCAGCACTACCATGGGAATGCGTGCGTGTCTGTATTTAAGTGTTAAATACAACAATTAGTCAATAATTATTATTTATTAATTGTATAATGACACGCAGCGTATTGTGGACCCTCAGTAAAATTTACCCAAGTATAGGATTTGGTGGGACCCACTAGGGGAAAAACTTGGTAATTATTTGTGAGGGACAAAATGGTCATTTCTCATTTTAATTATTTAATTGTTAATAATCAAATATCTTTTTTTATATTATATATTATTATATTATTATTTATATTATATAATATATTATTATATTTATATTATATTATATATATATATATATATAAAGAAAAGGAAAGAGAGAAAGAGATTAAATTTGGCCAAAACGGTCGAGAGAGAAAAGAGAAAGAAATGGGGGAGAAAGGAAGAGGAGAAAAAGAAAAGAAAAAAACAAAAGAGAGGAAAAATGAAATTGTTTAATTTTCCTCTATGCTTTCAATTGGAGCAGTTATGAATTGCTTCAAATCTCTATTTGTTTTCTCCTTTTGGAGAAAAGGATATAAATTAACTCCCGACTATTTTGGGGATTAAGAGTTAATCCCAGGCTGAATATGGAGCTGCTGTTCTAACTAACTAAACCCATCGTGTTGGTGACTAGAACTGTACACGAGTTAGTCTCCATACGAACTCTAAAAAAAATACGTGTATAACGTTACACATTTTGGTGAGTTCTCTAACCTTACTAATATATTAATGTGATTAATATATTTATTTATTGTGTTTATTGCAAAATTTATACGTTTCTACTGTGTTAGGCAATAGACACAATTGCATATGCATACACCCACATGTCTTAGATCTGCCAACAGTATACGTTACCACAATAAGTAATATACGATGAGTAGAGTATCATTCCCACGAGTAATTGTTATTACAACTTGCTAAGTATTAAAGTTGTGTCTTCTTACTCTTATTCAAACTATTGGTAATTCAATGAATTGATATCTAAATTAACTAATTAATTAAATTAATGATAGAGACAGCAAGAAAATGTTCTTAAATACTCTAATTATCAAATTTCTGGGATTATAATTATCCTTTAATACTATACTTGAATTCACTTGTTACCCTTAATATATCAATATGAATTATTAACCGAAAACTCAAATACATTCACAAGCCTCTTCTGATGGTCAAGTGATTATACCTCAATCAATCAATTGTTTATATGCCTATGATAATTATACTAAATTGAGATTCATTAAGAGTAGGTTTCACAAATGGTTATATATGTCATATGAGTATATTCCTATCTCATATGGAACTCTTGCTTTTACACAATGATTATACATCAATCTATTAATGTCCAACACAAAATTCCCTTTTTCAAATTCATTAAGGTTCCCAAATCAATCTAATATATTATCATGTAATTAGAAGCATTAAACATTCAACAGATTGAACAATTAAATATTGACATAATTAATAAGAATAAACAATGAATCCAAGCTACATATTGAGTTCAAATCATAATCCTAGTTATATGAAATTAATCCGTGATTATAAAAAGAGTTATGAAACCAAAATCAATCAACAAATCAAAGGAAATAATCATACAACAAATACAAAGACAAAGAAAAGAAAGTTTCAAGGTTTATTGTTCTATTTTGATCATTGTTGTTGAATATTCTCTTTCTTAATGTTTAATTCGATCAAAGACTTGTTTATCGATATTTTTGATATCTCCCCATTCGGCTCTCTTATTTTGGCTAAATACTTTCTATTTTATAGGCTTAGGGCATTGATATAGGGCAAACATTGCCTCCAAAAAGTCATTATTTGCTACAATATTTTTTAGAAATTTGTATTCTGGATGAATAGTGACCTACAGTAACTATTCATAATAATGTTTAAATTTATTATTCATAGTCACAATTTATAAAAAACTGTTCACAAACACATTTTATACATATTGTTTGAAATTGTTCATTAAAAATTGGAAATTTTCTTAAATTAGGCGTTGGGACCAGGGTTTTTGGATGAATCGTACACAAAATACTAGTTATTAATATTGTACAATGGGCGCTATTTATAATTATTATTTATATTTTGAGCATTTTGATCACTTTTTAGATTTTCATCCCAAACAGCTCTGTTTGCATCAGGCTTTTAGTATTTCCAAGCCATAGTCTTTAAACCTATAAACAATATTAACATGCATAAATTGCCAAATTATAAACATTAAGTTTAGAAGGATAAAATATTTTATATAAGTACGTCCTATTATAGGGCTCCCTACTTGTAAAATGGGTCTTTTACCCTCTCAAGTACTCATATCAACTACGCCTTAGGCTTAGCTACCCGTAGCACTAGAGTTGTCTCTAAGGCAATTTAAATCTTGACCAAACACGTTTTGGGAATTGCCCATTGAAGACACTACTTTATACCTAGGCAATGTTTAGAATTTAAACCTATTAAGAACTTTCCAAAAAAACTTACTAACAGACAGTCAAGGTTCAAAGTCTCATAAAGAAGCACAAAACTAAAGAAAGTAGTAAATAGAAGGATAAAAGAAACATAAACAATTACCAAAGAAGAAGATTGAAAAGAAGACTCATTGAGTTACGAGAAAAGGAAAGTTTTGAATCACAAGAATAATCTTTCTTCAAAAAATGGCAAAGAAAATCAAGAAGTGGAGATTTGAAAGACAAGATTATATATAGCCAAAGAAAGAGACATCTTAGCCGTTGATTTAAAATTTAAGAGATTGGAGTACTGTTAAAGATACATCTCTTTAATCAATACACCTCATGCGATTGGCAATCAACTCCCTAGATGACAACATGTCACTATACATTCAAAAATGGGATTAACTACTCACTAAATCTATAAGAAAATGGCAAATTTCTAGAGAGATTAAAAATATTTACTATAATAAAGGATGTTGACTGAAAATAGAAGTCCAATCACCGTCATAAGTTACATGTCCATAAAACAGGAGCCCAAAGAACATATACTTAAAGAGGTATACCACATGACAAAAAAGTAATAATGGCTGAAAGATAGACCGATGGCACTGGTCGAACACACTCAAAGGCACTTTAACAAGCACCTAAATCCAGGAACATTACTTATAAAGTTTTAAATGTCAACCAGATTAATACTGAAAATTAAGAGACACATGTTCCCTCATGAATTTCAACTTATAAGGCCTAAAGACTCTGGCCTATCAAACCTAAAAGATTGTAGCCCACATAGGCCAAAAAGTCTTTGTCCAAGCCCAAAAGATAATATTGGCCTAGATATATCCTTGAACTATGGGCACCCTCTCTCAACTAGTCAAATATTGGTCATGACCTAGAAACCCTATTTAATCGAACTTTAAAGAATAAGAGATGATCTAAAACCTCCAAGCTAATCATAACATTGACTGTAACCCCTAGCCTATTCGGTTAGATTTCAAAATGTAGACTTATGCTCTCACAAAGCTGGTCAGAGCATTAGTCATAACTTGACTACCCTGCTTGATCAAACTCACCCCTTTTAGAGCTATTCAGAATACTGGTAATAACCTGCTACCCTATTTTTTAGTCTCCAAACAAGGAGAATAATTTCTACTTATATTAAGCAGAAGATAGGTCCAAACTTGACCATCTTGAAATTCAAAGAAAAATTCCTTGAATAACTCAACTTATAAGAGTCATAAAGAGTTATAGATAAAGTCAAGATTATCAGGGAAAGATATTTAAATCTAAGGGACATCCTTAAAATCATAGCACAAATCTTATTAGAGCAATAAAAGAGCTAGTTCAATTTCGGTAAAATTCAGATAGTAAAATCTTGAAAATGAATGTCCACGAGACTTCTAAATACACATAATTATATCTTCTGCATTCTAAAAGAGCTTCATTATACTCTACAAAGGTCTAAATTCCCAAGATTACCATCCTCAAGGCCACAAGAGTATACACATTAAGCCACTCACTACTGCTCTATTTATATTCTCACCTTATCATTTATTTTTTCGGACAATTGCTGACTTAAACATTGAAATGCCTACGCCAAAAAAAAATCTAATGCAACCTCACTTTCTTATTTGGTTGCATCGTTCTCATCAAGCGAGATATCTATGAAGAAAAGAGTGATTAAATCAATTTAATCATATCCCATCTCTAACGTTACAACTAACAAATTTAACTCGTTGACTCCTGCATCACCAAATTTAGGGGTCAATACAAAATAAATATATAATGATGTAAATGGATAGTGCTCTATAAGTACTAATGTGTTTTAGAGAAATGGTTGCATTATGTAAAGAAAAATTATCAATGTTGTTCATGTTTTTATCTTAATTTATCTATTAGGTCTTTATTTTTTTAAAATATTCATTTACATTTTTATTAGGATGTAAATGATCACTTCAAGGACAATAACAAAATTATGAAATTATATATTTTTAAAAAGTTAAAGATTTAATAAGTAAATTAAAATAAAAGTAGGGATGAAAGTAGCAATTTCCATAAGTAAATTAGAAACTAATATGAGGATGATTTTTATATTAAGTGAGATTTATTTATAAAATATAATATTATAAAAATGTTAGTAAAGTATTTTGATAAATAGAATGTTATTAAAAAAAATATTAGGGTGAAAACATTACCATCGTAATTCCAGGACTTTATGCTTGAGATAAAAGGGTTGAAACCCACAACAATTATGAGTTTTTTTTTTATATATTTTTTTACGGGTGTGTACAAGGGTGACAAAATAATTCAAAATATAATTATTTAATATGTTTTAAATAAATATTAATAAAAATAAATTAATATTAAACAAATTAAATTTATATTACTTATTTATTAATTATATTAAATATATATTTAAACTTTATAATTCGAAATTCATTTAATACATATTATTGTTGAATTAAACAAATCTAATTAAAAGCGATGTAGAAATATTAAATTTGTTGACAAGAAATAATAATATGCGCTTGACCGCACAATATAGCTCCCAATAAAGTAATAAAAAAAATCTAAATCATTGAACTTTCTGTTCTGCTGCCCTAATTCCCTAAACATTTTCAATTTTCGAACCCAAAATTTAGATGCCTCTCGCCTTTCTTCGTTCTGCTGTCTAGCGGTGCCTACAGATGCTCAGTCTGCTCTCAAGCTCGTCTCTCTCTCTCTCTCTCTATTCTTCTGCTTAGCTCGTCTCTCTGTAAGTTTATCTTCTCTCTTTTGTGGATTTAGTTCAATTTCTAGATTTCTGAATTGTGTTTGAATTGATTCTTGGGTCAATGTGTTTTTGAATTGTTAGGGTGGTATTTGAGGATTATTGGGAAGAAGAATTATTGGTTCATTGATGCTTTTTTAGATTTGCTTGTGCGCCTTGCAGCGGCAGTAAATTCTAATTATTGCAGCGGCTGTTTATTTCCTAAGTTGGGTTCATATATGTTGTTCGTTGAAATTGATAATGAGAAAGAAGAATTAGTCTTGTCTTAGAATTTAATTACATGTATGAATCATTTAATTTTGTGTATATTATTTTTAGGTTCAAATATATATATATATATATATATAAAATACGGCAAGAATTTTATGATTATAAGATACCATGAAACTGCTTTGTCATTGAGATGTGAAATTTCGTTAAAGCATAAGATTTAGTGATTTGTAATGTTCTTTTTTAAGTAAATCCCGTTGGGCATGAGCTTTTCTTCTATTATAAGAACTAAAATTAATGATGAGTTGATCTAAGATTTATTTTGCATAAAAAGCATATAATATGAGTAACAGTGGGCGTTAGTTTGGTTAACAGATAAACCAAATTGGACTGATAATTTCAATTCGATTCGATTTGAATTTAGTGGTATAGAATCGATCAATTCTGTTAAGCAGAACCGATCGGATCGTTCGGTTTTCGTTTCGAACTTAAAATCGAACTTAAAATTGAATAAATATAATAAATGCCAAAAACATGATACCAAATGTGTGTGTGATTTTAAACTTAAAGTGCATGCATATGAGTTTATGTCTATCATTTTAAAACAATATTATATTAGTATCTCATATATCATAATGCGCAGTGGAAGAGTAAAAATCTAATTTTTTAAGCACAAATAAGTTTTACATATATCTTATAAATATAAATTATAAAGGGATTGAGAATTTATTACCTTCGCAAGCCTTTAGTCTTTTGCATTGTCAGAGTTTTCGCGTTGAAGCAATCCGTTCACAATTTTAGTTCCTCAACACGATGGATTTGGGGAAGTTAGAATAACAACTTGATTCCAATAATGGGTTTAATTCCTTAAACCTTAATTTAACTCTTAAATTTATATGTTGAACTTTTAAACACTTGGACTATTACAAACTACACTTGAAGAACAAAAGCCATCTTTGTTATTGTAAGTAGTGTGTTCAGCCAACAAGAAGAAAAATAGATGAACAAAATGAGATAAATAGTTTTTTGCTTACTTTTCAACACTTGAAAACAAAAAGGCTCTTACTTTTTCCTTTCAATGGCAGTGATCCCATTCCAAAAATGAAACTTTTGCTCTATTTTGTAGCTTTAGTGTTCCCTTCAAATTAGACAAGCATAGCCTATAAGGGATGACTTTTGTTTATTAAAACTTTTGTTTACAATAAACAAATGCATTGCAAATTATGTAGAATGAATGTGGCCAGATTTTTTAGCAAAAGGAAAAAATTCTCTCTTGCTTGCAATTGTAAAATTCAGCCCTACCACATGACAAATCTATGTATTAGTATTTTGTTGTTTTATTTAATCAATATTAAATACAATAAAACATGTGTATTATTGTAATAAATAATACTTTTTTGACTTTTATTAAGCAATAATATCATATATTATTATTATTTTTTATTCAATAAATAATTTAATAAATAAAATAGTGATTTTACTTGTCCAACAAGTAAGGTCATTTTGGTAATTTTAAAGTCAAACAATGACAGGCTTACAATGCATCACGTGTCAACATCTTATTTGTTAATAACTATTGTTAATTAATTGATGTACTTAACTCTTAAGTTTGGGCACGTGCACGGCCTAAGAGAAATTGAAGCTAATGTTTGGTCTGTTAGAATTTACTGGATCGAACTATTCAATCCGATACGCTATCCTAGTGCACAACAAGTACACGTCATATTGTAGGACTCTTGAGGTCCACACCCAATTTTTCAAACGCAATTGTTTTGAGTTAGAGATCGATGTTCTACGCACACGTCATGAATATTACAAATAAGTGCAGTAGACCATACAAGTTGAGGTCATTGCGCATACGTATACTCCTTCTATCAATTATATCCTAGAGGATCAAGGATATAGATCATCTCTGTCAAATCCCTACGCACTCATCCATAAACTTAACTCCAAACACGTATCTCGATAAATAATATACGCAAACACCTTTGCGATATTGTTTAACCCTGTTGGAAACTTTTTTCTCTAGTTTGTTGCTTATGGCTATAAGTCTTTCTGAGATACAATCTCGGAGCATCCAAATATACAACTCACACATGTGAGTTGATGGATTTTATATCTGCGCACACCGAACTCTATTAGCATCGGATCACACCTAACGACACATAGTGGTCAGACTATAAACGGTCTCTGACATATGTGGAGCCAAAGCATAATGAATCACTCACAAGTCCATCGTGGCACTTAGATCAAAAGACCACGTATACTATTAAGTGAGTGTATGATTAATTGAGTATATATATAATTTTAAAATTTTATTGCACGCAGCAAAAGTATTACATACAAAATATACTCAATCTAATATAGTCATATACATATATCTCATATATGTTCATATGTAAATTAAATTAGATAGCAAACAAGTAAAACTTACCTGGATTAAAGGGAGCTTTTAATTCTTCAAGAATTTCAATCTTCAAGTCTTGAGCTCACCTTAAAGTGTGTTGTTGCACAATTCTAGTTCACAACAAATTGGTGGGATTGTGAATCTATAATAACAATCACAAAATTGTTCCAATAACAAGTGTTATGTTTAGAGTGAAAAATGATATGAATACTTTGTGTTTTTTTAATTTTGTTCTTTACAACACTTTTCTTAGAACACTGGTCAAAAACTTAATGCTAACTCTCTCTCAACCCCACTTAAGTATTTTTCTTTCATCAAATTGAATGAATGAATTCCATTCTCTTGCCAACATATAATGCTATATATAACCTACCAAGAGATATGCTTAAATAGAAATATTAATGACACTCACCATATTGATCAACCACTTTTTGTCATGGCATGTGATATTATTTGTACAATTTATATTACAATACAAAATCAATGCCCTACCATGACATATTATCACCAATATGATTTGTTAAAGGCAAACACAATTAATTACACATTATGTAAACTTGGCCCATATCATGAATACACATACTCCATCTAATATTTACTTAATTATTCAAAATAATTTGAATAATTACTTTTATCTCATTTATTTTTACTAGTAAAGTTAAATGGTAAATTCATGATAAAAATAATTCATGAACCAAATTGTACTACTTGTTAGCATCATATTGGTTAACAACTATTGTTAACTAATTATGTGATACACTTAATATTTAAGTCTCGACTAGTATATACCCTGAGGGAATCTGAAACAAATTTTCAATTTTGTTGGAATTTCTTGGATCGAACTGTTCAATCCAATATGCTGTCCTAGTGCACACGAGTACACTTTATATTGTGAGACTCTCTAAGTCTATCCCCAGTTTGTCATATAGAACTTCTCTATACGTCCGTGAATAATGTCCCACATACATGTTACGGATATCACAAAGTGGAGCGTTAGACTATATAAGTTGAGGTTATAACTGTTAGGATTGTGTCTACGTGCCATCCCAAATTTGTATAAATATTTTATATCTATATAGTGTATATTTTATTATATTACTAATTACTTCTTAATTATATAGTTTAATACTTATTACGTTACAAACTTTGTATCATCTAAAGGAGTTCAGTTCGGGTCTAAAGGAGTTTAGACTAGTGTTAAGAGTTAACAGTGTTAAGAATTAGCAAATATTCCAATAGTTGGAACATTGTTTGTAACGGAACAAAGACCTCAAAATATGCTTATAATGACATAATTGCAAAAGTTGTAATAAAATGCTAAAAAATGTCATTATGTAAGTATGTTTTTAAGTACATTGTTCCTAGTCTATTTCTATCAATGCAGGTCTGTCGATAGATCTCATTAATGCATAGATCAATGTATATCCATATCTGTAGGGTACAGATGGTCGTTCCTACTTGACCATAATCTTAGAGATTGTATAGTCATACGGGTATTCAAGTAGGATTGGATATTGAACAAACTCATGAAGACCCTAATAAACTTTCGATGTTACCATTGATGGAAGGTCCTCTCGAGTTAAGTAGTATACGTGGTCCTCTGACCTGAGTGCCATGGTGGGCTTGTGAGTGATCCACCATACTTTAGTTTTACGCATGTTAGAGACCTTTTATGGTTTGACCGCTGAGTGTTGCTGGCTATGGTCCGATGTTCATAGAGTCTGGTGTGTGTAGATATAGGAGCCGTCAACTTACATAAGGAGTTATATATCCAGATGCTCCGAGATAGTATCTCAGAAAAGTCTTATAACTATAAGTAGTAAACCCAAAAAATGAGTTTCCACAGGATTAAACAATATGACAAAGAGTTTGCTTATATTATTCAGTGAGATATCAGTTTGGAGATAGGTTCATGGATGAGCACATGAGAATTTGACGATATTGATCTATATCCCCCGAACATCCAGAATATACATGATAGAAGGACTATATTTATACATTGTGACCTCAGCTTGTAAGGTTCAACGCACTGATTTATAATATTCGTGACGTGTGCATAAGGCATTGTTCACAGACTTATGCAATAGTTCCATTTGATGAATTGGGCGTGGACCTAGAGAGTCTCGCAATATGGAGTGTACACGTTATACACTGGGGTAGAGTACTAGATTGAATTGTTTATTTTAGTAATACCCAGCATTACCACGAGAATGCGTGCATGTCTATATTTAAGCGTTAAATACAATAATTAGTCAATAATTATTGTTAACTAATAATACAATGACACATGGTGCATTGTGGATCCTCGGTTGAGTTTACCCAAGTGTGAGATTTTGTGGGACTCGCTAAAAGGTATACTTGATAATTATTTATGAGGGGTAAAAGGATAATTTTACACAATGATTATTTAATTATTAAATAATCATAATATCTCATTAAAATATATTATTTTATAATATTATATATTAATGCATAATAGTTATCATGTATTTATATATAATATTATTTTATTATTTTATTTCACTTGCTGGCCAAGTTTTGATTTCTTTGTTATATAATATTATCATTTTAATCTAAATGAGATATATATGTGTGTTGGAAACGTGTGAGGAAAGATGAGATGCAATTGTTGCTTTATTTTGCTTTTGCTTATGATTGAAAGAAAAGGAAAGAATGGTGGCCAACCATTCTTGATTTTTTGTAACATAATTTCAACTGTTGAAATTATTTTCTTACTCGACTTTAAAATAGGCTACCAAAACAACAAAATAGCAATTTATATTATTAATCAAAAGTTGATCAAGGATTAGATATTAATAGGGTTCAAGTGTTAAACCCAATGCTAGATAAAAGAGCTCTTGTTCTAGCTTGCCAAGCCTATTTTGTTGGTGACTAAAGCTACCAACAAGTAAGACTTCGGGCAGACTCTTAAATATACGTGTAAAACGTTATATATTTTGGTGATTTCTCAACTTTACACTTTGTATATTAATTTGATTAATATATCCCATGGATGTGGTTATTGTAAATTTTATTATTCCGCTATGTCAAAATATGTATGAGATGCGTATTTTGTACAATGAACACATAGTACATGCATACACCCATGTATATTAGATCTTCAATAGAAATGGTATCAGAGTCAGATATGAAATATTGGGTGTTGTTTGAGTGAATCGATGTAAAAGGCTTAGTGTAAACGACGCGTTTTAAGTATTAAAATGGACATGCCAAGGGGAATACACTGGGCACCGTAGCACCAAAGGGCAGGCACTGCGGTGCTAGGAGTTTTTGCTCCCAACGCCTCATCGCTGGTTAGCCTGCGCTGTGACGCCGAAGGTTCTACCTCATATGTCGTAGCATAGAAGGGTGAGCACTGTAATGTTGGGGACTCGGCCTCCCAGCCCTGCAGTGCTGGTAACCTGGTGCCGTGGCCCTCATATTGTTCACTTGAACAGTATTTTTACTGTTCACATGCTATAGTATTTTTAAACAGTGTTTTAAATAGTATTTCAAAATTAATTTTGAATGTGTGGGTTTATGAGATACAATGATAAGAATTATCGGTCTTCATTATAAACTATGATCAATTTTACTATATTGGGGACCATAATGGAAGCCCTACTTGTAATATCCAATCCCTATTAGTAGTATTGGCGCCTAGATTTCGGTATAGAACAAATAAGACACCGTAGGGTTACTCAATTTTAACCCTATTAGAAATATTTTCTTTATAGTGCACGTGAGAGATATCAGACCTAATTTGGTAATTTCACACTTGATCGGTACGCCGGATGACCCTAGAATATTTTTAGAATTTTTCTCTATTGGCTTGGAAAAGAAAATTCTAATTTACTACATGAATTTTCATTTAAGGGTTATGAATGGAACAAGCCTTTGTTGAGAAACATAATCCATATATTAGAGAATGGACCAATTAGAAGAAATCTCATGGATTGCCAAGTTGGAAGTTCTAGTTAGTTCTTTAGACTATTCCAACTAGATAGTTACAAATGAACTAATTACATAATTAGTTTTCAACTAATGGCAAATTAGTAATTTTGAGAAAGTTGAAGGGCAAAATGGTAAATAGAGGGAGGACTATAAATAGGTTGGAAGTGTGTAGAATTTTGAAGATGATCAAAAGCAAACACTTAGAACAAAAGAGAGAAAATTCGAGCTTGGAAAGGGGGGCTGCTACAGTGACCTTTCAAGTTTTGTTTTCATGAATTTTCATGTGTAATCAAGCCAAATTAAGGTTACAAACCAATCCCTAAGCTCAATTGAAGTCTCTATTAGTGGAAATTCAAGAAAAAGAGGTAAGAAAAGCATCTTTTATGAGTTTGATAAGTGAGAATTCAAGAATGTGTTAATTGATGTTCTTATGTGTATTCTTGGCTTAGATTGAGTTGAATTCTAGTTTGGAGCTTGAAGGAGTCATCAATTTGAAGAAATTGGCAAGGTGAGAATTAGGGTTTTTGGTGATTTTGTTGTAGAGATTTCAATTGATTGTAATTAGGGCTTTAGAATGAAATTGGCATGATTTTGTTGTAATTGGAACAAGAAATTGAGAAAAGGAATGTGTTGGAACCTAGGGTGAAATTCTGCCACTTTAGGGAAGTTAGGAATTGAGTGGTGTTTTGATTGAATTGTTGTGTGTAAATGATGCATATTGTGAATTGAATGTATATGGTTGATGAAAAAACCCAAAAATGAAGAAAATGGGACATAATTGTCCATGTTGGAAAGGTGAAGGGCAAGTATGTCCAATCAAATTATAAGGTGTTCAATAATTTTCAGGGCGCCGGATGGTGAGTTAGTTTCGATTATGGCTCCGAAACTAAAATCGGGAAGTAGTTTACATCCGGGCTTTGTATGTCGATTAGGGCATTTAGTAGTTAAATGACATTCTAGTATTCGATTTGGTTCTAAATGTCATTTATGGCGCGCAGGTGAGGATAACCGAGAGCGTTAACGGGAGCAGGAATCGGGAGCGAAATTGAGCGCAGAGCGGTTGTGAGTGGAAATTTGCCATTTCTTTTACTTTTCGGTTATTATGTTTTCGCACAATGACTATGTATGTTTTATGAGCTTTCGATGCATAAGCATGATTTATGATCTTGATATATTCATAGACATGCTTTTACATGATCGATTTGTGAAACAGTTTTAAAATTTCTGCATTTGTTTTAAGGCCATTGGTACCCTCAGATTATAGTGGTGATGATTGTATTAGACCCGGCCGGTATATCCCGTGCACATGGGCAGGTCTTGGGGGTATGTCACTAACTCCGGGAAGTCGGGATGTCGAGTCATGTGAGTCGCTCTATGTGTACGGGATATTGTCTCGCTATATGCATGCGATGTAGGATTCCGCTGCGTAGCCAGTAAGATGTCTTGGGATGTCACTGTGGGTGCTGCTAGTTGAGGTGCCCCGTGACCTACTCACGTATGCGGTGCTAGTTGAGTCACTGCGTGGGTATAGAGCTTTAGGGTTACCATTGGTACAGTTTAGAAAGAAAATGGCCGAGCGAGGATTTTACTAGTTTTCGATTTACCGATAGCATTTATGCATTTATATGCACACAGCAGTTATTATGTTATACAGATTCTGAATATAGTTTTCCAAAGATGTAGATAAAACCCGCTCGGCAAGATTTCATTAGCATATGATATTAGAAACCGTTTTACAATTTTACATCCGTTTTAGAAGCATAATTTCTGCATGTACTTTAGAAATTGCTATCTTTGTATAATATTCTTGTAATTGAATTCTCATTTACACTCACTGAGCTCCTTTAACTCACTGAGCTCCTTTAGCTCACTCGTTTTATGTTTTATGTTTTAAACCCCTTTCTCAGGTGCAGGTCTCGGAACGCAAGCTGCTGATTCTCCTATCGCCGAGTAGTGGGCCGAATCCAAAGATAATTTTTGTACATGTAAATGTGCTAAGAGCACTCCTTACTTTATGCATAATAGTTGTATGCATGTATATTTGTAAGTATGTGTTGAATCAAGAAGAAGAGATTTCCAGTTTATGATGATCGTTTTTACTTTTTATGATTATGCTTATTTTGTGATTTACACGAAATAATTGAGTTGTGGTGGATTTGATTTGAAAAGGACCAGAGGTCCAAATTGGTAGAATTGAGATGTGTTGGAATTAGAAGTGAAATTTCTTTGCAGGTTTATATGGATTTTCCGAAAAACAGAAAAAACTCTGTCCGTTTGTTTTTAAAAACTAAGAAGTCGTTTTCATGTATATTACTAGATCTTCTTAGTAGTAACAAGAATTAAAAAGGGGTTCACCTCGCGGAATTTCTTAACTTACCCAGTTAGGTTCGGAGGAACTTCCGTCGGGGTGCCCGGCAGAGCCGCTGGGATCTATAGTAGAGGGTCTCGGGTCGGGTTCTGTCACTACTGGTGGGGGTTAGTTGTGTTGGCATAGAAAAATTAATTAATTAAGAATTACCTCTTTGTGAGATAGGGATCTAGAATAAATAGAAATTTTTTTCTTAATCAGATTAAAGAATATCACACTATGAGATAATATTTTATTTGGATCTGTCTTGTCAATACGGTGTTAGACAAGTTACATCGGCCTTTTGCTAATATTGCTACAGTGTGAGGGACTCGGGTTGGTTGAGTTTGGACTATATCGGTTAAACATAAGATGGGGCAAATATATGCGAACGTATTGCCTAATATTGGTACAGCGTAAGGGTAGTATCTGTAACATAAATTTAATTATTGACAAGTTAATCTGGAATATAGTTAGCCAATATTGCTACAATGTGAGGATAAGATGTATTCAGGATCAAGTGGTAAAAGTTGCATGAGATACGATTGAAAAATATTGTCTACCTGTTGGGTTTACAAAGGCCAATATTGCTATAATATAAGACTTGAGTAAATTTCAATGGGGTCTACTTCTCGCTATATAGTTTAAAAGAGTTTAAACTATAGTTTTCCATTCGAGAGATTACTGGGATTATGTAAAGCAGTAGGAGGGCGTTTTAAATTAAAATATATATAATTATTATGCCCATAATTTAAAACGTATTATTAGCAATTTAATAATTTTTTAAATAATTCCCCTGACATTTCCTATTTATTTCTTCTTGTGCAAAATTTGATCTGATGGCCTCTACGAACCCTTTAGTGCTCATACTGGATGCACACCAGCTCAAAAGCATCGAGAATTATTTAGATTGGCTCATAAATCTCATAATTGTTCTGGATTCTGAGAGGTTGGGATATGTTATTGATCAAAAATTGCCCAGAGGTGTTTTTGATAATGCCACCCCTGAGGAGAAGAAGACATATCAGAAATGGTTGGATGACGATTTAACTTAGAAATTGCTTAAAGGTAATTCTGATAATGCCACCCTGAGGAGAGGGAGATATATAAAAAATGGTTGGATGACAATTTAACTTAGAAATATCTTAGAGGTATTTCTAATAATGCCACCCTGAGGAGAGGGAGATATATCAGATATGGTTGGATGATGATTTAAGAGTTAAATCGTACATCTTCGCCTCTATGTCTATAGAGCTGTGGCCGGAGCATATCCACATGGACAGCGCTAGCAGCATCATGCTCCATTTGAATGAGCTCTTTAGTAATCGACCTCAGGTCGAGTTATATAGGGTCGTCAAAAAACTCTTTTAGGCTAGATTGAGTGAGGGCAGTCTGGTTAGTCCTTATGTACTCAAAATGATTGGTTACATCAAGAGGTTGGAGGCTATGGATATTTCTATGAATAATAACTTGGAGAATAGTTTGATTCTCTAATCGTTGCCAAGGTCATATGCACAATTCATTATGAACTTTAATATGTAGGGATTGACCCCAACTTATGCTGAACTTTATAATGTATTGAAAACAACGGAGGAGGACATACGCAAAGGGGACTCGGTAGTCTTAATCCAAGGTACTTCATGTTTTACTCCAATAGCTTTTGGGATATCCAAAGGGAAAAAAAAAAAGAAATAGAAGAAGCCACCCTAGAAGGGTCCTCAGAGGCGGCAAATAGTCAAGCCTTAGGAGAAGATAGCAAAAGAAAAATGTTTCTTTCGCGGCGAGAATGAGCACTGAAAGCACAACTGCCTGAGGTATCTTGCCACTTTAAAAAAGACTCCCCGAGGTATGTGCTTAACCATTATTGACATTTCTTTAACATTTGATGCTTGTACTGGCTAAGTATTATATACCGCATGCTCTTCTCACATCTATAATGTGTTGCAGGGAATTAGGAAAGTTAAGATGCTATAGCCTAAAGAAGTGATGCTCAGAATGGGAAATGGAGAGTTCCTATAAGTCCAAGTTATTGGACATTTTGATTTACTTTTCCCATGTAATTGAACATTTATATTGTATAATTATTGTTATGTACCCAATATGTGTAAAAAAATTTGTATCCCTTCATGTACTTGACAATGAAGGTTATTGTGTAAATATACAGAATCGTTATTTGTATTTATATGATATGCATGATATTTTATTAGCTGAGTGTCAGTTAGTTAATGGGTATACAAGCTAGTTCATTAATATCATTAATATACAAGCTAGTTCTAATAATAAATGTAGAAGATCGAAAACTTTAAATGAAACCAAAATGTGGCATATGAGATTAGGTTATATAGACGTAAGACGCTTAACCTATCTGGTTAAGGATGAACAGATACCTGATTTGACCATGGAGCCTTACCCAGTTTGTGAAGCTTGTATTCAAAGGAAGATGACTAAATCTCTATTTATAAGTGTTGGACACCATACCTCTGGTTTATTGGAATTGGTACATAGTAATATATGTGGTCCAATGAATCATGTTGCAATTGGTGGGTTTCGATACTTTGTAACTTTATCGATGATTAGTCATGATATGGTTATGTGCTTCTTATGAAACATTAAGTGCCTTCGATCACATCGAGGTGATGAGTACATGGGCAGTGACTTTTCAAATTATTTAAAGGAGAATGGATTATCACTCAATATAGTCCTCTAGGTACTTCGCAATACAATAGTGTTTCGGAGAGGAGAAATCAGACTTTATTGGATATGGTCCAATTGATGATAAGCTTTATCGATCTCTCAGAATATCTGTGGGGTCATGCTCTAGAAACAACTGATCATATTTTGAATAGAGTTTCATCTAAAGTTGTTCCTACTACTTCACATAAGATGTTGAAGAGTAGGAAACCGAGTCTTAAGAATTTTAAGATTTGAGGTTGTCCTGCTTACGTAAGAGTTGCACAATAGGATAAACTTGCACCCAGAGGGTACTAGTACAGATTCATTGGGTATCCCAAGAATTCAATGAGATATCAATTCTATGATCTAGAGGAACAAAATGTGTTCCTTGCTTGGAATGCCACTTTTTTTTAGAAATAGTTTCTCAAGGATCGTGAGGATTTTAGAAAGATTATACTTGATGAAGTCAATTAAGAATCTAATGAACCACAGACAAATACTTAAGCTTAAATTAGTAGTGGACCTTTAGCACACCTTTCACGTAGGTTTGAAAGGATGTCCAGGTCACCTATTAGGTATGGTGAAATACCTGAAGGTGCACTTAGAGTTTTCTTGATAGAAGAAAACGATCCTTTAACCTATAAGGAGACGATGTTAGACATCGACTCAGAAAAGTGGCAAGAAGCCATGAAGTCCGAAATTGATTTTATGCATCAGAATCAAGTTTGGGACTTGGTTCAGCTTCCCGACGAAATTGTTTCTATCAGTTGTATATTGATTTATGAGAGGAGACCTTTGCACTAGTTGTGTTGCTAAAGTAGATTATGATTTTGTTGGTACCTATGACATACTATGACTTTGAGATTTGGCAAATAAATGTAAAGACGACGTTCCTGAATGGATACCTCAAGAAATAGATAATCATGGAATAACTTGAAGGTTTTACTTTCAACTATACTTTTGGTCTAGTATGCAGGTTGAAGAAGTCCATTTATGGACTTAAACAAGCCTCCCGGAGCTAGAATCATCATTTTGATGAGGTAATAAAAAAGTCTGGTTTCATAAAAAATGAAGAAGAAGCTTGTGTGTATAAAAAGGTTAGTGGGAGTATGCTGGTCTTCTTAGTATTCTATATGGATGACATACTGATCATTGGGAATGATATTGGTATGTTGCAATACACGAAAAGTTATCCGAGTAAGAATTTCTCAATGAAGGATTTGGGAAAGGCTTCCTATATACTAGGTATAAAACTTTATAGAGATAGAGCTAGGAAGCTGATAAGACTCTCTTAGTCATTGTACATCGATAGTGTCTTAGAAATGTATAGTTTTACTAGCTGTAAGATAGTTAATGTACCTTTTAGATATGATGTTCATCTTTCTAGGAAAATATCTCCTCAGACGGAAGATGAAAGAGTTAGAATGCCTAACATACCATATATATCAGCTGTTAGGAGCTTGAAGTATGCTATGATATGTATAAGACCTGACATCAGTATGACTTTAAGTGTTACAAGCCAGTACTAGTCTGATCTAGGTGACAACCATAGATGATAGTCAAACATATCCTGAAATACCTTAAGGGAATGAAGGATAAGTTTCTTATTATAGAGATAATGATATTTAAGTGAGAGGATACACAGATTTAGACTTTCAGTTTGATCCAGATGATAGAAAGTATACATTTGGATATGTGTTTATTCTTAATGGAGGCGAAGTGAGCTGGAAGAGCACCAAGTAGAGGGTCCACAGCTGATTGTACCACAGAGGTAGAGTACATTGTAGCTTCAAAAGCTACAAAGGAAGCTGTATGGATTCAAAAGTTTGTCGCCGAGCTTTAAATAGTTCTAAGTTCATCAGATCCTATCGTATTATTTTGTGACAACAATAGGGCTATAGCATAAGCAAATGAGCCAAGAGTGCACCAGAAATCTAAGCTTGTGGAGCGAAAATACCACATTATTAGAGAGATCTTGGTTAGGGAAGATGTAATTATTCATAGAATAAATTCTGTAAATAATATAGCGGACCCACTGACCAAGGACTTAACGCCAAAGGTGTTTGAGAAACACGTGGAGTCTGTGGGTATTAAATACAAGAGGAAGACAAAGAAAACTTATCTATGATCGATGATATGTATGATTCTCATCCAATAAAATGTAAAACAGTTTGTGATTTATGTCCAACCTCTTTGCATGAGTAAGAAAACATTGAACCAAAAAACCATTTTTAGTTTCTCTTTCCATAACACCTTCAAACTTGAATCTATTAGATGGGATGTATTTAAGCATGGGTAAAGTTTTTATTGGAAAGTTGTTTCCTAACAAGAATGCACTATATGTTGCTCTAAGCCAACTTATGTTGAAGGGTAATTAGAGCTTCAAAGTTCATATATCAAGTAAAGATTAATTTAAAGCAAAACGTGATCATGAAAGGTGTAAGTGATGATAAAATGTGCAAGTAATAAGTTTGTACCGTGTCCACAGATGCTTAAACATATTTCATCTTCAGAAGAATCAACAAAGCGTATATATGTCAATTAGATCGATTGCAAGATGGTTATTGTCAAGCCAAGAGTCAAATTATTGTTACAATAATAAAAATAAATAAATTTCAAGTTTCAATAAAATTTATAGACCAAAAGAGATTTAAGCTGATGTATGTGATGAGTTTCTTACGCATTTAACATACATATTGGCTTATCGGGCTATAGAGCATGGATTGCAATTGATAGCTAATACACTAAAGGATTTATTTAAACTATTTCATGCATATTGCTACGTGGTTGAAAACGAGAACCCAACATTATGACTTAATTCAAGAAAAATGATAGTGGACATTTTTTTGTTTATTTTGGTATTGTGTCTTTGTATTCAACGTTTTTACTCATCAATCTAATTAGTGATTGTTGTTGATGCCCACTTTCTTAAAAGACCCATATCTTGGTTCTACATTTGTTATAGTTTATAAAGATGAAAACAACTAGATTTATCTATTGACATGTGGCATTATTGATTCTGAAAATTTATGCATCTCAAGAATAGTTTATAGAGAAATTACAAGGTGTTATTGGTGATATCAATAATATAGTTCGAAAGGGAATCTGATAAAAAATACAAGTTTTTAATAAGATTGTAACCTCAACTTGTATGGTTCAACGCGCTGATTTGCATATCCGTGACGTGTGCGTGGGGCATTGCTCACGGACTCATAGAATAGTTTCATTTGACGAATCAGGTGTATGATCTAGGGAGTCCCGCGATATGGAGTGTATTTGTTGTGCACTGGGGCAGCGTGCTAGATTAAAGTGTTTAATCCAACAATATTCAGCACTACTATAAGAATACGTGCGTGTGTGTATTTAAGTGTTAAATACAACAATTAGTTAATAATTATTATTTGCTAATTATATTATGACACGTGGTATATTATGGACCCTCAGTTGAGTTTATCAAAGTGTAGGATTTGGTGGAACCTACTAGGGGGAAACTTGGTAACTATTCATGAGGGGTAAAATGGTCATTTCACACTTTGATTATTTAATGGTTAAATAATCAAAATATCTCTCTTATTATATTATATAATATATTATTAGATTATATTATTTTATGATTTTATATATTATTATATTATATTATATTATATATATTATTATATTATATTATGTTTTATATATGATATTATATATATATTAATATTTTATTTTGGGTGCCAAATAGTTGGCACCCATTTGTTATATTATATTATTATTATATGTTATTAGATATAGATATATATAAGAGATGTGTGTGAAATTTAGAAAGTGCAAGTATGTGTATTTGTGACGGGAGAGAAATAAGAGAATGAAAATGAATTGTTTCATAAAATTATTTCTTTTTTTTATGGTGCCAAGAGAAGCCATTGTGAATTACTTCAATCTCACTTTCTTATAATTTTAGAGAAAATGAAAACACATACTCAGTCATTTTGAGGATTAAGAGTTAATTCCGTGCTAGTAATATGGCTGCGGTTCTAGCTCACCAAGCCCATCGAGTTGGTGACTAAAACTGCCCACGAATTGGTCTCCATGCGGACTCCGAGGAAATACATGTATAATGATCCACGTTGTGATTAATATATTTATTTATTGTGTTTATTATTTAATTTAAACGCTTCTGCCGCGTATAATATATATGTGATACGTATTTTAGGCAATAGACACAATTGCACATGCATACACCTACGTGTTCTAGATCCCCGGCAACAATAGTATCAGAGCTATTTATGACATATATGGGTGTTGTTTGAGTGAATGGATGCAAAAGGTCCAGTGTAAATAGCATGTTTCAAGTGTTGAAACGGGTATGCCAAAAGAGAAGTACTGGGCGCTGCAGCGCCAAGGGGCTGGCACCACAGCGCTGGGGATTCGACCTCTCAACACTGCAGTGATGCAATTCAGTACAGCGGCAGTGTATTGTTTACATGAACAGTGGTACATGAATAGTATTCTTACTGTTAATAGCTATAGTGATTTTGAACTGTGTTTCAAAATTCATTTTGCATGTGTAGATTTATGAGATATAGTGATAAAAGTTATCAGTCAACATTATAAATCGGAGTTTATGAGATACAGTGATAAAGCGTTATCGGTCTGCATTATAAATCAGAATTAATTTTTCTGTGTTAGTAACCACAATGGGAGCCCTACCGGTGTGGTTTAGTTGTGCTTACATAGAAAAATTAATTAATTGAGAATCACCTTCCCTAGGAGAATGTAGACCAAGGATTCAAAACAAAAATCTCTCTTAATCAGATTGAAGAATATTACATTATGAGATAATGTTTTATTCTGATCCGTCATGTCAATATGGTGTTAGACAAGTTATGTTGGCCTTTTTCCAATATTGCTACAATGTGGGGGACTTGGATGGTTGGGCTTGGACTATACCGGTTAACATGAGATGAGGCAAATATATGCGAAAGTATTGCCCAATATTGCTACAACATGAGGGTAGTATCGGTAGCATATATTTGATTATTGACAAGTTAATCTGGAATACATTTACCCAATATTGCTACAGCGTGAGGATAAGGTGTATTCAGGATCAAGTGGTAAGAGTTGCATGAGATGCAATTGACAAATGTTGTCTCCCTATTTGGTTTACAAAAGCCAATATTGTTACAGTGTGAGGCCCGAGTAAATTTCAATGGGATTTACTTCCTATTGTATAGTTTAAAATAGTTTAAATTATCGTCTTTCCGTTCGAGAGTTTTTTTGAATTATGTAAAACAGTGGGAGGGCATTTTAAATTGAAAATATATAATTAGTATAACTATGATTTAAAACGTTTTATTAGCGATTTAATGACAATTTCGTTTACATCTCTTGTTATTTTGGCCTGTCAAGAATAATGACCACTATGAACTAGTTGGTGTACATAGTTGATGCAGTCCAACTCTAAGGTATTAGGAATTACTCTGACCGATGGATGAATCTCAGAAGTGTTCTAGATTAAATAAAATTTTGGATTTATTGTTCATTAGAGTTTACATAAGGTAATTTTGATAACACCTCTCTAGAGGATTAAATTGAGAGAGTGTGGCCCTCTCTGTTCGGGGTGCATCATTTTCTACTCCAAGTATATATGGTGAGACTAGATGTGTAAGAGAGAAGAAGATGAGGCAGATACCCAGCATCAAACCTCAGAGGGAACATTTATCCAAAGATCAACAAGATAATGTGTAGATAGAAAGTGTTTCCACTACAATAAGGTTAGGTATTGGAAATCCCTCAACCCTAGAAACTTTATAATTGTCAGAAAGACTCCTACAAGTTTGCACTTGCCAAACATAAACATTTTTAGGGCATATGATGCCAGTTCAAGCTGGGTAAGAGATACCGTTCGTCCCTTTTATATCTATAATATGTTGCAGGGATTGAGAGAAACTTCAATGCAACAGCTTGTAGAAGTAAAGTTAAGAGTAAAAAATGGAGATTTCTTGCAAGTCTAATTTGTTGGGCAACTTGACTTACTTCTTATATGCAATACAATAGTTGCATTACATAATAAGTATAATGTTTAATTAGATAAATGTCAATTAATAAATGGACATTTTATACAAAGAAATGTCTGTAGATTGGAATCCTTAAATGAAACGGAGCTGTGGTATATACGTTTAGGTCATATAGGAGTGAGACGCTTATCCGTCTGGTTAAGGATGGTTAGATTCCTAATCTGACCATGAAAACTTAACCAGTTTATGAATAATGCATTCACGAAGATGACCAAACATACCATAATGTATGTCACATCCCTTCGATTAAATTGGAGTAGTGAGTACATTAACAAGTTTTTCATTTGTCTAAGGAAGAATGAGATTCTCACTCACTATAGTCCTTCAGGTACTCCTCACAATAATGATGTCTGATTGATAATGAGTGTTACCAATATATATCTGTGAGTATATGCTTCAAAGACAGCTACTTATTAAATATAGTTCCATCAAAAGCAATTCCTTCAATTCCGTATAAGATACAGAAAGAAAGGAAGCCATGTCTTAAGTATATTAAAACTTGAGGTTGTCTTGCTTATGTAAGAGTTACGCAGCAGTGTATCTTATTTTGTAAGAGTTACTCCGCAAGATAAATAGCCCCAAGAGGCACATATATAGGTTTATTATGTATCCTATGAATACAATAGGATATTAGTTCTATGATTTAGAGAAGCAAAGTGTGTTCATTTCTTAGTATTCCACCATTCTAGAGAAAGAGTTTCTCATGGGTCATGGGAATCATAGAAAGATTGAACTTGATGAAGTAAATCTACAAATCAATGAACCAAGAATGGGAACTCAGATTCAATTAAGCAATGACATTTTAGCACACCTCCACACAGATCAGAAAGGATTTCTAGGTCACTTTTAGATATGGTTGATGCCTGAAGGTGAATTTGGAGTTTTCTTAGTAGAAGAAAATAATCTTTTGACCTAAAGAAAGACGATATTAGACATCGATTTGGAAAGCAGCGAGAAGCCATGAAAATAATATTGACTATATGCATCAGAATAAAGTCTGGGACTTGGTTAAGCTACTCATGAAAAATCTTCTATTTGGTTGTAAAGAGTTTACAAAGAGGTAGTGGGAGCCAGATGGAAGGTAGAGATCTTCTAGGATTCGTATTGGTTCTAGAGAGGTAATCCTCAGTGATTTGGGATCAACTAAGAGGAAACCTTTAGACCAGTATTGATGCTAAAGTCAATTAGTATGTTATTGGCTCTTGCAGCGTATTATGACTTTAAAGTTTGGCAAATGGATGTAAAGACGGCATTCCAGAATGAATATCTCGAGTAAGAGATATTCATAGAACAGTCTGAAGATTTTACGTCCAGCCAGACTTCTGGTTTAGCGTGTATGAAAGGTCAGTGAGAGCATGATAGTCTTCTTGATGCTCTTTATTGATAACATACTGGACATTGAAAATGATGTCAGTATGTTATAATCGGTCAAAAGTAACTCATAAGTATTTCTCCATAATGGATTTCTGAGAGTCTTCATTTATATTGGGTATAAAGCTTTATAGAGATAGAGCTAGGAAGCTGATAGGATTCTCTCAAATTATTTCACATCAATAGCGTCTAAGAAAGGTACGATTTATTAACTATGAGATAGTTAACGTATCTTATAGACCTGATGTTCATCTTTCAAAGAGAGTGTCTCTTCAGATGAAAGCTGAGAGAGTTAAAGTGTCTAATACACCAAATACATCAGCTCATCAGAGCTTGATGTATGCTATGATGTGTTTGAGACCTGAGATCATTTTGGCTATAAGAGTTACGAGCGGGTTTTAGTCTGATTTAGGTGACCACCACTTGTTGGTAGTCAAACATGTCTTGAGGTACCTTAAGGGTACAAAGGATAAGTTTCTCAAATATGGAGAAAGTGGCTTACAAAGGAGAAGTCACACGAAGTCAGACTTTTAATTTGACCTAGATGATAGAGAGTCTACATCTGAGAATGTGCTCATTCTCAATAGTGTTAAGCGAGTTGAAATTCCACCAAACTAGGATTCATTGCCAATTTATAAGTGACGTAGCAGAAGCAACAGTAAAGATTTGTAGGTTTATCGCTGGGCTTGGAAGAGTTCCAACACAGATAGATCCTATCCCATAAGTTTGCGACAAAACAAAGCCATTGTACAAGCCGCAATGCCAAGATGACACCGGTACTCTAATTATGTTGAGAGAAGTCCCACATAACGGGAGGGATCTTGGCTGAAAGAGATGTGATTATTTATAGAAGTGCTCTATAAATAATTTAGCAGACTCACTATCTAAAAGCCATGACTCTTAAAGTGTTTATGAAACACGTAGAATCAATGTGTATGAGATGCCATCAGGAATAGCACTAGAGGAAGTGGGAGATTGTTAAGGTCAGTGCTTACGTACCATCCCTGAATATACATATACTTGTGTATTTATACAAGTGTACATTCCCATTAAATCGCTAATACCTATTTATATGGTATTATGCAATGTAACGTTACAGACATTGTAAATCTGAAGGAGTTCAGATCAGATCTAAAAGAATTTAGATAAGGGTTCATAATTAGCCACATTGAGAGATATAAATGCTAAATGTTAGCATAGTTAAGTGTTAGTCGGTTATAATACTCAGCAGATCCAAGAGTTAGAGCTTTGGCTGTAATGTGACATAGACCTGGGAATATACTAATAACTGCATAGTTACAAGAGGGTGCTAGAAAATGTTAGTTACGCAAGTATGTTCTTGAATAATTGTCCCTATTCTATTTTTGTCAATGCGGATCTGTCGATGGATACCTTTATATATAGAACAACATATGTCATACCTATTGGGTATAGATAGTCGTTCCTAGCTGACCGTGAGCTTGGAGCTCGTATTGACATATGGGTATCTAGTTAGGTTTGGATATAAGACAGACTTATGAAGGCCTCTGATAGACACCCTATGTAAGCCGTCAATGGAGGGTCCTCTTGAGTTGATTAGTATATATGATCCTTTGACCTGAGTGCCACGGTAGGCTTGTAAGTGATCCACTACACTTTGGTTCCACACATGTCACAGACCTTTTATGGTGTGACCGTTGGGTGTCGCAGGTATGATCCGATACTTATGGAGTTCAGTATGTATAGATACAAGATTCGTCAGCTTGAATAGAGAGTTTGATATCTAGATGCTTCGAGACTGTATCTTGAAAAATCTTGTGGCCAGAAGTATTAATCCCAGGAAAGAATTCTGTCAGGGTAGAACAATATGGCAACAGAGTTTGCACATATTGTTCAGTGAGATACGAGTCTGAAAATAAGACATGGATGAGCACAAGGGAATTTGACGGTGATGATCTATATCCCCACACATCCAAGATATCATGACGAAAGGACTATACGTATGTGTTATAATCTCAACTTGCATAGTTCAATGCGCTGATTTGTATATCCGTGACATGTGCATAGGCTATTGCTCACAGACACATGGAATAGTTCCATTTGACGAATCAGGCGTAGGACCTAGGGAGTTCCGAGATATAGAGTGTACTCATTGTGCACTGGGGCAGCGTGCCGGATTAAAGTGTTTAATCCAGCAATATTCAGTACAACCACGAGAATGCGTGCGTGTCTGTATTTAAGTGTTAAATACAACAATTAGTCAATAATTGTTATTTACTAATTTTATTATGACACGTGGCGTATTGTGAATCCTCAGTTGAGTTTACCAAAGTGTAAGATTTAGTGGGACCCATTAGCGATAAACTTGGTAACTATTCATGAAGGGCAAAGTAGTCATTTCACACTTTAATTATTTAATGGTTAAACAATCAAAATATCTCTCTTATTATATTATATAATATATTATTATATGATATTATATATATATTAATATTTTATTTAGGTGCTAAATAGTTGGCACCCATTTGTAATATTATATTATTATTTTTTGTTATTAGATATAGATATATATAAGAGACGTGTGTGAAATTTAGAAAGTGCAAGTGAGTGTATTTATGATGGGAGAGAAATGAAAGAATGAAAATGAATTGACGGCGCAGAAAAGAAGAAGAAGAAAGAAAATAAAGAAAAATAAAATTATTTTATTTTTTCTTATAATGCTAAAGAAGCAATTGTGAATTACTTCAATCTCTCTTTCTTATCATTTTAGAGAAAATGAAAACACACACTCAGTCATTTTGGAGATTAAAAGTTAATTTCGTGTTGGCAATAGGGCTGTTGTTCTAGCTCACTACCACCGAGTTGGTGACTAGAACTGTCTACGAATTGGTTTCCATGCGGACTCCGAGAAAATACGTATATAACATTACACGTTGAGGTTAGTTCTCTACCCTACTAATATATTAATGTGATTAATATATTTATTTATTATGTTTATTATTTAATTTAAATGCTTCCACCGCGTATAATATGCATGTGATATGTATTTTAGGCAATAGACACAATTACACATGCATACACCCACGTGTTCTAGATCCCCGACAATAATTTTTACCCTAATATTTGGGGCTAATTGACAACTTTGCCCTAATAAAATTTAAAATACCCAAATTTACCCCGATCTGTTAACTTTTGCCATTAGTTTTAATAGTTGAATGGTAAAAGAGTAATTTAACCATAGAAATAAATTACATTTTGGACACGTGGCACAATCTTACCTATTCATTGTCTTTTGAACACGTGGCGTAATCTCATTAATTAATTTAATTTTACTATAATTGTTAAAAAATAAACTGTAATAAAAGGACACGTGTTATAATGTAATTAGTTACTTTTGACACATGCCAGCATATAATTGGTTTATTTTTTTTATTAAATATATGTTAAAATTTTAAATTAAAAAAATTTAAAAACAAAATTAAAGTGTCATTGAAAAACAGTGACCATTCGGCCATTTGCCGCCATCTTCTGATGACACTCCTATGACAAAAAAATGTCAAAATTTACATCATTAGGCTTCATTTTTTTTTTATTTACAAAATGTTGTGGTAATTGTTTTGCCAAAAAAGGCTAGTAAATGGCCAAAATGGGTGGAGAGAGGCGGTCATCGCCTTCGGCTATCATCAACAAGGGGTTGGTAACTTGCGTTGCCCCCCACCTATAGATAGATCGGCTGTCAATCTGTCGGCAGGTGGCGGCGGTGTAAGTCACCACCGCCCCCTTTTGACGACAACAGCCTCTCCACTCATTTTCTAGTGTTTTGTTTTTTTTACCAAAAATGACCATACCATTGTATAGATCGGAAAAAATAGTCTAATGATATAAATTTTAATTATTTTTTACTACCCCAACGTTGCCAAAAAACATCAATTGGCGATCGACGAATCGCCGTTTTCCTATAACAAGTGTCTAAATGACACGGTGACATGTGTCCATTCCCACATTGTTTTCAAAGTCTATTAATAATAGGGGTAAAATGATAAATAACTATTAAACATAGATTTTCCTATCTAAATAAACGGCAAAAGGTGGCAAATTAGAGTAAAACTGGGTATTTAAAATTTATATAGGATAAAAGTATTATTTAGGCCATAATATTAAGATACGGATAACCTTTGCCCTTAATTATAATTGCATAACAAATAGTGTTATAAAGTTGTTTATATGATACATTCTTTGAAACTGAAATACCAATGATTCGATACTCAATATATCTCTCTTAACCATTATTGAAACTCTCTCACCTTTCTCCCATAGCATACAAGACGTGGTTTACTTTCGATAATACCTATTAAAAAAATTAGAAAAACTCCTAAAACAAAATTAAAAAATAAAAAATAATAAATTATGCACGGTATGCTTATCACGCAAAATTTGTCTTGCATGATAGATTGTGTGATATGGGCACCACACAACCCATCGCACTAAGCACATTTGGTACGGATGGGCCATGCAATTAACATGTCAAATGACTTATTGCGCCAAGCTTATCCTGCATGAATTCATAAGTGATTTTTCTTGGTTTTTTCTAAGTTTTTTCCGCTACATTTCATACTAAAAAACCTCACCATTTAAAAGCATATCAACATAAGCTTGACTAAATAATACGGACAAAAAAAGTACGAATAAAAAAACTATAACAATCTCAGGTTTGATGCAATATGTGATGTATTCTTATTGAATAATAAATTCAATCCCTTCTAATCTCAAGTATATGTGTGTATGATCTGAAGGAGTTCAGATCTGATTTTAAAGAGTTTAAATAAGGGCCCACAGTGGGCTATGCTGATAGATATAAATACTAGATATTAGCACAACTAATTGTTAGCTGGTATACTCAACGAAAATTCAAGAGTTGGAGCCTTGTCTATAATAGGACATAGACCTGGGAATATACTAGTAGCTACTTAGTTGCAACAGTTGCAATCAGGTGCTAGAAAAGTTTAGTTGCGCAAGTATGATCTCAAATATTATCTCTGATCTATTTTTTACCGATGCAGGTCTGTTGGTGGATGGATACCTTTATGTAGATCAGCATATGTCGTACCTATAGAGTATAGATAGTTGTTCCTAACTGACCATGAGCTTAAAGCTCATATTGACATATAGGTATTCAGTTAGGACTGGATATGAGACATACTCACGAGGGCCTGCGATAGACACCTTATGTAAGTCGTCAATGAAAGGTCCTCTTGAGTTGAGTAGTATACGTGGTCCTTTGACCTGAGTGCCACGGTGGGCTTGTAAGTAATCCACCATACTTTGGTTCCACTTATGTCACAAACCTTTCATGGTGTGACCGCTGGATATCGTTAGGTATGATCCGATGCTTATAGAGCTTGGTGTGTTCAGATATGAGATCCGTCAGCTCACATAGGAGTTAGATATCCAGATGTTTTGAGACTATATCTCAGAAAGTCTTGTGGCCATAAGCATTCATCTCGAGAAAGAGTTTCCACCAGGGTGGAACAATATGGCAAAAACGTTTTCACATATTGTTCAGTGAGATACAAGTCTAGGAATAAGGCATGGATGAGCATATGGGATTTGAAAGTGATAATCTATACCCCCATACATCCAGGATATCATAACAGAAGGATTATACGTATACATTATAACCTCAACTTGTATTGTTCAATGCGCTGATTTGTATATCCGTGATGTGTGCCTAAGGCAATGTTCACAGACTGATGGAATAGTTCCATTTGACGAATTGGACGTGGACCTAGAGAGTCCCGCGATATGGAGTGTACGTATTATGTACTGGGGTAGCGTGCCAGATTAAATTATTTAATCCAGCAATATCCAGCACTACCACGAGAATACGTGCGTATCTGTATTTAAGCGTTAAATATAACAATTAGTCAATAATTATTATTTACTAATTGTGTAATGACACGTAGCACATTGTGGTCCCTCAGTTGAGTTTATTCAAATGTGAAAATTAGTGGAATCCGCTAAGAGGTTAACTTGATAACTAATCATGAGGGGAAAAATAGTCATTTTACACATTAATTATTATATTATTAATGCCTATTAGTTGTCTTCTATTATTAATATTTTATTAATATATAATATTATTATTTTATTATCAATTGAGATATATAGATGTGTGAATTGAGAGAAGCATGAGGATTTGCTTCATTTTCTTTCATTTTAGTGTGTGTGTCGGCAATGCAAAAGAAAAATAAAATTGTTTCTTTTTTCTTAGTATGCAGAGAGAAGAAAAGAAATGGAAGAAACAAGAATCAAATTAAATTGTTTCAATTTTATTCTTGTTCAGCAGAGAGTATATAAAGAAATGGAAAAATGAAATTGTTTCATTTTTCATTTTGGTGCCGAAAGAAGTAATTGTGAATTGCTTCAATTTTCATTTTATTTCCTTTCAGAGAAAAGGAAAAATACACTCAACTGGCTATTTTAGGGTTAAGAGTTAATCTCGTGCTAGATTTTGGAGCTGTTATTCTAACTTATCAAGCCCATCGAGTTGGTGACTAGAACTGCCAATGTGTTGGTGACTAGAACTGCCAACGAGTTAGTCTCCAAGTGGACTCTAAGGATATATGTGTATAATATTACACGTTTAAGTGATTTCTTAACCCTTTAAATATATTAATATGATTAATATATTATTTATTGTGTTTATTGCATGTTTTAATCATTCCGCAGCGTTAAATATGTGTGAGATACGTATTTTATGCAATAAACACAATTGAACATGTATACACCTACGTATATTAGATGCCCAGCATAAGGAAAAGATGAAAATAAGGGTGCAAGATAAGGAGGTCACATTCAAGATTTTTAAGGAGATGAAGTTGCCCACTCTGATAAATGAGTGAAGATTGAAAATAATAATCCAGATAGTGGGAAATAGTTAGATACCATTCAACTCCAAATTCATGGCAAGACATAGGCACATTGTATAAGAAAACAGATGAGGCATAGCAATATTATGATGGAAAAATAATCAAACACCGGCCACCATAGTTCATTCTTTTGCCAAGGCTAAACACTTTTCGGGCAAGCTCAAAACAAGAGAATGGTGTCATTCTTTGATGATCACCTTATGAAGATATGGAAATCAAGGAAAGAGATTTACAAAGCCATTGAATACACACTAAAGCATTAAAATGAAGGAGTATTCCATGGAAAAACACATCCAAAGTCCGATTTAAACCCCCCAATGAATTTGAAATATGTCAAGCCAAAGACGTTAAATCAAGCATTTCTAGGGAGGCAACCTAAGTGAATTCCAATTTTAGTTTTTGATGTTTATTTTTCTTTCTTGTAGTGTGTTAAAATAACAAGTCGAAACCTCATAAAAGCATGAAAGAAGAATCTCATAAGTAAAAAAAAAAAAACAAATGTAGTAGTAACATGGGGCTGAAGCCCTAACATTTGGAAATTCATATTTCAAAACCCAGGTTATGGTGCCGCAGTTCCACATCTTCTGGGCAACAGCCCCATTTGCTTCCTCTTTTAAATTGCTTCCAAACTACCACCTAAGCCACCTTAAACAACCCGTCACTTCCCCCAATCATCCTTACACCCTCCGAACACCAAATTAACACCAAATCATACCTTAAACATTATCAAACAACATGGCTAATCAAACTTAATGTTTAAGCATCACTCAAAAGGGTTTTTGGAACCAACTCAAGCATTCATTCCGACCCCATAATTTGATCACTGTCATACTATGCCATTGTCTACGATGGAAGTTTCTTTTACTCACTATTATTTTTTTGCCATTGTAGACAATGTCAACTTTAAGTTTGGGGGAGGAAAATACTATCTGATTTCATTTTTCACGTTGATCATATTTACTCATTATGATTGTTGTTTTTAGTTGTTTGTGTTGTATACATTTTTTATTTATTTTCGTCTTTAGTTGCAGGTTGGTTGAATGATTAATAGTTAATGATATGGAATAGAAATATGATTTCAAATGCTACTTTATTTTGGAAACAATGAATATTATGATTGTTTATTTAGTAATCTAAGATAAGTTCAGCTTCATCTGTGACCACTTGATATTGAGCTCTAATTAGAATCATTTAGTTTTTATGCTTACTTAGAAGATGTTTATACATAACAAGAATACTTAGGGTCTTAAAAAAATGCTAGAACTTGTTTAAGTATCACTCAAGGTAAAATCTTAGAGTATACTTAATCGAGGATATGATTTTAGGCCATCTTTGGACTGATTGAGCCTTTTAAGCCAACCTTTTGTATATTTTTACCCCTAGTCACCCCGTTGAGCTTAATAACCGCTTTTATTTACTAACCATATTAGTACCTTAGCCTTTATTTTTAGTATCATTTAAAGTAACCATCACACTAGAGACGTAATGCTCATTTTAGAGAGCTATGTAGACTTTTGAAAATGAAAGAGTGAATTCAATAAGGGTTATGAGTTTAGTTATGGATTTTGATTGTTCTAATATCAAAAAGCTTGGTTTGGGGTATAGTGACTTATATATAAATATCAATTAAAAAATCAAATCAATTTGAAAATATTGTATAGATTGAGTTTTCTATACCCCTAGCTTAGAAAAAGAAAAAGAAGAACAACAAAATAGTAAGGGAATCAAAGAAATAAGTTTAAGGGAAATTGAGTGCAAATAAATTGGTTCAATTTGAGTAATCTTTAGAGGAATGTGTGTTTATATTATGAGTTGAGCCAAAATTGATCTATTTTATCCAACCCTCACCCTAATTATACCTTACAAGCTAACTAAAGTATATTTTATCATTGATTATGTATGTGTATACATTAATGAAGAGTGATGTAACAAACAAGCATATGGAGTATTAATTAAATAAAAACTCATAAGAGACTATGTCATTGTCTTGTGTGTATAAACTAATCTAAGTGCATGTAACTAATGATTTTAGCTATCCATACACACACACACACTAAGTAAGTCATTTGTGGGTTAGAATAAGTGTTGGATTAACATTTTGAATGGTTATGATGTTTAAGCTTTCCTTGAGATTGGTAGTTTTGAGACAATTTACTTATCATTTGTCAACCTGGTGTTTAGTGTGTTCTTATAATTTGTTAGCATTTTAGCTTTTAATCGTCTCTCCTTAACGTATTTCATACTTTGTTTAAATACCTCTCTTAATCCGATATTTACTCATTTTAAGTATTAAAATATGGCCACTTATCCATACATTATTATTTTGTAAGTTCTAACTAACCGGAGTATGAAAGAATTCAAATTTGATGAAAAAATAGGCAAAGAAGTTATTTCACAAAGTCTCTAAGTCACAGCCCTGGAAGTCTAAGCTGCAGCCTCAAAGAAATAAAGAAAACCATCACTTGGCATTGGGGCCGCGGCCCCACTTTGGCAAAAGCTTTGGGTCGTGACCCCAAGTTGGAAAAAATGTGGTGCTGCAGCACTACTTGGACTTTAGATTTTATCAAATTTGCCTCTCTTTTGCCTTAATTTTTTAAGGGTGTTTTTGGGAGGACTTATAAATAGAAAATTAAATGCCTTATTTTGAAGGGAGGAAAGTATGAAATAGAGATAGAAAATTGAATTTTTAGTAAGAGAAACTAGGGTTCAATTGAAGCTTAGATGGTGGGAGATTATTAAAAATTTAAGGCTTTCAAGGACTTCTCCAACTAGTTACCCAACACCACAGAATTCTCACCTCTTTAATTGACTAAATCGTTAGTTATAAGCATTCTTAATTCTATAATTCAACTTAACCTAGATAATGTTAGGTTGTCAGCACTATAGTACTTAGCATTAATTTAGGATACCAATACTCGTAAGATGATACTTACTTATAATTATATTACTTGATCAAAACCTGTGCATTTGCGGTTTTATTCGCATGTGTATAATTTTGCAAATAGATAGTGTCTATTGTTACACCATTAGCTAAACAAACATCCCCATCTTTTATTTTCATAGTGGATAATTCATTTCTAAAAGTCATTCCTTACATTAAATAAAAGTTCATGTTAAACATCAAGATAATACATTACAAAAAGTTACACTTCTCTTTTATTTACACAAAACATTATATTTCTTTATCAGCATTACACAAAGTTATACTGCATATAAAAAGTAGAAAAATACCTAAGATATAGATATTAATTAAAGCGTAATACATGTTTCCTTCTTTATCAAAAAAAAGTCAGAGATATCGAGATAAGTAAGATCTGTAGAATTTGAGTCATCAATAAAATTTTTCGTCACATTCTTTTCTTTTACCATGATAGATACTTTATAAAGTTCAATTAGATATTTTACAATACCACATTTAAGTGGCAAATGTCCTTTTGTTGATCTAAAACAAGAATTTTCACAATTTATAGGGTATTTATTCTACACACCATTGTTTTTGCTCTTTTTTAGTGTTCCTCCGTCTTAGGTATTTATGACCATCGCGTTAGCAATAACCGCACTCTCTCCTACCTCCTCAACCATATCCATCATTATTATAGGTATATGCATTTACGTTTTGGAAATGCTAAGAACCAGTTGATGTGATTTGTAATTTTTTAGTACAAGCTCATTATTTTATTCAGCAAGTAAAATACATGAGATTAAATCTAAGTATTTTTAAAATTTATGCATGCATCACTGTTACTGTAGAATAACATTAGATGCATGAAAAGGATAGAATGTCTTCTCTAACATGTTTTGCTCCATAACTTTCTCACCATATAATTTCAATTGTAAGGTGATTCTGAACAGAGCAAAATTATATTTAGCAACAATTCTAAAATCTTACAATCTTATATTCACCTACTCATGCCTTATTTTTGGGAGGAATATATCCTTCTAATGGTCAATCCTTCTTATAGATTTTTCTAAAAGATCTGCGAGTCTTCTACCGTTATATATTGAGTTTTTAAGTTCTCATGTATGAGATGACGAAGGAAAATCATAACTTTCGACTTGTCTTGCAAGGACGTATTATTTTCTTTTTCAATTGTTGTTTCTAAACCATTGGCTTGAAGGTGCATTTTGGCATCCAATACATATGATAAGTAATTGCCTCCAAAGACATCAAGTGTAGGAATTTATAAATTTGTTAGAGACATTATCATGGGCTTTTTAGATATTAAAGAGGGAATTAATATTAGAACAATGGTAAATAAGTATAATTCAATAAATTAATAATTTAAAATATTATTCGCGAAAGTATACATACACGAATTGTAATCGCAAGTGCATGAGTCATGAGCAAGTAATAAAGTGATGAGTGAGTATCGTTTTCACGAGAATTGGTATTATAAATTAATGCTAAGTACTATGGTGCTAACAACCTAACTTTATCTGAGCTAATTTGAAGAGTAAGTTGAATTATGAAATGAGAGATGCTTAAACTAATAATTAAATAATTTAAAGAGATGAGACTTTTATAATAAAAGAGTCATAGAGTCTTAATTTCACTCACCTTTTTTATATTCTTTATAGTTAGTAATTAATAACTAATCTTGTAAATTCATTAACCAAGGGATTGAAAAATAATCTAATTAACTCCCCCGATGGTCAAATGAGATCCTATGCATACATAATCAAGTTGACATCCCTATCTAACTTGTAATCTATACATACATTAAGCCACCTTTAAGTGATTACCTTAATTCTTTAGTCTCACAACTCAATAGAATTAAGACTATGCTTTTTAATCCTAACACATGGGTTAAAGTTTTCTAAGCACATAATCCACAAGTCTAAATCATCTAATCAAATTTTCAATTCAATTAAAAGTATTAAACTCATAAAAAACATAATTAAAAATAAAGGATTAATCATTAATCAATTAAACACATAAAAATATAGTACTTAATAAAGTTACATCAAGTCTTACAATATAAAATTTAGCTATCTATAATGAAATGCTCAATTTTATTAATATAAGGGTTCACAAGAATAATCATATTCAAACAACACAAATTACAAACATAAACTTCAAATAAAAGTAAATGAGATAAAAAAAAGAATAAAAAATTAATTAAAAAAGCTCTTGGAACCTTTAATTTTTAAAGGTCTTTAAGATTTTAAGTTTTTGAATGCTTTCTCTCACTAGAGAATCTTTATTTTTCTTTCCAATTTTGTGCTCCTCTTTGATTACAAATAAAGCTTTTAATTTCCTTTGTATAAGTTATAAGAATGGGTTTTAAAATTAGAAAACAAAGTAAATATACACATTTGGAGTTCTAGTGGCGTTTGGACGCCAAACTTTTCTGCCATGGGAACTCAATTTGACGTCTGGACACCGCAATGTATAAGCTAACATTTTGACTGAAGTGGGATTCAGCCCTTTAGTGGAATGGAAGTCGATGCCCCACCGCCTTACAACAAAATTTTTCTTCTTCTACTTTTCTTTTATTTTATTTTATTTTTAGTGTTAAAGCAATTCTTATTTTTAATAAATCTGTATTTGAGGCAATAAAATACTGAAACTATATTATTGATCATTGTTGTTTAACATTCAAAAAGCAAATATTAAGCATTAAAGTAAGACAGTTGAATATTTATTCGGCATAAAAAAATAGGTTCCAACAGTAATAACAGTTATTTATTTATATAATTGCATCTAATAGTTGGTCTTTTTGTAATGGGGTCGACAAGGCTTAGGCCCATAAATAATACATAGGGATAGACATATGTGAATCACGGGCCAAAGTATAAATATTAATTATTTAAAAAAAATTTGATAAATACTACGTATTATTATTCACACATATCTTTTATAATGACATTAAAGTAAGAATCGTAAAATTTGAATTCGAGTTTTCTTAGACCTTTTTTTCAGAATTCTCAGAATTCGAATTGCACTAAAACTTTTTCAATTGCAAATCTGGTCCAAGTGCCCGAACTCAAAATTTTACCCCAGTTCTTTTTTTTTTTACAACTTTTTTACTAAAACTTAGACTTAACTACTTGCCCACCAAAGTACTGCCATCTCCACCATCTTTTATTCTTTTCAGCATGATTGCTACAAAAATAAACTGCCACCATATCTAGCAACGAGTAGCACCTCCACTACTGTTCATTAGTCACTGGTTACATCAAAACCAACACCATGCCAATCTCACTAATGTACAAAAATCACTAAGTGCTCTGAACACCTAAAAGGTCTACTTGCCAGCAACTAATCTATAAGCTGATCTGTTTTCTTCTACATTGGTCCACGCCTGGGGTACACCACATCTCAAGTATTATACCTAAGAAAAAATGTTTGAAGATGGTTTATCAGTATAACCAAAAACAAAAAAAAAAAAAATTTGTATTCTAGATCGGTTAATTTGGATTCAAAAAAATTTAGATCCGGCTTAAATAAAAATAATAATTAAATTAAATTAAAAAAATTAAATTTTTTCAAATTTAAAAAAATTTTAAATTTAATTTAGAGTACGAGTTCTTTTATCAACCCTACACACAAATCATCATTAAAAGAATGTTTCATATTAATATTCAAAAAATTATATATGATCTATTTTATTGTTTTAAGTATTATCCACTTATTTCTCTAATGTGTCATATTATTCAAAAACCTTTATGCTATTACAAAATTTTTGTTAACTCTGAACTTTTATTATCTTTTTATTAATTTATCTTTATATTAATGACATCATTCTTTTTATTATTTCTCATAAATTATTATTGTATTTTTTTAAAAAAATATTATAATAATTGAAATAATAAAAACAATAACATATTTATGTTATAATGAAAGGATGAATATTTTGGACTTTTTATTTTTTTAATTTTAAAATTTTATTCATTAATTATTTTTTAAAATACATTAATATTTAATACTTTTAAAAAAGAATAAATATATACGGTTCTATTATTTTCATTATTTTGTAGTAATTTTGTTTAAAAAAATTAAACAATTATAACTTATTTTATTCTTTCTAATGAATATTAAATATTAATATATTTAAAAATATAAAATATTAAAAAAATGATAAAAGTGAATAACTAGAATGTTCATCATTCCACCATAACATAAATATGTTATGATTTTTATTATTATAGTATTTTAGTTATTTGTTCAGTCTTTTTTTAATAATAATAAAATTATGATGTACTTATTATTTCTAATGAGTATTAAATAGCAATGTATTAGAAAATATTAAATATTAATGAAATAATAAAATAACTAGAATGTTAAGCCTTCCATTTATGTTATAATTTTACTTATTTTAGCATTAGTTTTTTTTAAAAAATATTATTAAGTCTTGTAAAAAAGAGTAACAGGATGATGAGTAATGATGTCATCAATGTAAGGGCAAATTAATAAAAAGACAATAAAAATTAAGATTAATAGAATCTTGTAATAGTAAATTTTTTTAAAATAATATGAAACATTAGAGGAATAAGTAGGTAATAATAAAATTAGAGGGGGGTGATTGGTTCTGCCCCTAATATTTTAAGGGAGTTAATAACAAAGTTATAGGTTTTATAAATTTGTTTTCTAAAAAATAACACAATATATTTTACTTTTTTTTTAGTTTAATATTGATTTTTTTTAAAGGCTATGTTTATTTATATCCAAGAAAAAAAAGTTTTTTTCTTAATTTTTTAATACAGTATTGCACACCATTTGTTTTATAAAAAAAGATTAAAAAGTTGTAAAAACATAAATAATTTAAAAAATGAAAATAAAATAAGCTCTATCTATTACAAATTAAACCCTAATCCATCACCATTGGAGCAATAATAAATAAAGCAATAAAGAAAAATAAGCAAAACAAACACAAAGAAATTTATAGCAATTCACCCTTAATTTAAGAAACTACTTCACTTATTTTGTCATTGCAGATTTTCACTATACTAAAGGATTATAAATTGGTTTATACCACATATACAATATTGTAAATAACAAGAATAAGAAAAGGATAAATCTTGAGGGAAAAAAAAAACAAGATAGATAAATGATAATTTCACACTTAGAAATTTGGTGAAAATGGCATTTTCTTCATCTTACTTTGACTGTGTTAAGTAATATACAAGGTTTAACTTTATATAGACTTAAGATATATACATAATAGAAAATAATATTTACATTAATAATATATGTATGTATGGTAGAAGAATATTAAGAAATTATTTTAAAATAATTTTTAATACCCCCCTCAAACTCAAGATGACACACTAGAAGTAAGCTTGAGTTTAGAGCCTAGAGCATGAAAGCGGCTAGGAAGTAGAGATTTGGTAAAGATATCCGCAGGTTGCTCCTCAAATGAGATGGGGTAGAGCATAACAGTGCCCTGAGAAATGTGTTGTCGAACAAAATGACAATCTATCTCAATATGATTAGTCCGCTTATGAAAAACATCATGGTGGGCGATTTGGATAGCACTTTGATTGTCACAATAAAGGGACGTAGCGCTAAAGTGAATAATACCTATATCTCCAAGAAGCCATCGAAGCCAAATAATCTCTTGGGTAATATCAGTAAGGGCAAGATACTCACCCTCAGTACTAAAACGGGTGGTGGTTTTCTGCTTTTTACTTTTTTATGAAAGAATATAATCTCTCAAGAAAAGACAAAATTCAGTAGTTGATCGTCGATCTGTAGGATCACCTGCCCAATCTGCATCGGCATAAACCCATAATACAAGAGGAGAACAATCTGAAAAATGAAGACCATAAAAAGTGTACCCTTAAGATAACGCAAAATATGAAGAACTGCTGCAAAGTGAGAGGTACTAGGAGTAGCCATAAACTGAATGACAACATGAAAAACATAAGTAATATATGGCCGAGTGACAGTAAGATATACCAAATTACTAACTAATTGGTGATAACGAGTTGCATTACTGAGGATAGTACCATCAGAAGACTGGAGTTTGATATTAGGCTCTAAGGGAGTAGAGGCGATCTTACTATCTGTCAAGCCAGATCTAGCAAGTAGATCAAATGTGTATTTATCTTGTGAGAGATAATATCCGGTAGAATCAGATAGTACTTCAAGTTCAAGGAAATAATTGAGGTTTCCAAGATCTTTCATTTTAAAGTGTTGTCGAAGAAAGTTTTTGAGACTGGAAATACCGAGAAGATCATCACTTATGATAATCATATCATCAACATAGAGAAAAAAGAGAATACAATCTTGTGCTGTCTTAAGAATAAAAAGGGTTGAGTTATAGGGGTTAGACTGAAAACCATGCTGAAAAGTAGTCCCACTAAACTTTGCAAACCATGCACGATAAGCTTGTTGAAGACCTTATAGAGCACGATGAAGTTTATAGACTTTGCCGGGAGGATATGGATAACTAGGAGGAGGCTTCACATATACTACTTTAGTGAGATCACCATTAAGGAAAGCATTTTTGACATCCATCTAAAATAATGTCCAACCATGAATTATAGAAATAGCCAACAAACATCGAATAGAAGTAAGTCTAGCAATTGGAGAAAATGTTTTTTCATAATTAATTCTATATTCTTTAGGAAAGCCTTTGGCAACAAGATGGGCTTTATAACTCTTAATAGATCCATCAAATTTTCTCTTGATCTTGTACACTATTGTGTGATTTCTATATTAAGCACAAGTGCACGCTATTGGAAACACATAATATAGAGTGAATAGAGTGTCGAACCCATGAGGATTTTATTGTATTTCTAACCAATTACTAAAATTGTATCTTCTCATTTTTATCCAAGAGATTGATTATCTTGAATTATTTGATAAAAATTTAAACTAAAAATTATCTACGTTATCAACTATAATTAACAATCAAATTCAACAACAAATCTGAATATATAGGATGAAGATCTAAGATTATAGCTATCACTTAATATGATTTTTCAAACAATGGTGCTTCAATTATTATTCCCTCAATTCAATTATTGGTCACAACACTAATCTCACCACGACCCTCTTCCGATGGCCAAGTGATTATATCAAGATCTATTAATTTTCTATGGCATGTGACTGATGTCCCATCCCATGTGAAGGACATAGAACTGCATCCACTGAAGATGGCAATGTGTAAACTCTTGAAATTCCTGCTTGAACTCTGTAAGTCCCTGTGCCTGTGCAGCAACCTGTGATTCTAACCTAGCTAATCTGGCTGTAGTAGACATGTTCCGAGATGATGAAGCCTGTGGTGGGACAACTGCTGGTTGCATAAGTGGTGGATCAACTGCCGGAGGCATATGTGGTGCTGGAGGTGCTAGCTGTCACTGACTTTGAACTGTCTGTAACTTCTGGATAGTGCTGTAGTCGATCGCACGAGCAGTATGGATGCGATCCTCGCGAGTCTCCCAATGAACTCTAGCACAAAAGATGGAAGGCCTAAAATATTCTTGGCAAGGTATGAGTAAGCCAAGATCTCATCATGAATCACTCTACCGATATTAATAGAACGCCCAGTCATAATTCAGAAAAGCAATACTGACCTCGGTCTTATAACATCACTGACATGCATAACTGCCATCATACGAGAAGCAATGAACAGATGCTAAGCCTTTACATCCCTAGTCAAAGCACTAGATCTGAAGGCTGATGGAAGACCATTCACCATCTTCCATTCTGTCCTTAGCTGACAAAGTGTTTGAATGATGAGCTCAAAATTTGGGTGATATGCCACTTCTAAATACTTGTCAACCACTTCATCCGGTAGCCCAAAAAGTGAATTAATTGTGGCATAATCAAAGGCTACCAGTTTTCCACGCACCAAGACTTGATGATTAACATGCTCTGCTGTATTAGCATAAAATTCTTTCATCGCTGAAATAATACCCGCTTTAGGCTGTCCACAAAACATTTTCTCAACTATGATTGGCAATCATCTGTATAATCTAAGGAAAATTATCCTCCTATAAGTAGAAACCCTACTCCGATGATAGACTACGGTGAGGCCCACCCCTCCGCATGGGGTTCACTATGGCACAGCAACTGGCGCCCCAGCCACAAACGCATCTCATGAGTAACCTCTTCAGTGCTCAAACTCGAGATCTCATCCACTTATGCCTTACGAATTCGAGACCGGTACCCATAGGGATGGCCAGCCTGATGGGTACCGGTCTCAAACTAGTATGGCATAAGTCTATCAAAATAGATCCAGTGAATCTATTCCATGCTTGTGCTGAATTAAGCCTAGTTGAGTCATAAGATAGATTTTTTGAAGTACTGGCTTGATGTCTCTTGGATGCCATAACGAAAAACAGCAAGAATTGGCCAAATTTGGTGAAAAATGACATTTTTGGGTATTGGATGATTTGGTTCTGATTTGATGTTTTAGGCTATGATTTTGTGTTTTAATTGTTGAAACAAGTTTGTGGTGGTGTAAAGAAGGTATTTTGTGCAGGAAATTGGCTAGGTAATGGTCGGATTGGGTTTTGGGTTAGAAAAAGGAGTGTTTGTGAGAGAGAGTGAGTGAAAATTTTCAGTCGAAAGCTAGTTTTAGAGTGTTTTTCGTATGAACTCTGCGATATTATATGACAAACGCCGAGACATTCATCATTTTGAACTGAATGCGGAAGCGTTAAATTTTTTAACACACAGAGGCGTTATACATAATGATGCAGGGGCGTTATTGTTAGATAACGCATGTGCGTTACTCAACCAAAGCTCCAACGTTAATTTTTTTTTTGTTTTTTTTTTTAAATTAAAACACACCTTTTTCTTGGGTTACCTCCCAAACAGTGCCTGATTTTTATGTCTTCGACTAAACATTCTCATTTCGTGTCAAGGTTGGATTAACTGAAGGGATGACTTTTGTCGATCAATTTCATCCCCTCATTAGTATTTCAATCTTTGCCCATTTGCCTTAAACAGCTGCTTGGTCTCTTTATCCAAAATTTAAATGGCCCCATAAGAAAATACGTTCGTGATTCTAAATAGGCCTGACCATCGAGATTTAAGTTTTCTAGGGAAAAATTTTAAACGAGAGTTATACAATAACACTCATTGGCTTAGTTTAAATTCTCAGTGTGTGATCTTTTGATCGTGCCATTTCTTCGTCTTCTCTTTATAAAGTTTGGCATTTTCATATGGTTGAAGTCGAAGCTCATCTAACTTATTGAGTTGAAGCATTCGCCTATCACCAACAGCTTGCATATCAAAATTAAAGGCTTTGATGGTCCAATAAGCCTTATGCTCTAATTTCATCAATAAATGACATGCTTTCCCGAAGACAAGACTGTATGGGGATATTCCAATTGGAGCTTTAAAGGCCGTGCGGTAAGCCCAAAGCGCTTCATCTAGTTGCATAGCCCAATATTTCCTACTAGGCTTCACTGTCTTCTTAAGAATTTGCTTGACTTCCCTATTTGATACTTCTACTTACCCACTAGTTTGAGGATGATATGCAGTGGTAAATTTGTGTTTTACTCCATACATTTGTAGAAGAGCTGAAAAGTAATTGTTACAAAAGTGTGATCGTTCATCACTTATTATTGCTCTCGGAGTGCTATATCTAGTGAAGATGTTCTTTTTCAAAAACTTTAGAACTTTCTTAGCATCATTGGTTGGAAGTGTGATAGCTTCAACTTATTTTGACACGTAGTCAACAGCCACAAGTATGTATTTAGGATTGCCTAAAGAAATAAACAGTCCCATAAAGTCAATTCCTCAAACATAAAAAATTTTCACTTCTAAAATGTTTTGCAGAGGCATCTCCTGTCTTTTCATTATGTTCCCAGTCCTTTGGCAATGATCACACTATAAACCAAATAGATGGGCATCTCTAAACATTGTTAGCCAAAAGAACCACATTGTAACACCTTTGCAGCGATCTTAATACCCCGAAATGTCCTCCATAATATGAAGAGTGACAATGTTACAAGATGCTTTTCATCTCTTCTTTTGGAACAAATCTTCTCAGCAGTTGATCTGTACATTGTCTAAACAAGAAAGGTTCATCCCAATTATAATACTTAACATCATACAAGAATTTCTTTCTTTGCTGAAGGGTGAGGTCAGGAGGTAAAATACCACTAATAATGTAGTTGACAAAGTCAGCATACCATAGTATTTCATGATGCTGAGCCACAAGAAGCTGCTCATCTAAAAAGGATTCATTGATCAAGGTCTTGCTTTTGTCTCCTCATTCCAATCTGGACAAATGATCTGCAACTTGGTTCTCAGATCCCTTCTTATCTATAATCTCCAAATCAAACTCTTGAAGTAGTAATACCCATCTGATTAATTTGGATTTAGCATCCTTTTTTGTAATCAAGTATTTGATGGCAGAGTGATCTGTGAACACAATTACTTTGATTCCAATCAAGTATGATCTGAACTTGTCAAAGGCAAATACCACAGGCAATAGCTATTTCCCTATGGTTGTGTAGTTGATCTGTGCGTCATTTAAGGTCTTACTTGCATAATAAATGGTGTGAAAGACCTTATCTTTCCTTTGTCCAAGCACTGCACCTACAGCTGTGTCACTAGCAACTAGTATCGCACATCATCTCAAAGAGGCGACTTCAATCTGGTGCTATGATAATTAGTGCAGAAGTGAGCTTCTTCTTCAGGGTTTCAAAGGGTTCATGACAGGCTTCATCAAAGTGAATGTCACATCCTTCTCTAACAAGTTGTAAAGGGGTTTGGAGGTCTTAGAAAATTCTTTTATGAACCTCTTATAAAATCCTGCATGACCAAGAAAACTCTGAATACCCTTCACGTTAGTATAGGGAGGCAAATTTTCAATTGTTTCAATATTAGCCTTATCAACTTCTATACCTTTTGAAAATATTTTATGGCCTAAGACAATACCTTCCTTGACCATAAAATGACACTTCTCCCATATAATATCCAATCCCTATTAGTAGTATTGGCGCCTAGATTTTGGTATAGAGTAATAAAGACACCGTAGGGTTACTCGATTTTAACCCTATTAGAAATATTTTCTTTATCGTATGCATGAGAGATATTAGACCTAATTTAGTAATTTCACACTCGATCGAAGCGCCGGACGACCCTAGAATATTTTTAGAATTTTTCTCTATTGGCTTGGAAAAGGAAATTCTAATTTACTACATGAATTTCCATTTAAGGGTTATGTATGGAACAAGCGTTTGTTGAGAAATACAATCTATATATTAAGGAATGGACCAATTAGAAGCAATCTCATAGATTGCCAAGTTGAAAACTCTAGTTAGTTCCTTCGACTATTCTAACTAGATAGTTACAAAGGAACCAATTAAATCTTTTCATTAGAACTAATGGCAAATTAGAAGTTTTGAGTAAGTTGAAGGGCAAAATGGTCAATTAAGGGAGCACTATATATATGTTGGAAGTTTGCAAAATTTTCAAGAGACCAAAAGCCAACACTTAGAGCAAAAAATAAGAGCAAATTCGTGCAAAGGTTGAAGGTGCTGCCACAGTGAAATTTTAGTTTTTTTTCCATGATTTTTCATGTGTAATCAAGCCAAAATAAGGTTACATATGAATCCCTAAGCTCAATTGAAGCCTCAATTAGTGACAATTCAAGAAAAAGAGGTAAGAAAAGCATTGTTTTATGAGTTTGATAGTGAGCTTTCAAGAATGCTTCAATTGATATTCTTGTGTGTGTTTTTGGCTTAGATTGAGTTGAATTCTAGTGTGGAGCTTGAAGGATTCATCAATTTGAAGAAATTGGCAAGGTAAGAATTAAGGGTTTTGGTGATTTTGATGTAGAGATTTCAATTGGTTGTAATTAGGGCTTTAGAATGAAATTGGCTTGATTTTGTTGTAATTGGAACAAGAAATTGAGAAAAGGAATGTGTTGGAACCTAGGGTGAAATTCTGCCACTTTAGGGAAGTTAGGGATTGAGTGGTGTTTTGATAGAGTTGTTGTGTGTAAATGGTGCATATTGTAAATTGAATGTATATGGTTGATGGAAAAATCAAAAATGAAGAAAATGGGACATAATTGTCCATTTTGGAAAGATGAAGGGCAATTATGTCCAACCAAGTTATAAGGCGTTCAATAATTTTCAGGGCGTCGAATGGTGAGTTAGATTAGATTAAATGACTCCGTAAATAAAAATCGGAAAGTAGTATGCATCTGGGCTTTGTATGCCGATTAGGGCGTTTAGTAGTGAAATGAGATTCTAGCATTCGATTTAGTTCTCAATGTCATTTATGGCGCGTAGGTAAAGATAACCGAGAGCGATAACGGGAGTAGAAATCGGGAGCGAAATTGAACGCGGAGCAGTTGTGAGTGAAAATCTGCCTTTTTCTGTTATCTTTCGTTTATTATGTTTCAGCATAATGAAAATATATGTTTTATGAGTTTTCAATGCATAAACATGATTATGATCTTAATATGTATCCATAGATATGCATTTACACGTTCGGTTTAAGAAACAATTTTTAAATTTCTGCATTTGTTTTAAAGGCCATTGGTACCCTCAGATTATAGTGATGGTGATTGTATTAGACCCGGCCAGTATATCCCGTGCACATGGGCAGGTCTTGGGGGTGTGTCACTAACTCTGGGAAGTCGAGATGTGGAGTCATGTGAGTCGCCCTATGTGTACGGGGTATTGTCTCGCTATATGTATGCGATGTAGGATTCCGCTGCATAGCCAGTGAGATGTCTTGAGATGTCATTGTGGGTGCTGCTAGTTAAGGTGCCCCATAACCTACTCACGTGTACGGTACTAGTTGAGTCGCTGCGTGAGTATATAGCTTTAGGGTTACCATTGGTACAGTTTAGAAAGAAAATGGTCGAGCGAGGATTTTATTAGTTTTTGATTTACTGACAGCATTTATGCATTTATATGTACACAACAGTTATTATGTTATACAGATTCTGAATATTATTTTCCAAAGATATAGATAAAACCCGCTCGGTAAGATTTCATTAGCATATGATATTAGAAGCCGTTTTACAGTTTTACATCAGTTTTAAAAGCATGATTTCTTCATGTACTTTAGAATTTGCTATCTATGCATAATGTTCTTGTAATTGAAATTTTAATTGCATTCACTGAGCTCCTTTAGCTCACTGGTTTTGTGTTTTATATTTTCTAAACCCCCTTCCCAAGTGCAGGTCTCGGTACGCAAGTTGCTGATTCTCCTATTGCCGAGTAGTGGGCCAAATCCGAAGATCATTTTTGTTCATGTAAATGTACTAAATAGCACTCTTTACTTTATGCATAATAGTTGTAGGCATGTATATTTGTATGTATGTTTGAACCAACAAGAAGAGGTTTCGATTTTACGATGATCATTTTTGCTTTTTATGATTATGCTCATTTTGTGATTTAAATGAAACTATTGAGTTGTGTTGGATTTGATTTGGAAAGGACCAGAGGTCCGAATTGGTAGTATCGAGAAGTGTTTAGAAATAGAAGTGATATTTCTTTGCAGGTTTTATATGGATTTTCTGAAAAATAGGGGAAACTCTGTCCGTTTTTTTTAAAAATTAAAATGTCATTTTCATGTATATTACAATACTTTCTCAGTAGTAGCAAGAACTAAAAAGGGGTTCGCCTCGCAGAATTTCTCAACTTACCCAGTTAGGTTCTAAGGAACTTCCGTCGGAGTGTCCGGCAGGGCCGCTGGGATCTATAGTAGAGGGTCTCGGGTCGGGTCCTGTCATCTTAATTTAGCACTAAGTTTGTCTCCTCACATCTTTTAAGCATAAACGCTAAATTGTTGAGGCATAAATAAAACGAATCCCCAAAAAAGTGTAAAATCATCCATGAATACTTCCGGGAAATATTTTACAATGTTTGAAAATTTTGCCATCATGCACTATTAAAATGTGGCTTGTGTATTGAATAGACATGTAAATGTGGTTTTCTCCTGGTCTTCTGGTGTGATTGCAATTTGATTGTAACCTAAGTATCTATCCAGGAAATAATAATACTAATGCTCAGCTAATCAGTTTAGCATCTAATCAATAAAAAGAAGAGGAAAGTGATTTTTCCTCGTGGCTTTATTAAGCTTTCTATAGTCCATGCATATTCTCCATCCAGTTACTATGCGAGTAGTAATTAATTCATTGTTCTCATTTTTCACTACAATAACACCTCTTTTTTTAGGGACACATTAGACCGAACGCACCCAGGAGCTATTAGATATTAGATAGATGATCCCAGCATCTAACTACTTGATTATTTCCTTCTTGACCACTTCCTTCATCATTAGGTTCAGTCGTCTCTGTTGCTCTATGGTTGGCTTATGATTTTCTTCAAGCAAAATTTTATGCATACAAAAGGATGGACTAATACCTCGAATGTCAGCAATGGTCCAACCAATTGCTCTCTTGAATTTTTGGAGTACTCTGAATAGTTTCTCTTCTTGTATTTCATCAAGCTCGGTAGAAATAATAACAAGAAGAGTAGAAGATTCACCTAGATAAGCGTACCTTAAGTGATTCAGCAATGGCTTAAGCTTGAGTTTCGGTAGCTCTTCTATTGAGGGTTTATTACTTGCCTCAATGTTCTTCGGTCTGTCTATTGATTCATACCTAAGTCTCATGTGGCTGAAACTATATGATGCATTCAATGCTTTTACATACTCCCTTACTTCATAGTTTTCAGCTTTATCCTCATTGATTATGGCATTTTTTAGAGAGTCTTGGATGGCATTAATTGTGTAAATCTTTTGTACTTCCCCATCGAGGACATGGACTTCATTATGGTCATCTGATTCAATTGGGAACTTCATCACCTTGAACACATTGAAGGTTACTTCTTTATTTTGAACACTCATAGTTAACTCACTCTTCTTAACATCAATTAATGTTCTTCTAGTTGCTAAAAATGGTCTGCCCAAAATGATAGGGATCTCTCGATTTGCTGATATATCAAGCACTATAAAATTTGCTGGAAAGATGAACTTATCTACCTTGACAAGAACATCTTCAATGACACCTTTTAGATATGTGAGGGACCTATCTACAAGTTAGAGAGTGACATTTGTTGGCTTTGCAGCACACAGACCTAACTTATTGTATGGTATGAGGTTAATACTAGTACCTAGGTCACATAAAGCCTTCCCAAAATACCAATTCCCTATGGTGCATGGAATGGTAAAGCTTCCAGGATCCTTGAGTTTAAGCGGTAGTTTCTTCTGAAGAATGGCACTGCATTCCTCAGTTAATGCCATAGTTTCAAAGTTGTCCAACTTTTTTTTTCTTAAAAGTATGTCCTTTATGAACTTGACATAACTTGGCATTTGCTCGAATGCTTCAGCAAAAAGGATGTTAATGTGAAATTGTTTAAAGATTTCAAGAAAGTTAGAAAATTACTTATCTAATTTCTTTTTCTGCAACCTTTATGGGAATGGTGGAGGTGGAGTGTAAGGCTGCAATTAAAGGTTTTGCACTTATTTTCCTTTTTGAGCATATTATGCATTATCTTCCTTTTTTATGTGAGTTTCTGGTGCTGGGTCTTCTTGGTGTGCTTTTTGTTTTGTTGGAGGTTGCATTTCAATGAGCTGTACCTCTTTACCACTTTGTAAAGTGATTGTCTTGTATTGTTCCTTGTCAACTCTTGGATTGGCTTCAATGTTACCTGGTAGTGCACCATATGGACGGTTGTTCATTGCTGAAGCAAGTTGTTCAACTTGAGTCTCTAGGGCTCTCAATGATGCAGATTTATTTTGGGTAAGATTTTTTTGGCTTTGGAGAAGTGTGTCTGTTTGTTTCATATATTGCATGAACATATCTTCTGAAGTCGGCTTCTAATCATTCTATAGTTGAATTGGTAGGGGCATGAAATTCGGGCGGATTGACTGGTTTAGATGACTACCCTTAGTTATTGCTATAAGAGAAGTTCAGATGATTTCGCCACCCAAGATTATAGAAATTAGAGTTGGGATTGTTTTGATTTCTGTTAAAATTTCTAACATAATTCGCACTTTCCATGCAATGCCCATTAGGGTGGATATCACTATAAAAATCACAAGATATTGGCTGATTGGTTACTGAGTTAACTCCCAAAGCATTAACCTTTTTGGCTATAAGGTTGATTTGGGCTGTTAAGGCAGTCAAGGCCTCAATTTCATGTACTCTAGCCGTTTTTCTTAGATTTATTCTTTTTGAAGGCAACTGATAACTATTTGATGCCATTTCTTTCAGCATGTCATAAGTTTCATCAGTGGACTTCTTTATTAAAGCACCACCTGCTGCAGCATCCACAATCGTTCTTAAAGGCCCCATAAGTCCATTGTAGAATGTTTGCACAAGTAACCACTTAGGAACTCCGTGGTGTGGGCTTTTTTGAAGTATATCTTTAAATCTCTCCTATGCTTCATATAATGACTCAGAATCAAATTGCACAAATGATGTAATATCATTGCACATCTTGGTTATCTTTGCTGGTGAAAAGAATTTAGCGAGAAAGTTTCTCGCAAGTTCTTCCCACGTTGAAATTGATCCAGATGGCAATGGCATTAACTAACTCTTTGCTTTATCCCTTAATGAAAAAGGGAATAATCGCAATCTAATTGCATCATCGGATACTCCATTATATCTAAATGTATCATAAATTTCAAGAAAATTCATGATATGCTCATTTGGATCATCATGGGGTAATTCGTTGAATTGTAATGAGTCTTTTAGCATTTGGATTGTGTTGGGTTTAATTTAAAAATTGTTTGCGTTGATCATTGGTCGCCTAATGCTAGAATGTATCCCATCAACTAACGGGACAGCATAATCTCTCAATAATCTTAGCTCTTCAGCCATAGGGTCAGGATTTTGATCATTCATTATGTTTAATTAAGCTTATTCTTGTTGAATTCTTCTTAATATTCTTTTTATTTCAGGATCAAAATAGTCAATTCAACACTCCTAGATCTACGCATGTATAGTTGTGGCTATCAAGACAAACGAAAAATAAAGAAAAACAATAAGGCACAAAATAAAAATAAATTCAAGTAATAATAATAATAATAAAAGAAATTAAATAAAAGTAAATAAATATAAAATAAACAACAATAATTTAAATAACAATTTAATATAAATAGAATTAACAACAACAATTAATAATAACATAAAAATAAAGATTTATAAAAATATGATATAATAAACAAAACAATATAGAAATCAAACAAGAATTAATTAAAGAACACAAAATAAAATAAAAATATAAAATAAAATGAATTAAAAGAAGATAGAGTTGTATTAGTATTGGCAAAAATAAACATAATTCCTTGGCAATGGCACAAAAAACTTGTTGTGTGATTTCTATATTAAGCACAAGTGCACGCTATCGAAAATAAATAATATAGAGCGAATAGAGTGTTGATCCCACGAGAAATTTTTTGTATTTCTAACCAATTACTAAATTTGTATATTCTCGTTTTTATCCAAGAGATTTATTATTTTGAATTGTTTGATAAAAATTTAAACTAAAAATTATCTACGTTATCAACTATAATTAACGATCGAATTCAACAACAAATTTGAATATATACAATGAAGATTTAGGATTATAGCTATCACTTAATATGATTTTTCAAACAATGATGCTTTGATTATTATTCATTCAATTCAATTATTGGTCACAACACTAATCTCACCACGAGCCTCTTCTAATGGTCAAGTGATTATATCAAGATCTATTAAATTTCTATATTCCTATGGTAATTAAATAGATCAAAATTCATCAAGCACTAGCTGTATTAACCATACATGCCATCTAGGTATATTCTTATCCGAGATCGAAACTCACAAATGCCACTTTGTGATCATGTATCAATTTGTCATGGGCTTAACAATTAAATTCTTTTTCCAAGTTTATTTAATTATTACCAATTCATTCAATATATGGCCAGTATATCAAAGGCATTAAGATCCAACAAATTGAACAATAATTGAGTTCACAATAATTGTCTTCAACAAATCAGTCCATCATATTAAGATTAAGGCTATAATCCTAGAAATTAAGCTTAGAACAACATGAGAATAATATCAAGATCAACTGTAAATATAAACAGGTCAATTCGGAGCAAACCAATAAAGATTGAAGCAAAGGAAGTACAAGTTCAAGGATTGATCAAGAATTGACCCTCCAAAATGATCTTGATTGGGTTGATCTTGTGTAATCTCTCTACTAAATATTGTTTGATTGTTGTTTTAGTGTTCGATTGTCAATTAAGGGTAGTATTGGGTTAGAAAGGTGTTGGAGTTAAGAGAATTTGAGGTGTTTTGAGAAGAGGTATGGAATTCTCTCTAGAGGGCAAAATGTAAGGTTTTTATAGTTGAAATCCAACATTGGGGCGTTACACTGAGAATGCTCTGGCGTTACGTCAACGCCGAAGCATTGTAATACAATCACATACGGGCGTTTGTAGTGCTGCGGCATTTCACTGTAAATGCTGGGTTTTCGCGATCTAGATCCAAAATTTCTCCCCAGCGTTGATGTCCATTAAGCAGGGGCGTTCTTCATTGATTCGTGAATGCTAGAGCATTCATTAATCAAATGCAGGGGTATTCTTCATTGATATAAGAACACCGGGGCGTTGTGAAACGTAACACTGAGGCGTTCATCACCAGTTTTACATTTTTTTTCATTTTGGCCCCCATTTTTTAGTAGCCTTTTATAGTGGCTTTCTTTTGCCTCCAAATTGTTCCATATATCCTCCATTAGTTTCCATTCTCATCTCAGTATGATTAAAACCTGTAAAATCAACAATCAATGCATAAATAACTTTGAATTTACTTGAAAATGGACAATCATTAAGATAAAATAGGGCTAATATGTATCTAAATTATACTCATCATACACCCATTTGCATCCAATGACAGTTTTATATGGTGGAAGAGTAACAAAATCCTAAGTATGTAACTTTTCAAGGGCTTACAATTCCTCTATCATTACTTGTAGCCAAATAGAATTAGAGCTAGCCTCGAAATAAGATTGAGGCTCATATAAAAAAAGGGTAGCAGAGAAACAGTGATAATCACAAAGTTTAACAGGAAGTTCTTTTACCCAAGATGAACGACGAAGAGAAGGTGTAGAGAAGGCCTCAGGGATATCGAGAGTAGATCCTAGGTAGAAGGCTCAGAAGCAGGCATCTTATCAGTAGATTCACCTGTATGAAACTCAGAAGAAGTATCTATAGATAAAGTATCGAGGAAAAGATTAACAGAATTATCTATAAAAAATTGTGAAAGAAGAAGAGACACAAAATGAAAGTTAGATACAAAGAAAAACATCGTATGCTCAAGAAAGACTACATGATGCAAAATGCGGAGGTGGTTAGATATAGGATCCCAACACCTATAACCTTTATGTTCTATCCCGTATCTCAAGAAGCAACATAATCGAGTACGTGGCTCGAGTTCGGTGTGCTTATATTTTTGAAGTAGAACAAAACAAACACAACTAAAAACTTTAAGGAGATTATAATTAGGTGGAGTTCCATAATGATGCTTATAAGGTGACTTGTTCTCTATAGCAGGAGAATGAATACGATTAATGATAAAGATAGCGATTAAAGTAGATTCTCCCCAAAAACGTTCAGGACAAGAGGAAGAGATAAGAAGAGCACGAGAAGTGTCTAAAATATATCTGTGTTTACGTTCGGCTCTCCCATTTTGCTGAGATGTACCAGGATAAGACATTTGACATATAGTACCATATTCCTGTAGAATATTTAGAATGTTAGAATCTCTATACTCTATGGCATTACAGTGTGAAAAATCTTAATAAGACATGAGAACTAAGTTTTAACTATCTGAGCAAAATTATGATCGTTGTTTCATAAGAAACAATCAAGTATATCAAGAATAGTCATCAACAAAGATCAGAAAATATTTAGATCCTCCTATTTTAGCATTTAGAGAAGGACCTCATATATCAGAATGTACAAGATCAAACGGAGCATAAGAGATAGTAATACTATTATCAAAAGGTAAAATTGATTGTTCAGCTAAATGACATGTAAGACAATCATCTTTATTATAAAAAAAAAATACCTAAATGACCACTAGATACCAGAGATCGGATGCGATTGACTGATGTATGACCCAAACGAGAGTGCCAAAGATGTAATGAAGCATTGAAGAGGTAGATGCTACAGACAAAGGATATAGAAAGGATTGATCTAAATAAATGAGTTTATACATACGTTCAACCTTACAATCTGTCCCAAGTGTCCAATCGGTCTTTGGATCCTACACACAATAACCAGAAGCAGTAAATAAGATATTAAAATCAAGTTCGCACAATTGACCGACAAATAAAAGATTTAATGTAAGGTTAGGAATAAAAAAAGTATTAGATATAGAGAGATTAGGGCAAGACACTTGACCAATATGATTAACTTTCATGAGAGAACCATTAGTAGTTTGAATAGGTGGTAAATAAGAATTAAGAGTTTTAGAGGAAAAAACTGTAGGATCAGAAATCATGTGATTGTAATATGTAGAGTCAAAATACCAAGAAGAATTACCTGAAATACTAAAGGAATCAGAAATTAGAGGTTTACTAGAATTAAAAAAGAGTAGATAGAGTAAAGATTTAAGATTACTAGAAGAACCATTCGCATTATCTTGTGCAACAGTAACAGTAGGTCCTGTAAAAATAGCACTTTGAGATAGTCTAGGTATATGACATGTTTTAAGTAAAGCAAAACTAGCAGAATAATACCAAGAAGTATCAAACTTATCCATAAATTCCAAAATATGTAATTTCGATCCTTCCATTAACAACAAATTAGCTCCTAAACTTTTAATAATTATAAGTTAACCCTCAAATATTTAATAATTATAAATTAACCCCTTAACTTTAAGTAAATTACAAATTGACCCTATAAAATTTGTAAATTTCAAAACGACCTTAAAACTATTAAAAATTATAAAATTACTCTAAAAGTATAGAAAATTACGACCTGACCTCAAAATATTGAAAATAGACCCTAACAAAAGGGGTTGAATTTATCAGGCGAGGGCGGTGTTATCCGATCTCTGGTTAACCTGTTTTCTGTGGCGTTTGAACAATCGGAGACTGCTACTTCTTCTGGACTGGGTGATGTCAGTCACGGCAGTGTAGAATGGCTAGGATTTGAAGTGGCAGTGAGCGACGGCATGAGGCTTTGCACGGTGCATGACGGTGGTCTCGATCTTCAATTGGCGTGTTTTTGATAGTGTTGAAATAGCTAATGGTGTTTGAGTGTTTTAAGGTAGGCACTGTCAATCACGACAATTTTTGACGAATATTCGATGACTTTCGGTGAATTTTCAGCAGCTTTTTGGTAAAACTTTGTTAAACTTCTGTTGAGTTTCCAAAAACATTCCGGCAAGTGTCTGACTAAGCAAAAAGACAGTGAAAAAATGAGAGCTCTAATACTCTGTGAGAAAAAAAAACCATATATTTCACTGTGTCAAATAATATACAAGGTTTGCCTTTATATAGACTTAAGACATATACATAATAGGAGATAATATTTACATTAATAATATATATATATGGTAGAAGAATATTAAAGAATTATTCAAAAATAATTCCTTAATAACTAATATCTATACCTTCATTTATTAGTTTCTCTATTAACAGACATTAATGAAGGGAAAATTTGTACTTTTACTTAAACATCAAATTTATTTTATAATTTCATACATTTCTCAATAAACAACAAGCTTTTAATATATTATATTTTTAAATTTTAAAAAAATTATATATATATATATTTACATTTTAGTTTTTATTAAACAATGTTATTATAAATGAACTGTCTAGGATGTTTAGGAAAAAAAATAAAGTCCTTTAGATATGATTTGATTGGAAGGAAAAATGAAGTTTTTTAACAAAGCCTCAATATTAATATAACAGATTAATTTAAGAGAATTTTAGCGCAATAAAGAAGAAAAATTTAATCATTTGTATTTTTGTCCAAGATCTTGAAATGTAGAGAAATGAAATGAAAACAACTAGTTATTAGTTACTAGGATATTATTTTTAATACCCTCAAGGCAATGTATAATATCAAAATACTCACGAGTTTTAAAAATAGATAGCAATGCTAAGCTATTATGGAATCTTTTATCAAAGTTAATGAGAAAAGAGTAATAAAGTAATTTTATTTTAGTGTCTAAATTAATTCAACACATGTCAAATTATTTGAATATGTGGTATTGCAGTTGTTGCCAAATAGCCTTAAATTTATGTCAAAACAACCCTTATGCATCTTACCAAATACAGATGAACCCTAACTACCACTTTATATGCTTTTGCTTACCCATGAAGCATACTGAAACAAAACAATGATTGAATTGTCACTGTGAAAGAGACATTGAAGATGACATGAAAAAGACACTAGAGCACCATGAAAACAAACTCAGGCGAGTTTTTTTTAAACTCTAATTGAAGTACTTTTTATTTTATTTTTTTGGTCTTTTTAGAGAACTAGTTAGGTTTACACTAGGGTTTTGAGTTAGTATTTCTTTTAGCAAGTTTTGTTACTATGCAATTTTGGATATGCTATTTTCATTCATTGAGATTGATTTTAGTGGTTGCATCTGGATACATTATTTGCATGATATTTTCCTATCTATCAAAGTGTGAAAATGTATATAAATGATAATGCATCACTAAGGGGAAAAAAACATATTTGCACGATAGATGATTGTTGTGAATATATATGTGCTTGAGGTGGTTTTATTATGATTTTTTTTTTCTTTATGAAGTTATGAACCTAAACTTGTTATATTTACATTCATTTCAAGATGGTGTTGTTTTCTTTGACTATAATTGTATTTATTTTGGAAAATATTGATCCTGATGATTATTGTGGAGTTTGCTTATTGAACTATACTATAAAGGGTATTACAAATAGGATAGTCCATTCTAGGGAGAAAAATAAAGTTAAAGCATTCTTACCTTGGTTTGTAGGCTACAACTTGAAGATGACACAAATGTAGAGTTAATGTTTGATTTATTTGTGTCTAGAAGGGTTACAAGTATCAACATAACCATAGAGGCAATGGCATTAGATGAAGTCCATATTCTATTACTACAGGGTCTAAAATATAGTAATTCAAAATATGATAAAGAGGTAGATAACATAGTAAGTTAGTTCTTTGATAGCCAACAGTTGTCATGCACCACCCATTATACTTCCAACACCTAACCCCATCAATATGTTCCTAAATTTTCTATCCAACCCCATCCCCATATTCTATATATTCTTGATGTTTCAGAAATTTTTGCCCAACCCCATTCAAATGTTCCTAATGTTCATGAAATTCCCATCTAAAGTAAAATTCTCGCCCAAACACAGCTACATGATCTTGAAGTGGACCTAAGTTGTTTTACTACCCAAACACATCCACATATTTCTGAAATTCCTACCTAAAGTAGTCTCAGTATGCAAACCTACTCAAAATTCTTATAATACCTCATAGAATGACTTAAACATTACACTTATAACACACTATGGTTTTTCACATAAATAATGAGGTAGATAAGTTGTTTTATATCTTTGATATGGAGGGACATATGAAGGGTTCTATGGAGGGAGTTGGTAACTATCCAATTGAAGTTTAGTTAATAATGGTGTGGAATGATATAAGTTAGATGATGACAATTTTGTGATCAGCTCATCTGAGAAAGAGGACAAACTTGTGCAATATCTAGAAAAATTCAAGGTAAAGATGGGTAGAGAAACTAGAAGAGCCAATTTCTTTTAAATTCGGTCACTTATTTATCAGCATTAAAAATTTTATGGAGACACTTACACAGTGTTCAACAAGGGTTCACAACAAAAAGGGTAACTGTAAACTGTGCTTATGAGAGTTTTCCTTGAAGGATACATGCTAATGAGAAACAAGATGAAGTATGCTTCATAGTTAAGAGTCAAAGCCCTAGGCATACATGTTTGAGATCCACCAAAATTGTTAAAGCTAAGTCACAATGGCTTACAGAAAAGTTTGAGAGTTTGGTGAGAGCAGTGCTTGATGTTAAAGCTAAAGTGCTTGAGCAAGCATTATTATGAAAATTTGGAGTAAGTGTTAATAGGCTGAAAATTTATAGAGCTAAGACAATGGCCATAGATATGCATAAAGATGACAATATTCTATTTTATATTAACGTGTACAAGTATGTACATATGGTTATGAAAAGTAACCTTAGTGTAGTAACATTGATTCAATTAGAAATGCTACACAATCCAATAATAAACAGTATAACCAAACTTCAATATATACCTACAAACATAATTTTCAAAAGAATATTCAGTCTTTCCAACACAAAAAATAGGTTTCTAGAATGGTTGTAAACCTTTTTTAGGGTTATATAGATATCACTTGAAAGGGAAGTTTAATGGTATTCTATTATCTGTTGTGGCTCTAGTGCCAATAATAGTATATTTTCAATAATAGTATTTGTATATAAGGCTAAGTGTGCTAAAAGCTTTTTTGTTTTGGAGAAGTTATTTCATTTAATTTTTTATGAGGAAAAGAGAACTATGACATTCATGGGTTACTGGCAAAAGAGGCTTATGGATGCGTTGGAAGCATGATGCGATATTTCTATATCATAAATTAAGTGCAAGTATACACTATCGTATGCAAGTAATAAAGGGACTAAATAGTCGGATGTCGAACCCACAGGGATAATTTCTTCTTATTAACCAATTACTAAAATTATGTCTTCCTGATAATTATTCAGAAAAATAAAAATTCAAAAATGAATGTAGAAAATATAAAAGTAAAAACACAATGCAATGAGATTTAAAGATAACAACGTATGGAAAACCTAGGATTAATATTATCCCTCAATATGCTTTTTAATGATTAATCCTCTAATATTTAACTCACTTAGTCTTTATTATTGATCAAGACACTAATGTATTCACAAGCCTCTTCCAAGGTCATGCAAGTATACCCTAATTTACCAAATACCTATATTCCTATGGTACTTGTAATAAATTAAGATTCATTAAGATTAGGTCTTATTGATCATACATGCCAATTAGGTATATTCCTATCCTAAATTGAAACTTGCATATGCAACATTGAATGTTACTCTACAATCATGCATCAAATTACCTAGGTCTAAATATTATGATTCCTCTTCCGAGTTTATCAATAATATTACCAATTCATTCACCATATATTGGCCAGATATATTGAAGCATTAAACACAAGTAATTTAAATAATAAATGACTAAGTTTATTAAATACTAAAAAGATATGGCAAGTTAAGCGCACATATTGAGTTCAAATATTAACCCCAGAAAATAATTTAGCTCATGGCTACAAGAGAATAGCAATAAAAATAATTATAAATCATGATACAATTATTAGCAAACCGATATAGACGTCGAATTGCTCTTAAATGCGCTGCCTAGGAACTCTTGATGCCGAAGAACGTCTTGTATCTCTCTCTAAAGTTGCTTCAATTAAGCTCCTATTGCTCTTCAAGACTCGTGCTCTGTATTCTTGGTGCTTTTGGGTCGTCTTGGAGTGATTCTTGAAGGTTGGGAACAAGTGGCTTTATATAGGGATTGATATGAGCTTGAAAATCTCAATTCTCGTCGGACTAGGACTCGCACTATCGCTGGCGCGCTATGCATCTGTCGCTGGGGCGACGCGTGAAAAAGCTATTACCGCTGGAGCAGTGGGATCTTGGCGCTGGGGCTCTGTCTCGTCGCTGGGGCGGTGACTGTATGGCGCTGGGGCGCTATACGCGACTTAAGCAGGTCGTTTTTCTTATTTCGATCCCTATTTCAGCGCTGGGGCGAAAATCCTTGTGGCGCTGGGGCTATGGACACATACTTTGAAAACTTTGCATTTTAGTCCCTGTTTTCGCTCCTTTTGCGTTCTTTCTTTAAATTTCGTTCAAGTCCCTATAAATAACAATAATGCACATAAATAGCCATCTATTCTCATAAAATCATAAAATATCAATAATAAAAACATGAGAAAATATATGACAAATTTGCCCTTATCAAAGCATATTAGCCAAATTCATATACAAGGTGGTATGTAGGTATATATATGCCAGTTTCAGAAGTCAATGACCTAGTTTAATATTAAAGAATCTATTGGTTTGTAGGAAGAGAGATTGACAAACACCAATTTAGAAAACATCTTGAAACTATCAAAAAAGTTAATTCTCATACATATGATTGGCTCATTAAATTACCAGCTAATAAGTGGTCAAGACATTGATTTGATCCAAATGTTGAATGTGACTATGTGAAAAATAACTTCATTAAGGCATTCATTAGTTGATTGTTGAAGGAGAGGATGATGCCTTTTTTTTACCCTACCTGGGCATTATAGAAGACAAGTTCATAGTTAGAATACAATAGAGGTTTCATTATGGAAAATTATGGGAACAGACATGGCATCAATTATAAGAAGAAAGATTGATAAAATTGATGATCAGGGTAGATAGTTAAGGATACTCAATGCCAAAAATAAATTTTTCTTTTTGAGATATTAGGTCATAAGAGAGCTTATTTGGTTGATATAAATGCAAAACATTTGAGAATGCTTTGCATGGCAATTAAGTGGTGTATCATGCAAACATGCAATAGGAGTAATATTTTATTTAAGGGTTGACCCACCAATGTATGTGGATAAACAACTTTGTAAAAGTACATTTTTGAGTACTTATGAGGGTATGATTAGGCTTATTCTAAATAAATGTACATGGAATATTATGAACTTACCCACATTGAACCTCCTACAAGTAAAACAATTTGTTGAGAAACCTAAATTGACAAGGAGGGAGTCAAATGAACCTCTCAATATCCAGAGATCAGTTGTTGTCACATATAAAATTTGTGAGAAATTTGAGCATAATTCTAGTACGTAAGGATTGAAAAACAAAAATAGTGATTCTATAAGTTATTGCTACTCTGTTTAATTGGTTTCTTTTAGTTAGTATTTTTCTAATTTAAGTTATTATTTTTTTAATTTAAGGGACAAGTTCATCACATATTGGTGCAAGGAAGAGAAATTTGGCGCTTTAGTAAGTGAGCTAAGTATATACTTGGTTTAAACAGCTAAAATGCAATGTCTTAATTCAATAATTTTTCTTTAACTTACAGGAAAAAGTATCAGGTAGTGAATATCGATCCACATTATTTACTACTATAACAAGCGAAAGTGGAGTAACTGACAAAATTGTTGCAGTTAGTAATATTTTCTTAGCCTTCTAAAAATATTTCTAATTAAAACATTATGCATTAAATTTAGGAAAAAGAGGAAGATGGAGGCTTGACAGACTTAAAACATAGGGGCAGTGATGAATTTTGAACAAAGTTCTTTAACTTTTTATAAAAGTCGTGGTGTATACTAGTAAAGTGGTAGAACTTTTGTATTGTTTTTCAAGGTTTTATGCGTTGTTTTAACATTATTTAATTTCAAATATTTTAAGTTGGTTTCATTTAAAATATTTTGAGTTGGTGGCATTACATAAAAGATTTTATACCTTGTGTCAATATTTTCAATTGATATTACTCTTAGTTCATTCATTTCTGTTACATCTTTCATGCATATAATATCAACTCTAGGCTCTATGTCATATTTTGCTTGCACATGACAACACTACACGAATTAAGACAACCAAAAAAATACATAACATATTAATCGCCACACTTTTCACTTCATCAAACATTTTGGCCATGTTTGCCTGACTAGTAAACACTCACTTCCCCATCTAGCTTTTGCACTACTTCCATCAATGAAGTAATTTCAGGAATTTTAAGCATCCAATAGTTGAATTCTTATTCCTTTGGTGCCAAAAATCTATAGTAATTACATGTTCTTCTCTCACAATAGAAGTATAACTTATTAATGTTGTTCTTTGACTCTAAAATCTTTACACCCGTCTTTTATGTAAATAAATTTTGTTTCTAAATTTTATAATTCTCCCATTTATTTTACTTAGATTTATAAGAGTTGACATGATTATACATGAGTGATTTTTTAGGATGTTGTGAAATAGTTTAAGGCTATTGTGAGATAGTTTGATGCTATTGTGAAATAAAACAAGAGTTTGCAAGACAAAAATTACAAAAATAAATGGCCACATATATCACCTTTTATAAGGTATTATTTAGTACAATAGTTACATGCAATTCAAAAGCAAATATAACTTATGAATTAAGGGAATTAAATAATATGTATAGGTGCATCTTAGTCAAATAACCAGACTTATTAAAATATTGTAGAATAAGAAGTCTATTTTTTTTAATGCTAAAAGTTCCATTTTTATTTTGGAAAATAGATTTTCTAGTAAGTTATGTAGGGGTATAATTGTCATATCATCACCTTTTAATGTGTACGGGGGTAATTCAATCATTTTATTTGCTCTGATATAAAATTTGTTAACTTTGACAAAAACTTCTCTAACAAGTTGTCATTGCTCCCTAAATACGAAACTCGTGGATATTTTTGATATTATACATTACCTTGAGGGCATTAACGACAATATCCTTATTTAATTTAACTTATCAAGAGTGTAAGTTATAACAATAAATTATTATGGTGGTAAAAAATATTATCTAGTGGTAACTATATATATATATATATAATATCAAAGTCTAGAGTACGATTACTCCCTCCCAAATAAAAAAAAAAAGAGATTACATTGCAGCCTATTATGTGATGGAGAGATCGAAGCATTAGGGTCGTAGCATGGATGTGCAATTCCCTTCCTTTCATCGACATCAGGACTATTAAAGTACCGAAGAAATAAGTTTTTTTTTATAACAAAATTATTAATTATGAATAAGTTAAGTCTCGAGTTTGAATATTCCTCTCAATAAAAAGGTAACTATTATAAATAATTTAATGTTAATGTAAAGTTTCTTGGTCCTAGTTTATTTAGGCAAAGACGGGGTTTTTCTTTTCTTCTTACTTAAAAGGAGTCACACTTCTCATTCTCTTATGTTGAAACCTAATCAATGAAAAGAAAAAAAGTTTTTTTTTATTAGAAACAAGAAAGAAAAACTGTAGGCCTTTACCCCTCAACTAGCAAGGTAGGGCCCCTCCCTACGCTAGCAGGAGGCTACCTACTCAAAGAAATATCAGAGTCCCCCTTCCATCTTTCGCCTTCCCAAAGCTCAAACCCATGACCATATGGGGTTCTAAGGCCCTTGGGAAGCACCTCTGGTACCACTTGAGCCAGTTCAAGTGGTACCAGAGGTGTTCCTAAGGGCCTTAAAACCCCATATGGTTCTAGGTTCGAGCCTCGAAAAGACAAAAGAAGGAGGGGGGACTTCGATATTCCTTTGATTGGGTAGCCACCTGCTAGCGTAAGGAGGGGCCCCGCCCTGCTAGTTGAGGGGTGGGGGCCTACAATAAAAAAATACCTTTTATTGTGGGCCAAGAAATTGTAATATCCAGTCCCTATTAGAAGTATCGGCACCTAGATTTTGGTATAGAGCAATAAAGACACCGTAGGGTTATCCAATTCTAACCTTATTAGAAATATTTTTTTTATTGTGCGCATGAGAGATATTAGACCTAATTTGGTAATTTTACACTCGGTCAGAGCGTCGGATGACCCTAGAATATTTTTAGAATTTTTCTCTATTGGCTTGGAAAAGGAAATTTTAATTTAGTACATGAATTTTCATTTAAGGGTTATGTATAGAACAAGCCTTTGTTGAGAAACACAATCCATATGTTAGAGAATTGACCAATTAGAGGCAATTTCATGGATTGCCAAGTTGGGAATTCTAGTTAGTTTCTTTGACTATTCTAACCAGATAGTTACAAAGGAACCAATTACGTACTTAGTTTCCAACTAATGGAAAATTAGAAATTTAAAGTAAGTTGAGGGGGCAAATTGGATAATTGAGGGAGCACTATATAAAGGTGGAATTGTGTAGAATTTTGGAGAGAGGAAAGCAAAAACATCTTAGAGCAAAAGAGAAGTAAAACTAGTCCAAATGAAGATGGGTGCTGCTACAATGAAATTTCAAGATTTTTTTCATGATTTTTATGATTAATCAAGCTAAAATAAGGTTAAATACAAGTTCCTAAGATCAATTGAAGCCTCAATTAGTGAAAATCCAAGAAAAAGAGATAAAAAAAAGCATTATTTTGTGACGATGATATGTGAACTTTCAAGATTGCTTCAATTAATGTTCTTGTGTGTATTCTTGGTTTAGATTGAATTGAATTCTAGTTTGGAGCTTGAAGGAGTTATCAAATTGAAGAAATTGGCAAGGTAAGAATTAAAGTTTTGGGTGACTTTGATTTAGAAACTTCAATTAACTGTAATTAGGATATTAGAATGAAATTGACTTCATTTTGATGTTATTGGAGTAAGAAATTGATGAAAAGAAATGTGTTGGGTGGTGGATGTAAATTTAGCCACTTTAGGGAAGTTAGGGTTGAGTTGTGTTTTAGTTGAATTATTGTGTATAAATGGTGTATTATGTAAATTGAATGTATATGGTTGATGGAAAATAAAAAATAAAAAAATTGGACATAATTGTCCATTGTGGTAAGGTGAAGGGCAATTATGTCCAACCAAAATTATAGGGTGTTAAGAAATTTTTTGGCCATTAGATGGTGAATTAGATAAGACTGAATGGCTTCGTAAATGAAAATCAGAAAGTAGGATCCATCAGGGCTTTATATGTGATAATAACATAATGACAATAGTATTTTAACACTCTAACTTGGGTATTTTTATTTTAATCCATTAATATTTGGCTACTTAGTTGTGTTTTTAATCTTGAATAGGTGCGTGAAGAAAAATATGATGTATGGAAACAAACAGGAAGCGAATCAGGCAAGAAATGAGAAAAATGCGCTCTAAAGACGAAAGAAAGGAAACAATTGGCTGGGCGCCGCGGCACCCAGAACAGCGAGTGAGCGCCGCGGTGCTCAGCACCCAGCACCGCGGCGTTCGTCGAAGAATTACAAAGACCTGTGCTCGTGTCCAGCACCGCGGCACCCATGCGGGAGATTTAAATACCCTTCATCAATTGTGATTTCTGGTTGGCTTGGTGCCTAGGGTTTCTTATATCAACAAAAACACTCTTTTGAGGAAAAAATAGAGAGACTTAGCAAGGAGAATAACACAAGCAACAAACATACTTTCATGCCAAGAGATCAAGGTGACGTTATTGAAGATTGAAGATTGGGGAATCAACTCTTGAGCAATCAAGACAATAGGAAGCAGAACAACTCAGGGCATCACTTGTTTTGCTTTATTCCTTACTTTTAAGAGATGATTTCGTTCATTATATTTTTATACTTTTGCTTTGATATTCTTGTTTTGAACATGAGCTAATTTCTTTTGATCTAAGGTTAGATGTTGTTGAACCTAGTATGTAATTAATTCTTTTAATCTCTTAGTTATGAACTTTTATCCCTTAATTGATTCAATCTGTCTATGCGTAATGCTTTCATTATACTTGATCACTATTTTGATTGTTCAGGAACCATGATAACTTTGACGAAAGGAATCATGTGTTTAGCCTATGGTAGATTAATATATGATTATAGGGTAATATCTATGAGTTCTATCTAGGATAGACATATACCTAGGTGGCATGTACGGTTTGATTATACTTAGTCTTAATGAGTTTCATCTTATTCAGATTACCATAGACATATAGGTAATTGTTAGGGTGTGATATTATCATTTGACTATCAACAGAAGCTTATGATAAAATCAGTGTTTAGCCAATCAATTGATAAGAAGGGAAATAACTAAGGGGTTAAAGGGTTCAGTGAACTACTAGGGGATGCGTCGATACCCTAGATTACCTATCAATTCAGTGAATTCTATCTTTAAGTATTTGTAATATTTTAATTAGGTTCCATTCGATAGCAATAATTTAATTAGTTAAACTCCATCTTTGAAGCTAGTCTGGATAAAGGTAAAGTAGAGTAATTTTAGTATTCGATTGAAGAAAATAGAATCAATAGTCTCTGTGTGATCAATAATATGGACTTAGTCCTATATTACTTGATACAAAAAGCGTGTACTTGTGCTAGGTCATTAAAGTAGACATAAAGTTTTTGGCGCCGTTGCCGGGGACTATTTTATCTAATCTTAGATCGATACTAATACCATACTATTTTACTTTTACTTCAGATTTATTTTTATTTCATTATTGTTATTGGTCTTTTTCCGTTCTAGTTAATAATTATATATATATTTTTTATTTTGATAGTTCATGCCAAGAACCAAGAGTGAAGATTCAACATATTTTGATCCTGAGATTGAAAGATCATTTCGGAGACTTCGTAGAGAACAACATCAAAACAGAAATATGGCTGAGAATCACGATAATATCAACAATCTAGTGTTTGAGCCAATGAATCCGCAAAGATCGTTGAGGGATTATGCTATTTCTACAACAGAAGGCATTCAGTCTAGTATTCAGCGCTCCACTGTTAATGCAAACAACTTTGAAATCAAGCCAAGTACTATTCAGATGCTTAAAGAGTTGGTGCAATTCAGTAGAGCTCCCAATGATGATCCTAACATGCATATTGTGAATTTCTTGGAAATTTACGATACATTTAAGTTCAATGGGGTTTCAGATGATGCCATCAGGTTGTGACTATTCCCTTTCTCATTGAGGGATAAGGCTAAGAGCTGGTTGATGTTATTACCATCAGGATCTATATCAACGTGGGATGACCTAGCACAGAAGTTCTTAGCAAAGTTTTTCCCACCAGCGAAGACAGCTAAGATGAGGAATGACATCACCTTATTTGTGCAGATTGAAGGTGAGTCATTATACGAAGCATGGGAATGATCCAAGGACATGTTGAGGAAGTGTCCCCATCATGGAGTTCCGAAATGGTTATTAGCTCAGACGTTCTACAATGGGCTAGTGGGTTATTTAAGGACAATTATCGATGCCGCTGCTGGAGGAGCTCTGATGATTAAGTCCACAGATGAAACATATGAGTTATTAGAAGAGATGAGATGACATCTAATAGCTATCAATGGCCTGCTGAAAGAGTCACACCAAGAAAGGTTGCTGGAGTTCATGAGGTTGATGCATTTATTGCATTGCCTGCGCAGATCAATATATTAACTAAGAGGATTGATTCTATGAATTCTATCAAGACCCAGATTGTGACTTGTGACTTCTGTGGTGACAATCATTTGAATAGGCAATGCATGGAATTAGCAAACTATGTGGGGAACCATAATAGACAGCAGAATAATCCGTATTCAAATTACTATAATCTGGGGTAGAGAAATCATCCAAATTTTTCTTGGGGTGGCAACCAAGGCCAGTAACTTAAACCTAACCCACCCGTATTTCATCCCCCACAGGAAAAGAAAGCTTCATTGGAAGATATGTTTATGCAGTATATGAAGTCGAATGATACTATTCTACAAAACCATTCCGCATCTTTGAAAACTCTAGAAACTCAAATGGGGCAACTTGCTGCAGCACTAAATAATCGACCTCAGGGGACTTTACCAAGTAACACTGAGGTTAATCTTAGAGGGGATAAAGAGCAATGCAAACTGTTTTTTTGAGAAGTGGCAAGGAGTTGCAGTCAAACAGTGCAGAAGTGAAGAAAAATGCAGAATGTAATGAAGAAAATAATGTAGAAGTGCAGAATTTACTGCAGAACATGATGAACAGTAGCAGAAAAATGCAGAAAGCAGTAAAGAGATGCAAAAAATGATAATGCAGCAGTACAAACCAGTAAAGGTCAGCAGAAACTTGCAGTTCAACCTCCCCATCCACCTTCACCATTTCTTCAAAGGCTATAAAAATAGAAGTTGGACAAGTAGTTTTCAAAATTTTTAGATGTCTTCAAGAAACTCCACATTAACATACCTTTTGTAGATGTTTTGGAACAAATGCCTAGTTATGTGAAGTTCATGAAGGAAATCTTATCAAGGAAAATGAGATTAGCTAAATATGAGACCGTGGCACTCACCGAAGAATGTAGTGCAATATTACAAAAGAAATTGCCACAAAAATTGAAGGATCCTGGTAGTTTCACCATACCATGCACCATCGGGGAGAAATTCTTTGGCAGAGCATTATGTGATTTAAGCGCTAGCATCAACTTAATTCCATTATCCATCTACAAGAAGTTAGGTTTGGGGGAAGCTAAACCTACTAATGTCATTTTACAATTAGAAGACCGTTCAATTACCTATCCAAAGGGAATTATTGAAGATGTTTTGGTAAAGGTTGACAAGTTCATCTTCTCAGTAGATTTCATAGTGTTGGATATAGATGAGGATCGTGAGGTACCCATAATACTAGAAAGACCATTCTTACTAATAGGGAGAACCCTTATTGATGTGCAAAAAGGAGAATTAACTATGAGGGTGCAAAATGAAGAAGTAACATTTAATGTGTTCAAAGCCATACGAGGGCCAAGTGAGGAAGAGGAATGTATGAGCATTGACGTCATTGACAGGGAAGTGCAGGATATGTTCAACAAAAATAGCATTGAAGATTCTCTAGAAGATGCAATGGTAAATGAAGTTGAGGTAGAAAGAAGTGAAGCGCGAGAATATCTCCAAGCCCTAAGCCTTTCTCTGAGATTTGACAGATTTAGGAGGAGAGCTGAACCGTTAGATAGACCAGAAGGCTTGCAAACTCACATTAAGCCATCTATTGAAGAACCTTCTAAACTAGAGTTAAAACCACTACCGAGTCACTTAAGGTATGCATTTCTTGGTGAATCTTTTACTTTACCAGTTATAGTTTCTGCATAACTTAATGACCCGCAGGTAGATAAATTGTTAAGGATCTTAAGAGATCATAAGAGTGTTATAAGATGGACGATTGGTGACATCAAGGGAATCAGTTCCTCTTTTTGCATGCATCAAATCCTGTTAGAGGAAGGGCACAAGGCTACAATTGAGCAACAGAGGCGCTTAAATCCATTAATGAAAGATGTAGTAAAGAAAGAAATTATTAAGTGGCTAGATGTAGGGATTATCTACCCCATTTCTGACAGCTCATGGGTAAGTTCAGTGCAATGTGTACCAAAGAAATGAGGAATCACTGTAGTGGCAAATGAGAACAATGATTTAATCCCAACTAGGACTGTCACAGGTTGGAGGATATGTATGGACTACAAGAAGCTGAATAAAGCCACCCGCAAGGATCATTTCCCTTTACCTTTCATCGATCAAATGCTTGATAGGTTAGCAGGACATGAATATTATTACTTTTTGGATGGATATTTTGGCTATAATCAAATTGCAATTGCTCCTAAAGATCAAGAAAAGACCACGTTCACTTGCCTATATGGTATATTTACTTTCCGGAGGATGCCATTCAGACTATGCAATGCTCCAACCACATTTCAGCGCTGTATGATGGCCATATTTTCAGACATTATTAAGCACTTCATGGAGGTATTTATGGATGACTTCTTTGTTTTTGGTAATTCATTTGATCAATGCCTTAATAATCTAGCATTTGTGCTCAAACGGTGTGAAGATACCAATTTAGTGCTCAATTGGGAAAAGTGCCACTTTATGGTTAAAGAAGGCATAGTATTAGGTCATAAAATTTTTGTTCATGGTATGGAAGTTGATAGAGCAAAGATAAAAACCATCGAGAAGTTGCCACTACAAACTAATGTGAAAGAAGTGTGGAGCTTTCTTGGCTATCCCGAATTTTATCGAAGATTTATAAAAGATTTCTCTAAGATCTCTAAACCCTTATGCAACTTATTAGAGAAAGAAGTGCAGTTTCATTTCAATGATGCATGTCTTGAAGCTTTTGAATTGTTAAAGAAGAAGCTTACCACAGCACCGATCATTATAGCTCCAGATTGGGACTTACCCTTTGAAGTGATGTGTGATGCAAGCGATTTAGCTGTGGGGGCTGTACTAGGACAACTCCGAGAGAAAGTGTTTCACACAATATACTATGCAAGCAAGACTCTTAATGACGCGTAGTCCAATTACACCACCACAGAAAAAGAGCTTCTAGCAGTCGTCTTTTCTTTCGACAAGTTTCGGTTTTACCTGATTAGAGTCAAGGTTACAGTCTTCACAGATCATTCAGCAATCAAGTACCTCATCAACAAGAACGATGCTAAGCCAAGAAGCATTCGATGGATTCTTCTACTGCAAGAATTCGATCTAGAGATCAAAAATAGAAAAGGAGTTAAAAACTAAGTTGCAGATCATCTCTTCATTTGGAAGAATCAAATCAACACCAAGAGAAGATCCAAATCAATGAAACCTTTCTAGATGAGCAACTCCTTGCAACACAAGATCCTCTGGTATGCTGATATTGTCAATTATTTAGTTTATGGTCTAACACCTCCTGATTTGACTTTTCAGCAAAAGAAGAAGTTCCTCCATGACGCAAGATTCTATTTCTGGGATGAACCATTCATTTACAAATTATGTGCAGACCAAATCCTTCGAAGATGTGTCCCTACAGAAGAAACTTAAGACATCTTACACCATTGTCATGCATCTAGTTATGGAGGACTTTTTACGGGCGACAAAACAGCAGCTAAGGTACTTCAATTTAGTTTTTATTGGCCCACATTATTTAAAGATTCATATTCTTTTATTGCAGGGTGTGATCGATGTCAACGGATGGGGAACATCTCCAAAAGACATGAAATGCCACAACAGACCATTCTAGAAGTTGAAATCTTTGACGTTTGGGGAATAGACTTTATGGGACCGTTTTCACCATCCCACAACAACAAATACATACTTGTAGCTGTGGATTATGATTCAAAATGGATATAGGCAGTAGCATTACCAACAAATGAGGCAAGAACAGTGATTAAGTTCCTTCAAAAGAACATATTCACAAGATATGAAACACCGAGAGCAATTATAAGTGACGAGGGCTCACACTTCTGCAATAAGTATTTTTCAACCCTTCTGCAGAAATACAGGGTCAAGCACAAAACAGCTACTGCATATCATCCTCAAACGAGCGGACAAGTTGAGGTATCCAATCGATAAATAAAAAGTATTTTAGAGAAGATGGTTAAATCAAATCGAAATGATTGGGCATTACACTTGGTTGACACATTATGGGGATATCGTACTGCTTACAAAACTCTGATTGGTATGTCTCTTTTTTGTTTAATCTTTGGAAGAGCATGTCACCTACCTTTGGAGTTGGAACACAAAGCATATTGGGCCATTAAAGCCCTCAACTTGGATCTTCAAGCTACAGGTCAAAAATGCTTACTTCAACTAAACGCCATGGATGAGTTTTGTCTACAAGCATATGAGAATGCCAAGATGTATAAGGAAAAGAAGAAACGGTGACATGATATGAAGATACTTTGACGCTCATTTGAAAAAGGACAACTAGTGTTGGTCTACAATTCAAGACTGAAGTTATTTCTTAGAAAACTCAAGTCCCGATGGTCTGGACCATTTCAAATCATAATGGTGTACCCAAGTGGAGCGGTTGAAATTAGAGATCCGAATAATCAAGTTTCATTTACAGTCAATGGTTAGCGCCTCAAGAATTACCATGAAGGATATATAGATCAATAGAAGGTCAGTGTTGATCTTATGGATCACAAGTAAATGCAGGAACAGCATGTCAGGCCAAAGACGTTAAACCAAGCACTTCTTGGGAGGCAACCCAAGCCTAGTATCCTTTGAGTTCGATTAGTTTATTTTATTTTAGTATTCTATTTTTTTAAGGGATAATTTTCTTTAGAGTAGCACATTGTTTTTATTTAGATTGATATATATATAAAAAAATTTGAAAAGAGGCTTGTGAGCGCCGCGGCGCTCACACGGGAGAATTAAAGTAATTCTCCCTTTCCCCCTTTTTAATTCTTCTCATCTTTCCCCCTTTTCCCTCACTCACATAAACCCTAAAACTCATCTTCCCCATCTCCAATCTCATCTATCCATCTAAAACCAAAATTAAACACTCCCACACACTAGATTTACATTCAAATGCATTACCCACTCAAATTAACACCACGTTAGAACACTTTTCACATAATTTTTCACATCCATCACCTCTTCCAACTTCTTCTCCTCAAGAGCATTCAAGGTACAAATCCATATCTTTCTTTATTTTATTTCTTGTTATGTATTTTTATTTTATAATTACAATGCATAATTAGTTTCCTTATTGTTAGATTATAATACTTAGGACTTGTTTCAATTTATTCAAAAAAAAGGGGTTAATGCTTGTGCAATGATGCGATAATTCTATATCATAAATTAAGTGCAAGTATACACTATCGTATGCAAGTAATAAAGAGACTAATTAGTCGGATGTCGAACCCACAGGGATAATTTCTTCTTATTAACCAATTACTAAAATTATGTCTTTCTAATAATTATTCAGAAAAATAAAAATCCAAGAATGAATGTAGAAAATATAAAAGTAAAAACACAATGCAATGAGATTTAAAGATAGCAATGTAGAGAAAACCTAGGATTAATATTATCCCTCAATATGCTTTTTAATGATTAATCCTCTAATATTTAACTCACTTAGTCTTTATTATTGATCAAGACACTAATGTATTCACAAGCCTCTTCCAAGGTCATGCAAGTATACCTTAATTTACCAAATACCTATATTCCTATGGTACTTGTAATAAATTAAGATTCATTAAGATTAGGTCTTATTGATCATACATGCCAATTAGGTATATTCCTATCCTAAGTTGAAACTTGCATATGCAACATTGAATGTTACTTTACAATCATGCATCAAATTACCTAGGTCTAAATATATTGATTCCTCTTCCGAGTTTATCAAAATATTACCAACTCATTCACCATATATTGGCCAGATATATTGAAGCATTAAACACAAGTAATTTAAATAATAAATGATTAAGTTTATTAAATACTAAATAGATATGGCAATTAAGCACACATATTGAGTTCAAATATTAACCCTAGAAAATAAGTTTAGCTCATGGCTACAAGAGAACAGCAGTAAAAATAATTATAAATCATGATACAATTATTAGCAAACCGATATAGACGTCGAATTGCTCTTAATTGCGCTGCCTAGGAACTCTTGATGCCGAAGAACGTCTTGTATCTCTCTCTAAAGTTGCTTCAATTAAGCTCCTATTGCTCTCCAAGACTCGTGCTCTGTATTCTTGGTGCTCTTGGGTCGTCTTGGATTCTTTCTTGAAGGCTGGGAACGAGTGGCTTTATATAGGGATTGATATGAGCTTGAAAATCTCAATTCTCGTCGGACTAGGACTCGCACTACCGCTGGCGCGCTATTCATCTGTCGCTGGGGCGACGCGTGAAAAAGCTATTACCGGTGGAGCGGTGTTCTCTTGGCGCTGGGGCGCTGTCTCGTCGCTGGAGCGGTGACTGTCTGGCGCTGGGGCACTAGACGCGACTTAAGCAGGTCGTTTTTCTTATTTCGATCACTATTTCAGCGCTGGGGTGAAAATCCTTGTAGCGCTGGGGCTATGGACACATACTTTGAAAACTTTGCATTTTAGTCCCTGTTTTCGCTCCTTTTGCGTTCTTTCTTTAAATTTCGTTCAAGTCCCTATAAATAACAATAATGCACATAAATAGCCATCTATTCTCATAAAATCATAAAATATTAATAATAAAAACATGAGAAAATATATGACATATTTGCCCTTATCATGCAACTTGTTCTAATTGATGAGTTGAATGAAGTTTAATGGGTTCTACTTGAAGTTCTTGATTAATTACCTAGCCATATATTAGGATGTTTGTGAGAATATGTTGAAAAGTGGTGTTGACTTATGTTTATTGTTTAACATGGTGTTGTTTAGTGTTTAATGTTCACGTTGATATTGATTGGAGTTTACTGTGTATGTTGATAACGATTAAGGAGTAATGTTCAATTTTGTGAGTTAAGTGTTGCTTAAATGAGTGATTTTGGGGTGAAGAAAATATTTTGGGTTGGGTGAAATATGGCACACATATATGATTTTTTATTGCAACCTGTGCGTGGCATTTGCTGTCCATATTCGGGTTTCTCATTATTGTTGTTTCATGTATTTAATGGCACCCAAGAAATCCAAGAAGTTCGTTGCATCCTTTTCTGCGGGCTATGACACTAATAAATTTGTCTCTAAAGACGCCGTCGACTTATATCACTCTCTCATAATTAAACGCACAATCATTCCTGAAAAGAGGATTTGATATCACGGGCGGGGGCTATCCAATAATCTCCCGAATTATTGCAGACAGAGGTTGAGGACGCTTGTGTGCACAGTCAAATGCTGCAGTTATCCCAGTAGTCCGAGAATTCTATGCTAATGGCAAAGAGCACACTCATGAGAAAGTAAAAATCTGGGGTAGAATCGTTCGCATCCACTATGAGGACATCAATAGATACTTTAGGGTTCCCAATATTCCACCAGCACCCAGATTATGAAGCGGTCATTCGTTACTTGGCCACCCCAGATGCTCAATGGACAATGTTTGGAAGTTCTCCGATTTCCTTTCCTACACACTACATGTGCAGAGAATTCAAAGCATGGCACTATTTCATAGCTGCCAGATTAATGCCGGTCCGTCACATGAGCACAGTAACAGCGAAGAGAGCTCTCCTTCTGTATGCCATTCTAACAGGGCGAACATTGACATTGGTAGGTTAATCAGTGATACAATTGTTTTTGGCCTCGATCATCGAAAGCAAAGTATATATTGCCCCTCGCTGATTACAGCACTTTGTGCTAAAGCTGGAGTTGAGTGGACATCATCAAAGGAAGTATTACCCCCAGCACATGTATTGGACAACAGCAAAATTGCTACGATCATTGATGGTCCAGCTCAAGACCCCGTTCCCCGACCACTTCCGCCACACCGACCCACAGCACACCTGACCATTTCTTAATGGATGTCCAGGTTAGAGGATATTTTCACCACACACCAGGAGTGAACCGCCTCACATACCGCCTATCAAGACCAGGTTTTACGCATCGTACTCACACACTTCGGCATGGATACACATAACTTGCCACACTTTCTGGCCTATCCAGCTCCACCAGATGCAGATGACTTAGGAGATGATGCTGAAGATGAAAACGAGAGGGGGGTGCAGATGAAGACAACAGGGACATCTAAGGCCTCATACAAACAGGGAAGTGTTCCTATTTTATTCTTTTACTGCCGCCATGAGGACATGTCTTATTATAAGTGTGGGGGCAGGGGAAAAACTTTTTGATTCGTAATTTTCTTCATGCGTTGTTAGTATATTTCTACTTTATCTGTTTTCTTTTGAAGTAGTTTACTTTCTTTTAGTACCGATTGTTTGGGTCAAAAGAGTTGTAGTCGATGATGATAAATGGAGTTGAAGAAAAGCTATAAACTTTAGACTTATCTATTATTGTGTTCATTTTATACTATAATCGGATTAGTTATATTTAGCTTATAATGGTTCACTTTAAACATCAGTACACTCTAGAGCTATTGAATGTTCAGCAGTGGTAAAGTAGAATATACTTATTCATAACAGAAAAGATAATCAAGGTCATCTATTATCTAGAACTTGTTTGATTAGCTTTCAAGGCGAAATTCTAGGACAAATATAGTAAGGGATATGATTATAGGCCATTTTTGGATCGTTTGAGCCTTTTCAAGCCTACTTTTTATATATATATATATATATTTATCTCTAGTCACCCCGTTTGAGCCTAATTACTCATTTTTTTCTGTTTAACCACATTACAAGCCTAAAAACTTTGAGTTTACTTACCTTAAAATCTATCGGTAGCACCATAAACCTTAAGTTTACTTAGAAATATTCTTCAAAAAAAAAAAAGGTTAAATGCATAATGGCCCCTGCTTAAGAAAAATAAGAAATTCTATGCAAAAATGGGATTAAAAGAAAGATGGAAATAGCATAAGTTTAGGGGAAGAGATGAAGAGTCAAGGAAGAAAAGGAATTAAGAAGCTTCTAAGTAAAGTCTAAGTGTTAATGGTGTGATTTGCACTTTATATATATCTTTATATCTCACCTTCACCTTAGTCTTACATTACAAGCTAATTAAAGTCCTATTTGATCCCTTATTATATACTTGTTCTACATTAGTGGAGATTGCTATGAAAAACAAGCTTATGGAGAATTGATTGATCATGATCTTTCTTTGATAAAAATAAGATGTTCGACAATGCAATTGAGGTGCGATCAAATAGCTTGACACATACTCACAAGTGAACAATTATAAGGTAGATATAAGCATGATGATTAGAGTGTAGAATAAGCATGAATAATTTTTGAGTCTAAAGGTTTTATAATTGTAATTCACCCATTGAGACAACTTACAAATTTTTAATCGACCCAAGTAACTCATGGTTCATGGAATGTTACAAGGGTGCTTTTACATTGTTATTTTGGCTTCTTGTTAATATGCTCTTGTCTTGCTCGAGGACGAGCAAATATCTTAAGTTTGGGGGTATTTGATAATAGCATAATGACAATAGTATTTTAACACTCTAACTTGGGTATTTTGCTTTAATCCATTAATATTTGGCTACTTAGTTGTGTTTTGAATCTTGAATAAGTGCGTGAAGGAAAATATGATGTATAGAAACAAACGGGAAGCGAATCGGGCGAGAAACGAGAAAAATGCGCTCGAAAGACGAAAGAAGGGAAATAATTGGCTGGGCGCCGCGGCACCCAGAACAGCGAGTGAGCGCCGTGGCGCTCAGCACCCAGCATCGCGGCACTTGTCGAAAAATTGTGAAGACCTGTGCTCGTGTCCAGCACCGCGGTGCTGAGACTCCAGTGTCGCGGTGCCCATGCGGGAGATTTAAATACCCCTCCTCAATTGTGATTTCGGGTTGGCTTGGTGCCTAAGGTTTCTCATAGCAACAAAAACACTCTTTTGAGGCAAAAATAGAGAGACTTAGGAAGGAGAATAACACAAGCAACAAACACACCTTCAAGCCAAGAGATCAAGGTGAAGTTATTGAAGATTAAAGATTGGGGAATCAACTCTTAAGCAATCAAGACAAGAGGAAGAAGAACAACTTAGGGCATCACTTATTTGTTTTATTCCTTACTTTTAAGAGATGATTTCGTTCATTATATTTTCATACTTTTGCTTTGATATTCTTGTTTTGAACATGAGCTAATTGCTTTTGATCTAGGGTTAGAGGTTGTTGAACCTAGTATGTAATTGATTCTTTTAATCTCTTAGTTATAAACTTTTATCCCTTAATTGATTCAATCTATCTATGCTTAATGCTTTCATTTTACTTGATCACTATTTTGATTGTTTAGGAACCATGATAACTTTGATGAAAGGAATCATGTGTTTAGCCTATGGTAGATTGATACATGATCACAGGGTAATATCTATGAGTTCCATCTAGGATAGACATATACCTAGGTGGCATGTATGGTTTGATTATACTTAGTCTTAATGAGTTGCATCTTATTCGGATTACCATAGACATATAGGTAATTGTTAGGGTGTGATATTATCATTTGACTATCGACAAAAGCTTATGATGAAATCAGTGTCTAGCCAATCAATTAATAAGAAGGAAAATAACTAAGGGGTTAAAAGGTTCAGTGAACTACTAGGGGATGCGTCGATACCCTAGATTACCTATTAATTCATTGAATTCTATCTAGTATTTGCTATATTTTAATTAGGTTCAATTCGATAGCAATAATTTAATTAGTTAAACTCCATCTTTGAAGCTAGTCTGGATAAAGGTAAAGTAGAGTAATTTTAGTATTCGATTGAAGAAAATAGAAGCAATAGTCTCTGTGGGATTGATAATCTGGACTTAGTCCTATATTACTTGATACAAAAAGCGTGCACTTGCGCTAGGTCATTAAATTAGATATCAGTATGCCGATTAGGGCGTTCAGTAGTTAAATGAGATTCTAGCATTTGAATTAGTTCTAAATGTCATTTATGGCATGTAGGTGAAGAAAATTAAGACCAGTAACGGGAGTAGAAATCCGAAGCGAAATTGAGCTTAGAGCGGTTGTGAGTGAAAATATATCATTTTGTTTATCTTTCGTTTATTATGTTTCAGCATATTGAAATTGTATGTTTTATGTGCTTTTAATGCATAAACATGATTTATGATTTTGATATATATCCGTAGATATGCTGTTACATGTTCAGTTTAAGAAACAGTTTTAAAACTACTGCATTAGTTTCAAAAGGCCATTGGTACCCTCAGATTACAGTGATGGTGATGGTTTAAGACCTTGCCGGTATATCTCATAGACATAGGCCAGTTTTGAGGGGTGTTCACTAACTCTGGGAACTCGGGTTGTCGAGTCATATGAGTCGCTCTATATGTATGGGGTATTGTCTCGCTATATGTCTGCGATATAGGATTCGACTGCATAGCCAGTGAGATATCTTAAGATGTCACAGTGGGTGTTGCTAGCTGAGACGCTCCATGACCTACTCACGTGTGCGGTGCTAGTTGAGTCGTTGTGTGAGTATAGAGCTTTAGGGTTACCATTGGTACAATTTCGAAAGAAAATGGCCAAACGAGGGCTTTAATAGTTTTCAATCTACCGATCGTATATTATGCATTTATTTGTACATGCTAGTTATTATGTTTTACAAATTTTGGATATTATTTTTTGAAGATGTAAATAAAACCCGCTCGGCAAGATTTCATCGGCTTATGATGTTAGAAACCATTTTACTGCTTTTTACAAGTTTTAGAAACATGATTTATGCATGTTCTTAGAATTTAATATATATACAGAATGTTATTTTATTTGAAATCTTAAATGTACTCACTAAGCTTCTTTAGCTTACTCGTTTGTGCTTTATGTTTTCTAAACCCCCTTTCCAGGTGCAGATCTCGGTATGCAAGCTGCTGATTCTCCTACTGTCGATTAGTGGGCCAAATTTGAAGATCATTTTTTGTAAATGTAAATGTGCTAAGTAGTACTATTTTTTCTTTTTTTCTTTTTGCATAATAGTATAGGCTTGTGTATTGGACATATGTTTTGAACAAACAAAAAAAGATTTCGATATTGTAATGATCATTCCACGTTTTACTAATATGCTAGTTTTTGATCAAAAATGGAATTGTTGAGTTGAGATGGATTTGGTTTTGAAAAGGACCAGAGGTCCTATTTGGAGATATTGAGAAGTTATATTGAAATAGAAGTGTAATTCTTTGCAGGTTTTGTATTGAATTTTTTTTAAAAAAAGGGGAAACTCTGCCTGTTTTTTTTTTTGTAAATATTAATAAGTTATTTTCACATATATTCTAGGATTTTCTCAGTAATAGCAAGAACTAGAAAGGGATTTGCCTCACAAAATTTCTCCACTTACACAGTTAAGTTCTGAGAAACTTCTGTTGGGGTGCCCGACATGGTTGTTGTAATCTACAGTAGAGAGTCTTGGGGCGGGTCCTGTCAAAAACCACTATATATAGGGCTTAAATTTAGATTACTTTGCAACTCAATTCTTCTTTATTCTCTTCAGGTAGAAATAGAGAGAGAGAGAGAGAGAAATAAAGAAATGAAGAATGATAATTTAGAGAGAAACAATTCTAGAGAGAGAAGTAAGGAATGTGCTTGATCACCTCTATAATTCTAATTCTTGTATGATTTTGAGTTATAATGCAGCATTAGTATGTTGTTTAACTTAAGGAGTGGAAGTAGGTTTATGGAAACCGAACCACTATAAATCTATGATGTTCTATTTTAAATTTTATTTCTTCACTACTTGTTGATATTTGTTCTTAGTTTTGAGTATTACAATGGAGTGTGAATATCTAACAATGGTTCAGAGCAAACATTTTTAACAATTTTATCAGAGCACTAATTTTCAATAATGGTATCAAAGTTGAAGGTTTAAAAATTAAAAGAAGACTCAATGATAATTTACTAAGAATCTAAAGAATGGTGACCACTAAGTTTGAGGTGTAGAAATTTAATGGGCAATGAAATTTTAGTATTTGACAGAAGAACATAAAAGCCTTGTTGGTTTAACAAAAGGTTGTTATAGCTTTACTAGAGCCAAAAGAAGAAGGAATTTTAGTAAGTAATGAAAAAATGACAGAAATGGATGAAACTACGTTTAACACTATCATTTTGTAATTATTTGACAATTTATTATGGCAAGTCAATGAACAGACTACAACAAGGAGGCTTTAGGGTAAGCTTGAATTTTGTTTATTTCTAAATCTTTATCTAGTAAAATTCTTCTGAAAGAAAGGTTATTTGGCTTGGATGAATCTCTCTAAAGGTTTAGAAGAGAATCTTGATGAATTAATGAAGAACTATATAGTTTGGCAAATATAGGTAAAGCTATTAATGATGAGAATCGGGCTGTTATTCTCTTAAAAGCTTTGCTAAGTTCTTACAAGGAATTAAAATTAGCAATAAAATATGATAGAGAAAGTCCTACTCTAGAGGATTATTTGACTACCTTGGACTAAGGGAACAAGAAATAAAATATGAGGAAGAAGATAATTGGAAACGCTTATTTGCTAGAAGATAACTAGAGATAAAGTTGAAAGGGAAATACTAATAAGGGTTTATACGTACTATTATATATATCATTTCAGACTTAGGCTTTGCTTTAAATCAAGAATATTTTGGCTATTTTATTTGTGTGTTTTTTTTATAACAAATAGGTTCACAAGTCAAGGCATGAAGATTTAAGAGAAACTGGGTGTGAAACGACCAAGAAACAGCTAAGAAACGACAAGACTCACCAATAGGTCTTGGTACCATAGGGCCTAAGGTTGGATGCCGTGGCGTCCAAGACTAGAATCCAGTTGAGATATTCAAGAAGGCCATTTCTAGGCCTGGACGTCGCAGCACCCTGTGATAAAAGAAACATCCTCTCAAAACACTTATTTTGACTTGAATTCAAAGCCTTAGACCCTAGGGTTTGTAAGACCAATAATTTCAAAGGCACAAACTTAGGGAAACAAATCACAATTACAAGATATCAAAACAAGAATTCAAGATTAAAGATCAAGAATTATGCAATCCAGTCAAGAGCAAGGAAGAAGAAAATCCATGGCATCTTCTTGTGTTATTTCTTATCTACTCTTGTATTATGATCTTGTTCATAATGTCTTTGATTATTTACTTTGATACTCTTCGGTTTATGATGATCTAAATGTTTTTGGTCAAGGATTAGACTTTTGAACCTAATGTGTAGTTGAATTTTATTGACCCTTAGTTTATGAACTTAATACATTAAATTGATATTCTATCTTGTGTCTATTGCTTTCATAATATCTAGCTAATATTTTGAATGATCGAGGAATCATAATGAACTTGACTGAGAAATTTATGTGTTTAGCTTAAGATAGTCTGACATATAATTATAGAGTTAGCAACTATCAGTGTAATATCCTATCTCTATTAATAGTATATATGTCTAGATTTTGGTAGAAAACGATAAAGACACCGTAAGGATACCCAATTCTAACCTTATTGGAAATATATTTTTATGGTGTGCGTGAGAGGTATGAGACCTAAATTGGTAATGTCACATTCGGTCGGAGCGTTGGACAGTCATGGAATATTTTTGGAAATTTTTTTTATTGGCCTAGAAAAAGAAATTTTAATTTAATACATGAATTTTCATTTAAGGGTTATGCATGGAACAAGCCTTTGTTAAGAAACACAATCCATATGTTAGAAAATGGACCAATTAGAGACAAGTTCATGGATTGCCAAGTTGGAGGTCTAATTAGTTCCTTTGACTATTCTAACTAAATAGTTAGAAAGGAACCAATTAAATCTTTCCATTTTGAACCAATGGCAAGTTAGAAATTTTGAGTTAATTGAGAGGTAAATTAGACTTTTGGGAGAGCATTATATAAAGAAGAAGTGTGTAGAAATTTGGCTAAGTTAAAAACAAAGACATTAAGAGCTAAAAGAGGAGAGAATTTCAACCAAGAGAGGAATATGCTGCTATAGTAAAACCCAATGCTTTTTCATGAGTTTTCATGCATGATCAAGCCAAATACAAGTTCCTAAGGTCTATTGAAGCTTCCCCTAATAAAAAACTAAGAAAAAGAGGTGAGAAAAATCTTATCTAATGATGGTGGTTTATGATTTTTCAAGATCACTTCAATTTATGTTTTTGGTGTGAATGATTGATATAGGTTGAGTTGAATTCAAGTGTGGAGTTTAAAGGACTCATCAAAGCAAAGGAATTGGTAAGGTAAGAATTAGGGTTTGGTGTGAATTTAGTGTAGAAACTTTAATTGGATGTTATTAGGGCATTAGAATTAAATTGTCTTGATTTGGATGCTATTAGAACAAGAAATTGAGAAAATAAATGTGTTGAGTGAAGATGGTAATTTCAGCCAATTAGGGATTTTTAGGGTTGAGTTGTGTTTTGGTTAAATTGTTATATATAAATGATTCCATGTGTCAATGGAATGTATATGGTTGATGGAAAATCCAAAATGAAGAAAATAGAACATAATTGTTCATTTTGGTAAGGTGAAGGGCAATTATGTCCAACCAAATTTATAGGGTGTTAAGAAATTTTCATGGCGTTGGATGGTGAATTAAATAAGATGAAATGACTTTGTAAATGAAAATCGAAAAGTGGTATCCATCCGGGCTTTGTAAGACGATTAGGGTGCTTATTATTTAAGTAAAATTTTAGCGATTATAAAGGTTCTAAATGTCATTTATGGCATGTAGGCGAAGAAAATCGAGACAGGTAAAGGAAGTAAAAGTCCGGAGAAGAATTGAGCTAGAAGCAATTAGTGAGTGAAAATCTGTGATGATTTATCTTTCGTTTAATATGTTTTCGCATATTGAAATTGTATGTTTTATGTGCTTTTAATGCATAAACATGATTTACTATTTTGATACATATATATCTATAGATATGCATTTTATATGTTCGGTTTAAGAAACACTTTTAAAACTTTTAAATTAGTTTCAAATGCCGTTGGTACCCTCAGATTTATAGTTGTGGTGATGGTTTAAGACCCGGCCGGTATATCCCGTAGCATTGGAAAGTATTGAGGGGCGAGTCTCTAACTCCGGGAAGTCGGGTTGTCGAGTCATGTGAGTCACTTTATGTGTACTGGGTATTATCTCGCTATATGTAAGCGATGTAGGATTTTGCTGCATAGCTAGTGACATATCTTGAGATGTCACAGTGTTGCTAGTTGAGACGCCCTGTAACCTACTCACGTTGTGCGGTGCTAGTTGAGTCGCTGCGTGAGTATAGAGCTTTAAGGTTACCATAGGTACAGTTTAGAAAGAAAATGACCGAGTGAGGGTTTTATTAGTTTTTGAGCTACCAAACGCACATTATACATTTATATATGTACATGCTAGTTATTATGTCTTACAGATTTTGGATATTGCTTTTTGAAGATGTAAATAAAACCCGCTCAAGAAGATTTCATCAGCATATAAAGTTAGATACCATTATACAGTTTTATAAAAAATTTAGAAGCATATGTTATGCATGTCTTTTAGAATTTAATATCTATGCAGAATTTTATTTTTATTAGAAATCTTAAATGCACTCATTGAGCTCCTTTAGCTTACCATTTTGTGTTTTACGTTTTCTCAACCCTCTCCAGATGTAGAAATCGGTGCATAAGTTGTTGATTCTCCTACAACCGATTAATGGGCCAGTTTGACGATCATTTTGTAAATATAAATGTGCTAAGTAGCACCTTTTATTTTCTACATAATAGTTATAGACTTGTGTATTTTGTAAATATGTTTTGAATAAACAAGAAGAAGTTTCAATATGATAATGATCGTTTCACTTTTTATTAGTATGCCAGTTTTTTGATTGAAATAAAATTGTTGAGTTAAGTTTGGAAATGGATTTGAAAAGGATCGAAGGTCCTATTTGAAAATTGAGAAACTGTTTGAAATAGAAGTGAAATGTTCTTTGCAGGTTTTGTATTAAATTCTTAGAAAAACAGAGGAAACTCTGTTCGTTTTTTTAAAAATTTAATAAGTTATTTTCATGTATATTTCAGGATTTTCTCAGTAATAGCAAGAACTAAAAATGGGTTCTCCTCGCGGGATTTCTTAACTTAAACAGTTAGATTCTGAGAAACTTCAGTTAGGGTGCCCAGCAGAGCTGCTGGGATTTACAGTAGAGGGTCTCGGGGTGGGTCATGTCAATGAGGTTTATATAGGAATACCCTGATGACAAGTATGGTATGATTTAGACCTGTCCTTAATGAATTGCATTATATTCGAATTACTACAGACAATAGGTAATTGTTAGGGTGTAATATTATCACTCGACCATCGATAGAGGCTTATGATGAGATTAGAGTCTAGCCAATATATTTATATTAAGAGACTAACTAAGAGATTAATGAGTCAAATAAAATATTAGGGGATAAATTAAAACCCTAGATTGGTTTTGAGTATTGAATTCAACCATTTACTTACTTTTGATATATATATACAATGTACTTTTTATTAAATTGCTAACACCTTTTATAATATGGTTTAATGCTTGTAACACTATGGATATTGTATGATGTGAATGAGTTCAAATCTGATCTAAAGGTATTTAGATCAAAGCTAAGAGTTACCATCACTAAGAAATATAACTGCTAAGAGTTAGCAAGTGATAATAATTAGTGAAATCTAAGGAGTTGGACCTTTGTCAGTAATAGGACAAAGATCTCAGAATATACTAGTAATGACATAGTTGAAAGAGTTGCAATCGGGTGCCAGAAAATATCATTATGCAATATGTTCTTAAATACATTGTTTCTAATCTTAATACAGGTCTATTGGTGGATCCATTTTTATATAAATCAGTGTATGTGTATATCTGTAGGGTATAGATGATTGTTCCTAAATGATCATGAACTTGGAGCTATTATATGCATACAGGTATTCAGTCAGGACTGGATACTGAACAGCCTCATGAGGACCCCAATAGACATCCTATATTGCCATTAATGGAAGCTCATCTTGAGTTGAGTAGTATTTATAGTCCTTTGACTTGAGCGCCACGGTGTGCTTGTGAATGAATCACCATACTTTGATTCCATGCATATTAGAGACCTTTCATAATCTGACTGCTAGGTGTCGTTGGGTATGGTATGATGCTCAAAGAGTCCAGTACGTGTAGATATGGGATTTGTCAGCTCACATAGAGAGTAGTATATCTATATGCTCTGAGATAGTATCTGAGGAAAGTCTTATGACCATAAGCAATATACCATGGAAAAGAGTTTCCAAAGGGTTGAACAATATGGCAAAGAGTTTGTAAAAATTGTTCAATGAGATACAAGTCTGGAGATAGGTTTATTAATGAGCATGTAAAGATTTGACGGTGTTGAGTGATAAGGCGTAATTGTATAAACTATTTTATCTTCCTAACTTGATATTTGTTCAATTTATCTCAATAATTGGGCTATTTATGCGTATTAATGTTGTTTTATAGGTTGAAGCATTATCGGAGCAAAAATACCGGAAAACGGACGCAAAGGGGAGCATTAGAGATAAAAATACGAATGGAGGCACTGTTTGCTACAGTGTACTGTTGCTACAGTACACTGTTTGCTACAGTGCAGCGCCGCAGCACTGGATTTCAGCGCCGCGGCGCCGATTGCAGAAAGTGAGCACCGCAGCGCCGCAGCGTTGGGACCTGGACAGCAAATGCTGACAGGTTGCTGAAAATCAGGAAAGCCAAAAGCAGCCCCAAGTGCGCCCTAATTCCATGCTTTTACCTATATATTTGCACAAAACTTACATTTTGGAAGAGGACTCCAGCTGGGACAGCAGCTGGAAACACAAAGAAACACCTAACTTCTAAGTTTGAAGAAATCAAAGAGGAGGGAAGCAAGCTTCAACAACAAAGGCATTTGACAGGGATGTCTTCTTTGCTTTGATTCTTTACTTGTTGTAAGATGTTTAGTTTACATGTATTGATGGAATTAGCTTCAAGATTGTGTAGTTTAATGATGAGCTAATTTCGTTCATCTAGGATTACATCCTTGAACTCATTATGTGATTGATTTTAGTTCTCTCTTTTATGGTATTAATTCAGCTTTTGATATATTCATTGTGCTTGTGCTTAATGCTATTTGATTACTTGGCCAGTGGTTAAATTGATCTAGAAATGCTTAAATAAACTTGACAAAGGCATTTAGGTATTTAGTCTTAAGCATATTGATGCATGATCATAGTGTAGTACACTTGAGTTTCATATGAGATAGACATATACTCATAAGGCATGTATGGCTCATAAAACTTGTGCTTAATGAATTTTGTTCAATTTATTTATCATAGACATATAGATATTTGATTGGATGGAATAGATTCACTTGACCTGCAAAAGAGGCTTGTGATGTGTTAAGTGTTTTGGTCAATATATCAAGTTGAGAACTAATAAACATCAAAGAGATTCTGCTGAATTTATTTGCATAATGGGGGATAGTTTGTAATCCTAGGATTTCTCATATTGAATTTAACTTGTTGGTAATTTAGTTTATCACTTAGCATAATTAAGTTGTTCTTTTGCTTGAGTAGTTTAATATCATACATTAAATCATTTTCTGGATAATAGTAGAAAGACACCATTTCAGTACTTAAACTAGAAAAGATAAATCATTCTCTGTGGGATCGACACTTTTCTCATCATATATTACTTGTTGCGACAACGTGCACTTGCGCTAATTTGTGTTATAGAAAACACACAACATTGAGCTATGTCCATACACATCCAGAATATAGATGACAGAATGACTATACGTATGCATTGTGATCTAAACTTGTATGGTCTAACGCATTAATTTGTAATATCCATGACATGTGCGTAGAACATTGTTCATGGACTTATAGAATAGTTCTATTTGACAATTTGAGCATAGACTTAGAGAGTCCCGCGATTATGCCCTAGGGCAGTGTACCAAGTTTAAGTGTTAAACCCGATGCTGGATAAAAGAAGCTACTGTTCTAGCTTGCTAAGCCCATTAAGTTGGTGACTAGAACTGCCAACAAGTAGGACTCCAGGTGGACTCTCAAATTACACATGTAAAACATTACACATTTCGGTGATTTCTCCACCCTTCAAATATATTAATATGACTAATATTATTTATTGTGTTTATTATATTGTTTTTATTATTTGCTGCATTTAAATATGTATGAGATATGTATTTTATACAATGAAGACTGTTGCACATACATACTCCAATGTATAATAGTTTCCCAACAAAATTGGTATTAGAGCCAGTTTTGTAATTGTTTTGGGCGTTGTTTGAGTGAATGAAAGTGTTGATGGCAAAAGTCCCAGTGAAAATGGTACGTTTCAAGTGTTGAAACGGGTATACCATGGTGAAATTACAATAGGCGCTTTGGTTTATGAGATATAGTGATAAAGGTTATCAGTTTATTTTATAAACCAGGGTGTATGAGATATAGTGATAAGAGTTATCGGTCTGTATTATAAACCAATATCAATTTTTGTATTGGTAACCACAATGGGAGCCTTATTGATGGGGGTTAATTATGAGTTCACAGAAAAATAGGTTTATTGAGAATCACCTCCTTATTAGATAGGGATCTACGGTAGAAAGAAAATCTCTCTTAATCAGATTGAACTTTATTACATTATGAGATAATGTTTTACTTGATTCGTCTTGTCAACACGGCGTAAATGGGTTATATCGGTCTTCTCCTAAGATCACTATAGTGTTAAGGTAATATCGATAGCATATATTTGATTATTGACAAGTTAATCTGGAAATCACTTACCCTAGATCGCTACAGTGTATGGATAAGGTGTATTCAAGATCAGTGATAAGAGTTGCATGAGATATAATTGACAAGATTTGTCTACCTGTTGGGTTTACAAGGGCCAAGATTGCTGCAGTATGAGGTCTGAGTAAAATTCCAATATAATCTACTTTCCCCTGTATAGTTTGAAGAGTTTAAACTATCATTTTCCCGTTCGAGAGATTATCGTGATTATATAAAGCAGTGGAAGGGCATTTTAGATTTAAAAATGTATAACTGTTATACCTATAATCTAAAACGTTTAATTAGCAATTTAACGATTCTGCTAACATCTCTTCTTTTACTTTAGTTTGTGAAGGTCTGATGGCTGCTACGAACCCTTTAGTGTGCATAGTTGATGCAATCTAACTCAAAGGTACTAAGAATTACTCTGACTGGCAGAAGAATCTCAAAATTTTTTGGATTTAGAAAAGCCTGGATATTTTGTTGATCAGAGATTGCCAAAAGGTGTTTCTAATAGCGCCACCTCAGAGAATGTGATCCAAAATAGTGCAACTCTCTTCATTCAAGGTACTTCATCTTCTACTTTAAGGGCTTCTAGGAAATCCAAAGAGAACAAAGAGGTGAGGCAGATACCTAGATAGGTCCTTAAAGGTGACAAATATCCAAGCTTCAACAAAAGAGTAAAAGAGGTGGAACGTGTTTCCACTGTTGCGAGGTTGGGTATTGGAAGCCCAACTGACCTAGATACTTTGCTACTATAAGAAAGACTCCCTTAGGTATGTGTATGACAATCATAGACATTTTTATAGAATTTGATGTTAGTATTGGATAGGTATTAGATACCGCTTGTCCTTCTCACATCTACAATACGTTACAGCGACTAAGAGAGACCATAATTTTATAATCGGGAGAGGTGATGTTGAGAGTAGAAAATAAGGATTTCCTGCTGGTCCAAGCTGTTAGATAGTTTGACTTACTTCTCCCATTTAATATAATAGTTGTATTGTATAATTGTTATTATGTCCCTAACATCATTAGACAGATTGTATTCCTTCCTGTACATGACAATGGATATTGGAAGCCCAACTGACCTAGATACTTTGCTACTATAAGAAAGACTCCCTTAGGTATGTGTATGACAATCATAGACATTTTTATAGAATTTGATGTTAGTATTGGATAGGTATTAGATACTGCTTGTCCTTCTCACATCTACAATACGTTACAGCGACTAAGAGAGACCATAATTTTATAATCGGGAGAGGTGATGTTGAGAGTAGAAAATAAGGATTTCCTGCTGGTCCAAGCTGTTAGATAGTTTGACTTACTTCTCCCATTTAATATAATAGTTGTATTGTATAATTGTTATTATGTCCCTAACATCATTAGACAGATTGTATTCCTTCCTGTACATGACAATGAAGGATATTGTATGAATATTAGGAATCGTTTCTTATGTTTATATGATGTAAATGATGTTTTATTAGGTGAATGTCAGTTAATAAATAGGCATTACATTTTGGATACAACAAGACATGTTATGAATGTGCAAGTCAGTTCTAGTAATAAACGTAGATCAGAATCTTTAAAGGATACCAAATTGTGGCATATGAGATTAGGTCATAGAGGTGTGAGACGCCTAACCTGTCTGGTTAAAGATGATCGGATACCTGATTTGACCATAGAACCTTATACAGTATTCATGGAAGATGACCAAATCTCCCTTTTTAGGTGTTGGACACCAGACCACTGATTTATTGGAACTGGTACGTAGTGATGCATACGGCCTAATGAATCACGCTGTTATGGGAGGGTTTGATACTTTGTTACCTTTATCGTTGATTTGTCACGATATGGGTACGTGTTTCTTATGAGACACAAGTAAAAAACCTTTGAATAGTTTGAAGAGTTCCAACTTGAGGTAAAGAAACAAACTGGAATATATGTCAAGTGCCTTCAATCAGATCAAAACGGTGAGTACATGGGCAGTGAATTTTTAAATTATTTAAATGAGAATGAGGTTATCGCTCAACTTAGTCCTCTAGGCACACCGTAACACAATAGTATTTTGGAGAGGAGGAATTGGACTTTATTAGATATGATACAATCAATGAATACCCATAGGGATATGCTCTAGAAACAACTGCTTATATATTGAATAGAGTTCCATCTAAAGCTGTTCCTTCCACTCCATATGAGATACTAAAGAGAAGGAAGCTGAGTCTTAAATATTTTATAATTTATGGTTGTCCTGCATACGTAAGAGTTGTGCGGCATGATAAACTTACACCTAGGGTGTATAAGTATAGGTTCATTGGGTATCCTTTAAATTCTATAGAATACCCATTCTATGATCCTAATGGGCAAATTGTGTTTATTTCTCATCATGCCACTTTTCTAAAGAAAGAGTTTCTCATGATTGGACTTAATGAAGTCAATCTAGAAACAAATGAACCAAAGATGGAAACTTAAGGTCAATCAAGCAGTAGACCTTTGACATACCCTCCAATTAGGTTGAAAAGAATGTCCAGGGCACCTATTAGGTATGGTCAGATGCCTGAACATGCACTTGAAGTTTTCTTAGTAGAATAAAATGATCATTTGATCTATAGGGAGGCGATGTTAGACATCGATTCGGGAAAGTGGCAAGAAACATGAAATCTGAAATTGACTCTGTGCATCGGAATCAAGTTTGAGACTTGGTTGAGCTTTCCGAAGGAATAGTTCTTATTGGTTGTAAATGGGTTTACAAAAGAAAGTGGGGGCCTGATGAGAAGGTAGAGACCTTTAAGGCCCGACCGATAGCGAAAAGTTATACTCAGCGATCTGGGATTGATTATGAGGAAACCTTTGCACTAATGGCAATGCTAAAGTCAATTAGGATTCTGTTGGCTCTTGCAGCATACTATAACTTTGAGATTTGGCAGATGGATGTCAAAACAGCATTGCTGAATGGATATCTCGAATAAGAGATATACATAAAATAACTAGAGGGTTTTGTATCCAGCCTTACTTTTAGTCTTTTATGCAAATTGAAGAAGTCTATTTTGGACTTAAGCAGGCTTCCTAAAGCTAGAATCATTATTTTGATGAGGTAATTAGAATGTCTGATTTCATTAAAAATAAAGAGAAAACATGTGTGTATAAAAGAGGTCAGTGGAAGCATGATGATCTTTTTAGTGCTTTATGTTGATGACATACTAATCATTGGGAATGATGATCGGTATATTATAGTTGGTCAAGAGTTATTGATATAAGAACTTCTCCATGAATGATTTGGTAGAGCCTTCCTATATACTGGGTATAAAACTTTATAGAGATAAAGCTAAGAAGCTGATAGGACTCTCTCAGTCATCGTACATCGATAGTGTCTTGGAAATGTATAGTTTCACTAACTATAAAATAGTTAATATACCTTTTAGACATGGTGTTCATCTTTTTAGGAAAATATCTCCTTAGACGAAAGATGAAAAAGTTAGAATATCTAACATACCATATACATTAGCTATTGGGAGCTTGATGTATGCTATGATGTACATGAGACCTAATATTAGTATGACTATAAGTGTTACAAGCTGGTATTAGTCTGATCTAAGTGATGGCCATTGGATGGTAGTTAAACATATCCTAACGTATCTTAAAGGTACTAAGGATAAGTTTCACATATATGGAGATGGTGACTTACAGGTGAGAGGATACACGGATTCAGACTTCTATCCTGATCTAGATGATAGAAAGTCTACATTTGGGTATGTATTCTCAATAGTGCCGCTGTGAGTTAAAAGAACACCAAATAGGGATCCACAATTAATTCAACTATTGAGATAAAGTATATTGCCACTTCAGAAGCAGCAAAGGAAGTTGTGTGGATTCTTAAGTTTGTCACCCAGCTCGGAATAGTGTTGATGGGGATCTAAAACATGTGGGTGTATACATGTGCAATTGTGTTTATTGCCTAAAATACGTATCACATACATATTATTACGCGACGGAAGCATTAAATTAAATAATAAATACAATAAATAAATATATTAATCACATTAATATATTAGTAAGGTTTAGAACTCACCTCAACGTGTAACGTTGAGGTGAGTATTTTCCTGGAGTCCGCATAGAGATCAACTCGCGTGTAGTTCTAGTTACTAACTTGGTGGGATTAGTGAGCTAGAACAGCAGTCCCATATTTAACATGAGATTAACTTTTAATCCCCAAAATGGCCAGGTGTATGTTTATATTCTTTTCTCCAAAAGGTTAAGAAATGAAGAATTTGAAGCAATCCACCATTGTTTCAATTGGAGCCATAGAGAAAAATGAAACAATTTTATTTTTCCCTAATTTTTTTTCTTCTCTTCTTTTTCTTTCTTCTTCTTCTCAAGTTCTCTTCTCTTTCTCAGCCCACACTTCTCCTTCTCTCTCTCTCTCTCTTTATATATATAAAATATAATATTAATACATAATATAATATATTATATAATATAAATAATAATAAAATATATTTATAATAAAATATAATATAATAATGAAAGAGAATGATTATTTAACAATTAAATAATAATAGTGTGAAATACCATTTTGCCCCTCATGAATAGTTACTAAGCATATCTCTAGTGAGTTCCACACTTGGGTAAACTTAATTGAGAGTCCACAATGCGCTACATGTCATTATATAATTAGTAAATAATAATTATTGACAAATTGTTGTATTTAACACTTAAATACAGACACGTACGCATTTCTGTAGTAGTGCTGAATATTGTTGGATTAAACACTTTAATCCAGCACGCTGCCCTAGTGCACAATGAGTACACTCCATATCGCGAGACTCCTTAAGTCCTACGCCCGATGCGTCAAATGAAACTATTCCATAAGTCTGTGAGCAATGCCCTATGCACATGTCACGGATATACAAATCAGCGTGTTGAACCATGGAAGTTAAGGTTACAACACATACATATAGTCCTTCCGTTATAATATCCTAGATGTGCGGGGATATAGATTATCACCGTCAAATCCTCTAGTGCTCATCCATGTTTTTGTTGATGTATTTTAAGGTGTATACATGTGATTGTGTACATATTGAAAAAATAAAATTATGCATCATATACATGAATTTGACAGCGGAATTTGTCAAGTAATCAATATATACACATGTAGTTCAATTCTTAACAATCTAAGAATACAGAAACATACCTTTGAAGACCTCCGATGAAGATTTTCAATCCCGGATATCCTTACTCCAAGTTTGAGCTTACCTTGAAGTGCACTCTTGTCCAATTCTAGTTCGCAACAATCCGGTGGGATTGTGAAGCTAGAATAGCAGCAGTATGATCTCTAGCAACAAGGTTTTGATTCTAGAAAGAAAAATATAAAGGATTTATTTTCTTTCTCCTTTGGTTTTTCTCATAAGTCTTTGTACTTTGAGAAACTCTTTCAAAACCAACTCTTCTTTTTTTCTCTCAACCCTTGCACGAATTTTCATTTACTCTCATGTTAACACAATTGAAACTCAACTATTTTAGTGGTTACAACAACTTGACAAGTGCTCCACCAAAATTAGATTAAGTGGCCAACTACCAAAACTATTTTTGGTGGCCATTTTAATGGTCTAATAAAATTAACCATTAATTACAAAATGGTGCTCCACTAAATTTAGTTTATGTTTCTCAAATTAGGTATGTCTTCTATTTAGGAATAAAATAATAAATAAATAAAATCATATTTTATTTATTTAAATAACATTTATTTAATTATTCAAAAACTATTTAAATAATTAATATTTACCTTATTTGATTTTACTAACATGATAAATGGTTGAATTCATGGTAAAACAATTCATACAATAAAATTGTGCCACATGTTAATATCTAATTAGTTAACAACTCTTGTCAACTAATTAAATAATATACTTAACATTTAAGTTTAAACAAGTTCACAACCCGAGGAACCCCGAAACATATTTACGGTTTGCTGGAATTTCTACGATGGAACTGTTCAATCCATTATGCTGCCCCAGTGCACAACGAGTACACTTCATATTGTGAGACTCTCTAGGTCCATGCTCGAATTGTCATATAGAACTCCTCCATACATCCGTGAACGATACCCCATACAAGTTGAGGTTATAACATATTCATATAATCCCTCCATCATTTATATCCAAGTGGAGTAGAGATATAGATCAACACTGTCAAATCTCCATATACCCGACTGAAAGCTTATCTCTTGAATTGTATTTCAATAAATAATATTCCTAAACACTTTTGTAATATTATTTATCCCTAGGGTTAAACTTTTTTCCCGGGAATTATTGCTTATGGCCATAAGACTTTCTGAAATAAAATCTATAGAGTATTAGGATATAATACTCACCCAAATGAGCTGATGGATCCCATATCTATGCACACCAGACTCCATGAGCATTGGACCATACCTAGCGATACCCAGCGGACAGACCATGAAAGGTTTCTGATATGTGTGGAACTAAAGTATGGTGGATCACTCACAAGCCCACCGTGACACTCAGGTCAAAGGACCACGAATATTACTCAACTCGAAAGATCCTCCATTGACGGCTTTATGGGATGTCTATTGGAGATCTTTGTGAGTCTGTTCAGTATTCAATCCTTACTGAATAATTGTATCTCTATACGAGCTTCCACTAAACTCATAGTTTGCTAAGACTAACCATCTGGACCATCCAGATATAGACATACACCAATCTATATATTTGTTAAGGTATTCACTAACAGACCTGCATCAGTAAAGATAGATCAGGAACATAATATTTGAGAACATATTTGCATAATGACATTTCCTAACACTATTTACAACTCTTTGCAATTATGTCATTACTAATACATTCGTAGGTCTTTGTCCCATTTCAGATAAGGCTCTAACTCTTTAGATATCGCTGACTTTTATAACTTGGTAACTCTTATCAGTGCCAACTCTTAGCATTTATAACTTTCACCGTTGCTAATTCTTAGCACTGATCTAAACTCATTTAGACCAGATCTGAACTCTTTCAGATCGTACAATGTCTGAAACGTTACAAGCATCTTACCATATATAAATATAATTAGCGATTTATTGAAATAATAATCCTAGTATAAATATGAAACAAATATTCATACATAATGGGATGGCACGTAAGCACAAATCCCAACAGTTTTATCTCCAGACTTATATCTTACTGAATAATATGTGCAACCTCCTTTGTCATATTGTTCTACCCTGGCGAAAATCTTTCTTGGGATTAATGCTTGTGGCCACAAGACTTTTTGAGATGCAGTCTCGAAGTATCTGGATATCAAACTCCCTATGCGAGCTAACGAATTCTATATCTGTACACACCGAACTCCATAAGCATCAGACCATACCCAGCAACACCTAACGGTCACACCATAGAAGTCTAAGATTGTGGAGCAGAAATACCATATGATTAGAGAGATCTTGGGTAGCAGAGATGTAATTATTTATAGAATAAATTCTGCAAATAATGTAGCGGATATACTTACTAAGGCCCTAACTCTAAAGGTATTTAAGAAACACGTGGATTCTATGGATATTGGATACTACTATGAATGGCACTAGGGTAAGTGGAAGATTGTTAAGGTTGTGCCTACAAGCTATCCCATATTTGTGTAAATATTTGATATCTATATAATGTACTTTTTATTAAATCATTAATACCATTTATAATATAGTTTAATACTTATAACGCTACATACATTGTATGATATGAATGAGTTCAAATCTGATCTAAAGGTATTTTAATCAAGGCTAAGTGTTAGTATCACTAAAAATTATAATTTCTAAGAGTTATCAAGTTAGAATAATCAGTGAATTCTAAGGAGTTGGACCCTTACCTCTAATGGGATAAAGACTTGAAATATACTAGTAATGACATAGTTGCAAGAGTTATAATTGAGTGCTAGAAAATATAATTATATAAGTATGTTCTTAAATACATTGTTCCTAATCTATTTTCACTGATGCAAGTTTATCGGTGGATCATTTTTCATATAGATCAGTGTCTATTTATTTCTATAAGGTACAAATGGTTATTCTTAACTGACCATGACCTTGCAGCTTGTATGGGCATATAGGTATTTAGTTAGGACTAGATACTAAAGAGACTCATGAGGAACCCAATAGACATCTTATGTTGTTGTCAATGAAAGGTCCTTTCTAATTAAGTAGTATACATGCTCCTCCGGCCTGAGCGTCATTGTGGGCTTGTGAATGATCCACCATACTTTGGTTCTACGCATGTCAAAGACCTTTATGGGTCTAACCGTTGGGTATGGTCCGATGCTCATGGAATCTAGTATGCGTAGATATGGGATTTGTTAGCTCTCATAGAGAGTAGTATATCCAGATGCTCTGAGATAGTATTTAAAAAACGTCATATAGCTATAAGTAATATACCCAAGAGAGGAGTTTCCATAGGGTTGAATAGTATGGCAAAGAGTTTTACAAAAACTGTTCAATGAGATACAAGTCTGGAGATAGGTTTATGGATTAACAGATTGGATATTTTATAGTGTTGATCTATGTCCCTGCACATCTAGAATATAGATGACAAAAATATTATACGTATGCATTGTGACCTTAATTTGTATGGTTCAACGAGCTGATTTGTAATATCCATAACTTTTGTGTGGGACATTATTCATGGACTCGTGGAATAGTTTCATTTGATGAATCGGGCGTGGACCTAGGGAGTCCTTTGATATGGAGTGTACTCGTAGTGTATTAAGGTAGCGTACCAAATTGAATTGTTTAGTATAATAATATCCAGCACTACCATAAGAATGCGCACATGTCTATATTTAAATGTTAAATACAATCCTTAGTTAACAATTGTTGTCTACTAATTATATTATGACACGTGGTACATTGTAGGCCCTTGACTGAGTTTACCTAAGTGTGGGGTTTGATAGGAGTCACTAAGGATATATTTGATAATTATTAATAAGGGGCAAAATGATAATTTTACACTTTAATTATTTAATTTTTAAATAATTAAAATATCTTTCTAATATATAATAGAATATTATATATAATTTATAAGATTATAATATTATCTTTATGCTTCGTTGGCAAGGATTTATATATATTATAATATTATTTATTATTATATTAATTTATTCTAAACTTGGTGGCCAAGTTTAGATTATTTAATTATATTTTATAATATTTTAATATATATATATATATAAGATATATATGAAAGATATGAGAGATAGAAACATATGGAATTGGGGGAATGAGAAAAATAATTGTTTTTTATTTTGTTGTTGTAAAAAACACTTGAAAAAGACATTGTTTTGCTTTTGATATATGGTGGATGAACAAATAAATGAAAAAGGGAGATTTGAACTCTTGAAGACATAGCTTCAAGTGTTGAAATTGTTCTACAACTCATCCTTATAAAAGGCTATCAAATACAACAATACATAAATTTATTTTATTGATCAAAGACTTGATTAAGAAAAAAATAAATTCCAAAGGGTTTAAGGGTTAAATTCGGTGTTGGATAAAAGAGACTGTTGTTCTACTTTACCAAACTCATCAAGTTGGTGACTAAAATTGCAATTGAGTAGGACTACAAGCAGACTCCTAAATTATAAGTGTAAAAAGTTATATATTTTGGTGATTTTTCAACCTTCAAATATATTAATATGATTAATATATATATATTTTTTATTGTATTATTTTAATTATTTCGCTGCATTGAAATATGTATGAGATACATATTTTATATAATAAATACTATTGCACACGTATATACCCACCTATAATTGATCCCTATCAATAGTGTACATTTACGCTTAGTTATTATTGCATACATCAAGTTTTTGGCGCTGTTGCTGAGAACTAATTTTATCTATTCTTTAGATCAATACTAATACCACACTATTTGCTTTTAATTCAGATTTTTTTTTCTTTTTTTGATTATTTTTTATTTTGTGTTTTGACAGTTCATGTGAAGAGCAAAGAGTGTTGAATTGACGTGAACAATATCAACACTGATATTTAAACATAGAGGAGAATAACAATTGCATCAACAATCCTGTGTTTGAGACTATGATACTACAAAGAACATTAAAAGAGTATGCGGTCCTTACTGTTAATGGTGTTTAGTCTAGTATTTGGCGACCAACCTTCAATGCCAATAATTTTGAGATTACGCTAAGTACTATTTAGATGCTAAAGAATCTATACACTTCAGCGGTGCCCTAATGACGCCCTAATATGCACATTGTGAATTTCTTGGAGATTTTCAATACATCAAGTAAAACGGAGTCTCAGACGATGCTATTAGACTTAGACTATTCCCTTTCTCCTTAAGGGACAAAGCCAAGAGTTGGTTGATATCATTTCCATCTAAAACCATATCAACATGGGATAATCTAGCGCAAAAGTTTCTAGCCAAGTTTTTTTCCACTAACAGAGACAACAAAGATGAGAATGACATCAGCAAAGACTTATCACTATGGAGTCCCTAAATGGCTATTAGTCTAAATGTTCTACAATATACTAGTAGGCCATTTAAGGACTATTATAGATGCCTTTATTGGAGGAGCTTCAATGAATAAATCTATAGATAAGGTTTATGATCTATTAGATGAGATGAAGTTCAACAGTTACCAATGGCCAGCTGAGAGAGTTATACCTAAGAAAGTCGTCGGTGTGCATAAGATTGACGCATTCAATAAAGTAGTAATGCAAATTAATATGTTATCCATGATATTTGATGCATTGAACACCATCAAAACTCAACTACTGACATGTGAATTTTATGGTGATAACCATATGAATAGGCAGTGTATAGAATTAGTGAAATATATGGGAAACTTTAACCTACAATAAAATAACTAACAATTAAACTTCTACAATTCGGGGTAAAGAGATCATCCAAACTTCTCTTGGCATAATAACCAAGTGGAGTAATCTAGAACATCGAATCCCCCAGGATTTCAGTCACCTCAAAAGAAGAAGCTGTCATTGGAAGACATGTTCATGAACTATATAAAGTCAAACAACGCCTTTATACAAAATTATTCAGCAACCTTAAAAAATTTAAAGGTTTAAATAGGACAACTTGCTATAACAATGACCTCAATGAGCTCTACCAAGTGATATTGAAGCCAACCCATGAGAAAATGTAGAGTAATGCCAAGCCGTTTCCTTGAGAAGTGGTAAGGTCATATGACGGAGAAGAAGATAGTATAGCAAGAGGAAGTACAGCCTTATAGACCACCTATACCTTTTTCTCAAAAACTAGAAAGGCTTAAACCTAGTGCAGAAACTGAAAATCAATAGTATACTAGTCCAAACGATAGTGCATAAACATAAAAAAGTGCAAAAATTACAAAAACTGGTATATAAGTGTAGCAAAATTCTGAAGTACAGAAAAGTGAACACTCAGCAAAAAATACTAGTAGAAAGATGTAGAATCAGCCATGTAATCTTTCATTACACCTTCATTATTCCCTCAGAGGCTACAAAAGAAGAAGCTAGATAAGCAGTTTTTCAAATTTCTTGAAGTTTATAAAAAATTATATATAAATCTTCCCTTTGCTGATGCATTTTAATAAATGCCTAGCTATGTCAAGTTTATAAAGAGCACATTTTGAAAAAGAAGAGACTGGAGGATTATGAGACCATAGCGTTGACAAAGGAGCTTAGAAGAAGCTACCTTCTAAGCTTAAAGATCTCAAGAGCTTTACCATACCGTGCTCAATTAGAAACCATGATTTTAGAAAAGTACTTTGTGATCTAAGAGTAAGTATTAATCTCATGCCCCCCTCTATTTACAACAAGTTAAGTTTAAGAGAAGTAAAGCCTATCAATGTCACACTCTTACTTATTGATCGATCTCTCACTTATCCAAAGAAAATCATAGAGGACGTGCTAGTAAATGTGATGCCCAGGTGGCACTACCTGTTTTAACCCCCTTTTTCTTGCCTTAATTTAAAACCTATAATATACCCTTTAGTCATTTTTCACACAATCAAATAGAGGCATGAAATTTGCAGAAGAGAATGAGGCTTGAGCTCAAATTTAAAGAGAAGAATGATGTCTCCAAGTTTTCTTGCGCATCATTGAAGACATTTGAAGGATTGAAACCTTAGAGACATCCTCAAATTCGGTTTCTCTTTCTTTTCTTTGTATTTTCACTTTTGTTTAAATTTTCAACTTTGAATAATGTTTGTATCTATGGATTTCTTGATAATTTTAGTTATGGTTGGATTTTTTATGTGATTAAACTTAATTCTAAGGCTTGATGTAGTTTTATTTATATTATGTGTGGATGATTTAATATAGTTTCGTGTAATCCATTTATGTTTCTCTATGCTTAATGCTTCCGATTGATTTGAAAATGAATTGGTTATTGTGGATTTATGGATTGATGCTTGGGAGAGCTTGACCCATTTATTGGATTTGGGAAAAACATATCCTTAGAGTTGGGAGGCTAATAACAGTTAGGTAATAACTATGGTTTTCTTAAGGATTGCAAGAGGTGTACTCCAAGTGTTTAATAAAATTTGTGAGAACACTTTGGGTGTGCTATTATGCCTAGGATTTCATTTGACGCTCGGGAGAGGTAATGAAATTAATCATTGGGTAATCAATTTAAGGGTTGCGTAATGCATGTATATGTAAACAAGTTAGATAGGGATGTCAACTTAAATATGTATGCATAGTATCTCATTCGACACTCGGGATAGGGAATGAGATTAGTCTTAAGCCCTTGATTAATGAATTGAATAAAATACTAGATAGGAATAACATAGGAAGAATAGAATGAAATCAATGCTCTAAGATCACATTTTTATAGAATTCACCATATCGCAAGATTATCATTTTATTGTTAGATTATATGTTCTATAACTTGATGGAACTCTATTGAACAATATATGTTAATGTTATTTTATGATTAATGACTATTTGATGTTTATTCATTTATGCTTTTTATGTACTTAATGCTTCTAATTGCATTGGGAAATGGATTGGATGATTTAAACATCTTGGTTATGTGCGTGGAAAAGTTTAATCCATATGTTGGTTGTAAAAAACATAGCTTTGAGTTTGTTGAGTTGGGTGACTAATGAACTTAGGGTAGTCGCATAAAGGTAGCTTAATGCGTGTATGTATAAGGGGTTAGATAGGGATATCAACTTAGTTGTATATGCATAGTATCTCATTTAGCACTCGGGAGAGAAAATGAGATTAATCATACACCCTGGACTAATGAATGAATACAATTAGTTGTTGATCACTAATGACAAAGACCATAAGAACAATAGAGGAAAACCAAGTCCTTAGAACCCCATTGCTATAGATCTCTCATGTCTTTAATTTACCAAGTTATTTAGTTTTAAGTTGCTATTAATTCAATAATTCATCTTTCCTTTTAGATTAGCTTAGATAAAGTTAGGTTGCATACATCATAGTACTTAGCATTAATTTAGGATACAATCCTCGTGGAAATGATACTCACTCATCACTTTATTACTTGCTCATAACTCGTGCACTTGCGGTACAAATTTGCGTGTGTATAATTTCGCAAACAAGTTTTTGGCGCCCCAACAATGAGCAAAAATAGTGCAAAAAAGGGAAAATAATGCAGAAACAACATGTGCAGCTCTATAATCCACCAATACCATTTTCCAAGAGTCTCTAAGAGAAGAACCTTATTCATCAGCAATTCTCTAGAAATTTCTCCCAATGTTTCAAGGTTGACATAGTAATTCTGAAGGAAGCACAACCAGCTCATAATTTGAAAGTGAGAGAGGCCATTCAATGCCAAACTTATAAAAAGGCATCACTGCACAAAATAAAGAAAAAGAATTGACATAACATGATCATCATAGAAAAATAGAAAGATACTAGCCAATGAGGTTCATTCTTTCGATCCATGATTAAACTCTTTTCAGGAAGGCTCAAATCAACATGATTAGAGCTGTTTCTTAAAAATTTTCTCATGGAACTATGGAATTCAAAGAAAATAAATATTAATGCTCCTAGGTGCCGACTGAAGTTCTATAAGCAAGATGCCTCAAACATGTAGTTTAATTCATCATGAATCTAGAAAACATCAAGTCAATGACATTAAAATCAAGCCCTTTTGAGAGACAATCCAAGAAATTATTATTTTTAAAGTAGTTTTATTTTTTTCTATTTAATAGTATTAGAACAACAAGTCAAAACTCAAGAAGCAGAAGAAGATATACCAGGCAGCAAGATGGCATCGCAATACCTAGAAGCTAAGACCCAAACGCTACAATGTTGAGCCTTCATTTACTAGAAAAAAAAATTAATCTTATTTTTTATTTTATTCCATTAAAGACAATGTTAAATTTAAGTTTAGGGAAGAAAAACACTTATCTAAGTATTGCTTTATTATTATTACCTGTTTTTTTGCATGTTAATTTTTTTTTCTTCCCTTAGTTGCTGGTCTTAGGTTTGGTATGATGTTCACTAGTCAATGATAAGAATTTGATTATGATAGATTTAATTCTTAGTAAACAATAGATATTATAATTATTCTTATGTTTAAATCTTTATATCAAGCTTTTGCCTTATTTGTGATTCTTTGAACACATTGGGCACAAAATTATGATCATTTAATTTATTTTCTATTTAGAGAGCATTTATGCATAATAAGGATTCATAGAGTCTAACACATTCTAGAGCATATTTAATTATCACTCAAGGTAAAATCTTAAGTCACACATTATTAAGAAAATTATTTTATGCCATGTTTAAATTGTTTGAGCCTTTCTAGCCAACCTATTATATTATTTTTATTCCTAGTCACCCACATTGAGCTTAATGACTATTTTTCTTTATTAACATTTATATAGCCTTTAAATAAATTTTCCTTTACAATACCCTTCACACCATAGGCATAATATTCTTGTTATAGGCTATAGAGAGTATTAAGCTTACAAGAATGAGTGAAACGAATAGTGGTTATGGATTTTGATTATTTAAAAATAGGTTGTAAAACATTAAGTTTGAGGGTATAGTGGCTTAAAGTTTTCATTCAAAAAGAGAGAGAAAGAAAAAGAAAAGAAAAAATAAATAAAGTTTGTTGTACTCTTATCTTAGAAAAAAAAAAATAAAGGGAAGAAGAGAAAAGAAGAAAAAATTGAGTAACAGAGTAGGCAAAGAAAATATGAAATAAGCTTGGGGGGAACTTTGGGAAATTTGATGAAGGTTTGATGATTCGAGAACAAAAATGTGTGTATGGTGTGAATTAAACTGAAATATTATCTATTTTATCTTACCTTCAACCTAGTTATACATTACAAGCTTAATATAAACCTATTTGATCCTTAATTATGTGTGCATCTATATTAATTAGGATGAAAATCCAAAGAAAACAAGGCAAAATATCAAATTTGCTACTGTAATAAAAAACAATAGATTGCTATAGTGAACTATTATAATAATATGAACAATAATTTTACTACAGTTTAGTGTTGGGGCGCCAAAAAATTAGCGCTACAGTGCTCAAGTCTGAAAGTTAGTGCCGCAATACTTATGCGATAAAAAGAAAATCCAAATTAGACTTGGACTTGAAGTTGCTCTATTTTGAAGCCATGAAACTTATAAATAGAAGCCTTTTGAAGCAAAATACAGAGACTACAAGAAGGAACAACATGAAAGAAAGCAAGTTTTTAAGAAGTTTAGATCATGATTTAAAGATTGAAGAAAGGATTCAACTATAAGTTGGGGAAAGGAATAGCTGAATTAAGATATTAATTTGTGTTTTATTCTTCTCTTACTTATATCTTTTGTTCTTCTTCATTATGTTTATCAATTTATGCTCTAAAACTTAAGTTTTCATCATGAGCTAATTTTTATATGTAGGGTTATAACTTTGAACTTGATATGTTATTGAATTCAAGGTATTCTCTTATTTTTATAAATTCAATAATATAATTGTTTAATTATTTTATGCTTAATATTTTTTAGTTACTTGATCACTAATTAGATTATTACAGAATCCTAATGAACTTGATGAAGAAATTTAGGTATTGGCCTTGAATAATTTGATAGACGATCATAGTGTAACAGTTATAAGTTTTTATAAAGGATAGACATATACTCGTATGGCATATATAGTTGTAATAGTTCAGTTTTTAATGTATCTTATTTTATTTGACTATCATAGACATATAGGTAATTTTTAGGGTAAGATATAGTCACTTGGCCATCAATAGAGACTTGTGATGATATTAGGGATCTAGCCAATAATTCATATTAAGAGATTAACTTAAGAAAAGATTAATTGGTTCAAGTAACATATCGAGGGATATCCTAGGTCTTATATATTGTTGGTGATTATATCTTGTTATCTTTAGTATTTTCTATCTTATTAGTTTTTTGTTATTAAGTTTATATTACTATTTTTTAATTTTCATTTGTCTAAATAAAATTAAGAAGACATAATTTTAGTACTAAGCATAACAATAACAATAATTCCTTGTGAGAATGACATTACTCACTCTTTATTATTTGTTTACGATAGGGTGCACTTGCACTTTTGTACAACACAACATATATAGTTAGCTATAAGTTGATTATACAGGCTTGGTAAGAAAAATATAGTGTGTGTTTACCATCTTATTACATTATGGACAATGGAAGAAGATAATATTTGCCAACAAGTTAATACAAAAACAATATTATCATTTTGAGATGGCTTCACAATAGAATTCTCTAGACATTTATGATTATCATTTTTTTCCAATATAGACTTGAGAAAATTCACATAAAATGAACAAGCAATCCTTTATTAAAGCATTCCTAATTTCAGTCATAGATAAGACAACTACTCTTACTTGCTTTGGATTTTTCATCTTTACTAGCTCACATCATGTGATGTTCCTTGATTTTGTGTAGTAAGGAATAAATTGAATATTTTTAGCTATTCTAAATTGATTAGGAGAATTTTGATGATAGACTCAGTAAATTGTGATGAGAAGTTGTCAAGATAAACTAGCACACTCATAATCTCCTGAAATGCATCTTACTCGACCTCTTAGGTTGTCTCTTTATAGGATAAAGAATGCAATTTTATGCTTGCTCTATATGTAACTACACTTGAAAAAGTCTATTGTTGATAGATTTCTAATCATCTACCTTGGGGGCATAAGGTTTATTGTTAGAGTTTTTGATTTAGGGTTAAAGATTATGAGTTCAGGGTTTACAGTTTACTATATTTTCAATTATTCAATTGCTTAAAAATCAAACATATCAATTGGGACTATAAGCAACATCAAGCAATATACTAGAAGTTTTCTTTCTTTTAAGATGTTGTAATACAACTAATTCCATATCCAAGAGGTTGAACATGTATAGTGCACGATGAAAATCTTTTTCATGATCATATTTCTTGTTGTAACACATTATTTCCTTACAGCTATATTTACTTTTTGATCATGTTATCTCTCAAACACAAATTTAAAAGTTAATTTTTTCATATATTAATATATTTCTTATTGCAACTCATTGTTTCCTTACAACCATACTTGGCATTATAAGGTAGTAAAAGAAATAAAGTGAATTTCATATTGTGGGACCTATTATGAAATAAGCCCAGTAGCCCGCCCCACTTAGGTAATGGCAGTAGGTCGAAATAAAAAAGAATTAAGACCAAGTAATGTTTTACAACCTAAATTAAAAGAGAACCGATATTAAAGCAAAGGTTTGAAACGACCTACTTCATTATGGATTCCAAATAAGGATTGTGTAAGGATTCACAAAGCATGAAGGATTCGAATTACAATTTGTTTTTTTATAAATTAAGCTTTTAGTTATTATTGTTCTACATGTACAAAGGGTCTTTGCACAAAGGGTAAAATACCCTAGATTCTTTGACCAATTTGATTGCATCTCAAATTATAATTAATAAAACTAAGTGAAATATAGACTAATCACGTGATATTCTCATTCCAAATATAATTTGAACTGTGTCATTATACATAAATATGATTATTGTCCATTTTGAATTATCAAACTCTAGATAGAAAAATCGCATAAAAGCATAGAGCCTCTTGTTTGAAGCACTCCCACATACAACATATTTTTCTTGAGTAAATATTGACTTAAGCATCATAGTATTTTTTTTTCTTGCAAGAGGGTGGTACTTTTTTCAATAAATCAAAGCATAAATCAAGAAGAGTAACGTAATTTCTATGAAGTACCAAAGTTTAGAGCTTTTAATGTGGCCGACTATGGAGAAAAGACAAGAAGCATGCTTATTTTAAACGAAATTTTTGTGAAAACTCATGAGAAGCACTAATCCGTGATCAACATAAACAAGACCAAAAAATAGGGGAAACCTTACCATTTTCAACGTGAAAAAAATAAAAAATAATGCCTCTTCTGGCATACTAGCTATCTTGGCAGGGATTCTGAAAGAATTGAAGGAGTTAAGGAAGGAAAACCTAGAGATAAGAAGTTGTTTTAAGGCTTTAGAAGGAAATGAAGGCTTCCATGAGGATCTCAAAGAGCTTCTACCTTGAGAAACACTAACAGGGAACCACAAATAAATACCTGATAACTCAGGAAGGAAGAAATTTATGGAACAACTTGAAAAGACAAAAGCAATAGCATAGTGAATCTGACCGAGCAATGGACAGGAATTTAAAGCCATAATCTTGAAAGACGTTGGTAAACTCTATGATAGGAGTGCCAAAAATGGAAGCATTAGAGACATTGTTTCCTTGGTGAGGAAAGAGAATCAAAATTCGTTCATGAAAGAAATTAGGAAAGTAAAGAGGCCAAATAAGTTTATACTGCCTAGTTTTCCCCTCTACGATGAAACAAAAGTTCCCAAGGAACACATCTTCCACTTCAATACGAAGATGATAATGCACTACAATGATGACGCACAAAGTGTATAACCTTTCCTTCTTGCCTTAGAGGTCTTACCCATAGATGGTTTTGACGGTTAAATGAGAGTTCTATCTTTTTCTTTAAGAAACTCATAACACTATACATTCCACAGTATATTTGCAATAGAAAGCATAGAAAAACCACATCGAATCTGTTCTTCATGAGTTGAAAAGAGAATGAATCAATCAAGAGGTTTCTAAACCAGTTCAACAAGGAATTGAGTGAGATAGGATACTACGATTCAAAAGCGGCGGCTCAAGTATACCAAAAGGTAATGAAAACAGCCTCTGCGTATTACCGCTACCTAGTTTAAAAGAATTTCACATCTTTCAAATTGGTGAACCAAAATTCCAAATAATAGATCCGTAAGGAAAAAGATGCAGAAGGAAACATCTATGAAAACCACATAGAGGAAGGATCCGCCTTCCTACTATAAAGGATTAAAAAAAAGACCCTCTAGTACCAATGAACAACCACAGAACAAGTGACAAATAGTTTTTGAATCCTTGATCCCAATCAACATGCTAGCATAAAAGATTTGGCAAAAGTACAAAGATTTAGAATTGTTGTTGTATATTTTCTAGGCACAAAATTAAGCGCAAGTATACGTTATCGTAACAAGTAATAAATGAACTATAAGTCAGATGTCAAACCCACAGAGATAATGTTTATTCTCAACCAAGTACTAAAATTATATCTTTCTAGTAATTATCCAAAAAATTAAATCCTTATATTACAAAATAATTTAATAACTGATTTAGAATGCAGAAAAGAAATGACACAATCAAAATTTTCAAGAAAATAGCAATATAGAGAAAGCCTATGGTTAATTTCTATCATTCAATATATTTTCTAAAGATTAATCTTTTAATATTTAAATCCCTTAATTCTTATATTGATCAAGAGGCTAATGTATTCATAAGCCTCTCTCAAGTTCAAGTAAGTATATCTTAATTTACCAAGTACCTATATATCCATGGTAATTGTAATAAATGAAGAATCATTAAGAAAGAGTCTTATTAATCATACATGCCAATTAGGTATATTATCTCTATCCTAAATTAAACTTGTAAATTTCTCAACAATTATGCGTCAAATTATCAAAGTTTAAATATAATGATGCCTATCTCGAGTTTATCAAAGTATTCCTAATTCAATCATAATATTAGCCAGATAATGAAGCATTAAGAATAAATAATTTGAATAATAAAGAATTGAGTTCAAAAAAATTTAAAATTTTAAAAATTATGCACACATATTAAGTTTAAGTAATAACCTTAGAAAATAAATTTAGCTAATAGTTATAAGAGAATTATGGTTGAAAAATAAAATAAGCATTATGAAACTAGAAACAAAACAATATAGACGTTGAATTGCAATTGATTGATCCATCAAAGATTCGCCTATAATCTTATGCTTCCTTGAATAATCTTTGCTTCTCTTTATAAAATTGCTCTAATTAGGCTTAAATTACTCTCTAAGACTTGTGTAGTTTATTTTTTCAGGGCTGAAATGAGTGGCCTTTATATAGAGATTAAATAGAGTCTTGGAGTAGTATTTCTCTTTACTTCAAAAAATGTCAAACCGTTGAGGCAAAATGTCTTTCACCATTACAACGCTAATGTGTTTGTTCTTTTGTTGTAGTGCTATGACATCGCTGCAGCATTACACCTTTATCAGCATGGTGCTTTTGCATCTAAATTAGGGTTTTTGTGCAATCATGTCACTAGGGTAAAAACTATCTTTTGTTATAGCAATTTCGGCTCAAATATTGCTACTACAACAATAGTTACTTCACCACAGGGGCAATGACACAACAATTTTAATTTCTTTGCATTTTGCTCCCTATTTCTACTGTTATTCCCAAATCTTGTTGTTTTGCTCCAATTTCTTCAGTTTCTATCTATTTAGATGTAATCCCTATAAATAAACAAAAGAGCATATAAATAGCCATTTATTCTCATCAAATAAGCAAAACTCTAAGTAAAATAGGGATAAAATATATGGCATTTATGCCTTTATCAATTGTTCAAAACACCGAACCAACTTTAGCTCTCGAGTATTTAAAGGCTATAATCAAGCAATGTTCCTTCTATAATGAAAAGGGACATGACATACCGATGTGCTGACAACTAAGAAGGAAAATTTATGTTGTGATGAGAAATAGATGCTTAAGAAAGTATCAACTGGTAATGGTAACATCACCAGTCGATATAAATAGAACTGATTACATTTGAAAGGTCCAGAGTACAAGTTAAAGGATTCACAATTTTGCTTGTCGTAGTAGCAAGAAAGGTTTTGGATGTTGATTACTTGATAGTAGACGCCCTCTTTGTATACAATGTAGTCACTGGAATATTCTGAATAGATTACATAAAAGCTATACCTTCCACCCTACCCTAGGTGGTAAGTGTGACAACCAATGGAAGAGGAGCAATAGACATCAAAGGGGTGTAAATCAAAGTAAGATAACATTATGATAATTCATTATAAAGTCATCGAAAGCAAATAAGGAAGCCAATAAGCCCTCGACCCAGGTAATTGTATAAGAACTTCTAAAAGACACTAAGGAAGGAAGTGTGAATGTAGTTGACACCGCTTGAATAATTAGAGGATCCATATGTCAAATAGCACTTTACAAGATGTTTGGCCAAATGCATTACCTTAAGAGGAGGAAAAGACAAAAGAATACTTTCCTCCATACACATAAGAGATAAAAGAGGTACCACTTAATCCTTCGGTGCCAGACAAGACAGAGATGATTTACAACAGAAAAGAACAAGGTCTTTGCTTGGCCACATAAAGACTTGCCTAGAATTAGCCCAGAAGTAATAACTCACAAGCTCAGAATTAAGGGAGACTTTCAACCTATCAAGCAAAGACAGAGAAGATTTACAACAGAAAAGAACAAGGTCAATAGCGAGGAAGTAGGTAAATTGCTAGAAGTAAGTTACCTTAAATGGTTGGTAAATGTCGTGGTACTCCAAAAGAAGAATGAAAAATGAAGAGTCTGTGTAGACTACACTAACCTGAAAACAAAAACCACTCCAAAGGATTCATTCCTCTTTTTGAAAATAGACCAAATAATAGATGCGTCTATAGGATATGAAAGGCTATAATTTATGGATGTTTATAGTAGCTATAATTAAATAAAAATAGATCCAAATGGTGAAGAGAATACTAGTTTTGTTACTAAAAGAGGTGTCTTTTACTATAAATTAATGCTATTTGGATTGACAAATGCTAGAGTCACCTTTTTATGTTTAATAATTAAAGTCTTTGGGAAGCTAATAAGAAAGACTGTTGAAGACTACATAAATGACATAGTAGTCAAAAGCAAAAAGGCTTCAAACTATATTTTAGACATGTGAGAAGTATTCAACGTGCTATTAATGACATAACCCACCCTAGAACCTTCTACTATAGATCTTAATGGGTCCCACCGAGCACCCTAACAGAAGTTCCACAGAGTCTAACTACCATAATTAGGAAATTTTACAAGGCGAACCCTTTTTAATTCTTGTTATTACTAACTAAATCCTAGAATACTAGTGACGATATTTTACCATTTTTTATAAAAAAAAATGGACCAAAAAAAACACAACCTATAATAAATTACACTTCTATTTTAAATAGTTTTCTCAACTACCAAATAGGACCTCTAATCCTTCCCAAATCAAATTCAAACTCAATACAGCAATTTCATTCCAATTCACAAAAATTAATTTACAATAAAATTAACATATTAATGAAAAGTGAAAACTACCACTATATTATAGAAACCATTTCTCGTTTGTTCAAAACATATTTACAAGATGCACAAAGTCTATACTACTATGCAGAAAATCAAAAAGTGTTACTCAGCACATTTACATTTATAAAATGATCGTCTGACTTGGCCCACTAATCTGATGTAGGAGAACCAACAACCTACATATCGAGGCTTGCACTTGAAAAGGGTTTTAGAAAATATAAAACACAAAACGGGTGAGCTAAAGGAGCTCAGTGAGTGCTTTTACAAATCCCCGTAAAAATAGGATTTTATATAAATATTAAATTCTGAATACTGCCTAAAACATGCTTCTCAAGCTATTATAAAATTGTAAAACTGTTTCTAATCATCATATGTTGATAAAATCTATCGAGCGATTTTTTATTAATAATTTTTGTAAACAATTGCTAGAAACATAGTAACTAACATGTACATATATAAATACATAATATGCGTTTAGAAACTCAAAAACTGCTAAAACCCACGCTCGACCATTTTCTTTCTAAACTACACCAAATGGTAACTCTAAAGCTCTATACTCACGCAACGACTAAACTAGCACCGCACAACGTGATTAGGTCATGGGGCGTTTAAACTAGCAACGCCTACTGTGACATCTAAAGACATCTCATTGCCTATGCAGCGAAATTCTACATCGCCTACATATAGCGAGACAATACCCCATACACATAAAGAGACTCACATGACTCGACAACCCAACTCCCCGGAGTTAGTGACACCCCCCCAATACTTGCCCATGCGTACGGGATATACATGTCGGGTCTTAAACTATCACCACAATGTAAATCTGAGGGTACCAATGGCCTTTGAAAACTAATTAATAACTTTAAAAACTATTTCTCAAACTGAACATAGAAATTCATAATTATAACAATATACTAAAAACTGTAAATCATGCTTATGCATTTAAAATCACGTAAAACTCCAATATACTGAAACATATTAAACGAAAGATAAACAATTACAAATGTTTACTCACCAAACACTCCAAGCTCAATTCTTCTTTGAAAATTTTCCTTCTTTTATCGCTTCTAGTTTCCTTCACCAATATGCCACAATTGACATTTGAAACCTTTACTAATGCTAAAATTATACCTAAACTAGTAAGTGCCCTAATTGGCTTATAAAGCCCGAACGGACTCCACTTTTCATTTTCAGAGAATTTAATCTTGTTTAATTCATTATCTGATGCCATAAAATTGCTTAACACTCCAATAAATCGATTAAACATAATTGCCCTTCATCTTACCAAGGTTGGACAATTATGTCCCCTTTACTTCATTCTTGATTTTCCATCATCCATATTACAACCAATTGACACAAGGAATCATTCATATACAACAATTGAACCAAAACACAACTCAAACCCTAAAATCTCTAAAGTGACCAAAATCACCCTTCTCACCCAACACAATTCTTTTCTCAATTTCATATTCCAATGGCATTCTATTAATATCAAATTTATTTTAATGCCCTAATAACATTCAATTGAAGTATCCATATTAAAATCACACTAAACCCTAATTCATACCTTACTAATTCCTTTATTTTTGTGCCTCCCTTGAGCTCCACACTTGAAGTCAACTAAAATCTAAATCAATAATTCAAACAAAGATATTAATTGAAATAATCTTGAAAATTCATATACAACCCCCAACCCCCCCCCACCCCCTCCCCTCACATCACTAAATGATGTTTTCTTACCTCATTTCCTTGGATTTTTCATTAGCACATGATCTATTTAACCTTAGGAACTTGAGCTTAGTTTGATTTTAACTTGATCATGCATGGAAAATCATGAAATAGCTTTGAATTTTACTGCTGGAAATGGTTCTGCACTCTCCCCTATTTATCTCCAATTTTTGCCAACAACTCCCCTTTTGTTTCAATTTTTGCTTTTCATCTTAAGACAAAATTTCCACTGGTTATTCACCTTATATAGTGCCCTCTAAAATGTCCAATTTTCCCCTCAAATAAACTTTAAATATCAAAGATACCATTGGTTAGAAATGAGAGTATTTAATTGGTTTCTTTCTAACTATTTGGTTAGAATAGTCAAATGAACTCTTAGCATTTATAACTCTCAGTACTGCTAACTATTAGCCCTAGTTTAAACTCCTTTAGACTAGATCTAAAAATCTAACAAGTTAGATCCTTATCTGAAATGGGATAAAGACCTGAGGGTATACTAGTAATAACATGGTTGTAATAGGTGTTAGGAAATGTCATTATGCAAGTATGAACCTCAGATTGTATAGTTCAAGGCGCAGTTCCATAATTTCTGTAATGTGTGTGTAGGGCATCTTTTACAGACTTACAAAAAAGTTTTGTAAGACAAACGAGTATGAACCCATGGAGTCTCACAGTATAAACTATACTCGTTGAGTACAAAGGTAGCGCACCAGATTGAATGGTTCAATTTGGGAATATTTTAAAAAGTATAAATTATTTTAGGGTCTCTCAAAAGGCACATGTGTCAAGGTTTAAGTCTTAAACCTATTAAATTAATTAGTTAACAATTGTTGTTGACTAATTAGAGCTTGACATATGAAAAAAACATTCAGCCACCATTGAATGGAAATTACCACCACTTGATAATAAAAAGAAATTTGTCCTTGTTACATGGTGTTAACATGATAAAATGAATAAATGGCTTTTGTTTTTGTTAACACTATGCCGAATAAAAAAAGAAATTGAAAAGCAAGAGGTGTAAATCAAAGAGGCATGTGTTAGTTAAGTGTTTCATTATTAGTGGACCGAATGAAACACTTTGAATTAGACTTGTTAAATGTTAACAAAAATAGTCTTTTATTAAGGGACTTGGCTGAGATATATATAAGACTAAAAAAGTTAGTCCTTTTAATAAAGTAGTTTTTGGCCGAAATTATACATAACAGATTCGGCCAGTAAAATTCACAATTGTAAATGTTATAATTGTGAAATAAATTTGGCTATTTAACAAACAATTGTAACTCTCACCCAGAGAGAGATATATGTGGCCACTTGAGAAGTAACTGCAAGTTGTTGCAATTTGTAAAAGTCACACTCACCCAGAGAGAGAAAAGAAAAGAGTTTAAATGTTAAGCTCTTTTTTCTGTTGAAATTAAATGCTACCATTCTAGCTTTGCAATTGCACTGAATGTTATGAACTAGAATTGCTCATAGGATCCTTTCAGGGTAAACTCGGGTAACAAAACATACATTAGATTGTCTTCAAGGGTAATTTCTAATCTCATTAGTGTAATAAGACTTAAATTCAGTATATATATATTGCAATAGGAAAATAAATTTCCTTTCCACTTCATTAATTTATATGTAAGACATGCTAATAAATTATATTAAAAATTGTAATATACACACTTACACCCTACACATAGCACACTTACAAATTGTATCAGAGCGTATATTTGTATGCTGTATAGATTAATAGTAGTGTCATTGGAATTGTTCCAGTACTATTGGTGATGCATTTTATGTGTTGAAAGTGCAAAAATTTAGAGCCAACACACTAAATATTGTAGCAGTGTAAAGGTTGGAGCTATAGCGTTGGGGGCTGGGCCTCCAACGCCGCATTTTCACTTACACTATTCACTCAGATTTTTAAATTGTTTAAAAATGCACGTGATATTTATTTTTAGTAATTTATAATTGTTATAAAATTGCATTATAAACTGTGGCCCATTTGTTTGTGCTGGAAATTATAATGGGAGCCCTACTGGTGGGGGTTAGTTGTGCTTGCACATAACAAATATGTGATTAAGAATCACATCCCAATAAGATGAGGATAAGTATAAAAAAAAGCTCTCTTAATATGATTAAAAGTATTTTATTATGAGATAATGTTACGCAATAATTTGTCTTGCCAATATGTTGTTAGATGAGTCATGTTAGTATTTTTCTAATATTGCTACAACGTGAGGGATTTGGTCGGTGTGATTCAGACTATGCCGGTTAAACATAAGATGAGGCAAATATATGCGAACGTTTTGCCCAATATTGCTATAGTGTGAGGGTAGTATCAATAATATATATTTGATCATTAACAAGTTAATCTGGAATACACTTACTTAATATTGTTACAGTGTGAGGATAAGGTGTATTTAGGATCAATAGTAAGAGTTGTATGAGATGTAATTGACAAGAGTTGTCTACTTGTTGGGTTTACAGAGGCCAATATTGTTACAACGTGAGGCTAGAGTAAAATGCCAATGGAATCCACTTTCTGTTGTACAGTTTAAAAGAATTTTACATTGTCATTCTCCATTTTGAGAGATTTTAGAGATTATGTAAAGCAGTAGGAGTGCATCTTTAGATTAAAAAAATAAACTTTATACCCATAATCTAAAGCATTATTAATTAACAATTAGAAATGTTCAGCTAAACATCTCCTAGGTATCTTATAGAGATGAGATCGGGATAAGCAATCCATTAGTGTACTTAATCTAAGCACAACAAATATAGGGTACTAGGAAATATTTTAACTTGCTATTGAATTTGAGAATGTCCCAGATTCAAATAAACTTGGATATATTTATGACAATAGATGAAGTGTTTTTAATAATATCTCTTGGCTAGTGGAAATTTATCAGAAATGAATTAAGGATAATTTGAGAGTCAAATCATATATCCTAACCTCAATGCCTAATGATTTTCATTAGGAGCACGTACAAATGAGATGTGCAAGGAGTACAATACTCTGTCTAAAAAATGATTTGATATATCTAAAGTATACATATAAAATAGTCATTAAATGAAAGTGTTTCCACTCTAATGAGGTTTAAAAATAGCAATCGTTTCTATTCAAATACCTTTGGAAAGATAGATCCTTTAGATATCTATTCACCAATTATAGACTTTTCATTGACATGTGATGTTAAACAGTACAAAGGTGTAAGATACCGCCTGTCATTCTCATATTTGCAAAGCGTTGCATAATTTTAGGTATGCTAAAAAGCTATGAAATGAGAAGTATACCTTCATATAGGAAATGAAGATTTCCTAGACATGATAGCCGTTAGGCTTTTGAAGTTACTTCTACACTCTAGCAGAAGTATTACATTGTATAAATAATATTTTATGCCAAATATTATTAGGCAAATTATATCACTCCCAATAATTGACAAAAAGGGTTATTGTAGATACATTAGGAGTAGTTCATCATATAAATGATAATGTTTTGCTAGCTAAATGTCAGTTAATGAATGACCATTATATTTTAATTACAAAAACAAATTTCTAGGTGTACAAAACAAATAATAGTTTGGGAACTTTGAATAATAATGAATTATGAGACATAAGATTAGATTATGTAGTCGTGAGACAACTATCCCGACTAGTTAAGCCAGATACTTGATCTGGCTATGAAACTTTGGCTAGTTTCTGAATCTTGAATTCGAGGGAAAACAACCAAATACTTATGAAGTATTAGATACTGACCCACTAATTTATTAGAACTCGTATATAGCGATGTATATGCTCTAATGAATTATACTATCATTGGGTGAATGTTAATATTTCATTGGGATTTATCATGATACAGGTATGTGTTTCTTGCATACATAAGATGGAAAATTTTAAAATGTTCAAAGATTTTCGACTATAAGTACAAAAATAAACCCTTATGTATATTCAATATCTTTGATCAGATCAAGGCGAATTAAAGGAGAATAAAATTCTCACTCAATATAGGCTTTCAAGTATTTCTCAACACAAAAGTTTTTAGAATTGGAGAAATTGGATTTTATGAGTTATAATCCGATTGATATTAAGTTTCATCGATCTTCTAGAATATCTTTAGGGATATGCTCTAGTAACTATTAATCACTTATTGGATAAAGTTCTATTAAAAGCCACTCCTTCAGTTTTGTATAAGATATCAACTTAAAGGAAATCAAGTCTTAAGTATGTTAAGATTTTGGGTTGTTCTTTTTGCATAAGAGTTACCTAACAAGACAAACTTGCACCCAAAGGTACAAGTATTGGTTCATTGCGTATCCTAAGCATTCCATGGGATACTTATTCTATGATCTTGAGGAACAAAGTGTGTTAATTACTCGTAATCCACGTTCTTAAAGAAATGGTTTTTTATGGATTGTGAAAATTGTAGAAAGATTGAACTTGGTGAAGTCAATCTATATATTATGAACCGACGATAGAACTCCAAGTTCAATAAAGTGAAATACCTTCAAACACACTTTCCCTCTAGGTCGAAAAAGATATCGAGGATTACCTATTAGGTATACTTGATACAGGAAGGTGCCCTTGGTGTTTTCGTATTTGAAGAAAAAGATCCTTTGACTATAAATAAAATTATAATATATATTATAATATTTATAACTAAATATAATAATAAATAATATTATAATATGTATATAAATGCTTGCCAACCAAGCAAAAATATAATATTATAATCTTCAAAATTATTTTATAATATTATATTATATATTAGAGAGATATTTTGATTATTTAACAATGAAATAGTTAAAGTATGAAATTACTATTTTGTCCCTCATGAATACTTACCAAGTATATCCTTTAATGGGTCCCACCAAACCTCAAACTTAGGTAAACTCAACTAAGGGCCTATAATGTATCACATGTCATAATATAATTAGTAGACAATAATTGGTAACTAATTATTGTATTTAACACTTAAATACGGACATGTGTGCATTTCTATGGTAGTGTTGGATATTACTAGACTAAACAATTCAATTTGATACATTATCTCAGTGCATAATAAGTGCACTCCATATCGCGGGACTCTCTAGGTCCATGCCCAATTCGTCAAATAAAACTATTCCATGAGTTTATGAACAATGACCATGCACACGTCACGGATATTACAAATCAGCGCATTGGATCATACAAACTGAGGTCATATTGTATACGTATAGTCATTCCGTCATCTATATCCTGGGTGTATGGGGACATAGATCAACACTGTCAGATCCCATATGCGCATCCATAAAACTATCTCTAAACTAGTATCACACATAATAATATATGCAAACTTTTTTCAATACTATTCAACTCTGTGGAAACTCCTTTCCTGGGTATTTTGCTTATGACCATAAGACTTTTTTTAGATACTATCTCAAAGCATCTAGATATATAACTCCTCATGTGAGCTAATGGAACCTATATACACATACTGGATTCCATGAGCATCAGACCATACCCAGTGACACCCAACAGTCAGACCATGAAAGGTCTCTGACATGCGTAGAATCAAAGTATGGTGGATTACTTACAATCCCACCATGGCGCTCAAGTCAGAGGACCACATGTACTACTCAACTTGAGAGGACCTTCCATTGACGACTATATAGAAAGTATATTTAGGTCTTTATAAGTCTGTTCAGTATCCAATGCTGACTGAATACTCATATGCTTATACAAGCTCCAAGCTCATGGTTAGCTAGGAATGACCATATATACCCTACAGATATAAACATACATTAATCTATATATATGTATAGAAGGGATCATCTGATAAATCCACGTTAGTGAAAATAGACCAGAAACATATATTTGAGAATATACTTGAATAATGACATTTTCTAGCACCCGATTGAAACTCTCGCAACTATATCACTACTATTATATTATGAGATCTTTATCCCCCATTATAGACAAGGTTTCAACTCATAGAATATTTGTTAACTCTTAGCACTGGTTTAAAATCATTTAAACCTGATCTGAACTCCTTCAAATCATGCAATATTTGTAGCGTTACAAGTATTAAACCATATAATTAAACTATAATTACCGATTTAATAAAACTACACTATATAGATATCAAATATTTATACAAATCTAGGATGACACGTAGACATAACTTTAACAGATGTAACCACAAGAGCAGATCTACATCCTACCGCCCTTCTCTCAAAGGTTACAAAAGAAAAAGCTTGACCAGCAATTCTCCAAGTTTCATGAGGTATTTAAGAAGTTTTACATTAATATCCTATTTGCTAAAGCACTTGAGCAGATGTCAAGCTATGTGAAGTTTATAAAAGATATATTGTCTAAAAAGAGGAAATAGATGATCATGAGACAGTAACTTTGATAGAAGAATGTAGTGCCATTTTTGAAAAGAGGCTACCACCAAAATTAAAGGACCTAAGGAGCTTTACTATACCCTATACAATTAGAAATTAGTACTTTGGAAAAGCCTTATGTGATTTGGGTGCAAGTATCAATCTCATGCCTTTTTCAGTCTACAATAAGTTAAAATTGGGTGCAACAAAGCCTACTAGGTTACTCTTCAACATTTAGACCATTCACTTACTTTTCTAAATGGAGTAATTGAGGATGGGCTAGTCAAGGTGGAGATGTTCATCTTCTTGGTGGAGTTTATAGTTCTTAACAAAGAGAAGGATAAATAGATACTTATTATTTTGGGTAGACCATTTTTAGCTACCAGAATGACATTAATTAATGTTCTAAATTGGGAGTTGACTATAAAATTAGGAGGTGAATTTTTAATGTGTTTAAGGCTATGCAATTTTCAAGTGAGATGAATGATTATTTTTTTGTATATGATATTGAGAAAAAGGTAGAGAAGATTTTTAGAGTGAATGTTATTGAGGACCCTCTTGAGAATATAATTGTTCATAGAGATGATGTAGAGACCAGTAAAACAAAGGAGTACGTGAAGGCTTCAGAAGCTACACACACTTTTAGAAACTTGAGATCAAAAACTAAACTAATGGAGAAATTGAAGACGAAGGAGTCAAAATTTAAGCCATTAATAAAAGAGCCACCCACTTTAGAGCTCAAGCCAATATCGAGTCATTTACAATATGCTTATCTTGGTGAGACTTCTACACTTTGTCATTATTTTAGCTGAGCTTGATGAGATTTAAGAAGAAAAGTTTCTTAGAGTACTTTAGGAGCATACGAGAGCATTAGGTTGGACTATAGCTGACATTCGGGGTATTAGTCCATCATTTTGTCTACATAAAATCTTACTTGAGGAAAGCCATAAACCCATAATTGAGCAATAAAAAAGATTAAATTCGGTGATGAAAGAGGTGGTTAAAAGGAGAATATTAAGTGGCTAAATGAGAGAATCATTTATCCCGTCTAAGATAGTTCTTGGATTAGTCCAGTACAATGTGTATGAAAGAAATGAGGAGTCACTGTAGTAGAGAATAAGAACAATAAGTTGATCCTCACATAGACAATGACCAAATGGAGAATTTGCATGGATTACCGAAAGTTTAACAAAGCCACTAGGAATGATCATTTTCCTCTTTCATTCCTTGATCAAATGTTAGATAGACTAGCTGGACATGAGTACTATTGTTTTCTTGATGGATATTCTGGCTACAATCAAATTGCAATTGCCTTAGAAGACCAAGAGAAGACCACATTCACCTGTCCCTATAGCATATTTGCATTCAGAAAAATGCCATTTAGCTTATGCAATGCACCAACCACCTTCCAATGGTGTATGATGAAGATTTTTTTTATACATTGTAGAGCATTTCTTGGAGGTATTTATGGATTTTTTTTTGTTGTTTTTGGGGATTTATTTGATTTATGTTTGAATAATTTAGCATTTGTATTGAAAAGATGTAAAAAGACTAATCTGGTGTTGGATTGGGAAAAATATCATTTTATGATCAATAAAGGCATTGTCCTAAGCCATAAAATCTCATTTAAATGTATAGAGGTTGATAGGAAAAAGATTGAAACTATTGAAAAGTTGCCTCCCTCTACTAATGCGAAAGGAGTTTAAAGTTTTCTTAGCCATATAGATTTTTACAAGAGGTTTATCAAGGACTTTTCTAAGATTTTCAAGCCCCTTTACAAATTGTTAAAGAAAGATATGCAGGTTCATTTTGATAATGCTTGTTTGGAAGCATTTGAAGTTCTAAAGAAAAAGTTCATTCTGGTTCTATCATCATAGCATCGGATTGAGATCTACCATTTTAGTTGATGCTTGATGATAGTGATACAACTATGGGTGCAGTGATTGGCAAGAGAAAAATATGTGTATTCCATATTATTTACTATGTAAGCAAGACCTTGAATAAAGAACAAGTAAACTATACTACTATAGAGAATGAGCTTCTAGCTGTGGTATTTGCTTTTGACAAATTCAGGTCTTATTTAATTGAAGTGAATGTGGTGGTGTACATAAATCATGCAGCCATTAAGTATTTGATTGCCAAGAATGAAGCAAAGCCCTGCTTGATTAGATTAAGGTTATTGTTGCAAAAGTTTGACTTGGAAATATGGGATAAAAAGGGGACCAAAAACTAAGTTGCTGACCATGTATGAAGGTTAGAAAGTAGAGAGAAAGATAAAGCTTGGATTGAGAAAACCTTTCTTCATGAGCAACTTTTAGCATCTCAAAACTTTCAATTGCCATGGTATATGGATTATGTGAATTTTCTTATGTATAGTATAGTGCCTCCAGACTTAACTTTTTAGCAAAGTAAAAGGTTTCTACATGATGTGAAGATGAACTATTGGGATGAGTCATTTTTGTTTAGGCAGTATGCATATCATTTATTGAAGAGATGTGTGCCTTAGAAGGAAGTTGATAGTATTCTACGCCATTGTCATGACTAAAAGTATATAGGACATTTTAGTGGTAATGGGATAGCAATGAGGGTATTATAATGTGGATTTTATTGATCAACATTGTTCAAGGATGCCAACATGTATGTCATGAGGTGAGATAGGTGTCAAATGACCAGAAACATTCTATAAAAAAAAAAAAAGAAATGCCCCTATAAAATATTTTTGGAAGTGAAAATATTTATTGTTTGGGATATTAACTTTATTGGTCTATTTATTTCATCTATTGAGAATATATACACCTTAGTGGTGGTTGACTATATGTCTAAGTGGGTGGAAGTAGTTGTGCTCCCCATAAATGATGCCAAGGTAGTGTTGAAGTTTTTTAAAGAAAAATATTTTCACAAGGCATGGCACATTAAGAGTAATCATAAGTGATGAGGGGTCACACTTTTGTAATATGTATTTTTCAGCCCTTCTTAAAAAATATATAGTCAGACAGGTAATAATAGCTTATCATCCATAAACAAGTGGCCAAGCAGAGATCTTAAACCGAGAGATAAAGCATATTTTAAAAATAAACTGCAAAACCTGGCTAGAAGGATTGGGCCATAAAACTTGATGCATTTTTGGCATACCATACGGTGTTTAAAATACTCATTTGAATGTCCCCATACTAATTAGTTTATGAAAAACTTGCCATCTACCAGTTGAGTTAGAAGATAATGCATATTATGCTATCAAGGCATTAAATTTTCATAATCAAGCAACTAGGGAGAATCGTTTGTTGCAACTGCATGAACTAGATGATTTTAGGCTCTAAACCTATGAAAATGCCAAGTTGTACAAGGAGAAGACAAAGAAATGGCATGATAGGTAGATAACAATGACAAAATTCCATCTTGGACAGTGAGTACTATTGTTTAAGTCTCGGCTAAAACTATTCTTGAGAAAGCTTAAGTCAATAGAGTCTAAGCCATTTAGAGTCACCAAGGTGTTCCTATATGAAGCTGTTGAGATTGCTGATGAAGAAAGTAAGAGACTGTTCAAGGTTAATGGATAGAGGTTGAAGCATTATTGAGGAGATGACATTGATTGTCAAAGGTTATCTCTTGGACTTATTGAGCCTTAGAAAGCAAGATATCAAGCTGAAGGCATTAAATCAATCGGTTCTTAAGAGGTAATCCAAGGTATAATTTGTGTTTTTAAGTTAAAATTATGTTAGTTAAGTGTTTTTGTTGTTTTTTGTGTGTTTGGGACTAAAACTAGGCAATATTTCTACAAATGCCTCAGTATTAACATTGAAAACGCTATTGCGTTCATGCAAAAAGAAGGAATGTTGGAGCATCCCATTCTTCACTGTCCCTACATTTATACATAATGCCTATGCTATCACATTGTCCATTTTCAGCGCTACTGTGCCCCAGCTTAATGTTTAGGCATCCATGTTGCAACACTCTAACATGAATTCTAGAGGGTTCCAGGGGATTTGAAGAGGCTTCTACACTCTCATGTTAAACTAGAATGCCTTAGCATCCAAATTGCACTTGAAAGTCAACAGCGGCTGTGTTACCCATTTTCAACAACGTTAGGCCGTCCATGTTTCAACGCCTCATTGTGAATTTCAGAGAGTCCCAAGAGAATTGAAAGGCCTCTAATGCCCCTGTGCTAAGAAAGAATGTCCTAACGTCTATACTCAATGAAAGACCAACTATTAGTGCTCTAATGTAGCTACATTACTGAACCTCAATGCCCTAACATTCGACAAATTCAAAAAGTGGTTAACCGCTCAATTGAAGATGACCTAGCATTCTATATTTGTAAGCAACATTGTTTGGGAGCTTCAAAATTTGGAGAGATAAATTAAAGATGCCCCAGTATTCTCCACCTACCATGCCCCTGCGTTTTGGATTCAAGGATGAATACTCCTATGTTATGCACTTTAACGCAGTGTTGTTAAATCAAAATCAGTTTTAAAACTACCATTTCTACTCCTCACACCTTTAAACCTCTCAATCTCTCTTAAGCCTAATTCATTGAAAGCTCAAGTTCACCAAAATCAAGCCTACAAACACTTTCATTACCTCTCACACATTATTTTTCCTGGATAAAAACATCAAATTATCCACCAAATACTAAACACCCTCATAACATTCATTCCAAAAACCCATTTCATAATTTCTGCTGATTCTGTGAGATGACACTAACAAAAAGAAGCAGGATAAGCATATTGAGGATCTCGTCATTTCACACCTCTTATTTTGTGTCATAGAATGCAGCGGATCATTTTCACAACACGATCCTCTGTAACTCTATTATACAGAAGACATGATTCAATCTCAAGGCAGATGACTTCCCTAACATCAACCAAATGATCAATGCGAGACATTGGGAGACATTTTATGAGAAACTGACATTAAGGATTATGCCTATCGCGAAGGGGTTCTATGCAAACGTCCAGGAGCATGAGAGTTTTGTTGGGATTTATACTTACGTGCCATCCCATTATGTATAAATATTTAACTATAATATTTATACAATTAACATATCTAATAAAATGCCTATCGTGAGGGATTTTATGAAAAATCGACATTAAGGATTATGCCTATCATGAGGGAGTTCTATGCAAATGCCTAGGAGCATGAGAGTTTTGTTGGGATTTATGCTTACGTGCCATCCCATTATGTATAAATATTTAACTATAATAGTTATACAATTAACATATCTAATAAAATTATTAATATTATTAATTATTAAATGGTAAGATGCTTGTAATATTTTAGACATTTTATGATCTGAAGGAGTTCAAATCTGGTTTAAAGGAGTTTAAATCAGAGCAAAGAGTTAGCAATGCTAAACGTTAGATGTGTTAAGAGATAATAGTGTTAAGAGTTAGCAGGTTATAAGAGTTAGTGAAATCTAAGGAGTTAGAGCATTTTCTAAAATAGAACAAAGACCTGAGAATATATTTGTAATGACGTAGCTAAAAGAGTTACAGATAGTGCTAGAAAATATCATTATGCAAGTATGTTCTCAAATACTATGTTTCTGATCTAATTTCATCAATGTGGATCTATCGGTGAAATCCAATAATATATATTAATGTATATCTATATCTGTATGGTCTAGATGCTCAGTCTTAGCAAACTTAGAGTTTAGCAGAAGATTGTATAGAGATACAGGTATTCAGTGAGGACTGGGTATTGAATAGACTCACGAATTTGTCTTCCGAGTTGAGTAGTATTCGTGGTCCTTTGACCTGAGCGCCACGATAGGCTTGTGAGTGATCCATCATACTTTGATTCCACACATGTCAGAAACCTTTTACTTTGATCCGATGCTGCTGGGTATGATCCGATGCTCAAGGAATACGGTGTGCATAGATATAGGATCTAGATGCTAAAAGATTGTATTTCAAGAAATCTTGTGGCCATAAGTATAAACCTTGAGAATAGTTTCAATAAGGCTAAATAATATCGTAAAAGTGTTTGCGAATATTGTTTATAGAAATACAAATCTGGAAATAAATTCAAGGTTGGGCAAATAGAGATTTGATGGTGATAATTTATATCTTTGCTCTTCCAAGATATCAATGACAGAGAGATTATATGTATATACTATAACCTCAACTTGTATGATCTAACACATCACTTTATAACATTCGTAACGTGTGTGTGAGGCATCATTCACGGGCGTATGAATGAGTTCTATATGACAAATTGAGAGTGGACTGAAAGAGTCTTATAATATGAAGTGTACTTGTTGCGCACTAGGGTAGCGGACTGGATTCAATAATTTGATCCGGGAAATTCCAGTCAATATTTGTTTAAAGATCCCTTGGGATGAGCATTTGTCAAGACTTAATTGTTAAGTACATCATATAATTAGTTGACATAAGTTGTTAACTAATGGGATGTTGACAAGTGGTATAATTTGGTCCATAAATTATTTTTACCTTAAATTGACCTATTAACCTTGCTAGTAAAAATAAGTAAGGTAAAATAATTATTTAAAATAATTTTGACTAATTAATTAAATATTATAAATAATAATTATTATTATGAATGTCAATAAGGGTACAAACAATTATTACTATAACCTATTAATAATGGCATGATATTATGAATGATGGAATAGCATTGAAGTAAAGTTTACAAAACTTATAAAATTTAAAATGTTTTAATTTTTATTAAGTGGGTAATTTAATTACACTAGCATAATAATAATAAAAAATGAAGATGTCATTTTCAATTTTATTTGTGTTCATTAATAATGTTGTGTTTATGCTCAAAATGTAAAACGGCTATCGCAATATAGATTGAGGTGTCAATCCCACGAGGAAGCTTTTAGCAAAATAGGTTGGTGAATTGAAATATTAAAGCAGTAGCAAAAGAGAAAATTGATTAATTAATTTAAGTTGATGAGATAGTATTGTCTATGAATTGAGGAAAATGTCTTATGATGATGTAAGTAAGGCTTCAAGAATCACAATTATGCTTTATACATATACTCTACACTTTGATTCAATATTTAAAACTTAATTGAGAGTTTCACATCCCAAACAATCAATCGGAAGATATGTAAAATATAGCACATTTGATAACACATGTATTTGATATGACTAAACTCCTTGCAAATATTAACACAAAACCATGTTCATTTATACAAGTTATCTAAGATCGACAATATATCATTTTGACAATATTGCAGTAAAAGATCAACTTGAATATCAAAAAATTATTGTTTTTACATGTTATCCAAGATCGACAATATATCGATTGACAATATTGCAGCAAAAGATTAACATGTAAAACAATGTAACCAATAACAATTATAATTCAACAAGAATCACATAAATAACGCATGACTGAAAATATATGAAATATGAGAATTATAACCTCTAGATTATAGAAAAATACTAGATAAGAGTTTAGGTACAAACAAACTTACAAATATTTATAGCTCTTGACAAAGAATCAAAGTATAGAAGTAGATTTATTACGCATAAAAGTTCATCTCTTAGCCTTGCAAAAACTCTAGCCTAGATTACAATGCATATTAATGAGAAGAAAATAAGAGAGAATTGTGTAATTTTGAAAATGTCCTTAGAGTGTCCTCATATAGGCAATGAATGGAAATATGTTTAGTGTGACTTCAATCTTCAATAATTTAGGCCAACCACTCATTCATCCACTTGCAGCATGTTTTTGATAATGGAAATAATCGATGTAGCCTTTGTGGCCGATATGAAAGTTGTATCATTTTGTTTTTTCTTTCCATAGCCACTAAGTTCATGCAAATTGGATAAGTTTCTAATGAGATATGGGCAAAATGCCAAAGATATGTCAGATTTCAGTCAACAACCCTTTTACTCATTTGTAACATAATTTGGTCGATGATAACGGCTATTTTGGACTTTACCATAAACATAAGAGTTGTTGATGATTAAATAAGTATTTTATAACTTTAAGAATTATACTAAATGGGTATGTATTTTGTGAAATATGGTCCAAATACGTGAGTTGGGTCAAGCTAAGTGGAAGTTGTAACCCAATTCTATTGTATCTCAATTTTTGGCCCATAACATGTTGAATTTGGCTTTTCAACTATTCTTCAAGTTTGTGTAAGATTGAGTCATGTTACTCTAGGTTCATGAATTTCTTTATTTCGATTTCTACATTAAGAGTTACGTCCATTTTACTTAAACCTGTGCAAATAACATTCATTAATCATAATTTAAAGAGAATACTTTATTTCAAGGTAAAAATACAAAAATACTAAAATTAGTGACATTAAATGGTGACTGAATCTCTTAATAAATATGCATTTTTATATATTCATCACAGCTCCTAACCAGCTTATTGTTAGTCTTTAGCAATTCAAGCATAAATATAATATGCAAAACTATCTAAGCATTTCAAACAAAAAGTCAGTTTTAGATCACTATTGCTATTATGATTTTTTCAATTATAACTTTCACAAATTGCGTGTGTGTGTGTGAACTAAGCCATAATCATCATACCACAAACCACAACAGATATAGCCTTGAGAATTTCTTCACTTAAAAGTCTCAACTCCATATCCTCACAAGTGTATGACTGTTTAAAAGGTTAGGATTTCTCTCATGGAGTTGAAGAACAGTTAAACACTCCAGGAAAAGTCAATTTTAAGGACAGACATACAAACTAACATTGATCCAAAGATAGAAAAATCAATCGTTTTAAAAATCAATCATTCTTGACATGCACCAGCTTTAGGACTTCAATTTTTTTGTGAGAATAATACAAATATAGCTTGGTGAGAAAACCGCCTTACAAAATATTTGTCTTCGAAAATTGAATGAAGACTTTATTAAACTGAATTGATTTTTCTTTTTTTTCTTCTTTTTTTTCTTTTCATTTTTTTATATTTTTTTATTTTTTTTAAGGATACAAGAAAACATTACAACATTAAAAAACTAGTTTCTCACTAAAATATATTATACACAATTTAAAAATTCACTTTAAATCGTCCTTCAGCTATACAACCAACTTATTCTTTAATTTAAATAATATCAATCTAAATAAAAATTAACCAATTCAAAAGATCAATAAAAGTTCGTAAGCTATTTTCTCAACCTTTTCACTTACTCACAAAAGATATGTGAGATTAGAAAAATATATACTTAAACATAAGAATTCTCTTAGCTATATAAATTGAATCATCCATCTTGCCACAAGGCTTAGCATTGTGCTCAAAAAGATTTGGAAGCCATTATTTAGTAACCTAAATTGAAACAGTGACTCAATCCAAATAATTTTGAAATTATACCTAGGTAGAAAAGAAAATTTCTTTATACAAGAATTACCAAGACTACAAGCAATAAACAACAATGCATGAAATATAAAATAAAATAACAAGAAGTTAGTTAAAATGCATTTCAAAAGTTAGAAATAAAATTTCTTACTCTGCCATTCTAATTTGACCTAGAATGCATCTCAAGAGTTCAAAAATGAACTCTTTACTCTACCATTTTAATCGAGAGTATATATTAGCATCATCATTTTAATTTACTCCTTACTTTTTTCTTCCTTTTTTTGAATTTTTGTTTTTGAATGTAAAACAGAACTTATGTCTACTATCCTCCCCCCCGAACCAGATGAAACATTGTCCTTAATGTTTAAGTATAAGAGATAAAGTATATGAGACATTATCTGAGACACAAGTTATTCAAAAGAAATAAATCTGAAAGACACTTAAGCAAATATAAACTAAAATGATGATGCTAATAAATAAATAAAACAAAGAAAACTTTACAAATGAAGTGTCAGATCCAATTTTCGCTTGTTATGGCCTACTGACCAATCGATTCAAGTTATTGCTGGGTTAAGTTCGTATGTAACTACCTGTAATTTATCAATCAATTCATTCGCATTGGTGGCAAAAACGAGGATCTATCACGCCAAATATGAAATAAAATTCTCTTCCACAGCTTGATCAACGAAATAGAGTAAGCAATTAAAATTGTTATTAACATTCAACAAACCTATGGGTTTTTGCTGGATATTCAGCTGGGTCCAAGAGGCAATTTGAAAATTTTCTTCCAATGGTAAAGTAATAAAAGCGTCTACATTGTAAAGCATTGTAGCTATACGTTCATGCATGGATGAGACTCGTAATTCTTCCCCTATTGTTTTTCTAATCTATTTTTCCACGACTAAAGCTGTAGGAATAATACCTAAAACTTACTTCCTTTTAAATGTGTAGCTATTGACACACACCCTATGAACCTAAGCTACCTCCTCTATAAATCAAATGGAATTTTCTTGCAGCTAATAGTTTTCCTAGATTGTTTGCTACCTCTACAAACACTTTATTTTCCCCAGGACTAGATCCACAAAATACATATATATTTCGAAATTGTTGAACTGAGGTTTCCACCATATTTACACTCACCTTTATCGCAATATACGAAAATGAAGAAAATGAGGTGTTGTATTTATAGAGTGCCAAATAATAACAATGATTTTGGTAACCCAACAGTTTGTCAGAAGAAATTTAAAAATAAAACACAAAAATTTAAACATAATGACCCACATGAATTATTTAACAAAAAGATTTGAATTTAAAACATCTATATAAGTAGCCATACTATTCATAAAATAAAATAAAATAAAGTTTGAAATTAAAACACATGTATTTACAGGTAGTTGTGATTGTGGCTCACATCTTCCTCTTGTTTTACGTTCAGTAATGGCTTAAACGCTCTCTATGGGTCGGGAATAGGCTTTCCATCCAATTTTTTTATAAATTGGCAAACAAGGTCTTTTAGAGTCAGATTCTCGAGACTATACCGTTGATGTTCATTTTTTAATTTATTTCATAAATTGAGAAGTTCACGTTGCACGAGCCCATAGGGATGCGTCTTAAAAGTCAATAGGATATCATCCAAAGACTCCATACTCAGTCAATCCTTAATGAACTGAATTTTATCTTCTTGATTTCTAAATACAAATCCTTAAGACCAACAGCTCCTATTACAATTCCATCTAGCATATTTATAACAGACTTGTAACCTTTTTGCTTGTCGCCTTTTGCCATAAGAGCTTCTTCCAAGACTAGGCATAAAAGAAACAAAATTATTTACAGACTCACCAAATAATTGAACTTTGGCTTTGATTAACCAACGAATGTCCACATGGATATTACTCAACATTAATAGCCTTAGTTTTTCACACCATGCTTTGTAAATCTTAAGTAGAGCATTTTAAGGCAATAAAGGAAAACTTGTTTTTAAGGTTGGCAAGAATGTGATCCATTTTAAAAGAAAGTGAAAAAGAAAAGAGATGAATTCACGATTTGAGGGATAGTTTTTAAGAAACAGAGAAATCGACTTTAATAGTCACGGAGTACCATATCCGCCACTTGACCGGAAAATAAAATCACACTGAACAAAAAGAAGAAAATAAAATAAAATAAAATACAAAAGAAAATAAAACAAAAATAAAAGGTCAAAAGATAAAATATAAACAAAATATAAAATATGGTACAGATAGATTAAACCTGATCAAGCATGATAGACAAGATCCACAAAAGGGATCTCGTTTAGGTACATAGAATGGTCTACCTTTTTTACATAGCTTTTCAATCGCTGTCAATTCCATTTGAAATTTTGGCCATTAGTGAGGTCTTCGATTTTGATAACACCATTAAGAAAAACATGTCTTACCATAAATGAACCAGTCCATCGAGATCTCAACTTTTCAAGGTGTAAATGCAATCGAGAATCATAAAGATAAACCCGTTGATTTGGCTCGAAGTGTTTCCTTGAGATCTATTTGTCATGAGCTGTTTTCATTTTAGATTTGTAAATTCTGGAGTTGTCATATGCATCATTTCGTAGTTCTTCTATTTCAGACAATTGTAACTTTCTCTGAAGACTTGCAACACTCAAATCAAAGTTAAGGACTTTGACAGCCCAGTAAACTTTATGCTCTAGCTCAACGGGTAAATGACAAACTTTTCCATAGACAAGTTGATATAGAGACATTTCTAAAATTGTTTTGTATGTAGTGTGATACGCCTATAATGCATCAAAAGGCGTAGAGACCAATCTTTGCAATTCGGGTTAACCGATATTTCTAAAATTTGTTTAACCTCTCTATTTGCTAGCTTGGCTTGTCCATTTATCTTTGGATGGTATGCAGTAGAAACTTTATGAAGAACACCATACCTGTGCATCAAAACTTTAAAAGAACGGTTTTGCAGAAATATGTTCCTTGGTCACTAATGATAACACGTGGTATCTCGAGGTTTGATGGTTTAGGTTTCTCCCTATCTCGTGGCAACTTTTCAATGTCTGGCTGCCAAAATTGAGTTCCTTTATCCAATGCATCAAAATACTAAACATATAAGATGTTTCGTCAGGATAATGCAATTCTTTAAAATCAAAATCAATGAAGTTTTCTAAAGAATCAGAGCCATGATTTTTATAAGCTTTCTCCGCTATAAGTGTGTCTATCATATATGAATGATAGCATTCATCTTCTTCTCGTGGTTGCTTGTCAATATGAAAAATGTTCACCTCAAGAATCATATTCCCAAAAGATAATTTCATAAGACCATTTTTGTAATTAATAAGAGCATTAGCAGTGATAAGAAGAGTTCCCAAAATAAGAGGAATTTTAGACTCCATGTTAAGCACAAAATGAGTATTTAAAACAAGAAAATCAATAATATAGTAAAATTTGTCAATTTGTAACAAAACATCTTTTACTATTCCCCGTGGTTTCTTGATTAATCGGTCAGCTAATTATAGGACTACAAATGTAGGTTTAATCTCATAATGTCCCAATTGTAAGTAAATAGAATAAGGCATTAAATTTACACTTGCTCCTAAGTCTAACAAAGCTTGACCAAACTCATATGTCCTAATTTGACAGGAGATTGTGGGATATCCTGGGTCTTTATACTTGGGTGGTCTCTTTTGTTCAATCACTGCGCTTATATGTTTTGCCAAAAATGTAGCTTTCTTTACATGGTGTTTACTGCATAGATCCTTGATGACTTTGGCATAAGTTGGAACCTGTTTAATCAAATGTAACAAGGGAAGATAAATCTTAACTTATTTCAAATGTTCTAAAATCTCACCTTGAATTTTTTCCAATAGGTTGAAGAGCTTAAGGAAAAGGCACTAGGATTGAAAACTTTTTTGGGCCCTTTTTCCACTATGGCCTCTTTTTCAATGGGGGCATCTTTACTACTCGTAGATGTGTTAGTTGAAGAAGTAAGCTCACTCACAATCTTACCACTTCGAGTAGTAATAGCATTAACTTCTTTGAAATTTTGTGTATCAGAAGTAGAAGCTTGTGCCATGAATTATACTTTTGAATTGAATTGAGGTTGAGATGGAAACTTCCCTCGCTCTTGTATAAAGCACTGATTAGCTTAGTGATTTAACTCTTGATTTCTTTGTTTTTATCTACTACCTGTGTAAGAATTGTTTTAAATTTTTTATTAGTCTTACTTTATGCTTCTATAAATGCTTGTAATATATCTGATGAACACTTGAAATTACACATTTAATAAGAGTTTTACATGATTGTTTTGTATTACTAGTGTATTTAATTTTCTTAACTTAAGTATATTTACAATATTGTACTTAATTATCTTATAACTGTTTTGTGGCAGGTTTGGTAAAATGGGCATAACTTTCTACCTAAAGATCTAATTGAGGTGATTCTTAATCCTGTGCAGATCTGACTCAATGGGCTAACATAATGTATTTCACAAAGAATTGGAAATTCGAGTGTTTAGATGGTGAAAATTGGCCTAGAACAGAATTGATCTGCAGTACAGGCCCAGTTTGAACAGTTATCAGTATTTGGCCCATAACTATAGAAATACGTATCTAATACGTATGAGATCACTCAATTTGGAAAGATAAAAGACTTATCTATAACTTTTATGTTTTGAGTGACAGCTAATTCGGATCACATCAATTCCAAATTGGATAATCAAGTGGGTGCCCAAGTGATAATGAATGAAAATTATTTGGCCACCATTCTTGACTTTCATCAACCAAGTGGTTCCCTCCAAATTTGTCTCGATTTATCCATGTTTTTCTATAAATAGGTGGCTTGTTTATGCCTAAAGAATGTAATTAGAAAGTTAGAATTTAGTTCAAAATACTTTTCCTTTGTATCATTTTCCTTGTACTATTATTTCTCTTGTTTACTATTAATTCATGTTATTTCTTCTTCAATTTCTTTTCTTTTCATTTAGTTTTATTATGTCCAAATAATTTTGTTTAAGCTAAGGTGAAAGGGTGAAGCTCTTGGCAAGGTAATAAGATATGTTTAATATTTATTCATGAATTTAATGCTTCATTTTTAAGTTATGCAAATTTATATATGATGTATTTATTTTGTTTGTAGAATTAATACCATTTCTTCTAAAGTGGTGATTTTTGATTTATTATTGACAAACTTAATACTTGGCACAATAAATTCTTGAAACCATTTACAAGATTTGGTTTATATAACCTTTCTTGTAAAGTGGGAGTCTTGATTTATTGTAGACAAATATAAATATTGGCATAATAAATACTTGAACCCATTTATAAGATTTGGTATATAATAATTGAAAGAAATAAATACTAATCAATATATAAATGATAATGAACTTTAATTGCTATATTTTTCAGTTGGAACCTCCTTTGTGTGAGGATTCCAATTGAGTTATAAAAAAATGAAAAGTTAAATATATTCTTACTTCTTATGCCAAGAGTGAATCCCCGTAACCTTAGCTTTTTATTTGAATTGGTTAATTGAAATAATATTTACAAACATCTTATACTGCATTAATTATCTTTAAAGTGTTTATAATTTGTAATTTTAATTCTACTTCCCTGTGGATCGACCCCGTTCTCATCGGGTTATTTATTACTTCGACAATCCTGCACTTGGGAATAACTTCTATATTCTGGACGTGTCAATATCCTCTAAAGTACTTCTGGCTAGTCATGCATTATATTGAGGTACACCATAAGACTTGAGTGTTTGTTGTTCTTGCGTCCAATGGTTGTTGGCTTGTTGGTCAAATTTTTAACTAAAGTTTGGGTGGTTTCTCCAGCTAGGATTATAGGTTTCAAAGTAGGGTGAATAAGACTTCTTGTACATCTTTAGGGTATTACATTATTCCTTATGTATCCCCCTCATCTCACTATAAGTGGGGCAATCCTAAGCTAAGTGTTCTGCTCCTCCATAAACAAACAAACATCATGTGACTCAACTCTAGCAACCATATGGGTGACCCTTCTATCTTTGATTTTCAAGGCCTCTAATTCCCTAGTTAAGACCTCTAAGTGGGCTTTAAGACTATCCTCTTTCCTAAGATGAAAAATGCTACTAGGTCGTGACCTATTTATGATTTCAGTAGCACTAAGTCCAGTTCATGTATGGGTTTTTTCGGCTAAGTTATTAAGGAATTTATGGCTTCCTTAGGATCTTTGTGAAGAAACTCTTCATTATACATCATCTCAACAAATTGGCGCTCTCTAATTTTGAGTCCCTCCTAAAAATAGCTAACCGAGCGCCAATTTTCATACTCATGGTAAGGGTACAGATTTAGTAACTCTTTAAACCTTTCCCAACCTTGGTATAAGATTTCACTGCCTTTTTGAGAGAAAGAAGAAATTTGCCTTTTCAGGCCATTAGTTTTGTGTTGTGGGAAGTATATATTGAAAAATCCTTAGGTCATTTCTGCCTAAGTTCCTATAGATCTCGGCCTCAAAGAGTATAGCTAACTCTTTGCTTTGTCTTTCAAAAAAAAAGGAAAATATTTAGGCCTAACAGTATCTATGGCTTCGGGTTGGCTATGGAAGGTGGCAATTAGCTCTTCAAATTCCCTAACATGTACATAAGGATTTTCATTATCTAGACCATAAAAAGTGGGCAGAAGTTGTATCATTCCAGGTTTAAAATTTGAATGTGGTGTGCTAGGTGGATATATAATGTATGATGGTATGATTGTGTGAGGAGGATGCAAGTAATCTTTTTGAGTTCTAACGGGGGTTATACTCGTGTTGGCTCATTGTGTTGGAATTACAAGATGAACTAGATGATGAATTCTCTTCTCTTACAAATTGTGGTAGTGGTTCTAGTTCTATTTCTCTCACAAATCTTTCTCGTTTATCTCTAAGTCGATGCATGCATCCTAACAAATTTATTTATTTTTTCTCTTATTTTTTTTTTATAAAGGAAATTCTCAAGAAAAAATTAAGAAATGAAATAAAACACAACAAGAAACAGAAATGTGTTAGGTGGTAAGACCAACTATGAAATAAAAATACAATAAATGAACAAAAGATAATAAACTGTAAAGTACAATAAATAAATAAAAATACAATAAATAAATAAATAAGTACAATAAATAAATACAATAAATAAATAAAAGAAAATAAACTGTAAAGTACAATAAATAAATAAAAGAAAATAAAGTGCAATAAATAAATAAAATACAATAAATAAATGAAAGTGTAATAAAGAAATAAAAGAAAATGAACTAAGTTAGACGGTAGAACCGGCCATTAAAAGAAAATAAATTACGACAAATTAACTAAAAACAATTAAATTGCAATAATAAATAAAAGAAAATAAAGTGCAAAGTACAATAAATAAATAAATAAAATAAAATGAACTAAGTTAGGCTGTAGAACCAGCCATTAAAAATAAAATAAAATACAACAAAAAAACTAAATAAATTTAGGGGGTAAAACCAACCATGAACAATAAAATAAATTACAACAACGAAAATAAATTTAAAAACTAAAATTTTACAAAGAAAAGAAAATGTACAAAGTTACCGCTTTAATATTGATAAGCGCAACCTACTTTCGCTTAGTGTGCCTCCCTGACAACGGTGCTAAATTTTGTTTATGCTCAAAATGTAATGCGACTATCGCAATATAGATTGAGGTGTCGATCTCACGAGAAAATGTTTGACAAAATAGGTTGGTGACGTAAAATATTAAAGCAGTAGCAAAGGAGAAAATTAATTAATTGATTTAAGTTGATCAGATAGTATTGTATGAATTGAGAAAAATATCTTATGATAATGTAAGCAAGGCTTCAGAATCATAATTATGCTTTATAAATCTACTCTACACTTTGATTCAATATTTATAACTCAATTGAAAGTTTCACATCCTAAACAATCAATCGGAAGATATGTAAAATATAGCACATTTGATAACACATATATTTGATATGACTAAACTCTTTGTAAACATTAACACAAAACCATGTTCACTTATATAAGTTATCTAAAATCGACAATATTTAATTTTAACAATATTGCAGTAAAAGATCAACTTGAATATCAAACAATTATTGTTTTTACATATTATCCAAGATCGATAATATATCGATTGACAATATTGCAGTAAAAGATTAACATGTAAAACAGTATAACTAATAACAATTATAATTCAACAAGAATCACATAAAGAAAGCATGACTGAAAATATATGAAGCATGAGAATTATAACCTCTAAATTATAAAAAAATGTTAGATAAGAGTTTAGGCACAAACAAAATTACAAACATTTATAGCTCTTGACAAAGAATCAAAGTATAGAAGTAGATTTATTACACATAAAAATTCATCTCTTAGCCTTGCCAAGAACTTTAGCCTAGATTACAATGCATGTTAATGAGAAGAAAATAAGAGAGAATTGTGTAATGGTCAAAACGTCCTAAGAGTGTCCTTATATAGGCAATGAATAGAAATATGTTTAGTGTGACTTCAATCTTCAATAATTTAGGCCAACCACTCATTCACCCACTTGCAGCATATTTTTGATATGGAAATGACAGACATAGTGTAATATCTAATCCCTATTAGTAGTATTAGCACCTAGATTTCGGTATAGAGCAATAAAGACACCGTCGGGTTACTCAATTTTAACCCTTTTAGAAATATTTTTTTTATCGTGCGCGTGAGAGATATTAGACCTAATTTGATAATTTCACACTCGATCGGAGCGCCAGATGACTTTAAAATATTTTTGAAAATTTTCTCTATTGGCTTGGAAAAGAAAATTCTACTTTACTATATCAATTTCCATTTAAGGGTGATGTATGGAACAAGTCTTTATTGAGAAACATAATCCATATATTAGAGAATGGACCAATTAGAAGAAATCTCATGGATTGCCAAGTTGGAAATTCTAGTTAGTTCTTTGGAGTATTCTAACTAGATAGTTACAAATGAACTAATTACATAATTGGTTTTCAACTAATGACAAATTAGTAATTTTAAGTAAGTTAAAGGGCAAAATGGTCAATTGAGGGAGCACTATATATATATTGGAAGTGTGTAGAAATTTGAAGAGAACAAAGAGCAACTATTTAGAGCAAAAGATAGCAAAATTCGTGCAAGGTGAAGGGGGTGCTGCTACAGTGAAATTTTAGTTTTTTTTTTCATGATTTTTCATGCTTAATCAAGACAAAATAAGATTACATACCAATCCCTAAGCTCAATTGAAGCCTCAATTAGTGAAAATTCAAGAAAAAGAGGTAAGAAAAGCATTATTTTATGAGTTTGATAAGTGAGCTTTCAAGAATGCTTTAATTAATGTTCTTGTGTGTATTCTTGGTTTAGATTGAGTTAAATTCTAGTGTGGAGCTTGAAGGAGTCATCAATTTGAAGAAATTGGCAAGGTAAGAATTAGGGTCTTGGTGATTTGAATGTAGAGACTTCAATTGGTTGTAATTAGGGCTTTAGAATGAAATTGGCTTCATTTTGTTGTAATTGGAACAAGAAATTGAGAAAAGGAATGTGTTGGCTTCATTTTGTTAGGGTTTGAGTGATGTTTTGATTAAGTTGTTGTGTGTAAATGGTGCATATTGTAAATTGAATATATATGGTTGATGGAAAAACTAAAAATGAAGAAAATGGGACATAATTATCCATTTTAGAAAGGTGAAGGGCAATTATGTCCAACTAAGTTATAAGGCGTTCAATAATTTTCAAGGCGCCGAATGGTGAGTTAGATTAGATTAAATGGCTCCGTAAATAAAAATTGGGAAGTAGTATGCATCCGGGCTTTGTATGCCGATTAGGGCGTTTAGTAGTTAAATGAGATTCTAGCATTCGATTTGGTTCTAAATGTCACTTATGGCGCGTAGGTGAAGAAAACCGAGAGCAGTAACGGGAGCAGAAATCCGGAGCGAAATTGAGCGCGGAGCGGTTGTGAGTGAAAATCTGCCATTTCTTTTGTTTTTCATTTATTATGTTTTCGCATAATGAATATGTATGTTTTATGAGCTTTCGATGCATAACCATGATTTATGATCTTGATATATATTCATAGACATGCTTCTACATGTTCGATTTGAGAAACAGTTTTAAAATTTTTGTATTTGTTTTAAAGGCTATTGGTACCCTCAGATTATAGTGGTGATGATTGTATTAGACCCGGCCGGTATATCCTGTGCTCATGGACAGGTCTTGGAGGTGTGTCACTAACTCTGGGAAGTCGGGATGTGGAGTCATGTGAGTCGCCCTATATGTACGGGGTATTGTCTCGCTATATGTATACGATGTAGGATTCTGCTGCATAGCCAATGAGATGTCACTGCGGGTGCTGCTAGTTGAAGTGCCCTGTGACCTACTCACGTGTGCGGTGCTAGTTGAGTCGCTGCGTAAGTATAGAGCTTTAGGGTTACCATTAGTACAGTTTAGAAAGAAAATGGCCGAGCGAGGACTTTACTAGTTTTTGATTTACCGATAGCATTCATGTGTTCATATGCACACAGCAGTTATTATGTTATACAGATTCTGGATATTGTTTTCCAAAGATGTAGATAAAACCCGCTCAGCAAGATTTCATTAGCGTATGATATTAGAAACTATTTTACAGCTTTACATCGATTTTAGAAGTATGATTTCTGCATGTACTCTAGAATTTGCTATCTATGCAAAATGTTATTTTACTTGAAATCTTAATTGCACTCACTAAGCTCCTTTAGCTCATTCGTTTTGTATTTTATATTTTCTAAACACCCTTTCCCAGGTGCAGGTCTCGGTACGCAAGCTGCTGATTCTCTTATTGCCGAGTAGTGGGCCAAATCTGAAGATCATTTTTTGTACATGTAAATGTGCTAAATAGCACCCTTTACTTTATGCATAATAGTTGTAGGCATGTATATTTGTATGTATGTTTTGGACCAACAAGAAGCGATTTCGATATTATGATGATCGTTTTTGCTTTTTATGATTATGCTTATTTTGTAATTCAAATGAAACAATTGAGTTGTGTTGGATTTGATTTGGAAAGGACCGGAGGTCCGAATTTGTAGTATTGAGAAGTGTTTGAAATAGAAGTGAAATTTCTTTGCAGGTTTTATATGGATTTTCTGAAAAATAGGGGAAACTCTCTCCTTTTTTTAAAAAAAAATTAGATGTAATTTTTATGTATATTACAAGATTTTCTCAGTAATAACAAGAACTAAAAAGGGGTTCGCCTCACGAAAATTTCTCATCTTGCCCAGTTATATCCTGAGAAACTTCTGTCGAGGTGCCTGGCAGGGCCGCTGGGATCTACTGTAGAGGGTCTCGGGTCGGGCCTTGTCACGTAGCCTTTATGGCCAACATGAAAGTTTTAGCATTTCGTCTCTTCTTTCCCTAGCCACCAGTTCATGCAAATTGGATGAGTATCCAATGAGATATGGGCAAAATGCCAAAGATATGTCAGACTTCGGCCAACAACCCTTTTATCCATTTGCAATATAATTTGGTACATGATAATGACTGTTTTGGACTTTACCATCAACATAAGAGTTGTTGATAATTAAGTAAGTATTTCATAGCTTCAAGAATTATACCAATTGGGTACGTATTTTGTTAAATATGATCCAAATACGTGAGTTGGGTCAAGCTGAGTGAAAGTTGTAACCCAATTCTATTGTATCTCAATATTTTGCCCATAACATGCTAGATTTGGCTTTTCAACTATTCTTTAAGTTTGTGTAAGATTGAGTCATGTTACTCTAGGTTCAAGAATTTCTTCATTTTAATTTCTACATTGAGAGTTATGTTTATTTTACTTAAACCTGTGCAAATAACATTCATTAATCATAATTTAAGGAAAACACTTTATTTCAAGCAAAAAATACAAAAATGCTAAAATTAGTGACATTAAATAGTGACTGAATCTCTTAATAAATATGCATTTTCATGTGTTCATCATGCTGTAAATTTATTCAATGGATAAGCATTAGTAAAAAGAAAAATCATTGGTGGCCACAAAATTAAAAGGTAGGCAATTTATTATTTTTTGGTGAAGAAACAAAGAAAAAATAAAATGAAAGTTGTTCAATCACTAAAATAGAATTGATTTGATTTGATCAATTCTCTCTCCATTTCCATGATTCGTTCATGCAAAAGAAAAGCAAGATAAAATATTTTTGGATAAAACCATGCTTAAATGAAATATAGTTTCAAATGTGCTATGCAAAAGTTGCATAAATAATCTATTTTCTTGAAAACAAATATGTATGTGTTGAAAGAGTTTGAACACATGCTGCTAAAAATTAATCAAAGCTACCATTCTAGCTCCACAATCCCACGGGATTGTTGTGGACTATAATTGCTCAAGAGTAGACTTCAAGGTGAGCTCCAAAATTTGAAATTTTCACCATTGTTCCTCAAAGGTATGTTTCTGCAATCTTAACTTGTTTATAATTCAGTTTACATGTGTGCATGTTGATTATACGTTTAATTCCACTACAAATCAAATATGTGAGACATATATTTAAGTTTTTCAACATGTACACAATCACATGCATACACTCAAAAATACATTAATAAATGGTATTAGAGCATGTTTATTGTGTTTCTGGGTTGTTGGAGTGTTATATGAAGTGTTTAAAATGCAGAAAAATAGCTACTGTCGAGTGAACGCCGTGGCGCTGTGTTTAGCACGCTGGGGTGTTCATGTTTGAACATGAACGATGCGGCATTCACCTCAAAATGCTAGGATGTTGAACATTGAACGCTTTAGCGTTCAATATAGAACGCTGGGGCATTCATCTTCGGTTAAGCTTATAATAACACTAGGGCGTTCACGTTCTAAACCCTGGCTTAAACGCAGAGGCATTAATGTAACAAATGCTAGAGCATTGTTATGCATAATATCGTCGCATTAGCAAGCATAACGCTGAGGCGTTAAGTCTGTTAACGCATGAGCGTTAAGATGCATATCGCTGGGGCATTTTGAGTTAAGGGCTAAAACATATTATCATATCGTTGGGGCGTTTTGAGTACAAATTTTGTTTTTTGGGGCATTATATTGCATAATGCAAGATTGTTCAACTTTTTATGGTGATCATTCCAAACTGTACACTCCAAATTGCATTTTTGCATGTGAAATAGTTTTTTAATTATTTAATGCAATTATAACTGTTATATAATTGTATTATCAATTAAAAATATTTGTTTTATACTATTAACCACAATGGGAGCTCTATTGGTGGGGGTTAGTTGTGTTTACGTAAACAAATATTCTAATTATGAATTAGATTTGTATGAGATGCGAAAATTTATTATAATTGTTAATATTAATTATATTTATAATAATATTAATAAAAAATTATTATAACAATATCTCTCTTAATCAGATTGAATAGTATTATATTATGAGATAATATTATACAATGATTCGTCTTGTCAATATGGTGTTAGACGGGTCACTTCGATCTTTTTCAATATTGCTACAGTATGAGGGATTGATCAGAATGATTCGGGCTATGCTGGTTAAAAATAAGATGAGGCGAATATATGCGAATATATTACCCAATATTGCTACAGCGTAAGGGTAATACAAATAACATATATTTAATGATTGACAAGTTAATCTAGAATACACTTATCTAATATTGCTACAGCATGAGGATAAGGTGTATTTAGGATCAGTGGGAAGAGTTGCAAGAGATATAATTGACAAGAGTTGTTTACCTTTTGGGTTTACAAAGGTCAATATTGTTATAGCATAAGGCTGGAATAAAATGCCAATGGGATCCACTTCTCACTGTAAAGTATAAAATGTTTAAACTTTCGTTTTCCCATTTGAGAGATTAAAGGGATTATGTAAAGCGGTGGGAGGGCATCTTTAGATTAAAAAAAATTATAAAAGTTATATCCATAATCTAAAGTGTTATTTATTAATGATTAGAAATGTTCTACTAAACATCTCTAAATTAGTATCTTATAGAGATAAGATGACTATAAGCAACTCGTTAGTATACTAAGTTCAAGCATACAAACTGTTGGGTACCGATAAATATTTAGACTAGCTTATAAATCTAGTAATTGTTATAGATTAAAAAAAAATAAGGTATATCATTAATTAAAAGTTATATAAGATGTGTTTTTGATAATGTCTCTTAAGAAGAGATGAAAGTTTATCAGAGAAGGATTAAGAATAATTTAAGAATCAAATCATTTATCTTGGCCTGTCTAATGATCTTCAATGGAAGCATATGCACATGAGATGTACAAGTAGTATTATGCTCGATCTAAAATTTATTTAATATATCTAAAACACGTATAAAGAATAATTACAATGGTAAGTATTACCATTATAATAAGGTTTAAATAGTAAGCGTTGCTGTTAAAGGAACCTTAATTTAGAAAAGATAGACTTCTTAGATATCTGTTTACAAATCAATGACATTTCATATGCATATAATGCTATGAGACATAGGGTTATAAGACACCGCCTGTCCCTATCACATTTGCAAAGTGTTGCATGATTTAATTAATGCTAGAAAGCTATGAAAATAGAAGTGCAGCTTCACATGAGAAATGAAGATTACCTAGTCGTAGAAGCTGTTAACACTTTTAAGTCACTTCTCTATTCCAGTTGAAGAATAATGTTGATCATTGCTATTTTATGTCAAACTTTATTAGGTGAAACATATCACTCACTGTGTTAGACAGATAGGGTTATAATAAATACATTAGGAATAGTTTCTTATGTTTATATAATAATGATAATTTTTTTCTAACTGAGAGTTAGTTAATGAATGGCCATTATATCTAGATACAATAGGAAATATCTTAAAATGAATATGTGAACAGAACAAATAGTAGTTTGAGAATTTTGAATAATAATGACTTTGTGGCATAAATGATTAGGTCATGTAGATGTGAGATGACTATCCAAACTGGTTAAGGATGATCAAATATCTAATATGACCATAGAACCTTGTCCAGTTTATGAATTAGGTATTCAAGGAAAGATGACCAAATCCTTATGTAAGTGTTGGACACTAGGGCCACTGATTCATTATAATTAGTACATAGTGATGTATATGATCTAAAAAATCATGCTGCTAGTTGTGGGTTTCTATACTTTATTGTCTTTATCATGATTTATCACAATATAGACGTGTTTCTGAAAAACACGGGTCAAAAAATGTTTTTGAAATGTTCAAAAATTTAGACTATAAGTAAACAAATAAACTACTATATATACTAAATACCTTCGATCAAATCAAGGATATTTATACATGAGCAGTAAATTCATAAATTATTTAAAGTAGAATAAGATTCTAGCTTAATATAGTTCTCCAGATACTTTTCAATACAAATTTGTTTAGAAATGGAGAAATCAAACTTTATTAGATATAGTCTAATTGACATTGAGCTCCACCGATCCTCTAATATATCAATGAAGGTTATGCTCTAGAAATTACTAATTCACTTATTGAAGAAAGTTCCATCGTAAGTTTTTCTTTCTACTACATATGAGATATGGACTAAAAGAAAATCGAATCTTAAGTATGTTAAGATTTGGGTTATCCTATTTGCATAAGAGTTATGCAACAGGATAAATTTGCACCTAAGTGATACAAATATTTGTAAATTTGCTTGTGTTTAAACTCTTATCTATTATTTTTCTATAATCTAGAGGTTATAATTCTCATCGTTTATATATTTTCAGTCATGTTTTCTTTATGTGATTCTTGTTGAATTATAATTGTTATTGGTTACATTGTTTTACATGTTAATCTTTTACTACAATATTGTCAATCGATATATTATCGATCTTAGATAACATGTAAAGACAATAATTGTTTGATATTAAGGTTGATCTTTTACTGCAATATAGTCAAAATGATATATTGTCGATCTTAGATAACTTATATAAATGAACATGGTTTGTGTTAATGTTTCCAAAAAGTTTAGTCATATCAAATACATGTATTATCAAATGTGTCATATTTTACATATCTTTTGATTGATTGTTTGAGATGTGAAACTTTCAATTGAGTTATAAACATTGAATCAAAGTATAGAATAAATATATTAAGCATAATTGTGATTTTCGAAGCATTACTTACATCATTATAAGACTTTTATAACATCAAGGACCTTGAGTAGCATCAGTTGAAGGATCCAGAACTATTATAGGATCACTTGAAATTGTTTTAGACTTAATGAACTATTATAGGATCGCAAATCAGTAGAACGTTCCACTAGAACATTAGATCTTATGTACCAAGCCTTATTTGGTTTTGAATTCATCTCAGGAATAATCATATCAGCAGGAATAGAAGATTTGGACTTTTTAGACATAAAAGGATTTTTTGAAGCTTTCCACTTACGAGGAATACACACTTCTTTAAGAGCATTCTTAAAGAAATTAAGAATGATGTCAAAAAGCTCCTCTTTAAGGTAAGGAACAAGACTAGATACATTTAAAACTTTCTAAGTAGAAACAAAAGATTTCGCAGTGGAGGGATGATGTGATATTTCTATAACACACAATTAAGCATAAGTGTACGTTATCGTAACAAGTAATAAAAGGACTTAAAAAGTCGAATGTCGAACCCACAAGTATAATTTTTATTTTCTACCAAGTACTAAAATGATATCTTTCTTGTAATTATTCAGAAAAATCAAATCTTAATTTTGCAATAAATTTAAGTAAAATAAAAGTATAGAAAATAAATAATACAACTAAAATAAAATAGAGAAAACCTAGGGTTAATTACTATTCATTAATATATTTTTTAAAGATTAATCCTTTAATATTTATATCCCTCAGTTTTTATTATTGGTTAAGACACTAATATATTCACAAGCCTCTCCCAAGGTCATGCAAGTATAGCATAATTTACCAAATACCTATATTCCTATAGTACATTTATTAAATTAAGATTCATTAAGAACAAGTATTATTGACTATACAATATATTCCTATCCTAATTCGAAACTTGCATATACAACATTGAATATTACTTTACAATTATGCATTAAGTTATCTAAGTCTAAATACAATGATACATTTTCTGAGTTTATTACCAAATCAATCATAATATTGGTCAGATATAATGAAGCATTAAAAACAAATAATTTGAAAATTAAAGAATTGAGTTCAAATAAATATTAAAAAGATCCAACAATTAAGCTCAGATATTGCGTTTAAGTAATAACTCTAGAAAATAAATTTAACTCATGGCAACAAGAGAATTATGGCAAAAAAATAAAATAAATATTATATAACCAAAGAAAATCAATATAGAAATTAATTTACAGTTGGTTGATACGCCAAAGATTTGCCAATAATCTCTTACTTCTTTAAATTCTCTTTTCTTCTCTCTCTAAAATTGCCCTTTTTTGATGTGTTATGGCTCTAAAAGCCCTAAGTTGTGTATTCTTTAGGTCTGAAATAAGAGGCCTTTTATATAGGGATTGATTGAAATAATGGAGTTATAATTCTTTTTACTGTAGCGCGATCACTGTTCAGTGGAAACTATTCATAGTACTGTTTCGAGCACTGTGTTACGCATACTGTTCATGCACATGTAGCGAATCAATGTAGCATGGTATTACAGCAATTTGATGTTTTGCCTTATTTTTCTTAGATTTTCATCCTCAATTGCTCCATTAACTCTAAACCTACAAAATAACAATAAACTATATAAAAAGTCTAATATTCTTTTAAAAAATAGCAATTAATCAAGTTAGAATAGTAAAATTAATAGATACATTTTACGCTTATCAAACTCCCCTAAACTTAACCATTTGCTCGTCCTTGAGCAATGAACAATAAAATTAAAGACAGAATTTAAAGAGATTATACTTGACTCCAAATAAAATGAAAAGTCAAAAAAATAAAACATAACATGCTAGGTTGATTCAATAATTATAATTATTGTCTCAAAGACTATTAAAATAACACAAGTCCTAAGATGGATAAATAACTATTTATAATTCTAATTATCTTTAATTAGTTCCTCATTCTTCCTCATAGATAATCATCATGTGTGTGTGTGTAAAACTATACTAAAACTATACTTTGATTTACTTTATACTTAAGTTTGTACATGAAAGATGTTGTCTTTACATTTGATTTGTATAATGACATTTTTACAGGCTTGTCTTTTCTACCACTCTTCACTAATGTAGCAAATCACGTGCCTAAGGATCTATCTAAAACTTTACTTAGCTTGTAACATAAGGCTAGAGTGAAGGTGGGATAAAAGGATAAATAAATTAAAGTTCAAATCTCACTATAAACACTTAGACTTTACTTAGAAACCTCTTGATCTTTATTTTCCTTGAATTATCTGCTTCCCTAAACTTATTTTATTTCCTATTCTTTCTTTTCAACCACTATTTTCAAAGAATTTATTCTTTTTCTTAAGCTGTGGATATTTTTTCTTCTCTTTCTTTTTTCTTTTTTTTTTTTTGAATACCCTCAAACTTAAATTAACAAATATCACCTAACTTATTTGTTTGTAATAACTTTTACAATCACAACCTCTTATTTTCAAGAGTATTTCTAAGCAAACCAAGGTTTATGGTGTAATGGGTAAATTTTTGAATAAATAAACTTTTAAGTATTGGGCTTGTAATGCAGTTAGACAGAAATAATAGGTAATTAGACTCAAAAGAGGTACCTAGGGATAAATATAAAATTAAGGTAGGGTAGAAAGGCTTATTAGTCCAAAGATAGCTTAAGGTAATTTTCCTATTCATGTGTTTCTTAGGATTTTGCCTCAAGTGGTAATTAAAGATAAGTTCTAGAGTATCGGTTCTCTCGACTGTGGTGTGCTCCCTAAAGCACAATTATCTCTAAATAATAGTTATAACTATTCATGTTTATAAAGTGCTAAAAAAGAATGGTGATTATAAATAAGATTGAACTTGTTCTTAATGAAAGTGTGCTATTTTTCTAGGGTGCGTGCATGTGGTGCGTGTTCATTACATTAAAATTTACGCATCTTATACATAAATTAAGAGTAGCGAAAATTGAAATCCCTATTTTCTAGTGCAACAAACATATTTACATAATTAAGTTTCATTACTCTAATGAAAAATAAGGATTGAAAATCACCTATCAATTCTTTGGAAATTATCAAAACAGAGTCCACCATGAAGCGCACTCGCAAGTAATTCTAGGATCCAACTGGGGTGGGCTTGGATCGCTAGAATAACAGCTCCAGTTTCCTATAATGATGTTTAACTCTTAAACACCAGAAAGTGATTAACACTTAATCACCTTAGTTAACTTTTAACTATTGCTTAAACTCTTTAAGGTAAACTCTTTAACTAATTTTTTATATTTGTTTCAATGCAAAGATTTGTTTTTATTTTATTCAACTCTTTAAATCAACAAAACCAAATTTCTTGTATGCCTTAATTTGCAAACCACCATGGAAGAGAATGTAGTAGATGAAGAACTATTTACAACTCTTGGAAAAGCTTTCTCTCTCATTCTCTCTCCATGGATTAGATTGTTAGAGGATGAAGATGATGAATAGAAGATTATTTTTCCAACACTTGAAAATTACTCCTTTTTCCTCTCTCATTACTGAACCAAAAAGCCACAAAATGAAGAAAAAATTCTTCATTTTATACGTTACAAATCCACTCTAATTAAGTAGCCAACACTTGCCTCCACCAAGTATGGTGAAGCATTTCCAAGTCATTACCATGCTTTTCCAATTACTATAATCAAACAAAAGGCATGTGCTTAAATTTAATATTATAGCATTTGTAAACTTTTCAACACAAAACAATTTTGTAGTGTTAACAAATGGGGATTGTTGATTTTCTTAAATAAAATTGAAGCAACTTTTGTTTCATTTTATTTATCAAATATAATAGTTAAACATATTGCCCCCACTTTGTCTCAAATGCCATGCCTCCATGTTTTTTAATTATTTAATCAAATATTGACCAAGCAAAAACAATTTTGCTTTATGGAGTTGATGTGGCTTGCCAAACTTTAAAATTCAAGCAATTTTGCTGCAATTCATTTTATAATAAATTCCCTCTATTTGGTAAGTCAAGCCATGTCTTACCATGTCATGCTTTCTATACTAACATGTTTTTCTTTTATTTATTTGTTCCCTTTAATTAAATAATAATAGTTTGACTAGGAAATTGATTATTAATTAGCAAAACAATTTTACAATTAATTAATGGCTTTGCTTATCTCATAAGCAAGGTTATTTTGGTCATTTCTAAGTCAAACATCCAAGGGTCCAAATTTGTGCCATGTGTCATCATCTTGTTGGTCAACAACTCTTGTTAACCAATTATTGTACTTAACTCTTAAGTCTTGATACATATACATCCTGAGAAAAATTGAAACAAATATCCCAGTTTGCTAAAATTTACTGGATTGAACTATTCAACTCGGTACGCTACCCCAGTGCACAACGAATACACTTCATATTGTAGGACTCCCTAGGTCTATGCCAGAATTTTCAAATGGAACTCTTCTATGAGTCCATGATCGGTGCTCTATGCACACACCATGGATATTACAAATTAACACGTTAGACCATACAAGTTGAGGTCATAACATATTCATATAATCCTTCCATCACCTATATCCTGGATGAGCGGGACATAGATCATCATCATCAAATCTCCATGTACTCATCCGTGAACCCATCTCCAGATTTATATCTCAATAAATAATATACGCAAACACCTTTACGGTATTGTTCAACCCTAAGAAAAACTCATTTCCCAGGTTTATGCTTGCGGCTACAAGACTTTCTGAAATACAATCTTGTAGCATCAAGATATACAACTCACCTATGTGAGTTGACGGATGCCATATCTATATACATCGAACTCCATAAGCATTGAACCATACCCAATGACACGGCGCGGTCAAACCATGAATGATCTCTGACATACGTGGAACCAAAGCATGATGGATCACTCACAAGCCCACTGTGGTCTTAGCATTTATAACTCTCAGTGTTGCTAACTTTTAGCCTTTGTCTAAACTATTTTAGGCCAAATCTAAACTCTTACAAATCATACAATGTCTATAGCATAACAAGCATAATACAATTTATTATAATATTAACAATTATAATTGAAATGTATATTGTATAAATATTAAAAATTAATATTCATAAAATATTAAAAAGAAGTGATGTCATTTCTCATCCTTACTATCTTGGTTGGTGAAAAGTATTTGGATAGAAATTTTTGGACCAAGTCAACCCATGTTGAAATTGATCTTGATGATAGTGACATCAACTAATTTTTCGCCTTGTCTCTAAGTTAAAAAGAAAATAGCCGCAATCATATTGCATCATCTGAGACTCCATCATACTTGAACAAATCACAAACCTTTAGAAAATTTATGATATGTTCATTTGGATCATAGTATGGATGTCCACTAAGCTGAACTAAGTCTTTCAACATTCGGATTATTTCCAACTTAATTTCAAAGTAGTTGGCTGTAGTAACCAGTATCTACAACCGGTAATAATAAATATTTATATATGTATAAATATACGTATTTTATTTGTATGTGGGGGATATTTGATTTATATATTGTTATTAGTAGTGTTTGTATAGGTTAAGGTCATACTATTAACATTGGGTTTAATTGCAAGACTTTAGATTTATTTTAGGGACCAAATTGTTATACTTTGAAAGTTTTGGGGGCAAATTCATAAATACCAAAAATTAGCCTCTTAGTATAAAAATACACTTTTGAACCCTAATTTACCATTTTTAGGTCGAGCTACCCATTTTAAGAGAGAGAAGAGAGAAATAGAGGAGAGAGAAAGAGGAGAAGAAGAAGAAAAAGAAGAAGAAATTGGAATTTTGAATTTCAAGAGGTATATCATACGTATTTCTCAATTTATTGGTATTAATTAAGTTAATTCCTTTAAGTTTTGATTTCTGAAAATATGTATAATTGAGGATTTGTTGTGTATTTCGTAAGATCATATGAGAATTGATGATGATCTATAAGATAGTTTGATAAATCATGATGAATTATGGAATTTCTGCTGGATAACCTCTTGATCTAGGAATTTTATAAATTGTTGTGATTCGATTCTGGTTTTTAATTTTGATTATATGAAATTAGACATGTTAAGGATCATCTGAGACTTTGAATCGATTGAAAATTCTGGAAATGGAATTTATAGTGAATTTACCAAAATGACCCTGAAATTCTGGAAATTTCCTGTGTAAACAGTATAGTACAGTGAAAAATAATTTTTGTCCTACTGAATGATCTTCAAAAATTATGAATTTGTGGAATATGATAAGTTTATATGTCTAATATGATATACTCGGAATTGAGAATTTAGATCAATGTGGTTGAAGTGTTATGAATTTCTAAAGTGTATCAGCTCATTACAATATTTGATTAACAGATTTTTAAAGCTATGGAATAAAATAGTTTTAAAATACTTTTGGCAGTTATTGGGAAGCCAAATATTTATCATGGACTGAGATATGTGTCAAGAGTAATTATGTGGTAGTTTTATAATTTTTGAGTTAGTATATGATTTTATAAAATTGGGAGATTGAATACTGTTCAGTAAGTATCTTGATCCTGTCAGGTTAGTAGTTTGGATTCAATGGTGTGTATGGAATGGATTGTGTAGGAATTTTGATATAATATTCATATATAAGAAGGATATATGAGTCAAGGATGGTATATTCTGATTTTGGAGTAATTGGACATCATTTGATCTATTAGAAAATTTTGTTAAGTGTAAGTGATCAGAATAACAAGTTTTGAGAAACCAAGTATTTAGACCAATTTGATGTGATAAATGCATTGTGTATAATTTTGTAAGCTATTTAAAGTATTTTGTGTGAATTGTGAGGCTTATGAAAGGATTAATCTCCATTGATAGGTTAAGGAGATTTAAGCCTTGTAGCTGAAAGTGTTAAGAGGTAAGTATACTAGACTTTTTACTGGAATCACAATAAACATAGTAAGTGTTATGAATGATTTTGTAAATGTAGTTAAGAATATGTTTATGCTATGTCAAAGTATATTTTGATATGAAATGTGAATATATGTTTATGAATGTGAGCATTGACATTGAGCATGGACATACATGTGTTTTTGAAAGTGAGCTTTCCAAAATAAGATGCGTTTAACAAAGAAAGCTTTTGAAGTGTAATATGTCCATGAGAAATATTTTGTCATTTGAGGGCACTTGAACTCACTGTTAACTTAGTAGGCATTTTATGTGATTTGTGGAGCCTTTATGTGTGGCTTTTCCTTCGGGATTGGTATATGTTATGTGTTCCGTATGTAGGGAGGATCCTATTGGTACCTAAAGGAAGTGTGAGTCATCACATTCGTGTGATGGCGTATTGGTACATGTGAGAGGACTCACCGATGATCAGGGTGAGGGTTTGGCTTTTACCTTCGGGCATAAGCGTTATATATGTGTGATTTAAAGACCTCACTTGTACTATTCCTCTCATACGGTATGTCACCTACGAGTGACATTTGGCTCATTATGTGATATGTGATATGTAAGTCCTACTAAGTAGTAGTTGAGTGATGGTATTCCTATTATGTGTTTTGAAAGAATGTGTAAGCGCTTACATGATATGTGATTTGATAAGATTATGATTTTGATTGATCACAGCATATCATACATATGCATTGTGTACATATATGTATTTGTATTTGATATATGAAAAACTAGTATGCTTACTGAGTTTTATACTCATTATAGTTTATGGTGATTTCAGGTAAATAAGGTACATGTGTGCTTAGCGGATTTGGCAAGGCTTCTGCTGTTCCTTGGGTTCCCTAAGTTGTTAGGTTGCTAAGTGTTTCATTTGGGGACACGTGGGATAAAATATTTGATTTGTCCCTGTTGAATAAATACTTATGTATTATTTTATTGTGTGTGGTTGGATTTAGTTTAAGTTTTACCAAGTGTAGTAATGGATTGATTTTAAGTAAGAATTTGCAATGAATATATTCTGGGCTTCCGGTAACAAAGTTGCTACTGGTGACGTAGTAGAGTGTTAATCTCTGAGAAAACTCTGCGTATCTCCGGTTTAGTAATTGTCCCAGTCATAATTCAATTGCTATAATTCTGAAAGAAATTAAAATGAATGTTTAAGTATTATTGAATGAAAGTGATGTCGTGTGTCAGATCTGTTGGGTCTGGGGCGTGACATTGGCGATTATCGTTGGTCAACATATGCTAGGTTGGTTGCTATTAATCAATGGGACTAAATAATCTCTTAAAGATCTATGTTCTATCGCTATCTACTAAAAAGCCATGATATAGCTCTGAAAGGTATCTTTAAAAAGTAAAAAAAAAAAAGAATTGAAAAACAACAGTACAAAAATAAAAATAAAAGAAAAGAGATTATATAAAATAAAATAAATAATTCTGAAGTAAAAACAAGAAAGATTGGTGTTAATATTGGCAAAAATAAAATATTATCCTCGGCAACGGCGCCAAAAACTTGATGTGATATTTTTATAACACACAATTAAGCGCAAGTATATGCTATCGTAACAAGTAATAAAAGGACTTAAAAAGTCAGATGTCGAACGCACAAAGATAATTTTTATTTTCTACCAAGTACTTAAATTATATCTTTCTTGTAATTATTCAGAAAAATCAAATCTTAATTTTACAATAAATTTAAGTAAAATAAAAGTGCAGAAAATAAATGACACAACTCAAATAAAATAGAAATATAGAAATATAGAGAAAGCCTAAGGTCAATTACTATCATTCAATATGTTTTCTAAAACTTAATCCCTTAATATTTATATCCTTCAGTTCTTATTATTGGTCAAGACACTAATATATTCACAAGTCTCTCCTAAGGTCATGCAAGTATATCATAATTTACCAAATACCTATATTCCTATGGTACTTGTAATAAATTAAGATTCATTAAGAACAAATCTTATAGACCATACATGCCAATTAGGTATATTCCTATCCTAATTTGAAACTTGCATATACCACATTGAATGTTACTCTATAATCATACATCAAATTATCTAGGTCTAAATACAATGATACCTCTTTCGAGTTTATTAAAGTATTACCAAATCAATCATAATATTGATCAGATAATTTGAATAATAAAGAATTGAGTTCAAATAAATATTAAAAAAAATCCACCAATTAAGCTCATTATTGAGTTCAAGTAATAATCCTAGAAAATAAATTTAGCTCATGGTAACAAGAGAATTATGGCGGATAATATAGATGTCAATTTACAGTTAGTTGATATGCCAAAGATTCGCCAATAATCTCTTACTTTCTTGAATTCCCATTTCTTCTCTCTCTAAAATTGCTCTTTTTCGATTGTTGTGGCTCTATAAGCCTTAAGTTGTGTGTTCTTTATGTTTGAAATAAGAGGCCTTTTTATATAGGGATTGATTGAAGTATTGGAGTTGTATTTCTTTTTACTGTAGCGTGATCACTGTTCATGATATAGTATTCATATTACTGTTCCGAGCATTGTTCACGTGTACTATTCACATGCACTATAGCGAATCAATGTAGCAATTTGTTGTTTTGTCTTATTTTCCTTAGAGTTTTATCCCCAATCGCTCCATTAATTTTAAACTTACAAAATAACTATAAAATATATTAAAAAAACATAATATTTTTATGAAAATGAGCAATGAATCAAGTTAAAGGATTGGAAATAATAAATACATTTTATGCTTATCAAGGGACCACTTGTTGGCCTCTTCTCATAAAGCAGAACTGATCGTAAAAGCTCTATAGCATAAACCCCACCCAAAGTATTGGCAGATGGAATTGAAGTACAATCTAAAATGAGAACTTCTTTAGTAAAATTCCCCTCACCAGTAGAATCTGCACCTATACCCATAACAGGTAGAACCTCAGAATCAAAAGGAAATGATGCAAGAGAATAATCAATTATCCTGCCTTCAGTAGACATATAAATATCATCTGCATTAGTACCTGCAATAGAACCAACACTCAACAAAGCAGAAAAAAAGAGGTAAAGTATCAATATCTGAACTTGAAAAATAAAAATTATTTAGAACTCACGTATATCAAGAAAAAAGTTAGAATATGAGAAGGAACGATAGAGTTCCTCATCATTTACACTTTTAACATCCATCTCTAGTGGAAAGATGAAGAGGGAATGTGGCCAACAAATTTTAGGTATAGGGGTTAGAGTCCAACCTCTCAAGTAAGGTACAATATTGATGGCCTACTTTTTCCGATGGTGTAATCTCTTAAGAGATGAGTATGAGCTAGTTCCTTGTGAGAAATAGGTTTTCTCTAAAAGATGTTTTTCAGGAATCTTTTCTTTCCAATGATACTTGGGAAAGATAAAATTTTCTTCCAATTGTAGTTTCCAAAAGTATTGGCAACTTCATAGGGATAGCCAAGACGGTTTCACTTACCACTGATAACCATCACATACTTTTCAAAACTAGCTTTCTTATTTTTAAAGTCGTAAATGATCTTCCTATCTCATTTAGGGACCAATAATAGTTCTTTTTTGAATGTTGGAGGTTGTGAGAAATAAAAACATCATTGAGGATGAGACTATATGGGGAAGGAAATATATGGTTAAGAATAACAACATCTTGTAAGAGATAAAAAAATGTTTAGGTAAATCTACGAGGGGAAAGGCCAATCACTTGGAGAAATTCATAAATCAAAAGAGAGAGAGAATTGAAAACAATTCAGATGCTCCTTAAAAAGAGGAAGTTCACCAAGACTGATAGAGTGTAAATTAGAGTAAGACTTATTATGTAGAAGGTTCCTAATATTTACCCTTTAAGGGAACTCGAAAATCGATTTTAACTTGTCCAAAGAAAATAATTAAATAGACCTTTCCATTACTAAAACTTGGGGTTCTTTAACACAGAGTAGGAAAGTTAGGTTTATTGAAGAGAATATCTAAGCAGGGGTTTTAGAAATCCAAAGTAAAGTTAGGGAGAAAGTAATTTGAGAATTTAAAGAGATTAATTACTGCTTACTGCTTCTCTCAAATCAAGAAGGCAAAATGTTTTGAAATGATTAGGAATGGTAATGTATAGAAGAAGAAATACTGAGCAAAAAAGATGCCACATGTCACGAGCTAATTTATCAGACTGAAGAAATGTGCATGTTTAGTATAAAGGAGAAGGAAGTGCAGAAAAATAAAGTGCAATCATATAGATCACTTATTTCTTTTCTTCAAAGGTTGCAGAGGTGTCAAACAAGTGTTGAAACAAAAAATTAGCAACATACCAGTCCAGAAAATAGTGCAAAATCTCAGGAAAGTACAGAATTCTCAACAATAGAACATGCAAAAATTGGTATTAAAGTGCAGCAACATTCTAATGTGCAAAAAAGTGACAACACAGTAGACAAATACCAGTAACAAATAGCAGAATCAGCCCATATGCACTATATTACTTGACTATTCTAGCATTAATGTGGTGCCATCAAGCATCGAAGAGCTCAAAGACATTGAGATGTTGAATCCTCACATCAAAAAGAAAGCATTAAAGCATAGAAAGAGAAGAAAGAAGAAGAAGAAGAAGCAGTACAATGACAAGATCAAAGAGAAGGGCACAAAAAAGACACTTCACCAGTCTAAGATTCAAGTCTTTCCGGAGAAACACGAGGAGAAAAAAGAACAAGTTACTGCCCAAAATCTAATAAAGAAGATGTAGAAGCTAAAAGAAAGGAAGGCTAACAAGCTCATATATAAATATGCCTCCACTATAACTTTAATCCTCCATAAGAATAGAAAGAGCCCCGTCAAGCTGACGACGTTAAATTAAGCGCTTATTAGGAGGCAACCCAAGTAAAATTTTATTTTTATTAGCTTATTTTCAGTTTTAGTTATGTTATTTTCTTTTATTTGTAGGAATAAATCAGCAATTCAAGCATGCAATGAAGCAGCATGAGCAAGTGCAAGCATTGAAAGTAAAGAAAATCGCAGTCACATTCATCAGAACATAACGCTGCATTGCTTCAACTTCAGTTACCAGGGGAGTTTTTCTTACTTTTAAATTTATTTTTAGACATTGAGGACAATGTTTAATTTACGTTTGGGGGTGGGAAACACACTTTCTTGTGTTTATTTTGCTGCTTATATTGGTTGGTTGTCTTGTGGGTTAATGTTTTTTTTTATCTAGTTTTGGTTGAGATGATAATCATTAGCCCATGATAAGAAATAAAATATTGGCTGAATTATTTTCACAAGTCTTTAGGAAATAATAGATGCTTGAGATAACTCTTATATCATGATTCTTGGACTAAGTTCAAGCTTATTTTTGATCACTTATTCTTGAGCACATTGAAATAAGCACGTATTAGTTGAATTTTTTAATTAGAGTTATTCATGCTTAAGTAGTACACTACAGTCTCGAAGACCAATACTTTAGAACTTGCTTGATTACTACTTGAGGCGAAATCCTAGAATTCACATGCTTAGAAAAATGATATTAAGCCATCTTTGGACCGTTTGAGCCTTTTCGAGCCTACTTTATATGTATATTTATCCCTAGTCACCCCATTTGAGCCTAAGTATCCTTTTTTTTTTGTGTTTAACCACATTACAAGCCTAAAGACTTTGAGTATACTTACCCTAAAATCTATTGGTAGCACCATAAACCTTGAGTTTACTTAGAAATATTCTTAAAATGAAAAAGGTTGTGGATGTATGAAAGAAGGGTACTGCAATGAAAAGTAATAAGTCTTGAAGGTGTATATCATTCTAAGTTTGTGGGTACATGAAAAAAAAATATATATATTTAAATGCATAATACTCCCAGCTTAAGAAAAAGAAGAAATTCTTTGTAAAAGGGATTAAAAGAAAGATGTAAATATCATAAGTTTGGGGGGAGGAGATGAAGAATCAAGGAGGAGAAGGAATCAAGAGGTTTCTAAGTAAAGTCTAGGTGTTAATGGTGTGCTTTGCACTTTATATATATCTTTATATCCCACCTTTACCTTAGCCTTACATTACAAACTAATTAAAATCCTAAATAGATCCCTATACATGTGTATTTTTACATTAGTAGAGAGTAGTACGAAAAGCAAACTTATAGTAGTGTTATAATTGAAAATATATCAAGATATCATCTTTATGTACTTTCTTAAGTATTGAGTAAATCTATGTTCTATTTAGCTAATTACTTACTTATTACATACACGCACAAGTGATCATTTACACGGGAGAATGAAGTACTTGATCAATGGTATGAGGATTGTTGAAAGTTGTTTATTGATTTCTGAATAGCCTTGTGCTATTTTTTGCAGCTTTTGAGACGACAATATTGATCATCTAATCAACATGAGATTGTTTTTAGTTTTTATTTTTGAGTCATGAATAAGTTGTGAATGTTTTTTTTTATTTTGCTCAAAGACAAGCAAAGTCTTTAAGTTTGAGGGTATTTGATAAGGGAGTAAAAGCACTATATGATTTGCATTCAACTTTTATATTTTCCTCCAAATCATAAATATTTAGCTATTTAATTGTATTTTTTTAATCATAAATAGATGCACAACGGAAATTGTGACGCATAGGAACAAACGGGGGGCGAATCAAACGTAAAACAAAGAAGTTACGCTCAAAATACGAAATAGGTACTAGGGCTGGGCACCGCAGCGCCCAAGTCAGTAGCTGAGTGCCGCGGTGGGGAACAGTACCGTATGAACAGTAATCCATAGATTATACTACAGTAACTTATGAACACTAATTTGAAGACAAAAACCTATAAATAGAAGGCTAAAACCCCTAAGAGGGGAGAGGAGTAGAGAAAAAAGAGAACAGAAAAGAGGCAAAAACGTAGATAAAGAATTCACAACACAAAATCAAAGATCAAAGCCAAAGATTGAAGAACCAATATCAAGATTCAAGCTCAAGTTAAGATTGAGCGATAAGCACATCAAGGAGTCACTTTAATTAGTTTTTCTTCTCTTTTCTTTATCATTATTTTCTTGTTCTTGTTGATCTTCATGAATTAGTTAGATACTTTTGATTTTGTGATGGGCTAAATTGTTCATCTAGGGTTTAACTATGTAAACATAGTATGGATTTGGATTGTGTTAATTTTTAGTTTATGAACTTAATTATTATAATGGATTTATTCTATCTTGTGTTTAATACTTTCATTATATCTGGCCAATATTTTGAATGATTAAGAAACCATGATGAACTCGATAGAGGGATTCATGTGTTTAGCCTAGGATAGTTTGATGCATAATCATAAGGTAACAACTATGAGTTCCATCTAGGATAGACATATACCTAGGTGGCATGTATGGTATAATTTAGACTTTATCTTAATGAATTACATTCTGATTTGATTACTATAGATATATAGGTGATTGTTAGAATGTGTAATATAGACACTTGACCATCGACAGAGGCTTGTGATGAGATTAGTGTCTAAGCCAATCAATTGGTATTAAAATATTAACTAAGTGGTTAATGAGTCCAATGAAATATTAGGGGATAAGCCAAAACCCGAGATTATCTTTATTTCTGAATTCTACTATTTACTTTTATTTAGTTTAATTGATATAGTAGATTAGTTAAATAAATTCTAAATTTTAGTTTTTTTAATAAAAGCTAAGTAGGTACAATTTTAGTACTTGATTTATAGAATTAGATCGCATAGTGCCTATAGGATCGATATCTGCACTTAAAATCCTATATTATTTGATATGATAACATGTACTTGCGCTTAGCTACTATAGCACACAATCAAGAACCGATATCAAAGTAAAGGTATGAACCAACCTGCTTCATTATGGATTCCAAAAATAGATTGGGTAAGGATTGACAAAACGGGAAGGATTAGAATTACAATTTTATTTACATTAAGCTTTCAGTTATTATTGTTCTATATGTTCAAGGAGTCTTTGCACGAAGGGTAAAATACACTAGATTCCTTGACCGATTTGATTGCATCTCGAATTATAATCAATGAAACCCAAGAGGAACATAGACTAATCATGTGATAATAATCCCATTCTTAGTCCAAATATCATTTGGACTGTGGCACTATAAATAAGTATGATTAATTGGCCATTAAATGATGAAGTTTTGAATTATCGAACTCTAGAGAGAAAAATCCATAAAAGCATAGAGCCTTTTATTTGAAGTACTCCCACACACAACACTCATTGCTTTAGTAAATACTGTCTTAAGTGTCAGAGTACTTTTTTTTATAGGAGGACGATGTTTTTTCTGATAAATCGAAGTATAATTCAAGGAGGGTAAGGTAATTTATGGGAAGTTCTAAACTTTGGAGCTTTCACATATAAATACAAGTTAAGTTATTGATGCGATATTTCTATATCATAAATTAAGTGCAAGTATACACTATCGTATGCAAGTAATAAAGAGACTAAATAAGTCGGATGTCGAACCCACAGGGATAATTCTTTCTTTTTAACCAGTTACTAAAATTATGTCTTTCTAATAATTATTCAGAAAAATAAAAATCTAAGAATGAATGTAAGAAATATAAAAGCAAAAACACAATGCAATGAGATTTAAAGATATAGCAACGTAGAGAAAACCTAGGATTAATATTATCCCTCAATATATTTCTAATGATTAATCCTCTAATATTTAACTCACTTAGTCTTTATTATTGATCAAGACACTAATGTATTCACAAGCCTCTTCCAAGGTCATGCAAGTATACCTTAATTTACCAAATACCTATATTCCTATGGTACTTGTAATAAATTAAGATTCATTAAGATTAGGTCTTATTGATCATACATGCCAATTAGGTATATTCCTATCCTAAGTTGAAACTTGCATATGCAACATTGAATGTTACTCTACAATCATGCATCAAATTACCTAGGTCTAAATATTATGATTCCTCTTCCGAGTTTATCAATAATATTACCAACTCATTCACCATATATTGGCCAGATATATTGAAGCATTAAACACAAGTAATTTAAATAATAAATGACTAAGTTTATTAAATACTAAAAGATATGGCAATTAAGCACACATATTGAGTTCAAATATTAACCCTAGAAAATAAATTAGCTCATGGCTACAAGAGAACAGCAGTAAAAATAATTATAAATCATGATACAATTATTAGCAAACCGATATAGACGTCGAATTGCTCTTAATTGCGCTGCCTAGAAACTCTTGATGCCGAAGAACGCCTTGTATCTCTCTCTAAAGATGCTTCAATTAAGCTCCTATTGCTCTCCAAGACTCGTGTTCTGTATTCTTGGTGCTCTTGGGTCGTCTTGGATTGATTCTTGAAGGCTGGGGACGAGTGGCTTTATATAGGGATTGATTTGAGCTTGAAAATCTCAATTCTCGTCGGACTAGGACTCGCACTACCGCTGGCGCGCTATGCATCTGTCGCTGGGGCGACGCGTGAAAAAGCTATCACCGCTGGAGCGGTGGGATCTTGGCGCTGGGGCGCTACATGAAAACGGCTTCACCGCTGGAGCGGTGTGTTGATAGCGCTGGGGCGCTGTCGTGTCGCTGGGGCGGTAACTGTCTGCCGCTGGGGCGCTAGACGCGACTTAATCAGGTCGTTTTTCTTATTTCGATCACTATTCAGCGCTGGGGCGAAAATACTTGTGGCGCGGGGGCGCTGGACTCATAATTTGAAAACTTTGCATTTTAGTCCCTGTTTTCGCTCCTTTTGCGTTCTTTCTTTAAATTTCGTTCAAGTCCCTATAAATAACAATAATGTATATAAATAGCCATCTATTCTCATAAAATCATAAAATATCAATAATAAAAACATGAGAAAATATATGACAAATTTGCCCTTATCAAATTCCCCCAAACTTAAATACTTGCTTGTCCTCAAGCAATAAAATAAAACTAAGAGAGAGACAAAGGTTTATACTTGACTCATTTAACAAAATAAAACAAAATATAATAAACTAGTAAGATGATCAAAATCATTGTCTCAAAGGCTGACGAAATGATACAAATCCTTAAGGTCGATAAATAGCTATTAACAATTCTCAACTATCTTTATTTAGTCTCTCATTCTTCCTCATAAACCATCACCATGTGTGTGTGTGCAAGCAGCAAGCAAATAGCGAAAACCATACTTTGATTTACTTTATACTTTAGTTTGTACAGAAAAGATGATGTCTCGGCATTTAATTTGTATAATGACACTTCCATAAGCTTGTCTTTATTACCACTCTCCACTAATGTAGAAAATCACATGTCTAGGGATCTATTTAGGACTTTACTTAGCTTGTAATGTAAGGCTAAGGTCAAGGTGGGATAAAAGGATAAATATATGAAGTTCAATTCACACCATGAACACTTAGATTTTACCTAGAAACCTCTTGATCTTCTTTTCCTTGTATTATCTCTTCCCCCAAACTTATTGTGTTCCCATCCTTCTTTTCAACCTTTTATTTTTAAAAAACTTTCTTCTTTTTCTTAAGCTGGGGGTATTTTTCTTACTCTTTTTTTTTTCTTTTTTTTTTTTTGAATACCCCCAAACTTAGATTGACAAATACCACCCAAACTTATTTTTCTCATATCACCATAACCTTTTCCTTTCAAGAGTATTTCTAAGCAAATGCAAAGTTTATGGTGTTATGGGTAAATTTCTAGATAAGTAAACTTTAAGTCTTGGGCTTGTAATGTGGTTAAACCAAAGAATGGGTAATTAGGCTCAAAATAGGGTACTAGGGATAAATATACAATAAATGTAGGATAGAAAGGCTCAATCGGTCCAAAGATGGCCTAATGTCATTTCCCTATTCATATGTTTTCTAGAATTTCGCCTCAAGTAGTAACTAAAGACAAGTTCTAGAGTATCGATCTTCGAGACTGTGGTGTACTCCCTAAAGCATAAGTATCTCTAAGTAATAGTTATAACTATTCATGCTTATAAAGTGCTCAAAAGAATTGGTGATAATAAATAAGGTCAAATTTGTTCCTAAACTTAAATAATTAAAATTGTCTCAAGTATCTATCATTCCTTAGGGATGTGTAAAAATAAATTCAACCATGTATTCTTTTTCTTATCATAGACCAATGATCATCTTATTAAAACCTAATAAAAATGCATTAACTAACCTAATAAAAATGCATTAACTAAAAAAAAAAATAAGTAACTAAAAAAAAAATTTTTTAAGTTTTAATCCACAAGAATGACCACTCAAATCATGCAGAAAAATGAACACAAGAAAGTGTTTTCCACCCCCAAACTTAATTTAGACATTGTCCCTAATGTCAAAAAATAAAGAAGTGAAATTAAGAGACTTCCCTGGTCAATTTTCGCTGTCGCGCTGAGTCTCCATCGCTGGAGCGATGTTCTGGCGCTGCCGCGGTAATAGTCTATCGCTGCAGCGCTGAAGGCTGATTTCTGCACAGTTACTGGAATTTGCGCTGGAGCGATGTTGCGTGTACCGCGGGGGCGGTGGTGCTCGATTTTCCTGTCGCTGCCGCGCCATGTTATGCCGCTGGAGCGCTGAAATTCTTGGTTTTTTTTTTTTTTTTTTTTTTTAAGATGCTGAAAAAAAATAAAAAAATGATAATAATAATAATAATACTTTCCTTGGGTTGCCTCCCAAGTAGCGCTTGATTTAACGTCATCGGCTTGACGGGGCTTCATATTCTCTTATGGTGGATCAAAGATGCTGGTGGAAGCATTTGTGTGAGTGATCTCGCTGGCTTTCTTCTTTTTCGGCTTCCATATTTTTGCAATTAAACCTTGGGCAGTGTCTTTTGCTACATTCTCCTTATGTCTCTCCGGAAAGACTTTAATCTTAGACCGGGGAGATGGTTCTTCCTTTTCTTTCTCTTTGCTTGCTTCGTCGTGATGCTGCTTTTTCTTCTTCTCTCTTGCCTTTCTATGCTTCAATGCTCTTTTTCGGATGTGGGGATCCAATGTCTCCATATCTTTAATTTGCTTAACGCTTGGATGCACCATATTAATGCAGAAACAGTCTTCATTTTCAGCTGGTAATTTGATCTCCTTGAAGACCTTAAAAGTGACTGTATCCTCTTGTACTCTCATGGTCAACTCCCCTTTTTGCACATCAATAATTGTTCTTCCAGTGGCTAGGAAGGGTCTTCCAAGGATGATTGGGATCTCCTTGTCTTCTTCCATATCCAAAACAATGAAATCGGCAGGGAAGATGAATTTATCGACCTTAACCAACACATCTTCAATTAATCCCTTAGGATAGGTGAGAGAACGATCCGCTAACTGAAGTGTGATATTTGTTGGTTTGGCTTCTTTCAGTCCCAACTTTTTATACACGGACAGTGGCATAAGATTGATGCTAGCTCCCAGATCACAAAGTGCTTTCCCAAAATCATAATTTCCAATTGAGCATGGTATGGTGAAACTCCCAGGATCTTTGAGCTTTGGAGGTAGCTTCTTTAGAAGGATGGCGCTACACTCTTCTGTTAGGGCCACAGTCTCGAAGTCATCTATTTTTCTCTTCTTTGATAGGATTTCCTTCATAAATTTCACATAGCTCGGCATTTGCTCCAGTGCATCTGCAAAAGGAAGATTAATATGTAATTTCTTAAAAATATCAAGAAATTTAGAAAATTGCTTATCTAGTTTCTTCGTTTGCAGCCTCTGAGGAAATGGAGGTGGTGGAGTGAATGACTGCGTAGGTTGCTTCTGCGGGTTGCTATTGGTATCTTCTGCTGTATTTTCTCTTTTCTGTTCTTGCACTTGAATACCATTTTCTATGCTTTTCTGTGTTTCAGCACTTTTCTCTTGGTTTATGAACTGCTGTAATCTCTGAGGAAATGGTATAGGTGGTCTATATGGTTGCACGTCATCTTGCTGGACCACTGTTTCTTTTTCCTTCTCTATCATCTCTGAAAGCTGTGGTTGAGGAGTGTTATCATGTAAGACTTTACCACTTCTTAGGGAGATGGCTTGGCACTGTTCTACGCTTCCTTTTGGATTGACTTCGGTGTTGCTTGGTAGAGTTCCTTGAGGTCGATTGTTTATTGCTGTAGCAAGTTGTCCTACTTGATTCTCCAAGGCTCTAAGTGAAGCTGCTTGACTTTGAAAGAGTGCATCTGTTTTCTTCATAAATTGTAAGAGCATGTCTTCAATGCCTGGTTTCTTCTCTTGCTGAATTTGCGGTTGGAAGCCAGGAGGAGCTTTGGAATACTGTCCTTGATTATTGTTGCTCCATGAGAAGTTTGGGTGATTTCTCCATCCAGGATTGTAAAAATTTGAATTAGGATTGTTGCGGTTAAAGTCCCCTACATATTGAGCAGTCTCCAAGCATTGTCCATTTGCATGATTGCTTCCACAGAAATCGCAAGTGATGGGTTGACTCTTGATAGCATTAACTCCCAAGTTGCTTAATTGTTTGGTCAAAAGGTTAACTTGAGCAGATAATGTGGTCAAGGTGTCTACTTCGTGTAGTCCAGCGATCTTTCTTGTGGTTGACCTTTCAGTGGGCCATTGATAGGCATTGGACGCCATCTCATCTAGTAGATCATATGCTTCATCAGTTGATTTGTTCATGAGTGCTCCTCCAGCTGCAGCATCTACTATCGTTCTGAATTGACCGGCTAATCCATTGTAGAATGTTTGTACAAGTAACCACTTCGGAACTCCATGATGAGGACATTTTCTTTGCATATCTTTGTATCTCTCCCATGCCTCATAAAGAGATTCTCCATCTAGTTGTAGGAATGATGTGATGTCGTTCCTCATCTTGGCAGTTTTAGCAGGTGGAAAGAATTTGGTGAGGAACTTTTGTGCAAGATCATCCCATGTAGCTATGGATCCAGATGGAAGTGATAGTAGCCAGCTTTTTGCTTTGTCTCTCAAGGAAAAGGGAAATAATCTTAGACGGATTGCATCATCGGACACCCCATTGTACTTAAATGTGTCACATATCTCCAAGAAGTTGATAATGTGCATGTTTGGATCATCATTGGGCAGTCCACCAAATTGTACCGAATCCTTGAGCATTTGAATTGTGCTTGGCTTGATCTCGAAGTTATTAGCTTGAACAGTTGGTCTTTGGATGCTCGAATGGATTCCATTCACTAAGGGAACAGCATACTCCCTTAGTGGTCTTTCTTCATTATTGGGTGCAATTGGTACTTGATCTTCCATGGTGTTGACTTGATTTTGCTCTCTTCTAATTCTTCTTTAAAGTTCTTTCAATCTCTGGATCAAAAGCAATCAAGTCTTCACTTTTCGATCTTCGCATGTACCTCGTAAGAAAGAAAGTAAAACTAAATTAAGGAAAAAGAAAAAAAATAAATAAAAAAAAATTCTGAAGTAAAAACTAGAAAGATTGGTATTAATATTGGCGAAAAAGTAGATAATTATCCCCGGCAACGGCGCCAAAAACTTGATGCGATATTTCTATATCATAAATTAAGTGCAAGTATACACTATCGTATGCAAGTAATAAAGAGACTAAATAAGTCGGATGTCGAACCCACAGGGATAATTCTTTCTTTTTAACCAGTTACTAAAATTATGTCTTTCTAATAATTATTCAGAAAAATAAAAATCTAAGAATGAATGTAAGAAATATAAAAGCAAAAACACAATGCAATGAGATTTAAAGATATAGCAACGTAGAGAAAACCTAGGATTAATATTATCCCTCAATATATTTCTAATGATTAATCCTCTAATATTTAACTCACTTAGTCTTTATTATTGATCAAGACACTAATGTATTCACAAGCCTCTTCCAAGGTCATGCAAGTATACCTTAATTTACCAAATACCTATATTCCTATGGTACTTGTAATAAATTAAGATTCATTAAGATTAGGTCTTATTGATCATACATGCCAATTAGGTATATTCCTATCCTAAGTTGAAACTTGCATATGCAACATTGAATGTTACTCTACAATCATGCATCAAATTACCTAGGTCTAAATATTATGATTCCTCTTCCGAGTTTATCAATAATATTACCAACTCATTCACCATATATTGGCCAGATATATTGAAGCATTAAACACAAGTAATTTAAATAATAAATGACTAAGTTTATTAAATACTAAAAGATATGGCAATTAAGCACACATATTGAGTTCAAATATTAACCCTAGAAAATAAATTAGCTCATGGCTACAAGAGAACAGCAGTAAAAATAATTATAAATCATGATACAATTATTAGCAAACCGATATAGACGTCGAATTGCTCTTAATTGCGCTGCCTAGAAACTCTTGATGCCGAAGAACGCCTTGTATCTCTCTCTAAAGATGCTTCAATTAAGCTCCTATTGCTCTCCAAGACTCGTGTTCTGTATTCTTGGTGCTCTTGGGTCGTCTTGGATTGATTCTTGAAGGCTGGGGACGAGTGGCTTTATATAGGGATTGATTTGAGCTTGAAAATCTCAATTCTCGTCGGACTAGGACTCGCACTACCGCTGGCGCGCTATGCATCTGTCGCTGGGGCGACGCGTGAAAAAGCTATCACCGCTGGAGCGGTGGGATCTTGGCGCTGGGGCGCTACATGAAAACGGCTTCACCGCTGGAGCGGTGTGTTGATAGCGCTGGGGCGCTGTCGTGTCGCTGGGGCGGTAACTGTCTGCCGCTGGGGCGCTAGACGCGACTTAATCAGGTCGTTTTTCTTATTTCGATCACTATTCAGCGCTGGGGCGAAAATACTTGTGGCGCGGGGGCGCTGGACTCATAATTTGAAAACTTTGCATTTTAGTCCCTGTTTTCGCTCCTTTTGCGTTCTTTCTTTAAATTTCGTTCAAGTCCCTATAAATAACAATAATGTATATAAATAGCCATCTATTCTCATAAAATCATAAAATATCAATAATAAAAACATGAGAAAATATATGACAAATTTGCCCTTATCAAATTCCCCCAAACTTAAATACTTGCTTGTCCTCAAGCAATAAAATAAAACTAAGAGAGAGACAAAGGTTTATACTTGACTCATTTAACAAAATAAAACAAAATATAATAAACTAGTAAGATGATCAAAATCATTGTCTCAAAGGCTGACGAAATGATACAAATCCTTAAGGTCGATAAATAGCTATTAACAATTCTCAACTATCTTTATTTAGTCTCTCATTCTTCCTCATAAACCATCACCATGTGTGTGTGTGCAAGCAGCAAGCAAATAGCGAAAACCATACTTTGATTTACTTTATACTTTAGTTTGTACAGAAAAGATGATGTCTCGGCATTTAATTTGTATAATGACACTTCCATAAGCTTGTCTTTATTACCACTCTCCACTAATGTAGAAAATCACATGTCTAGGGATCTATTTAGGACTTTACTTAGCTTGTAATGTAAGGCTAAGGTCAAGGTGGGATAAAAGGATAAATATATGAAGTTCAATTCACACCATGAACACTTAGATTTTACCTAGAAACCTCTTGATCTTCTTTTCCTTGTATTATCTCTTCCCCCAAACTTATTGTGTTCCCATCCTTCTTTTCAACCTTTTATTTTTAAAAAACTTTCTTCTTTTTCTTAAGCTGGGGGTATTTTTCTTACTCTTTTTTTTTTCTTTTTTTTTTTTTTGAATACCCCCAAACTTAGATTGACAAATACCACCCAAACTTATTTTTCTCATATCACCATAACCTTTTCCTTTCAAGAGTATTTCTAAGCAAATGCAAAGTTTATGGTGTTATGGGTAAATTTCTAGATAAGTAAACTTTAAGTCTTGGGCTTGTAATGTGGTTAAACCAAAGAATGGGTAATTAGGCTCAAAATAGGGTACTAGGGATAAATATACAATAAATGTAGGATAGAAAGGCTCAATCGGTCCAAAGATGGCCTAATGTCATTTCCCTATTCATATGTTTTCTAGAATTTCGCCTCAAGTAGTAACTAAAGACAAGTTCTAGAGTATCGATCTTCGAGACTGTGGTGTACTCCCTAAAGCATAAGTATCTCTAAGTAATAGTTATAACTATTCATGCTTATAAAGTGCTCAAAAGAATTGGTGATAATAAATAAGGTCAAATTTGTTCCTAAACTTAAATAATTAAAATTGTCTCAAGTATCTATCATTCCTTAGGGATGTGTAAAAATAAATTCAACCATGTATTCTTTTTCTTATCATAGACCAATGATCATCTTATTAAAACCTAATAAAAATGCATTAACTAACCTAATAAAAATGCATTAACTAAAAAAAAAAATAAGTAACTAAAAAAAAAATTTTTTAAGTTTTAATCCACAAGAATGACCACTCAAATCATGCAGAAAAATGAACACAAGAAAGTGTTTTCCACCCCCAAACTTAATTTAGACATTGTCCCTAATGTCAAAAAATAAAGAAGTGAAATTAAGAGACTTCCCTGGTCAATTTTCGCTGTCGCGCTGAGTCTCCATCGCTGGAGCGATGTTCTGGCGCTGCCGCGGTAATAGTCTATCGCTGCAGCGCTGAAGGCTGATTTCTGCACAGTTACTGGAATTTGCGCTGGAGCGATGTTGCGTGTACCGCGGGGGCGGTGGTGCTCGATTTTCCTGTCGCTGCCGCGCCATGTTATGCCGCTGGAGCGCTGAAATTCTTGGTTTTTTTTTTTTTTTTTTTTTTTAAGATGCTGAAAAAAAATAAAAAAATGATAATAATAATAATAATACTTTCCTTGGGTTGCCTCCCAAGTAGCGCTTGATTTAACGTCATCGGCTTGACGGGGCTTCATATTCTCTTATGGTGGATCAAAGATGCTGGTGGAAGCATTTGTGTGAGTGATCTCGCTGGCTTTCTTCTTTTTCGGCTTCCATATTTTTGCAATTAAACCTTGGGCAGTGTCTTTTGCTACATTCTCCTTATGTCTCTCCGGAAAGACTTTAATCTTAGACCGGGGAGATGGTTCTTCCTTTTCTTTCTCTTTGCTTGCTTCGTCGTGATGCTGCTTTTTCTTCTTCTCTCTTGCCTTTCTATGCTTCAATGCTCTTTTTCGGATGTGGGGATCCAATGTCTCCATATCTTTAATTTGCTTAACGCTTGGATGCACCATATTAATGCAGAAACAGTCTTCATTTTCAGCTGGTAATTTGATCTCCTTGAAGACCTTAAAAGTGACTGTATCCTCTTGTACTCTCATGGTCAACTCCCCTTTTTGCACATCAATAATTGTTCTTCCAGTGGCTAGGAAGGGTCTTCCAAGGATGATTGGGATCTCCTTGTCTTCTTCCATATCCAAAACAATGAAATCGGCAGGGAAGATGAATTTATCGACCTTAACCAACACATCTTCAATTAATCCCTTAGGATAGGTGAGAGAACGATCCGCTAACTGAAGTGTGATATTTGTTGGTTTGGCTTCTTTCAGTCCCAACTTTTTATACACGGACAGTGGCATAAGATTGATGCTAGCTCCCAGATCACAAAGTGCTTTCCCAAAATCATAATTTCCAATTGAGCATGGTATGGTGAAACTCCCAGGATCTTTGAGCTTTGGAGGTAGCTTCTTTAGAAGGATGGCGCTACACTCTTCTGTTAGGGCCACAGTCTCGAAGTCATCTATTTTTCTCTTCTTTGATAGGATTTCCTTCATAAATTTCACATAGCTCGGCATTTGCTCCAGTGCATCTGCAAAAGGAAGATTAATATGTAATTTCTTAAAAATATCAAGAAATTTAGAAAATTGCTTATCTAGTTTCTTCGTTTGCAGCCTCTGAGGAAATGGAGGTGGTGGAGTGAATGACTGCGTAGGTTGCTTCTGCGGGTTGCTATTGGTATCTTCTGCTGTATTTTCTCTTTTCTGTTCTTGCACTTGAATACCATTTTCTATGCTTTTCTGTGTTTCAGCACTTTTCTCTTGGTTTATGAACTGCTGTAATCTCTGAGGAAATGGTATAGGTGGTCTATATGGTTGCACGTCATCTTGCTGGACCACTGTTTCTTTTTCCTTCTCTATCATCTCTGAAAGCTGTGGTTGAGGAGTGTTATCATGTAAGACTTTACCACTTCTTAGGGAGATGGCTTGGCACTGTTCTACGCTTCCTTTTGGATTGACTTCGGTGTTGCTTGGTAGAGTTCCTTGAGGTCGATTGTTTATTGCTGTAGCAAGTTGTCCTACTTGATTCTCCAAGGCTCTAAGTGAAGCTGCTTGACTTTGAAAGAGTGCATCTGTTTTCTTCATAAATTGTAAGAGCATGTCTTCAATGCCTGGTTTCTTCTCTTGCTGAATTTGCGGTTGGAAGCCAGGAGGAGCTTTGGAATACTGTCCTTGATTATTGTTGCTCCATGAGAAGTTTGGGTGATTTCTCCATCCAGGATTGTAAAAATTTGAATTAGGATTGTTGCGGTTAAAGTCCCCTACATATTGAGCAGTCTCCAAGCATTGTCCATTTGCATGATTGCTTCCACAGAAATCGCAAGTGATGGGTTGACTCTTGATAGCATTAACTCCCAAGTTGCTTAATTGTTTGGTCAAAAGGTTAACTTGAGCAGATAATGTGGTCAAGGTGTCTACTTCGTGTAGTCCAGCGATCTTTCTTGTGGTTGACCTTTCAGTGGGCCATTGATAGGCATTGGACGCCATCTCATCTAGTAGATCATATGCTTCATCAGTTGATTTGTTCATGAGTGCTCCTCCAGCTGCAGCATCTACTATCGTTCTGAATTGACCGGCTAATCCATTGTAGAATGTTTGTACAAGTAACCACTTCGGAACTCCATGATGAGGACATTTTCTTTGCATATCTTTGTATCTCTCCCATGCCTCATAAAGAGATTCTCCATCTAGTTGTAGGAATGATGTGATGTCGTTCCTCATCTTGGCAGTTTTAGCAGGTGGAAAGAATTTGGTGAGGAACTTTTGTGCAAGATCATCCCATGTAGCTATGGATCCAGATGGAAGTGATAGTAGCCAGCTTTTTGCTTTGTCTCTCAAGGAAAAGGGAAATAATCTTAGACGGATTGCATCATCGGACACCCCATTGTACTTAAATGTGTCACATATCTCCAAGAAGTTGATAATGTGCATGTTTGGATCATCATTGGGCAGTCCACCAAATTGTACCGAATCCTTGAGCATTTGAATTGTGCTTGGCTTGATCTCGAAGTTATTAGCTTGAACAGTTGGTCTTTGGATGCTCGAATGGATTCCATTCACTAAGGGAACAGCATACTCCCTTAGTGGTCTTTCTTCATTATTGGGTGCAATTGGTACTTGATCTTCCATGGTGTTGACTTGATTTTGCTCTCTTCTAATTCTTCTTTAAAGTTCTTTCAATCTCTGGATCAAAAGCAATCAAGTCTTCACTTTTCGATCTTCGCATGTACCTCGTAAGAAAGAAAGTAAAACTAAATTAAGGAAAAAGAAAAAAAATAAATAAAAAAAAATTCTGAAGTAAAAACTAGAAAGATTGGTATTAATATTGGCGAAAAAGTAGATAATTATCCCCGGCAACGGCGCCAAAAACTTGATGCGATATTTCTATATCATAAATTAAGTGCAAGTATACACTATCGTATGCAAGTAATAAAGAGACTAAATAAGTCGGATGTCGAACCCACAGGGATAATTCTTTCTTTTTAACCAGTTACTAAAATTATGTCTTTCTAATAATTATTCAGAAAAATAAAAATCTAAGAATGAATGTAAGAAATATAAAAGCAAAAACACAATGCAATGAGATTTAAAGATATAGCAACGTAGAGAAAACCTAGGATTAATATTATCCCTCAATATATTTCTAATGATTAATCCTCTAATATTTAACTCACTTAGTCTTTATTATTGATCAAGACACTAATGTATTCACAAGCCTCTTCCAAGGTCATGCAAGTATACCTTAATTTACCAAATACCTATATTCCTATGGTACTTGTAATAAATTAAGATTCATTAAGATTAGGTCTTATTGATCATACATGCCAATTAGGTATATTCCTATCCTAAGTTGAAACTTGCATATGCAACATTGAATGTTACTCTACAATCATGCATCAAATTACCTAGGTCTAAATATTATGATTCCTCTTCCGAGTTTATCAATAATATTACCAACTCATTCACCATATATTGGCCAGATATATTGAAGCATTAAACACAAGTAATTTAAATAATAAATGACTAAGTTTATTAAATACTAAAAGATATGGCAATTAAGCACACATATTGAGTTCAAATATTAACCCTAGAAAATAAATTAGCTCATGGCTACAAGAGAACAGCAGTAAAAATAATTATAAATCATGATACAATTATTAGCAAACCGATATAGACGTCGAATTGCTCTTAATTGCGCTGCCTAGAAACTCTTGATGCCGAAGAACGCCTTGTATCTCTCTCTAAAGATGCTTCAATTAAGCTCCTATTGCTCTCCAAGACTCGTGTTCTGTATTCTTGGTGCTCTTGGGTCGTCTTGGATTGATTCTTGAAGGCTGGGGACGAGTGGCTTTATATAGGGATTGATTTGAGCTTGAAAATCTCAATTCTCGTCGGACTAGGACTCGCACTACCGCTGGCGCGCTATGCATCTGTCGCTGGGGCGACGCGTGAAAAAGCTATCACCGCTGGAGCGGTGGGATCTTGGCGCTGGGGCGCTACATGAAAACGGCTTCACCGCTGGAGCGGTGTGTTGATAGCGCTGGGGCGCTGTCGTGTCGCTGGGGCGGTAACTGTCTGCCGCTGGGGCGCTAGACGCGACTTAATCAGGTCGTTTTTCTTATTTCGATCACTATTCAGCGCTGGGGCGAAAATACTTGTGGCGCGGGGGCGCTGGACTCATAATTTGAAAACTTTGCATTTTAGTCCCTGTTTTCGCTCCTTTTGCGTTCTTTCTTTAAATTTCGTTCAAGTCCCTATAAATAACAATAATGTATATAAATAGCCATCTATTCTCATAAAATCATAAAATATCAATAATAAAAACATGAGAAAATATATGACAAATTTGCCCTTATCAGTTATACGAATACGTATAGTATTCAATAGTAACATTGGGAACAATGAAAAAGGATAAAAGATGGTGAACCTACTAAGGTTTATGGTTTAGGGTTAATGATTATGAGTTTAGCGTTTAAGGTTAAGGATCATGAGTTTAGGGTTTAGGGTCATAGATTTAAAGTTTAAGGTTAAGGTTAACGAGTTTGTGGTTTATGATTTAGTGTTTAAAGTTTACTATCATAGGTTTAGGGTTTAGAATTTAAAGTTTAGAGTCATAACTTTAGGTTAAAGTTCATGGTTTTAGGGTTTAGGATCATAAGTTTAGGGTTTAGGATTAAGGATCATGGGTTTAGAATTTAAGGTTTAGGGTTATGGATTATGGGTTTAAAATTTAGAGTTTAGAGTTTAGAGTTGACCATATTTGCAATTGTTCAATTGATATCGTAAATTTTTTTATAGAGAAAATCTTTAAAATATATATTTTGTTACCTTTTTAAGAGCAAAAATATTTTACTATATTATTTAATCGTTTAATTACTAATTAGTTTTATTAAAAATAAAAAAATTAAATATATTAATTGATAATTTAATAAACTAAATATATTAATTACTATATTTTATTTAAACAATTATACTAATTTAAAATAACCACATTTATCATTAAAAAATTATACTAATTTAAAATAACCATACCTTGTGGGTTGTGGCACTCAAAATTGGCATTTTCCTAGCTATTTTTTCACCTTTTTTTATATATAAAATCTACCTATTTTTCACAAATTTACGAACTTGAATCAAAGAAAGGAGAAAATTAAAGATATTTGGGATAGGGACAAAAAAGTCCAAATTTAGGTTTTTTAGTTATAAAAGATTAAAAATTTGATGTGTGACTAAAAGAATATATTATAAAATTAAGGGCCATTTTCAAAATATTTCTAAAGATTTAAGGGAAGAAAAATTACTATATATATAGGGCTTAAATTTAAACTACTTATGTAACCTAATTCTTCTCAATTCTTTTCAGATAAAAAAAGAGAGAGACATAGAGAAAAGAAGAATGATAGTTTAGAGAGAGAAAATTATTTAGAGAGAGAAAGTGAGAAAAATGTGCTATAACACTTCTACAATTCTAATTCTTATTTGATTTTGAGTCATAGTGCAGTATTGGATATGTTGTTCAACTCAGGGAGTGGATGTAGATTCAATTTTGTTTCTTTATTTCTTATTAATATTAGTTCTTATTCCCATTTGAATTTTGGCTTACAAGGCCTAAATTTAGCCTTCAACCTATAAGGCATAAAAATCTCGATCTATAAATCCTAAAAGGATTTTGGTCTACAAGACCCAAGAAAAAATTGTTAACCCACAAAATATCCTCAAGCCTAAGGCATCGTCTTTGAATTTGAAGACCTAAGAAAAAGTTGTTGATCAAAACAATAGTTGAATTTGGCTATTTTGTTAGTCAAACTCTAAAAAGAGAAATATGTTATCTTTGAGCTGGTAAAAGTAATGGTTGTAACCTAGCTACCTTGCTCGATCAGATTCACCACTCTCATAGCTAGTTAGAATAATGGTCATAACTCACTATCTTGTGCGATCAAACTCTAAGAGATGGGAAACAATCTTTGCCTATATCAAGCAGATGAATATCAAAATACGACTACTTCAAAAGATAAAAAAAAAGCTCATAAAAGAATTTAACTTACAAGAAACGTAAAGTGTTGTAGATAAGGTCAAGCTTATCAAAGAAAAATCCCTAAATCCAAGGGACATTTCTAAAATCACGATACAAGTCTTACCAAGGCAAGAAAGATCAACTGTAATTTTAGAAAAACTCTAAAAACAAATCCTAAAAGGTAATGTCCATGAGGCTACCGTATCAAAAAAGGATTCCAAAGCTATGGGTTAAAGCAAGATCCTTACCTTATAAAAGAGGAGAAAATTAGCAAAAGAAAGTAAAAAAAAATTATCATCAAGATATCATTAGTATCATGAAAATAATATCATAAGGCTAACTATTGTTGACCTCATTATCACATATATGAAATATAAGGGATACATAAGAAAGCATATGGAAAAAGCCATTTCCTTTCTTTTTCTTTACTCTCTTCCCCTAATTTTTCCTTTTTTTTTGGACTTTTACTAACTTAAGCATAAGAATGCCTACACTAAAAAACCTTTCGATATGGCCTTACATTTTCTCTAATTATAGGATTTTCATCAGACGCAATATTCATGAGGAAGAGAGCGGTCCAATTGGTTCAATTTTAATCATATCCTTTACGTTCAAAGTTAAGCTTCTCTAGAAAAATAAATTCAACTTGTTGACTTCCAAGTTATCAAATTTGGAGGAGGGGTCAATAGTTCTTAATTTTGAGTCTTGAGTTGGAGTGTAATTTTTTAGTAATAATATTATAGCACAAATTTCCAACAATTAACTCTTTGTTTTATAAAACATCTATAATTACATATTATTATTCATGTGTTTTTTAGTTATTTATTTGTTTGTTTTGAAAAACTTACTCTCTTTTTTATTAAAACTTTTTAACATGAAATGTAGAGGTGGCAAATAGGTCGTGTTAGATTGGCATGACCCATAAAAATTGGGCTCATATAGGATATTGTGTTGGACTGGTATGGCACGAAAAGATTCTTTGTGCTGTGCCAGTCTAGGCATAAAAACCCAGGCTATGGCCCAGCACGAAGCCATGTTGTGCCATGCTACCATGATTGGCCCATTATTTTTTTTTTAAAAAAATTATGAAAAGGCTGTTGCACCTACGATCATCAATGATCATTTTGACTATTAATCAAAGGTTATACAGGGTGCCTTGCTTTATAAAAGGAACCCCTCTCCTATTCTCACTCACTCATAATCAATCTATCCCATTTCTCTTTACACTTTCCCAATGTACTCTTAATTCAACTTAAATCGTTCTCAACTCTCTCCTATTGTTTATTTATTTTTTTAAATTTTAATTTTTATATAATTACATATGTACGTTTTTATTATCTATATGTTTTGTGTATTTTCTAAGCATAAAATTAAGCACAAATATACGCTATTGTAAATAAGTAATAAATGGATTTATAAAGTCAGATATTGAACCGACAAGGATAAATATTATTTTCAACTAAGTACTAAAATTGTGTCTTTAAAGTAATTATCCAGAAAAATTAAATCCTCAATTTGCAAATAATTAAATAACTAAACAAGAGTGCATAAAATAAATAACAACTTGAATAACTCAAGAAGATAGCAATACAGAGAAAACCTAGGGTTAATTACTTTTCTTTAATATGTTTTCTAAAGATTAATTCTTTAATATTTAAATTTCTCAATTCTTATTATTGGCCAAGACAATAATGTATTCTCAAGCATTTTTCAAGGTCAAGTAAGTATATCTCAATTCACCAAATACCTATATCTCTATGATAATTGCAATAAATAAAGATTCATTAAGAACAAGTCTTATTGACCATATATGCCAATTAAGTATATCTCTATCCTAAGTTGGAACTTGTAAATTTCTCGACAATCATGTATCATATTATCAAGGTCTAAATACAATAATACCTCTATCGAGTTTATTAAAGTATTTTCAATTCATTCACAATATTGATAAGTTATAATGAAGCATTAAGAATAAATAATTTGAACAATAAAGAATTGAATTTAAATAAATATTAAAAAGAACTAACAATTAAGTACATTTATTAAGTTCAAATGATAACCCTAGAAAATAAATTTAGTTCATGATAATAAGAGAATTATGGCTAGAAAATAAAATAAACATGATACAACTAAAAGTAAACCAATATTGACGTTAATTTGCAGTTAGTTGATACATTAAAGATTCATCAAGAATCTTTTGCTTCTCTAAATAATCTCTCTCTAAATTGCTCTAATTATGTTATAATTGCTCTATTGGTTCTAAAGAGGCATAAGTTGTGTCTTTCTTCTTGATTGTTGAAATAAGCTTTTTTATCTTCTATTTATAGCTTTATGTCTTCAAATTATGGTAAAATATCAAATATAAATCACTCTATGATTTGTTTTCACCGACACTGTTCACTTAGTTACTATTTATAAGTCTATTCACGTGGCATTGTATTTTGGGCATTGGCACATTAAAGACACTGGAATTGTCACCTCTGCCCTAGTTTTTGGACGCTCTAGCGGTGGCACTAAAATAAATCACTGTTTACGATTATTATAGCAGATAATTGTAGCAAATTTAATATGTTTGCCTTGTTTTCTTTAGATTTTCATCCCAATTAGTTCAATTGACTTTAAACCTATAAAATAATAATAAAACATATAAAAAACCCTAATATTCTTATTAAGATGAGTAATTAATCAAGTTAAAGGAGTGAAATAAAGATAAATTTTATGCTTATCACCATACAAAAAGAAAATTTTAATCTTAATGCTCCAAATGAATTTGAAGATATTTCATTCTAATCTACACAAATTTCTAGTAGTCAATTTACTTCCACAACTAAAAATGTTGGAAGTATTAAAAAAATAAAAAGAAGGTGAACATTAGAAGTTTAGAATTATTTCACATTAGAGAATCGTACAGATGCAGTTTCTGGAAAAATTAAAGAAAAAACAATCTATAAGTTTTGTGGTAATGATTTAGATGCCAAAGCGTCTCACGATGCTGGGTATTTGAATCGACATACCAAGTTATGTTATAAGAAATATGGTTCAACAGAGTTAACTCAAACTCAAATTACTCAAAGTGCTATTGGAGAAAGTCTTATTGGATCAGTATAACCAGTAGCGCATGCATACTAGATTGGCTAAATACGTTACATTAAGTGAACAACCTTTCTCATTCGCCAAAGATAAAAGATACCAAAATTTACAAAAGAATTCATTTTACCTAGTTGGGCTCATGTTCCTAGAAATACCGTTCAAAATGATATTTTGACTGTAATTTTAGATAGGAAACAAAAATTAATAGATAAAATCTCACAATTTAAAGGAGTCTTTGCTGTTACTCCTAATTGTTGCACATGCTAATGATTTAGGGTATATTTGTATTACACTACATTATATTAACTTTGCATAGATATTTCAAAAAAGAATTATTGTTTTTCGTGAACTAGAACATTCACACACAACACATGTTATTTTTAGAGAATTTAATATTGTTGACAAATTTATTAGTATTACTTTTGATAATACAAGTTAATATTACTGCTATAGATTTATTTCAATTCAATTAACACCTACACGTGGTTCAAAATTTTTATTTGAGGTGTTTTTTTAATATCCTTAATTTCATTATTCAATATGGTTTGAATATAATTATTTTCAAAATAAAAAAAAATTGGTGATGCAATAAAATTTATTACTTTATCATTTGTTAGACGACAAGAATTTAAAGCCGTGTTAAAATTTTTTAGAATGGATAGTAGAATGTTTAAACTTGACATGAAAAGTCATTGGAATGCCACATATTATTATAATGATAAAATAAATGAATATACACTAAGTACTAATGATTAGGAAATTCTAAATAAATTTTTTAAAAGTATTTAATAATGCCACATTAGCATGTTTATGTGTGTTAGCCTTCATCTTTTGTTCTTTTGACTCATATATATAACATTGGTGATGTTTTTGTTAAATATAGAAATAATCTTTTTTTTTTTTATATTTGCACTACTGGGAAGATTAAACTTCAAAAAGATTTGAGAGAACTTTCTAAGTTATTTATTTGTGCAGCCACAATGAATCTAAGAATTACTTGGTTTAGTGTAAAAGATTTAATTTCTTGGATCTTAGAAAATTTAAACGCTGGACTTTATTATGATTTCGGCAAAATTTATAATTTCATCATATAGTTATTTTTTTTTATGTGAATAAATTTGGATCAACTGTAACTGTAGAAGAAACACATGATCAATCTGTTTATCATTAGATTGCTTGGATTATTTTGCTAAAAGGTAAAAAAAAAAAGTAAGTTCTAGTTTTAGTTTTTATGTTGTATATGAGTTAAAAAAATATATGGATACTGACTACTCTTCTATGTTGAGTACACAACAACAAAGAGAATTTGATATTTGTCATGGTGAAAATCAAACGAAATAGTTTACCATGTGTTATCCATCATGGTTTGAGATCCACTAATACCTTCGATGTCTACTGTAGCATTAGAATATGCTTTTAGTGCAGGAGGTAGGATATTAGATGTGAAGCGATCAAAATTGACATCAGATACTTTGAAGGATTTAGTGTACGTAAAAGATTGAGAAGATGCAAATGATTGAAGGCAAAATTAGCAAATAGAGATCATCAAAGATCTTCAAAATTTTCAACTTTGACATTTGATCATTAGAATTTAGAAATAAAAAAAAATATATTGTAGCTATAATGATGCAACAATGGTTAAATTTGTAAATGATAGATAGTTCAATAGGTGCCAACCTAGTTTAAATGTATTGCAACTATAGTCATGTAAATTTGACCATTTAGTTTTGTATTTTTATCAAATAATTTCAAATTTATAATAATATCAATAAATTTTTATCTTTAATGAAATTGCAATGTCAAATTTTTAAATTTTAATAGAGAATTTATGAATTATGATTATAATTTATAAACACATTTCAAATTTTCAATCCAATATATAAATTATAATCTTAATTGTTATTACAATTAAAGTAATTACAATAGAATTTTTCAAACATTTGTAACAACGGAAAATTTTGTAAGAAAAAATAATTATACATATTTAAAAATTTTATATATTTTAAATTTTAAATTTTAAAAAAAAAATTAAAAAATGAACACAATCCATGGGTTGTGCCATGTCGAGTCCGTGATAAGCTCGTGTCTAACACGGGCCTATAATAGGCCTGTGCCAACACGGCACGTTGAGTTGCATATCACGACCTAACATAGCATAGCTTTATGGACCATACTATTTTAACATGACATGCTATATGTGTGACACAGTCCATTTATCATCTCTAATAAAATATATTTTCAAATGAATTTTTTTTTTTGTATTTTAAAAACCAAAAAACTCTTTCTTTCTATAATTATTATTATTATTTGATAAAATCTCTTTTTATTATTCTTTTTCTTTTTTGCGATAATTTAGATTGGATTGACTTGTGAAGAACATTTAACTTAAGATCTCCTTTTCAATTTATTTTTTTTTTTGAGAAAATGTATCGTATCATTGCATATCATCAAAATATTACAATAAAAACTATTAATGTATAAGATTAAAAAATTACAGAATAAAAATAAAATACATCTTAAAATCATTTAAAAACTCTTTTATAAAAAAATACAAATCATTACGGATAAACCAATAAAATTTATTAACTTTTCTTCAAAAAAAAAGAGAAAACAGATCTTGCGAGCGAGAAAACCCTTTCACTCCATTTGAAGGCCCAAAAAACTGCTACAATAACAACGGAACCGACACCACCAGCACGTGCAAAACCCCGCCGGGCACTGTCCAAGACAGAACGACAACAGAAAATCGCAACTGATAGTCACGCGCCCGTCAAAGTACTGACATAACTCCTTTAAGTGCTGCACTCAAAAATCCCCGCCACAACCTACCTACTTTATTCCACACTCGCGTTAGCATCACTTGTCCAACTCCCACCCTTGTAATTAGCCCGTGTCACCCACGCGGCACCAAAGCTTGTGGGTCCAACTCTCCACATTTGCGCTCTGATACTTTTCGAGCAGGGCTCTTTTAGTGCAACCACACGCTTCTCGCAAATCAATTGCGACTCACGAACGCCTGCGGCACCGTACACCTGTAAGATAAGGATATTGCAAGAGAGAGGAAAATTTTTTTCTAGAGAGAGAAACTCTCGACCAGATCTCATCGAAACGAAAGGTAAAAAGCTCGAAACCCTAATTTCTTGTCGCTGTTCTTGTGTATGTGCATGTAGTTATTATGTTGTTGCAATAGATTTTAGATCGTGTGGTCGTTGAGTAAAGCCCTAATTGGATTGACGTTTGTCGGTGGAAAATTAGGGTTTTGTGGAGGAAATTTTAATTTTTGTACAGAAAGTTAGGGTTTTTGGGTTAGTGAATAGATGTGTGTATGGCTTCGGGGCCAATAGTAGGAGGAAATGATGGAGCTACTCGAGAGAAGCAGAGATACGCTGAAAAGGTTTACACTAGAAAAGCATTTAAGGGTCCAAAGAAACAAAACAACACCACCGCCACCGCCACCGTTACCAACGCTGACGACGCAGCTGCGGCCGCAAATAATATCTCCGCTGTTACGACGACGGCAACCACTACTGCCACGACAGAAATAACCGCTGACGATGACAAGAAGAATGAGAACAACCGGACTGAGAATAACAGGAACGAGAAAGAGAACGGCAGCGAGAAGAGTTCAATTCAAGAGCAGCAGCCTACGCAAACCCTAACTTTAGTGGATACTAACTCGGCCCAGCAACTGATTGTTTCTCGTGTTGATGCTGCGTTGGATGACTCTTCGAGTCTTAATAGGCAATGGAATGCTGCAGCGGAGCCCACCATGGGGGAGGCTCCTTTGGAGAATGGGGTGGTGGTGGTGAAGTCCGGGCGAGAGAATAGAATTAAGATAAATTTGAGTTCGACGTCCAAGGAGGAAATGCGGGAGATTAGGAGGAAGTTAGAGAGTGAGCTTGATATGGTAAGGAGTTTGGTGAGGAGGATTGAGTTTAGAGAGGGGCAGATAAGTGGTGGAGTGAGTAATACGCGTATACTGCCTGTGAGTGATGGGATTATTAACGAAGTGAGGAGAGTGCATTCAGAGGTGGCTTCGGTGTCGCTTCCGGTCACCCATGTGGGTATTAGTGGGCAGTCTAGGCCTTTGAATCAATTGAGCATATCAATGGTGGAGAACATGCAGGGTGGCAGTGAAATTGTGGAGAAAGAGAAGAGGACGCCAAAAGCAAATCAGTTTTATAGGAATTCGGAGTTTTTACTTGCAAAAGATAAGTTTCCACCGGCAGAGAGTAACAAAAAGTCCAAAATTAATGGAAAGAAGCAAGGAGGAGAATTGTTTGGTTCAGGGAGCAAATTTTTCAGGAGTTGTAGTGCTTTGCTTGAGAAGTTGTTGAAGCACAAGCATGGTTGGGTGTTTAATGCTCCTGTTGATGTGAACGCTCTTGGTTTGCATGATTACTTTACCATTATTAAGCATCCAATGGACTTGGGGACTGTGAAGTCGAAGCTGAACAAGAACTGGTACAAGTCACCAAAAGAATTTGCTGAGGATGTCAGACTTACCTTTCACAATGCCATGACATATAACCCGAAAGGGCAAGATGTTCATATAATGGCGGAGCAGTTATTGAAGATATTTGAGGACAAGTGGGCAGTTATAGAGTCAGACTATAATCGTGAAATTAGGATTGGTGCAGACTATGAGATGGGTTTTCAGACACCCACTTCAAGGAAGGCTCCTCCATTGCCTCCACCTTCTCTTGATATGAGAAGGATTTTGGATAGATCAGAATCGATGACACATCCTATGGATCCAAGACATAAAACCATTAGCACTACTCCTTCGAGTAGGACCCCTGCTCCAAAGAAGCCCAAGGCAAAGGATCCACATAAAAGGGACATGACATATGAGGAGAAGCAGAAGCTTAGCACAAACCTACAGAGTTTACCTTCAGAGAAGTTGGACAACATTGTACAAATTATAAAGAAAAGGAATTCATCACTCTTTCAACATGATGATGAAATTGAGGTGGACATTGATAGTGTTGATGCTGAGACTCTATGGGAACTTGATAGGTTTGTCACCAACTACAGGAAGAGTTTGAGCAAGAACAAGAGGAAGGCCGAGCTTGCAATTCAAGCCAGAGCAGAAGCAGAGCGTAATGTGCAGCAGCAGGTAAAGCTTTGAATCACATCACTCTTCTTTGATCCCTTTTGGTGGGAATCACGTTGCTAAGTGCATTGTGGTTATCCTTTCTTTGCAGACCCAAGCCCCAATTGTGGAGGAGGTGCCAAAGGAAAGCAGAACAGGTAATCCAGGTTATCAGTAATAATGAATTTCAGTTTATTAGTTGATGATTGAATTGGTGAATTGAAACTTGATAATTTGTTTTCTCCTCTCACTAGTAGATGAAAAGAATGCTTCTGCATCATTGCCGGTTCAGATGGACAAACAGGGGGATAATGGAAGTAGGTCAAGTAGTTCGAGCAGCTCTAGCAGTGATTCTGGATCTTCTTCAAGTGGTACTGTGATGTGTCTCTAACTTTGTTGCAGATATGAAGTATAGTAAATCCAACCTCTTTGCTGAAGTTTTATTGTTTCTTTTTCTTCTTTTTCCCTGTTTGTTGCAGATTCTGACAGTGAAACTTCCTCATCTGGAGGCAATTCACCAAGGACTTGACATAATCTATTCAGGTGAGGTCATACCACCTGTCTTCTGTACGAACTGAGTTTTCTTTTCCCTTGACCTTTTGCTGATTTAGCTTTGTTCTTCAGTGTACTTGATATATAAATATATCCATGGTGATGTATTTTCTTAGTAAATGCAATATCTAAATTTAATATATTTTGAAGTCTTCAGTGGTAGCTTCCACTGAGACTCACATATGGAATTGCTGATAGTATGATTCAGTATACAGAGTATTTGATTTATGATGGCAGTGGATGGTAATGGTGGAATATCAGATGATCACTGATATGGGAATGTTAAACCAGCCTGTCCATACTTCTGTTGGTGCATAATTAGATGGATGACTGCTGCAATTTTTCTCCGACATATGTTGATTTATGGCATGGAGATGTAGTGTTTTTTAAGTCTTTGTGTAGCTCATAGCTGTAGGTTTTCTATGTGGAATCTTGCCATGTAAGCTAAATATATTGGAATTTTTTTAAATCAAGTTTTTCTATTTTCTGACAATATATACCACAACAGGGGTAGATTAGGTGTAAGTTTTAGGACGTTCTGCTATTAATTTACTATCATTAGTAGATAGTGTACTCTTACTTAGAAGATGGGCATTAAGGCCTTTCTTTCTTGTCATTACTTTTCATCATATGGCTGTTGGGTACCATGTATGCTTTATGATTTCTTATCTTATTGATTAGATGAAAGTGGCTTTGTAGAAAGAATAATTATAATATATGTAGAACTGGTCGTGGAATTGGTTATTGGCCATTCAATGTGCATGTAGGCTGTGGGGGTGATAGTTGACACCATGAGGAGAACTTCCGTGTAGTTTCTTGTGTTTGCAGACCTGTTTTTCCTACATTCTATTGTGTTTGCAGTTTACCTAAATCCATTCAATTTGGTTTCCCATGTAGTCTTTGTTTAAAAGTGTTACTTCTCCAAGGATAAAATGATGAAATATGATCGGAGGATTTGATTATTTAGCAGACATCAGAAGAGCACAGTGGAATGAATTAAAGTATCTTGCAAACAGTAAAATTGTAATGTGCAACACCTACTATAATTTCAAGATGGTGTAATTTTCTTTTACAAAAATAATTTGGCGGTATTTGCATTCTTGTCATAAGATAATTTATGTCAGGAAATCAGATACCATAGACTATTTTCTTGTTCTGATTTTTTTTCCCTTTTAGAAGACCAATCATACGTTGTTACTTTCCGGTATTTTGAACATTCTCAGTGGTTGCTTGATTGTGCAATGTAAGGGGCCCATCGTTTTGTCAGTGGTTTGACCGGTGGTTGTTGTAAATTCATATCTTCTTATTTTATTTGTTTTTTGGACAGTAATTAGCTAGTTCTGGTTGTTTGTTAACTTATCATGTTGCCATCAATTATTTATACATTTTTGTACTTCTCTCCTTTGGAATTTCTTTCTATTTTCATAAACTGGCTAAAGTGGAATATATAGAAGTTTATTGTTTTTGGATATGACATTGCGTTGCAGTTTTTGTCTGAGAATGCATTGCTTTGAAATTGAAGTAATGAAAACTCCATCTTGATGTTGCTTATAGACACCATTAAAGAGAAGCTAGCAATTTAGCATATTTGTTTTTTGTGACATGCCTTAATAAGTTGGCACCTGCCATAGGATCTTAAATAAAATTCTCCTTTCATTTACCTTACTGCATTCTGCTATCAGCCATACTTGTGACATCGTGAAATTGCCATCTCAAACTAGTTTTGGTTGTTTGTTAACTTATCATGTTGCCATCAATTATTTATATATTTTTGTACTGCTCTAATTTGGAATTTCTTTTTCCTTTTAACTGGCTAAAGTGGAATATATAGAAGTATATTGTTTTTGGATATGACAATGTGTTGTAACATTTGTCTGATAATGCATTGCTTTGAAGTTGAAGTAATGAAAACTCCATCTCGATGTTGCTTATAGACTCCATTAAAGAGAATATAGCAATTTAGCATATTTGTTTTTTGTAACAACTCCATCTCGACGTTGCTTATAGGCTCCATTAAAGAGAAGATAGCAATTTGGCATATTTGTTTTATGTAACATGCCTTAATTAGTTGGCACCTGCCATAGGATTTCATATAAAATTCTCCTCTCATTTACCTTACTGCATTCTGCTATCAGCATGCTTCTTGTGACTTCGTGAAATTGCAATCTCAAATTAGTTAGATATTTGTATTATCTGATTTCTAATCTTGGTTCTTTTGTCCCTTTTTATGGTTGATTGCAGTCTTTAGTGTAGATGATCAGCTATTAGCTGGGGTGAAGCTTTGGGACGCTGATTAGGTTTTGAATCTGCATTTGGTGTACAGTGGAGAAGTTCTTGTTGCCAGCAACGATATGACCACTTATCGCGGGGTCTGTTTCTTGCTATTGTCAGACCCGGCTTACACTATTCAGGCGTGGCTTATCCCAAATTTGTATAATACTAGTAGGATGTTGTGATGATTAGTATCGGCTGGTTTGTTTACGTAGCATCTGTACATTGCTAACTACTGCTACTTGCCCTTAGTTTCTTTTAGTTTCTGCTGCAGATTTAGAATTCTTTGGTGTTATACAGAAGATAGCCTGTAATTCAAGTTAATGAAGTTAGAATCACTCGATATGAAATGATTTTTTTGCAGGGTTGTGTTGTGTGGATGTATATTTTTCTACGGAGTTAATTTAGTAGGTTATGTAATTTATTATATGGTGAGTTTTTAAACACGTAACAAAATTATGTATAACATTATTATTATTATTTTGATAGAGTATTACATTATTAATTATGAAGAAGTTGTAAAATGATTAACAACATTATTAATTATGCAGAAGTTGTGAAATGATTAATAATATTACGTGACAGTATTGTTTATTATATAATGAGTTGTATAGTCTATTAGATAATCTCTTTATATATGTGTGTTAGGGGGTTGTGGGAGACCATTTGTAATTGTTTCATACTAATATTATCTTGAACTTCTCGGCTCATGTAACATTCGTGATTCTATTCTTTACATTTTGCAGTGGTTTGAGAGGTGGAGTTCTTCTTAGCAGCAGCTATGTCTGTATTCTGGCGTGGAAACAATTGGCTTTTAAAATTTGTATTGACGGGACTTGTTCAATTACTAAGCTAATGTTGTTTGTGTATTAATTTTGAGTGGCATCAGAGCCGATCTTTAATTTTGTAGGTTGTATATTTGAATAAGTTTTTAAGTTATCAACTCATTTATGCCTTAATATCTAAGGAGACTAGAGAGAACAACCAGCTTTTATCATTATGGATCCTTCATCATCTGAGTCATTCATTCCTCTCCCAGCCTTTTTCCCTTCTCCAACTACATTTATTCTCTCTCTTTCACTCCGATTTATTCTCTCTCTTTCACTCCGATCCACCGATTTTTCAAGAATGGACCATCTGTATGAAATCATTTACTTATCAGAGGAAAATAAAGTATCCGTGGCTGACCTCCCCATAATTAACCCCTACCATGCCTTTTTCAAGCTCCAAAAATCTATTTTTACCTCTCTCAAACAGTTGATAACACCAAATCGACTCAAAACCAAAGAATATGTACAAGCAACCAAATTCGACCAACACCTCCTCCCCGCTTCAACCGAAGAACAAGTAGTGACCTTCAGGTTCCCTGAGAACCTTCTCCCTCACTGGTTAAAACAAGGCTACACTCATATGCACTTTGGAGCTGTTCGATTTGCCTTGACCCTCCATGGTCGGAAAGAGTTTGAAACTGTTGCCCGCATCGCATTGCTTGATGGACGATTCTCTAGGTACAAAGACGCTTGCATCGGTACGATGCAAACTACATTAAATGCTGGCACAGTATTAGTCACTCTGTACCTTAACTTTTGCATGCCCCTTACAGACCCTAGTCTCTTTTCAACCCTAAAAGCACAGATCCACATCACGGGGGCAGTACCAAAAGGAAATACATATTCAGTCACACTTCACTACCAAATGGTCTACCGGGTCCAAAATCATGCCCTGGACTTTGGAACGCCCCACATCAGTCAAGATGCCATCCTACTCTGTAGAATCAAACAAGGTACCAACATGCACCTATGTGCCAAGATAACTCTCTAATGAAGAACTGGTAAGATCACAAACAATCCCAGCCACCCAAACCACTACAAACCACAAACTATAATTTCTTTCAAAGACGGGACGGACAAACTGAGATCTGTTTTGAGAAACCAGGTCCTTCAGCCCCACCATTTCCAACCCAGTTCACATTCAACCCGGCCAACCACCCACAAGAAACAGTCCCTATTGTCTCTTTTTCAAGACAAAGGAGACCCATTTACCAATTCAAGATAGAGGATGGCCATTGCCACTGGGATCCCTTTTGTAGCTGTCAGTCATGTCAAGACGACAGATCAGATGATGAGAACTTTACCAAAAGACAAAGACAGAAAAAGAAAAAGCAACACTCCTAGTGTTCCCTCGAGAAAAGATATCATAATGGCGACTCAGATGTCAGGCTCCTAGGACAGCTGTCTGGAAAATTTGATTATTATGTCACATACTCTGCCCCACATCACAACCCTCTTCCAAACTGTAAACCACACAAAAAGAACATACAACCACCAACATGCAAACCGAAACCTCAACTCCTAAATTCCTTAAACCCTATTCCACAAATTTATATGTTCTCGCCTGTATACTTTCCTCCCTTAACCCCTCAACACAACCCTGAAGAAAACACTGTCCAGCAATGGAAAGTAAAACAACCAAACACTAGACGGGCAGACGAAAATTTTGAACAAACAAGTCCTACGGATGTGGTTTTCAACTGGCAGTCACAGAATGTTGTAGCCCAAAATAATGCTCTTAAAAGGATTGAAGAATCACAGGCAAGGATAGAAGCCAAAATTGACAATGGCTTTACGACCCACCAGATGCTGATAGACAAACTCAAACTTGAAATTAAAATGCTACACGAACATGTGCTAGATCTGGTTCAACACGGTCTCCCCTTTCAAGAGCAGGAAAAGAAAATCAATCACTTGAAAACTCAACTACGAAGCCTCGAACAAGACATCTTTCAGCCGTGGCGACCAGTAGACATCCTGCCCAAGGCATCACACCCTACCATGTACCAAGTCTCTTTCTATCTTTGGTGACAGTTCTACACTCATTCCAAAAAAGAAAGACAAAAAGAAAAAGCATGCCTCCGAGCCATCCACTACATTCACGGCCTCAACCCGGGACACAATCAGAGAACCCATCTTTAAAACCCTACCAACCCCACCCCCAGAATTTTATCGGAACCCGAACCCCATGACATCCATTTTTCCTTTAACCACAAGGAATTAACTATTTACCCTCACCACGACACCAACACCACAAACAGCCTCAGAACCTGAATCCATCTCTGAGTCAACATCATTGTCAACAACCTCCCTGATTCCACCCTAATACATGAACACTACACCCTCAGACCCACAGGCATCAAGACCACAAACAGAAGTTCATGAACCAGATTCCTCTATAGATGAGGCAGAAACTCCCCTACGAAGACAAGCCTAATCATTGCGACTAGAAAACACAGAGAAAAAATACTGGCTAACTCTCGATGATGTCAGCCCTCACCAATGGGTTGATCGCATTTCAAGTTCCAAGCATGATGCTTAGCTGAGCAACAAAAGGCTGAAGTAACCATCCATGAAGTCATACAAAAGGCCATCGCCTGATTCCAAGGGATACTAAAATACTGGTACCTTAATTTGGGAGAATATAGACAGCGCATGCTACAACAAAATGATTCAATCGAACAATTCATTGGCATTTTATTTAATGAATTTATCAGAGAAGAAGGTCAGATAACACACAAAGCCTGCGAAGAATTCTTTAAAATGAAGTGTTGCTCATACAAACGAAAAGACCTTGAATTACATTTCAAAAAAGCTATAGCCAGATATTACATTTTGGGATTTGATGACCCTAATATGAAACAAGCCTATTTTAATTCAGTCCCAGAACCACTAGGACAAAAAGCCCTAAGACTCCTTGATTCAAAGAACAGAAATCTGCAAAACTCCTCCATAGGAATGATCCAACAGGCAGTCTTATCGGCTCTAGACAAGTTATGCGTACGCCATAAATTCTTTAAAGACTTTGATCTCACGGGCAAGCGAATCCAAAAGGCTTGTGAACGACGTGATCTGCAGATTAAATGCCCTGGAAAAGAATGCTCTTGCAGGACTCGAAAAAAGCATCATCACCGGAAGTTTAAAATCCGACAACCATTCTCCCGGCCACACAGGTCCAAAAAGAGATTTTTTTTTTGAAGAAAATTAGCCTTTTCGAGAAAAAGGAACAGATGCTTTATTTGTGGGCAAAAAGGATATTTTGCAAAACAATGTCCTGAAAAAGATAAAAGAAAAAAGATGCTGTCGGCCATCAGTGCCATTGCAAAAGACGAACCCATCAACTCAGACCTGGAATCTCTTTTGTCCGAGCAAAACAGTGAGGATAGTGACACAATCCTTGTTTACTTAGAATCCGAATCAAAATCCTCCTCAAGCTCTGTTTCAGAGTAACTGAAAATCCAAACAGAACCATTACAATCACCCATACCATCCAAGCCACTACACACAGTATCCGTCTCAATGCTAGAACTCCAGCTATACCCATCCAAATACAGTAAGCCAATCAAAGTAATTGGACTACTTGACACCGGCGCCGCTGCTTCAATTCTCAACCCAATCATCCTCCCGGAGTCCTACTGGAAACCCTATCACCAAACCTTCCGAGCAGCCAATGATGAATTATTTACTGTATCCATGATCAGTAAGCTAATTTATCTACAGTTCTTTCCAAACCTCAAAATCCGCCATAAACTATTAGGCTCGGACCTCTTAGGAAAAGACCTGATCATAGGCTTTGATTTGATCCAAAAACTCTTGGAAAAGAAAGTTTTTACCAAGCTTAATGGATTGAAGTTGAAAGCCCATTTTTTACCATGGTCAACCATCCTAAACTATTTTTCCATCACCCCTCTCAATGCTGTCTTTGAACAAATCAAACACCACTCTGCATCAAACAGCTACTCCGAATTCCTCCTCAAATGTCCCCACCCGTTGTGGAAAAATCAAGAATGTTTTGTCTGACTACCTTTCCACATGGACGAACATATCAACCCAACCAAAGCTAGCCACCCTAGCATGCCACTAGACCATGTTGACATAGCCAACGCAGAGCTCACACAACTGTTACAAGAAGGACTCATTGAACCCACTTCCTCACAATAGGCCTGCCAAGCCTTCTATGTCAATAAACGCAGCGAGCAAATTAGAGGAAAATTAAGATTGGTCATTAATTATCAACCTTTAAACTCTTTTTTGCAAGATGACAAGTTTCCCCTACCCAACAAACAGACTCTATTCTCAAGGATTGCACAGGCAAAGGTGTTCTTAAAATTTGACCTAAAAACAGGATTTTGGCAATTAGGGGTCCACCCTGATGACCGACACAAAACAAGATTCTGCATGCCTCACCACCACTACCAATAGACCGTCCTACCTTTCGGTCTCAAAACTGCCCCATCCCTTTTCCAGAAAATGATGATGAAAATCTTTGAGCCAATCCAAGACCAGGCCCTCATCTACATCGATGATATCTTGCTTTTCTCGAAAAACATTGACGAATACTATGATCTTCTTTTGAGATTTGGCAGCATTCTACAAGAAAATGGCATCATGATCTTACCCACAAAGTGCCACGCAGGTCTTGAAGAAATAGATTTCCTAGGGATGCGAATAAAGAATGGACAATATGAACTCCAACCCCACATTGCAGAACAACTGACCAGATTCCTCGACGACAACCTGACAAAGACCCAAATCCAACAATTCCTCGGCATTGTAAATTACATGTCGGATTTCATACAGCACCTCTCACAGATCACGAAGCCCTTGTTTCATATGCTAAAAAAGAATCCTTCACAGTGGCAGCAGCAACAAATGTCAGCCGTAAGACTGCTCAAAGAAAAGCAACAGACCTGCTGCCCTTACAAATCCTATCACATGGAAAGAGAATCCTACAGACAAATGTAAGCGACTACCATTGAGGGGCCATCCTTCTAGAAGAAACCAATGGAAAACGATAAATTTGCGGGTATAGAAGCGAGGCCTTTTCAGACTCAGAGCTCCACTACCACAACACCTTTAAAGAAATATTGGCAGTAAAACGGGCAATTGAAAATTTTGAATTTCACTTGATTGGACACAAATTCATGGTCGAACTGGACATGTCAACATTTTCTCACATGCTGAAGTTCAAACAGAAATGCATTCCAAACTAGCAACTGCTAAGGTGGCAACAGTGGTTCTCTAATTTCTCATTCGAAGTCAAACACATCAAAGGCAAAGACAACACAGTGGCAGACTTCCTCTTTCAAAACCTTATAAATACCAACAGCCCGCTCACCAACCACATCACTACCAAACACACGATCAAAAGGCTAAAACACAAATTCTATTCTACCATCCTCCTGATGGCAGCCTCCTCGTCCTCTGCCTCCTCCCCCACTGCTCCTCCAAAACCATTCATCATTCATCTGCCAGTCCAGTTTGCCCCTTCAAAATTTGAAGAAAGAATCTGGACCAGAACTATCAGGTCAAACCCCACTGAACTCATAAGAGAGTATGCCATCCAAGCTGTTGAAGAAAATGGATGGGGCCTTATTGGCACCCCGCTATTCAACCTAACCTACCCATTCTTCTACCTATTCACAGTCATCCCTTTCGAAGCCTGGTCCAAAAGCGTTCTTTACCTGTTATGGTACCTATTAGATTCCTACACCATTGCAATGGAATTCTCTGTCCTGAAAATGAAAAAATAGCTCGAAACAGTCTTATCTAGCCACGATGCAATCACATTCTTACAATGATTTTTCCCCTGCGAACAATGGCTAGTCAAGTTCAAGAGGCTAATACATCAACACAGTCAATCAAGAATGCCACTCAAAAGATTTCATATCATCATTCTCTTCCAACGTAAGGGAATGATTATATCTGATCATAAGGTGCATTACTATCCCATCGTCGATGACTACTTTATATTTTCATACCCCCTGCATCTATTCTGGGATAACCATAGAGCAGAAATGAGAGAACTAGAAAGAGTTCTTGCAGAGAAAAACTAGATTATCCCACTAGCTGTATGGATAGACCTTGAAGACTGTGCCCCTTGGGAAACCACAGACGAAGACTTCTCATACAGACTCCAACAAGCATCCAATATCCATAAACGCAGATAGACCGAACAACACCAACGCTATACCTAATAGTACTACCAGTACTGTCGAGCCAGAATCGATCACGAAAATTCTCCTCCTATAATCATCCCATTAGAACTCTAGGAGACAAACACTCAGATGCATGATGCCTCATCTACCCTTGCAGAACCACCAGACCTATCCCTCTCCCTGTACCAAGATGCTCAACTCCCACTCACCGAGTCACAAGCCCAACAAAAAGCAAGACTGTTATCCCGTGAGTTAGCCCCACAAGAAGCCAAAATTCATGATGAAAGCAATGACGACATCAAGCAGCTGGAAGAGTTCATGGAAGAATATGAAAGCAGACTGGCCAGGCGTGCTTGGAAATAGACTGGCCAAAGCTCATAGATTTTGTTTCTGCAACTTCAACATCCTCTCTAAAAGTGCTCGATTTAATTGCCATAGCTACAGGATTGCCACCATTGTCTCTGATAATAGCACCTGGCTTAACTATGTTTTTGTTTTGATCCATTGCAGCATCACTATTAACTCTGTACCATCCATTTGAAATAGAGTCAGCACCGGAGTATCATGGCTCTCCCTCTCACTACCATTCTTAGTTTGAGATGAATTGTTTGAGCTGTAAGAGTTATAGAAGGCCTCAACTCTTGCCACTAGTTGGATTGGAGGGTTTTCTTTGCTGTTCATAACAAAGTTGTTCCTATTGTTCCAGTTAGCCCAAAGAAATAGAACAAATTTTGTTGCTACCTCTCTTGTTTAAGTTTCAAACACAAATTGCATAAGTTGCCATAATTCGTTGATCTGCATTCTTTTCAGTAATTCAACAAAATTAGTGCAGTTTCATACTTTCTTGGCCTTTTTACACCAGATCAGAGCATGAGCAGTGCTCTCTAGTTCACTATGACATCTTGCACAAACAGGATTATCAATAATTTTCTTGATGGCCAAGAAAAGTCCTACAGGTAGCATATTGTTCGTGGCTCTACATAAGAAGATTCTGACCTCCTATGGGATTGGACACTCTCATATGCATTTCCAAACCTTCTTGGAATTTTTGGATGGTTCTGGTCCATTTGTATACTTTATTTTGAAAGTTAAATGGTAGCCACTTTTTATTGTGAATACCTACTATTATAATAATGCCAACAAATTGAATCCTCCTCTTCTTTTAGAGGTAACTAAATCTTTTTAATCAATTCAACATCATCTTCTATAAATACTTGCTCCATGGTTTCTTTATTCTAGGTCTTATCATCCCTGTTGTGTGATTTCTATAACACAAACTAACGCAAGTGCACGTATCGCAACAAGTAATAAAGTGATAAGTAGAGTGTCGATCCCACGGGGAATTGTTATTACTTGCTAAGTACTAAAATTATGTTCTCCTATTCTTATTAAAGCTATTGGCAATTTAATGGTTTTAATATCTAAACTAACTAAACAAGAAATAATAATAATTACAAGAATTGAGCAAGGAGAACAATTGTGATAGCACAAATACTCAGATGCCTAGGATTACAATAATCCCTCAATACTTCACTTGAATCCAACTACTCCCCTTAGAACTATCAATATGAATGTCAACCAAGAACTCTAATATCCTCACAAGCCTCTTTTGCAGGTCAAGTGAGTATATCTCATTCAATTAACTATCTATATGTCTATGATAATCAAATTGAAATAAGATTCATTAAGTTCAAATTCTCTAAATGGTCATATATGCCTATGAGTATATGTCTATCTCATATGAAACTCATGCTTTTACACCATGATCATACATCAATTTATCCATGGCCAACACAAAATTTCCTTTGTCAAGTTCATAAAGGTTCCCTAATCAATCTAATACATTTTCATGTAATTAGAAGCATTTAGCATAGAACAAATTGAACAATTCCATACCAATATGATAAATAAGGGAAAATAATCAATCCAAGCTACATATTGAGTTCACATTGTAATCCTAGCAATAAAACTTAGTTCATAATTGAAAATATAAGTTTGAAGCATCTAACAACATCATTATACATGTTGGAATCAACAACAAATACGAATTTGAAGAGAAGAAGAAATTTCCCTTGATGCAATGGTGATGTTCTTCCTCCAAAATGCAGAAATTCTTCTTCTTCCCTTTGATTTTTGCCTCTTGTTGTTGATTCTTGCTTCCAAGACCCAAATGAAGTGTTTATTTTCGTGCTCTCAACTGCCCCTTTGCTCCTCTTCCTCCTTTGGCTAAACAATGGGTGTTTATATAGGTAGGGTTGCAAAAAGAGGACAAAAATGCCCTTAAGGAGTGCCTAGAATTCAGCGCCGCGGCGCTGCGATTCAATGCCGCAGCGCTCACTTTCTGCAATTGGCGTCGCGGCGCTGAAATCCAGTGCTGCGGCGCTGCACTGTAGCAATTGGCGCCGCGGCGCTGAAATCCAGTGCTGCGGCGCTGTACTGTAGCAAACAGTGGTACTGTAGCTATAGTGGTACTGTAGCAACAGTGCCTTCATTCGTATTTTTATCTCTAATGCTCCCATTTGCGTCCGTTTTCCGGTATTTTTGCTCCGATAATGCTTCAACCTATAAAACAACATTAATACGCATAAATAGCCCAATTATTGAGATAAATTGAACAAATATCAAGTTAGGAAGATAAAATAGTTTATACAATTACGCCTTATCAATCCCCAATCAAAATATCTACTTTGTTGTTACATAGGAGAGTATATGGGGATATTGGCTTGAAGGTGGAAGCTGTTGGAATCTAGTTGCTCCTATAAATATTTCTTTCTTGCCATTACTAATGAGCCATCTCATTTCTTTATTTAAAAGTTGTCTCCCTCATAATATACTCCTCTAGGTATATGAAGGGCTTTGACCAATTTTAGCATCCAAAACTTTCATATTTCTGAAGTATCTTACTTTTAAAACTCTAGCTATCAAAGAGTCTGGTTGTTGGATTAATCTCCACCCTTACTTAGCAAAATAGGATTGATTAAAACATGAGAAGTCCCTAAAACTTAAGCCCAGATCCCTTGCTTTTGTTAACATTTTTTTAGCTTGTCTAGTGTATTCTCTTGTTCAGATTTTTTGATGCCCCCCTCCCCCCCAAAATTTGGTTACTAGTCCTTAGACATCCTCACAAATGCCTTATGGAAGCTTGAAGACATATATTACATATATAAGGACAGCTTGGGGCACTGCTTTAATTAGAATCTCCTTCCCTACTTGAGAACAGCTTCTCATGCCAACCTTTCACTTTATAGGCAATTTTAAGCTTACGATCATTAAAGAATTTTCCTATTTCTACCAATCATTGGAGGTAAGCCAAAGAATTTTTCATGGATCGATACCTTATTAAGCTAGAACACCTTTTGAATTGCCTTAGTTTGCTACTGGGGAATGTAAAAGTTAACAAAGATAATAGACTTATCATAGTTGAACAATTGCCCAGAGGCCAAGAAGTATCTATCAAATGATTGTCTTAATGTTATGCATTCTTGCTTGGTGGCTTTATCACAGACCAAGCTATCATCAGCAAAAACAAGATGGGATATAGATAGATTTTGCTCAATTTGATACCATTAATATGTTTATTACTTTTTACTGACTATAATAATGATGAAAACAAAAGATATCTACTGACTACAAAAGCTATCATCAGCAAACACGAATATTACTCACCTCAAGAAGACTCTTCATTGATGGCTCTATAGAATATCTATTGGAGGTCCTCGTTAGTCTGTTCAGTACCCAGTACTCACTAAATACCTACATGCTTATACGAGCTTTCGCTAAGCCCACAATCTGCTAAATTAACCTTTTAGACATTCCAGATATAGACACATACTAATCTGGAAGGAATACCAATCGACCCGTGTCGACAACTATAAATCAGGATTGATAAATTTGAGAACATTACTACACAATAATATTTCTTAGCACTATTTACAACTCCTTACAATTATGTCATTACTATAATATTTTTGAGTCTTTGTTCCAATTTAGATAAGGTTTGAATTTTGTTAATTCTTAGTTTATTGACTTAATACATATAATTTATTCATTTTATCTTATATTTAATTCTTTTATGATACCTGATCAGTATCTTGAATGACTGAGAAACCATGATGAACTCGACAGATGAATTCTTGTGTTTAGCCTAGGATAGTTTGATGTAGGATAGAAATATACCTAGATGACATGTATGGTATAATTTAAACATGTTCTTAATGAATTACATTCTATTCTGATTACAATAAACATATAGGTAATTGTTATAATGTGTAATATAGTCACTCGACTATCGACAGAGGCTTATGATGAGATTAGAGTCTAGCCAATCAATTTGTATTAAAAGATTAACTAAAAAGTTAATTAATCCAATGAAATACTAGGGAATGAGTTGAAACCCTAGATTATTCTTAATTAGTGAATTCAACCCTTTAATTATGTTTAATTAATCTTAGGTTTAATTTGATAGTATTAGGTTAATTAGATTTAATTCATCTTTAGATTTTGCTGGATAAAAGTAAAGTAGAATTAATTTTAGTAATTAGTTGTAAGAAATAGATTAAATTATCCCTGTGGGAACGATAAGTTGGACTTAAATCCTATATTACTTGATACAATAGCGTGCACTTATGCTTAATTATTATTGCATATATCAATTATGAAGCTATAATGGCAGCTCTAAATTTCTTATTGGATTTGATTCTCTAAAGCTTAACACTTAAGTATTCCAAAAATTCACTATCGGTTTTTTTTCTTAAAGCCTAAAACACTCAAATTTTCATCTCATAAAAATTGCCAAAAGCCTATTTTGTTCATCTCATGAACTAACAAATGCAAAATTACCAAAACCATTTTTTCACACTTTGTCAAACTTAAATAAGTCAAAGAGCTAAATTCTTTCTATCATCTCATGAAGATAAAGAATGGTCTTATTCAAGCCAAGCCCAAAAGGCCATCAATTTTGTTCATCTAATGAATAAAAAAAAAACTTGACCGAATCTAGCTAAAGAAATAAGAAGACAATACTTGTCTCATTTCTTCTTCTTTCTTTGAACATGGCTGAATGAATTAATTCTCAAATTCAAAACAACTTTTGCATTTTTTTATACTTTGACTTTTGTAAGTTAACACATGCATTATAACATGTCACTTGTCAACTTAATTTGCCTTTAAACAAGGAAATTGTCCCATTGTTGTGTGGTTTCTAACTAAGTGCAAGTACACGCTATCACAACAAGTAATATAGGAATTAAGTCCAAGTATCATTCCTATGGAGACTTATTTAATCTAATTATGTAAATCAAGTAATATTCTTTAATTAATATAATTTTAATAAACAACACCTAATCTTAATCAAAAAGCAAACAAGGGTTAAATTCATCAATATAAAAGGAATCTAGAGTTTCAACTTATCCTATAATATTTTATTGAACCTATTAATCTCTTAGTTAATCCCTTACTAATAAATTGTTGGCTAGAACACAAATTTCGTTATAAGCCTCTATCGATGGTCAAATAATTATATCTCATTCTAACAATTACCTATATGTCTATAGCAATAAGAATAGTATAAATCACATTATGAACAAGTCTAATAATGCCATAAATGCTATCTAGGTGTATGTTTATTTTACATGGAACTTATAGTTATTACCTTATGATCATATATCAAACTATCTTAAGTTAAACACATAAATTCCTCATTCGAGTTCATTATGGTTCCTTGCACAATCATTATATTGGCTAGATATAAAGAAACATTAAACGCAAAATAAAATGAATCAATTTAATTTTATTGAGTTCATAAACTAATAGAATTAATAATATCCAACTACATATTAAGTTCAAAAGTCTAACCCTAGATTAAAAATATTTATTTAATAATGAATCTAAGAGTTCCAACGCAATTAATGAAAAACATAATGAACAAGATCATAGGAATAAAAGGAGATAAGAAATTAAACAAGGTAACGTCCTAGATTGCTTCTTTCTCTCTCTTAATTGATGTGCAAGTCTTAATATTCAATTTTATATCTTTTCTTTGATCTTTTGTTGTTTTTTGTTTTCTTTTTCTCTTTCTATTAATCTCTAGCATTCTCCTCTTTTGGCTATAAAAAAGTGTCTTTTTATAGTTCTTCCTAACCCTAGGGTCGTGTGGCTTGGAATCCAAGTCGTATTAGGAGTCCTGAAAATTAGATTTTTTAGTCATATGAGCGCCATGGTGCTGGGTGGTGGGTGCCATGGCCGTCAGACCTAGAAAATAATACTTGAAGTATCTGCTTGTGCGTTGGCCCAGATTTCTTCATTTTGCATCTTATTTTTCCAGTATTTTTACGTCGTGGGTTGAAAACCTATATTTGATCAATAACCTCAAATAAATAGTTAAATACTCATGATTTAGAACAAACTCTAAGTTTAAGAGGATGAAAATACTAGTCTATATACACTCTTATCAAATACCCTCAAACTTAAGACTTTGCTTGTCCTCGAACAAAATAAAAACAAAAATATTCACAAATTACTCTTGACTCAATATCAAATAAAAAATCAAAACTAAAACAAACTAGATTAATTAGATGATTATAATCATTATTTCAAAGAATGTTGAAATGGTACAAGTTTTTCAGAATTTAATAAACAACTTTTGATAATTCATAATATCATTCATCAAGTTTTTCATTCTCTCATATGATTAATCACTTTTGTGTGTGTATGTAATAAACAAGTAAATAGTTAAATGATATCTCGATTTACTCAATAGCTTGAAATAGTACAAAAAGAGAATATCTCGGCATAAATTTATAATAACACTACTATAAGCTTATTTTTCATACCATTCTCTACTAATGTAGAAAGACACATTCTAGAGATCTATTTAGGACTTTTGTTAGCTTCTAATAAAATGTTAGGGTCAAGGTGTGATATAAGGATAAATATATGAGGTTCAATTCACACCAAGCACCCATAGACTTTACCTAGAAACCTATTGATTTCTTATTCCTTAATTTGCCTCCCCTAAATTTATGGTATTTTCATCTTTCTTCTAATTACTATTTTTGAAAGAATTTCTTCTTTTTCTTAAGCTAAGGGTAAGAAACCTTTTTGTTAATTACAGTTTGAGCATTGCAACATTTTTGTCTTGATATATCTGTGTTTTTCTTTATCTTCTAACGCTTGCAAATGCATATTCTGCTTTTTAAATGCTTGTCTTGTTGTTGTAACCCTAAAAGAAGAGAAACGAAAGTAAATAAAAATAAAAATAAGCAAACATAAAAAAAATAAAAATTAACTTGAGTTGCCTCCCAAAAAGCATTTGATTTAATATTGTCGACTTGACGAGGCTTCCTCTATTCTTATAGTGGGTCAAAGTAAATGGTAGAGGCATGTTGGAATATATGCTTGCTGTCACTCTTGTTTTTGGACTTTTATAGCTTTGAAATTAAGTTTTGGGCAATAGCTTTTGCTTTATTTTCATTGCTTTCTTCTGAAAAGAGTTTAATCTTAAACTAGGGGAAAGAGTTCTTTTTGTCCATGTCTTTAAACTTTTCATGAGAGGTATGCTCATGCTTCTTCTTTATTTTTCTTCTGTGTTTTAGTGCTTTTTTTTTAATCAGAGGATTCATCATTTCCATCTCTTTTAATTACAGAAGTTGTTGTTTAGGTGCACCACATCAATACTGAAATAGTCTTCATTTTTTATTGGCAAACTTAATCTCCTTGAAGACTTTGAATGTTATTGTGTCGTCTTGTACCCTCATTGTCAACTCCCCTTTTTGTACATAAATTACAATTTGTTCAGTGGGTATGAATGGTCGTCCAAAAATGATTTGAATTTCATTATCTTCTTCTATATCTTGAACAATAAAATTAGCATAGAAGATGAACTTGTCCACCTTTTCTACTACGCCTTCTATAACTCCTTTAGGATAGGTAAGAGATTGATCAGCAAGTTGGAGTGTGACTTTTGTGGGCTTTGCTTCTTTCAAACCCAATTTGTTGCAAATAGAGAGTGGCATGAGATTTATTCTTGCTTCTAAATCACAGAGTACTTTTCTAAAGTTATAGTTTCTAATGGAACATGGTACATAAAGCTCCCGAGATCTTTGAGCTTAGAAGGAAGCTTTTTTTAAAGAATAGTACTACACTCATTTGTTAATGCTACAATATCATAATCCTCTAATTTCTTCTTCTTTGAAAGAATACTCTTCATAAATTTGATGTAGCTAGGCATTTGTTCAAGTACATTTGTAAAAGGAATATTTATGTGTAATTTCTTAAAACATTCAATAAATTTAAAAAAATTGCTTATCTAGCTTCTTTTTTTGTAGCCTCTATAGGAATGGTGGTGCTGGAGACTGCATTGGCTAGTTCTCCATGTAGTTGCTGGTATTTTATGCTATGTTTGCACTTTTCTACACTTTAAATTTTATTACACTTGAATACCAGTTTCTATAATTTTTTCTGTAGTAATTTCTACATTTTTCTGCTATTAAGATTTTGTTCTTGCACTTGTTTCTGCATTATTTTTCGGATAATTTTCTACTTCTGCACTTGTTTTATGCCTCTTTAGTGTTTGGGGAAAAGATATTTGTGGTCTATGGGGTTGTACTTCATCTTTCTATTATACCTTTTTCTTCTCCTTACTGTTTGGCATGCTTGATGATGGTGGTTGGGATGTGTTATTGTGTAAGACCTTACTTCTTCTTAAAGAGATAACTTGAAATTGCTATACATTTCCTCATGGATTAGATTTGGTGTCACTTGGTAGAGCTCCATAAGGTCTCTTATTAATTACTGCAATAAGCTATCCCATTTAAGTCTCAAAAATTTTCAAAGTTACAAAATGGTTTTGCATAATGGCATCAATTGACTTCATATAATGCATGGGTCTGTCTTCAGTGTCATAAATAGAGCTATTGATGTGATCTTCTATGTCTATTGATCAGTGTTGTTCACGTTGAAGTCTTCAAAATGCTATTTCGATCTTATGATAAAAAGAAATTAAATCTTAACTTTTTGTCCTTCACATGAACTGTCAAAATAAAATTTAAAAACGAATCAAAGTAAAAAAGAAAAAGAAAAATTAGAACTAAAAGCAAGAAAGTTTTTACTAAGCACAAGTGCACGCTATTGCAACAAGTAATATAGGAATTGAGTCCATGTATTGTTCCCATGGAAACTTATTTAATCTAATTATGTAAATCAAGTGCTAAAATTCTTATTTTTTATTTAGACGAAATCTAATGATGAATATTCTCTAATTAATCTAATTTTAATAAACTAAATCTAATCCTAATTAAAAAGAAAACAAGGGTTAAATTCACTAATGTTAAAGGAATCTAGGGTTTTAACTTATCTCCTAATATTTCATTGAATCTATTAATCTCTTAGTTAAAATCCTTTAATAATAAATTGTTAGCTAGAACACACATTTTATTATAAGTCTTTATTGATGGTCAAATAACTATATCTCATCCTAACAATTACCTAAATGTCTATGGTAATTAGAATAATATGAATCTCATTAAGAACAAGTCTAATAATGTTATAAATCTATCTAGGTATATGTCTATCTTACATGAAACTCATAGTTATTACCCTATAATCATGTATCAAACTATCATAGGCTAAACACATAAATTCCTCTTTTGAGTTCATTATGGTTCCTTGAACAATCATTATATTGGTTAAATATAAAGAAGCATTAAATGCAAGATAGAATGAATCAATATAATTTTTTTGAGTTCATAAACCAAGAGAATTAATAATATCCAACTACATATATAGTTCAAAAGTTAAACTCTAGATCAAAAGAATTTATTTCATAATGAATTTAATAGTTCCAAAGCAATTAATCAAAAACATAATAACAAGACCATAGGAATAAAAGGAGATGAGAAATTAAAAAAGGTGACGTCCCAGATTGCTTCTTTCTCTCTCTTGATTACTGTACATATCTTGACTTTCAATTTTCCACCTTTTCTTTGATCTCTTGTTGTTTTGTGTTTTTTTTTCTCTCTATTGCTCTATGATAATCTCCTATTGTGGATGTTAAAATAAGTCCTTTTATAGTTCTTCATAACCTTATGGTCATGTGGCTTAGAATCCAAATCGTATTAGGAGTCTTGAAAATTTGAGTTTTTTAGTTGCATGGGCGCTGAGGCGTCAGACTTGGAAAATAATATTTGAAATTTCTTCTTAGGCATCGTGGCGTTGACCTAAATTTTTTGAATTTCTTTTTTTTGCATCCTATTTTTCTAGTATCTTTATATTGTGGGTTAAAATCCTATATTTGATCAATAACATTAAATAAATAGCTAAATATTCATGATTTAGAGCAAAATCTAAGTTCAAGAAGATGAAAATATTAGTCTATATACACCCCTATCACCTATTGCATTAAGCCATGCATGTCACATGTCAGACTTAAATGGCCACTTGTCACTATGTCATTAATTAACAACAACCGTTAATTAAATAGTCATCAGCTTAATACTTAGGCTTATGCGCACCTCAAAAGATACTGAAACAAATCTTACTTTCTAAAATTTTTCCAAATCTAACAGTTCGATTTGGTCAATGAGTACACTTCATATTATAAGACTCTCTAGGTTCACACCCGTTTGTCTTACAAAATCTTTTTGCAAGTCTGTGAATGATGACTCACACATACATTATAATATATTATAGAATGACGTGTTGAATTATACAAGCTTAGGTCAACCATATCCGTATAATCCTTCCATCACATATATCATAGAAGAGTAGAGATATAGATCATCACCGTCAAATCTCTAAATGCTTGATCGTGAACTTATCTTTAGATTTTTATTTTCATAAATAATATCAGCAAACTCTCTTTGCGATATTATTTAACTCTATGGAAAACTCTTTTTTGGGATTTATTCTTGTGGTCTCAAGATTTCTTGAAATATAATTATTAGAGTAATAGGATATACAACTCACTTATATGAGCTAACAGATTCTATATCTATGCACACCGAACTCCATAAGCATCGGACTATACTTAACGATATCTATAGGTCAGACCATAAAAGGTCTCTAACATGCATGGAATTTATTGGGTGTCGATTAAACTGGGTGTATGCCTGTGGTATTTGTATCCAATATATATATATACATCAAATACATACATATACGCAATAGAAACTTAAAAAATCAATAATGAGCACAATTTATGCATTTTAATCACATTAAAATCAATTGAGAATTTTCACCTGTAGCCTTTGGATTAAAGAGCTGCTTGAGTTCGCCTCAAGTATAATCGGTTGATGGTTCTAACAATCAACTGTAGTGGGTTTGCCTGTCTAGAATAACAGCTTTGAATCCAACACTGGGTTTAATACTTTAAACTCAATTTATTTAAATTACCCTTGATTAACTCTTGATCAATAAAACAAATATGGTAATGCTTTTTAATGGTTTTGGCTTGATAGAGAAGATGATTAATTCAACACTTGAATTCAATTTTGAAAGAAACAATTTACTTTTTAATTTTCTCCTCTTTTGGCTGGCCACACAAATTGCATTAACCCCTTCATTTTGTTTCATTTAATCACATATATATAATTATTAATTAATTAAACTAAACCATAATTAAATCCTTAACTTAGATTTAATCTAACCAAAATAAAGTTAACTCTTAACTCTAGTTAGGTTAATATACTTGTCCAACAAGTATTCACTATTTAAATACTTAATTAACTTAACCTTAGTTAACTATTCAACTAAAGTTAAGTTATCAATTATTTAATGATTAAATGAATAAATATCTCATATTTATTAATTAAATAATCAATATGTAAAATTACCTTTGAGTGGGTTCCACCTAACCACACACTTGAGAAAACTTAACCAAATGCTCACTATGCGCCACGTGTCATTAATTAATTGGTTAATAAAAATTGTTAACTAAGTAATATACTTAACTCTTAAGTAGTAACATGCGCGTGTCCCGAGGGTCCCTAAAACAATTGTTCGATTCTGCTGGATTTTACTGGATTGAACTATTCAATTTGGTACGCTGTTTTAACATACAATAAGTATACTTTATATTACGGGACTCTCTAGGTCCATGCCTAATTTGTCAAATGAAACTATTCCATAAGTTCGTGATCAATGCTCCAAACACATGTCATAGATATTAAAAATTAGTACATTAGACCATCCAAGTTGAGGTCATAGCGCATACGTATAGTCATTCTGTCATTTATATCCTAGATGTGTGGGGACATAGATCAACACCGTCAAATCCCTATAAGCTCATCTATGAACTTATCTTTAGATTCGTATCTCAATGAACAATATACGTAAACACCTTTGCTATATTGCTTATGATTATAAGAGTTTCTAAGATACAATCTCGAAGCATTGGATATATAACTCTCTATGTGAGCTGACAGATCCTATTTACGCACATCAGACTCTATGAGCATCAAATTATACCTAGTGACACACAGTAGTTAGACCATAAAAGGTCTCTGATGTTCGTGGAACCTAAGTATGATGGATCACTCATAAGCCTACCGTGGTGCTCAAGTCAAAGGATGACGAATACTACTCAACTCGAAATTACCTTTTATTGACGGTTTACATAGAATGTCTATTAGGGTCCTTATAAGTCTGTTCAGTATCTAGTCCTGACTTGATACATATTTGTCTATACTCATACGAACTCTAAGCTCATTGTCAATAAAGAACAACCATCTATACCTTACAGATATAGACATACACTGATCTCTATGGAAGGGATTCACCAATAGACATGCATTGATAAAAAATAAATCAGGAACATAGCGTTTAAGAATATACTTGCACAATGACATTTCTTAGCACCTTATTGCAACTCTTGCAACTATGTCATTACTAGTATACCCTCAGGTCTTTGTCCCATTACAGACAAGGTTCCAACTTATTAGATTTCATCGATTTTTATAACATGCTAATTCTTTAGTAGTTATAATTCTCAGTGTTGCTAACTCTTATCTCTAATTTGAACTACTTCAGATCATACAATGTTTGTAGTGTTACAATCATTGTACCATAAAATTAATGTAATTTATGATTTAATAAAATGTACATCGTATAAATATTAAATATTTATACAAACAAGGTTGGCACGTAAGCACAAACCCTAATAGAATCAAAGCATGGTGGTTCACTCACAAACTTACCATGGCGCTCAGATCAAAGGACCATGAATGCTACTTAACTCTAGAAGACCCTCCATTGACGGCTTATAGGATTTCTATTGGAGGTCCTCGTGAGTTTATTCAGTATTCAATCCTTACTGAATACTTGCATGCCTATATCAGCTCTGCTAAGCCTCCATTTTATATGATATTTCTATATCATAAAATTAAGTGCAAGTATACACTGTCGAACAAGTAATAAATGGACAAATAGTCAGATATCAAACCCACAAGGATAATATCATTTTTTTACCAAGTACTAAAATTATGTCTTTCTAGTAATTATTCAGAAAAATCAAAATTTGAGAATGATTATGAAAAATATAAAGCAATAACACAATGTCAAGAGATATAAAAAATAACAATATAGAGAAAATGTAGGATTAATACTATCCCTCAATATCCTTTCTAATAATTAATCTTCTAATATTTAAATCCCTTAGTTCATGTTATTGATCAAGACACAAATGTATTCATAAGCCTCTCCCATGGTCATGCATGTATATCTTAATTTTTCTAATACCTATATTCCTATGGTATTTAATAAATTAAGATTCATTAAAAATAAGTCTTATTGATCATACATGCCAATTATGTATATTCCAATTCTAATTTGAAACTTATATATATAACTTAATATGTTACATTACAATCATGTATCAAATTATCTATGTCTAAATATAATGATGCCTCTTCCGAGTTTATCAAAATATTATAAAAATAATCACAATATTGGCTAGATATAATGAAGCATTAAGAACAAATAATTTGAATGACAAGGAACTAAGTTTATTAAATATTAGAAAGATATGACAATTAAGCACATATATTGAGTTCAAGTATTAACCCTAGAAAGAAAATTAGTTCATTGCTACAAGAGAATTACGACAAAATAATAAAGAAAATATGATACAATCAATAGCAAACTGATATAAACATTGAATTGATCTTGATTAAACTGCCTAAAAAACTCTTACTGCTTGTAGAACACCTTAAATTTATCTCTGTAGCTACTTCACTTGTGCTTTAATTGCTATCTGAGACTTGTGTTGTGTGTCGCTTAAGTGTCTTGTGTATTTTTTTATAAGCTGGGAATTAGTGGCCTTTTATAGGGTTTGATTTGAGCTTGTAATCCTTAATTCTTTTTTATTCAGGAATCACGTGATCGTTGGGGGTGAAAATGTGTTATCGCTAAGGCACTATGCCTACATGTTGCGATTGCTGGAACAATGGAATGATGGCATTGGGGCGCTAAGCTTTTGTTGGGGTGATCATAAAATTTTGCTAGGCCTAAATTTTGCGACTTAATCAAGTCTTATTTTGATCTTTCTTATTTTGCTTTTGGTCTTGCTACTGTAGTGAACATATGTACCGTTAGAACAAAATTTCACCAGTTTTGAATATTTTACAATTAAGTCCTTGATTTTTTTTGTTTTGCTTCCTTACTCTAGTTTTTCATCTTTTTCTATCCAAACCCTATAAATAAATAATAATGCATATAATTAGCCATTTATTCTCATACAATATCTAAATATCAAAATACAACAGGATAAAGTAAATGACAAATATGCTCTTATCAACGTTCTGCTAAGACTAATCTTTTAGATAATCCAGATATAGACATACACTGTTCTGGAAGGAATACCAATTGACCTATGTCGGCAACCATAGATTAGGAACGATATATTTTAGAACATTACTGTGCAATAACGTTTCTTAACACTATTTACAACTCCTTACAACTATGTCATTACTATAATATTTTTGAGTCTTTATCCCAATTCATACAAGGTTCTAACTTTTGGAATGCTAACTTTTAACTCTAACCTAAACTCATTTGATCTACATTGTCTAAAAATTAACAAGCTTAATATCATATAAGTGATCTTAACGATTTTATTGAAATGTATATTGTGTAAATATCAAATATATAAACAAATTGGAATAGCACATAAGGACAAACTCCAACAAAAATCACCACAGCAGATCTATGACAATCGAAATAACTTAGCTAATCTTTTCAATGGCCTCCATGTATGCCTCTTATTGTTAGCTTTAAGCATCCTGTACACATCAGTTAGCCTTAATTTCTTAATGGGTCATCATTTACTACATCATACATGGTTTTTGCTACAAGATAGTTGTTAGGGATCATTTAAGTATGGGTGTATGCATGTGCAAGTATGTTTATTACAAAAATACGTATCTAATACATATTTAGCGCAGTGGAATATTTAAAACATACAATAAATACATAATCATATATTAATCAAATAAATATATAAATGATAAAATTGAGAAATTACCAATACGTGTAACGTTTTACACGTATTCCTTCAGAGTCCGCCTGGAGTCTCACTTGTTGTCAGTTCTAGTTACCAACTTGGTAGGCTTGGCAAGCTAGAACAATGGCTCTTTTATCCAGCACGGGATTAACCCTTTAATCCCTAAATGGCCAGTTCAATCTTTTGCTATTTCTTTCTCATGGTTGATGAAAAAAAGGAAACAACAATTGCTTTATTTTTCTTTTAAGAGCAAAACAAAAATAAGAAAAGAAAATAATCCTTTATTTTCGCTGCTCCAATTTCAATTTCTGTTTCATCACACATATATTTGCATTAAAAAATAATATTATAATATAATATTAATATAATTAGCCATTATTGGAAAAAATAATAATAAACAATAAAAATAATAATATTTTATATATAATGCATGACAACTATCATGCATTATATATATTATATTATTAAAAATATAATATTATAAAATAATATATATTATTAGAGATATAATGATTATTTAATAATTAAATAATCATAGTATGAAATGACTATTTTTTTCTCATAAATAGTTACCAAGTATACCCTTTAGCGGGTCCCACCAAATTTCACACCAGGATAAACTCAATCGAGAGTCCACAATGCACCACGTGTCATTTTAAAATTAGTGAATAATAATTATTGACTAATTGTTATATTTAACACTTAAATACAAACACACACGTATTTTTGTCGTATCATTGGATATTACTGGATTAAACAAATTTAATCTAGTACTTTACCCCAATGCACAACGAGTACACTTTATATCGTGGGACTCCCTAGGTCCATGCCCGATTCATCAAATAAAACCATTCCATAAGTCTGTGAGTAATGCCCCACGCACACGTCACGAATTTTACAAATCAGCACGTTGAAACATACAAGTTGAGGTTACAATGCATACGTATAGTCCTTCTATCACATATATCTCGGATATGCAGGGATATAGATCAACACCATCAAATCCCCATGTGCTCATCCATAAACTTATCTCCAGAATGGTATCTCATTGAACAATATGAGCAAACTCTTTGTCATGTTGTTTAACCCTGTGGAAACACCTTTTTGGGTTAACTGCTTATGGCCATAAGACTTTCTTGAGATACTATCTTGGAGCATCTAGATATATCACTCCCTATGAGAGCTGATGGATTCTATATCTACACACATTGAACTTCATGAATATCAGACCATACCCAGCGACACCCAGTGGTCAGACCATGAAAGGTCTCTGACATGCGTGGAACCAAAGTATAACGGATCACTCATAAGCCCACTATGGTGTTCAGGTCAGAGGACCACGTATACTACTCAACTCGAGAAGACCTTCTATTGACAGCAACATAGGATGTCTATTGGGGTCCTCATGAGTCTGTTCAGTGCTCAATCCTAACTGAATACCCGTATACCTATACAATCTCCAAGATCTTGGTCAACTAGGAATGACCAACTGTACCTTACAGATATAGACATACACTGATCTATATGAATTAATGGGATCTACCAACAGACTTGCGTTAGTAGAAATAGATCAGAAATAATATATTTTAAGAATATGCATGCATAATGACACATCCTAGCAACTCATTGCAACTCTTATAACTATATCATTATAAGAATATTCTGAGATTTTTGTCCCGCTATAGACAATGTTCCAACTCTTGGAATATTTGCTAACTCTTAACACCGATCTAAACTCCTTTATACCGTATCTGAACTCCTTCAGATAGTATAAAGTCTATAGCATAACAAATATTAACCCATATTATTAAAAAATAATTAGCGATATAACAAAATATACTCTGTATAGATATCAAATATTTATACAAAACTGGGATGGCATGTAGGCATAACTCTTTAATTTCATAACATGAAAATTCCCCCCTAATCATGTAACTTTTTATTTACATGATCCATGTTAACAGCTAAAATTTTTGTTTCACAGGAAAAAAAAACAATGTTTGATTTCTAGTCCTATAGAATTTTATTCACTGCCTTGAATATTTGAGGGTTGGCCAAGCCTCAGACATTCTAGCTTAGAAAGATTATAGCACTTGAGGTGGCTATGGTTGCATCTTCTTTAGAAATCCCATAACTAGTCTCTATCTTGTGTCTAAGTTGATTCTTTTAATAGAATCTTAATTACCTTGGCCTTATTCTTATCTAGGCTTTCATTTTGCTCCTCAACCTCACTCTTTTTTCCCTAAAATGGACCCGTCTCTTATTGAGCCTCCTTACTTAGTCTCCTTGCAATTCTTTTCCATTTCATTTTGGCCTGATTTAACTGAATTTCTTGTGATCCACTATCATGATACTCTAAAGGAATCTTGGGCTATCCCATTTTCTTGGCACATTAGTGCTATTTATTTTCCCTCATCATATTGGTTCCAATTCCCATTTCTTTAGAGTCTAAATTTCTTGCCAACTTTCTTTAGCCTTTCTCGTCTTCCTTGATTTTGATGTTGCCCTTAATTTACTTTTTTAGCCCTATATTCATTTCTAGCTCTATCATAGCCATATGTTCTGTCACATTAATGTTCTTGGAAATTTCCCCCTATCTTTTTTTAAAGTCATTTTTGGGTGAGGATACCATCTTCTAGGTCGAGTACATTTATGAGTTCTTTCTAGTGGTTCAAATTATCTCTCATTCTTTGTCCTTCACTCAGCAATTATGAGTTTTCATGGACTATTACTTCTTGTCCCTACATTCTTCTCCATTCATCTGATTTAAATCCTTTCTTTTTCATCCTACCTTTGCCTTTAAAAAACCATCTCATTATAATTTCTTTCTTTCATTCGTAATCCATAGTAAAATTTGGTTTCCTTGGTGTTTTTCCTAATACATTTTCACCCTTATGTCTCTTCTACCATGGTTGTTGTGTTTTAAGACATTCCCTATATGTATGTCCAATGCATTTGCAACTATAATAAAAATCTAATAACTTCTTGTATTGGATTGGGAGAACTACATTTTTATTTAATTCATGATTCCTTACCTTAAGAAATCTTCTTAATGGATTGGTAATATACAATCTCAACCTAATCCCTTCAGATTTCTTCATACATCTATCATTTTCATCAAACTCAATTTCTTTCACCTCACCAAACCTTACTCCCTATTATTCTAATCATCTCCTTATGCATACACATGGCAGGCAGGTTGTGAATTTATATCCAAAAAAGAAGTATATTGGAAAGATATTTTACGTCTCTTATACTTGTCACTATGTTAAAGACTATTAATGCTTTGTCGAAGTACCACGGTTTTGATACTATTACATTTCTCTGATCTTGTTCGACTTCGAAATGAGAAAGAAATTTATTGTTGCCCAAGCTTTCTTCTGTATCTTTTGGACTAGTCTCTAAACTTGTTGCATAGTTATTCTGAACGCTTCTCAGTTGACAACTCTGGTTGAAAGAAATTTAGCCACCAAGCAGTTAGCTTTTAATCTTCCCCTATTTCTCTCAAATATCCAAATAGTTGGATCTTATCATTCTCCTCGTCTGATATCTGTAATGACCCACAAAGTTTAATAAGCTGCTCCATTTTTATTCTTCTCCAAACAATCATTACTCTTTTTTTGCTCTTTACTAAAAATCAATCATTAAGGCTAAAAATCCAATCTGCACTCAGCATGAGTGAATGAATGAAGCCATATAGGTTCTATCTCCTTTTACTTTGTCTCCGAGCTAGTGCTTTGGAGAAAAAAAAGACAAGTTACAACAAATGAGGAAATTAGACGTAGACGAAACACAATTACATTTAGAGGAATTTCTAGTAATAAAATATTAAAAGAAAGCACTATAAAAAAAATTGAGAAGAGAAACACCACCCCCAAGTCTCCTATCGCTATCAGTTGGGTTACCCTGAAATGTGCAAGAATAAAACTCAAACTAAAATTGAAAGCCTTGCTTTCCTCAACACTAAAACACGCATGTTCCTCGTCACGTCATCCCCAATTCTTCAAATCCAAACCCTTTAATTCTTCTTCTTCTTTATTACAATACTCGACAAGATCGGGTCTCTAAAACTAGAGGGACAGCCCACTCAACGAGAACCGCCTTTGGGGACTTAATGGCCCTGAGCCTCTCACTTCATTTGATACTGTTGATAATCAAATTGATTTTGCTTCCTCGTTTACGGAACTTGGTGCGGGACCGATTTTAAAAACAAAATTGTCTATTTAATTTAATAACAAGATGGTATAAGAAAAATATTTTAATTGTGAATTTTTTACTGATATTTTTATTAACACTAATAAATTTTTCATGCTGTATATCTTACTAATAGACTACTTATGTGGACGAGTTAATAAATTATAAAATATTTAAATTTGTGTTCTTAATTTTTTTTTTTTAAAAAAAATTTAGCCCAAAAGAAGTATTAATAAAGAATACGTAAAAAGTGGTTATAAGAATTATTATGTTATCTAAATTCTTAATTCTAATAGGATTAGGATAAAATAATATATTTATATTATTTTAATTTAGAAAATTAAAAGGATAAATATAATATATAATATTATCTTTAATTAAATAATCTAATTATTTAATTTAAATAATTAATCTAATTATTCATTTAATTCTATAACTATTATGGATTAGGCTAGTAAATGATTGAGCCTAACAAATTTAATCAAATTAAACATAGGTCAATCAAATTAATTAATTGGTCCTAATAAGTTTAATCAAATTAAACGTAGGCCAACTAATATTTTAGATCTAACAATTAATTCAATAATTCATTTGTGTGTTTATGGAGCCAACATGGGGACCTGATAGACTTATAAAATTAAACAATAATAAATTAAATTATTTGATTAAATGCTTTAATCAATATTATTTTATTTATTAACTTTATATTACTTCACAAAAAATATAAAAATTGAAAGTCTTAATCTTGCAGATAAATTATAAAACAAAAAACTATCTTCGTTTATTTAATAATCATTTTATATAGATTAATCATCTACAAGTGTTCATAATTGGAGCTAGGTCGAGTGTTCGTTAACCTCTTTAATTACATCTTTATCCTTGATCCACATTAATCCTCTTTTGAACATTTAATTTGTAAAATTTATAAATTTATTATTCTTTTTTAACTCTTAAAGAAAACTAAGCGCTTATTATGTTCAAGGCTAGAACCAATTATCAAGAGAACAACTTATCGAACTTCTTCTCAAAAGGAGTGGATTCTATATCGGTGAGAAATGTTCCTAATTATCCATTATGTTACATATATAAAATACTTAGTAATTAACTGAAAATCTTTTACAGTCTTTCCCTTGTAAATTAACAAATATAACTCGATGAGTAGGAGTTCATTAATCACTCAAGATTAAGATTAATCCATATATGATTATATTATGATAAAATAAATTCTCTTTACTAATAAAGATTAATAGAGAATTAATTTTATCGTGGTCCAGTCCTATATAATCAACATTAAACAAAGTGCTTCCATTTTCTATGTCAACACATAGAATGATCCGGATAAGACCATTGAATACAATATATAAATGGACCACCCTTATAGCCTATCAAAATGAATTTTTGTCTTCATTCAGATTAAGGACAAGTTTAGATTATTACGTTTAAACTTAATCCTCTCGTATATAATTATTATATACTAAGTTTAAGGTTACAAACTTCATGATATTTGAATAAAAATAATCATAATTGTAAATATAATATTAAATAAATAACCTCTATTAATTATTTTCAGCAGTATCTAAATACAAATAATTATACTTTTAGGGAACACTTCCAACAATCTTCCACTTTCCCTAAAGCATGTGAGACATGTCTCGTATCCCTATACTGTCTAAGTGACTCTAAAAACTACCAGTATGAGAGTTTTCATAAAAGGATCAGCATGGTTATTTTGTGACTTGATTTTCTTCGCCATGACAGCTTCTCGATGAACAATGTTCATAATCATATGGTATTTTCTTTCTATGTGCTTGCCTCTTTTCTGACTTTTTGGCTCTTTGGAATTCACCACTGCACCACTATTATCATAATAAAGCATGTAGGTTTATCCATATCTAGAAAACCTTTTAGATCTGACAAGAATTTATAGAGCCATATCGCTTTCTTAGCTACTTCACAAGCCATTACATATTCGGCTTCTATGGTAGAATCGACAATACATTACTACTTTATACTTCTCCATACAATGGCTCCACCTAGAGTGAACACTAATTCAGACGTTGATTTTTTAGAATCTATGTCAGATTGAAAATTAGAATTAGTGTATTCGATTGGGATCAAATTCTTACCAGAATAGACAAGCATATAGTTTTTCGTTCTTCGTAAGTACTTGAGAATATGCTTTACTGTAACCCAGTAATCATATCCTGGATTGGATTGATACCGGCTGACTATACCCATTGAATAGCAAATATCGGGTCTAGTACACAACATGGCATACATTAGGCTGTCTATTACAGAGGCATAGGGTATTCGTCTTATATCCTTTTGTTCTTGAGGTCTCTTAGGACATTGTGCCTTAGACAAGTAAATTCCATGGCGAGAAGGTAAATTATCATTTTTCAAATTCTGTATCGAAAACCTTACAATGAACTTATCTATGTACAATGCTTGAGACAGAGCTGAGAGTTTGTTCTTACGATCTTGTATGAGCTAAATTCTAAGAACATAACTTACTTATCCCAAATCTTTCATTTGGAATTGCTTAGCTAGCCATTTCTTTATATGGGATAATACTTCTTTATCATTCCCAATGAGAAGAATATCATCAATGTAAAGAACTAAGAATATCATGCACTTGTATACACAAGCTTCATCAATATTTTTCTCAAAGCCACAAGACTTGATAGCTTGATCAAATCTTATATTCTAAGATCTAGATGCTTTCTTAAGTCCATAAATAGACCTCTGCAGCTTATAAACCTTTTGCTCTTGATCGTGTACTAGAAATCCCTCTGGTTGAACCATGTAAATGGTTTCATCAAGATTGCCATTCAAAAAGGCAGTCTTTATGTCCATTTGCTAAATCTCGTAATCTAAACAAGCAGTAATGGATAAAAGAATGCGAATGGATTTTAGTATGGTTACTGGCGAGAAAGTCTCCTCATAGTCAACTCCCTATTTTTGGGTATAACCATTTGCCACTAGCCTTGCTTTGAAAGTCTCCACTTTTTCATCTGATCCTCTTTTTCTTTTGTAGATCTACAAACTCCCAGACCGACTTAGAGTGCATTGACTTCTTCTTAAGATTCATGGCCTCAAGCCATTTCTTTTTGTCAGAATCTTTCATTACTTATTTATATGTCAATGGATCATCTACACTGTTATCAAAGATTGCAATTTGTGCTTATTCAATTAAAGTGTAGCGTATGGATGGTCTTACTACTCTCTCACTACACCTAAGTGGTGGTGGTGTATTCTGACGAGTAAGTATAGTTTGTTGACTTTATGATCTAATAACTATTATTGGTTGTTGAGGTCTAACCTCATCGAAAAGTAGTTCCTCGATAACAATTTTACTTCGAGATATATGATCTCTTATATAATTATCTTTAAGAAAAGTAGCATTTGTAGATACAAATACTTTATTATCTTGAGTGTTATAAAAGAAACCACATTTGTCTCTTTGTGGTAGCCTATAAATAGGCATAATGTAGTTCCAACTTCGTGGTCTTTCCCTTTAGTACATGTACTGGAAACCTTATATGCGAAAGTGTCACAAAGAAGGCTTGAAACCATTCCACAACTCTAAGGATGTTTTAGGATTGACTTAGATGGTACTACATTGAGAAAATACATTGTTGTTTGCAATGCATATCCCAACTAAGTAAGGATCTCCCATGTCTAGTAACATTCTATTTCTCATTTTGACAACACCATTTTGTTGTGGTGTTCATGGAGTTATAAGTTAGGATATAATCCCATGCGCTTTTAGGTGATCTCCAAATTCAGTATTAAAGTATTCACCTCCTTGATCAAATCGAAGTACTTTTAATGGTTTATTGAGTTGTTTCTCAGATTCGACTCAAAATTCTTTAAACTTTTCAAACTTTTATAATTTTCTGTGCATCAAATATATATAGCCATAGTGAGAACAATCATCAATAAAAATGATGAAATATTTATATCCTTCTTTAGCTTGTACATTAATCGAACTACATACATCTAAATATACTAATTCTAAAGGTTCTTTGGTCCTGTTGCCTTTTTCAGTAAAAGGTCTTTTAATCATTTTACCTTTCAGACAAGATTCACAAACTGGTAAAGTACCGACCTTTAAACATTTAAGGGTCCGTCCTTTACTAATTATTGTATCCTATTTAGGTTAATATTGTTAGGGTTGGTGCTTACGTGCCATCCCTGAATGTATATACACTTGTATATTTATACAAGTATACATTCTCATTAAATCGTTAATACCCATTAATATAATACTATGTATGTAATGTTACAGACATTGTACGATCTGAAGGAGTTCAGATTAGATTTAAAAGAGTTTAGCTAAGGGCTTATAGTTAGCCAAGCTGTGAGATGTGAATGTTAAATGTTAGCACTGCTAAGTGTTGGCTGGTTATAATACTCAGCAGATTCAAGAGCTGGAGCCTTGTCTGTAATGGGATATAGACAATGAATAAACTAGTAAGTACATAGTTACAAGAGTTGCAATTGGGTGCCAGAAAATGCTAGTTGCACAAGTATGTTCTCGAATAATTGTCCCTAATCTATTTCTGTCGATGTGGGTCTGTCAGTGGATACCTTTATAATATAGATCAATATATGTCGTACCTATAGGGTATAGATGGTTGTTCCTAACCAACCGTGAGCTTAGAGCTTGTATTGACATATAGGTATTCAGTTAGGACTGGATATGAGATAGACTCACGAGGGCCTCTAATAAACACCCTATGTAAGCCGTCAACGGAGGGTCCTCTCGAGTTGAGTAGTATACGTGGTCCTTTAATCTGAGTGCCACGGTGAGCTTGTAAATGATCCACCATACTTTGGTTCCACGCATGTCACAAACCTTTCATGTGGGTATGGTCCGATGCTTATGGAGTCCAATGTGTACATATATAGGATCCGTCAACTCACATAAGGAGTTAGATATCCAAATGCTTCGAGACTGTATCTCAGAAAGTCTTATGGCCACAAGCAATCATCCCAGGAAAGAGTTCCGCCAGGGTGGAACAATATGGTAAAGGAGTTTACGTATATTGTTCAATGAGATACAAGTCTGGAGATCAGATATAGATGAGCATAAGGGGATTTAACGGTTATAATCTATATCCCTGCACATCTAGGATATCATGACGAAAGAACTATACGTATGAGTTGTAACCTCAGTTTGCATGGCTCAACGTGCTAATTTGTATATCCGTGATGTTTACGTAGGGCATTGCTCACAGACTCATGGAATAGTTTTATTTGATGAATCGAGTGTAGGACCTAGGGAGTCCCACAATATAAAGTGTACTCGTTGTGCATTGGGGCAGCGTGCTGGATTAAAGTGTTTAATCCAGCAATATTTAGCACTACCACGAGAATACATGCGTGTCTGTATTTAAGTATTAAATACAACACTTAGTCAATAATTATTATTTATTAATTGTATAATGACACGTAGTACATTGTGGACCCTCGTTTAAGTTTATCCAAGTGCGGGTTTGGTAGGACCTACTAGGGGTAAACTTACAACTATTTATGAGGGGCAAAATGGTTATTACACACTTTGATTATTTAATTATTAAATAATCAAAATATCTCTCTTATTATATTATATTATTTTATTTTATTATATCTACACATGTATTGTTATATTTAATTTGATTAAATAAAACAAATAAAAATACTAATGCATGGCTTGTAAGTTGTGGGCCAAAAATGTATTATATAAGAAAGGAAATTGTTTCCTCTTCTTCTTCTTAAATTCGACCACCACTCACACTTTGTTAAGCTTTGATTTATTTTGTGAAATCATAACAAAGACAAGGGCAAAAGTTAAGTCAATAGTGGGACCTTGTGGCTTGTAAAAGAAGTGAAATTGTTTTATCAATTTGGTCACAATTATTTGCCTAATGCATCCATTGTTTTTGTATCATTTGTTTATTGCAAGAAAATGATAAAATAATACTCTATGCATGAGTGGTATGTGTTGCTATTTTATAAACCCGACACCGTGGCGCCGACAATGCTCACTCTAATTATATTTTAAATTATTTAAAATATTATTTTAATCATGTGGGGATTTATGAGATACAATAATAAGAGTTATCAACTTGTATTATAAACCAAGATCTTGTTTTTGTGTTGATAACTATAATGGGAGTCCTACTGGTAGGGGTTGGTTGTGTATACACAAAATAATGTCTGGTTGAGAATTAGCACCACATGAGATACGGACTAAGTCTTTGAGTTAAAAATATCTCTTAATTAGATTGAATAGTATAACATTATGAGATAATGTTGTATAATGATCCACCTTGTCAATACAGTGTTAGATAGGTCATGTCGGTCAATACAATGGTAACCATATTGGGAGCTCTATTGGTGGGGGTTAGTTATGCATACACAGAAATTAATGTCTAATTGAGAATTAGCACCTCATGAGATAGGGATTAAGTCTTTAAGTTAAAAATCTCTCTTAATCAGATTGAATAGTATAACATTATGAGATAATGTTGTATAATGATCCACCTTGTTAATACGGTATTAGACAGTTCATGTCGGTCTTGTCCCATGATCGTTACAATGTGAGGGATTTGGTTGATATGATTTAGACTATGTTGGTTAAACATGAGATGATGCAAATATATATGAAAGTATTACCTTAGATCACTATAGTGTGCGAGTAGTACAGGTAGCATATATTTGATAATTTATAAGTTAATTTAGAATACACTTACCAAGATCACTACAGTGTGAGGATAAAGCATATTCAGGATCATGAGTAAGAATTGCATGAGATGTAATTGACAAAATATGTCTACCCATTGGGCTTACAAATGCTAAGATCGCTACAGTGTGTGGTCCGAGTAAAATGCCAATGGGGTCTATTTCTCACTGTATAATATAAATAAGTTTAAACTATCGTTATCCTATTTTGAGAGATTAAAGGCACTATGTAAAACAGCGGGAGGGCATTTTAAATTAATATATATGTATTATACCCATGACTTAAAACGTTTCATTAGCCATTTAATATTTTTCAAATTTTGCTGACATCTTCTATTTCTTTGTTTTGTCTTGTAAAGCAGTAATGGCCTCAAGTATCCCTTAGTATGCATACTAGATACACACCAGCTCAAAGGAGCTGATAATTTTTTTGATTAGTACATGAATCTCAGAATCATTTTGGATTCAGAAAAGTTATGATATATTATTGACCAGAAAATGCCCAGAGGTGTTTTTAAGGATGCCACCGAGGAGGAAAATGTGACATACCAGAAATGGAAGGATGATGATATAAAGGTTAAATCCTACATCCTTATCTCCATGTCCACTGAGCTGCAACATGAGCATGTCCGCATGGTGACCGACCCCAGGTCGAGATTTACAGGGTTGTTAAAGGTCTATTTCAGGCCAAATTTTCTGAAGGAGCCTAGTAGGTCCTCATATCCTCAAGATGATAGGATTAATTGAGAGGCTTGAGAGCATGGATATTGCTGTGAACAATAATTTAGGGAACAGCTTAATTCTCTAGTCGCTACCCGGGTCATTTGCACAGTGAGCTTTAATATGTAAGGTCTGACCCCTACTTACGCTGATATGCATAATATACTCAAGACAGCGCAAGAGAACATGAGTAAAGGGGGCGCAACCCTTTATGTATAGGGTGCTTCATCTTCGACCCTGAGGGCTTCTGGGAAGTCCAAAGGGAAGAAGAAAAAGAATGTGAAGCAGACACTTAGGATGGGTCCTTAACGGCGACAAATATCTAAACAACAAGAGAAGCCAAAAGTAAAAGAAAAGTATTTCCACTACAGTGAGGATAGGCACTAGAAAAGAAATTGCATCAAATACCTTGCCAGCGTGAAAATGATGCCTACAAATATATGCTTACACATTATTATAATTTCATTAACATTTGATGCTAATGCAAGCTGGGTATTAAATACCGTATCTCCTTCTCAAATCTGCAATGTGTTACAGGGTCTAAAGGACATTAGATGGTTACAGCCGGGAGAGGTACAACTTCGAGTAAAAAATGGTGATCTCCTGCGGATCGAGGTTGTTGGACATTTTCACTTGATTCTCTCTTGTAATAAAACTGTTGTATAGCATAACTATTATTTTGTTCTCACTTATATCAGACATATTATCTCCCTTTCTGAACTTGACAGTAAAGGGTATCATATGTATATTAGGAACAATTCTTTATTTTTGTATGATATATTTGATATTTTATTAGCTGAATGTCAGTTAATTAATGGGCATTATATTTTGGATACAACAAAAAATATCATGAATGTACTGGGTAGCACTAGTAGTAGTTTAAAAATTTTAAATGATAGGAAACTTTGGCATATAAGATTAGGTCACCAGGCGTGAGATGTCTAACCCGTCTGGTTAAAGATGGTCGGATACCTAATCTGACCATAGAAACTTACTCAGTTTGTGAATCTTGCATTCAAGAGAAAATAACTAAATCTCCATTTACTGGTGTAAGACACCGTGCCACTAATTTATTGGAACTAGTACATAATGATGTATGAGGTCTAACGAATCAGACTACAATGGGTGGATTTTGATATTTTGTGACCTTTATCGATGATTTGTCACGATACAAGTATGTGTTTCTTATAAAACACAAGTCAGAAACCTTTAAAAAGTTCAAAGAGTTCAGACTTGAAGTGGAGAAACAAACAGGCATGTACATCAAATGTCTTCGATCAGATCGAGGCGGTGAGTCATGAGCAGTGAATTTTCTAATTATTTAAAGAAGAACGAGATTCTTGCTCAGTATAGTCCTCTGACTACTCCACAACACAACGATGTTTTGAAAAAGAGGTATCAGACTTTATTAGATATGGTTCGATCGATGATAAGCTTCACTAATCTACCGAAATATCTCTGGGGCTATGCTATTGATACTAGTGCTCATATATTGAACAAGTTTCCATCTAAAATTGTTCCAACCACTCTACATGAGATGTTGAATGGAAGAAAACCAAGTCTTAAATACTTTAAGATTTAGGGTTGTCTTACTTACGTAAAAGTTGTTCAATAGGATACACTTGCACTCGGGGGGTACAAGTATCGATTCGTTAGCTATCCCAAGAATTACATGGGATACCAATTTTATAATACTGAGGAATGAAACGTGTTTGTTTCTCGATATGCCACTTTCTTTGAGAAAGAGTTTCTCATAGATCGTGAGGGTTATAGAAGGATTGAGCTTGATGAAACCAATCAAAACTAGAATGAACCAGAGATAAAACCTCAAGTCCAATCCAATGGAATACCTTTAACATGCCCTCTACATAGGTCAGAGAGGATGTCTAGACCACCTACTAGGTATGGTCAGATGCTTGAAGGTGTACTTGGAGTTTTCTTAATTGAAGAAAATGATCCTTTAACCTATAGAGAAGCGATGTTAGACATCAATTTGGGAAAGTGGCAAGAGGCCATGAAATCCAAATTTAACTAAATACATCAAAATCAAGTCTGGGACTTGGTTAAGCTTCCCAAATAAATAGTTCCTATTGGTTGTAAATAGATTTATAAGCGGAAGCATGGGCCTGATGAGAAGGTAGAGACCTTAAAGGCCCGACTGGTTATTAAAGGTTATGCTTAATGATCCAGAATCGATTATGAGAAAACTTTTGCACTAGTGGCGATGTTAACGTCAATACAAATTTTATTGGTAATTGTTGTGTATTATGACTTTAAGATATGATAGATAGATGTAAAGAGGGTGTTCCTGAATGGACATCTCGATGAAGAGATCTACATGAAACAACATAAAGGTTTTACATCTAGCCTAACTGTAGATCTAGTATGCAAACTGAAGAAGTCCATGTATGGACTAAAACAGGTTTCCAGAAGTTGGAATCATCATTTTGATAAGGTAATCAGAGAGTCTGGTGTCATCAAAAATGAAGGGACCTTATGTGTACAGAAAGGTCAGTAGATGCATACTAATGATTGTGAATGATATAGGTATGTTACAATCAATGAAGAGTTATCTAAACAAAAACTTCTCCATTAAGAATTTGGGAGAGGCTTCTTATATACTAAGTATAAAGATTTATAGAGATAGAGCTAAGAAGTTAATAGGACTCTTTCAATCATTATACATCAATAGTGTCTTAGAAAGGTACAATTTTACTAACTATAAGATAGCTAATGTACCTTCTAGACATGGCATTCATCTTTCGATGAGAATGTTTCCTTAGATGGAAGATGAAAGAGTTAGAATGTTTAAGATGCTATATGCATTAGCTGTAGGCAGCCTGATGTATGCTATAATGTATACTATACCTGACATCAGCTTGACTGTAAGTGTTACTAGCTGGTATCAATCTGATCCAGGTGACAACCATTGGATGGCAGTCAAATATTTCTTTAAATACCGTAAGGGTACAAAGGACAAGTTTATAATTTATAGAGATAGTGACCTCCAAGTCAGAGGATACACAGACTCAGACTTCTAGTCTGATCTGAATGATAGAAAGTCTATATTCGGATATGGGTTTATCCTCAACGGCGTCGCAATGAGTTGGAAGAGCACCAAACAGGGATCCACAGCTGATTCAACAACAAAAGTGAAGTGTATTGCAGCCTTTGAGGTAGCAAAATGAAGCAGTGTGGATACGAAAGTTTATTGTTGAACTAGAAATTATCCCTACCTCGATGAATCCTATCCCATTATTCTGTGACAATAACGGGGCTATAGTACAAGCCAAAGAGCTAAGAGCACACCAGAGATCTAAACATGTAGAAAGAAAATACCACATAATTAGAGAGATTTTGGCTATGGGAGATGTAATAATATGTAGAGTTAACTCAGTAAATAATGTAGTAGACCCACTGACTAAGGTCTAACTCTAAAGGTGTTTGAGAAACACGTGGAGTCTATAGATATTAGATACCACTATGAATGGCACTAGAGTAAGTGGGATTTTGTTAGAATTTGTACTTATGTGTTATCCTATTGATGTATGAATATTTTATTTTATAATATTTATACAGTATGTTTTTATTAAATAGCTAATTGTATTTATTAAATAGTATAGTGCTTGTTACACTACAAACATTCTATGATCTGAAGGAGTTTAGATCTGGCCTAAAAGAGTTTAGACCAGCGCTAAAGGTTAGCAACGCTGAGAATTATAATTGCTAATAATTAGCACTACTAAGAGTTAGTAGGGTATAAAAGTTAGCAAAATTTAAGAGTTATGACCTTGTTTATAATGAGACAAAGAGCCGAGAATACATCAATAATAACATAGTTGCAAAGAGTTACAATAGGTGCTGAGAAATGTTATTACACAAGTATATTCACAAAGTATATGTTCCTGGTCTTATTCATCGATCCGGGTCTGTCGGTGAAACCCTTTCTAATAGACTAGTGTATATTATACCTAGATGGTCTAGATGATTATTCTTAGCTGACCATAGGCTTACTGGAAGTTGGTATAGCATACAGGTATTCAGTAAGGACTAAATACTGAATAAGCTCATCCAAGACCCCAATAGACATCCCATGAATCCGTCAATGATAGGTCTTCTCGAGTTAAGTAGTGTACGTGGTCCTTTGATCTGAGTGCCATGGTAGACTTGTAAGTGATCCACCATGCTATGGTTCCACATATGTCAGAAACCTTTCATGGTCTGACCATTATGTGTCGCTGGGTATGTTCTGATGCTTATGGAGTCTGGTGTGTGTAGATATAGAATCTGTCAGCTCGCATGAGTGAGTTGTATATCTGGATGCTTCGAGACTATATTTCAAAAAGACTTATGACCATAAGTAACAAACCAAGGAAAACAGTTTCCAACAGGGTCAAACAATATCACAAAGGTGTTTGTGTATATTGTTTATCGAGATACGTGTCTAGAGATAGCTTCATAGATGAGCGCGTGGGGATTTGACTGTGATGATCTATATCCCGACTCCTCTAGGATATAAATGGTGGAAGGATTATATGTATGCGCAATGAGCTCAACTTGTATGGTCTACTGTACTGATTTGTAATAACTATAATGTGTGCGTAGAGCATCGATCTCGGACTCACAGAACAGTTTTATGTGATGAATCGGGCATGAACCTAGGGAGTCCCGCAATATGAAGTATACTCGTGAATTGGAGTAGCATACTGGATTGAATAGTTCAATCCAGTAAATTCCAGCAGACTAAACATTTGCTTTCGTTTCCCTTGGGCCATATACGTGTCAAGACTTAAGAGTTAAGTAGATCAATTAGTTAATAATATAGTTGTTGAACAATGGGATATTGACACGTGGCACATTGTAAGCCTATCATCGTTTAACTTAGAAATTACCAAAATGACCTTACTTGTTGGATAAACAAGATCATTATTTTATTTATTAAATTATTTATTGAATAAAATAATAATAATAATATATGATATTATTATTTTATTAAAGTCAAATATTATAATATTACACATATTTGGTTATATTTAATTTGATCAAATAAAACAAATAAAAACACTAATGCATGGCTTGTAAGTTATGAGCCCAAAATGTGTTATACAAAAATGGAAATTGTTTCCCCTTCTTCTTCTCAAATTTGGCCACCACTCATACTTTGTTAAGCTTTGATTTGTTTTGTGAAATCATATTAAAGACAAAGGCAAAAAGTAAGTCAATGGTGGGACCTTGTGGCTTGTAAAAGAAATGAAATTGTTTCATCAATTTGGTCATAATTTTCAGCCAAATGCATTCATTATTTTTGCATCATCTTTTTATTGTAAGCAAGTGATAAAACAATACTCTATTCATGAGTGGTGTGTGCCATGCATGGTAGGTCGTGTTTTGTCTACTAAGAAGGAAAATGAAGCAACAAATATAATGAGAAAAAGTTGCTCATTTTGAGAGAGAGAGAGAAAGCAAGACACGGCAAGAAAGAGAAAGAGAGAAAAGCTCTCAAAATTTCAAAATAAGGAAAAGGTTCAAGTGTTGAACCACTTCTATTCTCCTCTTTCTTTCTAAGCCTAAAAGATGCTTAAGTGTTAAGCAACATTGTTTAAAAGGTTAAATATAGGACTTAAGGGTTAAATCCTAGTTGTAATAGTTGCTACTCTAGACTTTCCAAGCCCACAGTGTTGAAGAACTAGAATTATGAACGGGTTACTTCATCACAGTGTTTCGATTCGAAAAAAATCCAAAGGCTTACCAAGCTAATAAATTCTTAATCCCATGTAATTTACATTTATGAGATACATGTAAAATTCCTGAATAATTCAACATGCTGAAGTGTGTAATTATAATTCATATTCAATCAAGTTACAAAAGACCGTTGTAATGATAAAAATAATATAGGCACATGCAATACAACTACCCAAATGAATACTTAATAAGAAATGACCCAATATGCCTATGTGTATTTATAAAGAAGTCAAATTCTGAGTTTTCCGTTATGGCTATATATATGGAGGACATAAATTTAATTGGAACTTCTGAAGAGCTCATAAAGATTGTAGAATACTTAAAAGGAGAATTTGAAGTAAAAGACTTGATAAATATTAAATATTGTCTCAGCCTGCAGCGTGCACAAATCAAATAAAATTTTTATCCATCAATCTACTTATACTGAAAAGATTCTAAGAAGATTTTGTTGGGATTTGTGTTTACGTGCCATCCCATTTTGTATAAATATAGTGATTGTATTTATACAATTATTGTTTCTAATAAAATTGTTAATATTATTTATTATTAAATGGTAAGATGCTTGTAATGTTTCACACATTGTATGATCTGAATGAGTTCATATCTGATATAAAGGAGTTTAGATCAGTGCTAAGATTTAGCAACGCTAATAGTTATAAGCACTAAGAGTTAGTAGTACTAAGAGTTAGTAAGTTTATAAGAGTTAGCAAAATCTAAGGAGTTAAAGCCTTGTCTAGAATAGGACAATGACCTGAGAATATATTAGTAATGACATAGCTGCAAGGAGTTGCAGATGCTGTTAGAAAATGTCATTATGCAAGTATGTTTTTCAAACACCATGTTCTTAATCTAATTTCATCGATGCGGGTCTATGGTGGAACCCATTAATATAGATTAGTATATGTGATAGGACCCGACCCTCGACCCTCTACTATAGATCCCAGTGGCTCTGCCGGGCATCCCGACGGAAGTTCCTTCGAACCTAACTGGGTAAGTTGATAAATTCTGCGAGGCGAACCCCTTTTTAATTCTTGTTACTACTAAGAAGGTCTAGTAATATACATGAAAATGACATCTTAATTTTAAAAACAAAAGGACAGCGTTTCCCCTGTTTTTCAGAAAATTCAGATAAAACCTGCAAAGAAATTTTACTTCTATTTTCAATACCATTCTACCAATTCGGACCTCCGGTCCTTTCCAAATCAAATCCAACATAACTCAATTATTCATTTGGATCACAAATAAGCGTAATCATAAAAGTAAAAAGAACGATCATCATAAAATTGAAATCTCTTCTTCTCGGTTCAAAACATACATCCAAATATACATGCCTATAACTATTATGCATAAAGTAAAGGGTGCTATTTAGCACATTTACATGTACAAAAAATGATCTTCGGATTTGGCCTACTACTCGGCAATAGGAGAATCAGCAGCTTGCGTACCGAGACTTGCACCTGGAAAAGGGGTTCAGAAAATATAAAACACAAAACGGGTGAGCTAAAGGAGCTCAGTGAGTGCAAATAAAATTTCAGTAGAATAACATCATGTATAGATAGCAAATTCTAAAGTTCATGCAGAAATCATACTTCTAAAACTGATGTAAAATGGTTTCTAACATCATATGCTATTGAAATCTTGTTGAGCGGGTTTTATCTATATCTTTGGAAAACTATATTTATAATCTGTATAACATAATAACTGTTGTATACATATAAATGCATAAATGCTATCGGTAAATCGAAAACTAGTAAAATCCTCGCTCGGCCATTTTTTTTCTAAACTGTACCAATGGTAACCCTAAAGCTCTATACCCACGCAGCAACTCAACTAGCACCACACACGTGAGTAGGTCACGGGGCACCTCAACTAGCAGCACCCATAGTGACATCTCAAGACATCTCACTGGCTATCCAGCGAAATCCTACATCGCATGCATATAGCGAGACAATACCCCGTACACATAGAGCGACTCACATGACTCGACATCCCGACTTTTCGGAGTTAGTGACACACCTCCAAGACCTGGCCATATGCACGGGATATACCGATCGGGTCTAATACAATCATCACCACTATAATCTGAGGGTACCAATGGCCTTAAAAATGAATGCAGAAATTTTAAAACTGTTTCTCAATTCGAACATGTAAAGGCATGTTTATGAATATATATCAAGATCATAAATCATGGTTATGCATCGAAAGCTCATAAAATATGCATATTCATTATGTAAAAACATAATAAATAAAAAGTAAAAGAAATGGCAGATTTCAACTCATGACCGCTCCACGCTCAATTTCGCTCCCAATTTCTGCTCTCTTTATCGCTCACGGTTATCTTCACCTATGCCCCATAAATGACATTTAGAACCAAATCGAATGCTAGAATCCCATTTAACTACTAAATGCCCTAATCGGCATACAAAGCCCGGATGTAAACTACTTCCCGGTTATAATTTCACCCCTCCTTAAAAACTTTCGTCCTCGAAATTTAAATCATACCTGTCTCAAAGAGGTGAGGATGTTGCACTCGCATCTGATCTTCACGTTCCCACGTGGCTTCTTCTACCCCATGGTTCATCCATAACACCTTAACTAAAGGAATGCTTTTGTTACGAAGGACTTGCTCTTTCCGGTCTAGGATTTGCACAGGCTTCTCTTTGTAGGTCAAGTTCTCGTTCAATTCTACCAATTGTTCCTTTAGGATATGTGAAGGATCTGCTATATACTTGCGAAGCATGGAAACATGAAACACATCATGAATTCTGGCCAGATCTTCGGGTAACCGTAGACAATATACCACCTTTCCAACTCTTTCAACTATCTCGTACGGTCCAATATATCAGGAACTCAGCTTTCCTCGCTTCTCGAATCTTAGTACTCATTTCCATGGCGATATCTTCAGAAAGACCTTATCACCGATCTCAAACTCCAAGTCTCTTCTTCTGTTATCTGTATAACTTTTCTGTCTATCATTAGTTGTTTTTAATCTCTGCCTGATAAGTTGAATCTTTTCCGAAGTAATCTGGATAATTTCTGGGCCGATTAGCTTCCTTTCACCTACCTCATCCCAACAAACTGGAGTTCTGCACTTTCTTCCGTACAATGCTTCATATGGTGCCATTCCGATGCTAGTCTGGTAGCTATTATTGTAGGCGAACTCCATTAGCGGCAGATGCGTATCCCAACTTCCTTTAAACTCTATAACACACGCTCTAAGCATATCTTCAAGTGTCTAAATTGTCCGTTCCGACTGACCATCCGTCTGAGGATGAAATGCCGTACTGAAACTCAATTTTATACCTAGAGATTTTTGTAAGCTAGGCCAAAATTGAGAAGTGAACCGTGGATCCCTGTCTGACACAATGGATACGGGAACTCCATGGAGTCGTACCACCTCATCTACGTACAACTGGGCCAATTTATCTAAAGAACAACTGCTTCTAAGAGGTAGGAAGTGGGCAGATTTCGTCAGTCTATCAACAATCATCCATATTACGTAATTGCCTCTCTGGCTACGCGGAAGTCCTACCACGAAGTCCATCGTTATTCTTTCCCATTTCCACTCCAGAATCGGAAGGGGCTGCAAGAGCCCTACAGGTTTCTGATGCTCCGCTTTTACTTGTTGGCAAGTTAGGCATCTCGAGATAAATTCAGCTATATCTTTTTTCATGCCCTTCCACCAGTAGTGATCTTTTAGGGTACGGTACATTTTTGTGCTCCCCGGATGCATAGCATACGCAGAAGAATGAGCTTTTTCCATAATCTCTCTTCTTAACTCATTTACATCCGGAACACATAACCTCCGACCCAAGGTTACTACACTATCCTCAGTCACTAAAAGATCCTTCCACTGCTCGGACTCGATTTCACCCTTTAATTTAACTACTTGTAGATCTTGAGTCTGTAGTTCTTTGATCCGATCAACCAGTATTGGATGGACCTGAAATGTGGCTAATAGTGCTCCCGAATCTGACAATTCTAATTTTACACCTAAAAACCTCAATTCTATCAACATTGATAGATATGCGACCTTCAAGTGAGCTATTGAACCGACAGGCTTTCTGCTGAGAGCATCTGCTACCACGTTAACTTTTCCTGGATGGTACTCTAAGGTGCACTCATAATCTTTAATAAGCTCTAGCCACTTTCTCTGCCTTATATTCAATTCTTTCTGAGTGAACAAGTACTGTAGGCTCTTATGATCCGTAAAGATCTTGCAAGGAACCCCATACAAATAATGCCTCCAAATTCTTAAAGCAAAAACTACTGCAGCTAGTTCTAGGTCATGTGTAGGATAATTCTGTTCATGCTTCTTTAATTGTCTAGAAGCATAGGCTATTACTTTCTCCTTCTGCATTAGCACACAACCTAGACCTTGCCTGGAAGCATCACAATATATGGTAAATTCGTCATTCACTGACGGAAGTGTAAGCACAGAGGCCGAAGTCAACCTTCGCTTTAGCTCTTCGAAGCTCTGCTGGCACGCGTCCGACCATACAAACTTCTCTTCTTTTCGGGTTAACTTAGTCAGAGGAGCGGCTATCCTTGAGAATCCCTCTACAAACTTTCTATAATATCCGGCCAAACCCAAGAAACTATAGATCTCCGTCACGTTCGTAGGCTGTCTCCAATTCACTATTACTTCAATCTTCTGGGGATCTACTGCTACCCCTTCTACAGAGATTACATGCCCCAAAAATGCAACTCTATCTAGCCAAAATTAACATTTACTAAGTTTGGCATACAGCCGATGCTCCCTTAAGGTCTACAAAACTATCCTCAAATGTTCTGTATGCTCTTTCTCACTGCTTGAATAAACCAGTATATCATCAATAAATATTATCACAAACCGATCTAAATAGGGTCTAAAAACTCTATTCATAAGATCCATAAAAGCAGCTGGGGCATTAGTCAGCCCAAAAGGCATAATCAAGAATTCATAATGCCCATATCGGGTCCTAAAGGCCGTCTTAGGAACATCTTTCTCCCGGATCTTCAGTTGATGATAGCCTGACCTCAAATCTATCTTGGAAAATACTCTAGCTCCTTACAACTGATCAAAAAAATCATCAATTCTCAGAAGTGGATATTGATTACGCACCGTTACTTTATTCAGCTCTCGGTAATCAATGCACAATCTCATGCTTCCGTCTTTCTTCTTCACTATTTCTGCTACAATGAAGTCTCCGGTAGGAAGAGACACTACTACCACGCCATCTAATAACTGGGGCGCTATACTAGCATTTGCAGCAAACTCCAAAGAAATAAAAGAATGGGTCGCTCCAGGATCTATTAGTACATAAGCATCTCGATCAAAAATTGACATTGTACCTGTCACAACTTCTAGGACCGCATCCGCCTCCTGTTGGGTCACTGCAAATACCCTATCCTGGGTATGCAGTTTCACTTGTGATCCATCGGATGATCCTCATCGACCAGCTCCCCTACTAGGCTTGCTCGCACCTCTCGATCTTCTGAATTGGGGGCCTCCTCGAATCTGCCCTCGATCGCCACTGGTTTGTCCCAGAGCTGGTGGTCTATCTTCTAACTTACTGCTAGCTCCATCATTTAGACAATCTCTCATGTAGTGACCCTCTTAACCGCACTTATAACACCAAGTAATCCCCTTCCTATAATCCCCCGGATGGGCCTTGCTACATTTATACACATCGGGAAATTCTTCAAACTCTCCGTAGTGCTTCAGAATCCGGCGGATGGTTGCCGAACGGAAGCTTGGCTAGATTGAGCTCCTTGGCTTGGTTTTCGACTGCTGGACCATGAAGATCTCTCCTCTGTTCGGGTGAATTTACTCGGTCCTTTTCGAGAATTACTTGACCCGCTTCTTTTCTGACCCTGCTGTTTCAGTTTAGGGATGGCCGCCATGCTTCTTTCAACCCGTGTTGCAGCTTCCACCAATGCTCCATACTGAGTGTGGGCTGCCGATACTACATACACCTTAATTCGTGGATTGATACCTACTGCAAAATGGTTAGCCTTCTACTCCTCATTATCGGCTATAAAGGGAACGGCACGGAGGAGCTCCGAAAACTTCTTCTCGTACTCTGCCACTGAGAGAGAACCTTATTCCAACTTGAAGAACTCTTCTATCTTTGCATCTTTATAACTTTTAGGGTAAAACATATTCACAAATTCCTCTTTGAAAAGCGCTCAAGACACCCCATCGGCGTTCCTCCTTTGCAAGGCCTTCCACCAATCTTTCGCTCATTCTTTCAATAGAAATGCGGAGTACACCACCATCTGCTCTTCCGTACATCCTATAACCTAAAAAATTTCTTCATTGTTCTCTAACCAAGATAAGGCTCTCTCGGGATCTCCGGTACCGTCATAAGGCTTAGCTCCTAATTTCTTGGTGCGCTCAATGGATACTCTGGTCTCTCGCGGCTGTTGGATCGCCGCTGCTAGTATTTGGGCCATTTGAGCTATATTCACGTTTCCACCCTCTGGCTCAGCAGGTTGAGACGATTCAGGAGGGGTCTGAGGCGTAGGAACATTTACTGACTCATTTCCCTGATCCTCTTCAGGTGCAAAAGCCTCCGCAGCTGCTCTCTTAGTACGTGGGCCTCCACGACGATGCATATTTTTTGAAAATTTAGTGATGCAAATGATTATCAAATACAAAGAATTCAAGTCACTAAACTTAGAAAAATATGCATGCAATTTCAAAAATCTCATTCTAAAAATGAACTTTTTAACTAAAACTTCAAAAACCATGCTCTGATACTACTCTGACAGGACCCGACCCGAGACCCTCTACTATAGATCCCAGCGGCCCTGCCGAGCACCCTGATGGAAGTTCCTCTGACCTTAACTGGGTAAGTTGAGAAATTTCGCGAGGCGAACCCCTTTTAAATTCTTGTTACTACTAAGAAGGTCTAGTAATATACATGAAAACGACATCTTAATTTTAAAAACAAACGGACAGAGTTTCCCCTGTTTTTCAGAAAATCCATATAAAACCTGCAAAAAAATTTCACTTCTATTTTCAATACATCTCAATTCTACCAATTCGGACCTCCGGTCCTTTCCAAATCAAATCCAACATAACTCAATTATTCATTTGAATCACAAATAAGCGTAATCATAAAAGTAAAAAGAACGATCATCATAAAATTGAAATCTCTTCTTCTCGGTTCAAAACATACATCCAAATATACATGCCTACAACTATTATGCATAAAGTAAATGGTGCTATTTAGCACATTTACATGTACAAAAAATGATCTTCGGATTCGGCCCACTTCTCGGCAATAAGAGAATCAGCAGCTTGCGTACCGAGACCTGCACCTGGGAAAGTAGTTCAGAAAACATAAAACACAAAATGGGTGAGCTAAAGGAGCTCAGTGAGTGCAAATAAAATTTCAGTAAAATAACATCATGTATAGATAGCAAATTATAAAGTTCATGCAGAAATCATACTTCTAAAACTGATGTAAAACTGTAAAACAGTTTCTAACATCATATGCTATTGAAATCTTGCCGAGCTGGTTTTATCTATATCTTTGGAAAATTATATTTAGAATCTGTATAACATAATAACTGTTGTGTGCATATAAATGCATAAATGCTATCGGTAAATCGAAAACTAGTAAAATTCTCGCTCGACCATTTTCTTTCTAAACTGTACCAATGGTAACCCTAAAGCTCTATACCCACGCAGCGACTCAACTAGCACCACACACGTGAGTAGGTCACGGGGCACCTCAACTAGCAGCACCTACAGTGACATCTCAAGACATCTCAGTGGCTATGCAACGGAATCCTACATCGCATGCATATAGCGAGATAATACCCCGTACACATAGAGCGACTCACATGACTTGACATCCCGACTTTCCGGAGTTAGTGACACACCTCCAAGACCTGCCCATATGCACAGGATATACCGGTCGGGTCTAATACAATCATCACCACTATAATCTGAGGGTACCAATGGCCTTAAAAATGAATGCAGAAATTTTAAAACTGTTTCTCAATTCGAACATGTAAAGGCATGTCTATGAATATATATTAAGATCATAAATCATAGTTATGCATCCAAAGCTCATGAAACATGCATATTCATTATGCGAAAACATAATAAACAAAAAGTAAAAGAAATGGCAGATTTCCACTCACGACCGCTCCACGCTCAATTTCGCTCCCGATTTTTGCTCCCGTTATCGCTCTCAGTTATCTTCACCTACACGCCATAAATGACATTTAGAACCAAATCGAACGCTAGAATCTCATTTAACTACTAAATGCCCTAATCGGGATACAAAGCCCGGATGTAAACTACTTTCCGATAATCTAAACTATCTCACCATCCGGTGCCCTGAAAATTATTGAACACCTTATAATCTTGGTTGGACATAATTGCCCTTCACCTTTCCAAAATGGACAATTGTGTCCCATTATCTTCATTTTTTATTTTTCCATTAGCATATACATTCAATTTACAATATGCACCATTTATACACAACAATTCATTCAAAACACCACTCAATCCCTAACTTCCCTAAAGTGGCAGAATTTCACCCTAGGTTCCAACACATTCCTTTTCTCAATTTCTTGATCCAATTACAACAAAATCATGCTAATTTCATTCTAAAGCCCTAAGTACAACCAATTGAAATCTCTACAACAAACTCACCAAAAACCTTAATTCTTACCTTGCCAATTTCTTCAAATTGATGACTCCTTCAAGCTCCAGAGTAGAATTCAACTCAATCTAAATCAAGAATACACATAAGAATGTCAATTGGAGCATTCTTGAAAGTTCACTTATCAAACTCATAAAACAATGCTTTTCTTACCTCTTTTTCTTGAATTTCCACTAATTGAGCTTAGGGATTGGTATGTAACCTTATTTTAGCTTGATTAAGCATAAAAAATCATGGAAAAAAAACTTGAATAGTCACTGTAGCAGCACCCCCCTTTGAAGCTCGAATTTCTCTCTTTTTTGTCTAAGTGTTGGTTTTGATCTCTCTTCAAATTTCTACACACTTCTAACATATATATAGTGCTCCCTAAATTGACCATTTTGCCCTTCAACTTACTTAAAACTTCTAATTTGCCATTAGTTCAAATGAAAAGATTTAATTGGTTTCTTTATATCTATCTAGTTAGAATAGTCAAAAGAACTAACTAGAGTTTTCAACTTGGCAATCCATGAGATTGTTTCTAATTGGTCAATTCCTTAATATATGGATTGTATTTCTCAACAAAGGCTTGTTCCATTCATAACCCTTAAATGGAACTTCATGTAGTAAATTAGGATTTCCTTTTCTAAGCCAATAGAGAAAAATTCCAAAAATATTATAGGGTCGTCCGGTACACCGATCGAGTGTGAAATTACCAAATTAGGTCTAATATCTCTCACGTGCACTATAAAGGGAATATTTCTAATAGGGTTAAAATCGAGTAACCCTACGGTGTCTTATTTGCTCTATACCAAAATCTAGGCGCCAATACTACTAATAGGGATTGGATATTACAAGACTAGCTCAGTTGGTACCAGAGGTGCTCCCCAGTGGTCTTAGAACCTCATATGGTCCTGGGTTCGAGCCTTAAAAAGACGAAAGAAAGGAGGGGGGACTTCGATATCCTTTGAGTGGGCCTACCAAGTAGGGGTGGACCCTACCCTACTAGTAGAAGGGTGGAGGGCCCACAGTATGTCTATATCTGAATGGTCCAGATGGTTGATCTTAGCAAACCATGAGCTTTGTGGAAGCTCGTATAGAGATGTATGTATTTAGTAAGGACTAGATATTGAACAGATTCACGAGGACCTTCAATAGACATCTCATGAAGCCGTCAATGGAAGGTCTTCCGAGTTGAGTAGTATTTGTGGTCTTTTGACCTGAGTGCCACAGTGGGCTTATGAGTGATTCACCATGCTTTGGTTCCACGCATGTCAGAAACCTTTCATGGTCTGACCGCTGGGTGTCGCTGGGTATGGTTCGATGCTCATGGAGTTCGGTGTGCGTAGATATGGGATCCATCAGCTCATATGAGTGGGTTGTATATCCTGATGCTCCGAGATTATATTTCAAAAAGTCTTGTGGCCACAAGTATAATCCTAAAAAAATATGTTCCGAAGGAATAAATAATATCACAAAAGTGTTTGTGGATATCGTTTAATGAAATATAAATCTAGAGATAAGTTCATGGTTGAGCAAATAAGATATTTGATGGTGATGATCTATATCTCTACTCTTCAAGGATATAATTGATGGAGGGATTTTATGAATATACAATAACCTCAACTTGCATGGTCTAACACGTTGATTTGTAATATCTGTAACGTGTGTGTGGGACATCGTTCACAGATGTATGGAGGAGATCCATATGACAAATCAGGTATGGACCTAGAGAGTCTCACAATATAAAGTGTTACTCGTTACGCACTAGGGTAGCGGATTGGATGAATTATTCAATCAAATAAATTTCAATAAAATAGAATAATTATTTAGGGATCCCTCGGGATGTACATTTGTCAAGACTTAATTATTAAATAAATCACTTAATTAATTAACAAGGGTTGTTAATTAATAGAATATTGATAATTGTCAAAATTTGTTCCATGATTTGATTTTATCTTTTTACCATTTAACTTTGGTAGTAAAAATTAATAAGGTAAAAAGTAATTATTCAAAATTATTTTGAATAATGAAATTATATATTATTAGATAATATTATAATATATATAGATCATGGCATTGTATTTTAATACGATGAAGGGTCTAAATGTTGGCCATTTATTTATCCATTATAATTAAAGTAATTATATTTGTTAGGTAAAAATTAATTTAGGTGGCTATTATTCTAGTACTTGATTAAATTAATCATAAGTGGGAGACCAACAATAAAATTGGTGGAGCACTTATTTTTGTTAAATCAAAGTGTTAAATAACAAAAATGATTTAGTAAAACAATTGAATCATTCATTCAATTTTTGGAGCAAAAATTCGGTCAAGGAAGAAAGGTAAGAGAGAGTTTTAAGTTTTGTTTTTTCAAGTGTTGAAAACATGTAAAAACTTCTCTTCATCTCCTTCTCTAATGAATGCCCCAAAATGAATAAAAGGAAAATGGAGAAAAAGATAATTATATTAGATAAGAGTTGTTAAAATAATTATCATGTAGAAATTGTTTTTAAGAATTATATAAGAGTTGTATGTTAAATATTTCTACTTAATACAAGAGTTGTATAGAAAATATTTACTATCTCCATTTAAGAAATAAAGTTGTATTCAAAAGAGTTTGAATACATATTGTTGAAAATTCTAAAACTAAGCTACCATTCTATCTCCTTAATTTCATCAAAAGTTATGGACTAGAATTGTTCAACATATACTTCAAGGTGAGCTCTTCACATGGATTGTTGGAAGACTTAAAGAATTTGTAAAGCTACCTTCATTAAGTAAGTGTTTTACATAATGATTTAATACAATTGTTCATCATGTTTATAAATGTATAATTATTATACTTATGTATATATGTGATATATAGTTTAATTGCTTAAAATAAATGTATTTATTAATATGCTTCCACCATATATAGTAATTTTTAAAATTACGTATACACTCGTATGTCACACACTCGATATCCAACAGATTTAATATGGATAAAACTCATCTATTAAATACCTCTATAATTATTCGGTCTCTTAATCTTAAAAAAGATTCATTTCGTCTTAAAGAAAATAATAAAAAAATACTTAATCAAAAAGTACCAAATTTAATGTAATTGTTGCTATCATATCTAGTCCAATGCACTAGACAATATAATTTTTATAATAAACTTATTGATCTTGAATACTTGGGTCGTCGAGTAATCTCTCTCGGTATCTAAAAAAAAGTTCTTGATTTTGTATATATTCTTGTAATTTTAATCTTCTTTCTTTTTCAACCTTAAATAAACCTTTTCGTCTGGATATTTAAAATTTCTTTATTTCTACTGGAATCTGTCACTGAAACTATCTATGAGAATTTGTGTGCATTTATAATTTTTTTTTTGTCTAAATTTTTCAAAGATCTTTTTTTTAAAAAACAATTTCTGAAGTGGCAAAGATCCTATCTTTACACTTTAATTGTACTTTCATCTTCTGGATATCTAACATCTGTGTGCGACAACTTATGGTTTTATTAAAATTTGTTCATTTTTTAAATATTTTCGTGCATTTTATTTCTTTACTTGTCTTATATTTCCTTTTTAAATCTGCCGTTGTCATTGCCACGAGCATGTATGGGATTTTGTCACGGCCTGACTCGGCAATTTTGGTTAGAATCTGATTGATGTTTCTTTTAATGGCAACATTGGAAACGGTGTAGCCTGTTGTTGACTTGCATATGTCCCTGTTGTTAGCGCCTGACCATAATAGTGGAATTGGCGCTTGAGTTGATTAAAGCTTCTATTCATGTATGGTTCACTTGGCAGATCCCTTATTAATTTAATTTAATTTTTTTTTGAAATTGATTAATTTTTAAAATATATAATTTTTATTTAATTGAAGTCAAATTTTTAAAATTTTATTAATTAAATATATTTTATGTTGATCATTTTATTTTTATTGTAATTTTAATAATTTTTTATTTTATCTTCTATTTTTTTTCTTTTTATAAATTAATTAAAAACATAAAATTTTAAATAATTAATTTTTTAGTTAATTATGAAAAACAATATTTATAATAACAATAATAGTTTAAAAAAATTATATTGTAATTAAATAATATAAATTATTTAATTGATTAAAATTAATTAATTTAAAAATAAGTTAAAAAGTAAAATTTAAAAATTTAAAAAATAATAAAAGGAAAAAAAATAAAGCAAGCGTCCCATGAGCCCAAGTTTTAGTTTTCTTTTCTTTTTAATAAATTTAAAAAATAAAATTTAACTTAAAAATTAAATAAATAGTAATAAATGAAAATTTTCCATTTTTATTAAATTAATGAAAAAAACTATATTGTAATTGAATAATATAAATTATTTAATTAAATAACATTTTATTTTTTATAAATTAATTTAAAAATAAATTAAAAATAAAATTTTAAAAATAAATTAAAATAAAAAAGTAAAGTTTTGAGAAGCATGCGTTGGGCCGGCGTCCAAGGCATGTGCCCTAGGCATGTGCCTTGTAAGGTTTTGCTTTGGGTGCATGCGTGAGGCATGCGCTCGATGCATGTGCCTACAAGCTTTTATTTTGTTTAAATAGATAATATATTAAACCAAATATATTAATTTTTTTTATTTTATCCCTCACAAATAATATCCTAATCTTAAAAGTTGTCGCTCTCGACGCAAACCCATCACTCTTATAAGATCTCTCTTAGATCTGTTACCAATTTTGAAGGTATTTCTTAGATGTGACAATATTTTGAAGATTTTGAAGAATTAGCTAAAGTTGAAAATTAGTAAGTTTATTTTATTTATTTTTTAATTAGTACTAATATTTATATTTATATTAAAAATGAGCGTAATAGATGAGAAATGTAATATATGATTCAAATTTTTTAATTATGATTATCACGGACGGTGCGTCAGAGGGCCCGTGGCTGCACGTGCAGCTGTTGCTAGGGCACCACCTAGTGCGCGCACTAGGGCACAACAAGGCGCTCATGTAGGGTGTGCAATACACGCTCATGTGGGGCACGCATTATTGTGCACCACTATGGCACCACCACCAATTTTTTTTATTTTATATATTTATATTAACTATCTATTTTGTATATATTATATATAAATATTTATATATTCAGTTTTATTTTTAATTTAGTTGTATATATAATTAAACTTAAATTACGTTATATTTTTTCAGGTGCCGTTATCATGTCACAAATTTCGTCAATTATATAATTTTGGGGGAAGATGGGAGAGTTGTAGTAATAGTTTTGAAAGATACATCGGATATCAAAATATGCACATGGTAGTTCCAAAAACTATTAGATATAAAGCGTTGTTGAGAGGAATTTGTCATCTTCTAGGAGTTGATCAGGTGCATTATAAAGTAACTTTCAAGTTTGAGATTCCTTCAAGTACTATAAAGTTGAGACCTATTCAACTTGAAAATGACAACGATGCAATATTGCGATTGAACTTACAGAATAATATGGCTACACCTCTTTGTGTAACAGTAGATGCTCGAGGACCTGAAAGTAATGTAGAAGCACCCATGGAGCAAAAACAAGGTTATTTTAAGTAATTCACATCGTCAACTCCTATGTATATTTCAAATTCTCCGGAGGATTATCATTATTCTCCTTCGATGTTCAATGAACAACCAGGCAACACATATTATAATAGTAAGATATATGGAGATGTTAGCGTTGATCTTGGCTATGATATTGGTCAAGATGTTAGATTTATGTAGTCGTTGTAGACAACATGAAAATAACCGACAAATATGTTGGAACCCTGTACCTTTACAAAGCAGGTGATTTATATTCGTTTATAAAATCTATCTTATTGATATTTAATTTCACTATAATATAAGGCTAATATTTAATTTTTTTTTATTTCAGACAGATCTGAAAAATATAGAAATATATGAAAATGAGCTGTACCATGAAGCTTAATTATGTATGAGAGTCGAGCTTCGTAACTTCTGTGCACTTATTTTATAATACACTTATACTTTGTATGACATACTTACTTATTTTAATGCACTTGTCTTTAGTATTGATGTTGACAATTTTCACGAAAATTCGGCAGAATCTCCTTAACTATATAGATGTTCCCAAACCTGCTATATTGAAAAAACACACTTCTATCTAATTATATCTCACCTCTGCACATATACACCCAAATCAACAGCCTCAAAATAAATAATATGACATAAATGCATAGAAAAAATTATAGTATGAAACATCTATGAAGTAGCGGTACACAAATCAACGGACATCTTTTGTCTATAAAAGGTACCAATGTCAGAGAAGGAGTCAAATGGCTGACCTAGCATAAGATATTCAATATACATACAGACGAAGGCGCCACCATCCCTGCTCCCGACCTCTTGTTGCAACCCATTCTCCCGCATACGAATCACCGGCCAAAAGAACAAATTTGGATTTTGTATGCCCCTCAAACTATAAAATCTACACTTTTAAAGGTACAAAGGCATTGCAACATACAGAGGCTCCATAAATTTCATGATGGACTTGTCTGAGTGGTTGTTCACGCTGGAATCATAAAGAACAATTGCTATCCGAATAAGGTCGAGCTCTGCTATAAACCAATATTCTTGATTAATATTCACAGGGATATATACCTATAAAAATAATTATTGTATTATTTTAAACTTAATATTATTACATGCACAGTAAAAAAAAGTCATTACTATTCTTAAAAGTACCTTATTGACCAATGCCCACGATTTAGCGCCAAGTAACTTGGACTTTGTTCTGAGTGCATAAGCTAACAACGGTTTGAACCATTGATCGTTGTCTGAAGGATTGGCAATGAAGTACGTTCACCATATTTGTCGAATGTACTCCTAAAGATAAATAAAAGATACTCATTAATAGTTAATATATACAACAGTATGATAATGTTATATACACAATAAATGGGTAATAAAATAGCTCATGTAAAACTATGCATCTGCAATTGTGTAATCCTATGAGTACATGTTAGAAAACATTCTTTGAAGTAAACACAAAATCTTTAAATATTCATCTATGTGCTGCAAAACAAAGAATATATATAAGTTTCGATACTATTAGACAGCTCGTAAAAAATAAAAGCAAAAACAAGTCCTCACCGAATTGTCAAGTTAGTTTTGTAGTAGGTTATTAAACCATATATAGTTGGGATCGAGTCCGTCCAAACGAACCCGATACGTTGGGTTATTTTTTTTATCCAATCCAAAAGCTCAGTAAATTTAACCTGGTCAATAGGAATCAACTGCCCGTTTACATCAATTGTAGGTGCTACTTGCAATTCTACAAGTTTCTTGTTCACAGACTTTTTCAATGGATTGGTATATCGATTGACTTGGGCTGCTGCCTTCTTGCAAAGGCGCCCATACCTGCTCATGTTTTCACCCAACGGAGCAGGTATAATTTTTATACTTGTAGGGCTATTAGCTGTTGACGGGGATCTAATATACGTAGGTGTATGCATATGCTATTGTGCCTATTACCTAAAATACGTATCATATAAGAATTTATATGTGGTGAAAGCGTAAAATATATAATAAACACAAAAAATACAATATATTAATCATAGTAATATATTAGAAGGTTTGAGAACTCACCTCAACGTGTAACGTTATACACGTATTTCCTCAGAGTTTGCATGAAGACCAACTAGTAGGCATTTCTAGTCACTAACTCAGTGGACTTGGTAAGCTAGAACAGCAGCCCAATATCCAACACGAGATTAACTCTTAATCTCAAAAATGGCTGGGTGTGTGTTTATATCATTTTCTCTAAAAGAATAAGAAATGGAGAATTTGAAGTAATCTCTCATTACTTCAATTGGAGGCATAGAGAAAAATAAAATAATTTCACTTTTCCCTTTTTTTCTTCTTCTTCTTCGGTTTCTCTTCTTTCTCCATTTCTTTCTCTTCTCCTCTCATGGGCCAAATAACCAACACACACACACACACACTTCTCTTTTCTCTCTCTCTCTCTCTTTATATATATATATAAAATAAAATAATAATATAATATATATAAAATAAAATAATAATATAATATATTATAAAATATAAATAATAATATAATAATATAATATATTATATAATATAATAAGAGAGATATTTTTATCATTTAACCATTAAATAATTAAAGTATGAAATGACCATTTTGCCCCTCATAAATAGTTACCAAGCATACCCCTTAATGACTCCCACTAAATCTCACACTTGGGTAAACTCAACTGAGGGTCTACAATATACTACGTGTCATAATACAATTAGTAAATAATAATTATTCACTAAGTGTTGTATTTAACACTTAAACACAAATATGTACGCATTCTCATGGTAGTGCTGAATATTTTTGGATTAAACACTTTAATCTGGCATGCTGCCCCAATGCATAATGAGTACACTCCATATCGCGAGACTCCCTAGGTCCTACGTCTGATTTGTCAAATGAAACTATTCCATGAGTCTGTAAACAATGCCCCACGCACACGTCGCGGATATTACAAATCAGCACGTTGAACCATGCAAGTTGAGGTTACAACGCATACGTATAATCCTTCTATTATAATATATTGGATGTGCAGGGATATAGATTATCACCATCAAATCTCCTAGTGCTCATCCATGTCTTATCTCAAGACTTGTATCTCACTGAACAATATGCGCAAACTCTTTTTCCATAATGTTCTACCCTGGCGGAACTCTTTCCCGAGATTTATGCTTATGGCCATAAGACTTTCTGAGATACAGTCTTGAAAGCATCTGGATATCTAACTCCCTATGCGAGCTGACAGATCCTATATTTGTACATCCTGGACTCCATAAGCATCGAACTATACCTAGCGACACCCAGCAGTCACACCATAAAAGGTCTGTGACATGCGTGGAATCAAAGTATAGTGGATCACTTATAAGCCCACCGTGGCACTCAGGTCAAAGGTGTTAGGGTCGATATTTACGTGTCATCCCTGAATGTATAAATACTTGTGTATGTATACTACTGTACATTGCTATTAAATCGCAAATACCCATTTATATGATATTATGCAATGTAACGTTACAGACATTGTAGATTTGAAGGAGTTCGGATCAGATCTAAAGGAGTTTATATAAGGGCTCATAGTTAGCCACACTAAGAGATATAAATGCTAAATGTTAGCACAACTAAGGGTTATCTGGTTATAATACTTAGCATATCCAAGAGTTGGAGTCTTGTCTGTAATGGAATGTAGACATGGGAATATACTAGTAACTGCATAGTTGCAAGAGTTGCAATCGAGTGCCGGGAAATGCTAGTTGCGTAAGTATATTCTTGAATAATTGTCCCTGATTTATTTTTGCCGATGCAGGTCTGTCGATGGATACCTTTTTATATAGATCAGCATATATCGTACCTATAGGGTATAGATGGTCTTTCCTAACCGACTATGAGCTTGGAGCTCGTATTGGCATATTGGTATCCAGTTGGGACTAGATATGGGACAGACTCACGAGGACCTCCGGTAGATACCCTATGTAAGTCATCAACGAAGGGTCCTCTCAAGTTAAATTGTATACGTGGTACTTTGACCTGAGTGCCACGGTAGGCTTGTAAGTGATTCACCATACTTTGGTTCCACGTATGTCACAGACCTTTCATAGTGTGACCGCTGGGTATGGTCTTATACTTATGGAGTTCGATGTGTACAGATATAGGATCTGTCAGCTTGCATAGGAACTTTGATATCCAGATGCTTCGAGACTGTATCTTGAAAAGTCTTGTGGCCACAAGCATTAATCCTGGGAAAGAGTCCTGTCATGGTCGAACAATATGGCAAAAGAGTTTGCACATATTGTTCATTGAGATAATAGTCTGGAGATAAGACATGGATGAGCACTAGGAGATTTAACAGTGATGATCTATATCCCCGCACATCCAGGATATCATGACGGAAGGACTATACGTATATGTTGTAACCTCAACTTGTATGGTTCAACGCGCTGATTTGTAATATCCGTAATGTATGCATAAGGCATTGCTCACGGACTCATGGAATAGTTCCATTTGACGAATTGGGTGTAGGACCTAGAGAGTCCTGCGATATGGAGTGTACTTGTTGTGCACTAGGGCAGCGTGCTAGATTCGAGTGTTTAATCGATCAATATTCAGAATTACCACAGGAATACGTGCGTGTTTGTATTTAAGTGTTAAATACAACAGTGAATCAATAATTATTATTTACTAATTTTATAAGGACACATGGCGTATTGTGGACCCTCAGTTGAGTTTACCTAAGTGTGAGATTTGGTGGAACCCACTAGGAGGTATGCTTGGTAATTATTCATGAAGGGCAAAATAGTTATTTTATACTTTGATTATTTAATGGTTAAATAATCAAAATATCTCTCTTATTATATTTTATAATATCTTATTATGATTATTATTATATTATTATATATACATTATATTATATTTATATCATAATTTTATTATATATATATATAAAGAAAGAGAGAGAGAAGTGTGTGTTGGTGTGTGTATGTGAGAAAAAAGGAGAAATTGAGAAAGGAAAAGAAAGAAAGAAAGAAGGAAAAGAGAAGAAGAAAAAAAAAGGAAGGGAAAAATGTAATTGTTTCATTTTTCTCTATTCTTCCAATTGAAGCAATGGTAAATTGCTTTAAATTCTCTATTTCTTATCATTTTGGAGAAAAGGATATAAACACATACCCCATCATTTTAGGGATTAAGAGTTAATCACATGCTGAATATAGGGCTGTTGTTCTATCTCACAAAGCCCACCGTGTTAGTGACTAGAACTGCCCACGAGTTGGTCTTATGCGGACTCTGAGGAAATATGTATATAACGTTACACATTAAGGTGAGTTCTCAACCTTTCTAATATATTAATGTGATTAATATATTTATTTATTATGTTTATTGTTTAATTTAATGCTTCTGCCTCGTAAAAATTCGTATATGATACGTGTTTTAGGCAATAGACACATTTGCATATGCATACACCCACATATATTAGATCCCGACAATAAAAGGACCACGTATACTACTCAACTCGAGAGGACTCTCCGTTAACGGCTTACATAGGGTGTCTATCGAAGGTCTTCGTGAGTTTGTCCTATATCGAGTCTTAACTGGATACCTATATGTCAATACGAGCTCCAAGCTCACAGTCGGCTAAAAACGACCATCTATACCCTATAGGTACAACATATGTTGATCTATATATAAAGGTATCCACCGATAGACCTGCATCGGCAGAAATAAATAAAAGACAATAATTCAAGAACATACTTATGCAACTAGCATTTTCTGGCACCCGATTGCAACTCTTGCAACTATGCAGTTACTAGTATATTCCCAGGTCTATGTCTCATTACAGACAAGGCTCCAATTCTTGGATATGCTGAGTATTATATCTAGCTAATCCTTAGCTGTGCTAACATTTAATATTTATATCTCTCAGCTTGGTTAACTATGAGCCCTTATCTAAAACTCCTTTAGATCTGATCTGAACTCCTTCAGATCGTACAATGTCTGTAACATTACATTGCATGGTACTATATAAATTGGTATTAGCGATTTAATGAGATTGTACACTTGTATAAATATAAAGGTATATGCATATTCAGGGATGGCACGTAAGTACCGACCCTAACATCAGCTACATGTTGTAAATCCATTGTCATAGGTTGATGCTGAGACCCTAACATCAGCTACATGTTACAAATGTTTGAAAGCCAGCAACCATGAATTTGGTACTCTACAAAACCAAACAATACTAGCTAATGTATTGACTTGTTAAAATTTATACCTAATGTAATTTAGGTTTAAAACATACCATACTCTGCCCTGCATCCTAAGAGATCTTGGCTGGCTTAAAATGTTTCACCAAGAGAGATATTTGATTTAAGATATTTTCTTCAGCCTTATTAATCTTGACGGAAAGCTCTAAGTTAACCTTATCAATCCTGGTAAACATCCTTTTTTCAAGATCATCTATCCTCTTATCCAAGACACGATACTATGATGATGATGATGCGCCAGACTCAAACTATACATAAATAATTATAATCAATTTTCACAAGCTAATAATCATTAATAACATAAGTAATTATAATTCAAGGAAAAAAAAATTATTATACCATTGATTCAGTCGCTGGTGGGGCTTGAAATTCGTAGTTAGGCTGAAGATCATCAGTGAATTGGGTGTCCGAGATATCAACTTTCTCTAATTTAAGACTCTCTCCCTATTTTTCCTATGGAATGCGCAAGTTTATTGCTACGCAATAGTCCACACTCTTCTAATGTTTGTGGGGCACTAATTTCCTATGAACCTTCAAAGCCGTTATAATATTTTAGATTTATTAATCATTATTAAAAAAAATAACAAAAGTTATAAGAAAATTATATCTATTTTTTGTTGAACATAAAAGCATATCCCAACATCATCGAAGAGGACGTTTATGACGCTTTCGTATAATGGGGTGCCCGTACCAGACCAATTTAGAATACGCGAAAAATAGTCTCCATTTCTGTAGACAAACAGCTCCTTATATCTTAGGATCGCCTCTTAGATCCACACCTAAGATGATAATAAATTAAAAAATTACAATGTCAACAAAATAAATTTTTCTGTATCCCAATATGATAATGAATCGAAAAAATAGAATTACTCACCAAGAATACTTGACTAAATTAGTATAAATTGTATGATTCCTTATCTAGAGAGCCTACTTTTTTTTACCTTCGTTAACTTTTTAATTAAAGCCGTGCATAAACTATTGTAGAGTACAATCCATACAATCGTGCCCCAAGAATAAATATTAAACTCATCTAGATTATCCGCGAGACGAAGTACAAAATATTGTATGGTTCTATTCCGATCAAGTGACATTAATAATTTATGAAATATATAAAATAGACACATTTTTACTACATCTACTTCATCGTCAAATGTAATGCTCACTAACCACGGATCTAAATCCTTGTAAGTTAACTCACTTCTACTCATAAAATATTTATGCCATAGTCTATCACCTAACCCACTTATTATAGGATAATCCCCCATCCCAAAATCAGTAATCAAATAAAATTCTAGACGAGAGAATCTAATACGTTTTTTGCCTATATAAAATCATAATTCATCATATAAATTTTTGGTATGTATGCGTCTTAATAAAATCTTATGTTCTAAAATACTTTAGAATGGAATATCTGATATATCCAAAAAATAAGCAAAACACGTGGTTCTAAATATTTCGACCTGCCTTAAAGTCAATTTATTTTTAATATTTTGTATAACCCATAACTTTGAGTAAGCATCTACATTCGCTCGGTAAAAAATATTTTCAGCAATTACGTAGTCTTTTAAGACATTTTCCTTCCTGAAAAACTTAAAAAAATTATTAACATATAATATTCACAAAACATTATAATCAACATATAACTAAATATAAAATAAAGATAAAAAAATTACAACTAACCTATATTAATATTGACAAAACAATAAAAAATTTATAAAATTAAATAATTATTAATAAATCAAATCATATATTTTTAAATTAATCAAAAATAAAAAAAATAAAATTTCCACGTGGCGTCTTACCTTGGCACCACATGGCAACTTGCGCCTAATGTTGTGGCAAGCCGTTGGCAGGTAAAGAATTTTCACCACGCGTATAAGTACGTGTAGGTGCGTGTCTCGCAAAAAAGGGGCCGGAATCTGCCATTTTCGACTATTTTTTATTTTACACACATTTTTAACTTATTTTTCATACTACATCTATACATTTCTAATAATTAACTACAAAAACCACTCAAAATCATAAAAAAAAAACTATATTTAAAAAATAAGCTTACAAATTTTCTCATATTTTTGATTTTTTCAACTTCACACTAAATAATTTAACTTCAATCTTCAAACTCTCGTAGTTTTATAGTGGGTGTAACAAATTATTTGAAGAAATTTTTTGTTAATCGTGAGAGAGGGAGAGAGAGGGAATGTCGGTGTGTGTAGTGTTTTTGAGAGAAAAATATGTTTTTTAGGGGTAAGGGTAAAATTGTAAAAAATATAAATTTTGGTTAATATGGTAAAAAGATTTTGACTTGGTCAAAATAAATATTTTATTAATTTTTTTGGTCAACTTCAGAAATTTTCCATTTAATTTATACTCCTATATTGTGCTATGGTTTTGTTTTCACTGGTTTCTTGGTCACATGTAAAGTTTGATTTTCCCTTCTTTTCTGTATTTCTTGAAGGATCATTAAGGGCCTATTTGTTTAATTAGGTTGATAACCTTGAGTGATTATAAATCTTTGATGTATTCTTTTGTTTGATTTTTTGTTAATGTGAATTTGACTAAATTAAGAAATCTAAGCCTGCTAAAACATTGAATATTGTGAGAAAGTTGATTAAAAATTATTGTAATATGATTTGGAGAACAAGTCAAATGCGTGAGGTGTGTGAGAAAGTAAAACGGATGCAAAATGAGGCAAAAAAATAAAGGCTGCATTGCCCATGTTTAGGCGTTGCGGCACTTACAGGCAGAAACTACTGCGCCGCAGCTTTTTAAAATAGGAACCTACTTTCCCGCACTGGCATCGCGGTGCCAAAAACTAGCACCGCGGCGTCGGTGCGGGAAAGTAGGTTCCTATTTTAAAACATTTTTCTAAGTGTTCCAAGACTCTCTAATTCAACTCTCACTCATTTTAGGGTTAACCTTGGTCGTCCTAAGCCTATATAAAGAAGGTCTTTTATTGGTTTGTAAACACATCTTAATGATCTTAATGATCTTTGTAAGCTTAATGATTCTTAGTAAGAGAAACCCCTAGTTTATAAGAGAGAATTTTATTATTTATGAGTTCTTGATTTATTTATTATAAAATGCATACTTTGTGAGTGCCTTGTGATTCAATAATATAAGAGTGAAATCTTGATCCGTCGTGGACTTAGACAAGTTGCCCAACCATGTAAATTTTGTGTGGTTTCTTCTATTTTCTCTCTCTAAATTATTCTAAATTGCTTGGTTATTGCGTTATATACTAAGGATTATTGCTTCCGCTTCAACAAACTGGTATTAGAGCTTGATTTTAAGCAAATATGGTTACACCCAAATATTAGATAGAGAAATTTAATAGGACGAATGACTTCAATCTGTGAAAGATGAAGGTTAAGGCGTTGTTGGTGAGCCAATGGTTAGGCTCGGCTTTAGAGGAGACTATAGCCCTATCTAGTGAAGAAGAGAAAATGCCAGAGTCATCTAAAACTGAAGAAGAAAGAGGAGACATTCAAGAAAGAGCTTATAGTATAATCGTTCTATCATTGAGTGATAAAATACTGAGGAGAAGTAACAGATGAGATGACAACAATTGGTCTTTTGACTCTCTTTATATGCAAAAATCATTGGCCAACAGATTACATATAAAGAAGTAGCTATATCAGTTGTACATGTTAGATGGGACACCGATGAAAGACCATATAGACACTTTCAACAAGATTATTACCAATCTTGAATCTATCAATATCAAGATGGAGGATGAAGATAAAACAATTATTCTGCTAAGTTCACTTCCTAAAGGTTATGAGAGCTTTGTTGATACGTTACTCTACGACAGAGAGAGTTTAACAATGAGAGATGTGATACATTATTAAACTCAAAGATATTAGAAAAGCTGATTGAGGATAATGTATAAAGTTTATCTGTAAGAGGAAGGTCCTTGTATAGAGATAGGAAGAAAAAGGGCTCAGGATCGAAGTCCAAGAGTCTTAGGAAGTGATTTTGCTGCAAAAAAGAGAGGCACTTCATAAATTACTGTCCGGAGAAGAAAACACAAGACAGGAAGAAAGCAGATGCTACGCTTGCCTATAATGATAGCTACAGCAGCGCAGAGACTCTAATGGCTACTAATAGTAAATGTACTGAACAATGGGTTCTTGATTCTGGTTGTAATTTTCATATGTGCTCACAAAATTCTTGGTTTATAAATTTCAATCCCATTAGTGGTGGTAAGGTATTAATAGGGTAATAATGTTGCTTCTCAAATAATGCAAATTGGTAGTATTAAACCTAGATTGCATGATGGACGAGTGAGAGAGTTGACAGAAGTAAGGTATGTTCCTAAACTCAAGAGGAACTTTATCTCACTAGAAACTTTAGACGAGAATGGGTGTTCCATCAGGATCGATGGAGGGGTTTTGAGAGTATTAAAGGGTTCTATAGTTGTGATGAGAGGGGAGAAGCATAAATGTGTTTATGTATTGAAGAAAGAAGTTGTAAGTGGTTCTGCATTATTTTCTATAGATGATAAGAATATGGAAACCAAGTTGTGGCATTTTAAACTAGCACACCTGGGTGAAAGAAACATGAAGGAGTTGTTTAGTTAAAAGGTATTTGGTGAGGATAAGTTCTAGCCATCAAAGTTTTGTGAGCATTGTCTGCTTTATAAAGCACAGAGAGTAAGGTTTAACACCAATAAGCACAAAACTAAGGGGACTCTTGACTACATACACTCGGATCTTTAGGGACCAACTTAGACAATGACTCATAGTGGGGCTAGATATTTTCTTAGCTTTATTGATGACTATTTAAGAAAACTATGGGTTTATGTGATGAAGAGCAAAGATAAAATATTTGATACGCTCAAGACTTAGAAGGCACTTATTAAGAATCAGACTAACAAAAGAGTTAAGAGGCTAAGAACTAACAATGGCCTTAAGTTTTGCAATAGAGAGTTTGATGGATTTTGTGTCAAGCATAGGATTGTAAGGCATAGAACTATGAGATCGACACCGCAGCAAAATGCGGTAGCTGAAAGAATAAATAGGACCACACTTGAAAGGGTTAGATGCAAGTTTATCTATGCAAAGATGCCTAAGGCATTCTAGGGAGAAGCTGTTGTGGTTGTAGCTTATTTGATTAATGGAAGTCTCTCATTGGGATAGACTTCAAGACACTAGAAGAGAAATGGTCTGGTAGCCCTCCTAAGTATTACCACCTTAGAATTTTTGGTTGTCCTGCCTTTGTTCATGTTAAGGAGAGGAAATTGGAATCTAGAGTTATCAAATGGGTATTCATAAGATATCCAGAAGCTGTGAAATGATACAAGGTGTGGTGTAGAGAGTTGACACCACAAAAATGTATTATAAATTGTGACGTGACGTTTGATGAGATGACAATATTGAAAGTCTCATAAGGAGATGAGAAAGAAGAACCTCTGTCCAAGGAAGACTCAGCACCCGAGTCAATATAAGTTGAAGTGAAACCTGAGTGTAGATCTAATATGCCCCTAGACCAGCACTTCAACAAGAAGAATCTTAAAGATGAACTATGAAGACTGGCGAGTTCCTCCAAATCCACCTAAAGTAAGACTAGAACTCTTAAGATGGAACTTAAAGAGTACCATCTACCCAGAGATAGGTTAAAGAAAACGATTAACCCACCAAGCCTTTTAACTCTGCTTACACTCTTGAATTTGATAAGCCTAGAACTTATGGTGAGGCTATGAAAAATGAAAATGAAAATGAATGACAGCAAGCTATAGAAGAAGAAATGAGTTTTCTTAAGAAAAATAAAACCTAGGAGTTGATGGAGAAACTTCAAAAGAAACTAGTGGGGGTATAAATGGGTGTATAAGGTTATAGAGGGGATATCAGGGGTAAAGCCTACAAGATTTAAAGTTAGGGTAGTTGTATAAGGTTTTACTCAGAGAGAGGAAATTGACTTTCATAAGATATTCTCTCTAGTTGTCAAGCACACATCTGTTAGGATTCTGTTAGTCATGTATGCAAACCTTGATTTAAATATAGAGTAGATGGATGTAAAGACAGTTTTTCTGCTTGGAGAGCTTGAAGAGACTATTTACATGTGACAACCGCAAGGGTTTGTAAAGTCAAAAAAAGATGAGCATGATGGCTTACTAAAGAAGTTATTATATGGGTTAAAGCAATCACTTAGACAATATGGTATATGAGATTTGATGAGTTTATGATGGCTTGTGGATTTAGTAGGAGCAAGTATGACGGATGCTTGTACTTTAAGAGCTTGAGCAGTGGGATGATGTATTTGCTTCTATACGTCGATGATATATTGATTACATGTAGAAATATGAAAGAAATACAAAAACTTAAGAAACAGTTAAGTAGCGAGTTTGAGATGAAGGATTTGGGAGCAACAAAGAGGATATTGTGTATGAATATTAGAAGAGAAAGAAATGATGTTATCTTCTTGTCACAATAATGATATATACTTAAGATCTTAGAAAGATCAGGTATGTCCAATGCAAAGGCTGTCTCTACTCCTTTGGCCATGCATTTCAAAATTTCAGCAGCACAATTGCTAACGTCTGAAGAGGAGAAACTACAGATGAATAAATTATCGTATGCAAATGTTGTAGGGAGCATTATGTATACAATGGTTTGCATAAGACCAGACATAGCACAGACTGTGAGTATATGAGTAGATATATGACGAATCTAAGAAAGGATCATTGGCTTGTAGTGAAGTGGATATTGAGATATCTCAAGGGACTGTCGAATCATAGATTGATGTTAAAAAGGCTGAAGATATCAGTGTAATAGTAAGAAGATACGTCGACTTTGATTATGCAGGTGATCTAGATAAAGAGAAGATTGTTGACGGGTTACGTATTCAAAGTATTTAGGTGTAGTGTGTTTTGAAGATCAGTTCTACATGTGGTTGCCCTATTTACCACAGAGGCGGAGTACATAACTATTGAAAAAGCTATTAAGGAGGCTGTGCGATTGAAAGGCATATGCATAGAGGTAATGACTACTAAAGATGTGAACACTGGTGTGTACTGTGATAGCTAGAGTACTATATACTTAAGCAAGCATCAAGTGTTTCACGAGAGGTCTAAACACATTGATGTGCGATTCTATTACATTTGAGAGATTATTCAAAGTAGCAAGATTAGTCTAACAAACATAGTGTCATTTGAAAATCCTGCTGATATGTTGACTAAGCCACTGTTATTGGTTAAGTTCGTCTTATGCAAGAACTTAATCGGGGTCACTACTATGTAAGGATGACCAAAGATGCAAATATGAGAGATCGTGGATACTTTGTGAATGATTTTGAATCAATTAGGAAATTTGTGAGAAAGTTGATTAAAAATTATTGTAATATGATTTGGAGAACTAGCTAAGTGCATTGGGTGCAAGAAAGCAAGACACACGCAAAAAGAGGTGAAAAACGAAGGTCGTACTGCCCAAGATGCAACGCCACGACGCTCGTAGGTAGAAACTACAAGGTCGTGGTACTAGTGTGATAAAGTAGATTCCTGTTTTAGTACACTTTTTTACGTGTTCTAGGACTTCCTAATTAACTCCTACTTGTTTTAAGGTTAACCTAGATCGTCCTAAGCCTATATAAAGGCCATCTATTGGCTTGTAAACACATGTTGGTGATCTTTGTAAATTTAGTAATTTTTAGTGAGAGAAACCCTTAGTTTATAAGAGAGAATTGTATTATTTGTAAGTTCTTGAATTCTTTCTTATAAAAAAGTATACTTTGTGAGTGCTTTGTGATTCAATAGTATAAGAATGAAATCTTGATTCACTGTGAACATAAACAAGTTGTCGAACTATGTAAATTCTGTGTGTTTTCTTCTATCTTCTCTCTAGATTATTCTTTGTTACTTGGTTACTAGGTTATATACTTGAGATTATTACTTCTGCTTCAACAAATATTCATGCTCTAGTTTGTTGTTATTTGAGCAAGAGACTAGAATAGTGTACGCTTTTGGAGCTAGTCTGTACCAAAGCTCGCTCAACATTTTTTAGTGGAACCTTGTACACAATGGTAATAATTTTCTTTGCATCAATCACGATCAAAAGTTTGCAATCCGATATCCTCTTGGCCACTTATGATTCTTACATAGTTTTGTAATTTTGCTTTGGCTTTGGATTTGTGTCGTTATAACTTTCCAGCTCTCAAAACTGCGTGTAAAGAAAGTAGTTAATCTGGTTATGATTAGATTTATTACTGACATGTTAATAATAAAAGCAAATGGATTGAAGCAATTTCTAATTGGCAAGGTCTAGGTGCTATTGTCTTGACTTAAGATACGACCTTCCTGTCATTAAGTCCATCGTACCCTTCCTGGTGATCATCCAACTTCCAATTGCCATCAGCAACTTGAACCATCCCTTTATTTTCCATAGACCACCAAGCTCCAGGTACCAAATAATCTTTGGGCAGAATATCTAGATGCTTGTTCACTAGTGCAATGTCCCGTTTAACTTCCAAATGGAACCCTTTTTTTCCCTTGAGTTCCGGCGATTCCGTGAAGATAGGCCTCCAAGTAGTGCCAACTCGCCACGTCTCCAGGAAATTTCAGGTACTCCGACTTCTGGGTGGAGTATAAGCTCTTCTCCAACTGCTGTGTATCCGAGCAATGGGAAAGTGGGTATTGCATCAGGAGCATTACAAATGCGTAGAATGTGAAGATCTTTCATGGAAGGATACATCTCCCGATAGTTGCTTTCCCCGCTTTGTGGAGGGGCGAAGCAGAAAGGAGTACCTGGACAGTACTTGGCAGGTCGTCCCTTATGCTTGTTGAACCCAATAACAGCTATATCAGCCGCATTTAGAGTTACAAGCGACGCCCCCATGCTGTGGTCAGTCATTGTTAAGCTAGCTTCCTCATTGTTATATACTTCCAGCAGGTGCTGCAGCTCATCCAGAATCTGGTACCAGAACATAAAATTAGTTTGGTCTGAAAATATCTTGCAACCTGATCTAGTCAAAATTATGTGCTTTGTGTTCCAGTTGTCTTCATTTTGCAAGGTTTTTCATCTTCATAACTAATGCTGTTCAAGAAATGTTCAAATTCACCTGATCTCTGGCACTGATTTTGCAAAAATGTGATCGTGAACTGCTTGAAGTATACATGGAGAAAAAACTACTGTGACATTTAACATGATCATGTTCCTTAAATATCTTAGAAGCTGGCACCAACGGATAGCAAAATCGCCACCAGTAGCCCATTCAGACACCTGGATTGTCCTTCGCCATGCAATGACTGTAGCCCTACGACCCAGCAGAGCCTTTTCCTCATCAGTAGCTACAGCTATATATCCTATCCAGTTTGATTCCTTGTGCCAAGCTTCCCTGGATAAATGACTTGAGAATAAACGCAAGAGGAACTGGAATCTTCTTTGCAAATTTACCATCTCCTGCATATTTTGATGCCCTTTGGAAGTTGAAGGTGTCATATCACATATATTACCTGCACCATTTCGCCGTAGTGAATGAGGTAGAGGCGGAGGTCATTATCCAGAGGATCCAATATTTCTTTCCTGTTATCCTGGCCGCTTAGTTCTATCATTTTTCTATGGCTCCACTCATTTTCTCAAAACAAGCAGATTGTCAAATTCTCTATTTAGCACCCCACCCAACTCGCTCTAAGCGACGGTTGGCTACTTCGGGATCAGGCTAATTAGAGGTTTGATGAATAAAATATTTATATTTGAATTGGGGGTTCGCCTCATTACGGCAAACATTCTTTAGCCCACACGTCCTGTATGGTGAGCATTTTCTATCAAATTGTTCCTTTTTGACATGATAAAAATGTTGGCAAAATGCGTAAACAAATTTCATTTACGTTGATGAGACGTGAATTGATAGAGCTTAATCCATTCTGCATATATTTCATACGACTTGTTTTTGCCCAATGCGTAAGACACAGAACAAAATCACCAGCCACCTGCTGCAACGTTAAGAAAATAACATCCTTTACGTATCATCTAAATTTGGAAAACGATTCCATTTGTATCGGTTCAGAACGCAACAGGGAAGGAAAAAAATGTCAACCCTCTCTTCTAATTGAACCATCGAAACAAATCATGGCCAAATACAAAATCGACAACAAGGAACTGCAAAGACAATAATACTGATTACCCTAGGTGTATCAGTTTATTCACCAAACACCCAAAAAAAAAACAAATACTAAACTGTACAAACGAAAACATTTATACACCACCTGTGCAGACACCTACATCTGTATAAGACGTTCAGAAAACAACGCAACATTTTCTTTATTTTGGTATACTTTTAATTCACTGTTAACGTTGAGTCTCTCAATGTTTGTTTTCTTCAGCTGGGCTTGAACTATAATCGAGTATCTTCCCCTCCGTTTGGTCCTCTCCAATAACAAGGTCTTTTGTTGTTTGGGCGATTTCGACTACAGTTTCGCCAATGGTCAGGAGGAACTCGCCTGCGCGGCTTTGATCTTCTCTGTATTCTGTGGTCTGCTTTTCTTGCTTTCCTTATTGTTCTGGGGATTCTTGGAAAGTCCCCTGGAATGAGCTTGGTGGGCCTAGCGACACCTTCGACTTTCTCTTGTACTGTTGTGAGAGACTTGTTGTCTCCCTTTGTCTTCTCCTCCCTCGTTATCCTCAAATAACAAGAAGCCATGTCAGCCCCAAAACAAGTAAAAATTTAGAACAGCAATGTACTTGGTGGAAAAAGCTAAAATCAGTGGACTAAAATAATCGCGGCAAGGAAAGCTTTTGCCTAATTTACTACAGCTTCTACAAGGAGATTCAAGCGAAATCCTCCTCATGTACTTTATATCTTGGTGATGATCTTAGCATGATATAGAAAACATTGATGCACTGATTAGAAGATAGAATCAAGAATCTTTGCATTATCTACTAGAGGCAAATCCAGCTAAATAAATGCTACTGGGGCTCGTGTTGTAAAAAGATTTCTACTCATGGAATATATGACTAGACAGATTCTATATGACAATTTGCACTCATAACCACCTAATGTAAAACATATACTATGTAGAAAGAAAAAATAGCCGTCTAACACCCCTCTTTGCCTCTAATTCTCTCTGTGCCTCTTCCTTCTTCCTAGCAGTATAGTCCTTCATGCTCTCACAAGTAGAGACAGCAGCTTCCTTAGCAGCACCTAGTGGTTTCGACACCATTTCTGCCGCCTTATGACCAACATATTCCACTGCTCCTTCAACCGCCCTCCCTCACTGCTGGCTTCGTCCCCTCCACCAGTTTCTCTGTCTTATATTGTCCGCCTTCACAACTGCAGCAGTACCTTCCACTGTTTTCAGTTGTATAATGGGCCGTGCTCCAGCCTGCTACTACGGCCCTGTCCTTCACATCCGCAGCCACTTTCCCTGCATATTCAGCAGCTCCTTTGCCACCCTCAACAATCGAATCTTTCACCGCCGCAGCCTTCTCCCCAGTATAGCCGGTGACCGTCTTGGTTGTACCAACTGCAAATTCTTTTGCCTGCGTTACTTTTTCTAACGAATAGTCTTTAGCTTGTTCTGCTTTCGGCACAGTGTACTCCTTGGCAGTTTGACCTGTATTATAAAGGATGGTGTTGACGAAAATGCATCATGATGTATGAAATGGTAGCAACAAAGAAAGTATAAAGAGAATCAAGAAAGTATAATTGATTTAGCATTTTCTTATGTCCACGGCGAATGAAGATCTCACTTCTTTTATTAAATCAATAAAAACTCACAAAAAATTATTTACAAAGAATCACTAAGAACTTTTTCTCTCTTGGGAAGGATTTATAATTACTTTCTCAATTGTTCTATATTGGTAATCTATTTTCAAGCCAAAAATATTGCCGGTATATAGCCTAATATGTCCTAAGTTAACTTTAATATGATTTAGAATAAGCTAGGTGTTTAAAATAACTTAAGAGTCCTTCTAAAATTGGGACAACTGGTATTTACGCTAGAGCGTGCACCATAAAATGCTGAGGCGTTGTGATGACATTGCAGCATCCCAGTTGTTGGAATCAACACTGCAACAATGGCTTTTCACCCCTGCAATGTTCACATGATGAGAAATCATTCACATATTGGAATTATTGTTGCAGCGAACCTTCCTATCACTACAGTGTTCGCTCGTTTCCTGGAGTTTCTTCACTCTTTGTGTCTTCGTACCTTTACCACACATTCCCTTCTCATTGGCTCGACTCTAAATCATTATTTTTATGATTTTTAGTCATCATTATCACAAATTTCCTCATTGATTTAAAATCATCCAAGAAACTTTCAAGATCCTTTATTTTTTCGCCCTTTTTTCTTACATAGTGATGACTATGGTTAAGTTCTTGCATAGGACGAACTTAACCAAGGGAAGTTAATAGTTATCACAATACATATTGATGTTTATGTCTTCAATAACTATCATCTCTGTGCAGATTTCTTTTATTCACACGGCCTTCTTAATAGTTTCACTCATAGCTATATACTCCGCTTTATGGTTAATAGTGCCACCACGTGTTGTAGAATCGACCTCAAACACATATTATACCAAAATACTGTGAATATATGCTCAGTTAACAACTTTCTCTTATCAAAGTCACTTGTATAATCTGAGTCGACGTATTCATTTACCATTTCATCATTCTTCTCAGTCCTTTTATACATTAAACCTTGCTCTAACGTTCCTTTCAAATATCTCAATATCCACTTAACTATAAGCTAGTATTCTTTTTCAGTACTTGCCATGTACCTACTTACAATGTTCACGACTTGAGCTATGTCTGGCTTTGTGCAAACTATTGCATATATAATTCTTTCAACAACGGTGAAATATGGTACTTTACTCATCTACAATTTTTCTTTTTTTATTTCTAGCGACTATGTTGTTGATAGTTTGAATGCATGGCCAAAGGAGTGCATATAATTTTAGCATTAGACATACTAAACCTCTCTAATATTTTGAGTATATGTCTTTGTTAAGACAAGAAATGACGTCTAATTTTTCCCTCACGATATCCATACCCAGGATTCTTTCTGCTGCTCCCAAATTCTTTATCTTAAACTCGGCACTCAATTATTTTTTCAATTTATATATTTCTTCCATATCTTTACATAAGATTAGTATATCATCCATATACAAAAGTAAATACATATACAACCTACTATTTAAGATTTTAAGGACACACCCATCATACTTGCTCCTATTGAATCCACAAGACATCATAAAATCTCATATACTATTGTCTTAGAGATTACTTTAATCCTTCTTTAATAAATAAGCATGATTCTCTATGTAGAGTTTTTCAAAACCCTGTGGCTGACATGTATATATTTTTCTCTCGCTTCCAATGTTAGAAAGCGGTCTTTACATTTATTTGCTTTAGATGCAAGTTTAGGTTTATAGACATGGTTAATAAAATCCTAATTAATGTTTACTTAACCATATGTGAGAATATTTCGTGAAAATCAACTCCATCACGCTGAGTTAAACCTTGTGCCACTAATCTAGCCTTAAATCTTGTAGGCTCTACAATCAATATCTCCTCCTTAATCTTATACACCGCTTGCAGCTAACTAGTTTCTTATTTTGAGGTTTCTTCACCAATTCTCGAGTATTATTTTTAAGGAGAGAATTAATTTTATCTTCCATGGCCTGTTGTCACTTCTCATTATTCTCACTCTTTATACGTCTTAAGTTCATCATATTCAATAGTGAAAATAAAATTAAAGGCATAAGCAATTCAATCTGCTTGAGCATACTTTATTGGTGGTTTTGTTGTTCTCTTTAGCCTATCTCTAGTTAGTTGGTACTCTTTGGGTTCTATATTTAGAGTCTTAGTTTATTTTTAGATGGACTTTGAGGAACTAACTGATACCTTTAGGACATCTTCAAGGGATGACTTATTAAAGTGTTGATCTAGAAAATTTTAGATCTACTCTTAAATTCTACTTCAACCTTAACGGTTTTTTGTACTTAAACTTCCTTAGGCACATGCTATTTTTTCATTTCTTCTTGTTTGACTTTCAACATTATCATTTTATCGAACGTCACATCTATACTAATGATACTCTTCGGTGGCTTCAACTCTGTACATTATACTTTGTATCAATTTACATCTTCTGGATACCTTATGAATACTTTCTTTAAGACTTTAGGTTCTAACTTGCCTTGATTCACATACATGAATGCTGAGAACAAAAAATACTTTAGAGAGCTACCTAATCACTTTTCTTTCGGTGTCTTGAAGTTAAATGCTGAAGAGGGACTTTTATTGATCAAGTAGGCTATTGTGATTACAGCTTCACTCTCTTAAACACTCAAACGCTGGTCAACGTGCATCTTACTCTTTCAAGTAAAGTTCTATTCATCCTTTTTGCTAGACCATTCTACTTTGGTATTGATTTTACAATTTTGTGCCTTGTACTCCTATATTTGGCACAAAAGCTATCCAACTCCTTGTTATAATACTTGAGACCATTGTCTGTCTTTAGTCTCTTAATCTTCTTACCAGTTTGACTTTCAATAAGGGTTTTCTATGTTTTGAGGTTCTCAAACATTTATTTTTTACTTTTCAACATATACACCCATAACTTTCTCGAATAGTTATCTATGAACATCAGAAAGTATCTTACTTCATTATATGTGACTGTTTATGATCTGAGTGTATATAATCAAGAGTTTCCTTTGTTTTATGCTCTCCAGTATTGAACCTAACTCTATATACTTTTCTAAGTACATAATGTTCACAAAACTCTAATGGCTAAAACTTATCCTCACCAAACGCTCTTTGATCATACAACTCCTTTAGGTTCCTTTCACCTAGGTAAGGTAACCTTAAATACCATAGTTTGGTTTGCATAATCTCATCATCTATAATGATTGATACAAAACTACTTACTGCCTTTCCATATAGAATATATATACCATTGTGCCTATCATATTTTATAACTACCATGGAACCCTTCAACACTTTAAGAATCCTATTCTTACTTTGATTAAACATCTACTCTGATCTAACATACTTAGGGAAATTAAGTTCCTCTTAAGGTCAGCAATATACCTAATTTATAGTAACTGTCTTACCTTTCTATCATGTAACTTAAGGCTAATACTACCAAACTCCAACACTTGACAAGTCATATCATTTTCCATTAATAGTTTCCCTCCATTCCCTCAATTCCCTCCATTAATGGTTTACAATTAGTAAATAAAGACTTATTTGGACACATGAAATGTATAATCAGAATCTAATATCCACTCACCAGAAGCTTTTCCAAAAGAAGTGACTAGGGTCTCTATGTTATCATAAATATTCTCATAAGCTATTACAACGTTTCCCTCATTCTTCTTACTTAAATACCATAGTTTGGTTTGCATAATCTCATCATCTATAAAGATTGATACAAAACTACTTACTGCCTTTCCATATAGAACATATATACCATTGTGCCTATCATATTTTATAACTACCATGGAACCCTTCAACACCTTAAGAATCCTATTCTTAGCTTTGATTAAACATCTACTCTGATCTAACATACTTAGGGAAATTAAGTTCCTCTTAAGGTCAGCAATATACCTAATTTATAGTAACTGTCTTACCTTTCTATCATGTAACTTAAGGCTAATACTACCAAACTCCAACATTTGACAAGTCATATCATTTTCCATTAATAGTTTCCCTCCATTCCCTCAATTCCCTCCATTAATGGGTTTGAAATTAGTAAATAAAGACTTATTTGGACACATGAAATGTACAATCAGAATCTAATATCCACTCACCAGAAGCTTTTCCAAAAGAAGTGACTAGGGTCTCTATGTTATCATAGATATTCTCATAAGCTATTACAACGTTTCCCTCATTCTTCTTGTCCTTCATTTTTGCTTTCTTCTTCTGACAATCCTTTATAAAGTGCAATTCATTCTTATAGCAATAGCATTTTCTAGGTTTGCCTATTAACTTTGATCTTGAGCCCTTTCTAGACTTTTCTTCTTTTTGTTCAACCTTTTTATTTGGAGTTAATCCTTCTGTGTTGCTGGTTTCTACTTTTTTCTCTAATTGCTTAGAGGTTAATAACAATTTCATATCCATCATACTTAAACTCTCTCTACTGCAGAGTAACGTATAAATAAAGTGCTCATAACTCTACAGTAGGGAACTCACTGGGATGATTGCCTTGTTGTCATCTTCAATCCTCACATTAGTTGTTTCTAAATCAATAATGATCTTGTTAAATGTATCTATATGGTCTTTAATCCCTTTTGACATGGATAACTGATAAAAGCATTTTCTTTATGTGCAGACAATTTACTAGTGACTTTATCATATAAAGATCGTGGATCTTTTTTCAACGATCAATAGTTGTATTCTCTCTAGCAACTTCCCTTAACACCTCATCGCTCAATGACAAAATGATTGTACTATGAGCATTTTTTTGAATAACTTCTTTATTTGTTTTAGATTTGGATGTCTCAAGCATTTTCTCATCACTAAATGGAGCTGCAGTCTCCTCAAGAGCCAAGTCTAACCCTTGATTCACTAGTAAAGCTATAACTTTAACCTTTCATAGATTAAAGTCATTCTCACCATTGAATTTCTCTACTTCTTACTTGTTTATGGCCATGATTGCTAAACCAAGCTTTAATACCAAATTGTTGACAGAAATACTTCATAAAATATGAAATTATAACAATAAAAAGTTATAAAGATAATTAAGAAAGCACAAATGAAGAACATACACAAAGATTTACGTGGTTTAGCAATTGCCTATGTTCACGACGGATCAAGATCTCACTTCTTTTGTTTAATCAACAAGAATTCACTAAGAACTCTTTCTCTCTCTAGAAGCGATTACAATTGCTCTCTCAATTATCTTTTGTTGTGGTATATTTTCAAGCAAAAAATATGGCCCTTATAACATAATATGTTCTAAGATAACCTTAATATGATTTGAAATAAGATAAGGTGTTTAAAATAACTTAGGAGTCTTTATAAAACTAGGATAGCTTGTATTTGCGCTAGAGCATTCGCCATAGAATGCTGGGATGTTATGCAGATGCTGCAACATCCCAGTCGCTAGAATCATCACTACTGCGCTAGCTTTCCATCGTTGTAATGTTTACACGACGAGAACTCATTCATATACTGAAAATGTCACTATAGTGGTGCCTTCTTACCATTGCAGTATTCACTTAATTCCTTAGCATTCACTTGATTTCTTGAGTTTCTTCACTCTTTGTGTCTCCGTGCCTTCACCACATGTCCCATTCTCATTGACTAGACACTAAATCATTCTCTTCATGATTTTTAATCATCATTATCATAAATATCTTCAGCAACCTCATAACTTTGGTAACCCTTTTCAAGGGCTAGCCAGGCTTTCTTTCTCTATAATGTATTATGAAGATTGTCTTGCACCCTTAACCACAGTGTCTTTCACTTGAGTGCCTTTTTTAGCGACAGACTCAATGGCGGAACTAAGTTTGTGGATGGCCTCTTCTTTCGCTAGGTTATACCACTCCTCTACGCCCCCTCAAAGCCTTTATTGAACTATATTGTGCCCTTCCTCTTAGCTGTGAAATTTGTTCAAGAGAAAGTTGTCATTGCTTTTCACCACTTTCTTCTTTGCCTTACATTTCTTTGCCTATTTCTTTCTCTTTGTGGTGCTCTTCTTTACCTCGTATTTCTCTACTCATGATTTTCTCCCTATAGCCTGTCATTTTCTCTTTAGCTCCACTCGCACCTCTTACTTTATCACTCACTTCAAATTTCCCTACACTATGAGGCATTATTGTCTTCCCACCATGCTTTTCTTTTCCTCTTCTAGCTTATACCTCCGTCACCAACTATATATTCATTCATTGCTTGATCAGCATATGACTCTATTTGTCTTTCTTTTTCTTTGTCTTTTTCACCAGTAGCATCTCTCTCCTTCACTTTATTAACAAGAGACTCAAATTCATGAGTGCCCAACTCATAAGTAAATAAATATTTAAAATAATAATAATAAATAATAATAATAATTATAACGCTGGAGCTAATATGCAACTGCAACTTTCTTATTGCAAAATATATTATTGTGAGCAGAAATTAAGGTAAAGAGAGAGCCACACATAAACAAAGGGAATTGGTATAGTTGGTTAGTAATGATTGGCTCGAATTTTTGTCTTAAGTGACAACAATAATTGGTTTTAAGGGTCTCAACTTATTGGTTAAATAGAAGGAGTAATGTGGTTACAATAGTCAACTAAATATCATTACTTGTAGGTTATATAGGAACATATTTATCTTGGTAGTATATTAAAAAAGTAGATTGGAAAAGTAAAACGGTGTATAAAAATAGTAGTTTGTATAGAGTAAATGAGAAAGTTAGTGTAAGAGAGAATAAAGAAGTTGGTGTCCACGGAGTAGAGGGAAACGCGACACACGGCAAGTGTATTAAGGAATGATTAGCTTGAATAGTCATCCTAACTGACAATAAAAAATTGGCTCTAGGGTTCACAACTTAATGGTTAAAAAGATGGAATAATATGGTTATAATAGTCAACTATAGATTATAACTTGTAGGTTATTAAGGAATGAGAAGGTAGGTGTAAGAGGAAACGAAGATGTCGGTGTCAATAGAGTAAAGGGAAACACAACTTATGGGAATCGTATTGAGGAAGTATTAAGTAATATGCAGTAGAGTATAAGGTAAAACTATTTACCATTTACCCACAATAAAGAAACATAAGTAGAGATTGCTTAAAGTCCATTTAGTAAGATTAATAGTAAATATGTTGCCTAAATTGGAAAGCTTAACATTAACTAATCAGCTATTATTTTGAACTACATTGATTCAGATAGAAACATTAAGGTTAGATGTAAGAAATGGGGCATAATCAGCTATTTATGATGTAGAAGAGAACAAGAGGAGGAAAATAGTTGAGAATGGAGAAATGATGGCCAATAAGTGGAGGCGCTAAATTGTTTGAAGCTGAGGTTTAGGGCAAGGTAATTGAATGTTTAAAAGTGACAAGTTTTTGCAGTCATAAAAAGGGTAGTTGGAAGTTGTCCAAGTGTTGGGATTTGCTAAAAAAATTATAGCAGCAACAAACTATGTGAAATTACGTCAGTTATAATTGACGTTTAAACACTTTTGTTGGTGGTTGAAGTTGCATCCATAGTTGAGAATAGTTGAATAGGTGAGTCCATAGAGCCCCAAAATCTAAATACAATAAAGGTGGAGAAAGCGTAATGAGCAAGTAAGAATGCAAGAAGTAGAATAGAATAAAGAGATGAATAACTAATGCAAGAAGAGTAATATATGATAGGAAAAAAGTTATTTTTAAGGTTCTATGTTACAAAATATTTTGTATGATATATTATCCTATAAATCATGGTATTGTTAGTTGAGAATAGATAATGATATTATAATAATAGTTAGTAATTAATCAGAAGTAAATATAATAACATAAAAGGAAGTAATTATTAGTGAAAAATCGTAACTTTGGTGCAGGTTGGTAGAGATAGTGGTAAAAGTGGTTACTAAGTCCTATAAAATGATTGTAGATCTTTGATACCTAGAGAGAATAACTTGCATGTCCAAAATGAGAGCAACACGAGCCATTAAGAGTAATATGGAATAAATACAATTAGTAGATTTTAAGAACACATGCTTTGAGAAGTTGATAAAGATCAATAGGATTAGCTTTCAAGCACAATTAATATATGACTTGTTGTTAAAGGAGGTTGAAACCAAAGGTTTAGATTAGGAAATGAGGTTTATGGTTGGAGGTAATCATAATCATTTTTTGGAACTAGAATTCGACATTAAATTAGGTACGCATTTTGGGTGTACCATTGCGTTTGACATGAAATAAAAGTGTGAGGATCCATCTCGATTAGGGAGAGTTATATTTAGTGAAAATAGAATGTTGACATAAGAGATTTGGATAATACAGTCAATAATGAAAGGTTTAACGAGATGAATAATAAAGATGCAATAAAGTTAGCAATAGTCTACATTGTGGAGATAGTTATTAATAAAAAGTACGAAGGGAACACAATAAACAATATCTGATGGCACATGATTGACAATATGAAAGATTTTAATGCATACCCGTGGGAAAGTATTTACTGAGAACAGACATTGATGTCTTTACAAGCAACATTAAATAACAATGCCACACAATTTTAGAAGAAAAAAAATAATAACCTGACATGAAAGGAGAAGTACAATCTATACGGATTTCTATATGCATTTTTGGTATGAAAGAGAAATCATTTTTTTTCTTTTATTTGGAGACAAGTATGGAATTAACAATTTATTAAATGATTATAGATATGGATATATAAAGCCTTGCCTTTGGTTAATAAATTGTGTTCAAAGTGTTTATCAAGGAATATAATTCCTCATATACTAAAATGGGAGAGTAGAAGGTTTCTTTCAAAAAAGAAGCTGTAGTAAGAGATAGTTGGCTATGCAGTTTTGAGATACATGGTCCATTATTAGGAGATACATAGCTCAGTGAAGAATAATTTAAATATGATAATTCTATAATAAGAAATTGAATAAATTTGATTTGTTTCAGCTAGCTGTACATGTCCCTCTGAGGCTAACATGAGTGGTATAAGAATAATGATATATGTAGATTGACATCTGCAATGGACAATGTGATTGAAATTGAGATGATAAATGTGGATAGTAAATTGAGTAGTATAAGGAGTAGATTGAGGAATAGGAATGTAAAGGAAACTGAAGTACACGATTTAATCTCTTCTTTCTATAGCCACCAGGTTCATGTAATTTGGATTAATATCCTATGGATATGGTCAAAATACCAAAGCTACGTCAGATTTTAGCTAGCAACCCTTTTACGAATTTACAACATGTTTGATCTATGATAACCACTGCATTAGACTTTGGTATCAACAGAATAGTTATAGATAATTGACTTGAAATTTCTCAGCTTCAAGAATCATACTGATTGGATATGTATTTTGTAAAATATAGTCTAAATACGGGAGGTGGGTCAGGCTGATCAGAAGTTGTAACATTATGCAAATCATAGAAAACTAGAAAAATAAAGAGTTGAAGAGATAAAAATAATTTTTCTGCTGTCTTCAATCTTCTAAGCTTCTTGATTTTTCAAAAATTACTCTTTCCCTTTCTTCTTCTCTCACCTCTTGATTTTTTCTTGATTATTAAATTAGGTTTTTTAATCTTTTATTTATAGGTTTATATCTTTAATTTATGGTAAAACATCAAATATAAGTACGATTAGGATTACTGTTCACGAATAACTATTCGCATACATTGTTCACCTACGTTAATATTTACATAGCTCGCGACGCTGGATTCTGGAAGCTATACATATTATTTTTTGGCGCTGCGACATTCATTTTTGTAGTGCTTTGATGTGTTTGCCCTATTTTTATTAGATTTTCATACTTATTTGCTCTATTGACTCTAAAATACAAAATAACAATAAACATAAAAATTTCTAAATCTACAAAATAAAAATAAAGCATATAAAAAAGCAAATACTCTTAATTTAAATGAACAAATATTAAGTTTGGAAGATGAAAATATTAAACGTAATTAACTTCTATCAGCATTGACTTCTTTGAGATTTTATGCATCAGAAATAAAGGCTTGTTCCATGAATTGCCCTTTTGAATTGGATTAGAGTTGAGATGGAAACTTACCTTACTATTAAATAGTTAAGGCACTAGTCAATTTAGTGATTTGACTTTTGATTTGTTTATTTTCATCTACCACCTATGCAATAATTGTTTTAAATTTTTTATTAGTCTTACTTTGTGCCTCCATAAATGCTTATAATGTGTCCTCTAAAGTACTCTTAGTTAGTCGTGCTTATATTAAGGTGCAACATAAGACTTGAATGCTTGTGGTTCTTGTTTCCGATGGTTGTTAGCTTGTTGGTCAGATTTTCAACTAAAATTTAGGTAGTTTCTCTAGCCAGGATTATATGTTTCGAAGTAGGGTGAATAATTTTTTTTTTACATCCTTAGAGTATTACATTATTCCTTATATATCCCTCTCATCTCACTATAAGTGGAGGCAATCATGAGCTAAGTGTTCCGCCCTTCCATAAATAAAACAACCATCATATGACTCTAACCTAGCTAGGCTTTAAGGTTATTCTCTTCCCTAAGATGGAAACCTCCACTAAGTCGTGACCTATTTGAGCTTTCAGTAGTTCTAGGTCCAGTCCATGTATGAGCTTTTTCTATTAAGTCACTGAGGAATTCTATGGCTTCCTTAAGATCTTTGTGAAAGAATTCTCCATCACACATAATCTCAACATTGGCGCTCTCTAATTATGAGTCCCTTCTAGAAATAGCTAATTAAGTGCTAATTTTCATACCCATGGTGAGGGCATAGATTTAACAGCTCTTTAAACCTATTCCAAGCTTGATTCAAGGTTTTATTATTTTTTGCGAGAAGGAAGAAATTTGTCTTTTCAGGCCATTAGTTTTGTGTTTTGGAAAGTATTTATTGAAAAATACTTAGGTTATTTCTGCCCAATTTCCTATAGACCTCAACCTTAAAGAGTATAGCAAACTTTTTGCTTTGTCTTTCAGAACAAAAAGGAAAAGTTTTAAGCCTAATAGTGTCTGTGGTTTGGGTTGGCTATGGAAGGTGGCCACTACATCTTCAAAATTCCTAACATGTACATAAGGATTTTCACTATCTAGACCGTAAAAAGTGACAAACGTTGTATCATTCTAGGTTTAAAATCCAAATGTGGTATGTTAGGTAGAAATACAGTGCATGATGGTGTGACTGTACGAGTAGGATGCAAGTAATCTTTTAAAGTTCTAATGGGGTTATCCTCATGTTGGCTTATTGTGTTGGAATTACAAGATGAACTAGATGGTGAATTCCCTTCCTTTATAAATTGTGGTAATGATTCTAGTTCTACTTCTCTCATAAATATTCCTCATTTGTCTCTAAGTCAATGCATACATCCTAACAATTTTTTTTTCTTTAAAAAAAAACTCTCAACAAATAAAAATAAGAAATGAATAAGAGAAAATAAAATAAGTTAGGTGGTAAGACCAAACATGAAATATAAATAAAATACAAGAAGAAATTAAAAAGAGCTGGGTGGTAAAATCAACCATGATAAATAAAGGAAGAAAATAAAGAGAACTAAGTGGTAAACCAACCATGAAAAATAAAAAAAAATACAAGAAATGAACAAAAGAAATAAATTAAGTTAAGTGATAGGATCAACCATGAAAAATTAAATAAAAATACAAGAAGGTAACAAACTAAGTTAGGTGGTAGGACCAACCTAACCAAAAATACAACAAAAGAGAGAAACTTAAGAAGTAAAGTTATTCAAAGAAAAGTAAATGTACAAAATGTTGGAGCTGGTGCTCATGTGCCATTCCAATATTGTATGAATATTAATTGTTAATATTTATACAATAAACATTTCGAATAAAGATTGTTAATATCATATTAATATGGTATAATGCTTGTAACATTAGAGACATTGTTTGATCTGAAAGAGTTTAGATCTGATCTAAAGGAGTTTAGATCAGAACTAATAGTTAGCAAAGCTAAGAGTTATAAATGCTAAAAGTTAGCACTGTTAAGAGTTAGCAGGTTATAAGAGTCAGCGAGGTCTAAAGAGTTAGAACCTTGTCTATAATGGGATAAAGACCTGAGAGTATACTTATAATGATATAGTTGCAAAGAGTTGCAATAGGTGTTAAGAAATATCATTATGTAAGTATGTCTCAAAGATAATGTTCCTGATCTATAATCACCAATGTGGGTCTATCGGTGATTCACTTTATATATATTAGTATATGTCCATATCTGACTGGTTCAGATAGTTGTTCTTAGCTGACCATGAGCTTAGAGCTTGTATAGGCATACGGGTATCCAGTCAAGACTGGATACTGAACAGACTTATGAGGACCCCAATAGATATCTTATGACACCGTCAAAGGAACGTCCTCTCGAGTTGAGTAGTATTCGTGGTCCTTTGACCTGAGCGCCACGGTGGTCTTGTAAGTGATCCATCATGCTTTGGTTCCACATATGTCAGAGACCTTTCATGGTCTGACCGCTATGTGTCGCTGGGTATGGTTCGATGCTCATGGAGTCCGGTGTGTGTAGATACGGGATCCGTCAGCTTACGTAGGTAAGTTGTATATCCGATGCTCCGAGATTGTATTTCATAAAGTCTTGTGGCCACAAGCATAAACCCGGGAAAAGAGTTTCCCACAGGGTTAAACAATATAGCAAAAGTGTTTGCGTATATTGTTTATCGAGATACGAATCTGGAGATAAGGTTATGGATGAGCAAATGGGGATTTGATGGTGCTGATCTATATCCCTGCACATCCAGGATATAAATGATGGAAGGATTATACGTATACGTTATGACCTCAACTTGTATGGTCTGACACGCTGATTTGTAATATTCGTAACGTGTGTGTGGGGCATCAATTACGGATTAATGGAACAGTTCCATTTGATAAATCGGGTGTGGACCTAGAAAGTCCCAATATGAAATGTACTCTTTGAGCACTTGGGCAGTGTACCGTATTGAATTGTTCAATACAGTATAATTCAGCAATTACTAAGGTTACGTTAACTAAAGTATATGGTTACATGGTGGGACCCACTTTAGGTTAACTTGGTAACTGAGTAAGGATATAATAGTAATTTCACTTTATGATTATTTAATTGTTAAATAATAAGAATAAATATTTATTTATTTAATTGTTAAATAAATGATTTAATTTAACTATGATTAAAGGTTAATCATATGGTTAATTTAGTTAACAAACTTAATGATTAAGTAAAGGTTAACCTAACCAAGGTTAAGTTAGTTAATTATGGTTAGAATAATTAAATATTTATTAACTTAAAGGTTAAGTTAAAATAATCTAACTAAGGTTAAATGTTAACTAAGGTTAGGTTAAACCAAATGAAATGCAAATGAAATTCAAATTAGTTTGGAATTTATGCATTAGTATATAAAGTGAAATGAAATTGAAAATCATTAAGTTTTTAGTTTATATGTTTTGCATTTTTGGGAGCCATTTCAATTTGAGAAATTGAAATTCTTTGTTTTGTGTTTTAAGTGTTAGAACAACAAAACAAATTGAATTAATGGTTACTAAATGTAATAACTAAAATCAAGATTTGTTTTATTTATTCAAGAGTTGAATAAAAGGAAAAACAAATTTAATTAAGTTAAATAGTTTAACTTTGAAAAATGTTTAAGAGTTAAACATGTTGTGTGATTTCTATAACACAAATTAGCGCAAGTGCACGTTGTCGCAACAAGTAATATATGATAAGTAGAGTGTCGATCCCACAGAGAATGATTTATCTTTTCTAGTTTAAGTACCGAAATGGTGTCTTTCTACTATTATCCAGAAAATGATTTAATGTATGATGATTAAACTACTCAAGTAAAAGAACAACTTAATTATGCTAAGTGATAAACTAAATTACCAACAAATTATATTCAATATGAGAAATCCTAGGATTACAAACTATCCCCCATTATGCAAATAAATTCAGCAGAATCTCTTTGATGTTTATTGGTTCTCAACTTGATATATTGACCAAAACACTCAACACATCACAAGCCTCTTTTGCAGGTCAAGTGAATCTATTCCATCCAATCAAATATCTATATGTCTATGATAAATAAATTGAACAAAATTCATTAAGCACAAGTTTTATGAGCCATACATGCCTTATGAGTATATGTCTATCTCATATGAAACTCAAGTGTACTACACTATGATCATGCATCAATATGCTTAAGACTAAATACCTAAATGCCTTTGTCAAGTTTATTTAAGCATTTCTAGATCAATTTAACCACTGGCCAAGTAATCAAATAGCATTAAGCACAAGCACAATGAATATATCAAAAGCTGAATTAATACCATAAAAGAGAGAACTAAAATCAATCACATAATGAGTTCAAGGATGTAATCCTAGATGAACGAAATTAGCTCATCATTAAACTACACAATCTTGAAGCTAATTCCATCAATACATGTAAACTAAACATCTTACAACAAGTAAAGAATCAAAGCAAAGAAGACATCCCTGTCAAATGCCTTTGTTGTTGAAGCTTGCTTCCCTCCTCTTTGATTTCTTCAAACTTAGAAGTTAGGTGTTTCTTTGTGTTTCCAGCTGCTGTCCCAGCTGGAGTCCTCTCTCAAAATGTAAGTTTTGAGCAAATAAATAGGTAAGAGCACGGAATTAGGGCGCATTTTGGGTTACTTTTGGGTTTCCTGATTTTCAGGAACCTGTCAAAACTTGTTGCCCAGGTCCCGGCGCCGCGGCGCTGCGATTTGGCGCTGCGGCGCTCAGTTTCTGCAATCGGCGCCGCGGCGCTGAAATCCAGCGCTGCGGCGCTGCACTGTGCTACACTGGCACTGTAGCAGTACTGTAGCTACAATGGTACTGTAGCAACAGTGCCCCCATTCGTATTTTTATCTCTAATGCTCCGATTTGCGTCCGTTTTCCGGTATTTTTGCTCCGATAATGCTTCAACCTATAAAACAACATTAATACGCATAAATAGCCCAATTATTGAGATAAATTGAACAAATATCAAGTTAGGAAGATAAAATAGTTTATACAATTACGCCTTATCAAAACACATATGCTGGATTAAGATGCTGCCATTCTAGACAATCAAACCCACCCTTGTTGATTGCTAGGATTGATCAAAGATTCATTTCATGGTGGACTTCAAAGAAAATTAATCCAAAGGCTTCATTGGTGATATTTTCTCAATCTCAAATTTCAGTTTAATCAAATGTTATTTTCTGTGTTCATTGTATTTAATCTTCCGCTGTGTACATGTATGTATGAGATATGTATATTGTTTGTATGATGAACACAACCCACATGCAAGCACCCTAGTTGATTTGCCCAACCCAACACACCCAACACAAAATTACCATTTTAGTGTTGATAGACACAACCTACTTTCGTCTAGTGTAATTCCTTGATAATGGCGCCAAATGTTGTTTATGATCAAAATATAATGTGGTTATCGCAATATAGATTGAGGTGTTGATCCCACGAGAAAGCGTTCAAAAAAATAGATTAGCAAAATAAACATACTAAAACAGTAACAAAGCAAAATATTGAAAGTGAGATTGATATAAATAAGGTAAAAATTAAATGTGAATTAAGGAAGAAAATTATAGTGATGTGAGCATGACTTTGAGAATCACTAATATACTCCATAAATCTATTATATACTTTAATTCAATGTTTATAACTCAATTGAAGGTTTCACATCCCAAAAAATCAATTGGAAGATATGAATAATATAACACATTTGTTAATAAATGTATTTAATATGACTAAATTCTTTACAAATATTATCACAAACTATGTTCATCTATACAAGCTATCTAAGATCAATAATATATCATGTTGACAATATTGCAGTAAAAGATTAACTTGTAAAATGATGTAATCAGTAACAATTATAATTCAACAAGAATCACATAACGAAAGCATGACTGAAAATATATGAGACATGAGAATTATAACCTCTAGATTATAGAAAAGTAATAGATAAGAGTTTAGACACAAACAAACTTACAAACATTGTACCTCTTGACATATAAAAGTCTAGAAGTAGATTTATGACATATAAAAGTTCATCTCTAGCCTTACAAGAACTCTAACCTAACTTATAATTCATTCTTATGAATATAAAGGAAAAGTATTTAATAGAATTTTAAAGCATGAAAAACGTCCATTAGCCTCCTAAAGGTATCCTTATATAGGCAATAAATAGGAATATATTTAGTGTGACTTCAATTTTCAACACTTTTTGCCACAAACTATTTCACCTAATTGCATAACCTTTTTGACATTGGAGATGATTTATTTAGCCTTTGTGTCAATATGAAATTTTTATAATTTTGTCACTTGTTTCCAAAGCCCCAAGGTTTATGCAATTTTGATTAATATTTAATGCGATATGGTAAAATACCAAAGCTACATCAGATTTCAGCCAACAACCCTTTTACTAATTTTCAACATAATTTGGTCTATGATAATGACTATGTTGGACTTTGATATCAACAGAAGTGTTGTAGATACTTGACTCCGTATTTCCCAACTTTCAGAATCATACTAATTGGATATGTATTTTATGAAATACGATCCAAATATAGGAGGTAGGTTAAGCTGAGCGAAAGTTGTAATCCAGTTCTGTTATATCCTAATTTTGGCATATTAAATGTTAGATTTGGCTTTTTTACTGTTCTTCAAGTTTGTGTAAGATTGAGTCATGCTACTTTAGGTTCATGAATTTCTTCATTTAAAGTTGTACATTGGGAGTTATGTCTATTTTGCTAAACCTAAGCAAATAGCATTCATTAATCACAATTTAAAGACCACACTTTATTTCAATTTTAAAAATACAAAAATGCTAAAATTAGTGACATTCTAAATACTAAATGATGACTAAATCTCTTAACAAATATAAATTTTAATTTTCTCATCATAAATTAATTTAACAAGTATGGAGGCCAATATTTTTTTATGGGAATAAATTGTAAATGCATAACTCTATTGAAATAGTTATAGAGGTCAGTTGAAACAGTGTTGCTTGTTAAAGAAGCATTGAATAATGCACTATGAGTGTTCCTTAGTCTGCTGGAGGTTAATTTAGCACAGCTTCAGGCTAATATAAAAGAGTATATGTCAAGGAAGCATGAGATCATAATATTTAAGATGAGAAAGTTAGTTGAAGAATTATGTGATGGAGAGTCATCGATAGAGTTACATCATAATAGGGAATTTCTTTCTTTTGAAAAAAAGCTGCCAAGAAGAGAGCAAGGCATGATAAGTGCATTAACGAAGGAGGGAATGTAATTTGAAAACCCTAAACGTGTTTAACATGACTGATAATGGCAAATTTGTCATATATTTTCTCATGTTTTTATTATTGATATTTTATAATTTTATGAGAATAGATGGCTATTTATGTGCATTATTGTTATTTATAGGGACTTGAACGAAATTTAAAGAAAGAATGCAAAAGGAGCAAAAAAGGGACTAAAATGTAAAGTTTTCAAAGTATGTGTCCATCGCCCCAGCGCCACGAGGATTGTCGTCCCAGTTCTGGAATAATGACCGAAATAAGAAATACGACCTGTTTTAGTCGCATCTGGCACCCCAGCGCCAAACAATCACCCCGCCAGGGATAAGACAGCGCCCAAGCACTATCAACTCACTGCTCCAGCGGTGAGGCCTTTTTCATGCGTCGCCCCAGCGACAACGTCATAGCGCCCCAGCAGTAGCGCAAGTCCTAATCCGACGAGAACTGGGATTTTTAAGCTCAAATCAATCCCTATAAAAAGCCATTCGTTCCCAGCCCTCAAGAATGAATCTAAGACGACCCAAGAGCACGAAGGTATACTTGCATAACCTTGGAAGAGGCTTGTGAATACATTAGTGTCTTGATCAATAACAAAGACTAAGTGAGTTAAATATTAGAAGATTAATCATTAAAAAACATATTGAGGAATAATATTAATCCTAGGTTTTCTCTATATTGCTATCACTTAAATCTCGTTGCATTGTATTTTTATTTTTATATTTTCTGCACTCATTCTTAGATTTTTATTTATTTGAATAATTATTAGAAAGATATAATTTTAGCACTTGGTTAAAAAGAAAAAATTATCCATGTGGGTTCGACATCCGACTTATTTAGTTTCTTTATTACTTGCATACGATAGTGTATACTTGTACTTAATTTTATGATATAGAAATATTACATCAATGACACATGATGATTCCATCCATTTTGGTGAAGATACTAGAGGAGATAACCAATCGGTTGGTAAAGAAAATCATAGTACAACAGATGTATGAGTGAAATATATATAGTTAGGCATTTGTAAGAATTATTTTTTATGGAAGGTGTAATGGATATAGTATAACAAACAATGTTGTCACTATGAAAGTAAAAGAAATGCATATACTTTTTAGGTAACTTAGCATGGCAACACAGACACTGTGATGGTTGTGAATGGGAAGAATATTTATGTATAATAGGTATTAATTAATATGTAGCCAAAAAAATGAACATGTCATGCAATAATTATTTATAACAAACAAGAGTTTGCTAAATAATTATAGCATATAAAAGTATAGGAATTTGATAACGTTTATTCATAGCGCATGCATGTGAATTATGTTCATTATAAATATATCTCATTGCATGTCTAACAAGCATATAATTATGCAACAAAATTGGTAACTAATTTCCTAAGCAATAAACACATTGAAAATAAAGTCTTGTTACATTAACAATTCCAGAATGAGTACCTTAGAAGCCTTTAGAACATTTTCTTACTTGGAGTCCACCTTGAAGAGTTCCCATTGGCAATTATAAACTTTAAAAATCTAAGGGATTGAAACTCTAGAATGACAACATTAAACTAAATTTCCATCATCAAATTTGTTCATGAACAGTTCAATAACTTGAACTTATGCTCTCATTTGGAAATTGTAGAAAAGAGACTTAAATGAAACATTTTCAAAGTTTGCATATATATATAGCTTAAAAAAGGGACCTAAATGCATAAATTACAAAGTTTCAAAAACTTGGCCAATATGCATTTGACACTTGTCATTCACGCATCCCATACATGAAGATAAATGTCACACAATACTTGACACTTGTCTCCCATTTATTCCATCGATGTGACACGTGTCACTCATGTATGAAGCCATTATGCCATATGTCTGAATTCTATTAGTTAACTTATTTAACTAATACTTTATTAGTTTAACATTTAAACCATGCACATATATTTCCCGAGAGATCTTGAACAAATTTTACTTTCCAAAATTCTCCTAGATCGAATCGTTCGACCAATCCGCAATCTCAATGCTTAACGAGTACACTTCATAATGTGAGATATCCTAGGTTCATCTCCATTTGTCTTATAGAACACTTCTGCAAGTCTGTAAACAATGCCTACATACATGTTACAAAAGTTACAAAATGGAGCGTTGAACCATATAAGTTTAGGTCAACCATATCTATATAATTCTTCCTTCACCTATATTATAGAAGAGTAGAGACACAGATTATCACTGTTAAATCCCTATGTACTCAACTATGAACTTATCTCCAAATTTGTATTTCTGTAAAACAATATTTGCAACTCCTTTACGATATTGTTTAACCCTATGAAAAATTCTTTTTCTAGGCTATCTACTTTTGGCCAAAAGACTTCCTGAAATACAATTCTCAGAGTATAAAGATATACAACTCACCCGTATAAGCTGATGGATCCCATATCTATGCACACCAGACACTATGAGTATCGAAACATACCCAATAATACCCAGCTGTCAAACCATAAAAGGTCTCTGATGTACGAGGAACCAAAGCATACTAGATCACTTATAAGCCCACTGTGATGGTCAAGTCAAAGGACCGCGAATACTACTCAACTTGAGAAGACCCTTTATTGACGGCTTTATAAGATGTCTATTTTAGGTCCTCATAAGTCTGTTCAATAACCACTTCTAACTGAATACTTGTATGCCTATACGAGCTTCCGCTAAATCAATGGTTTGCTAAGACAAACCATCTAGATAATCTACGTATGGACATACACTGATCCGAAAGGAATAACAATCGACCCGTGTCAGCGACCATGGATTAAGAACGTTGTTGTTTTTAGAACATATTGTATAATGACATTTTTTTAGCAACATTTGCAACTCTTTGCAACTATATCATTACTAATACATTATCGTCTCTTTATCTTAATTTAGAAAAGGCCCTAACTTTTAGCACTGACTCAAGCTCCTTTGGATCAAATCTAAACTCCTTTAGATCTATAATGTCAGTAAATGTTACAAGTTTCTTACCATATAATTATATTAATGATTCTTATCGAAATAATTACTGTTAATTGGAATGGCACGTAAGCACCATCTCCAACAGAATTAGTTAAGCAAGGTGTGCGAATAAATATTTTTCAAAAAAGATAAAAACAAAGTGTGGGAACAAGTTTAAATAGTGGTATGACCCAAAAGAATATAGCCCCAAAAGCCTAACCGAAAGTGAAATTAAAGGGAGTTGTACATGGTTAAACATACAATGATATTTACATTTCACGTTTCAGTAAAACTGTGTTTTTGCCAATGACTGACATACTTAGAATTTTAACAATATGGCCCTTCTTCTTTTAGCTTGCTAATTTGGAAGCCAAAAATGTTTGCTTCCATCAACATTCTAGTCCATCCGTTTTTAGGTAATTACTCCAAAAGCCAAATCAAAACTGAAATTAAAAGGACCTGTACATGGTTGGTAGGTGAACAACTTATAAACAAACATACAATGAAATTAACATTTTGAATTTCGTATTTTTAGTAAAATGGTGAGTTTTTAGCATTTCTAGACTTTATTTGAATTTATCAATATAGTTCTTCTGCTTTTAGCTAATTATTAAGGATGCTAAAAATGTTTACTTACGATAGCATTCCAGCATTTTGCTTTTAGGTAAATACTCTGGAAGGCATAAAGTTTTCTTCTGTTAGTATTTAAGTCCCCCTAAAAACTTTATTCTTTTGACACCTTGGTCCTTGAAACAGCTCATTTGACTTCATATTTGATTTTTAATCACCATTTTAAAACTTTAAATGATTTGTATTAAGAAAATAACAAATTGAATAGTAATTTGACTAAGGAAAAAAGGTTTAGGACATGTGAAAATGTAATTACTTATGACACACTTGCATTCAAGTTGTGTCATTGGGGTAAACCAGAATTAAAAAAAGTTATATATTTAGTGACTAGTGTATCAATTAGAATTGTCGCTTTTAGTCATTAACAGTGGATGCCTTTCCTAACATTGGATTCTTTCCCACAAGCAATCTAAAAGATGTTAACACAAGAAACTTCTTGCAAAGACATGGTTCAAATATAATAATTATCCTAACAATATTTCGTGATCCAAATCACCACGGATTATAAAACATGAACATGTTTAGTAATCATTCACACGAGTATAAAAGATTAAAAAAAACCATGTTAAGAAGAAACCATCTTCCTCTTAAGGAAGAAAAATGATAAGCATCCATAAAATAAAAAGAAATTGTTCACACACATATTCATTGGTAAAACAAGAGTTTGAAGCATAAAATCACCCAGTGCATTCACTTATTTTTGTGGCTTTTGGCCTTTTTGTGCCAATAGACAAGTTTTTTTGTAGTGGCTGTTGTTTACATTTTCTGCACCAATATTAGTTGTCTATTATAGGATGTAGCATTGACAATTGCTCTCTGCTTGTTTCCACGTAGATAGAGTTAGTAGTATCTAGAAGAGCAATTATCACAACACCATTAACGAAAGTATATGGAAAATGGATGGCTAATATTGTGGGTGCAGTTATTGGTCTGGGAGGTTAATGGTTGTTAGTTTTAATATCCTTCTCACCCCCATAGATGTATTTAAAGCCTATCTAAAGAAGAAAGATGTCATTTCTCATACATTCATCAACCATGGAAATATAGTATTTTGTGTTGCCTATAAACTAAAAGTGCCCTATAATTAGGGTCATGCATAATTAAGTGCAGCAAAATACTAATATACATCTTATTACGCTAATGAGATATTTAGAGAACTTACCCTCGAAGCGTACTTTGTACAGTTCTAGTCTAGAAGTCGATAGGATTCGTCAAGTTAGAATGGTAGCTTCTTATTCTCGCTGGAATATTTTATACTGAAGCAACTATTGCTTCCAATAATCACTTGGTTACAAGCTATATTTTCCTTTCACTTTATTTATATGCACATAATTTGCTAAACTTAACAAATGAAATAAAAGTGGCTATTTATAGCCATTATTGCCACAAATTCATCCAATGAATTTGTAATTGATAGCTAAGCCTGACAATGCAAAATATAAGCATTGTCCTGCTTCCAAAAAGTGTTGGCCGAATTGGTATTAATTTTATGGCCAAATTACTTAAGGATAAAAAAAACTTAATATGTACACCATATGCTAAGAAAATGCATGACAATGCTTTGATAATTTAATGATATCATTTGGCAACTAAGTGACCGAATGAAAAGAAGTTTGATGGCAAAAAATAGTCTCAATAATGGCCACCTCCTACTTAATTCAATTCGGCCAAGAATGTTTCTTTTAAAAAACAATTCATGCCAGCATTTTGTTTTACTAATGGATGCCACCTCTTACATTGTTTTCATTTAAAAAAGATTAGCATATCCTTAAAACAAATTGGCCAAAATTTGCATGCCTTTGGAAATAAATTTATTTAGCCAAAATTAATTATTAACATTTAACAATCAAATGGGCCAATAAAATCATGCCATATGTTATGTCATTACCAATTAATCGCATGACATGTGGCAACTAATTGAGAGGCTAAAGTAGCAAGTCCCACTTACCAAGATCTTGGGCTTAACACTTAAACCCTATGATCTCCTAGAGAGACCTTAAAATAATTCTGATTTTTTGAGAACTTTCCAGATTAAATTATTCAATTCGGTGTGCTACCATAGTACACAACGAGTACAATTCATATAGTGAGACTCTCTAGGTTCACACCCATTTTGCATTAGGAAACACTTTCGTAAGTCTGTAAACGTTGCCCCAAACACACGATATAAAAATAATAATATGGTGCATTGAACCATACAAGTTGAGGTTAATACATATTCGTAAAATTCCTCCATCATTTATATCCTAAAAGTGTGGAGACATATATCATCACTGTTAAGTCTCTATATGCTCAACTCTAGGACTTATCTCCAGATTCATATTCCCATAAACAATATCTGTAAATACTTTTGTGATATTGTTTCTGACATGAGTTTTCTAAGGTAATTACTTATGGTCATAGGATTTTTTAGAACACAATCTTAGAGTATCTGGATATACAACTCACTCATATGAGTTGATGGATTCTATATCTACACACACCAAACTCCTTGAGCATCGGACCATACCTAGCAACACCAAGTGGTTAGACTATGAAAGGTCTTTGACATATGTAGAACCTAAGTATAGTGGATCACTCACAAGTCCACCGTAATGCTCAGGTCAAGGGACCATGAATACTACTCAACTTAAAAAGATCATCCATTGACGGCTTTATGGGATGTCTCTTAGAGATCCTAATTGAACATGTTCAGCACTCAGTCCTAATTGAATACCCGCATATCCTTACGAGTTTCTACTAAATGCATGGTTTGCTAAAACTAATCATCTAGACAATTCAAATATAGACCTACGTCAATCTATATTAAATAAGGTTCTCACCGACAGACCTGTATCAATAAAAATAGATCAGGAACATGATATTTGAGAACATACTTGTGCAATGATATTTCTTAGCACTATTTACAACCCTTTGCAACTATGTCATTTTTAGTATAACCTTGGGTCTTTGTCTTATTTCAGACAAGGCTCTAACTCTTTAGATCTAGCTGACTCTTATAACCTGCTAACTCTTAGCAATTATAACTTTCAGCGTAGCTAACTCGTAGTGCTGGTTCAAACTCCTTTTAACTAGATCTAAACTCTTTCAGAGCATACAATGTCTGAAATGTTATATGCATCTTACCATATATATTTAATATTAACAATGTTATTCAAAATGCTTATTGTATAAATATTAAACAATTGATATTCTATAATACTGGAATGACACGTAAGTACTAGTTCTAATGAACGATTACTATTGTCTTGAAATTTCTAAACACAAACTTGTATCTCCTGTAGACTTGACCACAAGTCATTGAACAAATAAGTTACAATGACCATTTTTCTAGATGTCTCAATTTTAATTTCCGGGTTCTTTCACAAAAGTCCACATGTAATGTGAAATTATCAGCAGTAATTGGAAGTGGCGGCAAGCGACCCATTATGTAACCGAACAAGCTGTAATCTTTAACTTTCACCTACTAATGTAATAACCACAAAAAATAAATTTTCTTGAAAATGTTTGTAATACCTATCCATAAAGACATTTAAACTACTAACGCTTCAATGATGAATTATAATAATTTACTAGATAACTGTTATACCTAAATACTAAGTTATACCTATCACAATGTATATAAAACCCATACCATAAGATATTAAAATTGATAACCTCAATTAGTGAAAAAGGTAGTTAATGATACACAACATTATAATAAGAAATAATTATTAAGGATATAAATTAACCAATTAATAATATAATTTCCCTTTGCCACATGTTCATATTTACCATTTATATATTGTAATTAATGTATGAATAATTTATTATACATATTCTATTTTCCTATTATGTGTTAACCTAAAGCCTATATAAACGCTCATTATATACTACATTAAATAGAGTGAATTATACATTTCTCTTATAGTTCTCACAATAATTATGTCATAAGTTTTTAACTTGAACACATACCATAAAAATTTATTTATGGGTGTTATACACTAACAAAGCCTTAATCCTCATAAGGATTGTTGTTTTGTTTAAGTCGATTATGGATTTTCTTTGTCAACGGTGTAAATGTTGATGGTGTTCAAATGAATGCCAGATTTTAGTTTTTATTGTTGATATATGAGGCCTACTCTTGGTGACAAGCTTTGTCATGTATTTGATTGTTGATAGGATTTAAAACAATTGAATGTGTCATAGCTAATACGAGTATTTGTTGTTGCTTCTTTATATAGACAAACTTTTGGTAGTTATAGCTCCCAGTCCTTGCAATGGAAAATAGTGAAGGCTTGAAGCACACTTTCACCTTTATGCAATTTTGATATAATAGTAATAACATGTTTTATTAAGTGGGGACATGTTTATTTTGTGAAAACTTAATGTTAGTTATTTTGTTTTACATATATATTCCTGGATAAAAGCTAACAACTTTCATGACTTAAATGCACATATTACAAAGGTTGGGTATTATTTATACACGTGATACCTTTTTAACTTATAAAGCACATGTTACAAAGGTATTATTTATACACCTTTGTATTTTGTAAACTTATATCATATACAGAACCATTTGGCATAAATAATGTGGGATTATATTATCTTATGAAAACAATATATGATCATACTATTCAAAAGCATTATGATTAGGAATGATTTAAAATATACAAATAAATGTTCATCTCAACGAGTCCTAACATTGATGCTTAAATTTTATCCAGATGCACAATCATTATCACTTCTACATACCTAAACATCATTTATAGATGAAGGTCCATAGTTACCAATGCCAGTGCACTCCTAAATAAAACTGAGTGGAAACTATCACCATCATAAGCCAAATTCGCGGCAACGGTAAGGCCACATAATGAAGTGAAAATGGATTATGCCGATGGTAGTTGATTGGATGAAAACTCGGTTGTGGAATAAGACTTACAACTTAAGTGATGGTATTAACGCAATTAAAACTAATTATTATTTATGATACAACTACAATAAATAGTTAGTGGAAGCAAAAAGACCATGTGACATTTATTGGTTTAGTAGTGTTAATAGGACAACTAATACTTTAAATTTGTATAACAATGAACACTGATCAATTAGGTGAAGATTATGTTATAGATTGTTCTTACGTGCCATTCCATTTTCTATGAATATTTATTTGATAATTATACAATTTACATTTCAATAAATCGTTAACATTTATTATATGGCATTAAGCTTGTTACTTTTCAGATATTATAATTTTAAAGGTGTTTAGATCAGCAATAAGAGTTAGTATTCTAAGATTTAGAACCTTATCTAAAATGAGACAAAAACTCGAGAATATTATAGTAATGACATAGTATCATAGAGTTGCAAATGGTGCTAAAAATATCATTATGCAATATGTTCTCAAACACACATGTCAATTAATGAACCTTCTAGATCAGTGTATGTTTATATCTGAATTGTTTAGACAGTTAGTTTTAGTAAACCGTAAGCCAAGTGGAAGCTCATATAAGCATGTAGGTATTCAGTAAGAACTAGATATTGAATAGACTCATGAGGACCTCCAATAAACATCCCATAAAGCTATCAATAAAAGGACTTCTTAAGTTAAGTAGTATTTGTGATCCTTTAACCTTATTGCCACGGTGGGGTTGTGAAAGTTTCACCATTCTTTGATTCCACATATCAGAGACATTCCATGGTTTGACCTGTAGGTGTCATTGGGTATAGTCTGATACTCTTAGAGTTTGGTGTGTGTAGATAATGAATCTATAATCACATATAGTTGAATTATATATCTCGATGCCCCGAGATTATATTTGAAGAATTCTTGTGGCTACAAGTATAAACTCCGAATAGAATTTTTGTAAGGTTAAATAATATCACAAAGGTATTTGTGAATACTTTTATTGAAATATAAATCATGAGAGAAGTTTATGGTCAAGCAAATAGAGATTTGCCAGTGAAGATCTATGTCTCTGCTTTTTTAGGATATAGGTGATGGAAAGACTATACAAATATGTTTTAACCTCAACTTATATGGTTCAACGCGCCAATTTGTAATATTTGCAACATGTGTATGGGGCATTGTTCATGAATTTATGGAAGAGTGCCATAACATAAACGGGTGTGAACCTAGAGAGTCTTACAATATAAAGTATACTAGTTAAGCACTAGCATAGAAGACTGGGTCGAATAGTTTGATACAGGAAAGTTTTAGAAAGCAAGATTTATTTTTGGATCTCTCAAAAAGCACACATGTCAAAGCTTAAATGTTAAGATTATTATTTAATTAAGTTGAAAAAGTTAGTAACTTGAATAATGGCTGACAATGGCTTTAATAGTGACACTTGGCAAGAAAATGGACACTTGTCCATAATAAAAAAAGTCAAGTATAAATACAAAATGTTTGTATTTAATTAATGGTAACATTCGGCCATTTTAGAGAAAAACAAAATTGCAAGCATTGCATTTTTTATTTCTGAAGCATATATTCAGCCAAGTGAGAGAGACCAAAATGGGCTTAAGTGTTAAGCTACAATTTTTTTTGAAATCAAGTTAGCATTCTAGTGAGTTGTATATCCTGATGCTCTAAAATTATATTTTATAAAGTCTTATGGCCATAAGTAGAAAACTTGAGAAATAATTTCTTGTGAAATAAACAATATTGCAAAAGTGTTTGTGAATATTATTTATAGGCATATGAATATGGATATACATTCACGGTTGAATATATGGAGACTTGACAGTGATGATTTATGTCATCGCTCTTCCAGGGTATAAATGATGGAGGGATTATACAAGTATGTATTAACCTCAACTTATTTATTTCAATGCCCTATTCTATAATTTCTACTATGCGTGTGTGGGGAATTATTTATGGACTTACGAAAGAGGTCTGTAAGATAAACGGGTGTGAACCTCTAATAATATAAATTATATTCATTGAGCATTAGAGTAGCGTACTGGATCGAATGGTTCGATTTAGGAAGATCTCAAAAGTTAAAATTATTTTAGGGTCTCTTAAAAAGTTGACAAGGCTTAATTGTTAGGCCTAGGGTGGTGACAAGTGGCAAGTGGGACTTACCACCTCATTCCTTAATTTTCTGCAACATGTCATGCCAATGACTTATAATGACATGGTACATGGCAAGCAAGTGGCAAACATATGCCACCATTTGCGACATAATTCGGCTAACAAACTTACACCTTATTCAACATTTGTAAAGCTTTGTCAGGCTTAATATTAAGGCATTAGTTGGCTTAATACTAATCATATTAACAAAGTAAATGGCCACTTCTCATGCTTATTATTTGGCCAATTCAAGGAGACATGCCACCAATATAATTTTAAAGTATGAAATGGCAAGTTTAAAGCCTTGTCATGCTTAACTTATTAGAACAATAATATGAATTTAATTGGCCAAAAAAGGTAGCAGCTTAGGCTATATAAATGATGGTAATTTGTATTAATTGTGTGCAAATTAAGTAGCTAGTAAGAGTTACTAAATATACTCTAATAGTTAGTAACTTGGCCGAATTTCAAAAGAAGCAAAAGTTGATTCAACAATAATTTTTACTAAGAAAAAAGCTACTTTTCTAGCTCGAGGAATCCCATAACTGTTGGAGCTGGTGCTCACGTGCCATTCCAATATTGTATGAATATTAATTGTTAATATTTATACAATAAACATTTCGAATAAAGATTGTTAATATCATATTAATATGGTATAATGCTTGTAACATTAGAGACATTGTTTGATCTGAAAGAGTTCAGATCTGATCTAAAGGAGTTTAGATCAGAACTAATAGTTAGCAAAGCTGAGAGTTATAAATGCTAAAAGTTAGCACTGTTAAGAGTTAGCAGGTTATAAGAGTCAGCGAGATCGAAAGAGTTAGAACCTTGTCTATAATAGGACAAAGACCTGAGAGTATACTTGTAATGATATAGTTGCAAAAAGTTGCAATAGGTGTTAAGAAATATCATTATGTAAGTATGTCTCAAAGATAATGTTCCTGATCTATAATCACCAATGCGGGTCTATCGGTGATTCACTATATATAGATTAGTGTATGTCTATATCTGACTGGTTCAGATAGTTGTTCTTAGCTGACCATGAGCTTAGAGCTTGTATAGGCATGTGGGTATTGTTGTGTGTTTTCTATAACACAAATTAGCGCAAGTGCACGTTGTCGCAACAAGTAATATATGATAAGTAGAGTGTCGATCCCACAGAGAATGATTTATCTTTTCTAGTTTAAGTACCGAAATGGTGTCTTTCTACTATTATCCAGAAAATGATTTAATGTATGATATTAAACTACTCAAGTAAAAGAACAACTTAATTATGCTAAGTGACAAACTAAATTACCAACAAGTTAAATTCAATATGAGAAATCCTAGGATTACAAACTATCCCCCATTATGCAAATAAATTCAGCAGAATCTCTTTGATGCTTATTAGTTCTCAACTTGATATATTGACCAAAACACTTAACACATCACAAGCCTCTTTTGCAGGTCAAGTGAATCTATTCCATCCAATCAAATATCTATATGTCTATGATAAATAAATTGAACAAAATTCATTAAGCACAAGTTTTATGAGCCATACATGCCTTATGAGTATATGTCTATCTCATATGAAACTCAAGTGTACTACACTATGATCATGCATCAATATGCTTAAGACTAAATACCTAAATGCCTTTGTCAAGTTTATTTAAGCATTTCTAGATCAATTTAACCACTGGCCAAGTAATCAAATAGCATTAAGCACAAGCACAATGAATATATCAAAAGCTGAATTAATACCATAAAAGAGAGAACTAAAATCAATCACATAATGAGTTCAAGGATGTAATCCTAGATGAACGAAATTAGCTCATCATTAAACTACACAATCTTGAAGCTAATTCCATCAATACATGTAAACTAAACATCTTACAACAAGTAAAGAATCAAAGCAAAGAAGACATCCCTGTCAAATGCCTTTGTTGTTGAAGCTTGCTTCCCTCCTCTTTGATTTCTTCAAACTTAGAAGTTAGGTGTTTCTTTGTGTTTTCAGCTGCTGTCCCAGCTGGATTCCTCCCCCAAAATGTAAGTTTTGAGCCATTAAATAGGTATGAGCACGGAATTAGGGCGCATTTTGAGTTGCTTTTGGGTTTCCTGATTTTCAGGAACCTGTCAAAACTTGTTGCCCAGGTCCCGGCGCCGCGGCGCTGCGTTTTGGCGCTGCGGCGCCCAGTTTCTGCAATCGGCGCCGCGGCGCTGAAATCCAGCGCTGCGGCGCTGCACTGTTGCTACAGTGGTACTGTAGCAGTGTACTGTAGCTACAGTGTTACTGTAGCAACAGTGCCCCCATTCGTATTTTTATCTCTAATGCTCCGATTTGCGTCCGTTTTCCGGTATTTTTGCTCCGATAATGCTTCAACCTATAAAACAACATTAATACGCATAAATAGCCCAATTATTGAGATAAATTGAACAAATATCAAGTTAGGAAGATAAAATAGTTTATACAATTACGCCTTATCAAATACCCCCAAACTTAAATACTTGCTCGTCCTCGAGTAAGAAAGCACACGGACAACACAAAAAAAATGACAACAAACAATAAAAAGATATAAAACATTGGGTTGGCAAACGATTAGTAATTTATCTCAAAAATTTCTCATGACTACTATTCTTAAGGAAATTCTAAACATCTTAACCGTTCAACATGTTAATCCAACACTTATTCAAACCCACAAGTGACCTACTTGGTGTGTGTGTGAATAGATAAAATCATTAGTAGCATGCGCTCGGATTAGTTTATGCACATAAGATAATGAAATGGTCTCAATGAGAATTTTGCTTTATTTAACACTCCATATGCTTGTTTTTCGCATCACTCTCCACTAATGTAGGCACACACATAATCAAGGATCAAATAGGACTTTAGTTAGCTTGTAATGCATGGCTAGGGTGAGGGTATGATAAAATGGATCGATTTTGGCTCAACTTACACCATAAACACACATTCCTCTTGAGGTTACTCAAACCCAACCATTGTTTTCCACCCAATTTCCCCCAAACTTATTTCTTTTGATTCCCTAGCTATTTTGTTGCTCTTCTTTTCTTTTCATTTAAGCTAGGGGTATAGCAAACTCAATTTTTCTTTTTGTTTCTTTCTTTTTTTTCTTTAAATTTTTTTTTTTACATATAAGTCACTATACCCCCAAACTTAAGCTTTTCATATTTGAACAACCAACATTTATAACCAAACCCAAAGCTCTTCTTTAATTCACCCCTTCATTTATAAAAGTTCATACAACTCTTTAAAAGAAGTGCTATACTTATGGCGTGATGGGTACTATGAAGGATAATAAAAGTAAAGGCTAAGGTAATGATATAGTTAGCAAGGAAAAATGATAATTAGGCTCAACGGGGGTGACTACGGTCAAAATTATACATAGGTTGGCTTGAAAGGCTCAATCGGTCCAAAGATGGCCTAAAATCATATCCTTAATTATGTATGCCCTAGGATTTCGCCTTGAGTGATACTCAAACAAGTTCTAGCGTGTTCTTGAGAACATATTTATTCTTGTAGTGCATAAAAGTCTTCTAAGTAAGCATAAAACTAAATAATTCTAACTATGTGCTCGAAATATCAAGTGGTCACAAAGTGAAGCTGAACTTGTCCTAGATTACCAAGTAAACAATCACAACATTCATTGTTTCCCAAAGAACATAGCATTTGAAATCATGTTTCTATTTCATATCATTGACTACTAATCATTCAACCAACCCACAACTGAACACTAAAATGAAAGAAAACAAACAAAACAAAAAAAATTATGCAAAACAAACAACTAAAAAGACAATTAAAAACAAAACAAATAAATAAACACAACTAAAAGCAGAACAAAAGGGAAAGTGTTTCCCTATCCCCCAAACTTACTATCCGACATGTCCTCATGGCAAAACAAAAAGAAACATAAGACAGAAAGCATAGAAATACTTCCCTGAAATAGAGTCCGGGCTTTAGTCATCATTTGTTGCTGTTGCATCTTCATCTTCGCTGACAAAGCCATGTTGCTCAGAACACTAATTTGCCAACAAAAGCCCCTCCACCAATCTCCTTAATTGTCACAAGTCCACACTCCAATTAAGTTGGCTAAAACTTTCTACACTCATGGAATAACGAATTAAGTTTTCACAATTCCAACACAATTCCAATATAATGCCAACATGATTCCAATTCAATGCCAACACAAATCCAACATAATTTCAATATAATTCCAACACAATTTCAACATAAACTTAACACAAATCCAACATAGTGCCAACATAAATCCAACATAATCTCAATATAATTCCAACATAATCTCAACATGATTCCATCATAATCTCAATGCAAGAATTCAAGGTTAAACCCAAAGCTTTCATTTTACTACTCACAAATTAATCCAACAATTGCATAATGGAAGTAGAATAAAGAAAGAATCAATGTAAAATAAGAGATTAAAGACAAGATTATTTACCTTGTGAGTTTAATCCACCGAAATTTGAGATTTGTTGTGGACAATGCAATTTGATGGAATTTGTGATGAGGAAGTGTGTGAAATGATGTTTGGAGTGTGTTTTGATGTTGTTTTTAAGCTGAAAATTTAATGGGTAAGGTGGGATTTGAGAGTGTGAATTGGGGTAGGTTGAGAGGGTTGAGAGAGTTTAGGGTTAGAAAGAGAGAGAGAGCATGAGAAAAGGGGGAAAAATTTGGGCAAATGCCCCTTTTGTTGCTATCCCCGCTGCAGCGCCGCGGCGCTAGGAATCAGCGCTGCGGCGCTGCATCTCTGGAAGTGGCGCTGCGGCGCTCGGTTTGAGCGCCGCGGCGCTCGTTCCTTGCCAAAAAAAAAAAAATTTTTTTTTTTTTTTTTTTTTTTTTTTTTTTTTAGAAACTGAAAATAATAAATGCCAATACTAATGCAACACATATTTACCTTGGGTTGCCTCCCAAATAGCGCCTGGTTTTTCGTCTCTGGCTAGACGTTATCCTTTTTGATTCAATGAGGATCAAACTGCATATCTGAGGCATCTCCCTTATGGAACTTAAGTCGATGTCTTCGGGTGTTAACATTCTTTTTCTTCGACTTCCACAACTCCATAAGAAAATCTTGAAGTGGCATCTCTGACCTTTTTGCTTTGAGCCTTCCCAGAAAGACTTTAATCTTAGACTGGAAGATTGAACTCCAATAGCCTATTTTCGCTGTTTTCTTTGTGAAAGTACTTTGCCTCTTCTTGGTTATCAATCTGTACCATGATGCCTTTTTATGACCTTGATGTTGAATGGCTTCTATCACTTTTAGCCTCTGAGGTAATTGCGTTTCATCCGGAATTACCATGTCCATTTGGAAACAATGGGAATAATCCTTGGAAATCTGTAGATTAAGGTAACCCTTGATTGCATTTTCTAGAGAGTCTTGGCTATAATGGCTGTTGAATATCCTTTGAATTTCTCTGTCAATAATGCTGATGCAGTAACATTCATCTGCTTCCTTGGGAAATTCCATGGCTTTGAACACATTAAACGTCACCTCTTCATCTTGCACTCTCATAGTAAGTTCTCCTTTTTGGACATCAATCAAGGTTCTACCGGTAGCTAAGAAAGGTCTTCCCAAAATGATTGGAATTTCAAGATCCTCTTCCATATCCAACACAATGAAGTCAGCTGGGAATATAAATTTATCTACCTTGACTAACACATCTTCAACCACACCTTTAGGATATGTGAGTGAACGATCTGCAAGTTGTAAAGTGACATTCGTAGGCTTGGCTTCCCCCAATCCTAGCTGGTTGTAGATAGATAAAGGCATCAAATTTATGCTGGCCCCTAGATCACATAAAGCTTTACCAAAATACCGGTTTCCAATTGTGCAAGGAATGGTAAAACTTCCTGGATCCTTGAGCTTTGGAGGTAATTTTTTCTGCAATATTGCACTGCATTCTTCTGTCAACGCTACAGTTTCATACTCGTCCAGCTTCTTTTTCCTTGAAAGAATGTCCTTCATGAATTTAACATAGCTAGGCATTTGCTCTAATGCATCTGCGAATGGTATGTTAATGTGCAGTTTCTTAAAAATTTCCAGAAACTTTGTAAACTGCTTCTCTTTCTTTTGCTTCTGTAGTCGCTGAGGAAATGGTGGTGGTCTATAAGGCTGCACCTTCTCTTTCTGTATAACCTTTTCTTTTGCTGCACCATCTTCTTGTTTTTCATTCCCCTTTGCAGAATTTTCTGCACTTTCTGCATCTGCAGAATTTTCTGCATTTTCTGCACTTTCTGCATCTGTAGTCGCTGAGGAAATGGTGGTGGTCTATAAGGCTGCACCTTCTCTTTCTGTATAACCTTTTCTTTTGCTGCACCATCTTCTTGTTTTTCATTCCCCTTTGCAGAATTTTCTGCACTTTCTGCATCTGCAGAATTTTCTGCATTTTCTGCACTTTCTGCATCTGCAGAATTTTCTGCATATTCTGCATTTGCTGCATCTGCAGAATTTTCTGTATCTGCAGAACTTTCTGCATTTGCTGATGATTTAGGTCTTCCCACAATGTTTTGCAATTCTTTACCGCTTCTCAACGTTATTGATTTGCATTGCTCTTTGTCACCTTTTGGATTAACTTCCGTGTTACTCGGTAACGACCCTTGAGGGCGGTTGTTCATTGCAGAAGCTAATTGACCAACTTGGTTTTCTAAGGTGCGAAGAGATGCTGATTGGCTTTGCAAAAGTTGGTCAGTTTGCCTTATGTATTGAATTAACAATTCCTCAACACCAGGTTTCTTTTCTTGCTGAAATTGTTGCTGCTGCTGCTGCATTTGAAATCTGGGTGGACTCATGGATTTTGAGGATTGCCCTTGGTTATTATCATTCCAAGGAAAATTTGGATGATTCCTCCACCCTGGATTGTAAAAATTCGAGTTGGGATTATGCTGCTGCTGATTGTAACTCCCTACATATTGTGCTGTCTCCATGCATAGACCATTTTGGTGATTATCTCCACAAAAATCACAAGTTGGTGGTTGGCTTTTTACTGCATTGACTCCAAGTGTATCCATCTTCTTAGCCAACAAACTAACTTGTGCTGTCAAGGAAGTGAGTGCATCAATTTCATGCACACCAGCAACTTTTCTTGGATTCACTCTTTCTGATGGCCATTGGTAGCTGTTGAAGGCTATTTCTTCCAACAAGTCATATGCCACATCTGTGGACTTGCTCATTAACGCCCCTCCAGCTGCTGCATCTACAATCATTCTTAAATGTCCCACCAATCCATTATAAAATGTTTGCACCAACAACCATTTGGGAACTCCATGATGTGGACACTTTCTCAGCATATCCTTAAATCTCTCCCATGATTCATACAATGATTCTGACTCATGTTGTACAAAAGAGGTAATATCATTACGCATCTTTGCAGTTTTGGACGGTGGGAAGAACTTGGCTAAGAACTTTTGTGCCAAATCATCCCATGTTGTTATTGAACCGGATGGTGATGATATTAACCAACTTTTTGCTTTGTCCCTCAAGGAGAATGGAAACAACCTGAGTCTTATGGCATCATCTGACACGCCATTGTATTTGAATGTGTCACAAATTTCCAAGAAATTTGTGATATGCTCGTTGGGATCATCATTCGGGAAGCCGCTGAACTGCACTGATTCTTTAAGCATTCGAATAGTCCCCGGCTTGATTTCAAAATTATTAGCATTGATATTTGGCTTGCGAATGCTTGAGTGTATGCCATTCACCCAAGGAACTGCATAGTCTCTTAAGGCTCTTGGCTCTGCACAAACATTCTGGTTTTGCTCTTCCATGCTAGTCACTTGGTTCTGGTCTCGTCGTAATCTTCTTAGTGTCCTCTCAATTTCAGGATCAAAGTATGCTAGATCAACGCTCTTGGAACGTCTCATACATACCTGAAATTTCTACAAACAAAAACAGAAATCTGAATTAACAGGAGAAAAGATTTGTATCAGTATTAAAATAAGAAAAAATTTTCATTCCCCGGCAACGGCGCCAAAAACTTGTGTGTGTTTTCTATAACACAAATTAGCGCAAGTGCACGTTGTCGCAACAAGTAATATATGATAAGTAGAGTGTCGATCCCACAGAGAATGATTTATCTTTTCTAGTTTAAGTACCGAAATGGTGTCTTTCTACTATTATCCAGAAAATGATTTAATGTATGATATTAAACTACTCAAGTAAAAGAACAACTTAATTATGCTAAGTGACAAACTAAATTACCAACAAGTTAAATTCAATATGAGAAATCCTAGGATTACAAACTATCCCCCATTATGCAAATAAATTCAGCAGAATCTCTTTGATGCTTATTAGTTCTCAACTTGATATATTGACCAAAACACTTAACACATCACAAGCCTCTTTTGCAGGTCAAGTGAATCTATTCCATCCAATCAAATATCTATATGTCTATGATAAATAAATTGAACAAAATTCATTAAGCACAAGTTTTATGAGCCATACATGCCTTATGAGTATATGTCTATCTCATATGAAACTCAAGTGTACTACACTATGATCATGCATCAATATGCTTAAGACTAAATACCTAAATGCCTTTGTCAAGTTTATTTAAGCATTTCTAGATCAATTTAACCACTGGCCAAGTAATCAAATAGCATTAAGCACAAGCACAATGAATATATCAAAAGCTGAATTAATACCATAAAAGAGAGAACTAAAATCAATCACATAATGAGTTCAAGGATGTAATCCTAGATGAACGAAATTAGCTCATCATTAAACTACACAATCTTGAAGCTAATTCCATCAATACATGTAAACTAAACATCTTACAACAAGTAAAGAATCAAAGCAAAGAAGACATCCCTGTCAAATGCCTTTGTTGTTGAAGCTTGCTTCCCTCCTCTTTGATTTCTTCAAACTTAGAAGTTAGGTGTTTCTTTGTGTTTTCAGCTGCTGTCCCAGCTGGATTCCTCCCCCAAAATGTAAGTTTTGAGCCATTAAATAGGTATGAGCACGGAATTAGGGCGCATTTTGAGTTGCTTTTGGGTTTCCTGATTTTCAGGAACCTGTCAAAACTTGTTGCCCAGGTCCCGGCGCCGCGGCGCTGCGTTTTGGCGCTGCGGCGCCCAGTTTCTGCAATCGGCGCCGCGGCGCTGAAATCCAGCGCTGCGGCGCTGCACTGTTGCTACAGTGGTACTGTAGCAGTGTACTGTAGCTACAGTGTTACTGTAGCAACAGTGCCCCCATTCGTATTTTTATCTCTAATGCTCCGATTTGCGTCCGTTTTCCGGTATTTTTGCTCCGATAATGCTTCAACCTATAAAACAACATTAATACGCATAAATAGCCCAATTATTGAGATAAATTGAACAAATATCAAGTTAGGAAGATAAAATAGTTTATACAATTACGCCTTATCAGGTATCCAGTCAGGACTGGATACTGAACAGACTTATGAGGACCCCAATAGATATCCTATGACACCGTCAAAGGAAGGTCCTCTCGAGTTGAGTAGTATTCGTGGTCCTTTGACCTGAGCGCCACGGTGGTCTTGTGAGTGATCCATCATGCTTTGGTTCCACATATGTCAGAGACCTTTCATGGTCTAACCGCTATATGTCGCTGGGTATGGTCCGATGCTCATGGAGTCCGGTGTGCGTAGATACGGGATCCGTCAGCTTACGTAGGTAAGTTGTATATCCGATGCTCCGAGATTGTATTTCATAAAGTCTTGTGGCCACAAGCATAAACCCGGGAAAAGAGTTTCCCATAGGGTTAAACAATATAGCAAAAGTGTTTGCGTATATTGTTTATCGAGATACGAATCTGGAGATAAGTTTATGGATGAGCAAATGGGGATTTGACGGTGCTGATCTATATCCCCGCACATCTAGGATATAAATGATGGAAGGATTATACGTATACGTTATGACCTCAACTTGTATGGTCTGACACGCTGATTTGTAATATTCGTAACGTGTGCGCGGGGCATCGATTACGGATTAATGGAACAGTTCCATTTGACAAATCGGGTGTAGACCTAGAGAGTCCCAATATGATATGTACTCTTTGAGCACTTGGGCAGTGTACCGTATTGAATTGTTCAATACAGTATAATTCAGCAATTACTAAGGTTACGTTAACTAAAGTATATGGTAACATGGTGGGACCCACTTTAGGTTAACTTGGTAACCGAGTAAGGATATAATAGTAATTTCACTTTATGATTATTTAATTGTTAAATAATAAGAATAAATATTTATTTATTTAATTGTTAAATAAATAATTTAATTTAACTATGATTAAAGGTTAATCATATAGTTAATTAAGTTAACCTTACTTAAAGGTTAAGTAAAGGTTAACCTAACCATGGTTAAGTTAGTTAACTATGGTTAAATTAATTAAATATTTATTAACTTAAAGGTTAAGTTAAAATAATCTAACTATGGTTAAATGTTAACTAAGGTTAGGTTAAGCCAAATGAAATGCAAATGAAATTCAAATTAGTTTGGAATTAATGCATTTGTATATAAAGTGAAATGAAATTCAAAATTCAAAAAATTGAAAAATGTTTTAGATTTTAGGTTTTGCATTTTGGGAGCCAATTCAATTTAAGAAATTGAAATTGTTTGTTTTGTGTTTTAAGTGTTAGAACAACAAAACAAATTGAATTAATGGCTACTAAATGTAATAACTAAAAACAAGATTTGTTTTATTTATTCAAGAGTTGAATAAAAGGAAAAACAAATTTAATTAAGTTAAATGGTTTAACTTTGTAAAATGTTTAAGAGTTAAACACATATGCTGGATTAAGATGCTGCCATTCTAGACAATCAAACCCACCCTTGTTGATTGCTAGAATTGATCAAAGATTCATTTCATGGTGGACTTCAAAGAAAATTAATCCAAAGGCTTCATTGGTGATTTTCTCAATCTCGAATTTCAGTTAAATAAAATGTTATTTTCTGTGTTCATTGTATTTAATCTTCCGCTGTGCACATGTATGTATGAGATATGTATATTGTTTGTATGATGAACACAACCCACATGCAAGAACCCTATAGTTAAATTCGCACAACACACCCAACAATAACATCCTGGACTAAAATTATTTAAAGCATACATTAAAGGTAAGCTTTGTTTTATCTCATTAGTGTAATAAAATGTGTATTTTATATTCTAGTGCATATATTTTACATGTGAGACGTGTAAAATTAAAAATAAAAAAATGCACAGAACACTTACAAATTGCTATCAGAGTGCATATTTATGTGCTATTTATAGTTAATTAGAGTATCTGTGGTGTGATTAGGTTGTCTCGACACTGTAGATTATGCATTTCAAATGTTGAAAAATGTATAATTAGGACACAGCTAAAAGGGACACCGTAGTGGTGTCATTTAGCCCCGCGGCACTAGGGTTGTCTAGGCTCTAGTGCCACAGTGCTGGATGAGAAGGGCCGCAATGCTGGTAGCTCAATGTTGCAGCGCTAGAGTAGTGACCCTAGCATTGCAGCACTATAAGGTTAATGTTACGACACCGAAGGCTAGGCCTTCAGTGCCGCAATACCGTGAACCTAAGACAACTATATTACACTGATTATTTATTTAAAGTTTTTGAAAATATTTATTATTTATTTTATGTACTTTATAATTATTATAATAATTACATTATACGTTGTGGCCTATTTATTTGTGTTGGTAACAACAATAAGAGCCCTACTGATGGAGGTTAGTTATGCTTGCAGAAAACAAATGTGTGATTGAGAATCATATACTCATGAGACAGGGACAAGAATGTAAAAATCTCTCTTAATTAGAGTAAAAAGTGTTTCATTATGAGATAACATTACACATTGATCCATCTTGTCAATATAATGTTACACTGACATATCGGTCTTTCCCAAGATTGCCAAAGTGTGAGGGATTTGGTTGGTGTGATTTGAACTATACGGTTAAATATGAGATAAGGCAAATATATACGAAGGTATTACAAGTTAATCTGGAATACACTTACCCTATATCGCTAAAGTATGCGAAAAGGTGTATTTAGGATCAGTAAAAAATGTTGCATGAGATGCAATTCACAAGAGCTATCCATTTTTTGGGTTTTAGAAAGGCCAAGATCACTAAAGTGTGCTGTTTGAGTAAAATGCCAATAGGGTCCATTTCCCGCTATACAGTTTAAAATGTTTAAACTGTTGTTTTTCCCTTTGATAGATTTAAGGGCCTACGTAAACTATTAAGTGAGTGTCTTGATGAACACATGAAAATGCATATTTATTAAGAGCTTTAGTCCCCATTTAATGTCACTAATTTTAGGATTTTTGTATTTTTAGCTTGAAATAAAGTGTTCTCCTTAAATTGTGATTAATGAATGTTCTTTGCACAGGTTTAGGTAAAATGAACGTAACTCTCAATGTTGAAATTAAAATAAAGAAATTATTGAACCTAGAGTAACATGAATCAATCTAACACAAACTTAAAAAAAGAGTTGAAAAGCCTAATCCAACATGTTATGGGCCAAAAATTGAGATACAATAGAATTGGGTTACAACTTCGACTCAGCTTGACCTAACTCATGTATTTGAACTGTATTTCACAAAATACATATTCAATTGGTATAATTCTTAAGGATATGAAATACTGACTTAATTATCAACAACTCTTATGTTGATGGTAAAGTCCAAATCAATCATTATCATGGATACAATTATATTTCAAATGGGTAAAAGGGTTATTGGCCGAAATATAACATATCTTTGGCATTTTGCCCATATCTCATTGGATACTCATCTAATTGGTATGAACTTAGTGGCTTTGGAAAGAAGAGACAAATTGATACAACTTTCATGTTAGTCATAAAGGCTACATTGGTCATTTTCATTATCAAAAAGGTGCTGCAAGTGGGTAAACGAGTGGTTGGCCTAAATTATTAAAGATTGAAGTCACACTAAACATATTTCTATTTATTGTCTATATAAGGACACTCTTATTTTCTGCAATCGTTAGAACTCTAAAGGATTACTTGCATCCTACTCGTATAGCCACACCATCATGCATTATATTTTCACCTAACATACCACATTCGAATTTTAAACCTGGAATGATACACCTTCTGGCCACTTTTCATGGTCTAGATAATGAAAATCCTTATGCACATGTTAGGGAATTTGAAGAGGTAATTTCCACCTTCCATAGCCAACCTGAAGCCATAGATACTGTTAGGCTCAAAATTTTTCCTTTTCTTTGAAAGACAAAGCAAAGAGTTGGCTATACTCTTTGAGGCCGAGGTTTATAGGAACTTAGGCAGAAATGACCAAATCATTTTTCAATAAAATACTTCCCACAACATAAAACTAATGGCCTGAAAAGACAAATTTCTTCTTTCTCCCAAAAAGACAGTGAAACTTATATCAAACTTAGGAAAGGTTTAAAGAGTTGTTAAATCTATGTCCTCACCGTAGGTATGAAAATTGGCACTTGGTTAGCTATTTTTATGAGGGATTAACAATTAGAGAACACCAATTTGTTGAGATGATGTGTAATAGGAAGTTTCTTCACAAAGATTCTGAGGAAGCCATGGAATTTCTTAATGACTTGGCCGAAAAAGCACATACATAGACTGGACCTAGTGCTACTGAAAGTACAAATAGGTCACGACCTAGTGGCATTTTTCATCTTAGGGAAGAGGATATCCTTAAAACCTAGTTAGAGGTCTTAACTAGGGAATTAGAGGCCTTGAAAACCAAAGATAGAAAGGTCACCCATACGATTGCTAGAGTTGAGTCACATGATGTTTGTTTTGTTTGTGGAGGAGTAGAATACTTAGCTTAGGAATCCCCTACTTATAGTGAGATGAGAGGGATGTATGAAGAATAATGTAATACCTTAAGGATGTACAAGAAGCCTTATTCACCATACTTTGAAACCTATAATCCTAGCTGGAGAAACCACCCAAACTTTAGTTAGAAATCTGACTAACAAGCCAATAACCATTGGAAACAAGAACAACAAGCACCCAAGTCTTATGTTGCACCTCAATATAATGCACGATCAACTAGGAGTCCTTTAGATGATACATTACAAGCATTAATAAAGGTATAAAGTAAGACTAATAAAAATTTTGAAGCAGTTCTTGCACATGTGATAGACAAAAATAAAAAAATCAAGAGTCAAATCATAAAGCTGACCAGTGCCTTAACTGTACAAGAGTAAGGTGAGTTTCCATCTCAACCTCAATCCAATCCAAAAAGACAATTCATGGCAAAAGCTTTTACTTCTGATGCATAAAATCTCAAAGAAGTCAATGCCATTACTACTCGAAGTAGTAAGATTATGAGTGAGCCTACTTCTTCAGCTAACACATCTATGAGTAGTAAAGATGCCCCCATTGAAAAAGAGCCCGAAATAAGTTTTCAATCCCAATGCCTTTTCCTCAAGCTCTTCTACCTATTGGAAAAAATTTAGAAATTCAAGCTGAGATTTTAGAACATTTGAAACAAGTTAAGATTAATCTTCTCTTGTTACATTTGATTAAGCAGGTTCTAACTTATGTCAAAGTCATCAAGGATCTATGCAATATAACAAATAAGCACCATGTAAAGAAAACTGTATTTTTGGTAGAATAGGTAAGTGCAGTGATTGAACAAAAGACACCACCCAAGTATAAAGACCCAGGATGTTCCACAATCTTCTGCCAAATTGGGACACGTGAGTTTGGTCAAACTTTGTTGGACTTAGAAGCAAGTGTAAATTTAAAGCCTTATTCTATTTATTTTCAATTGGGACTTGGTAAGATTAAACCTACATCTATAGTCCTACAATTAGCTGACAGATCAATCAAGAAACCACTGGAAATAATAGAAGATATTTTGTTGCAAATTAATAAATCTTACTACCTTATTGATTTTCTTGCTTTAGATACTTATTTTGTGGTTAACATGGAGTCTAAAATCCCTCTTATTTTGGGGAGACCTTTTCTTGCCACTGCTAATGCGCTTATTAATTGCAAAAATGGTCTTATGAAATTATCTTTTGGGAATATGACTCTTGAGGTGAACATTTTTCATATTGACAAGCAACCACGAGAAGAAGAGGAATGATATCATTCATTTATGATAGACACACTTGTAGTGGAGAAATCTTATAAAAATCATGGCTCTAATTCTTTAGAAAGCCTCATTGATTTTGATTTTGATTTTGAAGAATTGTGTTATCCTGATGAAACAACTGATGTGTTTAGTATTTTTGACTCACAGGATAAAGGGACTCAATTTTGGCAGCCAGACTTTAAAGAGTTGCCACGAGAGAGGGAGAAACCAAAACCATCAAACCTCGAGACACCACGTGTCATCATTAGTGACCAAGGAACACATTTCTGTAACCATTCTTTTAAAGCTTTGATGCGCAGGTATGGTGTTCTTCACTAAGTTTCTATTGCATACCATCCACAAACAAATAGACAAGTAGAGCTAGCAAATAGACATGTTAAATAGATTTTGGAAAAGATAATTAATCTGAATTGTAAAGATTGGTCTCTACGCCTTTCTGATGTATTATGGGCATATCACATTGTATACAAAACCATCTTAGGAATGTCTCCATATCAGCTTGTCTATGGGAAAGCTTGTCATTTACCTGTTGAGCTAAAGCATAAAGTTTACTGGGCTGTCAAAGCCTTTAACTTTGATTTAAATATTGCAAGTCTCCAGAGAAAGTTACAATTGTCAGAAATAAAAGAGCTACGAAATGATGCCTATGAAAACTCCAGGATTTACAAAGCTAAAATGAAAGTAGCTCATGATAAACAAATCTCAAGGAAATACTTCGAGCCAAATCAGTGAGTTTATCTTTATGATTCTCGATTGTATTTACACCCTGGAAAGTTGAGATCTCGATGGATTGGTCCATTTATGGTAAGACACGTTTTTTCTAATAGTGCTGTCAAAATCAAAGACCCCACTAATGGGAAAATTTTCAAAGTGAATGGACAGCGGCTGAAAAGCTATGTGAAAAAGGTAGATCACTCTATATACCTAGATGAAATCCCTCTTGTGGATCCTGTCTATCATGCTTGATCAGGTTCAATCTATCTATACCATATTTTATATTTTGTCTATATTTTATCTTTTGAAAATTTATTTTCTCTTTCGTATTTTATTTTTTTTCTCTTTTCTTCAGTGTGATTTTATTTTCTAGTCAAGTGGCGGATACGGTACTCCGTAACTATTAAAGTCAATTTCTCAGTTCCCTAAAAACTGTCCCTCAAACCATGCATTCATCTATTTTCTTTCTTTCAAAATCGATCGCATTCTTACCAACCTTAAAAAATGTTTTCCTTCATTGCCTCAAAATGCTCTACTTAAGATTTATAAAGCACAGTGTGAAAGACTAAGGCTATTAATGTTGCGTAATATCCCTACGGACATTTGTTGGTTAATCAAAGCCAAAGTTCAATTATTTGATGAGTCAGCAAATGATTTTGTTTCTTTTATACTTGGTCTTGGAAGAAGCTCTTATACCAAAAAGCGACAAGCAAAAAGGTTATAAGTCTATCATGAATGTGCTCGATAGAATTGTAACCGAAGTTATCGTTCTTTAGGATTTGCATCTAGAAATCGAGAAGATAAAATTCAGTTCATTAAGGATGGACTGAGTAAGGAGTCTTTGGATGATATCTTGTTGACTCTTGAGACGCATCCCTGTAGGCTCGTACAATATGAACTTCTCAATTTATGGAATAAATTCAAAAATGAACATCAACGGTATAGTCTCGGGAATCTGACTCTAAAAGACCATGTTTGCCAATTTATAAGAAAATTAGATGGGAAGCCTATCCCCGACCCATAGAGGGCGTTTAAGCCGTTACTGGACGTAAAACTAGAGGAAGATGTGAGCCACAATCACAACTATCTGTAAATACATGTGTTTTAATTTTAAACTTTTTTTTAATTTTATTTTATGAATAATGAGGCTACTCATATATATGTCTGAAATTCAAATTATTTTGTTAAATAATGCATGTGGGTCATTATGTTTAAATTTTTGTGTTTTATTTTTTTTTTACAAACTGTCAAGTTACCAAAATCGTTGTTATCATTTAGTACTCTATAAATACAACTCCTCATTTTCTTCATTTTCATATATTGAGATAAAGATGAGTGTAGATATGGAGGAAACCTCAGTTCAACAATTTCAAAATTTATGTGTATTTTGTGGATCTAGTCCTAGGGAAAATAAAGTGTTTGTAGAGGCAGCAAACAATCTAGGAAAAGTATTAGTTGCAAGAAAAATCTATTTGATTTATGGAGTAGGTAGCCTTGGGTTAATGGGGTGTGTGTCAATAGCTGCACATTTAGGAAGAAGTCAAGTTTTGGGTATTAATCTTACAGCTTTAGCCGTGGAAAACCTGACTAGGAAAACAATAGGGGAAGGATTACGATTCTCATCCATGCATAAACATAAAGCTAGAATGCTTTACTATATAGATGCTTTTATTGCTTTACCAGGTGGTTTGGTACCTTAGAAGAAAATTTTTAAATTGTCTCTTGGACTCAGCTGAATATCCACTCAAAACCCATAAGTTTGTTGAATGTTAATAACTATTTTGATTGCTTACTCTATTTTCTTGATCAAGCTATAGAATAGAATTTTATTTCATATTCGGCATGACAGACCTTCATTTCTGCTACCAATGCGGATGAATTGAATGACAAATTACAATTAGTTACCTATGAACCTGACCCAACAATAACTCGGATCGATTGGTTAGTGGGCTATAACAAGTAAAAATTGGATTTGACACTTCGTTTGTAAATTTTTATTTGTTTTATTTATTTATTAGCATCATTATTTTAGTTTATATTTGCTTAAGTGTCTCTCAGGTTTGTTTCTTTTGAATAACTGGCATTCCAGGTAATGTCTCCTATACTTTATCTCTTTCTATTTAAACATTGAGGACAATGTTTCATCTAGTTTAGTGGGGAGGATAGTAGACATAAGTTGTATGTTGCATTAAAAATAAAAAAGAAAAGATAATGGGGTCGAACATACCTATTTAATTAAAATGGTAGAGTAAAGAGTTCATTTTTGAACTCTTGAGATGCATTCTAGGTCAAATTAGAATGGTAGGGTAAGAAGTTTTATTTTTAACGTTTGAAACGCATTCGAACTAACTTCTTATTATTTTGTTTTATATTTCATGTATTGTTGTTTATTGCTTGTAGTCTTGGTAATTCTTGTATAAAGGAATTTGCTTTTCTACCTAGGTATGATTTCAAAATTATTTGGATTAAGTCACTGTTTCTATTTAGCTTACTAAATAATAACTTCCAAACATTTTTTTAGCACAATACTAAACCTTGTGGTAAGATGGATGATTCAATTTATATAGCCAAGAGATTTTTCATGTTTAAGTATATATTTTTCTAATCTCAAATCTTTTGTGAGTAAGTGGAAAGGTTGAAAAAAAATAAACCTTCATTGATCTTTTGAATTGGTTCATTTTTGTTTAGATTGATATTATTTGAATTAAGGAATAAGTTGGTTGCATTTGTGTATAATATATTTTGGTGAGAAACTTTTTATTTTGTCATGCTTCCTTGTATTCTTCAACAAAAAAAAGAAAGAAAAATACTAAAATAAAATAAAAAAATAGAAAGAAAGAAGAATCAATTTAGTTTAATAAAGTCTTCATTCAATTTTAGAAGATAAATATTTTGTAAGGCAGTTTTCTCACCAAGCTATATTTGTATTATTCTCACAAGACAATTGAAGTCCTAAAGCTGGTGCATGTTAAGAATGATTGATTTCTAAACAATTGATTTTTCTATCTTTGGATCAATATTACTTTGTATGTCTGTCCTTAAAATTGACTTTTTCTTGAGTGCTTAACTGTTTTCCAACTCCATGAGAGAAATCCTAACTATTTAAACAGTCATACATTTGTGAAGATATAGAGTTGGGACTTTTACTTGGAGAAATTCTCAAGGCTATATTTGTTATGGTTTGTGGTAAGATGGTTACGACTTAGTTCATACACACACAATTTTTGAAAGTTCTAATTGAAAAAATCATAATAGAATAACGTCTTTACTTTTAACCTAAAAACACTCTCACATTTGGTAAGGCGCCGCCTCCTCCCCACTACCACCAGAGAGGAGCTTAGGCCTCATCTCCGGTGGAAATAAACCTATTTCCCTCTCTCTAGTTTACTCTTTTGGTCCGGCTTCCAGTGGTTGTTTTGGTGGTTGGTTCTGGCTGGATCTCCGTGATAGCTTTTATCGATCCGTCACCGAACCTCCGCCAGTTGTTGTCCTTTTTTCTCTTGCTCTCGCAAGCCCCAACTGATGCGATATTTCTATATCATAAATTAAGTGCAAGTATACACTATCGTATGTAAGTAATAAAGAGACTAAATAAGTCGGATGTCGAACCCACAGGGATAATTTCTTTTTATTAACCAATTACTAAAATTATGTCTTCCTAATAATTATTCAGAAAAATAAAAATTCAAGAATGAATGTAGAAAATATAAAAGTAAGAACACAATGCAATGAGATTTAAAGATAACAACGTAGAGAAAACCTAGGATTAATATTATCCCTTAATATGCTTTTTAATGATTAATCCTCTAATATTTAACTCACTTAGTCTTTATTATTGATCAAGACACTAATGTATTCACAAGCCTCTTCCAAGGTCATGCAAGTATACCGTAATTTACCAAATACCTATATTCCTATGGTACTTGTAATAAATTAAGATTCATTAAGATTAGGTCTTATTGATCATACATGCCAATTAGGTATATTCCTATCCTAAGTTGAAACTTGCATATGCAACATTGAATGTTACTCTACAATCATGCATCAAATTACCTAGGTCTAAATATTATGATTCCTCTTCCGAGTTTATCAATAATCTTACCAACTCATTCACCATATATTGGCCAGATATATTGAAGCATTAAACACAAGTAATTTAAATAATAAATGACTAAGTTTATTAAATACTAAAGGATATGGCAATTTAAGCACACATATTGAGTTCAAGTATTAACCCTAGAAAATAAGTTTAGCTCATGGCTACAAGAGAACAGCAGTAAAAATAATTATAAATCATGATACAATTATTAGCAAACCGATATAGACGTCGAATTGCTCTTAATTGCGCTGCCTAAGAACTCTTGATGCCGAAGAACGTCTTGTATCTCTCTCTAAAGTTGCTTCAATTAAGCTCCTATTGCTCTCCAAGACTCATGCTCTATATTCTTGGTGCTCTTGGGTCGTCTTGGATGGATTCTTGAAGGCTGGGAACGAGTGGCTTTTTATAGGGATTGATATGAGCTTGAAAATCTCAATTCTCATCGGACTAGGACTCGCACTACCGCTGGCACGCTATGCATTTGTCGCTGGGGCGACGCGTGAAAAAGCTATCACCGCTGGAGCGGTGGGATCCCGGCGCTGGGGCGCTGCATGAAAACGGCTTCACCGCTGGCGCGTTATGTTGATAGCGCTGGGGCGCTGTCTCGTCACTGGGGCGCTAGACGCGACTTAAGCAGGTCGTTTTTCTTATTTCGATCACTATTTCAGAGCTGGGGCGAAATTCCTTGTGGCGCTGGGGCGATGGACACATACTTTGAAAACTTTGCATTTTAGTCCCTGTAAATTTCGTTCAAGTCCCTATAAATAACAATAATGTACATAAATAGCCATCTATTCTCATAAAACCATAAAATATCAATAATAAAAATATGAGAAAATATATAACAAATTTGCCCTTATCACCAACCATTCTGAGTTCCCTCTAAGAATTTCTTGCTGTCGGGAGTTCTTCTTATAGTGGTGTATCTCCTTATCGCAGTGGAGCATTCTTGCTATCACAAAGTCATTTTGAGTTCCAGCGTGCTTTCTCATCCTTCAGTGAACTTCTTCACATTCCGACAAAGTCGCTGCAAACTATCCGGTGCTTTCTTGGTCTTTCCTTACTTTGGTCTGCCATGACAACCTTCATGGTACCCATCGCCGGATCTTTGCCACCATTTACGGTGTTGCCCCTGACTTTGTTCGGTACGGGGAGGATCAAAGTGGTGACTTCAGTTGGTCCGACCAACAACCCCTCATGAAGCGATTCCCAGCCACGGTATGCCGCTTGGGTTCCCTGCTTTCCTCAGCCGTATCCCTTTATTTCTCGATATCCTAGCAGTCGCTTGGACCTCATCGTTGACAACTCCAGCAGAGGTTGGTGCACTCATTGGTTTCGATCCCTTCAGACCTCCGGATTTTAGTTCCTTCGATTATCCTTATTAATTCACGAACACTAGAAAATGTATGGCCAATTATTAGGTTTGAATATTAAGATCCGTGATTCGGCTAATTTTCATTGATACTCACCGAACTGGCCCTCAACTACCACAAGCATAGTCGCGTCTTTGTTAGGTTTTTATTGATATTTAATAATGGGGTTTTTTATTTAGTTTATGTCCTAATATTTTCTCTCTTAAACTTGTTTAAAGGATCTGTGTGTCCCTCTTTATGAGGTTTGTTATTTCCCTTTCTTTGGAAAGGTCTATATTTCTTTTTGTCATATTCCTGTTGTAAGGATATACTTACCCTTTATGGGTATGACTGTTACTCTTCATTGCAAGAGTCTTGACTCAGGTGATCTCAAAATGTATTTATCTTATCCTGTTATTCCTTTGATCGGTGTATCAAAGGTATTTGATGTAATCCTTTGATCTGTGTATCAAAGGTAGTTGATGTAATATCTTGATGATATGAAATGAAAACAATTTCTTAAAAAAAAAAAATAGTGATCTTGAACTGACTTTTTGTTTGAAATGCTTAGGTAGTTTTGCATATTCTATTTATGCTTAAACTGTTAGAGACTAGCAATAAGCTGGTTGGGGGTTGTGATGAACACATAAAAATGCATATTTATTAAGAGATTCAGTCACCATTTAATGTCACTAATTTTAGCAATTTTGTATTTTTAGCTTAAAATAAAGTGTTCTCTTTAAATTGTGATTAATGAATGTTATTTGCATAGGTTTAGGTCAAATGGGTGTAACTCTCAATGTAGAAATCGAAATGAAGAAATTATGAACCTGGAGTAACATGAATTAATCTTACACAAACTTAAAGAACAGTTGAAAAGCCAAATCCAACATGTTATGGGCCAAATATTGAGATAAAATAGAATTGGGTTACAACTTCTGCTCAGCTTGATCCAACTCACGTATTTAGACCGTATTTCATAAAATACATATCCAATTGGTATAATTCTTAAAGCTGTGAAATACTGACTTAATTATCAACAACTCTTATGTTGAGCGTAAAGTCCAAATTAGCCGTTATCATGGACAAAATTGTATTACAAATGGGTAAAAGGGTTGTTGGCCGAAATTTGACACATCTTTGGCATTTTGCCCGTATCTCATTGGATACTCATCCAATTGGCATGAACCTGGTGGCTATAGAAAGAAGAGATAAAATGATACAACTTTTACATCAGTCATAAAGGCTATATTGGTCATTTCAATTATCAAAAAGGTGCTGCAAGTGGGTAAATGAGTGGTTGGCTTAAATTATTGAAGATTGAAGTCACACTAAATATATTTTCATTCATTGCCTATATAAGGACACTCTTAGGACATTTTCAACATTAGATAATTCTCTCTTATTTTTTTCTCATTAACATGTATTGTAATCTAGGCTATAGTTCTTGACAAGGCTAAGAGATGAACTTTTATGTTTAATAAACTACTTCTATACTTTGATTCTTTGTCAAGAGCTATAAATATTTGTAAGTTTGGTTGTGCCTAAACTCTTATCTATTTTATCTTCTATAATCCAAAGGTTATAATTCTCATGTTTCATATATTTTTAGTCATGCTTTTCTTTATGTGATTCTTTAAATTATAATTGTTATTGATTACAGTGTTTTACATGTTAATCTTTTACTGCAATATTGTCAATCAATATATTGTCGATCTTGGATAATATGTAAAGACAATAATTGTTTGATATTCAAGTGAATCGTTTACTGCAATATTGTCAAAATGATATATTTTCGATCTTAGATAACTTGTATAAATGAACATGGTTTGTGTTAATGTTTGCAAAGAGTTTAGTCATATCAAATACATATGTAATCAAATATGCTATATTTTACATATCTTTCGATTGATTGTTTAGGATGTGAAACTTTCAATTGAGTTATAAACATTGAATCAAAGAGTAGAGTAGATTTATAAAGCATAATTGTAATTCTCGAAGCTTTGCTTGTATCATCATAAGACATTTTTCTCAATTCATAAACAATTCTATCTCATCCACTTAAATCAATTAATCAGTTTTCTCCTTTGCTACTGCTTTAATATTTTACTTCACCAACCTATTTTGCCAAAAGCTTCCTCATGGGATCGACACCTCAATCTATACTGTGATAGCCGCATTATATTTTGAGTGTAAGCAAAATTTGGCGCTGTTGCTTGGGAGGCATATTAAGCGAAAGTAGGTTGCGTTTATCAATACTAAAGCCGTAATTTTGTACATTTTCTTTCCTTTATTGTAATTTATTTTATTGTTCATGGTTGATTTTACCACTTAACTTATTTTGTTTTCTTTAGTTAATTTATTATATTTTATTTTATTTTATTTTAATGGCTAGTTCTACCGCCTAACTTAGTTCATTTTCTTTTATTTATTTATTATACTTTGCACTTTATTTTTTTATTTATTTATAGTACTTTTTATTTATTGTACTTTACAATTTATTATTTTTTGTTCATTTATTGTATTCTATATTTATATTTCATGGTTGGTCTTACCACCTAACTTATTTCTATTTCTTGTTGTGTTTTATTTCACTTCATTTTCCTCGAGAATTTCCTTCACGTCTTTAGACTAAAATGGATAAATGTCATACCATGATTTAAAGCGTTATTTATTAATGATTAAAAATGTTCTCCTACACATCTTATATTTAATCTTATAGAGATAATGTCTGTATGAGCAATCATTTGTTAGAAAATGGTGCTTACGTCCCATTCTAATATTGTATAAATATTAATTTTTTAATATTTATACAATATACAAATCAAATAAAATCATTAATATTAAATACATATGGTAAGATGCTTGTAACATTTCAGACACTGTATGATCGGAAGGAGTTCAAATCTGATCTAAATGAGTTTGGTTTGGACTAGTGTTAAGAGTTAGCTACACTGAGAGTTATGATTACTAAGAGTTGGCACTGTTAAAAGTTAGCAAGTTATAAGAGTTAGAAAATTTTAAAGAGCTATAGCCTTATCTAAAATATGACAAAGACCTGGAGGTATATTAGCAATGACATAATTGCATGCAATTGCAAATAGTGCTAGAAAATATCATTGTACAAGTATATTCTCAAACTTTATGTTCCTAATCTATCTTCACTAATGCGGATTTGTCAATGGAGACCTTGTCATATATAGATCAGTGTATGTCTATATCTGGATGGTGTAGATGGTTAATCTTGGAGGACTATGACCTCAATAGATGCTCGTATAGGCCTATGGGTAATCAATGAGGATTGGCTACTGAACAGACTCAATGACTACCTCAAATAGACATCCCATAAAGCTACTAATAAATGGTCCTCTTAAGTTGAGTAGTATTCATGGTCCCTTGACTTGAGTAAACAGTGGGCTTATAAGTGATTAATAAGGGCATATTTGTCATATATTTTTCATGTTTTTATTTTGATGTTTTAGTGTTTTATAAGAATAAATGGTTATTTGTGTGCATTAGTGTTATTTATAGGGACGATTAATGTTTATTTTGGTCTACCAGTAGAGATTGAAGATAAGATGGCAAAACTATGAAATCACCTAAATTACGAGGAAATCATCAACAGCTTATGTACACTGGTTACTCAATGGCATGTCATCAATGATATGCCAATGATATTTATGTCTCGCCATATGCATTTAGAGCTAAAAGTCTGGTATAGTTTTTTTGCAGCACAACTCATGCCAATTTCTCATACTAGTGACATCACCAAACTTCGCGCCATCTACCTCTTTGCCATCATAACACACAGACCGGTCGACCTTGGAAAAATTATTTATGCAAAAATTATGGCATGTTCTCGCCTTAATAGCCAATTATTTTTTCCTTCATTGATTACAACTTTATGTGCATATGCCTGCGTCACTTGGGACCAAAGAGAGGAATGACACGCTCCAGCAGCAGTTATATCTACTCCTATCATTCACTGAATGATTGCTGCCAAGCCACCCTCTATTAAGGCTCCTCGTTCTGCTGCTGTCACCTGCCCTTTATCCATCAATAAGCACTTAGCTCAACTGGAGGCTCATATGACTTCTCAGGAGCGTACGGCTAATGCTGCTTATAGGTATTTAATCTAGTAGACCTAGGCTACTGCCACATCTTTTGGGGTTGCTCCTTTGACTCTACCTCAGCTTCTTGCAATTCCCTCACCTCCTCCATCTTTCGATATCGATTTTGAAGACCTTCTTTTTGATCCTAATGACTTAGATGACTAGTTTCACAGGGAAATGTCTATATTTTTCTTCACATGGGGACCATTTTTTGTTTTAAATGTAGGGGGAATATTTAGTTTTTGTTATGTTCCTTATGTTTTATTTATTATTTTTATATCCTTGTGTTTTATATTAAGAATCTATTTTTTTTTTAAAGTAATGAAGTCATATCTATCAAATCTTTTTGCTTACTCTTTTATAAATCTTATTTCTTATATGTTCCTCTATCATTTTATTAGGTTTTTAAGATGATCATTAGTCTATGATAAGAAATAGAAAATATGGCTGAATTTATTTTCACCAATCCCTAAGGAACGATAAATACTTGAGACAATTTTGGTCATCTAAGTTTAGGGACAAGTTTAACCTTATTTATAATCACCATTTTTAAGCACTTATTAAAGTATGCATAGTTATAACTATTGTTTATAGATACTTATACTTTGTAGAGTACATCACAGTCTCGAAGACCGACACTCTAGAATTGTCTTTAACTACTACTTGAGGCAAAAGTTTAGGAAACACATGAATAGAAAAATGACATTAGGCCATATTTTGATTGATTGAGCCTTTCTAGCCTACCTTAATTGTATATTTATCCCTAGTACCCTATTTTGAGCCTAATTACCCATTTTTGTTTTTTGTTTAACCACATTACAGCCTAAGACTTAAAGTTTATTTATCCAAAAATTTACCCATAACACCATAAACCATGCATTTACTTAGAAATACTCTTGAAAGGAAAAGGTTACGGTGATATGAGAAAAATAAGTTTGGATGGTATTTGTCAATCTAAGTTTAAAGCCATTAAAAAAATAAAAATTCTTTAAAAATAAAGGTTGAAAAGAAAGATTAAAAAAACAATAAGTTTGGGAGAAAAGATAATACAAAGAAAAGAAAGATCAAGAGGTTTCTAGGTAAAGTCTAAGTTTTCATGGTGTAACTTAACTTAAATTGTTTATCCTTTTATCCCACCTTGACCCTAACTTTATGTTACAAGCTAAGTAAAGTTCTAAATAGATCCTTAGACATGTGATTTTCTACATTAGTGGAGAGTGGTAGTAAAGATAAGCCTATGGAAGTAACATTATACAAATCAAATATCGAGACATCATCTTTCATGTACAAACTAAGGTATAAAGTAAATCAAGGTATAGTTTTAGCTATTGCTTGCTACTTGAACACAAACATCTAGTGATTATCTTTGAGGAAGAATGAGGGACTAAATAGAGATAATTAGAATTGTTAATAGTTATTTATATGCCTTAAGGATTTGTGTTATTTAAATAACTTTTTGAAACAATTATTTTGATCATCTTACTAACCTAGCATGTTTTGTTTTCTTTGTTTGTTATTTGAGTCAAGTATAACCTTTTGTTTCTCTATTGATTTTTATTTCATTGCTTGAGAATAAGCAAATGTTTGAGTTTGAGGAAATTTAATAAGAGTATATTTGTTATATATTTTCTCATATTTTTATTTTAATATTTCAATGTTTTATGAGAATAAATAGCTATTTATGTGCATTATTATTATTTATAAGGACTTGAATGAAATTTAAAGTAAAATATAAACTTTTTAAAATATGGACCCGTTACCCCAGTGCCACAAGGATTTTCACCCCAGCACTGGAACAGTGATAAAAATAAAAAATAGAAAAAATAACCTATTTAAGTTGTAGTTCATTGCCCCAACACGGGCTCATTATCGCGCCAGCGACAGCCCAGCACTTCAGACCTAGACCTTCACCGCTTTAGTGATACCACTTTTTACACGCAGCTCCCCAGCGACAATGCGATTCCTGACCTAACAAGAATTAGAGATTTCAAGCTTATATCAATCTCTATAAAAGGTCATCCCCAGCCTTTAGAGAGCATCCAAAACACATCAAGAACACATAACACAAGTCTTAGAGAGCAATTAGAGCTTAATTAAAGCAGCTATAAAGAAAGATTCAAAGCATTCTTAGGCATCAAGAATTTCTTAGAAAGTGCAATCAAGAGTAATTTGAAATCTATATCAGTTTGCTATTAATTGTATCATAATTTCTTATTGCTTTTCCACTGTTCTCTTGTAGCCATAAACTAAAATTTTCTTTCTAAAGTTAATACTTTAACTCAATATGTGCACTTAATTGCCATATCTTTTTAATATTTAATAAACTTAGTTCTTTCTTATTCAATTTACTTGTTCTTAATGCTTCAATATATCTAGTCAATATATGGTGAATGAATTGATAATATTTTGATAAACTCGAAAGAGGAATCATTATATTTAGACCTAAGTAATTGGATGTATGATTTTAATGTAACATTCAATGTTCCATATGCAAGTTTTAAATTAGGATAGGAATATACCTAACTGGCATTTATAATCAATAAGACTTAGTCTTAATGAATCTTAATTTATTACAAGTACCATAGAAATATAGGCATTCAGTAAACTAAGGTACACTTGCATGACCTTGAGAGTTGGGTGTGAATACATTAGTGTCTTGATCAATAACAAGAACTAAAAGAGTTAAATATTAGAGGATTAATCATTAGAAAGCATATTAAGGGATAGTATTAACCCTAGGTTTTCTCTATGTTGCTATCTTTCAAATCTCTTTACATTGTGTCAGTACTTTTATATTCTCTAAATTCATTCTTAGATTTTAATTTTTTTGAATAATTAATAGAAAGACATAATTTTAGTATTTGGTTAAAAAGTAAAAATTATCCTTGTGGGTTCGACATTCGACTCTGTTGTCCCTTTATTACTTGCATACGATAGTGTATACTTGCACTCAATTTTAACATATAGAAATATCACATCAGTGATCCACCATTCTTATGTTCCACAAATATCAAAGACTATTCATTGTCTGACCGTTGGGCGTCACTAGGTATGGTTTGATGCTCATGGAGTCTGGTGTGTGTAGATAAGGAATTCGTCAGCATATATGGGTGAGTTGTATATTTTAATGCTCCAAGATTGAATTTCAGAAAGCCTTATGGCCATAAGTAATTAACCCATGAAAAAGTTTTTCGTGGAATAAATAATATTTCAAAAGTATTTGCGAATATTGTTTATAGAAATACAAATCTGGAGATAAGTTTACAGATAAGCATATAGATATTTGACAGTGATGATCTATGTCTCCGTTCTTCTGGGATATAAATGATAGAGGGATTATATGAATATATATTGACCTAAAATTACATGGTTCAATGCATCGTATTGTTATTTCCATAATGTGTGTATGGGGCATCATTTATAGACTTATAAAAGAGTTTTATAAGATAAATAGGTTTAACTTAGGGAGTTTCATTATACTCATTGTACACTAGATCGAATGGTTTGATCTTCAAAAGCCTCAAAAAGTAGAAATTGTTTAAGATCTCTTGAGAAACGCATAAGCTTAAATGTTAAGTTTAGGGTGTGTGACAAGTACCTTTTGATTATTGGGCCTAAGTGGCCACATAGCACAATGTGATTGGCCATAAGTGGCCAATTGGTAAGCCATGGCTGACTAACACAAATGTGTATTAATTTAAAAGACATTTGATGCCTTAAAATAATGATGCAAACCATCATTTGAAGACACTGGTGGCAAGTTTTACATTCAGCCAATTTAGCTTATAATCGTGAGGTGGCATGAATTTAAAAAAGCATTTTCATGCTTTATTAATAAAGCACAAGGTGTTTATATTTTGTTAACTTAACAAACATAATTGGCCACCAATTTTCTTATCATTCTGCCACTGAGCACATAAGCATGAAGTGTTCATTTTCATTATTTGTCGTGCTTTGAAAAGGAAGCCACCAATTTCATTTTTATTGGGCTATGAGTGGCATTCTTAACTTATAAAAAGTTAATTTCATTTGCTTGTAAATGCAAGTGAGAATTGTGAAGAAAAATTAGATAAAAGGCCAAGAGAAATAAAAGTGAAGTAGATGTTGTTTCAACTAATTCCTACTGAGAAAAGAAAGCTACTGTTCTAGCTCAAAGAATCTTACCCCATCCTCGACTAGAATTGCATAAAGCACGCTTCAAGGGTGAGCTATTTTTTTATCTCATTAGTGCAATGAGATATGTTTTAATATTCCACTATGTACATTTTGTTGAGTCGAGTGTGTGATTTATAAGGGTACATGTAATTTTAAAATTTTACTACACGTAGCGAAAGCATGTTAACAAAATACACTCAATTAATACAATTAAACACATATATCACATATATGTATATGTATAACTATTATACAAAATTTATAAAAGATGAACAGTTTTGCTAAAATAACATGTAAATAACACTTACCTAAAAAAGGTAGCCTTACAAAACTTCAAGTCTTCCAATTTTTCAAGTAAAAAGCTCACCTTGAAGTGTATTCTTAAAGGTCTGAGTAGGATTATGAAGCTAGAATAGTAATTTTGATTTAAAATTTCCAACAATTTTATGTTCAAACTCTTTGAATACAAATATTTGTTTCAAAAAATAGAGATGGTAAATCTATGCATACAACTATTGTATAATTCTTAGAAACAATTTCTATAGAAGAATTATTTTCAACAACTCTTGTCTAAAATAATTTTTTCTTTCTCCATTTTCTTTGATACAAGTTAGGCCATCTATGAGAGAAGAAGAAGAGAAGTTTATTTTGCTGTCAACACTTGAAAAAAAAAAACAAAGAACCTCTCCCTTATTTTCTATTTTGTTCTCACAACACTTAAGAAAACCAAATGAACAAAACTTCTTCACTCCTTGCTCATTTGTACAAATGTTTAATTTTCAAATGAATCAATTCTTTCATTCATTTTTGCTTTACCAACATAGTCAACTCAATACCCTACTACAAACATGCCTTAATGGAATTAATTGACGGCCATTAAGAAAGTGCTCTATTACACTTAATGGTTAGTTCCTCATTCAATTAATTAGTAACTTATTTAATCTAATGGCCAACAAAAATTCAAATACCTAACTTTAGATTACTTAAATATTTTAAATGGCTAACATATGGTTCAATGCCATAAATGCATATACCTCATTTATTTATCTAATAATATTTAATTTAATGATTCAAAACAATTTTGAATCATTAATTTCACCTTACTTATTCTTACTAGTAAGGGTAATTAGTAAATTCAAGGAAAAAATAATTCATGGACTAAATTGTGCTATTTGTCAATATATCATTGGTTAACAACTCTTGTTAACTAACTAAGTGATGTGCTTAACAATTAAGTCTTAACAAATGCCTATTTCGAGGGATCTTAAAACAATTATTTGATTTGCTAGAATCTACTCGATCAAATTATTCAATCCAGTCAGCTATGCTAGTGCACAATAAGTACACTTCATATGGTGAGATTCTCTAGGTCCACACTCGATTTGTTATATGAAGCTCCTCCCATGAACGATGTCCTACATATACATTATAAATATTATAAAGCTGAGTGTTAGACTATACAAGTTGAGGTTATAGCATATTCGTATAATTCTTCAGTCATTTATATCTTAGAAGGGCAAAGACATAAAATCATCACCATCAAACCTCTATTTGCTCAATCGTGAACTTATCTCTAGATTTGTATCTCCAAAAACACTATCCACAAATACTATTGCAATATTGTTTATCCCTATGAAATATATTTTTAGGGGCTTATGCTTGTGCCTACAAGACTTTCTAAAATACAATCTTAGAGCATCAGGATACATAACTCACTCATATGAGCTGACGAATCCCATATCTATACACACCAAACTCTATGAGCATTAGACCATACCTGATGAACACATGAAAATGCATGTTGTTAAAAGATTCAATCACCATTTAATGCCACTAATTTTAGTATTTTCTGTATTTTTAGCTTGAAATAAAGTGTTCTCCTTAAATTGTGATTAATGAATGTTATTTGGACAGGTTTAGGTAAATTGGACATAACTCTCAATGTAGAAATTGAAATGAAAAAATTGTTGCATCTGGTCCAACATGACTCATCTTACACCAATTTGAAGAATAGTGGAAAAGCCAAACCCAACATATTATGGACCAAAAATTGAGATACAACAGAATCGGACTACAACTCTTACCCAGCTTGACCCAACTCACGTATTTGGACCGTATCTCCCAAAATACGTACTCAATTTGTATAATTCTTAAAGCTGTGAATTGCTGACTTAACTATCAACAACCCATATGTTTATGGTAAAGTCCAAATCAGCCGTTATCATGGACCACATTGCATTGCAAGTGGGTAAAATGGTTGTTGGCCGAATTCTGATGTATCTTTGGAATTTTGCTCATATCTCATTGGATACTCATCCAATTTGCATGAAATCAGTGCCTATGGAAAGAAGAGTCAAAATTATACAACTTTCATGTCGGCTATAGAAGCTGAATTGATCATTTACATTATCAAAAATGTGCTGCAAGTGGATACACGAGTTATTGGCTTAAAATTATTGAAGATTGATGTCATCCATGACATATGACCATTCATTGCCTATATAAGGAGACCCTTAGGACACTTTTAAGAGATAATTCTCTCCTCTTTTATTCTCATTAACATGGATTGTAATTTAGGCTAGAGTTTCTAGCAAGGCTAAGAGATGAACTTTTATGTGTAGTAAATCTACTTCCATGCTTTGATTCGGTGTCAAGAGCTATAAATGTTGTAAGTTTGGTTTTGATTAAACTCTTATCTATTTTATTTTCTATAATCCAGAGGTTATAATTCTCATGTCTCATATATATTCAGTCATGCTTTTCTTATGTGATTCATGTTGATTTATAATTGTTACTGGTTACATTATTTTATATGTTAATCTTTTACTGCAGTATTGTCAATTTGATATATTGTTGATCTTGGATAACATGTAAGGGCAATAAATGTTTGATATTCAAGTTAATCTTTTACTGCAATATTGTCAAAATGATATATTGTCGATCTTAGATAACTTGTATAAATAACATGATGTGTGTTAATGCTTGCAAAGAGTTTAACTAAATCAAATACATGTGTTATCAAATGTGCTATATATTACATACCTTCCGATTGATTGTTTGGGATGTGAAACTTTCAGTTGAGTTATAAATATCGAATCAAAGTATAGAGTAGATTTATAAAGCATAATTGTGATTCTCAAAGCCTTGCTTAAATCATCATAAGACATTTTCCTCAATTCATAGACAATTCTATCTCATCCGTTTAAATCAATTAACCCTTTGCTACTGCTTTAATATTTTACTTCACTGACCTATTTTGCCAAGAGCGTCCTCGTGGGATCGACACCTCAATCTATACTGCGATAGCTGCGTTATATTTTGAGCGTAAACAAAAATTTGGCGCCGTTGCCGGGGAAGCACACTAAGCGAAAGTTGGTTGCGATTATAAATACTAAAGTGGTAACTTTGTATATTTTCTTTTCTTTACAAAATCTTAGTTTTATTTCCTTTGTTGTAATTTATTTATTATTCATGGTTGGTTCTACCACCTAATTTATTTTGTTTTCTTTAGTTAATTTGTTATATTTTATATTATCTTAATGGCTGGTTTTACCGCCTAATTAGTTTATTTTCTTTTATCTATTTATCGCACTTTATTTTCTTTAGTTTATTTATTGCACTTTTTTTTAATGGCTGGTTTTACCGCCTAACTTCGTTCACTTGCTTTTATTTATTTATTGTACTTTTTTTTAGTTAATTTGTTGTATTTTCTTTTTATTTTGTGGCTGGTTCTACCGCCTAACTTTTTTTCTTTATTTCTTATTGTACTCTATTTATTTATTGCACTTTTTTTTATTGTACTTTATTTTTATTGTCTTTTACGTATTTATTGTAATTTATTTTCTTTAGTTAATATGTTGTATTTTTTTTTATGGCCGGTTCTACCGCCCAACCTTTTATTTATTTACTTATTGTATTTTCTTTTTATTATTTATTTATTGTACTTTTTTTTCGTACTTTATAGTATTTTGTTTAGTTATTGGTTTTATATTTCATGGTTGGTCTTACCACCTAACTTATTTCTATTTCTTGTTGTGTTTATTTCACTTCTTAATTTTCCTTAAGCATTTCTTTCCTTAAAAAAAAAAAAAAATTAGGATGTATGCATCGACCTAGAGACAAACGAGGAAGATTTGTGAGAGAACTAGTTTCTTCATTGTTATCATTTGGTACTCTATAAATACAGCACCTCAGTTTCTTCATTTTCATATATTGAGATAAAGGTGAGAGTAGATATGGAGGAAACCCAAGTTCGACAATTTCGAAATATATGTGTATTTTGTGGATCTAGTCCTGGGGAGAGTAAAGTGTTCGTAGAAGCAGCAAACAATCTAGGAAAAACATTAGCTGCAAGAAAAATTCATTTGATTTATGGAGGAGGTAGCCTTGGGCTAATAGAGTGTGTGTCAACAGCATCACATTTAGGAGGAAGTCAAGTTTTAGGTATTATTCCTACAGCTTTGGCCGTGGGAAGCCTGACTGGGAAAACAATAGGGGAAGAATTACGAGTCTCATCCATGCATGAACGTATAGCCAGAATGCTTTGCAATGCAGACGCTTTTATTGCTTTACCAGGTGGTTTCGGTACCTTGGAAGAAATTTTTCAAATTGTCTCTTGGGCCCAACTGAATATCCACCGAAAACCCATAGGTTTGTTGAATGTTAATAACTATTTTGATTGCTTACTTTGTTTTCTTGATCAAGCTGTGGAACAGAATTTTATTTCACATTCGGCGTGACAGATCCTGGTTTCTGCTACTGAGGTGGATGAATTGATTAACAAATTACAGGCAGTTACCTACGAACCTGACCCAGCAATAACTCGGATCGATTGGTCAGTGGGCCTTAACAAGCGAAAATTGGATCTGACACTTCGTTTGTAAATTTTTCTTTTTATTTATTTATTTATCAGCACCATCATTTTAGTTTATATTTGCTTAAGTGTCTCTCAGGTTTGTTTCTTTCAAATAACTGGCGTTTCAGGTAATGTCTCCTATACTTTATCTCTTTCTATTTAAACATTGAGGACAATGTTTCATCTGGTTTGGGGGGAGGATAGTAGACATACATTGCATTTTGCCAAAAAAAAAAAAATTTGTGGTCCGACATTTGATTAAAATGGCAGAGTAAAGAGTTCATTCTTGAACTCTTGAGACGCATTCTAGGTCAAATTAGAATGGCGGAGTAAGGAGTTTTAGTACTAACTTTTGAAATGCATTTTAACTAACTTTTTGTTGTTTTGTTTTATATTTCATGCATTGTCGTTTACTGCTTGTAGTCTTGGTAATTCTTGTATAAAGGAATTTGCTTTTCTTCCTAAGTATGATTTCAGAATTATTTAGGTTGAGTCACTGTTTCTATCTAGGTTACTAAAGAATGACTTCCAAAATATGTTTGAGCACAATGCTAAGCCTTGTGGTAAGATGGATGATTCAATTTATATAGCCAAGAGAATTCCCATGTTTAAGTATATATTTTTCTAATCTCACATATCTTTTGTGAGTAAGTGGAAAGGTTGAGAAAACAGCTTATGAACCTTCATTGATCCTTTGAATTGGTTAATTTTTGTTTAGAATGATATTATTTGAATTAAGGGATAAGTTGGTTACATTTGTGCATAATATAATTTGGTGAGAAACCTTTGTAATGCTTCCTTGTATTCTTCAAAAATACAAAAATAAAAAAATAAAAATAAAAACACAAAAATACCAAAAAAAATAAAAAAAAGAAGCAATGGAGTTTAATAAAGTCTTCATTCAATTTTAGAAGACAAATATCTTGTAAAACAGTTTTCTCACCAAGTTATAATTGTATTATTCTCACAAGCCAATTAAAGTTCTAAAGTTGGCGTATGATATGAATAATTGATTTTTAAACAAATAATTTTCCTATCTTCGGATCAATGTTAGTTTATATGTCTGTCCTTAAAATTGACTTTTTCTTGAGTGCTTAACTGTTTTCCAACTCCATAAGAGAAGTCATAAACCTTTTAAACAGTCATACACCTATGAGGATATGGAGTTGAGGCTTTTACTTGGAGAAATTCTCAAGGCTATATCTATTGTGGTTTGTGGTTAGATGGTTATGGATTAGTTCACACACACACAAATTATGGTAGTTGTAATTGAAAAAACCATGATAGCAATAGTGATCTCGAACTGACGTTTTGATTGAAATGCTTAGGTAGTTTTGCATATTCTATTTACGCTTGAATTGCTAGAGACTAGCAATAAGCTGGTTGGGGGCTGTGATGAACACATGAAAATGCATGTTGTTAAAAGATTCAATCACCATTTAATGTCACTAATTTTAGTATTTTTAGCTTGAAATAAAGTGTTCTCCTTAAATTGTGATTAATGAATGTTATTTGGACACGTTTAGGTAAATTGGACATAACTCTCAATGTAGAAATTGAAATGAAAAAATTCTTGCATCTGGTGCAACATGACTCAATCTTACACCAATTTGAAGAATAGTGGAAAAGCCAAATCCAACAAATTATGGGCCAAAAATTGAGATACAACAGAATCGGACTACAACTCTTACCCAGCTTGACCCAACTCACGTATTTGGACCGTATCTCCCAAAATACGTACTCAATTTGTATAATTCTTAACGCTGTGAATTGCTGACTTAACTATCAACAACCCGTATGTTTATGGTAAAGTCCAAATCAGCCGTTATCATGGACCACATTGCATTGCAAGTGGGTAAAATGGTTGTTGGCCGAATTCTGATGTATCTTTGGAATTTTGCTCATATCTCATTGGATACTCATCCAATTTGCATGAAATCAGTGCCTATGGAAAGAAGAGTCAAAATTATACAACTTTCATGTCGTCTATAGAAGCTGAATTGATCATTTACATTATCAAAAATATGCTGCAAGTGGATACACGAGTTATTGGCTTAAAATTATTGAAGATTGATGTCATCCATGACATATGACCATTCATTGCCTATATAAGGAGACCCTTAGGACACTTTTAAGAGATAATTCTCTCTTCTTTTATTCTCATTAACATGGATTGTAATTTAGGCTAGAGTTCCTAGCAAGGCTAAGAGATGAACTTTTATGTGTAGTAAATCTACTTCCATGCTTTGATTCGGTGTCAAGAGCTATAAATATTGTAAGTTTGGTTTTGATTAAACTCTTATCTATTTTATTTTCTATAATCCAGAGGTTATAATTCTCATGTCTCATATATATTCAGTCATGCTTTTCTTATGTGATTCATGTTGATTTATAATTGTTACTGGTTACATTATTTTATATGTTAATCTTTTACTGCAGTATTGTCAATTTGATATATTGTTGATCTTGGATAACATGTAAGGGCAATAAATGTTTGATATTCAAGTTAATCTTTTACTGCAATATTGTCAAAATGATATATTGTCGATCTTAGATAACTTGTATAAATAACATGATGTGTGTTAATGCTTGCAAAGAGTTTAACTAAATCAAATACATGTGTTATCAAATGTGCTATATATTACATACCTTCCGATTGATTGTTTGGGATGTGAAACTTTCAGTTGAGTTATAAATATCGAATCAAAGTATAGAGTAGATTTATAAAGCATAATTGTGATTCTCAAAGCCTTGCTTAAATCATCATAAGACATTTTCCTCAATTCATAGACAATTCTATCTCATCCGTTTAAATCAATTAACCCTTTGCTACTGCTTTAATATTTTACTTCACTGACCTATTTTGCCAAGAGCGTCCTCGTGGGATCGACACCTCAATCTATACTGCGATAGCCACGTTATATTTTTAGCGTAAACAATACCCAACGACACCCAGCGGTCAGACCATGAAAGGTTTCTGACATGTGTGGAAACCAAAGTTTGATGGATCAATCACAAGTCTACTATAATGCTTAGGTCAAAGGGCAACGAATACTACTCAACTTAGAAGACCTTTCATTGATGGCTTTATGAGATGTCTATTGAAAGTCCTCATGAGTCTGTTCAACACCAAGTCCTCACTGAATACTTGTATCTCTATACGAGCTTCCACTAAACTCATAGTTTTCTAAGACTAACCATCTAAACCATCCAGATATAAATATACATTGATTTATATAAATGGGTTTTACCGATAGACCCACATTGGTAAAATCAAATTAGGAACTGATGCAATATTTCTATATCATAAAATTAAGTGCAAGTATACACTATCGTATGCAAGTAATAAAGAGACTAAATAAGTCGGATGTCGAACCCACAGGGATAATGTTTTCTTTTTAACCAATTACTAAAATTATATCTTCCTAGTAATTATTCAGATAAATAAAAACCTAAGAATGAATGTAGAAAATATAAAAGTAAAAACACAATGTAAAGAGAATAAGAAGATAGCAATGTAGAGAAAACCTAGGATTAATATTATCCCTCAATATGTTTTTTAATGATTAATCCTCTAATATTTAACTCACTTAGTCTTTATTATTGATCAAGACACTAATGTATTCACAAGCCTCTTCCAAGGTCATGCAAGTATACCCTAATTTACCAAATACCTATATTCCTATGGTACTTGTAATAAATTAAGATTCATTAAGATTAGGTCTTATTGATCATACATGCCAATTAGGTATATTCCTATCCTAAGTTGAAACTTGCATATGCAACATTGAATGTTACTCTACAATCATGCATCAAATTACCTAGGTCTAAATATTATGATTCCTCTTCCGAGTTTATCAAAATATTACCAATTCATTCACCATATATTGGCCAGATATATTGAAGCATTAAACACAAGTAATTTAAATAATAAATGACTAAGTTTATTAAATACTAAAGGATATGGCAATTTAAGCGCACATATTGAGTTCAAATATTAACCCTAGAAAACAAGTTTAGCTCATGGCTACAAGAGAACAGCAGTAAAAATAATAAAAATAAAACATGATACAATCAATCGCAAACCGATATAGACGTCGAATTGCTTTTAATTGCGCTGCCTAGAAACTCTTGATGTCGAAGAACGTCTTGTATTTCTCTCTAAAGTTGCTTCAATTAAGCTCCTATTGCTCTCCAAGACTCGTGCTCTGTATTCTTGGTGCTCTTGGGTCGTCTTGGATTCTTATTTGAAGGCTGGGAACGAGTGGCTTTATATAGGGATTGATATGAGCTTGAAAATCTCAATTCTCGTCGGACTAGGACTCGCACTACCGCTGGCGCGCTATGCATTTGTCGCTGGGGCGACGCGTGAAAAAGCCTTCACCGCTGGAGCGGTGGGATCTTGGCGCTGGGGCGCTGCATGAAAACGGCTTCACCGCTGGCGCGGTGACTCTTCGGCGCTGGGGCGCTAGACGCGACTTAAGCAGGTCGTTTTTCTTATTTCGATCACTATTTCAGCGCTGGGGCGAAAATACTTGTGGCGCGGGGGCGCTGGACTCATGATTTGAAAACTTTGCATTTTAGTCCCTATTTTCGCTCCTTTTGCGTTCTTTCTTTAAATTTCGTTCAAGTCCCTATAAATAACAATAATGCACATAAATAGCCATCTATTCTCATAAAATCATAAAATATCAATAATAAAAACATGAGAAAATATATGACAAATTTGCCCTTATCAGGAACATGGTGTTTGAAAACATACTTGTATAATGACATTTTTTAGCACCACCTCTAACTTTTTGCAGCTACGTCATTACTAATGTATTCTCCCTTTTTAGCCAATGCTCTAACTCTCTAGATTTCACTAACTCTTATAGGCTGCTAACTCTTAGTACTACTAACTCCTAACACTTATAACTTTTACTGTTGCTAACTCTTAGCACTGATCTAAGCTCCTTTAGACCAGTTCTGAACTCCGTTAGATCATACAATGTCTAAAACGTTACAAGCATCTTACTATTTCATAATTAATAATATTTTACAATTTTATTAGAAATGATAACTGTATAAATACTATAATTAAATATTTACATATAATAGAATGGCATGTAAGCATAAATCCCAACACAATTTAATTGTACACACTCATACTAAGCACAATACACTCTTAAAATGGTGTCACAACGCATATTTGTGTGCTATTTATGTTTGATTGGAGTGTTCGCAGTATGATTAGGATATCCTGAGGCTGTTAATTATACGATTCAAATGTTAAAAAATGCGTAATTGTGACACAGGTAAAAAGGTCGCCATAGTGGTGTCACTCGATGATAGGGTTGTCCAGGCTCTAGCACCATAGTACTAGTGAGGAGCACCACGGTGCTGGGGTTCCTAGCCCTAATGTAGCAATGATCGAGGCCAGGTCTGCAGTACTAGAGACAAAACCTCAAGTGTTGTAATTCTGTTAGGTCGCAATTAAAGTGTTGGAGGTAGAACTTCCAACGCCGTAGCGTTACTAGCCCATTACAGTAGCGTTGGGTGGTAACCCAGTGCCGCAGTGTTGAAACATCAGCATCGTGGCACCAGGGTGGTGACCCTAGCACCACAGTGCTATAAAGGTTAGCATTGTAACACCGGAGGCTGGGCCTCTAGCGCCGCAGCACTGGGAACCTAAGTTGTAATAACGCCAGTGACTCAAATATTTATTTTTTGAAGTGTTTCAAAATATTTATTTTATGCAATCTTTTTGTTGTTATAATAATTGTATTATAAAATATGGCCTATATATTTATACTGGTAACCACAATAGAATCCCTACTGGTGGGTTAGTTGTGCTTGCACAAAATAAATGTGTGATTGAGAATCACATCCTCATAAAATGAGAACAAGAATGCAAAAAATCTTTCTTAATTAGATTGAATAGTTTTCCATTATGAGATAATGTTACGCAATGGTCAGTCTTGTTAATATGGTTTTAGACAGGTCACTTCAGTCTTTACTAATATTGCTAAAGTGTAAGGCTGAAATGGTCCACTTCTCACTATACAGTTTTAAAAAAGTTTAAATTGTCATTTTCTCCTTTAAGAGATTTAGAGAATTATGTAAAGTAGTGGGAAAGTATCTTTAGATTACAAAATGTATAAATGTTACACCCATGTTTTAAAGCGTTATTAATTAACAATTAGAAATGTCATGCTAAACATATTCAATTTAATCTTATAGAGATAAGATCAATATAGGCAATCCATTAGTATACTTGATCTTAGCACAACAACTATAGGGTACTAAAAAATATTTTGACTTGCCAATAAATTTGAGAATAGTTCTAGATTTAGAAAAACTTGGATATTATATTATTTATAAGATAATAAAAAGGTGTTTCTAACAGTATCTCTTTGAAAGAAGATAAAATTTATCAAAAATGGATTAAGGATGATTTGAGAGTTAAATCATATATTATGACCTCAATGTCTAATGATTTTAAATTCAGTAGGAGCATATTCATATAACATGTGCAAGTAATATCATGCTCCGTCCAAAAAATTATATCCAAACCATAAATAAAGAATTATAACAATTCAAAGTTCTTTCACTTTTCCATTTAAACTGAAAGCATCACTTCCACATACAATTATTAACTGTTTAACGATAGTTACATCTTTAGAATATAAAAAAATGATGAAAGAAGGAAAGAATATAAAAAAGTCTAGGAATAAATGAAACTATTCACAGTCCACAAAACTTTTATAGTTTATCAGCTTTTATAAGAGTACAATTTTGAATCATTTAAAGTACTGGTGAATATACTTGTATTATTAAAAGAAAATAAGAGAGAGAGAGAGAGAATGTGTATGTGGTGCATTGAAGGGTTATATATTCTTATACAAATTTTTCACTGATTTTGGTTAAAATTATGAATTTATCTTTAAAGTTTATATTTTTTTTGAAGTTTTCAAATAAACATAAGACTTTTTAAGATACAGTCTTTGAGCATCCGGATATATAACTCATCTATGTGAGCTGACAGATTCTATATTTGTACACACCGAACTCCATAAGTATTTGACCATGAAAGGTTTATGACATGCGTGGAACTAAAGTATGATGGATCACTTACAAGCCCACCAAGGTACTCAAGTAAAATGACCACGTATATTACTCAACTCGTAAGGATCTTCCATTGACGACTTCATGGGATGTCTATTGGGCTCCTCGTTGAGTCTATTCAGTATTCAGTCCTCACTAAACACTTAAATACTATATGAACTTCCAATAAGCCCATGGTTAGCTAAGAACAACCATCTAAACCATCTAGGTATAGTATACACTGGTCTATGTAAAAGGATTCCACCATTAGACTTGTATCAGTGAATTAAGACCAGGAACATATAATTTGAGAATAGACTTACATAATAACATTTCTTAGCACCTATTGCAACACTTGCAACTATGTTATTACTAATCTATTATCAGGTCATTGTACCATCACAGATAAGGTTCTAACTCTTAGAATTCACTGATTATTATAATATGCTAACTCTTTAGCATTTATAGTTTTTTGTAGTGATGCTAACTCTTAGCATTGATCTAAACTTCTTTAGACCAAATCTAAAGTCCTTCATATCATACAATATCTGTAGTGTCACAAGCATTAAACCATTTAATAATTGTAATTGGCAATTTAACAAATAATTTACTGTATAAATTTTATAAAATAAAATATTCATACAACAATAGGATGATACGTGAACACAAATCTCAACAAACTTCCATTTGCTCTAGTGCCATTCATTGTGGTATCTAATACCCATAGACTCTACATGCTTCTCAAACACCTTTGGAGTTAAGGCCTTAGTCAGTAGGTCTGCTACATTATTTACAGAGTCAACTCTATAAATTATTACATCTCCTCTAGCCAAGATTTCTCTAATTATGTGGTATTTTCTCTCAACATATTTAGATCTCTAGTGCGTTATTGGCTCTTTTACTTGTACGATAGCTCCATTGTTGTCGCAAAATAAAGGGATAGGATCATCGAACTTGGGACGATCTCGAGCTCGGCAACAAACTTGTGTATCCACACTGCTTCCTTTATTGCCTCTGAGGCTGCAATATATTTCATTTTTGTTGTTTAATTAGCTATGGATCCCTATTTGGTGCTCTTCCAACTCACTACAGCACCATTGAGGATAAATACATATCCAGGTGTAGACTTTGTATCATCTGGATCAGAATGGAAGTCTGAATCTGTGTATCCCCTAATCTGCAAGTCACTGTCTTTATAAATGAAAAACTTGTCCTTTGTACCCTTAAGATATTTAAGGATATGTTGACTGTCATCCAATGGTTGTCACCTGGAACAGATCAGTATCGGTTAGTAACACTTACAACCACATTGATGTCTGGTCTTGTATACATTATAGCATACATCAGGCTGTCAATAGCTGATGCATATGGTCTCTTAGACATTCTAACTCTTTCATCTTCTGTTTGAGGAGACATTCTCTTCGAAAGATGAATGTCATGTCTAGAAGGTACGTTAACTGTCTTATAGTTAGTAAAATTGTAAGTTTCTAAGATATTATCGATGTATGATGATTGGAAGAGTCCTATCTGTTAATGTGTTTTAGGGTGTATGCATGTGATTGTGTACATATTGAAAAATAAACACATGTATCATAATACACGAATTTCGTAGCAAAATTTATCATGTAATCAATATATACACATGTACTTAAATTTTTAACAACTTAAGAATATAGAAAACATACCTTTGAAGACCTTGGGTGAAGATTTCAAATCCGAATTTCTTAGCTCCAACTTTGAGCTCACCTTGAAGTGCACTTATGTTCAATTCTAATTCACAACAATCTGGTGGGATTGTGAAGCTAGAATAGCAGCAATATAATATCTAGCAACAAGGTTTATATTACTTGAAAGAAAAATAAGAAGAATTTATTTTTCTTTCTCTTTAGTTTTTCTCACAAGGCTTTGTTCAATGAAAAACTCTCTCAAAACCAACTCTTCTTTTTCCTCTCCTCCATTTGCATGAAAATTGATTCACACCCTTGTTAACACAAATGAAACCCAACCATATTTGGTGCTCTCAACACTTCACAAGTGCTCCACCAAAATTACATTAAGTGGCCAACTACCAAAATAATTTTTTGTGGCCATTTTAATGGTCTAATAAAACTAACCATTAATTACAAAATAGTACTCCACTTAATTTAATTTATGTTTCTCAAATTAGGTATATCTTTCATTTAGGAATAAAATAAAAAATAAATAAAATCATATTTTATTTATTTAAATAATATTTATTTAATTATTCAAAAAACTATTTGAATAATTAATATTTACCTTATTTGATTTTACTAACATAGTTAATGGGTGAATTCATGGTAAAATAATTCATGAAACAAAATTATGCTACTTACTAACATCTAATTAGTTAATAACTCTTGTCAAGTGCACAACCCGAGGAACCCTGAAACATATTTTCTGTTTGTTAGAATTTCTAGGATGAAACTGTTCGATCCATTATGCTGCCCCAGTACACATCGAGTACACTTTATATTGTGAGACTCTCTAGGTCCACACCCAAATTATCATCTGGAACTCCTCTATACGCCCGTGAACGATGCCCCACACACACATTACAGATATTACAAAGCGGCGCGTTAGACCATACAAGTTGAGGTTATAACATATTCATATAATCCATCAATCATTTACATCTGGGTAGAGCAGAGATATAGATCAACACTGTCAAATCTCCATATGCCTGACTGAAAGCTTATCTCTAGAATTGTATTTTAATAAATAATATTCCCAAACACTTTTGCAGTATTATTTATCCTTAAGGTTAAACTCTTTTCCCGAGAATTACTGCTTATGGCCATAAGAATTTCTGAAATATAATCTTAGAGCATTAGGATATAATACTTACCCAAATAAGCTAATGGATCCCATATCTATGAAAGGTTTCTGATATGTGTGGAACCAAAGTATGGTGGATCACTTACAAGCCCACCATGGCATTCATGTCAAAGGACCACGAATACTACTAAACTCGAAAGACCCTCCATTGACGGCTTTATAGGATGTCTATTGAAGAGCTTTGTGAGTTTGTTCAGTATTTAGTCCTTACTAAATACTTGTATCTCTATACGAGCTTCCACTAAACTTATGGTTTGCTAAGATTAACCATCAAGATTATCCAGATATAGACATACACTGATCTATATATTTATTAAGGTATTCACTAATAGACTAGTATCAGTGAAAATAGATCAGAAATATAATATTTGAGAACATATTTGCATAATGATATGTACTAGCACTATTTATAACTCTTTGAAACTACGTTATTACTAATATATTCTCAGGTCTTTGTCCCATTTCAGATAAGGCTTTAACTCGTTAGATATCGTTGACTCTTATAACCTGATAACTCTTATCAGTGCCAACTTTTAGCATTTATAACTCTCGGCGTTGCTAATTTTTAGCACTGATCTAAACTCATTTAGACCAGATCTGAACTCTTTCAGATCGTACAATCTCTAAAATGTTACAAGCATCTTACCATATATAAAATATAATTAGCGATTTAATGAAATGATAATACTAGTATAAATATTAAGCAAATATTCATACATAAAGGGATGTCACGTAAGCACAAATCTTAACATTATCAGCTTACTAGCTCTATCTCTATAAAGCTTTATACTCAGTATATAGGAAGCCTCTTCTAAGTCTTTTATGGAGAAGAGTTTGTTTAGATAACTCTTGAATGATTGTAATAAACCGATATCATCCCTAATGATTAGTATGTCATCCACGTAGAGAATTAAGAAGACAACCATGCTCCCACTAACATTTTTATATGCATATGGTTCCTCATCATTTTTAATGAAACCATATCCTTTGATCACCTCATCAAAATTGAGACAATTTTAGATTTTATGGCTTATTGCCACTTTCCTGAGTCGATGTTTAACATCGCATCCTTATAGGTTAAGGGATCATTTTTTTCTACTAAGAAAACTCTAAGCGCACCTTCAGGCATCTGACCATACCTAGTAGGTGTCTTGGACATCCTTTCAGACCTACGTATAGGGTACGTTAAAGGTATTCCACTCGATTGATTTTGAGGTTCCATCTCGGGTTCATATTCGCTTTGATTGGCTTCATCAAGCACAATCTTTCTACAACCTTCATGCTCCATGAGAAACTATTTCTCAAGGAAAGTGGCATATCGAGAAATAAACACATTTCGCTCCTCGAGATCATAGAATTGGTATCCCACTGAATTCTTGGGATACCTAACAAACCGATGTTATCCTGTTGCGTAACATTTACGTAAGCAGGACAGCCCCAAATCTTAAAATATTTAAGACTTGATTTCTTTCCATTCAACAACTCATGTGGAGTGGTTGGAACAGCTTTAGATGAAACTTTGTTTAATATATGAGTAGCAGTTTCCAGCGCATAACCCCAAAGATATTTAGGTAGATCGGTGAAGCTCATCATCAATCGGACCATATCCAATAAAGTCTGATTCCTCTTCTTCGACACTTCATTGTGTTGCAAAGTACCTGAAGGACTATACTAAACTAGAATCCCATTCTCCTTTAAATAATTAAAAATTTCACTGCTCATGTACTTACTGTCTCGATCTGATTGAATGCATTTGACATACATACTAATTTATTTCTCTACTACAAGTCTGAACTCTTTGAACTTTTCAAAGGTTTCTGACTTGTGTTTCATAAGAACTCTTTGACTTATATTATATTGTATAATACTTCAACTTTTTAGGGCTCCCATTGTGTTTACCAACATGGAACAAAATGATCCCGATTTATAATATAATTTAATAACTCTTATAATTGTATCTCATAAACCCCATATGATTAAAATAATATTTTAAACAATTTAAAATATAATTAGAGTGAGTATCGTTGGCACTGTGAAACTGAGCCCACCATATGGCAGCATTTGGGGGCTATGCCCCTCAACGCCACAACACTAGAGGTCACAGCTCCAGCGCTGCAATGCCCTGTGTCTGGCACTGCAGCGACCTGTGTCCAGCGCTAAGGCCTGGAGGCCCTTCAGTACTGTAGCGCTTAGCGTCTAGCACTGCGGCACGAATTCCAAAATCTGTCAGTGAGTGCCTATTCTCTTAGCTCCTAGGCGCCCAGCACCTGGTGCTGTAGCGCCAGAATATGGAAGCCCTAGCACCGCGGTACCAGCTACCCAGCGCTCAGGCACTGAGCACTCATGGCCACAGTGTTCTGGTGCTCCCACATTTGTTATACCCATTTCAACAACTTGAAATGTACTTTTTGAGCACCGAAACATCACCAATAACAATTTTACACTCAAAACACCCAATATCAACTCAAAATAGCTCTGATACCATTTTATGAGTGATTTTAAACCTAGGGTGCATGCATGTGGGTTTGTATCTGTCATGCAAATTAGCAAATGTATCACATACATATAAACGTAGCGAATGAGCGAAATACAAAATTACTGATGATAAACACTAATAAACTTTTACATATTATCTCATAAATGCAAAAATTCATCATGATTGAGAAATAGTACATTGTCAAGCCTTTGGTATATAGTCGAATCGGAGTACCCGCCTTGAAGCAACCAGTTCACAATTCTAATTCCTTAACACGGTGGGCTTAGGAAAGATAGAATAGTAACTTTTTCAGCAAATGATTCAATACTTGGATCCTTGTTTCTACCTTGTAGTATGGGTGACCAAAATGAAAGAGAAAAGTGGAGAGAATGTTTTTTCTCTTAACACTTAAGAGAGTTTTTCTAACACTTAACTTTACAAATTCTCTCTACAATTCCCACTCATGCTTTGGCCTAATTTTCACCTTACAATATTGAGCAACATATTGCTCTTTTATTTGTTTATTATTTTCTTTTCATTTTTTTTCATTTAATGCCACCCATTATTATGGTCAATGTTAGCCATTAGTAATTTACTTATCATTTTTCTTCCATTACCACACATAATTGCATCTATTATAATGGTCAATGTTTTTCATTAGTAATTTGTTTATCATTGTTTACAACAAACAAAATGAAAACAAATAAAATGGAAAATGACTTGGATGAACTTAGCCAAAATCTTGGCCAAAATGAAAAAATCTTTTTCATTTGCAAGTGACATTTAAGGCCTACCATTTACAAGTGCCACACATTTACTTTTATTATAACATTTAATCAATAGTAACTAAATGATTTAATCTTATTAAATCATGGTAGAAACACATGCTAATTAAAATAAAAAAATGAATTATTTAACTTCCATTAAATAATAATATCATATATTATTATTATTATTATTTTATTCAATAAACATTTTAATGAATAAAACTATAATATTATTTGTCCAACAAATAAGGGTATTTTGGTAATTGTTAAGTCAAACAATAATTGGCGCACAATGTGCCATGTGTCAACATCCCATTGGTCAACAACTAATTGTTAATTAATTGATATACTTAACTCTTAAGCCTTGACACTTGCACGACCGGAGGGAGACCGAAGTAAATATTTAGTTTGTTGGAATTTTCTGGATCGAACTATTCAATCTAATACGCTGCCCAGTGTATAACGAGTACACTTTATATTGCGAGACTCTCTAGATCCACTTTCGATTTTTCAAATAGAACTATTCTATGAGTCCAAGATCGATGCCCCAAGCAAATGTCACAGACATTATAAATTAGTGCAGCAGACCATACAAGTTGAGGTCATAGCGCATACATATAATCCCTCCGTCAATCATATCTTAGAAGAGAAAGGATATAGATCACTATCGTCAAATCCTTATGTGCTCATCCGTGAACTTATCTCCCAACACGCATCTTAATAAACAATATATGCAAACACTTTTACAATATTCTTTAACCTTGTAGGAAACTCTTTTCCTGGACTTGTTGCTTATGGCTATAAGACTTTCTAAGATACAGTCTCTGAGCATTCGGATATATAACTCATCCATATAAGCTGATGGATTCTATATCTGTACACACCAGACTCTATAAGCATCAGACTATACCTAACGACACCCAATGGTCACACCATGAAAGGTTTATGACATACGTAGAACCAAAGTATGATGGATCACTTACAAGTCGACCGTGGTAATTAGGTCAAAGCACCACGTATACTACTCAACTCGTGAGAACCTTCCATTGACGATTTCATGGAATGCCTATTGGGGTCCTCGTTGAGTCTGTTCAGTATTTAGTCCTCACTGAATAACTATATGGTATACGAACTTTCAGTAAGCCCATGGTTAGCTAAGAACAACCATACAGACTATCTAGGTATAGTATACACTGGTCTATGGAAAAAGATTCCATCGTCAGACCTGCATCGGTGAATTAAGACCAGGAACACATAATTTAATAATATACTTACATAATAACATTTCTTAGCACCTATTGCAACTCTTACAACTATGTTATTACTAATGTATTCTCAGGTCTTTGTACCATCATAGATAAGATTCTAACTCTTAGACTTCACTGATTATTATAATATGCTAACTCTTTAGCATTTATAGTTTTTTTAGTGATATTCATTCAACAATGGGATAGCACGTAAGCACAAATCTCAACACTACAAACACTTTATTTTCCCCAGGACTAGATCCACAAAATACACATATATTTCAAAATTGTCAAATTGAGGTTTCCTCCATATCTACACTCACCTTTATCTCAATATATAAAAATAAAGAAAATGGGGTGCTGTACTTATAGAGTACAAAATCATAACAACGATTTTGGTAACCCGATAGTTTGTTAGAAGAGATTTAAAAATAAAACACAAAAATTTAAACATAATGACCTACATGCATTATTTAACTAAAAGATTTGAATTTAAGACATCTATATGAATAGCCCTATTATTCATAAAATAAAATTAAAAAAAGTTTAAAATTAAAACACATGTATTTATAGGTAGTTGTGATTATGGCTCACATCTTTCTTTGGTTTTACGTCTAGTAACGGCTTAAACACCCTCTATGGGCCGAGGATAGGCTTCCCATCTAATTTTCTTATAAATTGGCAAACAGGGTCTTTTAGAGTCAGATTCTTGAGACTGTACCATTGATGGTCATTTTTGAATTTATTCCATAAATTGAGAAGTTCACGTTGCACGAGCCCACAGGGATGCATTTCAAGAGTCAAAAGGATATCATCCAAAGACTCCTTACTTAGTCCATCCTTAATGAACTGAATTTTATCTTCTCGATTTCTAGATGCAAATTCTAAAGAATGATAACTCTGGTTACAATTCCATCGAGCACATTTATGACAGACCTTTAACCTTTTTTCTTATTGCCTTTTGGCATATGAGCTTCTTCCAAGACCAAGCATAAAAGAAACAAAATCATTTGCAGACTCACCAGATAATTGAACATTGGCTTCGATACTGCAGGGATATTACTCAACATTAATAGCCTTAGTCTTTCACACTGTACTTTGTAAATCTTAAGTAAAGCATTTTAAAGAAATGAAAGAAAACACTTTTAAGGTTGGCAAGAATGCAACCCATTTTGAAAGAAAGTGAAAAAGAAAAAAAGATGAATGCAGGGTTTGAGAGATAGTTTTTAAGGAACTGAGAAATTAACTTTAAGAGCCACGGAGTATCGTATCTACCACTTGATCGGGAAATAAAATCACATTGAAGAAAAAGAAAAAAAAAATAAATAAAACACGAAAGAAAATAAAAGCAAAAATAAAAAGTCAAAAGATAAAATATAAAATATAGGTGAAATATAAAATATAGTATAGATAGATTGAAAATGATCAAACATGATAGACATGATCCACAAGAGGGATCTCATCTAGCTATATTGAGTGGTCTACCTTTTTCGCATAGCTTTTCAGCTGTTGTCCATTCACTTTGAAATTTTGCCCATTAGTGGGGTCTTTGATTTTGACAGCATTATTAGGAAAAACGTGTCTTATCATAAATGGGCCAGTCCATCGAGATCTCAACTTTTCAGGGTGTAAATGCAATTGAGAATCATAAAGATAAACCGTTGATTTGGCTCGAAGTGTTTCCTTGAGATCTGTTTGTCATGAGTGGCTTTCATTTTAACTTTGTAAATCCTGAAGTTGTCATATGCATCATTTCGTAGCTCTTCTATTTCTGACAATTGTAACTTTCTCTGAAGACTTGCAGCATTCAAATCAAAGTTAAGAGCTTTGACAGCCCAATAAGCTTTATGCTTTCTCTCAATAGGTAAATGGCAAGCTTTCCCATAGACAAGCCAGTATGGAGACATTCCTAAGATAGTTGTATGTAGTGCGATATACCTATATTGCATCAGAAACGCATAGAGACCAATCTTTGCAATTCGGGTTAACCATCTTTTCCAAAATATGTTTAACCTTTCTATTTGCTAGCTCAGCTTATCCATTTATCTGTGGATGGTATGCAATAGAAACTTTGTGAAGAACATTATACCTGCGCATCAAAGCTTCAAAAGAATGGTTACAGAAATGTGTTCATTTGTCACTAATGATAACACATGGTGTACCATACCTAGATAACATAGTTTCTTTTGAGAATTTTACCATAGTTGTGTTATCATTAGTACAACAAGCTACAGCCTCCACACATTTTGATACATACTCAACAGTTAGAATGATGTAAAGGTAGCCCAAAGATGAGGGACAATGGCCTATAAAATAAATGCCCCAACAATCATTAATCTCAATAACAATAATAGGGTTAAGAGACATCATATGTCTTCGAGATAGATTACCTAAATTTTGACATCTTTTATAGGAAGGACAAACATTATTAGTGTCTTTGAACAAAGTGGGCCAGTAAAGACCACACTATAAATTTTCTACAACTGTCTTTTTCATAAAAAAATGACTGCCACAAGAAGTACTACGGCAAAAATTTAAGACACTAGAAACTTCACTTTTAGGAATGCAACCTCTCATAATTTGGTCAATGTAGTATTTGAAAAGATATGAATCATCCCAATAAAAATTACATACTTCAATCAAGAACTTACTCTTATCTTGTGCACTCCAATTAGATGGAAGTTCACCACAAACCAAATAATTTACGATATGTGTGTACCAAGGTATTTAGCTTATAGTGAAAAGATGTTCATTAGAAAAATCATCTCAAATAGGTGGCAAATTAGTGGAGTTAGTGAACTCAAGGTGGGATAAATGATCAGCAACAACATTTTCAATGTCTTTCTTGTCTTTAATGGTTAGATCAAATTCCTGCAAAAAAAGAACCCCCCTAATTAATGGGCTTTAGCATCATTCTTAGAAAGAAGGTACTTAAGGGCTACATGGTCAGTAAAAACAATAATAGGTGAACCAATCAAATAAGAACGAAATTTGTCGAAGGTAAAAACAACAACTAGTAGTTCTTTTTCAGTAGTAGTGTAATCCATCTGAGCATCATTCAAAGTCCTACTAGCATGATAAACAACAAAGGGTTTTTCTTCCCTTCGTTGCCCAAGAACTGCTCCTACAACATCATTACTTGCATTACACATAATTTCAAATTGGAGGTTTTAGTCCGATGATTGTATGATAGGAGCGGTGGTGAGTTTTGCAATGAGTGTTTGGAATGTCTCCTCACACTCTTATGTCCATGTAAATTCAGCATCTTTTAGCAAAAGGTTACACAATGATCTAGATATGGTAGAAAATTTTTGTATAAACCTCCTGTAAAAGCCAGCATGTCCAGGAAAAGATCGAACATCTTTTACCGTTTTAGGTGTAGGTAATTTAGAGATTAATTCAATTTTAGCCTTGTCAACCTCTATCCCTTTTTTAGATACAATATGACCCAAAACGATCCCTGAAGATACCATGAAGTGACATTTCTCCCAGTTTAGCACAAATCATTTTTCTTCACACCTACTCAAAATAACTTTTAAGTTAAGTAAACATAAATCAAAAGAATCACCAAAAATAGTCAAATCATCTATAAAAACTTTCATGCATTTTTTTAACCATATCAGAGAAAATACTCAGCATACAAAGTTGAAAAGTAGCCAATGCATTACATAATCCAAATAGCATTCTATGAAAAGCATAAGTACCAAAAGGACATGTAAAAATGTTTTTTATTTATCTTTTATAGCTATCTCAATTTGGTAATAACCTGAATACCTATCAAGAAAGCAATAAAAGGGATGTCCCGCTACACGTTCTAAAATTTGGTCGATAAAAGGCAATGGAAAATAGTATTTCCTGGTGGCTGCGTTCAATTTTTTATAATCAGTACACATTCTCCAACTGCTTATTACCTTAGTTGGAACAGGTATCCCATTCTCATTTTCTACAACAGTAACCCCAGATTTCTTAGGTACTACTTGACTTGGACTTACCCATTAACTATCAGAAATTAGGTAGATTATACCCGCATTTAATAGTTTTATGACTTCTTTCTTTACTAATTTTTTTATTATTGGGTTAAGTCTTCTTTGTCGATCCCTACAAGGTTAGGCACCTTTCTTTAAATGAATTCTATGGGAGCATATCAATGGAGAAATGCCTTTAATATCAGCTATGGTCCAACCTAGTGCAGACTTATGTTCTTTTAGCAATTTTATCAATTTTCCTCTTGTTCAGCAATAAGTTCAGAAGAAATGATGATTGGAAATGTATCACCTGGTCCTAAGAATACGTGTTTCAAGCCTTTGGGTAGTAGAAAAAGCTCAACTTGTGGTGTCTCGAGCTTTGATGGTTTCGGTCTCTCCCTCTTTCGTGGTAATTCTTTAAAGCGTGGCTGCCAAAATTGAGTCCTTTTATCCCACGAGTCAAAAATATTAAACACATCAGTTGTTTCATCAAGATAACACAATTCTTCAAAGTCAAAATTAAATTTTTTTTCCAAAGAATCAGAGCCATGATTTTTATAAGCTTCCTCTGCTACGAGTGTGTCTATCATATATGAATGATAGCATTCGTCTTACTCTTGTGGTTGCTTGCCAATATGGAAGATATTCACCTCAAGAGTCATATTCCCAAAAGATAATTTTATTAGACCATTTCTGCAATTAATAAGAGCGTTAGTAGTGGCAAGAAAGGGTATTCCTAAAACAAGAGGGATTTTAGACTCCATGTTAACCACACAATGAGTATCTAAAATAAAAAAATCGACAGGGGAGTAAAATTTATAAATTTGTAACAAAACATCTTTTACTATTCCCCGTGGTTTCTTGATTGATCAATCAGCTAATTGTAGGACTACAGATGTAGGTTTAATCTCACCAAGTCCTAATTGCAAGTAAATAGAATAAGGTATTAAATTTACACTTGCTCCTAAGTCCAACAAAGCTTGACAAAACTCATGTGTCCCAATTTGGCAGGAGATTGTGGGACATCCTTGGTCTTTATACTTGGGTGGTGTCTTTTGTTCAATCACTACACTTACCTGTTCTGTCAAAAATGCAGTTTTCTTTACATGGTATTTTCTTTTGATAGTGCATAGATCCTTGATGACTTTGTCATAAGTTGAAACCTACTTAATCAAGTGCAACAAGGGAAGATAAATCTTAACTTGTTTCAAATGTTCTAAAATCTTACCTTGAATTTCTAAATTTTTTCCAATAGGTCGAAGAGCTCAAGGAAAAGGCATTGGGATTAAAAATTTATTTTCGAGCTCTTTTTCCACTATGGCCTCTTTTTCAATAGGGGCGTCTTTACTACTCAAAGATGTGTTAGGTGGAGAAGTAGGATCACTCACAATCTTACCACTTTGAGTAGTAATGGCATTGACTTTTTTGAGATGTTGTACATCAGAAGTAGAAGCTTGTGCTATGAATTGTCCTTTTAGATTGGAGTGAGGTTGAGATGGAAACTTACCTCACTCTTGTATAGTTAAGGCACTGGTTAGCTTAGTGATTGGCTCCTGATTTCTTTGTTTTCGTCTACCACCTGTGCAAGAATTATTTCAATTTTTTATTAGTCTTACTTTATGCCTCTATAAATGCTTGTAATGTATCCTCTAAAAGATTCCTGCCTTATCATGCATTATATTGAGGTGCACCATAAGACTTCGGTGCTTGTTGTTCTTGCTTCCAATGGTTGTTGGCTTGTTGGTCAGATTTTCAACTAAAGTTTGGGTGGTTTCTCCAGCTAGGATTATGGGTTTCAGAGTAGGGTGAATAAGGCTTCTTGTACTTCCCTAGGGCATTATATTGTTCCTCATATATCCCTTTCATATCACTATAAGTAGGGCAATCCTGGGCTAAGTGTTCTGCTCCTCTACAGACAAAACAAACATCATATGACTCAACCTTAGCAACCATATAGGTGACCCTTCTATCTTTAGTTTTCAAAGCCTCTAATTCCCTAGTTAAAACCTATAACTGAGCTTTAAGGCTATCTTCTTCCCTAAGATTAAAAATGCCATTAGGTTGTAACCTATTTGTGCTTTTAATAGCGCAAGGTCCAGTCTATGTATGGGCTTTTTTGACTAAGTTATTAAAGAATTCTATGGCTTCCTCTAGATCTTTGTGAAGAAACTCCTTATTACACATCATCTCAACAAATTGGCACTCTCTAATTGTGAGTCCCTAATAAAAATAGCTAACTAAGTGAAGATTTTGATACCCATAGTGAGGGCACAGATTTAGCAACTCTTTAAACATTTTTCAAGCCTAATATAAGGTTTCACTGTCTTTTTGGGAGAATGAAAAAATTTGTCTTTTCAATCCATTAGTTTTTTGTGGGAAGTGTTTATTGAAAAATGCTTGGGTCATTTCTATCCAAGTTCCTATAGACCTCGACCTCAAAGAGTATAACGAACTCTTTGCTTTGTCTTTCAAAGAAAAATGAAAAATTTTAAGCCTAACAGTGTCTATGGCTTCAGGTTGGCTATGGAAGGTGGCAATTTCCTCTTCAAATTCCCTAACATGTACATAAAGATTTTCACTATCTAGACCATGAAAAGTGGGCAGAAGTTGTTAGCCATTAAAATAAAATAAAATACAATAAATTAACTAAAAAAAAAAATAAGTTAGGTGGCAAAACTAATCATGAACAATAAAATAAATTACAATAAAGGAAATAAATTTAAAAACTAAAATTTTACAAATAAAAAAAAATGTACAAAGTTACCGCTTTAATATTGATAAATGCTATCTATTTTGACTTAGTGTGCCTCCCCGGTAACAGTGCCAAATTTTATTTATGCTTAAAATGTAATGGGCTATCGCAGTGTCGATCCCATGAGAAGGCTTTTGGAAAAATAGATTGATGAAGTAAAATATTAAAACAGTAGCAAAGAGAAAATTAACTAATTAGTTTAAGTGGATGAGATAAAATTGTCTATAAATTAAGGGAAAAGCACATGTATTTGATATGACTAAACTCTTTACAAACATTAACACAGACCATGTTCATTTATACAAGTTATCTAAGATCGACAATATATCATTTTGACAATATTGCAGTAAAAGATCAACTTGAATATCAAACAATTATTGTCTTTATATGCTATCTAAGATCAGCAATATATCGATTGACAATATTGTAATAAAATATTAACATGTAAAACAATGTAACCAATAACAATTAAATTCAACAAGAATCACATAGAGAAACCATAACTGAAAATATATGAAACATGAGAATTATAACCTCTGGATTATAGAAAAATACAAGATAAGAGTTTAGAAATAAATAAACTTACAAATATTTGTAACTCTTGACAAAGAATCAAAGTATAGAAGTAAATTTATTAGACATAAAAGTTCATCTCTTAGCCTTGCCAAGAACTCTAGCCTAGCTTATAATGTATGTTAAAGAGAAAAAAATATAAGAGAATTGTCTAGTGTTGAAAACTTCCTAAAAGTGTCCTTATATAGGCAATGAATGAAAATATGTTTAGTGTGACTTCAATCTTCAATAATTTAGGCCAACCACTCGTTCACCCACTTGCAACACCTTTTTTATAATAGAAATGACTGATATAGCCTTTTTGGCAAACATAAAAGTTGTAGCATTTTGTCTCTTTTTTCCATAGTCACAAGGTTCATGCAAATTGGAAGAGTATCCAATGAGATATAGGCAAAATGCCAAAGATATGTCAAATTTCAGCCAATAACCCTTTTACCCATTTGTAATACAATTTGGTCCATGATAACGGCTGATTTGGACTTTACCATCAACATAAAAGTTGTTGATAATTAAGTCAATATTTCACAACTTTAAGAATTATACCAATTGGGTATGTGTTTTGTGAAATACGGTTCAAATACATGAGTTGGGCAAGTTGAGCGAAAGTTGTAACCCAATTCTATTGTATCTCAATATTTGACCCATAACATGTTGGATTTGGCTTTTTAACTATTCTTAAAGTTTGTGTGAGATTGAGTCATATTACTCAAGGTTTAAGAATTTTTCCATTTCAATTTTTACATTGAGAGTTACGTCTATTTTACCTAAACCTGTGTAAATAACATTCATTAATCACAATTTAAGGAGAACACTTTATTTCAAGCTAAAAATATAAAAATGATAAAATTAGTGATATTAAATGGTGACTGAATCTCTTATAAATATGCATTTTCATGTGTTCATCATTGTGTTTCATGTAAAAATTGTTCCTATTAGTTGTAAATCAGTTTACGCAGTGGAAGTGTGGGCCCTATATAAAGGAAGAGTCCTTTAAGGCACAACTGATGTTGAAAGGTTACACTCAGAGATCTTGGATCATATATGAGGAAATCTTTTTCATCAGTAACTATGCTAAAGTTAATTTGGCTTTTGTTGGCTATTACCGTATATTATGACTTTTTGGATTGGCTAATTGATATAAATGCGGCATTCTGGGATATGTATCTTGAGTATGTGTTATACAGGGAACAACTTAATGCTTTTACATCCAAGCCTAACTTCTAATATAGTGTGCAAACTGAGGAAGTCCATTTATGGACTTAAGCAGTTTTTATGAAGCTAGAATCTTTGTTTATATGAGGAAATCAAAAGGTCTGATTTCATCAGGAATGAAGACGAATTGTATATGTTCAGAAAGAGCAATGGAAGTATATTATCTTTCTAGTTCTCTAAGTGAAAAATATACTCAATATTAGAAATGATGTTGATATATTGCAAGTAAATAAGGTAAGTGTTATCTGAGTAAAAAACTACTTCATGAAAGATTTGAGAAAGACTTCCTATATACTAGGTATAAAGCTTTATAGAGATATAGCTAGGAGGCTGATAGGATCTCTCAATCTTCGTACATAGACTAAGTTAATGAAAGGTATAACTTGATTGGCTGTGAGATAGTTAATGCGCCTTTCATACATGGCATTCATCTTTCTCAGAAGAAGTGTCCTCGAGAAGAAGATGAGAGAGTTAGGTTGTCTAATTTCTCATATGCATAAGTTAGAAGTAGCTTAATGCATACCATATTATGTACGAGACCTGGATTTGGATGGCAATAAGTACTACGAGCTTATATCCATCTAATCTAAATCACGACCATCGGATGACTGTGAAACATATCTGAAATACCTGAGAGCTACAAAGAATAAGTTTTTCAGTTATCAAGAAAGTTTCTTACAAGTCAAGGAACACACATATTCAAATTTTTTGTCTAATTTAGATGGTAGAAAATCTATATCTGGTTATGTGTTTCTCTTTATCAGTACTAGAGCTAGTTAAATATGTATAATTAAATATCCATAGCTTATTTTATCTTGGAGGTAGAATATGTTATAGCTTAAGAAGCTGCAAAAGAAACACTATGGATATTCAAGTTAATTGCAGAGCTTTGAATAGTTATAAGCTGAGTGAATCCTATCCCATTGTATTACAATAATAACGATAATTGCTAAAGTTAAGAAGCTATATGGCACACTAGTATTCTGATCATGTGAACTCTGAATACCACATAATTAGAAAGTTCTTGGCAACTGGAATTGTAATAATATCTAGGAAATAATCCATGGATAATGTAGCGAACCCACTCAGGCTTAAACTCCTATTTGAGAAATACGTGGAGTATATTGGTATAAGATACCAATACGCATGGCACTAAAGCAAATGGGAGTTTGTTAGAGCTGGTGCTTATGTGCCATTATAATATTGTATGAATATTAATTGTTTAATATTTATACTATAAACATTTCGAATAAAATTTGTTAATTTTATAATTATATGGTATAATGCTTGTAACAAACATTGTATAATTTGAAAGAGTTTAGATTTGGTCTAAAGAAGTTTCGACCAGAGCTAAAAGTTATAAATGCTAAGAGTTAGCACTGCTAAAAGTTAGTAGGTTATAAGTGTCAGTAAGATCTAAATAGTTAAAACCTTGTCCATAATGGGATAAAGACCTAAAAGTATACTTATAATGACATAGTTGCAAAGAGTTCCAATAGGTGCTAGAAAATGTCATTATATAAGTATATCTCAAGCAACATGTTCTTGATCTATGTTCACCAATATGGGTCTATCAATGAATCACTATTATATAGATCAGTGTATGTCTATATCTGACTAGTTCAGATGGCTGTTCTTAGCTGACTATGAGCTTAGAGCTTGTATAGGTATACAATTATCCAGTCCGGAATGGATACTGAACAGACTCACAAGGACTCCAATAGATATCTTATGAAGCCGTCAAATGAAGGTATTCTCGAGTTGTGTGGTATTCATGGCCTTTTGACTTGAGCACCACGATGGTCGTGTGAGTGATCCATCATACTTTGGTTCAACATATGTCAGAAAACTTTCATGATCTGACCGTTATGTGTCGCTGGGTATGGTCTGATGCTCATAGAGTTCGGTGTGCGTAAATACGAGATCCACCAGCTTACATAGGTAAGTTGTATATCCTATGCTCTGAGATTGTATTTCATAAAGTCTTGTGACCACAAGCATAAGCTTGGGAAAGAATTTTTCTATAGGGTTAAACAATATCGCAAAAGTGTTTGCGTAAATTGTTATCAAGATATGAATCTAGAGATAAGTTAATGGATGAGCAAATGGGAATTTGACGGTGCTGATCTATATTTCTGCACATTTAGGGTATAAATGATTGAAGGATTATACATATGCGTAATGACCTTAACTTATATATTCTAACGCACTAATTTATAATATCCATAATGTGTGTGTGAGGCATCGATTATGAACTCATGGAATAGTTTCATTTGACAAATCGGATGTGGATCTAGAGAGTCTTGTAATATAAAATGTACTCTTTGTGTATTTGGACAACTTACCATATTGAATGGTTCAATACAGTAAAATCTAGTAATTTACTAAGGTTAAGTTGATTAAATTATATGGTTAAATAGTGGGACCCACTTTCGGTTAACTTGGTAACCTAGTAAGGACATAAAAGTAATTTCTCTTTATGCTTATTTAATTGTTAAATAATTATAATAAATATTTATTTATTTAATAGTTAAATAAATTAATTAACTTAACTATGGTTAAAAGTTAATCATATGGTTAAGTTAAAGTTAACCTTACTTAATGGTTAAGTAAAGGTTAATCTAGCCATGGTTAAGTTAGTTAGCTAGGGTTAGATTATTTAAATATTTTTTTAACTTAAAGGTTAAGTTAAACTAACCTAACTAGGGTTAAATGTTAACTATGATTATGTTAAGTTAAATGTAAATTCAAATTAAGTGAAATTAAAATCAAATAGATGTTAAATTAAGTGTTAATTAAATGTATTTGGTTTATATTAGTAAAATGAATCAATTTTATTGGTCAAGTATTTTAGATGGTCGGCCAATTTGAGAGAGAAATTGAGAAAGAAAATTTGTCATATTTTCAAGAGTTGAAAATATGTTCTATTCATTATCTTCTCTAATTAAAGTTAGCCATTAAAATATAAATTAAATTTAGTTTTGTTCAAGAGTTGAACAAATAAATAACAAAATTTATCTAAGTTAAAGAGTTTAACTTTAAATTAAGTTTAAGACTTAAACTGATTGCTGGATTAACATACTATTATTCTAGACAATCAAACTTACCCTTGTTAATTGTTAGGATTGATCAAAGTTTGTATTTTAGGTGGACTTCAAATATTTTAATCCAAAGGCTTTATGGGTTTTATTCTCAATCTTGTTTATTAATTTGATTAATATGTAATAATTGTGTCCATTGTAAATTTTTATGATTTTGCTATACACATATATGTATGAGATATGTATATTTTTTATAATGAACACACATCCTACATGCATGTACCCTAGAAAAATCAACACCCAACAGTTGTATATCCTGATGCTCTGATAATTGTGTTTCAGAAAGTCTTTTAGCCAAAAGTAGATACCCTAGAAAAGAGTTTTTTTGTAGGGTTAAACAATATCACAAAGAAGTTTGCGCTTATTGTTTTTATGAATATACAAATCTGGAGAGAAGTTCATAGTTGAGCACATAGAGATTTGACAGTAATGATCTTTATCTCTGCTCTTCCAGGATATAGATGACGGAAGATTATACGAATATGGTTGACTTCAACTTGCTTGGTTCAATGCTTTATTCTGTAATATCCATAACATGTGTGTAGGGCATCATTCACGAACTTGCAGAAGTGTTCTGTAATACAAATGAATGTGAACCTAAGGAGTCTCATAATATAAAGTGTACTCGTTGAGCAATAGGGTAGTAGGACAGATCGAACGGTTCAATCTGGGAGAATTTTAGAAAGTATAATTTATTCCAGAATCTCTAGAAAAATATATGTGTTATGATTTAAGTGCTAAACTAATTATATATTAGTTTAATAAGTTAACTAATGGAAAATTGACACATGCCATAATGGCTTTATTCATGAGTGACACGCGTCACTTGCATGGAATAAATGGCTAGATTATCTAAAGCACAAATCAAAAGAATCCTTAAGAATTGAGAAGTCATCTACAAATACCTCTAAGAAGTGCTCTACAATTTCTAAAAATATGTCCATCATACATCTTTGGAAGGGAGCAGGTGAATTCCATAGGCTAAAAGGTATTCTACGAAAGGTGAATGTGCCATAAAGACATATAAAGGTGGTCTTTTCTTGCTTTTAGGGCTATGGCAATTTGATTATAACCCAAATGTTCACTTAGGAAGCAGTAATAATGATGTTTGATGAGTCTGTCTAATATTTGATTAATGAAAGATAGTGAGAAGTGATCATTTTTTGTGGCTTTGTTTTAACTTATGGTAGTCCATGTAAACTCTCTATTCGGTTACCATGCATATTGGGATCAACTCGTTATTCTTGTTTGCAACCACAATCACTCATTTTTTTGGTACACATTGTACTAGACTAACCCATGAACTATCAAATATAGGTAGATAATTCTTGTATCTAACCACTTAATGTTCTCCTTCTTCACCACATCTTTCATGACCATATTTAATCTTCTTTATTGAGGAATGGTTGGTTTGTCGTCCTCTTCTAGTAGAATTTTATGCATGCAAAAGGATAGACTTATGCCTCGAATGTTATCTATGGTCCAACATATTTCTCTTTTGTATTGCCTAAGTATTCTTAATATTTTTTCTTTCCAATCTCTCATTAAGTTCAGTATAAATTATGATCGGAAGTATACAAGAGCTACCAAGATATGCATACTGTAGCTGACTTGGTAATGACTTGAGTTTGAGTGTAGGTAACTCTTCTATAAAGTGTGATGTGTGCAATAATAGCTAAGTGCAACTGCTTGCTATCATATCAAGTAATATAGGATTTAAAATACAAGTTATCATTCCTATATGGACTATTAATCTATTTCTTTCAATCAACTATTAAAATTAATACTACTTTAACTTTTATCTAGAAAAATCAAAATATAAATCTTAACTATGTAACCTAATTCTATCAAATTAAACCTAAATTATTCAAACGTAAGCAAAGGGTTGAATTCACCAATTAAAAATAATCTAAGGTTTCAACTTATCCTTTAATAGTTCATTGGATTTATTAACATCTTAGTTAATGCCTTAATACAAATTGATTGGCTAGACTCTAATCTCATCACAAGTCTCTGTCGATGGTCGAGTGACTATATTACACCATAACAATTGACTATATGTTTGTGGTAATCCGAATAAAATAAAATTCATTAAGAATATGTCTAAGTCATACCATACATGCCATCTGTGTATATTTATACCATATATGGAACTCATAGTTGTTATTGTTGGTTTGTAAATAAATTGTTTTCTGTTTAATAAAATAAACACAGCGGAAGCCAGATTGTCTTGTTCATAATTACATGTATAGGGATAGAAGATTACTTCAATTCCTCGCTATGGCAGATCTTGAATTGACTGACTGCAATTTTCTCTACTATACTCAATCTTCAAACTCAACGCGTGTGGGCACGTGAAACTTTCTTAATCTCTAAATACATTAATACCCAAATCTGAGAGAATGGTATTAATTAAATTCTTTTTTCCACGTAAAAATACATAAAAGAAATTTTTTCTATATGGTTATGGTACACTTTTCTTATTACATACCTCTCATATATATAAGGATCTCCCTTGGGTATTTAGAATTTGATTAGCATTAGGAAATTAGAGTTTGATTAGGATTTGAGCTAGTAAAGGGACTGCAAGACCCATGGGCTTCCTAGCTCCAACTTAAAAGGCCTAGTCCTTATTATCTCATAATACACCAATTCTTGTAAGTTAACCCCAGGCTATTCCGCTAAAAGCCCATTTAATTAAAAAAGGTTTGGTCTTTAGACCAACAATAACCACTTAATTAACCCTCTAATTGATGTCCATAATTAAAGTTAGGCCTTAAACAAATGTCTTGCCTCTTTAATTATTTATTTGCCCCTAAGTCACTGAATGCTCTAATGATAACTTTCAATATATCTATATTTGTAAATATATTTACAAATATATATTATTATTCAATAAATAATTTATTGAATAAACTGTGGCCACAGATTCTAATGATCAAGTACTGCAAACATCTTAGGTGGACATTAATTATTAGATTCCATCTTGCAAAAATATGTTCTTATGACCCATGACATTATATCTCCAAGCTATTGAGATTTTAACCGTTTATATAGATCTCACTCCGTAATAACTCAAAAGATACAATGCATGAATGTAAGTTCATTACCTGCTCAGAATTAAGATCAATTAAGCTTATTAAAGCTTTTGTGAATTAAGATCTATGACATTTAGTTAACCAGATTGAAATTCACAGTAGTCATGTTCAATGTATTATATACACTAGTTTTTCTACTCGAAGTCTCTATTTCGATGATCAAGGTAAATCATCCACTATAAGAAGTAAAAAAACTACAACCTTACATAATGAAATGCCCTTTTCATTAATGGTTATAAACATGATTTAGTTTATAATGAACTTGTGATCTATACCCTTTGTATTAGTATCATATGCCTAATACATAGATCATATACTTTATAAATATGGGCTTATCAATGTATGCACAATTATATATATAAATAAACTTTATTAATCTAATTAAAATGTTATTACCTAAGCTTTAAGGGCATAAAATAACATAAAATGTCTAACAGCTACCTTATGATCATGCATCAAACTATCTTAGGCTAAACATATAAATTCTTCTGTGGAGTTCATTATGGTTCATTAATCAGTCAAAATATTCATTAGGTATAACGAAAGCATTAAACACAAGAAAATATGAATCAGTTTTATTTTATTAAGTTAATTAATTAAGAGTTAATGAAATCCATCTACATACTGTTGATAAGGGCAAAATTGTCATATACTTTCTCATGATTTTATTTTGATATTTTATTGTTTTATGAGAATAGATGGCTATTTATGTGCTTTATTGTTATTTATAGGGACTTGAACGAAATTTAAAGAAAGAATGCAAAAGGAGCAAAAACAGGGACTAAAATGAAAACTTTTCAAAATATGAGTCCAGCGCCCCCGCGCCACAAGTATTGAGCCCCAGCTCTGCAATAGTGATCGAAATAAGAAATACGACCTGTTGAAGTCGTATCTGGTGCCCCAGCGCCAGACAGTCACCGCCTCAGCGCTATCATCTCACCGCTCCAGCGATGAAGCCGTTTTCATGTAGCACCCCAGCGACAGAAGCGTATCGCCCCAACGGTAGTGCGAATCCTAGTGCGACCAGAATTAAGTTTTTCAAGTTCAAATCAAACCCTATAAAAGGCCACTCGACCCCAGACATAAAAGGAGGACCAGAGAAGAACCTAGAGCAAGAAAAAGAGAACCTAGAGTAGTTCAAGAGCACCAAGAATCCAGAGTAACATCAATCAAGAGCAATTCGACGTCTACATCGGTTTGCGATTGATTATATCATGTTTTATTTTTATTTTTATTGCTATGATTCTCTTGTAGCTATGAACTAATTTATTTTCTAGGGTTAATATTTGAACTCAATATGTGCGCTTAAATTGCCATATCTTTTAGTATTTAATAAACATAGTCCTTTATTATTTAAATTACTTGTGCTTAATGCTTCAATATATTTGGCCAATATATGGTGAACGAGTTGGTAATATGTTGATAAACTCGGAAGAGGAATCAATATATTTAGACCTAGGTAATTTGATACATGATTGTAGAGTAACATTCAATGTTACATATGCAAGTTTCAACTTAGGATAGGAATATACCTAGTTCGCATGTATGATCAATAAGACCTAGTCTTAATGAACCTTAGTTTATTACAAGTACCATAGAAATATAGGTATTTGGTAAATTAGGGTATACTTGCATGACCTTGGAAGAGGCTTGTGAATACATTAGTGTCTTGATCAATAATAAAGACTAAGTTAGTTAAATATTAGAGGATTAATCATTAGAAATCATATTGAGGGATAATATTAATCCTAGGTTTTCTCTACATTGCTATCACCTAAGTTTCTTTGCATTGTGTTTTTACTTTTATATTTTCTACATTCATTCTTAGATTATTTTTTTGAATAATTATTAGAAAGATATAATTTTAGTAATTGGTTAAAAAGAAGAAATTATCCCTGTGGGTTCGACATCTGACTAATTAGTCCCTTTATTACTTGCATACGATAGTGTATACTTCCACTTAATTTATGATATAGAAATATCGCATCAACTGTTAACATATTTTTAGGTGTATGCATGTGATTGTATACATGTTGAAAATATTAAATATATGTCTTACATAAATGATTTGCAGTGGAATTAACATATAATCAACATGTACACATGTAAACTGAATTATAAATAAGTTAAGATTGCATAAACACACATTTGATGAACTTCGATGAAGATTTCAAGTTTTGGAGCTCACCTTGAAGTCTACTCTTGAACAATTCTAGTCCACAACAATCTGATGGGATTGTGAAATTAGAATGGTAGTTTCAATCCAAAATTCCAATAGTATGTGTTCAATATTTTGAACACAAATATTTGTTCTCAAATATAGAGTGATTATGCAACTCTTGCATATCCCTTTGAAACCAATTTTCAAAGAATTATTTTTGCTCAACTCTTGCATACATTTTTCACTCTAGTTATTCTATTTTTCTATCACTTGATGAGAATCTACTGATGATGAAAATTGAGAGAGAATTGATCAAATTAATTCCTCTCTTTAGTGGTTGAACCACTTTCCTTTTCTTTTGTTTCTTAACCAAAAATAATAAATAGCCTACCCATTAATTTTGTTTGCTACCAATATTTTTTCTTTTTATTAGTGCTTATCCATTGAATAAATTTATGGCATTATTAATTAACACAAATAAATTTGAAAATGATATCTTTATTTTCTTTTGTTATTGTGCTAATGTAATTTAATTACCAACTTAATAAAAATTAAAATATTTTTAATTTTTAGAAGTTTTGTAAACTTCACTTCAATGGTATTCTATCATTCATAATAGCATACAAGTTGAGGTTATAGTATATTCGTATAATCCTTCCATCATTTATATCTTGAAAGAGAAGAGACAAAGATCATAACTATCAAATCTCTATTTGCTCAACCTTGAGCTTATCTCCAGATTTGTATTTCCATAAACAATATCTATTAAGACTTTTGTGATATTGTTTAGCCCTATAGAAACTATTCTCAGGGTTTATACTTATGGCCATGAGATTTCCTGACAGATCCCATATCTATAGACACCAGACTCCATAAGCATCGGACCATACCTAGCGACACCCAGTGGTCAGACCATTAAAGGTTTCTAACATATGTGGAGCCAACGTATGGTGGATCACTCATAAGCCCACCATAGTACTCAGGTAAAGAGACCACGAATACTACTCAACTTAGAAGATCTTCCATTGATGACTTTATGAGAAACCTATTAAAGGTCTTCGTGAGTCTGTTCAGTACCCAGTCCTCACTGAATACCTGTATGTCTATACGAGCTTCTGCTAAGCTTATGGTTTAATAAGACTAACCATCTAGACTATAACAGATATAGACATACACTAATATATATTATTAGGTTTCATCGATAGACCCGTAACTATAAAATTAGATTAGGAACATAGTTATTTGAGAACATACTTACATAATGACATTTTCTAGCACCATCTGTAACTCTTTGCAGCTATGTCATTACTAATATATTCTCAGGTCTTTATCCCATTTCAAACAAGGCTTTAACTCCTTAAATTTTGTTAACTCTTATAACCTACTAACTCTTAGCACTATTAACTTTTAATGCTTATAACTTTTAACATTGCTAACACTTAACACTGATCTAAACTCCTTTAGACTAGATCTGAACTCTTTTATATCATACAATGTCTAAAACATTACAAGCATCTTACCATTTAATAATTAATAATATTAATGATTTTACTGGAAATGATAATTGTATAAATATTATAATTTAATATTTATATATAATGGGATGACATGTAAGCACAAATCCCAATACATACTAGGTTCAATAGTCTACCCCTAGATCAAAAGAGTTTAGCTCATCATAAACTCAAGAGTATCAAACCAATTAAACAAAGAATTCATGAATAAGATCATATTGATAATAATAGAGAAGAAAAGCTAATCAAGAAGATGCCTTAGGTTATTTCTCTCTTTATCTTGACTTGAAGTTTGAATCTTAATCTTCAATCTTGAATTCTTGACTTTGATCTCTTAATTTATGTTGTGAATTGTTTTCCTAATTTTTGCTTCTAATAAAATCTAAGTTCTGGCTCAAAAACGTGTGCTTTTTATAGGTCTTAAAAATCCTAAGGTCGAGAGGCTTCAAATCCAAGTCATAATAGGACATTTGAGAAGGTGTTTTACTTGTCGGAAAAATGTAGTAGTGCTTAGACCTGGAAAGCACAAACTAATAGGAAGCATCCTGGCACTGCGACACCTAACTATCTATTATGGATGTTGTGGTGCTCAAGCGTATTTCTTTGGGCTTTGTGTTTTTTGCGTATCTTCGCATTTTTTTGTCCATTGCCCCTCTGATTCATCCTAAATCTTCACATTTTGACTTATAAACCTAGTTATGATAAAAACAAAACACAAATAAATAGCCAAATATTCATAATTTAGAGTAAATCTTAAGTCCGTAAGATGAAATTATCTACCTTGACTAGCACGTCTCTAGTTACTTACTTAGGATAGTAAGGGATCAGTCGGCAAGTTATAATGTGACAATAGTAGGCTTTATCACCTAAGAATTGTTTATTATAGATTGACAATGGCATAAGATTGATGCTAGCTTCTAGATTACACAGAGCTTTCCCAAAGATGTGGTTACCAATAGTTCACAGGATGGTGAAGCTTCTAGGATCCTTAAACTTTTGAGGTAATTTCTTTTATAGAATGGCACTGCACTCCTCAATCACTGCTACTTTCTAAAAATCATATAATCTTTTCGTTTTTGAGAGTATATCCTTTATAAATTTGACATAACTCAGTATTTATTCAAGTGCATCTATAAAAGGCATGTTGATGTATAATTTCTAAAAATTTCAAAATTTTTATAAAATTGCTTATCTTGCTTTTGCTTTTTTAACCTTTCTGGAAATGGTGGCAGTGGAAGATAAGGCTACACATGTGAATTCTGCACTTGTTTTCCTTTTTCTGCACTACTTTCTGCATGATCTATACTCTTCTGCACTTTTATGGGATTTTCTACTTGTGGTTGCTGCTTATCTTGTTGCAATTAAAAACTGCATTTCTTTGTCTTACAGTTATTTACCGCTTCTAAATGTGATAGCCTTGCAATGTTCTCCCTTTGGATTAACTTTGGTGTTGTGTAGTAATGCTCATTGTGAATGGTTGTTCATTATTGAAGCTAATTGTCCAACTTAATTCTCCAAAGCCTTTAGGAAAGTTGTTTAACTCTGAATGAGGCTTGTTTGAGTTTTAAAGAGTGCATCCATTTACTTCATGTACTGTACAAATATTTCTCCAAATGCAGGTTTCTTCTTTTACTACTGCTAATTTTATATAAAAATCCATAAGGGTTCATTGGCCTTATGGTTTGTCTTTGGTTGTTATTGCAAAAATAATTTTATGATTCCTTAACCTTGGATTAAAAAAACTTGAGTTAAGATTGTGTTGATTTCTGTTGTAGTTCCCAACATACTGCATTGTCTCCATGCAATGGCTATTAAGATGGTTGTCTCTACAAAAGTCATAAGTTGTTGGTTAGCTTTTGATTGAAATGACTCCTAATGCATTAACCTTCTTAAATAAGAGGCTAACCTGAGCTGTCAATGTGGTCAAGGCATTTAGGTTATGTACTCCAACAATTTTTCTTGAATTTGTTCTCTCTATAGGCCATGATAGCTGTTGAAAGCCATTTCTTCAAGTAGGTCATAAACTTCGTCTGTTGACCTCTTCATCAAAGCACCTCCTGCTGCAACATCAATTATGGTCCTCAAATATCCTACAAGTCCATTATAAAATGTTTGCATAATTAGCCACTTAGGAACTCCACAATGTGGGTATGTTTCGAGCATGTCCTTGAACTGCTCCTAAGCTTCATACGAGGAATGAGCATCAAATTGCACAAATAATGTAATATCATTCCATATCCTTGCTATTTTAACATGTAGAAAGAATTGTGCTAGAAATTACTTTGCCAAATCATTATATGTTGCTATTAATCTTGATGATAATGACATCAACAATTTTTTTGCTTTATCCTTCAATAAGAAATGAAATAATCTTAGTCTGATGGTATCATTGGAAACTCTATTATATTTGAATCTATCACAACAGGGTGGGCTTGAGTCACTAGAATAACAGCCTTATTTTCAACATTGATTTAACACTTAAACCCTAAATCTAAGACAAACTCTTTATCTTGTATTTCTATTTGTTTAATCCTTGTCCAATACTTGAAGATTTAACACAAAACATTGTTTTAGATTCAATGGCCTAGGCCTAATAGAGAAAAAGATGAAAATTTTAATTCAACTATTGAACTAAAACATGAAAAACTATTTTCTCTCTTTTTCTCCTCTTATGACTAGCCATCTTAATGTAAAAACAACAACAAAACAATTCCATTTTCCTCTTTTTATTCTAATGTTTTCATATATATATATACTAATACATAATATAATATCATTAAATATATATATATATATATACTTGGCCACCAAGTATACATAGATTAATATTATATTAAATAATAATATTATATATACTCGGCCACCGAGTATACTCCCTAGTGGATCCCACCATATTATACACTTAGGTAGACTTAACCAAAGGCCCATAATATGCCACATGTCAATGTATAATTAGTAAACAATAATTGTTAACTAATTAATGTATTTAACACTTAAATACATATACGTATACATCTCGTGGTCATGCTCGATATTGCTATATTGACCAATTCAATTGGGTATGCTAACCCATTGCACAACGAGTACACTTCATATTGCTAGACGCCTTAAGTCTATGCCTAATTTGTCAAATATAACTATTTCATGAGTCTGTGAATAATGCTCTACGCACAAATCATAGATATTACAAATCAGCGCGTTGGACTATACAAGCTAAGGTCATAATGCATACATATAGTTCCTCTGTCATCGATATCTTGGATGTGCGGGGACATAGATTAGCACTGTCGAATCCTCATAAGCAATCCACGAACGTATTTCTAGACTTGTATTTCTATAAAACAATATTCATAAACTCCGTTGCGATATTATTTATTTGCGATATTATTTAACCATACAGAAAAATCTTTTTCAAGGTATTTACTTTTGGCCAAAAGAATTTTTGAAATATAATTCTTGGAGCATCAAGATATATAATTCACCCATAAGAGCTAACAGATTCCATATTTATGCACATCGGACTCAAAGAGCAATGGACCATACCCAGTGACACCCAACGGTTAGACCATGAAAGGTCTCTAACATACGTGGAACCAAAACATGGTGAATCACTCATAAGGCCACCATGGTGCCCAGGTCAAAGGATTATAAATACTACTCAGCTCGAGAAGACCCTCTATTGATAGCTTTATAGGATGTTTATTGAAGGTCCTCGTGAGTCTGTTCAGTATCCAGTCCTGACTAAATACCCACATTCTTATACGAGCTTCAAGTCATGGTCAGCTAAGAACAACTATTTATACCCTATAGATATAGACATACATTGATCTATATAATAGGAATTCACTAATAGACCCACATCGATGAAAATAGATCAGAAACATGGTGTTTGAGAACATACTTACATAATAACATTTTCTAGTAGCTAATTGCAACTCCTACAACTGTGTCATTATTAGTATATCCTCGAGTCTTTGTCCTATTACAGACAAGGTGCTAACTCTTTAGAATTCACTGATTATTATAACCAACTAACTTCTTAGCATTTATAATTGTCAGTGATGCTACCTTTTAGCGTTGATCTAAACTCTTTTAGACCAGATCTGAACTCCTTCAGATTATACAACATCTATAACGTTACAAGTATTGTACCATATAAGATTAATATTAACGATTTTATTAAAATGTATATTGTATAAATATTAAAAATTAATATTCATACAATCTAGAACTATTCTCATATTCATATGCAAGTCAAAATATTTCTTAGTATCCAATAGTTGATATGCATTAATCAAGTGTACTAATGGATTGCTCGTACTTATCTTATCTCTATAAGTCAAGTGTCTTATCTCTATAAGATAAATAAAGAGATGTGTAGCAGGATATTTCTAATTGTTAATAGAAATTGCTTTAGATCATGGGTATAACTATTATAGATATTTTAATCTAAAAACGTCCACTTATTGTTTTACATAATCTTTATAATCTCTCAAACGACATAACGATAATTTAAACTCTTTAAACTATACAGTGAGAAGTAAACCTCATTGGAATTTTACTATCGCCTTACGCTATAGCAATATTGGCCTTTGTAATCCAACAGGTAGACCACTCTTGTCAATTGCATTCCATACAACTCTTACCACTGATTTTAAATATACCTTATCCTCATGTTGTAGCAATATTGAGTAAGTCTATTCTAGATTAATATGTCAATTATCAAATATTTGTTACTGATATTACCCTCACACTGTAGTAATTTTGGGCAATACATTCTTATATTATGTTTAACCGGCATAGTCTGAGTCACACCGACCAAATCTCTCATGCTATAGCAATATTGAAAAAAAAACCAATGTGACTCATCTAACACCGTATTGACAAGATGGATCAAGTAAAATATTATGTCATAATGTAATACTATTTAATCTGATTAAGAGAGATTTTTGAAATATTGGAGCTCATCTCATGAGGAGGTGATTCTCATTGTGTTACCAGCACAGAAAAAAGGATCACAATTTATAATGCAGAGTAATAACTCTTATTATTGCATCTCATAATTATTTTTAAATAACTTAAAATTAATTTTTTGGAGTAAACAGTGTCAGTGCTACGATGCCAACCATTAGCGTTGTAGTGCTCATAATCCAACACTGTGGCACTGGAGCCTAGAAAGCCCCAACACCATGGTGCTAGTTTCAGGGCCACAACGGTGTTTTCCACCTTGGTATAACCATTTCAATACTTGAAATGCACCATTTCAACATAGGGACTTCACCACCAACACAATTAAACAAACCAAAATACCTAATCAACACAATAAAATACTATGATACCATTTTTGTAGGTGTCGTGTTTCTATTCTAAACCGTATTAAATGTGTGTGCATGTGATTTGTATTCATCACATAAATTTCACGTATATATATAATTTATGCATCTCATAGAAAAATATATATGCAGCAGAAGTTGAAAATATAATTTCCTAAACAATGAACACAATAAAGTTTACTTATCATTACATTAATGAAATTAAATTGATATTAATCATATTAATACCAATATTGAGAATAATCACCTCACAAACCTTTGGTATAATCTTGAGTACCATATGAAATGGACCCGTTGATAATTCTAGAACTTAACGGGGTGGAATGGCACGTAAGCATTATCTTTAACATATAAATAATTAAGCAATTTTAGTATGTAATTATCATCAGTTTTTAAGCAAAAACCGAAGAAGCAATATACCTTATATATATCTAACATTTTTACATTTCAAGTCCACTTTCGTAATCCATCTATCGCCTAATAAATATATATTTGCAAATTCAAACTTTAACATCACACGATGCCATCTTACTGTGAGTAATTTTAGACCTAGGGTGCATGCATATGGGTTTGTGTCTATCATTCAAATATAGCATATGTATCATATACATACATGTGCAGCAGATGAATGAAATATAAATTACTCAATGATGAACACAAATAAACTTTTACATGTTATCTTATAAATGAAGAATACTTTAAGATTGAGAAATAGTACCTTGTCAAGCTTTGGTATTTAGTCAAATCAGAGTACCTGCCTTGAACCAACTCGTTCACAATTCTAGTCCTTAACAATATGGGTTTGAGGAAGCTAAAATAGTAGCTTTTTCAGCAAATGATTCAACTCTTGAATCTTTGTTTCTACCTTATAGTATGCGTGACCAAAATGGAAGAAGCAAATGGCGAGAATGTGTTTTTGAGCTCTTAACATTTGAGAGAATTTTCTAACACAGCAAAATTCACTTCTCTCTCTCTCTCCCTTAATCAATTGAGCAACATATTGCTTTTTTATTTATTTATTATTTTCTTTAATTTTCTCACCTAATGACATCTATTATCTAGGTCAATGTTTGTCATTAGTGTTTTGTTTATTATTGTTTACAATAAACCAAATAAAAATAAAACAAAATGAAAATTATTTAAATGAACTTGGCCTAAATTTAGACCAAATGAGAAAACACTTTCTCATTATTAAGAAACATCTTAACGCCTACCATTAACAAGTGCTACCAATTTACTCTTATTATATCATTTAATTAATATTAAACAAATATTTTAATTATATTAAATCATGATAGCAACACATGCCAATTTAAATTTAAAAAATGGATTGTTTGATTTCAATTTAAATAATAATATCATATATCATTATTATTATTTTATTCAATAAATATTTTAATGAATAAAATAATGATATTATTTGTCCAACAAATAAGGCTATTTTGGTAATTTCTAGATCAAACAATAATTGGCCCACAATGTGCCATGTGTCAATATTCCTTTGGTCAACAACTAATTGTGAACTAATTGATGTACTTAACTCTTAAGTCTTGACACATGCACGACGGGAGGGAAAGCGAAGTAAATGTCCGGCCTGCTGGATTTTTTAGATCGAACTATTCAATTCAGTACGCTGTCCCAGTGCACAACGAGTACACTTCATATTGCGATACTCTCTAAGTCCACTCCCAATTTGTCAAACAAAATTATTCTGTGAGTCTGAGATCAATGCCCCATCCCATGCACACGTCACGGATATTACAAATCATTGCAGTAGACCATACAAGTTAAGGTCATAGCGCATACGTATAATCGTTCCGCCAATCATATCCTGGAAGAGCAGAGATATAGATCACTACCGTCAAATCTCTATGTGCTCATCCGTGAACTTATCTCTAGACACGTATCTTAATAAACAATATATGTAAACACTTTTGTAATATTGTTTAACCCCGTAAGAAACTCTTTCTTGGGTTTGTTGCTTATGGCCATAAGACTTTCTAAGATATAGTCTCTGAGCATCTGGATATATAATTCATCAATGTGAGCTGATGAATTCCATATCTGCAAACACCGAACAACATAAGCATCAGACCATACCCAGCGACACCCAGTTGTCACACCGTGAACGGTCTGTGACATGCGTGAAACTAAAGTATGATGGATCACTTACAAGCCCACCGTGGTACACAGGTCAAAAGACCACATATACTACTTTACTCGAGAGGACCTTTCATTTACGGCTTCATGAGATGTCTATTGGGGTCCTCGTTGAGTCTGTTCAATATTCGGTCCTTATTGAACACTTGTATGCTATACGAACTTCTAGTAAGTCTATGGTTAGCTAAGAACAACCATCTAGACTATCCAAGTATAGCATACACTGGTCTATGTAAAAGGATTCCACCGATAGACCTACATCGATGAATTAAGACCAGGAACATATAATTTAATAATAGACTTACATAATAACATTTCTTAGCACCTATTACAACTCTTGCAACTATGTTATTAATAATGTATTCTTAGGTCTTTGTACCATTATAGAAAAGATTCTAACTTTTAGACTTCACTAATTAATATAACATGCTAACTCTTTAGCATTTATAGTTTTCAGTGATGCTAACTCTTGGCAATGATCTAAACTTCTTTAGACTAAATCTGTACTCATTTAGATCATATAATGTCTGTAGCGTCACAAGCACTGAACCCTTTAATAATAGTAATTAGCAATTTAACAAATAATATACTGTATAAATATTATAAAATAAAATATTCATACAATAATGAGATGACAAGTGAGCACAAATCTCAACACTTACTACTATGGGCATGACTGCAAATGAGGAATACATTCCAAAACTACATGGTATTGCTAATTTTATATCAAGGGATACAAATTGTTTTCCACCTTTTGTGGCCATAAGGTCAAGATTTCTTATTGCGATGTCTCTCTTGCTTCCCTCTTCCATTGGCGACATCTTTACTATCCCAGTTGTGGAGTTGGCGTGCACTTTCCAGCAAAGCATGCTTTAGAATATTCATGTTTGATAATATTAGCTGCAAAGCCATCCTACATTTGACATAATTCATATCATGCTGCCAAATGCACAAAAAAAAAAAAAGAGGTTACCAAGTGCTAAATAAGACATGTTCAAACTGTTCAAATTGTCTATTGATTTCTACATATACATAATTATTTACCTTGTATGCTCTGTCAAAATATTTCTATCATTCTTTATAATCATTATCACATATAGTCTACAGTCAATGTCATTTTCTTGCCTCAAAATTTTTTCATTCAGTGCTATATGAAACTTAACAAAGTTAAATTGATGTCAAACAAACCACAGATTTGGTTACGCAAAATGAAGTATAATGACCCAAAATGTATAAACAGGTTTACAGACACAACATATACAAGTCTTCTCTCTTCAACAACATAATTACATAATATATGTTCTTTGAGCGTTTTTATCTTACTATTATTGGATAAGCTTTAACAATAGAATTGAATGTCTACTCGCTTAAAAATGGATCACAAATTTCAACTCATTGAACTGGCACAATGACAAATAACAAGTGCCAGTGATATCCACTGAGGTTGATTGGAATGAAAATCTATACAGTAGTACATATTATTTTACTGCTTGCACTGTCACTACATTTACAATTATATATAGAACAACATATTAGTGCACCAATAATATCTTATACTTACCTTCACACATTTCTGCAAATTATAAATGTAATGTCCATATAATTTACTACCTTCCTTCAAATGGTTTAAGTTTTACTCGTCCGATAATATAACTTGCTATAAGTTATAAATGTAAACCCTTCATTGAGAAAAGAAAAAAGAAGATTAAATGGACATGCAATACATGTGTTTCCATGATGTCACTTAAATAGAACTGACTGAGTAATATATAAGTATGAGCTAATTACATTTAAATGAACCATCTTTATTTCTTTCCTCCAACGTTAACATATCAAAAAAACATTGTAATTATTTATGTATAAAGAATACTAACAAATCATGACTTTAACAATGGCAACACCCAGACATAAAAAAAATATGAAGAATATTAACCTCACTGTTAACCCATCTATTAGAGCTTAATAAAACCATGACATTTCAACTTACGATATTGAACTCTGTTTCAATCACTCATTCACTATACAAATCAAATAACATAGCAGTCATACATTGAAAATATATAACTTTTCATTTGTTATAACCTTATCACACGGGTAGACTACCGTTAAATAGATATTTGATGATCATGTCTTCCTCCTCTATCACAACATGCAAAAACATGAATAGACCAGTCTTGTAATGTATCTTAGGACTGTTACAGACTATTATGTCACTTTACAGATAATCTAACCCTACTGTATTAACATAGACATTATGGAATGAAGTCATTGGCCCAACTGAAGCAGCCATATTTGTGAATTCATAACCAAGTTTGCCCTTCTACCAAAAGTGCACCAAATTGTCAAATTTATCATATGATAAGCAATCAACCAATTCTCATTATTAATGTTAAAAGCTCATTGTATATGCGATCACACTATCTTATGTTCTCTTAACAATCACACTACATACTATTTCAAAATTATGTACTCACATTTTCCTCCCTCGTATTAACAATTTTCTATGAACAATATACGACATTTTCCTTGCACTTGATGAGCCACCTCACGAATTAGGGATTCAGCACTAGCCTTCTATATAATCCTTTCTAACATTTGCATCAATTGTGTTGTCTGCTCTATGATATTACCATATGCATTATTCTTCTTCCTGTCAACCTTTATACTTTGATTACCAACCCTTGCATTATCGCTCTTATCTAAACTAACCTTAATGATTGAAAGCTTGGAAGTAACTTGCATTCCTCATTTCATTTCTCGCTTTGAATATTTACCAATTGGATCAACAACATATCTTATCCCTTTAATTTTACTTAGTATATACCCTGCCATTATAGTATGCGATTACCAAAAACAAGTGCATACTATCGTGAACAAGTAATACATAGTGAGTAGAGTATCGTTCCCCTGAGGAATTATTATTATTCTTGACCAATTGCTAAAATTTTATTCTCTTGCAATTATCCAGACAAATAATGACTAGATTTATTTATACTAAAACTAAACACTAACAATGTCAATTAATCCTATTGTGCAAGAATATAAAGTGCAATCACTATAATGAAGATTGTCTAGGATTATAGATATCCCTCAATATGATTTTCTAACAATATTATCCCAATTAGTAATCCCTTAGATCAATTTTTGGTCACAACACTAAATTCATCGCAAGCCTCTTCCGATGGTCGAGCAACTATACCTTAATCTACCTATTACCTATATTTTATGGTAATTTGAATAAATCAAAATTCATTAAGAATAGGTTGTATTAACCATACATGTCATATATGTATATTTCTATCTTATATAAAAACTCACAAATGCTATGTTGTGATCATGTATCAATTTGCCCAATGCTTAACACTAAAATACCTTTTCCAAGTTTATCCTAATGTTCCCTAATCATTCAATTACTATTCTAATATATTGAAAGTATTAAGAATAAACAAATTGAATAATAAACTACGTTCATAATAATGGGATCAAATAAATCAAGTACATATATTGAGTTCACAACTATAATCCTAAATAATAAAATTAAATCAACATGATAAGAGTTTTATGACTAAATACAATAATAATTATGATACAACCTAATTAAACCAAATATTTTGAAGACAATGTGATCTCCACTCAATCCTTGATGTTGGTTGAATCATCCAATGATTAGCCAATGTGCCCTTGATCTTGTGTAATTCTTCTCCAAAATATCTTTAAATGTTGTTATTGCCCAATATAGGATGATTTCTAGGTTAGAAGAATGTTAGGGTTGAGAGAAATGGGTTGGGTTAGGTTAGGTTAGGGGCCATCCAAGCCACTCTAAAAGTTTAAAAATTAAGCTTTTATCTAGAGCAGTAAAAGTCTGCCATGAACGTTGGGCATTTACTTGAATGTTGCCCAAACACTATGGCATTCTTCTTCTTCAATGCTAGGGCATTAGCATGATATATGTCAAGTAATCATGGGATGAAGTGGCAATCCATTGTCAACATTGTCATGCCATAATAATTATGATAAATGAACTAATGCCTCTTTACTTGCCACTTGTCAACATTTATGGCCTAACACTTAAGCCTTGCAAACTTTTTTAGAGACCCTAAAATAATTCTTATTTTTTAAGAACTTCCAAGATCGAACCATTCAATCTAGTGCACTACTTCAGTACACAATGAGTACACTTTATATAATGAGAGCCTTAGGTTCAAACCCATTTGTCTTACAAAACTCTTCTATAATACCATAAATGATGCCCCATACATATGTTATGTAAATAATAGAACTACATGTTGAACTATACAAGTTAAAGTTATTACATATTCGTATTATCCCTTATTCATATATATCCTGGAAGAGTGGAGACATAGATCATCACCGTCAAGTCTCCATAGCCTCAACCATAAATGTATCTCTAGATTCGTATTATCAAAAATAATATTCGCAAACACTTTTGTGATATTGTTTATCCTATGGAAAACTCTTTCCCATGTTTATTACTTATGGCCATAAGATTTCCTAGAATACAGTTTTAGAGCATCAGGATATACAACTCATATGTATGAGCTGATAGATCCCATATCTACAAATGCTGGACTCCATGAGTGTCGACCATACCTAGCACACTGATAAGGGTTCATTAAATCTAATATTTTCATCTTTCAAACTTAATATTTATTCGTAAAAATTAAGATTATTTGGCTTTTGATGTATTTTATTATTATTTTCATAGGTTTGGAGTCAATCGAGCAAATAGGGTCAAAACTCTAATGAAACTAAGCCAAAAACATCAAATCTCTAGAGTGATATGCTACAGTACCTATTACCGTGGCGGCCAAAACAATGTCTCAGAGCCACGGTGCGCGTGGCGGTGAATAGTACTCATAAATAGTATTGTGCTACAATACTCATAAATAATAATTTACAGACTTAAACCTATAAATAGAATGCCAAAAACCCTAATTAGGGAGGAGAGAAAAAAGAGGAGAAAAAAAGAGGAAAAAACTTAGGAAAATAATTCACAACACAAAATCAAAGATCAAAGCCAAAGATTGAAGAACCGAGATCAAGATTCAAGCTTTAAGTCAAGATTGAGGAAGCATTACAACAGGGAGTCTCTTTGATTAGTTTTTCTTCTCTTTCTTTATCATTATGCTCTTATTCTTATTGATCTTTATGAATTGGTTTGATACTTTTGGTTTTGTGATGGGCTAAATTATTCATCTAGGGTTAAACTATGTAAACTTAGTATGAATTTGAATTGTGTTAATTTTTAGTTTATGAACTTGATACATTCAATTGATTTATTTTATCTTGTGTTTAATACTTTCATTATACCTGATCAATATTTTGAATGATTAAGGAACCATGATGAACTTGACAAAAGGATTCATGTGTTTAGCCTATGATAGTTTGATGCATGATCATAGGGTAACAATTATGAGTTCCATCTAGGATAGACATATACCTAGGAGGCTTGTAAGGTATAATTTAGACTTGATCTTAATGAATTGCATTCTGATTTGATTACCATAGATATATAGGTGATTGTTAGAATGTGTGTTATAGTCACTTGACCATCGATAGAGGCTTGTATAAGATTAATGTCTCTAAGCCAATCAATTGGTATTAAGAGATTAACTAAGTGGTTAATGTATCCAATGCAATACTAGGGCACAAGTCAAAACCCTAGATTATCTTTATTTGTAAATTCTACTCTTTATTTTTGTTCAGTTTAATTGATAGAGTAGATTAGTTAAATAAATTCTAGATTTTAGTTTTTTGAATAAAAGTTAAGTAGGTACAATTTTAGTACTTGATTTATAGAATTAGATCGCATAGTCCCTGTGGGATCGATACTTGGACTTAAAATTCTATATTACTTGATACGATAACGTGCGCTTGTGCTAATCTACTATAGCACCCATTCACACACCCAGTGGTCAGACCATGAAAGGTCTCTGACATATGTGGAACCTAAGTATGGTGGATCACTCACAAGGCCACCATGGTGCTCAGGTTAAGAGACCACGAATACTACTCAACTCAAGAAGACTCTTTTGACAAATTTATGGGATATTTATTGAAGTTCCTTATTAAGTCTATTTAGTATAAAGTCCTCACTGAATACCTGTATTTGTATAAGAGCTTCCTATTAAGCTCATAGTCTGCTAAGACTAAGTATCTAAACCATCCAGATATAGACATACACCAATTTATACTAAATAAGGTTTTCACTAATAGACTAAAATAGACCAAGAATATAACGTTCGAGAACATACTTGTACAATGATATTTTATAGCACTATTTACAACTCTTTGTAATAATGTCATTACTAATATACCCCTAAGTCTTTATCCTATTTCAGACAAGGCTCTAACTCCTTGGATTTTGCTGACTCTTATAACCTGCTAACGTTTACTAGTGATAACTCTTCGCATTTATAACTCTCAACATTACTAACTTTTAGTCCTAGTCTAAACTTCTTTAGACCAAATCTAAACTCCTTCAAATTATACAATATCTAAAATGTTGCAAGCATCTTACCATATATATTTATTATTAATGATTTTATTTAAAATGTTTATTGTATAAATATTAAATAATATTCATACAATATTAAATGGCATGTAAGCACTATTTCTAACAAATTCCCACTTGTTTTAGTTCCATTCAAAGTGATATCTAATATTTATCGTCTCCGTGTGTTTCTCAAACACCTTAAGAGTTAAGTGTTTGGTAGGTTTGGTACATTATTCATGTAGTATATCCTAAATACTATCATCTTCAATAGCTAAGAACTTTCTAATTATGTGGTATTTAGAGTCCACAACATTAGAGCTCTGGTGTCTTATGACTTCTTGGCTTGAACAATTGCTCTATTCTTGTTGCATTTAGTGGCATTTAGATCCACTGAGCCTGGAACTATTCTAAGCTCAGCAACTGACTTGTATATCCAAAGAACTTCTTTGGCAAGCTTCACTTATACCTTTCGGGTGTAATTTTTTCTCTTTGCATAACTTTTACATAAGTAAGACGGCCCTTAATCTTAACATACTTAAGACTTGGCTTCCTGCCAGACCATATCTCATATGGAGTGGTAGGAATGACTTTTGATGAAACATTGTTCAATAAATTAGTAGCAGTTTGTAAAGCATAGTCCCAAAGATATTCAAAAAGATCAGTAAAGCTCATCATTGATCGGACCATATCTAATAAAGTCTGATTCCTCCTCTCTGAAAGTACTTGAAGAACTATATTGAATGAGAATCCCATTCTTCTTCAAATAATCAGTGAATTCACTACTCATGTATTCACCGCATCGATCTGATCGTAGGCATTTAATGAATTTACCGGTTTGTTTCTTTACTTTAAGTCAAACTCTTTGAATATTTCAAAAGTTTACTTGTACATTAAAAACATTTTCAGTTGTATCTAAAATGTAATGGGCATTCATCAACTAACAATCAGCTAGTAAAACATTATTTTTATCATACAAACTTAAGGAACAATACCTTATAAGTACATGATAACCCTTCCTGTTTAGTAAAGAAATGGATATGATCTGTCTAATAATGTTTGGCACAAAATAATAATTATACAACAAAATACTACAACCCGAAGGGAGAAGTAATTCAAAAATCACAACAGCTTCAACCTAGAGGAAATCTCTATTTCTAACACGAATCTATACTTCTTTACGCTGCAGCTGTTTAGCTTCTTTCAATCCCTGTAACATATTACAGATGTGAGAAGGACATGCAATATCTAATACCCAAATAGTGATAGTATCAAATGCTAATGAAATGTCAATAATAGGTAAACATATACCTATGGGGTTTTTCTTGACAGTACAAGGTATTTCTGACAATTGCGCTTCCAATGTCCATACTTATCGCAATGAAAACACTTTTCTTTGCCTTTTTTCTTATGTTATGGCTTGGATATGATATGTCTTTGAGGACCTTTAGATGATGTTTTCTTAACTTTTTTCTTCCCCGTAGACTTCTTAGAAGCCCTTAAGGTAAAAGATGAAGCAGCTTAAACGTAGAGGGTTGAACCCGCTTTGTTCATATCCTTTTGTGCTATCTTTAACATATTGTGAAGGTCAGCATATGTAGGAGTCAACTCTTGCATGTTGAAGTTCGTGATAAACTATACAAATAACCTCGGTAGAGATTAGAGAATCAAACTATTTCTCAATGCATTATTTAGAGATATGTCCATTGTTTTTAATCTCTCAATGCTAGAAATCATCTTAAGCACATAAGGACTAAATGGATTGCCCTCTACAAGTCTAGCCTGGAAGAGTATTTTGTGACTCGGTAAATATCAACTTATGATCTATCACTAAATAACTCATTCAAATAAAGCATAATACTACTTACACAATCTCTGTGCACATGCTCCCTCTGAAGTTCAGTAGACATCGAGGCCAAGATATATAATTTGACTTTCAAATCATCATCAATCCACTTTTGATAAGTTATAACCTCTTCTAAAGTTAAATTAATAGAAACACCTCTGGTCATTTTCTGATTAATCACATATCCAAGTTTTTCTAAATCTAGAACAATTCTAAGATTCATCAGCCAATCAAAATAATTTTTAGTGCCTTTTAGTTGGTGTGCATCAAGTATACATACCAACAAGTTGCTCAAAGTCATTTTATTTTTAAAAGATAAAGAAGAGATGTTAGTGAAATATTTCAAATTGTTAAAACACTTTAAATTATGAATATAACAAATTATTGGTTTTAAATATAAAGACGTCCTCTCACTGTTTTATATTTTTCCTTTAATCTCTCAAATAGAAAAACAAAAGTTTAACTCTTTAAACTTTATAGTGGAAAGTAGATCTAATCCGAGGTTACTCTAACCTCACATTTTAGCGATTTAGGTTTTTGTAAACCAAGAAGGTAAACAACTCTTGTCAATTGCAACTCATACAACTTTTAAATTGGTTCTAAACACACCTTATCCTCACACTTTAGCGATATTTGATAAAGGTGTTCTAGATTAACTTGTCAATCATCAATATAAGTCACTGATACTACCCTCACACTTTAACAGTATTAGACAATACGTTCACTTATATTTGTCTCATCTAATGTTTAACCGATACAATGCAAATCACTCTGATCAATCCCTCACACTTTAGCAATATTAGGAATGATAGAGATGATTCTTCTAACACTATATTGACAAGATAGACCATGTATAACAATCTTGAAATACATTACAATCTGATTAAGAGAGGTTTTATAAACATGCACATCTTATGAGGATGAATTTTGTTTTTACGTAAGCACCACTAACCTTCACCAATAGGACTCCTATTGTGGTTAACAACGTAAAACAAATAATTTTAATTTATAAAATAATATATAATTGTATTATATAAAAATCAAATGCATTAACGTAAAAAGAAATATTTAATGCTATTAACGCTATAGGATTCTGCTTCAACGTTATGGCATTCTATTTCAACGCTATGACATTCTGCATGAACACTGCGGCATTTATATGAATAATTTTTTTTAATATCAAATATCACCATGTTCTAATTTTAAATATCAATATATTCAAATTTTAAACATCAAATGTTCAAAATCATGTTAAAATATTAACACATCATCATATTCAATTTTTAAACATTAATATAGTTAATTATTAATCATTATCATGTTAATAAATCAAACATCATCATGTTAAATTTTTAAACATCACCATGTTTAAATTTTTAAACATTAACATATATAAATATTAAACATCACCATGTTTAAATTTTAAGTATAAACATATTCAAATATTAAACATCAACATAAATAAATATTAATCATCATGTTTAAATTTTAAACATAAACATGTTCAAATATTAAACATTAACTTATTCAAAATATTAAACATCACTATATTCAAATATTAAACATTAACTTATTCAAAATATTAAACATCACTATATTCAAATATTAAACATCATCATGATTATATTTGAAATATCACTATGTCCAATATTTTAAACAACAATATGTATCACATACTCAATTTAGCATACTCCGATACCATTTTGTAGGAGTATGTGATAATATAAGTATAAATACAATTTCAACAATTTTTTAATACGCAGCGGAAGCATATATTACACTCACATAATACTTAAACATATGTATCACATACATATATATTATATTTATATGTAAAACAATTTTACTAGATTAGAAAATTGAAAGTACTTACCAAGATGAAAGTAGCTATACAATTTGTTAAGATTCAAGTATAGAGTTTACAAGAAATATAAGTCTAGAACAATTCTAGACCAAAATCAAGGTAGGTGTTTTGACTTTAGAATGGTAACTTATTATAAACTTGTAGGATTTTTTAGTTTCTATTAAGTATAGTATTTTTCTTCTTTCTCAAAAAGAGAACTCTTTTCTAACACTTAGGCAAAACTCTCAAATTAGCCCAAAATGACTCTCTCTCTCTTTTATTTTTATCTTACATATATCATACATACCTTAACATATTTATTTATATTTTATTTTATTCAAAAACATAAAAGCCAAAAGTTCACCAACTCTCTTATTGAAAATGCATAACAATTATGCATTTATATTTTTCTTTGTCTCCCATTTAGTCTTTGAAAGAATGCAAAAGTTCATTAGAAAATTGTCATTAGTAATATAAGTCTTTATAAGTTAAAATGACTAAAGACTAATGTACCAATATTTAATTATTTTAAGAAATACATGTTAAATACATTTTGAATCTCAAAATCAATATAATAATTTTCCAAATTCAAATTCAAATGCATAACATTGATACGTTTAATTTAATAAATAGATATTTATGCATAATAAAATCATGACAAGTGTCATACACTTATCAAATTGTTAATTAAACAAATATGCATTGAGTGTTGTAATACACCAATTATATTTTGACATGTGTCGAATTCTAGTTAGAATTTGACCCGTGTCATTTTTTAGAGATACTAAAATCAAATCCTACTTATTTGATTTTTTTTCCCAGATCGAACTCTTCGATCTTATGTGCTACCCTAGTGCTCACTGAGCACACTTCATATTGTAAGACTCCTTAGGTTTCACACCCATTCCATTTTTCTTATGAAACTTTTTCATATGTACGTGAACATTTCCCCACACATATGTTACGTATATAATAAAACGACCCATAAAACCATATTAGTTGAGGTTAACCATATTCGTATAATCATTTTGTCACTTATATCATAAAAGAGCAAATACATAGATATGTCGTTAAGTTTGTATCCACTTAACCTTAAACTTATCTTCAAATTTGTATTTCAATAAATAATATCGGTAAACTCCTTTGCAATAATATTTTACCTTATGAAAACATTTTCTAGTTAAATAATTGTGGCCAAAAGATTTTCTGAAATACAATTTCAAAGCATCAGGATATACAGCCCAACCATATGAGCTAACAAATTCTATATCTATGCACATCAAACTCCATGAGCATCAAACTATAGCCAATGACACTTAGGGGTTAGACCACAAAAGATTTTTTATATGTGTGGAATCTAAGTATGGTGGATCACTCACAAGCCCATTATGACCCTTAGGTCAAAGGACCACAAATACTACTCAACTTGAGAAGACCATCCATTAACGGCTTTATAGAATGTCTATTAAATGTCTTCATGAGCCCGTTCAGTGTCAAGTCCCTACTTAACACTTGCATACCTATATGAGCTTCCACTAAGCTCATGGTTGTTAAGATTAACCGTCTGATCATTCTAGATATAAATATACACTAGTTTTTTCAATTTTAATAATGGACCCATATTGTTAAACCTATGGCTAGGAACTAATTTAGGAGAATATACTACATAATAATATTTCTTAATACTACTTGTAACTATGTCACTATAACAAATATTCTTGGATCTTTGTCCTAATTTATACTAGGTTCTAACTCTTAGAAATACCAACTCTTAGTATTAATATAAACTGTATAAAAAGAACAAGATTAATACTATATAATAAATTAACGATTTATAAAAATGCAGATTGTATAAATATAAATAAGATTTATACAAAATTAGAATGGCACTTAGGCACCAACTCCAACATAACCCGACCTGCTAAGTTATGTGTTGGAGATAGTGCTTACATGTCATTTCATTTTGAATAAATATTTATTTGATATTTATACAATGTACACTTTAATAAATTGTTAACTTATTTATATGGTACTAAATTTGTTACTTTTCAAATATTGTAAGTCTAAAAAAGTTTAGATCTAATCTAAAGATGTTTAGGTTAACACGAAGACTAATTTTAAGAGTTAGAGTCTTATCTGAATTGGGACAAAGGCCCAAGTATAATAATAATAACATAGTTACAAGAAGTTGCAAATTGTGTTAAGAAATATCACTATGTAATATGTTCTAAGAAACATTGTTTCTGATTTCTTATTATCGACATGGTCAATTGGTATACTTTCTAGATCAATGTTTATCTATATCTAGATTATCCAGACGGTTAGTCTTAGCAAATTGTGAGCTTAATGGATGCTCATATAAACATGTAGGTCAGTAAGGACTGGTATTGAACAAACTCATGAGGACCTCAAATAGACATCCCATAAAGTCATCAATGTAAGGTCTTCTCGAGTTAAATAGTATTTATGGTCTATTGACCTAAATGCCACGATGGACTTGTGAGTAATCCACCATATTTAGATTCCACACATGTTAGAGACATTCCATAGTTTGACCTCTAGTGTCATTGGATATAGTCCGATGTGCATGGAGTTCAATATGCATAAATATAGGATCATTAGCTCATATAGGTGAGTTATATATCTTGATGCTCTAAGATTATATTTTAAAAAGTCTTATAGCCATATGTAGCATACCCAAAAAGAACAGTTTCGTAAGGTAAAATAAGAATACAAAAGTGTTTGCCAAAATTGTTTATAAAAATACAAATTTAAAGATAAGTTCATGGTCGAGCAAATAGATATTTCAAAGTGAAGATCTATGTCTTTGCTCTTGCGGGATATATGAGAAAAGAGACTCTATGAACATGTTTTAATCTTAACCTGTATCATTCTATTGTATCCGTAACATGTGTGTAGGGTACTATTTACGAACTTATGGAAAGGTTTCATAAGATAAACAAGTGTGAACCTAGAGAGTTTCATAATATGAAATGTACTCGTTGAGCACTAGAAAAATGAGCTGGGTCGAAAAGTTTGATCCAAATTATTTTTCAAAAAAGTAGGATTTAGCCGCTATTTGAATAAAGCTTAATTGGTTATGCTTAAGTTAAGCAAGTTGACAAGTATTGATTAACTTGATAAATGGATGATCAATGGCTTAATTAAATAGACACTTTGCTTTATTAATGGACATGTGTCATATAGCAAAAGTAAAAACACATGCAAAAGGGATATTTGCATGTTTAGCTTGTTGGTCTTGATTTTGGCTATTGAGAGAAAGATTTTGGGCAATTTTCATGTGACAAAAATTGTTAACGGGGATCTAATATATGTGGGTGAATGCATGTGCAATTGTGTCTATTGCCTAAAATACATATCATATACATTTTAAACGCGGCGAAAGTGTATAAACATGCAATAAATATAATAAATAAATATATTAATCACATTAATATATTAAAAAGCTTGAGAACTCACCTCAATGTGTAACGTTATACACGTATTTTCTCAGAGTGTGCATGGAGACCAGCAGTTCTAGTCACCAATACGGTAGGCTTGGTAAGCTAGAACAGCAGTCCAATATCCAGCACGGGATTAACTTTTAATCCCAAAAATGGCCAGATATGTGTATTTATCCTTTTCTCGAAAAGAATAAGAAATAGAAAATGAAACAATTCATAATTGCTTCCATGACACCATAGAAAAAAATAAAATAATTTTATTTTTTTTTATTTTCTTTTTCTTTTTCTTCTTCTCAGTGAAGAAATGAAAACATTTCATTTCTTCTCCTTCATTTCCTGTAAGCTCACAAAACACACACACCACTTTTCAATTTAATTTCACACAATCTCATATATATATATATATATAATATAATATATTATATTATATAAATAATAATAAAATATATTATAATGGGTGACAATTATTTCACCATGTAATATAATAATATTATATACTAAAATAATATATAATAATATCTTATAATAAGATATTTTGATTATTTAACAATTAAAAATTTTATTGTGCGAAATGACCATTTTACCCATCATGAATAGTTACCAAGTCTACCCCTAATGGGTCTTACCAAATTTTACACTTGGGTAAACTCAACCGAAAATCCATAATGCGCTACGTGTCATTATGCAATTAATAAATAACAATTACTAACTAATTGATTTATTTAACACTTAAACAAAAACACGCACGCATTTTCGTGGTAGTGCTGAATATTGCTGGATTAAATACTTTAATCTGGCACGCTGCCCCAGTGCACAACGAGTACACTCCATATCACAGGACTCCCTAGGTCCATGTTCGATTCGTCAAATGGAACTATTCCATGAGTCCGTGAACATTGCAACACGCACACGTCACAGATATACAAATTAGCACGTTGAACCATGAAAGTTGAGGTTACAACGCATACGTATAGTCCTTCCGTCATGATATCCTGGATGTGCAAGGATATAGATTATCACCGTCAAATCCCCTAGTGCTCATCTATGTCCTATCTCCAAACTTGTATCTCACTGAACAATATGCGCAAACTTTATTAGCATATTGTTCCATCCTGACGGAACTATTTCTCGAGATTAATACTTATGGCCACAAGATTTTTTCAAGATACAATCTCAAAGCATCTGGATATCAAACTCCCTATGCGAGCTGACGTATCCTATATCTGTATACACTGGACTCTATAAGCATCAGATCATACCCAGCGACACCCAACGGTCACAGCATGAAAGGTCTGTGACATGCGTTGAACCAAAGTATGGTGGATCACTTATAAGCCCACCATGACATTCAAGTCAAAGGACCACGTATACTACTCAACTCGAGAGGACCCTCCGTTGACGGCTTACATAGGGTGTCTATCGAAGACCCTCGTGAGTCTGTCTCATATCCAATCCTAACTAGATACCTATATGTCAAAACGAGCTCCAAACTCACAGTCGGCTAAGAACAATCATTTGTACCCTATAGATACGACATATATTGATCTATATAAAAAAGTATCCACCGATAGACCCGCATCGGCAGAAATAGATCAACGATAATTATTTAAAAACATACTTGTGCAACTAACATTTCCTGACACTCGATTGCAACTCTGCAATTACTAGTATATTTTCAAGTCTATATCCCATTACAGACAAGGCTCAAACTCTTGGATCTGCTAAGTATTATAACTTGCTAACACTTAGTTTTCCTAACACTTAACATTTATATCTCTTAGCGTGGCTAACTATGTGCCCTTATCTGAACTCTTTTAGATCTGATCTGAACTCTTTTAGATCGTACAATGTCTGTAATATTGCATGCATAGTACCATATGAATGAGTACTAGCGATTTAATATAAATGCACGTAAGCACCGACCCTAATAATCTCCCACTTGCTCTAATGCCATTCCTGATGGCATCTCATACACATTAATCTACGTGTTTCATAAACACTTATAGAGTCGTCACATTAGAATGTGAGTCCGCTAAATTATTTATATAATGCTTTTACAAATAATCACATCTCTTTTAGCCAAGATCCCTCTAGTCATATGAGACTCCTCTCAACATGCTTAGAGTACTAGTGTCTTCTTGGAACCTCAGTTTGTTCAACGGCCTAGTTTTATTGCAAAGCTATGAGATAGGATCCATCTATCTTAGAACTCTTCCAAGGCCAATGATAAACCTACAAATTCTAGTTGCCGCTTCCGCTGCGTCTATATAGATTAGCAGTGAATCTCAATTTAGTACAATTCCAATTCGCTTAGTACAATTAAGAATGAACACATTCCTAGATGCAGACTCTCTATCATCTAGGTTAAACTAGAAGTCTGACTCTATGCGTCTTCTCATTTGCAAGTCATTTTCTCCATATTTAAGAAAATTATCCTTTGTACCCTTGAGGTACCTTAGGATATGTTTGACTACCATCAAATAGAAGTCACCTAAATCAGACTGACCCTGGCACGTAACTCTTATAGCCAAACTGATATCAAGTCTCAAACACATCATAGTATACATCAATCTGTAAAGAGCTGATGTATTTGGTATGTTGGACACTCTATGTTTTTCATCTTTTGTCTGACGAGACACTCTCCTCGAAAGATAAACACCATGTCTATTGATGTGAAATGATATAGGAGAGTCATATCAGCTTCCTAACCCTATCCTATAAATCTTTATACCTAGTATAAAGGAAGCCTCTCCTAATTTCTTCATGGAGAATTACTTACGACTTATTTTTGATCGATTATAACATACTGACATCATTCTTAATGATCAGTATGTCATCAACAAAGAGCATAAAAAAGACTACATGCTCTCATTGACCTTTCATGCACACTAGGCTAGAAGTCTGGCTGGACATAAAACCTTTAGGCATTCCAGAATGTCGTCCTTACATCCATCTACTAAACCTCAAAGTCATAATATGCTGCAAGAGACAATAAAATACTAATCCACTTTAACATCATTACTGGTCTAAACTTTTCCTTTTAATAATGCCAGATCACTGAGGATTACCTTTCCAGAACCAATATAGAGCCTAGAAGGTCTCTACATTTCATTTGGCTCCCACTACCTCTTTGTAAACCCTTTACAACAAATGAGAACAATTCACACGGGTAGTTTAACCAAGTCCCAGACTTGATTCTAATGAATAGAGTCAATATTGTTTTTATGGCTTCTTAATGCTTCCCAAATCGATGTCAAACATCGTCTTCCTATAGGACAAGGATGATTTTCTTCTACCAAGAAAACTCCAAATTCACCTTCAGGCATCAACCATACCAAAAAGATGACCTAGACATCCTTTCCGACCTACTGGGAAATGTGCAAAAAGCTCACTGCTTAATTAAGCCTGAGTTCCCATCCTTGGTTCATTGATTATTAGATTGACTTCACCAAGTTTAATCTTTCTATGATTCTCACGATCCATAAGAAACTCTTCCTCAATAATAGTGGTCTACTGAGAAACGAACACACTTCGCTTTTCTGAATCATAGAACTAGTATCCTATTGGATTCACAGTATACTGATACTTCTTGGGTACTGTTTATCTTATTGAGTAACTCTTACAAAATAAGATACCATGCTGTGTAACTCTTACATAAGCTAAACAGCCCAAGTCTTAACATATTTAAGATACAGTATCCTTTCTTTCTGTATCTCATACGGAATAGAAAGAAACAGCTTCGAATGGAACTCTGCTTAATAAGAAGTTGTCTTTGGAATATAATCTCACAGATATAGATCGGTAACACTCATTATCAATCGAACCATATTTAATAAAGTCTGATTCCTCCTCACCAAAACATCATTATGTTGTGAAGTACTCGAAGGACTACAGTGAGTAAGAATCTTATTCTCCTTTAAATAAACGAAAAACTTGTTATTAATGTATTCACTTCCTCGATCTAATTAAAGGGATGTGATGTACATTCTGATATGTTTGGTCATCTCCGTGAATACATTATTCATAAACTGGTTAAGTCTTTATGGTCAGATTAAAAATTTAAACATCCTTAACCAGACAGATAAGCGTCTCACGCCTAAATAACCTAAACATATATACCAAAGCTCTGTATCATTTAAGGATTTCGATCTACAAATATTTCTAGTTATATATAATGTCTATTTATTAACTAAAATTCAGTTAATAAAACATTATACTAATTATGCAATATAACTATTGTATTGCATATAAGAAGTAAGTCAAGCTACCCAATAACTTGGACCTGTAAAAAATAACCATTTCTTACTCTTAACTTTACTTCTACAAGCTGTTGCATTATAGTCTCTCTCAGTCCCTGCAACATATTGTAGATATGAGAAGAACATAGTGTATGTCATACCCAGCTTGAGCTGGCATCATATGCCCTAGAAATGTCTATGTTTGTCAAACAAATCTATGGGAATCTTCCTGACAATTATAAGATTTCTAAGGTTGAGGGATTTTCAATACTTAACCTTACTATAGTGGAAACACTTTTTATCTACACGCTCTCTTGTTGATCTTTGGATAAATGTTGCCTCCGAGGATTTTTCTTGGGTATTTGTCTTATCTTCTTCTCCTTGCATATCTGGTCTCACCAGATATACTTGAAGTAAAAGATGAAGCACCCTTTACAAAGAGGGTCATACCTTCTCTATTCTATCCTCTAAAGAGGTGTTATCAAAAATACCTTATGACAAACTCTGATCAATAATAAATTCAAATTTTTATAAATCTACAACACTTCTGTGATTCATCTACCGATCAGAGTAATTCCTAGTACCCTAGAGTTGGACTGCATCAACTATGCACACCAACTGGTTCGTAGTGACCATTAGAGTTGACAGGCCAAAATAACGAAAAATGTAAGTGAAATTATTATTAAATCGCTAATAAAACGTTTTAAATCATGAGTATACTAATTATACATTTTTTATAATCTAACGCCCTCTTGCTGCTTTACATAATCCCGGTAATCTCTCGAACAGGAGGACGATAGTTTAAACTCTTTTAAGCTATACAGCGAGAAATAGATCCCATTGAAATTTACTCGGGTCTCACGCTGTAGCAATATTGGCCTTTGTAAACCCAACAGATAGACAACATTTATCAATTGCATCTCATGCAACTCTTACCACTTGATCCTGAATACACTTTATCCTCACGCTGTAGCAATATTGGGTAAGTGTATTCCAGATTAACTTGTCAATGATCAAATATATGCTACTGATACTACCCTCACGCTATAACAATATTGGGCAATACTTTCGCATATATTTGTCTCATCTCATGTTTAACCGGTATAGTCCAAGCCTAACCGACCAAGTCCCTCACGCTGTAGCAATATTAAAAAAAGGCCGACGTAACTCGTCTAACACTGTATTGACAATTTTGATATGAATCTCCTATACTGATACCAAGCATCTTTTGTCTACTAATTTTGATATGAAGATTCTTAGTGATATAAGGAGCATTGTATTGTATAATGCTATAACGTTCAACTTTTAACGCTAATCATTCTGAACAACACACTCCAATTTGAAATTTTTGCATGTGAGATTCATTTAATACAATTATAATTATTATATCATTGTATTAAATGTTATATAGTTATTTGTTTATGCTTATTAATCGTAATGGAAGCCCCATTAGTGGGGTTAGTTATGCTTGCATAAACAAATATTTTATTTATAAATTATATTCGTATAAAATGCAAAAATTTATTATAGTTGTTAATGATAATAATAATTATTAAAAAAATATTGAATTAAAAAATCTCTCTAAATTAAATTAAATTAAATAATATTGTATTATGAAATAATATTATATAATGATCCCTTTTGTCAATAGGTATTAGACGGTTCACTTCAGTCTTTTCCAATATTGCTACAGCGTGAGAGATTAGTCGATGTGATTTAGGCTAAACCAGTTAAATATAAGATGAGGTAAATATATGCGAATGTATTGCCCAATATTGCTACAGTGTAAGGATTATACAGGTAGCATATATTTGATAATTAACAAGTTAATCTGGAATACACTTATCCAATATTGTTATTGTCTGAGATCTAATATACGTGGGTGTATGCATATGCAATTGTGTTTATTACTTAAAATACGTATCATATACATATTTAACGCTACAAAAGCATTAAAAACATACAATAAACACAATAAGTAATATATTAATCACATTAATATATTAGAAAGGTTGAAAAATCACTTGAACGCGTAACATTATACACGTATTTTCTTAGAGTCCGCATGGAGACCAACTCATTGGCAGTTCTAGTCACCAACTCAGTGGGCTTAGCGAGCTAGAACAACAGCTCCATATCCAGCACAGGATTAACTTTTAATCCCAAAATAACCGGTGGTGTGTATTCTTCATTTTCTCTAAAAGGATGAGAAATGGATATTTAAGCAATTCACAATTGCTTGTTTTGGCACCATAGAAAAAAATGAAACAATTTCATTTTCCCTATTGTTTTTTCTTCTTCTCGGTGCCTTAAAGAAATTGAAAACTTTCAATTTCCTTTTTATTTCCATTTCTCTCGCCCAAATACACACTTCACTTCCTTTTTCAATTTCACACACATCTCACAATATATATATATATAATATAAAATAATAATATAATATAATAATAAAATATATTATATAATATAATAATGGATGCCAACTATTTGGCACCATTTAATAAAATAATATTATATAATATAATAATATATAATAATGAAATATAATTGATTATTTAAATAATCAATGTGTAAAATTACTATTTTACCCCTCATGAATAGTTATCAAATCTACCCCTAATGGGTCCTATGAAATCTCACACTTGGTAAACTCAACCGAAGATCCACAATGCACCACGAGTCATTATACAATTAGTAAATAACATTTATTGACTAATTGTTATATTTAACACTTAAATACAAATATGCACACATTCCTGTGGTAGTGCTAGATATTGTTGGATTAAATAATTTAATCCAACGCACTATCCCAGTGCATAACGAGTACACTCCATATTACGGGACACCCTAGGTCCATGTCCGATTTGTTAAATGAAACTATTCCATAAGTCCGTGAACATTGGCCATGCACACATTACGGAGATACAAATCAGCGCATTGAATCATACAAGCTGAAGTTACAACGCATACGTATAGTCCTTCCGTCATGATATCTTAGATGTATGGGGATATAGATCATCACAGTCAAATCCCCTTGTGCTCATCCCTGTCTTATCTCCAGAATTGTATCTCTCTGAATAATATGTGCAAACTCATTTGCCATATTGTTCCACCCTGTCAGAACTCTTTCCCAGGATTAATGCTTGTGGCCACAAGACTTTCTAAGATATAATCTCGAAACATCTGGATATCTAACTCCCTATGCTAACTAACGGATCCTATATCTGTACACATTGGACTCCATAAGTATCAGACTATATCCAGCGACACTCAACGATCACACTATGAAATGTCTGGACATGTGTGGAACCAAAATTAGTGGATCACTTATAAGCCCATCGTGGCACTCAGATCAAATGAATAGGTATACTACTCAACTTAAGAGGACCCTTCGTTGACGGCCAACATAGGGTGTCTATAGGAGGCCCTCGTTAGTCTATCCTATATCTAGTCCTAATTGGATACTCATATGTCAGTATAAGCTCCAAGCTCACAGTCAGTTAAGAACAACCATCTATACCCTATAGGTACAACATATGTTGATCTATATAAAAAGATATCCATCGACAGACCCGCATCGGCAAAAATAAATCAAGAACAATTATTTGAGAACATATTTGCGCAACTAACATTCCTTAGCACCCGATTGTAACTATGCAGTTACTAGTATATTCCCAAGTCTATGTCCTAACAGACAAAGCTCCAACTCTTGGATCTTCGTTGAGTATTATAACTAGCTAACACTTAGCTGTGCTAATATTTAGCATTTATATCTCTTAACGTGGCTAACTATGGACTCTCATCTAAACTCCTTAGATCTGATCTGAACTCCTTCAGATCATACAATATCTGTAATATTATATTGTATGGTACCATATAAATAGATATTAATGATTTAATAGAAATGTACACTTGTATAAATACACAAGTATATGTACATTCAAGGATGGCACGTAAGCACTAACCCTACCAGTTATAGCATGAGAATAAGGTGTATTTAGGATCAATGGTAAGAGTTGCATAAGATGCAATTAACCAAAGTTGTCTACCTTTTGGGTTTACAAAAACCAATGTTGCTACAGCGTGAGACTAGAGTAGAATGTCAATGGAATATACTTCTTAGTGTATAGTTTAAAGAATTTAAGACTATCATTTTTTTCCGGTTGAGAAATTTAAAGGATTATATAAAATAGAGGGAGAGCGTTTTTACATTAAAAAACGTATAACTGTTATAACATGATTTAAAACGTTATTTATTAGCGATTAAAATATTCTGTTAACATCTTTTCTTTTGTCTTGTCAAGATCAACTAGTTTCAAGCAACCCACTAGTTTGTATCCTTTATGGACACCAACTCAAGAGTACAAAAAATTATGCTGATTGGCTTATGAATCTCAGAATAGTTCTACATTCTGAAAAGCGTGGATATATAATTGATTAGCGCCTGCTGAGTCGTTTATGAGAATGCTTCTCAGAAATAAAAAGAAACATATCAAAAATGGTTGGAAGAAGATTTGAAAGTCAAATCGTACATTCTCAGCTCCATGTCTATGGAGCTCCAAATGGAGCATATCCACATAAATAGTACTAAGAATATAATGCTCTACTTGAAAGAGTTATTTGGTGATCGCCCTCAAGTTAAAATATATAGGATTGCCAAATCTATTTCAAGTTAGACTACTCGAGGGCAGTCCACTGAGTCTCCGTGTCCTCAAGATTATATCTCATGTTTAGAGGTTAAAAATTATAAATATCTCACTGAGCAATACATTTAAGAACTGTTTAATTCTCCAATCACTTCCAAGGTCATTTGTATAGTTCATCATAAATTTCAAAATGCAAGGATTAGCCCTTACTTATGTTGATCTGCATAACATGCTCAAAATAGCTTAAGTATGTTCAGGGTACTTCATTTTCTGTCTTAAAGAATTTTAAGAAGATCAAAGGGAAGAATAAAAGGAAAGCAAATTATGCACCCAAAATGGGTCCTCAAAAGCAAAAGAAAAATAATTCCATTGCAGCGAGGATGGGCATTGGAAGCAGAACCAACTAAAATACCTTGTCATTATTAAAAAAAAAACCCCTCAAGTATGCACTTGCCTATCATTGACATTTCTTTAGCATTTGATACTAATACTGTCTGGGTATTAAATACTGTTTGTCCTTCTCAAATCTGTAATGTGTTAAAGGGTTTGAAGAAAGTTAGACTGCTACAACTTGGAGAAATACAGCTTCAAGTTGAAAATGAAAATTTTCTACAGATCACGGCTAGTGGAAGTTTTAATTTACTTCTTTCATGTAATAAAATTGTTATATTGAATAATTGTTATTATATACCAAACATTATCCGGTAAATCATTTCCATTCCTATATTGGATAGTAAGGGATATCATATATATGTACGGAACTGTTCTTTATGTTTGTATAATTTGGATAATATTTTATTAGCTGAATGTCAATTAATTAATAGTCGTTATATATTAAATACAGCAAAATAGTCATAAATGTACAGGTGAATGCTAATAATAACTTGAAAACTTTAAATGATACAGAATTGTGGTATATGAGATTATGTCACATAAGTGTGAAACGCCAAACTCGTCTAGTTAAAGATGATAATATACCTAATCTAACCATAAAGCCTTATCCAATTTTTGAATCTTGTAATAATGAAAAAATAATCAAAACTCCATTTATTGGTGTTGGACACTGATAAGAGTTCATTAAGTCTAATATTTCTATTTTTCAAACTTGTTATTTATTCGTAGACATTAAGATTATTTGACTTTTAATGTATTTTATTGTTATTTTTGTAGGTTTAGAGTCAATAGAGTAAATAAGATCAAAACTTTAATGAAAATAAGCCAAAAACATCAAATTGCTATAATGAATTGCTGCAGTAACGAGCTACAGTGATCTCCTATAATACTCAGTGCCACGACGCCCAAAACAGTGTCTCAACGCCGCGGTGTGGGTGGTGGTGAACAATATTTTCTACAGTAACTCGTGACCAGTAATTTGAAGACATACTTATAAATAGAATGGCAAAAACCCTAATTGAAGAAAAAAAAATGAGAAGAAAAGAAGCAAAAACTTAAAAAAAAAATTCATAACATAAAATCAAATATCAAATCTAAAGATTGAAAAACCAAAATCAAAATTCAAACTTCAAGTCAAGATTGAGCGATAAACACATCAAGAAGTCACTTTAATTAGTTTTTCTTTTCTTTTCTTTATCATTATGTTCTTGTTCTTGTTGATCTTTATGAATTGATTAGATACTTTCAGTTTTGTGATAGGCTAAATTGTTCATCTAGGGTTTAATTATGTAAACCTAATATGGATTTGTTACAGTGATCTGCTATAGTACTCGGTGCCACAACGCCCAAAACAGTGTCTCAACGCCGCGGTGTGGGTGGTGGTGAACAATATTTTCTACAGTAACTCGTGACCAGTAATTTGAAGACATAAACTTATAAATAGAATGGCAAAAACCCTAATTGAAAAAAAATGAAAAGAAAAAAAGCAAAAACTTAGAGAAAAAATTCACAACATAAAATCAAATATCAAATCTAAAGATTAAAAAATCAAGATCAAAATTCAAGCTTTAAGTCAAGATTGAGCGATAAACACATCAAGAAATCACTTTAATTAATTTTTCTTTTCTTTTCTTTATCATTATGTTCTTGTTCTTATTGATCTTTATGAATTGGTTAGATACTTTCAATTTTGTTATAGGCTAAATTGTTCATCTAGGGTTTAACTATATAAACCTAATATGGATTTAAATTGTGTTAATTTTTAATTTATGAAATTGATACATTTAATTGATTCATTTTATTTATGTTTATTTCTTTCATTATACCTAATCATTATTTTGAATGATTGAAGAACCATGATGAAGTTGACAAAGAAATTCATATGTTTAGCCTAAGATAGTTTAATGCATGATCATAGAGTAACAACTATAAGTTCCATCTAGAATAGACATATACTTAAGTGGCATTTATAGTATAATTTAAACTTGATCTTAATGAATTACATTTTGATTTAATTACCATAAACATATATGTTAGAATGCGTAATATAGTCACTTGACTATCGACAAAGGCTTGTGATGAGATTAGTGTCTAAGCCAACCAATTGGTATTAAGGAATTAACTAAGTGGTTAACGAGTCCAATAAAATATTAAGGGATAAGTCAAAATCCTAGATTATATTTATTTGTGAATTCTATTATTTACTTTTATTCAGTTTAATTGATAAAGTAAATTAGTTAAATAAATTTTAGATTGTTATTTTCTAAATAAAAGTTCAATATGTATAATTTTAGTACTAGATTTATAAAATTAGATAACATAGTCCTGGTGGGATTGATATCTTAACTTAAAATCTTATATTACTTGATACGATAGCGTGTGCTTGCGCTTAACTACTATAGTATCAATCAAATTTTTGGCGTCGTTGCCAAGGACTAGTTTTATTTATTTTTTAGATTAATACTAATACCAAACTACTTACTTTTAATTCAGATTTTTGTTTTATCTTCTTCTTTTTTATTTTGATTTTTTCTTTATTTTGCTTTGACAGTTCATACCATGGAGGAAAACAATGATCACATTAATAATCCTGTGTTTAAGCCCATGATACCACAGAGAGCTTTGAAAGAGTATGCTATCTCAACTACAAATGATGTTCAGTTTAGTATTCGACGATCAACCGTCAACGCTAATAACTTTGAAATCAAGTCGAATATTATTTAAATGCTGGAAGAAACTGTACAGTTTAGCAGAGCTCCCAATAACAATCCTAACATACATATTTATGATACCTTCAAATACAACGGAGTCTCTGACGATGCCATCAGATTAAGATTATTCCATTTCTTCTAAGGGACAGAACCAAAAGTATGTTGATGTTAATGCCGTCAAGATCTATATTGACGTGGGAGGATTTAGCACAGAAGTTCTTAGCCAAGTTCTTTCCACCAACAAAGACGACAAAGATGAAAAATGACATCACCTCATTTAATCAGATTGATGGAGAGTCATTGTATGAGGCATGAGAGCGCTTGAAAGACGTGTTGAGGAAGTATTCTCATCATAGAGTCCCTAAATGGCTATTAGTCCAAACATTCTACAATGGATTAGTAGGCCATTTAAGGACCATTGTAAATGCTACTACTGAAGGAGCTTTAATGAATAAGTCTATAAATGAGGCTTATGATCTATTAGAAGAGATGGCGTCAAACAGTTACCAATTACCAATAAACAAAGTTACAACCAAAAGAATAACCAGTATATATGAAATTGACGCATTAAATGCATTAATAGCTCAAATCAATACTTTACCTAAAATGTTTAATGCATTGAATAACGTCAAAACCCGATAAGTGACATACAATTTTTGTAGTCATAACCATATGAATAGGCGATGCATGAAAGTAGTGAATTATGTGGGTAACTTCAATCGTCAACAACTTAACCCACAATCGAATTCCTACAATCCAGTATAGAGAGATCATCCTAACTTCTCTTGGCGTTACAACCAAGAAAATTCATATAGACTAATGAATCTTTTAGGATTTTTGTCACCACCAGAGAAGAAACTAACATTGAAAGACATATTTATGCAATATATAAAATCTAATAATGTCATCCTATAGAATCATTCAGCATCTTTAAAGAATTTAAAATTTCAAATGGGATAACTTGCTGCTGCAATTAATAGGAGACCTCAAGGCACTTTACCAAGTGATACTATGATAAATCCAAATGGGATTGTAAAGTAATGTCAAGCCATCAACTTGAAGAGTGGTAAGATTTTACAAGAAAACACATCCACACCACCATCATCAAGTATAAAGGAGAAGGAAGTGTAGAAAAATAAAGTGCAACCATATAGACTGCCTATTCCTTTTCTTCAAAGGCTACAGAGCTGTAAAATAAGTATTAAAACAAAAAATCACCAGCATATTTGTTTAGAAAATATTGCAGAATCTCAGAAAAGTACAAAAATCTGAATAATGAAACATTCAAAAACTGGTATTCAAGTGCAGCAACATTCTAAAATGCAAAAAAATGACAACACAATAGAAAATACTAGTAACAAATAGTAGAATTAGCCCATAAACACTATATTACTTGACTGTTGTAGCATTGATGTGGTACCATCAAACACCAAAGAGCTCAAAGACATAAAAATGTTGAATCCTCACATAAAAAATAAAGCGTTAAGGCATAAAAAGAGAAGAAAGAAAAAGTAGTACGATAACAATGTCTAATATAAGTTTGGGGGTGGAAAACACACTTTCTTGTGTTTATTTTGCTGTTTATATTGGTTGGTTGTCTTGTAGAGTAAATTTTTTTTTTTTTGGTCTAGTTTTGGTTAATACAGTGATCATTAGTCTATGATATGAAATAGAATATTGGCTAAATTTATTTTCACAAGTTTTAGGAAACAATAGATGCTTAAGATAATTCTTATATCATGAATTTTGGACAAAATTCAAGCTTATTTTTTATCACTTCTTCTTAAGCACATTGAAATAAGCATGTATTAGTTGAATTTTTTGCTTAGAATTATTCATGCTTAAGTAGTACACCACAGTCTCGAAGACCAATACTCTAGAACTTGCTTGATTACTATTTAAGAAAAAATTCTACAATTCACATGCTTAGGGAAATGACATTAGGCCATCTTTGGACCGTTTAAGCCTTTTCGAGCCTACCTTATATGTATATTTATCCCTAGTCACCCCGTTTGAGCCTAATTATCCTTTTTTTAACCACATTACAAGCCTAAAGACTTTGAGATTACTTACCCTAAAATCTACCGATAGTGCCATAAACCTTAAATTTACTTTAAAATATTTTTAAAATGAAAAAAGTTGTGGATGTATAAAAGAAGAGTGCTGCAATAAATAAGTAATAAGTCTTAAAGGTGTATATCAATCTAAGTTTGCAAGTAAATAAAAAAAGAGAAAAATATATTTAAATGCATAATATCCCTAGCGTGAGAAAAAGAAGAAATTCATTGTAAAAGTAATTAAAAGAAAAGTGGGAATAACATAAGTTTAAGGGGAAAAGATGAATAATCAAAGAGAATGAATCAAGAGGTTTCTAAGTAAAGTGTAAGTGTTAATGGTGTGATTTGCACTTTATATATATATATTTATATCTCACATTTACCTTAACCTTACATTACAAACTAATTAAAGTCCTAACTAAATCCTTAGATATGTGTATTTCTACATTAATAGAGAGTAGTATGAAAAGTAAGCTTATAGTAGTGTTATAATTGAAATTATATCAAGATATCATTGTTATGAACTTTCTTAAGTATTGAGTAAATCTATGTTCTATTTAACTAATTACTTGCTTATTACACACACACACACACATAAGTGATCATTTATAAAGGAGAATGAAGTACTTGATGAATGGTATAAAGATTGTTGAAAGTTGTTTATCAATTTCTGAAAAGTCTTGTGGCATTTTAACAACCTTAATTTGAGACAAAGATATTGATCATCTAATCAATCGAAACTTAATTTTAGTTTTTAATTTCTATTTAGAGTCATGAATAAATTATGAATGCTTCTTTTCGAGCAAAATCTTATGTTTGGGAGTGTTTGATAAGGGTTCATTAAATCTAATATTTTCATCTTCCAAACTTAATATTTGTTCGTAAAAATTAAGATTATTTGATTTTTTATGTATTTTATTATTATTTTTGTAAGTTTGAAGTCAATGAAGCAAATATAGTCAAAACTCTAATGAAAATAAGCCAAAAATATTAAACTGTTACAATGAATTGCTACAATAACTAATGAACAATAATTTGAAGACATATAAACCTATAAAGAGAATGCAAAAAACCCTAATTGAAAGAAAAAAAAATAAAAGAAAAGATGCAAAAACTTAGAGAAAGAATTTACAACACAACATCAAAAATCAAATATTAAAGCTAAAGATTGAAGAACTAAGATCAAGATTCAAGCTTCAAGTCAAGATTGAGCGAAAAGCACATCAAAAAGTCATTTTGATTAATTTTTCCTTTTATTTATCATTATGTTCTTATTCTTATTGATCTTTATGAATTGGTTAGATACTTCTAATCTTGTGATGGGCTAAATTTTTCATCTAAGATTTAACTATGCAAACGCAGTATGAATTTGGATTGTGTTAATTTTTAGTTTATGAACTTAATACATTCAATTTAATTTATTCTATATTGTGTTTATTGCTTTCATTATACCTAATCATTATTTTGAATGATTGAAAAACTATAATAAAGTTGACAGAGGAATTCATGTGTTTAGCTTATGATAGTTTAATGCATAATCATAGAGTAACAACTATGAATTCCATCTAGGATAAACATATACTTAAGTAGCATGTATGGTATAATTTAGACTTGATCTTAATAAATTATATTTTGATTTGATTACCATATATATATAAATGATTGTTAGAATGCGTAATATAGTCACTTAACCATCGACAGAGGCTTGTGATGAGATTAGTGTTTAAATCAATCAATTAGTATTAAGGGATTAACTAAATAATTAATGAATCCAATGAAATATTAGAGGACGAGTCAAAACTCTAGATTATCTTTATTTGTGATTTTTTGAATAAAAATTAAGTATATACAATTTTAATATTTGATTTATAGAATTAGATTGCATAGTCCCTATGAGATCGAAATCTGAACTTAAAATCTTATATTACTTGATACGATAGAGTGCGTTTGCACTTAGCTACTATAGCATCAATCAGACACAACACTACTGATTTATTAGAACTTATACATAGTAATGTATGTGATCCAATGAATCACACTACAATTGATGACTTTCAATACTTCGTTATCTTTGTTGATAATCTATAATGATTTGGATATGTATTTCTTATAAAACACAAGTCAAAATTTGGATAAGTTTAAAGAGTTTTGAATCATAGAGAAACAATGGTGTTTCTCTATATAGTCCTCCAGATTGATGCGGTAAATACATGAGCAGTGAAATTTTTAATTATTTAAAGAAAAATAAGATTCTTGCTTAATATTTTATGGTGCACCTGGTGGACCGCAAAATTGGAATTAATTCCAGCGCCATTGATCTCTTTGCCTTGAATATAGAGCCTTCTCATAGAATGACCCATTCCCTTGGATCACACAGCAATTACACTGATATTCTTCGAGAAATCAAGTCCCATTGACTACAAATGCCGAAGAAGAAACCCATGAGAAAGTCCCAAGTCCCATTGACTACAAATGCCGAAGAAGAAACCCATGAGAAAGTCCCAGGATGCTGTTTGGAATCATGTGAGAGAATATTTTCTCATGACTATCCGTCTAAAAAATATGATTCAATCAGTTCTCAAAGGATGATAAATAAAGGCAAAAAAAATTGACACATCAAGAAAAGAACTCTACAATCTCTCAAGAAAACATCAGAATGTCGCTTTGGTCCCCCTAACATATCCAATGGAAAAATGGACAATAACTAAATGGTTGTGACATGTTCCCTTCTATTTCCAAGTCCCTAGCATTCACCAATCGGCTAGAACCCATTTACACCATATACAAATTCTATAACAGAACTATTTCCACAAAAACTAGCAAGAGAACCAATTGGGATGAAAAACTACATTAGTTGCAGCACAGAGCAGATCATTAACAAGTTGATAAGTATTTGATATATACCTTAGATCAAAATGACAAACAATTACTTAACAAAAATGTAAATGAAATGCCAAGTCTGATAGCACCATCAAAATCAGATAAGAGTATTACAAAACACATTTCAAATGTAAGCAGAACCAACCTGTGCAGCATCAGAAATCACTAGTAACAAAGGCACTGCCTAAAATAGTTTCCCATATATCTCCCCGAGTTCGATTTTCTTCAGTAAAACCAGCAGCACGAGCTTTGGCAAAAGAACGAGAGCCCTTCCTCAGTCCAATCTGTATCATATAAATCAACCAAAGAAAAGAAATATGCACTCAGGCAAGATAAACTAATACACACTATATAAGCAATTATTATTATTATTAAAACAAAAACTGAAAAAGCATGGTGATAACCTTGACAACAATATTAGATTTTGCCTCAGCAAGGGAATCCCTCAAATTCTGACCTTGAGCAGGTCCCTGAACAAAAGAAGAAAGTATGCAGCATACAGTTATTCTTTGCTGAAGTGGACACCTACCTTCAATAGAATGTCAATGGAATATAAAATAAATTGTGAAACCAAACTTATCAGCAGTCCCGTATAAAAGAAGAATATAAAAGCATGCAACAGAAAATGTTACAAGAGACTACCTGACAACTAATTTAACAAACACAGTACTTTCAGCAATTTAATGAATTGCAAAATGATGAACAAAGTGAAAGATGATAATGAGACCTGGGAACCCTAACCAATAACACCAATCTAATTAATCCCCTTGAATGCATCCGGCAGCAACTGGAACAAATCCCTACCTCCTTTCACAATGTACTACAAAAAAACACTTTATTAATTAATTAACAAAATGACAGATATCAAATGCGTGTTATAAAATGTGTACCTCGTCGTGGCCAGCGAGGGAGATCTTCTCCTTCTTGAACACAGAGGTCTCAAAATCGAGGGACATCGGAATCAACCGCCGGCACCGCCACCATTTGAGCGCCCAGAACCGGAGAAGGAGCCGACGCCGTTTCCCCTGCTTGTAGCTTTGACGACCTCAAGGACTTAGAAGTCGAGGAGAGAAAGCCTAGATTAGAAGGCTTGAATGCGGGTTTTGGGGTTTTAGATGAAGACGAGGGTGTAGGTGTCGAGAGGGAGGGAGTGAACGAAGTAGCCGCCGCCATTTGTGCCTCTTATGGCAGACAGATGAGACAGCTTAGAGTCAGATACTTTCGACTCGAGTGACGAAATGAAGTCGCTCTTATAGCAGAGACGTGATTGTTATCCCTCGCTATTATGCTATGGGATGTATTGTGCGCCGCGTCCGTTGGGTTCTGCGCAGGCGCACGCCACAAATGAGGGGCAAATGGTAAAATCATCCGTAAACTTTTAAATCAATTAAAATTCATCTCTTTTTTAAAAAAAATGATTAAATTTAAAGTAAATTTAAAGCGAATTTAATATATAAAATTAAAATTCACAAATGAATATAAGTATAAATTTGATGACATATATGATAAATATCCATTAGGATATTTATGAATATTTTTATTTTTATTTAAAAAAAAAATCAAATGATGTTATTTTATTATAGTCTTAAATAAAAAATTTTAAAAATAATTTTATCTTTCGTTTAATTTATCAACTATTTTCATTCTTATTTGTTATACAAACTTCGTTCTACAATTTTGTCATCTCTAATTCTTTATTTTTATAAAATTATTGGCTAGCGCTCGTCAAATGTTTAATAATTCTCAAATGATTTATTTCGATCTTTCTTTAATTTTTATCTTTCTAACATGACATTACTTACATAAATAATATGAATATTTTAAAGAGATAAGTTGACTTTGTTGCTTAACTTTTTTATTTATTTTCTTCACATGATTGAGATTGATAACTATTTTGTTTAAATTTTTTATTCTTTGTATGAAAGAGATTGATAGTCATTTTATTTTATTTTTTTAACTCTTTTAATATTTAATATATTATTAGTTTAGTTAGTTAGTAAATTAACTTATCTTAAAACTATAATATGCCAATATAAATTTGTTTATAATATTTATTCTTAAATCTTGAATTAAGTACATTTCTATTAAATTTGGTTGTTTAATAATTAGGTTGTCTAATATTTGTGTTAACTATTTATGAGTTATTTTTCTTAGTTTTAACTTGAGAATGGGTTAACTTTTATGAAAAGATTTTTATTAAAATTTAAATTTGATATATAATTTTGATTGCTATATTTATAAATTTTTTAAAAATTAATTTTATGATTATTATATTATTATATTAATTTATAATCCTTTTAAATTTTATAAATAATTTATTGCGAGTTTAGAAAGGAGTACATAATTATAGATCGAATTTAATAATAAAATTCTAAACTTGCAATGAGTCTTAAAAAAAATATAGTATTTTTTTAAGTAGATATCCATTTCAAATAAATTCTTTTGAATAATATTGAATTTTAAAGAATTTTAAGGAAAATAAAGACTTGTCGTAAATTAAATATTCAGTATCTACTATCAAATAGGATAGGGCGACATGCTATATATTGTTAAAATAGTCTTTAGTAATTTTGGAATCAATAAAATAGTTAATTTTGTGTCCCATACTGCAAAGTCACGTGACACTACTACGAAATGAAGGAGAGAAGAAAATATCTCCAATTTCGCTTTGTGTATCATTTTTATGCGGTTAGTATCTACATTTTTTTGTTCTTTTTATTTTTTTTATTTTTTTGGCAAAGGGACTTGATTCAACGAGAAACAAAGTGACAATAAGGAAGATAGCTTAGAATGAGTCTCTTCAATCCAAATTTGAGAATTTGAGAAACTTAAGACCAATTTCGCCTACTTGTAAGCGGTTTAGTTAAAAGATCTAGAAACAAAATTAAATACTAAAATGCCTAGGTTACAAGCCATGCCCTCAATTTCTAATAAAATGCAGCCAACTTTAGTGTTGAAATATGCTTTTTACTATATGAACTTTATGACATTTGAGCAATCTAATTCTACTTGAATTGGCCTCAAGCCTAAATCAAATGCCCACTTAATTCCCTGCACACTAGCATAAGCTTCCATAACTTCTACATAAACTTTAAGTAGAGTTGTATGGCTACTGAAGCCATGACATCACTAAAGGAATCCCTGATCATGATGCCAACACCTGTCTTGGTTTCAAACTCCTTTAAAGTTGCATCAACATTTACTTTGTAAGAGCCAGGATTAGAAGAAAGCCAAGCTATTGGAGGAAAGGTCTGAATACTAGTAGTAGCAGATAATGAATGAGATTGAGATGACTGGTAAGATTTTAGAATAGCTTTTGCTTGGAGGACAACTAAACCTAAATCCTTTAAGATCCTTTCTAATTGAAACTTATTCCTTGTCCACCATACTAGCAACAGAATTATTATCAACAGCTCCACTTGTTCTCTTAGGAAACCTTCTAATATTTTAGAAAGCAATCCATAGATATTATTAAGGTATTTAAGATTGATGGAGCAAAATGGGATAAAGACCAGATTTTCCTTGAGTATTTACAGTTCAATAATGCATGACTGACATCCTCTATTTATTTTCTGCACTTGCTGCAAACTACATCTTTAGAGATCTTTCTTTTCCACAAGTTCGACTTTCTTGACAACTTGTTAATACAGACCCTCCAAGCAAATATCTTCACTTTTGCTAGAATGTTCAGATTCCAAAGAAAAGTCCACCGCCTAGCCTTATTATTTGACGATAAAGCCTAGTCATGGTTCTTTAAATGCCTTGCCACATGGTAGCCACTCTTAACCGTATAGAAACCTTTTTTTTTATCATAATGCCAAAACAATCTGGCTTAAGGAGGGGTACCAACTTTTCCCATTCCAGAGAAAATACAAGAAGAAGAAGAAATCATATTCAAGGCCTTGCAGATGGCAATGGATAGTGGACTGAAGAGGAGAGTGAATTGGAAAGTATATTCTGTAATCATTTTAGGGAAATTTTCACCTCTTCTAATCCCAACCCAGTATGCATGGAAAAAGCCATGGTAGGGCTAAAACACTCAATCACTAGTGAAATGATTTCCTAGCTTGATAGATGTTTCACTGAGGAAGAGATATTCAGAGCTCTTTCTCAAATGCACCCTCTGAAATTCCCAGGGCCAAATGGAGTATCTGTAGGTTTTTTCCAGAGGCATTAGGCAGTTGTCCAAAATTTGGTGTGGAGTATCTATAACAACATCCTAAATGAGTTAGGTGATATATCTCTAATAAACCATACCCACATGGTCATCATCCCTAAATGTAAGAACCCTAGGAGGATAGGTAAAGATAGACCTATTAGCCTTTGCAATGTGATTTATAAAATCATTGCTAAAGCCATAACTAATAAAATGAAAAACATGTAGGATGATTTTATTCTCCCAAATCAGAGTGCATTTATCCTCAATAGATTAATTTCAAATAATGTATTAGTAGGGTATAAATGTATGCACAAGATTAAAGGGATCAAGAGGGATAAACAAACTAGGCAGCCCTAAAACTTGATCTTAACAAGGCCTGTGATAGAATGAAATGGTCTTTTCTAGAAAAAGGTTATGATCAGGTTGGGGTTCTCATCTAATTGGACAAGTTTAGTCATGAAGTGCATATCCTCTCCTAACTACTTAGTATTGATTAATGGTGTTCCAAGAGGTTTCATCAACCCCTAAAGTGATCTAAGACAGGGTTGACCCTTGTCTCTATACCTTTTTATTCTAGGAGTTGAAGCTCTCTCTTCTTTATTGGAGGTGGCTAAGAAAATGAAGCACATGCATGGTATAAAGTTCTCAAAATAATTATTTGTAACTCACCTTTTATTTGCTAATGATATCCTCATTTTCTCTAAGGCTAATCCATTAGATTACAGAAAGTTGAAATCTATTCTAGACATCTGCTCTAAAACCTTGGGACAAAACATCAACTTCGAAAAATCTTCAATATTCTTTAGTCCAAACACAAAGCTCGAAAGAAAGGTAGAGATATGTAGCATCTTAAGGTTGGGAACAGTTTTAATGTATGAAAAATATCTGTCTCCCCTCTATGAATGGTAAGAATAGAAGGGCCTCATTTCAAAGCTCGAAGAATAAAATTTAGGAAAAAATATGCAAGTGGAAGTCGAATTGGTTTTCTTTTAAGGGGAAGAGATTTTAATCAAAGCAGTTGTTCTTTGTATTTGATTGAGATGAGAACTTTTTCTTTTCTTTTCCAATTGTATAGTTGCATTTGTAGGTGTTATTATAGCTTCAGGTCATGTTTGGTATCAAGTAGGGGTAGCGACCGAGGGTTGGGGATTGAGATTACACTCCCCAACCGTATATTTAAATTGTACGAGAATTTTTATATCAACTTTATATTCAATATATGTCATTTTAAGTTTATGATAGAGATCTTCATAGGTACCTTATATTTGATATAATTTTTAATTTTTTAAATATTATTCAATTTAACTTTGTAAAATAATTTTTTATCCAATACAATCATAATATACAAAAAAAAAAAATTATAAACATCATAAGAAAATATAAACTACATTGAGTCTTCAAAATATAAACATCACATGAATATAATATATCTTTTGTTTGTTCATCTTTATCTTCCTTTTCTTCCTCGATAAATGAGTTCACTTCAATTTGAAAGCAAGTGTCTAATATTAAATATAATTAAAAAAGAAAGAAATTAAAAATAAAAAAGAATGAGAATAAAAATTTTAAAAATATAACGTAAGTAAATTTTATACTTCAAATTTAGCATATAGCCAACTTTGATTTGTATAAATAAATAAAATTTTCCCACATTAGGATTTTTTTTAATTTTATTTTTAAATTGGGTATTTGAGGTGGGTCTGGAGAAATCAACGTATCCCCAAACTCAACTCGAATTTAATTTAAGTTTGGATTACTGTACCCAAACCCGCCCTATCCTCCAAAAATACCTAAAATACAACCCGAAAACTCTCCATTTGGGATGGGTCCTAACAACATGGGAAATTTTTCCACCTCTAGTATCAAGTTATGTTTTGCTCCTAAAAACTCAAAATGATTAATATTTGCTTAGCAGATCATTTTTTTATGCACAAGTGTAATTTGTTGAAAAGATTAGTAAATTTGTTTTTTCTTCAATTATTTTTATAAAAAAAAAAAAAGCAAAACCATCAATTTAATGTATTCTTAAAAGTTAAAATGGGTCTCACAAGTAAAAAGATAAAAATTATTTATTCTCCTGAATTTCAGTGAATGAGACCTAAGGTTTTCAGGCATAAAACCCAAAAACTTTAGACTGAAAGAGCTTAAAGACGACTTCGACCATATAAGGCCCAACAAATAATACCATAAACATCTTCCAACCGAGGTACGACTAGTCTCTCATCTATCATGTTTGGCCAGCTTCCTAAAAGAGAGACGACTAGTCCACACCTTCCGAACTAGTCAGAATAATGGTCAAAATCTAGCTATCTTGTTCGATTAGTCTCCTAAAGAAAAACTACAATTTCTTTGAGTTGGTTAAAGTAATAATTGAAGCCCGACTACCCTACTCAGTTATAGTCACTACCATAAAGCCAAATGAAACAGTAGTTGAACATATACTATCCTGTCAGACCAGGCTCTAAACAATGAGAGATAACCTCTACTCGTAATAAGCAAAGGAAGGAAAAAAAATGATCATCTCAAACAATTGAAACAGTCTTTAAAAAGGACTTAACTTGTAAGTGACGTAGATAATTATGGATAAAGTCAAATTTATAAAATAAAGGGATATTTCTAGAAACTCAATGCAAATCTTACTAATGCAAGGAAAATCAAGTGCAATTTTAAGAAAACTCTGATTATAGAATTCAAAAAGAGAAAGTCTATAAAAACCCTCACATTAAAAAGGATTTAAAGAGTCTATAAGTAAATCCTAAATCGCCGCCATATAAATAAAGGAAATGATTAGCACTAAAAGAGAGCATCGACAAATTGAGAACTAAAGTATTGAAACTAATCTTCTCATAAAAAAGTGTCTTTAGATAAAGAGCAACATGCTCACTTACCATTTAATTTCTTTTGCTTTACTTTCTTTTTTTTCGAGCACTTTCTAACTTAAGCATGAGAGTGCCCATGCTGAAAAACTCTAGCACAACCTCACATTCTTTTTAGTTGCAGGGTTCTCATCGGATACCAAGGCTATAAGGAAAAAAAACGTTCTCAGTTGGCTCAGTCTTCGATCTCATCTTTACTATCAAAGCCAAGCTTTCAAACAATCAACAAATTCAATCGTTAATCTCAAATTGATCAATTTAGAGGTCAATAATTAAGCTCCATCTATAGGAATCAAACAAAAAAAAAATACTATCAAAATCAAAATGATAGTATGAAAGATATGTGATTGAAAATTGTCATCACATGTTCTATGGCTGCACGAAATAATATGTAAACCCTATTATCTTATGAGAATCCTAGTTCACAAAACTCAAATAGGTTTTTAAAAATATAGCCTACCAACTATTTAAACCAGCAAGAAGGGCCATCAACATGGTAGAAAGCTTTGAAAGAAAAACTAAAAAAGTCTCGACAAAAAAGAAACAAACTTAAGAAGATGATGTCTAAACTTTTAGAAATGCAGCACTCTAAAAAAACAGAAGAGTCTCGTTCCCACTCTGAGTCACAATAACAATTCTTGCCTTCAAGAAGTGTTATTCCGATAAAAGAAAAGTAGGAAATCCCCCTCGATCAACTTAGAGACAACAAGGGAAAAAGATTACAATAGAGCCTTTTAAAGGGAGAGTTTCCATCAAAACTGGCAATCATGCCAAGGTGATCACAACCAGTCCCTCAACCATTCACAAGTTGAAGACCCACATCTCAATGGATGAGCTAATCGTAACCATAATCTAGAGGACTTAAACAAGGTAAAAGATCCTAAAAGTTTTCGAGGAGCCTGGAAAAAGATCATCAACAATTACAATAACTTAAATAAGGTCATACTAAAAGTATAAGAGATTTTATACATATATCATAAGGAGGTAATCCACATTGGAGCATTTGATTTACCTATTGCATTAGAGGTAATAAAGGATAGGCTTAAGATAAATTAATTATGGTATTTTTTTATCAAAAAATTCATCCACTACCTATGCAACTGCCCACAAGTAGGCTCTTCAACATATCAAGATCGAGAAAGAAAAAGTCGTAAAAGGAAAAGTGAAGCAAACACACAAGAAAAGAATAAAAAGCAAGACTTCAAAAATTCTTGATTAATGAAATTACAAGAAGTGTTATTAATCACTAATTGTAAAAAATATGGGAAAGGTAAAGTGAAATCAAGACCCTATGACCCTTTACCATAGAAATCTCATATCTTTTAATTGTTTAATTATTAGTTTTAACATCTTTGATTTTTTTAACCAACTTAGTATTTAAATTAGACTAGGTAAAGTTAGGTTACTAGCACCATAAAAATTAGCATTAATTTAAAAAATAATCCTTTAGGGAACAATACTTCTTACTATTCTATTACTTACTCATGGCATGTGTGCTTGCAGTTAAAAATTTTCTTATGTTAGTTTCACGAATATAGAGCTTGTGAAAATAGGGACCCTCGTGGTTCGCCTTGTTTTATATAACATAAAACCCCACAAGGACTCTACAACCATTAAGATTCAACTGACATAAGGTCATATCTAAATAAGACAACATATCTATAAAAAAAGCAGCTGAAGTGGCAGCCTCAATATAAACTCAAAAAAAATATCAAGTTTAAAGCCACATTCCTATTTTATGGCAAACTAACATATTTATCTCTCCAGGAACCCTCAGAGTAATGGAATTTGTAATCTTTATCCTCTTCCTAAGCTCAGCAAGGACTACCTCATTCACACCAAAATGGTCTCGTTTTTTTTCACTTTCCTTAGGGCTGTGGCTTGGACTTCTGAGATTACGGCTTGGATGCTTTGTAAAATGGCTTCTTTACTCTTATTTTCATCACATTTTGATCTTCTTTAAGCTCTGATTGGTTAGAACCTACAAGATAACACTATATGCATAAGTGGTTGTATTTTAATACTCAAAACAAGCAAATATCATATTAAGAAGGGTACTAAACAATATATGAAATGCGTGCTTATCACTTGTACAACGAGTCATCGATCCTTGGGTTGAGCTACTTCTAGCACCAGAGACCTCCCTAAGGCGATCTAGACCTTAACCAAAGACATTTTAGGATTCATCTATAAAAGATATGATCACACACTAGACAAGATCAAGAGATAAAACCTATTAAGGAACTTCTTATAAAACTCACCAATAAGACACTAAAGGGACAAAAGATTGTCAGAGAATAAAAAAAATGCAAGGAAAAAAATAACGTGAAAATACAGAGCCTATGAAAAAAGCACTTACTAGGAAAGAACACCAAACAATGCGAAAGTGAAAAGAAAACTTCTTTAATCACAAAAATGAAGCGCTATTTAGAGAATGACAGATGAAAAAGTAAAGAACTAAAATAGCCATAAAATCATATATACTACTGGATAAAGAGAGATCTTAACCATTGATTCAAAATATGAAAGGTCTAAAAAAATGGAAAAAAAAATTATCTCCTCAAGTAAAATGTATGATCGATAATAATTCCCAAGATGATGACACATCACCTAGGAAAAGGAATAACTACTTATTAAAACTGTCACTTAGTGGAAAAATCTTAAAGGATTGCGAAGACCGAGTGCAATGAAAGGCGCTGACAAAAAATAATAAGTCTAATTACTGCCATAAATTGCACACCAACTAAAAATGGGCCTAAGGAGTGTTCATTCAACAAAGATAAAGCCCACCTCACAAAAGAATAAATATAACAGGGCTAAAGAATCAAGGATGTTGGTTGAACACAAGGCTTTCAATAAGCACCTCAATCAAAGAATATTATTTGTAAATTTTTTAGTGTCAAAACAAGTTAACATTACAAATTAAGGGACCTTTGTTTGTCCCCTGAATTTTTACAATTGAGGCCCAAGGTCTTTGGCCCATAAAGCATCAAAATCTTACACTAAAATAGCCTAAAGAGGACCTTGAACATATAAGATCTAATAGAAAAAGGTGTTTGCATATAAACATCCTTGAACCGAGGTAGCTTCTCTGAGCTAATCAGAATAATGGTCTCCTAGCTACCTTATTTAGTTAGGCTCCTAAATGAGAGAAGACTAGTCTACACTCTCTGAACTAGTTAGAAATGATCAAAACATGACTACCCTATTCAGTCAGTCTTCTAAAGAACTACGATTTCTTGAGCTAGTTAGAGCAATGGTCGAAACTCAGCTGCCTTGCTCGGTTAGACTTACCACCATAAGGCCAAATAAAATAGTAGTTTAAACATCGACTATCTTATCTGACTATGCCCTAAATATAGAGAGATAACCTCTGCTCGTGATGAGCAGGGAAAGGTTTAAAAACGACTACGTCAAATAGTCGAAACAATCCTTAAATAGGACTTAACTTGTAAGAAATGTAGAAAACTATGGATGAAGTCAATTTTTCAAGGAAGAATCCTAAAATAAAGGATATTCCTAGAAATTCAATGCAAATCCTACTAAGCAAGCATGATCAAGTACAATTTTAAGAAAATTCTTATAATAGAATCCAAGAAAGGAAAGTCTATAAAAACACCAACATTAAAAAGAATTCAAATAGACTATGAGTAAATCCCAAATCATCACTCTATAAATAGAAGAAATGATTAGCATTAAAATGGATGGTCAACACACAGAGAATTGAAGTATTGAAATTAAGCTTTTTATAAAAGGCATGTCTTTGGATAAATAGTAACCTACTCATTTACCATTTAACTTCTCTTGCCTTACTTCATCTTTTTTTTAGCACTTACTAACTTAAGTATTGGAGTGCCCATACTAAACAAACTTCAGCTCAGCCTCACATTCTTTTTGGTTGCAAGGTCCTCATCAGATATTAAGGTTGGTAGGGGAAAAAAGGCATTCTCGGTTGGCTTAGTCCTTGGTCCCATCTTTACCGTCCAAGTCAAACTTCTTAACAATCAAAAATTTAGCTGGTGATCTCAAATTGACCAAATTTAGGGATCAACATTTTCAAATAAGTCTTGTAATTGAAGAAACAAAATTAGTTGAAATAGACATATTCAGGGAATGCAAAAATCTTTGTGAGATGAGGTCCACTTTGTTTGGGCCGAGAATTGAAATCAATTTTGTATCATAATTTTTTTCAATGTATGGTGAATGGGGATACTCATTTAATTTTTGGGCCAAAATTGTATATTGTTCCTTTTTATCACAACTCACTTATTCATTTATTGCTTTAACTTTAAATTATATATATATTTTTCTACACTTTTATTGTATAAATTAGTTTTACATATATAATAAAATGCATTACTTGTATTCACTTCTAAAATATATTAATGAAATTAAACATAAAGCAAAATGTCATATTTTATTTACATAAGCTCGTATTCATAAAAATATTTTATATTGCCCTGTCTAGTCTAATTATAGAATTTTGTATAATTTTTGTATAATATTGATATGAAACTTGTTGGATTTAATTTCAAAATATACATTAGTAAAAACATTTCTCATTTTATTTTATATATGTAACTATTTATAAGGTTGCATTTTTTTTCCATATTAAACATGAAATAATACAACCATTGATGTCACCTCTTGGTTTATAAATGGTAATGGTTTATTTTGAACTATTAACTATGCTTAAATTTTGATCTAAAGGTTATAAACCAAGAGGTGGGTTGTGTCTTAAATAAAAGGACAATGACTACCTATAAATTTATGTATTGATGCCAGAAGAATTGTGTGCATAAAAATATTAAAAGAATTATTCTAGGGTTTTGATTCATGGGATCTATAAGCAACTGTTTGTGTTTGGCTATGAGAGCAAAAATTTTATAAGATCTGATGCAAAATCAAATAGATCACACACACAAAACAAATAGTTAGCCAAGGTGTGTAAGATTACATGGTACTTAATGATATATTTTGGGCCCTCTAGGACATTATTTTGGTGCAATTAGGTTATATGCACTTATGCATTATATATTTTTATTATACACTCTAATGCACTATATATTCACATTATGCACTCTCACGCACATCTTATGCTCTTATTTTTCTGGTATTAAGTCACATACTTATAAGTAGTAAGTACCTTTTCATTTTAGGCATAACCTTTCGCATGTACCTCTTGGTTTATAACATTTAGATCAAAATTTAAATTTGATCAATGGTTTTAAATGAATCATCACCATTTTCAAACCAAGAGGTGTCACCAATGGTTATATTATTTCATATTTAATATGAAACGATATAACCTCATTAATAGTTGGATATATAAATGAAAGGTCATAATTTTTCATATTTTTATATTTGTAATCCTTATGAAATTTCCAACAATCTTAAGGATAGATTTATACTTGATGGATGAAGTGATCTACAATAGTAACAAGGTGTGTTTGTTCTTATTTATTTTATATGATGGCTCTTGACATGCAATTTATTATGCATGGTATGTTATGATTTTCACTTCTTAATGAATTCAATTATATGCATGTGAAATGAATATTTGATTTCATGAGAATTACGAAAAAAGTTTATTTTACGTGAAGTGATATATATGTTGTTATTCATCATGGGAATTTGACAACTAAAGAGTAGTTCAATGTCAATAAATTAGACTTTTGAAGTCTTCATTATTATACATTTGATAACGAATATTGAATGAAATTAAATAAAAGGAAATCGGTGCAAGTGAATAGCCTAGTACTGTGGCACTTAAAGAGGGATGCCATGGCAGTGATCATAGAAAGCCCAATGCCATGGTGCCAAAAAGTGATGCCGCATTGCTGATCATAGAATGCCTAAGGCTGCATCACCAAATAAGTGATGTCGCGGCATAAGGCATACATTTTGCCATTGTGTATCTTTAGTTTGAAGAATTAGGGTTATAATATTGATTTGTTTGAGTGTGTTTAGTTATCTATGATATATTCAATTTATCCCATTAAAATGAACATGTTTGAATATTCAAAAGTCAGGATTGAATATTATAATAAGAATGTAAACAATTGCTTATGTTTAGCTATGAGAGAAAAACTTTTATAAGAACGTAGTTGAATTTGATCAATCCTCTAACAAATCTCTATATGAGGTTAGTGATTCGAAGTCGAGGGGAGTGGATTATGCCTAGAGTATAAGGCAACAATGATGGTAACCTTACCTATGTGATTGGAGATCCTATAAAGTAAGTTCATAAAAGTAAGAACAAGTCACTTATTGCCATGTCGTACTACTAATAGTATATTGTGAGTCTCTTTCTAATGCTAGGTAGTACATCTATAATAAGATAGGATGAGTGGTATACTCTTCATAAACTCCATAACTTGTTATTATATAGTGGTGTATTTAACTGCAAAATACACTTGATGGAGGTTCACCTATATGAGTGTGGAATTGAGTCAGTTCCTATGAGAGCTTAAGCATGCATCTCTAGAGTACACATGAATCCAACTGGGTACAGGGCCAAAAAGTGCCAAAACTGTAAAATAACTCACTTGGAAAGAATTCAATGTAGGTAGCTAGTCCTCTGACTCAAGCTATAGGGACATTAGTTCATAGAAACCTGGTTTTATCAAGTTCTTATAAGATATGATTAGTTGTCCAATGGTTTGTTTATAACCTAATAATCACCTATTCATATACATTAAGTTATATATATATATATATATATATATTATCTAGTATTTGTCTGTATATTTTAAAATTGAGAAAGATTGTTGGATATTTCATAAGGATTTCAAAATACATAAACAAAAAAAAAATTGTGACCTTTCATTTATATATGCAATGATTCATGAGGTTGTGTCATTTCATATTAAATATGAAATAATATAACTGTTAGTTATACCTCTTGGTTTGAAAATGGTGATGGTTCATTTAGAATCATTTATTAAATTTTGGCACCTTAATGGTCCTATGTCTTCCTAGTTTCATAAGTGCTTTAGAAATGCCTACCTAGCTCTCATAGGAATTGACCCAAATCTACACTTACATAGTGGCATTATATTAAATGTGCTCTATAGGATAACACACCACCATACAATAATGGGCTATGGAGTTCATGAAGAGTATAACTTATCTTTTTTCACTGCCAATATACTATATTGCCTTAGGAAGGGACTTATAATATATCATTGATAGTACAACAAGATAACAAGTAGTTTATTCTTATCTTTATAACCCTACTTCATGGAGTCGCCAATCACATAAGTAGGGTTACCACCACTCTTGCCTTATGCTCTAAACAAAAGTTCATCCCCTTCGACATCTATTCCACTAATATCTTATTTAGTGGTTTAGTTAGAGAATCGACCAAATTCATCCATGACCTCACATAATCTAGGCTTACGACCCTAAATTCTAGCAGCTGCTTAATTACACCATGTCTTAGGTGAATATATATACTTTTCCCATTATACGATGTCTTAGATGAATGTCTGCTTTTTTCATTATAGATTTTATTCACGTCTCTGCTGGATGAAGCCCCACTTACAGCCGTGGGTAGGTGTGGTCTATGGGGGCTGTCCATAGCAGCCGCTCTTAGCGGCTAGCATTACGGGAGCAAGCTTTCATGTTGCTACCCTAAAAGCTTACTCCCCTAGGTGTAATTAGGGTAACAAAAAAGTTCTTCTGGACTTGGGAAGCCCAAATAAAATTGGACAATGATCCTTTGAGGTTTGGGTTTTATATGGATAAAATTTGTTTTGAAAAAAATGTCCAAGAGTTGGACTACCTTACAAAAATACAATGGGCTTAAGAAAAGTTCTTAAGCCCATATGTATAAAATTACAAAAAAAATAGATTGGGCTCGTTGTAGACTTGAGAAGACCACATGCAACTGGGCCTACGTACTTGTACCTTTTTTTAATGTAATTTGATTAGTTTTCTTTCATGGGTTGTAATTAAAAATCTTAGGAGACTCGACCAAAGTTAAATTAAAATGTTAATTTATGTTGTTTATTTATGGGATAAATTATAATATAATTATACATAATCACTTCATGCATATGTACCCACTCATATTATTGTAATATGACATACATATATGCTATAATTATAATTTAATTAGTTTATTCTATTATGGCATATTATAATTAAGATTAAATTAGTAGATTAATTAACATATTTAGAACTTGTATAATTAATCAAATAATATAAAATTAGATTTAAAGTTAAATTTGGTAATTTCATATTATTTAAAGTAACCTATATTAAATAGTTTGATTTAGAATTACTTAGAAAAATATTAATAAAATTATTAATTTTATTATTTATAAAATAATTAATTAAATCCTATAATTGAAAAACTAGGCTCACCTAAATTGCTAGGCTCATTTAAAAGGAATAATTAGACTAATGAACTTAGGCCCAAAAAGATTGGACTTTGATGAGATATTTCTATATCTTATAATTGAGTACAAGTATATATTATCGATGTAAGTAATAAAGGGACAAAATAGTTGGATGTCGAACCCACATGGATAATATCTTCTTTTTAACAAAGTACTAAAATCATGTCTTTCTAGTAATTATTCAAAAAAATAAAAATCTAAGAATGAATTTAGAAAATATAAAAGTAATGACACAATGCAAAGAGATTTGAAAGATAGCAATATAGAGAAAACCTAAGGTTAATACTATCCATCAATATGCTTTCTAATGATTAATCCTCTAACATTTAATTCCCTTAGTTCGTATTATTGATCAAGAAACTAATGTATTCACAAGCCACTCGCAAGGTCATGCAAGTATACCTTAATTTATCAAATACCTATATTCCTATGGTACTTGTAATAAATTAAGATTCATTAAAATTAAGTCTTATTGATCATACATGCCATTAGGTATATTCATATCCTAATTTGAAACTTACATATGCAACATTGAATGTTACTCTACAATCATGTATCAAATTACCTAGGTCTAAATATAATGATTCCTTTTTCAAGTTTATTAAAAGATTACTAATTCATCACCATATATTGGCCAGATATATTGAAGCATTAAGAACAAGTAATTTGAATAACAAAGAACTAAGTTTATTAAATATCAGAAGGATATAAAAATTAAGCGCACATAGTGAGTTCAAGTATTTACCCTAGAAAGAAAATTTAGTTCATGCTACAAGGATATAGACGTTGAATTGCTCTTGATTATGCTGCCTAACAAACTTTTAATGCCAAAAAATACCTTGAATCTCTCTTTATAGATGCTTCAATTATGTTCCAATTGCTCTCTAAGACTTATGTTGTGTGTCTTTGATGCTCTTGGATATTCTCTAAAGGCTAGGGATGAGTGGCCTTTTATAGGGATTGATTTGAGTTTAAAATCTCCAATTCTTGTCGAGTCAAGAATCATGTTGTCGCTAGGGCAACAAGTGAAAAAGGTCATATCGCTATAGCAACGAAGGTCTGGCATTGAAGCATTAGGCTGTCATTGACGCGGTAGCTAGTTAGCGCTAGGGTGAAAATGCACGACTTCAACAGGTCATTTTTCTGATTTTCTTATTTTGATCACTATTGCAACGCCGGGGCAAAAATTCTTATGGCGCTAAGGCGACAAGTCTCTATAAATAAACAATAATGCATATAATATGTATTTATTCTTATAAAATAATAAAATATCAAGATAAAAACATAAGAAAATATATGACAAATATGCCCTTATCAAACTTTATTAGGATTAATTAATTATACCTAATAATGTTTTATAAAAGATAAAAATTCTAGATAAGCAACCCAAAAAGGGGATGAATTTGATATTTTAAAATTAATGCACTAATACGAATAATTTATGCAATTATTAAAATTTAAACAAATAATTGCAATAAATAATAAGGTAAGGAATAGAGAGAATGACACTTGGATGTTTATATGGTTCCACAATCTACATGGCCTACGTCTATGCCTTTAGCAACTCTCCTTAAGGATTCCACTAACTTACCTTAAATCAAGGGCAAAAATTAATACACTTAACTTTTAAAGTGTCAGGAAACCTTTATAACAAATTAGTTTCTAAGGTACAAATTAAACCCGTACAATAAAAGAGTATCAACCCTCCTCTCAAAGTATTTTCCATAAATACTTAACTTACAATAAAAGAGTAACCACTCTCTTTTTCAAAGTGTTTTCCATAAATAATTGAATAACCCAATTCAAGAATTAAAAAATAAAATATTTTGATCTCCCAAATGAGTAAATATGAAAATGTAAGAACAACGAAGCTCTTAATTCTGATATATGACCTTTTTCTCTTCTTTTTGTTCTTGAGCTTTAAATGAGTGAGATATTTATAAGGTTTGAAAAATAGTTATTGCTACAGTAACTTGGCTGTTAAATAGTAATCTACCCCCTGTTGCTATATTGCTCGCTATAGTCCTGCTGTCAAAGTTTTGATCTTTTGCATTTCAGTTCATTTTTTGAAACTTTCAAAATTTAGCACTTTGGTCCAACTTTGGTATGCTTAAATTATTTTGCCATAACTTTCCATTATAATCAAGTTTATGCACATTTTTTATATCATATAGTATTAATGTAATTCTAAATGTGCCCTTATATTTTATTTTATCCTAATTTACCTCACTTATGTATTTAATTCTTTCAATGCCTAAATATGGGATTTGTTATCATCAAAACATCAATATATATAACTAGAAAGCTAACATAAGATATAATAATTTACCGAGGTTATAAAATATAAGATGTTAAAAATAGTGAGTGTGAGAGGGTACATGACAATGAACCTATCGGTCTTTATTATTAGTACAACATTGTGAGATATAAGTGGTGTCTTAGTACGCTTTCATTTTGTCCTCCCAACGGAGGGTGTCCGTCTATGTCAATAATAAGGTTGACTTTATAGAGATAGGATTGAATGATGTATCTTATAATTGACCAACCCTACAGTGGCAATTTTTGAGTTAAGTCATCTTGATATAAAATAATAGGTTATACTTACAAAGATATAATTAAGCAGTTAATCATATCTTGACCGAAATAATAGTAGTTGATAGGTAAATGAAAATATGAGATATTTTAAAATTTTTTATTAATTTGAGATAGTCTCAATTTAAATTTAATGTGACCTACCCTATGGCGGCACATTAATCATTAAATTAAACTATCGTGGATTAGTATTAATATATATGTTTAAATACAATGTATTCATGCATCAGGTTTACTATTCAGAAAACTAATATGATATTTATTCAAGTATTCTTAAAATTATTTTATTTACTATAGCTTTATGTCTAGAAAAACCCCTATCATAGCCTTCTTAGCAAATGAAAAATGACCGGTGATAACTTTGTAAAATAGAAAAGCCATATGAATATTGTACTGATCTGTGAGGACCAAACGTTCATCTTTCTAGACAAGTATTCTCTAGAACCTGCAGTCAATGCTTCTCGTAATGTATGAGAGCACTATGAAACTTGAATACATGCTAATAATAAGCCCATTGCTATATGTTTGCTAGCATGAATGACATGTTTAGGCTAAAGCACGAGCACTTAGTGATAGCACATAATGATATAGGATTCTTTCTAAGCAATGTTTAGCCAATAATCGGAACAAAGCTACCATGAAGCTACTCGTAGCTACATGTATGCTAAAATGAATAAAGGAGTTCTGATGCGTGAGTATGTTTTGAACATGATCAACCAATGTATCAAGTAGAGATCGATAAACCCATCATAGATGAAAAGTACCTCTTCGAGCTAAAGGAAAAGAAAAACAAAAGTAAATGTGATTTTTCTAATTTTAGAAGCATATTTAGTGGAAGATGAATTATCTCCTTGGATAATTGATTCAGGAGCCATTTACCATGTTTTTTTTATTCCTTATAGATGCTTATTGTTTTCCAAAGAACTCACTGATGAGGACTTTACTATGAGGGTTGGTAATGGGGCTGTTGTTTCTGCTTCAGCAATGGGAGTGGCTTGATTGATTTTTAAGAATAATTTTTTGATATTTCTTTTTATAATAATGAGATTATTATTGGTAGAAATGATTTTGATATTTGTTATGCAAAATTGGAAAAATGACTTTATATTTTAAGGTCCGATGAGCCTTCATTGCTAAATTCCAAACTATTTAGAGTAGAACATCCTAAATCTACTAAAATGCAAAAGGTATCTTTAAATGATGACATGTATCTTTGGCATCTTAGGTTAGGTCATATTAATCTAGATAGGATTAACAAGTTAGCAAAAGATGGTCCTCTAAGAGAGCTAAACGTTGGCACTCTTCGTGAATATAAGTCATGTCTAGAGTGTAAAATAACTAAAAGACCTTTCTTAGCTAAGGGTGAAAGAGCCAAAGAACCACTTCAGCTTGTATATACTGACGTTTGTGATTTATTGAACATACAACCAAAAGGTGGTTATGAATACTTCGTCACATTTATTGACGACTATTCAAGATACAATTATATTTACCTAATGTAAAGAAAATCTGAGACTTTTGGAAAGTTTAAAAAATTCTTAACAGAAGCTAAAAGAAATTAGGTAAAACACTTAAGACCCTTCGATCTGATCGATATGGTGAATAACTTGATACAAAGTTTAAGGATCACCTATTAGAGTATGGGATTTTATCCCAACTTACAATACCTAAAATACCACAATAGAATGGTGTTACAAAAAGGAGAAACAACACCTTGATAGATATCCCAACTTCACTGCCGCCCTGATTTTAGGGTTATGCACTACATACTACGAACCACCGTTGTAGTAAACCTAGTTTACACCATTATTGCATATGGGAGTGCTCGGCATATATGCTGAAAGGAAAGACTGGAAAGATAGAACCACGAATAGAAGTTTGTCTATTTGTAGGCTATACTAAAAGCACAAGATGAGGCTTGTTTTGTAGTCCTCAAGAAATAAAAGGGATTGTATCAATAAACATCACTTTTCTTGAGAATAATTATATATTAAACTTTAAACCTTGCAGTAAGATTGTATTGGAGGAAATACTTTCTGATTAGATCAGACATTTACAGTCAACAGTTAGTGAACAATAAAGTCAGGTAAACATAAATTCTGATCAAAACACCTTGGAACCTCGAAGTAGTGAGAGAATAGTGAGACTATCTTCTCACTACAGAGATAAGGGAAAGGCACAAGTAGTTATGTCTGACACAAGCTAAGACGGTCCATTTACATACAAATATGCAATAGAATATTTTGATAAAGAAAAAAGGAAAGAATTCATGAACCAATAAATAGAGTCTATGTACTACAATTCAATCTGAGAATTTATAGATCCACCTGAAGATGTCAGGCCCATTAGGTGCAAATGGATCTTCAAGAAGAAAATAGCATGGATGGGAAAATAGAGACTTTTAAAGTAAGACAAGTAGCAAAAGGTTATACCCAAAAAGAGGGAGTCGACTATAAAGAGACTTTCTCACCAGTAGCCATGCTTAAATCCATTCGTACCCTCTTATCTATTGTTGTATGTCTCAATTATGAGATATAGCAAATGGACATCAAGATAACTTTTTTGAATGGCTATCTTGAAGAGAACATCTACATAGTGCAACCAGAGGGGTTCGTGATAGAAGACCAGGAGCAGAAAATCTACAAGTTACTCAAGTCCATTTATGGACTTAAGCAAACTTTAAGGTCTTGCAACTTAAGATTTGATGAGATAATTAAATCTTATGGTTTCGAGCAAAATGTTGATGAACCTTGTGTACACAAGTATATCAAAAACAAAAAGGTAATTTTTCTAGTACTTTATGTAGATGACATTCTACTCATTGGGAATGATGTAGAAATACTATCCAACATAAAGAAGTGGCTAGCCAAGCACTTCCAAATGAATATTTAAAAGAGGTAAGTTTTGTCTATGGGATCCAAATTATTTGGGATTGCAAGAACATACTATTAGCATTATGTTAGGCATCATATATTGATAAAGTGCTTATGTAATTTTTGATGCAGAATTCCAAGAAGGGTCAACTATTGACTCGACATGGAATTATTCTTTCTAAAGAGTAGTATCTTAATACACATCAGGGGGAAGAAGATATGAGACAGGTTCTCTTATACCTCGACAGTTTGCAGCTTCATATACACTATATTGTGCACAAGGCCTGAGATTTGCTATGCAGTGGGAATAGTCACTCATTATCAATCTAACCCTCGATTAGCTCACTAGATTGTGGTAAAGCATATTCTTAAGTATCTTCAGAGAACAAAAATCTATTTGCATGTGTATTTAGATGGAGACCTGAACCCCACTGGTTATACTGATTTTGATTTTTAATCAGACAAAGACAGTTGAAAGTCGATGTCTGGGTCAATGTTTCCTCTTAATGGTGGAGCCATAATCTAGAGAAGTATGAAATAATCCAGCACTGCTGATTTAACCATAGAGGCTAAATATATAACAGCTTACGAAGCAGCTAAAGAAGTAGTATGGCTTAGGAAGTTCTTCACTCATTTAGAAGTTGTTCCAAACATGGATAAACTATTGACTCTTTACAATGATAGCAGTGGAGAAGGAAAATTTGAAGGAACCCAAGAACCACAATAGAGCAAAGCATATACAAAGAAAGTATTAGCAGATTAGGAAAATTGTGAATAGATGTGATGTGACGGTAATAAAGATAGCATCTGAAAACAATCTTGTAGACCTGTTCACCAAAATATTACCAACTAGAATGTTTCAGGGTCATATAGAAGGCATAGGTTTAAGAGACATGTCTCGTATACTTTAGAACAAGTGGGAGATTGTTAGGGATAATGTCTTAATAATATGTACTTGTACTGTTTTTATGAAATAGATAAAGCTGTAATTTTATACCTGAAAAGTGTTCATAATTTTATGACATGAATATCAGAAAATCCCTTGTTTATTTATGTGGCTATAACTTCAATATATAATTGTTATATATAAGAGGATTAAAGTTATGGATAATAAACAGAAAAAGTCTATAATAAATTAATTTAAGTTTGTGATCTTTAGTTAAATATTACTAGTGCAATCCACAGACTTTAGAATGTAATAATTTTATCTAGATCACTAATATAGTGACATTATGGTGGAGGCATTTTATATAATATGATTATATAGGATTGGACTAGACGTAGTTTGAATTCTTATATAAAATACCGTGTTAACTAAGAATTCAAATAATGTCAAATAATGATCATATGCAGATCAACTTTAATTGTAAGTGATCATAAACTCTAATTTGTGTCATTTGAAATACTCGTTACAATTTGTCTGAAGACTTGTATATTGGTGGCATAGTGAGATAAACGGTTGGGAATGTAATTTATAGATATGTAATCCATTCCTTCATAATGGAAGTTAGAAAGAAGATTTTCTTAAGAGTTAATTCTGAAACTAAACAGTTAGAGCACTCAATTTATAACACGATTATAAATTAACTATTCACTGGTGAATTAATAGTACTTAAGGATAAAGAAGTAATTAGAGGGGTAAAATAGTAATTGATCTAGCTCTAATTATGAACCATCTATGGAGGGTTGAATTGTATGTAGTGATTGAAGCGATAGACTGCTCTAAATTTTCTAAGTAAATTAAATCTATAATTTCAAGAGTGCAATTTCTAATTTTTAGTAGAAAAATATTGGAATTAATAATTTGATTAATTAATTAATGAGTTTAATAAATTATCCAAAATTTATCAGAGCTTAAAATTGTAGGTCCATAGATTCTTAACCTTTTTTGTTATTATAGTGAATAATTAAAAAGAGAATTGTATTATTACTCAAATTATTTGTGTTTAGAAAATAATTTTCAAAATATGTATATTTTATATTTGGATAAAATTAATTAATTAAGAATGAATTAATATAGATAATCTCTTATCTAATTATAATTAAATATTTAATTTAAGAAATTAAATAAATAAAAATTTAAGGATAATTTTTGAAATTATCAAAAAGATTTTATTTTAATTTTAAGGTTCTCCTTTTATTAAAAGACTATTAATCCATTTATTTTGAAAGTTTTATAATACTCAATTATTTGATATTATACGTTAACCACAAAGTGTAGAACTTTATGTGATTTATATGTATTAAGTCTCTTTTTAAGAGACAATGACTTAATTAATAAATATTATTAATTAAATTATTAAATTAAAATTATAATAATTTATTATTTTAAAGATATTTTAAAATGAGAAGATTAGTCTAAAAAGAAAAAACACTCTCTCAAAGAATACGTATATTTTTCTTTAGAAGAAGAAAAATTGAAAGCTCACTCTTTCTCTCACTGTAAAATAAGAGGTTTAGTCTAGAATCTTTTAGTAGAAGAAAATCTAACGTGAATTTAAGATATATTTTTATTTCTTGTTGATTGTTATTTATTTTAAATATTAAATTTATATATTCATAAAATCTTAGGATAAAAAAAATTTTATCTAATAAAAATAATTAAATAAATATTTAAAAAGTTTCTTTTTCTATTCCGCTATGTTATGAATGTTATAACACCAACACCAAAATCCTTTGGCAAAAGATGTAGAAATTGCCACCTTTGTCTCCAGAGTTTGAGTTTGAGTTTGAAATTGTTTTGACCTTATCAAAAATATAACTGATTATCACAAGCTAAGAGAACATCATCCGTCGAGATCACTTGATTGAGTTTGAAAACAACATTCATATTACTTTATGTACCGTAGTCACGCCAATTGAGTTAAAGATCAAAGTTTGATATATACGTGGAGATTCATATATCTACTTAACATAATATAGTGACATGAACATCCTTGAAAGATATTTATTTTGAATAATACTTTACTTTTCAAATAGTTTTTCATTGTTTTTTTTTATCACTTTGTGATATGCTAAGCATTTACTAGACGATGAATTGGCATAACAATAATTTAAAATTATAAAAATTAATCATTCAATTAGTACTTGATATATCACTCAAAACGCAAAATGATTGAGATACTATTTGAAAGTGTAGTATTAAATCATCTATTTTTATGTTGAGCTGGAAAGCAATAGTTATATGAAATAATCTATAATTAGTGGACATCCTGTCCTTGTTACCAGCTGGCTTCCTTCATCTGGATGCTAAAAAATTAATTGTGCTGCTGCTGTGAACTTGAACAATAAAAAATCAGGAGTTTGGAGTGGTTATTAGGGATAGCTATGGTGCGTTTATGGCTTCCATGGCAGGTCGGTTGAGTGTCATGCTTCATATGAATTCTTGGGAGCTAAGGCTTGTGTTAGTGGTACCAGTTAGCTATCTGTATAGGTCTAACTCATGGTATCTTAGAGAGTGGTGTCCTTTTTCTGATTGATTTCAGATGGGTAGATCCCTAGAACTGATGTGGGTTTCATTGTTGAAGACATTCGTAATCTCTTAGTTCTTGATGGAGTTTCCAAATGCTCGTGTTAATAGGAGTCAAACCTTGTTCCTCATAATTTAGCTAAATTCTCACCATTGGAGCTAATAACTTCGTATGATTTTTAAAATAGTCCATTACACTCTTCTTGTTATCATTTCTAACTTTTCGCATATTTGACTATTGCAGTCGGTTACCCGAATCCCCGGCTTGCATGTTTACCTCAAATTCAGGAGCGCTTGTTCGGTACACGACGTGAATGTGAATACATGTGGCTGCAGTCACATTATGCTCTTCATGGAAGAAGAGAAGGTCTAGCATGAGAGAGAAGAGGATGTCAGCCTAGCCAAGGAGACCGCCTGGCAACTAAAAAAAAGGTTTTTAATTAGCAACTTTGATTCACACTTAGAAACCTCTTGCAAAAGACGCAGGCAAGTCATCCTTGGCTACCAAATAATACTCTTATCTTCATGTAAGGCCTCTCTTAAATTTATGTTCCACTAATGGATCAAAACATTCTCCTAAGCACCAAGATGCAGTCTCTTAACCGAGACAGTGAATCAATATGGAAGCTGCTTGGCGAAGAAGAGAAGGCCTAGCATGAGTGAAAAGAGTTAGTCAAGTTAGCCAAGGTGACTGCCTGGTACCAACCAACGTTTTCGATTAGATACTTATTGGTATCAACATTTTGAAACCACTTGGAAGGATCAGGCAAGTCATCCTTGGCTACTAAACTACCACTCTTTGCTTCATGTTAGACCTCTCTTCATAACATTTATACACCCAGGGGATGCCAATTCTATGTTTCCAAGTGTCTATTTATAGCCTATCGAAGAATGGAGATTAGATTCGGATAGAACATAGTTTTAGACGTCATCTTATCAACTTCCACCTATCGAGCCGCGTTATTTATCTTGATATATATATATATATATGACAGAATATATTCTCTTTAAATTGCAGTGACCCCACCCAATTCGTCGAAAATTTCCTCTACAAATATGGAAGGCCCTCGAAGGCTTCGATTTGGCTAAGAACGAACTGCTCACCAGGCACGTTTGCTAGGCAACTTGCTTTTGGCCTCGAGACATGTAAAGGCTGTATGCCTTTGCTTGCCAAGTTACATTGATTTCGATCCCCATGTGTATGCATTAGGGGAATTAATTTGAATTTGTCTCAGTTCGTGCAAATTCTTTGCACTTATTTAGCATCGGGAAACTTGTTATCTAGCATTTATTCAATTTTGGCTGGCATTTCACTAAGTTTGGAAATCATGTTGCTTGCGATTACTGAATCACATTATTTCCAGGCCATGCCTTTAATAAAATACGGGCTTAAATTAATCTATCAAATCTCCAGAGGAAAGCTTTTCTCAGTTATGCATACATCTTTCAAATAGACCTGACTTAATTAATAATTAAACTTTATGTAAAACGACTTCACTAACGTATACAATATGGAAAACGAAGTTTTATTTGTTACTATGTTAAAAGTGATCAATTTTCTTGTCATCATTTTCATTCTATCTTCCTGAACGCTTCTTTTGACCGACTTTTCTTCTCTGGCAAAATTCTCTGATGCTTCTATGCCCTTTGACATTTGATGATTTTGACCCCACATAGAATCGACAACAATATCAAGAATAGATGTCTTTGGGGGATCCTAATTCGTCTTTGAGAGGGTTATGGGTAAGGCTTTAATATGCTTACAGAACTATTGACCGACTCCCTCCTACTCTTTTTCTATCTTTTGTGTACTTCTTTGCTGAGAATATTATTTCATTAAAGGGTAGACCAAAAAAGGACCAAATTTGGTTTGATTCACAGGTCGGTTCTATATATTTAAAATTGGTAGCTTCAATTTTTAATTTAATTCGGTTCAAACCAAAACAAAAATTGAAATAAAAAAATTAAATGAAAAGAAAAATAACTGAGCTGGTTTGGTTCTTCCCCTAAAAATGATGGTTCTATCTTTGGGAAAGATCACTTCAGTTTTAAGTCAATTCAGAACTTAACTAATTCAACTCGAAACTAATTATACATAGTCCTAATTAAAAGTGCCAATTATTCTAGAGCGTATGCATGTAATATTTATATCTATTATATATATATGCATCAAATACTTACATATACGTTGCGGAAGCTAAAAGTATTAATGAACACATTATAATATTTTAATTACATTAAAATAGAGATTGAGAATTTTTCACATCAAAAGTCTTTGAATTAAAGTACTGCTTGAGTCCATCTGAAATAATATTGGTTGAAATTTCTAGTAATTAATTGCGGTGGACTTAACTTTTTAAAACAACAGCTTTGAATCTAATATTGAGTTTAACACTTAAACCCTAATTTATTTGTTTTGCCTTTGATCAACATTTGATTTATTAAAATAAATATATTATACCTTAATGGCCAAACTATATTGGAGAATATGATAAATAGTGATTTCGACTATTGAAATCAAAAACCAAAAGAAACAATTTTCTTTTTCTTTTCTTCTCTAAGTGGCCAGCTAAAATAAAAGCATACAAGCTTGATTTTTGTTTCATTTAATCACATATATAATTAAACAATTAATTAAATCATAGTTAACACTTTAACTAAGATTTAAACTGTTAACGTATTTTATGGTATATGCATGTGATTGTGTATATGTTGAAAAAAAACTAAATACATGTATCATATACACAAATTTCACAGTGAAATTAAGCATATAATCAATATATACATATGTAACTTTAATTATTAACAACTTAAGATTATAGAAACATACATTTGATGACCTTCGGTGAAGATTTTAATTTCAAATTTTTTTCTAACTCCAACTTTGAGCTCACCTTGAAGTGCACTATTGTTCAATAGTTCACAATAATTCGATGGGATTGTGAAGCTAGACTAGAAGCAATTGAATTTTCAGTAATAATATTTTGTTTCTTGAAAGAAAAATAAGAAGAATTTATTTTTCTTTCTCTCTAGTTTTTCTCTTAACACTTTGTTCAAAGAAAAACTCTCCAAAAACTAAACTCTCTCCAAATCCCTCACACCATGTACGATTTTTGCTTCACCCTTTGTTATCTCTCATAATATTTAGGTGTGCTAAGCACTACAAGTGCTTCCAAAATTAATTAAGTGGCCAAAAAAATTAAAAAATAATATTTTGTGGCAATTATACATAATTAGGTATATGTTTCTCACTTAAGCTAAAATAATAAATAACTAAATAAATATTATCATTTATTTAAATAATCTTTATTCAACTAATTGAATAATTAACTTTTTACCTTATTTGATTTTACTAATAAGGTTAATAAGTGAATTCATGGTGAAAAATTTCATAGAACCAAATTGTGTCACTTGTCAATATTTAATTAGTTAATAACTCTTGCCAACTAATTAAATGATGTACTTAACATTTAAGTCTAGACAAGTGTATAACCCGAGGAACCTTGAAATATATTTTTGGTTTGCTGAAAATTTTAGAATAGGACTGTTCAATCTATAATGCTGCCCCAATGCACAACAAGTAGTACACTTTATATTGTGAGACTTTCTAGGTCTACGCCTAAATTGTCATATGGAACTCCTTCGTAAGTCTGTGAAAGATGCCCCCCACACACGTTATGAATATTATAATGCGGCGCGTTAAACCATACAAGTTGAGGTTATAATATATTCGTATAATCTATCCATCATTGATATTCGGGTAAGGGGGAGATATAGATCAACACCATCAAATCTTCATATGCCCGACTGTAAGATTTTCTCTAGAATTGTATTTCAATAAATAATATACGTTAACACTTTTGTGATATTATTTATCCCTAGGGTTAAACTCTTTTCCCATGAATAATTGCTTATTGCCATAAGACTTTTTGAAATACTATCGTAGAGCATTATGATATATTACTCACTCAAATGAGCTGATGGATCCCATATCTATACATACTGGACTTTATGAGCATCTGACCATACCCAGCAGTCAGACCATGAAAAGTTTCTAACATGTGTGGAACCAAAGTATAGTAGATCACTCACAAGCCCACCGTGACACTCAGGTCAAAGAACCACGAATACTACTCAACTCAAAAGACCCTCAATTGACGGCTTTATGGGATGTCTATTGAAGCTCTTTGTGAGTCTGTTCAGTATTCAGTTCTTACTGAATACCTATATCTCTATACAAGTTTTCAATAAACTCATGGTCTGCTAAGACTAACTATTTAGACCATCTAGATATAAACATACACCGATCTATATATTTATTAAGGTATTCACTAACAAATCAACATCAATGAAAATAAATTAGGAACATAATATTTGAAAACATATTGCATAATGACATTTCTTAGCATTATTTGCAACTCTTTTCAACTACGTCATTACTAATATATTCTCAGGTCTTTATCCCATTTCAGACAATGCTATAACTCTTTAAATATCATTGACTTTTATAACCTGATAACTCTTATTAGTGCCAACTCTTAGCATTTATAACTCTCAGTGTTGCTAATTCTTAGTACTGATCTAAACTTATTTAGACTAGATCTAAACTCTTTCAGATCATACAATGTCTAAAATGTTACAAGCATATTACCATATATAAAGTATAATTAACAATTTAATGAAATGATAATACTAGTATAAATATTAAACAAATATTTATACATAAAGGGATGGCATGTAAGCATAAATCCCAATATAAACTAACTTAACTAAAGTTAACTATTAACTTTAGTCAAGTTAAACTACTTGTCTAACAAGTAATGAATAATTAAATATTTAATTAACCTAACTAAAGTTAATAATTAACCATAGTTAGGTTAGTTTACTTTTCTATAAAAGTAAACATTAATTCAATATTTAATTAACTTAACCTAGGTTAACAATTTAACCAAAGTTAAGTTATTGATTATTTAATTATTAAAAGAATAAATATCTCATATTTATTAGTCAAATAATAAAATATATGAAATTACCCTTAAGCCCTTACTTGGATACCAAGTTAACTTAAAGTGGGCCTCACCTAACTACACATTTGAGTAAACTTAACAAAAGGCTCACTATATGCCACGTGTCATTAGTTAATTGATCAACAACAATTGTCAACTAATAAATGTACTTAACTCTTAAATCGTGACACGCGCACAGGTCTTGAAACAATGATTCAGTTTTGTTGGATTAAGCATAAAAGCTTGATTTTTGTTTCATTTAATCACATATATAATTAAATGATTAATTAAACCATAGATAACCCTTTAACTAAGGTTTAAATTAACTTAACTAAAGTTAATTATTAACTCTAGTCAAGTTAATCTACTTGTCTAACAAGTACTAAATATTTAATTAACTTAACTAAAGTTAATAATTAACCATAGTCAGGTTAGTTTACTTTTTCATAAAAGTTAACATTAATTCAATATTTAATTAACTTAACCTAAGTTAATAATTTAATCAAAGTTAAGTTATTAATTATTTAATTATTAAACAAAATAAATATCTCAAATTTACTAATCAAATAATCAAATATGTGAAATTATCCTTAAGCACTTACTTGGTTGCCAAGTTAACCTAAAGCAGACCCCACCTAACTACACATTTGAGTAAACTTAACCAAAGGCTCATTATGCGCCATGTGTGATTAATTAATTGGTCAACAATGATTGTCAACTAATAAACATACTAAACTCTTAAATAGTGACACAGGCATATCCCGAAGGTTCCTGAAACAATGATTTGGTTCTGTTGGATGCTACTGGATTAAGCTATTCAATCTGGTACATTACCTCAGTACATAATACGTACACTTTATATTACGGGACTATCTAAGTAAATGCCCTATTTATCAAATGAAACTACTCTATAAGTCCTTGATCAATGCCTCACACACACATCATGGATATTACAAATCAGCGTATTAAACCATATAAGTTGAGGTCATAGCGCATACGTATAGTTCTTCCGTCATTTATATCCTCGATGTGCAGGGACATAGATCAACACCGTCAAATCCTCATAAGCTCATCTATGAACTTATCTCCATATTCGTATCTTGATGAACAATATACGTAAACACTTTTGCTATATTTTGCAACCTTGTGGGAAACTCATTTTGCGATTTTATTACTTATAGCCATAAGACTTTCTGAGATACAATCTCGGATCATCGGATATGTAACTCCCTATGTAAGCCGATGATTCCATATCTGCATACACTAAACTCTATGAGCATCGGACCATACCCAGCAACACGTAGTGGTCAGACTATGAAATGTCTCTAATGTCCATGGAACCTAAGTATAGTGAATCACTCACAAGTCTACCATAGTACTCAGGTCAAAGGACTACGAATACAACTCAACTCAAAAGGACCTTCTTTTTATGTGATATGGTGTGTGATGTGTATAGATGTGTATAATTTCAAAAATTAAATACGCAACAGAAGTATTCATACATATTAAACAATATGTAACATATTCAATCATGTATGATCATTCAAGTACATATATATATCTCATATATATATTTCATGCATGATATAAAATGAATAACAAATAAATAACCTACCCGGATATGAAGGTAGCTTTACAAATCTTCAAGAACTCCAAGCTTCAATTTTGTTGAGCTCACCTTGAAGTGTTCCCTTGCACAATTCTAGTTCACAACTAAATCCGGTGGGATTGTGAAGCTAGAATGGCAGCCTTGCATTTCCAGCAAATGATTGTTTTAACACTTAAAATAATTTGTCCTTATGATTGCTACCAAGAGATGAGAAGAATTAGGTATTTTCTATAGTTCTTTACAACTCTATATGTTGTAGCTTGGTAAGCCTTTGCATTTTCTCTCAACACTTTGAGAAAAACACTTAGGAAAAGCTCTCAATTCTCTCTCTTTTCTCCTAGAACTAATTTCACTCTCTCTTGCACACATTGAACTCTTTCAATTCTTTCTTAAGTGCAAAGAATGATTTCTCTTAGTGCTCCACCACCACTTAACCATGTTTGCCATTACAAACATTAATCTATCATATTTTTCACTCACCAATTTGATTCAACCAATTGAATCAATTTCTAGAGAGTAAATGGCATTTAATCAATGTTAAGTGGTTTTACCACTTCCTTAGTGCATCATTTAAGAATTACAAAATGGTAAACTTTCCTTATTATTAATAACAAGTGCATTTCTCCATTAGTAAATGGTGTTTGCCACTTATTCCAATTAATAATAATAATTTGATTAATATATAAAATATTAATAATTCAAAACTATTTTGATTATTTACATTTACCATATATGTATTTACCAAGCAAGGTAAATAGGTAAATACATGGTAAATAATTTATGGAGCAAGATTATGTCACTTGTCAATTTCTTATTGGTTAACAACTCTTGTAAACCAATAATGTGTTTTACCTTCAATTATTGACAAGTGAATAATAAAAGGAACTTAGAAACATTTTTCATTTTGCTGAAAATTGTTGGATTAATTATTCAATCCAATTCGCCGCCCCAGTGCACAACGAGTACACTTCATATTGTGAGACTCTCTAGGTCTATGCCCGATTTGTCATATGAAACTATTTCACATGTCCGCGAACAATGTCCCACACACATGTTACAGATATTACAAAACGGCGCATTAGACCATACAAGTTGAGGTTATAACATATTCGTATAATCCTTCCATCATAAATATTCTAGAAGAGCGGAGATATAGATCAACACCGTCAAGTCTCCATGTCCTCAACCATAAACTTATCTCTAAATTTGTATTTCAATAAATAATATCCGTAAACACTTTCACGATATTATTTTCCCAATAAATTCTTGGATGTCTGCTTATGGCCATAAGACTTTCTGAAATACAATCTTTGAGTTGCAGGATATTTTACTCACCCAATTGAGTTGATGGATCCCATATCTGTACACACCAGACTCCATGAACATCGGACCATACCCAGCGACACCCAGCGGTCAGACCATGAAAGGTATCTGACATGTGTGGAACCAAAGTATGATGGATCACTCACAAGTCCACCGTGGCACTCAGGTCTAAGGACCACGAATACTACTCAACTCGAAAGATCCTCTATTGACGGCTTTATGGGATGTCTATTGGAGATCTTTGTGAGTCTGTTCAATATTCAGTCCTTACTGAATACTTGTATCTCTATACGAGTTTCCACTAAACTCATGGTCTGCTAAGATTAACCATCTGGACTATCTAGATATAGACATACACTGATCTATATATATATTAAGATCTTCACTAGCAGACCCGCATTAGTGAAGGTAGATCAGGAACATGAAATTTAAGAACATATTTGCATAACAACATTTCTTAGCACCATTTGCAACCCATTGCAACTATGTCATTATTAATATATTCTTAGGTCTTTGTCCCATTTCAGACAAGGCTCTAACTCTTTAGATTTTACTAACTCTTAATTCTGATCTAAACTCCTTTAGATCAGATCTGAACTCGTTCAGATCATACAATGTCTAAAACGTTACAAGCATCTTACCATATTTATAAATAAAATAATTAGTGATATATTGAAATCATAAATGTATAAACATAAAGCAAATATTTATACATAAAAGGGATGGCACGTAAGCACAAATCCCAACACCTTCCATTGATGGCTTATATAAGATGTCTATTGGGGTCTTCGTGAGTCTTTTTGGTACTCAGTCCTTACTGAATACTTGTATGGCTATTCGAGCTCTAAGATCATGATCAGGTAGGAATAACTATCTGTACCTTACAGATATAGATATACATTGACTATGTAAAAGGGATTCACCGATAGACCTGTATCAGTGAAAATAGATCAGGAACATAATATTTGAGAACATATTTGCATAATAACATTTTCTAACACCTTATTGCAACTCTTGCAATAATGTCATTACTAGTATACCCTTTGGTCTTTGACCATTACAGACAAGGCTCTTAACTCCTTGGATTTTACTAATTCTTATAACATGTTAACTCTTAACAGTTATAATTCTCAATGTTGCTAACTCTTAGCCCTGATCTAAACTCCTTTAGATCATATAATGTCTGTAGCGTATAAGTATTGCACCATATAATAATGTAATTATCAATTTCATAAAATGTACCTTGTATAAAATCAAATATTTATACAAACTGAGATAGCACGTAAGCACAAACCCTAACACTAATTTCATCTTATCTTAAATCTAGTTAATTTTTTTAATACAATTATTGGTTTTTATCTAAGAGTTTAAACTTTATCATTGCTAAACCTTAGAGCTTAAGTATATTGAATAGTTTCTCTGACATAGTAGTAGAGTTAAGATCTCCAGTGTTTGAACCTTCATTACACTCATTTTGTTTTAATTAATTTTTCTATCAAAATTGATTTGTGCTCTAAAGATTCATATGAATTAAAATCAAATCCACATCTCTCTTGGTTGTTAAGGTTTATTTTTAATATTATTCTAAAGACAATTTTTTATAGTTTAACTAACATCAATCTATACTTCTTTGTTTTAACCTAATTATATCAATCTTATTAAAGTTAATATTATTGAAAATTTCTTATTTAGTTATTGCCAAATTAGGATATTTCCCTTTGTGTTAGTTTTTGTATTATAGTTTTAGTTTTATATATTATTCTTTCTATGTAGGTTTAGAATTTTATGCCTATATAAAGGTCACCTTTTATAATTATCATTTAGAGTTAAATACAGGGACTTTAGGTTTTCTAATATAGTATCAGAGTTAGTTTATTAGTCAGAGCTTAGAGTATAGATAAAAATTTTCTATCTTCACTTTTTCTTTCTCTAGCATCTAAATCATTGTCACTATTATTATTACTGTCATTGTCCGTTGTTAGCTGCCCATCGTTGTTATCCAAAAAACCAATCAAGACTACCGAAATAATCCAAAAACATTGGTGACCTCTGAGCTACCATCCACTTGTCGCCAAATGACACCTATCAACGTGAAAAGTCCACATCTTATATTTAACTCCCCCTCTCTCACAGTTGCATCTTCTTTGGGATTAATTGCTCATCGCCACCCATACCCAAACATCTAAAAACTTCTTAGGGATTCTGATGACATCAAAATCACATTGATTGGAGATATATAGCTGCTCTATGCACTGTTTGAAGCCTTTTGCACTCAGGTTTTGACATCATCAATTTTTTTCTCATTCAGCAATGCATCAAGGCTCACAACTAGTACCAAAACTCTCTTCATACACTAATTTGTTCACCTATATCACTCTCTTGTCCAATCTACTCATCAATTTTTCAAAAGAGTCATTTGGTAAATAAGTTAAAGTTGTTATGGGTTAGATTACAAACTTATTAAGCTTGTGAGGTCATATTGATATGTGGAAAATATTTAGGTCTTTTTTCAATTTTAAATAACTATTATGGCCTATTTGAAGTTTTGACTAATTTTGGGGCATATCTAAAATTTCAAATACAATTGCTGTCGATCTAAAGTTTTGACTAATTTTTAAGGTTTATATATAGTTTTAGATAATAAAAAAAACATACCCATGTTTGCAAATAAGAATAAATTTGGGACACCTATGCAATTTAATAAATTTTGGGATAAATTTGAATTTTTTTAAAATTCTCTTTTATTATTTTTTGTGTTGCACTATATTTCTTTATGCTCTATTGAATTGTTTTTTTTGGAAGATTTTTTAGGTTGAAAATTTTGTTATTTTAGCGCAAGAGATCTTTTGAAATTTTCTAGTTTATTAGGCAAATCTATTTGATGAAAATACGACACTGCAATTTAGTGTTTCTTTTTTGTACTCGTAGTGGTTGTATTTCTCAAAGCACTTATCTTTGGTAGCAGTTGTCTCTCATGCGTACCATTATAGGTCTATTTTATTCAATTATTTTAGTTAATTATTTGTCTTTTCATTTTCCTCTTAATTTAATTTACAAACACGAAGTGCTTTTCCTATCTTGAGTTTAAGAGGGAGTGTTAAAGTTAATACTATTAGAGATTTCTTACTTAGTTATTGTCGAATTACAATATTTCCTTTTGTGTTACTTCTTGTTTATAGTCATAGTTTTATAATTATTATTTCTAAATAGACTAAATATTTAATGCTTATATAAAGGCCACCTCTTATAATTATTATTTATAGTAAAAATACATAAACTTTAGTTTTTCTAACAAATTCATTACGACAAGTTTTTCAAAAAAAATTGGATTATGAGCATTATTACCTACACTATTAATAACCATTAGATTAAAAAAATAATCTCTATCTTTAATACTCTTTTAATGAAACTAAACTTCGTACTTAAATTATATGTTATCTTGAATGGTTATTATGGTAGCATATAATATATTTTCTTTTTTTTTAAAAACAATACACTTGTATATAATAAACGTTAATTAATTAAAACATTTTCTTAAAACAATCATATGTTAAAATAAATTGTTACTACACTTTTAATTTTTTTAAATAAAACAATTAATGATATGAAACATTCCAATTCTAAGTAATTGGAAAACAAATATTTCTTTAAGATGATTTAATTTTTAAAATTAGGTTTTTTTTTAAAGTGATTTGATCAAATAAGGAGAGATAAGCAAAAATATATAATAGAGAGGAATGTTTTTTTTTTTTTGGTATTTAAATCATGTTAACTTCTTATTAAAGTTTAAAGAGTAAAATTGTTTTAGAAAAATTTTGGATAAGCCTATAGGACACCCCAAACACTTAAAAAGTTGTTTAGTGATGGAAAAACTAAGTTGTTGGGCTTAATGATGTCAAGAGTTAGACCAAATGCTAGGGGATATGAGAGCATGGACTGAGTAAGGAAATTGAAGAGGACTAGTTAAACATGGGATCAAGTAGTAGAAGCCTACAAAACAAAAAAAAGCTAACTCAGAGGCAGGCACCTACGAGGTGGTTTGTAACGATTCTCCGACGCTCAAGTAAAATGATGGCTCAGTGGTGAAACATTCACTAAGGTTTTTTTCTTAAAGAGAATTTAGATTAGATAGAGAAAGTGGTTCCTTACTTGAGCTAGTATTCTTTGTCCGAAACTTGTCTTACTTAAATTCAAAATGAGAGATAAGTCTTGAGAGTGGAGGGGAACTAGCCTGGAAAATTTCCCTCAGGGGTGATATACGATGGCACATTAATAGAGAGTCCCTCATTCTATTGGGGCATTTTAAATCACCAACACAGCTGAGGAAATATTATTTAAATAAATAAAATATAATTTTATTTATTTGTTATTTTATTCTTAAATGAAAGACATACATAATTTGAGAAACATAAATTAAATTAAGTGGAGCACCATTTTGTAGAATTAATGGTCAATTTTATTAGACCATTAAAAATGGCCACCAAAAATTATTTTTGGTAGTTGACCACTTAATCTAATTTTAGTGGAGCACTTGTGAAGTGTTGAGAGTACTAAAAATGGTTGGATTTCATTTGGATTAACAAGGGTGAATCAAATTTCATGCAAGGGTTGAGAGAAAAAAGAAGAGTTTGGTTTTTGAGAGTTTTTCATTGAACAAAAAGTTGTGAAAAAAACTAGAGAGAAAGAAAAATAAATTCCTCTTATTTTTTTTTCCAAGTAAGATAAACCTTGTTGCTGGAGATTAAATTGCTGCTATTCTAGCTTCAAAATTCCATCAGATTTTGTGAACTAGAATTAAACAAAAGTGCACTTCAAGGTGAGCTCAAAGTTAGAGTTAAGAAATTCGGATTTGAAATTTTCACCGGAGGTCTTCAAATGTATGTTTTTCATAATCTTAATGTAGTAACCAGTATCCATAACCGGTAAGAATATGTATATTTATATATATAAATATACGTATTTTATTTATATGTGGGTGATCCTTAATTTATATATTGTTATTAGTAGTGTTTTTATAGGTTAAGGATATACTATTAGTATTGGGTTTATTTGCAAGACTTTGGAATTATTTTAGGGACCAAATTGTTATACTTTGAAAGTTTTGGGGGTGAATTCGTAAATACCAAAAATTAACCACTTAGTATAAAAATACACTTTTAAAAACCCTAATTCTCTCATTTTTGTCGAGCTACCCATTTTTAGAGAGAGAAGAGAGAAATAAAGGAGAGAGAAAGAGAAGAAGAAGAAGAAAAAGAAGAAAAAATTGGAATTTTGGATCTTTAGAGGTATATCACAACTAATTATCAATTTATTGGTGTTAATTAAGTTAATTTCTTTAAGTTTTGATTTCTGGAAATATGTATAATTAAGGATTTGATGTGTATTTCGTTTGATGTTGTGAGAATTGATGATGATCTATAAGATAGTTTGATAAATCATGATGAATTATGAAATTTCTGCTGGATAACCTCTTGATCTAGGAATTTTATAAATTGTTGTGATTCGATTCTGGTTTTTAATTTTGAGTATATGAAATTAGACATGTTTAGGATCATCTGAGACTTTGAATCGACTGAAAATCTCGGAAATTGAATTTGTAGTGAATTTACCAAAATGACCCTGGAATTCTGGAAATTTCTTGTGTAAACAGTATGATACAGTGGAAAATAATTTTTGAGCTGCTGAATGATCTTTAAAAATTATGAATTTGTGGAATATGATAATTTTATATGTCTAATATGATATATTCGGAATTGAGAATTTGGATCAATGTGGTTGAAGTGTTATGAATTTCTAAAGTGTATCAGCTCATTGTAATATTTGATTAACAGATTTTTAAAGTTATGAAATAAAATAGTTTTAAAATACTTTTGGCAGTTATTTGGAAGCCAAATATTTATCATGGACTGAGATATGTGTCAAGAGTAATTATGTGGTAGTTTTATAATTTTTGAGTTAGTATATGATTTTATAAAATTGGGAGATTGAATACTGTTCAGTAAGTATCTTGATCCTGTCAGGTTTGTAGTTTGGATTCGATGGTGTGTATGGAATGGATTGTGTAGGAATTTTGATATAATATTCATATATAAGAAGTATATATGAGTCAAGAATGATATATTCTGATTTCGGAGTAATTGGACATCATTTGATGTATTAGAAATTTTTGTTAAGTGTAAGTGGTCAGAATGACAGGTTTTGAGAAACCAAATATTTAGACCAATTTGATGTGATAAATGCATTGTGTATAATTTTGTAAGCTATTTAAAGTATTTTGTGTGAATTGTGAGGCTTATGAAAGGATTAATCTCCATTGATAGGTTAAGGAGATTTAAGCCTTGTAGCTGAAAGTGTTAAGAGGTAAGTATACTAGACTTACTACTGGAATCACAATAAACATAATAATTGTTTTGTATGATTTTGTAAATGGGGTTAAGAATATGTTTATGATATGTCAAAGTATATTTTGATATGAAATGTGAATATATGTTTATGAATGTGAGCATTGACATTGAGCATGGATATACATGTGTTTTTGAAAGTGAGCTTTCTAAAATAAGATGCGTTTAACAAAGAAAGCTTTTGAAGTGTAATATGTCCATGAGAAATATTTTGTGATTTGAGGGTACTTGAACTCACTGTTAACTTAGTAGGCATTTTATGTGATTTGTGGAGCCTTTATGTGTGGCCTTTCCTTCGGGATTGGTATATGTTATGTGTTCCGTATGTAGGGAGGATCCTATTGGTACCTAAAGGAAGTGTGAGTCATCACATTCGTGTGGTGGCGTATTGGTACATGTGAGAGGACTCACCGATGATCAGGGTGAGGGTTTGGCTTTTACCTTCGGGCATAAGCGTTATATATGTGTGATTTAAAGACCTCACTTGTACTATTCCTCTCATACGGTATGTCACCTACGAGTGACATTTGGCTCATTATGTGATATGTGATATGTAAGTCCTACTAAGTAGTAGTTGAGTGATGGTATTCCTATTATGTGTTTTGAAAGAATGTGTAAGCGCTTACATGATATGTGATTTGATAAGATTATGATTTTGATTGATCGCAGCATATCATACATATGCATTGTGTACATATATGTATTTGTATTTGATATATGAAAAATTAGTATGCTTACTGAGTTTTATACTCATTATAGTTTATGGTGATTTCAGGTAAATAAGGTACATGTGTGCTTAGCGGATTTGGCAAGGCTTCTGCTGGTCCTTGGGTTCCCTAAGTTGCTAGGTTGTTGTGTGTTTCATTTGGGGACACGTGGGATAGGATATTTGGTTTGTCCCTATTGAATAAATACTTATGTATTATTTCATTGTGTGTGGATTGGATTTGGTTTAAGTTTTATAAAGTGTGGTTATTGGATGATTTTAAGTAAGAATTTGCAATGGATATATTCTGGGCTCCCGGTAACAAAGTTGCTACTGGTGACGTAGTAGAGTGTTAATCTCTGAGAAAACTCTGCGTATCTCCGGTTTAATAATTGTCCCAGTCATAATTCAATTGCTATAATTCTGAAAGAAATTGAAATGAAAGTTGAAAATTTTGTGTAATATTATTTATGAGTGCACATGCAGTGAATGAATGTAAGTGATGTCGTGTGTTAGATCTTTTGGGTCTGGGGCGTGACAGCTTTTATTGGTATCAGAGCTAAGATATGATTCTGTAGACTTTTAAGTGTCGAGTCAAGGGAACCGAGCAGATGCCAAATCTTTAGGATTGTATTTGTAGCTTTGTTGTGTAAAAGTTTGACATATTCCTTAAATTTTGTATGATTTTGTGAAGATGACACATTATCCAAGAGCTGCTAAGATTATTGTTGTCGTGGATAATGGTACCTTGTGGATCTTATGTTACCATTTAGAATTTTTTTAAGTTATGACTCATATGCTTAGTAAGAGTGATGTTGAATATCTTATAATGATAATTTGCATGTCATAGAGTAAATTGAGATAATTTTCTCAATGACAAAATATAGAGAAGTAGAGTATTGAAGACATCAATTGAAACAACTTTTATTGAAAAGGAAAACAACAACAATAGCAGCAACAAAAATACAGTAGAGGCTACGGAGTGAGATTTAAGTCTATTTTGCGCTTCTTCTGACTGTCATGAGTAGACCAATCTAACTGATGCAATGTTGGATTAGACAGAGGAATAAAAGACTGTAATTGATCAATTAGTTGATCAACAGTTGGAGCTGAAATAAGAATCCGTCGTGCTAGAAGTGGGATGAATTGTGTTCCCGCTGCATAGTCAAGAAAAGATATCAACCCGTCGTAAAAGCCATTAACATTTAACAAACCAATGGGTTTTTGGTGGATTTGTAATTGTGACCATGAGACAATTTGAAAAATTTCCTCCAAGGTCCCGAAACCTCCTGGTAGAGCTATGAAAGCATCTGCATGCCTAAGCATTTGAGCCATTCGCTCGTGCATAGATGAGACTTGTAACTCATCCCCAACTGTTTTTCCTACAATATTTTCAATAGCTAGAGGTTTTGGAATGATACCCAAAACTCGACTACCTTTATTGTATGCAGCTTTTGCCACAGACCCCATTAACCCTCGGTTACCTCCTCCATATACTAAATGTATATTTCGCTCAGCTAATACCTTACCAAGATTTTCTGCAACTTTTGTAAACTCTTCAGTATTCCCAGGGTTGGATCCACAAAAGACACAAATTTTTGTGAATCGACGAGCTGAGGTTTCCTCCATTGTTATGCTCACCCTAATCTTTGAATATTTTTGAGTTTGTATAAGGATGCAATAATAATGTATTTATAGAGAAACAAATTGATAATAGCTGTGGAGCATATGTGTAAGTATGTTCAAGTATATATTTTTCTCGATTCTTGTGAGGTAAAAAAAAAAAAAAAAGAATGAGTTTTACTTTATCATTTTATAAGGGACAATAGGTCGCAAAATCTTGAATAAATATATGTTGATATGTAAGTGTGATAAAAAATTGTGTCGGAAGTGTGATAAGTTAGGTAAGATAATTAAGAAAAGTCAATAAAGGCCTATTTCATGGATTTAGGGACTTAGCCGTTTTGGCACTAATGGCCGACAATGCATCTATGACTTGAAGACTTTTTGAGAGAACAATTGGACTTTGGACATGAGGCCAAATTAACTTTATTAATTTCAAGGATTTTTATGATCTTAACATTGATTTTTGGATAGATTAAAAGAAGATATGAAGAAAAATAAAGCACACTTGACATAAAGATAAAGCAGTAGTCAGTCTCTCTTTGATGTGATAGAACAACACGGATCTAGTTTCTGTGAAAAACAGAAACAGCAATGTAGGTTAAAATGAGTCTCCCTGGTTGCTTTCATCTGTGTCGTATCCGTGAGAGAGAAACTTATGGAGTTGTTGTTCCCATACATTGAATGAGGGCTCTGGCTGAGTGGAAGGTAGGTCTACCATATCTTGATCTTCTGCAGGTGAGCTGGTCTGGATGAGGGATGTGCTGGATTCCTCTTGGATTTGAGTGTCGGTTAGATAAGGTTGAGAGTCTTGAAAGAGGGATAAGTCAAGATTGGGTTGGTGTTGGTCAGGTTCTGTCAGGAAAACTGGCTGAGATTGGGTAGGTTCTGTCGGGACAGTTAGCTGAGGCCATTGGTGAAGGTTATCCATTGCTTGTCTGTATCTGGCATAATAAGTCATGTTTGGGATATGGTGATGATGAGTAGAGTAATCTGTATTTCTGAGATGTGAAAGATGATATTTTTGTCTTTGTTGGAATTTGAGTATATTGGCAAAATTCAGGTCTTCTGTAAAGTCAGCTTCAACTTGTTCCCAAGGTGCAGCATCTTCTGGGGAGATCCAAACAGACGGAGGAATTATTTGATTTTCCTGAGCTAGAATTCTTTCAAGTTCTCTCTTTTGCTGAATTACTTCTTCAGGCCAGAGCTTAATTGATCCCTTTAGTGAAAGAGTAAATGTGAAGTAATCCTTAACAGTGGGGTAATAATGAATCTCGTGATCTGAAATAATCATACCCTTCCATTGGAGAAGTAAGACTGACCAAAGATGTTGTCTGGGGACTGCAGCATTTGTGTTGTTTGCAATCATGTATTGAAATTTAGTTATCCACCATGTCTTTGGGTAAAACCATTGGAGAAAAATTAGGGCTGGATGATCTTCATCACATTTTTCTAATTTTTGGAGGGTTCTAAGTAATGGGAATTCCATGGCGATTGTATACAGATCCAACAGGTACCATAACAAGTAAAGGACAGGTTTGGACCATTGGGAAAATGGGAAAAAAGAGTGCAGGTGAAAGAAAGGGTATTCTAAGTTGAACAAAGGGCCACCAAGAACTGTGAGGCCGTGTTCTTGGACTGCTAAGATGGCGTAGTGTCTGATGAATTCTTTGGCACGGGAATGGAGTGTTCTGGTTTTGATTAGGTCTGGAAATTATGGTGGAGAAAAAGGAACAGGAGGAGTTATGATAATGGGATTCATTATGAAGATGGTAAGAAGGTTGGTTTTATTTATTGCTAGAAAAGTGATTATGAGGTTTAGGCTATTTATAGAGTTTTATGAAAGAAAATCAATAATCGTTTTGTCCTTTCCTTTTACGTGGATGACGTTAAAGGAATAGTTAAAAGAATCATATTTGTCATCGCAGTAATTGTGCTAGTAGAATCTTTTCTATTTGAAATCGAGCATATTAGAAAAAGCAGACATGTCAATCTCAATGAGAAAATGATGTCCAATAAGGTGGACTATTTTTTTTAAGAGTTAAAGTAAGAGATATAATAATAAGATCTATAGTTTAAGAATCAGTTGAACTAAAGGTCTTTTTATTGAAGTTGATTTTTGATCGTTTAAGATAATGCTTTCAATATTCTGATTTGAATGACAACTTAGTTGCGTAGAAATACTACATTTTTTTTTTTTGAATGATATCAAGGTAGTGAATGATATTATGACGTATGAGTATATGTTGAAGGGATTAAAATTTTTAAAGGAGTTAAGAATTTTATGTAAGAGATTAGTATGGGTATTCTACATCTATGTTATTCTTTAATGAATGAAAGGTGAAGTGTATAGATACCCATTAAATATTGAACGAATGAAAAAAAAAAAGAATAAAAATATGTGTGTATAATTTTATAAGTCCATAATGTGTGTCATATGTTTATTTTATGGATATATGTTTCGTACTCCTCTCGTATACTCAGCTATGAGCCAACTTAGAGATAATCTAACATATGAATGAGTATTTATTAGGATTTTGGACCACAATGAGCAAATCCTATATACAAGGAAGATTGCTTTGTAAATGTTTTATGAATAAACTATACAGTTGAAAAGGAAAATTGAGAATGAGAAGAAGAAATGAGATCTAAGTATCCTCATCTATGTGCTTAAGTTATGAATTTCGAGGACGAAATTCTTATAAGGAGGGGAGAATTGTAGTAACCAGTATCCATAACCGGTAAGAATATGTATATTTATATATATAAATATACGTATTTTATTTGTATGTGGGTGATCCTTAATTTATATATTGTTATTAGTAGTGTTTTTATAGGTTAAGGATATACTATTAGTATTGGGTTTATTTGCAAGACTTTGGAATTATTTTAGGGACCAAATTGTTATACTTTGAAAGTTTTGGGGGTGAATTCGTAAATACCAAAAATTAACCACTTAGTATAAAAATACACTTTTAAAAACCCTAATTCTCTCATTTTTGTCGAGCTACCCATTTTTAGAGAGAGAAGAGAGAAATAAAGGAGAGAGAAAGAGAAGAAGAAGAAGAAAAAGAAGAAAAAATTGGAATTTTGGATCTTTAGAGGTATATCACAACTAATTATCAATTTATTGGTGTTAATTAAGTTAATTTCTTTAAGTTTTGATTTCTGGAAATATGTATAATTAAGGATTTGATGTGTATTTCGTTTGATGTTGTGAGAATTGATGATGATCTATAAGATAGTTTGATAAATCATGATGAATTATGAAATTTCTGCTGGATAACCTCTTGATCTAGGAATTTTATAAATTGTTGTGATTCGATTCTGGTTTTTAATTTTGAGTATATGAAATTAGACATGTTTAGGATCATCTGAGACTTTGAATCGACTGAAAATCTCGGAAATTGAATTTGTAGTGAATTTACCAAAATGACCCTGGAATTCTGGAAATTTCTTGTGTAAACAGTATGATACAGTGGAAAATAATTTTTGAGCTGCTGAATGATCTTTAAAAATTATGAATTTGTGGAATATGATAATTTTATATGTCTAATATGATATATTCGGAATTGAGAATTTGGATCAATGTGGTTGAAGTGTTATGAATTTCTAAAGTGTATCAGCTCATTGTAATATTTGATTAACAGATTTTTAAAGTTATGAAATAAAATAGTTTTAAAATACTTTTGGCAGTTATTTGGAAGCCAAATATTTATCATGGACTGAGATATGTGTCAAGAGTAATTATGTTGTAGTTTTATAATTTTTGAGTTAGTATATGATTTTATAAAATTGGGAGATTGAATACTGTTCAGTAAGTATCTTGATCCTGTCAGGTTTGTAGTTTGGATTCGATGGTGTGTATGGAATGGATTGTGTAGGAATTTTGATATAATATTCATATATAAGAAGTATATATGAGTCAAGAATGATATATTCTGATTTCGGAGTAATTGGACATCATTTGATGTATTAGAAATTTTTGTTAAGTGTAAGTGGTCAGAATGACAAGTTTTGAGAAACCAAATATTTAGACCAATTTGATGTGATAAATGCATTGTGTATAATTTTGTAAGCTATTTAAAGTATTTTGTGTGAATTGTGAGGCTTATGAAAGGATTAATCTCCATTGATAGGTTAAGGAGATTTAAGCCTTGTAGCTGAAAGTGTTAAGAGGTAAGTATACTAGACTTACTACTGGAATCACAATAAACATAATAATTGTTTTGTATGATTTTGTAAATGGGGTTAAGAATATGTTTATGATATGTCAAAGTATATTTTGATATGAAATGTGAATATATGTTTATGAATGTGAGCATTGACATTGAGCATGGATATACATGTGTTTTTGAAAGTGAGCTTTCTAAAATAAGATGCGTTTAACAAAGAAAGCTTTTGAAGTGTAATATGTCCATGAGAAATATTTTGTGATTTGAGGGTACTTGAACTCACTGTTAACTTAGTAGGCATTTTATGTGATTTATGGAGCCTTTATGTGTGGCCTTTCCTTCGGGATTGGTATATGTTATGTGTTCCGTATGTAGGGAGGATCCTATTGGTACCTAAAGGAAGTGTGAGTCATCACATTCGTGTGGTGGCGTATTGGTACATGTGAGAGGACTCACCGATGATCAGGGTGAGGGTTTGGCTTTTACCTTCGGGCATAAGCGTTATATATGTGTGATTTAAAGACCTCACTTGTACTATTCCTCTCATACGGTATGTCACCTACGAGTGACATTTGGCTCATTATGTGATATGTGATATGTAAGTCCTACTAAGTAGTAGTTGAGTGATGGTATTCCTATTATGTGTTTTGAAAGAATGTGTAAGCGCTTACATGATATGTGATTTGATAAGATTATGATTTTGATTGATCGCAGCATATCATACATATGCATTGTGTACATATATGTATTTGTATTTGATATATGAAAAATTAGTATGCTTACTGAGTTTTATACTCATTATAGTTTATGGTGATTTCAGGTAAATAAGGTACATGTGTGCTTAGCGGATTTGGCAAGGCTTCTGCTGGTCCTTGGGTTCCCCAAGTTGCTAGGTTGTTGTGTGTTTCATTTGGGGACACGTGGGATAGGATATTTGGTTTGTCCCTATTGAATAAATACTTATGTATTATTTCATTGTGTGTGGATTGGATTTGGTTTAAGTTTTATAAAGTGTGGTTATTGGATGATTTTAAGTAAGAATTTGCAATGGATATATTCTGGGCTCCCGGTAACAAAGTTGCTACTGGTGACGTAGTAGAGTGTTAATCTCTGAGAAAACTCTGCGTATCTCCGGTTTAATAATTGTCCCAGTCATAATTCAATTGCTATAATTCTGAAAGAAATTGAAATGAAAGTTGAAAATTTTGTGTAATATTATTTATGAGTGCACATGCAGTGAATGAATGTAAGTGATGTCGTGTGTCAGATCTTTTGGGTCTGGGGCGTGACACTTAAGTTGTTAAGAATTTAAGTTAATGTGTATATGTTGATAATATGCTTAATTTCGCTGTGAAATTGATGTATATAATACATGTGTTTAGTTTTTCAACATGTACACAATCATATGCGTACACCCTAAAATACGTTAACAATTACATTCCCTCTAGCCAATATCTCTATAATTATATGGTACTTTCGTTCTACATGCTTAGACTTTTGGTATGCCCTGAATTCCTTGGCTTAAGTAACTGCTCCATTGTTATCACAGTATAATGGGATAGGATCTATTATACTTGGGATAACTCTAAACTCTATGATAAACTTGCGTATCCAGACTACTTCTTTTATAGCTTCTAAAGCCGCAATATATTCTGGTTCTATGGTTGAATCAGCTGTAGATCCTTGTTTTGTACTTTTTCAACTAATAGTGGCATTATTGAGAAGAAATATAAAATCAGATATAAACTGTCAATCATCTAGATTAGACTAAAAGTCTGAATCAGTGTATCCTCTCACATGCAAGTCACTCTCTCCATAAATTAGGAATATATCCTTTGTACCTTTAAGGTATTTCATGGCCATCCAATGGCCATTTTCTGGATCAAACTGATACCGGCTTGTAACACTTACAGCCATACTGATGCTAGGTCTTGTACATTATGCTTCCTACAGCAGATGCATAAGGTATGCTAGACATTCTAACTCTTTCATCTTCCTTTTTATTTTTTATGGGCACAAGCATCCCAAGTAATTTAGTCTTATGGTTCTTCATTATCTACATATGGCCTTTTAAGGATATGACTTCTTAAAAAGATGAATGCCATGTCTGAAAGGTACATTAACTGTCTTACAATTACTGAAATTTCTAAAATATTGTTTATGTATAAGGAATAAGAGAATTCGATAAGCCTCCTAGCTCCATCTCTATAAAGCTTTATACCTAGTATATAGAGAGTCTCTCCTAAATCCTTCATAGAGAAGTTCTTACTCAAATAACTTTTAACTGATTATAACATACCAATATCATTTTCGATAATGAGTTTGTCATCCATATAGAGGACCAAAAAATAATCATGCTCCCACTGACCTTTTTATACACACATGCTTCCTCTTCATTTTTTATAAAACCATATCCTCTGATTACTTCATCAAAATAAAGATTTCAGCTTTGGGAGGTATGCTTAAGCCCATAAATGGATATTTTTAATTTGTACACTAGATTAGAATTCTCGTTGGATGTAAAACCTTTAGACTATTGCATGTATATCTCTTCCTCGAGATATCCATTCAAAAAAGCCGTCTTTAGATCCATCTGCCATATTTCATAATTATAATATGCAACAATAGCCAATAATATCGTAATTGATTTTAGCATGGCTACTGGTGAAAAACGTCTCCTCATAATCTATTCCAGATTTCTAAGTATATCCTTTTACTGCCAGTCAACCATTGAAGGTCTCTACTATTCCATCGAGCCCACGCTTCTACTTGTAAATCCATTTATAAGCAATAAGAACAATTCCTTCGGGAAGTTGAACCAAGTCCCAAACTTAGTTGTCATGTATAGAATCAATCTTGAATTTCATGGCATCTAGCTATTTACCTGAATTAATGTCTAACATTGCCACTCTGTAAGTCAAAGAATCATTTTCTTCAAGTAAGAAAGTATCAAAGCCACCTTTAGACATCATTTTATATCTTATAGGTAGCCTCGAGATCTTTTTCGACTTACGGGGAGGGTTTGTCAAAGGTATCTTACTCAATTAAAATAGAGATTCTGTCTCCGGTTCATTGAGTTGTTCATTAATTTCATCAAGAACAACCTGTCTACAATCTCCATGATCCATCATAAATTGTATTTTAAGGAAAGTATCATAACAAGCAACGAACGCATTTCATTACTCAGGATCATTGAACTGATATCCCATAGAGTGCTTGGGATATCCAATGAATCAGTACTTATACCCTTTGGGTGCAAGTTTATCTCATTGTATAACTTTTACGTAAACAGGACAGCATCAAATCTTAACATACTTAAGACTTGGTTTCCTCCCAAACCATATCTCATACAGAATAGTAGGAATGACTTTTGATGGAACTCTGTTCAATAAATGAGCAATAGTCTATAGAGCATAACCCCAATGATATTCAGAAAGATCAGTAAAGTTCATCATTGATCAAACTGTATCTAATAAAGTCCAATTCCTCATCTCTGAAGCATCATTGTATTGAGGAGTACCTAGAGGACTATATTGAGTGAGAATCTCATTCTTCTTCAAATAATCAATGAATTTACCGCCCATGTATTCACAGCCTCAATCTGATCTATGCATTTAATGAATTTACCAGTTTGTTTCTCTACTTCAAGTCAAAACTCTTTGAACATTTTAAAAGTTTCTGACTTGTGTTTCATTAAAAACACATATCCATATCGTGATTAATCATCGATAAAGGTTATGAAGTATCGAAACCCGTCCATGAGAGCGTCATTCATTGGACCACACACATTACTGTACATTTGTTCCAACAAATCATTGACACGATGTCCTGCATCGATAAATGGGGATTTAGTCATTTTCCCTTGAATACAAGATTCACAAATTGGATAGGGTTCTATGGAAAGATCAGGTTTCTGACCATCTTTAATCAGAAAAGTTAGGCGTCTCACACCTATATGACCTAATTGCATATGCCACAATTCTGTATTATTTAAAGTTTTCAAACTTTTTCTTTTATTATTTACCTGTACATTAAAAACATTTTTAGTTATATCTAAAATGTAATGGTCATTCATCAACTAACAATTAGCTAGCAAAATATTATTTTTATCATACAAACTTAAGAAACAGTTCCTTATAAATACATGATAACCCTCCTTATCTAGTATAGAAAGGAATATGATCTGTCTAATAATGTTTGGCACAAAACAACAATTATACAACAAAATACTACAACCTAAAAGGAGAAGTAATTCAAAAGTCCCAATAGCTTCAACCTCAAGGAAATCTCTATTTTTTCAACACGAAGCTATACTTCTTCACGCTGCAGTTGTCTAGCTTTCTTCAGTCCGTGCAACATATTGCAGATGTGAGAAAGACATGCGGTATCTAATACCCATCTAGTGCTAGTATCAAATGCTAATGAAATGTTAATAATAGGTAAACATATACTTGTTGGGTTTTTCTTGATAGTGGCAAGGTATTTTTGACAATTGCACTTCTAATGTCCAATCTCACCATAATGGAAACACTTTACTTTGGCTTTTTTTCTTATCTTATGGCTTGGACATGATATGTCTTTGAGGACCTATAGATGGTGTTTTCTTCACCTTTCTTCCCTTTAAACTTTCTAGAAGCCCTTTAGGTAAAAGATGAAACACCCTGAACATAGAGAGCTAAAGCCGCTTTGTTCATGTCATCTTGTGTTGTCTTTAACATATTGTGAAGATTAGCATATATAAGAGTCAACCTTTACATGTTGAAGTTTATGATGAATTGCGCAAATGACCCCGGCAAAGATTGAAGAATCAGACTATTCTCCAATGAATTATTTAGAGATATTTCTATCATTTCTAGCCTCTTAATGCTAGAAATCATCTTAAGCACATGAGGACTAACTGGACTGCCCTCTGTAAGTCAAGCCTGAAATAGTGTCTTGGTGACCTGGTAAATATTAACTTATAGTCTATCACCAAATATAACTCCTTCAAATTAAGCATAATACTACTTGCGTAATCTATGTGCACATGTTCCCTCTGAAGTTCAGTAGACATCAAGGCCAATATATATTATTTGACTTTCAAATGATCATCAATCCATTTTTGATAAATTACAACCTCTTCTGAATTTGAATTAACAGAAATACCTCTGGGCATTTTCTGATCAATCGCATATCCAAGATTTTGAATCCAGAATAATTTTGAGATTTATCATCCAATCAGAATAATTTTCAGCGCCTTTTAGTTAGTGTACATCTAGTATGCGTACCAATGGGTTCCTTAAAGTCATTTTTATTTTCAAAACATAAAGAAGAAATGTTAGTGAAATATTTCAAATCGTTAAAACGCTTTAGATAATGGATATAATAAATTATTGATTTTAAATCTAAAAATGCCCTTCCACTGTTTTACATTTTTCCTTTAATCTCTCAAATAGGAAAACGAAAGTTTAACTCTTTAAACTTTACAGTGGAAAGTAGACCAAATCCAAGTTTACTCCAACTTCATACTTTAGCGATACTGGTCTTTGTAAACTCAAAAGGTAAACAACTCTTATCAATTGCATCTCATGCAACTCTTATCAGTGGTCCTAAACACACCTTATCCTTACACTTTAGCGATATTGGATAAGAGTATTCCAGATTAACTTGTTAATCATCAAATATAAGTTATTGATACTACCCTTACACTTTAGCAGTATTAGGCAATACGTTCGCTTATATTTGTCTCATCTCATGTTTAACTGATATAGTCCAAATCACTCCAATCAATCCCTCATACTTTAGTGATATTGGGAATGACCGAGGTGATTCGTCTAACGCCGTATTGACAAGACGGACCATGTATAACATTCTTAAAATACATTACAATCTAATTAAGAGAGATTTTGCATACACCTATATCTCACGAGGATGAATTTCTTAATTATTTATTTGTTCTTACGTAAGCACAACTAACCCCACCAATAGGGCTCCCATTGTGGTTAACAACGTAAAACAAATAATTTTAGTTTATAAAATAATATACAATTGCATTATATAAAAATCAGATGCATTAAAATAAAAAACAAATTTAATGCTATTAATGCTGCAACGTTCTGCTTGAACATTGTGGCGTTCTATTTCAACTTTGTGGTATTTTGTATGAACACTGCGGTATTTATATGAACAAATTTTTTTAATATCAAACATCACCATGTTCTAATTTTAAATATCAATATGTTCAAATTTTAAACACCAAATGTTCAAAACCATGTTCAAATATTAAATATCACCATGTTTAATTTTTAAACATCAACATATTTAATTATTAAGCATCATCATGTTAAATTTTTAAACATCAACATAAATAAATATTAAACATAACTACGTTTAAATTTTTTAAACATCAACATAAATAAATATTAAATATCACAATGTTTAAATTTTTAAACATAAACATGTTCAAATAGTAAACATCGACATAAATAAATAATAAATAACACCATGTTTAAATTTTAAACATTAACATGTTTAAATATTAAACATCAACTTGTTCAAAATATTAAATATTAACTTGTTCAAAATATTAAATATCACTATATTCAAATATTAAATATCAACATAAATAAATAATAAACAACACCATGTTTAAATTTTAAACATCAACATGTTCAAATATTAAACATCAACTTATTCAAAATATTAAACATTAACTTGTTCAAAATATTAAACATCACTGTATTCAAATATTGAACATCATCATGATTAAATTTGAAATATCACTATGTCCAATATTTTAAATAACAACATGTATCACACACTCAATTTAGCATGCTCTGACACCATTTTGTAGGAGTATGTGATGATATGAGTATAAATACAATTTTAAATTTTTTTAATACGTAGCGGAAGCATATATACATATTACACTTATATAATACATAAACATATGTGTCACATACATATATATTTATATTTATATGTATAACAACTATACTATATTAATAAATTGAAATTACTTACCAAGATGAATGTAGCTTTATAATTTGTTGAGATCCAAATGTAGAGCTCACAAGAAACATAATTCTAGAGCAATTCTAGACCGAAATCAATATGGGTATTTTGACTTTAGAATGGTAGTTTATTATAATCATATAAGATTTTTTTTGTTTCTCTTAAGTGTTAGTATTTTTTTTTTTTCAAAGAGAGAACTCTTTTCTAACACTTAACCAAAACTCTCAAAATTACCCAAAAATGACTCTCTCTCTCTCTTATATTTTTATCTTACATATCTCATACACACCTTAACATATTTGTTTTTATTTTATTTTATTCAAAAACACAAAAGCCAAGAGTTCACCAACTCTTTTATTGAAAATGCATAACAATTATGCATTTATATTTTTCTTTGCCTCCCATTTAGTCTTGAAAGAATGCAAAAGTCCATTAAAAATTTGTCATTAGCAATATAAGTCTTTATAAGTTAAAATAACTAAAGACTAATATGTCAATATTTAATTATTTTAAAATACACATGTTAAATATATTTTAATTCTCAAAATCAATCCAATAATTTTTCATATTCAAATTCAAATGCATAATATTTATGCATTTAATTTAATAAATAGATATTTATGCATAATTTAAATAAAATCATGACAAGTGTCATATACTTGTTAAAGTATTAATTAAACAAAATAAGCATGGAGTGTTATGGTACACTAATTATATTTTGACATGTGTCGAATTCTAACAGTTAGAATTCGACACGTGTCTTTCCCGAGAGATACTAAAACTAAATCCTTCTTATTCAAATTTTTCTTAGATCGAACTCTTCGATCCTATGTGCTACCCTAGTGCTTAACGAGTACACTTCATATTGTAAGACTCCTTGAGTTCACACCCGTTCCATTTATCTTATGAGCTTCCATTAAGCTCACAGTTTGTTAAGATTAACCGTCTGATCATTTTAGATATAAATATACACCAATCTTTCCGATTTTAACAATCTACCCATATTGTTAAACCTATGACTAGGAACCAAAATAGAGAATATACTACATAATGACATTTCTTAACGCTATTTGTAACTACTTGCAACTATTTCACTACAATAAATATTCTTGGGTCTTTGTCCTAATTCATACTAGGTTAACTCTTAGAAATACTAACTCTTAGTATTGATGTAAACTATATGAAAAGAACAAGATTAGTACCATATAAAAAAAATAACGATTTATAGAAATGCATATTGTATAAATATAAATAAGATTTATACAAAATTAGAATGGGGCTTGAGCACTAACTCTAACAAGTGATTGATTGACTTTCGACGGCATTAACTCCCAAGGTGCTTAATTTTTTAGTTAAAAAGTTTATTTGGGTAGATTATGTTGTCAAGGTATCTACTTCATATAGTTCAACGATTTTTCTTAGAGTTGCTCTTTCAGTAGGCCATTGGTAGGCATTAGATGCCATCTTGTCTAGTAAATCATATGCTTCATTGGTTGATTTGTTCATTAGTGCTCTTTCAGTTACGGCATCTACTATTATTCTGAATTATATGACTAACCCATTGTAGAATATTTGTACAACCATCTACTTCGGGACTCCACGGTGAGGGCATTTTCTTTACATGTCCTTATATCTTTCCCAAGCCTTATATAGAGATTCTCCATCTAGTTGTAGAAAGGATGTGATGTCATTCTTCATCTTGGTAGTTTTGGCAGGTGGAAAGAATTTGGCGAAGAATTTCTGAGTAAGATCATTCAATTTAGCTATGGATCCAGATAGAAGTGACAACAACCAGCTCTTTACTTTATCTCTTAAGGAAAATGGAAATAATATTAGACGGATTGCATCATTGAATACCCCATTGTATTTTAACGTGTCACATATCTCCAAGAAGGTGATTGTATGCTTTTTTGAATCGTTATTAGGTAGTCCACTAAATTGCATCAAATTCTTGAGCATTTGAATTGTGTTTGGCTTGATCTCGAAGTTGTTGGTTTGAACAGTTAGTCTTTGAATGCTTGAATGGATTTCATTGACTAAGGGACAGTATATTCCCTTAACAGTCTTGCTTATATGTTGAGTGTGTTTGGTATTTGATCTTCCATAATGTTGACTTGATTTTCTTCTCTTCTAATTCTTTTTAGAGGTTTTTCAATTTCTGAATCAAAAGTGGTCAAGTCTTCACTTTTTACTCTTCGTATATACTTCTAAAGAAAGTAAATAGAAAACTAATTTAAGAAAAACAAGAAAATAAATTCTAAAGTAAAAAGTAAAAAAAAAATTGGTATTAATATTGGTGAAAAATATATTATTATCCCTAGTAATAACGCTAAAATCTTGATGCGATATTTTTATAACATGCAATCGAGCACAAGTATACGCTATCTATTTCTTACCAAGTACTAAAATTATGTCTTTCTGGTAATTATTTAAAAAAATCAAATTTAAGAATGAATATGGAAATGTATAAAAACAATATCACAATATAGAGAAAGTCTAGGATTAATACTATTCTTAATATTTTTTGTAATGATTAATCTTCTAATATTTAAATCCCTCTGTTCTTGTTATTGATCAAGACACAAATGTATTCACAAGCTTCTCTTAAGGTCAACCAAGTATATCCTAAATCTCTATGCTACTTGTAATAAAATAAAATTTATTAAAAATAAGTTTTATTGATCATACATGCCAATTAGGTATATCTTTATCCTAATTTGAAACTTGTAGATGTTACTCTACAATCATGTATCAAATTATCTAGGTTTAAATACAATGATGCCTCTCTCGAGCTTATTAAAGTATTACCAAAATAATCATAATATTGGTCAGATATAATGAAACATTAAGAACAGATAATTTGAATAACAAGAACTAAGTTTATTAAATATTAGTAAGATATGACAATTAAGCACACATATTGAATTTAAGTATTAACCTTAGAAACAAAAAAGTTCATATTTACAAGAGAATTAAGGAAAAAATCTAAATAAAACATAATAAATGCAAACCGATATAGACGTCGAATTGCTTCTTAATTGAATTGCCTAAGAAACTCTTGCTCCTTGAAACGCCTTTGATCTTCTTTCTATAGCTGCTTCAATTATGCTCCAATTTCTCTTTAACACTTATGTTGTCTTTTTCTTGAATGTCTTGTGTGTTTTCTAAAGGCTGGGAATGAGTGGCCCTTTAGAAGGCTTGATTTAAGCTTGTATTGTTATCCCTTGTCAATTTAGGAAACGCGTGATCACTAAGGCAAAAATCCTTTTATTGTTGGGGTGTTATACCTTTAAACTATGATCGCTGTAGCGGTAAGTTATTTTTGCTGGGTAATGGCTTTTCGTTAGGGGTGAAAACCTGGTAGCGTTAGGGCAAAATTTTATGACTTGATCAAGTCTTATTTTGCCTTGAGGCAAAATTTTGCCTCTGGCACTGTCACGAAGGTGAAAATTTCCATAATGTTGTGGTAAAAAATCTGAACTTTTGAATTTATTATATTTAAGTCCTTGGTTTTTGCTTGTTTTATGTCTTTGCTATAGTTTTTCTTCTTTTTCAGTCCAAACCCTATAAATAAATAATAACATACATAAATAGCCATTTTTTCTTATAAAATATCAAAATCTCATCTAAAAATGAGGATAAAATATATACCAAATATACCCTTATCAAATAACGTAACACATCTCTTTCAAGTGAAATAAAGTAAAAATCTTTCAAAGCGAGGGAACTATATCTAGGTGAGTAAAAGAAAGGACTCAATAGGACGACCAAATCCTAAAGAAATTTAGATTTACTTTGGTTATGGAAATTTGATGTGTGTAGAGAAAGTAATGATCGCATGATGAAAAGGAAAGGAGATAATGGATAGCTGGTCTTTATACATGTAAACCTCCTTGTCTTGCAAGCACCCACCCTTCGTATAATCGAAAGATGGTCCAAGAGTACGCTTATAAAGACCATCGGAATGGTCAAGCATGGCATACTTTTTACTACTAGTTGCCATGAACACACTACAAAAAAAGATTAAGAAAAAAAAGAAAAGTCAAATCATTTTCTTCTTAAAAACAAACGCAACTAAATATCCAACAAGCAAAAACATTAATCAAACAAAATAGTCACATAATCACAAAAACCTACATCAATACATCAAAATAAATACAAGTCATAGCTAATAATTTTGACAAGCGAAATATCTAAATGTGAAAGTCAAATGAAGAAGTAGAATACTTCTTACGAGTAAGAGAAATCAAACAAGATAAAAATAAATCATCAAACAAGTCAAACAAAACAACACTTCCATGCATATGTGAGAAATATCTGAAACTTTATGACATTACATGTTTTTACAAATATTACACATAAAAAACCAAATGGCCACTTCAACAAAAATCTTTCCCGGCCAACACTCAAACAACAAGTATTGTTCCAAAACTTCTAACAATGCACAATGCAAATAGCCAAGCAGGTCAACATCTCTATAACCCAACAACAAATTCATTACAAAGAATTATCCATCCATAATTATTTCAAGTCACATCACAAAATACATAGAAACAAATAATATACCTAAAAGTTATGTATAAATTGCGCAAAGTGCGTACACAACAAAGAACAAAATGCCTAAAAATGCGTATTAAACAATATATTACCATGAACCTAACTACATTGCTCTTCATTACATAAAATATGAGTGAAAATATTACATGGTTCAAAACAATCAATTAAACATCTTACAAAGCACTTAAGATACTGAAAATCATGTATTCAGCACACAAGGCATTGTCAAAGCAAAGAACAAGCACCAAATACAAAAAGTAACCCCAAAGTGCACAAAGTATTTGGATTAAGGCTGCAATGCTACAAATTTGAAATACATTACCTAATATTACACCAATAAACAATTCTAAAAATACACATAATGCTGGGTTTGGTACTACACTGCCACCAACCCAAACATGTTAATCCATATAATGTCAAAACAAGAAAAACCAATCATCAACCAACAAACTCCTTTCATAAAAGACATAAATCAAGTGTCAAAAGACATTTTTTCACACCATGACCAACATCATCAAAAATTAAGTAAGCAACAAAACATGCATAAGAACCAAAATAAAAATTATAAAATAACAATATATAAAAATAAATTTATAAAAATTAAAAAAATCAATAAAAAGTAACAAAAAGGGAAAAAGAAGATACCCGCCAAAGATGACCACTGATGAGAAAGATAATCCATTCGCCATTTGCCGTACATTGCTTACTCAAACAGTAGTGTTGATGCTTGTCAATGAGAGATTGTTAAGTGTAAATTATATCTATTATTTTCACTTCTTTAATTTGATTAATTGCTCACCTTCATAAGAATATTAGGCCTTTTATATTTTTTATTATTATTTTGTAAGTTTAGAGTCAACTGAGCAAATAGGGATACAAATCTAAAGAAAATAAGGTAAAACATCAAATTGCTACAATAACCTGCTACAATGAATCATTGCAGTACTATAAATAGTGATTTTGCTACAATAAAAATCACCGCAACGGGGAATAGTGTTTCATCCCAATAAAAATTCCAACATCTTTAGAGCCTAAAACTTTTTGTTGTAACAGGGAATAGTACTCACGAACAGTGAGTGTGAACAGTCTATGAAGAGTACCATAAACAATGATCCACGCTACAGTGAAAAAAAATACAACTCTAATACTCAAATCAATCCCTATATAATGGCCACTTATCTCAAACCTAAAGGACATACAACTTAAGGCTCTTATAGTCACAACACATAGAAAAAAGTAATTTTAGAGAGAGAAGTAAAAGGAATTCAAGGAAGCAAGAGATTATTGGTGAATCTTTGGTGTGTCAACCAACTGCAAAATTGACGTATATATTGATTTGCTTTTAATTGTATCATATTTATTTTATTTTTCAGCCATAATTCTCTTGATACCATGAGCTAAATTTATTTTCTAGGGTTATTACTTGAACTCAATATGTATGTTTAATTGTTGAATTTTTTAATATTATTTGAATTCAATTCTCTATTATTCAAATTATTTGTTCTTAATGCTTTATTATATCTGATCAATATTATGATTGAATTGGTAATACTTTGATAAACTCGAAAGAGGCATCACTGTATTTAGACCTAGATAATTTGATACATGATTATAGAGTAATATACAAGTTATATCTACAGGTTTCAAATTAAGATAAGAATATACCTAATTGGCATATATGATCAATAAGACTTATTTTTAATAAATCTTAATTTATTACAAGTACCACAGGAATATAGGTACTTGGTAACTTAAGATATACTTGCATGACTTTAGAAGAAACTTGTGAATATATTAGTGTCTTGACCAATAATAACAATTGAGGGATATAAATATTAAAATATTAAATCTTTAGAAAACATAATAAATGATAGTAATTAACCCTAGGCTATCTCTATCTTACTATCTTCTTGATTTATTTAACTTGTGTCATTTATTTTCTATACTTTATTTAGTTTATTTTAATCAATTACAATTGAAGATTTAGTTTTCTGAATAATTACTTGAAAGATACAAATTTAATATTTGGTAGAAAATAAAAAATTATCCCTGTGAGTTCGACATCCGACTTAAAAGTTCCTTTATTACTTGTAACGGTAGCGTATAGTTGCGCTTAAATTTTGTGCTTAAAATACACACAACAGAGATCATGAATATGAAGCAAATATGAAGCAACTGGAAAACTGCTTGCTTATCTTTGTTCAACTGAATGAAAATCTTGCCACCCGCTCTCTGCAATTCATCATTCGCCGAAAAGAAGTCACCAAATTAAAGCATGGATCTTCAAGCATAATACTGCTAGCAATGGTAGGAAAAGGCAAGTAAACAAGAAAAAAAGGGTTAGCTTGAAAAAAAAAAAGAGAAAAGCTTCACTTTGGGATTTTGTAAAGTGAAGAAAATAAAAGCACAAGAAATGAGGCAAAAAGTAAAAGGGGAAGGAATGTTTTGATTCAAAAAATATATCTTTTGGTCTTTCATTAGGAAAACCTTGGGTTTCTTCTAAAATCCCAAATTTTCCATTCTTTTGCAAATATCACAAGCAACAAATTTTTTTAAAAGGTGTTGGTCCAACTAAAAAAGTCAATGAGGTTATGTTGGGCCAAATTTGAATACTTGGGCTAAAAAACTAAAGACTAATTTCTCAAGGGAAATGGGCGAAATAGAATGTTTCTAGGATTAAATGTAAAGTTTATTTTATTTTCTTTATAAAATTAAAAACCTCAATTCATTATTCTAAGCCTATTTTACAAAATAATATTGTGAAAAAGACTATTTAAAGGGGATAAGTGCAGGACACATAAATTGCCAAAAGGATACTTTATCTAATTAAATTATAAAAAGCCCATTAAAGGCATATTTATAATTATACCAAATCCATGGGCCTCCTCTTATTATAAATAGAGGACCCAAGTAGCTCAAAGGAATAATACAATTTATTTTTCACAAAATCATTCTCTCTAGAATTCCCTACTCTCTTTCTATTATTTCTCTACCAATTGTTTTTAGAATCATGAATTAATGAAGCTCTAAAAACCTTCAATAAGAATTACCTCTATGTTGTTTACATTGATAAAGAGCACTAAACCATTTTTAGATGAATACTACCTTACTAATCTCGAAGGAATAATGAATGAAGTTGGCTTTGTCAATATATGATCAATTTTAACAAGCCCAAGACACAGGACCATAACCATAACTATGCCCTATTGACAGTTTTTGTGTCGCTTTCAATAGTTACATTACATAACAAAACGTCAGCAGAAATTACATCTTTATTGAAGTTAATCGTGATTATCAATAAGCCTAGAATTAATTCTTCTTAGGTCAACGCCCGAGCGATTAATGGAGACGGACTGTAAATTCACTGGCAATATATTTATGTTGGTTCAAATCTACTTGATTAATTGCTCTTTGGTGTTCAAAATGAATGGTTTCATTTTTTTAATTTTCTAATTGTTCTAAAGTCTTATAAGTTGAATTAATCAAATTCAATAACTCATGCTATACCCTCAAGAAAACTTGTTAGAGATGGTGCTTACGTGTCATTTTAATTTTTTATGAATATTAATTGTTTAGTATTTATACAATAAATATTTCGAATAAAAATTATTAATTTTATAATTATATGGTACAATGCTTATAACACTATAGACATTGTATAATTTGAAGGAGTTCAGATCTAATCTAAAGGAGTTTAGACCAAGGTTAAGAGTTAGCAATGCTGAGGGTTATAAATGCTAAGAGTTAGCACTGTTAAGAGTTAGCAGGTTATAAGAGTCAAGTAGATCTAAAGGGTTAGAACGTTATCTATAATGGGACAGAGACAGAGACAGAGACCTGAGAGTATACTAGTAATGACATAGTTGCAAAGAGATACAATAGGTGCTAGAAAATATCATTGTGTAAGTATGTCTTAAACATTATATTCTTGATCTATGTTCACCAATGCGAGTCTATTGGTGAATCACTATTATATAGATCAGTGTATGTCTATATCTGACTGGTGTAGATAGTTTTTCTTAGCTGACCATGAGCTTAGAGCTTGTATAAGCATGCGGGTATTCAGTCAGGATTGGATATTGAACAGACTCATAAGGACCCCAATAGATATCCTATGAAACCGTCAAAAGAAAGTCCTCTCAAGTTGAGTAGTATTCGTGGTCCTTTTACCTGAGTACTACAATGGGCTTGTAAGTGATCCACCATACCATATATGTCAGAGATCTTTTGTGGTCTAACTACTATGTATCGCTAGGCATGGTCCGATACTCATGGAGTTCAGTATGCATAGATACGGGATCCGTTAACTTACATAAGTAAGTTGTATATCCAATGCTCCGAGATTGTATTTCATAAAGTCTTGTGGCCACAAGCATAAACCCGGGAAAGGATTATTCCACAGGGTTAAATAATATTGCAAAAGTGTTTACGTATATTGTTTATCGAGATACAAATCTAGAGATAAGTTAATGGATGAGCAAATATGGATTTGACGGTGCTGATCTAAATCCTCGCATATTCAAGGTATAAATGATGGAAGGATTACGTATGCATTGTAATCGCAACTTGAATAGTTTAACACGCGGATTTATAATATCCATAACGTGTGCGTGGGGCATTGATTACGGACTCATAAAATAATTCTATTTGACAAATCAGATGTAAACCTAGAGAGTCCCACAATATGAAATGTACTCTTTGTGCACTTTGGCAGTATACAGTATTGAATGGTTCAATACAGTAAAATTCAGCAATTTACTAAGGTTAAGTTAACTAAAGTATATGGTTAAATAATGGAACTCACTTTAAGTTAACTTGGTAACCTAGTAAGGATATATAAGTAATTTAACTTAATGATTATTTAATTGTTAAATAATTAAAATAAATATCTATTTATTTAATAGTTAAATAAATAATTTAACTTAACTATGATTAAAAGTTAACTATATAGTTAAGTTAAAGTTAACGTTACTTAATGGATAAGTAAAGGTTAACCTAACCATGGTTAAGTAAGTTAGCTAGGATTAGATTATTTAAATGTTTATTTAACTTAAGGGATAAGTTAAAGTAACCTAACTAGGATTAAATGTTAACTATAGTTAGGTTAAGTTAAATATAAATTCAAATTTAAGTGAAATTAAAATCAAATACATACTAAATTAAGTGTTAATTAAATGTATTTAGTTTATATTAGTAAAATAAACCAATTTTATTGGTTAATTATTTTAAATGACCGGTCTATTTGAGAGAGAAATTGAGAATGAAAATTTGTGATGTTTTCAAGAGTTGAAAACATGTTATATTCATCATCTTCTCTAATTAAAGTTAACCGTTAAAACATGAATTAAATTTATTTTTATTTAAGAGTTAAATAAATAAATAATAAATTTAACTAAGTTAAAGAGTTTAACTTTGAATTAAGTTTAAGAGTTTAACTGATTGCTGGATTAACATACTGCTATTCTAAACAATCAAACTCACCCTTATTGATTGCTGAGATTGGGCAAAGTTTACATTTCAAGTAGACTTCAAAGAATTTAATCCAAAGGCTTTATAGGTTAAATTCTCAATCTCATAATTAATTTGATTATATGTATTAATTGTGTTTATTGTAAATTTTAATAATTTTGCTATGCACATATATATATAAGATATGTATATTTTTGTATGATGAACACATCCTACATGCATGCACCCTTAATTAATCAACACTCAATAATTAGTATCAAAGCAATTTTGTGTTGTTTTTAGTGTTTTCTTAGTGTTAGCTATATTGTAGGACAAGTTTCAGGGCTGTTGAGGTGCATTTCAAGTGTTGAAAATACAAAACCAATGAAAATAGCACTTGGAACATCGCAGCGCTCAAGTCCAGCACTACAGTGCTCATGATGAACGTTGAGGTGCTGAATGTATAGCACCCCAACACTGGAGGCACTGCTTTCAGCGCTACAGCACTGAGGCTTTTGAAGCCTAGAGCCGCAACGCTAAAAGACCAATGTTGCAGCGTTGACACTAAAAAAAAGAGTAAACTTTTTTTTATTTTTGCATGTGGGGTGTTTATGAGATGCAATAATAAGAGCTATTAGTTTGTATAATAAATCGGGGTTATTATTTTTTTGTTGGTAACCATAATGGGAGCCTTACTGGTGGAGTTACTTGTGCTTGCACAGAAATAAATAATTGATTGAGAATAACCTTCTTATATGATGAGAGCCTGTATTTAAAAATTTCTCTTAATTAAATTGAAATTTATTTTATTATGTGATAATATTTTAAATGATCCGTCTCGTCAAAACGGTGTTAGACGGGTCACTACAGTCTTTTCTAATATTGCTTTAGTGTGAGGGATTTGGTCGCTATGACTTAGACTATGCTGATAAAATATGAGATGAATCAAATATATGCGAACATATTATCCAATATTGCTTTAGCGTGAGGGTAGTGTCAATAACATATATTTGACTATTGACAAGTTAATATAAAATATGCTTACCTAATATTGCTTTAACTTGAGGATAAGGTGTATTTAGGATCAGTAGTAAGAATTGCATGAGATGCAATTGACAATAGTTATCTACTTGTTGGGTTTACAAAGGCCAATATTGCTTTAGCATGAGGTTGGAGTAAAAAGCCAACAAAGTCCACTTTTTGTTGTATAGTTTAAAATTTTTAAACTATCATTATCCCGTTTGAGAGATTAAAGGGATTAAGTAAAGCAGTGGAAAGACATTTTTAAATTAAAAATTGTATAATAGTTATATCTATAATCTAAAGCGTTATTTGTTAATAATTAAAAATGTTCCACTACACATCTCCTTATTTATCTTATAGAGATAAGATAATTATCTTATAGATATAAGATAGGTATAACCAATCTGTTAGTACTCTTAATTAATACACACCAACTATTGGGTACCGAATAAAATATTTATGACTTACTTATGAATCTAAGAATAGTTCTAGATTTAAAAATATTTGATATTTCTAAACCACAGATAGAGAAAAGTCACAATGAAAAGTATTTTCACCGTGATAAGGTTTGAAATAGTATACATTACTGTTCATAGCACCTTGACTTAAGAAAGAATGATCCATTATATATCTTTTTACCAAACATTAACATTTCATTAGCATATGAGATACTGCTTGTCATTCTCATATCTACAAGGTGTTGCATGATTTGAGGAATGCTTGATAGCTTGGAAATGTAAACTTTAGCTTCACGTAAGAAATGGAGATTTCCTATACGTGGCAGCCGTTAAGACTTTTTAAGTTACTTCTCCTTTCTAACAAAAGCATTAATGTTGTATAATTGTTATTTCATACCAAACATTATTAGGTGAATCATATCACTCCCTGTAGTTAATAGAGAGGGTTATCATAAGTACATTGGGAATAGTTCCTTATGATAATGATGATGTTTTACTAACTGAATGTCAGTTAATGAATGGCCTTTATATCTTATATACAATACGAAATGTCATTAGTGTATAGGTGAACAGAATAAATAGTAGTTCAGCAACTTTGAATAATAAGGAATATTGGCATATAAGATTAAGTCATGTAGTCGTGAGACGACTATCTCGTCTAGTTAAGGATGGTTAAATATTTGATTATAGAACATTGACTAGTTTATGAATTCTGAATTCAAGAGAATATGACCAAATCTTTATATAAGTGTTAAATGCTGAGCCACTGATTATTGAAACTTGTACATAGTGATGTATTTAGTCCAATGAATTTTACTGTTATAGGTGATTTCGATACTTCATTATCTTTATAGTGATTTGTCACCATATGGACATGTGTTTCTGGGAAACGCAGGTTAGAAAATTTTTGAAGTGCTCAAAATGTTCTGACTATGAAAGTAAAAAAAAAAAAACAAACTCTTATATATATTGAGTGTTTTCGATTAGATCGAAGCAGTTTATACATAATCAGTAAATTCACAATTTATTTAAACGAGAATATGATTCTCACTCAATATAGTCCTCCAGATACTCCTTAACACAAAAGTATTTTGGAATTGAGGAATCAAACTTTATCAGATACAGTCTGATTGATATTGTGTTTCACTGGTCTTCTACAATATCTATGAAATTATACTTTATAATCTGCTACTCACTTATTAAAAATAGTTCCATAAAAAATCATTCTTTCTACTTTGTATGAGATATAGAATAAAAGAGAATCGAGTTTTAAGTATATTAAGGCTTGGGCTTGTTCAGCTTGCATGAGAGTTATGCAACAGGAGAAACTTATATCCAATAGTACAAGTGTCAGTTCGTTGGGAATCCCAAGTGTTCAAAGGGATACTAATTCTATGATTCAGATGAATGAAATATGTTTGGTACTTATAATGCCATTTTCTTAAAGAAAGAGTTTCTCATGGATCATGGGGATTGTAGAAAGATTGAACTTGTTGAAGTTAATCAAAATATATATGAACTGATGGTGAAATTTTAAGTTCAATTGAGTAAAATGCCTTTAACACACTCTTCTCATAAGTAGAAAAGGATATCAAGGCCATTGATTAGGTATATTTGATACTTAAGAGGTCTTTTGGTATTTTTTTAGATAAAGAAAAGAATCATTTAACTTATGGAGAGACGATATTTGACATTGTTTTAGAAAAATGGCAAAATACCATAAAATCTGAAATTGACTCTATGTATGACAATTAAGCCTGGGACTTGGTTATGCTTCTAGTAGGAATTATTCCTATTAACTATAAATCAGTTTACGCAGTGAAAGTGTGGGCCCCATATGAAGGAATAGTCCTTCAAGGCCCGACTGATGTTGAAAGGTTATACTTTAAGATCTAGGATTGATAATGAGGAAACATTTTTGATCAGTAACCATGCTAAAGTCAATTTGAATTTTGTTGGCTATTGCTGCATATTATAATTTTATGGACTGGCTAATAGATGTAAATACGGTGTTCTGGGATGTATATCTCGAGTAAGAGATATGCATGGAATAGGCTGATATTTTTGCATCTAAGCCTAACTTCTAATATAGTGTGCATACTGAGAAAGTCCATCTATAGACTTAAGTAGTTTTTCCGAAGCTGGAATCTTTGTTTATATAATAAAATCAGAAATCTGGTTTCATTAAGAATGAAGAGGAAGCGTGTGTGTTCAGAAAGGGTAGTGGGAGTATGATTATCTTTCTAGTTCTCTAAGTGGTATATACACTCAATACCAAAAACGATGTTGATATGTTGCAAGTAAATTAGATAAGTGTTATCTAAGTAATGAACTTCTTTATAAAAGATTTGAAAGAGACTTGTTGTATACTATGTATAAAGCTTTATGAAGATATAGTTAGGAGGCTGATGGAACTCTCTCAATCTTCGTTCATAGACTAAGTCCATGAAAGGTATAACTTGATTGACTGTTAGACAACTAATGTGCCTTTTAGACATGACATTCATCTTTCTTAGAGGAAGTGTCCCTGAGAAGAAGATGATAGAGTTAGAGTGTCTAATGTCTTATATGCATAAGCTATAAGTAACTTAATGCATACCATGTTATGTACGGGACTTGGATTTAGATGGTTATAAGTGTTACGAGCTAATATCGGTCTGATCCAGATCACGACCATCAAATAGCTGTGAAACATATCTGAAATACCTAAAAGGTACAGAGGATAAAATTTTAAGTTATGGAGAAAGTTTCTTATAAGTCAAGGGACGCACATGTTCAGATTTGTTTTTGGTCTAATTTGGATGGTTAAAAATCTATATCTAGTTAATGTGTTTCTTTTTATCAATACTAGACTAGTTAAATGTGTGTAATTAAATGTCCATAGCTAATTCTGCCTTGGAAGTAGAATATGTTGCGGCTTAAGAAGCTGCAAAAGAAGTACTATAGATATTCAAGTTAATTACAGACCTTTGACTAGTTACAAGCTCAATGAATTTATCCCACTATATTGCAATAATAACGATAATTGCTATAGCTAAAAAGTTATAAGGCACACCAATATTTTGATCATGTGAACTTTGAATACCACATAATTTGAAAGTTCATGGCCAGTGGAGTTATAATAATATTTAGGAAATAATCCATGGATAACGTAGTGAACCCACTCAAGCTTAAACTCCTATGGCGTTTGAGAAACACATAGAGTGTATTGGTATGAGATACCCGTACGAATGGTACTAAAGCAAGTTGGAGTTTATTGGAGTTGGTGCTTACGTGTCATTCTAATATTTTATGAATATTAATTGTTTAATATTTATACAATAAATATTTCGAATAAAAATTGTTAATTTTATCATTATATGGTATAATGCTTGTAATACTACAGACATTGTATGATTTGAATGAGTTCAGATATGATCTAAATGAGTTTAGAATATGGTTAAGAGTTAGTAATGCTGAGAGTTATAAATGTTAAGAGTTAGTAAGTTATAAGAGTCAGTGAGATCTAAAGAGTTAGAACCTTATCTATAATGGGATAAAGACCTGAGAGTATACTAGTAATGACATAGTTGCAAAGAGTTACAGTAGGTGCTAAAAACTGTCATTGTATAAGTATGTCTCAAACATTATGTTTCTAATCTATGTTCACCAATGCTGGTCTATCAATGAATCACTATTATATAGATCATTGTATGTCTATATCTGTCTAGTGCAGATGGTTGTTTTTAGCTAACCATGAGCTTAGAGATTGTATAGGCATGCGAGTATCCAATCAGAACTGGATACTGAACAGACTCATAAGGACCTCAATAGATATCTTATAAAACCGTCAAAAAAAGGTCTTCTCGAATTGAGTAGTATTCGTGGTCCTTTTACCTGAGCGCCACAGAGGGCTTTGTGAGTGATCCACCATACTTTTGTTCCATATATATCAGAGACCTTTCATAGTCTGACCGCTACATGTCGCAAGGTATGGTCTGATGCTCATAAAGTTTGGTATGCGTAGATACGAGATCCATTATCTTATATAGGTAAGTTGTATATCCGATGCTCCGAGATTATATTTCATAAAGTATTGTGACCACAAGCATAAACCTAAGAAATGATTATTCCATAAAGTTAAACAATATCGTAAAAGTGTTTGCATATATTATTTATCAAGATACAAATCTAGAAATATGTTAATAGATAAGCAAATGAAGATTTAACGGTACTGATCTAAATCTTCATATATCCAAAATATAAATAATGAAAAGCTTATACATATACATTGTAACCTCAACTTTTTCAATAATTTTATTTTTAAATTATTTGCATATTTAAACTGTACGCTTGAAAATTGAAACCAAACCAGGAAGATCATTTGATAGGTTAGTTTTATTATTATTATTTTAACATAGGAATTCGTTGTGTTAGTTAAGACTCTTTTGTTCTATATATGTCAGAGACCTTTCATAGTCTGACTGCTATGTGTCGCAAGGTATGGTCCAATACTCATGGAGTTTGATATGCATAGATACGGGATCCGTTATCTTATATAGGTAAGTTATATATCTGATACTCCGAGATTATATTTTATAAAATATTGTGACCACAAGCATAAACCCAAAAAATAATTATTCCATAAAGTTAAACAATATCGTAAAAGTATTTGTATATATTATTTATCGAGATACAAATCTAGAAATATGTTAATAAATAAGCAAATGAAGATTTGACGGTACTAATCTAAATCTTCACATATCCAAAATATAAATAATGAAAAGCTTATACATATACATTGTAATCTCAATTTTTTCAATAATTTTATTTTTAAATTATTTACATGTTTAAACTGTACGTTTGAAAATTGAAACCAAACTAGGAAGATCATTTGATAAGTTAGTTTTATTATTATTATTTTAATATAAAAATTCGTTGTGTTAGTTAAAACTCTATGAAATTACGTGATATTTTCATATATTAAAAATAACATAGGAGACATTTCTATTTTTTCTCCAAAAAAATTCTTATAATTACCGCGGTTTAACATTCAATTCGCTTTTAATCATCAAATTAAATGTGATAACTCACCCACCTCTCTTTCAAACAAGGGGTAAGAAGCCATTGTCTCTTATTATTCCATTGGTCAGGACACGTGTCTCTTCCTAGAAACAACTCTACTACTAATTGTACGTTTACTCCATCAAAGCCGTTCATCATATTGACTTTAACAAAATCACGAACAATCACAGCCGCTACTCAACTTCCAACAAACCAATCCAACGGCCACAGACCATATTCAGTTAACGTCATTATTTTCGTCTTCGAGCTAGAAACTGAGAAGGAACATTCCAATTTCGTTCCAATCTCGATAACTTCTCCATAGACCATCCTAATTTAAAAATTACCGTTGACTCAACTGAACTGAAAATCAAATTCCTCAATCTGTTTAGAATCTTGACGAAAACATCAAGAAAGGAAAAAAAAAGAAATAACTGATTATTTCTCTCTCCAGATCATGGAGAAGGAAGAAGAGAAGAAGGTAAGTAATGATCGAAACGACAACGTAGACGCGAACGAAGAGACCGAAGCTTTAGAGATTGTTTTGTTTCAAGTCTCTGAATGTTACGTTTATTTGGTAAGTCTCTCTGTTTTTATATTTGTTTTAAGTCTTATTGTTTTCTTTTTATCTGAGATTGATATTATTAGGTTTAAGTTCAAATATTGAAGTATGTTGCATGATTCACATTTGATCTCTGATCTAAGTTCAAACATTTATACATTTATGGAAAATTTCTTCTTTTTTTTTCTTTTAACAAATTTTATGGTTAATTATCATATCTGTTTGCTTTATTACAAATTTTATTCTTAATTATTGAGAAGATCAATTTCCATTTAAGAGCTTTCTCCTTTTTGTACTTCTTTAAATTTTAGCATTTTCTTATTAGTGACAGTGAACATCACCAGATCCTTACTCGCGAAAATATTTTTTTGTGAATTGCTGTATCCAACTTTTTGGCATGTGGCTTTTTTCTAATTTTGCATGTTATTTGTGCAGATACCCCCCAGAAAAAGTGCCGCTTCATACAGGTAGTTACCTAGCTTGATTAATTATTTCCAGTTGAAATTTCCAGTTTCTTTTGCGCTCAATGATTAGGCTGAAGCTGTTTGCTGTTGTTCTTTATGTGTTTGTGCTAGTTGAAGAATGACAGATTTTGCAGAGAATAATTTTACTTTGTTGTATTGCTTATGAATATAAATCTTTTGAATGAATTACAATGTCCTCTTGACAAATATATATACAAGGAGTTTTCTTGCTTTACAATTAACACACATTGTCATATTTACAAATTGTGCCTATTGTACTAGAGTTGATCCAAGCCATTGATTGAGCTAGTTTGTGCAGTCATTCCTTGTGATTGTGCCACCTAGCTGTAGTACCCCTCTTGGTCAGGCTTGGTGCTGCAATTCAATTCCCACAGGAGCTGATCATTGCTGTACCACCATTAGTGAGGTTTGAAGGTGCAATACCATTCCCATATGGCTTGCTTGCTGTATGAATACAGTTAGCAAAGTTGCAGCTGTAACTTTATCTTGTAGCTTGTCTTCTTGCTTCCACCAGATGGCTTGCTGTGCTAAGGGATTGTGTTCCATCTTCTGAAGAATCATGCTGGTCTAATCTTGGTGCATTGTGCTGGTCTAAACTTGGTGCATCATGTTGGTCCAATTCATTATCTTTGACATCCCCCTCAAGCTAAGTGTCTTGGTGAAGACATTTAGCTTGTCCCTTAGGTAGCTGAACCTGTCAAAACTTAGAGCTTCGGTCAAAATGTCAGCAGGCTGTTGTAGGCATTGAATGTATTCAATTGTCAGCTCTCCTTGGCACACCTTATCCCTTATGAAGTGAATATCAATCTCAATGTGTTTAGTTCTAGCATGATAGATTGGATTTGAGGCTAAGGATGAAGCACTTGTGTTTTCTGTCCATACAGTTGGTGGTCTGCTAACTTGGAATCTCAGTTCTTGCATTAGAGACAGTATCCAGCTGAGTTCTGCACTTGCATTGGCTAATGCTCTGTATTTTGATTTTGAACTCGATCTTGCAACTACCTATTGTTTCTTAGAGCTCTAAGAGATCAAGCTCTCATTTAGATACACTAGGTACCCACCAATTGATCTCCTATCATCAATGTCACATTCTTAATCTGCATTTGTATAGGCATTCAATTGCAGAGCCTTAGGCTTCCTCAATTCCAATCCATAGTCAGCTGTGTTTTTGAGGTATCTTAGTACCTTCTTGCATGCTTTCCAGTGAGTATGTAAGGGATCACTCATGAATTGATTCAATTTATTGACTGCAGAAGCCAATTTTGGCCTGGTAAGAGTAGCATATTGTAGGCTTCCAATGACACTCTTGTAAAGTGTTGGATTATTGCTGAATTTCTTACCTTCTTGCTTTGTCAATTTGCTTCCTGTGCTCAGAGGAGTATTGCTGCCATTTCATGCAGACATATTAGTCTTGCTGAGGAGATCTTTGATGTGCTTAGCTTGAGATAAAAAGATTGACTTATTTGATCTTGTTACTTCAATGCCAAGGAAGAAATTCAGATCCCCCAAGTCTTTCAAGGCAAAGCTTGAACTTAACTTGCAAATCAATTCTTGAATTTGGTCATTGTTGTTTCACAATCATATCATCCACATAGATTAACAATAAAGTTATAGCTTGATTTTCCCTTTTTATGAACAAAGATGAATCTGACTTGGTACCACTTAATCCCCATTTCAAAAGTGATTCCTTCAATTTGTCAAACCAAGCTCTAAGAGCTTGCTTGAGACCATAGGGAGCCTTGTTTAGCTTGCAGATGAAATCTGGTCTGTTTTTGTCAATGTAGCCCTCAGGTTGATGCATATAAACTTCTTCTGTCAATTCTCCATTGAGGAAACCATTATTTATGTACACTTGCTTCAGTTTCCAGTCATACATTAGGGCTAAAGTCAGAACTATTCTGTTGGTGCAAGGCTTTACCACTGGGCTGAAGGTTTCATTGAAGTCTAGTCCAGGGGTTTGATGGTAGCCTTTGGCCACAAGTTTGGCCTTGAACCTCTAAACTGTTCCATCTGCCTTGTGCTTTATCTTATACACCCATTTGCTCCCTACAACTCTCATTTGTGGAGTGTAAGGTACAAGTGTCCATGTATGATTCTTCATAAGGGCATTATATTCCTTATCCATAGCATGTTTCCAATTCTTGTCATTCAATGCATCAACTGTACTTTCTGGTATGTGTGTAAAGTTGCACTGCTGTTCAAGTAAACCTTAGGCTTGTATATTCCTACCTTGGATCTAGTGACCATAGGATGGGTGTTTTGGTTGTGTAGAGTGGTTCTTGTGTGTGTTTCATGTTCTGTGTTTGGTTGTGTGTCCTAGTGAAAAGTGTTTTCTAGTTCCTGGTAATGGGAATCAGGTGAACTGATGTCTGCTGTGGGGTTACTTGATGATTGGTCTTCACAAGCTGCATTTGGATGACTGTTACAGGACTCAGATAACTCTTTGAGATAGAAAAATTAATGACTCATGGTATGTAACTCAGATGAGGGGTGTTCTTCTTTTGTATGAAACTCTGGATTTGATTGAAAAGGAAAAGAAAATTCATTAAACAGCACATGTCTTGCAATGTAAGTTTCTTCAGATGAGTGTAAACATACAAAACCTTTATTTGTAGGGCTATATCCCGGAAAGACACTTGGAACTGTGAAAATTAAACTTATTTCTGTTGTAGGGTCTGAGAAAGGGGTAACACTCACATCCAAAGATTCTAACCATAGTGTAATCTGGCAGGTAACCTAGAAGTCTTTCATAGGGTGACTGGTTTTGTAATCTTTTAGAGGGCAGCCTGTTTATGAGATATGCAGCAGTATGTACTGCTTCTCACCAGTATTTGAGAGGCATGCTGGGCCGTGCTAGGAGGGTAAGGGTTGTTTCAGTCAAATGCCTGTGCTTTCTTTCCACTTTCCGACTCTGGTGATGTGTATGATGGGCAAGAGTAACTTTGTGATATTCCTTCAGTTCTGAGGTAGTGCTCAAGTGCCCTAAACTCTCCTCCCATGTCTGTGTGTATAGTTTTAATCTTGTGTTCAGTAAGTTTCTCTATTTTAGCTTTGAAAGTGATGAATGTGTTTAAGGTCTCAGATTTTGTTGAAGCGGGTAAATCCAAGTGAAGCTTGTGTAGTCATCAACTATTGCCAAATAGTATTTCTATCCTTTGGTGGAAAGAATTGGTGCAGGCCCCCACAAGTTCATATGTAGTAATTCAAGTGATTTCTTTGTTTTAGTCTCAGTTTCTTTAAAGCTTAGTCTGTGCATTTTGCGAAGTTGGCATGCTGAACAGAAAGGGAATTCAACAGCTGCAGTGTTTTTTTTTTTAAATTTTTGAAGAGATTCTTACACTTGGATATCACCTCCTTGAGTGCCAATACATTGGGATGACCTAATCTCCTTTGTAGCAGTTCTATTTCACTAGTTGGTTTTAAGGAGTTGTTTTTCATCTCTTTCACAGACTTTGATTTCTGGGACTGACACCTACTAATTGTATTAGAATAGAAAGAAAACATTGACACAGGACGAAGAGAAGTTGTTGTGAAGTTCTCAGATGGCTCTAGACTTGCACTTGACTTGGACTCTGGTTTTCTTAGACACTGTAGCTTGTAAAGACCACCTCTAGCCACTCCCAGCAGCACCGCATTCCCCTGTTTCTGGTCCTTCACAAAGCACTTGGATTTGTCAAATTCAACTATAACATTATTATCATATGACAATTTGGAGATGCTAATAAGATTTTTGGTTATTCTAGGAACAAGCAATATATCATTCAAAAATAGCTGTTTAGTGTGTGTTTTGTGTTGAGCAAGGATTATAGTGCAACCAGTGTGAGTTATAGCATGGTTTTGGCCATTACCTACTGCAAGTGTTTGGTTCCCATTGTATTTGTTACTAATGGCAAGATTGTTCAGATTGTTAGTCACATGGTTTGTGGCTCCACTATCAAGGTACCAGCCCTCATCTTCTTCACTTCCAGCTGCTGCAACATAGGCCCTCTTTGACTGACTTCTGTTGTTCAGTTTTGGCACAAAGTCTTTTTTAAACCTGTGCCAGCATTCTGCAGCCTTGTGCTTTGGCTTAAAGCAGATTTGACAGACTTCATTTGTGTTTGAGCTCACTGTCTCTTGAGCTTTAGCTTTAGCTTGTGCATTTCCATTGTTGTAGTTCCCACTGTATGCAGTGTTTGAAGGCACTTGACTTTGAAAGTTGTTGCCTTTCCCTTTGCCTTGCCATTGTTTCTTTTGGTTCCAGCTTGACTGAGCAAAGTTGGCATTGAAGTTGGTTGGGGACTCATAGAGATCCTCAGCTACATTTTGCTCAAGCCTGTGTTCTTGGTTGAGCAAGACTGCATACACTTCTGTTTGTGAGAGTTTGTAAACTCTGGAAGTGACATTGACATAAACAGGATCATATTCATTCCCTAATCCACCCAGAATGTAGTCAATTAGATCATCATCAGTGACTGTACAGCCAGCACACCTGAGAGCTTCTGCAAGGCCCTTCATTTTCATGGTCATTGAGCCCTTTTTAGTGGTTTGAATCAAGATCTTGAGATGGATAACTCTAGCCTTTGAGTGAGAGGCAAAGAGGCTTTCAAGTGTTGACTAGAGTTGAAAAGAGCTTGAGCATTCTAAGACTGCACCAAGCATTGTTTCAGAGAGAGATGACAGCAACCAGCTCATAAGGTTCTGGTCCTGTCTCAACCAAATGTTGTACTCAGGATTTTCAGTTGTGATGATAGTATTATCATCATCAACTGTAACATTTTGCTGTCTGGGGCAAGGTCTGCTCCCATCTATGAAACCAGTCAATCCATTTCCTTTTATGCTGGGAAGAACTTGTGATTTCCACAGAAAATGGTTTGTATTGGTGAATTTGATGGGTGCTGAAAAGGTGAAAGTGCTTGCTGGTATACTGTTTTGCTGCATTTGGTTGGTAGGACTAGGTGTAGTATTTTGAGAAGTTGAGCTTGATGCCATTAGTATGGCTCTGATACCAAGTTGGAGAATGACAGATTTGCAGAGAATAATTTTACTCTGTTGTATTGCTTATGAATATCTTTCGAATGAATTACAATGTCATTTTGACAGATATATATACAAGGAGTTTTCTTGCTTTACAATAAACGCACATTGTCATATTTACAAATTGCGCCTATTGTACTAGAGTTGATCCAAGCCATTGATTGAGCTGGTTGTACAGTCATTCCTTGTGATTGTGCCACCTAGCTGTAGTACCCCTCTTGGTCAGGCTTGGTGCTGCAATCCAATTCCCACAGGAGCTGCTCATTGCAGTTCCACCATTGGTCAGGTTTGAAGGTGCAACACCATTCCCATATGGCCTGCTTGCTGTACGAACACAGTTGGCAAAGTTACAGCTGTAACTTTGCCCTGTAGCTTGTCTTCTTGCTTCCACTAGATGGCTTACTGTGCTAAGGGATTGTGTTCCATCTTCTAATGAATCATGCTGGTCCAATCTTGGTGCATTGTGCTGGTATAAACTTGGTGCATCGTGCTGGTCCAATTCATTATCTTTGACATGCATGTCTGTCTATCTTCTGTTGTTTCTTATTCTATGTATGCGTCCATCAACTTATTTATGCAAACATTTTAATTGTAACTAAAAGACTTCCGAGTTTATTGTGATTCAATAGCTTGGAAAATTGCAAGTCAAGGAACCATGTCTACTGAATACCGGCAATAATGAATGGAATGTAGAAGAATTATTCACCTCCAAATGGCAGGAAATTTTATTATCTTGAGGCTAGATTCGTATTGCTTATCCTTTTTCTTTTGAAGCTTTTTCTTGCTTTCTTATCTACCAAAATCATATATAAAGAAATAAACAAAATAAGGGATGTTAGGTCCTTGGCATAAGGCTTCTTTATTTAACGTCAAATTAGAAAGCAGGTAATTCAAGAAGATATGCTTATGAGGACGGGGGAAGTTGTTTTTGTTTATGTTATTCCTTTTAAAGTTCTTGCGTGCTGAAGAACAGTGGTAAAAAATGGTTAGATGTCTGTCTCATTGGTTCCTTATAAAAATCATTATAACGGTAGCTGATAAAGAAGGAGTTACGATCTTCCAATCCCTTCACTTTATTTTATATTATTTTGATATTTTTTTTAGTCAATTGGAACCAGTAGCTGGTCTGGCAGGATGATAAATATATTTTGTCAATTTTTTGGTTTAACAACAATGTGAAAATGTTCGGCAAATTTACTTTATCATTCCATTTTTCAAGAATTGGAATGAGATGAATAAGCAATTTGTGAGTCAAAATTTTTCAGCAACTTCTGTATATTATCATTCCATTTTTCAAGTTGGAATGAGATGAATAAGCAAATTTGTAAATCAAAGTTTTTCAGCAACCTCTGTCTAATGTTGGTAGATATCGATGATTGACATGGTCATTATATTGATGATCACATTGTGATCACACAGACAGACTTGCCTGCATGGGCACACAGACACTTCATTGGTGTGTTAGCAAGTAACAGTAGTAGAATGGATTGTCTGTCTATAATTCTTAAATGTGGTAACTATGTTTACCTTTTCTCTCTCTTCTCTTTCTCTCTATCTCTCTATAAGTTGCATTTATTTCAATCGTTATCAATGCTATATGAGGCATGCTGATATATCCATGGAATGATGCATTATTCAACAGGGAGGACTCTCATGTCAATTTATTTTGGCATATTTCTTTTGGGTGTTCTGATTTAATTTTATTTGTTCCATGCCATTGATGAGGCTTAGAGCCAGCTTATTTCTAGAAAGAGAGGTTACAGTCAAATAAACATGGCATGATGCATATGTTTTTTTTGCCAAGACTGAGTTTAATTGCCACAAAGTCAGAGGAAGAAACTTAAGAGTGCCTCTTGGAACCCAACAGATCAAAAGATTCCAAGCCTTGCTTTATTCCTCTGTACTGAACAGCATCATATCAAATATAGACACTTTTTCTGCATTAGACTTTATGCAGCAGACTTTATTGTGTCAAGGTTCTAGATCTACTTAGATCCATTCACAAAGTTTTGCTATAATTTTTTATTCTGAATTGAAGATGGATATTTATTATCAAAGTTTATTGTAGGGCTGATGAATGGAATGTCAACAAATGGGCATGGGAGGGAACTCTGAGAGTTGTCAGCAAGGGAGAAGAGTGCATAATTAAACTTGAAGATAAGTCCTCAGGTAAGGTCAATTTTGTGTTTTCTTAAGACGAATTATATGCGATACTCTTTTACTCTATAGTGATATGTTTCTGCAATAATTTGATATGTTTTACTTAGGTGAATTATATGCTTGGGCATTTTTGAAAAAGGGAGAACTCCATCCAGTGGAACCTGTGATTGATAGCAGCAGGTTGAGCTCATTTCAAACAAATTTTGGGGTACCTTTATTTGATTTATGTTTAAAGATTATGCCATAACACATACAAGAAGCATGGGTTTAAATATTACAGCACAATTTAACTATTTTTTCTGCCCAGACTGTTACGTAGCTCCTATTATTCTATTGTATCATATGATCAGGAAAGTCCTTTCTTCTGCAGATATTTTGTTCTTCGGATAGAAGAGAACATCAGTGAGTAACTATTCTTCCTTTCAAATTTCATTTATGACTTTCTAATTTCCTATTTGTAATTTTACACATTCTAACAACCGAATGATTGTTTTAGTTGTTATTTTCCATCCATATCCCCAGCTGAATATTAAATTAAATTTTCCATTACCTGTTCCCTTATCCTTTCCCTTCTTATATTTTCAACCTGAAAATCTTTTGTAAAGAAACTTTCTTACTGCAAACGGTGAGCTAACTTAACTATGCACAAAGGGCATGTGTGTCACTGGTAGGAACCTGTTTCCTCAAGTCTCTGTTTTTTATTTTTTATTGTATCATCTTATTGCCCCCTTGTGTGATGTGTCACATGCTTCATATATTTGAAGTGTCTTCATAGTAAGGACTAGACTGCATAATAGGATTATTAGTTAGATTAGCAGTATGCAATGATGCTTCATAAAATGTTTCGCAGCCTTAAATTGCAGTGGTGAGTTGTCTATCAGCATTTCACATAAACGCAGTCTAGCATGCTCTGCATATCATGTTGATTGTTGTTCCATTTTTTAGTATTCCAACTAAGTAGCAAAATATAATCTTCCAAGAGAACAAAAACTTATATTGGACAATTTGAAGCTTTTATAATTTCTATTAAGAGGAGAATGCAAAAAATGAACTAAGAAAATCCATCATAAGTGCCACAATGATATGAGCATGTCCACAGAAGAATAAATGGAGTTTTCTTAAAGAACGTGCTAGTGGAGGAAGATCTCCTAGGGATAAGAGAGTGAGCTAAAGAGAGTGCCAGAAAGGATCTTTTCTGTATTCTAGACATGGTCTTGAACTTCAAGCTTTCATCACATCTTTTATTCTTTCCTCTTTAGAACTGCTTTATATTATTAAAAGAATTCGTCATATGCGCTTGAGGTTTACATAACTGGAATACAACCAATTCAAAAATTCCTGATAGCCCTGAAACCTTTAATTATGGCTGTTTATGTTTTACACAAAATCAAATGATTTATGTTCCATGTTACAATTTGGGGAAAAACTAGCCCTGTTTATGAGAACCCGTATCCTTTTATTCTTTTTTTTTTCTATTTTCCTTGCCCCCCTAATATCCAATGCCTATATAAAATGTTAAGCCTCTCTTGATGTATATTCATTTGTCAGTTTACTTTCTTCTATCAACTGTTATACTTTGGACTACATACTTAACATTTTGGAAATTATCTAGGTGGTCGCCTTAGGCATGCTTTCATTGGCATCGGATTCCGGGAAAGAACTCAAGCTTATGATTTCCAAGCAGCCCTTCATGATCATATGAAGTATTTTTCCTTCAATCTATATGCAATTTTTTCTTTTATGGTCATTTTATTGTTTTGTTTTCAGCTGCAAAGTTTTGGTAGTTTGTACAGCTAACTATGGTAAGGATAATCCTAATGCACTTTATGAAATTGGTCTGAAGATATCTGGATAAAAAGAAGACTGCGGAAGAGATGGAACAGCAATTCCAGAAGACTTCATCTGTTGATTACAGTTTAAAAGATGGGGAGACCCTTCACCTCCAACTAATAAATGTGAGCTTATTCACTTCGCCATGTCAAGTATGTCAACTAGTTCTGCTATATATTTAATATACTTATCGAATTTATTTTCGTGATTCGTGTTGTCAGAAAAGCAGTGGCAAAGTGAAATCCAAGTTTTTTGAGCAGGGTATGAACAATCTCTCATTGGAGGATAAGGGTGAATGTAAAGAGCCTGTGATTTGTATCAAACTGCCACCACCTCCCCCAACGCCACTTTCACCTGCCACTGTTGCTCAGAAAACTCCCTCAGACTTGCCACAAGATCTGAGTCCTCAAGGAAGTGCAAAAGATGAGTCTCCAAACTCAACCAAAGAAGACTCGGAAGAACAACATTCCCTTGAAAACCAAAGTACTCAGGATATACCAGAAGAACAAAATTCCCTTGAAAACCAAAGTACTCAGGATATACCGGATGAACAACATTCCCTTGAAAACCAAAGTACACAGGATATACCAGATGACGATTTTGGGGATTTTCAAGCTGCAGGCTAACACGGTCCATGAGATTGACAATGAATTCTTGAACGTTGAAACAGTCTTCTTTTTGTGAATTGGGATTGCAGTCATGAAATTAAATGCACAACTAAAAAGGTTCCCTTGTATGGTAAGTATTTGGTAAATACTGCACTGTATCGAGTTACTTTTGAGATTAAATTGTGCAGTTTTGAGTTTTTTTTTTTAATTACATTATAATTTTTTAACACCAGTCTAGTTTATTGACGAGCAATCTGTAATTAATATTTGAGGATGATAGTTTATCACAATTTGCAATGAAGGTTCGCTATCCATGTTTGTTCTTTATTCATCTTGCGTGATATGATTGAAGCGTTTATCCTGTCCCACGTGTAGAACTCATTAGAATGCCCATTAAAGTTTTGGGGTGGGCTTGAAATGGCTCTTGAGATTCAAATCATTGAGGATGACTTTCTTGAAGAATGAACAAGTTTAGCCTTAAATCTCATGGTTTTGTATTACAAGCCTGCTCCTCTCCTTTGCATATCCTGAATTCAACTCAAAATAAAAGTAGAAATAATTTGAGTATGTTTATTAATGACATTCTTAATTTCAAGCAATTCATATGGATATACCCCAAGTATTTGTGAACCCTATTTCCGATTATCAGAAGTTTATTTAGTAACAAATCATATAATTTATTAAATAAAAGAATTTTGAGATTCCAGGAGGTTGCTTGCATTTAACCATACGAAAAAGGTTTTAACACTTTATGTTTAAATATACAATTTCATTGTTTCAACTATTGAAAGATTTTTACACCTAATTCATTTATTTATTTCTTTTTAAAAAGTATTTCCAGATATAAAATTATAGATGAAGATTTGTAATAGAGCATACGCATTGAATTAACTAAAAATAAAATCTTCTTTCTTCATATTTAAACTTAGAAAATGATAGTTTCAAAATTATTCATTAGTCACAACTTGATCTTTACCAAAAGCTTAGACAACTTGAGCCTTCAAGATTGACCACCTTTAGTCTTTAGACATGGGCTTGAACTTGAAGAAACATTGAGCTAGAAATTATGAGAAGAACTATTTACATGATTTGAAAATGAGACGCATGTGCAAATAAATGCAAAATAAGATGCAGATGTCGTAAAGTGCAAAAGCAAAGCCATTAATTTAATTATTAAGAATATTTTCATTTTGTGTTTAAAAAAAAAAGAATATTTTAATTTTGTCGATGTTTCGGATAATGTTTTAAAAGGCTTTAAATTTGGGGACAAATCTATGCAAAGCCCAATTATGGCACGAAATTCCAAAAGCTAAAATGTCCCCAGAACACAGAACAAGAACGCTCAGAGAGGATGTCAGTGAGCTGATGGATCATGAGTATATTTGAACCGTGCTTTTGTCACGTGGCTTGGTTTCTTGTTTGTCTTGTTAATTCTAATTCTCAAGGCTCAAGAACTGAATTGGGCTTTACTCAGACTTCTCTCGAGCTATGTTTCGATTGCTTCTGAGTTTATGTCGTCTCTGACAACACGTAAGTTGTTTGAGCTCCGATTGCTTATTATGCTTTAACTCAACGAACCCTCCAATGCAATCTCGCTTTATATATAAGTAAACATATATTTCTCTTTCTTTGTCCCTTTTATTTGTTGTTTTGTTGGTAATTGTAAAGTAAGTAGTTGTTTTACATCATAGCTGGTTTTGCTCTGATCATGTTTGATTAGCATGCTGTTTTTGTGTTTGGTGAGGTCTGATATATTTTTTGGTCGTTTCTTTTTGTTTTGAGTATCCTACGCATTGTTTGTTAGCTGAAATTTACGTGAATTTATCATCTTTCTTAATTCTGTTTTTATTTGTTTATTAATTTATTGTTTTTCTGTTGGGTGGGTGGGTTTGATGAATTTTAATTTGTGGGGGTTGTACTCTGGGCAAATTGTTTGAACGGTTTGGTATGGTTTTGAATGTGTAATTCTGGGTTTGTCCAACTAATGCTAAGGTATATGGACTCTTACTTTTGAGGTGGGAATTCCTGTAAAAAAGTAGCCGTTTTGGCTGTTGTTAATTCTATGGTTTTTTACTTGACTTAAAAAATAAAAGAATTTTTTTATTATAAAAAAATAAATGCAAAAAAGGGAGAGGTAATGGTTTATGGTTTAGTCCATTATTTTTTAATGAATTCTAGGATTAGTATAGGAACTGGGAATTATGATTCAAATACTTGTTTTATGCACTTAAATATTGTTTGAAGAGCCTGCTGGCTCATGAAAAGCTGCAATTTCTTTTCTTTATTAGAAAAATCAGTCTATGTTTTTTCTCTCTTTTCATGTCATTTGGATTGGCACTAAGGAATAGATTTTTAGGCTTCCATGATTCTTTCTTGTGTATTGTGTACTTTAGTATGTTTATTTCTACTGTTTGTTTACCTTGTTCAGGATGATGTAATTGTTGCCAAAAGGATACCAGTGTAATCTCTTGGAAGTTGTAAATATATTTTTACTTCTTTAGAAAAGTACTCACAATCTGGGGGATGTTGTGCTGAAATTGCAATTTTGATCCGAAGTACTTAAGACTATCTTTGAGTATCACATCAAGATATAGAAAGAATTGTAAATGTTGTTTCTGGCTGCATACTTGGGAGATTGCATGCATGATATTAGAGGATCCTTGCCACCCATGGATATAAAATATGTACATTACAGGTTTTGTGTTTTGCAATCTTTATGTGCATGCCAGTATTAGAGTAATATTACTGTTTGGTGATTTGTGCGAAGTCACTAAGCTAACTTGTACCCTGCAATTGTGTCTCGCATTTGTAAAAGAACTATATGGATGCAGTGCATGTGTGGCACACGCACTTTTAAGTTCAAACAGCTTGAGACCTTCTGGAATTCTGTTAATGGTCTATGATTTAAGGTTTTCATAAGAGTAGATATAGCAATAAGGAGTTGCTAATAGATCAACTCAGTTTGAATTGCTTCTAGGTGTCCCCATAATTATCCCAGTTTAGCATTGCACTGATGCCTAGACTTACTGTATATTAGTTGAAATTCTATAGCAAAATATCAGCAAAAGGGTGACATATGATCTGAAGCATTGTGTAATAGTTTTGATTATTACCAATTTTTGAATTCTAGACAAGTGGACCGGTTTTGCCTTCATCACATAGCTGGCAACTCTGTGTTTTTCATTGAACAAGTTTTGTTACAAAATCTGACTGCAGTTGGTTTTAAACAATGTTCTATTTTATCAAGTAAACAAATTTGTAAATAAAAGAGATCTTTGTTCTGCTAATAGTCTTCAGTGATTAATGGAAGTAAACTTCTTTCCCCTGTAGTAATCACATTTTCTCACTGCTGAATTTTATAGTTTGCTACAGATGAGTAATCCATCTTGGATTGGGTATTGAAGGCTTTGCAGTTTTCTCTATATAGCAAAACTTGGAGATCAAGCAGCTGTTACACTGAATTAATTTTTGGTCATTATGGATCTAAAAGGTATAACCTGGGTTGGACACATATACCAGAAGTTTGAAGCCATGTGCTTGGAGGTGGAAGAAATTATGTACTAGGTATGTTCTTCTGCTTTGATCCCTTTTAAACCATTCCAAAATTATTTTCAGTTCCAAAGGGGATTTTATAGATTCAATCTTTTGAACTTAATAAATTGGAGACAGCTAAATACTTGAGAGTGTAAACTGAGTTTTGGTGTCTGTTTCTTTTTTATTTTCATTTTCTGGTTGTACCTGAACAACAGACCATGCAAGTTTGAATTTGGTTGATGTTGTAGTTGTACTTGTACTTGTAGACAAAATAGCTCAATTTGTAGTTGTAGAACTAAGTAGCTCGATTTGGTTCTTTTCTGTCCTTATCTTTACTCTCACTAAACTCCATTACTTTACTTTTTTGTTATTATGCTTTGGTGCAGGATGCTGTTAAGTTTGTCGAGAATCAGGTGGAGTCAATTGGTGCAAGTGTCAAAAGATTCTGTCTGCGCGTGACGCAAGATCTTCTTCCTCCATCATCTATGGATCTTGTGAAAGGGGCAGTTCCCTCCAACTTGCTGGCAGAACAAACTACTGATATTGGGATCTCTGAAAAGCCAAAAGTAGTTATGAAGGAAGAGGCTACGAAGGTTGATAACAAGCTATTAACCGAGGATTCACTAGCTACTGCTGATTGGGATAAATATGCAGGCCATGGATCATCTTTCTATGGGTTTCACATGGATGATACCTCATTCCAACAATCCTCTGGGCTAGCTCTCAAAGGAGCATGTGCTGTGCACTTGAAGGAATATGGTAAAAGAAGTGGGCATAATCAATCAAGTCTTGGCCTGCAAACAATCTCTAATGAGGAGAATTTTCCTCCAAGTGAGACGTCTGGGGCAATCACTCAGATGGAAAAAGATATGAGCAGAACACTATCATCCTCTGAACTGTTAGATAAAAATCAAGAAGCATCTGGTTATCATGTAGCTGTTGGTCCATCCCCAGTTACAATTGAAGAGGCTGGATGCAAGTCCGTTGAAGAAATTCATTATGAGTTAGAAAATGAAAGTAAGGCTGCACCTAGTGATTTAACTAATAGCACATCATCTCAAAATTCTATTGGGATCGAAAATTTAAGTGCTCGTTCCTCCAATTCGACAGAACTAAATGGTGACTATGTCCTATGCCCTAAACTGTTGTTTTCCTCACATTGCCAGTGGTGTTTGTTGGTTTATAATACGGCGCTGTAGACATAGGTATAAACAATGGGGTTGTTTCTCTGGTGGGGTCTTCTGTGCTTGCAGATGTAAAGCCGAGTGAATTACCTGATAAGGTCACCTTTGTAATCAGGTATCATATGTCTCATTTATAGATGCATCATATGTATGAATCTTTTTCGTGTCAAAGTGACATCTGACTTCTGTGATGTAGAGATATTGTTGATTTTTTTATTTTGATACTGTTCATTTCATGTAGTAAGTGGTGAGTCAAAGTTTGCAGGACGATCAGATTACTCGATTATGGACACAATTGAGAGTAGTATTATAGTTAAACAGGGATTTGAAATTGTACAGCAAATTGGTAATATTCAAGTCGAGGAAACTTGTATTCTCGTGACTGGAGATGAACTCCATTTTGTTCCTCGCAAGGAATGCAAACACTGGCCTTACAAGGTTCTCCCTTGCTTTATTTCTCTCTCATTCAACTATCTGTGTCTCTCTCTTAGTAGATCCCTTTTAAATGCCTTTGATTGAACATTTGCAGAATAAGATTCAGGATGTGATTTCTTCAAGGATGAGATCATCGAGAAAGCAGGAATATGAACAGCTTGCTATATGGTATGAGAAGGATGTGAAATCCAAGCAAGAATGTGCTGAATCAAAGAGGTCACCATCACAAGGTTCCTGTGAGTTTGAATGGGAGCTTCTTTAGACACGAGAATGCCAACTTTTGGTAAATAATTTCTTTGAAGCCATTTTTGCTGCCCATCCGTGCTCATGAAGGTGGTTAAGACAACTGGATATTAACAATTGTAGCCAAAGGTCCACTCCCTACAGAATATCAGAGAAAGTGGAAAATATAAATAATTTATAGTTAAAACACAATGGAAATAATTTATAGTTATAGTCCCCATGAGGGTGCATGTAGTTTTATCTTTAAAATATTATGATGCTATACAGTGATTCCACTCAGAATTTGCTAATTGATGATTTCTTCAAGTTCATTAGGTAGTTTTACCACCATTCAATCTACTTCCTCTGAGATGCTGTTTACGGATTGTCAGAAAATTTATTTTCCTCTGATTCCCAATTGTTAAATGCAAGAATTAAGGAAGCGTGTAGGTCTTCAGAAATTGGTTGAAAGGAATTTCAGATCGCTGGGTTACTGGAAAAGAAATTTGTGATTGATGATTATCTGTATATCTTTGCACTTGTGCAGTGTCTTTGAGCTGGAATAGTTTACTCTGTAAATATGTTTGTCGTGGTCGCCCCATGAACTTGCCAAAAGAAAATAAAGTTGATGTAAATAAGCTTACTTTTCTTAGAGCCTACAATGCTTTCATCCTGTTGAATTGAGTGCATGTTAACAATGCTTATACTGGTTTCGCAAATGTTTCTGCCCTGTAATTATGCACATGAGAAACTGTTTTCCTTTGGTTCGACTGACAGTACTTGCATGGTAAAAGTTACGGGAACTACCTAATAGGAACTACGGCTCATTGCTTTCACCAATTAATATTGTAGGGGGAGAAATATTTAAGATTATAATAGGGTCATCAAACGAGAGCCCTGGATTAAAATAGGTATTCGAACTCTATTTGGTCCTGCGAAAGCTGGTTTTACCAATTTTGATTGCTGGACTGTAACCAACTGTTGCCACTCAGAGAGGTTAGTTTCAAATCAGCATCAAGGCGAACGTAAATTATTTTTTAACCACAAAAAAGAACAAAAGATGATCCCAAAAGCTATTCAATTGGAGCTCAAGTTAATTAAATTCTGATTTGATTTGAAATCTTACTTCTGCATTAGAGAGAAAAAATAACTGCCCGTACAACCAGTCAATTAAAAGAAAGATCAAACAACCAAAATGTTAAGAAGTTGAAATGTCTCTGGAGTTGTATAAAACCATGGATGCATACAGTAGTATGTTCCAAGTATCAGGAACTCCAGGCAAGCACCAGTGGCTGCAATCAGCATAAGACTCTGGTTGCATTTCTTGCTTTGCTGTTAATCTCTCTCTCTTCTTTGCATAAATTGTTGGATGTGCATCTAGCCGATGTTGAGAAAGCTTTGTGATGTTTAGATACGTCACTGGTGTCCTGATGCTGTTGATTGTTCTCTCAAGGATTCCTATTATTGGCTTTGGAAATGTTGCTATGTAGGACTCATCCATTATGGGTTCAGTTTTGTTGTAGCACCATTGCTTCCCTTTGTGTTCTGGCGATATGCTTCGGAAAATGACCAATGTTTTGCTTGTGTCAACGTTTTGATCGATCCAACGACCCCAAGTATTCGTGGCCAGCTCAAATGCTTTCTCTATTTCCATGTCCTCCACCAACTTCCCATCATGTTCAAACAATTCCCACCTGCAAAATTTTCATCATTTGATATAATTTTTCCACATTGTTCAGTCCAAATTCCGTAAGTTTATGAATCTGTCATTATAATTCCCATTAGACTTACGATTTGAATCTGTCACGATGCACCCACCAGTGACCTGTGTTAAATACCATAACATCGGCACCTTTCCACTTCTGGGCTGAGGCAGAAGGTTCGTCGAGCTTCAGAATTTTACCACCATTTGCATTGCTTGCATCCAGTTGCACTAGAAATGGACTCCAGTAGAATTCAACAGAGCAGTTATAGTCCTGTTACAGGCAAATAGGCATTCTTGTTTAAGACATATTAGGTGGATATTTCTTCTATTCTTGACATATTGAACACAAATGAAGAATTACAGGATAATGGAAATTTCAGATTACCAGTGCTCTAAAGACCTTATAGACTCCACTTCGTACGTCCACGTGAGCTCTAGAGGGAGATATGGCTGAATAAAGAAGGCAGGCAAGAGACTCCCATTGGTTTCTGTTAAGGGAGTCTCCAACTATAATCACTCTCTTGTTCTGGTTTCTCTCCAACACGTCAGTAGCATTAAACCTTCAAAACCAAAACTTATAAAAAAAAGAAAGACTTGATCGCTGACAATAGAAAAAATAAATAAATATGCATATGGTCACAGATATACAGTTACAATAATTTGTAGCTCACCTGGGGATCTCACACCCTTCAGCTTCCCATCTCCACTTCTCATATTCAACATCTGGTCTCCCATTCCTTTGGCAGCTTACTTGATCACTAAGAAATGGACAATGTGCTGCATTGTATAAAAGACTTGCCTTTGGATTGTAGACCCACTTTCCATTGAAGATATTGCACTTTTTTGTTCCCTCAACTGGTTTCTCATTCTCAATGAAAGGGATAAACACAGAGGGAGGTGTAATTGGTATAGCTAAGCTTTGAACAGTTGAAAGGCCTATGTTGTTGCGACCATGGTTGAGACAGAAAACTAAGATAATGCAGCCTGTGAAGCTTGCCAATGTGCAAATTCTCCATCGCCCATTGATGGTGGACGAGGTTGTTTCCATGTTACAGTTTGTTTCTCTGAAGTTGAAGGGATGAAGTTTTATGGCAAGTGAAGTTGGTTTCAATTAGCTAATTAGTTAGTTTGAACCTTAGTTAAGTCACTGACGTAGAACCAATAGAGAAAAATAAATGGGAGCAAATAAAGAGCATAAGGGGAGGATACAATATATAAAAAATAATAATAATAATAATAATAACCTGACGCCTCCTACATTAGTCACATTAAGGCTTCAGTAAATTTCAACATAAAAGACTAGACCAACGGTTGTATTTACAGAAGACAAAGTGGAAATAGAGGCAGAGATGTTGGGAGTTGTAAGAAGTGACTGACATGTTGTAGATTCAGCTCAGCTGGTAACCAAGTATTGAAGCCGTAGCTAGCAGGTAGCAGCTACAAAATTGGTTTAGGTCACGTTAGAAAACTTTTAATTTTCTCATAGTTGGTGCATGTTAGATATAACAAATCAACTTCTAAGACCTCGTGGACGGCTTCAACGTTTTCCAACTACTAGAAAATACAAGTGATCATTCATCCACTGCAATTTCTTTCAACTAAAAGATGCCCAAACTCATCCACTGCTCTAATGTATTTCTTCTTATTATGTTATTGTAATATATTTGTTTTGCTGAATGATTTCCGTTTAGATTGAAAATTTAATATTTATTTAAAAACACACCGTTGCAATATAGAAATTTCAGTTTTTTTTTTTTTTTTTTTTTAAAAACATAATATTAAGACAAACTGAAACATAATGCGGTTACTTGACAATTTTATCTTACAGGCCTTCTAACAATTTTAACTTTATTTATTTATTTATTTTTGCCCTTGAACTATTCTTATTATCTTTTTCCTTTCTCTTTTTTTTTTCTCTTGGTCTATTCATATCATGATGTTATTATTTTTCCATAGCAAACATAAGATATACTAACTAGTACTTGTGATTTTCAACTTTGTGTCTCATTGATGATGTTACCACACAAAAATTTTGTTGGACAATTTTTAAAATAAAGGAGAATAGACACTCATTTGAAAAGGTATATTTTAAAAAAGATTTAAATATGTTTTTAAAGAGATAAGTAAAGGTATTCTTTTGAAAAGATATAATTGAAGAGATATAATGGTACTTCATAGAAAGTGCACAATTTTACACATTTTGTGAATGCACAACCGTTCATATAGCATTGTTTATGAACGAACACAACAGCTCATAGCACAGTTTCATTTAAAATGCTAATGGTTTATTTTATACCATCAATCAAATTTAAATAGGATATAATGGCTATAAACGAAAAGTCATGTCCCAAATGAACGGGTACATGGACATGGAGTTTTATTTAAGCTATTGACACAATACACAAGACTTTCTATGTCTCTTCGTTCACTTGCAAAATAACAAACTCTTTTCTCTCACCAAATGAGTGAATCTTTTCTCCCACCAAATAGAAAAAAATGAATTTTGCATTTTTTTTCCTTTTTGCATTAAGTCTCCATTTTTTTTTTTCTCACTTCAATGTTTATTTTTTTAGTAGAAGTAAAATGAAATTTTGGTAGGCTTGTAAAGTTTAAGGATGTTCGAGTTTGCTTTCATCGATGCCCAACGCAAGCAAATACAATTAATACTTCATTGTATCCTATAGGCGTCTTCACGTAATCTATTTTACATATTCTATCAATCATATTTTATATTATATATTATCATATATAAAAAATATAAAACATTATTAACAACATATATAAAAATAAAATAAAGAGTAAAAATATATCACTTAAACTTAAGTATAAAGATATATAATATTAACATTCTCCTAAAATTAATTAGTACCCTTCTCGTTCATGTAATAAGTGATTTATATAATTCTAAAATTTAATTTTATATTTACAATCACTTTTTTCGTAACACAATCATTAAAAGACATACCAATTTTTTTTTATTGTAACTGCTCAAAACTATAACACATAAAATTTATAATTTAAAGATATATATATGAACCACTTACAAACTTTATACATATTTTTTATTACATAAAATTTCCACCATGAATTGTTTATTTTCTCCTCCAATTATTTATTATATTTTTCCAACAAAGTTCAGTTTGTACGAAGCATGCATGCGGACTCGAGTGAACTATGGGGATATAGGTACTTTGTTTTTTAATAAATTTATTCTATTCAAGCTAAGACTCGGGAATTACTTAAAACTAAAAAAATTGGAACACAAGGAGGACATTTGCTTCATAAATAGGGCTTAGGGGTAGTAAAATTTAGATTTGAATTTAAATTTTTTTAAGTTTTAAAATTTAGGTTTAACCCAAATTTTTTAGGTTAGGTCGGATTCGAGTTAAGTCTAGTTATTTATTTTTATAAAAATTTTTAATTGTTTTGATAAATTTTAAACTTTAAGGGTATTTATTTTATAAAATAATTGTTAGATTTATATTTATAATTTGTATTGTATAATTCATATTTATCGTTTAATATATATAATTTATATAAGTGACACGCATAATTTGAATTTATAGTTTAAAATATATTTTTTATGCTTATTATAATTTTTTTAATTTTTTAGATTAAATTAAATTAAATTTTTTGGACATTTATTTTGTAAAATAACTATTAGATTCATATATATCAAAGATTAGGAATTGATTTAAAATATTTTTTAAAATAAAAAATTTAAAAAGATAAAAAAAAGCCCTAATCCAAATTTTTTGAAATTTGGATTTGAATCCTAAAAAAAATCCAAATTTTTTCAGGTTGAATTTCAAATTCAAACTAGACAGAGTTTCAAATTTTTTCGAATCCAAAATTTTTTACCATCTCTAACACCAAAAGAAAAGTGACATTTTGTGTAGCCCTTTATTCAACTTTTTAAAAAGAGACAAGTGATATAATTTATTCATATGCTCAAAAAAAATTCAACATCACATCACAAAGAACAGAAAATTCATCATGATTCATAAGCGTAGGAGCTTTGAGCTAAATATGAAACTAAACCGCATCATTTTAATTTAAAGTCCATCACATTCACATTAGAACACATAAATGTTATAAGATAGTTAAGAGGAGAGAAGATGAAGAGAAAATGTTCAACAATGGCAATTGGGCCAAGATGCTTAAGTATGACACAGCTTGACATGGTATTGTAGCTTGTTTGGCTACCTAACATGTTATGTCGTGCCTAGGTCGTATTTTTTGGCTTGTTAGCACATGCTGACACAAACTCGTGATGAGCTCAGCATGTAAGGCCCATCAATAGTATCACTAATCTTATCAATAGTATCACTATTTCTCACAAATTTTTGTGGCAATAAGCCCACGATGAATTCGTTTTAGCACGAGCCCGTCACTGGCTATACACGTAAGGTTCGTCAATAGTATTACTATTCTCGTGTCACTATTTATCACAAAAATTTGTAACCATGTCTTAAACCGAAGATCTCATGATCAAAAATTTCTTTAAGTGAAGACATCTTACCATTAAGTCAACATATGTTTATCTAATTTAATATATATGTTATAAATGAATATACAATTAAATCAATAACTACTTTTTAAATATATTTTAATTACTATTATTAATTGTAACTATATTAAATTTATTTTTTTTATTATAATTAAAATTACATTCTAATTATAATTAGAATTATCATCAATGTACATATAATTAAAATTGCAATTATAATTTGTAATTTAAAACAAATTGGTAGTACACGTTGAAATATAATTTTATTATGGGCAAAAAAATAAAATTGAAATAAAAATTTAGCAAATGAGTTAATTGTATTTATTTACATTATTCTAATCTATACTCAGGCAAATTCAAACACTCTCAAGTTAAATGTTTAGAATTATGTTAAATATTATAATTATAAATCTAATTTCAATTACGTTAAATATTATAATTCAAAATTTAATTTTGATTACGTTAAATATTATAATTTAAAATTCATAAATGATATAATTTAAATTCCAATGGCATTAAATGTTATAATTCTTAATCTAATTTTAATTTCAATTATGTTTAAATTATAATTCTAAATCAACTTTTAATTTCCATTAAGTTAAATGTTATAATTCCAAATTCAATTTTAATTACGTTAAATGTTATAATTTCAATTCCAATTATGTTGTATGTTGTAATTTCAAATCTAATTTTAATTTTAATTACGTTGAATATTATAATTTCAAATCTAAATTCAATTTCAATTACGTTGAATGTTATAATTTAAAATCTAATTTCAATTCCATTACGTTAAATGATATAATTCAAATATCAATGACATTAAATATTATAATTTCAAATCTAATTTTAATTTTAATTACGTTTATATTATAATTTTAATTCTAATTTTAATTTCAATTATGTTAAATATTATAATTCAAATTTCAATTTTAATTACGTTGAATGTTATAATTCTAATTCTAATTTTAATTTACATTGAATGTTATAATTTTAAATTCAATTTTAATTTCAATTACGTTGAATGTTATAATTCCAAATCTAAATTCAATTTCAATTACATTGAATGTTATAATTCTAAATTCAATTTTAATTCAATTACGTTGAATGTTATAATTCAAAATTCAAAATTCAAATTCAATTTCAATTACATTGAATGTTATAATTCTAAATTCAATTTTAATTTCAATTATATTGAATGTTATAATTCCAAATCCAAATTTATTTGTAATTATGCTAAATGTTATAATTCAAAATCCAATTTCAATTCTAATTTAGTTAAATGTTATAATTCCAATGACATTAAATATTTTAATTTCAAATCTAATTTTAATTTTAATTGCGTTAAATGTTATAATTTCGAATTTATTTTTAATTTTAATTATGTTAAATGTTATCATTTTAAATTCATTTCAATTTCAATTATGTTAAATGTTATAATTCCAAATCCAATTTTAATTTCAATTATGTTAAATGTTATAATTTTAATTTCAATTTCAATTACGTTAAATGTTATAATTCAAATTCTAATTTCAATTTCAAATATGTTAAATATTATAATTTTAAATTTCAATTTTAATTTCAATTTTAATTTCAATTCCAACGACATTAAATGTTATAATTTCAAATTTAATTTTAAATTCAATTACGTTAATTTTATAATTTCAAATCTAATTTTAATTTTAATTACGTTAAATGTCATAATTTCAAATTCAATTTTAATTTCTATTACGTTAAATATTATAATTTCAATTCCAATTAGGTTAAATATTATAATTGTTGGAAAATCAAGTGTGTGACATACGAGTATATACGTAATTTCAAAAATTACTATATGCAATAGAAGCATGTTACAAATACACTCATTTTAACAAATTCAACATATATATCACATATATACGTAAGTATAACAATTATACAATTATAAACATGATGAACAATTGTATTATAACATAATGTAAAATACTCACCTAATAAAGGTAGCTATACAAATTCTTCAAGTCTTTTACCAATACATGTGAAAAGCTCACCTTGAAGTGTATGTTGAACAATTCTAATCCATAACTTTTGGAAGGATTAAGGAGTTAGAATGGTACTTAGTTTTAGAATTTTCAAGAACATACATTCAAATTCTTTTGAATACAAGTTTGCTTATTAAATGGAGATGATAAATATTTTCTATACAACTCTTGTATTAATTAGAAATATTTAACATACAACTCTTGTATAATTCTTAGAAACAATTTCTACAAGATTAATATAGTGAAAAACTCTTGTCATAATTATTAATCTTTTTCTCCATTTACTTTTGTTCATTATAATCCATCCATGAGAGAAGAAGATGAAGAGAAGTTCTACATCAATACTTGAAAATGAACAAAACCAAAATTCTCTCTTACCTCTTTTTTTTTTTCACCTTGTCGAATCCTTCTCTAAAAATTGAATTAATCATTCAATTGTTTTGGCAAAATCAATTTTATTTATTCAACACTTTAATTAAACAAAAGGAAGTGCTCCACCAATTTTATTATTGGTCTCCCACTTAGAATTAATTAAACTAAGCACTAGAATTGTAGTAACCAGTATCCACGACTGGTAAGAATAAGTATTTATATATGTATAAATATACGTATTTTATTTGTATGTTAGTGATACTTGAATTATATATTGTTATTAGTAATATTTTTATAGGTTAAGGATATACGATTAGTATTGGGTTTATTTGTATGACTTTAGATTTATTTTAGGGACCAAATTGTTATACTTTAAAAGTTTTGGGGGCAAATTTATAAATACCAAAAATTAGCCTCTTAGTATAAAAATACACTTTTAAACCATAATTTACCATTTTTAGGTTGAGCTACCCATTTTAGGAGAGAGCAGAGAGAAATAGAGGAGAGAGAAAGAGGAGAAGAAGAAGAAAAAGAACAAGAAATTAGAATTTTGAATTTCAAGAGATATATCATACGTATTTCTCAATTTATTGGTATTAATTAAGTTAATTCCTTTAAGTTTTGATTTCTGAAAATATGTATAATTGAGGATTTGTTGTGTATTTCGTAAGATCATATGAGAATTGATGATGATTTATAAGATAGTTTGATAAATCATGATGAATTATGGAATTTCTGTTGGATAACCTCTTGATCTAGGAATTTTATAAATTGTTGTGATTCGATTCTGGTTTTTAATTTTGAGTATATGAAATTAGACATGTTAAGGATCATCTGAGACTTTGAATCGATTGAAAATTCTGGAAATTGAATTTATAGTGAATTTACCAAAATGACCCTGAAATTCTGGAAATTTCCTGTGTAAACAGTATAGTACAGTGAAAAATAATTTTTGTCCTACTGAATGATCTTCAAAAATTATGAATTTATGGAATATGATAAGTTTATATGTCTAATATGATATACTCGGAATTGAGAATTTAGATCAATGTGGTTGAAGTGTTATGAATTTCTAAAGTGTATCAGCTCATTGCAATATTTGATTAACAGATTTTTAAAGTTATAGAATAAAATAGTTTTAAAATACTTTTGGCAGTGATTTGGAAGTGAAATATTTATCATGGACTGAGATATGTGTTAAGAGTAATTATGTGGTAGTTTTATAATTTTTGAGTTAGTATATGATTTTATAAAATTAGGAGATTGAATACTGTTCAGTAAGTATCTTGATCCTGTCAGGTTTGTTGTTTGGATTCGATGGTGTGTATGGAATGGATTGTGTAAGAAATTTGATATAATATTCATATATAAGAAGTATATATGAGTCAAGAATGGTATATTCTAATTTTGGAATAATTGGACATCATTTGATGTATTAGAAATTTTGTTAAGTGTAAGTGGTAAGAATGACAGGTTTTGAGAAACCAAATATTTAGACCAATTTGATGTGATAAATGCATTGTGTATAATTTTGTAAGCTATTTAAAGTATTTTGTGTGAATTGTGAGGCTTATGAAAGGATTAATCTCCATTGATAGGTTAAGGAGATTTAAGCCTTGTAGCTGAAAGTGTTAAGAGGTAAGTATACTATACTTTTTACTGAAATCACAATAAACATAGTAATTGTTTTGTATGATTTTGCAAATGGGGTTAAGAATATGTTTATGTTATGTCAAAGTATATTTTGATATGAAATGTGAATATATGTTTCTGAATGTGAGCATTGACATTGAGCATGGACATACATGTGTTTTTGTAAGTGAGCTTTCAAAATAAGATGTGTTTAATAAAGAAAGCTTCTGAAGTGTAATATGTCCATGAGAAATATTTTGTATTTTGAGGGTACTTGAACTCACTGTTAACTTAGTAGGCATTTTATGTGATTTGTGGAGCCTTTATGTGTGGCCTTTCCTTTGGGATGGGTATATGTTATGTGTTCCGTATGTAGGGAGGATCCTATTAGTACCTAAAGGAAGAGTGAGTCATCACATTCGTGTGGTGGCGTATTGGTGCATGTGAGAGGACTCACCGATGATCAGAGTGAGGGTTTGGCTTTTACCTTCGGGCATAAGCATTATATATGTGTTATTCAAGACCTCACTTGTACTATTCCTCTCATACGGTATGTCACCTACGAGTGACATTTGGCTCATTATGTGATATGTAAGTCCTACTAAGTAGTAGTTGAGTGATGGTATTCCTATTATGTGTTTTGAAAGAATGTGTAAGCGCTTACATGATATGTGATTTGATAAGATTATGATTTTGATTGATCACAGCATATCATACATATGCATTGTGTACATATATGTATTTGTATTTGATATATGAAAAATTAGTATGCTTACTGAGTTTTATACTCATTATAGTTTATGGTGATTTCAGGTAAATAAGGTTCATGTGTGCTTAGCGGATTTGGCAAGGCTTCTGCTATTCCTTGGGTTCCCTAAGTTGCTAGGTTACCGAGTGTTTCATTTGGGGACACGTGGGATATGATATTTGATTTGTTCCTATTGAATAAATACTTATGTATTATTTCATTGTGTGTGGATTGGATTTGGTTTAAGTTTTATAAAGTGTGGTTATTGGATGATTTTAAGTAAGAATTTGCAATGGATATATTCTGGGCTCCCGGTAACAAAGTTGCTACTGGTGACGTAGTAGAGTGTTAATCTCTGAGAAAACTCTGCGTATCTCCGGTTTAATAATTGTCCCAGTCATAATTCAATTGCTATAATTCTGAAAGAAATTGAAGTGAATGTTTAAATATTGTTAAGAGAAGTTTATATTTATATGTTAGGTTATGGTTGATTTTAGTGTTGAACTTACTAGCAACTTGCTAAGGATTTTTGTGTTGAATGAAAGTTGAAAATTTTGTGTAATATTATTTATGAGTGCACATGTAGTGAATGAATGTAAGTGATGTCGTGTGTCGGATCTTTTGGGTCTGGGGCGTGACAGCTATTAGTGGTATCAGAGCTAAGATATGATTCTGTAGACTTTATGTGTCTAGTGAAGGGAACCCAGCCGATGCCAAATCCTTAAGATTGTATGTGTGCTTATTTATGTATATTGATTTATTTGATATCTTACTTACTTATCTTTGTGATTTTGAAAAGATGAGGCGTAATCCAAGAATTACTAGAAGTGCTGATACTGTGAATGAGAGTACTTCAGGAGAAAACCCTGCTACCATCCAAAATATTGTTCAAGCAGTGAATAATGTGCTTCAACAACAACGACCCAAAGCAGACCATAATGATAAATTCCATGTTATTGAGCAATTCAGAAAATTGCAACCACCATCATTTGAAGGCTCAAAAGACCCGCTGGTTGCCGAGGAGTGGATCCGTGAGTTGGAAAAGATATTTAGCCTCCTCGAATGTTCAGATTCACATAAAGTAAGTTGTGCCACTTACATGCTTAAAGAGGGAGCCAGTCATTGGTGGGAGATGACCATGCGGACACTGAATATTGATAAGAACAAGATAACATGGGAAAGATTCAAGGAAGTATTTAATGAAAAATACTTTCCCCAGTCCCTAAGAGATGAGAAAGAGGCAGAATTTATCCACCTTACTCAGGGCAAAATGTCAGTAACAGAATATGAGAGGAAGTTTGAGGAGTTGTCTAGGTTTGCTCCCCACTTAGTAGACACAGAAGCACGTAAGGCCAAGAGGTTTCAGATGGGTCTTAAACCAGAAGTAAGAAGGTTACTCTCTGTCCTTGATCTACAGACTTACAGTGCAGTATTACAGAGGGCTGAAATATTAGCAAGGGATGAAGAATTGGCAGCACCATCTGAGTCCAAACATATGGGTTATCATCGATCAGAAAAGAGACCTTGGGTTAAAAATAATCAGAAAAAGTTTGACAGGTGGAAAGGAAAGAAGAGGCATAGGAATGATGACATTGAAAAGAAGGATTTTCCATTATGTGATACATGTGGGAAACCATATGGAGGGGTGTGTTTCAAAAAAATTGGAGCTTGTTTTAAGTGTAGAAATATTGGTCATTTTATTCAGGATTGTCCAGAGATGAAGAATGATCAGGGAGGATTTAAGAAAGATTAGAAAGCTCAAGCAAGAGTCTATGCTCTTACCAGAAAAGAAGCAGATGATTCACCTTCTGTGGTGACAGGTACAATTTTCATATCTGGCCAGCATGGTTTAGCTCTTTTTGATTCGGGTTCTACCCATTCATTTGTGTCACATGCATGTGTTAGTAATATGGGGGTTGTGCCAGAACCTTTGGGTGTAGATTTATGTGTTGCAACTCCTTCAGGAGATTTGATGTGTGCTACAAATGTGGTAAAATCATGTAAAATTAAAATAGGAGATAAGGTGCTACAAGCAGATTTGATTATCTTGAATATGTATGATTTTGATGTTATATTTGGTATGGATTGGTTGTCTATGTACCATGCTAATGTTAAATGCTTTGAGAAAGAAGTTGTTTTCCAACCACCCGAGGAGCTTGAGTTTAGTTTTATTGGTTCTAAGTTATGCTCTTTGCCAAAAGTAATATCTGCTTTACAAGCTTGGAAAAGTCTTAAGAAGGGTTGTCAGTGTTTCTTAGCGACTGTAGTGGATACAAAGAAAGAAGAAATGAAAATCCAAGATGTTCCAGGCGTGAATGAGTTTATAGATGTATTCCCTGAAGATTTACCTGGAGTTCCACCAGATCGAGAGATTGAATTCACTATAGAACTTCTGCCAGGAACCAGTCCTATATCTAAAACACCTTATCGTATGGCACCAGTAGAGCTTAAAGAGTTGAAGGAACAGCTACATGAATTGCTTGAGAAGGGGTTTATTCGCCCGAGTGTTTCACCTTGGGGTGCTCCAGTTCTTTTTGTTAAGAAGAAAGATGGTTCAATGAGATTATGTATTGACTATCGAGAGTTGAACCGTGTGACTGTAAAGAATAAATGTCCACTTTCAAGAATCGATGATTTATTCGATCAATTGCAAAGAGCTTGTGTATTCTCAGAAATTGATCTTCGTTCTGGCTATCATCAATTGAAGATCAAGAAAGAAGACATTCCAAAGACTGCATTTCGTACCAGATATGGGCATTATGAGTTTATTGTTATGCCATTTGGGTTGACAAATGCACCTGCTGCCTTTATGGATCTAATGAATAGAGTATTCAAGGATTATTTGGATAGGTTTGTTATTGTGTTTATTGATGACATCCTAGTGTACTCTAAGAGCAAAGGAGAACATGAAGAACACTTAAGAAAAGTCCTACAAGTGTTAAGGGAGAAGCAGCTTTATGCAAAATTCAAGAAATGTGAATTCTGGCTAGATCGAATGGTATTTTTGGGACATGTTGTTTCCTCAAAGGGAATTTCAGTGGATCCAAGTAAAATTGAAGCAGTAGTGAATTGGTCCAGACCAACTAATGTGGGGGAAATTCGAAGTTTTCTTAGGCTGGCAGAATATTATAGACGGTTTGTTGAAGGATTCTCTAAGATAGCTTCACCTTTAACTCAATTGACAAGAAAGAATGTCAAGTTTCAGTGGTCAGAAGAATGTGAGAAAAGTTTTCAAGAACTCAAGCATCGGTTAGTATCTGCTCCCATACTAACCATCCCTTCTGCTTCTGCTGGATTTGTGATTTATAGTGATGCTTCCAAGAAAGGGCTTGGGTGTGTATTAATGCAGGATGGAAAGGTAGTGGCATATGCCTCACGACAACTAAAGACTTATGAGCAGAATTACCCTACTCATGACTTAGAGTTGGCTGCAGTAGTTTTTGCTCTGAAAATTTGGAGGCATTATCTTTATGGAGAAAGGTGTGAAATTTACACAGATCACAAAAGTCTTAAATACTTCTTTACTCAAAAGGAGTTAAATATGAGGCAACGTCGATGGTTGGAACTAGTCAAAGATTATGACTGTGTGATTAACTACCATCCGGGAAAAGCTAATGTTGTAGCAGATGCTTTGAGTAGAAAATCTTCAGGACATATGGCAGCACTTTTGACTACTCAAAAGCAAATTTTGTTGGATTTAGAAAAGCTTGGCATTGAAGTGGTAAGATCTAATGATAGGGCTTATGTTGCAAGTATGTCCATTCAGCCTACCCTAATTAAGAGAATTAAGGAAGCACAAGGTAATGATGTGCATCTGAAGAAAATTATGGAAGAAATTTCATTGGGTAAAAGGCCTAACTTTGCTATTTTTGATGATGGAGCTCTACATTTTGAAGGTAGACTTTGTGTGCCTAATAATGATGAGTTGAAAAATGAGATCTTGGTTGAAGCTCATAGTTCACCATATACTATCCATCCGGGAGGTACCAAGATGTATCGAGACCTACGAGCTATTTATTGGTGGGTTAATATGAAAAGAGAGATTGCAAAATTTATAGAGCAATGTTTGACATGTCAGCAAGTTAAGGCAGAACATCAGAAACCATCTGGGTTATTGAAACCTTTATTGGTACCAGAATGGAAATGAGAGCACATAGCTATGGATTTTGTAGTTGGGTTGCCAAGTACACAAAAGGGCTACAATGCCATATGGGTGATTATTGATAGGCTAACAAAATCAGCACATTTTATTCCAATATGCACCACTTATTCCATGGATAGGTATGCCCAATTATATGTTGATGAAATTGTGAGGCTTCATGGAGTACCTGTGTCAATTGTATCTGATAGAGATCCCCGATTTACTTCAATATTTTGGAAGAGCCTACATAATGCCATGGGCACAAAGTTGAACTTCAGTACTGCATTCCACCCACAGACTGATGGTCAATCTGAAAGGACCATTCAAATTCTAGAAGATATGTTGAGGGCATGTGTGTTAGACCTTAAAGGTAGTTGGGACAAACACCTTTCATTAGTGGAGTTTGCATACAACAATAGTTATCAATCAACTATTGGTATGGCCCCATATGAAGCTTTGTATGGAAGAAAATGTAGATCTCCTGTGCATTGGGATGAAGTTGGAGAAAGAAAAATTTTAGGGCCAGAGATTGTCCAGCAAACTTGTGAGGTTATAGAGAAGATAAGAAAAAGAATGAAAGTGGCTCAGAGTAGACAGAAAAGCTATGCAGACAATAGAAGAAAAGATCTAGAATTTAAGGTGGGTGAAAAAATATTTCTTAAGGTTGCTCCAATGAAAGGAGTCATGAGATTTGGCAAGAAAGGAAAGTTGAGTCCAAGATTCATTGGTCCATTTGAAATCCTTGAAATGATAGGTGATGTGGCTTATAGACTTGCCCTTCCTCCATCATTATCAGGAGTTCATAATGTGTTCCATGTGTCCATGTTGCGAAAATATGTTTCAAACTCCTCACATGTGTTAAGCTATGAGCCACTTCAACTTAGGGATGATCTCACTTATGAAGAAGTGCCCATTAGGATTTTGGACAATAAGGAGCAAATTCTTCGTACTAAGAAGATTGATTTGGTAAAGGTTTTATGGAGAAACCATGCAGTTGAAGAGGCAACCTGGGAACGAGAAGAGGAAATGAGATCTAAGTATCCTCATCTATTTGCTTAAGTTATGAATTTCGAGGACGAAATTCTTATAAGGAGGGGAGAATTGTAGTAACCAGTATCCACGACTGGTAAGAATAAGTATTTATATATATATAAATATATGTATTTTATTTGTATGTTAGTGATACATGAATTATATATTGTTATTAGTAATATTTTTATAGGTTAAGGATATACGATTAGTATTGGGTTTATTTGTATGACTTTAGATTTATTTTAGGGACCAAATTGTTATACTTTAAAAGTTTTGGGGGCAAATTTGTAAATACCAAAAATTAGCCTCTTAGTATAAAAATACACTTTTAAACCCTAATTTACCATTTTTAGGTCGAGCTACCCATTTTAAGAGAGAGAAGAGAGAAATAGAGGAGAGAGAAAGAGGAGAAGAAGAAGAAAAAGAAGAAGAAATTGGAATTTTGAATTTCAAGAGGTATATCATACGTATTTCTCAATTTATTGGTATTAATTAAGTTAATTCCTTTAATTTTTGATTTCTGAAAATATGTATAATTGAGGATTTGTTGTGTATTTCGTAAGATCATATGAGAATTGATGATGATCTATAAGATAGTTTGATAAATCATGATGAATTATGGAATTTCTGCTGGATAACCTCTTGATCTAGAAATTTTATAAATTGTTGTGATTCGATTCTGGTTTTTAATTTTGAGTATATGAAATTAGACATGTTAAGGATCATCTGAGACTTTGAATCGATTGAAAATTCTGGAAATTGAATTTATAGTGAATTTACCAAAATGACCCTGAAATTCTGGAAATTTCCTGTGTAAACAGTATAGTACAGTGAAAAATAATTTTTGTCCTACTGAATGATCTTCAAAAATTATGAATTTGTGGAATATGATAAGTTTATATGTCTAATATGATATACTCAGAATTGAGAATTTAGATCAATGTGGTTGAAGTGTTATGAATTTCTAAAGTGTATCAGCTCATTGCAATATTTGATTAACAGATTTTTAAAGTTATAGAATAAAATAGTTTTAAAGTACTTTTGGCAGTGATTTGGAAGTGAAATATTTATCATGGACTAAGATATGTGTTAAGAGTAATTATGTGGTAGTTTTATAATTTTTGAGTTAGTATATGATTTTATAAAATTGGGAGATTGAATACTGTTCAGTAAGTATCTTGATCCTGTCAGATTTGTTGTTTGGATTCGATGGTGTGTATGGAATGGATTGTGTAGGAAATTTGATATAATATTCATATATAAGAAGGATATATGAGTCAAGAATGGTATATTCTGATTTTGGAGTAATTGGACATCATTTGATGTATTAGAAATTTTGTTAAGTGTAAGTGGTCAGAATGACAGGTTTTGAGAAACCAAATATTTAGACCAATTTGATGTGATAAATGCATTGTGTATAATTTTGTAAGCTATTTAAAGTATTTTGTGTGAATTGTGAGGCTTATGAAAGGATTAATCTCCATTGATAGGTTAAGGAGATTTAAGCCTTGTAGCTGAAAGTGTTAAGAGGTAAGTATACTAGACTTTTTACTGAAATCACAATAAACATAGTAATTGTTTTGTATGATTTTGCAAATGGGGTTAAGAATATGTTTATGTTATGTCAAAGTATATTTTGATATGAAATGTGAATATATGTTTCTGAATGTGAGCATTAACATTGAGCATGGACATACATGTGTTTTTGTAAGTGAGCTTTCAAAATAAGATGTATTTAATAAAGAAAGCTTTTGAAGTGTAATATGTCCATGAGAAATATTTTGTAGTTTGAGGGTACTTGAACTCACTGTTAACTTAGTAGGCATTTTATGTGATTTGTGGAGCCTTTATGTGTGGCCTTTCCTTTGGGATGGGTATATGTTATGTGTTCCGTATGTAGGGAGGATCCTATTGGTACCTAAAGGAAGAGTGAGTCATCACATTCGTGTGGTGGCATATTGGTGCATGTGAGAGGACTCACCGTTGATCAGGGTGAGGGTTTGGCTTTTACCTTCGGGCATAAGCATTATATATGTGTTATTCAAGACCTCACTTGTACTATTCCTCTCATACGGTATGTCACCTACGAGTGACATTTGGCTCATTATGTGATATGTAAGTCCTACTAAGTAGTAGTTGAGTGATGGTATTCCTATTATGTGTTTTGAAAGAATGTGTAAGCGCTTACATGATATGTGATTTGATAAGATTATGATTTTGATTGATCACAGCATATCATACATATGCATTGTGTACATATATGTATTTGTATTTGATATATGAAAAATTAGTATGCTTACTGAGTTTTATACTCATTATAGTTTATGGTGATTTCAGGTAAATAAGGTTCATGTGTGCTTAGCGGATTTGGCAAGGCTTCTGCTGTTCCTTGGGTTCCCTAAGTTGCTAGGTTACCGAGTGTTTCATTTGGGGACACGTGGGATATGATATTTAATTTGTCCCTATTGAATAAATACCTATGTATTATTTCATTGTGTGTGGATTGGATTTGGTTTAAGTTTTATAAAGTGTGGTTATTGGATGATTTTAAGTAAGAATTTGCAATGGATATATTCTGGGCTCTCGGTAACAAAGTTGCTACTGATGACGTAGTAGAGTGTTAATCTCTGAGAAAACTCTGCGTATCTCCGGTTTAATAATTGTCCCAGTCATAATTCAATTGCTATAATTCTGAAAGAAATTGAAATGAATGTTTAAATATTGTCAAGAGAAGTTTATATTTATATGTTAGGTTATGGTTGATTTTAGTGTTGAACTTACTAGCAACTTGCTAAGGATTTCTGTGTTGAATGAAAGTTGAAAATTTTGTGTAATATTATTTATGAGTGCACATGCAGTGAATGAATGTAAGTGATGTCGTGTGTCAGATCTTTTGGGTGTGGGGCGTGACAAGAATAATGGCCACCTAAATTAATCTTTACCTTAATAAATATAATTACTTTAATTATAATGGTTAAATAATTGGCCAACATCTAGGCCCCTCATTGTATTAAAATACAATGCCATGATAAACTTATTTTAATATTATCTAATAATACAAAATATAATTATTTAAAATAATTTTGAATAATTACTTTTTACTTTACTAATTTTTACTACTAAGGGTAAATGGTAAAAAGGTAATATTAAATCATGGAATAAATTTTTGCCATTTGTCAATATTCTATTAATTAACAACCCTTGTTAATTAATTAAGTATTTATTTAACAATTAAGTCTTGATAAATGTACATTCCGAGGGATCTCGAAATAATTATTTATTTTGCTAAAATTTATTGGATCGAATTAATTCAATCTAATCCGCTACTCCAGTGAGCAACGAGTATACTTCATATTGTGAGACTCTAGGTCCACACCTAATATTTCATATGGAGCTCCTCCATACGTCCGTGAACGATGCCCCACACACACGATACGGATATTACAAATTAGTGTGTTAGACTATGCAAGTTGAGGTTATTACATATTCGTATAATCCTTCCATCATTTATATCCTTGAAGAGCAGAGATATAGATCATTACCGTCAAATCTATATTTTCTCAACCATGAACTTATTTCCAGATTTATATTTCATTAAACAATATCCATAAACACTTTTGTGATATTATTTATTCCTTTGGAATATATTTTCTAAGGTTCATGCTTATGGCCATAAGACTTTCTGAAATACAATCTCAGAGCATCAGGATATACAACCCACTCATATGAGCTGATGGATCCTATATCTACGCACACCGGACTCCATGAGTATCAGACCATACCCAGCGACACCCAGCGGTCAAACCATGAAAGGTTTCTGACATGTGTGGAACCAAAGCATGGTAGATCACTCACAAGCCCACCGTGGCGCTCAGGTCAAAGGACTACAAATACTACTCAACTCGGAAGACCTTCAATTGACGGTTTTATGAGATGTCTATTGGATGTCGTCGTGAGTCTGTTCAATATCTAGTCCTTACTGAATACCTGCATCTCTATACGAGCTTTCTACTAACCTCATGGTTTGCTAAGACTAACCATCTGGATCATCCAGATATAGACATACACTAATCTATATTAATGGGTTCCTCCGATAGACCCGTATTGATGAAATTAGATTAGGAACATTGTGTTTGAGAACATACTTGTATAATGACATTTTCTAGCACCATTTGCAATTCCTTGCAGTTATGTCATTACTAATATATTCTCAGATCATTATCACATTTCAGATAAGGCTCTAACTCTTTAGATTTCGCTAACTATATGAACATACTAACTCTTAGCATCACTAACTCTTAACACTACTAACTCTTAGTATTTATAACTATTAGCGTTGCTAACTCTTAGCACTGATCTAAACTCATTTAGACCAGATCTGAACTCCTTCAGATCATATAATGTCTGAAACGTTACAAGCATCTTACTATTTTAATAATAAATAATATCAACGATTTTATTAGAAATAATAATTGTATAAATACTATCACTATATATTTATATATGATGGAATAGCACGTAAACATAAATCCCAACAATAATTTTAAAACTAATTTTATTTTTAATTACGTTAAATATTATAATTCTAAATCCAATTTTAATTATATTAAATGCTATAATTTCAAATCCATATTCAATTTCAATTATATTACATGTGATAATTTCAAATCCAATTTTAATTTCAATTACGTTAATTGTTATAATTTTGAATTCGATCTCAATTTTATTTATATTAAATATTATAATTTCAATTACAATTCTAATTACGTTAAATATTATAATTAATTTTAATTTTTAATTCTAATTATGTTAAATATTATAATTCAATTCCATTTCCAATGACATTAAATGTTATAATTCAAATTCCAATCCAAAATTTAATTACGTCAAAAGTTATAATTCAAATTTTAATTTTAATTCTAGTTATGTTAAATGTTATAATTCAAATTTTAATTTCAAATTTATTAAATATTTATAATTTTAATTTTAATTTCAATTTCAATCACATTAAATATTATAATTCTAAATTTAATTTTAATTATAATTATGTCAAATGTATATGAAACAATGTAAATCAATAATAATAAAATATTGGCAAATTGAAACAATTAAAAGAGTCAATGTAAAAAAATTAAAATTTTAAAATTTCGAGTACTGTAACTACTGAAAAAGGAGAAGACATATGACCTTGCCATAATAATATTTTTTACTTTCTACTCTTCTATTTAAAAAATAATTTTTTTTGAAAATAATTTTTTTTAAAAAATTATTATATTATTTTGTGGCCCATGAGTTGGTCCATTAAACACGGAGTCGAGTATGGCACAACCCACTATGGGCCATGCCAAGGCCTAATCTTTAGGTATCATACCTAGGTTGGCATAGTACGAATATTGTTCGTGCTCGAGCTGGCCCAGCACGATAGCCTATGTGGGCTCCACTTTTATGGGCCGTGCTGAGCCACCTCTACTAATAATGCACATAAATTATTTATTGTTAAAAAAAATGAAAAAAAAATCAATATGGTTACTCTATTTTTTTAATTCTTTAATATTTCATTTAATTTATTTATTTTCATATTTTTCGATCATGTCATGCTAAGTTATTTTGTATAAATGTATTCCTAACATTTGTATGTACAATATTTTTTGTATTGAAAATAAATATTTTTGGTGAAGTTAAAAGAAATATTAATCTAAGGATACTTATTCGTGAGAATTATTAATAAAATTGTGCAATGAGGATAGATTATAAGATGCTAATCATGAATACTGGAAGAGCTCAGAAATTTCATATAGTTTCAGAATTACTGGATTAGCCAATAGTGAGCCAAGAATTCTGAATATCAGAAGCAAATTTAAGTGATGGAAAACAATTCTAACACTATAACATCATCAGCAAGACATGCAATATGTGTTACTACTTGGAATCCGATCTCACAATCACAAGAATATGAATTTTATATTTTGAGATTATAAATGCTAATTATAAATTTAATTTAGATAAGTTGATGAAAGCACTGATGTAGAATCAGTGTCATGCTCCAAGTGTTCTCAAATATTTACTCGAATATTTGGTGTTCGATAAAGCCTCTTAGAGGTTATGTGGCGGTTGGAACAATTTATGGACTGAAGTTTTTAGAAGGTCCTTTTGATTGGGATGGGGATATGAACAAAGCCCATAACTTATAAGATAAAATTTTATCCTTATCTAAATGAGATGACATCTAAGAATATTTCTTGGCATATTTATCCATTTTGTATATACACCGTTAGATTATTTTGATCTTAGTTGTCAATTATATAAGGCTGCTGGTGTAAAAGAAGGTCACCCTTATTTTTGTAAACCATCCCATAGCTTGTAGATCTCTTTAGTCATAATATAGAGAGCATTTTCTCAAACACTTGGTGTGCATATCTTTTATTATTTTCTTTGTGTGATTTTTCTATGCTGCTTAGTATATGAAGTATTAAGATTGTACGATTCTCAAAAAGGTCAATTACATTTAGTATCGGAGCTAGTTCAAAAAAGATGGTGAAAGACGCTACAATATCATCGGAGGTGACTAAAGAGAGGGGTAAAGACCCCAAAGCTAAGAAGAACAACAATCCGCCTTGTGAAAAGACCGGTGATCCAAACCAGAAGATCAGGAACCTAGTGAAACAACTTGGTGGCATTGTGAAAAAAGAAACGGATCACCTTGGAGAGTTAGAGTAGTAGGTGGAGAAGCTTAAGGTAGGCATTGACACTTAAAATGATGACCTACGCTCTCTCATTGACACATCCATTGAAAGTTACGCGATAAATAGCATGACTGGATGAAGGCATTTCAAGAGAAGGTCTACACCACTGTGGATAAGGTTCAAGCCCAAGTGGAGGAGCTATGTCAAGAGTTTGAAGCGGTCAAAGATGAATATGTTTAGACCCTCTCAAATTGGTGTTGCGGATAGTCGTAAACGAGTCAATTGAAATTGAGACTATTCTATTGAGATTTGAGAGATTACCAGAACCATTCTTTGGGAATTGAGAATAAAAAACAAAAGAAAGTAATACAAATTTACGTGATTTGGATTGAATTAAAGAGAATCAACTAGAACTCACACGTAACATTTTCTCTCTAGAAGAGATTACAAAACAATTGTTCTCTTAATTGTTCTATCTGTGATTTATGTTGTGATACAAGCTAAAATAAAGTTCTTTATATAGCTTAAATACATCTTAAATTGACCATAATATACATTTGAATCAAATAATGTGTTTTAACTAACTTAAGAGTCTTCTAATTTTCGAAATAAGTCACATTAACATTTCAGCATTAATTTTCGAATGCTAGGGCTTTGACTTTAGAACATGGAAGACGTTGGCTAGAATATTAGGGCTTTCTCTCAGACAACTCACTTATGCCACTTATTAGAATTTGCACAATGACGTTCCCTTTTGGACATCAAGGTGTTCACTTGATTTAAATGTCTTCACACTTCGAGTCTTCACACTTTTACTTCACGTTCTGTTCATATTAACTCGATTCCATATAATTTCCAACATAATTTTTAATCATCTTCTCAACGAAATATGTTGTACTATTTATTGTTATAAATAATTCTTCCATTTTTTTAATTGTCTTATCCAAAAGATTTTGAAAATAAAAATTTAGTAAAACTTGATAAAATATAATTTTATTATTATAGTTAAATGATTAAAGTTATATAAATTACAACTGGTTAATTTTATTTTAAAAAAGGGTAGGATGGAAATTTCTTTTTTAATTAAAAAATCCCCAATCCGTTGTGTTTTTAATTCGTAAAAGAAAGAGGATAGAGATTCATATTCTGTTCCACTACCACTCATTAATAAATAAGTAAAAAAAAATCTTTGAAAAAATAACATTTTAGTCCTTTATTTTAAGGGTATATAGTCTTTAATATTTCAATAATTACTACGTTAATTCATGTTGCCAAAAACCTATTATTAATAGGTTCTCTCTAAGGGCAAAATAGTACGTTTGCTATTTTTAAAATAAAACTGTCAAATGTCAATTTCAAAATTTAAAAAATGACACGTGTCATTATATGATAAGTTTATGTTGACACGTGTCATTTTGTAATTGGTTAATATTTGTAATAAATATAATTTTTTGAAAGAATAAATATTTAAAGTAAATTAATAATATATATTTAATGAATAAATGACATTTGTCATACTATGATTAGTTAAAATGATATATGTCATATTGTAATTGGTTTATATGTTTAATAAATAAATATTTTTAAAAGTAAATTAATAAATAAAGGACACGTGTTATACTATAATTAGTTACAAATGACACGTATTATCATGTAATTGATTTATATGTTTAATAAATATATATTTTTAAGGAATAAATATTTTTAAAAGTAAATTATAAATATATAATTAATAAATAAATGATACATGTCATACTATGATTAGTTATAAAAGACACGCGTCATCATGTAATTGGTTTATATGTTTAAATATTTTAAAATTAAATTGATAAATATATTTAATAAATAAATGACACATATTATAATATAATTAGTTACAAATAACATGTGTCATCATATAATTGGTTTATATGTTTAATAAATAAATTTTTTAAAAGAAAAATATTTTTAAAAGTAACTTAATAAATATATATTTAATAAATAAAGGACATGCCATAATATGATAATTACAAATGACACGTGTCATCATGTAATTGGTTTAAATTTTTAATAAATATTTTTAAAATAAAATAAAATAAATGATAAATTAAAAAAAAAAACTGCCACCATCACCAAAAAAGTAATTATAGGCCGTCAGTATTTACTTTACACCAGACCAGGCGGAAGCACCGCTGCAGTGAGCGATTTTTTCTTAGATGTAGAAGTTGAGTACCTGGCAGTGATCAGATCGGCAGCAAATCAAAATGGCTGGAGATTTGTACATAACACATGGTGGTGTGGCTGGACCAGATCAAGTTGGGGCGACATGTCACCAAAAGGTGAAAAAAAATGCAGCACCGCGCTTGGGGGTGGTAGTCTTAGAAGATAGATCTGGGCACAACTAAAAAAAGGCCGAAAAACACATGACAACGATCAAAGAAACTGTTATGATTGATGCTTATGTGCCATCTATAAATGTACATATACTTATGTATTTATATAAGTGTACATTCTCATTAAATCGTTAATACCTATTTATATAGTACCATGAAATGTAACATTACAGACATTATATGATCTGAAGGAGTTTAGATCTGATCTAAAGGAGTTTAGATAAGGGCCTGCAGTTGGCCACGCTGAGAGATATAAATGCTAAATGTTAGTACAGCTAATTATTAGTTAATTATAATACTCAGCGAAGATCCAAAAGTTGGAGCCTTATTTGTAATTGGACATAGACTTGGGAATATATTAGTAATTGTATAGTTGCAAGAGTTGCAATCAGGTGCCAGGAAATGTCAGTTGCGCAACTATGTTATCAAATATTATCCTTGATCTATTTCTGTTAATGCGGGTGTCACGCCCCAGACCAAAAAGATCTGACACACGACATCACTTACATTCATTCAATAATACTTAAACATTTATTTTAATTTCTTTCAGAATTATAGCAATTGAATTATGACTGGGACAATTAGTAAACTGAAGATACGTAGAGTTTTCTCAGAGATTAACACTCTACTACGTCACCAGTAGCAACTTTGTTACCGGAAGCCCAGAATATATTCATTGCAAATTCTTACTTAAAATCAATCCATTACTACACTTGGTGAAACTTAAACTAAATCCAACCACACAATAAAATAATACATAGGTATTTATTCACTAGGGACAAATCAAATATCTTATCCCACGTGTCCCCAAATAAAACACTTAGCAACCTAACAACTTAGGGAACCCAAGGAACAGCAGAAGCCTTGCCAAATCTGCTATGCACACATGTACCTTATTTACCTGAAATCACCATAAACTATAATGAGTATAAAACTCAGTAAGCATACTAGTTTTTTCATATATCAAATACAAATACATATATGTACACAATGCATGTGTATGATATGCTGTGATCAATCAAAATTATAATCTTATCAAATCACATATCATGTAAGCGCTTACACATTCTTTCAAAACACATAATAGGAATACCATCACTCAACTACTACTTAGTAGGACTTACATATCACATAATGAGCCAAATGTCACTCGTAGGTGACATACCGTATGAGAGGAATAGTACAAGTGAGGTCTTGAATAACACATATATAATACTTATGCCCGAAGGTAAAAGCCAAACCCTCACTCTGATCATCGGTGAGTCCTCTCACATGCACCAATACGCCACCACACGAATGTGATGACTCACTCTTCCTTTAGGTACTAATAGGATCCTCCCTACATACGGAACACATAACATATACCCATCCCAAAGGAAAGGCCACACATAAAGGCTCCACAAATCACATAAAATGCCTACTAAGTTAACAGTGAGTTCAAGTACCCTCAAAATACAAAATATTTCTCATGGACATATTACACTTCAAAAGCTTTCTTTATTAAACACATCTTATTTTGAAAGCTCACTTACAAAAACACATGTATGTCCATGCTCAATGTCAATGCTCACATTCAGAAACATATATTCACATTTCATATCAAAATATACTTTGACATAACATAAACATATTCATAATCCCATTTGCAAAATCATACAAAACAATTACTATGTTTATTGTGATTTCAGTAAAAAGTCTAGTATACTTACCTCTTAACACTTTCAGCTACAAGGCTTAAATCTCCTTAACCTATCAATGGAGATTAATCCTTTTATAAGCCTCACAATTCACACAAAATACTTTAAATAGCTTACAAAATTATACACAATGCATTTATCACATCAAATTGGTCTAAATACTTGGTTTCTCAAAACCTGTCATTCTGATCACTTACACTTAACAAAGTTTTCTAATAGATCAAATGATGTCCAATTACTCCAAAATCAGAATATATCATTCTTGACTCATATATCCTTCTTATATATGAATATTATATCAAAATTTCTACACAATCCATTCCATACATACCATCGAATCCAAACTACTAACCTGACAAGATCAAGATACTTACTGAACAGTATTCAATCTCCCAATTTTATAAAATCATATACTAACTCAAAAATTATAAAACTACTATATAATTACTCTTAACACATATCTCAGTCCATGATAAATATTTCACTTTCAAATTACTGCTAAAAATATTTTAAAACTATTTTATTCCATAGCTTTAAAAATCCGTTAATCAAATACTGTAATTAGCGGATATACTTTAGAAAATCATAACATTTCAACCACATTGATCTAAATTCTCAATTCCGAATATATCATATTAGACATATAAAATTATCATATTCCACAATTTCGTAATTTTTGAAGATCATTCAGTAGGACAAACATTGTTCGTCACTGTATTATACTGTTCACATAGGAAATTTCCAGAATTTCAGGGTCATTTTGGTAAATTCACAACAAATTCAATTTCTGGAATTTTGAATCGATTCAAAGTCTCAAATGATACTAAACATGTCTAATTTCATATACTCAAAATTCAAAATCAGAATCGAATCACAACAATTTATAAAATTCTTGGATCAAGAGACTATCAAGCAGAAATTCTACAATCCATCATGATTTATCAAACTATCTTATAGATCATCATCAATTCTCAAAATATCATACGAAATACACATCAAATCCTCAATTATACATATTTTCAAAAATCAAAACTTAAAGAAATTAACATAATTAACACCAATAAATTGAGAAATAGTTGTGATATACCTCTTAAAATCTAAAATTCCAATTTCTTCTTCTTTTTCTTCTCCTTCTTCTCTTTCTCTCCCCTCTTTTCTCTCTTCTCTCTCTCTAAAAGAGGTAGCTCGACCAAAATGATAGAATTAGGGTTTTAAAAGTGTATTTTTATACTAAGTGGCTAATTTTTGATATTTACGAATTTACCCCCAAAACTTTCAAAGTATTACAATTTGGTCCCTAAAATAAATCTAAAGTCTTGCAATTAAACCCAATGCTAATAGTATCACCTTAACCTATACAAACACTACTAATAACAATATATAAATCAAGTATCACCAACATACAAATAAAATATGTATATTTATACATATATAAATACTTATTCTTACTAGTCGTGGATACTGGTTCCTACAATTCTCCCCTCCTTATAAGAATTTCGTCCTCGAAATTCATGACTTAAGCAAACATATGGGGATACTTAGATCCCATTTCTTATTCTCATTCCCAAGTTTCCTTTTCAACAGTATGGTTTATTCATAAAACATTTACAAAGCAATCTTCCTTGTATATAGGATTTGCTCATCGTGGTCCAAAATCCTGATAAACAGTCATTCTTATGTTCGATTATCTCTAAGTTGGCTCATAGCTTAGTATATGAGAGAAGTACGAAACATTCATCCATAAAATAAACACATGACACACATTATGGACTTATAAAATATATACACACATATTTTTTATTCTTTTCTCTCATTCATTCAGTATTTAATGGGCATCTATACACTTCACCTTTTATTCATTAAAGAATAATATAGATGTAGAATACTCATACTAATCTCTTACATAAAATTCTTAACTCTTCTAAAAATTTTAATCCCTTCAACATATACTCATACGTCATAATATCATTCACTACCTTGATATCATTCAAAAAAAAATGTAGCATTTCTATGCAACTAAGTTGTCATTCAAATCAGAATATTGAAGGCATTATCTTAAACGATCAAAAATCAACTTCAATAAAAAGACCTTTAGTTCAACTGATTCTTAAACTATAGATCTTAACATTATATCTCTTACTTTAACTCTTAAAAAAAAAAATAGTCCACCTTATTGGACATCATTTTCTCATTGAGATTGACATGTCTGTTTTTTCTTTTTCTTCTAATATGCTCAGTTTCAAACAGAAAAGATTCTACTAGCACAATTACTGCGATGGCAGATATGGTTTTTCAACTATTCCTTTAACGTCATCCACGTAAAAGAAAAGGACAAAATGATTATTGATTTTCTTTCACAAAACTTTATAAATAGCCTAAACCTCATAATCACTTTTCTAGCAATAAAGAAAACCAACCCTCTTACCATCTTTATAATGAATCCCATTATCATAACTCCTCATGTTCCTTTTACTCCACCACAATTTCCAGACCTAATCAGAACCAGAACACTCCATTCCCGTGCCAAAGAATTCATCAGACACTACGCCATCTTGGCAGTCCAAGAACACGGCCTCACAGTTCTTGGTGGCCCTTCGTTCAACTTGGAATACCCTTTCTTTCACCTGCACTATTTTTTCCCATTTTCCCAATGGTCCAAATCTGTCCTTTACTTGTTATGGTACCTATTGGATCTGTATACAATCGCCATGGAATTCCCATTACTTAGAACCGTCCAAAAATTAGAAAAATGTGATGAAGATCATCCAGCCCTGATTTTTCTTCAATGGTTTTACCCAAAGACATGGTGGATAACTAAATTTCAACACATGATTGCAAACAACACAAATGCTGCAGTCCCTAGACAACATCTTTGGTCTGTTTTACTTCTCCAACGAAAGGGTATGATTGTTTCAGATCATGAAATCCATTATTACCCCACTGTCAAAGATTACCTCACCTTTACCCTTTCACTAAAGGGATCAATTAAGCTCTGGCCTGAAGAAGTAATCCAGCAAAAGAGAGAACTTGAAAGAATTCTTGCTCAAGAAAACCAGATAATTCCTCCATCCGTTTGGATCTCCCCAAAAGATGCTGCACCTTGGGAACAGGTTGAAGATGACTTTGCAGAAGAACTGAATTTTGCCAATATACTCAAATTCCAACAAAGACAAAAACATCATCTTTCACATTATAGAAATACAAATTACTCTACCCACCATCACCATATCCCAAACATGACTTATTATGCCAGATATAGACAAGAAATCGATAACCTTCACCAATGGCCTCAGCCACTTGTCCCGACAGAACCTACTCAATCTCAGCCAGTTGTCCCGACAGAACCTAACCAACACCAACCCAATCTTGACTTATCCCTCTTTCAAGACTCCCAACCTTATCCAACCGACACCCAAATCCAAGAGGAAGCCAGCACATCCCTCATCCAGATCAGCTCACCTGGAGAAGATCAAGATATGGTAGACCCACATTCCACTCAGCCAGAGCCCTCATTCAATGCATGGGAACAACAACTCCATAAGTTCCTCTCTCACGGATACGACACAAATGAAAGCGACCAAGGAGACTCATTTTGACCTACATTGCTGTTTCTATTTTCACAGAAACTAAATCCGTGTTATTCTATCACATCAAAGAGAGACTGAGTACTGCTTTATCTTTATGTTAAGTGTGCTTTATCTTTCTTGATATCTGCTTTTAATCTATCCAAAAATCAATGTTAAGATCACAAAAATCTTTGTAATTAATAAAGTTAATTTGGCCTCATGTCCAAAGTCCAATTGTTAGCTCAAAAAGTCTTCAAGTCATTGATGCATTGTCGGCCATTAGTGCCAAAACGGCTAAGTCCCTAAATCCATGAAATAGGCCTTTATTGACTTTTCTTAATTATCTTACCTAACTTATCACGCTTCTGACACAATTTTTATCACATTTACATATCAACATATATTTATTCAAGATTTTGCGACCTATTGTCCCTTATAAAATGATAAAATAAAACTCATTCTTTTTTTTTTTTTACCTCACAAGAATCGAGAAAAATATATACTTGAACATACTTACACATATGCTTCACAGCTATTATCAATTTGTTTCTCTATAAATACATTATTATTGCATCCTTATACAAACTCGAAAACATTCAAAGATTAGGGTGAGCATAACAATGGAGGAAACCTCAGCTCGTCGATTCACAAAAATTTGTGTCTTTTGTGGATCTAACCCTGGGAATACTGAAGAGTTTACAAAAGTTGCAGAAAATCTTGGTAAGGTATTAGCTGAGCGAAATATACATTTAGTATATGGAGGAGGTAACCGAGGGTTAATGGGGTCTGTGGCAAAAGCTGCATACAATAAACGTAGTCGAGTTTTGGGTATCATTCCAAAACCTCTAGCTATTGAAAATATTGTAGGAAAAACAGTTGGGGATGAGTTACAAGTCTCATCTATGCACGAGCGAATGGCTCAAATGCTTAGGCATGCGAATGCTTTCATAGCTCTACCAGGAGGTTTCGGGACCTTGGAGGAAATTTTTCAAATTGTCTCATGGGCACAATTACAAATCCACCAAAAATCCATTGGTTTGTTAAATGTTAATGGTTTTTACAACGGGTTGATATCTTTCCTTGACTATGCAGCGGGAACACAATTCATCCCACTTCTAGCACGACGGATTCTTATTTCAGCTCCAACTGTTGATCAACTAATCGATCAATTACAGTCTTTTATTCCTGTCTAATCCAACATTGCATCAGTTAGATTGGTCTACTCATGACAGTCAGAAGAAGCGCAAAATAGACTTAAATCTCACTCCGTAGCCTCTACTGTATTTTTGTTGCTGCTATTGTTGTTGTTTTCATTTTCAATAAAAGTTGTTTCAATTGATGTCTTCAATACTCTACTTCTCTATATTTTGTCATTGAGAAAATTATCTCAATTTACTCTATGACATACAAATTATCATTATAAGATATTCAACATCACTCTTACTAAGCATATTAGTCATAACTTAAAAAAAATAATCTAAATAGTAACATTAAGATCCACAAGGTACCATTATCCACAACAACAACAATCTTAGCAGCTCTTGGATAATGTGTCATCTTCAAAAAATCATACAAAATTTAAGGAATATGTCAAACTTTTACACAACAAAGCTACAAATACAATCCTAAGGATTTGGCATCTGCTCGGTTCCCTTGACTCGACACTTAAAAGTCTACAAAATCATATCTTAGCTCTGATACCAATAAAAGTTGTCACGCCCCAGACCCAAAAGATCTGACACACGACATCACTTACATTCATTCAATAATACTTAAATATTTATTTTAATTTCTTTCAGAATTATAGCAATTGAATTATGACTGGGACAATTAGTAAACCGAAGATACGCAGAGTTTTCTCAGAGATTAACACTCTACTACGTCACCAGTAGCAACTTTGTTACCGGAAGCCCAGAATATATTTATTGCAAATTCTTACTTAAAATCAATCCATTACTACACGTGATGAAACTTAAACTAAATCCAACCACACAATAAAATAATACATAGGTATTTATTCACTAGGGACAAATCAAATATCTTATCCCACGTGTCCCCAAATAAAACACTTAGCAACCTAACAACTTAGGGAACCCAAGGAACAGCAGAAGCCTTGCCAAATCTGCTATGCACACATGTACCTTATTTACCTGAAATCACCATAAACTATAATGAGTATAAAACTCAGTAAGCATACTAGTTTTTTCATATATCAAATACAAATACATATATGTACACAATGCATGTGTATGATATGCTGTGATCAATCAAAATCATAATCTTATCAAATCACATATCATGTAAGCGCTTACACATTCTTTCAAAACACATAATAGGAATACCATCACTCAACTACTACTTAGTAGGACTTACATATCACATAATGAGCCAAATGTCACTCGTAGGTGACATACCGTATGAGAGGAATAGTACAAGTGAGGTCTTGAATAACACATATATAATGCTTATGCCCGAAGGTAAAAGCCAAACCCTCACCCTGATCATCGGTGAGTTCTCTCACATGCACCAATACGCCACCACACGAATGTGATGACTCACTCTTCCTTTAGGTACCAATAGGATCCTCCCTACATACGAAACACATAACATATACCAATCCCAAAGGAAAGGCCACACATAAAGGCTCCACAAATCACATAAAATGCCTACTAAATTAACAGTGAGTTTAAGTACCCTCAAAATACAAAATATTTCTCATGGACATATTACACTTCAAAAGCTTTCTTTATTAAACACATCTTATTTTGAAAGCTCACTTACAAAAATACATGTATGTCCATGCTCAATGTCAATGCTCACATTCAGAAACATATATTCACATTTCATATCAAAATATACTTTGACATAACATAAACATATTCTTAACCCCATTTGCAAAATCATACAAAACAATTACTATGTTTATTGTGATTTCAGTAAAAAGTCTAGTATACTTACCTCTTAACACTTTCAGCTACAAGGCTTAAATCTCCTTAACCTATCAATGGAGATTAATCCTTTTATAAGCCTCAGAATTCACAAAAAATACTTTAAATAGCTTACAAAATTATACACAATGTATTTATCACATCAAATTGGTCTAAATACTTGGTTTCTCAAAACCTGTCATTCTGATCACTTACACTTAACAAAATTTTCTAATAGATCAAATGATGTCCAATTACTCCAAAATCAGAATATATCATTCTTGACTCATATATCCTTCTTATATATGAATATTATATCAAAATTTCTACACAATCCATTCCATACATACCATCGAATCCAAACTACTAACCTGACAAGATCAAGATACTTACTGAACAGTATTCAATCTCCCAATTTTATAAAATCATATACTAACTCAAAAATTATAAAACTACTATATAATTACTCTTAACACATATCTCAGTTCATGATAAATAGTTCACTTTCAAATCACTGCCAAAAATATTTTAAAACTATTTTATTCCATAGCTTTAAAAATCTGTTAATCAAATACTGTAATGAGCGGATATACTTTAGAAAATCATAACATTTCAACCACATTGATCTAAATTCTCAATTCCGAATATATCATATTAGACATATAAAATTATCATATTCCACAATTTCGTAATTTTTTAAGATCATTCAGTAGGACAAACATTGTTCGTCACTGTATTATACTGTTCACATAGGAAATTTCTAGAATTTCAGAGTCATTTTGGTAAATTCACAACAAATTCAATTTCTGGAATTTTGAATCGATTCAAAGTCTCAGATGATACTAAACATGTCTAATTTCATACACTCAAAATTCAAAACCAGAATCGAATCACAACAATTTATAAAATTCTTGGATCAAGAGACTATCAAGCAGAAATTCTACAATCCATCATGATTTATCAAACTATCTTATAGATCATCATCAATTCTCAAAATATCATACGAAATACACATCAAATCCTCAATTATACATATTTCCAGAAATCAAAAATTAAAGAAATTAACATAATTAACACCAATAAATTGAGAAATAGTTGTGATATACCTCTTAAAATCCAAAATTCCAATTTCTTCTTCTTTTTCTTCTCCTTCTTCTCTTTCTCTCCCCTCTTTTCTCTCTTCTCTCTCTCTAAAAGAGGTAGCTCGACCAAAATGAGAGAATTAGGGTTTTAAAAGTGTATTTTTATACTAAGTGGCTAATTTTTGGTATTTACGAATTTACCCCCAAAACTTTCAAAGTATTACAATTTGGTCCCTAAAATAAATCTAAAGTCTTGCAATTAAACCCAATGCTAATAGTATCACATTAACCTATACAAACACTACTAATAACAATATATAAATCAAGTATCACCAACATACAAATAAAATACGTATATTTATACATATATAAATACTTATTCTTACTAGTCGTGGATACTGGTTACTACAGTCGTTGGGTACGGTTTGATACTTATGGAGTCCGGTGTGTACAGATATGAGATTCCTCAGCTAGTATAGGGAGTTAGATATCCAGATGCTTCGATACTGTATCTTAGAAAGTCTTGTGGCCACAAGCATTAATCCCAGGAAAAGAGTTTCGTCAGGGTAGAACAATATGACAAATGAGTTTGCACATATTACTAAGTGAGATACAAGTCTGGAGATATGATATAGATGAGCACATAGGGATTTGACGGTGATAATCTATATCCTTAGCACATCCAAGATATCATGATGGAAGGATTATACGTATGCGTTGTAACCTCAGCTTGCATGGTTTAATACGCTGATTTATATATCCATGACGTGTGCGTGGGGCAATGTTCACAGACTCATGGAATAATTTCATTTGACGAATAGGGCATAGACCTAGGGAGTCTCGCGGTATAGAGTGTACTCGTTGTGTACTAGGTCAGCGTAACGAATTAAATTGTTTAATCCAGTAATATCCAATACTACCATGGGAATACGTGTGTATCTGTATTTAAGTGTTAAATATAATAATTAGTCAATAATTATTATTTACTAATTGTACATTGACACGTGGTGCATTGTGGACCATCGGTTAAGTTTACCCAAGTGTAGAATTTGGTAAAACTCATCAGAGAATAAACTTGATAACTATTTATGAGGGGTAAAATAGTCATTTCACATATTAATTATTTAATTATTAAATAATTAAAATATCTGATTATAATATATTATTATAAATTATTATATTATAAATTATTTTATTATATAATATTATTATATTAAATAATACTTTTTAATTATCAAGTATTAATTATATTTTATTATTATTTAATATAATAATTTTTTTTTCTTCATAAAAGTACTTTGTTTAATTTTATAATATTATTATTACATTTATGTGATATATATATATATACACACACACGTGAGATTGTGTGTGAATTGTGAGGGTGTGTGTTTTGTGCCGGGAGAACCATTTTATGGTGCCGAGAAGAAAAAAAAAATTGTTTTATTTTTTTTATGGTGTTGAGAGAAGCAATTGTGAATTGTTTCAATTTCAATTTCTTATCTTTTTAGAGAAAATAAATAATAAACACAATCGGTCATTTTATGAGTTTAAGAGTTAAGCTCAATGATAAATATAGGGTTGTTGTTCTAACTTGCTAAACCCACTGAATTAGTAATTAAAACTGCCAATGAGATGGCTCAGTGCGAGCCGAGGGAGATTAGTAATGGTAACATTTTGTTTTTAATCTCTATATTACATTTTAAGAATTTTAAAATTTAATTACATATAAAAAAATTTAGAATATTTAACAAAAAAAAATGTAAAATTATGAACTATACCATTACACCATTATCCTCTCCTCTCTCAATTGATAATTGGCATACTTGTGAATACTGCTTGGCTTCCTTCGAATATTACTTTGCTTTAAAAAATTGTGCATGTTACTAAAAGAAGGGAAAAAAATCGTGTATTACTACGAAATTTCCTGCCTACTTGTGGGCATGTAAATTACAATGTAGAATGCCAACCTTTGTGGTGGTTATTTTCAAGTGGTCAGCAGCCATTTTTAATAATAAAAGCCTTTGACAAAAGTGGTCCGCAGCCACTTTTGACAATTGTAGCAAATTTATGTGTAAATACTTGTTGTATATCCTATATGTACAATATACCAATAATCTGATAAAATTTGTTTTCATTCCTCTACCATTCATTTTACAAAATTCTTCAGCTGTTACCGTGAAAACAGTTTTTCCAAAAAATAAGATATATAGTACTACACTGCTGAATATCTTATCCTATTGATTGTATTGCCAGAGCAGGGTATGCATACTGGAAGGGAAATCTAGATATGGTCTTAACCAATAATCTCGGCCTTTCACATTATTTTGCCATTATTCATGGTTCTTTTTTTAAAAACGAAATTTTTTGTAGTGTAAATTACAAAATTGGAGCCCGATAATTTATACATCAAATTGATCCGTCAATCTCAAACTTTTCTGTCACTGGAAGTTGACTGGTGAATACTGTGACGGTGACAGCGGGTAGTTATTTTTTAAGATTTAAAATTTTATTTTATTCTATTAAATGAGTATTTTTAATAAATAAATAAAAATAAAATGTAGAAATCTATCAAATTGTATCACGTATCTATACATAATTAAATATATAAAATTACTTTTGCATCCTTTGATAATTACTAATAGAGGGAGGCCTGCTAAAATATTTTTAAAACCATAGGATTCTTTTTAAGAACACAACATAAATTTGATTTAGACAAGACTTGCGTTTAGGAATTTTTCAATCTTCCCCATGTAAACTAGTTTGGTGAGATGGTGTCTACTTTTCTTTTCATTTTATATTCTAGTCTTTTTTTCACGAAAATCTAATACATGTTCCTTTAAAATCTAATACACACAATATTGAAATTTCAACTACTACAAGTGCCCACAAAACTCTAATCAAGGCATCTTCTATAAAATTAATTTGAAATTTTTTTAAAGTTTCAAATATAACACCTTGAGCACTTTTTGTAGAAACTACTCATTATACTAATTAATATAATTGGAATCCTTTACAAATTTATTCTCTTTATTTTGATATCAGAACTAGAAGATTACCATAATAAAATATTAGTTCAAAAGAAAAAGAACATACTACAATACTATGCTTAATACTTATCCTACAAAAGAGAGAAGAACATACTACGATTCCATCTCAGCATTTATTGAAACTCGAATCGTCAATCTAATGATTGAGGAGGTGTATATTTGAATACTCGATCAAACTATCATATGCACAAATGAATACAATTGATTTTTACTACATTGATAGAGTGTTTGGTACTCAACACTATCCTTTTGAAGGTATTAAATTTAAGTCCTCCAAGTCTATGAATGGTAAATTACTCCCTCTAGTTTTATGAAGGATATTTTCACCCTTGGTATTAGAGGTTAGATTATGGATTGTGTTTTAAAAAAATATCTGCATAATTTTCCATTCTAAAAAGATTATAATTATAATATACTGAATTTGATAATCAAAATTCATATATAATAATTCATTTAATTACAGGTTGTGTTTCTTATTTTATAATTTTATTATTACTTTTTTTATTGTTATTTATTTTTTTATTATTCTTTGTGAAGGCAAATAAACTTTCGTTGACGTAACAAAGGAGGTCTTCAAATCTCTAACCAGAAGACAAATCAAGGCTTCTTCTATGAAATGACCGAATGAACTTCAGTAATTTCTATAAAATTATCTTTGAAACTTCTTGGAAGGCAGAGTTTATGTTGTTACTTAAGATTAAACAAAAATCAAGGGACTGCTTGTAAGATTTGTAGTTCCTAATATAACGAATGACTTATTTTATTACTATATCTAATTTTTAAATTTTTGTTTAAATGGACTCTAGTTAAGTCCCTTGTTGTCATATAACAAACATAATTTAATTGTAATTGATAGATATAATGTAGTATTGAAAAAAAAAAGTAAAATAATCTACAAGAATGTCATAATTATAGACAATAAGAACTGAGCATAAATTTGATTTAAACATGACTTTGCATTCTGAACTTTCTCAGTCTTCTCCATGTGGACTAATTTGGTGAGAAGTGTTTATTACTTTTTCATTTTGTATGTGGACCGAATATTTAATTTTATTAAATTAATATTTGGGGTTTTGTTAAATTACTCAATAAGTTTTTAACATTTAAAAATTATTACTAATTACGTCATTTAGGGATGAAATTAACTAATTTTTGTTACCAATTTCATTTTTGAATTATGATCAATTTCATCCTTAAAAAACATAATTGGATATTTATAAAAAAAAAATAAACAATTCAGTGAGTAATTAATAAAAATACAAATATTAAGCTATTAATTTTTTTAAAATATATAACAAACAAAAATTAATTGTAATATGTAGATATTATGTACCATTCAAAAAAATAATAACAATAAAACAATTGTAATTTACAAAAATTTAAGAGTTTCAAATAATAAGAATTGAGAATAAATTTATTTAAACAAGATTTTGTGTTTTGAAATTTCTCAATTTTCTTAGTGTGAATCAATTTTGTGCGATGGTATCTACTTCTTTTTTTATTTTGTATTTGTTTTTTCAAGAAAAACCCTATACATGTTCCTTTGACACATAATACACTATCAAATTTTAACTGTAAATGCCTCACAAAACTTTATTCTAAGCATCTACTATAAAATTATCCAAAACTTTTTTTGAAGGTTCAAATATAGCATCTCGAGCCTTTTTGGTAGGGTTACTCATTGAAATTTCAATTATAAATGCCATCAAGGCATCTTCTATGAAATTATCTTAAATGTTTTTTGAAGTTTCAAGTATAGCACCATAGGCCCATTTTGTAGGGTCAATTTATTGTAATATATTATTGGAATCTTTTACATATTTATTCTATCTCTTTATACTTATACTAGTAGGAGAAGATTAGCAAAAAACAAAAATTATATTTATATACTGATATATGCTCTGATACTAGAATTAAAGAATTAACAAGACAAGACATTACATTTTTAAAATGATGCACGTGCAAATAAGAACTAAGAATAAATTTAACTTAAACAAGATTTTGTATTTTAAAATTTCTCAATTTTCTCAATGTAAACCAATTTTGTGAGATGGTGTCTACTTTTTTGTATTTAGTCTTTTTTTTTTCTTTCTTTTTAGAAAAACCCTATACTTTTTCCTTTAATGCGTAATACACATGATATTGAAATTGCAATTTTAAGTGTCTCACAAAACTTTATTTTAGGAATTTTCTATGAAATTATTCAAAAAATTTCTTGAACTTTCAAATATAGCACCTTAGGCCTCTTTTGTAGGGACTACTCATTGAAATTTCAATTATAAGTGCCCACAAGATATCTTCTATAAAATTATCCTGAAATTTCCTTGAAGTTTCAAGTATAGCACCTTAGGCCCATTTTGTAGGGTCAACTCATTGTAATATTAATACAATTGGAATCCTTTACAAATTTATTCTATCTCTTTATACTGATACTAGTACCAGAAGATTAGCATAAAAAATATAATATTTATACACTTATGTATACTCTAATACTAGAACTAAGGAATTAGCAAGATAAGAGATTACATTTTTAAAATGATGCATGTGCAAATAAGAACTAAGAATAAATTTAATTAAAATAATATTCTATGTTTTAAAATTTCTCAAATTTCTTAATGTGAACCAATTTTTTAAAATGGTTGACACGTTTAGAATATAGAAGTTTATTCTTAAGTGTAGGTTTGTTGAAGTAATAAATAACCCAGTGAAAACGGGGTCGATCCAAAGGGAAGTAGAATTAAAATTACAAACTATAAATATTTTAAAGACAATTAATGTAGTATAAGATGTTTGCAAATATTAATTCAATTAACTAATTCAAATAAAAGCTAAGGTTAGGGGGATCCACTATTGGCATAAGAAGTAAGAATTTATTTAACTCTTTTTATAACTCAATTAGAATCCTCACACAAAGGAGGTTCCAACTGAAAAATATAACAATTAAAGTTCATCATTATTTATACATTAATTAGTATTTATTTCTTTCAATTATTATACATCAAATCTTATAAATGGGTTCAAGTATTTATTATGCCAATCTTTATATTTGTCTACAATAAATCAAGACTTCCACTTTACAAGAAAATGTATATACGCCAAATCTTGTAAATGGTTTCAAGAATTTATTGTGCAAAGTATAAAGTTTGTCAATAATAAATCAAGATACACCACTTAGAAGAAAAGATATTAATATTACAAATAAAATAAATACATCATATATAAATTTGCACAATTTAAGAATAAAACATTAAATTCATGAATAAGAGTTAAGTATTATCTTGCCAAGAGTTTCACCATTTCACCTTAACATAAAGAAAATTACTTGGACATAATAAAACTAAAGAAGAAGAAAAGAAATGGAAGAAGAGATAACACGACTTTACAATAGTAAACAAAAGAAATAATATTACAAAAGGATAATACAAAAGATAAGTGTTTTGAACTAAAATCTAGCTCTCTAATTACATATTTTAGGCATAAACATACTACCCATTTATGGAAAAATATGGATAAATTGAGACAAATGAAGAGGGAACCACATGGATGATAAAAGTTAAGAATGATGACAAATAATTTACATTGATTATCATTAATGTATACTTTCTTATCCAATTTGGAATTGATGTGTTCGAATTAGCTATCTCTCAAAACTTCAAAGTTGTAGATAAGTCTCTTATCTTTCTAAATTGAGTTATCTCATATATATTAGATACGTATTTCTATAGTTATGGGCCAAATACTGATGACTATTCGGATTGGGCCTGTATTGTAGATCAGTTCTATTTTAGGCTATTTTCACCCTATTCGAATTTTGAATACCTTGTGAAATATAATATATTAGCCCATTGAGTTAGAATTTCACAGGATCAAGAATCACTCTAATTGAATTTCTAGGTAGAAAGTTATACCCAGTTTACCGAACTTACCACAAAACAGTTAAAAGCTAATTAGGTACAATATTGTAAAAATACTTAAGTTAAGGGGGTTAAAGACACTAGTAATACAAAACAATGATATAAAATCCTTATTAAATATGTAATTTCAAGTGTTCATCAATGATGTCTACTTTTTTTTTGTATTTTGTATTTTAGTCTTTTCTTCTTTCTTTTTAGAAAAACCCTATACATTTTCCTTTGACACGTAATACACATGATATTAAAATTGTAACTTTAAGTGTCTCACAAAACTCTATTTTAGGAATCTTCTATGAAATTATCCAAAACTTTCCTTAAAGTTTCAAATATAGCACCTTAGGCCTTTTTTTTTGTAGGGATTACTCATTAAAATTTTAATTATAAGTGCCCACAAGGCATCTTTTATGAAATTATCCTAAAAGTTCCTTGAACTTTCAAGTATAACACCGTAGGCCCATTTTGTGGGGTCAACTAATTGTACTATTAATACAATTGGAATCCTTTACAAATTTATTCTATCTCTTTATACTGATACTAATACCAGAAGATTAGCATAACAAAATATTATTTTTATACACTGATGTGTGCTTTGATACTAGAACTAAAGAATTAGCAAGACAAGACATTACATTTTCAAAATGATGCATGTGCAAATAAGAACTGAGAATAAATTTAATTTAAACAAGATTCTGTGTTTTAAAATTTCTCAATTTTCTCACTGTGAACCAATTTTGTGAGATGGTATCTACTTCTTTTTTTCTTTTGTATTTTAGTCTTTTTTTTTCTTTCTTTTTAGAAAAACCATATACATTTCCCTTTGACATGTAATACATACGATATTGAAATTGCAACTTTAAGTGTCTCACAAAACTCTATTTTAGGAATCTTCTATGAAATTATCCGAAACTTTCCTTGAAGTTTTAAATATAGCACCTTAGGCCCCTTTTTTAGGGACTACTCATTGAAATTCCAATTATAAGTGCCCTCAAGGCATCTTTTATGAAATTATCCTGAAATTTCCTTGAAGTTTCAAGCATAGCTCCTTAGACCCTTTTTGTAGGAATAACTCATTGTAGTATTAATACAATTGGAATCCTTTACAAATTTATTCTATCTCTTTATACTGATACTAGTACCAGAAGATTAGCAGAGCAAAATATTATATTTATAAACTGATGTATGCTTTGATACTAGAACAAAAGCATTAGCAATACAAGACATTTCATTTTCAAAATGATGCATGTGCAAATAAGAACTGAGAATAAATTTAATTTAAACAAGATTTTGAGTTTTAAAATTTTTCAATTTTCGCATCGTGAATCAATTTTGTGAGATGGTATCAGTTCTTTTTTCATTTTGTATTTTAGTCTTTTTTTTCTTTCTTTTTAAAAAACTCATATACATTTTCCTTTGACACGTAATATATATGATATTAAAATTATAACTTTAAGTGTCTCACAAAACTCTATGTTAGGAATGTTTTATGAAATTATCCGAACCTTTCCTTGAAGTTTCAAAGATAGCACCTTAGGCCCCTTTTATAGGGACTACTCATTGAAATTTCAATTATAAGTGCCCTCAAAGCATCTTTTATGAAATTATCCTGAAAGTTTTTGAAGTGTCAAGTATAGCACCTTAGGCCCATTTTGTAGTGTTAACTCATTGTAATATTAATACAATTGGAATCCTTTACAAATTTATTCTATATCTTTATACTAATACTAGTACCAGAAGATTAGTAGAACAAAATATTATATTTATACATTGATGTATGCTCTAATACTAGAACTAAAGAATTAGCAAGACAAGACATTGTATTTTCAAAATGATGCATGTGCAAATAAGAACTGAGAATAAATATAATTTAAACAAGATTTTGTTTTTTTAAAATTCTTAATTTTCTCAGTTGAACCAATTTTGTGAGATGGTGTCTACTTTTTTTTATATTTTGTATTTTAGTCTTTTTTTCTTTTTAGAAAAACCCTATACATTTTCCTTTGACACATAATACACATTATATTGAAATTACAGCTTTAAGTGTCTCACAAAACTCTATTTTAGGAATCTTCTATAAAATTATCCAAAAATTTCCTTGAAGTTTCAAAGTATAGCACCTTAGGCCCATTTTGTAGGGTCAACTCATTGTAATATTAATATAATTGGAATCCTTTACAAATTTATTCTATCTCTTTATACTGATACTAGTACTAGAAGATTAGCAGAATAAAATATTATATTTATACACTGATGTATGTTTTGATATTAGAACTAAAGAATTAACAAGACAATGTCTCAAAACCTTTATTGACTTTGTTGACAACAAGTTGTGAGTCTCTTTTACGAGGACTCTCTTGGCAAAGAGTGATCTGGCAACTCTTAATCTAACTAGAAGAGCTCATGCTGGGCTTTGTTGTTTGATGCTAGGAAGCTAATTTGATTGCATAACTAAGTTTATCTCCTTCTAGACTAACAAGGATTATGCTAGCCCTACATCCCTTGGAGTTAGAAACTCCATCAATGAAGAGTATCCAAGTGTATGTTGGGTTTTTTTTTCATTAGTTTGTGTATCTAAAGGCTCTCTATAATAAGTTTCTAGCATGACCTCGTCTCTATAGGTACATTCTCCAATGAAGTTAGCAAGAGCCTATCCTTTAATGACTACCCATAGTTTAAACTAAATGTCAAATTCATTGAGCTCTATTATATATGGATTAAAGTAAATGTCAAATTCATTAAGCTCAATAACCTAATTAATTAGACTCTCGAAGAGGTCGGGCTTGTGGAGGATCTATCTCAAGGGTTGGTTGGTGGTAACAATTATAGTATGGGTCTGAAAGTATAATTGCAAATTTCATCTTGACATAATTAGCTTTAATACGAGCTTTTCTATCGGGGGCAAGTGAGTCTCAGGGTCTGTGAAGGCTTTATTGGTAAAGTATACAAGTCTTTAGACTCATTCTTCCTCTTTGACCAGTATTGTGCTTACTGCTCGTGCTAGGACCCCTAAGTATATTGTTAGGGTCGGTGCTTCCGTGTCATCCCTGAATGTACATATACTTGTGTATTTTTATAAGTGTATATTCCTATTAAATCACTAATACTTGTTTATATGGTGCTATGCAATGTAACATTACAGACATTGTATGATCTAAAGAAGTTTAGATCAAATCTAAAAGAGCTTAGATAAGGACTCATAGTTAGCCACGCTGAAAGATATAAATACTATATGTTAACCCAGTTAAGGGTTAGCTGGTTATAATACTCATCGAAGATCCAAGAGTTGGAGCCTTGTCTATAATGGGACATAGACCTGAGAATATACTAGTTGCGCAAGTATATTCTCAAATAATTACCCTGATCTATTTCTACCGATGCGAGTCTATCGGTGGATACTTTTTATGTAGATCAGCATATGTTATACCTATAGGGTATAGATGGTTGTTCCTAGTCGACCGTGAGCTTGGAGCTCGTATTGACATATAGGTATCCAGTTAGGACTGGATATGAGATAGACTCACGAGGGCCTCTGATAGACACCTTATGTAAGCCGTCAACGGAGGGTTCTCTTGAGTTGAGTAGTATACGTGGTCTTTTGAACTGAGTGCCACAGTGGGCTTGTAAGTGATCCACTATACTTTGGTTCCACGCATGTCACAAAATTTTTATGGTGTGACCGTTGGATGTTGCTGGGTATGGTTCGAATACACATAACCGACCATTTTGAGGTTAAGAGTTAATCTCGTATTTAATATCGGGCTACTGTTCTAGTTCACCAAGCCTACCGAGTTGGTGACTAGAATTACTGACTAGTTGGTTTCCATGCGGACTCCGAGAAAATACGTGTATAATGTTATACGTTTAGATGAGTTCTCAACACTCATAATATATTAATATGATTAATATATTTTATTTATTGTGTTTATTACATTTTTAAATGCTTTCGCCGCGTTTAATATGTATATGATATATATTTTAGATAATAGACACAATTACACATGCATACACCCACGTATATTAGATCCCCAATATATATTACTAATTGATCCTCAATTTTTGGTACGACGAGGTGGAATGGCTAGGTTAGGTATGCCATTAGCTTTTGAAATGCCTCAATGCATCAGAGGTCCACCTTATTATTTTCCTCTTAATAGCCTACAAATATTCAAAGTATTTATCAATGGCTTTAGAGATAAATTGGCTAAGAACAGCTATTCATCCTGTTAGCCTTTGTATTTCTTTAATAGTGTTTAGAGACTTCATTTTAAGGACTGCTAGATTAGCCTTGATCCCTCTCTAGTTTACCATAAATCCTTAACATTTAATTGATTCGACCTCGAAAGCACGTTTTTCAGGGTTTAATTTCATATGGTATTTTCTCAAGATCTTAAAAGTATTTCTTAAGTTATCTATATAGTCCTCGGATCATACTGAATTTGTGATCATATCATCCACGTATACCTTTATGCTTTTTTGATTAGTGGTTTGAATAGTATATTTATAAGCCTTTAGTAAGTAGCACATGTGTTATTTTATTCTAAATGGCCTGACTTTGTAACAATAAGTTCCCTGATGAATAATGAATGATGTCTTCTCTTAATCATGAGGAAATATCTTAATTTGATTGTATTTCTATTAAGTTGAGAAGAGTATGCTTGACCACAGAATCTACTAACTAGTCTATCTTTGGAGGTGAAAAGATATCTTTGGGGAAAGTTTTGTTTAAATTTGTGAAGTCTACACACATTCTTCATTGTCTATTAGCTTTCTTGACCAATTACTACATTAGCTAATCGTTTTGGGTAGTGGACTTCACGGATGAATCCTACTGCTAAGAGTTTCTCGACCTCTGCTGCGACAGCTTCGTTTCTTTCTTGATTTAAAATTTTTCTTTTCTATTTAACTGGTTTCAAAGATGAATCAATTTCTAGCGCATATGAGATAAGGGAAGTGTCTATTCCCCGACATATCCCCGTGCAACCATATGAAGATGTCTAAGAAATCTTTCATCAATGCACTCAATTCTTCCTTTATTTTTGGTTCTAATTACAAGCCTATCGTGACTACCTTCTAAGGTGAACCTGGTTTAATAAGTATTGAGAGTAATTCTTCTACCGACTTTAGGGATTTTTCTTCATTCTTTCCCTTAGATCTACTGTTGAAATATAAAAGGTTCTCTTGAATGAGATTGCATAATAGATCTTTACTACTTTTTAATATCCATTAATAAACCCCACTCTTTCTCCAGTAGGAAATTTTATCTTCAGATAGTGGATGGATATTACTGCATTCAAATTTCTTATAAAAAGTCCTCCTAGCATAACTCTGTAGGGTATCGTTTGGTTTACCATTGTAGTCTTGATATATAGCTTCTCCCTTCAAGATATGGGCAAGCTTAATGACATGATGAAATTGTCTAAATCTATATAATGGTGTCTGTATTTTATCCAACTTTAAGTCTTTGATATCGAGCTTATCTAACGTCTCTATGAATATTATATCCATTGAGCTCCCTATGTCAATGAATACTCGATTTACCTCTATTCTAGCCATCTGAATGCTTACGAAAAGTATATCATTATGTGGTGAATTAACTCTTTGTACATCCTTCTCAATTAACATCATAAGGATTGTCTCGGCCTATGGCTTCTTAGCGAGGATGTTGCACATCATTTGGTGTCCCACTAACAAATGCAGAGTGCAATTTTTTATTTATCTGTTTGAATCTCCATCAAGCGTGGGGCCTCCAAAGATTATCATGGTCATTTCTTGTCAAGGAGAGTTCTTAACTTCTAAGTTCTTATTAGGCTAACTTTATTTCTTTTTACATGATGGTTTTGGATTCTTTTAAATACTTATTTTTACATTAGCCAATTTATATAGTGCTTCAAAGATGGACAGATGTTGGTAGTATGAATGTGATATTAGTGGTATTCATATCCCTCATCCTTGTTTAGGTAGAGACAGGACCCGACCCGAGACCCTCTACTATAAATCCCAGCGGCCCTGCCGGGCACCCCGACGGAAATTCCTCCGAACCTAATTGGATAAATTAAGAAATTCCGCGAGGCGAACCCCTTTTTCTATTATTGTTACTACTAAGAAGATCTAGTAATATACATGAAAACGACTTTTTAGTTTTAAAAACAAACGGACAGAGTTTCCCCTGTTTTTCGGAAAATCCCCATAAACCTGCAAAGAAATTTCACTTCTAATTCTAACACATCTCAATTCTACCAATTCGGACCTCCGGTCCTTTTCAAATCAAATCCAACACAACTCAATTATTTCGTGTAAATCATAAAACAAGCATAATCATAAAAAGTAAAAACGATCATCATAAACTGGAAATCTCTTCTTCTTGATTCAACACATACTTACAAATATACATGCCTACAACTATTATGCATAAAGTAAAGAGTGCTATTAGCACATTTACATGTACAAAAATTATCTTTGGATTCGGCCCACTACTCGGCGATAGGAGAATCAACAGCTTGCGTTCCGAGACCTGCACCTGGGAAAGGGGTTTAAAACATAAAACATAAAACGAGTGAGCTAAAGAAGCTCAGTGAGTGTAAATGAGAATTCAATTACTAGAATATTATACAAAGATAGCAATTTTTAAAGTACATGCAGAATTTATGCTTCTAAAACAGATGTAAAATTGTAAAACGGTTTCTAATATCATATGCTAATGAAATCTTGCCGAGCGGGTTTTATCTATATCTTTGGAAAACTATATTCAGAATCTGTATAACATAATAACTACTGTGTGCATATAAAATGCATAAATGCTATCGGTAAATCGAAAACTAGTAAAATCCTCGCTCGGCCATTTTCTTTCTAAATTGCACCAATGGTAACCCTAAAGCTCTATACCCACGCAGCGACTCAACTAGCACCGCATACGTGAGTAGGTCACGGGGCACCTCAACTAGCAGTACCCACAGTGACATCTCAAGACATCTCACTGGCTACGCAGCGGAATCCTACATCGCATGCATATAGCGAGACAATATCCCGTACATATAGAGCGACTCACATGACTCGACTTCCCGGAGTTAGTGACACACCCCCAAGACCTGCCCATGTGCACGGGATATACCGGCCGGGTCTAATACAATCATCACCACTATAATTTGAGGGTACCAATGGCTTTAAAACAAATGCAGAAATTTTAAAACTGTTTCACAATCTATCATGTAAAAGCATGTCTATGAATATATCAAGATCATAAATCATGTTTATGCATCGAAAGCTCATAAAACATACATAGCCATTGTACGAAAACATAATAACCGAAAAGTAAAAGAAATGGCAGATTTCCACTCACTACCGCTCCGCGCTCAATTTCGCTCCCGATTCCTGCTCCTATTAACGCTCTCGGTTATCCTCACCTACGCACCATAAATGACATTTAGAACCAAATCGAACACTAGAATCTCATTTAACTACGAAATGCCCTAATCGGCATACAAAGCCCGGAGGTAAACTACTTCCCGATTTTAGTTACGGGGCCATAATCGAAACTAACTCACCATCCGGCGCCCTGAAAATTATTGAACACCTTATCATTTGATTGGACATACTTGCCCTTCACCTTTCCAACATGGACAATTATGTCCCATTTTCTTCATTTTTGGGTTTTTCATCAACCATATACATTCCATTCACAAAATGCATCATTTACACACAACAATTCAATCAAAACACCACTAAATTCCTAACTTCCCTAAAGTGGCAGAATTTCACCCTAGGTTCCAACACATTCCTTTTCTCAATTTCTTGTTCCAATTACAACAAAATCATGCCAATTTCATTCTAAAGCCCTAATTACAATCAATTGAAATCTCTACAACAAAATCACCAAAAACCCTAATTCTCACCTTGCCAATTTCTTTAAATTGATGACTCCTTCAAGCTCCAAACTAGAATTTAACTCAATCTAAGCCAAGAATACACATAAGAACATCAATTAACACATTCTTGAATTCTCACTTATCAAACTTATAAAAGATGCTTTTCTTACCTCTTTTTCTTGAATTTCCACTAATAGAGACTTCAATTGAGCTTAGGGATTGGTTTGTAACCTTAATTTGGCTTGATTACACATGAAAAATCATGAAAAAAAAACTTGAATAGTCACTGTAGCAGCACCCCCTTTGAAGCTCGAATTTCTCTCTTTTTTTGGCTAAGTGTTGGTTTGATCTCTCTTCAAATTTCTACACATTTCTAACATATATATAGTGCTCCCTCAATTTACCATTTTGCCCTTCAACTTACTTAAAACTTCTAATTTGCCATTAGTTAAAAACTAATTATATAATTAGTTCATTTGTAACTATTTAGTTAGAATAGTTCAAAGAACTAACTAGAACTTCCAACTTGGCAATCCATGAGATTTCTTCTAATTGGTCAATTCTCTAATATATGGATTATGTTTCTCAACAAAGGCTTGTTCCATTCATAATCCTTAAATGGAAATTCATGTAGTAAATTAAAATTTTCTTTTCCAAACCAATAGAGAAAAATTCTAAAAATATTCTAGGGTCGTCCGGCGCACCGATCAAGTGTGAAATTACCAAATTAGGTCTAATATCTCTCACGTGCACTATAAAGAAAATATTTCTAATAGGGTTAAAATCGAGTAACCCTACGGTGTCTTATTTGTTCTATACCGAAATCTAGGCGCCAATACTACTAATAGGGATTGGATATTACAGGTAGAGTCATGGCAGCTCTTGGCTCCTTGAGCAAGCCTTTCTCTTTGATGGCTTTGAACATTACGGCTAATAGAATGGTTAGGGGAGTATGCTTTTTATTCTGAACTTTAGCTACTATAGGAGGAAACCTTATTGTCTGATTCCCACTATTTCCACCTCAAGTTTGGTTCATTTGAATATATTTTGTAACTCTTATGGTGTTTTGTCTCTTCAATCTCGAAAAATTCTTTTATTAGGAGATTTTCTAGACTCGTGACCTTGTGTTTTTCCATAAGTGTCTGCTTCAGCTAGTTTTTTCGTTGTCTCATCTTTTTCAATCTTCATGTATCAAGGAGCTTGCTCATTAGTGACCACATAGGTTGCAGATGGATTTTTAGATAAGTAATACTAGAACCTGCTTAACTTTATTCCTACTTTTAGGACTTTTAGTGTAACCGATAGATCAAATGCTCCAAGCCGAATTAGCTTATAAGGGAATAGTCCCAAGAAACACCTTAAAATTTTCAACCTACTTAAGTTATCTTAGCTATTGAGAATCTTTAACCTTCTTATAGGCTCCTAAAAAATGCTGGATGAATTTTTTAGTAAACTCGTTGTAGGAGGAGATATTTCGCTGTCTTAGACTTCAGCACCAAAGAATGGCCTATTTGTTTATGTTAATATGGAACAAGAGGCACATTTATCTCTGACTGACCCTAATGATTGACAATAGGTTAATTACCTGGTCGATGTAATGGTATGGGTCTGATATATCTCTATAAATTGGTAGGCTTAACAGTTTAAAGCCTATAGGTAATTTATGCCTTTGAGTTTGTCAGTGAGAGACCATCTATCCAACTCAGCTGCTTTTGGGGGAGGAAGTTCCTACCTTCCATTTTTATTAAGGAGCAGGCGCAACCATTCCTTTATATTTTGAAATTTTCCTTCCAGAGAATCTCTCGGCTTAGGTACTGAGCTATGGTTCTCATCACATTCCCTATTCCTCTTCAATATTTTTCTTGTGTCCTCATCAGCTCTATTATATGCCTTGTATGATAAGGGAATTTTTTCAAAGATGAAGACCTAGAAAGCCCTAGAGCTAGAGCTAGAGCTTGTTGAGAAAGTAGCTTTTTTTTTCCCTGATGCATATTTAATATTTCTCTAGTGTCCTCTTTGATTTTGCGTCCCTCTCTATAGTTGTTTAGATCTCTCAGACGTCTCTCTTGCTTTTGCTACATTTTCTACATATGTTGAAGATCTCTCTAGCATCTCGTACACTTTCATTTTCTCTTCTAAGACCATCAAGTATCCTTCAGGTGTTGTTTTCACCTTAAGTGTTTTTATTCAAGTTAATACTTGAGTTTGTCTCGGAAGGTTTGAGTCGCCAACTTCTGATTGGATAGGAGTGTAGTCCTCGGTGTAACTTTCTGTTCGGTGGGTGACTCTCTTTTTCAAAAGAAACTTATTGAACTCTTTTTTTCTTCTATTGTTGGTTGAATCGAGGAGGGGTTTTACTTCCCTAAACTATTGAGAGGGTGCTCTTCGGATCTAGAAGGTTATGTTCTAGTTTAGTGATCTATCAGGGGTTCTGGTGGTCATTCAGCCATCAAGCTTTTTAAAGAAACCTTGTTTGGTCAAAATTTTCTTAATTCTTCTTTTAGTGTCTCTCACTAAGTCGGTGATTCTCCATCTTGGGATTATTTCGTATTTCTATAGATCATTCTTGATTATGTTAACCAAGATTCCTATCAACCTTACAGATTTTATTTGCTATTCCGAGCGGCCATAGAGTGGTTAGTTACAGTATTTAATTGCATGTTCTTTATAACTTTCGTCCTTTCAATAGCTTTTTGTTTGCTTTCCATAGACGACACCAAATCATTGACCTAAAAATTTCATCAACTTCTAGATTAATATGTTGGATCTATTTCTTTTGGGAATAAAAATCAAAATTTGAGAGAAAATGGTCTAGATTGGCATGCTCTAAGGATGGTGGGCCTGTTGGCATTCTTGGAGCCAAAAAAGAAAATAAGACAATACCATAAGGTTTTTCAGTATAGGTACTCTGATGTTTAAGTCAACAATGATAAAAAAAGAACAAAATAATATAAGGACAAAAAGAATGGGTGATAAATAAAAAGACAGGTTTTTGTTAAGATTTTAAGGGCAGACGGAGCTATAGAGCTTCTGCTTACGTAAGTCTGGATGCTAATTTTAATGTGTCGAAACTAACCTTGATAATGATCCTTAACTCAATAATTTAGACTCTTTTTATAAGGTTATATTGCGAGCTTAATATATAGTTATAGAATCTTATTAAGATTGAAAATTATTGAGACTTTCTTTTTTTAAACTCACATATTAGAGTTTTACTCAAATGAAATTAAATATTTCTTATCCGAATAGGATTCATGTCAAAATTATTGAAGTTTTATTTATAGAAGATATATTGAATCAATAATTTTTTGTGGTGAGTCTTTTTTGAGATGCTCGCCCATAATCAGAGTGATCGATTGATTCGAAGAGAATACACAATAATTGAAGATGATGCTAGTAAAGTGATGATTATAAACCTACTCTAGAACATCTATGTATCCTTTTAACGTCTTGTTTCTAACTCATGAGCTCGTGTTTTGTGAATTATAGTAGATGGGTTAGACTTTGTAATGATTAAGCCTATAAGCTGGAATCGTTTTAAATGATATAAAAAATAATAATTTTGTTTGTATAAAATACAAAATGTCATAGTATCAAGGTATGAAGAAAAAAACAAAATATCTTCGTATTGATATTGTTGTCAGAAGATTTTAAATATATATAATTGAAAACGTGTTTTACAACTCACTTGCTACGAAGGTTTTCTTATTCAAATAGTCAAGTAACGAGAGTCAGGTCTCTACTCACTGGTGCACTAATGAGTCGGTCCTCTCATAAAACCTTTACACTTGTTGTTTTTCCAATCAAGATCCTTCAAGTTTCCTCTCGTGCAAAAATAAATTCCCAAAATCGCTAGCCAGCAAAAAAGGAAAAAGGAACTGGTCTTGGAAATAAACCAAGAAACACATTTTTTATTCTTCTTCAGAATTGTTTTCTGAATTTCAATTTATTAGGTAAAATGAATTCTTCATATGGGCCTGTTACATGCGCATAAACAAACAAATTAGAAATTTGAATTGGTTGAACTACTGGTACTGGTAAGAATTTTGCTGTTTTTTTTTGTTGATTACGTTATTTTGTTCTATTGCAAGACGGTTTCCTTTCTCGTTTGCATTCAAGGAATAAAGAAGAGAAATTATGTTCTTAATATGATGTTTTTAATACTAATCATGTATATAACTTTTGAATTTTAATTGTTATAAATATATAATTTAAGATTATATTATTTAATTGACTTGAATATGCATCAAACAAATATTGTATTAAGATAATGTCCTAATATGATACTAGGCATATCAACTCAAACTCATGTAACAGTATTATCATATAAAGTATGTTCACTTGATTTGAGCATACTCAAGATAAATCCAAACTCAGTTACTAGCCAGCTTGTTTAGGTCTTAGTTAGTGCATTTGATCTTTATTTATATCACCCACCATCCACCTTTAGATAGGCTACACATCTTACATTTATATTTTTGCCCAAAAAGTTCATGGAAACAAAGACAGATACAACTAATTTCTGTTCTGAATTACATGCATTATGTATAATGTTACATTTATTAGCACAATGATTAAATTCTATTACAATTAGAATAAAATTTTATTTTCACGCTGATACTCACTCAAATTTTAACTATTTAAATACAAAATTTTATTTTTACACTAACTCATACTTAAAAGTTTTTACAATTAAAACAAAACTTTATTTTTATACTGATGCACGCTTACATTTTAGATAATTAAGATAAAAATTCGTAATAACACTGATTTAGATATCAATCTCTACCAAGCGAAAGAACACTCTCACTTTATATAAAAAAATTTATTACATTATTCTAATATTCACCGGAATTTAACTCTCAACTTCTATATCAAAAAGGTAAGAAAGTGATTATTGCTGAAATAAGCACTTAAGTGCATGCAAGAGACAACTTAGAAAATAAAAAGTTTTGAATCACCTACCGAAACAAAATAATAATAATGATAAAAAAGACTTTTAATGTGGCATATTATAATATATATTTAAAAATGTTTCCATTTTTAAAATTTTTAGAATGAAAACCATCGTAATTCCTACTTTTCAAAGTAAGGATTGGATCCAACCCCACCTGCAACTGTAAAAAGAATCCATCTCAAGATTTCACATATTTCATTTCATAGTCGGCAAACAAAAATAATAATAAAGGCTGTCTGTTCCACATTCCATGTGAAACCCTCTTCTCTCTGAAACATTGTATAAAGGCTTGTCAACAGACAACCTTTCCTGATTGGCTCGTATTTTTTACCTCTAACAAATCCCGGATCGAAACCCGAGATGGGGTTTCCATTGAATGCCGTGTTTTTGTTTCTCTCTTTCTCTTTGTTATTGTTGTTTCACCGTACTACTGCAAAAGCTGAGAATTTCGATACCTTCAGCAGCACTATCAATGATAATAATAATAAGGCCACCAACTTCTCTGCTAGAAAATTTGCCGGCAAGTGCAATATCTTCCGTGGCAAATGGGTTTATGACGCTTCATATCCCCTTTACAGCTCCAATTGTCCCTTCATAGATAGCCAATTCAACTGCCAAAATCACGGCCGCCCTGATTACTCTTACCTCAAGTATCGATGGCAGCCCTTCTCATGCAGCATTCCCAGGTCCAAATTAACATTTTTTTTTAATGTAATATATGCAGCTTTAATTCATCTTCTTTAGAGCAGTGCTTAATAATTTAATTGTTTTGGAAATGGGTACAGGTTTAATGGGCTGTATTTCTTCGAGAAATTCAGAGGGAAGAAGATCATGTTTGTGGGTGATTCACTGAGTTTGAACCAGTGGGAATCGTTAACCTGTATGATTTACACATGGGTTCCAAATGCTAAATATACACTCGTAAGAGCAGCTGGTCTGGCTTCGGTCACATTTGAGGTAGGTTAATTACTTAATTTTGTCTCTTGATTTAATCATCTTGTTGTATCTCACTTTTTTAAGCACTAAAATTAGAAATAATCATTGCTTTTAACGGTGCATGCACGTCCTGTCCCTCTCTCCGTAGCTTTTTTTTTTTTCTGAAATGGGATTTAGAAAGAGCTTTAATTGGTTGAATTTAATACTTTTATTTTTCAAAACCATTTTTGTTACTTGCATTTAAACCGTTAGTTATGGGTTTGGTTCTGTTTGTTCTCTGGTTAATTTGCTCAAGGACAGCTTGAATTGAAAACAAATTGAATTGTGTTGTTTGTCTCGGGCAAGCGGTGTGGAATTAAAAAGCATTAAAAGTAGAGCGTGATTGGTGGCGAAGCTTTTCTGTTTGCTGGTGACTTGTCAGATTTTCTTTTTTAATTTTTACGTGATAACAACTAGTGTAAGTATTTTCTTTTTAAAAAAAAACAAAACAGAAATAACTCATGTAAGCTTTTGAAATTTAAACTGAGAACAAGATCACTTTTACTCTAAAATGCTTATTAAACCAATCATAAGAATACCAGTCACAAACAATAGGAATCCTTTTAAAAGTATGGTCATTTATTCTACTTATCTCCTTATTTTATTAAGTGATCATACTAAAAAAAAATATTTTTAAAAATAATAAAATTTGAGAGTATTTTTTACTTTTTTAGCCACTATTTTAAGTTTTTAATTTATTTAACAAAGTAAATTATTTTTAAGTAAATATATTATTTTACTGTTTATACAATACTCGCTACAGTATATAATATTTTTATTACAATTATTAATTAAATTAAAATTAAATATTTTTTGTTTATTAAAATTATATTTATTTATTTTAATCATATTACAACAAAATTTACATAAATAATATAATTAAATTCAATTCAATAAATACAATAGATAAAAATAATTTTCATAAATAAATACAAACTTAATTATATTTTTTATTAAAATTATATTTATTAATAAGTAAATAAAATTTAAATAAATATAATTAATTATTTATGAATAATAAAAAATTAAATAAATATAATGGTCACAAAAGCTATCTCCACCAACAAAGGTAGAGATCAATAAAGGCTATCTCAATCATCGCATCTCGAGCTCGAGATGGCCCCGAGATGCAATGGTGGCCATTTTGGCCATCGCATCTCGGGCCTGAGATGCGATGAAGATGAGATGGTGGTCCGATATGGCCTTGAGATGCGATGGTGGCGATCTCGCCATCGCATCTCGAGCTGAGATGGCCTCGAGAGTCGATGGTGATTCTCAACCATCGCATCTTAAGCCTGAGAAGTGATGGTCATCGCATCTTAAACCCGAGATGGCCCCGGGATGCGATGGTGGCCATCTCGGCCATCGCATCTCAGGCCCGAAATGCAATGGTCGAGATGGCCTTTATTGATCTCGACTTTTATTAGTGGAGATGTCCTTTGTGACTATTGTATTTATTTAATTTTTTATTATTCTTATATAATTAATTATATTTATTTAAATTATATTTATTTCATTTAATTATTAATAAATATAATTTTAATAAAAAATACCATTAAATTTGTGTTTATTTATAAAAATTATTTTTATTTATTGTATTTATTTAGTTTAATTTAATTACATTAAATAATTATATTATTTATGTAAATTTTGTAGTAATATGATTAAAATAAATAAATAACTAATATAAAATAAATATAATTTTAATAAATAAAAAATATTTAATTTTGATTTAATTAATAACTGTAACAAAAATAGTGTACACGGTAGTGGGTACTGTACAAACAGTTAAAAAATATATTTATTTAAAAGTAATTTATTTAATTAAATAAATTAAAATTTTAAAATAATAATTAAAAAAATTAAAGAACCACTCAAATTTTACTATTTTTAAAATTTTCCCTCTTAAAAAGAGAAAACAAGTAGACCGTGTCTATCTAAAAAATAAATTTAGATAAACTTTTATGTTTGGGCCGACGCAATAAGTCCCCACTCAGCTCAGTATAGTTCATAAGCATGGCCTGTAGGCGTGTTATGTTCAGCCATTAAGGTTGTTCTCGTTGATTGGCACATTTTTTTAATTTTTTTTAATAAAATATATTTAATATTATAATATTTGCTGCACGTAGGCCATCAACGATTTGTGTTTATTTTTTTATCAATTAAAAAATAATATTTAATATTTGATGCCTGCAGCACCAGTCAATATATATATTTTTTAATTTTTAAATAACAAATAATACAAAAATATATTTAATATTTGCTACCTGCGTAGCATGCAAGCAGCAGGCCACTCAAGATTTTTTAATTTTATTAATAAAATAAAAACTAAATAATAAATTTTTTTAATAAATATAATTAATATTTGTTGTATGCTGCAGGCAACAAGTCACCAAAGATTTTTTTAAAAAAATTAAAAAATATATTTAACAAAATTAAAATTAAAATTTGAATTATAACATTAACGTAATTAAAATTAAAAATTAAATTATTATATTTAACGTAATTAACATTAAATTTAGATTTGATATTATAATATTTAACGTAATTAAATTGAAATTAAATTTAAAATTATAACTTTTAATGTAATTAAAATTACATTATAACATTTAACGTAATTAAAATAAAAATAAAAATTAGAATTATAATATTTAATGTAATAAAAATAAAAATAAAAATTAGAATTATAATATTTAACGTAATTAAAATTAAATTTAAAATTATAATATTTAATGTAATTAAAATTGGAATTGGATTTGTAATTATAATATTTAACGTAATTGAAATTGAAATTGAAATTATAACATTTAATGTTATTAAAATTAAAATTAGATATAAAATTATAACTTTTAACGTAATTGAAATTAAAGTTGAATTTAAAATTATAACATTTAACATAATTAAAATTTAAATTGAAATTATAATATTTAGTAATTGGAATTATATTGAAATTTGAATTATAACATTTAACATAATTAAATTTGAATTTTAAATGTAAAATTGTATCATTTAACATAATTAAATTTGAAATTGAATTTACAATTATAACATTTAACGTAATTGAAATTGAAAATAGATCTGAAATAAATCCAATTAACTTAATGAAAAAAGTTTATATATTTTTCTAAATTAAAACTTTATTCAAGATTTACAAAATAAACTAAAAACAAAAAGCCAAACCCAATTAAAGAAATTATTTTAAAACCCAAAGCTCAAAACACAAATATATAAAAAAATCATGTTTATCTCAATTTTATATTTTTTTGTCCATAATAAAATTATATTTCAACATAATTACAATTTTTATTATATTTGCATTAATAGTATTTCCAATTATAATTATAATTAGAATGTAATTTCAACTACAATAAAAATATAATTTCAATATAATTATAATTAATCATTTTAATTATTAGTAAAATATTTAAATTTATTTATAGCAATTAAAATATTTAAAAAAACAGTTATTTATTTAATCATATATTCTTTTATAAAATAAATATTAAATTTGGTAAATATAAACATAAATTTTGTGTTGGTCTAATAGTTGGTAGTCTCTAAATAATTAAAGTTTTGGCTATGAAATTTTGGGTTCAAGATGTCACAATCAATATTTTGTAATTGGACTATCTATGGGCAATGGGCTTGATTTTGCCGGGCTTTAGATGGGCTGTGCCTAGTGTCACGGACTTTTTGAGAATCGTGCGGCTTTAGATGCATTGCGTGCTAAACAGCTGAGAAAACCACACAAAGAAGAAAAGAAACACGCACACCAACTGTTTGAAAGAATGCTCTCTATATTGTTGAAGAGAAATACAAGCTATGAGATGATTTGTATAAATGAAGGTCTCCCCTTTATATACTACTAACCTTATACAATCGATGGCTAAGATCTAAACAATCTAACGGTGTATATACAAGATGGAATAATATGCCATAAAATATTTCTAGATGTCATCACATATTTTATAAAATATTCATTTTCTAATTGTGGTTAACAACCCTAATAAGTCACGGGCTTGACTCGATTCTTTACCTATGTCAGCGGGTCTTCTAGAAGCTTTGGCCTGCGATCTGTTCCAGCAATCTTTAAGGCCTCTTGGAGGCTTTTGTCGCGCACCCAGTGTTCGAAGAAATGCTTGAGAACACTTTGTTGGGTTGTGTTGGGTTTAGGGTGGTACAAATAAAACTTAGGGTTCTTTGCATGTGGATTGTGTTCATCATACAAACAATATACATATCTCATACATACATGTGCACAGCGGAAGATTAAATATAATGAACACAGAAAATAACATTTGATTAAACTTAAATTCGAAATTGAGAAATATCACCAATGAAGCCTTTGGATTAATTTTCTTTGAAGTCCACCATGAAGTGAATCTTTGATCAATTCTAGCAATCAACAAGGGTGGGTTTGATTGTCTAGAATGGCAGCATCTTAATCCAGCATATATGTTTAACTCTTAAACATTTTCAAAGTTAAACAATTTAACTTAATTAAATTTGTTTTTCCTTTTATTCAACTCTTGAATAAATAAAACAAATCTTGTTTTTAGTTATTACATTTAGTAACCATTAATTCAATTTGTTTTGTTGTTCTAACACTTAAAACACAAAACAAACAATTTCAATTTCTCAAATTGAATTGGCTCCCAAAATGCAAAACCTAAAAAACTAAATCAATCTTGAATTTCAATTTCATTTCACTTTATATACAAATGAATTAATTCCAAACTAATTTGAATTTCATTTGCATTTCATTTGGCTTAACCTAACCTTAGTTAACATTTAACCTTAGTTAGATTATTTTAACTTAACCTTTAAGTTAATAAATATTTAATTAATTTAACCATAGTTAACTAACTTAACCATGGTTAGGTTAACCTTTACTTAACCTTTAAGTAAGGTTAACTTAACTTAACCACTTGGTTAACTTTTAACCTTAGTTATGTTAAATTAATTTATTTAACAATTAAATAAATAAATATTTATTTTAATTATTTAACAATTAAATAATCATAAAGTGAAATTACTATTATATCCTTACTCGGTTACCAAGTTAACCTAAAGTGGGTCCCACCAATTTAACCACATACTTTAGTTAACGTAACCTTAGTAATTGCTGAATTATACTGTATTGAACAATTCAATACGGTACACTGCCCAAGTGCTCAAAGAGTACATTTCATATTGGGACTCACTAGGTCTACACCCGATCTGTCAAATGGAACTGTTCCATTAATCCGTAATCGATGCCCCACGCACACGTTACGAATATTACAAATCAGCGTGTCAGACCATACAAGTTGAGGTCATAACGTACACGTATAATCCTTCCATCATTTATATCCTAGATGTGCGGGGATATAGATCAGCACCGTCAAATCCCCATTTGCTCATCCATAAACTTATCTCCAGATTCGTATCTCTATAAACAATATACGCAAACACTTTTGCTATATTGTTTAACCCTATGGGAAACTCTTTTCCCGGGTTTATGCTTGTGGCCACAAGACTTTATGAAATACAATCTCGGAGCATCGGATATACAACTTACCTACGTAAGCTGACGGATCCCGTATCTACGCACACCGGACTCCATGAGCATCGGACCATACCCAGCGACACATAGCGGTCAGACCATGAAAGGTCTCTGACATATGTGGAACCAAAGCATGATGGATCACTCACAAGACCACCGTGGCGCTCAGGTCAAAGGACCACGAATACTACTCAACTCGAGAGGACCTTCCTTTGACGGTGTCATAGGATATCTATTGGGGTCCTCATAAGTCTGTTCAGTATCCAGTCCTGACTGGATACCCGCATGCCTATACAAGCTCTAAGCTCATGGTCAGCTAAGAACAACCATCTGAACCAGTCAGATATAGACATACACTAATCTATATATAGTGAATCACCGATAGACCCGCATTAGTGATTATAGATCAGGAACATTATGTTTGAGACATACTTACATAATGATATTTCTTAACTCCTATTGCAACTCTTTGCAACTATATCATTACAAGTATACTCTCAGGTCTTTGTCCCATTATAGACAAGGTTCTAACTCTTTAGACCTCGCTGATTCTTATAACCTGCTAACTCTTAACAGTGCTAACTTTTAGCATTTATAACTCTCAGCTTTGCTAACTATTAGTTCTGATCTAAACTCCTTTAGACCAGATCTGAACTCTTTCAGATCAAACAATGTCTGTAATGTTACAAGCATTATACCATATTAATATGATATTAACAATCTTTATTCGAAATGTTTATTGTATAAATATTAACAATTAATATTCATACAATATTGGAATGGCACGTGAACACCAGCTCCAACACACTTGAGGTATGACATACTCCCCAACTAAATTCACGCGATGCCCTCGTCCCGTCTTCACTGGAAACTGCACACCTCGTTCTTTAATATACCGCTGTGTGCTTTCATATTTTCAGTGTGCTCCAATATCAGGTACCTCTTTCCACTTGACAAAGTACTCACGCATTGGAGGTGGATTTTCTCTCTGCATTGTTCGTCCTTTACGGATGAGTCTCGCTCCTTTGTCGTCCCATGTGAAAATTCCTAAAAGTCCCTGTTTCTGCTCCATGTCTTTCATACTCCTTCGGTATAGCTTCAAACAGCTCTCGAGAGACATCGGATATAGCTGCTGTCTTGAAGGTATCCCCACCTTATGTGAGACGTTGCTAACCCTATTGGCAATAGGAAATGACCCCTCGTCCCTACGATCAAGGCCCTTGTGAAGTGGGTGTGTTGTCTTGCATTGTGGTGGAAGTATCTTCTCCATTACCAAGTCCCCCGCACAATGCTTGACACACCGTTGCTTGTCTCTACCCCATTTCTTGTGCTGAAAGCACACACTATGTGACGCCTCAGGTTGCTGAGCGACACCCATACTTGGAAACTCTTTGAGCTTCCCCCGCAACTCATCTAATTCCAGTTGAAGCATCTGCACTATAGTTTGAAGCATAAACCCCAGCTCCAACTGTTTCCCATGCTCGATATCACCTTGATGTGGCTGCATCTGTGGTATTTCAGTTTGTACGACCCCTTTGTGCTCATCGAGCACTTCCGCAATCCTTGTTGGTAGCTTACCCTCGCACCTTGTTGCCATATCATCCATTTCCCTTACTGTGGCTAGATGTGATTCTCCTTTGCGCCTAGCAACTCCCTTTAGTTGAATGGTAGAAAGGATTTTAGTATTGGCTTTCGGCTGAGATTGCCCACCCTTGGGCTTGTCTACCGCTGGTATCATGTAAGGCCCTCATTCTATGATGCACACGTAATCATGTCGAAGAAGTGGGACCACGTCATACTGCCTTAAGAACTCTATACCTAACACCACATTAAAATCATCAAGAGGTGCTAAAGAGAAATTTACCTTGCCGCGCCATTTCTTTAGGTGGATATCGACCCTTCGAATCATCCCATCCAGAGACTTGGCCGCAGCATTCACTGATTTGAGGAATCCCTCTTCTTTCTCCATGTAAAGTCCCAAACACTTTGCTTCTGCACGCTTAATGAAGTTGTGCATCGCTCTCGTATCTATTAGCACTTGAGTCTTTATGCAGTTGATGTAGGCTTCAACATACATGAGTGCCTTTCCTGTTGGGGCGCTGGCACCCCGCTTGGCTTTCATTATGTTGAACAGCTGTAAACACCCCATTTAACCCTGCTCGCAAGTCTCGTGTGCCGTAACCATTGCGTTGATAGCCTTCTTCTTCGGACAGTCCTTGACCCAGTGATCCCCATCGCAAAGGAAGCAGTTTGTCTTTGGTCCATTACCTCTATGGGCGTTACGCTTCCGCTTTTCCCATTTAGGCGGCTTACTTTTCTCCTCCTCATTCTCTGGAGGCTGAAACTCTTTGGCGCCCCCACATTTGTTGTGATTGGGTCTTAAATGTTTGGAATTTCTTGAGTCACCCTTGCGGTAATCCATGAGCGTTTCTGCTAATGTTAGAGCATCGGATATTCTGGTCACCCCACGCCACTTAAATTCATTAAACGCCCATATTTGCAACCCGTCTAGAAAATTGAACAGTAAGTCCTCCTCTCTCATGTTGGAGATCTGAAGCATTAACATGGAGTACTCCTCGACGTACTCGCTGATGGACTTAGTTTGTTTCAATTTCTTTAACCGCTTTCGAACGTAGTGCGCCACATTCTCCGGATAGAACTGGTGCTTCAGTTCCCGTTGTAATTCTGCCCAGGTGTTGATTGTGCAGATACCCTTGCGTATTTCTTTGCTTTTCCTGCGCCACCATAGAATTACATGATCGGAAAGATATAAGGTCACGGTATTTACCTTGTCTTCATCTTGCACACTCATGGTGTCGAAGTATCTTCCCATCTGCCAAAAGTAGTTATCAAGCTCCTTGGCATTCTACTTGCCGCTGAACTTCTTCGGTTTAAAAGCCTCAACTCTTGGCATTCCTTGATGAGCAACAGACTCATTCGCTACTACTCGCTTGCACAATACTACGTCCTCATTAACAACGTTAAACCTTCTACAGAGCTCCTCTACTTGGGCTTGAACTTTATCAATAGTGGCGTATACATTCTCTTGAAAATTCTTGACCCAGTCACGCTGTTGATCAGCTTAACTCTTGATAGATATGTCGATGAGGGAGCGCAACTCATCCCCTTGAGTGTCGAGTCCTACCTCGAGCTTCTCTACTTGTTGCTCCAACTCTTTAAGACGATCTGTCGCCTTTCTCACAGCGCCACCGAGCGTTTTCACTATGTTTCCGAACTTATGGCCTGGATTGACAGACTTATCGTGAGGTACACTTCTGTGTCTCTTACTTTGGGGTCCCTACCCCTCTCTCCAGGCAAATCCGGCAGCGTTGCGTCTTTCTCCATCTTCCTTGAACCTGCTCTGATACTAAATGTCACGGATATTTTGAAAACCGTGAGTTCTTAGATGTGTTGCGTGCTAAGCAGCCGAGAAAATCACACAAAGAAGAGAAGAAACATGTACACCAACTATTTAAAAGAATGCTTTCTATATTGCTGAAGAGAAACACAAGCTATGAGATGATTTGTATAAGTGATGGTCTCCCCTTTATATACTACTAGCCCTATGCAATCGACAATTAAGATATAAATGATCTAACGGTGTATATATAAGAACGATCTAACGGTGTATATACAAGATGAAATAATATGCCCTAAAAGATTTCTAGATGCCATCACATATTCCATGGAATATTCATTTCTTAATTAGGGTTAACAACCTTAATAAGTCTCGGGTTTAGCCTGGTTTTTCACCTTGTTAGCGAGTCTTCTAGAAGCTTCGACCCGCGATTCGTTCCAGCAGCCTTTAAAGCTTCTAGGAGGCTTTGTTATATATCAAGTGTTCGAAAAAATACTTGAAAACACTTGGGGCGTGACACTAACATAACACATTAAGCCTAAAATTGTGGCCCAACATGACATGGCATATTGGGCTGTGCCGTCCAAGCACAGTACTATAGCCTATCATTAAGATTTTACGACTATAAAATTAAATAAGATTATTGATGAGTAATGGGTCTGATCATGTCGGGCCTATGATGGATCGTGTCTAACATGACACATTAAGTTTGAAATTGTAGCCCAACATAACACGGCATGCTGGCCTGTGCCGTTCAAGCACAATATTGTAGTGTATTGTGTTGTGTCGTGCCTTGGCTGTCCAATCCACTTACTATCTCTAGTTAAAAATATAAACAATCACAAAAAATAATAAAGATACGATCTTTTCAAATGAGATAAGAGAATTTCTTTCTTTTATTATCTTAATTGAATAAATAATTAAACAATAAAATAAGAAGTACAAAAATAAAAATTCTTTATCTCTTTTATTCTCTTAATTTAATAAATAATTAAAAACTAAAATAATAAGTACAAAAATAAGTAATAACCCAATATAAACTGGTACCGTAAAATATTAATTTAATATTTTATTTGTTTGGGTTTAACTATGTCATAGTTCTTTAATTCAAATTACACTTTGATATTGATCCTATAAACAAAACAGTAGGTACAACTAGTTCGTGAATACTCAATCAAAGTGTAGTGTTGTTGTTAACTATGAGATAAATCAAGTAACTGCAAATAGAATAGTAATTTTTTTTTCTTTTAAAATATAACAGATTTAGATTAAAAAAAATCCTTGAAGAAGTAGTTCCGCTCTATTTTGAGAAAGAACCCCGATAGATATTTTCTTAAATACTTTTGATCATAAAACTTTTGTATTACTTTAAAATTATAACATAAAATCAAGATGAAATGCTTTTATAATTATCTCCAAAAAAAAAAAACTATTTTGAAAATAAGTCAACAAATATGTTCTTGAATGTTACAAACAGAAAATTTTATTTTTTATGTTAATATTTAATAAGAGTTATTAATGTTTTCTGTTTTAGTTATTTGGCTCCAAAATGTAATTTAAATTGGAGAAAAAGCTACAACATGAATATATATTAATTAACATACTTGCTGATCTACTTTTACTACATGAATATAAAACAGACGCTTTAACTACCAATTAATGTCCCCATTTGCCATCATTCTTTTATTGCCTGTTCCTTTCTCAGCTCCACTCAGCTGCCATATTAGACATCCACATCATAGTTGAAGGTAGAGTGGCCAAAAACGGACGCCGTAAAATAATAAAAAAAAAATACCCTGGAAAGTTGAGTATTGAATTACTTACCTAAAGACTAACACGGTTCAATTTCCCCCACCACCCAGTGGCTAAGTGGTTGGTACCATGGCCTCTCATCTCATCTAGGTGATGATAAATTAATATTAGGCTAAACTTAAGTTTATAACTTAATAAATTGTTAATCTTTTTTTCTTTTTTGATGAGCAGGATTATGGAGTGATGATAATGCTATTTCGAACACCATATCTAGTAGACCTTGTTAACGAAGCAGTGGGTAGGGTGTTGAAGATTGATTCAATAAAGAGTGGCGATGCATGGAAAGGCATGGACATGCTCATCGTCAACACTTGGCATTGGTGGGTACACACTGGAAGAACCCAACCGTACGTTTTATTCATTAGTTTTTGCTTTTATTGTTCTGTTTCCTGGTAAACTTTAATAATAATTAAGTAGATGGAATGACCTCGCAGATGGGATTATATCCAAGAGGGAAATAAATTGTACAAAGACGTGAACCGTCTGGTCGCATTTTACAAGGGGCTAACCACATGAGCGAGATGGGTCGACCGCAATGTTGATCCTACCAAAACCAAGGTCTTTTTCCAAGGAATTTCTCCCACCCATTACGAGTAAGCATTACCACTCTTCTCAATTCAATCATTTATTGGTCTAATTGTCTTCCCGGATTCTATTAACAAATGTGGTTTCAAGGGAAATTATCGATGCCGAAAGTCTTTAGATAGACAAAAACCTTATTCCGGGCTGAAACACGAGTTACGAAGAGACCCTATATTTGATGCATTGATATTATCCCGCGACTATTAAAATGCCGTATTATGGGGGTGTGTTCACGGGATTTTGTCATTCTTTAAACAGGGGCAGGGAATGGAACGAGCCATCAAATTCATGTTCAGGACAGACACAGCCATATTTCGGTCTAAGATATCCGGGAGGAACGCCAATGCCCTGGGTGGTCTTGAACAAAGTATTAAGCAGGCTTAAGAAACCAGTGTATTTGCTCGATATCACAAGGCTTTCGCAGTATCGAATGGATGCCCACCCGTCGGGGTACGGCGGCCACAACAATGATTGTAGCCATTGGTGTCTTCCTGGTTTGCCAGATACTTGGAACCAGCTTCTATCTGCACCTTTGTTTGGTTAAATACCTCTTAGGAGAGGTACTGATCGGACTTTGATTAAAAATCTATTGCTTTCCAGAGCTCCTGGAAATTTCTTACCATTTTTTTTTCTTGTGAAAGTGGGCAATAAGAGGGATGATGCTTCGGTTGTAAATTTAGGTTAATTATTTGGGCAGAAAGTTGCACCTGAATTGAAGAAAATTCCCTCGAAATTGAAAAGCTCATGAGTTGTTATCATTACAATTAATTATATGTTTGTTACAGTGAAGAGTTTCTCATTCTGCTCACTCGAGAAAAACCGGCAAGAACACTTTCAACAATATGTTGAGTGTCCAATTTTAAGTGTTTTGTGAGGAAGACTTAAAATAACATTTGTGACCACTAACTAGATTGCTTGCGGTGATATTTGCTTACATCCAGATGCAATGCCATTTGAGGCGACTTTCTCATTCTGGGGACATTAATTGGTACCAATTACCAATTAAGACTTAAAAAAAACTTAGTTCAAGTTTGTATCATTCATTTTATTAGTGAGTATCAATTGAATCGATGATTAAGCCTCATAGTTTAGTATAAATGATTTCTTGTGAAAACTCTGTGGGTATATTTGTTTTATATTTTATTGTAGTCACACTTTATATTATATAGTCATATATAAAAGACATAGAACATATTAATAATATATATATAAAAGAAAAATAATAAGTAAAGTAAAATCAAATTTCACTTGAGCATAGCAAATGCATACTAATAACATTATCCTAAAATCAAATAATCATCTCCTTACATGGGCAATGACGAATTTATATAACTCTAAGATATAACTTTATGCTCATAGCCGCTCTTTTCGATGAACATGATCACTTGAAGATTATACGAAGTCTTCCTTATTATGGTTGTTCAAAACTCATATAAAATGTATATAATTTAAAATAGTGTATAATATAATATATTTCTCATTTTTTTTTCTTACACACTCTATCAAAGACAATTTTCTCTTCTCTTTATTATTTTCACTCACACACTCTAAAAAAGGATTAGCATCCTTTATATAGTGGTAGATAAGGGTTAAGGTATTAATATCAATATTAATTTAGTATTATTATTATTTTAAATATTTTATAACTCTTAAAATTAATTCTAATAATTAATAAGAATAGTTTAATATTATAACTCCTACAATACTTTAAAAATAAATAACTCTCAAATAATAATAATATTATAAATAAATATTTGTAACTCTCAAATATTTAATATAGATTTAATAACTAATTTAAATATTATAATTACTATATAATAATGATATTTTAAAATAATAGAACTATATTAATATTTTATAACTTATTATTTATTTAAAAAGTTTTAAAAACTTTTTCTCAAACAATCCCCAAAAACATTTTGATAACCTTTTATATATACATTATAATCTTTAATATGTAATAATATATAATTAATAACAAAAATATACGAGAGCAACATTGACAGGATCCGACTCGAGACCCTCTACTATAGATTTCAGCGGCCCTACCGAACACCCATACGAAAGTTCCTCCGAACTTAACTGGGTAAGTTGAGAAATTCCGCGAGGCGAACCTCTTTTTAATTCTTGTTACTACTCAAAAGGTCTAGTAATATACTTGAAAACGACATCTTAGTTTTAAAAATAAACGGACAGAGTTTCCCCTGTTTTTCAGAAAATTCATATAAAACCTGCAAAGAAATTTCACTTCTATTTTCAATACATCTCAATTCTATCAATTCGGACCTCCGGTCCTTTCCAAATCAAATCCCACACAACTCAATTATTCATTTGAATCACAAATAAGCGTAATCATAAAAATAAAAAGAACGATCATCATAAAATTGAAATCTCTTCTTCTCGGTTCAAAACATACATCCAAATATACATGCCTACAACTATTATACATAAAGTAAAGGGTGCTATTTAGCACATTTACATGTACAAAAAATGATCTTCGGATTCGGCTCACTACTCGGCAATAGGAGAATCAGCAGCTTGCGTACCGAGACTTGCACCTGGAAATAGGGTTCAGAAAACATAAAACACAAAACGGGTGAGCTAAAGGAGCTCAGTGAGTGCAAATAAAATTTCAGTAAAATAACATCATGTATAGATAGCAAATTCTAAAGTTCATGCAGAAATCATGCTTCTAAAACTGATGTAAAACTGTAAAATAATTTCTAACATCATATGCTATTGAAATCTTACCGAGTGGGTTTTATCTATATCTTTGAAAAACTATATTTAGAATTTGTATAACATAATAACTGCTGTGTGCATATAAATGCATAAATGCTATCGGTAAATCGAAAACTAGTAAAATCCTCGCTTGACCGTTTTCTTTCTAAACTGTACCAATGGTAACCCTAAAGCTCTATACCCACGCAGCGACTCAACTAGCACTGCACATGTGAGTAGGTCACGGGGCACCTCAACTAGCACCGCACACGTGAGTAGGTCACGGGACACCTCAACTAGCAGCATCCACAGTGACATCTCAAGACATCTCACTGGCTATGCAGCGGAATCCTAAATCGCATGTATATAGCGAAACAATACCTCGTACACATAGAGCGACTCACATAACTCGACATCCTGACTTCCCAGAGTTAGTGACACACCTCCAAGACCTGCCCATGTGCACGAGATATACCAGCCGGGTCTAATACAATCATCACCACTATAATCTGAGGGTGCCAATGGCCTTAAAAATGAATGCAGAAATTTTAAAATTGTTTATCATGATCTATGATGTAAAGGCATGTCTATGAATATATATCAAGATCATAAATCATGGTTATACATCGAAAGCTCATAAAACATGCATATTCATTATGTGAAACATAATAAACAAAAAGTAAAAGAAATGACAGATTTTCACTCACAACCGCTCCACGCTCAATTTCGCTCCCGATTTCTACTCCTGTTATCGCTCTCGGTTATCTTCACATACACGCCATAAATGACATTTAGAACCAAATCGAATGCTAGAATCTTATTTAACTACTAAATGTCCTAATCGGCATACAAAGCTCGGATGTAAATTACTTCCCGATTTTTATTTACGGAGCCATTTAATCTAACCTATCTCACCATCCGGTGCCCTGAAAATTATTGAACGCCTTATAATCTTGGTTGGACATAATTGCCCTTCACCTTTCTAAAATGGACAATTGTGTCCCATTATCTTCATTTTTGATTTTTCCATCAACATATACATTCAATTTATAATATGCACCATTTACACACAACAATTCATTCAAAACACCACTCAATCCCTAACTTCCCTAAAGTGGCAGAATTTCACCCTAAGTTCCAACACATTCCTTTTCTCAATTTCTTGTTCCAATTACAACAAAATCATGCCAATTTCATTCTAAAGCCCTAATTACAACCAATTGAAATCTCTACAACAAAATCACCAAAAAGCCTAATTCTTATCTTGCCAATTTCTTCAAATTGATGACTCCTTCAAGCTCCAAACTAGAATTCAACTTAATCTAAGCCAAGAATACACATAAGAATGTCAATTGGAGCATTCTTGAAAGTTCACTTATCAAACTCATAAAACAATGCTTTTCTTATCTCTTTTTCTTGAATTTCCACTAATTGAGGCTTCAATTGAGCTTAGGGATTGGTATGTAACCTTATTTTGGCTTGATTAAGCATGAAAAATCATGAAAAAAAACTTGAATAGTCACTGTAGCAGCACCCCCTTTTGAAGCTCGAATTTCTCTCTTTTTTGTCTAAGTGTTGGTTTTGATCTCTCTTCAAATTTCTACACACTTCTAACATATATATAGTGCTCCCTAAATTGACCATTTTTCCCTTCAACTTACTTAAAACTTCTAATTTGCCATTAGTTCAAATGAAAAGATTTAATTGGTTTCTTTATAACTATCTAGTTAGAATAGTCGAAAGAACTAACTAGAGTTTTCAACTTAGCAATCCATGAGATTATTTCTAATTGGTCCATTCCTTAATATATGGATTGTATTTCTCAACAAAGGCTTGTTCCATTCATAACCCTTAAATGGAAATTCATGTAGTAAAGTAGGATTTCCTTTTCTAAGCCAATAAAGAAAAATTTCAAAAATATTCTAGGGTCGTCCGACGCACCGATCAAGTGTGAAATTACCAAATTAGGTCTAATATCTCTCACGTGCACTATAAAGGGAATATTTCTAATAGGGTTAAAATCGAGTAACTCTACGGTGTCTTATTTGCTCTATACCGAAATCTAGGTGCCAATACTACTAATAGGGATTGGATATTATAAACATTCTATTTATAGTAGGTGCAGGTGTCTTTCGAACTTAAACCTATACTTAATGCTATATAATTCATTTAAGAATTTGAGCGTCTTGAACTCGGCTCCTTTGATTGAACTTTAACTATAACACATAATAGTGACGAAGACTTAGTTTTGCAGGTTGGTGCATTAATGGCCTTGCGCTCTATCTTTATTCTTGTGAGAGCTCTAGAGAACAACCCAATTTCCATAGTCGCGGCCCTACGACTACTCTCACATAGGTGAATCTTTCAAGGGCATATATGATCCATGCTTTGCAAGAATATTATAATTTCGAACTCATTTAAAGTAAATGTCATTCCTAACGTCGCACAAAATAAGTACTTGTGACATAGGGATGAGCAAAATCATATCTCCATTAGGATATGTCCATAATAATAATGCTAACAAGTCATGCAGTATAAATTGTTTTTACCCATTGAACCTTCTTCATAGGATCACTAATTATAGAGATTGAGTTATTTTTATAGGTGACTCTTTTGTGGGTCTAAGCACATCCCATTTGACAATTTAACAAGACTTTTCTCAAAAATCTTTTATTATGAAAATTTTATATTATTATCAATTTATATAAAAATGGGTTTAAGTACAATTCTCTTGACAATGTTATTAGACTTGGTTGAAAATATTTTTTATTTATAATTTTTCTCAAAAATATTTTATTTATGGAATTTTTATGTAATTCCCATTTTATATACAAATGGGTTTAAGCACATTCTCCTTAATAGTTTTATAACACTTTTTTTAAAAGTATTGAAGTTATGATTTTTCTCAAAAATCTTTTATGTATAGAATTTTTATATAGTTCCCATTGTATATAGCATGTTAAAGAACTCTTCAATGGTGTGTGGATTTAAATTGACATAGTGTTTTTGAAGAATTTCTAAAATTGAAATAAAATTCAATTCCTTAAAGAAAACGTTAGTATATATCAACGATAAAACAGATACAATATATATATATATATATATATCTCATAAATAAGAAATTTAAAGTTCTCAATACTAAGACATCTTCTTCGTGACTCTTTCTCATCATTTGAAAAACCTCTACATTTCAAAGATTTTTAAAACTACATTTAATTAAAGTGAAACATACATTCTCAACACCAAGAATATAAAAAATAATATGCACATATTTATTTTAAATAACACATAATGCAATGCATATTAGTTCAACTAAAAATTCACACTTATAACTTTTAATGAAGTAAGAATATTCACGTTCATAAAGAGAATTAAACATGATAAGTTTTTTAAAGTACAAGAAAATTAATAATTCTCCTTGAAGTTTGATAAACATACGATTAATTACATGAACGAATATTTCAATAAATATTATTACTCACCTTTGGAACTTCTAACATAAAAAATTTATAATATTTAATGATTCAATATTAAAGAAGAAGAAGAAGAAGAATTCAATTACATAATAGGTTTAAGTCATCAAGGAGAACACACAAAAATATATAAATTAATTTGCAAGATATATTATAGAATTGAACTAATAAAATTTAGAGAGGATCCAACATATTGAAATAAATTTACTATAGAATTGAAATTAGAGAGCTATGTATTTATCTTATATCAACCGATATAAATACATCATTATTAAACAAATAGTATGAAAATATTTTTTTCATGTCATATGTTTCTATTGTACTTCAAATGAATAAGCAATTTGCAATATAAATGCAAATTTACATTGAAAAAATAACAATTTCTCTTTAAAATTTTAACTCTACAATCTAGCATACATCTTAATTATATTGATTTGGCTAATTGATAAATACATTAAATGTAAACAAATATATGTATATATACATTATTATATGTCAACCAGACCTGCAATATTAAACACATATTCCAATCCAGGAAGGTTTTAATGCACAATACTTCTAAAACAAAAATAAATGTTTTGAGAATAATAAGCATATTCAAATATGAATGCTATTTAGCTTTAGACTGTTGGGTATATTTGTTTTATATATTATTACAGTCACACTTTATATTATATATTTTCATATATAAAATACATAGAATATATTAACTGTCACGCCCCAGACCCAAAAGATCTGACACGCGACATCACTTACATTCATTCAATAATACTTAAGCATTTATTTTAATTTCTTTCAGAATTATAGCAATTGAATTATGACTGGGACAATTAGTAAACCGGAGATACGCAGAGTTTTCTCAGAGATTAACACTCTACTACGTCACCAGTAGCAACTTTGTTACCGGAAGCCCAGAATATATTCATTGCAAATTCTTACTTAAAATCAATCCATTACTATACTTGGTGAAACTTAAACTAAATCCTACCACACAATAAAATAATACATAGGTATTTATTCACTAGGGACAAATCAAATATCTTATCCCACGTGTCCCCAAATAAAACACTTAGCAACCTAACAACTTAGGGAACCCAAGGAACAACAGAAGCCTTGCCAAATCCGCTAAGCACACATGTACCTTATTTACCTGAAATCACCATAAACTATAATGAGTATAAAACTCAGTAAGCATACTAGTTTTTCATATATTAAATACAAATACATATATGTACACAATGCATATGTATGATATGTTGTTATCAATCAAAATCATAATCTTATCAAATCACATATCATGTAAGCGCTTACACATTCTTTCAAAACATATTACAGGAATACCATCACTCAACTACTACTTAGTAGGACTTACACATCACATATCACATAATGAGCCAAATGTCACTCGTAGGTGACATACCGTATGAGAAGAATAGTACAAGTGAGGTCTTGAATAACACATATATAATGCTTATGCCCGAAGGTAAACGCCAAACCCTTACCCTGATCATCGGTGAGTCCTCTCACATGCACCAATACGCCACCACACGAATGTGATAACTCACTCTTCCTTTAGGTACCAATAGGATCCTCCCTACATACGGAACACATAACATATACCTATCCCGAAGGAAAGGCCACACATAAAGGCTCCACAAATCACATAAGATGCCTACTAAGTCAACAGTGAGTTCAAGCATCCTCAAAACACAAAATCTTTCTCATGGACATATTGCACTTCAAAGCTTTCTTTGTCAAACACATTTCATTTTGAAAGCTCGCTTTCAAAAACACATGTATGTCCATGTTCAATGTCAATGCTCACATTCATAAACATATGTCTTTCACATTTCATATCAAATACACTTTGGCATAACATAAACATATTTTTAAACACATTTACAAAATCATACATAGACAATTACTATGCTTATAGTGATTTCAGTAAAAGTCTAGTATACTTACCTCTTAACACTTTCAGCTACAAGGCTTAAATCTCCTTAACCTATCAATGGAGATTAATCCTTTCATAAGCCTCACAATTCACACAAAATACTTTAAATAGCTTACAAAATTATACACAATGCATTTATCACATCAAATTGGTCTAAAAACTTGGTTTCTCAAAACCTGTCATTCTGACCACTTACACTTAACAAAATTTTCTAATACATCAAATGATGTCCAATTACTCCAAAATCAGAATATACCATCCTTGACTCATATATCCTTCTTATATATGAATATTATATCAAAATTCCTACACAATCCATTCCATACATACCATTGAATCCAAACTACTAACCTGACAGGATCAAGATACTTACTGAACAGTATTCAATCTCCCAATTTTATAAAATAATATACTAACTCAAAAATTATAAAACTATCACATAATTACTCTTGACACATATCTCAGTCCATGATAAATATTTGGCTTCCAAATAACTGCCAAAAGTATTTTAAAACTATTTTATTTCATAACTTTAAAAATCTGTTAATCAAATACTACAATGAACTGATACACTTTAGAAATTCATAACACTTCAACCACATTGATCCAAATTCTCAATTCCGATTATATCATATTAGACATATAAGATTATCATATTCCACAAATTCGTAATTTTTAAAGATCATTCAGCAGGTCAAAAATTATTTTCCACTGTATCATACTGTTTACATAGGAAATTTCCAGAATTCCAGGGTCATTTTGGTAAATTCACTACAAATTCAATTTCCTAGATTTTCAGTCGATTCAAAGTCTCAGATGATCCTAAACATGTCTAATTTCATATACTCAAAATTTAAAACCAGAATCGATTCACAATAATTTATAAAATTCTTAGATCAAGAGACTATCAATCATAAATTTTACAATCCATCATGATTTATCAAACTATCTTATAAATCATCATCAATTCTCAAACTATCATACGAAATACACATCAAATCCTCAATTATACATATTTCCAGAAATCAAAACTTAAAGAAATTAACATAATTAACACCAATAAATTAAGAAATAATTGTGATATACCTCTTAAGATCCAAAAATTCCAATTTCTTCTTCTTCTTCTCTTTCTCTCTCCTCTATTTCTCTCTTCTCTCTCTTAAAAGGGGTAGCTCGACCTAAATGAGAGAATTAGGGTTTTAAAAGTGAATTTTTATACTAAGTGGCTAATTTTTGGTATTTACGAATTCACCCCCAAAACTTTCAAAGTATAACAATTTGGTCCCTAAAATAATTCCAAAGTCTTGCAAATAAACCCAATACTAATAGTATATCCTTAACCTATAAAAACACTACTAATAACAATATATAAATCAAGGATCACCCACATACAAATAAAATACGTATATTTATATATATAAATATACATATTCTTACCGGTTATGGAAACTGGTTACTACATTAACAATATATATAAAACAAAAATAATGAGTAAAGTAAAATCAAACTTGGCTTGAGGATAGAAGAGGTATGCTAATAAAATTGTCCTAAAGTCAAATAGTCTCCTATTGTGTGGGTAATGACGGATTTATATGACTCCAAGATACAGCTCTATGCTTATAGCCGCTCTCCTTGATAAGTACGATCACCAAATGATTATACCAAGTTCTCATTATCATGGTTGCTTAAAACTCAATATAAAAAGTATAACATAATGTATAGCATAATACATTTTTTTTTTCTTCTTCACTCTTACACACTCTACGAAAGACAATTTTCTCTTCTTTTCTTTATTTTCACACACACACACACACACACACACACTCTAAAGAAGGATTAACACCCTTTATTAAGTGGCAGACAAGAGTTACAGTATTAATATTAATATTTATTTAGCATTATTATACTTTTAAATATTTTGTAACTCTTAGAATTAATTCTAATATTTAATAAGAATAATTTAATATATTATAACTCTTACAATAATTTAAAAATAAATAACTTCGAAATAATAATAATATTATAAATAAATATTTGTAACTCTCAAATATTTAATATAGATAACTAATTTAAATATTATAATCACTATATAATAATGATACGATAATAATAGTTTAAAATATTAAAATTATATTAATATTTTATAACTTATTATTTATTTAAAAGGTTTTTTTCTCTAACAAACTCTGGTCACATTAAAATAAAGAAAGATGTAATTTACATTTTATGTGATAAAGTTCACTTCATCACATTTATGATAAGAGGTAGTTGTAAGTGATTTTAAACTTATGGTGTATGTATGTGGATTTGTGTGTATCATTTAAATATGCATATGTATTACATACATATATGTGCAGCGGATGAGTGGAATACTAATTTCTTAATGATAAACACAAATAAGTTTTACATATTATCTCATAAATGTAAACTACATAAATATTGAGAATTTATTACATTGACAAGCTATTGATTTTTGGTCGAACCGGAGTACTCGCCTTGAAGCAACTCGTTCACAATTCTAGTTCCTCAACACGGTGGGCTTGAGGAAGTTATAATAGCATCTTTTCCAGCAAAAAAATCAACCCTTGAATGTTTGTTTCTATCTTGTAGTATAGGTGGCCAAAAATGGAAGGAGAAAAATGGAAGAAGTGTATTTTGTGCTCTCAACACTTAGCCAAATTATCACACTTCTCTCTCCAAATGCCTTAAATGTATCATCCCACTTAATTGGGCAACCTATTGCTCATTTTATTTGTTTTTCACTTAATGGACAACATTTATCCCATTTAATTACATAATGGCCCCTTTTATCTTAGTCAATGTTTGCCATTAGTGTTTTGTTTATTATTATTTACAATAAACCAAATGAAAATAAAACAAAATGAGAAATCATTTAGATGAACTTGGCCTAAATCTAGGCCAAATGAGAAACACTTTCTCATTAGTAAGAAACATGTTAAGGCCTACCATTTATAAGTGCCACTCTTTTATTCTTATTATATTATTTAATTAATATTAAATAAATAATTTAATCATATTAAATCATGGTAGAAAAATATGCTAATTTAAATAAAAAATGAATTGTTTGACTTCAATTTAAATAATAATATCATATATTATTATTATTATTTTTATTCAAGAAATATTTTAACGAATAAAATAATGATATTATTTGTCCAATAAATAAATTCATTTTGGTAATTTTTAAGTCAAACAATAATAGCCTACAATGTGCCATGTGTCAACATCCCATTGGTCAACAACTAATTATTAACTAATTGATGTACTTAACTCTTAAGTCTTGACACATGCACGACCGAAGGGAGACAGAAGTAAATATTTGGTCTGCTGAAATTTTTTGGATCAAACTATTCAATCTAGTACGCTGTCCTAGTGCACAACGAGTATACTTTATATTGCGGGACTCTCTGTCCACTCCTACTTTGTTAAACAGAACTATTATGTGAGTCCAAGATTGATGCCCTATGCACGTGTCATGGATATTACAAATCAGTACAATAGACCATATAAATTGAAGCCATAACGCATACGTATAATCCTTCTTGTCATACACGTGCTCTGAAATTAAGCATCTAAGTGGCAACAAAAAAAAAGTATAAATAAATTTAAGCGTTGGCCGTTATCTATATTTGTTTTGTTTTCTTCGTTTAAGAAGAAGGAATTGAAATAGAAGAAGAAATGAAGCAAAAGCTGAAACAAAGAAAGAAGAAAAAACACTGAGGGAAAGAAAAGAAGAAGAAAAGAAGAGAAAGAGAAAGAGAAAGAGAAAGAGAAAGGGAAAGAGAAGGAGAAAGAAAAAAAAAAGAGAAGAAGAAGAAAAGAGCAGCCGAGAGAAATTGAAAAAAAAAAGAAAAAAAATAAGAAATTTCAGAAAACTAGTTTGGGTAGTTAGATTTATACCCAGTGATTTAGCGGGTAATAGTTTATGATATTAGAATATTTATAATATATATTGGTACTAATGATGTATTTTTACACCCTATGATATAGGAGGTGTGCCGATAGCGGATAAATCTCAGAATTCAGACTCAGCTTAGGATTAGCGCACTTTTGTGAGTGGATAACTATATATATTTTATATGTTTTTAATATAGCCGTTTATGATTAAATTACGCGTTATCAGATTTAGTCATGATTTATTTTAGACAGATAAATATTTATACTATTTAGTATATTCAGAAATATTTTAGAATTTATTATAGTATAGTTTATGATTACGTTCAGTACAGAAATATTTATTTTAGAACAATTGTGCTTTCATGATATTATATAGTAGTAGTTTTTGAACCACTATATGCGTACCCTTCCCTTTAGTGTAGTTGCTCTGCGCATGCATTAGACCAGTTTAGTTCGTTCTGCCTGAGCGATGTAGCATTCTGCCAGGTTAGACCAGCTCAGATCCCCTGCTTTGCCTGTGCGTGAGTTACTTTACCAGGTTAGACCAGATTTTCCCGGGTACAAGTTTGGTGTGATTTTCAATATATATATATATATATATAGTACATGTTTCCAGAGTTATGTTACATATATTTAGCCTGATAATAGATTTTAGATAGTTTATGCTTCTAGATTTTCAGATCCCAGTATTATGTTATGATTTTAGTTTTAGCACAGATTTTTATGACTACTCAATATATAGCTTCATGATTATTCTATATTACAGATTTATACGTGTACAATACATATAAAGTATATAATATTTTCACATTATGTCCACTCACTAAGCCACAAACTCACCATTTTGTCTATTTTTCCTATTTTTCTCAGGTTGTCACAGGAATTTGTGCAGTGTGATACAATCATCACATTTTGAGGTTAGCCCACGACATGCATAGCTGCATAAGTGTCTCAGTCTATTTATTTGTATATCTTTTTGTATATTGGAGTACATGTGTACACTTTTTGTTGAGGCAGGTAGCCTGATTGTATTATATGTATGAGTAAAGAGTATATTAGTCCCACGTCATTGCATGATCTATCTTGATTCTCGAGGAGGGCTCAGGTCGGGTCCTGTCACTTCTCCAATCATATCCTGAAAGAGCGGGGTTATAGATCACTACAGTTAAATCTCTATGTGCTCATCCGCGAACTTATCTCCAGACACGTATCTTGATAAATAATATATGCAAACACTTTTACAATATTGTTTAACCCTGTAGGAATCTCTTTTCTCAGATTTGTTGCTTATGGCCATAAGACTTTCTAAGATACAGTCTCTGAGCATCCGAATATATAACTCATTTATGTGAGCTGACGAATTCTATATCTGTACATACTGGACTCCATAAACATCGAACCATACCCAACGACACCCAGCGGTTACACCATGAAAGGTTTGTGACATGTGTGGAGCCAAAGTATGGTGGATTACTTACAAGTCCACCATAGTACTTAGGTCAAAGGATCACATATACTACTTAACTCGAGAGGACCTTTTATTGACGACTTCGTGGGGTGTCTATTGGGGTCCTCGTTGAGTCTGTTCAGTATTCAGTCATTACTAAACACCTATATGCTATACGAACTTTTAGTAAACCTATGGTCAGTTGAGAACAACCATCTAGGTATAATATACAATGGTCTATTCGAAAAGATTCTACTGACTAACCTGCATTGGTGAATTAAGACCAAGAACATACAATTTGAGAATAGACTTACATAATAATATTTCTTAGTGCCTATTGCAACTTTTGCACTTATGTTATTATTAGTGTACTTTCAAGTCTTTGTGCCGTTACAGATAAAGTTCTAACTTTTAGACTTCACTAATTATTATAACATGCTAACTTTTTCACATTTATAGTTTTTCAGTGATGCTAACTCTTAGCATTGATCTAAACTTCTTTAGACCAAATATGAACTCCTTCAGATCATATAATGTCTAATGTCTATAACGTCATAAGTATTAAACTGTTTAATAATTGTAATTAGTGATTTAACAAGTAATATATTGTATAAATATTATAAAATAAAATATTCATACAAGAATAAGATGGCACGTGAGCACTAATCCCAACAGTAGTGGGATGACTAATTATATATTCATGAAGTTATTTGGTATGAATTTCATAAGAAATTATCTGGAAATCTTATCTTTTTTTCATAAGGATGAAAAGACCCTCAATCTTTTCTTTAAGAATAGCACTACAATATTCAATTTACTATTTGTAAGAGAAAATAATGCGCCTGTATGAGGAAGTAAATGATGATGTAAGAACAAGCAAGGTTGATGATTTTTTATGTGTTTAGATTAGTTTAATCTCTTAAAATAGTTGTTCCCAGAATTTTCTCTCTCTACTCAAACTAGTGTTTGGCTTTTTATATGAGCCGAGATCTAATGATTTATTGCTGAGTCATTATAGTAATACCTTAATGGATCTCAATTATAAATCCTATTAAATTGAAATTAAATGTCTTAATGGTATTTTTAATAGATAGTTAGGCGAATTTATGTTGTCTGAATTTAATTCCTCATTTATTGCATGTTGCCTATTTCAATTATGCAAGAATGGTGTTTAATGCATGATAATTGGAAGAAAACTTGAGTTTTAATATGTTCCTGCCTTCCTATGGTATCCACAACTCATTTGTGGTATCCATGGATCGACAACAAACTCGAATTTGGAATGTTCACTGATAAGCATAAATTATATCTATTATTTTTACTCCCTTAACTTGATTAATTGCTCATTTTAATAAAAATGTTAGGCTTTTTATATGTTTTAGTGTCAATTTGTAGGTTTGGAGTTAGTGGAGCAATTAAGGATAAAAATTTAAGTAAAACAAGACAAAACATAAAAATGCTACAGTCACATCGCTACAGTAATCGCTATAACATTACGTGAATAGTGGTTTGCTATAGTATATCGCTGAAGCGGTGAATAATATTTCGCCCCAGTGAAAATTTCAACGCTCCAGTGTCCAAGACATCTCATTGTAGTGCCAAGTGAACAATACGCTATAAATAGTCTCATGAACAGTGCCCTTTATGAATAGTACCCCATGCTACAGTCTTTCACCCCAGTAATGAATAGTATTTCATTGTAGTGGTCAACAATGCAATTTTTCCTAAATCTAAAGAAATACAACTCCAAGACTCCAATAAATTCTTATATAAAGGACACTCGTTTCAGACCTTAAAGGATACATAACTTAGGGCTCTTAGAGCTACAACATATTGAAGAAGAGCAATTTTTAAAGAGAGAAGCAAGGGGAATTCAAGGAAGTAAGAGATTATTGGTGAATCTTTAGCGTATCAACCAATTATAAATTGATGTCTATATTGGTTTGCTTTTGGTTGTATTATATTTATTTTATTTTTTAGTCATAATTCTTTTGTTATCATGAGCTAAATTTATTTTCTAGAGTTATTACTTGAACTCAATATGTGAGCTTAATTGTTGGATCTTTATAATATTTATTTGAACTGAATTGTTCATTATTCAAATGATTTAATGCTTCATTATATTTGACCAATATTGTGAATGATTTGGTAATACTTTGATAAACTCGAAAGAGGCATCATTATATTTAGACCTAGATAATTTGATGCATGATTGTAGAGTAGCATTCAATGTTGCATATGCAAGTTTCGAATTAAGATAGGAATATATCTAATTGGCATATATGGTCAATAAAACTTATTCTTAATGAATCTTAATTTATTATAAGTACCATAAGAATATAAGTGTTTGATAAATCAGGATATACTTGCATGACCTTGGGAGAGACTTGTGAATACATTAGTGTCTTGATCAATAATAATAATTGAGAGATATAAATATTAAAATGATTAATCTTTAGAAAACATATTGAAGGATAATAATTAACCATAGGCTTTCTTTATATTGCTATTTCTTATTTTATTTGAGTTATGTTATTTATTTTCTGCATTCTTATTTTACTTAAATTTATTACAAAATTAAGATTTAATTTTTCTGAATAATTACAAGAAAGATAAAATTTTAGTACTTGGTAAAAAATAAAAATTATTCTTGTGGGTTCAACATCCGACTTTATAAGTCCTTTTATTACTTGTTACGATAGCGTATATTTGCACTTGATTTTAAGATATAGAAATATCGCATCAAGTTTTTGGCATCGTTGCCGGGGGTAATATTTTATTTTTGCCAATATTAATACCAATTTTCTTATTTTTAATTTAGAAATTTTTTTAATTTTTCATATAAGTTCTTTTTTTTAATTTTTTATATTTTGTATAGTTGCTTTTCAATTCTTTTTGTCATTATCTTTTTAGGATACCTTTCAGAGCTATATCATGGTCTATCAATTTTAGTTTTAGCAGTAAGTGGGAGAACATAGATCTTTGATAGATTATTCAATCCCAATAATTAGAAGTATTCAATCAAGCATATGCCGACCAACGATGAACACTAATTACATATGTTGAAAGACTCAGTTCAGTTTAGTGGACAACTATGCAATGATCCAAATGAGCATATTATAAAATTTTCAGAGATTTGTGATTTGTTCAAATACGATAGAGTCTTAGATGATGTAGTACAATTACAACTATTTTCTTTTTCACTTTGAGACAAGGCGAAGAGTTAGTTGATGTCACTACCATTAGGATCAATTACAATATGGGATGACTTGGCCCAGAAATTTCTATCTAAATTCTTTCCATCGGCCAATATAGCAAGGATGAGGAATGACATCACTTCTTTCATGCAGTATGACTCAAAAACACTTTATGAAGCATGAGAGCAGTATAAAGATATGCTGAGGAGATGTTCACATTATGGGATTCCAAAGTGGTTACTTGTGCAAAAGTTTTATAATCACTTGATGGAGTAGTTAAAAATCATATATAGATGCCGCAGTAGGGGGAGCACTAATAAACAAGTCAACTAATAAAGCATATAACCTGCTTGAGGAGATAACATCCAATAGTTATTAATGGCCACTATAGAGAACAACCCTAAAAGTAATTACAAACACATATAATGAAGGGACACTTATCTCACTAGTTGCACAAATTAACCTATTGACCAAAAATTTAGATGACATTAAAACTAATGCTATTAAGAGACAACCCATCACTTGTGATTTTTGTGGTGAAAATCATCCAAATGCCTAATACATGGAGCTTATGCACTACATAGAGAACTACTAAGCACAGCAGCAAAATCCCTACACCAAATTCTACAATTTAGATTGGGTAGACCTTCATAGCCTCCCAACACAAAATCTTGAAGAGAAACTAGGTCTAGAGGAGATGTTTATGCAATGCATGAAGCTGACAGATGCCTCATTCAAAGCCAAACAGCCTCTTTAAGGACGTTAAAAATGTAAGTGGGTTAATTAACCATATCATTAAACAATCATCCACAAGGCCCATTGACCAATAACACAGAGGTAAATCCAAGAGGAAATAAGGAGCAATGCCAAACAATCACCTTAAGGGCTGAATAAGAATTACCAACAGCTGCTAAAATGTCTCAAATTAAGAAAAGCCATGATAGAACAAAGGAGATAACAAAAGAATAATCAACTATAGAAGAAAAAGAAACTAATGGCATTTCAAAGCAAAGATAATCTATATATTCCAGAGCCATCTTTCCCACGAAGACTCCAAGAGAAGAACCTTGAATATCAGTAAATTTTTAGCAATATTTCTCAATGTTTCAAGGTTGACAAGGTAATTCCTGAAGATCCACCACTACCTCCTAAAGTAAAATTAATGTAAGCCCTTCAACTGCAAACTCATACAAAATTATGCAAGTTAAAAAAAAAAAAAAGGGGCATGGTAAGATAATGGAGAGGTAGATTAATAATGGCCAAGAGATGCAATATTTTGGTCTAAGATTAAAATCTTTCCAGTAAGGCTTAAATAAATGAGGGTGAGATCGTGTCTACAAAATTTTTTCATAGAGCTATGGAAGTCAAAGAAGAGGAATATTAATGTTCTTAGACATAGATTGAAGTTCTATAACCATGATACTAGTGACATGCAATTTGATCTTCTATGAGTCAAGAATGAAGATGTCAAGCTGATAACATTAAATCAAGCACTTCTTGGGAGGCAACCCAAGTAAATTTTATTTTTATTTGCTTGTTTTCAGTTTTAGTTATGTTAGTTTATTTTTTTTAGGAAAAAAACAACAAGTCAAACACTCAAGGAAAGCAGCACGAGCATTTGCAAGTGTCTTAAGCAAAGGATACCGCATTCACATCATTATACAACAACGCTGCAGTTCTTCAACTTCTTTTACCAGAGGATTTTTTCTTACTCTTACTTTTATTTTTTGACATTGGGGACAATGTGTAATATCCAATCCTTATTAGTAGTATTGGCGCTTAGATTTCGGTATAAAGCAATAAAGACACCGTAGGGTTACCCAATTTTAACCCTATTAGAAATAATTTTTTTATGGTGCGCGTGAGAGATATTAGACCTAAGTTGATAATTTTACACTTAGTCGAAGCGTCGGACGACCCTAGAATATTTTTGAAAATTTTCTCTATTGGCTTGAAAAGGAAATTTTAATTTACTACATGAATTTTCATTTAAGGGTTGTGCATGGAACAAGCACTTATTGAGAAACACAAATCATATGTTAGAGAATGGACCAATTAGAGACAATTTCATGGATTTTCAAGTTGGAAATTCTAGTTAGTTCCTTTGACTATTCTAACTAAATAGTTACAAAATAGCCAATTACATACTTAGTTTCCAACCAATGGCAAATTAGAAATTTAGAGTAAGTTGAGAGACAAATTGGACAATTGAGGGAGCACTATAAAGTAGAAGTGTGTAGAAATTTCATGAGATTAAAAGCATAACAAGTTAGAGCATTAGAGGTAAAATTCAGCCAAGAGAAAGGAGGGGCTGTTACAGTGAAATTTTAAAGCTTTTTCATGATTTTTCATACTTGATCAAGCTAAAATAAGGCCAAGTACAAGTTCCTAAGATCAATTGAAGCCTCCATTAGTAAAAATCCAAGAAAACGAGGTAAGAAAAGCATTGTTTTGTGAGGATGATATGTGAACTTTCAAGATTGCTTCAATTGATGTTCTTGTGTGTATTCTTGGTTTAGATTGAGTTGAATTCTAGTGTGGAGATTGAAGGAGTCATCAAATTGAAGAAATTGGCAAGGTAAGAATTAGGGTTTTGGATAACTTTGATGTAGAGACTTCAATTGGTTATAATTAGGGTATTATAATGAAATTGGCTTGATTTTAATGCTATTGGAACAAGAAATTGAGAAAAGAAATGTGTTGGATGGTGGATGTAAATTCTGCCACTTTAGGGAAGCTAGGATTAAGTTGTGTTTTGGTTGAATTATTGTGTATAAATGGTGCCTTATGTAAATTGAATGTATATAGATGATGGAAAATCAAAAATGAAGGAAATGGGACATAATTGTCTATTTCGAAAAGGTGAAGGCTAATTATGTCCAACTAGAGTTATAGGGTGTTAAGAAATTTTCAGGGAGTCGGATGGTGAAATATATAAGATTGAATGGCTTTGTAAATGAAAATAAAAAAGTAGTATCCATTTGGGCTTTGTATGCCGATTAGGGCGTTTAGTAGTTAAATGAGATTCTAGCATTTGAATTGGTTCTAAATGTCATTTATGACGTGTAGGTAAAGAAAATCGAGACCGGTAATGGGAGCAGAAATTCGGAGAGAAACTAAGCTCGGAGCGGTTGTGAGTGAAAATTTGTCATTTTTTTAATCTTTCATTTATTATGTTTCCACATATTGAAATTGTATGTTTTATGAGCTTTTAATGCATAAACATGATTTACGATCTTGAAATATATCCATAGATATGCATTTACATGTTCGAATTAAGAAATAGTTTTAAAACTACTACATTAGTTTCAAAGGCCATTGGTACCCTCAGATTATAGTGGTGGTGATGGTTTAAGACTTGACCGGTATATCTCGTGCACATGGGCAGGTTTTGGAGGGCGTGTCACTAGCTCCGGGAAGTCGGGTTGTCGAGTCATGTGAGTCACTTAATATGTACGGTGTATTGTGTCACTATATGTATACCATATCCCTTCTTGTAAACATAAACCATTCCGAGTGCATTTAACTAACAATAATGACTATGCACACATGTATACACATACATGCATACACACACATACCAAGTAATCACTTGCAGGGTGAAATAAGCATGATGATTAAACATATTGAATATTAACAGTATTTAAAGATTTTTAAGAGTTATAGACAATGCAGTCTTTGAGAATAACTATAAATTATCTGTTAGCTCATAAATTTGTTTTATTTATTTGTATTTATCTTTGCTCGAGGACAAGCAAACTCTTAAGTTTGAGGGTATTTGATAGGGCGTAATTGTATAAAATATTTTATCCTCCTAAACCTAACGTTTGCTAAACTTTTCCCAATAATTTGGCCATCTATGCATATTAATGTTGTTTTATACGTTTAAGAACAATCGATACAAAAATAACAGAAACAGGATGCAAACAGATGAGAATCCAAAAGGGGACCAATATGTGAATAATACTATGAACAGTAATATTGCTATAGTACCTGAAGTACATAAGGGTTACTGGATACTGTGGCACTGGATGCTGGACACTCTTTTAAGGGCAATGTTGTCCTATTTTTGCAACCCTAAGTCTATATAAACACTTACTATTGAGCAAAAACTGTGTTGGGCAGCAGAGAACACAAAATTAAATACATTATTTAGACTTTGAAGCACGAATCAATAAGAAGAAGAAGTACTTCTGCATATTAGAGGAAGAACATCACTGTTTCATTAGGGTGAATTTTCTTTTCTCTTCAATTTCGTACTTGTTGTTGATTCTAATATGTATAATGATATTGTTAGATGCTCTGAACTTTTGTTTAAAATTATGAACTAAGTTTTATTGCTAGGATTACAATGTGAACTCAATATGTAGCTTGGATTGATTATTTTTCTTTATTCATCATGTTGGTATTGAATTGTTCAATTTGTTCTATGCTTAATGCTTCTAATTATATGGCAATGAATTAGAATAATTTGGGAACCTTAATGAACTTGAAAAAGGAAATTTTGTGTTAGCCATAGATTAATTGATGTATGATCATTGCAAGTAGCTTTGATTTTCATATGAAATAGGGATATACTTGTATGGCATATATGATTATTTAGAGAACTTAAACTTAATGAATCTTATTTCGGTTTGATTATCATAAGAATATTGGTAATTGATTGAATGAGATATACTTACTTGACCATCGAAACAAGCTTATGAAGATATTAAAGTTCTTGGTTAACAATTCATATTGATAGTTTAAAAGGGAGTAATTAGATTCAAGTAAAGTATTAAAGGATTATTGTAATTCTAAGCATTTGAGTATTGGTGCTGTTACATTTGTTCTCTTTGCTCAATTCCTGTAATTAATCTTTTTGTTTAGTTATTTTAAATATCAAAATCTTAAATTATCATTCATTTAAATAAGAATGGGAGGATACAATTTTAGTACCTAGCAAGTAGTAATATAATTCCTCATAGGAATGATACTCTCTCATCAAATATTACTTGTTATGATAACGTGTACTTGTATTTAAAGTATATACATACAAAATACATAACAACAAGCTTGTATCGCAATAAAAATCTGGAAATATGAACGCCCCAACGTTATATGTCCAATGCACTGGTGTACATTCAATCCACTATGAACACCCCAGCGTTGAGCTTGTAACGCCCAAGTGTTCTCTCAATAGTGACCTAGTTTTGCACTTCCAACACTTAAAAAATACAAAACCCGCTATTCCCGAGCATCCTAAATAGTTCAAATACACTTTATAAACCCAGAAAAGTACACAAATATGCTCCGATACCATTGTTGAGTGTATCTAATGGTATATGCATGTGATAGTGTGTTTATTGAAATTTTATAAATACATGTCAAACACATATTTGCATAACAGAACAATATATAGTTAATTAACAAATACATATTGAATCGAATCAAACACAATAACAAGTTACAAAAGTTACCCTTGAAGAACTTCGGTGAGGAATTCTAAATTTGAAGTTCACACGAAAGTGTAATACTTGGCAATTCTAGTTCATAACAATCCAATAAGATTACAAAGCTAGAATGGTAGCTTGAATTCTAGAAAAATCAAATTCGTACATGATTGGTTCAGTTCAACACTTGAATATTCTCTCAATTTGGCTAAGAATATATTATGGACTTACTTGAAACAATTTCAAACTTATACTTATATATGGCCAAAATAGGGACTATATTGGAAACTTTCAAAGTTCATTTTCTTTCATTCTTTGACTGCTTGCCACTTGTCATACATTCATCTTATACATGGGCCAAGTGTCATTCATGCATTACATGCATATGCCAAATGTCATATATTAAAAAGCTATGCATGCCATTTGTCAAAAATCCATTTTCATGCAAAATAGACCTATTTACAACATTTATAAACTTTGTTCCCCATTTTCCTGATAGATTCTAAAACAAATCTTGCTTTCTAATTTTTTTTTGAATCAAACCGGTCAATCAATTTCGTTACCCAGTGCTCAATGAGAACAATTTATATTGTGAGACTCCCTAAGTTCACACCCATTTGTTTTATAAAACTCTTCTGGAAGTCCATGAATGATGCGCTAAAGACACGTTATAAATATTATAGAATGGCACATTGAACCATACAAGTTGAGGTCAGCCATATCCATATAATCTTTCTATCACTTATATCTAAGAAGAGTAGAGATATAGATCATCACCATCAAATATTTATATGCTTGACCATGAATTTATCTCAAGATTTTTATTTTTGTAAACAAAATCTGCAAACTTCTTTGTTATATTATTTAACCTTATGAAAAGCCCTTTTATGGGGTTTCTGCTTGTGGCTATAACACTTTTTGAAATACAATCTCTAAGCATTAAGATATACAACTCACCCATATGATCTGACGAATCCCATATCTATACACACTAGACTCTATAAGCATCAGACTATACCTAATGACACCTAGAGGTCAGACCATGAAAGGTCTTTGACATACGTGGAATCAAAGTATGGTGGATCACTCACAAGCTCACCGTGGCACTCAGGTCAAAGGACCATGAATACTACTCAATTTGAGAAGACCCTCCATTGACAGCTCTATAGGATGTCTATTAGAGGTCCTTATGAGTCTGTTCAATACCAGTCCTTACTGAATACCTATATGCCTATACAAGCTTACTTTAATCTCACAGTCTGCTAAGATTAACCGGCTGGATAATCTAGATATAGATATATACTAATCCAAAAGGAATACTAATCGACCTATGTCGACAACCTTAGATCAAGAACAATATTTTCGAGAACATGCTACATAATGGCATTTTCTAGCACCATTTTGTAACTCCTTACAATTATGTCATTAATAATATATTCTCCGGTCTTTGTCCCTATTTCAGACAATATTCTAACTTAACACAGACCTAAACTCTTTTAAATCAGATCTAAACTCTTTTAAATCTACAATGTTTGAAAGGTTACAATCTTAACACTATATAATTAATTATTAATGATTTATTTGATATGTTCATTGCATAAATATTAAATAAACATATTTTCATAGAATAATTTGAATGGCCCGTAAGCACTAACTCCAGCACATATAATTAATGACTAACACCAAACTCCACGCAACAATTTACAACCATTTATTGCATGAATAATAAAATTAACAACCATTAATATATGCCTACCCATCAAGAATACAAAAATAAAATTATTTAATGCTATATTAAAATAGACATGAGTTTGGGTTTTATGCAAATTGCAAGAGCGATTTTACAAAAAACTTTATAACTATTTTAATTTAGCAACAAAAGGGTATAAAAAAATTACATCAATTACAAATTTTAATAAATGTTCTCCGTCAATACCAATAAATTTTATACACTGTATCTTGCACCAACGCACTACTTATATGGGTGAGTTGATTAATTGTGGAAGATCTAATTTTTTATTCTTAATTTTTCTCTTTCAGAAAAAACTCAACCTAAAGGAAGCACAAAAAGAATGTAGAAAGTGATTCTAAAATTCTCTTTTTATAATTTACGTACTCTTATTCTATCTAAGCTTCAAATCCTAATAAGATTATGATAAAATAATATACTTATATTATTTTAATTTAAATAATTAAAAGGATAAGTCCTTATTTGATAATGGTTAACTTATCATAACTATTATCTTAACCATTATCAGATAAGGATAACTTAGATAATTTATAATTACCTAATTTAAATAATAATTTAATTATTTATTTAATTTCATAACTATTATAGATTGGACCAACAATTGATCAATGAATTTAATTAAATTAAACATGGGCCAATAAAATTAATTAATTGATCTTAATAGTTTAATCAAATTAAACTTAGGCCAACTAATATTTTAGATTCAACAATTAACTTATAGTCTATATTAGTGTTTTATAGTGCCAGCATAGGGACCTATAAAATTAAGCTCCAATAAATTAAATCATTTGATTAAACTCTTTAATCAATATGATTTTATTTATTAATTTTATATTACTCTACTAAAAATATAAAATAGAACTCTTAATTTTGCAAATAAATTATAACATAGAAAACTGTTTTTGTCCATTTAATATTCATTTCATATAGATCAATCTTTCACAAGTATTCATATTTAAAATTATGTCGAGTGTCCGTTAATCTTTTTAATTACATCTTTATCTTTAATCCACATTAATCCTCTTTTGAATGTTTAATTTGTGAAATCCACAAATTTATTTTAGCCCTTAAAGATATCTGAGCACTAATTATGTTCGAGACAAGAATAAATTATCAAAGAAAAAACTTATCTAATTTATTTTCAGAATGAGTGAATTCCATATCTATGAGAAATCTTCCCAGTCATCTATTTTTTTATATCTATAAAATACTTAATAATTGATTGAAAATATTTACAGTCTTTCTCTTGTAGATTAATAAATATAATTCAATGAATAGGAGTTTATTAATTACTCAAGATTAAGATAAATTCTCTTTACTAGTAGAGATTAACAAAGAATTAATTTTATCGTAGTCCAGTTCTATATAATCAATATTATACAAAATACATCCATTTTGTTGGTGTTATGATATTTATAACGTAGCGGAATAGAAATTAAAAGTTTTTTAATCTTTGTTTTCATCAGATAAAAATGTTTTTTTTATCTCAAGATCTTATGAACATATTGATTTGATGTTTAAAATAAATAAAAATTACAAAAATATATATATATATATACTTTGCATCCACGCAAAATTTTCTTCTACAAAAAGATTTCAAACCAAACTTTTTGTACTATAGTGAGAGGAAGAGTAGGCTTCCAATTTTTTTTTTCCTTCTAAAGACAAAAATACTTATTTTGAGAGTGTTATTTTTTCATATGATATGTATGTCTCCTTTTTTTAGAATGTTCTCCTTTTAAAATGTCTTTAAAATAATAAACTATTATTATTTTAATTTAAAATTTTAATTAATAATATTTATTAATTAAATTATTATCTCTTAAAAAGAGACTTAATACATGTAAATCACATAAAGTCTCACTCTTTATGGTTAATATATAATACCTAACAATTGAGTATTATAAAACTTCCAAAATAAATGGACTAATAGTATTTTAATAAAAGTAACATATTCTTTTTGATAATTGCAAAAATTAATATTTTATTCATTTAATTTTTAAATTAAATATTTAATTATATTTGGATAAGATATTATCTATATTAATTAATTAATTTTATCCAAATATAAAATATACGTATTTTGAAAATAATTTTCTAGATACAAACAATTTGTACAATAACCCAATTCATTTTAATTATTCACTGTAATAACTAAAGAGGTGGTATTGGAGATTTATAGATCTACAATTTTAAGCTCCAATAAATTTTTAAATATTTAATTAAATTCCTTAATAATGAATCTAATTTATCAATTCCAGTGTTATTCCACTAAAACCTAGAATTGTACTCTTGAAATTACAAATATAATTAATTTACTCAGAAAACTTAGAGCAGTCCATTGATTCAATTACTACATGTAATTCAACCCTCATAGATGGTTCATAATTAGAGCTAGATTAATTACTGTTTTACCCTCTAATTACTTCTTTATCAGTAAGTACTATTAATTCACCAGTAAATGGTTAATTTGTAACATTGTTACAAATTGAGTGCTCTAACTATTAATTCCAAAATTAACCCTTAAAGGAAACCTTCTTTCTAACTTCCATTAGAAATGAATAGATTCCATATTTATAAATCACATTCCCAACCATTTATCTCATTATGCCATAAAATATAAGTTTTTAATCTGTTTTTCAGACAAACTGCAACGAGTATTTTAAATGACACAATGACACAAACAAGAGTTTATAATCACTCAGGATTGAGGTTGATCTACATATGATCATTAGTTGACGTTATTTTAATTTTTAATTAACAACGATATTTTACATAAGAATTCAAATTACGTTTGGTTTAGCTCTATATAATCATATTATATAAAGTGCCTCCACCGTAATGTCACTATATTAGTGATTTGGATAAAATCACCACATTATTAATATATATGGACCACAATAGTAATATTTAATTAAAGATTCTAAACTTTAATTAATTTATTATAGATTTGTTTCTATTTATTATCTATAACTTTAATCCTCTTATATATAACAATTATATACTAAAGTTATAGTTACATAAATAAACAAGAAAATTTTCTAATATTTAGGTCATAAAATTATGAACACTTTTCAAGTATAAAATTACAACTTTATTTATTTTATTAAAATAGTACAAGTACATGCTTTTAGGGCACTATCCCTAACAATCTCTTACTTGCAATAAAGCAGGTGAGATATGTCTCTTAAATCCATGTCGTCCACATGAACCTCAAATTTCTATCTAGTAATGTCTTGGTGAATAGATCTGCAAGATTATTTTTAGATGCTATCTTCATGACTATCACATCACCTCTACGCACAATTTCCTTTATTAGGTGATACTTTCTCTCTATATGCTTTGCTCTCTCATAGCTCCTGTGTTCCTTAGAATTCGCCATGGTAAAGGGTTAATAGTTTATTCATGTTTGGAACAACTTCTAGATCAGTGAACAACTTCCTAAGCCATACTGCTTCTTTAGTTATTTTGCAAGCTGCTATATATTCATCCTTAATGGTTGAATCAATTGTGTTAGATTATTTTACACTTCTCTAAACTATGGCTCTGCCAGCAAGAGTAAACACTGACCCAAAAGTCGACTTTCAACTGTCTTTGTCTGATTGAAAATTAGAATCAATATAACCAGTGAGGTTCAAGTCTCTATTTGAATACACAAGCATATAGTTTCTCATTCTCCTAAGATACTAGAGAATGTGTTTTACCGCAATTCAATGAGCCAATCTAGGGTTGAATTAATAACGATAAACTATTCCCACTACATAGCAAATGTCAGGCCTCGTGGATAATATAGCGTATATAAGGCTGCCAACTACTAAGGCATAAGGAACCTATCTTATATCTTCTTCCTCTTAAGGTGTCTTAGGATACTACTCTCTAGAAAGAATAATTCTATGTCGAGTCGGTAGTTGACCTTTCTTGAAATTTTGCATCAAAAATTATATAAGCACTTTATCAATATATGATGCTTGAGTAAGTGCTAAAGTTTGTTCTTGCGGTCTCGAATAATTTGGATCCCAAGGACATAATTTGCCTCTCCCAAATCTTTTATTTGGAAGTGCTCAGCCAGCCATTTCTTTATGTTGGATAGTGTTTCTACATTATTCATAATGAGTAAAATGTCATTCACATAAAGTACGAAGAAATTTACATTTTTGTTCTTAATGTACTTGTATACACAAGATTCATCAACATTTTGCTCAAAACCATAAAGTTTAATTGTTTAATTAAACATTAAGTTCTAAGACCTTGGAACCTTTTTAAGTCCATAAATAGACTTGAGCAACTTGTAGATTTTTTGCTATTGGCCTTCTGCTGCGAACCCCTATAGTTGCACCATGTAGATGTTCTCTTCAAGATAGCCATTCAAAAAGGTCGTCTTGATGTCCATTTGTCATATCTCATAATCAAGACATGCTGCAATTAACAAGAGGATGCGAATGGGTTTGAACATGGCTATTGGTGAGAAATTCTTTTTATAGTCAACTCATTCTTTTTGGGTATAACCCTTTACCACAAGTTTGCTTTGAAAGTCTCTAATTTTTTATCCACGCCACTTTTCTTCTAAAAGATCCATTTTCACTCAATGGGCCTGACATATTCAGGTGGATCTATAAGTTCCCAGACTAAATTAGAGTATATAGACTTAATTTCTTAGTTCATGGCTTCTTGTCATTTTTCTTTATTATAATCTTCCATTGCATGTTTGTATGTTAATGGAACATCTTGGCTTGTGTCAGACACTACTACTTTTGACTCTCTCTCTTCTCTATAATGAGGAGATAGTCTCATTATCCTCATATTATATTAAGGTTCTAAGGTGTTTTCATCAGAATTGGTGGTTACCCAATTTTTTCGTTCACTAACTGTCGATGGTGAAAATCTGATCTGATAAGAAATCATTTTCTCTAGTACAATCTTACTACAAGATTTAAAGTTTAATATATAATATTTCTTAAAATAGTAGCGTTCATCAATATAATCACTCTATTTTCTTAAAGATTATAAAACAAACCTCTTTTTGTGTCTTTAGAGTAGCCTACAAATAGACAAATTTCTGTTCGCAATTTTAACTTTCCAGTCTTTTCTTTTAGCACATGTGCAAGATACCCCCATATGCAAAAATGCCATAAACTAGGCTTATTTTCATTTCACATCTCTAAAAGTGTAATTTGAGTAGATTTAAAAGGTATTACATCCAAAATGTAGGCCGTGGTTCGTAATGCATAATTCTAAAATAAAGACAGTAAAGAAGAGTAGCTCATTATAGACTTAACCATGTCAAACAAGGTTCTATTTTACCTTTCTGTAACACCATTCTGCTGTGGTATTCCTAGTGTTGTAAGTTAGGGTAAAATCTTATTCTCTAATATGTGATCCTTGAACTCTATGTCAAGGTATCCATCACCTCAATTTGATTGAATGGTTTTAAATATTTTACCTAATTGCTTTTTAGCTTCTGCTAAGAATTCTTTGAACTTCTCAAAAGTCTCAAATTTTCTTTACATTAGGTAAACATAACGTATCTTGAATAGTTATAAATAAATGTGGTGAAGTATTCATAACTGCCTCATGCTTGTACATTTAATAGACCGCAGACGTTAGTATGTACAAGCTGAAGTAGTTCTTTGACTTTTTCACCCTTAGCTGAAAAGGGTTTTTTAGATATTTTACCTTTTAAACAAGACTCATATACAGGAAGAGTGCCAAAGTTTACCTCTCTTAAAGGACCATCCTTTACTAACCTATTGATCCTATCTAGATTAATATGACTTAACCTAAGATGCCAAAGATATGTGTCATCATTTAGAGAAACCTTTTTCCTTTTAATAGATTTAGAATGTTTTATTCTAAATAGTTCGAAATTAAGCAGTGAAGGCTCATCGGGCCTTAAAACATAAAGTCCAGTTTTTAATTTTGTATAACAAATATCTAAACAATTTCTATCAATAATAATATCATTATTATAAAAAGAAATATTAAATAACTATTCATGCAACTTAGAAATAGAAATCAAATTCCTTTTGAATCCAAGAACAAAATAAACATAATTTAAAATAAACAATTTGTTCCCAAAATTCAATCGAGCTACTCCCACTACTAAAGTTGAAACAACTATGCTCTTACCAACTCATATAGTAAAATCTCCATCGGCAAGTTCTTTGGAAGAACTAAGCATCTGTAAGGAAGAACAAATATGGTTAGTGGCTATCTAAGGAGATAATTTATCTTCTACTAAACATACTTCTAAAACTAGTAAATTACATTTACTTTTGTTCTTCTTTTCCTTAACCGCGGAGAGGTACTCTTCATCTATGATGGCTCCATAGATTTTTACTTGGTGTATTAGGTTGATCATGTTCAAAACATGCTCATGCATTGAAACTCTTTCCTTCATTTTAGCGTTCATTTAGCTACGATTAGCTTCATGGCGGCTTTGTTCCGATTGCAGGCCAAACATCGCTTGAAGAGAATCTCATATCTCATGTGCGATCTCTAAGTGCTCGTGCTTCATCCTGAGGACATCGTTCATACTAGCAAGCATATAGTAACAGACCTTATAATTGGCCTGTATCTATTGTAGGGTGTTGATTATTCTAGGGTGCTTGCATGTGGGATGTGTTCATCATACAAAAAATATACATATCTCATATATATATGTGCACAACGAAAGATTAAAATTAATACAATGAACACATGTTATACATATTTATCAAATGAAAAAACGAGATTGAGAAATTTAACCCATTAAGCCTTTGGATTAATTTGCTTGAAGTCCACCATGAAATGAAACTTTGATTAATCCTAGCAATCAACAAGGGTGGGTTTGATTGTCTAGAATAGCAGTATGTTAATCCAGCATTTAGTTTAACTTTTAAACTTGATTCAAAGTTAAACTCTTTAACTTAGTTAAATTTATTTTTCCTTTTATTCAACTCTTGAATAAAATCAAATTTAATTCATGTTTTAATGGCTAAATTAATTGGAGAAGATGATGAATAGAAAATGTTTTCAACTCTTGAAACGTTTCAATTTTCGTTCTCCATTTCTTTCTTAATTTTCTAGCCAACCAAAAATACTTAACATTTGTTTTAATCAAATTAAATTAATTTGTTTTATTTTTTGTTCAACACTTGAACAATTAAAATAAATCTACTTTAGTTATTATATTTAGTAACCATTTATATATTTGTTTTGTTGTTCTAACACTTAAAATAAAAAAACAAAGAATTTCAATTTCTTAAATTGAAATGGCCACCAAAAGTACATAATCTAAAACTTATGAATTTTGAATTTCATTTTTCTTTATATACTAATGCATAAATTTTAAACTAATTTGAATTTCATTTGCATTTAATTTAACTTAACGTAACCTTAGTTAGGTTAGTTTAACTTAACCCTTAAGTTAAATAAATATTTTAACTATAGTTAACCAACTTAACCATGGTTAGGTTAACCTTTACTTAACCATTAAGTAAAGTTAACTTAACTTAACCATATGGTTAACCTTTAACCATAGTTAAGTTAAATCATTTATTTAATAATTAAATAAATAAATATTTATTTTAATTATTTAACAATTAAATAATCATAAAGTGAAATTACATTTATATCCTTACTAGGTTATCAAGTTAACCTAAAGTGGGTCCCACCATTTAACCATATACTTTAGTTAACTTAACCTTAGTAATTTGCTAAATTATACTGTATTGAACCATCCAATACGGTAAACTGCCCAAGTGCTCAAAGAGTATATTTCATATTGAGACTCTTTAGGTCTACACCCGATTTGTTAAATAGAACTATTCTATGAATTCATAATCGATGCCCCACGCACACATTACGAATATTATAAATCAACATGTTAGACCATACAAGTTGAGGTCATAATATATACGTATAATCCTTCCATCATTTATACCCTGGATGTGCGGGGATATAGATCAGCACTGTCAATCTTCATTTGCTCATCCTTAAACTTATCTCTAGATTCGTATCTCGATAAACAATATATGCAAACACTTTTGCTATATTGTTTAATCCTGTGAAAAACTTTTTTCTCGGGTTTATGCTTGTGGCCACAAGACTTTATGAAATACAATCTCGGAGCATAGGATATACAACTTACCTACGTAAGCTGACGGATCCCGTATTTGCGCACACCGAACTCCATATGCATCTAACCATACCCAACAACACATAGCGGTTAGACCATGAAACGTCTCTGACATATGTGAAACCAAAGCATGGTGGATCACTCACAAGACCACCATGGCGCTCAGGTCAAAAGATTACGAATACTACTCAACTCAAGAGGACATTCCTTAAATATGATATCTATTGGGGTCATCGTGAGTCTGTTCAGTATCCAGTCCTAACTGGATACCCGCATGCCTATACAAGCTCTAAGCTCATGGTCAGCTAAGAACAACCATCTGAACCGGTCAGATATAGACATACAATAATCTATATAAAGTGAATTCAATGATAGACCCGCATTGGTGAATATAGATTAGAAATATTATGTTTGAGACATACTTACATAATAATATTTCTTAGCACCTATTGCAACTTTTTGCAACTATATCATTACAAGTATACTCTCATGTCTTTGTCTCATTATAGACAAGGTTCTAACTCTTTATACCTCGCTGACTCTTATAAACTGTTAACTCTTAGCATTTATAACTCTTAGCTTTGCTAACTATTAGTTTTGATCTAAACCCTTTAGACCAGATCTGAATTATTTTAGATTAAACAGTGTCTGTAATGTTACAAGCATTATACCATATAAATATAAATATTAACAATTTTTATTCGAAATGTTTATTGTATAAATATTAATAATTAATATTCATACAATATTAGAATAACACGTAAGTACCAGCTCTAACATCTATTTCTCATACTGCTCCCGTACATTATGAAGAGCATTAGCTGTAGGTTCCAAAGGACACTCCTCCATAAGGGCAAATTTTTGGTCCTCATAGATTAGCACAATATTAATATTGCTTTTTCATTTTACAAAATTATCACGGTCAATTTCTCATTTGCTAAGAGGGCTATGATAAAGTTTGTTTCAGACATGATGTTGAAATAAATAAAGCAATATTAAGAATACTTGGATAAATATCATAGTATTTTTTGGAATAGTAAACGTGATGCATAAATGTATTATATTTAAACACATAAATTAATACTAATCCACGATAGTTCAATTTAACAATTAATACGCCATCGTAGGATAGGTCACAGTAATTTTAAATTAAAATTGAGACTATCTCAAATTAATGGGCAAATTTAAAAATATTTCATATTTTTATTTACTTATTAACTACCATTTTATTTTAGTTAGATATAATTAACCACTTAATTATTTTTTTGTGAGTGTAACACATTATTTCGAATCAACATGACTTAACTCAAAATTATCGCCGTAGAGTAGGTCAATTATGAGATACATCACTCAATCCTATCTCTAAGATGTCAACTTTGTTATTGGCATAGGCGGACACCCTCCGCGGGGAGGACAAAATTAAAGTATCGTGAGGCGTCATCTATATCTCATGATGTTGTACTAATAACGGAGATCGATGAGTTCATTGTCATGTATCATCTCCCACTTACTATTTTTAACTATGTGTTTTTCTAATTTATAAAACATATTATATTTTATAACCTTAGCAAATTATTATATTTCATATAACAAATTATTAGGTTTAATTAATTAATCCTAATAAAGTTTAATCTTATTGGACCTAGGTTCATTAGTCTAAATATTCCTTTTATATGGACCTAACAATTTAGGTGAACCAAGCTTTCAATTATAGGATTTAATTAATTATTTTATAATTAATAAAATTAATAATTTTATTAATAATTTTTTAAGTAGTCCTTAATCAAACTATTTAATATAAGTTACTTAGAATAATGTGAAATTACTAAATTTAACTATTAAATCTAATTTTACATTATTTTATTAATTATGCAAGTTCTAAACATGGTAATTAATTCACTAATTTAATCTTATTAATAATAACGTACCATAATAAAATAAACTATTTAAATTCTAATTATAGCATATATGCATATCATATTATAATAATATGAATAAGTACAAATGCATGACATGTTATTATGTATGATCATATTATAATTCATCACATAAATAAATAAGATAAATTAACATTTTTAATTTAACTTTGGCTGAGTTCTTTAAAATTTTTAATTACAACTCATAAAATAAAAATAATAAAATTATACAATAGGTACGACACGCAAGCCCAGTTGCACATGATTTTTTTAAGTCTATAACAAACCCAATCTATTCTCTTTGTAATTTTATATGCATGAGCTTAAGAGTTTTTCTTAGTCCCATTGTATATTTTGTAAAGTAATCAATTCTTAGATATTTTTTCTCAAAATGAATTTTATCCGTATAAAGCCTAAACATCAAAAAAATTAAAATCCAATTTTATTTGAACTTTAAAATCAAAGAATAACGTTTTGTTGCCCTAATTACACCTAGGGCAAAAGCAAGAAGGTTGCTGCCCATAGTGCCAGCCGCTGCTGGCGTGTGGCCTTTGACCATCACTCGGGCAACAACTTGAAGGCTATGTCAACAGCCAGTGGCAGTGGCTTAAGGCCACTCAGCAACATTACGTATGGCCATAAATGGCAAAGCTGCTAACAGTTGGCACCTGCCAGGGTCAAAAGCAATTGCTTTTATTTGCACGGTCATGGCCATGGGCTAGAAGCAAATACTTTTATGAAATAAAAGGCAATTGCATGGACGGCATTAAAGAAAATTTACGAATGGCATGTAATTCAACTTCAAAGCCCAACTCATCTTCTTCGTATGGCAAAAGGAGCATGGTGGCACTGTGCTTTTTCGTCTTCTTAATCTTTTTTTTTTTTCGTCTTCTACTTTTTCTGATTTTTGAATCTCCATTAACAAATAAAATAAAATAAAAATATTACAAAATATTCAATACCCTTTTATAAGTTTATAGAATTCTGATCTCATCAAAATAAAAACAATTAAATCTAATCTTAGAAGACTATAAAATTAACTATCAAAATGATCCGCGCATAAAACTTCCATTCATCATATGAATGTAATAAAAATACAAGCATCCACCTTACACATATACCAATAAATCATAAAATTAAAAATATATATTCAAGAAATCATTGCTTTGATATCAATTATTAGTTTTATAACATTCATAACACAACGGAATAGAAAACAAAAAATTTTTAATCTTTATTTTCATAAAAAAAAATACTCTTTTTATCTTAAGATCTTATGAATATATGGATTTGATGTTTAAAATAAATTAAAACTAACAAAAATATAAATATACCTTGAATTTACGCTAAATTTTCTTTTACTAAAGGATTTTAAATCAAGCCTTTAGTACTAAAATGAGAGGAAGGGTAGGCTTTCAATTTTTTTTCTTTCAAAGAAAAATTATGTATTCTAAGAGAGAATATACTTTTTATGGTATGTTATGTGTGTCTCTTTTTTTTTAGATTATGTTTTCCTTTTAAAATATCTTTAAAATAATAAATTATTATTATTTTAATTTAATAATTTAGTTAATAATATTTATTAATTAAATTATTTTATCTTAAAAAGAGACTTAATACATATAAACCACATAGTGTCTCACTATTTGTGGTTAACATATAATACCCAATAATTAAGTATTAGAAGACTTCTAAAATAAATAGACTAATAGTCTTTTAATAAAAGAAAATTATTAAAATTAAAAGAAAAATCTTTTTAATAATTTATAAAATTATCTTTAAGATTTTATTCATTTAATTTCTTAAATTAAATATTCAATTATATTTAGATAAGGTATTATTTATATTAATTAATTCTTAATTAATTAATTTTATCTAAATATAAAACATACGTATTTTGAAAGCTATTTTTTGAATTCAAACAATTTGTATAATAACACAATTCATTTTAATTGTTCACTGTAATAACTAAAAATGTGATAATGTGGACCTATGGACCTATAATTTGAAGTTCCAATAAATTTTTGAATAATTAATTAATTCAATATATTAATTTCAGTATTATTCCACTAAAAATCTAGAATTACACTCTTCAAATTGCAGATATAATTTACTTAGAAAGTTTAGAGCAGTCTATTGATTCAATCACTACATGCAATTCAACCCTTTATAAATGGTTCATAATTAGAGTTAGGTCAATTACTGTTTTACCCCTCTAATTACTTTTTTTTTGCTTAAGTACTATTAATTAACCAGTGAATAGTTATTTTTAACATTGTTACAAATTGAGCACTCTAACTATTTATTTTCAAAATTAACCCTTAAGGGAACCTTCTTTCTAACTTCCGTTAGGAAGAAATGGATTTTATATCTATATATCACATTCCCAACTGCTTATCTCATTATGCCACCAAAATAAAAGTTTTTAGCCTGTTCATCAGACAAACCGAAACAAGTATTTCAAATGACACAATGACACAAACAGAAATTTATTATCACTTAGGATTGGGGTTGATCTACATATGATCATCGGTTGACGTTATATGAATTCTTAATTAACAATAGTATTTTATATAAGAATTCAAATAACGTTTGGTCCAGCTTTATATAATCATATTATATAAAGTGTTTCCGCTAAAATGTCACTAAATTAGTGATTCAAATAAAATCACCACATTCTTAATATCTATGGACCACATTAGTAATATTTAATTAAAGATCTTAAATTTTTATTAATTTATTATGAACTTTTTTCTATTTATTATCCATAACCTTAATCCTCTTATACATAACAATTATATACTAAAGTTATGGTCACATAAATAAAAATGAATTTTTTGATATTTACGTTATAAAATTATAAACACTTTACAAGTATAAAATTATAACTTTATTTATTTCATAAAAAACATTACAAGTACATGCTTTTATAGCACTATCTTTAACACATTTTCTATGTCATTATATAAAATGATCCGAATAAGACCATATCATACAATATACATATGGATTACATTTATAGTCTATCAAATGAAGTTTTTGTTTTCATTCAGACTAAGAATTTATTTATATTATTATGCTTAAATTTAATACTCTAGTATATAGTTATTATATATTAAGTTTAAAATTATATATAATAATAAAAAAAAATTATAATATTTAAATAAAAAAAATCAAAATTGTAAAATATAAAATTAAATGAATTACCTCTATTATATTTTTCAATTGTATCTAAATATAAATAATTATATTTTGAGAACACACCCCTAACAGTTTAAAGTTTCTGATTTTTGTTTCATTTAGAATAACTAGACACTATATATCCAAATATAATAAATAATCACAACAACCAGTAAGAAACAACAGTTATGAAACCATGTAGAAACAATTCCACACACTAAAACCCTGTAAAAACGTTACTTAGAAAACAAAAACTTGTCTCCTGGATGCATGCAATTTGCAATCTGAAGAAATCAAGCTTAATGAAATTAACAAAGAGAATCTTGTCCAAATATAAATAAATAGACGATAACCTACCCAGTTCAACTCAATTCTAACGGTTGATATCAAACAAATAATTTTGTCAACTTCATGCGAACAGTAAACAATATTAAAGGTGGAAGATACAAAAGAAAAAGGGGGAATTCAATACAACCTAACCTTCTGTAAAGCGAATAAGTGATAGCCAATTGTACTACAGAAGATGGGTAAAGCTGGACTACATATAAGCGCATGAGATTAAGTTATAATCTTTTACGGTTGTCTTATTACTTGTCGTAAGAGCCACTAACACTTGTCGAAAGAATCAAAATTCAATTTTTGCAAAACAAGATAAAAAAGAATAAGAATCTGATGAAAACTGAATATTGTATTTATTATTAAAGAATAAAAATATTTCTGAGCGAATTTTTTTTCTTTTATAAAAAATGTTTCATAATTTTATAATTTTTTAAACAATTGTATTTTCTTTTTATAAATTTTCTAAATATAAATCAAATCACTCTTCATCCAATCACTATTAAAAAACAAGTTTCTCATAACAAAAATATTTTATCACAAAGTATGACTTAAGATACATCAATTCCATCACCTAAAGTAAATTAATATATGTGTGATATAATGCAACTATCATATAATTTTAATAGAATTTTATTTTAAAAAAAATCTCATATGATAGTTGATGTGACATTACTAAGTGGCAAGATGATGTGATATTAGGTGATTGTTGACATGATGCTTACTATATAGAAAGTAAAAGTAAGATTGATAGGTAACGTGATAAGTCATGACAAATAATATAAAAAAATTACTATTATTAATTTTATAGCAAAAAACAATGCTATATTATTATATTTTATATTAATAATCTATAATTTTAAATGATTATAACTAAATTATTATCACAATTTTATAATAAAAACTAGAATAAAATTATGATATTTTAAATTAATAATCTATAATTTTGAATGACTATAATTAAATATTATTATTTTTGATATACATTTATATTTTCTGTTCAATAAATTTTAATTGAAGCATACATTTTTTATTGCTAAAATACTAAATCAATTCATTAAATATAATTACTTATAATGTAATTACATCCATAATTATTCCCAATCATGAATATGATCTATATCAACATATACCGCCAATACAACTTAATATAAACCTTCTCTTCAAACCCTTGAAGTGTTACATAAGTTGCCATTTTCTTCACAACATCAATTACGATGTCTGAAATTGAACTGCGATCCCTCCCTCTACTACATGTTAAAGGTCGTTGGGTTACTTAGCAAGAATTATAGTTTCTACCACTAGAACAAATAAGATAAATTATTAGTTGAATTTCAATAGGCTTTTTTTTGTGCAAAATTATTAGTGATGACTTAAGTATAACATGATCATAAACTGGAAGATGGTATCACAAGATTCACAGCAGAGCCATTTATAATTAGCCTTATATAGACTTTTGAAATATATCACCTAGAAATCATAACTGCAGTTTACTTCCAAAGAAAAAGTGTTCCAAAGATACTATTGGGTTTGTATTTGTAAGTAGGCTCAACAAGTTCAGTTGTGCCACTTGTTCAATTAAAAAGCCCAAAAGTAGATTTAAAGAAATTGACAAAGTGTTATTAAGAAAAGGCCTAAGGGATTAAAATTTTGAATTTAACCTTAATAGATAGGTAAAGTTTGATTTGTTTTTTACAATGTACTTCCTAAATAAAATAGGAAATACGCGGAAAGGACAAAAATAAGTTTGATTTCTAATTTATAGTCCCTTTTTAATTATGATGAATGAATAGAAATACAATCATAGTTGTTAAATCCTTATTTAATCTCCATTCATTATGAAATCACACATTACTTGCACACACTGGAATCCTATTTTGAATTTACTTCAACCACTATATAAAAGAACGTTTTCTTATAATTTATACATTTAATTTAAGATAGACAAAATCATGATACTCTTGAGATTTTTAAGCAATCTTTAAAAGTAACCTTTAGCAATTAAAATAATTTATTGCTTTTCTAAATACTTTCTACACATAATACTCAATTTTTTTTAATTCTTTATGGTCTTAAGCGTTGGAGTATTTTTGTTTATAGAAGGATGAACTTATTCTTGAATTCTTGAAGTAATTTAAAAATAAACGTAGAGGGGAGACGGTGATGTTCTCTTTTTTGTTTTTGAAGAATCAATGGCGTAAAGGTAATTTCTTGAGGTTCTAAAAGCCAGGAACTTTAGTGGCGTTGATTGTGGGGAAGTCAAAAAGGACTTTCTCGTCCTAAAATCCAATGTGTTATTTTACTTAAATCAAATAGCAAATCTTTGAAAAATATGTTGAAATATGGGTGTGTGAGTGTATGTGTGGTTAGTGAAATATAAATATGTGTCATACACAACATACAATAGAAACATAATACACATTTGAAAATGACAATCTTCAAAGAAATAATTCTACTACAATAAGAAAATATACTTTGAAGAATCTGTGTGTAGTTTAAATAATTTGAAACATGTAGAGTCTTACCTTGAAGCATTCTCGGAAATATTTTTAGACTTTGACTTCAGTGGGCTCAAAGCTCAAGAATGGTACCTCTTGATTTCTATAGGAGTTTGTTTTATAAAGCTTAACACTTAAGTTTTTTTTATTTTTTCCTCTCACTCGGCCTATCTAACTTTTAAGAATAATAATGAAAACCAAATTTTCTTTTCTTTTCTTAAATGGCCAAAAAAAAAATTATATCTTTCTGTAGCCTGTTATGGTCGAACCAACCCAACCCAAAATGAAAACTCATTTGGATGTTTAGCTAACTTTTATTAAAGGACATATATTCACTAATCTAATGACAAGACTCGACCCGAGACCTTCTACTATAGATCCCAGCGGCCCTACCGGGCACTCCGACGGAAGTTTCTCCGAACCTAACTGGGTAAGTTGAGAAATTCCGCGAAGCGAACCCCTTTTTAATTCTTGTTACTACTAAGAAGGTCTAGTAATATACATGAAAACGACATCTTAATTTTAAAAACAAACAGACAGAGTTTTTCATATTTTTCAGAAAATCCATATAAAGCCTGCAAAGAAATTTCACTTCTATTTTCAATACATCTCAATTCTACCAATTCGGACCTCCGGTCATTTCCAAATCAAATCCAACACAACTCAATTATTCATTTGAATAAAAAATAAGCGTAATCATAAAAGTAAAAAGAATGATTATTATAAAATTGAAATCTCTTCTTCTCGGTTCAAAACATACATCCAAATATACATGCCTACAACTATTATACATAAAGTAAAGGGTGCTATTTAGCACATTTACATGTACAAAAAATGATCTTCGGATTCGGCCCACTATTCGACAATAGGAGAATCAGCAGCTTGCGTACCGAGACCTGCACCTGGGAAAGGGGTTCAGAAAATATAAAACACAAAACGGGTGAGCTAAAGGAGCTCAGTGAGTGCAAATAAAATTTCAATAAAACATCATGTATAGATAGCAAATTCTAAAGTTCATGCAGAAATCATGCTTCTAAAACTAATGTAAAACTGTAAAACGGTTTCTAACATCATATGCTATTGAAATCTTGCCGAGCGGGTTTTATCTACATCTTTGGAAAACTATATTCAGAATCTGTATAACATAATAAATGCTGTGTGCATATAAATGCATAAATGCTATTGGTAAATCGAAAATTAGTAAAATCCTCGCTTGGCCATTTTTTTTCTAAACTGTACCAATGGCAACCCTAAAGCTCTATACCCACGCAGCGACTCAACTAGCACCGCACACGTGAGTAGGTCATGGGGCACCTCAATTAGCAGCACCCACAGTGACATCTCAAGACATCTCACTGGCTATGCAGCGGAATCCTACATCGCATGCATATAGCGAGACAATACCCCGTACATATAGAGCGACTCATATGACTCGACATCCCGACTTTCCAGAGTTAGTGACACACCCCCAAGACCTGCCCATGTGCACGGGATATATCGGTCGGGTCTAATACAATCATCACCACTATAATCTGAGGGTACTAATGGCCTTAAAAATAAATGCAGAAATTTTAAAACTGTTTCTCAATTCGAACATGTAAAGGCATGTCTATGAATATATATCAAAATCATAAATCATGGTTATGCATCGAAAGCTCATAAAACATGCATATTCATTATGCGAAAACATAATAAACGAAAAGTAAAAAAAATGACAGATTTCCACTCATGACCGCTCCACGCTCAATTTCGCTCCCGTTATCGCTCTCGGTTATCTTCACCTACGTGCCATAAATGACATTTAGAACCAAATCGAATGCTAGAATCTCATTTAACTACTAAATGCCCTAATCGGCATACAAAGCCCGGATGTAAATTACTTCCCGATTTTTATTTACGGAGCCATTTAATCAAACATATCTCACCATCCGATGCCCTGAAAATTATTGAACGCCTTATAATCTTGGTTGGACATAATTGCCATTCACCTTTCCAAAATGGACAATTGTGTCCCATTATCTTCATTTTTAATTTTTCCATCAACATATACATTCAATTTACAATATGCACCATTTACACACAACAATTCATTCAAAACACCACTCAATCCCTAACTTCCCTAAAGTGGCAGAATTCTACCCTAGGTTCCAACACATTCCTTTTCTCAATTTCTTGTTCCAATTACAACAAAATTATGCCAATTTCATTCTAAACCCCTAATTACAACCAATTGAAATCTCTACAACAACATCACCAAAAACCTTAATTCTTATCTTGCCAATTTCTTCAAATTGATGACTCCTTTAAGCTCCAAACTAGAATTCAACTCAATCGAAGCCAAGAATACACATAAGAACATCAATTTAGCATTCTTGAAAGCTCACTTATCAAACTCATAAAACAATGCTTTTCTTACCTCTTTTTCTTGAATTTTCACTAATTGAGTCTTCAATTGAGCTTAGGGCAATGGTATGTAACCTTATTTTGGCTTGATTAAGCATGAAAAATCATGAAAAAAAACTTGAATAGTCACTGTAGCAGCACCCCCCTTTAAAGCTCGAATTTCTCTTATTTTTTGTCTAAGTGTTGGTTTTGATCTCTCTTCAAATTTCTACACACTTCTAACATATATATAGTGCTCCCTTAATTGACTATTTTGCCCTTCAACTTACTTAAAACTTCTAATTTTCCATTAGTTCAAATGAAAAGATTTAATTGGTTTCTTTATAACTATTTAGTTAGAATAGTCAAAATAACTAACTAGAGTTTCCAACTTGGCAATCCATGAGATTGTTTCTATTTGGTCTATTCCTTAATATATGGATTGTATTTCTCAACAAAGGCTTGTTCCATTCATAACCCTTAAATGAAAATTCATGTAGTAAATTAGGATTGCCTTTTCTAAGCCAATAGAGAAAAAATTCCAAAAATATTCTAGGGTCATCCGGCTCACCGATCGAGTGTGAAATTATCAAATTAGGTCTAATATCTCTCACGTGCACTATAAAGGGAATATTTCTAATAGGGTTAAAATCGAGTAACCCTACGGTGTCTTATTTGCTCTATATCGAAATCTAGGCGCCAATACTGCTAATAGGGATTGGATATTACATCTAAGACATAAAAGCCCAAGTGTCCAACACTTGTTGCCACTAAATGACTAGTGTGCCATACTTGTCAGCTTATATAAAGTAAAGCTTAACTCTTAAGCTAATAATGGGCGAAAGTGGTAAATGGATATGGCTTTGATATGTGTCAAATTCTAATAATTAGAATTTGACACATGTTATTTCTGAGAGGTACCAAAAGGAAATCCTGCATATCCAAAAATTTTCCCGATCGAACTCTTTGACACAGTCCTCTGCTTTAGTACTTAACAAGTACACTTCATATTTTGAAACTCTCTAGGTTCACACTCGTTTGTCTTATGGAACCTTGTCATAAGTTTCTAAACATTGCCCCTTACACATGTTATGAATATAGCAAAATGATGCGTTGAACCATATAAGTTAATGTTAATTATATTCATATAGTCCTTCGATCACCTATATCTAGGAAAAGTAGAGATATAGATCTTTGTTGTCAAATCTTTATTTACTCGACCATAAATTTATCTCATAGATTTGTATTTTGATAAAAACAAATATCCACAAACACTTTTGCGATCTTGTTTCACCTTATAGAAACTCTTTTCCAGAAGTTAATACTTATGGTCATAAGACTTTCTGAAATACAATCTCGAAGTATTGGGATATACAACTTACTCATACAAGCTGATGGATTCAATATCTATGTACACCAAACTTTATGAGCATCAGACTATACTCAACAGCACTTAGAGGTAAAACAATGAAAGGTATTTAACATGTGTGGAATCAAAGTATAGTGGGTCACTCACAAGTCCACCGTGGTGTTCAGGTCAAAAGACCACAAATATTACTTAACTCGAAAAAACCATCAATTAACAGCTTTATGAGATGTCTATTGGAGGTCCTCATGAATCTGTTTAGTATTCAGTTCTAATTGAATACTTGCATACCTATACGAGCTTCCACTGTGCTCACGATTTGCTTAGACCAACCGTCAGAATAATTCGGATATAGACATACACTAATCTTAAAGGTTTTTTAATCAACCCGTGTCAATAAACATTGATTAGGAATGATGTTTTTGAGTACATACTGTATAAGGACATTTCTTAGCACCATTTGCAACTCCTTATAACTATGTCATTAAAATAAATATTTTCGGGTCTTTGTCCTATTCCAGACAAGGTTTTAACTCTTACAATTACCAACTCTTAGTGCTGATCTAAATACTTTTAGATTAAATTTAAACATCTTCAAATCTACAATGTGTGAAAAGTAACAAGATTATTGCCATATAATAAATTAATAATTTACTAAAATATACAATGTATAAATATTAATAAATATTCACACAAACAACGGAATGGCACATAAGCACATTTTTCTAACAAAACAAAAATGACTCCATAACCAAACAACTGACATAACATGAAAAACACATAAGATGGATTTGATTCCTCTGAACTTGTTGCACTTGGCAACGAACTTACACCTGGCGTAGTCGTTTTCCTTATAAAACTAATAAGAAAGATGGATGATTACCAAAGCAAAAACCTTGAACTTTGTGACTAAATTTTGATGCTAAAAGGAAGTATGGATCAGGAAGATGATTTAGAACAACTCCTAGAAAACCAAAACACCCCACCTACAAAACCAAAACACCCCACCTACAAAAACCCAGACTTCCAAAAAGCTTCCAAAGAAAGTAACAATCCAAAATACTACTTAAGAAACGATTCCTAAAGAACCAAGAAGAGAAGAGAGAGAGATGATATTAAGAATATATATTGAAGGAAGAAGATGAAATATATACTAGAGATATAAAATCACATCTTCAGAAAATGGCGTAGCCTTGGCTAAGAGGGTAAACCAATACCCATTTACTGATACAATAAGACAAGCCATAAGACCAGAAAAATTCAATGTTCTAAACTTCCATATATTTGATAGAACTGGCAACCCTAAAGAACGCATACGATGAAGCGTTGAAATATCTAGTTTTCCCTAAAGCCTAAAAGGCTCTGTGCAAAATTGGTTCTGCAATCTTAAACAGAATTTCGTCTCTTCATTTAAAGAATCAACTAAACAATTCATCAGGCAGTATATCTAGAACAGGAAGGCAAGAAAAACCACATCTAACTTGTTCTTAAAGAAATAAGGAGATATCTTTGCCATTCAGAATTTTCTCAATAGGTTTAACAAGAAGCTGAGTGAATTAGGAAGCTATGTTTCAGAAATAGCGGCTCAAGCCTAAAAATATTTAGTTAAACCCTCTACCCTTACTATGAATACTTAATATAGAAACATTTTACTTCTTTCATACTAATTAACCAAAAATCTGAACAATAGACTTAGGAAGAAAAAGTTAAAGCTGTTATAAAGAAAGAAACTTCTATAATAACAATAAAGAATCAAGGAACCCTCCCTAAAAATAGAACTATAGGAAAGCCACGCAACAAGGAAAGTGACCTAACACCCAAGAAGAATAAAGATAGGAGAAAAGGCAGTAGAGCCCCCAAGAGCCACTAATCCCTATTAACACTCTAGCATAACAAATTTGGGCAAATTCGAGGGATATAGAGATATTCTAGATGCCACAAACCATTCAACAACCAATAGAATAAAAATATTGAACAAGACACTACTCCATCCATAACTACTATGAGCATACCTTTCAGAACTACAGAGCTCTCCGTTTCTAAACCATAAACTGATGAGAGATAAATGATTGAATGAATACATGGCCAATAATAACATTAATAAAACTCTGAAATAAACAAAGAAACTAGCAACCCAAAACCATAAGAAAGAAACATATACCTATCCTTACTTCATATATGGATTCTTATTTAGTTTTAAAGAAATCCAAGCAAAGATCGCGGAACCAATAACAAAGGAAATAGATGAAACAGTACTTTTGGTACTCAAAGGACAAGAGGAAACCAAAGATACAACGGAAGCATTGGTTGTGTAGTCCAGTATCCACAACCGGTAAGAATATGTATTTATATATATATATATAAATATACATATTTTATTTGTATGTGGGTGATACTTGATTTATATATTGTTATTAGTAGTGTTTGTATAGGTTAAGGACATACTATTAGTATTGGATTTATTTGCAAGACTTTAGATTTATTTTAGGGACCAAATTATAATACTTTGAAAGTTTTTGAGACAAATTCGTAAATACTGCAAATTAGCCTCTTAGTATAAAAATACACTTTTGAAAGCCTAATTCACTCATTTTGGTCAAGCTACCTCTTTTAGAGTGAGAAAAGAGAGAAAGAAAGGGGAGAGAAAGAGAAGAAGAAGAAAAAGAAGAAAAAGAAGAAGAAAGTTAGAATTTAAGCTTAAGAGGTATATTATAATACTTTCTTAGTTTCTTGGTGTTAAATTAGTTAATTCCTGTAAGTTTTGATTTCTAGAAATATGTATAATTGAGGATTTGATGTGTATATCGTAAGATATTGTGAGAATTGATGATGATCTATGTAGATAGCTTGATAAAGCATGAGGAATTGCAGAATTTCTATTTGATAGTCTCTTGATCCAGAAATTTTATAAATTGTTGTGATTCAATTCTGGTTTTGAATTTTGAGTATATGAAATTAGAAATTTAAAATCATCTAGATTTTGAATCGATTGAAAATTCCAGAAATTAAATTTGTAGTGAATTCACCAAAATGACCTTGAAATTCTGGAAATTTCCTGTGTAAACAGTATGATACAGTGACAAATAATTTTTGATCTGCTTAATGATCTTTACAAATTACGAATTTATGGAATATGATAATTTTATATGTCTAATATGATATACTCAGAATTGAGAATTTAGATCAATGTGGTTAAATTGTTATAATTTTCTAAAGAGTGTCAACTCATTACAGTATTTGATTAACAGATTTTTAAAGCTATAGAATAAAATAGTTTTAAAATACTTTTGGCAGTGATTTTGAAGTAAAATAGTTATTATAGATTAAGATATGTGTCAAGATTATTTTTGTGATAGTGTTATAATTTTTGAGTTAGCATAGGATTTTATAAAATTAGGAGATTGAATACTGTTCAGTAAGTATCTTGATCCTGTCAGGTTAGTAGTTTGGATTCGATGGTGTTTATGGAATAGATTGTGTAGGAATTATGATATAATATTCATATATAAGAAGGATATATGAGTTAAGAATGATATATTCTGATTTTGGAGTAGTTGGACATCATTTGATATATAAGAAAAAGTTTGTTAAATGTAAGTGGTTAGAATGACAGGTTTTGAGAAACCAAGTAATTAGACCAATTTGATGTGATAAGTGCAATATGTGTATTTTTATAAGCTATTTAAAGTGTTTTGTATGAATGTTGAGGCTCATGAAAGGATTAATCCCCATTGATAGGTTAAAGAGATTTAAGTATTGTAGCTGAAAGTGTTAAGAGGTAAGTATATTAGACTTTTTACTGAAATCACAATAAACATAGTAATTGTTATGTATGATTTTGTAAATGTGGTTAGAAATATGTTTATGTTATGTCAAAGTATATTTTGATATAAAATGTGAAGACATGTGTTTATAAATATGAGCATGAACATAAATGACATATATGTGTTTTTGAAAGTGAGCTTTCAAAGTGAAATGTGTTTAACAAAGAGAGCTTTTCAAGTGTAATATGTCAATGAGAAACATTTTGTGTTTTGAGGATGCTTGAACTCACTGTTAACTTAGTAGGCATTTTATGTGATTTGTGAAGCCTTATGTGTGGCCTTTTCTTCGGGATTGGTATATGTTATGTATTTTGTATGTAGGGAGGAACTTATTGTACCTAAAGGAAGAGTGAGTCATCACATTCGTGTGGTGGCGTATTGGTGCATGTGAGTGGACTCACCGATGATCAGGATGAGGGTTTAGTTTTTACCTTCGGGTATGACATTATTTATGTGTAATTTAAAGACCTCACTTGTACTATTCCTCTCATACGGTATGTCACCTGCGAGTGACATTTGGCTCATTATGTGATATGTGATATGTAAGTCCTACTAAATAGTAGTTGAGTGATGGTATTCCTATTATATGTTTTAAAAAAATGTGTAAGCGCTTACATGACATGTGATTTAATAAGATTACGATTTTGATTTATCACAGTATATCATACATATGCATTGTGTACATATATGTATTTGTATTTGATATATTAAAAACTAGTATGCTTACTGAGTTTTATACTCATTATAGTTTATAGTGATTTCAGGTAAATAAGGTACATGTGTATTTAGCGGATTTGGCAAGGCTTCTGCTGTTCCTTGGGTTCACTAAGTTGCTAGGTTGCTGAGTGTTTCATTTGGGGACACGTGGGATATGATATTTGATTTGTCCCTATTGAATAAATACTTATGTATTATTTTATTGTGTGTGGTTGGATTTGGTTTAAGTTTCATCAAATGTGGTTATTGGTTGATTTTAAGTAAGAATTTGCAATGAATATATTCTGGGCTTCCGGTAACAAAGTTGCTACTGGTGACGTAGTAGAGTGTTAATCTCTGAGAAAACTTTGCATATCTTCGGTTTACTGATTGTCCCAGTCATAATTCAATTGTTATAATTCTGAAAGAAATTGAAAGGAATGTTTAAATATTGTCAATAGGAGTTTATGTTTATATGTTAGGTTATGGGTTGATTTTAGTGTTGAACTTACTAGCAACTTGCTAAGGATTCCTATGTTGAATTAAAGTTTGAAATTTTGTGTAATATTATTTATGAGTGCACATACATTGAATGAATATAAGTGATGTCGTGTGTCGTATCTTTTGGATATGGGGCATGACAGGTTGCATGACAAGCAGCTAGGCAATTCTAAGTACAAGTAGTATATATGTGACCTACTAAAAGATTAAGACATAAAGAAAGATTGAGTTTTTTATTTTGAAGGGCATCTAAAATCTAGCAATGTGGAATAGTTAAAACTTCCGCAACTTTTTCATCATTCAAGAATTTGGGAAATTTAAATTCTCACGAGAAGATCTGACAAATTTAGCAATACCCCATCTAGATCCATTAATAATTAGTTTAAACACAGTAAGCACCATTGTAAGAAGAGTATTGGTAGATGATGAAAGTAGTGCAGATAGACTGCTCTAGGAAAGCATTTAGAGGACTCAAGCTAAAAATAAAAGACCTTGACCAATGCAATATCGAGCTAATAGCTTTTAAAGGAAAGAAAGTACAGGTCAAGGGAGTAATAACATTAGCCGTGATAGTAACTGGAAAGAGACTAGAAGTTGATTACCTAGTAAAATAGGGCTTACTACTTATAATGCCATCGCCGATATTTTTAGATCTACTACAGGGAAGTAGTACCCTCTATACACCAAGTTGTGTGATGCGTGTCAGCTATAGGAAAAGAAACTATTGAAATCAGAGGCAAACAAATACAAGCAAAGTAGTGTTATGCCAATTTGCTAAAAACTACTATAGATTATCTAAAAGAAAAATAATCAATCGAACCGTCAAAAAACAACAAACAAGGAGTACATACAACTCCTAATTCTAGGAAAGAGCCATCTAACAAATAACAATTACTCGATTGGTAGCTAAAGGGACTTTCCTCTAAAAAGAACCACTTAGTACTGAGCAAACAGAGGAAGTAACCTTAAACCCTTTGACCCCTGACCGAAAAATTCTCCTCTGCACTAATTTAACTGAATAAGAATGACAATAGTTGATAGAATTGCTTGCCAAAAACCTGGTCACATAAAGATATGATAGGGATTGATCCAAAAGTGAAGTGCTATAGACTAAATATTTAGAAAGGATACAAACCAGTACAAAAAAACCAAAGGTGATTTGCATTAGAGTAGAACTAAATCATAAGTGATAAAGTAGACAGATTACTGGAGGTCGGGTTCATTAGAGAAGTCAATTACCTTAAATAGTTGTTCAATGTTGTTATAGTTGGAATAAAGAATAAGAGGTAGAGAGTATGCGTTGATTACACTAACTTAAATAATGTCACACCTAAAGATTTTTTCCCACTACAAAAAATCGATCAAATGGTGGACATAACAACTTGTTATAAGTAGATGTCGTTCCTAGATACTTACTGTGGATATAACCAGATCAGGACGACAAAAGAGGATTAAAAGAAAACCAATTTTATAGCAGAAAGAGGGATCTACTATTATAAAGTAATGCCTTGTGGAAAGAACAACAGAAGTGTATATTGATGACATTGTTGTTAAAAGGAAAAAGGACAAAGAATAAATCACTGACCTCTAGGAAGTGTTTAATTTCTTACAAAAATGTAGGATATGACTAAACCCAGCCAAATACACATTTGGTATATCATCTAAAACTTTTCTAAAACATAATTTTTGTGCTTGGGGAATGGAAGCAGACCCTGCACAAGTCCAAGCATTAAGAAACTTCATGATCCCTCAAACCTCAAAGGAAATCTAAACTTTTATCGGAAGGATTATAGCCTTAAATCATTTTATTTCGCAAATGTCCAATAAGTACAGACTAATCTTCCAAGCCTTGAAAATAAAGAAAGAAAATGGTTGGGGACCAAAACAGACAGAAGCCCTACAAAATCTCAAAGAGTATTTAAAAGAACCTCAAATTCTCTCTATACCAGTCTCCAATCAAACCTTATATCTTAACCTAGTTGCTTTACCATAGCCATAAGTATAGCCCTTGTCAGAGAGGAAAAAAACCATAAAAAACCATATTTTACACAAGTAAAGTATTCATAGATGTAAAAAAAATACTCATTAGTAAAAAGAACTCATCCTCACGCTAACCCCCACAAAAGACAAACTCTATCATTATTTTAAAGCCCATTTATTAGTTGTATACACTTTCTACCCATTGAAACAATCCTATCCAAATCAGATGGTGTAACAAGAGTCATAAAGATGGCTATGGGACTAATACATATGGATATTAGCTTTCAGGTAGGAATCACCATAAAAGGACAAGCCCTTACTGACTTCCTACTCGAATATGAACTTGAAGCATAAGATGACTCTCTACTTCCAGAACTGGCACAACAAGAGGAAGCATGAGACATGCATATAGACAAAGTGTCAAATAATAAAGGCGTAGGATTCAGAGTTCTTTTGAGAAGTCCAAAGGGATTAATACTAATATATGTCATGAAACATAAAAAAATGAAGCGGAATATGAAGCTTTAATTGAGAAACAGAACATAGCCTAACTACTGATGATCAAAAGACTAGAAGTAAAAACTAACTCCACGCTTGAAGCTTCCCAAGGGAATGAAGAATCAATAACAAAATAAGAACAAAAGTGAAAACCATTAGCTGCATCTAAAAATTAACAAGACACTACTAGAACATCTCGATCACTCAAATCTCTTGATAAGAAAATGTGAATGCAAAAATACTAGCAAATGAAGCCTCGACAGCAAACTTTTTACAAGGAAGAATGATCCCTTTAATCGAAAAAGAGAAAACCAGAACAAAGGAAGAAGACAAAAAAAATACAAGAGTTATAAACCACCATAGAGATAACAACTATAGTTAGTTGGATGACGCCCTGTGAAGAATACCTAAAAGAAGGGAAACTTCCTTAAAATAGAACAGAATCAAGGAGTTTAAAAAATAAGGTAGGAATATTTACCCTTATAGATGGTTACCTATATAGATAATGCTTCTCTAGAGTTTACATAAAGTGTATACCAATAGAAGAGGGATACTAGATACTTACAAAAATCCACGAGGGGGCCTGCGAGAACCATTTAAAAAGAGGAATCCTTACACACAAAGTGATGTGACAAGAATACTTCTAGCCATCAGTTAACAGAGATGCCTTTGTATACATAAAGAAATGTGAGAAATGCTTGAAACATGCCATATTCTCTATCAATCAATGAAAGATCTCACTATTATATCTAGCTCTTAGCCATTTATCTAGTGGGGGATGTACATAGTATTGGCGTTGATGCTTACATTCTATTCTAATTTTGTATGAATATTAATTATTTATATAATAAATATTTTCTATAAAAGCATTCATATTATTTATATGGTATCAAGCTTGTTACCTTTCAGACATTGTAGATTTAAAAGAGTTTAGGTTAGCACTAAAAGTTAGCATTTTAAGAGTTAGAACCTTATCTAAAATAAAGACAAAGATATGGGATATAGTAGTAATGATATAGTTACAAAAAGTTGCAAATGGTGCTAAAAAATGTCATTATGCAGTATGCTCTCGAAATCATCATTCCTCATCCAGGTTGGTGACACAAGTCGATTGGTATTCCTTTCGGATCAATATATGTCTATATCTAAATTGTCTAGATGATTAGTCTTAATAGATCGTGGGCTTAGCGAAAACTTATATTGGCATGCAGGTATTTAGTGAAAATTGGGTATTGAACAGACTTACAAAGATCTTAAATAGACATCTTATGGAGCTACCAATGAAAGGTTTTCTTGAGTTGAGTAGTATTCACAGTCCTTCGACTTGAGTACTATAGTGGGCTTATAAGTGATCACCGTACTTTGATTTCACGCATGTTAGAGACCTTTCATGGTCTGACCTTTGGGTGTTGTTGGGTATGGTCCAATACTCATGGAGTCTAGTATGCGAAGATATAGGATCCGTCAGCTCATATGGGTGAGTTATATATTCTAATACTCCGAGATTATATTTCAAAAAGTCTTGTGGCCACAAGTATAAATCCCAAAAAAGAGTTTTCCGTAGGGTTAAACAATATCACAAAAGAGCTTATGGATATTATTTACGAAATTACATATCTGGAGATAAATTTACGGTTGAGCACATAGAGATTTGATGATGATGATGATCTATATCTCTGCTATTCCAGAATATAGAAGACGGAAGGATTATACAGATATGGTTGACCTTACTTTGTATGGTTCACTACGTTATTCTGTAATATCTATAACATGTGTGTGGGGTATCATTTATGGAATTATGGAAGAGTTCCATAAGATAAATGAGTGTGAACCTAGTAAGTCTCACAATATAAAGTGTACTCGTTGAGCACTAGGATAGCAAACCGAGTAAAATGGTTTGATCCAAAAAACAATTTAAAAAGCAGAATTTATTTCAAAATCTCTAAAAAAATACGTGTTAAGGTTTAAATGTTAAACCTATATTTTATTAGTTAAAGTAGTTAACTAATGGAAACATGACACATGAAAAATGCACGTGATGCATATATAACACATGGAAAATGTATGACTTTAATAGGTAACAAATGGAAAATGAACTAGGATACTTGTTTTCATGCATAGGATGTATAAAGGACAAGTGTCAAGTGATTATTTGCCAAAATTTTAATCTATACAAATGTAGGTCCCCATTTTTGGCCATAATAAGCTAAAGTTTGAAAATGTTTCACTAAAGTCCTATTTTTCATTTAGCTAGTTGAGAGAATCTAAGTACAAATGTTGCACAAAAATTATCTTGCTAGAATATATGCTATCATTCTAACTCTTCAATCCCACCAAAAGTTTAGGACTAGAATTGTTCAAGTGAATACTCTAAGGTGAGCTTCAAGAATTGAATTCTACACCGAATGTCTTCAAGTGTGTGTTATTTAATTCTATCAGTGTAATAGACTTAATTTCAATGTGTAATTGTTGAATAAGAAATAGATTTCATTTCGCTTCATATTGTATTTATGACATGCAATTTAAAATTTAATGGTTACACTTTCACATTTATGCATCATTAATCACACTTCAACACATAGTGGGACCCTTGCCAGTAACTGCAGGAGGAAAACACTTTGTCCTTCTAGCTATAGATAATTGCACCATGTTGGTGAAAGAAAAGGCCTACAATTGCATCACAGGAGCAGAAGTAAAAAGATTCATCTAAGTATCGTAAGTACAATGGTCACTTATTTTTGTAACAAATTTAAAATCCAACAACGATTTTCTTCTCATAGATACCTATAAGGAAACGGACAAGTAGAAATCACAAATTGATACAATCTTCACCACACTATGAAAACACTTAGAATGGAAGAAAGGTAGATGGTATGAAGAACTTTCAAGAGTACCCTGCGTGTATAGAACAACATAAAATAGGTCAACAGAAACCTCACCATACGCCTTGGTATACGGAACCGAAATAGTATTCCCTATAGAAGTATTCATCCCTACACTTATTATAAGGATAATGCAGTTGGTACTCAATGATGATGCTTTATCCATAGCTGAAGACCTAGCAAATGAAGCACGGGAGATCGCAGCCATTCACATAACAATATACAAAGAAAAAATGAGAAGGCAATACAACACAAAAGTTTGAATAAAAGAAATCAATGAGGGTGACCAGTCTTAAGGGAAGCAGTAAACATCAACAAAGAATGCAACACTAGAAAAATGGATGAGAATGACCATATAAAGTTATGCAAAAACTGGACAAAGGTGCTTTTCTTTTGCAAGACATGGCAAGAAATTCAATACCAACTCCTAAACATATCAAAACTCAAGAGGTTATATGTATATGTAATTTTAATTTTTAATTTCTATTCAATTTATTTTTGTAAAACTTTAATTCAATTCCAATGTTCCTAAACACTAAAAGTTTCCCCGTAAGGGTCATTGACCCTGGCTTGAGAAATAATGGCCCTGTTCTATATAGACGAGCAAAAGCATCAAGACTGTCATATTAGCAACCTTGTTCTTAAGAGACAAACAAAAGCATTCAGACTATGTTATATTGGCAAACCCATTCTATGAGACAGGCAAAAGCATTTAGACTGTTTCATTAGCGACCCCATTTTGTGGAAACAAGCAAAAGCATCCAGACCATCACATTAATGACCCAATTTCATGGAGATGGGTAAAAGTTGTTGGTGTTTTGTGCGTGTGCTCCATGTTACAAGTAAATATATGCATTTTAAACAATTTAAAAATAGCATGTCATATATGCTAAGCATCGGAATTATATATATATTAGAATAATCTCATTACACTAATGAGATTACAGGACTCACCCTCAAAGAGTGCTTTGAACAATTCTAGTTAGGGACGTAGTGGGCTTCCTCAAGCTAGAATAATAGCTTCCTATTTCAGAATATTTAAAATAACTCTTGTTTCTTATTTCTTTCTTTCTCTCGAGTTTTATTTCTAATGCCTTTTAATATCACAATCTCAAGAAATTTCTTCACATTTTTCACTCAGCCATTTTGATCTATTTATAGGCAATTATTGCCTAACTTTCATGTAGTGAAAATGGCTTAGATGCCACTTGATGAAACATGACTAAGGAATCCAATTGCTTAGACAAATTTGATTGAATTTGTTGGCAAAATCTTAAATGAATTGCTGGCAAGATATGTTAAATATGCTACAACGTAATGGATAAAGATTGAATCAAATTCAATCTTTTGTCTTTTAATGAATGTACGCCACCTTTTTGTTTTAATTATTTTAATAATTTTATCTATCAATGCTCAAATTAGTAGCTATACAAATTATTAACACAATTTGAGATATATATTAGGTAAATAAAAGTATAAAGTCTCACTTGGCATAATTTTAGGTTTAACACTTAAACTTTAACTACTCCTCGAGAGACATTAAAATAAATAAATTGCTAATCAATTTAATTTAAATAAAATGACAATTATTTTATTTAAATGGTAGTTATATATACCAATGCTCAATTTAGTACCCATACAAATTATTGTCGCAATTTGAGATATACATTGGGTAGATAAAAGTGTCAAGTCTCACTTGACATAATTTTAGGTTTAACACTTAAACCTTCATTACTCCCTAAGACACCCTGAAATAAATAAATGGATAATTAATTTAATTTAAATAAAATAATAATCATTTTATTTAAATGGTAGCAATATCTACCAATGCTCAATTTAGTACCTATACAAATTATTGGCATAATTTGAGACATACATTAGGTAGATAAATGTGTCAAGTCTCACTTGGCATAATTTTAGGTTTAACACTTAAATCTTAACTACAACCCTATAAACAAAAAAATAAAAAAATAATTTTCAAAAACTTTTCGGATCGAACAATTTGATCCTATGCGCTACCTACATGCTTAATGAGTACACTTCATATAGTGAGACTCCCTAGGTTTACACCCATTTTTTCTTACGAAATATTTTCACAAGTCCATAACCGATGCCCCACACACATACGTTATGGATAATACAAAATGGGGAGTTAAACTATACAAGTTGAGGTTAATCCATATTTTTACAATCCCTTCATCATTAATATTCCAGAAGAGTGGAGACATAGATCAACACCGTCAAGTCCCATAGAGCTCAACCATATACTTATCTCTTTTGATTCATATTCTAATAAATAATATACGTAAATTCCTTTGCGATATTATTTAAATCACAAGAAACTCTTTCCTGGGTTAAATGTTTATAGCCAAAAGATTTCTTAGAATACAACCTTAGAGCATTGAGATATTTAATTCACTCATATGAGTTGAATTATCTCATATCTACACTCACCGAACTCCATGAGCATCAGACCATAACTAGTAACACACAACGGTCAAACTATGAAAGGTCTCTGACATGTGTGGAACCTAAGTATAGTGGATTATTCACAAGCCCAATGTGGTGCTCAGGTCTAGGGATTATGAATACTAATAAACTGGTCTAGGGATCATGAATACTAATAAACTTTAGAAGATCATCCACTAACGGATTTATGGGATATCTATAAGAGATCTTCATTGAGTCTGTTCAGTATCTAGTCCTTACTAAATACATGTATATTTATACAAGCTTCCACTAAGCTCATGGTTTGCTAAGATTAACCATCTGTACTATTCAGATATAGACATACACTGATCTATATTAATCGGTTCCACTTGATAGACCCTGCGTTAGTGGAAATAGACCAGGAACATATAATTCGAGAACATAATTGCACAATGACATTTACTAGCAACTCTTGCAACTATTTGTAACTATGTTATTGTAAGTATATTTCTAGGTCTTTGTCCCATTTCAGACAAGATTCTAACTCTTTAGACCTAATCGGAACCCTTTCAGATCAATATAATGTTCAAAATATTACAAGCATCTTACCTTAATAAAATAATTAGCAATTTAATGAAATATTTATTTACTGCATAAATATAAAATGACAATATTCGTGTAAAATTGAGATGACACATGAGTATAAATCCTAACAACTCTTACTTGCTCTAGTGCCATTCGTAGTGGTATCTAATACTTAACGACTCCACATATTTTTCAAACACCTTTGGAGTGAAGGCCTTTATGAGTGGGTTCGTTACATTATTTATAGAATCAACTCTATAAAATACAACATCTCATCAAGCCAAGATCTCTCTAACAATGTGATATTTTCTCTCCACATGTTTAGATCTCTGGTGTTCTCTTGGCTTTTTTGCCTGTGCAATGGTCCCAGTATTATCGTAATATAATGAGATATGATTCACTAAACTTGGGACTATACCAAGTTCTGTGATAAACGTTTTGATCTATACTGCTTCTTTTGCTGCTTCTAAAGCTGTAATGTATTCTGCCTTAATGGTAGAATTTGCTGTGGATCCCTGTTTGACACTCTTCCAACTTATGGCTGCGTTATTAAGAATTAATACATATCCAGATATAGACTTTCTATCATCCGAATCAGACTGAAAGTTTGAGTCAATGTATTATCTTACTTGTAAATCATTTTCCATATATAAGAAACTTGTCCTTTGTACCCTTAAGGTATTTAAGGACATATTTTATTGCTATCCAATGGTTGTCTCCTAGATCAAATTAATACCAGCTCATAACACTTACAGCTATACTGATGTCAGGTCTCGTACACATTATGGCATACATCAAGCTTTCAACAGCTAATGTATAAGAAATGTTAGACATTCTAACCCTCTCATCTTCCTTCTCAGGATACATCTTCCTCGAATGATGAATGCCATGTATAAAAGGTATATTAGCTGTCTTACAGTTAATAAAACTATACCATTCCAAGACACTATCAATATACGAAGATTGAGAGAGTCTTATCAACCTTCTAGCTCTATCTCTATAAAGCTATATACCCAATATATAGAAAGCCTATCTCAAACCTTTCATGGAGAAATGCTTACTTAGGTAACTTTTTACTGATTGTAACATACCGATATAATTTCTAATGATCAGTTTGTCATCCACATAAAGAATTAAAAAGACAACTATGCTCTTATTAACCTTTTTATACACACATACCTCATTTTCATTTTTGATGAAACCAGACCATCTGATTACCTCATCAAAATAAAGATCCCAGCTTCGGGAAGCTTGCTTATGTCCATAAATTGCCTTCTTCAATTTGTATACAAGACCAAAAGAAAGGTTAGATGCAAAACCTTCAGACTATTCTATGAATATCTTTTCCTCAAGATATCTATTCAAGAACACCATCTTTACATCCATTTGTAAATTTCAAAGTCATAATATGCAACAATTGCCAATAAATTTCCTTATTAACTTAAGCATCGCAATTGGTACAAAGGTTTCCTTAAAATCGACCCCTGATCATTGAGTATAACCTTTTGCTACCAGACGGGCTTTAAAGGTCTCTACCTTTCCATCAAACCCACATTTCCGCTTGTAAACCCATTTACAATCGATAGAAACTATTCCTTCGAGAAGCTCAACCAAGTCCCAGACTTGGTTTTGATGCATAATGTCAATTTCAGATTTCATGGCATTTTGCCATTTTCCTGAATCAATATCTAATAATTGTCTCTCTATAGGTTAAAGGATCATTTTCTTCCATTAACAAAATCTCAAAGGTACCTTTAGGTATCAGACTATACCTTTTATGTTGCCTCAATATCTTTTATGACCTACGTAGAGGGTATGTAAAAGGTAATTTACTTGATTGAGCCTATGGTTCCATCCGTGGTTCATTTGGTTGACTTTATCAAAATCAATCTTCCTACAATCCACATGATCCATGATAAACTGTTTCTTTGGGAAAGTGGCATTCCGAGCAACGAACACATTTCGTTCCTCAGGATCATACAACTAGTATCCCATTGAGTTTATGGGATAACCAATGAACTGATACTTGTATCCCTTAGGTACAAGTTTAATCTGTTGTGTAACTTTTTCATAAGCAGAACAACCCCAAATCTTAAAATATTTAAAACTTGGATTCCTTCTAATCTATATTTCATAGGGAGTGGAGGGAACAGATTTAGACAGAACTTTGTTCATTACATGAGCAGTAGTATGTAGAGCATAGCCCCAAAGATATTCAGGAAGATTGGTGAAGCTTATTATCAATTGGACCATATCTAATAAAGTTTGATTCCTCCTCTCTGAAACACCAATGTGCTATGGAGTAGCTGGAGGACTATAATGAGCGAGAATTCCATTTTCCTTTAAATAATTTAAAAATTCATTGCCTATGTATTCTCCGTATCGATATGATCGAAGGCATTTGACATACATACTGGTTTGTTTCTCTACTTCAAGTATAAATTCCTTGAACTTTTCAAAGGTTTCAGACTTGTGTCTCATAAGAAACACATAACCATATTCTAACAAATCATCGATAAAGGTTACGAAGTATTGAAATCCACTTATAGTAACGTGATTCATTGGACCACATACATCACTATGTATCAGTTCTAATAAACTAGTGGCACGGTGTCCAACACCAGTAAAAGGAGATTTGGTCATTTTGTTTTGAACATATGATTCACAAACTGGATAAGATTCTATGGTTAAATCAGGTATTTGATCATCCTTAACCAAATAGGATAGGCATCTAATGCTTATATGACACAATCTTATATGCCACAATTCTGTTTCATTTAAACTTCCCGAACAACTTACTGTGTTTACCTGTACATTCATGACATTTTGTGTTGTATTCAAATCATAATGACCATTAATTTTTATAACTGATAATCAACTATCAAAACATTATGCATATCATATAAACATACGGAACGATTTCGTATATACATATGATAACCCTCACTATTAAGTACAGGAAGGGACACTATTTGTCTTAAAGTATAGGGTACAAAAAGACAGTTATACAACACTATAATTCTATTACATGGAGATGTAATTCAAAATGTCCCACAGCCTCGACCTGAAGGAAATCTCTATTTCCAACACGAAGCTGAATCTCTCCCGACTATAACAATCTAACTTCCCTGAGACCCTGCAACTGTTACAGATGTCAGAAAGAGAAGCAGTATCCAATACCCAGTTAGAATTAGCATCATATGCTAAAGAAATATCAATATAGGTAAACATATACCTGAGGGTTCTTCTTTATTGAGATAAGGTATCTCTGGCAATTTCTCTTTTAGTGTCTTTCCTCACTACAGTAGAAATATTTTCCTTTATCTTTCTTTTGTAATTTGGATATGGGTTGCCTTTGAGGACCAATCTTAGGTGCTTGCCTTACCTTCTTTTTCTTCTTTCCTTTAGGCTTCTTAGAAGCCTATGAATAGAAGATGAGGCACTCTGAACAAAAAAGAACGATCCCACTTTGTTTATATCCTCTTCTGTTGTCTTCAACATATTATGAAGTTCAGCATAAGACAGAGTCATTCCATGCATATTAAAATTTATTATGAACTATCTGAAAAACCCCGAAAGCGATTGAAGAATCAAACTATTCCCAAATATTTGTTCAGAGTAATGTCCATCGTCTCCAACCTCTCAATTATAGAAATCATATTAAGGACATGAGCACTGACTGGACTGCCTTCAGAAAGTCTACACTGAAAAAGTGATTTAGCAACCCTATATGACTCAACTTAAGGACGGTCACCAAACAACTCCTTCAGATAGAGCATAATGCTAAATGCATCACCTATATGAGCATGCTCTCTCTATAAACCTGTAGACATAAAGGCAAGGATGTAAGATTTAACTTTTAAATCATCATCCAGTCATATCTGATAAGTCACCCTCTCCTCTGGGGTAGTTTCATCAGAAATTCCTGTGGGCATACGCTAATCTATCATATGTCCAAGTTTTTTAGAATCGAGAACAATTCTCAGATTCATCAACAAGTCTCTATAGTTTTCAGTGCCTTTAAGTTGGTTTGCATCCAATATGCATGCCAATGAATTAGATGAGGCCATTTTATCTTCACAAGAGAAAATAAGAAATGTTAGCAAAAAATAAATATTTCAATCGCTAATTTTCATTTTAGATTAATGATATAATCAAATTATAAAATTTTTAAATCTAAAACACTCTCCCATTGCTTTACATAATCCCCTAAATCTCTCAAAAGGAAAAATGATAATTTAAACTATTTAAATTATATAGTAGGAAGTAGACCCCATTGGCAGTTTACTCCAGTTTCACACTTTAGCAATATTAACAATTGTAAAATCCAAAAGGTAGATAACTGTTGTCAATTTCATCTCATGCAAATGTTATCATTGATCATAAATGCACCTTATTCTCATGCTTTAGCAATATTGGATGAGTGTATTTTAAATTAACTTATCAATAATTAAATATATATTATTGATACTACCCTCGCACTTTAGCAATATTGGGTAATACGTTCGCATATATTTGCCTATTCTCATGTTTAACCGACATAGTAAAAATCACACTGACCAAAACCCTCACGCTTTAGCAATATTGAGAAAGATCGATATGACGTGACTAATACCGTATTAACAAGATAGATCAACGTGTAATATTATCTCATAATGGTACATAATTAAATTTGATTAAGAGAGATTATTTAATTCTATCCCTATCTCATGAGGCTATGATATTTAATCACACATTTATTTTGTGCAAACACAACTAATCCCCATCAGTAAGGTTTCTATTGTGGTTACCAGCATAAACAAATGGCCCACAATTTCTACCATTTATAGTAATTATAAATTGCAAAAAATAAACCATTTATTTTTAGACTCTTAAAAATAAATATTTGGAGTAATCGGCGTAATTACGACGTTCATAAGTTCTAGGAACAAGTGTTAAAAATAAACTCGCTGCGGTGCTAAGGTCTCTACCCTAGTGCCACAGCACTTAGCCTATAGAGCTGTGGCATCCCTTTCAGCTACGTGCCAATTATGAAATTTTCAACAATTGAAATACATAATCGATAGCACCGAGAAATTAAATTACACCATGTACACTCCAATACAAGTACAAATAAAGCAACATAGCAATATGATACCAATTTTGCTGGTGTTGGGTGCGTGTACACCGTGTTACAGGTAAATATGTGCATTTTAAATAATTTAAAAATAACATTTCATACATGCTACGCAATGGAATTATAAATATATATTAAAATAATCTCATTACACTAATGAGATTAGGGTACTCACCCTTGAAGCGTGCTTTGAATAATTCTAGTTAGGGACGTAGTGAGCTTCCTCAAGCTAGAATAATAGCTTCCTATTTTGGAATATTTAAAACAACTCTTGTTTCTTATTTCTTTCTTTCTCTCGAGTTTTATTCATAATGCCTTTTAATATTACAATCTCAGAAAATTTCTTCATATTTTTACTCGACCATTTTGATCTATCTATAGGCAAAAATTGCCTAACTTTCATCTAATGAAAACGGCTTAAATGCCACTTGATGAAACATGACTAAGCAACCTAGTTGCTTAGTCAAATTTGATTAAATTCGTTGGTAAAATCTTAAATGAATTGGTAGCAAGATATGTTAAATATGCTGCCACGTAATGGATAAAGATTCAATCAAATTCAATCTTAATCTTTTGTCTTTTAATGAATGTACGCCACTTTTTTATTTATTATTATTATTATTTTAATAACTTTATCTATCAATGCTCAACTTTGTACTTATACAGATTATTTGTATAATTTGAGAAATACACTGGATAGATAAAAGTGTCAAGTCTTACTTGGCATAATTTTAGGTTTAACACTTAAACCTTCACTACTCTTCGAGAAACTCTAAAATAAATTAATTGCTAATTAATTTAATTAAAATAAAAAAATTATTTTATTTAAATTGTAGCTATATCTACCAATGCTCAATTTGATACCCATATAAATTATTGGCACAATTTGAGACATACACTAGGTAGATAAAAGTGTTAAGTCTTACTTGGCATAATTTTAGGTTTAACACTTAAACCTTAGCTACATCCTAAGAGACCTTAAAATAAATAAATATTTCTTAAAACTTCCCAGATCGAACAATTCAATTCGGTGTGCTACCCACATGCTCAACGAGTATACTTCATATAGTGAGACTCCATAGGTTCACACCCATTTTATCTTACGAAATATTTTTGCAAGTCCATAACCGATGCCTCACACACACACATACTATTTACGCTCAAAATATAATGCGGCTATCGCAGTATAGATTGAGGTGTCGATCCCACGAGGAAGCTCTTGGCAAAATAGGTTGATGAAGTAAAATATTAAAGCAGTAGCAAATGATAAAATTAATTGATTTAAGTGGATGAGATAGGATTGTCTATGATTTGAAGGAAATGTCTTATGATAATTCAAACAAGGCTTTGAGAATCACAATTATGCTTTATAAATCTACTCTACACTTTGATTCAATGTTTATAACTCAATTGAAAGTTTCACATCCCAAACAATCAATCCAAAGATAGAAAAATATAGCACAATTGATAACACATGTATTTGACGTAATTAAACTCTTCGCAAGCATTAACATACATCATGTTCATTTATACAAGTTATCTAAGATCGACAATATATCACTTTGACAATATTGCCGTAAAAGATCAATTTGAATATTAAACATTTATTGCCCTTATATGTTATCCAAGATCGACAATATATCAATTTGATAATACTACAGTAAAAGATTAACATATAAAACAATGTCACCAGTAACAATTATAGTTCACCAAGAATCACATAAGAAAAGCATGACTGAACTTATATGAGACATGAGAATTATAATCTCTGGATTATAGAAAATAGAATAGATAAGATTTTAATCAAAACCAAACTTACAAACATTTGTAGCTCTTGGCAACGAATCAAAGCATAGAAATAGATTTACTACACATAAAAATTCATCTCTTAGCCTTGCCAAGAGCTCTAGCCTAAATTACAATACATGTTAATGAGAAGAAAAGAAGAGAGAATTATCTAATATTAAAAACATCCTAAGAGTCTCTTTATATAGGCAATGAATGGATATATGTCATGGATGACATCAATCTTCAATAATTTTAAGCCAATAACTCATTTATCCACTTGCAGCACATTTTTGATAATGTAAATGACCAATTTAGCTTTTGTAGCCGACATGAAAGTTGTATAATTTTGACTCTTCTTTCCATAGGCACCAATTTCATGCAAATTGGATGAGTATCCAATGCGAAATGAGCAAAATTCCAAAGATACATCAGAATTCGGCCAACAACCATTTTACCCACTTGTAATGCGTTTTGGTCCATGATAACGGCTGATTTGGGCTTTACCATCAACATAAAGTTGTTGATAGTTAAGTCAGTATTTTACAACTTCAAGAATTATACCAATTGAGTACATATTTTGTGAGATACGGTCCAAATACGTGAGTTGGGTCAAGCTGGGCAGGAGTTGTAGCCTGATTCTGTTGTATTTCAATATTTGGCCCATAACATGTTGGATTTGGCTTTTCCACTATTCTTCACATTTGTGTAAGATTGAGTCATTTTGCACCAAGTTAAAGAATTTCTTCATTTCGATTTCTACATTGAGAGTTATGTCCATTTTACCTAAACCTGTCCAAATAACATTCATTAATCAAAATTTAAGGAGAACACTTTATTTCAAGCTAAAAATACAGAAAATACTAAAATTAGTGACATTAAATGGTGACTGAATCTCTTAACAAATATGCATTTTCATGTGTTCATCACAGCCCCTAACCAGCTTATTGCTAATCTCTAGCAATTCAAGCGTAAATAGAATATGCAAAACTAACTAAGCATTTCAAACAAAACGTCAGTTCGAGATCACTGTCGCTATCATGGTTTTTTCAATTACAACTTCCAAAATTTGTGTGTGTGTGAACTAAGCCATAACCATCTAACTACAAACCACAATAGATATAGCCTTGAGAATTTCTCCAAGTAAAAGCCTCAACTCCATATCCTCACAGGTGTATGACTATTTAAAATGTTAGTACTTCTCTTATGGAGTTGGAAAACAGTTAACCACTCAAGAAAAAGTCAATTTTAAGGACAGACATATAAACTAACATTGATCCAAAGATAGAAATATTATTTGTTTAAAAATCAATTATTCCTATCATATGCCAGCTTTAGAACTTTAATTGGCTTGTAAGAATAATATAATTATAACTTGGTGAAAAAATACTTTACAACATACTTGTCTTCTAAAATTGAATGAAGACTTTATTAAATTGAATTGCTTTTTTTCTCTTTTGTTTTTGGTATATTGCTTTTTTTTTTTGAAAAATACAAGGAAGCATTACAAAGGTTTCTCACCAAATTATATTATACGCAAATGCAACCAACTTATTTCGTAATTTAAATAATATCAATCTAAACAAAAATTAACCAATTCAAAGGATCAATGAAGGCTCATAAGCTGTTTTCTCAACCTTTCCACTTACTCACAAAATATATGTGAGATTAGAAAAATATATACTTAAACATGGGAATTCTCCTGGCTATATAAATTGAATCATCCATCTTACCACAAGGCTTAGCATTATGCTCAAAAATATTTTGAAAGTCATTCTTTAGTAACCTAAATAGAAACAATAATTCAACCTAAACAATTTTGAAATCATACCTAGGCAGAAAAGCAAATTATTTTATACAAGAATTACCAAGACTACAAGCAATAAACAACAATACATGAAACATAAAATAAAACAACAAAAAGTTAGTTAAAATGCGTTTCAAAAGTTAGAACTAAAACTCCTTACTTTGCCATTCTAGCTTGACTTAGAATGCGTCTCAAGAGTTCAAGACTGAACTCTTTACTCTGCCATTTTAATCAAATATCGGACCATAATTTTTTTTTAAAGTACGACTTGTGTCTACTATCCTCCCCCCAAACCAGATGAAACATTATCCTCAATGTTTAAATAGAAAGAGATAAAGTATAGAAGATATTACCTGAAACGCCAGTTATTTGAAAGAAACAAACCTGAGAGACACTTAAACAAATATAAACTAAAATGATGACGCTGATAAATAAATAAAACAAAGAAAAATTTACAAACGAAGTGTCAGATATTGCTGGGTCAGGTTTGTAGGTAACTGCCTGTAATTTGTTAATCAATTCATCCGCCTCAGTAGCAGAAACCAGAATCTATCGCGCCGAATGTGAAATAAAATTCGGTTCCACAGCTTGATCAAGAAAACAAAGTAAGCAATCAAAATAGTTATTAACATTCAACAAACCTATGGGTTTTCGTTGGATATTCAGTTAGGCCCAAGAGACAATTTGAAAAATTTCTTCCAAGGTACCAAAACCACCTGGTAAAGTAATAAAAGCGTCTGCATTACAAAGCATTCTAGCTATATGTTCATGCATGGATGAGACTCGTAATTCTTCCCCTATTGTTTTCCCAGTTAGGTTTTTCATGGCCAAAGTTGTAGGAATAATACCTAAAACTTGACTTCTAAATGTGCAGCTGTTGACACACACCCCATTAACCCAAGGCTACCCCCTCCATAAATCAAATGAATTTTTCTTGCAGCTAATGTTTTTCCTAGATTGTTTACTGCTTCTACAAACACTTTACTCTCTCCAGGACTAGATCCACAAAATATACATATATTTCAAAATTGTTGAACTGGGGTTTCCTCCATATTTACACTCACCTTTATCTCAATATATGAAAATGAAGAAAATAAGGTGTTGTATTTATAGAGTACCAAATGATAACAATGATTATGGTAACCTGACAGTTTGTCAAAAGAGAGTTAAAAATAAAACACAAAAATTTAAACATAATGACCCACATGCATTATTGAACAAAAAGATTTGAATTTAAAACATCTATATAAGTAGCCCTACTATTTATAAAATAAAATTTTGAAATTAAAACACATGTATTTACAAGTAGTTGTGATTGTGGCTCACATCTTCCTCTGGTTTTACGTCCAGTAATGGCTTAAACGCCCTCTATGGGTCGAGGATAGGCTTCCTATCCAATTTTCTTATAAATTGGCAAACAAGGTCTTTTAGAGTCAGATTCCCGAGACTATACCGTTGATGTTCATTTTTGAATTTGTTCCATAAATCGAGAAGTTCATGTTGCACGAGCCTACAAGGATGCGTCTCAAGAGTCAATAGGATATCATCCAAAGACTCCTTACTCAGTCCATCCTTAATGAACTGAATTTTGTCTTCTCGATTTCTAGATGCAAATCCTATAGAACGACAACTCCGGTTACAATTCCATCGAACACATTTATGACAGACTTGTAACCTCTTTACTCATCGCCTTTTGGCATAAGAGCTTCTTCCAAGACTAGGCATATGAGAAACAAAATCATTTACAAACTCACCAGACAACCGAACCTTGGCTTCAATTAACCAACGGAGATCCACAGGGATATTACCTAACATCAATAGCCTTAGACTTTCACACCGTGCTTTGTAAATCTTAAGTAGATCATTTTGAGGCAATGAAGGAAAACATTTTTTAAGGTTGGCAAGAATGCGATCCATTTTGAAAAAAAGAAAAGAGATGAATGCACAGTTTGAGGGACAATTTTTAGGGAACTGAGAAACCGACTTTAATAGTCACAGAGTACCGTATCCACCACTTGACCGGGAAATAAAATCACACTGAAGAAAAAATAAAAAGAAGAAAATAAAGTAAAATAAAATGTGCAAGAAAATAAAAAGTCAAAAGATAAAATATAGACAAAATATAAAATATGGTCCAGATAGATTGAACCTGATCAATCATGATAGACAGGATCCACAAGAGGGATCTCGCCTAGGTACATAGAGTCGTCTACCTTTTCCACGTAGCTTTTTAGCCGCTGTCCATTCACTTTGAAAGTTCGTCCATCAGTGGGGTCCTCTATTTCAATAGCACCATTAGAAAAAACATGTCTTACCATAAATGGACCAGTCTATCAAGATCTCAACTTTCCAGGGTGTAAATGCAATCGAGAATCATAAAGATAGACCCGTTGATTTGGCTCAAAGTGTTTCCTTGAGATCTGTTTATCATGAGCTACTTTTATTTTAGCTTTATAAATTCTGAAGTTGTCATATGCGGTATTTCGTAGCTCTTCTATTTCTGATAATTGTAACTTTCTCTAGAGACCTGCAACATTCAAATCAAAGTTAAGGGCTTTGACAGCCCAATAAGCTTTATGCTCTAGCTCAACAGGTAAATGGCAAGATTTCCCATAAACAAGCTGGTATGGAGACATTCCTAAGATGGTTTTGTATGCAGTGCGATATGCCCATAATGCATCAGAAAGGCGTAGAGATCAATCTTTGCGATTCGAGTTAACCATCTTTTCCAAAATCTGTTTAACCTCTCTATTTGCTAACTCGACTTGTCCATTTATCTGTGAATGGTATGCAGTGGAAACTTTGTGAAGAACACCATACCAAGGTATTTGGCTTATAGCACAAAGATGTTCATCCAGAAAATCATCTCGAATGGGTGGCAAATCAGTGGAGTCAGTGAACTCAAGGCAGAATAGATGATCAGCAACAACATTTTCAATGCCTTTCTTGTCTTTGATGGTTATATCAAATTCATGCAAAAGAAGAATCCACCTAATTAAACGGGCTTTAGCATCATTCTTAGAAAGAAGGTACTTAAAGGCTGCGTAGTCAGTAAAAATAACAATAGGTGAGCCAATCAAATAAGAACGAAATTTATCTAAGGCAAAAATAACAGCTAATAGTTCTTTTTTAGTAGTAGTGTAATTCATTTGAGCATTATTCAAAGTCTTACTAGCATAATAAACAACAAACGGTTTTCCCTCCCTACGTTGCCCAAGAACTGCTCCTACAGCATAATTACTTGCATCACACATAATTTCAAATGGGAGGTTCCAATCCAATGATTGCATGATAGGAGCGGTAGTGAGTTTGGCAATGAGTGTTCAGAATGCCTCCTCACACTCTTGTGTCCATGTAAATTCTGCATCTTTTAGCAAAAGGTTACATAATGGTCTAGATATGGCAGAAATTTTTTGTATAAACCTTATGTAAAAGCCAGCGTGTCCAAGAAAGGATCGGACATCTTTTGCCGTTTTAGGTGTAGGTAATTTAGAGATTAATTCAATTTTTGCCTTGTCAACCTCTATCCCTCTTTCAGATACAATGTGCCCCAAAACGATTCCTGAAGATACCATGAAATGACATTTCTCCCAATTTAGCACAAGTCATTTTTCTTCACACCTACTCAAAACAGATTTCAAGTTAAGTAAGCATAGATCAAAAGAATTACCAAAAACAGTCAAATCATCCATGAAGACGTCCATGCATTTTTCAATCATATCAGAGAAAATACTCAACATACAACGCTGAAAAGTAGCTGGTGCATTACATAATCCAAATGGCATTCTACGAAAAGCATAAGTACTAAAAGGGCATGTAAAAGTGGTTTTTTCTTGATCTTCTATAGCTATCTCAATCTAGTAATATCCTGAATACCCATCAAGAAAGCAATAAAAAGGATGTCCAGCTACACGTTCTAAAATTTGGTCGATAAAAGGCAATGGAAAATAGTCTTTCCTAGTGGCTGTGTTTAACTTTCTATAATCAATGCACATTCTCCAACCACTTACTACCCTAGTTGGAATAGGTATCCCATTCTCATTTTCAACAACAGTAACCCCAGATTTCTTAGGAACTACTTAAGTTGGACTTACCCATTGGCTATCAAAAATTGGGTAGATTATACCCGCATCTAATAGTTTCAAGACCTCTTTCTTCACTACTTCTTTCATTGTTGGGTTAAGTCTTCTTTGTGGGTCTCTACGAGGTTGGGCACCTTTCCCTAAATGAATTCTATGGGAGCATATCAATAGAGAAATACCTTTAATGTCAGCTATGGTCCAACCTAGTGAAGACTTATGTTCTTTTAACAATTTTATCAAATTTTTCTCTTGTTCAGCACTAAGTTCAGAAGAAATGATAATAGGAAAGGTATCACCTGGTCCCAAGAATGCATGTTTCAAACCTTTGGGCAGTGGAGAAAGCTCAACTTGTGGTGTCTCGAGGTTTGATGGTTTTGGTCTCTCCCTCTCTCGTGGCAACTCTTCAAAGCATGGCTGTCAAAATTGAGTCCCTTTATCCTGTGAGTCAAAAATACTAAACACATCAGTTGTTACATCAGGATAATACAATTCTTCAAAATCAAAGTTGAGAAGGTTTTTCAAAGAATCATAGCCATGATTTTTATAAGCTTCCTCTACTACAAGTGTGTTTATCATATATGAATGATAGCACTCGTCTTCTTCTCGTGGTTGTTTGCCAATATTGAAAATGTTCACCTCAAGAGTCATATTCCTAAAAGATAAATTTATTAGACCATTTCTGCAATTAATAAGAGCGTTAGCAGTGGCTAGAAAAGGTCTCCCCAAAATAAGAGGGATTTTTGACTCCATGTTAACAACAGAATGAGTATCTAAAACAAGAAAATCAACAGGGCAGTAAAATTTATCAATTTGCAACAAAACATCTTCTACTATTCCCCGTGGTTTCTTGATTAATCAGTCAGCTAATTGTAGGACTACAGATGTTGGTTTAATCTCACCAAGTCCCAACTACAAGTAAATAAAATAAGGCATTAAATTTACACTTGCTCCTAAGTCCAATAAAGCTTGACCAAACTCATGTGTTCCAATTTGGCAGGAGATTGTGAGACATCCTGGGTCTTTATACTTGGGTGGTGTCTTTTGTTCAATCACTGCACTTACCTGTTCTGCCAAAAATGCAGTTTTCTTCACATAGTATTTTCTTTTGATAGTGCATAAATCCTTGATGACTTTGGCATAAGTTGGAACCTGCTTAATTAAATGCAATAAGGAAAGATTAATCTTAACTTGTTTCAAATGTTCTAAAATCTCACCTTGAATTTCTGAATTTTTCCCAACCGGTCGAAGAGCTTGAGGAAAAGGCACTGGGATTGAAAACTTACTTTCGGGCTCTTTTTCCACTGTGGCCTCTTTTTCAAGGAGGGCGTCTTTACTACTCGTAGATATGTTAATTTTAGAAGTAAGCTCACTTACAATCTTACCACTTCGAGTAGTAATGGCATTGACTTCTTTGAGATTTTGAACATCAGAAGTAGAAGCTTATGCCATGAATTGTCCTTTCGGATTGGATTGAGGTTGAGATGGAAACTTACCTCGCTCTTGTACGGTTAAGGCACTGGTCAACTTTTTGATTTGACTCTTGATTTCTTTGTTTTCGTCTACCACTTGTGCAAGAATTGTTTCAAATTTTTGATTAGTCTTACTTTGTGCCTCCATAAATGCTTGTAATGTATCCTCTAAAGAACTCCTAGTTGGTCGTGCATTATATTGAGGTGCAACATAAGACTTGGGTGCTTGTTGTTCTTGTTTCCACTGGCTGTTGGCTTGTTGGTCAGATTTCCAACTGAAATTTGGGTAGTTTCTCTAGCTAGGATTATATGTTTCAGAGTAAGGTGAATAAGGCTTCTTGTACATCCCTAGGGTATTACATTGTTCCTCATATATCCCTCTTATCTCACTATACGTGGGACAATCCTGAGCTAAGTGTTCCACTTCTCCACAGACAAAATAAATATCGTGTGACTCAACTCTAGCAACTGTGTGGGTGACCCTTCTATCTTTGGTTTTCAAGGCCTCTAACTCCCTAGTTAAGACCTCTAATTGGGCTTTGAGGTTATCCTCTTCCCTAAGATGGAAAACTCCATTGGGTCGTGACCTATTTATGTTTTCAGTAATGCTAGGTCCAGTCCATGTATAGGTTTTTTTGGCTAAGTCATTAAGGAATTCTATGGCTTCCTTAGGATCTTTGTAAAGTAACTCCCTATTACACATCATCTCAACAAGTTTGACGCTCTCTAATTGTGAGTCCCTCATAGAAATAACTAACCAAGCGCCAATTTTCATACCCATGGTGAGGGCACAGATTTAGCAACTCCTTAAACCTTTCCCATGCTTGATATAAGGTTTCACTGTCTTTTTGGGAGAAGGAAGAAATTTTTCTTTTCAGTCCATTGGTTTTGTGTTGTGGAAAGTATTTATTGAAAAATGCTTGGGGCATTTCTGCCCAAGTTCCTATAGACCTCGGCCTCAATGAGTATAGCCAACTCTTTGCTTTGTCTTTCAAGGAAAAAAGGAAAAATTTAAGTTTAACAGTTTCTATGGCTTCAGGTTGGCTATGGAAGGTGGCAATTACCTCTTCAAATTCCCTAACATGTACATAAGGATTTTCACTATCTAGACCATGAAAAGTGGAAAGAAGTTGTATCATTTCAGGTTTAAAATCCGAATGTGGTGTGTTAGGTGGAAATATAATGCATGATGGTATGGCTGTGCGAGTAGGATGCAAGTAATCTTTTAGAGTTCTAACAGGGTTTTCTTCGTGTTGGCTCATTGTGTTAGAATTACAAGATGAAGTAAAAGGTGAATTCTCTTTACTTACAAATTGTGGGGGTGGTTCTAGTTCTAGTTCTAGTTCTCTCACAAATCTTTCTCGTTTGTCTCTAAGTCGATGCATACATCCTAACAACAATTTTTTTTTTTTAAAGAAGGAAATGCTTAAGAAAAATTAAGAAGTAGAATAAAACACAATAAGAAATAGAAATGAGTTAGGTGGTAAGACCAACCATGAAATATAAATACAATAACTAAACAAAAGACTGTAAAATACGATAAAAAAAGTACAATAAATAAATAATAAAAAAATACAATAAGTAAATAAATAAAGGTTAGGCGGTAGAACCGGATATTAAAATAAAAAGAAAATACAACATATTAACTAAAGAAAATAAAGTGCAATAAATACGTAAAAGAAAATGAAAATAAAGTACAATAAATACGTAAAAAAAATGAAAATAAAGTACAATAAATACGTAAAAGAAAATGAAAATAAAGTACAATAAAAAAAAGTGTAATAAATAAATAATAAAACAAAAATACAATAAGTAAATAATAAAAAATAAAGAAACTAAGTTAGGCGGTAGAACCAGCCACAAACTAAAAAGAAAATACAACAAATTAACTAAAGAAATAAAGTACAATAAATAAATAAAAGAAAGTGAACGAAGTTAGGCGGTAAAACCAGCTATTAAAAAAAAGTGCAATAAATAAATAAAAGAAAATAAAGTGCGATAAATAGAAAAAAGAAAATAGACTAATTAGGCGGTAAAACCAGCCATTAAGATAATATAAAATATAAAAAATTAACTAAAGAAAATAAAATAAATTAGGTGGTAGAACCAACCATGAATAATAAATAAATTTCAACAGAGGAAATAAAACTAAGATTTTACAAAGAAAAGAAAATGTATAAAGTTACCACTTTAGTATTTATAATTGCAACCGACTTTCGCTTAGTGTGCTTCCTCGGCAACAGCGCCAAATTTTTGTTTACGCTCAAAATATAACGCGGCTATCGCAGTATAGATTGAGGTGTCGATCCCACAAGGAAGCTCTTGGAAAAATAGGTTGATGAAGTAAAATATTAAAGCAGTAGCAAATGATAAAATTAATTGATTTAAGTGGATGAGATAGGATTGTATATGATTTGAAGGAAATGTCTTATGATAATTCAAACAAGGCTTCGAGAATCACAATTATGCTTTATAAATCTACTCAACACTTTGATTCAATGCTTATAACTCAATTGAAAGTTTCACATCCCAAATAATCAATCGGAAGATAGGAAAATATAGCACATTTGATAACACATGTATTTGACGTAATTAAACTCTTTGCAAGCATTAACATACATCATGTTCATTTATACAAGTTATCTAAGATCGACAATATATCACTTTGACAATATTACAATAAAAGATCAATTTGAATATTAAAAATTTATTGCCCTTATATGTTATCCAAGATCGACAATATATCAATTTGACAATACTGCAGTAAAAGATTAACATATAAAACAATGTCACCAGTAACAATTATAGTTCACCAAGAATCACATAAGAAAAGCATGACTGAACTTATATGAGATATAAGAATTATAATCTCTAGATTATAGAAAATAGAATAGATAAGATTTTAATCAAAACCAAACTTACAAACATTTATAGCTATTTGCAACGAATCAAAGCATAGAAGTAGATTTACTACACATAAAAGTTCATCTCTTAGCCTTGCCAAGAATCTAGCCTAAATTACAATACATATTAATGAGAAGAAAAGAAGAGAGAATTATCTAATATTAATAACATCCTAAGAGTCTCTTTATATAGGCAATAAATGGACATATGTCATTGATAAGGGCAAATTTGTCATATATTTTCTCATGGTTTTATTATTGATATTTTATGATTTTATGAGAATAGATGGCTATTTATGTGCATTATTGTTAATTATAGGGACTTGAACGAAATTTAAAGAAAGAACGCAAAAGGAGCGAAAATAGGGACTAAAATGCAAAGTTTTCAAAGTATGTGTCCATAGCCCCAGCGCCACAAGGATTTTCGCCCCAGCTCTGCAATAGTGATCGAAATAAGAAAAACGACTTGCTTAAGTCGCGTATAGCGCCCCAGCGCCAGAAATTCACCGCTCCAGCGGTGAAGCCGTTTTCATGCAGCGCCCTAGCGTCAAGATCCCACCGCTCCAGCGGTGATAGCTTTTTCACGCGTCGCCCCAGCGACAGATGGATAGCGCGCCAGCGGTAGTACGAGTCCTAGTCCGACGAGAATTGAGATTTTCAAGCTCATATCAATCCCTATATAAAGCCACTCGTTCCCAGCCTTCAAGGAGGAATCGAAGACGACCCAAGAGCACCAAGAATACAGAGTACGAGTCTTGGAGAGCAATAGGAGCTTAATTGAAGCATCTTTAGAGAGAGATACAAGACGCTCTTTGGCATCAAGAGTTCCTAGGCAGCGCAATTAAGAGCAATTCGACGTCTATATCGGTTTGCTAATAATTGTATCATGATTTATAATTATTTTTACTGCTGTTCTCTTGTAGCCATGAGCTAACTTATTTTCTAGGGTTAATATTTGAACTCAATATGTGTGCTTAATTGCCATATCGTTTAGTATTTAATAAACTTAGTCATTTATTATTTAAATTACTTGTGTTTAATGCTTCAATATATCTGGCCAATATATGGTGAATGAGTTGGTAATATTATTGATAAACTCGGAAGAGGAATCATAATATTTAGACCTAGGTAATTTGATGCATGATTGTAGAGTAACATTCAATGTTGCATATGCAAGTTTCAACTTAGGATAGGAATATACCTAATTGGCATGTATGATCAATAAGACCTAATCTTAATGAATCTTAATTTATTACAAGTACCATAGGAATATAGGTATTTGGTAAATTAAGGTATACTTGCATGACCTTGGAAGAGGCTTGTGAATACATTAGTGTCTTGATCAATAATAAAGACTAAGTGAGTTAAATATTAGAGGGTTATTCATTAAAAAGCATATTGAGGGATAATATTAATCCTAGGTTCTCTCTACGTTGCTATATCTTTAAATCTCATTGCATTGTGTTTTTACTGTTATATTTTCTACATTCATTCTTGAATTTTTATTTTTCTGAATAATTATTAGAAAGACATAATTTTAGTAATTGGTTAATAAGAGGAAATTATCCCTGTGGGTTCGACATCCGACTAATTAGTCTCTTTATTACTTGCATACGATAGTGTATACTTGCACTTAATTTATGATATAGAATTATCGCATCAGTCATGGATGACATCAATCTTCAATAATTTTAAGCCAATAACTCATTTATCCACTGGCAGCACATTTTTGATAATGTAAATGACCAATTTAGCTTTTGTAGCCGACATGAAAGTTGTATAATTTTGACTCTTCTTTCCATAGGCACCAATTTCATGCAAATTGGATGAGTATCCAATGCGATATGAGCAAAATTCCAAAGATACATCAGAATTCGGCCAACAACCATTTTACCCATTGTAATGCGATTTGGTCCATGATAACGGCTGATTTGTGCTTTACCATCAACATAAGGGTTGTTGATAGTTAAGTCAGCATTTTACAACTTCAAGAATTATACCAATTGAGTACATATTTTGTGAGATACGGTCCAAATACGTGAGTTGGGTCAAGCTGGGCAGGAGTTGTAGCCTGATTCTATTGTATTTCAATATTTGGCCCATAACATGTTGGATTTGGCTTTTCTACTATTCTTCACATTTGTGTAAGATTGAGTCATGTTGCACTAGGTTTAAGAATTTCTTCATTTTGATTTCTACATTGAGAGTTATGTCCATTTTACCTAAACCTATCCAAATAACATTCATTAATCACAATTTAAGGAGAACACTTTATTTCAAGCTAAAAATACAAAAAATACTAAAATTAGTGACATTAAATGGTGACTGAATCTCTTAACAAATATGTATTCATGTGTTCATCACACACACACGTTATAGATAATACAAAATGACGAGTTAAATCATAAAAGTTAAGGTTAATCCATATTTATACAATCCCTCCATCATTAATATCCTGGAAGAGTGGAGACATAGATCAACACCGTGAAGTCCCCTAGAGCTCAACCATAAATTCTCGTGGTATTGTTGGATTAAACAATTTAATCCGGCACGCTGCCCTAATGTACAACGAGTACACTCCATATCACGGGACTCTCTAGGTCCTACGCCCGATTCGTTAAATGAAACTATTCTACGAGTCTGTGAGCAATGCCCCACGCACACGTCACGGATGTACAAATCAGCATGTTGAACCATGCAAGCTGAGATTATAATGTATACGTATAGTCCTTCTGTCATGATATCCTGGATGTACGGGGACATAGATTATCACCGTCAAATCCCCTAGTGCTCATCCATGTCCTATCTCCAGACTTGTATCTCAATGAACAATATGCACAAACTTGTTTGCCATATTGTTCGACCCTTACGAAACTCATTCCTAGGATGATTGCTTATGGCCACAAGATTTTCTAAGATATAGTCTCGAAGCATCTGGATATCTAACTCCATATGGAAGCTGATAGATCCTATATCTGTATGCACCAAACTCCATAAGCATCGGACCATACCCAACAACACCCAACGGTCACACCATAAAAGGTCTGTGACATACGTGGAACCACAGTATGATAGATCACTTACAAGCCCACCGTGGCACTTAGGTCAAAGGACCACGTATACTACTAAACTCGAGAGGACCCTTTGTTGATGACTTACATTGAGTGTCTATCGGAGACCCTTGTGAGTCTGTCCCATATCCAGTTATAACTGGATACCCATATGTTAATACAAGCTCTAAGCTCACAATCAGCTAAGAACGACAATCTATACACTATAGGTACGATATATAAAGGTATCCACCGATAGACTCGCATCGGTAGAAATAGATTAGAGACAATTATTCAAGAACATACTTACACAACTTACGTTTCCTGGCATCCGATTGCAACTCTTGCAACTATGCAGTTACTAGTATATTCCTAGGTCTATGTCCCATTATAGACAAGGCTCCAACTTTTGGATCTGTTGAGTATTATAACCAACTAACATTTAGCAATTATATGTCTTAGGGTGGTTGACTGTGAGCCCTTATCTAAACCCTTTAGATCTGATCCGAACTCCTTCAGATCTACAATGCCTGTAATGTTACATGTATAATACCATATAAATTGTTATTAGCGATTTAATGAGAATGTATACTTGTATAAATACACAAGTATATATATATTTGGGGATGACACGTAAGCACCGACCCTAACAACAACATCATTACCCATTAACACTTTACCACCACTAATGGCTAGAAATTTATAAACCAAGACTTTATGCGGGCACATGTGTAAAGTACAACCAGAATCAAGAACCTATTATTCAGCATTCTTACCATTAATAACGATGAGTGCCTTTGCGCTGTCATAGTTGTCATTATAGGCAAGCGCAGAATCCATTTTCTTCTTGTCTTGTGCTTTCTTCTCTGGACAATCCTTTATAAAGTGCCCCTCTTTCTTGCAGTAATAACACTTTCTAAGAGTCTTGGACTTCGATCTTAAGCCCTTTTTTCCTTCCATCTCTATATGAGGGCCTGTCTCTTATAGAAAGACTTTCTGTATTACCTTCGATCTACTTTCCTAACAACTTTAAGTTTAATGATGATTTCACATCACTCATCGTTAAACTCTCTCTGCCATAGAGTGGCGTAACAATAAAGCTCTTATAACTCTTAGGGAGTAAACTCAACAGGATAATTGCTCTATCTTTATTTACTATCTTGATGTTGATAGACTCAAGATCAAGATTGATCTTATTGAAGGAGTCTATATGATCTTTCATCAGCGTGTCCTCTGACAAGGACAGCTGATACAACTTCTTCTTTATATGCAATCTGTTGGCCAATGATTTTCGTATATAAAGGGAGTCAAGCTTCTTCCAAGGACCAATCACCATCGTCTCACCTGTTACTTTCCTCAGTACTTCATCGCTCAATGATAGAACGATTGTGTTGTGAGCTCTTTCTTGAATGTCCATTGTTTTTGCTTCAACTTTGGATGACTCTGAAATCTTTTCTTCTTTACTAGATGGAGCTCTAGTCTCCTCTAATGCCAAGCCTAACTGTTGACTTACCAATAAAAGCTTTACTTTCATCTTCCACAGATTGAAGTCATTCATCCCATTGAAATTCTTTACCTCATACTTGGGTGTGGCCATGTCTACTTAAAACAAAGCTCTGATACCAGGTTTTTGAAGTGAAAGCACACAAACAAGTAAATAACCCAAGCAATATAGTGCAGAACAAGTAATTAAGAAATTAAAGAGAGAACGGTAGAAGAAGAACACACAAAAATTTACGTGGTTCGGTAACTTGCCTACATCCATTGTAGATTAAGATCACTTACTTCTATTATTGAATCACAAGGCACTCATAAATTATGCCTTTTACAAGAAAGACTTACAAAAAAACACTCTCTCTTACAACCCAGGGATTGTCTCTCACTAAAAATCACAAAGTATATTTTTAATCACAAAGATTTCTTGGGTTATCACTAAGATATGGTTACAAGCCAATAAATATGTGAAAGCCTTTATATAGGCTTTAGGATGTCCTAGGTTTACCCTAAACATGTAGGAGCCGTATTAGGGAGTCCTAGAGCAAGTAGGAGATAAAACAAGTTGATTCAAAATGAAAAATTGTTCCTTGCGTTAGGCCTCGCGATGCTTAGCTCTTAGCGCTGTAGTGCTGGGCTTACTTGCCTGGGCACTGCGGTATTGGGTGACTGTCGCTACAATGCCCAGTTTCTATTTTGGGTGCTGCGGTGCCCATAACTTGGCACCGCAACGTCCACACCTGGGCACCACCAGATGCACCTTTCGCATCCGTCTTCGATCCTCGTGTACCCAACGCACTTGGCTTGCTCTCTAAATTATATTCTGATGATTTCTAATCAATATTCTCATAGAACAATAAAAAAATAGATATATGCCATCAATTTTTCCTTACCTTAAGTGTCCAAGCAATATTTATCCGAAACCAGTTATCAGAACTTATGCTATGATTGATAGGGTTATTTCAAAAATATTTCCTTAGGAACCATTTGTGACCAGGAACTGATGAAAACAATAAAGTGGTCTTTCAATCATAAACTCCGAAAGAGATATTTACCTCAAATGGAAGCATGGCTATTTCTAATTTCCACTTATAATAATGCCCACTCCTCAAATCCAGCACATTTTCCCTTAAAGTCTTTGATGAATTTCTTTCCTCCCTTTGGTTTCAAGAAATTTTTCTTAGAGCAGATCGGATTGTAAGTCAAGAAGACATCATAAAATATGAGAGTACGGAAGGTTCATCATATGGTTCAAGATAGATATATTTTGGAGTACATAGAATATAGTGGGATTAACCTAGAGAGGAGAGAGACTAGTAATGTGTAGAAATTCTAGAATTATTGGGGGAATACGAAACATGAAATTTTTAAGATGTTCACAAAACAAAGGAAGCTCTCCTCTCTTTATAGACTGAGGCTCTCAATGGGGATCTTTCTAAAGAAAAAAAAAATCAGATTTTGATATCTTTGAGTATCTGATAAGTGGTTTTACGTTCATCCATAGGGAAGGAACTTATATCTCTGCCCATTTTTGGAGATAACTATAAAAGAACAAAAATAAAGTTAAACCCAGGGATTCTTTAGAGAAGAGATTCTTCCTTTTCAGGGAAAATACGTAGTAGAATAGATGGTTTGAAAGCAAGAGAATTAGGGATAAACCCTATTTATATTAAAAAATTTATGTATAAAAAAGGTTACGTGTCTACCTAAAAAAATGGAAATGTTTTTGTGATTAGACATCTTCTAAGCCTTCAATAAATGAGCAAATGGGTGGGACTTTTTAAAAATGTGACATGGCGGTTACCAAAGACTCAAAATCAATGTTTAAATGATGAAGTGTGGCTTGTATGTTTTCATAGAAAAAGATATACTCCGTTACTTAAAGGGGGCATTTTATTGGGCCTATATTTGTAAATAAGCTTAACAAGCCTAATTGCGCCACTTGGTTAAAAAGCCCAAAAGTAAATTTAGAGGAACCGACAAAGTGTTAGTATTGGATTTGATGTATCTTATTAAGAAAAGCCCTATGGTTAATAAGGGATTAAAATTTTGAGTTTAACATTTGTAGATAGGTAAATTTTGATTCGTCTTTTACCATATATTTTTTAAATAAAAGAAAAAATTTACAAGAAGGACGAAAACAAGTTTGATTTCTAATTTATAGTCCTTTTTTTATTATGATTAATGAAATCAAGTATGATTATAATTGTTGAATCCTAATTTAATTCTTATTCATCATGAAATGACACATTACTTACACACACTAGAATCCTGTTTTAGATTTACTTCCACACTATATAAATAAATGATTTCTCATGGTTTATTCATTTAATTCAAGATGGAGAAAGTCAAAACACTCTTAAGATTTTTAAATAATCTTTGAGAGTAATCTCTAATAATAAAAATAATATCTTGCTTGTTCAAACACTTTCCACAAATAGAATTTAATTTTTAATTTTTTATTAACTTAAGTAGTAGGATATTTTTTTTGGGTAAGAAATGGTCTTATTCCCGCATCCTTGAAGTAGTTCAAAAACAAACATAGAAGGGAAACAACTACTAATAATATTCTTTTTTCATGATGTTAATCACTAAGTCACATCTATTTCAAATACATAAATAGTTTTTTCTTTTTTAGTTTCCTATAGCGGTATGGACTATGCTTTCAAAATCTTATGGGTTCCTCCGTTGCAACTGATGCATCGATCAATATTTCAAGCTTAAATATTGATAGAGATTATTCTTTTGAATATAAAAAGTTGATAGAGTGCCCTTTGATAATTTGACAACATAATGAAGTACATATAATTTTTTGTTTCGGGTAAACATATAATGTTATCACACAATTGTAAAGGGTTCAGGATAGCAGGATTAGAAAATCGATCTTAATGTATTAAAAAAACTCAGGTTAACAAGTGCAACCTGCAGCAATCACTTTCAGCCCAAAAAAACAATTCAAATATGTAGCACAAGATTTAATTGATGAGACTTTGACCATAATATGCAGCAGCCCAAAAACAATCATAAAAAATAGATAACAGACCTTATATGAGAAGAAAAAACGCTATCTTAACCTGAATTTGCTAGCATCTCTCTCTTCTCGCCTTTGCTCCAAGGAATTTTGATTCTATTCTTTTCTTTAAATTATTTTTTCTTGGACTTTTTTAAGAAAATTGGTATTTATAATTGGTTGGGTCTTTGAGTGGTTGATATGAAAAATGACTTCGTTTTCCTTAATAATTATTTTAAAATCTCTATTTTAGTTCTATCACAAAATTGTGATACTTTCTATTAAAAAATTGTGATAGTTTATTTTATTTTTTTATTTTTTAAATAAATTCTTTTTATAAACCGACACTTTTCCCACTACAATTATAACACTAAAATAGTGTCGTTTAATAGAAACAACACTTTTCATTACAAAATATAAAATAATGTTGCTTATATCACAAAATTGTTATAGTTTATGCCATAAATTTATGATAGTTTTATTTATCTATTTTTTTTAATTTCCATGAGAAAACAATGTTGTTAAAGATGTGAATAATTTTTTTTAAAAGCAAATTTTTTTCTCTTAAATTGCAATACACCAAAATGGTGTCGTTTCACTTAAAATATAGAAATGATGTTATTTTACTTACATAATATGAATATAAAAGGTTTGGCGCGGAAATAAAATTTTTCGTTGAAATTTTATGACAAAACTATGATGCTTTCTATTATAAATAGTTTTTTTTTTCTTTTTTATTTTCATGAAAAAATAACACCATTTAAGGTCTGAACTTTAAAAAATTCTCAACTTTTTCTTTTAAAATTATAACACCAAATAGATTAGTTTTGATTAAAATTGTTGAAATGGTGTCATTTTGGTAATCATGGAAAAACAAGTCCTACATATAAAATTTTAACCACACTTCATTGTTTTATAACATTAATATAATGTATCATATGATTGTTCTCTCACAAAATCTTTTTCTTCTAATTTTATCACAAAATTGTGATACTTCTGTCTTAAATTTTTAATAATTTTGTTTTGTTATAAAAACATCATTATTTTATGATAGAATACTGAATTCGCAAAATAACTACTTAAGTTTGTGATAAAAACCATCACTGTGCCAATTAAATTTAAATGGTTTTAGGATTTTGGTGGGACTCTTTGTCATGTTGAGCAAGGCTAGTCTTGAGGACCCTTATTTCCTTAAGTAAAAAGCCTTTATAAAATTAGGGTAAAAAAATGGTTAACAAAAAGGTTTCTACTACCTAACTATTTAAATAAAGAGAAAGGGATTGCTCTTATGAAAGACTTTTCTTCAAGGAATGCTGGGTGAAAGCACTCTAGCCTTTTTGTTGGAGGAGAATAGAGGCAAGTTTATAAGGGTCCATATGGTTCTAATTCATGTTATCGTATTTTTGCTAAGAGATGTTACCCTTTTATTTTCTCTTCTGTAAAAATAAACAAAAAAATAATTGAAAATGTATATTTACGCCCAAGAGGAGTGCATTGATTTGCACCTTTTAGGCATAAGATGAGGCTTGACAAGATTTTGTGTGTCTTGCGTAGCTATTTTGCACATTTTAAAAGAATCAATATTTTTGCTAACTTCTCTCTAACTTTTCTGCTAACTTTTCTACCTTAATTTATTTTTTTCTCAATTTTTTACTAATATTGTGGGATTTTATTTTGCTAACTTTTTTGTTAGTTTTTTATATTTATTTTTCATTAATGTTGTGGTATTTACTTATTTCATGTGTTTTAATAACAAAGTTCACATTCAAATCATGCATAAAAGATGTTTATTTATTTTTGGAGGCATGTGATCACAAATTGATGGTTATTTTATACCTAAAAAAGGACACAGTGTTAGGCCAAAATCTATGGGCCGACTTAATATTATGAACTCTATGAACATATATAGAAAAACCCACAATCTCCACCATTGATGATCTTTTCTGGCATACCCTCTATTAACCTCATTACATCAAAGGGAGATAAGTCTAGTATAACATCCTTCCTAAGATCATAAAATCTATAGGCTTATAGGTTGAGTGGTATCAAAATATGTAATGACATGACATGAGTTTCCATCACGCTGTCAACATATCCATTGAGAATCATAGATAATGATCTTTCGCTATATAAGATCCACCTCAACTGCAATCCAATGCTTTTATCTAGTAGTTGTCAAGAATATAAACCAGCTTGAAGTTGCACATTGTCTCATAAATTATATAATATGAATATAAAAAATTAAATCCTTTAACCTACAAATATTTTACCTTATCAACCTCAGCCAACATTTTTCAGCCAAGTAATTCTTCTTTCAACCCTAAGTCATACAACATCATGCCCTCATCCCATGCAATGAATGATAAGTCTATAGTGTGTTGCGCATAGATAAAACTACAAGTATCCTAAAATTTTAACAAAATAAGTAATCAATAAGAATCCACACAAGTAGACCCTTATAATAATGTGCCATGATACTTACACTGCCTTTGCCAAACCAACTATAGGTACTCATAGATGAAAGCGTGCTATTTTTCTAAGGTGCATGCATGTGCTGCGTGTTCATTACAATGCAATATGCATGTCATACATATATTAGCATAGTAGAACCAAAAATCTAATTTTCTAATGCAATAAACACTTTAAATTTAAGTCTTTTATTACATAAATAAAATTAAGATTGAGAATTACCTTGTAAGCCTTTAAAAATTTGTTCAACGTGGAGTTCACCTTGAAGCGAACACGTCGGTAATTCTAAGACCCAACTTAGGTGGACTTGAGTCTCTAAAACTGTAGCATTAATTTCCAACAAAATATATTTAACACTTAAAAATAAAATTAGTTAACTTTTGAACCAAGTTTAAACTCTTTAAACTTATGATTTTAGTTAAACAATTTAACAAAAATATATTTGTTTCAAAGCAATGCAATTATTTTTATTTATTCATCACTTGAACAAAACAAAACAATTTCTCCATTGCTCCAAAATGGCCAACCACTAATCTTAAATAAAGAAGAAGATGAATAGTGTTAAAAAGAACAACTTTTACCCCTGAAACACCAAGCTTTCTCTTCCCATTTATTGGCCGAACCCATTCTCATCCTATTGAAACATTTCCATTTATTTTATAAGCCATTTTTCCTTTATTTTGTAAGTCAACAAATGTGCCCCACCAAGAAATGTGAACATAAAAAATACCATGCTTCTTTGTTTGTTTGTCTATTTGACCAAATTAATAATTAATAAAACAAAACAATTTTACTTTAATTTAATGAGGTTGCTTGTCATACAAGCAAGGGTAATTTGGTCAATTCAAGATAAAATAATCCATGGTACAAATTGTGCTACTTGTCATTATCTCATTGGTCAACAATTCTTGTTAACTAATTAATGTACTTAACACATAACTCTTGATAAGTGCACAATACAAAGGAACCTGAAACAAATATTTGGTTTGCTAAAATTTATTGAATCGAACTATTCTATCCAGTACGCTGCCCTAGAGAACAACGAGTACATTTCATATTATGAGACTCCTTAGGTCCACGCCAAGTTTGTTGATAAGGGTAAATTTTTCAAATATTTTATCATGTTTTTATTTTGATATTTTATTGTTTTATGAGAATAGATGGTTATTTATGTGCATTATTGTTATTTATAGGGACTTAAAAGAATTTTAAAGAAAGATGACCTGTTGTTATTTATAGGGACTTAAAAGAAATTTAAAAAAAGATGACTATTTATGTGCATTATTGTTATTTATAGGGACTTAAAAGAAATTTTAAAGTATGAGTCCATCGCCCCAACGGCACGAGGATTTTCACCCCAGCATTGGAATAGTGATCAAAATAAGAAAATCAGAAAAGATGACCTGTTGAAGTCGCGATTGGCACCTTAGCGCCAGAACTTCATCGCACCAGCGACAGGCCAGCGCCCCAGCTCTATATTTTTATTCGCTAGCAACAAGCTAGTGCCCCAGCGCCATCACTCCACCGCTCCAGTGGTAAGGCTTATTACACGTAGCACCCCAGCGATAACATCCAGCGCTCCAGCGATAGTGTGAGTTCTAGTCCGACGAGAATTGAGATTTTCAAGCTCATATGAATCCCTATAAAAGGCCACTTGACTCCAAACTTTAAAAATCGCCCTAGAACAATTCAAGAACACCAAGAATACAGAGCGCAAGTCTTAGAGAGCAATAGAAGTTTAATTGAAGCAACCTTAGAGAGAGATTCAAGGCATTTTTTGGCATTAAGAGTATCTTAGACAGCGCAATTAAGAGCAATTCGACGTCTATAGCGGTTTACTATTGATTGTATTATGATTTATTATTATTTTTACTATTGTTCTATTGTAGCCATGAACTAAATTTATTTTTTATAGTTAATTACTTGAACTCAATATGTGTACTTAATTGTCAGATATTTTTAATATTTAATAAACTTAATTCTTTGATATTCAAATTACTTGATCTTAATGCGTCAATATATCTGGCCAATATATGGTGAATGAATTGGTAATATTTTGATAAACTTAGAAGAGGAATCATTATATTCAGACCTAGGTAATTTGATGTATGATTGTAGAGTAACATTCAATGTTGCATATGCAAGTTTCAATTTAGGATAAGAATATACATAATTGGCATATATGATCAATAAGACCTAATCTTATTGAATCTTAATTTATTACAAGTACCATAGGAATATAGGTATTTGGTAAATTAAGGTATACTTGTATGACCTTGGAAGAGACTTTGTGAATACATTAGTGTCTTGATTAATGATAAAGATTAAGGGAGTTAAATATTAGAGATTAATCATTAGAAAGCATATTAAGGGATAATATTAATCCTAGGTTTTCTCTATATTGCTATCACCTAATTCTCTTTGCATTGTGTTTTTACTTTTATATTTTCTACATTCATTCTTAGAATTTTATTTTTTTGAATAATTATTAGAAAGATATAATTTTAGTACTTGATTAAAACGTAGAAGTTATCCATGTGGATTCGACATCTAACTTATTAAGTCCCTTTAGTACTTGTTACGATAACGTATACTTGTGCTTAATTATAAGATATAGAATTATCGCATTATTTTTCAAATAAAAATCTTCTATAAGTCTATGAATAATGCCCCATACACACGTCACAGATATTATAAAACAACGCTTTAGACCATACAAGCTGAGTTATAATATATTCGTATAATCCCTCTATCACTTATATCCTGGAAGAGCAGATATATAGATGAAAGTACACTATACATAGGGTGAATGTATAAATTTCAATTTCAATTTTACAAATCTCACATGCAAAATATGTACAAGGGATTATTTACAATGTATTTCATTACATTAATGAGATAAAAGGGAACTCACTCTTGAAGCGTGCTTTATGCAGTTCTAGTCAAGAACACGATGGGTTTCCTTGAGCTAGAATGGTAGCTTCTTTTTCTCGACAAGAATTAGCTACTTGAAGTAAATTTTACTTCTATTTGATATTCGGCCTAAACTATATATTTTGCCTCACTTTTCTTCACATTTCATGCAAAAGAATAAGGCCTCATTTATATAGTAAAAGTTGCTGCCTATTAAACCTATTACATTTGAATTGGTGGCTTTTTTGCTTAAACATGACAATGCTTATGAAATGGATTGAATTAATAATATAAAGCCACCACTTGCTTAATTTAAATCATGGTGGCAAGGTGCTTATGATGAGTGGCTGAATGGTATGCTTCAAATGGTTAAAATCATTCCATTACATGCTTACAAACTTAAGCATAACAAGGCTTAAATGATTTATATGGCCACCTCTTACTTAATTATATAATTTGGCTGAATAAAACATGTCACCATTTAATATGAAGCCATTCCTTTACATATTAACTAGGCCAATCAAATCAAGCCACGTGTCATGCCATTGCAAAATAATAGCATGACATGTGGCATTATTTAGAAAGGATGAAGAGACAAGCCCACTTGACAACATCACAAGCTTAACACTTAAATTCTATCATTTTTCTGAGAGACCTTGAAATAATTCTGATATTTCAAAAAATTTCTAGATCAAACCATTTGATCCAGTGTCCTACCCCAGTACACAACAAGTATACTTCATATAATGAGACTCTCTAGGTTTACACCCATTTTCTCTTACAGAATTATTTCATAAATTCATAATCAATATCCCACACACACGTTAATGAAAATTACAAAATGATGTATTGAACCATATAAGTTGAAATTAATACATATTTGTATAATCCCTCTGTCATATATATCCTAAAAGAGCAGAACATAGATCATCACTGTCATGTCTCTATATGCTCAACCCTAGAACTTATTGTTAGGGTTAGTACTTATGTGCCATCCCTATTTGTATTAATATTTGATATTTATATGATGTACATTTTATTACATCGCTAATTATATTTTATTATCTAGTATAATGCTTGTAACGCTACATATATTGGATGATTTAAAGGAGTTCATATTTGTTCTAAATGAGTTTGATCAAGGCTAAGAGTTAGCAACACTAAGAATTATAATTGGTAAAAGTTAGCAAGTTATAAGAATCAGTGAAATCTAAGGAGTTTGAGCCTTATCTATAATGGAACAAAGACTTAAGGGTATACTAGTAATAACATAGTTGCAAGAGTTGTAATTGGGTGCTAAAAAATGTCATTATGCAAGTATATTCTCAAATTCTATGCTCCTGATCTATTTTCACAAATGTAGGTCTGTTAGTGAATCTCTTTCAATATAGATCAGTGTATGCCTATATTTGTAGGGTACAGATGGTTATTCCTAGCTGATCATGAGCTTAGAGATTGTATAGGCATACAGGTATGAAGTAAGGACTGGATGCAAAACAGACTCACGAAGACCCTAATAAACATTTTATATAAACCGCCAATGGAATGTCCTCTTGAATTGAGTAGTATGTGTGGTCCTTTGACCTGAGTGCCACAGTGGGCTTGTGACTGATCCACCATACTTAGGCTCTAGGGACTTCAAAGACCTTTCATGATCTGACCGCTGCATGTCGCTGGGTATGGTCTGATGCTTATAGAGTAAAATGTATATAGATATGGGATCCGTCAGCTCACATAGGGAGTTATTTATCTAGATGCTTCGCAATTGTATCTCAGAAAGTCTCATGGCCATAAGCAATTAACCCAGGAAAGAAGTTTCCCCCAGGGTTAACTAATATAGCAAAGATGTTTGCATATATTGTTCAGTGAGATACAAATCTGGAGATAAGTTTATGGATCCACTTATGGGAATTTGACGGTGCTGATTTATGTCCTCACGAATCCAAGATATAAATGATGGAAGGACTATATGTATACTATTTATAAAATTATACATACATGAATTTGTAACCGCAAGTGCATGGGTCGTGAATAAGTAATAAAGTGATGAGTGAGTATCGTTCCCACGAGGATTGTGTCCTAAATTAATGTTAAGTACTATGATATTGGCAACCTAACTTTATCTAAGCAAATTTAAAGGATAACTTGAATTGTGAAATTAAAAATGCTTTAAAATAAGTAACTCGATAAATTAGAGAAATGATAGTTCTATGGCAATGGCAATTCTAGGGTCTTGATTTTCCTCTATTGTTTCTATGCTCTTTGTCATTAATGATCAACAACTAGTCTAATGTATTCATTAATCAAGGGCTTAAGAATAATCTCATTTCCTCTCCCAAGTACCGAATGAGACTCTATACATATAAAAATAAGTTGATATCCCTATCTAACCCGTTATATATACACGCATTAAACTACCCTTACGCGACTACCCTAAGTTCATTAGTCTCCCAACTCAACAAACTCAAAGCTATGCCTTTTACAACCAATATATGGATTAAACGTTTCCAAGCACATAACCTAAATGTTTAATTCATCCAATCCATTTCCCAATGCAATTAGAAGCATTAAGCATATAAAAGGCATAAATGTATAAGCATTAAATAGTCATTAATCACAAAATCACATCAATACATAGAGTTCAATAGAGTTCCATCAAGCCTTAGAACATATAATCTAGCAATTCATAGTGAAATATTCAATTACATTCATCCAAATATTCATAAAAGTACTCATATTCAAATTAACATAAAATACAATTACAAACTATATATAAATGTAAATGCAGTAGAGAGAGAAGAATGAATTGGTTAGAGAAACCTTTGGAGTCTTTAATAATCTTCTTTAATCCAAGTTTCAATAGTATTTCTCTCACTAAAAACCAGAGTTTCTCTCTCTATTTTGTGCTCTCTTTTCTCCCATTGAGAAAATGGCCAAAGGGTAGTATTTATAGGTTTCAAATTAGGGCAAGAAAATAGGTAATGAAACAGGTGGTGACGCTTGGGCGCCGAACATTCTGCCAATAGAGCCTATTTTAGCTCATGGGCTCCAAAATTCAGCGCTTGGGTGCCATTTTCGGGTGCTAAAGCACCAAAGCCTGGGCGCAATACTATAGCAAGACACTGTTATGCATTGTAGCTCTGTCACTGTTCATGGCACTGTAGCATATTTCGGTGTTTTTGCTTCTTTTCTTTGAATTTTTATTCCTAATGACTCCATTAACTTGAAACCTACAAAATGAAATTGATATACATAAAAAGCCATAAATTCACATTCAAAATGAGTAATTATCTAATTAAGAGGGGTATAATATCATATATAAAATGCACTTATCATATACACTTTGACCTTAGCTTGTATAGTATAACATGCTGATTTGTAATATCCGTGACGTGTGCGTAGGGAATCGTTCACGGACTTATGGAATAGTTTCATTTATAAAATTAGGGTGGACCTAGGAAGTCCGACAATATGAAGTATATTTGTTGTGCAATGGGACAGTATACTAGATTAAATAGTTCAATCTAGTAAAATCCAACAAAACTCAATGTTTGTTTTAAGAACCCTCAAGATGCGCATGCGCCAGTACTTAAGTGCTAAATATCGTAATTAGTTGACATATTTTTAACTAATTAAAGAAGGGCACGTGCCATATTATGAGCCTTTGATTAAGTTTGCCCCAGTGTGAGGTATAGTGGAACCCACTAAGAGGTTTACTTGGTAACCAAGTGAAGGCGTTTTGGTAATTTCATATATATAATTATTTAAGAGTTACATAATCAAGATATTTTAATATTATAATATATTAAATAGTATATATATATATCAACCATGGTTAAGTGTTAATCAAAGTTGGAGTATTAATTATTTAATTATTATAAATATTAAAATAATATATTTGTATAAACTTGGTGGCCAAGTTTATTTGACCCAACCATGGTTAAGTGTTAAGCATGGTTAGATTAAATATATTATATTATATTAGCATGCTTGGTGGCCAAACATGTAACTTTACCATGTTCAATTGTTGACCATGGTTAAGTTAATAATAAAATATGTATATATGTGAAATTTATAAAACAAAAGAGTGCTTTTGCTTTTTAGTTATAGCCGGCCACTTTGAGAAGAAATAATAAAAGGAAAATTTGTTTCTTTTAACTTAGAATTCAAGAGTTGAGTTCATAGTTCTTCATCTTTTTTATCAAGCCTAAGCCATTAAAAAGAAATACAAGCTTTTGTTTATTGATTAATGGTAAACATATAGCTTAGGGTTTAAGTGTTAGACCCAGTGTTGGATCAAGTTGTTGTTCTAGACAGTCAAGCCTACTCAGTTGATTACTAGAACTGTCAACTAGAACACTTTAGGCAGACTCAAATAGTAATTTGATCAAAAGGCTTCATTGGTAAATTCACAATCCAATTTATATATTAATGTGATTAATATATTAATATGTGTTTATTGATTATTTTTATATTTTTGGTGTGCACAAATATGTATTAGATACGTATTTTTGCTTAATAAACATAAATACACATGCATATATACCGTATTTTATTGAACTTAACACTTATCTCCAGATTTGTATTGCCATAAATAATATTCGTAAAACTTTTTGCACTATTGTTTCTCACACAGAAAACAATTTTTCTAGGTTAGTTACTTATGGCCATAAGATTTTCTAGAACACAATTTTAGAGCATCTGAATATACAATTCACTTATATAAGCTGATGGATCACATATATACATATACCGAACTCCATGAGCATCAGACCATACCAGTGACACCCAACTGTCAGACCATAAAAGGTTTCCGACATGTGGAACCTAAGTATGGTGAATCACTCACATGTCCACCGTGGTGTAGGTCTAGGGACCACAAATACTACTTAACTAGAAAGGATCCTTTATTGATGGCTTTATGAGATGCTTATTGGAGATCTGAATTAAGCCTGTTCAGTACCCAGTCTTTACTGAATACCTACATGTTTATACGTGCTTACACTAAGCTCATAGTTTATTAAGACTAACCATCTAGGCCATCCATATAAAGACATACACTAATCTATATTAAATAAAATTTTCACTAACAGATCCACATCAGTGAAAATAAATAAGGAACATAACATTTGAGAACATACTTGCATAATGATATTTCTTAGCACAATTTAAAATCTTTTGCAACTATGTCATTACTAATATACCCTTGAGTCTTTGTTCTATTTCAGATAAGGCTATAACTCTTTAGATTTCACCGACTCTTATACTATCTCTTAGTAATTATAACTCTCAGCATTGCTAACTCTCAGCCTTGGTCTAAACTCTTTTAGACCAGATCTGAACTCTTTCGGATCATACAATGTCTAAAATATTACAAGCATCTTACCATATATATTTAATATTAACGATTTTATTTGAAATGCTTATTGTATAAATATCACAAAATTAATATTCATACAATATTAGAATGGCACGTAAGCACCATTTCCAACAACTTCCACTTGGTCTAGTGTTATTTACGATCGTCTTCCTGTATTTTTTAAACACATTAAGAGTTAATGCTTAAGTGGGTCGGCTATATTATTGATGGAATATATCCTAAATACTATTACATCTCTAATAGCCAAGAAATTTCTAATTATATGGTATTCAAAGTCTACATAATCAGAATTCTAGTATGCCTTATGGCTTATTGGCTTGAGCAATTGCCCTATTATTGTTGTATTTAGTGGGATAAGATCAACTAACCTTTGAACTATTCTAAGCTCTCCAACTAACTTATATATTCATAGAACTATTTTGGCAAGAGTTTAAGCAGCAACATATTTTATCTCCAAGGTAGAATCAGCTGTGGATATTTATTTTGCACTCTCAACTAACTACAGTACCGATGAAAAGAAACATATAACCAGATGTAGATTTTCTGTTATCTAGACTAGACTAAAAGTCCAAGTCTGTGCATCTTCTCATATGTAAGTAACTTTCTCTATGATTTAGAAACTTATCATCTATATCTCTCAGGTATAATAGATATGTTTCATGGCTATTTAATGGTCGTTACCCGGATCAGACCGATACTGGCTCGTAACACTTACAACCATCCAAATCCTGGTTTCATATATAACATGACATACATCAAGCTACCTTTAACTAATGCATATTGTATATTAGACATTCTAATCCTTTCATTTTCATGCCAAGAACATTTCATCCTAGAAAGCTAAATGCCATGTTTGAAAAGTATATTAACTGCCTCATAGTTACTAAGGTTGTACCTTTCTAGGATTTAGTCTATGTATGACAATTAGGGGAGTCCTATAAACCTTCCAACTCTATCTCTATAAAGTTTTATACCTAGTATATAGAAATCCTCTCCCAAATCTTTCATGAAGAAGTTATTACTCAAATAACTTTTAACTGATTGACTTACAACATACCAATGTCATTTTCAACATTGAGTATGTTATCCACATAGAGAACTCGAAAGATAATTATGCTTTCACTACCCTTTCCAAACACACACACTCACCTTATATTTGTTCTTGATAAAATTAAACTCTCTGATTTCTTTGTTAAAATAAAAAATTTAGCATAATGCAATAGCCAACAAAATTTGAATTAACTTAAATATGGTTACTAGTGAAATTTTTTTTCTCATAATTGATCCCAGATTGGTAAGCATAATATTTTGCTACTAGTCGTGCTTTGAAGTTCTCTACCTTCAAATTGAGCCCATACTTCCTTTGTGTAACTCATTTACAATTGATAGGAACTATTCCTTCGAAAAGTTCAACAAAGTCCCAGACTTGGTTATGATGCATTGAGTCACTTTTAAGTTTTATGGTATTTTTCCATTTTCTCGAATTAATATCCAACATTACCTCTCTGTACGTTAAATAATCATTTTCTTCAAGTACAAAAACCTTAAAGGCACCTTTACATTGTACAGGTTTGTGCTTACGTGTCATTCATATTTATATGAATATTTATTTTGTAATATTTATACAATGAATATTTTATTAAATCACTAATAACCTTTATTAAATGATACTAAAGCTCATTGTATGATCTGAAAGACTTCAAATCTAGTTTAAATGAGTTTAGACCAGGGCTAAGAGTTAGCAATGGTAAGAGTTATAAATGCTAAGAGTTAATAGGTTATAAGAGTCAATAAAATCTAAAGAGTTAGAACCTCGTCTATAATAGGACAAAGACCTGTGAGTCTACTTCTAATGACATAGTTGCAAAGAGTTTCAATAGGAGCTAAGAAATGACATTATGTAAGTATGTTCTCAAATTCAGTGTTCCTGATCTATGTTTAACAATATAGGTTTATCGATGAATCACTATTATATAGATCAATGTATGTCTATATCTGTATGGTATAGATGATTGTTCTTAGCTGAACATGAGCTTAGTGGAAGCTTGTATAGATATATAGGTATTCAATTAGGACCAGATATTGGACAGACTCACAAAGACCCCATAGATATCCTATGAATCTGTTGAAGGAAGGTACTATCGAGTTGAGTAGTATTCATAGTCCTTTGACCTGAGTGCCACGGTTGGCTTGTGAGTGATCCACCATGCTTTGATTTCACATATGTCAGAGACCTTTCATGGTCTGGCCATTACTTATCACTTAGAATGGTCCGATACTCATGGAGTTCGGTGTGTGTAGATACGGGATCCGCTAGCTCATATAGGTGGGTTATATATTTGATGCTCCAAAATTGTATCTTACAAAGTCTTATGGTCATAAGCAATGAAACCATAAAAAAGGTTTCCCATAGTGTTGAACTATATAGCAAAAGAGTCAACATATATTGTTAGTTAAGATACAAATCTGGAGATAAGTTCACGGATGAGTTTATGGGGATTTGACGGTGAAGATTTAAATTCGGCCCATCCAAGATATAATGATGAAAGGATTATATGAATATGTAGTAACCTCAACATGTATGGTATAACACGTTGATTTGTAATATCCGTGACATGTGCGTGGGACATCAATCACAGACTTATGGAATAGTTCTATTTGATGAATCAGGTGTGGACTTAGGAAGTCCCAATATGAAATATACTTTTTGTGCACTTGGGCAGCGTACCGCATTAAATAGTTTAATACAGTAAAATCCAGTAATTTACTATAGTTAAGTTAACTAAAATATGTGATTAAATGATAGGACCCACTTTAGGTTAACTTGGGAGCCTAGTATGGATATAAAAGTAATTTCACTTAATAATTATTTAATTGTTAAATAATTAAAATAAATATTTATTTATTTTATTTGTTAAATAAATAATTTAACTTAACTATAGTAAAGTTAACCATATGGTTAAGTTAAAATTAACCTTACTTAATGGTTAAGTAATGGTTAAGTTAGTTAACTAGGGTTAGATTATTTAAATTTTTTTAACTTAAGGGTTCAGTTAAACTAATCTAACAAGGTTAAATATTAACTATAGTTAGGTTAAGTTAGAATGTAAATTCAAATTAAGTGAAATTAAGTTCATTTATGCATATGTATGCAAAATGAAATAAAATCACGGTAAGTTTTATTTTGCTAAGTATTTTGGCCAGCCATCAAAGAGAAAGAAAAAGAAAATTGTTTTCTTATTTTGAATTCAATTGTTGAATTTATAATTAAGTTTTCTTTTTTAATTAGGCTTAAACCAATTAAGCAAAAATAAGTGTTTGCTTTTTCAATTAAGTGTTAATCAAAGGAAAATAAAAAATCTTAGGTTTAATTTATTAAACATTTACTTGATTAACATACTATTATTCCAGATAATCAATCTCACCCTTATTAATTACTAGGATTGACAAAGTTTGCATTTTAGATGGACTTTAACCAATTTTAATCCAAGGCTTCAAGGGTGTAACTCTCAATTTCGTTATTAATTTGATAAATATGTAATAATTGTGTTCATTGTAATTTTTTTTTATAATTTCGCTATACACATCTATGAATGAGATATGTATATTTTGTATTATGAACACATATACCACATTCATGCACCCTAAATAAATCATCACTTAATAATTGGTATCAAAGCAATTGCATGTGGTTTTTGTTGTTTTTAGTGTTGGCTATGTTGTAGGACAAGTTCTAGAGCTGTGGTATAGCATTTTATGCGCTGAAAATGCAAAATCGGTGAAAACAGCCACTGGAACGCCACAGTGTTCATGTCCAATGCTACAGCATTGATGGTGAATGCCACGATGTTGGATGAAGAATGTCGTGGCATTAGGGTTTCAAGGCCCTAGTGTCATAACGTTCAAGGTTGGCATCGCAGTACTGGAGGCACTGCTACTAGCACTAAAAAGCAAGCGCCGCAGAGTAAGTAGGAGTAATTTATTTTTTATATATAGAGGATTAATGAGATGTATTGATAAGAGTTATTAGTCTGCATGATAAACTAGTATTATTAATCTTTTTTTTGTTTTAGGAACCATAATAGGAGCCTTACTGGTGCAGGTTAGTTATGTTTGCACAGAAATAAATTATTGATTGAGAATAACCTTCTCATGTGATTATAGCCTATATTTAAAATCTCTCTTAATCAAATTGAATTTTATTATATTATGAGTTAATATTTTAAATCGTCCATCTTGTCAATATAGTATAAGATGGGTCATTACAGTCTTTCCTAATATTATTTAGCATGAGGGATTTGGTCGGTGTGACTTGGTCTAACGCCGGTAAAATATGAGATGAGTCAAATATATGCCATTATATTATCCAATATTACTTTAGCGTGAGGGTAGTGTTAGTAACATATATTTGATTATTGACAAGTTAATTTGAAATAAACTTACCTAATATTACTTTAGTGTGAGGATAAGGTATATTTAGGATCAATGGTAAGAGTTGTATAAGATGCAATTAACAAGAGTTGTCTATATATTGGGTTTACAAAGGCCAATATTGCTTTAGCATGAGATTGGAGTAAAATGACAATGGAGTCCACTTCTCACTGTATAGTTTAAAAAGGTTTAAATTATCATTATCCTATTAGAGAGATTAAAGGGATTATGTAAAGTAGTGAGAAGGAATTTTTAAATTAAAAATTGTATAATTATTTTACCCATGATTTAAAATATTTTACTTAGCGAATTAATTAATTTAAAATTCGCAGACATTTTTTATTTTATTTTGTCTTGTGCAGATTACAATGGCTTCAAACAACCCTTTGATGTGCATTCTTGATGCTAACCAACTTAAGGGTGCTGAAAACAATTCAAATTGGCTAATAAATCTCAGAATTGTTCTAAATTTTGAGATGCTTGGATATATTATTGATCAGTCGATGCACAGAGGTATTTTTTATGATGCCACCCCAGAGGGAAGGGTGACATATTAGAAATGGTTGGATGATGATTTAAAATCTAAATCTTACATCCTTGCCTTTATGTTTAATGAGTTGCAAAGAGAGCGTCTCCATGTGAACAACATTAATAGCATCATACTCCACCTAAAGCAGCTTTTTGGTGACAGACCTCAGGTTGAAATATATCATGTCACCAAAGTGCCATTTAAGATTATACTTCTAGAGAGCAGTCCAGTCAGTCCACATGTCCTCAAAATTATTAGATACATCAAGAGGCTTGAGATTATTGACATTTCATTGAATAATAATTTAAGGAATAGTTTGATTCTTCAGTCGCATCCGAGGTTATTCACGCTGTTCATCATGAACTTAAATATACAGGGATTGACCCCTACCTATGTTGATCTTTATAATATGTTGAAGACAGTAGATAAGGACATACACAAAGGAGGCTCGGCCCTCTACATTCAGGGTGCTTCATCTTTTACCCCGAGAGCTTTGGTGAAGTCCAAAGGGAAGAAGAAACAAAAGATGAGGTAGATACCATGAATGGGTTCTGAGAGGCGACCCATATCCAAACCTAAAGAGAAGAGTAAGGCAAAAGAAAATGTTTCTTTTGCAGCGAGGATGGGCACTTGAAATACAATTGCCTAAAATATCTTGCCAGCTTGAAGAAGACTTCCTCGGGTATTTACTTTCCCATCATAGACATTTCTTTAGTAGGTTGGCTATTAGATACAACATGTCCTTTTCACATCTGTAATGTGTTACAGGGTTTGAGGGAAGTTAGATTGCTTCAGCCAGGAGAGGTAAAGATTTAACCTAGAAATGGTGATTTTCTGTAGATTGAAGCTGTTGGACATTTAGATTTACTTCCCCCTTATAATAAAACAATTGTATTATATAATTGCTATTATGTTCCTAGTATCATCAGATAGATTATATCCCCTCTTGTACTCGACAATTAAGGGTATCGTATGTATATTCAAAACTATTTCTTAAGTTTATATAATATGCATAATGTTTTATTAGTTGAGTGTCAGTTAGTAAATAGACATTATATATTATATACAACTAGAAATGTCATGAATATGCAAGCTAGTACTAGTAGTAGTTTGAAACCTTTAAATGAAATAGAATTATTGCATCTGAGATTAGGTCATATAAGTGTGAGATGCCTAACTCATCTAGTTAAGGATAGTCAGATACCTGATCTGATTATATAAAATTATCCAGTTTTTGAATCATGTATTCAAGGAAAGTTGACTAAATCTCCATTTACTGGTGTTGGACATAGTGCCTTAGATTTGTTGGAACTGGTACAACGCGATGTATGCGATCTAATAAATCACACAGTAATTGGTGGATTTCGATATCTTGTACTATTTATCGATGATTTGTCATGATATGAGTATGTAATTGTTTTGAAATATAAGTCAGAAACCTTTGAAAAGTTTAAAGAGTTTCGACTTGAGGTAGAGAAATAAACTAGAATATACATCAAGTTCCTTCGATTAAATCGAGGCAGAGAATATATGAGTAGTGAATTTTTAGATTCTTTAAAAGAGAATCGAATTGTCGTTCAATATAGTCCTCTAAGTACGCCACAACACAATCGTGTCTTGAAGAGGAGGAATTAGACTTTATTAGATATGGTCTAATAAATGATGAGCTTTATCGATCTTTCTGAATATCTGTGAGGTCATGCCTAAAAACCTTTGCTCACATATTGAAAAAAGTTCTATCTAAAGTTTTTCCCTCCACTCTATATAACATATTGATTGGAAGAAAATTAAGTCTTAAATATTTTAAGATTTAGGGCTGTCCTGCTTATGTAAATGTTACACAACAAGATAAACTTCCACCCAGAGGGTACAAGTATTGGTTCATCAGGTATCCCAGGAATTCAATGGGATACCAATTCCATGATCCTAAATAATAAAATGTGTTCATTGTTTGCAATGCTACTTTCCTTGAGAAACAGTTTCTTATGGATTGTGAAGATTGTAGAAGGATTGAACTTGATGAAATCAATCAAAACTAAGATGAACCACCAATGAAAACTCAAGCTCAATCAAGCAGAATACCTTTAGCATACCCTCTATATAGGTTAGAAAGGATGTCTAAGCCACCTGTTAGGTATGGTCAAATACCTAAAGGTGCATTTGAAGTTTTCTTAATTGAAGAAAAAAATCATTTGACCTATAAAGTGGCGATGTTGGACATCGACTCGGGAAAATAACAAGATGCTATAAAATTCAAAATTGACTCTATGCATCAGAATCAAGCCTGGGACTTAGTTAAGCTTCCCAAAGGAATAGTTTCTAGCAGTTGTAAATGAATTTATAAACGAAAACGTGGGCCTAATGGAAAGATTGAAACCTTTGAAGCTCGACTGGTTGCTAAAGGTTATACTCAGCGATCTAGGGTCGATTATGAGAAAACCTTTATATTAGTAACAATGCTTAAGTCAATTCGAATATTATTGGCATTTGCTATATACTATGACTATAAGATATAATAGATGGATGTAAAGACGGCATTCCTAAATGAATATCTCGAAGAAGAGATATACATGTAACAACCTAAAGGTCTTGTATCTAGCTTAACCTTTGGTCTAATATGCGAACTGAAGAAGTTTATTTATGGACTTAAACAGGCCTATTGAAGCTAGAATCTTCGTTTTGATAAAGTAATCAGAGGGTCTGGTTTCATAAAAAATAAAGAGGAAGCTTATGTGTATAGAATTATAAGTGAGAGCATGATAGTTTTCTTAGTTCTCTATCTGAAGGACATACTTATCATTGGAAATGATATTGGTATGCTACAACCAGTCAAGAGCTATCTGAATAAGAACGTCTCTATGAAGGATTTTGGAGAGGCTTCCATTATAATAGTTATAAAACTCTATAGAGATAGAGTTAGGAAGCTGATAGGACACTCCTAATTATTGTATATTAATTATGTTATAAAAATGTACAATTTCACTAATTATAAGACAACTAATGTACCTTTTAGACATGGCATTTATCTTTCAAGAAAAATGTCTCCTCTGACAGAAGATGAAAGGATTAGAATGTCTAACGTGCTATATGCATCAGTTGTTATAAGTTTGATGTATGCTATAATGTACACGAGACTTAACATCAGTATGGCTATAAGTGTTACTAACTGGTACCAGTCTAATCTGAGTGACAACCATTGGATAGTAGTCAAACATGTTCTTAAATACCTTAAGGGTACAAAGGAAAGGTTTCGTATTTATGAAGATAGTGACTTATAAGTGAGATGATACATAGATTCAAATTTTCAGTCTAACTTGGATGATAGAAAATCACTTCTAGGTATGTGTTCATTCTCAACGGTGTTGTAGTGAGTTAAAAAAGCACCAAACATGGATCCACAGCTAATTCTACCACTGAGGTAAAATATATAGCTGCCTTTACAGCAGCGAAAGAAGCAGTGTGGATATGTAGGTTTGTCGCTGAGCTTAGAATAATTCCAAGCTCGGAAGATCCTATCTCATTATTTTACAACAATAATTGAGCCATTGCACAAGCAAAGAGCACACCAGAGATCTAAACATGTGGAGAGGAAATACCACATAATTAAATAGATCTTAGCTAGGGGAGATATAATTATTCATAGAGTAGATTCTATAAATAATGTAGTGGATCCACTTACTAAGGCCTTAACTCCAAAGGTGTTTGAGAAACATGTAGAGTATATAGGTATAAGATACTAGTATAAATGATACTAGAGTAAGTGGGAGATTGTTAGGTTTTATGCTTATGTGCCATCCCTGTAGACATTGTATGATCTAAAAGAGTTTAGATTTGGTTTAAAGGAGTTTAGACTAGGGCTAAGAGTTTGTAATACTAAGAGTTAGAATAAGAGTTAATAGGTTATAAGAGTCAGCAGAATCTAAAGAGTTAGAACTTTGTCTATAATAGGACAAAGACCTAAGAGTCTACTTGTAATGACATAGTTGTAAAGAGTTGCAATAGAAGCTAGAAAATGTCATCATGTAAGTATGCTTTTAAATCCAGCGTTCTTAATCTATGTTCACCAATGTAGGTCTATAGGTGAATCACTATTATATAGATTAGTGTATGTCTATGAGCTTAGTGGAAGCTCGTATAGACATGTAGGTATTCAGTCAGAACTGGATACTGAATAGACTTACGAGGACCTCAATAGATAACCTATGAATCCATCGAATGAAGGTACTCTCAAGTTGAGTAGTATTTGTGGTCCTTTGACCTGAGCGTCATAGTAGGCTTATGGGTGATCCACCAAGCTTTGGTTCCACGTATATCAAAGACCTTTCATGGTCTAACAGCTACGTGTCGTTGGGTATGGTCCGATGCTCACTACGTTTGGTGTGCGTAGATATGGGATCCGCCAGCTCACATAGGTGGGTTATATATCTGATGCTCCAAGATTGTATCTTACAAAGTCTTTCTACCATAAGTAATGAACTTGGTAAAAGAGTTTACCACAAGGTTGAATAATATAGCAAAAGAGTTTGCGTATATTGTTAATTAATATACAAATCTGGAGATAAGTTCATAGATGAGTTTATGAGGATTTGAAGATGATAATCTATATCTTGCCCATCCAGGATATAATGATAGAAGGATTATATGAATATGTAGTAACCTCAACACGTATAGTCTAATGCCCTGATTTGTAATATCCATTCATTGATGACAAACTTATAAAATAGTTCCATCTAACGAATCAGGCTTGAACTTAGGAAGCCCGATATAAAATGTACTCTTTGTGCACTTGGGCAATGTATCGTATTGAGTAGTTCAATATAGTAAAATTCAGCAATTTACTATAGTTAAGTTAACTAAAGTATATAGTTAAATGGTAGGACCCACCTTAGGATAACTGGGTAACCTAGTAAGGACATAAAAGTAATTTCACTTAATAATTATTTAATTGTTAAATAATTAAAATAAATATTTATTTATTTAATAGTTAAATAAATAATTTAACTTAACTATAGTTAAAAGTTGACCATATGATTAAGTTAAAATTAACCTTACTTAATGGTTAAGTAATGGTTAACCTAATCATAGTTAAGTTAGTTAATTAGGGTTAGATTATTTAAATATTTATTTAACTTAAGGGTTAAGTTAAACAAACCAAACTAAGGTTAAATATTAAGTATAACGAGGTTAAGTTAAATGTAAATTCAAATTAAGTGAAATTAAATTGAAATTAAGTTCATTTGTATATATGTATGCAAAATGAAATAAAATTAGGGTAAGTTTTATTTTGCTAAGTATTTTGGCCAGCCATCAAAAAGAAAGAAAAAGAAAATTGTTTTTATATTTTGAATTCAATTGTTGAATTTAAAATTAAATTTTCTTTTTCATTAGGTTTAAACCAATTAAACAAAAATAAGTATTTGATTTATTAATTAACTATTAATAAAAGGAAAATACAAAACTTAGGTTTAATTTGTTAAATATTTGTTGGATTAACATACTACTAGTTTAGATAATCAATCTCACCCTTGTTGATTACTAGGATTGACAAAGTTTACATTTCAGGTGGACTTCAAGCAATTTTAATCCAAAGGCTTCAAGGGTTTAATTCTCAATTTCATTATTAATTTGATTAATATGTAATAATCGTGTTCATTGTAATTTTTTTATAATTCCGCTGTGCACATATATTTGTGAGATATGTATATTTTGTATGGTGAACACTTATACCACATATATGCACCCTAAATAAATTAATACTCAAAACACGTATCATGCCATACCTTTTTGGTGGCCTTGATATCCTTTGTGACTTACCTAGAAGGTATATAAAAAGTATTCTGGTCAATTGAGCTTGTGGTTCCATCATAGGTTCATTTTGATTGACTTCATCAAATTCAATATTTTTTCAATCCCCATAATTCATGAAAAACTCTATCTCTAAGAAGGTAGTATAACGAGAAACAAACACATTTCACTCCTCAAGATCATAGAAGTGATATCCTATTGTGTTCTTAGGATAACCAATAAATTGATACTTGTACCCTCTAGGTGCAAGTTTATCCTATTGTATAACTTTTACATAAGTAGGATAACCCAAAATCTTAAAATATTTGAAACTCAGATTCCTTCTAGTCTATATAGGGTAAGGAGTGGAGGGAACAACTTTGAATAGAACTCTGTTCAAAATTCTATGAACACTTTAAAAACTTTCTGCTTGTGTTTCCTAGAAACACATATCTATATCGTGACAAATCACGATAGAGATAATAAAGTATCAAAATTCACCCAATGGCAGTATGATTCATTGGACTATATGCATCAATATGTATAAGTTCCAATAAATCAGTTGGCTAGTATCTAATACATATATAAGTATTTACTCATTTTTTCTTGAATCCAGAATTCATAAACTAGCCAAGATTTCATAGTCAGATCAAGTATCTGCCTATCTTTAACTAGACGAGATAATCATCTCACGTCTACATGACCTAATCACATGTCCGATAATTCATTATTATACAAAGTTCCCAAACCATTATTTATTCTATTCACCTAGGCATTTCGCATTGTATTTAATATATAATGGTTATTTATTAACTGATATTTCATTAGCAAAAACATTATCATTATCATATATACATGAGGAACTATTCTTAATGTATTCATGATAACCCTTTCTGTCTAATATAGGGAGTGATATGATTTGCATGATAATGTATAGCATAAAATAGCAATTATACAACATTATGCTTCTGTCAGAATGGAGAAGTAACTAAAAAGTCCTAACAACTACCATGTTTAGAAAATCTCTATTTCCTACTCGAAGTTATACTTCTCTATTCATAGCTTTCTAGCATTTCTCAAATTTACAACACTTTGTAGATATGAGAAAGACAAACAATATCTTATATGCTTGTATTTCTTAACATCATATGTTGATGAAATATCTATAATCGGTAAACAAATATCTAGAGGATCTATCTTTCTTAAGATAAGATATATTTGAATAGTAACTTTACTATTTCAAACCTCACCATAATTGAAACACTTTTTATTGTTACTATTCTCTATATGTAGTTTGGATATATCAAATAACTTTTCTAGATGAAGCATTATATTACTTACATATCTCATGTGCATATGCTCCTATGAAAGATCATTAGACATTGAGGTCAGGATATATGATTTGACTCTCAAATTATTCTTAATCTATTTCTAATAAATTTCCACCTCTACTGAAGAGATGTTATCAAAAACACCTTTTAATTATCTTCAGATCAATATATCCAAGTTTTTCTAAATCTAAGACTATTCTAATATTCATTGGCAAGTTATAATATTTTTCGATACCCTATGCTTGGTGTGCCTAATTAAGGTATACAAGTGGATTGCTCATATTGATCTTATCTCTATAAGATACGTATGAGATGTTTAGCAAAACATTTCTAATCATTAATTAATAATATTTTAGTTATTGGTATAACTTTTATACAATTTTTATTCTAAAGACACCTTCCACTGCTTTACATAATTCCCCAAATCTCTCAAAAGAGAAAACGATAATTTAAACCTTTTTAAACTGTACAAAGGGAAGTGGATCCCATTAGAATTTTACTCAAGCCTTATGCTTTAGTAATATTGGCCTTTGTAAATCTAAAAGGTAAACAACTCTTGTCAATTGCATCTCATGAAACTCTTTCCACTAATCCTAAATACACCTTATCCTCACACTTTAGCAATATTGGATAAGTGCATTCCATATTAAGTTGTCAATGATCAAATATATGTTACTGATACAACCCTCACGCTTTAGCAGTATTGGGATTAAGAGAGATTTATTCTATTCTTGTCCATATCTTATGAGGGCATGATTCTAAATCACACAATTCTTTTGTGCAACCAAAACTAACACCTACGAATTGGGCTCCCATTATAGTTACTAGCACAAACAAAAAGGTCATAGTTTACAATGCAATTATTATAACAACTTTATAAATTGTATAAAATACACAATAAATATTTTCAAATAATTTAAAAATAAATAATCCAAGTAATTTGCATAATTATAATTTTTCTTAGGTTCCAAATGTTGCTGTATTAGAGGCTCAGCCTTTAGTGTCACAGTGCCAACCTTTATAGCACTGCAGTGCTAGGGTCTCCATCGTGGCGCTGTGGTGCTAAGCTTTTAGTACTATAATATTGGGTCATCACCTAGCTTGACTAGGTCACCACCTAGCTTCTTGTGCTGGGATTTAGGAACCCAGCCACTGCGACGCCAATCTTTAAGCATTGTCGCACTAGAGTCTAAACATCCCAGCACTACGGTGCTCCTCACTAATACTGCAGCACTGAAGCCTAAATAGCCCCAACACCACGGTGTCCCTTTCAGTTATGTTTCGATTACGCATTTTTCAACATTTGATTCGCATAATCAGTAGCCCCATGACATCCTATTTATGCGATAGATACTCTGATTAAACATAAACATCACACAAACATGTGCTATGATACCAATTTAAAAATGTACTATGCGTAAGATGAATGTGTACATTTAAATTTTAATTTTATATGTTTCACATGCAAAATATGTACAACGAAATATTAATAATGCATCTCTTTACACTAATGAGATAAAAGGGAACTCACTACTGAAGTATGCTTTATGTAGTTCTAGTCAACAACGTAGTGGGTTTTCTTGAGCTAGAACAGTAGCTTCCTTTTTCTTGGCAGGAATTAGCTACTTGAAGTAACTTTTACTTCTATTTGATATTTGGCCTAAACTATATATTTTCCCTTACTTTTCTTCACATCTGATGCAAAAGAATAAAGCCTAAATTATATAGTAAAAGTTGCCACCCATTAAGCCTATTAAATTTGAATTGGTGGCCTTTTTGCTTAAACATGACAATGCATATGAAATGGATTGAATTAACAATATAAAGCCACCACTTGCTTGATTTAAATCATGGTGGCAAGGTGCTTATGATGAGTGGCCGAATGGTATACCTTAAATGTTTAAAATCATTCCATCACATGTTTATAAACTTAAGCATGACAAGGCTTATATAATTTATATGGCCATCTCTTGCTTAATTATTTAATTTGGCCGAATAAAACATATCACCACTTAATATGAAGCCATTTATTTACCTATTAACTAGGCCAATCAAATCAAGCCATGTGTCATGCCATTACAAATTAATGGCATGATATGTGGCTTTCTTTGGAAATGATGAAATGAGAAGTCTTACTTGACAACATCCCAGGCTTAACACTCAAACTCTATCATTTCCTCGAGAGATCTTGAAATAATTTTAACGTTTTGAGAATTTATCACATTAAATCATTTGATCCAGTGCGCTACCCCAGTACATAATGAGTACACTTCATATAGTGAGACTGTTTAGGTTTACACTAGTTTTGTCTTACAAAACTGTTCCATAATTTCATAATCGATGCCCCCTACACACATTATAAAAATAACAAAATGGCATGTTAAACCATACAAGTTAAGATTAATACATATTCATATAATCCCTCCGTCATATATATCCTATAAGAGGTTAATATTAATGATTTTATTCGAAATTTATATTGTATAAATATGAAATAATTAATATTCACACAATATTGAAATGGCACGTTAGCAACATATCCGACAATAGATCATCACCGTCAAGTCTCTATATGCTCGACTGTGGACTTATCTCCATATTTATATTTAGATAAATATTATATGCAAACACTTTTACGATATTGTTTAACCTTACAAAAAACTCTTTTTCAAAGTCTATACTTATAGCCACAAGATTTTTTAAAATACAATCTTGAAGCATCATGGCATATAACTCACTCATATGAGTTGACGGATCCCATATCCATATACATTGAACTCTATGAGCTTTAGACCATACATAGCGAATGAAACAATAAGACCATGAAAGGTCTCCAACATCCATGGATCAGTCATAAGCCTACTATGGCACTCAAGTCAAAGAACCACGAATACTTGACAAAGCCCACCACGAGATCTTCTACTGTAGATCTCAGTGGCCCAACCGAACACCCCAGCAGAAGTTCCTTAAAATCTAGCTGTGAAATTTTAAGAAATTCTGCGAGGCGAACCTCTTTTTAATTCTTACTATTACTGAGAAAATCCTGCAATTACTGAGAAAATTACTAAAAATAACTTTTTAAATTTTAAAAAAACGGGCAGAGTTTCTCCTATTTTTCTAAAAATCCAATACAAAACCTGTAATTAAAATTATACTTCTATTTCAATACAGCTTCTCAATATCTCAAAATAGGACCTCCGGCCCTTTTCAAAACCAAATCCATTTCAACTCAACAATTTCATTATTTAATCATAAAACTAACATACTAATAAAATGTGAAACGATCATCATAATATCAAAATCTCTTCTTGTTTGATCAAAATATATGTACAATACACAAGCCTATAACTACTATGCAAAAAGCAAAAAGCAAAAAGAGTGCTACTTAGCACATTTACATTTACAAAATAATCGTCCGACTAGGCCATTAATCAGTCGTAGGAGAATCAGCAACTTGCACAGGCCTACACCTGGAGGGGGATAAAAAACATAAAACATAAAATGAGTGAGCTAAAGGAGCTCAGTGAGTACGTTTAAGATTTCAAATAAAATACAATTATGTATAGATATTAAATTTTAAAAGACATGCATAAATCATGCTTCTAAAACTTGTATAAAGATGTAAAATAGTTTCTAACATCATAAGCCGATGAAATCTTGCCGAGCGGGTTTTGTTTACATCTTCGGAAAACAATATCCAAAATTTATAAGACATAATAACTAGCATATACATATAAATGCATAATATGTGATTGGTAGCTTGAAAACTATTAAAGCCCTCGCTCGACCATTTTCTTTTTGAATTGTACCAATGGTAACCCTAAAGCTCTATTCTCACACATCGACTCAACTAGCACCACACACGTGAGTAGGTCACGGGGCATCTCATCTAGCAACACCCACTATGACATCTCAAGACATCTCACTGGCTATGCAGCAGAATCCTACATCGCCTACATATAGCGAGACAATACCTAATACACATAGAGAGACTCACATGACTCGACAACTCGACTTCCCAGAGTTTGTGACATACCCCCCAATACTTGCCCATATGCACGGGACATACCGGCCGGGTCTTAAACCATCACCACCACTAAAATATGAGGGTACCAATGGGCTTTGAAACTAATGTAGTGATTTTAAAACTGTTTCTTAAACTGAACATGTAAATGCATATCTATGGATAAATATCAAAATCGTAAATCATGTTTATACATTAAAAGCACATAAAACATACAATTTCAATATTTAGAAACATATTAAACGAAAGATAAACAATGATAGATTTTTCACTCACAACTGCTTCGAGCTCAATTTTGCTCTGGATTTTTGCTTCCGTTATCGGTCTCGATTTTCTTCACCTACACGTCATAAATGACATTTAGAATCTTTACAAACGCTAAAATCTCATATAACTAATAAGCACCCTAATCGACTTACAAAGCCCAGATGGATACTACTTTTCGATTTTCATTTACAAAGTCATTTAATCTTATCTAATTCACCATCCAACGCCCATAAAATTTCTTAACACCCTATAACTTTGATTGGATATAATTGCCCTTTACCTTACCAAAATGGACAATTATGTCCCATTTTCTTCATATTTGATTTTTCATCAACCATATACATTTAATTTACCTAAGGCACCATTTATACACAACAATTCAACCAAAACACAACTCAAGTCCTATAATCCCCTAAGCGGTCGAATATACCCTACTCACCCAACACATTTCTTTTCTTAATTTCTTGTTCCAATAGCATCAAAATCAAGCCAATTGAATTCTAATGCCCTAATTACAACCAACTGAAGTTTCTACATCAAAGTCACATAAAACCCTAATTCTTACCTTACTAGTTTCTTCAATTTGATGACTCATTTAAGCTCCACACTTGAATTCAACTCAATCTAAATCAATAACACACAAGAACATAAATTGAAGCAATATTGAAAAATGACCAATCATCATTACAAAATAATATTTTTCTTACCTCTTTTCCTTGGATTTTCACTAATGGAAGCTTCAATTGATCTTAGGAATTTATGTTTGGCTTTATTTTGATTTGATCATGCATGAAAAATTCTGAAATTACTTTAGGTTTTACTATAGCAGTGTTGCCCCTCACTTGGCTAAATTTCCATCTCTTGAGCTCTAAGATGTTTTTCTTTCCTCTCTAAAAATTCTACACACTTCAAACTTACTTAGTCTAGTTAGTGTTGTCTCAATTGCCCAATTTGCCCCTCAACTTACTCTAAATTTCTAATTCGACATTGGTTAGAAAGTAAGTATGTAATTGGTTCTTTTGTAACTATTTAGTTAGAATAGTCAAAGGAACTAACTAAACTTCCAACTTGGCAATCCATGAAATTGTTTCTAGTTAGTCCATTCTCTAACATATAGATTGTGTTTCTCAACAGAGGCTTGTTCCATGCATAACCCTTAAATAGAAATTCATGTAGTAAATTAAAATTTTCTTTTCCAAGCCAATAGAGAAAAATTCCATATATATTCTATGACCGTTCGACACTCCAACCGAGTGTGAAATTACCAAATTAGGTCTAATACCTCTCATGCGCACCATAAAAAAATATTTCTAATAGGGTTAAAATCGGTTAACCCTACGGTGTCTTTACCACTCTATATCGAAATCTAAACCCCAATACTACTACTAGTAATCGGATATTACAATACTACTCAAATCAAGAAGACCTTCTATTAATAATTTTATAAGATGTCTACTAGAGGTCTTCGTGAGTCTGTTCAATACCAGTCCTTACTGAATACCTGTATGTCTATACAAGCTTTCATTAACCTCATGGTCAGCTAAAACTAACATCTGGACCATCGAGATATAGACCTATACTGATATATATATATATAAATGTTTCATTGATAAACCCGCATTGGTAAAATAGATCAAGAACGAGGTGTTCAAGAACGAGGTGTTCAAGAACATCCTGCTTAATAACATTTGCTAGCACCATTTGTAACTTTTTGCAAATGTCATTACTATTATATTCCTAGGTATATATCTCATATATCAGACATGGCTCTAACACTTAGATTTTATTAACTCTTATAACTTACTAACTCTTAGCAATTATAACTTTTAGCGTTACTAACTCAGCACTGTTCTAAACTCTTTTAGATCATATAATGTCTGAAACGTTATATTTATCTTACCATATATTGTAATATTAACGATTTTATTTGAAATTTTTATCATATAAATAATAAACAATTAATATTCATACAATATTAAAATGGCACGTAAGCACAATCTCTAATAAATTCCCACTTTCTTTAGTTTCATTTATGATGATATATCATATTCATGTACTCCACATGTTTCATAATCACCCTATGAGTTAAGGCCTGAGTGGGTTTGTTACGTTATCCATAAAATGTATCCTATATACTATTACATCTCTAATAACCACTGTTTTATAGAATCCCTTTAATCTCTCAAATGGAAAAACAACAATTTAAACATTTATAACTATATAATAAGAAGTTAACCCCATTGGCATTTTAATATAGCCTCATGCTATAGCAATATTAGCCTTTATAAACCCAAGATATAGACAACTCTTGTCAATTATATCTTATGTAAATCTTACCATTGATCCTAAATACACCTTATCCTTACGCTGCAACAATATTGGGTAAGTGTAGTCTAGATTAACTTGTCAATGATCAAATATATTTTGTTGATACTACCCTCACACTATAGAAATATTGGGCAATACATTCGCATATATTTGTCTTATCTCATGTTTAATTGGCATAGTCCAAATCACGACAACCAATCCCTCAAACTTTAGCGATATTGGAAAAAAATTAAGAAGACTCGTTTAACACTATATTGATAAGGCGGACCATGTATAACATTATCTCACAATGAAATACACTTCAATTTGATTAAAAAAGATTTTTGAAAAACATTTATCCACATCTCATAAGGACGTGATTCTTAATCAGACATTTATTTTATGCATGCACAACTAACACTCACCAATAGAGCTCTCATTGTGATTGAAGTACAAATAAATGGTCACCATTTAAAATGCAAATAAATAAGTCTTATTATTGCATAAATAAACGCCACATGCATTTTTAAACACTTTAAAATATTTTGAGTGAAACAGTGTCGGTGCTGCAGGCCTCACCTACCAGCACTCTTGTGCTGAGGTCAACTACCTCTAGCGCCGTGGCACTATTTTCCCAGCTTTAGCAATGGAGGTAGAACCCCCAGCACTATGGCGCTAGTATTTTAGCACTGTGGTAGTAGGGTCACCCAGTGCTGTGACACCAAGTCCTGAGCATTATGGCACTGGGGCTTAGAAAGTCTAGCTCTGTAGTGCTCCTTATTCAGTGCCCTACGGAGCTAAAGCTTGGAAGCCCCAACACCGTAGCGCCAAATGCTACTGTCGCAGCATCTCGTTAGGCTGTCCCTTAGTTTTACACTTTCAACACTTGAAATTCATCACCCACAATCCTAAGACATCCTTAAAATTATCACAATCACTCTAAACACCCACACAATACATAACAATTCTCTGATACCAATCAAAAGCGTGTTATTTCTGTAGGATGCATGCATGTGGAACATGTTCATTATAATACAATATGTATGTCATACATATATATCAGCACATCATAACTAAAAATCTAATTTCCTAATATAATAACATATTCAAATTTAAGTCTTTCATAACATTAATAAAATTTAGATCAAGAATCACCTTGTAAGCCTTTAAAAGTTTGTTCAACGTAGAGTCTACCTTAAAATGAACACATCATCAGTTCTAGGACCCAACTTGGGTGGGCTTGAGTCTTTAGAATAGTAGCTCTAATTTCCAGTAAAATGTGTTTAACACTTAAACATAAATTTGGTTAACTCTTTAACCAAGTTTAAACTCTTTAAACTTATGGTTTTAGTTAAACAATTTAACTAAAATGTATTTGTTTCAAAGTAATGCAATTTTTATTTATTCAATACTTGAACAAAACAAAACAATTTCTTCATTGATCCAAAATGGAAGCCACCAACCTTGAATAAAGAAGAAGATGAATAGTGTTAGAAAAGAACAACTTTTGCCCATAAAACACTAATATTTCTCTTCCCATTTGTTGGCTAAACCCATTCTCATCCAAATGAAACATTTTCATTTATTTTATAAGCTATTTTCCCTTTATTTTGTTAGTAAAAAAATATGCCCCACCAAGCAATGTCAGCATAACAATACCACACTTCTTTGTTTATTTGTCTATTTGACCAAATTAATAATTAATAAAACTAAATAATTTTGCTTTAATTTAATGAGGTTGCTTGTTATACAAGCAAGGGAAATTTAGTCAATTCAAGATTAAATAATATATAGTACAAATTATGCCATTTTTCATTATTTCATTGATCAATAATTCATGTTAACTAATTAATGTACTAAACACTAGGCGTAGGCGAATGGCCCGATTCCAGCCCGAATTGGACCGTCCGACCCGAAAAAATTAGGTCGGGATGGGACGGGTCCCAAAATCAGGACAGAACTGGGACGAACACTGTAAGTCCTTGTTGTCTCGGTCCAGCTAGGACGGGACCTGATTTGGTTCGGGAATGACCCATTTCACCGCCGTTCTACCGCTGCTGTTCTGCCGCCATTCTGTCACTGCTGCCGCCATTCTGCATGTCCCGGTCGGACCCGGTCCATGTCACGACTCGAACCGCTTTGGGTCGGGACATGGCTTGGCCCGAACAAAATTCCCATTCAGGACAGATTTATATGTCCTGAACAGGACCAGGGACCGATCGGGTCGATCCCGAACTCGACCTGATCCCTGGTTGCCCACTCCTACTAAACACTTAAGTCTTGACAAGTGCACAACTGGAATGAACTAAAAATAAATATATAGTTTGCTAGAATTTACTAAATCAAACTATTCAATCCAGTACGCTGCCCTAGTGCACAACAAATACACTTCATATTATGGGACTCTTAGGTCCACGGTTTCTTTTTAAACGTTTATTTTTTTAATTAAATAAATTATTATTTCAATTTCATAAATTAATAATTAATTTTTACATATTAATTAATTATTTAAAATAATTATAATTTTAATTTCATAAACTATGCATTAATTTAAATTTTTTTCTTAATTAAATTTATAATAATAAACAGCATGCCATGTTGCGAGCCTGGATGCCTACATGTGGCACATGTGCATCAAGGATCCTCGTGAAATGTTTCGATGCAAATGACGGTCAACCGCCATCTACATTAAAGATTTTATACATTCTAAATTAGTTTTGGTCACATTTTCACCATTTTTTCACATTTCTAATCCATTTTTTAAAACATATTTTACCTATTTCCAACACAAATCAAATTTCTAACCTATTTCTTACACAAATTAATTTTTTATCTAAATTTTAAGGTCTTTGACATCCATGGAACCAACGTTTGATGGATCACTCACAAGCCCACCATGGTGCTTAGGTCAAAGGATCACGAATATTACTTAACTCAATAAGACCTTCTATTGACGACTTTATGATATGTCTATAAGAGGTCCTCGTGAGTCTATTCATTTCCGATTCCTTACTGAATACCTGTATACCTATACGAGCTTCCACTAAATTTATGGTCTACTAAGACTAACCAGTTGGACCATTTAGATATAGATGTATCTCATTTGGATTTATAGAAAAAGGTTCACCGATAGAACTGCATCGATAAAATAGATCAAGAATGAGATGTTCGAGAACATCTCATTTGTAACTCTTTACAACTATCTCATTACTAATATATTCTCAAGTCTTTATCCCATTTCAGATAAGGCTCTAACTCTTAGATTTTACTAATACTTATAACCTGCTAACTCCTAGCAATTATAACTATTAGTGTTGCTAACTCTTAACTCTAATCTAAACTCATTTAATCAGATCTAAACTTCTTTAGATCATACATTGTTTGAAATGTTACAAGCATCTTGCATTATATTATTATATTAATAGTTTTATTGAAAATGTTTATCGTATAAATATTAAACAATTAATATTTATACAATATTTGAATGACGTGTAAGCACCATCTCTGACAATAATGTGTTGTCAAATCTAACCAATAAAGTTAAAAATTATATAATTTTAAAGCAAATGAAATCCAATATATATGTAATTTTTACTTACAAAGTCATCTAACTATTTCTCTAATATTTTTCAAAACCATGCCAGGGTAGCATTGAGGCCAGGTAAGCTGATTCACTCTCAGCACTGCAAAGACAAGCCTCAAATTCAGCTTGGACAACCAAGTTTATTAGTTGTAAAATATTTAAGTCCACATTTACCCTTGGCTTTTCTTAAGGTTGTACCTAGATTTCAATCTTACTATTCCTTATCCTTCTACGTGGTATGAGGTTGATATATAGGGTATGTTTAATCCATGCATCATTATACATTCACCCATATATACTCACACCTTTATAAGGATCAAGTAAGATTTGAATGCTTATAAGACTGTTAGTCAAGTATTGCATATCTAGCTACATGTCATAACCAGCAGTTGCATTCTCGCAAAACTAAAGCAAAATACACAATTGGGTAAGTTATGTAACCTAAATTCATCTATTGCATCTAATGCGTAAGATTAATTTGAGTCTTATCAACTCTCTTAAAAACCATTTCTTGCTCTCGGTCCATTATTTGCATCAATATAGCTTTAACACGATCAATAGTTTGCAGCATAATCAATTCTTTATAGCATTTGTTTCATATTTTGCTCAATATGTTGTGTAATGTCATAATTTGCAGTTATGCTCTGTTCATACAACACAAAAAAATAACCATAGTCAATAACTTTTATCAATACACTAATTAAGTTAATTTTGGTGAAACGAGTATATATCGTTGCTCTTGACACTTGCCAAGCTGCTTCTTCATAGCCACATGTTGGGTGTTGATTATTCTAAGATGCATGCATGTGGTATATACGTGCACAGAGAAATTATAAAAATTTACAATGAACACAAATAATACATATTAATTAAATTAATAAACAAGATTAAGAATTTAACCCATGAAGCCTTTGGATTAAAATTCTTGAAGTTCACCTAAAATGCAAACTTTGATCAATCCTAGCAATCAACAAAGGTGAGTTTGATTGTTTAAAATAGCAGTATGTTAATCCAGTAATCAGTTTAACTCTTAAACTTAATTCTAAGTTAAATTTGTTATTTATTTATTCAACTCTTGAACAAAAATAAATTTAATTCATGTTTTAATGGTTAACTTTAATTAGAGAAGATAATGAATAGAACATGTTTTCAACTCTTGAAAACATTACAACTTTCATTCTTAATTTCTCTCTCAAATTTTTCAGCCATCTAAAAAACACTTAACCTATTAAAATTATTCATTTTACTAATATAAACTAAATACATTTAATTAACATTTAATCTAATATGTATTTGATTTTAATTTCACTTAATTTTGAATTTACATTTAACTTAACCTAACTATAGTTAGTATTTAGCCCTAGTTAAATTATTTTAACTTAACCCTTAAGTTAAATATATATTTAAATAATTTAACCCTAGTTAACTAACTTAACCATGATTAGATTAAACTTTACTTAATCATTAAGTAAGGCTATATGGTTAACTTTTAACAATAGTTAAGTTAAATTATTTATTTAACTATTAAATAAATAAATATTTGTTTTAATTATTTAACAATTAAATAATCATTAAGTGAAATTACTTTTATGTCCTTACTATATTACCAAGTTAACCTAAAGTAGGTCCCACCATTTAATCATATATTTTAGTTAATTTAACCTTAGTAAATTGCTGAATTTTACTGTATTGAACCATTCAAGATCATACACTATACTTAGAACAAAATTTTGAATTCCTCTATAATTGTCACATGGGATCAAATGTAATGGGCAAAATAAAATAAACTCAATTTAACTACATCTTCATTGTCAAGTGCTCTAAGTCCAGAGAAGCGAAGTTTAAACAAACTTATAGGTTAGGTTCTTTCTACTTGGAAAGAATGTCTCCCACAAGCAATTACCTAATTTTTTGCTCAACTCGTGAATGGGCAAGTAATCTCCCATCTTTAACTTAGTAATCAAAACAAACTTTTTCCAATAGAAACAGATGTGCTTTTTGTCAATGTGAAACCATATCTCTTCATACAAATTGGTGGTCTCCACCTCTCGTAAAAAAAACTCATAAACCAAAATGCCGAAGAAAAAAAGATTGGGCATATCCAAATAATGCCCAATACAAGTCCCCCTAAACAACTCCATTTTATAAGATTTCAATTTCTATCTTATATCAATAGAGGCCTATATATTTGAATAACATGTAATAGACAAGTAAAAAAACTCATTTTTAGGAATTCTATATCGTTTAAAAACGTTATTCTTCCTATAAAATTAAATAACAAATAAACTTAAAACAATTATTAAAAATATAATAAACATACATACAAACCATATTAAATAATCAAATTAAATAAGTTAAACAAACATACATTAATAATTAATCATTATTTTTTAAGCATTTAATTAATTAAATAAATTATTATTTCAATTTCATAAATTAATTTAATTAATTTTAAATATTAATTAATTATTTTAAATAATTATAATTTCAATTTCATAAACTATGCATTAATTTAATTTTTTTCTTAATTAAATTTATAACAATTAAAAGCATGTCATGTTGCAAGCATGGATGCCTGCATATGGTACATGTGCATCAGGGACCCTCGCGAAATGTTTCGATGCAAATGGCAGTCAGCGGCCGTCTATATTAAAGATTTTATACATTCTAAATTAGTTTGGGCTAGATTTTCACCATTTTTTAAAACATATTTTACCTATTTCCAACACAAATCAACTTTCTAACCCATTTCTTAAACAAATCAAATTGTTATCTAAATTTTAAAAATAAAAACTTACCAGAAATCGGCCTTTTTTTAGATTTCAAGTGAGGAATGAAATGACCAAAGTTCGATAGACATAATGTTGGCTTCCAAATCCTCGATTTTACCAAAGTTTAGTTAAGAGAGTTTTACCGAGGGAAATGGCATCGATGAGAGAGGGTGTGTAATTGTTTTCTCTTTGTTTTGAATTTTTTTAGGGTGAGGAGGAAAATAAGATTCAAGGGTATAATTGTTCAATTTTATATTTTTTAGCTAATAAATTTTAGTTTACTCATTTATGGCTAAAAAGAAATAACTTAAAAATATGAGTAATTTCTAAAACTTTTCCAACAATAACATTCCAATAAATGTTTTTGAAAGCAAAAAGTTGGTGATATTACTAAAACAATATCCAAGTTATAGTCATTCATACCTGTAATTAGGGGTGGTAATTTATGTAAATAAATCGTATTTGTGTTGTGTCAAAATAGGTTATTAGGAAATTTTATTGTATTCATTTACGATTCATTTACTAAATGAATCAGACACTCAAACACATATTCAATTTGTTTAATAAATAAATTAAACAACATGACACGATTAGACACGTTTAAATAAATAGATCAAATTTAATTCATTTATTAGATTACACAAAATTTGATTCATTTACAATTATATTCATTTAAATGAATAATAACACTTAATTCAATTCGTTTAAAATACATTTAAGTCATGCTTAATAAAATTTAAATTACATAAAAAAATCAAGTATTTAATGCATCTAATAATAAAATTATTCTAACACAATTTAAAAAAATTATCCAACATAATTGAAGGAGAAGAGTCTTTGGAATTTAGATACATTAGGGTTTTGATTTTTAATCATATGTATTTTTAATTTAATTATTTTATTTTATTTTATAATTTAATTAAACATGACTTAAATGAATAGACACACGAATAGACACGAATACGATTCATTTATTAAATGTGACTTAAATGAATTAGCAAATTGTAGACCTCAAATACATATTCGACACGTTTGATAAATAGATAACACGAATTCGATCTATATATTAATCGTGTCAATTTTCTCTACCTATATTTGCTTAAAGCGTGTCGAATAATCGTGTCATGACCCATTTTGCCACCCCCACCTGTAATAGATAAACTCATGCTAATGAATCTTATCAATTGACATATCTTACTCATCTACGCTTGCACGAAAAATATTACGATAACATTATCCGAATTACAATTCAATACCATGATTATTACCTTTTTATGGGGAGTTTTTCTTTTTAAAGCCAGGCGTTTTCCCATTTTTAGTAAAGTTGGTTTCAAAACTTAAATGTATAATTTATGAGGCCATATGGGCCTATGATTGAGAATTTGTGACCCCAACATATGCTTGAGCTTTTTGAAATTTTTAGCATATATGCCAAGAATTTGAGAAAGAACATTTAAAAATAAGTGGTATAAATAAGAATTGATACATTTTCCCACTTATTGAAAAAAGAAGTTTATTTATAATTTTTTTTCTAGGCATTTTGAAATATTTTAACAAAAAGTGTTGTGCTGTTTGTTTTTTATATTTTTTATTTTTTCTTCTAAATCAAATCAACTCCGCCTCACGTGAAAGCTAAGAACGATTACACTTAGCAGAAACTGTTGCCAAATATTAGTCATAGTACTAATCTCTCTTAACAATTATTCTTTGTCCTAATATCAATTCCATAAGGTTTTCTTGGCCTATACTCCAATAAACCCTAAACGTGTGCAGAAGCTTTAATAACAAGCAGTCAAGAATAAGAATAAGATTGCAAAAGAATAATCACACAATCAATCTACATGGTTTGATAACAAACGCCTACGTCCATGGCGGATCTTGAGAGCCTAGCCTCTCTTATTAAGTTCACAAAGAACAACAGATCACACACATCTCTCTCAAGAGATTATCAAGGAATACAACAATAAAGTTCTCTCAAAAGATCTATTAGTGCTTCTTTTGTTCACTTATAACACAAGGACTATTTATGGCTCTCTCTTTCACACTCAACGTTAAAGGCTTTTTAACTCTTAATTTTATCTCTTTGAGTATCTCTTAATGCTTAATGAATTTTAAGTGGTTAGAAGTCAAAATCTCACTTTAAGAAGTCAATTTGAGCTAAAAACAAACTTTCCTGCATAAGCAATATTGCAGCATTCTGTAATCAACGCTAGGGCGGTAATTCCAACTTCGGGCTAATACCTCAGCGTTCATCAGCCATCGCTGGAGCATTGAACTAATGCTGAGGTATTCTACAGAAAACACTAAGGCATTCAGCTTCCTGGAATTATGTTAGGGTATTCTATCATCCAACGCTGGGGCGTTCAAACCTAGAACATCCTATTTGTTTTTTTATGCCTCTTTTAGCTTTTGACTCCCTATTTTGCTCCTTCCTCGTATGTCTATCATGTATTTGACTTCGTAATAACTCTTCATTGGTTTTCAGCTCAAAATCATACTCAAACATAATTTTGAATCACTAATTCTAATCTAAACAAACGTAAATAGAAAAAATATCCTCAATTCAATGTTAAACTTAAAACTACAATGCATTATTTGTAGTGTTATCAAATAATTTAAATTGAGAAATATAATAAGAACTTGTGCCAAAATTATTAATAAAATATTTGCTATATAGGCAATGTAATTATAAGGATACAACAAGAACAATAAAGTCAAGGCATGGTTAGCACATCCTTAAACTATTTCTACCCTTATAATTGATAATAATCAAGGTGCACTTAGGTTGAAAGGTAAGATAGTTCAAAGATTCAATGACTTATGAGAGGTTGTAAAGGTGCACACCAAATACAAACTCCTTAGACTACAAGTATCAACTTTAAAAAGTGGTTGATAAGAGAGAAATGTAGTCAAATGATTGAGAAGAGAAGATAATTCTCATAAATCAAGTGTGCCTACAGTATTTATAGAGCTCAAGTGTCTTTCTAGAGAGACACAATATCTTTTTGAAAGGCTACACCTATTAAAAGGGGTAGATGACTCTTTAAAGAATCACAACTCCAAGCCTTTGCATAATAACATTTAGTTAGGCATAATCCCAAATGGGCACTGCGGCGCCTACTTCTAGTGATGTGTCGCCCAAGCCCTCTATGGCTTGGGTGCTTCCCTTCGTCCTCCTTATCTCTTTTTAGCTTTTTTTTCTCTACTTTAATGCTTGATTTTACAATTATTTATTTAAAATGCATTCTTAAACCCCAACAATCCCCATATATGTCAAACAAATTGTTAGGCAATCTCAATTTATAGAAATTGTTGTAGGAGAGTGAATACTAATAGGAAGATCACTTATGAGTGTCCTTAACCACTCAGCCTCAGAACAAGCTTTTTCTAAGGCTATTAATTTCGATTCCAAAGCAAATCGTGCTATACAAGTTTATTTAGTGAATTTCCAACATATAGCTCTTCTACCATAAGTGAATATATATCTACTAGTAGATTTGACCTCATTAGATTTAGATATCCAATTAACATCACAATGACTTTCTATCACAGGTTGTGATCTACCTTATGAAAGTATATAAGTTTTACTACCTATTAAATATTTTACAACTCTATCCAAGACACTCTAATGCTCTTTTCTTGGATTTTGAGTATACTTGCTCAATCTCCCTATAATATATGCTATATTAGTGCTAGTAGTATTCATCAAGTACGTGAGACTACCAATGATTTGGGCATTACGTTTCTAATTTTCACTATGTTCAACATTCTTTCAAAGTTTAACACTAGCATTATATGGTGTTGCCACCGATTTGCATGTTGTGTACCCAAACTTCTCAAGAAACTTTTCTATATGCTGGTCTTGAGATAAAGTGAGACCATTAGATGTTCTTATAATCTTTACCTCAAGTATTACATAGCTTCTCCCATATCTTTCATATTAAATATAGTTGATAGAAATTTCTTAGTCTCAATTGTTACTTCTATACTAAGACTAAATTTGAGCATGTCATCCACATAAATACATATGATGATATATCGATTAGCTTCAAAGGTTTTATAAAATACACATTTTTTAGAATCATTTATCATAAAACTATTAGAAACTAGAGTATTGTCAAACTTTTTATGCCACTGTTTTGGTGCTTGTTTTAAGCCACACAAAAACTTGACCAACTTATATACTTTATGCTCTGTACCAACACTAACACAACCTTCTGGTTGTTCCATGTAAATTTTCTCTTTTAAATCTCTAATTAAAAAAGTGATATTTACATCCATTTGATGTATTAACAAATCATAGATTATAACCAATTCAATCAAAATCCGAATGTATGTAATTTTAGTTACAGGAGCATAAGTATCAAAGTAATCTAAGTCTTTATTTTAAGTACACCCTTTGGCAACTAACCTTACCTTATACTTCTCAATATTACCATCAGCTTTTATCTATTTTTTAAAGATCTATTTACGGCTTGATACCCGATGGCAAATTAACTAAATACCACACATGACTACTCATAATTGAGTTGATTTTATCATTAATTACCTCCCTCTATAAAGGAGCATCATGAGAATTCATAGCCTTACTATAAGTCTTAAGGTCCTCTTCCATAACCAAAACATAAAAATCATTACCAAAACTCATGGCCTTTCTCATTTTTGTTTGCTTCTCCTAAGTATATTGTTAAAGCTTTCTGGAGGATCTGCACTAACCTTTATATGAGTCATACTTTTATCTACATTGGCTTTCTTAGAAAATATAGTGTCCAAGAACTCTACATTTTTAGATTCTATTATGTTGTTTGCATCAAACAACCCCATGGTATCCTCTAATACCAAGAATCTATATACATCAATATTTCAGGCATAACCTATAAACATACAATCATCTTATATCCCATCCTTTTCTTTTTAGGATCAGGAATAAGAACCTTTGCAAGATACCCCTACACTTTGAGGTATGAAAAATTAGGAGCATAACCTTTTCATAACTCATAGGGTGTAATTCCTATTTTATTATAGGAAATTTTGTTTTGTTTATGGCAAGTAGTCAATCCCTCTACAAATTCATAAGTGCCCTAAAATTAATCAACATACAATTTATTATTTCTTTCAAAGTTCTATTTTTTCATTCAGCCAACCTATTAAATTTAGGTAAGTATGGAGGTATAACTTTATGTATAGTTCTATTGTCTTCACAATAGGAACTAAACAAGTTAGACATATACTCTCTTCCAATATAAGTTAATATTTTAAATTTTTCTACCAATTTGATTTTCAACATTTTATTTATAAATTAAGAACTTTTCATATAACTCATTCTTATTTCTTAACAAATATACCTTAGTATATTTTAAAAAATCATCTATAAAGGTTATGTAAAATCTTTTCTCTATACTAGCATGATATCTTTAAGATCTCCTAAGTCACAATAAATTAAACTAAGTAACTTAGTTTCTCTAAGAGTTATAAGTTTACAGCTTTTCTTAGTAGACTTTCCCTCCACACATACATTATATTTCTACATTTCATCTAAAATCATGTTAGATAGTAAACCAACTCTTTTAATTTTTCTCAAATAAAGATAATTCAAGTAACTTAGTCTATTATGTCATAAATTAAAAGGCTTAAAAATATAAACTAAAGAAACATCTTTATTCATGGAACGTCAAGTACATTTAGTTTGAACAATTCATTAGAAGAATATCCTTTTTTAAGGAATGTCCTACCCTTGGTCATTACAACTTTGTCTCCTTCAAATGAGACATTTACATTTGCTTTTCCTAACATAAACATAGAAATAAGATTGTATCTAATATTAGGAACAAGAGTACACTACTTAACACAAGAGACTTTTCAGAAGTTAATTTAAGGAGAACTTTCCCTTTATCCACCACTTGTGTAGAATTGGAATCACCAAGATACACTTGTTCTTCTCCATCTCTCACATGGATATACTCTAAAAAGCACTCTTATCTCCATATATATGTCTAGTGGCTTAAGAGCCAACCACTCATGTTTTGCTGCCATTTGCCACCATGTTCACTTGTGAAATAAGTACTGTAACAATAATATTTTCTCCCTCAACCAAATTGGCCTTAGGAGTTTTGTTGTTTCCTTTCTTATTTCTATGCTTACATTGATATGCAAAATGACCATTCTTTCCACGAGCATAACACTTACCTTTCTTTTTAATGAGGCTTTATTTTTCTTAAAGTGAGTATTGCTTATGGAATCTTGATGTTTTCTATCATGATTATGTCCCTCAACTAATTGGCCTTAGAAACTAATTCCTTGGTATTTTCTAAATTTTTCCATCGGTATTTCTTTTCTTTTATTCTTATATGCACAACTGAATCTTTCAATGTCAAATTTTTCCTTTTATGTTTATTGATTTTCTAATCTTTCTATGATTTAGGCAGTTTCTCAATTAAGCAACCAACTATAAAAGGTTCAAGGAGAACTATGTTTTCATTCTTTAAATTATTTTAAAAAAAGTGAAAATCATGAATTTATGTTGTCACTTCTTTTTCCTCAAACATTTTAAAGTATAAGAAATTAGCAATGACATACTTTTGGGCACCAGTATCATCTATCACATATTTTTTCTTAAGTTGTGCTTATATTTCATGCGCATCTTTATATGTGGAATATACATCATACAACTCATTTGATAAAGGATATAGAATTATGTTACGACATACTTTATTAGCCTTACTTCACTTTGGGATCTCCTTCTTATAGTTTTCTCTATAGTAGCCTCAAGAGAAGGAGTTGTTAAATACTCGACATGACCTATGACATCAAAAGTGTTGAAAACCCGGTCTTGCCAACTTTTGAGATGTTTCCCATTGAAAGGTGGGATTTTTGCAACCCCTGATAATGACTTGACTATAATCAACAATGATGAATCACTTGTAGTATCCATGTATGTATGTAGAAATAGTTTAAGATTTGTTAACAAAATGTGTGCTGTATGGAAAATGAAAATACAAGGATATTGTCGGAGTTGGTGCTTACGTGCCATTCCAATATTGTATAAATATTAATGTTTTAATATTTATACAATAAACTTTTCAAATAAAGTTTTTTGTTAATTTTATAATTATATGGTATAATGCTTGTAACACTATAGACATTGTGTGATCTTAAAAAGTTTAGATCTGGTCTAAAGGAGTTTAAACCAAGGCTAAGAGTTAGCAATGCTGAAAGTTATAAATGCTAAGAGTTAGTAGGTTATAAGAGTTAGCGAGATCCAAAGAGTTAGAACCTTGTCTATAATGGGACAAACACCTGAGAGTATACTAGTAATGACATAGTTACAAAGAGTTGAAATAGGTGCTAGAAAATGTCATTGTGTAAGTATGTCTCAAACATTATGTTCTTAATCTATGTTCACCAATACGGGTCTATTGATGAATCACTATTATATAGATCAGTATATGTCTATATCTAACTAGTTCATATGGTTGTTCTTAGCTGACCATGCGTTTAGAGCTTGTATAGGCATATGGATATCCAGTCAGGGCTGGATACTGAACAGACTCACGAGGACCCCAATAGATATCCTATGAAGCTGTCAAAGGAAGGTCCTCTCGAGTTGCATAGTATTCGCAGTCCTTTGGCCTGAGCACCACGATGGACTTGCGAGTAATTCACCATACTTTAGTTTCATATATGCCAAATACCATTCATGATCTAACCGCTATGTGTCGCTGGGTATGGTCCGATGCTCATGGAGTCAGGTATGTGTAGATACGAGATTCGTTAGCTTATATAGGTAAGTTGTATATCCGATGCTCTGAGATTGTATTTCATAAAGTCTTATGGCTATAAGCCTAAACCCAGGAAATGATTATTCCACATGGTTAAACAATATCGCAAAAGTGTTTGCGTATATTGTTTATCGAAATAAAAATTTGGAGATAAGTTTATGGATGAGCAAATGGGAATTTGACGGTGCTGATCTATATTCTCGCATATCTAGGGTATAAATGTTGGAAGGATTATACGTATGTGTAGTGACCTCAACTTATATATGTCTAACGCACTGATTTGTAATATCCGTAACATGTGCATGGGGCATCGATTACGGACTCATAGAATAGTTCCATTTAACAAATTGGTGTGGATCTAAGAAGTTTCACAATATGAAATGTACTCTTTGTGAACATGGATAGCGTACCATATTGAATGGTTCAATACAGTAAAATTTAGCAATTTACTAAGGTTAAGTTAACTAAAGTATATGGTTAAATGGTAGGACCCACTTTAGGTTAACTTCTTGTCCTAGTAAGGACATAAAAGTGATTTCACTTAATGATTATTTAATTGTTAAATAATTAAAAAAATATTTATTTATTTAATACTTAAATAAATAATTTAACTTAACTATGGTTAAAAGTTAACCATAAGGTTAATTAAAGTTAATCATACTTAATGGTTAAGTAAAGGTTAACCTAACTATAGTTGGGTTAGTTAACTAGGGTTGGATTATTTAGATGTTTATTTAACTTAAGGGTTAAGTTAAACTAACCTAACAAGGGTTAAATGTTAACTATAATTAGGTTAAGTTAAATGTAAATTCAAATTAATTGAAATTAAATTCATTTGTATATATTTGTAAAATAAAATAAAATTTAAGTGTTAAGTTTTATTTTTGTTAAGTATTTTGGCTAGCCATCAAAGATAAAGAAAAAGAAAAATTGTTTTCATATTATTGAATTCAATTGTTAAATTTATAATTAAATTTTCTTTTTATTAGGCTTAAAACTAATTAAGCAAAAATAAGTGTTAATAAAAGAAAAATAAAAAACTTAAGTTTAATTTGTTAAACAATTACTGGATTAATATACTGTTATTCTAGATAATCAACTCCACCATTGTTGATTACTAAGATTGATCAAAGTTTGCATTTTAGGTGGACTTCAAGTAATTTAATCTAAAGGCTTCATGGTTAAATTGTCAATCCTATTTTTTAATTTGATCAATATGTAATAATTGTGTTCATTGTAAATTTGTATAATTTCGCTATACAGATATATGTATATTTTTATGATGAACACATCCCACATGCATGCACCCTAGAATAATCAACATCCAACAATTGGTTTTAAAGCAATTTTGTATTGTTTTGGGCGTTTTTTAGTGTTGACTATGTTGTAAGACAAGTTCTGGGATTGTTGAGGTGCATTTCAAGTGTTAAAAATATAAAACTAGTGAAAATAGCACCTAGAATGCCGCAGCGTTAATGTCCAACACTGCAGCATTCATGATGAATGCCACAACATTGGATGGAGAATATTGTGGCGTTAGGCTTCCAGGCCCTAGTACCGCAGTGTTCAAGCTTGGGGCCATGGCACTGGAGGTACTACTTCCAGCGCCACAACGCTAGAAAGAAAGTGCCACAGCGCTAAGGTTTTTGAAGCCCTAGCGATGTAGCGCTAAAGAATCAACGCTGCAGAGTTGGCGGCTTAGCCCTTGAACGCCGCAGCGTTGGCACTAAAAAAAGAGCAAATCTTTTTTTATTTTTGTATGTAAGGGGGTTGATGAGATACAATAATAAAAGTTATAAGTTTGAATGATAAACCAGGACTATTATTATTTTTTTTGTTAGTAACCACAATGGGAGCCCTATTGGTAAGGGTTCATTATGATTGCACAGAAATAAATAGTTGATTGAGAATAACCTTCTCATGTGATAAAAACCTATATTTAAAAATCTCTCTTAATCAGATTGAAATTTATTATCTTATGTATTGCTATAAGATAATAGTATGAATGGCACTAAAGCAAATGGTAGTTTGTTAGAGCTGGTGCTTACGTACTATTCCAATAATGTATGAATATTAATTGTTTAATATTTATAGAATAAACATTTCGAATAAAAATATTTGTTAAGTTTATAATTATATGGTATAATGCTTGTGTTGAGGATCGAGTGTGTGATATACGAGTGTATACGGATATCACATATATATAGCGGAAGCATGTTACAAATACACCCAATTTATCAAATTGAACATATATATCACATATACATGCAAGTATAACAATTATACAACATAAACATGATGAACAATATTGTATTATAACTGTTAGAGCTGGTGCTCACGTGCCATTCCAATATTGTATGAATATTAATTGTTAATATTTATACAATAAACATTTCGAATAAAGATTGTTAATATCATATTAATATGGTAGAATGCTTGTAACATTACAGACATTGTTTGATCTGAAAGAGTTCAGATCTGATCTAAATGAGTTTAGATCAGAACTAATAGTTATCAAAGATGAGAGTTATAAATGCTAAGACTTAGCACTGTTAATAGTTATCAGTTTATAAAAGTCAGCGAGGTCTAAATAGTTAGAACCTTGTCTATAATGGGACAAAGACCTGAGAGTATACTTGTAATGATATAGTTGCAAAGAGTTGCAATAGGAGCTAAGAAATATCATTATGTAAGTATGTCTGAAATATAATGTTCCTGATCTATGATCACTAATGCGGGTCTATCGGTGAATTCACAATATATAGATTAGTGTATGTCTATATCTGACTAGTTCAGATGGTTGTTCTTAGCTGACCATGAGCTTAGAGCTTGTATAGACATGTGGGTATCCAGTCAGGACTAGATACTGAACAGACTCATGAGGACCCTAATAGATATCCTATGAAACCGTCAAAGGAAGGTCCTCTTGAGTTGAGTAGTAATCGTGGTCCTTTGACCTGAGCGCCACGGTGGTCTTGTGAGTGATCCATCATGCTTTGGTTCCATATATATCAGAGACCTTTCATGGTCTGACCGCTATGTGTCGCTGGGTATGGTCCGATGCTCATGGAGTCCGGTGTGCGTAGATACGGGATCCATCAGCTTATGTAGGTAAGTTGTATATCCGATGCTCCGAGATTGTATTTCATAAAGTCTTGTGGCCACAAGCATAAACCCGGGAAAAGAGTTTCTCACAGGGTTAAACAATATAGCAAAAATATTTGCGTATATTGTTTATTGAGATACGAATCTGGAGATAAGATTATTGGATGAGCAAATGGGGATTTGATGGTGCTGATCTATATCCCCGCACATCCAGGGTATAAATGATGGAAGGATTATACGTATACGTTATGACCTCAACTTGTATGGTCTGACACGCTGATTTGTAATATTCGTAATGTGTGCGTGGGGCATCGATTACTGATTAATGAAATAGTTTCATTTGACAAATCGGGTGTAGACCTAGAGAGTCCTAATATGAAATGTACTCTTTGAGCACTTGGGCAGTGTACCGTATTGAATTGTTCAATACAGTATAATTCAGCAATTACTAAGGTTACGTTAACTAAAGTATATGGTTAAATGGTGGGACCCACTTTAGGTTAACTTGGTAACCGAGTAAGGATATAAAAGTAATTTTACTTTATGATTATTTAATTGTTAAATAATTAAAATAAATATTTATTTGTTTAATTGTTAAATAAATGATTTAACTTAACTAAGGTTAAAGGTTAACCATAAGGTTAAGTTAGTTAACTTTACTTAATAGTTAAGTAAAGGTTAACCTAACCATAGTTAAGTTAGTTAACTATGGTTAAATTAATTAAATATTTATTAACTTAAAGGTTAAGTTAAAATAATTTAATTAAGGTTAAATGTTAACTAAGGTTAGGTTAAGCCAAATGAAATACAAATGAAATTCAAATTAGTTTGAAATTAATGCATTTGTATATAAAGTGAAATGAAATTGAAAATCAAAAAAATGTTTTAGATTTTAGGTTTTGCATTTTGGGAGCCAATTCAATTTGAGAAATTGAAATTGTTTGTTTTGTGTTTTAATTGTTAGAACAACAAAACAAACTAGATAAATGGTTACTAAATGTAATAACTAAAAATAAGATTTGTTTTATTTATTCAAGAGTTGAATAAAAGGAAAAACAAATTTGATTAAGTTAAATTGTTTAACTTTGAAAAATGTTTAAGAGTTAAACATATATGCTGGATTAAGATGCTGCCATTCTAGACAATCAAACCCACCCTTGTTGATTGCTAGGATTGATCAAAGATTCATTTCATGGTGGACTTCAAAGAAAATTAATCCAAAGGCTTCATTGGTGATATTTCTCAATTTCGAATTTTCAGTTTATCAAATATGTATTTTCTGTGTTCATTGTATTTAATATTCCGCTGTGCACATGTATGTATGAGATATGTATATTGTTTGTATGATGAACACAACCCACATGCAAGCACCCTAGTTTTATTTGTACAACCCAACACACCCAACAATAAAATAATGTAAAATAACTCACCTAATGAAGGTAGCTTTACAAAATTCTTCAAGTCCTCCAACAATCCATGTCTAGAGCTCACCTTGAAGTATGTGTTGAACAATTCTAGTCCATAACTTTTGGTGGGATTAAGGAGCTAAAATGGTAGCTTAATCTTAGAATTTTCAGCAACTTATATTCAAACTCTTTTAAATACAATTTTGTTTCTCAAATGGAGATGGTAAATATTTTTTATACAACTTTTGTATTATCTAGAAATATTTAACATACAACTCTTGTATATTAATCTTAGAAATAATTTCTACATGAGATTAATTATGATGAACAACTCTTGTCATAATTATTAATCTCTTTCTCCATTTGTTTTTGTTCATTATAATCCATCCATGAGAGAAGAAGATGAAGAGAAGGTCTACAATTTTCAACACTTGAAAATGAACAAAAACCAAAATTCTCTCTTACCTCTCTTTCTCTTCCTTTGCCAAATTCTTCACAAGAATTGAATCAATCATATCAATTTTGTTATTCAACATTTTGATTAAACAAAATTAAGTGCTCCATCAATTTTATTGTTGGTCTCCCACTTAAAATTAATTTAACCAAGCACTAGAATAATGGCCACTAAAATTAATTTTTACCTAACAAATATAATTACTATAATTATAATAGGTAAATAAATGGCCAACATTTAGGTCCCTCATTGTATTAAAATACAATGCCATGATCTATATATATATTATAATATTATCTAATAATATAATAACAATATATAATTTAATTATTCAAAACAATTTTGAATAATTACTTTTTACCTTTCTAATTTTTACTACCAAGGGTAAATAGTAAAAAGGTAAAATTAAATCATGGAACAGATTTTGCCACTTGTCAATATTCTATTAATTAACAACCCTTGTTAATTAATTGAGTGATTTACTTAACAATTAAGTCTTGACAAATGTACATCGCGAGGGATCCCTAACTAATTATTCTATTTTGCTGAAATTTATTAGATCGAACTATTCAATCCAATCCGCTACCCCAGTGCTCAACGAGTACACTTCATATTGTGAGACTCTCTAGGTCCACACCTAATTTGTCATATGGAGCTTCTCCATACGTCCGTGAACAATGTCCCACACACACGTTACGGATATTACAAATTAGCGCGTTAGACCATGCAAGTTGAGGTTATTGCATATTCGTATAATCCTTCCATCATTTATATCCTTGAAGAGCAGAGATATAGATCATCACCGTCCAATCTCTTATTTGGTCAATCATGAACTTATCTCTAGATTTATATTTCATTAAACAATATCCATAAACACTTTTGTGATATTGTTTATTCCTTCGGAATATCATTTCCAAGGTATATGCTTGCGGCCACAAGTCTTTCTGAAATACAATCTCAGAGCATTAGGATATACAACCCACTCATATGAGCTGACGAATCCCATATCCATGCACACCGGACTCCATGAGCATCAGACCATACCCAGCGACACCCAGCGGTCAGACCATGAAAGGTTTCTGACATGTGTGAAACCAAAGCATGGTGGATCACTCACAAGCCCACTGTGGCGCTCAGGTCAAAGGACCACAAATACTACTCAACTCGGAAGACCTTCCATTGACGGCTTTATGAGATGTCTATTGGATGTCTTCGTGAGTTTGTTCAATATCCAGTCCTTACTGAATACCTGCATCTCTATACGAGCTTCCTACTAAGCTCATAGTTTGCTAAGACTAACCATCTGGACCATCCAGACATAGACATACACTAATCTATATTAATAGGTTCCCCGATAGACCCGCATCGATGAAATTAGATCAGAAACATTATGTTTGAGAACATACTTGCATAATGATATTTTCTAGCACCATCTGCAACTCCTTACAGCTATGTCATTACTAATATACTCTCAGGACATTGTCCCATTTCAGACAAGGCTTTAACTCTTTAGATTTCGCTAATTCTTATAAACTTACTAACTCTTAGTACCACTAACTCTTAATGTTTACAACTATTAGTGTTGCTAACTCTTAACCCTAGTCTAAACTCTTTTAGACCAGATCTGAACTCCTTCAGATCATACAATGTCTGAAATGTTACAAGCATCTTACCTTTTAATAATAAATAATATTAACAATTTTATTAAAAATAATAATTGTATAAATACTATCACTATATATTTATACACTATGTGATGACACGTAAGCACAAATCCTAATTGCTTGTACCACTGCGAATATTGTATGATCTTAAGAAGTTTAGATTTGATCTAAAGGAGTTTAGACCAAGGCTAAGAGTTAGCAATGCTGAAAGTTATAAATGTTAAGAGTTAACACTATTAAGAGTTAGTAGGTTATAAGAGTCAATGAGTTTAAAGAGTTAGAACCTTGTCTATAATGGGACAAACACTTGAGAGTATACTAGTAATGACATAGTTTCAAAGAGTTAAAATAGGTGCTACAAAATGTCATTATATAAGCATGTCTCAAACATTATGTTCCTTATCTATGTTCACCAATGCAAGTCTATCGATGAATCACTATTATATAGATCATTATATGCCTATATCTAAGTGGTTCAGGTGGTTTTTCTTAGCTAACCATGAGATTAGAGCTTGTATAGGCATACGGGTATCTAGTTAAGACTAGATATTGAACAGACTCACCTGGACCCCAATAGATATCCTATGATTTCGTCAAAGGAATGACCTCTCAAGTTGAGAAGTATTCGTGGTCCTTTGACCTGAGCACCATGGTAGGTTTGTGAGTGATCCACCATACTTTGGTTCTACATATGTCAAAGATCTTTCATGGTTTGACTGCTATTTTTTGGTGGGTATATGATGTGATAATTCTTATCTTAAAATTTTAGTGCAAGTATACACTATCGTAACAAGCAATAAAGTACAAAAGAGTCGGATGTCAAACCCACAGAGATAATTTCTTCTTTTTAACGAAGTACTAAAATTATGTCTTCCTAATAATATTCAGTAAATAAAAATCTAAGAATAAATGTAGAAAATATAAAAGCAATGACACAATGTAAAGAGATTTGAAAGATAGCAATATAGAGAAAACCTAGCGTTAATATTATCCCTCAATATGCTTTCTAATGATTAATTCTCTAATATTTTACTCCCTTAGTCTTTGTTATTGATCAAGACACTAATGTATTCACAAGCGTCTTCCAAGGTCATACAAGTATACCTTAATTTATCAAATACCTATATTCCTATGGGACTTGTAATAAAATAAGATTCATTAAGATTAACTCTTATTAATCATACATGCCAATTAGATATATTCCTATCCTAATTTGAAATTTGCATATGCAATATTGAATGTTACTCTACAATCATGCATCAAATTACCTAGGTTTAAATATAATAATTCCTCTTCCGAGTTTATCAAAAATATTACCAATTCATTCACCATATATTGTCTAGATACATTGAAGCATTAAGAACAAGTAATTAGAATAACAAAAATCTTAGTTTATTAAATATTACAAAGATATAGTAATTAATCGCACATATTGAGTTCAAGTATTAATTAGTTCATGGCTACAAGAGAACAACAATAAAAATAATAAGATATCATGATACAATCAATAGCAAACCGATATAGATGTTGAATTGTTCTTGATTATGCTGCCTAAGAAACTATTGATGCTGAATAATGAATCTCTCTCTATAGCTGATTTAATTAAGCTCCAATTATTCTCTAAGACTTATTTTATGTGTTCTTGATGTTCTTGGATGATCTTCAAAGGCTGGGAACAAGTGGCCTTTTATAGGGATTGATTTGAGCTTGAAAACCTTAATTCTTGTCGGATTAGGAATTGTACTACCACTACGGTGCTATGCTGCTGTCACTGAAGCACTGCGTGTAAAAGGCCTCATCGCTGAAGTGATGAGGTGCTGACGCTAGAGCACCGGGATGTCGTTGGCGCGGTAGCAAGCTAACGTTGAGGCGCTAGACAGCGACTTAAACATGTCATTTTTTTAATTTTCTTATTTTGATCACTGTTCTAGTCTAGGGCAAAAATCCTTATGGCACTGGGGCAACAAATTCATATTTTGAAAAGTTTGCATAAATAGCCATTTATTCTGATAAAATAATAAAATATCAAAATAAAAATATGAGAAAATATATGAAATCCTTACCAAATTTCTCCAAACTTAAATACTTGCTTGTCCTCAAGCAATGAAATAAACATCAAGAGAGAAACAAAGGCTTATACTTGACTTAAATAAAGAATATTTAGCAAAACATGCTAAGTTAGTAAGATGATCAAAATAATTGTCTCAAAAGTTGTTTAAATGGCACAAATTCTCAAGGTAGATAAATAGTTATTAATAATCTTTATTATCTCCTTTTAGTCCCTCATTCTTTATCACAGATAATCACCACGTATGTGTGTGCAAGCAGCAAACAATAGCTAGAATCATACCTAGATTTACTTTATACTTTAGTTTATGCTGAAAAGATGATGTGTCAGCATTTGATTTGTATAATGACACTTCCATATGCTTGTCTTTACTACCACACTCCGTTAATATAGAAAATCATATCTCTAGAGATCTATTTAGGACTTTACTTAGTTTGTAATGTAAGGCTAGGGTCAAGGTGAGATAAAAGGATAAATAATTTAGGTTAAGTCACACCATGAACACTTAAACTTTACCTAAAAACCTCTTGATATTCTTTTCCTTACATTATCTCTTCCCCCAAACTTATTGTGTTGCCTATCTTTCTTTTCAACCTTATTTCTAAAAGAATTTCTTCGTTTTCTTAAGCTAGAGATATATTTTTTTTCTTCTCTTTTCTTTTTTTTGTATGCCCCCAAACTTAGATTGACAAATACCACCCAAACTTAGTTTTCTCATATCGCCACAACCTTTTCCTTTCAAGAATATTTCTAAGTAAATGTAAGGTTTATGGGGTTACAGGTAAATTTCTGGATAGGAAACTTTAAGTCGTGGGCTTATAATGTGGTTAAACCAAAAAAATGGGTAATTAGCCTCAAAATAAGGTACTAGGGATAAATATACAATAAAAGGCAGGCTAAAAAGGCTCAATTGATCCAAAGATTGCCTAATGTCATTTCCCTATTCATGTGCTTCCTAGGATTTCGCCTCAAGTGGTAATTAAAGATAAGTTCTAGAGTGTCGGTCTTCGAAACTTGAGTTATACTCCCTAAATCATAAGTATCTCTAGGTAATAGTTATAACTATTCATACTTATAAAGTACTCAAAAATTGTGATTATAAATAAGGTCGAACTTGTTCTAAACTTCTATCATTCCCTAGGGATTTGTGAAAAATTAATTCAGCCATGTATTTTATTTCTTATCGTAAACTAATGATCATCTTTAAAAAAAACCCTAACAAGAAAAACTAATTAACTAAAAAAAAAAATTAACCCACAAGAATTACCACTCAAATTATGCAGCAAAACAAACACAAGAAAGTGTTTCTCACCCCCAAACTTAAATTAGACATTATCCCCTAATGTCGAAAAATAAAGAATTGAGAGTACGAGACTTCCCTGGTAAACAAAATGTAAGCTATGCAGCGTTGTTGTATGAATGTAGTCCTTTGCTCTCGACACTTGCAAATGATCATGCTGCCTTCCTTGAGTGTTTGACTTACTGATTTATTCCTAAAATAAAAATTAAATAAAGTAACCAAACAAAAATTAAATAAACATAAAAATAAAAATTACTTGGGTTGCCTCCCAATAAGCGCTTGATTTTTCTTCGTCGGCTTTAAGGGGCTTCCCATTCTCTCATGGTGGATTAAATGTGCTGATGGAAGTATTTATGTAACTTTTATTGCATTCTCCTTGTGTCTCTTCAAAAAGACTTTAATCTTAGACCGAAAAAGTAGCTCTTCCTTTCTTTTCTCTTTGCTTGCTTCATCGAGGTACTTCTCTTACTTCTTCTTTCTTGGCTTCCTATAAATAAGAATAATGCACATAAATAGCCATTTATTCTCATAAAATAATAATATATCAAAATAAAAATATATGACAAATATGCCCTTATCAGTATGGTCCGATATTCATGGAGTCCGGTGTGCGTAGATACGGGATCCGTTATCGGACATAGGTAAGTTGTATATCCGATGCTCCGAGATTATATTTCATAAAGTCTTGTGGCCACAAGTATAAACCTGAAAAAGGATTATTTCATATGGTTAAATAATATCTCAAAAGTGTTTGCGTATATTGTTTATTGAGATACGAATCTAGAGATAAGTTCATGAATGAGTAAATGGAGATTAGACGGTGCTGATCTATATTCCCGTATATCTAGGGTATAAATGATGGAAGGATTATACGTATGCGTAGTGACCTTAACTTGTATGGTCTAACGCGCTGATTCATAATATCTGTAATTTATGCATGGGGCATCAATTACAAACTCGTGGAATAGTTTCATTTGATAAATCGGGTGTGGATCTAGAGAGTCCCGCAATATGAAATGTACTCTTTGTGCACTTGGGCAGCATACCATATTGAATGGTTCAATGCAGTAAAATTTAGCAATTTACTAAGGTTAAGTTAACTAAAGTATATGGTTAAATGGTGGGACCTACTTTAGATTAACTTGGTAACTAATAAGGACATAAAAGTAATTTCACTTAATGATTATTTAATTGTTAAATAATTAAAATAAATATTTATTTATTTAATACTTAAATAAATAATTTAACTAAACTATGGTTAAAAGTTAACCATATGGTTAAGTTAAAGTTAACCATACTTAATGGTTAAGTAAAGGTTAACATAACGATGGTTAAGTTAGTTAACTACGGTTAAATTATTTAAATATTTATTTAACTTAACTAAGGTTAAATATTAACTATAGTTAGGTTAAGTTAAATATAAATTCAAATTAAGTGAAATTAAAATGAAATTAAATTCATTTGTATATATTTACAAAATGAAATAAAATTTAAGTGTTAAGTTTTATTTTTGCCAAGTAGTCTTAGGCAAGGGAAGGGGATCTTGAATCAAAGAATTCCTATCCGGCAAGCGAAGTAAAAAAAGTATCGTTCTTGCTCTTCTCTAGTGGTATCGGCTTTCGAGTAGTGGTGGGTTAAATTAGTGAAACTCACATTTAGGCTCGTATAGTAAACTTCACTCTTGCTCACTCTAGGGAAGGCGATGCGCTCTTCTTTCTTCCCCTTCTTTCGCCTTCAAGATGCGACTTTTTCGGTATTTGTGGAATATCCGGTCTTTTTTTTTTCCTAATCTCAATCCGCTCAGGCTCTTACCCTTTTCTTTACTGAATGCTTTAAGAAGAACTGATCAGAGGCACAGCAGAGGAAGGGCTACTCTGAGCATATTAATGCAGATTCTCCGACGGAAGTGAACGGATGGACAAACCTACGCTACATACTTGTGAGCTGGGACTAAGGACTTGGTATCTGATGAGCTCGAGCCTGAAAGTCAGTCGTAAGATAGCTCTGCTCATGCTTGAGATAGATAGCATCCCACTTGCATTCATTAAAGAATGCTTTACTGGCGCCTCTTTGCCTAAAGGGAGAAGGAAAGAAAGATCAGCCTATCAAACTACAGCAGCAAGGAGTAGAGAGGAACTTGTCGAGTATGACGATATTATGAAGAAATCTGCTGACTGAGGGAAGAGAAAATGAAAGAGCCAAGATCACACAAGAAAGGCGGCATGCCGCATTCGGCCAAAGCCAAAGGAATATTTTCTTATTATTGAATTCATAATTAAATTTTCTTTTTATTAGGCTTAAAACCAATTAATTAAAAATAAGTATTTGATTTATTGATTAAGTGTTAATCAAAAGAAAATAAAAAACTTAAGTTTAATTTGTTAAACAATTGCTAGATTAACATACTGCTATTCTAGATAATCAATTTTACCATTGTTGATTACTAGGATTGATCAAAGTTTGCATTTCATGTGGACTTCAAGCAATTTAATCCAGAGGCTTTATGGGTTAAATTCTCAATCCTGTTTATTAATTTGATCAATATGTAATAATTGTGTTCATTGTAAATTTTTTTAAGTCCGCTGTATAGATATATTTATGAAATATGTATATTTTTATGATGAACACATCCCACATACAAGCACCGTAAAATAATCAACACTCAACAGATACAACAAAAACATTAAAGTCAAGGTGTGCTTAGCACTATCCTTAAATTATTTCTACCCCCACAATTGATAATAATTAAGGTGCACTTAGGTTGAAAGATATGATAGTTTCAAGATTTAAAGCCTTATGAGAGGTTGTAAAGGTGCACACCAAATACAACCTCTTTGAACTACAAGTGTGAACTTTATAAAGTGGTTGATAAGAGAGAAATGTGATAAAATAATTGAGAAGAGAAGATAATTCTCGTGAATCAAGTGTACCTGAAGTATTTATAGAGCTCAAATGTCTCTCTGAGGAAACACAACACCTCTTTGAAAGGCCATTGTTACGGCACCCAAGCCTCCTACGGGTTGGGCGATTCCCCTTTCGTCATCCTCTCTCCTTGGCTCTTTCTCTGTACTTTAATACTTGATTTAACATTTATTTATTTGATATACACTCTCAAACATAAACATCATAAGAAGTAAGGATTATTTAGGGCAATCAAAATCAGTATTTATAGAGCTGAGATTCAGTTAATACACAATGGCATCATTTTCATTTCCTAAACTTGCCTCATTCGTAATACTTTCCACTATAGTGCTTTCCATGGTAGTTCTCGTGTCCATAGAAGTGCCTATGTCCATGGTTGTAAACACTATAAACGATTGCTATCCGTGGTAGTAGACACTGTAAATGGCTACTTTCCGTGGTGGTGGACAACGTAAACGACTGCTGCCCCAACCATCATTCCATCTATACCAATATGCCCCGATGAAGAAACCAAAGAGAAAATAAATCTTTTCTTATTAAATCTTAGTCATGATTCTTGAGGATATACTGACAACGTATGTGACTAGCATATTGCAATTCAAAGTTTGAATTGGATATTCAGTAACCATAGCCAATCAAGAGCAGAATTAATTCGATGAACTCAATAAAGCCAAATCCACATTAATAATACTGTTTATGATGTGCTTGTTAGAATTGAAACTGGTTCAAACAACTATTGATTTCTCAAACAAATTACAATTAATGTAACCAAATTATTCAAACTAATGTGCAATTGCTGTCTCACAGATTAATTTATACCTGAATGAGGATAGGGGCTAGGATAACCAATTGGCGAGTACCAAGCAAAATATCCCGCTGGTGGGTAAGCACCCAGTGGATATCAATAACCACTATAACCATTCATATATTCTGATCAGCAAATGACTGGTTCTATAATAAAATTGTAAACTTAATAAATTTCCCAACAGCAAATAATACAAGTTCCATCTTTTCACCAAGTAATTTTGTTAACCAAGTTTAAAGAGTATGGGTTCTATTTCATTTAGAATAACTAGATACTATATCTCTAAATATAATAAATAATCACATCTATAATATACGAAATAATTCTTACAAAATCAACTATGAAACCCTGTAAAAAAATAATAACTGAAAACAAGTACTTATTTCTTGCATGTTAATACCATGTAAAAACAATACTTGAAAAATATAGGAGTTTTGGTGATTCAACAATCTTGTATCAATAAGAATTATGAAGAATATCAAAGAAGAGAGTCATAAGAAGTTTTGGACGTGTGGGACATACATGAAAAAGTCTAGGACATGTGGGACACGTATAAAGAAGAGAAACGGGACTTGAAAACATAAAAGATTGCAAGAAATGAGAGGACTTGATGACTAGGCCACAGCACTGTAACACCAGTGCCATAATGCCACAGCACTGGAAAGTAGTAAGTATAGTATCGTAGTGCTGGCTAGTAGTGCCACGGAGCTGGATTGATTTCATGCCAGTGTTGGCCACCTTGCGTCGGACGCAGGTCAATCTGTTTTGGCTTTGGGTTTCTAAATTTTGTACTCTTAAAACATGTGGACTCTTATTCTAATTAGGATTAGGGTTAGTTGGCATGAAATAACCCCTATATAATCCCTTATAAACTCTTTAATTTAAAAATCAAGCTTTAAGAGAGACTAAGAGAAAAAATAACTAGGTAGACACTAAGTACTTGTGTGTGCTAAAGTGCAACTGCTGTTTAGATGTTCATTGTTCTTGTGAGAACAAAGGTACACCATTCATTATATCATTTTAAGTGTTCTTCATTGTGGTTTCTTGTAATCTAGGGAGTTAATAAGAGAGGCTAGGATCCTTGGATCTACCGTGGACGTAAGCAATTGGCCAAACCACATATGTGATTATGTTGTGCCCTTTATTATCTGCTTTATATTCTTGTTATTTTTACTTGATATCTTAGTTATTCCACTATTCAAAGAGATTATAGTTCAAGGTTGATCTTGGTTGGGTTCTTCGCTTAGCCTAATCTGACGAGGAAAAGGGCGTTCTCTTCAAAAAATTAATATCAAAGCAATATTTGATAATACACATCAGAGGTATTTAAACCATGGCTATGATCAATAAATAATTAGATAAGTTCAATGGGATGAATAACTTCAATCTTTAGATGAAGAAGGTTAGGGTTCTACTTCTGTAAGAAAGGCTAGACTCAACCTTTAAGGAAGCTAGTACCTCAACTAACGAAAGGATAAAAACCTCAAAGTCCACGAAGAAAAATTGGGATACGATTCAAAATAAGGCTCACAACACTATAATATTATCATTGAGCGATGAAGTATTGAGGGAAGTTGGTGATGAAGAAATCTCTTTTGGGCTATAAAAGAAACTCAAGACATTATACATGAAAAAGTCTCTTACAAATAGTCTTCTTGTGAAGAAAAAACTGCATTAGCTAACTATGCATGAGGGATATTCATTGAGAGCTCACATTAACAAGTTCAACAAGATCATCATATGTCTTAAGCAATTGGGCATCAAGAATGAAAAGCTATACTCTTGTTAAGTTCATTGCCGAGGAACAATGAGAACTTTGTGGATATGCTACTGTATGGTAAAGAGTCCTTAACAATGAATGATGTTAAGGCATCATTAAACTCAAAAGAATTGACAAAAAGATTTGAATCTGAGAGTGGAGCAATGTTGCTTGCACAAGAAAAGAATATTAACCTTATTAAGGAGGAGATCCAATAAGTGTTTCATTTGTCATAAGGAATGACACTTTGTGAAGGATTGTCCTCGATTAAAAGGCCAAGATATGTGTGCTGCTATTTGTAGTCTTGAGGAAGATATCGATGAAGTAGACATATTGGTAGCCTCAAGAGAAAAGTATGCTAGCAAATGGATACTATATTTAGGGTGTAGCGTCCATATGTGTCCCAATAGATTGTTGTTTACCAACTACAAAGCCATGAGAGGTAAAGCTCTAATGGAGAATGACATGACTTGTGAGTTCATGAGAGTTAAGTCTTGGTGGAGACTAGCCCGGAAAAAGTTAAGTCTTTGCAAAGACTTAACTAGACTAAACTCTACGTGATAGAACAATGGTATTGATCGGATCAAGAAGCCTTTTTATTTGGAGATTTTGAATCAAAGAAGGTTTATTGGAGTTTTGGTGATTTAAAAATCTTGTATGGGTAAGAATTGTGAAGAATATCAAAAATAAGAGTCACCAAAATTTTAGGACGTGTAGGACACAAACGAGGAAGTTTAGGATATGTGGGACACTCATAAGGAAGCAAAACAAGACTTGGAAATGCGAAATGAGGCAAAAAAGGCGAGGATTATATAACCAGGCTATAGCACTACGACATTGAAAAGTAGTAAGTACAGTGCTGCACAGCTAGCCAGCCAGTGCCGAACACGGGCAAATCTATTTTGGCTTTAGATTTCTGAATTTGGGGAAGTTTTGGACTCCTAAAATATATGGACTCTTATTTCGATTAGGATTAAGGTTAGTAGGCATGAAATAATCCCTATATAAACCCTTGTAAACCCTTTAGTTTGAAAATCAAGCATTAAGAGAGACTCTAAGAGAGAGAAGAACTAGGTAGATACTAAGTACTTGTGTGTGCTAGAGTGCAACCGCTATTTGAGTGTTCATTGTTCTTAGGAGAATAAATGTACACCATTCATTAGATTATTTTGAGTGTTCTTCATTGTGTTTTTTTGGTAAATTCTTTAGGGAGTTAATAACAGAGTCTATGAACCTTGGATCCATCGTGGATATAGACAATTGGTCGAACCATGTAAGTGATTATGTTGTGCCCATTATTATCGACTTTATATTCTTGCTATTTTTGCTTGATATCTTGGTTATTCCACTGCACAAAGAGATTGGGGTTCAAGGTTGATCTTGGTTAAGGTTCTTCACTTAACCTAATCTCACAAGAAGAAGGGCCTTCTCTTTAATAAAAAAATCTATCTTTTTTCTTTACTGCATGATAAATGCAAGTTGAAGAAAGCCATGTAATAAAACTCATCTATGTTACCCATAATACACTGCTTAGTAGTGATTATTATAAAAAAAAACTAGCTCTAACAGTTTAATATCAAATAGTTAATTTTGTCAACTACATATAATCGTTGACACAATGAACAATAACAAAGATTTAAGGGGAATAAACTCTAATCAAACATGAAAGGACATAATAAGAAGATAAAGCTATTACCTTCAATAATGTGAATATGTGATGATACTTAATTTTACACAAGAAGCAGCACAGAACTAGACTTAATATATAACAGTTAAACTACATTCCTTTCGGCTATGCCATATAGCTGGAAGTCTCAGCCAATACCTTCAATTATCAGTCATTTTGGCTAATGTCATTCGGTTGTATGTATAGCCAGATGGATTAAAGGCCTGGCCAATATATAAATGTATATGACAAGACATGAGAGAATTTTTCTCAGATTATCTTAACGTGTGTTAAAAAAGCCACCACATTACACTTGTGGAAAGAATTAGATTCTAATTTAGTTAAATTTGAATATCATTACAAAAACAAAAATAACACATTTGTAACAAAATAAGATAACATTGCTATACATGTAAATAACCCAAAAAACAAATAGTCTTATAGTTTTATGTAAAGACAAGAATAGCATGTCATCAATAGGATAAGATAACACTATTATATATGTGGACTTAAAAATCTAGGCAATTCTAGACTTACGAGTTGAATTTATATTTTTAAAGAAATGACATTTAACATTTAGACAAGCTATAAGAAATCTCAAGATAAAATTAAAATATGAAAGAGGAGAGATTAAGAACCTACTGTTGGTACTATAGTAGCTAAGCGCAGGTGCACGCTATCATATCAAGTAATATAGAATTAAAGTCTATATATCATTCATACAGTGACTATGTAATCTAGTTCTATCAACCAATTACTAAACTTATACCTACTTTACTTTTATTTAAAAATTAAGTAATATCCAAAAATGTATCCTAGATAACAAATAAATAAAGGTTTAAACTTACAAATTGATAATAATTTAGGGTATAGACTCGTCCTCTAATATTTTATTGAACTCATTAACTTATTAGTTAATCTCTTAAACTAATTATTGGCTTAGATACTAATCTCATCACAAGCCTCTGTTAATGGTTGAGTAATTATATTACACATTCTAACAATCAATTATATATCTATGGTCATCAGAAAAGAATGTAATTCATTAAGATCGGGTCTAAATTAAACCATTATGCCATCTAGGTATAAGTCTATCCCACATGAAACTCATAATTGTTACCTTATGATCAAGCATCAAACTATCCTAGGCTAAACACATAAATCTCTCTATCAAGTTCATCATGGTTCCTCAATCATTCAAAATATTGGCCAAATATAATAAAAGTATTAAACTCAGATATAATGAATCAATTCTATGTATTAAGTTCATATACTAAGAATTAACAAAATCCAACTACATACTAGGTTTAAAAGTCTAACCCTAGAAATAAAACTTATGTTATAGTGAAATAAAGAGTTCTAAAGCTTATCAAGAATAACATCATCAAAATCGTAGAATACTATAAAGATAAAGAGTTGAAGAGATAAAACTATTTTTTCTGTAGCCTTCAATCTTCTAGTCTTCTTGATCCTCCAAAATTTGCTCTTTCTCTCTTTTCTTTTTTATCCTCTTAATTTTTAAGGCTTTTTTATCTTCTATTTATAGTTTTATATCTTCAATTTATGGTAAAACATCAAATATAAGTCAGATTAGGATTACAGGTCACAAGTTACTGTTTACAAGTACTGTTTACGTAGCGCTACGGCACTAAATTTTTTGGCGTTGGGGTGCTGTACACACTATTTTGATCATTTTGGCACTCGTTCTTAGGCTTTACAACACTGATACTATGGCAATAATATAGGTTATTACTGTAGCTATATACTACAGTAAATACTATAGCACTTTGATGTTCTTTTGGCTTTCCCAGCCTTAGATGGACCGGGGTTTGCAGTGATTTATATATATCTATTTATAGTTATCCTTTTTACCTTGATTGGACTTGGGATTTATAGGTTTTTGTAGAAAGTCCTCCCTGCCCTAAGTCAACTTAAGATGTTTGTACAGATTATTAATGACCCCTAAACGTTCTCAAATTTATAGAGGTTCTATCGACCCGTTAGACCCTCGCTCAACCTAAGGAGCAAAATAAAATACAATAACCCATAATATTTTGAGCCTGTCTAGGGTAGGGAAGTTTCTACACTGACATAAATATTGAGCCCACCTAGGACACAAGATTTTTATATTCACACAACCATTTAGAGCCTGCCCAGGGCAGGGATGGCTTCCCACATCTACAAAGACTAACTCATCCAAGGCTGAGACAGAATCTCAACAAGTATCCTAAGCCCATCCAAGGTAGGGATAACTTCCTATATCTATACAAGACCTAAGCCCACATAAAAGTGATAAAGACACTGTAGGGTTACTCGATTTCAACCCTATTATAAAAGCAATTTATGGTGCACGTGAGAGGTATTAGACCTAAATTGGTAATTTCACAATCGATCGGGGAGTCAAACGATCATGGAATATTTTTGAAATGTTTTTTCTATTAGCTTGTGTTTACGCTCAAAAATATAACGAGGCTATCGCAGTATAGATTGAAGTGTCGATCCCACGAGGAAGCTCTTGGCAAAATAGGTTGATGAAGTAAAATATTAAAGCAGTAGCAAAGGATAAAATTAATTGATTTAAATGGATGAGATAGGATTGTCTATGATTTGAAGGAAATGTCTTATGATAATTCAAACAAGGCTTCGAGAATCACAATTATGCTTTATAAATCTACTCTACACTTTGATTCAATGCTTATAACTCAATTGAAAGTTTCACATCCCAAACAATCAATCGGAAGATAGGAAAATATAGCACATTTGATAACACATGTATTTGACATAATTAAACTCTTTGCAAGCATTAACATACATCATGTTCATTTATACAAGTTATCTAAGATCGATAATATATCACTTTGATAATATTGCAGTAAAAGATCAACTTGAATATTAAACATTTATTGCCTTTATATGTTATCCAAGATCGACAATATATCAATTGACAATACTGCAGTAAAAGATTAACATATAAAACAATGTCACCAGTAACAATTATAGTTCACCAAGAATCACATAAGAAAAGCATGACTGAACCTATATGAGACATGAGAATTATAATCACTGGATTATAGAAAATAGAATAGATAAGAGTTTAATCAAAACTAAACTTATAACATTTGTAGCTCTTGACACCGAATCAAAGCATGGAAGTAGATTTATTACACATAAAAGTTCATCTCTTAGCCTTGCCAAGAACTCTAGCCTAAATTACAATACATGTTAATGAGAAAAAAATAAGAGAGAATTATCTTCTATTAAAAACTTCCTAAGAGTCTCCCTATATAGGCAATAAATGGACATATGTCATGGATGACATCAATCTTCAATAATTTTAAGCCAAAAACTCATTTATCCACTTGCAGCACATTTTTGATAATGTAAATGACCGATTTAGCTTCTGTAGCCGACATGCAAGTTGTATAATTTTGACTTTTCTTTCCATAGGCACCAATTTCATGCAAATTGGATGAGTATCCAATGAGATATGAGCAAACTTCCAAGGATACCTTAGAATTCAGCCAACAACCATTTTACCCACTTGCAATGCAATTTGGTCCATGATAACGGCTGATTTGGACTTTACCATCAACATACGAGTTGTTGATAATTAAGTCAGTATTTTACAGCTTTAATAATTATACCAATTGAGTATGTATTTTGTGAGATACGGTACAAATACGTACGTTGGGTCAAGCTGGCAGAAATTATAGCCCGATTCTATTGTATCTCCATTTTTTGCCCATAACATGTTGGATTTGGCTTTTCCATTATTCTTCAAATTTGTGTAAGATTGAGTCATGTTGCACCAGGTTCAAGAATTTCTTCATTTTGATTTCTACATTGAGAGTTATGTCCATTTTACCTAAACCTGTCCAAATAACATTCACTAATCACAATTTAAGGAGAACACTTTATTTCAAGCTAAAAATATAGAAAATACTAAAATTAGTGACATTAAATGGTGACTGAATCTCTTAACAAATATGCATTCTCATGTGTTCATCAGCTTGGAAAAGGAAATTTCATTTTAACATATAGATTTCCATATAAGTGTTATGTATAGAACAAGTCTTTGTTAAGAAACACAATCCATATGTTAGAAAATGGACCAATTAGAGACAAGTTGATGGATTGCCAAGTTGGAAGCCTAGTTGGTTCCTTTGACTATTCTAACTAAATAGTTAGAAAGGAACCAATTAAATACTTCCATTTTTAACTAGTGGAAATTTAGAAATTTAGAATTAGTTTAGGGGCAAATTAGACTTTTGGGAGAGCACTTTATAAGGATGAAGTGTCTAGAAATTTGGCTAAGTTAAAAGCATAATATGCTAGATCAAAAGAGGTGATTTTCGGCCATAAGAGGGAGATGCTGCTACAGTGAAATTCAACGCTTTTTTCATGAGTTTTCATGCTTGATCAAGTTAAAACCAAGCTAAATACAAGTTCATAAGATCAATTGAAGCTTGCACTAGTGAAAACCTAAGGAATAGAGGTAAGAAAACCCTTATTTAATGATGGTGGTTTATGGTTTTTTTTCAAGATTACTTCAATTAATGTCTTTGTTTGAATTTGCGATTTAGATTGAGTTGAATTCAAGTATGGAGCTCAAAGGAGACACCAAACTAAAGGAATCAGTAAGGTAAGAATTAGGGTTTGGTGTGATCCTGTTATTGGAACTTCAATTAAATGTTATTAGGGTATTAGAATTAAATTGCCATAATTTGAATGTCATTGGAACAAGAAATTGAGAAAAGAATTATGTTGGGTGAGAAAAGGAATTCGGCCACTTTAGGGATTTTAGGGTTTGATTGTGTTTTGGTTCAATTCTTATGTATAAATGATTCCTTGTGTTAATTGAATGTATATGGGTGATGGAAAATTCAAAAAAGAAGAAAAATGGACATAATTATCCATTCTTGGTAAGATGACGGGCAATTATGTCAAACCAATTTTATAAGGTGTTAAGAAATTTTTATTGTGCCAGATGGTGAATTGAACAAGATTGAATGACTTTGTAAATGAAAATCGGAAAGTGGAATCCATCCGGGTTTTGGAAGCCAATTAGGGTGCTTATTAGTTTAAGCATAATTTTAGAATTTGTAAAGGGTCTGAATGTCATTTATGGCGTGTAGGTGAAGAAAATCAAGAGCGGTAAAAGAAGGAAAATTTTCAGAGAAGAACTGAGTTTTAATGCATAAGCATGATTTATGATTTTAGTATACAGTTATAATTATACATTTCTTTGTTTAGTTTAAGAAACAGTTTTTAAAGTTATTAAATTAGTTTCAAAGGCCATTGATACCCTCAGATTGACAGTGTGGTGATAGTTTAAGACCCTGCCAGTATATCCCGTACGTATGGGCAAGTATTGGGGGTGAGTCACTAACTCTGGGAAGTCGGGTTATCGAGTTATGTGAGTCGCTCTACCTGTATAGGGTATTGTCTTGCTAAATGTAGGCGATATAGGATTTCACTGCATAGCCAGTGAGATGTCTTTAGATGTCACAGTGGGTGTTGCTATTTTAGACATCCTGTAACCTACTCACGTAATGTGGTGCTAGTTTAGTCGTTGTGTGAGTATAGAGCTTTAGGGTTACCATTGGTGCAGTTTAGAAAGAAATGGTCGAGCAAGATTTCTAATAGTTTTTTAGTTACTGAATGTATATCATGTATTATATGTGTACATGTTAGTTATTATGTTTACAAATTCTGGAAATTGTTTATAAATATTATTAATAAAAAAACTGCTCGACAAGATTTTATTAGCATATATGACTTTAGAAGCCACTTTACAGTTTATGCTTTAAAAACGTGTTTTATGCAATTTTTAGAATTTTATATCTATACAGAATTTTATATTCTCACTAGAAATCTTAAATGCACTCTCTGAGCTCTTTTAGCTTACCCGTTTTGTGTTTTATGTTTTTTGAACCCCCCTCCCCCCCCTCCTCCAAGTGCAAGCCTCAATGCGCAAGTTGCTTATTCTCCTACAAAAAATTAGTGGGTCAATACAGAAGATCATTTTGTAAATGTAAATGTGCTAAGTAATACATTTTGATTTATAGACTTTGTGCATATTGTACATATGTTTTGAACAAACAAGAAATGTTTCGGTAGTATAGTGACAGTTTTTGCTTTTCATTAGTAAATTAATTTTGTGATTAGAATGAAATTGTTGTGTGGAACTGGATTTGATTTTGGAAGGACTGGAGGTCTTATTTAGAAGTTAAGAAAAATATTTGAATAGAAGTGTGATCTTTATTGCAGGTTTTAGTTTTTGGATTCTCAGAAAACAGAGGAAACGTTATTCGTTTTTTTTTAAATTTGGTAAATTATCTTCACAAATATTATGGGATTTAAATGGTATTAGCAAGAATTAAAAAGGGTTCGCCTCGCGAAATTTCTCAATTTTGATAGATAGATAGATTCTGAGGAACTTTCGTTGGGGTGCCCGGCGGGACCCAACGAGATCTACAGTAAAAGGTCTCAAGGCGGGTCCTGTTAGAGTGGTATCAAAGTAAAAAGTTTATTTTTAGAATGAGATTCTCGAAATTGCATGCATTTTTTTTAAGTTCATTAAATTGAATTTCATGCAATTGATAACCCTTTGCATTAATAAATTCATAGAACATGCATCATCGTAAGGGCCCACATACTAGGAGAGCAGTTGCGGAGGCTCTTGCATCTGAAGTAGAGTAAGTGAATGAGTCGATAAATGTTCTCACGCCTCATACCCCTCATGAGTCATCTCAGCTTGCCAAGCCAGATGGTGGAAACATAAATGTAGCTCAAATGGCCCAGATACTAGCGGCAGCAATTCAGTAGCCAAGAGAGGCGGGAGTGTCCATTGAGCCCGTCAAAAAATTGGGCGCTAAGCAATATGATGGTATAGGAGACCTTGAGAGAGCTCTATCCTAGTTAGCAAACAATGAAGAAAATTTTCAGGTTATGGGGTGTTCGAAAGAACAAATGGTTTCATACTCAGCATTCTTATTGAAGGAAATGGCGAATAATTGATGGAAGGCTTCGCGAAGGAGGAATTCCGATAGGTTATCTTGGGTGCTTTTTAGAAGAGAATTTCTAGATAAGTTCTACACTAAGAGTTATAAAGACATTAAAATAAAAGAGTTTTTCAAGCAAGAACAGGGTTCTCTCTCTGTGGCAGAGTATGAAAAGAAGTTTTCAGAGCTCCCCTGTGTCATTCCCTTCATAGCTGATAATGAAGAGCAAAAGGCTAATCAGTTTGCAGTGGGCCTTAATCTTCAGATCAGGGCTTACGTAGTATCAGCAGCTCATACTTAATATGGAGCATTGGTGGAAGTTGCAACTAGAGTTTAAAGAAGCATGGAAGCCATTCCTAAACTGAAACAGCAGGGCCAAAAAAGAGGCTGGTCAGGTGGTTCTCAGGGAGGACCTAGTAAATCTACAAGAATAGAAGAGAGATCTATATGGTTCAGTAGATAGAAACTAAGCTAAGGAGTTCAATCAAGTCAAGCTTCTATCAGACAACCATCAGCCGGATCTCGAAGCACTAAAAAGAGATGGAAAGACTTTTGGTATGTAACAAATGTGGCAAGGCTCATCTAGGGGATTATAGGAAGAGGATTACAGGTTGCTATAAGTGTGGTCAGGAAGGCTATTATATGAGAGATTGTCCGAATGTTGGAGTTAGTAGTAAACTAGAAAATAAACCACTAGCTCCGAGACAAACAAATGGTGGCTGAGGACAGAGTCGAGGTGGTTCCCAATTCAAAGAGCCCAACGGCTCAAGCCAACCTAGTAGGGGAGTCGATCGACGTGGATCATATGAAAGGCAGCAAGGCAAAACTCATACACAGGCTAAGGTATTTGCAATGACCCAGTAGGAGGCGAATGCGGCCCTAGAAGTTATGACAAGTACAATGTCAATTTTTGATCGAGATGCTTATGTATTGATGATCCTGGAACTACACACTCTTTTATTTCTATGGAGTTTACTACAAATGCTAGTATAGTGCCACAGTTAAAAGATTGTGTCTCTTCCCACTAGAGACTCTATTATAGCGGAAAAGGTATATAAGGGTAGTAAAATTTGTATTGGGGGCCAACAATTTTTGATGGACTGGATCTTGCTGGCCATTAGTGAATTTGATGTGATTTTGGGGATGGATTGATTGTCCAAATATCGGGCCATAGTGGATTGCTTCCGAAAAGAAGTTAGGTTATGTAGCACAAAGGAAACTGAAGTTATTTTTTGTGGAGTACAAAAAATACTTCCCGATAGTATGGTGTCTATAATGAGGGCAAAAAAGATGCTCTGAAAGTTGTGTCAAGGATATCTAGTCTATGCAATAAAAGTAAGAGATGGTGGAATGAAATTTGAGGATATTTTGGTGGTTAGAGAATTTCCAAATGTGTTCCCAGATAATCTTCTGGGATTACCTCCAGATAGGGAAGTAGAGTTTCGAATAGAATTAGCTCCTAAAACAAAACTAATTTTTAAAACAACATACAAAATGGCTCCTTTAGAATTGAAAGAATTGAAGGTTCAGATGGAAGAGTTGGTGAATAAGGGTTTCATCAGGTCGAGTACATCTTCTTGGTGGGCCCCGATCTTGTTTGTAAAGAAGAAAGATAGAAGTATGAGATTGTGCATTGAATACATAGAACTGAATAAAGTAACAGTGCATAATCCATATCCACTTCCGAGAATTGATAATCTGTTTGGTCAGTTGCAAGGGCCAGAGTTTCCAAAACTGAAAGATGTTTCCAAAACTACCTTTAGGACACGATACGGGCATTATGAATTCTAGGTCATGCCTTTTGGGATAACTAATACCCAGCCGTTTTTATAGATCTTATGAACAGAATTTTTTGGTCTTATTTAGATCAGTTTGTGATTTTATTTATTGATGATATACTGGTCTTTTCAAGCAGTGAGAAAGAGTATGTAGAACATCTGAGGATTGTTTTGCAGACTCTAAGGGAACATCGGTTATACGCCAAACTTAGAAAATGTCAGTTTTGGCTAGATAGAATTACATTTTTAGGATATGTTGTCTCTGCAGATGGGATAATTATAGATCCCTAGAAGATTGAAGCCATAATGAATTGGAGACAACCAACGAATGTGACAGAGGTTCATAGTTTCTTGGGTTTGACTAGATACTATAGGAAGTTTGTAGAGGGATTTTTAAAGACAACTGCTCCTCTAACTAAGCTAACCCGAAAAGAAGAGAAATTTGTATGTTCAGAGGCATGCCAACAGAGTTTTGATGAATTGAAGAGAAGTTTGACCTCAGCCTTAGTACTTACACTTTCGTTAGGGAAGGATGGTTTTACCATATATTGTGATGCTTTCAGGCAGGGTCTAGGTTGTGTATTAATGCAGAAGGAAAAGGTAATAGCCTATGTTTCCCGAAAATTGAAGAAGTATGAGCAGAATTATCCCATACATGACCTAGAGCTAGCAGCGGTAGTGTTTGCTCTAAGAATTTAGAGGCATTATTTGTATGAAGTTCCCTGTAAGATTTTTACAGACCATAAGAGCCTGATGTACTGGTTCACCCAAAAAGAGTTAAATATGAGGCAGATAAGATGGCTAGAGCTTATCAAGGATTGTGAGTGCACATTTGAGTACCATTCGGGAAAAGCTAATGTAGTAGCAGATGCTCTCAGTAAGAAACCTATCAACTCAGTAGATCACCTAAAGGTCACATATCTATCAATGCTAATAGAATTAAGGTCTTTGGGTATGAGATTAGAGTTGTCAGATTCGGGAGCACTATTAGCCACATTTCTAGTTCGTCCTATACTAGTAGATCTAATCAGAGAATTACAGACTCAAGATCCACAAGTAGTTAAATTAAAGGGTGAAATTGGGTCTGGGCAGCGAAAGGACTTTTAGTGACTAAGGATGGTGTAGCAACCTGGTCGGAGATTATATCTACCGAATGTGATTGAGTTAAGAAGACAGATTATAAAAGAAGCTCATTCTTCTACATATGCTATGCATCTAAGGAGCACAAAAAGATACCGTACCCTAAAAGAGCACTACTGTTGGAAAGGTATGAAGAAAAATATAGTCGAATTTATCTGTAGATGACTGATTTGCCAGCTGGTTAAGGCCAAACATCAGAAACCTACAGGGCTCTTACAAACCCTTCCAATCCTTGAATAGAAATGGGAAAGGATAATAATGGATTTCGTAGTAGGACTTTCGCATAGCCAAAGAGGCAATGAAGCAATATGGATAATTGTTGATAGATTGACAAAATCTGCCAATTTTATACCCATCAGAAGTAATTATTCCTTGGATAAATTGGCCCAATTGTATGTAGATAATGTGGTATGGCTTCATGGCACTCTTATATCCATATTGTCAGATAGAGATACGAGGTTCACTTTTCAATTTTGGCCTAACTTACAGAAAGCTCTATGCACTAAATTGAATTTCAGTACGGCCTTTCATCCACAGACGGATTGCCAGTCTGAGTGCACAATTCAGATACTCAAGGATATGCTTAGGTCGTGTATTATGAAGTTTAAGAGGGGCTGGGATACTCACTTACCATTGATGGAGTTCACTTAAAAAAATAGCTACCAGGCTAACATCGGGATGGAACCATATGAACATTGTATGGAAGGAAGTGTAAAACTCCAATTTTTTAGGATGAGATCGGTGAAAGGAAGCTTATTGGTTTAGAAATTTTCCAGATTACTTCAAAAAAGATTCAAATTATCAAGCGAAGATTAAAAATAGCTAATGATAGACAGAAAAGTTATGCAGATAATCGGAGAAAGGACTTAGAGTTCCAGGTTGGTGATAAAGTCTTTCTGAAGATATCACCATGAAAAAGAGTATTAAGATTCGAGAAGCAAGGAAATTTGAGTCCTTGATACATTAGGCCGTATAAGATAGTTGAAAGAGTTTGAGAGGTGGCATATCGTCTACAGTTGCCAGAAGAACTGGCCAGAATCCATGATATATTTCACGTTTTCATGCTTCGCAAGTACTTAGCAGATCTTTTGCACTTCCTAGGGGAACAGTCAGTAGAATTGAATGAGAATTTGACATACGAAGAGAAGCCTATGCAAATTTTAAACCAGAAAGAACAAGTGCTTCGTAATAAAATCATTCCCCTAGTGAAGGTGTTATGGATGAACTATGGATTAAAAGAAGCCACGTGGGAATGTGAAGATCAGATGCGAGTACAACATCCTCACCTCTTTTAATCACTATAAACCTAAGCTCGCCTATATGATTAAAATAAATAAAAAAGTAAAAAATAATTTATAGGGAGCAAAGAGAGCTTACTGTTAGGGTTGTGCCTACATACCATCCCAGTTTTGTATAAATATTTGATATCTATACATAGTATATTTTGTTATATCACTAAATACTTTTAATAATATGGTTTAATGCTTGTTACGCTGCAGACTCTGTATTATTTGAAGAAGTTCAGATATGGTCTAAAGGAGTTTAGACCAGTGCTAAGAATTAGTAAATATTCCAAGAGTTGGAACATTGTCTGTAACAGGACAAAGACCTCAAAATATGCTTATAATGATATAGTTGCAAGAGTTGCAATAGGTTGCTAGGATGTGTCATTATGCAAGTATGTTCTCAAATATATTGTTTCTGGTCTATTTCTACTAACGCAGGTTTATTCGTAGATCCCATTAATTCACATAGATCAGTGTATGTCTTTATCTATAGGGTACAGTTGGTCGTTCCTAGCTAACTAGGATTTTGGAGATTGTATAGGCATACGGGTATTCAGTTAGGACTGAATACTGAATAGACTCGTGAAGACCCCAATAAACATCCTATATTGCCATCAATGAAAGATCCTCTCGAGTTGATTAGTATACGTGGTCCTCTGACCTGAGCACCACAGTGGGCTTATGAGTGATCCACCATGCTTTGGTTCCATGCATGTCAGAGACTTTTCATGGTCTGACCGGTAGGTGTTGCTAGGTATGGTCCGATGCTCATAAAGTCCAGTGAGTGCAGATATGGCATCCATTAGCTCTTATAGGGAGTGATATATCTAGATGCTCCAAGATAATATCTCAAGAAAGCCTTATAGTCGTAAGCAGTTAACCCGAAAAAAAGTTTCCACATGATTAAACAATATGGCAAAGAATTTGCTTATATTGTTCAATAAGATACCATTCTAGAGATAGGTTTATGGATTAGCATATGGGAATTTGACGGTGTTGATCTATGTCCCCGCACATCCAAGATATATATGTTGAAAGGACTATACGTATGCATTGTAACCTCAATTTGTATGGTTCAACGCGTTGATTTGAAATATTTATGACGTATGCGTGGGGCATTGCTCACGGACTTATAGAATAGTTTCATTTGACGAATCGGGCGTAGACCTAGGGAGTCTTGTGATATAGAGTATACTTGTTGTGCACTTGGACAAAGTACTGGATTAAATTGTTTAATCCAGTAATATCCAGCACTATCATGGGAATGCGTGCGTGTCTGTATTTAAGTGTTAAATGCAACAATTAGTCAATAATTGTTATTCACTAATTGTAAATTGACACGTGATGCATTGTGGACCCTCAATTGAGTTTACCCAGGTATGCAATTTGGTAGGACCCACTAAAGGGTATACTTAGTAATTATTCATGAGGGCGAAATGGTCAATTTACACGATGATTATTGAATTGTTAAATAATCATTATATCTTTGTTAAAATATATTATTTTATAATATTATATTATTAATAATATGATATATATATATAATGCATGATAGTTGTCATGCATTATATATATAATATATTATTTTATTAGCCCTTTACGGCTTAATTATATTATTATTATATATAATATTATTATTTTAAGTAAATACAGATATATAAGTGTAGAGAAATGGAAATTGAAGAAGTGAGAGTGAAAATAAAAGTTGTTTTCCCTTCCAATTTTTGTTTTTTCTCTTTGGATAAAAGAAACAATTGTTGTTTCTTTTGTTTTCAGTTAACTGTGGGAGAGAAAGAACAAAATAAATAGAACCAGCTATTTAGGAGTTAAGAGTTAATCCTATACTAGATTAAGAAGCTGTTGTTTTAACTTGTCAAACTCACCAAGTTGGTAACTATAACTGCTAACGAGTGTGATTTCGAGCGAACTCAAAAGATATACGTGTAAAATGTTATATGTACTGGTAATTTCTCAATTTTACCATTAATATATTATTTTCATTAATATATGTTTATGTGTTTATTGTATATTTTAAATATTCTGCTGTGTTAAATATGTATTAGATACGTATTTTTGTAATAAACACAGTTACACATGCATACACCCGTACATATATGATCCCTTGCAAAATTGGTATCAGAGCCGATTCTGTGAAATTTTGGTGTCGTTTGAGTGAACGGAGCAAAAAGTGTTGACGGAGATCTAGTACATGTGAGTGTATGCATGTGCAATTGTGTCTATTGTCTATAATACATATCAAATGCGAATTTAACGCGGTGGAAGCGTAAATTATACAATAAACACAATAAATAAAATATATTAATCACATTAATATATTAGTAAGGTTAAGAACTCACCTCAACGTGTAACGTTATATACATATTTCCTCAAAGTCCGCATGAAGACCAACTCGTGGGCAGTTCTAGTCACCAACACAGTGGGCTTGGTGAGCTAAAACAGCAGCTCCATATCCAACACAGGATTAACTCTTAATCCCAAAATGGCCAGGTGTGTATTTTCTTCCTTTTCTTTAAAAGGATAGGAAATTGAGATTGAAGTAATTCTCAATTTCATTTTTCCTTCTCTTTCCTTCTTTTTTTTTTCTTCTTCTTTCTTTCTTCCTCTCGAAGCCATGGAAGAAATGAAATCTTTTCATTTCATCTCCGTTTCCATCACTTGCACACATACCACTCACTTGGCAAAAAACAAACATTTTTCACTTTTTTTTCATCTCTCTCTTTATATATATATATAATATTAATATAATATATTATATAATATAAATAATAATATAATAATTATAATTATAATGGGTGCCAACTATTTGGCACCCAAATAAAATATTAATGTATATGTAATATCATACAATAAAATATTATATAATATAATATAATAATATATTATAATGAGAGATATTTTGATTATTTAATTATTAAATAATCAAAGTGTGAAATGACTATTTTGTCCCTCGTGAATACTTACCAAGTCTACCCCTTGTGGGTTCCATCAAATTCCATACTTGGGTAAACTCAACAGAAGGTCCACAATACGCCAAGTGTCATTATACAATTAGTAAATAACAATTATTAACTAATTGTTGTATTTAACACTTAAATACAGATACGCACGCATTCTTGTGGTACTGCTGAATATTGCTAGATTAAACACTTTAATTTAGCACGCTGCCCCAGTGCACAACGAGTACAATCCATATCACAGGACGCCCTAGGTCATACGCTTTATTCATTAAATGGAACTATTCCATGAGTTCGTGAGTAATGCCCCACGCACATGTCACGGATATTACAAATCAGCCCGTTGAACCATGCAAGCTGAGGTTACAACGCATATATATAGTCTTTCCGTCATGATATCCTGGATGTGCAGGGATATAGATTATCAACGTCAAATCCCTTAGTGTTCATCCATATCTTATCTCCAGATTAGTATCTCAATGAACAATATGTGCAAACTCTTTTTTCATATTGTTCCACCCTGACGGAACTCTTTTCCGAGATTAATGCTTATGGCCACAAGACTTTTTGAGATATAGTCTTAAAACATCTGGATATCAAACTCCCTATGCGAGCTGGCGGATCCCATATCTGTACACACCAGACTTCAAAATCCTTGGACCATACCCAGCAGTCACACCATGAAAGGTCTGCGACATGCGTAAAACCAAAGTATGGTGGATCACTTACAAGCCCACCATGACACTCAGGTCAAAGGACCACGTATACTACTCAACTCGAGAGGACCCTCTGTTGACGGCTTATATAGGGTGTCCATTGGAGGACCTTGTGAGTCTGTCTCATATCCAGTCCTAATTGGAAACCTATATGCCAATACGAGCTCCAAGCTCACAGTCGGCTAGAAACGACCATTTATACCCTATAGGTACGATATATATTGATCTATATAAAAAGGTATTCACCGACAAACTCGCATCGGCAGAAATAGATCAGGGACAATAATTTGAGAACATACTTGCGTAGCTAGCATTTTCTGGCACCCGATTGTAACTCTTGCAACTTGCAGTTACTAGTATATTCCCAAGTCTATATCCCATTACAGACAAGGTTCCAACTCTTGGATCTTCGCTAAGTATTATAACCAGTTAACATCTAGCTATGCTAATATTTAGCATTTATATCTCTTAACGTGACTAACTATGAGCACTTATCTAAACTCATTTAGATTTGATCTGAACTTCTTTAGATGGTACAATGTCTGTAACGCTACATTGCATAATACCATATTTATATGTATTAGCGATTTAATAGGAATGTACACTTGTATAAATACACAAGTATATGCATATTCAGGGATGGCACATAAGCACCGACCCTAACAATCTCCCACTTGCTCTAGGCCATTCCTGATGGCATCTCAACACATTAACTCTACGTGTTTCATAAACACTTTAAGAGTCATGGCCTTTAGATAGTGGGTCCACTAAATTATTTATGCAACACTTCTACAAATAATCACATCTCCCTGAGCCAAGATCTCTCTAGTCATGTGAGACTCTTCTCAATATAATTAGAGTACTGGTGTCCTCTTGGCACCTTGGCTTGTACAATGGCCTTATTTTGTCATAAACTATGGGATAGGATCCATGTGTCTTGGAACTCTTTCAAGGCCAGTGATAAACCTACGAATCCTCATTGTCGCTTCTGTTGTGTCAATATAAATTCGCAGTGAATTCCAGTTTGGTGCAATTCCAACTCCCTTAGTACTAATGAGAATGAGCACATTTTCAGATCTAGACTCTCTATCATCTAGGTCAAACTTGAAGTCTGACTCCGTGCATCTTCTCATTTATAAGTTACTTTCTCCATATTTAAGAAACTTATCTTTTGTACCCTCAAGGTTCCTTAGGATATGTTTGACTACCATTAAATGGCAGTCACCTGAATCAGACTAAACTCGGCTTGTAACTCTTACAGCCAAACCGATCTCAAGCCTCAAACACATCACAGCATACATCAAGCTCTCAATAGTTGACGTATCGATGTATTTGGTGTGTTAGACACTCTAACTTTTTCATCTTCCATACGAAGAGACACTCTCCTTGAAAGATGAACACTATGTCTATAAGATACGTTAACTATCTCATAGTTAACAAAATTGTACTTTTCTAAGATGCTATTGATGTGAAATGATTTGGGAGAGTCCTATCAGCTTCTTAACTCTATCTTTATAAAAATTTATACCTAGTATAAAGGAAGCCTCTCCTAAATCCTTTATGGAGAAATTCTTACGAGTTACTTCTGATCGATTATAACATACTGACATCATTCCCAATTACCAGTATGTCATCAACAAAGAGTATCAAGAAGACTATCATGCTCCTACTGACCTTTCTTGTATACCAGACCAAAAGTCTGACTAGACGTAAAACCTTCAAGCGATTCCATGAATATCTCTTACTCGAGGTATCTATTTCGGAATGTCATCCTTACATCCATCTGCCAAACTTTAAAGTCATAATATACTACAAAAGCCAATAAAATACTAATCGACTTTAGCATCAATATTGGTCCAAATATTTCCTCTTATTTGATCGCAGATCACTAAGGATTGTCTTTCTATAACCAATATAGGGCCTAAAAGGTCTCTACCTTCCTTCTAGCTCCCATAACCTCTTTGTAAACTCTTTACAACCAATGAGAACAATTCCCATGAGTAGTTTAACCAAGTCCCAGACTTGATTCTAATGCTTAGAGTCAATTTTGTTTCCATGGCTTATTACTACTTCCCGAACTGATGTCTAACATTGTCTCCCTATAGGTCAAAAGATTATTTTCTTCTACCAAGAAAATTGCAAGTTCATCTTCATGCATCAACCATACCTAAAAGATGACCTAGACATCATTTCCAACCCACTGGGAGAAATGTTCTAAACGATTACTGCTTAATTAAGCATGAGTTTCCATATCCTTGGTTCATTGATTACTAGATTGACTTCACTAAGCTCATCTTTCTATGATTCCCACGGCCCATGAGAAACTCTTTCTCTAGAATAGTGGTCTACCGAGAAACGAACACACTTCGCTTATCAAAATCATAGAATTAGTGTCTTATTAAATTCATAGGATACCCAATGAACCTATACATATACCTCTTGGGTGTTATTTATCCTGCTGAGTAACTCTTACATAACAAAAAACCCTACTTAGTATCTCTTACGTAAGCAGGACAACCCCAAGTCTTAACTTATTTAAGATACAACTTCCTTCCTTTCTGTATCTCATACGGAATAAAAGGAACAGCTTCTGATGTAACTTTACTTAATAAGCAATTATTTTTTGAACAGATACTTATAGATATAGATCGGCAACACTCATTATCAATTGGATCATATCTAATAAATTTTGATTCCTCCTCTCCGAAACATCGTTATGTTGAGGAATACCCGGAGGAATATAGTGAGTGAGAATCTCATTCTTCCTTAAACAAATAGAAAAATTTACTGTTGATGTATTCATTTCCTTGATCTAATCGAAATAATGTGACGTACATTCAGGTATGTTTGGTCATCTCTGTGAATACATTATTCATAAACTGGTTAAGTCTTTATGATCAGATTGGGAATCCAACCATCCTTAACCAGACGAATAAGTGTCTCACGCCTATATGACCTAAACTCATATACCACAGCTCCGTATCATTTAAGAATTTTGATCTACAAACATTTCTAATTATATATGATGTCTATTTATTAACAGACATTCAGCTAATAAAACATCATATTAATTATACAATGCAACTATTGTATTGCATACAAGAAGTAGGACAAGCTGTCCAACAACTTGGACATGCAAGAAATCACCATTTCCTACTCTCAACTTTACTTCTTCAAGCTGTTGGATTCTAGCCTCTCTCAATCCCTGTAACTTATTGCATATTTAAAAGGGACATGCGGTATCTCATACCTAGCTTGAACTAGCATCATATGTCCTAGAAATGTCTATGTGTCATACACAAATCTATGAGAGTTTTCATGACATTTATAAGACTTCCAGGGTAGAGGGATTTCCAATACCCAACCTTACTATAGTGGAAACACTTTCTATCTACAAGCTCTCTTGTTAATCTTTGGATAAATGTTGCCTCTGAGGAATTATCCTTGGTATTTGCCTCATCTTCTTCTTCTAACACATCTGGTCTTACTAGACACACTTGAGGTAGAAGATAAAGCACTTTAAACAAAGAGGGTCACACTCTCTTTGTTCATGTCCTCTAGAGAGGTGTTATAAGAAATACCTTACAGTAAATCAGTAATAAAACATTTTAAATCATGGGTATACTAATTATACATTTTTGATTTAAAACGCCCTTCTACTACTTTATATAATTTCGGTAATCTCTCAAATGGGAAAAACGACAGTTTAAACTCTTTTCAACTATACAATAGGAAGTAAATCCCATTGAAATTTACTCAGGCCTCATGTTATAGCAATATTGGCCTTTGTAAACCCAATAGGTAGACAACATTTGTCAATTGCATCTCATGCAACTCTTATCACTTGATCCTGAATACACTTTATCCTCACGTTGTAGCAATATTGGGTAAGTGTATTCCAGATTAACTTGTCAATGATCAAATATATGATACCGATACTACCCTCACACTGTAGCAATATTGGGCGATACTTTTACATAATTTTGCCTCATCTCATGTTTAACCAGTATAGTCCAAGCCCAACAGACCAAGTCTCTCACGTTGTAGCAATATTGGGAAAAGGCCGACGTGACTCGTCTAACACCATATTTATAAGACGGTCAGAATAAAATATTATCTCACAATGTAATATTCTTCAATCTGATTAAGAGATATTTTTGTATATCCTTGGTCTCCATTCTCCTAGGGAGGGTGATTTTCAATTAATTAATTTTTCTATATAATCACAACTAACCCCCACCAGTAGGGCTCCCGTTGTGGTTACCAACACAGAAAAATTAATTTTGATTTATAATGTAGACCGATAACTATTATCACTGCATCTCATAAATCTCAGTTTATAATGTAGATTGATAACTTTTATCACTACATCTCATAAACCTACACATGCAAAATTAATTTTGAAACACTATTTAAAATACTGTAGCTACAAAAAGTAAATGTACTATATCGGTGAACAGTAAAAATTTTACTGTTCATGTGAACAGTACCCCCCGGTGCCAGCTCACATCGCTACAGAACTGAGAGGTTGAACCTCCAACACTGCAACTCTCGCGCTTCACCGCTGAGGTGCAAATTTTAGAACCTTCAGTAGAGGCCGAACCCCAGCGCTGCAACTCCTAGTGCTTCTCCATAAGCATACCCGTTTCAACACTTGAAATGCGCCATTTCCACTGGGCCTTTTGCATCCATTCACTCAAACTACACTCAAATATGCCCTAAATGGCTCTGATATCATTGTTGACAGAGATCTAGTACATGTAGGTGTATGGATGTGCAATTGTGTTTATTGCCTATAATATGTATCAAATATGAATTTAATACGGTGGAAGCATAAATAATACAATAAACACAATAAATAAAATATATTAATCACATTAATATATTAGTAAGGTTGAGAACTCACCTCAACGTGTAACGTTATACACGTATTTCCTCGGAGTCCACATGGAGACCAACTCGTGGGCAGTTCTAGTCACCAACACGATAGGCTTGGTGAGCTAGAACAGCAACCCCATATCTAACACGGGATTAACTCTTAATCCCAAAATGACCGGGTGTGTGTTTTCTTCTTTTTCTCTAAAAGGATAGGAAATGGAGATTGAAGCAATTCTTAATTGTTTATCATAGCACCATGAGAAAAAAAGAAACAATTTTATTTTTTCCTCCTCTTTCCTTTTCTTCTTTTTCTTCTTCTTTCTTCCTTCCTCTCGGTGCCATGGAAGAAATGAAATCTTTTCATTTCTTCTCTGTTCCTATCACTTGCACAAACACCACTCTCTCGGCAAAAAACACACAGTTTTCACTTTTTTTCATCTCTCTCTTTATATATTTATAAATAAAATATTTATATAATATATTATATAATATAAATAATAATATAATAATAAAAATCATAATGGGTGCCAACTATTTGGCACCCAAATAAAATATTTATATATATAATATCATATAATAAAATATTATATAATATAATAATATATTATAATGAGAAATATTTTGATTATTTAACTATTAAATAATCAAAGTGTGAAATAATCATTTTGCCCCTGGTGAATACTTACCAAATCTACCCCCTAGTAGGTCCCACCAAATTCTATACTTGGATAAACTCAACTGAGGGTCTACAATGCGTCACATGTCATTATACAATTAGTAAATAACAATTATTTACTAATTGTTATATTTAACACTTAAATACAAACACGTATGCATTCCTGTGGTAGTGCTGAATATTGCTGGATCAAACAATTTAATCCGGCACACTGCCCCAATGCACAACGAGTACACTCTATATCGCGGGTTTCCCTAGGTCTTACATCTGATTTGTCAAATGGAACTGTTCCATTAGTCCATAAGCAATGCCCCATGTACACGTCACAGATATATAAATTAGCATATTGAACCATGCAAGCTAAGGTTACAACGCATACGTATAGTCCTTCCGTTATAATATCCTAGATGTGTGGGGATATAGATTATCACCGTCAAATTCCCTAGTGCTCATCCATGTCTTATCTTTAGACTTGTATCTTATTGAACAATATGCGCAAACTCTTTTGCCATATTGTTCCACCCTAATGGATCTTTTTCCCAGGATTAACAAAACTGGCCACAAGACTTTCTAAGATACAATCTCGAAGCTTCTAGATATCAAACTCCCTATGCGAGCTGACAGATCCCATATCTGTACGCACCAAACTCTATAAGCATCGGACCATACCCAGTGATGACACCATAAAAGTTCTGTAACATGCGTGGAACTGAAGTATGATGGATCACTTACAAGCCCACCGTGGCACTCAAGTCAAAGGACCACGTATACTACTCGACTCAAGAGGACCCTCCGTTGACGGCTTACATAGGGTGTCTATCAGAGGCCCTTATGAGTCTATCCCATATCTAGTCCTAACTGGATACCCATATGCCAATATGAGCTCCAAGCTCACAGTTAGCTAGGAACGACCATCTATACCCTATAGGTATGATATATGTTGATCTATATAAAAAGGTATCCACCAACAAACCCACATCGATAGAAATGGATCAAGGACAATAATTTAAGAACATGTTTGCGTAACTAGCATTTTCTGGCACCCGATTGTAACTCTTGCAACTTGCAGTTACTGGTATATTCCCATGTCTATGTCCCATTAAAGATAAGGTTCCAACTCTTGGATCTTCCCTGAGTATTATAACCAACTAACACTTAGCTGTGCTAACATTTAGTATTTATATTTTTCAGCATAGCTAACTATAAGCCCTTATCTAAACTCCTTCAGATGGTACAATGTCTGTAACGTTACATTGCATAATGCCATATTTATAGGTATTAGTGATTTAATGGAAATATACACTTGTATAATATATACAAGTATATGTACATTTAGGGATGGCACGTAAGCACCGAGCCTAACAAAAAGGTGCAGTGTAAATAGCACGTTTCAAGTATTGAAACAGATAGGCTAAAGAGGGTACACCAGGTGCTGCAGTGCCAGAGGGCTTGCGCTGTGACGCTGGGGGTTCAACCTCCTAGCGTCGCAGCGCTAAAGACCTGGTGCCTCTGTGCTGAGACGTTTTTCTCCCAGCGTTGCAATGCTGGCCAACCAACGCTGGGGTGTTGAAGGTTCTGGAATTCGTGCCCTAGCATTGATGGATGCACGTCGGGTGCCAGGGGTTCGACCTCCCAGAGCTGCAACGCTGATGGATGGGCGCCATAATTTTTACTGTTCACGTGCTACAGTAATTTTGAACAATGTTTCAAAATTAATTTTGCATGTGTAAGATTTATAAGATGCAGTGATAAAAGTTATCAGTCTGCATTATAAATTGGAATCAATTTTTCTATATTAAGAGTCACAATGGGAACCTTACTGGTGGTGATTAGTTGTGTTGATATAGAAAATTAATTAATTGAGAATTACCACCTCATGAGATGGGGATCTTAAAAATAGAAAATTCTGTGTTAATCAGATTAAAGTATATTACATTATGAGATAACATTTTATTTTGATCCGTCTTATCAATATGGTGTTAGATGAGCCACATCGTCCTTTTTCCAATATTGCTACAGTGTGAGGGACTTGGTCAGTTGAGCTTGGACTATACCGGCTAAGTATGAGATGAAGCAAATATATGCGAACGTATTACCTAATATTACTATAGCGTGAGAGTAGTATCAGTAACATATATTTGATAATTGATAAGTTAATCTGGAGTACACTTACCCAATATTACTATAACATAAGGATAATATGTATTTAGGATCAAGAGGTAAAACTGGAGTAATTGAAAAATATTGTCTATTTGTTGGATTTACAAAGGCCAATATTGCTACAGCGTGAGGCTTAAGTAAATTCTAATAGGGCCTACTTCTAACTCTATAGTTTAAAAGAGTTTAAACTATCATTTTTTCGTTAGAAAGATTATCGGGATTATGTAAAGCAATAGGAGGGTGTCTTAAATTAAAAAATGTATAATTGTTATACCCATGATTTAAAATGTAATATTAGCGATTTAACAAATTTTGCTGACATCTCCTATTTGTTTTGTTTGTGCAAGATTTGATCTGATGGCCTCCACAAATCCCTTAGTGCGCTTACTTGATGCACACCAGCTTAAAGGCACCGAGAATTATTCAGATTGGCTTATGAATCTTAGAATTATTCTGGATTCTAAAAGGCTCGAATATGTTATAGATCAGAAATTGCCTAGAGGTGTTTCTGATGATGCCACCCCTGAGGAGAAGGAAATATATCAGAAATGGTTGGATGATGATTTAAAAGTTAAATCGTACATTCTCGCCACCATGTCTATAGAGTTGCAACGGGAACATGTCCGTATGGATAGTGCTAGTAGTATTATGCGGCATTTGATGGAGATCTTTGGTGATCGACCTCAGGTCGAGTTGTACAGAGTCGCTAAGGCGCTCTTTCAAGGTAGACTAAGTGAGGGTAGTCCGGTTAGTCCCCATGTACTCAAGATGGTTGAATACATTGATAAATTGAAGGCTATGGACATTTCTCTGAATAATAACTTGGGGAATAGTTTGATTCTCCAATCACTGCCAAGGTCATTTGCACAGTTTATTATGAATTTCAATATGCAAGGATTGACCCCAATATATGTTGAGCTTTATAATTTGTTGAAGACACAGTCGGGTTACCCAATTTCAACCCTATTAGAAATATTTTTTTAAGGTGAGCGTGAGAAGTATTAGACCTAAATTGGTAATTTCACAGTCGATTGGGGGAGCCAAACAGTCATGGAATATTTTTGAAATTTATTTCTATTGGCTTGGAAAAGGAAATTTTAATTTAACATATAGACTTCCGTATAAGTGTTATGCATAGAATAGGTCTTTGTTCAGAACCACAATCCATATGTTAGAAACTAGATCAATTAGGGACAAGTTGATGGATTGCCAAGTTAGAAGCCTAGTTGGTTCCTTTGACTATTCTAACTAAATAGTTAGAAAGGTACCAATTAAATACTTCTATTTTTAACTAGTGGCAATTTAGAAATTTAGAATTAGTTGAGGGGCAAATTAGACTTTTGGGAGAGCACTCTATAAGGATGAAGAGTCTAGAATTTTGGCTAAGTTAAAAGCATAATATGTTAGATCAAAAAAGGTGGTTTTCGACCATAAGAAGGAGATGCTGCTACAGTGAAACAATTTCATTTTTCCCCTTTTTCCTTTTTTTTTCTTTTCTTTTTCCCTTCGGTTCCATTTTTTTATTCTTCTCTCCATTTCCAATTTTGCTTCTCGACCAAAATGCAGACACCAATTCACCTTCTCATCTCTCTCTCATATTTATATATATAACAAAATATTAATATAATATATTATATAATATAAATAACATAATAATAATAATATAATATTACATAATGGGTGCCAACTATTTGGCACCCAAATAAAATATTAATATATATAATATCATATAATAAAATATTATATAATATAATAATATATAATAATGAGAGATACTTGATTATTTAACTATTAAATAATTAAAATGTAAAATGACCACTTTGCCCCTCATAAATAGTTACCAAGTCTACCTCCTAGCGGGTCTTATTAAATCCCACACTTGGGTAAACTCAACCAAGGGTCCACAATGCGCCACATGTCATTATACAATTAGTAAATAATAATTATTGACTAATTATTATATTTAACACTTAAATACAGACACGCACACATTCCCGTGGTAGTGCTGAATACTGCTGGATTAAACAATTTAATTCGGCACGCTACCCCAATGCACAATGAGTACACTCTATATCATGGAACTCCATAGGTCCTACGCCTGATTCGTCAAATGGAACTCTTCCATGAGTCCGTGAGCAATGCCCTACGCACACGTCACAGATATACAAATCAGCGCGTTGAACCATGCAAGTTGAGGTTACAACGCATACGTATAGTCCTTACGTAATGATATCTTGGATGAACGGGGATATAAATTTATCACCATCAAATTCCCTAGTGCTCATCTATGTCTTATCTTTAGACTTGTATCTCATTGAACAATATACGCAAACTCTTTTGCCACATTGTTCCACCCTGACAGATCTCTTTTCTGGGATTAACAAAACTGGCCACAAGACTTTCTGAGATACAATCTCGAAGCTTCTGGATATCAAATTCCCTATGCAAGCTGACGGATCCCATATCTGTACGCACCGGACTCCATAAGTATCGGACCATACCCAGCGGTGACACCATAAAAGGTCTTTGATATATGTGTAACCAAAGTATGGTAGATCACTTATAAGCCCACCGTGGCACTCAGGTCAAAGGACTACATATACTATTCAACTCAAAAGAATTTTCCGTTGATGACTTACATAGGGTATCTATCAGAGACCCTCGTGAATCTATCCCATATCGAGTCCTAACTAGATACCCATATGCCAATATGAGCTCTAAGCTCACAGTCAACTAGGAACGACCATCTATACCCTGTAGGTACGACATATGTTGATCTATATAAAAAGGTATCCACCGACAAACCCGCATGGGCAGAAATAGATCAGGGATAATAATTCGAGAACATGCTTGTGTAACTAGCATTTCCTGACACCCGATTACAACTTTTGCAACTTGCAGTTACTGGTATATTCTCATGCCTATGTCTTATTACAGACAAGGTTCTAACTTTTGGATCTTCGCTAAGTATTATAACTAGCTAACACTTAGTTGTGCTAACATTTAGCATTTATATCTCACCGTAGCTAACTATGAGCCCTTTTCTAAACTCTTTTAGATCTGATCTGAACTACTTCAGATCTTACAATGTCTATAACGTTACATTGCACAGTATCATATTAATGGGTATTAGCGATTTAATGGGAATGTACACTTATATAAATACACGAGTATATATACATTCAGGGATGGGACGTAAGCACCAACCCTAACAATCTCTCACTTGCTCTAGTGTCATTCCTGATGGCATCTCATACACATCGATTTTACATGTTTCATAAACACTTTAAGAGTCATGTCCCTTAGATAGTGGGTCTGCTAAATTATTTGTGGAACACTTCTACAAATAATCACATCTCTTTAAGTCAAGATCCCTCTAGTCATGTGAGACTTCTCTTAACATGATTAGAGTACTAGTGTCCTCTTGGCACCTCGGCTTGTACAATGACCTAATTTTGTCGTAAACTTATAGAATAGGATCCATGCACCTTGGCACTCTTCCAAAGCCAATGATAAACCTATGAATTTCTGGGTTTTGATAGATAGATTATAATGAACCTTTGTTAGGGTACCTAATGGGGCTTACCGAGATCTACAGTAGAAGGTCTCGGGCGGGTCTTGTCAGTTATCCCTACCCTGAGTAGGTTCAGGATACTTATTGAGATTTTATCTCAATCTTAGATAAGCTTTAGTCTTTGTAGATGTGGGAAGCCATCCCTGCCCTGGGCAGGCTCAAGATGGTTGTGTCAATATAGAAACCTTTCATGCCCTAGGTAAGCTCAGTATTCATGTCGGTGTAGAAACTTCTCTACCCTAGACAGGCTCAAACATTTATAGGCTATTGCCTTTCATTTTGCTTTTTGGGTTGGGCGAGGATCTAAAGCATATAATTAAAATAAAAAAAGTATAGAATAATTTATAATGAGCAAATAAAGCTTACGTGGTTAGCTTGGGACTGGAGTTGAATGGTTGACCTTGGTGAGGACTTACATGATCAGTCTGGATGAGGACTTAAGTGCTCGAATATTGTAAGAGTTTAGGTACTTGGCCTCGGGGATGGCTTATATGCTTGTCTTAATAAGGGCTTAGGTGTGTTATTGTTGAGCACCTTTATCAATCCCTAAAGGCTTGAGTATTTGTTGTCGATCACCTATGTTAGTCCTGGAGGCTTGGGTATTTGTTCAAGCACCCACATTAGTCCCCTATGACCGAGGTTTGTATAATGGTCACCTGCTGAGAATAAATTATTGCACAATAATGCATTAGTATCGACAGCAACATATGCAAAATAAATAAATGATCAATGTAATGTTGAAGTAGCAAAGTAATCACTTGAATTCATTATATAAAGAAATTTTTAGTTGTATAAGTCGTGTTTAATTATCAAAATAAAACACAAACCTTGCAATAGATTACCAAGGATGTTGTGAGCATCAAAGAAGGTTAAAAGACATGCATGAAATGCTCTGGTCCCATTCCCCTTACTTTGAACAATGATGAAAAATCCTTCATCTTCTTTATAAATGGCGTACATTCTCCAACTCAATTTTAGCAGCAGTTTCAACAGCTTAAATGGGTTGTCTAGAAAGGTGTGGGCCTAGTTGATTTGATTCCTCAAGTCAGTTTAAGGGATGAGCTATTACATAACCTTGGGTCCTCATTAGTTAGCCCTATACCCTTAATTCTTGGTCCTCGATTGTGCAGACAGCATTTATGAATTATACATACTGTAGGGGCCTATGTGTAAGGGTTTTAGAAAATTCTTGGTCAAAACCAAATTTCTAAAAACTAAAAGGGGTTTATAGCTCTTTGTAAAGATCTATTTTGTAGTCATTTTTCCTACCTTGATTAGGCTTGGGATTTATAGCTTTTTGTAGAAATTCCTCCCTGTCTTAAGCGAACTCAAGATGTTTGTAGAGATTATTTACAACTCCTGGACAATCTCGAATTTATAAAGGTTCTACTGGCCTTAAGTGGGCTTGGGTTTGTAGAGATTCCTTCCTAACCCTGGGTGGGCTTGGATTTTTATAGATTGCTACCCGACTTTTAGCTGGCACAAGTTTATAGAGATTCCTTCTCGACCCCAGGCAGGCTTGGGTCTTGCATAGATATAGGAAGTTATCTCTATCCTGGGTGGGCTCAAGATACTTGTTAAGATTCTATCTCAACCTTCAGCCAGCTTTAGTCTTCATACATGTAGGAAGCCATCTTTGTCTTGGGCAAGCTCAAGATGGTTGTGTCAATATAGAAACCTTCCCTGCCCTAGGTGGGTGTTGTGTGATTTCTATAACACAAACTAACGCAAGTGCACGTATCGCAACAAGTAATAAAGTGATAAGTAGAGTGTCGATCCCACGGGGAATTGTTATTACTTGCTAAGTACTAAAATTATGTTCTCCTATTCTTATTAAAGCTATTGGCAATTTAATGGTTTTAATATCTAAACTAACTAAACAAGAAATAATAATAATTACAAGAATTGAGCAAGGAGAACAATTGTGATAGCACAAATACTCAGATGCCTAGGATTACAATAATCCCTCAATACTTCACTTGAATCCAACTACTCCCCTTAGAACTATCAATATGAATGTCAACCAAGAACTCTAATATCCTCACAAGCCTCTTTTGCAGGTCAAGTGAGTATATCTCATTCAATTAACTATCTATATGTCTATGATAATCAAATTGAAATAAGATTCATTAAGTTCAAATTCTCTAAATGGTCATATATGCCTATGAGTATATGTCTATCTCATATGAAACTCATGCTTTTACACCATGATCATACATCAATTTATCCATGGCCAACACAAAATTTCCTTTGTCAAGTTCCTTAAGGTTCCCTAATCAATCTAATACATTTTCATGTAATTAGAAGCATTTAGCATAGAACAAATTGAACAATTCCATACCAATATGATAAATAAGGGAAAATAATCAATCCAAGCTACATATTGAGTTCACATTGTAATCCTAGCAATAAAACTTAGTTCATAATTGAAAATATAAGTTTAGAGCATCTAACAACATCATTATACATGTTGGAATCAACAACAAATACGAATTTGAAGAGAAGAAGAAATTTCCCTTGATGCAATGGTGATGTTCTTCCTCCAAAATGCAGAAATTCTTCTTCTTCCCCTTGATTTTTGCCTCTTGTTGTTGATTCTTGCTTCCAAGACCCAAATGAAGTGTTTATTTTCGTGCTCTCAACTGCCCCTTTTGCTCCTCTTCCCCCTTTGGCTAAACAATGGGTGTTTATATAGGTAGGGTTGCAAAAAGAGGACAAAAATGCCCCAAAGAAGTGCCCAGAATTCAGCGCCGCGGCGCTGCGATTCAATGCCGCGGCGCTCACTTTCTGCAATTGGCGCCGCGGCGCTGAAATCCAGCGCTGCGGCGCTGCACTGTTGCTACAGTGGCACTGTAGCAGTGTACTGTAGCTACAGTGTTACTGTAGCAACAGTGCCTCCTTCGTATTTTTATCTCTAATGCTCCGATTTGCGTCCGTTTTCCGGTATTTTTGCTCCGATAATGCTTAAACCTATAAAACAACATTAATACGCATAAATAGCCCAATTATTGAGATAAATTGAACAAATATCAAGTTAGGAAGATAAAATAGTTTATACAATTACGCCTTATCAAATACCCCCAAACTTAAATACTTGCTCGTCCTCGAGTAAGAGAGCACACGACAAAACACCAAAAAATAACAACAAACAATAAAAAGATATAAAACATTGGGTTGGAAAATGATTAGTAATTTATCTCAAAAATTTCTCATGACTACTATTCTCAAGGAAATTCTAAACATCTTAACCGTTCAACATGTTAATCCAACACTTATTCATACCCACAAGTGACCTACTTGGTATGTGTGTGAATAGCTAAAATCATTAGTAGCATACGCTCGGATTAGTTTATGCACATAAGATAATGAAATGGTCTCTATGAGAATTTTGCTTTTATTTAACATTCCATATGCTTGTTTTTCGCATCACTCTCCACTAATGTAGGCACACACATAATCAAGGATCAAATAGGACTTTAGTTAGCTTGTAATGCATGGCTAGGGTGAGGGTATGATAAAATGGATCGATTTTGGATCAACTTACACCATAAACACACATTCCTCTTGAGGTTATTCAAACCTAACCATTGTTTTCCACCCAATTTCCCCCAAACTTATTTCTTTGATTCCCTAGCTATTTTGTTGCTCTTCTTTTCTTTTCATTTAAGCTAGGGGTATAGCAAACTCAATTTTTCTTTTTGTTTCTTTCTTCTTTTTCTTTGAATTTTTTTTTTTTTTTTTTTTTTTTTTTTTTTTTTTTTTTTACATATAAGTCACCATACCCCCAAACTTAAGCTTTTCATATTTGAACAACCAACATTTATAACCAAATCCAAAGCTCTTCTTTAATTCACCCCTTCATTTATAAAAGTTCACACAACTCTTTAAAAGAAGTGCTAAACTTATGGCGTGATGGGTACTATGAAGGATAATAAAAGTAAAGGCTAAGGTAATGATATAGTTAGCAAGGAAAAATGATAATTAGGCTCAACGGGGGTGACTACGGTCAAAATTATACATAGGTTGGCTTGAAAGGCTCAATCGATCCAAAGATGGCCTAAAATCATATCCTTAATTATGTATGCCCTAGGATTTCGCCTTGAGTGATGCTCAAACAAGTTCTAGCGTGTTCTTGAGACCATATTTATTCTTGTAGTGCATAAAAGTCTTCTAAGTAAGCATAAAACTAAATAATTCTAACTATGTGCTCGAAATATCAAGTGGTCACAAAGTGAAGCTGAACTTGTCCTAGATTACCAAGTAAACAATCACAACATTCATTGTTTCCCAAAGAACATAGCATTTGAAATCATGTTTCTATTTCATATCATTGACTACTAATCATTCAACCAACCCAAAACTAAACACTAAAATGAAAGAAAATAAACAAATTGTAAAACAAACAACTAAAAACAACAATCGTAATAACGTAAGCATGATCAACATGAAAAAAAAATATATATATTTTCCTCCCCCAAACTTAAAGTTGACATTGTCCACAATGGAAAAACTAGAAGTAAGTAAGAGAAACTCCCTTTGTAGACAATAGCTTGATGCTCGATTCAAGGTGGAAGTTGTTGCTAGAGTTAGTGCCCAAAACCCTAAATTTTCTTGACTTTTATTTTGAGCTCCATTGGGTTGCACCATGTTGGCTCTTGTTTTCGATTCTTTTCCATGCATTTATGATTTCCTAATTGTTGTTTTAGCACACTGGAACAAAGAAAAACAAACATTAAAATCAAAAATTAAAATGCATTTGGGTTGCCTCCCAAGAAGCGCTTGATTTATTGTCTCTAGCTAGACTTCTTCATTTATGGATCATGGTGGATCAAATTGCATATCTGAAGAATCTCGCCTATGGAACTTCGGTCGACGCCTATAAATAATGATATTCTTTTTCTTCGACTTCCATAGTTCCATGAGAAAACTTTTAAGGAACACCGCCGACCACCTTGCTTTGAGCTTTACTGGAAAGATTTTAATCTTAGACCGGATGATTGAACCTCGTTGGCCGGTATCTATTGGTTGCTCCTTGATGAGCTTATTTCTCCATTTTTTGGTTCTTAATTTGTGCAGCGGTGTCTCTTCATACGCATGATCCATGATGGCTTCTAATACTTGCTGTTTTGGAGATGGGTGAGCATCATCCGGAATAACCATATCGATCTTGAAACAATGGGAAAATTTCTTATCCATGTGCTGAATCTCCTCTGATTTGGTTATTTCATTGGCTGCATGTTGCTCAACCTCACTCTCTATAATGATTCCATTGCAGTCTTCAACATTTTTCATTGAAAAAATTTCAGTATTGTTTGGCAAAGCATCTTGAAGATGATTGTGGCCAGCATTTGTCAATTGTTCCACCTGCATTTCTAACCTCTGCAGAGATGAAGATTGGCTATGTAACAACTCAGCTGTCCTACTTACATGTTTGAACATATCTTCTAATGAGGATTCCATCTCAAGTTGCTGTTGTTGCAGAATTTCTGGTGGTGTTACAAGAGGATTTAATTTCAGCAGAGTTTCCTCTTGTTTGTTATTCCAAGACGCATGATTTACACATTCTGGATAATAGGCACTGAAATTGTGATTCTGCTGCTGCTGGTAACCAATTTCTGGATAATCTGTAGGTTCTTCACATAGTCCATTTAGATGGTTACCACCACAAAAATCACAAGTAATTTGTGCAACGCTCTCAATAATCTTGCATGGAGCAACATAGTCAGCTGTCCATTGAGAGTTGTTAAAGGCCATCACTTCCAGCAATTCATATGCATCATCAACAAATAAATTCATAAATGCACCTCCAGCTGCAGCATCAATTATCATCCTCATATGTCCAACTACACCATTGTAAAAAATTTGCATAAGCAACCATTTTGGGATGTTATGGTGTGGACATATCCTCTGCATTTCCTTAAATCTTTCCCATGCTTCATGTAAAGATTCATCATTATTCTGCACAAATGAAGTTATGGCATTCCTCATCATCGTTGTCTTTGTCGGTGGGAAGAATTTGGTAAGGAATTTCTGCGCTAACTCATCCCATGTTGTTATAGATCCCGGTGGTAGTGACCTCAACCAATTCTTTGCTCTATCTCGGAGTGAAAATGTGAATAGGCGAAGCCGAATTGCATCATCCGAGACTCCATTGTATTTGCAAAGGTCACATATTTCCAAAAAATTTCCAATATGCTCATTAGGATCATCATTTGGCAACCCACTAAACTGTACTGAAGCCTTCAATAACTGAATCATTTCCGGTTGGATTTCAAAGTAATCGACATCAATTAAAGGTATTTGAATGCTTGATTGGATGTCGCTTACTCTTGGTACTGCAAAATCCCTTAACAAACTTGATGTTCCCGCCATCATATATCACTCCACAATAACTGAAAAACAAAAGAATGAACTAATGACAGTAAAATGTACAAATGACAGCAAAATATACAATGACAGAAAAATGCTTAAACTAAGAATAAGATGAATTGGTATTAGTATCAACAAGAGTAATAAATAATTCCCCGGCAACGGCGCCAAAAACTTGTTGTGTGATTTCTATAACACAAACTAACGCAAGTGCACGTATCGCAACAAGTAATAAAGTGATAAGTAGAGTGTCGATCCCACGGGGAATTGTTATTACTTGCTAAGTACTAAAATTATGTTCTCCTATTCTTATTAAAGCTATTGGCAATTTAATGGTTTTAATATCTAAACTAACTAAACAAGAAATAATAATAATTACAAGAATTGAGCAAGGAGAACAATTGTGATAGCACAAATACTCAGATGCCTAGGATTACAATAATCCCTCAATACTTCACTTGAATCCAACTACTCCCCTTAGAACTATCAATATGAATGTCAACCAAGAACTCTAATATCCTCACAAGCCTCTTTTGCAGGTCAAGTGAGTATATCTCATTCAATTAACTATCTATATGTCTATGATAATCAAATTGAAATAAGATTCATTAAGTTCAAATTCTCTAAATGGTCATATATGCCTATGAGTATATGTCTATCTCATATGAAACTCATGCTTTTACACCATGATCATACATCAATTTATCCATGGCCAACACAAAATTTCCTTTGTCAAGTTCCTTAAGGTTCCCTAATCAATCTAATACATTTTCATGTAATTAGAAGCATTTAGCATAGAACAAATTGAACAATTCCATACCAATATGATAAATAAGGGAAAATAATCAATCCAAGCTACATATTGAGTTCACATTGTAATCCTAGCAATAAAACTTAGTTCATAATTGAAAATATAAGTTTAGAGCATCTAACAACATCATTATACATGTTGGAATCAACAACAAATACGAATTTGAAGAGAAGAAGAAATTTCCCTTGATGCAATGGTGATGTTCTTCCTCCAAAATGCAGAAATTCTTCTTCTTCCCCTTGATTTTTGCCTCTTGTTGTTGATTCTTGCTTCCAAGACCCAAATGAAGTGTTTATTTTCGTGCTCTCAACTGCCCCTTTTGCTCCTCTTCCCCCTTTGGCTAAACAATGGGTGTTTATATAGGTAGGGTTGCAAAAAGAGGACAAAAATGCCCCAAAGAAGTGCCCAGAATTCAGCGCCGCGGCGCTGCGATTCAATGCCGCGGCGCTCACTTTCTGCAATTGGCGCCGCGGCGCTGAAATCCAGCGCTGCGGCGCTGCACTGTTGCTACAGTGGCACTGTAGCAGTGTACTGTAGCTACAGTGTTACTGTAGCAACAGTGCCTCCTTCGTATTTTTATCTCTAATGCTCCGATTTGCGTCCGTTTTCCGGTATTTTTGCTCCGATAATGCTTAAACCTATAAAACAACATTAATACGCATAAATAGCCCAATTATTGAGATAAATTGAACAAATATCAAGTTAGGAAGATAAAATAGTTTATACAATTACGCCTTATCAGTGGGCTCAGTATTCATGTTGATGTAGAAACTTCTCTACCCTAGACAGGCTCAAAATTTTATGGGCTATTGCTTATTGTTTTACTCCTTAAGTTAGGCAGGGGGTCTAAAGCATATGATTAAAATAAATAGAAAAATAAGTAAAGAATAATTTATAGTGAACAAAAATAGCTTACATGGTTAGCCTTAGTCAGGACTTGAGTGGTCGACCTTGGTGATGACTTATGTGATCAACCCGGATGAAAGGGTTTAGGTGTGTTGTTGTTGAGCACATTTATTAGCCCCGGGGGCTTGAGTATCCTAAAGGCTTGGGTCTTTGTTGTCGAGCACCCTTATTAGTCCCCGAGGGCCAAGGTTTTTATGATGGTCACTTGCCGAGAATATATCATTACACAGCAATGCATTTGCATCAACACTAACACATGCAATAATAAATAAATCATCAATGCAATGTCGAAATTGCAAAGCAATCACTTTAATTCATTATATAAAGAAATTGTTAGTTTGTATAAGTCATGTTTAATTATCAAAATAAAACACAAACTTTGCAATAAATTGCCAAAGTTATTGTGTGCATCAAAGAATGTTAAAGGACATGCATGAAATGCTTTGGTCTCATTCCCCTTGCTCTTAACAATAATGAAAAATCCTTTATCGTCTTTATGAATGACATGTATATTCTTCAACTCAATTTTAGCAGCAATCTCAACAACTTAAATGAATTATCTAGAAGGGATGGGCCTAATGTTTTTTATTCCTCGTGTTAGTTTAAGGGATGAGGTATTACACAACCTTGAATCCTCATTAGTCAGTCCTCAACCCCTTGATTCTTGGCCCTCAATTTTGTAGACAACATTTGTGAATTATACATACTATAAGGGCTTATCTATAAAGGTTTTAGAAAAATCTTGGTCAGAACCAAATTTCTAAAAACTGAGAGGGGCTTAGACTGAAAAGCTAAATAATGGGTCTATTTTCTAAGTTCTGAAACTTTTCTTGTGAGGAGTCCATCTGAAAAAATTGAAATTATGCAGGTTAAAATAGAAGTTTTAGAAATTGGGAGGGTCTGAGCGATAAAAACAGAGTGTTGCCCTAATTCTTATTTTCTCCCCACGCCGCGCAGCCTTCTTCTTCTACCCACCCACCCATCTTCCAATCTCTTAAATGCCGCTTACCTTTCTGTTCATGGAAATGCCATATTACGACGAACCTTAAGATGAAAACTTCTTTACTTACGCCACAAGCATAGGCACCTATAATATTTCGAGATTCATATTGTAATGTTTATAATCTGTTCAGAGAAAGTCAGTTATATATCTCTTAAGTTCATGAAATCTGCTGCACGGAGAAAAGACATTTTCAGAATGTGTTTGAGGTTGTATATTGCAATCACCTTTGTTTTTTTGTACTGAAGTCTACATCATAATCCACGACGGATTGAGCTTCTTTTACCCACTTGAGTCACTAGAATACCTTGGTGCTGATAAACGAAGACTAGTCTTTTTGTTAGACTCGACACTTCTCTGGCCATTTGACATTTGCTAAGGCCAAACTCTTATCAAAAGGTTGGACTTTCTATAGAATTGTTCCCTGTTATATATTGTAGAGTAATGGTATTTGTGCATGCAGAGAAAGAATGCACTGTGTTACTTCAAGTAGGTTAACTTAGAATCAAGATATATCTTCAAAAAGATACACCACGAGTACAATAAATATTGCCCTATTTTCATTGTTTATTTAGATCTCGTACATTTGGTGGCTTTCCTTACATATAATACATTTTATGCATGGTGTGGTTGCAGTTTCAACATTTTCAGTAATTATTGAGATTGATATGTCATATAATGATGGCAAGCTCATCCTTCCAACAAAAATTGATGACAAATTGTTTCAATTTATTTAAAGCAATATTTACAAAGGCACTATTATTAATTTACTAATCTTAAAAGTGCCGAAAAGAATAACAGTGATACGAAGAATTAGTGGTATTCAAATTAAGCGTTTGTTTAGTTGAATTTTTTTTATTAGTTAAATTTTTTTTAATATTAAAAGTTTTTTTTAAATATTTTTATGACGTTTGATTATAATTAAAAAAAAAAATTAAAATTAAAAAAAATTATTTTATCTCTATTTTTAAAAGTTTAAATTTTGAATTTTTGAGAATAGAGTTTTTTTATTTTTTTTTAATATTTGTGTAATGTCATATATATTTTAATAATATTTTTTTATTTTTATATTGTACCCTTAATAAAAATGAACCCTATTCAATTAACATATTTTAAGATTTTTTTAAAAGTCATTATACCTCTAATTCTCTATATCTCTACAACTATTATATTTTTGCAAGAATTTATCAAAATTTATTATTGATATTTTATTTTTTAAATAAAAAGAAGTATTATTTTATTTTTAATTTGTGTACAAAATACAATAATTTGTATTGATTCATTGATTACTATGTATTGATTTTACTTAATTATTATTTTTTAATAAATTAAATTTGATAAAATACATGACAAATTTAAACTTATATATAAAACAATCAAATTATTTAGAATTTAAATATAAGTTTCATTAAGTATCTTTTTTGATAATTTAATAATAAATAAGTACTTTTAATAATATATAACTAAATGATTTAATACTTGAAAAAAAAAAATTTAATTGACAACTAAACGATTAGTAATTTTTTCTTAAAAGCTCTACTTTTAAAAATTTTAATTTAAAAAGTTTTACTTTTAAAAATTTTATTTAAAAAACTCAACTAAACAAATTCTTAAACTGCCAACAGTTTTCTAAAGAAGAGGATGGGTTTACAATGTAAGAAATATCTTTTCAAGAACTGAAATGCTGCTGCTTAAGTTGAGCATGCACGAAGATAATAGTTTCCTTTTTCTGTAAATATCATCTGAATTTACTGTGTTTATCTTCAAGAAAACGAATCAATCATGCACATGGTTTGTTAAAATGGCAAAACATTTTCTTGTAAGTGTATCTCTTTAACTTGAGGTCAGAGGTTTGAATCCCCCCTTTCTCATTAATTGTACAAATACTCAAAAAAAAAAAAAAAAAAGAATCAATCACCATATTTTACTGTTCAGGTCATGGCAGATCGCATCATTGAAATGCGAACTCCTCTCAGAGAAGTTGGGATCACCATTATCACGGGAACATATAACCAATCAGGCATGACAGAAGTTGGCTTATAACATCTTTTATTTTCGTTGACCATGTGATATTGATCTCTAATTTGTTTGTGTATTAATGACCACTGGTTCCTGCAAGCAGATTCGTATGTTTTGCTACAGTGGGATGACACCTGAACAGGTTGATCGCGTAACAAATTAGTTTCACATCTGCATGACGCGGAATGGTCGTATCAGGTAAATACGTGGCAACTTTACTTTCTTAATTGTGAGATCTGCTGCATATAGTATTTTGTATGCTAATGTATATACCACATTATGTAGTATGGCAGGGCGTAACTACTAAAAATGTCGGATATTTGGCCAACGACGTTCATGAGGTCACAAAATCTGCATAGTTTCATTACAAAAAGTACATCCGTAAATTTTTTAGGCAGCCAGTCATATATATATGTATGGACACTGCAATAAAATTTTGATCTATTCTTTCCTTTCCCGTCATGACTAGGGAAGGGACACTGAAAATGGACATCATTTACTTTTGCTTAATCACACTGCTTCCATTCTTCTGTGATTTGTTTGGATGGAAGAGGTAGGTTTATAATTATCCCACTTCTTGTATAATAAACTACTGCTCGCGTTTTCATTTGTTATAAATGACATGGGAGCTTACTGGTTTTGGATTCCCATATGAGCCTCTTAGGACTTGAGAACTTTGAATTGTTATTATGTATTCTCATTTTCAATACAGCGAAGTTGAAGATTCTGCTAAATTATGTTATTTTAAGTGATTCCTCCTGAAAATGCCGTGTATGTTACACAAAATAATTTGATCTACTATCATGTTAAAGGAAAAAATTCTTATCCATAATAACACAATATTGAGTCGTTGTCACTGCAAATCAATTTTCAGCCTTATTTTGAAACAATTTCAAGCGGTCGTCCTTGCTTTAAAAAAAGGGCCATGAATAACCGCTTCATATTGGATATAAAAAAACAGTAATCCTTTCATGGCAATTCTGCAGATTTGCAGGAAGTATAATTCAACTTGCAAAACCAAATGAGGATTGTGACCAACCTCTACCATCAAAAAATAAAAAGATCTGCAAGAAGTAAAAGTACCAGTTAAATTGAAGCTCGATCGACTACCATCAACATCAAGGGCATTCTTGTACAACCAAGAATAAAAATCAAGCTCCCTGAACTTAAATGCTCTTTATGTGCCTGCCTCAACTATCACCTGCCCAGAGGCTAGGACTGATTCTGCGTTTGTTTCCTCCCCATTTGTCAGATGTAATCAAAGATCCAAGGATTATACATATCTTTCAAGTAACTTCTAAATTTTTCTTTTTTCAGAACCATTTGAATTTGCAAAACTCTAAACTGCAAATAAGTTATAGTATTCAATAGAATAGGAAATAGAAGATAATATTCAATAGGGAAATCTGGTTTGCATTTGAAGACTAGCATGGACATAAGGAGAAATAACACCCAAGTTCAAGATAAAAGCAAAACAACTCCTAATGAACCCAGCCCCTACCTAGCTAGACATGAATAGGGTCATCTTTTTATACTCCTAGCTTTCTGCAATCTTTACAACCAAAATAATGTACATAAGTAGAGAAACAGTATGTTTTAGCTAGAACGACATAGTAGACAGAATCACCATCTTCCAGGAGCTAGTATATGCGTACATCTTTGCAGGGTGAGAAAATCCAATAATTAGGCCAGAATGCTTGATCAGGAAGGTTCTCCTTTCGTTCACTTCCCTCCACTAACAAAATAGCTTATCCTCATTTCATATCAATATATTTACATGCCAGCTGAATGTGGGAAGCTAAGACCTATTTGCCGCCTCACATGCTCTGGTATCAGCCTATTGATCAGTTCAGGTGACGCTCCAGCTAACTGTAATCAGATAGGGAATACAAATTGATCAGGTAGAAAAAACTTTTAAATACTAGAAATAACGGTTGAAAATTATCTCTAAGGTCTTGTCAATGCATATGTCACACAACAATTTACTAAAACTGGTGTGTAGCCAAGACTAGGCTAATAACATCAGAGGCCTTTTGACAAAATCCAAGGAACTTGTAAATGCTCTGTTTATGCCAGGCCAACTGATGCTTAATTGACCATGCAAGGCAATGTGAATGGCACGCAATCCAATCAATGGTTTAGATAAAGCATAAAGAATAGTTGTAGGGTATTTTGAAAGGTATGGAACTACTACTCCCCCAGCAGGGGCACTGCACCTTTTATTGTGAGGTTATAGTAAATTAACAAGAAACAGTAACATAATTGACAACAGCCCCAAAGTTAATGCAACATTTTGAACTTATAATATTCTAATAATACTACTCGTCTTTAACAATAAAACAGATTCCAAGCAGCATGAAACAATGTATATGTTAGAAACTGATTGACATTCCAATGATGAACCGACAAAGACAAGGGCTGAGATGCTCTAGATCAATGGAATTCATCATCCCTAGTTTGATTTCAGTGTATCTGGCAACATACAAATGCACATGCTATAGTTATTGAATGCATGAAGAACAACAGGCAACATATAAGGCTCATACTTCTGACATTGAGTGGTTTATGTGGAAATGCTTGTATTATGGTTGTAATCTAGTTGTAAAGATAGCTTTACAACTAGACTAAGGGCTATATATAGACTTGTATTATGTTCAATTTAAATAAGTCTTTTCTTTCTCAATTGTTTCTACATGGTATCAGAGCCAACTCTTGGCTTCTGACTTGTGACGTTTTCTGGTGTACGTCCGGCGTACTTCCTGTTCATTTTGCGGCAAATTGCCAGTCCATTTTTCGGCCACCGTGCTCCTTATTTTATTCCAGTGGCCGTGACCTCAGAGGGTTCTCGCCAATAAGACCCAAGTAATCGTCGCCAAACGCATCACCGGACGCGCCTCCACACGCTGGAAACAGTAACCATCTCTGGCAACCACATTATTTACCGACAGTAGTACAGTTTCCGGCCATCTCCATTGACCTCGGAAGGTGCCGACAATCAGAGCTGTAGCTATAGCTCTCCCTAGACACCGGACGCGCCTCCACGCACCGGTAACAGCCCAGATTTCCGGTAGTCTTTTACTGCCGATCTACAACTTTCCAACAATGTGAAATCTCACCGCCAACGTCATCGGACTCAAACGAAGCCGGTGACCCCAACTACAGTAGCCGTGCACTCACCGGCCTCCACGCACCGTATCTCCGCCGCCATCATTTGGCCGCTGATCTCCTTTTCCAGCGAGCATTAGTGCTCACCGCTGACGCCAACAGATTCAAGCAATGCCGGGAAACCAAATCTCTATCATCCAACCAGTTGCCGTCGCTAGCTGCCATCACCGTCACCGAAAATGGCCAATGTATTGCTGAGAAATGGCTTCTGGATTGTAGTACTTCTCAGTTATTTTTCTCCTTCATTTGTAAGCAAATATGACTACTACTCAGAACTTTAAAACAAACAAGCACCCTTCATCAGTGATTCTCACCGGTGTTGAATTAGAGAATTACCTTAAATACCAAGCGGCTAAGCAGTTTACTTCTTCTGCTGCCCCTATTGCACATACTGGTAATTCGGTCGCTTGTCTTACTCAGCCTCCTTCTTTAAGACCTTGTATCCTTGATTCTGGTGCCTCTGACCACATTTCTGGTAACCTCCAATTACTTTCTCATATTTCTACATCCAGATTATTGCCATCTATCACCCTTACTAATGGATCCACAACAACTGCTCAAGCAGTTGGTCGAGCACATCCTCTTCCTTACCTTTAGAATTTGTTCTTTATATTCCGCATTGTCCTTTTAATCTTATTTCTATTAGTAAGCTTACTCGTTCTTTAAACTGTACAATCACTTTTGTCCATGACTCTGTTCTTATCCAGGATCGCAGTACAGGAAAGACAATTGAGGTAGGTCGTGAGTCACAGGGGCTCTATCATCTAAGTATTCCTCAACCATCTGTTGCATGCAATGTCTCACCCGCACTTCTTCATAATCATTTGGGACATCCAAATCTATTGAAGCTTCGAAAAATGGTTCCAGGTCTCTAGTCTACTGTCTTTTATTTGTGAGTCTTGTCAATTTGGGAAACACTCTCGTTGATCGTTTCCAAAGCGTGTCAATAATCGAGCTACATCTCCTTTTGCATTAATTCATTCAGATGTCTGGGGCCCTAGTCGAGTCTCCTCTGTTTTAGGTTTTAAATACTTTGTTACATTTATTGATGATTATTCGCGTTGCACTTGGTTATTTTTTATGAAAGATCGCTCTAAATTATTTTTCATCTTTTGAATCTTTTTGTGTTGAAATTAAAATGCAATTCTCCACTACTATCCGTATATTGCGTAATGATAATGCACGTGAATACTTTTCTGCTCCTTTTACTTAATTTATGTCTTCTCAAGGCATCTTATATCAGTCTTCCTGTGTCTATACTCCACAACAAAATGGAATTGCCGAGCGTAAAAATAGACATCTCATTGAAACAGCTTGAACATTACTTCTACATCATAATGCTCCTCTTCATTTTTAAGGGGATGTTGTTATTACTGTTTGTTTTTTGATCAATCGAATGTCATCCTCCATGTTACAACATCAGGTTCCTTATTCTATTCTATATCCTGATCAACCATTGTTTTCTCTTCCACCACGTGTTTTTGGCTGCACATGTTTTGTCCATGTCTTCACTCCTCGTCAAGACAAATTATCTACTCGGTCCATCAAATGTATTTTTCTTAGGTACTCACGTCTTCAGAAAGGATAAAGGTGTTATTCTCCTGACACCCGACGCCATTTTATTTCTGTTGATGTCACATTTTTTTAGTCTTCCCCTCTCTTTTCTTCTTTTGCTACAGAACATATGTCAATCACAGAGGCTTTTTCAATTCCTTATATTATTCCTCATCCTGAGTCAAACACAAAATTTGTTCCTATCCCACAATATAATCCTCCTCCCCAGGATTCTCCTACTCCGAATAATGAGTCTTGTTCCTTTTTCTCCTACAAGTGATGACAGTGATACTGCTCCTGCAGCACTTGAAGTTCCCGCTGACTCACTTCCTGCTCTCGATCACTCTCCTACTGAGGTCCTACCACCTGATGACCAATTTTCCATTGCTATCCGAAAAGGCATACGCTTCACTCGCAATCCTCATACTATATACAATTTTCTTAGTTATCATCGATTGTCTTTACCATATTATGCTTTTGTATCAAATTTATCCTAATGACTCTTGTTCCTTTTTCTCCTACAAGTGATGACAGTGATACTGCTCCTGCAGCACTTGAAGTTCCCGCTGACTCACTTCCTGCTCCCGATCACTCTCCTACTGAGGTCCTACCACCTGATGACCAATTTTCCATTGCTATCCAAAAAGGCATACGCTCCACTTGCAATCCTCATACTATATACAATTTTCTTAGTTATCATCGATTGTCTTTACCATATTATGCTTTTGTATCAAATTTATCCTGTGTCTCCATCCCTGCCACTCTCCGTGATGCTCTTTCACATCCTGGATGGTGTCAAGAAATGGTTGAGGAAATGACTGCTTTGCATAATAATGGTACATGAAAATTAGTCCAATTGCCCCCCGGCCACTCCACCGTTGGTTGTCGTTGGGTTTACAATGTCAAGTTTGGACCTGATGGTCAGGTTGATCGGTTGAAAGCAAGGTTAGTTGCCAAAGGGTATACACAAACTGATGGCCTAGATTATTCTAACACCTTTTCTCTTGTGGCTAAAATGTCATCTATTCAGTTGTTCTGATCTATGGCTGCTATTCGTGCCTTTGCACCAACTTGACATCAAGAATGCCTTTCTCCATGGAGAACTTCAAGAAGAAATCTATATGGAGCAACCACCTGGTTTTGTTGCTTAGGGGGAGTCTAGTTTAGTATGTAAACTTCGTCATTCATTGTACGCTTTAAAACAATCTCCTCATGCCTGGTTTGGTCGTTTTAGCACTGTTATCTAGGAGTTTGGCATGATTCGAAATCAGTCATGTTTTCTACAAGCATACATTACAAGGCCCATGCATATATCTAATAGTCTATGTTGGTGATATTGTCATTACAGGAAATGATCAAGATGGTATTAACAATTAAAAAAACATTTATTTGATCATTTTCAGACCAAAGATTTAGGATTACTCAGATACTTCCTTGGTATTGAAGTAGCTCAATCTAGCTCTGGAATTGCTATTTCTTCAGGAAACAGGGATGATGGATTGTCAACCCATAGACACTCCCATGGATTCTAACACTAAACTTCTACCTGGACAGAGAGAGCCTCTTACAGATCCTGGGAGATATCGAAGACTAGTTGGTAACTTAATTATCTCACTATCACGCGACTGGATATTTCTTTTCCGGTTAGTGTTGTCAGTCAATTTCTACAGTCTCCATGTGACAGTCATTGGAATGCAGTTATCCGAATCCTACAATATATTAAGAGTGCACCAGGTAAAGGTTTACTATACGAGAATAAAGGTCAATACACAGATTGTTGGATATTCAGATGCCAATTGGGCAGATTCTCCATCAGATAGACGTTCTACCACTAGATATTGTGTTCTTGTTGGAGGAAATCTTGTATCTTGAAAAAGTAAAAAGCAAGTTGTTGTTGCTAGGTCAACTTGTGAACTTATATGATTGAAACAGTTAATCCAAGAATTGAAATTTGCAGATATATCATAGATGAAGTTGTTGTTGTTGCTAGGTCAAGTGCAGAAGCAAAATATCAGGCAATGGGTTTAGCAACTTGTGAACTTATATGATTGAGATAGTTAATCCAAGAATTGAAATTTGCAGATATATCACAGATGAAGTTACTTTGTGATAATCAAGCTGCCCTCCATATTTCATCCAATCTAATGTTTCATGAAAGGACTAAAAATATGGAGATTGATTGTCACTTTATTCGAGAAAAGATTCAATCTGACATTATTTCTACCAATTATGTCAGCTCAAACAATCAACTAGCAGATGTCCTTAATAAATCTCTGAGGGGTCCTAGAATTGATTTTATTTATAACAAGCTAGGAGCGTATGATGTACATGCTCCAGCTTGAGGGGGAGTGTGGAAATGCTTGTATTATGGTTGTAATCTAGTTGTAAAGATAGCTTTACAACTAGACTTAGGGTAATATATAGACTTGTATTATGTTCAATTAAAATAAGAAAGTCTTTTCTTTCTCAATTGTTTCTATAGTTTAAAACAAGTAAACTAACAATGTGGATACATACTTCCTATTTAAAGTTGAAAAGGGGAGGAAAAGATCGACCATTTGGAAGGCGCGCACTAGGTTCACGAAGCTCATCAAAGAAAGGATGTGCACATGCCTCAAGCTGCAATTAGAACAAAAAGGCCAGAGAGAGAATGTCATGATAGCAAGAAAAAATAAAATAGATATTTGAGATTGATGTAATGATTCTCAAATCAAATAGATGCAGAAGCTCCAACCAACACTCACAATAGAAGATGCCAGACTCAGGTGGGGTGGATTAACTTTTTGTGCCAAGTAAATGGAATAGCAACATTTCATTTCAAAATAAGCTCGAGTAAACATAAAAATTTCATCTCCATTAGTAAATGAGAAAGTTCAACTCACTGCAGTACATCGAAGACTTGGTGAATATTGAAGCAGCCGTGAAGTAAGGTCAATTGCTTCAGGAGGCATTCGTTTGTGGAACACCTGAATTAAGGAAATATTGCCATAAATGTGCAATAGACAGAAATACCAGACAAAATCCTACAGTCAACAATTACAGATTGACTAGTAAACCAAGAAACAAACCCTTATTTAGAAACCACAAACAAATATATAATATTTTAATAAAAATTCAAAGAATCAAGAGAACCAAAGTTGTGAAATGTTCAAAAATGTTAAGGAGTGCCCACACGTTTGGATGTTTGCAAAGGTGCACTTTCACAAACTTAAGTTCTCCCATATATCAGAAAATTCCATCTAGGATACTGTGTGAAAATCATTACTTTAAAAGGTTTAAGTAACTCTACCCAAAAACTCAATTCCATGCATTACAGTTACCATATACCATTAAGTCAGCTAATATCATTTATTTGTTTGTTAAATTCAGCAGGTAAAAGCATTATCTTGTTCTCGAAATGAAGCCCATTTCTGGTAAACCATTAAGCAACTATCATGTCGGAGAAAGAGAGTAGTTAAAAGCATACCTTGTACCAAGGATGAGCTTTAATCTGTGGAAATCTAAAATCTGTATAATTTGGATTCATACAACGAATTTCTTCACGAGTTGGAGTACCAAGAACCTACAATAAGACAACTTAGACATGATCTCATAATTACCTGAACTGCACAAACCTTGGTTAGTTATGTTGCAACGGATATTGAGCTTCACCTTGATTATCTCTACGAGTTGGTCGACTGCATTTTCCCCTGGAAATAACGGCTATGAAGAAAATTTGAAATCATGAGAAGAAAAATATAGACAAGTGAACGATCTGAACAAAAAGATTCACATATAAATCAAAAAGCTGTAGATAATGCAAAATTAGAATTGCCACATAGGTAACTAACCTGGCCTAGAAGAAGTTCAGCAAGAACACAACCAGCTGACCAAATATCTATCGAAGTTGTATATTCTGTTGCACCAAATATCAGTTCTGGAGCTCGGTAATAGCGAGAGCATATGTATGATATATTAGCTTCGCCCTTGACCTAATTGCAATAAAAAAAGGAAATGATTTATCAGAAATACCTCAAAAACTCTTCAGCATGTGAAATATTGTTAATTATATTATAATAAAGTAACATTTTCTGACAAAATATCTTATTCGTTATTTGGTCTTCACCCTTAAAGATGCCTTTCAAGATAAAACCATGTAACTGAAAGAAAGGGTGGAACATGCAGTAAAATCAGGCAATGAGGAACTTGGGCGGTTATTCCACTACACAAAAGATTGTCACCACCTTGAACCCAAAAGCTTAAGCCCACGAATAAAGGACCATCTCCATTTACAAACAAGTCCTTCATTTTACTCTGGAATTTTTGCTGCTCACATGTGGGTCTTTAATCTACTCAGCCTTCTATAGGAGCCTTTACAGCAGCAAGCGTACACAAACAACCAAGAGTTCAACACTTACAACTACAGGATTCTGCTCTACAATAGGATAGGAAACTGTGGGGTACAATCAACTTCACTACACTTTGAAGCCAAATGTGTTCTCATGTCACAACTAGCAAGAGTAAGCAGGTAAAGCTACAGGAATGCAAAAGGACTTATCACAACTTCATGTGTGGCAAAACATTCTACCACATTTTAGCATGACAGAAATGTGTAGTCTTTGCACCAGGACCTTACACCCAGAAGATGGATGTCATCTTTAACAGAAGTTAAATCAATCCTTGCATATATATCCTTTATTTGTCTTATTCTCTGTGTCGTCGGTTTTACTGCTAACATAATCATGCATGTATGGATCCTTGATTCAGGTGCTTCAGACTATATGACGCGTAAGCATGATGACTTCATAAACCATAGGTCAGAAATGGACATTCTCTCATATGCAAATGACCTAAGAATGCACTTAAACCAAGATGCTCTCCCTTTAAAAACATTGGCTGGTATACAAGAAGAATGGATTAAAGAACAGGAATCAGCTGTGTTATTCGCCATTTCATTAAAGTCTGATAACTAGGAGATGAGCATACAAGAACCTTTCTAAACTGACATGTCAGGCCATCACTATGCAGTCTCTAATATCGGAGTAATGTGTAATTCCCCATTTGAAAGAATTAAGAGAGAATGACAAGGGTATGCACATACCAGAACTTTTGCACTTCCAAAATCGCAAAGCTTTACCTGGTGCGTAAGTGGATCAACCTACAGAATGTGTATTTATTATATCTTAGGTTCAGAGAAAAAAAAAAATTAAAAAGGAATAATCATTGAATATTTGAATATAAAGGATAACTTACCAAAAGATTTTGAGGCTTCACATCCCTGTGGCAAACCCCAGGAACAGTGTGGATATATGCCAAGCCCCTAAAGATCTGAGACACATTCTCTATTACAATTATCAGAAGCTGAGGAAGAGAAAAGGAAATTCAAAGAGAATAATTGAGGAAAAAATCCATACTTGATATGTATAAAGTTTCACATAGATGAGAGGCATCCTCTGGTTCACACTGCTGTAATGCTTCAGCACCCGGTACATAGTTTCAGGGACATATTCCATAACCAAGTTTAGAAAAAGTTCATCTTTACTTGTTGTGGAGAAGAAACAATGCTTAAGGGAAATCACATTTGGGTGATCCATCAAGCGCATTAACTGCAGTTCACGATTTTTGTACCGCCTGTCCTGCAATACCTTCTTTATAGCCACTGTCTCTCCAGTTTCCAAGCATTTTGCCTGAAAAGGGTTGAAATCAGAGAGACAAAGGACAAAGATTACACTGAATACTTAGTTGTCATAAACCAACATGTTGATAGTTCATACCTGAAAAACAATACCAAATGATCCAGTACCGACAACACGCTCTGCCATGTAACTAATAGTCTGCAAAGAACATGCAAGGAAACACACATACAATAAATCACACAGCATTTAAAACTTAACATTAAGTAATATAGTGAGATGTAAGCACCTATTACGGTCCACAAAGGAAAGAATATATTTGTAAAACTACAATTGTTGTATTAGATTGATCCATTCTCAAGAAAATTAATGCTTGGACTAAATGAGAGTAGGCATAATATAGATTATGCCTAAAAAGGAATTAGAAAAGATGATAAAAGGTTTATAGACACTTAAAAGCCTCAAAAAAAGGGGAAAGTAGACCAAGTCCTAACCTGTTTGGGTTCGCCATTTTTGCCTCCAATTGTGGTAGAAATGATGTGACCGGTGACTGCATCATTACCCTCAATAACTGCAGCTGACATTTCCTGAAATTTTTAGCAATCCAAAGGATTATAGAAGGCACTAACTCCAGGCAACTTATGAATATAACAACTTGGACACTTGTTCCTATCTATTAGTTGCATGCCAGACACTTAATGAAGGAAAAATGTGGAGACAGCCACTTGTAACTGACAATAGTCGGGCACTCAAAAATAGATTCTACCTTAATTGACCGTAAAATCATGCATGAGAACATGTGTATAATGAGCACAACATTCTGTTAAAAACCATTTACAGCAGTAATTATCTTTTCATAAGCTACCGTATCCATCACTAATCCATGTAAACACAAATAAAGGCATCTTCACATGTTAGATTTTGGTAGGTGCCTTTTTGGTACCAAGCCATCATGACACTTGATGTCCTTATCGAGAGCAACAAATCAGTCAATGAGGATCAAAATTAATCATCAACGAACAACAGTTAAAAGCATGAACCAGCTGCAAAGAAACAAAATGGCTACTAATCATAGCAAGTTAATGCTTCAATAAAGACTTAATAAAGGAAAGGAAAATCAACCATGATTTAGAACTGAAAGATGTCTTGATAATGTAGATTTAAGAAAGGGGGAAATGCAAAGATTTTGAAATATATTTTTAAGTATAAGCAAAGTATATGTTACAACAAAGAATTACATGCTAATGAAAAAGCTTGCATTCCAAACAAGGGACTTATCACAAAGAGAAAAAACTATAACAGATTGAAGAACAATCTACCTAAAGCAAAAGATGAGGAGCAAAAAAGTTTCACAACACTTGAGAAGGTAAAGAGAAACACCCACCTGAGAACCAATAATTGGATTGTAAAAGAATCAAAGATCTACGAACAAATCACAATCCAACTAAACAAGGAAAAGAAAATGTGGAAATATGCAAAGAAACAAAAAAAAATGGGAGCACTGAAAATAGAAGGGAAAAAACAGAACAAAACAAAAAAAGCTCTTAATCTTAGAATTCAAGCACAAACAGAGCAAAATTCAACTTCTCTTTCTCTGGAGAAAAAAAAATACAAAAAAATAAGCTCCTTAATTCATCTCTTTCTTTAATTTTTTTTTTCCTTTTACTTTGCAAAATTTTCTCGTCAATATTAAGATCACATTCAAAACAGGCAAAATAAAATGAACAGTGTGTAACAGTACTTAACAAAAATAAAGAAAACATAAAAACGGTAGAAGAACCGGAAAGTCAGTACGACCAAAGAAACAAAGACATAGATCACTTAAAATCTGAGCTAAAACAAACAAAACTAGATCTAAAGCTAAACTAACAATAAATTTACTATGCAAGTAAAACAAAGAGAAGGAGAAAAATGGAGACCTTGTCGGAGTCCATGTCGGAACGGTGACGTTTCAGATGATCATTGTCAAAGTGCGGTTGCTGATGCGGTGGCGCTAGTGGTGGTGGCTGAGGCTGAGGCCCCAAGCGCATCGCGGCCATGTGGGTTACAGCTACAGCTACAGCTACCTTTTTTTTCTCGCTTTGCTTTTGTTTTCTTTCTCCCTCTTCGTCTTCTGTCTCTATTTCTATTTTCATTTTTGGATTACGTAAAAAAAAAAAAAAAAAGGCCAGCGTCCTTTTCATTTAGACCCACGCGTTTGTTATGTGCTTTGCTTTCCACGCTCCAATCATATTTTTGCTTTCTTCATTCTTATATCCGTTTATGCATTTGCTTCTAGTTCTAGTATTACCCAACTTGTTTATCATTTACTAATTTTGTGCACTCATTTCATTGTATTTGTATAAGGTCTTTTCTTTTTTAAGAAAAAAAATAATTGTGTTTAGTTATTTATGTTAATTATTACCCATGTCTTTTGATGCAACTTCTTCTACTTGCGGTGTTAGTAGTTAAAAACTAATGGTCACGTTACCTATTTAAATAGTTTTATTAAAGTCACATGTTCGGTTGTTCATAGTTGGAAATTAATTACTTGCTCTTATGCATAAATAATAAATTAGCTTTGAATGATAATGTCCATTCTCGGAATCAAAGACAATATTTTTCACTGCCATTTTGATCGAGGCTTGGCTTAAATTATTGCTCCATATCCAACAAACCCATGTCAATGCGGTTTAATAAGATTGCATACCAAAATATTTTGACCAATAATACTTTTGTAACACTTAAAAAAGTCTTAAAACATTTAATAAATCAACAAAAATTTATCTAGTTTTTTTCCAAAAACATAAAACGTCTGATAAGAAGAAAATACTTGTCAGTAGATTGAATATAACTCTATTTTAACTATTTTAATATGAAATGCAGTTTTAGAATAGTAGTACTATATAAACTCTCTCACCACCACCTATAATTGTTAATTACTAAAAAAATATTATAAGTGAGATTGTTAAAATATTTATGCTTTTTTTTTTCTGAATTCTAGTCTATAAAGTGTGAGCCCATACATTTTAGGAATACATGAACTGAGGCTCACCATCTTCAGTAAAGCTCAACACGTGGTATTTTTAAGTTGATTCAAATTTTTTTATCTTTTTAGGAGGAGTCTTTAACATTGGGTGTCTTCGACATCTAGTATTCTCCTCGACCAAACCGATCACCATAGTTGCATATTATTGATCTAAAATAGACTTATTATCGAAAACACAAACTTTGAGATTTTCTCTATAAATATAAACTTTATAATGGTAGGAATCCTACAAGGGTAAAAAAAGGTTTATTCTTATTTTAATAAAACTCTAATAAATGAATACAAGAAGGAAAAACTATAGGCTTTATAATTTTAATAGAATTCTAGGACTATAAGAAAAACTCGTATCGCAACCTTATAAATAAGGTACAAGTTACTGAGTTAAGGAAGATTCTTTAGATTCTGAATAAGTTTTTTTTCCTTCTTTATCATTTTTTATTGCCTTTTACTTCTTTTTACTTTTTTTTCCGACATTTGCTAACTTTAAACATTAAAGTACCATTACCCAAAAAACCTCTAATACGACCTAACTTCTTTTTGGTTGTATGATCTTTATCAAGCACAACACACTTGGAGCAAACCAGTTTAGCTCAATCTTTATAATGCCCAGCCACTTTGTCAATTATTATTCTCAAAAGAAATAAATTTAACGTGTTAATCTGAGAGTTACCCAAATTTTTGGGTCAACAATTTGGCATCATCTTTAAAAACTAGACAAAAGGCCATCAGGTATGATACAAGAAGGAAAAAACTATGAAAAATGTAAATCCAAAGATTGTGGTTACCCATTCTATAGCTGTTTAGAGTAGTGAGTAGAACTTGCTTCCTAATGAGAATCTCAGATTGTAGAATTAAGAATGATACATAGAAGTGCATAATGGCAATATACCATACCAAGATGGGGAATTACTATATTTGTAAGAAACATTGAAAGAGAAATTAAGAAAATTGTGGCAAGAAATAGACAAGTTAAAAGGCTTATTGGTAAAAGTACTAAAGTAGTATAAAAATCTAAAAGAATTGAAAGAACCTAGTAAATCACTAAGCTGCAATACGACCTACCAAACCTAAGAAGCACCCTTTCAATAATTAAGAGTAGCAATAACTTTCGTTGATTTACTCGAGAATAAAAAAGGAAAGAAGTTCAAGTAGAATCACTTGAAGAAAAGAGTTGTCCATCAAATAGAAAGTAATATCAAAGAAATCACAATCAAGCTCTCCCTCAATTAGAAGTTAGTGTTTTAAATACATGAGGCAGAGTTAAGGTTTCGAGGTGAATAAGAGCAATTTGGATGAAAGTAATGCCCAAAGATTACTATATTGACTCTGAAGAGGAAATAACAGGGTAAGAAATGCTTGAGAAATCTTAAATAGACGAAGAGAGAATAACAAAATTGAAAAAGATGCAAGAAGAGTATTGAATAGGATTAGGGAAGAGAATAAACAGCAAAGTTGGCATTTAAGACTACAAATCCTCTTGAATAAAAGGTTCATGGAATTAAAGAGTAGTTACACCAACTTCTTAAAAAGAGAGGTAGGCCAAATCTCCTTCAAGAGCAACCAAGAAGGAAAAAAATCTCTTCTTGCAAACGAGCTCAGAGACATAGAGTTACTAGTAGACTTTAAACTATCAAGCCTACCATTTGATAAAGGTACAATGAATTCAAACTATTATGTGGACTAAGTGACTGACCTATTATTGATTGCCAAGATGAGGTAGAACTAATCATGTTGCCTGTTCCATAGGAATTTGAAAGGAAATGACCTTTTTTAGTATCGAAATTTGAGACAAAAAGGCATCTTCTCTTATAATAAGCTAACTGAAAAGTCCATCCAGTATTTCTAAGGAGTCTATGAAAAGGCTAAGGATCGCAACAACTACGAAAACATAAGCAAGGTTAGATTGAAAAGTTTTATGAGCTTTATGAGATGATTTTATCAGAAAGATATTCAGTTTGAAGCATTTAATCTATAAATTGTCTTAAAAGCCCTTAAGGCAGGGTTGAAGTTAACCCGATTATAATATTACTTATCTAAGAACCAACCCTAACTTATATGGTTACCTATGAACAAGTACCCCGATATATAAAGATCAAAGAGCAGGAGGCAACAAAAAATAGGCCATAAAAGGCATTTAAGAAAAGTGTGTGGTCATGTGTTTAGGTCTCTAAAAAAGAGGATGGTCTGAGAACGAAGAGGTAGAACACTTCCAAGAGTGACAAAGTATCCTTAAAGAGACTAATCTTGAAAAAAGAATGAGGAAACAGAATGAGAAGGTCTCCCTTAGAATAGCAAATGTTCAAAAAGAAAATTTTATACCCCTAACCATCCCTTTGGCCATATTATTCGAGGCAATCAAGGGAAAAGGCCTACTTAATGAGCTGAGAGCTTCTCTTACCCTATATGAGAAGCAAAATAAGGACTTAAGGATGAATATCACTAAGACCATTACCATACTACTGACAAATACATATTCTTAAGATACTAAGTGGACTGTCTAATAAGGAATAGGAACCTGAAATAATTTAGAACCGACTTAAAGAAGAAGCAAACTTAGCCAATTGAGAATTTAGAATCTTAGGACTATTCTCAAATAATTAGAACCATGATAATCTTAAGAAGCCCAACACTTGTAGGAGACTTAAATAGGCATAGAAAAAACTACTCTTCGTACTTATTGATGAGACACAAGGTAATGTGTAACACCCTAGCCGCTAAAACGTCTCAGGTTTAGGCAGTTCCCATTGTATTTACCAAGGAGGATGTAGAAGTTAGTTATTCATATGACGATGCGCTAGTAGTGACTGTGCAAATAGTTGGAATGGAGATAAACTGAGTGCTTTTTGACACAAGATGCTCAGTGGATATAATATTCAAAGAGATATTGGATGAGTCCAATATCAAGGACCTAAAGATAAAGAGAACACAGACCGCACTGTATAGATTTGGAGATAGTTGTGTTATGTCACTTGCAATTGTTAGTTTGTCCATATCTCTATGGAAGAAACCTTATGTTAAAACTATGATGGTAAACTTTGTGGTGGTCAATTAGACAATGCCCTATAAAGTTCTATTAAATAGACCCTTTATGAGAAATTTATATCAGACTGTGTAGGGCCCATTAACCCTTTAGTCCAACCAGCACTGGGATCACTATCCCACACTAGTTACCACTAGTCAGGCACTGGCGCACCCACACAACAACCTCAAGTTACTTGTGCCCCCAAGGAATCGAACCCCTGCCTCTATCTCCATGAAGGCCTTATAGTCCTTTAGAGGTTCGTCCTTATACCTATCGGGCTGGGTAGTCTTATGAATACAAGGACGAATCTTTAAATGCCTATAAGGCCTCCATAGAGATGGGGGCGGGGTTCGAATCCTTAGGGCGTAGGTAACTTGAGTAATTGTGTGTTGGGATGCCAGTTGCTCTGAGGTGTTATCCAGGTGGTAGACCAAGGTATTGGTGGGTCTCATACACTCTAACAATTTAAACACAGCCATGTCCATCCACTATTTAAAATTAAAATTCCCAACTGGAGAGTGAGGTTATTTGTGGGGATTAGAAGGCAACAAAGAGGTCCTAAGCAACCTTATCCAAAAGAACTTTCTACATCTTAATAATGGACTTGAGAGAAGAGAATAAGTTAAAATCCCTAAAGCCAATTGTGGAATTGATCTTAGTGCCCATTAAACCTAAGTCACTTGAGAAGGTGATGAAGATAAGTTCATAGTTAGAACTAAAGATTAAAGAAGAGCTGAGGGCACTAATTAATGAGTTCTCGAACATCTTTGCCTAGTGACATGAGACATACCAAGAAAAAATCCTATCTTGATATCTCATGTGCTAGTTATCGATTCATCTTTTAAGTCGATCAAGCAAAAGAAATGAGTTTTCAATCAAGAAAGAAATGAAGCTATCACACCAAAAGTCAAAAAGCCCTTAGTAGTAGAGTTCATCTAAGAAGTCCACTATCTTAAATGGTTAACTAATGTTGTGATGGTTAAAAAAGCCAATGGAAGTAGAGAATGTGCATAAACTTCACAAATTTAAATAAGGCCTAACTAAAAGACAATTTTCCACTCCATAAAATAGACCAGTTAGTGGACTCCACTGTTAGGCACACACTCCTTAGCTTTATGGATGCTTTTTTAAGATAGAACTTGATCAAGATATTTCCTCCCAACAAGAAGAAGACATCATTCATTACCCATCAAGGGACTTATTGTTATAAAGTAATGCCATTTGGGTTAAAGAATGAAAGTTTCATCTACCAAAGACTCGTGAACAAGCTATTCAAACTGCTGATAAAGAAAAGTATAAAGGTGAATGTGGATGATATGATAGCAAAATCAGTTTAGTTCGAGGACTATGTGGATGACCTGAAGAATACATTTAAAATTCTGAGATAGTATAATATGAAGCTAAATCTTGAGAAGTGTACATTCAGAGTCGAATTGGAAAAATGCTTAGAATTTATGGTAAGCTAAAAAGGAATCGAGACCAATCCATATAAAGTTTAAACAATCCTCGAATGAAATCCCTAATCATTGCCAATGGAATTCAAAGTCTAACATGCCCAATTGTTACTCTTAGTAGGGTCGTATATAAAGCTATTGTTTAAATTTTTTCAAGATATCAAAAGTAAGAGAAGATGAGGTAAACTCCCTAATTTGAGGAAGCTTTTAAAAAGCATAAGGCATACCTAGCCCAACCACTCTATCTCACAATACCAAAGACTAAAGACTAACTGATCATATACTTGAGGGTCTTAACATAAGCAATAAAGGCAATTTGGTTAAAAATGAGAAGGGAGCCCGAAGATCTATATACTTTACCACTAAAGCCTTCACAAATCTTAAAACCTACTACCCCCTGACTAAAACGTTAGCATTGGCACTGGTCATGGCAAGACGAAAAGTACAACCATACTTTCAAGCCCATACTATAGTTATCCTTACCAATCAGCCCTTGAAACAAATCCTCCACAAGCCAGACCTATCTAGACAATTGATTAAATTAGTAGTCGAACTAGGTGAATTCGATATTCACTTCAAGCCAAGAATGGCCATCAAAGGAAAAGCCCTTACAAAATTTATTGTAGAATATACCTATAATGACATGGTTGTACCCAAAACTCCATTTGAAAACCCCTTTAGATAAATAGACTAACAAGTAGCTCATTGCCTCAACTTAGACACTTTTCATTGATGAAGCTTCTAACCTTTAAGGTTGTGGAGCTGACATTATTCTTAATAGCTTGAAGGAAGATAAGCTCAATTATGCTATCAGATTTGGCTTCCTGACTTCAAACAATCAAGCAGAACAACCCTTTTAACTGAACTGAGAGTTGCCTGGTCACTCCTTGCCAAGAAGTTGTAACACCCCAAATTTTACATGTATAAAACACAAGGCAAAAGGAGGATGCTATTAATTCTATTATAAAATCAAAGTACTATACTTTACACATTCCATGAAAATTCATCAAACTAAAAGTTTTCAATATCTCTCCATATAAAAATTAAGATAAATCTTTAAAATAACGCCATAACATTTTAACCATTCTTAGAACTTAAGAAAGAAAATAAAAACTAAAACTACTAAAAACATAATTTTCTCTTATTAAGTAATAGATAGTTTTCTGAATGCCCAACTCTAACTCTAAGGCAACTCACCAAGCTAAAACATAATTTGCAAACATGTTAATGGCGAAGGGTGAGTCGTCGACTTAGTAAGTAAAACCATTCATAATGTATGAGGGTTCCTGTTCGAAAGGTTGCAAATAATTTTAAAATATCATCAATAATATTAATAAAATATTTTAATTTCAAATTTATCAAAGTAAAATTCTTCAATATCATAAGTCAATATGAAAATCAATTCAATAACAATTTTTGTACACTTTTATATCTATCAAAAGTGCACAGAGAAGGTTACTTATGTCATATAGTATCACCTATACTCCAGATGACTTGGCTAATATCTAAATCTTATAATGTCACCTGTACCCCCGGTGACCCGACCGATATTCATATGTAGTATGCACATTCAGAAAAGATACCAGCTGCCAAATTGTATATTATGTCAATCGATCAATATCATATGACTATAGACAATGAGCCAAAATATTTTCTTTAAATTTCAAATTCAATAATCAATTTCAAATTCAATAATCAATTCATTTCAAATATCATAGCTTCAGTTCTTTCATAATAACCTAGCTTGCAATAGTTTACTCAATTAACTCAAAATCGAACCCATAATTTTGAGTTACCATATAGAGATCTATAATTTTGTAATCTTGTTTAAAGATATATTTAAAATAATAAACAAATTATTTGTTTGAAAACTTCGAAAAATATATAAACTTTAAAGATAAATTATACTTTTAATCAAAATCAGTGGAAAATCATTCAATTAGAAAACCATAAATAAAAATCATTCAATTAGAAAACCATGAATAACTTTCAAAAGTAATAATAAATTATAAGTTTCTTAAAGCATTTTCTATATTTTGAATATCATAATAACAACATTTTCTATTTGAAAATAAAAGGGATACATTATGAATGAAGTTACTTATCTCAACAAAAGTCAAATACCTTAAAGAATATCTCTACTTATTTAAATACTGCAAGTATCCTATTCATCAAGATAACAATTTATTACCTTTCATAATCATTCTTCAACTAGATATATCTCTTAACCTATTACTCTTCTATTTATTTCAGTATTTAACAATAAATACTCTGAAATTCGTATCTCATATTTTGTATATTGTATTCATATGAACTCTATAACCATCTATAGTAGATACATAAGGATTCAACATATAATTTATTTGGAATATTTGGTTTAGCAAAACTATTAAAAACAAATTAATATTTTTGCTTGACAGAATTTGTCAAACAATTTTTGTATGTAAACATAGTTTTTAAGTTAGTTCATAAAATATTTTGCAGTTACTTAAAAATTATGAAATTGAAACTTAAATAACTAGACATATATCAAAGTTGGTGTACAAAATTTTAGAATTTTTTAAGATCATTTAGTAGGTGAAACTATTTTCTCAATTCTCATTTAATGCTGAAAATTTTGTTTTCCATGTTTGCAATCACTACTTTAAAAATTCATGAAAAATTAAATTCTTGAAGATTTTTATTGAAACAAAATTTTATGGAATCCTTATTGTATTAAATTTTAAATAGTAAAAAGTTTGGTATGAAAATACATTTTTATTAATACAGTTTATTTAGAGAAATATATAGTATTGTTAAATTCTTTGTTTTTCTAGGATCACACTTACTACTTAATATACACACACATATATATATTTAAAAGTAAAAATATAAAGAGTTCTTGATAAAATCAATGTTTTAATAATAATTATGAAGGATAATTCGTTTGAAAAAATAAGGTTTATAAAATAATTATTCAAAATATTAATTTACTTATGGCAATACACTACTCATAAACTTAACACTTAATTTCTACTTTACATAATCTCTTTCTCATTTCTATTCTATATAACATCTTCATAAACTATTTTCATTGCCATTTCATCATAAAAGCATATTAATTAGGTATGAACTCTACATAATTATAAAAAGTATAACTAAAGAAATTATAGTATAAAAATGAGAAACATACCCATGAGCAAGATTCCATTTAATACTTAACTATCTTCTTCTCATTCCTTTTTAAATCACCATTTGGTTGTTCTATGACTCAACACTCTCTACTCATATACACACACTCTAACTTTAATTCTTTTCAATCAATTCTACACTCTTTCTCATATAGACACCATTTATATATAGTATCTATTTGAGTGATACATGATGATTAATTCACTCACTTATAGTAGACATGTTAGGTTTGTAAAGAGTCATCAAATTGGAACCTAATTAGGTATTTGTTTACTAAGTGCTTATGTTTGATGATATTCATCATTAGGCATAACTTTATCTAAAGCATACATAATGGGTCATCAAGATAGAATCAAATTAGGTACTTATTTGTTAAGTATTTGTGTTAGGTCATATTCATCACTAAGCATAACATTATCTAAGCATATGTATAAGTTATTAATGAATGAGTCATCAAGATATGATTAAATTAGATACTTGTTTGCTAAGTGTTTTTGTTAGGTCATATTCAACGCTAGGCTTAATTATATCTAAAGCATATGTACAAGTTACAAAAATATAATCTAGAGAATGCTTACAAATTTCAGTGTATTACAATTCTCTCCCCCTAAAAGAAATTTTGTCCTCGAAATTTATACTCACCTTAAGCTTTGAAAATGTGTGGATACTTGTCTTCATTTCCTCTTCTCTTTCCCATGTGGCTTTCTCTACGATATAGTTCCTCCAATGCACTTTCACTAATGGAATTGCTTTATTCCTTAGCACTTGTTGCTTCTTATCCACGATCTCTAATAGTTGCTCCTCGTAAGACATATCTTCTAAAATTTAGATTGGTTGGTAATCTAACACATGCGAAGGATCTGTCACATATGTTTTTAGAATAGATACATGAAATACATTATACAATCTTGACAAAGTAGGCGGCAAAGCTACATGGTAGGCTACCGAACCAATTTTCTCAAATACTCCAAAAGGTTTAATAAACCTAAGGCTAAGTTTGCCCTTCTTTCTAAATTGAAATACTTATTTCCATAGTGATACTTTTAAGAACACATAATCCTTTTCTTCAAACTTTAAATTCCACCTTTGATTGTCTACATAACTTTTCCTTCTGCTCTGTGCTGTACAAAGTCAATCTTTAATCAACTTGATTTTATCAGCTATAATTTGTACAAATTCTGGCCCTAACAATCTTCTTTCACCAACCTTATTCCAACAAATAGGTGACCTACACTTCCTCCCAAACAATGCCTCATATAGTGCCATGCCAATACTAGAGTGAAAACTGTTATTGTATGCAAACTCAACCAAATAAAGATGTTATTCCCATCCACCACCTAAATCCAAAACATAAGCTTGATACATATATTTAAGTGTTTAAATAGTTCTTTCTGATTGCCCATCAGTTTGAGGGTGAAATGTCATGCTAAAACTCACATTTGCCTCTAATTCCTTATTTAGATTGGCACAAAACTTTGATGTGAAATACTGATCTTGGTCAGAAATAATGGATACTAGTACTTCGTACAATCTCACTACCTTCAGTAAAAATAACTTGGCCAATTGTCCTAAGTTGTCATTATTCTTCATTGCCAAGAAATGAGCTGACTTACTTAATCGATCAATGATTACCAATATAGAGTCACATCCTCTTTGAGAGTGAGGTAATCCAGAAACAAAATCCATTGTGATGCGCTCCCATTTCCACTTAAGAATAGGAAGTGACTGCAAAGGGCCTCCTTGTCTTTGATGCTCAATTTTACTTGTTGACACACTAAACATCGTGACATAATGTAGCAACATCATTCTTCATATTTCTCCACCAGAAATTCTCCCTCAAATCACATATATCTTGGTACTGCTTGGATGTATGCTGTATAGTGACTCATGAGCCTATTTCATAATTTTTGCCTTTAAATCTTCATCTGCTGGTACACAAAGGCATCGTCCCAACCATAGTACATCCTCATTGCCAAGTTTAAATTTAGATCTAAGCCTTTTTTCACTTCTTCAACAAGTTTAATAATTTGTAGGTCTTTGTTTTGTCCTACTTTAATTCTATCAATCAAAGTAGGTTGCATTGTTAAGTGTACAAAAAAATTAGCTTGACCACACATTACAACTTCAATTCTTAACTTCCTTAGATCCTCTAGAATATGAGTCTGATTGGTAACGAGATAAGCCATACAACCAGATATTTTTCTACTAAGTGCATTAGCCACTACAATTGCCCTACCAAGATGGCAATTGATGGAACAATCATAATTCTTCACTAACTCTAATCACCTCTTTTGTCTAAGATTTAACTCTTTCGAAGTCAAAATGTACTTCAAACTCTTATAATCTATAAATATCTCACATTTCTCCCCATAAAGGTAATGTCTCCAAATTTTTAGCGCAAAGACTATTGCTGCTAACTCTAAATTATGTGTTAGATAATTCTGGTCATGAGTTTTCAATTATCTAGATGCATATACCACAACCTTGCCATGCTGCATCAGAAAGCAACCCAATCCTTTTCTAGAAGCGTCACTATATATTACAAAGCCACAACTTCTAGAAGGAATAGTTAATACTGGTGCAAATACCAATCTATTTTTAAGTGCCTGAAATTTTCTCGCATGCCTCACTCTATTCAAACCTAACATTTTTCTTAGTTAAGTTAGTTAATGGAGTTGTAAGACTAAAGAAACTCTCGACAAAGCATAAATAATAACCGACTAAACCAAAGAAACTCCTCACCTCAGTGACATTAGAAGGTCTCTTCCAATTCACGATTGCCTCTACTTTAGTGTGATCCACTAATATCCATCCTTTGTCACTACGTGTCCCAAGAACACCACTCGATCAAACCAAAACTCATATTTCTTAAATTTTGCATATAATTTCTCTTTTTGAAGAGTGACACGTGCAGAATATAGGAGTTTATTTCCAAGTACAGGATTGTCGAAATAATAAATAACTCGATGAGAACGGGGTTGATCCACAGGAAATTTAAGTGTTTAAATAGTTCTTTCTGATTGCCCATCAGTTTGAGGGTGAAATGTCATGCTAAAACTCACATTTGCCTCTAATTCCTTATTTAGATTGGCACAAAACTTTGATGTGAAATACTGATCTTGGTCAGAAATAATGGATACTAGTACTTCGTACAATCTCACTACCTTCAGTAAAAATAACTTGGCCAATTGTCCTAAGTTGTCATTATTCTTCATTGCCAAGAAATGAGCTGACTTACTTAATCGATCAATGATTACCAATATAGAGTCACATCCTCTTTGAGAGTGAGGTAATCCAGAAACAAAATCCATTGTGATGCGCTCCCATTTCCACTTAAGAATAGGAAGTGACTGCAAAGGGCCTCCTTGTCTTTGATGCTCAATTTTACTTGTTGACACACTAAACATCGTGACATAATGTAGCAACATCATTCTTCATATTTCTCCACCAGAAATTCTCCCTCAAATCACATATATCTTGGTACTGCTTGGGTGTATGCTGTATAGTGACTCATGAGCCTATTAAAGTAGAATTAAAATTACAAATTATAAAAACTTTTAAGATAATTAATGCAGTAGAAGATGTTTGCAAATATTAATTCAATTAACCAATTCAAATAAAAGTTAAGGTTAGGGGGATCCACTTTTGGTATAAGAAGTAAGAATATATTTAACTCTTTTTATAACTCAATTGGAATCCTCACACAAAGGAGGTTCCAACTGAAAAATATAACAATTAAAGTTGATCATCATTTATATATTGATTATTATTTATTTCTTTCAATTATTATATACCAAATCTTATAAATGGGTTCAAGTATTTATTATGCTAATCTTTATATTTGTCTACAATAAATCAATACTCCCACTTTACAAGAAATGGTATATACACTAAATCTTATAAATGGTTTTAAGAATTTATTGTGTAAAGTATAAAGTTTGTCAATAATAAATCAAGAATCACTACTTTAGAAGAAAGGGCATTAATTCTACAAACAAAATAAATACATCATATATAAATTTGCATAACTTAAGAATAAAGCATTAAATTCATGAATAAGTGTTAAGCATATCTTATTACCTTGCCAAGAGCTTCACCCTTTCATCTTACCATAAAGAAAATTATTTGGACATAATAAAACTAAAGAAAAAGAAAAGAAATAGAAGAAGAAATAATATGACTTAATAGTAAACAAGAGAAATAATATTACAAAGAGATAATACAAAGGACAAGTATTTTGAACTAAATTCTAATTTTCTAATTACATGCTTTAGGCATAAACAAGCCACCTATTTATAGAAAAATATGGATAAATCGAGACAAATTAGAGGGAACCACTTGGATGATGAAAGTCAAGAATGGTGGTAAAATAATTTGCATTGATTATCACTAAAGCACCCACTTGATTATCCAATTTAAAATTGATATGATACGAATTAGCTGTCACTCAAAACATCAAAGTTGTAGATAAGTCCCTTATATTTCCAAATTGAGTTGTCTTATAAGTATTAGATATGTACTGCTATAGTTATGGGTCAAATACTGATGATTGTTCAAACTGGGCCTGTACTGCAGATCAGTTCTATTCTAGGCTATTTTCACCCTCTAAACACTCGAATTTCAAATACTTTGTGAAATACAATATATTAGCCCATTGCGTCAGCTCTTCAAAGGATCAAGAATCACTCCAATTAGGTATTTAGCTAGAAAGTTATGCCTATTTTACTGAACCTACCACAAAACAGTTAAAAGATAATTAGGTATAATATTGGAAAGATACTTAAGTTAAGAAAATTAAATACAATAGTAATACAAAACAATAATGTAAAACTTTTATTAAATGTATAATTTTAAGTGTTCATTACATCCCCTAACTAGCTTATTGTTAGTCCATTGCAATTTGAGCATAAATAAATTTTGAACACTACCTAAGTATTTCAAACGAAACATCAGTTCAAGATCACAATCGCTATAAAGGTTATTTCAATTATAACTTGCAAAATTGTGTGTGTGTGTGAATTAAGCCAAAGCCTTCTTACCATAAACCACAACATATATAGCCTTAAAAAAAATTTCCAAGTAAAAACCTCAACTCCATATCTTCAAAGGTGAATAGCTTGTTTAATGGCTTAAGAATTCACTTATGGAGTTGGAAATAGATAATCACTGAAGAAAAAGTTATATTTAGGGACAGACAGACAAACTAACATTGATCTAAAGATAGGAAAATCAAATATTTAGAGTCAAACCATTATTGTCACATACTAGCTTCAAGACTTTAATTATTTTGTGCGAATCTTACGAATACAGAGTCTGGTGATAAGATTGCTTCCTAATGACTTTAGTATTCGAAAATTGAATGAAGACTTTATTGAACTAAATTGACTTCTTTTCTCTCTTTTTTTTTTTACTCTTTTTTTTTGTTTTTTTTAAAGACATAAGGAATCATAACAAAATAAGAGTAATTCATCACCATAATACTTTTCCAATTTTTTTTTCATCCTTCAGCTAAGCAACCAAATCATTCCTCATCCCAAATAATGTCATTCCAAATAAAAATTAACCATTTCAAAATATCAATGAAAGTTTGTAAACTGTTATCTCAAACCTCTCCACTCACTCAAAAAAGATATGTGAGTTTAGAAAAGAATATATATACTTAAACATAGAAATTCTTTTGGCTATATATATTGAATCATCCATCTTACCATAAGGCTTAGTATTGTTCTCAAGAAATAATTTCAGAAGTTATTCTTTAGTAACCTAGATAGAAAAAGTGATTTAAACTAAACAATTTTGAAATCATACATCGATAGCAAAGCAAATTTATTTACGCAAGAGTTACCAAAAACATAAGCAACAAACATAAAATACATTAAAAATAAACCAATTAGAATGTGTTTCAAAAGTTTAGTAATGTACTCTTTACTCTGCCATTCTAAAACTAGAATGCGTCTCAAGAATGCATAAATAAACCTTTTACTTATGCTATTCATGATGAATTCTTTTTTTTTTTATAAAGAACAAAATGATAACAGAAAAAAAATAACACTAACATTATATATCAACTATTCTCCCCTCAACCAGATTGAGACATTGTCCTCAATGTCAAAATATAGAAAGAGTAAAGTATAGAAGATATCACCTGAAACATCTTTTATTGAAAAGTTTTAATGGCCCAGTAGGTTTTATGCTCAAGTTCCACAGGTAAGTGACAAGATTTTCCATAAACTATCCTATAAGGAGACATACCCAATGAAGTTTTAAAAGCAGTTTTATAAGCCCACAGTGCATCATTTAGTCTTAAGGACCAATTTTTGCGATTTGGGTTTATAATTTTTTCTAAAATTTGTTTTATCTCCCTATTTGCTAATTCAACTTGTCCACTTGTCTGAGGATGATAAGGGTTGGCAACTTTATGAGTAATACCATATTTTTTCATTAATGTTTCAAATGGTCTATTACAAAAATGCTTACCCCCATCACTTATAATAGCTCGAGGGATTCCAAATTAACTTAAGATATTTTCTTTCAAAAATTTCATGACTGCTTTATGGTCATTATTTCTATATGAAATAGCCTTAATCCATTTTGAGACATAATCTACTGCAACTAAGATATACGTAAATCCAAATGATAACGAAAATGGTCTCATGAAATCTATCCCCTAACAATCAAAGATTTAAATAACAAGAATGGGGTTCAAAGGCATCATGTTTCATTTTGAAATTAATCACAACTTTTGACAATTTTTACACGTTATGCAAAATGCATGTATATCTTTAAATAAAGTGGGCCAATAAAATCCACACTATAAGATTTTTACAGCTGTTTTCTTTGATAAGAAATGTCCCTCATATGCTTCAGAATGACAAAATTCAATAACTTTACTTACCTCATTGTCAGGTATGCATCTTTGAAATTTTGGTCACGACAATATTTGAAGACATAAGGAACATCCCAACAAAACTTTCTTACCTTAGTTAAAAAATTTCTTTTGTCTTGAGTATTCAATTGAGGTGGCATTTCTCCTGTTACAAGAAAATTAACAATATTAGCATACCAAGGTATTGTAACAGTAGAAAATAAAAATTCATCGAGAAAAGAATCATTAATAAGTGTTATTTCTGTTGATGAATCCAGTGTGAGTTTAGTGATCTGCAATAACATTCTCAGCTCCATTCTTATCCTTGATAGTGATAATAAATTCTTGAAGCAATAGAATCCATCGAATCAGTCTTGGTTTTGCATATTATTTTGACATTAAGTACCTTACAGCAGCATGGTCAATAATTCAACAATTGAAGAACCAATTAAGTAAGAACGAAATTTGTCTAATGCAAATATTACAGCAAGTAGTTCTTTTTCAATTGTTGTGTAATTCATTTGTGCACTGTTTAAAGTTCTACTTGCGTAATAAATTACATAGGATTTACTTTCCTTTCTTTATCCTAATACAGCACCAATAGTATAGTCACTAGTATCACACATAAGCTCAAAAGGTAAAGATCAGTTAGGAGATTGTATGATAGGAGCAGATGTTAAAAGGCCAATTAATTTTTCAAACGAATTTTGACACTCTTGAGTCCACTTAAATGATACATTTTTTGCTAAGAGATTACAAAGAGGTTTAGATATAGCACTAGAGTTTTTTTATGAACCTCCTATAGAATCCAGCATATCCTAAAAAGGATCGAATTTCTCTGACTATTTTTTATGGAGGCAAATGTGTAATGAGTTATAGAATCCAACATGTCCTAAAAAGGATCGAATTTCTCTGACTGTTTTTTATGGAGGCAAATATGTAATAGTTCGACTTTTGCCTTATCCACTTCAATTCCCTTAGAAGACACTACATGTCTCAAAATAATTCCAGAAGTAACCATATAATGACATTTTTCCCAATTTAATACTAGGCTCTTTTCTTCACATCTTTTAAAGATATTTTTTACGTTTTCAAGACAATTATCAAAAGAATTTCCAAACACAGTTAAATCATCCATGAAAACTTCTAAATAATGCTCAATCATGTCATTAAAAATGCTTAACATACATCTCTGAAATGTTGTTGGGGCATTACAAAGTCCAAAGGGTATTCTTTTAAAAGCAAAGGTCCCAAATGGGCATGTGAATGTAATCTTTTCTTAGTCCTCTAGTGCTATAAAAATTTGATAATAGCCAGAATAATCATCTAGAAAGCACTAGTATGAATGTCTTGCTACTCTTTCTATAATTTGATCAATGAATGGTAAAGAAAAATAGTCTTTTCTAGTGGCTGAGTTTAACTTTTTATAATCTATGCACATCCTCCAACTAGATGAGACTCGAATTGGTATTAACTTACCTTTTTCATTTTCAATGACGGTGATTCTAGATTTTTTTTATATTACCTGAGTAGGACTTACCCACTTACTATCTGAGATAGGATAAATAATTCCTACTTCAAGTAATTTAAGAACTTCAGCTCTCACTACCTCTTTCATATGTAGATTTAATCTCCTTTGAGGTTGTTGGGAAGTTTTGACATTATATTCTAGGTGTATTTTATGTGTGCAAATCAAATGATTAATACCATTTATGTCTTTTAAACTCCACCCAATTGCATTTTTATGCATTTTTAATAATTCAATCAACTTACCTTATTGTTCGCTTGTGAGTGTAGAAGAGATTACCACCGGGTAAGTTTGTTTATCTCTAAGAAATGCATATTTCAGTCTTTCAGGTAGAGATTTTAACTCCAACTTTGAAATTTTGTTCTGTTTATCCTCATTTTCTCCCAATTCTTCAAATTTTAGTTTTCATTCTTTATTTTCAATCACCTGTACAAAGTCAAGTAAAGAACATATGTTAGAGATTTCAGGATCTAATTGTATATTTGACTTAAATGAATTTATTAAACATATTTCTAAGGGATTGGTAGAACTCCTTTTTTGAATATGATCCTCCATAATCGTTTCAATCATGTCATCTTCTTCACTTTCATTCTCCATTTCATATGATTGCTTACACATATTGAAAACATTAAGTTTAAGTGTCATGTTTCCAAATGAAAGCTTCATTACTCCATTCCTGCAATTAATCAAAGCGTTAGAAGTTGCTAAAATGGATGACCAAAAATAACAGGCATAGGATTACATCCTTTAATTGGTTCTGTGTCTAAGACAATAAAATCCACATGATATATGAATTTATCAACTTGAACTAAAACATCTTTTACTATCCCTCTTAGTATTTTTATTGATCTATCAACAAGCAACAGAGTTACAGAAGTTGATTTTAACTCACTGAGATTGAGCTATTGATAAACTAAATACGGCAGTAAATTTACACTAGCACCAAGATCAAGTAAGGCTTGTTCAATTTTATGACTTCCAATAATACATGAAATTATAGGACAACCAGGGTCTTTATATTTCAAAGCATTATTATTCTGAAGAATGGCACTTACTTGTTCAACTAAAAATACTTTTTTTTTTCACATTCTGTTTTCGTTTTACTATGCATAAATCTTTTAAAAATGTTGCATAAGAGGGAACCTATTTAATAGCATCCAGTAAAAAAATATTAACTTTTAACTATTTGAAGATTTCAAAAATTTCAGGATTATGATTCATCTTCTTGGTGTTACGTAATGCATGAGAAAATGGGGGTAGAGGTGAGGGTTTGGTATTTTCTTCATTAAGTGTAGGTTCAATACTTTCCTTACCCTTAGAAATTGATTTATCGCTCTCATGAGGTTCAGGAATGTCTTTTTCAATAATTTTACCACTTCGAAGAGTGATAACTATTTTAACTTGATCTATGTGTTGGCTTCTTGAACTACATGTATTTGAGTTATGTTGTCCTTTGGAGTTTGGTTGTGGTTGAGAAGGAAATTTTCCTTTCTTATGAATGTTCAGTGCAGATGCAAATTTAGTAAGAGTATCTTTCAAATCAGTAAATGTTTGAGCATTTTGAGAATTAACAGACTCTTACTTTTCAATGAATGTAGGCAAAGTTTCTTTAAGATTTTTCCTAGGAGGTGGGACATATGGTGTATAACCTTAATGATTTTGAAAATATTTTATCTATCTGCTTTAACCATACTTCAACAATTAAACGGTCTGTAGTCCCATGAAAGACAGGTGGCACTAACTTCTTGAACATTTCCAAAGTTATCGTGGCTCCACTATCTGTGGCACTATCTTGACCTCAAACTTTAGCATTACCTAAAGAAATACATTTTTCTTGAGGTAACTCCTTAATCAGCTTATTTTGAGATTCTACAAGAAATACATTTTCTCTAACTTTCCCCCTCCTTCTGACAAGGCCTTTACCGTATTTTTTAAAGGGACTTGCTTTTTAGCCTCAGCTAACTCCCTCCTAAGGTCCTGGGCCTTCAAACCTTCATAAAGGCCTTTAAGGACAACATTTTGGCAAAGAGATAGACCATAAACTATCTAAATGAGCGAATCAAAGTCAAGATAACTTGCCTAAAAGCTATAGAGAACTTTACTTAAAATAGTAAAAAGTAAAAAGACCCACCTCCGTACATTCATAAGTGATGTGTGAAATCCCATCTGCTGAGCACGACTCAAGTCAATAGATCTCTTCCCTTGCCTAATAAATGAGAGCAAGTGCTCAAACTTGCTATAAGAGCCATCACTTAAACTGCTCAAAGAAAAAGTATAAGGATTCGCCATCACTAGCCTTTGTACAACCCCCTCAGTTGATTGGCTCATCCATTAAAAGAGTGAGACTAGCCTCTAATGAGGTTCAAGACTCTCGGGATGACTACTAAGGAGGATATGGTGGCATATGCTCTGAGGCATTCCTTGCATTGAGGTCGAAGAGCTAGCTACTATTTCCCCTTCTCAGCCTCAAATGGAGCCTTATAAATTGACACCCTATAAGCCTCTGCGAAATCTTTAAGTGCAGTCCTACATCCTTACCCATGCCTGAGCAGGTGCCTATCCATTCCCAGAGCAGCAGGCCTCAAAGATTGCTCTTAGTGTCGGGCATATTTCTTGTTGTTGTCCTCACTTAGTATAGTTATAAAAAATATAAACAAGGGAAAACTAGTATAAAAAAATCCATATAAAAAATATAAAGGCTAGATATGAACACTCACTCTTCTTTTTAGAATTTCTTAGAAGATGACCACCCCGACTATTCTTCCTAACCAAGGGAACCTCTTCCTCCTTGAGATCACTCGAATTAGCTATGTCTCATACTTTTTTTTAATCACTCAAACTAAAAAACCCAAATTGACTTAGAGCCGACATAATTCCTAATAAGAAAAAAGACTCGATCTTCTTTAGTTTTAAAAGTGAGGCCGATCACTACAACCCGAAAGAAAGAACAATTAATAAAAGAAACCCTGAAATCATTATTATAATGGGCTCAAAATACTAAAAAGCAAGAAAATTGCTCTCACGTATTTATAGATTCCTAAAGTGCAGAAATAAGCATTCTAGGGATGTACTAAGAGAAAATAAAGTGTCCTACAAGACAAGATTATCAAGAATGATGACTTGCTAGTGTAAAAAAAGTGTGGAAAAATGTAACCACCAATAAAAGTACTAGCTGAAATCATAAAAAAGAAGGTCATGAAAAAACCTTATAAATAGTTATAATGCTTTCTCTTTCTAAAAAGTCAAAACGTGAAAGCAAAAGTTTCTTTCTCTAAGAATATAGAAAAATAGTGAAAATAATGAAAAACAAACACTTTTATACAGAAACTTTAGGACGAATCTTAGCCGTTAATTAAATTAAATAACCTCTTATGAAGCCATCCAAATATGTCTTTTCAATTGCCAAGGACAACCAATGAAGTTTCCAAAGCCATTGAGTTTTCAAAGGATATAATGGCCAAAAAAGCATCTATGTCACCTAAGCTGCTTTAAGAGTAAGACTGATGATAAAGGCATATGATTCAAAAAGATGGCTGCATTTATTGCTAAATAACATACTAAAATTCAAACTATCAATACTTGAGGACCCTACCATATAACCTCTTGGACAAATGAAGCTCTCTGGCATGTTTAATTGACCAAGCAATAATCACATTTACAAAAGTATTAAAAAGAGTTCTTTATTGATAATAATAATATTTTATACCTTAGAGGGAGCACAACTTAAATTATAAAAAATTGAAAAAAGGAAAAGCCTAAGATTAAAGAGTAAAAGCTTAATTTTTAGCAGCGTCAAAAGTAGGGACATCTCCAGTTTAATGACCCTTCTCAATTCAGGAGTAGGTGTGCTTAGGACAGGCTAGGAAGGAACCAACTCTTTTGCTTGTGGAGTTGAATCCTTAACTTCATTGTCTGTCCCCTCTTAGCTAGCGAGTAAGTCATCTAACGAAGAGAGGTATAACTTATGGTAATGGGCTTTTAATAGGTCAATCACCCTATTAAAGGCCTGAGTCACCCCTTCCGCGAGTCGATCATCATAAGCCTCAAGCTTCTAAGCGAACTCTTTGTTCTTCTTTAAGAGGATGATATGCATCTCCCGAAGAGTTGCCATTTGACTCCTAAGCTTCTTAACCCCTGACTCTAGAACTAATGCTTTGCTCTATCGCATTAACATCAACCTTCCCAACTTTAGCAATTACTTTAGCTTCAGCATCCATCATTCTAGTTGAACACTTGCTAAGCTCTCGCTCAAACCCCTTCATTTTTTTTAGCCTCCTTTAAGTCCTTCTTCAACTTCACCTCCTTGACCTAGGTCACTACTGACATTTGCTCATTGGTTACCATTTAGTAGAGAGTATTATAGTGACTAGTAAGGGCAAAGACCCTCTACAAGAAAAACTCAGCTGTGTAGTAACAAAAAGATGATATTAAAAAGCTAGTGAAATTCCAAAACAAAATACCTCTTAGATACATCCTAAGCTGTGTGTAAGAGATTGGAAAGTATTGTATGTTATAATAAGAGTAGCACAATCTTTTAGAACCACACATTTTGCCTCCTTCATTAAAGGTGCCAGGTGCTCATACTTCCCTCTCTTCAAGAATTAGAGGTTGAACGGGTGTAAAGATGCGGGTGATGCCTCGACCAAGGTCTCAAACTAAAAGATAACCCACTTTAGACCTTGATCACTCAGTTATCCCCATTCAATTGAAGTGGTAGAGGCAGCGGGGATTGTATATCTATAGTAGTAGGCGTTAGACTTATAAGAGCAGGTGGTGAGCCATCGACTAGCCTTTTTTCCTTTAACAGCAATAGAGGCCTTAGCAAGCCCCTTGTTCTTATCACTAAATGAGCATTTTAAATTGGCCCATTCTTCTTATCACTAGATGAGCCTTTCAAATCGGCCCTTCTCTCAGATCCCTTACTTGCTTTCTTTGTACGATAAACAAGCAGATTCAAAAGATTTTTTGATTTTTTATTTAAACCCCTAGCGTTAGGAATATCACTTGGGTAAAAATGTTTCTTTTTTTCACCCATTGCTAGAAGATAGGAAAAAAAGAAAGAGACAAGTAAACAAAAATAAATAAGATGTCAATCAGATAATCGATTACTATAAAACTCAAAAAGTTACCTCTTCTTTTTTTTCCTCTTGTTTGTGACCTAGGTAGCTCGCCTACAAGACCAATGCTCTTTAAATTACTTTGGGAAATAAGTTCCCTATAAAGAGCACTATACGCTTGAGCTTTAACAACTTGGTTTTTTTCTTCCTTCAAAAGCTTAAGCTTAGTCACCTAAAATGTGGTAAAAAAAGAATAAAGATAATTAGAACAAATACAAATAAGGACACTAGGACTCTGAAAACATAACGAATAAGAACTTGACTTATAGATAATCTAAGGATGGGACTAAAGACTAAGAAACCTAGCACACTCATGCCTTTAGTCCCCACTAATAAAAAAACCAAAGGTGTTTCTACCCAGGATTACTCAAAGGCAAATCCCATACAGGGGCAATCTTCTTCTCACCATCAAACTAATTGTGGTAATGAAAACTCTTCTACTTATTGGCGTTTGCCCTAATCTGGTACATTTCTTAGAGTTTAGGGAATGAGGGGTCATTGAAACTAATCTTATGCCATATAACATATAAGTTGACCAATATCTTCTAAAAATTCAAATTTAACAAATAAGGCAAAGGTGGGCGAGCATATCCACAAAGTTTGGATAAAGAGGTAACCTTAACCTCAAGTTAAAAAATAAATAAAAAATTAAGGGCCACCTCCTTAGTTGGTGGTATACTTACATATTCATCTTCTTAGGGAACTTTCAAGGTAACAATATCTAGAATACTAAACCTCTCCCTCAATTGGACAAGGACTTTCTTATAAACACTCAAAAGGTGATAAGGTAAGCAATCTAGTTCAAAGGGAACATCATTATTAGTTTAAGGCACAAATCTTTTCTTTTTTTTTAGGCTTAGCCATCTAGCCAAAAATTCTCACTTAAGAAGCATGACATGACATTATACCACTATGTGTCCACTTAGAATCAATAGTACCCACAGGTAACTCTATAGCATCCCCTCTAGAACCTCAAACCTTCCGAACACTTCCACTCTCTATTTCTCAGGCTGTACTATTCTTAATAGCCAAGCCCTCACTAAAATGACCAGACTTATGACTAGATATGTTCCCAGAGTTGTCAACAGAAGACATGGTTTTAATACCTAAGAAGGTAAAAGGCACAACTCATCAAAATTCAACCTTAACGAACACTTAAGTCGAGGACTTAAAACAAGAACTCAAGTTTTAAAGAACACAAATCCAAAAGCACTAGATATAGAAAAACATATCAAAACAATGGAAGAAACAAAACCTAAAAGAATAAAAAATAACAATAAAATACTTGTATAAAGATTATGAAGTAGAAGAATCAGGCCAAGTCTCTCTTTAGATAGCCAAAGCTTTGCTCTCTAAAAAACTGTTAAATGAAATCAAAGTAGTAAAGTAAAGAGACTACTCTCTTATATATATGATTCTCAGAGCAATCATAGCTATTGATTTAAAATTTGAGGGCTGGAACACATTCAAAGGTAAAATGACTATTTAAACTAACATTTCCCTCTAATAAACAGCCTCTAGCCATCCAATTAGTGTTGATTCTCCAAGATGAGACCACGCCATAAAAAATTTAAAAAGGTGAGACTATTCTTTTATCTGCCTATCAGCATACGTTTCTCAAAGGGCTAACAACATTAAATATATCTTTGAAGGACAACTTCAAATATCCATCCCATCACTATTATGATGGCATGATAATGTTAAGTGGACCCAAGACCTATCAACAAAGAATATATCATTGATTAGCATACTAACATGCCCTACAAGGACCCGATATCTAAATAGAGCACCTTGACAAGTCATCAAAACAAGGACTCTGATCATCCTAATATTTCTAAGGCACTTCAAAGACTAGTTAATCCAGGGACTATAACTATGTAGTTTTTAGCCTTAACAAGTCAACATTTAAAATTGAGAGACTCTTATTTGGCCATAGATTCTGGCTATAAAATGCGACTCCAAATACTTTAGGGACACATAAGTTGCGGTCCACCATCGTAAAGCCCAACAGGTGGTGTCCTCAAACTAGCTTGAAGTCTTCGATCATTCAAGAGGAGTCATTGGCATTGGGTGTCCTCGACATCAAGTATCCTTCTTGACCAAACCGATCACCTTGGTCACATACTAGTGATCTAAAATAGACTTCTATAAAAAAATCATAGGATTCAAGATTCCCTCTATAAATATAACCCTTGTAATCTCAGTAGGAGTCCTACAAGGGTAAGGAAGGTATACTCTTATTTTGGTAAAACTCTAATAAATAAGTTCAAGAAGAAAAAAACTTTAGGCTTTCTAATTTTAATGGAATTCTACGACTATAAGAAAAAATTCATATCACAATCCTATAAATAGGGTCCAAATTGCTGAGCTAAGGGAGATTCTTTAAACTTTGAATAAGCCTTTTTATTTCTTTATCCCTTTTTATTACCTTTTAATTCTTTTTACCTTTTTTTTTAACTTTTATTGATTTAATCATTAAAGTGTCATCGCCAAAACAACCTCCAACGTGACCTAACTTATTTTTGGTTGTAAGATCTTCATCAAACACAACACAGTTAGAGCGAAACCAATTTTCATAAAACTCAGTTGCTTTATCAACTGCTATTCTAAAAAGAATAAATTTAGGTTATTAATTCGAGAATTGCCTAAATTTTTGCATCAATAGATTATAATTAGAAAGATACACAAAAATCTATTATTGATATGTATAAATGGGGATGCGAGGAAAGATACCATGGATCTCGATTATTGACGACAAGACTCCAGCCACTGTAACACGGTGCTTCTTTGTAGTCAATTGATGACAATAAGCCTCTCAATAGGCCCACTCCCAAAAGTAGCTTCTTTTTGGATCATTCATTCTTAGTCAAATATTGCCGACTTCGAACAATATTTTGGTAAATTTCATAAATGTTAGAGCTTCCTTGCTGCATACAAAATACTATCAATTTCGATGAAGGAAGCCAAAACACCAGTAATTTTATGAAGAATTCCAAAAAAAAAATGAATAATAAAGGATATTATGCGATGTATGCTTATTTTATCCCATTTGTCCATTAAAAAGGAACGAGAATTGATAATTTATAGACAGAGCCTATCCTATTGTTTGGTATTTCTAATAATTAATGTCGGGTTCCTTTCTGTGTCTACATTTTCAATAGCAAATGGAAGCATTAGGACTTTCAAGATTCTATTTCCCGGAACTTAAAATGTTCAATTATTATAACTTTTAGGACATCCTTAAATTTTGTCAGATATAATATTATTTTAGTTGTCTTTTGGTTAAAATAACATTATTTTAGAATATGTTTTAAGTTAAATGAATGATTTTGTTTTTTAAATAAGTCTATATTTTAAAAGCTTATAAACCACATGATACTGCTAAATCATCTATAAAGTTATCTTATAATTAATTTAAACTCAATCGTACTACATAAGTCGCATACAATTGGATTTCGTTTGCATGCCATTAAGGCATTAAGCAGTATCCTAGCCTTCATACTGCTCACATTGAAAGAAAAGGACGTCAAGGAAATATCCACAAATACAACATACTTAGAAAATGACAACCAAAGATCTCTCATCTATATATAATTATTGTAAACTATGTTGGTCCTTATATATTTAGGCAAAAAATAGGGGGCTTAGTGAAAATTTTTCAGAAGCAATTTACAAGCCCAAAACGCACGTCATTAATGGCAAAAATTCGTAATTTTTTTTTGCCAAAACTTAAAACAATGTTGTTTTTGGGCAAATTGAATTTCCCGCCAAAGATACTTTCTTCCTCCTTGGAAAGTTCTTCTTCTTCATGTTTATGTCGGCCAAATCAAATAGAGGGTCTTCTCGAGTTGAGTAGTATTCATGATCCTTTAACCTGAGCGCCATAGTGAACTTGTGAGTGATCCACCATACTTTAGTTTCATGCATGTTAAAGACCTTTCATGGTCTGATTACTGGGTGTCGCTGGATATGGTTCAATGCTCATAGAGTCCAATATGAGTAGATATGAGATCCGTCAGCTCCTATGGGTGAGTAGTATATCTTGATACTCCAAGAATTATATTTCAAAAAGTATTTTGGCCAAAAGCAAATACTCCAGAAAAAAGTTTTTCATAGGGTTAAATAATATTACAAAGGAGTTTACAGATATTATTTTACATAAATACAAATCTGGAGATATATTCATGAATGTGCTTATGGGAATTTGACAGTACTGATCTATGTCCTCGCACATCTGAGATATAATTGATGGAAGAAATATATATATGCGCTATAACTTCAACTTGTATGATCTAATGTGCTAATTTGTAATATCCATGATGTGTGCATAAGGAATTGATCACGGAGTAATGGAATAGTTTTATTTGATGAATAGGGCGTGGACCTAGAGAGTCCCGCAATATGAAGTGTACTTATCGTGCTTTAGGGCAACATACTGAATTGAATTGTTCAATCTAGTAATTTTCATCAAAGTCAAATATTTGTTTAAGGAACCCTTAGGATGCGTGCGTGTCAAGACTTACGTGTTAAGTATATTAATTAGTTAATAATTATTGTTGACCAATTAAATATTATCACGTGACACATAGTAAATCATTGGTTAAGTTGACTCAAGTGTGTGGTTAAGTGAGATCCACTGTGGGTTAACTTGGTAACCAAGTGAGGGCTTAAAGGTAATTTTATATATTTAATTATTTAATTATTAAATAAATAAGATATATATTTATTAAGAGTTAAATAAATATTTAATTTAAATATGGTTAAGAGTTAACCATATGGTTAGGTTAAAATAATATTTAATAATTTAATAATTAAATAATGTTTAACTTAACCTAGGTTAATAATTAACTAATGTTAGGTTAATTAATTATTTAATTACTTAATTGTTGGAAAACTAAGTTAACCTAACTTTAATTAAATGTTAACTTGAGTTAGGTTAATTGAATATTTTATTAATTATTTGGTGGCCAAGTTTTGCTGACCAAACTAGGTTAATTGTTAACTTGGGTTTGGTTAATTAATAAAATATTATAATAATTAAGAATTTTTATTATTTAATTATTAAATAATAAATTAACTTAATTAGAGTTAATAGTTAACTCTAAGGTTAAGTTAAATCTTAATTATTATAAAAATGTGAATTGATACAAATGAAGAGGTTGTTGTAATTTTGGTGGTTGGCTATGATGGTGAGATGAGAGGTTTTTGTTTTAGTTTTTAGGTATTAAAAACAAGAAAAACAAGAGAGCAAAATTTGTTCTTCTACTATTCATCTTCTCGTCTTAATATTAGGCCACCATTGTTGCATAAGAGTTTGGTTTTGATAAATTCAAATGTTGAATAAATTAAAAACAAATTCATAGTTTAAATGTTAAATTATAGATTAAGAGTTAATCTAAATAGTTTAAGTCTTAAACTAGTGCTGAAAATTAAGGCTGCTATTCTAGTGACTCAAGCCCATCCTATGGAGTCCTAAAATTGCGAACGGGTCCATTTCAGGTGGTAATTCAGCTTAAACTATTCTGAAGGATTAAGAGGTGATTATTCTCAATCTTGGTATTAATGTGATTAATATCTATTTAATTTGTTCATTACTGTAATAGAACAAATTTTATTGTGTTTATTGTTTAGGAAATTAGATTCTTAGTTTTCGCTACGCATATTATGTATGAGATGCATGTATATGTATTTATGAACAATGGACATGCACACATGGATACACGTACCTAATATAGTTTGGAACCGAAACACAACACCCAACAATTAGTAAAATAATTGATTTTATTGATTTCAAGATAATTAATTAGGCCTATAATTATAGATCTAGGTTCACCTAAATAATTAGTCTCATATTAAATGGATTAGTAAGATCAATGAACTTAGGCCCAATAAGATTGAATTTGATTAAGATTAATTAATTAAACTTAGTAATTATTTATATAGGAAATAATATTACGGTAGGGATATAAAACATAAGATGTTTCATAAATTATAAATCACATAACTAAAAATAGTGAGTGAGAGAAGGTACATAATAATGAACCCGTCTGTCTCCATTATTTATAAAACAACATGAGGTATAGGTGGCACCTCTTAATGCCTTTGTTTTTGTCCTCTCTATGGAGGATGTCCACCTATGTCAATATCAAAATTGACTTCCTAGATATAGTATTTAATTGATGTATTTTGAAATTGACATACCCTAATGTAGAAACTCTGAGTTAAGTCATACAATATGAAATAATTGGTTACACTCTCAAAGACATAATTTAATAGTTAATTATATCTTGATCGATATAAATGGTAGTTAGTAAGTAAAAAACAAAATGAGATATTTTGAGTTTTGCCTATTAATTTGAGATAGTCTCAATTTCAATTTAAAATTAATGCGATCTAACATATGCTGACAATTTAATTATTAAATTGAACTATTATGGATTAGTATAGAAATTTAATGTGCATTCATGCATCATGTTTACTATTCCCAAAACTATTATGATATTTATTCAAGTAAATTTAAAATTGTTTTTATTTATTTTAGCAACAATTTAGAACAAGCCCTATCATAGCTCTCTTAGCATATAAAAAATTGACTGGTGATAATTTTGTAAAATGAAAAAGCTATGTGAACATTGTGTTAATCTATTAGGATCAAAAGTTCATTCTTATGAAAGAGTGTCCTCCAGAGCCCACAGGCAATGTTGTTCATAATGTACGGGAGCATTATGACAAATAGATTTAAGCTAATAACAAGTTTTGCTGCCACATATTTGCTAGTATGAGTGACATGCTTAGGTTGAAGCACGAGCATATAAAGACTGCATATAAGATATATGAGTCTCTTCAAGTGATGTTTGGCCAACAATCAATAGTGCCGCCATAAAGCTACTCGTTGCTACATAAACGCAAAGATGAATAAAAGAGTTTCAGAGGGTGAGCATGTTTTGAACATGATCAATATCATGCATTAAATAGAGATTTATGTAGTCATCATAGATTAAAAGACACAAGTAAGTATAATCTTAGAGTCATTCACCTTTGCGTTTATGCAGTTCAAAACAAATAATGTTATGAACAAGCTGTTTATGATAATGCTCAGCTACTCAATGAACTATAAACCTTTGATGCTATATCAAAAGACAAGCCCAAAGAAGTTGAGACAAATGTTGTTAAAGCTAAGCCATATTCTTCCAAGAATAATAAAAGATGGAAAAGCACTAGTGGTGGTTCAGATTTTAAAGGATAGCCCAAGAAAGCCTTGAACGACAAAAAGAGAAGAAGAATGACTCCAAGGCAAAGAAAGGAAAATGTTTCCATTGTAGAGTCAAGGGGGATTAGAAGAGGAACTATAAAAAGTACATCCCTAAGCTAAATGAACAGAACAAAAGTAAATATGATTTACTAGTTTTAGAAGCTTGTTTAATGGAGAATGAATTAATTCCTTGGATAATTGATTCAGGAGCCATTAATCATGTTTTTTCTTTCTTGTAGATGTTTAGTTCTTCCAGGGGGCTTGTTGATGGATACTTTACCATGTGACTTAGTAATGGTGCGTTGTTTCAGTTTCAGCAATAGGAAAGGCTTGATTGAACTTTAGGAATAAATTTTTAATTTTGAATAATGTGTATTTTATTCTTAGATTCAGAAGAAATTTGATTTTTGTCTCAAAATTTCATGAGCAATTATTTGGTATTTCTTTTTATAATAATGAGATTATTATTGGTAGAAATGGTATAGATATTTGTTATGCAAAATTGAAAAATAGGCTTTACATTTTAAGGCTCGATGAGCCCTCATTGCTTAATTTTGAATTATTTAGAGTAGAACATCTTAAATCTACTAAAAAGCAAAAGGTTTCTTTGAGTGATGAACATAACTTTTGCATCTTAGGTTAGGTCATATCAATCTTGATAGGATTAATAGGTTAGTAAAGGATGATCCTTTAATAGAGCTAAATATGGGCATTCTTCTTATATGTGAGTCTTGCCTAGAAGGTAAAATGAATAAAAGTCCATTCTTAACAAAAATGGGAAAGAGCTAAAGAACCATTTTAGCTTGAACATACTAACGTTTGTAGTCTACTGAATGTACAACTAATAAGTAATTATGAATACTTTATTACATTTATTGACGATTATCGAGATATGATTATGTTTACTTAATGCAAAGAAAATCTGAGACTTCTAGAAAGTTCAAAGAATTCTTAGTAGAAGCTAAAAAGTGTTGAGATTTGTGCTTACGTGCCATCCCATAATGTATAAATATATAGTGATTGTATTTATATAATTATTATTTCTAATAAAATCGTTAATATTATTTTTATTAAATGGTAAGATGCTTGTAACGTTTTAGACATTGTATGATCTGAAGGAGTTCAGATTTGGTCTAAAAGAGTTTAGACCAGGGCTAAGAGTTAGCAACGCTAATAGTTATAAACACTAAGAGTTAGTGGTACTAAGAGTTAGCAAAATCTAATGAGTTAGAGCCTTGTCTGAATGGGACAATGACCTGAGAATATATTAGTAATAATATAGCTGCAATAAGTTGCAGATGGTGCTAAGAAATGTCATTATGCAAGTATGTTCTCAAACATAATGTTCCTGATCTAATTTCATCGATGCGGGTCTATCGGTGAAACTCATTATTATAGATTAGTGTATGTCTATATCTGGATGGTCCAGATGGTTAGTCTTAGCAAACCATGAGCTTAGTAGGAAGCTTGTATAGAGATGCAGGTATTCAGTAAGGACTGGATATTGAACAGACTCACGAAGACATCCAATAGACATCTCATAAAGCCGTCAATGGAAGGTCTTCCGAGTTGAGTAGTATTTGTGGTCCTTTGACCTGAGCGCCACGGTGGGCTTGTGAGTGATCCACCATGCTTTGGTTCCACACATGTCAGAAACCTTTCATGGTCTGACCGCTGGGTGTCGCTGGGTATGGTCCGATGCTCATGGAGTTTGGTGTGCATAGATATGGGATCCATCAGCTCATATGAGTGGGTTGTATATCCTAATGCTTTGAGATTGTATTTCAGAAAGTCTTGTGGCCGCAAGCATAAACCTCGGAAAAGATATTCCGAAAGAATAAACAATATCACAAAAGTGTTTGTGGATATTATTTTATGAAATATAAATTTGGAGATAAGTTCGTGGTTGAGCAAATAGAGATTTGACGGTGATGATTTATATCTCTGCTCTTCAAGGATATAAATGGTGGAAGGATTATACGAATATGTAATAACCTCAACTTGCATGGTCTAACATGCTAATTTGTAATATCCGTAACGTGTGTGTGGGACATTGTTCACGGACGTATGGAGGAGCTCTATATGACAAATTAGGTGTGGACCTAGAGAGTCTCACAATATGAAGTATACTCGTTGTGCACTGGGGTAGCGGATTGGATTGAATAGTTCGATCCAATAAATTTCAGCAAAAGAGAACGATTGTTTAGGGATCCCTCGGATTATACATTTGTCAAGACTTAATTGTTAAGTACATCACTTAATTAATTAACAAGGGTTGTTAATTAATTGAATATTGACAAATGACAAAATTTGTTCCATGATTTGATTTTACCTTTTTACCATTTAACCATGGTAGTAAAAATTAGTAAGGTAAAAAGTAATTATTCAAAATTATTTTGAATAATTAAATCATATATTATTATTATATTATTAGATAATATTATAATATATATAGATCATGGCATTGTATTTTAATACAATGAGTGGCCTAGATGTTGGCCATTTAATTACCCATTATAATTAAAGTAATTATAATTGTTAGGTAAAGATTAATTTTGGTGGCCATTATTCTAGTGCTTTGTTTAATTAATTCTAAATGGGAGACCAACAATAAAATTGGTGGAGCACTTCATTTTGTTTATTTTGTTTAATCAAAGTGTTGGATAAACAAAATGAATTTTGGCAAAACAATTCATTCATTCATTCAATTTTTGGGAGAAGAATTTGGCAATGGCAAGGAAGAGAGGTAAGAGAGAGTTCTTTGAGTTTTATTCTTTCAAGTGTTGAAAAATAAACAAACTTCTCTTCATCTCCTTCTTTAATGGATGGCCAAAAATGAATGATATGTAAATGGAGAAAAAGATAATTATTTTGCAAAGAGTTGTTCAAATAATTATCATGTAGAAATTATTTCTAATATTAATATACAAGAGTTGTATGTTAAAGATTTTTAATTAATACAAGAGTTGTATAGAAAATATTTACCATATCCATTTAAGAAACAAAAATTGTATTTAAAAGAGTTTGAATACAAGTGCTGAAAATTTTAAACACTAAGCTACCATTCTAGCTCCTTAATCCCACCAAAAGTTATGGACTAGAATTGTTCAACATATACTTCAAGGTGAGCTCTTCACATGGATTATTGAAGAACTTGAAGAATTTGTAAAGCTACCTTCATTAGGTGAGTATTTTATATTATGTGTTATAATACAATATTGTTCATCATGTTTATATTTGTATAATTGTTATACTTGTTCATATATGTGATATATGTTGTTCATCATGTTCATAATTGTATAATTGTTATACTTATGCATATATGTGATATATGTTGAATTTGTTAAAATGGGCGTATTTTGTAACATGCTTCCGCTGCGTATATAGTAATTTTTTAAAATTACGCATACACTCGTATAATCACACACTCTATGATAAACACCCAACAAAAAGCAACTAAATAAATCAATAAATACCATTTGATCTAATTGATGGAGCGAATACCTTGATATAAAGTTCAAAGATCACCTGCTGGAGCGTGGGATTCTATCCTAACTCATAGCACCTAGAGCACCACAGCAAATTAGTGTTGTAGAAAAGAGAAACAAAACATTGTTAGATATAGTTAGATCCATGATAAGCTACTCTTCTTTATTGCTCTCATTTTGAAGATACGCACTACAAACCACATTCTACATTTTGAATATAGTACTTTCTAAATATTTCCTAAGAACACCCTTAGAGATGTATAATTATAGTTAACCTAGTTTATGCCATTTCTGCATATGAGACTATCTAGCACATATGCTAAAAGGGAAGACTAAAAAGCTAGCATTGTGAACAGAAGTGTGTTTGTTTGTAGGCTATCCTAAAGGCATAATAGGAAGATTGTTTTATATTCTTCAAGAAAAGAAGGTGATTATATTGACAAATGCCACTTTCCTTGAGAATGATTATATAGGAAACTTAAAACCTCACAGTAAGATGTATTGGAGGAATTATTTTCTAATTAGATTAAACTTTCACTGTCAATAATTAGTGAACGACAATGTCAGGTAACCATCGTTCCTGATCAAAACACCTTAGAACCTCAATGTAGTGGGAGAAACCACCTACTCATTATTGAGAGGATAAAGAGGCACAGGTAGTTGTGTTCGATATAAGCCAAGATGATCAATTGACATACAGATAAGCAATGGAGGACTTTTTTATAAGAAAAAATGGCAAGAAGCCATAAACAAAGAAATAGGGTCTATGTTCTCCAATTCAGTTTAGGAGTTTATAGATCCAACTAAAGACGTCAAGCCCATCGGGTGCAAATGGATCTTCAAGAAGAAAAGAGGCATAGATAAGAAAGTAGAGACTTTCAAGGCAAGGCTAATAGTAAAGGGTTATACTCAAAAAGAGAGAGTTGACTATAAGAAGACTTCCTTACCAATAGCCATGCTCAAATCCATTTGTATCATCTTATCCATTACAATATACCTCGATTATGAGATATGGCAAATAGATGTCAAGACAGCCCTTTTAAATGACTATCTTGAAGAGAGCATCTACGTGGTGCGACTAGAGGGATTTGTGACAGAAGGCCATGAATAAAAATTTTGCAAACTTAAGCAAGCTTCGAGGTTTTAGAACTTGAGATTTGATGAGATAATTAAAACTTATGGTTTTTCAGTAGAATATTAATAAACCTTGTATGTATAAGTACATCAAAGAGTAAAAGGTGATTTTTCTAGTGCTTTATATAGATGACATTCTACTCATTGAAAATGATGTAGAAAATCTATCCAAAATAAAGAAATAACTAGCTGAACAATTACAAATGAAATATTTAGGAGAAGTTAATTACGTTTTTGGGATCCAAATTTTTCAGGATCGCAAGAACGGACTCTTGGAATTATCTCAGGTGTCATATATCGATAAAGTGCTTACACAATTATCGATGTAAAATTCTAAAAAATGTGAATTATTAACTTGACATAGAATTATTATGTCTAAAGAGCAATGTCCTAATACACCTTACTTGAGCAGTTGGCAATCTCATGTATGCTATGTTCTGCATGAGGCCTAGCATTTACTATGTAGTAAGAATAGTCAGTCGTTATCAATCCAATCCTGTATTAGCTCACTCGATTATGCAGTAAAGCACATTCTTATATATCTTTGAAGAACGAGAAAATATTGTTAGATTGTAGGTCATTAGAGTCAACAATATCTAAGGAGTTAGAGCCTTGTCTGTAACGAGACAAAGACCTGAGGGTATACCAGTAATGATATAGTTGCTATATGTGCTAATGAATGTCATTATGTAAGTATATTCTCAAATACAATGTTCCTGATCTATTTTCATCAGTTTAGATTTATCGGTGAATCCTTTTTATATAGATTAGTGTATGCTATATTTGTATTGTACAGATGGTTGTTCTTAGTTGACTGCGAGTTTACCAGAAGCTCATATAAGTAGACAGGTATTCAGTAAAGAGTGAGTACTGAACAGACTTACGAAGACCCCAATAGACATCCTGTGAAGCCGTCAATGGTGAGTCATCTCGAGCTGAGTAGTATTTGTGATCCTTTGACCTAAGTGCCAAGGTGGGCTTGTGAGTGATCCACTATGCTTTGGTTCTACGTATGTTAGAAACCTTTCATGGTCCGACCGCTACGTGTTGTTAGGTATGGTCCGATGCTCATAGAGTTTGATGTATGTAGATATACGATCGGTCAGCAGTGAGTTATATATCCCGATGCTCCAAGATTGTATTTCAGAAAATCTTGTGGCCACAAGCATAAACCTAGGCAAATAATTTTTCGTAGGATTAAACAATATCGCAAAGGTATTTGCGTATATTGTTTATCAATATACAAATTTGAAGATGGGTTCACGGATGAGTACGTGAAGATTTGACTATGGTGATCTATGTCTCCGATCATTTAGGATATAGGTGACGGAAGAATTATACGAATATGTTAACCTTAGTTTGTATGGTCTAACGCGCTGATTTATAATATCCATGACGTATGCGTAGGGCATCGATCACGGATTCATGGAACATTTTCATTTGACAATCGAGCGTGAACCTAGGGAGTCCCACAATATAAAGTATACTCATTGTGCACTAGGACAGCGTATTGGATTGAATAGTTTAATCCAATAAATTACAGCAAACCGGAATATTTGTTTGAGGTTCCCTTAGGATGTGCACGTGTCAAGACTTAAGTATATTAATGGGTTAACAATAGTTATTGACCAATAGGATGCTGACACGTGGCACATTGTAGGCCAATTATTAGTTGACTTTGTAATTACCAAAATGACCTTACTTGTGAGACAAGTAAAGTCATTTATTTATTCAAAAATATTTTGAATAATTAAACATATTAATAATTGTTATTAATATTATATTATTTAAAGTCAAACAATTAATTTAATTGTTAAATCACAGATTTTTATTTTTATTATTATTAATGTGATTAAAATAAAATAAAGCATGTTGAATGGCTTAATAGAATATGCCATACATGGTGGGGCATATGGCATTTTCTTGAAATAAAAGAAAAAATGAACAAATAAATTTTAAAATGAAACTTGTTTCATTTGTGAATGCATAGCTGGCCATTGTTTTAAAAAGGAGACAGATATTTGTTTTGTCTTGCTTTAATATGTATCTAAAGTCAACAAATGTTTTGACAAATTGGAAAAATATGGAAGCATGACTTAAGGTAATTGTTGCCATACATGGTGGGCCAAGTGTTTGCTAATTGATAAATGATAATTGTCTTATATAAATAAAAAGGTTGTTTTCATTTTGTGAGAGACACATTTTCAGTTAAGAGAGAAAAGAGTTTCTCTTTTACATGGTGCAATATTTTCGGCCAAAAAGGAGGAGAAATAGTGAAGAGATGAAATAGGTAAGCAAGAGTTGGTTTTCCATCTTCATCTTTTTTATTTTGCTCAAGCATGGTTGGCCAAGTAACAAGAAAAATAGAGAAAGAAAATTTATTTTGGGCAACTGTTGTTCAAAAACAATTTTCATTAGAAATTGTTTCAAAATTTTGTGCAAGTGTTGCATGAATAAAAAATACCATCTTCCATTCTCTTGTGAAACAAAAATGGTTAAAGTGTTTAACAATGGAACAAATATAAAAAAAATTATTTAAAGAGTTTAACTAATAATCTCTAACTTAAAGAGTTTAAACAATAGTTAAGACTTAACTAATGTGATTAAGAGTTAATCACTTTCAGTATTTAAGAGTTAAATACAATTGCTGGAAATTAGAGTGACTATTCTATCAATCCGAGCCCATCACAGTTGGATCCTAGAATTGCCAATGAGTGCGCTTTATGGTGGACTCTGGTTTAGTAATTTTCAAATCCTTGACAAGTGATTTTCAATCCTTTAATTTCATTAATGTAATAAAACTTAAATTTTAATGGGTTTGTTGTACTAGAAAATAGAGATTTCTGTTTCTGCTGCATAAATTAATTTATGTATAAGATGCATAAATTTTATGCAATAAACACGCACCACATGCACGTACCCTAGAAAATTAGCACACTTTCAACTATATGCTTGTGGATTCAAGTAGAGACCTGAACCTACTGGTTAAGTTGATTATGATTTTTAATTAAACAAATACAGTCAAAATTTGACATCGGGTCAGTGTTTACTTTTGGTGGTAGAGTTGTAGTTTGGAGAAGTGTAAAACAATCCAGCACTATTGATTCAACCATAGAGGCTAAATACATAGCAGCTTCCAAAGCAGCTAAAGAGGCAGTGTGGCTTAGAAAATTCTTCACTGATTTAGAAGTAGTTCCAACTATTGACCATTGGCTATGACAACAGTAGAGTGATGGCAAATCAAAGGAACCTGGGAGTCATAAGAGAGCAAAGTATATGAAAAGAAAGTATCACCTAATCAAGGAAATCGTTCAAAGAGGTGATGTGACAATTATGAATATAGTGTTCAAGAACAACCTTGTAGGCTCATTCACCAAAATGCTGCCATCAAGGATGTTTGAGGGTCATATAGAGGGTATGGGCTGAAAAGACATGTCTTATATGCTTTTGGATAAGCGAGGGATCGTTAAAGAGAGTGCCCTAAAAGCGTGTAATTGTACTAGTTTTATAAAATAAATAAAATTATAATTTTATACTTGAAAAATGCACATAATGTTATATCGTAAATATCATAAAATACTGGGTTTATATATGTGACCATAACATTAATATATAACTATTATATACAAAAAAATTAAGGTTATGGATAATAAACAGAAAATGTCCATAATAAATTATTTAAAGTTTGGGATATTTAATTAATTATTACTAGTGCGGTCTATAGACATTAAGAATGTAGTGATTTATTAGGATAGCTAATATAGTGACATTATGGTGGAGGCAATTTATATAATATGATTATATAGGACTAGACGAGACATAATTTGAATTGTTAGATAAATATCATTGTAAATTAAGAATTCAAATAATTTCAATCGATGATTATATCCAGATCAACTTTAACCCGAATAATCATAAACTCCTATTTGTATCGTTGTCTCGTTTAAGATACTCATTACGATTTATCTGTAAACAAGCTTAATACTTGTATTTTTGTGGTATAGTAAAATAAGCGGCTTAGAATATTATTTACAAATATAGAATTTATTCTTTCTTAATAAAAGTTAGAAAGAAAATTCTCTTAAGTATTAATTTTAAAATTGAACAATTAGAGTATTCAATTTGTAACTATGTACAAATTAATTGTTCATTAGTAAATTAATAGTACTTAAGAATAAAAAAGTAATTAGAGGGGTAAATGATAATTTGACCTAACTTTAATTATGAACCATCTATAGAGGGTTGAATTTGCATTAAGTGATTATATTATTGGACTGTTCTAAGTTTTATGAGTAAATATATATATGCAATTTTAATAGTGCAATTTTAAGTTTTTATTGGAATCACACTAGAATTAATAAATTAGATTAATTAATTAAAGAGTTTAATTAATTATTCAGTATTTATTGAAGTTTGAAATTGTAGGTTTATGGTCCCTAACATCACTTTTTAAATTATTACAATGAATAATTCAATAAAGAGATTATGTAATAGCATAATAGTTGTGTCTTGGTTAAAAATTAATTAATTAAGAATTAATTAATTTTAGAGATAATATATTATCCAAAAATATAAGATTTAATTTTAAAAATTAAATAAATAAAATCTCGTAGATGAGTTTTGAAATCGTCAAAAAGATTTTTTATCTCCTTCTATCTCTTATAAAAAGGAAGATTATTTTCTGTAAGTTTTTCTTGTATGAAAAATTAATTTTGGGAATTAATATTTTGAAAATCAAATAAATTTAGAAATTGTGTAGCACCTAATGTTTTGGGTGTTACATGTGAAACAAAGAGAGAATGTCTATCTTTGATTCACTATTCATCTACCTAAAATTAGGGAATTATTTATTTAATGTTTTAATTAATAAATTTATTAATAAAATTATTCAATTAAATAAAATGGTTTTATTTTAATATTAATATTATACAGAAAGAGAAAGGCAAAGAGAAAAAATTACACAAAAACACCCAAAAAAAAAAAAAACACTATACAGAATTCTTTTGATTGAAAAATGAAAGCCTACTTTTTCATTCACTATAATATCAAAGGTTTTATTTCTTCTTATTTTAAAACATCAAATCTATATATACATAATAACTTAAGATAAAAAGAGTTTTTATCTTATGAATATCAAAATTAAAGAATCTTTATTTTTTATTTTGCTGCTTTAAGAATGGCACAATTCCAACAAATCCATATATATATAGGCTCAACTTTAGATGTTCAAAATTAATTTAATTTTTCTCCGTTCTTTTCATTTAGAAAGAGAAAGATAAAGAGTGACAGAGAAAAGAATGTTGTCTCTAGAGAGAGAAATTTTTTAGAGAGAGAAATAGTATAGTGAGAGAATGTGAGAAAACACCTTTGTAATTTTAATCCCTTTATGATTTTGAGATATAATATAATGTTAAGCATGTTGAGCAGCTCAGAAAATGGACGTAAGTTCATTAGAATTGAACTATTATAAATCTTTGGTGTTTTATTTTTGGTTTTATTCCTTTATTGTCTGTTGTTATTCATTCTTAGATTTGCGTCTTGGGTTAGAGTACGAATTTCTAATAATTATATCTTTAATGAAGAGGCATATTTATTTGGCCATTGATATAACATTAAGTAAATGTGTTATATTAGTTCACCACCCTGCATTTTCTTTTAGTCTCTCCATTTGTCCTAGTAAGTGGACTAATGTTGATCCATTTTTACCACAGTAGTAGCAAAGTCACTAAAACGCGAGCAAGAATGGTAATGTAAGCCCTAACTAGTGCTTACCATTCAAGAGTTCTTAGTTTGAAAATCAAATTCTGAAAATAATTAATATCGAATTGGTTTGGTGCCTCCAAAAGAGCCAAGAAGGAGGGCAGTTACCTATCCTAACTTTAGCAAAAGCTGGGTCAATGTTTGTGTCATTGTATATGTGGTTACAAAATATGGTGCATTGAATGAAGTCAATGGAGTGATTATCGGAGAGCACTATCACGTCGCTGACACTTAATCCCTTTGGCTGTGAACATGGAAAAGAGAGTTGAGAGGTTAGTGAATGGTTATGGGATTTGGCTATTGGCTGCACTTTGGCTAGCTATTCTGGAGTTTCTCCAGTCAAGTGGCACCATTCACATCGGTCCTCCGAGTTGCAATGTAAATCTCATCTATTTATTTAGTTACTTGATAGACGTACCAAATTAAGTGTCTACTAGATATATAAATAGGTTCTCTCTTTACCCTTTAAAGTAATTGAGAAGTTAAAATTATAAATTATATTATCTAAATTTCTTAATAAGGAAGATTTCGGTTACGAAATGGAAAGACTAATAGTAACTGAGATATAAATGTGCAATTTTTGTTTTTTTACATATGTAAGGAGACAATAAATAAGAAGATAAAAGGGTATTTCTATTAATAAATGCTTCAGGGAAGTTCAAGGGGTATTTTTATTAATAAATGATTTTTTCCATTTGTGGTCTATACAAAAAATACTTTTGCAAAGAAATTGATAAGCATGCATCTGTGGTCTATACAAGAAAGACCTTTGCAAAGAAATTGATAAGCATCCATCGTTGAAGTTTTCTTCTCACTAAATATTCATCATCCTATATATAAAGCAATTAACGAGAAAGAGAAACGTGTGTTAGCAAATTAATAAAGGGTGAAGGAAGGAAATCGATTTATTCATAAGGATGGCTAATTCTTTTGCTTTAGGTAAGTTTCTAAAATAATTTTGTGAGAATTATATTATTCAAGATCCTAATTCATGAACTATATGGCTTTTATGCATATACATAAGTTTAAATTAACATGTAGTTTCAGAACTTTGGTTTTAGAATATATAATTTCTCCTATTATGATCTTTATAGTCAGTTGTCATTTATTTGATTATGATATGATCATGTAAACACCATCAATTTTAGATTTTCAGATCCTTGTTATGTATACATAAAGGAAATAAAACCAAAATATTGAATGATTAAGTCTTTACCATGCACATATATTAATTTTGGTTTTGTTGTATACCATATTATTCAAGAATTTTGATGGTGATTATGAATAGTTTTGGACGTGTTTTGCACATGTTAATTTCTTTTCTATATGAGTTATTTTATAAACATGACTTTATGGTGTAGTTTGTGAAAGTGCACTGTGCGTAGGGTAAGCATGTATATTTTTAGTTTTTAATTTACACATCACATATATAAATATGCAGCGAAAAATAAAAAAACATCCCATTACACTAATGAGACATTAAAGAACTCACCCTTGAAGCTTGTTTTGCGTTGTTCTAGTCTATGACTCAGTAGGATCCTTCAAATTAGAACAGTAACTTCTTATTCTCACTGGGAATATTAATTTGAAGCAACTCTTGCTTCATACATCTCTAAGTTCTTATCTAAATATTTTTCTTAAAATTTACTTGTCTTATTAAGTACTTAAAAATAAAATGAAATGGGGTTGGCTAATTTTAGCCAAAGCCACAAACAAATAAAATGCCAATATATGTAAGCCACAAAAAATGGTGAATGAAAAGTAAGAGTTAGGTGACTAAATAGTTTCAGTTCTATAACATGTCATGCTTAAAACAAGCATGACATATCAACGTATCATTTGCAATTTTGTGTGGCCAAATGGAAAAGAATTTAATGGCTTATGCTTTCTTTATAAGGTTGTCACTTCATGCTTAACTCTAAGTATGACAAAGCCATGTAAAAAGCTATATTATGGTTTTATTTTTCTTTTGGGCGAAATTGATCAAAATGCAAGAAAAAATGTAACAATTTATTTACACTTATTGCTAATTGGCCAAAATAGCATGCCATTAGCTTTCAAAAAGCCACCAGGTCATGCTTCAAAATTTTTGGCTTAATGAATTGAATTTGGTGGAATTCAACTTTTTGAAATAATGCCATTTACTAATTTATTAAGTTAACATTGGAATTATAAATACTTGATAAATAAATGGGTCATTTAAAATATGTCACGTGTCCTACCCTAACAAATTAATGGCATGACTTGTGGCATTCAATAAATAGGATAAAGTGGCAAGTCCCATTTGTCAAGATTTCGATCTTAACACTTAAACCCTATAATCTCCCCGAGAGACTCTGAATAAATTCTGATTTTTCGATAACTTCCCAAATTGAACTATTCAATTTGGTGCGCTACCCTAGAATACAATTAATATATTTCATATAGTAAGACTCTTTAAGTTTACACCTGTTTTGTCTTACGGAACTCTTCTATAAGTCCATAAATGTTGCCTCACACACATCTTATAAAAATAACAAAACAACATGTTAAACCATACAAGTTGAGGTTAATACATATTCGTATAATCACTCCGTCATTTATATCAGAAAGAGTAGAGACATAGATCATCATCATCAAGTCTCCATATGCTCAACTCTAGAACTTATCTCCAGATTTGTATTCTCATAAACAATATCCGTAAACAATTTTGTGATATTATTTCTGACAAGGGAAACATTTTTTTGATATATTGCTTATGGTTATAAGACTTTTAAGAACATAATCTTGGAGCATCTGGATATATAACTCACCCATATGAGTTGACGGATCCCATATCTATACACATCGGACTCTAAGATCATCGGACTATACCAGTGACACCTACGGTCACACAATGCAAGGTCACTGACATGTGTGGAACCTAAGTATAGTGAATAACTCACAAGTCCACCATGGTACTCAAGTCATGGGACCATGAATACTACTCAAATTGAAAGGATCATCCATTGACGACTTTATGGGATGTCTATTGGAGATCCTAATTGAGCCTGTTCAGTACTCAGCCCTCACTAAATACCAGTATGTCTATACGAGCTTCCACTAAGCTCATGGTTTGCTAAGACTAAACATTTGAACTATTTCGATATAGACATACATCGATATATATTAAATAAGATTCCCACCGATAAATCTACATTAGTGAAAATAGATTAGGAAAAAATTTGAGAATATATTTGCATAATGATATTTCTTAGCACTATTTACAACCTTTTGTAACTATGTCATTACTAGTATACCCTCAGGTCTTATCCCATTTCAGATAATGATCTAACTCTTTAGATTTGGCTGACTTTTATAACCTGATAACTCCCAACATTGTTAACTCTTAACTCTAGTCTAAACTACTTTATACCAGATTTGAACTCCTTCAAATCATACAATGTCTGAAATGTTTCAAGCATTTTACCATATATACTTAATATTAACGATTTTATTCAAAATACTTGTTGTATAAATATTAAACAATTAATATTCATACAATTTGGAATGTCATGTATGCACCAGTTCTAATAGTTTGCTAGTCATTAAAGTGGCCAAACTAATAGAGATAGTTCATGTATAAAATAAAACTAAAGACTATTTATCCTTTGTACCGATAAAATGCTTATTATTTTATACAATTGGATAAATTAGTGTTTACTAATCATAAGAAGTTTAAAATATACCCAAACGTATATCAATTATTTTATGAATAGTAAATGTTATAGAGTAAATTAATATTTTATTTAAATATATTTTGTACATACAAAGATCACATGTATTTTTAATTAGAACTATTTAATTACCTAATAAAGATTACGAAGGCATTTAAATTATGAAAACATATATTGTAGTATTTGTTCAAAAGTGAACTACAATATATTCTACGAACCTAATTTCTCTGTCAAAACTTAATGTTTCTGGTTTTAGTTTTAAATTTGGACATGAATATTTCATTTTATATAAAAAAAAATACTTCTTTTATTTGTTATGGTATTCTTATTGATGATTTATATAAGTTAAAACTTGATAATGCTTTTGTTGAATCCTTACTTAATGTTTACCATAATATTGGAGTTAAGTGTAGTATGCCAAATGAAAGTTCTACTTACTTGTGGCATCAATGTTTGGGTCATATACATAAAGAAAGATTAGTAAAAAATAAGATTTTTTCAAATATAGATTTTACTGATTTTGATATATATATGGATTGTGTTAAAGGAAGCAAACCAAACATATCAAGAAATGAGGCATAAGAAGTACTTAACTTCTTAAAATTATTCAAACTGAGATATGTGGACCTTTTGATGTTCCATTTTTTGGTGGAGAAATGTACTTTATTTCCTTTATTGATAAATTTTCTATTATAGTTACATTTATTTTCTTATAAAAAAATTTCAAGAAGTGGATGTCTAATGCAATGTAAATATAGTACAAATATATGCAAGTGTACGTATCGTACTAAGTAGTATAATGATCAAAATCATATATTGTTTCCACAGAGACTTCTAAACCTACCCAACTTTTATTTAGACAAAACTAAAAGGTGAATGTTCTAATTTATCTAATTGTACTAAAATTAACCTAAACATTAAGTAAAAAGCAAACAAGGATTCAAATTTACTAGATAAAAAAAATTTAGGGTTTTAACTTATCCACTAATACTTCATTGACCATATTATTCTCTTATATAATCCCCTAATAATAAATTGTTGGCTATATTTGACAAGACCTGTACTAAGACCCTCTATTGTAGATCCCAGGGGCCCTGTCGAGCACTCTAACGGAAGTTCCTCAGAATCTAACTATTTAAGGTGAGAAAGTCTACGAGGCGAACCTCTTTCTAATTCTTGCTATTACTGAGAAAATCCTAGAATATACGTGAAAATAACTTATTAAATTTAAAAAAACAAAACGAACATAGTTTCCTCTGTTTTTCTGAAAATTCAATACAAAGTCTGCAAAGAAAATTACACTTCTATTTCAAACAGCTTCTCAACTTCCAAATAGAACATCTGATCCTTTTCAAAACCAAATCCAGATTCAACTCAACAATTTCATTTCAATCACAAAACTGGCATACTAATAAAAAGTAAAATGATAAAAAGATACCTAATTAAAGTCTAAATGTTTCATCTAAGAGAGAGCCAAATAAAAAAAAGGAGAGAGTAAAGCCCTAAGTAAAGCCCGCTGCCACCACTTCCACTATCCATCGGAGAAGGGGTTTCCCCTTCTCCGGTGGATCTAAAACTAAGAGTACAACTGCTCGTCTTCTCCATTCTATCTATGTTTCCCCTATTTTGCTTTTTTTTTTTTTTGTTTGGCTTTTCAGGCTGTTCTATCAGTCTGGCTTCTCCCTCCGACCACCATGTCGCTGTTGGGGTCCTTGGTTGCGTCTAACCATCGGTGTCTTTGGTGGTGGTTGCTTTTGGCTGGATCTCGGCGAGCTTAAATCTCTATGTGTTGCATTTTTGGACTTCTGCACCACGACATTTCTGGGATTCGGTACCACGGTGTTTCTTCATGCGGTGCTGTCTTCGGTGTATCGTCGGTGTCTTCTGTGTTTTTCCTAAGCATTTTTGTAGCCGTGGTGTGCCTCATCATCACCATCGAACAGGACACCATTGTATATTTCTTTCTTTGTCAGCTCATGGTGCTGCCGACCTTTGTTGGCATTTTCGATGCAGCGACTTGCTTAAACATTTCTGCTTCTTCGGTGCTTGATGTGGCGCTTGTTTTGGTATGGTTTCGGCCTCCATGCCTCTGTGCTGAATTATCTCCATGGCTTTGTGGTTTTTCTTTATTTTCCCATTTCTATTTTAGGTGGAGCCAAACATTCCGACCGGCGAGCTCTTGTGTAATGTCCATGATCATCTGATTGTCACAGAGTCTCCTCGTCATCATCGAGCTTCTCGTATCACCGGTTGTTTCACCGGCCATTCTCCGGTCATGCTCCAGATGGATCTAGTTTACGCGGCCTTTAACACACAACACTACAACCACTTATGCCGTGCAACCCCCCGGCCATCCCCCTGAACTCACTGCCATGCTGACTATAGTCGTCATTCAGCCTCTGCACCTGAGCAATCACCACTCTTAGTAGTTGTGCTCCCGTCCGATGGTTCTACGTTCATTGTGGTTCTGATATATATGCTGGTTGCTTGGTCACTATTTGTTAAGTTTTTGCAAAATGGAGTATTTATTTGACTTAGCTTTATTTTTATGCAACAATAATCTTTCTATTTCTTAAGGGATCTGTATTTTCCTCCCATGTGAGGTTTGGTATCCTTTTCTACGGAAATATCTATTTTCCCTTTCTTTAGAAAGGTCTGTCTTCCCTTTCTACGAAAAGGTCTTATATCTCTTTCTTTTGAAAGAGTTCGTATGTGTTATTACCCAAGATAGGTATAACTGCCACTCTTCTTTGTAAGAGTTTTGGCTCATATGATCTCCAAATGTAATTATCTTATTCTGCTATTTCTTTTATCTGTGTATCAAAGGCATCTGTTATAATATCTTGATGATATTAATGATATAGTATGAAATCATTCTAAAAAAATAAAAAAAAGTAAAACAATTACCATAATATCGAAACCTCTTCTTGTTTGTTCAAAACATTTTTACAAAATACACAAGTCTATAACTACTATGCAGAAATAAAAGGTCCTACTTATCACATTTACATTTACAAAATGATCGTCAGACTAGGCCCACTAATCAGTTGTAGGAGAATCAGCAACTTGCGCACCGAGGCCTGCACTTGGAGGGGTTTAGAAAACATAAAATACAAAACGGGTGAGTTAAAGGAGCTTAGTGAGTGCATTTAAGATTTACAGTAAAAATACAATAAAATAAAATACTTTATAAATAACAAATTATGAAAAATGCATAAAACAATTATAAAACTGTAAAACACAATAGCTAACATGTTCACATACAAAGACATCATGTGCGTTCGGTAGCTCCAAAACTATTAAAACCACCCTCGCTCGGTCATTTTTTTTTATAAATTGTACCAATGGTAACCCTAAAGCTCTATACTCACATAGCGACTCAACTAGCACCGTACAACATGAGTTGGTCACAGGGCATCTAAACTAGCAACACCCATTGTGATATCTCAAGACATCTTATTGGGTATGCAACGAAATCCTACATCACCTACATATAGCAAGACAATACCCTGTACATATAGAGCGATTCAAATGACTCAACAACCTGACTTTCCGGAGTTAGTGACATGCCCTTCAATACTTGCCCATGTGCACGGGTTATACCGACTGGGTCTTAAACCATCACTACAACTATAAAATCTGACGGTACCAATGGCCTTTGAAACTATTTTAGTAGTGTTAAAAATTGTTTCTTAAACCAAACATATAAATGCATATTTATAACTGTATACCAAAATCGTAAATCATATTTATGCATTAAAAGCACATAAAACATACAATTTTATTATGTAGAAACATATTAAACGAAAGATAAACCATGATAGATTTTCACTCACCAACCGCTCCGAACTCAATTCTTCTTCGGACTTTTACTTCCTTTAATAGTCTCAATTTTCTTCACCTACACGCCATAAATGACATTTAGAACCTTTACAATCGCTAAAATTTCACTTAACTAATAAACGCCCTAATTGGCTTACAAATCCCAGATAGGTACCACTTTTCGATTTTTATTTACAAAGTCATTCCATCTTATTAAATTCACCATCCGATGCCATGAAAATTGCTTAACACTCTATAAATTTGATTGGACATAATTTCCGTTCACCTTACCAAAATTGACAATTATGTCCTATTTTCTTCATTTTTGATTTTTCATCAGCCATATACAACCAATTGATACAAGGAATCATTTATACACAACAATTTTACCAAAACATAACTCAAACCCTAAAAGCCCTAAAGTGGCCAAAATTTACCCTACTCACCCAACACATCTCTTTTCTCAATTTCTTATTCCAATGACATCCAAATCAATCCAATTTAATTCTAATGCCCTAATAACATCAATTGAAGTTTTTACTTTAAAATAACACCAAACCCTAATTCTTACCTTACTAATTCCTTTAGTTTGGTGTCTCCCTTGAGTTTCACACTTGAATTCAACTCAATCTAAATCGAGAATTCACACAAAAGCATTAATAGAATTAATCTTGAAAAATTATTCACCACCATCACTACATAATGTTTTTCTTACCTCTTTTCTTGGATTTTCACTAGTAGACGCTTTAATTGATCTTGGGAACTTGTATTTGGCTTTATCTTAACTTGATCAAGGATGAAAACTCATGAAAAAATGTTAAATTTAAATGTAGCAAGGGCTCTCTCTTATGGCCAAAATTTTCTCTTGTGCTCTAACAACTTATGTTTTTTACTTAGCCAAATTCTAGACACTTCATCTTTATATAGTGCTTCCCCAAAAGTCCAATTTGCCCTTCAACTACTTCTAAATTTATAAGTTTTCATTAGTTAGAAATGGAAGTATTAATTGGTTCATTTCTAACTATTTACTTAGAATAGTCAAAGGAACCATCTAGACCTCCATCTTGGCAATCTACCAACTTGTCTCTAATTGGTCCATTTTCTAACATATGGATTGTGTTTCCTAACAAAGGCTTATTCCATGCATAACCTTTAAATGAAAATTCATGTATTAAATTAAAATTTCATTTTCCAAGCCAATAGAGAAAAATTCCAAAAATATTCCATGACTGTCTGATGCTCTGACTGAGTGTGAAATTACCAATTTAGGTCTAATACCTCTTATGTGCATAAAAAAAATACTAATAGGGTTGGAATTGAGTAACCCTACGATGTCTTTATCGCTTTATACCAAAATCTAGACACCTATACTACTAATAGAGATAGAATATTACAATATTTTAATATCATTATAAGTCTATGTCGATGGTCAAATAACTATATTGTATCTTAACAATTACCTATATCCCTATGATAATTAGAATAGAATGAAATTCATCAAGAATAAGTCTATCAATGCCATATAAATATATTTTTACCCTATGATCAAGTATCAAACTATCCTAGGCTAAATAAAAAAATTTATCTATCGAGTTCATTAAAGTTCCTCAAACAATCAATAGATTGACCAGATATAAAGAAAGTATTAAACATAAGATAGAATGAAAAAGCTCCTTTATTGAGTTCAAAAAATAAGAGAAATAAAAGAATTTAACTACATATTGGGTTCAAGAGTTGAATCTTAGATCAAGAAATTTTAATTCATAATGAATCTAAGAATATCAAAGAAAATATTGAAACATATAATAAACAAGTACATAAAAATAAGAGAAAAGATAAGAAATGGAATACGATGGATGCCCTTAATCGCTTTTTTCGCTCTTGAAATATTTTTGTGCTTGCTTTTGACTTCTCTATCGTTTTGGTTATAAAATGGGTCCTTTTATAGGTCTTCGTAACCTAGAGGCTTATAGCTTGGAGTTCAAGTTTTATTAGGAGTTCATAAAACTTTTCCTTTAGTCATATGGGTGTCGCAGTGCTGGCTTCTGAGAGCTACAGTGCTCAACTCTCTGCCCTAGGCACCGCAGTGCTACTGATTGGTCCGTGATGCTCAGACTTGGGAATTTCCATCATATTTTCTACTTAAGCATTGCGATAATGGGTGTGGAGTACCACGATATTGTGGTTTCTGTCTTAAGCGTTGCGATGCTGACGCTGGGCCATTTTCTTTAATTCTACTTTTCTTCATCTAATTTCCTAGGATCTTCATGTCATGGTTTAAAAACTTATATTTTATCAATAAACTCAATAAATAGCTAAATATTCCTCAATTTAAAGCAAAACCTAAGTTTGAGAAGATAAATTACTAGTCTTCATAAGCCCCTATGAAATATCCCCAAACTTAAGACTTTGTGTTAACGTATTTTAGGGTGTATGCATGTGATTGTGTACATATTGAAAATTTAAAATTATGCATCATATACATGAATTTGGAAGCGGAATTTATCAAGTAATCAATATATACAATGTAGTTCAATTCTTAACAACTTAAGAATATATAAAACATACCTTTTGAAGACCTCTGATGAAGATTTTCAATTTCGGATATCCTTGCTCCAACTTTGAGCTCACCTTGAAGTCCACTCTTGTCTAATTCTAGTTCACAAAAATTCAGGGGGATTGTGAAGCTAGAATAGCAGCAGTATGATCTCCAGCAACAAGGTTTTGATTACTAGAAAGAAAAATATAAAGGATTTATTTTTCTTTCTCCTTTGGTTTTTCTCACAAGTCTTTGTTCTTTGCAAAACTCTCTCAAAACCAAATCTTCTTTTTCCTCTCAACACTTGCACGAATTTTCATTCACTCTCTTGTTAACACACTTGAAACTCAACCATTTTTAGTGGTTACCATACTTCACAAGTGCTCCACCAAAATTAGATTAAGTGGCCAACTACCAAAACAATTTTTTGTGGCCATTTTAATGGTCTAATAAAATTAACCATTAATCATAAAATGGTGCTCCACTAAATCTAGTTTGTGTTTCTCAAATTAGGTATGTCTTCCATTTAGGAATAAAATAACAAATAAATAAAATCATATTTTATTTATTTAAATAACATTTATTTAATTATTCAAAAACTATTTGAATAATTAATATTTACCTTATTTAATTTTACTAACATGGTAAATGGTTGAATTCATGGTAAAACAATTCATACAATAAAATTGTGCCACTTGTTAATATCTAATTAGTTAATAACTTTTGTCAACTAATTAAATAATATACTTAACATTTAAGTTTAAACAAGTGCACAATCCGAGGAACCCCGAAGCATATTTTCGGTTTGCTGGAATTTCTAGGATGGAACTGTTCAATCCATTATGTTGCCCCAGTGCACAACGAGTACACTTCATATTATGAGACTCTCTAGGTCCATGCCCGAATTGTCATATAGAACTCCTCCATACGTTTGTGAACGAAGCTCCACACACACGTTACGGATATTACAAAGTAGCGCGTTAGACCATACAAGTTGAGGTTATAACATATTCATATAATCCCTCCATCATTTATATCCGAGTAGAGCAGAGATATAGATCAACACCATCAAATCTCCATATGCCCGACCAAAAGCTTATCTCTAGAATTATATTTCAATAAATAATATTCCCAAACACTTTTGTAATATTATTTATCCCTAGGGTTAAACTATTTTCCCGGGAATTATTTCTTATGGCCATAAGACTTTCTGAAATACAATCTATAGAGTATTAGGATATAATACTCACCTAAATGAGCTGATGGATCCCATATTTATGCACACCGGACTTTATAAGCATCGGACCATACCCAACGACACCCAGTGGTCAGACTATGAAAGGTTTCTGACATGTGTGGAACCAAAGTATGGTGGATCACTCACAAGCCCACCGTGGCACTCAGGTCAAAGAACCACGAATACTACTCAACTCAAAAGATCCTCTATTGACGGCTTTATGGGATGTCTATTGGAGATCTTTGTGAGTCTGTTCAGTATTCAGTCCTTACTGAATACCTGTATCTCTATACGAGCTTCCACTAAACTCATGGTTTGCTAAGACTAACTATCTGAACCATCCAGATATAGACATACACTAATCTATATATTTGTTAAGGTATTCACTGATAGACCTGCATCAGTAAAGATAGATCAGAAACATAATATTTGAGAATATATTTGCATAATGACATTTCCTAGCACTATTTGCAACTCTTTGCAATTATGTCATTACTAATATATTCTTAGGTCTTTGTCCCATTTCAGACAAGGCTCTAACTCTTTAGATAACGCTGACTTTTATAACTTGGTAACTCTTATCAGTGCCAACTCTTAGCATTTATAATTCTCAGCATTGCTAATTCTTAGTACTGATCTAAACTCATTTAGACCAAATCTGAACTCTTTCAGATCGTACAATTTCTGAAATGTTACAAGCATCTTACCATATATAAATATAATCAGCGATTTATTGAAATAATAACACTAGTATAAATATTAAACAAATATTCATACATAATGGGATGGCATATAAGCACAAATCTCAACACTTTGCTCATTCTAAAGCAAAATAAAAACAAAACTAAAGAGATTATTCTTGACTCAAAAAATGAAAACTCAAAATTAAAATATGCTAAGTCGATTAGATGATCATAATCTTTGTCTTAAAAGCTATTAAAATGGTACAAGTCTTTTTTTTTTGGAATTTAATAAACAACTCTCAATAATTCATAATTCCTTTCATTAAGTTCGTCTTTCTTCCCTAAAATTGATCACTTTGTGTGTGTATGTAATAAGCAAATAAATAGTCAAATGATACCTCGATTTACTTAATAACTTAAAATAGTATAGAAAAGATGATGTCTTGACATATTTTAATTTATAATAACACTGCCATAAGCTTACTTTTTATACAACTCTCCACTAATGTAAAAAAACACGTGTTTAAGGATTTATTTAGGGCTTTAATTGGCTTGTAATAAAAATCTAGGGTCAAGATGGGACATAAAGATAAATATATGAGGTTCAAGTTACACTATGAATATGTAGTCTTTACGTAGAAACCTCTTGATCTCATTCCTTGATTTATCTCATCTCCCAACTTACTGTGTTTTCATCTTTTTTTCAATTACTATTTTTTAAAGAATTTCTTTCTTTTTCTTAAGTTAGGGGTATAGAGAATTTAAAGACTCTCTTCCTTTTTTTTTTGAACAAACACATAAACTTAGATTTATAAATACCATCAGACTTAATTGCTTTCTACTTCGATACCCTTTGCTCATATAATGGCAACCTTTTTCCTTTTAAGAGTATCTTTAAGTAAACTTAACGTTTATGTATTACAAATAATTTTTGGATAAAAAAAATTAAAGTCTTAAGACTTGTAATATGGTTAATACAGAAAAATTGGGTATTTAAACTCAAAAGGGATAACTAGAGATAAATATACATTTAAAGTAGGCTAGAAAAAGTTCAATAGTCCAAGAATGTCCTAATGTCATTTTTCTATTCCCGTGTTTCTTAGTATTTCGCCTTAATTAGTAATCAAGTAAGTTTTAGGGTGTTAACCTTCAAGACTATGGTAAACAACTCAAGTATGAGTATCTCTAAGCAGTAATTCAACTAAATACAAGCTCTATTTCAATGTGCAAAAAACAAGTGATAAAAAATGAGATTAAAATCAGTTCAAAATTTTGTGTATAAGAATTTTCTCAAGCATCTTTTATATCCTAGGGACTTGTAAAAATAAATAATCGTCATCGCAACCAAAAAACTAATGACTTTAAAAAATTAACATGCAAGACAACTAATAAAAATATTATGAAGTAGAAAATAAACAAGGGATGAGTGTTTCCTACCCTTAAACTTAAATTTAACATTATCTCCAATGGCAAAAATAACAATGAGAGTAAGAAACTTCCTTGGTAAATGATATTTTATCATTGTAGTGCTTGTATCTTGATGTGACTGTATTTTTCTTTATCTCCTAATGCTTGTAATTGCTTGTGTTGCTCCTTAAATGCTTTTCTTATTGTTCTAACACTAAAAGAAAAGAAAAGAAATTACATAAAAATAAAAATAACCAAACATAAAAGTAAACTTTACTTGGGTTGCTTTCCAAGAAATGTTTGATTTAACATCATCAGTTTTGACGAGACTTTCTTTATTTTTATAGTGGATCAAAGTAAATTATAGAGGCTAGTTGGAATGTATGCTTGCTGGCACTCCTCTTTATGGACTTCCATAGTCTTGAAATCAAGCTTTGGATAGTAGTTTCCATTCTATTTTTATTGTACTCTCCCAGAAAGAGTCTAATCATAGATCAGGAGAGAGAGATCTTTTTGCCTGTGTCTTGTAACCTTTGTGAAAATTATACTCATGTTTCTTCTTTCTTTTCCTTCTATGCCTCAGTGCTTTGTTTTTTATCTGAAGATTCATTTCTTCCATTACTTTTAACTACAAAGGTTTTTGTTTGTTGTTTGCATGTGCTACATCAATGCGAAAATAGTCTTCATTTTCTGTAGGCAACTTAATTTCCTTAAAGGCCTTGAATGTCACTATTTTGTCTTGTACCTTCATTGTCAGTTCCTCTTTTTGTACACCAATTATTGTCCGTCCAATGGCTGGGAATGATCTTCCACGGATGATTAGAATCTTTTTATTTTCTTCTATATTCAGAACGATGAAATCAATAAAGAAGATGAACTTATCTACCATTACTAGCACATCCTCTATAACTCCCTTAGGATAAGTGAGGGAACGATCGGCATGTTAAAGTGTGACATTGGTAGGCTTTACTTTTCTTAAACCCACCATGTTATAGATGAGAGTGGCATTAGATTGATGCTTGCCACTAAGTCATATAAAGCATTCCTAAAGTTGATTACCAATGACATATGAACTGTTAAAGCTACAAGGAAGATTTATTAAAATGCTTTCTATAGTCCTTCAGTTTCTTCTTCTTCGAAAGAATGCTCTTCATAAACTTGACGTAGATAGACATTTATTAAAATGCATTTGCAAAAGGAAGATTTATATGTAATTTCTTAAAATTGTTATGAAATTTTGAGAATTACTTATATGGTTTCTTCTTTTGCAGTCCTTGAGAAAATGGTAGAGGTAGATTAAAAGTTTGCACTGGATGTTTTCGCATATTACTATTGGTGTTTTCTACTATGTGTGTATTGTTTTGCACTTCTGTATTTTTCTACACTTCTACACCAGTTTCTACAATTGTTGAATTTTTGCATTTGCACTAGCTTTCTATCTCTATAATCTTTCAGGAAAAGGTAATGGAATTATATAGGGTTGCACTTTATCTTTCTGTACCACCTTCTTCTCTTCATTAATGCTTTGTATGATTAGCGACTGTGGTTGAGATGTGATGTCTTGTAAGTTTTTACCACTTCTTAATGTTACTGCTTGGCATTGATCTACACTTCCTTTTAGTTTTGCATTAGTGTTACTAGGTAAAGCTCCCCGAGGTCTCCTATTAAGGACTAGAGCTAATTATTTCATTTGTGTTTCCAAAATCTTCAATGATGCAGAATGGTTTTATAGGATGGTATCATTAGACTTTATTTATTGCAAAAACATGTCTTCTTGGGTAAGCTTCTTTTTTTGTTGTGGATGATCTTAAGGTGTTTATTAATTTAGATGACTGCCTTTAGTTGTTACTGATAGGACCCGCCCTGAGACCCTCTACTGTAGGTCCCAGCAGCCTTGCCGGGCACCTCGATGAAAGTTCCTCATAATATAACTAGGTAAGTTGAGAAATTTCCGCGAGACGAACCCCTTTTTAGTTCTTACTACTATTGAGAAAATCTTGTAATATACATGAAAATGACATCTGAATTTAAAAAACAAAAACGGGCAGAGTTTCCCTTTTTTTTTTCAGAAAATCCATATAAAACCTGCCAAGAAATTTCACTTCTATTTCAAACATTTCTCAATACTATCAATTCGGACCTCCGGTCCTTTCCAAATCAAATCCAACATAACTCAATAGTTTCATTTGAATCATAAAATGAGCATACTCATAAAAAGCAAAAACGATCATCATAATATCGAAATCTCTTCTTGTTGGTTCAAAACATACATACAAATATACATGCCTACAACTACTATGCATAAAGTAAAGGGTGCTATTTAGCACATTTACATATACAAAAATGGTCTTCAGATTTAGCCCACTACTCGGCAATAAGAGAATCAGCAACTTGCGTACCGAGACCTGTACCTGGGAAGGGCTTTAGAAAACATAAAACACAAAACGAGTGAGCCAAAGGAGCTCAGTGAGTGCAATTCAGATTTCAAATAAAATAATATTATGCATAGATAGCAAATTCTAAAGTTCATGCATAAATCATGCTTCTAAAATTGATGTAAAGCTATAAAACGGTTTTTAATATCATATGTTGATAAAATCTTGCCGAGCGGGTTTTATCTACATCTTTGGAAAACAATATCCAAAATATGTATAACATAATAATTGCTGTGTGCATTTGAATGCATAAATGCTATCAGTAAATCGAAAACTAGTAAAGTCCTCGCTAGGCAATTTTTCTTCTAAACTATACCAATGGTAACCTTAAAGCTCTATACTCACGCAACAACTTAACTAACACTGCACGCGTGAGTAGGTCACAGGGCACCTCGACTAGAAGCACCCATAGTGACATCTCAAGACATCCTACTGGCTATGCAGCGAAATCCTACATCGCATATATATAGCGAGACAATACCTCGTACACATAAAGTGACTCATATGACTCGACATCCCGACTTTTCGGAGTCAGTGACACACCCCCATGACCTGCCCATGTGCACGGGATATATCGGTCGGGTCTAATACAATCACCATTACTATAATCTGAGGGTACCAATGGCTTTTAAAACGAATGCAGAAATTTTAAAACTGTTTCTTAAACCGAATATGTAAATGCATATCTATGGATACATATCAAGATTATAAATCATGCTTATGCATTGAAAGCTCATAAAACATACATTTTCATTATGTGGAAACATAATAAACGAAAGATAAAAGAAATGGTAGATTTTCACTCACAACCGCTCCGAGCTCAATTTTGCTCCAGATTTCTGCTCCCGTTACCACTCTCGATTTTCTTTACCTACGTGCCATAAATAACATTTAGAACTAAATCGAATGCTAGAATCTCATTTAACTACTAAATGCCCTAATCGGCATACAAAGCCCAGATACATGCTACTTCCTGATTTTCATTTACGGAGTCATTTAATCTAATCTAACTCATCACCCGGTACCCTAAAAATTATTAAACGGCTTATAACTTGGTTGGACATAATTGCCCTCCACCTTTCTAAAATAGATAATTGTGTCCCATTTTCCTCATTTTTGGTTTTTCCATCAACCATATACATTCAACATACACAAGGCACCATTTACACACAACAACTCAATCAAAACACCACTCAATCCCTAACTTTCATAAAGTGGCAGAATTTCACTATAGGTTCCAACACATTTCTTTTCTCAATTTCTTGTTCCAATTATACTAAAATCAAGCCAATTTCATTCTAATGCCCTAATTACAATCAATTGAAGTCTCTACCTTCTAATCACCTAAAACCCTAATTCTTACCTAGTCAATTTCTTCAAATTGATGACTCCTTCAAGCTCCACACTAGAATTCAACTCAATCTAAATCAAAAATACATACAAGAACATCCATTTAAGCAATCCTTAAAGTTTACTTATCAATCTCATAAAACAATGCTTTTCTTACCTCTTTTTCTTGAATTTTCACTAATGGAGCCTTCAATTGAGCTTAGGGATTGGTATGTAACCTTATTTTGGCTTGATTAAGTATGAAAAATCATAAAAAAAAATTTAAAATTTCACTGTAGCAGCACCCCTTTACCTTGCACGAATTTTGCTCTCTTTTGCTCTAAGTGTTTGCTTTTTGATCACTTGAAATTTCTACACACTTCTACCATATATATAGTTATGCATCAATTGACCATTTTGCCCCTCAACTTATTATAAATTACTAATTTGCCATTAGTTAAAAACTAATTATGTAATTAGTTCATTTGTAACTATCTAGTTAGAATAGTCCAAAGAACTAACGAGAACTTCCAACTTGACAATCCATGAGATTTCTTCTAATTGGTCCATTATCTAATATATGGATTATGTTTCTCAACAAAGGCTTGTTCCATACATAACCCTTAAATGGAAATTCATGTAGTAAATTAGAATTTCCTTTTCCAAGCCAATAGAGAAAAATTCTAAAAATATTCTAGGGTCGTCTGACGCTCCGATCAAGTGTGAAATTACCAAATTAGGTCTAATATCTCCCACACTCACCATAAAGAAAATATTTTTAATAGGGTTAAAATCGGGTAATCCTACGGTGTCTTTCTTACTCTATACCTAAATCTAGGTGCCAATACTACTAATAGGGATTGTATATTATAGTTACTCTAAGAGAAGTTTGGATTGTCTCTTTACCCTAGATATAGAAGTTCAAATGAGGATTGTTCTATTGTCTGTTGAAAGTTTCCATATAATTTACAGACTCTATGCACTGCCCATTCATGTGATTGTCACCACAAATCATATGTAACCTTCTGAGTCTTGATGGCATTTATGGTGTTAAACTTTTTTGATAACATATTGATTTATGCAACCAATGCATTAAATGCATCAATGTCATGAACTCTATGTTTAGGGTACTATATCTTCTATACCAAGGGCTTCTAAGAAGTTCAAAGAAAAGAATAAAAAAAATGTAAAACATACACCCAACATAGGTCCTTAAAAGCAACACATAACCGAGCCTCAACATAAGAACAAAGCAAAAGAAAAGTGTTTCCATTTCAACAAGGATGGGTACTAGAAGCATAACTACCTAAAATACCTTACCATAATTAAGAAGTCCCTTTCAAGTACGCACTTACCTATCATTGATATTGCTTTAGCATTTGATGCTAGTACTGGCTGGGTATTTGATACTCCTTATCCTTCTCACATTTTTAATATGTTGTAGTGTCTGAAGAAAGTTAGATTGTTACAGCCTGGAGAAATATAGCTTTGGTTGGGAATGGTGATTTCTTATAGGTCGAAGCTATTAGACATTTTGATTTGCTTCTTCTATGTAATAAATTTTTTGTATTGAATAATTGTTATTATGTACCAAACATTATCCAACAAATTATATCCATTCTTGTATTGGATAGTAAGGGATATCATATGTATGTTCGGAACCGTTCCTTATGTTTATATGATTTGAATAATATTTTATTAGCTGAATGCCAATTAATTAATAGCCATTATATATTGGATACAATAGGCAATGTCATCAATGTACAAGTAAATGCTAGTAGTAGCTTAGGAACTTTAAATGAGACCGAATTGTGGCATATGAGATTAGGTTATTAGGTGTGAGACGTTTATCCCGTCTAATTAAGGATGGTCAAATACCTGATTTAACCATATAACCTTATCCATTTTATGAATCTTGTATTTAGAGAAAATGACCAAATCTCTATTTATTAGTGTTGAACTCCATGCCACTAATTTATTTGAACCTATACATAGTAATGTATGCGGTCCAACGAATCACACTGCAATAGATAGGTACCGATACTTCATAGTGTTTATTGACGATCTTTCACTTGGATACTTGTTTATTATGAAACATAAGTCAAAAAATTTTGAAAAGTTCAAAGAGTTTTAACTTGAAGTATAGAAACAAATCGAAAAGTATATTAAATGCCTTTCTATCAGATCAAGTCGATGAATACATGAGCAGTGAATTTTTGGATTATTAAAAGAGAATAGGATTCTTGCTAAGTATAGTCCTCCAGATACTCCACAACACAATAATGTTCAGAAATGAGGAATTAGACTTTATTGGATATTATTCGATTAATGATGAGCTTCACCAATCTCCTTGAATATCTATAGAGTTATGCTCTAGAAACTACTGCTCATATATTGAATAGAGTATTATCTAAAGTTGTTTCTTCTACTCCTCATAAGATATGGAATAGAAGGAAACCATGTCTTAAATATGTTAAGATTTAGGGCTGTTCTGCTTATGTAAAAGTTACGCAACAGGATAAACTTACACCTAAAGGATACAAGTATCTGTTCCTTGGATATCATAAGAGTTCAATAGGGTACCAGTTGCATGATCCTGAGAAATGAAACAGTTCATTGCTCAAAATGCCACATTTCTAGCGAAACAGTTTCTTATGGATCATGGAGATTACAGAAATATTGAACTAGATGAAATCAATCGGGATGTAAATAAATTGATGATGAAATCTTAAGCTCAATCGAGTGCAATACCTTTGACACACCCTCCATGTAAGTCAAAGGATATCAAGGCCACCTGAAAGGTATAGTTCAATATCTGTAGGTGCTCTTGGTGTTTTCTTAGTTGAAGAAAATGATATTTTGACTTTTAGAGAGGAAATGTTGACATTGATTCGGGTAAATGGCAATAAGTCATAAAATTTGAAATTGACCCAATGCATCAAAGTCAAGTCTGGGACTTAGTTAAGCTTACCAAAGCAATTGTTCCTATCCATTGTAAATGGATTTATAAATAGAATTATGAGCTCAATAGGAAAGTAGAAACCGTTTAAGCTTGTTTGGTGGTGAAAGGTTACACTCACCGATCTGGGATCGATTATGAGGAAACCTTCTCTAATGTCATACCTTTTTCCTTCTCTGCTCGCTCTGTTTTCATTCGGAACCCAGCTTCACCACAGTTCTAAGCTTCTTACCATATATAAAGTATTAACAATTATTATTTAAATGCTTACTGTATTGCAGAATGGCACGTTAGCACAATTTTCAATAACTCTCACTTGCTCTAGTGCTACTCACAATCATATTTAATATCTATCGACTCCATATGTTGTTTAAACACTCTAAGAGTTTAAAGCATTAGTGCACAGGTCTACTATATTATTTATAAAATCTATTCTAGACACTATTAGATCTCTTCTAGCCAAGATTTTTCTGATTTTATGGTATTTGATCTCTACATGATTAGAATTCTAATATACATAGGTGTATGCATGTGCAATTGTGTTTATTGCATAAATTACGTATCACATACATATTTAACGTTACGAAAAAATTAAATCATACAATAAACACAATAAATAATATATTAATCATATTAATATATTAGAATGGTTGAGAAATCACCCGAACGTGTAAAGTTATACATGTATATCCTCGGAGTCGCATGGAGACCAACTTGTTGGTAATTCTAGTCACCAACTCGGTGAGCTTGGCGAGCTAGAACAGCAGCCCTATATCCATCATTGGGCTTAACTCTTAAACCCATAAAATGGTCAGTTGTGTGTATTCTTCCTTTTCTCTAAAAAGAAAGGAAATAGAAATTAAAGCAAGTCACAATTACTTCTCTTAGCACCATAAAGAAAAATGAAACAATTTCATTCTTCCTTTCTTCTTCTCGACACCGAAAATGGGAAATGAAACAATTTCATTTCCCTTTCCATTTCTTCACCTCTTGGCACACCCACACTCTTTATCCTTCACACACACACACATCTTATATATATATATATTAAAATAATATTATATAAATAAATAATAATATAAAATGAATAATATGTGACAACTATTACCTATTATATAATATATAATATAATAATATATTATAATGAGATATTTTTGATTATTTAATAATTAAATAATCAATATGTGAAATGACCATTTTACCCCTCATAAATAGTTATCAAGTATACCCCTTAGTGGGTCCCACCAAATCCCACACTTGGGCAAACTCAACCGAGGGTCCACAATGCACTACATATCATTATACAATTAGTAAATAATAATTATTGACTAATTATTGTATTTAACACTTAAATACAAACACACGCATTCCCGTGGTAGTGCTGGATATTACTGGATTAAACAATTTAATCCAGCACGCTGCCTCAGTGCACAACAAGTACACTCCATATCACGAGACTCCCTAGGTTCACGCCCAATTCGTCAAATGGAACTATTTCATAAGTCCATGAACATTGCTTCACATACATGTCACGAATATACAAATCATCGTGTTGAACCATACAAGTTGAGGTTACAACACATACGTATAGTCCTTCTGTCATGATATCCTTGATGTGCTAGGGATATAGATTATCACCGTCAAATCCCCATGTAATCATCTATGTCATATCTCCAGACTTGTATCTCACTGAATAATATGTACAAACTCCTTTGTCATATTGTTTCACCTTGGCGGAACTCTTTTTCAGGATTAATGCTTGTGGCCACAAGACTTTCTGAGATATAGTATCAAAGCATCTGGATATCTAAATCCCTATGCGAGCTGATAGATCCCATATCTGTATACACTAGACTCCATAAGCATCGAATCATACCCATCGATACCCAACGGTCATACCATGAAGGGTTTGTGACATGCGTTGAACCAAAGTATGGTGGATCACTTACAAGCCCACCATAGCACTCAAGTAAAAGGACCACATATACTATTTAACTCGAGAGGACCCTCCGTTAACGGTTTACATAGGGTGTTTATCGGAGGCCCTCGTGAGTCTGTCTCATATCTAGTCCTAACTGGATATGCATATGTCAATACGAGCTCCAAGCTCACGGTCGGCTAGGAACAACCATCAATACCCTATAGGTACGACATATGCTGATCTATATATAAAGGTATCCACCGACAGACTCGTATAGGCAGAAATAGATCAAGAACAATATTTGAGAACATACTTGCACAACTAACATTTCTTGGTACCTAATTTCAACTCTTGTAACTATGCAGTTACTAGTATATTCCAGGTCTATGTCTCATTATAGGCAAGGCTCCAACTCTTGGATCTTCCCTAAGTATTATAACCAGCTAACACTTAGTTGTGCTAATATTTAGCTTTTATATGTCTCAGTATGGCTAACTGTGGGCCTTTATCTAAACTCTTTTAGATCTGATCTGAACTCTTTCAGATCATACAATGCTGTAATATTACATTGCATAGTACTATATTAATAAGTATTAGCGATTTAATGAGAATGTATACATGTATAAATATATAAGTATATGTACATTCAGGGATAACACGTAAGCATCAACCCTAATAATTATCGCAATATAATGGGATAGGATCCACTGAACTTAGAAATATTTTGTGTTTAACAACTATCTTACGTATCCACTACTTTCTTTACAGCTTCTAAAGCTATAAGGTATTCTCCCTCTAAGGTAAAATCATCTGTGGAGGCTTAGTTAACACACTATTAACTAACTGCAGTGCCATTTAGGAGAACATATATCTGGATATAGACTTTTCATCATTGGATTAGACTTTAAGTCTTAATTAATGTTTCTTCTCATTTATTTGTTACATTCTTCACGTATCATAAACTTATCCTTTGTATCTCCAAGATACATTAGGATGTGTTTCACGACCATCTAATAGTCATTACTTGGATTAGTTATATACCAGCTCGTAACTCTTATAGCTATATTGATGTCAAGTTTTATACATAACATGGCGTATATCAAGATATCTTTAGTTGATGTATTTACTATATTAGACACTCTAACCCTTTTATATTTCATCTAAGGACACATTTTTCTAGAAAGATGAATACCATGTTTGAAAGATATACTAACTGTCTCATAGTTGTTAAAGTTATACCTTTTAAGAACATTTTCTATGTATAAAGATTGAGAGAGTATTATCAGCTTTCTTTCACTAGCTCTATCTCTATAAATCTTTATACCTAGTATATAAGAAGCCTTTTCCTAATCCCTCATGGAGAATTTTTTACTTATAACTTTTGGCTGATTGGTACACATTAATATTGTTTCTGATAATTATGCTCCCACTGCCCTTTCTCAATACATATGCTTCATCTTTATTTTTTATAAAACTAAACTTTTTGATTACTTGATCAAAATGAAGATTCCAGATTCGAGAAGCCCGTTAATTTCATAAATGGACTTCTTTATTTTCCATACTAGATTAGAATTCTAGTTGGATGTAAAACCTTAAGGTTGTTTCATGTATATCTCTTACTCGAGATACCCATTCCAGAACATCAGCTTTATATCCATCTATCAGATTTCAAAAATAAAAACATGTTTTAATAGCCAATAAATTCAAATCGACTTTTAGAATGGTTATTAGTGAAAGGTTTCCTCATAAATGATCCTAAATCACTGAGCGTATCATTTTACCACAAGCCAGACCTTGAAGGTCTCTACTTACAATTAGGCCCTAAGCTCAACCAAGTCTCAAACTTGATTGACATGCATTGAGTCAATTTTCAGATTTCATGGTTTCTTGCCATTTCCTGAATCGATGTCTAATATTGTCTCTTTATAAGTCATAAGATCCTTTTTTGCAACTAAGAAAACACAAAGAGTATCTTCAAGTATCAACCATACCTTATAAATAGCCTTGACATCCTTTCCGACTTACATAGAGGGCATGTCAAAAGGTATTCACTCAATTGATTGTGAAATTCCATTGTCGGTTCTATAATTCTTGGATTGAATTCACTAAGTTCAATCCTTCTATAATCCACAAAACCCATAAGAAACTATTTCTCTAGGAAAGTGGTATTACAAGAAATGAACATTTCATTCTTTCTAAATCATAGAACTGATATCTCTTAAAGTGTTTAGAATATCTGAAACGTCTAGAATATATGAGTTTATTCTTAAGTGAAGGATTATCGACGTAGAACGGGTTCGATCTATAGAGAAGTAGAATTAAAATTACAAACTATAAATACTTTAAGACAGGTAAACCAGTATAAGATGTTTACAAATAATAATTCAATTAACCAATTAAAATAAAAGCTAAGGTTAGGGGGATCCATTCTTAGCATATGAAATAAGAATATATTAAACTCTTTTAACAACTCAATTAGAATCCTCACACAAAGGAAGTTCCAATTAGAAGATATAACAATTAAAGTTCATCATCATTTATATATTAACTTGTATTTATTTATTTTAATTATTATACACCAAATCTTATAAATAGGTTTAAATATTTATTATGCCAATCTTTATATTTGTCTATAATAAATCAAGACTCTCACTTTACAAGAAAGGGTATCTATGCCAAATCTTATAAATAGTTTCAAGAATTTGTTATGACAACTATAAAAATTATCTATAATAAATCAAGATACACCACTTTATAAGAAAATGTATTAATATTGCAAACAAAATAAATACATCATATATAAATTTGCATAACTTAAGACTAAAACATTAAATTCATAAATAAGAGTTAAGTATATCTTATTACCTTACCAAGAGTTTCACCATTTCACCTTAGCAAAAAAAAAAAAATTACTTGAACATAATAAAACTAAAGAAAAGGAAAAGAGATGGAAGAAGAGATAACATGACTTTAGAATAGTGAATAAGAAAAATAATACTATAAAGAGATAATACAAAAGATAAGTATTTTGAACTAAAATCTAGCTTTCTAATTATATACTTTGGGCATAAACAGGCCACCTATTTATAGAAAAATATAGCTAAATCAAGACAAATAAAGAGGGAATCACTTAATGATAAAAGTCAAGAAGGGTAGCAACTAATTTGAATTGATTATCATTAATGCACCCACTTGATTGTCCAATTTGGAATTGATACGGTCCAATTAGCTTTCACTTAAAAAGTAAAAGCTATAGATAAGTCTCTTATCTTTCCAAATTGAGTTGTCTTATATGTATTAGATATGTATATCAATAATTATGGGCAAAATTATGATGATTGTTCGAACTGAGCCTGCATTGTTGATCAGTTCTATTCTAGGCTATTTTCACCCTCTAAAAACTCGAATTTAAAATGCCTTGTAAATACAATATGTTATCTTATTGAGACAGCTCTTTACATGATTAAGAATCACTGCAATTGGATTTGTAACTAGAAAGTTATGCCCATTTTACTAAACCTACCACAAAATAGTTCCAAGCTAATTGGTACAATATTGTAAACATACTTATGTTATAGGGGTTAAAAACACTAGTAATAGAAAACAATGATGTAAAACCCTTATTAAATGTGTAATTTCAAGTGTTTATCACACCTTCCCCCGAACCAGTTTATTGCTAGTATTTAGCAATTCAAGCATAAATAAAATTTGAACACTATCTAAGTATTTCAAACAAAACGTCAGTTCAAGATTACAATAGTTATTAAGGTTATTTCAATCATAACTTCTAAAATTGTGTGTATGTGAATTAAGCCGAAGCCTTCTTACCACAAACTACAACATATATAACCTTGAAAATTTTCTCCAAATAAAAGCCTCAACGTTATATCCTCATAGGTGAATAACTATTTAACGGGTTAGAATTTCACTAATAGAGTTGAAAAAATAGATAATTGCTCAAGAAATTGTTACATTTAAGAATAGACAGACAAACTAACATTTATCCAAAGGTAAAAAAATTAATTGTTTAGAGTCAAACCATTCTTGCCACATGCTAGCTTTAGGACTTTAATTATTTTATGCAAATCTTTTTCTATTTTTTTTCTTTTTTGAAAAAAAAACATAAGGAATCATTATAAAATAAGAGCAATTTATCACTATATTACTTTTCCAATTTTTTATTTTTTGGTCATCCTTCAGCTAAGCAACCATATCATTCCTCATCATAAATAATGTCATTCCAAACAAAAATTAATAATTTTAAAAGATCAATGAAAGTTTATAAGCTATTATCTCAAACATCTCCACTCACTTACAAAGGTGTGTGAGCTTAGAAAAGAATATGATATTTAAATATGAAAATTCTCTTGACTATATATATTGAATCATTCATCTTACCACAAGGCTTAGTATGGTGCTAAAGAAATAATTTTGAAAGTTATTCTTTAGTAACCTAGATAGAAAAAGTGATTTAAACTAAACAATTTTGAGATCATACTTCATAGTAAAGTAAAGTTATTTATGCAAAAGTTACCAAAAACTTAAGCAATAAACAAATATACATTAAATGCATTAAAAATAAGTCAATTAGAATGTGTTTCAAAGTTCAGTAATGTACTATTTAAATGAACATTTTACTCATTTCATTCATGATGAAAATACTTTTTTAGAGAACAAAGTGATAGAAAAAAGAACACTAACATTATATATCAATTATCCTCCCTCCAAATAGATTGAGACATTATCTAAAATGTCAAAATATAGAAAGAGTAGAGTATAGTATCACCTGAAATATGTTTTATTGAAAATAAACCCTGCAACAAAATAAAATAAGCCACACAAAATATTTAAAAATACATAAAAATAGATAAGGTTACAGACGAATGGTCAAATTTATCTTGCGTTTTTTTCATTGTCATCAGTATACCAATCTATCTGACGTATTAATGGATCAGATAGAGGTATAAAAGCATCTAACTCATCAAGTAACTGATCAACAATTAAAGTAGAAATAAGGATTTGTCATGTTGCAGATAAGACGAATTGTTTTTCCATTGCATAGTCAAGAAAATATAACAACTCATTATAAAAACCATCAATATTTAACAAACCAATGGGTTTTTGGTGGATTTACAATTATGCCCATGAGACAATTTGAAAAATTTTTCTCCAAAATTTTAAAACCTCTAAGTAGAGCTATGAAGGCATCAGCATTGCAAAGTATAAGAGACATTCGCTCATGCATTGATGATACTTGTAACTCATGCCCAATTATTTTTCCTACAATATTCCTAACAACCAGATCTTTCTATATGATACCCAAACTCGACTGCCTTTATTTTATGTAGCTGTTTCCACAGATCCTATTAATCCACGACTACCTCTCCAAAATACTAAATAAATTTTTCGCTCAGCTGACACCTTACCAATGAATTTTGCTGCTTCTACAAACTTTCTAGTTTTTCTAGAGCTTGATCCATAAAAGACAAATTTTTGTAAATTTACGAGTTGATGTTCCTTCCATTATTACACTCACCCTCTCCCTTGAATGATTTTGAGTTTGTATGAAAATGCAAAAGTAATACAATGTATTTACAGAGCCAAAAGGTGTTGTAAAGTTAAGTCATATGGGTAGTTGAATGTTAATGGATAAGATTGAGTTTTAAATGCAAAATTTTCAAAATCGACAATAGATGGTTAGTTTTTGTTGGAGAAGGCGTTTGAGGTTGAAATGAAACATTTAAAAACAACAGCTATAGTGATTGTGGCTCACATCTTCCTCTGGTTTTACGTTTAGAAACTACTTAAATGCTCTCTATGGGTATAGGATAGGCTTTCCATCCAATTTTCTTATAAATAGGCAAACAGGGTCTTTTAAAGTTAAATACTTGAGACTGTACCACTCATGTCCTTTTAGGAATATGTCCCATAATTCACATATTACAATATACACATATCCACTAAGATGCGTCTAAAGACTCTTTACTCAGGCCATCCTTAATGAACCTAATTTTATCTTTGTGATTTATAGACACAATTCCTAAAGTGCGGCAACTTGTGTTGTAAGTCATACGTGCACACTTATAACAAACACTTAATCTTTTTGCTCTTCGCTTTTTTACAAAAGAGCTTTTACCTAAGCCAAGCATGTAGGAAATTAATGAGTCTGAAAACTCGCCTGTCAATCGAACTTTGGCTTCAATTAACCAATGTACATTAACAGGTATATTCATAATTATTAATAACCTTAATCTTTCATATCTTGCTTGGTAAATTTTCTTGAAGGCATTTTGAGGCAATGAGGGAAAGCATTTTTTTCAAATTTATTAAAATGTCATCCATTTTTTTTAGAAAGAAGAAGAATAGAAAATATCATTAATTATGAAAAACTGACAAAATCGACTTAAAATGTCATGGAGTGCCGTTATCCACCACTTAACCGAGGTGTAAAACAAAACTTCAACAAAAATACTAAATTAACTTTCAAGTATGAAAAAAAAATAAAGTTAGAAGAATAATAAATAAATATATATATATATGTAAAACAAAGATTAATTTGTCTCATAACAAAAGTCAGACAGAGACACAAATTCTTCATGAAAATGTTGATTTTCTAGAAATGGCTTAAGTCTTTACTCATTTACCTTAAACACATTACTAATTCTAGAGTTTTTAATGTTAATTGTTCCATAAGGGTACACATGTTTTACAATAAAATGGTTATTCCATCTTAATCTTAATTTTACAGGGAATATGTGAAGTCAAGAATTATAAAGCAAAACCTTCTTACCAATATCATATGTTTTTATTTGAATTTTTTTATCATGAAAAAATTTGATTTTAGCTTTATGAATTTTCAAATCCTTATATGCATTATTTTTCAATTCTTTAAATTTATTTATTTGTAATTTACATATCTATCCAGCAGAATCATGATTCGCGTTAAAAGTTTTAATGGCCCAGTAGGCTTTATGCTCAAGTTCCATAGGAAAGTGACAAGATTTTCTATAAATTATTCTATAAGGAGACATTCCCAATGAAGCTTTAAAAGTACTTCTATAAGCCCAAAGTGTATCATTAAGTTTTAAAGATCAATCTTTGCAATTTGAGTTTTTAGTTTTTTACAAAATTTATTTTATCTCCCTATTTGCTAGTTCAACTTGTCCACTTGTTTGAGGATGATAAGGGCTGACAACTTTATGAGTAATACCATATTTTTTTCATTAATGTTTCAAATGGCCTATTACAAAAGTGCTGAACTAATGGCTCGAGGGATTCCAAATTGACTCAAGATATTTTCTTTCAAAAAATTTATGATTGTTTTATGGTCATTATTTTGACATGGAATAGCCTTAATTTATTTTGAGACATAATCTACTGCGAATAAGATATACGTAAATCCAAATAATAGTGAAAATAGTTCCATGAAATCTATCCCCCAACAATCAAAGATTTCAATAATAAGAATAGGGTTCAAAGGCATCATGTGTTATTTTGAAATGGATCACAATTTTCACAAGATTTTTCAACTGTTTTCTTTGATGAGAAATGTCCCTCACATGCTTCAGATTGACAAAATTCAATAACTTTACTTACCTCATTGTCGGGTATGCATCTTTGAAATATTTGGTTAGGACAATATTTAAAGAGATAAGGATCATCCCAATAAAATTTTCTCACCTCAGTTAAAAATTTCTTTTTGTTTTGAGCATTCCATTGAGGTAACATTTCTTCTATTACAAGAAAATTAACAATATTAGCATACCAAGGCATTGTAATAGTAAAAAAAATAAAATTCATCAGGAAAAGGATCATTAATGGGTGTTATTTCTGTTGATGAATCTGCTGCGAGTCTTGATAAGTGATCTGCAATAATATTCTCAGCTTCCTTTTTATCCTTAATAGTGATATTAAATTCTTGAAGGAATAGAATCTATTGAATCAATCTTGGTTTTGCATCCTGTTTTGACATTAAGTACTTTACAGCAGCATGGTCAGTAAACACAACAGTTGAGGAACCAATTAAGTAAGAACAAAATTTTTCTAATGCAAATATTACAATAAGTATTTCTTTTCAGTTGTGCACTATTTAAAGTTCTACTTGCATAATAAATTAGATAGGGTTTACCTTCCTTTCTTTGTCCCAATACAGCACTAACAGCATAGTTATTGGCATCACACATGAGCTCAAAAGGCAAAGACCAGTTAGAAGATTGTATGATAGGAGTAGATGTTAAGAGGTCAATTAATTTTTCAAATGAATTTTGACACTCTTGAGTCCACTCAAATGATAAATATTTTTCTAAGAGGTTGCAAAGAGGTCTAGATATAACACTAAATTTTTTTATGAACCTCCTATAAAATCCAGTATATTCTAAAAAGGATCGGACTTCTCTGACTTTTTTGGTAGGGGCAAATGAGCAATAAGTTCAACTTTTTTCTTATCCACTTCAATTCCTTTAAGAGACACTACATGTGCCAAAACAATTCTAGAAGTAACCATGTAATGACATTTTTCCCAATTAAACACAAGACCCTTTTTTTCACATCTTTTTAAGACCTTTTCACATTTTCAAGGCAATTATCAAAAGAATTTCCAAACACAGTTAAATTATACATGAAAACTTCTAAATAATGCTCAACCATTGTTGTGTGTTTTCTATAACACAAATTAGCGCAAGTGCACGTTGTCGCAACAAGTAATATATAATGAGAAAAGTGTCGATCCCACAGAGAATGATTTATCTTTTCTAGTTGAAGTACTGAAATGGTGTTTTTCTACTATTATCCAGAAAATGATTTAATGTATGAGATTAAACTACTCAAGTAAAAGAACAACTTAATTATGCTAAGTGATAAACTAAATTACCAACAAGTTAAATTCGATATGAGAAATCCTAGGATTACAAACTATCCCCCATTATGCACATAAATTCAGCAGAATCTCTTTTAGGTCTATTGGTTCTCAACTTGATATATTGACCAAAACACTTAACACATCACAAGCCTCTTTTGCAGGTCAAGCAAATATATTCTATCCAATCAAATATCTATATGTCTATGATAAATAAATTGAACAAAATTCATTAAGCACAAGTTTTATGAGTCATACATGCCTTATGAGTATATATTTATCTCATATGAAACTCAAGTGTACTACACTATGATCATGCATCAATATGTTTAAGACTGAATACCTAAATGCCTTTGTCAAGTTTATTTAAGCATTTCTAGATCAATTTAACTACTGGCCAAGTAATCAAATAGCATTAAGCACAAGCACAATGAATATATCAAAAGCTGAATTAATACCATAAAAGAGAGAACTAAAATCAATCACATAATGAGTTCAAGGATGTAATCCTAGATTAATGAAATTAGCTCATCATTAAACTACACAATCTTGAAACTAATTCCATCAATACATGTAAACTAAACATCTTACAACAAGTAAAGAATCAAAGCAAAGAAGACATCCCTGTCAAATGTCTTTGTTGTTGAAGCTTGCTTCCCTCCTCTTTGATTTCTCCAAACTTAGAAGTTAGGTGTTTCTTTGTGTTTCCAGCTGCTGTCCCAGCTGGAGTCTCTCCCAAAATGTAAGTTTTGTGCAAATATATAGGTAAGAGCACGGAATTAGGGCGCACTTAGGGTTGCTTTTGGATTTCCTAATTTTCAGCAACCTGTCAACTTTTGTTGTCCAGGTCCCGGCGCCGCGGTATTGAGATTCAATGTCGCGGCGCTCACTTTCTGCAATTGGCGCCGCGGCGCTGCACTGTAGCAAACAGTGGTACTGTAGCAACAATGCCTCCATTTGTATTTTTATCTCTAATGCTCCCATTTGCGTCCGTTTTCCGGTATTTTTGCTCCGATAATGTTTAAACCTATAAAACAACATTAATATGCATAAATAGCTAAATTATTGAGATAAATTGAACAAATATCAAGTTAGGAAGATAAAATAGTTTATACAATTACGCCTTATCAACCATGTCCTTAAAAATGCTTAACATATATCATTGAAATGTTGCTGGGGCATTATAAAGTTCAAACGGCATTCTTCTAAAAGCAAAGGACCCAAAAAGGCATATGAAGGTAGTCTTTTCTTGGTCCTTTAATGCTATAGAAATTTGATAATAGCCAGAATAACCATCTAGAAAGCAATAGTAAGGATGTCCTACTACTCTTTCTAAAATTTGGTAAGGAATGGTAAAGGAAAATAGTCTTTTCTAGTGGCAAAGTTCAACTTCTTATAATCTATGCACAACCTCCAACTAGATGAGACTTGAGTTGGTATTAACTCACCTTTATCATTTTCAATGACTGTGATTCCATATTTTTTGGGTACTACTGAGTATGACTTACCCACTTACTATCTGAGATAGGATAGATGATTCCTGCTTCAAGTAATTTAAAAACTTCAGCTCTTACTACCTCTTTTATATATGGATTTAATCTCTTTTGAGGTTAGAAGTTTTGACTTACCCAAATCAAAGGATTAATGCCTTTTATGTCTTTTAAAGTCCACCCAATTGCATTTTTATGTATTTTTAATACTTCAATTAACTTACCTTCTTGTTCGCTTGTGAGTGTAGAAGAAATTACCACTGGATAAGTTTGTTTCTCTCTAAAAAATGAATATTTTAGTCCTTCAAGTAGAGGTTTCAACCTCAACTTTGGAATTTCGTTCTACTTATCCTCATTTTACTCATAATTCTTCATACTTTAATTTCCATCCTTTATTTTTAATCACCTGTGCGTAGTTAAGTAAAAATATATATGTCAGAGATTGCAAGATCTAATTGTATATTTGACTCAAATGAATTCATTAAACACATTTTTAAGGGATCAGTAGAACTCCTTTTTTGATTATGATCATCCACAATCGTTTTAATCATATTGGCTTCTTCACTTTCATCCTTCTTCTCATATGGTTGCTTACACATATTGAAAACATTAAGCTCAAGTGTCATGTTTCCAAATGAAAGCTTCATTTGGAAAAATAATATATGTTAAAGATCGTAGGATGTAATTGTAAATTTGACTCAAATGAATTCATTAAACACGTTTCTAAGGGATCAGTAAAACCCTTTTTTTTTATTATAATCCTTCACAATCATTTTAATCATGTTGGCTTCTTCACTTTCATCCTCTTTCTTATGTGGTTGCTTACACATATTAAAAACATTAAGCTAAAATATCATGTTTTGAAATGAAAGCTTCATTTGGAAAAAATATATATGTCAGAGATTGCAGGATGTAATTCTATATTTAACTCAAATAAATTCATTAAACATATTTATAAGGGATCAGTAGAACTCTTTTTTTTTATTATGATCCTTCACAATCGTTTTAATCATGTTGGCTTCTTCACTTTTATCCTCCTTCTCATGTGGTTGCTTACACATATTGAAAATATTAAGCTCAAGTGTCATGTTTCCAAATGAAAGCTTAATTTGGAAAAGAAAAATATATGTTAGAGATTGCAAGATCTAATTGTATATTTGACTCAAATGAATTCATTAAACATATTTCTAAGGGATTAGTAGAACTTATTTTCTGATTATGATCCTCCACAATCATTTTAATCATGTTGGCTTCTTCACTTTCATCCTCATTCTCATGTGGTTGCTTACACATATTGAAAATATTAAGCTCAAATGTCATGTTTCTAAATGAAAGCTTCATTACTCCATTCCTGCAATTAATCAAAGTGTTAAAAGTTACTAAAATTGGATGACCCAAAATAATAGGTATCAAATTACATCCTTTAACAGGTTCTGTGTCTAAGACAATGAAATTTACAAGATATATGAATTGATCAACTTGAACTAAAACATCTTCCATTATCCCTCTTAGCACTTTTATTAATCTATTGACAAGTAAATGAGTTATAGAAGTTGATTTTAACTTACAGAAATTGAGCTATTGATAAATTGAATATGGAAATAAATTTATACTCGCATCAAAATCAAGTAAGGCTTGTTCAATTTTATGACTTTCAATAATACATGAACTTGTAGAATAATCAAGGTCATTATATTTCAAAACATTATTATTCTGAAGAGTGGCACTTATTTGTTCAGCAAAAAATGCTTTCTTTTTCACATTCAGTTTTTTTTTTTTTACTGTGCATAAATCCTTTAAAATTTTGCATAAAAGAGAGCATGTTTAATGGCATCTACTAAAGGAATATTAACATTTACTAATTTGAAGATTTCAAAATTTTCAAGATTATGATTCATCTTCTTAACATTACGTAATGCATGAAGAAATTGGGGTAGAGGTGAAGATTTGGTATTTTCTTCACTAAGTATAGGTTTAACGCTTTCCTTACCCTTAGAGATTGATTCATCGTTCTTATGAGGTTCAGGAATGTATTTTTCAACAATCTTACCATTCTTAAGAGTGATAATCACTTTAACTTCATGTGTTGACTTCCTAAACTACATGTATTTGAGTTATATTGTCCTTCGGGGTTTAGTTATAGATGAGAAGGAAATTTTTCTTTCTCATGAATGTTTAGTGCGGTTACAAATTTAGCAAGAGTATCTATCAAATCAGTAAATGTTTGAGCATTTTGAGAATTAATAGACTCTTGCTTTTCAATGAAGGCATGCAAAGTTTCTTCAAGATTTTTCTTAGGAGGTGAGACATATGGTGCATAACTTTAATGGTTTTGAAAATTTTGGTGTGATTGAAAAGGTGGTTGTAAAGCCTATGCTTGGGTGTCATTCCTCTAACTAAAATTCGGGTGAGTTCTCCAAACAGGATTATATTTTTATGAATATAGGTTATTGATTGATGGCTTGAACGTGTTTAGAACATTGGCTTGTTCATAGAGATATTCCCTAAATGTAGGCAAAGTTGGTAAATCAATGGTAGAGTGATCATGGGTTTCACATATATGACATACAATTTCTTGAACAGATTTTAATTGACCACTCTTTTCCATTTCTAAGATTTTGAATTTTCTTGTTTGGGATACTAATTTGACTTGAATGTCATAGTCTTACTTAAGAAGATAAATACCCACACTAGATGTAGTGGTTTGAGTTTTACTATATGCCTCACAGGTACCAACAGTGTCCCAATTTTGAGCATTTTCTACTAGTAAGTCTAGAGAGTTCATTGCCTCTTTTGGGTCTTTGTCCTCAAATGTTTCATTACATATCATTTCTACCATTTTCCTAACTTGGGGTGTTAAGCCCTCGTAGAAATTTGAGACAAATCTCAAAGTTTCAAATCCATGATGGGGACAGGTCTTAAGTAATTCTTTATACCTTTTCCAACATTAGTAAAGGGTCTCTCCTAGTTTTTAGGCAAAAGTGATAATTTGTCTTTTGAAAGAATTTATTCTATGGGGAGGAAAAAACGTTTTAGGAATTATTGTTGCATCTCATCCTATAAAGAAATAGATCATGCCTAAGGTTTTGTAGTCATATTTTAGCTTTATCTTTTAAAGAAAAAGAAAAAAGCTTAAGTCGAATTATATTAATGCTATAATTTTAATCATTATACATAGTACACACTTCTTCAAATTCTCTTTGATGTAGGTAAAGGTTTTCTGCATCTAAGCCATGAAAAGTGGGTAAAAGTTGGATAATGCCCAACTTAAAATTAAAATGTGTTGTATCTGGAGGAAAAACTAAGCAAGATGGTGCACCAGATCATGTAGGATTCATGTCGTCTCTAAGTGTCCTAGGTTGATTATGGTCATTATGTTGGGACTGATTATCCCCTAGGTCTATGTCTCTCAATTTGATTATTAGTCATAATGTTAATTGGTGAAGAATGAGAAGATGAAGGAGAATCGAACAAATTATCAAAGGAAGTTTCAAAATTACCTTTCACCAAACGATGAGAATTAAGATCTTTGAACTAACTACTCATATAAAGAAATAAAACAAAATACAATAATAATAAATAATACAAATAAGAGAAAAAAATAAAATATTAAATAAAGAGAAATAAAATAGATAAAGCTAACAATAAAATAAAAGTTAGATAAATATTTAGAAATTAGATTAGTAAATGTTAGATTAGTCAATGTTAGATAAGGATAATAAAAAGTTAGCAAGTAAATAGTTGGAGGCTTAGTCTTCCATGAAAATAACAAGTGAAGAATAAATAAAGTAAAACAAGTTAGGAGGCTTAACTTTCTGTGAAAATAAAACAAACAAACAAAAGAAAATGTTAATTTTACTTCCCCCAGCAACAACGTCAAAAACTTAACACGTTCAGGATATAGGAGTTTATTCTCAAGTGCAGGATTGTCGAAGTAATAAATAACCTGGTGAGAACGGGTTCGATCTATAGAGAAGTGGAATTAAAATTACAAACTATAAATACTTTAAGACAGGTAAACCAGTATAAGATGTTTACAAATAATAATTCAATTAACCAATTAAAATAAAAACTAAGGTTAGGGGGATCCATTCTTAGCATATGAAATAAGAATATATTAAACTCTTTTTATAACTCAATTAGAATCCTCATATAAAGGAGATCCCAATTAGAAGATATAACAATTAAAATTCATCACTATTTATATATTAACTTGTATTTCTTTCTTTCAATTATTATACACCAAATCTTATAAATGAGTTCAAGTATTTATTATGTCAATCTTTATATTTGTCTACAATAAATCAAAACTCCTACATTACAAGAAATGATATTTATGCCAAATCTTGTAAATGGTTTCGATAATTTATTGTGCCAACTAGAAAAATTGTCTATAATAAATTAAGATATACCACTTTACAAGAAAGGGTATTAATATTGTAAACAAAATAAATACATCATATATAAATTTGCATAACTTAAGAATAAAATATTAAATTCATGAATAGGAGTTAAGTATATCTTATTACCTTACCAAGAGTTTCACCCTTTCACCTTAGCAAAAAGAAATTTACTGGGATATAATAAAAGTAAAAGAAAAAGAAAAGAGATGGAAGAAGAGATAACATGACTTTAGAATAGTAAATAAGAGAAATAATACTACAAAGAGATAATACAAAAGATAAATGTTTTGAACTAAAATCTAACTCTCTAATTACATATTTTGGGTATAAACAGACCACCTATTTATAGAAAAACTGGGATAAATCTAAATAAATGAAGAGGGAACCACTTTGATGATAAAAGTCAAGAAGAGTGGTAATTAATTTACATTGATTATCATTAATGTACCCACTTGATTATCCAATTTGAAATTGATGTGATCCAAATTAGCTTTCACTTAAAATATCTAAGTCGTAGATAAGCTCTTATCTTTTCAAATTAAGTTGTCTCATACGTATTAGATACGTAATCTATAGTTATGGGCCAAATACTGATGACTATTTGGACTGGGTCTGTACTGTAGATCAATTCTATTCTAAGCCATTTTCACCATCTAAACACTCAAATTTCAAATACCTTATAATACAATATATTATCCCATTGAGTCAGCTCTTCACAGGATCAAGAATCACTCTAATTGGATTCCTAGGTAGAAAGTTATGCCCATTTTACTGAACCTACCACAAAACAAGTAAAAGCTAATTAGGTACAATATTGTAAACATACTTAAGTTAGGGGGGTGAAAGACACTAGTAACACAAAACAATGATGTAAACCTTTATTAAATGTGTAATTTTAAGTGTTCATCAATATCCATTAAACCAATACTTATACCTTTTTAGTGCAAGTTTATCCTGTTAGGTAACTCTTACGTAAACAATACAATCTCAAGTCTTAACATACTTAAGACTCAATTTTCTGTTAGTCCATATCTCATACAGAGTAATAAGAACAATTTTTGATGAAATTTTATTCAATAAGTGAGTAGTCATTTTCTACAGCATAACCCCATAAATATTTTGAAAGATCGGTGAAGCTCATTATCAATTAGACCATATCTAATAAAGTTTGATTTCTGCTTTCCAAAATACTATTTTGTTGAGGAGTACTTAAAGGACTGTAATGAACAAGAATCTCATTCTCTTTTAGATAATTCACGAATTCACTACTGATGTACTCATCACTTCAATCTAATCAAAGACATTTAATACGCATAACGGTTAGTTTCTCTACCTTAGACTGAAACCCTTTGAACATTTAATTTTTTTTTAACTTGTGTTTCATCAAACACTTATCCGTATCGTGACATTTATCAATAAAGACAACGAGGTAAGAAAAACTACCTATAGCATTGTGATTTATTGGATCACTTAGATCATTATGTACTAGTTCTAATAAATCAGTAGCTCGGTGTCAAACACCAAATAGTAGGAGATTTGGTCATCTTTTCTTGAATACAAGATTAATAAACTAGATAAGGTTCCATAGTAAGATTGAGTATCTGACCATCCTTAACCAGATGAGTTAAGCGTCTTACACCTATATGACTTAATCTTATTTTCCATAATTCCTATTTTAAGTTACCAAACTTATTATTTATTCTATTCACTAATATATTCAAGACATTTCTTGTTGTATCTTAATTATAATGGCCTTTCATCAATTGACATTTAGCTGATGACACATTATAAACATTATGTAAATATAAGCAACAATTCCTTCTATATACATGATAACCTTCATTGTTTCACACAAGAAGGGATATTAACTACCTGATAATGTTCGGCACAAAATAAAATATATACAATTTAATGCTTTTACAAGTGTAGAAGAGAGAAGTGATTAAAAGTCTAAATAGCTTTATCATTCTAAAAATCTCTATTTCCTACATGGAGACGTACGTCTCATTTTTGTAACTTCTTAACATTGCTCAAATCATACAACAAATTATAGATATTAGACCAATATGCGGTATCCAATACGCAACTATTTATAGCATCGAATACTAACAAAATGTTAGTGTTTGGTAAACAAAGACCTAGAGGTTTATATTATCTATTACGAGGTACTTTGGATAGTAACATTTATGGTGTCCAACTACACTGTAATGGAGGGCTTTCCTTTGCATTTATTCTTATCCTATAGATTTGGATATATCAAACTATTCTTTTAGATGGAGCATTATACTATTTGCACTATTACTGTGCACATGCTCTCATTGAATATCAGTAGATAACAAGGCTATGATATATAATTTGACTCTTAAATCATCCTTTATCCATTTCTAATAATTTAAACGTCTTTAAAAGAAGTATTATCAAAAACACCTCTTATCATTTTTTAATCAATGATATATTCAAGTTATTTTGAATCTAGAACAATTCTTAGATTTACAGCCAGTCATAATTATTATTCAGTGCCTTCTAGTTCGTGTATGTCTAAAATGTGTCTCTAATGGATTACTCATATTCTTTTTATCTTATCTCTATAAGACAAGACAAAAGATGTTTAGTAGAACATTTCTAATCTTAACATTTTTAGATCATGGATATAGCTAGTATATGTTTTCAATCTAAAGATGTCCTCTCACTCATTTACATATTTTCCATAATCTCTCAAATGGGAAAAATGAAAATTTAAACATTTAAAGTTTTATACTAAGAAGTAGATCCAATCAGCATTCTACTCAAGTTTCACGCTTTAACAATATTAGAATTTGTAAAACTCAAAAGGTAAACAACTTTTGTCAATTATATCTCATGCAACTCTTACTTTTGATCTTAAATATACCTTAACACAACACTTTAGTGATATTGGGTAAGTGAATTTTAGATTTAATTATCAATGATTAAATATAAGTTATCGATACTATCTTCACACTTTAGCTATATTGGATAATCCTTTCGCTTATATTTGTCACATCTCATGTTTAACCGACATAGTCCAGATCACACCGACCAGTCACCTCACACTCTAGTGATATTGGGAAAAGACTAGATGACCCGTCTAACACCATATTGATAAAAAACGATCATGCATAACATTATCTCATAATGAAATACATTTCAATCTAATTAAGAGATACTTTTTACAATTTAATAATAAATGTTTTGTATCTTATACGGATTTGATTTATAATCAGAATATTTGTTTAAACAAGCATAACTAACCCTCACCAGTATGGCTCCCATTGTGATTTACAATGTAAATAAAATTTACAATTTATAATACAACAATATAACAATTATATCTGTATTAAATAATAAAAAAATAAAAATTTCTGAAAAAAAAATACAAATTGAAATGTATAGTTTAGAACGATCTGTGTGTTAAGTTGAACAACTTGGCATTATATAATATGATGATCTAAAAATAAAATTGTACCTAATGCACCCTGGCGTAAAATTGTATCAATGCCCCAGTCTTATGTTGGGATTTGTGCTTATGTGCCATCCCTTTATGTTTGAATATTTATTTAATATTTGTACTAGTACTATCATTTTATTAAATCGCTAATTATATTTTATATATGGTAAGATGCTTGTAATATTTTAAACATTTTATGATCTGAAAGAGTTTAGATCTGTTCTAAATGAATTTAGATTAGTGCTAAGAATTAGCAACACTGAGAGTTATAAATAATAAGAGTTGGCACTAATAAGAGTTATCAAGTTATAAGAGTCAACGATATCTAAAGAGTTAAAGCCTTGTCTGAAATGGGACAAAGACCTGAAGATATATTAGTAATGATGTAGTTGTAAAGAGTTGCAAATAATGCTAGAAAATGTCATTATGCAAATATGTTCTCAAATATTATGTTTCTGATCTATCTTCACTGATGCTGGTCTGTCAGTGAATACCTTAATAAATATATAGATTGGTGTATGTCTATATCTGGATGGTCCACATGGTTAGTCTTAGCAGACCATAAGTTTAGTAGAAGCTCATATAAAGATACAGGTATAGAATAAAAACTGAATACTGAACGGACTCATAAAGATCTCCAAAAGACATCTTATAAAGTCGTCAATAGAGGATCTTTAGAGTTGAGTAGTATTCGTGGTCCTTTGACCTGTGTGCCACAATGGGCTTGTGAGTAATCCACTATACTTTGGTTCCACACATGTCAGAAACCTTTCATGGTCTGACCGCTGAGTATCGCTGGATATGGTTTGATGCTAATAGAGTTCGGTGTGCATAGGTATGGGATTCGTTAGCTCATTTAGGTGAGTAATATATCATAATGCTCTAAGATAGTATTTCAGAAAGTCTTATGGCCATAAGCAATAATTCTTGAAAAAATAGTTTAACCCTAGGAATAAATAATTGTTAGAGTTATGCCTACGTGCCATCCCAGTTTTGTATAAATATTTGATATCTATACAGAGTATATTTTGTTATATTGCTAATTACTTCTTAATAATAATGGTTTAATGATTGTTACACTATAGGCTCTGTATTATCTGAAGGAGTTCATATAGGGTTTAAAGGAGTTTAGACCAATGCTGAGAGTTAGCAAATATTTCAAGAGTTGGAACATTGTCTGTAACGAGACAAAGACCTTAGAATATGCTTATAATAATATAGTTACAAGAGTTACAATGGGTTGCTAGGATGTGTCATTATGCAAGTATGTTCTTAAATTTATTGTTCCTGATCTATTTCTATTGAGGCGGGTCTGTTGGTAGATCCCATTAATTCACATAGATCAGTGTATGTCTATATTTGTAGGGTACAGTTGGTCATTCCTAGATGACCATGATCTTAGAGATTGTATAGGCATACTGGTATTTAGTTAAGACTGAGTACTGAATAGACTCATAAGGACCCCAATAGACATCCTATATTACCGTCAATTGAAGGTCTTTTAGAGTTGAGTAGTATACGTGGTCTTCTAACCTAAGCACCACAGTGGGCTTGTGAGTGATCCACCATGCTTTGGTTCTATGTATGTCAGAGATCTTTTATAGTCTAATTGTTGGGTGTCGTTGGGTATGGTCTGATGTTCATGGAGTTCGGTGTGTGCAGATATAGGATCTATTAGCTCATATAGGGAATGATATATCCAGATACTCCATGATAGTATCTTAAGAAAGCTTATGGCCATAAGCAATGAACCTAGGAAATGAGTTTCCACAGGGCTAAACAATATAGCAAACAGTTTGCTTATATTGTTCAATGAGATACCATTCTGGAGATAGGTTTATGGATGAGCACATAAAGATTTGACAGTGTTGATCTATGTCACTGCACATCTAAGATATATATGATAAAAGGACTATACAGATGAGTTGTAACCTCAACTTGTATGGTTCAACTCGTAGATTTGTAATATTCATGACGTGTGCGTAAGGCATTATTCACGGACTTATGGAATAGTTCCATTTGAGGAATCGGGTATGGACCTAGAGAGTCCCGTGATATGGAGTATACTCATTGTACACTAGGGCAGAGTACTAGATTGAATTGTTTAATCCAGTAATATTCAGCACTACTACAAAAATACATGCGTGTCTATGTTTAAGTGTTAAATACAATAATTAGTAAATAATTGTTATTCACTAATTATATAATGACATGTGGCATATTTGGACCATCGGTTGAGTTTATCCAAGTGTGAAATTTGGTGAGACCCATTAAGGGGTATACTTTATAACTATTCATGAAGGGCAAAATGGTTATTTTATATTATAATTATTTAATTGTTAAATAATCATAATATCTCAATTAAATATATTATTTTATATTATTATATATTTTAATAATATAATATATATTTATGCATGATAGTTGTCATGCATTTATATATATAATATTATTTTTATTATTTTATTATGATTTTTGCCCTAAGTGGCTAAATATTATTATTTTAATATATAATATTATTATAATAATCAAATTTGAGATATATGTGTGTGTTTTACGAGAACAAATGAATGAAGTGCAATTGTTGCATTTGTTTTCTTTGTTTCATTTCCATTTTGAGAGAAAGAGCAAAGAAATTAGCTGGTCATTGTTTACGCTCAAAATATAACGCGGCTATCGCAGTATAGATTGAGGTGTCGATCCCACGAGGAAGCTCTTGGCAAAATAGGTTAGTGAAGTAAAATATTAAAGCAGTAGCAAAGGGTTAATTGATTTAAACGGATGAGATAGAATTGTCTATGAATTGAGGAAAATGTCTTATGATGATTTAAGCAAGGCTTTGAGAATCACAATTATGCTTTATAAATCTACTCTATACTTTGATTCGATATTTATAACTCAACTGAAAGTTTCACATCCCAAACAATCAATCGGAAGGTATGTAATATATAGCACATTTGATAACACACATATTTGATTTAGTTAAACTCTTTGCAAGCATTAACACACATCATGTTATTTATACAAGTTATCTAAGATCGACAATATATCATTTTGACAATATTGCAGTAAAAGATTAACTTGAATATCAAACATTTATTGCCCTTACATGTTATCCAAGATCGACAATATATCAAATTGACAATACTGCAGTAAAAGATTAACATATAAAACAATATAACCAGTAACAATTATAAATCAACATGAATCACATAAGAAAAGCATGACTGAACATATATGAGACATGAGAATTATAACTTCTGGATTATAGAAAATAAAATAGATAAGAGTTTAATCAAAACCAAACTTACAACATTTATAGCTCTTGACACCGAATCAAAGCATGAGAGTAGATTTACTACACATAAAAGTTCATCTCTTAGCCTTGCTAGGAACTCTAGCCTAAATTACAATACATGTTAATGAGAATAAAAGAAGAGAGAAAATTCTCTTCTTAAAAACGTCCTAAGGGTCTCCTTATATAGGCAATGAATGGACATATGTCATGGATGACATCAATCTTCAATAATTTTAAGTCAATAACTCGTGTATCCACTTGCAGCACGTTTTTGATAATGTAAATGATCAATTCAGCTTCTACGGCCGACATGAAAGTTGTAGAATTTTGACTCTTCTTTCCATAGGCACTGATTTCATGCAAATTGGATGAGTGTCCAATGAGATATGAGCAAAATTCCAAAGATACACCAGAATTCGGCCAACAACCATTTTACCCACTTGCAATGCGATTTGGTCCATGATAACGGCTGATTTGGACTTTACCATAAACATACGAGTTGTTGATAGTTAAGTCAGAAATTCACAGCTTCAAGAATTATACCAATTGAGTACGTATTTTGGGAGATACGGTCCAAATACGTGAGTTGGGTCAAGCTGGGTAAGAGTTGTAGTCCGATTCTGTTGTATCTCAATTTTTGGCCCATAACATGTTGGATTTTGCTTTTCCACTATTCTTCAAATTTGTGTAAGATTGAGTCATGTTGCACCCGGTTCAAGAATTTCTTCATTTCGATTTCTACATTGAGAGTTATGTCCAATTTACCTAAACCTGTCCAAATAACATTCATTAATCACAATTTAAGGAGAACACTTTATTTCAAGCTAAAAATACAGAAAATACTAAAATTGGTGACATTAAATGGTGATTGAATCTTTTAACAACATACATTTTCATGTGTTCATCACAGCCCCCAACCAGCTTATTGCTAGTCTCTAGCAATTCAAGCGTAAATAGAATATGCAAAACTACCTAAGTACTTCAATCAAAACGTCAGTTCGAGATCACTGTTGCTATCATGGTTTTTTCAATTACAACTTCCATAATTTGTGTGTGTGTGAACTAAGCCATAACCATCTAACCACAAACCACAATAGATATAGCCTTGAGAATTTATCCAAGTAAAAGCCTCAACTCCATATCCTCACAGGTGTATGACTGTTTAAAAGGTTAGGACTTCTCTTATGGAGTTGGACAACAGTTAAGCACTCAAGAAAAAGTCAATTTTAAGGACAGACATATAAACTAACATTGATCCGAAGATAGGAAAATTATTTGTTTAAAAATCAATTATTCATATCATACGCCAACTTTAGAACTTTAATTGGCTTGTGAGAATAATACAATTATAACTTGGTGAGGAAACTGTTTTACAAGGTATTTGTCTTCTAAAATTGAATGAAGACTTTATTAAACTGAATTGCTTCTTTTTTTTTTTTTTTTTTTTCTTGTTTTTGGTACTTTTGTGTTTTTTTTTTTTTTTTTTTTTTTTTTTTGTTTTTTTGAAGAATACAAGGAAGCATTACAAAGGTTTCTCACCAAATTATATTATGCACAAATGTAACCAACTTATCCCTTAATTCAAATAATATCATTCTAAACAAAAATTAACCAATTCAAAGGATCAATGAAAGTTCATAAGCTGTTTTCTCAACCTTTCCACTTACTCACAAAAGATATGCGAGATTAGAAAAATATATACTTAAACATGGGAATTCTCTTGGCTATATAAATTGAATCATCCATCTTACCACAAGGCTTAGCATTGTGCTCAAAAATATTTTGGAAGTCATTCTTTAGTAACCTAGATAGAAACAGTGACTCAACCTAAACAATTCTGAAATCATACTTAGGCAGAAAAGCAAATTCCTTTATACAAGAATTACCAAGACTACAAGCAATAAACGACAATGCATGAAATATAAAACAAAATAACAAAAAGTTAGTTAAAATGCATTTCAAAAGTTAGTACTAAAACTCCTTACTCTGCCATTCTAATTTGACCTAGAATGCGTCTCAAGAGTTCAAGAATGAACTCTTTACTCTGCCATTTTAATCAAATGTCGGACCATAATTTTTTTTTTTTTTTTTTGTAAAATGCAACGTATGTCTACTATCCTCCCCCCAAACCAGATGAAACATTGTCCTCAATGTTTAAATAGAAAGAGATAAAGTATAGGAGACATTACCTGAAACGCCAGTTATTTGAAACAAACAAACCTGAGAGACACTTAAGCAAATATAAACTAAAATGATGGTACTGATAAATAAATAAATAAAAAGAAAAATTTACAAACGGAGTGTCAGATCCAATTTTCGCTTGTTAAGGCCCACTGACCAATCGATCCGAGTTATTGCTGGGTCAGGTTCGTAGGTAACTGCCTGTAATTTGTTAATCAATTCATCCGCCTCAGTAGCAGAAACCAGGATCTGTCGCGCCGAATGTGAAATAAAATTCTGTTCCACAGCTTGATCAAGAAAACAAAGTAAGCAATCAAAATAGTTATTAACATTCAACAAACCTATGGGTTTTCGGTGGATATTCAGTTGGGCCCAAGAGACAATTTGAAAAATTTCTTCCAAAGTACCAAAACCACCTGGTAAAGCAATAAAAGCGTCTGCATTGCAAAGCATTCTGGCTATACGTTCATGCATGGATGAGACTTGTAATTCTTCCCCTATTGTTTTCCCGGTCAGGTTTCCCACGGCCAAAGCTGTAGGAATAATACCTAAAACTTGACTTCCTCCTAAATGTGCAGCTGTTGACACACACCCCATTAGCCCAAGGCTACCTCCTCCATAAATCAAATGAATTTTTCTTGCAGCTAATGTTTTTCCTAGATTGTTTGCTGCTTCTACGAACACTTTACTCTCCCCAGGACTAGATCCACAAAATACACATATATTTCGAAATTGTCGAACTTGGGTTTCCTCCATATCTACTCTCACCTTTATCTCAATATATGAAAATGAAGAAACTGAGGTGCTGTATTTATAGAGTGCCAAATGACAATAATGATTATGGTAACCTGACAGTTTGTCAAAAGAGAGTTAAAAATAAAACACAAAAATTTAAACATAATGACCCGCATGCATTATTGAACAAAAAGATTTGAATTTAAGACATCTACATGAGTAGCCCTACTATTCATAAAATAAAGTTTGAAATTAAAACACATGTATTTACAAGTAGTTGTGATTGTGGCTCACATCTTCCTCTGGTTTTACGTCCAGTAACGGCTTAAACGCCCTCTATGGGTCGGGGATAGGCTTCCCATCCAATTTTCTTATAAATTGGCAAACAGGGTCTTTTAGAGTCAGATTCCCGAGACTATACCGTTGATGTTCATTTTTGAATTTGTTCCATAAATCGAGAAGTTCACGTTGCACGAGCCCACAGGGATGCGTCTCAAGAGTCAATAGGATATCATCCAAAGACTCCTTACTCAGTCCATCCTTAATGAACTGAATTTTATCTTCTCGATTTCTAGATACGAATCCTAAAGAACGACAACTCCGATTACAATTCCATCGAGCACATTTATGACAGACTTGTAACCTTTTTGCTCGTCGCCTTTTGGCATAAGAGCTTCTTCCAAGACCAGGCATATGAGAAACAAAATCATTTTCAAACTCACCGGACAACCGAACCTTGGCTTCAATTAACCAACGAAGGTCCACAGGGATATTACCCAACATCAATAGCCTTAGTCTTTCACACCGTGCTTTGTAAATCTTAAGTAGAGCATTTTGAGGAAATGAAGGAAAACGTTTTTTTAAGGTTGGCAAGAATGCGATCCATTTTGAAAGAAAGAAAAGAGATGAATGCACAGTTTGAGGGACAGTTTTTAGGGAACTGAGAAACCGACTTTAATAGTCACGGAGTACCGTATCCGCCACTTGACCGGGAAATAAAATCACACTGAAGAAAAAATAAAAAGAAGAAAATAAAGTAAAATAAAATGTGCAGGAAAATAAAAGCAAAAATACAAAGTCAAAAGATAAAGTATAGACAAAATATAAAATATGGTACAGATAGATTGAACCTGATCAATCACGATAGACAGGATCCACAAGAGGGATCTCGCCTAGGTACATAGAGTCGTTTACCTTTTCCACGTAGCTTTTTAGCCGCTGTCCATTCACTTTGAAAGTCCGTCCATCAGTGGGGTCTTCTATTTCAACAACACCATTAGGAAAAATATGTTTTACCATAAATGGACCAGTCCATCGAGATCTCAACTTTCCAGGGTGTAAATGCAATCGAGAATCATAAAGATAGACCCGTTGATTTGGCTCAAAGTGTTTCCTTGAGATCTGTTTATCATGAGCTACTTTCATTTTAACTTTGAAAATTCTGGAGTTGTCATATGCATCATTTCGTAGCTCTTCTATTTCTGACAATTGTAACTTTCTCTGAAGACCTGCAGCATTCAAATCAAAGTTAAGGGCTTTGACAGCCCAATAAGCTTTATGAGGTTTTCTAGAACTGAAATGTGTTCCTTGGTCACCAATGATGACACGTGGTGTCTCGAGTTTTGATGATTTTGGTTTCTCCCTCTTACATGGCAACTTTTCAATGCCTGGTTTCCAAAATCGAATCCCTTTATCCTGTGAGTCAAAAATACTAAACATATCAGTTGTTTCATCAGGATAATACAATTCTTCAATATCAAAATCAAAGAGATTTTCTAAAGAATTAGAGCCATGATTTTTATAAGCTTCCTCCGCGCCAAGTGTGTCTATCATATATGAATGATAGCATTCGTTTTCTTCTCGTGATTGCTTATCAATATGAAAAATGTTCACCTCAAGAGTCATATTCCCAAAAGATAATTTCATTAGACCATTTCTGCAATTAATAAGAGCGTTAGCAGTGGCTAGAAAAGGTCTCCCCAAAATAAGAGGGATTTTTGACTCCATGTTAACAACAGAATGAGTATCTAAAACAAGAAAATCAACAGGATAGTAAAATTTGTCAATTTGCAACAAAACATCTTCTACTATTCCCCGTGGTTTCTTGATTGATCGGTCAGCTAATTGTAGGACTACAGATGTTGGTTTAATCTCACCAAGTCCCAACTGCAAGTAAATAGAATAAGGCATTAAATTTACACTTGCTCCTAAGTCCAATAAAGCTTGACCAAACTCATGTGTCCCAATTTGGCAGGAGATTGTGGGACATCCTGGGTCTTTATACTTGGGTGGTGTCTTTTGTTCAATCACTGCACTTACCTGTTCTGCCAAAAATGCAGTTTTTTTCACATGGTGTTTTCTTTTGATAGTGCATAAATCCTTGATGACTTTGGCATAAGTTGGAACCTGCTTAATCAAATGTAACAAGGGAAGATTAATTTTAACTTGTTTCAAATGTTCCAAAATCTCACCTTGAATTTCTGAATTTTTCCCAACCGGTCGAAGAGCTTGAGGAAAAGGCACTGGGATTGAAAACTTACTTTCGGGCTCTTTTTCCATTGTGGCCTCTTTTTCAAGGGGGGCATCTTTACTACTCGTAGATGTGTTAATTTCAGGAGTAGGCTCACTTACAATCTTACCACTTCGAGTAGTAATGGCATTGACTTCTTTGAGATTTTGAACATCAGAAGTAGAAGCTTGTGCCATGAATTGTCCTTTTGGATTGGATTGAGGTTGAGATGGAAACTTACCTCGCTCTTGTACAGTTAAGGCACTGGTCAATTTTGTGATTTGACTCTTGATTTCTTTGTTTTCGTCCACCACCTGTGCAAGAATTGTTTCAAATTTTTGATTAGTCTTACTTTGTGCCTCCATAAATGCTTGTAATGTATCCTCTAAAGAACTCCTAGTTGGTCGTGCATTATATTGAGGTGCAACATAAGACTTGGGTGCTTGTTGTTCTTGTTTCCATTGGTTGTTGGCTTGTTGGTCAGATTTCCAACTGAAATTTGGGTGGTTTCTCCAGCTAGGATTATATGTTTCAGAGTAGGGTGAATAAGGCTTCTTGTACATCCCTAGGGCATTACATTGTTCCTCATATATCCCTCTCATCTCACTATACGTGGGGCAATCCTGAGCTAAGTGTTCTGCTCCTCCACAGACAAAACAGACATCGTGTGACTCAACTCTAGCAACCGTGTGGGTGACCCTTCTATCCTTGGATTTCAAGGCCTCTAACTCCCTAGTTAAGACCTCTAATTGGGCTTTGAGGTTATCCTCTTCCTTAAGATGGAAAACTCCATTGGGTCGTGACCTATTTGTGCTTTCAGCAATGCTAGGTCCAGTCCATGTATGGGCTTTTTCTGCTAAGTCATTAAGGAATTCTATGGCTTCCTCAGGATCTTTGTGAAGGAACTCCCCATTACACATCATCTCAACAAATTGGCGCTCTCTAATTGTGAGTCCCTCATAGAAATAACTAACCAAGCGCCAATTTTCATACCCATGGTGAGGGCACAGATTTAGCAACTCTTTAAACCTTTCCCATGCTTGATATAAGGTTTCACTGTCTTTTTGGGAGAATGAAGAAATTTGTCTTTTCAGGCCATTAGTTTTGTGTTGTGGGAAGTATTTATTGAAAAATGCTTGGGTCATTTCTGCCCAAGTTCCTATAGACCTCGGCCTTAAAGAGTATAACCAACTCTTTGCTTTGTCTTTCAAAGAAAAAGGGAAAAATTTAAGCCTAACAGTGTCTATGGCTTCAGGTTGGCTATGGAAGGTGGCAATTACCTCTTCAAATTCCCTAACATGTACATAAGGATTTTCACTATCTAGACCATGAAAAGTGGGAAGAAGTTGTATCATTCCAGGTTTAAAATCCGAATGTGGTATGTTAGGTGGAAATATAATGCATGATGGTGTGGCTGTGCGAGTAGGATGCAAGTAATCTTTTAGAGTTCTAACGGGGTTTTCTTCGTGTTGGCTCATTGTGTTAGAATTACAAGATGAACTAGAAGGTGAATTCTCTTCACTTACAAATTGTGGGAGTGGTTCTAGTTCTAGTTCTAGTTCTCTCACAAATCTTCCTCGTTTGTCTCTAGGTCGATGCATACATCCTAATTTTTTTTTTTTTTTTTTTTTTTTTTTTTTAAGGAAAGAAATGCTTAAGGAAAATTAAGAAGTGGAATAAACACAACAAGAAATAGAAATAAGTTAGGTGGTAAGACCAACCATGAAATATAAATACAATAACTAAACAAAAGACTATAAAATACGAAAAAAAAGTACAATAAATAAATAATAAAAAGAAAATACAATAAGTAAATAAATAAAAGGTTAGGCGGTAGAACCGGCCATAAAAAGAAAATACAACATATTAACTAAAAAAAATAAATTGCAATAAATATGTAAAAGAAAATGAAAATAAAGTACAATAAAAAAAAAATGCAATAAATAAATAGAGTACAATACGAAATAAAGGAACTAAGTTAGGCGGTAGAACCAGCCACAAAATAAAAAGAAAATACAATAAATTAACTAAAGAAATAAAGTGCAAGAAATAAATAAAAGAAAGTGAACAAAGTTAGGCGGTAAAACCAGCCATTAAAAAAAAAGTGCAATAAATAAACTAAAGAAAATAAACTAATTAGGCGGCAAAACCAGCCATTAAGATAATATAAAATATAACAAATTAACTAAAGAAAACAAAATAAATTAGGTGGTAGAACCAACCATGAATAATAAATCACAACAAAGGAAATAAAACTAAGAGTTTACAAAGAAAAGAAAATATACAAAGTTACCACTTTAGTATTTATAATCGCAACCGACTTTCGCTTAGTGTGCTTCCCCGGCAACGGCGCCAAATTTTTGTTTACGCTCAAAATATAACGCGGCTATCGCAGTATAGATTGAGGTGTCGATCCCACGAGGAAGCTCTTGGCAAAATAGGTTAGTGAAGTAAAATATTAAAGCAGTAGCAAAGGGTTAATTGATTTAAACGGATGAGATAGAATTGTCTATGAATTGAGGAAAATGTCTTATGATGATTTAAGCAAGGCTTTGAGAATCACAATTATGCTTTATAAATCTACTCTATACTTTGATTCGATATTTATAACTCAACTGAAAGTTTCACATCCCAAACAATCAATCGGAAGGTATGTAATATATAGCACATTTGATAACACACATATTTGATTTAGTTAAACTCTTTGCAAGCATTAACACACATCATGTTATTTATACAAGTTATCTAAGATCGACAATATATCATTTTGACAATATTGCAGTAAAAGATTAACTTGAATATCAAACATTTATTGCCCTTACATGTTATCCAAGATCGACAATATATCAAATTGACAATACTGCAGTAAAAGATTAACATATAAAACAATATAACCAGTAACAATTATAAATCAACATGAATCACATAAGAAAAGCATGACTGAACATATATGAGACATGAGAATTATAACTTCTGGATTATAGAAAATAAAATAGATAAGAGTTTAATCAAAACCAAACTTACAACATTTATAGCTCTTGACACCGAATCAAAGCATGAGAGTAGATTTACTACACATAAAAGTTCATCTCTTAGCCTTGCTAGGAACTCTAGCCTAAATTACAATACATGTTAATGAGAATAAAAGAAGAGAGAAAATTCTCTTCTTAAAAACGTCCTAAGGGTCTCCTTATATAGGCAATGAATGGACATATGTCATGGATGACATCAATCTTCAATAATTTTAAGTCAATAACTCGTGTATCCACTTGCAGCACGTTTTTGATAATGTAAATGATCAATTCAGCTTCTACGGCCGACATGAAAGTTGTAGAATTTTGACTCTTCTTTCCATAGGCACTGATTTCATGCAAATTGGATGAGTGTCCAATGAGATATGAGCAAAATTCCAAAGATACACCAGAATTCGGCCAACAACCATTTTACCCACTTGCAATGCGATTTGGTCCATGATAACGGCTGATTTGGACTTTACCATAAACATACGAGTTGTTGATAGTTAAGTCAGAAATTCACAGCTTCAAGAATTATACCAATTGAGTACGTATTTTGGGAGATACGGTCCAAATACGTGAGTTGGGTCAAGCTGGGTAAGAGTTGTAGTCCGATTCTGTTGTATCTCAATTTTTGGCCCATAACATGTTGGATTTTGCTTTTCCACTATTCTTCAAATTTGTGTAAGATTGAGTCATGTTGCACCCGGTTCAAGAATTTCTTCATTTCGATTTCTACATTGAGAGTTATGTCCAATTTACCTAAACCTGTCCAAATAACATTCATTAATCACAATTTAAGGAGAACACTTTATTTCAAGCTAAAAATACAGAAAATACTAAAATTGGTGACATTAAATGGTGATTGAATCTTTTAACAACATACATTTTCATGTGTTCATCAGTCATTTTAGGGGGTTAAGAGTTAATCCTGTGCTGGATTAAGGAGCTGCTGTTCTAGCTCGCCAAGCCCACCAATTTGGTGACTAGAGCTGCCTACGAGTTAGACCTCTGGCGGACTTTCTATATACACGTGTAAAACGTTACACGTTTTGGTAATTTCTCAACTTTACTTTTGATATATTAATTTTATTAATATATGTATATGTGCTTATTATATGTTTTAAATATTCCGTTGGGCCAAATATGTATGAGATACATATTTTTTACAATAAACACTATTGCACATGCATACACCCGTGTATATCTAATCCCCAACAATAATATCATAAAATTATTTGCGATTATTATTTATTAAAATACAATTCTAAAGATAAGCTTACGGTTGGGCATATAGAGATTTGACGATATTGATCTATATCTCTGCTCTACCCGAATATAAATGATGGAGGGATTATATAAATATATTATAACAAAAACTTGTATGGTTTAACGCACTGCTTTGTAATATCTGTAACATGTGTGTATGGCATCGTTCACGGACGTATGGAGGAGTTCCATATGACAATATAGGTGTGGACTTAGAGAGTCTTACAATATGAAATATACTTGTTGTGCACTATGGTAGTATTATAGATTGACCAGTTTTATTCCAGAAATTCCAACAAACCACAAATATATTTCAAGGTTCCTCGGATTATACACTTGTCTATACTTGAATGTTAAGTACATCATTTAATTAGTTGGCAAGAGTTATTAACTAATTAAATGTTGACAAGTGGCATAATTTTGTTCCATGAACTGTTTCACCATGAATTTACCCATTAACCATATTAGTAAAATCAAATAAGGTAAAACATTAATTAGTCAATAGTTTTTGAATAATTCAATAAATATTATTTAAATAAATAATAATATTTATTTAGTTATTTATTATTCTAGTTTAGGTGGGAGACATATACCTGATTAGGTATAATTACCACTAAATATTATTTTTTTTATTTGTTTTTTGTCACTTAATCAATTTTGGGAGCACTTGTGAAGTACTTATTACACCTAAACATTATTTTGAGTAATTGATTAATAAAATTATGAAGGAAAAACGTGCAAGGTAGAGGGATTGAGAGAGAGAGTTTGGTTTTGGAGAGTCTTTGTTTAACAAAGTGTTGAGAGAAACTAGAAATAAAGAAAAATAAATTCATCTTATTTTTCTTTCAAGAAATAAAACCTTGTTGCTGAAAATTCAATTGCTATTACTATAGCTTCACAATCCCACCAGATTGTTGTGAACTAGAATTGAACAATAGTGCACTTCAAGGTGACATCAAAGATGGAGCTAGGAAGAATCTGAAATTGAAATCTTCACCAAAGTTCTTCAAGGGTATATTTTTTGTTATCTTATGTTGTTAATGATATATATTACATGTGTATATGTTGATTACATGCTTAATTTCGCTGCAAAATTCGTGTATATACATGTATTTAGTTTTTTCAACATGTACACAATCACAAGCATACACCCTAAAACACGTTAACATGTTGTACACTTGAACGCTCCAGCATTTTGTGTTGGAGAACGCCCTTGCATTTGTATCTTGAACGCTTTTGCGTTCTATATGCAACAAATTTCTTTCTGCCCTGTGAACGCCCCATTGTTCAACACTTGAATGCACCAACATTTTGCCCTGCGAACAGCCCGATATTCAACACTTGAAGCCCCCAGTGTTCTACATGCAATACCCAGAGGAATGCCCCAGCATTCTGAGTATAATGCCCTAGCATTCATGTCTAAACATGAATTCCCCAACGTTCTTATCACAGTGTCATGGCATTCCTTTGATAGTAGGTCATTCTCTATACTTTAAATACTTTAAAATGTAGCTTCCACTATTTTTGAACATCCCCAACACTTCAGATAACACTCAAACAACTCAGAAACACATAAAACATGCTTTGATATTATCTATTACTGCGTTAAAGGGTGCATGCATGTGATTGTGTAGATGTTGAAAATTTCAAAATGCATATCCAACATACATTGCATAGCAAAATAAAACAAAATAATCAACATATATACATTACAACTGAATAAAAATGGTATATAAATCATATACATACCCTTGTAGATGATTCAATGAAGATTGTTGAACTTTGAAGCCATTTGAGCTTAAAATGAAGTCTTCTTTTGAAAAATTCTAGACTCTAAAATTTGGTAAGATTAGAATAGCTAGAATAGTAGCCTTTGATCAATATTTCGTGCAGGAATCAAAATAAGTTCAACAATTGAACTAGTTCTTGCATCATATGCTTAGGAATTGTGTTTAGGGACCAAAATACAACTTTCTCAAAGCTTTATTTTTTATTTCAAAGGATTACACGAATTTTTGCATTCTCTAATGAAAATCCCAGAAAATGGAACTCTTTTTCATACAATAGGGACTTATTTGCAACATTTACAAACTATATTTTCCACTTTTCAAATAGGTCCTAAAAATATCCTACGTTTTGAAACCTTCCTAAATCGATCAGTATAATCCATACCACTACCCTAGCCTCAACGAGTACATTTTATATTGTGAGACTCTCTAAGTTCACATCCGTTTATATTACGGAACACTTCCGTAAGTCCGTGAATGATGCTCTACATATACGTTATGGATATTATAGAATGATGCATTCAACCATACAAGTTGAGGTTAACCATATCTATATAATCCCTCAATCACCTATATCCTCAGAAGAGTAGGGATATAGTCATCACTATCAAATCTTTGTATGCTAAACCATGAACTTATCTCCAAATACGTATTTCTATAAATAATATTCACAAACTCTTTTATGATATTGTTTAACCCTATGAAAAACTCTTTTTCTAGGTTTTATGCTTATGGCCACAAGAATTTCTAAAATACAATCTCGGTGCATCAAGATATACAACTTACCCATATGAGCTGATAGATCTCATATCTATACACACCAAACTCCATAAGTATCAGACTATACCCAACGACACCCAACGGTCAGACCATGAAAGGTCTATGACATACGTGGAACCAACGTATGATGGATCACTCACAAGCCCACCGATGGCACTCAGGTCAAAGGATCATGAATACTACTTAACTCGAGAAGACCCTTAATTGACTACTTTATCAGATGTCTATTAGAGATCCTTATAAGTCTGTTCAGTATCAAGTTCTTACTAAATATCTGTATGCCTATTCGGACTCCCACTAAGTCAATGGTCTGCTAAGACTAACCATCTTAACAATTCAGATATAGACATATACTAATCTGGAAGGAATACCGATCGGCCCGTGTTAGTAACCATGGATTAGGAATGATATTTTTGATAACATATTACACAATGACATTTCTTAGCACCATTTGTAACTCTTTGCAACTATGTCATTACTATACTATTCTTGAGTCTTTGTCCCTATTTCAGATAAGGTTCTAACTCTTTAGAATTGCTAACTTTAGCGCTAACCTAAACTCTTTTAGATCAAATTTAAACTCCTTTAGATCTACAATATTTAAAAAGTTATAAGCTTCTTACCATATAATTAAGTATTAACAATTATTATTGAAATGATTATTGCATATCAGAATAGCATGTACGCACAATTTCTAACAATTTAAAGAGTATTTGTCTTACTGTCTTAATCATAGTGTGAGAATTGTGAAAATAGATAATGCTAAATTCATCTAAAATAATAAAGTTAGTGGGACTAATGAATGATAAAGTTTGAATACCAAAGAAATTAGGAAAATATTTATTTACCCATAAATGTTTCTTTATCCACATTTATTTAAAATATTGTTTCAAAAGGTGCAAAATGTTCTAGTAACTCTGAACAATATTTGAATATATAAGCACTCCCTAAAGACAATAACTTGCAACAATTTAATGTAAATAAACTACAAGGAATGCTATTAAAAAAATCTCAAAAAGAAAGAAAAGTAATTATTTTGGATGATTATTTACAAGAATTAGATTTTGATATTAGAATCAATAAAGACCATGTTTCATTTTCACAAGCCATAGAAAGTGTTAAGTTTGATAAATGTATTGATGCTGTGAAATATGAATTGAAATCCATAGAGCACAACAAAATCTGAGATCTCATTGTATTGCCAGAAAATTCTAAATGACTCGGATGCAAATGGGTTTTCAAAACCAAACATGACTGAAATGGCAATATTGAATGATATAAATTCATACATTCAAAGAAATGGCATTGATTATAAAAAAATCTTTTCATCTTTCTCAAGAAAAGACTTATTAAGAATAATTATGATTTTGTCGTATAATATAATTTAGAGTTACACCAAATAGATGTAAAATAGCCTTTCTTAAAGGAAAAATCAAGAAAGAAGTTTATATAAACCAACTAGAAGATTTTGTGATAAAGAAAAAAGGTCATATGGTGTGTAAACTTAAGAAGTCAATATATAGACTCAAACAAGCTTTCTGACAATGGTATATTAAATTTAATGATACCATAACATCTTTTGGTTTTTAGAAAACTACCGTTGATCAATATATATACAAAAAGATCAGTGGGAGTAAGTTTATATTTTTAGTTCTATATGTTGATGACATTTTCCTTGCTACTAATGATTTAGGTGTTTTACGTGAGACAAAATATTTTCTTTATAAGAATTTTGAAATGAAAGATACAAAAGAAATATCTATGTGGTAGGAATTATAGTATTCCGTGATAGATCACAAGCCTATATTGAGAAAATTTTTGAGAGATTTAATATGGACAAATGATCAGCTAGAATTATTCCAATACAGAAAGGGGACAAATTTAGTCTTATACAATGCCCAAAGAATGACATAGAACGTAAGAAAATAGAATCCATTTTATATGCTTTAGTTGTGGGTAGTTTAATGTATTTGCAAACATGTAAAAGATCGAATATTAACTTTGGGGTTGGGATGTTAGGTAGGTATCAAAGTAATCTTAGAGTTGACCATTAGAGAGTTGTAAAGAAATATTTAGGTACTTGCAAGGCATAAAGAACTACATGCACATGAATAGAAAAACCAACCATTTGAAAGTGATTAGATACCTGGACTTAGATTTTTTTAAATGTTTTGATAGTAGAAAGTCCACTTTTGGCTATTTGTTTCTTCATTCAGAAGGATAAATATCATGAAAAAATGCTAAACAATTTATCATTTCTTCATCTACTATGAAAGTTGAATTTATGGCATATTTTGAAGCCATAATATATGCATTAAGCCTGTAAAAATTTATTTCAAAACTTAGGGTTGTTGACACAATTACCAAGCTGCTAAAAATTTATTGTGATAATTATGCAACAATATTTTTTTTTTCCAAAAACGAAAAATACTCAAAAGGTGCTAAACATATGGAATTAAAGTATTTTGTCATTAAGGAGGAAGTTCTAAAACAAAGAATGTCAATTAATCATATTAGAACCGATCTGATGACAACAAATCTTTTAACAAAAGGTTACAACCAAAGGCATTAAAAGAATATGTACATAAAATGGGTCTTGGTTGTCTTGATGAATAATGTTTTATGATGAATAAGATACTCTAAGCTCACTAATGTATTTTTTACATACCTTATTATTTTAAGATTCTAATAGGAAAGTTCTTATGAGACCTTATTGAGAATCATTACGAAATTATTTTTATATATCATTTATTGACCTAAGTTTTATAAGTTAAAAGTATTGTGATATATGAAAGGAAGTATATTGCATAAAATAATATATAACTGCCATAACCCATATTTAGTAATTTATGATACTAAGTTACTTAGGATAAATATTACAGAGATTTGTTTTGCATGCTTCATGTTTACTATTAATTTTTAGTATTATTTGATTATTAGATATAAAAATTAAATATCTACTAGATATAAAAATTAGTCATCTCCCTGCCCATTAAAATAACTGAGAAGTTAAATTACAAAATTATATTATCTCATTTCTTAATAAGGAAGATTTTCATTACGAAATGGAAAGACTGATAGTCAATGAATTATAAATATGCAAATTTATTTTGCATATGTAATGAGACAATAAATAGGAAGATCAAGGAGTATGTCTATTAATAAATGCTTTTGAGAAATTCAAGAGATATTTCTACTAATAAATGTTTCTTTTCATTTGTGGTCTATATAAAGAAGACTTTTGCAAAGAAAGTGATAAGCATCCATTATTGAAATTTTCTTCTTACTAAATATTTTATCATTCCATATATAAAAGTAATTCACAAGAAAAGAAAATGGTGAATTAGCAAATTGATAAAGAATGAAGCAGAGAAATCAATTTATAATTTATTTATAAAGATGACTAATTCTTTTGCATCGGATATATTTTAAAATAACTTTGTAAAAATTATATTGTTCAAGATTCTAATTTATGAATTTATGCATATAAATAAGTTTAAATTAACATATTAAAGTATGTGCTACAAATTTTCTAAGAAAAGTTGGATAAATTAAAAATATTGTTATTCTGTCCTGCTATTTTTTAGTTTTTATATTATTCTATTATCTTTTGTTGTGAGAAAGATTCTCTTCAATATTTTTTAATACTTTTACTAATTTACTCTTAATATGAAAATAAGATCTAAAATTAGAAAATAATTTAAATATTATATTAAACATGAAAATATATAAATTTTGATAATTTAATAATTAGATTAAATAAAAAATAATATTTCTTATGAATATAATAATATTTTTATTATTTTTAATCTAGTCTATTAAAAATTCATACTTATAATGTGTTTTTTTTTATCAAACATAAACTTTTAATGTTTTATTTATTTCAATTTATTGTTAATTATTTGTTTCAAAGTATTTAGGTTTGCAAAACAATATTTAGGTTTTAAGTCCTAATAAATTATATTTTTGTAGAGTCTTAAAAAAATTAATAAAATATTAAAAGCCAAAATGCACTATGAAATAAAATTACATGTATTAAAATATTAAAATTAAACTTTACTAAAAGACAAAAATAATAAATATAAAAATACACATTTTAAAGGTATTATATTGAATTTAAATATAAAATTATAAAATACTATATAAAAGAAATAATATACCTTAATAAATATATTTTCTCTCACAATATGGGGTAATAAGGTAACGTCAAAATATTAGAAGAATAAATAATAAATATGAAAAACAACATTGGAAAGTTTACAATTTTTCAATAAATTATTATCATATTAATTTTGTAAGTGAGATTGATGTAATTTTATTTAAAAAAATAATATTATTGCTACACAAATAAATTATTTAGAAAATTTTATTCATATAAATTAAAAAAATATATGATTAGAAGAGTTAAATAAAAAATTTAATACGATAAATAATGATAAAAAAATTTGATCACAAGTAAAATATATTATATAATGTTAAAAGCAAACGAGGCTCATTCAAATAGTCAAATTATCATGAGTTAAATTATAATTGTTTTATAAATATTTTTCCTTGATCATTAGGTCAAAAGCTAGCTAAGCATAGGCTTTCTTTTACGATTGTGCTCTTCGATATAATTGGTTCAATTTTTTTCTTTTTTCTATAAAAATTTTAATAGGAAATTAGATACCTCTAATTATAATTAAATGTAATTGGTTCAAATATTGCGTGTAAAATTTTAGTAAATAACTTCCATTTTAACTGTAAAATGCAAAAACGTGGATGGTTTGTTTTGTTTTGTTTTAATCATTATTTTAATGAATAGAAATGGATGGATACACTAACCAAGGCGACTCCATCTCAGGCCGCAAGTGCTGGAATGTCAGCACATGAAACGGTGGCATATGCAGGCTGCTTCCTCATATTTTTAATGGTGTCAATCATTTCAAAGCGCCTTACAGAGTTTCTGTTTGGTACTGCATAATGCATTCTTCTCATTGGTGAAAGTGGTCGTGTTATCCAGTGGTATCGACACATCGCAACCCTAATTTTAAGATGAAACTCTTACTTTCATATTTCTTCAAAATTGTTTCATTTCCATATTCATTACAAATTCTTATTTATCAAGTTTTCAAATTGTACAAGAAAGCTTTATACAAACTGAATTTTAAAAATAATTTTTGAAAAAGAGTTGGAAGATAAAGTTTGTATTAATTCAATATCTATATGACAATAATATAAAATTATGAATGTATAATTGTAAAATAGAATAATTAACTATTACATGGCACTATGACATAATGCTAGGTCATCTACTGTATCAATGGAGACAAATATTATTTTCAACTTTATATAACATTATTCTTTAAAAATAACACGGGACTCAACGGTCTCCTTTTAATGTCCAACAAATAATAACTACACATTAAAGTTAAAACAAGTGAGTTTGCAAAGCAACCGAGACATAAAAACAAAACACATCATGAGAAGAAAATACGATATCTAGCAAAATTGAGAAATTAAAAAAAAGGCGAGATATAACAATTAAGATCATTCGTTAACAAAGCATTCAAAGAAGAACAAACAAAGAACAGAGGCACCTGGAGATTTATTGGGCTCCGTTGATCTATGTTTTTAAGGAAATTGATAGAGAGAGGTTAGAGAGTTTAGAGAAATTAAGAATTTTTAGAGAGAGTTTTTGTAAATAAATTCTATTGCTTGGTTTTGCTTTTGGGCCACATTTTATAGTGAAAGGAAGCCCATGAGTTTTATTTATTTATAATTTTGCTCTTAATGGGCTTTGTACCAATATATTTATTAAATAACATAGAACTCAACGGTCTCCTTGTAATATCCAACAAATAATAACTACACATGAAAGTTAAAATAAGTGAGTTTGCAAAGCAAACGAGACATGAAAACAAAAACATCATGAGAAGAGAATACTATATCTAGCAAAATTGAGAAATTAAAAAAATGAAAGTGAGATAGAACAATTAGGATCATTCGTTAACAAAGCATTCAAGGAAGAATAAACGAAGAACAGAGGCACTTAGAGGATTAATGGGCTCCATTGATCTATGTTTTTAAGAAAATTGATAGAGAGAAGTTAGAGAGTTTATAAAAATTAAGAATCTTTAGAGAGAGAGATTTTTTCACAAATAAATTCTATTGTTTAGTTTTACTTTTTAGACTACTTTTTATAGTGAAAGGAAGCTCATGAGTTTAGTTACATTTATAATTTTGCTCTTAATGGGCTTTGTACAAATATATTTATTAAATTACTCTTTAGGTAATTTTATGGCTCCTACACTTATCATCAATTTCAAATAATTTATTGCATAAGATTATTTTGTGAAATAGACTCAATACAATGAATTAGAATTTTAATTTTACAAGAAAAATGTAGGAAATTGTAATAAAATTTTACACTATCTTCTAAATAATCTATTTGAATTTTTCTTCGACCTATTTCTTTTAAAAAGTAACAAGTCTTCCATGTTTTTTTAGCCCAAATTTTAAATTTTGGTATGGCCTTTAAACTTAAAGTCTCGGCCCAGATCCTCTTTCAAGTTTGACTTCATCATCTTGACCCATTCGATCTTCAAGCTTTTAAGTCTCGGCCTAAATCTTCCTCAGTGTGACTTTAACTTTTCTTACTCATTTTTGGCTCGTGACCAGCTCTCTTCTTTTGTCCTAGTCCCTCACGCCTCGTGTCTTCCTTAGAAACTTTAGCTCAGTCTCTCACTTTTTGAAATTTTGCTATCAAGATATTTAGAAAGAAATGTTCGGGGTTTCTAGACAAGACTTCTTTGATTCCCAATGAAAGGCAAAAAGCTATTGTTTTAAATAAAAAAATCTCCTTCTTTTATTTCTTCACCCGACCCGTGCATTTATTAATTATATTACTTTTAAAAATATTTACCGAGTTGACCTACTTTAATTGTATAAGTTATTTTAACTGAGTCAAAATAACTTATACAATGATAACCAATTATATTTATTTTTTCTATTTTACCCTTATACTAAATAAAATTTAAAAAAAAAAATTCTTCTTATTTTTCAATACATCACCGACACACTCTCTTTCCCCCTCTCATTCTCACAGTTACTCTCACCATTCACAGTTAACTCTTCTCTCTCACGGTTAACATTCAACAATTCTCTCATTTTACACATATGGGAGAAAATTGGTAAGTGTATTTTATAAATTTAATTTTTTGTGATTTTTGTGCATTATAATTTATATTAGTTAGAAATGTGTAGATGTAGATGTAGTATAAGTTGAAAATATGTGTAAATTAGGAACTTGGCAAAAAATGGTGGAATCTGGCTTTTTATGTGGTCAGATGCGCCTGTGCGTGCATCTATGCGTTGCTGATGGAGGGCGAGTAGACGTACGCACCACCACGTTAGGCGTACACCATTGGGCGCACACCAAGCGGCGTGTGCCTAACGCAGTTGGCGCGGGCCAGGTTATTGGGCAAGCCAGCCTAAAGTTCTCTCTCACTAAATATTTTAATCTTTAGAGTTTTTAATTTTAATATATCAATTAATTTATAAAATGACGTTTTATTAATTAATATCTAATTTTATCTCATAAAATAATTAATGAGGTCTCATCAAATTAATAAATTATTATAATATTAAAACTATGACAATAATTTTATCATAATCTAATTATAATATTAATGTCACACATGATTATATATTTTATGCATAGACATGTGAATGTGGCACCCTTAATTTATATGACATGTCATTCATTCAATCAATTAACTAGATAAATAAATAACTTATAATTCATGATTTTTTCTAGAAAGAAAAATATCAAAATTAAGTTTAAATTCTTCAAAGTCTTCTTTGAAGTCAAATTAGGTTCTTCTAAAATGTTATCTCCTTTTACTTGTCTCTTTTTATAGGCTTGAATTTTGGACATTTTAATTTTTTTTAGTCCATTTATTTTTAAAAATAAATTGGGCATATTTTAGACTTAAAATTTACTTGGAGCCTTCTTAAAACATTTAAATAAATATACTTTTAGACCTAATAATTTTAATAAAATAGCTTAAATAAAATTTTATAAAATTGGACTAAAATTAAAAGAAGTTTGGATTAACCTTAAATTTGTAAATATCCAAAATCAGTTTAAAAATAAATTTTGGTCAAACTTGGAACCTATTTACAAATATCTCAAAGTTTTCTAATTAAATTGTGATTACCCAAAATTAAAAGAGGCTAAGTGAGAATAAATTACTTTGTTGGGCCTATTTGTAAAGCTTACAAATGGTTAGGTTTAATATGTAAAATACGTAAAATATTTTGGCCAAAAAATAATTAATTAAAGTTGAAGAGGTTTAAATGATATTTTTCAAAGTAAAAACACTAAATACATCTTTCCCTTTTCTCCCTTACCCTTACGCCGCCGCCGCCCATTCAATTGTAAATCAACCCCGATCGATGCAAAATCACCGTGAGGAGACTGTTGTGCGCCTTAGAGGATGCCGGCCACTTCACCGCTGGCCACCACCAATTCTTCGTGCCCATGAAAACTGCAAGCAAAGCTTGCCAAAGCCGCCTGCCTTCATTGATGGCCATCATGTCATAGCTGATCGTTATTACTTGACCAGTGCCCATGCATGCTGCTGCTATGAATGAGTGGCAGCATGTACGGTTGTACAAGCCGTGGTGACAGGCACGCGATCAACTTACTGTTTCATTTTTTTTATAATAAATAAAAAAACTATTTGATTCTTACAAAAAAAATATAAAGAATCACCAAGAATTAACTTAACCAAGAGGAAAATTTGTAATATTATTTCATCACCCCATTCTGTTGCAATTCTATGGGAAAAAAAAATACAAATAGATATCTAACCATAAATTATTGTGAGTATAATCATTCATCACATAATTAATAAAAATAACAAATATAGATTAAATATGCAATTGGTGCCACAATAAACAATTGCAACCACACATTAAATAGATTATACATGTAATATGAAATAAGGCGGCTTTAATACCAGTTATTGGTAGTAATTAATTTTTTTTTCTTTTTATCAAAATAAACACAGTGGAAGCTAGATCGTCTTATTCATAATTACATGTATAAGGATAGAAGATTATTTCAATTCATCTCTATGGAAAATCTTAAATTGACTGGCCATAATCTTCTCTAGTATCCTCAACCTTCAAACTTAATGCTTGTGGGCACGTAGATCTCTCTTTAATCTCTAAAATCACTAATACCAAAATATGAGAGAATGGTAATAACTAAATTATTTTTTCACGTAAGAATACGTAAAAAGAAATTTTCTTGTTATGATTGTTGTCATGTTTACTACTCCATACCTTCCATATATATATGAATCTCTCTTGGATATTTTGAATTAGATTAGGATTAAGAAATTAGAGTTTGATTAGGATTTGAGCTAGTAGAGGGACTCCAAGACCCATGTGCTTCCTAACTTCAACTTAAAAGGCTCAATCTTAATCATCTCATGATATACTAGTTCTTCTAAGTGAACTCCAGACTATTCTATTAAAAGTTGAAGGTTGTACTCAAGTAACCCATGTTATTAAGTAAAAGCTCATTTAATTAAATTTTATTTAATTAAATTAAACTTGGTCTTTAAACCAATAATAACCACTTAATTAACTATCTAATTGATTTTTATAATTAAAGTTAGGCCATTAAAACATTGTCTTGCCTATTTAATTATTTATTTGCCCATAAGTCACTAAATGCTTTAATGATCACTTTAATATGTTTATATTTGTAAATAAATTTATAAATAAATATTATTATTTAATAAATAATTTATTGAATAAACTGTGGTTACAGATTCTAATGATCAAGTATTGCAAACAATTTAGGTGAACATATTTATTAGAATCCATCTTGCAAATATATGTTTCTATGACCCATGAAATTATATCTCTAAGATATCGAGGTTTTGATCGTTTATATGGATCTCACCACTTAATTGACCATCTAATTGATGTTTATAATTAAAGTTAGGCCATTAAAAAAATGTCTTGCCTATTTAATTATTTATTTGCTCATAAGTCACTAAATGCTCTAATGATCATTTTAGTATGTCTTTATTTGTAAATAAATTTATAAATAAATATTATAATTCAATAAATAATTTATTAAATAAACCGTGGTCATAGATTCTAATGATCAGGTATTGCAAACAGTTTAGGTGAACAAATTTATTAGATTCCATCATGCAAATATATGTTTCTATGACCCATGAAATTATATCTCTAAGATATCAAGGTTTTGATCGTTTATATAGATCTCACTTCGTGATAACTCAAAAGATATAACGTATGAATGTAAGTTCATTATTTGCTCAAGATTAAGATCAATCAAGCTTATTAAAGTTTTTGTGAATTAAGACCTATGACATTTAGTTAACAAGATCGAAAGTCATAGTAGTTTCATTCAATGTAACACATACACTAGTTTTTCTACTCAACTCTATTTCGATGATCAAGGTAAATAACCTACTATAAGAACCAGAAAACTATAATATTATATAATAAAATGTTATTTTCATTAATGGTTGTGAATATGATTTAATTTATAAAGAACGTGTGATCTATACCCTTTGTATTAGCATCATATGTCTAATATATAGATCACATAATTTATAAATATGGGTTTATCAATGTATGCTTAATTATATGTATGAATAAACTTTTATTAATAAAAAAAAATATTATTTCACTCGTGTTTCACATAAAAATAGATTGGCTTTTACCCTTTTATATTCTCATCACTCTTGCCTTTTTTCACTCGTAGTAATCCTCTATAGATTTTTATCAAACTAATTAAATAAATATTACAATTTCCAACAACAATTCTCCAAGAACTCACCAAGAGAAATTTGAATTTAAAGGTTTAGAAAAACAAGGCTATGTCATGAATATTTGTTTTTTGGAGCAAGGAATTCAGGTTTGTTGAATCGAAAAGGAACTTAAGATGTAAAATTGAAATAAGAATTACAAGAGCTGAATTGTAATATATTTTTTTTTTAAATATAAAGATAGGCAAACTTGTAACTAGTGCCAAGCTCTTATACCAACTGATACGATCCACGCCAAGAAATTGATAAAGTTATGGATCAAGAATGACTCCAATATCGTCTAGAAATAGATTTGTATGAAATTACGACCTGTTGCTTATATAGAAGCAAGAACCTTGGTATAATGAAGACGCCATAATCAATTATAAAATGATTGATTGATAAGTTGAAGGAGAATGCCATATAAATTATTCTTGTGGGACTTGGTCATTCTTGTATCGCACGGATCTTTTCTTCGTCAATCTATATTCCTTGTGTACTAACAACAAAATCAAGAAACATAAGCTTATCGGTGCAAAAGATGCACTTTTTGAAGTTAGCAAATAACTTCTCTTTTCTAAGTACATTCAAAACTAATTTTAAATTTATAGCATGATCATCCAAGTTTTTGCTATAAATGAGAATATCATCAAAATAAACAACAACAAACCTGCCTATGAAAGCATGCAAGACATGGTTCATTAATCGCATAAAAGTACTTGGTGCATTAGTTAATCCAAATGGCATAACTAACCGCTCATATAAGCCGTATTTCGTTTTAAAAGCAGTTTTTCATTCATCGCTATCTTATTTGATGATACGCACTCTTTAAATCAATCTTAGAAAATACATAAACATCATATTGCTCATCTAACATATCATTTAAGCGAGGAATAAAAAGATGATATTTTGCCATTATATTATTAATTGCTTGGCAATCAATGCACATTCTCCATGATCCATCTTTTTTAGGAACCAAAATCACTAGCATGGCGTACGAACTCATACTTTCCTTTACATACCATTTTTTCATTAATTCACTAACCTACCTTTGTACCTCCTTTGCCTCATCGGGATTGCTTCGATAAGCTGGCCGGTTTGGAATTGAAACATTGGACATGAAATTGATTTGGTGTTCAATTCCTCGAATAGGAGGTAAACCAGATGGAATTTTCTCAGGAAAGACATCATCAAACTCCTGCAAAAGAGAAACAACAAAACTATGCAGAGATGTCACGCTCTAGCCCAAAAGATCTGACACATGACATAATTTACACTTATTCAATAATGTACACTCATATTTAATATTGCATAAAATTTCAAACTTAAATACAACATAGGAATCCTTAGCAAGTTGCTAGTAAGTTCAACACAAAGTTCTACCCATGACCATACTTGGTGAAACTTAAACCAAATACAACCACACCTAATAAAATAATACACAAGTATTTATTTAATAAGGACAAATCAAATATCTTAAACCACGTGTCCACAAATGAAACACTCAGCAACTGCAACTTAGGAAACCTAAGGGACAACAGAAGCCTTGCCAAATTCGCTAAGCACACATATACCTTATTTACATGAAATCACCATAAACTATAATAAGTATAAAACTCAGTACGCATACTAATTTTTCATATATCAAAATACAAATACATATATATGCACAATGCATATGTATGATATGCCGTGATAAATGAAAATCATAATCTTATCAAATCACATATCAGGTAAGCGCTTACACATTCTTTTAAAACATATAATAGGAATACCATTACTCAACTACTACTTAGCAGGACTTTTATATCACATATCACATAATGAGACAAATATCATCCGTCATTGACATACCATATGAGAGGAATAGCACAAGTAACGTTTAAATTACACATATATAATGCTCATGCTAGAAGGTAAGAGCCAAACCCTCACCTTGATCATTGATAAGTTCTCTCACATGCATCAACATGCCACCACACGACTGTGATGACTCACTCTTCCTTTAGATACCAAAAGGATCCTCTCTACATACGGAATATATAATATATACCAATCCCAAAGGAAATGCCACATATAAAGGCTCCACAAATCACATAAGATGCCTACTAAGTAAATAGTGAGTTTAAGCATCCTTAAAACACAAAATATTTCGCATGGACATATTCCACTTCGAAAGCTTTCTTTGTTAAACACATTTCATTTTGAAACGCTTACTTTCATAAACACATGTATGTCATATATGCCCATACTTAATGTCAATGCTCATATTTATAAACATATGTCTTTTACATTTCATATCAAATATACTTTGGCATAACATAAACATATTTTTAAATACATTTACAAAATTATACATAGACAATTTCTATGTTTATTGTGATTTCAGTAGAAGCCTAGTATACTTACCTCTTAACACTTTCGAGTACAAGGCTTAATTCTCCTTAACCTATCAATGGAGATTAATTATTTCATAAGCCTCACCATTCACACAAAATACTTTAATTAGCTTACAAAATTACACATATTGCACTTATTACATCGAATTTGTCTAATTATTTAGTTTCTCAAAACCTATCATTCTAACTATTTACACTTAATAAAATTTTCTTATACATCAAATGATGTCCAATTACTCCAAAATCAGAATACATCATTCTTGACTCATATATCCTTCTTATATATAAATATTGTATCATAATTTCTACACAATCTATTTCATAAACATAATCAAATCCAAACTATTATCTTAGTAGAATTAAGATATTTACTAAACAGTATTCATTCTCCCAATTTTATAAAATCATATACTAAATCAAAAATTATAAAACTACCACAAAATTACTCTTGACACATATCTAAATCCATGATAAATATTTTACTTCAAAATCACTACCAAAAGTATTTTACAACTATTTTACTCCATAGCTTTAAAAATCTGTTCATCAAACAGTACAGTGATCTGATACACTTTAAAAAATTATAACAATGTTATCACATTGATCTAAAATAATCATATTCCAAAACTTCGTAATTTTTGAAGATCATATAGTGGACCGAAAAGTGTTCACTACTTTAGCATACTGTTAACACATGAAATTTCTAGAATTTCATGGTAATTTTTGTAAATTTACTAAAAATTTAATTTCTGAAATTTTCAATCGATTCAAAGTCTCAAATGATTATAGACATGTCTAGTTTCATATTCCCAAAACCCAAAACCAGAATCGAAGTAGAAAAATTTATAAAATTCTCAGATCAAGAAACTATCAAGTAGAAATTCTGTAAATTCATCATGATTTATCAAGTTATCTACATAGTCATCATTAATTCTCAATATATCTTACAAAATTCACATCAAGTCCTTAATTTTACATATTTTAAAAAATCAAAACTTAAATAAATTAACTTAATTAACACCAAAAAATTGAGAAAGAGTTATAATGTACCTCTTAAAGCCTAAAATTCTAATTTCTTATTCTTTTTCTTCTTCTTCTTCTTCTCTTTCTTTCTCCTCTATTTCTCTCTTTTCTCTCTCTAAAAGGGGTGGCTCGACCAAGAATGAGTAAATTAGAATTTAAAATGTGTATTTTTATACTAAGAGGCTAACATTTAGTATTTATGAATTAACCCCCAAAACTTTCAATGTATTATAATTTGGTCCCTAAAATAAATCTAAAGTCTTGCAAATAAACCCAATACTAATAATAGGTCCTTAATCTATACAAACAATACTAATAATAATACATAAATTAAGTATCATCTACATATAAAAGAAATATGAATATTTTATATATATATATATATATAAATATTTATTCTTACCGGTTGTGGATAAGTGGTTACTATAATTCTCCCCTCCTTATAAGAATTCGTACTTGAAATTCATGACTTAAGCAAACAGATGAGGATACTTAGATCTCATTTCCTCTTTTCATTCCTAAGTTGCCTTTTCAACTGTATGGTTTCTTCATAAAACCTTTACAAAGCAATTTTCTTTGTATATAGAATTTGCTCATTTTGGTCCAATATCCTAATAAATACTCATTCATATGTTAGATTATCTCTAAGTTTAAGTGACTCATAACTTAGTATATGAGAGGAGTACAAAACATATATCTATAAAATAAACACATGGCATACATTATGAACTTATAATAATAATGCAAAAGGAAAAGTTGATCAACCACATCATCTGTGCCTTCAAGGATCTCAATTAGACGAATAAATATTGAGTTTAATTCTAATATTTATGCACACATATTTTTATTCTTTTTACCCGTTCGTTCAATATTTAATGGGCATCTATACAGTTTACCTTTTATTCATTAAATAATGACATAGATGTAGAATGCCCAAATTAGTCTCTTAAATGTAATTCTTAACTCCTCTGAAAATTTTAATCTCTTCAACAAGTACTCATATGTCATAATATCATTCATTACCTTGATATCATTCTCAAAATGAAAATAATTTAGCATTTCTATGCAACTAAGTTATCATTCAAATCTAAAGTTTCAAATCAGAATGTTGAAGGCATTATCTTAAATGATCAGAAATCAACTTCAATGGAAAGACCTTTAGTTCAATGGATTCTTAAACTATAGATCTCAGCATTATATCTCTTACTTTAACTCTTTAAAACATAGTCCATCTTATTAGTCATCTTTTTCTCATTGAGATTGGCATGTCTATTTTTCCTAACATGCCGAGTTTCAAACAGAAAAAGATTCTACTAGCACAATTATTGCAATGGCAAAGATGGTTTTCTAACTATCTCTTTAACGTCATCCACATAAAAGGAAATTGCAAAACGATTGCTGACTTTCTTTCACAAAACCCTATAAATAGCCTAAACCTTACAATCACTTTTCTAGCAACAAAAAAAATCAACTCTCTTACCATATTCATGATGAGTAACTTCACAATCACTCCTCCTGTATCTTTCACTCCTCTTGAACTCCCAGAGCTCATCCGAACTAGAACACTTCACTCAGTAGCTAAATAATTAATCAAATATTATGCAATAGAGGCAGTTCAAGAACATGGTTATTTTGTAATCGACGGTCATTTTTTTTAATCTAGATTACCTATTTTTCCATCTCTATCGAACCACTCTTCTCCAAAAATGGTCAAAACCCACAATTTACCTACTCTAGTATCTGTTGGATCTATACACCATTGCAATAGAGCTTTCATTACAAAAAACTCTGGATTTGATACAGCAACATGATGAAGAAAATCCTGTATGCATTTTTCTCTAATGGTTTTATCCAAAATCTTGGTGGAATAGCAAGCTACAACACATGCTGTCTAGGCACGTAAATAGTTCAGTCAATCCCAGACATCTGAATACAGTCCTATTGCTCCAAAGAAAATGGATGATAGTCTCAAACCATGAGATTCATTGCTACCCTACTGTTAAAGACTATTTCACCTTTTTATACTCTTTGCAGTTATTCCAAGAAAAACACAAAATGAAGCTCAGAGTACTTAAAAAGGTATTGGCAGAAGCAAACTAAATTAGTCCACCTTCGATATGGATTTCTCCCCATGACTAAGCACCTTGAGAGAATATGGCACCAGACTTTTCTGAAAGAATGAAAAATGCAAACTCCATTTTCCACAGAAACCAAATTCGCGCTGCTCTATCACATCAAAGAAAGACTAACTACTCTAGACACCACCATTACTCTCCAAATCCAAATGAATTTCCTCTAAACCTGGACGACTTTCCACAGCCCAGTGTGCCAGGTGACCATATGCAGATTGATGACACATCTCACTAACCCAACTTAACTTTATCATTATTCCAAGATTTCCAACCTTATCCAACTGACAACGAAGTCTAAAGAGAAGTAATTGCATTGATGAGAACCATCTCAATGGACCCCACATCATCAGACACAAGAAGTTTCTGAGCCTAATTCAATAACTCTATCCAAGGATACGATAGTAATAATTCAAGCTACTCATCATTTAACAGTTAATCATGATATGAGTACTTTTACTTTATCTTTATGTCAAGTGTGCTTTATCTTTATATCAAGTGTGCTTTATCTTTATGTCATGTTTACATTTACTCTATTAGCCAAAAGAATCCATGTTAAGACTACAAATATTCTTGTAATTAATAAAGTTAATTTTGCCTCAAGTCCAAAAGGCTAGATGTTAGCCCAAAAAGTCTTCAAGTCATAAATGCATTGTTGGCCATTAGTGCCAAGATGGCAAGGTCCCTAAGTCTATAAAATGGGGCTTTTATTTGACTTTTCTTAATCATCTTACCTAACTCATCACACTGCCGACACAATTTTATCACACTTACATATCAACAAATATTTATTCAAAATTTTGCGGCCTATTGTCCCTTATAAATGATAAAGTAAAACTCATTCTTTTCTTTTTGCCTTACAAGAACTGAGAAAAATATATTTGAACATACTTACATATATACTTTATAGCTGTCATCATTTGTTTTTTAAAAAGATTTTATTTAAACCACAAACTTCTTTTCTCACAACAACTAACACCCATAGCCGTTATTATTTGTGTTTGAAAATTTTGCGTTTAAAACTTAATCTCTTTCTCTAATAATAAATAAAAAATTATAACGGCTCATATAGACTTTACATTGCAGTGACCCCTTTTTTTTCCCTGTAAATACATTATTTTTGCATCCTTATACAAACTTGAAAACATCCAAAGATTATGGTGAGCGTAACAATGGAGGAAACCTCAGCTCGTAGATTCACAGCAATTTGTGTCTTTTGTGGATCTAACCCTAAAAATACTGAAGAGTTTGTAAAAGCTGCAGAGAATCTTGATAATGTGTTAGCTGAGTGAAAGATACATTTAGTATATGGAGGAGGTAACCGTGGCTTAATGGGGTCTATGGCAAAAGCTGCACAAAATAAAGATAGTCGAGTTTTAAGTATCATTCCAAAACCTTTAACTATTGAAAATATTATAGGAAAAACAATTGGGGATGAGTTACAAGTCTCATCTATGCACGAGCGAATGACTTAAATGCTTAGGTATGCATATGCATTCATAGCTCTACTAGGAGGTCTTGGGACCTTGGAGGAAAATTTTTAAATTGCCTCATGGGCACAATTACAAATTTACTAAAAACCCATTGGTTTATTAAATGTAAATGGTTTTTATAATAGGTTGTTATCTTTTCTTGACTATGCAATAGAAAGACAATTCATTCCACTTCTAGCACGACGGATTCTTATTTCTGCTCCAATTGTTGATCAATTAATTGATCAATTATAGTCTTTTATCCCTCTGTCTAATCTAACATTGTATTAGTTAGATTAGTCTACTCATGACAGTAAAAAGAAGCGCAAAATAGATTTAAATCTCTGTTTGTAACCTCTACTATTATTTTAGTGCTGCCATTATTGTTATTCTTGTTTCCCCCCCCCCCCCCTTTTTTTTGCAAGATTTCTATTTCATTAAAAGTTGTTTCAATTGATGTCTTCGATACTCTACTTCTTTATATTTTAACATTGAGAAAATTATCTCAATTTACTTTATAACATGCAAATTATCACTATAAGATGTTCGACATCATTCTTACTAAGTATATTAGTCACAACTTAAAAACAAATCATAAATGGTAACATTAAATCCATAAAAGTACCATTATCTATAATATGAAAATTTTAGCAGTTCTTGGAAAATGTGTCATCTTCTCAAAATCATACAACAATTAAGCAAGATGTCAAACATTTACACAATAAAAGCTATAAATACAATCCTAAGGATTTGACATCTGCTCAGTTCCCTTGACTCGACACCTAAAAGTCCACAGAATCGTATCTTAGCTCTGATACCACTAAACGCTGTCACGCCCCAAACCCAAAAGATCTGACATACGACATAACTTACACTCATTCCATAATGTGCACTCATAATTAATATTGTATAAACTTTTAAAATTAAATTCAACATAGAATCCTTAGCAAGTTGCTAGTAAGTTCAACACAAAAGTTTCACCCATGACCATACTTGGTGAAACTTAAACCAAATACAACCACACTTAATAAAATAATACATAAGTATTTATTTAATAGGGACAAATCAAATATCTTAAATCACGTATTCACAAATGAAACACTCAGTAACCTAGCAACTTAGAGAACCCAATGGACAACAGAAGCCTTGCTAAATCCGCTAAGCACACATGTACTTTATTTACCTGAAATCACCATAAACTATAATGAGTATAAAATTCAGTAAGCATACTAGTTTTTCATATATCAAAATACAAATACATATATATACACAATGCATATGTATGATATGTTGTGATAAATCAAAATCATAATCTTATCAAATGACATGTTAGGTAAGTGCTTACACATTCTTTCAAAATATATAATAGGAACACCATCACTCAACTACTACGTAGTAGGACTTCTATATCACATATCACATAATGAGCCAAATGTCATCCATCGATCACATACTATATAAGAGGAATAGCACAAGTGAGGTTTAAATTACACATATATAATACTAATGCTAGAAAGTAAGAGCCAAACTCTCACCCTGATCATTGATGAGTCCTCTCACATGCATCAACACGCCACCATATGACTATGATGACTCATTATTCCTTTAGATACCAAAAGAATCCTCTCTACATACGGAACATATAATATATACCAATCCTAAAGGAAATGCCACATATAAAGGCTCTACAAATCACATATGATGCCTACTAAGTAAAAAGTAAGTTTAAGCATTCTTAAAACACAAAATGTTTTTCATAGATATATTCCACTTCAGAAGCTTTCATTGTTAAACAAATTTCATTTTGAAACGCTTAGTTTCATAAACACATGTATGTCATATATGCTCATATTCAATGTTAATGCTCAAATTTATAAACATATGTCTTTCATATTTCATATCAAATACACTTTGGCATAACATAAACATATTTTTAAACACATTTGCAAAATACTTTAATTAGCTTACAAAATTACTTCATAAGCATCATCATTTCATATCAATGGAGATTAATCATTTCATAAGCCTCATTATTCACAAAAAGTACTTTAATTAGCTTACAAAATTACACATATTACACTTATCACATTGAATTGGTCTAATTACTTGTTTTCTCAAAACCCATCATTCTGATCACTTACACTTAATGAATTTTTCTTATACATCCAATGATGTCCAATTACTCCAAAATCAAAATACATCATTCTTGACTCATATATCCTTATTATATATAAATATTATATCATAAGTCCTGTACAATTTATTTCATAAACACCATCAAATCTAAACTATTATCCTAACAGGATCAAGATATTTACTGAACAGTATTTAGTCTCCCCATTTTATAAAATCATATACTAACTCAAAAATTATAAAAATACCACAGAATTACTCTTGACACATATCTGAATTCATGATAAATGTTTTACTTCAAAATCCCTGCCAAAAATAGTTTATAACTATTTTAATCCATAGCTTTAAAAATCTGTTCATCAAACAGTACAGTAAGCTGATAAGATTTAGAAAATTATAACAATTTTATAATATTGATATAAATTCTTAATTTTTAATATATTATATTAGAAATGTACAATAATCATATTCCAAAACTTTGTAATTGTTGAAGATCATATAATGGACCAAAAATTGTGCACTACTTTAGCATACTGTTAACTCAGGAAATTTCTAAAATTTCACGGTCAGTTTTGTAAATTCACTAAAATTTTACTTTTAGGAATTTTCAATCGATTCAAAGTCTTAAATGATTATAGACATGTCTAGTTTTGTATTACAAAAATCCAAGACCAGAATCGAAGTAGAAAAATTTATAAAATTCTTGGATCAAGAGACTATCAAGTAGAAATTCTACAAATTCATCATGATTTATTAAGTTATCTACATAATCATCATTAATTCTCAATATATCTTACAAAATCCACATCAAGTCCTAAATTTTACATATTTTCAGAAATAAAAACTTAAATAAATTAACTCAATTAACACTAATAAATTGAGAAAGAGTTATGATATATCTCTTAAAGCCTAAAATTCTAATTTTTTATTCTTTCTCTTCTTCTTTTTCTTCTCTTTCTCTCCCATCTATTTCTCTCTTTAAAAGGGGTGGCTTGACCAAAAATAAGTAAATTAGAGTTTAAAATATGTATTTTTATACTAAGAGGCTAACTTTTAGTATTTACGAATTAACCAAAAAACTTTCAAAGTATTATAATTTGGTCCCTAAAATAAATCTAAAGTCTTGCAAATAAATCCAATACTAATAGTAGGTCCTTAATCTATACACGCAATATTAATAATAATACATAAGTTAAGTATCATCCACATACAAATAAAATATGAATTTATATATATATATATGTATAAATATTTATTCTTATCAGTTGTGGATAAGTGGTTACTACAAGAGACGAGTCAAGTTGGTTAATGTTTAAATACGCCTCTTTGTATAAAAGCACAATCATTGTCTGATTTAAAAACATTGCCCTTTTTATTTTACTCATTTTTGCATAGAAGTTTGCCTTCTCTCATTTTTCTCGGCCTTTTGTTTTCTCTTTCTAATTTTATTTTATTTTTCTTTTCTTTTTCCTCACTCTCTTTCTTTGATCACTCTCTTTTTGTAATCTCACTTGATCTTTATGGACTTGCTTTAATGACAAAGGGACTAGAGTTATTGTCCTTTGATTAAACATAAATGAATATTTGTTGGTGAAACCATTATGCTTAACACGACGATCAAATTTCCATGGTTGGCCTAATAATAAATGTCCAGCTTGCATTGGAACTACATCACACATAACTTCATCTTCATATTTTCAAATACGGAATGAAACTAACACCTGTTTTGTAACCATCACCTCACCACTGTCATTGAGCCATTGCAATTTGTAAGGCTGAGAATGTTTAATTATTAGCAACCCTAATTTCTCTACCATTGTAGTGCTAGCAAAGTAAGTACAACTATCTTCGTCAATAATCACACTACATATCTTGTTTTGTTTGTGGCATCTAGTATGAAAGATATTTTCTTGTTGGACTTTGTCATCTTCTTTGACCTGTATACTTAGAACTCTTCTTGCAACCAACAGTTCAACTTGGGCAATGTATTCCTCATCATCCATGTCCACAAATGGTGGCATAGATTCAGTGACATCTTCATCATCAGATTTAATTTCACCATTATCTCGCATATCATAACTCTTTGGTTTGGACATTAGCTTACTATGTGACCCCTGCCTTGGCATTTAAAACACTTAATATCACAATTTTGAGTGGTGGAAGAATAAGGTTTACCTTGATTTCCATGGCTAGTAATTTCTTGTTTTTTAGCTCAATTTTGGCCTTGGTAGTGGCTTACTTCTCCTCTTTTTTCATAAAATTTGGCCTTCAAGATGAACCCGAGCTACGGTTTGTTGTGTAATATGGCTCCTCCTTTTGAGTTGATTCTCAATTTTGATATCCATGTGCATCATATCTTCTAACTCCAAATAATGTTGTAATTCCACAAAATTAGCAATTTTTCTGTTTAAACCAATCAAAAACAGCCATAGTGGCCTCTTAGTCTTCCTCTACATTCGCTCTAATTATAGCAATTTCCATCTCCTTATAATAATCCTCCATACTTTGATTACCTTGTGTAAGACTTTACAATTTTTGGTACAACTCACGATAGTAATGGCTTGGAACAAATTGTCTCCTCGTCACAGTTTTTATTTCCTCCCAAGTCTCTATTGGACGCTCTCTATTTCTTGTTCTATTTAACAATAGTTGATTCCACCAAACAATCGAATAATTAAAAATTTCAATGGTTGTAAGTTTTACCTTTTTAAGCTCGGAATAATTGTGACAATCAACTACTAATTCTAACTTCTTCTCCCGCTTAAGGTAAGCTTCTGGATCATTTTTGCCTTGAAATGATGGAATTTTCATCTTAATACTACCCAAGTTATTATCTTCCTAATTCCTAGCTTCTCTAAACTACCCACCATATCTCCTAATACCAACAATTGAATCATGGTCATATTCTTAATCAAAACCTTCCTCATAACACTCTTTAGCTTCAACTCTCACTTCCCTGGGTTGAACTTTTCCTTTCCTATATACATTAGGATTGTTTTGTGGCTGTTCTAAACGTGCATTCTCTACCTGATCTATTCGTTCATGAATCTGCTCCATCTCCATTTTCAATACTCTCTTCATCCCATCCATTATAGCTTCTATGAGAAACTTTGGATCAACCTCTTCTGATGCAGTTCTGAAAGTATTTTTGTTCTTATTGTTTGACGTGTTTGCTACAAAATAAAGTTTAAAAAAAGAAACCGCATACACTCGCTCATGTGTTTTACTTAAAGGATGACTCACTCAACTTTCACTTGTATTTCACATAAAAATAGATTGGCTTTTACTCTCTTATGTTCTCATCACTCTTGCCTTTTTCTACTCGCAGTAATCCTCTATAGATTCTTATCAAACTAATCAAACAAATATCACAATTTCTAGCAACAATTCTCTAAAAACTCACTAAGAGAAATTCAAATTTAAAGGCTTAGAAAAACAAGGCTATGTCATGGATTTTTATTTTTTGGAGCAAGGAATTCAGGTTTATGGAATTGAAGAGGAGCTTAAGATGTAAAATTGAAATAAGAATTACAAGAGCTGAATCGCAATATGTTTTTTTTTAAATATAAAGATAGGCAAACCTGTAACTAGTGCCAATTGATATAATCTACGCCAAGAAATTGATAAAGTTGTGGATCATGAAGGACTCCAAGATTGTCTAGAAATAAATTTATGTGAAACCGTAACCTGTTGCTTATATTGAAGTAAGAACTTTGATATAATGAAGACGCCACAATCAATTGTGGAATGATTAGTTGATAAGTCAAAGGAAAACGCCACAGAAATTATTCCGATAAGTTCAAAGAGTTCTAAAAGAATCAAAGAGAATTTTTTTAATCAAATTACTGAATCATTTCCTATCATCCCTTATATATTTATAGTGAATATTTGGAATGCTAGCATTTATTACAATATTGAATGACAACTTAAAAACTAGTAACTACCAACTACTACCAACATGACTTTAAACTAGCTTTTTTAAACTTTGCAACTACAACAATAAATGCAACTGCAGACATTAACTAACTACCAACCACCAACAACTAAGGCTTTATTTCAAATATTATAACTACTATCATAAATATTTATTGTAGGCTCCCAAAAGCTTCTAACCACTTGGGTTTCTCATAGGGGTTGATGTGCTGCTGTTTCCATCATTCCCTAACACTTAATGAGTTAAAATTGGGTAAGCACCAATTTAGAAAACTTATCTAATTCCATACACTTTATGATCTAAGAAATTTCTTCTCGATTATTCCAAAACTTGAATCATGGAAATCCAACTTTGTGGAACACGTGGAATATTTTCCTTGCACCCCCATAAATTTACCTCTGCCTAAATATTTTAAATTAGTCTATTGAGAGTTTTCTCGAACCTTTTAGCTCGAGCCCTTGTAACCGAACCAACTGGAACTTGTATAGGTTTTGTATTCCATTTGTTAGTCGTGCCCTCATCAGATGTTGTAGCTCATATCTAGAAATGTTTGTATTTTAGAATTATTTTTCTTGCATTTGGTGTTTTTTCTTTGTTTTGATAGTTTTTAATGTCTTATATACTGAATGCACAGATTTCAGTAACTGATTGCTTTACGTCATGTCATATTTTGACTCGTGGTTTGTATACTGAGGAATGACTGAGTCATTCTTATGTTATTTGGTGTGATTTGAAATAATAATTGATATATAATTTTGTGTAATCAACTTGTTTTTGGGTGTTATGGATATATTGGTTCGTTTGTTTTTGCGTTATGCTTTTTTTTGTGTGGAAATTTTGGAACAATTGCTTCATTGTTTAATTATTGGTCATGTTGATCAAGGAAAATTTCTTGTGGGAGTTTTCCATGAGCAATTTTTTCTTGGATTGTTTCTGTTACATTTTAGTTGTCTTAAACCTTGTTTGGTGGAAACATATTAATATTTTTTTATGTGTGTAGAAATATATCTTGGACTGTTTTTTTATTTAAACTTTGTTTTGGTTTTTTTTTTATGTTTTTTTTGTTTTGGTTTTGTTTATTTACAAGAGATATTTTACTTCTTTGCGTTTTAAGAATGAAATGGTTTTGATTAGTCTATTCTTTTTCTTGTTACTCTGCCCCCCTTTTTTGTAACGTGTTCATGGCGAGTAGTAGTAAGAAGTATGCGATGCTCGATTTACCAAAAGGTGTACATAAGTGTGCTTTTGACCCCAGTATGGACTATACGAAGGGCGGAGGTTTACGTGATAAAGAAATTTATTTATATGAGCAGCTATCCCCTTATTCTTTCTTTGTTTTTTTCTTGCAATGTGTTCATGGCGAGTAGTAGCAAGAAGTATACGATGCTCAATTTACCGAAGGGTATAACATAAGTGTACTTTCGACCCTAGTATGGACTATATGAAGGGAAAAGGTTTATGTGATAGAGAAATTTTTTTATATGAGCAACTGTCAGCCATCTCTCTCCCTTTTCATCTTGCCATTCATTTTTTCCTTTACGTTCATCACCTCCCATTTATCAAAATAAATCTTAATTTCTTTATGATTTTTTTTGCTTGTTTAGCCCTCTTTTTTTATGCATTCAGATATAGCTCCCATTTTTAGAAAAATTATTACTTTTTTTCGTTTGAAGTGGAATATGTCCATGAGAAACGTTTTGTATTTTGAGGATGTTTGAACTCACTATTTACTTAGTAGGCATCTTATATGATTTGTGGAGCCTTTATATATGGCCTTTACTTCGAAATTGGTATATATTATATATTTTATATGTAGGGAGGATCCTATTGGTACCTAAAGGAAGAGTGAGTCATCACATTCGTATAGTGGCATATTGGTGCATGTGAGAGGACTCACCGATGATTAGGGTAAGGGTTTGGCTCTTACCTTTAGGCATGAGCTTTATATATGTGTAGTTTAAACCTCACTTATGCTATTCCTCTTATACGGTATGTCATCAATAGATGACATTTGGCTCATTATGTGATATGTGATATAAAAGTCCTACTAAGTAGTAGTTGAGTGATGGTATTCCTATTATATGTTTTGAAAGAATGTGTAAACGCTTACTTGACATGTGATTTGATAAGATTATGATTTTGATTTATCACGATATATCATACATATGCATTGTGTATATATATGTATTTATATTTTGATATATGAAAAATTAGTATGCTTACTGAGTTTTATACTCATTATAGTTTATGGTGATTTCAGGTATATAAGGTACATGCGTGCTTAGTGGATTTGGTAAGGCTTTTACTGTCCATTGGGTTCCCTAAGTTGCTAGGTTGCTGAGTATTTCATTTGTGGACACATGGTTTTAGATATTTGATTTGTCCTTATTAAATAAATACTTATGTATTATTTTATTAGGTGTGGTTGTATTTGGTTGAAGTTTTACCAAGTATGGTCATGGTTGGAACTTTGTGTTGAACTTACTAGTAACTTGCTAAGGATTCCTATATTGTATTTAAGTTTGAAATTTTATGCAATATTAATTATGAGTACACATTATTGAATGAGTACAAGTTATGTAGTGTATCAGATCTTTTGGGTCGAGGCATGACATCTCTGCATAGCTTAGTTGTTTCTCTTTTGCAGGAGTTTAATGATGTCTTTCCTGAGAAAATTCCATCTGGTTTACCTCATATTCGAGGAATTGAACATCAAATTAATTTCATGTCCGGTGCTTCAATTCCAAACCAACCAGCTTATCAAACCAATCCCGATGAGGTAAAGGAGGTACAAAGGTAGGTTAGTGAATTAATGAAAAAAGGGTATGTAAGGGAAAGTATGAGTTCGTACGCTATGCTAGTGATTTTGGTTCTTAAAAAAGATGGATCATGAAGAATGTGCATTGATTGCCAAGCAATTAAAAATATAACGGTAAAATATCGTCTTCTTATTCCTCGCTTAGATGATATATTAGATGAACCGCATGATGTTTATGTATTTTCTAAGATTGATTTAAAGAGTAGGTATCATCAAATAAGAATGAAAGAGGGCGATGAATGAAAAACTGCTTTTAAAATGAAATACAGCTTATATAAGAGGTTAGTTATGCTATTTGGATTAACTAATGCACCAAGTACTTTTATACGATTAATGAACCATGTCTTGCGTGCTTTCATAGGCAAGTTTGTTGTTGTTTATTTTGATGATATTCTCATTTATAGCAAAAACTTGGATGATCATGCTATAAATTTAAAATCAATTTTGAATGTACTTAGAAAAGAGAAGTTATTTGCTAACTTGAAGAAGTGCACTTTTTGCACCAATAAGCTTGTGTTTCTTGGTTTTGTTGTTAGTGCACAAGGAATACAAATTAACAAAGAGAAGATCTTTGCGATTCAAGAATGACCGAGTCCCACAAGTGCAACTTAAAACTACTAATTACCAACTACTATCAATAACTACGGCATTATCTCAAAACACACTGTCAAACATACTATCATAAATATTGTTGCAAAACGGTTGCTGGCAAATTTAAATTGCTGTAAATTGCGTCTAACAATGTAATGACCATTAATGAAATGTCCATTATGTTCCCCATCACATGTGGTGGTGTATCCTCCACCATTCTCCTCAACTTACAAAGAACTCATCCTTGAGTCACCATACAAGTTCTTTCTGTATTTGTAATAGTCTTGTCATGTTCTACATGGCCACTAAATTTATCTAAATGCATTGCTTGGTTAAACTTGTTGATGGTATGAATGTTCATACACATCCTCTAACTCTCATCATTTGGTGTAAATAGAGCAGAAACAACACAAGAACTGATACTTTTCATGATGTGTCTCTTTCTAAATAACTCTTCTACCTTTTTTCTTAGAACATCATGTTCTTGATTTCTAATTTAATAATCTGGCAGATTTGATAAGTTGCTTGGATAATGTGGCAGATATGGTAAGTTACTTGGATAGTGTGGTAGATTTTGTAAGTTATTTTGATAATCTGAAAGATTTAGAAAGTTGCCAAAAATAAAAATCAATACGATGTTGGATATCTCGCTTTGATTACAATGTAATGGGTTCAGTCATATGGTCTGAAAATTCATTCACTAAACCTTTGACATTATTCTTCACTAATTATCTAGAAAGTTCTTCTTCTTACTTGGTTGGTACATGTGCACGTTTCCTTCATCTCTTTTATGAACTTATTCTCCTTGTGGATCTTTGAAATTAATGTCTTCTCCTCTATTGTAGGTATTGAGTTCTTAAGTTGAGCAGGCGTGTTCATCAAAATTTTCACCACACATACTACTGGTTCTTCCTCTTCCTCTTTCTCATTTTCATAATCACCATCAATTTTCTTGAGTTCAACATCATCTAGATCCACTTCATCCCTTTCTTGATGAGAAATATTCACAAACTTCTGCCTAGGACATTCACTAAATCCATGCCCTATTTTGTTACAATATTTAAACTCTCCATTTTCTTTTTCCTATTAGTTTTAGGATTCCTCTGGTTAATCTCTCTACCATTAGACTTTGGAGTTTTTCTTTTTGGTATAGTTGGGTAGGTTTAGTATTTAATTTGATTTGAGAATAAGTTGGTGCTCTAGGGTACTTCTTATTTTTGGCTAGTCTCTCAGCTCTTAATGCTAAGTTTTGAACTTAATCAATTGACCAAATTTGTTGCATGGCCAATCGATCATGAATTCCCTTATTCACTTTATTTATATACTTAGTTACTTGTTGATCCTCTGGTTCTGTCAAGTTGCACATAAATTGCAATCTTAGGAACTCATCCGTATAAGTTGAAATAGAATAGGTTTATTAGATGCATTTTTGGAATTATTGGAAGAGAGTTTGTTCAAAATCCGCAGGTAAAAAATGCCTCCTTAAGAGTGTTTTCATTTGGTGCCAATAAAGAATAAGTTGTTGTCCCTTTAACCTTAGAACTTCTTAATGGTGTTGCCACCAAACACCCCTACTCCCATGTAGTTTCTTAGCCACTAAAGTCATTTTATATTTTAGACATACATTCATATCTTCAAAGAAACTCTCTACTTAATATTCCAAATTTAGAAATTATTCTACATCAACATTACCATTAAAAGTAGGCAAATCAGCTTTTACCTTGTAAAATTCATATTGTTAGTGTTGTTGTCTTCTTAGAAGAAACTTACCATGTGTTTCTCCATTTTCTTCCTCCTCCCCAAAATCATCAACTGGAGGGGTAAAATGGTAAGGCCTTCTTCGTGTACAAACGACTGCTCTTCTTGCTTGCGGCCTGACTTCAACTTCATCTTGAACTTTCTCCTCTAAATTAAAATTGAAAAGGGAAAAATATGGTTGTTTGTGTGGTAATCTCTTTGCCATCATTAGTTTTTATGGCAATAGGTTGTGAGTTCTTAAACCCATAAGATGTTTGGTCATTGCTTCTATATTTTTCTTTATTTCTGCCATACGGGTTTTTATTTTTCACTCGAACGTATACAAACATTCTCAATTTAAGTAACTATGGCCTGCCATCTCATGAAAAGGCTTTGATACTACCTAACGCAGGACAAGCGTTGATGGGTCATGATTTCGTTCATGAAGATGAAAGTTGTTAATATCGTTCAATAAAATAAAAATTAAAAATTGTAGAATGCCAATTGAAAAGAAAAGTTTTTGAATACTTGATTTCTGAAACTACAAAGTCTGAATGCTTTCCCTCATCTCTAATGTATTTATAGAGAACTCTTGGGTTGTCTAGCATTTATTACAGCAATTATGAAAACTTACAACTACTAACTACTACCAAGAACTGAGGCACTTGGAATGTCAGCAGTTATTATAACATTTAATGCAACTTAAAATTACTAACTACCAACTACTATCAATAACTAAGGCCTTATCTCAAAACACACTGTCAAACATTGCAACTACTATTATAAATATTGTTACAGGCTGCTACTGACAAATTTGAATTGTTGTAAATTGCTTCTAACAATGTCATGGCCAATAATTAAATGTCCATCATGTTCCCCATCACATATGCTAGTGTGTCCCCTATCATATACCCCATACCTTAGTGCCACTCTTGAGTCAATTGTTGCTAGGTATATCCATTAGGTGTCGATTAAATATCGGGGTGAATGCATGGGGTGTGTGTCCATCATTTTATATACATGCATCTAATACATAATATACATAACTAAAGATGGAAATTTAATTTTCTAAAACAATGAATACATTAAAATTTTGCATTATTACAATAATGAATAATTAAATATTGTGAATTTACCTTGGAAGCTTTTGGAATGGATTAACCTCGAGTTTCGACTAAAATGAACCAATTGTCACTTTTAGCAATCAACGAAGACAACTTTAATTTTTCAACAATGGTTTAACTCTTAAACCCTTTATATTAACTCTTAAATGCTTAACACTGAAGCAAATTCTTAAGGCAATGGAGTTGTATTGTTTTCCAACTCAAAAAACAAAAAATTAACAAAGGTCATACGTACCCCAATAGTATGGCCAAATAGATACTTTTACCCAAAAGTAATTTTTAATACTTAAAATTATCATAGTTTGTCACTTTTTGCCATTTATTTGGATGAAAAATTCATTCTTAATAGTCAAATATCATTTTACCCTCGTTATTAATAAAAGTTAAAACAAATGTAGGAATGGACACGTGCTACCATATAATTTGAACACGTATCACTATATAATTAGTTAATTAATAATAAATTAATAAAAACAATTTGAACGGTCGCCGAAAAATGGCAGCCGTCTAGTCGTCGGCTGTTATTTTTTGGCGATGTTGGGGTAGTAACAAATTGCCCATTTATATCATTAAAGTCTATTTTTTTTTATCTAGATAATTGTGTGATCATTTTTAGCAAAAAAGGCTAGAAAACGGCCAAAGTCACCGCCCCCTCTTTTGACAGCGGCTAGTCGCCATTTTTCGGTGACCCTTTGACCATTTTTAAATTTTTCATTTTTTAAAATTTTTTAATACAATTATAAACCAATTATATATTGACACATGTTTAAAGTAACTAATTATATTGTGACACGTGTCTTTTTATAAAAGTTTCTTTTAAAATTAAATTAAATTAATGGATGAGATTGTGCCACGTGTTTAAAAAAATAATGCATGGGTAAGATTGTGTCACGTGTCCAAAGTGTAATTTATTTTTATGATTAAATTACTCTTTTACCCTTAAACTATTAACACTAATGATAAAAGTTAACGAATCGAAGCAAAATTGGGTATTAAAAATTATTTTAGGGTAAAAGTATCAATTAGACTATACTATTGGAATAAAAATGTCCTTTGTACATAAACAAAATCCAAACCTTTAATGGTGGTCGGCCATTTAGAGGAGATAAAGAAGATAAAGCTTATCTTTCAACACTTTGAAGAAAAACGTATTTGTAACCAACACTTGGAAAACAAAAATGAAAGTCTTTATTTTTCTTCCAATTTGGTTGAATCCCCATTAAGCATTAAGACTTGTTTTTGTTTCATTTATCACTTATAAGCTAAAAGCACTTAATTAACTATTAATTTAACATGCATTTGACTTTTAATTTCACTTTCAATTAGTCTTTAACCCAACTTATGAGTTAATAATTAACCAAGGTTAAGTTAAGATTTATTTAACTCTTAAGGTAACTAAATATCTTATTTATCTAATCATATAGTTAACAATAACCATGGTTTAATTAAATTTTACTTAACAATTAAGTAAATAAATATCTACTTTAATTTAATCCTTCAGTTAATAATTAATCATGATTAAGTTAAATATTACTTAACTCTTAAGCAATATTAATATCTCAATTATTTAATAATTAAATAATTAATTAAATAAAATTACCTTTAACCCTTACTTAGTTACCAAGTTAATCTAAAGTGGATCCCACTTACTTGTGTCAACTTAACCAAAGACTCACTATGCACCAGTTCAACTTTTAATTGGTTAACAATAATTATTAAGTAATTAATGTGTTTAACTCTTTAGTCTTGACAAGTGCGCATCCCGATGGATCTTGAAACAAATATTCAATTTTGCTGAAATTTATTAGATTGAACTATTTAATCTGGTACGCTGCCCTGGTATATAACGAACACTTTATATTATAGGATTGCCTAGGCCCACACTCGATTCGTCAAATTGAACTATTCTATGAGTTTGTGATCAATGGCCTATGCATATGTCGCGGATATTACAAATCAATGTGTTAGGCCATACAAGTTGAGGTCAGAACGCATATGTATAATCCTTCCATCACCTATATCCTAGAAGAGTAGAGATATAGATTATGACCATCAAATCTATATGTGCTCAATCGTGAACTCTTTTTCGAAGTTTTTGCTTCTGGCAAATTTTTTTTCTGAAATACAATTTTTGGAGCATCAAAATATTCAACTTACTTATATAAGTTGACGGATCACATATCTGTGCACATCGGACTCAATGAGCATCAAACCATGTAACGATTAGACTATGTAAGTTCTAAAATATCTGTGGAATCAAAGTATGGTGGATTTTTCACAAGCTCACAGTCGCGTTCAGGTCAAATGACCATAAATACTACTCAACTCGAGAGGACTTACCATTGATGGCTTTATAGGATGTCTATTAGGGTTCTCGTGAGTCTGTTCAGTATCCAGTCCTGACTGAATACCGCATCCTGATATGAGCTTCCACTAAGTTCATGGTCAACTAAGAAAAATCATCTTTACCATATAAATATAGACATACACTGATCTATATAAAAGGGATTCACCAATAGATCCGTATTGATGAAAATAGATCAAGAACATAGTATTCGAGAATGTATTGCATAATAACATTTTCTAACATCTATTGCAACTCTTTGCAACTATGTTATTACTAGTGTACTCTCGGGTCTTTGTCCCGTTTTAGACAAGGTTCTAACTCCTTAGATATATGACTCTTATAATCTACTAACTCTTAGCATTTATAACTCTTAGCGTTGCTAACTCTTAGCACTAATCTAGACTATTTCAAATTATACAATGTTTGCAACGTTACAAGCATTGTACTATGTTGTTAGTGCATTAAAGGGTGTATGCATGTTATTATTTATATGTTGAAAATTTTTAAATGCATGTCCAATATACATTAAGCAGTGAAATAAAATAATACAATCAACACATACGCATTACAATTGAATCAAAAATAGAACAAGAATCGAATACATACCCTTGTAGACGATTTGATGAAGATTTTTGAACTTTGAAGCCTTTTGAGCTCAGAATAAAATTCTTTCTTGAACAATTCTAGACTTCAACTTTTAGTGGGATTAGAGTAGTTAGATTGGTAGCCTTTCATCAATAGTTTGTATAGGAATCAAACTAAGTTCAACATTTGAACTAGTTCTTGCATCATATGTTCCAAGATTGAGTTTATGGACCAAAATGCAACTTTCTCAAAGTTGTATTTTCCCTCAAAATGGTAGCACAAAATTTCTATTCTATAATGAATTCTTTACAAAATGAAACTTATTTCATTTGTTTTAAATGGCCTAAGACACTTTGTGGACACATGTATCTATGATTGACCATGTAAGGCTATGAATGGATGACATTTGTCACATGTAACTTTATGCATACTGTCATTTGTCACACAAATGGCCATGCATAGATGTTATGTATGCAATCTACTGTTTTATACAATAGAAACCTATTTGCAACATTTACAAACTATATTTTTCATTTTTCAAATAGGTTTTAAAATATATCTTACTTTCTAAAACTTTCTTGGATCGATCTAAATAATCTATACCGCAACCTTAGTGCTTAATAAGTACACTTTATATTGTGAGACTTTCTAGGTTCACACTCGTTTGTCTTATGGAACACTTTTGCAAGTCCGTAAATAATATCCCACACACTCATTGTGAATATTACAAAATGACGCGTTGAACTATACAAATTAAAGTAAACTATATTCATATAATCCCTCTATCACCTATATCCTTAGAAGAGCAGAGATATAGATCATCACCATCACATCTCTATATGCTCGACTATGAACTTATCTCTAGATATGTATTTTCCCAAATAATATCTGTAAACTCCTTTATAATATTATTTAACCCCCATCACATCTCTATATGCTCGACTATGAACTTATCTCTAGATATGTATTTTCCCAAATAATATCTGTAAACTCCTTTATAATATTATTTAACCCTATGAAAAACTCTTTTTTTGGGATTTTATGCTTGTGGCCACAAAAAGTTTTTATATACGATCTCGGAGCATTAGGATACTCAACTCACTTATATAAGTTGATAGATCCTATATCTATGTACACTGAACTTTGTAAGCATCGAACCATACCCAGTGACACCCAATGATTAGACCATGAAAGGTCTTTGACATGTGTGGAACCAGAGTATGGTGGATCACTTATAAGTCTACCATAGCGCTCAGGTCAAAGGATCATCAATACTACTCAACCTGAGAAGTTCCTAAATTGACGACTTTATGGGATATCTATTGGATGTCCTCGTGAGTCTGTTCAGTATCCTATCCTTACTAAATACCTACATGCCTTTTAAAGACTTTTGCTAAGTCTATGGTCTGCTAAGACTTACTATCTAAACAATTCAAATATAGATATACACTAGTCTGAAAGAATTACCAATCGACCCATGTCGATAACCATGGATCAAGAATAATGTTTTCGAGAACAATTGTGCAATGACATTTCTTAGCACCATTTGCAACTCTTTACAACTATGTCATTACTATATTATTTTTCAGGATTTTATCAATATTTCAGATAAGGTTCTAATATTTTAGAATTGCTAACTTTAGCGCTGACCTAAACTTTTAGATCAAATTTAAACTCTTTTAAATCTACAATATCTGAAAACGTTACAAGTTTTTTACCATATAATTACATATCAATAATTTTAATTAAAATGTTTACTGTTTATTGAAATGGCATGTAAGTGTTGGAGTTGGTGCTTACGTGCCATTCCAATATTGTATGAATATTAAATTATTTTAATATTTATACAATAAACATTTCGTATAATTATTACTACAATATATATACATAGTACAATGCTTGTTATGTTACAAACATTGTATGATTTGAAGGAGTTCAGATCTGGTCTAAAGTTTAGACCAGTGCTAAAAATTAGCAGACTTGAGTGTTATAAATATGCTAAGAGTTAGCAGATTATAAGAGTCAGCCAGATCTAAAAGGTTAGATCCTTGTCTGTAATGAGATAAAGACCTAAAGGTATACCAGTAATGACGTGGTTGCAAGGACTTACAATAGGTGTTAGGAGATGTCATTATGCAAGTATGTCCTCAAACACTATGTTCTTGATTTGCTTCACTAATGCGGGTCTGTCGGTGGAACCATTTTATATATATAAGTGTATGTTACGTCTATATAGTATAGATGGTTGTTCTTAACCAACCATGGGCTTACCGGAAGCTCATATATACATATGGATATTCATTCAAGACTGAATACCAAACAAACCATGAGGATGCCAATAGAAAACCTATGAAGTCGTCAATTATAAGTCATCTTGAGTTGAGTAGTATACGTTGTCCTTTGATATGAGTGTCATGATGGGCTTGTAAGTGATCCATGATAAGGGCAAAGTTTTCAAAATATGAGTCCAGCGCCTCAGCGCCACGAGGATTATCGCCCCAGCGCTAGAATAATGATCGAAATAAGAAAAATGACCTGTTAAAGTCGCATCTGGTGCCCCAGCGCCAAACATTCACCGCGCCCGCAATATGTCAGCACCCCAACGCTAAGAACTCACCACTCCAGGAGTAAAGGCTTTTTCACGCGTCGCCCCAGCGACAACTGCATAGCGCGCCAGCGGTAGTGCGAATCCTAGTGCGACCAAAATTGAGTTTTTCAAATTCAAATCAAACCCTATAAAAGGTCACTCGACCCCAGACATAAAAAAAAGACAAGAGAAGAACCTAGATCAACCTAAAGAGAGTTTAGAACAGTTCAAGAGCACCAAAAATCTAGAGCAACATCAATCAAGAGCAATTCGATGTCTACATCGGTTTGCAATTGATTGTATCATGTTTTATTTTTATTTTTATTGCTGTGATTCTCTTGTAGCCATGAGCTAAATTTATTTTCTAGGGTTAATACTTGAACTCAATATGTGCGTTTAATTGCCATATCTTTTTAATATTTAATAAACTTAGTCCTTTATTATTTAAATTACTTGTGTTTAATGCTTCAATATATCTGGCCAATATATGGTGAATGAGTTTGTAATATGTTGATAAACTCGGAAGAGGAATCATAATATTTAGACCTAAGTAATTTGATGAATGATTGTAGAGTAACATTCAATGTTGCATATGCAAGTTTCAATTTAAGATAGGAATATACCTAATTGGTATGTATGATCAATAAGACCTAATCTTAATGAATTTTAGTTTGCTACAAGTACCATAGGAATATAGGTATTTGGTAAACTAAGGTATACTTGCAGGACCTTGGAAGAGGCTTGTGAATACATTAGTGTCTTGATCAATAATAAAGACTAAGTGAGTTAACTATTAGAAGTTAATCATTAAAAAGCATATTGAGGGATAGTATTAATCCTAGGTTCTCTCTACGTTGCTATCTCCCTATTCTCTTTGCATTGTGTTTTTATTTTTATATTTTCTACATTTATTCTTAGATTTTCATTTATCTGAATAATTATTAGAAAGACATAATTTTAGTAATTGGTTAAAACGAAAAAATTATCCCTGTGGGCTCGACATCCGACTTATTTAGTCTCTTTATTACTTGCATACGATAGTGTATACTTGCACTTAATTTTATGATATAGAAATATCGCATCAAGTTTTTGGCGCCGTTGCCAGGGATAATTAACTACTTTTTTGCCAATATTAATACAAATCTTTCTAGTTTTTACTTCAGATTGTTTTATAATTATTTTTCCTAATTTAGTTTTACTTTCTTTCTTACGAGGTACATGCGAAGATCGAAAAGTAAAGACTTGATTTCTTTTGATCCATAAATTGAAAGAACCTTACGAAGAATTAGAAGAGAGCAAAATCAAGTCAACACCATGGAATATCAAGTACCAATTGCACCCAACAATGAAGCAAGACCACTAAGGGAATATGCTGTTCCCCTAGTCAATGGAATCCATTCAAGCATTCAAAGACCAACTATTCAAGCTAACAACTTTGAGATCAAGCCAAGCACGATTCAAATGCTCAAGGATTCGGTACAATTTAGTGGATAGCCTAATGACGATCCAAACATGCACATCATCAACTTCTTAGAGATATGTGACATGTTCAAGTACAATGGGGTATCCGATGATGCAATCCGATTAAGATTGTTTCCCTTTTCCTTGAGAGACAAAGCAAAAAGCTAGTTGTTATCACTTCCATCTGGATCTATAGCTACATGGGATGATCTTGCACAAAAGTTCCTCGCCAAATTTTTTTCACCTACTAAAACTGCCAAGATAAGGAATGACATCACATCATTCCTACAACTAGATGGAGAATCTCTATATGAGGCATGGGAGAGATACAAGGATATGCAAAGAAAATGTCCTCATCATGGAGTTTCGAAGTGGTTGCTTGTACAAACATTCTACAATGGATTAGTTGGTCAATTCAGAACGATAGTAGATGCTGCAGTTGGAGGAGCACTTATGAATAAATCCACCGATGAAGCTTATGATCTACTAGATGAGATGGCATCCAATGCCTATCAATGGCCCACTGAAAGGTCAACCACAAGAAAGATCGCTGAATTACATGAAGTGGACACTTTGACCACATTATCTGCCCAAGTCAACCTCTTGACCAAACAATTAAGCAACTTGGGAGTTAATGCTATCAAGAGTCAACCTATCACCTGCGATTTCTGTGGAGGAAATTGTGCTAATGGACAATGCATGGAGACTGCTCAATATGTAGGGGATTTCAACCGCAACAATTCCAATTCAAATTTTTACAATCCTGGATGGAGAAATCACCCCAACTTATCATAGAGCAACAATAATCAGGGACAGCATTCCAAAGCTCCTCCTGGCTTTTCAACAGCAAATTCAGCAAGAAAAAAAACCAGACATTAAAGACATGCTCTTACAATACATGAAGAAAACAGATGCACTCATTCAAAGTCAAGCAGCTTCATTTAGAGCCTTGGAAAATCAAGTAGGGCAGCTCGCAACAGCAATAAACAATCGCCCTCCAAGAACTTTACCAAGCAACACTGAAGTCAATCCAAAAGGAAATGTCAAGCAGTGCCAAGCCATTTCACTAAGAAGTGGTAAAATCTTATATGATAGCACTCCTCAACCACAGCTTTCAGAGATGATAAAGAAGGAAAAAGAAACAGTGGTCCAGCAAGATAGCGTGCAACCATATAGACCACCTATACCATTTCCTCAGAGATTACAGCAGCTAAGAAGTCAAGAGAAAAGTGATGAGACACAAAAAAAGCATAGAATCTGGTATTCAAGTTCAAGAACAGAAAAGTGAAAATGCAGGAGAAGATACCAATAACAACCCGCAGAAGCAACCCACGCAGTCATTTACTCCACCATCTCCATTTCCCCAAAAGCTGCAAAAGAAGAAACTAGATAAGCAATTTTCTAAATTTCTTGATATTTTTAAGAAATTACATATTAATCTTTCTTTTACAGATGCATTGGAGAAAATGCCGAGGTATGTGAGATTCATGAAGGACATCCTATCAAAGAAGAGAAGAATATGTGACTTCGAGACTGTAGCTCTAACGAAAGAGTGTAGCGCCATCCTCCTAAAGAAGCTACCTCCAAAGCTCAAAGATCCTGAGAGTTTCACCTTACCATGCTCAATTGGAAATTATAATTTTGGGAAAGCACTTTGTGATCTGGGAGCTAGCATTAATTTTATGCCATTGTCTGTGTATAAAAAGTTGGGACTGAAAGAAGCCAAACCAACAAATATCATACTTTAGTTGGCAGATCGTTCTCACCTATCCCAAGGGATTAATTGAAGATGTATTGGTTAAGGTCGATAAATTCATCTTCCCTGTCGATTTTATTGTTCTGGATATGGAAGAAGACAAGGAGATTCCTATCATCCTTGGACGACCCTTCCTAGCCACTAGAAGAACAATCATTGATGTGTAAAAAGGAGAGTTGACCATGAGAGTACAAGAGGACACAGTTACTTTTAAGGTCTTCAAGGAGATCAAATTACCAGCTGAAAATGAAGACTGTTTCTGCATTAATGTGATGCACCCAGCTGTCAAGCAAATTAAAGATATGGAGACATTGGATCCTCACATCCGAAAAATAGCATTGAAGCATAGGAAGGCAAGAGAGAAAAAGAAAAAGCAGCATCAAGACAAAGCAACGAAAGAGAAAGAAAATGAAGAACCATCTCCTCGGTCTAAGATTAAAGTCTTTTCGAAGAGACATAAGGAGAATGCAGCAAAAGATACTGCCCGAGGTTTAATTGCAAGAATATGGAAGCCGAAAAAGAAGAAAGCCAGCAAGATCACTTACACAAATGCTTCCATCAGCATCTTCGACCCACCATAAAAGAAAAGGAAGCCCCGTCAAGCCGATGACGTTAAATCAAGTGCTACTTTGGAGGCAACCCAAGGAAAGTATTATTATTATTATTATCATTTTTTTTCTTTTTTCGGCATATTAAAAAAAAACCAAGAAATACAGCACTGCAGCGACAGGTTTCAGCGCGGCCACGATAGGAAATTCGAGTCATCACCGCCCCTGCGGTACACTCATTACCGCGTCAGCGAAAATTCTAGTAAGCACGCAGAAATCAGTCTCAGCGCTGCAGCGACGGATGACTATTGCGTCAGCGCTAGAACAGGGAAGTCTTTTACTTTCACTTATTTATTTTTCAACATTAGGGACAATGTCTAAATTAAGTTTGGGGGTGGGAAACACTTTCTTGTGTTTATTTTGCTGCATGATTTGAGTGGTCATTCTTGTGGGTTAATTTTGTTTTTTAGTTACTTAGTTTTTTTTTAATTATTTAGTTTTTATTAGGTTTTGATAAGATGATCATTAGTCTATGATAAGAAGGAAAAAAAAAATATGACTGAATTTATTTTTTACAAATCCATAGGGAATGATAGATACTTGAGACAATTTTGATTATCCAAGTTTAAGAACAAGTTCAACTTTATTTATAATCACCATTCTTTTTTAGCACTTTATAAGCATAAATAGTTATAACTATTACTTAGAAATACTTGTGCTTTAGGGAGTACACCACAGTCTCGAAGACTGACACTCTAGAACTTGTCTTTAATTACCACTTGAGGTGAAATCCTAGGAAACACATGAATAGGGAAATGACATTAGGCCATCCTTGGCCGATTAAGCCTTTCTAGCCTACCTTTTATTATATATTTATCCCTAGTACCCTAATTTGAGCCTAATTACCCATTCTTTAGTTTAACCACATTACAAGCCTAAGACTTAAAGTTTATTTATCTAGAAAATTACCTGTAACACCATAAACCTTGCATTTGCTTAAAAATACTCTTGAGATGAAAAGGTCGTGGTGATATAAGAAAAATAAGTTTGGGTGATATTTATTAATCTAAGTTTGGGGGTATTTCCAAAAATATATATATATATTCAAAGAAAAAAAAAGAAAAAAAGAAAAATACTCCCAACTTTAGAAAAAGAAGAATTTTTTTGAAAAATAAAGGTTAAAAAGAAGGACGGGAAACACAATAAGTTTGGGGGAAGAGATAATACAAGGAAAAGAAGATCAAGAGGTTTCTAGGTAAAATATAAGTGTTTATGGTGTGAATTGAACTTCATATATTTATCCTTTTATCCCACCTTGACCCTAGCCATACGTTACAAGCTAAGTAAAGTCCTAAATAGATCCCTAAACATGTGATTTTCTACATTAGTGGAGAGTGGTAGTAAAGACAAGCTTATGGAAGTGTCATTATACAAATTAAATGCCGAGACACCATCTTTTCTGTACAAACTAAAGTATAAAGTAAATCAAAGTATGGTTTTAGCTATTGCTTGCTGCTTGCACACACACACATGGTGATTGTTTATGAGAAAGAATGATGGACTAAATAAAGATAATTAGAATTGTTAATAGCTATTTATCTACCTTAAGGACTTATACTCAGCCTTTGAGACAAAGATTTTGATCATCTTACTAGTATTGGCATATTTTGTTTTGTTAAATGAGTCAAGTATAACCCATTGTTTCTCTCTTAGTTTTATTTTATTGCTTGAGGACAAGCAAGTGTTTAAATTTGGGGAAATTTGATAAGGGCAAAATTGTTATATATTTTCTCATGTTTTTATTATTGATATTTTATTATTTTATGAGAATAGATGGCTATTTATGTGCATTATTGTTATTTATAGAGACTTGAACAAAATTTAAAGAAAGAATGCAAAAGGAGCGAAAACAGGGACTAAAATGCAAAGTTTTTAAAATATGAGTCCAGCGCCCCAGCGCCACGAGGATTATCGCCCCAGCGCTAGAATAATGATCGAAATAAGAAAAATGACCTGTTGAAGTCGCATCTGGCGCCCTAGCGCCAAACATTCACCGCACCCGCGATATGTCAGCGCCCCAACGCTAAGAACTCATCGCTCCAGCGGTAAAGTCTTTTTCACGCGTCGCCCCAGCGACTACTGCATAACGCGCCAGCGGTAGTACGAATCCTAGTGCGACCAAAATTGAGTTTTTCAAATTCAAATCAAACCCTATAAAAGGCCACTCGACCCCAGACATAAAAAAAAGACAAGAGAAGAACCTACATCAACCTAAAGAGAGTTTAGAATAGTTCAAGAGCACCAAGAATCTAGAGCAACATCAATCAAGAGCAATTCGACGTCTACATCGGTTTGCAATTGATTATATCATGTTTTATTTTTATTTTTATTGCCGTGATTCTCTTGTAGCCATGAGCTAAATTTATTTTCTAGGGTTAATACTTGAACTCAATATGTGCGTTTAATTGCCATATCTTTTTAATATTTAATAAACTTAGTCCTTTATTATTTAAATTACTTGTATTTAATGCTTCAATATATCTGGCCAATATATGGTGAATGAGTTGGTAATATGTTGATAAACTCGGAAGAGGAATCATAATATTTAGACCTAAGTAATTTGATGCATGATTGTAGAGTAACATTCAATGTTGCATATGCAAGTTTTAATTTAGGATAGGAATATACCTAATTGGCATGTATGATCAATAAGACCTAATCTTAATGAATCTTAGTTTGCTACAAGTACCATAGGAATATAGGTATTTGGTAAACTAAGGTATACTTGCAGGACCTTGGAAGAGGCTTGTGAATACATTAGTGTCTTGATCAATAAGAAAGATTAAGTGAGTTAAATATTAGAAGATTAATCATTAAAAAGCATATTGAGGGATAGTATTAATCCTAGGTTCTCTCTACGTTGCTATCTCCTTATTCTCTTTGCATTGTGTTTTTATTTTTATATTTTCTACATTTATTCTTAGATTCTTATTTATCTGAATAATTATTAGAAAGACATAATTTTAGTAATTGGTTAAAAAGAAAAAACTATTCCTGTGGGTTCGACATCTTATTTAGTCTCTTTATTACTTGCATACGATAGTGTATACTTGCACTTAATTTTATGATATAGAAATATCGCATCAATCCACTATATTTTGGTTCCGCACATGTCATAGACCTTTCATGGTGTGACCGTTGTGTGTCCCTGAATATGGTCCGATGCTTATGGAGTCCGATGTGTACATATATGGAATCTGCCAGCTCTCATAGGGGAGTTGCATATCCTAATGGTTTGAGATTGTATTTCATAAAATCTCGTGGCCACGAGTACTAACGTGGGAAAAGTGTTTCCTAAAAGGTTGAATAATATAGTAAAGGCGTTTACGTGTATTTTTCTTGGAAATACAAATCGAGAGATAAGTTCATAGATGAACATACATGGATTTGACGGTGGTAATTTATATTCCTGCTCATTCAAGATATAGATGACAAAAGGATTATACGCATGCGTTGTGACCTCAGCTTGTATTGTTCAACGTGCTGATTAGTAATATCTGTGACGTATGCATAGGACATCAATCACAGACTCATAGAATAGTTCTATTTCATTAATTGGGTGTGGACCTAGGGAGTCCCGCAATATGAAGTGTACTCGTTGTGTACTAAAGCAGTGTACTGGATTGAATTTTTTAATCTAATAATTTTCAGCAGAATTGAATAATTATTTCAGGTACCCTCGAGATGTGCGCGTGTCAGTATTTAAGTCTTAAGTACAGTAATTAGTTAATAATTGTTATTGACTAATTAAATAGTGACATGTAGCGCATAGTAAGCATTCGGTTAAAATTGATTCAAATAATGGGCATGGTGGAACCCACATTTGGTTAATTAAAGACTTAAAGGTTATTTTCCTAAATTGATTATTTAAGTGTTAAATAATTTAAATATATGTTATCATTTAAGAGTTAAGGGATTAGTTAATTTTACTAGAGTTAATTGTTATCTCATGATTAAATTAATAATGCAAATATTTAATTGATGACTTAATTGTTAAATAAAATGAGATTTTTCTAAGTAATTAATTATAGCTAAAGTAAATATTGCTAAAAGAGGAAGTAATGAAACTTTAAGGGCATTAAAGAAAATTTTGAGGTCTTGGATGATATTTTTCTTGTCAAAGACAAGGCATAACAGCCCATCAATTTTTGGTCTAAATGTTGGACACATCTTTAGCATATTTTATAAGCTAAATAATTTTATAATAATATAAAGTCAATTTTTAAGTTTTTTTTCTAATTATTATAAATATATATATTCATTTGATGAATATATATATATATATATTAAAGTGAAGGGTGGCTGGCCAAGTGATTGATTTTGAGAGACTTTGGGAGTTCATTTTGTGCTTGAAAACAAAATAAAGAGGGAGCTAAGATGGTGGTGCCTCCCATTCTCCATTTAAGTAAAGGAATGAAAGTGTTTCATTTTGGGTTAGCTTGAGAAAGTGGGTTTGACAATTAGGAGAAAATGTTAAGCAAAATGGGATTTTTTTTTTTTTTATTTCAATTGTTGAAATTTAATTCATTTTCTTTTCCAAAGAGTTGGCTATTATTGGAGCTCAATTTTGTTCAAAATTAATTTCATGCCTCAAAATAAATTTTAAGTTAAAGAGTTTAACTTAGGATTTTAGTTTAAGTGTTAGGCTATGAGGATTAAGAGTTAATTCCTCAGTTTAAGAGTTAAACCGGATGCTGAAAAATAAAGGTTGTTATTCTAGCGACTCAAGCCCACCACGTTGGGTTCTAGAACTACCAACAGGTCTACTTTGGGTGATACTCTAGAATAAATTCATTCTAAAGGTCTGACAGGTGATATCTCTCGATTCTCAATCATTAGTATTAATTTGATTAATATGTTTTATATTTTATTTATTAACGTAATGACTAAAATTTATCGTATTTATTTTTAAAAAATTAGATTTTCAGCTTCCGTTGTGTAGGTTTATATATAAGATACATAAATAGAGTATATATATTGTATATAATGCGTATATATATAAATTTTAAAATGGACACGTGTATCACATACACAGACCCAATAAGTTTTAAGTTGCGAACTGGGATAAACTGGCACCCCTTACAATAAGCACCATCTTCCAACACATATATGTTTAACATTAACGAAGATTAGATTTGAACTCCTTTACATCATACAATGTGTGTAATGTTACAAGTATTGTACCATATATGTTTAATAATAATGATTTTATTCGAAATATTTATTGTATAAATATCAAACAATTAACATTTATACAATATTAAAATGGCATGTAAGTACCAGTTCCAACAATATATTATATTTTTAATGGTTATTTTTAATTCTCTTAGTTTACAATTTTATTTTGAAACTTTTAAACCTATATTTGTTTATGACTTTTTACTTTCATCTTTTGCGGTGTTTATTAATTTTTTCTCTTTTGTTGACCTTACTGGGTTCAAGCCCTAGTTTAGAAAAGAAAGAGGGTGGTATCTCCTCATCCTCTGAATGCCCCCTATTCACAAGAAGGAAATCTGCTCCTAAGGAGAATCCTTTTGCCAAGAGGCAACTAGACTCGTGAAGATGTCCTAGCTCAAAGTTGCTAGTAAAGAAGTTTATGTTCCACAGCAACTCTATCTTTAAATGAGACTGTCATGGCTTCTAATATTGATATAGTTCATGCTAGTGCGACATCATTTGATATTTTTCACCTCTTTAGGTACTTTATTATTTTATTTCTTACTCTTTCCCCGCCACTTCTTTCTATTGTTTATTAGTATATTTACTATTGTTTTGCAAGCAAAATTTCTGAAAAAGCCTTTTTGAAAAGGAAATCTCTTGATTCTACTTTCGGCCTCTTCTAATTTTTCTAAGAAGTCCAAGTGTAATGTTTTCAGCTCACCTGATTCTTTTATAAAGGTGAAATTGAAGAGAATTTCTGATGATAAAAGTTTTTTTTTTATGACTTGGTGAATTTTCTCATTATAATTTCTTTCCTTTATTTGAAAAGTCATATATATACTTCTTTTAAATTTATTTTCTTTTTTTTGTAGATTCGGTTGCGGGCTTTAGAGGTGAGCCCATACATTCTGATACTCAGAGTAAGCCAGCTTCTACAGCGAGTATTGCTCTTTCTGCGAGTACTACTGCTCTTGTGAGTATCGCTGCCTCTACGAGTATTGATAGTGTAAGCTTGCAAGTTACCTCTAATTCTTTTGTGCTCGAAGAGTATGGTTCTCCAACCTATGTTTTATAAACGATGTTTTCTTGTGGCAGAAATAGAGATCTTTGTTTGTTATGGAGGATTCGAATCCTATGAGAGTTAGCAATTCGATTTTCTCAATGGTCAAGTTAGTTTGGTTGTGGCTTCTGCTCTTCGCACTCCAACTGATAAGGCGAAGTTGTCACTGCTTTCTAATAATGACTTACCTTCTCATGCTCTTATCAAGTCAATGCAAGTAAGTAGCCGATTTATCCTTTTGTTAGATTTTTCCTTTTATTTTAGTTTCGCTTAATTTTTATTTTGTTTTGTTATGTGCTCAATGCTAACCAAGATGTTACTTTTCTTTTTATCTTTACTTTCAGAATGTGTTGCCTCTTCAGGAACTTTAGTTGAGGCAAAAGCTTGCTGAAGGGTCGTCTAAGGAATCTGTTGATTTGCATAATTAGAAAGTCGCGGATCTTGAGTTTCAACTGACGGCTTTTCAGCTTGCGATTGCTTAAAAGGACTTTTGCTTAAGGAGAAGGAAGATCTTGTTGGTAGCTTGACTAGTGATTTATCTTCTTGTCGTCTTATTTTAATTCCATTTTGCTTAAAAAGTGTGATGAAATCATGATCTCCTTAAATATTTGCTTAGCACCAGCAGCTCAATTATGGCTTCAAAGATCACTCGGTCAAATCTGTTTTCAATCTCATAAGATTTGATTTGATAGTGCTGTAATAAAAGCCTCAATCAAAAGTAAATGATTAAGATCTGGTCTCAGGTTCATAACTACGATCAAATCATACGATTAAACTCGTATAATTATGAGTTGTTGATCGTCTAATTCATGATCATCAAGCGTTTGATCAATTATAAATGGTCTGATTCATTGAGATATATTCTTTAGTATTGTATTTTGCTTTTAAGGTCACATGATCATATTCAGACAGCTATGATCATTTGGTTTATAATTGATCATGGTTGGTCTGATTTATTGTTTGATCATCAACCATTTACCATCAATTGTTGATCTGTCTTTAATAACCACAGGATCATGATCGTATGATTAAATCATGATTTATCAATATAAGTAGTTATGATCAAATCCTCTGGCTGTGACTAAATCTTGATTTTTGGTTTTATTTCAATATTTCAAGTCCATCATCATTCGGCCATGATAAAAAATTTGATTTTAGTTGATCTATTGTTTTCATTAAGATAATTCAATAGTCATAATTTATTTATTATTTGATTTTAGTTGATTTATTATTTTATTTCAATATTTTAAGTCCTTCATCACACGGTCATGATAAAAACTTTGATCATTAAATCATATTATTTTATTTTAGTTAATTTATTATTTTAATTAAAATAATTTAATGGTCATGATTTATTTAAAAATTATCAAAAAATTATTTGACACGTCTTTAAATTTCTATTATTATTTTATTATATAAAAACGTATAATGAAAAAATGCATCACGTGAATGAGATATCTTAAGCCACACGATGCACCATTTTCGAAAGCCTATTAAATTACTTTATTACCTCATCATTTTATTTTAATAGAAGAAAGAGAAAAGAATGAGGCCCATATACTTTGGATAAATAAAGCATATTGGCTCACGTGCATTTCATTATTGTTTGATATATTTAATAGATTATTTTATTATTTAATATTTAATTATTAATATTTAAAATAATTTATTATTGTCATATATTGATATGTGAATTATCTTTTTAAATATTTTTACAAAAAGTTATTTACTTTGTGATTAAAAGAATTAAAAAAGACTTATAAAGTAAATTATTGGGCCGAATTTTATGGGTCATTATCCTATTAATGTTTTGTTCGTTATTTATTTCATTGCATATATTTCATGGGCTTTAATATATTGGACAGATTTTTATGAGCAATTATTCTATTTATCATTGTTATTTCAATTATTATTCATTATATTTACCGTTATTATATTATTATCAAATCAACAAAAATATCATTGCTTTAATTAATTCATTGTAAATTATTTATTATATTACTCATTGCATTATTTAATTATTATCATTTTTATTAACAAATCATACATTACAATTAACAATCTGTGAATAAAAAATTTGCCTACTATTTAATTATTTCATTATTATTTTCATAATTAATATTTTTATTTGTCAATTATTTATGATTATTCCTTAGATCAAATGTCAATAATATGACCATATTTGATAATGATTAATCATTACATACATTAAATCACATGATCAATATTTATATAAATATTGATCAATTTCACTAAGATCACGAACATGGATTATTTATTCATGACCCGATCTTGTCATCATTATCTGACCAACATGTGTTCATCAAAAATTAATCACGGCGTTATCTATCACGGTGAGTCTATCACATTATTCCCAATACTTGTGTCTATTTTATAGCATTAAATAATGATTATTTATGAGTTAATTATGTATTTAATCATATTTACACCAAGCATATATAAATCATAATTATCATTTCTTATTTCTCAACTTATTTATAGTTTTATTATGCCATAGTAAATTAACTATATGTTACGTTGAGATTGATTTTTTTTATAGTAAATGATCTTCATTAGCTTCAAAGATTTTTTTATAGTAAATGATCTTCATCAGCTTCAAAGATTTTTTTATAGTAAATGATCTTCATCAGTTTCAAAGATGCCAACCTATGATGCACGTGAACCCATTGTGCATAATGATCCATGACAAGCTTTCTAGTGATCCAAATAATTCACGGGTTTGCTTATAAAATTAGCCTTTTATTCAATTTTCTCATTTTACATATTAAATGTATTCATCACATATAACAATAAGTATATCAATATTCTTTCTATTTAATTCCTGCAAATGTTTGGATAGAAATTCATCCAAACGATTAATAGTTGTTTATAGCAAAGGATAACTTTCAAAATACTAACCCGAATAATATCATTTTTGTTAGAAAATTATCATTTTAGGTTGTTTTCCACTCCTCTCCAAGAAAGTCTAAAACAAGCTGTGCAAACACAAAATGACAAGGGCTTAACTCGTGCCTCTCTTAAGGCTAATAAAGTATCGTTCCAATAACATGAGCAGACTTTCAAAAATCCAAAAGATGTTTACAAACAACAAGTCGTAACACCTCCAAACATAGCATAACTAGCAACCTCCCTACAAGTCGCTGACTAGGTCTCAACAACGTAGCAGAAGCTCAATGCGCAAGCTTTACAGATGGAGCAATTTAGGCATTTGTATAATAGCAAAGCTACTTACAAGAAGTTTTAAAACAAAATAAAGAGTTGCGAGCTCAATTAGTGCATCATTACGAGTCTTCTGAAAGCGTAAACATTTTGCACAATGACAACCTAGCTCTGCAACAACATATACCACATCTAGTGATACCACTACAAGTAGTTCAACTGGTAAGACATCCAAGCCCGAACTTACAGGTAACACAACAACCTCAAGTTCATTTAACAGCAAAGTCATCAGTCCGCAAGACATCACCGCAAGTCCTTCCAACTACAATTATACCAACTGTTAAGCCATATCTCGCAACTTATTTTCCAAAGAAAGCGCTAAAAGCTCACGTTAAGAAATATTTGATGAATGCTTGTAAAGTCGTCAAATTCATGCCCCAAGTACATCTTACTCCTTCGCTATATGGAAACTACAAAAGTCTTCATTCATAAAGAAAATTGAAAGTCAAAAGAAGCCACTCAAATTTTATATGCCTTACTTTAGAACCTATAAAGGCAATACTATCCAATAAGCCATGTGTATTGACACGTCCAGAATATAGGAGTTATTCCCAAGTGCAGGATTGTCGATGTAATAAATAACCCGATGAGAACGGGGTCGATCCACAGGGAAGTAGAATTAAAATTACAAATTATAAACACTTTAAAGATAATTAATGCAATATAAGATGTTTGCAAATATTATTTCAATTAACCAATTCAAATAAAAAGCTAAGGTTACGGGGATTCACTCTTGGCATAAGAAGTAAGAATATATTTAGCTTTTTTTTTTATAACTCAATTGGAATCCTCACACAAAGGAGGTTCCAACAGGAAAATATAGCAATTAAAGTTCATCATCATTTATATATTGATTAGTATTTATTTTTTTCAATTATTATACACCAAATCTTATAAATGGGTTCAAGTATTTATTATGCCAATCTTTATATTTGTCTACAATAAATCAAGACTCCCACTTTACAAGAAAAGTTATATACACCAAATCTTGTAAATAGTTTCTAGAATTTATTGTGCCAAGTATTAAGTTTGTCAATAATAAATCAAGAACCACCACTTTAGAAGAAAGGGTATTAATTCTACAAACAAAATAAATACATCATATATAAGTTTGTATAACTTAAAAATGAAGCATTAAATTCATGAATAAATATTAAACATATCTTATTACCTTGCTAAGAGCTTCACCCTTTCACCCTAGCTTAAAGAAAATTATTTGGACATAATAAAACTAAAGAAAAAGAAAAGAAATGGAAGAAGAAATAACATGATTTAATAGTAAACAAGAGAAATAAATTTACAAAGAAATAGATACAAAAGACAAGTATTTTGAACTAAATTCTAACTTTCTAATTACATTCTTTAGACATAAACAAGCCACCTATTTATAGAAAAATATGGATAAATCGAGACAAATTTGGAGGGAACCACTTGGTTGATTATCACTTGCATTCATTATCACTTCGGCACCCACTTGATTATCCAATTTGGAATTGATGTGATCCGAATTAGCTGTCACTCAAAACATCAAAGTTGTAGATAAGTCTCTTATCATTCCAAATTGAGTGATCTCATACGTATTAGATATGTATTTCTATAGTTATGGGCCAAATACTGATGACTGTTCAAACTGGGCCTGTACTGCAGATCAGTTCTGTTCTAGGCCATTTTTCACCCTCTAAACACTCGAATTTGCCAATGCTTTGTGAAATAAAATATGTTAGCCCATTGCGTTATCTCTCCACAAGATCCTGAATCACCTCAATTGGATCTTTAGGTAGATAGTTATGCCCATTTTACCGAACCTACCACAAAACAGTTAAAAGATAATTAAGTACAATATTGTAAACATACTTAAGTTAAGAAAATTAAATACACTAGTAATACAAAACAATCATGTAAAACTCTTATTAAATGTGTAATGTCAAGTGTTCATCACACCCCCTAACTGGCTTATTGCTAGTCCCTAGCAATTCGAGCATAAATAAATTTGAATACTACCTAAGTATTTCAAACAAAACGTCAGTTTAAGATCACAATCGCTATAAAAGTTATTTCAATCATAACTTCCAAAAATATTTGTGTGTGTGTGTGAATTAAGCCATAGCCTTCTTACCACAAACCACAACATATATAGCCCTAAAAATTTTTCAAGTAAAAGCCTCAACTCTATATCCTTACAGGTGAATAACTTGTTTAATGGCTTAGGATTTCACTCATGGAGTTGGAAAACCGATAATCGCTCAAGAAAAAGTTATATTTAGGGACAGACAGACAAACTAACATTGATCTAAAGATAGAAAAATCAAATATTTAGAGTCAAACCATTATTGTCAAATGCTAGCTTCAAGACTTTAATTATTTAATGTGAATCTTACGAATATAGAATTCGGTGATAAGATTGCTTCCTAATGACTTTAGTCTTCTAAAATTGAATGAAGACTTTATTGAACTGAATTGACTTCTTTTTTTTTTACTCATTTTTTCTTTTTCTTTTTTGAAAGACATAAGGAATCATTACAAAATAAGAGCAATTTATCACCATAATACTTTTCCAAATTTTTTTTTTTAATCCTTCAACTAAGCAACCAAATCATTCCTCATCCCAAATAATGTCATTCCAAATAAAAATTAACCATTTCAAAAGATCAATGAAAGTTCATAAAGCCGTTATCTCAAACCTCTCCACTCACTTATAAAAGATATGTGAGTTTAGAAAAAAATATGTATACTTAAACATGAAAATTCTTTTGGCTATATATATTGAATCATCCATCTTACCACAAGGCTTAGTATTGTTCTCAAGAAATAATTTCAGAAGTTATTCTTTAGTAACTTAGATAGAAAAAGTGATTTAAACTAAATAATTTTGAAATCATATATCAATAGCAAAGCAAATTTATTTACACAAGAGTTACTAAGAACTTAAGCAAGTTCAAGTGTTCATCACAAAGCAACAAACATAAAATACATTAAAAATAAACCAGTTAGAATGTGTTTCAAAAGTTTATAATATACTCTTTACTTTGCTATTCTAGAGTTAAAATGCGTCTCAAGAATACATAAATGAACATTTTACTCACGCCATTCATGATAATAATAATTTTTTTAGTAAATAAGGTGATAACAATAATATCAACTATCTTCCCCCCCAACCAAATTGAGACATTGTCCTTAATGTCAAAATATAGAAAGAGTAAAGTATAGAAGATATCACCTGAAACATCTTTTATTGAAAATTAAACCTGCAACAAAATAAAACAAGCCACACAAAAAGCTTAAAAATACATAGAAATAGATAGGCTACAGATGAAGCGTCAAATCTATCTTGTGTTTCTTTTCACTGTTATCATTATACCAATCTATCTGACTCATTGTTGGATCAGATAGAGGTGTAAAAGTTTATAGTTCATTGAGTAACTGATCAACAGTTGAAGCAGAAATGAGGATTTGTCGTGCTGCAGATGAGACGAATTATTTTTTCACCGCATAGTCAAGAAAATATAACAACCCATTATAAAAACCATCAACGTTTAACAAACCAATTGGTTTTTTATTGATTTACAATTGTGCCCATGAGACAATTTGAAAAATTTCCTCCAATGTTTCGAAACCTCCAGGTAGAGCTATGAAGGCATCAGCATTACGAAGCATAAAAGAAATTTGTTCATGCATTGATGATACCTGTAACTCATCCCCAATTGTTTTTCCTATAATGTCATCAACAGCTAGAGCTTTTGGTATGATACCCAAAACTTGACTGCTATTATTTTGTGCAGCGGTTGCCACATGTCCCATTAATCCAAGACTACCTCCTCTATATATACTAAATGAATATTTCGCTCAGCTAACATCTTACCAAGGGTTTCTACTGCTTCTATAAACTCACTAGTTTTTTCAGGGCTGGATCACAAAAGACACAAATTTTTGTGAATTTACGAGTTGATGATCCTTCTATGATTACACTCACCCTCTTTCTTGAATGATTTTGAGTTTGTACAAAGATACAGAAATAATGCAATGTATTTATAGAGCTAAAAGGTATTACAAAGTTAAATCACATGGCTATTGGCTTGAAATACAAGATTTAACACCTTTTACCAATTTTCAATTTGTTAGCTGGAAAAGTCACATGAGTTCTCGGCTTAAAATGCAAAATTTTCAAAAAGGATTATAGGTGGTTGATTATTGAAAAGACGTTTGAGTTTGAAATGAAACATTTAAAAATAATAGCTATAGTAAATATATATAAGTAGTTGTGATTGTGGCTCACATATTCCTCTGGTTTTACATCCAGTAACGGCTTAAACACCCTCTATGGGTTGGGGATAGGCTTCCCATCTAATTTTCTTATAAATTGGCAAACAGGGTCTTTTAAAGTCAGATTTCCGAGACTGTACCACTCATGTTCTTTTAGGAATATGTCCTATAATTCATGAATTGCAATATGCACATATCCACTAGGATGTGTCTCAAGAGTCGATAAGATATTATCTAAAGACTCCTTACTCAGGCCATCCTTAATGAACCTAATTTTATCTTCGCGATTTACAGACACCATTCCTAAAGTGTGGCAATGTGTGTTGCAAGTCGTGCGTGCACACTTGTAACAAACATTTAATCGTTTTTCTCTTCGTTTTTTTGAAAAAGAGCTTTTACCTAAGCCAAGCATGTAGAAAATTAATGAGTCTGAAAATTCACCTGTTAATCTTACTTTGGCTTCAATTAACTAACGTAAATCAACAGGTATATTCATAATCATTAATAATCTTAATCTTTCACATCTTGCTTGGTAAATTTTCTTCAAGGAATTTTGAGGCAATGAGGGAAAACGTTTTTTTAAATTTTTTAAAATGTCATCCATTTTTTTTTATAAAAAAAATGGGGAAGAAGAGAAGATATCAGTAATTATGGAAAACTAACAAAACCGATTTAAAATATCACGGAGTACCGTTATCCGTCACTTAACCGGGGTGCAAAACAAAACTTTAACAAAACTACTAAATTAACTTGCAAGTAAAAAAAAATGTTAGAAGAATAATAAATATATATAAATATGTAAATATATAAAACAAAGATTAATTGGTCTCATAACAAGGATCCGACAGGAACATAAATTCTTCATGAAAAGCTTAGTTTTCTAGAAACGGCTTGAGTATTTGCCCATTTACCTTAAACACATTCCCATTTCTAGGATTTTCAATGTCAATTGTTCCATAAGGGTACACATGTTTCACAATAAAAGGGCCACTCCATCTTGATCTTAATTTTCCAGGGAATATGTGAAGTCGAGAATTATAAAGCAAAACCTTATGACCAGTGTCAAATGTTTTTCTCTGAATTTTTTTATCATGAAAGGCTTTAATTTTAGCTTTATGAATTTTTGAATTCTCATATGCATCATTTCTCAATTCTTCAAGTTCATTTATTTGTAATTTACGTATATGTCCAGCAGAATCAAGATTTTCATTGAAAGTTTTAATAGCCCAGTAGGCTTTATGCTCAAGTTCCACAAGTAAGTGACAAGGTTTTCCATAAACTATCCTATAGGGAGACATACCCAATGAAGTTTTAAAAGCAGTTCTATAAGCCCACAGTGCATCATTTAGTCTTAAAGACCAATCTTTGCGATTTGGGTTTACAGTTTTTTCTAAAATTTGTTTTATCTCCCTATTTGCTAATTCAACTTGTCCACTTGTCTGAGGATTATAAAGGGTGGCAACTTTATGAGTAATACCATATTTTTTTACTAATGTTTCAAATGGTCTATTACAAAAATGCTTACCCCCATCACTTATAATGGCTTGAGGGATTCCAAATCGACTTAAGATATTTTCTTTCAAAAATTTCATGACTGTTTTATAGTCATTATTTCAACATGGAATAGCCTCAATCCATTTTGAGACATAATCTACTGCAACAAAGATATACGTAAATTCAAATGATAATGGAAATGGTCCTATGAAATCTATCCCCTAACAATCAAAGATTTCAATAACAAGAATAGGGTTCAAAGGCATCATGTTTCGTTTTGAAATTGATCCCAAATTTTGACAATTTTCACAAGTTATACAAAATGCATGTGTATCTTTAAATAAAGTGGGCCAATAAAATCCACACTGTAAGATTTTTGCAACTGTTTTCTTTGATGAGAAATGTCCCCCATATGCTTCAGAATGACAAAATTCAATAACTTTATTTACCTCATTGTCGGGTATGCATCTTCGAAATATTTGATCATGACAATATTTGAAGAGATAAGGATCATCCCAATAAAACTTTCTCACCTTAGTTAAAAAATTTCTTTTTTCTTGAGCATTCCATTGAGGTGGCATTTCTCCTGTTACAAGAAAATTAACAATATTAGCATGCCAAGGCATTGTAACAGTAGAAAATAAAAATTCATCTAGAAAAGAATCATTAATAGGTGTTATTTCTGTTGATGAATCTGGTGTGAATCTTGATAAGTGATCTGCAACAACATTCTCAGCTCCATTTTTATCCTTTATAGTGATAATAAATTCTTGAAGCAATAGAATCCATCGAATCAACCTTGGTTTTGCATCCTGTTTTGACATTAAGTACCTTACAGGAGCATGGTCAGTAAATACAACAGTTGAAGAACCAATTAAGTAAGAACGAAATTTGTCTAATGCAAATATTACAGCAAGTAGTTCTTTTTCAGTTGTTGTGTAATTCATTTATGCACTGTTTAAAGTTCTACTTGCATAATAAATTACATAGGATTTACCTTCCTTTCTTTGTCCCAATACAGCACCAACAGCGTAGTCACTAGCATCACACATGAGCTCAAAAGGTAAAGACCAGTCAGGAGATTGTATGATAGGAGCAGATGTTAAGAGGCCAATTAATTTTTCAAACGAATTTTGACACTCTTGAGTCCACTTAAATGATACATCTTTTGCTAAAAGGTTACAAAGAGGTTTAGATATAGCACTAAAGTTTTTTATGAACCTCCTATAAAATCCAACATGTCCTAAAAAGGATTGAACTTCTCTAACTGTTTTTGGTGGAGGCAAATGTGTAATGAGTTCGACTTTTGCCTTATCCACTTCAATTCCTTTAGAAGATACTATATGTCCTAAAATAATTCAAGAAGTAACCATGTAATGACATTTTTCCCAATTCAATACAAGACTTTTTTCTTCACATCTTTTTAAAACCTTTTCTAAGTTTTCAAGACAATTATCAAAAGAATTTCCAAACACAGTTAAATCATCCATGAAAACTTCTAAATAATGCTCAATCATGTCACTAAAAATGCTTAACATACATCTCTGAAATGTTACTAGGGCATTACAAAGTCCAAAGGGCATTCTTCTAAAAGCAACGGTTCCAAAAGGGCATGTGAATGTAGTCTTTTCTTGGTCCTCTAGTGCTATGGGAGTTTGATAATAGCTAGAGTAACCATCTAGAAAGCAATAGTAGGGATGTCCTGCTACTCTTTCTATAATTTGGTCAAGGAATGGTAAAGGAAAATAGTCTTTTCTAGTAGCCGAGTTTAACTTTCTATAATCTATGCACATCCTCCAACTATATGAGACTCGAGTTGGTATTAACTCACCTTTTTCATTTTCAATAACTGTGATTCTAGATTTTTTTTGGTACTACCTGAGTAGGACTTACCCACTTACTATTTGAGATAGGATAGATGATTCCCACTTCAAGTAATTTGAGAATTTCAGCTCTCACAACCTCTTTCATATGTGGATTTAATCTCCTTTGAGATTGTTGGGAAGTTTTGGCATTATCCTCTAGGTGTATTCTATGTGTGCAAATTACAGGATTAATACCATTTATGTCTTTTAAAGTCTACCCAATTGCATTTTTATGCATTTTCAATAATTCAATCAACTTACCTTCTTGTTCACTTGTGAGTGTAGAAGAGATTACCACCGGGTAAGTTCGTTTCTCTCCAAGAAATGCATATTTCAGTCCCTCAGGCAAAGGTTTTAACTCCAACTTTGAAATTTCATTCTGTTTATTCTCATTTTCTCCTAATTCTTCAAACTTTAGTTTCCATCCTTTATTTTCAATCACCTGTGCACAATCAAGTAAAGAATATATATCAGAGATTTCAGGATCTAATTGTATATTTGACTCAAATGAATTTATTAAACACATTTCTAAGGGATCGGTAGAACTCCCTTTTTGAATATGATCCTCCACAATCGTTTCAATCATGTCACCTTCTTCACTTTCATCCTTTTCTTCATATGGTTGCTTACATATATTGAAAACATTGAGTTTAAGTGTCATGTTTCCAAATGAAAGCTTCATTACTCCATTCTTGCAATTAATCAAAGCATTAGAAGTTGCTAAAAATGGACGACCTAAAAAATAACAGGTATTGGATTACATCCTTTAACAGGTTCTGTGTCCAAGACAATAAAATCCACAGGATATCTGAATTTATCAACTTGAACTAAAACATCTTCCACTGTCCTTCTTGGTGCTTTTATTGATCTATCGGCAAGTAAAAGAGTTACAAATGTTGATTTTAACTCCCCGAGATTGAGCTGCTGATAAACTGAATACGGCAATAAATTCACACTAGCACCAAAATCAAGTAAGGCTTGTTCAATTTTATGACTTCCAATAATACATGAAATTGTAGGACAACCAGTGTCTTTATATTTCAAAGAATTATTGTTCTGAAGAATGGCACTTACTTGTTCAGCTAAAAATGCTTTCTTTTTCACATTCAGTTTTCGCTTTACTGGGCATAAATCTTTTAAATATTTTGCATAAGAGGGAACCTGTTTAATAGCATCCATTAAAGGAATATTAACTTTTACCTATTTGAAGATTTCAAAAATTTCAGGATTGTGATTCATCTTCTTAGTATTACGTAATGCATGAAGAAATGGAGGTGGAGGTAAGGGTTTAGTGTTTTCTTTATTAGATGTAGGTTCAACACTTTCCTTACCCTTAGAGATTGATTCATCACTCTCATGAGGTTTAGGAATTTCTTTTTCAACAATTTTACCACTCCGAAGAGTGATAACTGCTTTAACTTGATTGATATGTTGGCTTCCTGAACTACATGCATTTGAGTTATGTTGTCCTTTGGGGTTTGGCTGTGGTTGAGAAGAAAATTTTCCTTTCTCATTAATGTTTAGTGCAGATGCAAATTTAGCAAGAGTATCTTTCAAATCAGCAAATGTTTGAGCATTTTGAGAATTTACAGACTCTTGTTTTTCAATGAATGTATGCAAGGTTTCTTCAAGAATTTTCCTAGGAGGTGGGACATATGGTGCATAACCTTGATGATTTTGAAAGTTTTGGTGTGGTTGGAAAGGTGGTTGTGAATCCTGTGCTTGAGTGTCATTCCTCCAACTAAAATTCGGGTGATTTCGCCATCCAGGATTATAGTTTTGTGAATATGGGTTATTGTTTGACTGCTTGAATGTGTTTAAAATATTGGCTTGTTCATGGAGACATTCCCTAAATGCAGGCAAAGTTGGGCAATCATTGGTAGAGTGATCATGGGTTTCACAAATGTGACACACAATTTCTTGAACAGATTTTATTTGACCACTCTTTTTCATTTTTAAGGTTTCGACTTTTCTAGCAAGGGATGCTAATTTGGCTTGAAGGTCATGGTCTTCCTTAAGATGATAAATACCCCCACTAGATGTAGTGGTTTGATTTTTGCTAGGTGCCTCACAGGTACCAGCAGTGTCCCAATTTTGAGCATTTTCTACTAGTAAGTCAAGATAGTTCATTGCCTCTTCTGGGTCTTTTTTCTCAAATGTTCCATTACACATCATTTCTACCATTTGCCTAACTTGGGGTGTTAAGCCCTTATAGAAATTTGAGACTACTCTCCATGTTTCAAAACCATGATGGGGACAAGTATTAAGTAATTATTTATACCTTTCCCAACATTGGTAAAGGGTCTCTCCTGGTTTTTGGGCAAAAGTGGTGATTAGTCTTTTGAAAGAATTTGTTCTATGGGAGGGAAAATTTTTTTTTAGGAATTATTGTTGCATCTCGTCCCATAAAGAAATGGATCCTAGCCTAAGGTTTTGTAGCCATGTTTTAGCTTTATCTTTTAAAGAAAAAGGGAAAAGCTTAAGTCGAATTGTATTCATGCTACAATTTTAATCATTATACGTGTTACTGATAAGGGCAAATTTGTCATATATTTTCTCCTGTCTTTATTATTAATATTTTATGATTTTATGAGAATAAATGGCTATTTATGTGCATTATTATTATTTATAAGAACTTGAACGAAATTTAAAGAAAGAATGCAAAAGGAGCAAAAATAGGGACTAAAATGCAAAGTTTTCAAAATATATGTCCATCACCACAGTGCTTAAATAGTGATCGAAATAAGAAAATCGACCTGCTTAAGTCGCGTCTAGCGCCCCAGCGCCGAAGAGTCACCGCGCCAGCGACGATTCATCGCCCCAGCGCTATCAACATACCGCTCCAGCGCTATCAACATACCGCTCCAGCGGTAATAGCTTTTTCACGCGTCGCCCCAGCGACAACTGCATAGCGCGCCAGTGGTAGTGTGAGTCCTAGTCCGATGAGAATTGAGATTTTCAAGCTCATATCAATCCCTATAAAAAGCCACTCATTCCCAACCTTCAAGAATCATCCAAAGAGACTAGAGAAGAACCTAGAGCAAGAAAAAGAGAACTTAGAGCAGTTCAAGAGCACCAAGAATCCAGAGCAACATCAATCAAGAGCAATTCGACGTCTAGATCGGTTTGCGATTGATTGTATCATGTTTTATTTTTATTTTTATTGCTGTGATTCTCTTGTAGCTATGAACTAATTTATTTTATAGGGTTAATATTTGAACTCAATATGTGCGCTTAACTTGCCATATCTTTTTAGTATTTAATAAACTTAGTCATTTATTATTCAAATTACTTGTGTTTAATGCTTCAATATATCTGGCCAATATATGGTGAATGAATTGGTAATATTTTGATAAACTCGGAAGAGGAATCAATATATTTAGACCTAAGTAATTTGATGCATGATTGTAGAGTAACATTCAATGTTGCATATGCAAGTTTCAATTTAGGATAGGAATATACCTAATTGGCATGTATGATCAATAAGACCTAATCTTAATGAATCTTAATTTATTACAAGTACCATAGGAATATAGGTATTTGGTAAATTAAGATATACTTGCATGACCTTGGAAGAGGCTTGTGAATACATTAGTGTCTTGATCAATAATAAAGACTAAGTGAGTTAAATATTAGAGGATTAATCATTAGAAACATATTGAGGGATAATATTAATCCTAGGTTTTCTCTACATTGCTATCACCTAATTTTCATTGCATTGTGTTTTGCTTTTATATTTCTAACATTCATTCTTAGATTTTTATTTTTCTGAATAATTATTAGAAAGATATAATTTTAGTAATTGGTTAATAAGAAGAAATTATCCCTGTGGGTTCGACATCCGACTTATTTAGTCTCTTTATTACTTGCATACGATAGTGTATACTTGCACTTAATTTATGATATAGAAATATCGCATCAAGTTTTTGGCGCCGTTGCCGGGGATAATTATCTACTTTTCACCAATATTAATACTAATCTTTCTAGTTTTTACTTCAGAATTTTTTTTATTTTTATTTTTCTTAATTTAGTTTTACTTTCTTTGTTACGAGGTACATGCGAAGATCGAAAAGTGAAGACTTGATTGCTTTTGATCCAGAGATTGAAAGAACTTTAAGAAGAATTAGAAGAGAGCAAAATCAAGTTAACACCATGGAAGATGAAGTACCAATTGCACCCAACAATGAAGGAAGACCACTAAGGGAGTATGCTGTTCCCTTAGTGAATGGAATCCATTCGAGCATTCAAAGACCCACTGTTCAAGCTAACAACTTCGAGATCAAACCAAGCACAATTCAAATGCTTAAGGATTCAGTACAATTTGGAGGATTGCCCAATGACGATCCAAACATGCACATCATTAACTTCTTAGAGATATGTGACACATTCAAGTACAATGAGGTATCCGATGATGCAATCCGACTAAGGTTGTTTCCTTTTTCCTTGAGAGACAAAGCAAAGAGCTGGCTGCTATCACTTCCATCTAGATCTATAGCTACATGGGATGATCTTGCACAAAAGTTCCTCGCCAAATTCTTTCCACCTGCTAAAACTGCCAAGATGAGAAATGACATCACATCATTCCTACAACTAGATGGAGAATCTCTTTATGAGGCATGGGAGAGATACAAAGATATGCAAAGAAAATGTCCTCATCATGGAATTCCGAAGTGGTTGCTTATACAAACATTTTACAATGGATTAGCTAGTCAATTTAGAACGATAGTAGATGCTGCAGCTGGAGGAGCACTTATGAATAAATCCACCGATGAAGCTTATGATCTACTAGATGAGATGGCGTCCAATGCCTATAAATGGCCCACCGAAAGGTCCACCACAAGAAAGATCGCTAGACTACACGAAGTAGACACCTTGACCACATTATCTGCTCAAGTCAACCTTTTGACCAAACAATTAAGCAACTTGGGAGTTAATGCCATCAAGAGTCAACCCATCACTTGCGATTTCTGTGGAGGAAATCATGCTAATGGACAATGCATGGAGACTGCTCAATATGTAGGGGACTTCAACCGCAATAATCCTAACTCAAATTTTTACAATCCTGGATGGAGAAATCACCCCAACTTCTTATGGAGCAACAATAATCAAGGACAGCATTTTAAAGCTCCTCCTAGCTTCCAACCGCAAATTCAGCAAGAGAAAAAATCAGACATTGAAGACATGCTCTTACAATTTATGAAGAAAACAGATGCACTCTTCCAAAGTCAAGCAGCTTCACTTAGAGCCTTGGAGAATCAAGTAGGACAACTTGCTACAGCAATAATAAATCGACCTCAAGGAACTCTACCAAGCAACACCGAAGTCAATCCAAAAGGAAGCGTAGAACAGTGCCAAACCATCTCCCTAAGAAGTGGTAAAGTCTTACATGATAACACTCCTCAACCACAGCTTTCAGAGATGATAGAGAAGGAAAAAGAACCAGTGGTCCAGCAAGATGACGTGCAACCATATAGACCACCTATACCATTTCCTCAGAGATTACAGCAGTTCATAAACCAAGAGAAAAGTGCTGAAACGCAGAAAAGCATAGAAAATGGTATTCAAGTACAAGAACAAAAAAGTAAAAATGCAGCAGAAGATACCAGTAACAACCCACAGAAGCAACCTACGCAGTCATTCACTCCACCACCTCCATTTCCTCAGAGGCTGCAAAAGAAGAAACTAGATAAGCAATTTTCTAAATTTCTTGATATTTTTAAGAAATTACATATTAATCTTCCTTTTGCAGATGCATTGGAGCAAATGCCAAGCTATGTGAGATTTATGAAGGACATTCTATCAAAGAAGAGAAGAATAGATGACTTCGAGACTGTGGCCCTGACGGAAGAGTGTAGCGTTATCATCCTAAAGAAGCTACCTCCAAAGCTCAAAGATCCTGGGAGTTTCACCATACCATGCTCAATTGGGAATTATGATTTTGGGAAAGCACTATGTGATCTGGGAGCTAGCATCAATCTTATGCCATTGTCCGTGTATAAAAAGTTGGGACTGAAAGAAGCCAAACCAACAAATATCACACTTCAGTTAGCAGATCGTTCTCTCACCTATCCTAAGGGATTAATTGAAGATGTGTTAGTTAAGGTCGATAAATTCATCTTCCCTGTCGATTTCATTGTTTTGGATATAGAAGAAGACAAGGAGATCCCTATCATCCTTGGAAGACCTTTCTTAGCCACTGGAAGAACAATCATTGATGTGCAAAAAGGGGAGTTGACCATGAGGGTACAAGAGGACACAGTCACTTTTAAGGTCTTCAAGGAGATCAAATTACCAGCTGAAAATGAAGACTGTTTCTGCATTAATGTGGTGCATTCAAGCGTTAAGCAAATTAAAGATATAGAGACATTGGATCCTCACATCCGAAAAAGAGCATTGAAGCATAGGAAGGCAAGAGAGAAGAAGAAAAAGCAGCATCACGACGAAGCAAGCAAAGAGAAAGAAAAGGAAGAACCATCTCCCCGGTCTAAGATTAAAGTCTTTCCGGAGAGACATAAGGAGAAAGCAGCAAACGATACTGCCCGAGGTTTAATTGCAAAAATATGGAAGCCGAAAAAGAAGAAAGCCAGCAAGATCACTCACACAAATGCTTCCATCAGCATCTTCGACCCACCATAAAAGAAAAGGAAGCCCCGTCAAGCCGATGACGTTAAATCAAGCGCTACTTGGGAGGCAACCCAAGATAAGTATTATTATTATTAATATTATCATTTTTCTTCTTTTCTTTTTCAGCACAAAAAAAAAGAAGAAAAAAAAAAAAGGGTTCAGCGCTCCAGCGAAATAACATGGCACGGCAGCGACATAAAAATCGAGACACCACCGCCCCCGTGGTACACTCCACATCGCGCCAGCGCAAATTCCAGTATCTATCCCAAAAATTGCGTTAGCGCTGGCGTGACATAAATGCATCGCAGGCGCGCCAGTATGTCGCTCCCGCAGTGGAACCTCAACGCTGCAGCGAAAGGCAGAAGATGAAAAAGCCGTTACTCCAATTCACCGCCCCCGCGCTACATGTCGTAGCGCTCCAGCTCCAGTACAGTTTTTGAAAAATTATGATACCATCATGGCGCAGGAGCGAGACAGGGATTATAGCCGCAACGATATTCAGTGCGGGTGTGACAAAAATATTAGCGCCGTAGCGCTACTTAGAGCGGGCGTGATACATGATGTATCGCCTCAGCGATATTAAGCGCTGGCGCGATTCTTAGTATATAGCCTCAGTAATATACAGCGCGGGCGCGAATCGTGATGTACCGCCGCAGCGATATTAGGCGCTGGCGCGATATAACAGATACCGCGGCAGCTCCACTACAGATTCAGAAATAAAAGAGGGCGTGAATAGGTACACAATCCACACCAATTCCTTTACAATCTCTTCACTTACTATATTCTTGTGATCAATCAGGTAAAAAAACAGAATCATGCCACTAAAAAGGCAACGTAGTACAGCAAGCAGCAGCGGTAATGCTTATGATAGCACTCGATTCACTTCTATCAAAACACAAGCTCGGTATACAGACGCGGTCCTCAAGAAAGATTTTATTGCAGAACGAGGTTTTGATCTAGAAAATTTGAATATTCCCAGCATTGGAGACATGATCCGAGAGTGTCATTGGGAACAATTCTGTACACAGCCAGGGCACAGTATAGTCCCCATTATACGTGAGTTTTACGCCAATGCAAGTGAGTGTGACAACTATGGGCGGGTATTTGTTCGAGGAAAGAGAGTAGCATTTGATCCCGCAACGATTAATGCTTATTTTGGGTTACCAGCAGAGATTGAGGATAATATGGCAGAACTCAGAAATAACCTAAACTACAAGGAAATCATTACTACTCTATGTACACCAGGGACGCATTGGCATGTAATCAACGAACTACCTATGACATTCATGTCTCGCCATATGCATCTAGAAGTCAAAGCTTGGTATAGCTTCCTCGCAGCGAGACTCATGCCAATTTCACACACCAGTGACATCACCAAACTCCGTACCATCTATCTTTTTGCCATCATAACTCATCGACCGCTTGACATTGGACGGATTATTTATGCAGAGATTTTGGCATGTTCCCGCCTTAACAGCAGGTTATTTTTCCCATCCTTAATTACAGAGCTATGCGCACGGGCCGACGTTATTTGGGACCAGCAAGAGGAACGGAACGCCCCAGCCGTCGTGTTATCTACTCATATCATTCGTCAGATGATTGCGGTGAACCCGCCCCCTCTTGAGGCCCCTCGTCGCCCTGCTGCTGCCGTTCGCCCGTTACCTGTCCATGAGCGCCTAGCTCAACTGGAGGCCCGCATGACTTCTATGGAGCGTACTTCCAACGCTACTTGGAGGTATTTAATCCAATGGACCCAGGCTACTGTCACATCCTTTGGACTCGATCCTTCGACTCTACCACAGCCTCCGGTGATCCCTTCACCTCCACCATCGCCAGATATTAATTTTGAGGACCTTCTCTTTGACCCCAGCGATCTTGGATGATTATTCTTACAGGGAAGTTTTTGGAATTTTGTTTATTCTTTCTTCACATGGGGGCCATGTTTCAGTTTAAATGTGGGGGGGGGGGGGGGGGGGGGGGGGGAATATTTCTACGCTTTATGTTCGTGCTACTTCATATGTTTTAGTTAAAACCCTATGTAAAAAAAAAAAAAAGTTATATTTTTATTTCATGTGTTTTGTTTATTTTTATTAGGTTTTGATAAGATGATCATTAGTCTATGATAAGAAAAAGAATACATGGTTGAATTTATTTTTACACATCCATAGAGAATGATAGATACTTGAGACAATTTTGATTATCTAAGTCTAGGAACAAATTTGACCTTATTTATTATCACCAATGTTTTGAGCACTTTATAAGCATGAATAGTTATAATTATTACTTAGAGATACTTATGCTTTAGGGAGTACACCACAGTCTCGAAGACCGATACTCTAGAACTTGTCTTTAGTTACTACTTGAGGCGAAATTCTAGAAAACACATGAATAGGGAAATGACATTAGGCCATCTTTGGACCGATTGAGCCTTTCTAGCCTACCTTTTAGAGTATATTTATCCATAGTACCCTATTTTGAGCCTAATTACCCATTATTTGGTTTAACCACATTACAAGCCCAAGACTTAAAGTTTACTAATCTAGAAATTTACCCATAACACCATAAACCTTGCATTTACTTAGAAATACTCTTGAAAAGAAAAAAGTTGTGGTGATATGAAAAAAATAAGTTTGAGTGGTATTTGTCAATCTAAGTTTGGGGGTATATAAAATTGAAAAAAAAAAAGAAAATAAAATACCCCCAACTTAAGAAAAAAAAAGGTTGAAAAGAAGGATGAGAAACACAATAAGTTTGGGGGAAGAGATGATACAAGGAAAAGAAGATCAAGAGGTTTCTAGGTAAAAATCTAAGTGTTCATGGTGTGAATTGAACTTCATATATTTATCCTTTTATCCCACCTTGACCCTAGCCTTACGTTACAAGCTAAAGTAAAGTCCTAAATAGATCCTTAGACATGTGATTTTCTACATTAGTGGAGAGTGGTAATAAAGACAAGCTTATGGAAGTGTCATTATACAAATTAAATGCCGAGACATCATCTTTTCTGTACAAACTAAAGTATAAAGTAAATCAAAGTATGGTTTTAGCTATTGCTTGCTGCTTGCACACACATACACATGGTGATTATTTATGAGGAAGAATGAGAAACTAAATGGAGATAATTTAGAATTGTTATTAGCTATTTATCTACCTTATGGATTTGTACTATTTCGTCAGCCTTTGAGACAATGATTTTGATCATCTTACTAGTATTAGTATATTTTGTTTTGTTTTGTTAAATGAGTCAAGTATAACCCTTTGTTTCTCTCTTAGTTTTATTTTATTGCTTGAGGACAAGCAAGTATTTAAGTTTGGGGGAATTTGATAAGGGCAAATTTGTCATATATTTTCTCCTGTCTTTATTATTGATATTTTATGATTTTATGAGAATAGATGGCTATTTTATGTGCATTATTGTTATTTATAAGGACTTGAACGAAATTTAAAGAATTATTAGAAAGATATAATTTTAGTAATTGGTTAATAAGAAGAAATTATCCCTGTGGGTTCGACATCCGACTTATTTAGTCTCTTTATTACTTACATACGATAGTGTATACTTGCACTTAATTTATGATATAGAAATATCGCATCAGTTACACACTTCTTCAAATTCTCTTAGATGTAGATAAGGGTTCTCTGCATCTAAGCCATGAAAAGTGGGTAAAAGTTGGATAATGCCTGGCTTAAAATTAAAATGCGTTGCATTCGGAGGAAAAATTAAGCAAGATGGTGCACCGATTCGTGTAGGGTTCATGTAGTCTCTAAGTGTCCTAAGTCGGTTATGCTCATTATGTTGAGATTGATTGTCCCCTGGGTTTATGAGTCCTTCAATTTGATTTTCGCTCATGGTGTTAATTAGTAAAGAATGAGAAGATGAAGAAGAATCTAACAAATTATCAAATGAAGTTTTGCAATTACCTTTCACCAAACGATGAGAATTAGGATCTCGAAACCAACCGCTCATAAAAGAGATAAATTATAATACAATAACAATAAATAATACAAATAAGAGAAAAACAAATATTAAACACAAGTAAATAAAATAGGAAAAACGAAAAGCAAATAAAGATAAATAATTAGAAAGTAGATTAGTAATGTTAGATTATATAATAAACAAAATAATAAATAAAGCACGTTAGGAGGCTTGGCCTTCCATGAAAATAAAGAGCAAAAATAATAAAAAAATAGAATAATAAATAAAGTAAAGAACGTTAGGAGGCTCGGTCTTCCATGAAAATAAAAAAGCGAATAATAAATAAAGAGTAGGAGGCTTAGCCTTCCATGAAAATAAAAGACAAAAATAATAAATAAATTAAACAAGTTAGGAGGCTTAGCCTTCCATGAAAATATATTTAACGAAAATAAAAAGTAAATAATAAATAAAGTAAAGCACGTTAAGAGGCTTAGCCTTCCATGAAAATAAAATAAACAAACAAACAACAATAAAATAAAATATTAATTTTACCTCCCCGGCAATGGCGCCAAAAACTTGACACGACCAGAATCTAGGAGTTATTCCCAAATGCAGGATTGTCGAAGTAATAAATAACCCAATGAGAACGGGGTCGATCCACAGGGAAGTAGAATTAAAATTAAAAATTAAAAATTATAAATACTTTAAAGATAATTAATGCAGTATAAGATGTTTGCAAATATTATTTCAATTAACCAATTCAAATAAAAAGCTAAGGTTACGAGGATTCACTCTTGGCATAAGAAGTAAGAATATATTTAACTTTTTTTTTTATAACTCAATTAGAATCCTCACACAAAGGAGGTTCCAACCGAAAAATATAGCAATTAAAGTTCATCATCATTTATATATTGATTAGTATTTATTTCTTTCAATTATTATACACCAAATCTTATAAATTGATTCAAGTATTTATTATGCCAATCTTTATATTTGTCTACAATAAATCAAGACTCCCACTTTACAAGAAAGGTTATATACACCAAATCTTGTAAATGGTTTCAAGAATTTATTGTGCCAAGTATTAAGTTTGTCAATAATAAATCAAGAATCACCACTTAAGAAGAAATGGTATTAATTCTACAAACAAAATAAATACATCATATATAAGTTTGCATAACTTAAAAATGAAGCATTAAATTCATGAATAAATATTAAACATATCTTATTACCTTGCCAAGAGCTTCACTCTTTCACCTTACCTTAAAGAAAATTTTTTGGACATAATAAAACTAAAGAAAATGAAAAGAAATGGAAGAAGAAATAACATGATTTAATAGTAAACAAGAGAAATAAATTTACAAAGAAATGGATACAAAAGACAAAGAAAAGAGGAATAAGTTGCTGGCCAAGATCTAATAAAGAAGATGTGGAAGCCAAAAGAAAGGAAGACTAACAAGCTTACATATAAAGATGCTTCTACCATTGACTTTGATCCTCTATAAGAGTAGAAAGAGCCCCGCCAAGCCAACGACATTAAATCAATCACTTATTGAGAGGCAACCCATGTAAATTTTTGTTTTTATTAGCTTATTTTTAGTTTTAATTATGTTAGTTTCTTTGTTTCTTTTAGGAATAAAATCAACAAGTCAACCATTCAAGAAAGCAGCTCAAGCAATTTCAAGCGTTAGAAGTAAAGGAATACTGCAGTTCAATTAATGGGCAACAATGTTACATTGCTTCAACTTCATCTACTAAGGGAGTTTTTCTTACTTTTAAGTTTTTTTTTAGACATTAAGGACAATGTCTAATTTAAGTTTAGGGGTGGAAAACACATAACTTGTGTTTATTTTGCTGTATGATTTGAGTGATTGTCTTGTAGAGTAAATTTTTTTTTTTTAGGTTGTTAAGTTTTGGTTAAGATGATAATCATTAGTCTATGATAAAAAATAAAATATTTGCTGAATTTATTTTCACAAGTCTTTAGAAAATAATAGATGCTTGAGATAACTCTTATATCATGATTTTTGGACTGAATTCAAACTTATTTTTAATCACTTCTTCTTGAGTACAATAAAATAAGCAGGTATTAGTTAAATTTTTTGCTTAGAGTTATTCATACTTAAGTAGTACATTACAGTTTCGAAGACCAATACTCTAGAACTTGTTTTATTACTACTTGAGGCAAAATCCTAGAATTTAGATGCTTAGGAAAATGACATTAGGCCATCTTTGGACCGTTTAAACCTTTTCGAGCCTACCTTATATGTATATTTATCCCTAGTCACCCCGTTTGAGCCTAATTACCTATTTTTTCTATTTAACCACATTACAAGCCTAAAGACTTTGAGTTTACTTATCCTAAAATCTATAGGTAGCACCATAAACCTTGAGTTTGCTTAGAAAAATTCTTAAAATGAAGAAGGTTGTGGATGTATGAAAAAAGGGTACTGCAATGCAAAGTAATAAGTCTTGAAGTTGCATATCATTCTAAGTTTGGGGGTACCAAAAAAAAAGAAAAAAAATGTTTAAATGCATAATACCCCCGGCTTAAGAAAAAGAAGAATTTCTTTGTAAAAGTGATTAAAAGAAAAATAAAAATAGCATACGTTTGGGGGAAGAGATGAATAATCAATAAGGAGAAGGAATCAAGAGGTTTTTGAGTAAAGTCTAAGTGTTAATGGTGTCATTTGTGCTTTATATATATCTTTATAACCTACCTTTACCTTACCCTTACATTACAAGCTAAATAAAGTCCTAAATAGATCCTTAGAAATGTGTATTTCTACATTAGTGGAGGGTAGTACGAAAAGCAAGCTTATGGTAGTGTTATAATTAAAAATATACCGAGATATCATATTCATGTATTTATTAAGTATTGATTAAGTCTATATGACAGGACCCGACCTAAGACCCTCTACAGCAGATCCCAGCGGCCCTACCGGGCACCCCGACAGAAGTTTCTCAGGATATAACTGGGCAAGATGAGAAATTTCTACAAGGCGAACCCCTTTTTAGTTCTTGCTATTACTGAGAAAATCTTGTAATATACATAAAAACTACATCTTAATTTTTTTAAAAAAATGAGTAGAGTTTCCCCTGTGTTTTAGAAAATTCATATAAAACTTGCAAAGAAATTTCACTTCTATTTCAAACACTTCTCAATACTACCAATTCTGACCTCCGATCCTTTCCAAATCAAATCTAACATAACTCAATTGTTTCATTTGAATTACAAAATAAACATAATCATAAAAAGTAAAAACGATCATCATAATATCGAAATCTCTTTTTGTTGGTTCAAAACATACATACAAATATACATGCCTACAACTATTATGCATAAAGTAAAGGGTGCTATTTAGCACATTTACATGTACAAAAAATAATCTTCAGATTCGGCCCACTACTCGGCAATAGGAGAATCAGCAGTTTGCGTACCGAGACTTGCACCTGGGAATAGGTGTTTAGAAAACATAAAACATAAAACGAGTGAGCTAAAGGAGCTCAGTAAGTGCAATTAAGATTTCAAGTAAAATAATATTTTGCATAGATAGAAATTCTAAAGTACATGTAGAAATCATGCTTTTAAAACCGATGTAAAGCTGTAAAACGGTTTTTAATATCATATGCTAATGAAATCTTGCCGAGTGGGTTTTATCTACATCTTTGGAAAACAATATCCAGAATCTGTATAACATAATAACTGTTGTGTGCATATGAATGCATAAATGCTATTGGTAAATCAAAAACTAGTAAAGTCCTCGCTCGACCATTTTCTTTCTAAACTGTACCAGTGGTAACCCTAAAGCTCTATACTCACGTAGCGACTCAACTAGCACCACACATGTGAGCAGGTCATGGAGCACCTCAACTAGCAGCACCCACAGTGACATCTCAAGACATCTCACTGGTTATGCAGCAGAATCTTACATCGCATACATATAGCGAGATAATACCCCGTACACATAGGGCGACTTACATGACTCGACATCCCGACTTCTCGGAGTTAGTGACACACCCTCAAGACCTGCCCATGTGCACGGGATATACCGGCCGCGTCTAATACAATCATCATCACTATAATCTGAAGGTACCAATGGCCTTTAAAACAAATGCAGAAATTTTGAAACTGTTTCTCAAATCAAACATGTAAAATCATGTCTATGAATATATATCAAGATCATAATTCATGGTTATACATCGAAAGCTCATAAAACACACATATTCATTATGCAAAAATATAATAAACAAAAAATAAAAGAAATAGCAGATTTTCACTCACAATCACTCCGCGCTCAATTTCGCTCCTGGTTTCTGCTCCCGTTACCGCTCTCGGTTATCTTCACTTACGTGCCATAAATGACATTTAGAACCAAATCGAATGCTAGAATCTCATTTAACTACTAAACGCCCTAATCGGCATACAAAGCCCGGATGCATACTACTTCCCGATTTTTATTTACGGAGCCATTTAATCTAATCTAACTCACCATTCGACGCCTTGAAAATTATTGAACGTCTTATAACTTGGTTGGACATAATTGCCCTTCACCTTTTCAAAATGGACAATTATGTCCCATTTTCTTCATTTTTGGTTTTTCCATCAACCATATACTTTCAATTTACAATATGCACCATTTACACACAACAACTCAATCAAAACACCACTCAATCCCTAACTTCTCTAAAGTGGCAGAATTTCACCATAGGTTCCAACACATTCCTTTTCTCAATTTCTTGTTCCAATTACAACAAAATCAAGCCAATTTCCTTCTAAAGCCCTAATTACAACCAATTGAAGTCTCTACATTCAAATCACCAAAACCCTAATTCTTACCTTGTCAATTTCTTCAAATTGATGACTCCTTCAAGCTCCACACTAGAATTCAACTCAATCTAAACCAAGAATACACACAAGAACATCAATTAAAGCATTCTTGAAAGCTCACTTATCAAACTCATAAAACAATGCTTTTCTTACCTCTTTTTCTTGAATTTCCACTAATGGAGACTTTAATTGAGCTTAGGGATTGATATGTAACCTTATTTTAGCTTGATTACACATGAAAAATCATGAAAAAAAAACTGAAATTTCACTGTAGCAGCACCCACTTCACCTTGCACGAATTTTGCTCTCTTTTGCTCTAAATGGTTGCTTTTTGTTCTCTTCAAATTTCTACACACTTCCAACATATATATAGTGCTCCCTTAATTGACCGTTTTGCCCTTCAACTTACTTAAAATTACTAAATTGCTATTAGTTGAAAACTAATTATGTAATTAGTTCATTTGTAACTATCGAGTTAGAATAGTCCAAAGAACTAACTAGAATTTCCAACTTGGCAATCCATGAGATTTCTTCTAATTGGTCCATTTTCTAATATATGGATTATGTTTCTCAATAAAGACTTGTTCCATATATCACCCTTAAATGGAAATTGATGTAGTAAAGTAGAATTTCCTTTTTCAAGCCAATAGAGAAAAATTCCAAAAATATTATAGGGTCGTCCGGCGCTCCAATCGAGGGTGAAATTACTAAATTACGTCTAATATCTCTCACGTGCACGATAAAAAAAATATTTCTAATAGGGTTAAAATCGAGTAACCCTACAATGTCTTTATTACTATATACCGAAATCTAGGTGACAATACTACTAATAGGGATTGGATATTACACTATGTTATATTTAGCTAATTACTTGTTTATTACATACACATAAAATTGATCTTTTATAAGGGAGAATGAAGTACTTGATCAATGGTATGAGAATTTCTAAAAAGCCTTGTGCTATTTTTAACAACCTAATTTTAGATTATGATGATGATTGTTTAATCAACCGAAGCTTATTTTTAGTTTATAGTTTATATTTTTGAGTCATGAATAAGTTGTGAAAGTTTTTCTTTGTTTTGCTCGAGGACGAGCAAAGTCTTAAGTTTGGGGGCAATTGATAGGGGTGTAAAAGTATTAGTATGATTTGTACCCAACTTTCGTATTTTACTCCAAATCATAAATATTTGGCTATTTAATTGTGTTTCTGATCATAAATAGATGCATGACAGAAAATGTAACGCATATGAATAAACGGGAGGCGAATCGAACGTCAAACGAAGAAGTTACACTCAAAATACGAAAGGGGTACTAGGGCTGGGCGTCGTAGCACACAGGTCAGTAGCTGAGCGTCGCGGTGCCCATCGATGTTGTAGTTACCCTTGTGCTCGTGCCCAACATCGCGGCGCTCATGTAAATACTTAAATACCCTTCTCAACTCTTATTTCAATAGGGATTTAGAGCCCCTCGCCCTTAGGGTTTCTCATACCAATAAAAATACTCTTTTGAGGTTAAATACATAAAAAACAAAAAGAGGCAAAAACTTAGAGAAAGAATTCACAGCACAAAATCAAATATCAAAGCCAAATATTGAAGAACCAAGATCAAGATTCAAGTTTCAAGTCAAGATTGAGTGAGAAGCACATCAAGGAGTCACTTTGATTAATTTTGCTTATCTTTCTTTATCATTATGCTCTTGTTCTTGTTGATATTTATGAATTGGTTTGATACTTTTGATTTTGTGATGGGCTAAATTGTTCATCTAGGGTTAGACTATATAAACCTAATATGGATTTGGATTGTGTTAATTTTTAGTTTATGAACTTGATATATTTAATTTATTCATTCTATCTTGTGTTTTAATGCTTTCATTATACCTGATCAATATTTTGAATGATTAAAGAATCATGATGAACTTGATAAAGAGATTCATATGTAGCCTAGGGTGGTTTGATACATGATCATAGGGTAACAACTATGAGTTCCATCTAGGATAAACATATACGTAGGTGGTATGTATGGTATAATTTAGACTTGACCTTAATGAATTACATTCTGTTTGGTTACCATAGACATATAGGTGATTGTTAGAATATGTAATATAGTCACTTGACCATCGACAGAGGCTTGTGATGAGATTAGTGTCTAAGCCAATCAATAGATATTAAGGGATTAACTAAGTAGTTAATAAGTCCAATGAAATACTAGGAGACGAGTTAAAACCCTAGATTATCTTTATTTGTGAATTCTACTATTTGCTTTTGTTTAGTTAATTAATAGAATTAGTTTAGTTAAATAAATTCTAGATTTTAGTTTTCTGAATAAAAGTTAAGTAGGTACAATTTTAGTACTTGATTTATAGAATTAGATCGCATAGTCCCTGTGGGATCGATTCTTGGACTTAAAATCTATATTACTTGATATGATAGCATGCGCTTGCGCTTAACTAGTAAAGCATCAATCACCACCTTACACCAAAAATGAGATGTAAAGCTAAAAACGACTAAGGAATCGCTACTATCGAGGGAGATCAGCAAGTAGCAACAAGCTGTTATCAAGTGAACCTAAAATAAGAAAGGAATGCAGTACATCTGCATTACCATCTACATCAATAAAGATGCAGAATTCTACCAAATAGCAATTACAGTAGGTTATAAAGGGATTTTCCAAAAGAAAAATAAAGGGTATGAAGGGGCGAAAAAGATAAAAAGGGCAGAGAATGAATGTTCATGAAGTCCCATAACCGTATGTTGAAATCATGGATCGCAAATCGAACAATTTTCTCCCCTAAACAAAGAAGAATCTTTCAAATATAAAAAGACGCGAATAGCTAAAATAGAGCCTACACATGAAATGTATTTAGACCCTTTGAAATTGAAACGCAAGGTTCTTATAGGAACCAAGTTACAAGAAGAAAATGCTAGTAAGCTAATCTAGTTGTTGAGAAAAAATGGTGACATATTTGCTTGAAGTTATGAAGATATGCCTAGAGTAGATCCAAGTATCTCTTGTTATTCTTTAAATGTTGATCCAAAAGTCACTCCAGTGAAGCAAAGGAAGAGGCGCTTTGCTCTTGAGAGGAATAAGATTATAGATAAAGAAGTTGAAAGGATATTGAACGTTAAGTTCATCAGGGAAGTTCACTACCCTGAATGGTTGTGTTTACGCTCAAAATATACTGTGGCTATCGCAGCATAGATTGAGGTGTCGATCCCACAAGAAAACATTCGACAAAATATGTTGGTGAAGTAAAATATCAAAGCAATAGCAAATGAGAAAATTAATTAAGTGGTTTAAGTGGATGAGATAGAATTGTCTATGAATTGAGGAAAATGTCTTATGATGATTTAAATAAGGATTCGAGAATCACAATTATGCTTTATAAATCTACTCTACACTTTGATTCAATATTTATAACTCAATTGACAGTTTTACATTTAAACAATCAATTAGAAGATATGTAAAATATAGCACATTTGATAACACATGCATTTGATATCACTAAACTCTTTTGCAAATATTAACACAAATTATGTTCATTTATACAAGTTATCTAAGATTGACAATATATCATTTTGACAATATTGCAGTAAAAGATCAACTTGAATATCAAACATTTATTGTCTTTATATGTTATCCAAGATCGATAATATATCAATCGATAATATTGCATTAAAAGATTAATATATAAAACAATATAACCAATAATAATTATAATTCAACAAGAATTACATAAGAAAAGCATGACTCGACATATATAAGACATGAGAATTATAACCTCTAGATTATAGAAAATAAAATAGATAAGAGTTTAATCAAAACTAAACTTACAAATATTTGTAGCTCTTGGTAACGAATCAAACATAGAAGTAGATTTATTACACATAAAAGTTCATCTCTTAGCCTTGCCAAGAACTCTAGCCTAAATTACAATACATGTTAATGAGAAGAAAATAAGAGAGAATTATCTAATGTTGAAAACGTCCTAAGAGTGTCCTTATATAGGCAATGAGTTGAAATGTGTTAAGTGTGACATCAATCTTCAATAATTTAGGCCAATAACTCGTTCACCCACTTGCAGCACAATTTTGATAATGTAAATGACCAATGTAGCATTTGTGGCCGACATAAAAGTTGTATTATTTTGTCTCCTCTTTCCATATCCACCAGGTTCATGCAAATTGGATGGGTTATCCAAAGAGATATAGGCAAAACTCTAAAGATACATTAGATTTCAGCTAATAACCCTTTTACTCACTTGCAATACAATTTGATCCATGATAATGGTTGATTTGGACTTTACCATCAACATAAGAGTTGTTGATAATTAAGTCAATATTTTATAGATTCAAGAATTATACCAATTGGGTATGTATTTTTTGAGATACTATCCAAATACATGAGTTAGGTCAAACTGAGTGAAAGTTGTTGCCCGATTCTATTGTATCTTAATGTTTGGCCCATAACATGTTGGATTTGGCTCTTCAACTATTCTCCAAGTTTGTGTAAGATTGAGTGATGTTACTCCAGGTTTAAGAATTTCGTCATTTCAATTTCTACTTTGAGAGTTATATCCATTTTACCTAAACTTGTGCAAATAACATTCATTAATCACAATTTAAGAAAAATAGTTTATTTCAAGCTAAAAATACAAGAAAATGCTAAAATTAGTGACATTAAATGGTGACTGAATCTCTTAATAAATATGCATTTTCATGTGTTCATCAGGATGTTAACATAGTTATTATGAGAAAAAAGAACGAGAAGTGGAGGGTTTATATCAACTTCACTGACTTAAATAGAGCCTGCCTTAAAGATTCCTTCCTATTTTTGAAAATCAATCAAATGGTCAATGCGATTACTAGGTACGAGATGATGACCTTCCTCGAAGCATATTTTGGTTTTAATCAAATACCCATGAACCCAGCTGATGAAGAAAAGACAACCTTCGTTACTAAATAAGGGACATATTATTATCAGGTCATGCCCATTGGCCTGAAGAATGCTGGAGCTATTTACCAACGATTGATGACCAAAATTTTATACCAAAATTTTCAAGCAAATGCTGGGAAAAGCTATAAAATTTTATATTGATGGTATGGCCGTGAAGAGTAAGAAAAGAAAAATTCACTTTTAAAACTTGTAAAAAGTTTTTGATACCTGAAGAATTACAAAATAAGGCTCAACCCCGCAAAATATATGTTTGGCGTAACTTCAAAAACCTTTCTAGGGCACGTAGTTAGTTAACATGGAATCAAAGCCAACCTCGCTTAAATGCCCTCCAAGAGATGAAAGAACCCGCGAATGCTGAAGAAGCCTAAATGCTAATAGGGCAAGTGGCAGTGTTAAACAGATTCATACCTAGGATGTTGAATTCATGTAAGCCTTTCTTTGACATTATCAAGAAATCCTACAAGGTTGAATGGGGACCTGAGCTGTTGAGAGCCTATTAGGAGTTAAAGAAGTATCTGGCAGCCCTACCAATTCTAGCTGCGCCAGAGTATAAAGAACCACTTGTTCTCTATATAACGGTATCTGATGTTGTAGTAAGTGCTGCCTTGTTTATTGAAAGAAAGAATCAGCATTATGTAGTTTATTATGTCAATAGAACTCTAGTAGGCGCTGAAGTCTGCTACACCGAAATTGAAAAGCTAAAAATCCCTTTATCATATACAGCAAAAAAGTTAAGACATTACTTTAAAGCTCTTAAAGTAATTGTCCTAACATCCTACCTCGATTAAAATAATCTTGTCGTAGTCGGACCTGATTTGACGAGTAACCAAATGGGCTACATAGCTTAATACTCTTAATATAGGGACACTCTTGATATAAACTTCTTACTTGAGTTTGAGATAAGCCATAATGAGATGCTAGCTCTAAATAAGGAAGAGGGTAAGCTTCATTAAATCCCATGGCAAATCTTTGTTGATGGATCGTCAAATCAATTTGTGATAGAAAAAGCTTTACGACTTGAATACCAAGCATTAAATAATAAAGCAAAGTATGAAGCTGCAATCAATGTGATGCTAATGGCGCTGAAGTTGCACGAAAAAGATCCAACATATAACAAATTCTTAGCTGGTATTCAAACAGTTCCTTAGGGAATATGAAGTCAAAGATGAGAGGATAAGGCTTTTTTTAAGAAAAACATATGTGAGAACTCGTTGAGAGGTTTCAATACTTTGACTAGACTCAAATCCTACGATAAGCCAATGAACAAGCAGACAAGCTAGCAAATGAAGCAGTTAATGTAATGAAGAAGGAACTCGCAAAGTAAAAATTGAGTTGTACAATCCCAACATCAAGAAGAAAGTCGAAGTCTTAATGATCGAAGAAAGTTAAGACACTTGGATGATCCCCTTCATCAAATATCTAACATCAGAAGAATTTCCCAAAGATGCTAACGAGGCTCATAAAATAAAAGTTCAAACTTTGAAGTTTTCTATAATAGATAGGCAACTATATAGAAAGTTGATGAATGGCCCTTATTTAAGATGTGTTGGCCCAAGAAAGCTAAGGCAGTTCTTAAAGAAGTGCATGAAGGGATTTACGAAAATTATGTTGGAATAAAGTCTATGGCTTATAGAATAATGTCAAAATGATATTTTTAGGTATATAGATGATTGCAAATTTAAAAGCTTTTGTTAAAAAATATCATTAATGCTGGATACATCCACATACCTTGCATCAACTAGCAGAAGAGATCCATTCAATTATAAGCCCTTAACCCTTTGCGCAGTTGGGATTAGACATTATAGGGCCATTACCTAATGCTAAAGGAGGAAAGCAGTATGTGCTACTTGCCATAGACTACTTTATAAAATGGGTGGAAGCAACTACATATATGAATATCACCTAAAAAGAAGTAGAGACGTTTGTGTATTATAACATTATTTATTGATTTGGCATTTCTCAAGTAATTGTCTCCAACAATAGGAAGCAGTTTGATAATCAATTAATAAAGGAGTTATGCCAAAGATTGAAAATAACTTACAAGTTTTCTTCGAATAGATATCCACAAGGGAACGGTTAGGCAGAGTCAACTAACAAAACCATATTCTCCATTTTGAAGAAGACTTTAGAAGAAAAGAAATAGGAATGGCTTAAAGAACTTCCTATAGTTTTGTGGGCCTACCGGGCAATCAAGAGAAAAGCTACCAATGAAACGCCATTTTCCATGACTTATGAAAGTGAAAGAGTGATTCCTTCAGAAGTGGGGCTACCTACCTTAAGATTAAAAATTATCGAGAATTAGACCATAAATGAATAACAATTAGCTGTAAATAGTGACTAGTCTGATAAAGTTCAAAAAGTCGCTGCCAACAACAATTACAGAGACAAAGGTAAAATTCTATGAGATCGAGGCAATTCAATCAAGGAAACTAGCTCATAAGGAAAGTGATGAAAAATACGAAAGAGCTCAATGTTGGCAAATTTGCCCCAAATTAGGAAGGAGCTTACCAAATTAGGCAATAGTTGAAAAAACGTGCTTACTAACTAATGAACATTGAAGGAAAAGAAGTGCCAAGGCTATGGAATGCTATTCATCTTAAAAGATATTACATGTAGAAATGAAGAGCTAGAATTAATATATAAATAAAAAACATGATCCTTTCTCTATTTCAAGGCTTTCACAAAGCTTTTTGTCTTTTATATCTGTATTATTTGAAAAGTAACAAGCTTAGTGCCATATAAATTAATTATTAACGATTTATTCAAAATATTCATTGTATAAATATTAAATAAATAAATATTCATATAAAATTAGAAGGACACGTAAGCACTATCTCCAACAACTCTACTTGCTTAAGTGCCAGCTTAATGATATCTAATACTCATCAACTCTACGTATTTCTTAAAAACCCTAAGAGTTAAGGCCTTGTGAGTGGGTTTGCTACATTATCCATTGAATATACTCCAGATACTATTACATCTCATCTAGTTAAGATTTCTCTAATTGTATAGTTTTTTTTCTTTACATGCTTGACTTTTGATATACCCTTAGTTCTTAGCTTAAGTGATTGATGTAGTAGGATACGATTCATTGAACTTTGAACTATACTGAGCTCCATGACAAACTTGCTTATCCATACTATTTCTTTTGTAGCTTCTTAAGCCGTAATGTATTTTGCCACCGTGGTAGAATCAATTATAGATGTCTGCGTGACACTCTTCTAACTGACTGCGACACCATTAAAAAGAAACACATAACCAAATGTACACTTTCTACCATCTAGATTAGATTGAAAGTTTGAATCAGTGTATTCCCTCACCTGTAAGTCACTCTCTCCTTAAATCAAAAACTTATTCTTTTATAGTTACTGAAGTTATAACTTTTAAGAACACTATCTATGTACTAGTATTAGAAGAGTCTTATCATCACTTTAGCTCTAAATCTATAAATATTTATACCTAGTATATAGAAAGCCTCTCCCAAATTTTTTATGGAGAAGTTCTTAGATAACTCTCAACTGATTGTAACATACCAATATCATTTCCTATTATGAGTATATTATCCACATAAAGAACAAAAAAGATAATCATGCTCTATTGACCTTTCTATACACATATGCTTCCTCTTTATTTTGTATTAAACTAGATCATTTGATTACTTCATCAAAATAAAGATTATATCTTTAGGAAGCCTACAAATAGAATTATTTAATTTGCACACTAGATTAGAAGTCAAGTTGGATGTAAATTCTTCAGGCTACTCCATTAGTATCTATTCCTTGAGATATCCATTCAAAAAATTCTTCTTTACATCCATCTATCAGATCTTAAAATCATAATATGCTACAATAATCAATAAAATTCAAATCAATGTTAGCATAGCTACCAGTAAAAAAAAGTTTCCTCATAACTTATCCATGATTTATGAGTATAACCTTTTCCACTAGTCAAGGTTTGAAGGTCTCTACCTTGACATCGGGCCTTGTAAACCCATTTATAACCAATAAGAATAATTCATTTAGGAAGTTCAACTAAGTGCTAGACTTGATTATCATCCATAGAATCAATCTCGGATTTCAAAGCTTCTTGCCATTCTCTGAATCAATGTCCAACATCACCAATTTATAAGTCAAATGATCATTTTCTTCAACTAAGAAAACCTTAAAGGCATCTTCAGGTATCATATTATACCATACCATACCTAATAGATGGCCTTGAATCCTTTTTGATCTACGGGGAGGATGTGTCAAAGGTATCTCACTCTATTGAGTCAATGTTCCATCATCGGTCATAAACTTCTAGATTGATTAATCAAGTTCAATTCTTTTACAATCTTCATGATTCATGATAAACTATTTCTCTAAGAAAGTTGCATTACGAGTAATGAACACGTTTCGTTCCTCTGGATCATAGAACTGATACCCATAGAATGTTTGAGATATCTAATGAATCAATACTTATACCTTTTGGGTGCAAGTTTATCCTGTTGTATAACTTTTACGTAAGCAGAACAACCCTAAATTTTAACATACTTAATACTTGATTTCCTCTTAGTTCATATCTTATATGGAGTAGTAGGAACGACTTTCGATGCAAAAAATAAATAATTTACCTTCTAATAAGGTAAACTAAAAAATATTGATATTTTCTTCTACATTTCCTTCAAAAACTTCTTTCTTTCCTTTATTTCCTAAATCATTCTTAACTTTGCCACAATTTAATAAAACTTCTTTAATTGTCCATTTTCTTGGCTCTTTGCCAAAGTCTTCTTCCTTATTAAACTATTTTTTTCTTTCAAAAATTATGATTAAGGGGAAGAAATTGCCTATGACTAATGATACTCATGTTTCTCACTAAATGGAAATCTCAAAGAACATGTATTCAAACCATATACTAGACAAGTAACTTTGATTTTTGTGGTACATCCTGCTAAATTTCCATATGCTGAAAAATCATTAATGGTTCATATTAAGACGTTCCTCAAATTGAACATGGAATTGGTGGATGCATCATACTTTTGTGCCGCATTATTCCACAACTCATTCAAATCTTTTATGAGTGGCTGCAAGTAGACATTAATATCATTCATTGGTTGTTTAGGCCCTGGTATTAATAATGTCAACATAAGATTTTCTTTTAACATGCATTTTCATGGAGGAAGGTTGTACGTGACTAGAACCACCGACCAACAATTGTATCTGGTGCTTAAGTTACTAAAATGATTGAATCCATTAGTAGATAGACCAAGTCTTAAGTTGTGTTGATCTTCTACAAATGAAGGCCATAAATGGTTGATAGTGTCCCATGTTAGTGAATCAATTAGATGTCTCATCTTTCCATCATGACTTTTATGAGCAAAGTGACATGTAAAGTCTTTAGCCATTTCTAGCAACTTAAAAATTCTCTTAAATCTAGGATTTATTAGAAAGTAACGAAGTTCTTTTGCTGGTACTCCCTGACTAATACTATTAATGCATTCACTTACTTTCCATTGAAAAGCATCGCACTTTAGGCATCTTTCGTAATGCTTAAGTTCTTTTCCAAATGAACAATAATCATTAATACATACATCTATTTTATCATATCCTAGATCAAATACTTTTAGTAACTTTTTCACCGAATATAATGAATTAAAAAGTGTATTATTTTGTTGTAGCATATCTTTAATAATCTCCATAAGTTCATCAAAACCTTCATTAGAAAGCCTATGTGTAGCTTTAAACTTGTATAAAACTACTACAACTGATAATATTTGTGTACTTAGCACAATCTTTATAAAAAGGAAATTCCACATCTTCTACCTTATATTTAAAATTTTCATCTTCTATTTCAAATTCAATTTTTACATGATAGTCATCTTCAATGTGAGCATCTTTATACATTCGAAATATTTTTAACATTCTAGCATTTTCATGTTGTATATGAACACTTGATTTTTCTCCACGAAAGACCTAATTGGTATACATGGGATGCATCCCATTAATAAATAAGTGTTCATATACCATCACAATAGGTTGGAAACATTGATTTTAACAAATTATGCAAGTACAAATTATCTTATCTCGATCTCTTGAATATTCTTTAGCTGCTTTTATAAATTTTTGGCACCATCTCTATATTCTTGAGTAAGTCCGCAATTGTTAAAACTATAATGTTATTTTTAATATTATCTTACATATAATTCATGATTAATAAAGATCTATTAAGTTCAGTAAAATAACCTTGAAGATTTTAGCCAATCCTTTTCCATTGCACAATGTTAATTTAATAGTTGTAATAAGATTTTCTATAAGTAGTTGTTATACACATTTAAGAATTAATAAATAATAATTAACTTATGTATTAAATATTTTGATTATGTACATATATGTATATGACACTTAGGAGTACAATCTTTAACGACATACTTTAATTTATCAAACATTTTATAAGATCATATCTCAATAAACTCAAAATCCATTATAAAGTAATGAAGGTTCAACTACTTTAGCAGCATGCATTAGGTTAGAAATGGTATAGATGTTTATATATCACATAGTCCTATAAAATATACAGATAAACTGTTTTGGAATATCTATAGAAAAACTCATTTACATATCCCACAACATGCAACTAAAAATTAATTATTATGAATACGCTTTTAAGTAAATTAAATTAGGTATTTTTTTCATTTAAGGATTAAGTAAACCATACTAACAAGTTGTACTGTTGTACTAATAACGACTATAAGATGTTGCACTACTTTTATGATTACACCAACATTAATGCTTTGTTCACATTGCTCCTATACCTTTTCATAACCATGCCTATAATCAATTTTCATGCAAGTAAAGAAAAATAATTTATTAACAAATTTTTATTAACTATTGTTAATTGTTAATTGTTAAATAAAAAAGAATAATCCTTTAACACGATTTAAAGTTGATAAAAAAATTGTTAGGCTATTATGCATCTAAGAAATATATGTGTCAAATATGTGATAATTCTAAAATAATTCTCAATAATAAAATTTTATAAACAAATCTAATAATTCTAAATTTTATATTTAAAAATAAACTCATATTCATTAAATTAATAATAATCTATAAGTCAATAGAATTATATATCAGTGCTAATATATACCATAATAAATGAACATTGTCTGTTTAACATCAAAATAACAAAGAAAATAATCATCCATGTGAAGAAAAAAAATACTTTCTAACAGTAAAGAAAACAAAAATAAATCAAAACAAAAAATTCTATTTGAGTCGACCCCAAACCCAAAACCAAAACCCAGTTATTCAATTTTTAAAATTCTTTCTCTCATATCTACTCTAAGCTCAAATATATAGGGAGATTAACCAGTTAGGAAACCGTAGCCTTTCTTCTCTCAGCTAAAAGAAACTCAGTAGGTGCCGCAACTTCACCCACCACTTCCATCGGAGAGGTGCCATTTTTTCGGCCTCTCTCCGGTGGACTTCCTCTCCCCATCTCCTCTCCTCTAATCTTCCTCTCTATCTCCGTAGTTCCTGTTCCGTTTTGTGGTTTTTCCCGTTTGTTTGATTTTGTTTCCAGCGACGCTTTTGTCTTATGGCAGTCTCTGGCGAGCTTCCTCGACCTTCGGCGTACTTGCTCAGTTTTCGACCGAGCCTCTATGAACTCTCCAAGCTTTCCATGTCTTCTTATAGCTTTGGTCTGCTGAGGCAGCTTTTATGCCGCCCATTGCCGAATCTGTGCTGTCATCACTAGATTTGGATTTTCTGGCTTCTACTCCTTCTGTCCCCAACCACAGCCTTCCTCCTTGTATGGCTGTGCCCCATTGCTGCCCTCTTTACCAGCGGTGGTCCAGCTGTTGTCGGTACTGTGCTTTTAGTTGTACTATATGTTAAGTTGCCCTCTCGCTTTGGCGCCGTGGTGTGTCCCCTCATGCTGCCCATCGCCGGATCTTTGCAGCCATCACCGGTGTTGTCATTGGCTTGTTTTGGCTCGGGTTGGATCATTGTGGTGACTTCACTTGGTCCGGCCACCAGCCTGCTTTTGAAGGCTTCCTCTGCTGCGTCATGCCGTTAGGTTCCCAGCCTTCCCTCGACCCCTCTTTTGTCAACAATATCTTTGGCTGGCGCTCGGGCCTCATTACCAACGTATCCAGCTCGGGTTGATTTGCTTCTTGATTTCGATCCTTGCCAGTCGCTGGAGCCCCGTCAGACTTTGCCTGATGTTGTTCCTCCGGTGACCCTTTGTCAACTTACGGTTACCAAAAAAATTGTGGCAAATTGTTATGTTGTTTGACTGTAAGTTTGAGTTCTGGGATCGTTGTTTTCGGCCATCTTTCACCGGATCCTCCCCGATCATTCTCCGGCTGCTGTAGTTCTTTTCTTCCGATCTCTTAGGCCCCTCAGTCGCCCCCGGGAATGTCGCCCTTCTGTTGGTTTTTTAATAATGGGGTTCCTTGTTCGTTAGTTTTATTCTCCGAATACATTTTAATAATCTCTCCCTGTTTATGGGATATGTACTTCCCTCCTCGAGGTGTGTTATTTCCCTTTCCTTACAAAGCTCTATATTTCCCTATTTTGTTAAGGTGTCTTCAGTCAATATGGATATAATTTGTATTCTTTTTTACAAGAATTTTGGCTCAGAAGATCTCAATATGTATACATTTTCTGTATTCTGGTAAACCTTGATTGTAGTATCAAAAATCTTTTGATGTATTGTTTTTGATGATGTTCAATGATATATATCATTATTTTTTTTTAAAAAAAATTCTCTCTCTCATCAATGCTCCATAATTTTCCCACATTTTACATATAAACAAACTTATAATTTGAATAAAACTCATAAACTAACCACCCAAAACAAAACAAATAAAGAGCAAAAGATAGAAAAAAGAAGATACAAATTCAAAGATATGGGTAACAAATTTTACAAAGTGCTGGTAATTCTGATTCTTTTTAATAGTTATTATCGTAAAAAAATCAAAATTTTATTATCTAGTAAAGAAAAATCAAACGCATTATTATTTCTAAATTATCTATAAATCAAAACTTAATCTTTTTAATAGTTTAGGGTATTGACTAGAACTAAACAAAAATCAATTATTTGTTTTTCAATAGAGAAAAATCCACAATTGGTGTTAGTTTTGAGATGGATTTTTCTATTGTTAGACATATAATGTTATTTATGCTCTTAAAGCATGCGAAATAATATTTTATTTGATTAATAAAAGTTTATTCATACATTGATGAGCCTGTATTTATAAAGTATGTGATCTATCTATAATTATATTTGCAGTACTTGATCATTAGAATTTGTGGCCACAGTTTATTCAATAAATTATTTATTGAATAATAATATTTATTAATAAATTTATTTACAAATATAGATATATTAAAAGTGATCATTAGAGCATTAAATAACTTAGGGGCAAATAAGAAATTAAAGAGGCAAGACATTTTTTTAAGGTCTAACTTTAATTATGGACATCAATTAGAAGGTCAATTAAGTGGTTATTGTTGGTCTAAAGACCAAGCCTAATTTAATTACAAAAAGTTTTAATTAAATGAGTTTTTATTTTATAACATAAGTTACTAGAGTACAGCCCTTAGTTTTTAGTGGAATAGCTTGGGGTTAACTTAAAAGAATTGATGTATTATGAGATAATAAGGACTATGCCTTTTAAGTTGGAGTTAGGAATTTCATGGGTCTTACAGTCCCTCTACTAGCTCAAATCCTAATCAAACTCTAATTTTCTAATCCTAATCAAATTCTAATACCCAATGGAGATCCATATATATATATGTGTGTGTGTGTGAGAGAGGTATGTAATAAGAAAAATATACTACAACCATACAGAGAAAAATTCTTTTACGTATTCTTATGTGGGAAAAGAATATAATTAATACAATTCTCTTAGATTTGGGTATTATTGGTTTTAGAGATTAAGAAAGATCCACGTACCCACAGGCATTGAGTTTGAAGATTTAGGACAATAGAGAAGATTGCAGCTAGTCAATTCAATATTTTTCATAGCGAGCAATTGAGGTAATCTTTTATCCATAAATATGTAATTATGAACAAGACCATCTGGCTTCCGCTGCCTTTATATTTATATAAATAGAAAATTTTTATTTTTCATCCAACAACTAGTATCAGAGCCGCCTTATTTCATATTACATGTATAGTTTATTTTATGTATGGTAGTAATTGTTTATTGTGGCACTAATTGCATACTAATCTATATTGTTATTTTTCATTAATTATGTGATGAATGGTTATGCCCAATAATTCATGGTTAGATATTTGTTTATATTGTTTTTGGAATTGTAACAAGAGGGGGTGATGAAATTATATCATAATTTCCCCTCTTGATTAAGATTAAATCTTAGATTAAATATTTTTTTATATTATTTTTGTTGTAATTAAAAAAAATGAAAAAAAAAATAAAAACGAACAAAAAGAAACAAGAAAAGCCATGCACGCAGCCACTATTTATGGTAGCGGCGTGCATGGTTGCTCAACACCTGTAGTGGTAAGTCACAGCAACAACAGCACTGGACGACCTTCTTTTCAACGGTGACGAAGCGGCTGCTTGGCAAAAATCGACAATGAAGTTGCGGGTTTTGGATGAGGTCCCGCAGTTTTCACAGTGGCTGAAAGTAGGCTGGCATTGTAAGAAGCTGGCGACAAGTCGTGACAACAATAGCATTCCCCTTTCTGACATAAATGATGGCCGGACTGTTGAGCGGCTGATAAACGCATTTTCTATATAATATTACACCCCTATTAATTTGATAATTATTCATTTTTAATATGAATTCATGGCTTTTTATGTATATTAATTTTATTTTGTAGCTTTTAGTTAATAAAGCTATTTGGGATGAGAATTAAAAAAAAATAAACTAAAGACAAAAATGCCACAGTGCAATGAACAGTGCTGTTACAGTACAAACAGTATTTGGCGCCCTAGCGCTAGAAAGTGGCGCCCAGGAGCTAAATCACCAAGGATTTGGCTCCATTGGTAGAATGCTCGGTGCCCAGGCCCCAAAATGTGGCGCCCAGGCACCACCACCTGTTTTAACCCCCTTTTTCTTGTCCTAATTTAAAACCTATAAATACTACCCTTTAGCCATTTTTCACATAATTAGAGGGAGGCACAAAATTTGTAAAAGAGTACAAGGCTTGAGCTCAAATTTGAAGAGAAGAAATAATGTCTCCAAGGTTTCTTGAGCATCATTGAAGACACTTGAAGGATTAAAACCTTAGAGACATCTCCAAATTTGGTTTTCTCTTTCTTTATTTTGTATTTTCTCTTTTGTTTAAATTTCCAACTTTGAATAATATTTATATCTATGGATTTCTTGATAATATTAGTTATGGTTGGATTTTTTATGTGATTAAACTTGATTCTAAGGCTTAATGTAGTTTTATTTATATTATGTTTGGATGATTTAGTATATTTTCGTGTAATCCATTTATATTTCTCTATGCTTAATGCTTCCAATTGATTGGAAAACGAATTGGTTGTTGTGGATTTGTGGATTGATGCTTGGGAGAGCTTGACCCATTTATTGTATTTGGGAGAAATATAGCCTTAGGTTGTTATTGAGTCGGGAGGCTAATAATACTTAAGTAATCACCATGGTTTCCTTAGGATTTGCATGTGGTGCACACCAAGTGTTTGATAAAATGCGTGACAGGCACAAACACTTTGGGCGTGCCATTATGCCTTGGATTTCATTTGATGCTCGGGAGAGGTAATGAAATTAATCGTTGGGTAATCAATTTAAGGGATGCGTAATGCATGTATATGTAAACAAGTTAGATAGGGATGTAAAATTTTGCATCCGTGTTAAAAACCATTGGTACCCTCAAATGATAGTGGTGGTGATTGTATTATACCTGACTGGTATATCCCGTACATATGGGCAGGTTATGGGGGGTGTGTTACTAACTCCGAAAAGTCAGGATGTCGAGTCATGTGAGTTGCTATATGTGTACGAGGTATTGTCTCGCTATATGTATACGATGTACGATTCCGCTGCATAGTCAATGAGATGTCTTGAGATGTCAATGTGGGTACTGCTAGTTGAGGTGCCCCATAACCTATTCACGTGTGCGGTGCTAGTTCAGTCGCTGCGTGAGTATAGAGTTTTAGAGTTACCATTGGTATAGTTTAGAAAGAAAATGGCTGAGCAATGACTTTACTAGTTTTCGATCTACTGATAGCATTTTATGCCTTTATTTGCACATGGCAGTTATTATGTTATACAGATTTTGGATATTATTTTCCAAAGATGTAGATAAAACCCGCTCGGCAAGATTTCATCAGCATATGATGTCAGAAACTGTTTTACAGCTTTATATTACTTTGGAAGCATGATTTATGCATTTCTTTTAGAATTTACCATATATGCATAATGTTATTTTATTTGAAATCTTAAATGCACTCACTGAGCTCTTTTAGCTCACTCGTTTTGTGTTTTATATTTTTTAAATCCCTTCTCAGGTGTAGGTCTCGGTACGTAAGCTGCTGATTCTCCTATTGTTGATTAATAGGCCAAATCTGAAGATCATTTTGTATATGCAAATGTGCTTGTAGCTCTCTTTTTATTTCCATATAGTAGTTCTAGATTTATACATTGTACATATGTTTTGGATAACTAAGAAGATATTTTGATGATCGTTTCACTTTTCTATCAGTATTCTAGTTTTATGATCATAATGAAATTTTTGAGTTGAGTTGGATTTGGTTTGGAAAGAACTGAAGGTCCCATTTAGTAGTATTGAGAAATCTTTGAATTAGAAGTGCAAATTTTTTTACAGGTTTTATATTGGATTCTCTAAAAAACAGAGGAAACTCTACTCATTTTTAAATAAAAATTAAAATGTCATTTTCATGTATATGCCAAGATTTTCTTAATAATAGTAAGAACCAAAAATGGGTTTGCCTCGCGAAATTTCTCAACTTACCTAGTTATATTCTGAGGAACTTCCGTCGAGGTACCCGGCAAGGCCGCTGGGATCTACTGTAGAGGGTCTCGGGCTAGGTCTTGTCAATGGAGGCCTAACCCCTAATGCCGTGACACCAGACTCATAATGTTGTTGTGCTAGAGGCTCAATCCCTAACATCACAGCGCTAGGCTCTAAGCGCTATAGCACTGGGAGCTAGGCCTGTACTCATTGTGGTGCTGGAGGCAGAACCCTCAGTTCCACAACATTAAATGCTGCGCATTGGGGCCTGAAAACCCCAGTGTTGCGGCGTTTCTCATCTAACATCGAGGATCTAGAGCCTAGAAAGACCTAGCGCACATAGCATTAATTGTAAATGCCACAGCTTCCACCTTATTGTCTCTGAATTTTTGTACTTTCAACACTTGAAATACATCATCTACAGTGCTGGAATAATTCTAATGACATCACAATCACTTCAATTAATCCAACAACCACATAAACAAGTGCTCTGACACCAATTTGTGAGTGTGTTGTGCTCTGACACCATAAAGCTTCAATGGAGGATCTTCTCGAGTTAAGTAGTATTTATAGTCCTTTGACTTGAACACTATGGTGAGCTTGTGAGTGATCTACTACACTTAATTTCCACACATATCAGAGACCTTTGATGGTCTGACTGCTGAGTGTCGCTGGGTATGGTCCGATGCTCATGGAGTTCAGTGCGTGTAGATATGGGATGTCTATTGGGGGTCGTCATTGATTCTATTCAATATCTAGTCCTCACTGTATACTTTATGCCTATACGAGCTTACACTAACCTTATGGTCAATTAGGACTAATTGTCTGGACCATTCAAATATAGAAATACATTGATCTATATATGATAAGGTTTTCACCGATAGGCCCGCATCAGTTAAGATAGATTAAGAACATAAAGTTTGAAAACATACTTGCACAATGACAGTTCCTAAAACTATTTACAACTCTTTGCAACTATATCATCGCTAATATATTCCCAGGTCTTTGTCCTATTTCAAACAAGGCTCTAACTTTTTAGCTTTCACCTGGTAATTATTAGTAATGCTAACACTTAACATTTATAACTCTCAGCATTGCTAACTCTTAGCATTGTTATAAACTCTTTTAAACTAGATCTAAACTTCTTTATATCATATAATATCTGAAATGTTACAAGTATCTTATCATATATATCTATATATATATTTAATATTAATGGTTTTATTCCAAATATTTATTGTGTAAATATTAATTTCTTGCATTCATGGACATGTGTCCTATATACAAAGAATGTAGGCCATATAGTTTTAGTGGTGGTCGAATGGTTTTGCCATATATTAAGCTTCAATTGGTTAACAATATTTGTTAACTAATTAATTTAAAGGTTTAACACTTAAGCTTTAACACGTTTGCTTTTTGAGAGACCTTAAAATAATTTCCTTTTGTAGAAATTTTTCTAGATCGAACTGTTTGACTCGGCGAGCTACCCAGTGCTCAACGAGTACACTTCATATTATGAGACTCCTTAAGTTCACACCTATTTGCCTTACGAAACGCTTTTATAAGTCTGTAAATGATTCTCTACACACACGTTATGGATATTACAAAACGGTGCATTGAACCATACAATCTGAGGTTAATACATATTTATATAGTTCCTCTATCACTTATATCCTAGATGAGCAGAGACATAGATTACCATCGTCAAGTCTCTATATGCTCATCCCTAAACTTATCTCCAGACTTGTATTTCCATAAACAATATCTACAAACACTTTTGCAATATAGTTTATCTCACAAAATATTTTTTTCGAGTTATATGCTTTTAGCCACAAGACTTCTTAAAATACAATTTTAGAGCATCGGAATATACAACTCACCTATATGAGCTTATGAATCCCATATCTACACGCACTGGACTCTATGAGCATCGGACCATATCCAGCGATACTCAGTGGTCAGACATCAAAGGTCTCTGACATGTGTGAAACCTAAGTGTAGTGGATCATTCACAAGCCCACCGTAGTGTTCAAGTCGAAGGACCACAAATACTACTTAGCTCGAAAAGATCCTCCATTGACAGCTTTATGGGATGTCTATTGGAGGTCTTCATTGATTCTGTTCAGTATCTAGTCCTCATTGAATACTCTATGCCTATACGAACTTCCACTAACCTTATGATCGAGTAAGACTAATCATCTGGACCATCCAAATATAGAAATACATTGATATATATATGATAAGGTCTTCATCGATAGGCCTGCATCAGTTAAGATATATTAAGAATATAAAGTTTGAGAACATACTTGAACAATGACATTTCCTAGCACCATTTACAACTTCTTGCAACTATGTCATTACTAATATATTCCCATGTCTTTGTCCCATTTCAAATAAGGCACTAACTCTTTAGGTTTTACTAGCTCTTATAACCTGGTAATTATTAATAATGCTAACACTTAATATTTATAACTCTCAGCGTTGCTAACTCTTAACACTGATATAAACTCCTTTAGACCAGATCTAACTCCTTCATATCATACAATATCTGAAATGTTACAAGCATCTTATCATATATATTTAATATTAATCATTTTATTTGAAATATTTATTGTATAAATATTAAACAATTAATATTTCATAATATTAGAATGACACGTAAGCATTATTTCTAACATTTACTTTTTGATTCCTATTATTTAATAATTGAATTATTTGTTCTATAATGTGTTTAATGCTTTTTAAATACTCGATCACATTTAGATTAATTAGGTAACCTTTATAAACTTGGGAAATGGAATTTAGGTTTAGCCATAGATAGAATAATATATGATCATAGATTGTTATGATGAGTTCATGTAAGGTAGGAATATACTTACATGATATATGCAATTATTAACAAGAACCTAGGCTTAATGATTTCTTTTTTAATTTAATTCACATAGGAATATAGTGAGCTGATTAAAAGGAATATTCTTACTTGACCATAAAAAGAGGTTTATAGGTAATTTAGGATTCTTGCTTGGGAATTCTAGTTGAATAATTGATTCAAAGAGGGAAATTAATAATTTAGGCAAATTGTAAAGCGAATATTGGAATCCTATCCTTATCTTTACTAGTGAAATTACAAATTTTGCTGCATAACTCTGTTATCTTTTATTTCTTCTAGCTTTATTTTTAAATTTTTTTATTTCTACATCTTTTTATCAATCGTTTAGATAAATAAAAAACCGATATAGGTTAGTACTTAGCAAAAATATAATAATAAGTTCTCGTGGGAGTGATACTCTACTAATCATTATATTACTTGTTTACGCTAATGTGCACTTGCAAATCTAAATCACTTAAACAAGTTGTTGGTGTTATTGCCTGGTACTTGATTTATTATTCTTTACTAATATTAATATTAAATAGTTTGGATTTAATTCAAACTTTTAATTTATTTTTGTTTATCCAAGGTACTTCTTCATCATGCATGAGATGTACTAGAAGCTTTGAGGCTAGTATGTTTGATCTTGAAATCAAGAGGACCTTGAGGGAAATTTATAGAACAATGAATCAACAATTATACTCGCAACCAACTATGGGAGATCAAATTGATGTAGGTGATGCAAGGCCATTGTACAATTATGCAGTACCATGAATTGATGGTGTCAGTTCAATCATTTGAAGACCTACCATTCAAGCCAATAATTTTGAGCTTAAAACTAGTTGTTATTTAGATGATTCAGAGCATAATACAATTTGGGGGTTTGTTGTATAATGATTCAAACTAACATATCATGAATGTTTTTTTAGTTTTGTAATACTTTTAAACATAATAAGGCTTTGGATGATGCAATTTGCCTTCAAAAGTTTCCTTTCTCACTTCGAGATAAGGTGAAAAGTTGGTTGAATTCCTTGCCATAATCACTACATTGGATGATTTGGCTCAAACATTCCTAGAAAAATTCTTCCCTCTAGCAAAAATGACTAAACTAAGAAACGATATCACTTCATTTGTGCAGTTTAATAATAAATCCCTTTATGAGGTATGGAGTACTATAAATAATTGACGATGAGATGTCCACACCATGGGATTCCAAAGTGGTTGTTAGGAAAACTTTTTATAATAGGTTGATGGGGCATTTAAGAACCATATTGAGGTAGCAATGAGTGGTGCTTTAAATGCTAGTTACGTAAATATGTTCTCAAATAATTGTCCATGATCTATTTCTGCTGATGCGGGTCTGTTGGTAGATACCTTTTTATATAGATCAGCATATGTCATACCTATAGGGTATAGATGGTCGTTCCTAGCCGACTATAAGCTTGAAGCTTGTATTGACGGTATCCAGTTAGGACTGGATATGGGACAGACTCACGAGGGCCTCTGTTAGACATCCTATATAAGCCGTTAACAGAGGGTCCTTTTGAGTTGAGTAGTATACATGATCCTTTGACTTGAGTGTCATGGTGGGCTTGTAAGTGATCCACCATACTTTAGTTCCAAGCATGTCATAGACCTTTCATAGTGTGATCGCTGGGTATGGTCCGATGCTTATGAAGTCCGGTGTGTACAGATATGGGATTCGTCAGCTCGTATAGAGAGTTCGATATCCAGATGCTTCGAGACTGTATCTCAAAAAATCTTATGTCACAAGTATTAATCCCGGTAAAGAGTTCTGTCAGGGTAGAACAATATGGCAAAAGAGTTTGCACATATTGTTCAGTGAGATACGATTCTGGAGATAAGATACTCACACTAGGGGATTTGACGGTGATAATCTATATCCCCGCACATCTAGGATATCATGACGGAAAGACTATACGTATGCGTTGTAACCTCAACTTGCATGGTTCAACGCGCTGATTTATATATCCGTGACATGTGCGTAGGGCATTGCTCATGGACTCATAGAATAGTTCCATTTGACGAATCGGGCGTAGGACCTAAGGAGTCCTGCTATATGAAGTGTACTCGTTGTGTGTTGGGGTAACATGCTGGATTAAATTATTTAATCCAATAATATTTAGCAATACCACGGGAATGCGTGCGTGTCTGTATTTAAGTGTTATATACAACAATTAGTCAATAATTATTATTTACTAATTGTATAATGACACGTAGCATATTGTAGACCCTTAGTTGAGTTTACCCAAGTGTGAGATTTGGTGGAACCCACTAGGTGGTAAACTTGGTGACTATTTATGAGGGGCAAAATGGTCATTTCTCTTTTTGATTATTTAATTGTTAAATAATTAAATATCTCTCTTTTTACATTATATAATATATTATATTATTATTTATAATATATTATATTATATTTTATATATATATAAAGAGAAAAAGAGAGAGATGAGATGATTTTGGGCAATTGTTGCCTGAGAGAAAGAGAGAAATAGATGAGAGAAAGAAGAGAAAAAGAAAGAAAGAAGAAGAAAAAAAACAAAAGGGAAAAATGAAATTGTTTCATTTTTCTTTATCCTTCCAATTGAAGCAATGGTAGATTGGTTCAAACTCTCCATTTATTATCCTTTTGGAGATAAGGATAAAAACACACACCCATCCATTTTGGAGATTAAGAGTTAATCCTGGGCTGAATATGGAGCTGTTGTTCTAGCTCACCAAGCCCACCGAGTTAGTGACTAGAACTACACGCGAGTTGGTCTCCATGCGGACTCTAAGAAATTCATGTGTATAATGTTATACGTTGAGGTGAGTTCTCTAATCTTTTTAATATATTAATGTGATTAATATATTTAGTTATTATGTTTATTGCAAAATTTACATGCTTCTGCTGCATTAGGCAGTAGACACAATTGCACATGTATACACCCACACGTGTCTTAAATCCGCCGATAGGTAAAGCACTTATAGATGTGCAAAAAAAGGAGTTTACAATGAGAGCCCAAGATCAAGAGGTGACATTTAAAGTTTTTAAGGAAATGAAGTTTCTAGGGGAATTTAAAAATTATTCTAGAATCAACATAGTGCACACAATTAGAGAAAGACGCCTCTTCTTATCACATAAGATCGATGAATCACATTCTAAAAGCTTATAAGAAAGCAAAGCTGTATCAAAGAAAGAATAAGAAGATATATAATAAGAAAATCTTAGAGTAATAATTCAATCCAGGCCAGTGGGGATTACTCTTCAATTCAAAGTCAAAACGCTTTCTGAGAAAGTTCAAATTAAAAATGTCAAGTCAACTGCTTAGATTTTTTCTTATTTGTAGAAATCAAGGACACAAATTCAAAGGAATTTCAAGGTTAATGGACATTGATTTAAGAAAAATCTTGGAGGAGAGATTGAGCAAGCAAAGTCCTCATTTACTTTTTTTAAACCTCTATGAGCAAAGAAAGACGTTAAGCCGACGATGTTAAATCAAGCACTTCTTAGAAGGAACCTAAGTAAATATATATATATTTATTATTAGTTTTGTTATTATTTTTTATAATTTGAAAAAAGTAGTAGGTTAGCACTGCAATGCAAGATGTAAGGCCGCAATATCCTCAAAGTCAAAACCTGAGTGTCGTGTGCCAAGAAGCAAGGGCCGCAACACTAAAACTTGAAAAAGATGCCCCAATTTCTAGGTTTTAGCACTATAGTGTTGAGATCCCGGTGCTATAGCATTAAGCCGCACTAACTTATCCAATGTCAATCTTAATTTTAGTGGAGGAAAACACTTCTTTATATTAATTTTGTTTTGTTTATATCCTATCTATCAACTTTGCATGTTATTTTTCTATTTTATATTTTGTATGTTAACATTTTTTAAGTCAATTGTTAGTTTTAGGTTTGGTATGATATTTATTAGTAAATGACAAGAATTTAATTATGATTGATGTAACTCTTAGGAAATGATAAATATTGTAATTGTTCTTATGTTTAATCATTCTTTCAAGTTTTTACCTTATTAATGATTTTTTGAACACATAAGCACATAAGTTAGGATCATTTAGTTTATTTGCTACTAGAGAATGTTTATGCATAACAAGGACATATATATTCTCACACATTCTAGAATATGTTTGATTACTACTCGATAAATCAAGCCCCCGATAACAGCGCCAAAAACTTGTTTTGAATTTTAAAATGCATGTACACATTATAAAAAAAAAGTAATATAATGATGAATAAAGTATTGTTCTCATGAGGACTTGTTATTATGTTTTTGCTAAGCACTAACCTATATCACTTTTCAATGTATCCAAATGATTTATTAAAAAGATGCAGATTGAAATAAAAAATAAATTAAAGAAAAATAAGACATAACAAGAGTTTAAGTGGCAAAAATTATGAATTCATCAATACATATAAGTCTAGGGTTTCAATCTTCATACTATAATTTGCCTAAACTATAAATTCCCCTCTTTGAATCAATTATTCAATTAGAATTATCAACCAAGAATCTCAAATTACCTATAAGCCTCTTCCAATGGTCAACATAACAATCAATGATCAAATGATATTCTATCTATGGATAAACTTAAAATCTCTCTTTTATGTTCATAAAGATTACCTAATTAATCTAGATGGTTATCAAGCATCTAAAAAGCATTAAACACAAGATAGAACAAATAATTGAATAATTGAATAATATAAATCGAAGTGGTAATGTAATTTAAACTATATGTAGAAATCTAATTGAATCCTAGAAAATTAATTTAGTTCATGATGAATTTAAGAGTTCTAGAGTAAATTAAGTTCAACATCATGAATAAAATACATAAAAAAGAAGAGATTAAATAAAAATATGTCGCTTCAACCATTTAATCTTCAAACTTCTATTCTTCTCACTCTTTTTTATGTTCTCCCTCTTTTTAGACTCTCAAAATACGGCTCTCACAATTGCTCTTGAACTTCTCTCTCATTACTTCTTCAAAAATTGTTTTTGTCTTCTATTTATAAGTATTCATCTTCAAGTTAAGGAAACAAATCCTTGTCTAAATCAGACTAGGTTTCAAACTCTAATGTCTAATGCCGCAGTCTTGCTTTCCAACACTATGGTGCTGGCTCAATAATCATCTCACTATCGTGGCTTTGGACTTAAGCATCATGGCGCCCACTTTTCTACCACTGTTGGTGCTACAATGCTAGATCCTTGTGCTAAAGCCTTAAGCTTCTACCTAACTACTACTTTTCTCTCTTTTCCAACACTACAACTTTAACTTTGGGCTACGAAGCTATGCTTTTGATATCATCTTGGTATTTTTATCTAGTTTTCCTCAAATTTGTATACCTAATAGCTCCAATAACTTCAAACTTATAAAATAATAATAACACACATAAAAAGCCTAATAATCATGCTTATAATGAACAAATTCCAAGCCTAAGGAACTAAAGTAATAAGTGTAAAATACACTTATTAGACTCTTGTAAACTTATCAATTTGCTCATCCTCGAACAAAGGAAAGAAAATAAAAACCTAGAAAAGTAATGATGGTTTGGTTGACATTTATAACATATGGAAAACCATAGACACCACAAAAGCTTACAATGTTAATCCAAGTACTAATTTCACCTCATAATTGATTCACTTGGTGTGAATGTATGTATAGTCATTCTCATCTGTTGTTGCACTAGGATTAGCTTATGCCCACAATTATTTAAAAAGATTTATCTTTAAAAGAATTTTATTCACATTTTATATGCTTGATTTTTATACCGCTCTCCCCTAATATAGATACACATATAATCAAGCATCAAATAGGGCTTTATTCAACTTGTAATGCATGGTTAGGGTGAAGGTAGGATGAAATGGATAATTTTCATCTCAATTCACACCAAAAACATGCATTCTTTCTATAGGATCATCAAAACCTTTCATTAAATTTCCCAAAGATCCCCTCAAACTTAATTCTTAATTTTTCTTTGTTTACTTTTTTGCTCAATCTTTTCTTTCTTTAAGGGTATAATAGTATCAAACATTATTTTTTTTCTAAAAAAGTTAAATTACCCCTAAACTTTGAGTTTATCAACCCCTTTATAACAAACAATAAAGGCTACAACATGACTTTCCATCACACTTTTTCACTTATAAGTTCATTAATTTGCATAATTCTTAAAATAATCGCATGCCTTTAGTGTCAAGGGTGTATGAAGGAAATTTCATATAAAGGCTAAGGTGTAATTATGGTTAATAAGGAAAGGTAATCATTAGGCTTAAAATAGGTAACTAGGGATTAAAACTATACATAAATAGGCTAGAAAGGCTCAAATGATCTAAAGATGGTCTGATATCATTTTTTATAATCATGTATGACCTAGGATTTCGCCTCAAGTGGTAATCAAACAAGTTTTATAATACATGAACTTTCTCTTAGTAGCAAACAAGCCAAATAATTATAAATATATGCTTAATGTGTTCAAGGAGTCAAACATAAGGCAAAACCCAACACAAGAATCAAACATACAAATAACTGTAATATCTATCATTTTTTTAAAGTTATATCAATCACAATCAAATTCTTGTTATCCTTCATTAAACATCAACACCAAACCTATATCTAACAATTAATGAATAAACTAAGAAACAAACAAACATGCAAGACAATAAGTAGATAAACAACAATCAAGGTCAATAATCAAACAAAAAGCAATAGATTAACACATGAAGCATTCCTATCACACAAACTTAAGATATATATTTTTCTCAATGTTAACAGAAATATAAGAATAGAATACATCCTTAATGGTAGAGGTTCGAGTTCAATTGTCCGCCATATTGGCCAGATCGCATCCTTGCCCTGATCTTTAACTGGCATTTATGAATTAACATTGTGACACTAGGATCTCAGTGTTGCAGCACTGAGACTTAGATATGAGACCTTTTTCTAGCCTTTGGTGTTGCACTTTAGCTTTTAAGCACTACAACACTGAGGTTTTAACTTGTAGGTGTCGCAGCCCTATTTTTTGGCTTCTCGACATCTGCATTCTTCCCTAATTCGATTTTGAGTTTGTGTTGCAGCTCTAATCTTGTGTGGTATAGCACTGACTTGCTATTTGTTTAAATAAAAAAAAATTACTTAGGTTACCTCTCAAGATACACTTGATTTAATGTCATTGACATCTTTTTTATTTATGGAAATCTAAACAAAACAATGAAGGAGTTTTTGCAATCAACCAATCCTCTTTAATAGTGCTTGAATTGTTGCCCATTACCGTGAATGTCTTTGAAATTCTTGTCATTGATTTTCATAACTCCATAAGAAACTACTTTGGTGGCAAAAATGCCCCCAACCATCTTTATTTAAGTTTTCCTAGAAAACGTTTCAGCCTTGAATGGAAAAGTATATCCTGCTGGCCTAGTTCAAATTGTCACTCTAAAATATTTTTATCACGCCACCTCTTAGTCTTTGCTCCCCATGTTTTTGGTTCTCTAATTGGTGTCTTAGTTCAAACTTCCTTGGTTTTTTTGTGTTTCTTCATTAGACTTATTAACAATTGCGTCTTCAATTGAATCTTTATCGAAATTCTTCATAAGAGTTTCATTGACCTCATTATCAACCACATCAATGCCAAAACACTCTTCAGAGTCACTGGAAATTTCATTGCTTTGAAAAAATTAAATGTCACCTCATAGTCTTGGACTCTCATTGTAAGCTCCCTTTATTATACATCTATGAGTGCTATGCCAGTAGTCAAGAATAGTCTCCTAAGGATAATCAAAATCTTCTGATCCTTTTCCATATCAAAGTGATGAAACCTACTAGAAGAAAAAAATAATTTCTCAATGTTTACAAGACATTTCAATTAAACCACTTGAATAAGTAAAAGATTGATCAGCATGCTATAACATAACAATGGTTGGCTTTACTTATCCCAAACTCAATGTTTTGTATATAGAAAGTAGCATTAACTTAATGCTAGCTCCTAAGTCACTCAAAGCTTAACTAAAAAATTGATTCCTAATGGTGTATGGAATAGTAAAGCTTATTAGATTTAGAGTTTTTGTGGAAGTTCTTCTGTAGAATGACGTTGCAATCTTCTATCAAGGCTATTATCTCAAAATCTCTAAGTTTTATTTTCTTTGATAAGATGTCTTTCATGAACATGACATAATTATTTATTTACTCTAATGCATCAATGAAAGGAATATTTATATGGAGCTTTTTGAACACCTCTAAAACTTTTGAGAACTGCTTGTTAAGTTTATGCTTATGAATATCTTGAGAAAATAGAGGTGGTAGGTTGTAAGTACTCAAATCGATTTTCTAATTAATGTCTTTTTTCCTTTATTGGCTTTCTTCTTTCTCTTTAATGTTCAATTTATCTTTTTAATTAGGGTTTCTCAATAACATCATGTATTTTTTTCCACTCCTCAAAGTGATTGCCTTGTTGTGTTCTTTATCCCTTTTTTTTATTGATTTTGGTGTTGCTTGGTAAATATCATTAAGGATGATTATTCATTAATATGGTCGATTAACCCTCTTGAATCTCAAGAGTCTATAGTAAAGTAGCTTGACTTTGCAAAAGAGTTGCTTGACTTTGTAAAAGAGTATTTTTTTTGCTTTACGTACTCAATGATCATGTCTTTTAAAGCAAGCTTCTTCTTTTGTTGAGGTAGTGGTTGCAATGAAAATCTAGAAGGATTCACAGGCTTTTATCACTAGCCTTAACTATTACTCAATGAAAAGTTAAGATGATTCCTCTACCCCAAATTATAGAAGTTGGTATAGTGGTTGTTCTGCAACCAATTGAAATTCCCAACATATTGAGTTATCTCTAGGCAATGGCCATTGGCATGATTATCTCTACAAAAAACAGGCAACAATTTGGGCTTTCACTTATTTACTTTAAAAGCATTAAATTTGTTTGATAACAAATTAACTTACGCAACTAACTAATGACTGCATTTTATATAAAATATTTTGACTCTCTTAACTTGATTATTGCTTAACATGAGTATAAATATGTGGCTTTTCATTCATGTTATTATTATTTTGTAGGTTTCAACAAAATACCGCAACAAAAAGAGCAAAAATAAAGAAAATGAAAAAATGATCATTTCACAGATTCAAGCCATGGCCTAATTATTGAGATTTGTGCTTACGTGCCATCCTATTTTGTGTCAATATTTAATTTAATATTTATGCAATTGACATTTCTTTTAATCACTAATTACATTTATTGAAATGGTAAGATGCTTGGAATATTTTAGATATTGTATGATCTAAAAGAGTTTAGATCTAGTCCAAAATAGTTTAGATCAATGCTAATATTGAGCAATATCTAAAGAGTTAGAGCCTTGTCTGAAATGGGACAAAGACCTTAGAATATATTAGTAATGATATAGTTGCAAAGGGTTGCAAATGGTGCTAGAAAATGTCATTATGCAAGTATGTTATAAAATACTAAGTTCCTGGTCTATTTTACTGATATAGGTCTATCAGTAAAACTTTAACATGTATAGATTAGTGAATGCCTATATCTGAATGGTCCAGATTGTTAATCTTAGTAGACTATAAGCTTAATAGAAGTTTGTATAGGTATACGAGTATTTAGTAAGGACTGAATATTGAACAGACTCATGAAGACCTCGAATAGACATCCTATGAAGCTGTCAATGGAAGGTCTTCTCGAGTTAAGTAGTATTCGTAGTCCTTTGACCTAAGCACCACGGTGGGCTTGTAAGTGATCCACTATAATTTGGTTCCAAAAATGTCAGAGACCTTTTATGGTCTGACTGCTATGTGTCACTGGGTATAGTTCGATGCTCATAGAGTTCGATGTTCGTAGATACGAGATCCATCACCTCACATATGTGAGTTGTATATCTAGATGCTCCGGGATTGTATCTTATAAAGTCTTATGGCCATAAGCAGTAAGCCCAAGGAAAGAGTTTTTTGTAGAGTTAAATAATATTGTAAAAGTGTTTGCATATATTGTTTATCGAGATATGAATCTAGAGATAAGTTTATAGATGAGCAAATAGAGATTTGACGGTAAAAATCTATATCTCTGCTCTTCTAAGATATAGGTGACAAAAGGATTATACGGATATAGTTAACCTTAGCTTGTACGGTTCAATGCGTCGTTCTATAATATTCATAACGTATGTGTGGGACATCATTCATGGACTTGCGAAAACGTTCTATAAGACAAACGAGCGTGAACCTAGGAGTCTCACAATATGAAGTATACTCATTGAGCACTGGGGTAGAAAACTGGGTCGAATGGTTTGATCCAAAAGATTTTTTGAAGTATGATTCATTTTAAAGGCCTCTTTGTAAAGTGAAAAATATAGTTTGTAAATATTACAAATAAGTCCCTCTTTTGCTAGAAAATATACTTTTGACACATGTCATTAAACCATTGGCTCTTGAATTAATTAGACATTATTTCATTTAAATAAACATATAATGTTTATTATATTATTTTATAAGGCGTATGTTGGACACTTGTCATTAATAAACATGAGATGTTTATTATATTATTTTTCATGTGACATGTATTGGACACTTATCTTAATGAATTAATGAATTAATTAAATAATTAAAGTTTATTTTCTTGTCTTGCATTGGTAAGACAAAATATGTATTTTAATAAATTATTTTAAATGGTGCTTTGGCCATTAAGAGAACATTTATCTTGGTTTGAATTATTTATTTAAAACCATTTGCATTGAAATACTTTTAATATTTATTAATGTAGTAAAACAAGAAAAATGTTTCATTTTATTGATTTTGAAGAGACAAATTCGGCCAAGCCATTTATTTAATGAAATAAATATTGTTTTGTTATATATTAATTCATTTAAAATGCCATTGTCCAATTAAAATGAAGTAAATGGCTTTTGGTTAATTCTTTTATGAAGAGAGAAGATAAGGACATGTGTATTATTCACTTAAGTAATTTTTGCATAATGGTTATGTTATGCGAAGTGTAAAATTCGGCCAAGTTTTTTCTTTCACCTTTTGGAAGGCTTTCAAACACAACAAAACACTTCTTCTTCTTTTTCTTTCAAGTTGGCCTTGATAGGAAAATCAAAAGGCAAAAAGAGTTTTGTTACAAGAGTGAAAAAGAGAGCTTGTTTTGCTTAAAGAGTTTAATTACTAGAACAAAAATCCTATACCAATTTTAAGCTACCATTCTAGCTTCTCTAATCCCACAAAGTGTTGGAGACTAGAATTATTCAAGGCTTAACTTTAAGGTGAGCTCTGGGAATTTTTGTTCATCACCGAATCATCAACAAAGGTACGTTCAAATTACCCTAATATTTTGATTTGGTTTCAATTGATGTGTTTATCATGTTGAGAAATTTGATTTCTATTCCGCCAACATAATTTGTATGTATGACATGCTTATTTCACAATGATGAACACATTACATACACAATTACCCTAGAATAATCTACACTCAACACTAATATCTAGAGCCCCAACCTCAGATCAAGAATTGGAAGACAAGTCAGTGCCTATAGGCCGCAACCTCAGCGAAGCCAAGCTACAGAGCTTGCTCGACTTGAGGCCATAAGTTGTTGCGCTAATCTTCCCTAGTCGTAGCCCTAATGCAGTTTGAGCCCAAGCCCCATCGTTGCCAAACAAATAGGAAACTTAATTTTATGTGATTTTAAATTTTTTCTTAATTGGAGACTATAAATAAAGACCCCAAAAGCCATTATTCAAAAGGAGGATAAGAGAAAACTAAATTAGAGAGTTATATGTTTCTAGTTAAAAAGAGACTTTGAGACTGAAAACTCTTGAAGATTCTTAAAGGAATGAAGTCTTGAAGGCCAACTCATCATAGTTTCTTTCTCTTTCTCTCCTTCTCTATGTTGGTTGAAATTTATGTTTATGGATATTATTTTTAAAATGTTTTCATTTATGAATTTCTTAATGATTTTAGTTAGGGTATGTCTATGTTTGACTAGATTTTTATTATAGGGCTTGATGTTACTCTATTTATACTATGTTTGAATATTAAATTAATTGTTAACAAAGTTTAGTTCAATACATTTGTATTTCTCTATGCTCAATGTTTCTAATTCTTTTTGAAAATAAATTAGTTGACTTAGATTTATGGGGTTTAATGCTCAGGATAGATTGACTCATTTATTAGATTTGGAAAACATAACCTTAGTTGTTATTGAGTTTAGGAGGTCAATAGCACTTTGGTAATCAATATAAGGGTTGCTAATTAATGTATAAGTAGATATGTTAGATAAGGATATCAACTTCAATATTTATGCATAAGATCTCATTAAACTCTTGAAAAGGTAATGAGGTTAATTTTAACCCCTTGATTAATGAATTGAAATATAGTTAGTTAATAATTGCTCAATTAGACGAACAAAAGAAGAATAAAGTGAAATCAAAACCTTAAGATCACTTATATTATAGATTCCCTATTTCATAAGGTTGTAAATTTTAATTGTTCTTTTGTTAATAGCCTTAATCAATTTTGTTAGTTTACTTTCCTTTATTTTTTGCAATTAATTTAAAATTATGGTATCCTAAATAAAATTAATTTGTAAACACCCTTAGTATTTAGCATAAATTTGAAAGAATTCACATAGAATGATACTCATACTTATCACTTTCTTACTTGATCATGACCCATATGCTTGCAGTTGTTTTGTATATATGTGTGTCAGCAAACAAGTTTTTGGTTTCATGGCCTTAAAACTTATTGTACATCTCATGCCTTATGGAGGAGTACTAAAGATTAATAAAAAAAATGAAATACAAAATTTGAATTAAATCTAAATTGATTGGTATTAATTTTAACAAAAAATAATAAAGCAAGCCCTCGACAAAGGTGGCAAAAATGTGTTGTGGATTTTAGAATACAAGTCAACATTATAAAAAATAAGTAATATAATGATTAATAAAGTATCATTTCTACGAAGACTTATTATTTTATTTTTGCAAAGTACTAACATATTATTTTTCAATTATCCAAATGATTGATTAAAAAGATGCATAATTGAAATAAAAAATACAACTAAAGAAAAATAAAACATAACAAGAGTTTAAGAAGTAAAAATTGTGAACTAACCCAATACAAATAAACCTAGGGTTTCAATCTTCACTCTAAACATTGCCTAAATTGTAAATTTCCCTATTTGAATCAATTATTCAATTAAAATTATTAACTAGGTATCTTAAATTACCTACGGGCCTCTTTTAATGGTCAAGTAGGAATATTTCTTTTAATTAACTCACTATAATCTTATGTGAATTAACTTAAGAAGGGATTCATTAAGCATAGGTTATCTTTAATGGTTGCATATATCATTTATGTATATTCCTATCTTACATAAACTTTCATAACAATCAATTAATATATATTATTGTTGGAACTGGTGCTTACTGTTGGGTATTGATTATTCTAGGGTACTTGCATGTGGGATGTGTTCATCATACAAAAAATATACATATCTCATACATATATGTGCACAACGGAAGATTAAAATAAATACAATGAACACATGTAATACATATTTATTAAATGAAAAATGAGATTGAGAAATATAACTCATGAAGCTGGTGATCATAGATCAGGAACATTATGTTTGAGACATACTTACATAATGATATTTCTTAGCACCTATTGCAACTCTTTGCAACTATGTCGTTACAAGTATACTCTCAGGTCTTTGTCCCATTATAGAGAAGGTTCTAACTCTTTAGAGCTCGCTGACTATTATAACCTGTTAATTCTTAACAGTGCTAACTCTTAGCATTTAAACTCTCAGCTTTTGCTAACTATTAGTTCTGGTCTAAACTCTTTTAGACCAGATCTAAACTCTTTCAGATCAAATAGTGTCTGTAATATTACAAGCATTATACCATATAAATATGATATTAACAATTTTTATTCGAAATATTTATTGTATAAATATTAACAATTAATATTCATACAATATTAGAATGGCACATAAGCACTAGCTCCAACACTTATGTGCTGTTATAATATTATATGAATATTAATTGTTTAATATTTATACAATAAATATGTTGAATAAAATAGTAAGATTCTTATAACACTTTAGACATTGTATGATCTGAAGGAGTTCAGATCTGGCTCAGAGGAATTTGGACCAGCGCTAAGAGATAGTTACGCTAAGAGTTATAATTATTAAGAGTTAGCACTGCTAAGATGAGTAGGTTATAAGAGTCAACAAAATCTAATGAGTTAGAGTCTTGTCTGAAATGGGACAAAGATCCTAGGGAATACTAGCAATGACATAGTTACAAACTGTTGTAAATAGTGCTAAGAAATATCATTATGCAAGTTTTCAAATGTTATGTTCATTATCTATTTTCACTGATGTAGGTCTGTCGATGAGAACTTTATTTAATATAGATTTGTGTATGTCTATATCTGGATAGTCTAGATAATTAGTCTTAGCAAACTATGAGCTTAGTGGAAGCTTATATAGGCATGCCGATATTCAGTAAGGACTGGGTACTAAATAGGCTCAATTAGGATCTCCAATAGACATCCCATAAAGTCATCAGGACCACGAATACTACTCAATTCAAAAGAATTATCATGGTTGACTCTTTGAGTTGAGTAGTATTCGTGGTCCCTAGACCTGAGCACCATGATAGGCTTATGAGTGATCCATCATACTTAGGTTCCACACATGTCAGACACCTTTTATGGTCTGACTGCTAGGTGTCGCTAGGTATAGTCCGATGCTCATGAAGTTCGATGTGTGTAGATATAGGATCCACCTGCTCATATGGGTGAGTAGTATTCTAGATGCTTTAAGATTGTGTTCCATAAAATCTTATGGCCATAAGTAATTCACTTGAAAAAAATGTTTTCCATGTAATAAATAATTTCACAAAAGTGTTTGCGGATATTACTTTATCAGAATATGAATCTGGAAATAAGTTCTAGTGTTGAGCAAATGGAGACTTGACAGTGATGATCTATGTCTCCATTCTTCCAAGATACAAATGACGGAGGGATTACAGGAATATGTATTAACCCCAACTTGTATAGTTCAACATGTTATTTTGTTATTTCCATAATGTGTATGTGAGGCATCATTTATGGACTTATGAAATAGTTCTGTAAGACAAAAAGGGTGTGATCCTAAGGAGTCTCACTATATGAAATATACTCTTTGTGCACTAGTGTAGCGCACCAGATTGAATAATTCAATCCGGGAAGTTCTCAAAAAAGTGGAAATTATTTGAAGGTCTTTCATGGAGATCATAGGGTTTAAGTGTTAAGCTTGAGATCTCGGCAATTGGGACTTGCCACTTTAACCTTTTTATTGAATGCCACATATCATGTCATTAATTGGTAAAGGGATGATACATGGCATGATTTCATTGGCTCATTTAGTTGTTAAATGTTAAATTTAGGCTAAATGATATTAATACAATTTAAGGTTTTCAAAGCAAAGCAAAAGTTGGCATTAATAAAATGGAAAAATAAAATAAATTACATGTATTATATTCGGCCAAATCAAGACTCAAAGGGTGGAAAACTTCTTTTATTTCATTTGCTAATGTTGACTAAGTGAATTAATTTATAAATGGACCAAAAATTCGGCTAATTAGTAAAAATGTGGTTTAAAGCATAATTTGTCATGCTTATTTCTTTAGCAAGAGGTGGTGTATTTTAAATGTTAAATGGCCATTTAATTTGCTAGAATTTGGTCATGTAAGACACCTTGCCACTAAGCCCTCATTAAAGCATGAAGTATGCATTATTTATACATTGTCATGCTTAATCAAAAGTTGCCACTAATTTTTTTTTTATTGGACATGGTAGCAACAATCAAAGGCAATAAATTGAGGAAATTTCTTCATTTGAATTGAACAAGTGAAGTGTGTGTAAAATAGTTAATGAACCGAGAGAAAAATAAATGTAAAGCAAATGTTGCTTCAACATAAATTATGGCAAGAAAAGTAAAGCAAGAGTTGCTTTAATAAATTATTTCGGCAAGGAAGCTACTATTCTAGTTTGAACAATCCCATTGAGTCCTAGACTATAACTATGTAAAGCACGCTACGAGGGTGAGTTTTCAAAATATCTCATTAGTGTAATGAGGTGTATGTTAATATTCTACTACACTTAATTATGCATGTGTGATATGTAAATAAAAATTAAAATATACATACTCACCCTACACATAACGCACTTTCAAATTGGTATTAGAGTGCACGATTATGTGCTATTTTTATACTTAATTAGAGTGTCTGCATCGTAATTAAGATGTCTTGGGGCTACCAATTATGCATATTAAATATTGAAAACTGCTTAATCAGGACACAGCCAAAGGGATGTTGCTGACAGTGTCACTCTACACTGAATCTCCAGCAACGCTTCGCCACTGGTTTAACATCGCAGTGCTAAGGTAGGGACCCTAGCACCATAGGGCTGTAAAGGTTGAAACTGCAATACCAGAGGCTGGGCCTTCAACAACTTAGTATCAGGAACCTAAGAAAAGCTATAATTATACTAAATTACTTCGATTGATTTTTTTTAAAATTCTTTAAAAAATATTTATTGTTTATTTTATGTAATTTATAAATTGTTATAATTACTGTAATATAAATTATGGCCCATTTGTTTGTGCTAAAAATTACAATGAAAACTCTACTGGTAGGGATTAGTTGTACGATTTACACTCACGTCATCATAAGATGAGGACAAGAATGTAAGAATCTCTCTTAATTAGATTGAAAGTGTTTTATTATGAGATAACGTTACACAATGATCCATCTTGTCAATATAGTATTAGACAGGTCACATTGCTCTTTTTTCAATATTGCTACATCGTGAGGGATTTGGTCGGTGTAATTCAGACTATGCTGGTTAAACATTAGATAAGGCAAAAATATATGTGAACATATTATCCAATATTACTACAACATGAGGGTAGTATCAGTAACATATATGTAATTATTGAAAAGTTAATCTAGAATACACTTACCTAATATTGTTATAGCGTGAAGATTAGATGTATTTAAGATCAATGGTAAAAGCTGCATAAGATACAATTGACAAGAGTTATCTACCTGTTGGGTTTACAAAAGCCAATATTGCTATAACATAAAGCTTCAGTAAAATGCCAATAGGGTCTACTTCTCACTGTATAGTTTAAAAGAGTTTAAACTATCGTTATCTTATTGGAGAGATTAAGAGAATTATGTAAAGCAGTGGGAGGGCGCTTTAGATTAAAAATGTATAAATGTTATACCCATAATCTAAAGCATTATTTATTAACGATTACAAATGTTGTATTAAATATCTCATAGGTATCTTATAAAGATAAGATCATGATTAACAGTCTGTTAGTTTACTTGATTTAAGCACACCAACTAAAGGGTATCGAAAAATATTTAGACTTGCCGTTGAATCTAAGAATAGTCCTAGGTTCAAATAAATTTGGACATATTTATGATCAATATTTCTTCGAAAGAAGATAAAATATATCTGAAAGAGATTAAGGATAATTTGAGAGTCAAATTATATTTCTTGACCTTAATGTCTAATGATTTTCAGTATGAACATATGCACATAAGATGTGCAAGTAGTACAGTGCTCCATCAGAAAAATTATTTGATATTTCCAAACTACACACAGAGAATAGTCATTAATGGATAATGTTTCGACTCTGATGAGATTTAAAATAGTAACTGTTACTATTAAATATTCCTTACCTTAGGAACGATAGATCTCGTAGATATGTATTTACTGATTATATACATATCATTGACATGTGATGTTAAGCAGTACAAGAGTATGAGATACCACTTATCATTCTCATTTCAGCAAGATGTTGCATGATTTGAGTAATACTAGGAAGCTATGAAAGGAAAAGTACTGCTTCACATTGGAAATAGAGATTTCCTACACATGGTAGCTGTTAAGACTTTTAAATCACTTCTTTATTCTGGCCGAAGCATTATATTGTGTAATTGGTATTTTGTGCTAAACATTATTTGCTAAATCATATTACTCCCTGTAATAGACAAAGAAGGTTATCATGGATACAGTAGGAATAGTTCTTCATGTAAATATGATAATTATAATGTTTTGCCAACTGATGTTAGTTAACGAATGACCATTATATCTTAAATACAATAGGAAATATCTAGGTAAACAAAATAAATAGTACTTCAAAAACTTTGAATAATGATGAATTGTGGGACATAAGATTAGGTCATATAGTTGTGAGACGATTATCCCATCTGGTTAAGGATGACCAGATACTTGATCTGACTATGAAACCTTAGCTAGTTTATGAATTTTAAATTTAAGGGAAAATGACCAAATACTTATGTAAGTATTAGATACTTACCCACAGATTTATTGAAACTTATACATAAGGATGTATATGGTCTAATTAATCATACTACTTTTGGGTGAGTTTCGATACAGATTTATGTTTCTGGGAGACATAGGATAGAAAATTTTGAAATGTTCAAAGAGTTCCAACTAGAAGTAGAGAAAGAAACCCTGATGTATATTCAATGCCTTTGATCAGATCAAGGCGATTTATACATGAGCAGTATTTAAAAGAGAATAGGATTCTCACCCAATATAATCCTCCAGGTACTCCTCAACTCAAAAGTGTTTTGGAGATAAAGAATTGAACTTTATTAAATATGATCCAATCGATAGTGAGTTTCATCAATCTTCTAGAATATCTTTATGGATATGCTCTAGTAACTGTTAATCACTTATTGAATAAAGTTCTATTGAAAACCATTCCTTCAATTCAGTATAGGATATCAACTAGAATGAAATCAAGTTTTAAGTATGTTAAGATTTTGGGTTGTTTTGGTTGCACAAGAGTTACATAACAGGATAAACTTGCACCCAAGAGATACAAGTATCAGATTATTTTGTATCCCATATATTTTATGGGATACCAGTTCTTTGATCCAGATGAGTGAAACATATTTGTTCCTCATTACATTACTTTTCAAGAGAAAGAGTTTCTCATAGATCGTGAGGATTATAGAAATATTGAACTTGATGAAGTCAATCTAAAAATAAATGTGGACTGACGATAGAGCTTGAAGTTAAATTAAGTGAGATACCTATAACATACTCTCTTTATAAGTTTGAAAGGATATTAAACCTATTAGATATATCTGATACCTGAAGGTGCATTTAGTGTTTTATTATTTAAAGAAAAGCATCCTTGAACTTATAAAGAATCGATGTTGGACATCAATTCAAGAAAATGGCAAGATGCTATGAAATCTGAAATTGACTTTATGCATAAGAATTAAGTCTAGCACTTTATCATGCCTTTAGTAGGAATTGTTCATATTACTTATAAATGAGTTTACCCAGCGGAAGCATGGGCTGAACATGAAGTTACAAACCTTATAAGCCCGACTGGTGATAAAAGGTTACACTCATAGATTTAGGATCGGTAATGAGGAAACTTTTTCACCAGTAATCATGCTTAAGTTAATTCGAATTATATTCGCTATTATAGCATGTTGGAATCTTTGTTTTAACAAGAAAATCAAATAGTCTGTTTTCATCAAGAACCAAGAGAAGGCGTATGTATTTAAAAAGGGTAGTGGAAGCATAATTGTCTTTCTAGTTCTCTACATGGAAGATATACTTATTAGAAAATATGACCATTGTATGTTGCAAGTCAAAATTTTAAGAGTTATTTGAGTAAGAACTTCTCTATGAAAACTTTAGAAAAAGCTTCTTATATATTAGGTATAGAGCTTTATAGAGATAGAGTTATGAAGTTGATAAGATTATCCAATCTTCGTACATAGACTAATGTTTTGAAAAGGTACAATTTTAATAACTATGAGACAATTAATGTACCTTTCAAACATAGCATTCATCTTTCTATGAGGAAGTATCCTCTATAAGAAAATAAAAAGGTTATAGTGTCTAACATACCATGTATATCAACTAGAGGTAGTGTGATGTATACCATGTTATCTACGAGATCCAAATCTAGATAGTTATAAGTGTTACAAGCTGATATCAGTCTCATCCAGGTAACGACCATTAATTGGTCGTGAAACATATCTGAAATACCTAAAAGGTATAGAGGAAAAGTTTCTAATTCATGGAGAAAGTTACTTATAAATGAAAGGATACACAGACTCATACTTAGTTTTTGTTTTGATGATAGACAATCTACATCTGGTTATTTATTTCTTCTCATTGATACTATAGTTAGTTGAGAGTGCAATATAAATATCCATGGCTGATTCTACCTTGCAGGCAGAATATGTTATGACTTGAGAAAAATATAAAAGAAGTTTTGTGGATATAAAAGTTAGTTACAAAACTTAGAATAGTTACAAGTTTAATGGATCCTATCCCACTAAATACAACATAAATTGGATAATTGCTCAACCTAAGAAGCCATAAGGCGCACCAAAATTCTAATCATGTGGACTCTAAATACTACATAATTGAAAAGTTCTTGACTACTGGAGATGTAATAGTATCTAGGATATATTCCATGAATAATATATTGAACCTACTACATAAAGCCTTAGCTCTTAATGTGTTTGAGAAACACATGGAGACGATAGGTATTAGATATCAGCGTGGATGGCACTAGAGTAAGTGAGAGTTGTTGCAATTGATGTTTATGTGTTATTCCAATATTGTATAAATATTAATTGTTTAATATTTATACAATAAATATTTCAAATAAAATCATTAATATTAAATAAAATAGTAAGATACTTGTAACACTTTGGACATTGTATAATCCGAGGGAGTTCAGATCTAATTTAAAAGAGTTTAGACTAGCGCTAAAAGTTAGCTACGCTGAGAGTTATAATTACTAAAAGTTAGTACTGCTAAGAGTTAGCAGGTTATCAGAGTCAGCGAGATCTAAAGAGTTAAAGCCTTATTTGGAATGGAAAAAAGACTCGATGGTATACTAGCAATGACATAGTTGCAAATGATTGTAAATAGTACTAAGAAATGTCATTGTATAAGTATGTTTGCAAATGTTATACTCCTTATCTATTTTCACTAATGCAGGCTTGTCGATGGGAACATTTTTTAATATAGATCGATGTATGTCTATATCTTGATGGTCTAGATGGTTAGTCTTAGTAAACCATAAGCTTAGTGGAAGCTTGTATAGATATGTAGGTATTCAGCGAGGATTTGGTACTGAACACGCTTAATTAGGATCTCCAATAAACATCCCATAAAGTCGTCAATGGATGATCTTTTCGAGTTAAATAGTATTCGTGGTATATAGACCCGAGCACTATAGTGGGCTTGTGAGTGATTGATGCAATATTTCTACATCTTAAGATTTAGTGCAAGTATACACTATCGTATATAAGTAATAAAAGGACAAAAGAGTCGAATGTTGAACCCACAGGGATAATATTTTCTTTTTAACCAAGTACTAAAATCATGTTTTTCTAGTAATTATTCAGATGATAGTGTATACTTACACTCAATCTTATAATTCTCATAATTCATATATTGAGAATTATAAGATTTAGCAGGTCTTTGTTCCATTCCAGATAAGGCTCCAACTCTTTAGATCTTGCTGACTTTTATAACTTGCTAACTCTTAGCAGTGCTAACTCTTAATAATTATAATTCTCAGCGTAGCTAACTTTAGTGATGGTCTAAACTCTTATGAATGACTTTGAAAAATATAAAAGTAATGACACACTATAGAGAGATTTGGAAGATAACAATATGGAGAAAACCTATGGCTAATACCATCCCTCAATATGCTTTCCTATGATTAATCTTTTTAATATTTAAATCCCTTAGTTATTGTTATTGATAAAAAAAACAACTAATGCATTCACAAGCTTCTTCCAAGGTCATACTATTAATCAAGTACTAAACTTAATGCTACTTCACTTTTATTCAAATAAAATACAAAAGTTGAATGTCCTCAAATTAATCTAATTTAAATAAAGTAAACCTAATCTTAATAAAAAAGCAAACAAGGGTTTGAATTTACCAATAAAAGGAATTTAGAGTTTCAACTTATCTCCTAATATTTTATTGAACCTATTAATCTCTTAGTTAATTCTTCAATAATAAATTATTGGCTAAAGTATAAATATCGTTATAAGCTTCTGTCGAGAGTCAAATATTTATATTTCATCCAAACAGTTACTTATATGTCTATGGTAATCATAATAGTTGAAATTCATTAAGAACAAGCCTAATAATGCCATACATGCCATCTAGGAATATTTCTATCCTACATGGAACTCATAATTGTTACCCTATAATCATGTATCAAACTATCCTAGGCTAAACACATAAATTCCTCTTTTGAGTTCATTATGTTTCCTTAAAAAATCATTACATTGGCCAAATATAAAGAAGCATTAAACATAAGATATAATAAATCAATCAAATTTATTGACTTCATAAATTAAAAGAATTAATAAAATCCAAATATATATAAGGTTCAAAAGTCTAATCCTAGATCAAAAGAATTTAGTTTATAATAAATCTAAGAGTATCAAAGTAAATAATAAAAAACATCATGAATAAGACTATTGTTGACTTTCTAGTCATACATATTATATTTTGATGATAAAAAATCCAATGTTCAATGTAATATATTAATCTATTAAGCATTGAAAGGTTTAAATACATAAGTAAGGTAAACTAAGTGTAAGTAAAGCACTAATGGAAACTCAAAAACTTCAAGACTTCAACAAAACTGAAGAGCATATTATGAATCATTCTAGCACTAGATAAGATAGAATATTTGCACAAAATTAATTAGAAAAAAAATTAATTGTGTCAACTTTCCAAGAAAACTTTATATAAGTGAATTTGGAGTTGTTTACGAAAAGTTATAGCTAAATGACTCAAGCATGCTGAAAATGGACCAAAGTGCAAAGTTTTGAAAGTTTCCAAAAATGGACTAAACTGCAAAAGATTAAAACTTTGGCAAAATCACTATAGCAACGATGATACACTATTGCAGTACTGTAGCAACAGCTAATTCTTTTGCTCCTTTTAAATAAACATTATATATCAAATTGAGAGCCTATTGGTTCTTACAACTTCATATTAGCTCATTTGGGAGTTTAAAATCTTTTGTATTTGTTCTAATTCTTGTATTAGATTTATTTAAGTGTTTGTGGGAAACACTTTGAGAGTAAAGCAATTACTCTTTTGTTGTAAGGGTTCAATTGGTACCTTAAAAACTAATTTGTTACAGAGGTTTCTTGACACCTTGGAAGTCAAGGGTATTGATTCTTGACCTTAGTCAAGGCAAGCAAGTGGAATCCTCAATGCGAGTTTCTTGAGGCATAGGTATAAGCTGTGTAGAGTGTCGAATGTATTAAACATCTGAATGCAATTCTCTCTATCCTTTACTCTCTTTATTTTCCCATTTTAGTTATCATCTGGTGCTTAATTTTTACAATTTATTTATTTTTAAATTTGTTTTCATTTTAAATAATTGCATAAATTATTCATATTAGTGCATTAATTTTTTAATTACCCAATTTACCCTTTTCCCTTATGGGCTGCTTGTCTAGAATTTTCATTTAGTTTTAGAGCCACATTCTTTAGAAATGAACTTAATCATTTTAGAGAGATCCATGGCAACCATTAATAGACCTAGCATATATAAAGATCAATCCAACACTAGACCTCGGTTCTTTGACGGAACTGATAAGGCATAATTGCATAAACTATTTTATCCTCCTAAACTTGATGTTTGTTCAATTTATCCTAATAATTTGGCTATTTATGCATATTAATGTTGTTTTATAAGTTTAAGCACTATCGGAGAAAAAATACTAGAAACCAAATGCAAACGGAGTTATTTGAGATGAGAATCCGAGAGGGGACTAAAATGCAAAAAAACAAAAATGTAAACAGTGCCAATGAACAATACGCTTGGGTTACTATTTATTCGTGATAGTGCATCGCCGGAGCGTTCAAGTCAGAAGCTCTAGCGCTATGGCATTAAATCCAAATGTCGCGACACTGGATGCTAAGCACTCTTTAAGGGTTTTTTTAATCTTATTTTTGAAATCTTAAACCTATATAAACACCCATTATTGAGCCAAGAAGGAGTTGGGCAGTAGAGAGCACAAAATTAACACTTTATTTGGGTCTTGAAAACAAGAATCAACAACAAGAAGAAGAAATTCTGCATTTTAGAGGAAGAATGTGACTATTGCATCAAGGGACATTTCCTCTTCTCTTCAATTTCGTAGTTGTTGTTGATTTTAGTATGTATAATAATGTTGTTAGATGCTCTGAACTCATGTTTTCAATTATGAACTAAGTTTTATTGCTAGGGTTACAATGTGAACTCAATATGTAGCTTGGATTGATTATTTTCCCTTATTCATCATATGGTATTGAATTGTTCAATTTGTTCTATGCTTAATGCTTCTAATTACATGACAATGTATTAGATTGATTTGGGAATCTTAATGAACTTAGAAAATGAATTTTTGTGTTGGCCATGAATAGAATGATGTATGATCATTGTGTAAAGCATGAGTTCCATATGAGATAAGAATATACTCATATGGTATATATGACCATTTAGAGAACTTGAACTTAATAAATCTTATTTCAATTTGAGTATTATAGGAATATTTATAATTGATTGAATGAGATATACTCACTTGACCATCGGAAGAGGCTTGTGAGGATATTAGAGTTCTTAGTTAACATTCATATTGATAGTTCTAACGAGAATAATTGAATTCAATTGACGTATTGAGGGATTATTGTAATCCTAGGCATTTGAGTATTGGTGCTATCACGTTTCTTCTCTTTGCTCAAATCTTGTAATTATTCTTTTTGTTTAGTTAGTTTAGATATCAAATCCATTGAATTGTCAATAGTTTAAATAAGAGTAGGAAGACACAATTTTAGTACTTAGCAAGTAGTAATAACAATTCCTCGTGGGATCGATACTCTACTCATTATATATTACTTGTGGTGATAACGTATACTTGCGTTGGTTTATGTTATACAAAATACACAACAAGTTTTTGGCGCTATTGTCGAGGAATTGTTTATTATTCTTGTTGATACTAATACTAATCTTTCTTATTCTTATTTCAAGAATGTTTCTGTCATTGTACATATTGCTGTCACTTGTTTCATTCTTTTGTTTTTCAGTTAATATGGATTGATTTATAATGGCTGGAACATCAAGTTTGTTGAGGGATTTTGCAGTACCAAGAATAAGGGACATTCATTCAAGCATTTTAATACTTGTTATTGATGTCAAATATTTTGAAATCCAACCGGAGATGGTTCAGTTATTGAAAGCATCAGTACAATTTGGTGGATTACCAAATGAAGATCCAACTGAGCATGTTGTGAATTTCTTGGACATTTGTGACCTTTGCAAATACAATGAAGTTTCAGATGATGCAATTCGACTTTGCCTATTCACATTTTCACTCTGAGATAGAGCAAAGAATTGGTTGAGATCACTACCACTAGGGTCTATAACAACATGGGATGAGTTAGTGCAGAAATTTATAACCAAATTCTTCCCACCAGCAAAGACAACGATGATGAGGAGTGCCATAACTTCATTTGTTTAGAATGATGATGAATCCTTACATGAAGCATGGGAAAGGTTTAAAGAAATGCAGAGGAAATGTCCATACTATGGCATTAAAAAATGGTTACTTGTGCAGATGTTTTATGATGAGATAGTTGGACATTTAAGGATGCTTATTGCTGCTGCAGCAGGACGTACATTTATGAATATATTTGTTGATGATGCATATGAATTGATAGAAGAGATGGCCTTCAACAATTATCAATGAAAAAATGAAGTTGCTACCTCAATGGAATCGATAGAGAGAGTTGCATATATCACTTGTGATTTTTGTGGTGGTGACCATCCAAATGACAATGTACGGAACCTAAACATTATCCAAAAATTTGTTACAAACAACAGCACAACCATAATTACAATGTCTATTATCCAGAATGGGTGAATCAAGGTGAATTAAACAAGTTAGATGAGGTTCATTACATGAATAAGGCACAAATAGAAGTAGTAAAAAGAGTACAAGAAGAAGAATTGCAGTAGCAAAAATTTCTGAGCCATTGTACTCCACAATTTTCATTGTCTATGAAGCTTGAAAGAAAGAACAATGATCTTCATTTTTCCAATGAATTTTTCCATTGCTTCAAGATCAATATGGTGATTCCGGATGATACTCAACCACCTCCAAAACACCAAGTACTAGAAGCCATCAGGGATTAAGCGCATGAAGAGATAACACTACACAAACAAAATACTAAAAGGTGGGGAAATAAGCTCGTTAATGAGGAACCAATAGATATCAGCCAATAAGGTTCAATCGTCCGGTCTAAGATTAAAAGCTTTCTGGTAAAGCTCAAAGCAAGGTGGTCGGAGTTGTTCTTTAAAAATTTTCTCATTGACCTATGATAGTCGAAGAAAAAGAATATCGATACTTATAGGCGTTAACTGAAGTTCCTTAGGCGAAATGCCTTGAATATGTAATTTGATCCACCATTAAAAAAAATAATAAAGACATCACGCTGACGATGTTAAATCAAGCGCTACTTGAGAGGCAACTCAAGGTAATTTTTTATTTTATTTATTAAATTTAATGTTTATGTTATGTTAAAAAAAAAAAAGGAAAGAATAAAAAAAAGTGGTGGAAAAAAAGAGTAAAAAACAAAAAAAAAAAAAAGAGAAACAAAACAAAAAAAAAGGGAAAAAGAATAAACAAAAAACAAAATGAGGCAACAAAAGCAGTGGGCTCCTAGGCACCACTTGTAGAATGTCTGCATAGCAGCACTGGAATTCTAGCGCTGCAGCGCTAACTCCTGAGAATTTTTCAGGCGTCAGTGCCTTAACACTGGCTGCCAATGCCACTGTGCTGGCATATTTAAGGGGAGAACCCCTCTGATTTTTTTTTTTTTTCTTTTTGACCCTTAATTTTCTCTACTTTCTCTTTTGTTTTCATTTCTCTCTTTTTGTCTTTTCTCACCCCTTTTTTCTTCTGCCACCCAACGTTTTTATAATTGTTTTTTCTCTTTCTATTTTTCCTCTTTTCTCTTTTACCTCAATTTTCTCTATTTTTATCGCATTTCAAAACCTTAACCCCTCTCGAACCTAACTCTTCATTTCACATAAATTCAATATTCTCAATTCAAATTTACCATAAAATAACCACCCAACACACATCAAAAACACATGTCCATTCTTTATTAACTCCAATTTTCACCCAAAAAAATGGAGATTTCATCAAAAATTTAAGGGGCATCCAAAGTTTAGATTAATGAATTTATTGTCCAAGATACATATTTTTGCGTCCTTACACTTAATTATTAATGAAATATTTATCATGGAAGTGTTTGAACTATATTGTGGAGTGAAAATAGTGGATTGTGTTGTAGAGTGAATTGTTGGTTGAGACTTATATTTGCATATTAATTGGAATGTGTTTGAATTTATTTACACGTGAATTATAACACATTGTGGTTGTTTGAGGGAGATTAATATTATTGTCATGGTGAGATTTAGAAAAGTTTTGAGATTTGAATTTGGTGGAAGGGTTACTATTACATTGAAGCATAAATGCAATGAGATAATGAACAACCCTTGCTACTTCATCAAGCTCTGACAGAAATTAATGACAATGATTTTAAGGATGATGAGACATTATAGAGAACATGTGTGAGGCTTCAACACATCATTCAGGGAAGTGTTTCATTTTTCTAATTTTATTGATGCCATTAGGACATGTCATGAATTAAGTTTGGGGGAGGGAAATTGACAGGACCCGCCCCAAGACCCTCTACTATAGATCCCAGCGGCCCTACCGGGCACCCCGACGAAAGTTCCTCAAAGTTTAACTATGTAAGTTGATAAATTTCGTGAGGCGAACCCCTTTTTAATTCTTACTATTACTGAGAAATTTTTTAGAATATACGTGAAAATAACTTATTAAAGTTTTCAAAAAAAACGCGCAGAGTTTTTCCTATTTTTTTGAAAGTCTAATACAAAACCTGCAAAAAAATTGCACTTCTATTTCAAACCACTTCTCAATACTACCAAATAGAACCTCCGATCCTTTCCAAAACCAAATCTAACTCAACTCAAAAATTTCCTTATGATCATAAAACTATAATACTGATAAAAAAAAAGTTAAACGATCATCAAAATATCGAAACCTCTTCTTGGTTGTCCAAAACATATGTACAATACACAAACCTAGAACTACCATACTGAAAGCAAAAAGAGTGCTATTTAGCACATTTACATTTACAAAAAATAATCTTTAGATTTGGCCCACTAATCAACAGCTTGCGTACCGAGACTTGCACCTGGGAAGGGGGATAAAAACATAAAACACAAAACGAGTGAGCTAAAGGAGCTCAATGAGTGCATTTAAGATTTCAAATAAAATAAAATTCTGTATATGTATTAATTTCTAAAAGACATGCATAAATCATGCTTCTAAAATATGTATAAAGCTGTAAAATGGTTTCTAACATCATATGCCGATGAAATCTTACCAAACGGGTTTTATTTACATCTTCAAAAAATAATATTCAAAATCTGTAAGAAATAATAATTAGCATGAATATATAAATGTATAATATGCGATGGGTAGATCAAAAACTATTAAAGCCCTCGCTCGGCCATTTTCTTTCTAAGTTAAACCAATGGTAATTATAAAGCTCTATAATCACGCAGCGACTCAACTAGCACCACATACGTGAATAGGTTACGGGGCGTCTCAACTAGCAACACCCATTGTGACATCTCAAGACATCTCACTGGCTATATAGTGGAATCCTACATCGCATACATTTAGTGAGACAATACCCCATACACATAGAGTGACTCACATGACTCGACAACCCAACTTCCCAAAGTTAGTGACGTCCCCCAATACCTGCCCATGTGTACGGGATATACCGGCTGGGTCTAATACAACACCACTATTATAATCTGGGGGTACCAATGGCCTTTGAAACTGATGTAGTAGTTTTAAAGTTGTTTCTTAAACCGAATATGTAAATGCATATCTATGGATATATATCGAAATCATAAATAATATTTATACATTAAAAGCTCATAAAACATACAATTTTATTATACGGAAACATAATAAACGAAAGATAAACAATGAAAGATTTTCACTCACAACCGCTTCGAGCTCAAATTTGATCCGGGTTTCTACTCCCATTACCGGTCTCGATTTTCTTCACCTACACGCTATAAATGACATTTAGAACCAATTCAAATGCTAGAATCTCATTTGACTATTAAACACCTTAATCGGCATACGAAGCCTGGATGGATACTACATTCTGATTTATCATTTACAGAGTCATTTAATCTAATCTAACTCACCATTCGATACCCTGAAAATTGCTTAACACCCTATAACTTTGGTTGGATATAATTGCCATTCACCTTTCTAAAATGGACAATTATGTCCCCTTTTCTTCATTTTTGATTTTCCATCAACCATATACATTTAATTGGCATAATGCACTATTTATACACAACAATTCAACCAAAACACCACTTAACCCTAACCTCCCTAAAGTGGCAGAATTTACATCCACCACCCAACATATTTCTTTTCTCAATTTCTTGTTCCAATTGCATCAAAATCAAGCCAATTTCATTCTAATACCCTAATTACATCCAATTAAAGTCACCCAAAAATCTAATTCTTACCTTACCAATTTTTTCAATTTGATGACTTCTTCAAGCTCTACACTAGAATTCAACTTAATTAAACCAAGAATACACACAAGAACATCAATTGAAGCAATCTTGAAAGTCCACATATAATCATCACAAAATAATACTTTTCTTACCTTTTTTTTTTTTTGGATTTTCACTAATGGAGGCTTCAATTGATCTTAAGAGCTTGTATTTGACCTTATTTTAGCTTGATCAAGCATGAAAATTTATTTTTTTTTAAAAAAACCTTGAAATTTCACTGTAGCAACACCCTCTTCACTTGGACGAATTTTGCTTCTCTTTTGCTCTAAGATGTTATGCTTTTAATCTCATGAAATTTCTACACACTTCTACTTTATATATAGTGCTACCTCAATTGTCCAATTTGTCCCTCAACTTACTCTAAATTTCTAATTTGCCATTGGTTAGAAACTAAGTATGTAATTGGGTCCTTTGTAACAATTTAGTTAGATTAGTCAAAGGAACTAACTAGAATTTCCAACTTGGCAATCCATGAAATTGTCTCTAATCTGTCCATTCTCTAATATATGGATTGTATTTCTCAACAAAGGCTTGTTCCATACATAACCCTTAAATGGCAATTCATGTAACAAATTTAAATTTCCTTTTCCAAGCCCATGGAGAAAAAATCCAAAAACTATTCTATGGCTGTCCGACACCCTGACCAAGTGTGAAATTACCAAATCAGGTCTAATATCTCTCACACGCACTATAAGAAACATTATTTCTAATAGGGTTAAAATCGAGTAACCCTACGGTATCTTTATTACTCTATACCAAAATCTAGGCGCCAATACTACTAATAGGGATTGGATATTACAAAAATACTTCCACATTTTCAAATGGCTTCACTTATTTATCTGTATTCTATTTGTTTCTTATTTATCTGCAATTATTTGTAGTTTACAATTATTTTTTTGGTGTATTTTATGTATTATGTATTTTGTTTTGGGTTTAACATGATTATTAGTCCATGATAAAACTAAGTGCAAAAACTATAACATTTTGGAATCAATAGATACTATGTTTGTTCATATGTTTGATTTTGATTGCAAGTTTTATCTTTAGTGATTACTTGAAACACATTGAGCACATAGTTGGATTGTTAAGTTAGTTGTTGACCTAGAAAAAATTTATGCCCAACAAGAACACAAAAGGTCTCAAACACACTCTAGAACTTGTTTGATTATTACTTGAGGCGAAATCCTAGGACATACATGATTAAGGAAGTGATTTTATGCCTTGTTTGGATCGTTTGAGCCTTCTGCGCCTACCAATATATATTTATCCATAGTCACCTATTTTGAGCCTAGTGACCATCTTTCTTTGTTAACTATAATAATACCCTAATGCAAATACATATTCCATCATTATCATCCCTCACACCATAGTAATAAGAGTTGTGGTTGTTGTTTATTCCAAAAGGTTGAAAAATTCTAAGTTTTGGGGAAAAAAAAGATAAAAAAAATAGCATATATATATATATATATACGATTCCTTAAAAAAAAGATTGCTAATAAAGAGCAACAAAGAAAGTTTCAAATTAAGTTTAGGAGTGTTCTTTGGAATGAGATTAAGGGTTTGATGTTAAAAAATAATGTGTGTTTATGGTATGATTTGAACCAAAAATGAATCCATATTATCCTACCTTTACCCTAACAATACAATATAAGCTTAATAAAGTCCTACTTGATCCTTAATCATATTTTTTTCCTACATTAGTGAAGAGTAATATAAAAAGCATGCCTATGGAGTGTATGTTTCAAAAACAAATATCCATAAAGACCACATCTTTTCTTGTAGGCATAAACCATTCCTGGTGCATTTAACTGACAATAGCGACTATACACACATACACCAAGTAATCATTTGTATGATGAAATAAGCATGATGATTAGACACATTAAATAGTCATAGTATTTAAAAAAATTTATTAGTTATAGACAATGCAATCTATGAGAATAACTATTAATCATCCATTAGCCCATAAATTTGTTTTTGAATTTATTTTATTTATTTTTATCTATCTTTGCTCAAGGACGAGCAAACTCTTAAGTGTGGGGTATTTGATAGGGCGTAATTGCATAAAATATATTATCCTCCTAAACTTGATGTTTATTCAATTTATCCAAATAATTTGGCTATTTATGCATATTAATATTATTTTATAGGTTTAAGCACTATCGGAGAAAAAATGCCAAAAACAGAATGCAAACGGAGTTATTTGAGATGAGAATCCGAGAGGGGACTAAAATTTTAAAAACAAAATGTAAACTGTGCCAATGACCAGTATGCATGAGTTACTATTCATCCACTACAGTGCATCACCGGGGCATTGGCTAAGGCATTTAAGTCAGAAGCTCCAGTGCCGTAGCATTGAATTCGAATGCCGCAACACTAGATGTGAGGCACTCTTTAAGGGCTTTTTTGTCTATTTTTAAAACCCGAAACCTATATAAACGTCTATTATTAAGCCAAGAAGGGGTTGGGCAGCAGAGAGCACAAAATTAACACTTCATTTGGGTCTTAGAAGCAAGAATCAACAACAAGACGAAGAAATTCTGCATTTTGGAGGTAGAACATCACTATTGCATCAAGGGAAATGTCTTATTCTCTTCAATTTCGTATTTGTTGTTGATTTTAGTATGTATAATGATGTTGTTAGATGCTCTGAACTTATGTTTTCAATTATAAACTAAGTTTTATTACTAAGGTTACAATGTGAATGCAATATGCAGCTTGGATTGATTATTTTCCCTTATTCATCATATGGTATTAAATTGTTCAATTTGTTCTATGCTTAATGCTTCTAATTACATGACAATGTATTAGATTGATTTGGGAATCTTAATGAACTTAGAAAATGAATTTTTGTGTTGGCCATGAATAGAATGATGTATGATCATTGTGTAAAGCATGAGTTCCATATGAGATAAGAATATACTCATATGGTATATATGACCATTTAGAGAACTTGAACTTAATGAATCTTATTTCAATTTGAGTATTATAGGAATATTTATAATTGATTGAATGAGATATACTCACTTGACCATCGAAAGAGGCTTGTGAGGATATTAGAGTTCTTAGTTAACATTCATATTGATAGTTCTAACGAGAGTAATTGAATTCAAGTGACGTATTGAGGGATTATTGTAATCCTAGGCATTTGAGTATTGGTGCTATCACGTTTATTCTCTTTGCTCAAATCTTGTAATTATTCCTTTTGTTTAGTTAGTTTAGATATCAAATCCATTGAATTGTCAATAGCTTAAATAAGAGTAGGAAGACACAATATTAATACTTAGCAAGTAGTAATAACAATTCCTCGTGGGATCGATACTCTACTCATTATATATTACTTGTGGCAATAACGTATACTTGCATTAGTTTGTGTTATACGAAATACACAACAAGAATCTACTATAACTAATGGAAAGCTAGATTGAGAATTATCTTCAATCCAATAGTTATGATTTATACTAGTTGTTGAAAATAAACTTCATATTCTTACTAAAATTGATAGTGAGGGAAAATCCATCATGAAACCTCAAAATGAATGAGATAATGATGACAAAGAAAACATGCCCACAATGCCAATGCAATGAACCAACTTCTTTATGCCACAGATAGGAAAGAATTTAATAGAATTATTGAATACAAATATGTATTTATAATTTGGAAACATTTAGAAGTTGTTTATGAGGGAACAAACCAAATAAAAGAATCTAAAATTAGTCGACTCACTAAAGAATATGAATTGGTCAAAATGGAATCACATGAAACGTGAAATGCACACACGTTTCACGACTATCATTAATCAATTAAGTTCTCTTGGTAAACATCACTCTATGAGTGAGCAAATAAAAAAGATTCTTAGATCATTACCTAAGGAATGTAGAGCTAAAATAACATCCCTTGATGATCTCATTAGTAAGTTGATGGATTGTGAAATTGAACTAAAGGATGATGAAAGAGCGAAAGCATCAAAGAAAAGGAACATCACTTTCAAAAATATAATAACCACGGAAGATAGTAATAATGAAAGTGACGATGAAAGTGATGGAGAACATGTTATAATGTTAGCGTAAATTTAAATAATTTCTTAAATTTAAAAAGTCAAATGGAAAGAATATAAGAAATTGGGACATAAAATTCATGTATGTCCTTTCCTCAAGAATAAAAAATAAAGAAGAAAGCTATTAATGTCACGTGGGATGATAGTGATGGTGAATCATCGGATGAAGAATGCAAGATATCTAACCTTGCACTCATGGCCATGGGAGACGACGAATTTGATGATCTTGATGAGGTATGTAATCAATCCTCTTTTAATGAATTATTAGATGCATTTAATGAATTGCTTGAAGATTCTAAGGCAATAGATCATAAAAATGCTATCTTGAAGAAAAAAATGTCTTATTGAAAAATGAAGTTGAAGACCTTAAAAAGGAAAGTGATATTCTTTAAAGTGAAAGTCTCTTTTTAAAAAAGGAAAAAGAAAATCTTGAAAAAGAACTTAAAATATCTAAAGAATGCATCCAAGAGCTAAATGAGAACCCAAAAATCAATGAAATAATTTTAGAAAATGAAGCCATTGAAAAGAAAGTCATTGATTTACAAGAAATTGTCTTAAAATTCATAAATGGGCAAAAGAATTATGAAAAATTACTTAGTTCTCAAAAATGTGTGTTTGATAAGGGAGGCATAGGATATTAGCCATTCCTAAAGCAAAAATCCTTAAAAAATTATTTTGTAAAATTAAGTTTTAAAATAGAACCTAATTCAATTTGTCATTTTTGCAGTAAAAATGGTCATAAAATTTATAATTGTCCTTTCAAGATGTTTAGGAAAAAAATTTAGGTTCTAAAAAGAACTTTCTCTACGAACATTCAAGGACCCAAAAAATTTAGGTACCTAAAATTTACACTTGAATCATTCTTGTAGGTAACTAAAAGGAAAAGGAATAATTGGTTTTTAGATAGTGGATGCTCAAGACATATGACCAGAGATTCATCAAAATTCAAAAGCTTTACCAAAATCAAGAATGGGGGATATGTAATGTTTGGGGATAATGCCAAAGGGAAAATCCTTGGCGTAGGTAATGTTGAAAAAGACTCAACTATATTAATTGAAAATGTATTCCTTGTTAAGAATTTGAAGCATAATTTACTTAGCATTAGTCAATTGTGTGATAAAAGCTTATAAAATCATCTTTGAGTCTACTTGTTTGGTAATTATCATTAGTTATAATAAGACCTTGTTTATAGAAAATAGCATAACAATGTTTACACATTAATATTGAGTGTGTATCCTCACATGATAAATGTTTCTCTGCATTGTATGATGATTCTTGATTATAGCATAAAAGATTAGGACATGCAAGCATGCATTTGATTTTTAAAATTTCCAAAATTGATCTTATTAGAGGACTTTCCAAATTATCTTTTGAAAAAGATAAAATTTGTGAAGCATGTCAATTTAGAAAACAAACAAAATCATCTTTTAAAAATAAATATCACATTTCCATAACTAGACCACTTCAATTACTTCACTTGGACTTATTTGGACCAACTAGAGTTGCTGGCCTAGGTGGCAAGCATTATGCATTTGTGATAATCGATGATTTCACAAGATTTACATGGCTTTTGTTTTTGGCTCAAAAAGATGAAACTTAAAATGGTTTTATAAATTTTTGTAAGAAAGTTCAAATTGAAAAATAGTGTTCAATCTCATGCATTAGGAGTGATCATGGTAGTGAATTTAAAAATCATTCTTTATTAGTATTTTGTAATAATCATGACGTCCAACATCAATTCTCTTCACCTAGAAAACTTTAACAAAATGAAGTTGTTGAAAAGAAAAATAAGGCTATTCAAGAAATGCTTTACCACAATATTTTTGGGCAGAAGCAATTAACATTATTTGTTATGTATTAAATAGAGTATTGATTAGACCTCATTTGAATAAAACTCCTTTTGAGCTTTGAAAAAATAGAAAACCAAACATTGGATATTTTAAAGTCTTTAGTTGTCAGTGCTTTATATTGAATACTAAGGATAATATTGGCAAATTTGATTTAAAATTCGATATTGGAATCTTTCTTGGCTATTCTATTACTAGCAAAGCATATAGAGTTTTTAATAAAAGAACCTTAGTCATTAAGGAAACCATGCATGTAATGTTTCATGAGACTAATAAATCTATGGCCAAGAATGCACAAGAAGATGAAATAGCTAAAATCAAAAATGGTGTGCGTAAAGTTCAACTAGAAGAAAGCAAAAAGGATGAGCTAAATGAAATTTCTTCCAAAGCAAAAAAAAGGATTCAAGAAAAGAAAAGAAGAAGATCAAATTCAAGAAGAGGAAGGTGATAATAATGCCCAATCACTTCATAGGGCACTGAGATTTGCATCTTCTCACCCTTTAGATAATATCATTGGTGATCTATCATATAACATCAAAACTAGATCATCACTTAGGTACATTTACAATAACATGGCATTCATATCTCAAATTAAGTCTAAGAACTTCCCTGAACCCTAAAATATGAACATTGGATAATCGCAATGTAAGAGGAGTTAAATCAATTTGAGAGAAATCAAGTTTAGACATTAGTACCTAGACTATAATATCAATCTGTAATAGGCACTAAATGAGTCTTTAGAAACAAAATGGATGAATCTGGAATAGTTATTAGAAATAAGGATAGATTAATTTGCACAGGGGTATAATCAAGAAGAGAGAATTAAGTTTGATGAAACTTATGCACCTGTAGCTAAACTTGAATTCATTTGAATATTACTTGCTTACGCATGTTATAAAAAGTTCACTTTATATCAAATGGATGTGAAAAGTAAATTTTTGAATGGTTTCATTATGGAAGAAGTCTATGTAAAACAACCTCATAGCTATGAAAATAAAAAGTTTCTAGATCATGTATATAGGTCGTATAAAGCATTATATGGTTTAAAGCAAGCGTCTAGGGCATGGTATAAACATTTAAGCAAATTCCTTATTGAAAATGGTTTTTCAATAGGAAAAGTTGATAACACATTATTCATTAAGCATAAGGACCATGACCATAACATACTTATTATGTAAATTTTTATTGATGATATCATTATTGGATCCACTAATGAATCTCTATGTAAGGAATTTTCAACTTGTATGAACAACGAATTTGAGATGAGCATGATGTGAGAACTCAAATTTTTTCTTAAACTTCAAATCAAGCAAATGAGAGATGAGATCTTCATCAATTAATCCAAATACATCAAAGATCTTCTCAAAAGATTTGAATTGCAAAATGTAAAGAGTGTGTCAACTTCAATGAGCTTATCTACCAAGCTCGATAGAGATGAGAAAGGATAAGAAATGGATACCAAGTCGAGGTATAATCGGTTCTATTTTTTATTTAACTACTAGTAGACTGGACATTATGTTTAGTGTATGCCTATGTGCGAGATTCTAATCATGTCCTAAAGCCTCACATTTAGTCGCTATAAAATAAATTTTAAAATATTTACATGGCATAATAAACCTAGGGTTATAGTACTAAAAAGGCATTTAATTTAACTTCACTGGTTATTCGAATGCTGACTTTGCCAGATGCAAAGTGAATAGAAAGAGCACAAGTGGGATTTATCATTTCTTAGGTCAATCACTTATCTCATGGACTAGTAAGAAACAAAATTCTGTTGCTTTGGATTTGTCATTTCTTAAGTCAATCACGTCAACTGCCAAGGCTAAATATATTGCCGCTAGTAGTTGTTGTGCTCAAACACTTTGGATGAGACAAACCCTTAGGGACTTTGACGTTGAAATAGGAAATACTCATATTATGTGTGACAATACAAGTCCTATAAACCTGACTAAAACTCCTATTCAACACTTTTAGACCAAACATATTGAAATTAGGCAACATTTTTTGAGAGATCATGTCCAAAAGGATGATATTACTTTGCAATTTATACCTACCGATGACTAACTTATAGACATTTTCACAAAAACTTTAAATGAAGATAGGTTTTACAAAATTATAGGATGCATGATGAAATCTCCAACATTGTTAAAAGGAATTACATTTAATGCCTTTTGTTGATGACAAAATGAGGAGAGATGTATTTTGATAATTTTGATGTCATTATTCGATGCTTTTGTACAAACTTTATTAAATTTTTTTAAGCTCTACATATATAAAGGGGAGTTATATTAATCTATTAAGCATTGATAGGTTTAAATACATAAATGAGGTAAACTAAGTACAAGTAAAGCCATCATGGAAACTCAAGAACTTCAAGGCTTCAATAAAACTAAAGGGCATATTGGTAATTATTGTGGCACTGTATAAGATAGAAGATTTGCACAAATTTGATTACAAAAGAAAGATAATTGTGTCAACTTTGCAACGAATTTTACAGAAGAGAATTTGGAGTTGTTTACGAAACATTTATGGCCAAATTACTCAAGCATGCTGAAATTGGACCAAAGTGCAAAGTTTTGAAAGTTTTAGAAAATAGACTAAAATGCAAAAAAATCAAAACTTTGGCATGATCACTGTAGTGGCATTGTAGCAACGGTCAAGTAACTATAGCAAAATTGTACCAACAGTATTACACAGTTGAAGTATTGTAGCAACGACTTATTATTTGGCTCCTTGTAAATATTTTACTTATTTGAAGCTCTTCACAATTGGAAAAGCATCATTTCAATTTGAAAGCCTCTTTGTTCTTACACATTCATATTAGCTCATTTGGGAGTTTAAAATATTTTGTATTTGTTATAATTTTTGTATTGGGTTTATTTAAATGTTTGTGGAAAACACTTTGAGAGTAGAGTAATTACTCTTTTGTTGTAGGGATTCAATTGGTACCTTGGAAACCAATTTATTATAAAGGTTTCTTGACACCTTGAAAGTCAAGTGTATTGATTCTTGACCTTAATTTAAAGTAAGCTAGTAGAATCTTCAACGTGAGTTATTTGAGGCGTGGACGTAGTTGTGTTGAGTGTAATTCTCTCTATCCCTCACTCTCTTTATTTTTCCATTTTTGTTATCATCTTGTGCTTATTTATTACAATTTATTTGTTGTTAAATTTGTTTTCATTTTAAATAATTACATAAATTATTTATATTAATGCATTAACTTTTAAATTACCTAATTCACCACCTCCCCTCTCCTTTCTTAAGTTACATATCTACAATTTTCAACCATAAGAATAAAAGGAGGTAAGAAAACTAAACAAGGTGATACCCTGGATTGCTTCTCCCTTTCTTGATTGATGAGTAAGTTTTGATCTTCAATCTTCAATTCTTTTTTTGATCTCTTGTTTTTGTGTTTATCTTTTGTTTGCTCAATTGCTCTGTGTTGTTCTTCCACTTTGGCAGTGGAAAATGGTCTTTTTATAGGTTTTCGTAACCCTGGAGTCGTGTGGCTTTGAATCCAAGTCGTATTAGGAGTTTTAAAATTTGGACTTTTAGTAGCACAAGTACCGCGACGTTGGCTTGTAGGTGTCATAGCACTGAGACCTTGGAAATGATGGTGGTGGACTTTTGGCTGGCTGCAGCGGTATTGGCTAATAGGCATCATAGCGCTATAAGCTCTAACTTGGGTGTCGCAGCACTCGTTTATGAGAGTTGTAGCGCTTGCCCAAATTTTTTGTTTTTCTATATTTTATGTCTGATTTCTTTAGTATCTTCATGTTGTGGGTAGAAAATCTATATTTAATCAATAACCTCAAATAAATAGCCAAATACTCATAATTTAAAACAAAACTTAAGTTTGAGAAGATAGAATTAATAGTCTATATACCCCTCCCCCTATTTGTCATATGGAATGCTTCTATAAGTTTATGAACGATGCCCTACATACATGTTATGGATATTATAAGGCAACGCGTTAAACCATACATGTTGAGGTTAATAAATATATATAATTCTTCTATCACTTATATCCTAGAAGAACAAAGATATAGTTTATCACCGACTCTATAAGTTCGACTATGACTTATATCCAGATTTGTGTTTTTATAAATAATATCTACAAATACTTTTGTGATATTATTTAACCCTACAAACAAATTTGTTTTTCAAGGTTTACACTTGTGGCTACAAGACTTCCTAAAATATAATCTCGGAGCATCATGATATACAATTCACCCATATGAACTAACAGATCCCATATTTACGCATACCAAACTTTATGAGCATCAGACCATACCCAACGACACCTAGAGGTCAGACTATAAAAGGTTTCTAATATGTGTTGAATCTACGTATAGTGGATCACTCACAAGCCTACCATGGCACTCATTTCAAAAGACCACAAATATTACTTAACTCGAGAATATCTTCCATTAATAGCTTTATGGGATGTCTATTAGAAATCCTTATAAGTCTATTTAGTACCCAGTCCTTACTGAATACCTACATGCCTATATGAGCTTCCATTAAGCTTATAGTTCTCTAAGACTAACCATCTGGATGATCACTGATCTAGAAGGGTTCATCAATTGACCCACATCGATGAAGATAGATGATGAACGAGGTCTTCTAGAACATACTGCATAATGACATTTCATAGCCCTATTTATAACTTCTTATAACTATGTCATTACTAATATATTCCTAAGCCGTTGTCTCATTGTAAATAAGGTTCTAAATCAGAATTTGCTAACTCTTAGAACTACTAACTCTTAGCAATTCTAACTATTATCATTGCTAACTCTTAGCGCTGACCTAAACTCCTTTAGATCAGATCTAAACCCCTTTAGATCTACAATGTTTGAAAATTAAAAAACTTGATGCCATATATTTAATATTAACAATTTTATTAGAAATGTTTATTATATAAATATTAAACAATTAATATTCATATAAAATTAAAATAACACGTAAGCACCATCTCTAACAACTTCAACTTGCTTAATGCCATCTATAATGATATCTAATATCTATCGACTCTCACATGTTTCTCAAAACCCTAAAAGTTAAGGCTTGAATGGGTCTACTACATTATCTATAGAATGTTGTTACTGCATTAAAGGGTGCAAGCATGTGATTGTGTACATGTTGAAAATTTTAAAATAATATAATCAACATATACATATTAATACTTGATCAAAAATTGTACAAGAATCGAATACATACCTTTGTAGATGATTCGGTAAAGATTATTGAACCTTAAAACCTTTGACCTCACAATGAAGTCCTCCCTTGAACAATTCTAGACTCCAGCTTTTGATGGGATTATAATAGCTAGAATGGTAGCTATGATGTATAATTTGTGCAAGAATCAATCTAAGTTCAACACTTGAACTAGTTCGTGCATCAAATGCTTAAAGATTGAGTTTAGAGACAAAAATGTAACTTTTTCAAAGTTGTAATTTTCTCTTAAATACTTTGCACGAATTTTTCATTCAACAATTGAATTCCCTACAAAATAAAACTTAATTCATTTATTTTATTTAGTCTAAGACATTTTGTGAACACATGTCTAACATGTATCCATGTTTAGCCTTACAAGGCCGCGAATGAGTGACAAATGTCACTCATCATGCAAACACTTTGCGTGGGTGACATTTGTCACATGTAACTCTATGCATACTGTCATTTGTTACACAAATGGCCATGTTTAGCCTTACAAGGCCACGAATGAGTGACAAATGTCCCTTATCATGCAAAGACTTTGCATGGGTGACATTTGTCACATGTAATTCCATGCATACTGCATTTGTCACATAAATGGCCATACATGATGCCATATGTACATTTTGCTTTTCCATTCAATAGGGACCTATTTGTAACATTTAAAAACTATGGTTCCCACTTTTTAAATAGATCCTAAAACTTATCCTGCTTTTCGAAACCTTTCCGGATCAATCCTTACCATTACCCCTATGCTCAATGAGTATACTTTATATTGTGAGACTCTTTAAGTTCATACCCGTTTGTCTTACGGAACACTCCTACAAGTCTGTGAATGATGCCTCACACACTCGTTACAAATATTACAAAATAGCGCGTTACACCATACAAGTTGAGGTCAACCATATTCGTATAATCCCTCCGTCACCTATATCTTTAGAAGAGCAGAGATATAGATTATCACCGTTAAATCTCTATATGCTCGAGCGTGGACTTATCTCCAAATAGTATTTTCATAAATAATATCCGCAGACTCCTTTGTAATATTTTTTACCCTTATGAAAAAATATTTTTTAGGGTTTTATGCTTGTGGCCATAAGACTTCCTGAAATATAATCTCAGAGTATCAGGATATACAACTCACCCATATAAGCTGATAGATCCCATATCTACATACAGTGGACTTTAAGAGCGTTCGACCATACCTAACGACACCCAACTGTCAGACCATGAAAGGTTTCTGACATGTGTGGAACCAAAGTATGATGGATCACTCACAAGCCTACCATGGCACTTAGGTCAAAGGATCATGAATACTACTCAACTCAAGAAGACCCTCCATTAATAGTTTTATGGGATGTCTATTTAAGGTTCTCATGAGTCTGTTTAGTACTCAGTCCTTACTGAATACCTGCATACCTATATGAACTTCTGTTAAGTCCATGGTCTGCTAAGATTAACCATCTGAACAATTCAAATGTAGACATACACTAATCTGAAAGGAATACCAATCGAACCATTTTGGTAACCATGGATCAGGAACAATGTTTTCAAGAACATATTGTGCAATGACATTTTTTAACACCATTTGCAACTCTTTGCAACTATATCATTACTATATTATTCTCAGGTCTTTGTCCTTATTTCAGACAAGGTTCTAACTCTTTAAAATTACTTACTTTAGCACTGACCTAAATACTTTTAAATCAAATTTAAACTCTTTTAGATCTACAATGTCTGAAAAGTTACAAGCTTCTTACCATATAAATATGTATTAACAATTATTACTGAAATGTTTACTGTAAATCGAAATAGCACATAAGCACCATCTCCAACAAATGTATCATGGATACTATTACATATCTGGTAGCCAAGATCCCTCTAATTATATAGCATTCATGCTCCATATGAGTAGATTTTTTGTATACCTATAACTCATTGGCTTGAGCAATTGCCTTGTTATTGTTGCAATATAATGGGATAGGATCCACTAAGCTTAGAACTATTTTAATTTTTGCAACTGACTTGCATATCCATACTACTTTGTTTGCACGCTTTCAGAGCCACAACATATTTTACCTCTAAGGTAGAATCAACTATGGACATTTGGATTGCACTCTTCCAACGGACTGCGACACCATTGAGTAGAAAAACATAACCAGATGTTCAACATCACCTCTTTATAAGTCTAAAGATCCTTTTTTTCAACTAAGAAAACACCAAAGGAAACTTCAAGTATCAAACCATACCTAATAGGTTATATTGATATTCTTTTTGTCCTATTATGAGGGTGTGTTAAAGATATATCACTTGATTGAATATAAGGTTCCATCATTGGTTCATAAATTCTTAGATTGACTTCATCAAGTTCAATCCTTTGAACATCCTCACGACCCATGAGAAAAGTTTCTCTAAGTTAGTGGCATTAGGAGCAACGAACACTTTTTGTTCCTCTAAACCATAGAATTAGTATCCCATCAAGTTTATCCTTTTGCACAACTCTTATGTAAGTAGGACAACCCAATGTTAATATACTTGAAATTGGGTTTCCTCCCAATCTATATCACATATCAAATAAAAGTAACAACTTTCGATGGAACTATGTTAAAAAAAGTAAGTAGCAGTTTTTATAGCATAACCCCATAGATATTCTGAAAAATCGGTGAAGCTCAACATCTATAGGACTATAATGAGCAAGAATCCCATTCTCCATTAAATAATGTACGAATTTACTGCTTATATATTCACCACCTAGATCTAATCAAAGGCATTCAATATACATAATGATTTATTTCTCTATTTCTAGTTGGAACCTTTAAACGCTTCAAAAATTTCTGACTTGTATTTCACCAAACACACATGTCCGCATCATGACAAATCACTGATAAAAACAACAAATTATTAAAATTCACTTATGGCAGTATGATTATTTGGACTATATACATCACTATATACCAGTTCCAATAAATTAGTGTCCTAGTACCCAACACCCACATAAGAATTTGGTCATCTTCCCTTAAATATAAGTTTAATAAATTGGATAAATTTTTATAATCAGATTAGGTATCTGACCATCTTTATCCATACAAGATAGTCGTCTTATGCTTATATGACCTAATCTCATAAGCCATAAAGTTTTTTGAAGTACTATTTATTTGCTCACTTGTGCATTTAAGACATTTCTTATTGTGCCTAAGATATAATGGTTATTCATTATTTGACACTCATTTAGTAAAACATTATTAATATCATATAAATATAAGAACTATTCCTAATGTATTCATAATGACCTTTCTTTTTTACACGGGGAATGATATGATTTTCCTGATAGTGTTTAGCACAAAATAGCAACTATACAATATAATTATTCTGCCAAAAGAAAAAAGTAACTTAAAAGTCCTAACAACTATAATGTCTAGGAAATCCCCATTTTTTATACAAAATTGTACTTCTCATTTCCATGGCTTCCTAGCATTCCTCAAATCATTTAACATATTGCAGATATAAGAAGGACATGCGATATCTCATACCTCTGGACATCTATCATCAAATGTTAATGATTGTTAAACAGATACCTAAAGGGTCTATCTTTTCTAAAGTAAGGTGCCTTAAACAGTAATGTTTACTATGTCAAACCTCACCACAATGGAAACACTTTCCATTGTAACTATTCTCTATTTGTGGTTTAGATATATCAAATAATTTTTTTAGATGGAGAATAATACTACTTGCACAATTGATGTGCATATGCTTCTACTAAAGATCATTAGATATCAAGGCTAGGATATATGATTTAACTCTCAAATCATCATCAACCTATTTCTAATAAATTTCTACTTCTTTTGAAGAAACATTATTAGAAACACTTCTTATCTTCTTATGATCAATGATATATTGAAACTTGTTTGAATCTAGAGTAATTATCAAATTCGTGAGTAAGTCAAAATAGTTTTCATGTACCCTATAGTTTGTATGCCTGTATCAAGTGTATTAATGGATTTATTCACCTTATATCTATAAGACACTCATCATATCTTTATAAGATAAAAGGGGAAATTTGTAGCGAAATGTCTCTAATCGTTAATGAATAATGCTTTAGATCATGGATATAACTATTATACATTTTTTTAATCTAAAGACGCCCTCCCACTACATTATATAATCCCTTTAATCTCTCAAACAAAATAAAATGTAAGTTTAAACATTTTAAAACTATACAGTAAGAAGTGGACCCTATTTGTATTTTACCCCAGCCTCACACTTTAGGAATATTGATCTTTGTAAACCCAAAAGGTAGACAACTCTTGTCAATTGTATCTCATGCAACTCTTACCACTAATCTTAAATACACTTTATCCTCACACTTTAGCAATAATGGTAAGTGTATTCCAGATTAACTTGTTAATGATAAAAACTATGTTACTGATACTACCCTCACGCTTTAGTAATATTAGGCAATGTATTTACATATATTTATCTCATCTCATGTTTAATCGACATATTCTAAATCACACTGATCGATCCCCCACACTTTAGCAATATTGGAAAGGTTTGAAGTGACCCATCTAACATTATATTGATAAGACAGACCATTTTATAATATTATCTCATAATGAAATACTATTTAATCTAATTAAGAGAGATTTTTGAACTCTTATCCCCATCTCATGAGGATGTGATTCTCAATTACACAGTTATTTTGTGCAAGCATAACTAACCCCGCCAATAGGGCTCCTATTATGGTTAACAGTACAAACAAATGATATACAACTTATAAGATAATTATATAACAATTATATAGCTCAAATAAGCTTCATATACATCAAAATTAAATATGAGTGAACCGCGTCAATGCCATGACACCAGCCTACCAGCGTTGCAGCGGTGAGGTCAATTACCTCCAGTGTCGGAACACTAGGCTTCTAGCGCTGCAGAGTTGAAGACAAAACCTCTAGCACCGCGGTGTCAGCCTACTAGTACTGTGACACTATGGTCAATTACCTCCAATGTTGTGGCGCTAGGTATCTAGCGCTGCGGCACTGAAGACTGGAATATTCAATGCCGCATCGCTTAGATGTCACTACCACTGTATTTGCTTGAGTTATTACCCGATGTTGGACTTTTAACACTTGAAATGCATCAACCACAGCTTCAAGACATCCCAACCAACACAAAAACAATCTAATATCCCAAAAAAGCACACAAACATACTCTAATACCAATTGAAATAGTGTTATATTACTAGGTGCTTGCATGTGAATAGTGTTCATTGAATTTTAAATTTTCCATGTCATACACATAAAATATGCAGCAGAATGAAAACTTAATTTCCTATTCAACAAACACACGCTTAATTGAAATCTTGTTACACTAACAAGTTCAAGAATTTACCTTGGAAGCCTTTTAATTTTGTTTTCAACCTAGAGCTTACCTTGAAGTGCTCCCTTTAGCAATTCTAGACCCCAATTCAGAGGGATTGTGAGAGAGAGAAGAGAAAAGATTTACAACTTTTGTTCTTTTCTTTTTAAAATGACCAAATCTTTTTTATTGAGGAAGAAGAGAAAATTTCTTCATTTTTATACTATCCATTTATCAAAACAAATGGCCTCCACATGCCATTCCCATTTATCTATTTTGTATGGTCAGCCACCACCCATCAAAGAAGACAAATTCTTCAATTTTATTTTCCCTTTTAATTGTCAACAAATAGCCTACAAAGTCCATGCTTCCATGTCTCTCGCTTGATTAATAATACAAAATAATTTTTGTATTTGTTAATTCATTTTGCCAATTAAAATAATACAAAAAATATTTGCTTTATTTTAATGCCCATTACTTGTCACATAAGTAATCTCTCTTTTGTAAAAAAAAAAAGGTCAAACAATGAAGGATTATAATATTGCTATTTGTCACCATCCTATTGGTTAACAATTTTTATTAGCTAATTAAATTATTTACTTAATACTTAAGCATTGACAAGTGCGTATCCCAAGGGATCTTGAAATAAAATTCCTAGCATACTGAAATTTCTTATATCAAACTGTTCAATCCAACCTACTACCTCAGTGCTCAAAAAGTACACTTCATATTGTGAGACTCCCTAGGTTCATGCCCAGTTTGTCATATGGAACTCTTTCATAAGTTCGTGAAGGATGCCCCACACGCACGTTACGGATATTACAAAGTAGCGCACTAAACCATACAAGTTATAGTTAATTCATAATGTATAATCCTTTTATCACCTATATTCTAAAAAAAGCATAAATATAGATCATCACCTTCAAATATCTATAGGCACGACCATGAACCTATCTCTAAATTTGTATTTCTATAAACAATATATGTAAACACTTTTGTGATATTGTTTAACCTATGAAAAAATCTTTTTTGGGGTTTATGTTTGTGGCCACAAAAGTTCTTGAAATACAAACTCAGAGATTAAGGTATACAACTCACCCATGTGAGCTGACGGATCCTCTATCTACACACACCAGACTCCATAAGCATCAGACCATACTCAACAACACCCAAATAGAAAATCATGAAAGGTCTTTGATATTGGTGGAATATAAGTATGATAAATCACTCATAAGCCCACGATGGTGCTCAGGTCAAAGGACTAAGAATACTATTTAACTCAAAAAGACCTTCCATTGATGGCTTTATAGGATGTCTATTAGAGGTCCTCGTGAGTCTGTTCAGTACTCAGTCCTTTACTGAATACCTACATGTCTATACTAAAACTTGTTGATTAATATTAGGTGCATGCATGTGGTGTATATGTTTATCATGCAAATATACATATCTCATGCATATACATACACAGCGAAAGTCCAAAAATTAATAGTGAACATAAATTATACACATTAAACAATTTAATACAAATTGAGAATATAACCTTTGAAGTCTTTGAATTAAATTTACTTGAAGTCCACTAGAAATGAAACTGTTGTCAATTCTAACAATCAACAATGGTAGGATTTATTGTTTATAATAGTAGCCTATAATCCAGCAGTTGGTTTAACAATTAAACACTTTAGATTAACTTTTAGTCTAATAAATATATTTTGTTTTAACCTTGAACAATTAAAACAAATCAATTGGTTATTACAATAAGTAGCCTAAAATAGAAGTAGAATAATAGTTCTTAATTTCAACACTTGAAATTAAAAACCAAAAATAATTTCCTTCTCTCTTTCTCCAAAAATTTAGCCAGCCACTCAATTGTAGAACTTATCAAAATTTGTGTTAATTCTAGCTTATAACTTAAATAGATTTCATTTAACAATTAAATTTTGCTTTAATTTGTATTTGCATTTAACTTAACCTAACTCAAGCTAACATTTAACTCTAGTTAAGTTAGGTTTAACTTAACTCTTAAGTTTAGTAAATATCTAACTAACCTAACCTAACCCTAGTTAACTAACTTAACCTAGGTTAGGTTAACCACTACTTAACCATCAAGTAAAGTTAGAATCTAATTAACTTAACTATATGGTTAACTTTTAACCATAGTTAAGTTAAATTATTTACTTAACTATTAAATAAATAAATATTTTGATTATTTAACAATTAAATAATTAATTAAGTGAAATTACTCTTAAGTCCTTACTAGGTTACAAAATTAACCCAAAGTGAGTCCCATTATAACCATATACTTTAGTTAACTTAACCATAGTAATTTGTTAAATTTTTACTGGATTAAACTATTCACTCCGGTATACTGCCCAGTGCATAACAAGTACACTTCATATTGGGACTCTATAGATCTATGCTCGATTCATCAAATGGAACTATTCTATGAATCCATGAATCCATGCCCCGTGCACATATTATGGATATTACAAACCAGTGCGTTAGACCATAAAAGTTGAGATCATTACGCATATATATGATCCTTTCATCAAATAAACCCTGGATGTGTAGGACATAGACTAGCACTTTCAAATCCCTATAAGCTCATCCATGAACTTATCTCCAGATTCGTATCTTAATGAATAATATATGCAAACACCTTTACTATATTGTTCAACCATGTAGAAAACTTCTTTTCCCATGTTTATTGCTTATGGCCATAAGACTTTCTAAGATATAATCTCAGAGCATTAGATATACAACCCACCTATGTGAGCTAGCAGATCCTGTATCTACGCACACCGAACTATATGAGCATCGAACCATACACAGCAACATGGAAAGGTCAAACCATGAAAGGTTTCAGACGTCCGTGGAATCAATGTATGGTAGATCACTCACAAGTCCACCATGGAGCTAAAGTCAAAGGACCATGAATACTACTAAACCCGAGAGGACCTTCCTTTAACAACTTCATAGGATGTCTTTTGAGGTCCTCGTGAGTCTACTCAGTATCCAGTCCTTACCAAATACCCATATGCCTATACGAACTTCTACTAAACTCATGTTCAGCTAAAAACAACCATCTATACCATACAAATATAGACATACACTGATCTTATACAAAAGGATATAGATCAGGAACTAATATTTGAGAACATACTTGAAAAATGACATTTTCTATCACTTATTGCAATCTTTGCAACTATATCACTTCTAGTAAATTCTCAAGTCATTGTCCTATTTCAGATAAGGCATCTAACTCTTAGAATTGTGCTGACTCTTATAACTTGCTAACTCTTAGTAGTGCTAACTCTTAGCATATATAACTTTCAGCGTTGCTAACTTTTAACCCTAATCTAAACTCTTTAGACCAAATCTGAACTCTTCAAATCATACAATATTTGTAATGTTACAACCATAATATCATTTAATAATATGTAATTTATGATTAAATAAAATATGCATTGTATAAATATTATCTTTTTGAAATATTCATACAAAATTGGGATGGCACGTAAGCACAAACCTTAACATATATGAGCTTTCACTAAAATCATGGTATGCTAAAACTAACCATCTTGACAATCCAGATATAAACATACACTAACCTGAAAGGGTTCACCAATCGACCTGCATCAATAAAGATAGATCAGGAACAAGGTCTTCGAGAACATACTGCATAATGATATTTCCTAGCACCATTTGCAATTCCTTGCAACTATGTCATTACTAATATATTCTCAGGTTGTTGTCTTATTTCAAACAATGTTCTAACTCTTAGAATATGCTAACTCTTAGAATAGCTAACTCTTAGCACTACTAACTCTTAGCACTCTAACTCTTAGCACTCTAACTCTTAGCATTGCTAACTCTTAACACTAATCCAAACTCCTGTAGATCAAATATAAACTCTTTTAGAATTACAATGTCTAAAAAGTACCAAGCTTTGTACCATATATTTAATATTAATGATTTTATTTAAAATATGTATTGTATAAATATTAAACAATTAATATTTATAAAACATTAGAATAGCACGTAAGCACCATCTCCAACAATAGTATATATCTATTTTATGCTTATCAACAGGTCTAGTGCTTGTGTAAGTCTCAGAACGTATTCATAACCATTAACACCTTTCAACCCATGACCTATTACTGAAAAACACCCTCAACGCATTAAGATAGACCTATATACCAATAGCCAAAAAGGCGGGTTGACTCAGACTATACTTATAAACGCGTTGGAATAATGAAATGCTTCGTTGCTAATTGGAATAACTTTACAAGCATCTGTATTCTTTGCATAATCAGCTTACATGTTCATACCAGAAATGCATTTTCAATCTTAGCCTTTTCACAAAAGAAAAAAGTACTTGCACTACTTGCATCTTCTGACCAAACAAGATGCTACTTCTTCTAACAAACTAATAGTGTTAAGATATCTAAAGTAATTTAGTGCAAAAGATAAATTAAAATGAAAAACATATCTGTAATTAGAGACTGGACAAGACAAAGAAATGCCAATCTCATTTTCAAAGTCAAACCAATAGTCTAAGATTGAATAACATGTACTCTTCATAAACTAAAACTAGTAAGTTTTGTTGTCTCTTTATTACGATGAGAGATTCTTTTTCTTTTATAAGCTCGAAAGTCTATGCTATATAGATCCTCTCTTACCCAATTAGTATCATTTTTAGCAGATGTATTCCATCGATTGAAATAAAAAGGTATCATATAATGAGGATTCAAGTATAAATATATTTAACTATATAAGATAATGAATTCACACAAAAGGTGGCCAAATATGTTAGAGGAAAAAATGCCTTTAGGAAAGATCACTGTTACGGCCTGGATTCTAATTAAAAAAGACATTGACCACCAAATTTAACTTCTTCGAGAATCTAAATCCTTGGCTGAGATGATGGATAGAACATTGGAGTAGAAGAAGAGAATCCTATTAATTTTAACTTTTATCTCAATCTCAAGTAGTTTAGTCTCCAATGAAGTAGGATTAGATCAATCTCAAGATCTATAAGAGATACATTTTGAATTGTAATTGAAAGCAACTGAAAGCATGAGCTCCATTTACAAAAGTGTCCAAGTAAATTAATTGCTCGACCTATATCTTAGGGAAAGAAGGTGAACCTAGTTAAGTGTCTGATAGAGACTGATAAAGACTATTATTTATATCTTTATAAACATGAATTTTACTTTAAATCATTGAATATTTGACTATTCATTGCGTTTATTGATAAAATATAAGTTTTCAACACCACTGTATAAAGATTCTGGAAAATTAGACAAATATCAAAGGAAGTGAAGAGAATAACTTAGCGTCACAACGCTCCTAAACCATCATTACAGTGCCTGAGACAGAGAGTCTAATGACATGACACTCCACACTTACCGCCATAGCACTTTTCCAAGTCTCAACACCAGGGTGCTCAAGCACTAATGCCTCAACACCTAAAGGAGAGAATGAAGCATCGTAACACCCATGCAACAAAAAAAGAAAGAATAAATTTTTGGACTCTAAATTTGACTTGGATTCGAAGCAGTCGACCTTTAGGGTTAAGAAATAAAAAGACCTCTTTAAGAGTCCAAACAACAAACAAGCAAGTGCAAACACAAAAACACAAAAATAAAAGAGATTAAACCAAGATTGAAAATTGAAGAACAAAAATTATGCAGCAAGCAAGACAGAGAAAGAAGCAATTTAGGGCATCAACCTTATTTAATTTCTTCTCTTTGTCTTATTTTTATGGACTTGATAATTCTATCTTTTAATATTTGCTTCGATACTCTTATTTTCATCATGAACTAACTTTATTTATTTAGGGTTTAGCTTTAGAACCCAATATGTAGTTGAACTTTATTATCTTTTTAATTTTATGAACTCAATAAAGAAGAATTGTTTATTCTATCTTGTACTTAATACTTTCTTTATATCTGGCCAATATATTCATTGTTTGAAGAACCATAATGAACTCGACAAATGAATTTATAAGCTTAGCCTAGGATAGGTTGATATATAATCATAGTGTTACTACTATAAGTTCTATATATAGCATATATAACATTGGTAGACCTAATTTGAATGAGTTTTATTCTATTCTGACTACTATAGACATATATGTAATTGTTAAGATGAAGTATAGTTATTTGACCATCAAAAGAAGTTTATAATGATAAGAGAGTTCTAGCCATTCTAGCCAACAATTCATTATTAATGGATTAAATAATAGAATAATAGGTTCAATAAAGTATTAAGAAATAAGTTGTAACCCTAGGTTTCTTTAACTTGGTGAATTCATATCTTTATTTGTTTATTGCTTGAATTTAGGATAATTTAGTATAGCTAGATAAATTAGATAACTCAATTCTAAGTTTTGTCTGAATAAAAGTTAAGTAGGATTGATTTTAGTAATTCATAAAAAAAAATAGATTATAGAACTCTCTGTGGGAACGATATCTAATTTATATCATTATACAACTTGATACAATACATACACTTGTGTATATTCGTGCGAGGATTTGTACAACATCAATGTCTAGACAACTAGTGGATTTATTATCCATTTTTATTAGCTAACGAATAGATGGATTGGATACCCAGTCCCAATAATGGAATGGAATCATTAGCAATTGCATATTCTTCTCTACCCTTGACATTTGAGAGTCTATCCAATCGAAAAAGGAAGTCAAAATCCTATTAGTAAGAATTTCTTTAAACAATCGTTATGTTAGCTTTGTAAAATATAATTTTATTTCAAGCAAAGGTCAACTCACTCGACCACAAGTTGAGAACAAGAGCAAATAGCCCTTCTACCAAAGAAGAGAAAATCTCTTATAAAGTAAAGGCCTTTCTTATGAGAAGGACAAACCTTAACTAGCCCGAATTCTTTTGCCTTGGACTTAATTCTTATCTTCTTTGTATGCATATGAAATTAGTTAAGTTATGGTCCAACTCTATTCCCAACTATACGTCCATTTCTTAGGGGCTCACTTGTATCTCATACTTAGTAGTCTTCATGAAAGGAAAAGCTATCCTTCGTCCTTTTACATTGTTTGGCTTAATTAGACCCGCTTTCTATTAGAAATTGAATCGAAGTGAAGGTCAAAAACTTCCACATCTTCTCTATCTTCCAAAAATTATAATTAAATCTTGATTTGTGGTTGGTGATGCGATAATTCTATATCTTAAATTAAGTACAAGTATACACTATCGTATGCAAGTAATAAAGGGACTAAATAGTCAGATGTCGAACCCACAGGGATAATTTCTTCTTTTTAACCAATTACTAAAATGATATCTTCCTAATAATTATTCAGATAAATAAAAATCTAAGAATGAATGTAGAAAATATAAAGGCAAAAGCACAATGCAAAGAGATTTAAATGATAGCAATATAGAGAAAACCTAGGATTAATACTATCCTTCAATATGCATTCTAATGATCAACCTTCTAATATTTAACTCCCTTAGTTTTTGTTATTGATCAAGACACTAATGTATTCACAAGCCTCTTCCAAGGTCATGCAAGTATACCTTAATTTACCAAATACCTATATTCCTATAGTACTTGTAATAAATTAAGATTCATTAAGATTAGGTCTTATTGATCATACATGCCAATTAGGTATATTCCTATCCTAAATTGAAACTTGCATATGCAATATTGAATGTTACTCTACAATCATGCATCAAATTACCTAGGTCTAAATATTATGATTCCTCTTCCGAGTTTATGAAAATATTACCAACTCATTCACCATATATTGGCCAGATATATTAAAGCATTAAACACAAGTAATTTGAATAATAAAGGACTAAGTTTATTAAATACTAAAAGATATGGCAATTTAAGCGCACATATTCAGTTCAAATATTAACCCTAGAAAATAAATTAGTTCATAGCTACAAGAGAATCACAGTAAAAATAATAATAAATCATGATACAATCAATAGCAAATCGATATAGACATCGAATTGCTCTTAATTGCGCTGCCTAAAGTACTCTTGATGTTGAAGAACGCCTTGAATCTCTCTCTAAAGTTGCTTCAATTAAACTCCTATTGCTCTCCAAGACTCGTGCTCTATATTCTTGGTGTTCTTGAATTGCTCTTAGGTTTGTCTTGGATTATTCTTAAAGGCTGGGAACGAGTGGCTTTTTATAGGGATTGATATGAGCTTGCAAATCTCAATTCTCGTCAGATTAGGACTCATGCTACCGCTGAGGTGCTATGCAGCTATCGCTGTGGCGACGCGTGAAAAAGGCTTCACCGCTGAAGCGGTGGGTTGATGGCACTGGGGCGCTGTCCCATCGCTAGCGCGATAATGGTCTGGCACTGGGGCACCAGATGCGACTTAAATAGGTCGTTTTTCTTATTTCGATTACTATTCCAGCGCTGGGGCTATAATCCTTGTGGCAATGGGGCAATGGACACATTCTTTAAAAACTTTGCATTTTAGTCTCTGTTTTCGCTCCTTTTGCATCTTTTCTTTAAATTTTGTTCAAGTCCCTATAAATAACAATAATACACATAAATAGCCATCTATTCTCATAAAACAATAAAATATCATGAATAAAAATATGAGAAAATATATGACAAATTTGCCCTTATTAGTTGGCAAAAAGAGAAAGGAAAAAAGTTGTACCAAAGGAGAAATACAGAATATTCCACAAATACTGATTCAGTATGGGCTTATTTAGCATCCATAAATTTCAGTCTACAAATTAATGAATGAAACTAATAAAGAGAATCAGACCGACCTCTAATAATTAGTAGTTATATATGCATTGCTCTATAGGTTAAGGGAGTTTGCTCATTCATGCTATTGCTTAAACGAATTCTCTTTCAATCCTACAACCTTTATTCTCATTTACTACTGGAATTCAACGTCCGTTGATTGATATGCTTGTCCAAAATTATCTTTAACGAGATCAATAACTTGAAAGCTCATTTGAGAGACCAAGCTTTGGGATTCACTCTAATATATATATATATATATAATGCAAGACTTGCTCATGATGTTGACTTAGGAATGAATTCTCCAAGTGCACCATCTATGTCCCTTACGAAAATGAAAGGACTTGTCAATGTTGATATCACTACAGCCAAGGTATGTGACCTTCAAAACCACCACTGCATCCCATCACTATCCTTTTAGCATTCCGTAATATCCATCTTCTAATCAACCTTATGTTTAAGGAAATATGTCTATCTCATCCAACGAAGAACACTTATATCTATCTCGCACCACACCCTCATTTTGTTTGCCTGGCTTTTTAGCCTATCATGCCCCTCTAATTACTATTAGTTCCATAAGTATGAGGTTTAACCTTTACATTTATATGCCTTCTTCACTTTGATTGCTTAACCTAAGTCTGTACAATTAGCAATTTAATTAGATAAGTATTGGTTATCGTAGACTCCTTTTGCTTATGCTAGCTATTTTTTTCATTTATCTTCTGGTTGTCTATCCCTTTCTAAAAACATGCAGTAGTAGAACATAGGTGTGAACAAAGCATCATTCCACTAATTCATAAATCTATAATAGAGATAACCTTCTTTTAATACACTATAGTAGTAGTTGACACTCGAGTTCTTACTACTAAAAAGTTAATTAGTGCAACAGCTGTTGTAGGTCGAATAAGATATCGAAGGTCACCTAATAGTATGTTTAATACTTGAAGGTGCCCTTGGTATTTTTTTAGTTAAACAAAATCATCATTTGACTTATAAAGAAATGATGTTGGACATCAATTAGTGAAAAAGGAAAAATGCCATAAAAAATGAAATTGACTCTACGCATAACAATCAAGTCTAAGACTTGGTTGTACTTTCAATAGGAATTATTTCTGTTTGCTTATAATTGAGTTTATGCAATGAAAGTGTGGATTTAATTTGAAGGAAAAGACCTTTAAAGCCTGACTAGTTATAAAAGGTTGCACTCATAGATCTGGGATTGATAATGAGAAAAATATTTCACCAATAACCATGCTTAAGTCAATTAGAATTTTGTTGGCTATTGCAATGTGCCAGATTCTTCATTTTAACAAAGAAATTAGAGAATCTGGTTTCATTAAGAATAAAGAGAAAGTATGTGTGTTTATAAAGGGTAGTAGGAGCATAATAATCTTTTGAGTTCTCTGTGTGATTGATATATTCAATGTCAGTAACGATGTTGATATGTTGCAAGTCAGTTGGATAAGAGTTATTTGAATAAGAACTTCTCTATGATATATTTAGGAAAGGCTTCATATATACTAGCTATAATGTATTATAGAAATAGAGTTAGGAAGCTGATGAGACTCTCCCAATCTTCGTACATAGACTAAGTCCCAGAAAAGTACAACTTAATTGACTGTGAGACAGTTAATGTGCCTTTTAGATATGGCATTCATCTTTATAAGAGAAAGTGTCCTCAGGAAGAAGATGAAAGGGTTAGATTGTCTAACTCGTCAAATGTATCACCTAGAAATAGCTTAATGCACGTCATGTTATATATGAAACCCAGATCTGGTTGGTTATAAGTGTTATGAGCTAGTATTAGTCTAATCCAGGTCATGACCATTAATTGGCCATGAAACATATCTGAATACCTAAGAAGTATAAAGGACAAGTTTTTAACTCATGGAGAAAGTTACATATATACGAGAAGATACACAAATTTGGACTTCTAGTCTGGTCTAATTAATAGAAAATCTACATCTAGTTATGTATTTCTTCTCATCAATACCATAATTAGTTGAGAGTTCAATATAAATATCCATAGTTGATTCTACCTTAGAGATAGAATATGTTACGGCTTAAGAAGTTTGCAAAAGAAATTCTATGGATATATAAGTTAGTTGTAGAGTTTAGAATAGTTCCAAGGTCAATGGATCCTATCCCACTAAATGCAACAATAATAGGATAATTGCTCAAGCCAATAAGCTATAATGGCGCACCAGAATTCTGATCATGTGAACTTTGAATACCACATAATTAGAAAGTTCTTAGCTTTCAGAGATGTAATAGTATCTAGGATATATTCCATAAATAATATAGCAGACTCATTCAGGCCTTAACTCCTAATGTATTTGAGAAACACATGGAGACGATAGGTATTAAATATCATTGTGAATGGCACTAGAGCAATTGGGAGTTGTTGGAACTGGTACTTACGTGTCATTCCAATTTTGTATGAATATTAATTATTTAATATTTATACAAATACCATTTCGAACAAAATCATTAATATTAAATATATATGGTAAGTTTCTTGTAACACTTTAGACATTGTATAATCTGAAGACGTTCAGATCTGGTTCAAAGGAGTTTGGACTAGTGCTAAGAGTTAGCTACGCTGAGAGTTATAAATGCTAAGATTTAGCAGGTTATAAGAGCCAGCCAGATTTAAGAAGTTAGATCCTTGTCTAAAATGAGACAAAGACCTAAAGGTATACTAGTAATGACATAGTTGCAAAGGGTTGCAATAGACGCTAAGAAATGTCATCATGCAAGTATGTTCTCAAACCCTATGTTCCTAATCGTTTTTCATCGATGCGGGTCTATTGATGAATCTATTTTATATAGATCAGTGTATATCTGTAATATCCAATCCCTATTAGTAGTATTGGCGCCTAGATTTCGGTATAAAACAAATAAGACACCGTAGGGTTACTCAATTTTAACCCTATTAGAAATATTCCCTTTATAGTGCACGTGAGAGATATTAGACCTAATTTAGTAATTTCACACTCGATCGGTGCGCCGGATGACCCTAGAATATTTTTAGAATTTTTCTCTATTGGCTTGGAAAAGAAAATTCTAATTTACTACATAAATTTCCATTTAAGGGTTATGAATGGAACAAGCCTTTGTTGAGAAACATAATCCATATATTAGAGAATGGACCAATTAGAAGAAATCTCATGGATTGCCAAGTTGGAAGTTCTAGTTAGTTCTTTGAACTATTCTAACTAAATAGTTACAAATGAACTAATTACATAATTAGTTTTTAACTAATGGAAAATTAGATGTTTTAAGTAAGTTGAAGGGCAAAATGGTAAATTGAGGGAGCACTATATATATGTTAGAAGTGTGTAGAAATTTGAAGAGAGATCAAAACCAACATTTAGCCAAAAAAAAGAGAGAAATTCGAGCTTCAAAGGGGGTGCTGCTATAGTGACTATTCAAGTTTTTTTTTTCATGATGTTTCATGTGTAATCAAGCCAAATTAAGGTTACAAACCAATCCCTAAGCTCAATTGAAGTCTCTATTAGTGGAAATTCAAGAAAAAGAGGTAAGAAAAGCATCTTTTATGAGTTTGATAAGTGAGAATTCAAGAATGTGTTAATTGATGTTCTTATGTGTATTCTTGACTTAGATTGAGTTAAATTCTAGTTTGGAGCTTGAAGGAGTCATCAATTTGAAGAAATTGGCAAGGTGAGAATTAGGGTTTTTGGTGATTTTGTTGTAGAGATTTCAATTAATTGTAATTAGGGCTTTAGAATGAAATTGGCATGATTTTGTTGTAATTGGAACAAGAAATTGAGAAAAGGAATGTGTTGGAACCTAGGGTGAAATTCTGCCACTTTAGGAAAGTTAGGAATTGAGTGGTGTTTTGATTGAATTGTTGTGTGTAAATGATGCATTTTTTGAATGGAATGTATATGGTTGATGAAAAACCCAAAAATGAAGAAAATGGGACATAATTGTCCATGTTAGAAAGGTGAAGGGCAAGTATGTCCAATCAAATGATAAGGTGTTCAATAATTTTCAGGGCGCCGGATGGTGAGTTAGTTTCGATTATGGCTCCGTAACTAAAATCGGGAAGTAGTTTACCTCTGGGCATTGTATGCCGATTAGGGCATTTAGTAGTTAAATGAGATTCTAGGGTTCGATTTGGTTCTAAATGTCATTTATGGCGCGTAGGTGAGGATAATCGAGAGCGTTAACAGGAGCAGGAATCTGGAGCGAAATCGGGCGCGGAGCGGTAGTGAATGGAAATCTGCCATTTCTTTTACTTTTTGGGTATTATGTTTTCGCACAATGACTATGTATGTTTTATGAGCTTTCGATGCATAAACATGATTTATGATCTTGATATATTCATAGACATGCTTTTACATGATCGATTTGTGAAACAGTTTGAAAATTACTGCATTTGTTTTAAGGCCATTGGTACCCTCATATTATAGTGGTGATGATTGTATTAGACCTGGCCGGTATATCCCGTGCACATGGGCAGGTCTTGGGGGTGTGTCACTAACTTCAGAAAGTTGGGATGTCGAGTCATGTGAGTCGCTCTATGTGTACGGGATATTGTCTCGCTATATGCATGTAATGTAGGATTCCGCTGCGTAGCCAGTGAGATGTCTTGAGATGTCACTGTGGGTGCTGCTAGTTGAGGTGCCCCGTGACCTACTCACGTATGCGGTGCTAGTTGAGTCGCTGCGTGGGTATAGAGCTTTAGGGTTACCATTGGTACAGTTTAGAAAGAAAATGGCCGAGCGAGGATTTTATTAGTTTTCGATTTACCGATAGCATTTATGCATTTATATGCACACAGCAGTTATTATGTTATACAGATTCTAAATATAGTTTTCCAAAGATGTAGATAAAACCCGCTCGGCAAGATTTCATTAGCATATGATATTAGAAACCGTTTTACAATTTTACATCCGTTTTAGAAGCATAATTTCTGCATGTACTTTAGAAATTGCTATCTTTGTATAATATTCTTGTAATTGAATTCTCATTTACACTCACTGAGCTCCTTTAGCTCACTCGTTTTATGTTTTATGTTTTATACCCCTTTCCCAGGTCCAGGTCTCGGAACGCAAGCTGCTGATTCTCCTATCGCCGAGTAGTGGGCCGAATCCAAAGATAATTTTTGTACATGTAAATGTGCTAATAGCACTCTTTACTTTATGCATAATAGTTGTAGGCATGTATATTTGTAAGTATGTGTTGAATCAAGAAGAAGAGATTTCCAGTTTATGATGATCGTTTTTACTTTTTATAATTATGCTTATTTTGTGATTTACACGAAATAATTGAGTTGTGTTGGATTTGATTTGAAAAGGACCGGAGGTCCGAATTGGTAGAATTGAGATGTGTTGGAATTAGAAGTGAAATTTCTTTGCAGGTTTATATGGATTTTCCAAAAAACAGGGGAAACTCTGTCCGTTTATTTTTAAAACTAAGATGTCGTTTTTATGTATATTACTAGATCTTCTTAGCAGTAACAAGAATTAAAAAGGGGTTCGCCTCGCAGAATTTCTTAACTTACCCAGTTAGGTTCGGAGGAACTTCCGTCGGGGTGCCCGGCAGGGCCGCTGGGATCTATAGTAGAGGGTCTCGGGTCGGGTCTTGTCAATATCTATATCTGTATGGTATAAATGGTTGTTCTTAGCTAACCATGAGCTTAGTGAAAACTTGTGTGGGCATGCAAGTATTTAGTAAAAACTGGGTACTGAACTAGCTCAATTAAGATCTCCAATAAACATCCCATAAAACCATCAATGGATGATCATTTCAAGTTGAGTAATATTCATGGTCCCTTTAACCTGAGACTACAGTGGACTTGTGAGTGATCCATCGTACTTAGGTTTCAAACGTGTCAGAGACCTTTCATAGTTTGACCACTAGGTGTCACTGGATATAGTCTAATACTTATGGAGTCTTATATATATAGATATGAGATCAGTTAGCTCATATGGGAGAGTTGTATATCCAGATGCTCCAAGATTGTATTCCAAAAAGTCTTATGGCCATAAGCAATACACTCAAAAAAAATATTTCCTGTGTAAGAAAAAATATCACACAAGTGTTTGCAATTATTGTTTAGCGGAATACGAATCTAGAGATACGTTCTAGCATTGATCATATAGAGACTTGATGGTGATGATCTATGTCTCCGCTCTTCCAAGATATAAATAACAAAGTGATTATTGATAAGGGCAAATTTGTCATATATTTTCTTATGTTTTTATTATTGATATTTTATGATTTTATGAGAATAGATGGCTATTTATGTACTTTATTGATATTTATAGGGACTTGAACGAAATTTAAAGAAAGAACGCAAAAGGAGCGAAAACAGGGACTAAAATGTAAAGTTTTCAAAGTATGTGTCCATCGCCCCAGCTCCACAAGGATTTTCGCCCCAGCGCTGAAATAGTGATCGAAATAAGAAAAACGACTTGCTTAAGTCGCGTATAGCGCCCCAGCGCTATCAACATACCGCGCCAGCGGTGAAGCCGTTTTCATGCAGCGCCCCAGCGCCAAGATTCCACCGCTCCAGCGGTGAAGGCTTTTTCACGCGTCGCCCCAGCGACAGATGCATAGCGCGCCAGCGGTAGTGCGAGTCCTAATCCGACGAGAATTGAGATTTTCAAGCTCAAATCAATCCCTATATAAAGCCACTCGTTCCCAACCTTCAAGAATGAATCCAAGACGACCCAAGAGCACCAAGAATACAGAGCACGAGTCTTGGAGAGCAATAGGAGCTTAATTGAAGCATCTTTAGAGAGAGATACAAGACGTTCTTCGGCATCAAGAGTTCCTAGGCAGCGCAATTAAGAGCAATTCGACGTCTATATCGGTTTGCGATTGATTGTATCATGTTTTATAATTATTTCTACTGCTGTTCTCTTGTAGCCATGAGCTAACTTGTTTTCTAGGGTTAATATTTGAACTCAATATGTGCGCTTAATTGCTATATCTTTTTAGTATTTAATAAACTTAGTCATTTATTATTTAAATTACTTGTGTTTAATGCTTCAATATATCTGGCCAATATATGGTGAATGAATTGGTAATATTATTGATAAACTCGGAAGAGGAATCATAATATTTAGACCTAGGTAATTTGATGCATGATTGTAGAGTAACATTCAATGTTGCATATGCAAGTTTCAACTTAGGATAGGAATATACCTAATTGGCATGTATGATCAATAAGACCTAATCTTAATGAATCTTAATTTATTACAAGTACCATAGGAATATAGGTATTTGGTAAATTAAGGTATACTTGCATGACCTTGGAAGAGGCTTGTGAATACATTAGTGTCTTGATCAATAATAAAGACTAAGTGAGTTAAATATTAGAGGATTAATCATTAGAAACATATTGAGGGATAATATTAATCCTAGGTTCTCTCTACGTTGCTATATCTTTAAATCTCATTGCATTGTGTTTTTGTGTTATATTTCTTACATTCATTCTTAGATTTTTATTTTTCTGAATAATTATTAGGAAGATATAATTTTAGTAATTGGTTAAAAAGAAAGAATTATCCCTGTGGGTTCGACATCCGACTATTTAGTCTCTTTATTACTTGCATACGATAGTGTATACTTGCACTTAATTTATGATATAGAAATATCGCATCAATTATACAAATATGTATTAACCTCAACTTGTATGGTTCAATGTGTCGTATTGTTATTTTCAAAACGTATGTGTGGGGTAACATTTATGGACAAACGAAAGAGCCATACTTGTTGCGCAATAAGGTAGCGCACCAGATTGAATAGTTCAATCTGAAAAGTTCTCGAAAAAGTCAAAATTATTTCAAAGTCTCTCGAGGAGATCATAGGGTTTAAGTTTTAAACCTAAGATCTTGACAAGTGGCACTTGTCACTTTATCCTTTTTATTAAATACCACATATCATGCTATTAAGTTGTTAGGGCATGACACGTGATAAGGTATCATTGGCTATTTAATTATTAAGTATTAATAATTTTTTTTTTTAAATCAAATTGTTGTAAATATTTGGTGGCCGGTTTCTTTGTTGATTAAATGAATTGTTTTATTCAAATATAGCATGAGATGCCAAAATTTTAACTATTAATTTTTTAAGGTTTAATGCATTAATTGGCTAAATAAATCAAATTGCAAATGCTTTTGTAGCCATATGAATTTCGGCCAATTAGCAAATTGTAAGTTTTGTAACAAGTGGCCAAATAAAGTTTTTTTAATTGGTGGCTTTAGAGGCAACTTTCTGCCACTAAAAGAATTGCTACCAAGAGGTGGCTTAATATCATTCATTCAATAAAGCTTTTTTGCCACCAATTCAAACAACATTCGGCGGGCACAATACCATTGCCATTAATTAATATTTTAAGCATGAAATGGCAATATGATTGCTTTGTCATGCTTAAAATTGGTTGGCCACTAATTATGTTTTGGTTAGCTTAGAAAGTGGCGAAAAAGGCTGTAAATTAAAGCCATTCTCAATTCATTTGTGAGGTATGGTAAGGCAACAAAAAATCAAAAGAATTGTAAGTAAATTTTAACATAAAGGTTCGAGAAAAAAAAATTAGAAGCAAGTTTTGCTTCTGGTTTAATATTCCACCGAGAATAGGAAACTATTTTTCTAGCTCGAAAGATCCCACCGAGTGCTAGACTAGAACTACGCAAAGCACACTTCAAGGGTGAGTTCTCTAATATCTTATTAGCATAATGGAATGTTTGTTTGTTTACCTCTGCGTATTTATACATGTGATGTGTAAATTATAAATTATAAATGTACACGTTCACCCAATACACAGCGCACTTTCAAGACCCATCATTGACATTCTACGAACTAGTGAACGAGAGCTTGAAGGTCATACTACTTGTTTTTGTCCTCGTCTACTTTCCATCTCAAAAGAGTTCAAGAATAAAAACCTTGGATCTTTCCCTTCATTTTAGTTTTCATTCACTCACTTTTGTTCTCAATAATTCATATATATATATATATTAAGTAGTTGTTCTCTCTCGTACCTCAAGCTTGTTAGCTATACCAAGTTTATTAACCTCTTGAAGGTCTTCTTTTCTCTTGCTTATAGGAAAAGGTTTAGGCCATGAAAAAGACTTTGTTGATGAAGCTAAGGTGATTTCTTGAAGGTAGACCTCTCTACTCAAAGAAATCTTGTATTTTATTGAAAGCTCTTTTAACGGATTGATTTTCCTCTTATACTTTATTCTTTGTTCCTAAATGAGAAAAAATGCGCACTAAACCTACTGAATTAAGGATATGATGGATTAGTCATTGCTCTTTAACCTCTTTATTTTAAGCTTGATTCGTTTCATCGATCTTTTTGATAAAAAGGATGGATCTGTTTCATACCTTTACACTGACCATAAAATTAACAGGTTTAGAATTAACCAATCGATATGAATGGTTTTCAAGCTTGTTTGGACCAAAACTCTTCTATTCGATATTTATATATCTATTTATATAAGTAGTAGATAGGCAAAGGCTTTCTTTGAATGGAGAATAAGAAAGAGAAACAAACACTATAAAATTATTTATAGCATCAGAAGCTTCGAGCTTCTTAAAAGGTTCCCAACTCTATTGCTTATAGAATCTGATCAAATATCTATGAGCAACACATTCTCCTAGCCTATGGACCCTCCTAGATCTCTTCATTCCAGTCGCCATCTTAGGACATGAGAAAGAAAGAAACCCAAGGCACAAAAGCCCTAGCACAAAACTTATTGACAATAAGTTTGAGTGCTTTCTACACACAATTAAGGATTTTGGTTTGTTTGGCTGCTAGAAGTATTAGTATTCATAGATTTACACCATAAGCTAGTATTTTGAAGATATCATCTTCAACAAGCCTTTACTACTAAAATATAGCATTGGTTTAGTTGTTATAGCTAAGTAGACTCTCTGTCTCTCTTTAAACTTAATGAATTAATCAGTGGCCATCATCCAAAATTTTAAAAAAAAAAATGGAGTTGCTGGTTTGGGAAATAAGTAAGGCCACGGTTAATCAACTCATCAGTGAAGAAAAAGAGAAAACTTGAGCGAGGAACAGGCTCAGCCCTAGTTCTTAAGGCAAAGTATCATATGAAACATAAAACTCGGCTAGCAAAGGATCAAAACTTATCCTCAAGGAAAAGAAAGTAAGAGATTGTGTATAAAGGGGCTCAAAAGGTAAGGAAACATATTTTAAATAAATAGTTGTTGTTATGCCTAGGACTAAGATTCTGTTATCTTCATTATAGCAATGTTGGATAATCGACTTTCAATATCCTATAAGATTTGTTCAATCCTTTCCTTGCCACTTTTATGTCTCGTCCTCTAAATCTAAAGTGAGGGAATTCACTCAAAAATAGACATTTTCTTCTTCTTTTTCCAGCTAGAAATGATTGAATTAAGAAGACAATGCCTAAGAAAGTATATATTAGTTTTGTTGAAAAAAATAATTTTGATCAGACTTGCTATCTAGCGTTATAGCTTTGCAAAGAAAATTCACAAATTCTTTTGCTTTTTGAGAGAATGAATTCCTCTAAGTGCTTTCAGCCTATGCACAGATTAATGAAAATAAAACTAACTCAAGTTTTTCGAGCAATTGAAAGAAAGTAGAAAGGCATTGGCAATTAAAGAAAGAGTCATCTAGTCACTATTCTCCCTTACCTATAGACTCTATAAGGCCTTTCTTAGGTAAGGAAAAGCTACTTACTAGCCTTTATGCTTCTCTTTCTAATAAGAGCATCTAAAAGAGATAGATTGGATCTAACATGGCTATAAACCAACAGAATTCTTGAGATATGGTTGTGCCTTTTACTACAAGGTTCTAAGGCCCTTGAATTGGAACAAATCCTCTAATGAATCTTGCTTGAGTTTGGATCGAGCTTTATTAGGATGGAAAGAAAGGGGTCCTATAACTTTTCACTCTTCTCCTTAAAGGAGAATAAATAAAAAAAATTGAATTACTTTATTGAAGTGATGACCACACGAGGAAGTTGAAATAAGTCAAGAGGTTTAGAAAGAAAGAGTGAATTCTCGAGTTAGTAAAGTTAAAAATGGATTAAAAGGAAGCAAACTAGATAGTAGTTATTTCTTTATTTAGTTTTAAGGCATTACTCAAGGCTTAAGTCATATCCTTTTTCCATCATTTAAGTGTAAATAGGTTTATTTTAAGTAGTGCATACAAGATCACTCAAGGACTAATCTATAGGATAGAAGAAAAGAGAAAAACAAATACAATAACTATGACAAGATGGGTCTCTTTGTTCGTGAGTGCATCGAGTCAAATAAGGTATTCACTAAACTTGACTCTCTTCTTACTTATGTGTTATACTTACTCTTTCCCTTTTAATGGATTGTAAAAATAAGAGCAACAAAATATATAGCACAAGATCGAATAGGTTTTGTGAATTATTGTCGAGTACTTGTGAGGATATGAAGTGTCGTCATAAGAAAGAACACCAATGAGAAAGTTTTAAGAGTTGGCACCTACCAGCTCAAAGTTATGCATGGACACACACTGCTTCTACATGATGTGTTTTATGCTCCCAGTGTCTAGCATAATCTTATATCACTTACTCCATTGATTAGACTTTTTTTAGTGTGGATTAGTTAAATATTTTGCAGTGACTTCTTTATTTTATATATTATGGATTATTATACATCATCTACTTATGTAGCTTATGATGATATGTTTAATAGTATAAAATGGCAAGCTAAACTTAGACATATTTGATAGGATAGAATGGCAAGGTTAGCTAAAGCAAGCCTATATTTCTTTCAGACAAAAGTAAGCCTTATTACGTGTGAGCTCTTTTTACCAAGAAAAGCCTGCTGAAAGCCTTTCAGAAAAGAAAGGCTATAGGGGCAACCCATCCTTAAGAGTTATTTCCATTCCAATATTTGTGTTTATGAATATGAAGGCATGCCATGGCACCTTTTACTTATTTATTTTCATAGATAACTATATGTGATACAATTATGTCTACCTAATTACTCATCGACATAAAACGTTAGATTACTTCAAGCGCTCATTGGAAGAGGTTTAAAATTAAATAGAGACTTGGGGGGATGGTCCTATCAACTCTTAGACATCACCTTTTTCAAATCATGATGTAACATTATGGTTGCCTTCAATAAGAGGGGTTTATTAGAATTATAAGGTCGTACCTTCAAAACTAAGAAGAATTGGGTTGCGATATAAGTAGACTTTTTACAAGTTTCTAACATGGGCCTACAAAAATAGTTCTCTCCTTTCAATGTTCTCTAGTGCTCTGTTAGTCGCTCCATAATGCTATCCATTTCCTTTGCGCCCATTGTTCAAACTCAGAGAAAAGCCAAACTCTCCTCTTTTTTCAATCGAGTGTCTTATGATCCTCCCTTCTAACTTACCTTATAGCTAAAATTGTCTAGCGAGCACATATCCTTCTTTAATTTTGAAATAATCCCTTAGAAGAAGTGGAATCTAAAAGTTTCAAAGATCAACACATTCTAAAATAGGAATTAGTCTTTCAACTAGGGCAATTTAATAAGCTCTTCAGAAAGCTAATAAAGTTCTTCCTTACATCTCTAGTAAGGTTTGTTTATGAGAATTCCTAAAGCTATTGCTATAGGTCATTATTGAATTGAAGAGCCCATAGTATAGTGTAATAAATGTAACTAAGGATTAGCATTTTCGAAATGATCTAGAGCATCAGGTAAGGTTTAAATTTATAAGGCTTGACCTCACTCCTTCCTTCTTATCTTTAGCTCTGAAGCATACATTAGCATGATGGTTAGCTCCTACTCTAATTGATATTAAGGCACTACTATTTCAAAGCCTACTGATTGATAATCAAGAGAAGAAAAGAAGAGACTTCTTCAACTACAGCCTTCCTTGCACTTGCTCTTTCTTATAGTAACTATACTATATGTTATTAGATTTTTATATTCATCTTAATTGGAATGAAGGATAAAGTTTGAAACTCATCGTAGATTCGATCTTTGTCTATCACGTTAAAGTAAAATTAGTCAAGTTGACTTTACTAGCGTATGTTAAGCTTCGATGGATTGTTATAGTAAGTCACACTTGTGAGAGATAAGGATAACATAGAAAAGGAACCACCACGCCTTTAAGTAGGGCATAGGTGGCTACATCGAAAAAAAAAACTAAGATCTATAAGACTGACTTCACGCTCTCTAGAAGCTTACTTTAAAGGAATGTAAAAGTTCTTATTCCTAGAACATAAAATCAAAGAAAAAAAAAAGATATTGTTCACCAAAAGATAGAAAATAAATTGACTTCTAGAATGGAAGGGAACACTTAATACTCCTTCAGTCCCAATCTCCTAATGATGGGATGGTAAAAGGCAATGTCCAATTCTAGCCAAGAGATGTCTTTGCTCCTTCTCCCTTCTTGTTAAAACTATGACTATGTTATGTTTAATAATGGAGGAATGCAATAAAAAAAGAATGTGGTACTGGAACTGGACATAATATCTATATGACAAAATGCGATATTAAATCCTTCACTTATGATCATCCACCGGTCTATCTGTCGTCTAACTATCTTGTATAGGCCCCTAATCAATCCTTGGCGCTTTTCTTTTAGTTAAATGTCCTCGTTGTTAATTTGCCTTCACCTAATGCCTGAGCCTCTACCTCTCAAAAGAAAGAAGTATGATATGTAAGGCATAAGAAGATGAATGATTCACTCAAGAGCTATAAAGAGGTTTGATTATGGGCTAAGCCCAAAGTAAGACACGAAAGCACTTTAAGGAATGTAGGCCCAAGAAAAATTACTACAAAGAACTTAAATAAGGAAAAACTCTCTATAACAAAACAACACAGGCTAATACAATATTTTAAAGGCCTTTTTAACCTTATTCTTATTGTCTATGAACTTTAAAAAAAAAATTTGTAATATCTTTTACTACTTTTATATTGTTTTACATGCTTCTTATGTTTTTTGTAACTTTTATTACAACCTAGAGTTGGTACTTCGTTCATGTCTATACACATTTTGCTAAATTGTTGCTTAATTTGTTGCTATATTTTTCTTCTTCGTAATATTCTTTAATTCTTCCTCTAACGTATTCTATTATAGGTAGTAATGTTGCATAATAATTAACTCTTTTTAATCTTTTTGATAGGAACTAGTTTACTAAATCATTATGTAAGTTTTCTCCTATTTTTTTTAATAATTTATTTACAAACTTCATTAAGAATTCTTGATCAAAAGTTTTCTTATTTGACTCCAATATTTATAAAATAGATTAGCATAGTGATCAAAGTATTGTAAATCACATTTTTAATTGTTCTAAGTTTCTTATAACTTTAATTTATTTTATAACGTCAACTTTTTCATCTATTCCTACTCCTAATACTAACTTATTAAATCAAAAAAACTTATTATAGTAATATTAGTGTTAAAATCATTTAATTCTGCTTTATTATTTTCTTTCATCCATTGTCTCCATCTTAAGTATATTTAGTTTTTATTAAACCCTAAAGTACTTTCTAAATAAATAAGCTTATAGGTTGGGTATGTTATTACTGTTAATGCTTCCATTGAGTGTCTTAATAATTTCATTCTCATTCATGAAATACATATTTTCAATCTCTTTGTTTATATCCTTGTAGGTTTAATACTAATATATCTTTAGCTTCTGGTAAAGTTTTCTAATTTTCTAATTTAGTTTTTGCTTTAAAAACTCTTTCCACTTCTGTATATTTTTCTTTATTATTCGGTATTCCTATTTTTTCTAAATATTTTTCTATATTATATGTTTCTATTATAAGTTCTAGTATTTTTGTACTACTTTCTCTTATTTCAGGTTTCTTATCTTCTTCTCCTACATATATTTCATGTTCTGTATAATAAATTTTTTCTAATTGAAAAAGTGAAAAATCTAGCTCGTCTATTAATATTTTATCTGTATCTTCGTCTATAAAATCTAAATTATTGCATATTTTTTCAAAATTTTCACTTTTTAAGTATTTAGAAGGTTCATTAAATATTTGTTCTATAATTTGGTCTCTATTAATTTTTAATGTTTTGATTTTATCTATCGGTGTTTCTATATATGCCATATTTATTATTATTTCTTCGTCTTCTTCTATTTCTATGCTTCCTATTTTTCTATAATTACTAAATCTTTGTGAGATTTGATTATTTCTGTCTATGTATATATGACTTGATTTAGGCATTTCTATTGTTCTTTCATTTTCTAAATTTGATAGTTTCCATTCTAATCCTTTTAATTCATTGAGTTAATTTTTTAGGTGCTATCATATCAATATATTGACTTTTAAAATATTTTATAATATTTTTATTTTCAAATCTAAATCTTTTATGATATTTATTATAAAGTTTTCCTAAAAAAAATATTTTAATCCTAATATTTTTATATTCTGTATTTGTTTTATACATTTTGCTTTGTACACTAAGTTTTATATATTTACAAAATTCATCTATATCTATATTTATACAGGGTATGCATCTTATTACTACTAAAAGTTAAAGAATGAGTGTTTTTTATTAACTAGTTCAAAATTTTTGTTAAATATTGTAAAAAGCATTTAGAGTTCAAAGACATTATTAAATATTATAAAACAATAAAATTTCTTGAATTGCATAATTTATTATTAAAAATAAATAAAGACAGTCATAATTTAGATTCTTCGTGTAACCTTATTTGCCAAAAACTACTCTTACAATCAAATTTTAAAAAATATGTAACTTTCTTAATGCAATTTATTAATTCATCTTCCCACGTCCATTCCAAGTCTCCGTGCCAAATAAACAGCACACGAGTAAACCCATTCGTATGGCCTAGAACACCATGCATAATGTTAGATGCGATTCAGCTGAAAAACAGCTTATTCATTCACATATTACCGATCAAATAAAATTAAAATTATAAAAATTAAAAAAAAAAAGGTGAGAGAAGAGATAGGTTCATATGTGGCAAGCCACAAATTCAACTGAATTTTTTTCTATCAATCATATGCAAACACCTACAACAGTTGTCTAACAAAATGACAAGGTTATCTATACACCAAAAAATAAAAACAGAAAAAAAGACGAAAATAGGAGAAAAGTAAGCTTCATCATGAATTACCTACAAGAGGAAGATAGTCTATACATATATGCCTTCAAGAAACCCTCCTAGCCTCCTCAGATTGGGAAACACAAAAGATGTCTCCAATACCCACTCTCAAAATTATGAGCACCCTTGGACCATCAATAATATAGACCTTTTTTCCCTTGTTTTTTCAACTAGACGTAGTATATCATGCCAACTTCAATGAGACTGATGTGAGGGCGACAGCAGGGCCCCTGCAATTCTTCCTCAGAAATGAATACAAGATATCAATCACAAACCTTTTCATAAATGAAGATGATCTTCTAGCCTTAACATATGAGTGCCCCATTATGTAAGCAACTCCAGATTCCAATAGCTCTTCCCTAACTGCAGGATCCAATCCAGGATTTGGTGGTAACTGAAACCTAACCCAGCGCCTCCGGACTGAATTCTCCTCATCAAAAACAGATTGCAATGTGTGGAGAGCTGAAGATTTGCTGCTCTGGATGGAGCTGCTCAAACCAACCTCCTCTTGCACAGTTACTATCAAACTTGTGCTTGATTGGACATTTCTGGTGCTTATAACAGCCATCCTTCCGTCCACTGAAGACTCAACCGAACTACGGAACTGGGGTTCTACTGCTTCCATCTTGATGAACTCTGCTATGCTCTATATGAGCTGGTTCTCAAAGTCACCATCAGCACGCTGAATGGCTTTGTAACCATACCTCACAATGCACCTATACATACGATATGGCCTTGGGCAAACGCGACCAATAAGGAAGCGTTCTTCAGGTCTAACATATGGGACTGGAACTGATTTAACACAAACAAAGACCAATACTTTATGAAACGCTGGAAGGTTTGTTACAAAGTGAGAGAAGATTGCAGGGACTCCTGTCGCCAATTCAGAGTATATCAGGCCAATCCCAGGAACACGGACAATGCCAAGGCTGGGCCCCAAACCAAGTAGCCACTTTAATGAAACTTTGTTGTGCAGATCAAAGTTGTACTTCTTGCGAGTTCCATAATGCCAGATAAACATAACAAGCATAAAGATGGTTGAGAGCACAAGAGGCACCCATCCTCCCTGAGGCACTTTAAAAAGTGCCGCTGATAAGTAAACACCTTCAATGGACAAAAAGAGGACAAGGAATACTGCAGCGAGCAAGATACTTTTGTGCCAAACAAAGATTATGACAAGTGCCATAAGAAACGTCGTGATGAACATAACTGTCATGCAAGCAAGTCCTGGGTACCCAGAAAAAGAGTAGCATCAGAATCTCATGCAAGTGAGAATTACTAGAAATTTAGAGTAAACTTCAAAGTACCTGAGTAAGCCCTAAATGGCACTGGGGATGAGCAAGCTCTGGTAATGTGAAGTTTACTCTAATGACATAAGATAACATGCTGCTACCAAGATATACAGAGTGATGGTGAAGAAAGACCGACTGTAAGCATTTCCATATAAAGTTGTGTCCTGAAACCCTATAGTTATAGCAAGAGTGAGGATCATCAGGATCCAGTTTATTTTCGGGATGTATATCTGCCCATATATATGTCTTGAGGTGTGGACAACCTTGACCCATGGAAAGCACCCAAGGGAATGGCACTGTTTAACAATAGAGAAAGTAGCAGTGATAATACTCTGACCCCCAACAATTGCTGCAAGTGTGGCAATGATGAAAACAGGCCAAAATACAGGTCCTGCAACAAAAGAATAGAAAACATAATTAAGCCAACTCAAACTTAAAAGAGTTGAATAGAAAATAGTATCACTTCCCCTGAAAATGAACTGACCAGGTATAGAGTCATAAAAACTGTTTGGGACACAATCAAGGTTTTTGGACAAGAAAGCAGCCTGACCCATGTATTGCACTACCAAACAAGGGTATACGACAAATGCAAACGCCAGCTGAAAAGGTAAAATTTCATTCAGTCCTCAAACATAAACATTTATAAACATATCTTAAGTTGCTGAAAGAGGGGTCCCATTCACCCTAATTGACAAGGCAGTGAAATGACCTAGATCTGCAAATATAGCTTCAGTACCTGATGAGACCCACAAATGCTCAGTAAGTACAATATAGAAAACTTAAAACAATATCTGGATATTTAAGGGACTCAAATAATTTATGACCAAGTAAAAACTTCCAACATAGAAGATCAAAACTTGAGGTGCATAATTTAATCCAGCTATTTTAGGGAGTCTGTAATGCAAAACTTAGTACATAAAATTCGTAAGTAGACCCAACCTACCATTTATGCTTAGAAGGACTCCTCCAAGGGAAAACCAACCGTTTTTACCAGTCTGCTGAAAATATTTAATGATATAATGTGGAGAAAGTGCAGCAACAATCTTTGGATTCCAACAGATGATGTTGTACAAACCAACAGAAAAAATTGAAACCAACCAGATAATTACAATCGGTGCAAACATAAAAGCCACTCTGTGAGTGCCAAAATGTTGCAAAGCAAACAGGCCAACCAATATGACACAAGCAAGCAAGAGCAGTTCACCTACAAAAAATAGGCAGAATACAGTGTCAAAAATAAACCAAATAGATGCCCTAGAGAAACGTAAATGTAATATGTATATGAATTGAAATCTGGACAATGGGGGGAGAGAAAACTGGATTACCATCAGTTAAATTTTTCTCCATGACTTGTAGGCCTGACACTGATGATAGAACTGAAAGAGAAAGGAAAAATAAATGCAAATATATTAACACCAAACAGTCCACGGGTGTTAAAAGAAGATGAATCTGTCAGATAGATCACCAAATTAAAAAGCCTAGTGAAGAACAAATTATCAGAATTACAGCACATTAAAACGACTTCCACTCTAGAAATCCAACTAAATATCAAGAAAATGCCACTGACATAACTTAACTGGCTTTATGACTTAGATTCTCAAGTGATTATATCAAGAAGCTAGATGAATGAATATATTCAAAGGCAATCCAGATTGAAGAAATTGTGATAAATTAGAATAGGAACACAGAAGGCCCATGATTCCACCTCCATCTAAGTAGCAAATTACCTGACAATGGGGTCCCAATAATAAATCATTAGATGTCATCTGCCTCTTATGGTAAAGCATCAACCGACTGGAACATACAGTTATATAACATACACTGGATTGGCTAAATTGGCAGAATGCTTCAATAATTCGACTGAGTAAACAGCATTCTATTAGTTAAGTTGAACAATAAGGATGCCCTTTGTTGAAATGTATACAGAATTCTGTATATATTTACGGTGAATATCATAGAATAAGAAATAGATTGATAACCTTACAATTACAATTGATTGACCTTCCAAATAGAAATGATAGCTTCACCTATATAATGTTGTATTTTCTTCGTTATCAATATACAAGAATTTTTCTTCTCTCTGATTCTTTAAATGGTATCAGCCATAGTGCTCTTTTCGATCCATAATTTTTCCGACAAAGTCGCCTATTCTTTTTCCAGCCATTGTGCTTTCTTCCTTTTTCCAGTGGTTGTCCTCAGTTTTGAGACCACCGGTAACTCGCTGGTGAAACCCCAAGAAGACAGGCGTTGAAACCCCGCCAAACGCACCACTACGCCCCGCCCACCGGAATTTGACCTGATTTTCCGGCGCGAGTGGATTCTCACCGCCGGTGTCCCTGCCTTCAAACAACGCCGGCGATCACTTCTGCGGCAATCCCACAGTAATCGGCCACCCCACATGCCGCCCCTCTTCTTCTCACCGTTTTCTGATCTGCTTCTCTAGCGAGCATGAGCCCTCACCGTCAGTGCCATTGTCTTCAAACGAGGCTGACAAGCAAAACCCAGCCCTTACCGTCACTCATCGACTGTCATCGCCGAAAAACCACCACTGTCGCCGGAAAACTGCTTCTGTGTTGTCCGCAAATTTTTCTTCTGATCTGTGAGCCATTATGACTTCTGAAAGCTTCAAAACAGGTTCTACCTTTTCCTTTAGTTCATTTCTTGCTATTTCTACTGCAAAGCTAGTAGGAAGCATTAATTATACCTCATGAGCCGCTTTTGTTGAATTAGTGTATGGGACATAGTCTAGAGGATCATTTAACTACACAGGTTTCAGGATTAAAGGATAAAGGTACAACTGAATGGAAGAAAATTGATGCCTTACTATGCAATCAGTTATGGCAAACGAATCGACCCTCAATTGTATCCCATTTATAAAGCTTAGAGAACTTGTTTTAATATCTAGAATCAGACCAAGTTGTTATACACTAACGACATTCAAAGGCTATATTCTGTTGTCTCAACTCTTGTCCATCTAAAACAACAGGGTATGGACAAGTCTAAATTCCTTGGCCGAATGACATCTCTCAAGACTGAATTCAATTCCCTTCAGCCAGTTGGTAAGACTGTCGCTAAAGATCTTTCTAGTGCGGCTATTCCCTCTCTGAATAAGGTGTTTGCTCAGTTCCTTCGTGTTTCTGCTTCAGGTCATGTTCCTGGATCATCTACGGTTAACTCCTCAGCCTTGGCCTCTCAATCTCAATCCCAAAGTTCTTTCAAAGGAGAACAAGGCGATTGCAACAAAATGCCCCAAGTGTAGTTATTGTCATCGTTGGGGCCATACTCGGAAAAAAATTTTCAAGTTGCATAGACAACCTCCTCAAGCTGCTAATCTTGCTCAAAATGATCAATCTGACACCCTGAACAACCAGTCTCCATCCTTGACTATTACTAGTGCCAACTATGAAGACTATCTTAAGTATCAAACAGCTAAGCAGTCTACCACCTCCATTGCTTTCATTGTTAATACTGGTAATTCTATTGCTTGCCTTACTCAGTCTTCTTCACTAGGTCCATAGGTCTTTGATTCTGGTGCCTCAGATCATATTTCTGGTAACTTTCGATTACTTTCTTGTATTTTTTAGTCTGAATCATTATCATCTCTCACTTTAGCTAATGAATTCAAAACCATTACTAAAGCAGTCTACCACCTCCATTGCTTCCATTGCTAATACTGGTAATTCCGTTGCCTACCTTATTCAGTCTCCATCATATTTCTGAGTCTGAATTATTATCATCTGTCACTTTAGCTAATGGATCCAAAACCATTACTAAAGTAATTGATCGTGCACACCATCTGCCTTCTTTACCTTTAGACTCTATTCTCTATATTCCACAGTGTCCTTTTAATCTTATCTCTGTCAGTAAACTCACTCAATCTTTGAAGTGTGCAATCACTTTTGTTAATGACTCTATTCTTATACAGGATCGCAGTACAAGAAAAATGATTAGCACAGGTCGTGAGTCACAGGAGCTTTATCATCTTAGTATTCCTCAACCATTTGTTGCATGCACTGTCATTGAATCACCGGCACTTTTTTCATAATCGTCTGGGACATCTAAATTTGCTCAAGCTTCAAAAAATGGTTCCAGGTCTCTCTAGTTTATCGTCTTTCAATTGTGAGTCTTGTTAGCTTTGAAAACACTCTCGTGAATCGTTTCCAAAGCGTGTCAATAATTGGGCTGCGTCCCCTTTTGAATTAGTTCATTCAAATGTCTAGGGTCCGAGTCGAGTTTCATCTGTTTTAGGTTTTAAATACTTTGTTACGTTTATTGATAATTATTCGAGTTACACTTAGTTATTTTTAATGAAAGATCGTTTTGGAATATTTTCCATCTTTGAATCTTTCTGTGCTGAAATTAAGACACAATTCTCTACTACTATTCAAATATTGCGTAATGATAATGCACGTAAATATTTTTTACTCCTTTTACTCAATTTATGTCTTTCCAGGGCATCTTACATAAGTCTTCCTATGTCTATACTCCACAACAAAATAGAGTTGTCGAGCGTAAGAATAAACATCTCATTGAAACGACCTGCACTTTACTTATACACAATAATGTTCCTCTCAGTTTTTACGCTAATGCAGTTTTTACTGCTTACTTTTTAATCAATTGAATGCCCTCCTCTATGTTACAACATCAGGTCCCTCATTCTATTCTGTATCTTGATCAACCATTGTTTACTCTTCCGCCACATGTATTTGGCCGCATATGTTTTGTCCATATCATCTCTCCTAGTCAAGACAAATTATCCGCTTGGTCCATCAGATGTCTTTTTCTTGGTTACTCACAACTTTAGAAAAGATATAAGTGTTATTCTTCTAACAACTGACGTCATTTTCTTTCTGCTAATGTCACCTTTATCGAGTCTTCCCGTTTCTTTTTTTCCTCTGCTATAGAAAATACATCCATCATAGAGGTTCTTCTAGTTCTTTATATTATTCCTCCTCCAGAGTTAAACACTAAACCTATCCCTGTCCTACAGTATAATTCTCCCACAAGAGATTCTCACTCTCCAGCTCATGATAGTCTTGTTCCTTTTAATCCCGCAGTTGATGACAGTAATACCGCTCCTAAGGTTTTTTAGATTCCCGTTGACTCACTTCCTGCTCCAGATTCCTCTCTTACTGAGGTCTTGCCACCTGTTGACCAATTTTTAATTGTTCGTTGTAAAGGTATACGCTTTACTCGCAACTCTCATCCTATATACAACTTTCTTAGTTATCATCAATTATCTTTACCATACTATGCCTTTGTGTCTACTTTATCTTTTATCTCTATCCCTACCACTCTCCGTGATGTTGTTTCGCATCCTGAGTGGCGTCAAGCAATGGTTGGGAAAATGACTACAATAATGGCACATGAGAATTAGTCAAATTGCTGCGCCCCCCCACCCACCCACTCCACCGTCAGTTGTCGATGGGTTTATACTGTCAAAGATGAACCCAATGGTCGGGATTGATAAGTTGAAAGCAAGATTAGTGGCCAACAGGTACACTCAGACTTATGGCATGGATTATTATAAGACTTTCTCTCTTATGGCCAAAATGTTGTCTATTCGGTTGTTCTTATCTATAACTACTATTCGCCAATGGCCTTTGCACCAGCTAGACATCAAAAATGCGTTTCTTCATGGTGAACTTCAGGAAGAAATTTATATGTAGCAATCACCTAGCTTTGTTGCTCAAGGGGAGTCTAGTTTGGTATAAAACTTCGTCGTTCTTTATATGGATTAAAATAGTCTCCTTGTGCTTGATTTGGTCATTTTAGTACTGTTATCTAAGAGTTTGGGATGATTCAAAGTGAATCAGATCACTCTGTTTTCTATAGGCATACAACAGAAGGACACAGCATATATCTGGTAGTCTACATTGACGATATTGTCATTATAGAGAGTGATTAGAATGATATTAAGCAATTGAAAAATCATTTGTTCAATCATTTTCAAACTAAAGATTTGGAATTGCTTAAATACTTTCTTGATATAAAGGTTGCTCAGTTTAGCTCTGGGATTGCTATCTCCTAGAGAAACTATGCTTTGGATATTTTGAAAAAAATAGGGATATTGGACTGCAGACCCGTAGACTCTCCCATAGATCCTAATACTAAACTCCTGCTTGGACAGGGAGAGCCTCTTGCAGATTCTAAGAGATATCAAAGACTAGTTAGTAAGCTTACTTATCTCACCATCACACGACCTGATATTTCTTTTTCAATCAGTGTTATCAGTCAGTTTCTACAGTCTCCATGTGATAGTCATTAGAATGCAATTATCCGAATCTTATAGTATATCAAGAGTGCACCGGAAAAATATTTGCTATATGAGAATAAGGGTCATAAACAGGTAGTCAGATATTCAGATGTTGATTGAGCAGGTTCTCCATCAGATAGACATTCTACTACTGGGTGTTGTGTTCTTATTGGAGGAAACCTTATATCATGGAAAAGTAAGAAGCAAGAAGTTGTTGACAGGTCAACCGCAGAAGCAGAATATTGTGTCATAGCCTTAGCAACATGTGAGCTTGTATGGTTGAAACAATTGATCCAAGAATTGAAATTTGCAAACATATAACAAATGAAGTTACTTTGTGATAATCAAACTGCACTTCACATTTCATCCAACCCAGTATTTCATGAAAAGGCTAAGCATATAGAAATTGATTGTCACTTTATTCGAGAGAAGATTTTGTCTGGCTGTATTTTCACAAGTCATGTTTGCTTAAACGACCAGCTAGCAGACATCCTTACTAAATCTCTCAGGGGTCCTTGAATTGATTTTATTTGTAACAAGATTAGCATATATGATTTATATGCTCCAGTTTGAGGAGTGTTGAATTGTATATGGTATTCTGTATATATTTATGGTTAATATCATAGAATAAGAAATAGATTGATAACCTTATAATTAAGATTGATTGACGTTCCAAATAGGAATGATAGCTTCACCTATATAATATTGTATTTTCTTTATTATCAATACACAAGAATTCTTCTTCTCTCTAATTCTTTACACCTTAAGTTCATAGTAAACTTCACCATTCAAGATAAATCTCATAGTGAAAAATGGGACCAAATATTATGCTTATTCTCATTTTAATGTTCATCAAAGTTGGTACTAGATACAGTGTACTTGGAAATTAGTCAACAAATGCAATGGACATACAATTGATACCTATGAACTTGGCCTCACTAACTTCAACAACGTTGTACTAAAGACTTACCTGATATTGCAGGAGTGAGCACACCATCACCAATGACCATACAAACACCAAAACGCACCACAACAAGTAGAACCATCCTTAGCTTTTTATAACTCTCCAAAAATCTTCTAAATGGAGAAAAATTAACAGCTGGCGTTGAGTGGCCATATTTGTAGGCTAATAGCTCTTCATCAGCTACTTGTTGATTAGGAAGTAAGCTAAACTTTGCATGCCTGCACAGTAGTAAGTAAAGAGCAAATGTGCCACTTGATATGAATTGAAAATGTATAAGCTTGGGAAGCTCAGAGAATAAAATATTCAACTATAAAGTCTAAGTCTCACCACACCTTCTCCACTATCATCTGCAGTCAGTACAATAAAGACATACTTGAGTAAAGGTATTAGAGTAATGGTCCAAAAAATCAAGGAAAATGCACCAAATATGGCTTCCTCGTTGACTTGTTCTTGCAACCTCCCTGAAAATGTGCTGGAGTAAACATAGAGAGGTGAAGTGCTCAGATCTCCATACACTACACCAAGACTTTGATATGCTAATAGGAGATTCCTGGAGAGATTCACCCACGAAAGCTACAAAGCAATAATAAGATGGTTAAGCTTTTGGTAATCGCGCACTTAACAATTGCAATTTCAGGAGAAAAAAATAATAACAATGACACAAGGTTCATGCCATGCATAATACAATTTTGTATATGTTAATCAAAGAGAAATAATCCATAGAAGTTAAAGTGTAGCCAATCACCAATGTTATAAGCATCACTTATAGAGAATAAATAATTGCGAGTATGTACAACAACATGCACACATATATACCATTTTTGTAAAATAAGGAAAAAAAAATATTAAAGAAAAGCATCAAAAAAAGTAAGGTCAACCTTATGTAGATGTAAGAGAAGTACCTAAAAGAGAAAATTGAAGACCCATCCAATATTGTTTTACAAAGTTCTTAATGGAATATAACACAATAAATGGACGGTGTGCCAATATTCAGATGAAAAAAAAAATTGAGAGCTTTCTACATTACCTTTATGAAATACACATAGAACAATTCAAACTTACCTTTGAGTTCAATGATAGCTTTTTAGAGAATTAATTTTGCATCTTTCAAACCATTATTTTAAATACAATACAAAAATAGTTTGTAAAGCAAAAGTCAAAGTAGAGAGCAATACTAGACAGCACCTAAGTCCTCAAATTATGGGATATCTAAGAACTCCAAAACAGATCAAGAATTCAAACATTATCATTAATAGCATCTCCTTGAACTCCAAGTTTTGAAACATGAATGTGGTCTCCATTAATTTTTCCCTTATTTGGTTATTAACTCAGAATCTATAGTTATTGGCCACTCATCTTGCATTTATTTTAGCAGAGTCGATAACCTGCAGACTAGGAGGCATCTGTCCTTGCCTTTAAAGTGTGTAAATAAGATAGTTTCCACTGGTATGTAGCTCAATAGAGATGTGAAAAGAAAAAATAGCATCATAGATTGACTAAGCTTCCCAAATTATTTTTCACTTGATAATGACTCACATATTCCCAGAGCTAGATACAAAATTACCTATGGCGCTCTCAAATAAGCAAACAACAACATGCCACACACAATAGAATTAATAGGTTGAATATAACTCGAGTACGAACTAAGATTCAAACATAAAGCTTCTCTGCTCTTATCATTCTAAGAAAAAAGATGCAACGAAACCCATTTGCCTTGTCTATATAGACCCATAGATTCTATCAAAAACAAGAACTTAAAATTCAAGAATCCAACAGAATTTAATCAATTTTCATATTGATGAAGTTAGTTAAAGAATTCAAACTAACAACAATAAACTTGAGTAACAAAAGAGAAACCCACTATCAACTACAGAAAAAATAAGTAACTAAATAAAACCAAACAGTGAAAATTCATAGTAATTAATTTCAGTAACTCGGTCAGCACTAACTGAAATGGACACGATTAAACCAACGAAACTCCGATTATTTATACCTAAAATCAGAATTCATTAATGAAAATACAACCTTTATATCAAGACAACAATTTGATTGACTTACAAATAGAAAAATAAACATGAAATCAACAAAAAAAAAAAAAAGACACCTTGGAGTGTTTAGTAACCAGTATTAAACAAAGACCTTCAATTACAGATACAGTGAAAATCAATGAGCTAATAACAAAACATTATACACGTAAAATGGAAATGGAACGCTAAAACAAACGAATAAATAAAAACTAACCTGAGAGGGGTTTCGAGGAGGGGAAATTCCAGATTCCGGCTCCATTAGGAGAGAGAACCGAACCTGGAAAGAACTCTCTCTCTCTCTCTCTGAAAAATTTAAAGAAAAATAAAAGCTAAAACGACCAGCCAGCCAACACCGAATCAGCATCTTGGCTCTACTCTCTTAACGAACCTCTTTTGTTATTATAACCAAAGGATCTTAAAATCCATCGCGCGTGTCCCGCACATGCGACCTTGCCGCGCCTGGAATTTGCTTTGAAAAGTGAGGAATTACGTTTTGGAAATGAAATTTTTACAATGAATTTTCAGATATAAATATTTTTTAGAGTGGAACGAAAAAATATATATATTATTTTATTCATTCCATTATATTATACTGCGTTTAATTTATACGGATAAATTTATATAAATAATTTTTATATATGTAATATTATATTTTTAATTACTTATTTATGATTTATAAAAATATTTTTAAAGAAAAGTTGTTATTTGGTACTTTTCAACACACTTCACATTTTTTCTTTTTCTCTTTTAATTAAATTTGTTGTACGGAGCCATAGTATTTGGTAATAGTCAAAAGACACTTGCACATTTTTTCTTCCGATAAATTTATATGTAGAATTATTCTACTTGACACTTATTATATCATATAACTTTGTTGATATAATTCACGTTAAAAAATTAATAAAATTATGAATTAAGAAAGACTTTAAGGTCATTTAAAAATAAATTTGTATGAAAAGTGTGATTCGTTGTTTATATTAAAGCAAGAACTTTAATATAATAAAAATGTTACAATCACTTATGAAAGAATTAATTGATAAGTTAAAAAAAGAACACTAAAAAAGTTATTTCGATAATTTTAAAGAATTCTAAAAGAATTAAAGAGAATTTTTTTAATTAAATTGTTAAATATTTTCTTCTCATCCCTTATGTATTTATAACGAGCACTTGGGATACTAACATTTATTATAATATTTAATGACATCTTAAAAATTATTAACTACTACTAACAACTGAGACTTTATTTTAAACTAGCTGTCAAATTTTACAACTACAATAACAAATACAATTGCAGGCTTCCCAGAAGCTTCTCATCACATAAGTTGCTGCTGACAACTTGAACTGCTTCTTAATTGCTTTTAAAAGTGTAATGATCATTAATGAAATATCCATCATATCCCCCAATACTTGATGAGTCAAAATTGAGTATTCACTAATTTAAAAAAAATTGCACTAAATTCACTCACTTTGTAATATGAGAAATTTTTTTAAATTATTTCAAAACTTGAATTATGAAAATTCAACTTTGTGAACATATGAGATATCTTTCTTGAGCCTCCACAAAGTTACCTCAACCCAAATGTTTTGAATTAATCTATTGAGAGTTTCTTTGAATCTTTTAGCTCAAGCTTTTATAAACAGACAAATTAGAACTTGAATAAAATCTGCATTCCATTTGTTAGCCGTGCTCTCATAATTTGTAACAATAAATTTTAGATTAATAATATTATAGTTATGATACAAAATATGTTTACATTAGTTATAATACAAATTTTGTATCTCAATTAATAAGACATCTGATGCTTCTATTATAAATTAATATTATATAATTATCAAAATTAAAAAAAATTAATAATTACCTAATAAAAAATAATCATTAATTAGTAACACGTTAATCATTAAATTATATATTCCAATTGTATAAATTTAACACTACCTCTTTTAAATATGCAACAAAAAGATAGAAAGATTATATCACATAACTAATTTAGTGATAATCTTGCTTTTGTTATGTAGAGATAAAAATAATTGTATTGATTTAAAATTATATTTGATATGATATAACAATGTTGTTTTTTTAAAATAAATAAGGAAATATTTTGTGAATGAAAATATTTTTTTTTCAAAATACTCTTTTATAGTCTAGTAATATTGTACAATAATTATTATATAATAATGTTTGTTTGTAGTAATAAGGACTTTGTAGTAATAATTGTACATTAATTCTTTTAGTTAACCGATAATAATGTCAAAATGAACAAATTCCAAATTCTATTCCATTTAGTGACTAGTGAGAACTACGTAGAAGGAACGTTGATAATGTTTTTATATGCAAAGGAGATTCGAACTTCTAAATTTTTAAGTCGGTGAAAAAATATATTACAAGTCCTTTATTATTGGATCATTTAAACTAGTAAACATTGATCAATTTAAAAGTAATTAAGTTATATAAAAATTCAGTTCAATTTAACTATTAGATAGAATTACTATCCTTATCTCAAATTTAAAACAATAAAAGGGGAGAGTAATTTAAATAATAGGGGGAATGATTATTCGTATTTTAAATATTTGTCATTGTCCCTTTAAAGTACTAAGGGCTGGTTTAGTATGGTTTAATAAGTAATAGAGTGTACATTAATAGAGGTTTTATATGTAGAGCTTTTTAATAAAAATTATTAGTTATGATTGTCTCTCATAACTTAAAAAAAATATTGTTTAATTACTTTAATAGATAAATTATTTTAGGTTATAAAATAAGATATTTTAAGTAAATATTTTTAAATAAAATAAGAGTATTTTAAATAATTCAACACTTAAAAAATAATGCTCTATAACCTTCATCTCAAAATTTAAAAATTTGAGCTATTATATTTTTAAAATGAAATTTGAGCTTTTTTTAGTATAGACAAAAAAACTCTTAATTTGCAATTAAAAACCTCACAAAATTTTTAGTAAAACTCTTGACATTATAAAAACTCTTTTAGTACATAAAAAACCCAAACCAAATAAACTCTAAACCTAAAGGTGGAAAGTAATTTAAGGAGTTGAGAAGCTTTAATGCTTTGTTTGTACTTGTCTCTCTTTTTTTTCCTCCTCAATGTGTAAGTAAATGTTTTTCTTTTTAAAATTATTATTATGAAAACATTTGAGGCAAATCTTAATTATAAAAATACTTATGTGTTTTAGATTTTGTCAATAATATCCAAGGTTTGAAAAAATTTCATTAATACTTTTTTGTTACGAAATTTTTGTTAAAGTTAATAGATTCAATCTTAATGCAAATAAAATATCAAAATTACCTTGTATATAATGAAAAATTTTGATATGACAATAATGCCACTACATGCTTCTTAAAAATTTATTTTTTCAAATTAAAAATAGACTTTTTAATATTTTAAAAATAAACTTATTATTTTTTAATGTTTTATTAAATATGTTGAAATTACTTAATTACTCTAAACACTTTATGTAATTCCCTTAAATCATTTAATATGTCATTATAATCAACCTTATAATAAATTAAACATCAAAACTTTATCACGTTTGGCAATTCAAATTATTGCATACATCCAAATCAACACACAATTAATCCCCAAAAAAAACACATATCGAAATTTCGTTCGCATTATTTTAAGAAAATAATGTCAAATCCCAAATCCTACAATATTATGGCAAATAAACAGATTTTTCTAATCAAACTAGGAGAAATTTATACTTATAAAAATTCGTTTGTATTCTTTTTTTCTTTTCGCCTCATCAAAATCTTTTACCCTTCAGAGCCATCATACACGAGTGCTTATATTCAGCGATCAAGTCCTTCTTGACGATGATAAACTTTCCTAATATTTAGTGTCACGGATTTTTTTAAGAATCGTGCGATTTTAGACGCGTTGTGTACTAAGCAGTTAAGAAAATTACACAAAGAAAAAAATACGAACACTAATTGTTTACATGAATGCTCTCTCTCTATTACTGAAGAGAAAATACAAGCTATGAGATGATTTATACAAGTGAGGGTCTCCCCCTTATATACTAGCAGCTTTATACAATCGACAGCTGAGATCTAAACGATCTAACAGTGTATATACAAGATCAAATAATATTCCCTAAAATATTCTTAGATGTCATCACACATTCTATGGAATTCTAATCAAGGTTAACAACCCTAATAAGCAGCGGGCTTGACCCGGTTCTTCACCCATGTCAATGGGTCTTCTAGAAGCTCTAGCTTGCAATCCATTCCAGCAGCCCTTAAGGCCTTTAGGAGGCTTTGTCGCGCAGCAAGTGTTCGAGGAAATGCTTGAGAACACTTGGGCCATAACATTCTCCCCCACCAAATTCACACGACGTCCTTGTCGCGTCTTCACTGGAAATTGCACACCTCATTCTTCAATCTTCCACTGTGCGCTCTCGTATTTCCAGTATGCTCCAATATCGGGTACCCATTTCCATTTGACAACATACTCATGCCTTGAAGGTGGATTTCTCTTATGCATCATCCGTCCTGGATGAGTTTCACTCTGTTGTCGTCCCATGTGAAAATCCCTAAAGGTCCTTGTTTCTGCTTCATGTCTTCCATACCCCCTCGGTATAGCTTCAAACAACTATCGGGAGACACTGGTTGCAGCTGTTGTCTCGAAGGTATCCCCACCTTATGTGAGACATTGCTAGCCCTCTTGGCAATAGTAAATGACTCATCGTCCCTACGATCAAGGCCTTTGTGAAGTAGGTATGCTGTCTTGCATTGTGGTAGAAATATCATCTCTATCACCAAGTCCTTTGCACGATGTTTGACACACCGCTGCTTGTCCCTAACTCACTTCTTGTGCTGAAAGTGCACATTATATGACGCCTCGAGTTGCTGAGCGACACCTACACTCGCCAACTCCTTGAGCTGCCCCCACAACTCATCTAATCCCGGTTGAGGCATCTATACTATAGTTGGAAGCATCTATCCCAACTCTAACTATTTTCAATGCTCAGTATCACCTTGATATGGATGGACCTGTTGTATGTCAGTTGCCACGACCCCCTTGTGCTCCTTGAGCACTTCCGCAACCCTCATTGGTAGCTTACTTTCGCCCCTTTATCGCTTTATCATCCATCCCCCTCACTATGGATGAATGTACTTCTCCTTTGCTCCCAGCAACTCCCATTAGTTGAATGGCGGAAAGAATTTTAATGTTGGTTTTCAGCTGAGATTGCCCACCCTTGGGCTTATCTACTGTTGGTATCATGTAAAGCCCTCCTTGCATGATACACACATAGTCGTGTCGAGGAAACGACACCACGTCGTACTGCATCAAGAACTCCATACCTAACACCACATCGAAATTATCAAGAGGTACTAAAGAGAAATTTACCTCATCGCGCCATTTACCCAGGTGGATATCAACCCCTCAAACCACCCCATCTAGTGGCTTGGCCACAGCTTTTACCGATTTAAGGAACCCCTTCTCTTTCTCTACGTAAAGTCCCAAGCGCTTCACCTCTGCACGCTTAATGAAGTTGTGCATCACACCCGTATCTATTAGCACTTAAGTCTTTATACAGTTGATGTAGGCTTTAACATACATAAGCGTTTTTCTCGTTGGCGCGCTGGCACCTTGCTTGGCTTTCATTGTGTTGAGCAACTGTAGATACCCCATTTGACCCTGCTCGCAAGCCTCGTGTACTGTAACCATGGCGTTGATAGCCTTCTTCTTCGGACAGTCCTTGACCCAGTGATCCCCATCACAAAGGAAGCAGTTTGTCTTCGGTCCATTACCTCTATGGCCGTTACACTTCTACTTTTCCCATTTGGGCGGCTTACTTTTCTCCTCCTTATCCTTCGGAGGCTGAAACTTCTTGGCGCCCCCACCTTTGCTGTGATTGGGTCTCGAATGTTTAGACTTTTTTGAGTCACCCTTGCGGTAATCCATGAGCATTTCTGCCAGTGTTAGAGCGTTGGATATTTTGGTCACCCCGCGCCGCTTTAACTCATTGGATGCCCATGTTTGCAACCCATTTAGGAAATTGAATAGCAAGTCCTCCTTGCTCATGTTGAGAATCTGGAGCATTAACAGGGAGTACTCCCTGACGTACTCGCTGATGGACTTGGTTTGCTTCAATTTCTTTAACCACTTTCGAGCGTTGTGTGCCACATTCTCCAGATAGAACTGGCGCTTCAGTTCCCGTTGTAATTCTGCCTAAGTGTTGCTTTTACAGGTACCTTTGCGTATCTCCTCGCTTTTTCTGTGCCACCATAGAATTGCATGGTTGAAAAGATATAAGGTCACGATATTTATCTTGTCTTCATTCTGTACGCCTATAACATCGAAGTATCTTTCCATCTGCCAAAAGTAGTTATCAGGCTCCTTGGCATTCTGCTTGCCACTGAACTCTTTCGGTTTAAGAGCCTCAACTCATAGTACCCTTTAAGCAACAACAGACCCATTTGCTACTGCTCGCTTGTACAACATCACATCCTCCTTGACAGCGTTAAACCCTCTACGCAGCTCTTCCACTTGGGCTTGAACTTTGTCAATGATGGTGTATACCTTCTCTTGAAAAGCCTTGATCTAGTCACGCTGCCGATCAGCATAACTCTCGATGGATGTGTTGATGAGGGAGCGCAGCTCATCCCATTGAGTGTCGAGTCCCGCCTCGAACTTCTATACTTACTGCTCTAACTCCCCAAGATGATCCGTCGCCTTTCCCACAGCGCCACTGAGCATTTTCACCATGGTCCCGAACTTATGGTCTGGATCGACAGACTTGTCGGAAGGTATATTACTGTGCCTCTTAGCTTTGGGGTTTTGACCCCTCGCTTCAGTCAAATCTGACGGCATGACGTCTTTCTCCATCTTCGAACCTGCTCTGATACCAAATGTCACAGACTTTTTTTAGAACTGTGCGGCCTTAGATGCGTTGCATGCTAAACAGCCGAGAAAAATACACAAAGAAAAGAAAATACGCACACCAACTATTTGCACGAATGCTCTCTCTATTACTGAAGAGAAAATACAAGCTATAAAATGATTTATACAAGTGATGGTCTTCCCCTTATATACTAGTAGCCCTATACAATCGATCAGTGTATATACAAGATGAAATAATATTTTTCAGAATATTCCTAGATGCCATCACACATTCTATGGATTTCTAATCAAGGTTAACAACCCTAATAAGTCACGGGCTTAGCCCGGTTTTTCATCCATATCAGCCGATCTTCTAGAAGCTCCAGCCCGCGATCCATTCTAGCAGCCCTTAAGGCCTCTAGGAAGCTTTGTCACACACCAAGTGTGCGAGAAAATGCTTGAGAACACTTGAGGCGTGACACTAGGTAGTAGACTTTCTGATGGCCCAATAATCACAACTTAAAAACTTAACCACATATGGCACCAGCCAATCTAAAATGCCTTTATTTTTTGCTCCACCAACTCTAACAACACTTTTAATCACTCCCAATCATGGACTTTGATTCAACCCTCAAGCTCTTTTCCTTCTTCAGCGCATCAATTTCTTTTAAGAGAGTAACTAGCTCTCCACGTCCAAGTGGCTCTCTATGTTTGATTTGTATCCAATAGCCTAGATTAACCCAAAAGTGCAGCGCAAGGAATACTCTAGAAGGGATCCAGGATTTATGGCATGGGGTCGTAAACTAGGTAGTCATTGGAGAAGGTGTTGGAGGAGGTGTTGAAGAGGAGAAATTCTTTGAGTCGATTGAATTAGTTTGGGTCTTGTCAATTTGGGTCTTTATGAGAGCAATTCTGTTAAGGATTAGCTCTTCTTCTTTCAGCTATTGCTTGAGGAACAACTTTATGGGTTGGTGTTTTAATAATTTTGCAGAAAGGATGCGATGGCCTTGTGATTAGTGCTATAATAGTTAAGTGCAAACGCACACTATAATATAGAATTTTAAAGCCAAATATTATTTTCACAAGGACTATTTGATTTATTTCTATCAACTAATTACTAAAATTATACCTACTTTATTTTTATCCAGAAAACTATAATTTGAAATTTAACAAATTAACCTAAACTAAACCTAGATAAGAAATATCAGAAGGTTAAACTAAAAAAGAAATCATAATTTAGGATATAGATTCATCCCCTAATATTTCATTGGATTTATTAATATCTTAATTAATCTCATAATACCAATTGATTGACTAGACTCTAATCTCATCACAAACCTCTGTCGATGGTCGAGTAACTATATTACACATTCTAACAACTACCTATATGTCTATGACAATCAAAATAGAATGTAATTTATTAAGATCAAATCTAAATCAAACCATTCATGCCATAGAGGTATATGTATATTATACATGAAACTCATAGTTGTTACCCTATAATCATGCATCAAACTATCATAGGCTAAACATATAAATCCCTTTGTCAAGTTCATTATAGTTTATCAATCATTCATAATATTGACTAGATATAATGAAAGCATTAATATTAAGATAGAATGAATCAATTATATGTATTAAGTTCATAAATTAAGAATTAACAAAATCTAACTACATACTAGGTTCAAAAGTCTAACCCTAGAAATAAAAACTTAGGTTATGGTAAAATTAAGAGTTCTATAACTTATCAAGAATAACATCATGAAAATCATTGAAAACTAGAAGGATAAAAAGTTGAAGAGATAAAACTAATTTTTCTACAGTCTTCAATCTTTTAGTCTTCTTGATCCTTAAAAAATTGCTCTTTCTCTCTCTTCTATTATCTCTTATTGAATTATACTTTTTGATCTTTTATTTATAGGTTTATGTCTTCAAATTATAGTAAAACATCAAATATAAGTAAGATTATGATTACTGTTGTTGAAATTTGTGCTTACATACTATCTCATTTTGTATGAATATTTTATTTTATAATATTTATACAATCCATTTTATTAAATTGCTAATTTTATTAATTAAATAGTATAGTACTTGTAACGCTACAGACACAATATGATCTGAAAGAGTTCAGATTTTGCCTAAAAGAGTTTAAACCAACGCTAAATGTTAGCAACACTAATAATTATAATTGTTAATAGTTAGTGCTACTAAGAGTTAGTAAGTTATAAAAGTTAGCAAAATCTAAGAGTTAAGACCTTGTTTGTAACGGGACATAGAGCTGAGAGTATATTAGTAATAACATAATTGTAAGGAGTTGCAATAGGTGCTAAGAAATGTTATTATGCATATGTATTCTCAAACACGATTTTTCTGGTCTAATTCACCGATCCGAGTCTGTCGGTGAAACCTATTATTATAGATCAGTGTATGACCACATCTAGATGGTTTAGATAATTGTTCTTAGTTGACCATGGGCTTATCAAAAGTTCGTATGGCATACGGGTATTCAGTAAGGATTGAATACTAAATAGGTTCAACGATGACCCCAATAGACATCCCATGAAGCCGTCACTATTAGGTCATCTCGTGTTGAGTAGTGTACATGGTCCTTTGACCTGAGCACCACAGTGGGCTTATGAGTGATCCACAATGCTTTGATTCTACATATGTCAGACACCTTTCATGGTTAGATCTCTATGTGTCGCTGGGTATGGTTCGATGCTCATAAAGTCTGGTGTGCGTAGATATGGGATCTGTCACCTCACATGAGTGAGTTGTATATCCAGATGCTTCTAGACTATATCTTAGAAAAACTTATAACCATAAGTAATAAACCTAAGAAAAAAGTTTCTCACATAATTAAACAAATCGCAAAGGTGTTTGCATATATTATTTATTGAGATACATGTTTGAAGATAAGTTCACAGATAAGCGCATGAAAATTTCACGATGATGATCTATATCCTCGCTCCTCCAAGATATAAATGGCGGGAGAATTATACGTATGCACTATGACCTCAACTTGTATGGTTTACTGCACTGATTTGTAATACTGTCACGTGTGTGTGGGGTATCAATCACGGACTCACGGAATAGTTCCGTTTGACAAATTGAGTGTGGGCCTAAGGAATCCCATAATATGAAGTGTACTCGTTGTGCACTGGGACAGTGTACCAAATTGAATAGTTCAATCCAATAAATTTCAACAGACTAGACATTTACTTTAGTATCCCTTGAATGTGCACATGTCCAGACTTAAGTGTTAAGTACATTAATTAGTTAACAATGATTGTTGACCAAAATGATAATGACACGTGGCATATTGTAAGCCAATTATTATTTGACTTTAAAATTGTCTAAATGACCTTACTTGTTGGACAAGCAAAATTATTTTTTTATTTATTAAATTATTTATTGAATAAAATAATTACAATAATATTTGATATTATTTAATTAAGTCAAACAATGATTTAAATAAATACATATGTTTTATTTGAATTTAATATGATCAAATTAAAATGATGAAACAAAAATGCATGGGCATATAAGAGGTGGGGTCAAGTTGTATGTTATAAGCAAACGAAAAAATTATTTCTTCATTTTGCTTTCTCTCACAATCGGCCAACGCTCCACTTTTATTAGTTTTTGATTTGTTTAATGTAATTAAATAAAAAAAACAAATGCAAGAAAGTAAGAAAATTGTGTGTCATGCTTGGTGGGACCTTCTGACTTGCAAAAGAATGAAAGTGTGTTTCATCATTTAGTTGCAAAATTCGGTAAGATTCATTCACCACACATGCCTTCTTCTTTTGTTTCTTTTAATTAGATTAAACAATTATGAAAACCAAAGAAAATAAAAATAGGTGTGTGCTATCCACGATAGGCCACGTGTTGCTTGTGAAAGGAAAAGCAAATGAAACAAATAAAAGAGTAAAATTTTGCTCATTTTGTACGGTGGTTACACGACCAAAAGAGAGAGAGATAATGAAGCTACATTTTTCAATTGTTGGACAAAAGTTCAAAGGGTTGAACTTCTTCTTCTTTCATTCTTTCTATATTGTCCAATCCATTAACATATTAAGACTATGTTGTTTGATATTTCAAATATTGAAATAGTGTAAACAAATTGATAGTCTTGTAGTTAGTCCAAAGCTTAAGCGTTAAGCTAATTAGTCTAAGAGTTAAACTTAGGATTTAAGTGTTAAATCCCTTATTAGAAAAGGCTATCATTCTAGACTATCAAAACCCACCAAATTGGGTACTAGAATTGAGCATGAGTGAGTTTCAAAGCGAGAACTCCACTTTAATCAAATATAAAATGCTTATAAGGTAATTCTCAACAAAACTTTGTTATTTCAATTATAAGATAATTTGAAATACTTATTGTGTTTATAATTTATGAAATTAAATTTTTAGACTTCTATTACGCACAAATATGTATATGATACATGTTTTGTAATGATAAACATAAACTTACATGTATATACACTAGGATTATCAATACTCACAACTGTTCACAAGATACTATTTACATGCACTGTCACGCAACACTGTGGCGCTCGTTTATGGGTACTGTAGTAAAAATAATGTAACTCATACTATGACAGGGTACTGTAATAATTTGATATTTTTTATTTATTTATTTTTAAATTTTTATCCTTATTTATTTTATTAACTCTAAACTTACAAAATAACAATAAAATGTATATATAAAAAAAATTAAATAATCTTAATTTAAACTAATAAATATTAAATTAAAAAAATAAAAATTTTAAACCTAATTAACCCTTATCACCTTACCTCAATTATTGATAATTTTGTGCTTGATCGTTAGCCATGAATGATACTAGTGAAATGAATTTGCTGAAAGAAAGAGACCTTTTTCCGAATTAATAACCCCTGTTTGGTTACAACTATTATACACATGTCATTTGACTTGAAATGTGTTAAATTTATTTATTCATTAATATGAAATAATTTTAATGTTCTTATCTCATTATTTTTTACTGAAGATTTTTTAATAGAATGATATTAATAACAAATTTTTAAAACCTTTTGATATTTTTGATAGAATTTAAAACATATGAATATTTTTATAATTAAACTTTACTTAGAGTATTTATGATAATAATTTTTTTTTTCAATTGTGTAGATATGATATTTGTTATAAGAGTAATATTATACTTATATAATTGATATAAATTTTATATTCTAATTGACATAAAATAATATTTTATATGTATATTATTAATTAATATTATCTTGATGAAAAAATAAACATGTACCTTATAAGTGATAGATTGATAATTAACAATTAGTAATATCTTAATATCTTATTACATCAATTAAGATATTAGCACTACTCTCGATATAAAGTTAAATTTGCTTTGTTAAGCTTATTTTAATAATTAATCCAATTAAATGAAATTGCTTATTAAAAAAAAAACAATGATAAGACAATACGGTAATCCTTCCATTAATTAGATCAGACTAATATCCAATATACAAACCGTTGTCATATATACATTTTCAAAATAAATAAACCATTTTGTCATTGTCAAAATCATAATTATTAATCAATTTGAAGGTAAATGAGATTTGAAGCAATTTACTTTAATCAAACATGACATCCACGATCAAGTGAGAGGGTCTTAGGGACATATCCAGACCCTTGATTTCTAAAAGTACACGTCAAGTCAACGAGACCTTGACATGAAAAATTAGGAAAATTATAAATTTTAATATAAACTAAAAAAGATTTGATAATCTGCCAGCGGTGACTGCGACAACGGTGCCCGCGTGGGCTTTTATCTCTCAACTTTATGCCTATCCTGCATCCAGGGAAAATGACAACACCAGCGGCAAGTATCAAAATAATACAGTCAATAACGACAAGAGTTTGCTGGTGGTTCCGACTTCCGACGCCATATCCTATAAAAATAAAATAATACTATATAGTTTTCAGATTCAGTGTAAGAAAGAACACCCAGATTCGCAAGTTCTTATACCTAACATACCCTCAACTTTTATATCAAATAGGTCCCTAACTCTTAGAAAATTGACTAACCTAACCCTACCACTTAAGTAAGTTTCACACTTTAGACTAGTTTGTTTGTACAGAGTTACTTGGTATTTAACTTTATAAGCATTTGAACATTGGCATCAGATAGGTTACTAACTCCTATTAAACAAAATATGTCTTTATTTGTGAAAATTGTAAAACCTTAGGGACCGAATGTTATTATGGCAAGCTGAAATATTATTGTCATAGTTGATTATTATTAATATATTATTGAAAATATAAGTCCACAATGTTTTAAAAAAAAAAGAAAGAAAATATAAGTCCACAAACATTTTATTTTTGTTTTATGAAAGGGGAAATCTAACGGACTCGAAGGAAGTGCAATTTCCTGGCAACTTCCTTCGACGTGCAATTTGAGCGGAAGTTGAGCTGATGTTATCTGTAATACTACTTAATTATTGCTTAATTGATTATCATCAATACTTTAAGCTCCATTACATAATCTAACGTAACGTTTATAAATATTTTATATAGATTCTTTTTTTTATTTATATGAATTTCAAATGTATGATTGAGAACGACTGTAAATAGAACATTTTCCAGTAAATATCTTTAAATTACCCGAAATAAAAAGTCTATTGAGATAGGTAAAATTTCATAAATAACTATCGCAATTTATTATTATTATTATTTTTTAATTAATTTTGAAATTACTATTTTTTATTAACTAAAATTTTCAAGTATAGACAATTTTGTTCTAAAATTAAAATGAACTATTTTTCAACTCTTTCCGTCAAAGAATTTGAATTTTTACAAATTTAATTAGATCAAAAATTTTAAAATTATTATTGTATAGATTAGATCTTACACAACATATTTGTCACTTCAAATCAAGAAAATAACTAATTCTTGATAAGTTTTTTAAAAACTTTTGAGAATTTTTAATGTTTTAAAAATTAGTTAGAAATTTTTTAGAATTTGCATTTGAAGTTAGAAATAGGTGAAATTAATGAATTATATGTGAAAAAATGGTTGAAAAGGTGTAGGAAACGTTGAAAATGGACAAAAAATAAAAGTTTTTGGCATATTTGCCGAAACTAGATGGCTGTCGCTTGGTTTTCTTCAATCTTGGGGCCATCTTAGGCCTTAAATATGCCAAAGGGCGCATCTCGGACGCTACCACAAGCTTGAGCTGGCCCCAAGATGCGCCCTTGTAACAGCATTGCGGACTCAAAGTTCGCGATGCTGCACTGTTGCGCCACGTGGTGCAATTATAATTTTTTTTAAAAAATTAAATGTAATTTTATTTAAATTAAATAAAATTACATTTAATTCTATTAAATAATTAATTAATTAATAAGTTAATTAATATTATATGTTCACTTTTTGAAACCATATTGTTATTTGTTAAATAATTAATTTAAGTAATAATAATTTTAATTTTTTGTAACATTATTTATTTAATGAGTACCTTTTGTAATTAATTATATATTAAAAAAATTTATTTTTTTAATTATTATAATATGTTGACATTGTATGTTAGTTAATATGTATGCTTGTTATTTGTTAATAATATTAATTTATTAATTTTCTTAATTATTAGAGGAAAAATAACGTATCAAAAAAATATAGACTTCTAGAGTATATATTTTTTCGTGCATTAGTGACGGCTTATTCGAAGATATGAGGTCTAAAAAATATAAAAGAAAAACTAACAGAGAATCAAAATGCATTATTTAGGCAGACGTGTATGGGGTATTTTTTAGATATGTCAGATTTGACATTCTCCAGTATTTTGGTGCATAAGTTATTATTGCGTGAGGTGCATACCTCCAATTTACATGATGAGATGTGGTTTTACATAAGGAACAAATGCATCCGATTTAGCCGACAAGAGTTTGTACTAATCACCGGATTAGAAATGCGAGATTACCTTCCGCCCAGCAACTGAATAGGAAATTGGGCACTCGATTGTGGGATACATATTTTTCAGGGGTAAAATAATTGTCGTACATATTTCTTGATAATTGGTTCGGACGTTTGAAATTGATAGAGATAGATGATGAAGATGCAGTAAATTTCAGTTTAACCTATTTTGTGCATCGTGTTTTGATCCCACGTGACGAACGTAGTAGGATTCAAAATTTTGTACTATATTTAGTGGATGACCTTGATGTGTTTAATAAATATCCGTAGGACAATATTGCATGGACCGTACTTTATAACTCACTTAAGAAGGCCGTATTCCAAAAACTTGAGAAAGTAAGTACAAAAGGATTTGCACAAAGTAAGTTTGAGAGTTACAATGTTAATGAAATTTCGCACGCATTTCTAGTACATCATAATTTTCTTGTACTTAATATTTTGATCTTAATTAATTATTTATTTTTGTAAGCTAAACTTATATTTAAAAATGATTATATTAGATATAGATTTTCGAGGCAATTTCAGCGTGCGGTGAGGTTTTTGGTATTCACTACAGTGATCGTTTTCCTCGTACTTTGAATTGGATGACTCAAGGGACTCTACAGTTCAATAACGTTAAGAATACAACACTAGGGAATGATTTGGTATGTGCTAAGATTAATGAAAAATATATGTATATAAAATTTATTTTGTATTAAGCGTAACTTAATTTTATATTTGTAGGTTCTTTCGGTACATCATAAATTAGTACCAAAAGATCATGAGAAGAAAGAGACAGTCGTGTAAATGGTTAGACATTTAGGCATTCTAAGTGGGAGTTATGTTAAGGACTTACCATTATGTATGATTATGAAAGGAGCAAGAGTAAGTGTCAGAGGGCCTACGTCCATTTCAGCAACCCTAACAATGATGATATTGATGTGGAGGGGGATAGATATAAATGGGCAAACCCACACATAGAGCAACGGTATATCACTTATTTACGCGATTAACTAAAGAGAAATTTTCATATATTTATAAATAAGTCATTAACTATGGTTATGTTTTTTGTAGTCTGAACACAGTGCATCTGCAGACTAAGACGTTACACATCAGATTGAGCAACTATGGGAGGAGATGATTAAAAGATTTGAGCGTATTGAAGCTGTACTTATGTAGAGAATGGACAAGGATAAAGATGAAATTTTTAAAAGGGTTGATCAGCTCCAGACCGATCTTACATAGTAGATGATGATGGCCTAACAAAAGCTAGAATATAGTGAGTAAAATAAATTTAAAGTCGCATTATCTTAATTGTAATTTGACTTAGAACACACCGACAGATTGTTAATATGGTTTTCATACCCCAGCTATTGGTCATGATATACAGCCACAACCACTGATTGACAGTCCTACAAGTGTTGAGATCTTACCTGCCCTGCATAAAGGTGTGAATCAGTATGGGAGACCGTATAGGCCATCATAGTATTTGCATACCTCATATACAAATTTCTTTCCACAAAAGATATATGAGAAGAAGAAAATTAAAATTCAAGCAGAACCGCAAACAGACATGAAGCCATTATAGCAGATAGACTCGGCCATCTTAGTTGATTTTCAAGCCTGGTTGGATAAGAATAAAGGTATAGTCATCTTACCTAGCCTTGAAGCTAACCCGACATGATTTCAGGAATTGCTACACACTTGGCTAGATGACTTTGTAAGTAAAATTTATTTATTTGAATTTACACATTTACTTGACGGTAATCATATATGTTAAAATATATTAAATAATTTATAATTTTAATTGTTTGCTAATGCAGCATATTAATGAGTATCTGAATGTGGTCTAACTTAGGCAAAAACTATTATATTAATGAATTGCCATAATTGTCCACTATTGTGGACTCATACTTCTTTGTAAGTATTGAATTAAATTAAATTTATTTTCTTATATGCACTTTATTGATTACTTGTTTGTTGCCATTTTATGAGACTTTTAGACTCTCTTATGAGCAACATAAAAATAACATTTCTGTCATTGTATGTTTATAGAGTTTTTGATGTTGTGTCATTCCCTAAAGTTTGGTCCAGATCATAGATCATTTTTTATGACCAAAATAGCGATTGATTTATGGAAAGGTGCCAAAAAATAGTAAAGAAAAATTAAATGTTTGTACGTTTATAGAATTTTTTTATGTATTTTATACATTTAATGGTAAATGTATAATTAGTCAATGCATGCATTATTAATGACAAGTGGAAAAAAGAAACAAAACAAACTAGTCAATTAAATACAATGGTAACAAAGTACAATTAACTAGTTAATTAAGGACCATAGCAACAAAGTACAAATAGAAATATAACTTATAAAGGACATATCAACTGCTATGTAAAGCAAATGGGTTTTGAAAAGTTTGCCGATTATGTCTATGCTGCTTATAATGGCTGCATACATTCTTTGTAGGTGCATTACCTTGCGATAGAATTTGATTCTTCCAACGTCTTCCTGATTGTTGGCATACTATAAGAGGCTGGATGTCAGCAGCTCTCAACTCCTCTGAAACAGTCCAATCTAATAGATAACCAACTGGATTTATAGGATCACTGTATGAACAGAATAAAGACTCAGTCGTGTAATATCATGAACAAAGAGTCTGGTACTGTAATTTAGTATGCCTGTATACTGCAAGTGCATGGACACATGGTAACTATTGCAGATTAATATTTTGGCAACTACATGACTTCGCCGGGATGTCCACTATTCTATTTCTATTTTCATCCTTAACGACAAAGTGAGATTGGTCTACTACATGCACTGTTATTCGAGTGGACTCATCATTATGCTTCTAAATCGTCTCATGGGCCTATTTTGTCAAAACGTTTGACATATTTTCTGCATCCACACGTCTCTTAACAAACCATCTTTACATTAACTCTCGAATCCACTCAACTAAGGTAGTCACTGTTATGCCACGTGCTTCCTTTACAACAACATTAATGCTCTTTGTAATGTTGGTGGTCATGATGTCATATCTTCTAAATATTCCCATTAATCAAGCCTATTTTGAAAAACCAACCTCCTCCTCCTAGTATCTCGTTGCCTCCGGTTTCATTTCTCACATCTTATTAATTTCCCTTTAAAAGTCAGCTAGGCGATACACCTTGGCAGCAACAAAATAAGAAGCCAAATATCCCCCTCATTTTGTTGTCTTTAATGATATCTTATATTATGCAACCAAATTACCCTTTAAGTGATGGATGCATACCCCATGATATATATTAGAAGATACCTCTCTAATGGCCTTCTCGATATTAGTATGTCGATTAGATATAAATACAAAGTTCTTAAGATCACTAATAACTTCTTAAAGTTTTGCTATAAATCACATCCATGAAGCATCATTTTCAGAGTCAGCCTTACCTCATGCAAGTGGAAAAATTTGGTTGTTTCCATTCTTACAAATAGGCACAAACATTGTTCCCAGGTATGCATTTTTTAAAAATGTACCATTAACTGCAATAACTGGTCGGATGGAAGACTGAAACCCTCTAATACATGATCAAAGTATCATAAAGAAATATTTAAAGTGCTTACAATCATTAACCTCTAAATGTGTGACTATACCTGGGTTATGTTGTTTTAACATATGGCAGTATGCAGAAAGTAATTTATATAAAGCATTTGGAGTACTACGTATCAACCTCAATGTATGCCCCTTAGATCGCCAAGCAGTATGGTAAGTTATCTCCACACCAAACCCCTCACGTATGTTTGCTTGGATTTTCTTCAGTTTATAAAGTCGACTCACAGATGCAAACTTAATTTTGTATGAATTTGCCAATAATCTAAGACTTTACTTATCGATGACCATTGTGCAATCGATCTAATTGGCATATGTCATTTGAATCAATTTTGGGCACAATGGAATATTTCCTTACATCTGTCGACACTGCATGTAATCACCATCGGTATCTATAATTGTCATATTTTACCTCAAAATAATCTTTTGTAGACCTTGAGACTTTAAAGCTCTAATTACCCTTAAGTGCTAACATACTAATAGCCCGGTAAAGTCTGTCTTTGTTATCAAACAACTTTTCTACAAACACATCACCAATTCTACTACTCGATATCTTATTCGATATGCCCAAGTCTGATGGTGGTATTGGAGACATAAACACAAAAGGGTTTTTAGCTTCACAAAAATCTATTCTTCTTGCTTAACATTTAGGAAGCTCATTGAAATATAACAACGTCCACTTTCTACTAAATTATCCTATTCTAAATTATCAACATTTCCAACATCATCACAGTCCTCTTCCACATCACCAACATTTCTAACATCATCACAGTCCCCTTTCATATCCCTAATATTTCCAATGTCATTACAATCATAGTATGTATAGGCTGGGCCTTCATTGAACGATATAGAAAAAATATTGTGATACTCATTTATTGTGTTTAAGGGAACTACTGTTGGAATTGGTTGCTACCGCTAGCTAACATAAAATAAGTATGAATTGATGGTGGGTTTTGATTGAGGGGCTATACATCATCTTTATAAACGGGAGCTCTAGGATCTACTGCTATACATAAAGGACAATACGGTCTTTTGTTGGCCCTAAAAAAGAATCAAACATCACTGTCATTTTTAATATTAATAGGTTTTAACTTATACCTCGTTGCATTAATTTTGATTTTTAAAGTCACCTTATAGTTTACATTGTCGACTCCCAAGGTATAACATACTGTATTTAAAAGATCTTCAAATTTAATATATTTAGGAATTGAAATTCGAAAATATTATAATCAACATAACTCTTTTTCCCATCACTGGAACTCTCCCACTTTCCTCCAAAACAAATAACAATTGCATCATATTCCATAGGACTTGAAAAAAAAGATTATTTTAAATAAACCCCAAAAAAATTCAGAATAAATAAAAAATATTAAATAAAAAATTTAAAATAATTTTTAAAACAATAATTTATTGTAGTGCCACATGGCAGCATATAATGGTGCCATGTGGCATAAAATAGTGTAGCATCGTGAACCTTGTCGGTGGGTTGCCTATCGGCTGCCGGCTAGTTTCAGCCAAGCACAATAAAAAACTATTTTTTCTAACAAGATTTCAACGTCTTTTATAACATTCTAACTCATTTTTTTCGTTTAATTTATCAATAACACATATTTTTAACTTCAAATGTAATTTTTATTTAATTTTTAACGATATTAAAATTTCTAAAAAGTTTAGAAAAACTTATAAGAATTGACTATTTTCTTGATTTGAAGTGCTAAATACGTTGGGCAACACTCGATCTATGCAATAGCAACTTCAAAAATATCCGTCCAATAATATAATTTTTGATTCGGTGGAGAGAAACGAGAGAAAATTTATGTTTTTCATTTAGTGTATAAATGTCCTATTATGAGAAGTTCGACTAATAAAAAATGATGGATTAACAGTTGGTTAAAAAAAAATTTATAAAATTTAAGGGCTATTTATAAAATTTTTTCATTAAGATATCACGTTATCTATATAATAAATTAATAAAATTTTGTCCTACATATATTTATATTACAAAATTTTCAAATAAATTAGTAATTTAATAAATAAAAATACACATTTCATAACATCACTAGGTAGTTGCATTACCTCCAATATATAATAAATTTCCTCCCTTATATAATTATAAGTGTTTTTATTTTGTTTATTTTATTTTCATTTTATTGCATTTCCAAGTCAAAATAAATACCCAAGTAATAAGATTTTATCCAATTTTAATAGGAAAATGTCAAAAAAAAAGCCACTATTTAAAGGTCATGAACATTTATAGTAAAAAGTTATTTGGTTAATCTTTATTAGTCAAGAAGACGATAAATGAACAAAATTGTCTTGGTTAATAATGAAATCGAAAACTAAAATGGTGGACATACTCCAGGATTCCCTGCGCCTTTCTTGCGGTGCAAGAATGGGTGCGAGAAGTAGCCATGCCTCTTCTCGTGAGTGGAGCATGGCACGAGTAGTGGCTGCGCGCCCTTCCTCATACACGAGAGTAGTAACAGTAAATATAAATAGATAAAGAAGTTATGGGTGCCATTGTCTCTATAGTTACTTTTTAAACGGTGAAGTCCTTTTTACATCGAGCTCTTTCTTCATTTAATCAATATTGTTACATTAAGCAATATGTGGAGTAACTCCCAATATAGTAGTAAAAGCAAGATGTATAGGCGGATCGACTTATCAAGTACCCATTGAAATAGGATCGGCACAAGGTTTACAACAATGATAATATGGTCCAAATAATTGACCAAGTAAAGTCTTACGAAATCCTCCATCTTTGCCTTCAATTACATCTAAAAATGACGCATGGCCTGAATAGGGGGCTCATGCCCTCCTTGCATTGTGAGGTAAGGCACTTGACCCTATCATTGGTGAAAATTCTAGATAGGCAACCTAAGAGGGGGTAAAGTAGGTATTTATAAATTAATACACCAATATGAATAATTTATGCAATTATTAAAATAAAAATAAATTTAATAACAAATAATTACAATAAATAATAGAGTAAGGGATAGAGAGAATGGCACCCAAATATTTATGCGGTTCGACACTCTACACAGCTTACGTTCACGCCATAAGCAACTCGCCTTGAGAATTCCACTAGGTTGCCTTAAACCAAGGCCAAGAATCAATCTAATTGACTTCTAAGGTGTCAAGAAACCTTTACAACAAATTAGTTTTCTAAGTACCAATTAAACTCGCACAACAAAATAATAACAACTCTCATCTCAAATTATTTCCCATAAACACTTGACTTACAACAAAAGAGTAACCTCACTCTTCTTAAAGTGTTTTTCACAAATACTTAAATAAAATCAATACATGAATTGATAAATAAAATAATTTAATCTCCTAAATGAGTAAATATAAAAGTGTAGAACAATGTAGATTTTAATTTTAATATGTGACGTTTCTTTCTTTTTCTCTACTTCTTAAGCTTCAAATGAATGAAGTATTTATAAGGAATGAAAAATAACCATTGCTATAGTAAATTTTACATTGCTACAGTTATGATACAGTAACTTAACCATTGATACAGTACTTGACTGATGTACAGTGACATGACTGTTGCTACAGTGTCATTACTATTTGCTACAATGCTAATACAGTGATCTTCTCAAATTTTGATCTTTTGCAATTTAGTCCATTTTATGAAACTATCAAAACTTTGCACTTTGATCTAACTACGACATACGTGAATGATTTGATTATAACTTTTTGTAGAAAACTCCAAATTTACTTTTGTAAAATTATTTGGAAAGCTAACACAATTAACTTTCTGTTGTCATCAAGTTTGTGTGCATTTTCTATCTTATGCAGTACCAATGTAATTCTGAATTTTCCCTTCTGTTTTATTTACTCCTAATTTACCTTATGGATTTTTAATCATTTCAATGCCTAATTACAACCAACATGGGATTTGTTATCATAAAAATATCAATATATATGACTAGAAATTCAATAATTAGGACACAACCTTGACCTTTTTTACCAAAATTTACCCATTTTTTTAAAATTATTTTTCAGCTATTTTCAATCAAATTCACCAATTTTTAATCTATACCACTTCATATATATTCATTTAAACTAATTTCAAAGTGTGTTTCGGATCAAAATTTCAAATGACTTGTGAAAGAGAGATGCAAAAATGCTTCAGGGGTAAAATGACCCGAAAATTAAGTGTTTAGCTAATAAAGTTCATAAATGTGCTGAAGGGCTAAAATAGATTTTTGCTTTAAAAAAAGGTCATTTTAAAAAATTTTCCATTTTAATATTCTCTCCTATAAGTTATGAAATTTAACATTCTTCAATAATAATTTACGGAAGCTCAAACTTAATTTAACGATTTTCTTAATTCAAATTCTTTATAGAACTAGTGATGCGATGTAGACCCTAACAATAATATATGCAAGTGTACGTATCGTATCAAGTAATATAATTATACAAATCAGATATTGTTCCCACAGAGATTTCTATAATCTAAATTTTTATCAATTACTAAAATTAATCTTATTTAACTTTTATTCAGAAAAAACTTAGAATTGAGTAATCTAAATTATCTAACTATACTAAAATTATCCCAAATTTAAATAATAAGCAAGTAAGGATATGAATTCACCAAGAGAATTTATACCACAAATAAACTATCCAAAATTTAAACACAAATATTGTTTAAATGAGCATATGAATTCACCAAGAGAATTTATACCACAAAGAAACTATCCAAAATATAAACACAAATATTGTTCAAATGGGCATAACCGCCCAAGACTCAAATATTTTTCAATAAGGGCATTCTTGCCTAAAAGAAAAAAAATAAAAGAATAAAAGGGTTAAACTTAGCAACATGAGTCGTAACGTTTTCAGCATCAGGGATGACTACATCCTTAGGAGGCACATCAGTAAGGAAAGAAAAGATAACATCAACATCAACAATGGTAGCTAAAGGGGAAATGGATATATTGGCAGCAAGAGGAAAGGGAGCAACTTCAATAGGGGGACACCAAAGAAACCCCCTAAGAGAAAGTAGTTTCTTGGATAGTCAGGTCAGAGTCTTCAAAAGGATTAGCAGTAAGGTCAATGAGATAAGCATAAGCCTAAGTGCATAAAGGTCGAGGTCAGGGAAATGTTCCTTAAAGACCTTCACACACTTCGAGAACCACCTTAACCCTCAATATAAGCATCATCAATCTTCCTGGCCATCTCCTCCTTGATCAGCTCTAGAGATTCTAGCTCCCATTGGGTCTTAATATTTTAGCTATATCTTGAGGAAGTCTTATGCACTAGAATCTTTGTATTAAATATAAGAGACTCCTTAAATATCGTGTGTCTATTACCCCACCTTTTTATGACTATAAGACATTTGATATGATAGGCCTGTGGTGATTGTCTCAAATTTGACCTTGTATTTTTAATTATACGGTTCTTGATCATCTAACCACCACATAGATCAATCAAGGGGACATTTCTAGGCACACTATAATCTGGACCATCTATTTTCATAAATGATGGTAATTTTTCTTTGACTTTATCTTATAAATATGCCCCACTTCTATTCATTCAACACATTTTTTTTTAAAGATAAAATGATATTCGAACCCCTATGTTATAATGAAAGTGACAATTTACTCACATTATTTTTAAAATTACTCATTGTCACCCCTATTTTTACAATTTTTTGATTAAATTTGATGGAATTACCTTTTTTTAATTGGATGAAAATAAAAGTTGTCAATAATACTAATTGGCAATAAGAAAAAGTTAAAAAATGGGCAATTCTATCAAATTTAACAAAAAATATTGTAAAAATAGGGTAAAAATGGGTAATTTTAAAAATGGAGTAAGTAAAGTATCACTTTCACTATAATATGGAGGTCTAAATGTCCTTTACCCTTATTTAAACTTCCTTGCCAAGAAAGAAGAAGAGAAATTTTCAATTTTAGTAATGCTTTTTGGTTGGTCAATTACCTATATCAGTCAAGTGTCTTTTTTTTCTCCTTTTCTCTGGTACCCCATGACTCACATCGTCTTATTGTCATGGTAAGTCCTACTCCACCTTTTCTTTAAATTCCCTAGTGCTTTTTGGGTAATGTATTATTATTGCTGTGAGTTGCCGTGGATGATGTGCTTTTCTTTGAAGAACCATCCTTCATTCATTTTGATCAATTTACATTATTAACGTGCTGTTATAGAATTTACTTTGTGTTTTTGGAAACTTGTAGATCGTACATTTGGAATGTCTTAGATTATTTCTTGCATAAGAAGAACTTTGTGGTAAATTTGTTTATTTGAATGTGTTTTAGTTTTAGACGATTCTTAAAATATCCATGTTTGATTCTGATTTGTGAATTGAGTTATGTCTTATTGTCCTTGTACCCATAGGATAATTTGCGCAAACTATAATGGTTCTAGGATTGAGGGTAACTTAGACTTTCGGCTACAATTGAATAATGTTTGGGAGGAAATCGACAAGGTTTCTCTTATTATGAGGAATAATAAAATTAAAGGAAGTTAGAGCTATAGGGACGAGACATCCACTTCGGGGAGTATAGAAATATCCGAAGACATCCTTGTTATTATTGTTCACAAGGAGATAGGTAATGAGACTGTCTCAAGGGATGAAGTGGGTCTTGAATTAGTAGGGGTAGGAGAAGAAGAGGAGGATATATTAGATGATCCCCTTGTTGAACTCGAGGAGTTGAATATAAATTGGAGCTTAGGTACCAGCGATGTTAAGGTGTGTGCTTAGGGAGAGTGCATACATGTTAATGTATATACATTGAATCAAAATGCATGTCATATATACTTTAGCACAATAAAATTGTAATTAATCATTCAGCATATACACATTGAAATTGAAACAATTAGACCAAGAGTTTTAAAAACTTTCCTTTGAAGAACTTTGATGAAAAATTAAATTCAGAGCTCACATCGAAGTGATCCATTGAACAATTCTAATCCACAATAATCTGGTGCAATTGTGAAACTAGAATGGTAGCTTTTAATTTCTAGCAATGTTTGTTTCAGTTTAACACTTGAAATTTCTCTCAATTTGGCAAAGGATGGCTTTAGTGCGTAAAATGCAACAATTACAAATTATATTTCTTTAAGCCGAATTATTCACTTTAAAAATGAAACACATTTCATTTTATTATTATTTTTACTTGGATGTGGACATTTTTCATCCATACATCTCATGCATTGGCTAAGTGTCACTCATGCATTACATGCATTTGCCATTTGTACATTAAGGTGGCCATGTGTCAAATTTTCATTAGTTAACTACTTTAACTAATCAAATATTAGTTTTACACTTAAACTTTGACACGTATGTTTCTGGAGAGATCCTAAAACAAATCTTACTTTCTGAAATTATTTTGAATCCAACCATTTCACCCGGTTTGCTACCCAAGTACTTAACAAGTACACTTTATATTATGAGACTTTCTAGCTTTATACCCGTTTGACTTACGGAACTCTTCTGCAAGTTTATGAATTATTCCCCCAACACACATTACGGATATTATAGAACAGTGTATTGAACCATACAAGTTGACATCTACTATATATGTATAATCCTTCTGTCGCCTATATTCTAGAAGAGTAGAGATATAGATCATGTTGAGGATCTAATATACATAGGTGTATGCATGTGCAATAGTGCTTATTGCATAAAATACGTATCTCATACATATTTAGCACTGTGGAATAATTAAATCATACAATAAACACAATAAATAATATATTAATCATATTAATATATTTAAAGGGTTCAGAAATCACCATAACGTGTAACGTTATACATGTATATCCTGGGAATCCATATGGAGATCAACTCGTTGACAGTTCTAGTTACCAACTCGGTGGGCTTGATAAGCTAGAACAATAGCTCCTAATCCAGCACTGGGTTTAACACTTAAACCCTTTGAATTTATTTTTTCCTTGATCAACTCTTTGATCAATAAAATAAATTCTTGATTGTTGTAACTGGTAGTCTATAATGAAGATAATTTATAAACTGATTTCAACATTTGAAACCAATTTACAAGAGATTAAATCTCTTTATTTCTTCACCAATTGCCCCGCCACCAAGTTGAAAAACAAAGCAACAATTGCTTTGAATTATAAAATAACAACCGAAATGGTAATATGAAACAATTCCAAATTGCTTCTCTCGGCATCTAAAAAAATGAAACAATTTCATTTCCTTTCAAAATACTTCTCTCGGCCATCTAAGAAGAAAAATAAAATTATAATTTCATTTTTCCCTCACATCACCCAATTCTCCCCAACATTTTATACATATTTATCTCAATATATATAATAATAATAATAATAATATATATTATAAAATGAAACACTTGGCCACCTTTTGGATAAAAAAATATTATTATAAAAAATAATAAGATAATAATAAAACTAGATGACAACTATATGTCATCTTATAATAGAATAATATATAATAATGAGATATTTTGATTATTTAACAATTAAATAATCAATGTGTGAGATTACCATTTTACCCCTCATAAATAGTTACAAGTATACCTCTTAGCGGGTCTCACTAAATCCCACACTTGTGTAAACTCAACCAAGGGTCCACAATACGCCACATGCCATAATACAATTAGCAAATAATAATTATTGATTAATTGTTATATTTAATGCTTAAATACAGACACGCACGCATTCCTGTAGCAATTCGGTATGCTGCCCCAGTGTTTAACGAGTACACTCCATATCACGGATTCTCTAGTTCTACGCTCGATTCGTCAAATGAAACTATTACATGAGTCCGTGGACATTGCCCCACGCACACGTCACAGAAATATAAATCAATGCGTCAACCATCCAAGCTGAGGTCACAATGCATACGTACAGTCCTTCTATCATGATATCTTGGATGTGCGGGGATATATATTATCACTATCAAATCCCATATGCTTATCCATATTATATCCCCAAACTTGTATCTCACTGAACAATATGTGTAAACTCATTTGCCATATTGTTCCACCCTGGTGGAAATTCTTTCCCTAGATTAATGCTTATGGCCACAAGACTTTTTGAGATATAGTCTCAAAGCATATGGATATCTAACTCCCTATGCAAGTTGATGGATCCCATATCTGCACACATCAGACTCTAAAGGCATCAGACTATACCCAATGGTCACACCATGAAAGGTCTGTGACATGCATAGAACTAAAGTATGGTGGATCACTTACAAGCCCACTGTGGCACTCAAGTTAAAGGACCACGTATACTACTCAACTTGAGAAGACCCTCTATTGATGGCTTAGATAGGGTGTCTATCGAAGGCCCTCATGAATCTGTCCCATATTCAATCCCAACTAGATACCTATATGTCAATATAAGCTCTAAGCTCATAGTCGGCTAGGAACGACCATCTATACCCTATAGGTACAACATATGCTGATCTATATAAAGATATCCACCAATAGGCCCGTACTGGTAGAAATAGATCAGGGACAATATTTGAGAATATACTTGCCAACTGACATTTCTTGGCACCTGATTGTAACTCTTACAACTATATAGTTACTAGTATATTCTTAGGTCTATGTCTCATTACAAATAAGGTTCCAACTCTTAGATCTTCGTTGAGTATTATAACCAGCTAACTATTAGCTATGCTAACATTTAGTATTTATATCTCTCAGCGTGGCCAACTATGGGCCCTTATCTAAACTCTTTTAGATCAGATCTGAACTCCTTCAGATTATACAATGTCTATAATGTTGCATTGCATAATACCATTTAAATAGGCATTAGTAATTTAATGGGAATGTACACGTGTATAATTAATAAGAATATGTACATTTAGGGATGGCACGTAAGCACCAATACTAACAATCTCTCACTTGCTCTAGTGCCATTCCTGATGGTATCTCATACATATTTACTCGTTGTGTTTCATAAACACTTTTGGAGTTATGGCCTTAGAAAGTGGGTCTGCTAAATTATTTATAGAACACTTCTATAAATAATCACATCTTCCTGAGCCAAGATCCCTATAATCATGTGAGACTCATTTTAACATAATTAGAATACTAATGTCCTCTTGGCATCTCGGCCTATACAACGACCTAGTTTTGTTGCAAAACTATGGGATATGATCCTTCTATCTAAGAACTTTTCCAAGCTTAGCAATAAACCTATGAATCCACTCTGCTTTTTTGCTGTGCCCAAAATAAATCAGTAGTGAATATCGATTTGGTGTTATTTCAACTGACATAGTACCAATGAGATTGAGCTCATACCCAAATATAGACTCTCTATCATCTAGGTCAAACTAAAAGTCTGACTCCGTGCATTGTCTCACTTGTAAGCCACTTTCTCCATATTTAAAAAACTTATCCTTCGTACCCTCAAGGTATCTCAGGATATGTTTGACTACCATTAAATGGCGGTCACCTAAATCAGACTAAAATCGACTCATAACTCTTACAGTCAAACTGATATCAGATCTCAAACCCACCATAGCATATATTAAGCTCTCAAGAGCTGATGTATCTGGTGCGTCAGACACTCTAACTTTCTCATCTTCTATCTGAAGAGATACCCTCCTCAAAAGATAAACATCATGTCCAAAAGATACGTTAACTATCTCATAGTTAACAAAAACTGTACCTTTTTAAGACTCTATTGATGTGAAATAATTTAGGAGAGTCTTATCAGCTTCCTAGCTCTATCCCTATAAAGCTTTATACCTAGTATAAAGGAAGCCTCTCCTAAATCCTTCATAGAGAAATTCTTACGAGTTACTTTTGATCGACTATAACATACCGACATCATTTCCAATGACCAATATGTCATCAACAAAGAGAATCAAGAAAACTATCATGCTCCCACTGACGTTTCATGCACACAAGCTTCCTCTTTGTTTCTGATGAAATCAAAAGATCTGATTATCTCATCAAAATAATGATTCCAGCTTCAAGAGGCTTGTTTAAGCCCATAAATGGACTTCTTCAGCCTGTACACTAGACCAAAAATCTGGCTAGATGCAAAATCTTTATGTTGTTCCATGAATATATCTTACTCGAGGTATCCATTCAAGAATGCCGTCTTTACATCCATCTGCCAATCCTGAAAGTCATAATATGCTGTAAGAGCTAATAACATTCTAATCGACTTTAGCATCAATACTGGTCTAAAGGTTTCCTCTTAGTTGATCCCAGATCATTGAAGATTACCTTTCTAGAACTAATATAGGGCATAGAAGATCTCTACCTTCCATCTGGCTCCCACTACCTTTTACAAACTTTTTACAACCAATGAGAACAATTTCCACGGGTAGCTTAACCAAGTGTAAAACTTGATTATGATGTATAGAGTTAAATTTTTTTTTTTTACATGGCTTCTTACTGTTTCTCGAATCGATGTCTAACATTGTCTCCCTATAGGTCAAAGGATAATTTTATTCTACTAAGAAAACTCCAAGTTCACCTTTAGGCATCAAATATATCTAATAGGTGACTTAGACATCTTTTCTGACCCATTGGGGAAGTGTGCTAAAGGTCACTGCTTAATTGAGCTTGAGTTCTCATCCTTAGTTCATTGTTTTCTAGATTAAGTTCACCAAATTCAATCTTTTTATGATTGCCATAATCTATGAGAAACTCTTCCATTAGGATTGTTGTATAATGAGAAACGAATACACTACGCTTTACTGAATTATAAAACTAGTATCCTATTGAATTCACAGGGTACTTAATGAACCTATACTTATACCTCTTGGGTGTTTGTTTATCATGTTGAGTAAGTCTTACAAAATAAGATATCCTGCTGCGTAACTTTTACGTAAGCAGGGCAACCCCAAGTCTTAACATATTTAAGATACAGCCTCTTTCCTCTCTGTATCTCATATGGAATGAAGGGAAAAACTTCTAGTGGAACTTTTCTTAATAAGCAGCTCTATTTGGAGTAGATTCTAATAGATATAGATTAGTAACACTCATCATCAATCAGACCATATTTAATAAAGTTCGATTCCTCCTCTCCAAAACATCTTTATGTTGTGGAGTACCGGGAGAACTATAGTGAGTGAGAATCTCATTCTTCCTTAAATAAACAAAAAACTAGCTGTTGATGTACTCACAACCTTAATCTAATCGAAGGGATGTGATGTACATTTTAGTATGTTTGGTCATCTCCGTGAATACATAATTCATAAACTGGTAAAGTTTTTATGGTCAGATTAAGTATCCAACCATCTTTAACCAGACCGGTTATAAGTATAGGTTCATTGAGATGCTTATATGACCTATTCTCACATGCTACAGTTCCGTATCATTTAAGGATTTCGATTTGCAGAGATTTTTAATTATATATAGTATCTATTTATTAACTAATATTTAGCTAATAAGACATCATTCACATCATATGAACATGAAGAACAATTTCTGATATTCATATGATATCTTTCACTGTCAAGTACAGGAAAAGACACAATATGTCAAATGATGTTTTGGATATCATATCAATTATGCAATATAATTATTGTATTGTATAAAAGAAGTAAGTCAAGCTGTCTAATAAATTAAACTTGCAGGAAATCAAAATTTCCTACTCTTAACATTACTTCTACAAACAATTATTGTCTTTACATGTTATCTAAGATCGACAGTATATCGATTGACAATATTGTAGTAAAAGATTAACTTATAAAACAATATAATCAGTAACAATTATAATTCAACAAGAATAACATAAAGAAAGCATGACTAAAATTATATGAAACATGAGAATTATAACCTCTGGATTATAGAAAAAAATTAATAACAGTTTAGACACAAGTAAACTTACAAATATTTGTAGCTCTTGAAAAAGAATCAAAATTTAGAAGTAAATTTATTACACATAAAAGTATATCTCTAGCCTTACCAAGAACTCTAACTTAGCTTACAATATATGTTAAAGAGAAAGTACATGAGAGAATTATAAAGCATGAAAAAAAGGTCCATTAGCCTCCTAAGGGTGTCCTTATATAGGCAATGAATGAAAATATGTTTAATGTGACTTCAATCTTCAATAATTTAGGCCATCTACTCTTTCACCTAATTGCCGCACCTTTTTGAAAAACAAAATGATCGATGTAGCCTTTTAATTTACATAGAAGTTGTAGAATTTTGTCTCTTATTTTCATAGCCACTAAGTTCATGGAATTTGGATGAGTATCCAATGAGATATGGATAAAATACCAAAGATACATTAGATTTCAGTCAACAACTCTTTTACCAATTTATAATACAATTTGGTCTATGATAACAATTACTTTGGACTTTGTTATCAACATAAGAGTTATTGATAATTAAGTAAGTATTTCCCAGCTTCAAGAATTTTATTAATTGGGTACGTATGTTGTGAAATACGGTCCCAATACGTGAGGTGGGTTAAGTTGCGCAAAAGTTGTAATGCAGTTCTGTTGTATCCCAATTTTAGCCCATAAAATGTTGGATTTGACTTTTTAACTGTTCTTTAAGTTTGTGTAAAATTGAGTCATGTTGCTCCAAGTTTATGAATTTCTTCATTTCAATTTCTACATTGAGAGTTATGTTTATTTTACTAAACCTGTGCAAATAGCATTCATTAATCATAATTTCAGGATAACACTTTATTTCAAGTTTAAAAATACTAAAATACTAAAATTAGTGACACTAAATGGTGACTAAATCTATTAAAAAATATGCATTTTATTGTGCTTTTAATTGCTCTTCCCCTTTTTATAACTTCGAGCTTTGAAAATCTTGTGGGCAACTGTTCAAGTCATCATCTGATTGCTCAAAGTAAATGAAGGCGGATGTTCTAGTTGTCACTTGATTGCTTGGTGTAACTTAAGGGATATGGCATCCCAAAATTAAGGAATTCTCTTTAATGGTAGTGCAGGTTCTGACTTGTAATGACTTACCTTATCTGGACTGTTAATTTAATGTGGACGTTTCTCATATGACCAACCAAACAAGCTGCTTAGGTGCTTATAGCTAGTTCCTGTATAAATGGCATAATATACCTGTATTGAGAGCTGCTTAGGATGTTTGGAATTTCACTCCTGAGCAAGTTAGCACTTACAAGTTTGTATTCAAGTGTAGATCTAATTATTAGGGGTCTCAAGTTGTTAGATTTCAAGCTAGTTAGAGCGGTGTAAGGGATCTCATGCAGGGTCTAGGTCTCTTTTTCTAGGTAAAGTTGGTTGTGGGCCTATATGTTAGCCTTTGGGCTCGTCTTTCCAGGTGAAGCGAACTGTAGGCCTTTGGGATTTTTATAGGGGAACAAGGGTTAACCAATTTCTAGTTTTGATTAATCAAAGCTAAAAATTTTATACTTTTCTTATATTTTTGCTACTTGGTATGTGCTTAGTACTTTAAAGAAGACCCAAGAAGGTCAGTTGCTTCCGACCAGACTATCTTGATGTTGTCGTTGCTTGGTGTCTATCATGTATCTGACTAAATTAGTTATTCCTGAGTAGATTGTCTTCTAATATTATCGCTGCTTGGTATTTGTCATGTGTTTAAATGGGTTAGCTATTTCGAGCAGGTTACCTTCTGGTATTCTAAAGTTTCTTTGGCTTTGTAGAGAATCTTTGACATTTATAGCCATCATGATTTAGATCCTGAAACTTTATGCCGATTTCTTCTGAAAACTTGATTAAAAGTGTGGCTTCAATCTCAGACATCGAATCATTTCACATCGTCTAGTTGAGGTTTAATAAAATAGAACGTTGCGTCTATTCATATCTGAAATGATGTTATGATGGCTCAGAAGATCTTGTCCGTTGATTTTTGAAGCCTAGATTAATGGCATTTGATGGGATGTGTTTAATTACGCCTGTAGAAGTGAACTGAAATGTTAGTCCTTTGAATGAACGTCTGTTGAGTTGTGCAAGGATCATGATTGCTCGTTCAAAATAAATAGTTATAATCCTCATTAGTCCAAAGGCTATAAAAAGTTCTTTTTGGATGAAGACAATTCCTTCGCTTATTGTTATCATCTTTTTCGGGTGGCTAGTGAAAGTAGTCGCTAAACAATGCTTTTGGTGCTTTTTTTGTGTAATCTTTAGAAGGATACATTTGATTTCTACACTTCAACAAGTTAGTAATCTCTTTCTTTGTCATTTCTTTTTAAGTTTCTTGCCGTACCTATTTTTTGCTTGTTTGTATGTTGTATATTTTTGCCATTTTCCAGTGTTTTGCCATAATTCCATATGTACCTTATTCCTATTGTTTTCCTTTGTTTTTCTGTTTCTTTTGGTGTGGTTGCCCTGCCATTTTTCCCTTTGTATTGGTTTAGTTTTTAGGAAACGCATTTTAATAACATCAGGAAATAGAAATATTTTAAGGCCTTTCCCCGCCATTAACATGTTTGCTAAGAAAGACATAGAGGTCACAAAGGTCCCACTTATCAGGAGAAAAGGTGGGACTAATAGGGGAGGTGACGTGGCTTCCACGTTAGTTGTTAATGTTGCCTCATTTGAACAAGTTTTAAGTATGAATGAGGGCGAGCTAAGGGATGATCTTAAGAAGGATCTTGCCTAGAAACTTAAGGGTGAGGGCTCAGATGTCGAGGTCCTAAAATTTGAATTAGACAGGAGATACCAACAGTCTAAGATGACCTACGAGGATCTCAACTCCTTAAAGACCACATATAATATACCCAAAATGGTAACCCTGAGGCTCCCATCCCTTGATGATTTTTCAAGCAGCCATTTAGATGAGGAAGTGCCAATCCATATTGAATTCCTTAAATTAGGATTTAGCCTACCCATGTAGCCGTACTTTTCTTAAATGCTAGTCTGCTTAGGTGTAGCTCCCTCTCAGTTAGGTCCAAATGCATAGAGAGTTCTAGCTAGTTTATATATCTTATGGGTAAGGGTAGGGTTGTCCTCACACCACTATTAAGAACTGCGCCATCTGTATTATTTCAGGAGTAGTGCAGAGGAACAAAAAGGCTTATATTTCCTTTCTTTCCATGGGCTCTAGACCTCTATCCCTAGTCATCCTTCTTACAACAAGACCTAGAAGGAGAATTGGTTTTTTGCTGGTGGTGAATGGAGTTATAAGGTCCCTAGGAGCAGAAAATGAGAGAACTAGGTCATCAATTCAGGTTTTGTTTTGAATGCAGATATTCATTTCATCATTTCCTTAGTTGTTCTTCTCTTTTGCCTTTTTTTTTTACTTCACTTTCTAACATTTTGCGAAAACTTTAGAAACTTTACATAGAGGCTACAGTTGCACACATCTCACGTATGTAAGATTTATTTTCTCCCTCTAGTATTTTACAATCAGGTTTATTGTTTAAGGAGCCTCGTGACATATCTCATAGATGTAGTAAGTCATCGTAGTTTTTTTTGTTTTACATTTATTTTCTTGTCTTTATCATTATTCATTTTATTTTCACGACAATGGCTGAATAAAGTAGAGATGAGAAAAGGAAGAGAGAGTGAATCAAAAGCTTCAACTTGTCATCCAAAAGTCGAAGAAACATAAACCTTAACAATGTGATAAGGCTCCTCATCTTTTATAAGGGGTAAGGTAGGGGTAAGGCCCCTGTTCGTGGTTGCGGGTAGGCAGTTTAGACTGCTAGGGGTTGAGAAAGCCCCCGATAAGGTAGAAAGTTTAGGGCCTCAAGAGGTGGGAAAAACGAGAGCCTCCGCCCCTCATCGTACAACATTGCAAGTCTCCAGCCCCTATGGCAGGGTGCAAACCACTCCGTCTATGATGCTAACGTGGGCTGCCCAGCCTTCAAGATTGATAAGGGAGTCCAGTTCAAGTGAGCCTTTATTGGAGATAGGCCCGCACTTGAGAGTGACCCTTAATGTCTTAGTTCCTAACAAGCAGGGCGACCTAGCCTTTACCATCCTAATCATGTAAGAGTTGGAAAGATATGTCAACCTCGTCTGTGTAGCTTGAATATCTGATATGGACCCTATCATTGGGTTTCATATTGCAATGGCACCACTATAGATGTAAGGCTTCTCTTTCTCTTCTTTTATATTTTTTATCTTTTAATGTCCTCTAACACTAACTTTCATTTTCAATCCACCTTTAACTTTCTATGGTTTCGAACTAAGATCATGGATATGGTGGCAAGTGCTCGATAGGCTAAGGAAAACCTTTAGAAGGCTAGGCAATAGGAGCTGCAGGCTAGATGAGAGGCTGAACAGGAGTACAAGAAGGCCCATAAGTTGGACAAATAAATTTAGGGCCTTGAGACAGGCTAAGCTGAGGCTAAGAGCATGGTGTTTGAGTTGGAGAGCCAGAAGAAGTCGTTGGAGCAAGGGATGGAAAAATCTATAGCTTTAGTTTAAAACTGTGCCTTTGAGCTGTTCAACCAAAATGATGAACTTAAGATACAGCTCGTGGTAGCCTAGAGAGAGAGAGAGAGAGAGAGAGGATTGAGTAGAGTAGAATGGACTTGGTCGATCGGGTTGAAGAGCTTCAGGGATCATGGTCAACTAGGCACACTAAAGGGTTTTGTCAAAGGGTAATTAAGGGTTTTCGTAGGTCAGTCAACCCTTTTAAAGGGAGTTATCCTTAGATTGACATCAGTGGATGTGGGACATGGTCTCAGATGGACAGAGACCTGAAGGGGAGAGTTCGCAGACCTAAGGCGCTAATGCCTCAAGTCAAGCTCAGCCTGTTAAAGCTGTCAATATTGTTCTTCAGATTTCGAATCCAGTCGCTGCCCAAACTCCAGTAGTTCAGCAATCAAGCCCTGCTCCTGATCATAAAAAATTTCTTGCCTAGACAGTTCAAGGTGAAGCTCTTCTAACCAATCTCCCATCCCTAAGGTAAGGGGGCTTATTCGTGGTTGCAGTTTAGGGGGTGGTCCTGTTGTCGATCGAGGGTGTTATATTGCTGCTTCTACTGCCTAAAGAGAATTTTTATTTCTTTTGTTGATGTAATTTATTTTTGTTTTTTTGGTACTATGAACTACAATGTTTCTCTACTTTAAATGAATGAAGTTTTCTTTTTTAATTTGTTCCAAGTAATTTCGTTTGAAGATTCTTCTTGCTTTATTATTCTTGTTACGCATTACTTTTCTAAAAAGTGTATTGACTTGATTATGTTGAATTTATCTATGAACTTTCTTGCATAGAAGTACTCTTCTAATAGGTAGATAGTAATAGAGTGATGTTGAGCCGGTCAAAGGAACCTAGTTTAGGCCCTTAAGGCATGCTGAATATACTTGTAAGAACTAGAAAGTAACCCAAGTTGAGTCTTCTAATGAGTAATTATGGAGTGATGTTGAACTAGACAAAGGAATCCTGTTCAAACATTAAAATATGTTGAATATACATGTACAAACTATAGGGAAACCCTTTTGAGTGTCGTACCCTTTAATGGATAATGTAAAAGTATTGAAACCTGCTGTGCTGGTCTGGACAACCCCTTTAAGTGCCGCACCCCCTAAGGGATGGCCTGAAAGAGCATTGAACCCTGCTGTACTGGTCTGGGAAACCTCTTTAAGTGCATACCCCTTAAGGGATAACCTCAAAGAGCGTTGTCCCTTTTCTGGTTAATCCGAGTAACCCTTTCTTGGCTGATCTTGGTAACCTATTTGACTACTGCACCTCTTAAGGGATAACCTCAAAAATCATTGACCCTTTATTGGCTGATCTAGGTAACCTCTTTGAGTGCTGCACTCCTCTAAGGGATAACCTTAAATAGCGTTAACCCTTTCCAGGCTGATTTGGGTAACCACTTTGAGTGCCACACCTCTTTAGGGATAACCTTAAAGAGAGTTGACCCATTTCTTGGTTGTTTCGGGTAACCCTTTTTCAGTGCTACATCCCCTAAGGAATAACTTCAAAGAGCATTAAATCCTTTTTGAGCTGATCAGCGTAACCCCTTTCAGTGTTGTACCCTATTAAGGAATAACCTCAAAGAGTGTTGAACCCTCTTGAGCTGATCCAAGTAACTATTTGAGTATCGCACCCCATAAGGGATAAGCTTAAAGAGTGTTGAACCCTCTTGTGCAATTCTTCAGATTGAAATTAGGGTATAAACAACCATTTAGTTTCGTACACATGCAAGAAAATAATTTCATTAGTAGGTTATTCAATTTAAAGAAGTACATAACATGTAACATTTATTCTTAGAGAAAATAAGATAATTCACAAGTTTCAAAGATAATACTTCTTCAGTAGCTCGACATTCCATCATTTTCTTACTACATTTCCATCAATTCCTTCAAGCTCATAAGTTCCTTTATTCTCCTGATCACTTTGTAGGTACCTTCTAAGGTCAAACCAAGGACAACTCTACTAGGTTGCTTTCTATGAATTCACGGACTTACACTTTCTTGTTGTAATATCTCACTACCTTCTATTGGTAGGTAGCTACTCAGATTTGAGGCTTTTCTCTTAGCTGCTCGACCAAGTCTAACTTCCATCTGCTTAACTTGTTATTGGTAGCCTTTGAAAAGTACAGTACCTAGTGTGTTGATGTCTGAATTTCAGCAGGGATTATAGCATAGTAGCCAAAAGCTAATGAAAATAGAGTTTCCCTTGTAGCCATTTTGCTTGCTGTCCTTATAGCCTAAAGTACGTTAGGCAATTCCTTCACCCATCCTTCTTTTCTGTTAGTCAACTTCTTTTTTAGTAACTTCCCGATACCCTTGTTGGATGATTCCACGTGGCTGTTAGTTTTGGGATGCGTTGGTGATGCGAACAAGAGTTGAACTCCTAGTTGCTTACAGAAATCTTTGAAGTTGTTATTGTCGAACTGTTTTCCATGGTTAGTGATCACTATGTGAGGGATCTTGAATTGACACATGTTCACAAAATTATACACACGCGAATTGTAACTGCAAGTGCACGGGTCGTGAGCAAGTAATAAAATTATGAGTGAGTATCGTTCCCACGAGGATTGTGTCCTAAATTAATGTTAAGTACTATGATGTTGGCAACCTAACTTTATCTAAGCTAATTTAATGAAAAAGTTGAATTATGGAATTAAAATGCTTTAAACTAAGTAAATTGATAAATTAAAGAAATAAGAGTTCTACGGCAATGGGGTTCTAGGGACTTGATTTTCCTCTATTATTGCTATACTATTTATCAATTGTGATTAACAACTAATCTAATGTATTCATTAATCAAGAGCTTAAGACTAATCTCATTCCCTCTCCCGAGTGCCAAATGAGACTCTATGCATATACAAATTAGTTGATATCCCTATCTAACTCGTTATACATACACACATTAAGCTACCCTTACGTGACTATCCTAAGTTCATTAGTCTCCCAACTCAACAAACTCAAAGCTATGCTTTTTACAACCAATATATGGATTAAACTTTCACAAGAACATAACCTAAATATTTAAATTATCCAATCCATTCCTAATGCAATTAGAAGCATTAAGCACATAAAAAGCATAAATGAATAAATATGAAATAGTTATTAATCACAAAATAACATCAATACATAGAGAGAAGAAGGAACTAGTTGGAGAAGCATTTAGAGTATTTAATCTTCAATAATCTTCCTAAATCCAAGCTTCAATAGTGTGTATCTCACTAAAAACCAAGTTTCCCTCTCTCTTTTGTGCTCCCATTTGATAATTTGAGAAGTGGCTAAATGATAATAGTTATAGATTTCAAATTAGGGCAAGAAAATGGGTATTAAAATAGGTAGTGGCGTCTGGGTGCCGAGCATTCTGTCAATAAGAGCCCATTTTAGTGCCTGGGCACCACAATTCGGCACCTAGGTACGGGTACTGTAGCATAACATTGTTCATATGCACTATAGCTATGTTACTGTTTATTGCATAGTAGCATTTGATTTGTTTTTCCTTGTTTTCTTTGAATTTCTATTCTAAATAGCTCATTTAACTTGAAACTTACAAAAAAAAATTAATACTCATAAAAGCCATATATTCTTTTTTAAATTAAGCAATTATCAAGTTTAGAAGAGTTAGATTATGATGTATAAAATGCTCTTACCAATGCACCACATTCCTCTAGAAAAAATTCCGTACACTCTTCTCAGTGATGTTTGATAGCGGCTCAATCTCAATCCACTTAGTAAAATAATGAATTGCCACTAACATATATTTATAAGACCCTTTACCAAATGGCAAAGGTCCTTTCAAATCTAACCTCTACTGGGTAAAAGGCCAGGGCCTTGCCATAGTGGTTAACTCTTTAGCTAGTCTTTATATCTTATTCGCGAATCTTTTACATGCATCACACCGTTTGACTAGGTCCTTTACATTTTGGAGGGCGGTTAACCAATAGTAACTAGTTTTGAAAACTTTATAGGTCAATGCTTTCACCTCGGAATGGTTGCCACAGTTCCTTTCATAAATTTATCTGAGAACCCTTTTAGCTTCTTGTAGTCCCAAATACCTCATGTAGGGGAGGGAGAAGCATCGCCTATATGGCACTCCTTTAATAATTGAGTTTGATGGCCTCTCATTTATCTTTAGGGAGGGCTCCACTTTGAATATAGTCTCAGATCTAATCAATCAAACTGGGTTAGAGGTAGATCCACATTATCTATTTTTTCTCTTGTATGTTGGGTACGGGTGTGAACTCTATAAGAATTATCCTGGGTACCTGAGCTTTTTTGTTGGATGCCAACTAGGCTATTACATCATCTTGGTGGTTTTTACTTTTTAGGTTCAACTCCACTTTGGTTTCTCTGAACTAACCCATCAAGCTTTTAACCTTCTTTTAGTATACTAACATGTTTTCTTCCTGGGCTTCAAAGTTACCATTTACCTGATTAACCCCCAGCTGGAAATTGCTCTTTACCAGTATTTCTGTGGCTTCTATAGCATAAGCCACTTTTAATTCAACCAGAAGAGCTTCATACTTAGCTTCATTGTTAAAGGCCTTGAACTTGAATCTGACGGCATAACATATTTCATCTCCTTCTGGGCTAGTAAGAATTATCCTTGCTTCGCATCTTTGATGCTCTATCAATATAAACCACTTAAACCATACTTTAGGCCAAACGACATCACCTTGTAATAATAAGTCCCCTGGTGTGTAAAAAAAAGTCTTCTTCTAATTTAGAGGAAACATTGAAGTCTGGTAATACCCTGAGAAAGTATCCAATAAGCTTAACAGTTTGTGCCCTGCCATAGAGTCAGCCTACTAATCAAATTTAGGGAGAGGAAAGCTGTTTTTAGGGCATGCCTTATTTAGGTCAGTAAAGTCAACACACATCCTCTACTATTCATTTGCCTTTTTCACTATGATGACATTACCCAGCTATTCAAAATAGTATACTTCCCTGATGAATCCTATAGCCAGCAGCTTCTCTATTTTTGCTGCCACTGCTTAATTTCTATCTTGGTTAAATATCCTTCTATGTTGCTTGATCAGTTTGAAAGATGAACTTACAGTTGGTGCATAGGAAGCCAGCTCGGGATCGATTTCTGGCATATCTTTGTATGACCATGAAAAGATGTCTAAGAATTCTTGTACTAATGCTGTTAACCCCTTTCGAATTTCAGGTTCAAGCTAGGACTCGATCTTAACTATCTTTTCGGGCGCATCAGATTTGACTTGAACCAAGCTTAACTGTAATATCAAATCCCTATTAGAAATTTTTTTATATGGTGTGCGTGAGAGATATTAGACCTAATTTGGTAATTTCACACTTGGTCGGAGTATCAGACGACCTTAGAATAATTTTAGAATTTTTCTCTATTGGCTTGAAAAAGAAAATTTTAATTTACTACATGAATTTTCATTTAAAAGTTATGCATAGAACAAGCCTTCATTGAGAAACACAATCCACATGTTAGAGAATGGACCAATTAGTGACAATTTCATAGATTGCCAAGTTGGAAGTCTAGTTAATTCCTTTCACTATTCTAACTAAATAGTTAGAAAGGAACCAATTAAATCCTTCCATTTTGAACTAATGGCAATTTAGAAATTTTGAGTTAGTTGAGGGGCAAATTGAATTTTTGGGAGAGCACTATATTAGGAGGAATTGTGTAGAATTTTGACTAAGCTAAAAACAAGTCATTTAGAGTATAAGAGATGAAAAGTTTTGCTATGAGAGGAAGGGTACTGCTACAGTAAAACTCAAAGTGATTTCATGATTTTTCATGCTTGATCAAGCCAAAATAAAGCCAAACACAAGTTTCTAAGATCAATTGAAGCTTCCATTAGTGAAAATCCAAGGAAAAGAGGTAAGAAAAGCATTGTTTTGTAATGATGATGTGTGAATTTTCAAGATTGCTTCAATTGATGTTCTTGTGTGTATTCTTGATTTAGATTGAGTTGAATTCAAGTGTGGAGCTTAAAAGAGTCATCAAATTGAAGAAACTAGTAAGGTAAGAATTAGGGTGACTTTGATGTAGAACCTTCAATTGGTTGTAATTGGGGCATTAAAATAACATTAGCTTGATTTTGATGCTATTGGAACAAGAAATTGAGAAAAGAAATGTGTTGGGTAAGTAGGGTAAAATTCGGCCACTTAGGGGATCATAGGGCTTAAGTTGAGTTTTGGTTGAATTGTTGTGTATAAATGGTGCCTTATGTAAATTGAATGTATATGGTTGATGAAAAATAAAAAAAATGAAGAAAATGGGACATAATTGTCTATTTTAGAAAGGTGAAGGGCAATTATGGCCAACTAAAGTTATAAACTGTTAAGCAATTTTCTGGGCATCGGATGACAAATTAGATAAGATTGAATGACTTCGTAAATGAAAATCGAAAAGTAGTATCCATCCTGGCGTTGTAAGCCGATTAGAGCGATTTTTAGTTAAATGAGATTTTAGCGTTTGAAAGGGTTCTAAATGTCATTTATGGCGTGTAGGTGAAGAAACTCGAGACCGGTAACAGGAGCAAAAATTCAGAGCGAAAATGAGCTCAAAGCAGTTGTGAGTGAAAAATATGTCATTATTTATCTTTCGTTTAATATGTTTCCACATATTGAAATTGTGTGTTTTATGTACTTTTAATGTATAAACATGATTTACGATTTTGATATATATCTATAGATATGCATTTACATGTTCAGTTTATGAAACAATTTTAAAACTACTACATTAGTTTCAAAGGCCACTGGTACCATCAAATTATAGTGGTGGGGATGGTTTATGAGCTGGTAAATTCCGTATACATGGGCAGGTATTGGGGGGCGTGTCACTAACTCTGGGTAGTCGGGTTGCCGAGTCATGTGAGTCACTCTATGTGTACGGGGTATTGTCTCGCTATATGTATGTGATGTAAGATTCTGCTGCATAGCCAGTGAGATGTCTTGAGATGTCACAGTTGATGTTGCTAGTTGAGACGCCCCGTGACCTACTCACGTTTGTGGTACTAGTTGAGCCGTTGCGTCAGTATAGAGCTTTAGGGTTTCCATTAGTACAGTTTAGAAAGAAAATGGCCAGGCGTGGGCTTTAATAGTTTTCGATCTACTGATCGCATATTAGGCATTTATATGTACATGCTAGTTATTATGTCTTACAGATTTTGGATATTATTTTTCGAAGATTTAAATGTTAGGGTTGTGCCTACGTGCCATCCCAGTTTTGTATGAATATTTGATATCTATACATTGTACCTTTTGTTATATCACTAATTACCTTTTAATTATATGATTTAATGCTTGTTATGGTATAGACTTTGTTTTATCTGAAGGAGTTCAGATACAGTCTAAAAGAGTTTAGACCGGTGCTAAGAGTTAGCAAATATTCTAAGAGTTAGAGAATTGTCTGTAATGGGAGAGACCTCATAATATGCTAATAATGATATAGTTGCAAGAGTTAGTAATAGGTTGCTAGGATGTGTCATTATGCAAGCATGTTCTCAAATACATAGTTCCTGATCTATTTCTACTAACGCAGGTCTGTTAGTAGATCCTATCAATTTACATATATCAGTGTATCTTTATATTTGTCGGGTACAATTAATTGTTCCTAGCTGACCAGGATCTTAGAGATTGTATAGGCATACAGGTATTCAGTTAGGACTGAGTACTGACTATACTTATGAGGACCTCAATAGACATCCTATATTGCCATTAATGGAAGGTTCTTTTTCTAGTTGAGTAGTATATGTTGTCTTCTGACCTGAGCACCACGGTGGGCTTGTGAGTGATCCACTATGCTTTAGTTCCACACATGTCAGAGACATTTCATAGTCTGATTGCTGGGTATGGTCCGATGCTCATGGAGTCCAGTACATGCAAAAATAAGATCCATCAGCTCTCATAGGGAGTGATATATCTAGATGCTCCAAAATAGTATCTCAAGAAAGTTTTATGGCCGTAAGTAGTTAACCCGGGAAGGTGTTTCCATAGGGTTAAACAATATGGCAAGGAGTTTGCTCATATTGTACTATTGAGATACCATTTTAGAGATATGTTTATGGATGAGCATATGGGAATTTGACGGTGTGGATCTATGTCCCTGCACATCTAAAATATATATGATGGAAGGACTATATATATGCGCTGTAACCTCAACTTGTATGGTTCAACGCGCTGATTTATAATATTCGTGACGTGTGCGTAGGGCATTGCTCACGAACTTATGAAATAGTTCCATTTAACGAATCGGGCATGGACCTAGGGAGTTCTACTATATAGAGTGTGCTCGTTATGAACTAGGGTAGAATATTGGATTAAATTATTTAATTCAGTAATATCCAACGTTACCGCAGAAATGCGTGCATGTGCGTATTTAAGTGTTAAATATAACAATTAGTCAATAATTGTTATTCATTAATTGTAAGATGACATGTGACACATTGTGGATCTTCGGTTGAGTTTACCCTAGTGTGAGATTTGGTAGGACCCGCTAAGGGGTATGCTTGGTAACGATGTATAAGGGGTAAAATGGTTATTTTACACTTAGTTTATTTAATTGTTAAATAATCAAAATATCTCTAATAAAATATATTATTTTATAATATTTTATTTATAATAATATAATATATATAATGCATGATAGTTGTCATACATTATATATTTATAATATTATTATTTTAGTTTTTTATTATTATTTTTTGCCAACAATGCATGTTTTTATTAATATTATATTGTAATATAATGTTTTTAATGGAAATTGAGATATATGTAAAAGAAACGAAAATTGAAGGTGAGGAGAATGAAATAAGTGTTATTCTTTCTTCATTTCCGTTTTGGCTCTTAAAAACAAAAAGAGAAGCTATTGTTGCTTATATTTCATTTTCTTCATCGTGAGAGACAAGAGCAATAGATTAAGAACTGGCCATTTGGGATTAAGTGTTAATCCTACGTTGGATTCAGGAACTACTGTTCTAGCTTATCAACCCCACCAAGTTGATAACTAAAACTGACAACGAGTATAACTTAAGGCGAACTCCGGAGGAATACGTGTAAAATGTTACACGTACTGGTAATTTCTCAATTTTATCATTTATATATTAATCTGATTAGTGTGTTAATTGTATGCTTTATAATTCCGCTGCCCTAAATATGTATTAGATACATATTTTGCAATGAACACACTAGCACATGCATACTCCCACACACAGTTGATCCCCATACAGTAAATAAATCCTGCTCGGCAAGATTTCATCGGCATATTAAGTTAGAAACTATTTTACAGCTTTATACAAGTTTTAGAAGCATGATTTATGCATGTCTTTTAGAATTTAATATATATGCAGAATTTTATTTTTATTTGAAATCTTAAATGTACTCACTGAGCTCTTTTAGCTAACTCATTTTGTGTTTTATATTTTCTAAACCCCCTTTACAGGTGCAGGTCTCGGTACGCAAGCTGTTGATTCTCCTTCTATGGATTAGTGGGCCAAATCTAAAGATCATTTTTGCAAATGTAAATGTGCTAAGTATTTATATATTTTTATAAAGAAGAAGAGGTCTCGATATTATGATGATTGATAAGGGCAAATTTGTTATATATTTTCTCATGTTTTTATTATTGATATTTTATGATTTTATGAGAATAGATGACTATTTATGTGCTTTATTGTTATTTATAGGGACTTGAACGAAATTTAAAGAAAGAACGCAAAAGGAGCGAAAACAGGGACTAAAATGCAAAGTTTTCAAAGTATGTGTCCATCGCCCCAGCGCCACAAGGATTTTAGCCCCAGCGCTGAAATAGTGATCGAAATAAGAAAAACGACCTGCTTAAGTCGCGTATAGCGCCCCAGCGCCAGAGAGTCACCGCGCCAGCGGTGAAGCCGCTTTCATGCAGCGCCCCAGCGCCACAATCCCACCGCTCCAGCGGTAATAGCTTTTTCACGCGTCGCCCCAGCGACAGATGCATAGCGCGCCAGCGGTAGTGCGAGTCCTAATTCGACGAGAATTGAGATTTTCAAGCTCAAATCAATCCCTATATAAAGCCACTCGTTCCCAGCCTTCAAGAAGGAATCCAAGACGACCCAAGAGCACCAAGAATACAGAGCACGAGTCTTGGAGAGCAATAGGAGCTTAATTGAAGCATCTTTAGAGAGAGATACAAGACGCTCTTTGGCATCAAGAGTTCCTAGGCAGCGCAATTAAGAGCAATTCGACGTCTATATCGGTTTGCTAATAATTGTATCATGATTTATAATTATTTTTACTGCTGTTCTCTTGTAGCCATGAGCTAACTTGTTTTCTAGGGTTAATATTTGAACTCAATATGTGCGCTTAAATTGCCATATCTTTTAGTATTTAATAAACTTAGTCATTTATTATTTAAATTACTTGTGTTTAATGCTTCAATATATCTGGCCAATATATGGTGAATGAATTGGTAATATTTTGATAAACTTGGAAGAGGAATCAATATATTTAGACCTAGGTAATTTGATGCATGATTGTAGAGTAACATTCAATGTTGCATATGCAAGTTTCAACTTAGGATAGGAATATACCTAATTGGCATGTATGATCAATAAGACCTAATCTTAATGAATCTTAATTTATTACAAATACCATAGGAATATAGGTATTTGGTAAACTAAGATATACTTGCATGACCTTGGAAGAGGCTTGTGAATACATTAGCGTCTTGATCAATAATAAAGACTAAGTGAGTTAAATATTAGAAGATTAATCATTAGAAACATATTGAGGGATAATATTAATCCTAGGTTCTCTCTACGTTGCTATATCTTTAAATCTCATTGCATTGTGTTTTTGCTTTTATATTTCTTACATTCATTCTTAGATTTTTATTTATCTGAATAATTATTAGGAAGATATAATTTTAGTAATTGGTTAAAAAGAAAGAATTATCCCTGTGGGTTCGACATCCGACTAATTAGTCTCTTTATTACTTGCATACGATAGTGTATACTTGCACTTAATTTATGATATAGAAATATCGCATCAATGATCGTTTTACTTTTGTTAGTATGCCAGTTTTGTGTTCAAAATGAAATCATTGAGTTGAGTTAGATTTGATTTTGAAAAGGACCGGAGGTCCTATTTGGTAGTATTGAGAAGCAGTTTGAAATAGAAGTGCAATTTCTTTACAGGTTTTGTATTAGATTTTTAGAAAAACAGTGGAAACTTTGCCTGTTTTTTTTTTTAATTTAAGAAGTCATTTCCATGTATATTCTAAGATTTGCTCGCAAAATTTCTCAACTTACACAGTTAAATTCTGAGAAACTTCTGTCAGGGTGCCCAGCAGGGCCGCTGGGATCTACAGTAGAGGGTCTTGGAGCGGGTGCTTCTGTGGTATCAGAGCTCGATTTTTGAAGTTTTTTTGTTAAAAAGTTTATTTTTAGAATGAGATTTATGAAAATTGTATGCATATTTTTCTAAGTTTATTAAATTGAATTATATGTATTTGATAATCATTTGCATCACTAAATTCACAAAAAATATGCATCATCGTGGGGACCCACGTACTAGGAGAGTAGTTGCGGAGGTCTTGCATCTGAAGAGGAGCGGGGGAATAAGTCGATAAATGTTCCTACTTTTGAGACCCCTTTTGAGTTATCTCAACCTGTCAAGCCAGAGGGTGGAAACATAAATGTAGCTCAGATGGCCCACATGCTAGCTGCAACGATTCAGTAGGCAAGAGAGGTAGGAGTATCCATTGAGCGTGCAAACAAATTGGGCACTAAGCCGTATGATGGTAAAGGAGACTCCAAGAGAGCCCTATCTTAGTTAGAGAACAATGAAGAAAGTTTTTAGGTTATGGGATGCACTGAAGAACAAATAGTTGTATACTCTACATTCCTATTGAAGGAAGAAGCGAATGACTGATGGAAGGCCTTGCAAAGGAGGAATGCCGATGGTGTATCTTGGGTGCTTTTCAAAGGGGAGTTTCTAAATAAGTTCTACCCTAAAAGTTATAAAGAAGTAAAGATAGCCGCTCTTTTGACTAAACTAACCCGAAAATAAGAGAAGTTTGTATGGTCGAAAACGTGTCAGCAGAGTTTTGAAGAGCTAAAGCGAAGGTTGACTTCGGCCCCAGTGCTTACACTTCCGTTAGGGAAGGATGGATTTATCATATATTATGATGCTTTAAGGCAGGGTTTAGGTTGTATATTGATGCAAAAGAGGAAAGTAATAACCTATGCTTCTAGACAATTAAAGAAGCATAAACAAAATTATCCTACACATGGCCTAGAACTAGCTGCAGTAGTTTTTGCTCTAAGAATTTGGAGGCAATATTTGTGTGGGGTTTCTTGTAAGATCTTTACAGACCATATGAGCTTGCAGTACTTGTTCACCGAGAAAGAACTGAATATGAGGCAAAAAAGGTGGCGGAGCTTATTAAAAATTATGAGTGCACCCTGGAGTACCATCTGGGAAAAGCTAATGTGGTAGCAGATGCTCTTAACAGAAAACCTGTCGGTTCAATAGCTCACTTGAAGGCCGCATATCTATCAATGCTGATATAATTGAGGTCTTTGGGTGTAAAATTAGAATTGTTAGATTTGAGAGTACTATTAGCCACAGTTAAGGTTCGTCTAATACTAGTTGATCAGATTAGAGAACTACAAACTCAAGATCCACAAGTAGTTAAATTGAAGGGTGAAATTGAGTCGAGGCAGCAGAAAAATCTTTCAGTGATCGAGGATGGTATACTAACCTTGGGTCGGAGATTATATGTACTGGATGTAAATGAGTTAAGAAGAGAAATTACGGAAGAAGCTCATTCTTCTGCATATGCTATGCATCCGGGGAGCACAAAGATGTACCATATCCTAAAAGAGCACTATTGGTATAAGGGCATGAAGAAAGATATAGTCGAATTTGTCTTAAGATGCCTAACTTTCCAGCAAGTAAAGGGTGAGCATTAGAAACTTGCATGGCTCTTACAACCTCTTTCGATTCTTGAGTGAAAATAGAAGAGAATAATGATGGATTTCGTGGTAGGACTTTCGCATAGCCAGATAGGCAATGACGCAATATGGGTAATTATTAATAGACTGACGAAATCTACCTATTTCCTACCCATTAGAATAAATTATTCCTTAGATAAATTGGCCCAGTTGTATGTAGATGAGGTGGTATAACTCCATGGTGTTTCAGTATCCATTGTGTCAAATAGGGATCCACGGTTCACTTCTTGATTTTGGCCCAGCTTACAGAAAGCTCTAGGGACTAAATTAAATTTTAGTACAGCCTTTCATCCACAAACGGATGGCGTCAGTCTGAGCGGATAATTCAGATACTCGAGGATATGCTTAAAGCGTGTGTTATGGAGTTCAAAGGGAGTTGTGATACTCATTTTCCATTGATGGAGTTTGCCTACAATAATAGCTACCAGACTAGCATCGGGATGGCACCATATGAAGCATTGTATGGAAGAAAATGCAGAACTCCAGTTTGCTAGGACGAAGTAGGTGAAAGGAAGCTGATCAGCCCAGAACTTGTTTAAATTACTTCTGAAAAGATTCAAATTATTAGGTAGAGGTTGAAAATAGCTAATGATAAACGAAAGAGTTATGCAGATAATAGGAGAAGCGATTTGGAGCTTCAAATTGGTGAGAAGGTCTTTATGAAGATATCGCCATGAAAAAGAGTACTAAGATTCAGGAAGTGAGGAAAGCTAAGTCCCCGATACATTAGGCCGTACCAGATAGTTGAAAGAGTTGGGAATATGACATATCATCTACGGTAACCAGAAGATTTGGCTAGAATCATGACGTGTTTCACGTTTCCATGCTTCGCAAGTACTTAGTAGATCCTTCGCACATCCTAATGGAACAGTCAGTAGAATTGGACGAGAATTTGATGTACAAAGAGAAGTCTACGAAAATCCTAGATTAGAAACTGCAAGTGCTTCGTAATAAAAGTATTCCCTTAGTGAAAATGTTATGGATTAATCATGGAGTAGAAGAAGCTATGTGGGAACGCAAAGATCGGATACGAGTACAACATCTCCACCTCTTCCACAAAGGTATGGTTTTAATTTTGAGGACAAAATATTTTTTAGGAGGGGTGAAATTGTAATATCCAATCCCTATTAGTAGTATTGGTGCTTAGATTTTGGCATAGAGTAATAAAGATACCATAGGGTTAACCAATTCTAATCCTATTAGAAAATTTTTTTTATGGTGCGCGTGAGAGATATTAGACCTAATTTGGTAATTTCACACTTGGTCGGAGTATCAGACGACCTTAGAATAATTTTAGAATTTTTCTCTATTGTCTTGGAAAAGGAAATTTTAATTTACTACATGAATTTTCATTTAAGAGTTATGCATGGATCAAGCCTTCATTGAGAAACACAATCCACATGTTAGAGAATGGACCAATTAGTGACAATTTCATAGATTGCCAAGTTGGAAGCCTAGTTAGTTCCTTTGACTATTCTAACTAAATAGTTAGAAAGGAACTAATTAAATCCTTCCATTTTGAACTAATAGCAATTTAGAAATTTCGAGTTAGTTGAGGGGCAAATTGAATTTTTGGGAGAGCACTATATTAGGAGGAATTGTGTAGAATTTTGACTAAGCTAAAAACAAGTCATTTAGGGTATAAGAGATGAAAAGTTTGGCCATGAGAGGAAGGGTGCTGCGACAGTAAAACCCAAAGTGATTTCATGATTTTTCATGTTTGATCAAGCCAAAATAAAGCCAAACACAAGTTTCTAAGATCAATTGAAGCTTCCATTAGTGAAAATCCAAGGAAAAGAGGTAAGAAAAGCATTGTTTTGTAATGATGATGTGTGAATTTTCAAGATTGCTTCAATTGATGTTCTTGTGTGTATTCTTGATTTATATTGAGTTGAATTCAAGTGTGGAGCTTAAAGGAGTCATCAAATTGAAGAAACTAGTAAGTAAGAATTAGGGTGACTTTGATGTAGAACCTTCAATTGGTTGTAATTGGGGCATTAGAATAAAATTGACTTGATTTTGATGATATTGGAACAAGAAATTGAGAAAAGAAATGTGTTGGGTAAGTAGGGTAAAATTCGGCCACTTAGGGGATTATAGGGCTTAAGTTGAGTTTTGGTTGAATTGTTGTGTATAAATGGTGCCTTATGTAAATTGAATGTATATGGTTGATGGAAAATAAAAAAAATGAAGAAAATGGGACATAATTGTCTATTTTAGAAAGGTGAAGGGCAATTATGTCCAACCAAAGTTATAGACTGTTAAGCAATTTTCTGAGCATCGGATAACAAATTAGATAAGATTGAATGACTTCGTAAATGAAAATCGAAAAGTAGTATCCATCCTGGCGTTGTAAGTCGATTAGAGTGGTTTTTAGTTAAATGAGATTCTAGCGTTTGAAAGGGTTCTAAATGTCATTTATGGCGTGTAGGTGAAGAAACTCGAGACCGGTAACGGGAGCAAAAATCCGGAGCGAAATTGAGCTCGTAGCGGTTGTGATTGAAAAATCTGTCATTATTTATCTTTCGTTTAATATATTTTCGTATATTGAAATTGTATGTTTTATGTGCTTTTAATGCATAAACATGATTTACGATTTTGATATATATCCATAGATATGCATTTACATGTTCTGTTTACGAAACAATTTTAAAACTGCTACATTAGTTTTAAAGGCCACTGGTACCCTCAGATTGTAGTGGTAGTGATGGTTTAAGACCCAGCCGGTATATTCTGTACATATGGGCGGTATTGGAGGGCATGTCACTAACTCCGGATAGTTAGGTTGTTGAGTAATGTGAGTCGCTCTACGTGTATGAGGTATTGTCTCGCTATATGTATGCGATGTAGGATTCTGCTGCATAGCCAGTGAGATGTCACAGTGGGTGTTGCTAGTTGAAATACCCCATGACCTACTCACGTGTGCTGTGCTAGTTGAGTACTGTTTGAGTATAGAGCTTTAGGGTTACCATTGGTACAGTTTAGAAAGAAAATGGCCGAGCAAGAGCTTTAATAGTTTGCGATCTACCGATCGCATATTAGGCATTTATATGTACATGCTAGTTATTATGTCTTACATATTTTGGATATTGTTTTTCGAAGATGTAAATAAAACCCCATCGGCAAGATTTCATCTGCATATTAATTTAGAAACCATTTTACAGCTTTATATAAGTTTTAGAAGTATGATTTATACATGTCTTCGAGAATTTAATATCTATGCAAAATTTATTTTATTTGAAATCTTAAATGCATTCACTGAGCTCCTTTAGCTCACTCGTTTTGTGTTTTATACTTTCTAAACCCCTTTCTAAGTGCAGGTATTCGTACGCAAGCTGCTAATTCTCCTACTGCGGATTAGTTGGCCAAATCTGAAGATCATTTTTGTAAATGTAAATGTGCTATTTTTTCTTTCTACATAGTAGTTCTAGGCTTGTGTTGTACATAATTTTATAAATAAGAAGAGGTCTCGATATTATGATGATCATTTTACGTTTTGTTAGTATACCAATTTTGTGTTCAAAATGAAATCATTAAGTTGAGTTGGATTTATTTTCGGAAAGGACTAGAGGTCTTATTTGGTAGTATTGAGAAGCAGTTTGAAATAGAAGTGCAATATCTTTGCAAGTTTTGTATTGGATTTTCAGAAAAACAGGGAAAATTCTGCCCTTTTTTTTTAAAAAATAAATGAAGAAGTCATTTCTATGTATATTCCAATATTTTCTCAGTAATAGTAAGAACCAAAAAGGGGTTTGCCTTACAGAATTTCTCAATTTACACAGTTAAATTCTGAGGAACTTCCGTCGGGGTGCTCGGCAGGGCTGTTATGATCTACAGTATAGGGTTTCGGGGCTGGTCTTGTCATTAACTCTTTTGCTGGCTCAGGCGATTCCTTTTCATGGTCACATGGATCAATAGTGGAGATGCAGTAAGTCCTTTTAGCTGACATCACGTAACAACTCCTAACCATCTTTTGGTCTATAGAAATAACATATATCATTTCTCCAATAAGGAACTTGAGCTTCAAATAGTGTATAGATAGAGCTACATTACTGTTTCTCATAAACAACCATTTGAGCAGAATCTTATACATGAACAACTGGTCAACCACCACAAAGTTTGTCATTATCATCTTTTCATATGGTTTTTGGCTCAAAAGTCATAGGAAGGGCCACTATGTCGATCAACATCACATAACTATTTCTGAACCTTTGCAACGGTGTTTGGGTTCTTTCCTTAAGTAGGTTCATAATCTTTAATTCATCCAGGGTTTCTTTAAATCTTATGTCGACCAAACTCCCAGGGTCAATGAATACCCTATTAACTTTTATACCCGCCACATGTACAGCTACAATAAGTGTATTATCATGCGGGTAGCGTACTTCTTAGGAATCCTCCTCGATAAATATGATGGGGTTTTTTTTTGTTACAATTGCAATTTTTTTGCTAGTGGAATGTTGCACATAAGCTGATGTCCCACTATTCAATGCCATGGGTAATTCTTTCTCTGTCGGTTTGAATCTCCTGCCAGTATTAGTCATCCGGAGATAATCATGGAAATATTATAGGTGGACCTACTAGGTAATCAGCGGGATGGCTGTGCTGCCTGTCAGCCTAGAATTCCTCCAAATATCCATTCCTTATCAGGGCATCTACTTGCCTTTTCAGCTTGAGGCATTCACCAGTGGCATACCCTAAGCTTTAGTGAAATTCATACCAACTCCTCGTACTTGTCCGCTACTCTATTGTTTTGCCCTTGTCAGAGGCTTTAGAAAGCAAGCCTCTATTCTTAATAGCCTCGTAGATATCTTTCAGTGGAATACCTAGAGGAAGAAAGTTACTAATCTAAGCTACTCTGTGTTGCTCCTCGGCCAAGTGCTTTCTCTGGTTTCTCAGACTTCTAAGTTACTTGGTATAATTAACCTGAAGACGATATCTATTATGTCTATCGTTTGTCCATAAGAAAGGCTTGTTATGCCTGTTTAGGTAAATCACTTATCCATAAGAGGGGTTTGTTGCGCCTGTTTAGACAGATCACCCTCACTTGGGATCCATTTATTCTGTCAACCATTGGGTATTTTTGGGAGATGGTGATCTGCCTCTTCGCTTCTAGTATCTTTCATTTTTTCATGGACAGATTTCCCTAGGGAAGTGTTCGTTAGTGATCTCTTCGCCTCTTCTTATTTCTTTATGGCAATATATTCGGATGACTTGTTATATGTGGTAACTTAATTTAGAATATTGCTTTTATAAAAATAATATTAGAATCTATTTAATTTTAGCCTGGACTTTAGACCTTTTAGGATTATTGGCTGGTCGAATGCACTCAGTAAGATCACATTCTTATGGAATCTCTTCATATAGTCTTTAAGGCTTTTATTTTTCCTATGCCTGATCTCCTTTAGCTGTCGAATATCTTTTACTACTTCACAAGAACCTAAAAAATGTTGTGCAAATATTTCTGTGAGCTTATGGTAAGACGAGATATTCTGTTGCTTTAGACCTCGATACTAGATGAAGGTTGGACCCTCAAGATTTATATGGAAGAGCATGCATATTTTCTTTTGATTTAAGCTTTGGGTTGACATAATAGTTCAGGTTTATCACTCCTTGGTAGGTTAGAATGCTCGACAATCTGAACCCACTCTAGGGCTCCATGTCTTTCAGCTTATTAATCAACAGAGATTTCATCTCCCTCTCTATTTTCTTTAGAGAGGCTAGTGTTTCTTCTTCTTCTCTTCTAAAAGGCTTTTCAATAATTCTTTCTATTAGGTATCTTATATATATATGTGTGTATGCATATGTAATAGTATTTATTATATAAAATACGTATCTCATACATATTTAACATTGTGGAATAATTAAATCATATAATAAATGCTATAAATATTATATTAATCATATTAATATATTAGAAGGGTTGAGAAATTACCATAACATGTAACGTTATACATGTGTATCCTCGGAGTCCGCCTAAAGACCAACTCATTGACAGTTATAATCACCAACTCGGTGGGCTTGGTAAGCTAGAATAACAGCTCCATATCCAGCACTGGGCTTAACTCTTAAACCTTTAAAATGGCCGGTTGTGTGCATTTTTCCTTTTCTAAAAAAGAAAAGAAATAAAAATTGAAGCAATTCACAATTGCTTCTCTAAGCACCAAAATGAAAAAATGAAACAATTTCATATTTCTATTTCCTCATTCTATCTCAGCTAAACAAGAAGAAAATTGAAGTAATTTTAATTTTCTTTCTCTCATTCTCCACCGAAAAGCACACACCCATTTCATATACACACAAATCTCACACCTATATATATGTCTCATATTAATTCAATAATTATATTATATATAATAACATTAAATAAGGCCACAGAATAAATAAAGTAATATTATTATATAAAATAATAATAAATAATAAATAATAGAGGACAACTATTTACCAATATATATAATAATGAGATATTTTAATTATTTAATAATTAAATAATCATTGTGTGAAATGATCATTTTGCCTTTTATAAATAGTTACCAAGTCTACCCCTTAGTGAGTCCTACCAAATCCCACACTTAGGTAAACTCAACCGAGGGTCCATAATGTTCCATGTGTCATTATACAATTAACAAAAAAAAAATTATTGACTAATTATTGTATTTAACACTTAAATACAGACACGCACACATTCCCAAGGTAGTGCTGAATTTTGCTGGATTAAACAATTTAATCTGGTACGCCGCCCTAGTGCACAACGAGTACACTCTATATCGTGGGACTCCTTCGGTCCACACCAGATTCATCAAATGGAACTATTCCATGAGTCGTGAGCATTGCCCCACGCACATGTCACAGATGTACAAATTAACACGTTGAACCATACAAGTTAAGGTTACAACACATACGTGTAGTCATTCCGTCATAATATACTGGATATGCGAGGATATAGATCATCGCTGTCAAATCCCCTAGTGGTCATCCATGTCATATCCCCAGACTTGTATCTCACTGAACAATATATGTAAAATCCTTTGCCATATTGTTCCACCATGGTAGAAACTCTTTCCCAGGATTGATGCTTGTGGCCACAAGACTCTCTGAGATACAGTCTTGAATCATCTGGATATCTAACTCCCTATGCGAGCGGATAAATTATATATCTGTACACATCAGACTCCATGAAAGGTCTGTGACACTCAGGTCACAACCACGTATACTACTCAACTTGAGAGGACCTTCCATTGACGGCTTACATAAGGTGTCTATCGAAGGCCTTCGTGATACCATTTTTCTTAGGCCAATAAGCTTTAAATTTATTTTCTTATGAAAACACAACTTTAGGCTTTGTCTAATTCAGGCCGTGATCTTGGGCCATTTAAATTTCTTACCAAATCACTTCTGTAAAACCACAAAAAGCTCTTATTATGATCTCACCGATAGTAGTTCCAGTGAAGACCCTCCAATGTTTAAGTCAGTCTTCTAAAATATGGTGAAATGGGGTATGGACGAGTAAGAGAGTTATGTTTAGAGAATCAAAAAATCAAAACCTATTTCTAGTTGCTCTTCCCATTTTCATAGCATTGGGCCTTAAAGATCTCGTGGAAAGATATTCAAGTCATCACTAGATTGCTCAGCGTAAATGAAGATGGAATGTTCTAGTTGTCACTTGATTGCTTGGCGCAACTTGAGGGATATAGCTTCCTAAAATTAAGGGATTCTCTCTAATGGTTGGGTAGGTTGTCACTCTTAATGACTTGCCTTATCTAGACTATTGACTTAATCTGAACATTTCTCATATGGGTGACCAGACAAGCTATTTAATACTATTTGAAATACTAAGCAACTTTAGAGGTGCTTACAGCTAGTTTATAGATGAGTGGCTTGGCATACCTGCATTAAGAGTTGCTCAAGGTGCTTGGAATTCCACTCCTGAGCAAGTTAATGCTTACGAGTTTGTAGTCGAGTGTAGGTATAATTATCAAGGGTCTCAAGTTGTCATATTTCGAGTTGGTCAAAGGGGTATTGGGGATCTCGAACAGGTTCTAGGCCTTTAGGCCCGCCTTTTTGAGTAAAGCAGGTAATGGGTCTATTAATTAGGCCTTTAGCTCCATCTTTCTAGGTGAAGCAAGTTGTGGGCCTATTCATTAGGCCTTTGGGCCCATTTTTCCAGGTGAAGTGAGCAGTGGGCCTATTTATAGGCATTTGGGATTTCCAAGGGGAACAAAATTAAATTTCTTTAATTTTCATCATTAAAAAATAACTCTACCTTTATCTTAAAAAAAAAGAAAACAATAAATTTTTTTTTTTTTTAACATTAGCTCATATTAAATTAATGATTAAATCATTAACTTTTTTCTAATAGAAAAACATCTTATCTCCTAGGTTGAAAGCGCTCTCTCTGCCTTTTTTTTTAATTTGTCCTTAATTATATTTGAAAAAATGCTTATGAAGAATTAAAAAAGTAGTATAATGTTTATTAAATGAAGCTAATAATTATAGCTCATTTGAAGAATTCATTTTCAAAATTTCTTTTAAATGGGTAGGCATGTGTCATTTTCGATTCAGTCTATAACTGAATCAAAATTGAATTAAAATAGATTAGTAAATTTAAAAATTGAATCATTTCGGTTCAATTTAATTTCGATTTCTAGGTTTAATTTGAACTGTGTAGACTTTCTAATATTAAGCAACTACTTTTAGGCTTGACCAAGTTAGGTTTTGAGTCGGGTTTATCAAATTGGTAGTATTTTTTTGATCTTAATCACAACTTTTTACTATTTTAGGCTTAAAATTACATAAATTAGTATATGAGCTCTTATATAATTAAATATTTAATTGTAATTTATTATTTTATATTAAATTTAGTTATTTAATTGTATTTTTTTATTAATTTATAATCATGTGATGAAATCAAATAATTCAATTGTGCAAATTAAAATTGTCCCCCCAAGAAAATCACCACGAGGCCCAATTCTTACAGGCCTAAAAAGCTTATCCCTTCAAATAAAGCCCTTCGTGGACTAACTATGAGGGTAGAAATCCAAGACAGCAGGGACCATAAAGAAGAAATCAAAACCAGGCCTAATGATAGACTTCCAATAAGAAACCTGCTAGGTCACTTGAACTAGGATCAGCTAGATACATATGCATATTGTTAGGGTTGGTGTTTACGTGACATCCCTGAATGTACATATACTTGTGTAATTATACACGTGCACATTCCCATTAAATTGCTAATACCTAGTAATATGGTACCATGCAATGTAATGTTATAGACATTGTACGATCTGAAGGAGTTCAGATAAGATCTAAATGAGTTTAGATAAGGGCCTACAGTTAGCCACGCTGAGAGATATAAATGCTAAATATTAGCATAGATAAGTGTTAGGTAGTTATAATACTCAATAGATCTAAAAGTTGGAGCCTTGTCTGTAAAGTGACATAGACCTGAGATTATACCAGTAACTGCATAGTTACAAGAGTTGCAATCGGATGCCAGGAAATGCAAGTTACGCAAGTATGTTCTCAAATTATTGTCCCTGATCTAATTCTGCCGATGCGGGTCTGTTGGTAGATACCTTTATATATAGATCAGCATATGTCGTATCTATAAGGTATAGATGCTTGTTCTTAGCCGACCATGAGCTTGGAGCTTGTATTGACATATGGGTATCCAGTTAGGACTAGATATGAGACAGACTGACGGGGGCCTTCGATAGACATCCTATGTAAGTCGTCAACGGAGGGTCCTCTCGAGTTGAGTAGTATACATGGTCCTTTGACCTGAGTGCCACAGTGGGCTTGTAAGTGATTCACCATACTTTGGTTCCACGCATGTCACAGACCTTTCATGGTGTGACTGCTGGTGTCGCTGGGTATGGTCCGATGCGTACAGATATAGGATCCGACAGCTCGTATAGGGAGTTAGATATCCAAATGCTTCAAGATTGTATCTCAGAAAGTCTTCTGGCTACAAGTATTAATCCTAGGGAAGAGTTTCGTCAGGGTGGAACAATATAGCAAAGGAGTTTGCACATATTGTTCAGAGAGATACAAGTCTGGAGATAAGATATGGATGAGCACTAGGGGATTTGACGGTGATGATCTATATCCCCGCACATTTAGGATAGCATGACGGAAGGACTATACGTATGCGTTGTAACCTCAGCTTGCATGGTTCAATGCGCCGATTTGTATATTCGTGACATGTACGTGGGGCATTGCTCACAGACTCATGGAATAGTTATATTTGACAAATCGGGCGTAGGACCTAGGGAGTCCCGCGATATGGAGTGTACTCATTGTGCACTGGGGCAGCGTGTCGGATTAAAGTGTTTAATCTAGCAATACGACGAGAATGCGTGCGTGTCTGTATTTAAGTGTTAAATACAATAATTAGTCAATAATTATTATTTGCTAATTGTATAATGACACGTGGCGCATTGTGGACCCTCGGTTGAGCTTACCTAAGTGTGGATTTGATGGGACCCATAGGGGGTAGACTTAGTAACTATTTATGAAGGGTAAAATGGGCATTTCATATTTTAATTATTTAATTATTAAATAGTCAAAATATCTCATTATTTTATTATATAATATTATATTTATATTATTATTTTATTTTGGGTGCCAAATAGTTGGCACCCCTATTTGGCACCCATTATTATTATTACATTATATATTATATTATATTATTATTTTATTAGATATATATAAATGAGAGTGTGAATTTTGTGAGGTGGTGGTGTGTGTTACAGGAAATGGGAAAAGAAATGAAGAAAGAAATGGCACCGAGGAAGAAGTAGAAGAAGAAAGAAAAGACAAAGAAGAAAAAGGAAAGAAAAAAAAAAGGAAAGGGAAAAATGAAATTGTTTCATTTTTATCTATGGTGCCATTAGAAGCAATTGTGAATTGCTTCATATTTTAATTTCTTATCCTTTTAGAGAAAATAAAGAAAACACACTACTGGCCATTTTGGGATTAAGAGTTAATCCCGTGCTGGTATACAGGGTTGCTGTTCTAGCTCACCAAGCCCACCGTGTTGGTGACTAGAACTGCCTATGAGTTGGTCTCTATACGGACTTCGAGAAAATACGTGTATAACGTTACACATTGAGGTGAGTTCTCAACCCTACTAATATATTAATGTGATAAATATATTTATTTATTGTGTTTATTGTTTAATTTAAATATTTCCGCCACGTATAATATATATGTGATACATATTTTAGGCAACAAATATATTTGCACATGCATATACTCACATATATTAGATTCCCCAATAAAAATCGTATCAGAGCTATTTAAGGTATATTTAGGTATAGTTTGAGTGAATGTATATCTTTACCCTAGAAGCCTTATTATTGTCAAGAAGACTCCTACAGATTTGTGTTTAACACATATAGACATTTCTAGGGCATTTGATACCAGCTCAAACTAGGTATGATATACCATATGCCCCTCTCATTTCTGCAATATGTTGTAGGGATCGAAAAAAATTAGAATGCAACAGCTTATGGAAGTAAAGTTGAGATTAAGAAATGGTGATTTCTTATAGGTTCAAGTTGTTAGGCAGCTTGACTTACTTTTTGTATGCAATACAATTATTGTATTACATAATTAGTATGATGTTTTATTAGCTAAATGTCAATTAATAAATGGACATTATATACAATTAGAAATGTCTGTAGATCAAAATCCTTAAATGATACAGAACTGTGGTATATCAGTTTAGGTCATATAGGCATGAGACGCTTATCCGTTTGGTTAAGGATGGTTGGATTCCCAATCTGACTATAAAGACTTAACCAGTTTATGAATAATATATTCACGGAGATGACCAAACATACCAGAATGTATGTCACATATTTTCAATTAGATTGAGGAAGTGAATACATCAACAGCAAATTTATGTTTGTTTAAAGAAGAATGAGATTCTCACTCACTATAGTTCTTCGGGTACTCCACAACATAATGATATTTTAGGAGAGAAGGAATCAGACTTTATTAGATATGGTTCGATTGATAATGAGTGTTACCAATCTATATCTGTGAGAATATGCTCCAAAGATAGCTGCTTATTAAGTAGAGTTCCATTAAAAACTGTTTCTTCTATTTCGTATGAGATACAAAAAGGAATGAAGCCATATCTTGAATAAGTTAAGACTTGGGGTTGTCCTACTGACGTAAGAGGTACGCAGCAGGGTATCCTGTTTTGTAAGAGTTACTCAATAGGATAGATATAGCACCCAAGAGATACATGTATAGGTTCATTGGGTATCTTGTAAATTCAATAGATACTAGTTCTATGATTCAGAGAAGTGAAGTGTGTTCGTTTCTCAGTATTCCACCATTCTAGAGAAAAAGTTTCTCATGGATCGTGCTAATCATAGAAAGATTGAGCTTGGTAAAATCAACCTAGAAAATGATGAACCAAGGAAGGAAACTTAGGCTCAATTAAATAGTGATCTTTTAGCACACTTTCTAATAGGTCGTAAAGGATGTCTAGGTCACCTATTAGGTATAGTTGTTTCCTGAAGGTGAACTTGGAATTTTCTTGGTAGAAGAAAATAATCCTTTGACCTATAGGGAGACGATGTTAGACATTGAATTGGGAAACAACAAGAAGACATGAAAACAAATTTGACTATATGCATCAGAATCAAGTCTGGTACTTGGTTAAACTACCTGTGAGAATTGTTCTTATGAGTTGTAAAGGGTTTACAAAGAGGTAACAGGAGCCAGATAAAAGGTAGAGACCTTCTAAGCTTTATATTGGTTCTAGAAAGGTAATCCTTAGTGATTTGGGATCAATTAAGAGGAAAGTCGATTGGAATGTTATTGACTTTTGCAGTATATCATAACGATGAGGAAGCTAGTATACATGAAAGGTTAATGGGAGCATGATAGTCTTCTTGATGCTTTTTGTTGATGATATATTGGTCATTAGGAATGATGTCAATATGTTATAATCGGTTAGAAGTAATTTATAAGAATTTCTTCATGAAGAATTTGAGAGGCTTCCTTTATACTGGGTTAAAGCTTTATAGAGATAGAGCTAGAAAGTTGATAGGACTCTTTCAAATCATTTCACATCAATGGCGTCTGAAAGGTACGGTTTATTAACTATATGTTACTTAACGTATCTTTTGGACCTGGTGGTCATCTTTCTAGGAGAGTGTCTCTTTAGATGGAATATGAGAGAATTAGAATATCTAACACACCAGATACATCAGCTGTTCAGAGATTGATGTCTGCTATGATGTGTTTGAGACCTGATATCAGTTTGGCTGTAAGAGTTACGAGTTAATTTCAGTTCGATTCAGGTGACCGCCATTTGTTGGTAGTCAAATATATCCTGAGGTACCTTGAGGTACAAAGGATAAGTTACTCAAATATGGAGAAAGTAACTTGTCAAGTGAGAAGATGTATGTAGGCAAACTTTTAGTTTGACATAGATGATAGAGAGTTTACATCTGGGAATGTGCTCATTTTTAATAGTACTAAGTGAGTTAAATTGCACCAAACTAGGATTCCCTTCCCTGCTTATCAGATTGGCGCAGCGGAAGAGGCAGTATGTATTCATAGGTTTATCGCTAGGCTTGGAAGAGTTCCAAGATAGATGGATCTTATCCCATATTTTTGCGATAAAACTAGGCCGTTGTACAGCTCAAGGTGCCAATAGGACACCAGTACTCTAATTATGTTGAGAGGAGTCTCACATGACTAAAGGGATCTTGGCTTAAGGAGATGTGATTATTTGTAGAAGTGTTCTATAAATAATTTAGCAAACCCACTTTCTAATGCCATGACTCTAAAAGTGTTTATCAAATACGTAGAGTCGATGTGTATGAGATACCACCAAGAATGGCACTAGAGCAAGTGGGAGATTGTTAGCGTCGGTGCTTACGTGCCATCCCTGAATGTACATATACTTATGTAATTATACAAGTGTACATTCCTATTAAATCGCTAATACCCATTAATATGGTACTATACAATGTAATGTTACAGAATTGAACGATCTGAAGGAGTTAAGATCAAATCTAAATGAGTTTAGATAAGAGCCTACAGTTAGCCACGTTGAGAGATATAAATGCTACATATTAGCACAACTAAGTGTTAGCTGGTTATAATACTCAGTAGATCCAAGAGTTGAAACCTTGTCTGTAATCGGACATAGACTTGGGAATAAACCAGTAACTGCATAGTTACAAAAGTTGCAATCGGATACCAGAAAATGTAAGTTACGTAAGTATATTATCGAATTATTGTCCCTGGTCTATTTCTACCAATGTAGGTTTATCGGTGGATACATTTATATATAGATCATCATATATCGTACCTATGAGTATAGATGGTCATTCTTAGCCGACCGTGAGCTTGGAGCCTGTATTGACATATGGGTATCCAGTTAGGACTGGATATGGGATAGACTCACGAGGGCCTTCAATAGATACCCTATGTACGGAGGGTCCTCTCGAGTTGAGTAGTATATGTGGTCCTTTGACCTGAGTACCACGGTGGGCTTGTAAGTGATCCACCATACTTTGATTCCATGCATGTCACAAACCTTTCATGGTGTGACCGTTGGTGTCGCTGGGTATGGTCCGATGCTTATGGAGTTCGTTGCGTATAGATATGGGATCTGTCAGCTCGCATAGGAAGTTAGATATCCAGTTGCTTCGAGACTGTATCTCAGAAAGTCTCATAGCCACAAGAATTAATCCTGGGGAAGAGTTTCGTTAGGGTGGAGCAGTATAGCAAAGGAGTTTGCACATATTGTTCAGAGAGATAGAAGTCTGGAGATAAGACATGGATGAGCACTAGGGGATTTGATGGTGATGATCTATATCCTCGCACATTCTGGATATCATGACGGAAGGACTATACGTATGCATTGTAACCTCAGCTTGTATGGTTCAACGCACTAATTTGTATATCCGTGACATGTGCGTAGGGCATTACTCACGGATTCATGGAATAGTTTCATTTGACAAATCGGGCGTAGGACTTAGGAAGTCCCGCGATATGAAGTGTACTTGTTGTGCACTAGGGCAGCGTGCTGGATTAAGCTGTTTAATCCAACAATATTCAGCAATACCACAGAAATACGTGCGTGTTTGTATTTAAGTGTTAAATACAAAAGTTAGTCAATAATTATTATTCGCTAATTGTATAATGACACGTGGCACATGTGAACCCTCGGTTGAGTTTCCGTAAGTATGGAATTTGATAAGCCCCACAGGGGTAAACTTGATAACTATTTACGAGGAGCAAAATGATCATTTTAGACTTTAATTATTTAATTGTTAAATAGTCAAAATATCTCATTATTTTATTATATAATATATTATTATATTATATAATAAAATAATGAGATATTTTGACTATTTAACAATTAAATAATCAAAGTCTGAAATGACATATTATTTTATTTTGGGTGCCAAATAGTTGGCACCTATTATTATTATTATATTATATATTATATTATATTATTATTTTATTAGATATATATATATATAAATGAGAGTGTGAATTTTGTGAGGTGCTGGTGTGTGTGACGGGAAATAGGAAAAGAAATGAAGAAAGAAATGGCACCGAGAAAGAAGAAGAAAAAGAAAAAGGAAAGGAGAAAATGAAATTGTTTCATTTTTATTTATGGTGCCATTAGAAGCAATTGTGAATTGCTTCATATTTCATTTTCTTATCCTTTTAGAGAAAATAAAGAAAACACACTACTGACCATTTGGGATTAAGAGTTAATCCCGTGCTGGTATACAGGGTTACTATTCTAGCTCACTAAGCCCATCGTATTGATAACTAGAACTGCCTCTATGCAGACTCTAAGGAAATACGTGTATAACGTTACATGTTGAGGTACGTTCTCTACCCTACTAATATAATAATGTGATTAATATATTTATTTATTGTCTTTATTGTTTAATTTAAACGCTTTCGCCGCGTATAATATGTATGTGATACGCATTTTAGGCAATAGACACAATTGCACATGCATACACCATGTGCATTAGATCCCCAAACAGCACATATCACCCCTGTATATTTTCGACTGAGCTGACTAGGATCAGAGAAGACCACTTAACTAAGATGAACAAGAAAACTGGCTCGGTAGACGTACCTGGTCAAACACATATTGAACAGCCTATACATTCCGACCAGGTACTACTACGGGAACAGAAATAAAACTTGGACTAGTAAGAATGAAGTACGTTATAAGAAGACTAGCTCGATAGGAAATGTCAAACCGCTGTGACAGTAGACGTATAGCTAGACCATTACTGAGCCAAATAAAGAGTAATAAGGCTTATTATAGAAATGAGTTTAAAGAGGAAACCAATGTTATAAAGGAAATAGAGTTATAGGAAGAGAAAACTATTATGCCTTTAGGAAAGAATCCATCAAATCATGCTAAGAGATCAAGATAACTCAAAATTAGCAAGACTTACCCAAATCAACCACAACACCAGCAAAGATAAGCATAAAGAATATTCCCTAAAGATCGATGCTATAAATAAGTGAGAAAACCACAACAGATTGGACTTCAGAGAGTTTTGGTACTAAATTCTTTATTTTAGCTTCAACGTTTTTCTGTATTAAACATATTTTCATCCTTTCTCTTATTTCTCTCCCAAACCTCACCTACACAACCCTTTCCTAACTTAAGTATTAGAAAGTCTTCACTAGAACCCACCCCGGCGAGACCTTAAAGATAGTTTCATGTGTTTCGCAGGTGTTTAACTATTATCAACAGAAAGAGAAAGATCAAGATTTTATTCTTCAAGTCCAGTAAGATAGAGCCTAGTGTATTGATTCTCGCAACCAAATAAATTCAAAACTTGTTGGTAAAAAAACAAAAAACCATTTTTTGGGTCAATAGCTTTTGGCGCCGTCTCTGGGAATCAAGATGAAAAGGTTTTTTCAAAAGACGTTTTTATCACCCTAGTACGATCAACATGGCAGAACAATCATCTACTAGCTGGATTCCAATTGTCAGAGAACGAGCTCTGAACCTAAAAAAGAATGGGGGCCATGGAAACTAACTCTGCCATCAAATAGAGAGCTCATTGCTGGCTGAAATCTAAGAAGAATTAAGGACGTTAAGAGAAGAAATGGAATAATTAAGACAACTCATGGTTGAGTTGATCAAAAATAGAAGAGGAGGAGAAGAACAAGGAACCGTGGTAGAAGAGAATCTCAATCTATAGAGGTCTAAATTTAAGAGTGGCTAGAGCAAAGGGATAGGTCAAAAACCTGCACGACCTGGTCGGCTACCAGACATAATCAAGCACCTCTTGAGAGAGAAGCATCACAGATTAAAGAGTCCAATCAGATAATGAGTAAGGAGCCACCAACCAGTAGCATAATAATGTCGAACAACCTTTAGAAGACAAGGTTCATGATCTAGAGGAAAAACTGAAAAAGCTTTTTAGAAGAGAAAGAGAAGAAAGAATAACTTTCTCCAAAAAAGACAAAGAGAAAAGGGTCTAGAACACAGAACGAGTTTTGACTTTCGAGCCTCTCAATCTACTTGGGATTACCGACCCTAATAATCATGTAGACCAAATCACTGACCTACTATCAATTACAGGGTTGAGATAAGATTAGATTTTTAGGGTCTATCATATGAATTTAGAGGGACCGGCTCTCTTTTGGTATAGGGGTTTGAAGCAGCACAACTTTTCATCTTATAACGAGTTGATCGAAAAAGTTCTCTCAACACGTTTGGGGCTCTTATGAGGTGGCTAAGGACTCAAAATAGTTGAAACAAGTTAAACAAGGTTAGAATAAGAACCTCAAAGATTTTATCTGAAAGTTTCATAAGGATGTGATATCACTTGGAGCTTTTGACCATCCCATTACCTTAGAGGCTTTCAAGTCAAGACTAAACCTGAACAGGTTCTGGTATTACCTGTCTGAGAACAACATTCCAAACTATGTAGCAATTTACAACAGGGCATCAAAGTATATTGCCATAAAAGAAAAAGAGAAAGCAAAGAGATCCCTTGCCGATCCTCTTAGAGAACAAGTTAGATTAAGGAAAAATGAAAGATATGGAAGAAATGAGAGACCTTCACCCCTTCCTCAGAAATACCAAAGGGCGAGTAATGACTATCGACCCTAGAAAATGAAAAACTTCTCAAATTAGTGCAATGCACCCAACAATAAGAGAAATAATAGGTCGAATAGGTCTCGCCCATAAAATTACCCTGAATGGCCCAAAAGCTCTAGAAATCCCAAGGATCACCCTGTCAAAGAATGAAAGGTGGCTCAGGTTGAAAATTTTCTCCCTTTGGTAGTATAGCTAAAAGATGTTTACAAAGCCATTAAAAACAAATGCTTGCTCAATAGAAATTTCAAGGGAAAAGAGTTAGAACAATAGACAAATCTAATGACCTAGTGTAATGTACATAAAAATGCAGGGCATGCTATAGAAACATGTTTGGAGCTGAAAAAGCAAATGGATGCTCTGATGAGGAACGATTATTTAAGAGAATTTTGGGTCGAGAGGCAGCATAATATACCTATTAACTGTCCCAGTGGGTCAAATCTTAATCCTGCCATGATCATACTCGCTGGACCCATTCTAGCAGGAGATTCTAACAGGCAGAGGAAGAACTACTCTAAGTACTCAATAATGGCGCATTAGGTTATGTGCAATATTCCTCTGGCTAAAAAACTAATATTGCAGCAGGAAGTGCCGATCATGTTTACCGATGAGGATGCACAAGGAGTCAGTTATCATTATGATGATGCACTTATGATAGAAGTGCGGGTAGCTGGCGAGCAAATAAAATGAGTTCTCTTTGACTCGGGTAGCTCGATAGACATTATTTTCAAAGAGATTTTAGACAAGTAGAAAATCAAGAAACTACATATCAAGAAGACCTAGACACCACTATTGGCGTTTGAAGAAAGCCATGTGGTGCTAATTAGGGTAGTGGCCTTTCCCCTAACCATAGGACAAAAACTATATGAGAAAATGGTGATGACCAAATTTGTGGTGGTCGACCAGTCCTTCTCATATAGAATCCTCCTTGAGTGACCTTAATAAGAAATACGAATGCTCCATTTATTATTTTAAACTCAAGTTCCCAGCTGGGGAAGGTATAAAGGTAGTGTTGAGAGATCATTAGATGGCCAAAAGCTATTACGCATTGTCTGCTAATAAGGTTTTTTGCATTTCTACTATCAAACCAAGGGAAGAAGACATCACGTCACTAAAACCAGTAGAAAAATTATAGATAGTGCACATTAAAACTAGGGAATCGAAGAAGACATTTAAAATTGGCTCATAGTTAAAACAAAAGGTTAGAAAATAGCTAATCAACAAGTTAGAAAAGGGCTGATCAAACTAGTTCAGGAGTTTTTGGACATCTTTGCCTGGTCTCATAAAGATATCCCAAAAAGATCCTGTCTTTGCCTCTCATAAGTTAGCTATCAACCCTACGTTCTACCCGATCAAACAAAAAAGAAAGCTATTTAACCAAGAGCGAAACGAGGCTGTAGTAGTAGTGGTGGAGAAATTGTTGATAGCAAGCTTTATCAGAGAAGTTCACTATCTTGACTGGCTAGAAAATGTGGTGATAGTGAATAAGGACAATGAAAAGTAGAGAATGTGTGTAGACTTTACCAATCTGAATAAAGTATGCCAGAAGGATAGCTTTCATATCTAAACATCGACCAACTTGTAGATGCTACAGCCGGGTAGGAGCTACTCAGTTTCATGGTCGCTTTCTTTAGCTATAACCAGACGTCAATATTTCCTCCAGACTCGGAGAAAACATCTTTCATCATTCATTATGGGACATACTATTACAAAGCAATGTCGTTTAGTTTAATAAATGCAAGGGCTACTTATCAGAGGTTGATGAACAAACTTTTTAAAAACCTGATAGGCAGAAATATGGAGGTGTATGTTGATGACATGATAGCTAAGTCTATGAAAGCTGAGGACTATGAGCAAGACTTAAGAGAAGTCTTTAAAATATTAAAGTAGAACAAAATGAGGTTGAACCTAGAAAAGTGTGCTTTCAAGGTAAAATCAGAAAAATGTTTAGGTTTTATGGTCAGCGAATGAGGGATAGAGGCCAACCTAGATAACGTTCGGGCTATTTTAGAAATGAATTCCCCAGGCACAGTGAAGGAGATTCAATGACTCATAGGAAGAGTTAAACCTCTGAACAGATTCATCTCCGAAGTCATAGATAAATGCTTCAAGTTCTTTCAATCTATAAAAAGAAATGATAAAAACCGATGGACTGAAGAATGTGAGTGGGCCTTCCAACAGCTGAAGGCTTATCTTTCTGAACTAGTTCACCTTGTTGTCCTAGTATAGGGTGATGAGCTAATGCTTTACTTGGAAGTTTTAGACTGGGCAGTGAGCTCAATTTTTGTCAAAGAAGAGGAAGGGGTTCAATGACCAGTATATTACGTTAGCAAAGTTTTCATTGATTCGGAGAGCCAGCATCCACCTTAAACAAAATTGGCTATGGCCTTGATTTTATCACGAAGAAAGTTACAACCTTACTTCCAAGCCCACACAATAATCATTCTAACCAACCAGCTATTAAGAAAAATCTTACATAAACTAGATTTATCTGGTTAGTTGGTTAAGTGGGCTGTAGAACTGAGTGAGTTTAATGTGCAGTATATGTAAGACTATATGGGACCCACTAACTCCTTGGTCCATCGGCTAGATGACACCTCAAAGCCACCGGCGTCCCATTCACAAAATTCTTAGGTTACCTGCCCCCCCAAGGAATTGAACCCCTGCCCCTATCTCCATGGAGGCCTTATAGGCCATTAGAGGTTCGTCCTTGTACCCATCGAGCTGGCCATCTTGATGGGTACAAGGACAAACCTCTAAAGGCCGGTGGCTTTGAGAGATTAAAGGAATTATGTAAAGCAGTGGGAGGGCGTCATTAGATTAAAAAATGTATAAATGTTATATCCATAATCTAAAGCATTATTTATTAACGATAAGAAATATTCCGCTAAACATCTCCAATTTTATCTTATAATGATAAAATTAGTAACTTATAGAGATAAGATGTCTATAATCAACCCGTTAATATACTTGAATAAGCACATAATATATTGGGTACCAATAAATATTAAGACTTGCTTATAAATCTAAGAATTGTTCTAGATTAAAAATATATATATATATATATATGCATATATACTCTGATATATAATAGATCAATAGATAATATAAGAGGTGTTTTTGATAATGTCTTTTGAAAAGAGACGGTAAATTATCAGAAAAGGACTAAGAATAATTTAAAAGTCAAATTATATATCCTGACCTATCTAATGATCTTCAGTACGAGTATATGCATATGAGATGCACAAGTAGTCTAATGCTTCATCTGAAATTTATTTTATATATCTATAACAAATATAGAGAATATTTATAATGGAAAGTGTTTCCATTATTAATAAAGTTTAAAATAATAAAATTTACTATTTAAGAACCCTTAACTTAGAAAGGATAAACCTCTTAGATATCTGTTTACCAATTATTGACATTTCATGTGCAAATGATGTGTAGAAGTATAGGGATATGAGATATCGCATGTTCTTCTCACATCTGCAAGATGTTGCATGTTTTAAACAACATTAGATTAATAAAAAAAATGCATAAAATGTCTACGTAAACAAAATATATAGTAGTTTGAAAACTTTGAATAATTACGAATTATTGCATAAGTGATTAGGTTAAATAGCCATAAGATGACTATCCCGTTTGGTTAAGGATGGTCAAATACTTGATTTGACCATAGAACCTTGTCCAGTTTATGAATTCCATATTTAAGGGAAGTTAACTAAATTCTTTTTTGTAAGTGTTGGACATCGGGCCACTGATTCATTAAAACTAATACATAGTGATGTATATGATTTAATGAATCATACTGCCACTGGTAAGTTTCAATACTTCAATATCTTTATCGTGATATGTCACGATAAAGACATATATTTTTAGAAAAACATAGATCGACAATTTTGAAGTGTTCAAAGAATTTCGACTAGAAGTAAATAAAATATACCTATATGTATATGGAACACCTTTTGATTTTTCAAAACAATTTGTTATTCAACACTTTGGTTAAACAAAATAAGTGCTCCACTAAGTTTATTGTTGGTCTCTCACTTAGGATTAATTTAACCAAGCACTAGAATAATGGCCACCTAAATTAATTTTTACCTAACAAATATAATTACTTTAATTATAATGGGTATATAAATTGCCAACATCTAGGCCCCTCATTGTATTAAAATACAATGCCATGATCTATATATATATTATAATATTATCTAATAATATAATAATAATATATAATTAAATTATTCAAAATAATTTTAAATAATTACTTTTTACCTTATTAATTTTTACTACTAAGGTTAAATAGTAAAAAGGTAAAATCAAATCATGGAACAAATTTTGCCACTTGTCAATATTCTATTAATTAACAACCATTGTTAATTAATTGAGTGATTTACTTAACAATTAAGTCTTGACAAATGTACATCCCGAGGGATCCCAAAATAATTATCCTATTTTGCTAAAATTTATTGGATCAAATAATTCAATCCAATCCATTACCCTAGCGCGCAACGAGTATACTTCATATTATGAGACTTTCTAGGTCCACACCTGATTTATCAAACGGAGCCCCTCCATATGTCCGTGAATGATATCTCACATACACGTTACGGATATTACAAATTAAAGAGTTAGACTATGCAAGTTGAGGTTATTGCATATTCATATAATCCTTCCATCATTTATATCCTTGAAGAGCAGAGATATAGATCATCACTGTCAAATCTCTATTTTCTCAACCATGAACTTAACTTTAGATTTATATTTTATTAAACAATATTTACAAACACTTTTGTGATATTGTTTATTCCTTCGGAATACATTTTTTTAGATTTATGCTTGTGGCCACAAGACTTTCTGAAATACAATCTCAGAGCATCAGGATATACAACCCACTCATATGAGCTTATGGATCCCATATCTACGAACACTAGACTCTATGAGCATTGGACCATACTCAGTGACACTCAGCGGTTAGACCATAAAAGGTTTCTGACATGTGTGGAACCAAAGCATGGTGGATCACTCACAAGCCTACCATGGCGTTTAGGTCAAAGGACCACAAATACTACTTAACTTGGAAGACCTTCCATTGACGGCTTTATGAGATGTCTATTGGAGGTCCTCGTGAGTCTGTTCAATATCCAATCCTTATTGAATACCTGCATCTTTATACGAGCTTCCACTAAGCTCATAGTTTACTAAGACTAACCATCTGGACTATCCAGATATAGATATATAATAATCTATATTAATGGGTTCCACCGATAGACTCGCATCAATGAAAGTAGATCAGGAACATTGTGTTTGAGAATATACTTGCATAATGACATTTTCTAGCACCATCTGCAACGCCTTACAGCTATAACATTACTAATATATTTTCAGGTCATTGTTCCATTTCAAACAAGGCTATAACTCCTTAGATTTCGCTAATTATATGAACATGCTAACACTTAGCATCACTAACTCTTAGTAGCACTAGCTCTTAGTATTTATAACTATTAGCATTGCTAACTCTTAACATTGATCTAAACTTCTTTAGATCAGATCTGAACTCCTTCAGATCATACAATGTCTGAAACGTTACTGATAAGTGTAAATTATATTTATTATTTTCACTCCCTTAACTTAATTAATTGCTCATTTTAATAAGAATATTAGGCGTTTTATATGTTTAATTGTTATTTTGTAGGTTTGGAGTCAATTGAGCAATTGAGGGTGAAAATCTAAGAAAAACAAGACACAATATAAAATGCTACAGTATATCGCTATAGTGCCATTAGAACAGTAACGCGCGAATAGTGTTCAGCAAATAGTATCCATGCTATAGTGCTGTCGCCCCAGCGATGAACAGTGATCGCGGCAGCGGTGAACAGTGCAATTTTTCTAATCCTAAAAGAAATACAACTCCAAGACTCCAATCAATTCTTATATAAAGGCCACTCATTTCAGACCTAAAGGAGACACAACTTAGGGTTCTTAGAGCCATAACACATTGAAGAAGAGTAATTTTTAGAGAGAGAAGTAAGAGGAATTTAAGGAAGCAAGAGATTATTGGCGAATCCTTGGCGTATCAACCAACTGCGAATTGACGTCTATATTGGTTTGCTTTTGGTTGTATCATGTTTATTTTATTTTTCAGTCATGATCCTCTTCTTATCATGAGCTAAATTTATTTTCTAAGGTTATTACTTGAACTCAACATGTGAGCTTAATTGTTGGATCTTTTTAATATTTATTTGAACTCAATTCTTCATTATTCAAATTATTTGTTCTTAATGCTTCATTATATCTGATCAATATTGTGATTGCTTTAATAATACTTTGATAAACTCGAAGAAGCATCATTGTATTTATACCTAGATAATTTGATGCATGATTGTAGAGTAACATTCAATGTTGCATATACAAGTTTCGAATTAGGATATGAATATACCTAATTGGCATGTATGGTCAATAAGACTTATTCTTAATGAATCTTTATTTATTACAAGTACCATAGGAATATAGGTATTTGGTAAATTAAGATATACTTGCATGACCTTGGAAGAGGCTTGTGAATACATTAGTGTCTTGATCAATAATAAGAATTAAGAGATATAAATATTAAAAGGATTAATCTTTAAAAACCATACTGAAGGATAGTAATTAACCATAGGCTTTCTTTATATTGCTATTTTCTTATTTTATTTAAGTTGTATAATTTATTTTATGCACTTTTATTTTATTCAAATTTATTGCAAAATTAAGATTTGATTTTTCTGAATAATTATAAGAAAGATATAATTTTAGTATTTGGTAGAAAATAAAAATTATCTCTGTGGGTTCGACATCCGACTTTATAAGTCCCTTTATTACTTGTTACGATAGTGTATACTTGTGTGTAATTATAAGATATAGAAATATCGCATCAGTTACAAGCATCTCACCATTTTAATTATAAATGATATTAATGATTTTATTAGAAATGATAATTGTATAAATACTATCATTAAATATTTATACATTTTGGGATGGCACATAAGCATAAATCCCAATAGTATAAGCCCCGAATAGCCATTAAGGGGCAGTCCTTATCTAATTTTATAGCTGAATATACCCACAGTTTTATAGAAGTTGAAGAACCAGATCCACAAGCTCCATACTAGCACACCACAGACAAATGAGAATCATGGTTGCTCTATATAGATGAGGCATTCAATCTTCAAAGAAGTGAAGTAGGGATTGTTCTTATTATACTGGAGAAAGATGAAGTGTAATATCCAATCTCTATTTGTAGTGTTGGCACCTAGATTTGGTATAAAACAATAAGACATCGTAGGGTTAATCGATTTAAACCCTATTAGAAATAAATATTTTTATGGTGCACATGAGAGATATTATACCTATTTTGGTAATGTCACATTCGGTCGGAGCGTTGGATAACCCTAGAATATTTTTAGAATTTTTTTCTCTATTAGCTTGGAAAATGAAATTTTAGTTTACAACCTGAATTTCCATTTAACGGTTATGCATGAAACAAGCCTTTGTTGAGAAACACAATCCATATGTTAGAGAATGGACAAATTAGTGACAATTTCATGGATTTCTAAGTTGGAAGTCTAGTTAGTTCCTTTGACTATTCTAATTAAATAGTTAGAAAGGAACCAATTAAATCCCTCTATTTTGAACTAATGGTATATTAGAAATTTTTAGTTAGTTGAGGGGCAAATTGGATTTTTGAGAGAGCATTATATAAGGAGGAATTGTGTAGAATTTTGGCTAAGTTAAAAACAAGTCATTTAGGGTATAAGAGATGAAAATTTCGGCCATGAGAGGAATGGTGCTACTATAGTAAAATCCAAAGTGATTTCATAATTTTTCATGCTTGATCAAGTTAAAATAAAGTCAAATACAAGTTCCTAAGATCAATTGAAGCTTCCATTAGTGAAAATCTAAGGAAAAGAGGTAAGAAAAGCATTGTTTTGTAATGATGATGTGTGAATTTTTAAGATTGCTTCAATTGATGTTCTTGTGTGTATTCTTAATTTAGATTGAGTTGAATTCAAGTGTGGAGCTTAAAGGAGTCATCAAATTGAAGAAACTAGTAAGGTAAGAATTAAGGTGACTTTGATGTAAAACCTTCAATTATTTGTAATTAGGGCATTAGAATGAAATTGGCTTGATTTTGATGCTATTGGAACAAGAAATTGAGAAAAGAAATGTGTTGGGTAAGTAGGGTAAAATTTGGCCACTTAGGGGATTAAAGGGCTTGAGTTGAGTTTTGGTTGAATTGTTGTGTATAAATGGTGCCTTATGTAAATTGAATGTATATGGTTGATGAAAAACAAATGAAGAAAATGGGACATAATTGTGCATTTTGGAAAGGTGAATGACAATTATGTCCAACCAAAGTTATTGAGTGTTAAGCAAATTTTTGGGCATTTGATGGTGAATTAGATAAGATTAAATGACTTCGTAAATGAAAATCAAAAAGTAGTATCCATCTGGGCTATGTAAGCCGATTAGAGCACTTTTTAGTTAAATGAGATTTTAGCGTTTGTAAGGGTTCTAAATGTCATTTATGGCCTGTAAGTGAAGAAAATCGAGACCGGTAACAAAAGCAGAAGTTCAGAGCGAAATTGAGCTCAGAGCGGTTATGAGTGAAAATCTGTCATTGTTTATCTTTTGTTTAGTATGTTTCCGCATATTGAAATTGTATGTTTTATGTTCTTTTAATACATAAGCATGATTTACGATTTTGATATATATATATCCATAGATATGCATTTACGTGTTCGGTTAAAGAAATAGTTTTAAATTTTTTACATTAGTTTCAAATGCCATTGGTACCCTCAGATTATAGTGGTGGTGATGGTTTAAGACCCGGCCGGTATATCCCATACACATGGGCAGGTATTGTGGGGTGTGTACTAACTCCGGAAAGTCGGGTTATCGAGTCATGTGAGTCCTTCTATGTGTAAAGGGTATTGTCTCGCTATATGTATGCAATGTACGATTCTGCTGCATAGCCAGTCAGATGTCACAGTGGGTGTTGCTAGTTGAGACGCCCCGTAACCTACTCACGTGTGCGGTGCTGGTTGAGTCGTTGCGTGAGTATAGAGCTTTAGGATTACCATTGGTTCAGTTTAGAAAGAAAATGGCTAAGCGAGGGCTTTAATAGTTTTCGATATACCGATCGCATATTATGTATTTCTATGTACATGCTAGTTATTATGTCTTATAGATTTTGGATATTGTTTTTCAAAGATGTAAAAAAAACCCGCTCGGCAAGATTTCATCTACATATATAATGTTGGAAATCATTTTACAACTTTATACAAGTTTTAAAAGCATGATTTATGCATGTCTTTTAGAATTTAATATCCATGCAGAATTTTATTTTATTTGAAATCTTAAATGCACTCACTGAGCTCTTTTAGCTCACTCGTTTTGTGTTTTATGTTTTCTATCCCCCTCTAGGTGCAGGCCTCGGTGCGCAAATCACTGATTCTCCTATTACTGATTAATGGCCCAGTCAGACGATCATTTTGTAAATGTAAATGTACTAAGTAGCACTCTTTTTGCTTTCATAGTAGTTATAGGCTTGTGTATTGTATATATATTTTGAACAAACAAGAAGAGATTTTGATATTATGATGATCGTTTCACATTTTATTAGTATGCTAGTTTTATGATCAATAATGAAATTGTTAAGTTGAGATGGATTTGGTTTGGAAAAGGATCGAAGGTTCTATTTGGAGATATTGAGAAGCTGTATTGGATTTTCAAAAAAACACGGGAAACTCTGCCCATTTTTAAAAAAAATTTAGAGAAGTCATTTTCACGTATATTCTAGGATTTTTTTTTCAGTAATAGCAAGAACTAAAAAGGGGTTTGCCTCGTGAAATTTCTCAACTTACACAGTTAAATTTTGAGAAACTTCCGTCGGGGTGCTCGGCAGGGATGCTGGGATCTACAGTAAAGGGTCTCAGGGCCAGTCCTATCATAAAGTCAGTTATGAAGCTTCTAACAATGAAGCAAAATATGATGCTCTACTAGCCGGATTAAGAATGGCTTGGGCACTAGCAGCAAAAAAAATAATGGTAAAAAGCGACTCATAGTTGATAGTAAACTAGGTGAATGACAATTTTGAAGTAGAAAAGAAAAAATGATCGTTACTTAGCTAAAGTAAGAAATTGGATCAGTCAATATAGTGATGTGAAAGTAAAGCTAATCCCGAAAAGTGAGAACCATCGAGCAGATGTCATAACACGGATGGCTTTAAATAAAGAAGCTCGCTTGCCCTGTATAATCCCTGTTGAATTTGTCGCTGAGCCCAGTATCAAAAAGAAGATCAAGTTATACAAATTGAATTGAGTCGTGGCTGGATAGATTTGATCAAAGATTACATTCAGAACGAGACAGTCCCTACTGATAAAAAAAAGAAGCTCGTAGGATTAAATACCGAGAAGCTAGATACTCAGTAATAGAAAGAGTATTATACAGGCAAGGCTTCTCTCACCCTTACATGAGATGTTAGGACCACAAGAAGCAAATCAGGTTCTTAGAGAAATTCACGTAGGAATTTGTGGCTACCACTTGGGGATAGAAGCTTAGGCTCATAAGGTATTTAGAACCAGCTACTATTGGCCAACTGCCCTTTAAGATGCAAAAAACCTTGTCAGACATTGCGATGCTTGTCAAAGATTTGCTGACAAGATTCAAATACCTGTCAAGAAGCTAACTACAATGAACGGACCTTGGCCATACACTCAATGAGGTTTTGATTTAATAGGGCCCTACCCTGAGGAAAGGGATCTTGCAAGCATTTAGTCGTAATAGTGGATTACTTTACTAAATGGATAGAAGCAGAGCCGCTATCAAAGATATCTTAGCAGTGTTCAGGATTTCGTCTAGAGAAATGTAATGTGTTGGTATGGAATCCCCCACTCCATCATTACTAATCATGGGAAGTAGTTTGACAATAGCAGCTTTAAGAACTTCTACAAACAGTTAGGAGTACCACTGCTGTTTGCATTGCTGGCTCCTTTTAAGAAAAGTGGATAGGTAGAATCCTTCAACAAAGTGGTCAAGAAGTTGCTCAAGAATAAGTTGACCGAAAGAAAATGAGGATGGGTAGAAGAGCTCTCAGAAGTACTTTGGGCATTACGGACGACTGGCAAACCTGCAATCGGTAAAACATCATTCTCACTGGCTTTTAGATGTGAATCAGTGATTCCTGTGACAAGCGTAAATTATATCTATTATTTTAACTCCCTTAACTTAATTAATTGCTCATTTTAATAAAAATATTAGAATTTTTATATGTTTAATTGTTATTTTGTAGGTTTAAAGTCAATGGAGCAATTGAGGATGAAAATATAAGAAAAACAAGGGAAAATATAAATTGCTACAATGTCGGTGAACAGTGACTTGCAACAGTTCATCGCTGAAGTGGTGAACAATATTTCATCCCAGCGAAAATTCCAACGCCCCAATGGCCAATACATCTCGTTGCAGCGCCAAGTAAACAATATGTGGTGAACAGTACTATATGCTACAGTTTTGTCGCCCCAGTGATGAACAGTGTTTCTGCAGCGGTGAATAGTGTAATTTTTCCTAAACCTAAAAGAAATACAACTCTAAGACTCCAATCAATCTCTATATAAAGGCCACTCCTTTCAGACCTCAAAGAACACATAACTTACGGCTCTTAGAGCCATAATAATTGAAGAAGAGCAATTTTTAAAGAGATAAGTAAAGGCAAATCAGGAAAGCAAGAGTTATTAGTGAATCTTTGGCGTATCAACCAACTGCGAATTGACATCTCTATTGGTTTGATTTTGGTTGTATCATGTTTAATTTATTTTTCAGCCATAATTCTCTTGTTATCATAAGTTAAATTTATTTTTTAGGGTTATTACATGAATTAATATAAGAGCTTATTTGTTGGATCTTTTTAATATTTATTTGAACTCAATTCTTCATTATTCAAATTATTTGTTCTTAACGCTTCATTATATCTAATCAATATTATGATTGATTTAGTAATACTTTGATAAAATCGAAAGAGGCATCATTGTATTTAGACATAGATAATTCGATGCATAATTGTAGAGTAACATTCAATGTTGCATATGCAAGCTTCGAATTAGGATATGAATATACCTAATTGGCATGTATTGTTAATAAGATTTTTTCTTAATGAATCTTAATTTATTACAAGTACCATAGAAATATAAGTATTTGGTAAATTATGATATACTTGCATGACCTTGGGATAGGCTTGTGAATACATTACTGTCTTGACCAATAATAAGAATTGAGGGATATAAATATTAAATGAATTAATCTTTAGAAAAAATATTGTAGGATAGTCATTAATCTTTGACTTTCCCTATATTGCTATCTTCTTATTTTATTTGAGTTGTGTCATTTATTTTCTACACTTTTATTTTACATAAATTTATTGTAAAATTAAGATTTTATTTTTTCTGAATAATTACAAGAAAGATCTAATTTTAGTACTTGAAAAAAATAAAAATTATCCCTGTGAGTTCGACATTCGATTTTATAAGTCCCTTTATTACTTATTACGATAGTGTATACTTGCACTTAATTTTAAGATATGAAAATGTCGCATCATCCCGCTGAGATTGAAACTCAGACGCATACAGTACTGCACTTTTTTTAGATGACAAATAACAAGCTGATTAAGGGACAACTGAATTCATTCGAACAACTGAGAGAGAAGGCCCAGATCCAAGTAGTTGCCTACCAGCAGAAGGTCATCAGATACTAAACAAGATAGTCAAGGCATGACAATTCAGGTAAGACGACCTGGTGCTAAAAAGAATATTGCTAAAAATAAAGAACCCAGTAGATGGAGTCCTCGGACTGACTTCAAAAGGCTTGTAGAAGGTTATCAAACGAATCAGAGAAGCCTATGAGCTTAAAGGAGCAAATGGATGGGTTGTGAGAAAATTGTGGAATGCCGAGCTACTGACGAAATACTATTCTTAATTTCTTATCTTTTTATGCAATACTTGCTATGTAAGGACATCATTTTTAATAAATCATTATTTCTTTGCATGTACTTCTACGTGAATGACTGCTCAAAATCTGAGACTATATAATCATAAACATCTATAAATTAAACAATGGAAAACGGCCTTCAAACTTACATGCTATAGAGGGTTGCCACTCATAAGATTACCTATAGACCACTAGATTGGGTAAGGCTTAGTGAGATATACCCTACGGATGTACAACATATAGTTCGTAAGGGGCGGTACCCATGAGATTACCTATAGACCACTGGACAGGGTAAGGCTCTATGAGGTGTACCCTATGAATATATAGCTTTGAAGACATTAAAGACATAGGCCATAGAGGGCAGCACTTATGAGATTACCCACCGATGGTCAGATAAGGTAAGGCTCAGTGAGGTGTACCCTATAGACGTGCAGCGTATAGTTTATAGAAGGGCGGTACTTATGAAGTTACCCACAAACCATCAAACAGGGTAAGGCTCTATGAGGTGTACCCTATGAATATATTGCTTTGAAGACATTGATGATACACACTATAGAGGGCGGCATTCATGAGATTACCTACAGACCATAAAAAAAAAGTAATGCTCTGTGAGGTGTTCCCTATAGATGTACAATGTATAGTTCGTAGGGGGGCGACACTTATAAGATTACTCTCAGACCACCGGACAGGGTAAAACTCTATAAAGTGTACCATACAAATATATAGCTTTAAAGACATTGAAGATATACGCCAAAGGGGGTGGCCGTCATGAGATTACCGATAGACCACCGGACATGGTAAGGCTTAGTGAGGCGTACCCTATGAACGTGTATCGTATAGTTTGTAGGGGATGGAACCCATGAGGTTACCCACAGACCACTGGATAGGGTAAGGCTTTATGAGATGTATACTACTTTAAAGACATTAAAGATACATACCATAGGGGTACGGCACTCAAGAGATTACCCAAAGACCACCAAATAGGGTAAGACTCTGTGAGGTATACCCTACGAATATACAGTTTTGAAGACATTGAAGATACACACCATAGGGGGCAGCACTCACGAGATTACCTACAAACCACCGGACAGGGTAAGGCTCTATGAGGTGTATCTTATGGACGTGCAACATATAGTTTGTAGGGGGTGACACTCATGAGATTATTGACCACTGGACAGGATAAGGCTTTATAAGCTGTACCCTATAAATATACAGTTTTAAAGACATTGAAGACACACGCCATAAAGGGGTGGCATTCACGAGATTACCCACAGACCACTAGATTAGGTAAGGTTCAGTAAGGTGTACCCTATAGATGTACATTGTATAGTTCATAAAGGGCGACACTCATAAGGCTACCCACAGATCATTGGAGGTAAGACTTTATGAAGTGTACCCTACAAATATATAGCTTTAAAGACATTGAAGATACACGCCATAGGGTGCAACACTCATGAGATTACCTACAAACCACCGGAAAGGGTAAGGCTCTGTGAAGTGTACTTTATAGACGTGCAGCATATAATTAGTTGGGGGGCAACACTCATGAGATTACCCACAAACCATAGGATAGGGTAAGGCTCTATAAGGTGTACACTCTATAAATATACAGCCTTGAAGACACACACCATAGAAGGGCGACACTTATGAGGTTATCTACAGACTACGGGTTAGGGTAAGGACTTAAGAGGTGTACCCTATGGACGTACAGTACCTAGAAAGGGACTGATCATCAAAAGGCGATTAGGTAGCTATAACAATATTAGAAAACAACAAAGTGTTGAAGAAAGGTATTTGATGGTCGACTCAATGATAGTCTCATCGATACAATTTCATATTAATGCTCGTTAAAATTTATTAACTTATACTTTGATCTTCTTTATAATTTATGAATCATCCTACTCTGCTCAGATTTGATAAATCAACTTGGCATAAAGATATTATTATTTGATCTTGACTAATATAATTTTCTCTTAAGTATCGGACATTATTATAGGTTACTCATTTACATTACATTTTTATGCCGAACAGGATATTACCCTATGTTATGAATTATTATGGAAGAGCAGGTCTACGTCAATGTCCATAAAAAAAAAATAAAAGAGTTGGTTTGCCAAAACATTTCAACATAAATTATGAAGAAAAAGCTACATATTTTCCTTAATAAAAGAAAATTACAAAAGTTTAGAAGAAAAAGAAAAAGTACAAGAACAACAAAAAAGACATCGGTTTATGGTGTTGGAGCCTGGTTAGTTACCTCTAAGTCTTCTACAATGCCTCTGTCCCCTCCCAACCCCCCAAGATTGACTTTGACAGGAGGAGGATTGACCGGGACTAGAGGATCGACCGAGGTAGTATTAGCAGGTCCCACAAATTGAGCAAGGACAACATCAACTTCAATAGTAAGGGCAACATCAGCCTCAGTAGCTATAATAAGGGAAATATTAGCTCCAATACCAGAGGCAGCATCAGCAGGGATAGCATCAGCTTCAGCACCTAGGGCATCATCAGCCTCAACAGCAGGGAGAGCAGCAATAAAGGTAGCTTTAGCCCCAACAGTACGAGTAGCTTCAGCAGAAGCAACATCATCAATAGTAAACTTGGCCACCTTAGCAACATCCCAAACCCTAGAGGTCTTCATTTCATGGAATGACCCCCAGTGGCCGAATTCCACATCCACTGGAGGTCAATCTCAGGATAGTTTTTCTCAAAGAAGGCAATTGACCTCTAAAAGCCCTCTATTGTCCCTTGACTGAAACCTTTATCGTGATCAATAGACCAGGAACTCTGTTGATCTTCTAGTTGGGCCGCCAGATTATTCCTGGTCTGCTCGACCAGCTCCCGCTCCTTTAAGCCACTGCGAGCTACTTCTCAAGCTGCTAATTTTAATTCATCAACTCGGTGACATAACTCTTTGCCACTGCCAAAAAGTTAGCCATCTCCTACTCTGCTAGCCTTTTCTAAGGCTTCCACTTTGAGACCCTATTCTCCGCTTCTGTACAGCTGATCTCTAACTTCTTCACACAGGTGATGTGATAGTTCGATATCTTAAAATTAAGCGCAAGTATACGCTATCGTAACAAGTAATGAAGGGACTTATAAAGTCGGATGTCGAACCCACAGGGATAATTTTTATTTTCTACCAAGTACTAAAATTATATCTTTCTTATAATTATTCATAAAAATCAAATCTTAATTTTACAATAAATTTGAATAAAATAAAAGTGCAGAAAATAAATGACACAACTTAAATAAAATAAAACAATAACAATATAGAGAAAGCATAGGGTTAATTACTATCCTTCAATATGGTTTCTAAAGATTAATCCTTTTAATATTTATATCCCTCAATTCTTATTATCGGTCAAGACACTAATGTATTCACAAGCCTCTTCCAAGATCATGCAAGTATATCTTAATTTACCAAATACTTATATTCCTATGGTACTTGTAATAAATTAAGATTCATTAAGAACAAGTCTTATTGACCATACATGCCAATTAGGTATATTACTATCTTAGTTCGAACCTTGCATATGCAATATTGAATGTTACACTACAATCATGCATCAAATTATTTAGGTCTAAATATAATGATGCCTCTTTCAAGTTTATCAAAGTATTACCAAATCAATCATAATATTGATAAGATATAATGAAGCGTTGATAACAAATAATTTGAATAATGAAGCATTGAGTTTAAATAAATATTAAAAAGATCCAATAATTAAGCTCACATATTGAGTTCAAGTAATAACCCTAAAAAATAAATTTAGCTCATGATAACAAGAGAATTATGGCTGAAAAATAAAATAAACATGATACAACCAAAAGCAAACCAATATAGACGTCAATTCATAGTTAGTTGATACGCCAAAGATTCGCCAATAATCTCTTGCTTCCTTGAATTCCTCTTATTTCTCTCTCTAAAAATTACTCTTCTTCACTATGTTGTGACTCTAAGAGCCATAAGTTGTGTCTTTAAGGTCTGAAACGAATGGACTTTATATAGAGATTGATTGGAGTCTTGGAGTTGTATTTCTTTTAGGATTAGAAAAATCGCATTGTTCACCGCTGCCGTGATCACTGTTCATAGCTGGGGTGACAGCACTGTAGCGCTGGTACTGTTCACGAAATACTGTTCACTCGGCACTGTAGTAATTTGATGTTTTGCCTTGTTTTTCTTAGATTTTCATTCCTAATTGCTCCATTAACTCCGAACCTACAAAATAAAAATTAAACATATTAAAAGCCTAATATTCTTATTAAAATGGGCAATTAATCAAGTTAAAGGAGTGAAAATAATAGATATAATTTACGCTTATCAATAGGTGCCCATCTTATCTCCCTTCTCCTATTCTTGGGTAGCCACCCTCGTGGCCTGTAGAACCTCGCCTCTTGATCGTACGAGGCTCTCCTCAGCTTGATGGGTCTAAGCCACCATACTTAATATCTCAGTCCTAAATTGAGATAATAGATACATGGACTGTACAACAAAATGAAGATGATCAAAATGAGAAAATAAAGGAATCACTAAGATTAAAGAAAAGAGAACTTACATAAAGTGCGAATCCTACTACACCATGAAACCCCGTGATAGGGTCCAAAAAAGAAACCTGACCCACCCAGGCTGGGGTCAAGTATGTCTCTATCTCCCATACCATGGACAGCAGAAAGGCCAGGTCCTTCCTCCTCTTAGGGACAAGAATGAAGGGAGACACACGAAGATGAGCCCTTCGCTCCTCTTGCCTCGTCAAATTGGATGCCTCCACAGTTCGGCTAGAAAGGGGCATCTGCATTAAAGCCTGAATCAGTGAGCCTCATCCTCTACCCTATACTTGGGGAGAGTGGGGACCTTGTGCTTGAGGAGAGTGTTGGGTTGTAGTTTGTCCCCTCCCTTAGGAGTCGGTTTGAACTTACCCTCTCCCATTGGTAGGTAGACTTGTCACTCTCTTTCCTTAAGAGCTCTGTCTACTGCCAATTTGGTTGGCCATCCTTTATCCATGAACGGGATCCCTGATACGGTTCATTCTATCAGAATCAAATAGTATTCCCATTATATTGTCAGGGTTAAGGGTACCCTAACCGACAGAGGACAAGCCAAAGCTATATGTACAGCTCTTCTTCCTCATTTTGCCTCATTCTTGTTTGGATATTTCTGTACGGTATATATAAAGTGATCAGCAAAAAAATGAAGAATGAAGAAATAATTTTTATGGAAAAAATGGTACTTACTATGAATACGAGGCTCACATGGGACAAAAGTCACTAAGTTGGACCAAATAAGACTGGCTGGTGAAAACAGGTATTGAACAGGACAAATATGCTTGAGGGCCACAGTGATCCGAGCAAATCTGGACTAAAACACTTTAACATCAGTAGGCCAAGTCACTGCAATACACCAGGGAGTTAGACAAATAGAAAAAGAAAATAGAAAATAGAAGAAAGAAAAATGATCAAAAGAAAAACCTATACTCAAAGAGAAGTTTGCAGGAACGACCCACTCTCCCCCGTTCCTCTTAGGGATTGTCTGACCCTATTCTCTCCCAAGAAAAAATACTCACTCTTCCAATCCTTGATAAAAGATGGGCGACTAGGGATTAGATTTTTAAGGCCATGAAATGAGAGATAATAGAAGCCTCTCTGGCTTCTAGCATTACTTCTACACTGCTATAGGTAGCATAGCTTTTAAAAGTATTAGAGGGACAACCCTGCCCTTACCGAAAGGACGTATAGACTGGTTAAGACCCTTCAAAAATTAGGACCTATCTAAGAGGGATCTACTTCTAGACAGGCTATCATTTTTTTAAAGTACGGCTACATAAGAAGCCTGAGGCCTAACCTCAAGAATTCTACATGGATGGCCACCTCGCCCTCTATTGGGCTACTCAGGTAATCCTCTTGAGAGGGTAGCTTAAGTGTAACCGACCCAAGGATGTTATATGATGACCTAATGAACATATACTATCTCACATCCAGCTCAAACTTTACAGCCTTTACATCCTGATTAGGATTCTCAAGGTCATTTCCTTGGTCCTCCTTAATAATAGAGACCAGTTCGACCTCAGTAACAACAGTCAAAGAGGAGGAGGTTATGTCACTTACTGAGGTAGATGCCTCTCTACTACCTCTGGTTCCATTAGTCCTCCTGACCAATAAGACCTTTGGGCTTACTTCTTCTTCTTCCTCGGCCACATTAATGGCTGAAAAACCTAGGTTTCATTTAAATGCCATTGGAATAAAAAATTTGTTCTTAAAAACTGAAGTAGACACATAGGGCAAGGGCAAAGACAATCATACTTAGAAAATAAGAAAGAAAGTAAGAGTAAGTACATAGAAGCCATACAAATACCCAGAAAATAAGAAACAATGGCAAAAACTCTAGAAATAGCAAGAAAACTCAAGAAAAGCATGCTCGTATACAATAAGTTTTACATTAAAGATGCAAGAATAAAGAAAACCAAACTAGAAGATTAAGAAAAAGAAGAACTTACCCGAAAGAAGTGCAAGAATTAGATAAACACAGCAAAAATGACAGCAACAATCACCAAGAAGAGTCATAAATGGACAAGATTAAGTGAAAAATGGCTTTTTATAGCCAACAAAGGTAAGCAATCATAGCCGTTCAGATCAGATGAATGGATAAGATCATCATAAGTTAAGAGATACCCCCTTTAAACAGAACGATGCAATGCCTCTGGTACCTAAAACATTAAATGTACATCTCTTTAGAAATTTTCATCTCAACTGTTGAAGTTTAAATTTTCAACGGACCAGATCATCTCAGTCACCCAAACATCACTTAGAAAACAAAAGAGACGTGACATTTTAGTTTCAGCTACCCTCAGCCATGCGATTAAAGGAGGAGTCAATAGCTAAGATCAATTCTCACATTTGAGACATCTTTTCACATAGATCAAGGATGACGTTTCAAAGATCTTTATCATTATTACCTAACAAGATCAGAATACGAGGGATATCACCAACTATACATATATTATAAAAAACCTAGAAAGTAACTATCAGCTTGATTCTCTAAAAAGTAGTTGCTCAGCATAGTATCATTCATCAAGATCAGGATATCAGAAAACCTGTTTGAACTTAATTACTTATAATGCCATATAAGCTGAAAATACGACTAAAAACGAATACCCGAGTAGGCATACAAAAAATAGTTTCCAGTTTCGGATAAATCAAAACTAGAAACTGGTGAACCCTTATTCCCTTAAAATAAATCACAACAAAGCCCAATCTTTACAGGCCCAAAAAGCTTATCCCTTCAAATGAAACCCTTCATGGGCCAACCTCAAGGGCCTAAGTCCATAACATTAGGGGCCACCAGGAAGATATCAGAATCAAGCCTAAGGATATATTTTCAATAAGGAACCTGCTCGGTCGCTTGAACCAGGTTCAACCAAAGACGTATAAATATCACCCTTGCATATTTTCGACAGAGCCGACCAGGATCAGAGAAGACCACTTGACCAAGATACACAAAGAAACTGGCTTGGTATAAGTACCAGGTCAAACACATGCCAAATAGCCTATATATTCCGACCAGGTACTACTGCGGGAACAGAAACAAGACTTAGACCAGTAAGGATGAAATACGTTGTAAGGAAACTAGTTCGGTAGAAAATGTCGAACCGTTGTGATAGCAGAAGTATAACCAGACCACTACCGAGCGAAATAGAGAGTAATCAAGCTTATTACAGAAATGAGTTTAAAGAGGGAACCAGTGTCATAAATGAAATAGAGTTATAAGAAGAGAAGAACTACAATGTCTTTAGGAAAGAATTCTTCAAATCACGACAAAAGATTAAGATGACCTAAAATTAGTAAGACTTACCCAACTCAACCAAAACATAAGCACAAAGAATATTTCCTAAAGACCGATGCTATAAATAGGTGAGAAAACTACAACAGAGGGGACTTCAGAGAGTTCTTCTAGTACTGAATTCTTTATTTTAGCTTCAACACTTTTCTGCATTGAACATATTTTCGACCTTTCTCTTATTGCTCTCTCAAACCTTACCAAAACAACACTTTCCTAACTTTAGCATCGAAAAGTCTTCACTGGAACCCACCTCGGCAAGGCCTTAACGATAGTTTCAAGTGTTTTGCAGGTATTTAACTATTATCAACAGAGAGAGTAATATCAAGATTTCAACCTTCAAGCCCAATAAGACGAAGCCTTGCTTGCTGATTCTCGCAACCAAATGAATTCAAAGTTCATTGGCCCAAAAAATAATTTTTTTGGGTCAACAAAAATTATAATGAAATTGTGTAAGATTTAATTCAATTAATTAATTTATATTCATGTAATGAAATCAAATACTTTAATTAAATAAGTTAAAATTAACATTCAATTGTGTAAGATTCAATTCAATTAATTAATTTATATTCATGTAATGAAATCAAATAATTCAATTGAGTAAATTATTTGATTAATTTATATGTTCAATATTTTAATATAAGATAACCTATCATGTATATTTTCAATTTTTAGTTAGGATAAAAGGATAAATTAATTTATAAAATAAAAGATAAATACGTTTATATAAGTTTAAAAGAAGTATAAACTTATTTGATTATATATAATTTTGATCAACGTATTTTTAAAGCATTAATATTATATATTAAATTAAATTTAAAAACTAACAAAACTAATAAAAACTTGTTAATTATATGATATTCTAGTGAACCATACCTATCCCTACTTTCAAGTATATATTTTTAAAAATATCTTTATTTTATTTTATTATTTCACCTCTGTTTTTTTATATAATACAATTCTGCCACATTAATCTATAGTATAAATACACAAATTTAAATAAAAATCACAAATAAAAACCAAATAAAATAAATGATGATAAACATAATTTAATAATAAATACATCTTTTAACTAATATTAAGATTTTAAATTTTCTCTTTTTAGTTAAAAAAATAGAGATTTTGATTAAAATTTAAACTGATAAAATTATTTATAAGTACAAGGTGTAGGCATACAAACTCAAGTAATTTTTTTTTAAAAAGGCCAAGAATTATTGGTGAGAGATTATTTAATCAAAATGAAAAAAATATATATATATATAAAACAAAAAACCCGCCACATCTAAACTATCCAACCTAAACACAGATAGAGAGAAAATGGTGGCTCTTGCCTTGCGAAGCAAAAGGCAATATTATATTATTGGGCTTTTGCATATGTTCTTATGTTCACACTCGAGGCCTCGCGTATTTTAGTCCAAAAATTTGAGCATTGTTTCCCGCCTTTTATTTGATGATCACCATTCTAAACTCTATATTCTCTTAACCTTTTGACTCTTTCTTGTAAGCCCTTCTTAATTTCAAACCAGCAATATTTAATTCTTTATTCTATTGATCATTGATCTCATTATTCGTGAGATAATGAAGTTTTGGGAGGTTATGTTACATTATACACTTGTACGGTAGCTAGACTAGTAACTTACATGTCATATTTTTTAAAACTTAATAGTAACTTACGTTACATTAAGGGTTACTTGAGGCAGATCAAAATAAATTCACATAGAAACTTCTCAAGAGATTAGTTAAGTTATCGGGTCTTCCTTGGGTGTGTAAAGGAGACTTTAATGAAGTGTTGAAAGTAGGGGATTATCGAGGAGTTTTGAAGCCATCGATAATTTTAGAGGCTTTAGAGAGTAGTGATTTATCTGATATGGGGTGGTAGGCTTTCCATTTACTTGGTCAAATAGAAGATGAGGGTATACAGATGGTTGATGAGAGGTTGGATAGGTTCCTTTGTAATGACTAATGGCAAGCCATTGTCAAAAGATGAGAAGTGAATCGCATTGCTCGATCATGGTTTGACCACAACCCAATTCTTTTAGAAGCTTAGGGAGGTCAATTTGGGGTGGAAATGAAGCAAATGAGAACTTTCAAGTTCTATTATGAGGACACTTAGACACTGCATGCAGATTGTAGAAAGATTATTGATAAAGATTAGAATTCTCAACTAAGCTCAGGAAATGATCCAGTTGTAGATTTTGTAATGAGGAGTGAAAGAACAAAAGTAGCCTTGAAAAATTAGAGTAAACAAGTTTTTGGTGATAAAAGAAGAATGGTAAATGGTTTACTAAGAGAGCTAGCTCAGAGCATAAAGCAGAGAGCCCAATATAAAAATTAGAACATGATTTAGCAAATAGAGAAACAGATTGATAATCTCTTATATGAGAAAAAAGTATATTAAAGACAACGTTCTCGAATAATTTCGCTCAAAGAAGGGGATAGAAACATTAAGTTTTTTCATGCTAAGGATAGTAAAAGGAAGAAGAACGATATAATCAAAGGATTTTTAAATAAGGATGGAATTTGGATTGAAAAAGAAAAGGGAATGGAAGTATTGTTTGTGGTTATTTCTTAGAACTATTCACATCTTCTTGTCCCACAAAACACTAAAGGGATAAAACAGTTTAGGAAATCAAGCAAAATGTTACAGAGGAAATGAATGAGGTATTACTCAAACCTTTTATAAAAGAAGAAATCCTGAAGATAGTATAGTAAATAAACCCTTCAAAAACACCAGGCCTAATGGCCTTACAGTTGGCTTCTTTAAAAAATAGTGGGATCAGGTGGGTGAAGATACAATTGAAGCCTGTTGTGTGATTTCTATAACACAAACTAACGCAAGTGCACGTATCGCAACAAGTAATAAAGTGATGTGTAGAGTATCGTTCCCACGAGGATTGTGTCCTAAATTAATGCTAAGTACTACGATGTTGGCAACCTAACTTTATTTAGGCTAATCTAAATGGCAGGGTGAGTTATTGAATTAAAAGCAACTAAAATCTAATTAGCTAGATAAATAAAGGAAAAGAGATATCTATGGCAATGGGGCTCTAGAGACTTGATTTCTCTATATTGTTCCTATGGTCTTTGTCATTAGTAATCAACAACCAATTTATGCATTCATTAATCCAGGGTGTATGATTAATCTCATTCCATCTTTCGAGTGCGAATGAGATACTATGCATATATATTCAAGTTGATATGTCTATCTAACTTGTTTACATAGACATGCATTACGCAACCCATAAATGACTACCCCAAGGATTAATTTCATTATCACTGTCACTTCATCAAATGAAATTCTAGACATAATGACACACCCTAAAGAGTTTGGCCTGTCACGCTTATCAAACACTTTAAAACGGAGAGCACCACATGTAACCCTAGGCATAATAGCGCACCCCAAAGAGTTTGCGCCTGTCACGCATTTAATCAAACACTTGGAATGGCGCCTCATGCAAATCCTAAGGAAGATCATGAAGATTACCTAGGTGTTATTGGCCTTTCAACTCAATAGCAACCTAAAGCTATGTTTCTCCCAAATCCTATAAATGGATCAATCTCTTTCAAGCATAAATCCATACATTCACAACAACCAATTCATTTGTCAATCAATTGGAAGCATTAAACATAAAGAAACATAAATGAATTACACGAATTTATGCTAAATCATCAAAACATAATATTAATAAAACTACATCAATCCTTGAAATCAAGTTTAATCACATGAAAATCCAACCATAACTATAATTATCCAACCATCCATAGATACATCTCATTAAAACTAATATTCATAATTGAAATGACAACAAAGGATAAAAACAAGGAAAAGGAAAGGAAAAACCGAATTTGGGATGTCTCCAAGGTTTCAATTCTTCAATTGTCTTCAATGATGCACATGAAACCTTGGAGACATCATTTCTTCTCCTTCAATTCGAGCTCAAGCCTTCTCCTCCTTTCAATTTCGTGCCTCTACTCTCCTCCTTTCAATTTGGCTAAACAATGGGTGTTTATATAGGTAGGGTTGCAAAAAGAGGACAAAACTGCCCTTAGGAGTGCCCAGAATTCAGCGCCGCGGCGCTGGATTTCAGCGCTGCGGCGCTCACTTTCTGCAATTGGCGCCGCGGCGCTGAAATCCAGCGCTGCGGCGCTGCACTGTTGCTACAGTACACTGTAGCAGTGTACTGTAGCTACAGTGTTACTGTAGCAACAGTGCCTCCTTCGTATTTTTATCTCTAATGCTCCGATTTGCGTCCGTTTTCCGGTATTTTTGCTCCGATAATGCTTCAACCTATAAAACAACATTAATACGCATAAATAGCCCAATTATTGAGATAAATTGAACAAATATCAAGTTAGGAAGATAAAATAGTTTATACAATTACGCCTTATCAAAGCCTATTTGCACATTTTGAACCATGAAAGTAATATTCAATCCCTCAATCATACATTTATAGTTTGATCCCTAAAGTCCAGCAACCCAGAAGGCCAAGTGATTTTAGACTTATAAGTCTATGTAATGTGGTTTATAGGATTATAGCAAAAATAATAGCTCATAGACTAAAATAGGTTCTAAACAGTATAATCTCTCATAATTAAAGGAATTTTATCCTTAATAAGCTTATTACTAATAATGTCATAATAGAGTATGAATGCTTCTATAAAATCAGAGGCAAAAAGATAGGGAGAGAGGGGTGGGTTGCTTTTAAGTTAGATATGAGTAAAGCTTATGATAGGGTAAAGTGGCAGATTTAAAGGATGTCATGTTAAAAATGGGTTTTGCTAAGGCTTGGGTTAGATTGATTATGAGATGCACTACTACCACTTATTTCTCAATTGTTGAAAATAGAGTAGCTAAGGGGGACTTCAAAGCTTGTAGGGGATAAGATAAAGGTGTCTTTCACCATACTCAATCATAATGTGTGTTGACGTAATGTCATATCTCTTGCAAAAGGCTATGGAAGAGAACCAAATCAAGATGGGTTAGATTCAATAATTTTGTCTGTGTCCTATTTACCTTTTATAGACGACAATCTAATTTATGTTAAACTAATAGCCTAAGAATGTAGAAATTTGAAGTAACTATTTATGACTTATGAAGGGCCTCGGGGGAATTATTTGATTATGCAAAGTCCTTAATATTCTGTAGCCCAAATGTCAATAGGGACAATGCTAACACCATGAGAGACTTCCTTCAACTTCAAGAGGTTTCCTTGTATGAGAAGTACTTAGTGCTCCCTTCCATGGTAGGGGAAAATAAAAATAAGTTCTTTAATAAAGTGAAGTTTAGAATAGCTAGTAGAGTTAGCAGTTGGCAGGAGAAAGTAGTCTCTAGTACAGGTAAAGAGATTTTGATTAAAGCTATAGCTCAAGCTATACAAACATATGTTATAAACATATTTAGGATCCATAGGACCCTATGTAAAGATATGCAAAGGATGATAACATGTTTTTCTTGTGAGGAATGAAGGACTAAGACAAAAAAAGGATTAATTAGACTAATTGGAAAAAGCTTTGCGAACAAAAGAGTAAATGTGGTATGAAGTTAAGAGACTTTGTATATTTTAACCAGGCATTTTTAGCAAAACAAGCATGGAGAACTTCATTTTGTAAAATCTCTTATTGTAAAGATCTTATGATCAAGATACCTAAAGGATAGATCCTTCATGAATGCTAGGATGGGGTCTAATTTATTTTATGCGTAGATGAGATTAATTTAAGGAAGACAACTCTTAGAAAGAGGCTTAAGATGGATTATTAAAAAGGGGATAAAGTCAGCATTTATGGCAGCAATTGGTAGATGATAGCAAAGTGGCAGAATTGGTTGATGAATGAAATCACTGAAAGAAGAAGCTTATTTAGTAGCATTTTAAATAAGAAGATATCCTAGAGATTCTCAAAATCTAACCTCCTTCAACAAATCAAGATGATATTGTTTGCTGGCACTATGAGAAAAGAGGGCTATACACAGTAAAAAGTGGTTACTGTATAGCCTTTGAGGATAGAGCAAAAGCTGGAGGCTACATCATCATCTCACTTTATGAAAAATTGGTGAAAATCCATTTAGAGAACATCAATACCCTTGAAAGTGAGAATATTCTTGTAGAGGGAAATTTCTAACTTGTTTCTTACAAGGGATAATCTGTTTAAGAGGAAAATCATTGAGAGTTCAATATGTTGAAGGTGCTTTCGAGAGCAAGAATCTTGCATTCATGCCCTAGTACTTTTTAAAAGGGCAAAAAAGCTTTGGAGTAACACCCTTTTAGTTAAAGGAAGGCAAAGCACTGACATGGAGGATTTTTATCAACAAGTATGTCCTTCTACAACAATGGGAGAAAGGGATAAAATAATGATAATTATGTGGGTAAATGAGAAATAGTCATGTTATTATCAGAAAACTAAATGATCTTAAGAGGCTGTTTGTTAGGATAAAAGCATAGCCCGATTCTAGTAAGGAAATGAGACTTTAAATTAAAGTTCCCAAAGATAGGTTCTAGGTCAGAAGTGTTGGGAATCGAGTGTGTGACATATGAGTGTATACATAATTTCAAAAATTATTATATGTAGCAGAAGCATGTTGACAAATACACCTAATTTAACAATTAAACACATATATCATATATATGAATAAGTATAACAATTATACATTTATAAACATGATGAACAATTGTATTAAAACATTATATAAAACACTTACCTAATGAAGGTAACTTTACAAATTCTTCAAGTCCTCCAACAATCTATGTGAAGAGCTCACCTTGAAATATATGTTGAACAATTCTAGTCCAGAACTTTTTGTGGGATTAAGGAGCTAGAATGGTAGCTTAATTTTAGAATTTTCAGCAACATGTATTCAAACTCTTTTGAGTACAATTTTTTTTCTTAAATAGAGATGGTAAATATTTTACATACAACTCTTGTATTAATTAGAAATATTTAACATATAACTCTTGTATAATTCTTAGAAACAATTTTCATATGATAATTATTTTGAACAACTATTTTTTAAAATAATTATCTTCTTCTCCATTTTTATTTTGTTCATTTTAGCCATCCATTAGAGAAGGAGATGAAGAAAAGTTTATTTATTTGCCAACACTTGAAAGAATAAAACTTAAAATTCTCTCTTACCTCTTTTTCCTTCACTCTTGCCGAATTCTTCACCAAGAATTAAATGAATGAATCAATTGTTTGCCAAAATCAATTTTTTTTATTCAACACTTTGATTAAATAAAAACAAGTGCTCCACCAATTTTATTGTTGGTCTCCCACTTAAGATTAATTAAACCAAACACTAGATTAATGGCCACCTAAATTAATTTTTACCTAACAAATATAACTACTTTAATTATAATGGGTAAATAAATTGCCAACATTTAGGCTATTTCTTGTATTAAAATACAATGTCATGATCTATGTATATTATAATATTATTTAATAATATAATAATAATATATAATTTAATTATTTAAAATAATTTTGAATAATTACTTTTTACCTTATTAATTTTTACTACCAAGGTTAAATGGTAAAAAAGTAAAATTAAATCATGGAACAAATTTTGACACTTGACAATATTCTATTAATTAACAACCCTTGTTAATTAATTGAGTGATTTACTTAACAATTAAGTCTTGACAAATGTACATCCCGAGGGATCTCTAAATAATTATTCTATTTTGCTAAAATTCATTTGATCGAATAATTCAATCCAATCCGCCACCCTAGTGCGCAACGAGTACACTTCATATTATGAGACTCTCTAGGTCCACACCTAATTTGTCATATGGAGCTCCTTCATACGTCCGTGAACGATATCCCACACATACGTTACGGATATTACAAATCAACATGTTAGACCATGCAAATTGAGGTTATTGCATATTCGTATAATCCTTCCATCATTTATATCCTTGAAGACCAGAGATATAGATCATCACCGTCAAATCTTTATTTGCTCAACCATGAACTTATCTCTAGATTTATATTTCATTAAACGATATCCACAAATACTTTTGTGATTTTGTTTATTCCTTCGGAATATATTTTTTGAGGTTTATGCTTATAACCACAAGACTTTCTAAAATACAATCTCGGAGCATCAGGATATATAACTCACTCATATGAACTGATGGATCCCATATCTATGCACACTAGACTCTATGAGCATCGTACCATATCCAGCGACACTCAGCGGTCAGACCATGAAAGGTTTCTGACATGCGTGGAACCAAAGCATAGTGGATCACTCACAAGCCCACTGTGGCACTCAGGTCAAAGGACCACAAATACTACTCAACTCGGAAGACCTTCCATTGACGGCTTCATGAGATGTCTATTAAAAGTCCTCGTGAGTCTGTTCAATATCTAGTCTTTACTGAATACCTGCATCTCTATACGAGCTTCATACTAAACTTATGGTTTGCTAAGACTAACCATCTGCACCATCCAGATATAGATATAAACTAATTTATATTAATGTGTTCCACCGATAGACCCGCATCGATGAAATTAGATCAGGAACATTATGTTTGAGAACATACTTGCATAATGATATTTTCTAGCACCATTTGCAACTCTTTGCAGCTATGTCATTACTAATATATTCTCAGGTTATTATCCCATTTCAGACAAGGCTCTAACTATTTAGATTTCGCTAACTATATGAACATGCTAACTCTTAGCATCACTAACTCTTAGTAACCCTAACTCTTAGTATTTATAACTATTAGCGTTGTTAAATCTTAGCACTGATTTAAACTCCTTTAGACCAGATCTGAACTCTTTCAGATCATATAATGTCTGAAACATTACAAGCATCTTACCATTTTAATTATAAATAATATTAACGATTTTATTAGAAATAATAATTGTATAAATACCATCATTAAATATTTATACATTTTAGGATGGCACGTAAGCACAAATTCCAACAAAAAACCAAGAAAACAAAGAACTTATACTAAAAGAGAGCTGCAGAATCAACACTAATGTTGCTATATGTGTATAGAAAGAAAAATTTGGGTTTTGTGTTGTTATCTCTGATTAGAGGGGAAAGCCTATAGCTATGGCTGCATCCACAACTGAGTGCTGGGTAGACATTGAATTAGCAAAAGCTAAGGCCATTTAACTTGGCCTATAGACGACAGAAGGCTAAAACTTAAAGTTACAGTTATAAAAATTAAAGCTCTAAATGTGGTTGAATTGGTAAATGCCTTTTATAGAGTCTATGAAAGAAATTGAATGGACAATTAGAGATTTTCAAAATAGATGTGTTAGCTTAAACTAAGTTAAAGTGAATTACTTTAAGAGAAATTAAATGTGATAGTTCACAGAGTAGCTAAATTGGCTATCCATTAAGAATGTAATTAAATTTTTGTTGGAACGAAAAGACAACTTTATTCGTAAAAAAAAAATCCCTACTCCCATATAATAAGAAAGGGAAAAAATAATATTATATTAATGTTCAAAGAAAAGTTCTTTCATACTCGTAAGTACAGCTGATACGATCTTGTCATGATGGAGATGTGATAAATCATTACTTTAAATTTTAGGAGCCTTGAGAATACGAGATCAAGGTAAATGAATTTAGAAAAAACATTTAAGTGTTTGTTTGATTAAGTTTCTTTATTGATTAAAAGAGTTTTTTAATTTTAAAAGTTTTTTATAAAGTTTTTTAATGATGTTTGGTTGTAATTAGAGAAGAGTTTTTAGAGACTAAATAAGCTATTTTATCTCTATTTGTAAAAACTCAAATTTTGGGCTTTAGAGAAAATAGTTTTTGAGGTTTTTTAATATTTGTGTAATATCACATATACCTTAATAATATTTTCTTATTTTCATAATATACCCTTAATAGAAATAAATTTTATTCAACTAACATAATTTTAATATTTTCTTAAAAGTCATCATATCTTCAATTCTCTGTATCTCGATAACCATAATATTTTTACAAGATATTATAAAATGGTTTTGTTGATTATTTTAATTTTAATTTTTGTACTAAATATAATAATTTATATTGATTTGTTGATTATTATGTAGTAAGTTTACTTGATTCTTTTGTTTAAGAAATTAAATTTGAGAAAATACATAATAAATTTAAATTTATATATAAAAAAATATTAAATTATTTATAATTTGAATATAAATTCTATTAAAAGTATTTTTGATAATGTAATAACAGATAAATATTTTTAATAATATATAACTAAACGATATAATACTTTAAAAAAAAAATTAATTAATAATTAAAAAATAAATAACTTTTTCTTAAAATTTATATTTTTAAAAATTTTATTTGAAGAACTCGATCAACCGAATCTTAAATCTTGCATCACTAGATTAGATAGGACTATTAGACTATATTCGACCTTTTCTTTTCTTTTATAAAAATGGTTTTTTTCTCTGGAACATATGCGGTATTAGTAGGCCTTTCTCTTTCGGCCCATGAAGAATATTCCGAGACCAATCGTGGAACTTGAATTTTGCCCAGAACAATTAAAAGCCGAAAAACAAGTCTGTTTCCATTCATAGAACAAGGGAGTTGTACTAACGCCTATCACAGGCCATGAGAAAATTAGAAACAAAGTGCTATATATATAACTTGACTTAATCAATAAACATGGTAATTTAATTAAGTCATTTATAGACATATTTGTAAACTAAAATATTAGACTCATCTCAAGTCTCACCACAGGACACGATAATAAAAAAAGAAACCAATAATACAAAGAAAAATTTCCAGAGACAGAATATAAAAACTATCATCAACATTCAGAAGAAATAAGAAGACGAGCCCAAATGGAAACCATCTGGAACTGAGTCTGAAACCCGTGGCATGCTGCTGAACAGCGGGCTGTGAACATAGTCGCTTGAATCAAAGCCAAAGTATGAGCCATTTCCCATTGTGTCAAAGTCATTACTCATCAATGTGGCCTGTTCTGAAAATCCCGTGAAGTTTGATGATGAATCGCTGCTCCAAGTTGCTCCTTGACCACCCACATGATCATAACTGGAATGGATCATCATGCTTGAATCAGAGTACCCAGAGTTATACAAGTCCAAATGATTATCAGCAAATGTTGAGAACCCAGATGACTAACGGCAGTCAATGTTGTTGTTGTGGTTGGAATTTTGAGTGAAAATGTATTCAAGATTTGGCTGTGATTGAGAGGGGGTGATGTTGAAGGAGGAAGAGAAGTTACGATGATGATGATGATGTTGAAGTGATTGCTGTTCTTCAGGGGAGATAATGGAGGTGACAGAAGAACCAGGAGGCATATCTGAGTAAACAAAGTTGGTGCGGGCTCGAGGGCCGCGCATTGAACGAGCTGCTCTGTCGTAGGCCAAGGCAGCTTCCTCAGCCGTGTCGAAAGTCCCCAGCCAATGCCTCTCCTTGGTTGTAGGGTCTCTTATTTCAGCTGCATATCTTCCCCATGGCCTTCTCCTCACTCCCAAGAACCTGGTGCTCCCTCCTCCTGTGCTTGATGATGAGTCCTGTGCTTGTGTCTGTTTCTTCTTGCCTTTCGATGACGAAGTTGAATTCATATTGAATGATGAATGACAGAAATTTGTGTAACAAAATGAGAGATGGTAAATGGATTATAGCAGATAATGGAGAATGGGAATGTAAAGAGTCTTTATGCTCTCTCTTTTGCTTCGTGTTTTTTGCTGATGATGCTCGGTGGTTTGTGTGCATGTAAATTGTGAATATGGGTCGTTACATATAGTGGTACCTCTCTTGTTTGCCTATACTTCCTACCCATTGGGCTTTGACATATTTCATTTCTTTATAAAACAAATTGCTGCTGTAAAATTGGTGATTCAAAATCATGTATTGATTGGCATTGAATCGATGATCAATTTAAAAATAAATTTGAAGTTGAAACGAAGTCGAAAAAATAACTAAAAGGGGTTGAAAACTCAATGGAATAATACTTGGGAAGTTCAGAAAACAGAAAAAATTTCTTAGGTGTGAGCGCCGCAGCATTGAAAGGCATGGGCCGGAGCGCCACTTCAAGAATGGGCATAAGTTGCCCACGCCGCGGCGCTCGTGCTATTTTATATATACTCATTCTATTTTTAGAGTTTGAGAGAGAGAAAGTGAGGGAAAAGAGAGGAGGCCGAAATATAAAGAAAATACATTGTTCAATTGTGTATTTTGATCATTTGAGCTCAAAATCTCTCACTTGTAATCCTTAGAATCAATAAAGAGGCTCGGATCCTTGATTCACTGTAAATGTAGGTATATTTGATTGAACCACGTATACTTTGTGTTGTAGTATGTTCGTATTTCTGCTATTTCTACGTATTATCTATGTGATTGATCTTTTAATTCGTTGGGTTACTTCATACTTGTGATATATTGTGGTGTATTGTAATATATTGGTGTGGTTGGGTGTTTGACTATCAAATTCGATATTGGGGCTTAATATTTTATTTTTTAATACGTATATGCTGGGTATTGCTTCCGCTTAAACAACCCGATAGTTGCTATTGTGTTCGTAATTGTCTTTATACAATTAATAACAGATTAATAATACTAAAATTATTTGTATTTGGTTCTAAGTGAGAGTTTATACACCTACAACTCCCTAATTACCTAATGATTTCATGTGCAGCTCTCAATCAAGTCCCAAGTCTTTGCATGATCTGGCGAGATAATGATATGCAGAATATCATATAAAAGGAATCAACAGAATGGGACTTGGATAATATTTAGTTTCCATAGCATCATTTATATATACAACAAATTTGTAATTTAAGAATGGCATGTATGTTCTTAATCAAAATCTATCTAAGATCATCCTTATTAATTAATTATTTCAGTTTGATATGATCGGTGAAGGTTAACTGATATTTGGGATTTCCCACACCTCATTGCATTTCTCATATCACAAACGATAGACAAAGTTTCTTCAAATAGCATTATTATTTTTATTATTATTATTATTAATCTTTTATCAGTTGATCACATATTCAAGATTATTGGTAATTACTTTAAGCATTCAATTGAACGTACATTTTCCTGTGAACAACCAGCTCATTTTTTGAGAAGGTTCTATACAAAAGATTTCCTTTTGACAACCCCATCAATTCCATGCCATTCTTCTTAGCTTGGAGATCGGATCCATTTCAGCTACCGAGTGTAATTACAATAATGAATTGAAAGCTATAATGAATCTACATACGAATCCTTCCCAAGTTCTAAATCTCAAAGAAATGATCAGTTTCAACTTTCAAATGATGGGAAAAGATATAAAAAGAAAGAAAATTAAAATTAAAAGTTGGGTTGGCATGATTAAAGCTCTTGATTACCATGATAAGCATGTTGTCGCAGATACTTTGTTTCAAATCAAAGTTCTTTCTTTCTTTCCTAAGTTCGAATTAACAACTACTCTCATCTATTGTTGGTATGTGGATATGGGCATATAGTACAAAATTTCTTACATGTGAGCTTTCCAATTAATCATAGAGTAACATGAATGGGGAGCTAATCATGGATACCACACACACAATCTAATAAGAAATTAAAATCACTTAATGTATTGTATCTAAGTTTCTTCAAAACAAAAGTCGTAAAAGCATCAACTTCATGCCCTTTGTAATGATCATTGCAAATGAGTGGAGGCCTCTCCATTCCTTTATTATTTATTTATTTCTCATAATAAGGTCCCATCATATGAATATAATTACATCAACACAAAGAGGGAAAAAAAAAAAGTTTGATCCCATGATTGTCATATGATCTGACAATAAGGTCCCATCATATGAATATAATTACATCAACACAAAGAGGAAAAAAGAATGAGTGGAGGCCTAAGATTGACAACTTTAAAAGTAAAATTGACATAAATCACTTCAATTTTAGCTAATCTCTTTTTGTTGAATCAGATCAAAAGAACCTTAACATTGGAATCTTAAGAGACTCTATTTCATTTATATGTCAATAGGGTTTTGAAGGACATATAAAGTTGATATTCTAGCAACGTTCAACATTGTTGAAGCTTCAATTACATGTTCATTCTTCATACGTAGACCAAATATACCAAATCTATGGATTTATTTTAAATATTATTTAATTATATATTAAAATATATTGTTTTAAATATTTGTAAGATAAAATTATCAATAAACAAAATAAAAAATAAAAATATAAAAAAAGATAAGAAAAGGTAGAACCTAACTTTGAGCATATAGAGGCATATCATAGAGTATTGTCCTAAAGTTAAATAGTCATTTCTCTATACAGGTAATTATGGATTTATATAATTTTAAGATTTAACCCTATGCTCTCGGTCACTCTCTTCGATAAGCACAACCACCTAAGATCATAATAAGTATTCATTATCAAAGTTGCTGAAAAATACAATATAAAAAGTGTATTTTTTATTTTAAAAACTTTTCTCGAACAATGTATACACACATCTTTTACCAAAACTTTTATGGAGATTATTGAAACAAAAGAATCACGAGGGCTATCATTTGACTAACATCTGCCGAGAGATTATCTCACATGCAATTGATTAGTATGAGGCAAAATTAATTGAATCACATCCAGATTAATTAAGATATTATTGTCAATAATGATTTTCATAATACCGATGAGCCCTTCATATACATTCCCCCTTCTCATGTCAGAGTATCTATGTTGTCTTTTTGTGATTTTATCCATTAAATTTAGGGAAAAGTTCACAAATAACCTTTTAATTATTTTATTATTTTTTTTTAACCAAATATAAAATGATTATACTTTATTAGCCAAATAACTTATTTTTGGACACATTTATCCTTATATCAAATTTATAACTTCTTTTTTTTTAAAGAAACTTTAAAGATATATTGAACAAAGTTTATTGATAACCGAATATTTTTGAAGTTGCTATTGTAAAAATCAAAGTGTTGCTGAAGATCGCTTCGAATCAAATCAAAGAAATAGCTCCGATAAATTTTCTAAACTTTGTTAGAAATTAGATAAATTTACATTTGAAGTTAAAAGTAGTTGTTATTACCGAACAAAATGAGTTAGAATGATATAAACGGTGTTGAAATCCGGCTAAAAATAAGTTTTGGAGTGTATTTGGCGAAAACCAGACGGCGGTCGCTGCGGTCGCAATCAATATAGGCATCGCGGGGTACATCTCGGGCCCGAGATGTGCCCCGAGGTGCGCATATTGTTCGCGCCATGGGCCCGAGACAGCCCCGCGGTGCGCACATTGTGTGCATCTCGGGTTCGAGACGGCCCCGCGGCGCGCACTATGTGCGCATCCCGGGGGCACATCCCGGGCCCGAGATGTGCCCCCGCGATGCGTATTTTTTTATTTTTAAATATTTTATCTTTTTAAAATATTTTACTAATTTTTCCATTTGTGAACTTTTCCTAATTTTCTTTTTTGTTTTTTCAGGTCATATGGAGTGTGATGCGATAGTTATTTGTTTTGGAGGAAAGTGTGAGAGTTCTAGTGACGGGGAAGAAAGTTATGTTGATTATAGTAATTTTGGAATTTCGGTTCCGAAAGATATTAATTTTGAAGATCTTTTAAATGCAGTATGTTATACCTTGGGAGTCGACAATATGAAGTGTAAGATGACTTTGAAAATCAAAATTGATGCAACGAGGTATAACCTAAAGCCTATTGAGATTAGAAATGACAATGATGTTCGGTTTTTTTTAAGTGCCAATAGAAGATTGTACTGTCTTTTATGTGTAACAGTGGATCATAGAGCTCTTGTTTATGAAGATAATGTACAACCCCTCAATTAAAATCCACCATCAATTCATGCTCATTTTATGTCAGCTAGCGGTAGCAACCAAGTGAGCCATACATCTCTATCAGTTCCACCAGTGGTTCCTGCAAACACAACGAATGAGTATCACAATGTTTCTCCTATACCCTTTAATGAAGACCCAGCCTATACACATTACGCTTGTGATGACATTGAAAATGTTGGGGAAGTGGAAGGGGACTATGATGATGTTAGAAATGTTGATAATTTAGAAGGGGATGATTTAGCAGAAGGCGGACGTTGTTATGTTTCGACAAGCTCCCTAAATGTTGAAGCTAGAAGAATAGATTTTTGTGAAGCGGAAAACCCTTTTGCGTTTATGCCTCCAATACCACCATCAGACTTGGGCATTTCAGATAAGAATTCGAGTAGTAGAATTGACGATGTGTTTGTAGGAAAGTTGTTTGATAGCAAAGACGAACTTCACCAGGCTATTAGTATGGTAGCACTTAAAGGTAATTGGAGCTTTAAAGTGTCAAGGTCAACAAAAGATCATTTTGAAATCAAATGTGATGATGATAGATGTCGATGGCGATTACGTGCAGTGTCAACAGATGCAAGGAAACATTTTATTGTGCGCAGAATTGATTCAAGTCACGTGTGCCAATTAGATCGATTGCGCGATGGTCATCGACAAGCAAAGTCTCGGATTATTGGCAAATTTATAAAAAATAAGTTTGCATCTACGAGTCGACTTTATAAACCGAAGGAAATCTAAGCAGACATACGTGAGGAGTTTGGCATTGAATTAACTTACCCTACTGCTTGGCGGTCTAAGAAGCATGAATTGGTGTTGATACGTGGTACTCCAGAGGGTTCATATAAATTACTTCCTGCATACTGTCATATATTGGAACAACAGAACTCTGGTACAGTCACGCATTTGGAGATTGATGATTACAAGCACTTTAAATATTTCGTCATGGCTCTTGGACCATGTATTAGAGGGTTCCAGTCTTCCATCCGACCGGTTATTGCAGTTGATGGTATATTTTTAAAAAATGCATACTTGGGAACAATGTTTGTGGTTGTTTGTAAGGATGGAAATAACCAGATTTTTTCACTTGCATGGGGTATTGCTGACTCTGAAAATGATGCTTCATGGAAGTGGTTTATGGAAAAACTCCGAGGAGTTATTGGCAATCTTGCAAACCTTGTATTTATATCTGATTGACATGCTAGTATCGAGAAGGCCATTAAAGAGGTATTTCTTAATGTATATCATGGTGTATGCATCTATCACTTGAAGTGTAATTTGGTAGCACGATATAAGATACCATCGCATACAACAAAAGGAGGGGGATACTTGGCCTCCTATTTTGTTGCTGCCAAGGCGTATCGCATAGCTGACTTTCAAAGGGAAATATATAATATGCGAGAAATGAAACTAGAGGCAACGAGATACTTGGAGGAGGAGGTTGGTTTTTCAAAATGGGCTCGATCAATGGGAGCATTCAGAAGATATGACATCATGACCACCAACATTGCAGAGAGCATTAACGCTATTGCGAAGGATGCACGTGCCATGACGGTGACTGCCTTAATTGAGTGGATCTGAGAGTTAATGCAAAAATGGTTTGTTGAGAGACGTGAGGCTGCATAAAATATGTTAAACTTCTTGACCACTTGGGCCCATGACAAGATTTGGAAGCACAATGATGATTCCGCTCGCATGACAGTGCATGCAATAGATCGATCTCGTTTTGTTGTTAAGGACAGAAAAAGAAATGGAATAGTGGACATCCCGGGGAAGTCATGTAGTTGTCAAAAGTTTGATATGCGGCAACTACCGTGTCCTCATGCACTTGCAGTATGCAGGCAGGTCAGATTTCAGTACCAGACTCTTTGTTCGCGATATTACATGACTGAGTGTTTGTTGAGTGCATACAGTGAACCAATAAATCTGGTTGGTCATCCGTTAGATTGGATTGTTCCAGAGGAGTTGAGAGCTGCTGACATCCAACCTCCTATAGTACGTCGGCAATCAGGAAGACGTCGGAAGAATCGAATTCTATCGCAAGGTGAGGCTCCCACGAAGAATGTATGCAGTCGCTGTAAGCAGCATGGACATAATCAACAAACTTGTCGAAACCCAATTCCATTACATGGTAGTTGATGTGTTCTTTATGAGTTATATTTGTATTTTAAAGTCATGTAGTTATGGGCTTTATTTGACTAGTTAATTTGTATTTTTTTTTACGATTGCGTTTAATTGATAAGTTTATTGTATTCTTATAAACATGAAAAATTTATTTTATTTTCTAAAATCCCTGGATTAAAACGGACAGAGTTTCCCCTATTTTTTCTCAAAATCTATATTTTATAAACCTGCAGAAAATACACTTCAAATATTTCTCACATCTCTTAGCTGTAAAAGGGACCTCCCGTCCCTACCCAAATCAATCAACATCATTTTACAATCTTTATAAACATACATAAAAAAAATTTATAAACATACAAAAGTTAATTTTCTTTCACTACTTTTTTGCACATTTCCATAAGTTAGTCGCCATTTTGGTCCTAAAAAATGACCCATGCTCAGGACCAAAATCTAGGGGATGACAACATATCAAAAACTCTATAAACATACAAACATAAACCCCACAATCTCCACTATTCACTGTCTGTTGTGGCACTCCATCCTTTAATCTAATTACATGAAAATGGGTTAAGTCAGGTGTAATTTGTCGTTGCTCATATAATCTACAAGCATCTAGGTAACGGGGTAACAACGTAGCTAATGGCAGGACATGATTCTCAATCACGCCATCGGCAAATCCCTTAATGCTAGAATCGTAAATCAATATTTGCCGATGCAAGATGTCCACCTCAGCCGTTACCCAATGTTGTTGATTATAGTTGACAGGAATATAAACCTACATAAAATTCAAATAAGTCTTAGAAATAGTAATACAAGTTATAAACAAAAATAACAACATTCACACAAAATAGTACTACAAGTTATAAACAAAAATAACATTTACCTTATCAACCTCAATCCACATACGTGCACCGAGTAAATATTCTTTAGCACCTTGAGCATATGCCATCACTTCGTCACTCCATACAATGCCAGTAATGTCATTTTTGTGTTGCTCATAAAGGAGTCTCCTACAAATGCAGGGCCATCGAATAATCAATAAAATTGAAATAACAAAATATAAATAATTTAATTCATCACTCACAAAGAAGTACGAATCCACAGAAGTGGACAATTGAGGCAATGCATTAGTGCAACCGTATTGCCTAAGCCGAATCACCTTCAAATACTCATTAATATGCTGCATTTAGAAACAATAACCGTCAAGTGAGTCTGTAAATTTAGAAAAAAATAAAATGAGATAATTATTCAATAATTTACTTACAAAGTCATCCAGCCAGCTGTGTAGCAATTCCCGAAACCATGTCGGGTTAGCTTCTAGCCCAGGTAAGCTGACTACACCCTCATCCTTGTCCATCCAAGCCTGACACTGAACCATGATAGTCGAGTCTATCTGCTGCAACGAATTCATGTCTGCTTGAGGTTGCACTTCAATTTCAAATTTCTTCTTCTCGTGTATCCTTTGTGGAAATGGATTTGTATATGGGGTGTGTAAATACCATATAGGCCTATACTGTCTCCCAAATTGACTTACTCCCTTATGCGGGGTAGGCAAGATCTCAACACTTGCAGGACTGTCAATCAGTGGCTGGGGCAATATATCATGACCAGTAGCTAGGGTCTGAAAATCATATTGACAGCCTGCCGGTGTGTTCTCTCCATACTACAATATATGTATATATTAAAATAAATAAAATTGCAATTAAGGTAACGAAAAAATAATTGTGTTTAAAATTTATTTTGCTTACCATATTATGGCTTTCGTTCTGTTGGAATGAGCATGACTGCCTAAACCACATCATCATTTGCTGCATCTGCTGTGTAAGATCGGTCCGGAGTTGATTAACACTTGTTAAAATTTTATCTCTATCCTTGTCCATTCTTTGTAGAAGTGCAGCTTGCGCAGCTTCAGTATGCTCAAATCTCTTAATCATCTCCTCCCGCAGCTGCTCAATCTGATGTGTTATGCCATGGTCTGCAGATGCACTGTGTTCAGACTACAAGAAACATAACCATAGTTAATGACTTATTTAGAAATATTAGAAATATATTAAAATTTCTCTTTAGTTAATCACGTAAATAAGTAATATACCGTTACTCCTGCCACTGGTGCTGATATTTGTGGGTTTGTCCATTCATATCTACCCCACTCCACATCCATAACATCATCGTTAGGGTCGCTAAAATGGGCATAGGTCCTGGGGCGCTTGCTCTCGCTGAAATCAGACATATTTGGTAAGTCCCCAGCATAACTTCCGCTTGGAATGCCTACACGTCTAGCCAGGCGCACAATTGCCTCTCTCTTCTCATGGTCTTTTGGTACTAATTTACGATGTACCGAAAGAACCTATAAATCAACCAACCATATTAAGTTACGCTTAAAACAAAATAAAAGTTATAAACCAATATATATATTTTTCATTCATATCAACACATACCAAATCCTTTGCTAACATTGTATCCTGAACCTCATCGAACAATGGAGTCCCTCGAGTCGTCCAATTCAAAATACGAGGGAAGCGATCACCATTATGATAACCAAAAATCTCTCCGCACACTGGAATTGCCTCGAAAATCCATACCTAATATAATTATATTTAAAATATAAGTTTGACGTATACAAACAAAATATATAATTAAGATCAAAAAGTTAAGTACACGAAAATTATGGCATACCAGAAATGCGTGCAAAAAGCCATATACGTTGTAACTCTCAAACTTCTTCTGTGCAAACCCTTTCCTTTTTATTTTCTCAAGTTTTTAGAATGCAGCCTTCTTAAGTGAGTTATGAAGCACGATCCATGCAATATTGCCCCATGGATACTTATTAAACTCATCAAGGTCATCCACTAAATATAGAACAAAATTTTGAATTCCACTACACTCGTCAGGTGGAATCAAAACACGATGCACAAAATAAAATAAACTCAAGTTTACTGCATCTGCATCGTCCATTTTCTCCAAATTTAGACGTGCGTACCATTGATCAAGAAATATGTAAGATAATTTCTTTACCCCAGAAAAATATGTATCCCATAATCGAGTGCCCAATTTCCTATGCAGCTGTTGGGCGGGAGGGTAATCTCGCATTTGTAGTCCAGTGATTAGTACAAACTCCTGCCGGTTAAAACGGATGCGTTTCCTCCCTATGTAAAACCACATCTCATCTTCTACATTAGAGGTATGCACCTCACACAACAATAACTCGTGCACCAAAATACCAGAGAATGTCAACTTTGACATATCTAAGAAATGCCCCATACACGTCTGCCTAAATAATATTTTCTGATTTGTTGTCAGTTTATCTTTAATGCAATTTAGACCCCACATATTAGCATAAGCCGTCACTGATGCACGAAAAAATATATGCTCTGGAATTCTATATTCTTTCGATACGTTCTCTTTCCTGTAACAATAAAAAAAAAACAAAATACATTAATATTAAGAAAAATAATAATCAGAGAAATATTATTTACAGAAACAATTAATTTAACATACATAAAAATCATAATACATTAAAATAATTAATTACTAACATATTAATCAACATATTATAATAAAATCAAACCAAACTTAATAATTAATTTACTAACATATTAATATTAATCAACATTAATTAATTATATATTAAAATCAAAATAATCATATATAATTATAATTACATAAGGTACTCACAATAATAATAAGAAATGTTACAAACCAAAATTAATGAGTCATTTAAGCAAATTTTCCCATCTACTAGATCAATTCCTTCTAAATTGAATTTATGAAAATTTTTTCTTTATTTAATTTAAATAAAATTACATTTATCTAAATTCTATTCATGTAATTTTATTAATATATATATTTAATTAATTTAAATATAATTAAATTTAATTAATTAAAAAAACCAAAAAAAATTTCGCGCCACGTGGCATCTCATACAAGCGCCACGTGGCATCTCATACAAGCGCCACGTGGCGCGAATTTTGCGGCATTGCGGACGTCAGCAATGCTGCACGCGATGCGCCCTAAGGGCGCATCGCGGGCTCGAGATGGCCACGCGATGCGCCTGTTAAACGCGCATCGCGGGGACATCTCGGGTCCGCGTTGCGCCCCCGCGATGCACCCTTAAGGCTCATCGCGGGGCCATCTCGGGCCCGAGATGGCCTGGAGATTGGCAACGGTGGACGCCGTCGCTCCTACCACCGTCTGCATCGCGAATATGACCCAAAAATCATGATTTTTTGCTCATTTTCAACGTTTCTTACACCATTCAAACCCATTTTTCACATAGAATTCAATAATTTCATCTATTTCTAGCTTTAAATACAAATTCTAATAATTTTATAAACAAATTTAAATTTTTTAAAAATTAAACAAAACTCACCAAAATTCGGCCATTTTCTTTGTTTGAAGTGAGAAATATGTTGTACAAGCTCCGATCTATGCAGTGATAACTTCAAAATTTCGATCTAACAAGTTTTGATAATTTTCGATTTTTTTTGGGTGATTTTTGGGTGAGAGAAAGGTTAATAGGGAAAATGGGCAAATGTGTCCAAAATGTATATTTTTGGTTAATAAAGTATATTTGATTTTAAATTGGTTAAAATATTATAATAGAAAAATAAAAGGCTTATTTGTGAAATTTTCTCTTAAATTTAATGCTAAACAAGTTGAAAGAGGTTATGGAAATTAGGGGTGGGCAAGTTGAAGGAGGTTATGGAAATTAGGGGTAAGCAAAAAAATTAAAAAACGAATTGAACCTGTTGGTTTGGTTTGATTTTTTTTTTTTGTAAAATTGATTTTCGATTTTTTAATTCAAAAAATTTAAAAATTCAGTTTAATTTTTGGTTCAAAATGTCAAATTGAGAACTGAATCGAAAAATCAAAATTTTAAAAAATAATAATAAAAAATTTAAAAAATCGAACCGAACCGAGCCAAAAATTAGCTAAATTAAGTCTATTTAAGTCAAACCAAAAAATTGAAAATTAAACTAAAAATCGAACTGAAAAATTAAAAATTGAATCGAACTGAACCGAACCGATTCAGTTTGTTTGATTCGCTATGAATTTGGTTCGATTTATGATTTTATTTTTCAAAAATCGACCAATTCGGTTCAGTTTTTAATTCATACTAAAAATCAAACTGAACCGAATTTACATTGAGAACCGAATCGAACTGGGTTTGCCCACCCTTAATAGAGATGATGTAGAGCACAAAAAGTATTATTGTTAATCAAAACACATTGTTCTGGACACATTATATTGTGATTTTACTAGGATGATCATTAAAAAAAAAGGGAACAAATATTTTAAGAATAATGTTAGGCATATTAAATTGTATCATAAAAAGTGATATGTCAAGTAATTATTAATTAGTAAAATAGTGTAAGTTTCAAAATCATTTATTATACCCGATAGTTATTTGATGCATCACTTTTTGGAATACAATTTAAAATATAATTTAAAATATATAGTCTTACTCATATTTTAATATTAATTAATTTTCTAAAAAGGATTTGTTAATTAATAAATTATATTATTATCGTGTAATTTAATTCCTTTTTTATGAGATTTTTAAAGTGGTATTGAAGGGATATCATTGCCTCAGCCATGTGCACCCAATTTAAACCAAGAAAATCAATGATAAGTTCCACAGCCTTCCCTTCCTTTCCAAATCCCCAAGCTCCCTATTTTATTTACATGGCTTTTTTGGTCATTCTCATTTTTTTTCTTTTTGCATAATTTGAAGCATCCTTTTTAAAAATATATATATATATATATAATTGGGAATATATGGAATTGAAATGAAGAGAAACCATGTTGGGCAGCATGTGAGAATAACACATAGGCATTCCTTTTTTTTTTGGAAAAAAAAAAACCAATTCCTAGGCATTATCTTAATTATCGAGACCAAAATGCAAAACTTTGACTAAATGTCCCACTCTATGGTCAATTATATATTTAAGTTATAGTGTAATGATAAATATAATATTTTTTATTCAATTATAAAGTTTTATCAAATTTAAGAAAAACATTTTGTGAAAACTTTTTCATTCAATGATGAATTTTTATAACTTATAAAATTGAATAGTACTACCATATTAACTATGTATATGAACTAACTAATATAAATTGATGTGGCAAGATATTATTAGATGAGTGAAATAAACAAGTTAAGATAATAAATGAGAATAAAAGATATAATAACAAAATTTAGTGATAAAGTTCTAAAGAGAAATAGAGTGAATGGGAGAGAAAAAAAAAACAAAAATTTAGAAATTTTAAAAAGTTTTAAATTTTGTGGATCGAAAATTTGGGCGTGCGAGGAGGGCTCATGCGAAATGGCCTTTTCTTTTAATTTGATAATTACTTCTTTTAATAAAATATGTCTAATTATTTAGTTTAATATTTTTTAATTTAATAAATTGTTTGAATAAATAATATTGTGTAGTTTATTTAATTAATTTTTATTTATTTCAATATTATATATTATATCATTTATAATTTAATTAGTTAATTAATAAATTGAAAAAAATTATAAAACAAATTAAAAATGGCATGTGCCTCACCTCGTGTGCATGGGCACACCACATAAAAGAGGTGTGTGACAAGCTTTCTTTTTTCACTCGTATAATTTCACATGATTTTCTTTATTTATATTTTTTTAATTTAAATAATTTTTTGATAAATTTTTTTATTATAAGTGCTAGAAGTATGAGTCACTCATTATATGTTTCGATGGAAGGTATGAGAGCTCTAGTGATGATAATGAGAGATATGTTGGATATAAAAATTTTGGTATTTCGATTTTGAAGGATGTGAATTATAAAGATCATTTAAATACTATATATCGTGCAATTGAAGTTGATAATGTGGAGTATAAGGAGACTAAAATTACTATTTGATATTACTTCTATTTGTATAACTTAAATTTTAAGTTTATATAATTTCTCATTAAGTTTGCCATTTTGCTACCTTATTATAATTTATAGCAATTGATATCGCTTGTTATAATAAAATTGTTGTTGTATTTCTATAACTTAATTTAAATTTAACGTTCATATATATAAAATTTACGTTATTTTCATTTACCACCTTAAAATTACCTTATTGCAAAGTCATAAATATCCAATATATTTATTTATTTTGAAGCATGTGTTAGTAACTCTATGGTCATCTTCTGTCTTAAAAGCAACATAATCTTGGGACCAAAATCTAAGGGCCAACTCAACATAAGATACTAAATGAATATATAAATAAAATCTCCACAATCTCCACTTTGGGACCTTTTGCTGAGAACACCTTTTTTTAAACCTAATCATATCGAAGGGTGACAAGCTTAATACAATAACTCTATTAAGATTATAAAAATTGCAGGTTTAGAGAAAGTGTGGTATTAGAATACATAATGGAGGGACATGAGTCTCTGTCACTGTGTCAGTATCCATTAAGGTTGAAATTCTAGATAACTATCTTTTGCTGAACCAAATCCACTTTAATCTCAATCCAATATTCACATTTGTAGTTGATAGGAATATAAACCTACATAAAGATTCACATAACCCCGTAAATAATACAATATAAATAAAAAAGTTAAATGCTTTAACCTACAAATATAAATTTTACCTCATTAATTTTAACCTACAACTTGCTGCCAAATAATTCTTCTTTGAGTCCTAATCCGTATGATAATAGGCATAAGTCCCATGTAATAACAGATAGGTTTGTGGCATATTGCATGTAAACGAAATTACAGAACTCTTAAAATTTTAGAAAAATAAATAATTGATATATGTGAATGATATAATAAAAAATTAAAGTCCTGAAAAATGCTTACAGGAAAGTAAGTATTCACACTCTTGTGGTAATGAGTGATGATACTTGCATTGCCTTTGATGGAGCAATTTTAGGTACTCATTAATGTGACACAAAACCCAACCAATAAAGTTAAAGTTAAAAATTAGTTGATTTAAAAGGCAATGAATAATATATATATATGTAAAATTTTTACTTACAAAGCTATGCAGTCAATTATTTAAAATTTCACAAAACTATGATGAATCAGCATTAAGTCCAAGTAAATTGACGTAACCTTTACCACTACGAACCAAAGCCTTAAACTCGGCTTGGATAGCCAAGTCTATTATTTATAATAGATTCATATCTATTGTGGGCTCATCACACTTAAATTGTATGTAAAGGTTAATCTTCTTTTTCCTTATCTTTCGTGGTATAGGATTGGGAATTGGGGAGTATTTTACTCACACATCCTTGTATTACTGCCTATACATAATCATACCTTTAGTAGGATCAAGTACGATCTATACGCTAGCGGGATTATCAGTTGGGTATTAAATGTCATAACTAGCGGGTAGAGTCTAAACGTCATCCATTGTGTTTTCTCTAAACTAAAATAAAACACAAAAGTGGATAAGTCAAATAACCTAAATTTAGTTTCTATAAGCAATATTTATTCCCTTACCATATTTTAACTTATGTCAACCTGGAAGGAACACAGTTGAAAATACTGCATCATCAGCTTCATCTGATGCATATCATCCTAGACCCGATCAAACCTCTCAAAAAGAAACTCTCAGTCCTAGTCATTTCTTTGCATTAGCTTAATTTTGTCCAACTTTATCTGTTCCTAAAGCTATTCAATCTTTTGTACATTGTCATAATTTGATAATGTACTCTATTCAAACTATATGAAAAAATAACTATAGTCAATGTACATTTTAATATATTAATTAAGTTAATTTTGTCAAACAATTAAATAAGTATCAAAGAGAATATATTGTTACTCTATATATTTGTAGGGCTTCTTCTTCATAGCCACCCTCGACATTTATATCATCTCTAAGGTCAGTAAATTAGATAAATCTCCTTTAGGTTTATTCAACACCATGATATGACAAGTTCCCGACATAGATCATAGTTGGAATCCCCAATTTGTTTATTAATTGGGTGGCCTCCTCTTTCTGATGTCCTTTTGGTATTAACTTATGATGTACCTCTGGAACCTATAAATATTTTAAAATTAATTAACACATAATTGTGAACAAAAACTATAAAATTATATGTAAATGGATTAAAAATATACTAGATCCTTCAAATTGTTAGTTCAACGTTTGTAAATAGAGCAGTCCTCTTTCTCTGCCAATTCAAAATGCATGGGAAGCGGTCACCACAGTGATGCCCAAAAACCTCACCGCAGACCTCTATTGACTCGTATATCTAAACCTTAGATAATTAAAAAAAACATATTATTCTCAATAAAAATAAATTATTAAGATCACGAATGTTCAACAAAATTATCACATACTCGGAAGCTATACGAAAATTCATACATATTATATTTATCTAGCCTACCCTTAGCAGATGCTTTTTTTTTTTTACTTTCTTTAACTTTTAGAACGTCGCTTTTCTAAATGAGTCGTATAAAATGATTCATATAATGTTATCCTATGAATATTTATTAAACTTATTTAAATCGTCAACTATACTTAGCATAAAAATTTAAATCCATCTACAATTGTCGCGTGGGATTAAAACACGATGAAAAAAATAGAATAAGTATAATTTTACCACATCTTCATCGCCGCCTTGCTATAAATTAAAAGCATTGAACAAATAATCTACAAACTTATAGGTCAATATCTTTCTACCTGAAAAGTACTTCTCGCACAATCGATTACCCAATTTCTTTCTCAACGTTTTAACGAGCATATAATCTCCCATCTTTAGCCCCCTTATTATTAAAAACTCTTTCTGAGAGAATCAAATGCTCTTTAAGGGATATTGGTGCATGAGCTTTATATAGATTGGCAATTTGAACCTGCCGTAACAAAAGCTCATGCACCAATATCCCTAAAAAAGTGATACTTTGCATATTCAAATATCTCCACATATATTTCACCCTAAACAATTTCAACCAATTTGGCTTGAATTTATATTTGATAATACTAAAGGCCCACATCTTTTAGTAAAATGTAATTAACGCTTAAAAAAAAACTCACATTGAAATTCTATACTCTTTTGAGATATTATGCTTCTTGTAAAAATGAATAACAAATTAAATTAAACTAAACAAACATTTTGAATATTTAAAATTAAAGAAATTATTAAACCATCTACTTAAAAAAAATTAACATTCATTATTTAGTTAATATTGCATGCTAATTAATTATTTTTTAACAAATAATAATTAATTAAACTATTTAATTAGTTATTATTTATTTAAATAATACTTCAAATTAAATTATAGATAATTTAATTATTTATTTTAGTATTTATTTATTAAAATAATAATTAATTAATAAAAAATTTGAATGTTGTGCTCATGTATGAGAAACGTTTTGAATATAGACGACGTTCAGGATGTCACACTAACTGCCATCTACATTCGCATAATAATACTAATTGTTTTTTTGGCCTATTTGGCTAGATTTATTTTTTTTTCAAGATATTGTTCACACAATCTATCTATATTTTACCTATTTCACTCATAATCTAATCATTTTCACTCATTTTTAACACAAGCTAACAATTTTATCTAAAATTTAAAAAACTAACCAATTATCGGTCATTTTGCGAATTTGACATCAGCCACCAACATAAGAAGATGTTGATATACACAATGTCGCCTCCAAAATTGCTAATCCACACAATGTCAATTTAAGATTATTTTTTAGACTGCATATTGAGTTTGAATGGGATTTTTGGGTGGAGAGGAAAAATATAACTCAGTGGTATAAATGTCCAAATGAACTAGCTGACCATCCTTATCATATACTAATAACATAAAATAGATCTGTGACTTGGAATCACGAGATCCAAGATTTTCTTTACAAATACAATCCTTATAATTTTTGTAAGAGTCTTATAAAACTAACAAAGATCTACCCTTATTTTAGTAAAAATATAATAGACAAGTTCAAGAAGGGGAAACCTTGATGCTTTCTAATTCTAATACAATTCTCTGGCTATGAATTAAACTCATATGACAACCTTACAAATAGTGTCTAAATAAGCTAAGGGAGATTTTTAGGACTCTGAAGAAGCCTTTTTCTCTTTCTATCACCATTTTATTACCTTTATATTCTTTTTACCTTTTCTCCAGCCCTTGCCGACTTAAGCATTGGAGTACTATCATAAAAAAAACTTCAAATCTGGTTTAACTTTTTTGTGGTTATAGGATCCTTATCAAACCCAACACCCTTGGAGCAAACTAATCTAGCTCGGTTTTCATGAAGCCTAGCCACTTTGTCAATTATTTTTCTTAGAATAAAAATACTCAACTCGTTGATCCAAAACCACTAAAACTTTTGGGTCAATAGTTTGGTGCCATTTATAGAAATAGAATGAAAGGCCATCAAACACAAGAATAGAAGATTATGAAAAATGTAAGTACAAAGACTATGGTTACCTGCTCCATGGCTGCTCAAAGTAACAAGTAGAATTTTCAGCTTGATGAGAATTTCATATTACAAAACCAGGATTGATCTATAGGAGTGCGAAATAACAGTGTAACAACCGAGATAAGGGAACACCAGCTTGGTGAGAAACATTGGAAGAGGAATTGAGAATATCGCAACAAGAAAAAGATGAATTAAAGGATTTATTGGTTGAAGTACTAAAGAAATGTAAGACCTTAAAAGAATAGTAAGAATTCTTTCTCCTCTAATTTTTGGTTGTTCGCTGAACCTCAACATGACTTACCTAACCTAATAAGCACCCTCCCATAATCGGGGGTAGTAGAAACCCTCGTTGGCTTACTTAGGAATAGAGTGGGAAAAAAGTTCGAGCAGAGTCATCTACCCTGCAGTAGGTTGTATCAGGGAAAATATGACAGAGTTCTTGCCTTCTTATCGATTAGAAGTTGATGATTTAAATAATATGAGATGGAGTCATGGTGTTAAGGGAAATAGGAACATTTAGGCAAACATAATGCTTGAAAACTACTAGATAGGCTTAAAAAGGGAAATGAAGAGATGAGAGATTCTCAAGAAATATTAAATAGATGGAGAGAAAAAAAGTAGAATTAAAGAAGATGCAAGAAGAGTGCTGAACAAGATCAAGCACAGGAATAAATGGTAGAGCTTGACACCTAAGACAAGGAATCCTTTAGAAAAGAATATTTAAGGAATAGAAGAGCTGTTATAACAGCTTCTTGAGAATGAAGGAAAGTAAGAACTTTTTTCTCCAAGAGCAACTAAGAGGGTAGAAAAGTCTTCTCTTACAAATGAACTTAAAGACATAGAGTTACCAATAGAGTTTGAACTGCCAAACTTACCAATTTACAATGGTACGATAGACCCAACCACTATGTAAACTAAGTAACCAACCTATTGTTGATTGTCGGGCTTAAGCAGAACCAAATGTGTCCTTGTCCTACATGAACCTAAAAGGATAAGCCCTTCTATGATACAAAAATTTGAGATAGATAAGCATTTTATCTTACAATGAGTTGACTGAAAAGTTCATCCAACACTTTTGAGGAGCTTGCAAAAATGTTAAGACCCTAATAGCTGCAACAACTTAAGCAAAGTCAAATTGAGAGTTTGAAAGCTTAATGAGACAATTTCACTAGGAAGTGATTTAGCTTGAAGCTTTAATCTACTGATCACCTTCGAAGCCTTTATGTAGAGTTGAAGTTGAGTCAGTTCTAGTATTACTTTTATGAGAATTCAATTACAACTTATGTGATTACCTATGAACAAACACCTTAATACATAAAGATCAAAGAAGAAGAAACATAAAGAAATTTGTTACAATAGACACTCGAGGAAAGGTGCAGGGTCATAAGCCTAAGAAGTTTCCTGAAATGGGTATAATCATGAGAACAAAGAGGTAGAACACTGGAAAGGGCAATAAAATATCCTTGGAAGGTCTAACCTCAAGAGGAGAATAAGGGGATAGAACAAAGACATCTCCCTTTATAGTAGCAAGTGTTTGAAAGGAAATATTTATTCCTCTTACTATTTTATTGGTTGTAATATTTGAGGCCATCAAGAAAAAATGCCTACTCAAGGAGTCAGGAGCTTCATTGATCCTACCTACGAAGCAAAACAAGGATATATTGTGTGAATATCACTAAGAGCATAACCATACTACCAATAGATTCAAATATTTAAGGTACTAAATAGATTGTCTAATAAGGAATGAGTACCTAAAAAAATTTAGAGTTAACCAAGAAAAGATATAGATTCAATCGACTAATAACTTAGAAGTGGAGAACTCTCTTGACTAGATATGACTATGATAATATTAGGAGGCCCTATGCTTGCAGATGATTCAAATAGGCAAAGGAACAATTATTATTGATACTTAATGGTAGGACACCAGATGATGTGCAATAGCTTAACTACAAAGAAGCCTTGAGTTTAGATGGTTCATATCATGTTCACCAATGAGGATATGTGAGGGGTTCGTTACTTATATGATGACGCATTAGTGGTAGCCATACATATAGCTACGATAGAGGTAAATTGACCGCTTGTTGACATAAAAATTTCAATAGGTATAATATTCAAGGAGATATTAAATAAGCTTAACATTAAGGGCTTGAAGATGGAGAGAAGGAAACCCCACTACACAAATTTAGAGATGGCTAATCATGTTGCTTGGGGTCATCAATTTACCCGTATCTTTGAGGGAAAAATCTTATGTTAAAACCATGATGGTAAACTTTGGTGGTTGAATATGTGATGCTCTACAAAGTTATGCTGGATAAACCTTTCATGAGAAATTCAAAGGTAACCATATTCATACACTATCAAATTAAAATTCTTGGCTAGAGATGGAGTAGGGGTTATTTGTAGAGATCAGAAAGTAACGGAGAGTTGCTATGCAACATTGTCTAAAAGAATCTTTTCCATTTCAATAATGGACCTAAGAGAAGGGAATATGTAAAAGTCCTCAAAGCCGGTTACGAAATTACTTTCAATACTTATTAAACCTGAGTCCTCAGAGAAGGTAGTGAAGATATGCTCACTATTAGAACCAAGGATTAGAGAATAACTGAGCACATTGGTTAAGAAATTCTCAAATATCTTCACCTAGTCACATGAAGACATGTCAGGAATAGATTTAACCTTGATATCTCATGCACTAGTCATCAATTCATCTTTCAAACTAATTAGACAAAAAAGACGAGTTTTCAACCAATAGAAGAGTGAGGCTGTCGCAGCTGAGGTCGAAAACCTTTTAGCAGAACGGTTTATCAGAGAAGTCTACTACCTTAAATGGTTGGCTAATGTTATGACAGTAAAAAAAGCCAATAGAAAGTAAAGAATGTGTATGGACTTTATGACTTTGAATAAAACCTACCTTAAAGATAACTTTCCACTCCCAAAAATAGATCGGCTACTAGAATTTATGGTAAGGCACATTCTCTTACACTTTTTCGAGATATAACCAAAATAAGATGTGTCCTCCCAACCACGAGAAGACATCATTCATTACCTATCAGCAAACCTACTACTATAAGGTCATGCCATTTGTGAGGAAGAATGTAGGTGCCACCTACCAAAAGCTTATGAATAAGCTATTTAAAATACTGATCGGGAAGCGCATGAGGGTGTACTGTGAGTAATTTTAAACTTAGAGTGCATGCATGTGGGTTTATGTTTATCATTCAAATATGTATATGTATCACATACATATATGCACAACGAATGAGCAGAATACTAATTTCCTAATGATAAACACAAATACATTTGACATATTATCTCATAAATGTAAACTTCATAAAGATTGAGAATTTATTACCTTGACAAGCCTTTGATTTTTGGTTGAACTGGAGTACCCGCCTTGAAGCAACTCATTCATAATTCTAGCTCCTCAACACGGTGGGCCTGAGGAAGCTAGAATAACATCTTTTCCAACAAAGAATTCAACCCTTGAATCTTTGTTTCTACCTTGTAGTATAGGTGGCCAAAAATGGAAGGAAAATGAAATAAGTGTATTTTGTGCTCTTAACACTTAGCCAAAATCTCACACTTCTCTCTCCAAATGCCTTAACCGTATCCCTTTTAAAATAGGCACCTTATTGCTCATTTATTTATTTTCCAATTAATGGACAACACTTGTCCATTTTAGTTGCATAATGGCCTCTATTATCATAGTCAATGTTTGCTATTAGTGTTTTGTTTATTATTATTTATAATAAACCAAATGAAAAAAAATAAAATGGGAAATCATTTAGATGAACTTGGCCTAGATTTAGGCCAAATGAGAAACACTTTCTTATTAGCAAGAAACATATTAAGGCCTATCATTTACATATCTAAATTTATATTTATATGAACTTGGCCTAGATTTAGGCCAAATGAGAAACACTTTCTTATTAGCAAGAAACATATTAAGGCCTATCATTTACAAGTGCCACCCATTTATTCTTATTAAATTATTTAATTAATATTAAACAAATAATTTAATCATATTAAATCATGGTAAAAATACATGCCAATTTAAATAAAAAAATAAATTGTTTGATTTCAATTTAAATAATAATATAATATATTATTATTATTATTTTATTCAATAAAATTTTAGTGAATAAAGTAATGATACTATTTATCCAACAAATAAAGTCATTTTGGTAATTTTCAAGTCAAATAATAATTAGCCCACAATGTGCCATGTGTCAACATCTCGTTGGTCAATAACTAATTGTTAGCTAATTGATGTACTTAGCTTTTAAGTCTTGACACGTGCACGATCGAAGGGAGACCAAAGTAAATGTCCAGTCTGCTGGAATTTTCTAGATCGAACTATTAATCCAGTATGCTACCCCAGTACACGAGTTCATTTCATATTACGGGAGTCTCTAGGTCCAGTCTCGATTTGTCAAACAGAACTATTCTGTGAGTCCGAAATCAATGCCCCACGCACACGTCATAGATATTACAAATCAGTGTAGTAGACCATACAAGTTGAGGTCATAGCACATATGTATAATCCTTCTGCCAATTATTTCTTAAAAGAGTCAGGATATAGATCACTACCATCAAATCCCTATGTGCTCATCCATGAACTTATTTCCAGATATATATCTTGACAAAAAATACATGCAAACACTTTTGCAATTTTGTTTAATTTTGTGGGAAACTCTTTTCTTGGGTTTGTTGCTTATGGCCATAAGATTTTCCAAGATACAATCTCTGAGCATCCGAATACATATGACTCATTCATGTGAGTTAACGGATTCCATATCTGTACATACTGGATTCCATAAGCATTAGACTATACCCAGCGACACTAGCGGTCACACCATGAAAGGTCTGTGACATGTGTAGAACCAAAGTATGATGGATCACTTACAAGACCACTGAGGTACTCAGGTTAAAGATCACGTATACTACTCAACTCGAGAAGACCTTCCATTAACTATCTCATAGGATGTTTATTAAGGTCCTCATTAAGTCTGCTCAGTATTCAGTCTTTACTAAACACTTGTATGCTATACGAACTTCCTGTAAGGCTATAGTTAGCAAAGAGTAACTATCTAGACCATCTAGGTATAATATACACTGGTCTATATAAAAATATTCCACCGACAGACCTACATCGGTGAATTAAGACCAGGAACACATAATATGAGAATAGAATTACATAATAACATTTCTTAGCACCTATTACAACTCTTGCAATTATGTTATTATTAGTGTACTCTCAAGTCTTTGTACCATTACAGATAAGGTTCTAACTTTTAGACTTTATTGATTGTTATAACATGCTAATTCTTTAGCATTTATAATTTTTCAGTGATGCTAACTCTTAGCATTGATCTAAACTTCTTTAACCCAAAACTGAACTCCTTCAGATCATATAATTTCTGTAGCATCACAAGTATTAAACTATTTAATATTTGTAATTAGCGATTTAACAAGTAATGTACTGTATAAATGTTATAAAATAAAATATTCATACAACCATGGGATGGCACATGAGCATAAATTCTAACAAACTCTCACTTGCTCTAATGCCATTCATAGTGGTATCTTATACCCATAGACTCCACATGTTTCTCAAACACCATTGGAGTTAAGGCATTAGTCAGTGGGTCTGCTACATTATTTATAGAGTTAACTCTACAAATTATTACATCTCCCTTAGCCAAGCTTTCTCTAATAATATAGTATTTTCTCTCCATATGTTTAGATCTCTGGTGCGCTCTTGGCTCTTTTGCTTGTGCAATGGCTCCGTTGTTGTCGCAAAATAAAGGGATAGGATCTATCGAGCTTGGGATTATCCCGAGCTTGGCGACAAACTTGCGTATCTACTCAGCTTCCTTTGCTGCTTTAGAGGCTACAATATATTCCGCTTTAGTCGTTGAATCAGCTGTGGATCCCTGTTTGGTGCTCTTCCAACTCACTATAGCATCGCTGAGGATAAATACATATCCAGATTATACTTTCTATCATCTGGATCAGATTAGAAGTATGAATTTGTGTATCCCCTAACCTGCAAGTCACTTTCTTCATAAATGAAAAACTTGTCCTTTATACCCTTAAGGTATTTAAGGACATGTTTGACTGCCATCCAATGGCTGTCAAGTCTCGTGCATATCATAGCATGCATTAGGTTGCCTACAACTAATGCATATGGCATCTTAGACATTCTAACTCTTTCATCTTTCATCTGAGGAGACATTCTCCTTGAAAGATGAATGTCATGTCTGAAAGGTACATTAGTTGTCTTACAGTTAGTAAAATTGTACCTTTTAAGGACATTATCGATGTATGATGATTGGGAGAGTGCTATTAGCTTCCTAGCTCTATCACTATAAAGCTTTATATCCACTATATATGAAGCCTCTCCCAAGTCTTTCATGGAGAAGTTTTTGTTTAAATAATTCTTGACTGATTGTAACATACTGATATCATTATTAATGATCAATATGTCATCTACATAGAGAATTAAGAAGACAATTATGCTCTCACTGACCTTTTTATACACATGGTTCCTCGTCATTTTTTATGAAACCAGACCATTTAATTACCTCATAAAACGAAGGTTCAAACTCCGAGAAGCCTGCTTAAGTCCATAAATGAATTTCGTCAGTTTGCATACTAGACCCGTGGATAGGCTGGATGTAAAACCTTCAGGCTATTCCATGTATATCTGTTCCTTAAGATATCCATTCAAGAATGCCGTCTTTACATCCATCTGTCATATCTCATAGTCATAATATGTAGTAATAGCCAATAAAATTTGTATTGACTTCAACATTACTACTAGTGCAAAGGTTTCCTCATAATCGATGCCAGATCATTGAGAATAACCTTTTACAACCAGTCAGGCTTTGAAGGTCTCTACCTTTCCATCGGGCCCATACTTCTGCTTGTAAATCCATTTACAACTGATAGGAACTATTCTTTCGAGAAGCTCAACCAAGTCCCAGACTTAATTATGATGAATTGAGTCAATTTTGGATTTCATGGCTTCTTGCCACATTTTCAAGTCGATGCCTAACATTACATCTTTATAGGTTAAAGGATCATTTTCTTCCACTAAAAAAACTCTAAGTGTACCTTAAGGCCACTAACCATGACTAGTAGGTGGCCTAGACATCCTTTTAGACCTATGTGGATGGTGTGTTAAATGTACTCATCTTAATTGATTTTGAGGTTCCATCTCGGATTCATGTTCGTTATGATTTACTTCATCAATCACAATCTTTCTACAACCCCCACGTTCCATGAGAAACTCTTTCTTAAGGAAAGTGGCATATCAAGAAACAAACACACTTCGCTCTTCGAGATCATAGAATTGGTGTCCTATTGAATTCTTGGGATACCCAATGAACTAGTACTTGTTGTTGTCTGGGATCTAAGACACGTGGGTGTATGCATGTGCAATTGTGTCTATTGCCTAAATACATATCAAATACATATTTAAGTCTGACGGAAGCATAAAACTTGCAATAAATACAATAAATCAAATATATTAATCGCATTAATATATTTATAGGATAGAGAACTCACCAAAATATGTAACATTATACACATATATCCCTAGAGTCCGCATGGAGACCAACTTGCAGGCAGTTCTAGTCACCAACACGATAGGTTTGATGAGCTAGAACAACAACCCTATATCCAGCATGGGATTAACTCTTAATCCCTAAAATGGCGGGGTGTGTATTTTTCATCCTTTTCTCCAAAAAGAAGAAATGAAAAATTTGAAGCAATCCATCATTGCTTTAATTGAAAGCATAGATAAAAATAAAATAATTTCATTTTTTCTATTTTTTTTCTTCCTCTTCTCTTTTTCTTCTCCATTGTTTTCTTTCTTCTCTCAGCCAAATGGCCAAAATTGTACAAACTTATCTCTCTCTCTCTCTCTTTATATATATATAATAAAATAATAATAATATAATATGTGCCAACTATTTGGCACCCAAATATAATAATAATATATATAATAAAATATTATATAATATAATATAATAAGAGAGATTAATGATTATTTAATTATTAAATAATTATTGTCTGAAATGATCATTTTGCCCCTCATAAATAGTTACTAAGTCTGCCCCTTAGTGGGTCCTACCAAATCTCACACTTGGGTAAACTCAACCGAGGGTCCACAATACGCTACGTGTCATAATAAAATTAGTAAATAACAATTATTAACTAATTATTGTATTTAATACTTAAATACAAACACACATGCATTCCCGTGGTAGTATTGAATATTGCTAGATTAAACACATTAATCTGGCACGCTGCCGTAGTTTACAACGAGTACACTCCATATCGTAAGACTCCCTAGGTCCTACGCTTGATTCGTCAAATGGAACTATTTCATGAGTTCGTGAGCAATGCCTCACGCACACGTCACGGATATAAAAATCAGTGCCTTAAACCATATAAGTTGAGGTTACAACTGTAATATCCAATCCCTATTAGTAGTATTGGTGCCTTGATTTCGGTATAGAGCAAATAAGACACCGTAAGGTTACTCGATTTTAACCCTATTAGAAATATTCCCTTTATAGTGCACGTGAGAGATATTAGACCTAATTTGGTAATTTCACACTCGATCGGTGCGCCGACAACCCTAGAATATTTTTAGAATTTTTCTCTATTGGCTTAGAAAAGGAAATCCTAATTTACTGCATGAATTTCTATTTAAGGGTTATGAATGGAACAAGCTTTTGTTGAGAAACATAATCCATATATTATAGAATGGACCAATTAGAAGAAACCTCATGGATTGCCAAGTTGGAAGTTCTAGTTAGTTCTTTGAACTATTCTAACTAGATAGTTACAAACGAACTAATTACATAATTAGTTTTTAACTAATGGCAAATTAGTAATTTTGAGTAAGTTGAAGGGCAAAATGGCCAATTGAGGGAGTACTATATATATGTTAGAAGTGTGTAGAATTTTCAAGTGATCAAAAAGCAAACAATTAGAGCAAATTCGGGCAAGGTGAAGAGGTGCTGCTACAGTGAAATTTCAGTTTTTTTTTCATGGTTTTTCATGTGTAATCAAGCTAAAATAAGGTTACATATGAATCCTTAAGCTCAATTGAAGCCTCAATTAGTGGAAATTCAAGAAAAATAGGTAAGAAAAGCATTGTTTTATGAGTTTGATAAGTGAACTTTCAAGAATGCTCCAATTGACATTCTTATGTGTATTCTTGGCTTAGATTGAGTTGAATTCTAGTTTGGAGCTTGAAGGAGTCATCAATTTGAAGAAATTGGCAAGGTGAGAATTAGGGTTTTTGGTGATTTTGTTGTAGAGATTTCAATTGGTTGTAATTAGGGCTTTAGAATGAAATTGGCATGATTTTGTTGTAATTGGAACAAAAAATTGAGAAAAGGAATGTGTTGGAACCTAGGGTGGAATTCTGCCACTTTAGGGAAGTGAGGAATTGAGTGGTGTTTTGATTGAATTGTTGTGTGTAAATGGTGCATATTGTAAATAGAATGTATATGGTTGATGGAAAAACCAAAAATGAAGAAAATGGAACATAATTGTCCATGTTGGAAAGGTGAAGGGCAATTATGTCCAACCAATTTATAAGGTGTTCAATAATTTTCAGGGCGCCGGATGGTGAGTTAGTTTCGATTATGGCTCCGTAACTAAAATCGGGAAGTAGTATGCATTCGGGCTTTGTATGCCAATTAGGGCATTTAGTAGTTAAATGAGATTCTAGCATTCGATTTAGTTCTAAATGTCATTTGTGGCGCATAGGTGAAGATAACCGAGAGCATTAACGGGAGCAGAAATCGGGAGCGAAATTGAGCGAGGAGCGGTTGTGAGTGGAAATCTGCCATTTCTTTTACTTTGTGTTTATTATGTTTTCGCATAATGAATATGCATGTTTTATGAGCTTTCGATGCATAACCATAATTTATGATCTTGATACATATTCATAGACATGCCTTTACATGTTCGAATTGAGAAATAGTTTTAAAATTTTTGCATTCGTTTTTAAGGCCATTGGTACCCTCAGATTATAGTGGTGATGATTGTATTAGACCTGGCCGGTATATCCCGTGCACATGGGCAGGTCTTGGGGGTGTGTCACTAACTCTGGGAAGTCGGGAAGTTGAGTCATGTGAGTCGCTCTATGTGTACGGGGTATTGTCTCGCTATATGCAGGCGATGTAGGATTCCGCTGCATAGCCCGTGAGATGTCTTAAGATGTTACTGTGGGTGCTGCTAGTTGAGGTGCCCCGTGACCTACTCACGTATACGGTGCTAGTTGAGTCGTTGCGTGGGTATAGAGCTTTAGGGTTACTGATAAGGGCAAATTTGTCATATATTTTCTCATGTTTTTATTATTGATATTTTATGATTTTATGAGAATAGATGGCTATTTATGTGCATTATTTTTATTTACAGGGACTAAAATGCAAAGTTTTCAAAGTATGTGTCCAGCGCCCCCGCGCCACAAGTAATTTCGCCCCAGCGCTGAAATAGTGATTGAAATAAGAAAAACGACCTGCTTAAGTCGCGTCTAGCGCCCCAGCGCCGAAGAGTCACCGCGCCAGCGGTGAAGCCGTTTTCATGCAGCGCCCCAGCGCCAATATCCCACCGCTCCAGCGGTAATAGCTTTTTCACGCGTCGCCCCAGCGACAGATGCATAGCGCGCCAGCGGTAGTGCGAGTCCTAGTCCGACGAGAATTGAGATTTTCAAGCTCATATCAATCCCTATATAAAGCCACTCGTTCCCAACCTTCAAGGATGAATCCAAGACGACCCAAGAGCACCAAGAATATAGAGCACAAGTCTTGGAGAGCAATAGGAGCTTAATTGAAGCAACTTTAGAGAGAGATACAAGACGTTCTTCGGCATCAAGAGTTCTTAGGCAGCGCAATTAAGAGCAATTCGACGTCTATATCCGTTTGCTAATAATTGTATCATGATTTATAATTATTTTTACTGCTGTTCTCTTGTAGCCATGAGCTAACTTATTTTCTAGGGTTAATATTTGAACTCAATATGTGTGCTTAATTGCCATATCTTTTAGTATTTAATAAACTTAGTCCTTTATTATTTAAATTACTTGTGTTTAATGCTTCAATATATCTGGCCAATATATGGTGAATGAATTGATAATATTTTGATAAACTCGGAAGAGGAATCAATATATTTAGACCTAGGTAATTTGATACATGATTGTAGAGTAACATTCAATGTTGCATATACAAGTTTCAACTTAGGATAGGAATATACCTAATTGGCATGTATGATCAATAAGACCTAATCTTAATGAATCTTAATTTATTACAAATACTATATGAATATAGGTATTTTGTAAATTAAGGTATACTTGCATGACCTTGGAAGAGGCTTATGAATACATTAGTGTCTTGATCAATAATAAAGACTAAGTGAGTTAAATATTAGAGGATTAATCATTAGAAACATATTGAGGGATAATATTAATCCTAGGTTTTCTCTACATTGCTATCTTTAAATCTCATTGCATTGTGTTTTTGCTTTTATATTTCTTACATTCATTCTTAGATTTTTATTTTTCTGAATAATTATTAGGAAGATATAATTTTAGTAATTGGTTAAAAAGAAACAATTATCCCTGTGGGTTCGACATCCGACTAATTAGTCTCTTTATTACTTGCATACGATAGTGTATACTTGCACTTAATTTATGATATAGAATTATCGCATCAGTTACCATTGGTACAGTTTAGAAAGAAAATGGCCGAGAGGGATTTTACTAGTTTTCAATTTACCGATAGCATTTATGCATTTATATGTACACAGCAGTTATTATGTTATACAGATTCTGAATATAGTTTTCCAAAGATGTAGATAAAACCCGCTCGGCAAGATTTCAATAGCATATGATGTTAGAAACCGTTTTACAGTTTTACGTCAATTTTAGAAGCATGATTTCTGCGTGAACTTTAGAATTTGCTATCTATACATGATGTTATTTTATTGAAATTTTATTTACACTCACTGAGCTCCTTTAGCTCACCCCTTTTGTGTTTTATGTTTTCTGAACCCGTTTTTTGAACCTCTTTCCCAGGTGCAGGTCTCGGTACGCAAGCTGCTGATTCTCCTATTGCCAAGTAGTGGGCCGAATACGAAGATCATTTTTTGTACATGTAAATGTGCTAAATAGCACCCTTTACTTTATGCATAATAGTTGTAGGCATGTATATTTGGATGTATGTTTTGAACTGAGAAGAAGAGATTTCAATTTTATGATGATCATTTTTTTTACTTTTATGATTACGCTTATTTGTGATTCAAATGAATAATTGAGTTGTGTTGGAATTGATTTGGAAAGGATCGGAGGTCCGAATTGGTAGAATTGAGATGTATTGGAAATAGATGTGAAATTTATTTACAGGTTTTATATGGATTTTCCAAAAAATAGGGAAAACTCTATCCGTTTGTTTTTAAACTTAAGATGTCATTTTCATGTATGTTACTAGACCTTCTTAGTAGTAACAAGAATTAAAAGGGGTTTACCTCACGAAATTTCTCAACTTACCTAGTTAGGTTCGGAGGAACTTCCGTCGGGGTGCCCGACAGGGCCGCTGGGATCTATAGTAAAGGGTCTCGGGTCGGGTCCTGTCAACAACGCATACGTATAGTCTTTCCATCATGATATCCTGAATGTGCTAGGGATATAAATTATCACCGTCAAATCCCTTTATGCTCATCCATGTCCTATCTCCAGACTTGTATCTCACTGAACAATATATGTAAACTCTTTTGCCATATTGTTCCACCCTAGCGAAACTCTTTCCCGTGATGATTGCTTGTAGCCACAAGACTTTTTGAGATACAGTCTCAAAGAATCTGGATATCTAACTCCATATGGAAGCTGGCAGATCCCATATCTGTACGCACCAGACTCTATAAGCATCGGACTATACCCAGTGACACCCAGCGGTCACACCATAAAATGTCTGTTACATGCGTGGAACTAAAGTATGGTGGATCATTTACAAGCCCACCATGGCACTCAGGTCAAAGGACCACATATACTACTTAACTTGAGAGGACCCTTCGTTGACGGCTTACATTGGGTGTCTATCGGAGGCCCTCGTGAATCTGTCCCATATCTAGTCCTAACTGGATACCTATATGTCAATACGAGATCCAAGCTCACAGTCGGCTAGGAATGACCATCTATACCCTATAGGTACAACATATGCTGATCTATATAAAAGTTTCCGCCGATAGACCTGCATCGGCAGAAATAGATCAAGGAAAATTATTCGAGAACATACTTGCGCAACTAGCATTCCTGGCAACCGATTACAACTCTTGTAACTATGTAGTTACTAGTATATTCTCAGGTCTATATCCCATTATAGACAAGGTTTCAACTCTTGGATCTGCTGAGTATTATAACCAGCTAACACTTAGTTATGCTAATATTTAGCAATTATATGTCTCAGCGTGGCTAACTATGAGCCATTATCTAAACTGCTTTAGATCTGATCTGACCTATTTCAGATTTACAATGTCTGTAATGTTACATTGCATAATACCATATAAATTGGTATTAGCGATTTAATGAAAATGTACACTTGTGTAAATACACAAGTATATGTACATTCAGGGATGACACATAAGCACCGACCCTAACACTTGTACCCCCTGGGTGCAAGTTTATCTTGTTGCGTAACTTTTACGTAACCAGGGTAGCCTCAAATCTTAAAGTATTTAAGACTTGGTATCATTCCATTCAACATCTCATGTAGAGTGGTTGGAACAACTTTAGATAGAACTCTGTTCAATATATGAGTAGCACTTTTCAGAGTATAACCCTAAAGATATTCAGGTAGATTTGTGAAGCTCATCATCGATTGAACCATATCTAATAAAGTTCGATTCCTCTTCTTCAACACACCATTATGTTGTGGAGTACCTAGAGGACTATATTGAGCCAGAATCCTATACTCTTTTAAATAATCAAAGAATTCACTGCTCATGTACTCACCGCTTTAATTTGATCGAAGGCATTTGACATACATTTAGTTTGTTTCTCTACTTCATGTCTGAACTCTTTGAACTTTTCAAATGTTTTTGACTTGTGTTTCATAAGAAACACATACCCGTATCGTGATAAATCATCGATAAGGTAATAAAGTATATAAATCCACCAATTGCAGTGTGATTCATTGGACCACATACATCCCCATGTACTAGTTCCAATAAATTAGTGGCACGATGTTCAACACCAGTGAATGGAGATTTAGTCATTTTCATTGAATATAAGATTCACATTCTAGGTAAGGTTCTATGGTCAGATCAAGTATTCGACCATCCTTAACTAGACGGGTTAGGCATCTCATACCTCTATGACTCAATCTCATAGCCACAATTTTATATCATTTAAAGCTTATGAATTATTACTAGTGCTACTCTGTACATTCATGACATTTCTCGTTGCATCTAAAACATAATGCCCATTAATTAACTGATACTCAGCTAATAAAACATAAAAAATATCCCATAAATATAAAGAGCGGTTCCTAATATACATATGATACCCGTCACTATCAAGTACAGGAAGAGAGATAATTTTTCTGATCAATGCACTCACAAATTAAAAGTTATAAGAGTACAACAGTTTAATTATAAGGGAGAATCCAATCATAATGTTATACAACCTTGACCCGTAGAAGATTACCATTTGCTACTCGAAGATGCACTTCTCCTAGCTGAAGTAGTCTAACTTCTTTCAAATCCTGCAACATATTGTAGATGTGAGAAGGACTTATGGTATTTAATACCCAGCCAGTACTAGCATCAAATGATAAAAAAATGTCAATAATAGGAAAGATAATACTTGAAGGAGTCTTCTTCACAATTGCAAAGTATTTAGGGAAGTTGCGTTTCCAGTGGCCATCCTTATTGCAGTGAAAGCATCTCTCTTTCGCTTTTGATTTCTCAAGTGGCTTGGATATCTGTCGCCGCTGAGGACTCATCTTGGGTGTCTGCCTCACCTTCATTTTCTTCTTTCTTTCATAATGTTGCTGGCATTATCCATGCAGACATGCTCCCTCTACAGCTTAGTGGACATAAAGGCAAGGATGTAGGATTTAACTTTTAAATCATCTTCCAACCTTTTCTGATATGTCACTTTTTCTTCTCGGGTGGCATCCTTAGAAATACCTCTAGGCATTTCTGATCAATAACATATCCCAATCTTTTTGAATCTAGAACAATTCTGATATTTATGTACCAGTGTTTATGCACAAAATGTAATGCGGCTATTGCAATATAGATTAAGCTGTCAACCCCACGAGGAAGATTTTGGCAAAATAGGTTGGTGAGGTAAAATATTAAAGCAGTAGCAAGGAGAAAATTAACTAATTGATTTAGGCGGATGAGATAGAATTGTCTATAAATTAAAGAAAATTTATGATGATTTAAGCAAGGCTTCGAGAATCACAATTATGCTTTATAAATCTATTCTACACTTTGATTCAATGTTTATAACTCAATTAAAAGCTTCACATCCCAAACAATCAATCGGAAGATGTGTAAAATATAGCACATTTGATAACACATATATTTGATATGACTAAACTCTTTGCAAACATTAATACAAATCATGTTCATTTATACAAGTTATCTAAGATCGACAATATATAATTTTGACAATATTACAGTAAAATATTAACTTGAGTATCAAACAATTATTGTCTTTACATGTTATCCAAGATCGATAATATATCGATTGACAATATTGCAATAAAAGATTAACTTGTAAAACAAATAACAATTATAATTCAACAAGAATCACATAAAGAAAGCATGATTAAAAATAAATGAAACATGAGAATTATAACCTCTGGATTATAGAAAAATATTAGATAAGAGTTTAGGCACAAATAAACTTACAAATATTTGTAGCTCTTGACAAAGAATCAAAGTATAAAAGTAGATTTATTATATATAAAAATTCATCTCTTAGCCTTACTAAGAACTCTAGCCTAAATTACAATGCATGTTAATGAAAAAAAAAGAAGAGAATTATCTAATGTTGAAAATGTCATAAGAGTGTGCTTATATAGGTAATGAATGGAAATAAGTTAAGTGTGACTTCAATCTTCAATAATTTAGGCCAACCACTCGTTCATCCAATTGAAGCACTTTTTCGATAATGCAAATGACCGATATAGCCTTTTTAGCCAACATGGAAGTTATAAAATTTTCTCTCTTTTTTTCACAGCTACCAGGTTTATGCAAATTGGATGAGTATCCAATAAGATATGGGCACAATTCCAAAGATATGTCAGATTTTAGCTAACAACCCTTTTACCCATTTGTAATACAATTTGGTCCATGATAACAACTGATTTGGACTTTACCATCAATATAAAAGTTGTTGAAAATTAAGTCAGTATTTTACAGCTTTAAGAATTATACCAATTTGGTATGTATTTTGTGAAATACTATCCAAATACGTGAGTTGGATCAAGCTGAGCGGAAGTTGTAACCCAATTCTATTATATCTCAATTTTTGGCCCATAACATGTTAGATTTGGCTTTTCAAATGTTCTTCAAGTTTGTGTAAGATTGAGTCATATTACTCCAGGTTTAAGAATTTCTTTATTTTAATTTCTACATTGAGAGTTACGTCTATTTTACCTAAATATGTGCAAAAAATATTCATTAATCACAATTTAAGGAGAACACTTTATTTCATGCTAAAAATACAAAAATGTTAAAATTAGTGACATTAAATGGTGACTGAATATCTTAATAAATATGCATTTTCATGTGTTCATCATAGCCCCCAACTAGCTTATTGCTAGTCTCTATCAATTCAAGCGTAAATAGAATATGGAAAACTACCTAAACATTTCAAACAAAAATTCAATTCAAGATCACTATTGCTATTATGGTTTTTTCAATTATAACTTCCAAAAATTTTGTATGTGTATGAACTAAGCCATAACCTTTTTACCAAAAACCACAACAGATATAGCATTGAAAATTTTTCCAAGTAAAAGCCTAAACTCTATATCCTCACAAGTGTATGACTGTTTAAAAGGTTACGATTTCTTTCATTGAGTTGGAAAATAGTTAAGCACTCAAGAAAATGTCAATTTTAAAGACAGACATACAAACTAACATTGATCTAAAGATAGAAAAATTAATCGTTTAGAAATCAATTATTCTTAACATGCATTAGCTTTAGGACTTCAATTGTCTTGTAAGAATAATACAAAATATAACTTGGTGAGAAAATTGCCTTACAAAATATTTATCTTCTAAAATTGAATCAAGACTTTATTAAACTGAATTGATTCTTCTTTTTGGTATTTTGCTTTCTCTTTTTTTATATTTGTTTTATTTTTTTGAAGAATACAAGGAAGATTACAAAACAAAAAAAGTTTCTCACCAAAATATATTATACACAAATGCAATCAACTTATTCTTTAATTTAAATAATATCAGTCTAAATAAAAATTAACCAATTCAGAGGATCAATAAATGTTCATATGCTGTGTTCTCAACCTTTCCACTTACTTACAAAAGATATGTGAGATTTGAAAAATATATACTTAAACATGGGAATTCTCTTGGCTATATAAATTGAATCATTCATCTTACCACAAGGCTTAGCATTGTGCTCAAAAATATTTCGAAAGTCATTCTTTAGTAACCTAAGTAGAAACAGTGACTTAATCCAAATAATTTTGAAATCATACATAGGTAGAAAAGTAAATTCCTTTATACAATAATTATTAATACTATAAGTAATAAACAACAATGCACGAAAAATAACAAGTTAGTTAAAATGCATTTTAAAAGTTAGAAATAAAATTCCTTACTCTGTCATTCTAATTTGACCTAAAATACGTCTCAAGAGTTCAAGAATGAACTCTTTATTCTGCCATTTTAATCAAATGTTGGACCTTATTATCTATTTTTTTTATTTTTTTTTAAATTTTTTTTTTTGGAAATGAAAAATACAAACTTATGTCTACTATCCTCCCTACTAAACCAAATGAAACATTGTTCTCAGTGTTTAAATAAAAAGAGATAAAGTATAAGAGACATTACTTGAAATGCCAGTTATTCGAAAGAAACAAACTTGAGAGACACTTAAAGCAAATATAAACTAAAATGATGATGTTGATAAATAAATAAAACAAAGAAAAATTTACAAACGAAGTGTCAGATCTAATTTTTGCTTGTTAAGGCCTGGGTCAGGTTCGTAGGTAACTGCCTGTAATTTGTCAATCAATTTATTCGCATTGGTAGCAAAAATGAGGATCTGTCGCGCCAAATGTGAAATAAAATTCTATTTCACAGTTTGATCAAGAAAACAGAGTAAGCAATCAAAATAGTGATTAACATTCAACAAACCTATGAGTTTTCGGTGGATATTCAGCTGGGTCCAAAAGGCAATTTGAAAATTTTCTTCCAACGTACCAAAACTACCTAGTAAAGCAATAAAAACGTCTACATTGTAAAGCATTCTAACTATACGTTCATGCATGGATTAGACTCGTAATTCTTCTCTTATTATTTTCCAGTCAGGTTTTCCACGGCTAAAGCTGTAAGAATAATACCTAAAACTTGACGTCCTCCTAATTGTGCAGTTAATGACATATACCCCATTAACCCAAGGCTGCCCCTCCATAAATCAAATGAATTTTTCTTGCAGCTAATACTTTCTCTTAGATTGTTTGTTGCCTCTATAAACACTTTATTTTCCCAGGACTAGATCCACAAAATACACATATATTTCAAAATTATTGAACTAAGGTTTCCTCCATATCTACACTGACCTTTATCTCAATATATGAAAATGAGGTATTGTATTTATAGAGTACCAAATGATAACAACAATTTTGGTAATTCGATAGTTTTTCAAAAGAGAGTTAAAAATAAAACACAAAAATTTAAACATAATGATCCACATGTATTATTTAACCAAAAGATTTGAATTTAAGACATCTATATGAGTAGCCCTACTATTCATCCAATAAAATATAAAAAAAGTTTGAAATTAAAAAACATGTATTTATAAGTAGTTGTGATTGTGGCTCACATCTTCCTTAGGGATAGGTTTCTCATCCAATTTTCTATAAATTGGCAAATAGGGTCTTTTAGAGTCAGATTCCTGAGACTATACCATTGATGTTCATTTTTGAATTTATTCTATAAATTGAGAAGTTCACGTTGCACGAGCTGACAGAGATGCGTCTCAATAGTCAATAGGATATCATCTAAAGACTCCTTACTCAGTCCATCTTTACTGAACTGAATTTGATCTTTTTAATTTCTAGATGCAAATCCTAAAGAACGACAACTTCGATTACAATTCCATCGAGCACATTTATGATAGACTTGTAACCTTTTGCCTTCACCTTTTGGCATAAGAGCTTCTTCTAAGACTAAGCATAAAAGAAACAAAATCATTTGCAGAATCACCAGATAATCGAACCTTGGCTTCGATTACCAAACGGATATCTGCAAGAATATTACTCAACATCAATAGCCTTAGTCTTTCACACCGTACTTTGTAAATCTTAAGTAAAGCATTTTAAGGCAATGAAGGAAAGTATTTTTTAAGGTTGGAAAGAATGCAATCAATTTTGAAAGAAAGTGAAAAAGAAAAGAGATGAATGCACGGTTTGAAGGACAGTTTTTAAGGAACTAAGAAACTGACTTTAATAGTCACGGAGTACCGTATCCGCCACTTGGCCGGGAAATAAAATCACACTGAAGAAAAAAATGAAAAGAAAAATAAGAAAAAAAAATAAAATACGAAAGAAAATAAAAGCAAAAATAAAAAAGTCAAAAGATAAAAATGGAAAACAATTAAAATATAGTACAGATAGATTTAACTCTATCAAGCATGATAGAAAAGGGATCTTGTCTAGGTACATAGAGTGGTCTACCTTTTTCACATAGCTTTTCAGCCGCTATCCATTCACTTTGAAAATTCACCCATCAATAAGGTCCTCGATTTCGACAGCACCATTAGAAAAAAAGTTCCTTACCGTAAATGGACCAGTCCATCGAGATCTCAACTTTCCAAAGTGTAAATGCAATCGAGAATCATAAAGATAGACCCGTTGATTTAGCTTGAAGTGTTTCCTTGAGATCTGTTTGTTATGAGCTGCTTTCATTTTAGCTTTGTAAATTTTGGAGTTGTCATATGCATCATTTTATAGCTCTTCTATTTCTGACAATTGTAACTTTCTCTGAATACCTGCAGCACTGAAATCAAAGTTAAAGGCTTTGACAGCCCAATAAGATTTATGCTCTAGCTCAACAGGTAAATGGCAAGCTTTCCCATAAACATATCGGTATAAAGACATTCCTAAGATAGTTTTGTATGCAGTGCGATATGCCCATAATGCATCAGAAAGACGTAGAGATTAATCTTTATGATTTGGGTTAACTGTCTTTTCTAAAATCTGTTTAACCTTTTTATTTGCTAGCTTGGCTTATCCATTTGTCTGTGGATAGAAATTAGTAGAAACTTTGTGAAGAACACCATACCTGCGCATCAAATCTTCAAAAGAATAGTTATAGAAATGTGTTCCTTGGTCACTAATGATGACACATGGCTATTGATAAGGGCAAATGTGTTATATATTTTCTCATATTTTTATTTTGATATTTTATGGTTTTATGATAATAGATGGCTATTTATGTGAATTATTGTTATTTATAGGGACTTAAAAAAAATATAAAGACCAAAGTTTTCAAAACATGAGTCCATCGCCTCTACGCTATAAGGATTTTCACCCATCTTTAGAACAGTGATCGAAATAAGAAAATAAAAAAAGACGACCTGTTGAAGTCACAGCTAGCGCTCTAGCTTCAAACCTGCATCGTGCTAACGACAGGCCAGAGCCCCAGCGCCATCACTCCACTGCTCTAGCGGTGCGACCTTCTACACGTAGTGCCTCATCGATAGAATGCAACGCTCCAGTGGTAGTACAAGTCCTAATCCGACGAGAATTGAGATTTTCAAGCTCATATCAATCCCTATAAAAAAGCCCCTTGACCCTAAACGTTAAAAATCACTGAAGATACATTCAAGAACACCAAAAATACAGAGCACGAGTCTTGGAGAGCAATAGGAGTTTGATTAAAGCAACTTTAGAGAGAGATTCAAGGCATTTTTCGGCATCAAAAGTATCTTAGGCTGCGTAATCAAGAAAAATTCGACTTCTATATCGGTTTGCTATTGATTGTATCATAATTTATTATTATTTTTACTGCTATTTTCTTGTAGCAATGAACTAAATTTATTTTCTAGGGTTAATACTTAAACTCAATATGTGTGCTTAATTGCCATATCTTTTGAATATTTAATAAACTTAGTTCTTTGATATTCAAATTACTTGATCTTAATGCTTCAATATATCTGGCCAATATATTGTGAATGCGTTGGTAATATTGTTGATAAACTCGGAAGAGGAATCATAATATTTAGACCCAGGTAATTTGATGCATGATTGTAAAGTAACATTCAATACTGCATATGCAAGTTTCAATTTAGGATAGGAATATACCTAATTAGCATGTATGATCAATAAGACTTAATCTTAATGAATCTTAATTTATTACAAATACTATATGAATATAGGTATTTTGTAAATTAAGGTATACTTGCATGACCTTGGAAGAGGCTTATGAATACATTAGTGTCTTGATCAATAACAAATACTAAGAGAGTTAAATATTAAAGATTAATCATTAGAAAGCATATTGAGGGATACTATTAATCCTAGGTTTTCTCTATATTGCTATTACCTAATTCTCTTTGCATTGTGTTATTGCTTTTATATTTTCTACATTCATTCTTAGAATTTTTTTATTTTTCTGAATAATTATTAGAAAGATATAATTTTAGTATTTAGTTAAAAAGAAGAAATTATCCCTGTGAGTTCGACATTCGACTTATTAAGTCCCTTTATTACTTGTTATGATAGCATATACTTGCACTTAATTATAAGATATAGAAATATCGCATCACGTACCGTACCTAGATAACACTTTTTCTTTTAAGAATTTTGCCACAATTGTATTATCATTAGTACGAAAAGCTACAGCCTTCATCCATTTTGGTACATAGTCAATAGCTAGAAGGATGTAAAGATAGCCAAAAGATGAGGAAAAATCAATACCCCAATAATCAAATATCTCAATAACAAGAATAGGGTTAAGAGGCATCATATGTCTTCGAGATAAAGTATATAACTTTTGGCATCTTTCATAAGAACAACAAAAATTATTAGTGTCTTTGAACAAAGTGGGCGAGTAAAGACCACACTGTAAAATTTTTGTAGCTGTCTTCTTAATAGAAAAATGACAAGTAGTACTATGAAAAAAATTTAAGACACTAGAAACTTCACTTTCAAGAATGCAACATCTCATAATGTGATCAAGGCAGTATTTGAAAAGATATAGATCATCCCAATAAAAATTATGTACCTCAACCAAAAACTTACACTTATCTTGTGCACTTCAGTTAGATGGAAGTTCACCACAAACCAAATAATTTACGATATGTGCGTACCAAGGTATTTGGCTTATAGTGAAAAGATATTCATCAAAGAAATCATCTCAAATGCGTGGTAAATTAGTGGAGTCAGTGAACTCAAGATCAAATAAATGATCAGCAACAATATTTTCAATACCCTTCTTGTCTTTGATGGCTAGATCAAATTCCTACAAAAGAAGAATCCACCTAATTAAACGGGCTTTAGTATCCTTATTAGAAAGAAGGTATTTAAGGCCGCGTGGTCAGTAAAAATAATAATAGGTGAACCAATCAAATAAAAATGGAATTTGTCTAAGGCAAAAACAACAGCTAGTAATTCTTTTTCAGTAGTAGTGTAATTTATCTGAGCATCATTCGAAGTTCTACTAGCATAATAAACAACAAAGGGTTTTCCCTTTCTTCGTTGCCCAAGAATTGCTCTTAAATTATAATTACTTGCATCAAACATAATCTCAAATAGGAGGTTCCAATCCGGTGATTGCATGATAGGAGCGGTGGTGAGTTTGGCAATGAGTGTTTAGAATACCTCCTCACACTCTCTTGTCCATGTAAATTTTGCATCTTTTAGCAAAAGGTTACACAATGGTCTAGATATGGCATAAAATGTTTGTATAAACCTTCTATAAAAGCCAGCGTGTCTAAGAAAAGATCAAACATCTTTTATAATTTTTGGTGTAGGTAATTTAGAGATTAATTCATTTTTGGCCTTGTCAACATCTATCCCTCTTTCAGATACAATGTGCCCCAAAACCATTCCTGAAGATACCATAAAATGACATTTCTCTCAATTTAGCACAAGTCCTTTTTCTTCACACCTAATCAAAACAGCTTTCAAGTTAAGTATACATAAATCAAAAGAATTATAAAAAACAATCAAATCATCTATAAAACCTTCCATGCATTTTTCAACCATATCAAAGAAAATACTTAGCATACAACGTTGAAAAGTATTGGTGCATTACATAATCTAAATGGCATTTTATGAAAAACATAAGTACTAAAATGACATGTAAAAGTAATTTTTTTTCTTAATCTTCTATAACTATCTCAATCTAGTAATAACCTGAATACCCATCAAGAAAGCAATAAAAAGGATGTCTAGCTACACATTCTAAAATTTGATCGATAAAAGGCAATGAAAAATAGTCTTTCCTAGTGGCTGTGTTTAATTTTCTATAATCAATGCATATTCGTCAACCACTTACTATCCTAGTTGGTACAAGTACCCCATTCTTATTTTCTATAACAGTACCCCAGATTTCTTATGAACTACTTGAGTTGGACTTACCCATTGACTATCAGAAATTGGGTAGATTATACCTGCATCTAATAGTTTCAAGACCTCTTTCCTCACTATTTCTTTCATTGTTGGGTTAAGTTTTCTTTGTGACTCTTTACGAGGTTGGGCACCTTCCTCTAAATGAATTCTATGGGAGCATATCAATGGAGAAATACCTTTAATATCAGCTATGGTCCAACCTAGTGTAGACTTATGTTATTTTAACAATTTTATCAAATTTTCCTATTGTTTAGCACTAAGTTCAGAAGAAATGATGATAGGAAATGTATCACCTAGTCCTAAGAATGTGTGTTTCAAACCTTTGGGAAGTGGAGAAAGCTTAACTTATGTGTCTCGAGGTTTGATGGTTTCGATTTCTCCCTCTCTCGTGGCAACTCTTTAAAGCGTGGTTGTCAAAATCGAGTCCCTTTATCCTCTGAGTCAAAAATACTAAACACATCGGTTGTTTCATCAAGATAATACAATTCTTCAAAATCAAAATCAAAGAGGTTTTCTAAAAAATCAGAGCCATGATTTTTGTAAGCTTCCTCTGCTACAAGTGTGTCTATCATATGAATGATAACATCCGTCTTCTTCTCGTGGTTGCTTGCCAGTATAGAAAATGTTCACCTCAAGAATCATATTTCTAAAAGATAATTTCTACAATTTCTGCAATTAATAAGAGCGTTAACAATGGCAAGAAATTGTCTCCTTAAAATAAGAGGAATTTTAGACTCCATGTTAACCACAAAATGAATATCTAAAACAAGAAAATCATCAGGGTAGTAAAATTTATCAATTTGCAACAAAACATCTTTTACTATTTCTTGTGGTTTTTTGATTGATCGGTCAGCTAATTGTAGGACTACAAATATAGGTTTAATCTCACTAAGTCCCAATTGCAAGTAAATAGAATAAGACATTAAATTTACACTTGCTCTTAAGTCCAACAAAAATTGACCAAACTCATGTGTCCCAATTTGGCAGGAGATTGTAGGACATCTTGGGTCTTTATACTTCGGTGGTGTCTTTTGTTCAATTACTGCACTTACCTGTTTTGCCAAAAATGCAGTTTTCTTTACATGGTGTTTTCTTTTGATATTGTATAGATCCTTGATGACTTTGGCATAAGTTGGAACCTACTTAATCAAATGCAACAAGGGAAGATTAATCATGACGTGTTTCAAATATTCTAAAATCTCACCTTGAATTTCTAAATTTTTCCTAACAAGTCGAAGAGCTTGAGGAAAAGGCACTAGGATTGAAAACTTATTTTCAGGCTCTTTTTCCACTGTTGGCTTTTTTTCAAAGGGGGTGTCTTTACTATTTGTAAATGTGTTAGTTGTAGAAGTAGGCTCACTCACAATCTTATCACTTCGAGTAGTAATGACATTGACTTCTTTGAGATTTTGTGCATCAGAAGTAGAAGCTTGTGCCATGAATTGTCCTTTTGGATTGGATTGAGGTTGAGATGAAAACTTACCTCGCTCTTGTACAGTTAAGGCATTGGTCAACTTAGTGATTTGACTCTTGATTTCTTTCTTTTCGTCTACCAAATGTGCAAGAATTATTTCAAATTTTTTATTAGTTTTACTTTGTGCCTCTATAAATGTTTGTAATGTATCCTTTAAAGGACTCCTAGTTAGTTGTGCATTATATTGAGGTGTAATATAAGACTTAGGTGTTTGTTATTCTTGTTTCCAATGGTTGTTGGCTTGTTGGTAAGATTTCCAACTAAAGTTTGAGTAGTTTCTTCAGCTAGGATTATAAGTTTCAGAGTAGGGTGAATAAGGCTTCTTGTACATCCCTAGGAAATTACATTGTTCCACTCCTCCACAGACAAAACAGACATTATGTGACTCAACCCTAGTAACCGTATGGGTGACCCTTCTATCTTTGGTTTTCAAGGCCTCTAATTCCCTAGTTAAGACCTCTAACTAGGCTTTAAGGCTATCCTATTCCCTAAGATGAAAAATGCTATTGGGTCGTAACCTATTTGTGCTTTCAGTAGTGCTAGGTCCAGTTCATGTATGGGCTTTCTCGACTAAGTCATTAAGGAATCCTATGGCTTCCTCAGGATCTTTGTGAAGAAACTCCCCATTACACATCATCTCAACAAATTGGCGCTTCTTAATTGTGAGTCCCTCATAAAAATAGCTAACCAAATGCCAACTTTCATACCCATGGCGAGGGCACAGATTTAGTAACTCTTTAAACCTTTCCCAAGCTTGATATAAGGTTTCACTATCTTTTTGGGAAAAGAAAAAAATTTGTCTTTTGAGGCCATTAGTTTTGTGTATTGGGAAGTATTTATTGAAAAATGCTTGGGTTATTTTTGCCCAAGTTCCTATAGACCTCGGCCTCAAAGAGTATAGCTAACTTTTTGCTTTGTCTTTCAAAGAAAAAGGAAAAACTTTAAGCCTAACAATGTCTATGGCGTCAGGTTAGCTATGGAAGGTGGCAATTACCTCTTCAAAATTCCTAATATGTACATAAGGATTTTCATTATATAGACCATGAAAAGTGGGCAGAAGTTGTATCATTCCAAGTTTAAAATCCGAATGTGGTATGTTAGGTGGAAATATAATGCATAATGGTGTAGCTGTGCGAGTAGGATGCAAGTAATCTTTTAGAGTTCTAATGGTGTTATCCTTGTGTTGGCTCATTGTGTTGGAATTACAAGATGAACTAGATGGTGAATTCTCTTCCCTTACAAATTATGGTGATGGTTCTAGTTCTATTTCTCTCACAAATCTTCATCGTTTATCTATAAGTCGATGCATACATCCTAACAAATATATATATATTTAATGAAGGAAATTCTCAAGAAAAAATTAAAAAGTGAAATAAAACATAACAATAAACATAAATGAGTTAGGTGGTAAGACCGACCATGAAATTTAAATATAATAAATGAATAAAAGATAACAAACTGTAAAGTACAATAAATAAATAAAAATATAATAAATAAGTACAATAAATAAATAAAAGAAAATAAACTGCAAAGTACAATAAATAAATAAATAAAACGTTAGGCGATATAACGAGCCATTAAAACAGAAACAAAGTGCAATAAATAAATAAAATAAAATAAAGTGCATTAAATAAATAAAGTATAATAAAAAAATAAAAGTGCAATAAATAAAGTGTAATAAATAAATAAAGTGTAATAAATAAATAAAGTGCAATAAATAAATAAATAAAAATGAACTAAGTTAGGCGGTAGAACCAGCCATTAAAATAAAATAAAATATGACAAATTAACTAAAAAACATAAAGTGCAATAATAAATAAAAGAAAATAAAGTGCAAAGTACAACAAATAAATAAAAAAAATAGTACAAAGTACAATAAATAAATAAAAAAAATGAACTAAGTTTGGCGTAGAACCAACCATTAAAATAAAATAAAATACAACAAAATAACTAAAGAAAATAAACTGAGTTAGGTGGTAGAACTAACCATGAACAATAAAATAAATTACAACAAGAGAAATAAATTTAAGAACTAAAATTTTAAAAAGAAAACAAAATAATCAAAGTTACAGTTTTAGTATTGATAAACGCAACCGACTTTCGCTTAATGTGCCTCCTCGGCTATGGCGCCAAATTTTGTTTATGCTCAAAAGCTAATACGGCTATCGCAGTATAGATTGAGGTGTCGATCCCACGAGAAATATTTTGGTAAAATAGGTTGGTGAAGTAAAATATTAAAACAGTAGCAAGGAGAAAATTAACTAATTGGTTTAAGTGAATGAGATAGAATTGTCTATGAATTAAGGAGAAATCTTATGATGATTTAAGCAAGACTTTGAGAATCAGAATTATTCTTTATAAATCTACTCTACACTTTGATTTAATGTTTATAACTCAATTGAAAGTTTTCATTCCAAACAATCAATCGGAAGATGTGTAAAATATAGCACATTTAATAACACATGTATTTGATATGACTAAACTCTTTGCAAACATTAACATAAATCATGTTTATTTATACAAGTTATCTAAGATCGACAATATATCATTTTGACAATATTGCAGTAAAAGATTAACTTGAATATCAAATAATTATTGTCTTTACGTGTTATCCAAGATCAACAATATATCGATTGATAATATTCCAGTAAAATATTAACATGTAAAACAATGTAACCAATAATAATTATAATTCAACAAGAATCACATAAAGAAAGTATAACTGAAAATATATGAAACATGAGAATTATAAGAGTTTAGGCACAAATAAATTTATAAACATTTGTAGCTATTAACAAAGAATCAAAGTATAGAAGTAGATTTATTACACATAAAAGTTCATCTCTTAGTCTTGCCAAGAACTCTAGCTTAGATTATAATACATGTTAATGAGAAGAAAATAAAATAGAATTATCTAATGTTGAAAATGTCATAAGAGTGTCCTTATATAGGCAATGAATGAAAATAAGTTAAGTGTCACTTCAATCTTTAATAATTTAGGCCAACCACTCGTTCACCCACTTGCAGCACCTTTTTGATAATAGAAATAACCAATATATCCTTTTGACCGCCATAAAAGTTGTATCATTTTGTCTCTTTTTTCTATAGTCGCCAAGTTCATACAAATTGGATGAGTATCCAATGAGATATGGGCAAAATGCCAAAGATATGTCAGATTTCGGCCAATAACCCTTTTACCCATTTGCAATACAATTTTGTCTATGATAACGGTTGCTTTGGACTTTACCATCAACATAAAAGTTGTTGATGATAATTAAGTCAGTATTTCATAACTTCAATAATTATACCAATTGGGTATATATATTGTGAAATATGGTCCAAATATATGAGTTAGGTCAAGCTGAACGAAAGTTATAACCCAATTCTAATGTATCTCAATGTTTTGCCCATAACATGTTAGATTTGGCTTTTCAACTGTTTTTCAAGTTTGTGTAAGATTGAGTCATGTTACTCTAAGCTCAATAATTTCTTCATTTTAATTTCTACATTAAGAGTTATGTCCATTTTACCTAAATATGTGCAAATAACATTCATTAATCACAATTTAAAGAGAACACTTTATTTCAAGCTAAAAATACAAAAATGTTAAAATTAGTGACATTAAATGGTGACTGAATCTCTTAATAAATATGTTTTTTCATGTGTTCATCAACCAGTTAGAGAAATTCTCGGCACCATTGAGTTAGTGTGCATTCAGTATGCGCACCAAAAGATTTGAAGATGACACCCTAGCTTAAACAAGTCAAATAAAATAATATTATGAGATGAAAGCAAAAAATATTATTAAATCGCTAATAATGCATTTTAAATCATCGGTATAATATTTATACAATTTTTAATTTAAAATGTCCTCCCACTGTTTTACATAATCCCTTTAATCTCTCAAAACATGATAACGACAGTTTAAACTATTTTAAACTATGCAGCGGGAAGTGGACCCTATTGGTATTTTACTCGGGCCACACATTGTAGCGATCTAAACCTTTATAAATCCAACAAGTAGACAACTCTTGTCAATTCATCTGATGCAACTCTTACTCTTGATTGTAAACACACCTTATCCATACACTGTAGCGATCTAGGGTAAGTGTATTCCAGATTAACTTATCAATGATCAAATATATGCTACTGGTATTACCTGCACACTACAGCGATCTAAGGCAATACTTTTGCATATATTTTCCTCATCTCAAGTTTAACCCGTATAGTCTAAATCACACCGACCAATTCTCTCACACTATGGCAATCTTAGGAAAGACCGATATGATCCAGCTAACACCGTTTTGATAAGACGGATCATCAATAAAATACTATCTCATAATATAATATTATTCAATCTAATTAAGAGAGATTTTTACTTTTATTTATTTATTTATTATTTTTTTTAGTAACACAAAGACTTAATCCCCATCTTATGATGAGGTAATTCTCAATCATATGTCAATTTATGTGTAAGCACAACTAACCCCCACAAGTAGGGCTCCCATTGTGTTTACCAACAAAAAAAAATGATCCCGGTTTATAATACAATCTAATAACTCTTATCATTGTATCTTATAAACCCCCACATGATTAAAATAATATTTTTAAATTTTTAAAACATAATTAAAATTAGTGTCGTCGGTGCCTCGGTACTGGGTTTATTGTTCGGCAGCACCGAGGGGCACATATCCTAGCGCCGTGGCGGCTAGCTTCTGGCGCTGCGGCGCTCAACATCCAGAGCTGTGGCGCGAATTTCATAACTTGTGTGTTGAGGCACCCAATGCCGTGGGGCCCGTTACCCAGTGTTGAGGCAATAGAACAAAAATTCTCAACGCCTCAGCACTGAGTAGTCATGGCTGCGGCACTTCAGTGCTCCCCACCTTTGGTATACCCATTTCAACAACTTAGAATGCACCATTTGAGCACCAGAACATAACCAACAACAATTTCACACTAAAAAACACCCAATATCAACTCAAATAGCTTTGATACCATTTTGTGAGTGATTTTAAAGTTCGAGTGCATGCATGTAGGTATCTGTCTATCATTCAAATATGCATATGTATCACATACATATATGCGTAGTGGATGAGAAAATACTAATTTCCTAATGATAAACACAAATAAGTTTTACATGTTATGTCATAAATGTAAACTACATAATGATTGAGAATTTATTACCTTGACAAGCCTTTGGTTTTTGGTCGAACCAGAGTACCCGCCTTGAAGCAAGTCATTCACAATTCTAGTTCCTCAACATGGTGGGCTTCAAGAAACTAGAATAGCAGCTTTTCCAGCAAAGAATTCAACTCTTGAATCTTTGTTTCTACCTTGTAGTATAGGTGGCCAAAAATGGTAGGAAAATGGGAGAAGTTTATTTTGTGCTCTTAACACTTAGCCAAAATCTCACACTTCTCTCTCCAAATGCCTTAACTGTATCCCTTTCAAAATGGGCATCATATTACTCATTTATTTATTTTTCAATTAATGGACAACACTTGTCCATTTTAATTAAATAATGGCCTCTATTATTATATCAATGTTTGCCATTAGTATTTTGTTTATTATTATTTACAATAAACCAAATGAAAACAAAACAAAATGGGAAATCATTTAGATGAACTTGGTCTAAATGTAGGCCAAATGGGAAACACTTTCTCATTAGCAAGAAACATGTTAAGGCTTACCATTTACTAGTGCCACATATTTATTCTTATTATATCATTTAATTTATATTAAACAAATAATTTAATCATGGTAGAAACACATGCCAATTTAAATAAAAAATGAATTGTTTGATTTCAATTTAAATAATAATATCATATTATTATTATTATTATTATTATTTTATTCAATAAACATTTTAATGAATAAAATAATGACATTATTTGTCCAACAAATAAAGTCATTTTGGTAATTTCTAAGTCAAACAATAATTGGTCCACAATGTGCTATGTGTCAGCATCTCATTGGTCAATAGCCAATTGTTAACTAATTGATGTAATTAACTCTTAAGTCTTGACACGTGCATGACCGGACAGAGACAGAAGTAAATGTCTGGTCTGCTAGAATTTTCTCGATCGAACTATTCAATCCGATACGCTGGCCCAATGCACAACGAGTACACTTCATATCTAGGTCCACTCTCAATTTGTCAAATAGAACTATTCTGTGAGTTCGAGATCGAAGCCCCACGTATACGTCATAGATATTATAAATCAGTGCAGTAGACCATACAAGTTGAAGTCATAGTGCATACGTATAATCCTTTCACCAATTATATCCTGGCAGAGCGGGGATATAGGTCACTACCATCAAATCCCTATGTGATCATCCATGAACTTATCTCTAGATACGTATCTTGACGGACAATATATGCAAATACTTTTACAATATTGTTTAACCCTGTGGGAAACTCTTTTCTTGGGTTTATTGGTTATGGCTATAAGACTTTCCAAGATATAGTCTCTAAGCATTCGAATACATATAACTCATTCATGTGAGTTGATGAATTCCATATCTATACATACTAAACTCCATAAGCATCGAACTATACCCAGTAACACCCAACGGTCACACCATGAAAGGTCTATGACATATCTGGAACCAAAGTATGATTGATTACTTACAAGTCCACTATGGTACTCAGGTCAAAGGATCACGTATAGTACTCAACTCGAGAAGACCTTCCATTGAAGGCTTTATGTGATGTCTATTAGGGTGCTCGTGGAATCTGTTTAGTATTCAATTCTTACTGAATACTTGTATGTTATACAAACTTCCTATAAGCCCATGATTAGGCAAGAGTAACCACCTAGACCATCTAGGTATAGTATACACTAGTCTATATAAAAAGATTCCATCGACAGACCTACATCGATGAATTAAGATAAAAAAATACATAATTTGATAATAGACTTATATAATAATATTTCTTAGCACCTATTGTAACTCTTGCAATTATGTTATTATTAGTGTACTCTCAGGTCTTTGTACCGTTACAAATAAGGTTCTAACTTTTAGACTTCACTGGTTATTATAACATTCTAACTCTTCAGCATTTAGAGTTTTTCAGTGATGCTAACTCTTAGCATTGATCTAAACTTTTTTAGACCAAATTTGAACTCCTTCAGATCATATAATGTATGTAGCGTCACAAGCATTTAATAATCGTAATTAACGATTTAACAAGTAATGTACTATATAAATGTTATGAAATAAAATATTCATACAATAATAGAATGACACATGAGCACAAATCCCAACATATACGTAGATTATATGATCACAAATTAGTTCAACTTGAGAATCATGTTAAAGACCTAAGAAATACATTTGAGATCTTAAGGAAACACAATATGAAACTAAATCCTAAAAAGTGTGCCTTCACCATTGAATTGGGGAAATACTTAGGATTCAAAGTTTGCTATAGAAGAATCAAGGCCAATCCAAATAAAGTTTGAGCAATCTTTGAGATAAAGTCCTTAAGGACTAGCAAAGAAATTCAAAGGTTAACAAGTCTAATTGATGCTTTTAGTAGATTTGTTTCTAAATTTATTGACAAATGCTTTAATTTTTCAAGCTATCAAGAACAAAGAGAAGACGATGTGGACTCTATAATGTAAGGAAGCTTTCAAAAGCTTAAAGCGTACCTAGCTTAGCCACTCCACCTTATAGTACTGTAGATTATGGACCAATTGATCATATACTTGATGGTCTCGGCACATGCAATAAGCACAATTTTGGTCAAAGAGTAAGAGAGAGCCTAGAGATCTATATACTTTGCTAGTAAGGCCTTCACATATCTTGAAATTCGCTACCCTTCAACTAAAAAGCTGGCATTGGCACTAGTCATGGCAAGATGAAAACTACAGACATACTTTTAAACCTATACCATAATTGTCCTTACTAGCCTTGAGATAGATCTCTATAAGCCTATTGGTTTGTTGTGATGTGAGTGTTTATCCTAAGTACAAGTGCACACTATCACTAACAAGTAATAAAGAGTGAGGGGTGTCGATCCCATGAGGACTAGTACTTTGCTCTATTCAAGTATTAAAATTGATTCTCTTATTTTTATTTAAATAATTAATTTAATTGAAAAAAAAACTAATTATCAAATTAATAACTAAGCAAGTCACAAATTCCAACTCTCTCAATGATAAGTGAAGTCTAGGATGTGTAGTTATCCCTTAACCTGTGTTTGTTATAGATATATTTTGAAAGTCAATTCCTTGGTTAATTATTGGTTACAACACTAGGCTCGTTGCAAGCTTTTTTGGATGATTAAGTGATTATACCCACTCAACCCAATATCTATATTCTTATGATATCGAGATTAAATAGAATTCATTAAGTACAAGTTGTCTTAACTATGCATGTCAACTAGGTATATTCATATCATAATTGAAACTTGTAAATGTTATTCTAAACTATTCAATAGGATGCATTTTTCAAGTTTATCTCAATGAATCCAAGGTTTATACAAAAGATTGACCAGATCAAATGTAAGCATTAAGTACCAACAAAATGAATAAAAACCAAGTTCATGCAAGTTGAAATACTTACAAACATATAGTTCCTTTTCCTCATGGAAGGACCAGACCAACCAAGAGATCAGATCAGATGAAGGGGAGAGAGAACGCCCAGTCCTGTGTCAGCAATTGAACCAATCGATGCCTGTTGCTTCATCTAGGAGAAAAGAATCATAGATATGCCGGTCATTAGAAGTAAAACTACAATCCTAGACAAGTGAAATTTGTTTAATATAATAAAGTTCAGAAAATAAATTACAAAATAAAACATAATGAAACCGAGTTTAGATCAACAAATATAGAAAGGAAGTTCAGATGATCTTCCCAAGTCTTGGCTCTAATGCTTCTCTTACAAGTAATAACCTCCCTTGATGATGTTGATCCTTCTCCAAATAATTTTCAAGTGCTGAAATGTGTTTCCTAAATGTGAGAGTTTTGACCTAGAGCATACTCTCTAAATGCTGAGATGAAGGTGAAACGTTCCTTCCATAAAAATTTAAAAGAGTTACTTTTTATAATGCATGAAATAACTATATCGTTGCAGCATTTTCCTTTATAACATAGTTGTATTACAAGATGTCATGTACAGACACTATGACGTTGAGGCATTCTAGTGTTGCTATATGCCATAATTGATACTGAGGCGTTGATAAAGTAGTGCAGCAGCGTTGCCTTCCAACGATAGGGCTTTGGGGATCTTGAAAACTTTCTGCCTTCTACGCTACTCATCCTCCATGTCAATGCTTTGGCATCCAAATTTCCAGAAACATTAAGGCATTTAATGCTCAACACTGTGACGTTCATCATTCATGGATGAACACTGGCGTATTTTCTTCATGAATATAATCCCATTCGTTCCTTTTTTGCACTTTCATCTTTAAATTTCTACTCTTCAAACTTTTTTTTGCTGCTTTTCTTTCCATTTAGGCCATTTATGTGCTTGTCCTACAAATTCAACACAAGTATTCATAAATAAATTACAATTACTCAAAAAGGGTAATAATCAAAGCTAAAATAGGAAAATATTGTATATCCATTTTACGCTTATCAAAGCCCACCTTTCTAGGCAGTTGATAAATTGGGCAATCAAACTTAGTGACTTTGTGTTTTCAAAATTATACACACGCAAATTGTAACCGCATGTGCAGGGGTTGTGATCAAGTAATAAAATAATAAGTAAGTATCATTCTCACGAAGATTGTGAAAGTGTACTGTATATAGGGTGAGTGTGTGCATTTTAATTTTATTTTCACATCACACATGCATAATGTACGTAGCGGAATATAAATCAAACATCTTATTACACTAATGAGATTTAGAAAACTCACTATTGAAGCGTTCTTTACTTAGTTCTAGTCAAGGACAGGGTGTGAACAGTAACTTTCCTTCCTCGGCATGAATTTGATATTGAAGCAACTATTGCTTCCTTTAATATTCAACCTAAACTATATGTATTGTTTGCTTCAAATGTTTTTGCTGTACATTACAAATGCAAAAATAGCCTTTTAAATAGCAAAACCTGCCCCCCCTAATAAGCTTATGAAATGCATTTAAAAGCTAAAAATAATAAGCATGACAAGGCTTTTTAATTTTCCACTTCATGCTATGCAATAAACTTGGTAGGATTATTAATATGCTATCTGAATATATGAAAAATTAGTGGCCATTTGTGTTTGTTATTTTATTAACAAAAAGCCACCTCTTGCTAAGCCAAAAGCATGACAAAGATTCGACCAAATTGCCTTTGTGAACTTATGCCACCATATGGTTTGTTAATAAAATAACAATGGCTATTTCTTGAATTCATTATTTTGGCCGAATCTAAAAGAAATGAGTGTCCATGTTCAAGCTAAATTCACGCTAGCTCATACAATTATCTTATATGGTTGAATGGTATTTTAAGTACATACCTTAACCTGCTTAATATTTTAAGCATACAAATTATTTATTTGGCCAAATTTTAATTATTAACAATTAATAATCAAATGGGCCATTCAAATCATGCCATTAAAAATTAATGGCATGACACGTGGCATTTAATGGAAAGGATAAAGTGGCAAGTCTCACTTGCTAAGATCCTGGGCTTAACACTTAAGCCTTGTCAATTTGTTGAGAAAACCTAAAATAACAAGTATACTGCATATAGTGAGACTCCCTAAGTTCACTCTTGTTTGTCTTACGAAACTCTTCTGTAAGTCTATAAATGATGCCCCATACATACATTATAGAAATAACAAAATGGCGTGTTGAACCATACAAGTTAAGTTTAATACATATTCTTATAATCTCTCTGTCATTTATATCCTGGAAGGAGACATAGATTATCACCACCAAATCTCTATATTTTCAATCGTGAACATTTATATTTTTATAAACAATATCTACAAACACTTTTACAATATTTTTTATCCCATGGGAAACTCTTTCCCAGGTTTATTGTTTATGACCATAAGACTTTTTGAAATACAATCTTGGAGCATCAGGATATACAACTCACCCATATAAGCTGATGGATCCAATATCTACATATATCGGATTCCATGAGCATTGGACTATACCCAGTGACACCTAATAGTCAGACCATGAAAGGTCTCTGACATGTGTGGAACCTAAGTATAGTTGAGCATTCACAAGCCCACCATAGTGCTAAAGTCGAGGCACCACAAATATTACTCAACTCTAAAAGATCCTCCATTGATGGCTTTAAGAGATGTCTATTATAGATCCTAATTGATTTTGTTCAGTACCCAGTCCTCACCGAATACCTAGTTGTCTATACGGACTTCCACTAAGTTCATGGTTTGCTAAGACTAATCATTTAGACTATTCAGATATAGACAGACACCTATCTATATTAAATAAGGGTTTCACTGACAGACTCGCATTAGTGAAGATAGATTAGAAATATAACATTCAAGAACATACTTGCACAATGACATTTCTTAGCACTATTTGCAACTAATTGCAATTATGTCATTACTAATATACCCTTGGGTCTTTGTCCCATTTCAGACAAAGCTCTAACTCTTTAGATTTCACTGACTCTTATAACTTGCTAACTCTTAGCATTGATAACTCTTAGTCCTAGTCTAAAATCTTTTAGACTAGATTTAAAATCCTTCAGATTATACAATGTCTAAAATGTTACAAGAATCTTACCATATAGATTTAATATTAATGATTTATTTGAAATGTTTATTGTATAAATATTAAACAATTAATATTCATGCAATATTGGAATGGTACATAAGCACCATTTTTAATAGATTTGTATCCTAAATTAATGCTAAGTATTACGGTGTTGACAACTAACTTTATCTAGGATAAATTAAAGACTAAGTTGAAATTATGGAATTAAATATGCTTAAACTTAATAATATGGTAAATTAAAGATATGAGAGTTCTATGGTAATGGGTTCTAAGAACTTGATTCCATTCTACTATTCCTATGTTCTTTATTATTAGTAATTAACAACTAATCTTATGTATTCATTAATCAAGAGTTTAGTCTAATCTCATTATCTCTCCCCAAGTGTCAAATGAGAGCCTATACATATACAACTAAGTTGATATCCCTATCTAACTCGTTGTATATACATGCATTAAGTTACCCTTAAATGATTACTCTAAGTCTATTAGTCTCCTAACTCAATAAACTCAAAGTTATGCCTTTTAAGACTAACACGTGGATTAAACTCTCCTAAATATATAACCCAAGCATTTAAAACATCTAATCAATTTGCCAATCAAATTAGAAACATTAAGCACATAAAATGTATAAATAAATAAACACAAGATAGTCATAAATCACATAACAATATGAAAATATAGTATTCAATAGAGTTTCATCAAGCCCTAGAACATATGATCTAGTTTTTTATAGTGAAATACTCAATTACATTAATCTAAATGTTTACAAAAGTAATCATATTTAAACAACATAAATCATATTGAACAATATTACATTATGAGAAATTTTTTTATTATGATCCGCCTTATCAATACAGTATTAGACAAGTCAGGTTGACCTTTTTCCAATATTGCTACAGCATGAGGGACTTGGTCGATTGGGCTTGGATTTACCGATTAAAAATGAGATGAGGCAAATATATGCGAATGTATTGCCCAATATTGCTACAACGTGAGGATAGTATCAGTAACATATATTTGATTATTGACAAGTTAATCTGGAATACACTTATCCAATATTACTATAGTGTCAGGATAAGGTGTATTTAGGCTTAAGTGGTAAGAGTTGCATAAGATGTAATTGACAAATATTGTCTACCTATTGGGTTTACGAAGGCTAATATTGCTATAGCATGAGGCCCGAGTAAATTTCAATGGGGTCTACTTCTTATTGTATAGTTTAAAAAAGTTTAAAATATCAACTTCCCATTCGAGAGATTATCGGGATTATGTAAAGTAGTGGGAGGACATTTTAAATTAAAATATATATAATTGTTATACCCATGATTTAAAATGTTTCATTAGCGATTTAATGTCTATTCTACTTACATCTCTTGTTAACTTTGGCCTGTCAAGTCTAATGACCACTACGAACTAGTTGTGTGCATAGTTGATGCAGTCCAACTCAAGGGTACTATAAATTACTCTGACGAAAAAATGAATCTCAGAAATATTCTAGATTCAGAAAATCTTGGATTTATTGTTGATCAAAGTTTTCCATAAGGTATTTTCGATGACACTTCCCTAGAGGATAAAATAGAGAGGGTAGACCCTCTTTATTAAGGTTATTTCATTTTTTTACTCCAAGTACATCTGGTGAGACCAGATGTGTGAGGAAATGAAGATGAGGCAGATACTCAGGATAAATCCTTAGAGGCAACATTTATCCAAAGATCAACAAGTGAGCAATGTAGATGAAAAGTGTTTCCACCACAGTAAGGTTGGGTATTAGAAATCTCACTACCCTAGAAGCTTTATAATTTTCAGGAAGACTCTCACAAGTTTATGTTTGATAAACATAGACATTTCTATAGGATATAATGCCAGTTCACGCTAGGTATGAGATACCGCATATCCCTCTCACATCTACAATATGTTGCAGGGATTGAGAGAGAGACTAGAATGCAATAGCTTATAAAAGTAATGTTTCTTACAGGTTCAATTTGTTCGGCAGCTTAACTTACTTCTTATATGCAATACAATAGTTGTATTGCATAATTAGTATAATATCCAAAACATCATCTGATAAACTATGTCCTTTCTTGTACTTGACAGTGAAGGATATCATATGAATATTATAAATAGTTTCTTATGTTCATGTGATGTGAATGATGTCTTATTAGTTGAATGTCAGTTAATAAATGGATATAATATACAATTATAAATTTTTGTATATTAGAATCCTTAAATGATACGAAGTTGTGGCATGTGAGTTTAGGTCATATAGGCGTGAGATGCCTAAATCATCTGGTTATGGATAGTTGAATTTCTATTCTGACCATAAAGACTTAACTAGTTTATGAATAATGTATTCATGAAAATGACCAAACATATCAGAATGTATATCACATCCCTTCGATTAGATCGAGGTGGTGAGTACATTAGCAGCAAGTTTTCTGTTTATTTAAAGAAGAATGAGATTATCACTTATTATAGTCCTCTGGGTACTACACAACATAATGATGTTTTGGAGAGGAGGAATCGAACTTTATTTGATATAGTCTGACTGATGATGGGTGTTACCAATCTATATCTGTGAGACTATGCTCCAAAATATCGCTGCTTATTAAGAAGAGTTCCATTTGAAGTTATTCCTTCTATTCCATATGAGTACAGAAAGGAAGGAAGTTGTATCTTAAATATGTTAAGACTTGGGGTTGTCCTGCTTACGTAAGAGTTATGCAGCAGGGTATCTTATTTTTGTGAGAGTTACTCAGTAGGAGAAACTAGCACCCAAAAAGTACAAGTATAGGTTCATTAAGTATCCTGTGAATTCAATATGATACTAATTATGTGATTCAGAGAAGCGAAGTGTGTTTATTTCTTTATTTACTACCATTCTAGAGAAATAATTTCTCATGAATCATGGGAATCATAGAAAGATTGAACTTTGTAAAGTCAATCTAGAAATCAATGAACCAAGGATAGGAACTCAGACTCAATTAAGCAGAGACCTTTTAGCACACTTCCCAGTGGTCCAAAAAGGATGTCTAGGTCACCTATTAGGTATATTTGATGCTTGAAAGTGAACTTGGAGTTTTCTTGGTAGAAGAAAATAATTCTTTGACTTATAGGGACACGATGTTAGACATCGATTCGAGAAACAACAAGAAGTTATGAAAACAAAAATTGACTCTATACATTAGAATCAAGTCTTGAACTTAGTTAAGCCACCCATGGGAATTATTCTCATTGGTTGTAAAATGTTTACAAATAGGTAGTGGGAGCCAGATGGAAGGTAGAGACCTTTTAGGCCTTATATTGGTTCTAAAAATGTAATCTTCAGTGATCTGGGATCAACTAAGAGGAAACTTTTAAAATAGTATTGATGCTAAAGTTGATTAAAATTTTATTGGCTCTTATAGCATATTATGACTTTGAAGTTTGGCAAATGGATGTAAAGACGGCATTCTTGAATGGCTACCTCGAGTAAGAAATATTCATAGAATAGCTTGAAGGTTTTATGTCTAGTCAAACTTCTGGTTTGGTGTGCAGGCTGAAGAAGTCCATTTATAGGCTTAAATAAGCCTCCTGAAGCTGGAATCATTATTTTGATGAGATAATCAGATTGTCTGGTTTAATAAAAAATGATGAAGAAGCTTGTGTGCATGAAAGGTTAGTGGGAGCATGATAGTATTTTTGATACTCTTTGTTGATGACGTACTAGTCATTGGGAATAGAGTCGGTATGTTATAATCGGTTAAAAGTAACTCGTAAGAATTTCTCCATTAAGGATTTGGGGAGATGCTTCCTATATACTGGTTATAAAGCTTTATAGAGATAGAGCTAAGAAGCCGATAGGACTCTCCCAAATTAATTCATATCAATAGCGTCTTAAAAGGGTACAGTTTTTTTAACTGTGAGTTAGTTAACGTATCTTTTAGATATGGTGTTCATCTTTCGAGGAGTATCTCTACAGATGGAAGATGAGAGAGTTAGAGTATCTAACACACCAGATACATCAGCTCTTCAGAGATTGATGTATGTTATGATGTGTTTGAGACCTAATATCAGTATTACTGTAAGAGTTATGAGCCGATACCATTCTGATTCAGGTGACCATTATTTGATGGTAATCAAACATATCTTAAGGTACCTTGTGGGTACAAAGGATAAGTTTCTCATATATGGAGAAAGTGACTTACAAATGAGAAGATGCACGGATTCAGAATTTTGTTTAACCTAGATGATAGAGAGTCTACATTTGGGCATGTGCGCATTCTCATTGGTACTAGGTGAGTTGAAATAGCATCAAACCTGTATTCACTGCTGATTTATTTTAGGCGCAGTAGAAAAATATAGTGTGGATTTGTAGGTTTATCGCTAAGCTTGGAAGGGTTCCAAGACAAATAGATTCTATCCTATAGTTTGGTGACAAAACTAGGCCGAGGTGCTAAAAGGACAGCAGTACTCTAATTATATTGAGAAGAGTCTCACATGACTAAATGGATCTTGGCTTAGGGAGATGTGATTATTTGTAAAAGTGTTCTATAAATAATTTAGCATACTCACTTTCCAAGGCCATGACTCCAAAAGTATTTATGAAACACGTAGAGTCGATGTGTATAAGATACCATCAGGAATGGCACTAAAGCAAGTGAGAGATTGTTAGAGTTGGTGCTTACAAGCCATCCCTGAATGTATATAAACTTATGTATTTATATAAATGTACATTCTCATTAAATAGCTAATACATGTTTAAATGGTACTATGCAATGTAATATTACAGACATTGTATGATCTGAATAAGTTTAGATCTGATCTAAAAGAGTTTAGATAATGGCTCATAGTTGGCCATGCTAAAAGATATAAATGTTAAATGTTAGCACAACTAATTGTTAACTCATTATAATACTTAGCAAAGATCCAAGAATTGGAGCCTTGTCTGTAATGGGATATAGACCTTGGAATATACTAGTAACTGCATAGTTACAAGAGTTACAATCAGGTGCCAAGAAATATGAGTTGTGTAAGTATGTTCTCGAATATGGTCCATGATCTATTTCTGTCGATGCGGGTCTGTCGGTGGATAGTTTTATATAGATTAGCATATATTGTACCTATAGGGTATAGAAGGTCGTTCCTAACCGATTATAAGCTTGGAGTTCGTATTGACATATGGGTATCCAGTTAGGACTAGATATGGGACAGACTTACGAGGGCCTCTGATAAACACCCTATATAAGTCATCAACAAGGGGTTTTCTCGAGTTGAGTAGTATACGTAGTCCTTTAACTTGAGTGCCACGATGGGCTTGTAAATGATCCACCATACTTTGGTTCCACACATGTCACAGACCTTTTATGGTGTGACCACTAGATGTCGCTGGGTATGGTCCCATGCTTATGGAGACCAATGTGTACAAATATGGGATCCATCAACTCGTATAGGGAGTTAGATATCCAGATGCTTAGAGACTGTATCTCAGAAAGTCTTGTAACCACAAGTATTAATCCCGGGAAAGAGTTTTCACTAAGGTGAAACAATATAGCAAAGGAGCTTACACATATTGTTCAATAAGATACAAGTCTGTGGATATGGTATAGATGAGCACATAGGGATTTGACTGTGATAATTTATATCCCCGTACATCTAGGATATCATGACGGAAGGATTATACGTATGCATTGTGATCTCAACTTGCATGGTCAACGCGTTGATTTGTATTTTTGTGACGTGTGCGTGGGATAATGTTCGCGGACTCATGGAATAGTTCTATTTAATGAATCGAGTGTGGACATAGGGAGTCCTGCGATATGAAGTGTGCTGGTTGTGCATTAAGGCAGTGTATCAGATTAAATTGTTTAATCTAGTAAAATCCAATACTACCACGAGAATGCGTGCGTGTCTGTATTTAAGCATTAAATATAATAATTAGTTAATAATTATTATTTACTAATTGAATAATGACATGTGGCACATTGTGAACCCTTGGTTGAGTTTACCCAAGTGCGGGTATGATGAGACCCACTAAGGAGTAAACTTGGTAACTATTCATGAGTAGTAAAATGGTCATTTCACACAATGATTATTTAATTATTAAATAATCATAAATATCTCATTATAATATATTATTATATTATATATTATTTTATTATATAATATTATTAAATTATATATTGTGTTATAGTTGTCACCCATTATTTTTATTTATATTATTATTTTTTATAATAATATTATTTATTTAATAGGTGGTCTTGTTTTAATAATATTATTTTAATACAATTGAGATATATATATCTGTGTGTGAGATGTGTGTGAAATTCGGTGGAGGAATTGAAATGGAAGAATGAAAAATTGTTTTCATTTTTTCCATTTTGACTGTTTTGCTTTGAGAAGCATAAATTGTTGTTTCTTAAGCAACTTGGTGGCCAGCCAAATGGTAGCAAGAATTAAATGGATATAGATCCATTTAAGAATTAATTTCAAGTGTAGAAATTAATCCTATTGCCCGTATTTATTGGCTACCAATTAAAACAAAACAAGAATTTATTTTATTGATCAAATAGTTGATCAAGGAAAAAATAAATTCAAAGGGTTTAAGTGTTAAATCTAGTACTAGATTATGAGCTGCTATTTTAGGTTATCAAGCCTATCGAGTTGGTGACTAGAACTACCAACAAGTTAGTTTCCAGGCAAACTCGTAGGATACACGTGTATAACGTTACACGTTTCAGTGATTTCTCATCCTTTTAAATATATTAATGTAATTAATATATTATTTATTATTTTAAGTGTATAATTTAATTTTTTGTAGCATTAAATATGTATGAGATACGTATTTTATACAATAAATATTATTGCACATACATACAACCATGCATATTAGATCCCCGACAATAGAGACATTGGATGCTCACATCCAAAAGAAAACATTTAAGTATAAAAAGAAATTAAAGAAGGAGTAGCAATACGATGAAATGATCATATAGAATGGCACAAGAGAATCACTTCCTCGGTCTAAGATTCAAGTCTTTCTAGAGAAATGCAAGGAGAATTGTAATATCCAATCCCTATTAGTAGTATTAGTGCCTAGATTTCAGTATAGAGCAATAAAGACACCATAGGGTTATCCGATTCTAACCCTATTAGAAATATTTATTTTATTGTGCACGTGAAAGGTATTAGACCTAATTTGGTAATTTCACAATCAGCCGGAGCGTCAGACGACCCTAGAATATTTTTGGAATTTTTCTCTATTGGCTTGGAAAAGAAAATTTTAATTTACTACATGAATTTTCATTTAAGGGTTATGCATAGAACAAAGCCTTTGTTGAGAAACACAATCCATATGTTTGAGAATTGACCAATTAGAGACAATTTCATGGATTGTCAAGTTGGAAGTCTTGTTAGCTCATTTGACTATTCTAACTAAATAGTTAGGAAGGAACCAATTAAATCCTTCCATTTTGAACTAATGGCAATTTAGAAATTTTGAGTTAGTTGAGGGAAAAATTAGACTTTTGAGAGAGAACTATATAAGGAGGAATTGTGTAGAATTTTGGCTAAGTTAAAAAAAAAAAGTCATTTAGGGTATAAGAGATAAGAATTTCGGCCATGAGAGGAAGGGTGCTGCTACAGTAAAATTCAAAGTGATTTCACGAGTTTTCATGCTTGATCAAGCCAAAATAAAGCCAAACACAAGTTTCTAAGATCAATTGAAGCTTCCATTAATGAAAATCCAAGGAAAAGAGGTAAGAAAAGCATTGTTTTGTAGTGATGTATGTGTGAACTTTCAAGATTGCTTCAATTAATGTTCTTGTGTGTATTCTTGGTTTAGATTGAGTTGAATTCTAGTGTGGAGCTTGAAGGAGTTATCAAATTGAAGAAATTAGCAAGGTAAGAATTAGGGTTTTGGGTGACTTTGATGTAGAGACTTCAATTGGTTCTAATTAGGACATTAGAATAAAATTGGCTTGATTTTGATGCTATTGGAGTAAAAAATTGATGAAAAGAAATGTGTTGGTGGTGGATGTAAATTTAGCCACTTTAGGGAAGTTAGGGTTGAGTTGTGTTTTAGTTGAATTGTTGTGTATAAATGGTGTCTTATGTAAATTGAATGTATATGGTTGATGGAAAATCAAAAATGAAGAAAATGTGACATAATTGTCCATTGTCGTAATGTGAAGGGCAATTATGTCCAACCGAATTTATAGGGTGTTAAGCAATTTTCTGGGCGTCGGATGGTGAGCTAGATAAGATTGAATGGCTTCGTAAATGAAAATCGAAAAGTAGTATCCACTCGGGCTTTGTATGCCGATTAGAACGTTTAGTAGTTAAATGAGATTCTAGCGTTTGAATTGGTTCTAAATGTCATTTATGGCGTGTAGGTAAAGAAAATCAATACCGGTAACGGGAACAGAAATTCATAGCGAAATTGAGCTCGGAGCGGTTATGAGTAAAAATCTGTCATTTTGTTTATCTTTCATTTATTATGTTTTCGTATAATGAAATTGTATGTTTTATTTGCTTTTAATGCATAAACATGATTTAGGATTTTCATATATATCCTTAGATATACTGTTACATGTTTAGTTTAAGAAACATCTTTAAAACTATTGCATTAGTTTTAAAAGGCCATTGGTACCATCAGATTACAGTAATGGTGATGGTTTAAGACCCGACTGGTATATCCTGTACACATGGGCAGGTTTTGGGGGGTGTGTCACTAACTCCGGGAAGTCGGGTTGTCAAGTTATATGAGTCGTTCTATGTGTATGGGGTATTGTCTCGTTATATGTATGCAATATAGGATTCTGCTACATAGCCAGTGAGATGTCTTGAGATGTCATAGTGGGTGTTGCTAGCTGCGACGCCCCGTGACCTACTCACGTATGCGGTGCTAGTTGAGTCACTGCGTGAGTATAGAACTTTAGGGTTACCATTAGTACAATTTAGAAAGAAAATGTCCGAGCGAGAGCTTTAATAGTTTTTGATCTACCGATTGCATATTATGCATTTATGTGTACATGCTAGTTATTATGTTTTACAGATTTTGGATATTATTTTTCGAAGATGTAAATAAAACCCGCACGGCAAGATTTCATCGGCTTATAATATTAGAAACGATTTTATTGCTTTATACAAATTTTAGAAACATGATTTATGCATGTCTTTAGAATTTAATATCTATGCAAAATGTTATTTTATTTGAAATCTTAAATGATTGAGCTCTTTTAGCTCACTCGTTTTATGTTTTATGTTTTCTAAACCCCCTTTTCAAGTGCAGGTCTCACTACGCAAGCTACTGATTCTCCTACTGTGAATTAGTGGGCCAAATTTAAAGGTCATTTTTGTAAATGTAAATGTGCTAAGCAGCACTCTTTTTGCTTTCTGTATAGTAGTTCTAGGCTTGTATTGTAGTATTTTTTATAAACAAGAAGAGGTTTCAATATTTTGATGATTGTTTTATTTTTTATTAGTATGCCAATTTTGTGTTCAAAATTAAATTATTGAGTTGAGTTGTGTTTGGTTTTGAAAATGACCAGAGGTTCTATTTGGTAGTATTGAGAAGTGGTTTAAAATAGAAGGGCAATTCTTTGCAAGTTTTGTATTTGATTTTTAGAAAATAAGGGAAACTCTGCCCGTTTTTTTTTTAAATTTAAGAAGTCATTTCCATGTATATTTCAAGATTGTTTTAGTAATAGCAAGAACTAAAAAGGGGTTTGCCTCTCGAAAATTCCCATTTACACAGTTAAATTTTGAGGAACTTTTATTGGGGTGCCTGGCAGGGTTGGTGGAATCTACAATAAAGGGTTTCAGGGTGGGTCTTGTCAAGAATGAGGCAAATGTTGCTACTAATTTATGTTCAAAATATAATGTGGCTATTATAGTATAGATTGAAGTGTCGATCCCATGAGGAAGCTTTTCAAAAAAATATGTTAGTGAAATAAAAATATTAAAATAATAATGAATGAGAAAATTGAATGTGAGATTGGTATAGCGAAGGTAAAATTAAATGTGAATTAAGGAAGAAAATTATAGTAATGTGAACAAGGCTTCAAGAGTCACTAATATGTTTTATAAATTTATTCTATACTTTGATTCAATATTTACAACTCAATTGAAAGTTTCAAATCCCAAACAATCAATCGAAAGATATGAATAATATGACACATTTGATAATAAATGTATTTAATATGACTAAACTCTTTGCAAACATTATCATAAACCATGTTCATCTATACAAGTTATCTAAGATAAACACTATATCATTTTGATAATATTGTAATAAAAGATTAACTTGTAAAATGATGTAACTAGTAACAATTATAATTCAACAAGAATCATATAAAGAAAGCATGACTGAAAATATATAAGACATCAGAATTATAACCTCTGGATTATAAAAAAGTAATAGACAAGAGTTTAGACACAAACAAACTTACTAACATTACAGCTCTTGATAAAGAATCAAAGTTTAGAAGTAGATTTATTCTACATAAAAGTTTATCTCTAACCTTGACAAAGAATTAAAGTCTAGAAGTGGATTATAATCCTCCTCGACTGGTTCCCCTATTAGGCTAGCCTGGGCTGCTCGACCTTCTCAGTTGGGGACCGCCTCGAATCTGTCCTTGGCCACCACTAGTTTTTCCCAGAGTTGGTAGTTTATCTTCTGACTTACTACTGGCTCCATCATTTGGGCAATACTTCATGTAGTGGCCCTCTTGATCGCACTTATAACAACCGGTAGTCCCCTTCCTAAAATCCCCTGGATGGGCCTTGATATATTATTACACACCTGAAAATTTCTTCTAACTCTCTTTAGTGCTTCAGGATCCGACTGATGGTTGCCGAACGGAAGCTTGACTGGATTGAGCTCTTTTGCTTGGTTTCTAACTACTGGACCTTATAGATCTCTCCTTTGTTCATATGAATTTACTAGGTCTTCCTCAAGAACCACCTGACCAACCTCTTTTTTGGCCCTGCTGTTTCGGTTTAGGAATTGCTGCCATACTTCTTTCAACTCGAGTTACAGCTTCCACTAATGCTCCATACTGAGCGTGGGCTACCGATACCACATATGCCTTGATTTGAGGATTGAGAACAACTGTAAACCGATTAGCCTTTTGCTCTTCATTATTAGCCATAAAGGGAATGTTACAGAGGAGTTCTGAAAACTTCTTCTTATACTCTGCCACCGAGAAAGATCCTTATTCCAACTTAAAGAACTCTTCTATCTTCGCATCTTTATAACTTTTGAGGTAGAACTTATTCAAAAATTCCTCTTTGAAAAGCGCCCAAGACACCCCATCTGCATTCCTCCTTTGCAAGGCCTTCCATAAATCTTTTGCTCCTTCTTTCAATAGAAATGCGGAGTATACCACCATCTGTTCTTCAGTATATCCCATAACTTGAAAATTTTCTTCATTGTTCTCTAACTAGGATAGGGCTTTCTCGGGGTCTCCTATACCATCATAAGGCTTAGCGCCTAATTTCATGGCACGCTCAATGGACACTACTGTCTCTCTCGGCTCTTGGATTGCTACTGCTAGTATCTGGGTCATCTGAGCTACATTTATGTTTCCATCCTCTTTCTCGGCAAACTAAAGAAGACTAGGGAAATGTCTGAGGCGTAGAAACATTTACCGACTCATTCCTTTGCTCCTCTTCAAATGCAATAGCCTCCGCAACTGCTCTCCTAATACGTGGGCACCCATGACTATGCATATTTTCTGTGAATTTAATGATGCAAATGATTATCAAATGCATAGAATTCAATTTACTAAACTTAGAAAAATATGCACACAACTTCAAGAATCTCATTCTAAAAATAAACTTTTTAACTAAAATTTAAAAATTCAAGCTCTGATGCCACTCTGACATAACTCGCCCTAAGACCCTCTACTGTAAATCCCAGTGGCCTTACCGGGCTCTCTGACGAAAGTTCCTCAGAATTTAACTAGGTAATTTGAGAAATTTCGCGAGCAAACCCCTTTTTAGTTCTTGTTATTACTGAAAAACTCTTGGAATATACATGAAAATGACATCTTAATTTATAAAAAAAAGGGACAGAGTTTCCTCTGTTTTTCTTCAAAATCCAATACAAAACCTACAAAGAAATTGCACTTCTATTTTAAATACTTCTCAATGCTACAAAATAGGACCTTCGGTCTTTTCCAAAATCAATCCAACTCAACTTAATAATTTCATTAAAATCACAAAACTGGCACACTCATAAAAAGTAAAAATGATCATCATAATATCGAAACCTTTTCATGTTTGTCCAAAATATATGTACAAATACACATGCCTATAGGTACTATACACAAAGCAAAAAGAGTGATATTTAGCACATTTACATGTATAAAATGATCTTCAAATTTGACCCACTAATCAGCAGTTTGTGTACCGAGACCTGCACTTGGGAAGGGGATTTAGAAAACATAAAACACAAAACGAGTGAGCTAAAGGAGCTCAGTGAGTGCATTTAAGATTTCGAATTTAAAATAAAATTCTGCATAAATATTAAATTCTAAAAGACATGCATAATTCATGTTTCTAAAACTTGTATAAAGCTGTAAAATGGTTTCTAACATTATATGCCTAGGAAATCTTGTCGAGCGGGTTTTATTTACATCTTCAAAAAATAATATTCAAAATCTGTACAACATAATACTAGCATGTGCATATAAACGCATAATATGCAGTCGGTAGATCGAAAACTAGTAAAGCCCTCACTCGGCCATTTTCTTTCTAAATTGTTCCAATGGTAACCCTAAAGCTCTATACTCACGATGCGACTCAACTAGCACCGCACACGTGAGTAGGTCACGGGGCGCCTTAACTAGCAGCACCCACAGTGACATCTCAAGACAACTCATTAGCAATGCAACGGAATCCTATATCGCATACATATAGCGAGACAATACCCCGTACACATAGAGCGACTCACATGACTCGACATCCCGACTTTTCGAAGTTAGTGACACACACCCAGCCAGGTCTAATATCATCACCACCACTATAATCTACGGGTACCAATGGCCTTTGAAATAAATGTAGTAATTTTAAAGTTATTTCTTAAACCGAACATGTAAAAGCATATCTATGGATATATATCAAAATCATAAATCATGTTTATGCATTAAGAGCACATAAAACATATATTTTCATTATGCGGAAACATAATAAACAAAAGATAAAGAAAATAACAGATTTTCACTCATAACCGCTCCGAGCTCAATTTTGCTCTAGATTTTTGCTCCCGTTACCGATCTCAGTTTTCTTCACCTACACGCCAGAAAGGACATTTAGAACTAATTCAAACACTAGAATCTCATTTAACTACTAAATGCCCTAATCGGCATACAAAGCCCGGATGAATACAACTTTTCAATTTTCATTTACAGAGTCATTTAATCTAATCTAATTCACCATCCGACGCCCTGAAAATTTCTTAACACCCTATAACTTTAGTTGGACATAATTGCCCTTCACCTTACCAAAATGGACAATTATGTCCCCTTTTCTTCGTTTTTTATTTTTTCATCAACCATATACATTCAATATACATAAGGCAATATTTATACACAACAACTCAACCCTAACTTCCCTAAAGTGGCAGAATTTCACCTTATGTTCCTGTTGGTTGGTAAATAAAAATTTTCTATTTATAAAAATAAACATAACGGAAGCCAGATTGTCTTGTTCATAATTACATGTATAGGGATAGAAGATTACCTCAATTTCTCACTATAGCAAATCTTGAATTGACTGGCTTTAATCTTCTCTACTATCCTCAATCTTCAAACTCAACGCGTGTGGACGCGTTAATCTTTCTTAATCTCTAAAACCACTAATACCCAAATCGGAGAGAATGGTATTAATTAAATTTTTTTTTCACGTAAGAATACGTAAAAGATTTTTTCTCTACATGGTTTTGATCACTTTTCTTATTACGTACCTCCCATATATATAGGGATCTCCCTTGGGTATTTAGAATTTGATTAGGATTAGAAAATTAGAGTTTGATTAGGATTTGAGCTAGTAGAGGAACTGTAAAACCTATGGGCTTCTTAGCTCTAACTTAAAAGGCCTAGTCCTTATTATCTCATAATACATAAATTCTTCTAAGTTAACCCCAGGCTATTCCACTAAAAGCCTAGGGCTGTACTATAGTAACCCATGTTATAAAATAAAAGCTCATTTAATTAAAACTCCATGTAATTAAAATTAAATTAGCCCTCGTCTTTAGACTAATAATAACCACTTAGTTGACCCTCTAATTGATGTCCATAATTAAAGTTAGGCCATGAAAAATGTCTTGCCTCTTTAATTACTTATTTACCCCTAAGTCACTGAATGCTCTAATGATCACTTTTAATATGTCTATATTTGTAAATAAATTTACAAATAAATATTATTATTCAATAAATAATTTATTGAATAAACTGTGACCACAGATTCTAATGATCAAGTACTGCAAACATCTTAGGTGGACATTAATTATTAGATTCCATCTTGCAAATATATGTTCCTACGACCCATGAAATTATATCTCCAAGCTATCGAGGTTTTGACCGTTTATATAGATCTCACTCCGTGATAGCTCAAAAGATATAACGCATGAATGTAAGTTCATTACCTGCTCAGGATTAAGATCAATCAAGCTTATTAAAGCTTTTGTGAATTAAGATCTATGACATTTAGTTAACCAGATCGAAATTCATAGTAGTCCCATTCAATGTAACATATACACTAGTTTTTCTACTTGAAGTCTTTACTTCAATGATCAAGGTAAATCATCCACTATAAAAAGCAAAAAAACTACAACCTTACATAATGAAATGCCATTTTCATTAATGATTGTGAACTAGATTTAATTTATAAAGAACATGTGATCTATACCTTTTGTATTAGCATCATATGCCTGATACATAGATCATATACTTTATAAATATGGGCTCATCAATATATGCTCAATTATACGTATGAATAAACTTTTATTAATCAAATAAAATGTTATTTCACATGCTTTAAGGGCACAAATAACATTATATGTCTAACAATCTCCTATTTGCCCTAAAGCATGTTGAGTAACTATTGAACCCTAATATTATTCATATGAGTTTCAAAACTCTTAACTGGTAATGACTTAGGTGAATGGATCCACTAGATTATCTGCTTACGTAATCTTAGATACCATGACTTCACCATTTTGCACAAAACTTTCTTACCAAACATGCTTTTCTTCTTTTATGGTATTCAGTTCCTTAGACTATGCTATTGCCCTTGCTATTATCTTAATAAAGAACAATAGGTATGTAAGCTCTAGATACCATCTTAAGCTTCATAAGAAACATTTAGAGCTATATAGCCTATTTTATAGCTTCAGATGGAACTACATATTCAGCTTCCATGGTAAAGTCTACAATACATGATTGTTTTGTACTCCTCCAACTAATAGCTCCACCACTTAAAGTGAACACATATCCTAAGAAAGATCCAAGTATCCTATGTTATTAGAATTCTGAATCTGTACACCCAATATGTATAAGATTCTCACTGAAATATAGAAGCATATAATCTTTTGTTCTCAGAAGGTACTTGAATATATGCTTTACTGCAGTCCAATGTTCTGGTCCTGGATTAGATTGATATCTACCGATTATTCAAACTACATAACAAATATCTGGTCTAGTATATGACATTGCATACATGAGACTTTCCACTGCTAATGCATCAGGAATACTTCTCATGCAATCTATCTCTTCAGTTATCTTAGGAAACTGATACTTGGATAGATCAATTCCATATCTAAAGGAAAACAATCCCTTTTGAAATTATGCATGGCAAACATAATCAAAATTTTGTTAATAAATCCAGTCTGGGATAAGCCTAATATCATTAATTTGAGATCCCTTAATACTTTGATCCCAAGGATGTTATTAGCTTCTTTTAGATCATTCATATCAAAATAATTAGATAACTATATTTTATATGATGATAATGCTCATACATCATTTATAATGAGTAATATATCATCTAAAATACAGGACTAGAAAAATTACCAACTGCCTATCTATCTTCTTATAAACACAAGGTTCATTAGGATTTTAATCAAAACCAAATGATTTAATTGCCTGATCAAATCTAATGTTCCATGATCTAGATGCTTGTTTAAGCCTAATAGATAGATTTTTACAGTTTACAAACCATATGCTTTTAGCTTATAGCTGTAAAACCATTTGGTGGTATCATATAGATATTTTCTTTAAGATTGCCATTAAGAAAGGCACTATTGACATCCATTTTCCAAATCTCATAATCAAGATTTGCTGCAATGGATAAGAGAATTCTAATAGACTTAAGCATGGTTACCGATGAAAAGGTCTCCTCATAATCGATACCTTCTTTCTGAGTGTACCATTTAGCAATAAGCCTAGCTTTAAAGGTTTTCACCTTCCCATCTACCCCTTCCCCCTTTTTTCTTATAGACTCATTTACACCCTATAGGTTTTATCCCTTCAGATTTTTCTTCAAGTTCTCAGACTTTATTGGAATACATGGAATCCATTTTTCATTTCATAGCTTTATGCTAATGGTTTGCATCTTTATCAACCATTGCTTCATCATAACTAGTGGGGTCTAGTTCATACTCATTAGAGACTGCCTGAAATGACTCTCCAATTAACATGTACCTAGTTGGACGTCTAATAATTCTCCCACTATGATGAAGTATAGGTGGTTGTTGTTCTGCAACTGGCTCTGGTTAGTTATTATGATTTGGATTGGGAATTAACTTATTGACTATATCAGGCATAATATTAAAGTTCCTAGATAACTCATCAAGGATTATCTTACTCATAGTCTTGAAGTCTTTCATATAGTCTTCTTCAAGAAATATTGCATTAGTGCTAACTGATACTTTCTTATCTTGAGAACTATAAAAAAGACTTCCTCTTGTTCCTTTAGGATAGCCAAAAAAAACAAATAAACTTCTGACTTAGATTTCAACTTGTCTGTCTTTCCCTTTAGCACATGAGTTGAACAACCTCATATATATATGTGACGTAAACTTAGTTTATGTCTGATCCACATTTTCAGAGGTGTTTTAGGGACTGCCTTAGATGGAATTAAGTTAAGAAGATACATGACTGTTTCTAAGGCATAACCCCATAACGAGATGGGTAAAGTTGAATAACTCATCTCTTTCTCCTTTCTGCTACACCATTTTGCTAGGGTGACCCTGGTGCAGTCAATTGGGATAATATCTCATTGTCTAACAAATAGGTCCTAAACTCACTATAAAGGTATTCACCACCTTAATCAGATTGAAGTGCCTTTATGTGTTTTCCTGATTGTCTTTCCACTTCTACCTGAAACGCTTTGAATTTATCAAACGCCTCAGACTTGTGGCGCATTAGGTACACATAATTGAATCTAGAATAATCATCAATAAAAGTGATGAAATATTCATAACGTCTCCTAGCTTGTGTGCTCATGGGCTCATATACGTTAGAGTGCACTAATTCTAACATTTCAATGGCTCTATTACCTTTAGTATTAAAAGGTCTTCTGGTTATTTTTTCTTCTATACAGGATTCACAGACTGGTAATGGTTCAATGTCTAATGAACTTAAAGATCCATCTTTGACCAGTCTTTGGATCTTATCTAGACTAATATGACCAAGACGTACATGTCATAGATACGTTTGATTAGTGGGAGTCACTTTAACTCTTCTATGGTGATTAAATTCATTATTCAATTCTATGTCATGCAGTAAGTTAATTTTAGGATATATGCAGTATAGATTGTTAACTAGTGTACCAGAACATATAATAGACTTATTTCTTTTGATTACCACAGTTAAGTAAAAAATAATAGAATAACCAAATTTATTCAAATAACTAACTGAAATCAAATTACATTTGAGTTCCGGCACCAACAAACAATTATCTAATACTGAAGTCCTAAAATCATCAAAATAAAGTTGAACAACTCCTACTGCCTTAGCTGCAACAGTTGCGCCATTTCCTAGCCTTGGACTGATCCCCCATTCATTGAGTTGTCTGGTTTCCTAGAACCCTTGCAATGAATTGTAACTATGAATAGTGGCTCCAAAATCTACTATCCAGGAATAAGTAGAATCAACCACTAGACATGTCTCAATGAAAAGAATTTTACTAGAAGGTGAAGCTATCCTTTTAGTTATTGAAAACTTAACTAAATGACAGTTTCTCTTTCAATGCCCTTTAATGCCACATTGGAAATACTTTTCTTTGGGCCTTACTACCTTTTGATGAATTTGCACAAATCCTAAATTAGATGCTTTCTTTGGCTTATTATTATTCTTCTTCTTACTACTCTTTTTTCTAAGATTGAGACCAAAAGATGAAGATGGGCCCTTAGTTAATTGACTATTGTAAGCATCTATTTCATCTTGGAGTGCGTTTTTACTAGGTATTTGAGTGCATTTATCAATCATGACATATTTGTGCTTTTCAACTGTGAGTTCAATATCTAAGTTCTTTTCCAAATCCGTATAATTATTCCCACTTAACTTGTTTTGGTTTAGGACGGATGTTAGTGGGATGAATAAAAACATAATTCTAAAAAATAAATTCATACATGAGCATACATTATTTAATAGCATGTGAAACTTTTGCATGAATGCATAAAATACATTTATGTAGAACTCTTTACTTATATTATGCATCGGTAATCTAATTTCTATTCAAAATACGCATCCGTAAGGTGGTCGTATCCATCATAAATCATACTAGTACCATACTAATTTATTATTATTATCTCGATATCTCATATCAAATAATAATAAATTACCGATTCTTTAGCCCTTAGATTTAATTGACAAGAACTCTGTATGGAGGATATCAACCAACCTAAGTTGAGTGCATAACCATTATTTCAATCCTTTATATTTTCTAATTAAAAAAGCCACCATCGGGTAATCAGTTTCGCATAAGTCTTATATTGGATCTTATCCTTTAGGGAAGTCCTATCTAGTAATCAATTCTTATTAATACCCTCTGTAGGGAGCTCATAAGATTTGAGGCAAGGCATTAATCTACCTTATTATAGGACTAATAATGGAGGCCATGAGTTTTATGCCTAAAGCCCTCTCTTACTCAATATTTTATTTCTTAGAGTTTTTAATTAATTTATAAAATGACATTCTACTTATTAATATCTAATTTTATTTTCATAAAATAATTAATAAGGCCACGTTAAATAATAAATTAATATAATATTAAAAATATGACAATAATCTTATCCTAATCTTATTAGAACATTAATGTCATACAATATTATATATGTTATACATGGACATGTGAATGTGGCACCCTTAATCTATATGACTTGTTATTCATCCAATCAATTAACTGGATAAATAAATAACCCATAATTCATGGCTTTTCCTAGGAAGAAAAATATTAAAAACTAAGCCTAAATTCTTCAAAGTCTTCCTTGAAGTCAACTTGGGTTCTTTCATAATGTTACCTCTTTTTACTTGTCTTCTTTTATGAGCTTGAATTTTGGGCCTCTCAATTTTCTTTAGTCCACTTATTTTAATATTTTAGGCTTAAAATTTCTTTGGGTCTTCTAAAAAAATTTTAATAAAAATATTTTTAGACCCAATAATTTTAATAAAATAGTCTAAATAAAATTTTATAAAATTGAACTAATATTAAAAGGAGTTTGGGTTAACTTTGAATTTTTAAATACTCAAAATTAGTCCAAAAATAAATTTTGGTTAAATTTGGGGACCTATTAACAAATATCTCAAAGTTCTCTAGCCAAACTATGATTACTCAAGTCTTAAAGGGGGCTGAGTGAAATAAAATAATTCTGTTAGGGCCTATTTGTGGACAAATTTTTAAGGGTCTGTTTGTGCAGAATGCAAACTTCTTGACTAAAAATAAAATTACTTATAACAAAGAGAGGCCTATGTGATATTTGTCAGTGAAAACCCTAATTCCACTATTTCACATAGCGTCGCTCCTGTTCTCTCTCCCTGCCCACCACCGACCATGATTCTGGCTTTACTTTTAGCCACCAATTGACGCTGAGAAGAGACCAGCGACTTCAGACGACACCGACCAGCTCAACCCATTGCGAACAGCCGCCCAACCACCATTGACAGCATCTCCTTTCCCTTCTTTGTGCTGCCGCTGAATGCCGCCAATCAGCAATCCGATAAGCCCATCAGCATGGAACAACTGCCTTGCTTACACTGCCATTGTCGGCTTTAACACACTGGTGGCTAGCCACCACGATGCCACTGCGGGTGATGAGCGACCATGCACGCCGCTGCCATAAATAGTGGTTGTGTGCATGGCTTTTCTTGTTTCTTTTGGTTCATTTTTCTTATTTTTTTAATTATAATAAAATATAAAAAATATTTAATCTAAGATTTAATCTAACCAAGAGGGAAAATTGTGATATTATTTCATCACCCCCTCTTGTTACAATTCCCAAGAAACAATACAAACAAATATCTAACAATGAATTATTAGGTGTAACCATTCATCACATAATTAATAAAAATAACAATATAGATTAATATGCAATTGATGCCACAATAAACAATTACTACTATACACAAAATAAATTATAAATATAATATGAAACAATGCGACTCTAATACCAATTGTTGGTTAGTGAAAAATAAAAATTTTCCTATTTAATATAATAAACGCAGTGGAAGCCAAATCGTCTTGTTCATAATTATATGTATAAGGATAGAAGATTACCTCAATTTCTCGCTATGCCAAATCTTGAATTGACTAGCTGTAATCTTCTTTATTATCTTTAATCTTCAAACTCAACGAGTGTGGGCGCATGGATCTTTCTTAATCTCTAAAATCATTAATATCCAAATATAAGAGAATGGTAATAATTAAATTCTTTTCCCACGTAAGAATATGTAAAAGAATGTTTCTCTGTATGGTTGTGGTATGTTTTTCTTATTACATACCTCCCATATATATAGGGATCTCCCTTAGGTATTTAAAATTTAATTAGGATTAGAAAATTAGAGTTTGATTATGATTTGAGCTAGTAGAGGGACTGCAAGACCTATGAGCTTTCTAGCTCCAACTTAAAAGGCCTAGTCCTTATTATCTCATAATACACCAATTCTTCTAAGTTAACCCTAAGCTATTTCACTAAAAGCTAAAGGCTATACTCAAGTAACTCATGTTATAAAATAAAAGCCTATTTAATTAAAACTTCTTTTAATTAAATTGGGCTTGGTCTTTAGACCAATAATAACCACTTAACTGACTCTTTAATTGATGTCTATAATTAAAGTTAGGCCTTGAAAAAAATGGCTTGCCTCTTTAATTACTTATTTACCCCTAAATCACTGAATGCTCTAATGATTACTTTTAATATCTATATTTGTAAATAAATTTACAAATAACTATTATAATTCAATAAATAATTTATTGAATAAACTGTGGTCACAGATTCTAATGATCAAGTACTACAAACAGCTTAGGTGGACATTAATTATTAGATTCTATCTTGTAAAACTATGACCTATGAAATTATATCTCAAAGCTATCGAGGCTTTGGCCGTTTATATGGATCTCACTCCGTGATAACTTAAAAGATACAATGCATAAATGTAAGTTCATTACCTACTAATGATTCAGATTAATTAAGCTTATTAAAACTTTTGTGAATTAAGATCTACGATATTCAGTTAACCAGATCGAAATTCACAGTGATCCTGTTCAATATAACATATACACTAGTTTTTCTACTTGAAGTCTCTATTTCGATGATTAAGACAAATCATCCACTATAAGAAGTAGAAAACTACACTATCATAATAGTTATCAAATTTCATTTAATTATATTTATCAAATTTCAACAATAAGCTTCTTAAATTCAATTGAATATCAACTCAACTTACTAGTTTTACTTAAATTCTTGAACTTATCATAATAGAACAGTCTCACAAATGTAAATGAATTGTTTAAGCAAATTAAAACGAATCATCTTTTTTTTTTAAAGAAAAAAAATTGTAAAGTGTCAGCTACAATGAATGACAATTCAAACATATGATTCATACAAAATTTGGCAGATAAATCAAAATAGAAAAACAAGAAGAGGCCAACTGTGTTTTGTTGCCTCTCTATTAAAAGCCACATGAAAATGTTTTAATGGTGACAAGATCAGAAGATTGAGATATTATTATGAATGCTTATAAGGTAAGGTCTAATATTCGTAATATTTATTAGTTTATAAAATAATTAGTAATGTTCAACCGTTAAAAAATATTTCATGAGAATTAATAGAATTTGTGTCAGATTACGTAAAAAGTCTAAAATTTTATTTTAGATTGAAAAAAAGACTGCTAGACCCTCTTATTTTAGCTTAAGTATCTTAAACACCCTATAATTTCAAAACTACCTCAAAGTTCCCTGTCCTTTAGTTCGTTCCGTTTCTTTTAATGGAAAATTTCTTTTAAAATGAAAAGTTACAATTTTTCCCCTGACACTATAGATGTTAGCTGTAAATGACTTTTGATCTTCTCATTCTTTCCATTTTTTTCACACAAAAAACTTTTTTTTCTTTTTTTTTCTTTTTGGGAAAAAATCCATTTTTTCCTTCTTCTTTCCATTTTTTTAGAAAAAAAAATCAATTTTTTCTTCTTCTTTCTATATAATTCAATTATTCCAACAATTTTTCCTCCTCTTTCTCACATTTTCAAAGAATCCAAACAACAACTAATAACCCATATAAAATTAGCATTACTACATATTTTGATTTTAAATCTATAAATTATTAGGACCGTAGATAATTAAAAGTACCTTTTTTCAAAAAATAAAGAAATGGCCATGGAAACCATTTCTTCATTTTTTAAATGAAAAAACCAAATTTAAAATCTGAAGAAGCTTAGTTCATACAAATGTATGAAAAATAAATCAAAAGCACTAAACTTGTTTAGTTCATATAAGTTCTTAGATCGAACAAGAAGAAGAAGTGCACAAAAAGTCATAAGAAAAAAGAATTAAAAATTATTAACAATGGGCATAATTGATTGATTGACGTAATAAATATCAATCTCACATCACAGAAAGTGACCATAGAGGTTAAATACTATTTCACCGTTATCTCTATCAAAATAAGTAGAAGAAACTAATGAATAGAAGTTTTTCGAGTAGTTTTGAAATTAATGGAGTGTTAAAAGCACTTAAGCCAAAGTAAGAGGGTTTAGCAGTTCTTATCCCTTTTAGATTTGAAAAAAATAATAAAATGATTACTTTATCCTTGCACAATTTTTAATAAAAGTTTTGACTTTTCAATAATAAAAAAATTAACTTCATATTCTTTAAATTATTATATTTATACAACAAATAAATAATACAATAAATAATTTTATTGAATAAATAAATAATACAAATGAATAAATAATAAATTTGATTTCACCATCAAATTCAATTAACATAAAAATAAAAATACAATTTTAAGATTAGAAATTCAACTTTCCATTACGTTTTTTGGGCAACCAAAAAGACCACGAAACAAATCAAACAAAAATTACATTTCCCTTTGCTCTATTTCATATTCCACTTCTTGTATTAGCCAACAAGTAAACCTAGCTACAAGAGAGAGTGGACAGAACAGAGAATATGAGAGTCAAGAGACAAAGATAGTTGGGCCAACATTAACCCCACTTCCCAAATCATCATCATCAACCTTTGGTTTGCAAATAAAATATAAAAAAATTAAAAATAATAATAACAATAACAAAATAAAGGAGATACAAGCTCTTCTGGTCCATACCCAATTGAAATAATTGCATACAGACCTTTACTAAAAGAAAATTATTAGTACTTTATGATATTTGAATTTTGGTATTTATGAACTAGACACAAGAAAGCCAACAATATAATGTTGAAAAATAATAATTTAGACAAAATTTTAGTCAAGGTTCCAAAATAATGATGAAAGTAGAACACATCCATAAATGCATTTAACAAATCACAGTCATGAAGAGACAACCATTAGATTTTGTTATGGACTCAATCAGCTAGATAGTAAGATTCACAAAAAAATTACCTCGCGCATAGGAAACACCGTACCTTAGAGCTTTAGCAATCCGATTCTTTTCTTCCCATATGAGCTCAGGCTTAGCCATCAAGAATGTAGCTAAAAAAAGAATTGAATACTTAGAACGGAACACAAATAAAGAAACTAGGGTTTGAAAGCATAACAAATAAAGATCTAACTTAGAGTAAACTCGAGTACACTACATATGTTTTCACTTAGGATTACTCAAATGAAAATCTCATTTATGGGTGACATGCTTCTTGCCATCTTAAAAAGTGAGGTAGTAAAACTCTTTTTACTGATTGAAATTTTCTCTGATCTGATATATTTCTTCAAGCTGGAGGAATATAGGGCCATAGAAATTAATCTTGTGCCACATAGCATAAATGTCATCCAATATCCTCTAAGAGTTCAAGTTCAAATGACATAATACTATGTTCAAATGAGAGAGTTTATTGACAAAGTATGGCTGATGAGGCAACCTCAACCTCAAGTTGAAGAAATATAAGTCAAGAGGCACCTATCCAGTTAGTGGCATGCTTGTGTAATTATCCTCTTGAAGGATTCTTAATGTAACAGTATTCAAAATATTAAACCTTTCCCTAGAGTGAACAAGGTCCTCCTCACACATACCAAAGTGGTGATGAGGCAAACAGTCCAATTCAAATGAGATCTTGTCCTTAATTCAAGACACAAATTTCTTCTTCTTTTAAAGCCTGATTGTCTATCTAAAAGTTCTCACTTTTTCTTGAAAAGCATGAGATGGCATCATGCACTAGGTGCTCAAAATTACTAAAACCCTTAGGCAACTCTGTAGCATCCCTTTATTGAATAGATCCTCTCACTTTTGATCTAAGTCCTCAAACCCTTCCAACACTTCCATTGACTATTTCTCTGGCTAAACTGCTCCCAATAGTCGAGCCCTAACTAAAAAATTTTGACTAATTACTAGATACATCTGAGAGTCATCAACAAAAGACCTAATTTTAAGATTTAAATAAATAAGGGCAAAACCTATCAAACGTTTACCTTGATGAACAATCAAGATGAACACTTAAGTTGAGAACTCAAGTTTTAAATAGGATGCACTCAAATGCATGCAAAGAGTGCAAAAAAGAATGCCAAAACGATGAAGAACCAAGCATCAGAGGATGAAAAGCAACAATAAAATACTTGTACAAAGATTACAGAGAAGAATAAAAAACGCCGTAAAGAAATGTGCTTCAAAATACATCGTCTCTCTCCAGATTATTGAAGTTTCTCTTCTTAGATGCCGCCAATGAAATTAAAATGGTAAAGTAAAGAGATCGCTCCTTTATATAAACGATTCTCATAACAATCAAAGTTGTTAACTTGAAATCCAAAGGCCATAATACTTTAAAGGCGAAAAATCTCCTTGAACTGACATGCCCCGCTAGAGGTCACATTGCCCCCCCACCTCCCCTTCTTTTGATCAGTACTAATGCTCTAAGATGAGACCATATCACTATGAATTCAAAAAAAAAGGTGCGACTATTCATTTAGTTGCCTCTTAGCATGCATTTCTTAAAATATCACCAATATTAAATGCATCTTTGGCGCCAACTTTAAACATCAGTCCCATCGCCAATATGTATGGATGGCAAAAAAATTCATAAACCCACTAAAACCCACCCGCATTGGAAAGGATTTGGTAAGGTTTGAAGCCAGTTTGATAACAGTTTGGTATACAAAATTAAAACCCGCAATGGATTTGGTACGAGTATAGTTTTGGTAAAAAATCTGCGAATACCCAGAACGGGTATCCGCACATACTACATTTAAAAAAAATAAGAAAAATAAAAATATGAGTTGATTATTTTTGCATTTATTTTTAGCTCACATCAAAAAGTCTAGATTTGGTTTGACGTTACTCATACCATTCAATAAAAATAAATAAAATTTGGTCAAATGGACAGATGATTGTAATTGAAATTAAAAATAAAATTATAGTACTTAACATAATTGAAATTGGAACTAGAATATTTAATATTTACCGTAATTAGAATTGGATTTGAAATTATAATATTTAACGTAATTAAAAATATAATTGGAATTGGAATTAAACATTTAACGTAATTGAAATTGGACATGAAATTGAATTTAGAATGATAACATTTAATGTAATAGAAATTGAAATTGGATTTGAAATTATAACATTTAACACAAGAATTATAATATTTAATGTAAATAAAATTAGAATTAGAATTGAAATTAAAATATCTAACGTAATTAAATTTGGATTTGGAACTATAATATTTAACTATCAAAATTGGAATTATAATTATAATAATTTAATGCAATTGAAATCAAAATTTGATTTAGAGTTATAACATTTAACGTAATTGAAATCGAAATTGAATTTAAAATTATGACATTTAACGTAATTAAAATCGAAATTAGATTTAAAATTATGATATTTAACGTAATTGAAATCGAAATTAGAATTAGAATTACGACATTAACGTAATTGAAATTGAAATTGGAATTGGAAATAAAATTATAGTATTTAATGTAATTGAAATAAAAATTAGATTTAGAATTATAATATTTAATGTACTTGAAATCGAAATTAAATTTAGAATTATAACATTTAACATAATTGAATTCAATATTAGAATCAATATTATAATACTATACGTAATTGAAATCGAAATTGAATTTTGAATTATAACATTTAACGTATTAAAATTAAAAATTAGAATTGAAATTATAAATTTTAATATAATTAAAATTAAAATTCGGTTTAGAATTATGACATAAGTGAAATTAAAATTAGAATTGAAATTATAATATTTTAAGTTTTTAACGTAATTGAAATAAAAATTGGAATAAGAATTATAATATTTAACATAATTTATATCAAAATTGGAATTATAATTATAACATTAACGTAATTAAAATCGAAATTGAATTTAGAGATATAATATTTAACGTAATTGAAATCAAAATTAGATTTAAAATTATAATATTTAATGTAATTAAAATTAAAATTGAAATTAAAATATTGAATGTGATTAAAATTATAACATTTATCGTAATTAAAATTGAGATTAGATTTGAAATTATAACATTTAATGTAATTAAAATTAAAATTGAAGTTAAAACTATAACATTTAATGTAAATAAAATTATAATTATAATTGATATTATTTTAATTGCTATAATTTATAAATTTTTAATTAAATTAAGGTTATAATTTTATTTTTTATTATATTAATTCAAAACCCGCTTAAAATCCGTAAATAACCCGTTGCGGGTTTGGTAATAGGTACAAACCTGCAAATAGGGTTTGGTAACGGTACTCCAAACTCGCAATGAATTTGAAAAGAATTTGGTATTTTATCTTTTAAGCGGATATGAATATGGGTTTAGAGGTATCCATCTCAAACCCGTCCACTGCCATCCCTACCATTATGACAACATGATCATGTCAGGTTGGGATGGAATAGAACCAATCAATAAAAGATATATCATTGATCAGCACACTAATTTGCCTATAAGGACTTGGTATCTAATCCTGAGCACTTTGTCAAGTTGTCAAGCTAGGAATTGATAAGTCATAAAATTTTCTATATTGATAAGTCAACACCGAAAACTGAGAAACCTATGTTTCCTTTGGAATTCTAACCTATAAGCATGAGTCATACACTTTAAGGACATGTTGGTTTAGGCCCCTCCACCCTCAATAAAACCTAGCAATGAATGAAGAGACATTCTTGAGCTAGCTCGTGGTCATCAATTTTCTCAAGAGAAGCCTTTGACATTGGGTTCTTTTATCGGCCAAGCCAACTACCCTGGTCATATACTAATGACCTAAAATAGACATACCATTAGGAATTACAGGATTTAAGATTCCTTTTATAAATACAACCTCTATAATCTCAGTAGGAGTCCTATAAAAGGAAGAAAGATCTATCATTATAATAAAATTTCATGACTATAAATTAAACTCACATCACAACCATATAAATAAGGTCCAAATTATTGAGCAAATGGTGATTTTTGAAACTCTGACAAAACCTCTTTCTCTTTCTATCATCTTATTATAATGATAAAATGAATGAATTTATATTAAACAATGATGATTAAAAAATTGTATTTAATGAAACCACGTTAGCATGTTCATCATATGTATATCAACCTTCATCTTCTATTCATTTAACTCATATATATAATATTAGTTATGTATTTGTTAAATATAAAGAAAATTGTACGTTTTGTTTTATATTTGTACTATTATTGAGATTAAATCCCAAAAATATTGTAGAGAAATTATTTATTTGTGCAGCCATAATAGATTTTAGAATCAGTTGATCTGGTGTAAAAGTTTTAATTTCTAATATCTGAAAAAATTTAAACTTTTTATGATTTTAATGAAATTTATAATTTTATCACACAATTATTCATATTTTTTTATAAGAATAAATTTGGATCAATTACAGCTATAGAAGAAACACATTAGCAGCCTGTTTATGATCACTATTTGTACTACTTTCTTAAAAGGTAAAAGAAAAATAGGTTCTAATTCTGGTATTTCTGCTACTTATAAATTGAAAAAAATATATTGATACTGACTACTCTTATATGTTGAGTATACAATAATAAATAGAATTTAATATTTTATCATGGTAGAAGTCAAACGAAAGGGTTTACTCAATGTTATCTATTATTGCTCGAGATCTAGTAACACCTTCGGTGTCCATTGTAGCATCGGCATATGCTTTTAGTACAAGGGGGCATGATATTGGACAGAAGCGATCAAGATTGTCATTAGAAATTTTGTAGGCTTTAATGCACATAAAAGATTGAGAAGATGCAAATGACCAAAAGTAAAATTGGCAAAAAAGATGATCAAAGATTTTCAAAACTTTGAGATTTTATTATTAGAGTTTAGAAATAAAAATTTGTATTATAACTATAGTGATGTAACAAGAGTTGAATTTGCAAATAATAGATAGTTGGATTGGGATATATTATAATTATAGTGAAGTAAACTTAACCCTTTATGTTTTGTATCTGTATCCAATAATTTCAAATTTTGAATAATATCAATAAATTTTCATCTTTAATAGAATTGCAATTTCAAATTTCCAATTAAAAATTTACGAATTATGACTATAACACAATATCAAATTTCAATCCAATATAAATTTTAATCTTAATTGTTATTACAATTATTAATTTTAATTATTATTATAATTAAAATAATTGCAATTAAAATTTTTTAAATATTTTACAGGATAAAATAATTATATATTAATAAAATTATTTAAAGTATAACAAAATAAAATACTTGAAATTTTTTTATAAAAAATATATGGCTACGAACCGTGCCAGCACAACCACAACTTCACGGCTTAGCACAGCATAACATGAGCTGTGCCATGCTAGATCATGTCGCTTATGGGCAATATAGCCCATTTACCACCTTTAGGCACAATTTAGTAAAAAGCATAATGTGAAAGTTACATTGGGATTTGGAATAAGGAAGTTGATAATGACATTATCTTAATTATTACTTTTAGAATAGTAATTATTTTGATTATTCAGACTTTTATCTCGAAGGGTTTTATTTGTTAATTTATGTGTCTAAATAAATCCAAGTAAATTATTCTAAATGAGTTTAGCATATGCAACTAAGTTTAATTGTGGCATTACATTTATTATAGATCTCACATGCATACTATCCTCTTATTTTAATTAAAAACTTATTGGTTGGGGCTAAATTTGGTCTAGGCTGTCCCAAATAGTTAAAGGGTAATTAACTAAATGAAAATCCAATTCGTTGGGTTTATTAGTGTCAATAATTGAGTTTAAACCTCAGGCTTATTGTTGTTGAAATTGGGATAGAGTGGAGATTATGATAAGGATTAATTGCAAGCTAGATTACTTTAAAGGACCTAAAGAACACAAAACATGCAATGTCAAAGGTAAATGTACACTCAAGTAAGATGACAACTCAATAGCGAATATTCTCTAGGATTTGTGCCCTAGAGAGAATATTTATGAGAGACAGAGAGATTTTTCTTACTAGAGCAGTTGTGCTTAGTTTTTGTCATGTTTTACTTAAATTCAAACTAGAGCTAAGTTTTTAAGCATAGAAGGAGCTAACCTAGAGAATACCCCTTAAGGGAGACACATGGTGGCATTTTGGAGAAATAACTCAGATGGGGGTATTTAAGTGATTGTGCCCCTCTGAGGTTTGAAGCATTAGGTATCTTCAAATTAGATATGTTTAAAATGACTAGCTTTGTTAAGTAAGTAGATATGGCTAAGTGAATAATTGATGTTGTCTCCTTAAGTTCCCATCCATCTATCAAGTCAAGTAATTTGTTATCGAAAATGTTTTTTACTACTTATCTCATGCCATACTTCTTCTTTGTTCGAATTAGTTCCTAGTGTCAGTTAATCAAAGATTCGGCATCAAAAGAAGGAAGAGCTTTTACTTTAGGTTAGGCCAATCTCATCATTCATGCAATTCCACTCAAATACTTTCTCCTTTTAGTAGTTAAAGTAGAAGTAAGGTGCATATAGTAGCAAACTTTTAGCCAACAGCTAACAGTTTAGCAAAATCACTCACTTTAGATTTGCAGGTATGGTTCCTACTTTGAGCTAATGCCTTTGGTTTATGTAAATTTCTATTGATAAAAAGTAGGGGATCCTTATATCAATAAGGAATAGGGAACTGGGTCATGCTGATTTGGAGGCTTGGCATTGTCTCTCACGAGATTTCTCACCTTTAGACATTATCCTTAAGTCTAGTCATTGATGCGATATTTTTATATCATAAAATTAAGCGCAAATATACGCTATCGTATCAATTAATAAATAGACAAAAGAGTTGGATATCAAACCCACGGGAATAATATCTACTTTTTACCAAGTACTAAAATTATATCTTTCTAGTAATTATTCAAAAAAATTAAAATTTTAAAATAAAAAAATTAAGAATGAATATGAAAAATATAAAGCAATAACACAACGTTAAGACATGTGGAAAATAACAGTATAGAGAAAACTTAGGATTAATACTCTCCCTCAATATACTTTCTAATTATTAATCTTCTAATATTTAAATCTTTTAGTTCTTGTTATTAATTAAGACACGAATGTATTCATAAGCCTCTCCTAAGGGCATGTAAATATATTTTAATTTATCAAATACTTATATTCTTGTGGTATTTAATAAATTACGAATAATTAAGAACAAGTCTTAATGATTATACATGCCAATTAAGTGTATTCCTATCCTAATTTGAAACTTGTATATTTAACTTACGTTACTCTACAATCATACATCAAATTACCTAGGTCTAAATATAATGATGCCTCTTTCAAGTTTATCAAAATATTATCAAATCAATCACAGTATTGGCCAGATATAATGAAGTATTAAGAACAAATAATTTAAATAACAAAGAACTAAATTTATTAAATATTAGAAAGATATAACAATTAAGCACACATGTTGAGTTCAAGTATTAACTCTAGAAAGAAAATTATTTCATGGCTACAAGAGAATTGCGACAAAAATATAAAAAAAATATGATACAATCAAATGTAAACCGATATAGATATTGAATTGCTCTTTATTGAATAGCCTAGACACTCTTGTTACTATTGAACGCCTTATTTCTCTCTATAGTTGTTTCAATGGTGCTCCAATTGCTCTCTAAGAGTTGTGTTGTGTGTCTTTTGAGTGTCTTGTGTATTCTTTAAAGGCTCGAAATGAGTGACCTTTTATAGAGGCTAATTTGAGTTTAAAATCTTCAATTCTTGTCAAATAGGAATTGTGTGATCACTAGGGCAAAAATCTTTTATCGTTGAAGCAATTTGCCTAAATATTGAAATCTTTGAAGCTCTAGATCATTATCGCTAGGGCAATAGCCTATTTTCGCTTAGGTGAAATTCTACTACTTGAATAAGTCTTATCTCGATCTTTCTTGTTTTGTCTTAGGTCTTGCCATTGGAACGAAATCCCTTATACCGCTGGAGCAAAAATTCACAAATTTTGAATATCTTGCATTTTAGTGTCTGGCTTTTACTCTTTTGCGTCCTTACTTCAGTTTTTCAATCCAAACTCTATAAATAAATAATAATGCACATAAATAGTCATTTATTCTCATAAAATATTAAAATAATATATAAGAAAATAATGATAAATATGCCCTTATCAGTCATCAGATAGTATGACTTCCAATTGGATAATTAGTAAGGCTCAATGGTAACGTAGTAGGTAATCGAGCTTTGTTAATGTGTATGATAATTAGTGGACCAAGGATGACATACCCTATGTCTTAGTGGCGATAACTTGTCCCGTAGTGGTAAAATTGAGTGCTGACATATGTTCTCGTACATATCTTACTCAAGGGCCTTCTTGGACCAAGTTATAAAGGCCCATAAATCCAAACCAGCATGGAGTGCGTTCAGAGAGTTCAACTTGGATTAGCTTCTCCTTGAGAGGTTGGGCCTAAGAGCCCAATTGAATTTTTGTATGTAACCCAAATGTCACCTACTTTTTCCCCTACACTTATTTATTTTTATTTAATACTTTTTATTTTGTTATAGTTGTGGCATTGAAGAGCACAGCATCATAATTCTAAACACATTCTGAATTTTATATCTCTTAGTTTAAAACAATTTTAGATGTTTCTAGATTTGGGTGTCTTATTGTGAAAAAAGAGTGCTCGTATTGATAGAAGATGAGGATGTATACTATGTTGAAATGTCAAGATATAGACTTATGGTTGAAATTAAATGTTGAAAACGATTTAAGGAAGAGAGTCAAATGATCAGTAGTTTAATTGACAGAAGAAAGAAAGAAAGAGGTAAAAACAAAATAGAAAGAAGTTAGAAATTTTAATATATATATATATTTAGAGACTACGAACCCTAAGAACATGAGGTTATGATCATAAATGTGGGGTTTGTCCAAACATACAAGTTTTAATTTCTCCCATGTGCACACAATGTGGGCTGCACTTCTTCTCATTTCTCATCAAGTGGCCCTGTGGACACTGGACTCTCATCCAAGTCTCACCAAATTTTACTTTGTTCTTCTATTTTTTGACGATAATTTGTCACACTCCCGAATTTGATTTAAATCTAGACGACATAAGACAACGTAATACTAGTTACAAATATTATTTAACTAAAAAAAAAACAATGGCAATACTAACAATTACTTAAGTAATTTAAAAGTTAATCATTGACACATTACCATATTTTAAAATTGACACCATTTTATTCTGCAACATCCTTGGAACAAGTCCAAAACGTGCAAATACTTAGAAAGCTTGATGACTGACGCATATAATTTAGTAATTATTTTATGACCATAGAGATAATTTGTAAAAGAGCCTGATACATATCTTCATTCGCTGATATTTTAGGCCTGTATTGTATTGTATCAAGAGAGTCTTATTATAGCCCATACACTCTCTCTCTCTCTCTCTCACCTTTAAAAAAAATATATGAAACTGTTAATTCCATATTACATAATATAACCTGTCTTAACCTTCCATAAAGCAATTCAATTCAAACCTTGAAAGTGATATCTTTGTGTTTTTACAATGGATAAAAGTAGCTAGATCAGGAGTGTGCACACGTGTTTGAATCTACCTTTTCCAGGAATTTGGTAGCTGTGTCTGCTATGTTTCTTCTTCAGATTAATAGTATTGGATCAAAATTCTTTAGCAGCCAATAATTTGTTAGCCAAGCTCAGGTGTGTGTCCTTTATGCACAACATCATAGAGTGAAACATTTTGTCCAGAATCTCTTCAGACGTGTTATATTTTGCAGGCCAATTTGCATTCACTTGGAAGTTGTTTCCAAATATAATCCAGTTCATGAGTCAGAGAAATCAGCCTTTTTCCTAGAACTAATGTTCTGGGAAAGTACTAACATTTACAATTCAGCATGGACTGATTTGCATTACTTTTGAAATCCCTGTTCTTTGTTCATCATTTGTTTAAAGGAACTACTTGTAATATTTCAGTTTTCTTTTATGCCACCCCGCCTCTCCCCGCCGCACCACCACCCCCACCACACCCCACCCTTCTTTAATATTTATTCCTGGTCAAGAGAGGATAGTGCTTGAGTTCCCATGTTAGGCCTTAAAGACAGCAAGACCTCAGCAAAAGCTCCTAGCATACGTTTGCTGAAAATTGATGACTAAATGTCTGAGAACTTAATTATCCTTAGTCGAAACTCAGGCATGAGGAGGTTGATTAGCTTTCTGAGTACAGATATTGTGCTGTGGAATTAACATATGTTGCAAGTGTTGAATTCATGATATAAACTATGACAAAATGGGAATGTTCTGATAAAACATGAATTGCATACAGTCATAAGAACTGAAATGGGGATAATTTTACTAAATATTAGAAATCAAAGTACAAAAAACCAGTATTTCACTTAGCAATTTGTCTTTTTAATTTCCAAATTGAAGTTATTACTGGAAACTAAGAATTACACCGAGAACCTACTACAATAACAGTGAAAGAGGCAGAGAATTGCTGCAGCAAGAGGTCAATATGTCATGACAATGGCAACCTCTTGAGAGGTATTTGCCAATGTAATGAACTCAAAGCCCTAATGTTGTGATGTTGGCTACTTGAAGGTGTCACATAGCAGTTTGAAGACATAATTTGACATTCTGTTATAACTTCTGATACAACAGGTTCCACAATCTCTTCCCCCATCTCAATTTTCCGCCCTCCTCCCATAACTCTTACAAACTCCTCCAGTGCCTCACGCATCCATTCATACCGGCACAGTTGAAAGGCATCATTTATGTTTAGCTGCAGAGATAAACAAAAACATTTGCCAGCAACTTAGGAAGTCGAAAATATTAGGCATGCCTAAAGAATGCAATAGGAAGAACCAGAAACTTGATAAATATTGTCAACATTTTAGATGCTAGAACTGGAAAAGTATGATGCTGCAATTTTTTTTGCTTTTCATAATTTCTCTATACATTTATTACACCGACCCATTTTCTATAGCGATTTTCCTGCTCGGGCCAGGGATCAAGCTCCTCAGTGACTTCTAGTGCAAACATGTAACCTCTGCATCCTCCTTCTAGGCTGTCTAAGTCCTGTCTGCTCTTGCTTCTAAATTCCCAAACTCCCAAGGGAGTTTCCTAAACAAATATAAATAGCCTCTTAGATAACAAAAATGATGAGGATTAAAATTACCGGCATCTTAATGTTAATCAGAATGATCATGCTAGGAACAATCATAAGATAGCCAATTAATAAAGGCCAGACCAAGCTATGGCCACCAATATATATATTTCTTTTTTATTTTGATCATCTCTTATGCTTTCAGAAAAACAACATTCAAGGAATGATCTCATCAGGCTGTAGTATCCATTAGATAAATAGCAAGCTAGCTCTTAAATCTTGGCAAGCTGCAGCAAGAAATAACATACTCTTAGTATTCCTTTGACTCCTGCTTCCTCTAAGGCTTCGCGACAAGCAGCTTCCGTAACAGTTTCATCATCCTCCCATCCACCCTATCAGAACGATGTTAAAGATGTAAATCGATGAATCAGAATTCGTATGCTACAACAGCAGAAATAGTTCAAGGCCAAATCTTGTATGAAGAGAAAAATTTGTACCTTTGGAAAAACTAAATCACTGCGATTAGGTGAAGAAACCATGAGAACTTCTATCCTCTTCTCTATATCATCATTTTGATCCTCATGATCATATTTTAGTAGCCTGTAAGGAATGCATCTGTTGCATACACATAACATCAGTAAGAAACAATATATGCATTCTGGTATTACAAAAGCATTCACTTGCAAGCATGCATCCAATAAGGAGTGTATATGTGAGCTTGAAATAAGCAAGGAAAATGAAAGAACTTGGCCTACATGGTCACATTATTATGCTTGAGATATTTCCTAAATTTATTGAACTTCAAGCTCAAAAGATGATCGTGAACATATTTCAGATTTCTGAAAACTCAATCCCTATGTATATGGCACTAATATGTCCATAATTTTTCTCATTTACAATCATACATCAAACATATAGAAACCATCTATAAACCTTTGTGTATATTCCAGAAAAAGATGATTCAATACTGAATTTTAGCCTGTTTTTGTATTACAAGAAGATAATTGTTTATTGAAACCAAATGTTGTAAAATAATCAGCATAATCATCTGAGCTTGAAGTTAGGATGCTATCATCATCTTTTAGGCATTTTAAATAACAAGAACATCCAAGGTCAGATTCTTTCCTGTTTTTCACCTAAACCCGACCCCTGTCTATGAAGTAATGGCCAAAAAATTCCAACCAGTAAATTTTATAATGATCTAATTGAATATTTTCCACCTATGGGACAAAATATCTGGCACAAACATCATCAGTCTAATTATGTATATACTAAGTCAATGTCAATGAGAAGGCCGACATGGTTAAAATTATCGGATTAGTTTATGTGTTGCAATGCAATAACTTAACTCCGAAATGAACACAATTTTCTCATAGAACTAGATATTCGTCCTCTTTCATGAATTCCTTATAGAGTGATTGGTTAGCTACCGAAAAAAGTTCAGATACAAAATACATATAATTACTCAAAAGAAGATAAAAAATTTAAATAGTATTTTCAGGATTTTGTAAAACTGTTTCTGAAAACAAATTAAATAGGTTTCTTATAATCTTCTGCGGGCCCTATTTTGGAAAATAAAGAACTGTATGTAAATTGGAAATTAAACAGGCCTCTCAATCATTTTTCTGTTTCAACTACTAACAAGAATCAATAAGCTACAAAAAGCAAAAGAAAACAAACAAAATCAAGAATAGTAGGAGAAGCTAGCAAGAAGAAACAAAAGAAAGTAAATTAATTAAATTACCCAGAAACAAGTCGAAGATTGTTCTCATCGTAACGTTGCCGGAGGCGCCCCGTTCTTGCTTCTATAGACATTAATTTCTGCAGCAGAGGGGAAAAAAAATCAACATAGAAAGTAAAAATGATGAAACATGAAACTAAACACTTTTGACAATAGTAATCAAAATAACACCGAAAATAACATCAACCCTTGAAAGAATAACATAAAAGAAACATACCCAGTTATGGTTTCAATTTAATTTGAGAAAAAAAGAATTAATTGTTGAGATTTTTGTTGTCCAAAATAAGAAATTAAAATATCAAAAAGGCCAAGATTTATTGATAATGAAATGGAAAAGAAAGCTTTGGCTGTCAAGTAAAACTGGAAGGGCGTTGAACGAAAACTTCCCAGAGAATCTGTGAGCTAAAAAGAGACCAGAAATAAAATGATACGAAATGAAATAACAGAAGAAGAAGATGACAGTCTTAGCCAAAAACAGGGCTAAGAAGATATTTGCGCGGGGCCGGTAAATAACGGCATCTCGTTTATACGTACATATTTATAATAAAGGGAATTTTCACAAATGACCAATATTTTTAAACAATTTTTTTAGTTAAATAAGCTAATTTTTATTAATTAAAATAATATGAAACAGATACAATTGTTCTTAAAATATAATAATAATAAAATATTTAAAAATAAATTCATAAAAATTAACTGATTTTAAAAATCTATCTAAAGAAACAGATTCTAATATTTAGTGATAAAATTTTAGAGAGAAATAGAGGGAATAAAAGAAAAACAATACAAATTTAAAAATATAGAAGTTTTAAATTGAAAATTCATCGTGCAGGAATTTTCTTGTGCGCAAAGTAATTCACATAAGTGGTCCTCTCTTTTATTTTACTTTCCTTTTTTAAATTTTATTTATTAATTTTTTAATTATATTCAACATATTAATTATTTAATTATTAATGATTAATTTAGAAATTTTAAATAAATAAATAATTTAATTTATTATTATTTTAATAAAAAAATTAACTAATAAATAAATATTTTATTAGATAAATAATAAATTAATAAATAACTTCTTTTTATAATTTGTTTCAATTTAATTATAAATTTTTTTTAATTTAATCACTAAATAAATAACTAACTTATTATTTATTGATTTTAATAATTTATTTAACTTAATTTATTATTATTTATTAAAAATATTAATTGAATAAATTATTTATTATCAATTAATTAAATAATTTTTTTAATTTAATTAATAAATAATTAATATATTTATATTAGTAAATAAATAATATATATTAACACACTAATTGATTTGCATCAAATAAAGAAATTTGGAGATTTTTAAAATTATAATTTTTTTCTTTAATTCATCTTTTTTTTTTATTCACTCTGTTTCTTTGCCACTTCATCGTATTATTCTTCAATATTTATACACTTACAAAATAAATATAAAAAAAAAATTAAAATACATTGATTTTAAGAATGATAGTTGATTTTTAAGCATTTATTTTGAAATATTTTATTTATTATTATATTTTATCAAAGACAGTTGTGTCTATTTATAATAATTTTGATTAATAAAGATTAGATTATTAATTTGTGTTTAAAAAAGATTGTCTAAAAATATGGGTTATTTTAAAAAAAATTAATGACAAATTTCAAAGCCCCCTATTATTTTATTAATTTTTTGTTTTAATATTGACATAATAAAAAAATCAAATTCGTTAGTTCCCTCCCGTCCCTCTTTCTGGTTTATGTTATGGTTGCTATTTTAATTTTAGATTTTTTTTATTGGATTCTCTTTTCTTTTGTACTGAAAACGACGCGTCTTGGACTTGAATTGTTAGAATAAATTTATTAATTAGTGGGGCCGGCTCTTAATCATATTTGAACAAATTGAAGTCAACTGAATGGGTGAATCTTAGTGGTTGGTTCTGTATGATCTTATTTTTATTTGGCCCCAAAAGCCGGTTATTTGAATACTCTTTTATTAATTATGATTCCTTCCTTTTATTATATATGAACATGATTATCAACTGGGGGTCAATGGCAAGATTAAGAAATAATTAAGAGCCTGCTCATTGTTTTAAATGTTAGTCTGTTGCAAACTAAAAGTTCATCATTTGTCTTCTTGTCTTTTGGAATTATTCTATTATTAAAGCAAATATGTTTTAAAAGTGACTTTTACAATTTTATTCTTTTATAAGCAAAAGTTCTATTTGCTAACGTTTTGAATAAAGGGAAACAGATAAAAACATTTTCATAAGTCCAGCAAATTCAGTTACTGAAATTGTATTTTTATACAGCCGTAAATTGAACAATAATGGAATTATGAAAAGATAGAATTTTAATTTTATGAACCGGATTATGGATAAATGTGTAAAGACGTGAATGCTTATTTAAATTATTCCTCCACTAAAGATCTATGGTTCAAATTTTTCCTCTCATCTCAAAAATAAACACCGAATATGAATTGAAACTTTCAACTTTTGACTCTTGATCTATAACTAACAGTATGATTCGATTCAATATTTTCTAGAGTCAATTCAAATCAAAAAAATTTAAAATTTTTATTTTTAAAATTAAACCATATTAAATAAATTTGGTCTGATTCAATTTAACTCGATCTTTTATATATTTTTTAAAAGATTAAAATTATTTATGTAAAAAATAAATTTTAAAAAAACGTATACATTAAATTTAAAGACTAAATTAATTAAAGTTTATAAATCAAACAAACTAAAAATCTATTAAAAATTAAAGGTCATATAAATAAATAAAATATTCTTTAATTTTAAGCGTCAAATTCATTAAAAGTTTATAAACTAAATAAAGTAAAAAAAATTATTAAAATTAAAATTTACCAAATAAATTTATATAAAAATTTTTGTAAAATTTTATTTATGCCCTTTGATTTAATATGATTTGGTCCAATTCAAATTTTTTTATAAATAAAATTAAATTAAACTTAATTTATTTAAAAATCAAAATAAAAAAAGTAATCGATAAATTTTTATATTCTAATACTTAATGGAACCAATTGATTCAATTTGATATTTTCGATTTAGTTATTTTTTTTGCCGACTCCTATAGATAGCGTTAACCAAAGTTACCAAACTCTATTATCTTTTAGTTTTGAGACCAAGGCTTTTCTTGAATAGGTTTCAATGGTGTTGTCCCGCAATAATAATGTCATTACGAAATCATTTAATAAAAACGTGTCATCTACCTAGTTTTTTAAAATCAGCCAATCACAATAATAATTAAAACTTTTTTTTTATGCAAAAGAGTCTTCAAATTTAAAATTCATTATAGTTTTGATTGGATGATCACATGAGAATAATTAATCATACAACTTATATATATATCATAAAAACAAAAATTTCTTCTCGATGTTTTCTACAAAAAACTTAACAAAACAGTCTTAAAATTGAATTTTCAACTAAGGTTATTTTCCAAAAAACAAAATTGTAAAAGATAATTGAAGGAAGCATTTATATTTTTTCAAAAAGAGTACTAAAAATTTCGTAAGAAAAACCTTTTTATTACTTTGTAAACTACTTTTTGAAATAATAAAGTAATCTCAAGGCATCTTCAATTTTTGTTTTTTCAACAAATTATATAATCTTAATTAAAGTAGATAAAACAAGATTATACAAACTCATCAACGAAGCTTCCTCGAAGTTTAATCTACCATAAAGTTGTCACTTTTCATAATTTAAATTATGTGATTAATATTCTCCCCCTTTATTCAAGCTAAAAAGTCTGTTTTTTTGGGGCTTTTTCAGTTGCAGGCCTCAAAATTGTATCAGTTTTTGGAATTTAGTTAATTATATTTTTTTAAATACCTAAATTAGTCTTGTTATTAAAAACATATTTGAAGTAATTTTTAAGGCTGTAAAATAAATTAAATAGTCTCATATTAATTAAATTATCTTTTTTATGTAATTAAATTTATCTTATTGCTCTAAAAAAGTAAATTTTAAATATTACTTTTTACTTTTTTATGACTTGATTAATTAAAATATTTCTCCAATCTCTAATATTTACTTTATATCTTTTAATTTTTCAGATTCACATTTATGTTAATTATTAGTGATTACTTAACAAAACAAGAATCATTCTACTATAAATAATATAAATTTTAGTTGGAAAATAATAGCGTATAAATCTTAGGGACAGTGAGGTCCGTCCATAAATGTGAAAGTGACATGATACGATTCCCACATGCATGCCGACATACATGTTTTATGCACAATCACATGCTCAAACTTATCAAACCAAAGACCAAATACATATTTCTTATTAATAGGTTGAGATCTTTCAGTCAGAACTCATAAATGTTTAGAGATCATGCATTTTCCGAATTATTAAAAAAGCTTCCATGTATAATAATTCCATAGTTTCCCAGAAACATGAATACGTTCAACCATTTAAGCATCGGAAATGGAAGCAGTTTGTTATTGACTAATAAATTTAATATAATATACGATCAAAATACATGAGGCCCTATATTTATTATGTGTATAAATTAACGAGCAAAAGAGTTGCATGTGTTGACCAGTGTTCACAATGGCAGCAGTAACATCACACCCCATGTGAGAGCTTTCAGTTAGTTGGAAAAATGGAAACTACCCACCGGCCAATCAACCTGTTGCATGCTAGTAACTACAACGTCAAGTCAATATCCATATATATAGTTCTTATAATTATAAGACTATACGAAACTTGACTGGTAAAATTTTTGTTACAAATATAATTAATTACTCTTTTCAACAAACAGTTGGCGTAATTATATTGGTTGGCGTGGAATAATTCAAACGCTCCACAAAAGTTACGTTTGGAAGTGCTGCCCGAGGACCAAAATGCTTGATGGGCAGGGTTCTTTAATTTGTTTTGCATGCGATCATTTGGCATGAATGACTTCAATAATATATATGCTTTGCTTTGGCATCAATTCTTTAGTCTTTGAATTCACCGAGGACGTCCATTTGGCATCTTTTTCCTTCCGTGAATAACGGCTACAGCTATGTTTCTCATGGCCTTCGGCCTCACACAATTGACTTTAGACGATAATCTCCCTTTGCTTTCTGTGACTCGAGAAAGCTCTCTATGGTATTACAACTAGCCATTTTCTTTTACGGAAGTTGATACCTGTGAAACGGCTAAAATTAAGTATAGATATAACCATCTAAAATAACTAGGGTTTTGAGATTATACATGGCGAAGGGAAGTATATATACAGAATCAGACGTACTTGTACTGTTTTTGGTGTCTTTTTGAGCGCCTATCTTGAGAATTTACACCTCTTAACAATTGTTTTTTTGAAGGAAGTGCACAATACTATCATTGGCACTTTTACACCGGGAACTTGCTCGTTCAAGAAAGGTTGGGATGGTTTGAGATATATTATGATTTGGGATTGAAAGTTTTAAAAATTGAAAGTTCACGAATTGACTTGTCTTTGAATACTTTTTGATTTTATTTAGAGAGTATCGTTCTTTTGTTAAAAAAGACATTTTAATACTTAAGTTAATTTTTGTTAAATAAAATGAGTATTTTTGTGTATGAAAGTGTTTAAAAAACAAATAAGATGTTATGAGTTGAATGAAATTGAGCAGCTATAAATTCGATGCCTAATGATGAGTGTATTTTATATTTATTAATTTTATTTTCTTAGACGTAATATTTATTTATTTTAAGTGTGAATATTTATCTTTTTATGTGCTTTATTATTATTTTACAGATTTAAAGTCAATAAAACAAATATAAATGAAAATTTCAAGAAATCAAAATAAAATTATCAAATTGGTAGAAACTCAATGTTTCAATGCTGCAACAATAACTTCCTATAATAATCTACTACAACACTTAAAACAGTGTTGGAACAATGTTAATAGAAAGTAAGCATTGTACCACCAGGAGTGGTAGAAAGTAAACGCCATAGTGCTCAAGATCAACACTGCAATGGTAATGCTACTATCAGGCTAGCGCCGTAATGCTAGACACTAGAAAAAGAACTCTTATTCTGACTTGGATGTGGAGCATTGGCCAAATTTGAAGATGAAAGTCTATAAATAAAAGATAAAAACCCTATTACAAGAGATTGAAAAAGAGAATTAGAGAGAGCAAGAGAGAGAACATCTTTTTGAGAGTTTAGAGCAAACTTTTGGAGAATCAAAGAGAGAAAATCAAGAAGCCTCTTATGATGTTTAAGTGAAAATACCCTACCTAATCAATTATCTTTATTCCTATGATAATTATATTAAAGCAAGATTTATCAAGAACAAATTTTTTAAATGGTTATATATGCCATGTAAGTATATTCTTATCTCGCATGAAACTCAAAGATTATATACAATGATCATATATTAATCTATTCAAGGCTAATCACATAAATTTATTTTTCAAGCTCATTAAAGTTTTTCTAATCAGTTTAATTAGAGATAAAATAATTAGAATTATTAAGCACCAAATAGAATAAATAGTTCAATATTGATTTTATAAACTAAAGAAGAATAATAAGGTGATATAATTTTAGTACTTAACGAATTTAATAATAATTTCTTGTATGAATGATACTCTACTCATCATTTTATTACTTATTTGTGATAGCATGCACTTGCGTTTCTCAAATCAAATAACACCTAACAATGAATAAATCGTCTTTATTTATGCATGAGTGGACATAACGTGATTAAGTAGTCTTTAATTAAAGTTCTTTATCAGTTATAACACATGATACAATTAAAATTAGGAAAGAAATTTAAGAGATTTTACCCTTATATGTAAGGATTCCTCCTTTAAGAAGAACTAAGCTTATTAAATTATAATTTGAATATAACAATAATTTTAATCCATTCCCATCTCAACAAACCTTACAAGACCTATTTCTTGGGTGCATGGGTTAGCGGGTCGAATTACTTGATTTGATTTAGTGTTGGGCTAAAATCTAATCCTTAGGGTTGGTTTGGACCTTAAAGAGACGCAGTAGCAGAGAATGTTGGGTTTATTTAATAAGGGCCCCAACAAATATTCTTTAAAAGTGAAAAATAAGGGCCTAGTCAAATCCATACTCTTGAAGGGCACGTTTCTTCACTCCCCAATTCAGAATGTGACACGTGTCTTTCTCTAGAATGATATCTTTCTTCCTACGCAGCACTATTCATAGCAGACATGACACTTTGTTTTTAGGATGACATCCTATTTGATAGGGGCGGTTTGTCACTTATTTAAACTCTTGCCTATTTTAACCTCTTTCACTTCCAAATTTCAAAAAGTCCTCTTTTTCTCTTGTAATTTCCTCTCTCTTTAGGTAGCTTGATTTGTTTTCAAAACAAAGCCTTAACTTTCCTTTTGAAAGAAAATTTTCTATGGAAAAAAACATAAACTCTTTTCCTCTCAATGAACTAAAATCAGTCTTCCAATTTTCTCCAGGGGTAAATATTAGAAATGTCCCAAAAAAGAAATCCCTTCATAAACTTCCATCCATCAAACCAAGTGAGCTTCCACTCTTTAGGGAATATCTTAATTACTTCATCTTCTTATTTCTCCTCTTATTAATGAATTTATTCATGTTACTAGTCTTTGTCATATTTAGATCCACCTTAATGTCTTCCATTTATGATAAGACATTGCTATTCTTAACCATCTGTTTCTTCCCCCTGTATTGCCTTACTCTTTTTTTTTTTTATGTCTTTTGTACATACAACCTTTAACACTTTTTGGTCTCTGAAATGGGAGTGAAAAATTATTTTTGATTTCGAGGATAAAAAGGTTGGCTTTTAAAAGTATGTCATAGTGATCAGCGGAGATTGAAAGTGTTTAAGGTATCCTTATGACATTGCCACTACATTCAAGGAGTTTGAATAAAAAACAAGTCTTACTTTCTTTACTATCCTAGAGAGAAAGATTTTTGAAAAAATGTTTTCTAGAGAAACCCTACTTCCTACAAGGAAATGTTTCATCCCATCTCTTGACAGAATATGCAGATCGTGAAAGGTACACCATCAACCTTATGCACTTACTTATGAGGATGGAGTTTGGAAGTTAACACCTCCAGGTTTGAAGTTGTCGGCCATGTTCCCTCATTCAATAATTGATCATTTAGAGAGCTATTGAAGCATCATAAAACCCTTCCCAATTTAGTCCTCTTTCCCCTAGAAATAAGTGTTGAAACTGGCAATGATGAGGTTATTTACCGACCATTTACTTACAATGGATTTGTTCTTAACATACATGAGCACCAAATTTTGTTTTTCTAAAAAATAATTTATTGATCTTTTACTTGTTCTGTTTGCTTTGTTGAATGGTGTACCAATGTGGAAGTTGTCAAGATATCGAGTGAAGGTGATATTTTGGATTGTTTTTTTGTGGCTTCCTCCATATATTTTGATCTTCTATCATTTTTGGTATAGGTACGAGACCTGTCGATGGAGAGGGTTCCTTAGATGAAGCTGGTCTAAAGGAAACTTTCACTATTGTTGGTTCTTTCATAGATGACCCTCTTGCAGCTGAGTCTTCTACTATGTTTGCTTCGAAATCATTACAATCAGTTCCACTTTCTAAAGACACTAGTTAAGGGTTCCTTTGAGGACTTGTGCTCCTCAAGTGGTTCTTTGTACAACTAGCGAGGGATGTAAGTATTTTTTTGTATACTTTTGTTACTATTATCAAATTTTAAAAAATGTTCTCCTTTATATTTTTCTGTAGGCCTTGAGGATTTTATGGAGGAGTTCCAAAACATCATTCCTAACTACCTCTGTAGTGACCTAAAAAAGACGTGGGTCTCTAAGAAGCAAAAACAGACAACAAAGAGTGTTCTCAGGGCTCCAAAATCAGGGGCTTTTCAACTGAAGAAGAAAAAAAAAATTCCAGTGGATTGCTTAATGCTAAAGTTATTCTAGAAATAACTAAGATATGGTAACCTATCTCAAAGTTCCTTTAGGTGTTACAGGTGTTTTTGAGGCTACAATAGAACCTTCTGATATTAGTTCATCAGTCCTTAAGGTTTTAGAGAGACTTGTGAAGGATCCTAGATCTATTCCTAAGCTTGTTTGGGAACCTTCTAGGGCTGGGAAGGCTTCCTATTCGATTCTTGATCTACCTTTGGAGATTTTTATCTTTCTTGATAAGTATTTATATTTTTTTTAAAAAAAATTACTTGTATTTTTTCTTCATCTTCTTGTTTTTAATCTACTTCTAGTACCTTCTAGTTTTTACTACAAGCAGCGTGATAAAACCTTTGACTTATACCTTGGATCCATCAAATGCAATTAGTTTCGTGTTACATCCGCAAATGTTTTTTTTCTTTCAACTCCATTTTTTTTAATGTGTCCTAGAATAAAATATCAACGTTGCTTCCATCATCAACTAACACACATCGAAAGATATTCTTCCCTATTTTTAGCATAATGATCAATACTTTGAGATGCAGTAACATAATATTTGTCAAGTCTTCCCTAGAGAATTTTCCTCTACTCCTCATCTTCTGTATTTTAACATCTATTCTAAATAAAGGACTCCACAATCCATCTCATCCTTCTCTTTTCAAAGATCTTATATGTAGTAAATTTATAAAGTGTTGGTTTGCGAGTATCCTTACAACTAACTCTTCCATTGATTCTTAGGAAGGCCCCTCGTTAACCTAGGGTCTTTCTATGATGGAATTATGTATATCATCTTCTTTTGTATATTAGAAATCATATAGAGATCTATGAATTGCATCCACATCCTTAAAAGATATGAAATTCTCCCAAACTAATTAACGATAGTATACAGTGGACGTCTTTATAGCTTTTCAAAAGGCTTGTGCTACTATCTCTAAATTGTAGTTCCCTATTCACTTAACTCCTTGTTGAATTGATTCAAAAAGTTCTAATAGACTTGTTTTCTCTTTGTTTTATGAAAAATAAGTCTGATGTCATCTTTTGTTTTTCTATTATATATCTATATATATATATTAAGTTGTGTATGCCACAATCAACTCCTTAAATAAGGATATTGAGTTTTCCTTCAAATGACAAAATTAGCTTTAAAATAGACCCTTGTGGTTGTTAGAGTTGGTGCTTACGTGTCATCCCTGAATGTACATATACTTATGTATTTATACAAGTGTACATTTTTATTAAATCGCTAATACCCATTAATATGGTACTATGCATGTAACGTTACAGACATTGTATGATCTGAAGGAGTTTAGATCAGATCTAAAGGAGTTTAGAAAATGGCTCATAATTAGTCATGCTGAGAGATATAAATGCTAAATGTTAACACAATTAAGTGTTAACTAATTATAATACTCAGCAGATCCAAGAGTTGAAGCCTTGTCTGGAATGAGACATAGACCTGGGAATATACTAGTAACTTCATAGTTACAAGAGTTGCAATCGAGTGCCAGGAAATGCTAGTTGTGTAAGTATGTTCTCGAATAATTGTCCCTGATCTATTTCTGTCGATGCGAGTTTATCGATGGATACTTTTATATATAGATCAGCATATGTCGTATCTATAGGGTATAGATGGTTGTTCTTAGCCGACCGTGATCTTAGAGCTCGTATTGACATATGAGTATCCAGGTAGGACTGAATATAGGACAGACTCACGAAATCCTCCAATAGACACCCTATGTAAGCCGTCAACGGAGGGTCCTCTCGAGTTGAGTAATACACGTGGTCCTTTAACCTGAGTGTCATGGTGGGCTTGTAAGTGATCCACCATACTTTGGCTCCACGCATGTCACAGACCTTTCATGGTGTAACCGCCGGGTGTCGTAAGGTATGGTCTGATGCTTATGGAGTCCGGTGTGTACAGATATAGGATCCGTCAACTTGCATAGGGAGTTCAGTATCTAGATGCTTTGAGACTGTATCTCGGAAAGTCTTGTGGTCACAAGCAATTATCCCGAGAAAGAGTTCCACCAGGGTAGAACAATATGGCAAAAGAGTTTGCACATATTGTTCTGTGAGATACAAGTCTGAAGATAAGATATGGATGAGCATAAGGAGATTTGACGGTGATTATCTATATCCTCGCACATCTCAGATATCATGATGGAAGGACTATAAGTATGCATTGTAACCTCAACTTGCATGGTTCAACGCGCTAATTTGTATATCCGTAATATATGCGTAGGGCATTACTCACAGACTCATGGAATAGTTCCATTTGATAAATCGAGCGTAGGACCTAGGGAGTCTCGCGATATGGAGTCTACTCGTTGTGCACTGGGGTAGCGTGTCTGATTAAAGTGTTTAATCCAGCAATATTCAGCACTACCACAGGAATGCGTGCGTGTCTGTATTTAAGTGTTAAATACAACAATTAGTCAATAATTATTATTTACTAATTGTATAATGACACCTGACGCATAGTGGACCCTCAGTTGATTTTACTAAAGTGCGGATTTGGTGGGACCTACTAGGGGATAAACTTGATAAATATTCATCAGGGACAAAATAGTCATTTTATATTATGATATTTAATTATTAAATAATCATTCTCTCTATATTATATTATATGTATATTATTATTATATTTGGGTGCCAACTATTTGGCACCCATTATATTATTTTATATTATATTTTATTATATTATATTATATATTATTATATTTATAATAATATTTTATTTTTGAGTGCCAAATAGTTGGCATCCATTATGTAATATTATATTATTATTATAATAATATAATATATTATATTAATATTTTATTATATATATATATAAAGAGAGACAAGTGAAAAAGTGTGATTTTTGTGTGTGTGCAAAGTGTTTGTCGAGAGAAAAGAAGAGAAATGGAGGAAGAAGAAGAAAAGAAAAAGAAGAAGAAGAAGAAAAAGAAAAAGAAAAAGAAAAAAGAAATAGTAACAAAATAAAATTGTTTTAATTTTTCCTATGGTGTTTTAGAAGCAATTGAGAATTATTTTAGTCACTATTTCTTAACCTTTTAGAGAAAAGGATAAAAACACACACCGATCATTTTGAAATTTAAGAGTTAAACCCAGTGTTGCGTATAAGACTGCTGTTCTAGCTTACTAAACCTACCGTGTTGGTGACTAGAACTGTCTATGAGTTGGTCTCTACGTGGACTCCAAGAAAATACGTATATAACGTTATACGTTGAGGTGAGTTCTCAACTTTATTAATATATTAATGCGATTAATATATTTTATTTATTGTATTTATTGTATTTTTACGCTTCTTCCCCTTAGAATATGTATATAATATGTATTTTAGGCAATAGACACAATTGCACATGCATACACCCACGTGTACTAGATCTCCCACAACAATGGTATCAAAGCTATTTAGAATATATTTGGGTGTTGTTTGAGTGAATAGATGTCAAAGGGAGTGCACTGGGCACTGTAACGCTAGGGGGCTGGTGCAGCGGCACTAAGAGTTTGACCTCCCAGCACTACAGCGAGGAGATGTAACACCGCAGTGGTGTACTGTTTACTTGAACAATAGTACATGAACAATAAATGTTTTATTGTTCATGCCTACCGTAATTTTGAACAATGTTTCAAAATTAATTTTGCATGTGTGGATTTATGAGATGTAGTGATAAAAGTTATCAGTCTACATTATAAATCGGGGTTTATGAGATACAATGATAAAGAGTTATTGATCTGCATTATAAACTAGAATTACTTTTTCTGTACTGGTAACTACAATGGGAGCCCTACTGGTAGGGGTTAGTTGTGCTTACATAAAAAAATTAATTAATTGAGAATCATCCTTCCTAGGAGAATGGAAACAAAGGTTAGAAAAATCTCTCTTAATCAGATTGAAGAATATTACATTATGAGATAATATTTTATTCTGATTCGTCTTGTCTATACGGTGTTAGACGAGTCATGTCGGCCTTTTTCTAATATTACTATAGCGTGAGGGACTTGGTCAGTTGGGCTTGGACTATACTGGTTAAATATGAGATAAGGAAAATATATGCGAAAGTATTGCCCAATATTGCTACAGCGTGATGGTAGTATTGGTAACATATATTTGATCATTGACAAGTTAATCTGGAATACATTTATCCAATATTGCTACAACGTGAGGATAATGTGTAGTCAGGATTAAGTGGTAAGAGTTGTATGAGATGCAATTGACAAATGTTGTCTACCTGTTGGGTTTACAAAGGCTAATATTGCTACGACATAAGGCCCGAGTAAATTTCAATGGGATCTACTTCCTGCTGTATAGTTTTAAAAAGTTTAAACTATCGTCTTCCTGTTCAAGAGATTATTGGGATTATGTAAAGCAGTGGGAGGGCGTTTTAAATCAAAAATGTATAATTAGTATACCCATGATTTAAAATGTTCCATTAACGATTTAATGAATATTCCGCTTACATCTCCTGTTATTTTGGCCTGTCAAGAATAATGGCCACTACGACCAGTTGGTGTCTATAGTTGATGCAGTCCAACTCTAGGATACTAGGAATTACTATCAACGATGGACGAATCTTAAAAATGTTCTGGATTCAAAAAATTTTGGATTTATTGTTGATCAGAGTTTGTCGTAAGGTATTTCTGATAACACCTCTTAAGAGGATTGAAAAGAGAGAGTGTGAACCTCTCTGTTCTAGGTGCTTCATTTTTTACTCCAAGTACATATGGTGAGATCAGATGTATAAGGGAGAAGAAGATAAGGCAGAACCCAACATTAATCCTTAAAGACAATATTTATCCAAAAATCAACAAGAGAGCGTGTAGATAGAAAGTGTTTACACTACAGTAAGGTTGGGTATTGGAAATCCCTCTACTTTATAAGCCTTATAAATCTCAGGAAGACTCCCACAGGTTTGTGCTTGACAAACATAGACATTTCTAAGGCATATGATGTCAGTTCAAGTTGAGCATGAGATACCGTGCGTCCCTCTCATATCTGCAATATGTTGCAGGGATTGAGAGAGACTACAATGTAATAATTTGTAGAAGTTAAGTTGAGAGTAGGAAATGGTGATTTCTTACAGGTCCAAGTTGTTGGGGAACTTGACTTACTTCTTGTATGCAATACAACTGTTGTATTGTATAATTAGTATAATATTTTATTAGCTGAATGTCAGTTAATAAATAGACATTATATATAATTAAAAATATATGTAGATCAAAATTCTTAAATCATACGGAGCTGTGGTATATAAGTTTAGGTCATATAGGCATGAGACGCTTATTCGTCTGGTTAAAGATGGTTGGATTCCTAATCTGATCATGAATACTTAACCAATTTATGAATAATGTATTCACGGAGATGACCAAATATACCAGAATGTATATCACATCTCTTCGATTAAATCAAGGTAGTGAGTACATTAACAATAAGTTTTCTATTTGTTTAAGGAAGAATGAGATTCTCACCCATTATAGTCCTCAGAGTAATTCACAACGTAATGATATTTTGAAAAAGAGGAATCGAGTTTTATTAGATTTGGTCCGATTGATAATGAGTGTTACTGATCTATATCTGTAAAAATATGCTCCAAATACAACTGCTTATTAAGTAGAGTTCCATCAGAAGTTGTTTCTTCTATTCTGTATGAGATACAGAAAGGAAGGAAGCCGTATCTTAAGTATGTTAAGACTTGAGGTTGTCCTGCTTAATTGTGAGTCCTTCATAAAAATAGCTAACCAAACGCCAACTATCAAGAGTTACACAGTAAGGTATCTTGTTTTGTAAGAGTTACTCAACAAGATAAATAGCCTCAAGAGGTACAAGTTTAGGTTCATTGTGTATCCTATGAATACAATAGGATACTAGTTCTATGATTTAGAAAAACGAAGTATGTTCGTTTCTCGGTAGACTACTAATTTAGAGGAAGAGTTTTTCATGGATTGTGAGAATTATAGAAAGATTAATTTGGTAAAGTCAATCTTGAAATTAATGAACCAAGGATGGGAACTCAGGGTCAATTAAGCAGTAACCTTTTAGCACACCTCTCAATAAATTGAAAAAGATGTCTAGGTCACCTATTAGGTATGGCTGATGTCTGAAGGTGAACTTGAAGTTTTCTTGGTAGAAGAAAATCATTCTTGACCTACAAGGAGTCAATGTTAGACATCGATTCGGGAAACGGCAAGATGCCAAGGAAACAAAAGTTGACTCTAAGTAATGAACACTTGAAATTACACATTTAATAAAAGTTTTACATGATTGTTTTATATTACTAGTGTATTTAATTTTCTAACTTAAGTATGTTTACAATATTGTACCTAATTATCTTTTAACTATTTTGTGGTAAGTTTGGTAAAATGAGCATAATTTTCTACCTCAAGATCCAATTGGAGTGATTCTTAATCCTATGAAAAGCTGACTCAATGGGCAAACATATTTTATTTCACAAAGAATTTGAAATTTGAGTGTTTAGAGGGTAAAAATAGCCTAGAATAGAACTGATCTGTAGTACAGGCCCAGATTGAATAGTCATCAGTATTCAGCCCATAACTATAGAAATACATATCTAATACGTATGAGATTACTCAATTTGGAAAGATAAGAGACTTATCTACAACTTTGATGTTTTGAGTGACAGCTAATTCGGATCACATTAATTCCAAATTGGATAATCAAGTGGGTGCCTAGTGATAATCAATGCAAATTATTTTGCCACCATTCTTGACTTTCATCATCCAAGTGGTTCCCTCCAAATTTGTCTCGATTTATCCATATTTTTCTATAAATAGGTGGCTTGTTTATGCCTAAAGCATGTAATTAGAAAGTTAGAATTTAGTTCAAAATACTTGTCCTTTGTATCCATTTCTTTGTAAATTTATTTCTTTTGTTTACTATTAAATCATGTTATTTCTTCTTCCATTTCTTTTCTTTTTCTTTAATTTTATTATGTCCAAATAATTTTCTTTAAGCTAAGGTGAAAGGGTGAAGCTCTTGGCAAGATAATAAGATATGTTTGATATTTATTCATGAATTTAATGCTTCATTCTTAAGTTATGCAAGTTTATATATGATGTATTTATTTTGTTTGTAGAGTTAATACCTTTTTCTTCTAAAAGTGGTGATTCTTGATTTATTATTTACAAACCTTATACTTGGCACAATAAATTCTTGAAACTATTTACAAGATTTGGTGTATATATCCTTTCTTGTAAAGTGGGAGTCTTGATTTATTGTAGACAAATATAAAGATTGGCATAATAAATACTTGAACCCATTTATAAGATTTGGTGTATAATAATTGATAGAAATAAATACTAATCAATATATAAATGATGATGAACTTTAATTGTTATTTTCCGGTTGGAACCTTCTGTGTGTGAGGATTCCAATTAAGTTATAAAAAAAAAGAGTTAAATATATTCTTACTTTTTATGCCAAGAGTAAATCCTTCGAACCTATTTGAATTGGTTAATTGAATTAATATTTGCAAATATCTTATGCTGCATTAATTATTTTAAAAGTGTTTATAATTTCATAATTTTAATTCTACTTCCCTGTGGATCGACTCCGTTTTCATCGGGTTATTTATTACTTCAACAATCCTGCACTTGGGAATAAACTCCTATATTCTGGACGTGTCAAGTTTTTGGCGCCATTGTCGGGGAGGTAAAATTAATATTTTGTTTTGTTATTATTTGTTTATTTATTTTATTTTCATGGAAGGTTAAGCATCCTAACGTACTTTACTTTATTTATTATTTGCTTTTTTTTTGCTTTTTATTTTCATGGAAGGCCGAGCCTCCTAACGTGCTTTATTTATTATTCTGTTTTTATTTTCGTTTTTTATTTTCATGGAAGGCCGAGCCTCCTAACGTACTTTATTTATTATTCTGTTTATTATATAATCTAACATTATTAATCTAACTTTTAATTATTTATCTTTATTTTTCTTTTAGTTTTTCCTATTTTATTTACTTGTGTTTAATATTTGTTTTTCTTTTATTTGTATTATTTATTGTTATTGTATTTCGTTTTATTTCTTTTTATGAGCGGATGGTTTTGAGATCCTAATTCTCATCGTTTAGTGAAAGGTAATTTCAAAATTTCTTTTGATAATTTGTTAGATTCTCCTTCATCTTCTCATTCTTCACCAAGTAACACCATGAGCGAAAATCAAACTGAGGGACTCATAAACCCAGGGGACAATCAGTCTCAACATAATGACCATAACCGACCTATGACACTTAGAGACTATATGAACCCTATACGAACTGATGCACCATCTTGCTTAATTTTTCCTCCAGATGCAACTCATTTTATTTTTAAGTCAGGCATTATCTAACTTTTACCCAATTTTCATGGCTTAGATGCAGAGAACCTTTATCTACATCTAAGAGAATTTGAAAAAGTGTGTGACACGTATAATGATCAAAATTGTAGTATGAACACAATTCGACTTAAGCTTTTTTCTTTTTCTTTAAAAGATAAAGCTAAAACATTGCTACAAAACCTTAGGCCAGGATCCATTTCTTTATGGGATGAAATGCAACAACAATTCCTGAAAAAGTTTTTTCCTTCCCATAGAACAAATTCTTTCAAAAGACAAATCACCACTTTTGCCCAAAAATCAGGAGAGACCCTTTACCAATGTTAGGAAAGGTATAAATAATTACTTAATACCTGTCCCCATCATGGTTTTGAAACATGGAGAGTAGTCTCAAACTTCTATGAGGGCTTAACACCCCAAGTTAGGCAAATGGTAGAAATGATGTGTAATGGAACATTTGAGAAAAAAGACCCAGAAGAGGTAATGAACTATCTTGACTTACTAGCAGAAAATGCTCAAAATTGGGACACTGCTAGTACCTGTGAGGCACCTAGAAAAAATTAAATCACTACATCTAATGGGGGTATTTATCATCTTAGGGAAGACCATGACCTTCAAGCCAAATTTGCATCCCTTGCTAGAAAAGTCAAAACCTTAGAAATGAAAAAGAGTGGTCAAATAAAATCTATTCAAGAAATTGTGTGTCACATTTGTGAAACCCATGATCACTCTACCAATGATTGCCAACTTTGCTTGCATTTAGGGAATGTCTCCATGAACAAGCCAATGTTCTAAACACATTCAAGCGGTCAAACAATAACCCATATTCACAAAACTATAATCCTGGATGGTGAAATCACCCGAATTTTAGTTGGAGGAATGACACTCAAGCACAGGCTTCACACCTACCTTTCCAACCACACCAAAATTTTCAAAATCATCAAGGTTATGCACCATATGTCCCACCTCTTAGGAAAAATCTTGAAGAAACCTTGCATACATTCATTGAAAAACAAAAGTTTGTTAATTCTCAAAATGCTTAAACATTTGCTGATTTGAAAGATAGTCTTGCTAAATTTGCATCTGTACTGAACATTTATGAGAAAGAAAAATTTCCTTCTCAACCACAGCCAAACCCCAAAGGACAACATAACTTAAATGCATGTAGTTCAGGAAGCCAACATATGGATCAAGTTAAAGCAGTTATCACTCTTTAGAGTGGTAAAATTATTGAAAAAAAAATTCTTGAACCTCATGAGAGCGATGAATCAATCTCTAAGGGTAAGAAAAGTGTTGAACCTACACCTAATGAAGAAAACACCAAACCCTTACCTCCACCTCCATTTCTTCATGCATTACATAATACTAAGAAGATGAATCACAATCCTGAAAATTTTAAAATCTTCAAACAGGTAAAAGTTAATATTCCTTTACTGGATGCTATTAAACAGGTTCCTTCTTATGCAAAATTTTTGAAAGATTTATGCACAGTAAAATGAAAACTGAATGTGAAAAAGAAAGCATTTTTAGCTGAACAAGTAAGTGCCATTCTTCACAACTATAATACTTTGAAATATAAAGACCCTAGTTGTCCTACAATTTCATGTATTATTGGAAGTCATAAAATTGAACAAGCCTTACTTGATCTTGGTGCTAGTGTGAATTTATTGTTATATTCAGTCTATCAGCAGCTTAATCTCGGTGAGTTAAAATCAACCTCTGTAACTCTTTTACTTGCCGATAAATCAATAAAAGTACCAAGAGGGACAGTGGAAGATGTTTTAGTTCAAGTTGATAAATTCATATATTTTGTGGATTTTATTGTCTTGGACACAAAACCTGTTAAAGGATGTAATCCGATACCTGTTATTTTGGGTCGTCCATTTTTAGCAACTTCTAACGCTTTGATTATTTGTAGGAATGGAGTAATAAAGATTTCATTTGAAAACATGACACTCAAAACTCAATGTTTTCAATATGTGTAAGCAACCATATGAAGGGGAGGATGAAAGTGAAGAAGGTAACATGATTGAAACGATTGTGGAGGATCATATTTAAAAAGGGAGTTTTACCGATCCCTTAGAAATGTGTTTAATAAATTCATTTGAGTCAAATATACAATTAGATCCTAAAATCTCCGACATATGTTCTTTACTTGACTGTGCACAGGTGATTGAAAATAAAATATGGAAACTAAAGTTTGAAGAATTGGGAGAAAATGAGGATAAACATAACAAAATTTCAAAGTTGGAGTTAAAACCTTTGCCTGAAGGACTGAAATATGCATTTTTTGGAGAGAAACAAACTTACCCGGTGGTAATCTCTTTTACACTCACAAGTGAACAAAAGGTAAGTTGATTGAATTATTGAAAATGCATAAAAATGCAATTGGGTAGACTTTAAAAGATATAAATAGTATTAATCCTTTGATTTGCATACATAGAATACACCTAGAGGATAATGCCAAAAGTTCCCAACAATCTCAAAGGAGATTAAATCCACATATGAAAGAGGTAGTGAGAGCTGAAGTTCTCAAATTACTTGAAGTAGGAATCATCTATCCTATCTCAGATAGTAAGTGGGTAAGTCCTACTCAGGTAGTACCAAAAAAATCTGGAATCACAGTTATTAAAAATGAAAACGGTGAGTTAATACCAACTCGAGTCTCATCTAGTTGGAGGATGTGCATAGATTATAGAAAGTTGAACTTGGCCACTAGAAAATACCATTTTCCTTTACCATTCCTTGATCAAATTATAGAAAGAGTAGCAGGACATCCCTACTATTGCTTTCTAGATGGTTACTCTGGCTATTATCAAATTTCCATAGCACTAGAGGATTAGGAAAAGACTACATTCACATGCCTTTTTGGAACCTTTGTTTTTAGAAGAATGCCCTTTGGACTTTGTAATGCCCCAGCAACATTTCAGATATGTATGTTAAGCATTTTTAGTGACATGATTGAGCATTATTTAGAAGTTTTCATGGATGATTTAACGGTGTTTGGAAATTCTTTTGATAATTGTCTTGAAAACTTAGAAAAAGGTCTTAAAAAGATGTGAAGAAAAAAATCTTGTATTGAATTGGGAAAAATGTCATTACATGGTTACTTCTAGAATTATTTTGGGACATATAGTATCTTGTATGAGTCATTATTTCGACGTGGAATAGCCTCAATCCATTTTGAGACATAATCTACTGCAACTAAGATATACGTAAATCCAAATGATAACGAAAACATGAAATCTATCCCCCAACAATCAAATATTTCAATAACAAGAATGGGGTTTGAAGGGATCATGTTTCGTTTTGAAATTGATCCCAACTTTTGACAATTTTCACACGTTATACAAAATACATGTGTATCTTTAAATAAAGTGGGCCAATAAAATCCACACTGCAAGATTTTTGCAGCTGTTTTCTTTGATGAGAAATGTCCCCATATGCTTCAGAATGACAAAATTCATTAACTTTACTTACCTCATTGTCGGGTATGCATCTTCGAAATATTTGATCACGATAAAATTTGAAGAGATAAGGATCATCCCAATAAAAATTTCTCACCTCAGTTAAAAATTTTCTTTTGTCTTGAGCATTCCATTGAGGTGGAATTTCTCCTGTTATAAGAAAATTAACAATATTAGCATACCAAGGCATTGTAACAGTAGAAAATAAAAATATATCAAGAAAAGAATCATTAATAGGTGTTATTTCTGTTGATGAATTTGGTGCGAGTCTTGATAAGTGATCTGCAACAACATTCTCTGCTCCCTTCTTATCCTTGATAGTGATAATAAATTCTTGAATAATAGAATCCATCGAATCAGCCTTGGTTTTGCATCCTGTTTTGACATTAAGTACCTTACAGCAGCATGGTCAGTAAATACAACAGTTGAAGAACCAATTAAGTAAGAACGAAATTTGTCTAATGCAAATATTACAGCAAGTAGTTTTTTTCAGTTATTGTGTAATTCATTTGTGCACTGTTTAAAGTTCTACTTGCGTAATAAATTACATAAGATTTACCTTCCTTTCTTTGTCCCAATACAGCACCAACAGCGTAGTCACTAGCATCACACATAAGCTTAAAAGGTAAAGACCAGTCAGGATATTGTATGATCGGAGCAGATGTTAAAAGGCCAATTAATTTTTCAAATGAATTTTGACACTCTTAAGTCCACTTAAATAATACATCTTTTGCTAAGAGGTTATAAAGAGGTTTAGATATAGCACTAAAGTTTTTTATGAACCTTCTATAGAATCCAACATGTCCTAAAAAGGATCGGACTTCTCTAACTGTTTTTAGTAGAGGCAAATGTGTAATGAGTTCGACTTTTGCCTTATCCACATGTGACTTAACTTTGTAACACCTTTTTGGCTCTATAAATACATTGCATTATTTCTGCATCTTTATACAAACTCAAAATCATTCAAGAGAGAGGGTGAGTGTAATCATAAAAGGATCATCAACTCGTAAATTCATAAAAATTTGTGTCTTTTATGGATCCAGCCCTGGAAAAACTGGTGAGTTTGTAGAAGCAGCAGAAACGCTTGGTAAAGTATTAGCTGAGCGAAATATTCATTTAGTATATAGAGGAGGTAGTCTTGGACTAATGGGACGTGTGGCAACCGCTACACAAAATAATGGCAGTCGAGTTTTGGGTATCATACTGAAAGCTCTAACTATTGGAGACATTGTAGGAAAAATAATTGGAGATGAGTTACAGGTATCATCAATGCATGAACGAATGTCTTTTATGCTTCGTAATGCTGATGCCTTCATAGCTCTACCTAGGGGTTTCGGAACATTGGAGGAAATTTTTCAAATTGTCTCATGGGCACAATTGCAAATCCATAAAAAACCAATTGGTTTGTTAAATATTGATGGTTTTTATAATGGGTTGTTATCTTTTCTTGACTATGCGGTGGAAAAATAATTTGTCTCATTTACAGCATGACATATCCTAATTTCTGCTTCAACTGTTGATCGGTTACTCGATGAACTACAAGCTTTTACACCTCTATCTGATCCAACAATGAGTCAGATAGATTGGTATACTGATAACAGTGAAAAAAAATGCAAGATAGATTTGACGCTTCATCTGTAGCCTATCTACTTCTATGTATTTTTAAGCATTTTGTGTGGCTTATTTTATTTTGTTGCAGGTTTAATTTCCAATAAAAGATGTTTCAGATGATATCTTCTATACTTTACTCTTTCTATATTTTGACATTGAGGACAATGTCTCAATCTAGTTGGGGGGAAGATAGTTGATATATAATGTTAGTGTTAACTATTTTATTTTGTTGTTGTTATTACTTTGTTATGTAAAAAATAAAAAATAAAAATAAATTATTATCATGAATGGCGTGAGTAAAACGTTCATTTATATATTCTTGAGACGCATTCTAGTTCTAGAATGGAAGAGTAAAGAGTACATTATAAACTTATGAAACATATTCTAATTGGTTTATTTTTAATGCATTTTATGTATAATTGTTTGTTGCTTAAGTTTTTGGTAACTCTTGCGTAAATAAATTTGCTTTGCTATCGATGTATGATTTTAAAATTGTTTAGTTTAAATCACTTTTTCTATCTAGGTTACTAAAGAATAAATTTTGAAATTATTTCTTGAGAACAATACTAAGCCTTGTGGTGAGATGGATTATTCAATATATATAGCCAAGTGAATTTCCATGTTTAAGTATACATATTATTTTTTAAACTCACATATCTTTTGTGAATGAGTGGAAAGGTTTGAGATAACAGCTTATAAACTTTCATTGATCTTTTGAAATGGTTAAGTTTTGTTTAGAATGACATTATTTGGGACAAGAAATAATTTGGTTGCTTAGCTAAAGAAAAAAAAAAGAAGGGAAAAGTATTATGGTGATAAATTGCTCTTATTTTATAATGATTCTTTGTCTCTAAAAAAAACAAAAACAAAAAAAAAACATATATAGATTATTTTTTAAAAACAGAGAGAAAAGAAGTTAGTTCAATAAAGTCTTCATTCAATTTTAGAAGACTAAAGTCATGAGGAAGCAATCTTATCACCAGACTCTATATTCATAAGATTAGCATTAAATAATTAAAGTCTTGAAGCTAGCATGTGGCAATAATAGTTTGACTCTAAACATTTGATTTTCCTATCTGTGGATCAATGTTAGTTTGTCTGTCTGTCCCTAAATGTAACTTTTTCTTGAGCGATTATCTGTTTTCCAACTCCATGAGTGAAATCCTAAGCCATTAAACAAGTTATTCACCTGTGAGGATATGGAGTTGAGACTTTTACTTGAAAATTTTCTTAAGGCTATATATGTTGTGGTTTATGGTAATAAGGCTTTGGCTTAATTCACACACACACAAAAACTTTTTGGAAGTTATGATTGAAATAACTTTTATAGCGATTGTGATCTTAAATTGACGTTTTGTTTGAAATACTTATGTAGTGTTCAAATTTTATTTATGCTCGAATTGCTAGGGACTAGCAATACGCTAGTTGGGGGGTATGATGAATACTTAAAATTACACATTTAATAAGAGTTTTACATGATTGTTTTATATTACTAGTGTATTTAATTTTCATAACTTAAGTATGTTTACAAAATTGTACCTAATTATCTTTTAACTGTTTTGAGGTAGGTTCGGTAAAATGGGAATAACTTTCTACCTAAAGATCCAATTTGAGTGATTCTTAATCCTATAAAGACCTGACTCAATGAACGAACATATTTTATTTTACAAAGTATTTGAAATTTGAGTGTTTAAAGGGTGAAAATGGCCTAGAACAGAACTGATCTGCAGTACAGGCCCAGATTGAAAAATCATTAGTATTTGGCCCATAACTATAGAAATACATATCTAATACGTATGAGATTACTCAATTTGGAAAGATAAGAGACTTATCTATAACTTTGATGTTTTGAGTGACAGCTAATTCGGATCACATTAATTCCAAATTGGATAATCAAGTGGGTGCCTAGTGATAATCAATGCAAATTATTTTGCCACCATTCTTGACTTTCATCATCCAAGTGGTTCCCTCCAAATTTGTCTCGATTTATCCATGTTTTTCTATAAATAGGTGGCTTGTTTATGCCTAAAGCATGTAATTAGAAAGTTAGAATTTAGTTCAAAATACTTGTCCTTTGTATCCATTTCTTTGTAAATGTATTTCTTTTGTTTACTATTAAATCATGTTATTTCTTCTTCCATTTCTTTTCTTTTTCTTTAGTTTTATTATGTCCAAATAATTTTCTTTAAGCTAAGGTGAAAGGGTGAAGCTCTTGGCAAGATAATAAGATATGTTTGATATTTATTCATGAATTTAATGCTTCATTCTTAAGTTATGCAAGTTTATATATGATGTATTTATTTTGTTTGTAGAGTTAATACCTTTTTCTTCTAAAAGTGGTGATTCTTGATTTATTATTTACAAACCTTATACTTGGCACAATAAATTCTTGAAACTATTTACAAGATTTGGTGTATATATCCTTTCTTGTAAAGTGGGAGTCTTGATTTATTGTAGACAAATATAAAGATTGGCATAATAAATACTTGAACCCATTTATAAGATTTGGTGTATAATAATTGATAGAAATAAATACTAATCAATATATAAATGATGATGAACTTTAATTGTTATATTTTCTGATTGGAACCTCCTTTGTGTGAGGATTTCAATTGAGTTATAAAAAAAAAAGTTAAATATATTCTTACTTCTTATGTCAAGAGTAGATCCCTCGAACCTTAGCGTTTTATCTGAATTGGTTAATTGAATTAATATTTGTAAATATCTTATGCTGCATTAATTATCTTTAAAATGTTTATAATTTCAGAATTTTAATTCTACTTCCCTGTGGATCGACCCTATTTTCATCAGATTATTTATTACTTCAACAATCCTACACTTGGGAATAAACTCCTATATTCTGGACGTGTCACTAAGCATCAAAATCAAGTCTGAAATTTGGTTATGCTACTCGTGGAAATTGTTCTCATTGGTTGTAAAGGGTTTACAAAGGGGTAATAGTGGCCAGATAGAAGGTAGAGACCTTCTAAGCCCTATGTTGGTTCTAGAAAGGTAATCTTCTGTGATTTGGGATCAACTAAGAGGAAAACTTTGGACAATTAATGATGCTAAAAGTCGATTAGAATGTTATTTTCTCTTATAGCATATTATGACTTTGAAGTTTGGTAGATGGATATAGGACAACGTTCCTTGATGGATATCTTAAGTAAGAGATATTCATAGAACAGCCTAAAGATTTTATGTTTAGCCAGGCTTTCGGTCTGGTGTGCATAAAAGGTCAGTGGGAGCATGATAGTCTTCTTGATGCTCTTTGTTAATAACATACTGGTAATTAGAATGATGTCAGTATGTTATGATCGATCAGAAGTAACTTATAAGAATTTCTCCATGAAGGATTTAGGAGAGGTTTCCTTTATACTAGGTATAAAGCTTTATAGATATAGAGCTGGAAAGCTGATAAGACTCTCGTAAATCATTTCACATCAATAGACCTAGTGTTCATCTTTCGAGGAGAGTGTCTCTTCAAATGAGAAAGTTAGAGTGTCTAACACACCAGATACATCAACTCTTTAGAGATTGATGTATGCTATGATGTGTTTGAGACCTGATATTAGTTTGGCTGTAAGAGTTACGAGCCAATTTCAGTCTGATTTAGGTGACCATCATTTAATGGTAGTCAAACATATCCTGAGATACCTTGAGGGTACAAAGGATAAGTTTCTCAAATATGGAGGAAATGGCTTACAAATAAGAAGATGCACGGAGTCAGACTTTTAGTTTGATTAGATGATAGAGAGTCTACATTTGAGAATGTGCTCATTCTCATTAGTACTGAGTGAGTTAGAATTGCACAAAACTAGGATTCACTGCTTATTAATAAGTACGCAGCAGAAGCAGTAGTGAAGATTTATAGATTTGTCGCTGGCCCATGAAAGAGTTCCAACATAGATGGATCCTATCCTATAAGTTTGCGATAAAACACGGCCATAGTATAAGACGAAGTGCCAAGAGGACACCAATACTCTAATTATGTTGAGAGGAGTCTCACATGACTAGAGGGATCTTGACTGAAGGAAATATGATTTATTTGTAAAAGTGTTTATAAATAATTTAGCGAACCCACATTCTGACAATGTGCTCATTCTCATTAGTACTAAATGAGTTAGAATTGCACCAAACTGGAATTCACTGCTTATTAATAGGTATGCAGCAGAAGTGACAATAAAGATTCGTAGATTTATCGCTGGCCCATGAAAGAGTTCTAACACAGATGGATCATATCCCATAAGTTTGCTATAAAACACGGCCATAATACAAGCCGAAGTGCCAAGAATACACCAGTACTCTAATTATGTTGAGAGGAGTCTCACATGACTAGAGGGATCATGGCTGAAGGAAATGTAATTATTTGTAGAAGTGCTTAATAAATAATTTAGCGGCCCCACTTTCTAAGTTCATAACTCTTAAAGTGTTTATGAAACATGTAGAGTCAATGTGCATGAAATGCCATTAGGAATAGCACTAGACCAAGTGGGAAATTATTAAGGTCGGTGCTTACGTGCCATCCTTGAATGTACATATATTTATGTATTTATACAAGTGTACATTCCCATTAAATTGCTAATACCCATTAATATGGTACTATCATGTAACGTTACAGATAATGTACGATTTGAAGGAGTTCGATCAAATCTAAAGGAGTTTAGGTAAAAGCTCATAGTTAGCCATGCTAAGAGATATAAATGCTAAAGGTTAACACAATTAAGTGTTACCTGATTATAATACTCAGCAGATCCAAGAGTTGAAGCCTTGTCTGGAATGGGACATAGACCTAGGAATATACTAGTAACTGTATAGTTGCAAGAGTTGTAATCGGGTGCTAGGAAATGCTAGTTGCGTAAGTATGTTCTCGAATAATTGTCCCTGATCTATTTCTGCCGATGTGGCTCTATCGGTGGATACCTTTATATATAGATCAGCATATGTCGTACCTATAGGGAATGGTTGTTCCTAACCGACTGTAATCTTGGAACTTGTATTGACATATGAGTATCCAGTTATGACTAGTTATGAGACAGACTCACGAGGGCCTCTGATAGTACCCTATGTAAGCCATCAACGAAGGGTCCTCTCGAGTTGAGTAGTATACGTGGTCCTTTGACCTAAATGCCACAATGGACTTGTAAGTGATCCACCATATTTTGGTTCCACGCATGTCATAGACCTTTCATGGTGTGACTGCTGGGTGTCGTTAGGTATGGTTCGATGCTTATGGAGTCTGGTGTGTATAGATATGGGGTTCGTTAGCTCACATAGGGAGTTCGGTATCCAGATGTTTCGAGATTATATCTCAAAAAGTGTTGTGGCCATAAGCATTAATCCTGAAAAAAAGTTCCGTCAGGGTGGAACAATATGATAAAAGAGTTTGCACATATTGTTCTGTGAAATACTAGTCTGGAGATAAGATATAGATGAACACTAGGAGATTTTACGATGATATCTATATCCCCACACATCCAGGATATTATAACGGAAAGACTATATGTATGCGTTGTAATCTCAGCTTGCATAGTTCAACACGCTGATTTGTAATATCCGTGGCATGTGTATGGGGCATTACTCACGGACTCATGGAATAGTTTCATTTGACAAATCAGGCGTAGGACCTAGGGAGTCCTGCGATATGGATTGTACTCGTTGTGCACTGGGGCAACGTGCTGAATTAAATGGTTTAATCTAACAATATTCAACACTACCATGAAAATGTGTGCATATCTGTATTTAAGTGTTAAATACAATAATTAGTCAATAATTATTATTTACTAATTGTATAATGACATCTGGCGCATTGTAGACCATCCGTTGATTTTACCCAAGTGCGGATTTGGTAGGACCCATTAAGGGGTAAATTTGATAAATATTCATCAGGGGCAAAATGATCATTTCACACTATAATTATTTAATTATTAACTAATCATTCTTTCTCTGTATTATATAATATTATATGTATATTATTATTATATTTGGGTGCCAAATAGTTGATGCCCATTATATTATTTTATATTATTATTATATTATATTTATAATAATATTTTATTTTTGGGTGCCAAATAGTTGACACCTATTATATAATATTATATTATTATTATTATATTAATATTTTATTTTATATATATATATATATAAAGAGAGAGAGAAGTGAAAAAGTGTGATTTTTGTGTGTGCAAAGTTTTTGCTGAGAGAAAAGAAGAGAAATAGAGGAAGAAGAAGAAAAGAAGAAAGGAAGAAGAAGTAGAAGTTGAAAAAAAAAATGAAATTGTTTCAATTTTTCCTATGGCGTCTTATAAGCAACTGAGAATTGCTTTAGCCTTTATTTCTTATCCTTTTAGGAAAAATGATAAAAACACACATTAGCCATTTTGGAGTTTAAGAGTTAAACCCAGTGCTGTGTATAAGGCTGTTGTTCTAACTCACCAAGCCTACTGTGTTGGTGACTAGAACTGTCTGCGAGTTGGTCTCTTTGCGGACTCCGAGGAAATACGTGTATAACGTTACACGTTGAGGTGAGTTCTCAACCTTATTAATATATTAATGTGATTAATATATTTTATTTATTGTATTTATTGTATTTTTATGCTTCCGCTACATAGAATATGTATATGATACGTATTTTAGGTAATAGACACAATTGCACATGCATATACTCACGTGTACTAGATCCCCCAAAATAGGGGTTAGAAGGAAAGATGATGCACTTCAGGGCATAGTCTGAAGAGTGCATTATCATTTTTGTATTATAATGGAAGATGTGTTCCTTAGGGTCTCTTATTCCATTGTATAAGGAGAACTTTGATACGATGAACGTTTTTAGTCTTTTTGCTCTCTTGATTTCTTCTATGAATAGGTTCTAATTTTCCTTTTGTGCTAATGTGCTAATGATATTATATCTTTAGTGATTCCGACTTTTTGCTTTATCTACACAATTCATTGAATTCTTTCATAATTTCCGCTTTGAATTCTTGCTCACTATCTATCTTGTGTTTCTGCTCTGTTGCTTTTATCCTTCTAATCTATTTTGTAGATTCTTTTCTTCCTACATTCTCTGAGGATTTTTCCTGTTGATGGTTCCCTATTATTGTTTCTCGGGGAGAGAGCTCCTCAAGATGATCCTAGAAGTCTTCAATCCCTTCTAGGGTAGTTACTCGATCTCTTAGCTCTTAGTTCTTCGTTCTAGATTCTTTTAGTTCTTTTAAAATCTCAACTAAGACCTCCGTCATATTGGTAGAGTTGTTATCTCTTATTTTAGATAAATTAGAATTGCTAGTGCCTCCGCTCTTAATGTTAGTTATATTTGTAGTACGAGAGTTAATGTTTGCCATAGTTGATTGGGAAAATATTTTTAGAGCCAAAAAAACACACTTTTTGTTTCAGTTTTCCATAGATGAACCACTGGAAGTTCTAAAAATTAAAACTTCACTAACTAACCTTCTTGCCTATGAATACTCTACGATTTTACTCAGAGAGTACCGTTATTCTGAAAAAGAAAACACACTTCAACACTCAAGTTAGATTTTTGCTCAAGAAAATGGATACTTTATGTATGGGAGTTGTTCAAAGATAAGCATGATGTTATAAGTTGAATGCAACTAGGTAGCCATAAATTCAATACTTAACAATGAATAAATCATCTCTATTTAAATCATATTAGTCCATATTATACTTGGATGATGCATGGGTATACTGATGCAAAATTTCTATATCTTAAAATTAAGTGTAAGTATACACTATCGTATGCAAGTAATAAAGGGACTAAGTAGTTGGATGTCAAACCCACAGGGATAATTTTTTATTTTTAACCAATTACTAAAATTATGTCTTCCTAATAATTATTCAGAAAAATAAAAATCTAAGAATAATTGTGGAAAATATAAAAGCAAAACACAATGCAAAGAGATTTAAGTGATAGCAATATAGAGAAAACCTAGGATTAATACTATCCCTCAATATGCTTTCTAATGATTAATCTTCTAATATTTAACTCCCTTAGTCTTTGTTATTAATCAAGACACTAATGTATTCACAAGCCTCTTCCAAGATCATGCAAATATATCTTAATTTACCAAATACCTATATTCCTATGGTACTTGTAATAAATTAAGATTCATTAAGATTAAGTCTTATTGATCATACATGCCAATTAGGTATATTCCTATACTAAATTGAAACTTGCATATGCAACATTGAATGTTACTCTACAATCATGCATCAAATTACCTAGATCTAAATATTATGATTCCTCTTCCGAGTTTATCAATAATATTACCAACTCATTCACCATATATTGGCCAGATATATTGAAGCATTAAGATCAAGTAATTTAAATATCAAAGACCTAGGTTTATTAAATATTCAAAAGATATGGCAATTAAGCACACATATTGAGTTCAAGTATTAACCCTAGAAAATAAGTTTAGCTCATGGCTACAAGAGAACAGCAGTAAAAATAATAATAAATCATGATACAATCAATAGCAATCCGATATAGACATCGAATTGCTCTTAATTGCGCTGCCTAAGATACTCATAATGCCAAAGAACGCCTTGAATCTCTCTCTAAAGTTGCTTCAATTAAACTTCTATTACTCTCCAAGACTCGTACTCTGTATTCTTGGTGTTCTTAAATTGCTCTAGGTTGCTCTTGGTTGATGCTTAAAGGCTGGGAACGAGTGACTTTTTATAGGGATTGATATGAGCTTGAAAATCTTAATTCTCGTCGAACTAGGACTCGCGCTACCGCTGGGGTGCTATATAGTTGTCGCTGGGGCAACGCGTGAAAAAGGCTTCATCGCTGGAGCGGTGGGATGTTAGCGCTGAGGCGCTGGACTATCTCTAGCGCGGTAACTATTTGGCGCTGAGGCGCCACATGCGACTTAAACAAGTCATTTTTCTTATTTCAATCACTGTTCTAGAGCTGGGGCTATAATCCTCGTGGCGCTGGGGCGATGGACTCATACTTTGAAAACTTAAATAGGTTGTTTTTCTTTAAATTTCATTCAAATCCCTATAAATAACAATAATGCACATAAATAGTCATTTATTCTCTTAAAACAATAAAACATCAAAATAAAAACATAAGAAAATATATGATAAATTTACCCTTATCACATACATAACATGATTACGTAGTCTTTAATTAGTGTTCTTTATCAATTATAACACATGATGTAATTAAATTAAGAAAGGAATCTAAGGGATTTTACTTTTAATTGTAAGAATTCCTCCTTTAAGGAGAACTAAGCTTATTAAGTTATAGTTTGAATAAAATGGTAATTTTAATTTGTTCCGCCTCAATAAAACACCACGAGACCTATTTCTAGGTCCATGGGTTGGTAAGCCAGGTTACTTGATCCAAATACCTAATTTAGCCTTAGTGTTGGGCTAAAATCTACTCCTTACGATTGGTCTAGGCTTTAAAGATATAGAGTAGTTCGAGCTACTAGGTTCATTTAATAAAAGGCCTAATAGAAGTGCTACTCCTCAATATTAACATAAACAAGTAACCCTAGAATAAAGAGATGGATAATTTGTTTTGTACGTGTAAATAATTACATATCTACTATAGGATTAGAAATGTGAACCTCAATGGGATTAGGATCCTAAAGGATTTATCAGTTGAACTATTCAACTGACATATATTATTGAAAGTCCCAAAAGTTGAAATTTCACAAAAATTACCATTTTGCCTTGCTAACAATTTTCAAATATAAGAATGCACCATCCTCTTGCAAGAGAAAATACTTCGACGCTTAAATCAGTATTTATCTGAGAAAGATGGTGTTTGTGTGGGAATATTGCAAAGACAAGTAGGATGCTATGAATTTTAAATAGTGAATTTTGAATAAATGATTAATAAACAATTTGACTTATTATAGTGCATGTATCCAAATCATATTCAAAGTATTACATGAGTATTCACCATTGATTAATCTAATTTAATTAAAGATTAAATCTGATTTTAATTCATAAATCATCAAATAAAGATGAGGATTTAAGTAAGATTAATCCACTTTGTGAGAAATCTTTCTATATGTCAAACAATAATTAAACTAATTGAAATTCGAATACAACAATAATTTTAATTTGTTCCCATCTTTTTATATCTTACACAACCCATTTATAGGGTCTATAGGTTGGCGGGTTAGGTTATCTAGTGTGATGGGCTTTGTTATTTAGCTTAAATCCACTTAAATATGAAGATTATGGTTATTTTCAAGAGTACTATATCTTAGAACCATGCACAGTGGGCGGGCTGGTTAGGTTTGTTAGATAATAGGCCCAATAAATGCCTCATAACAAGTGAAGAATAGTGTTGGTCCATTTAAAACTTAAGAAACTTCTCAATCATGTTTTCTTTACTAATGACTAGCTTGTGTCATGTCTTAAAAAGGTATCTTTTTCCTGCCTAACATTGTTTCCGACAATTAGGTCTCTTTGAATTTAGGTGACATTATTTATTTAATAGAGGCAGTTTTAATTCTTTCTATTTAAATACCAACCGATATGCATTTTTCACTCACATTCTTAATTTTTAGAGCAAAAATTCATAACTTTCCCTCTTATGTTCTCAGCCCCAGGTTTCATTTTATCCCTCTACAAAAAACTCTAATCTTCACCCCAACAAATTCCTAGCAATGACAAAGAGTTTAAATATATTTCCCTTAGATGAACTCAAATCTTGTTTTAAGTTCCTAATAGGGGTACAGATACAAAATCTTCCTCAACGGGAAGCTCATGCAAATTCCCCATCTGTCTGTCCTAGAGAACTACCACATTTTATAGAGCATCTAACATGCTTTCATTTTCCAATCCCACCAATAATCCATGAATTTCTGCACATGAGCAGGTTCTCACCTCTTTAAATCCATCCTAATGCCTTTTATTTCCTCCAAGGTATTACAATCTTAAACCACATGATTCCCTTACCATATGGCTTATCCCTATATGATGGTTTTACAACCTCTAACATTCCATAAAAATTTTATTTTGGACCCCCAATAGAGATAGGAAGATAATTTATGATTTTGAAAATAAGATGGTTGGTTTTAAAAAGCATGTGATTATCGAAAGTGGTGACTAGTAGAGGCCAGGTTATCCTTATGAGGTTGCTACCTCTTTTGGCAACTTTAGTTGAAAGATAATCTTAACTCTTCCTCTCATTCTAGAAAGGGAGAGATTTCTTAAAAAATATTTTCTAGTGGGATCCTATCTCTCATAATCATATACACCGTATTCATTTACTGAAGGATTATGCTCACCACTTTAGAGTTCGCCATCAACCATGTGATCTTACATATAAGGTGGAGCTCCTAACGTTAACCCCTCATAATTTAAAGTTTATGGGACATTTTCCTATGTTTAAAGGTTGTGAATTCTATGCACAGTTGGCACATCACCAAACTCTTCCAGATTCCATTCTATTTCCTCTAAAGATGCAAGTTAGTGGCAGTAACAGTGAGGCCATAGTTCACGAAACTAACAAACACGAATTGTAACTACAAATGCACTGATCGTAAGCAAGTAATAAAGTGATGAGTAAGTATCATTCCTGTGAGGATTGTTATTCTAAATTAATGCTAAGTACTATGGTGCGAACAATCTAACTTTATCTAGGCTAATTTAAAGACTAAATTGAATTCTGAAATGAAATATGCTTAAAATAATAATTAAACAATTCAAGGAGATGAGACTTTTATGGTAAAAGAGTCCTAGGGTCTTGATTTAACTCTACATTTCTTATGTTCTTTAAAGTTAGTGATTAACAACTAAGCTAGTGAATTCATTAACCAAGGGCTTAGAAATAATCCCATTACCTCTCCCGAATGTCAAATGAAATCCTATCCTTACACAATCAAGTTGATATATCTATTTAACTTGTTATCTATAAAAGCATTAAGCTACCCTTAAGTGATTACTTTAATTCTATTATTCTCCCAACTCAATAAAATTAAAGCAATGCTTTTTAATCCCAACGTATGGGTTAAACTTTCCTAAGTACATAATCTATAAGTCTAAATTATCTAATCAATTTTTCAATCTAATTAGAAGCATTAAACTTATAAAAGCATAAATAAAAAACACATGATATAGTCATTAATCAACTAAACACATCAAAATATAGTACATAGTAAAGTTACATCAAGCCATAGAACATGAAACTTAGCAATTCATAATAAAATACTCAATTACATTAATCTAAAGATTCAAAAGAGTAATCATGTTCAAACAACACAAATTACAAATATAAACTTCAAATAAAAGTAAATGAGACAAAAAGAAAGGGAAAACTAGTTAGGGAAACGCTTAAGGCCTTCAATCTTCAAAGGTCTTCAAGATTCCTAACTTCTAAATGCTTTCTCTCACTAGAAACTCTTCGTTTTTCTCTCCAATTTTAATTCTTCCTTCTTGATGATAAATTAGGTTTTTAATCTTCTTTTTAAAGTCATAAAAAATGGACTTCAAGATTAGGACACAAAGTAAACAACGAAATTGGGGTACTGATGATACTTAGATGCCAAGCTTTCTCCCAAAGAATTCCCGAGTCGGCCTTTTGGCTCCTAGGCATAGAGCACTATAGCAAAATACTATTCATTAGCACTATAGTATGTTACAATAGGAATTTACTATAGCATATTTGGTTTTTTTTGCTTTTTTTTCTTTGAATTTTTATTCCAAATAACTCCATGAACTTGAAACCAACAAAATGATATTAATACACCAAAAAAGCTACATGTTCACATTCAAAATGAACAATTATCAAATTAAGAGGGGTATAACATTATATACAAAATGCACTTATCAAACTCCCCAAACTTAAATATTTGCTCGTCCTTGACTAAAGAAGCACAATCATAATTAAAAGCTAAAATTAAAAACAAACTACAATAAGACACAAAATATTGAGATGGTGAACAATTAGCAAATTGTCTCAAAAATTTCTCATGACTAACAATCTTAAGAAAAGTATAAGCTACGTAATAGTTCAACATATTAATCTAATACTTATTCTACCCTACAAGTGACCTAGCTAGTGCGTGTGATCATAGTTAGAATCATTAGTCATATGCAGTTAGATTAGTTTATGCATAAAAAATAATGCAATAGTCTCTAAGAGGTTTTATTTAATCAATACTACATAGGCTTGTTTTTCATATCACTCTCCACTAATGTAGGCACACATATAATCTAGGATTAAATAGAATTTTATCTAACTTGTAATGTATGGCTAGGTGAGGGTAGGATAAAATGTATTAATTTTGGCTCAGCTCACACCATAAATACACATTCCTCTAATGATTACTCAAACCGAACAATTTGTTTTCCACTCGATTTCCCCTCAAACTTATTTCTTCCATTCCTTTACTATTTTTTTGTTCATCTTTTTATTTCTAAGTAAGGGTATAGCAAATTCAAACTTACACAAAAGTTTTTTCTTAATTTGTTTCTTTTTAATCTTTTTTTTAAAAGTTTTTTGAATAGTTATAAGCCGTTATACCCCCAAACTTAGGCTCATATAATATTAGAACAACTAAAATCCATAACTAAACCTATAACCCCTTTTATGATTTACTTTTTCACTTTCTATAATTCGTAGCTCACACAACTCTCTAAAATGAGTGTTATGCTCATGGTGTAAAGTGGCAGGAACAGCTTTGGATGGCACTCTATTCAAAATATGAGCAGCAGTTTCTAGAGCATAACCCCACGGGTATTCAGAGAGATCGATAAAGCTTATCATCGATCAGACTATATCCAATAAAGTCTGATTCCTTCACTCTAAAACACCATTGTGTTGCAGAGTACCTAGAGGACAATGTTGAACGAGAATCTCATTCTACTTGAAATAATCTGAGAATTCACTGCCTATGTACTCACTGCCTTGATTTGATCAAAGACATTTGATATACATTCCGATTTATTTCTCTACTTCAAGTCGAAACTCTTTAAACTTTTCAAAGGTTTCTAACCTATGTTTCGTAAGAAACACGTACCTATATCGTGACAAATCATAAATAAAGGTAACAAAGTATCAAAACCTACCTACTACAGTGAGATTCATTGGACCGCATACATCACTATGTACCAGTCCAATAAATTAATAGCCCAATGTCCAACACCTACAAATGGAGATTTGGTCATCTTCCCTTAAATACAAGATTCATAAATTGGATAAGGCTCTATAGTCAGATCAGGTATCCAATCATCCTTAACCAGACGATTTAGACGTCTCACATCTATATGACCTAATCTTATATGTCACAATTCTGTATCATTTAAAGTTTCGGATCTAATACATTTATTACTAGAACTGGCTTGCACATTCATGGAATTTCTAGTTGTATCCAAAATGTAATGCCCATTTATTAACTGACACTCAGCCAACAAAACATCATTTACATCATATAAACATAAAGAACTGTTCTTAATATACATATGATATCCTTCACTATCAAGTATAGAAAAGGATACAATCTATACAATGATGTTAGGTGAATAATAACAATTATGTAATACAACTATTCTATTACATAGGAGAAGTAGATCAAAATTTCCAACAACTTAGACCTGTAGGAAATTCCCATTTTCTACTCGTAACATCGCTTTTGTAGGCTGTAACATTCTAGTCTTTCTCAGTTCCTACAACATATTGCCGATGTAAAAAAGAAAGATAGTATCTAATACTCAGCCAGAACTAGCATCAAATGCTATAGAATTGTCTATGATAATGAGGCACGTACCTGAGGGAGTCTTCTTTGCAGTGGCAAGGTATCTAGGACAACTGCACTTCCAATCCCCAATCTCACAATAGTGGAAACACTTTTCCAACTGTTTTTCTCTTTAGTTGAGGCTTGTATATTTGTCACCTCTGATGACTTATGGGTGTCTACTTTACCTTCTTATTCCCTTTGGACTTCGCTTGGAATAAAAGATGAAGTACCCTAAACAAAAAAGGTCGTACCCTTTTTTGTTTATGTCCTTTGGGGTAGCATTAGCAGAAATGCCTTCCAGCAATCTTTGATCAACAATATATGCAAGTTATTTTGAATCCAACATATTTATGAGATTCATCTGTGAGCCAGAGTAATTCTTGGTACCTTTGAGTTGGTCTGCATTAACTATGCATACCAAAGGGTTAGTAAAAGCCATCAAAACTTTCATAGGTCAAAATAAAATAGGAGATGTTAGTGAAATTGTAATTAAATCGCTAATTAAACATTTTAGATTATGGGTATAATAGTTATACATTTGTTAATCTAAAATGCCCTCCTACTACTTTACATAATCTCAGTAATCTCTCGAACGGAAAAATGATAGTTTAAACTCTTTAAACTATACAGTGGGAAGTAGACCCAATTGGTATATATTCTAGCCTAACGTTGTGGTAATATTGGCCTTTGTAAACCCAACAGGTAGATAATATATGTCAATTGCATCTCATATAACTTTTACCATCTGATTCTAAATACACTTTACCCTCACGCTGTAGTAATATTGGGTAAGTGTATTCTATATTAATTTGTCAATTATCAAATATATGTTACTGATACTATCTCATGCTGTAACAATATTAGGCAATATGTTCACATATATTTACCTAATCTTATGTTTATCCGACATAGTCCTAGCTCAACCGACCAAATCCCTTACGTTGTAGCAATATTGGACAATACGTTCGCATATATTTGCCTCATCTTATGTTTAATTGGCACAGTCCAAGCTCAACTGACCAAATCCCTCATTTTGTAGCAATATTAGAAAAAGGCCGACGTGACTCATCTAACACCATATTGACAAGACGGATCATAATAAAACACTATCTCATAATGTAATATTATTAAATTTGATTAAGAGAGATTTTTTTTATTATACTAATCCTCATCTTATGAGGATGTGATTCTTAATCACACATTTGTTATGTGCAAGAACAACTAACCCTCACTAGTAGGGCTCCTATTGTGGTTACCAGCACAAACAAATGGACTACAGTTTATAATGCAATTATTATAACAATTATAAATTGTATAAAATAAACCATAAATATTTTTTTAAACAATTTAAAAATAAATAATCGGAGTAACTAGCATAATTATATCTTTTCTTAGGTTCTTGGTACTGCAACACTAGAGACCCAACCTCCAGTGTCGCAATGCCAACCTTTACAGCGCTGTGGTGCTAGGGTTCCTATCCTGGCGCTGCGGTGCTAAGCTTCTAAGGCTACGATGTTGGGCATTTTATTTTTAGCATTGCGGCATTGGGAACCCCAGTGCCCTAATGCTTCTCACCAGCATTATGGTACTAGAGCCTAAACTACTCCAACACAGTGGTGCAGAGTGACATTGCAGCGATGTCCTTTTCGCAGTACCTGATTATGCATTTTTTAATATTTAAATCACATAATCAATAGTATTGGGATATCTTAATTACGCTACGAACACTCCAATTATGTATACAAATAGCACACAATCATATGTTCTGATACTAATTTGAAAGTGCAATGTACATTGGGTGAGCGTGTATATTTTAATTTTCAATTTACACATTGCATGCATAAATATGCAGTGAAAAATAATTAAACATCATAATACACTAATGAGATATTAGAGGACTTACCCTCGAAGCATGCTTTGCGCAGTTATAGTCTAGGACTTGGTGGGATCCTTTGAGTTAGAACAATAACTTCTTATTCTCATCGAAATATTTAATGCTAAAGCAACTATTGCTTCTATATTTCTCTCGGCTCTTAATCTATTTTTAGCTCACCATTCACTTCATGAATAAATGAATTAAGGAAGTTATTTATAGCTTTGAGTTGCTGCTATACTTCCAAAAAAATTCAAATTTGTGGCAGATTTAAAAAAAGCATGACAAAGCATTGATCAAAGCTTAATGTCCAGTGTATTAGGTGGCTAGTTTTCTATTAAGATTGGTGGCAAAATTCATGGTTATGGCTTATAAATCAAAGCCACTGCATGCTTTCTTTCAAGCATGACAAGGATGTGTATATATTATCTTTGGTTGAATTGTTGCCAACAAATATTAAGATAATGCATGATAAATCATGCTACCATCTCTTGAATTTTATATATAACTTCTTTGGCTGAATTTCATTTCAAAGCCACCAATTGAAAATAATTTATTTGGTCATTTATTATATATATTAGCACTTAATAATTAAATGGACCAATAAATTATGCCACGTGTCATGCCCTAATAAATTAATGGCATGCTATATGGTATCTAATAGAAAGGATAAAGTGGCAAGTCCCACTTACTGAGATACCGAGTTTAACACTTAAACCCTAGTCTCCCCGAGAAACCCTGAAATAATTGTGATTTTTTAAGAACTTTTTAAATTGAACTATTTAATCTAGTGCGCCACCCTAGTGTACAATGAATACACTTTATATAGTAAAGCTCCCTATGTTCACACCTATTTTGTCTTACGAAACTCTTCTGTAAGTTCATAAACATTGCCCCACACACACGTCATGGAAATAATAAAATAACATGTTGAACCATACAAGTTGAGGTTAGCTTTCTATGTTCATACCTATTTTGTCTTACGAAACTCTTCTGTAAGTTCATAAACATTACCCCCCACACACGTCATAGAAATAATAAAATAGCATGTTGAACCATACAAGTTGAGGTTAATAAATATTCGTATAATCTCTCCATCATTATATCCTGGAAGAGCAGAGACATAGATCATCACTGTCTCTATATTCACTTCATGAATAAATGAATTAAGGAAGCTATTTATAGCCTTGCGTTGCTGCTATGCTTCCAAAAAAATTCAAATTTGTGGCACATTTAAAAGAAGCATGACAAACCATTGATCAAAGCTTAATGTCTAGTGTATTAGGTGGCTAGTTTTCTATTAAGATTGGTGGAAAAATTCATGTTTATGGCTTATAAATCAAAGCCACTGCATGCTTTCTTTCAAGCATGACAAGGATATATATATAATCTCCATATGCTCAACACTAGAACTTATCTCTATATTCGTATTCCCATCAACAATATTCACAAACTCTTTTGCAATATTATTTCTTACATAGAAAATATTTTTTCCAGGTGAATTATGAAGGAATAGTGTAAGAATAATATAAAATGTTGAAAAATAGACATGCATTTTGGTATAGTACACAGTTTTGGGAGATGAGTGCACATTGGAAGCATTTTGATGAAATATGAACATACCTTGATCCAAGCTTACTTTGATGGTTGGATCGTTGAGTTGCACTTGAAAAACACTAAGACTCCAAAGTGAGCACCACCCTCAAGTGAGAGTTGTGCTTGGCCAAACATTTAGAGAGAAATGAGAGCCATTTTTGTATTTTCTCACACTAAGAATATTTTTCTCTCATTAACTTAAGCTTTAGGTTAGTTTATATACTAACCAAAAAAATTTTAAAAAAAATAATATTACAAATTTTGCCCAATAATTTCACAAATTCTTTTATAGCACTTGAGGTCTTAAATCCTTTAGCCCAAAGACAATTTCATTGTCTATGGCCCATGTGAACTCATTAGGTCACTTAAAGCCTGTCAATATAATTTAACCTTTATACTATTTAAAGGCCTTTTAAAGCCCACTATATAATTATCTTAACATATTTAGATTATTAATAATTAATCTAATTAATTGTTTCTTGAATATTTTAACTCTTAAAATATTTCCAGATTATTTCCGTATAACCCTTTATATGAAAATATGGTTATTATCCTCGGAAAGTGCTAGCCATCTCTAGATAATCAACTCTTTCTCTCTCTCTCTCTCTCTCTAACACATCTTAACACCAAAGATATATGGTGTGACCTCTAGGACCATTGTGGGCTAGTTGTGAGCCGAATTCAAATAGATCTAAATTGTCCAACGACTATAGGATATATCTAGCAATGTTCTATAGTCCCGAACCACAATGTCTTGACAACTCATTAAAAATTTTGTTCCAAATCATATTTTCCATATAGGTAATAACCCTCAATTGTCTAATCTTAATCGATTCTGGATTTGCAGAATGTAAAATTTTCAAACTCAATACTTTTTAGAATTATCAATCGATATGTCCGAAACTTATCACCACGAACTCTTCGTATGATATTTCTTATACTCTGGCTAGAGATTTAATTTTCTGACATTTATTGGCAAACTTTTACGAACGCAAATACTAGATGGAGTCAGTAGTAACTCTCATCTTTTATACTCAAGCCAACGGATCCCGTCTTGACAATTGACCATTTTTGCAAACAAACAATGAATAACCAAGTCCCTTTATCCAGAGCATAACTAGCTCCATCCGTATACACCATATAAACTATACGGATCCAGAACGTTACGATCATAATGTCTCAAGTTAAAAGACTATATCGTACACTAATATGACCAAACAATGAATCTTTGACTACAAGCTATACCAAGTAATTCATCGTTTAATAGTCACATTTGACAATCGGCTCTCTAACCAATAGTCCACACTAATGCCCCAGTGACATAACCATTATGTCATCCGAATTTATATCATTTCATGATATCCTCTTCGAAAGAATTCAGTGTGTCTACTATGTAGTATTATTGTCTGGATAATACTGCTTCCATAGGGAACAGGTTCAATAATTTTATCTAACTTTTACATGAATTATTTGGACATCATATACGTACTTTATTTAAATGCATGAGTAAATAAAGGAAATAGCTTACACATATGAATAAAGAACTCTTTCTTTTATTAAATAATTATTTCATTGATTACATAATATTATGTCTCTGAAACCGATAACACGAATGGTTTCTAAGGTTTACACTAACAAATTACTTATAGCCATAAGATTTTTTGGAACATAATATCTCATGTCTACATACACTGAACTCTGTGAGCATCGAACCATGCCTACCTAAGTATAGTGGATCACTCACAAGTCCACCATAGTGCTCAGGTCAAGGGACCGCGAATACTACTCAACTCGAAAGGATCATCCATTGATGGCTTTATAGGATATCTATTAGAGATCTTAATTGAGCCCGTTCAGTACCCAGTCCTCACTGAATACCCTCATGCCTATATGAGCTTCCACTAAGCTCATGGTTCGCTAAGAACAACTATCTGTACAATACAGATATAGACATACATAGATTTATATAAAAGGGATTCATTGACAGACCTGTATCAATGAAAATAGATTAGGAACATAGGGTTTGAGAACATACTTGCATAATGACATTTTCTAACAACTATTAAAATCCTTTGCAACTATGTCATTACTAGCATACCTTCAGGTCTTTGTCCTATTTCAGATAAAGATCTAACTCCTTAGATATGGCTAACTCTAATAACCAACTAACTCTTAGCACTTATAACTCTCAGCACTGCTAACTCTTAGCCTTGGTCAAAACTCTTTTAAACCAAATATGAACTCCTTCAGATCATACAATGTTTGAAATGTGATAAGCATCGTACCATATATTTAATATTAACTATTTTATACAAAATATTTATTATATAAGTATTAAAGAATTAATATTCATACAATATTGGAATGGCATATAAGCACCAGTTCCAACATGTGCAATGTGTCTCAATGTTATCAAGTTGGACCTCATCTTTGTTGAACCTTTCCCTCATCTCAATAATAAAAGTACACAATAGGTCTTATAATGAGGGTTTTATCTCAACTATTGGTTGATTAAAGCCTGATGATGGTTGTAGAGCATTTCTTATGTTACTATAAAAGACGTTCTTGTGATTTCGGAGTCTCGGATGATAACATACATTCAAATTATTACTCCGGTAGTTGAAGTTTTGGTTGTTGACATATTGGACTTGTTCTACTCACTCTCTTTACCGGTGTAAGATATATTTGCTACCACGGTCAGATCCTTGCTTGTTAAAGCTTCTTTAGTATTAAGTGTGAAGAGTTGATTAACTAAAGCTGAAACTTGGGCTAAAAGTACTACTATAAGATCAATTTTATGCACTCTTGTGACCTTTCTCATTATAAACCTCTCATTAGGCCATTGATAGTTGTTGTATGCCATTTCCTCCAATAAAACTTAGGCTTCTTCCATAATTTTTAACAATAAAGTATCACCCACCGCCACATTAATAATAGTCCTCGTTTGACCATTTAGTCCATTATAAAAAAAGTTAAATTTGGAACCAATCTTGGTATCTATATTGGGGGCACATCCAAATAAGATCCTTGAACTGCTCCCAAGCTTCATAAAGTGGCTCAAAGTCTAACCATCAAAATTGAGCTATCTCTTCCCAGGGTTGAGAAGTTTTAGATGGTCGAAATAACTTGGTGAGCAATTTTTGTATGAACTCTTCCTATGTTGTAATGCTTATGGGTTGCACGAATTAAAGCCAAACCCTCGCCTTGTCCTTAAGAGAGAAAGGCAACAAGCATAGCCAAATGACATTCTCTAAAACTTCATTCATCTTAATAATGTCACAGATATCCAAAAACATGGTAAGATGCACATTAGGATCCTCACTTGGAAACCTCTATATTGATTTTGTTGTACCATATTGATAAAGGCCGACTTCAATTTGAAATTGTTGGCTTGAACCCTTTTAACACCAGATCCTTGAATAATTCTCATTAACCATAGGCCTAAAATAGTCCCGTAATTTATTAGAAAAAATTCAAAATTCACAATCTCTTGTAACGGTGCCAAAACTTTGTTCTCAAAACTAACACACAAGAATTGTAACCACAAGTGCACGGGTCATGAGCAAGTAATAAAGTGATGAATAAGTATCACTCCTACGATTCTAAATTAATGTTAAGGACTATAGTGCTAATAGCTTAGCTTTATATAGGCTAATTTAAATGCTAAGTTGAATTATGAAATGAGAGATGCTTAAAATAATAATTAAACAATTCAAGGAGATGAGACTTCTAGCATAAAAGAGTCCTAGGGTCTTAATTTCACTCTACCTTTTCTATGTTCTTTATGGTTAGTGATTAACACTAATCTTTTGAATTCATTAACCAAGGGCTAAGATATAATCTCATCACCTCTCCCAAATGCCAAATGAGATTCTATGCATACACAATCAAGTTGATATCCCTATCTAACTTGTTATCTATACATGCATTAAGCTACCCTTAAGTGATTACTTTAATTCTATTAGTCTCCCAACTCAATAAAATCAAAACTATGCTTTTTAATCCTAACACATGGGTTAAAATTTCTAAAGCACATAACCTACAAGTTTAAATCATCTAATCAATTTTTTTAATCTAATCACAAGCATAAAACTCATAAATGCATATATAAAAAATACAAGATATAAAACATAGTACTAAATAATGTTACATTAGACCCTAGACCATGAAACTTAGCTATTCATAATGAAATGCTCAGTTATATTAATCCAAAGATTCACAAGAGTAATCATGTTCAAATAACACAAATTACAAATATAAACTTTAAATAAAAGTAAATGAAACAAAGAGATAGGGGAAAACTAGTTGGAGAAACTTTTTGGGCCTTCAATCTTCAAAAGTCTTCAAGATTCTTAGCTTTTAAATGCTTTCTCTCACTAGAAACTCTTTGTTTTTCTCTCTAATTTTTGTGCTTTCTTCTTGATGATAAATGAGGCTTTTAATCTTCTTTTTAAAGGCTTCAAAATTGGGTTTTAAAATTACGGCACAAAGTAAAAAATGGAATAAGGGTGTTGACGAGGCCTAAGCGCCAAGCTTTCTGCCAAAGATTTTCTAATTTGACACCAAAACCTTGGTTCTTTTGGCGCCTAGGTGAGGATATTGTAGCTAAAGCACTGTTTACTAACATTGTAGCAAGCTAATGAGCAATCTACTGTAACATATTTAGTTTTTTTTGCCTTGTTTTCTTTGAATTTTCATTCTAGATAGCTCCATTACTATATATAAACATCATATATAAAACGCGTTTATCAGCCATCTACCACTCATTTACTTACAGTGGCTTTTTTCCCGACATACATAAGCAGCCACTATATTTTAAAAAGATATTTTACTAACACCTTACCTTTGTTTGTTTGTTGAATGGTCATTCTCATTGCATATCTGAATGTAGAAAACGTTTATGTAACCAAGGAAGGTGAGGTACCAAACTTTACTCTTACCGATTTATCTTCTGATTTTAACACCTCTTTATTCTTTGGTTTAGGTGCGGGACCTATAGATGAGGGTAGTTTCTCGAATAAAGCTCATGCAAAGGATCCCCAAACCACTGTTGGTCATTTCGTAGATGATTATCTTGTGGTTAGACTTTATACTACTCTTACTCTAAAGTCATTGCAATCAATTCCACTCACCAAAGGTTATACAGCTATTGTCCCTCAAGCAAGAGCATTAGCTCATTTCTAAGAGGTTCTTAGAACCAATGCTAAATGAAGGTAAAATAGTCTTTCTTTTCCTTTCTTATTTAAGTTCCTATTCTATTGTTCTCTTTTTAACTTCAAATTTTATTTTCCTAAATCTTTGAGCTTTCATAGAAGATCTTTTTGATGTAGTTCTTAATTTCTCTTGCCAAGCTCCTAAACTTTAAGGATCTTTAGGAAAAGAAAATTAGCATCCAAGAGCATACCTGAGGGTTCAAATTCATGGGCTTCCTATGTTAAGAAGAAGAAGACCATATAGCTTAGTGGTAGTGGTAGTGGTAGTGGTTTCACATGCTGTACTCGGGGCAACTGAAGCTAAGCATCCAATCCCTAAGGTTCTAGTGGAACCGATGGATGTTCTTAAGGCTGTAACAAGGCCTTTTACAAGTAGTGAATTAGTTCCTGAGGTTCTAAAAGAATATGTAAAAGAGAGGGTTTATCTCTAAGATTGAGACGGAGACGGAGCCTTCTAGAGCTAGATAAGCTTTTGCATCTATTTTTAATCCTCCCATAGAGAGTCTTTTCACTCCTCGTAAGTTTAGAATGTTTTGTGCTTGTTTGTTTTGACTTTACCTTTTTTTTTAGGAATATTATCATCAATACCCTTGAGGTATGGTTTAATTATAACAATACCCATAAGTTTGAAAAATGAACGTTAGTGCCAATTGTTTGCCAAAATAGGCTCAAATGCCCAATAGTTAAAGATTTACCATTAAGATTGACAGATCCAATGATAATCTCATCTTTCTACCTTTAAAATTTTTAAATTCACAAAAAATAATAAAATAATAAATATAATATAATATAATAACATTTGTTTTTAAAAGGTAATACAGTCGGCCAAATAGCCGCCTGGTTCCAGCAACCATCAATCTAGGCGGTCAAAATGGCCAGTTAAACCAGTAGCCATTTTGGCCACTTGGTTAAGCAGCCATTTGGCCGCCTGAACCATCGCTAGTCCAGGTGGCCAAAATGGCTACTTGAATCATTAACCATTTTGGCTGCTTGGTTAAGCAACCAAATGGCCACCGACAGCCATTTTGGCCACCAATCCAACAGCTGCTGGTGTAACCAATGGCTACTGAAAATAGAGGCCAAATGGCTGCTTAGTTCCTAGGCAGCCTTTGGCCTTTCATTTTTTTTAAATTTTTTATTTTTTATTAATTTTCAAATTTATTTTTAAAGATTTTTATTTTTAGTTTTTTATTTTTATTTTTTATTATTGTTTTATTTTTTATTATATTTAAAAGTCAAAATATTGAAATTTGTATAAGTTAACCTCGTTAAGCGTATAAGAGGTAAAACGGTTATTTAATACTAATTGACTGAGAATCTATTTAAGTTAATAGAATATTCCTAACGTTTGGGTATTAGTGCTTATTTTGGCAAAACTTTGGGTACAAATGACAATTTTTTAACCTATGGGTATTGTTATAATTATGCCATACCTTAAAGGTATTGATGATAACAACCTTTTTTTAAATTCTGACTTCCTAGGTTCGTTCTTCCAAGAGGAGTCGATTAACATTCAAAGCCACTTAAGAGGTCATACTATCCCCTTCCTAAAAACATGAGTAAGAAAGTGAAGTGTAGTGTCTCCACTAAAAACTAAAGTAAGAAGGAGGGCGACACATCCTTCCTGTTTAGGAATGAGAAGAGGGAGTGCAACTCCTCCTTCTCAATCAAGAGTAAAGCATAAGAGTATGACCTTTCCTTCTCCATCAAGAGTAGGAAGAGAAGGGTAAAGAAGTTCAGTTGGGGAACAGCATTCCTCACCAAGGGAAACATCAAGGAAACCTCTTAGAAGGGTTCCTTAGTTCACAAATAAATTCTCTCTAAGATTTTGGAAAGGAGATTAGGACATGGTGAAAGATTCCACCATTCTCCACATAGATGGGGATAGCATTGCTTTATTTTTGTGGTGTCTTTTCACAAGTAAGAATCTTGGGATGATTCCAAGAATGATGGCATTTAAATGGGAGTGGGAGAGTTCTACTTCCACGATCATGGTAAGTAAGATTTGGTCTGTATTCTGTTTTTTTTTCATGTTTGGTTGGTTCTTGATTTATAATTTTCTTTTTATAGGCTTTAAAAGATAATGTTTGTATGTTGAAGGCGTATAAAGATGAGTTGAAAGTTGCTCAGTATGTGTTGAGTGAGCTTAGGAGTTGTCTAGAGTCTGAACTAGAGGGCAATGTACTTTTTAAGGGCCAAAACCTTGTCCTTTGGAGTGATCTAGAGAAGATGCATGAAGAGAACATGAAGCTTCATGTTGAAAAAGCTAACAGGGCCATTGTTACGAAACTTAAACAAGTGGTTTCTTTGTTGACTACAAAGATATCTGAGCTGAGGATGACCAATGAGAGCCTAATACAAGAAATGGCTAATTCGCAAGCCTTATTGACTACTCATAAAGCTAAGGTGGCATCCCTTAAAGATGAAAATGCAGTGGTAAAGTTCTGGAAGGACACTTTGGAATCTAAAATCAACAAGTTTCAAGAAACACTATCAGTAACAAACATTTAGCTCAGAAAAAAGCACGATAAGCTATAGGTACAAATTAATTGTACTGCCATTAGTGTTGATTTGCTGAAAGCATTTAAGGCCCGAGAGTCTAAGTTGGAAAAAACCATTGAGGAACTCAGGATAGCTCTGTAGAGTTCCCAAGCTATTACAGAGGCTTTAATGTTCAATGAAAGCGCAAGTTAGATGTTGCCATAGGGCATTATAATTGTCAAGTGATGGCAGTATATACTAGGAGCTTTCGCAGAGGTTTTAGGTCTGAACGAAAGCCTACTAAGTATAGTGAGAGCTTTTAGGATTATAATGTACTATAACTAGTACAAAAGATGTTCTGCGAGGCATTATGATAATAAGCCTAGTAAGATCGACTATCATTCGGCCGATGAAGGTGCCTCAAAGGCTAATCCAGATATTGTGGATCTTCTAAATGAAGCATCCAATGCATGTAAAGACTAGTAGTTCCTTCATTCTTATGTCTCCAACTTGTGTATCTTTTATTAAAAAAAAATGTGTAAATCAATGAAATTTTGTAAATTTTACGAAAAGAAATATTTTTGTTATCTTAGTGTTTCTCTATTCTTTTTTTTTTTTTTGCATGAAAAAAAAAACTCCAAAGTGTTGCTTCCATGCTATTTGAGATGTATAATAAAAAATTGTGTGAACAACAATTCTAAGTGCTGCATCCGGTGTTTAAAGTTGGGGAAGTATGCAATCATGGGAAAATGCTAAGTTTTGCTTCTAGTTATATAAGAAAAAATGAATTGACTTCCCTGGTTATGGTTGCACTTGCTTAAAAAGGTTGACTTACAAGTCTTTGCTACTTCTTAGGTAGAGTTCTTAGTAATTTGTCCTTTTAGGAAGTGATATAGGGATGTACGACTTTTTTTAGGAAGTCTTTAGATCCTGTGACTAGATTTGTTTATTGTTCTATGGTTTATAGGGAAGTGAAATCGAACTCTTCGACTCCTATGAAAGGAATTTGATCTTCTATGAAATAGAGGTAATAGGGACTCTAACCTTTTTAGAGTAGGCTTCTTGTGCAAGTGTAGGCTAACTCTATAAATTCTAAGGAAGTGTGTGATCTTCTATGGAAATGTGTTATTAGGGATTCCGACCTTCTCACAAGACATCTTATCATATGGCCTTTTAAGAAAGTATCTCCATGACTTTTAGGAAAAGGTTTATCTTTAGTGAAAGGGTGGTTCTAGAGACTCTAACCTTTTCAATGAGCGCATCTTAACATATAGCCTTCTGAGGAAGTGTAGCCATAGCTCTACTAATTCCAAAGAAGGGTTTGATCTTCTATAGAAGAGCGATCCTAGGGACTCTGACCCTTCCGGAGAAGGTGTTAAAGAAAACAAATGTAATATCCAATCCCTATTAGTAGTATCGACACCTAGATTTTGGTATAGAGCAATAAAGACACTGTAGGGTTACCCGATTCTAACCCTATTAGAAATATTTTTTTTATTATGCGCATGAGAGATATTAGCCTAATTTGGTAATTTAACACTCGGTCAAAGTGTCGGACGACCCTAGAGTATTTTTGAAATTTTTCTCTATTGGCTTGAAAAAGAAAATTTTAATTTACTACATGAATTTTTATTTAAGAGTTATGTATGGAACAAGCCTTTGTTGAGAAGCACAATCCATATGTTAAAGAATGGACCAATTAGAGACAATTTCATGGATTGCCAAGTTGGAAATTCTAGTTAGTTCCTTTGACTATGCTAATTAGATAGTTACAAAGGAACCAATTACATACTTAATTTCCAACTAATGGAAAATTAAAATTTTAGAGTAAGTTGAGGGACAAATTGGACAATTGAGGGAGCACTATATAAAGGTGGAATCATGTAGAATTTTAGAGAGAGGAAAACAAAAACATCTTAGAGCAAAAGAGAAGCAAAATTCGTCCAAGTGAAGAGGGGTGCTGCTACAGTGAAATTTCAAGATTTTTCCATGATTTTTCATGCTTAATTAAGCTTAAATAAGGTCAAATACAAGTTCTTAAGATTAATTGAAGCCTCCATTAGTGAAAATCCAAGAAAAAGAGGTAAGAAAAGCATTGTTTTGTGATGATGATATGTGAACTTTCAAGATTACTTCAATTGATGTTCTTGTGTGTATTCTTGATTTAGATTGAGTTGAATTCTAGTGTGGAGCTTGACGGAATTATCAAATTGAAGAAATTGGCAAGGTAAGAATTAGGGTTTTGAGTGATTTTGATATAGAGACTTCAATTGGTTGTAATTAGGACATTAGAATGAAATTGGCTTAATTTTGATGCTACTGGAGTAAGAAATTGATGACAAGAAATGTGTTGGGTAGTGGATGTAAATTTAGCCACTTTAGGGAAGTTAGGGTTGAGTTGTGTTTTAGTTGAATTGTTGTGTATAAATGGTGTCTTATGTAAATTGAATGTATATGGTTGATGAAAAATCAAAAATGAAGAAAATTGGACATAATTGTCCATTGTGATAAGGTGAAGGGCAATTATGTCCAACCGAAGTTATAAGGTGTTAAGCAATTTTCTGGGCGTCGGATGGTGAATTAGATAAGATTGAATGGCTTCGTAAATAAAAATCGAAAAGTTATATCCATTCAAGCTTTGTATGCCGATTAGGGCGTTTAGTAGTTAAATGAGATTTTAGCATTTGAATTGGTTCTAAATGTCATTTATGGCGTGTAGGTGAAGAAAATTGAGACTGGTAACGGGAGCAGAAATCTAGAGCAAAATTGAGCTCGGAGTGGTTGTGAGTAAAAATCTGTCATTTTGTTTATCTCTCATTTTTTATGTTTTCGCGTAATGAAATTGTATATTTTATGTGCTTTTAATGCATAAACATGATTTATGATTTTGATATATATCCATTGATATGCTGTTACATGTTCAATTTAAGAAACAGATTTTAAACTATTACATTAGTTTCAAAAGGCCATTGGTACCCTCAGATTACAGTGATGGTGATGGTTTAAGACCCGACCGATATATCCTGTACACATTGACAGGTTTTGAAGGGGGTGTCACTAACTCCGAGAAGTCAGATTGTCAAGTCATATGAGCTTCTTTATGTGTACAGTATTGTCTCGCTATATGTATGCGATGTAGGATTCCGCTGCATAGCCAGTGAGATGTCTTGATATGTCACAGTGAGTGTTACTAGATGAGACGCCCCGTGACCTACTCACGTGTGCAGTGCTAGTTGAGTCGTTGCGTGAGTATAGAGCTTTAGAGTTACCATTGGTACAGTTTCAAAAGAAAATGGCCAAGCGAGGGTTTTAATAGTTTTCGATCTATCGATCTCATATTATGCATTTATATGTACATGCTAGTTATTATGTTTTATAGATTTTGGATATTATTTTTCAAAGATGTAAATAAAATCGCTCGGCAAGATTTCATCGGCTTATGATGTTAGAAACCATTTTACTGCTTTATACAAGTTTTAGAAACATGATTTATGCATGTCCTTAGAATTTGATATCTATGCAGAATGTTATTTTATTTGAAATCTTAAATGCATTCACTGAGCTCCTTTAGCTCACTCGTTTTGTATTTTATATTTTCTAAACCCCCTTTTCAGGTGCAGGTCTCGATATGCAAGCTGTTGATTCTCCTACTGTCAATTAGTGGGCCAAATCAGAAGATCATTTTTGTAAATATAAATGTGCCAAGTAGCACTCTTTTTGCTTTCTACATAGTAGTATAGGCTTGTGTATTGTACATATGTTTTGAACAAACAAAAAAAGATTTTGATATTGTGATGATCATTTCACGTTTTACTAGTATGCCAGTTTTTGATTAAAAATAGAATTGTTGAGTTGAGATGGATTTGGTTTTGAAAAGGACCGGAGGTTCTATTTGGAGATATTGAGAAGCTGTATTGAAATAGAAGTGTAATTCTTTGCAGGTTTTGTATTGAATGTTTAGAAAAACATGGGAAACTCTACCCATTTTTTTTGTAAAAGTTAATAAGTTGTTTTCACGTATATTTCAAAATGTTCTCAGTAATAGCAAGAACTAAAAGGGGTTCGCCTCGCGGAATTTCTCCACTTACATAGTTAAATTCTGAGAAACTTCCATCAGGGTGCCCGGCAGAGCCGCTGGGATCTACAGTAAAGGGTCTCAGAGCGGGTCTGTTGTGTGTTTTCTATAACACAAATTAGCGCAAGTGCACGTTGTCGCAACAAGTAATATATGATGAGAAAAGTGTCGATCCCACAGAGAATGATTTATCTTTTCTAGTTTAAGTACTGAAATGGTGTCTTTCTACTATTATCCAGAAAATAATTTAATGTATGAGATTTAACTACTCAAGTAAAAGAACAACTTAATTATGCTAAGTGATAAACTAAATTACCAACAAGTTAAATTCAATATGAGAAATCCTAGGATTACAAACTATCCCCCATTATGCAAATAAATTCAGCAGAATCTCTTTGATGTTTATTGGTTCTCAACTTGATATATTGACCAAAACACTCAACACATCACAAGCCTCTTTTGCAGGTCAAGTGAATCTATTCCATCCAATCAAATATCTATATATCTATGATAAATAAATTGAACAAAATTCATTAAGCACAAGTTTTATGAGCCATACATGCCTTATGAGTATATGTCTATCTCATATGAAACTCAAGTGTACTACACTATGATCATGCATCAATATGCTTAAGACTAAATACCTAAATGCCTTTGTCAAGTTTATTTAAGCATTTCTAGATCAATTTAACCACTGGCCAAGTAATCAAATAGCATTAAGCACAAGCACAATGAATATATCAAATGCTGAATTAATACCATAAAAGAGAGAACTAAAATCAATCACATAATGAGTTCAAGGATGTAATCCTAGATGAACGAAATTAGCTCATCATTAAACTACACAATCTTGAAGCTAATTCCATCAATACATGTAAACTAAACATCTTACAACAAGTAAAGAATCAAAGCAAAGAAGACATCCCTGTCAAATGCCTTTGTTGTTGAAGCTTGCTTCCCTCCTCTTTGATTTCTTCAAACTTAGAAGTTAGGTGTTTCTTTGTGTTTCCAGCTGCTGTCCCAGCTGGAGTCCTCTCTCAAAATGTAAGTTTTGAGCAAATAAATAGGTAAGAGCACGGAATTAGGGCGCATTTTGGGCTGCTTTTGGGTTTCCTGATTTTCAGGAACCTGTCACAATTTGTTGTCCAGGTCCCGGCGCCGCGGCGCTGCGATTTGGCGCTGCGGCGCCCACTTTCTGCAATCGGCGCCGCGGCGCTGAAATCCAGCGCTGCGGCGCTGCACTGTTGCTACAGTGGTATTGTAGCAGTGTACTGTAGATACAGTGTTACTGTAGCAAACAGTGCCTCCATTCGTATTTTTATCTCTAATGCTCCGATTTGCGTCCGTTTTCTGGTATTTTTGCTCCGATAATGCTTCAACCTATAAAACAATATTAATACGCATAAATAGCCCAATTATTGAGATAAATTGAACAAATATCAAGTTAGGAAGATAAAATAGTTTATACAATTACGCCTTATCAGGGTCCTGTCAAAAAATAAACAAATATCTCACATTGGCTAGAAATAGAGAGGATCATGGGTTTATAAGGAGTTAAGTATATCTCTATTAAAATGAGTCCCTTTGGGTAAAGCTCAAGAGTAAAACCATGAGAGTTTAGGCCCAAAGTAGACAATATCATACTAATATAGAGGTATGTATGGTTCGTTGGGCTCCTGATTGTGGTATCAGAGCCATGCCCCGGAGTTGCCATGTGATAGAAATCCTCGGGTGTCGAACGAAAAGGTGGTGAGCCTGGTATACCCATTGTTTACGATAGATCCGTGGTTATTCTCTATAGACAGGCGTTGTTGTACTCCGGGCTTCACGTAAGGCGTGTCATTACCAATACTGTAATATGAAGTTGACGTGATAGAGCAGGCTTTTAATAGTATACGGTACTCTGGTTCTTCTTGTAAGGCATGAGCGATCAACACAGTGAAAATAAGTAGCAGACTGTTAGAGTAAGATCTTCCATACAAAATCAATAAATGTAATATCGTTTAAGATAAGGCTCAGTGGTCCTTTATTCGAAGGGAGGATTGTTAGGAAAAAATGAACAAATGTCCCACATTGGCTAGAAATAAGGAGGATCATAGGTTTATAAGGAGTTAACTATATCTCCATTGGAATGAGGCCTTATGGTTAAAGCCTAAGAGCGAAACTATAACTACTTAGACCCAAAGTGGACAATATCATACTAATGTGGAGATATGTGTAGTTCATTGGGCTCCTGACAGAAGACGTCTCATCATCCAGCCTTCTAAGAAAGTGTAGTTATAGCTTCATAACTTTTATGGAATGGTATGATGTACTGTGAAAAGGTATACCTAAGGACTTTAACCCTTTTAGAGAAGATGTCCTCTCATTTTGGGCTCTCAATAAAGTGTAACTGAAGCTCCATGACTTCTAAAGAAGGTGTTGGATTTTCTGTTTTCTGAGAAAGCATCAATCATAATAGAAGTACAAGAAGATGAAGAAAAAATATATCATTTTATTGAACTTTAGAAAGGAAAATCATACATAAACCTTTTTAGTTTTGATATGTTCCATAGAGTGGGGATAAGTTTCCTCTTCATAGTTTGCAATAAGTAAGCTTATGACCTAACTTCGTGATGCCCTTGTAAGGTCCCTCCTAAGTCTCGACCATTTTTCCACCATTCTTCTCTCTGTTGATGTCAAAGACTTCTCTCAGTACCAAGTCACCCCAGTTATTATCTTATCTCTGATTTTATGATCAACTTGTTTCTTTTACCTCTTTTTGTATATGGTAGTGTAGATTATCGTGATGTCTCGTGCCTTATTGGCGAGATCATTTAAGATGGATAATGTTTCATCATTCAATTCCAAGCTTACTTTCAGGGTAAAAATAATGGCTTCTATGAGGAACATTGCTTCCGTTCCATAGGCCAATGCATATGGTGAGCTTTTAGTAAATAGTTATTTATCATTCTATATTGCCAAATGACTCTTGAGAGTTCCTCTAGCCACTTTTCCTTCTTCTGTTCTAGCCTTTTCCTTAATACCGTGAAGATGGTCTTGTTTATTATCTAGGCTTATCTATTTCTTATGGATAACTTTGGGAAGAAAATCGTGATTTTAAATTTGTTGTAAAAGGCTATCACTATTGAGCTCATAAACTATTTTCCATTGTTTGAGGCTAGTACCTATGTCATCTCGAATCTGGTTATGATATTAGTCCAAAAAAACCTTTTTTTACTTTAAATTTAGTTATGTTTTCATAAGCTTTAGCCCCAATTCATTTTGTAAAGTAATATATTACTAGTAACACAAATCACCTCCCTTCGGCTACTAAAGGTAGGGGTCCTACGATATCCATTCCCTACTGGAAAAATAGGTATAGACTAAAGAATATTTGTAGGTTTTTCGTTAAAAGATAGATAAGCTAGGTATGCATCTGGCATTCCTCACATCTACTCATGTAGTATGTTTATATCTTTGTAGTTAGCCAATAGTATCCTTGTCTTAGAATCTTATGAGCTAGAACTCTTCTACTATAATGGCTCCCCTCGACCCCTTCGTGCACCTCTTCTAGATCTTTAGTCCTTGCTCTTTGAGTACACATATAAATGCCTAAGAATGATCTATTGTATAGCATTGCTTCAAATAATGCAAACCTCTCGACTTTGCTCTTGAGTTTCCTAACTTCCTTTCAGTCTCCTAAAAGCTTCCCATCATGTAAGAATTCAATGTAAGGGGTAGTTAACAAAGATTGATATTTTCTCGTGTTATGCTTCCTATTTTTGAGGCGTTTTCTCTTTTTTTATTATGATATTTTGTAAGATAAGAATCATAACCATTCTATATAAGGAATGGATTGTTGTTGCTGTTTCTTTAGCTAATTTATCTCCTTTCATATTTTGAATTCTTGATATTTTGGTGACATTGAACTGTTATAGCTTTTGAGCAGCTCCCTTCGCTTTAGAGAGATAACTCTTCATCATTTTCTCTTTTACTGTGTAGTCTCTGTTCCATTGGAAGGTGATTAACATGGAGTCTGTATGTATTTGCGGGCTTTTGATCATCAGATTGTGTGCTATGATTAAACCATTAATCATCACCTTGTATTCAGCTTCGTTGTTGGATGTTGCTGATAGGAGTTTGACCGTATGCTTGAGGATGACACTTTTTGGACTTTTGATTTTGATTCAAAGTTCTGCATCTTTCTAGTTTGAGGATTTATCTATGTGAATTTTACATGGTTTTGTTGCTTCTGTAAGTTCTAGTGATAAAGTGTTGTCTTTTATAGCTGATTTGCAAACAAGTTGGAAGTCTATTATCACTTGTCCCTTGATCTTTGTCTTCAGTCTTTCCACAATTCCAAGTAAATGAGTCACATCACCATCTTAGTAACTCTTCTAATGATGTCAGGCTTTGATAATATATACTTCAAGGGGTTAGAAGTGTATATCATGATAGGATATGCTTTAAAGTAGTTTTTGAGCTTGTTCTTAGCTTACACGAAGGAAAGAATTAACTTTTTGAATGCAGTATATATTGTCTTAGTGTCCAACAATATCTTACTAGTGTAGAAGATTAGTCTCTCTCATTCTTTTTCTTCTTCCTTGAATATCACTTCACTAACTACTACCTCGGAAACTGTAAGATAAAGAAATAGTGTCTTGTAGGAAGTGGAGGGAAAGGATAAGAAGTCTCCCCAAATACTTCTTTAGGTGCTGAAGTATATCTATTTGTTTTGGGTCCCATAGATGCCCATCTTTAGCTTTGATGGCTTAGAAGAAGGGTTTGCACTTATCAGACATCTTAGAGATGAACCTGCTGAGTGCTACAATCATTCTGGTTAACATTTACATTTTTTTTTGTGCTTGCGAAATGGTGGTGTTCCTGATGGCTTGGACCTGTGATGGATCAGCTTCATTCCTTCTTGTACTGATGATATGCCCTATGAAGGTCTTAGATAAGATTCCAAAGGTACACTTAGCTGAATTTAGGCATATCCGATATTCTTATAAGATATTGAACACTTCCAATAGATCTGCGATATCATCTTCTGCTTTCTTGCTTTTAACTATTGTGTCATCAATGTAAGCCTCTATAGTCTTGCCAATCAGCTTCCCAAAGATCTTGGTAACAAGTCCCTGGAAGGTTACTCCAATGTTCTTAAAGCTAAACAACATTACTTTATAGCAATAAATTCTTCATTAGTCACAAAGCTAGTTTTCTTCTCATCTTTGGATCCATTCTGATTTAATTGTATTAGCTATAAGCGTCCAAAAATGATATCGTATTCGATCGTCATGTCCATCATCTAATCAATCTTAAAGAGTGGAGAAGAATTTTTTGGAATTGCTTTATTGAGATCTATGTAATCTATGTAGACTTTACAAAAATTATTATTGGAACCTTACAAAAATTATTGTCTTGCCTTTGCTAACTCCTTTGAATTATGAGAGTGCACTATCCACGTGTAAGTAAAAATACTATAAAGCTCAAGTCAGTATTTATCCGACAAAGATAATATTTGTCTGTGGGAGTATTACAAAGACAAGTAGAATACTAAAAATATCGAATAGTGAATTTCGAATGAATAATTCAACTTATAGTGCATTTATCTAAATTATATTCAAAGTATGCAAAAGCATTTACCATTGATTAATCCAATTTAATTAAAAAAGAAGTTCGATTTCATTTCATCAATCATCAAACAAAGAGAATGAGTTAAGAAAGATTCATCCACTTTATTTGAAATTCTTTATGTAAATTAGTGATTAAATCAAATCAAATTCGAATAAAATAATAATTTTAATTCATTTCTATTTCGTTATATCTTACACTGACTTATTTTTATGATTTATGAGTTAGTGGATCAAATTACCTAATGTGATTGATTCTGTTTTTGAGATGAAATTCACTTAATTATGAATATTAAACCTATTTTGAAGAAGGTTGCATCATAGAACCATGCACAATGGGTGCGGATTGTTGGGCTCGTTGAATAATGGGCCAAACAATTATAACCTTTCAAAAAATGAATTTAATTGAGAGACTGAATTTAGGATTCTATCTTGCTCAAATTCAACTCAGATGGTAATTTGGATATTGAATTAAGAGGAATGGGAGGAGAAAGAAGAAAAAGGATTTATACGAACACAAGGACACTACATTAAAACTTAATCCGGTTAGTGACTTAGAGAATAATTTCCATTTGTCCTCTGTTAATCAAGAAAGCCGCTTTACATTACAATATCTTCTGAATAATCATCTAATATAATTATTATTGCCGTTGGGGTTTAATAACGTTAACGTGGGTCATTAATGTTGGGATTTTATGTTGAATGGCAGTTAAAAAGAGAAGTTTACAGAAGCAATCATTGCTGGTTTTCTGTGGCAGATCATTAAATGTGTAGGTAAGGGCCCTGAGATGAGATGCCGACTTCTTCCTAGCTCCATCCAAGCAAAAGTTGGGCTTGGCCATCATTCAGCGATTTTTCCGTGCAAACTTATAATTTTGCCTCAAAATTTTGATGAGGATATGCTTTACGTTGTTGGAAGGGGGTATGTATTCTTAGTTTGTCAAATATTGATAGAATATGTTACACATCGACAAAAAGTAGAACGAAAGTAATACACTGCTGTGGATGAAACGACTGTGCCTCTATAATTAGGTTTATAGACATGCCCTTGGAAAGAGTGATGAAATACAGGTAGTGTTTGGAATAGAAAACCAGCTATTTACATCGTGTTAGAAATGTGATTATCGGGCTAATGCTAATAACATCTACAGATTGTCATGGCAATTGACCATCTAAGCAACCTATCCAATAGCCTAAAAACATTCCGCTACGAAGCTCCTTCAATATATTTGACACAAGGACACAGTATAATTAATCAAACACTATCAGAGTTTCACAGCATGGACATTGAAAAAAATACAGAACTACCTGAACATGGATCACAACACAAATTAATAGACAACCAAACACCATATTATGCAATGCCCAATGCTTATTATATTGGCAATGGCAAGACACAATACATATAGAGATCCTAAAACTAAATATAGCACTATGTAAGGGATGCTGAAATTCATTCCCACACATGCAAGGTCTTGCCAAGGGTATTCAATTACAGGCTTTTTCTTTTGATACTTGGCCAAAATCCATGAAGACCAATATTGTCATTCAAGAACTGCAAAATCAACAAGATTGCATGGAAATCATTTGCTTAAAAATATAATCTTTCAAACATAAGAAGATCCACCAGACAAAGTAACTAAATTTAGAGACAAGGTTACACCACTGTCAAACCTTAAAAAGTTCTACCAAATTAATAAATCATAACCAAAACTAAAAAAGATGTTGATGAAAATCTTCCATCATTGAGTACCCATTTAATCACTCTTTCTCCTGAAAGAGCATCCCTCAGTGAGTCTAGCACGACCACCAGTAGGCTGGCATAGAACTGTCTGGCAGTTGCCGCAGACCACTACAGTTTGCGAGTGGCTGAAAACAGTGGTTCTGCAATTCATAGACAAACCAGAAGGCATAAGCAAAAATCTGTTTAAAATCCAATTTAAGATACGAAAATAATAACCCAAGCTTCTTAAGTTAAAGCCAGCTCGTAATACTTACATGTTGAAGCAACCCGCACATTTCACATCCTTCATGAAGAGCATATGTAAAGGAAAAAAACAGTCAAGACCCAGTCAAATACATAATAAAAATTCTAAAAAGCAAAACATTATCAGTTATATGCATTGGCATGAATTAATTAATATTTTACTTGCTTTCAGAAAACAGTCAAGTTATTTTGACTTAAAAAGGGAGCACATACTCAACCAATTTTTCATTTTAATCAATAGCTTCAGCACACAATACCAGCTGTGAATTCTATAAATTCCAAAGGGAAAACTTACAGAATGTGCCCTATTATAATAAAAAATTTAAGCTACAGAAGTTCATTGAAAATTCTAATAAAATAATAACTAATCAGTTAACAAGAAATAAGACCATAAATAGACAATTTATTACCATGAAAAAGGAATTGGGGGATTGAACAAGACGCTTGAGCTTGTGTTTCTTCTTCTCGAGCTCCGCTGGTGGATTCAACAAATCAATATCGTTTTGGAGAACCTATTCTCACATTAACAAATAAAAAAAAATTAAAGATGCAATTAGGTGGAAGACAATAACTAAAATCCTCACAAAATATATACTCTGTGTGTATATATAAATCAACCTATTGCTTCAAGAAACTAAACTAAAATTACTGAACCCAACGTTGGTCAATTGGTGTAGAAGTACTAAACCAAAAATCACCACCTCAAACATACTAGATAATATACAATCCTACAACAAAAAGGCCCCATTTTGCCTAAGATTAGATATATCAAATTCCTCAGACCCTTAAGACGAATTTTTATTATCAAATATAAGCCGTCAAGAGCTGCTTGATTTTTTCAACTACAGTTCAAAATAAAAACACATTAGACTGGGCCACATGTTATTATTATACTTTCTCAGAAACCAAACAGATCATATAATCTTCTAACCGCGAAGTCACACGGAGTATAGAAATACCACAAAAAGTAACAAGTAAAACTAAAATATAAATGTAGGCTAAAATAACAAAATAACATAAAGATCGATCAAGATGACAAAAACCCAGAAGATCTGAAAATGAAAAGCAAAAGGCTTTGTAGTGTAAAGCGCTAAACGGACTCACCATGATTGCAAATGCGACAGGAGAATCAGGAAACCCTAAAAAACCCTAGCAGTGAGTATCTCAGCGGACGAAGAGAATTGAACCACTGTAAGATGGCTTCATATAAAGAGGAAATGGCATGTTACGGACCGTTGGATGAGTGATTGTTAGATCTTGACTCTTTCTTGAACTAGAAAATGTTTTAGGCCTTTTGGGTTTGTTCTGGCTTTAACAGTGGTTTGGGCATAGGTGGGCTTTCGCTAAATTGTTGTTATAAGATTTAGAAGGTTTAATTTGATTTTTTTTTATGCAATTAAAGCAGAGTTTTCTTTTAACGAAATTGTAAATAAAGTTGAATGGCTGATTTTAATTGAACTATTTTTTTTTGTTTTTTGCTTAATATTTACAAATAAATGTTAAATTATTTATAATATTATTCTTATTTTTAAAATGCTAAAAATTTTGATTTTTTCTATTAAATTAAAATTAACTTAAAATTCTTACTAAAATTAAAAAAACAACCAACTTAAATGACGGCATAAATTAAATTCAGTCAAATTTAGCATTAACCTAAAAAAACAAATAGCCCCTAAGATCGCCTTTTACATGTAGTTATAAAATTTATTATAGGGTTTGTTTGCTTAGATTAAATTCATTTTATTAAACTAATTTATTAAATTTGAAGTAGTGTTTGGTGGGTGGTTCAAGTGTGACCCCTTTTTTAAAAAAAATAAATAAATAAAGGTTATAAAGATTATCAGAGATACTCGTTTGGGTTTGGCAAAAATGCTCTCGAGAAAAATCTTATGAATAAACTTTTGAAATCAACCCAGAATACGTATTTAAAGAAATTTAAAAAAAAAAATCATATTGCTATTCTGAAAAAATTTGTATACATAAGGATCACAAACAATTATTTTAAATTTACTCTAAATCAAGTTGTAGAGATGTGAGAAGTACAGCTAGTTACAATTTCATAAAACAATGTCGAAATATTTTTCCCGAAAAGTACTTTTTGTACGAACACTTGCCGGTGAATTCTTAATAATCAACAATCTGTGGTGGCAAATGCCAATGCCAATAAAAATAAGGCAGCAGTTTCATCACCATTGTTTTGTCATAGAACAAAGTCCTCAAATTACTAATGCAGGCTGCAGCCCAGAATGCCAGCTACAGAAAGGAAAAAAATTCTAGCATATCAATTTCCCAATCCTTCAATATCACTATCGACCTCTCAAGAATTAACTTCACAAACAAATGGAGTTCTTGCCACAAAAGTTTAGCTGCAATGAAGCTAAGATGCAGGGAATAATCTCAACGCCACAATTAAAGAAATCAGGCAATAATAACCGGGATCAAGTGAACCACAGTTTGAAAATTCTGAAACCCTGTAGAACTAAATTACATCGTTAATTAGTAAATAGAACAGTATACCTTGCATAATACTTGGAAATATAATAAGAAACTACAACAATATATATCAAAATGTACCACAAATACACTATGGATTGTTGTTTGAAGACTGAATAAACAAAGAATGGGGATTTTGTATCTCAATGACAGTTCCTCTTACAAGTAAGTTAGATGGATATTAACCTAGACAGACTTGACAAACTTTTGGGTAAGGTATCAGTGACATATATGTTATTATAAAATTGACGCTCAAAATAGAATTACAAAATCGGTTCTTGAATGAATGATGTACTACTACTGTATGCTTTTGCACCACACAAACAATACGTGCAAACAAGTGCACTTGAAAGAAGCTTCGAGCTACCACCAAGTAATGGCGAAGACAGTTTTGCCTGTTCAATATATTTTATGACAGAAATTATGCCTGTAATGTGACTGAAATAATAATGTAACTAATTCAATTACAAAACCTAATTCTTCTCTCCAGACTCCACTTCTGAGACATCCCCATTGTTTTGTTGAATGAACAGTCAGCCATGTCAATAGTAATAGCAATCAAATTCGGCAGCACAAGTTCTCATTCCACATCCAGTCTCTTTTTCATGGCTTCATAAACCATGTAAGTAATGCTGGCAGATGGAATGACTTTGAGCAGATTGGGGAACAACCCTTTGTAGAATCCCCTTAATCCTTCGCGTTGAAAGGTCTTCATAAATACATCTGACATTCCCTTATAAGCAGTCTCTGTGTTCATGCGCTGTGCTTGCATTCTGTAGCCAGAAGTAAAAAATTGGGCTACATGCAATTGGCCAAGAATGAATGGAATTGTTTGGTATTTAAATGCACACTATATCCGCAATTACCTTGTTCTGACAACCTGCAATGGGTAGACACATGTTGCTCCTAAAGCTCCAGAAATTGTCCCGCATCCCAGTGGCACAAGAGGACCAGGTTCTGTAAAGATTCAAAAAATCAGCATTCAAAACTTAAGGCAAATCTGAAACGGGAAAGGATAGAAAGGACTGAAGCAAAAAAATAAAAACTGACCACTGTCATGAAGAATGTACTTCTTCGACATATCTTTGAACGTTTCATATGCAGCAAGATCAATCCCAGCATAAGGGATGATCCCAATAAGTGATGGAACAAGGCCTCTATAGAATGCACGGGGTCCCTCCTGAACCCATATATCCCTCGACATTGCTCCAAGATTTGGAACTTTCCCACCTTTACAAACATAAGTTTGTAACCGAGTTTTCACAAGATCCATCGGGTAAATGGCAGTCTGTGCTACAGCACCCGCCAACCCACCAGCGAAAAGACGCCCTGTGGCACCAATATTATTCTTTTCTTCATCCCCTTTGTCTTTCTGAATGAAAGTCTTCAACATTTCGTAAGTGTAAAACTTGATAGCACTTTCTGGTGTCACCTTTAAGACATTCAATCCATTGCCTCGGAAAAATCCCAAGACACCTCCTTCCCTCCATATGTTTCTTATTGCTGGCATGATCTGAGCTCTAGTTGTTTGCACTTGCAAAATAACCTTCAGACGATCAAGTGGAGCAGTTGTTGTTCGAGATGCTGCTCCAGCAATGCCTCCAGCAATCAAATATCGACTAGCATGGACATGCTTACTAATGCCCTCAGGTATAACAGCCTGTTCCCCAATATCAACAAGACATACTCTTTCTAAGTAATGATAAATGTTCTCCACAGTTGCCTCGTGAGGATACAACAGAAGAAAGTCCCTCCACTCTTCGAATGTAATAATCCCATTATTGTCCTTATCCACACGCTCAACAAAAGTAGCAAGCTCCTCATCATCAATATCAATTCCTACAGCAGAAAGACTACTGTGGCTTATAGAACCAACACAATTATACACAAATTAAGCAAAAATTCAATCTTCGAAAAGTAAAACCACAGCAAATCTGTACATAACAAAAATGAAAAGAAAAAAAAATTCTCTACTTTGCTAGATACCCATCACAAAATTCTCTACAAATGTCAACAATTCAGCTAAAATGAAACTAAATTTACATACCCATCAAGCAATATTCAAGTTAAAATAGGAAACGGACCTGCCTTGACAAGCGCATGAAAGAGCTCTTCAGGCAAAATGCAACCATTGTGTTCAACATCAATAGCTTGAAAAATCCTATAAAGCTCCAGCTCCTTATCGTCCATATACCTACGAAACTCTTGATAATCAACACGGCCATCTTTATTAGAATCACAAACATTCAGCAAATCCCTTGCGTACTTATACTCAGAGGGTATATTCAAAGCAGACAGCCCTGCTTCTATCTGGGCATACTCCAAAAAACCAGAGTTTTCCACATCAAAGAAATTGAAAAGACTTCGAATTCTCTGCTCTCGCTCTTCTTTAGTCTCGCCCAAAGCCAACAACACATGCTCCATCGTTACATCCCCCGCCTTTTTTGCCGGATTGGAACCAGTCCTTTGCTTTGCCGCCATTGATATAGTGAAAACAGAGAACCGAACCCCCCGCGGTATTATTGTTAAGTCGAAGATTTGGAACAAAATGCAAAGTCTAAGTCATCATCGGCGATGACATTTTGGCCGTGTTAGAGGTGAATCAGAGGCCAAATCTGCCGGCAAGATTAGTGTCCATCAAATTAAAAGTATATATTGGGTTTGTTTTTTTGCTGTTTGTGAAAATTGTAATAATTTGTGATTGTAATAAAAAGAGACAGCGTGAGGCACAAATGGGGGAAGATTGTAGTTGTAGAGAGATGACATGTATTTTTTAATTTATTTAATTTTTATTTTGAAAAGAAAAAATAAATTTTGTTTTGTTTTAAAGTTAACGTGGGGACAGGAGTTTTTTTTTTTTTTTGAAAATTTAAAATGTAATATTATATGAATATATTTATTGATATACATAAGATATTTATTGAAATGCTTAGTAAAAATAAAATAAAACTTCTGTGATTTTAAAAAATATTTTTTTTCTTTCTCCTTAAAGAGGGAAGCCCTTATTGGCTTTTGATTCTCACTCCATCTTATTGTAGAATTTATTGTTCAGGTTTTTAAAATTGTTTGGAGTAAACATTTTAAATATTTTTTTAATTATAATTTTTCTATTATAAATTACAAGTTATAAATTATTACTTTATAGTAGTTATAATATATTTAAATTAGTCATTAAACTTAAATTAAATGTGTGAGAGCTACAATGTTTAAATATTATGAGAGTTTTATATATATTAAATTATTTAAGAAGTTACAAAATTTAATATAAATAATAAAACTATTTGAGTTATAAATTATTAAAATTCAAGTTCAAATTAATAATAATTTTAAGAATTACAAATTTCAAATATTATTTACACATTAATAATAGAGTTATAACATATTTAAAATTATTATAATACTAAATTAATATTAATGTCAATACCTTAAGTCTTATCTATCATTATATGAAGGGTGTTAATCCGAATGTGTGAGTGAAAAAGAGAAAAGAAAATCAAGTATTATATATATATATATATATATGTGTGTGTATATATTTTCATATTGTATTTTTGATTAACTTTGGCAACGAAGGTTTAATATGATTTTTAAATGATCGTACACAACGAGAAGAGTGGTTGAATCTTAGAATCATACAAATTTATTATTACCCATATAAAAGAAAAAATATTTAATTTTTAGGACAATACTCTTTAACGTGTCTCTTTGTGCCAAGATCAGTCTTTTCTTGCTCTCTATTCATATTTAATTATAGGTTATGCTTTATTTATATTTCATGTATATGGTAATATATATTTTAGCATATGGTTGAATAACTATGTTTCAACTTGTGATATCTGCCAAAAAGCTAAGATAGAAATCTCGTCTCTAATTGGATTTTTGCAACCATTGCCGATCACGAGCCAAGTATAGAACGACATAACAATGGACTTCATCGAAGGACTCCCTTTATCCAATAGCAAGAGCACCATTATAGTTGTAGTTGATCAGTTGACCAAAGCAGCGCATTTCCTACCTTTAACTTACCCATTCACAATAAAAACAGTTGTGGAAAAAAATCATTTAAAGCGTGGTAAAACTCCATGGATTGCCAAGGACAATTACTAGTGATCTAGATCCCATCTTTCTTAGCCAATTATGGCAAGAATTTCTCCAACTCTCAAAGACCTAATTGAAGACGAGCTCATCTTACCACCCACAGGCCGATGGCTAAACCTAAGTTGTAAACTGCTACGTTGAACAATACCTTCGTTGCATGGCTCACCAACAGCCTCGAAGGTGGAGCAACTTCCTTCCCTGGGCAGAGTATTGGTACAACACAACTTTTCATTCATCTGTTAGCATGACAGCTTTTCAAGCTCTTTACAGATGGCCACCCTCCTCCATCCCACATTACTAACTCGATAGTTCTTCAGTAAATAAAGTAGACAAGCAATTGGCAGCAAGGGATGAGCTGTTGTAGCAGTTCAAACATAATCTACAAGTAGCCAGCAATTGCATAAAATAGGTAGCAGATGGGAAACGACGAGATGTGGAGTTCTAAAATGGCGACTGAGTTTACCTTAAACTCCATCCTTATCGACAACATTCGGTGTTTAAGAGGGCTTCCCAAAAGCTGGCAAACCACTTCTATGGTCCTTTCTAGACTGAAAGGAAAGTAGGTAACCTTGCAACAAGAAGGAAGAAAGTAAATGAGTGGAAAAGAACAGACAATCGTTTCCCTATAGGCTAACTAACTAAGCTGGATTTTCCAAGATACTTCGGTGACAATTTAACTAAATGGTTTAACCGTGTCAATCAACTCTTTAAGTATCAAGAAATGATTGAGGAACAGAAGGTATCATTAGCATCATTCCATCTTAAGGGTAAAGCCAACTAGTAATGGCAATGACTAGGACGAGCTTACAATTTAAAGATACATTTGTGTCATCGTTTTGTTGAAGAAAAACTAATTAAATGGAGACAACTCTCTAAAAAAGGTGCCACTTGGGAGGATGCTCAAGAATTATAATACCTTAAATGTATTCATAATAATATCTCAAAATAAAATTAGTCATAGCCAAATTTATTTTATGATATGTCAGTTAAGTGAACTTCTTCAATGGTAATAATGTCTTTGAAATAGATTTTGTAGTGTTCAATTTTTTTTTAATAATTATATCAAGCTTAGTAAAAATCAGAGAACCTGTCAGCTTGAAGTTAAAAAAAAAATTGTTGGATTCAAGGTTGTAATTTTATTAAACTTGGGGAGTTCATAAGTTATATTTGTTTCTTAAGATATACATGTACGATCCATCTTACAAATTAATTTATCTATTATATGTTTAATGTGTTGTCCTTATATGAATAAAATATATTTAGTAATAGAGTCTTTTTCTTCATCTTTTTATTGTTATTGATACTATATTATTGTATCATATTAAATTACTATTAACTTATTTAATATTAAATGATTGCATATTATAAAATATTTTGAATGTTATTAGTTCAAATGTTGAGTAATAATATTTTTTTGGAGTATCTACTTATGTAATTAATAATATATTATTACCACTTCAAGTGAAGAAGTAATTCCAATTTTCTTTGAAAATTTATTATGTTTAATTCTTATTATCTATATGGATATCCTATATGATTAAAAGATACAAGTATGCATTACTATTTTTTTTTTTTTGTCATAAATGATATTTTTATAATTTTTTTGCATATTGTTTTATCGAGGCTATCACATGTATGGCTATATTAAATATATTATTTAAAAATTAAATTATTATTTCTTTATTAAGTTGCTTGCTAAAAATTATTGAGACTATCACATTGTTGTTGTTATAATTGTTTATAATTCTTTTGTGAAGATGGATTGTCATGCTCAAACTAATTATGAAAGTTTGATAATGCTGTTGTTAGCTATATATTTTATGCTTTAAGTATCCATACAAAATTACTTGTGTATAGATTTACTATAACAACATTAATATGAATGTTCTTATAATTTTATTGATGAGAAAAAAAAATAAAATCCTCATTGTGCTTTAGTTATTATGATAACTAATGCCTATAACTAGTAATATTGATAGAGCATGCAAAAATCTTAGTGTTTCACATAGTGTGTGTGTACACACATGTTACAAGTAGATTTAAGAAAAATTATTCTTGTTGAATGATATTATAGTTTAATTATTTTTGTTCACAATTTAAAATCTTATATAAAATAATAGTCCCAAAATTCTTCAAAATATGGGGGTTTCCAAATATATATTAGTTAGGTAGTTTTTCAAACAAAATTATATGACATATTAAATAAACATCGAGAAACTAAGAAGAAGAATAAAAGTATTAATATTTCTTCATTTATAATTCCTCAAAATTAAAGATTCTTATATTGTATATATTACTTGTCCAAGCTAACTCTTTCTTTAAGGAAAGAATTTTGTTTGGAATTCAAAAGTTCAAGTACAAAGTTTTCAAGATCAATTTAAATTGGATATATGCAATCAGTTGAAAGAGTTCTTTTAAGCATGCTATATAAAATGGGAACTATATAAAAATCTCGTAAAGAAAATATTTTTGAGAAAAATCTTAAAAGGAAAGACTTTTGAAAAAAGTTTTGTTAAATTGTTAAGAGGGATGTGCCTAAACCCATAAAGGAGTTACTTATAGAAGTAACTTAACCTCTGTGATTAGTGATACTATGAAGGAGGTTTAATGGGTAGGAACAATCCATACTATATGACTTATTTAGCACTTATATTATAGTCATATCCTAGATGAGATATGCTTCACCTTATCTCTACAAAAAAAGTGTTAATTTTATGTGACATTAGGAAGGGTATTTATCCTGAATGAGTCCAAGACAATCATACTCTTGCAAGGTATAGGTCACATACGCCTTTAGAGAACCCACTTATATAAGAATAGTTGTAGGGCTAGGATTATAAAAATTGAATTGTTCTCTAGAGCTCTCACTAGAATCAAGATAGAGCGCAGAGCCATTAATATGCTAACCTACAAAACTAAGTCTTTATCATTATTATGTGTTATAGTGGTCAAAGGGGCCAAGTTCAAAACATAGTTTACTCAGGTTCTTCAAATTAATTCTATAACACTAAATATGGTTCAAGTCCAAAAGACACATATACCTACCACATAATAGAATATTGCTGCTATATATTTTTGTTACTGATTATATATTATATTCTTATATATATTAAAAAATATATGCATATATAAAAAAATTTCAAATCTTTTAAGGGGACTATTGGAGAAAAATTTTAAAACTTTTTAAATCTTTCATAAGTTATAACTTTTATGTTGTAAGTTACAAGTTATAAATTATTATTATTATATAGTAGTTATAAGATTTAACTTAGCCATTAAACGTTGGTTAAATGTGTGAGAGTTATAATATTTAGATATTATTATTATTTTAGAGTTTTATATGTTTTAAATTAGCTGAGGAGTTAAAAAACTAAATGCAAATAATAAAATTCTTCGAGCTACAAATTTTTAAAATTCAAATTAATAAAATTTATTCTAAAAGTTACAAATTTCAAACATAAATTATACATTAATAATGAAGTTACAAAATATTTAAAATAAAAATAATATTAAATTAATATTGGTATTAATACTTTAAGCCTTATCTACCACTATATAAAGGGTGCTAATTCTTCATTAGAAAGAGGGGGTATTAGTGAAGAATAGAAGAAAAAAAATAGAAGTGTTCTATGTATATGTGTATATACTTTTAAAATAATATAATTTTTATAGTATTTTTGAACAACTTTGACAATAGAGTCTTAGTATGATTTTTCGGCTATTGTGCTCATAGAAAAGAATGGCTGTAAGTATTGGGTTGAATTTTGGAGCCATATAGATCTGTTACCACCTTAATGAGGGGATAACTATTTAGCTTTAGGGCAATGCTCTCTAGTATGACTCTTTATGCTCAAAGCTAATTTTTTCTTACTCTCTATTTATATTTAATTATATGTTACGCTTGTGTATATTTCATATATATGGTAATATATGTTTTAGCATATGGTTGAATAACTTTTAAATAAATATACCCAAAAAAAATCCATTAAGTGTTGGTGGCAACTGAGAGGTTGGTAAGAAACAAAAGAAAGTACACGAAAAAATGGACACTGACAAATTATTTCTACTATGCAGCTATCTATCTATTTATTAGAAGTAGAAGAAGTAGTTAAGGTCTCGTGGGCTTGCAAAAAAAGAAGGGATAAAATGAGAGAAAGTTGTTTGGTTGGCAAGGTGCTATCCAATTGAGTAGTGAATAGAGAAGCATTTTGAGCTACAATACAACAAGTTTTGAGGCCCATTGAGAGTATGCAGATTAAGAGTGTGGGAAGCAACAGGTTTTTACGCTATTTTTTAGTAATGCAAGATAAACGTAGGGTAATGGCGGGAGAACTTTAGCATTTTGATAAGTCTCTAATAGTATTACGAAAAGTGGGCGAAATTAGAGAAGTGAAAAAAATGTCCTTTTGCCACACGTCTTTTTGGGTTCAAATCCATAATATTCCAATCTTATGCATGCATAGAGGGTATGGTTAATCTAATTAGAAGCAAGATTGAGCAAATTAAGAAAATTGGGCTAGACATATAAAGAGGTTTGCATGGGTAAATTGGTAAAGGTAAAAGTTAAGATAGATATCTCAAAGCTACTATAAATACTTATCAAAGTGGGAATGAAGGGGCAAGATAAAGAAGTCATAATGCCCATCCTCTATAAGAAGCTCCCAAATTTTTGCTACCAATGTAGGAAGATTAGGCATACATATAAAGAATGTAAGGAATTCAATCTGAAGATGGAAAGAAATGAAAAAGAAAAAAGGAATCCAGAGATGGTGAAAATAGAGGCGTACAAATTTGCTTATGGTATCTAGATGAAAGCATGGATTATGGGGGGAAATGAAGCAAGCTAATGGAAAAGAAAGAGTATAGAAAGCAAAAGAGAATGGTAACAATGAAAAAATGGTAGAAGTAACACAAGAAATATGAGCAACAAGTATTAGCATCGGTAGTGGTGAGGAAACGTCATGCTAGAACAATAAAAGAGGAAGAGAATGAAAAATGCCTCAAATTCGAATAGGGACCTAAAATCATAAGAAGAAGAGCTTGTACCCATTATGGTAGAGTTGGTGGGAGTAGGGGGAATTCCAAGGCTCATTAATGAAGCATTGGATAAAATGTTGATTGACAAGGAACCATGGGACATGATAAAGAAGGAAATGATAGCATTAATTGAGGAAAAAGTGGAATTGTTGCAAAAGAAGGAAAAGTGGGAAAAATAATATAAGTAAAATACAAGTATGTGAGAAAATATAGAGGAAAATAGAGATACAATTGAGCCGTGAAATGCTCTCAGGCAAAATGCCCAGTATGATGCAATCAATGAGATGGCCTCAAATAGTTCAAAATGTGCAAAGAAGAAATGGAAGTTTTGGCTAGAGAGAAGGAACTAAAGCCTACAATAGGAAAATAAAGTGAGTCCATATTAGACGACCCATTGAAGCATGAAAGAGCAAGTATAAAAGGAAAAAAGAGACAAAAAGCAATTTCTAGGTTCTATTATGAGGACATATGAAAACTGCAGGTTGGATTTAAGAAAGTAGCTCAAGAGGAATAGAATATTAAGGAACTGTCAGAATGTGGGCTAATTGAATATTTCATCCAAAAGATAAAAAGTATAGAGAATGCTTTAAAGGCATGGAGTATAAAAGAATTTGGGGGAAGAAAGAGGAGACTACAGAAATTAATAAAGAAGCTTGAGAAAAGTAAGAGCTCACACAAGAAATATGAACTAAATACTAATGTCTAGCAGATAGAAAGGAAAATAGATAGCTTGTTTGATAAGGAAGAAGTATATTGAAAGCAACAGTCTAAAACAAATTGGTTGAAGGAGGGAGACAAGAATGCAAAGTTTTTCCACACAAGAGTGAGTAGTAGAAAGAGAATGAATATGATAAAAGGACTCCTTGATAAAGAATGTGCATAGATAGAAGAAGGATAAAGAATAGAGCAAATATTGAGCAGCTACTTCCTAAAGCTATTTGAATCAATAAGCCCCACTTTTAAATAAAGAAATGAAGCAAACAAAGGGCTGGAACTAGTAGTGATAGAAAAGATGAATGAAGAGCTAAGGAAACCCTTCACAAGAGAAGAGATTATGAAAGTTGTCTGGTAGTGTTGTCCCTTAAAGGCCCTAGTTTTAATTGGCTTATCATTAGGATTCTATCAGAAGTATTAAGGGCGGGTAAGAGATGATACTATAAAGGTGTGATTGAAGATTCTAAATTAGGGGAGGTAATGTTCAAGTTATAAATAATAGTATCATTTCTCTGATCCCAAAGTCTTGAAATCCCTAGAAACTAAATGATTTTAGGCCAATAAGCCTATGTAATGTAATATATAGGTTCACTGTTAAAACTCTAACTAATAGATTGAAAAGGTTATAGGCTACATTATCTCATCTAATCAAAATGCATTCATTCCCAATCATTTGATAAGTGATAACATCATCTTAGCCTATGAGTGCTTACATAAAAATTAAAAATAAAAGAATGGGAAATGAAGGGTTTAACGCCCTCAAGCTGGACATAAGTAAAGCTTATGATAAATTGAAAAAGTAATTTCTTGAATACATTATGATGAAACTTAGTTTTAATCAGTCTTAGGTTTATTTGCTTATGATATGTATTACCTCTATATCTTTTTTCCATATTGTTAGATGAAGTTGTCAAGGGCAATTTAAAGCTAGCAGGGGTTTGAGGTAATGTTGTCCACTTTCACCATATTTGTTCATTATGTGTACAAAGGCAATGTCATCACTTTTGCATCAGGTAGAAACGAAAGGAAAAATTAAAAGGATCAAATTCATTTCTACATTGTCAATATTTCATCTCTTATTTACATATGATGGATTAATATGCATAAAGGCAACAACCTAAGGATGTAAAAACCATACACAAATATTTAAATACTATAGGAAGCATCTGTGTAGATTTTTAATTACAAGAAATCATTAATTTTCTTCAACCTAAATGTGACCAGAGATCAAGCTCATACTATAAGAGATATATTCTAGCTAAAGGAGGTCACAATGCATGAAAAATACTTGAGACTTCCATCCATGGTAGGAAGAAACAAAAAACAAAATCTATAATGAAGTCAAATTGAGAATGGCTGCTAAGTTAGATGATTGGCAGAAGAAACTTTTTCCAGTAAAGGTAAGAAAATTCTGATTAAGGGATTACCTACGTATGCCATAAGTATCTTCAGACTCCCTGGAAACCTTTATAAGAACATGCAAATAATGATAATTGGGTTTTAGTGGGGAAGGAAAGATTCAAAGAGAAGGAAAATACATTGAACTAGTTTGAGAAGATTGTGTCAACATAAAAGTGAAAATAACTTGGGTTTCAGAGACTTTGTGTGCTTCAATCAAGCATAGCTAGTAAAATAAGGTTACAAACTCCTACGATTTCCTGAATCATTAATAGCAAGGGTCCTTAAGGCCAGATATTTCAAAGACTATCGTTTCTTAAAGGCCAAGCTATAAACCAACCCATCATATATGCACAGAAGTATATTGTGGGGGAGATAGTTATTACAAAAAAAATCAGGTAGCTAATATGAAAAAGAGATAAGTTGGGATACAAAGTAATAATTGGATTCCAAGAAGCTTGACTTACAAATCTATATCCTTACATATGCTTTCCAAGGAAAGTAAGGTAGAGTTACTAATAGATGAGAGAAACAAATGTAAGAAAGATATAATAAAGCAACATTTTAAGAATGCATATGCAAAACAAATGAAAGATTCAATATTTTGGTATTATGATAAGAGAGGCTTATACACAGTTAAGAGTGGGTACTATATGGCATTGGGGGAGAAATTTACATTAAGGGCAGAGTCCTAAAAAACAATAAAGAAATGGTAGAACAAACTATAGAGCATACCACTCCTATTAAACGTTAAATTATTTTTATAGGGGATAGTATCAAACATGCTCCCCACAACAACTAATTTATCTATGAAGAAAATTACAGACAACCTAATTTATAGCAAATGCCTTAAGGAACAAGAAAGCAACTATCGTGCACTAGTCAAAGGCAAGGTAGCTAAAACAACTATGGAGCTCTTCACAATATAATAAACTAACAAAGGGAATTGTAAACATAGAGATGTCAGATTTTATTAAACATGTCACAATAGTCACAACCAATAAAGAAATTGGTAAACTGTTGTGATCTTAAGGGTAAGCTGGCAAATGAGAAGTACCTTGATAACAACAAGAAAGATTGAGGATCTAAATAAGTTACTAGACAGAGTGGAATCCTAGCTAGAATTAAGCATGTCTGAAAGGGATAAAGAGCCGAACGTAAGCTATAATCAAAAACTAAAAGCAAGCGAGAATAGAGAAGCTCTCCTTGTTGGATGGCATAAAGGTAATATTGATGCAATCACAAGTCTCAATAATGGAAACATAGGCTTAGGCATTGTAATAACAAATTCAATGGGAGATCAAATAGCTATGGCTGCATCCATTATAAAGTTTCGGGGGGATGTTGAGATGGCAGAAGCAGAAGCAGAAGCAATTAGGATGGTATTGTAGATAACAAAAAACTTGAAGCTAAGAGTTGTTATAGTAGAATATGATGCTAAAAATGTAAAAGAGTTGATAAATGGACATGTAGGCTCTTTAAAAGAAATCAAATAGATGGTTAAAGAAATCCAAGAATTCTCAGAGGCTAGGAGGTGAATTAAGTTCAATTATATACTTAAAACAGGTAATGTGTAAGATCATAAAATTGAAAAAATGGCCATTCAATGCTTATGTTCCCAATTTTAACAAGATAATTTTCCTACTCCTTTTAAGTAATGAAGGTCTAAGTATTCTAAAAAAAGTTATTATAGAAGACACGTATTCTTCTGATGTGCGTTATTATAGTGTAAGATTTGTGTATCCAAATAGCTTCAAGATTCGAGGAATCATTTTGAGTTATTCCTCGAATCTTGTGCATGCAAACAACTTCAAGATTCAAGAAATAATTTTGAGGTCGACTCTTACGTTGCAGCTTGAGCCTGAGCCTGAGCTGGTTAAATGTGTTTGTTTATGTGTCATATTCAAGATCAAGAGTCAATTTTTAATTAAGAAGTTGGCATTTTTATTTTTAGTTTGGAGAAGGGGTTAGCATATCTGGCCATTAAATAAGAAGTATTACCCAGTAAATTATATTCATGACCATTAACATCGTATTTTTATGTGAAAAATCTGCACTAAAAAGTTGTTACTATATTAAAAACATTGTGGGTTATATTTTAATTTTAAAGTGACAGTATTTTATTAAAAGATTTTTGTAAACATAGAAAATGACCATGCTTGTTTCACTTGTAAACTTGGAAGGGCAAAAGAAGAGTTCACATTTTTATTCTCTAGTATACATTGTTAACGTATTTTAGGGTATATGCATATGATTGTGTACATGTTAAAAAAACTAAACACATGTATCATATACGCGAATTTCGTAGCGAAATTAAACATATAATCAACATATACACATGTTCCTTAAATCATTAACAGTTTAAGAATATAGAAACATACATTTGATGACCTTTGGTGAAAATTTCAATTCTGGATTTATCCTAACTCTAACTTTGAGCTCATCTTTAAGTGCACTATTGTTCAATTCTAGTTCACAATAGTCCGATGGGATTGTGAAGTTAGAATAGCAGTAATTAAATTTTTAGTAACAAGATTTTGTTTCTTGAAAGAAAAATAAAAAGAATTTACTTTTCTTTCTCTCTTATTTATCTAACAACTATTTTTTCAAAGAAAATTCTCCAAAAATAAACTCTCTTCAATGCCTTCTCCCTTTTGCACGAATATTTGTTTCATTCTTGTTAATCAAAATGAATTCACACTTTTTTTGTGCTCTAACCACTTCACAATTGATCCATAAAAAATAGTTTAAGTGCCTAACCACCAAAAATAATTTTTTTTGAACCCATTTTTAATAGTCTAATAAAATTGACCATTGATTCTACAAAATGGTGCTTCACTTAATTTAATTTATATTTTTTAAAATTAGGTATGTCTTCCACTTAGGAATAAAATAACAAATAAATAAAAATTATATTTTATTTATTTAAATAATATTTATTTAATTATTCAAAACTATTTGAATAATTAATATTTACCTTATTTGATTTTACTAACATAGTTATTGGGTGAATTTATAGTGAAACAATTCATAGAACAAAATTGTGCCACATGTTAACATCTAATTAGTTAACAACTCTTGTCAACTAATTAAGTAATGTATTTAACATTTAAGTCTAAACAAGTACACAACCTGAGTAACCCTGAAATATATTTTCAGTTTGTTAGAATTTCTAGGATGGAACTATTCAATCTATAATGTTGCCCCAGTACACAATGAGTACACTTCATATTGTGAGACTCTCTAAATTCACACTTGAATTGTCATATGAAACTCCTCCATACGCTCGTGAACAATACCCCACACACACGTTACGAATATTACAAGTTAAAGTTATAATATTTTCGTATAATCCCTCCATCATTTATATCTAGGTAAAGCAGAGATATAGATCAACATCGTCAAATCTCCATATGTCCAACCGAAAGCTTATCTCTAGAATTGTATTTCAATAAATAATATTCCCAAACACATTTGTGATATTATTTATCCCTAGGGTTAAACTCTTTTCCCATGAATTATTGTTTATGGCCATAAGACTTTTTGAAATACAATTTTAGAACATTAAGATATATTACTCACCCAAATGAGCTAATAGATCCCATATCTATGCACATTGGACTCCATGAGTATCGGACTATACCCAGCAACACCCAGCGGTTAGGCCATGAAAGGTTTCTGACATGTGTGGAACCAAAGTATGATGGATCACTCACAAGCCCATCGTGGCACTCAAGTTAAAGGACCACGAATACTACTCAACTCGAAAGACCCTCTATTGACGACTTTATGAGATGTCTATTAGAGATCTTTGTGAATCTGTTCAGTATTCAGTCCTCACTGAATACCTGTATCTTTATATGAGCCTTCACTAAACTCATAGTCTGCTAAGACTAACTATCTGGACCATCTAGATATAGACATACATCAATCTATATATTTATTAAGGTATTCACTGACAGACTAGCATCAGTGAAGATAGATCAAGAATATAATATTTGAGAACATATTTTCATAATGTCATTTCCTAGCACTATTTACAATTCTTTGCAACTACATCATTACTAATATATTTTCAGGTCTTTGTCATATTTTAGACAAGACTCTAACTCTTTAGATATCGCTAACTCTTATAACCTGATAACTTTTATCAGTGCTAACTCTTAGTATTTATAACTCTCAGCATGACTAATTCTTAGCACTGATCTAAACTTATTTAGATCAGATATGAACTCTTTCAGATCATACAATGTCTGAAATGTTACAAGCATCGTACCATGTATAAAATATAATTAGCGATTTAATGAAATGATAATACTAATATAAATATTAAACAAATATTCATACATAAAGGGATGACACGTAAGCACAAATCCCAACATACATATCGTTAAAACAAAACAACTAAAAAATTAGGCTACCTTGCAAAATGGGATAGCATTTTCCTTTTTAGCTTAGTATGCACTCTGCTACGAGACTATGTTAAACATGAAAATGAAGCTACCACTAACTCTCCTAGTCCCAACAACTATTATTCATTCATCCCTCTTTAATTTTAGTCATTTTCATGAAAAGCTAAAATCAAGAGGCAAAGAAATAGAGTGAAGAATGCAAGAATTTACATGAGCATATACTAGATTTATACATAATAGAAAACTTCATCAAATTATATACATTAAAATGTTTTACAACATCAATAAGTCATATTCAGAAGCCGTTGACTGCTTGAATGCTATTGGAATCACATCAATCAAAGACTGTAATAGTCCACATCACAACCCAAGGCTTTTTACCATTGTTCGCCACCACCTCAGATTTCTGCCATTTTACTGCGTATCCACACTCACCATTGGCATCAAATTGCTCCTCATGGTCCAATCTATTCATCCACGGTGTCTTTTTACCCGATTGGTTATTTAATTTTTAATAAGGGCTTATTTATAAATAATTCAAAATTTTGAGGTTAATTTTTCTATAGTTTTAGGGTTATTATGTAATTATTAAAACTTTTAGGGTCATTCTGTAATTATTAAATTTATATAAGGTCATTCTGTAATTATTAAATTTTTATAAGGTCATTCTATAATTTATAAAAGTTTAGAGGTCATTTTATAATTATCAAACTTTGGGTTCATTTTGTAATTTACAAAAATTTTAGGGTTATTTCATTATTTCTAGAACATTTAGGGTTATATTATAATTTTATTAAAATTTAAAGGCTAGATTACAATTTTATAAAAGTTGAGGGGTTATAATTGCACTTCATTCTTTATTCAAATAATAAATTTGATGTCTCTTAACTTATTCATATTATTCTTTATGGACATAATTATGTTTTGTAGGCAGAAGCGATGTATAGCTTTCTTAAAAGTAAAAAACTTTGGCGCTATATCACTAATGACATCACTTTGCCCAAGAAGCATAATAATGAGACTTGTAGGCCTTTTTGGACAAATTAAAAGATTGGGATAGAAAAATATCATATTATTACATAGTTTTAGAATATATCTACACCATTCATTAGTTTTCATAATGGACGATTTGATACTATTAAATCACTTTGGAACTTTCTTGTACATTGTTACACTGTCATTGATCTCTCTTATCTATATCAGCTACTATATAAATTCATCAACTCTGTAAAAAAAGCAGGGCAATCCATCACATATTTTTATTCTCAGATACGGTATATTTAGGATCAGTTGACTTTTTTTTAGAATTGATTTGGAAGCTTTTTTTACCTACCAAGATCATCAATGTCTGATTCAATTCATCATGGCATTATAAGATAAATTTGAATAGACTCGTGCTTCTCTACTTCACTAAATGCCTTTACCTACTTTGGATTAGGCTATTGATGCTTATATCTCCAGAAAGACACAATTTGCTACTCTCTAGCCAATTCACAGAAATAGAGTCCTTGCTACTCCCTAGCAAAAATCTATTAGCTCTGCTCTGCCTAAGATATGTTATTATTGTTGCTCACTTGATCATGTAATTCTTTATTGCTCAATATATGTCAGAATCTTGGATCAAGTCAACATGAAAAGAACTGTCATAACAAAAGAAAATTATCTCAAGGTGTTACTTTTACAAGACCTCTATCATTTTCTATCTTTACTGTTGCCTAGGATAGTGTAAGTCCATCTTCTAACTTAGCCAGTAATCTTAAGTCTTTACTCGCCAACTTTTATCAAATTCTGTAAACCTTTTATTTCTACTTTCGTAGTTGTTTTAAGTAATTCTTGGTATATTAATTCTGTATGTTACAATCACGTTACTTCTAATCCTACCGTTTTCTCCTCTAAATCACTTGCTTTTTATTTACCCTCTATTCAAACTGCTAATAGTTCTTTCATGAATGTTAATCACATTAGTCAAGTATCTTGTTCTAATATCTCATTATCTAATACTTATCTTATTTCTAAGCTCACATTAAATCTTTTATCTGTCAGTCAACTATGCGAACTTAATCTTAATGTTAATCACGTTAGTCATGGAATCATAATCTGATTGATCAATTGAGTTTAAAATTATAAAAAGATTATTCACAATCAATGTTGCTTGCTAATTTTTTTTAAACATTTTGTTGAGTCCAATTTTGTCCATCATAATGGAAGAGCATTTGAGGCCTGATGGCTTCTGAAGATTACCATTTAAAAGTTGAAGATTTTTCCCAAGAATCGAATGTGATAATTTGTTAATGTTAACATTGAAGAGTTGAACTTTAAAATGAAGCTTGTACCCACATTGAGGAACACAGATAGGATCGAAAGACAGGAGGATCATTATTAAAAAATATTGTAGAAGTTAAAATCCAAGACCAGATGGCGAAATTAATCTAATGAACATATGTGAAATCATACCACAAAAGAATAGAGCAAGAGCAAGATCGATTAAGCATTGTGAAAGAGGGAAAGCAAATCTGTCTAATCAATTAAACATGTGGAGACCTAAACTTTTTTAAAAAAATCTAGTACAAAAAAAAGAATAAACATATATAGAATGAAAATTATCTCTACAATATGGTAATATATAAGAGATAGCATGAATAGTATTTATGGTTGAAGAGGAAGAGCGTTGCCTTTCTTCAAACTAATAGTAAGGATGAAAGAATTGAAAGAAGAAACACAAATAGCACACAAGGAAAATACATCTCTATTTGAGATATCTATAGTAGTAGAAATTTGCCTTTAGAATTTTATCTGTTAGAGAGTAATCATAACTATGACATTAGATAAATAAATGTTGTTTTCTCGACTGCAGAATCTTGTGAATTTGCCTCTTACATGACTAGGTTAACTTTAGCCGTGTCAACAACTGAACCTTTTTTCTTAATGGATGCAAAGGGTAATGTATCGTATTGGTTTGTAGATAAAATGTCCAATGTTTGTAAGATTCTTGGTTCTTTATCAATAAAACATTATCTTGTGTGAAGAGTAGAGGCATAATAATAGAATTTAGATTGTCCACTTACCACCCAATCTGCTTAAAATTTCAAATCACCACTCTTGTGCAAGTTATTATTTGTAATATCAAAGATCCCAAGGCTATCGTATAAGGATTATGGAGAGACAAAGCCTTTGCTTTCATCTTCATGTTCATTAACTATAATATCTACTTAAGTATTCTCTCATTAAAAAAAGTTACAAGTTCTATATCCCTAGGTCAAAGTCACAATCTGATGAAGAAAACAATCAAGAACATATAGCCTATAACGCACATTGTTGTGTAATCCTTTTCCTTGTGAGACTAGAACATTATCGTATGCTTCTTTTGCTTTCTCCACGTAAATTCTAACACAATAAAGATTCTGTTAAAGGAAATCCCATTGGTGGTAAAGCAAATTAGGTTTAGCATCAACCTCTCGATGAGATCAACCTTTTACCCTAATACCCCTTGTAAGTGGAAGCATAGAGTTGTAAGCAAATATAATATCAAGAATAATAAAAGCAGATCAAGAACACAACACAACTAATTTACGTGGTTTGGCAAAACTTTATATCCACGATAGATCAAGGGATTCTAACCTCTCTTATTAACTCTTCTATAAACGTTTACAAAGAAAAAAACAACTAAAAAACTCTCAAAAGAATCTATATATGATGTATCTTTATTCTTCCAAGAACAATAAATGCCCATAATGGTTGCACCTTAATGCACAAAAGCACTTAGTGTCTACCTAGTTCTTTAATCTCTCTTAGAGTCTTTCCTTTAATGCTTAATGTATCTAAAAGGTTTCCATGGGTTTATATAGTAAGTAAAACATCCCTAGAAACCCTAAACCTAGTTAGAATAAGAGTCCATGCATTTAAGAGTCTAAAAGAAATAGAATCCAAGCCAAAAATAAAAGTCTATGAAGCTAGGCACTGCAATGCTAGCACAGCCTAATCCATCGCCTCAACACTGTATAGCAAGCGCTGCGATCCTGAAGCTACTGTCTTTGGTTGTGGCGTTGAGGACTAGTGATGCCTCCTTGCCCTTTCACGCTCCTCCTTGTTTTTAACTCTCTGCCTTGCTCTTTTCTTGTACTCTCAATGCATACTTGACTTCTTATTGACTATTCACTTGATATCCATCTCAATTCATGCCCATACATGATTATTGAATCACCATTTCCAAAATTCCCTTCTTAATTCAAAATCTCTCTGTAAGATGCTCTATTACTTAGAGCTGATCCCAGTTAAGTCTTCATTAAGACTTAACTTATCTCAAGCTTGTGAATTTGGTCTCCAAAGATATGAATGCTCCTTACATTGGGTATAGATGTGATGTATTCCTTTTAATCCTTATCACTTCGATGAGTTTTTTCTTGATGTCACCTCATGGTCTGTATTATCCCAACACCTCGCATTGGGCCACCTTTAGTCATCTCTTTAAGCACATAGAGCCTTTCTTTTGTGCTTCTCACCTTCCATCTTTATAGATTCTTTTACTACTGTCTATTTTTTCTTTTTCACTCTAACTAAATACCTTTCTCTATCGAGCTTCTCTAAGGATATCAAGTTCATCCTAAGTTTAAGAGTATGCCTCACACCATATAGGTCCATAGGTTTCCCACTTTGTATCCTCTACTTTATATCACCAACCCCTACGACTTTATAAGTCATGTCATTCCCCATAAGAGCTTTACCCCTAATGGTTTTATAATTGATAAGTAATGATCTGTTAGGACACATATGGATACTATACCTAGAATCTAGTATCCAATTACAGTGTACTTTCTCTCTGAGGCAACCAATAAGTCTATAACTTTGATGTCACCCTCATGACTCATTATTGCAGCACATGCATCCCTTCGTTTTGCTTTAGGATAATCTCTCATATAGTACCCATCTTTGTTACAAAGGAAACACTTTTTAGATCTTCTCTTTTGTTGATTGTTCTTCTTTCTTTTTGCAACCAAAGCTGTTACACTATCAGTTTTAGATCTCTTTCTCAATTCTTTTAAATTCAATGATGCCTTAAAATCATTCATTGTAAGAGTCTCCCTACCATACAATAGTGTATCCATAAAGTTCTTATAACTTGATGGTAACGAACTTAACAGGATGATAGCCTTATCTTCATGCTCTATCTTGATGCCTAAAGTCTTAAGACTTACGGTGATCTTATTAAAGGCATCAATATAGTCTTTTAATGAAGAACCCATAGAGATAAACAACTGGTGCAACTTCTTTTTCACATGTAAACGATTCGCTAAAGACTTTTTCATATACAAGGTGTCAAGTTTCTTCCATAGGCCCAATGTCATCTCTTCTCTATCCACCTCCTTTAATACTTCATTACTTTATGCTAGTATTATGGTGTTGTAGGCTCTCCCCAGATTTCAAAGGATTCTTCTCTTCACTAATAGATGATCGAATTTTCTCCAGGGTTGAGTCTAACCCTTCTTTGACTAGTAGAGCATTGATTTTTTTTTTTTATAAATTGAAATCATTCATCCCATTGAATTTCTCTATATCTTGCTTAACAGTTTTTATGATTTAAATACCACCTAAGTATATTATCAAACCAAGCTCTAATACTAGTTTGTTGAAAGAAATACCATTTATGATAAAGAAAATTTGATTTAATGTCAACCTCTCATTAAGATCAACCTTATACCTTAATACCCCTTGTAAGTAGAAGTGTACAACTGCAAGCAAATATAATATTAAGAATACAATACAACCAATTTATGTGGTTAGGCAAAAGCTTACGTTTATGGTGGATTAAGGGATCTAGCCTCTCTTATTAACTCTTCAAGAGAATTTTACAAAGGAAAAAAAATAAAGAACTCTAAAAAGAATCTATATGTGGCCTATGTTCGTTCTTCCAAGAATAATAGATGCTCAACAATGATTCACCCTAATGCACATAAGCACTTAGGGTCCACTTAGTTCTTTAATCTCTTTTAGAGTCTCTCCTTTAATGCTTAACATATCTCAAGGGTTTACAATGGATAATATAGTGAGTTAAATGTCACTAGAAACCATAACCTAGTTAGAATAAGAGTCCATACATTTAGGAGTTCAAAAATCCCTTAAAGAAGTCGAATCTACACTAAAAACTAAAGTCCCCGAAACTGGGTACCACGGTATCAAAGGCTAGAGCTGCGGCACAAGCACGACTTCGGTCCAGTGTCGTGACGTTGTATGGCAAGTGCTGCAGTGCTAGAACTACTATCTCCAGTGCCAGGCCCGTGGTGTTAAGGCATATTGATGCCTCCCAATGGTGTTGAGACCTGCTGATGCCTCCCCGTGTTTTTGTGCTCCTCCTTACTTCCAACTCTCCGTCTTGCTCCTCCATTTTACCCTCAATACGTACTTGACTTCTTACTAACTCTTCACTTGATATCCATCTCAATTCATGCCCATACATAATCATTGAATCACCATTTCCAATAGATTCATGTATTTCCTAATTTTATTAGTTTCTTAAATTAATGTTTCCTTATTTTATTTGGTTTAAATTATTATTACTTTAGAATTTAATTTGTTTTATAAATCTAATACTTTTCAAAGTAGGTTTTCTTAAACTAGGGAGATGTTCCTAGTATATATAGTACCCTAGGTGTATCATTTAGGGAAAAACTCTTTGAATTATTTTTATTATTTCCACATAAAGAGTAGGAACTCTATAAACAAATCCTTGTCGTTTCTTCCTTATGTTTAAGATTCAATTATACCATTTTTATCTTGTTTCTTGGATTGATTTATTCTTCTTTGCTTCTTATTAAACGCTATCAATAATCGTTCATCTAAGTGAGCGATATCATGAAGCCTATTAATGCTTGTTCTGTGTCAAGTGGTATCAAAGCCTTGTCTTAAGATGATAGGCACCAATAATCTAATTAAAGAATGCATGAATACATTGGAGACACATATGGAGGAGCTTTCAAAACATATGTCAAAGTTGATCAGAAGCTTGCGGGTTAATGATCCTCCAAGTTAAGAACCAATGGTGGCAAGAAGAGGAGTGCCCATGCAACCTTATGCTGCGCCTACTAATATGCATTGGGATGAAGTAATCGAAAGTGAGGTTGAGGTAAGACCACAGATTAGAGGGAGAAACGTGAATTTTCTGAGGAATGCCCTATGTTTTAAGCATCTCATATGTTCATTAGAGGCCGAGGAGGTTAATGCTAGGTTTGATGAGGTAGTCTCATCAAGGTATATACTTCAACATCACTATAATGACACTTATTGAGTGAATGTCAAATTACCTACCTTAAATGGTGTTGTGGACATAGAACAATTCTAAATTGGTTGTACAAAGTTGAGAGCTATTTTGAGATTATAAAGGTAAGGTCTAATAGGAGGGTAGCTTTGGCGATTTATAAATTACATAAAGGCGCCGGCACTTGATGTCAATGCCATCAAGAGAGTTTAAGGGCAAATGGGCAGCAACCTATTGAATAATGGTAACAGATGAAAGCCCTCTTAAAGGGGCATTTCTTACCTCTAGATTATGAGCAAACATTATTTTAACAGTTTCAAAACTATACCTAAGGAAATCGCTCAATTGTAGCTTACACAGAAGAGTTTCTTAGTCTACAAGATGTAATTTGAGTCAAATAGAAGATCCACAAGTAGCAAGGTATATAAATAGTTTAAATAAAGGGATTCAGGACCAAATGGCCATGCAACAAATATGGTTAATTGATCAAGCATAAAACTTAGCATTAAGAACAGAGAGACTAACTAAAACTTAGAAGTACCTGAGAACACTACCTTATTCCCGAATTAAACCAAACATTAAACCTACCTATACTACAACCGAGAGAAAACCTCCAAAGTTTAAAGGTTGAGATATTGGCTAGAGAAAACCTGAAATAAAGGGGAAAGAGAAAGTAGAGATTTTAAAGGGTATTAGATGTTTTAAGTGTAATAAGATATGGAAAAGGCTAATGAATGACCTAGACTAAAGTTTGTGAATATTTCTCATCAAGTGGGGGATAAAATGGATCTAGATGATGCTAAACTTGAAGAGAGTAATGGTGATTATGAATTTAAGATAGCTAAAGAAGAAGGCAAATATTTATATGTATAGTGCAAAGGTTGATGATGTATATACCTACTCAACTCGAAGAGACCGAACGAAAGAAAATCTTTGAAGGAAAGTGCTTAATCATTAATAAGGTGTGTAAACTAGTTATTGATGGTTGTAGTTGTGAAAACCTAATGTATTAAAGCCTAGTTGACCACCTTAAACCCTACACTGAATTACATCCCTTACCATACAAGGTTGGATTAAAAAGAGACCAAGTATAAGAATAACCAAACAGTGTTGATTACCACTATCGATTGGTAAGAGTTATAAGATGGAGGTTTTATATGATGTTATTGAAATGGATGCATGTCATGTATTATTAGGCAGGCCTTAGACGTATGATATGGATGCCATTTATAAGGGCAGAGATAATATTATATCTTTCAAGTGGAACAAAAAAAAGATAATAGTGGTACCTAAGCAACCTGTGAAGGCAGCCCTTAAAGTGGAGGGGAATACCTCATTTTTTGTGATTCACAAGAAGGATGAGTTCATAGAAGAGATGAATAATACATGCATATGCATTTACTTGGTGGTGAAAGGAGAAGAACTGCTTGAATAATAATTGTTGAATAAAGTCCAAGGGTTAGTGGCCAAAATTTTGAGCTCTTATGGTCAAATGCAACCACTAATGTGAAATATCCAACATCACATTGACTTTATTCCTATAGCCAAATTTCCCTACCTACGCTAGTGTCAGATAAGCACATAAGAACATGACATTCTAAGAGAGAAAGTGAAAAAGTTATTGATGAATAAACACATCAAAGAGAGTATTAATTCTTATGTTATTCTTGCCCTACCTACACTAAAGAAGAATGAAAGCTAGAGGATGTGTATGGATAGTTGTGCCATCAATAAAATCACAATAAGATTTTTTTTTCTTATCCCACCCCTTAATAACATGCTTGACCAGTTGATGGGTGCCATAGTTATTTCAAAAATAAATTTGAATAGTGGTTATTGTAGTAACTAGTATCCACGACTGGTAAGAATAAATATTTATATATGTATAAATATACGTATTTTATTTGTATGATGGTGATACTTGATTTATATATTGTTATTATTAGTGTTTGTATAGGTTAAGGTCATACTATTAGCATTGGGTTTAATTGCAAGACTTTAGATTTATTTTAGGGACCAAATTGTAATACTTTAAACGTTTTGGGGGTAAATTCGTAAATACCAAAAATTAGCCACTTAGTATAAAAATACACTTTTAAAACCCTAATTCTCTCATTTTGGTCAAGCTACCTCTTTTAGAGAGAGAAAAGAGAGAAAAAGAGGGGAGAGAAAGAGAAGAAGGAGAAGAAAAAGAAGAAGAAATTGGAATTTTAGATTTTAAGAGGTATATCACAACTATTTCTCAATTTATTAGTGTTAATTATATTAATTTATTTAAGTTTTAATTTATGGAAATATGTATAATTGAGGATTTGATGTGTATTTCGTATAATATTTTAAGAATTAATGATGATCTATAAGATAGTTTGATAAATTATGATGGATTGTAGAATTTCTGCTTGATAGTCTCTTGATCCAAGAATTTTATAAATTGTTGTGATTCGATTCTCGTTTTTAATTTTGAGTATATGAAATTAGACATATTTAGGATCATCTGAGACTTTGAATCGATTCAAAATTCCAAAAATTGAATTTTTTGTGAACTTACCAAAATGACCCTGAAATTTTAGAAATTTCCTATATAAACAGTATAATACAGTGAAAAACAACTTTTATCCTACTGAATGATCTTCAAAAATTACTAATTTATGGAATATGATAATTTTATATGTCTAATATGATATACTCGGAATTGAGAATTTAGATCAATGTGGTTGAAGTGTTATGATTTTCTAAAGTATATCAGCTCATTGCAGTATTTGATTAACAGATTTTTAAAGCTATGGAATAAAATAGTTTTAAAATACTTTTGACAGTGATTTGGAAGTGAAATATTTATCATGGACTGAGATATGTGTGAAGAGTAATTATGTGATAGTTTTATAATTTTTAAATTAGTATATGATTTTATAAAAATGGGAGATTGAATACTGTTCAGTAAGTATCTTGATCTTGTCAGGTTAGTAGTTTGGATTCGATGGTATGTATGGAATGGATTGTGTAGGAATTTTGATATAATATTCATATATAAGAAGGATATATGAGTCATGAATGATATATTCTGATTTTGGAGTAATTGGACATCATTTGATGTATTAGAAAATTTTGTTAAGTGTAAGTGGTCAGAATGACAGGTTTTGAGAAACCAAGTATTTAAACCAATTTGATGTGATAAATGCATTGTGTATAATTTTGGAAGCTATTTAAAGTATTTTGTGTGAATTGTGAGGCTTATGAAAGGATTAATCTCCATTGATAGGTTAAGGAGATTCAAGCCTTGTAGCTGAAAGTGTTAAGAGATAAGTATACTAGACTTTTTACTGAAATCACAATAAACATTGTAATTGTTTTGTATGATTTTGCAAATGGGGTTAAGAATATGTTTATGTTATGTCAAAGTATATTTTGATATGAAATGTGAATATATGTTTATGAATATGAGCATTGACATTGAGCATGTACATACATGTATTTTTGAAAGTGAGCTTTCAAAATAAGATGCGTTTAATAAAGAAAGCTTTTGAAGTGTAATATGTCCATGAGAAATATTTTGTGTTTTGAGGGTACTTGAACTCACTGTTAACTTAGTATGCATTTTATGTGATTTGTGGAGCCTTTATGTGTGGCATTTCCTTCGGGATTGGTATATGTTATGTGTTCCGTATGTAGGGAGGATCCTATTGGTACCTAAAGGAAGAGTGAGTCATCACATTCGTGTGGTGGCGTATTGGTGCATGTGAGAGGACTCACCGATGATCAGGGTGAGGGTTTGGCTTTTACCTTCGGACATGAGCATTATATATGTGTTATTTAAAGGCCTCACTTGTACTATTTCTCTCATACGGTATGTCACCTACGAGTGACATTTGGCTCATTATGTGATATGTAATATGTAAGTCCTACTAAGTAGTAGTTGAGTGATGGTATTCCTATTATGTGTTTTGAAAGAATGTATAAGCACTTACATGATATATGATTCGATAAGATTATGATTTTGATTGATCACAGCATATCATACATATGCATTGTGTACATATATGTATTTGTATTTGATATATGAAAAACTAGTATGCTTACTGAGTTTTATACTCATTATAGTTTATGGTGATTTCAGGTAAATAAGGTACATGTGTACTTAGCGGATTTGGCAAAGCTTCTACTATTCCTTGGGTTCCCTAAGTTGTTAGGTTGCTAAGTGTTTCATTTAGGGACACGTGGGATAAGATATTTGATTTGTCCCTATTGAATAAATACTTATGTATTATTTTATTATGTGTGGCTGGATTTAGTTTAATTTTCACCAAGTGTAGTAATGGATTGATTTTAAGTAAGAATTTGTAATTAATATATTCTGGGCTTCCGGTAATAAAGTTGCTACTGGTGACGTAGTAGAGTGTTAATCTCTGAGAAAACTTTGCGTATCTCCGGTTTACTAATTGTCCCAGTCATAATTCAATTGCTATAATTCTGAAAGAAATTAAAATGAATGTTTAAGTATTATTGAATGAATGTAAGTGATGTCGTGTGTTAGATCTTTTGGGTCTGGGGCATGACAGCTATCATCAAATTCACATATGCCCTGAAGATGAATATAAGACTATCTTCTAAATCAAGGATCTAGTCATGCCATTTGGGTTATCCAATGCACCAAGTACCTTCAAGCATCTAATGACTCAGGTACTTCGCTCATTTATGTCTTCTTTCGTTGTCGTATATTTTTACCATATATTGATATATGGTAAAAATCTTAAAGAACGTGTTGAACATCTGAGGAAGATCTTGATTGTGTTGAGAGAAAATGAGTTATTTGTAAATTAGAATAAGTGTGCATTCCTTACCAATAGGCTAGTATTTTTAAGTTTTATAATTAGTAGTGAGAGGGTTCATGTAGACGAGAATAAAGTAGTAGCAATTTGAGATTGGCCTATCCCTAAAATTATTACAAATGTAAGAATTTTTCATGGGTTAGCTACTTTTTATTGAAGATTCATTAGAAAATTTAGTACTATAATAGCCCCATGACCGAGTGTTTGAAAAAAGAAAAGTTTATCTGGAATGAGGAAACAAGTAATAGCTTCAAGAAAATTAAGGAGAAGCTTTCCACTGCACATACTCTTATATTATTTAACTTTACCAAAATATTTGAGTTAGAATGTGATACTAGTGGAGTGGGAATTAGAGAAGTTCTCTCTCAAGAAAAGAGACCAGTAACTTTCTTTACTAAAAAGCCAAGTGAGGCCAGGAAAAAATGGTCTACCTATCAGTAGAAACTATATGTAATATTTATAGCCCTCAAAACTTGGGAAACATATCTCTTACCTAAAGAATTTATAGTCTATTCAAACCACCAGTCCTTGAAGCATTTTTGTAACTAGAAGAATGTATACTGGATGCTATCCAGATGGGTAGGAAATCTTGAGAAGTTCAACTATGTATTGTACATAAATCTAGAATATCTAGTAGAGTAGCTGATGTCTTAAGTCATCAAGCTACAATACATGTTTCTCTTAATGTTAAGATTTTAGGCTTTGCTCAGTTTAAGGAGCTTTATGAGAAAGAAGAGTAATTCAGGTAGATCTGGTCCAAACATGTCATGAGGAAGCCAAATAATAACTTTATGGTTCATAACAATTACTTATTCAAAGAAAACTGCCTCTGCATTCCAAGGAATTCTTTACGAGACAAGTTTATCTGAAAGATGTATTTCAGTGACTTAAGTGGGCATGTAGGATGAGACAAAACCATAGCCAACTTGGAGGAGAGGTATTATTAGCCCTAGCTAAAGAGAGATACAGGCAAGTTTATGTAGACGTGTCTCATATGTCATGGGAGCAAAGGTCAGGTACATAACATTGGTTTGTATATCCCTCTATCCATACCTAATACCCTCCGTGATGATATTTCTATAAATTTTATGCTTAGATTGCCAAGGACCTAGTGAGGGCATTATGTTATTTTTACAATTGTTGATCGGTTTTCAAAGATGACACATTTCATCCCTTGTAGAAAGATAATAAATGCCCACTATATTGTCAAATTATTTTTCTAAGAGGTAGTATGTTTACATGGTATTCCTTTTAGCATAGTTTTATATAGGGACAATAAGTTTCTTATTGCATTTTGGCTTATTTTGTGGAAAAGATTCAAAACAAAATTGAAGTTCTCAAGTATGACACATCATCAGACTGATGGTCATATTGAAGTGATGAATAGATCCTTGGGCAATCTACTTTGATGTATTTATAGAGACAAGCCAAGTCAATGGGATGTTTTCTTAGCATAAGTAGAGTTTGCCAGCAACAACTTAATGCATCGTTCAACGGGGAGAAGTTTGTTTTCTATATTGTATACTAAAGTACTGAGATATATTGTGAATCTCATCAAGTTTCCTTCCAGCACAAAATCCCCAACTACTTTTGCTTTGGCCAAGAGTTAGGTGGAGATATTTTGAAATGTATGTGATACTTGAAAAATCAAAACCAATAATACAAGCAAGCGGTTGACAAGCGGAGATGATCTCAAAGTTTAAAGTTAGAGATCAAGTCATGATTTATTGTACAATGAGAGATTGTCAACTGGGGTTCATGAAAAACTTAAATCGAAAAAGTATGGTCTATACCCAATCTTGAAGAAGATCAATAACAATACGTATGTCGTTGACCTTCCAACGAACATGGTTATTTCCAAGACATTCAATATGGTAGATTTGTCTTATTTCCACCGAAAGTAGGATTGTATATCACTTGATGATGAATTCTTTGCAAGTAGAGGACAATGATGGGGAACAAATCAAGAACACATAGTCTATGATGCACATTGTCATATGATCCCTTTCCTTGTGATACTAGGATATTACTGCAAACTCCTTTTGTTTTTTCTATGCAGATACTAACTCAATAAGGATTCATATATTTCTTAATTATATTAGTTTCCTAAATTTATGTTTTCTTATTTTAATTATTTCAAATTATTATCACATTAGGATTTAATTTGTAATTTAATACTTTTTAAATTAGGTTTTTCTAAGCTGGAGGGATGCTCCTAGTATATATATAGTACCCTAAGTATATTATTTGGGGGACAATTCTTTGAATGATTTTTATTATTATCGCATAACAAAAGAGTGTTTAAGATTAAAATTTGTTGTTTTCAACTTGTTTCTTGGATTGATTTTTTTTTTGTCTTATCAAATGATATCAATAATATATTATCTATGTGAATGATATTACGAAACCATTAACACTTATTCTATGTCACAATCATTTGATAAAGATGATGCCATATCCATATATAAGCAGTATGGGAAAGCAAGATGAAGAGAAAATTCAAAAATCACAGCGTAAATAGTCGCTGCATTTCTTTATGGTCATCAGTGGTCATTATTCTAACTTTGATCTCACTATTTGGAAACAAACATTTTTAAAATGTGAATCAGGATAAAACTTACCCATTTCCATAGGAAACATACCACTCTAATTGCCAAATAAATTCACCACATGACCCATGTCATCCCACATTCAACTTCTGCAACCAACATGGATTAACAATAAGACCTATTTGTCCAATTCCATCACCAAATTAAGAAGGCAATATTCAGAAGTCTCATGTCCCCCACTTTTCTTGTGGAACTAACAAGAAAAAATGGAGCATCATTTAAAAGGTGCATTTAGATTCATATTTCGTAAATAAAATATATATACATGTTAACAATATGATGTAGGTCCATATGAGTAATTCGAGGGAATATCATATCATAAAGTTCAAGAACGATACCATGTTTCATTAATGGCAATGATAACATATGACATAAACACAATACTTCGTTGTTAAAATGGATGGGTAAACTATTTGTGAGTTAGTTTTCTATACTAAATTGACTCAAATGTTGGTTAAATTAACATACAAATCATAATTCTTAATGTAAGTGTTGGATGTATAAGAATAGAAGATTACCTCAATTCCTCGCTATGACAAATCTTGAATTGACTGGTTGCAATCTTCTCTACTATCCTCAATCTTCAAACTCAACGCGTGTGGGCACGTGGATCTTTTTTAATCTTTAAAAACAATAATACTCAAATTTGAGAGAATTGTATTAATTAAATTCTTTTCCCACGTAAGAATACGTAAAAACAATTTTTCTCTATATGGTGGTTGTTGTACTTTTCTACTTCATACCTTCTATATATATAGGAATCTCCCTTGAGTATTTAGAATTTGATTAGGATTAAGAAATTAGAGTTTGAGTATAATTTTAGCTAGTAGAGGGACTGCAAGACCCATGAGCTTTCTAACTCCAACTTAAAAGGTCTAATCCTTACTATCTCATAATACACCAATTCTTCTAAGTTAACCCCAAGCTATTCCACTAAAACCCAAGGGCTGTACTCTAGTAACCCATGTTATAAAGTAAAAGCTCATTTAATTAAATTGGGCTTGGTCTTTAGACCAATAATAACCACTTAATTGACCCTCTAATTAATGTCTATAATTAAAGCTAGGCCTTGAAAAATGTCTTGCCTCTTTAATTACTTATTTACCCCTAAGTCATTGAATACTCTAATGATCACTTTTAATATGTCTATATTTGTAAATAAATTTATAAATATATATTATTATTCAATAAATAATTTATTGAATAAACTGTGGCCACATATTCTAATGATCAAGTACTACAAACAGCTTAGGTGGACATTAATTATTAGATTCCATCTTACAAATATATGTTATTACGACCCATAAAATTATAACTCTAAGATATTGAGGTTTTGACCGTTTATTTGGATCTCACTCCGTGATAACTCAAAAGATACAATGCATGAATGTAAGTTCATTACCTGCTCAGGATTAAAATCAATTAAGCTTATTAAAGCTTTTATGAATTAAGATCTACGGCATTCAGTTAACCAGATTGAAGTTCACAATAGTCCTGTTGAATGTAACATATACACTAGTTTCTCTACTCGAAGTCTCTACTTCAATGATCAAGGCAAATCATCCACTATAAGAAGCAGAAAAACTACAACCTTACATAATGAAATGCCTTTTTTCATTAATGGCTGTGAACTTCATTTAATTTATAAAGAACTTGTGATCTATACCCTCTGTATTAGCATCATATGCCTAATATATAGATCACATACTTTATAAAAATGGTCTTATCAATGTATGCTCAATTATATGTATGAATAAATTTTTATTAATCAAATAAAATGTTATTTCGCATACTTTAAAGGCATAAATAACATTATATGTTTAACAATCTTCCACTTGTCCTAAAGCATATTGAGTAACTATTGAACCCCAATATTATTCATATGAATTTCAAAACTCTTTGCTGGCAATGACTTAGGTGAATGAATCCACTAGATTATTTGCTTATGTAATCTTAGATACCATAATCTCACTATTTTGCACAAAACTCACTTACCAAACTTTATTTCCTCTCAATGTGTTTTCTTCTCGTATTTGGTTCCTTAAACTGTGCTACTGACATACTTATTATTGTAATAAAGAACAATAGGCATCTAAGCATTAAGTACCATCTTAAACTCTATAAAGAACTTTTGGAGTTATATAGCTTATTTTGCAGCTTCAAATGCAGCTATACATTCAGCTTTCATGGTGGAGTCTGTAATACATGGTTGTTTTTGTACTCCTCCAACTTATAGCTCCATCACTTAAAGTGAAAACATTGTTAAAGTCAGTGCGTACATGCCAATATACATATACTTGTGTATTTATACAAGTGTACATTCTCATTAAATCGCTAATATCCATTTATATGGTACCATGCAATATAACGTTACAGACATTGTACGATCTGAAGGAGTTCAAATTATATATAAAAGAGTTTAGATAATGGCTCATAGTTAGCCATGCTGAGAAATATAAATGCTAAACGTTAGCACAGTTAAGTGTTAGCTGATTATAATACTCAGCAGATCCAAGAATTGGAATCTTGTCTGTAATGAGACATAGACCTGGGAATATATTAGTAACTGTATGGTTACAAGAGTTGTAATTAGATGCCAGGAAATACTAGTTGCGCAAATATATCCTCGAATAATTATCCCTGATCTATTTCTGCCGATGCGGATTTGTTGGTGGATACTTTTAATATAGATCAGTATATGTCGTACTTATAGGGTATAGATGGTCGTTCCTAGATGACTGTGAGCTTGGAGTTCGTATTGACATATAGGTATCCAATTAGGATTGGATATGGGACAGACTCACGAGGGCCTCTGATAAACATCCTATATAAGCTGTCAATAGAGGATCTTCTCGAGTTGAGTAGTATACGTGGTCCTTTGACTTGAGTGCCATGGTGGGCTTGTAAGTGATCCACCATGCTTTAGTTCCACGCATGTCACAAACTTTTCATGGTGTGACCACTGGGTGTCGTTGGGTATAGTCCAATGCTTATAGAGTCTAGTGTGTATAGATATAGGATCAGTCAGCTCGTATAGGGAGTTTAATATCCAGATGCTTCGAGACTGTATCTCAAAAAATCTTGTGGCAACAAGTATTAATCCCGAGAAAGAGTTCCGCCAGGGTAGAACAATATGACAAAAGAGTTTGCACATATTGTTCAGTGAGATACAAGTCTGAAGATAAGATATGGATGAACACTAGGGGATTTGACGGTGATAATCTATATCCTCGCACATTCAGGATATCATGACGAAAGGACTATAAGTATGTGTTGTAACCTCAACTTGTATGGTTCAACGTGTTGATTTGTATATTCGTGACGTGTGCGTGGGGCATTGCTCATGGACTCATGGAATAGTTCTATTTGACGAATCGGGCATAGGACCTAAGGAGTCCCGCATATGGAGTATACTCGTTGTGCACTGGGGCAGCGTGCCAGATTAAATTGTTTAATCTAGCAATATTCAATACTATTACGGGAATATGTGCGTTTGTATTTAAGTGTTAAATACAATAATTAGTTAATAATTGTTATTTAGTAATTGTATAAGGACACGTGGCGTATTGTGGACCCTCAGTTGAGTTTACCCAAGTGTGAAATTTGGTGAGACCCACTAGGGGGTATGCTTGGTAACTATTCATGAGGGGCAAAATGGTCATTTCTTACTTTGATTATTTAATGGTTAAATAATTAAAATATCTCTCTTATTATATTATATATATTATTTTATTATTATATTATATTAATATTATATATATATAAAGAAAAAGAGAGAGAGAGAGGGTGTGTGCAATTTTGGGCATTATGCCCAAGAGATAAATGGAAGAAGAAGAAAAAAAAACAATAAGAGGGAAAATGAAATTGTTTCATTTTCTCTATGCTTCCATTTGGAAAAATTGTGAATTGCTTCAAATTCTCCATTTTTTTATCCTTTTGGAGAAAAGGATAAAAATATATACTGGCTATTTCAGGGTTTAAGAGTTAAACCCAGTGCTGCGTATAGGGCTGTTGTTCTAGCTCACCAAGCCCACTGACTTGATGACCAGAACTGCCCACGAGATGGTCTCCATGCGAACTCTAAGGAAATACGTGTATAACGTTACACATTGAGGTGAGTTCTCAATCCTTATTTATATATTAATGTGATTAATATATTTATTTATTGTGTTTATTGCATAATTTACACTTCCGCCCCATTTAAATTTTTATATGATACGTATTTAGGCAATGGGCATAATAGCATATGCATACACCCACGTGTATTAGATCGCCAACACACATATCTTGAGAAAGATTCGTATATCCTATGTTATTAGAATTCTGAATCTATATACCCAATAGGTATAAGATTCTTGCTTAAATATACAAGCATATAACCTTTCGTTCTTTGAAGGTACTTGAATATATGCTTTACTGCAGTCCAGTGTTCTAGTCTTGGAGTAAATTGATATCCACCGATCATTCAAACTACATAACAAATATCTGGTCTAGTACATGACATTGCATACATGAGACTTCCCACTTCTAATGCATAAGAAATACTTCTCATACAATCTATCTCTTTAGCTATCATAGGAAACTGATACTTGGATAGATCAATTTTCATCTAAAGGAAAACAATCCCTTTTGGAATTATGCATGGCAAACTTGATCATAATTTTATTAATATACTCAGTCTAGAATAAGCTTAATATCTTTAACTTGAGATCCCTTAATATTTTGATCCCAATGATGTTATTGGCTTCTTCTAGATCATTCATATTAAAATAGTTAAATAACTATATTTTATCTGATGATAATGCTCCTACATCATTTATAATGCGTAGTATATCATCTAAAATACAGGACTAGAAAAACCACCAACCGCCTATCTATCTTCTTGTAAACACAAGGTTTATCAGAATTTTGATCAAAACTAAATGATTTGATTACCTGATTAAATCTGATGTTCCATGATCTAGATGCTTGTTTAAGCCCATAGATATATTTTTGCAGTTTACAAACCATATGCTCTTGGCCTATAGCTATAAAGCCATCTGGTTGTATCATATAGATACTTTCTTTAAGATTTTCATTAAGAAAGGCAATCTTGACATCCATTTGTCGAATCTCATAATCAAGATTTATTGCAATGGATAAGAGAATTCTAATAGACTTAAGCATGGCTACCGGCGAAAAGGTCTCCTCATAATCAATACCTTCTTTTTTAGTGTACCCTTTAGCAAAAAGCTTAGCTTCGAAGGTTTTCACCTTCCCACCTCCCCATCTCTTTCTCTTGTAAACCCATTTATACCCTATGAGTTTTATCCCTTTGGGTTTTTCTACAAGTTCCCAGACTTTATTAGAATATATAAAATCTATTTCTGATTTCATAGCTTTATACCAATGGTTTACATCTTCATCAACTATTACTTTATCATAACTAGTGAGATCTAGTTCATACTCATTAAAGACTGCCTAAAATGACTCTCTAATTAACATGTACCTAGTTAGACGTCTAATAATTCTCCCACTATGATGAAGTACCGGTGGTTATTGTTCTGCAACTGACTCTGGTTGGTTATTATGATTTGGATTGAGAATTAACTCATTGACTCTATCAGGCACAATATTTGAGTTCTCAGATAACTCATCAATGATTATCTTACTCTTAGGCTTGAAGTCTTTCATATAGTATTCTTTAAGAAAGGTTGCATTAGTGCTAACTAATACTTTTTTTTATCTTGAAAACTATAAAAAAAAAAAAAGACTTCCTTTTGTTCCTTTAGGATGGCCAACAAACAGACAAACTTCTAACTTAGATTCTAACTTATCTGTCTTCCATTTTAGCACATGAGCTGGACAACCCCATATATGTATGTGACGTAAACTTGGTTTACGTCCTATACACATTTCCAGAGGTGTTTTAGGGACTGACTTAGATGGAATTAAGTTAAAAAGATACATAATTGTTTCTAAGGCATAACCCCAGAACGAGATGGGTAAAGTTCAATAACTCATCATTGACCTTACCATTTCAAGAAGAGTTATATTTCTCCTTTCTGCTATACCATTTTACTGGGGTGACCCTGGTGCAATCAACTGGCATAATATCCCATTGTCTAACAAATAAGTCTTGAACTTACTTTAGAGGTATTCGCCACCTCGATCAAATTAAAGTGCCTTTATGTGTTTTCTTGATTACCTTTCCACTTCTACCTAAAACTCTTTGAATTTATCAAACGCCTCAAACTTGTGGCGCATTAGGTACACATAACCGAATCTAAAATAATCATCAATGAAAGTCATGAAATATTCATAACCTTCCCTAACTTATATGCTCATGGGCCCACATACGTCAAAGTGTACTAATTCTAACGTTTCAATGGCTCTATTACCTTTAGTATTAAAGGGTCTTCTGGTCATTTTTTCTTCTATACAGGATTCACAGATTGGTAATGGTTCAATGTCTAATGAACTCAAAGGTCCATCTTTGACCAGTCTTTGGATCCTATCTAGACTAATATGACTAAGACGTAGATGTCATGGATACGTTTAATTAGTAAGAGTCAATTTAACCCTCTTATGGTGATTAGATTCATTATTCAATTCTGTGTCATGCAATGAGTTAATTTTAGAATATATGCAGTATAGATTGTTAACTAGTGTACCAGAACATATAAATGACTTATTTCATTTGATCATTACAGTTGAGTCAAAAAAACAGAACAATCAAATTTATTCCAATAATTAACTGAAATCAAATTGCGTTTGAGTTCCAACATCAACAAACAATCATCTAATACTAAAGTCCTAAAATCATCAAAATAAATTTGAACAACTCCTACTGCCTTGGCCGCAACAGTTACGCCATTTCCCAACCTTAGACTGATCTCCCCTTCATTGAGTTGTTTGATTTCCTGGAACCCTTACAATGAATTGCAAATATGATTAGTGGCTTCAGAATCTACTATCCAGGAATTAGTAGAATCAACCATTAAATATATCTCAATGAAAAAAAATTTACCAGAAGCTGAAGCTGTCATTTTAGCTATTGAAAACTTAACTAAAAGATAGTTTCCCTCCTAATGCTCTTTAATGTCGACGGATCTAAGGCACATATGAGTGTATGCATGTGCAATTGTGTCTATTTTCTAATACAATAGAAGTGTATAAATTTTTCAATAAAAATAATAAATATATATATTAATCACATTAATATATTAAAAAGATAGAGAACTCACCAAAACGTGGAACGTTATACACGTATTTTTCCTAGAGTCTGCATGGAGACCAACTCGTGTGCAGTTCTAGTCACTAACACGGTGGGCTTGGTGAGCTAGAATAACAGCCCTATATTCAGCCCGAGATTAACTCTTAATCCCCAAAATGGTTGGGTGTGTGTTTTTATCATTTTCTCCAAAAGGATAAAAAATGGAAAATTTGAAGCAATTCACAATTGCTACAATTGGAAGTATAGGGAAAATGAAACAATTTTATTTTCCCTCTTTTTTTTCTTCTTTTTTTTCTTCTTCTTCTCCTCCTTTTCCTTTCTCCTCCATTTCTCGCTTTTCCCTCTCGGTCGAATTCGGCCTCACACACTAGCTCTCATTCTCTCTTTCTTTTCTTTATATATATAATATATAATATAATATAAAATATAAATAATATAATATAATAATAAATAATATAATATATAATATATAATAATATATATTATATAATATAAAAATAGAGATATTTGATTATTTAATAATTAAATAATCAAAATGAGAAATGACTATTTTGCCCCTCATAAATAGTTACTAAGTTTACCCTCTAGTAGGTCCCACCAAATCCCATGCTTGGGTAAACTCAACTGAGGGTCCACAATACGCTACGTGTCATAATACAATTAGTAAATAACATTTATTAACTAATTGTTGTATTTAACACTTAAATACAGACACGGACGCATTCCCATGGAAATGCTGAATATTGCTGGATTAAACAATTTAATCGGCATACTGCCCCAGTGCACAATGAGTACTCTCCATATCGCGGGACTCCCTAGGTCCTACGTCCGATTTGTCAAATGGAACTATTTTATGTGTCCGTGAGCAATACCCCACGCACACATCACGGATATACAAATCAGCGCGTTGAACTATACAAGTTGAGGTTACAACGCATACGTATAGTCTTTCCGTCATGTTATCCTGGATGTACTGGGGATATAGATTATCACCGTCAAATCCCCTTGTGTTTATCCATATCCTATCTCCAGACTTGTATCTCACTAAATAATATGCGTAAACTCCTTTACCATATTATTTCACCCTGACAGAACTCATTCCTAGGATTATTGCGTGTGGCCACAAGACTTTCTAAGATACAGTCTCGAAGTATCTGGATATCAAACTCCATATGGGAGCTGATGGATCCTATATCTGTACACACTGGACTTCATAAGCATCGAAACATACCCAGCGACACCCAACGGTCACACCATGAAATGTCTGTAACATGCATGGAACCAAAGTATGGTGGATCACTTACAAGCCCACCGTGGCACTCAAGTCAAAGAACCACGTATACTACTCAACTCAAGAGGACCCTCCGTTGACAACTTACATTAAATGTCTATCGGAGGCTCTCAGAATCTGTCCCATATCTAGTCTTAACTGGATACCCATATGTCAATACAAGCTCCAAGCTCACAGTCGGTTAGGAGCGACCATCTGTACCATATAGGTACAATATATGTTGATCTATAGATATAAAGATATCCACCAACAGACTTGCATTGACAGAAATAGATCAGGGATAATTATTCGAGAACATACTTGCGCAACATGCATTTTCTGGCACCCAATTGCAACTCTTGCAACTATGCAGTTACTAGTATATTCTCAGGTCTATATCCCATTACAGACAAGGCTCAAACTTTTGGATCTGCTGAGTATTATAACCAGCTAACACTTAACTGTGCTAACATTTAGCAATTATATCTCTCAGTGTGGCTAACCATGAACCTTTATCTAAACTCCTTTAGATCTGATCCGAACTCTTTCAGATCTACAATGTCTGCAATGTTACATGCATAATACCATATAAATAGATATTAGCGATTTAATAGGAATGTATACTTGTATAAATACATAAGTATATGTACATTCAGGGATGGCACATAAGCACCAACTATAACATTTAATGCCACATTATAAACACTTTCATCTGGGCCTTACTACATTTTTTATGAATTTGCAAAAATCCTGAATTAGATGCTTTCTTTGACTTATTATTCTTCTTCTTACTACTCTTTCCTCTAGGACTGAGACCAAAACAATGAAGATAAGCCCTTAGTCAATTGAATATTCCAAGCATCTATTTCATCTTGGGGTGCATTTTCATTAGGTATTTAAGTGCATTTATCAGTCATGGCATATTTGTGCTTTTCAACTGTGAGTTCAATATCTAAGTTCTTTTTCCAATCTACATAATTATTCCCGGTTAACTTGTTTTGGTTTAGGAAGGATGCTAGTGGGATGAATAAAGACATAATTATGAAAAATAAATTCATACATAAACATACATTATCTGCTAGTATGTGAAACTTTTGCATGAATGCATGAAATGCATTTATGTAAAGCTCCTTAACTACATAATGCATCGGTAATCTAATTACTATTTAGAATATGCCTTCGTAGGGTAGTCGTATCCATCATAAATTAGACTAGTATTATACTAATTTATTATTATTTTCTAGATATTTCATATCAAATAATAATAAACTACCGATTCTTTAGCCCTTAAATTTAATTGACAAGAACTCCTTAGGAAGGATATCAATCAACCAAAGTTTAGTGTGTTAGGGTTGTGCCTACGTGCCATCCCAGTTTTGTATGAATATTTGATATCTATATAAAGTATATTTTGTTATATTGCTAATTACCTTTTAATTATATGGTTTAATGCTTGTTACGCTACAGACTTTATTTTATCTGAAAGAGTTCGGCGGTGCTAAGAGTTAGCAAATATTTCAAGAGTTGAAACATTGTCTGTAACGGGACAAAGACCTTAGAATATGCTAATAATGATATAGTTGCAATAGTTGTAATAGGTTGCTAGGATGTGTTATTATGCAAGCATGTTCTCAAATACATAGTTTCTAATCTATTTCTACTAACACATGTCTGTTAGTAGATCCTATTAATTTATATAGATCAGTGTATGTCTATATCTGTAGGGTACAATTGGTTGTTCTTAGCTGATTAGGATCTTAGAGATTGTATAGGCATACAGGTATTCAGTTAGGACTGAGTACTGAACAGACTCATGAGGACCCAAATAGACATCTTATGTTGTCGTCAATGAAAGGTCCTCACGAGTTAAGTAGTATATGTGATCCTCTGACTTGAGCACCAGGGTGGGCTTATTAGTGATCCACTGTGCTTTGTTTCTATGCATGTCAGAGACCTTTCATGGTCTCATCACTGGATGTCGCTGGGTATGGTCCGATGTTTATGGAGTCCAGTGTGTGCAGATATGGGATCAATCAGCTCTTATAGGGAGTGATATATCTAGATGCTCTAAGATAGTATCTCAGGAAAGTCTTATGGCCGTAAACACTAACCCGAAAAGGTGTTTCCATGGGTTAAACAATATAGCAAAGAATTTTGCTCATATTGTTCAATTAAGATACCATTCTGGAGATAGATTTATGGATGAGCATATGAGAACTTGACAGTGTGGATCTGTGTCCCTGCACATTAAGATATATATGATGGAATAACTATACGTATGCATTGTAATCTCAACTTGTATGGTTCAACGTGTCGATTTGTAATATTCGTGACGTGTGCGTGGGGCATAGCTCACGGACTTATGAAATAGTTCCATTTGACGAATCGGGCATGGAGCTACGGAGTCTCGCGATATGGAGTATATTCATTGTGCACTGGGGCAGAGTATTAGATTAAATTGTTTAATCTAGTAATATCCAATGTAACCATAGAAATAGGTATGTGTCAGTATTTAAATACTAAATACAACAATTAGTCAATAATTATTATTTACTAATTGTAAAGTGACACGTGACGTATTGTGGACCCTCGGTTGAGTTTACCCAAGTGTGGAATTTGGTGGAACCCGCTAAGAGGTATACTTAGTAACTATTCATGATGGGTAAAATAGTTACTTCACACTCTTATTATTTAAATGTTAAATAATCAAATATCTCAAATATAATATATTATTTTATAATAATATAATACATGATAGTTGTCATGCATTATATACATAATATTATTATTTTCTTTGTTTAATGTTATTGTTTTTGCCAACAATGCTTGTTTTATTTATTTTGTATTGTGATAATAATATTTTAATGTTAAGAGATATATAATTGTGAATATGGAAACAGAAATGAGAGAGGAATTCAATTAAAACAAAAGGGAAAAGAAAGAAAAGAAATAAAGGGTTATTTCTTTACCATTTCTGTTTCATGCTCTTGGGAAAGAAGGGAAGCAAGAGTTGCTTCCATTTTTATTTACTTCACCGTGAGAGACAAGAGCAATAGATTTTGAACTGGCCATTTGGATTAAAAGTTAATCCTACGTTGGATACTTGAACTATTGTTTTAGATTATCAAGCCCACCAAAGTTGATAACTAGAACTGAGAACGAGGAGAACTTCAGGTGGACTTCGAAAGAATACGTGTAAAACATTAAACGTACTGGTAATTTCTCAATTTTATCATTTATATATTAATTTGATCAATATATAATTAATGTGTTAATTGTATATTTTAAATTTCGCTGCGTTAAAATATGTATTAGATACGTATTTTTCAATTAACACACTACTACATGCATATACCTGTACACAGTAGATCCCCTACAAATTGTGGTATCAGAGTCGGTTCTGTGTTATTTGGGTGTTGTTTGAATGGATGGAATGAAAATACCCAGTGTAAATAACGCATTTCAAGTGTTGAAACGGGTATGCCAAAAAGGGTACACTGGGCACTGCCGTGCCATGGGCCTAGCGCTACAGCGCTGGGGGTTCGACCACTCAATACCGCAGCGCTGAAGACCTATCATGGCAGCGCTGGGAGTTTTTCTCTCAACACTAGAGCGCTAGTTGGCCCACGCTGGAGCGCTGAAGGTTCTGGAATTTTTTCCCCCAGTGCTAGAGTTTTGACTTCCCAGCGTTGGGGTTTCAACCTCCCAATGCCGAAGTGCTGATGTGAGGGCGTCGCATGGCTGGGGATATGACCTCCCAATACTGCAATGGTCTACTATGGGCGCCGTAACGCTGAGGGTTCAACCTCCCAGCGTTGCAGTGCTGGTTGTCTTCCCACGGTGTTAGACCTGTTCACTTGAACAATAGCTAATGAACAGTAGCTGGGTTAGCGCTGCAGCGCTGGGGGTTTCGATCTCTCAGCGTCGAAGTGCTGATGTGAGGGCGCTGCAGCGCTAGGGGCGTGACCTCCTAGTGCTGCAGCAGTCTATTATGGGCGTCACAACACTGGGGGTTCGACCTCCCAGCGCTGCAGCACTGGAACTATTCACTTAAACAATAGCTAATGAACAGTAATTGTTACTATTTATGTGCTATAGTATTTTTGAACAGTGTTTCAAAATTAATTTTGCATGTGTAAGGCTTATGAGATGCAGTGATAAGAGTTATCGGTCTGCATTATAAATCGGGATCAATTTTCTGCATTAAGAGTCACAATGAAAACCCTATTGATGAAGGTTAATTGTGTTGATATAGAAATATTTATTAATTGAGAATTACTTCCTCATAAGATGGGGATCTATTAAACTCCAAAAATCTCTCTTAATCAGATTAAATTATATAATGTTATGAGATAATATTATATTTTGATTTGTCTTGTCAATACGGTGTTAAACGAGCCACGGTGGCTTTTTTCCAATATTGTTATAGCGTGAGGGACTTAGTCGGTTGGGTTTGGATTATACCGGTTAAATATGAGATAAGGCAAATATATGCGAACGTATTACCCAATATTGCTACAGTGTGAGGGTATTATCAGTAACATATATTTGATAATTAACAAGTTAATCTGGAATACACTTATCCAATATTGCTACAGCGTGAGGATAAGGTGTATTCAGGATCAAGAAGTAAGGGTTGCATAAGATGCAATTGGAAAATGTTGTCTACCTATTGGGTTTACAAAGGCCAATATTGCTACAGTGTGAGGCTGGAGTAAATTCCAATGAGACCTGATTCCCGCTATATAGTTTAAATGAGTTTAAACTATTGTATTCTGGTTTGAGAGGTTATCGAAATAATTTAAAGTAGTAAGAGAGCGTTTTAAATTGAAAAATGTATAATTGTTATACCCATGATTTAAAACGTTATATTAGCGATTTAACCAATTTCGTTGACATCTCTTATTTATTTTGTTTATGCTAGATTTGATTTAATGGCTTCTACAAATCCCTTGGTGCACATACTGGATGCACACCAGCTTAAAGGCTCCGAAAATTATTCAGATTGGCTCACGAATCTTAGAATTATTCTGAATTCTGAGAGGCTCGGATATGTTATAGATCAGAAGATGCCTCAAGGTGTTTCTGATGATGTCTCCCCCGAAGAAAAAGAGACATATCAGAAATGGTTGAATGATGATTTAAGAGTTAAATCGTACATCCTCACCTCAATGTCTACAGAGTTACAGTGGAAGCATGTCCGTATGGATAGTGCTAGTAGTATAATGCTGCACTTGAAGGCGCTCTTTGGCGATCAACCTCAAGTCGAGATGTATAAGGTCACCAAGGCACTCTTTCAGGCTAGACTCAGTGAGGGCAGTCATGTTAGTGCCCATGTACTCAAGATGATTGGGTATATATAGAAATTGGAGACTATGGACATTTCTCTGAATAATAACTTGAGGAATAATTTGTTTCTCCAATCGCTGCCAGGGTTATTTGCTCAATTTATTATGAATTTCAATATACAAGCTTTAACCCCAACATGTGCTGAGCTTCATAATTTGTTGAAAACAGCAGAAGAGGATATGCGCAAAGGGAGCTCGGCCTTTTTGGTCCAAGGTGCCTCATCTTCTACCCCAAGGGTTCTGGGAAATCCAAAAGGAAGAAGAAGATAGTGAAGAAGCCACCCCGAGGTAGCAGATATCCAAGCCACGTGAGAAAAAAGCGAAAGAAAAATGTTTCTTTTACGGCAAAGACAGGCACTGGAAGCGCAACTGCCTAAAGTACCTTGCCACTATGAAGAAGACTCCCTCAAGTATGTGCTTGACTATTATTGACATTTATTTAGCATTTGATACTTATAGTGGCTGGGTATTAGATACCGCATGCTCTTCTTACATCTGCAATGTGTTGCAGGGACTGAGGGAAGTTAGAATGCTAAAGCCAGGAGAAGTGATGCTCAGGGTGGGAAATAGAGAGTTCCTGCAGGTCCAAGCTGTTTGCCATTTTGATTTGCTTCTCCCTTGTAATAGAACAGTTATTTTGTATAATTGTTATTATGTACCCAATATTATTAGACAGATTGTATCCCTTTTTGTGCTTGACAGTGAAGGTTATCATGTAAATATACAAAATTGTTCTTTGTATTTATATGATATGCATGATGTTTTGTTAGCTGAGTGTCCGTTAGTGAATGGGTATTATGTATTGGATACAGTGAGAAATGTCATAAATGTTCAAACTAGTTCTAGTAATAAATGTGCAAGATTGGAAACTTTAAATGAAATCAAAATGTGGCATATGAGATTAGAATATATAGGCGTGAGACGCCTATCCTGTCATGTTAACGATGGTCAGATACCTGATTTGACCATAGAGCCTTATCCAGTTTGTGAATCTTGTATTCAATGGAAGATGACCGAATCTCCATTTACCGGTGTTGGTCACTGTGCCGCTGATTTATTGGAACTGATACATAGTGATGTATGTTGTCTAATGAATCACGCTGCAATTGGTGGGTTTCAATACTTTGTAACCTTTATCGATGATTAGTCACGATATGGTTACGTGTTTTTATTGAAACACAAATCAGAAACCTTTGAAAAGTTTAAAGAATTCCAACTTGAAGTAGAGAAACAAACCGGCATGTACATTAAGTACCTACAATCAGATCGAGGCAGTGAGTACATGGGCAGTGATTTTTTGGACTATTTAAAGGAGAATGGGATTCTCGCTCAATATAGTCCTCTAGGTACTCCGCAACACAATGGTGTTTCAGAGAGAAGGAATCGAACTTTATTGGATATGGTCCGATCGATGATGAGCTTTATCGATCTTTCAGAATACCTGTGGGGTCATGCTCTCGACACTGCTGCTCATATCTTGAATAAAGTTCCATCTAAAACTGTTCCTACCACTCCATATGAGATGATGAAGGGTAGAAAACTGAGTTTTAAGTATCTTAAGATTTGGGGTTGTCCTACTTATGTAAGAATTACGCAACAGGATAAACTTGCACTCATGGGGTACAAGTACAGGTTCATTGGGTATCCCAAGAATTCAATGAGATACCAATTCAATCATCCAGAAAAACGAAATGTGTTCGTTGCTCGGAATGCCACTTTACTTGAGAAATAGTTTCTTGAGGATCGTGGGGATTAGAAAGATTGTACTTGATGAAGTCAATCTTGAACCTGATGAGCTACAGATGGATCCTCAAATTCAAGAGAGTAGTGTACCTTTAACATACCCTCCACGTAGGTCTGAAAGGTTGTCCAGGCCACCTTTTATGTATGGTCAGATGCCTGAATGTGCAATTGGGGTTTTCTTGATAGAAGGAAACGATCATTTGACTTATATGGAGGCAATGTTAGACATAAACTCGGGTAAATGGCAAAAAGCCATGGAATCCAAATTTGACTCTATGCATCATAATCAAGTCTGAGACTTAGTTCCGCTTCTCGAAGGAATTATTCCTATCAGTTGTAAATGGATTTACAAATGAAAGTGAGGGCCTAATAGAAAGGTAGAGACCTTTAAGACCCGACTGGTGGCAAAAGGTTATTCTCAACGGTCTGGGATCGATTATGAGGAGACCTTTGCACCAGTTGCGATGCTTAAGTCAATCAGAGTTTTGTTGGACTTGCTTCATACTATGCTTTGAGATTTGGCAAATGGATGTAAAGACGGCGTTTCTAATGGATACCTCAATGAAGAGATATTCATAGAACAACCTGAAGGTTTTACATTCAGCCAAACTTTTGGTCTCGTATGCAGGTTGAAGAAGTTCATTTATTGACTTAAGCAAGCCTCCTGAAGCTAGAATCATCGTTTTGATGAGATAATTAAAAAGTCTGGTTTCATCAAAAATGACAAAAAAGCTTGTGTGTATAAAAGGGTCAGTGGGAGCATGATTATCTTCCTAGTTCTTTATGTGGATGACATACTGATTATTGGGAATGATATTGGTAAGTTGCAATCCACCAAAAGCTATATAAGTAAGAATTTCTCCGTGAAAGACTTGGGAGAGACTTCCTATATATTGGGTATAAAGCTCTATAGAGATAGAGCTAGAAAGCTAATTGGACTCTCTCAATCATAGTACATCAATAGCATTTTAAAAAGGTATAGTTTTACTAATTGTAAGATGGTAAATGTACCTTTTAGACACGATGTTCATCTTTTTAGGAGAATGTCTCATTAGATGGAAAATGAAAGAGTTAGAATGTCTAACATACCATATGCATCAACTGTTGGCAGCCTGATGTGCACGAGACCTGATATCAGTATGACTGTAAGTGTTACAAGCCAGTATCAATCTGATCCAAGTGACAGTCATTGGATGACAATCAAACATATACTGAAATACCTTAAGGGTACGAAGGATAAGTTTCTCATTTATGGAGATAATGATATTCAAGTGAGAGGATACACGGATTCTGACTTTCAGTTTGATCTAGATGATAGAAAGTCTACATCTGGATATATGTTTACTCTCAATAGTGGCGCAGTGAGCTGGAAGAGTACCAAGCAGGGGTCCACAACTGACTCTACCACAAAGGCAGAGTACATTGTAGCTTCTGAAGCTGCAAAAGAAGCTGTTTGGATTCGTAAGTTTGTCGCTGAGCTTGGAATAGTTCCAAGTTTATCAGATCTTATCCCATTATTTTGCAACAATAATGGGGCCATAGCACAAGCAAAGGAGTCAAGAGTATACCAGAAGTCTAAGCATGTAGAGCGGAAATACCACATTATTAGAGAAATCTTGGCCATGGGAGATGTAGCTATTTGTAAAATAGATTCTATAAATAATATAGCGAACCCACTTATCAAAGCCTTAACTCCAAAGGTGTTTGAGAAACATGTGAAGTCTATGGGTATTAGATATCACTGTGATTGGCACTAGGGTAAGTGAAAATTGATAAGGTTGTGCCTACGTGCCATCCCAGTTTTGTATGAATATTTGATATCTATACAAAGTATATTTTTTTATATCGCTAATTACCTTTTAATTATATAGTTTAATGCTTGTTACGCTACAAACTTTATTTTATCTAAAGGAGTTCGGATACGGTCTAAATGAGTTTAGACCGGTGTTAAGAGTTAGAAAATATTTCAATAGTTGGAACATTGTCTGTAACGGGACAAAGACCTTAGAATATGCTAATAATGATATAGTTGCAAGAGTTGCAATAGGTTGCTAGGATGTGTCTATATCTGTAGAGTATAGTTGGTTGTTTTTAGCTGACCAGGATCTCAGAGATTGTATAGGCATATGGTAGATCCCCTACAGAGTGTACAACCATTATTTCAATTATTTATATTTCTCAATTAAAAAAGTCACCGTAGGGTAATCAGTTTCGCATGAGTCCTATATTAGATCTTATCATTTACGAAAGTCCTATCTAGTAACCAGTTTTGATTAATACTCTCCGTAAGGAGATCATAAGATTTGAGGCAATGTATTAATCTACTTTACTATAGGACCAATAATGGAGGCCATGAGCTTTATACCTAAAGCTCTCTCTCACTCAATATTTTAATTCTTATAATTTTTAATTAATTTATAAAATGACGTTCTACTCATTAATATCTAATTTTATTTTCATAAAATAACTAATAAGGTCACGTCAAATAATAAATTAATATAATATTAAAAATATGACAATAATCTTATCCTAATCTCATTATAACATTAATGTCATACAATATAATATATTTTATGTATGGACATGTGAATGTGGCATCCTTAATCTATATGACATGTTATTTATCCAATCAATTAACTAAATAAATAAATAACTCATAATTTATGACTTTTCCTATGAAGAAAAATATTAAAAACTAAGCCTAAATTCTTCAAAGTCGTTTTTGAAGTCAACTTGGGCTATTCCATAATATTATCTCCTCTTGCTTGTCTTCTTTTATGGGCTTGGATTTTGAGCCTTTTAATTTTCTTTGTTCTACTTATTTTAAAAATAAATTAGGCTTATTTTAAGTTTAAAATTTCTTTGGGCCTTTCAAAAAGAATTTAAATAAAAAATATTTTTAGACCTAATAATTTTAATAAAATAGCCCAAATAAAATTTTATAAAATTGAACAAAAATTAAAAGGATTTTGGACCAACTTTGAATTTGTAAATATTCAAAAATTAGTCCAAAACAAATTTGGATCAAACTTGGGACATATTTATAAATTTCTCAAAGTTTCTAACCAAACTGTAATTATTCAAAATTAGAGAGTATTGAGTGAGAATAAATTATTCTGTTGGCCTTATTTACAAAATTTACAAACATTTAGGATAAATCTATAAAATACCCAAAATATCTTGGCCAACACATAATTAATTAAAGTTGAAAGGGACAAAATGATATTTTCCAAATTAAAAAATCCTCTCCCCTTTCCGGCGCCTCCGCCAATTCTTTCTCTTTTTTTTTTTTACGTTTTTCTTTTCTTTTGTTCTTTTTTTTATTATTACAAAAATAATAATGTACATATTCTTTAGATTACAAATAAAAATTATAAGCCATTTATTTGACTTATAAAGAAATCTAAATAATCACCAAGAATTAACCTAACAAAGAGAGAAAATAGTGATATAATTTCATCACCCTCTCTTATTATAATTCAAAAAAAAAATACAAACAAATATCTAACTATGAATTATTGGGCATAACCATTCATCACATAATTAATAAAAATAATAATATAGATTAGTATGCAATTAGTGCCACAATAAACAATTACTACCATACACAAAATAAATTATACATATAATATAAAATAAGGTGGCTTTGATACCAATTGTTGGTTGTGAATAAAAAATATTTTTGTTTATAAAAATAAACGTAGCGAAAGTTAGATCGTCTTGTTCATAATTACATGTATAGGGATAGAAAATTATCTTAAATCCTCGTTATTGCAGATCTTGAATTGACTAGCTGCAATCTTCTCTATTATCCTTAATCTTTAAACTCAACGCGTGTGGGCACATAGATATTTTTTAATCTCTAAAAATACTAATACCAAAATCTAAGAGAATGATATTAATTAAATTCTTTTCCCACATAAGAATACGTAAAAAGAATTTTTCTTTATATAGTTGTTGTCGTCGTACTTTTTACTTCATACCTCTTATATATATAAGAATCTCCCTGATTATTTATAATTTAATTAGGATTAGAAAATTAGAATTTGAGTAGGATTTTAGCTAGTAGAGGGACTGCAAGACCCATGAGTTTCATAGCTTCAACTTAAAAGGCATAGTCTTTATTATCTTATAATACACCAATTCTTCTAAGTTAACCCCAGGCTATTCCACTAAAAGTCAAGGGTTATATTCTAGTAACCCATGTTATAAAGTAAAAGCTCATTTAATTAAATTGGACTTATTAAATGAGCTTGGTCTTTAGACCAATAATAACCACTTAATTGGACATCTAATTAATGTCCATAATTAAAGCTAGACCTTGAAAAAATGTCTTACCTCTTTAATTACTTATTTACCCCTAAGTCACTGAATATTCTAATGATCACTTTTAATATTCAATAAATAATTTATTGAATAAACTGTGGCAACAGATTCTAATGATCAAGTACTACAAACAGCTTAGGTGGACATTAATTATTGATTCCATTTTGCAAATATATGTTCCTACGACCTATGAAATTATATCTCCAAGATATCGAGGTTTTGACCGTTTATTTGGATCTCACTTTGTGATAACTCAAAAGATACAATGTATGAATGTAAGTTCATTACTTGCTCGAGATTAAGATTAATTAAGCTTATTAAGGCTTTTATGAATTAAGATCTACAAAATTCAGTTAACCAGATTGAAATTCACAGTAATCTTATTCAATGTAATATATACACTAATTTTTTTACTCGAAGTCTCTATTTCAATGATAAAGGAAAATAATCAATTATAAGAAATAGAAAAATTATAGCCTTACATAATGAAATGTTATTTTTCATTAATGACTGTGGACTTCATTTAATTTATAAAGAACTTGTGATCTATACCCTTTGTATTAGCATCATATACCTAATACATAGATCACATATTTTATAAATATGAGTTCATCATTGTATGCTCAAGTATATGTATGAATAAATTTTTATTAATTAAATAAAATATTATTTTACATGCTTTAAGGGTATAAATAACATTATATGTCTAATAGTAAACCCATTCTTCAATTTAATCATGTCTACCAGCATAAGTGGAATTAGCAAAGAATGTGATTACAGGCTGCACAACATTATATTAGCAAAAGATAACAATGCCAAAGCAAAAAAAGAATTTCCTCTCTAACAAGTCAGAGTCTTTTATCCAAGATCTAAAAGGATTTCCAAATATCAAATGGTTGCATTTTTCACCAACTATGAAAATGCAAGAAATGCTAGTAAAAATACATAACTTCATTAAAGAAATGATGTACACCCTTCTAATTTTTTTACACAGCATTAGATATCCAATGATGTTTCTTCAAAAAACAATATCTTAAGAACTAAGCCACCTAAAAACAATTAGATTAGCAATTGTTCTTTTAAGTTGGTACAATCAATAGTTCATGGTTTAAAATTGTTGCTTTAAGTAAAGGGTGGATAATATCAAATCATATGTTGGGTCATATCCTAACTTAAAGTAATGATGGATGACATCGAGTACATATTTTAGGTCCTGTCCTAACTTAACCTGATTTTGGGTTAGGACATGACTTAATTTTAAGAATTTTTATATTAGGCTAGGTCAAGTTTCTCTTTCTTTAGAGGCTAGTTTAGAAGTTGTGCTGGGTTGTAGGCTTTTAAAATTCTTTTTATATATTTGCGTTTTGGATTTTAATTGGATTATTTAATTTAAGGTAGGGTTTTAATTGGGCTTGACAATTTGTTTTTGTATTTAAGTTTATTTTATTTTTAATATAATTTTTAAAATATTTAATAGAGTTTTATTTTGAAAAATTGTATGAACTTTTTTTATTGAGTTAATTGAATTAATTCAATAATTGAATCCTCTTACTAATTCTCTAATTTTTCCTCAAATCATAATTGAATTGAATTAAGTGATTAGAATTTTGAATAAATTAAATTTTATTTTTTAATATTAAAGTGAATAAAAAAATTAACAACAAATGTAATAATATTATAATAAATTAAATATATATCGATCAACTCTCTTCAATGATTTTGACAAAATTATAATAGTATTAGACTCTTTAATGCATGCAATCCAATAAAAAAATCAAATGATAAATAATTAAATTCACAACAAAATTCATTATGATTTATTATCTCATATTTGTAATAAAATTTTATGGACCTGTTTTATTGAATTAATTAGATTAATTGAATAATTGATTATGTGAAAGTAATAATAATTAATTTTAATTATAATTATAATTCCAATTGAATTTTTAATTGTTGCATTATCAATTCAAATTTAAATTCTAATTCGTAGTTATTACATTTCTAATTATAATTACGATTTCAATTCCAATTCTAAATACATATACATTTATAATTCATTGTTACCTTATCAATTGAAATTGAAATTGAAATTAGTAATTATTACATTTCTAATTACAATTATGATTTCAATTTCAAATACATATATATTTATAATTCGAATTAAATTTTTTATTGTTATATTATCAATTCAAATTTAAAATCTAATTAGTAACTATTACATTTCTAATTATAATAACGATTTCAATTCCAATTTCAAATACATATACATTTATAATTCCAATTGAATTTTTAATTATTACATTATCAATTCAATTTAAAATTTAAACTTTTTATTTTCAAATTTCAATTATAGTTGAATTTTTAATTATTACACTTGCAATTTAAATTTAAATTATAATTATTATCTCTCCAATTACAATTTCAATTAGATTAAATTTAATTTCTTTTAGCTTATTTTAATGGAATTAAATTTGAATTACATTAAATTTGAAATTTTTTTGAAAGTTGTTTTTTTAAAAAAAATAATTTGAGAATTTCCCAGGTCAGTTTGGGCATTTTCTAAACTTGAATGGATCCGATCAGGTCACTCAAAATGGGTTCCGAACAGTTTTGAATTTGCTACACATACTTAGATCGACTCAAAATTTTCGGATCAGAAATATCAAGTCGGTTCGGGAAAGACTATTTTGCCCACTCCTTTAAGTGTAATCAAAGTATCGGTGACACTTGGTTGAGAGTCCAACAAAGTAACTACATCAAGCTTGTATACCTAGAACTTGTACTAAAATCATTAGGCTACAGAATAAAGCATACTGAATACCAACCACAGATAATTAAATCATTAAAGATTATACCTTTTCGATTGGGCAAATCATTTGAACCTTCAGTTTCCAGGTATTTTCTACAAATAGCAGCACCACAATTACACTTTGGAACTTCATCTGAGGGCTGAATTTCATGTCAATATCTTTCACTTCATCAAACCGCTTAAAAAATTTTACATTTCCCAGCACCCTAAATAAGTCAGCAAAATTCCCCAGTTAAAAAACACCAAAAAAATGTAGCATGTTTTTTAGCAAATAAAGTACAATTTGCGAAACGTAAAAACTACAAATACAAAGTACTTGAACCCAAGAAACTGATTGGCACAGGGCATGTATAGAACTCAAGGTTTTGGAGACAAATACAGCCCAAGCTCTACCACAGTAGCATTGAATCACCGGATGATCAAGGCTGCTGCTGCTGGTAGGCCCCCCGTGAACAGACGGTGGTGATTTCTTTGGTGTCCTGGAGGGACAATCTCTTGCAGAGTGACCCTGCTTGTTACAATTAAAGCAAGTACATTTCTGCATTTTCTTTTCGTCTTTGAGAAATACTACAAAACTGGTGATGGTGTACGTATCAATTAGTAACAGAGGTTGAGTGTTAAAACGCGGACGTGGGGCGTCGTTGTGGTGTATCAATACAGGCAAAAGAAAGTGACAATTGCTTTGCCAGAATGAATAAAGAACAAAAAAGATGTATCAAGAATCTGGCTAAAGAGTATTTGCTAAAATAGCCCGTTGATGCATCTTACAGTTCTTTGTTCAAATTCCCTTCACCCATATTAAAAAAAAATCTGGCAATAAGATAAAAAGACGTCGTTTAAAGCACTAGAAGACGAGAGTCGGGCGAATAGTTGAGGAAAAATTTCACAAATAGTAAAAAATTTGGGCCATTTTAATTGAAATTTTTTATTTTATTTAGTCAAACACAATAAATTTATATAAATATCTTTTATCATTTTATTATTTTAACAGTATCTATTATAGTAAACAGTATCAACTACAATAAACAATGCTTACTACAATATCCTTTGTTTATTCAAAATTAAATTATTTATTTATTAAAATTATGTTTATTTTATTTATTTATATTATTTCTTAATTATTTATTCATATTACTATAAAATTTAAATAAATAATAATAATTTAAAATATTTAAATTAAATAATATAAATAAAAAATTAATTAAAAAATAATTTTTATAAACAAATACAAACTTAATTTGTATTTGTTTATTAAAATTATATTTATTTTCTTTATTAATAATTAAATAAATTTAATTTTAAATAAATAATATAAATTAATTATACTACATTAAGGATATAATAAAAAATATCATGTCTATATTGGTGGCGCGATAAAAAATATCGCATCTACTTTAAGGGCGCAATAAAAAAATATCATACCTACATTAAAGGTGCGATAAATAATATCACTCCTAATATAAAACACGATAAAAGTATTACACTCAATATAAAAGATATAAACTATTGCAGGTAATATAAACTATTACATCTATAATAAAAGCGATTTAAACTATTACGTACATAATGGGCACGATATAAAATATTGCGCCCATTATGAGTGGATAGAATGAGGGCAAATTGACCCCTTTTTATTTTTTTATTTTATAATTAAATTATTTATAAATAAATAATTATTTTATTTAATTTTTAATATATATTTTATTATATATATTATAATTAATTTATATTTTATTATATATATATTATAATTAATTTATATTATTTATTTAAATTTGAGTTTATATTTTTTATGAAAATTAATTTAAAATAAAAAAGTTACTGTAAAAATATTGCTTGTTGTAGCGGTACTATTTATTATTTTAATAGATATTGTTAAAATAATTTATTAATAAATAAATAAATTAAGTGTCAAAATTATATCTATTTATGAAAATTTTCCTGATGGATCAACTCCTCAATCGAACGTGGCAAATCTTGTTTAGTAAGTTTTGGAGTTCATTGGTTTGTTATTTTAGGTAAGTCACCCGCATGTGATGCTAAGTAAGTTTCAAAACCCTACCACACTGTACCCCATTATAAAGAACTCGGCGGCTGGGAGAAAGACCCTTAACTAATCACTCTTTAAGAGCAGATACTTCAAGTAAATTTTCTTGCTTCGATTAATTCCGTATTCTATTTCTAGGTTCTTTTATTGGCTAAGTAAGTTTCGTTATTGACAAATGTGTGAAAGATTTCTCTTTTGTGTAGAACTTTATGTTTGCTTATCTTGAGTTGAATGGAGACCATTTTGTCTATCAAATCAATTCAAATTTGTTCTCTAGTTTGAAAACTTTCTAAGTTCACTAATAAGTTAATCTATGTGTAGTTGAGATAGGAGACGTTAGTTTATTGATATTGATGCTTAGGTTTGTACATCTTTTTAACCCGTTATTCTGCCGTTGTCTTTATCCTTAATGCCTTAATGGTTTTGCTTAAATGTATGTACCCATTAAAAATTTAGATAGGTATGTGTTTTTGTTTATGATTTATGTTTGTTCCTTCCGATCGTTCTACAATTGAAGTTTAATCAAGATTTACCAGACTAGTCAGATGCCTGCCTTTGCCATTGCCATTATGGTAGGCGTTGTTACATGTCTTGAAAATGAAAAGATGGGGAGTGAAATATGATGGATGGGTTTCCCATCTGTCTGTTTACCGTCTCTTGAAGGTGTCCATCGTTGCCCAGTTGCAAGTTTAATTGTTATTTGAGCTACATCTGGACTCTACATCTATCTCCACCTCTATGTATGGAGGTAGATGTGTGTACTTATGTAAGCATATATGTTCAAATACTGGTCCTCATCTCTTCTAGTTATTTACCCTTATTGTTTTTTTTTTCAAGAGTTCACATGTGCCTGCCTTGCCCATTATGGTAGGGACTGTTACATCTCTGGAAAAAGAAATATAGGGAAGGAAGTCTTATGGATGGCTTCCATTTATCTGCTTACTGACTCTTGAAGGTGTTCTCTGTAGCCCAATAGTAAATTGAATTGTTATTTGAGCTACATCTGGACACCACATGTCTTGTTGTTCCTATGTATCTTTCTGCTTTTGCAAGTAAATGTGTATGCGTTCATTCATATGGCTATGACTTCAAAATTTGAAGTTAAAAAAATATCTCTTCAAATGATATATTTGACCAATTTTTTATTCTATATTTCCTCTTAAGGTTCCTTATGGTGCAAAAAGTCCTGTGTGGTTTGACGATTATCTATCATTGGACAAGGTTGATCATTTTATTAGGTTAGGGTTAGGAGAGAGATATTGAGGCAACTCCTTTTTACTTGTATTTTAGTTTTTGCTTATGTTAGCTGCTACTGTGATTAACCGCTTTGGAAAGAGATGGTCAATCTCTCCTTATTTCATTTTGATGATATCAAATCGCTGCAAGTGAGTTTACTCTGAAATAGGTTTTATCAGTAGCTTGAAAAGAGTGGGTAATGATTGGTGAAGCTGTGGAGTGGTGAGCTCTAAGAATTTCAATGTGCATGACATCTTCATTGTGATCATGATTCTGTATGCTTGTCACAGTTGGAATGACTAAGCCAAAGTTCAATATTCTGTATTTTGATTAAGAACTTAGCTTTTCTCAGATAAATTTTCTTGGGAAGCCTGATGAGCCTACTTGTCACACTGGATCAGAAGCTTTCTATTATTCATCAGTTACTGGTCTACTAAAAGACCAAATAACGTTTTTTATTATTAAATTTGATCATATGTGACAGAATAAAGGAAATTGGTTAGCATTGACATCGTTAAGGTGCTGGGTTCCAGTCCCTTCATCTACATAGAGTATATTAAAATTCAACACCTTTGAAGTTGAGGTGCTGGTTTGAGCTCCTTCATTTGTACGGGGGTAGTTAATTTCAAAGTTGTGTTATAAGAAATGTATAACAAGCGAATCTAATAGACATTTGATTGTAATCAATAAATGTATTGTAATATTCAGAAAAAAAAGGAGAAACTTTATATTCCTTACTGTCAACAATTTCTTTTCGCTAAGCAGAGTTAGCAGCACAACAAGATGGAAAGCCCTTATGGACTAAAGTTCATTTCGTGTTGACAACTTGTTATGCTAAAAATTAGGTACTACGGTCGAAACATTATTGTGGCATCGTTAGAATTGATATATTTTTTTTATTTGGTCAACGATCGGTCATGCTTTTTACTTATTGATGTTTGCATCTTGGAGTGGCACTCATCTCCATATATACCTATTTGTTTTACTTTCTTTACTAGTAAAAAAACTTGAAAGGATGTTAGTGTAAATCTCTCTCCATATAGTGGGAGGTTGAAAGTATTTGCTTTTTGGTTGTTAGTTTTTCTGTTTTGGAATAAAATATAGTAATTTTGACATCCTCATGAAGTGATGCATACCTTTCTTTTTTTGAAATGTTGAAGTAGAACTAGTGAAGAAACATTGTTAGCATCAAGATTAGTGATCTATCATGTAGTTAGGCACTTAGATTTACAATTAGTTTGTTAGCTATGTATACTCAATAAGTTTTATGTAAGCATTTTATTTCTAGATTTTTAATAGTTACCTATGCTTGGAAGATGTTGACGAGTTATGTTGAACGACAATTAGGCGTGAACTGCCTCAGAGAGGGCAGATGTACTCTACTGTGTTGTGGCTTTCTTGGCATTTGAAGATTTGAAGACCAAAGATGTCTTTAGAAGCTCCCGACAAATATTTTCTCACTCTACTCTCGAGGAAAATATAACAAAACTCAGAATAATCTGTTTGCTAAGTTTGTACTTATTACAAACCGTGATAATAGCTGATGAATTGTTATGATCTGGCTACAGATCTACTTAATGCATCGGAACATATCGATATAAATATTGTTTTGAGAAAATCTTCAACTTTATTGTGTTTTTGTGCCTGGGAAGGTTTTGAATGGAATGATGTAACATACGAGATCAAGATTTTGGGGTTATAGATAACAGAGTTAAAATGGACGAGAGAGTTAAAATGGATGAGACGATGGTAAAGTGTTAAAATTTTGCAGATTAGAGAAAAATTTTGTTATTAAAGTTAGGCTTATCTTGCAGTGTGGGATAGTGAGTCTACAGTTTGGGTTATAAATAACGCAAATGTATTGTGTAATCTTTAGAGTTTAATTTACATAAGTTAGTTATATGTCTTAAGGGGCTTAGCACACGAGGTAATGTGTCCCCCCGAGGGGAATATATTATAATATTTGAGATTCAAGATGTCTGTGCTATAAATAATAAAGTCAAGATGAATAAAATAAGGGTGAGGTGTTAGAATTTTACATTGTCTAATTAGAGAAAGCTTGTGCATTGAGGCAGAGATTCTTGAATCTCCGTGACAGTCCAGAATATTTCTTTCTCGCTCCCCAACTTTCCGTTGACAAAATGTATAACATTCATTGAATCCAATTCTACGATTAATGGCAACAGACCAGCAACCCTTTGCACACTGGATTCCAAACATCATGGCTTCGGCTTTCGAATATTCAATATCTTCTCAAAAGCTGTGTGTTCTTAATTGCAGCTTCCAAGATATCCCTGCTCGCATCCTTAGTATTTGCACTTGTCCTGCAATCTTTGAGTTGTCATTGATTTTTTTCCATCATTTTAACTAAACATCTTTCCCATATCTTTCTTCATTTCATCTTGGTCTTGTTTCATATGAGCATCTTCCTTTTTCATTTCATCTTGTTCTTGTTTCATTTGAGCTATTATATCGCCATTTTTGTGGTAGTATGCTCAACTTTAAATGCTAATTACTTTTCCAATAATTTTTATATAAGAATTGTCATCACCAACTACTCATGAAAAAACTATATTTTCTCTTAAATTAGTTGAAGGCAATGTTTGGTCGTTTTCAATTATTCTCAGTTTATAATGCAAGTGTATTTAAATATAATAGTTCTTAAGAAATATTTAAGATAATTTAGTATTTAAATTGACCGAATGAATGTAATCGTTCTTTTTTGTACATGATCGAATCCAACACATCAGCTCTAGAAACTTTTAGATTTTCTACTACATTTCTTCTATAAGAAAAAGAAACGTAGTTAAAATTAATATACTTATTAAGGTATATATATATATATATATTATCTCAGTTTGTATTCAGTCACCCGAGCAAATCCTCTTTAACCTGGCATGTGTGGTGTGGAATTTGTTTTTCTTTATCTTTTTAAATATTTCACTCTATATCTAAATAATTTCAAAAGCTTTGTCAATATTAGTATGTGTGGACGTGTCTTTTTATATAATGTATATATATATATATATATATATATATATTAGAACAATAACGCACTTACCTTAAAGTTTTCACTTGTTTTTTGCTCTTGGAAAAGCTTTCACTCACTTATTGAGTTGATGTTAACAGGTTTAAGCTTCATTTTTTTTGCCTTTAATACTTTCTTAACTAGTCTTGATTTTGAAGCTCTCCAAAGTCCACTTATCTCTTGAAATACATGAAACTTTTTTTCATTCTTCATCTAACTTGTATCTTTTCAGTAATATATAACACCATATAAATAAAATGGTCATTTTTTAAATCAAAATACTATATAAAACAATGAATTTATTCATAAATACTTGAAAACATTTTCACAATAGTACTTTTAAATCCAGAGGCAACTTTCTCCAATCTGAAAGTTTATATGATACAATCTCTCGTAATATATGTCTTAAGAAAGATAACAAATCCATCGCCAATAAGTTGACCCATTAAATTTGACCTCTATGATATTATCACCATCAACAGCAACGGTTTTCATTTTGGTTGGACCTCTTTGTTCTTTTTAGATTTGGGGGTAGTAAGTGCAGACAAATCTTCGTCATGACCAACAACCATGGTAATCAACTTTATTCAACAACAACCTGACAAAGAGGCAAAAGGAAAACAAATATTTTAGTTAAAAGTCTCTTAAAGCATAAAAGCTGAAACAAAAATTTTATGTTATAAAAATTGAGATTGGTGATTAAAAATTATAGATTAATATGGTTATGGGTTAAGAGCAATAAGGAAAAAACACGTGGCAGGGGGTGCAGAGTTGCATAGAGCATTGAACTGATAAATTAAGGTAGAATTTGGGTCTCACGGTTCAGAAGGACTAAGCAACGGCGCAAAAATTTCAGTACCTAGACGTCGCGGCCTAGGAGGCATGACAATCCAGTAGCTGGCCATTTTAGCCTAGCCGATCCAGGCCATGATGCCGCAACCTAATATAAATAGACCATTTTAGTTTTAGGATTTTAAAAGAGAGTTTTGCAATAGATCCTTGAGTTTCGTTTTTGTTGCTGTGTATTCCTTGAAATCCCTAGAGTGGTTATTTGTAATCATTGATGAATAAAGAAGTTTGGTTCTTCATTTGTTATAGGTATAGATAATTGTCAAATCACATAAATTTTTATATTTATGTGATTGATTATATTTTTTCTATTCTTCTCTTGCTTTTTTAATCTTGTAATTTTATTATTTTGTGAATAGATTCTTTAATAAACTAGTATTGGAGTCAAGATTGATCAAATTATAGCATCTCATAAGTATAAAGTTGAGAAGTTCAATGGGTATAATGATTTCAACCTGTGGAAGATAAATGTGATGCCTTTAATGATAAATTAAAGGCTTGACTCTATTTTTGAGAAAACTCCTATAATCAATAATGAGAAGAAGGCTAAGATATTAAAATCTGACTCAGATCATAAATCTATTTAGAAGAAAACTTATAGTACAATTATTCTGACATTGAGTGATGAGATTTTGAGAGAGTTGTTAGAGAGAAGACTACAATTGGTCTTTGAAAAAAACTTGATAATTTTTATATGACCAAGTCTTTTGCAAATCAGTTGTATATTAAAAAGAAGCTATATTAATTGTCTATGGTTGAAGTTTCTTCAATTAAAAATCATATTGATACCTTTAACAAGATTATCATTGATCTGGAGATGACTGATGACAGGACCCGACCCGAGACCTTCTACTATAGATCCCAGCGGCCCTGCCGGGCACCCCGACGGAAGTTCCTCCGACCTAACTGGGTAATTTGAGAAATTTCGCCAGGCGAACCCCTTTTTAATTTTTGCTACTACTGAGAAGGTCTTGTAATATATATAAAAATGACATCTTAATAAAAAAAAAACGGACAGAGTTTCTCCTGTTTTTTGGAAAATTCATATAAAACCTGCAAAAAAATTTCACTTCTATTTTCAATACATCTCAATACTATCAATTCGGACCTCCGGTTCTTTCCAAATCAAATCCAACACAACTCAATTATTCATTTAAACCACAAAATGAGCATACTCATGAAAAGCAAAAATGATCATCATAATCTCGAATTCTTTTCTTATTGGTTCAAAACATACATACAAATATACATGCCTACAACTACTATACATAAAGTAAAGAGTGCTATTTAACACATTTACATGTACAAAAATGATCTTCGGATTCGGCCCACTACTCGGCAATAGGAGAATCAGCAGCTTGCATACCGAGACCTGCACCTGGGAAAAAGGTTTAGAAAACATAAAACACAAAATAGGTGAGCTAAAGGAGCTCAGTGAGTGCAAATAAAATTTTAATAAAATAACATCATGTATAGATAGCAAATTCTAAAGTTCATGCAGAAATCATGCTTCTAAAACTGATGTAAAACTGTAAAACGGTTTCTAACATCATATGCTATTGAAATCTTGCCGAACGGGTTTTATCTATATCTTTGAAAAATCACATACAGAATCTGTATAACATAATAATTTCTGTGTGCATATAAATGCATAAATACTATCGGTAAATCGAAAACTAGTAAAATTCTCGCTCGGTCATTTTCTTTCTAAATTGTACCAATGATAACCCTAAAGCTCTATATTCACGCAGCGACTCAACTAGCACCGCACACGTGAGTAGGTCACAGGGCACCTCAACTAGCAGCATCCACAGTGACATCTCAAGACATCTCACTGGCTATGTAGTAGAATCCTACATCGCATACATATAGCGAGACAATACCCCGTACACATAGGGCGACTCACATGACTCGACATCCCGACTTCCTGAAGTTAGTGACACACCCTCAAGACCTGCCCATGTGCACGGGATATACCGGCCGGGTCTAATACAATCATCACCACTACAATCTGAGGGTACCAATGGCCTTTAAAACAAATGCAAAAATTCTAAAACTGTTTCTCAAATCGAACATGTAAAAGCATGTCTATGAATATATATATCAAGATCATAAATCATGTTTATGCATCGAAAGCTCATAAAACATACATATTCATTATGCGAAAACATAATAAACGAAAAGTAAAAGAAATGGCAGATTTCCACTCACAACCGCTCCACGCTCAATTTCGCTCCCAATTTCTGCTCCTTTTATCACTCTCAGTTATCTTCACCTACGCGCCATAAATGACATTTAGAACCAAATCGAATGCTAGAATCTCATTTAACTACTAAATGCCCTAATCGGCATACAAAGCCCGAATGCATATTACTTCCCGATTTTTATTTACAGAGTCATTTAATCTAATCTAACTCACCATCCGGCGCCCTGAAATTATTGCACGCCCTATAACTTGGTTGGACATACATGCCCTTTACCTTTCCAAAATGAATAATTATGTCTCATTTTCTTCATTTTTGATTTTTCCATCAACCATATACATTCAATTTACAATATGCACCATTTACACACAACAACTCAATTCTTAACTTCCCTAAAGTGGCAGAATTTCACCCTAGGTTCCAACATATTCATTTTCTAAATTTCTTGTTCCAATTACAACAAAATCAAGCCAATTTTATTCTAAAGCCCTAATTATAACCAATTGAAATCTTTACAACAAAATCACCAAAAACCCTAATTCTTACCTTGCCAATTTCTGCAAATTGATGACTCCTTTAAGCTCTACACTAGAATTCAACTCAATCTAAACCAAGAATACGCACAAGAACATCAATTAAAGCATTCTTGAAAGCTCACTTATCAAACTCATAAAACAATGCTTTTCTTACCTCTTTTTCTTGAATTTCCACTAATTGAGGCTTCAATTGAGCTTAGGGATTCATATGTAACCTTATTTTAGCTTGATTACACATAAAAAATCATAAAAAAAAATTGAAATTTCACTGTAGCAGCACCTTCCCCCCTTGCCCGAATTTGCTCTCTTTTGCTCTAAGTGTTTGCTTTTCATCTCTTGAAAATTCTGCAACCTTCCAACATATATATAGTGCTCCTTCAATTGACCATTTTGTCCTTCAATTTACTCAAAACTTCTAATTTGCCATTAGTTCAAATGAAAAGATTTAATTGGTTCCTTTGTAACTATCTAGTTAGAATAGTCAAAAGAACTAACTAGAGTTTCTAACTTAGCAATCCATAAGATTGCTTCTAATTGGTCCATTCCTTAATATATGGATTGTATTTTTCAACAAAGGCTTGTTCCATACATAACCCTTAAATGAAAATTCATGTAGTAAATTAGGATTTCTTTTTTTTTAAGCCAATAGAGAAAAATTTCAAAAATATTCTAGGGTCATCCGGCGCATCGATCGAGTGTGAAATTATCAAATTAGGTCTAATATCTCTCGCGTGTACTATAAAGAGAATATTTCTAATAGGGTTAAAATCGAGTAACCTTACGGTGTCTTATTTGCTCTATACCGAAATTTAGGTGCCAATACTACTAATAGGGATTGGATATTACAACTGATGTCAAGATTAAAGCTAAAGATAAGGCTACAATCTTGTTGAGTTCTCTACCAACAAGTTATGAATACTTTATTGATACATTCCTCCATGGCAAGTAATCCTTAACAATGACTGATGTTAAAAAAACATCTTTTAACTCAAAATAATCAGGAAAAGATCAGAGTTCAATACTACAGAAGGGTTGACTACAAGATGAATGGTTGAGAACAAAGAAAGCAAACAGAAAGAAAAATCAGGATTAAAGTCAAAGAAAAAATTCAAAAAGTGTTATTGTTGTAAGAAAGAAGAGCACTTCATAAGGGACTGTCTAAAAAAAGAAGAACAAGATGAAGGATAAGATTTCAAAGGAAGTGATGCTGCAATAGCCTATGAAGAGGACTATAAAAGTACAAAAACCTTGGTAGCTTCGAATGAGAAAAATGCTAATGAGAGGATATTTTATTCTGGTTATACTTTTTATATGTATCCGGATAAAGGTTTATTTACCAATTATCAATCTATTAATAGTGAGAAAGTATTAATGGGTAATGACATGGTTGGTTAATTAATTGGAATTACTAGTATAAGGTTGAAATTACATGATGAAAAAGTTAAAGAGTTGCTAGATGTTAGACATGTTCTTGATCTTAAATGGAATTTAGTTTCTTTGGGTATACTAGATCAAGTTGGTTATTCATTCAGAGTGGAAAGGGACTACTTAAAGTGATTAAGGGTTATATGATAGTAATAAGGGGTAAAAAGTACAATGAGTTGTATGTGTTACTTGGAGAGGCTATTATTGTTAATGTGTTTTTGAGTGTATGCATGTGATTGTGTACATGTTGAAAAACTTAAATATATGTCTTACATATATGATTTACAGCGGAATTAAACATATAATCAACATGTACACATGTAAACTAAATTACAAACAAGTTAAGATTGCAGAAACATACATTTGAGAAACTTCGATGAATATTACAAATTTTGGAGCTCACATTGAAGTCTACCCTTGAACAATTCTAGTCCACAACAATTCGGTGGGCGTGTGGAGCTAGAATGGTAGCTTTGATTAATTTTCAATAGCATATGTTTAAACTCTTTTAACATATACATATTTGTTTTCAAAAAAATAAATTGTTTATACAACTCTTGCATAGCATCTTTTTAAAACTATTTTCATTGAAGCATGTTTTTATCTAAAAATATTTTTGCTTCTCAATTCTCTTACTTTTCTTTGGCATGACCGGATGATGGAATTGAGAGAGAATTGATCATATCAATTCATTTCTATTTTAGTGGTTCAACTACTTTTATTTTATTTTTTTTGTTTTTGTTTCTGCACAAAAAAATAATAAATGGCTTACATTTTAATTTTGTTGTCCACTAATGTTTTTTCTTTTTACTAATACTTATCCATTGAATAAATTTATAGCACTATTAATTAACACAAATAAAATTAAAAATGATATCTTTATTTTCTTTTATTATTGTGCTAGTATAATTTAATTACCCACTTAATAAAAATTAAAATATTTTTTATTTTTAAAAGTTTTGTAAACTTTACTTTAATGGTGTTCCATCATTAATAATATCATGTCATTATTAATAGGTCGTAGTAATAATTATTTGTACCCCCATTGACATTTATAATAATAATTATTATATATAATATTTAATTAATTATTCAAAATAATTTTGAATAATTATTTTACCTTACTTATTTTTACTAGCAAGGTTAATAGGTCAATTTAAGGTAAAAATAATTTTTGGTCAAAATTATGCCACTTGTCAATATCTCATTAGTTAATAACTTATGTCAACTAATTATATGATGTACTTAACAATTAAATCTTGACAAATGCACATCCTAAGGGATCTTTAAATAAACATTTGGTTTGCTGAAATTTTCTAGATCAAATTATTGAATCCAGTCCACTACTTTAGTGCGCAATGAGTATACTTTATATTATGAGACTCTCTAAGTCCACGCTCGATTTGTTATATGAAACTCATCCATAAGTCCGTGAACGATGCCCTACATACACGTTACGGATATTACAAAGTAGCATGTTATATCATACAAGTTGAGGTTATAGCATCTACGTATAATCTCTTCGTTATTGATATCCTGGAAGAGCAGAGATATAGATCATCACCATCAAATCTCTATTTGCCCAACCTTGAATTTATCTCCAGATTTGTATTTCTATAAACAATATTCGCAAATACTTTTGTGATATTATTTAGCCCTATAGAAATTATTCTCAGGGTTTGTATTTGTGGCTACAAGATTTTTTGAAATATAATCTCGGAGCATTAGGATATATAACTCACTTATATGAGCTGACGGATTCCACATCTACGCACACCAGACTCCATGAGCATCAGACCATACCCAGCAACATCCAGCAGTCAAACCATGAAAGGTTTTTGACATATGTAGAACCAAAGTATAGTGGATCACTCACAAGCCCACCGTGGCGCCCAGGTCAAAGGACCACGAATACTACTCAACTCGAAAGACCTTCCATTGATGACTTTATGAGATATCTATTGCTGGTCTTCTTAAGTCTGTTTAATACCCGATCCTCACTGAATACCTGTATCTCTATATGAGCTTTCGCTAACCTCATGGTTTGTTAAAACTAACCATCTGAACTATACAGATATAGATATAAACCAATCTATATTATTGAATTTCACTGATAGACCCGTATTGATAAAATTAGATCTAGAACATAGTATTTGAGAACATACTTGCATAATGATATTTTCTAGCACCATCTGTAAATTGTTGCAGCTATGTCATTATTAATATATTCTCAGGTCTTTGTCCCATTTCAGACAAGGCTCTAATTCCTTAGATTTCGCTAACTCTTATAACCTACTAACTCTTAACACTGCTAAATCTTAACACTTATAACTTTGAGCATTGTTAACTCTTACCACTGATCTAAACTTATTTAAACCAGATCTGAACTCCTTCAAATCATACAATGTATGAAACTTTACAAACATCTTACCATTTAATAATTATAATATTAACAATTTTATTAGAAATATTAATTATATAAATATTATAGTTAAATATTTATACATAATGGGATGGCACGTAAGCACAAATCCCAACTATTATTATTTTTGCATCTATTTATATTAATGTTGACATATATGCAGATCAAGTTATGACGTATGAGGTTAGCTCATTTAAGTGAAAGAGGTCTCAAGAAATTATATGATTAAGGTACTTTCGATAAGGAAAACATTTAGCGAATGAAGTTTTGTGAACATTATGTACTTGGGAAAGCTCAAAGAACTAAGTTTAACACTGGAGAACACAAGACTAAAGTTACTTTAGATTATATACATTTAGATCTTTAGGGACTATTCAAACTGTCATTCATGATGGTGTTAAAAAGTACAGAACAGATGTTTGATTTAAAACTTGAAAAATACTTGTTAAGAATCAAACTAGTAAGAGAACCAAGAGTCACGACTTCTTATTTTGAGCAACTTAGTAACTTAAGAATATTTTTTTAGCATTTTTATCATGAGTACCCCTCAAATAAGGCCTAATTATATAAATACCCACAAGTTTTAAATTTTGTCTATAAAACTCAAAGGTTTGAAATTTTTTTACCAATGCCTAATTGTTAGACAATCTTCCGTCAAATATATGAAATAAAGATAATAAAGTCATTTCATTATGGTGTCAAAAATTAATGAAACAAATCAAATTATTATGCCATATGCTACTATAATTATTGCCAAATACTCTTAAATCAGTGTTTAAACACTTTTTATCTATCTTACTAAACACACATTTATAAACCCTAAAAACACTACTGTTTAACTCTAACAACCCCAATTCCAAATCCTACTACAATTAGGACTATAGACCTGTGCCCATACACTAACTAATAAGGTGAGGTACCCGTGGCTATTTTTGAGTTGACTTTGTTCGCCTATAGTACTTCTTGGAGCTTATCGTGCCATGACCTAGGGTTATCTGAAATTGCCTTCTTCAATCCCTGGATGATGGATTTGTTTGTTGACTCAGTTTTTCCATTCGATTGCACATAATAAGGTATACTATGTATTAACTTGAAGATGAATTCTTTAGAAAAGTTGACCATTTCTTCTCTTATAAAGACTGTTCCTTGCTTTGGTCGTGATTGACTCAGGCAGGTCGTGCCTATAAATTATATTTTCTTTAATAAATTTTATGATCGATTGTTGATTTACTGTCTTCAATGGGGTGGCTTTCACCTATTTTGTAAAATAATCGGTTGGCTTAAGTATGAACGCATGCTGTTTGGACGATGATGGGTATATTTTCTCAATTATGTCCATGGCCCATCTTTGAATGGCCAAGGTCTGATAACTGTGTGCATTTCTTATGATGGAACAATCTATTTCGACCCGTGTTTTTGGCATTCTTCGTAACCCTTGGCATAGTCATGGCAGTCCTATCCCATAGTTGGCCACCAAAATCTAATCTTAAAAATTGCCATCTTTATTAACTGTCCATTGAGATGTGCACCGGCTAATCCTTCATGAGATTTAGCCATCACAAATGTGCTTTTTTTTGGGCTGATATATCTTAATAGTTCACTTAAAGGTGTTATTCTAAACAACTCCTACACAAAAAAAGCAAATTTTGGAGCAATGATTTTTATTCTTCGATCGGTCTGCTTGAATTCTTCATGCAGGTAATCAAATTATTCCTCCAATCAGTGCTTAAATAGATCTGCAGGGTAGGTAACTGATTAGGTAGCTCTGAAGTATATAAGCAAGATTGTGACCTGTGGATCAAAGAGATTTCTATAATCCCCCCTATTTGAACCCTGATGCCCCCTGCACGAGATCACTGGCTTTCAAATTATTTATTCACTTGGAGGATTTGACTAGGGTAGAATTGAAGCTTTGGATGAGATGTTCTGCATTGTTACAATATGGGAATAATAGATCAGCCTCACAACTATATTCCCCGGTCACTTGCTTTATTACCGACAAGGAATTGCCTAAGACTTTAATGTCTTTAATTCCCAGCAAGCACTTTAAGCCCAAAGATTAACGCCTCGTATTCGGCCTGATTGTTAGTGTTGGGATTTGTGCTTACGTGCCATCCCATTACGTATGAATATTTGTTTAATATTTATACTAGTGTTATTATTTCAATAAATCGCTAATTATATTTATATATGGTAAGATGCTTGTAACGTTTCAGACATTGTACGATCTGAAAGAGTTCAGATCTGGTCTAAATGAGTTTAGATCAGTGCTAAGAATTAGCAACGCTGAGAATTATAAATGCTAAAAGTTGGCACTGATAAGAGTTACCAGGTTATAAGAGTCAGCGTTATCTAAAGAGTTAGAGCCTTGTCTGAAATGGGACAAAGACATAAGAATATATTAGTAATGGCATAATTGCAAAGAGTTACAAATAGTGCTAGGAAATGTCATTATGTAAATATGTTCTCAAATATTATGTTCATGATCTATCTTCATTGATGCAGGTCTGTCAGTGAACACCTTAACAAATATATAAATTAGTGTATGTCTATATCTGGATGGTCCAGATGGTTATTCTTAGCAAACTATGAGTTTAGTGGAAGCTCGTATAGAGATACAGGTATTCAGTAAGGACTGAATACTGAACAGACTCACAAAGATCTTCAATAGACATCCCATAAAGCTGTCAATGGAGGATCTTTCGAGTTGAGTAGTATTCGTGATCCTTTGACCTGAGTGCCACGGTAGGCTTATGAGTGATCCACCATACTTTGGTTCTACACATGTCAGAAACCTTTCATGGTCTGACCGATGGGTGTCGCTGGGTATGGTCTGATGCTCATGGAGTCCGGTGTGTATAGATATGGGATCTATCAGCTCATTTGGGTGAGTATTATATCCTAATACTCTATAGATTGTATTTCAGAAAGTCTTATAGCCATAAGCAATAATTCCCGGAAAAAGAGTTTAACCCTAGGGATAAATAATATTACAAAAGTGTTTGGGACTATTATTTATTGAAATACAATTCAAGAGATAAGCTTTCAGTCGGGCATATGGAGATTTGACGGTGTTGATTTATATCTCTGCTCTACTCGGATATAAATGATGGAGGGATTATATGAATATGTTATAACCTCAACTTGTATGGTCTAACGCGTCGCTTTGTAATATCCGTAACGTGTGTGTGAGGCATCGTTCACTGACGTATGGAGGAGTTCTATATGATAATTCGGGCGTGGACCTAGAGAGTCTCACAATATGAAGTGTACTCGTTGTGTACTGGGGCAGCATAATGGATTGAACAGTTCCATCCTAGAAATTCCAGCAAACCGAAAATATGTTTCGGGGTTCCTCGGGTTGTGTACTTGTTTAAACTTAAATGTTAAGTATATTATTTAATTAGTTGACAAGAGTTATTAACTAATTAGATATTAACAAGTGGCACAATTTTATTGTATGAATTGTTTTACCATGAATTCAATCATTTACCATGTTAGTAAAATCAAATAAGGTAAATATTAATTATTCAAATAGTTTTTGAATAATTAAATAAATGTTATTTAAATAAATAAAATATAATTTTATTTATTTGTTATTTTATTTCTAAATGGAAGACATATCTAATTTGAGAAACATAAACTAAATTTAGTGGAGCACCATTTTATGATTAATGGTTAATTTTATTAGATCATTAAAATGGCCACCAAAATTTATTTTGGTAGTTGGCCACTTAATCTAATTTTGGTGGAGCACTTGTGAAGTGTGGTAACCACTAAAAATGGTTGAGTTTCAAGTGTGTTAATAAGAGAGTGAATAAAAATTCATGCAAGGGTTGAGAGGAAAAAGAGGGGTTGGTTTTGAGAGAGTTTTTCAAAGAACAAAGACTTGTGAGAAAAACCAAAAGAGAAAGAAAAATAAATCCTTTATATTTTTCTTTCTAGTAATCAAAACCTTATTGCTGAAGATCATACTACTGCTATTCTAGCTTCACAATCCCATCTGATTGTTGTAAACTAGAATTGGACAAGAGTGCACTTCAAGGTGAGCTCAAAGTTGGAGTAAGGATGAAATCTTCATCGGAGGTCTTCAAAGGTATGTTTTATGTATTCTTAAGTTGTTAAGAATTGAACTACATGTGTATATCTTGATTACTTGATAAATTCCGTTGCTAAATTCATGTATATTATACATAATTGTAATTTTTCAATATGTACACAATCACATGCATACACCCTAAAATACGTTAACAGTTAGTGTATGGGAAAATCAAGTAGAATAAGATCTTCGTTTTCATTCTTGTGGGAGATATAAGGACGATTTCTGCTTCAACAGCTTGACTTATTTTTTTATCGTCGAACCATAATTGCCAGCTTGTACTTAAAATGCTGATTCCATGACCAATTTTTTTTTCATATACGGGGTAGGATGATCTGCTAAGAAATTGGCTAATGCTTGGCCCTTGACCACTTTCTAGGGAACGTACTTTAAATTAAAATTTAATAACGCAATTGCCTACTTACCTAACCAATTTCTTAAGAATGATTTTGACAAGAGATATTTTATGATGTTTGTCTAACCTATCATATGCACTGTCGTAGGCAGCAAGAAGTATCTCAATATCATGCATGAAAAATACAAGGCTGAGCACAGCTTTTTAATTGTCATATATCAATTTCTGTGTCATTTAGAATTTAGTTGAGATAATATACGGCCTTTTCAACACCTTCTTCCATGTGTGCCAACATATTGCCGATTGAATCTTGTACGACTGATATATAAAGAATGAGAGGTAGTCCTGGATGGGTTGCACTATAACAGTTGGTCTTGTCAAGTATTTCTTGGTTTCATCAAAGATCTTCTAATAATGAGTAGTCCACTTAAACTATTCTCCATTTTTTAATCTTAATAAGGGTGACTAAGCATGAAGGTGATCGGTGGAGTTTAAAATGAATTGCCTTAAAAAATTTATTTTACTGATTAACTACCGTAGTTATTTCTTGGTTCTTGGTGTAGGGGCATCCATGATTGCATTAGCTTTGTTATAGTTTATCTCTACCCCTTGTTGGTATACCAAGAATTCAAGAAAGTGACCTGCTGAGACACCAAACACGCACTTTAAGGGGTTTATTTTAAGCTAGTGTTTACGCATTCTCTGAAAGGCTGTTTTCAGGTTGGCCAAGGGTTAATCCTAAGATATTGATTTTATCACTATAATGTCAACGAAGACTTCTAAATATTGGTTGATCATGTTATAAAAGATGACGTTCATGGTATGCTGATAGGTCGCCCAGTATTTTTTTAGACTAAATGGCATAACTACCTATTCATAAGTACCAATTCCCCTATGACATTTGAATGCTATCTTATTTACGTTGTTCTTCTTAATGAATATCTGATTATAACCTGAATGCCTATCTATTAAAAAAGTTGAGTATTTGGTGGCATGCAGCCGAATCATACAAATAGGCCATGGGCATTGAATATTCATTTTTTAGAGTTGCCAGGTTCAGGTTATAGAAATCGATGTAAAGCCTGAGTTTTCCATTCTTTTTTTATCACTGGGATGACATTTGACAGCCATTCTACATAGTTAGTCAGCCTGATAAATCCTACACTGTGGAGTCATTTGACCTCTTCGGCTATTTTATCTTTGACTTCCCTAAACATTCCCTAATGTGCTGCTTGTATTGCTGAAACCCATATTTGATTGGCAAATTATGCTCGACCAACTCTCTGTTGAGGATAGGCATCTCAGTATAGTCCCAAGCAAAACAATATTTGAATTCCCTAAGAATTGCCAACAATTTTGCCTCATAAGCTAGATCTAAACCCTCGCTAACAAAGATTAGTATGTGGTTGCCCATTCCTCTTAAGTTGAATTCCTTTAGTTTTCTTTAAGGATTATGGTCATCTAACTTTTCTGGAGCTAGTTTTAAGTTATGGCAAATTTGTAGGTCTTGAACTTTATCTTTATAGATATATTCAACTGAGGCAGTTATATGCTGTTGTTTATTCATTGGAGAAATAGACTGGAGGTCGGTCTATTTTGATCTTTGTAGGGTGAGTGAGGCCACCCTTGATGACTCGAGTATTTGTTAGGACCTTTTTTGAGTCATAACAGTATGGATTGCCCTATTTTAATAAAGTCTTGGTGACGGTTGAATTGTATAATGCAATAGATGCTACTTGCTCATCATCTTCAAATGGCTTGGGGTTGGTGTGAATTATCACAACTGCCTCGTCTAGTTTCCATCTAAAAATTATTTGGTGTATGCTAGATAGCAATGTCTTATTTGAATGACTCTAATCTCCCCCGAGAAAGACGTTGTAATCACTGAGTGCATTGACCATGTAGAATGGTTCATCTATTTCAATATGACTGACTTTTACTTTAAGGGAAATGAATCCATCAACTGTTGTTTTGCAGCCTGCAAAGTCAGTTATGATAACTTCAAAATGTTCCAAGTCGCTCTTATTGAGGCCCAATTTCCTTAGCATCCAAGGGCAAGATGTTAACTTTGGACTCATTATTAATTAGGATCCATTTGCATGGGACTCTATTGAGGTCGGCCTTCACATATAATGGCCGTATGTGTTTGGTCATGTTATCAGCTAAATAGGGAAGCACTAAAGGCGCTGGTTCATTTTGCTTATCTCTAATATGGTAAATGTCAACTACATCACTATCAAGGGTGGACGATTGCCCTCGTTTTGATTAAAATGATTCAAGCAACATGACTACTATGGTAATATTTTGTTTAAGAGATTCTTCTATTGCCTCCTGATGAGGTCGATCCTCATGAGTATTGTCATTAAGAATGTCAAGGTTAGCCTGAATCATGTCATTAGGTTTTGGTTAGTCTCTTCTTCTGTCGACTAGTACCCAAACTTTTCTTTGAGGTTGATCACCCTTCTTGGACGACCTAAAAGGTTGTCGATATTTTGAAGCCCTATTTTCATAAAACCTTTTGTTAAGGCTCTTAGTCTTTAACAGGCTCTCAGAATTTTGACCCTTTTCTTGGCTCTGGGTGGCCTGTTTGAGATACTTGAGCTATTCACATATTTGCTGTCTCTTTGTTTGAGTCTTGGTTGGCCAAGATTGAGGAATGCACCCTCTCAAATGATCAAACATACTTCGTCTCGACTTGTTAACTTCCCATTGATCGATGGCATTGGACTTTGGCTTGAAAGTTTGCAAAGGCTGTTTAGGGGTATCTATATCTTCCAGGTCACCTGTGACCTTCTGGTAGGTGGTCTGGCACTGAGGGCAGGTGAGACAAGCCTTCTTTGATGTCAATTGCTCTTCTGAAGTTGTCTTTAATGTGACCACCCTATTAATTCTGCTCACTTCAGTAGCCGAATCACTTATTTGGATCTTGATCCTTGGCTTGTCTAGTATCCAGACGGCAGTTGTCCATCTCTCTCCTAATATGTTTCTTTTGGTAAGAATAATCACGTTTACTTCTATTGTGAGGAATGGGTCTATCTCTACCAAGAGAGCCTCCCCTTTCGAGTTGAAGAGAAGTCAGCTCTCATTCCTAAAGACAATACAATTATTCATACTATGTCACTAGGAATTGTGCCATTTGCAGTAATCCTTACCTATTTTTTGTTTGGCCAGGTAGATGATGCGGCGTTTAGACGGCTAGATCTATTTGTCTTTTAATAGCTAGTCAAATATTTGGTCAGCTTTTCTTAGATCAAAAGAATATTATTTGGCGATTTGGGTATTTTTCTAAACTTTTTCTTTTATTTACTGGGCGTTACTTTTTTCAACACTAGGCACTTATAGGTCCCACATTTGACAACCTTGGCTAGGCACACCTCTTCATCAGAGACGAACTCCTCTGATTAAGTTTCTAAATTGACATCGACAGCTACAATCTCCATCTAATTTTTATAATACGTCCCTTTTAAAGAAGCCCTCTTCTAATCCTTTTCCATCAGAAGTCTCTTATAGCTAGTGGCCAGAGTCACCAACTTATATAGATCATAAAAAAGGTGTCATTCACAGTGCTCTTGCATCGCAAATAGGTATATACTCGACCTTCTAGATCCGAGTCTGATGCCGTGTCTAAAGTTTTCTAAATGGGCTTATGTATTTTGAAACTGACTTACTTGGCATCTGGGTAATTCTTGCCAGGTCAGCTAGGGTGACCTATGGAGGTGGCCTGTAAAATTTGGCATGAAATTTGTCCTTTATCTGCTCCCAACTGGAGGTCGACTTAGGCATCAGGTTGGTGTACTAAGAGAAAGCTGTTTTGGTTAAGGAATTACTGAATAGCCTTAGTTTCTAAAAGGGAGATAAACTAGCCTCGCTACACTGCACTGTGAACCTAGAGATGTGCTTGAAAGTGGTGATGTTTTCATCGCCCAAAAATAGAAAGAATTTGAAAATCTTATATCCATTCGAAAAAGGAAAAAATGTATCGATATTATAGGGGTAGGGCTTCTTATAAGAAGGATGCGTTATGGGCCTTAAGTCGACCACCATGTTACGAGACTATTGGAGGGTTGTGGTGGTTCCAAAGACCCGAATTGTGTCGGAATGGAGTAGGCTTGGTCGACATGATCTTGGTTCTAGGGAATAGACTATTGTAGACTCCTCAAGTTAATTATATTATCAATTTGGTCGTAACTAAAAATTTGTTAGGGCTGGTTGTAGAGTTGTGAATTAGATGACCCAGCTCCTTCAGGTCGCATTAGGAGGTTGAGCGAACCATATTGTGGGTTTGTTTAATGAGGCTACCTATGTTGAGCCTCTTATAATTAAGGGTTTGGTCGACCTTGCAGTAAAGCCATCAACTCGGTCTGATTCTACTTCATCAACTTGAGATTTTTAAGTATGCTTTGATTAATACTTTAATTATCTTCAACCAGAGGCCAAAATACTGTGATCATCTGGTTAGTTAACATAGTCCTGAGATATTGATTTTCTTGGACAATCTAGAGACCAACCATTGAATGTCAGCTGTAGAGAACAACCTTGGGTATGGAAGAGTACTAAGGTGAATTTCTTCCAACTGATGGTTTAACAAGTCTTTCACAGCATGAGCTAAACTCGCCTCGTCCTACTCAACTTCTAATAAATCTCTGAGCGGAGGTGATGTGGTCTCGGACAATTCAACACCATTTTTTCCTATGCATTTTTTGGCTATTTGTCTAGATGTTACTGTCATACAAGGAACAGTCCTATTTGGTGTGCCAAAAAGATGTTCGTAAAAATAAAGTTTGAGTTCGTGTATGTTGTGTTTGGTTAGACAGAGGTCACCCTAAATTTGAGAGAAGTCGAGCTAGGGATTTTTGCTAGCAAGCGAAGTTAATCACTAAACCTGGGTTGAGACACAGCAAGCGAGATTTATTGCTAGACCTGGGCTATGGTACAACAAGCTTGTCGCAAAGCTTGAGTTCTTCTCGAAGAAGGACAAGCAAAGCTTAACAATAGGGCTGTGGAGATTTCAATAAGTAAGGATGCGGAGTCCTGGGTTGAATGAGTAAAATGAGAGAAAAGATAAAAGCTAAAAAGCTTATGTATAATGTGTATTAAATTATTGATAATACAAATAATGAGATATTAAGCTTATTTATAGACTGTAAAATCCTATACAAAACCTACTTTTATAAGGAAAAGAATTCTAAAATAGCGCAATTTCCTACTAAATACCAATTCTTAAATAAGGTATAACATACAAATGGTCTGAGTCTCTTAAAACGAAAAAAGACCCCAAAGCACTTTTTGGGCCGAAATCAACACTGTATATATTTATGTTTTGAATATGGCGTGTCTTGTTTTCATTCTCTAGCGTTGGAATTAATCCTAAGTCTATACATTATCCGTCCTATTGTTGTTTTGTCCATTAAAGAACTGGATTTCATTGAAAGTTAGTAATACTTATTTGTCGTGGACAATAACTTCAATCCTAACCCTCAATCTTTTTGTTCGCAAACTTTTTGATTTTCTTCTATATGTTTATTTTCTTGTAGTTAATATCCCTGTAAGGACTTAAGGACTTAACTATTTTGTTACTTACTATTGTTTAATTTTATCAAATTCATTCGAATTCTTATTGAAGCTATCAACGGTTCCGTTCTTATGTTCTTTAATGCTTGGTTTTATTTCCTATTATAAGTTATGGCGGTTAATGGGCATTATGAATATGCTACTGTAATACTTGGAACCAGAGTTAATGTAGAAAAAGAGGAAGAATTTGAATTTATGCCATAAGTGGTAATAATAGTGTTAAGTAGGAGGAAGTCTTTAAAAAAAACGTAAGAGGAAGTCTGTATCTCTGCATAAATATTTTAGAACTTTGTGCATAATAGAAAGATGGAAGATTTTTACCTTACAATGATTTGGTTCTTTCAAAACATGCAATTCTACTTTATATGGCAATCAAATGCCTTCTTACTGAAGTTATCTTTCATGTCTTGAATTTGTGATAAACAACTTTTAGATTTGTGCTTTTTGGTGTGTATTATGTGTATGCACTCGTCATGTCTTAAATCTGTGATAATAATAGTGTTAGGTTTTGACTCATCCTAAGACTCAAATGGGGTTCCATCGTGATGTAGGGGCTTTCTTTTATCTATCTCTTGCTTGGTTACTTAGGTAAGATCCCTCTCTTTCAGGTTTATTGATGCAATTGCTTTTAAACTTGAAAGTAATTTGGTAATACTTCCATTTCGTGCACTTGTCTTAGACTTCTGGATCACCTTCTCAAGGCTAAGTTAAAGAACGTGTTATGTAAAACATTTTATATTTTAGTCATGGCTATTACAGAACTTGTTGGTTGCATTTGATTTCTTATCATTTTGTTTGTATCTTGGCCTATAGTGATTGCCCTTGTCATCTATTCTGGTGACTTCATCCAGGCAGCACTTCTAAGGTTGCACCTTTTCGTTGGCGTATTTTCTTATTTTAACTTGTTCAAGGAAAACATAGCTTTATATGTTAGACATATAATGTTATTTATGCCTTTAAAGTATGTGAAATAACATTATAAAAGTTTATTCATACATATAATTGGGCATACATTGATGAGCCCATATTTATAAAGTATGTGATCTATGTATTAGGCATATGATCCTAATACAGAGGGTATAGATCACAGGTTCTTTATAAGTTAAATATAGTTTACAACCATTAATGAAAAAAGGCATTCCATTATGTAAGGTTGTAGTTTTTCTGCTTCTTATAGTGGATGATTTACCTTGATCATCGAAGTAGAGACTTCGAGTAGAAAAACTAGTGTATATGTTATATTGAACGAGACTATTGTGAATTTCAATTTGTTTAACTAAATGTCGTAGATCTTAATTCACAAAAGCTCTAATAAGCTTGTTTGATCTTAATCATGAGCAGGTAATAAACTTACATTCATGTGTTGTATCTTTTGAGCTATCACGGAGTGAGATCCATATAAACGGTCAAAACCTCGATAGCTTAGAGATATAACTTCATGGGTCGTAGGAACATATATTTGTAAGATGGAATCTAATAATTAATGTCCACTTAAGATATTTGTAGTACTTGATCATTAGAATCCGTGGCAACACTTTATTCAATAAATTATTTATTGAATAATAATATTTATTTGTAAATTTATTTACAAATATAGATATATTAAAAATGATCATTAAAGCATTCAATGACTTAGGGGAAAATAAGTAATTAAAAAGACAAGACATTTTTTTAAGGCCTAACTTTAATTATGGACATCAATTAGAGGGTCAATTAAGTGGTTATTGTTGGTCTAAAGACCAAGTCTAATTTAATTAAAAGGAGTTTTAATTAAATAGGCTTTTATTTTATAACATGGGTTACTAGAGTATATCCATTAAATTTTAGTGGAATAGCCTGGGGTTAACTTAGAAGAATTGGTGTATTATGAGATAATAAGGACTAAGCCTTTTAAGTTGGAGCTAAGAAGCCCATGGGTCTTGTAGTCTCTCTACTAGCTCAAATCATAATCAAAATTTAATTTTCTAATCCTAATCAAATTTTAAATACCCAAGGGAGATCCCTATATATATAATAGGTATGTAATAAAAAAAATAGACCGCAACTATATAGAAATTTTTTTTTTTACTTATTCTTACGTGGAAAAAGAATTAAATTAATACCATTCTCTCATATTTGGGTATTAGTGTGTTTAGAGATTAAGAAAGATTCACACGCCCACACAAGTTGAGTTTAAAGATTGAGGATAGTAAAAAAGATTGCAGCCATTTAATTCAAGATCTGCCATAGCGAGGAATTGAGGTAATCTTCTATCTCTATACATGTAATTATGAACAATACGATCTGACTTCCGCTGCGTTTATTTTTATAAATAATTTTTTTTTTATTTACCAAACCAACATTATAATGGCACGATAACTTGCTTCCCTGCGATGTTTTCTGTGTTATGTTAATTAATTACAATTCAAGGACAACATGTTTTATAATTAATAGAAGAACAAATGATTTTAGTTCTTTGATATATGAAGAAGATATGTTTCTCATGTGATATTGACTGTTTGTTTCTTTTTCGCAGTTAGTGGATTTGTAGATATTTGAGGCACCTTGAATCACTTTGAAACATCTACTCTTTACCTCTCAATCTTTCGCTAACATGGTGGTGTCTTTAATGGAGAGGGTAAGCAAGTCTTTACACAAATTAAAGAATAATGATTCTATCTTGCTTCTCACTCCCGTTTGCTGATTAAATGATATATTTGCAAGCCACATGTAGATTTTGTACTTAAAATACTTGGACGAGACATCATTTCAATACCTAGCCTTCATCAACTTATTCAGGTGGTAGATTCAAAATTCTTGGATTATTTTGTTGGAAACCGTTAGAGGGCAATAAAAAGGTTTTCTTGCTAATGCAGTAGTGGATTAATTTGTAGAATGATTATTGTTAGCTATATTGTTAATTTAACAGTTTGTTATTTGAGGATTGGTAGATATTACTTCGATTAGCAACTTGTTGCTAACTATTGATGTATAACATTTTATTTATTTTGTTTTTATAGATTTTTTTAATTACTTGATAAATTATTATATAAATATAAATAAAATTATAACTATAAATATAAATATAAATATTAATTATAAAAATATAAATAAAAAATCACTATTAATTATAAATATAATATAATATATCACAATTTAATTATACAAATCTTATGACTGAATTAAGATAGATTTACATGCCATATCATCAACCACATGATATTATTATAATATTTGTTACAATATCGATCATATCATTTACCGCATATAAATTTAATTACCATTTGAAAAAAAAATACAACTTTATGATAGAGAAAATTTATCATTAAAACTTTTAACACTGATTGGTGATAGATTTTTATCTATTACAAATTACTTGTTGAAGGAGGAAATGCCTTTTTCCCTCTCGAGATTATGTTGAAGTAAAAAACTCAAGATTCAACCTAGAACCCTAACCTCCTTATGCAGCGGAATAACTTGTTAATCAAGCAAAATAGCAAGAATCCAAAGCAGAATATAAAAGAGTACAACACAATCTTACGTGGTTCGGTCAATTACCTACGTCCATGGTAGATCCAAGGATCCTAGCCTCTTTTATTATAACTCCCTAGAGATTTTACAAGGAAAACCCAATTGAAGTACCCTCAAAAGGACCTAATGTTTAGTGAACTCTTGCTCTACCACGAACAATGATCACCCAAATGACGGTTCCACCATAGCGCACGCAAGCACTTAGTGTTTACCTAGTTCTTCCCCTCTCTTAGAGTCTCTCTTAATGCTTAATCTTAACTAAAGGGTTTACAAGTGTTTATATAGGGTGTATTTCATGCTTACTGACCCTATTCCTTGTTAGAGTAAGAGTCCACTTGTTTTGGAAGTCCAAAACTCGAAATTAGGATGAAAAATTAACTTCTGACGCATCTGGCGCCGCGGCTCTCGTCCCTGGGCACCGCGGCGCTGGGCATTATCTTGCCCATTGCCACGGCGTTAGGCTTCTGTAATAAGCGCCGCGGCACTCATGCTTGGCAACTCCTCCCACGTTTTCTTCATTTCCTTCGCGTCTTTGAGTCCCGTTTCACTTTCCCCTTCGTGTCCCACACGTCTTAGACTTCTCCATATATGTCCTACATATTTTAGACTTCTTGTGACTCTCCACTTTGGTATTCATCTTAATTCTTATCCAACCAAGATTGTTGAATCACCAATTTTTCAACAAACCTTTCCTTGATTCAAAATCTTCCAAATAAGAAGGCTTCGGGATCCGATCCACACCGATACTATATCATATAGAGTTGAGTTCAATTAAGCCTCCACCAAAACTTAACTTTCCCTGGGCTAGTGACTTTGGTCTCCAAAAGCATTCGTGCACCGTGCATAGGGTATGGATGCATTGCACTCTTTTTCGACCCTCATCACCTTGGTGAGCACGGTTTGGATGTCGCCTAGTGGTCTGTATTACCCCAACACCCCACATTAAGCCACTCATGGCCATCCCAGTAAGTACATAGAGCCCCCCATTGTGCTTCTCACCCTTAAACCTTATAGGTCCTTTCTCTACCTTAGTTTTTCTTTTTCCACTCTAACTGAATACCCTTCCTCATCGAGCTTGCCTAGGAATATCAAGTTCTTCCTCACTTTAGGAATATGCCTTACACCATGTAAGTCCCTAGTTTCTCCACCTTGCGTTCTCAAGGATAAACCAGTGGTGGCCGAGGATAGAGTAAAAGTAGTTCCCAAATCAGAGGGCCCAGTGGTTCAAGCCAGCCTAGTGGGAAAGCCAGTCAAGGTGGATCATCTGGAGGGTAGCAAGGCATACCTTGTTTCTAGGCTAGGGTATTTACGGTAACCCAACAGAAGGCAGATGTGGCCCAGAAGTTATGACATGTATAATGTCTGTTTTTTATCGAGATGCATATATACTGATAGATCTGGGAGCTACCCACTCTTTTATTTCTATGGGGTTTACTGCAAATGCTAATATAATGCCACAGTTATTAGATTGTAGCGTGGCAATCTCTCTACCTACAAGAGACTCTATCGTAGCATAAAATGTGTATAAGTGTAGTAAAATAAGTATAGGGGCCAAGAATTTTTGGCAGATTTAATCCTGCTAGCCATTAGTGAATTTTATGTGATTTTGGGGATGGATTGATTGTCCAAATATCGGGTCATGGTTGATTACTTTCAGAAAGAAGTTAGATTGTGTAGGCTGGGGGAATCTGAAGTGATTTTTTATGGGGTACGAAAAATACTTCCCGCTAGTATGGTGTCTATACTGAGGGCAAGAAAGATGCTTCGAAAGTCGTATCAGAGGTATCTAGTCTATGCAATAGAAGTAAGAAAGAAATTAGAGGATATTCTGATGGTTAGAGAATTTTTGGATGTATTCCCAGATAATCTTCTAGGGTTACCTCCAGATAGGGAAGTGGAGTTTTGAATAGAATTAGCCCCTGAAACAAAACCAATTTCTAAAATACCCTATAGAATGGCTCATTTAGAATTGAAAGAACTGAAGGTTCAGATGGAAGAGTTGGTGAATAAGGGTTTCATCAGGCTGAGTACATCTCTTTGGGGGGCATCGGTCTTATTTATAAAGAAGAAAGACAAGAGTATAAGATTGTGCATTGATTACAGGGAACTGAATAAAGTAATAGTACGTAATCAATATCCATTTCCACGAATTGATGATTTGTTTGATTAACTGTAGGTTGCTAGAGTATTTTCCAAGATAGATATGAGGTTAGGCTATCATCAATTAAAAATTCGGAGGACAGATGTTCCCAAGACTACCTTTAGAACTCGATATAGGCATTATGAATTTTTAGTCATGCCCTTCAGGCTAACTAATGCCCCAGCCACTTTTATGGATCTTATGAACCAAATATTTCAGCCATATTTGGATCAGTTTGTAGTAGTGTTCATTGATGATATACTGATCTATTTAGGCAGTAAAAAGGAACACATAGAACATCTGAGGGTTTTTTTGTAGACTTTAAAGGAGCATTGGTTATATGCCAAACTTAGTAAATGTCAGTTTTAGCTAAATAGAGTTACATTTTTGGGACATGTGGTATCTACAAAAGAGGTATCCGTAGATCCCTAAAAGATTGAAGCCATAGTGAATTGGAGATAACCCACGTATGTGACGGAGGTCTGCAGTTTCTTGGGTTTGGTTGGGTACTATAAGAAGTTTGTAGGGAAATTTTCAAAGATAGCCGTCCTTCTGACCCGAAAAGAATAGAAGTTTGTATGGCCTGAGAAGTGCCAACAGAATTTTGATGAGTTGAAGAAAAGGTTGACCTCAGCCTCAGTGCTTACACTTCCGTCAGGGAAGGACGGATTTACAATATATTGCAATGCTTCCAAGTAGGGTCTAGGTTGTGTGCTAATGCAGATCGATAAAGTAATAGCCTATGCTTCCAGACAATTAAAGAAGCATAAGCAGAATTATCCCACACATGACCTAGAACTGGCAGCGATAGTTTTTGCCATAAGAATTTAGAGGCATTTCTTGTATAGAGTTCCCTACAAAATTTTTACAAACCACAAGAGCTTGCAGTACTTGTTTACCCAGAAAGAGCTAAATATGAGGCAGAAAAGATGATTGGAGCTTATCAAAGATTATGAGTGCACAATTGAGTACTATCCTAGAAAAGCTAATGTGGTAGCAAATGCTCTAAGCAGGAAGCCTATTAGCTCAGTAGTTCACTTGAAGGCCGCATATTTATCAATGCTAATAGAATTGAGGTCTTTAGGTGTGAGATTAGAGTTGTCGAATTCGAGAGCACTATTAGCCACATTTTAGGTCCGCCCGATACTAGTTGATCAGATCAAAGAATTACAGACTCAAGATCCACAGGTAGTTAAATTGAAGGGTGAAATTGAGTCTGGACAATGAGTTAAGAAAAGAGATTATAGAATACGCTTATTCTTCTGCATATGCTATGTATCTAGGGAGCACAAAAATGTTTCATACCCTAAAAGAGCATTACTGGTGGAAGGGCATAAAGAAACATATAGCTGAATTTGTCTCCAGATGCCTAACTTGCTAACAAGTAAAGGCCGAACACTAAAAACCTGCAAGGCTCTTACAACCTCTTCCAATCTCTGAGTGGAAATGAGAGAGGATAACAATGGATTTCATGGTAGGACTTCCACGTAGCCAAAAAGGCAATGACGCGATATGGGTAATTATTATAGACTGACGAAATTTGCCTATTTTCTACCCATCAAAAGTAATTATTCCCTGTACAAATTGTCTCTGTTCTACATAGATGAGGTAGTATGACTTCATGGCACTCTAGTATCCATAGTGTTAGATAGAGATCCACGGTTCACTTTTCGATTTTGGCCCAGCTTATAAAAAGATCTAGACACTAAATTGAATTTCAATACGACCTTTCATCCACAGACGGTTGGCCAGTCTGAGCGGATGATTCAGATACTCAAGCATATGCTTAGGGTATGTGTTATAGAGTTTAAGGGCAGCTGAGATACTCACCTACCATTGATAGAGTTTGCTTATAATAATAGCTACCCGGCCAGCATCGAGATGGCATCATATGAAGCATTGTATGGAAGGAAGTGCAGAACTCCAGTTTGTTGGGATGAAGTCGGTGAAAGGTGAAAATGTGGTGATTTACTAGGGTGCGTGCATGTGACACGTGTTTACTACATTAACATTTACGCATCTTATAAATAAATTAGTGCAACAGAAGTGAAAATCGCTTTTTCCTAGTGCAATAAACATATTAAAATTTAAGTTTCATTATTGTAATAAAATTAAGGACCGAGAATCACCTATCAAACCTTTAAAAATTACTAAACCAGAGTCCACTATGAAGCTCACTCATTGGCAATTCTAGGATCCAACTGGGGTGGGCCTGAATCAATATAATAGCAACTTTAATTTCCAGTAATGTGTTTAACTCTTAAACAAAATGGTGATTAACTCTTAATCACCTTGGTTAACCCTTAACCAATAGCTTAAACTCCTTAAGCTTGAGATTATGGTTAAACACTTTAACCATTTGTTTAACTCTTTAAACATTTTGATCAAGACAATGAAATTATTTTGTTTGTGTTTAGCTCTTAAACATAATTAGTGATTAACTCTTAATCATTTGGTTAACTCTTAACCATTTGTTTAACTCTTTAAACATTGTAATCAAAGCAATGAAATGATTTTGTTTGTTCAACTATTGAATTACAAAACATAAGCTTCAAGCTTGATCATCCATGACTACCTTTTGAAGTATGAAGATTATAAATAGTGCTTCAACAATTGAAAACACAAAAGCTCTCATCTCACTCTCTCATTGCCGAACCAAAAGGCACCCAAAATGAAGACAAAATTCTTCATTTTATAAGTCACAAATCCACTCCAATTATATGGCCAACACTTGCCCCCACCAAGTATAATGAAGCATTTCTAAGCCATTTCCATGTTTTTCAAATTACTATAAACAAATAAAATGTATGTGCTTGAATTTAATATTAAAGCTTTTGTAGACTTTTCAACACAACAATTTTGTATTGTTAACAAATTGGTGTTGCGATTTTTTAAAAACAAATTGAAACAACTTTTGTTTCATTTTGTTTATTAAATATAATAGCTAAACATATTGCCCTCACTTTGTCTCACATGCCAAGCCTATATGTTTTTCCCTTTTAATATATTGAAACAAAACAATTTTGTTTGCTTTTGAAAAATTATGGCCAAATGTGTGCAAAAAAAAAAAAAAACAAATTGAAACAATTTCATTTGTTATCACTTTTTCCTCTTTAATAGTCAAAGACACCATGCCCCACCATGCATGCATTTATGTCTTTCTTTTATTTGTTTAATAACAATTAAATATGAGCCATTTATTACATATTTTATTTTATATTAATCATATTAATAAAATAAAACATGTAATTAATTTATTACAATAATAATTGTTTGACTTAAAATAATATTAATAAAAATCATTAATTCTTTTATTTATTTAAATTTTTTTTGAATAAATAAGTGACTTTACTTGTCTCACAAGTAGGGTCATTTTGGTAATTACAAAGTCAAACAATAAATGGCCTACAATGTACCACGTGTCATCATCCTATTGGTCAATAACTATTGTTAATCGGTTAATGTACTTAACTCTTAAGTTTTGACACGTGCACATTTTAAGGGAATCCTGAATCAAATATCCCAGTTTGTTAGAATTTAGTGGATTGAACTATTCAACCCGATACGTTGTCCCAATGCACAATGAGTACACTTCATATTATGGGACTCCCTAGGTCCACGCCTGATTTATGAAATAGAACTGTTTCATGAGTCTGTGATCAATGCCCCACGCACACGTCATGAATATTACAAATCAGCACGTTAAATCATATAAGCTGAGGTCATAACATATTCGTATAATCCTTCCATCACCTATATCCTGGATGAGCAGAGACATAGATCACCATTAAATCTCCACGTGCTCATCTGTGAACCCATCTTCAGATTTGTATCTCGATAAACAATATATGCAAACACCTTTGCGATATTGTTTAACCCTATGAAAAAATATTTTTTGGGTTTATGTTTGTGGCCATAAGTCTTTCTAAAATACAATCTTAGAGTATCATGATATATAACTCACTTATGTGAGCTGACCGATCTCATATCTACGTACACCAGACTTCATGAGCATCAGACCATACCCAGCGACACGTAGTGGTCAGACTATGAAAGGTCTCTGACATATGTGAAACCAAAGCATGGTGGATCACTCACATGCCCACCGTGGTGCTCAAGTCAAAGGATCACAAATATTACTTAACTTGAGAGGACTTACATTAATGGCTTCATAGGATGTATATTGGGGTCCTCGTGAGTCTGTTCAGTACTCAGTCCTTACTGAATACCTGTATGCTTATATGAGCTTCCGATAAGCTCACGGTCAGTTAAGAACAACCATTTGTACCATACAAATATATCATATACTGATCTATATAAAAGGTAGTCACTGATAGACTCGCACCAATAAAAGTAAATTAGGAACATAATATTTGAGAACATGCTTACATAATGACATTTTCTAGCACCTATTGCAACTCGTTGCAACTATGTCATTACTTATATGCCCTCAGGTCTTTGTCCCGTTACAGACAAGGCCTCAACTCTTTAGATTTCATTGATTATTAAAATCTGCCAACTCTTAGCAGTGCTAACTTTTAGCTATAGTCTAAATCTTTTAAGCTAGATCGAACTCCTCCATACCATACAATATCTATAGCGTAACAAACATTATACCATTTATTATAATATCAATGATTATATATGAAATATATATTGTATAAATATTAATAATTAATGTTCATACAATATTAGAATGGCACGTAAGCACCAACTCCAACAAAAAAAAGCTTATTGGTCCAGAAATTGTCTATATTACTTTAGAAAAGATTCAAATTATCAGACAGAGATTGAAAATAGCTAACGATAGACAGAAGAGTTATGTCGATAATCAAAAAAGGGACTTGGAGTTCCAGGTTGGTGAAAAAGTCTTGTTGAAGATATCACCATAGAAAGGAGTATTAAGATTCTGGAAGCGAGGGAAGTTGATTCCTCTATACAATAGGCCGTATGAAATAGTCGAAAGAGTTAGGGAGGTAGCATATCATCTACGGTTACCGGTAGAGCTGGCCAGGATTCATGATGTGTTTTACATTTTCATGCTTTGTAAGTACATAGCAGACCCTTTGCACATCCTAAGGGAACAGTTTGTAGAATTGAATGAGAATTTGACCTATAAGAGAAGCCTGTGCAAATTATAGATCGGAAAGAGCAAGTGCTTTGTAAAAAAAGTATTTCCTTGGTAAAGGTGTTATGGATGAACCGTTGAGTAGAAGAAAGTCATATGGGAATATGAAGATCAGATGCGAGTACAACATCCCCATTTCTTTGAGACATGTATGATTTAAATTTTGAGGACGAATGTTTTTAAGAGGGGTAAAACTGTAATATATGATTCTTATTAATAATGTAGATACCTAGATTTTGGTATAAATCGATAGAGAAACCGTAGGGTTACTCGATTTTAACCCAATTAAAAATATTTTTTTATGGTGCACGTGAGAGGTACTAAACCTAATTTGGTAATTTTACAATCAATTGGGTAATCGGACGGTTATGGAATTTTTTTAGAATTTTTTATTGGCTTGAAAAAGAAAATTTCAATTTAACACATAGATTTTCATATAAGTGTTATGCATGGAATAAGCCTTTATTAAGAAACACAATCCATGTGTTAGGAAATAAACCAATGAGGAATAAGCTCATGGATTGCCAAGTTAAAAGGGTAATTTGGTTAGTTTGACTAGTGTAGTTAAATAGTTAAAATAGACCAATCATATGCTTTCATTTCTAACTAATGGCATTTTAGAAATTTAGAGTTAGTTGAAGGGCAAATTTGACTTTTGAAAGAGCACTATAAAAGGAGGAAGTATTTAGAAATTTGGCAAATTGAATAGAAAAACATGTTAGAGTAAAAAGAGGAGTATTCAGCCAAGTAAGGGGGAACATTTCCAGTAGTAAAATTCAAGGCCTTTTCATGATTTTTCATGCATGATCAAGCTAAGTTCAAGTTCCTAAGGTTAAATAGATCATGCACTAGTGAAAAATTTAAGGAAAAGAGATAAAAAAAAAATTATTTAGTGACGGTGGTATATGATTTTTCAAGATTACTTCAATTAATGTCTTTATGTGAATTATTGACTTCAATTGAGTTGAATTCAACTATGGAGCTCAAAGGAGACACCAAACTAAAAGAATTAATAAGGTATGAATTAGAGTTTGGTGTGATTTTGATGTAAAGACTTTAATTGAATGTTATTAGGGTATTAAAATTAAATTGACATGAATTGAATGCCATTGGGACAAGAAATTGAGAAAAGAAATGTGTTGAATGAAAAGGGTGATTTAGGCTATTTTAGGGATTTTAGGGTTTGATTTGTGTATTAGTTGAATTATATTGCATGAATACTATTTTATATCAATTGGATGTATATGGATGATGAAAAATAAAAAATGAAGCAAATGGGACATAATTATCTATTCTTGGTAAGATGAAGGGCAATTATATCAAGCTGAATTTATAGAGTGTTAAGCAATTTTATGGCTTCGGATAATGAATTAAACAAGATTGAATGACCATGTAAATGGAAAATAGAAAGTGGAGTCCATCTGTGCTTTGTAAGTCAATTAGAGCGCTTACTAGTTTATGTGTAATTTTAGCATTAGTAAAGGTTTTAAATATCGATTATGGGATGTAGGTGAAGGAAATCGAGAGTGGTAAAAGAAGAATTTTTTTTGGAGAAGAATTGTGTTTGAAGCGTTTGGTGAGTGAAAATCTGAAATTGTTTATCTTTCGTTTAATAGGTTTCAATATATTTGAAGTTTATATTTTTGTGAGATCTTAATTGCATAAGTATGATTTACAGTTTTTGGGATACTGTTATAATTATGAATTTCTATGTTCAGTTTTGAGAAACAGTTCTAAAGTTGTTAAATTTATTTTTGAAGGCCATTAGTACCTTTAGATTTACAGTGTGGTGATAGTTTAAGACCCAGTCGATATATCCCATATGCATGGGCAAGTATTAGGGGGTGTGTCACTAAGTTTGAGAAGTCGGGTTGTCGAGTCAAGTGAGTCGATTTATATGTATGGGGTATTGTCTCGCTATATGTAGGCGATATAGAATTCTGCTGAATAGCTAGTGAGATGTCTTTAGATGTCATAGTGGGTGTTGCTAGTTTAGACGCCCTGTGACCTACTCACGTTGTACGGTACTAGTTTAGTCATTGCATGAGTATAGAGCTTTAGGGTTACCATTTGACGCAGTTTTAAAAAAAAGGGCCGAGCGAGAGTTTTAGCAGTTTTTGAGTTACCGAACACATATCAGCGTATTTATATATATATATATATTTGTTAGTTATTATGTTTTACAGATTCTGACAATTATTTAAAGAAATTACTAATAAAAAATTGCTCGGTAGGATTTTATCAGTATATGATGTTTAGAAACCGTTTTACAGTTTTATAATAGCGTGAGAAGCAAATTTTATGCGGTATTCAGAATTTAATGTTTATACAGAATCTTATTTTTACTAGAAATTTTAAAAACACTCATTGAGCTTTTTTAGTTCACCTGTTTTGTATTTTATATTTTCTAAAACCCTTCCCAAGTGCAGGTCTCGGTACGTAGTTTGCTAGTTCTCCTACAACAAATTAGTGGTGCAAGTCAGACAATCATTTTATAATTGTAAATGTGTTGAGTAGCACTTTTTGATTTTCTACATAATAGTTATAGACTTTGTGCATCTTGTAAATATGTTTGAAACAAACAAGAAATAAATGGTTTCTGTAATATATTGACAGTTTTCACTTTTCATTAGTATGTTAATTTTGTTGTAAAATAATTTTTTTGATTGGAATGAAATTGTTGTGTTGAGTTTGGATTTGATTCTGGAAAGACTTGAGGTCTTATTTAGAAGTTGAGAAAACTATTTGAAATAGAAGTGTGGTTTTCAATGCAGGTTTTGTTTTTTTTGATTTTCAGAAAAATAGAGGAAACTATGTCCGTTTTTTTTAAAAACAATTGGTAAAATATCTTCACTGATAGTGATAGTAAGAATTAAGAAAGGTTCGCCTCGCAAAATTTCCTAATTTTATTAGTTAGACTCTGAGGAACTTTCGTTGTGGTATTCGGCAGGGCCCACCAGAATCTACAGTAAAGGGTTTCGGGGCGGGTCATGTCGTGATGGAAAGGTAGAGATCTTTAAAGCTCGACTAGTAGCAAAAGCTTATACTCAATGATCTGGTATTGATTAGGAGGAAAATTTTTCACCAGTTGCCATACTAAAGTCAATTCGTATTCTATTGGCTATTATTGTATACTACAATTTTTACATCTGACAAATGGATGTAAAGATAGCTTTTCTGAATAAAACTTTTAAGGAAGAGATTTACATAGAACAGCTTGAAGGTTTTACATTCAGCCTAACTTCTAATTTTGTATGTAAACTGAAGAAGTTTATAGACTTAAGCAGGCTTCTCGAAGCTATAATCTTCATTTTAATGAAGTAATCAGAGGGTCTAGTTTTTTCAAAAATAAAAATGAAGCATGTGTGTACAAAAAATGTCAGTAGGAACTTGATTGTCATTCTTATTCTTTATGTAGATGACATACTCATTATCGAAAATGTTATTGGTATGTTATAATCAGCCATGAGTTATTTAAGTAAGAACTTCTTCATGAATGATTTAGAAGAGGCTTCCTGTATACTTAGTATAAAGCTTTATAGAGATAGAGCTAAGAGGCTGATAGGACTTTTTCAATCTTTATACATATAAAATGTTTTTTGAAAGGTGTAACTTTGCTAATTGTAAGATAATTAATGTACCTTTCAAACATGATATTCATTTTTCTTGGTGATTATCTCTTAAGACGGATGATGAAAGAGTTAGAATGTCTAACATACTATATGTATCAGTAGTAGGTAGATTGATGTATGCCATGTTAAATACGAGATCAGACATCAGTATGGTTGTAAGTGTTATAAATCGGTATCAATTTGATCTAGGTAGTGACCATTGGATGTTTGTGAAACATATCCTGAAATACCTTAAGGGTACAAAGGATAAGTTAATAAGTTATGAAGAAACTGACTTGCAAGTAAGGGGATATACTGACTCAAACTTTCAGTCTGATCTGGATGATAGGAAGTTTACATTTAGATATGTGTTTATTCTCAATGGTGCTGCAGTTAATTGGAAAAGTGTAGTAAGCATCCATAATTGATTCTACCACAGAGACAGAATACATTAGTACTTCAGAAGCTACAAATGAAGTGGTGTGGATATGCAAGTGCAAATGCAAATGCATATATGGCATCCATGCATGGATATTTTTGTAACAAATGGCAGCATGCATGGACATGCATATGACAAATATCAACTATGCAAAATGTTTGCATAGATGAGTGATTTTGTCACTCATGCATGGTATTGCATAGCAACACATGCCTTAATGATAGACATATGGCCAGTTAAGAAGTTTAGACTTCTTATAACAAATGAAATGAGTTTCACTTGTAGATAGAGTAAATTCATAATTCAAAATTCGTGCAAACCAAAGAGAGAAAATGTAATTTCAAATGTTGCATTTAGGTCCCTAAAATACATTTTATGCATTTGATGCTTAAACTAATTCAAGAGTTGAGTTATTTTCTTATTCTTGTATGAAATTAAGATCAAAAACTACTATTCTAACTGCTACAATCCCACCAGCTGTTGGAGTCTATAATTGTTCAAGGGTGGACTTCATTGTGAGCTCAACAAGCTTTAGAGATCAACAATCTTCTTCGAATCATCTACAAGGGTATGTGTTCAAATTTTGTTGTTGTTATAGTTCACTACTATTGTGTATATGTTGCAAATTGTATGTAAATCCACTGTGTAATGTATAATTGTCACGCATTTTAAAAAATTTTCAACATGTACACAATCACATGCATATATCCAAAATACGTTAACAGAGATTACCACATTGTAGAACCTTTTTAGTTATTCCTTTATGCCTTCCGTCCTCCATTGCTTGACTCCTTTCAACTGTCGAGGATCTTTGGCCACCTCACAAGACATGCTAAAATACTGCTTGAACTTGTCAATAAGCATGTGGTAGTATTAGAAGGTCTGCTGCTTCAGTCCTCAATACTAGAGGAGAGCGGGTCCTTCCAGATTCATGTTAAACAACCTACGCATCTAATTTGGCATTAAGTCTATAATGATTTAGTCCATATAATGGTTGGGGTCTGATAGCCCCCATATATTGGTAAGCTCAAGAATATAAATCTACTCAAAAGCTTCAAATCTCTTAGTTCGTCTTCCAACGAGGATTTCCTTTCTCTCTCTGTTTTCCTTAGAGGGGTCAGTCATTCTTCTCTCTTTCCTCGAGTAAGTTCTGCAGCCACACCTCTAATCCCTGAATCTTCTCCTTAATAGGTAGTTCTACATGAGGCTCTCTTCGAGCTCTTTCTCCCAATCTTTCCCTAGTTTCCCTTGGGCCTCTAATTCTCATTTCCTTCTGCTTCAACATATGAACTGAATCTCTAACTTAGGATCCATCAAGCTCATTTTTCCACATGACTATGCCTCGTACCACCGACAGGCTGGTAAGGGACCTTTGTTTGTCCTTACTGGGAATCTAGCTAGAAGCCCTTGTGGGTTTAATCTTACAAGGTTTGATTGCTCTCGTGGTCGGTGTTCGTTCTGCAGTCCTCTTCATCTATTTCCTCCATCTCGCTGCTTCAATATCTTTACTAGCAGTTTTCTCAACTCTTTCCTCTTCTCCTTTATCATTCGTAATTTCTTTAGAAGTCTACCTTAAAATGAGGTCTCGGCCTATGTTGGTGGATTCTCTTAGAAGTTTTTCCATTACCAGTTGTTCTGATCTAGGTTCTTAATTTATTACTGGGTTTGGTGGTTTTCTACGTTGCTTCGTGAATGGTTTGCTATTTCTTACTTTTAATTGGTGTTAACAGGGCCTTTTGTTCTTGTTTCCATAGAAGGAGCCAAAAATTATTGATCGAAAAAATTAAATTTTTGGGCCAACAAGTTTTAAATTTATTTGTTGAGGGAACGATTACGAGCCTATTGGGTTAGGCTGCACTGAAAGTTGATTCTAGCTCTAGTTGCTCGAAACTTTTCTTACAAAAAATGAGAAAGAAAAAATCCGTTATGGTATCACCGCTGGTGGTTCCGGTGACGATCCTCCGATGGTTAAGTTAATAATCTGTAGATATAAATTTTGTAAAAAGTGTTCAGGTTAGAAATATGGCATTACCTAGTACTGCATTTTCAGTGCTATTTTAATAGTCATTTCTTATTTATCTAAACTCTGAATATAGAAGGCAGAGGATTAGATCATTTCTCCTTTAATTTCTGGCATACTTGTGGGGATTTAAAATCTCTTAAATTAAGGCCAATTGCCTTGTGAGTGGTCAGTTCTGAAAATTACGGTCACTTACCTTATATGAGACGTGCTTTGAATTTTTCATAATCCTTGGGATTATTGCTTAAATAAGAAAGAGTGGTAGTTTTAGGTTCAATTTGTTGCTTGAGGTTTAATGTCGTTGAGGGGTATATGATTAATGGGGCCTCAAGCGGGTTGATGGGCAGACGGACTGTTCTGAATAAGCAACGGGTTGATGGGCAGAAGGTGTATTAGATTTATCTTGGGGTTTGTTTGATTAATACCTCGAATAGCTTATGGGGCTCAGAGAGCAATTTGTTTGGGTTAGACCTAAAAGGAGGGTTTAGGCTGACAACCCATGTCCCTAATAACGCCAAATTTATAATTTTTTGCTCAAAAATTTAGTTTTGAATTATTTTATACTTTAATAATTATTTTATTTTATTAATAAAATTATGATTTCAATTCTAATTTTAAATTTAATTATGTTAAATATTATAATTATAATTATATTAAATATTATAATTTAAATTCTAATTTTAATTTCAATTACGTTAAGTATTATAATTCTAATTTCAATTCTAATTTCTATTATATTGAATAATATAATTCCAAATCAACAAATTAAATTTCAATTTTGATTACATTAAGTGTTATAATTCTAATTTCAATTTCAATTATGTTAAATATTATAATTCTGATTCTAATTTTAAATTTCAACGACGTTAAGTGTTATAATTCTAATTTCAATTACGTTAAATATTATAATTTAAATTTTAATTCCAATTTTAATTATGCTAAATGTTATAATTCCAAATCGCAAATTTAATTTCAAATTTAATTATATTAAATGTTATAATTCTGATTCTAATTTTAATTTCAACTATATTAAATGTTATAATTTTGATTCTAATTTTAATTTCAGTTACGTTAAATGTTATAATTTCAAATTGAAAATCTAATTTCAGTTTCAATTACGTAAAATTATATAATTCAAATTCTAATTTCAATTACGTTAAATGTTATAATTTAAAATTCAATTCTAATTTCAATTACATTAAAAGTTATAATTTTAATTTCACTTTTGATTTTAATTACGTTAAATGTTATAATCCAGATCCAAATTCAATTTTAATTTCAACTACATTAAATATTATAATTTTAATTACAAAAATTATAATTCAAATCCAATTTTAATTTTAACTATGTTAAATGTTATAATTTTAAATCAAAATTTAATTTTTGCTACGTTAAATGTCATAATTTCAAATTGTAAATCCAACTTCAATTTCAATTGTATTAAATGTTATAATTTTGATTTCAATTTTAATTTCAACTATGTTAAATGCTATAATTTCGATTTTAATTCTAATTTCAATTACATTAAATGTTATAATTTTAAATTATAAATATAATTTCAATCTCAATTACGTTAAATATTATAATTATAATTCTAATTTCAATTATGTTAAATGTTATGATTTTGAATTCAATTCTAATTTCAATAATGTTAAATATTATAATCCAAATCTAATTTTAATTTCAACTACGTTAAATATTTTAATTTTAATTCCAATTCTAATTTTAATTTCGTTAAATGTTATAATTCTAAATCTAAATTGAATTTCTATTGGGCTAAATGTGATAATTCTAATTTGTAAATTCAATTTAAATTTTAATTGCGTTAAATGTTATAATTCCAATTTCAATTTTAATTTTAACTACGTTAAATGTTATAATTTTGACTCCAATTCTAATTCTAATTACATTAAATATTATAATTCCAAATCGCAAATCCAATTCAATTTGAATTACCTAGCATATTATAGTTTAAATTCTAATTTTAATTACATTAAATGTTATAATTTCAAATCTAATTCTAATTTCAGTTATGTTAAATATTATAATTTTGATTCCAATTCTAATTTCAATTATTTTAAATGTTATAATTTAAATCTAATTATAATTTCAATTGCATTAAATATTATAATTTCAATTTCAATTCTAATTTTAATTTCGTTCAATGATATAATTCAAATTCAATTTTAATTTCAACTATGTTAAATGTTATAATTCTAATCTAATTTTAATTTCTATTACGTTAAATGTCATAATTCAAAATTACAAATCTCATTTTAATTTTAATTATGTTAAATGTAATAATTTCAATCTAATTTTAATTTCAAATACGTTAAAAGTTATAATTTCAATTCCAATTCTAATTTTAATTAAGTTAAATGTTATAATTCTAAATCATAAATCTAATTTCAATTTCAATTACGTTAATAGTAGAATTTCAATTCTAATTCTAATTTTAATTATGTTAAATGTTAAAATTCAAATTCAATTTTAATTTCAACTACATTAAATGTTATAATTGCGATTCTAATTCTAATTTCAATTTTGTGTTAAATTTTATAATCCAAATTCAAATTCAATTTCAGTTACATTAAATGTTATAATTTCGATTTTATTTTTAATTTCGGCTACATTAAATGTTATAATTTCGATTATAATTCTAATTACAATTACCTTAAATGTTATAATTCTAAATTACAAATCTAATTTTAATTTCATTTACGTTAAATATTATAATTTAAATCTAATTTTAATTTTAACTATGTTGAATTTTATAATTTCGATTTCAATTCTAATTTTAATTTTGTTAAATGTTATAATTCAAATTCAATTATGTTAAATCTAATTTCAAATCCAATTTTAATTTTAATTATGTTAAAATTATAATATAATTGAATTTAATTTTAATTAGTCCTTAATATCAATTTTCTTAAATAAAGTTATGTATATAAATTAAGATGAAATGTTTAAACAAAAAAAAAGTTTATATTTTATTAATTAATTTATAAATTTATACAAATTACGTTAAATTAACTAGTAAAATTCAGTCTTTAATTTTTTTTAAAAATTCAAATAATTTTTTTTTTACATTGGAGATAGAACCCGGTTCAAGATAGAAAATTTTTGAGATATTTGAATTTTACATTTTTTACCTTGAATATGTCTCGATTTTTTATTCTCTCCCATCTTAAAATTTACGAAACGGGATGAGATGGGACAGAACTTTTGCCCACCCCTAATTTTTGGGATGGGCTTAGACCCATGATCAATCCGATCTCTTGGAGAATAACTTAAGGCGGTGATTTAATTACATATTACTTATTTAATATTAGGCCACCTACTTCCAATTTTAAGGCTATCATCCTCCACTTGTCCTGCTGGTGACAAATGAGTTTCCTTGTCTTTAGACAAAAAAGTTCTGTGCCCCAAGCTAGTGAACCGTGATGCCTTTATTAATAATATGAGAAGAATATAGCAGACGGCGGATGATTTCACCATTGAAATTGATAACTCCAATCAGAACTTGTTTGTTTTTTTCCTTTCAGTCAGAGGCTGATCATCGACGTATATTGGCAGGAGGCCCTTGGATGTTCAATAATTGGTTGATCGTTTTTGCTAAACCTACAGGTCTCGGAAAATTATCAGACCTTGATTTTGATTGGGTATCTTTTTAGGCGCAGATACATGGACTCCCACTCTATTTTATGAATGCGGAAGCAGGATGGGAATTGGGGTCGTTAATAGGAGAGGTGGAAGAGATTAACAGAGGGGCATCCAAGGCGTGCATTGGAAAATTTATTAGGGTAAGAGTTCAGATCCTAGAACCTCTCAAACATATCCTAATGATTTTGGCTAATGCTTCTGATGAGCTTGTGACTGCTCTACTATGATATGAACGGTTCCCGAAGTTCTGCTTTGATTGTGGCCGCTTTGCATCCTAAACTTAATTGTCCAATAGGCCAACATGGCGGACTGAAATTGAACAAAGGTTTCTATGGGGATTGGATTCATGTTAATGCAACATTTCAACTTGATGCTGGAGCTTAGAAAAAGAAAAAAGATGGAATGGACTGCTTTCACAAGAATCCAACAAGAGAACATATGAAAGGACTGCAGGGTTTACGGAGGAAAAAAGCTGGGGATGTCGTGCATGGATAAACATCTACTCATAACTCAAACCCTGACAAAATTCTGAACCCCAAGCTGGCTCAAACAAATAGCACCCAAATTTCGAATGCGTCAGGGGTATTCACTAATATGATTCCAAATTGGCGTGAAGGTAAAGAGCTTATGGATTCCTGTGTTTTGCCTTTAGAGGCACAGTGTACAACACATGGTTTGGTAACTACGGTGTCTCCTGAACTGGGTGCTAATAGAGGCACTAGTGAGCAGGTGGGAGAAGACATGGACGTTCTCGGATAGGACGTGGAAATGCCAGCAGATCATGAAGCCGTGGGACAAAACCCGTTTACGGGTCTATTTAGCAAGAAGGTACCACCAAATAATAATGTGACTGAAGAGAAGGAGATCAATCTTAGTGGGGGTTCTAGCCTTTTTCAAGAAGTTGAGGTTTAACCTGCCTTTAAATTTCGAACTTCCCCACCAAAAGATAAGAATGTGAGTCGGGTGGGAATGAAGAAGAGTTTAAAGTAAAAACAAAGCCCACTGAAAGGGCGTGGATAGGGGAAAAATAAGAAGGGAAGCTCCAATAATGCGTCATCCAGGCTTGCTATGGCAATATCTAACTAGAAGCCATAAAAAAGAAAGCATGATAATTTTTTGTTCCATGAATTGAATGATAAGAGAGGGCGTGGTAGAGTTAGGGGACTAGAGTTCTTGAAATAGAATTACAAGGGAACTAAAAATATGGTTGCGGATGATATTGGGAATAATGTTACTTCTTCTGAGACAACGGTCGCGCTTGTCGAGGTGCAGGGCTACCGATCATCAGGAAAATTCTAAGCTGGAATGTTCGGGGTTTGGGTAACCCTCTAACATTCTAAATCCTGGCTTGGAGGGTTTAGGTGTATAACTCGAATTTAGTGTTTTTAAGTGAAACACTAACTGTTGCCAATCGAGTTGAAGAGCTATGGATAAGATTAAAGTTTGCAGGGAAGCTTGTTGTAGAGAAAGGGGGCAGAAGTGGTGGTTTGGGCATTCTTTGGTCAGATAAGATAGATGTTAAGTTATTATCCTATTCTTCTTATCATATTGACGTTGTTGTTTTTTCATATGCAAGGATTCGATGGAGATTTACAAAATTTTATGGTCACTCTGAAGTGTCCCAAAGACATCATGGGTAGACTCTACTCAGATGGTTGCAGGGGTTCTTCACTCTCTTGGTTATGTTGCGGGGACTTTAACAAGATGTTGCACAGTGTAGAAAACAAGGGTGGTGTTAATAGACCTCGTTTTCTCATTGATAGTTTTAGAATCAACTCTTGATGATCGTGGGCTAATGGACTTGGTATTTAGTGGACCTCCGTTTACTTGGTGCAGTGGGCATTAAGTAGACACTTTTATTTAGGAAGGGCTAGACAGGGCAGTTCAAAACATTTTATGGTCTTACCTTTTCCCTTATTCAAGAGTGGAACACTTGGAGTATTAGGGTTCGGACCATTGACCGTTATTGGTGTCGCTGAATGATAGTTTGGCTTTGCAGAATGTGACAAATATTTTGCCAAAAGGAGGGTGTTTCCACTTTGAAGAGGCTTGGGCGGATGAACAGGAATGTGAAGAGATTATTCAACGACAATGGCAACTTGAGAGTAACTGTCTCTCTTCAGTTCAGAATAATATAAATTAGGTAGGATTGACCCTGGAAGAATGGAAAAAGATCTCTTACCATGAATTATCCAAAAAGCTTCAAGATAAAGGAAAACGTTCTCAAGGCTTTAAGCCATAATATTAATGCAACCTCTTGGAACGAAAGTCGGAAAGTTTAGAAGAGTTTGGATGTCTTGCTATATAAGAAAGAAATAAATTGAAGGTAGCGCTCTCGTATTTCATGATTGAGAGGAGGTGACTGAAACAACAGGTTTTTCCACCTTAAAGCTTCAAGTAGGCGCCGAAAGAATAGCGTTGTGCAGTTATGGGATGCAAATAAGGTGTGGCACACGTAGATTGATCAGGTAACAAATAACCTATTAGGATACTTTGCAAATTATTTTTCAGTCCACAAGACTGCAAATAGTTGATATTGAATCAGTTTCAATTACAAGACAACTTTCGGATGCTAGCAAGGCATTTTTAAATGCCCTTTTTTAGGCCAAGGAGGTGGGCTAGACACTTTTTCAGATGCATCCCAACAAATCTCTGGGAAAGGATGGCTTGCCAGCAGTATTTTATCAAAAGTTTTAGAGTATTGTCGGTTGTGATGTGACTGAGGCTTGGTTGCAGTTCCTAAATGATGTTAGCAATTTGAATATGATGAATAAACCTCGTATGGCACTTATCCCAGAAGTGGATAGCTCAAAACGGCCAAATGAATTTCGGCCAATCAGTAACGTAGTTTATAAGATCATTTCAAAGGTATGGGCTAATTACTTGAGAAATGTGTCAAATGAGTTGATATCAGAGTCCCAGAGTCCCAAAGTGCCTTCAGAGGTTAATTACATATAATGTGATTATTGACTTTGAATGCTTACATACGTTAAAGCGAAGGAATAATGCTAAAGAGAGTTTTATGGCTCTTAAGCTTGATATGTCTAAAGCATATGATTATGTAGAGTCGTGCTATAGTAATGTTATGATGCGGGCAATAGGTTTTTTGGATAAGTGACATAGTAAGATTAGCATGTGTTTTATCTACTGTCACTTATTCAGTTTTGATTAATGGTACTTCCTATGGCAATATAACTCCTATAAGAGGGTTAAGGCAAGGTGATCTTTTATCCCTTTATTTTTTCTTTATTTGTGCTAAAGGTCTTTCTGCAATGATCTTTAAAGCTGAAAGAAATGGAGATATTACTGGGCTTAGGTGTGGTAGATAAGGTCTTATTATTTCACACTTGTTTTTTTTTTTTTTCAGATGATAGTCTTCTGTTTATTAAAGCCACTCTTCAAAATGGCATGGTTTTAAAGAAAATCCTTCAGTAATATGAGAATTCTTTCGGAAAATGCATTAATTTTGGCAAATCGACAATTTGTTTTAGCGGTAATGTGAATGATCAATCAACCTCAAATATTGTTCAAATCCTTGGGGTTACAAGAGTTAGATGACATGAGAAATATTTAGGGCTTCATAGTTTCAGTAGATGTAATAAGGGTTCGATGTTTGCAGCAATTAAAGATAGAGTATGGATAAGTTAAAGGGTTAGAAATAAAAACTTTTTTGTGGGTGGTAGAGAAAACTTATTAAAGGTAGTAGTCCAATCCATTCCTATCTATATAATAAACTTATTCAGTCTCCCCGTATCCCTCGTTAAGGAACTTCATTAGTTGAGTGCAAGGTTTTGATAGGGTGGGGATAATTACAATTGTAAGATTTACTAGTGTTCTTAGAAAGATCTATGCTGAAAAAAAAGTAAAGACAGATTGAGGATTCGAGAACTAAATTTTTTTAATAAAGCAATGCTAGCAAAACAAAGTTGGTGTATTCTCCAAAATCTTAATTGCTTGATGGCTAGAGTTGTCAAAAGCCTCTAGTTTGTTAATTCTAATTTATTGCAGGCTCCGGCAACTTCTTTAGCATCATTTCTTTGGAGAAGTCTTTTTAGAGATCGTAAGACAATTATTCTACGAACCTATTAGTGAATTATTGCTACGATTGATGCTTACATATTATCCCTGAATGTATATATATTTGTGTATTTATACAAGTGTACATTCCCATTAAATCATTAATACCTATTAATATGGTACTATACAATGTACCATTACAAATATTGTATGATCTGAAAGAGTTCAGATTAGATCTAAAGAAGTTTATATAAGGGCTCATAGTTAGCCACGCTGAGAGATATAAATGCTAAATGTTAGTACAACTAAGTGTTAACTGATTATAATACTCAGCGAAGATCCAAGAGTTAGAGTCTTGTCTGTAAGAGGGCATAAACCTAAGAATAAACTAGTAACTGCATAGTTGTAAGAGTTGCAATCAAGTGCCAGAAAATGTCAGTTGTGCAAGTATGTTCTCAAATAATTGTCCTTGATCTATTTCTGCTGATGCGGGTCTGTCGGTGGATACTCTTATATATAGATTAGCATATGTCGTACTTATAGGGTATAGATGGTTGTTCCTAGCCGACCATGAGCTTGAAGCTCGTATTGACATATGGGTATCCAGTTAGGACTGGATGTGAGATAGACTTACGAGGGCCTCCGATAGACACCCTATGTAAGCCGTCAACGGAGGGTCCTCTCGAGTTGAGTAGTATACGTAATCCTTTGATCTAAGTGCCACAATGGGCTTGCAAGTTATCCACCATACTTTGGTTCTACGCATGTCACAAACCTTTTATAGTGTGACCATTGGGTGTCGTTGGGTATGGTTTAATGCTTATAGAGTCCAATGTGTACAGATATGGGATCCGTCAGCTCACACAGGGAGTTAGATATCCAGATGCTTCGAGACTGTATCTTAGAAAGTCTTGTGGTCACAAACATTAATCCCAGGAAAGAGTTTTCACCAGGGTGAAATAATATAGCAAAGGAGTTTGTACATATCGTTCAGTGAGATACAAGTCTAGAGATAGGATATGGATGAGCATAAAGGAATTTGAAGGTGATAATTTATATCCTTAGCATATCTAGGATATCATGATGGAAGGTCTACACGTATGCGTTGTAACCTCAACTTGCATGGTTCAATGTACTGATTTGTATATTCATGATGTGTGCGTGGGGCATTGCTCACGAACTCACAGAATAGTTCTATTTGACGAATTGAGCGTGGACCTAAGGAGTCCCGCGATACGGAGTATACTCGTTGTGCACAGGGGCAACATGCCAGATTAAATTGTTTAGTCCAGTAATATCTAGCACTACCACAGGAATACGTGCTGTCTGTATTTAAGTGTTAAATACAATAATTAGTCAATAATTGTTATTTAATAATTATATAATGACACGTAGCGCATTGTGGACCCTTAGTTGAGTTTACCCAAATGTGAGTTTGGTGGAACCCACTAAGGGATAGACTTGGTAAGTATTCATGAGAGATAAAATAGTCATTTCACACATTAATTATTTAACTGTTAAATAATCAAAAATTTCTCATTATAATATATTATTATATTATAATATATTATTATATTATATAATGGGTGATAGTTGTCACCCATTATTATTTTTATATTATCATTAATATTATATAATATATTATATTATTATTTTATTATATATATAAGAGATGTGTGTGTGAGATAAAGTGTATTTGTTTACGGGAAATTGAGGAGACATGAGACGCCGAGAAGAAGAAGAAAAAAAAAGAAAAAAAAAGAGGAAAATGAAATTGTTTCATTTTTCTTTGTGGTACCCAGAGAAGCAATTGCTTTAATTTTCATTTCCTTTCCTTTTAAGGAAAAGGAAGAATACACATAACCAATTATTTTAGGGTTAAGAGTTAATCCCGTGTTGGATATGCGGCTGCTGTTCTAACTTGCTAAGCCTACCTAGTCGGTGACTAGAACTGACAATGAGTTGGTTTTCATGCGAACTCCAAGGATATACGTGTATAACTTTACACGTTCAGGTAATTTCTTAACCCTTATAATATATTAATGTGATTAATATATTAATTATTATATTTATTATATGTTTTAATGCTTTCGCAGCATTCAATATGTATATGATACGTATTTTAGGCAATAAACACAATTGTACATGCATACACCCTCGTATATTAGATCATCGACAAAAATTGTATCAGAGCTATTTAGGACAAATTTGAGTGTTGTTTGAGTGATTGGATACAAAAGGCCCAATGTAAATGGCGCGTTTCAAGTGTTGAAACGGGTATGCCAAATGGGGTACACTGGGCGCGCTACAACGCCAGAGGGTTGGCGCTGCGGCGTTGGAAGTTCAACCTCCCAGCACCGCAGCGCTGATGATTTACGCCGTGATGTTGGGAGTTCTTGTTGGGATTTGTGCTTACGTGCCATCCCATAATGTATAAATATATAGTGATTGTATTTATACAATTATTATTTCTAATAAAATCGTTAATATTATTTTTATTAAATAGTAAGATGCTTGTAACGTTTTAGACATTGTATGATCTGAAGGAGTTCAGATTTGGTTTAAAAGAGTTTAGACCAGGGCTAAGAGTTAGCAACGCTAATAGTTATAAACACTAAGAGTTAGCGGTACTAAGAGTTAGCAAAATCTAATGAGTTAGAGCCTTGTCTGAAATGAAACAATGACCTGAGAATATATTAGTAATGATATAGCTGCAATGAGTTGCAGATGGTGCTAAGAAATGTCATTATGCAAGTATGTTCTCAAACATAATGTTCTTGATCTAATTTTATCGATGCAGGTCTATCGGTGAAACCCATTATTATAGATTAATGTATGTCTATATCTGGATGGTCCAGATGGTTAGTCTTAGCAAACCATGAGCTTAGTAGGAAGCTCGTATAGAGATGCAGGTATTCAGTAAGGACTGGATATTGAACAGACTCACGAAGACATCCAATAGACATCTCATAAAGTCGTCAATGGAAGGTCTTCCGAGTTGAGTAGTATTTGTGGTCCTTTGACCTGAGCGCCACGGTGGGCTTGTGAGTGATCCACCATGCTTTGGTTCCACACATGTCAGAAACCTTTCATGGTTTGACCGCTGGGTGTCGCTGGGTATGGTCCGATGCTCATGGAGTTCGGTGTGCGTAGATATAGGATCCATCAGCTCATATGAGTGGGTTGTATATCCTAATGCTCTGAGATTGTATTTCAGAAAGTCTTGTGGCTGCAAGCATAAACCTCGGAAAAGATATTCCGGAGGAATAAACAATATCACAAAAGTGTTTGTGGATATTGTTTTATGAAATATAAATCTGGAGATAAGTTCGTGGTTGAGCAAATAGAGATTTGACGGTGATGATCTATATCTCTGCTCTTCAAGGATATAAATGATGGAAGGATTATACGAATATGTAATAACCTCAACTTGTATGGTCTAACATGCTAATTTGTAATATCTGTAACGTGTGTGTGGGACATTGTTCACGGACGTATGGAGGAGCTCTATATGATAAATTAGGTGTGGACCTAGAGAGTCTCACAATATGAAGTATACTTGTTGTGCACTGGGGTAGCGGATTGGATTGAATAGTTCGATCCAATAAATTTCAGCAAAAGAGAACGATTGTTTAGGGATCCCTCGGATTATACATTTGTCAAGACTTAATTGTTAAGTACATCACTTAATTAATTAACAAGGGTCGTTAATTAATAGAATATTGACAAATGACAAAATTTGTTCTATGATTTGATTTTACCTTTTTATCATTTAACCATGGTAGTAAAAATTAGTAAGGTAAAAAGTAATTATTCAAAATTGTTTTGAATAATTAAATCATATATTATTATTATATTATTAGATAATATTATAATATATATAGATCATGGCATTGTATTTTAATACAATGAGTGGCCTAAATGTTGGCCATTTAATTACCCATTATAATTAAAGTAATTATAATTGTTAGGTAAAGATTAATTTTGGTGGCCATTATTCTAGTGCTTGGTTTAATTAATTCTAAATGGGAGACCAACAATAAAATTGGTGGAGCACTTCATTTTGTTTATTTTGTTTAATCAAAGTGTTGAATAAACAAAATAAATTTTGGCAAAACAATTGAATTCATTCATTCATTCAATTTTTGGAGAAGAACTTGGCAATGGCAAGGAAGAGAGGTAAGAGAGAGTTCTTTGAGTTTTATTCTTTCAAGTGTTGAAAAATAAACAAACTTCTCTTCATCTCCTTCTTTAATGGATGGCCAAAAATGAATGATATGTAAATGGAGAAAAAGATAATTATTTTGCAAAGAGTTGTTCAAAATAATTATCATGTAGAAATTGTTTCTAATATTAATATACAAGAGCTGTATGTTAAAGATTTTTAATTAATACAAGAGTTGTATAGAAAATATTTACCATCTCCATTTAAGAAACAAAATTGTATTCAAAAGAGTTTGAATACAAGTGCTGAAAATTCTAAACACTAAGCTACCATTCTAGTTCCTTAATCCCATCAAAAGTTATGGACTAGAATTGTTCAACATATACTTCAAGGTGAGCTATTCACATGGATTGGTGAAAGACTTGAAGATTTTGTAAAGCTACCTTTATTAGGTGAGTATTTTACATTATGTGTTATAATACAATATTGTTCAACATGTTTATATTTGTATAATTGTTATACTTGTTCATATATGTGATATATGTTGTTCATCATGTTCATAATTGTATAATTGTTATACTTATACATATATGTGATATATGTTGAATTTGTTAAAATGGGTGTATTTTGTAACATGCTTCCGCTGCGCATATAGTAATTTTTAAAATTACGCACACACTCGTATAATCACACACTCTATGATAAACACCCAACAGTTCTTTCTCCCAGCGCTGCAGAGCTAGTGAGCCCGTGCTGGGGCGTTGAAGGTTCTGAAATTCGCACCCCAGCGGTGAAAGTTGGGCACCGTAACACTGAGGGTTCGACCTTCCAGCGCTACAGCGAGGTAGTCTAGCACCGCGGTGCTGAGGGTTCGACCTTCCAGCGCTGTAGCGATGCCATCCGATGCCACAGGGGGTACTGTCACTTAAACATTATTTTGTACTATTTACAGCTATAGTTTTTTTGAATAGTGTTTCAAAATTAATTATGTATATGTAGATTTACGAGATGTATTGATAAAATTTATCAATCTACATTATAAATTAGGGTTTAGAAGATGCAATGATAAGAGTTATCGGTCTTCATTATAAACCAAGATTAATTTTTCTGTCTTGGTAACCACAATGAGAGCCCTACTAGTGAAGGTTAGTTGTGTTTACATAGAAAAATTAATTGAATTAGAATCACCCTCCTTATGAGAATGGAGACCATGGTTAGAAACAAAAATCTCTCTTAATTAGATTGAGAATATCACATTATAAGATAATAATTTATTCTAATCCGTCTTGTCAATACGGTGTTAGATGAGTCACATCGGTCTTTTTCCAATATTGCTACAATGTGAGGGACTTGGTCGGTTAGGATTGGACTATACCGGTTAAACATGAGATGAGAAAAATATATGTAGAAGTATTGCTCAATATTGCTATAGCATGAGGGTAGTATCGGTAGCATATATTTGATCATTGACAAGTTAATCTGAAATACACATACCCAATTTTACTACAGCGTGAGGATAAAGTGTATTCAGGATCAAGTAGTAAGAGTTGCATGAGATGCAATTGACAAATGTTGTTTACCTGTTGGGTTTACAAAGGCCAATATTACTCAGCATGAGGCCCAAGTAAATTTCAATGGGATCTACTTCCCGCTGTATAGTTTAAAAGAGTTTAAACTATTATTTTCCCGTTCGAGAGATTATCAGGAGTATGTAAAGCAATGGAAGGGCATTTTAAATTAAAAATGTATAACACCCATGATTTAAAATATTTTATTAGTGATTTAATGACCATTCTGCTTACATCACCCGTTATTTTGGCCTGTCAAGTTTAATGGCCACTACGAACTAGTTGGTGTGAATAATTGATGTAGTTCAACTTTAAGGTACTAGAAATTACTCTGACCGGCAGATGAATCTTAGAAATATTCTGGATTCAGAAAATTTTGGATTTATTATTAATCAGAGTTTGCTGTAAGGTATTTTTGATAACACCTCTCTAGAGGATATGAATAGAGGGGGTGTAACCCTCTTTCTTCATGGTGCTTTATCTTTTACTCTAAGTATATCTGGTGAAACTAGATGAGTGAGGAGAAAAAGATGAGGCAGAGCCTAAGATAAATCCTCAGAGGCAACATTTATCCAAAGATCAACAAGAGAGCAATGTAGATGGAAAGTGTTTCCACTACAGTAAGGTTGGGTATTGGAAATCCCACTACTCTAAAGCCTTATAATTATTAGAAAGACTCCTACATGTTTGTGATTGACAAACATAGACATTTCTATGGCATATAATGCCAGTTTAAGCTGGGTATAAGATACCGTATGTCCCTCTCATATCTGCAATATGTTGCAGGGATTAAGAGAGACTAGAATGTAACAGCTTGTAGAAGTAAAATTAGAAATAGGAAATGGTGATTTCTTGCAGGTCCAAATTGTTGAGCAGCCTGGCTTACTTATTATATACAATATAATAGTTGTATTGTATAATTAGTATAATATCCAAAACATGATTTGACATATTATGTACCTTCCTATGCTTGATAGTGAAGGATATCATATGAATATTAGGATTAGTTCCTTATGTTCATGTGATGTAAATGATGTTTTATTAACTGAATGTCAGTTAATAAATAGATATGATATACAATTAAAAATATCTGTAGATTAGAATCTTTAAATGATACGAAACTGTGGCATGTAAGATTAGGTCATATAGGCGTGAGACGCCTAACTCGTTTGGTTAAGAATGGTTGGATACCTAATCTGACCATAAAGATTTAACCAGCTTATGAATAATGTATTCACGGAGATGACCTAATATACTAGAATGTACATCATATCTCTTCGATTAGATCGAGGTAGTGAGTACATTAACAGTAAGTTTTCCATTTGTTTAAAGAATAATGGGATTCTCACTCATTATAATCCTCTGGGTACTCCACAACATAATGATGTTTTAGAGAGGAGGAATCAAACTTTATTACATATGGTTTGATCAATAATGAGTGTTATTGATCTATATTTGTGATAATATACTCTAAATACAACTCCTTATTAAGTAGAGTTCCATCAGAAGTTGTTTCTTCTATTCTGTATGAGATACAGAAATGAAGGAAGCCATATCTTAAATAGGTTAAGACTTAGCGTTGTCTTGCTTACGTAAGAGTTACACAGTAGGGTATCTTATTTTGTAATAGTTACTCAATAGGATATACCAACACCCAAAAGGTACAAGTATAGGTTCATTGAGTATACCATTAACTCAATAGAATACTAGTTCTGTGATTTAGAGAAGCGAAGTGTGTTCGTTTCTTGATATACCACAATTCTAGAGGAAGAGTTTCTCATAAATCGCGGGAGTCATAGAAAGATTGAACTTGGTGAAGTAAATCTAGATATCAATGAACCAAGGATGGGAAATCAGGTTCATTTAAGCAGTGGCCTTTTAGCATACTTTCCCAGTGGGATGGAAAGGATTTCTAGGTCACATTTTAGGTATGGTTGATACCTGAAGGTAAATTGGAGTTTTTTTAGTAGAAGAAAATTATTGTTTGACCTATAGGGAGTTGATGTCAGACATCGATTCGGGAAGCAGTAAGAAGCCATGAAAAACAAAATTGACTCTATGCATCAGAATCAAGTCTGGGACTTGGTAAAACTACTTGTAGGAATTATTCTCATTGGTTGTAAAAGGTTTACAAAGAGGTAGTGGGAGTCATATGGAAGGTAGAGGCCTTCTAGGCCCTATATTGGTTCTTGAAAAGTAGTCCTCAGTGATCTAGGATCAACTAAGAGAAAACCTTTCGACTCATATTGATATTAAAGTTGATTAGAATGTTATTGGCTCTAGCAGTATATTATGACTTTGAGATTTGACAGATAGATGTAAAGATGGCATTCCTGAATGAATACCTCGAGTAAGAGATATTCATGAAACAGCCTGAAGGTTTTACATCCAGCCAGACTTCTAGTCTCCTATATAGGCTGAATAAGTCTATTTATGGGCTTAAATAAGCCTCCCGAAACTGGAATTATTATTTTGATGAGATAATCAGATTGTCTGATTTCATAAAAAAATGAGGAGGAAGCTTGGGTGCATGAAAGGTCAGTGGGAGCATAATAATCTTCTTGATGCTCTTTGTTGATGACATATTGGTCATTAGGAATAATGTCAGTATGTTATAGTCAGTCAAAGTAACCTGGGAGAGGCTTCCTTTATATTAGGTATAAAGCTTTATAAAGATAGAGCTAGGAAACTGATAGGATTCTCCTAATTTATTTTACATCAATAGTGTCTTAAGAAGGTACAATTTTGTTAACTATGAGATAGTTAACGTATCTTTTGGACTTGGTGTTCATCTTTCTAGGAGAATGTCTCTTTAGATGAAAGATGAGAGAGTTAGAGTGTTTGACGTACTAGATACATCAGCTCTTGAGAGCTTGATGTATGCTATAAAGTATTTGAGACCTGATATCAGTATGGCTATAAGAGTTATAAGCATATACTAGTCTAATTCAAGTGACTGCCATTTGATGGTAGTCAAACATGTCCTAAGATACCTTGAGGGTACAAAGGATAAGTTTCTCAAATATGAAGAAAGTGACTTATAAGTGAGAAGATGCACAGAGTCAGACTTTTAGTTTGACCTAGATGATAAAGAGTCTACATCTAAAAATGTACTCATTCTCATTGGTACTAGGTGAATTAAAATTGCACCAAACTGGGATTCACTGTTGATTTATTATGGGCGCAGCGAAAAAAGGCAGTGAGAATTCATAGGTTTATCGCTGTGCTTGGAAGAATTCCAAAACAGATGGATCCTATCCCATAGTTTACGACAAAACTAGGCTATTGAATAGGCCGAGGTGCCAAGAGGACACCAGTACTCTAATTATGTTGAGAGGAGTTTCACATGATTAGAGGGATCTTGGCTTAGGGAGATGTGATTATTTTTATAAAATGTTCTATAAATAATGTAGCGGACCAACTTTTTAAGGCCATGACTCAAAAAGTGTTTATGAAACACGTGAAATCGATGTGTATGAGATACCATCAGGAATGACACTAGAACAAGTAGGAGATTATTAGGGTTGGTGCTTACATGACATCCCTGAATGTACATATACTTATGTATTTATACAATTGTACATTATCATTAAATCGTTAATACCTATTAATATAGTACTATGCAATGTAACATTAAAGAATATTGTATGATCTGAAGGAGTTTAGATCCGATCTAAAAGAGTTTAGATAATGGCTCATAGTTAGCCACGCTGAGAGATATAAATGCTAAATGTTAGCACAACTAAGTGTTAGCTAGTTATAATACTCAACGAAGATCTAAAATTTAGAGTTTTGTTTGTAATGGGACATAGACCTGGAAATATACTAGTAACTGCATTGTTGCAAGAGTTGAAATCAAGTATTAGGAAATGTCAGTTGCGCAAGTATGTTCTCAAATAATTGTCCCTGATCTATTTTTACCGATGCGGGTCTGTCTATAATACACGTGTGTGCTATATAAATTGATTGTGGCAAAAAAAAAATAATAAGAAAAAGAGAGCAAGCGGTGGCTGTTATATATAAAGCATGTTTGTTTTATTTTTTTAGTTTAAGAAGAAGCAATAAAAACTGAGAAGAAAAGAAACAAAGTTGAAAAAGAGAAAGAAGAAATAAAAGAAAGAAAGAAAAAAGAGAAAAGAAAAGAAGAAGAGGAGAAAGGAAGAAAAAGAAAGAAAAAGAGAAAGAGAAAAAAAAAGAGCAGCAAAAAAAAAAAAAAAAAAGAAAAAAGAAAATAAATAGAAAATTTCAGGAAATTAGTTTGGGTAGTTAGATTTATACTCAGTGATTTAACGGGTAATAGTTTTACGATATTAGAATATTTATATTTTAATATTTATAATACATATCGGTATTGATGATGTATTTTTATACCTTATGATATAGGAGGTGTACCGATGGCAGGTAGATCTCAGAATCCAGACCCAGCTCAGGATTAGCGCACTTTTGTGAGTGGATAACTATATATATTTTATATATTTTTAATACAGTTGTTTATGATTAAATTACGCGTTATTAGATTTAATCATGATTTATTTTAAACAGATAAATATTTATATTATTTAGCATATTCAGAAATATTTTAGAATTTATTATAGTATAATTTATGATTATATTCAGTACATAAATATTTATTTTAGAACAAATATGATTTCATGATATTATATAATAGTAGTTTTTGAACTACCACATGCGTACCCTCCCCTTGAGTGTAGTTGCTCTGTGCATGCATTAGACCAGTTTAGTTTGCTCTACCCAAGCGATGTAACATTCCGTCGAGTTAGACCAGCTTAGATCCCTCGCTCTGCCTATGCGTGAGTTACTCCGCCAAGTTAGACCAGTTTTTCCCCGGGTACAAGTTTAGTGTGGTTTGCAATGTATATGTATGTTTCTAGAGCTATGTTACATATATTCAGCTTGATAATAGATTTTATGATAGTTTACACTTTTAGACTTTTAGATTCCCAGTATTATGTTATAATTTTAGCTTTAGCACAGATTTTATGACAGCTCATACTTTCAGTACAAGTTTATTGACTATTCAGTATACAGTTTCATGATTATTTTATCTTACAGATTTATATGTGTACAATATATATAAAGTATATAATATTTTCACATTATGTCTACTCATTGAGCCACAAGCTCACCCTTTTTTTTATTTTCCCTATTTTTCCCAAGTGGTCACAGGAATTCGTGTAGTGTGATACAGTCATCACATTTTAAGGTTGGCCCACGACACGCATAGCTGCATAAGTGTCTCAGTCTGTGTATTTGTATATATTTTTGTATATTGGAGTACACGTGTACACCTTTTGTTGAGGCAGATAGCCTCATTGTATCATATGTATAAGTAAAGAGTATGTTAGTCCCCGTCATCGCAGGATCTACCTTGATTCTCGAGGAGGGCTCGAGTCGGGTCCTGTCATTGTCGATGGATACACTTATATATAGATCAGCATATGTCGTACTTATAGGGTATAGATGGTTATTCCTAACTGACTGTGAGCTTGAAGCTCGTATTGATATATGGGTATTTAGTTAGGACTGGATATGAGTCAAACTCATAAGGGCCTCTGATAGACACCCTAAGTAAGTCGTCAATGGAGGGTCCTCTCGAGTTGAGTAGTATACGTGGTCTTTTGACCTAAGTGCCACGGTGGGCTTATGAGTGATCCACCATACTTTGGCTCCACGCATATAACAGACCTTTCATAGTGTGACCGCTAGGTGTCGCTGAGTATAGTCCGATGCTTATGAAGTCCAGTGTGTACAGATATGGGATCCGTCAGCTCGAATAGAGAGTTAGATACCGAGATGCTTCAAGACTGTATCTCAGAAAGTCTTGTGGCCACAAACATTAATCCCAGGAAAGAGTTTTCACTAGGGTGGAACAATATAGTAAAGAAGTTTGCATATATTATTCAGTGACATACAAGTCTAGAGATAGGATATAGATGAGCACATGGGGATTTGATGGTGATAATCTATATTCTCAGCACATCTAGGATATCATAATGGAAGGACTACACGTATGCGATGTAACCTCAACTTGAATGGTTCAACGTGCTGATTTGTATATCCATGACATGTGTGTGAGGCATTACTCACGGACTCATGAAATAGTTTGATTTGACGAATCAGGCATGGACCTAGGGAGTTCCGGGATATGGAGTGTACTCGTCGTGCACTGGGACAGCGTGCTGGATTAATTTGTTTAATCCAACAATATCTAGCACTATCACAAGAATGTATGCGTATCTGTATTTAAGTGTTAAATATAATAATTTGTCAATAATTATTATTTACTAATTGTATAATGACACGTAGCGCATTGTGGACCGTCGGTTGAGTTTACCCAAGTACGAAGTTAGTAGGACCCACTAGGGGGTAGACTTGGTAACTATTTATGAGGAGTAAAATGGTCATTCCACATTGACACGTCCAGAATATAGAAGTTATTCCCAAGTGCAGGATTGTCGAAGTAATAAATAACCCGATGAGAACGGGGTCGATCCACAGGGAAGTAGAATTAAAATTACAAATTATAAACACTTTAAAGATAATTAATGCAGTATAAGATGTTTGTAAATATTATTTTAATTAACCAATTCAAATAAAAAGCTAAGGTTACGGGGATTCACTCTTGGCATAAGAAGTAAGAATATATTTAATTTTTTATTTTTTTATAACTCAATTGGAATCCTCACACAAAGGAGGTTCCAACCGGAAAATATAGCAATTAAAGTTCATTATCATTTATATATTGATTAGTATTTATTTCTTTCAATTATTATACACCAAATCTTATAAATGGGTTCAAGTATTTATTATGCCAATCTTTATATTTGTCTACAATAAATTAAGACTCCCACTTTACAAGAAAGGTTATATAAATCAAATCTTGTAAATGGTTTCAATAATTTATTGTGCCAAGTATTAAGTTTGTCAATAATAAATCAAGAATCACCACTTTAGAAGAAATGGTATTAATTCTACAAACAAAATAAATACATCATATATAAATTTACATAACTTAAAAATGAAGCATTAAATTCATGAATAAATATTAAACATATCTTATTACCTTGCCAAGAGCTTCACCCTTTCACCTTAGCTTAAACAAAATTATTTGGACATAATAAAACTAAATGAAAAGAAAAGAAATGGAAGAAGAAATAACATGACTTAATAGTAAACAAGAGAAATAATAGTACAAGGAAATGGATACAAAGGAAAAGTATTTTGAACTAAATTATAACTTTCTAATTACATTCTTTAGGCATAAACAAGTCACCTATTTATAGAAAAACATGGATAAATCGAGACAAATTTGGAGGGAACCACTTGGTTGATGAAAGTCAAGAATGGTGGCAAAATAATTTGCATTCATTATCACTTGGGCACCCACTTGATTATCCAATTTAGAATTGATGTGATCCGAATTAGCTGTTACTCAAAACATAAAAGTTGTAGATAAGTCTCTTATCTTTCCAAATTGAGTGATCTCATACATATTAGATACGTATTTCTATAGTTATGGGCCAAATACGGATAACTGTTCAAACTGGGCCTGTACTGCAGATCAATTCTGTTCTAGGCCAATTTTCACCCTCTAAACACTCGAATTTCCAATGCTTTGTGAAATATAATATGTTAGCCCATTGAGTCAGCTCTGCACAGTATTAAGAATCACCTCAATGGGATCTTTAGATAGAAAGTTATGCCCATTTTACCGAACCTGCCACAAAACAGTTATAAGATAATTAAGTACAATATTGTAAACATACTTAAGTTAAGAAAATTAAATACACTAGTAATACAAAATAATCATGTAAAACTCTTATTAAATGTGTAATTTCAAGTGTTCATCACACCCCCCAACTGGCTTATTGCTAGTCCCTAGCAATTCGAGCATAAATAAAATTTGAACACTACCTAAGTATTTCAAACAAAACGTCAGTTTTAAAATCACAATCGCTATAAAGATTATTTCAATCATAACTTCCAAAAATATATTTGTGTGTGTGTGAATTAAGCCAAAGCCTTCTTACCACAAACCACAACATATATAGCCTTAAAAATGTTCCAAGTAAAAGCCTCAACTCCATATCCTTACAGGTGAATAATTTGTTTAATGACTTAGGATTTCACTCATGGAGTTGGAAAACAGATAATCGCTCAAGAAAAAGTTACATTTAAGGACAGACAGACAAACTAACATTGATTCAAAGATAGAAAAATCAAATATTTAGAGTCAAACCATTATTGTCAAAAGCCAGCTTCAAGACTTTAATTATTTAATGCGAATCTTACGAATATAGAATTCGGTGATAAGATTGCTCTTATGTTATAATGATTCCTTATGTCTTTAAAATGGGCATAATGGTTTTATCACCATAATACTTTTCTAATTTTTTTTTTTATCCTTCAGCTAAGCAACCAAATCATTCATCATCCCAAATAATGTCATTCCAAATAAAAATTAACCATTTCAAAGGATCAATGAAAGTTCGTAAGCTGTTATTTCAAACCTCTCCACTCACTCACAAAAGATATGTGAGTTTATAAAATAATATGTATACTTAAACATGGAAATTCTCTTGGCTATATATATTGAATCATCCATCTTACCACAAGGCTTAGTATTATTCTCAAGAAATAATTTCAGAAGTTATTCTTTAGTAACCTAAATAGAGAAAGTGATTTAAACTAAACAATTTTGAAATCATACATCGATAGTAAAGCAAATTTATTTACGCAAGAGTTACCAAAAACTTAAGCAACAAACAATTATACATAAAATGCATTAAAAATAAACCAATTAGAATGTGTTTCAAAAGTTTATAATGTACTCTTTACTCTGCCATTCTAGAACTAGAATGCGTCTCAAGAATACATAAATGAACATTTTACTCACGCCATTCATGATAATTTTTTTTTTTTACATAACAAAGTGATAACAACAACAAAATAAAATAATTAACACAAATATTATATATCAACTATCCTCCCCCCAACCAGATTGAGACATTGTCCTCAATGTCAAAATATAGAAAGAGTAAAATATAGAAGATATCACCTGAAACATCTTTTATTGAAAATTAAACCTGCAACAAAATAAAATAAGCCACACAAAAAAAATAAAACAAGCCACACAAAAAAGCTTAAAAATACATAGAAATAGATAGGCTACAGACGAAGCGTCAAATCTATCCTGCGTTTCTTTTCACTGTTATCAGTATACCAATCTATCTGACTCATTGTTGGATCAGATAGAGGTGTAAAAGCTTGTAGTTCATCGAGTAACTGATCAACAGTTGAAGCAGAAATGAGGATCTGTCGTGCTGCAGATGAGACGAATTGTTTTTCCACCGCATAGTCAAGAAAAGATAACAACCCATTATAAAAACCATCAACGTTTAACAAACCAATGAGTTTTTTATGGATTTGCAATTATGCCCATGAGACAATTTGAAAAATTTCCTCCAATGTTCCGAAACCTCCAGGTAGAGCTATGAAGGCATCAGCATTACGAAGCATAAAAGAAATTCGTTCATGCATTGATGATACCTGTAACTCATCCCCAATTGTTTTTCCTACAATGTCTCCAACAGCTAGAGCTTTTGGTATGATACCCAAAACTCGACTGCCATTATTTTGTGCAGCGGTTGCCACACGTCCCATTAATCCAAGACTACCTCCCCCATATACTAAATGAATATTGCGCTCAGCTAACATCTTACCAAGGGTTTCTGCTGCTTCTATAAACTCACTAGTTTTTCCAGGGCTGGATCCACAAAAGACACAAATTTTTGTGAATTTACGAGTTGATGATCCTTCCATGATTACACTCACCCTCTCTCTTGAATGATTTTGAGTTTGTACAAAGATGCAGAAATAATGCAATGTATTTATAGAGCCAAAAGGTATTGCAAAGTTAAATCACATGGCTATTGCCTTGAAATACAAGATTCAATACCTTTTACCAATTTTCAATTTGTTAGCTGGAAAAGTCACATGGGTTGTCGGCTTAAAATGCAAAATTTTCAAAAAGGATTATAGGTGGTTGATTATTGAAAAGACATTTGAGTTTGAAATGAAACATTTAAAAATAACAGCTATAGTAAATATATACAAGTAGTTGTGATTGTGGCTCACATCTTCCTCTGATTTTACGTCCAGTAACGGCTTAAACGCCCTCTATGGGTCGGGGATAGGCTTCCCATCCAATTTTCTTATAAATTAGCAAACAGGGTCTTTTAAAGTCAGATTCCCGAGACTGTACCGCTCATATTCTTTTAGGAATATGTCCCATAATTCATGAATTGCAATATGCACATATCCACTAGGATGCGTCTCAAGAGTCGATAAGATATTATCTAAAGACTCCTTACTCAGGCCATCCTTAATGAACCTAATTTTATCTTCACGATTTACAGACACCATTTCTAAAGTGCGGCAACGTGTGTTGCAAGTCGTGCGTGCACACTTGTAACAAACATTTAATCGTTTTGCTCTTCATTTTTTTGAAAAAGAGCTTTTAACTAAGCCAGGCATGTAGGAAATTAATGAGTCTGAAAATTCACCTGTCAATCTAACTTTGGCTTCAATTAACCAACGTAAATCAACAGGTATATTCATAATCATTAATAACCTTAATCATTCACATCTTGCTTGGTAAATTTTCTTCAAGGAATTTTGAGGCAATGAGGGAAAACGCTTTTTCAAATTTTTTATAATGTCATCCATTTTTTTTTTTTAAGAAAAGGGGGAAGAAGAGAAGATATCAGTAATTATGGGAAACTGACAAAACCGATTTGAAATATCATGGAGTACCGTTATCCGCCGCTTAACCGGGGTGCAAAACAAAACTTTAACAAAACTACTAAATTAACCTGCAAGTAAAAAAAAAATGTTAGAAGAAGAATAAATATATATAAATATGTAAATATATAAAATAAAGATTAATTGGTCTCGTAACAAGGATCCGACAGGAATGTAAATTGTTCATGAAAAGCTTGGTTTTCTAGAAACGGCTTGAGTCTTTGCCCATTTACCTTAAACACATTCCCATTTCTAGGATTTTCAATGTCAATTGTTCCATAAGGGTACACATGTTTCACAATAAAATGGCCACTCCATCTTGATCTTAATTTTCCAGGGAATATGTGAAGTCGAGAATTATAAAGCAAAACCTTCTGACCAGTGTCAAATGTTTTTCTCTAATTTTTTTTATCATGAAAGGCTTTAATTTTAGCTTTATGAATTTTTGAATTCTCATATGCATCATTTCTCAATTCTTCAAGTTCATTTATTTGTAATTTACGTATGTGTCCAGCAGAATCAAGATTTTCATTGAAAGTTTTAATAGCCCAGTAGGCTTTATGCTCAAGTTCCACAGGTAAGTGACAAGGTTTTCCATAAACTATCCTATAGGGAGACATACCCAATGAAGTTTTAAAAGCAGTTCTATAAGCCCACAGTGCATCATTTAGTCTTAAAGACCAATCTTTGCGATTTGGGTTTACAGTTTTTTCTAAAATTTGTTTTATCTCCCTATTTGATAATTCAACTTGTCCACTTGTCTGAGGATGATAAGGGGTGGAAACTTTATGAGTAATACCATATTTTTTCACTAATGTTTCAAATGGTCTATTACAAAAATGCTTACCCCTATCACTTATAATGGCTCGAGGGATTCCAAATCGACTTAAGATATTTTCTTTCAAAAATTTCATGACTGTTTTATGGTCATTATGTCGACATGGAATAGCCTCAATCCATTTTGAGACATAATCTACTGCAACTAAGATATACGTAAATCCAAATGATAACGGAAATGGTCCCATGAAATCTATCCCCCAACAATCAAAGATTTCAATAACAAGAATGGGGTTCAAAGGCATCATGTTTCGTTTTGAAATTGATCCCAACTTTTGACAATTTTCACAAGTTATACAAAATGCATGTGTATCTTTAAATAAAGTGGGCCAATAAAATCCACACTGTAAGATTTTTGCAGCTGTTTTCTTTGATGAGAAATGTCCCCCACATGCTTCAGAATGACAAAATTCAATAATTTTATTTACCTCATTGTCGGGTATGCATCTTCGAAATATTTGATCACGACAATATTTAAAGAGATAAGGATCATCCCAATAAAACTTTCTCACCTCCGTTAAAAATTTTCTTTTGTCTTGAGCATTCCATTGAGGTGGCATTTCTCCTGTTACAAGAAAATTAACAATATTAGCATACCAGGGCATTGTAACAGTAGAAAATAAAAATTCATCGGGAAAAGAATCATTAATAGGTGTTATTTCTGTTGATGAATCTGGTGTGAGTCTTGATAAGTGATCTGCAACAACATTTTCAGCTCCCTTCTTATCCTTGATAGTGATAATAAATTCTTGAAGCAATAGAATCCATCGAATCAGTCTTGGTTTTGCATCCTGTTTTGACATTAAGTACCTTACAGCAGCATGGTCAGTAAATACAATAGTTGAAGAATCAATTAAGTAAGAACGAAATTTGTCTAATGCAAATATTACAACAAGTAGTTCTTTTTCAGTTGTTGTGTAATTCATTTGTGCACTGTTTAAAGTTCTACTCGCGTAATAAATTACATAGGATTTACCTTCCTTTCTTTGTCCTAATACAGCACCAACAGCATAGTCACTAGCATCACACATGAGCTCAAAAAGTAAAGACCAGTCAGGAGATTGTATGATAGGAGCAGATGTTAAGAGGCCAATTAATTTTTCAAATGAATTTTGACACTCTTGAGTCCACTTAAATGATACATCTTTTGCTAAGAGGTTACAAAGAGGTTTAGATATAGCACTAAAGTTTTTTATGAACCTCCTATAGAATCCAGCATGTCCTAAAAAGGATCGGACTTCTCTGACTGTTTTTGGTGGAGGCAAATATGTAATGAGTTCGACTTTTGCCTTATCCACTTCAATTCCTTTAGAAGATACTATATGTCCCAAAACAATTCCAGAAGTAACCATGTAGTGACATTTTTTCCAGTTCAATACAAGACTCTTTTCTTCACATCTTTTTAAGACCTTTTCTAAGTTTTCAAGACAATTATCAAAAGAATTTCCAAACACAGTTAAATCATCCATGAAAACTTCTAAATAATGCTCAATCATGTCACTAAAAATGCTTAACATACATCTCTGAAATGTTGTTGGGGCATTACAAAGTCCAAAGGGCATTCTTCTAAAAGCAAAGGTTCCAAAAGGACATGTGAATGTAGTCTTTTCTTGGTCTTCTAGTGCTATAGGAATTTGATAATAGCCAGAGTAATGTTGTGTGTTTTCTATAACACAAATTAGCGCAAGTGCACGTTGTCACAACAAGTAATATATAATGAGAAAAGTGTCGATCCCACAGAGAATGATTTATCTTTTCTAGTTTAAGTACTGAAATGGTGTCTTTCTACTATTATCCAGAAAATGATTTAATGTATGAGATTAAACTACTCAAGTAAAAGAAAAACTTAATTATGCTAAGTGATAAATTAAATTATCAACAAATTATATTCAATATGAGAAATCCTAGGATTACAAACTATCCCCCATTATGCAAATAAATTCAGCAGAATCTCTTTTAGGTCTATTGGTTCTCAACTTGATATATTGAACAAAACACTCAACACATCACAAGCCTCTTTTGCAAGTCAAGTGAATCTATTCCATCCAATCAAATATCTATATGTCTATGATAAATAAATTGAACAAAATTCATTAAGCACAAGTTTTATGAGCCATACATGCCTTATGAGTATATGTCTATCTCATATGAAACTCAAGTGTACTACACTATGATCATGCATCAATATGCTTAAGACTAAATACCTAAATGCCTTTGTCAAGTTTATTTAAGCATTTCTAGATCAATTTAACTACTAGCCAAGTAATCAAATAGCATTAAGCACAAGCACAATGAATATATCAAAAGCTGAATTAATACCATAAAAGAGAGAGCTAAAATCCATCACAAATGAGTTCAAGGATGTAATCCTAGATTAATGAAATTAGCTCATCATTAAACTACACAATCTTGAAGCTAATTCCATCAATACATGTAAACTAAACATCTTACAACAAGTAAAGAATCAAATAAAAGAAGACATCCCTGTCAAATGTCTTTGAAGTTGAAGCTTGCTTTCCTCCTCTTTGATTTCTCCAAACTTAGAAGTTAGGTGTTTCTTTGTGTTTCTAGCTGCTGTCCCAACTAGAGTCCCCTTCAAAATGTAAGTTTTGAGCAAATAAATAGGTAAGAGCACGGAATTAGGGCGCATTTTGGGTTGCTTTTGGGGTTCTTGATTTTCAGGAACCTGTCACATTTTGTTGTCCAGGTCCCGGCGCCGCGGCGCTGCGATTTGGCGCTGCGGCGCTCACTTTCTGCAATCGGCGCCGCGGCGCTGAAATCCAGTGCTGCGGTGCTGCACTGTAGCAACAGTGGTACTGTAGCAGTGTACTGTAGCAACAATGCCTCCATTTGTATTTTTATTTCTAATGCTCCGATTTGCGTCCGTTTTCCGATATTTTTGCTCTGATAATGATTAAACCTTTAAAGCAATACAACGATGCATAAATAGCCAAATTATGAGATAAATTGAACAAATATCAAGTTAGGAAGATAAAATAGTTTATACAATTACGTCTTATCAAATACCCCCAAACTTAAATACTTGCTCGTCCTCGAGTAAAAAGGCACACACACCACACTAACAATGAAAACAAACCATAAAAAGATATAAAACATTGGGTCGGCAAAAAATTAGTAATTTGTCTCAAAAATTTCTCATGACTACTATCCTAAAGGAAATTCTAAATATCATAACCGTTCAACATGTTAATCCAACACTTATTCAAACCCATAAGTGACCTACTTGGTGTGTGTGTGTGAATAGCTAAAATCATTAGTAGCATGCGCTCGGATTATTTTATGCACATAAGATAATGAAATGATCTCTATGAGATTTTTGCTTTTATTTAACACTCCATATGCTTGTTTTTCGCATCACTCTCCACTAATGTAGGCACACACATAATCAAGGATCAAATAGGACTTTAGTTAGCTTGTAATACATGGCTAGGGTGAGGGTATGATAAAATGGATCGATTTTGGCTCAACTTACACCATAAACACACATTCCTCTTGAGGTTACTCAAACCCAACCATTGTTTTCCACCCAATTTCCCCTAAACTTATTTCTTTGATTCCCTAGCTATTATGTTGCTCTTCTTTTCTTTTTATTTAAGCTAGGGGTATAGCAAACTCAATTTTTCTTTTCTTTTCGTTTCTTTCTTTTTTTTATTTATTTATTTTATCAAATAAGTCACTATACCCCCAAACTTAAGCTTTTCATATTTGAACAACCAACATTTATAACTAAACCCATAGCTCTTCTTTAATTCACCCATTCATTTATAAATGTTCACACAACTCTTTAAAAGAAGTGCTATACTTATGGCGTGATGGGTACTATGAAGGATAATAAAAGTAAAGGCTAAGGTAATGATATAGTTAGCAAGGAAAAATGATAATTAGGCTCAACGGGGGTGACTACGGTCAAAATTAAACATAGGTTGGCTTGAAAGGCTCAATCGGTCCAAAAATGGCCTAAAATCATATCCCTAATTATGTATGCCCTAGGATTTCACCTTGAGTGATGCTCCAACAAGTTCTAGAGTGTTCTTGAGACCATATTTATTCTTGTAGTGCATAAAAGTCTTCTAAGTAAGCATAAAACTAAATAATTCTAACTATGTGCTCGAAATATCAAGTGGTCACAAAGTGAAGCTGAACTTATCCTAGATTACCAAGTAAACAATCACAATATTCATTGTTTCCAAAAGAACATAGCATTTGAAATCATGTTTCTATTTCATATCATTGACTACTAATCATTCAATCAACCCACAACTGAACACTAAAATGAAAGAAAACAAACAAAACAAAAAAAAAAATTATGCAAAACAAACAACTAAAAAGACAATTAAAAACAAAACAAATAAATAAACACAACTAAAAACAGAACAAATGGGAAAGTGTTTCCCTGTCCCCCAAACTTACTATCCGACATGTCCTCATGGCAAAACAAAAAGAAACGTAAGACAAAAAGCATAGAAATACTCCCCAAAAATAGAGTGCGGGCATTAGTCGTCATCTGTTGCTGTCGCATCCTCATCTTCGCTATTTCTGGTAGCATCTGCATCCTCAGGGTCGATGCCGTCATCAGCATCATCATTCAACTCAGCTGGTGGTGGCGCAGTGTAAACTGGATGCTGTGGGAGTGAGGAAATATCAATTCCAAAATGGGCTGCCTGTATAGAAACCCACTGAGCACACCATTGTTGATGGGCAATGAACTGCTGCTGATGTGCTTCAATCTGCCGCTCAATTTCATCCAATCGAAATTGTACTGCCTCCGGATTGGAAGAGGAAGATGCCTGCAATGATGGTCGCGTAGGTGCCCTGGACCTATGCCCACCTTGGCCACAACGAGCGTGCACGTTGGTTACCGTGCTAGAGGTTATAGCTTGGCCAGGCTGTAATATCTATTCCGAAGAACTCCACTTGACTCCAGCTTGAGCACATAATGCTGTAATTAGAGAAGGGCAGTATAACCCGAGCTTGCTGCTTTCACTGCAATGAAGAATGCTATTCTTGATCACTCGCCCAACATCAATAGATTTTCCTGTCATGATGGCATATAACAAGACTGCACGTTGCTTGTTTACACTGCTGAAATGTTTGACAGGCATTAGTCGTGCCCCAATAAAATAATGCCATGTTTTCTCATCCTTGCCCATGTATTTTGCTGAAAAAGATATTGGAAGAGGACCACCCAGTTTCCATTCTGCCTCGGCGGAGCATAACTGTCTAATGATTTCCTCATAATCCGGATCACGTAGCATCTTGTGAAAATCATCATCCCCGATTGATGGTGTTTTAAGGAATTTGTTAATGCTGGCACAGTCAATAGCTACCTGCTTACCTCTCACATATACCAGCAAGTTTGAATGTTCCTTAATATTCGCATAAAATTCTCGCACAGTTGGTAGTACAGCCTCTCCTAGCTTAGTGCACAATTTCTTCCATCCCCTGGATTCAATGACTCTTGCTACACTGGGATAACTTCCCTCTAAAAGGTTAAAACCTCGCTCAGGAATAACCGATCGCTTCACAATTGATTTAGCATAACGCTCAGATGCTTCTAAGGAGACAAACTTGCTGCTGTCAAAACTAGGTGAGGCCATTTTTGTGGTTTTCATTTTCTTAGGAGCCATTTTGCTAAGAACACCAATTTGCCAACTAAAACCCCTCCACCAATCTCCTTAATTGTCACAAGTCTACATTCCAATCAAATTAGCTAAAATTTCTACACATAGAATAATGAATTAAGTCTTCACAATTCTAAAACAATTCCAACACAATGACAACACAAATCCAACATAATTTCAACCCAACTTCAACATAATTTCAACATAATTTCAACACAATTTCAACACAATTTCAACATAATGCCAACACAAATCCAACACAATTCCAACATAGTTTCAACATAATTTCAACATAAATTCAACATAAATCCAACACAATTTCAACACAATTTCAACACAATTTCAACACAATTTCAACATAATGCCAATATAATTTCAACATAAATCCAATACAATTTCAACACAATTTCAACACAATTTCAACATAATGCCAATATAATTTTAACATAAATCCAACACAATTCCAACATAGTTTCAACATAATTTCAACATAAATTCAACATAAATCCAACACAATTTTAACACAAATCCATCATAATCTCAATGCAAGAATTCAAGGTTAAACACAATGCTTTCATTTTACTACTCACAAATTAATCCAACAATTGCATAATGGAAGTAGAATAAAGAAAGAATCAATGTAAAATAAGAGATTAGAGACAAGATTGTTTACCTTGTGAGTTTAATCCACCGAAATTTGAGATTGGGAGAACTTTGTTAATTTGTTGTGGAAAATGCAATTTGATGGAATTTGTGATGATGAAGTTTGTGAAATGGTGTTTAGAGTGTGTTTTGATGTTGATTTTAGCTGAAAATTTAATGGGTAAGGTTGGATTTGAGATTATGAATTGGGGTGGGTTGAGAGGTTTGAGAAATTCTAGGGTTAGCAAGAGAGAGAGAGCATGAGAAATGGGGAAAAATCGGGGCAAATGCCCCTTTTTTTTTTTTTTTTCGCTGCAGCGCCGCGGCGCTGGTGCCTGGGAAATTCCCAGGTGCCAGCGCTGCAGCACTGGATTCCAGTGCTGCGGCACTGAGTCTCTGGAAGTGGCGCCGCGGCGCTCAATTTGAGCGCCGCGGCGCTCATTCCTTGCAATTTTTTTTTTTAAATAATAAATGCCAATACTAATGCAACACATATTTACCTTGGGTTGCCTCCCAACTAGCGCCTGCTTTTTCATCTCTGGCTAGACGTTATGCTTGTGAATCACTCCGATTCCACAAACATAATGGAGGTACTTTGACGGTTGAAATCTCCACCATAGTAATGCTTGAGACGTTGGCCATTTACCTTAAAAGTTATTCCTTTTTCTTCATCTTCAATATCAACAGCTCCGTGTGGGTATACTTTGGCTACTCTAAATGGACCAGACCATCTAGATTTGAGCTTCCCAGGGAATAGCTTAAGTCGGGAATTAAATAATAGTACTTGCTGATTGATTTCAAATGAGCGTTGTGCTATTCTTTTGTCATGCCATCTTTTCACCTTTTCTTTGTACAGCTTGGCGTTCTCATAAGCTTGTAGCCGAAATTCATCCAATTCATTCAGTTGTTGCATTCTTTTCTCTCCAATTGCTGTCAAGTCAAAATTTAATGACTTGATTGCCCAATAGGCCTTATGTTCTAACTCCACAGGCAAATGACATGATTTGCCAAATATCATCTGATATGGTGACGTACCAATGGGCGTTTTGTATGCTGTACGATATGCCCAGATTGCGTCATCAAGCCTTATTGCCCAATCCTTGCGATTTGGCTTGACTACCTTCTCAAGGATTCTCTTCACTTCTCGATTGGAAACCTCAGCTTGTCCATTTGTTTGTGGATGATAGGCAGTGGCGATCTTGTGTTTAACTCCATATTTCTGAAGCAGTGCGGAGAATGATTTATTACAAAAATGCGATCCCTCGTCACTGACGATTGCTCGTGGTGTACCGAAACGGGTAAGTATATTCTTCCTCAGAAATCGCAACACCACCTTTGCATCATTAGTTGGCAAGGCAACTGCTTCGACCCACTTGGACACATAATCAACAGCCAATAGAATGTATTTCTGACCATTTGATGGAATGAATGGTCCCATGAAGTCAATCCCTCAAACATCAAAAATTTCAACTTCTAATATGTTTTGCAGAGGCATTTCCTGCTTTTTTGACATGCTTCCTGCTCTTTGGCACCTGTCACATCTTAAAACAAAAAAATGTGCATCTTTAAATAAAGAAGGCCAATAAAAACCAGATTGCAATACCTTTGAAGCTGTTTTGTCTCTGCGAAAATGTCCAGCATAATCAGATGAATGACAATGCATGAGTATGTCTTCAATTTCTTCCTCTGGCACACATCTTCGAATCATTTGGTCTGCACATTGCTTAAACAAAAGAGGTTCATCCCAGAAATATGATTTGACATCATGCAAGAACTTCTTCTTCTGTTGGTAACTCAAGTCCGGAGGAAGGATTCCGCTGGCCAAGTAGTTAACATAATCTGCATACCATGGTAGATTGAGGTTTTCTACTAATAAGAGTTGCTCATCAGGAAAGGAATCATTAATTAATGTCTCATCATCAATTTGTTGTCCACCCTCTAAGCGAGATAAATGGTCTGCCACCTGATTTTCTGAACCTTTCTTGTCCTTGATTTCCAAATCAAATTCTTGAAGTAATAGCACCCATCTGATCAGTCTCGGTTTTGCCTCTTTCTTGCTAATCAAATACTTGATAGCAGAATGATCTGTAAAGACTGTCACCTTAACACCAATTAAATATGCTTTGAACTTGTCAAAGGCAAATACAACAGCCAACAACTCTTTCTCTGTAGTCGTATAATTGTTCTGAGCATCATTCAACGTTTTGCTTGCATAATAAATGGTGTGGAAAACCTTGTTTTTGCGTTGCCCCAATACTGCACCTACTGCAATATCACTAGCGTCACACATTACTTCGAAGGGCATGGTCCAATCTGGTGCGACAATGACTGGGGCTGAAATAAGCTTCCTTTTCAACACCTCAAATGCATCGTTACATGCTTGATCAAAGATGAATTTTGCATCCTTCTCCAACAAGCTACACAACGGCTTAGAAATTTTTGAAAGTCTTTTATGAATCTTCTATAAAAGCCTGCATGACCAAGGAAACTTCTTACTCCCTTAACATTTGCTGGTGGTGGAAACTTCTCAATGGCTTCAATTTTTGCTCTGTCAACTTCTATTCCTCTTGAAGAGATCTTATGTCCCAAGACAATCCCCTCTTTCACCATGAAGTGGCACTTTTCCCAATTCAGTACCAAGTTAGTTTCTTCACATCTTTGTAGCACAAATGCTAAGTTCTTCAAACATACATCAAACGAATCCCCAAAAATTGAGAAATCGTCCATAAACACTTCCAAGAACTGCTCCACAATATTAGAAAAGATTGCTATCATGCATCGTTGAAACGTTGCGGGTGCGTTGCATAATCCGAAAGGCATCCTTCGGAATGCAAATGTACCGTATGGACAAGTGAAGGTAGTCTTTTCTTGATCTTCTGGTGCTATAGCTATCTGATTGTAGCCAGAATAACCATCCAAAAAACAGTAAAATTCATGCCCTGAAAGTCTATCCAGCATCTGATCGATGAAGGGCAATGGAAAATGATCCTTCCTTGTGGCTTTGTTCAATTTTCTGTAATCCATACACACTCTCCATCCAGTTACTGTACGTGTTGGAAGTAGTTCATTGCTTGAATTAGTTATGACAGTGACCCCACCCTTCTTTGGTACACATTGAACTGGACTTACCCATGAGCTGTCAGAAATTGGGTAAATAATTCCTGCATCAAGCCACTTAATAATCTCTTTCTTTACTACTTCTTTCATCACTGGGTTCAGTCTTCTTTGGTGCTCAATCGAAGACGTTTACTCATCTTCTAACAATATCTTATGCATGCAGAATGAAGGACTGATTCCTTTGATGTCTGCAATTGTCCATCCCAATGCCTTCTTGTACGTCCGCAGTATTCTAAGCAACTTCTCTTCTTGTGTTTCATTCAATGTAGCAGATATTATTACAGGAAGTGTTGAGGATGGACCGAGGAATGCATACCGTAAATGGTTAGGCAAGGGTTTGAGCTCAAGTGTTGGCAGTTTTTCTGTCGAAGGTTTGGTTCTTGCTTCCATATTTTCTGATTCTTCAAGCACTTTAAATCTGAAACTCTTGTGCTCTTGGTGGGGTGTAGAATTCAAAGCATTGAGATAATCCAGTGCTTCCTGATCTTCCACTTCATTCCCATTCATGACTGCATTTTCTAGAGAGTCTTGGCTGGAGTGATTGTTGAAAATCCTTTGAATCTCTCTGTCAATAATGTTGATGCTGTAACATTCATCTGCTTCTTTGGGAAATTTCATAGCTTTGAACACATTAAACGTCACCTCTTCATCTTGCACTCTCATAGTAAGTTCTCCCTTTTGGACATCAATCAAAGTTCTACCAGTAGCTAAGAAAGGTCTTCCCAAAATGATTGGAATTTCAAGATCCTCTTCCATATCCAACACAATGAAGTCAGCTGGGAATATAAATTTATCTACCTTAACTAACACATCTTCAATCACACCTTTAGGGTATGTGAGTGAACGATCTGCAAGTTGTAAAGTAACATTTGTAGACTTGGCTTCCCCCAATCCTAGCTGGTTGTAGATAGACAAAGGCATCAAATTTATGCTAGCCCCTAGATCACATAAAGCTTTACCAAAATACCGGTTTCTAATTGTGCATGGAATGGTAAAACTTCCTGGATCCTTGAGCTTTGGAGGCAATTTTTTCTGCAATATTGCACTGCATTCTTCTGTCAACGCTACAGTTTCATACTCGTCCAGCTTCTTTTTCCTTGAAAGAATGTCCTTCATGAATTTAACATAGCTAGGCATTTGCTCTAATGCATCTGCAAATGGTATGTTAATGTGCAGTTTCTTAAAAATTTCCAGAAACTTTGTAAACTGCTTCTCTTTCTTTTGCTTCTGTAGTCGCTGAGGAAATGGTGGTGGTTTATAAGGCTGCACCTTCTCTTTCTGTATAACCTTTTCTTTTGCTGCATTATCTTCTTGTTTTTCATTCCCCTTTTCAGAATTTTCTGCACTTGCAGAATTTTCTGCATCTGCAGAATTTTCTGCATTTTCTGCATCTGCAGAATTTTCTGCATTTGCTGATGGTTTAGGTCTTCCCACAATGTTTTGCATTTCTTTACCGCTTCTCAATGTTACTGATTTGCATTGCTCTCTATCACCTTTTGGATTAACTTCCGTGTTACTCGGTAGCGAGCCTTGAGGACGGTTGTTCATTGCAGAAGCTAATTGACCAACTTGGTTTTCTAAGGTGCGAAGAGATGCTGATTGGCTTTGCAAAAGCTGGTCAGTTTGCCTTATGTATTGAATTAACAATTCCACAACACCAGGTTTCTTTTCTTGCTGAAATTGTTGCTGCTGCCGCTGCATTTGAAATCCGGGTGGACTCATGGATTTTGAGAATTGCCCTTGGTTATTATTATTCCAAGAAAAATTTGGATGATTCCTCCACCCTGGATTGTAAACATTCGAGTTGGGATTATGCTGCTGTCGATTGTAACTCCCCACATATTGTGCTGTCTCCATGCATAGACCATTTTGGTGATTATCTCCACAAAAATCACAAGTTGGTGGTTGGCTCTTTACTGCATTGACTCCAAGTGTATCCATCTTCTTAGCCAACAAACTAACTTGTGCTGTCAAAGAAGTGAGTGCATCAATTTCATGCACACCAGCAACTTTTCTAGGATTCACTCTTTCTGATGGCCATTGGTAGCTGTTGGAGGCCATTTCTTCCAACAAGTCATATGCCACATCTGTGGACTTGCTCATTAACGCCCCTCCAGCTGCTGCATCTACAATCGTTCTTAAATGTCCCACCAATCCATTATAAAATGTTTGCACCAACAACCATTTGGGAACTCCATGATGTGGACACTTTCTCAGCATATCCTTAAATCTCTCCCATGATTCATACAATGATTCTGACTCATGTTGTACAAAAGTGGTAATATCATTACGCATCTTTGCAGTTTTGGCCGGTGGGAAGAACTTGGCTAAGAACTTTTGTGCCAAATCATCCCATGTTGTTATTGAACCGGATGGTGATGATATTAACCAACTTTTTGCTTTGTCCCTCAAGGAGAATGGAAACAACCTGAGTCTTATGGCATCATCTGACACGCCATTGTATTTGAATGTGTCACAAATTTCTAAGAAATTTGTGATATGCTCGTTGGGATCATCATTCGGGAAGCCGCTGAACTGCACTGATTCTTTAAGCATTTGAATAGTTCTAGGCTTGATTTCAAAATTATTAGCATTGATATTTGGCCTGCGAATGCTTGAGTGTATGCCATTCACCCAAGGAACTGCATAGTCTCTTAAGGCTCTTGGCTCTTCACAAATATTCTGGTTTTGCTCTTCCATGCTAGTCACTTGGTTCTGGTCTCGTCGTAATCTTCTTAGTGTCCTCTCAATTTCAGGATCAAAGTATGCTAGATCAACGCTCTTAGAACGTCTCATACACACCTGAAATTTCTGCAAACAAAAACAGAAATCTGAATTAACACCAGAAAAGACTTATATCAGTATTAAAATAAGAAAAAAATTTCATTCCCCGGCAACGGCACCAAAAACTTGTTGTGTGTTTTCTATAACACAAATTAGCGCAAGTGCACGTTGTCGCAACAAGTAATATATAATGAGAAAAGTGTCGATCCCACAGAGAATGATTTATCTTTTCTAGTTTAAGTACTGAAATGGTGTCTTTCTACTATTATCCAGAAAATGATTTAATGTATGAGATTAAACTACTCAAGTAAAAGAAAAACATAATTATGCTAAGTGATAAATTAAATTACCAACAAATTATATTCAATATGAGAAATCCTAGGATTACAAACTATCCCCCATTATGCAAATAAATTCAGCAGAATCTCTTTTAGGTCTATTGGTTCTCAACTTGATATATTGAACAAAACACTCAACACATCACAAGCCTCTTTTGCAGGTCAAGTGAATCTATTCCATCCAATCAAATATCTATATGTCTATGATAAATAAATTGAACAAAATTCATTAAGCACAAGTTTTATGAGCCATACATGCCTTATGAGTATATGTCTATCTCATATGAAACTCAAGTGTACTACACTATGATCATGCATCAATATGCTTAAGACTAAATACCTAAATGCCTTTGTCAAGTTTATTTAAGCATTTCTAGATCAATTTAACTACTAGCCAAGTAATCAAATAGCATTAAGCACAAGCACAATGAATATATCAAAAGCTGAATTAATACCATAAAAGAGAGAGCTAAAATCCATCACAAATGAGTTCAAGGATGTAATCCTAGATTAATGAAATTAGCTCATCATTAAACTACACAATCTTGAAGCTAATTCCATCAATACATGTAAACTAAACATCATACAACAAGTAAAGAATCAAAGAAAAGAAGACATCCCTGTCAAATGTCTTTGAAGTTGAAGCTTGCTTTCCTCCTCTTTGATTTCTCCAAACTTAGAAGTTAAGTGTTTCTTTGTGTTTCTAGCTGCTGTCCCAACTAGAGTCCCCTTCAAAATGTAAGTTTTGAGCAAATAAATAGGTAAGAGCACGAAATTAGGGCGCATTTTGGGTTGCTTTTGGGGTTCCTGATTTTCAGGAACCTGTCACATTTTGTTGTCCAGGTCCCGGCGCCGCGGCGCTGCGATTTGGCGCTGCAGCGCTCACTTTCTGCAATCGGCGCCGCGGCGCTGAAATCCAGTGCTGCACTGTAGCAACAGTGGTACTGTAGCAGTGTACTGTAGCAACAGTGCCTCCATTTGTATTTTTATTTCTAATGCTCCGATTTGCGTCCGTTTTCCGGTATTTTTGCTCCGATAATGATTAAACCTTTAAAGCAATACAACGATGCATAAATAGCCAAATTATTGAGATAAATTGAACAAATATCAAGTTAGGAAGATAAAATAGTTTATACAATTACGCCTTATCAAGTAACCATCTAGAAAGCAATAGTAGGGATGTCGTGCTACTCTTTCTATAATCTGATCAAGGAATGGTAAAGGAAAATGGTCTTTTCTAGTGGCCAAGTTCAATTTTCTATAATCTATGCACATCCTCCAACTAGATGAGACTCGAGTTGGTATTAACTCACCTTTTTCATTTCAATGACTGTGATTCCAGATTTTTTTGGTACTACCTGAGTAGGACTTACCCACTTACTATCTGAGATCGGATAGATAATTCCTACTTCAAGTAATTTGAGAACTTCAGCTCTCACTACCTCTTTCATATGTGGATTTAATCTCCTTTGAGGTTGTTGGAAAGTTTTGGCATTATCCTCTAGGTGTATTCTGTGTGTGCAAATCAAAGGATTAATACCATTTATGTCTTTTAAAGTCCACCCAATTGCATTTTTATGCATTTTCAATAATTCAATCAACTTATCTTCTTGTTCACTTGTGAGTGTAGAAGCGATTACCACCGGGTAAGTTTGTTTCTCTCCAAGAAATGCATATTTCAGTCCTTCAGGCAGAGGTTTTAACTCCAACTTTGAAATTTCGTTCTTTTTATCCTCATTTTCTCCCAATTCTTCAAACTTTAGTTTCCATCTTTTATTTTCAATCACCTGTGCACAGTCAAGTAAAGAACATATGTCAGAGATTTCAGGATCTAATTGTATATTTGACTCAAATGAATTTATTAAACACATTTCTAAGGGATCGGTAGAACTCCCTTTTTGAATATGATCCTCCACAATCGTTTCAATCATGTCACCTTCTTCACTTTCATCCTCCTCTTCATATGGTTGCTTACACATATTAAAAACATTGAGTTTAAGTGTCATGTTTCCAAATGAAAGCTTCATTACTCCATTCCTGCAATTAATCAAAGCGTTAGAAGTTGCTAAAAATGGACGACCTAAAATAACAGGTATCGGATTACATCCTTTAACAGGTTCTGTGTCCAAGACGATAAAATCCACAGGATATATGAATTTATCAACTTGAACTAAGACATCCTCCACTGTCCCTCTTGGTACTTTTATTGATCTATCAGCAAGTAAAAGAGTTACAGATGTTGATTTTAACTCCCCGAGATTGAGCTGCTGATAAACTGAATACGGCAATAAATTCACACTAGCACCAAGATCAAGTAAGGCTTGTTCAATTTTATGACTTTCAATAATACATGAAATTGTAGGACAACCAGGGTCTTTATATTTCAAAGAATTATTGTACTGAAGAATGGCACTTACTTGTTCAGCTAAAAATGCTTTCTTTTTCACATTCAGTTTTCTTTTTACTGTGCATAAGTCTTTCAAAAATTTTGTATAAGATGGAACCTGTTTAATAGCATCCAGTAAAGGAATATTAACTTTTACCTGTTTGAAGATTTCAAAAATTTCAGGATTGTGATTCATCTTCTTAGTATTACGTAATGCATGAGGAAATGGGGGTGGAGGTGAAGGTTTGGTGTTTTCTTCATTAAGTGTAGGTTCAACACTTTCCTTGCCCTTAGAGATTGATTCATCGCTCTCATGAGGTTCAGGAATTTCTTTTTCAACAATTTTACCACTCCGAAGAGTGATAACTGCTTTAACTTGATCCATGTGTTGGCTTCCTGAACTACATGCATTTGAGTTATGTTGTCCTTTGGGGTTTGGCTGTGGTTGAGAAGGAAATTTTCCTTTCTCATGAATGTTCAGTGCAGATGCAAATTTAGCAAGAGTATCTTTCAAATCAGCAAATGTTTGAGCATTTTGAGAATTAACAGACTCTTGTTTTTCAATGAATGTATGCAAGGTTTCTTCAAGATTTTTCCTAGGAGGTGGGACATATGGTGCATAACCTTGATGATTTTGAAAGTTTTGGTGTGGTTGGAAAGGTGGTTGCGAAGCCTGTGCTTGAGTGTCATTCCTCCAACTAAAATTCGGGTGATTTCGCCATCCAGGATTATAGTTTTGTGAATATGGGTTATTGTTTGACCGTTTGAACGTGTTTAAAACATTGGCTTGTTCATGGAGACATTCCCTAAATGCAGGCAAAGTTGGGCAATCATTGGTAGGGTGATCATGGGTTTCACAAATGTGACACACAATTTCTTGAACAGATTTTATTTGACCACTCTTTTTCATTTCTAAGGTTTCGACTTTTCTAGCAAGGGATGCTAATTTGGCTTGAAGGTCATGGTCTTCCTTAAGATGATAAATACCCCACTAGATGTAGTGGTTTGATTTTTGCTAGGTGCCTCACAGGTACCAGCAGTGTCCCAATTTTGAGCATTTTCTGCTAGTAAGTCAAGATAGTTCATTGCCTCTTCTGGGTCTTTTTCCTCAAATGTTCCATTACACATCATTTCTACCATTTGCCTAACTTGGGGTGTTAAGCCCTCATAGAAATTTGAGACTACTCTCCATGTTTCAAAACCATGATGGGGACAGGTATTAAGTAATTCTTTATACCTTTCCCAACATTGGTAAAGGGTCTCTCCTAGTTTTTGGGCAAAAGTGGTGATTTGTCTTTTGAAAGAATTTGTTCTATGGGAGGGAAAAAACTTTTTCAGGAATTGTTGTTGCATCTCGTCCCATAAAGAAATGGATCCTGGCCTAAGGTTTTGTAGCCATGTTTTAGCTTTATCTTTTAAAGAAAAAGGGAAAAGCTTAAGTCGAATTGTGTTCATACTACAATTTTGATCATTATACGTGTTACACACTTCTTCAAATTCTCTTAGATGTAGATAAGGGTTCTCTGCATCTAAGCCATGAAAAGTGGGTAAAAGTTGGATAATGCCTGGCTTAAAATTAAAATGCGTTGCATCCGGTGGAAAAATTAAGCAAGATGGTGCACCGATTCGTGTAGGGTTCATAGTCTCTAAGTGTCCTAGGTCTGTTATGGTCATTATGTTGGGACTGATTGTCCCCTAGGTCTATGAGTCCCTCAATTTGATTTTCGCTCATGGTGTTACTTGGTGAAGAATGAGAAGATGAAGGAGAATCTAACAAATTATCAAATGAAGTTTTGAAATTACCTTTTACTAAACGATGAGAATTAGGATCTCGAAACCAACCGCTCATAAAAAGAAACAAAACAAAATACAATAACAATAATACAAATAAAATATTAAACACAGGTAAATAAAATAAAATATTACACACAAGTAAATAAAATATGTAAAACTAAAAGCAAAATAAAGATAAATAATTAGAAGTTAGATTAGTGATGTTAGATTATATAATAAAAAGTTAATAAATAAATAGTAGGAGGCTTAGCCTTCCATTAAAATAAAAAGCGAAAATAAAAGGCGAATAATAAATAAAGTAAAGTACGTTAGGAGGCTCGGCCTTCCATGAAAATTAAAAAAAAAACTAAAATAAAAAGTAAAAAATAATAAATAAACGAAATAAAGAGTAGGAGGCTCAGCCTTCCGCGAAAATAAAAACAGAATAATAATAAAGTACGTTAGGAGGCTCGGCCTTCCATGAAAAAAAAAAAAAAAAAAACGAATAATAAATAACGAGTAGGAGGCTCAGCCTTCCATGAAAATAAAATAAATAAACAAACAATAACAAAACAAAATATTAACGTTACCTCCCCGGCAACGGCGCCAAAAACTTGACACGTCCAGAATATAGAAGTTATTCCCAAGTGCAGGATTGTCGAAGTAATAAATAACCCGATGAGAACGCGGTCGATCCACAGGGAAGTAGAATTAAAATTACAAATTATAAACACTTTAAAGATAATTAATGCAGTATAAGATGTTTGTAAATATTATTTCAATTAACCAATTCAAATAAAAAGCTAAGGTTACGGGGATTCACTCTTGGCATAAGAAGTAAGAATATATTTAACTTTTTATTTTTTTATAACTCAATTGGAATCCTCACACAAAGGAGGTTCCAACCGGAAAATATAGCAATTAAAGTTCATTATCATTTATATATTGATTAGTATTTATTTCTTTCAATTATTATACACCAAATCTTATAAATGGGTTCAAGTATTTATTATGCCAATCTTTATATTTGTCTACAATAAATTAAGACTCCCACTTTACAAGAAAGGTTATATAAACCAAATCTTGTAAATGGTTTCAATAATTTATTGTGCCAAGTATTAAGTTTGTCAATAATAAATCAAGAATCACCACTTTAGAAGAAATGGTATTAATTCTACAAACAAAATAAATACATCATATATAAATTTACATAACTTAAAAATGAAGCATTAAATTCATGAATAAATATTAAACATATCTTATTACCTTGCCAAGAGCTTCACCCTTTCACCTTAGCTTAAACAAAATTATTTGGACATAATAAAACTAAATGAAAAGAAAAGAAATGGAAGAAGAAATAACATGACTTAATAGTAAACAAGAGAAATAATAGTACAAGGAAATGGATACAAAGGAAAAGTATTTTGAACTAAATTCTAACTTTCTAATTACATTCTTTAGGCATAAACAAGTCACCTATTTATAGAAAAACATGGATAAATCGAGACAAATTTGGAGGGAACCACTTGGTTGATGAAAGTCAAGAATGGTGGCAAAATAATTTGCATTCATTATCACTTGGGCACCCACTTGATTATCCAATTTAGAATTTATGTGATCCGAATTAGCTGTTACTAAAAACATAAAAGTTGTAGATAAGTCTCTTATCTTTCCAAATTGAGTGATCTCATACATATTAGATACGTATTTCTATAGTTATGGGCCAAATACTGATAACTGTTCAAACTGGGCCTGTACTGCAGATCAATTCTGTTCTAGACCAATTTGCACCCTCTAAACACTCGAATGTCCAATGCTTTGTGAAATACAATATGTTAGCCCATTGAGTCATCTCTGCACAGGATTAAGAATCACCTCAATTAGATATTTAGATAGAAAGTTATGCCCATTTTACCGAACCTGCCACAAAACAGTTATAAGATAATTAAGTACAATATTGTAAACATACTTAAGTTAAGAAAATTAAATACACTAGTAATACAAAATAATCATGTAAAACTCTTATTAAATGTGTAATTTCAAGTGTTCATCACACACATTGATTATGTAATTATTAAATAATCAAAAATATCTAATTATAATATTTTATTATACATTATTATATTATATAATAGGTGATAGTTGTCACCCATTATTATTAATATTATATTATTATATATATAAGAGATGTGTGTGTGAGATAAAGTGTGTTTATGGGAAATGGAGGAGAAGAAATGAAAAGTTTTCATTCCTTCCATGAGATGCCGAGAAGAAAAAGAAAAAAGAAAAAAAATAGAAGAAAATAAAATTATTTTATTTTTTTTTTTGTGGTACCAAAAGAAGCAATTGTGAATTGCTTTAATTTTTATTTCCTTTTCTTTTAGAGAAAAGGAATAATACACACAACTGACCATTTTTGGGTTAAATGTTAATCTCATGTTGGATATGGGGCTGTTGTTCTAGCTCGCCAAACCCACTGAGTTGGTGACTAGAACTAGCAATGAGTTGATCTACATGCGGACTCCGAGGATACACGTGTATAACTTTACACGTTCAGGTGATTTCTCAACACTTCTAATCTATTAATGTGATTAATATATTAATTATTGTGTTTATTGTATGTTTTAATGCTTCTGCAGCGTTTAATATGTATATGATACGTATTTTAGGCAATAAACACAAATGCACATGCATACACCCTCGTATATTAGATCTCCGACAATTATCAATGAGCAATTGGTCTCTATTTATCATGATAGATGGTTGTCGCTACCTTATTCTTTTAAGCCATCTTATCCCTACAAATTTCCAGAACAAACAACAGTAGCTTCCCTTCAAATGGCTTCGGGTACTTGGAACATGAATCTCATCATTGCTTCCTTTTTGAGTGATGAGTAGAACCTAATCCTTAGGATCCCTACTTCATCGAATCTTATGGGTCAAGAAGACCATCTTACTTGGCACTTTGATCGATTTGGGCAATATAAGTTTAAATCTAGGTATTGGTTGAAGCACTATATCCGACATAAAGAAAGGCAGCTTAGAGAAATCTGATAATTAGCGTTGATGGAAGAAACTTTGGCATCTCAATATTCCTTCAAATGCAAGCTTTTTTCTTAGAAAGCTTCTCATAACTGGCTACCTATAATGGTCAACTTAAAACGCCACCATGTTCCTATTGATGAGAGCTGTTCAATTTGTAATAGAGGAGTTGAAAGTACAATACAGGCTCTATAGTTCTGCTCACTTCCTAAAGTTGTTCGGTATGGGTGTGATTGTTTGCTCACCATGCAAGTCTTATTCATTCAGTGTATAGATTCCTTCTCTATGTATAACCTATGTATAACCTTTAACTACTGGTAATAAATTTTTGGCGGATATGGTTCATCTGCAATAGTGTAGTTAATTATAATGGTAGAATTGAGGCTAATACTATCTTACTTTAGGCGAAGGATTATTTTCTTGAATTTGAGCAAGCTCAGATCAAGACTTCCGCTATTACTCCAAATTTTGTCCACCGATGAAAAATGCAAAGCCTTGGCAGTGTTAAACTCAACATAGATGCCATGGTTGGTTATAGAAACCAAAGGACTGGTTTAAGGTTTATCTGCAGGGATAGTTCTGGATCTCTCTTCTCTAGTGCCATATTTCTTCTTTTTTTGTTAGATGTTCCCATTGTTGAGGCACTCGTTATTCAGCATGGGGATTATTGCGGCTAAAAAAATTTGGTTTCTTTGTTATAGAAGTGGAAACTGACTCTCAGATGATTGCTAATGATATTATCTAATGCCAGAAGTCTAATTTAGAATTAAGCCTTATTATTTATGTCATTTCTCATTGCATCTACTCTTTTAACCATTGTAAAGTGCTTTTTAACCCCCGAGAGACAAATAGGGATGCCCATTGTCACGCCCTAAGTGTTCTTAAGTATTTTCTCGAACACTTGGTGTGCAACAAAAGCCTTCTAAAGGCTATATGGGTTGCTAGAGCTGTTCATAGACTGGAGCTTCTAGAAGACCAGCTAACATGGGTTGTTAACCCGTGACTTATTATAGTTGTTAACCCTTATTTGGAAAGAGAATATTCTATAGCATATGTGATGGCATCTAGAAATATTTTGTGGCATAATATTCCATCTTGTATGTACACTGTTAGATCATTTAGATCTCAGCCATCAATTGTATAGGGTTGTTACTATATAAGGGGGAGACCCTCAGTTTTACAAAGTACAACACAATTTTATAGCTTGTATTTTCTTCAGCAATATAGAGAGATTTTTCTCAAATACCTTGTGAGCATATTTTTTCTCTTCTTTGTGTGATTTTCTAGACTACTTAGCATACAACGTAGCTAAAGCTACATAATTCTCGAAAAGAATATGGGGAAAGATGCCACAACGTCATCAGAATTGACTAAAGAGAGGGGTAGGAACCCTAAAGCTAAGAGGCATGGCAGTGTACCTTGCGACAAGTCTGTTGATCTAGACCATGAGTTGGGGAGCATAGTGAACACTCTCGGTGGTGTTGTGGAAAAAGTGACGGATCATCTTGGGGAGTTGGAGCATCAAGTAGAAAAGCTCAAGGTGGGACTCAACACTCAAGAGGATGAGTTGCGCTACCTCATAAACACATCCATCAAGAGTTATGTTGATCGATAGCGTGACTAAGTCAAGGCTTTTCAAGATAAGGTATATACCACCATGGAAACAGTTCAAGCCTAAGTGTGTAGAGGGTTTGACGCTAACAATGAGGATGTGGTGCTGTGCAAGCGAGCGGTAGTAAATATAGTTGTTACTGCTCAAGGGACGCCAAGAGTTGAGGCTCCTAAACCAAAAGGGTTCAGCAGCAAGCGGAACGCCAAGGAGCTCGACAATTACTTTTGGAAAATGGAAGATACTTAGATGCCATGGGCGTGCGGAATGAAGACAAGGTAAATACTGTGACCTTATATATTTCTGATCATGCAATTCTATAATGGCGCAAAAAGAGCTAAAAGATATGCAAGTGTACCTATACAATTAACAACTGGGCAGAATTGCAACGGGAGCTGAAGCGCCAATTTTATCCGGAGAACATAATGCACGACACTCAAAAGTAGTTAAAGGAATTAAAGCAAACCAAGTCCATCAACTTGTACGTGGAGGAGTACTCCCTTCTAATGCTATAAATTCCCAACCTGAGTGAAGAGGACTTACTGTTCAATTTCTTAGATGGTTTGCAAACATGGGCATCCAATGAATTAAAGCGGCGTGAGGTGACGAAAATATTCGACGCACTTACATTAGTAGAAATGCTCATGGATTATCGTAAGTGTGACTTGGGAAAGTCCAAGAATTTGAGACCCAATCACAGCAAAGGTAGGGACGCCAAAGAGTTTCATCTTCCGAAGGATGAGGAAGAGAAAAGTAAGCCATCCAAATGAAAAAAGCAGAAGTGCAACAGCCATAGAAGGAATGGACCAAAGATAAGCTGCTTCCTTTGCGATGGGGATCACTGGGTCAAGGACTGTCTGAAGAAGAAGGCTCTCAATGCAATGGTTACGACACACGAGACTTGTGAGTAGGGTCAAATGGGCTGTTTGCAGCTGCTCAACACAATAAAAGCCAAGAGGAGTGCCGGCTCGCCAACGGGAAAGGCGCTTATGTATGTTGAAGCCTACATCACATACATAAAGACCCAAGTGCTGATAGATACAGGTGTGATGCACAACTTCATTAAGTATGCGGAGGTGAAGAGCTTGGGACTTTACGTGGAGAAAGAGGAGGGATTCCTTAAATCGGTAAACGCTGCAGTCAAACCACTAGATGAGGTGGTTCGAGGGGTTGATATACACCTAGAGAAATGGCGCGGTGAGATAAATTTCTCAGTAGTACCTCTTGATGATTTTGATGTGGTGTTAGGTACGGAGTTCTCGAGGCAGTATGACGTGGTGCCGCTTTCTCGACACGATTATGTGTTCATTATGAATGAGGGACCTTACATGATATCGACAGTAGACAAGCCCAAGGGTGGACAATCCCAGCTGTCATGCTCTAAGTGTTCTTAAGCATTTTCTCAAACACTTGGTGCACGACAAAACCTCCTAAAGGTTATATAGGTCGCTAGAGCGGTTCGCGGGCCTAAGCTTCTAGAAGATCTGCTAACATGGGTGAACATTCGGACCAAACTCACAACTTATTAGGGTTGTTAACCCCTATTTAGAAGATGAATATTCCATAATGTGATAGCATATAGAAATATTCTGTGGCATATAATTCCATCTTGTATGTGCACCGTTTGATCATTTAAATTTTAACCGTCGATTGTATAAAAGTATTAGTATATAAAGGGGAGACCCTCAGTTGTACAAAGCACAATACAATCTCTTAACGTGTATTTTTTTCAATAATATAGAGAGTTTTTTCTCAAACACCTTGTGAGCGTATTTCTTCTCTTCTTTATGTGATTTTCTAGGCTTCTTAGTACATAACGCTTCTAAGGCCTCACAATTCTTGAAAAGTCCGTGACACCATATATTAGCAAAGTTTTCTTTTATTTGTTTGTCTGATTTTGTATGGATGGACACGATTCCATCCTAGTTCAAACATCTTGTTCATAGAGGTTGCTAATTATCCTCTTTCCTTTTGAGTGATAAATTTTCAGTTTCAAAAAAATATACATATAATTAAGTCCCAGTTAGAGCTAGGACTGCAAGTGCGGCGGGGACAGCGACGGGGTTAGTGGTATGATAGGAATATCAATTCCAGTATAATTTGCCATGCACTTAAAATTAACAACACCACATCCCCCGAGGCATAGAAAAGGATTCTGTTGCCCCTGCCGCTGCAACGATATGCAAATTTCAGTACAGGAAATCACAATTTGCCCACAATTGCCAAGGCATTTCGCCAATGATTGTTGGCTCTTAACTTGCACCGTTCCTGCAAATATCAGCTGCAGAATTGCCAGAGAATTTGCCACTGATAAGCTTCCCTTTAGAACCATTTGAAATTGATCGACATGCATAAACAAATATTTATGTTATTATGAAGCCGGGTTTCTTTATGTTATATATATATATAAATATATATATATGTATATATATAGATATATAGATATGTAATAATTAGATAAAGATCGGCGTTGTTGAATTAAATCTTACGTTTGAAACACTTGGTGATAAAAAAGCACTTCTCATGAAAGATTCATGACTGAGTTTTGAATTTTGGCAACACGACACTAAAACGATATCAAACATGCATGCGCATGACCACACAATTTTAAAAAAGGCTATGAATAGGTTTTGATTTTTAGTTGAGTTTATTAGTTGACTGTTTGATGACTGCCGGATAATTATGTAAGTAGATTTTTCAGTTCCTCTTGTTGGTAGTAGGCAAGCAATAGATATATACATTTACTTGATAGAATAGTTACCAAAGACTATATGATAATATTAATTAGGGAAACAAGTTAGGTAAGAAGTAAAAGTGATTTAGTAACGTCAATAAATAATAGTAGATGATACTTAGTACAGTAATACCACTCATAATTAAGATTGTTAGGTAAGTGCTTTTAATTTCATCTTAATTATATTCTTAAGTGGATACTAATAGTCAGACGTAAGCTGGGTCTATCACATAATATGAATATCTAGTATCTACCTATATTCTTAAGTGGATACTAATAGTCAGACGTAAGCTGGGTCTATCACATAATATGAATATCTAGTATCTACCTATAAGATCTTGTAACACATTTACTTTGAAATTAATTTATCACAATAGTATTCAAGATAGTCGATAGGTAAGAATAAAATAAATAAATAACCCATGTCACACGGTTTTATTGTGTGAATAATTTGAAATCTTTTCATTTTAAATTTTGGGGAATTTTCATAAATGACCCAAAATTTTATATTTTAGTTTTTTTAGTCACATTATAATTTTTCAATCTTGTTTAGCTAAAAACTCCAAAATCAGATACTTTGACCCTTGAACTATAGTTTACATTAGCACAATTGACTTGGAAGAAAAAAACACTTAAACTCTCCAAACAAACAAAGACACTCTTCTTTACAGATCTAATCAAGTAGGTAAAAAAATCTTAGCAAATCCGCCTTAAGTATTTAGTAAGTTTTTTAAATTAAAGATATATTATGCATTATGTGTAGAAAATGAAATAATTTTACAATATGTATGTTTAAAAAAATTACATTGTTTAAAAAGGAGTGAAAATGATGCAAAATAGTATAAAATGAGTAAAATTTGACATTTTGTTATTTTTTCGAATGCGCTTTTTAAACACCTTTCCTGCTAATGTGCTTTTTAAGCTATTTTTTTGAATTTTGTTTTCATTTTAATCACAATTTAATATATTTTTTTATAGGTATCATGAGGCTTTTTCAACGATTGTATGTTTCGAGAAAAGGTGGGAGAGTTCAGTCATGGCAATAATCACTTAAGTATTTCTTTATGATGTTGAGACCTTACATTAGAGGTTTTTAGTCATCCATCGAACCGTTGATTGCAATTGATAGAATATTTTTAAAAGGTTCCTATCATGATATAATATTTGTTACAGTATGTAAAGATAGAAACAATCAAATATTTTCATTGGCATGAGAGATTGCTAACTCATAAAATGATGCTTCTTAGACATGGTTTATGGTCAAATTGTGGTGACTAATTAGCAATCACTAGGATCTAGTTTTTGTATCCGATTGACATGCTCGTATTGAGAAGGCTCTTCAGGTTGTGTTTTCTAATGCCTATCATGGGTTTTGCATCTATCACTTGAAGGAGAATTTAATCACAAAATATAAATTACCAACTGAAAAGAAAAAAAAATACTTAGCTACTTATTTTCTTGATGCTAAAGCATATCACCTTTCTGAATTTCAGCATTAAATGAACAAGATGTAAGAGATGAGACCTAATGTAACTAAATACTTGCAAAAGGATGTTAGTATGGAAAAATAAGCTTGATCAGTTATGTATTTAGAAGATACGACATCATGGCCATTAATATCGCAGAGAGCATTAATGCAATTGCAAAAGATACAATATCTCTTCTTATGACTAGCTTAGTTGAGTGGATACAAGAGCTAATGCAACAATGGTTTTATAATAGATAAAAGGTAGTAAAGTGTATGACATCCTTTATGACGACTTGGGAAAATTGTAAGGTGTGAAACACAATGATAAAACTAGTTGAATGACAATTCACCTAGTAGATAATTCATAATTTCTAGCGAAGACAAAGGTAAAGATGGAATAATGAACATCACCACAAAGATATACAACTATCAGAAGTTTGAGTTTTAGCAACTAGCTTGTCATCATTCTCTGGCCATATGCAAACATATGAGATTAGCACATGAAAGTCTTGTTCAACTTCTTACATGTCTGAGTGTTTAGTCCATGCCTATAGTGAGTTTATACTTTTAATTGGCCATCCCTTAGATTGGGTAGTCCCAGACGAGTTGAGAAATATTAACATCCAATCTTCGATAATGCGTCATCATGCAGACAGGTGCAGGATAGAGTGAATTCTATCTGAAAGAGATGAACTATTGAAGAATATTTGTAGTTGATATAAACAACATAGACATAACGAACATGCATATTTTTTGTAAAAATAAAATTTATAATCTCATTTCATTTGGTTTACTGTGATATTTATTGTTTGATTATTAAATATAGTTAATTATTTATGGATGTATTTTATACTAAATATTTTGACTTTCATAGACTTAGCATTTGTTTATTTGTTTCTAAATATTAGACTTGTCTACAATACATATTACATGTTATTACACGTGCCCTTGCATTTTTAAATCACACAACACTTAAATTCATTTATCGAAATTCAAGTATAATTTTTTTTTTTATTTTATAGACATTCCCAAGCCTATAGATTATAAAACAAAAATACTTTTATACAATTATACATCATCTCTGCACACATTCACCAAACGCAATGACAACATATAAGTATATAACACAAATACACATATATGTAATATTTTGATCCATATATCATGTTGAGCATGGGTCCACAAATCTATAGCTATGTTTTATCAAAAAAGATACCAATATCAAGGTTAAAATTAAATGGTTGACCTAATATTAGGTACTTAATGAACATCAAAGTGAATACATTATAGTCTCAACTCCTTATTGAGGTACACCATCCTTCAAATGAATAACTAGAAAATGTGACATATCTATATTCACTTGTTTCCTAAACTCATAAAATCTATATTTGCGAAGATAAAATAACATGACAATGCATAGAAGTGCAACAAAATCTTCAATCGCTTGGTTAGAGTATGCATTCACGCTGGAATCATATAATGTAATCTTTCTATGAACAAAAATAGTCTTCACTACAAACCAATGTTCTTGTTTGTGATTCAATGGAATATATATCTACAAAAATCATTGTTGTTTTATTATGAACTAATTGTAGTCTAAACAGTATAAAAAAATAATTACTTTACTTCCATTACCTTATCGACCTCAACCCATATTTTACCACCAACTAAATTCTCCTTTGTTCTATATGTATATAACAACAATGACGTCTCATTGAATATCATCTAGCATATGAGCCTGTGCTTGGTGAACATGTCCAATGTACTCCTAAAAATAAATATATGACATTAAATTAAAATATGTTAACCAAAATATTTATAATCTAATGTGAGCAACAATCAGGAAAAAAATAAAAAAAATATATATCTTCAACTGTGTAATACTATGAGTACACTTGGTGAAAGTTGTCCTATCGTAGATGAACTAACTTTAAATACTCATTTATATGCTAAAAAACCTCACATAATGTGTATAAGTATTGATATTATTCATTCTTTTTTTTATAAAAAAATATATATTCTTATAATAGAATCATCAAACTAATTATGTATGATCTCCTCAAACTATTTTTCATTAGCATCAAACCCATGTAAAATATATATATCATCGTTCTTTATTCTTTATCCAAGCCAAAAGTTTCACATATTTTGCTTCATCTATCATCTATAGTCATCCATGTATGCCAATTGAAGCTTGTACTTTTAATTAGACATTTCTACTTCTGACCTTCTTTTGGATGGGATTAGTATAAGGAATGTGTTTAATCTATGTATCCTTGTTCTGGTGACTATACTTTCTCATTCCTTATCCATTAGCATTAGGTATAATTTTAACACTTACACTTTCAGTTGCAAAATATATGGATGGTTGTCACTGATGTTGATACTCAACTACTAAAGTCTATGTCTAAACATCACCAGCCATACATTCTCTCTCCTAAAATAAAATGACACTAATGAATATATTGAGTTATTTTGAATGTACCAAAACAACAACATCATGTACAAAATGTACCACTGATCGATCTGTATCCTATAACATCCTAGATGTCTTAAGAGACTCCATCATGAGCCTCATTTGATGCAAATTTCTTCATTGTCTTTATCCATCTTCGTACTTATGCTTGCAAGCATGTGTAAGATATTTTCTTTGTCTTTATCCATCTTGGTAGTCATCTGCCTTGCAGTTCATCAATCTTCTTCCCAAGACGGTTTCGATGCAATGACATGATTGGCTCAAGTTATACATAAGTTATTATAATCAATTTTCAGAGTGTAATATTCATCAAAATCATTTAGTATATTAAAGAAAAATCAATAAATTATTATACCATTGGTCTAAATATTGGTGGGGCTTTGAAAGGCTAGCCATGCTGAACATCCATATCATCCTGGGGATTGGTGAATGGGCATTCGACTTTATAATATGCTTGAGTTTAAGAACCTCTCCCCATGCTCCTAATGGAATACGCAATTTTGCGATCGTGTGATAGTCCTCATTCTTCTCATGTTTTTGAGACACTAACTTCTTATGTCTCTAAAACCTACATAAAATATAAGATTTGTTAACCATTAAAAAGAAAAAAATTTCCCAAAAAATATATATTTATATAATGTAAAAATTTACCAAATCTTCATCCATTTTGAAGAGAAGGTTTTCAACGTCTACGTACATTGAGGCACCTCCGCTATACCAATTTAAAAGGCGAGAAAAATAATCACCCTCCTTACATGCAAACATCAATTCACATTTTTTCATATAAATTTTGTATATGCATTTATCATAATAAAATCTCATGTAGTAATATACCTAAGAATAGAATATCGTGTGCATCCAAGAAATGACCAAAACATGTGATCCAAAATAATTTTATCTACTTAGGCATCAACTTATTCCTGATAGACTTGAAAGCCCACAACTTTGAGTAGATAGTGATCAACGATCGATAAAACTCGTTTTGTGGAATTATATATGATTTCAACAAGTGTTGCTTCTTAAAAAAAATTAATTAGTGTATTAGCAGATAATTAAATAAATTTAATCAATTAATAACAAACAATTGCCTAAAGTAAATAAAAATTCTATATGCAAATAAATTAATTATTTATATAACTATATTTTTAACCAAAAATTAAACAACTAAATATATTAATTTTTAATTAATTTTAATAATACCATTTATTATAATGTTAATAAAAAGTAGTTAATTTAATATTAATTTAAATAAAGAAAATAATTTTAAATAAGTATTTATTAATTAATTTAATTAATAATTAATTTTTTAAATATTAAATTAAATAAAATTTAATATGAAATTATATTTGAAAAAAAATTTAAAAATTAATTGCCACATGATAGGGGCTTAACGTACAGGAGTGATACACCCCTATGTTGCGCTACATGCCACATGCTGCGCATGGACACACTAAGCGCTCAGATGATACGGGTATGGGCACTCTGCATTTTGCACGTGGCACACGCGTCGGCATGTGCGCTTCGGTAGGACGCACATTATACAATTTTCAATCATTTTTTTTATCTTTCACTATTTTTGACTATTTTTACCTATTTTCAACCATTATTTCACCTTTTTAACTCTAAATTTAACCATTTACATTAATTACTAATAAAAACAGAACAAAAGAACACCAAATTTTAAAATTCACCATTTTTCACCCATTTTTAAATTTTCAACTCCACAATCAGTTATTTAGCTTCTAATATTTAAAATATTATAGTTTTGAAGCTGATCTACAAATGGCTAGTTGGTTTGAGTGGATTTGAAAGAGTTTATGTGTATTTTATTGAGAGAGAGAGAGTTTAATTTTTTTAAGAATGATAAAGACAAAAGTGTTTGATTTTTTAGTGTTTAGCCAATAAAGATCGAAATATTATAATTAGGCCAAAAGAAACTATAAAATTTGTGGTCAGTTACGAAAAATTTCCTAAAATGTTTTGTACCACTCTAAGTTATTCTTACCATTATAAGAGTGGTCTTGTATACTTTATTTTGAGGAAAAATATCTTTTAATCTTTAATTTTATGAATATATACTAGTTTAGTCCTCACTTATCTAATATATATTATGTTAGTCCTTATAAAAATGAAAATAGTAGTTGTTTAGGGACAAAAATGATAATAAAAAATATTAAAAACATCCCTACAAAGATTAACATGGTATATATTAAAGAAATAAAAATTCAATTAATATATATTTATAAAATTAGAAATTAAAATGATATTTTCTCTTATTTTGACGAGTGCTAGTAGGTTTTGGCTATTGCACTTACAATTGATGGATTGCAAAAGACAAAAGAATTTAATAATTTACAATGTAAAATTTATGACCTGTGATGTTAAACTTGTAAAAACAACTTATATCATTTGTCCGCAAGAATATATATAAGTTTTTTTTTATATATTTATTTAAAAAGGATATTTAAACTTAAGACTTTTAACAGTAATTAAGAGTTCAATTAGCACTAAATTAAATTTACCACATTTTATTGATCAATACATAACACTGAGTAGTATATAATACTGAGTATAAAGAAGAAATACCATTACTATTTTGATAAATTAAAAGAACGACGAGATGTTCAATTGATTAATAATAAAATGGGTGAAAAAGTAGTAGTATTTTATTTGATTTCAATATATATATATATAAAGGTAGTTCATATTAATTGAAGATGGTAGCATATTGTTGATGTTAGGGAAAAAGTTTTTAAAATATTTTAAATAAATAATAAGTGATAAAATATAAATATAGTTTTAATATTTTAAGTTACACATTATAAACTATCTTTATTATATCATTATTACATAGTGACTAATATTTAAATTAACCATTGACTATGTAATAAATATTTATTATTATTATTATTGTTGTTTGGGGTTATTTTAATTTAAAACATTGTAAGAGTTACAATACATTAAATTATTCTTATTAAATATTAGAATTAATTCTAAAAGTTATAAAATATTTAAAATTATAATAATGATAAATTAATATTGAAATTAATACTTTAAAACTTATTTACTACTATATAAATGATGCTAATCTTTTTTTAGAAAGTGTGTGTGAAAATTAAAAAGAGAGGAGAAAATGGGCTTTAGTGGTGTGTGTGTAAGTGAAGAAGAGAAAATAAAATAAATTATTCTATGTATATGTATATGTGTGTGTGTAGATATATATATATATATATATATATATACTATTTTAAAATAATACACTTTTTGTTTAGTGTTTTGAGCAATTTTGACAATAAAGACTTGGTATGATTTTTCGGTGGTCATGCTTATCAAGAAGAGCGGTTGTAAGTACAGGATTGAATATTAGAGTCATATAAATTTGTCACTACCCGCACAAGGAGATGACAATTTGACTTTAGGATAATGCTCTATATCATACTTCTTTACACTCAATGCCAGGTTTTTCTTACTCTTTTTACATTTTATTTTATATTATAGTTGTTGATGACTTTATCTTACGAATATTTGACAATATATGTTTATATATATATATGTGGTTGAATAATTTTTATATATAAATATGTCTAACAATCTAAAGTCAAATAGATTTCTTAAATATATATATATTTGTTCTGTTAATTGTATTTTTTTTATTGGTTATACATTTATATGGATGATTTTTTTTTTAAACTATGAGATAGTTTAAATTTATATCTATTCCTTGTGTAGATTTGGTATTCTATTAACGAGATGATTTTTATAAAAAAAAAAAAATTTATGTGTTAAATTATTGATATAAATTACTAATAGATGATTTTTTTAATTTTACTTCAATCATCCATTGTTTTGAAATTTAGTCAATTGCTAACTAGTTGGTAGTATAATAAAAGAATATGGAGTATTATTCTTATGTAATAGAATAAAGATTCCTAAAAGGTTAACATTAAAAGAATTATATTTAAGATAAAATAATCTTTTTATAGTGAACGTTTTATTAAAAACATACAAATTTAAATGAAAAAATAGAAAATTATTGTGTGATTTCTATGCTAAGCGCAAGTGCACGCTATTGGGAACAAGTAATAAAGTGATGAGTTGAGTGTCAATCTCACGATGAATTGTTATTCTTCTTAACCAAGCACTAAAATTAGGTCTTCTTGCAATTATTCAGACAAACGATAAATTTGAATTGTTTATGTTAAAATTAAATAGTAAATTTACAAATCAACTCTAATTGTGCAAATAGTGTAAATTACAATCATTGTATGAAAAGTATCTAGGATAATAGCTATCCCTCAATATGATTTTATTATTTCATTATTATTCACTCAATTTAATTATTGGTCACAACACATATTCATCACAAGCCTCTTCCGATAGCCAAGTAATTATACCTTGGTTTACCAAATTTCTATATTCCTATAGTAATTCAAATAAATTAAAATTCATTACAAACAAGTTGTATTGACTATACATGTCATATAAGTATATTCATATCCTATATCGAAACTTGTGGATATTACTCTAGAATCATGCATCAATTTGTCTAGATCTAAACAATAGATGCCTTTTTCTAAGTTTATCCTAATGATCCATAATCATTCAGTCATTATTCCTAGCATATTGAAAGCATTAAAAACAACACAAATTGAATAATAAACTAAATTCATAATAATGGGAATTGAATAATACAATTAAGTTCACATATTGAGTTCAAAACTACAACCCTAGACAATAAAATTAAATTAACATAACAAGAGTTTAAAGGATAAATAACAATAATAAAATATGATACAACCAAATCCAAATTAAATTTAAGAAGACAAGATGCCCTCCAATCAATTTATGGCCTTAGTTGAATCCTCCAAAGATTAGCCCAAATGCTCTTAAATGTGTAATCCCTCTCCAAAATAGCTTCAAATGTTATTTTTGCATAATATGAGAATGAGTTATAGGTTAGGATCATATTATAATAGAGAGAAAATGGGTTAGGATTAGGTTAGGGGGGGAATATTTTCTTTGAAGATGAAACAAAGTATTTATAGAGTCTGCTACAATGATTTGAACGTTGCTACAGTACTTTAGACATTACAAGCTGTGCTAAATAGTAATTTAACAGTTATTAAACAGCGTCATTGCTATAGTATAAATAGTGCATCGTTATAAGTATAAGCATATACTCTATGACTAACTTCTCTTCTTGCCACTGCTGAGGTTGTGCTGGAATGTTAGAAGGAACCTTTTACCTTGAATTGTAGTAATTTGAATTGAGGATGTGTTGTTGCTCTTGATATTGTCCTATGTAAGGCGCACGCTTATCACATTGGCTATTTGAATGACTGCCACCATAAAAGTCGCAAGTGATCAGCTGGCGTCTCATTATATTCATCCCTATAGTATCATGGTATCATCTGTCCTCAACCACAAGTTATCTTGTACAACTACTAAAGTTGGTGCATTCACATTATAAATTTTCTAAATCCTTCTTGAAAAAGAAGCCATCACCTCTAATAGATCATAAGCATCATCATCAAATTTATTCATGAAGGCTCCCCCTACTACAACATCAATTATTATCCTGAAGTGTTCTACTACTCCATTGTAGAAGATTTGTACTAAGTACCATTTAGGAATTTCATGGTGTGGGCACTTCCTCTACATTTCTTTAAATCTCTCTCAATCTTTATATAGAGATTTCGAATTATACTGCATAAAAGACATGATGTCGTTCCTCATCCTTGTTATCTTGGTTGGTGAAAAAACTTTTGCTAAACATTTTTGGATCAAATCATCCCAAGTGGAAATAGACCCAGATGGTAATGACTTCAACCAGCTTTTTCTTCTATCTCGGAGTGAAAAAGAAAACAGTCGAAGTTATATTGCATCATATAAGACTCCATTATATTTCGACCAATCACAAATTTTTAAAAAATTATCAACGTTCTCAACGGATCCTCATTTGGCAATCTACTGAATTGCACTAAGACTTTCAATAATTGAATTAATTTCGGTTGGATTTCAAAGTAGTCAACATCAATAGTAGGTGTTCGAATGCTAGACTAGATGTCGTCTAATTGTGGAATTTCAAAATCACGCAGTAATCTTTGTGCGTCCGCTTGGTTGTGTTCAACCATCATGTGAGAATTAAGCACACTAAATAATAAAAGCAAGAACAAATAAATAGTAATTGTAAAAAAAATAATATAAAAATATATACTAATTAGAAACAAAGGGAAGTATAAAGTAAAATAACGCAGCACAAAAAATAAATCCAAGCAATTAAAAATAACGTAAAAATAATAGTCAAATAAATAACAATTCAATATAAACGGGAATAAACAAAAGCAAAAAAAAAAAACAACAATAAAATATAATAAATAATAAAATAAACTATAATTCAATAGAAATAAACAAAAGAAAATAAAAATGCAACAATAAAATAGATTAAACAAAATAAAATGAAATAAACAAAACAAAGTAAAGTAGAAATTAAATCAAACTAAATAAAATAAAATCTGAACTAAAAGCAAGATAGATTAGTATTAGTATTGACAATAATAAATTTAATTCTCTAACAATGGTGCCAAAAATTTATTGTGTGATTTTTATGCTAAACACAACTAAATGCTATCGGGAATAAGTAATAGAGTGATGAGTTGAGTGTTGATCCCATGAGGAATTATTATTCTTCTTAACCAAGCACTAAAATTGGATCTTCTTGCAATTATACAAACAAACGATAAATTTAATTTTTTTTGTTAAAATTAAATAGTAAATCTACTAATCAACTTTAATTGTGAAAACGGTGTAAAGTGCAATCACTATATGAAAAGTATCTAGAATAATAGTTATACCTCAATATAATTTTATTATCCTACTATTTTTCACTCAATTCAATTATTGGTCATAACACATATTTCATCACAAGCCTTTTCTGATAGCTGAGTAATTATATCTTAGTTTACCAAATTCTTATATTCTTATAGTAATTCAAATAAATCAAGGTTTATTATAAACAAGTTGTATTGACCATACATGCCATATTGGTATATTCCTATCCTATATTGAAACTTGTAAATATTACTCTAGAATCATGTATCAATTTGTTTAGGTCTAAACAATAGGATGCATTTTCTAAGTTTATTCTAATATTCCATAATCATTCAATCACTATTTCTAGCATATTGAAAGCATTAAGAACAACACAAATTGAATAATAAACTGAATTTATAATAATGAGAATTGAATAATACAATTAAGTTCACATATTGAGTTCAAAACTACAACCTTACATAATAAAATTAAATCAACATAACAAGAGTTTAAAGGCTAAATAACAATAATAAAACATGATACAACCAAATTCAAACCGAATTTATGAAGATAAAATATCTTCCAATCAATCCATGGCCTTGGTTGAATCCTCCAAAACTTAGCCCAAATGCTCTCGAATATGTAATTCCTCTCCAAAATAACTTCAATTGTTATTTCTGCACAATATGAGAATGATTTATAGGTTAGGAATGTATTAGAATTAAGAGAAAATGGGTTACAATTATTTTAGAGGCGGAATATTTTCTTTAAAGGTGAAACAAGGTATCTATAGAGTCTCCTACAATGATTTGAACGTTGCTACAATACTCTAGCCGCTGCTACAGTTTTAAATAGTAATTTAACCCTTGTGCATTGAATTAACCGTTATTGAACAGTGCCGTTGCTATAGTTAGAAATCATTGTTCATAGATAGTATTCACCATTATTGTAGCTAGTTACTGTAGCAATTTTTCTTATTTTGCTCTAATTTCATCATTTTTTCATCTCTTTATGATTAAACCTTGTAAAACAACCTTTAACACATAAATAGCTCTTAAATTACTTTAAAATGAATAATTACTAAGACAAATAGAGCCGGATTATGGATCCAAAATATACTCATCATATATCTTTTATTACTATTTTAAATTAAAATTAGTGAATTTTCAAATTTTCACTAACATAATCACGCTTTTTTTCCATTAAAAACTTACTTTTGTGTTAAAAAAGAGGGAAAACAATTTCTAGAGGAGTTCAAATTTCTAGTAAAAATACTTTGAAGTTTCTAAAGAATAGAAAATAATTATTTTCTTTGTGAAGAAAAAGGTTTTATTATATTTAAGCAATAATATATATTGCTTGAAAAAAGGATTATATATTTAAAATATTTTGAATGTTACTAGTTCAAATAGTGAGTAATAATATTTCTTAGAGTTTCCATTTATGTAATTAATGATATATTATTCACATTTCAAGTGAAGAAGTAATGCCAATTTTCTTTGAGAATTTTGATATGTTTAATTCTCATTATCTATGTGAATATCTTATATGATTAAAAGATAAAAGTATGTATTATTATTTTTTGTGAGTCACAAATGATATTTTTATAATTTTTCATATATTGTTATGCTGAAACTATCACATATATAGCTAAACTAATAATTTTATTTAAATAATAAATTATTATTTCTCTATTAAGTTGATTGCTAAAAATTATTGAGACTATTGCATTGTTAATAATTATTGTTGTTATTATTATTTATAATTCTTTTGTAAAGATGGATTGTCATGCTCAAACTAATTGGGAAAGTTTGACAATGTTGTTGTTAGCTACATATTTTGTACGCTTTAAGTTTTTCATACAAAATTATCTTTATATAGATTTACTACAACAACATCAATATATGAAGATTCTTATAATTTTATTGGAAAAAAAAAAGAGTTTTCTTATTGTGCTTTAGTTATTGTGATAACTAATGTCTATACTAGTAATATTAACCTAGCATGCAAAAATCTTGGTGTTTCACATAAAGTGTATGTGTATATATATGCATGTTACGAGAAGATTTAAGAAAAATTCTTCTTATTGAGAGATACTATAGTTTATTATTTGTGTTCATAATTTAAAATCATGTGCATAATAATAGTCCTAAAATTCTTCAAAATTGAGGGATTTCAAATGTATTATTTAACAAGTTTTTTTAAACAAAATAATATGAGAGGTAACTAAAAGATGATAAACTGAAAAGAATAATAGAAGTGTTAATATTTATTCTTTCATAATTTCTTAAATTGAGTATTCTTATGTTGTATATGTTTCATTACTTATTTAAGCTGACACTTTTCCTTGAGGAATAAATTTTGTTTAGAATTTAAAAAGTTTGAGGCAAAGTTTTCAAGACCAATTCAAATATTTATGAAACCAGTTGAAGAGTTTATTTAGCATACTATATAATATGGGAATTATATAAAAATTCCATAAATTTATGATTTTTGAGGAAAATCATAAATAAAAGACTTTGAAAAAAGTCTAATAAAATTATCAAGGAAAATGTGCTTAAACTTATTTTTATATAAAACGAGAATTATACAAAAATTCTATAACAAAGATTTTCGAGAAAAATCATGATTATAACTCTTTTGAGAAAAGTATTAAAATTGTCAAGGTAAATGTGCCTAAACTCATTTTATATAAAATGGGAGCTACATATAAAAATTTCATATATAAAGATTTTTGAGAAAAATCATAAATAAAAGACTTTTGAAAAAAGTCTTTTTACTTGTCGAGGAGGATGTGCTTAATCCCACAAAGGAGTCACCTATAGAAATAACTTAGCTTTTGTGATTGGCAATCTCATAAAGGAGGTTCAATGAGTAGAAAAACTTCATACTACGTGACTTGTTTAGCACTTATATTATGGATACATCTTATATGAGATATGCTTTTGCTCATCTTTTATAATAAAAGTGCTTATTTTGTGTGACGTTAGAAATAGGTTTTACCATGAATGAGTATGAGAAAACAATATTCTTAAAAGACATAGGTCACATATGCCCTTAGAGGACTTACTTATATAAAAATAATTATGGGTCACGACTATAGGAATTAGGTTGTTCTCTAGAGCTTTTAATATAATCAAAATAGAGCACATGACCATTAGTGTGCCAACCTGTAAAACCAAGTCTTTGTCATTATTATGTGTTTTATAGTTGAAGTTGATCAAAGGAGCCGAGTTCAAGACATAGTTTATGTAAGTTTCCTAAATAGATTCTACAGCACTAAATATAGGTTCAAATTCGAAAGACACATATACTTACTACGTAATAAAATATTCTCCTATATATATATTTTTTATTATTGATTGTGCATTATATTTTTTATATTAAAATTTATATGTATATATAAAAGGTTTTTAAATTTTTTGTGGAGGATAGTTGGAGAAAAAATTTTTAAAATTTTTTTAATAAATAATAAGTTATAAAATATAAATATAGTTATATATTTTAAGTTACACATTAGCCATTAAATCCATAATAAATTATCTTTATTATATCATTATTATATAATGATTATAATATTTAAATTAGTCATTAAATTCATAATAAATATTTGAGAGTTACAAATATTTATTATTATTATTTGGAAGTTATTTATTTTAAAATATTGTAAGAGTTATAATACATTAAATTAATCTTACTAAATATTAGAATTAATTATAAGAGTTACAAAATATTTAAAATTATAATAATGTTAAATTAATATTGATATTAATACATTAACTCTTATTTATCACTCTATAAAGGGTGCTAATCATTCTTTAGAGAGAGTGTGTATGAAAATAAAGAAGAGAAGCGAAAAATGGCTTTAGTGGTGTGGTGAGTGAATAGGAGAAAAAAAATAAAGTACTCTCTCTCTCTCTCTCTCTATATATATATATATATATATATTATTTTAAAAAAATACACTTTTTATTTAGTCTTTTGAGTAATTTTAACAATACAGACTTTGTATATTCTTCCAGTGGTCATGCTCATCAAAGAGAGTAATTAGGAGTATAAAATTAAATCTTGAAATTATATAGATCCGTCACTACTTGCACGATGAGAGAACTATTTAACTTTAGGACAATGCTCTATAGTATGTTTGTTTATACTCAATGCCATATTTTTCTCACTATCTTTTATATTGTATTTTATATTATGGTTGTTGATGATTTTATCTTACGAATATTTGACAATATATATTTATGTATATAGTTGAATAATTTTTAGAATAAATATACCTAACACTTGAATCTTGCACAATTGTCTACGTTACCCAAAAACAAAAACCTAAGTCTTCAATTTCAAGGATAGTGAAAGTGATAGAATTATTGGATTTTATTATTTTTTATACATGAGTTCACATTTAATAATGATTATATATTATAGATTATCTGAAAATTATGGCCAATTCTATTTTAATTATCATTTGTTGAGCCTTGAAAACTATAATTAATAGGATAATAATTAACATGTATATAAAAACCTCTTGTAGGATTTAATCTCTAGTTAAATTATTGTTTGTAAGGTGCTATAAAGATAAAATTGTAAAAGGTCTGATTCTTCCTTATATTCTAATTATTATAGATTCCTCATGTAAAATATTTTCAATATAAGAGTTGTATTATATTAGTTTTATTTATAATTATGTTAAAAAAAAAGCATCAGATGCCACCCTGCCCGCAAATCACATGCCGAACTAATTTGGTTGGTAACTTCATAAGATTTTGGTCTTTTGGAATGGCTGCTGAGTATAGCACAAAACCCTAATCGATTTTGTATCACTTTTTTCTTGGTCTTTTCTTACCGTCATGTCAAGAAAATTTTCTTATTTCGGAGAAAAATAAAAACATTTGGCATCTATTAATCATTCTCTTAAATTTTTTTAAAGACTTTTTCTAAAGATTTTCATAATAGTTATTTAATTAATCATCTTTTTATAATATTCCATTACTCTCTGTTAATTATTATATTTTCTCTTTGAACGTGACTTAATTATTATCCTTGTTAAGGAGTAATAGAGTATATAAAAATGGGAATAAATATATTTTTAAGATCCTACAAAGGATAACTAATAATTTCTCTTAAAAAATTTTTTAAAAAAATGTATTCTTTTTTTTAATGAAAAAAAAAAAGGTTCTTGAAGTGTTAATTTTTTTTTTTAATTAAATACTCTTTGCAAGTTCTTGAAGTATCATTTAATTGTTAAAAAAAATTATCTTTGAACAAAACATTTAAAAAGGGTACTTTTTACTATGAATACTGTATAATTAAGGATTTTTTTGGTTAGGTAAGAAAACTTGCAATCGCTCCTGCACGGTTGTATCTTTAATTAATACAATCAAAATCGAAAAAATCTTACATTTACTCAGCTCGATCATTCAGTATGAAAAGGTGAAGAATTATAGATCAGATTTTTAACATACACTTAATTTTTTTTCCCACTTCATCAAAAACAAAACATTTCTCTTTCTACTTACATTTTACTGTGTTTGAGACAAGGAAGAAATTTGGGTGCCAATTATTTAAAGTGGTAAATTAAATCTTTTGAGTTAGTACAAAATATTTGAAGCTTAAGAACCACTCGTTCGCTCACATCAAAATAGAAAAGATTTTTTTCTTTTTCTTTTAACACTTATTGGGCCACTGTCACAAGTGCGGTAAAGAGTTATTTATATTTGATATAATTAATTTTTCATAATTAAAAAAAAGGAATAAAGTCTAGATCATATTTATAACTAATCAATTTAGTAGCCCATCCATAAATGTGGTGTCTGAGCATAAACGTGGAATAATGCATGAAAATCTGTAGAATTAAGATATCGCGGGAAGGGTAGAGATGTAGAAAATGAAAGAGGGTCATGCGTACAAAGTTATGGCCACTGCATAAACCTAACTCGAAAGGACCAGAAGATAAAGAGGTTGACAATTCTTCATGGAGTAAATAATGGCGTAAGTTTTTATATATAAACCGTATTTTGAAACTACTCAATATATACACATTGAACATTAAATCCCAATAATGTGCCTACCTCGGTTTCTGCAAACTTCTTGTGACTTCATTCCCTTATATTATATGCCAGTCACTCCACAAATTTTTAGGGGAAATTTTCGAAGATAATAACTATTTTATTAGATTTTTCCTTTTTTAATTACAAATGAAATATTTAATCTTTTGTAATTAAAAAACACGAAGTAGGACACTTTTGTCTTACAACTATATTTTCTTTAAATTGGAGCAACTCACCCAAAACCCTTAAAAAAATACATTCTTTCATTTTAAAGATCTCATTTAGTGAATAATAAATTCTTTGTAAATCAACATCAAATACTTGATAAGCTTCTTGAATTGAAGATATGTTATGCAATAATATTATAAAATAAAATATTTTTACAATAGATGTATTAAAAATTAATATATTAATTAAAAATAAGTAAAAATAATGTAAAATATATTAAAATAATACAAAATGAGTGAAAAACAAAACTAATGAGAAACTGAACGGCAATTGGCATGTCAAAGAAGAGTGGCTCACACTTGATATAGTTCATGCACTGCACCCACGCTCAGCGCAAGCGCAGGTGCAGTGCATATGCAATTTTCATGCACTACAAGTAGTTTTCTTGAATTTATTTATTTATTCTATTTTAATTACATTTTTAATAAATTTTCTTTTGTTATAGGTTTCATAGTGTATATTTCAATCGTTGTATGATTCGAGGGAAGGTGGGAGAGCTTCACTGATGGTATGAGAGATATATTGGATTCTAAAATATTGGTATTTCGGTTCTAAATAATGTAAAATATGAAATTTTATTGAATATTGTATGTCGTGTAATTGAAGTTAATAAGGAGCAATTAAAATGTCTATAAGAATTTTTATTGATGCGATAAGGGTTGAAGTTAAGACCGATTGCAATTGAAAATGATGATGATGTGTAGTTTTAGTTGGGTATCAATAAAAAAACTTTGACATCTTTATGTGTAACAGTAGATGTTAGAGCTCTCATATGAAATAATGATGCAAAAGTGCCCATTAAAAACAAATAAGAATGTTGTAATCACTTCATATCCATAAGTGATAACAACTAAATACGTAGAATAACTAAAGAATACTAACAATTGTGTTTCCGACAAACACTACAAATGACTACTATTATTCTTTTATAATGTTTTATGAAGACCTAACTTACACGCACTATGATAGTTAGATAGATAGGGATGGTAATGGTAACGAAAATGCTGATTATGGAACCAAAACTGATAGATTGAATGATATACCGAAAGGTAGGCCATGTTATGTTTCTAATAGTTCTCTTTGTGAATAGCATAATATTTATGATTTGTATGCAAGAGAAGGTACGGTTCGAGCAAAAAACCCTTTCAATTTATTCCTTTGATACTACCCTCAAACTTGCCTATATTGGATAAGGTATTATGTATTAGAATTAGAAATAAAAGATTGTTTGAGGCTAAATATGATGATGAAAGATGCAAATTGAGCGCACGTGCAGTGTTGATAGAAGCGTAGAAGTTCTTCACCTTGAGGAGAATAAATATGAAACACATATGTATTTTGGACTGATTGTATGATGGTCATCAGCAAGCCAAAAGTCGGATTATTAGTAAAATAGTTTTTAAAAAAAGGTTTGTGTTAGTCAGTAGAATTTATAAACCAAAAGAAATCTAAACGGACATGCATGAAGAATTTAATATAGAGTTAATATTTTATACTACTTGGTGAGCTAAGGAGCATACATGCAGGTTGATAACAAGGTGCTCTAAAAGGTTCATTTATATTGCTTCCTCAACACTGCTATGTATTGGAACAACTGAACCCAAGTACGGTTATGCACATGAAAATTGACAATAACAATCACTTTAAGTATTTCTTTATGATATTGGAATCATGTATCAGAGGTTTTTAGCCATGCATCTGACCATGATTGCAATTTATGGAACATTTTGAAAGGTGCCTATCTTGGTATGTAAAGATGAAAACAATAAATTTTTTCATTGGAATATGGAATTGTTGACTCTTAAAATGATTCTTCTTGGGTAGGGTTTATTGCCAAACTATAGAGTAATTTGTGACTTTCATAATCTAGTTTTTAAATTCGATTGAGACGCCAATATTGAGATGGCCATTCGGGATGTGTTTCTTAATGTCTATCATATATTTTGCATCTATTACTTGAAGAAACATTTAGTGATAAAGTACAAGATACCAATGAAAAAGAAGAAAAAAAAAAGCTATTTATTTTTTTACTACAAAAGCATATCATTTTTCTGACTTTCAATACCAAATGAATAAGATGTAGGAGATGAGACATAAGGTAGCTAAGTATTTGAAAACAAACATTGGTACGGAGAAATGGGACCGATCAATAGGTACATTCAAAAGATAGGACATTGTGACCACTAATTTCGTAAATAACATTAATACAATTGTAAAAGATGTAAGATCTCTTCTTCCAACACTTTGGTTGAGTAAATATAAGAGTTAATGCAATAGTAGTTTTATCGTAGATAAAAGGCAGCAAAAGTTATAATATCCTTTCTAACAACCTGGGCAAATTATAAAGTGATGAAGCATAATAATAAATTTAGTCGAATGATAGTTTACTCAGTAGATATTCCATGATTTGTAGTGAAGGTTGAAAGTAGAAATAGAATAGTAGACATCATCACCACAAAGATATATAGTTGTCAAAAATTTAATATTTGGCAACAACTTTGTCCCCATACTATTGACGTATACAGACATACAAGATTACAATACGATAGTCTTTATTCGGTTTATTAAACATCCGAGTGCGTATTTTGTGCCCATAGCGAGTCAATCCTGTTAGAAATAGAACTTACGTGCCATGTCATTTTTGTATGACTATTTATTAATATTTATACATTGTACATTTTAGTAAATTGTTAATTTATTATATGGTAATAATATTGTTACTTTTCAGATATTATATATCTAAAGGAGTTTAGATCTGTAAGATTGTTTAGATCAGCACTAAGAGTTAGTAATTCTAAAAGTTAGATCATGTTTGGAATGGGATAAAGACTCAAAAATATTTATTGTAATGATATAGTTACAAGGAATTGTAAATGGTGCTAAGAAATGTCATTATACAGTACGTTCTTAAATTCATCGTTCTTGATCAATGCTCATTGACAGGGTCGATTAGTAAACCTTTTAGATTAGTGAATGTCTATATTTGGATAGTTCAAGTGATTAGTCTTAGCAGATCGTAAGTTTAGTGAAAGCTCGTATAGGCATACATGTATTTTATTAGGACTAGGTACTGGACAAACTCACAAGGACCTCTAATAGACATCTCAGAAAGTCGTCAATAGATAGTCTTCTTGAGTTGAGTAGTATTTGTGATCCTTTGACCTGAAGGCCATGGTAGAGTTATGAATGATCCACCATGCTTTAATTTCACATATATCAGAAAGCTTTCATAATCTGACCTCTTAGTATCATTGGATATTGTCCGATGCTCATAGAGTCTCGGAGGGAGGGGGGGGGGGGGAAATTCGTCAACTTATATGGTAGGCTTTATATCCTGATGCTCCAAGATTGTATTTTAAAAAGTCTTTTGGTCAAAAGTATTACCTCAAAAAAAAATTTTGTAAGGTAAAACAATATTGAAAATGTGTTTCGATATTGTTTATTAAAATACAAATCAGGGAGATAAGTTCATAGTTAAGCAAATAGAGATTTGACAATAATGATCTATGTCTCTACTTATTTGGGATATATGTGATTGAGGGACTATATGAATATAGTTAACCTCAACTTATATAGTTTTACGCGCTATTTTGTTGTATAATATATGTATGGAGCAATGTTTATAGACTTATAAAAATGTTTCATAAGACAAAATAGATGTAAACTTAAAGAGTCTTACAAAATAAAATATACTTGTTGAGCATTAGAGTAATAGATTAAGTTGAAGAGTTCAATTGAAAAATATTTTGAACAAGCAAATTTATTTTTGGCACCTCTTAAAAAGAATACATATTAAATTTTAAATGTTAGAATTTGACATGTATCAAATGCGGAAGATACTACCATTTGAAATAATTGCACATTTAAGTATAATTTAAATAAAGCTTAAAAGGTTTCAGCTTTGTTTAAATGACAAGTAAGCCATACTAGTCAATTTTGTGGCAACAAGTGTTATACACTTGGTAATTTATGGCCTAATTAATGGACAAATGTCCATTTAAAGCAAAAGTCAACCATGCCTACAAAAATGAGTTTTTGCATTTTGGTTAGCTTAGTTCGGCAATTGGAAAGAGAGGAAGTGATTCGACCATTTTTTATACTTTATCAAAGGGAATTGGCTTTGCTCGTTTTTGAGAGAAAAAACCGAGAGAGTGAAAGAAAAATTGCATAAAGGGTTAGGCTCTACAACATCAATTCCTACATAAATCAAAAGCTGCTATTTTAAAGTCCTAAGCCTATTGTAGTCCGGACCTAAATTGTTCGCAAATTTGTTTGAAAGTGAGTTATGCACTTAAGATTGAAAAGCTACTTTAATTTAGTAAGTGTTTTTTAATTATCATTTTTATAATTGTTATACTTATATTTATATGAGATACATGTAATGAAATGTAGTTTTAAAATAATTTTACACTTCTATTGTATGGTGTATATGATACATATTTACATGTCACTAACCCCATGCACACTCAAATACATATAATTCACAATAAATCATTCCGTTGGCTATTTATTAGATTAGATAGTTCTTAACGAATTAAAAAATATTGACATCCAACCTCTCAAATTATGTCAACAAATAGGGAGGTATAGAACAAAGTGAATTCTATCACAAATGAAGGGACCATAAAAAAATGTTTATACTTATTATAAACAACATGAACATAATCACCAAACATATCGGAACCTAATTGTTGCACATAAAAATTGATGTTTGATTGTTAATTTTGATTTACTTATTAAAATGGAGTTTTATGTTTGTTTATAAAATTTAAATTTGTATTTAATCTTACTTCATTTGGTTTACTTTGTTCACCTTTCGTTTAATTTACTTTGTTCACCTTTTATTTGGTTTACTTTGATATTTTTGATATTTGTTGTTTGATTTATTTTACTATCAACTAAATATAATTATATTCATATACTGAAATTCTAACAGATTTTTTTTTTGTTTTATGGACATTCCAAAACTTATAATTTAAAAAATAATATTTTTATACATTTTGCATCTATATATCATCTATGTACATATCCACCAAACATAAGGACCACAGATAATTATATAATACAATTGCATAATTATATAGTATTTTACACATTTATATAACACAAAGTAGTTTTTATTTATTTTAAGGCATGAGTTCATAAATTTATAATTATTTTTACTCTAAAAATATATACTAGTTTCATGACTAAAATCTAATAGTCAATCTAATATTAAGTACTTAATAAATAAGTAAGTAAATATGTCATAATCTCCCTTTTGAAAGGGTGGGTAGGTAAACCGAAAAATTAACTAAACCAAACTAAAAATTTTCAATTCAGTTCAGTGTAATAAATCATAATCGATCGGGCCATTTGGTTTTCAGTTTAGTTCAGGCTGAACTGAAAACTGAATCCTAAACTGTTTTAAGGAGTCCAAAATGCTGCATTTTGCCCAAAAAAAAAAAATCTAAAACTCTCAAAATACTGCATTTTGAGCGACCCGACCCCCCAGATAAAAAACAGTTCTCTTATGCCGTACTCTTCTCTCTCTCTCTGTCTCTCTCTTAAATAACTCTCTCGTTTGTAAGGGTTAAATTTTCTCGTGCTCTTTCACTGTGAAACTACTAGCATTAAGCATCAGTTGTCTGGACACTGGTCTAAATTCCACTGCTCGCCACATTTTCCACTGCTCGCCACATTTGCCACTGCCCACTGTATTGCTTTTGTTCCCATGACTACCCTGGCTGCTGCCACCACCACCCCTACTACTACTGTCCCTACCGTCAAGATGACCACCCCTGCTGTGGCCACAACTGCCCCTACAGCCACCACAACCACCCTTATTGCCGCCACGGACACCCCTGCCACTGCCGCCAAGGGCCAAAGGTACACTTCTGGGCAAAATTTGACTTGCTAAATATGGTTTAAGTTTCTTTTTTCAAGCTTATAATGTTTTTTTTTCTTTTGTTGATTATTTTCTTTTGCTGATTTGTATTTATTGATTTGTTTAACTTAAGATTTTGATGGTTGATAAGTTTTGTTCGATATTACTAAAGAGTATCAATAATTTAACTTGTTGATAAGCTTTGTTAATTTATGAATTTTTTTTCTTTTGTTATGGATTCGATGCATTTATGATCGTTTCCATGTCATGCGGCATTGCTCAGTGCTTTTAACTGCTAATTGCTTGATATTGCTATAATGACTTTTAATTGCTAATTTAACTTGTTGATAAGTAATATAAATGATTGCTATAATGACTTCTAATTGCCAATTTAACTTGTTTACAAGTAATATAAATGATTAATTACTTACACCTAAGATATAATACAAGTAATATAAATGATTAATTACTTACACCTAAGATATAATGTTATATACGTACCCCATCTTCAATGACTTTTAATTGCTAATTACTTGATATGTTATAAATACTTTTAATTAAGACATTAATTACTTGCATTTATGTTTTAGTTTAGATTGAAATAAATATATATTTTCAATGCATGAAAAGTACTCATTAAAATAATATTTGTTATAGAGTAAACCATTATAACGTCATTTAATTTATTTTAATCTTTACATATCAATTATAACTCTATCTGTTGACTTTATAATCATACATATTGATGTTTTAATAATAATAAATTTCATGTTGATTGTAATACATTCATCTATTAGGTATTAAAAGGTTTAAATGTATAAATAAGGTAAATTAAGAACAAGTAAAGTACTCATAAAAACTCAAGAACTTCAAGACTTTAACAAAATAGAATGGCACATGAAAAATTATATTGGCACTGCATGAGAGAGAATATGTGCACAAACTTAATGACAATAGAAAGATAATTGTATAAATGTTTTAAAAAAATTTATAAAAGTAAATTTAGAGTTATTTACGAAAAATTATGACCAAATCAATCAAGCATACTGAATTTGGACCAAAGTGCAAAGTTTTGAAAATTTCAAAAGAAAGGACCAAAATGTAAAAGATTAAAACTTTGACTGAATTACTATAGTAAGCACTGTGACAAACGGTTAAGACTATAGGAAAACTATTATGTTACTATAGTAAGAATACTGTGCAACAGTCAACTTCATTGTATCAACGGTCAAATGAACTGTAGCAATGGCAAAATTCAATGTAATAGATTTATAGCAACGGTGAATTACTATAGCAAATGCTAATTTTTCACTCCTTATAAATACCTCACTCAATTGAAGCTAGAATAGATGAGAAAAGTCACATATAAAATTCTTGAGCCTTATTATGCTTACACCTTCATATTAACTCATTTTGGAGTTTAATTATTTGTATTTGTATGAATTCTTTTACATGGTTTATTTAAGTATTTGTGAAAAATACTTTGAGAGTAGAGTGATTACTCTTTTGTTGTAAAGGTTTAATTAACACCTTGAAAACTAATTTATTATAAAGATATCTAGACACCTTAAAAGTCAAATATATTGATTCTTGGACTTGGTTTAAGGCAAGCTAGTAGAATCCTCAAGGCGAGTTACTTGAGGCGTAGATGTAGACTGTGTGGAGTGTCAAACCACGTAAAAATCTAGGTACCATTCTCTCTATGCCTCAGTCTCTTTTTTTTCCCGTGTTAATTATCTTATCGTACTTATTTGTTATAGTTTATTTGTTGTTAAATTTGTTCATGTTTTAATAATTACATAAATTGTTCATATTAGTGCATTAATTTTTAACTATCATTGTTAATTCCTTTTATTTTCGAATGTATTTCTATCATTGTTCATTCCTTTTATTCTTGAATTGAATAAGAATAAATACCATTTGATTTTTTTCTTTAATGATCTTGTTACTAAATATGTGGAATTGAGAATAATTCAAGTTTTTTATATTTGTTCTTCGATAGTGAAGATTCGAGTTCAAAGAGCTTACCTAAACCTAATGAACTTGAATTAGAATCACCACCACATATCCCTAATATTGATAGTCAAGAATCTTTAATTGTTTCTTTCCAATGACATAAAACCTGCATTGCCAGAGATAATGTGACATAAGAATACACAAAGGAGCAGCATAAACTTTGATCACTTTATCAACATATCTATTAATATTGAGATCATACATAGTAATCCTCCTCTATAGCAAATCGACCTTTGTCGCACTCCAATGCTCTATTTTATAGTTCATTAGAATATATACCTATACAGACAATTATAGTTTTGTTATTAATTAATTATATAATAAACAAAAAATTATTATTATATATCCATTACCTTATCTACCTCAGCCCATAATTTAGCACTAAGTAAATCCTTCTTTAATCTTAGTTCATACGAAAATAAAAACGAGTCCCATGTAATAATACATCCTGGTGGTAATAACATTTAGTGGTTGGAGAATAAGTCTTCCCTCGCTTTACTTTAACTCCATTGAAGAATTCCTATTCCTTTCCTAAGAGGTTTCAGACTAGTTAGAGCATGGGCATGCTCTTCGTACATAAATCGAATAAACTCCTAATTTCAAATATATGACATTAAATTAATAACATTAATTATTTTCTAACAAATTTATAGTATAATGTGAAAATTACAATCGAAAAAAAAAACATAAAAAATATGTATCTACAACAGTTCACCTCTATAAGTACGTTTATAGATACTTGCATTGGCATTAACGGATCAACTTTAAGTACTCATTAAAATAATACAAAACCCTACATATGTGTATAAATATTGGTACCACTAATTCATAATTAAAAAGAATACGAGAATGTCCTTAAAAAATCATTAAGCCTGTCATTTAAGAGTTTATTTAATCATTTCTAATCAGCATCGATCTTAGGTAAGCTAATACTCCCTTAACCATTCCGAACCCAAGCTTGAAACTCCTCACGTGCGACTAAGTCTATTGGTCATTGTGGATCCACATCAACATGAGAATCATCACACATATCTTGCATTTGCAATTCCATCTTTCTTTTTCTTATTTTCTTTCGAATGAGATTGGTATAAAAGGTATGTTTAACTCACGAATCCTTGTACTGGCATTTAAACATACTAATCTCTTATGCAATAGCATCATGTATAATTTGAACACTTGCGAGGCTCTCATAGTCATATTGTATATCCGATTGCCATTAATGTTGATATCTACCCACTAGAGTCTGAGTTCGAATCTAAACATCTCAATTGTGCCTTTTCTAAATTGAAACGAAATAATACAAATTAACATAATGAGTTATAAATAATATACAAAACCAACTCTAAGTACAAAGTGTATTGTTGTCTGTTTTGCATCCATAAACATGGTAGATGACTGGAAACACTGCATCATGAGTTACATCTAATGTAAAAAATCTACTTTATCCCAATCTATCTTATTGAACAGCTTTGTTTTTATAACTATCATCTGTTCCCATAGATCATCAACCTTCTTCTTAATAATGTCATATTGCAATGACGAGCTTTGGTCAAACTATATATAAGTAAATATCATCAAACTTCACAACGTATTACTCATCGAGATCAAATAGTGAACAAGAGAAAAAAGCATTAAATTATTATACCTTGCTCTAGATGTTGGCAGGGCTTTGAAGGGGTAGCCACGATGAATATCTATATCATTGTAGAGATCAGTAAATTAGACATTCAACTTGATAATATTTTCCAATCTAAGAGCTTACCCAAAGATTCTTGACAAGATTCACAACTTTACTATCATGCTAAACTCTTCTTCTCATGTTCCCTCGATACCAACTTCTTGTGTGCTACAAGAACCTAAACATGTGTGGTGTGTATGTAAAAGTGGTTATATAGTGTAAAAACATACCAGATCTTCATCTTTTTTTAAAGAGAATCTGTTCAACATATTTAAACAATAGAATGGCTCTACTATTTTAATTTTCTAAGAGTAGAGAACATCACTATCAAGACGTGCAAATATCAAATTACAGACCGAAATTACCTCATAGATTCAAATCTGAGATAATAAAAAATAATAATTTAAAATCAATAAAAGATAGTTCGAACACTCTTTCCTCGTTTATTATAATAATGAATTGATAGAATTACTCACTAGGAATGCAAGAGCAAAACTATACGTGTTATACTTTTCATTCTTGTGACCACCCTCTTTTATGATCTTTTTTAACTTTTTTTCTACTGCTATGCTTAAGGAGTCGTACAATACAGACCATGCAATTGTACCCTATGTGTACTAATTAAACTCATCCAAGTTATTTATAAGATGAAGCACAAAAGGATGGATCTCTCTACAATTTCACTTAAATCTTTCATACTAAACCAGTCATCTAACTCCTTATAGTTTAAAGATTTTTTATTTCTAAAACATTTGTTCCACAATTTATTTTTAAGTTTTCTTTTCAACTCTTTAAGGAATAATCTCTCATCTTCATCTCTGTAATTAAAATTGAAATTCGAGCGAGAGAATCTAATGTGCCTATTACATATTAAAAACCACAATACTTTATATATTTTTGGTATTAACTTTTCTTAATAATACCTCATGTTCCCCCAGGATTTTGGGGTATAGACTAACCCTAAAAAAGGGGAGGGGGATCCTTATCCCATTACGGAATATAATTAAGAGATAATCACATCCTTAAAATCATAGAGTTAATTTCCCATGAAACATGAAATTGATGAGGAAGTTATTATTCCTAAAATCATAGAATTGATAAGAAACTTATGATCCCTTAATCATGAAATTTATGGGAGTTAATGAGAATTAATTTATATTCTTAAAAGGGGTTTACTACTATGCCTATAAGAAGAAAGGCTCTATAGCAAAGAGGACAAATTCTGAATCTCTATTCTCACACTTTTCTTCTCTTTTTTTTTTTAACTTTTATCTTGAGGTTTCTCATATAGTTGAGCTGACTTAGGCATTAAAATATTTACGTTGACACTCTCACTAGCCAAACTATAATCATTTTCTATTTTACAACATATAGCACTATAGATCTACACGAAGAATAACAATAGCTTGTCTATTTCCCCATGAATACAAATTTAACTCGTTGACTTGGGAGTCAGTCAAATTTTTAGGTCAACAGTTTGTCACCGTCTGTGAAAAGTGTAAAAAAAAAGTCATGGAGACTAACCATTAAGATTAACAATCAAAAGATAAGTTTAAGTTCTTGATTAACATTAATTTCTATACCAATATTTAATTTTTTTGTAAAAGAAATTCTTTTGTGATATTAATTTAACTAAACATTTTATGCTAATCTTCCAACTTTATTAAAATTGATCTTGTGGTATAGGTTCTAGAAGCCGAATTTAAAGTTGAAAGACATCCTTTGGTCATCATGTGGAATAGTTGACCAACTAGCATATATGAAGGAATTTGATGCTCTCTCCTCAAATAAAGAAAGAATACTAATATATATATATATATATAAGATCACCTGGGGTAAAATAGAGAGGTTTTTCATTTAGGAAAAAGTAAAAATGCTTCTCAAGTTTTTTAGTAAAAAAAAAAAGTGATTAAGGTGAATGACCATGCATGGCTTGTATGAGCCATGGATTTTCTCTCTTTTTTTTTTCTTAAAAAAAAGGTTTCAAATTGCTTATACAGCCATACACGTCTTCAGCTGCCACCAATCTACATCGCCAACAAAGCTACCAATGTCCTTTCCACCATTTAGCTTTACCATTACTCTTTAAGTTTTGAAAAACTTGATGAAACTCTAATAGTACTAACAGCCATTAAATGGAAGCCAGTAACCTGAAAGCAAGCAACAAGAATCATCAACTAAATTATTTTTATTGTTGGAGATTACAAGTGTATTTCGAATAAAAAAAAGTGTAATCAAGTATATAAATTAAGGAAAAAATAATCAAGAAGAAAAGAGAAAGGAAATGTCAAGTTGTTGAAAAGTAGCTTGGCGTCGCAGCGCCATGCAATTCAGTAACTTGGTGCAACGATGCCAAATGAATTTTTTTGTTTCTGCCTTGGCAGAAACTAGGAGTCGCGGTAGCAAAGGCTAAGGATGTGACCATTGGAAAGAGCCACCAAGCTTCTTAAATACTATGGCTCTTTAAAGAGGTTTAATGTCTCTTTTGAGACACCTCCTCTCTATAAATTGCAGGCATATCTCAAATGAAAAAGATCTCTTTTTTATTTTAGCACTTTGATTCCCTAATTTTCTACAAAATCTACTTAACTTCAATTCAAAGTTATTACTTGTGGTCTAAGTAAATTGTATAAAGTATGCACTATTGTAATTTTTCTGGTCATTGAATCATGAAAACTATACTATCATACAAATCTTTTGCATCTTGATTATCATCTTGTGGGGGTAGAAATAGTTTTAAAGATAGTGCATAGCACACCTTGACAATCAACAAAAGTTGTGTCCATTTATTAATTTTACAACAATCTTAAAACTATTTCTCTATGGATACAACCTTTGATTTCTCTTTATTGGTTGTAGCTAAATCTTTATCTGAGACTGCTAAAATTTTACCATTTGATGGAAAGTACTTCAAGAGATGGCAAGATCGAGTGTTTGACACTTTATATATGATGAACATAGCATAGTATCTCACAGATTCTCCACCCAAGGCTGATGAAGAAAATTACAAAGAATAATTCTTAAAATGGAACAAGGCAAACAAGGTATACCATAATACCATTTTACATGCACTTTCTAATGAGCTGTATGATGTCTATTCAACATATAAAGATATGTTGGTGCCCAAAAGTATGTTATTGTAAATATTTTAGATTTTAAAATATCTGAGGAAAAAGATGTAACATCTCAAATTTATGACTTTTATCTAATGTTCAATGATTTAGAGAATAAGAGAATTATTCTCCATGAGCCTTTTGTACCTAGTTGTTTAATTGAAAAATTATCAAATTCTTTAAAAAATTACAAGAAAAGCAACAAGCATAAAAGAAAATATTTGAAGTTGGATGATACTATTATCATATTAGAATTGAAAAAAAAAGAATCATCAACGGTAGAACAATGAGAAAGCCAAGAAAATTACTTCTAAGGACAACTTGGTTAAAAATGATACTAATCCAAGCAATAAGTATCTTAAATTCACAAACAAATCATACCTTAAGAATTCAAAGCCATCATTCAAGAAGAAAGGTAACTGTTTTGTTTGTGGTAAAATGGCCATTTTACTTACCAATGTAAGTATAAGAAAATAGATAAAAAGGGAAACAATAAAACTCCCAAATCCAATCTGGTTGAAAAAAATAAAGTGATAGCCTGTGGGAATTTTCAAGTAAACATGGTTGAAAATGGTAACTAAGAGTGGGTTATAGACAGGAGCCACAAGACACATATGTGGTGATAGATGACTATGTTCAAGTAAGAGAATAAGAAGAATAAGTTTATCTTAGTGATTCTCATTTTTACACCTATGGTAGGTTGAGGGAAGGTTCTTCTCAAGTTTAACTTCTGGAAAATCTCTTAATTTGGATAATGTATTACAAGTTCCTAATATTGAATACAATTTTATTTTGCATTTATACTTGGTAAGGAAAATGTAAAGGCCTTGTTTGAAGAGGACAAAATTGTAATGACCAAGAGTAGGATATTCGTTTGATAGGAATATTGTTCCAATTTTTTTTTAAAACGCAATATACTTGATGCAACTATTACTAATGAAAGTACTTCTTTATGTTAGATTGCTGAGTCTTTTAATATATGGCATGATAGACTTGATCACCTGAATTATGTTTATTTAAAGAAAATAAAAAGAGTTGGTCTACTTCATAATATGAACTTAGAGAATGTTCATAAATATAATGTGTGTGTGGAAGGAAACTCCATCAAAACAAAGTTATAAACCAATAACTTTTAGAGGAACTGAATTACTCAGTTTAATTCATAGGTCTTTATTCCTATTTCAGACCATAGTCTAACTATTTAGAATTGCTAACTTTTAGCATTGACCTTAACTCTTTTAGATCTACAATGTCCAAAAAGTTACAAGCATCTTACTATATAAATAATAATAATTGACGAATAAAATAAATATTTATTGTATAAATATTAAATATATGAACATTCATACAACAATTTGAATGGCACGTAAGCACTATTCCTAATAGGATGAAGGAATTAAGATCCTTTAATCATGAAATTTATGGCAAGTTAATGAGAATTAATTTGCATTCTTAAAAGGGCTTTACTGCTATGCCTATAAAAAGGGCGGCTCTACATAAAAAAGGATAGGTTTTGAATCTTTACTCTTACACTTTTCTTTTTAAACCTTTATCTTGAGGTTTCTTATAAGGTTGGGCTGACTTAGGCATCATAGAGTTTCCGCTGGTACCTCCACCAATAAATTATAACTGTTTTTTTATTTTGCAACACACAACTCCATAGATCTATACGAAGAATAACAATGGCTTGTCTTATTTTTCCAGTAATACAAATTTATCTAGTTAACTTAAGAGTCGTCTAAATTTTCAGAATTCGTCCACATTTATAAAATGCATTCATATACCTAAAAATGAGATATCGTCTACATTTATAAAATGACCCCAACATATTGTCCTAAATAATTCTGTCTATGTAAGCATCAACTTATTTCTTATTATGGATAAAACATTCGAGTAAGAAGTCATTGGCCCTCGATAGAACTTATTTTTTCAAATTATAAATGATTTGGACACATTTTACTTCTTGAAAAAAATAAATTAATTAGAAGAAATAACAAATAAATAATTTAATTAATTCAATTAATAACAACTAAAATTAATTAAAATTAAACAAACAAAAATAAATAAATTTATTAGATAAAAAATGAATATATTAATAACAAATTATTAATTAAATAATTATATCTTTATTAATTATAAATTAATTAATTAAAAATTTTGAACATGCTACGGCATTAGCGCATACACTTGCACATTAGGCATAACCCAAAGCCAGCGCTTAGAATTAGTAATATTTGTCAGATTTTTAGATTTTTGAGGCTATGTTTCACTCATTTTTTACAATATTTACCTATTTTTCACAATATTTACTCATTTTTCACAATACCTACTCATTTTTAATAATATTGTTCACAACATAAGTCGACCACTTACCTTTTCTATGTATTTCAGACCATTGCCAAGAATTTTCCCAAGATCAAGATTGTTCACTCCAAGTCAGCCTCCAAAGAGTCAACTTTGCACATCAATCAACCATGCCCATCCCACTGTCTACTCCTGCAAGCAAATCACCTGAGCGTACTACTAGTACTCAGGGCATGCAAAAGATGAGCTATTTGCCAACTTTTGAGCCATTGCCCAGGTTTATGCCTCCATGGTCCACTTCAGTTGGCAAGCTCGCAATAAAGAAGCTTTCTCAACTTGGTGGGGTGACCTCAACTGCTGACGCTCTAAGCATGCTTCTTTAGGAATCGTCTGACAGTAATGAAGAATCGAATGGTGATTCTCCTATTCAAGAATCAGCTTCCCCTATCTCAGCAATACAGAATGAAATAATGAAGGTGATCTATAAATAAAAGGGCATAAGAAGCCAAATGGTCGACTCACTTCTCGACAACTGCCCAAGTTCATCTCTGACAATGCTCAGAGGGATATGATATTAGTCTGCTTGAAAATAAACTCGATGAATTTGCAGCTTCTTTCACCCGCCTGGGCTAAGAAGAAGCAGTCAGCAATGTATACAATAAAAGAGGCTGAAAATGAAGCAGAGGAAAAATAGCTTTGGATCCCTTGGAAACCTAGCTGATGGTCAAAGTAAAAGAGTTGGGTGTTTAGAGTCTAAGTGTTAAAGAAAAGATGGAGGCATTGGAGGTAAAGCTAGCCAAGCTTAGGGCTGCAAAAGTGGAACAGACTCAAAAGTATCAGAGCTTGGGGTAACAAATTCTAGACAATCGCCCAAGTAAGGTGAAGCTGAAGAAAAGCCTTTAGGTAAAAAATGAGATGGTTCCAAAAACTAAAGTAAAGGCGAAGATGGTCGACTCCATGATGGCCGATTTTTTTCAACAATTGATCAGTTTTAATTCATATCGGCTTAAGAGTCCTCCTTTTGTAAATAAAACGTTTACCAATGAATGAAGAGTAATACTTTAGTCAATGATCTTTTGCTCTAAGGAAATTGGCTTTCTTTGTTTGTTTAACTAATTTTTCAAAGTAAAAATAAATCGACTTCTTATAACTGAGAAATGTGATATTAGATCAATGATAACATATTTCCAATTTCAAACTGAAGTAATAATTGGTTGTTTTATTGATAAGAATCAGCAATACATCAAAAATTGGCTTAATCAATTACCGATCAAAATATTTATCCAAACAAACATCAGCTTTACATAGAAATTAACTTACAAATCATAAAGAGACGATCAATATCAATTCTCTGACTTGGGTAACTTGTCAACATGCTTAATAAAAATCATTATATCAATTCCTTCCCAAACCGTTAGTCGATAAAACTTGAGGTATTTTCCATTAATTAACTTAAGGTGAGCAAAAGCATTCCAATCCGCTCAGTAGATATGCCTATTTGCTAATGATCTTGGCTATCTTGAATGGTCCTTTCCAATTCAGACTAAATTTGTCCAAATCATGCTCTTTGGACCTAATTGGAAGAACATTCCAAACTAGGTCGCATATCTTGAATGACCTAAGCTTAACCCTTTTGTTTTAGGACTTTTTATTATCTTTTTGTGTATTTTCGGTCAATTTAAGGCTTCTAAGCAATGTTCATCTATCTTGTCCATCTCTTCTATCATGTCATCTTGGTATTATTCAGCACTCAGATCCCCTTGAAATTGTCTTCTTGTCGAATCGACTATAAGTTCCATTGGGAACATGACTTCATGGTCATAGACCAATTGATATGGAGATGTCCCTGTTGTCATTTTTAGGTTAACTCTATTTTCCTAAAGGACTTCTTGTAACTTATTTTGCCAAACTCTAGGACTATCCTCAATCACCTTTTTTAGTTCCTAAATAATTAACTTGTAGGTTAATTCAACTTACCCATTTGACTAAGCATAGTAGGGTGTGTTATGTATTAGCCTGATGCCAAATTCTCTGACACAATTAACTATCTCTTCACCAGTGAAAACTGTTCCTTGATCAATTGCAATAGACTCTGGAATGCCATATTTGTATATGATGTTTTCTTTGGTAAATGTAATGACCAATTGTTGTGTAACCCTTTAAAAGTAAGGGGTGAGCAAATTCGAGTTCGAGTCAGGCTTGAAAATTCTCAAACCATTCTTGAACTTGTTCAAGATGCCAAACATGTCCCGTTTGGTACACTTTTCGGATTGGAAATTTCTTGATTTTTTTACATTGATGACAAGGCAAATGGTTGTCTATTTTCAAATCCAAATTCATTTTTTTATCCACACGCTTATCCGATACACTAATGCAATTGTAAATATAATCCAGAATCATTGGCATAGTCATATAATCAATGGGTAACAAATAATCAATTTATCAAGACTTTAATTAATAGCTCAACAATTCTATTAAGTGTTTTTAGCGTGCTTTATGGGTACATTGAACTTGACATTTTTTTAAATATCTAATATGCTTGACATCTTTTCATACACCTTTTATCGATTTCAGCTCTACATAACTACATTCTTCCATCTTTTTATGTTCATTTCTCAGTACTTCAAAAAAGAATCATAATCATAAAATCACATATCATAATATTATATAAATATAAAAAATAAAAATAAAAAGGAATATGATTTTGGTCAAACCTCAAATAAGTTGAATAATCTTTAGAGAAAAATTCTTAAATCTTAAAGATAAAACTATTATAATAGTAATCTTACAAATTATAATTGCAAGCTTACAATATCAAATAGATGACGGTGGCCTGGGCGATGGCTAACAGTCAATGATGGCAGCGATATTGAATCTAAGCTTCAGGAGTGTCACGGCGATGCAATAGCTTTGGGTTGCAGGCTGAAATTAAGAGTGAGAGAGAGAGAGAGAGACTTGTTTAGAAATTAAGGGCAGACCGGTAGAGACGTGTTTGTTAGGGGGGCTATGATGAACACATGAAAATCCATATTTATTAAGAGATTCAGTCACTATTTAATGTCACTAATTTTAGTATTTTTGTACTTTTAGCTTGAAATAAAGTGTTCTCCTTAAATTGTGATTAATGAATGTTATTTGCATGAGTTTAGGTAAAATAGATATAACTCTCAATGTAGAAATTAAAATGAAGAAATTCTTGGACCTAGAGCAACATGACTCAATCTTACACAAACTTGAAGAACAGTGGCAAAGCCAAATCCAACATGTTATGGGCCAAAAATTGAGATATAATAGAATCGGGCTACAACTTCCGCCCAGCTTGACCCAACTCACATATTTGAACCGTATCTTACAAAATATGTACTCAACTGGTATAATTCTTGAAGATGTAAAATAATAACTTAATTATCAACAACTCTTATGTTGATGGTAAAGTCTAAATCAGCCGTTATCATGGACCAAATTGCATTACAAATGGGTAAAATGGTTGTTGGCCAAAATCTGATGTATCTTTGGAATTTTGCTTATATCTCATTTGATACTCATCCAATTTGCATGAACACAGTGCCTATGGAAAGAAGAGACAAAATGATACAACTTTCATGTCAGTCATAGAAGCTAAACTAGTCAGTTACATTATCAAAAATGTGCTGCAAATGGGTGAACGAGTTATTGGCCTAAAATTATTGAAGATTAATGTCACACGTGACATATTTCCATTCATTGCCTATATAAGGAGACTCTTAGGATGTTTTCAAGATTAGATAATTCTCTCTTATTTTCTTCTCATTAACATGCATTGTAATCTAGGCTAGAGTTCTTGGCAAGGTTAAGAGATGAACTTTTATGTGTAATAAATCTATTTCTATGCTTTGATTCGTTGTCAAGAGCTACAAATGTTGTAAGTTTGATTTTGATTAAACTCTTATCTATTTTATTTTATATAATCCAGAGGTTATAATTCTTATGTCGCATATATATTCGGTCATGCTTTTCTTATGTGATTCTTATTAAATTATAATTTTTATTGGTTACATTATTTTATATGTTATTCTTTTACTGCAATATTGTCAAAATAATATATTGTCGATCTTGGATAACATGTAAGGGCAATAAATGTTTAATATTCAAGTTGATCTTTTACTGCAATATTATCAAAATGATATATTGTCGATCTTAGATAACATGTATAAATAAACATAATTTGTGTTAATATTTGAAAAAGAGTTTAGTCATATCAAATGCATATGTTATCAAATGTGCTATATTTTACATATCTTTTGATTGATTGTTTAGATGTGAAATTGTCAATTGAGTTATAAACATTGAATCAAAGTGTATAGTAGATTTATAAAAGCATAATTATGATTCTCGAAGCCTTGTTTAAATCATCATAAGACATTTTCCTCAATTCATAAATAATTCTATCTCATCCACTTAAACCAATTAATTAACTTTCTCATTTGCTACTGCTTTAATATTTTACTTCACCAACCTATTTTACCAACAGCTTCCTCGTGGGATTGACACCTCAATTTATACTGCGATAGCCGCGTTATATTTTGAGCGTAAACAGGCTATAATGCCAAACTTTTTATTTTTCATTCATCTAAAGTAAAATAACACCGTTTCGGCCCTCATGAAACAACACTATTTTGTATATTTTTAAAAGTTAAAAAAAAAGTCAAGTTTGGGATATTCTCAAACCCAGGACAGAAATTTATCCCAAATTGGTCCTAAATCTATACCTATTCCTGTCCTAACCTAAAATTGTGAGATGGGTCAGATTAGGTCGAGATAAAAATGAGAATTTCGCCCACCCTCATTTAAAGGGACGGCTTCTACCAATATGTTGAAATAGTTGGTTGCCATTAAGATGAAGGCGTATTTCTTTGAAGATACAGGATAAAATTTTTACAATTATATCTATTGCCTATCCTCTAAATAGCCATGGCCTTATCATTGCGTGTTTCTTCAACTAGGATGATTTGAATTGGACCGTGCTTCTAACATTCTTTATAGCCTCTAGAGTAGTTGTGATAGTCTTACTCTATAGTCGGTCACTAGAAACTATTTTTTAAGATTGCTTTCTTTATTAATCAACCGTTAATCTAAACCTCAGCCAAATCCTTCATGTGACTCGGCCATGAGCCACATGGTCTCTTTTAGGCTAATGCATCTCAGCAACTCTCCCAATTGTCCCTTTCTGAATAATTCTCCTGCAAAGAGGGCGAACTTTGGTGCCATGATCTTTATTCGTTGATCGACCTTCTTATTTGGACATTTCATGTAATCGGCCAATTCTTTCCTCTAATCTTTGCTAAAATTGACTTGTAAGTGATAAGGACAAATTTGTCATATATTTTCTCATATTTTTATTATTGATATTTTATGATTTTATGAGAATAGATGGCTATTTATGTGCATTATTTTTATTTATAGGGACTTGAACGAAATTTAAAGAGGGACTAAAATGCAAAGTTTTCAAATTATGAGTCCAGAGCCCCCGCGCCACAAGTATTTTCGCCCCAGCGCTAAAATAGTGATCGAAATAAGAAAAACGACCTGCTTAAGTCGCGTCTAGCGCCCCAGCTCCGAAGAGTCACCGCGCCAGCGACGCTTTATCGCCCCAGCGCTATCAACATACCGCTCCAACGGTAATAGCTTTTTCACGCGTCGCCCCAGCGACAGATGCATAGCGCGCCAACGGTAGTGCGAGTCCTAGTCTGACGAGAATTGAGATTTTCAAGCTCATATCAATCCCTATATAAAGCCACTCGTTCCCAGCCTTCAAGAATCAATCGAAGACGACCCAAAAGCACCAAGAATACAGAGCAAGAGTCTTGGAGAGCAATAGGAGCTTAATTGAAGCAACTTTAGAGAGCATCGAAGACGTTCTTCGGCATCAAGAGTTCCTAGGCAGCGCAATTAAGAGCAATTCGACGTCTATATCGGTTTGCTAATAATTGTATTATGATTTATAATTATTTTTACTGCTGTTCTCTTGTAGCCATGAGCTAAACTTGTTTTCTAGGGTTAATATTTGAACTCAATATGTGCGCTTAAATTGCCATATCTTTTTAGTATTTAATAAACTTAGTCCTTTATTATTTAAATTACTTGTGTTTAATGCTTCAATATATCTGGCCAATATATGGTGAATGAGTTGGTAATATTATTGATAAACTCGGAAGAGGAATCATAATATTTAGACCTAGGTAATTTGATGCATGATTGTAGAGTAACATTCAATGTTGCATATGCAAGTTTCAATTTAGGATAGGAATATACCTAATTGGCATGTATGATTAATAAGACCTAATCTTAATGAATCTTAATTTATTACAAGTACCATAGGAATATAGGTATTTGGTAAATTAGGGTATACTTGCATGACCTTAGAAGAGGCTTGTGAATACATTAGTGTCTTGATCAATAATAAAGACTAAGTGAGTTAAATATTAGAGGATTAATCATTAAAAAGCATATTGAGGGATAATATTAATCCTAGGTTTTCTCTACGTTGTTATCTTTAAATCTCATTGCATTGTGTTTTTACTTTTATATTTTCTACATTCATTCTTGAATTTTTATTTTTCTGAATAATTATCAAGAAGACATAATTTTAGTAATTGGTTAATAAGAAGAAATTATCCCTGTGGGTTCGACATCCGACTAATTAGTCTCTTTATTACTTGCATACGATAGTGTATACTTGCACTTAATTTATGATATAGAAATATCGCATCAGTAAGATCGGCCTTTTTTATGTTGACAATACTGTACTATGCAAACACGTATAGGGTCGATGGATTAGAGGTATTTCCCCTATTACTTTCTTAAACCCTGATGCCCCTTGAGTAAGGTCGTTAGCTTCTGAATTAATCATCTTTGTCGAGTATTCGATCAGGGTGGACTAGAACCCTTGGAGCAGATGTCAAGCTTTGTTACAGTATGGGATTAATAAGTCAGCTTTGCAGTTATATTCCCCTGTTACTTGTTTGATAACAAGTAAAGAATCGCCTTTTACCTTAATTTCTTTTATACCCATTTCTACAAGTATCTTAAGGTCAATAATAAAGGCTTCATATTCGGTCTAATTGTTAGTATATGAAAAGTCCAACATAAACGAGAATTTATTGTAAATTAAATTCTGATAGGGCGATCGCCTAATTTTCAAGCCGATTTCTCAAAAATGGATTAAACATAAGATATTTTATGATGTTTGTCTAGCTTATCACATGTACTATTATATGCAGTAAATAATACTTGAGCTTTGTGTATGGAAAGTAAAGAGCCAAACACATATTCTCAATTGCAGTGTATCTTGTTTCTACATCATTTAGGACTTGACTAAGGTAGTAGACAGCTTTCTCTATGCCGTGATATTCCTGTACTAGCATACTATTAATCGACTTCTCTTCTGTGGCAATATATAGGATTAGTGGCAACCTAGGTCTAGGCGAAATCATGACTTACAGAGTTATAAGGTACTTTTAATTTCATCAAAAACCTATTGATGGTGTGTCGTCCACTTAAATTCTTTGTCGTCTTTTAGTTTCAATAGGGGCGACCAAGAATAAAGTTGACCAGCAAAGTTTAAAATAAATTGCCTCAAAAAAATTATTTTGCCAATTAACTACTGCAATTCTTTTTTGATTCTTAATGCAAATGCTTCTATTATAACCTTAGCCTTATTTTGGTCTACTTTTACCCCTCGTTAGTGTACCAAATATCTAAGAAAGTTAGCAGCTGACACTTCAAATGCACACTTGAGTGAGTTCATTTTCAGCTAATGGAACCGTATTCACTGAAAAGCTTTTCACAAGTCGGTCAGATGTTAGTTATTAGAATTTGACTTGATCACAACATCATTAATATAGACCTCCATAAATCATTCTATCATGTCGTGAAAAATAGCATTCATCCCATTGATATGTCACATCGACATTCTTCAAACCGGATGACCCACTCATACGTTTAAATCACCCTAGGACATCTGAATGCCATCTATGGGTCACCAGGTTAAGATTCTTGAAGTCGATATAAAGTCTCAACTTGACATTCTTTTTAATAATGGGTACCACATTAGATAGCCATTCTACATAGTTAGCAGGCCTGATAAAACTTGTTTGGAGAAACCTTTTGATTTCCTCGGTGATCTTGTCCTCAATTTCTCATGACATTCTTCGCATATGTTGCTTGTACGATTGATATCCTTCTTTAGTCGAGAGACTATCTTTGACCAAATCTCAGCTTAGATGAGCATTTTAATATAATCTTATGCGAAGAAATCTCTGAATTCCCTCAAAATTGCCACAAGCTTAGTTTCATAGGCCAAGTCTAATTGTTCAGTGATGTAAATCAGCCTGGGGTCGACCTTAGTACCCAAGTTGATTTCTTTTAATTTGCTTTGTACTTGAGGATTATAGTCATCCAACTTGGCTAGCACTGGTTTTAACTCATGGTTAATCTACAGATCTTGTCTTTCATCTTTATAGATATATTCAATTAATGTTGACATATGGGTTTCTTTTTTATTCATTAGAAAATAGACAAGAGGTCAACCAATTTTAATTGTAGTAGTCCAAGCAAGTTTCTTTCTTATGACCTGATATGTGACATTTATTACCATTTTAGTCGTGTCCCTTGTGTATCAGTCAGAGTCATTCCTTTTGAGGATTGTAAAAGTGACAGTTGGATCATATAAAAAGGAAAACGCCATCCGTTTATCTCCTTCAAATAGTTTTTGGTCGGCTTAGATTATTTCAATCGATCCATTTGGTTACCATTTAAAGATCATCTGATGTATGCTAGATGGTAAATCCTTATTGGAGTGAATCTAGTCTCGTCCTAGTAGGACGATGTAGTCAATCAGCATATTGACTACATAGAATGATTCTTCTTTCTCTACATGGCCGATTTTTACTCTAGAGACAAATCTATTGATTAGTGTTTCATCCAACAAAATTGGTCATAATTACCTCTGATGGCTCTAGATCGCTCTTATTTATCCCAAGCTTTCTTAACATCCTCAAAGGTAGAATATTAACCCCAAATCTATTATAAATAAAGATCCTTTTACAAGGAATCCCATCGAGATTGGTCTTAACATAAAGAGGCTAGATATGTTGAGTTATATCTTTTGTTGGGTGAGAAAGGGTAAGTAATGTCGATTCTTTTGGTTTTTTCCTCTATAACATGGCATACCTCTACTACATTCCCATCTAAGGTTGGGGTCTCTCCAAGCATTGACTGGAATGACTCTAGTAATAAGATGACCGTGTTAACAGCTTTTCTTTGAACATCTTCTTGATTAGATGCCTCATGGTCATCCTGATTGCCCTAGTCAATTTGATCACCTTGATCAGGTAAGTCACCCTAAATGGTTAGGTCTTCTTTGTCATGTTTGTTCCTGTTAACTAGTAACCAAATCTTCCTCTAGGTTTATTTCCCCTGTTGATCGACTTGGATGGCTATTGATCCTCAATTGCTATATTTTCATCGAGCTTTTTGTTGAGGCTGTTAATTTTGGCTAAGCTTTTCTTAACTTCTTAGCCTTCGTCCAAATTCTGGACTGTGTGCTTGAGACGTTTTAGTTACTCTCGCCTTTGCATTCCCCTCTTTTGAGTTTTGGTCAGCCTTGGGTTTGGGTAAGCTCACTTATCCTGTCGATCAAATATATTTCTTCTTGGTCTGTTAACTTTTCCATTAGTTAACTTTACTAGCCCTAGGTTTAAAGGTCTTATTGGGTTACTGAGAAATTGGCCTCTCATTTAATTCCCCCTAGACCTTCTTAAAAGTGGTTTAATATTGAGGATAAACTAAGCATGCTTTCTTGGAGATTAACTAGTTACATAGGGGTGGATCCATTGTGACTATTCTTTCCATCGGGGTCATCTCTAAGACCGAATCGCCCATTTAGATCTTAATCCTTGGCTTATCAGGGGTCCAAACTCTAGTTGATGACCCTTCTCCTAATATCTTCCTTTTGGTAGAGGGTATAATGACATTGATTCCTGTTGTGGGGAATGGGTTGGTCTCTAAGATTGGGGACTTCCCCTTAGAACCAAAAAGAAGTCAGCCTCCATTAATCAGCCGTTGAATCTGATTTCTGAATATAATACAGTTATTTGTATTGAGTTGCCAATAATTATGCCACTTGCAATAATCTTTCCCTGTATACTGGTCGACCAATGGTATAGTGTGGCCTCCAAATAACTTTATCTGTTTGTCCTTAAGTAGCTACTCAAAATTTGATTGGCTTTTCTCATATCAAAGGAATATTCCTTGGCTATTTAAGAGTTTTTGATGATTTTATTCTTTTGATTCCTAAAGGTCGCCTTTTTAAGCACTAGGCATTCATATAGTCCTCTTTTTACCACTTCAGCTAAACAAACCTCTTCTTTAAAATTTAATTCATCAGAATCACTCTCTGAATTGGCTTGTACTGCAACTACCTCAAGTTGATTCTTTTAATAATTTCTTTTAGAGGACACCCACTTTTGATCTTTCTCTATTAGAAGTCGCTCATATCTGGCCATTCTTGTGGGCAACTCATACAAGTCCTTGAATCTATACTTTTCAAAGTGCTCTCTTGTGGAAAATGACATCCCTCTAACCATCATAGGGACGTAATCATCTTTGGTGATCTAAGTTTAAAACTAGGGCTAAAGTTTCCTGAATCGATTGATGTATTTTGTGACTGATTTGCCTGGCATTTAAATCACCCTAGCTAGGTCGGCTATAGTGACTTCTAGGGTGACTTGTAGAATTTAGCATGGAATTTGTGTTCCATCTATTCCTAACAGACAATCAATTCTAGCATTAGGTTGGGATACTAGGTGAAAGTTGACTTGGTTAAAGAGTTGTCGAATAGCCTTAGCTTTTAGAAAGGCGACGAACTAGCTTGAAATGTACTTGCACAGTGAATCTTGAAATGTGCTTGAATGTGGTCATATTCTCCTCGCCCAAAAATAGAAAAATAATTAGGAATTTTATATCCCTTTAGGAAAATGAACAATGAATCAACACTATTAGGGTATTTTCTTATAGAATAGGCAAGCCATCCTATGTTCTGCAAACAATTGTGGGTTCGAGTCCCACTGGGCATGCCAAAAAGATGTTCGAAGCTAAAAATATAATGTAAGGATCTGTGTATGTCCAGTGCCCTGCCAGACTAATGTATATTTCATAATCATGAGAAACTAAGACTTGGGGTTCACCAAATAAGGCTAAGCCGTATTTGGTATAGAATTTGTCTTCCATTTACTTTCAACTAGTGATTGACTCTAGCATTAAGTTTGTATACCAATTAAAGCAATGTTGGTTAAAGAGTATCTGAACAACCTTAACTTCTAAAAAGACAATGAGCTAGCTTCTTCATATTACATCATAAACCTTGAGATATACTCAAATGCAGTGATGTTCGCTTCACCCAAAAACAAAAGCAATTCATAAATTTTGTATCCTTTTGGAAAAAGGAACAAAGAATTAACACTGTGAAGGGGTAAGAATTCTTTTAAGATAGGCGATCCATTGGCTTCAAGTCGACCCTCATGTTCTATAAGGCTTCTATCAGTATATTCCTATCAATCTCAAGTCGTCCTAAACCACTGGTTGGCCAAATGGGCTCCATTAATTCAAATAAAATTGGCCTGGATTGACTCTAATCGAGTGGTTCATTAGTTTAGAAAATGGTTTGGTGCAAGCTACTTAGATTGATCATATTTCCAGCTTGATCATACCTAAAATTTTTGCCTGGTAGAATGTGATGGACCTGAGAGTTTGTGGACTCTAATTTCCAGGAAACCTGAGAATATTAACCAAACCATATGGCAGATCGGCTTGGCTATAACTCTAGCATCGCTGAAGCTCTTAAAGTTCAGGTTCGATTGACCTTAGAGAAGAGTTGTCAGCTCTATCCAATTCCGCCTCATCGACTCCAAGTTTTTCAAAATACTTTGACTTTTATTCTAATTGTCTTCTATCAATGGTTAAAACACTGCAACCATCTGATTCATAAGCTGCATGTTGAGTTGCTGATTTTCCAAGGTGATCTGGGCGACCAAACCTTGGACAACGATTGTGGAGAAAGGCCTCGGTGATGAGAGAGAATCTCTTTGAATCTCCTCCAACTGTCGGTTTAGCAAGTCTTCCTCAAAATGAGCTAGACTTGCCTCTTCTAATATGGGATTGGTTGGATCTCAGATCAGAGGCGGAGGTATAGCAATGTTGGATGGCTTAAATGCGTTTTTTCAAGCTTATTGTTTTTCATCGATCTAGTGTGTACTGGCAATAAAAAGGAGTCCCACTGAGCATGCCAAAAGGATGTTCGAAGCTAAAAATTTAACGTAGAGATCCGTGTACGTCTATTACCCTGCTAGATCAATGTGGGTCTCAGAATAGCAAGAAACTGAGACTGGAGATTCACCAAATAAGGCTAGGCTAAATTTGGTTGATAGCAAGCGAGGTTAAAGTTAAATTTAGGTTGTAGGATAGCAAGTGAACTACAGAGCTTAGGTGCTTCGAGGAGAAGAACAGGCAAAGCTTCAACAACAAGGCTATGTGGTTTCAATAAGTAAGGATGTGAATCCTATATTAAATAATAATAACAATAAAAACTAAAGACAAAGTTATAAAAAAAAATTATTATTATGTATTTAATGAATAATTGATGATTACAATGAAAGAAACAAAAATTCTACTGTAAACCTAATCTTAAAAAGTAAGAATCCTAACAAAGCAAAACTTTCTATAATATTAAATGAATAAGCCCATTATATAATTTTTTGGCTGGCATCAACACCTTTATTAAGAAATACCATATTATTTATGTATCATGATAATATAGCTCTTGTTAACATTATTTTGAAAATAGCTTAAACTCTTTATGACTATAATCAAAACTTCTTGTTTATTTCTCTTATAATGTTTAATTTAAATAAATTAAACAAATTTTGAAAGACAAGTAAATACTTTGAATGGGAGAGATCAAAACTTCTTGTTTCTTTTTTTTCTCTTATAATGTTTAATTTAAGAAATTGAAAGACAAAAAAAAAATTTGAAATTTTTATTATTTATATATAAGTGATGGAACTTTGAATTCAAACCTCCACTTCATTAAAAAAAATGTATAACTAATTATTTACTATTAAGCCATTATCACAATTGTATTTTGATAAACACTTTTTTAGAAGAGTAGATGTTTGAAAAACAAATGTCAAAAGCTACCCATTTAGCATAAAATTAGCAATTAGATTCAAAATTTGTTTCTTTTGCAAAAACGCCATAATGGTTATAAATTTATTGGGGCATTAGCTGCCTTCAAATTGTTCGACAAAGTAGTTAATTTCTTTTGTTATTTGAACCAAACACCATATAACAAAAGAAAATGAACACCATATGTATGTGTATATATAAATATAGGAAATTCTTTAATATAAATATGTATAGTTTATGTAATTGAAGAAATACAGAGAATGAATAGAATCTTCTAATTGCTTTAAAAATAAATTCAGGCATAAAGCCAAGTCATTTTCATAAATAAGACAATTAACACTTTTGCCCCGAAGCGACTCTCTATGTAACATATGAAGATCTATATATAACTTTGATTTTATTTTAATTTTTTTTCAATTTTAATATATGCTTAATTGTTTCTTATTAGATTAGTCAATTCATTAGTTTGCTTCCTTAATTTTGGAAGTGTTTGGTTGGTACGGAACATATAAATCAATCGACATTTTTTGCTTAAGTATGTTGAGTTTACTGGAACGAGCAAAATAGAGTAGAGAGTTGAAAAGTGAGGAGGGATGTAAAAATATAAATAGGAATGTTTCAAGTTTAAACATTTTAGTGTTTGGTAAAGAATAACTCAACATTGATTGATGAATGTTGTGGTGTTGGCATGAAGTTTGTATTTATTGCCCTAGGATTGATTACAGAATATTGTAGTGTTGATTATTTGATAAAGTCAATTTTTAGCTCAAAATGACTTTTTTGAGTGGAATTTAGACTTTCACACGTATGAACTCTTATTTCAATTAAGTTTAGCTTTTCTATAGACTTTGTAAGCTCTTTAAAATTCATTAAGCATTAAGAGAGACTCCAAGAGAATAGAAAGCTAAAATGCTAAAGAGTCTTGAGTACTAAATGTATAAAAAAATATCATAAGTAGTGCTTAAGTTCTAAGTGAATGAAATGAGTACTAATAAATCCTTTGAAAGTTCTATATTATTGTATTCTTTGATTATCTTTTGAGAGAGATTTATATAATTTGTAATTCTTTGTGAACTTAATTAATAAGAGATGTCAGGATCTCAAGATCCACCATAAACGTAAGTGTTTATTGTGAAACTACTTAGATTGATTGTATCGTAATTTTTCTTATCTTTTGTAATCTTATCCTTATTTTTACTCTTGTTTGCTTGTGGTTGAACATTTCTACAACAATTAGGTATTAAAAGAAAGACTAATCGCTAAAAAGGATTAGTGTTAAGGCTAATATTTTACAATAATCTTAGTTGTTATTTTCAAATTAATTAATTTTTTAATTTTATTTAACTGATAAAATTATGATAAATATAAAGTTGATAATATAAATATGATAAACATAAAAATAATGACTAATACAATATGACAATAACAATATTTAGATGAAAAAAATATAGGAAACTTTTCGTACTTAACCAAATTTTTAAACAAAAAATTCTTTTTGACCGCAGTCAAATAGTTAATGCTATATTAACCAAATATACTATTTTCTTTTTATTTTACCCTTACTTATTTTCCCTCTTCTCGGTCAAGGCTTCCTCACAACTCTCAACACCCCTCACAACTTTCTCTCTCGGCCAATACTAAAAGGTTTTCGAAAATTCTCTTAAACTTGTAAATCGGTTACAAATTTAACTCAAGTTTTTATCCTAAATTTAGTTGTATGTATTTTTGTGTTGTTTTTATATGTAATTATTAGAAATGTATAATTGTAGTGTTAATAATGTATAACATAGGTTGAAAATGAGTGCAAGAGTCCAAAACTAATACAAAAATAGTCGAAAATGGTTGAAATTACAAAAAGGTAAATTCTAATCTTTTTTGGGCCCTACGTGCCGTCGAGTGCCACCACGCACTGCTGTGTTGCAACCACGCGCTAGGCTCATGAGTGCATGCGCAACAAGGCACATTGCACACCTTGTTGCGAGACCTTTTGCACAACAAGCGCAAATTGGCAAGAAGGCGCTGGGGTTACCTTGTTGCACGCCTAGGTGTGCAACAAAGTGCACAACAAGGTGCACTCCAACACCTTGTTGCGCACCTATACGCTTGCTGCACATGCAACGAGCCACATGGCATTGCCACATGACATTATAAAAAAATTATTTTATTTATTTATTTATATTAAGTTTATATTTGTATATATTTAATATATACTCTGTCATGCATCTTAAAAGAACTTAACTAGTTTAAACTGTTACATTAAAAGAAATATTTAATGCAAAATATTTTTTTCGACCTTAACCACCCTACTTATTACCTCTGAGCCAACACTATCAATCTTAGCGGAAAGTTTTAAGTTAACCTTATCAACTATTACAACTAATAAACTATTACATAATTCAAATAATGACAAAAACTTAATAATTAATTACAACTAAAAAATAATATATATATATATAATAATGATAAAATAATTTAAAATTATAAAATTAAATACATTAAATTAAATGATTATTAATAAATAAATAAATTTATTCACAATTTTAATATATTTTTAAAATAATAAAAAAATTTAAAAATTACCACAGCGCCTTGCCATGACGCCATGTGACAGACGCGCATTGGGCGCATGCTAGGCGCCTTAGGTGCACCCCACGGCGTGCCACATCGTGGGGCGTTTGCCACAGTGTGCACCTCACGATGCGCCACAACATATGCCCCATGCTGTGGCCACGTGCTAGGCACGTGCTACTACGCACAAGGCGCTTGAACTTATATGCCGCACACGTGGTATACAATTCCAGCGATTGAGAGGCGCGGCAGTGCGTTTCTCATAGAAAATGGTCATAATTTATCATTTTCGACTATTTTTGAGATATTTTCAACCTATTTTCTATATTTCTAACACTACATCTATTTATTTCTAACAACAAAATACAAAAATAACTTAAAAACACAACAAACTTAAATTTAAAATAAAAACTTATCAATTTTTGCTCTTTTAAACTTTACACTTGATTATTTTAGTTTAAATCTTTAAAATATATTAAATTTATAACCGATTTATGAGTTAAGAGAAATTTAAAATTAAAATATAGTAAGTGTACGAGAGAGTGAGGGGAGTGTTTTGAAAGAAAAAATTATTTTTGAAAATAAGGGTAAAATAGTAAAGAATTTTAGTATTTAGTTAATATATATTAAGAGATTTGACCTTAATCCAAATAATTTTTTATTTACGTTTTAGTTCAAAATGGGGAATTAACACAAACAATATTTCCCAACAGGATATCCCAATTAACACTGACAATATTTAGAAGACATGTGGCATCACAACCACCACGTTTGAATAGCCTAACACCTTGCCACGTGATCGCCATCTACCCGATGATTCAACCTAACACCATTACCCATGCAGGTTAATGCCCTACAAAAGCACGAGCTTTCCAACAAATATTTAGTACTTTTGGGGATTAAAGTGTCTGCTGCTAATTTGGTATAGCATCTAGCGGCAGAAATGGCATCAATTGAAGAGATCAGAAAGACTCAACGTGCTCAGGGCCCGGCCACAGTCCTGGCCATCGGCACCGCCACTCCGTCCAACTGCGTCAAGCAAGCTGATTATCCGGACTATTACTTCCGGATCACCAAGAGCGAGCACAAGATTGAGCTCAAAGAGAAATTCAAGCGCATGTGTACGTTTGATCTTCTTCTTTTTCTTCTTTCTTTTGCTTATATGTACCCGCTAATAATAATCACTTCATGCCATGTCTACAAAAACGCACAAAGATCAAGATTTTCTTATTGTTATTACATATGACACCTTCAATTAGTTGCTTGGATAAGATGCAGCTACATCTAGGAAGTAAAAGTTACAGCTTGATGAATTTGATTTTATTTTTAATTACAGGCGACAAATCGATGATAAAAAAGCGTTACATGTACCTAACAGAGGAGATTTTGAAGGAAAACCCCAATATGTGCGCGTACATGGCGCCATCACTAGACGCTCGCCAAGACATTGTGGTCGTCGAAATCCCAAAGCTCGGTAAAAAAGCCGCCACAAAAGCCATCAAAGAATGGGGCCAGCCCAAATCCAAGATCACCCATCTAGTCTTCTGCACAACTTCCGGCGTAGACATGCCCGGCGCCGACTATCAGCTCACCAAACTCCTTGGCCTACGGCCGTCTGTTAAGCGTTTGATGATGTATCAACAAGGTTGCTTTGCCGGCGGCACCGTGCTTCGTCTTGCCAAAGACTTGGCTGAGAATAACAAGGGAGCCCGTGTTCTTGTTGTTTGTTCTGAGATCACAGCTGTTACTTTCCGTGGGCCGACTGATACCCACTTGGATTCTCTTGTGGGTCAGGCACTTTTTGGTGATGGAGCAGCTGCGGTGATCGTTGGGGCTGATCCCGATACGTCAATTGAGCGTCCATTGTTTCAGCTTGTGTCAGCAGCACAGACCATTCTCCCTGATTCTGATGGTGCAATTGATGGACACTTACGTGAAGTTGGTCTCACATTCCATTTGCTCAAAGATGTTCCAGGGTTGATTTCCAAGAACATAGAGAAAAGCTTGGTTGAAGCATTTAATCCAATTGGCATTAATGACTGGAACTCGATATTCTGGATTGCCCACCCCGGTGGCCCCGCAATTCTCGATCAGGTCGAGGCAAAACTCGGCCTGAAAGAGGAGAAACTCAGGGCTACTCGACATGTTTTGAGTGAATATGGCAACATGTCAAGTGCATGCGTTTTGTTTATTCTGGATGAGATGAGAAAGAAGTGTATTGAGGAAGGAAAAACCACAACCGGTGAAGGGTTGGACTGGGGTGTTCTTTTCGGGTTCGGACCGGGGCTCACCGTCGAGACCGTCGTGTTGCACAGCGTCCCTATGGAGGCAGCGGCGGCGGCCACCCACTGAGTCATCAGAGAAAAGGTAGATGGTACAAATGTTTATGATGAATAGCGAAGGACTAGTACTTGGATGAAGCATTTGATTAATTTTGGTATTCACTCAGTGAAGTGAAGGGCAAATGGCCTCGTGAAATTGGTAGTAGCTGTGTGTTTGCATGCATTTATAGGTTGTTTGGTGATCATGCATGTGAAGGGTTGGTTTACACTGGTGCCATGCCTTTTCTCATGAATTCATAATTTGATTTTATTTTGTTTCTGTGCGAAATAGTATCAAGAACCCGCGAAGCAATAAATTATGAAGTAATATGTTACTGTTTGCTTCCAGAATGTGAAAATGATAGTAACTGTTTGTTGATCTTTATCAGAAGGACCGTCACATTAAATAGGTTTTAGATGAGATTAAAATTGATATCATTATGGCAAATGCGAAACAACCATGTTGAGAATTTGCAAGATTTCATATAGATTACGTTTCATGTATTATAAAGATATTTAAAAGCGACACGTAAATTTTTAAAAGTTTTAAAAATTTTATTTATATTTTTTATTATATAAGGTATTCAATTAAAGTTAACAAAAAAAACGTTTTTAAATTTTATAAAAATATGATTATATTTTTATTATAATTAAAAAAAAAAAAAACTTTAGCCAACGTTGACCATTCGTGGAATATTTTATTATTCACTTTTTTGATTGGTTGTTGATCGATTTTGATCAATATTAATTAATTATTGACTGATATTAATATATTATTAATTAGTGATAATTAACGATAACTTATTATTGATTAGTATTAATTTAAGTATTAAATGGTATTGATTAATTATTGACTGTATTGACTAGAAGTTAACTATTGATGATCTAATATAAGTGAATTTTTATTTTTATTTTTTTTATTATTAAAGTTAACGAAATCTGTTACTTAACAATGGTGTAAATGAGACTTTTAAAATTTTTAAAATTTATATATTTCTTTTTTGAAACTTAAAGGTTTACATATCTTTTTTTTTATATTAAATTCAATTTTTTTGAATTATCAAAACATTAAACTTTTATGCAATATATTTTATTTTTTAAAAGAAAAGTTATAAATTTGTGTTTGAATTTAGAATACAAGAGAAGTGTAACGTAGTTAAACAACTAATGCGATACTTATAATTAATAATTGAATAATATTACACTTTTATGGGTGTTGGTTAATTTAATTGGTAATATATTTTTAGAGTTGTATTATTTTTTATAATTATTATGTGTGATTGACACATCACTTAAACATAAAAAAATTTTGAAAAATTAGAAAAAGTAGCACCATTTTTAATAATTTTTACATATATTTAACACATTTTAAATTAAAAATGTGAAATTAAAATTGAAGTAATATTATTTTTAATAATTTTATATGTATATTTGACACGTCACTTAATATGAAAATGGTAGGTATTAAATTAAAAAGAGTAGCATTGTTTTTAATGATTATCTTAGATAAATTATTATTGTGTTATTATCATGAATACCCTTCAGATAAGACTTAATTACGTAAGTACTTACAAATTTTAAATTTCATCAACAATACTCAAAAATTTAAAAAAATTTACTAATGTCTTTCGTTAGAGAATTTTAAAGAGAATTTTTTATCAAAATTAATGAGCATTAAAGTCATTTAATATTTAAATTTAAAAAATATATTTAAATTTTTTTCAAAATATAATAACTAAATATTTTAAAATATTAAGTAAGTAATTAATAAAACATTTAACTTTTTCTTATTATTCTTTTATTTTATTTGGAAGTTTCGAATTAGTTTGTGATAACAAGATGTTTCTCCAAGATTTATTTGGCGACGCAGAAGGCTGGGCGATTCGCGGCTTTTCAATGATGATCGGTGATGAAGAAGGCTGGGCTTGAACAATCTATAGTTTCTGAGTTCGTCCTTGGGTTTGGTCGACGGCGGCGGCTAGAGCGGCTGCGAGAGTAATGGCGATGGCCAACGTCCCTCGGTTTTTTTGCTTGTGGGATGACCGAAAAAATGGTGGCGGATCGGAGACTTGAGTCGTTCCTAGGATTTTTGCTTGTGGGGATGGCCGACGAAAGGTAGCGATAGAGATGGCAAAAACTGACGTCCCTGGGATTTTTGCTTTTTTTGTTGGAAAGTAAAAAAGAAAAGAAAAACATAATTTCTTTTGTGAAAAGGAATATCGATGGTTGATTTTTGCTTGTGGGGAAAGGGTTTTTGGTTATGGCTAGAATATCAGTGGTTTGCGGTGGCGAAGATTTTCTAATGTTGAGTTTGGTTAAGTTTGCTTATGGGGAAAGTTTTCGTGGTGTTTGTGAAAGGAAGATTAGGTGGTAGTGACGAGGTGATGAAGTTGGTGGTGTTGATGAGGTAGGAAAGTTGATGAGGTGATGAGCTTGGTGGTGTTTATGCAAAAAAAATTTGGTGCTAAGAAAATGTAAGTAAAAGTACAATAATAAAAATAAAAAATTGTGAAAAATGAGTTGAAGTGTTGGTTGTTGTGTTAGATTGGTACTGTAATTTTTTTCTTTCTTTCTAAATTATGTATAAAGCTGATTTTATCATTAAATAATTATTAATATTAAATAATTTTTAAAAATTAAAAAAAAAATTAGTAGAAGAGTATAGTCAAGTTAATTTTATTATTACGGGACAATTTAGACATTTTATTTAGAATGACATAGAATCTGTTAATTTAAATGAAAATTTCTCTAATTAAAGGGCATTGGTGAATATTTTTTAAATTTTTGAGTATTATTAATAGAATCTAAAATTTTTAAGTATTTATATAATTAGGTATTATCTCATGAGTATTTATGATAATAATCTATTATTATTTGATGTGGCATTATACAGCATTATTAGGGTGGTAATAAATTGGGCTTGGGATGAATACCTTTAAACTCGAATTCGCATTCACTTCAAAAATATTGCTACTGTAATTTTTTTTTTTTTGGATTATGTATAAAGTTAATTCTATTATTAAACAATTATAAATATTAATAATTTAAAGAAATTTATAAAAAAAATTGGTAGAAGGGTATAATAGTCAAGTTAATTTTATTATTAGAAGCAATTTAGACATTTTATTTAGAATGACATTGATTTTGTTAATTTTAATGGAAGATTCTCTAATGAAAGGGCATTGATGAATTTGTTATATACTTTTGAGTATTGTTGATAAAATCTAAAATTTTTAAGTATTTATATAATTAGGCATTATCTCAAGAGTATTTATGATAATAACCTATTATTATTTGACATTACATTATATGGCATTATTAGGGATGGTAATAGATTGGGTTTGGGATGAATACCCCTAAACTCAAACCGCATTCACTTTAAAAATAAAATATCAAATCATTCTTAAATTTATTGTGAATTTGAAGTTTCATCCCGCTTTAGTAGATATATACTCTTTTCAAACTCGCAACAGGTTCTCAACAAATTTTAAGTGAGTTTTAAATTAATATAATAAAAAATATAAAATTATAATATTAATTTTAAAAAAAATTCATAAAATTTAGCAATCAAAATCATATCAAAGTTTTTAATTCAATAAAAGTATTCTCATCAAAGTTAAACTCATTTTCAAGTTAAAACTAATAAAAGCAATTCATAAATAGTTAACACAAGCACTAGACAACATAATTATAAACCAACTTAATTAAACAAAAATAATTTTTCTTAGGCTTGATTCAAGATTGAAGAATACATCTTACAAATGAATTTATATTGATCTATTATAGTTTTAAGATAAGCTAATTTACAAACTAGGTAAGTCAATAACATATTAGACATTAAAAAAGTAAAAGAAGTAAAACAAAATGACTATCAATTTTCATCATACGAAGAAAAGAAATAAAAAAAGTAAAGTAAAATGATTATCAATCTCTATTATGTGAAGAAAATAAACAAAAAAATCAACTAATTTCTCTTAAAATATTTATATTGTTGGATTGAATCAAAATTATTTAACAAAAACTTAAATTATCTCATTTAAGTTAGTTTAAGAGATTCTTAAATTAGTATTTCCTTATAAGATTTACCTTATTAAAGGTAGAGTCTAAATTGTAAAAGGATTAGGAATTAGATATTAGGCTAGAGGATTAATAAAAAAATATGAGAAAGAAATTATATGATGGGTCACGTAAAAAATACTTAGAGTACTCTTATATTTTATTGAAAAAATGACTGTTGGACCCTCTTAATTTAACTTAATTGCCTTAAACACCTCTCTAATTTAAAAAAACAATACCTAAAAGACCCCCATCTGTTAATGAGTACTGTTTGTTTTAACAGAAAATTCTTTTAAAAATATAAAGTTACAATTTTGCCTATAATATTGTAGAAGTTAACTATAATTGGATTTTGATCTTTTTCTTCTTCTATTTTTCGTAGAAAAAATTTTCTATTTTTTTGTAAAAGAAAATTCCATTTTTTTCTTGAAATTTCTTCTTTCCATTGCTTCTTCTTATTTCCATTTCTTCTTCTTTTGGAAATTTCTTATTTTCTTTGTGCTAAACACCGCCACCCAGCACTTGTAAATTTAGTACGACTTCTCTTTATAGTTAGATTCGTAAATTTTCTTCTCTTTTTTTTAGTTCATTTTATGAGTATAAATTGAGATTACTTTTTTTCTTCTTCTGGTTCTGAGAAAGTGATGCGATATTTTTATATCTTATGATTGAGTGTAATTATACACTATCGTATGCAAGTAATAAAGGGACAAAAGAGTCAAATGTCGAACTTATAAGGATAATATTTTATTTTTAACCAAGTACTAAAATTATGTCTTTCTAGTAATTATTCAAAAAAAATAAAAATCTAAGAATGAATTTAAAAAATATAAAAGTAATGACACAATGTAAAGAGATTGGGACGATAACAATATAGAGAAAATCTAGGATTAATATTATCCTTCAATATGCTTTTAAATGATTAATCCTCTAATATTTAATTCTCGTAGTTCTTGTTATTGATAAAGACGCTAATATATTCACAAACCTCTCTTAAGGTCATACAAGTATACCTTAATTTACCCAATACCTATATTCCTATGGTACTTAGTAATAAATTAAGATTCATTAAGATTAAGTCTTATTATCATACATGTCAATTAGGTATATTCATATTCTAATTTGAAACTTGCATATGCAACGCTGAATGTTACTCTACCATAATACATCAAATTATCTAAGTCTAAATATAATGATTCATCTTCTGAGGTTATCAAAAATATTACAAATTCATTCACCATATATTGGCCAGATATATTGAAGTATTAAGAACAAGTAAATTGAAAAATAAAGAACTAAGTTTATTAAATATTAAAAAGATATGACAATTAAGCGCATATATTGAGTTCAAGTATTAACCCTAGAAAGAAAATTTAGTTCATGACTACAAGAGAATAGCGGCAAAAATAATAATAAATCATTATACAATCAATAGCAAACCGATATAAATATCGAATTACTCTTGATTGCACTGCCTAAGAAAATCTTGATGCTAAAGAACACTTTGAATCTCTCTCCATGGCTGCTTCAATTAAGATCCAATTACTCTCTAAGACTTGTGTTGTGTATTCTTGATGTTCTTGGTGTTAGGGTTGTGCCTACGTGCCATTCCAATTTTGTATGAATATTTGATATATATACATAGTATATTTTGTTATATTGCTAACTACCTTTTAATTATATAGTTTAATACTTGTTACGCTACAGACTTTATTTTATCTGAAGGAGCTCGGATACGGTCTAAACGAGTTTAGACTGGTGATAAGAGTTAGCAAATATTCCAAGAGTTGGAACATTGTCTGTAACGGGACAAACACCTCAGAATATGCTAATAATATAAAGTTGCAATAGGTTGCTAGGATATGTCATTATGCAAGTATGTTCTCAAATAAATAGTTCCTGATCTATTTCTACTAACGTAGGTCTGTTAGTAGATTCTATCAATTTACATAGATCAGTGTATGTCTATATTTATAGGATACAGTTGGTTATTCCTAGCTAACCAGGATCTTGGAGATTGTATAGGCATACATGTATTCAGTTAGGACTGAGTACTGAACAGACTCATGAGGACCCCAATAGATATCCTATGTTGCTATCAATAGTACTCAGTCCTAACTGAATACATGTATGCCTATACAATCTCCAAGATCCTGGTTAGCTAGGAATAACCAGACTCATGAGGACCCCAATAGATATCCTATGTTGCTATCAATGAAAGGTCCTCTCGAGTTAAGTAGTATACATGGTCCTCTGACCTGAGCACCGCGGTAGGCTTGTGAGTGATCCACCATACTTTGGTTCCACACATATCAAAGACCTTTCATGGTCTGACTGCTGGGTGTCGCTGGGTATGGTCCGATGCTCATAGAGTCCAGTGTGTATAGATATGGGATTTCATCAGCTCTCATAGAGAGTGATATATCTAGATGCTCCAAGATAGTATCTCAGGAAAGTCTTATAGCCATAAGCAGTAAACCCAAAAATGTGTTTCCATGGGCTAAACAATATGCAAAGAGTTTTGCTCATATTGTTCAATTGAGATACCATTTTAGAGATAGGTTTATGGATGAGCATATGGAGATTTGACGGTGTGGATCTATGTCCTCGCACATCCAAGATATATCTGGTGGAAGGACTATACGTATACGTTGTAACATCAACTTGTATGGTTTAACGCGTCGATTTTTAATATTTATGACGTGTGCGTGGGGCATGACTCACGAATTTATGAAATAGTTCCATTTGACGAATCGGGCGTGGACTTAAGGAGTCCCGCGATATGGAGCGTACTCGTTGTGCACTTAAGCAGAGTACTTGATCAAATTGTTTAATCCAGTAATATCCAACGTAACCACGGAAATATGTACATGTGTGTATTTAAGTGTTAAGTACAATAATTAGTTAATAATTGTTATTCACTAATTGTAAAGTGACACGTGACGCATTGTGGATTCTCGGTTGAGTTTACCTAAGTGTGCAATTTGGTAAGACCCACTAATGGGTATACTTGATAACTATTTATGAAGAATAAAATGATCATTTTACACTTTAATTATTTAAATATTAAATAATTAAATATCTTTAATATTATATATTATTTTATAATATTTTATTTTTAATAATATAATATATATAATGCATGATAGTTGTCATGCATTATATATATACAATATTATTATTATAGTTTTATATTATTATTTTTTGTCACCTTATTTTATTAATAATATATTGTGAGATTATTTTTTTTTATGCTAAGAGATATATATATGTGAATTGTAAACGAAAATTGTGAGAGGAAATCAATTAAAACAAAAGCAAAAGGAAAAGAAAAGAAAAGAAAAAGGTTATTTCCTTTACCTATTTATGTTTCATTTGCTCGTGAAGAAGAGAAGCAATAGTTGCTTTCATTTTCCTTTACTTCACCGTGAGAGACAAGAGCAATGGATTTTGAACTGGCCATTTAGATTAAGAGTTAATCCTACATTGGGTACTGGAGCTGTTGTTTTAGACTATCAAGCCCACCAACGTTGATAACTAGAACTGAGAACGAGGAGAACTTCAGGCGGACTCCGAAAGAATACATGTAAAACGTTACACGTACTGGTAATTTTTAATTTTATCATTTATATATTAATTTGATTAATATATGATTAATGTATTAATCGTATGTTTTAAATTTTGTTGCGTTAAAATATGTATTAGATGCGTATTTTTCAATTAACACACTACTACATGCATACATCTGTACACAGTTGATCCCCTTCAAATTGTAATATCAAAGCCGGTTCTGTAAAAATTGAGTGTTGTTTGAGTGGATGGAATAAAAAAGACCCAGTGTAAATGGCGTGTTTCAAGTGTTGAAACGGGTATGCCAAAGGTGTACATTGGGCGCTGAAGCGCTGGTAGTCGTTGTCGCGATACTGGAACTGTTCCCTTGAACAGTAGCTAATGAACAGTAATTGTTATTGTTCATATGCCACAGTGATTTTGAATAATGCTTTAAAAATAATTTTACATGTGTAGGGTTTATAAGATGCAATGATAAGAGTTATCGGTCTGTATTATAAACCGTGATCAATTTTCTATATTAAGAGTCACAATGGAAACCCTACTGGTGAGGATTAATTGTGTTGATATATAAATATTTATTAATTGAGAATTACCTCCTCATGAGATGGGGATCCATTAAACTACAAAAATCTCTCTTAATCAAATTAAATTATAAAATATTATGAGATAATATTATATTTTAATCCGTCTTATCAATTCAGTGTTAAACGAGCTACGTCGGCCTTTTTTCAATATTGCTACAGCGTGAGGGACTTGGTCGGTTGGGTTTGGACTATACTGGTTAAACATGAGATGAGGCAAATATATGCGAACGTATTGCCCAATATTGCTATAGCGTGAGGGTAATATCAATAATATATATTTGATAATTGACAAGTTAATTTGAAATACACTTATCCAATATTGCTATAACGTGAGGATAAGGTGTATTCAGGATCAAGAAGTAAGGGTTGCATAAGATGTAATTGGCAAATATTGTCTACCTATTGAGTTTACAAAGGCCATTATTGCTCAGCGTGAGGCTGGAGTAAATTTCAATAGGACCTACTTCCCGCTGTATAGTTTAAATGAGTTTAAACTATTGTATTCTTGTCTGAGAGATTATCGAGATTATGTAAAGTAGTGAGATGGCGTTTTAAATTGAAAAATGTATAATTATTATACCCATGATTTAAAACGTTATATTAGCGATTTAACAAATTTCGCTAACATCTCCTATTTGTTTTGTTTATGCTAGATTTGATCTAATGGCCTCTACAAATCCCTTGGTGCGCATACTGAATGCACACTAGCTTAAAGGCGCCGAGAATTATTCAAATTGGCTCATGAATCTCAGAATTGTTCTGGATTCTGAAAGGCTCAGATATGTTATAGATCAGAAGATGCCCCAACGTGTTTCTGATGATGCCTCTCCTAAAGAAAATGAGACATTTCAGAAATGGCTGGATGACTATTTAAGAGTTAAATCGTACATCCTCGCCTCGATGTCTATAGAGTTGCAGCGAGAACATGTCCGTATGGATAGTGCTAGTAGTATAATGCTGCACTTGAAGGAGCTCTTTGGCGATCAACTTCAGGTCAAGATGTATAGGGTTGCCAAGGCGCTCTTTCAGGCTAGACTGAGCGAGGGCAGTCCTGTTAGTCCCTATGTACTCAAGATGATTGGGTACATTGAGAAATTGGAGACTATGGACATTTCTCTGAATAATAATTTGGGAATAGTTTGATTCTCCAATCGCTGTCAGGGTCATTTGCTCAGTTTGTTATGAATTTCAATATGCAAGATTTAATCCCAACATATGTTGAGCTTCATAATTTATTGAAGATAACAGAGGAGGATATGCGCAAAAGGGGCTCGGCCCTTTTGATCCAGCGTGCCTCATCTTCTACCCCAAGGGCTTCTGAGAAGTCTAAAAGGAATAAGAAGATAATGAAGAAGCCACCCCGCATGGCTCCTCAAAGGTAGCAAATATCTAAACCTTGTGAGAAGAAAGCGAAATGAAAGTGTTTCTTTTGCGGCGAGGACGGGCACTAGAAGCGCAACTGCCCAAGGTACCTTGCCACTCTGAAGAAGACTCCCTTAGGTATGGGCTTGATTATTATTGACATTTTTTTAGCATTTGATGCTTGTAGTGGCTGGGTATTAGATACCGCGTGTTCTTCTCACATCTGCAATATGTTGCAGGGACTGAGGGAAGTTAGGAAACTGAGGCTATGAGAAGTAATGCTCAGGGTGGAAAATGGAAAGATCCTGTAGGTCCAAGCTGTTGGACATTTTGATTTGCTTCTCCCTTGTAATAGAACAGTTATTTTGTATAATTGTTATTATGTACCCAATATTATTAGATAGATTGTATCCCTTCCTGTGCTTAACAGTGAAGGTTATTATGTAAATATACGAAATTGTTCTTTGTATTTATATTATATGCATGATGTTTTGTTAGCTGAGTGTCAACTAGTGAATGGGTATTATGTAATGGATACAATGAAAAATGTCATGAATGTTCAAACTAGTTCTAGTAATAAACGTGCAAGATCGAAAACTTTGAATGAAACCGAAATATGGCATATGAGATTAGGCCATATAAGTGTGAGACGCCTATCCCGTCTGGTTAAGGATGATCAGATACCTAATTTGACCATGGAGCCTTATTCGGTTTGTGAATCTTGTATTCAATGAAAGATGACCAAATCTTTATTTATCGGTGTTGGACACCGTGCCACTGGTTTATTGGAACTAATACATAGTGATGTATGCGGTCCAATGAATCACATTGCAATAGGTGAATTTTGATACTTTGTAACCTTTATCGATGATTGGTCACGATATGGTTACGTGTTTCTATTGAAACACAAGTCAGAAACCTTTGAAAAGTTTAAAGAATTCAGACTTGAAGTAAAGAAACAAACCAATATGTACATTAAGTGTCTTCAATCAGATCGAGACGGTGAGTACATGGGCAGTGATTTTTCGGACTATTTAAAGGAGAAAGGGATTCTCACTCAATATAGTCCTCCAGGTACTCTGCAACATAATGGTGTTTCAGAGAGGAGGAATCGAATTTTATTGGATATGGTCCGATTGATGATGAGCTTTATCGATCTTCCAAAATACCTATGGGTTCATGCTCTCGACACTGTTGCCCATATTTTGAATAAAGTTCCATCTAAAGCTGTTCTTACCATTCTACAAGAGATGATGAAGGGTAGAAAACTGAGTCTTAATATCTTAAGATTTGGGGTTATCATGCTTACGTAAAAGTTACGCAACAGGATAAACTTGTACTCAGGGGGTACAAGTATAGGTTTATTGGGTATCCCAAGAATTCAATGAGATACCAATTCTATGATCCGGAGAAATAAAATGTGTTCGTTGCTCAGAATACCACTTTCTTTAAGAAACAGTTTTTAGAGGATCGTGGGGATTGTAGAAAGATTGTACTTCATGAAGTCAATATAGAACCTGATAAGCTACAGATGGATCCTCAAATTCAAGAGAGCAGTATACCTTTAACACACCCTCCATATAGGTTTAAAAGGATGTCCAGACCACCTCTTAAGTATGGTCAGATGCCTAAAGGTGCACTTGAGATTTTCTTGATAGAAGAAAACGATCCTTTGACTTACAGAGAGGCGATGTTAGACATCGACTCGGGTAAATAGAAAGAAGCCATGGAATCCGAAATTGACTCTATGCATCATAATTAAGTCTAGGACTTGCAAAATGGATTTACAAACGGAAGCGTGGGACTGATGGAAAGTAAAGACCTTTAAAGCCCGACTGGTGGCAAAAGGTTATTCTCAGCAATCTGAGATCGATTATAAGGAAACCTTTACACTAGTTGTGATGCTTAAGTCAATCAGGATTTTGTTGGCACTTGCTATATGTTGGGTGTGTTGGGCGAATTTACTTAGGGTTCTTGTATGTGGGTTTGTGTTCATCATACAAACAATATACATATCTCATACATACATGTGCACAGCGGAAGATTGAATACAATGAACACAGAAAATAACATTTGATTAAACTGAAATTCGAGATTGAGAAATATCACCAATGAAGCCTTTGGATTAATTTTCTTTGAAGTCCACCATGAAATGAATCTTTGATCAATTCTAACAATCAACAAGGGTAGGTTTGATTGTCTAGAATGGCAGCATCTTAATCCAGTATTTATGTTTAACTCTTAAACATTTTACAAAGTTAAACTATTTAACTTAATTAAATTTGTTTTTTCTTTTATTCAACTCTTGAATAAATAAAACAAATCTTGTTTTTAGTTATTACATTTAGTAACCATTAATTCAATTTGTTTTGTTGTTCTAACACTTAAAACAGAAAACAAATAATTTCAATTTCTCAAATTGAATTGGCTCCCAAAATGCAAAACCTAAAATCTAAAACATTTTTTTGATTTTCAATTTCATTTCACTTTATATACAAATGCATTAATTCCAAACTAATTTGAATTTCATTTGCATTTTATTTGGCTTAACCTAACCTTAGTTAACATTTAACCTTAGTTAGATTATTTTAACTTAACCTTTAAGTTAATAAATATTTAATTAATTTAACCATAGTTAACTAACTTAACCATGGTTAGGTTAACCTTTACTTAACCTTTAAGTAAGGTTAACTTAATTAACTATATGATTAACCTTTAATCATAGTTAATTAAATCATTTATTTAACAATTAAATAAATAAATATTTATTCTTATTATTTAACAATTAAATAATCATAAAGTGAAATTACTATTATATCCTTACTCGGTTACCAAGTTAACCTAAAGTGGGTCCCACCAATTTAACCACATACTTTAGTTAACGTAACCTTAATAATTGCTGAATTATACTGTATTGAACAATTCAATATGGTACACTGCCCAAGTGCTCAAAGAGTACATTTCATATTGGGACTCTCTAGGTCTACACCCGATTTGTCAAATGGAACTGTTCCATTAATCCGTAATCGATGCCCCACGCACACGTTACGAATATTACAAATCAGCGTGTCAGACCATACAAGTTGAGGTCATAACGTATATGTATAATCCTTCCATCATTTATATCCTGGATGTGCGGGGATATAGATCAGCACCGTCAAATCCCCATTTGCCCATCCATAAACTTATCTCCAGATTCGTATCTCGATAAACAATATACGCAAACACTTTTGGTATATTGTTTAACCCTATGGGAAACTCTTTTCCCGGGTTTATGCTTGTGGCCACAAGACTTTATGAAATACAATCTCGGAGCATCGGATATACAACTTACCTACGTAAGCTGACGGATCCCGTATCTACGCACACCGGACTCCATAAGCATCGGACCATACCCAGCGACACATAGCGGTCAGACCATGAAAGGTCTCTGACATATGTGGAACCAAAGCATGATGGATCACTCACAAGACCACCGTGGCGCTCAGGTCAAAGGACCACGAATACTACTCAACTCGAGAGGACCTTCCTTTGACGGTGTCATAGGATATCTATTGGGGTCCTCATAAGTCTGTTCAGTATCCAGTCTTGACTGAATACCCGCATGCCTATACAAGCTCTAAGCTCATGGTTAGCTAAGAACAACCATCTGAACCAGTCAGATATAAACATACACTAATCTATATAAAGTGAATCACCGATAGACCCGCATTAGTGATTATAGATCAGGAACATTATCTTTAAGACATACTTAAATAATGATATTTCTTAACACCTATTGCAACTCTTTGCAACTATATCATTACAAGTATACTCTCAGGTCTTTGTCCCATTATAGACAAGGTTCTAACTCTTTAGACCTCGCTGACTCTTATAACCTGCTAACTCTTAACAGTGCTAACTTTTAGCATTTATAACTCTCAGCTTTGCTAACTATTAGTTCTGATCTAAACTCCTTTAGACCAGATCTGAACTCTTTCAGATCAAACAATGTCTCTAATGTTACAAGCATTCTACCATATTAATATGATATTAACAATCTTTATTCGAAATGTTTATTGTATAAATATTAACAATTAATATTCATACAATATTGGAATGACACGTGAGCACCAGCTCCAACAAACTCCCACTTGCTTCAGTGCCATACGTACTGGTATCTCATACCAATACACTCCACGTGTTTCTCAAACACTATAGGAGTTTAAGCTTAGGAGGGTTCGCTACATCCAAGGATTATTCCCTAGATTTTATTACAACTCTTGTTGCCAAGAACTTTCTAATTATGTGATTTTCAGAGTTCACATGATTAGAATACTGGTGTGCCTTATGGCTTCTCGGCTTAAGCAATTACCGTTATTTTGCAATATAGTGGGATAGGATCCACTGAGCTTGGAACTATTCAAAGCTCTGCAATTAATTTTGAATATCCATAGTACTTTCTTTGCTGACTTCTCAAGCCGCAACATATTCTACCTCCAAGGCAGAATTACCTGTGGACATTTACTAACACTCATTTAACTAGCTCCGGTACTGATAAAGAGAAACACATAACTAGATGTAGACTTTCTACTATTCAGATCAGACGTAAGTCTGAATATGTGTATCCCTTCTTTTGTAAGAAACTTTCTTCATATTTTATAAACTTATCCTATATACTTCTCAAGTATATATTGATATGTTTCACAACCATTTAATGGTCATGATCTAGATTTAACAGATACCAGCTTGTAACACTTACAACCATCTAAATCCAGATTTCATACATTAGACGGTATGTATTAATCTATTTCTAGCTAATGCATCTGAGACGTTAGACACTCTAACTCTCTCATCTTCTTCCCGAGGACAATTCCTCTAAGAAAGATGATTGCCATGTCAAAAGTGGCTTTAACTGTCTCACAGTTAATCAAGTTGTACATTTTCATGGACTTATTCTATATACGAAGTTTGAGAGAGTCTTATTAGCTTCCTAGCTATATCTCCATAAAGCTTTATACCTAGTATATAGGAAATCTCTCTCAAATCTTTTATGAAGAAATTCTTTACACAGATAACACTTATCTGAATTACTTGCTATACTTCAATCATCATTTCCAATATTGAGTATATATTTTCCACTTTAGAGAACTAAAAAGATAATTATACTCCCACTGCCCTTTCTGAACACACACGCTTCCTCTTTATTCCTGATAAAACCAGACTTTCTGATTTCATCATTTAAACAAAGATTCCAACTTTGGAAAAATCTACTTAAGTCCATAAATGGACTTCCTCAATTTGCACATTATATTAGAAGTTAGGCTTGGATGCAAAAACATCAAGTTATTCTCTGCATATCTCTTGTTGGAGATATACTTCCCAGAACACCTTATTTACATTTATAAGCCAGTCTTCATAATCATAATATGCAGCAATAGCCAACAAAATCCAAATTGACTTTAGTATGGTTACTGATGAAAAAGGTTTTCTCATTATTGATCCTAGATCTCTGAGTGTAACCTTTCAACATTAGTCAGGCCATGAAGGACCATTCCTTCAGATAGGGCCCACACTGCTTCCGCAGCGTAAACTGATTTACTGCTAATAGAAATAATTTCTACAGGAAGCTCAACTAAGTCCTAAACTTAATTGTCATGCGTTGAGTCAATTTCAAATTTTATGGTATCTTGTCATTTTCCCGAACAATGTCAAACATCGTCTCTCCATAAGTTAAAGGATCCTTTTCTTCGACTAAGAAAATACCAAGGGCACCTTCAAGTATCAAACATACCTAAATGATGGCCTTGATATCCTTTTGGACTTATGAACTTAGTGTGTTAAAGGTATTTCACTCATTTGAAAATAAAATTCCATCGTTGGTTCATCTATATTTAGATTGACTTCATCAAGTTCCATCTTTCTATAATCTCCACAATCCATGAGAAACTCTTTCTCTAAGAATGTGATATCATGAGAAACGAATATATTTCGTTCATCTGAATTATAGAATTGGTATCCCATTATACACTTGGGATACTAAATGAACCAATACTTGTACCGTTGGATACAAGTTTATTCTGTTGCATAACTCTTATGAAAACAGAATAACACTAAGTCTTAACATACTTAAGACTCGTTTTCCTTTTAGTCTATATCTCATATAAAGTAATAGGAATAAATATGGAATTATTTAATAAGTGAGTAGCAGATGCTATAGTATAACCTCATAGATATTTTAGAAGATCAACGATTCTCAATATCAATTAGACTGTATCTAATATAGTCTGATTCCTCATTTCCTAAACATCTTTATATTGAGGAGTGTCTGGAGGACTACGCTGAGAGAGAATCATATTCTCTTTAAATAATTTATGAATTTACTGATTATGTATAAACTACTTCGATCTAATCGCAAGCACTCAATATACATAAGGGTTTGTTTCTTTACTTTCATTGTCAGAACATTTTGAACACTTCGAAATTATTCTGACCTGCGTTTCTTAGAAACACATGTCTATCTAGCGACAATCACTACAAAGACAATGAAGTATCGAAATCATTTATTACAGTAAGATTTATTGGACTAAATACATCTATATGTACCAGATGCAATAAACCAGTGGTTTGGCGTCTTACACCTACATAAAGATTCGGCCATATTCTCTTGAATTCATAATTCATTAACTAGTCAATGTACTATAGTCAGATCATATATCTGACCATCCTTAACCAGACAGGATAGTCGTCTCACGACTACATGACCTAATCTTATATATACCACTATTCATTATTATTTAAGTTGCTGAAATACTATTTATTCTGTTCACCTTTACACATATGACATTTCTTGTTGTATATTAGATATAACAGCCATTCATTAACTGACATTCAGTTAGTAAATCATTATCATTATCACAAGGAACTATTTCCAATATATTTATGATAACCCTCTCTGTCAACTATAGGGAGTGATATGATTTACCTAATAATGTTTGGCACGTAATAGTAATTATACAACATTAATGCTGTTACTAGAAATAAGAAGTAACTGTGAAGTCTTAACGGCTACCACGTATAGGAAATCTCCATTACCTACGTGAAGCTGAACTTCTCATTTGATAGTCATCAAGCATTTCTCAAATCATGCAACATATTGCAGATATGAGAATAATAAGCGGTATCTCATACCCTTGTAGAGTTAACATCAAATGCTAATGAAATGTTAATGTTTGGTCAAACAGATATCTAATGAGTCAATCTTTCTTAAGTCAAGGTGTGATAAATAGTAACATTTACTATTTCAAACCTTATAACGTGGAAACACTTTCCATTATGACTTTTCTCTATCTGTGGTTTAGTAATATCAAATATTACTGAATCTAGAACTATTCTTAGATTCATAAGCAAGTCTTACATATTTTATTCAATACCCTATAGTTATTGGTATTTGTTCAAGATTAGTAACGGATTGCTCGTACTCATCTTATCTCTATAAGACAATCTTATCTTTATAAGACAAGTATCTTATCTCTATAAGATAATCATCTTATCTCTATAAGACAAAATAGGAGATGCGTAGCAGAACATTTCTTTATCGTTAATAAATTACGTTTTAGATCATGGGTATAACTGTTATACATTTTTTAATCTAAAAATGCCCTCCCACTGCTTTACTTAATCCCTTTAATCTCTCAAACGGGATAAGATAGTATAATATTTTAAACTATACAGCGGGAAGTGGATCCCATTGGGGTTTTACTCCAGCCTCACGTTAAAGCAATATTGGCCTTTATAAATCCAACAAGTAGACAACTCTTGTCAATTGTATCTCATACAACTCTTTCTCTTGATCCTAAATACACATTACCCTCACGCTAAAGCAATATTGGGTAACTGTATTTCAGATTAACTCATCAATGCTCAAATATATGTTACTGACACTATCCTCACGCTAAAGCAATATTGGATAATATATTCGTATATATTTGATTCATCTCATGTTTTACCGGCACTAGACCAAGTCACACCGACCAAATCCCTCACGCTAAAGCAATATTGGGAAAGACCATAGTGACCCATCTCACACCGTATTGACAAGACGAACCATTTAAAATATTATCACATAATATAATAAATTTCAATCTAATTAAGAGAGATTTTAATTACAGGCTTTCTTATTATATGCGCTTATCACATGAGAGGTTATTCTCAATCAATTATTTATTTTTTCACAAGCACAACTAACCCCCACCAATGGGGCCCCCATTGTGGTTACAAAAATAAATAAAATAATAAAAATATTATTTTCTTGGTTTATCATGTAAACTAATAACCCTTATTATTACAACTCATAAACCCTCACATGCGAAAAAATAAAAAGATTTTACTCTTTTTTTTTTTTTTTTAGTGTAAGAACGCCGCGGCGCTGGTCTTATAGCGCTGCGGCGATGCCTTACCAGCGCGGGCGTGCTGGAAGCAGTGCTTCCCGCGCTGGGGCGTCAGAAAACCAGCGCCCTCGCCCTTGTCCAGCGCTAGGGCATCATACGCTCAGCGCTCCCGCGTTCATATGAACGCTGCCGCGCTGGACCTTAGCGCTGCAGCGTTCCAGGTGCTGTTTTTCACTGGTTTGCATTTTTAACACTTAAAATGCAACCCAACAACCCCGGAACTTGTCCTACAAATTAGCCAACACTTAGCTAACACTAAAAAATCACCCATAACAACACAAATTGCTCTGATACCAATTGTTGGGTGTGTTGGGCGAATTTACTTAGGGTTCTTGCATGTGGGTTTGTGTTCATCATACAAACAATATACATATCTCATACATACATGTGCACAGCGGAAGATTGAATACAATGAACACAGAAAATAACATTTGATTAAACTGAAATTCGAGATTGAGAAATATCACCAATGAAGCCTTTGGATTAATTTTCTTTGAAGTCCACCATGAAATGAATCTTTGATCAATTCTAGCAATCAACAAGGGTGGGTTTGATTGTCTAGAATGGCAGCATCTTAATCCAGCATTTATGTTTAACTCTTAAACATTTTACAAAGTTAAACTATTTAACTTAATTAAATTTGTTTTTCCTTTTATTCAACTCTTGAATAAATAAAACAAATCTTGTTTTTAGTTATTACATTTAGTAACCATTAATTCAATTTGTTTTGTTGTTCTAACACTTAAAACACAAAACAAATAATTTCAATTTCTCAAATTGAATTGGCTCCCAAAATGCAAAACCTAAAATCTAAAACATTTTTTTGATTTTCAATTTCATTTCACTTTATATACAAATGCATTAATTCCAAACTAATTTGAATTTCATTTGCATTTCATTTGGCTTAACCTAACCTTAGTTAACATTTAACCTTAGTTAGATTATTTTAACTTAACCTTTAAGTTAATAAATATTTAATTAATTTAACCATAGTTAACTAACTTAACCATGGTTAGGTTAACCTTTACTTAACCTTTAAGTAAGGTTAACTTAATTAACTATATGATTAACCTTTAATCATAGTTAATTAAATCATTTATTTAACAATTAAATAAATAAATATTTATTCTTATTATTTAACAATTAAATAATCATAAAGTGAAATTACTATTATATCCTTACTCGGTTACCAAGTTAACCTAAAGTGGGTCCCACCAATTTAACCACATACTTTAGTTAACGTAACCTTAGTAATTGCTGAATTATACTGTATTGAACAATTCAATACGGTACACTGTCCAAGTGCTCAAAGAGTACATTTCATATTGGGACTCTCTAGGTCTACACCCGATTTGTCAAATGGAACTGTTCCATTAATCCGTAATCGATGCCCCACGCACACGTTACGAATATTACAAATCAGCGTGTCAGACCATACAAGTTGAGGTCATAACGTATACGTATAATCCTTCCATCATTTATATCCTGGATGTGCGGGGATATAGATCAGCACCGTCAAATCCCCATTTGCCCATCCATAAACTTATCTTCAGATTCGTATCTCGATAAACAATATACGCAAACACTTTTACTATATTGTTTAACCCTATGGGAAACTCTTTTCCCGGGTTTATGCTTGTGGCCACAAGACTTTATGAAATACAATCTCGGAGCATCGGATATACAACTTACCTACGTAAGCTGACGGATCCCGTATCTACGCACACCGGACTCCATAAGCATCAGACCATACCCAGCGACACATAGCGGTTAGACCATGAAAGGTCTCTGACATATGTGGAACCAAAGCATGATGGATCACTCACAAGACCACCGTGGCGCTCAGGTCAAAGGACCACGAATACTACTCAACTCGAGAGGACCTTCCTTTGACGGTGTCATAGGATATCTATTGGGGTCCTTATAAGTCTGTTCAGTATCCAATCTTGACTGGATACCCGCATGCCTATACAAGCTCTAAGCTCATGGTTAGCTAAGAACAACCATCTGAACCAGTCAGATATAAACATACACTAATCTATATAAAGTGAATCACCGATAGACCCGCATTAGTGATTATAAATCAGGAACATTATCTTTGAGACATACTTACATAATGATATTTCTTAACACCTATTGCAACTCTTTGCAACTATATCATTACAAGTATACTCTCAGGTCTTTGTCCCATTATAGACAAGGTTCTAACTCTTTAGACCTCGCTGACTCTTATAACCTGCTAACTCTTAACAGTGCTAACTTTTAGCATTTATAACTCTCAGCTTTGCTAACTATTAGTTCTGATCTAAACTCCTTTAGACCAGATCTGAACTCTTTCAGATCAAACAATGTCTCTAATGTTACAAGCATTCTACCATATTAATATGATATTAACAATCTTTATTCGAAATATTTATTGTATAAATATTAACAATTAATATTCATACAATATTGGAATGGCACGTGAGCACCAGCTCCAACACTATATACTATGACTTTGAAATTTGGCAGATGGATGTAAAGACAGCGTTCCTGAATGGATACCTCGAGGATGAGATATTCATAGAATAGCCTGATGATTTTACATCCAGCTAAACTTCTGTCTGTTATGTAGGCTGAAGAAGTCCATTTATGGACTTAAGCAAGCTTCCCAAAGCTAAAATCATCGTTTTGATGAGGTAATCAAAAAGTCTGGTTTCATAAAAAATGAAGAAGAAGCTTGTGTGTATAAAAGGATCAGTGGGAGCATGATTGTCTTTCTAGTTCTCTATGTGGATGAAATACTGATCATTGGGAATGATATTGGTATGTTGCAATCCACGAAAAGCTATATGGGTAAGAATTTCTCCATGAAAGACTTGGGAGAGACTCCCTATATACTGGGTATAAAACTTTATAGAGATAGAGCTAGAAGGCTAATTGAACTCTCTCAGTCATCGTACATCGATAGCGTCTTAGAAAGTTATAGTTTTACTAATTGTAAGATGGTAAATGTACCTTTTAGACATGATGTTCATCTTTCTAGGAGAATGTCTCATCAGACGGAAGATAAAAGAGTTAGAATGTCTAACATACCATATGCATCAGTTATTAGCAGCCTGATGTATGCTATGATATGCACGAAACCTGATATTAGTATAGTTGTAAGTGTTACAAGTCGGTATCAATCTGATCCAGGTGACAGCCATTGGATGGCGGTCAAATATGTCCTAAAATACCGTAAGGGTACGAAGGATAAGTTTCTCATTTATGGAGATAATGGTATTCAAGTGAGAGGATACACGGATTCAGACTTTCAGTCTGATCTGGATGATAGAAAATCTACATTTAGATAAGTGTTTACTCTTAATGGTGGCGCAATGAGCTGGAAGAGTATCAAGCAGGGGTCCACAGTTGACTCTACTATAGAGGTAGAGTATATTGCAATTTCAGAAGCTGCAAAAGAAGCTGTTTGGATTCGTATATTTGTCGCTAAGCTTGGAATAGTTCCAAGTTCATCAGATCTTATCCCATTATTTTGAGACAACAATAGGATCATAGCACAAGCAAATAAGCCAAGAGCACTTCAGAGGTCTAAGTATGTGGAGTTGAAATACCACATCATTAGAGAAATCTTGGCCATGGGAGATGTATTTATTTATAGAATAGATTCTGTAAATAATATAGCAAATCCACTTACCAAAGCTTTAACTCCAAAGGTATTTGACAAACATGTGAAGTCTATGGGTATTAGATACCACTATGATTGGCACTAGAGCAAGTGGGAGATTGTTAGGGTTGTGCCTACGTACTATAGTTTTGTATGAATATTTGATATATATATATATATTTTTTGTTATATCGCTAATTACCTTTTAATTATATGGTTTAATGCTTATTACACTAAAGACTTTATTTTATCTAAAGGAGTTCAAATATTCCAAAAGTTAATAAATATTCCAAGAGTTAGAACATTATCTGTAATGGGACAAAGACGTCAAAATATACTAATAATGATATAGTTGCAAGAATTGCAATAGGTTGCTAGGATATATCATTAGGCAAGCATATTCTCAAATAAATAGTTCCTGATCTATTTCTACTAACAGAGGTCTGTTAGTAGAAATAGATCAGGAACTATTTATTTGAGAATATGCTGTTAGTAGATCCTATCAATTTACATAGATCAATGTATGTCCATATCTGTAGGGTACAATTGGTTGTTCCTAGCTAACCAGGATCTTAAAAATTGTATAGGCATTCAGGTATTCAATTAGGACTAAGTACTGAACAGACTCATGAGGACCCCAATAGACATCCTCTGTTGCCGTCAATGGAAGGTCTTATCGAGTTGAGTAGTATACGTGGTCCTCTGACCTGATCACCACGATAGGCTTGTGAGTGATCCACCATGTTTTGGTTCCACGCATGTTAGAGACCTTTCATGGTCTGACCGCTGGGTGTCACTGGATATGGTCTGATGCTCATGGAGTCCGGTACATGCAGATATAGGATCCATCAGCTCTCATAGAGAGTAATATATCTAGATGCTCCAAGATAGTATCTAAGGAAAGTCTTATAGCCGTAAGCAATTAACTCGGAAATGTGTTTCCATGGGCTAAACAATATGGCAAAGAGTTTTGCTCATATTGTTCAATTGAGATACCATTTTAGAGATAGGTTTATGGATGAGCATATGGGGATTTGATGGTGTAGATTTATGTCCCTGCACATCCAAGATATATCTAGTAGAAGGACTATACGTATGCGTTATAACCTCAACTTATATGGTTCAACGGGTCGATTTGTAATATTCGTAACGTGTGCGTGGGGCATGACTCACGAACTTATAGAATAGTTCCATTTGACGAATCGGGCGTAGACCTAGGGAGTCCCGCAATATGGAGTGTACTCGTTGTGCATTGGGGTAGAGTACTGGATCAAATTGTTTAATCCAGTAATATCCAACGTAACCACAGAAATGCGTGTATGTGTGTATTTAAGTGTTAAGTACAATAATTAGTTAATAATTATTATTCACTAATTGTAAAGTCACACGTGATGCATTGTGGACTCTTAGTTGAGTTTACCTAAGTGTGAAATTTAGTAGGATTCGCTAAGAGGTATACTTGGTAACTATTTATAAGGGGTAAAATGATTATTTCACACTTTGATTATTTAAATGTTAAATAATTAAATATTTTTAATATTATATATTATTTTATAATATTTTATTTTTAATAATATAATATATATAATGTATGATAGTTGTCATGCATTATATATATAATATTATTATTATAGTTTTATATTATTATTTTTTGTCACTTATGGCTATTTTATTAATAATATATTGTGATGTTATTTTTTTTTTATGCTAAAAGATATATATATGTGTGAATTGTAAATGAAAATTGTGAGAGGAAATCAATTAAACAAAAGGAAAAGGAAAAGGAAAAGAAAAGAAAAAAAAAGGTTATTTCCTTACCTATTTCCGTTTCATTTGCTCACGAAGAAGAGAAGCAATAGTTGCTTTCATTTTTATTTACTTCATTTTGAGAGACAAGAGTAATGGATTTTGAACCGGTTATTTAGATTAAGAGTTAATCCTACGTTGGGTACTGGAGTTGTTGTTCTAGATTATCAAATCCACTAAAGTTGATAATTAGAACTGAGAACGAGAAAAACTCCAGGCAGATTCTAGAAGAATACGTGTAAAATATTACAAGTACTGGTAATTTCTCAACTTTATCATTTATATATTAATTTAATTAATTTATGATTAATGTGTTAATCGTATGTTTTAAATTTTACTGTGTTAAAATATGTATTAGATACGTATTTTTTAATTAACACACTACCACATGCATACACCTGTACACAGTTGATCCCCTACACTTTGTTGATCTCTAAAGACTAGGGGACGAACGACCTTTTATAAGGATTGGTATAATTTTGAAATCTCTCATTCTTATCGGGTTAGGAATAGCATTGTTGTTGGAGTGCTATATTGTTGTTGCTAGGGTGCTACGTGTAAAAGACCATTTCACTAGAGCGGTGAAGGTCTGGCGCTGAAGCACTGGGCTGTCGCTGGTGTGATGGCATGTTGGTGCTGGGACGATGAATTGCGACTTAAACAGATCATTTTTTTTAATTACTATTTCAGTGCTGAGGCGAAAATTCTTGTGACACTAGGGTGATAAGTTCATACTTTAAATTTCGTTTAAGTTCCTATAAATAATAATAATATATATAAATAATTATTTATTTTTATAAAATATTAAAATAAAAATATAAAAAAATATATGATAAATATGCCCTCATAGAAAAAGGGATGCTCAAATTAATGATAATTTCTCAAATTTTACTTTGAATTGGAGAAACATATGTTATAAAAGTTGCCTGAGTGTATAATTGACAAATTGCAAGGACTCTTTTATTTGATACAGAATTGTTGAAACCCTTTTTATTTATTTTTGGGTTTCTATAAGACGTTGTATTTCAGCTGTGTTACTAGTTTCATTTGACCCATCATGTATTTCATGTGTTACTAGTTTTCTTTGATCCATCATGTATTTCATTTAACCCAACACTTGGAAAGAGACATTTCTTATTTCCTTTGTTTTTTTTCAGTCCATGAATATTAACCAAGCTCGCCAAAAAAAAAACCTGATGCTTTAGACCAATAAAAGCTTCTTTGCTTGCGTATAACAACCAAATCTATAGTGTTTGTGGGATTTCGGATCATGGTTTAGTGATGTTGATTTATTTTTTTTGGTCCAAATTTAGTAAAATCATAGATGTGTTCATGCATTGTCCAGATGGATGATTTGTCTAAATACCATTTTGATTGGATCATTGTTTCACCAAAATGGATTGTTAACTTAGCAATACAAACAGAACCAAGAAAAACCCATCAAGGAATCAACAAATTTGAAGTGGAAAATCAATTGATCTAATAAAAAATAATAGAAGATTTAAATTTTGAAACCCCCTGAAATTTGAACAAGTCTCTCTGATTCATTTTTTTTTTAATTATTTTTTTAGAACCACCTGAAGTAGGAAATCACGCTTCCTGTTATGGGAAAGTAAAAGTGAAATTTTTTTGGTAGGTTTTCAAATAGTGATCTAATATACGAATTGTCAATGTATATACATAATCGGTGGATAAATTATAGTAGTTGAGATAAAGAGAAAATGGACTATTTAATCAAAGAATGTTGAAAAAAAAAGAAAATAGAAAGAAGAAAGAATAAGAATAAGAATAAAAAGAAGCACCGAGAGAAAAAGATGAAGAAAGAAAGAAAGAAAGAAAGAAGAAGAAGAAGAAGAAAATGTCACATCTCATAAAGTCTTTATTGGGGATAGTATTTATACTTACATTAAAATAAAGAGTTTTCATTAACGAAGAAAGTCTTTTAGCTATTTTTAAAATAAGAGGATATTTAAGATAATTAAACTAAATTAAGGGGTTCAAGAGTTCTTTTTCCTATTTTATTTTTTAAGATTATAATATGTTACTCTCTCATTTGTAATGTAGCCTAAATTAGAGTGAATCACATTAAAATTTTTATATTTTTTATGTGATTTATTAAATATGATGTTTGATATGCTTCTTATTAGAGATTGTTCTTACGTGTAATTCTAATATATTAATATTTATATAATGCACATTTTTGTAAATTATTAATTTATTAATATAGTATTTATCTTATTACTTTCTAGACATTATAGATTTAAAGGAGTTTAAATCTGATTTAAAAGTACTTAGGTCAGCACTAAAAGTTAGTAATTTTAAGAGTTAAACCTTGTCTGAAATAAGACAAAGACGCGAGAATATTTATTATAATGACATTGGTTCTTGGTTAAAGGTTTACCGACACGGGTCGATTAGTAAAACTGAAAAGACTAGTGTGTGTCTACAGCTAAATTGTTCAGATGGTTGGTCTTAATAAATTATGAGCTTAGTTGAAGCTCGTACAGGCATGCAGGTATTCAGTAAACATTGGGTATTAAACAAACTTACAAGGACCTCTAATAAACATTCCATAAAGACATTAATATATGATTTTCTCCAACTGAATAGATTTTTGGTCCTTTGACCTGAGCGTCAAAATAGACTTGTGAGTGATCCATCATACTTTGATTCCGCATATATTAGAGATCTTTTATGGTCTGACCTATAGGTGTCATTAGGTATGGTCTGATGCTTATAAAGTTTACTGTGCATAGATATAGGATTCATCAGCTTATATTAGTAAGTTATACATCATGATACTCAAAGAATATATTTCAGAAAGTCTTATGGCCACAAGCATTAACTCTAAAAAAGAGTTTCTGTAAGGTAAAATAATGTCCAATGGAGTTTGTAGATATTTTTTACCATAATACAAATTTAGACATAAGTTCATGATCGAGCAAATAAAAATTTGACGGTAAAGATCTATATCTCTACTCTTTCGAGATATAGGCAGTGAAGAGACTATATAAATATGGTTGACCTTAACTTGTATAGTTCAATGCATCATTTTATTGTATTTATGATATGTGAGTGGGGTAGTGCTCACAGACTTATAGAAGTATTCCATAAGACAAACAGGTGTGAACCTAGAGGTCTCATAATATGAAGTGTACTCATTGAACACTAGAATAGCAATTAGAGTCGAAGAGTTTGGTCTAAAAAAATTATGGATAAGCAAGATTTGGTATTGGGACCTCTCAGATAGACATATGTCAAATTCTAATTGATAGAAATTTAACACATCAATAAGCCTTAAAAAGATAAGCTTAGTATAGTACTTAGACAAGTATTGGATACTTGTCATGTACTTAATTATTTTAATAAAACTTAATAGTTAAATTTGGTATAAATTTTTGACAAATATTTGACACTAGTCATGAACTTGATTATTTTATTAAAACTTATAGGATAAGCTTTATTAATACTTGAACAAATTTTTGGACACTTGTCTTATTTGCAATGATGCTAATTTTTTTTTTAATAAAGATTATTGGATAGGCTTTATTTATGAAAATGGGCACTTGTTAAATGGTGAAATTATCATAAGCAAAACTTAAGAGTTAAGTTTTGACTAAAGGCTTGACAAGTATCAAGTTATACTTAAAATAATCAAAAGGCTTAAGAGATATTCTTTTAGGGCTTAGAATTGGTTTGGCCATGTTGAAGGGAATAAGATAAAAATGATTTTTACCTTTTATCCTTCATGTAAAAAAGTTATGCTACACATGTGAGAAAAAGACAAAAAGAGATTTTTGTCTTTATCTTTCATGAAAAGATTCATTAGGCCAAGAAGAACCCTTTCATGTTTTTGGAAGAGCAAAAATGGTTTAGGTAATTTTTAAAAGAGAAAATACTTAAAGAGTTTAAGCTAAACCAAAACCAAAATCCTGTAAAATCTCAAGCTATTATTCTAGCATTTTGAGCCACTGTAGTTAGGATCTAAATTTGTTCAAAAGAACACTTCAAGGTGAGACTTTGAAGTTTATTTGTCCAACGACATCATTGGTGGTTCATCAAATGTATATTTTCTATTACTGATGGAATTGCATGTGCTTATATAGTTTTAAAATACATATTATGCTTCCGTTGTATGGTGTGTGACATGTATTTGCATTTCACAATCCACACACACACTCACACACTCAATCAAAGTTCACCCCAACACTTCTATTATGTTTTCTAAACAAATTATAAGAGCTAAAATACTAACAAGTTGTATCAAAGTAAGTCAAAGACTTTAGAGTTAGTATTAAAATCAAGTCGAAAACCTTAAAGTAAATATTACACCAAAGCTAAAAAAAGTTAAAGATGGGTCAAGTTAAAGATCCTAGTAATATTAGCACCAATATATAACTCAAAGGCAAAGAAAGCATGTGCAAATTTCAAGAGAAAATCAAGTTCAAGTATATTTTCATCAAGGAAAGAGACAAAGAGTAAAGTTCAGTATTTGTAGGAGTAGCGTTCATATAGAAGCTATAAAAAGAAAAAGAAAAAAAAACCTTTAATTTAAGTTGATGGAGCACTCGAAATTATTTAGGAATAAATTTATCCAAAAAATTAAAAATCTTAATTGAGTTATTTTAAAAAAACAAACCCTCAATGAGATGAATTTAGCAAGTTGCTAGGTGTTAGAAAAAATGATAAAAGGATACAACTTTAAGATGTTGTCAATGTGTGCTAAGCACCATCCTTAAGACTATTTATGCCCTCACAAGATGATATCTTGATGCAAAAGAGTTTGAATAATAGTATAATCTTTTAGATTCAATGATAAATGAAAATGATAAAAGTGCACACTCAAATACAATTTTTCTTGGATAACAAGAAAAGGCTTTTTAAAGATGGAGTATATGAAGAGAATCAATGAATCAAGGAATATATAAATTGTATATATCTTTCAATTTTGAAATGTGCCCATCGATTAACGTCGTAGCGCTAAGTGTTCTGTCTTCAGCGCTACAACGCTGAGTGTTTTAACTTTAGCACCACGACGTTGAGTCCATACTTAATGTCGATTTGTGATTTTTCTCTTGTTTCACATGTCGGAAGTGGTAGAGTTTAGCTTAAGGAAAGCCATTAAAAAATTTAAACCAAACATGATCTATTGAAATATATAAAAGTTTGGTTTAAGGGAGAAAATATTGGATTAAACGAAATTTATTTTAAAGATACCTAAATTACCTTATTTAGTAATTTATTAATCTTGATGTTTGATGTGCTTTTACTATATTTTCTAAACAAGTTAAAATACTAACACGTATTACTTATTTAAGTAATGTAATGTTAGTGAGATGAAGATTAAAGAGAGATCAAAATATTTTATTTAAGAATCAAAGAAATATTTGACAAGTGTAAATTAATAATTTTATGGGAATAAAAAATTAAAAATGATAAAGTTACGGGATGATGTTTGTATAACAAGATTGAAGAAGAAATAAAAATTATTCTTTCAATTTTTTATTTAAGGTTATAACTAAAGCAACATCGTTTAATTTTCTTGTTAAAAAAATTTTTTAAAAAAATATTTGTATCTATCAATACTCTAATACATATCTGTAAGATATTTTATCAAATTTGTCCTATTCCTAACTTATTTTAAATTTTAACTTTATATATTAAATTCATCTTAAATTCATTTTAAATCTTTTCAAATCCTTCCCAATAAAATAGATTCTAACGAATTTATGAATACAGATTATTTGGCATCCTTAAGCATTATCGTTATCACATTGGTTTTTCATTACAATTATTCTTTTTGAATAGCAAAAGTTAAACTGAAGTGGGTCAGGCCGACTTAGAATTACGGCCACCATGCTTTTGTGATGGGCTAGTACAGCAAAAATATAATTTCAGTCATGGCTACACGAGAATAAAGGCCCAAAGGCTAGGCCCATGATGCCAACAGGCACCAGCCACATGGGTCAAATAGACTGAAATTTTGGCCACCCCATCAAATTTAATTATTTATTAATATTATTTTAGTTCATTAAATATTATTTTATGAATTAAAAATTTAATACTTTAACCACTCAACTAACTTAAATTTCTATTAGTGTTATACAACTTTTAATATATATAAAAATGTCACAACTCACATATCAATTTATTATTAATACTTTTAAAATTTTGATTAGCTAATATGAAAGAAGTTTATTTTAAAATTTTGGTTTTTTGAATTTTTTATTTCTAATTTTAGATTTTCTTAATTTAATTAATTTGTGCATGATGTGCAATTATATAATTAACAAAATAATGTGTGAAAGAAATAATACAATGGCATTAGAAATTTATAATACAAATCATAAAATATAAATAACAAGTTATGTAAATATAGCATTAAAATAATTTTAATTCAGGCATAAAGAAATAAATAAAAAATATATAATTTAATTTCTTAAATATAACATTAAATAATTAAAATTAAATCTAAAAATAAAAATAACATAATTTAATTATTCAACATAAAAATGAAGTTTTTCCTACTAAGTTAGAACTAATAAATATTTAGTAGTATGCTAAATGATAGACACTGACAATAAAGAGGACTATAGTTCAAAGTTTGGTTTTAATAACTGCAACACAAATTATTATTATGAAATGATATAATTATGATTGCAATTTCGATAATTACAATTTCAATCGTAATTAAAAATAATTGTGCATTTTAATTGCAATAGCTATTTTTCAAATTGCAATTCTAGTTACTATTATTGTAATTTGTAATTCTAATACAATTATAGTTGTAACTAGAATTACAATGACAATAATAATTGTAATTTATATTTACATATATAATTATACTGCAAATTTATTTACGATAAAAATACAATTGTAATGTAGTTACAATTCCATTTTAATTATCATTATAATATTATAATTATAATTACATTGCAGTATTATAATTATAATTTCATTAAATTTTAATTGCAATTACAATTATAATTATATTTATAATACTAAACAATAGCAATTACAATATCTATGGTTGAAAAATTGAAATATATTATCGTATTTGTAGTTCTAATTAAGATTATAATTCAAATTATAATTGTAATACAATAATTTTAATTGCAGTTGTAATTAAAATTAAAAAATATATGATAATTATAATTAAGAAAATGATTGTTACAATTATAATTTTAGTTATAATTTTTATATTTTTAATTAGAATTATAATTACTTATGATAAATAATAATAATAAATATGATGAAATTTTTAATGTTTATGTAAATATTTTAAAAATAATTAGTTATTAATTTAATTATTTTTGTCTAGAACAAAAATATCAAATTTTGGCTTGGTCTGTCTTAGCCATTACTCTAAATTTTTGGTTTAAGATCTCATAGCTAAAAAGAATTTAGATTCGTGCTATGGATGGTGCTAGCATTGTTGGTCTTAGTCCATGAATTGGGTCTGTGGCCTCAATTGCCATGTCCAGTGAAAGTAACGTGGAGATGATATATTGCTCAATGAAATGTGTTCATTATCTCTAATAATTGTTATGCCCGCACATGTACGCCATTTTTGTATAATGATATAGACTTCTCAAAACAAGAGTAAAAATGATGTCGCAAGGGTATTTTAATCATCAATTCCATCAATGGTTGTCATTCTACAAACATAAGTTAGATGCATTCTAAATTTCAAAATGACTTGTTTAAAATAATAAAATTTAAAGAAATTTGTATCAAGTTCTACATTAATAATCCCATTTTTTTTTTTAAAAAATGAGCTTTTATTAAAACAATAATTAATTAGATTATAACATCATTTATAATAGATAATCAAATCTAAGTTAAACAAGGTAAATAACCTCAATTTTTAATTTAACTAAAATAATAAAACTAATCTTAATACGAAATATTAAATAAGACAAAACCCAAGTAAAATAAAAAAATATAAAAACTACTAAATTATTCTCCATTATTCTATCTTAAAAGAATCTCATCATCTAATTTTAATAAAGTCGGACAAATAAAACTTGTAATACAACTTTAAATTATCTTCTTGCAATAATACAACTTTTATAACTTTGTGAATCTCCATAAAACTCTAAAATAGTCATACTTTATCTTTTTGATATATTTGTTTATGTTCTTTAAAAAGATGTAGTCTTTTGAGTTTAGGGTAATAATCGAATTGACTACCACTTCAAAATTCACCTCCGACCATTAGATTAAGGTTCGATTTCCTCCTCTGCCTAAGTGTGGATTTGTTTGTGAATGTTATAAATATGTATAAAAAAAGATGTCTTTTAAAAAATAAACAACCATCAAATGATTTCTTTTATCTTTTTAAATTGCACTTGATACACTTAATAACTAAGTTTACCCAATCAACTAATTTTTTATCAACAACCAACTTTTTTTGTCTTCAATGGATAGTTATAGAACTATACTAATCATAAATTTTCTCAAATTTGAGCATTCTACTTGAGGATATCTTTAACTTTCTTTTATAAGAGAGAAAAGATGGTGTCAGTGAGTGTATAATTGCCTAAAAAAGTGTATCTAGTGTAGGATTAGATGTAAGGAATATTAAAGGTATTTCAAAATATTACATCCCACATAGAAAAGAAATAATTCATCCTAAGCTTTATATATAATTATTTTATTGTGGTGTTGTAATAAAGAAAGCTTAAGGAATCTCGTGTGCCTATTGTGTTGGGTCTCCTACAGGAATACGAGTTAGCTTATTTTTTATTTTTATTATTTTTTATCTAAGCCATTTTGGGCTTTGGCATTAAATTTAAATTTATTTAAATTTGAAGTTAGTTATAAGATAGAGTAACTATCCAAGTAACTATTGGCAAGAATGTGGTTGTCTAAACAATAATCATAAGTAAGAATCTTAGTAATTGTTAGTAAAAGTTTGGTGATTATCTGAATAACAACTATTGCCTTATAAATAAAATAAATGGATTGCTAGAGCCATTATATATCAAATTTTTTCTCATTCTGTCTACAATTGCTCTGTCTTACTCTATTCTCTTTAGATTATAAAAATTTATTGTTCTTGATTGTTACATTTGAATGTATACTCACACAACATTTAATTCTTATAATTGAATTTTAGAGGCTATATTATCATTTAATTTGTTTGCACTAAGAAAATTATTCTTAAAGGGGTAAAAGTAGTCTTAAGGATAATATCTAGCACGCTTTGACTAGTATTTCAATCTCTAATTCTGCATCTAGTGTTAACAGACATAATACATTGTGATACATAAAAGATAATACTCATTTTTAAAAAATTTATCACCATGATTCATATATTCTGTTTTTTATTATAGAGAATGATGAAATATATTGACCAAGTAGGAGAATGTTGAATTTATTCTTATAGGTCCATATATTTCATATCATCCACTTTCATCATAAAGAGAGCATGAATTTTACCTACACTTTCATGTTCTCAAAACATGCCTATGTGTTGTGAAGCAATAACCCATTTACAATGAATGTGGGATTACCTCTTTGATGGAATGAATGTTATAAATAAAATACTTAGTTAGGTCCCTAGCCTGTCAATCTTAATTTAATCTAAATAAATATCATAATTTGGAGATTATAAAGTCTAGAAGCACCTCAACTAGATTATGGATCAAAGGCAATGGTGGGATGTACGTTTGATTTATTTTTTTGCATTTGATCTAAAATGTTATTTGATTATTTATAAGTATTTTTAGATCACCTTAAGCTAGTCCAACACTAATCCCTTCTAAAAAAGTGCCAAACCACCGCTCAACCCACTTCTGTCAACACTAAATGCCCCATTGAAACCTAATGACACTCGAGCTCGTTCCAGTTGTGTGCCTGAAGATTTTGTCTCTATCAAGAACACAACAACAGGGTTATAGCACTAAACCAACTCCTTTAGTGCCTGTAATGTTGCAGGGCTCCACAGTTTTTGGACATTATAGCTTAAGCAATTCATGGCTAACGGCAGCCCTCTAATCCAGGATCCGCCAATGTAATTTGCCGGAGGAAAGCCTCAACCGCATTAATAGATGTGATAGTGGCAGGGGCACAGTCCAAATCGATGTTACTAAGATTCAGATTAGTGCTTCGTTTTGAGCTTCCCCCGTCTCTTAACTTCTTCTCAGAAAAAATAAATAATTCCCCATCTTCGCTTTTACGTTTACCAACCATACTGGAGGATAAGTCATGCAGTAAGGAACTCCATGGAACAGATGAGTGGCAATCACCCTTTCTATTGTTTCTCCCTGCCTGTCTAGCACGGGTTTTCCATTTGGTGCCATGATCCTTCCTTCCCCCCACCCCACCAACTCTCCCTTCTTCTATCCTCCCTTACTTCCAGTATTATGCAATTTTAACAAAAGTCAGAATTGAATTCTACTAACTCAGCTGTCAGCATATCCTGATTATTGTTGCTCTGCATGCCCCATGCAATCTCCATATCATTCCTTGTGGAAATCTCCATGTTAAATAGGAATTAGTATTTGAAATTTTATTAAACACTTTGTCTTTACCTATTGTGTTTTCAAAATTGAACAAATGTTTCGTAAAGATAACAAAAATACACTTCAAAATTATAACTCAAGGCACGTAACAAAGAAGAAATTTCGCAGAAGTTTATCAAAAATACAATTTAAAATATATTACGGGGAACTTGCTTCAAAAGTTTTATATAGTCTCAGTCTGTCACTAAAAAGAAAGCAAAAGCCTTGTTTAGGATTTTTGAATTAAGAAGTTTGAAAAAAAAAAAAAAAGCAAGAATCATGGGTTCAAGAATGTTTGTAGCCTTGTAAAAATCCAAATGAGATTAAAGAAAGGACAAAAAGTCAAAAGATTACAAGCATTGAGTTCTTTTTAAGATAATTCAAATTAAGGGTAAAAGTATAAATACAAAAGAAGGAATTTTATAAGATATTTTCAGGGCTATTACTATTACTATTAGTAGCCCATTTTCTGTGAGAAGCCGGCCTCATCAACGATAAAAATAAAATTAAATTAAAAAACAAATGCAAAAAAGAAAATCATGAAGGGGCATCTTCTAAACATTAATGCTCATTATACATAATCTTATTTCTGCACGAACCAGATTTGTTGAAGAGTAGAAACAGATGCATAATCAATATTATGGTAAAATACAAAAGCAATTGGCTCACAAATAGGGATAGCAAAATAACACATAAATTTATAAACTTGTTAGAATTTGGTTTTATTCAAAATAATTTGACAAGATTTAAAATGAATTTAAAATAAATTTAGTACACAAAATTAAAATTCGCAATAGATTCGAAATAAGTATAAATTTAATAAAATATCTTATAGATACTTGTTAAGATATCTGCAGATATGTACATATATATATATATATATATATATTAAACAGAAGACTAAACGATGTTGTTTTAGTTGTAACTCTAAATTAAAAAAAATAGAAGAATAATTTTATCTCTTCTCCAATCTATTAATTGTTCTTCTTTTCACTTGTCATGCAAACATTGTTTCGCAGCTTTATCATCTTTGATTTTTTATTCTCACAAAATTATTAATTTACACTCGTCAAATATTTCTTTGATTCTCAAATGACATGTTTCAATTATTCTTTAATTTTCATCTTACTAACATTATGTTATTTAAATAAATAATATTAATACTTTAAGATAGATAGGTTGATATTTTTATTTAACTTTTTTATTTATTTTCTTTACATGATGAAAATTGATAACTATTTTATTTTATTTTTTTATTCTTTTAATATTTAATACGTTATTGGCTTAGTTTGTTGGCAATTTAGCTTATCTAAAAACTATAATATACCAATATAAATTCATTTATAAAACATATTCTTAAATCTTGAATCAAGCTTGAGAAAAATTATTTTTGTTTCTTTTAAAAAAAAATCATTTTTGCTTAATTGTTTTACTTTATTAATTATGTTGTCTAGTGTTTATGTTAACTATTTATGAGTTGTATTTATTAGTTTTAACTTAAAAATTAGTTTATCTTTGATGAAATTTTTTTTATTAAATTTAATTGTGATATGATTTTGATTGTTAAATTTTATTATTTTTTTAAAATTAATATTATAATTTTTTATTTTTTATTATATAAATTTAGAACTTACTTAAAATTTGTAATTAACCCATTTAAGGTTTGGTGATAAGTACAAACCCATTAGAGTAGATTTGATAATGAAACTTTAAACTCATAATAAATTTGAGAAAAATTTAATATTTCATTTTTAAAATAGATGCATATATAAATTTAAAGGTATTTATCCTAAATCCAATCCATTGTTATCCTTAAGCACAAATATTTCATTTTAATTTCATGCTTATTTTAACCTTAATAAAATCTTAGAGAGATGGGTTCGTAACTTAGTGTGTCAATTACAAAATTAATCAATTCTCTCAATGATTGCCTTAGTTGGATAGTCATGATGGTGCCATGATAAATGAAACTACATATTATATATAGTATTTGTGCAATTTTATTTTTCAATATCATAAACATTTGATAACTTGACAACTTAGTTAAACAACTATTGTAATTCATTGAGGAGCATTACTGTGATTTTGAATAAATAAATTCAAATCTAAATGTCTAAAATATGTACTTAAATCCTAACAATTAAAAAAGAAACATTATACTTAATGCATAGCCTCCCAAATTCGAGTGATTAATTGATAAGTAACAAGGAAATGTTTACTAATAACCTTTTTTAAAATGTCATAAATTTTAATAGTTAAAAATTATTTGATAAAAAAAATTGTAATTTTTTATTTGACTAATCTTTATTAGTTAAGAATATAATAAATAAATGAAATTGTCCTTATTAATAACGTAACTAAAAAAAATTGTTGTTTTAACTACAAAATCAATTAAAAAATAGTAATGTTATGCATTCTAAATTGTATCCCAATTTGTATCCCAAAAAGTGATGTGTTAAGTAAATATTGGGCGGTGAAATAGTGTAACCCAATGTTTGTTTGCCACATTACTTTTTGAGATATAATTTATGATATAATTTAGGATGCCTAGTATTTCTCTTTAAAAAAAAGGTTGTCATTTTTCAAATAGATCTGAAATATACTCTACAAATTGAAAACAAAAAATTTGGTAAATTAATCTACAAAAAAGTTATGATTTGTATGATTAGTTCTTGTATTTGTTGTTGTTAAACAATGTAGTTTGAATTTTTGTATGTTTAGTTTATAAAAATATAAGTATGAAAATATAGTAATGTATTGTGATGAAATGGAGAAGAAATAAAATATCGGCGAGAAAAAACAATAAATTGGAGGAAAAAATAAAATTAGAGACGAAGAAGAAAACAAAGCCTAGAAGGGGTAGCACACCCTTCCTTGCTTTGCATGGCTGGGTTTCGTCTTCTTTTTTGTCACCAATTTTAATTTTTTTGTCTATTTTTAAAATTTTTATTTTTCAATTTGTCTTTTTAATTTTCAATCTTCACAATTTTAGTATTTAAACACTCGATCTACTTATTCTTAAACTTAATTTTTTCTCTTTTTTTGTAATCAAGTAACATATATTTATTAATAAAACTATCCAAATACAGATGATTGTAAGGCCATAACACAAAGAGAACAAATCACACCCTATGACTTACAACATAATTACAATATAATCTATATTTTAGCCAAAGATGGTAGATAAACATTTAATCCACACTACATCTTTAATATATCGAAATACATCATTTGTATTTGGCGTTTTATGTTGGAACACGACCTGGTTGTGCTTCTGCCATATTGAATAGATGGAGACACAGAAACCGATTCTTCTGATTTTGCTAAGTAAGAATTTACCTTTAATTTTTCTGCAAAAGTAGGATACCGCTCTTCTCCAAGTGTTAGGTCGTCTGTTGATATGGCACGCCAGCAAAACTTTTTTCCATGCACCCTCTATAAAGTAACACTGAAAGAATAAATGTGTCACCATCTCGCTAACATTACCACAAAGTGGGCAGTTTGTGGAAATGTTGAGCCCCTATGTAACCAATCTCCCATTTGTGGATAATCGGTTCTTTAGTACAAGCCAAGTGATAAAACTATGTTTAGGGATATGTTATGGACCCCAAAGTAGCATGTACTATCATACCATAGTTTTTTTGTTTATTAGGTGTCTCCATGCACTAGCAATTAAAACTCTCCCATTAGAGCACCCATTCCAGATGATCATATCCTTTCTAGAGACAAAAATAGAGAAGTTAAGCTGTATATAATCCTAGGGTAGGGCAGTATGTGCATCCAAAGGGTCAGGGAAAGTCCAAGTACCATTGCGCCATATGTCATTAACTTTTACGTCTTGTAGGATGTCAGAGTCACTAATATTGACTTGGGAGAATTTGTCAACAATAGACTCACCATTCAACCACAAATCACTCTAAAAAAAAAGTTTGATCCATTGCCCAAATGATAACCAAACAGCTTCTGTATGTGCCTTCACAAATTTAAGAGTTTTCGCCATGTTCAACTACAGTCTAATGGTTTTGTTACCCTTCAGAAGCCTAATCTTCTAAATTTATTTTCAGTCACCCATTTAGCTCATAAAGAAGATTTCGTAGCCATAAGATCCCATATGTGTTTGACAACTGCAGCTTGATTTCATGTATATAAGGATTTTATTCCCAAACCCCATTCCCTTTTGGTATAGTAAAGATCATCCCAAGCGACTGAACACCATTTTTTCTATGAATCATGACCATGCCATAGAAACCTCCTACAAATACCTTCTACCTCTTTAATAATTGCCTTTGGAAGGATAAACATAGAGCACCAATACACGTTCATACTCATTAACACATAATTAATTAGTTGTAATCGTTCAACATATGATAACATCTTACATGCCCAGTTCGAAACTCTTGCAGTCATTTTGCTGATCAATTCTCGAAAGTGGTCCTTCTTTAGTTTTTTAAAAATTAAAGGGACTCTTAAATATTTAACTGGAAGGATACCACATTGAAATTGGGTCAAGTGCAAAATAGCATTCTTCATAGCTATAGGGACATGGCCGAAAAATATTAAACTTTTGCTTACATTTAGATGTAAGCCTGAAACTTTGTAGAAGTTATCCATGGCTATTTTAAATTGCCCAACAGAGTTTATGTCACCATGAGAGAATAGAAACAAGTCATCGGTAAAGATCATGTGATTCAGTCTCATTCGTTTACATCTTTTGTGAAAAATAAACTGATGATTGGGAATACCGTACAGGCTTATACTTAAATACTCCATTGTAAGGAAAAATAATAGGGGGACATAGGGTTTCCTTGCCTTAAACCTCTTTTTCCAGGGAAAAAAACCCTTCAGGCTTCCATTCACAACTACTGAAAACATACATAATCGTACACAACACATGATCAGTCTAATGAAATAGAAAAAAAAGTTGAGCCCTAATAATACTTCTTCCAAGAAATCTTAAGAAACTGAGTTAAAAGCCTTCCGCAAGTCAATTTTAAGAGCACAACTGGGTACACCATTTTTCCTATCATAACCTCTTACCAGCTCATGAGCTAAGAGAACATTATCAATGATTGTCCTGCGGGGAATGAAAGCTACTTGGCTAAGGCAAACCAGATAACCAATAACTTTCCTTAATCTGCATATGATTATTTTTGTAATACATTTATACAGCACAGTACAACAAGATATTGGTCTATAGTCCCCAAGGGTGTGAGGGTTAGGCACCTTAGGGACTAAAGTAATGGCAGTGATATTAATAGGGTTATAGATTTGACATGTATGAAAGAAATATTGTACAGCTTGAGTGACATATTTTCCAATGATCGTTTAACATTTTTGAAAAAAAGAAACTGTTCTAACCATCAGGACCTGGCGCTTTATCCCCCCTTATACTAAAAATCACATCTTTCACTTCTTATTCAGAGATAGAGGCGCATAGCATGTCTCGATCTTCTTCCTTTAGTTTTGGCCATTATTAATAATTTCCTGATATATGGCCTCTCTGGTACCTACTTTAGTCTCCAACAAGTCTTGATAGTAGCGCACAATAGTACTTTTAATATCCTCAGGGTCTTGGATAAGGTTGCCATTATGATCTGCTATATAAGAGATTTTATTTCTCGCTCTCTTTTGCTTAACTATATTATGGAAATATCTAGAGTTTGAGTCCCCAAGTTACACCCAATTGACTCTAGATTTCTGTTTGATGATGCTTTCCTCAATGGTGATGAGCTTTCTTAGATGCTGATAAACACTTATTTCCTCATCATGAAGCACTTCATTGAAAGGGTCAGCCATCAAACTAGTTTGTAAGGAGTCCAACACTAACTTTCAATCTTCAATCTTTTGAGATAGATCCATGAACAAGTCCTTGTTTAGTTATTTTAGCTTTACTTTTAGAAGTTTAAGTTTACACTACACTTTACACATTGGAGAACCCTGGATCTCTATTTTCCAAATCTTTTCAACTGCCCCGAAGAACTGAGGGTGAGAACACCAAGCATTGAAGAACTTAAAAGGTAACCTACCTCTAAGAAGATCCTTTGAGATAGTTACCACAAGAGGGGAGTAATCAGAAATACCTGCTGTTAACACTTCATTCTCAAACCATTCCTATATGTCTAACCATTTCCCATTTACAAATGCCTAATCAATCTTTCTCCAAATCCTCTGAGAACCTTGCTGATTATTACACCATATGAATCTGCAGCCTCAATATTTTAGCTCATAGAGCTCAAACATTAAAATCCAATTTTTAAAAGGCTTCATCATATTATTATTAGCCCAGTTGCCCTAAATCCTATCATTATTGCTAAGAACATTATTGAAGTCACCTTGATTCAGCCAAGGATGTTGTGCAGCCACTATCCCACCATGAAGATCACTCCACAGAGTCTCCCTTTCCATAGCATCAGATGCATCATAAACAATGGTCCAATAAAACTCTAAACCCTCTATGGTCACTTTACAATGCAAGAATTGCCCATGCTTCCTAAGAATTTCAACATTGCATCTATCAGGATTAAAAACTATCAAAATCCTTCCCATATTTAAACAGTCGAAATTGTGTTCTAGTTTCCAACCTTTTAGAGCCAATTTGCCCCAAATTTTAGCTGTATTCTCTTGCTTCACCCTCGTTTCTAATAAACCTATGAGACTTAACTAACTTCTTCTTCTTAATCAGAGTTCTCACCTCTGATTGTTTACAGGAGTCATAGAGACCCCGTATGTTCCATCTTGCAATGATGTACCCCTATTAGGGGGTTAGAGGACCTTGTAGCTCTTCTACCCTCTCCAATTATTCTCACCTCATGGGTGAGAACGATAGTCTTCCTCAGATTGTATCTGTTAATTATTTGAATCTCGCCATGAGTAGCTGGTGAGAGCCCGACCTTAGTGCTTAGCTCTACCGTGTCAAACATGTTTACCACATTACAATTCTTCCCCTCATTTTGTGTTACCATAACCATCTAGCTATAAGGGCCTCATAAGATTTTTCAAGTTGGGGGGGTGAAAATTATCGGTTGTCACTTTTCACTTGCCATATTTGTCTAGCATTTCTTATCAAAGCACAAGATTTGTCTATATGACCAAATTTATTACATTTACTACAAATGGTTGGCTTCCATTCATAAATTACCTCTTGAGTCACAATGGCACCATTTTCATCCTCCAACATCACAATATGTGGGAATTTACCCCTAACATCTATTTCCACTAAAACTTTAGCATAAGCTAATTTTGTTTTATTCAAGGTACAGAGATCATAATATTTGTGCATCCCTATAGAGCTAGCAATTCGGCTTAGCGTAAAAAGGGTCCAAAATTCTCATGGAAGCCCAGGCAACTGTATCCAGATAGGCTTTGATCGAATGCTAGACATATCCATTACCATTCTTGGTTTCTAATTTTTAATAATCAAAGGACAATTATCAAAAGTAATTATTCCATCATTCAAAGCCTTTTGTTGTCCTAATTTGCTATCAAAATTAAATAAGAACAAATCAGGCTTAATGGAGTGAACATAAATTAAACCATACCGAGCCCAGGATTTTGCACGAAGGCTTGAAAGCGGCAGAACCGTGGTGAAAGGCCATACAATCCTCCAATTAAAGCATATTTCCATCATTTTTCTTCCTCAATAAGTTCCTCAGTGCGAAATTTTACCACCCTTTGACCATTACAGATTTCAGAAGCAACAAATTGTAATTTACATTCAGGTGTAAGGTTGCGATTGTCAGAAAAGAACAACACCCATGGCTTGGAGTGACTGTCCCTATTTTTCTCATTTTCCTCGTTCCTCCCTCCCTTTACATCCACGGTATCAGCCGTCAGAGGTGGAGCCACAGTGTTGTAAGACCCAATCCCAATAGCAGTAGCAGTAACTGGGCCGGAGACATCAACGGCAGGCATCTCAGGTCCGACCTTCACAGGAACAAAAGCAGTCCCTATTGCAGCCACAACACGGAGTAAGCACCAACCGCCGTCTCGGAGCAACAGCCTGAGTCAACCCTCAAGAACGAAGAGTCAACTGCCCCACCATCACCAACTAGAACCACTAGAGGGCAAACAGAAGCAGATTGATGTTTTTCAGTGGGTGGGAGATCGACAGACAATGCACCTGGACCTATAAGAGCCAGCACGCTTCTTGCCGGAGAATCAACCACGATCGGTTCCACAGAAGACGTCGGCGCCACAGCAACATCATCGGAGTTAAGCACGGGGCGGGATCGTGAAACATCTAGAGAATTATGAGTCTTCTTCTTTCCTATTTAGAGCACAGCGTAAGTTAGCCAATGCTAACATGCGCCGAGAGAAAAAGCAATTGTTTTCTCACGTTAAAACTTAATTTTTTTAAAATGTGTTTTGAGTGATTTTTAGAAAACAAATTAGGCAAAATATGTTTCAAGAGCAAAATGGTCTTTATTTGAACTTTGTAACTATTAAAAGTTACATTTTAATTTTGTGGTTATAAAAAAATATGAATTTAAAATAAAATAAGTAAACATTTTCTTAAGAAATATTACGCCTAATAGAGTTAGGATGAGTGGAAGTATTTTGAAACAGACACATATAGAGTAGAGACAACGTCCAATAACATGCTTCTAAGTAAAACAGAGATAGTTATAAAACATTAATACTCTAAATCATGATTAAAAATGGATCTGACAATTAAGCCTAATAACATATTATGAGTATTCATCATCAAATTTACAAGTATGAATTTTGTAATTCAAAATTAAAAGTTGTTAGCCATTTTCATAATTAAAAGTTTTTTTATTTTATTTCAAGTAAAGTATATTTAAAACGATGTGTTAAAAAGCCATGCGATAACATTTGTATTTGTATTTTTTTTATGTTTGTTTTTAAGAAAACAGTTGGATACAGTCATTAATATGGTAAAATAACATCAAAATCATTGAAGCACAATAATTGAGAAACGTTGACATGGACAAATTTGTGTATATATATTATTATGTAAGCATGGTAATTCCTGCATAAGCATAATAATCAAAGATTATTAATGCTTTGCTTCATGATAAAAAACTTTACAAACCCAATCATGCTATTTTGCTTTGCAATTTGTTAATTTTATATTTTGATATTCAGTTCTTTCAATCATCATTATCGTTTGATGTGACTGTATGCTAAGATTGACAATGAAGAATCGCAAGTGTTTTCATGTGCAATTTTCCAAAAAGAAGAGCCGTGGAGGAGGTAGAGCCAGGTAGCCGTTATATGATCCTTCTCCTTTGTTTGCTTTTTTACTAATAAATTGTGAACATAAATTAATATTATTATAATGCTCAGCTCGTGTCAACATAGCTGGCTGCCTGGCTCATGACTCGTGGGACCGGGGAGAATACTATTAACTACCCCCACATACTTTTGAATCTCTCTTTTTATTTATTTATTTTATTTATTATAATTTTTTTTATATAAATATTTTTATTATACATCTCAATTAATTATAAATAATCTAAATATTTTTTATTATACAATAGTTAATAATTTAAATAATTGTCAAAATATAAACTCTTTTTTATTTTTTTCAAAATGCAAACTTTTGACTTGAGATTAAAAAGTACACAACGCTACACTACACTGACATTTAAGCATAAATAATATAATTAGGTGTTTGTTTATTATAATTTATTAAGTATACTTTTACATAAAATATGACATAGGATGTGTTGAGGGAGAAAATGCACTTCTCCTTTTCGAGATTATGTTGAAGGGAAAAGCTTCAAGTTCAACCTAAAACCTTAACCTTCTTACGTAGCAGAATAACTTGTTAATAAAGCAAAATAGCAAGAATTCAAAGTAGAAAACAAAAGAGCACAACACAATCTTACGTGGTTCGGCCAATTACCTACGTCCATGGTGGATCCAAGGATCATAACCCCTCTTATTAACTCCCTAGAGATATTATAAGGAAAACCTAATTTGAAAACCCCCAAAAAAAAAACCTAATATTTAGTGAACCCTTGTTCTACCACGAACAATGATTACTCAAACGATGGTTTCACCCTAGCGCACACAAACACTTAGTGTCTACCTAGTTCTTCCCTCTCTCTGAGAGTCTCTCTTAATGCTTAATCTCAACTAAAGGGTTTACAATTATTTATATATGGTGTATTTCGTGCCTACTAACTCTATTCTTTATTGGAGTAAAAGTCTACTTATTTTGGAAGTCCAAAACTTCTCAAAACTTGAAATCCTGAACCAAAACAGACTTCTGATGAGTCTGGCGCCCGGCACTCATCTCTGGACGCCACGGCGCTGGGCCTTATCGCACCCATTGCCGCGGCGCTGGGTTGCTGTCTTGGGCACCGCGGCGCTCAGCCGTGGCAGCACCTATCCCGTGTTTTCTTGCTTCCTTCTCGTCTTTGAGTCCCATTTCGCTTCCCTCTTCATGTCCCACATGTTCTAGACTTCTCCATACGTGTCCCACACATTCTAGACTTCTTGTGACTCTCCACTTTGGTATTCATCTCAATTCTTGTCCAACCAAAATTGTTGAATCACCAATTTTCCAACAAACCCTTCCTTGATTCAAAATCTTCCAAATAAGAAGGCTTTGGGTTCTTATCCACACCAATATTCTATCACTTAGAGTTGAGTCCAGTTAAGTCTCCACCAAGACTTAACTTTCCCCGGGCTAGTAACTTTGATCTCCAAAGGCATTCGTGCACATTGCATAGGATATGGATGCATTGCACTCATTTCCGACCCTCATCACTTCGGTGAGCACGGTTTGGATGTCACCTAGTGGTCTGCATTACCCCAACACCCCGCGTTGGGCCACTCATGGCCATCCCAGTAAGCACATAGAGCCACCATTGTGCTTCTCACCCTTAAACCTTATAGGTCCTTTCTCTACCCTTAGTTTTTCTTTTTTCGCTCTAACCGAATACCCTTGCTCATCGAGCTTGCCTAGGGATATCAAGTTCCTCCTCACTTTAGGAACATGCCTTACACCATGTAATTCCTTAGTTTCTCCACCTTGTATCATCAGCCTTATGTTACCAACTCCCATGATCTCACAAGTCATATTATTCCCCATTAAAGCTTTACCTCTCTTGGCTTTATAGTTCGTAAACATCGATCTGTCGGGACATATATGGATGCTGCACCCCGAATCTAATATCCATTTGCCAACGTACTTTCCCCTTGAGGCTACCAATGTGTCTACAACTTCGGTAATTTCCTCAATACTAATTGCAGCCCACCCTCCTTGCCCTTTTGATTTCGGACAATCCTTCACAAAGTGTCTTTCTTTATTACAAAGAAAACACTTCTTGGATCTCCTCATTGATTGGTTGCTCTTCCTTCCTTGTGCAAGCAATGCTGCTCCACTATCGAACTCAGATCTCTTTGTCAATTCTTTTGAGTTTAATGATGCCTTGACGTCATTCATCGTTAAAGACTCTTTCCCATACAACAGCGTATTCACAAAGTTCTCATAACTTTTTGGCAATGAACTTAACAGGATAATGGCCTTGTCTTCATCCTCGATCTTGATGCCTAGTTGCTCAAGACTTATAATGATCTTGTTGAACTCGTCAATGTGAGCTCTCAATGAAGTTCCCTTGTGCATTGTCAGCTGATGTAATTTCTTTTTCACAAGAAGTCTATTTGCAAGAGACTTCTTTATGTACAATGCCTCGAGTATCTTCCATAGCCCCAAAGCGGTTTCTTTATCACCAACTTTCTTTAATACTTCGTCGCTCAACGTCAGGAATAAGGTGCTGTGACCATGTTTTTGAATCGTGTACCAATCTTTATGCCCGAACTTTGAGGTTGTCGTCTCATCGCTAATTAAGGAGCTGATTTTCTCCAAAGCTGAGTCTAGCCTTTCCTTCACTAGTAGAGCTCTAACCTTCTTCCTCCAAAGATTGAAGTCATTCATCCCATTGAACTTCTCTATTTCTTGCTTGATTGCAGCCATGGTTTAAATACCCCAGGTGTGTATTTTCGAACCTCTACCTCTGATACCAGTTTGTTGAGGGAGGAAACACCTTTCTCCCTCTCGAGGTTATGTTGAAGCGAAGAATCTCAAGTTCAACCTAGAACCCTAACCTCTTTGTACAACGGAATAACCTGTTAATCAAGTAAAATAGTAAGAATCCAAAGCAAAAAATAAAAGAGCACAACACAATCTTACGTGGTTCGGCTAATTGCCTATGTCCACGGTGGATCCAAGGATCCTAGTCTCTCTTATTAACTCCCTAGAGATATTACAAGAAAAACCCAATTTGAAGAACTCTCAAAAGGACCTAATGTTTAGTGAACACTTGTTCTACCACGAACAATAATCACCCAAATGACTATTCCACCCTAGTGCGCACAAGTACTTAGTGTCTACCTAGTTCTTCCCCCTCTCTTAGAGTCTCTCTTAATGCTTAATCTCAACTAAAGGGTTTACAAGTATTTATATAGGGTGTATTTTGTGCCTATTAACCCTATTCCTTGTTGGAGTAAGAGTCCACTTGTTTTGAAAGTTCAAAACTTCTCAAAACTTGAAATCCCGAACTAAAACGGACTTCTGACGCATTTGACGCTGCGGCGTTGGGCATTATCGCGCCCATCGCTACGGCGCTGCGGCGTTCAGCCATGGGCGCCACGGCGTTCAGCCCTGGTAGCACCTATCCCGCATTTTCTTACTTCCTTCATATTTTTGAGTCGCGTTTCGCTTCCCCTTTCATATTTCACACGTCTTTGATTTCTCTATACGCGTCCCACACGCTCTAAATTTTTTGTAACTCTCCACTTTAATATTTATCTCAATTTTTATTTAATTTAAAACGATTGGATCACAAATTTTTTAACATAATATATTTTCATTCAAGTCCCTAGTATTTCGGTGAATGGAGTTTAGTTGAAAATTTGAATCAAACTTACACATATTACTGTGATTGTTAAAAGTTTTAAAACTCTACTTAAGAATAAATTATGATATATAGTACACAAGGACAAGGTTAGTATTTTATGATTTACAATCTCATTTATTTTAATCGAAAGGGATAATAGAATATAGTAGTTGAGTGGTCAATATCAATATAAAATAATATATAGATGAAAGGTTGAGAATTTGTATTGCTAATTGCTGGTCAAATTAAAATTTTTTAATCGAACCCATAAGTGTATGAGGTAGTGGTGTGTAATGCGTAACATAGAAACGACATTCTTTTTATTTAGACTTAAAACAACACTGCCAGTATATAACCTTAGCCTTAATTCTAGAAAGTGGGATGGGGATAAGGACTCATCATAGTATTATTAAATATATATATATATTATTGAAGAAATTTAAATTGAAAATAAAAAGAAAATTTGTCCAGTGAGTGAAGGGTTTAGGCAGCAGGCAGCCAAGCTAAAATAATTGATGTCAGTTGTAGTTGGGTGTGAAATCAGTATCTGTCAACAGCCAAAGTGGCCTGTACAGGACACACAAAATAAACCACCTTCTCCTTTCTCAGTTCTCATCTCACTCAATCAAACTTGCAGTACCAGACAAGTATATATATTTGTATTGCCTTACAGCCCACACTAAATAATCATATTCAATTTTTAAAAATACTCTTTTTTTTTTCATCTCAATCTCTTTGCTTCTTCACAGTCACCTTGAATTTTTGTTATTCTTGTGTTTCATGGGTTCTTCTTTTTTCCTTTTCCCAATAGAATTAATGGGTTTGATTCCTTTTATTGGAATTTCTTGTGGGGTTTGTGTTTGATAGTTGTAAAGTTTTCATAAATTTTTGTTGTTGGTGAACGGTTTGGTAGAGATACAGTAATAACTAATGAAACCCTGAGAGGAGAGAGAGAATGAGTGAGTGTGTTTGTTGTCGGCGCAAGGTCGCTTTCTGTCGGCATTGTCTGTATCGAACGATGATACACACTAGAGAGCGGTTTATTTATTTTTGTTTATTTTTTTACTTATTAATCATTTTTAATATTTATTAATTTTTATTCAAAAGTATTGAGTGGGGAGATAGATGCTTCTGGGGATTCTTAATTCATATGTTGTTGCTGTCTGAAGCTGTCTCTGTGATGTGTTTCGTTCCCATTTTTTAACTTTAATGATTTGGACATGGCATGAACAATTTGGTCGTGATCACTGCCCGGGTTTCATTGCTTTCTATGCCAAAAGTGTCTCTTGTTTGATTTTTGCTGTATTTATATTGGGGTTATTCTTGGGTTTTTTTGCTTGAGATAAGGGATTTTTCATTTTCAATGTGGTAAAGTGGGTAAAATTTGATTTTGTTGATTGTTTTATTGGGAGATTGATTCTATTTTTCCTTGGCAAATGAAGTTAAGGTTTCTCGAGATCTGGCTGCATTATTTCTCTGGGAATACAGGTTTGGGCCTTTAAGATAATATATGTCTGCATTTTGATTCTCGATATTAATAGTAATAGCCATATTGCTGAATTGAGTTTGCAGTAGTATCATCTTTTCAATGTGTTTGACATTTATGAATGATTGGTTTGGTAGCATTTGTTAGAATATAAGAATGTAGAATATCTATGGAATATCGTGTTCTGTTTGATGCAATGGCTTGTGCATTCTGGTTATGATTTTTGCAGCTTTATGTCTACAAGGGTTGAGCTTTAAGGTGAAAATTGCTGGTTTGAATGTATTGCTTTTTGTGGAATTAGACATCTTGGTGTCAATGAATCATCAGTCCTTGCATCAGTGTTACCATTAAGTGTCAGCATCCATATGATGTTATCTGCCTATAAGAAATATGAACTCCTATTTGTACGAATGCCCCTTGATTGTTATGCTTGCATTCTGTTTTTGGCAATAGGTCAAGATCATCAACTTCTGCTTTTATTTGTATGCAGGTTCAATGTATAATACTTCATATCCTGCTTATACTTTACCTCAAAGCTAAAGTGGTTCCCGTACCAAATGTCAGCGACTCTTGCAGCAATATTAGGAGCTGCTTCAGGAGCTGTGGCATTGGTGGGAATGGTTATTTTTCTTATATGGTTCTGTCTGTATCATAATCGGAGTGCTTCAAGAACTTCTGAGACAGGGTCTTCAGATCCATCCATTCAAGGTAACACTTGTATCATCTATTTTTGATGTTTCAAAGAGGTTATGGAAAGCTACTGCCTAAAAGTTTAATGTAAAGAACCGCACGGATTCATGGCTTCTTTATATTTTATCACCTGTGATGGCCTGCAGTGGGAAGAAATGTTGGGATCGAGTTGTCATTTCGAGAAGTTAGGCGTTTTCAGATGGAAGAGTTGTCTCTGGCCACAAAAAACTTTAGCGATAAGAACTTGATTGGGGAAGGGAAATTTGGAGAGGTATACAAGGGTTTGCTTCAAGATGGGATGCTTGTAGCCATCAAAAAGCGACCTGGAGCTCCTACTCTGGACTTTATTGATGAGGTATTAATCACATTCCTCACCTACAGCTAAAGAAATCTGTTTAAAGATTCATGACAGTAAATAGTTAACGTGAAGTAAGAATCACCCCTTCTGTTCTAAATAATCATAAGCAATTTGCATGTAAAAAAAGCCATATATGGCCTTGCATTGGATGGTATTTGTATGGACATTTGTATTTGGATTCTTATATTTCCTCAACAGTATTCCAACTTTATTCAAAGAGATTTTCACTTTCAAATATCAAAATAGCTTGGATATGTGAAAGAGATCAAATTGCTGGGTCAACAAATTTTGAGAATGACTATTAAATTTTAATAGTTATGCAAATATATATCACTTTGTTTCCTTATTCTGTGGATTACCTTGCAGCATGATGAGCATATTATGCAACTGAGTTAAGTTTTGTGATGGCCTTTTGTTAGCTTTAGATTGATAATGAAGTATGTACAACTCAAGCACAAGAAGTGTCATTTCTATGTTGAGCAGTCAGAATGCTTTTTAATCCTTTGCTAATCAGATTTGTGGTCATTTCTTCTCTTTCATTCTAGGCCATTATGCTGTCTATCCTTGCCATATGTAAGAAATCAGAATTTACTTATGAGTTGGGATTCTTAGTGGTGTTTTTTATCACTATAGTAAATTAGTTTTTGTTGCATTCATCATAATTTTATCTAATGGAACAGATTTTTGCTGTCAGGTACACTTTCTCTCTTCTATTCACCATCGGAATCTTGTCACTCTTCTTGGTTACTGTCAGGAAAATAGTTTACAATTTCTTATATACGAGTATATACCTAATGGAAGCGTTTCCATTCACCTGTATGGTAACTCTCTATCCACTCACTACTTTTGCTTTATGAGCTTACCATAGCGTATAGAAGTCAAAATAATCTTGTCAGTCCCTTCCTCTCACATGCGCACATATTTTTATATTTCTTTCAATATTCAATAAGTAAATTCCTTACCTTGGACCTTAAGTGACGTGTATATAAAAACACGATATATGCAATAATTTTGCTTTAAACCAATATTTACTTAAATGGCGCCTCCATAATACTAATTCCAACACCTTTAATGATATATTTCTTTTTCCTTCCTTCAGGATCTGGTCAAGTTTCCCGTCAGAAGCTAGAATTCAAGCATAGACTTTCAGTAGCTCTTGGGGCAGCTAAAGGTGATCCTTTGCAAAATCAGTGAGCATTTGTGGCTTTCCTGGTATCATTTTTTTCTTTTCTTTACATAAAATACCAAATATCATATTGGCCCAACAAAATTCCTTTGTAAGATTCCTTGGAACTTTGAATTATTCAAACAATTCCACCTTATATGTAGAAGTTTTGAAGCTGTATGTGAGGTGTCTTGAAGCTTTGCTTTCTCATTCATGGAGCCTCATTTAACTTTGTCTATGAGCAGGTCTGGCTCATCTTCACTCCCTAAGTCCACGTGTGATACATAAGGATTTTAAAACAGCCAATGTTCTTGTTGATGAAAATTTCATAGCCAAGGTTGCAGATGGAGGACTGCATAATTTTCTTGGGAGATCTGATGTTGCAGGCCCATCTTCACAAGTGACAGCAGATGAGATATTCCTTGCCCCAGAGTATTGCCTTTTGATTCACGGTATCCCTGCGCCATTCATGTAATACATTGTCTATCGCCCTACTTATTTTCTGTTCCATTATGCAGGGTGAAAGAGTTCAGAAGTTTTTCTGAGAAAAGTGATGTGTATAGTTTTGGGGTTTTCCTTTTGGAGCTAGTAAGCGGGCGGGAAGCATCAACTTCACGGTCTCCAGATTCCAGTGAGAATCTGGTTGAATTGGTAAGTGATCAGCTTCATAGTTTCACACAATACTGTTCATTTATGTCAAACTATAGAACTTTAACATGCCATTATGTGGTTCTAAATCATTTGCTTATTATGGTTAGATGATAAAATAAAAGTGCCATGGATAGAGAAGGTAATTGCTGCATATTTTAAGCTACTGAGAGGTGATTGCAGCTCTTGAATGCAATCCAACATATTTTCAAGTGCCTCTCCATAACTAAAAATTTGTTTTATTTTTTTGCTTAAAAGGTGCCAAACAGTGGAGATTTTGGCAATCTTTCAAAAATCATCGATGAGAAATTGGGTAATAGCTTCACGACTGAAGGTATGGAAGAGTTCATACAGTTGATTGTCCAATGCCTAGACCTTTCAAGTGAGAGGCGACCTTCGATGAGCTACGTAGTACTAGAACTTGATCGAACACTTGAGAAAGAGATGAAATTGACGACAATTATGGGGGAAGGAACTCCTACTGTGACCCTTGGAAGCCAGTTATTTAGAGCTACAAAATAAAAGGTAACTTGTTTGCTTTCCAAATATTGAGCGTGGTTTTTGTGAAATACATTTTTTTTTCTCTATTTCTTTCCTTTCCTATTAAGTAATTTCTAATTCTTTTTCTTTATTCAGCTGTATGATTTTTTCAATTTTTTTCATCATAAATGCATGAGAATCTTATTGTAAAACCATAAATTTGTTGTTAATATAAAAGTGATGGTTGGAGTTGTGATTTTATATAATTTGATGGTGCTTCAGTTTCGAAGTATCTTTTTTCTCTGGAAAAAAGTCTTTTTACAGGATGGTTGTTTTATTTCAAAATCAGCATGTTCTCATTATCAGAAAGTGATTGATTAAGGAGGCGTTAGATAGTGAAAAGACACATGCAACTTCCCTTCCCTAATGTAAGTACAAAAAGTATAATGATGCGAAACAGATGAGGTGACTAATAGTAATAATTTTTTTTTTCTTTTTTTATTTTTGTCCCATTACTCTTGCTATTAGGTTATTAACCTCGGGAACCAAAACATTAAACGAGACATGTAAAAAGCTCCTTCGAGGGAAAAAAAAAAAATGAGAAGCATCAAATTAAAGGGCGATTCTCAATCTTAAAACATACTTAGCTTCAGACCGTTGGATTCGATATTTTTAAAATTGAATCGGATAAAAAAAAATTGAAAAAATTTATTTTTAGAATCGAATCATATAAAATCATATATGAAAAATTAGTCTAATTGAATTGAATCGATTTAATTCACTCTTTTAAATATTTTTTAAAAGATTAAAATTATATATATAAAAAATAAATTTTATACAAAAAAATAAAAAAAAATTAATAAAGTCTATAAACTTATTCCCTCTATATTTTAGCCTATAGCTAAATTTATAACAAAGGCTCAAAAAACTATTAAACGGATAAAAAAATAAATTTATTTATTATAATAAAATTCTTAAAGAAAGTCATAAGTGAATAGTAAAATTATCACCCTTAGTTTAATAAGACTAATAAAAGAATTCTAATTAAGAAAATGTTATTATATCTTAATTTTAAGAGTTTGTTAGTATTTATAAGGGAGGCATCATTTGTTAGTATTTATGAGTGTATTTCAAATAAATAAATATAAAATCAAGTATTATAGTAGAGAGAAAGAGTCAAGAAGAGAAAAGGAAGTGTCCAACCAATAGGAGGCTTAGGCACCGCAGTGCCCTAGTCTCTGGACTGGCGCTACGACACCCTAATCACTAGACTGGGCGCTGCGGTGCCCAAAGGCTTGGGCATTTTGAAAAAAATGCTCGTTGAGTGTCGCAGTGCTAAGGATGAGCGTCACGACGCCCAGACCTGGAAAGGTGAGTCTTTGGAGAGTTATCTACCCTTCCAAAAGGTGTGGCCTTTTGAAGAGATGTTGTGTCTCTCCAGAGAAACATATTAGCTCTATAAATATCGCAGGCACACTATATTTGTGAGAATTAACTTCTCTTCTTAATCTTTAATATAAAATTCTCTCTTCTTATCAACTACTTTCAAAGTACACTTGTCCAAGGAAGTTGTATTTGGTGTGCATCTTCACAACTTCTTATAAGTCATTGAATCCTGAAACTATCTTACCACATAAACCTTATTGCACCTTAATAATTTATCATTGTAAGGGTAGAAATAGTTTAAGGACAGTGCTTAGCACACCTTGACTTTAATATAACATATTTATCCAACAATCTTAAACTATTTCTCTACATACATGGATACTACAAGTGATTCATTCTTATTGACAGTAGCCAAGTCACTTTCAGAGGCTACAAAAATTCCAACTTTTAATGAGAAACACTTCAAGAGATGGCAAGACCAGGTTTTTGACACTTTAGATGTTATGGGTCGGGCCGAATATCTTACATTCACTTCTCCAAAGGCTACTAAAGAAAACTACAAGTAAGAGTTCCCAAAATAGAGCAAGGCAAATAAGGTATGTAGAAATAAAATCTTACATACTCTATATATATGATGTATACTCTATATATGAAGATACACATAAAATTTGGGCACAACTTAAGAAAAAGTATGTTATAGAATATGCTGGTACTCGAAAGCATGTAATAGAAAATTTCCTAGACTTTAAAATGTATGAGAAAAAAGAGGTTACAACACAAATACATGATTTTTACCTTCTAATCAATGATTTGAAAAATGAAAATATAGTTCTCCTTAAACCTTTCGTGGGTGGTTGCTTAATTGAAAAATTGCCTGAATCTTAGAAAGATTATAATAAAAGTAACAAGTATAAAAGAAAAAATTTAATGTTGGAAGATTCTATTGTGCATATCAGAATAAAAGAAAAGAATCGCCAACGAGAGAATTGAGAAAAAGGCAAAAGAATTAGTTTTAAGACTAATTTAGTTTAGAGTGAAAATCATGATAAAAAACATCAAGATTCTGCTAGCAACTCTTATCTTAAGAAAAATAAAACCTTATTTAAAAAGAAAGGTAAGTGTTATGCATGTGGAAAAGGTGATCATTTTGCATACCAGTATAAGTATAGAAACAAGATGGAAACTAACAAAACTCCTAAGGCCAATTTGGTTATGGGAGATGATGTAATTGCTGAAGTTGTTATTTTCTAAGTGAACATGATTGCAAGTGACAACAAAGAGTGGGTGATTGACTTTGGAGCCACTAGACACATGTGTGGAGACAATAGTGCTTTTCAAGAGTATGTCCATGTACGAGATGGAGAAGAACACATTTTGGTGATTCCCATTCTGCACCTGTAGTGGGAAAATGAAATTTTCTTCTCAAATTCACTTATGGGAAGTCTCTTGTATTGAACAATGCACTCCATGTTCTAAACATTAGATACACCCCTTTGTTTTTGTGTTTATGCTAGGAAAGGCAAATGTAAAAGTCTCTCCTTTGAATATAACAAAGTTGTAATGACCAAGTGTGAAACATTTGTTAGAAAGGATTATTCTTCTAATGAATTATTCAAACTCAATATACTTGATATTTCAATCAATAAAGATGTTTCGTTAGTGTATATTATTGAGCATTTAAATTTATGGCATGATAGACTAGGTTACTTGAATTATTTTTATTTGAGAAAGATGAAAAGAGTTGGTTTACTTTCTAACATGAGTTTAGATAAAATACATCTATGTGATGTATGTATGGAAAAAAATCTACTATAAAAAGTTGTAAACTAATAACACTTAGAGAAACCGAATTGTTTGGTTTGATTCATAATGACCTAGGTGATCTTAAGAATATCATGACTAGATGAGGGAAAAGATTTTACATAACCTTTATAGATGATTTCTCAAAATATACTAAGATATATTTATTAAGAAATAAGGATGACTAATATGAAAAGTTCTTAATTTACAAACAAGAAGTTGAAAATCAACTTAGTGAGAAAAAAAAAAGATTAAGAACTAATAGAAAATAAGAGTATGTATCTAATTTGTTTAGTTCTTATTGTGAAGACAATGAAATTATATATGAAGTTACACAACCATACTCACTTGAATCTAATGGGGTGGCTAAAAGAAAAAAATAGAATGTTGAAAGACATGATGACCGGTATGTTGATTAATTTTAGAGCACATATGAACTTATGGGGGGAAACAATTTTGACTGCTTGCCATATACAAATAAAATTCTTTATAAGAAAATAGGAATTACACCCTATGAGTTATAGAAATGTTATATACCTAATCTTACATACCTCAAAGTATGGGGTATTTTATAAAGGTTTTGATTCCTGATCCTAAAAGGAAAATGATGGGACCTAAAACAATTGATTAGATGTTTATAAGTTATGCCCAAAATAGTGCTGCATATAGATTCTGGGTATTAGAGGATACCATAGGGTTATTTGATGCAAACAACATAATAAAGTCTAAAAATGTAGAATTCTTTAAATCTATCTTTCCTAAGAAAGTCAATATAGATAAACTAAAACTGAAACCGAAGTTCACTAAATAAAGCTAGGGCAAATTGGGTGGTCAGCAAGCAAAGTTTTAATTAAACTTGTTGTGGGATAACAAGCGAACTGTAGAGCTTTGGTACTTCGCGGAGAAGAACAAACAAAGCTCAACAGTAAAGCTATAGGGTTCAACAAGTATCCTGGGTTGAAAATAAGAACGTAAACAAAATTGAGAGAAAACGTTGAAAAGTTTATATTGTATTATGTATTGAAGATGACGATGATCTCTTACAATGAGAAAAACAAACCTATATATAGGCTATTAAAATCCTAATTTAAACCTAATCTTAAAAAGGCAAGAATTCTAATAAATAAAAACTTCCTATAATAACAAATAACTTATTTGAATAACATATTACCCATTTCAGCCTAGACAAAGATACAAGAACAAATGGCCTACTATACAACTTTTTGGTCCGGTGTTAACAATGTCCTCTGCAAGTCGATCAAAAAGATAATTTGTGCTAAACTTGCAACTCTTCAATAAATCGATCGTTCTCCATTTCTAAAAAATCAGCTTCATTGTTTCCCATGAACTGTTTATCTGAGAGATATTGCCTTAGCAACCTCATTAGATCACCTTTTGATATCTCTAAGTTACTTGGTCGGCTTGCCCTCAAATTTCCTTTAAGATTGCCCATGCCATTTTACTCTTAACGGAGATCGACTTGTAACACTACTCCAAAAATCGCTCCATTAAGTAAACTTCATGGAAATTAGCTTTGAACATGAATTATTCTTTTGATCACCCATGTTCAATATGATGATTTTTGATTTTACCCATTAGCTTGAATCACCACGGGTACTTGGAGGTCAACACTTTATTGTAAATTATTACTGAAATTGCCTATGTTAATTATTTAGACTTTGACCATAAGTAGAAATCGCCTTAGATGAGGGGCCTGCCCTATGGTCGACTCTTCATTATAAGTCATCTCTGAAATTGTTTATATCACATAAGTACCAATGATATGCTTAAAATTTCTTGGCTGTGATATACTTAAAATTTTGATTTAGAAATGACTTCTTTTTGTTTTAGCCGATCTTATCATTACTTCTAAAAATCGCCTTATTATTATTATATAGACTAGAACAATCTTATAAATCGGCTCCTAATATTAGAACTAATCGATCACTATGATCTTTGTTTTGCACTTGTATCGAATTTTAATCTCAAATTATGCCAAGCCAATTTTTAGATTTATTTGTAAACAAATTTCACAAATAACTCTTCATTGGCCCTTTCAACCATTATTAATGCACTTGTTAGTAACTTTATACCATTAATTAATAATGATAATGTCATTAATAATTGTATTTTCATTGCCTTATCATTAATTTTAAAAATATCATCGTCTCATCATTGCCCTTTTACCAATGATCTTAGTGATCTTGAATGGTCATTTCCAATTTGGGTTAAACTTGCCCAGATTGCGTTCTTTGGAACCTATTGGGAGGATGACTTTCTACACTAGATTGTTAACTTTAAATAAACTTAACCCTATTGTTGTAGGATCTTTCAACCTTCTTTTTCTGCGTTTTAAGTTAATTTAGGGCTTCTAGGCATTTTCTTCTATTTTGTCCATTTTTTCTACCATCGCATCTTGATTTCACTCAACACTTAAATCTCATTGAAATTGTCTTTTTTTTGAATTGACTATAATCTCCATTGGAACTATGGCTTCATGACTATAGACCAACTGATAAAGAGACATTCCTATTGCTGTTTTGGGTTCACTTTATTTGCCCAAAGGACTTCTTGTAGTTTCTTATGCCATGCTCTAGGGTTGTCCTTAATTGCATTCTTTAAACCTTAAATAATTGATTTGTTAATTGATTTGGCTTGTCCATTTGACTGAGCATAGTAGGGAGTACTATGTATTAGCTTGATCCTAAATTCTTTAACAAAATCGCCCATCTTTTCACTAATGAAGACTGTTCCTTGTCGGTCGTAATGAACTCTAGAAGGCCATGTATGTATATGATATTTTTTTGGGATAAATTTGACGGCCAACTATTAAGTGACCGTCTTTAATAGGACAACTCCAACCCATTTAGTAAAGTAGTCAGTCACCATTAAGATGAAGGTGTGTTGTTTTGAAGATAGTGGATAAAAAATTTCAATTATATCCATTGCCTATCCTCTAAATGGCCACATCCTTATAACTGCGTATATATATCTTCAACTGGACGATTTAAATTGGGTCATGTTTCTAGCATTGTTTACAGTCTTTGGAGTAGTTGTGGCAATTTTGCTCCATAGTCGGCCACCAGAAACCATTCTTGAGGATTGATTTCTTTATTAATCGACCACTTAAATATGCCCCAACCAATCCTTCATGTGATTCGGCCATGATTAATATGCTTTCTTTTGGGCTAATACATTTCAACAAATTTCCTAAGGATATTCTTCTAAATAATTCCCCAACAAAGAGAGCAAAATTACCATGATTTTTACTCGTCGATAAGCTTTTTCATCAAGATATTCCATAAGGATATTATTAATTTTAATTGTTATTACAATTAAAATAATTACAATTAAAACATTTATAATGTTTTGTAAGAAAAAATAATTATAAATATTAAAACATTATTTAAAATAAAAAATAAAATACATAATTTTTTTTAAAAAAATATAAGGCCCACGAGCCGTATCGTGCCAAGCCCATAATAGTCCCTTGCCAAACACAATCCATTATAGGCTCATGTTATTTGCCACTTTTAAGCAAGACAACGATATTATTTGAAGACAGACTTATTGATTAAGTCTTGACTTTGTTGTTGACTTTTTATTTAAAGGATAAGAAGACAAAATATATTAACTCCGAAATACTATAATTTTTGTATATCAAATATCGTCAGTTGCTTCATCTATCCTGAATTCACCACCAACGACCAACCTGTTAAAAATTACAAGTGTATTTCAAATAAACAAATGTAATTTAAAGCACACAAAGTAGGAGAGAAAGACTCAAGGAGAAAATAAATGGGAAAACCTAAGTGTTGAAAGACAGCTTGGGTGCCCCAGTGCTCAAGCCAAGTCTTTGAAAAAGGGCTTAAGCATAGTGGCACTCAGCTTCCACAGTGCTCAAGTTAGATTGGAGTGCTGCAACACTAAGAAGTAGCGTCACAATAGTCAGTGCTGAAGGCTAGAACACCGCGACACTTAGTGTTGGGTATGTGACCCTTAAGAAAATTCACCAAGCTTTTCTATATATTGTCTCTCCAAAGAGACATCTCCTCACTGTATATTGCAGGCACATCTCAATTGACATTTTTTTTGAATTATTATTTTCCTTGATTCATAAATTCTCTACAAATCAATTCAATTCCATTTCAAAGTTCTTTACTTATTATCTAAGAAAATTGCATATATTGTGCACTCTTACAATTTTATTTATCACCAATTCTTGGAAACTATATTACCATACAAACTCTTTACATCTTGATTATTAATCTTGAGGAGTAGAAATAGTTTTAAAGACAGTGCATTTGCACACCTTGACAACTAATAAAGAAAAGTTATGTCCATTCTTTCATATATACAACAATCTTAAAACTATTTTTTTATGGATACAACTAGTGATTCATCTTTATTGGCTATAGCCAAATCTTTATCTGAGGCTACAAAAATTCCTCCATTCGATGGGACATACTTTAAGAGATGGCAAGATCAAGTATTTGACACTCTAGACGTGATAAACATGGTGGAGTATCTCACACAACCTTTTTTAGAAGCCAATGCTAAAAATTACAATGAAGAATTTCCTAAGTGGAACAAGGCGAATAAGGTATACCGTAATACCATTCTCCACACTTTTTCCAATAAGCTTTGTGATGTCTGTTCAATATATAAAGATGCATATGAAATTTGGACATAACTAAAGAAGAAATATATCATTGAAGATGCTAGTATCTAAAAGTATATTATTGTAAATTTTTTAGACTTTAAAATGTCTAAAGAAATAGATGTGACATTTCAAATTCATAATTTCATTTAATAATTAATGAATTGAACAATAAGGGTATTGCCCTCCCTGAACCTTTTGTGGCTAGTTGTTTAATTAAAAAATGATCAAATTCTTAGAAAGATTACAAGAAATGCAACAATTACAAAATGAAATATTTGAAGTTGGAAGATTCTATTGTGCATATTAGAATTGAAGAGAAGAATTACCAATGGAAGATCAATAAGAAGGTCAAAGAAATCATTTCTAAGGCCAATGATACTAATCTTAGTGAAAAGTATCAAAAGTCCATAAACAAACCTTATTTTAAGAATTCAAGGTCCTCATTCAAGAAAAAAAAGTAATTGTTTTGTTTGTGGTAAGAGTGGTCATTTTATTTATCAATGTAAGTACATAAAAAGATATAAGAAGGGAAACAATAAAACTTCTAAAGCTAATTTGGTAAAGGGAGAAGATGTGATTGCTACTATTGTGGTTTCCTAAGTGAACATGGTTGCCAATGGCAACAAAGAGTGGGTCATAGATTTTGAAACCACAAGGCATATATATGGTGACATAAATATTTTCAATGACTATATTCAAGCAAGAGAATGAAAAGAACATGTTTATCTTAGTGATTCTCATCTTGCACTTGTGGTGAGAAAAATGAAGGTTCTTCTAAAATTGACTTATGGAAAAACTCTTGTATTGAACAATGTATTATAAATTTCTAACATTAGATACAATCTTATTTTTGTATTTATGCTTGGTAAAGCAAATGTAAAATTCTTATTTCAAGGGGACAAAGTTGTAATGACCAAAAGTGGAACCTTTATTAAAAAATGGATATTGTTCCAATGATTTGTTTAAACTGAATTTAATTGATTCAAAAATTAATGAAAGTATTTCTTCAATTTATTTTGTTAAGTCCTTTGATATATGGCATGATAGACTAGGTCACTTGAATTATCTTTATTTAAGCAAAATGAAAATAATTGGTTTACTTTCTAATATGAACTTAAATAATGTTCATAAGTGTGATGATTGTGTGGAAGAAAAATCCACAAAGAAAATTTGTAAACCAATAACTTTTAGAGAGACTCATTTGCTCAATTTAATAGTTACCTTGGTGATCTAAAGGGTAATATGATTAGAGGAGAAAAAATATTTTACATAACCTTTTATGGATGATTTCTCAAGATATACCAAAATATATCTATTGAGAAATAAAGATGAGTTATTTAATAAGTTCTTAATCTACAAACAAGAAATTAAAAATTAACTTGGTAAGAAAATAAAAAAGTTTAAGGACTAATCAAGGAGGAGAATATGTATCTAACTTGTTTAATTCATATTGTGAGGACAATGAAATTATCCATGAAGCTACACCTCCATATTCTTCATAATCAAATAAAGTGGGTGAAAGGAAAAATAGAACTTTAAAAGATATTATGAATTACATGTTAATAAATTCTAGAGCTCCTATGAACTTGTTGAGGGAAGGAATTCTAACTGTCTATCACATACAAAATAGAATTTCATACAAGAGTAATAGAATTATACCTTATGAATTATAGAAAGGCTATAAGCCCAACCTATTATATCTCAAAGTGTGGGGGTGTTTTGCTAAGGCCTTCATTCTAGATCCTAAAAGGAAATGAATGGGACCTAAAACCATTAATTATATGTTTATAAGATATACCCAGACTAGTGTTGTATATAGATTATGGTATTAAAAAATCATATTAATTTGTTTGATGCAAACAGTAAACTAGAATATAAAAATATGGAATTCTTTTAGACTATTTTCCTAAGAAAACCAAATCAGAAAGAATATTGACTCATTTAAATGATGATCCTCCGAAATAGTCTAGCAATGAACTTAGAAGAAATAAAAGAATAAGGAAAGCCACAAATTTTGATGATGATTTATATGTCTTTCTTATGAAAGAAAATCTACAAACTTATAGAGAGATAATGACCTTTCATGATGCTCCTCTATAGAAAGAGGCAATAAATGATGAGCTTAATTCCATCATGAGTAATCATGTATGGAAAATAGTTGATTTACCTCTTGAAACCAAGCATATTAATACTAAATGGATTTTAAAAAAACAGTTAAGGTTTGATGGCTTTATTGAGAAATATAAGACAAGGTTAGTTACCAAAGGATTCGCATAAAAGAAAAACTTAGATTAGTTTGATAGTTATGTTTCTGTAACAAGAATTACATCAATAAGAATTTTGATTGCATTGGCTGCAATTTATGATTTGTATATATATCAAATGAATGTTAAAACTGCCTTTCTAAATGGGGATTTAGAAGAGCAGATTTATATGGAACAACCTAAAGATTATGTGAGTGTTGGTACAGAGTATAAAATATACAAGCTTGTAAAATCATTATATAGCTTGAAATAAGCACCAAAATGTTTCTACTTTAAAACTTTTGACACTATAGTATCAAATGAATTTATAATTAATGATTCAGACAAATGTTTCTACTTTAAAACTTTTGATACTAATAATTATGTCATCATATGTCTTTATATGGATGACGTGCTTATATTTAGTCCTAATAAGGATATGATAAATGAGACTAAGAAATTTTTATCAACTAAGTTTAATATGAAAGATATGGGAGAAACGAATGTAATTCTTGGGATTAATTTAATAAAAACATGTAATGGTCTCACCTTATACCAAGAATACTATATGGACAAATTTCTAAAGGGGTTTAAATACTTGATGCCACATACCAAACTTTCTAAGAATAATAATCATAGTGACAATAAGATCCATTATGCATAAATAATTGGCTATGTCAGGTACTTGATGAATAATACTAGGCCTAATATAATGCATGTGCTAAGGAGATTGAGTAGTTATACTCAAAATCCAAGTAAAGAGCATTAGTGTACGTTAGATAGACTTGCAAAGTACTTAATAGGCACTAAGAAATATGGCCTCACATATAGTAAATCTTAACCTGTAATAGAAGGTTATTGTGATGCAAATTGGATTTCAAAATCAAATAAAATCAAGTCTACTAGTGGATGTATTTACTTTGGGTGGAGGTGTTGTATGTTGAAAATTGACAAGGGCAAATTTGTCATATATTTTCTCATATTTTTATTATTGATATTTTATGATTTTATGAGAATAGATGACTATTTATGTGCATTATTGTTATTTATAGGGACTTGAATGAAATTTAAAGAAAGAATGCAAAAGGAGCGAAAACAGGGACTAAAATGCAAAGTTTTCAAAGTATGTGTTCATCGCCCCAGCTCCAAAAGGATTATCGCCCCAGCGCTGTAATAGTGATCGAAATAAGAAATACGACCTGTTGAAGTTGCATCTGGCGCCCCAGTGCCAGACAGTCACCGCTCCAGCGATGAGACAGCGCCCCAGCGCCATCAACCCACTGCTTCAGCGGTGAAGCCTTTTTCATGTGTCGCCCCAGCGACAACTGTATAGCACCCCATCGGTATCACGAATCCTAGTCCGACGAGAATTGAGATTTTCAAGCTCATATCAATCCCTATAAAAGCCACTCGTTCCCAGCCTTTAAGAATGAATCCAAGACGACCCAAGAGCACCAAGAATACAGTCTTGGAGAGCAATAGGAGTTTAATTGAAGCAACCTTAGAGAGAGATTCAAGGCGTTCTTCGGCTTCAAGAGATCTTAGGCAGCGCAATTAAGAGCAATTCGATGTATATATCAGTTTGCTATTGATTGTATCATAGTTTATTATTATTTTTACTGTGATTCTCTTGTAGCTATGAACTAATTTATTTTCTAGGGTTAATATTTGAACTCAATATGTGCGCTTAAATTACTTGTATTTAATAAACTTAAATACAATATGTGCCATATCTTTTAGTATTTAATAAACTTAGTCCTTTATTATTCAAATTACTTGTGTTTAATGCTTCAATATATCTGGCCAATATATGGTGAATGAATTGGTAATAGTTTGATAAACTCGGAAGAGCAATCATAATATTTAGACCTAGGTAATTTGATGCATGATTGTAGAGTAACATTCAATGTTGCATATGCAAGTTTCAATTTAGGATAGGAATATACCTAATTGGAATGTATGATCAATAAGACATAATCTTAATGAATCGTAATTTATTACAAGTACTATAGGAATATAGGTATTTGGTAAATTAAGATATACTTGCATGACCTTGGAAGAGGCTTGTGAATACATTAATGTCTTGATCAATAACAAAGACTAAGAGAGTTAAATATTAGAAGATTAATCATTAGAAAGCATATTGAGGGATAGTATTAATCCTAGGTTTTCTCTACATTGCTATCACTTAAATCTTTTTGCATTGAGTTTTTGTCTTTATATTTTCGACATTCATTTTTAGATTTTTATTTATTTGAATAATTATTAGGAAGATATAATTTTAGTACTTGGTAGAAAAGAAAAAATTATCCCTGTGGGTTCGACATCCGACTTATTTAGTCTCTTTATTACTTGCATACGATAGTGTATACTTGTACTTAATTTTATGATATAGAAATATCGCATCAAGTTTTTGGCGCCGTTGCCGGGGATAATTAACTACTTTTTCACCAATACTAATACCAATCTTTTTAGTTTTTACTTCAGATTTTTTTAAACTATTTTTCTTAATTTAGTTTTACTTACTTTCTTTCGAGGTACATGCAAAGATCGAAAAGTGAAGACTTGATTGCTTTTGATTCAGAAATTGAAAGAACTTTAAAAAGAATTAGAAGAGAGCAAAATCAAGTTAACACCATGGAAGACCAAGTACCAATTGCACCTGACAATGAAGCAAGACCACTAAGGGAATATGTTGTTCCCCTAGTCAATGGAATCCATTCAAGCATTCAAAGACCAACTGTTCAAGCTAACAACTTCGAGATCAAGCCAAGCACGATTCAAATGCTCAAGGATTTGGTACAATTTAGTGGATTGCCCAATGATAATCCAAACATGCATATCATCAACTTCTTGGAGATATGTGACACTTTCAAGTACAATGGGGTATCCGATGATGCAATCCGACTAAGGTTGTTTCTTTTTTCCTTGAGAGACAAAACATAGAGCTGGCTGCTATCACTTCCATCTGGATCCATAGCTACATGGGATGATCTTGCATAAAAGTTCCTTGCCAAATTTTTTTCACCTGTTAAAACTGCTAAGATGAGGAATGACATCACATCATTCCTACAACTAGATGGAGACTCTTTATGAGGCATGGGAGAGATACAAAGATATGCAAAGAAAATGTCCTCATCATGGAGTTCCAAAGTGGTTGCTTGTACAAACATTCTACAATGGATTAGCTGGTCAATTCAGAACGATAGTAGATGCTGCAGCTGGAGGAGCACTCATGAATAAATCCACTGATGAAGCATATGATCTACTAGATGAGATGGCATCCAATTCCTATCAATGGCCCACCGAAAGGTCCACTACAAGAAGGATCGCTGGACTACACGAAGTAGACACCTTGACCACATTATCTGCTCAAGTCAACCTTTTGACTAAACAATTAAGTAACTTAGGAGTTAATGCTATCAAGAGTCAACCCATCACTTGCGATTTCTGTGGAAGCAATCATGCTAATGGACAATGCATGAAGATTGCTCAATATGTAGGGAACTTTAACCGCAACAATCCCAACTCAAATTTCTATAACCCCAGATGGAGAAATCACCCCAACTTCTCATGGAGCAACAATAATCAAGGACAACATTCCAAAGCTCCTCCTGGCTTCCAATCGCAAATCCAACAAGAGAAAAAACCAGACATTGAAGACATGCTCTTACAATTTATGAAGAAAACAGATGCACTTTTCCAAAGCCAAGCAGCTTCACTTAGAGCCTTGGAGAATCAAGTAGGATAACTTGCTACAGCAATGAACAATCGACCTCAAGGAACTCTACCAAGCAACACCAAAGTCAATCCAAAAGGATACGTAGAATAGTGCCAAGCTATTTCCCTAAGAAGTGGTAAAATCTTACATGACAACACTCCTCAACCACAGCTTTCAGAGATAATAGAGAAGGAAAAAAAAACAGTGGTCCAGCAAGATGGCGTGCAACCATATAGACCACCTATACCATTTTCTCAGAGATTACAGCAGCTCAGAAACCAATAGAAGAGTGCTGAGACACAGAAAAAGCATAGAATCTGGTATTCAAGTACAAGAACAGAAAAGTGAAAATGCAGCAGAAGATACCAGTAGCAACCCGCAGAAGCAACCCACGCAGTCATTCACTCCACCACCTCCATTTCCCCAGAGGCTGCAAAAGAAGAAACTAGATAAGCAATTTTCTAAATTTCTTGATATTTTTAAGTAATTACATATTAATCTTTCTTTTGTAGATGCACTGGAGCAAATGTCGAGCTATGTGAGATTTATGAAGGACATCCTATCAAAGAATAGAAAAATAGATGACTTTGAGACTGTGGCCTTGACAGAAGAGTGTAGTGCCATCCTTCTAAAGAAGCTACCTCTAAAGCTCAAAGATCCTGGGAGCTTCACCATACCACGCTCAATTGGAAATTACAATTTTGGGAAGGCACTTTGTGATTTAGGAGCTAGCATCAATCTTATACCATTGTCTGTGTACAAAAAATTGGGACTAAGAGAAGCCAAACCAACAAATATCACACTTCAACTGGCAGATCGTTCTCTCACTTATCCCAAGGGATTAATTGAAGATGTGTTGGTTATGGTCGATAAATTCATCTTCCCTGCTGATTTCATTATTCTGGATATGGAAGAAGACAAAGAGATCCCGATCATCCTTGGAAGACCCTTTCTAACTACTGGAAGAACAATCATTGATGTGTAAAAAGGAGAGTTGACCATGAGAGTATAAGAAGACACAGTCACTTTTAAGGTCTTCAAGGAAATCAAATTACTAGTTGAAAATGAAGACTGTTTCTACATAAATATGGTGCACCTAACTGTCAATCAATTCAAAGATAGGGAAACATTGGATCTTCACATCCGAAAAAGGGCAGTAAAGTATAAGAAAGCAAGAGAAAAGAAGAAAAAGAAGCATCAAGACAAAGCAAGCAAAGAGAAAGAAAAGGAAGAACCATCTCCTCGGTCTAAGATTAAAATCTTTTCGGAGAGACATAAGGAGAAGGCAGCAAAAGATACTACCCGAGGTTTAATTGCAAGAATATGAAAGTCGAAAGAGAAGAAAGCCAGCAAGATCACTTACACAAATACTTCCATCAGCATCTTCGACCCGCCATAAGAGAATAGGAAGCCTCGTCAAGCCGATGATGTTAAATCAAGCGCTACTTGAGAGGCAACCCAAGGTGAGTATTATTATTATTATCATTTTTTTTCCAGCAATTAAAAAACAAAAAAAGATCAGCGCGGCAGAGAGACAGTGCAGCGCAGCAGCGATAGGAAATTCGAGTCCATCCGGCCCTACGGTAAACACTATAGCGTGCCAGCGGGAATTCCAGTAAGCATCCAAAAATAGCCTTCATCGCTGCGGCGGTATACAAGCATCGCGACAGCACCCACAATGTCGCCCCAGCAACATCTTACAACGCCGCAGTGATAAGAAATACTAGTCAACACCGCCCTTGCAGTACACTCATTATCGCGCCAGCGAGAATTCCAGTAACTATCCAAAAATCAGCCTCATCGCGGCAGCGACATAATGTTACCGCAGCAGCGCCAGGACGTTACCCCAGCGACGGAGAATCAGCGCGCTAGCGAAATTTGAATAGGGAAGTCTCTTACTTTCAATTTTTTTTTTTTTTTGACATTAGGGATAATGTCTAAATTAAGTTTGGGGGTGGAAAACACTTTCTTGTATTCATTTTGCTGCATAATTTGAGTGGTCATTCTTGTGGGTTAATTGTTTTTTAGTTATTTAGTTTTTTTTAGTTAATTAGTTTTTATTAGGCTTTATTAAGATGATCATTAGTCTATGATAAGAAAAAGAATACATGGCTGAATTTATTTTTTACAAATCCCTAAGGAATGATAGATACTTGAGACAATTTTGATTATCCAAGTTTAGGAACAAGCTCAACCTTATTTATAATCACCATTCTTTTTTAGCACTTTATAAGCATAAATAGTTATAAGTATTACTTAGAGATACTTATGCTTTAGGGAGTACACCACAGTCTCGAAGATCGATACTCTAGAACTTGTCTTTAGTTGCTACTTGAGGCGAAATTCTAGGAGACACATGAATAGGGAAATGACATTAGGCCATCTTTGGACCGACTGAGCCTTTCTAGCCTACCTTTTAGAGTATATTTATCCCTAGTACCCTATTTTGAGCCTAATTACCCATTCTTTGGTTTAACCACATTACAAGCCCAAGACTTAAAGTTTACTTATCTAGAAATTTACCCGTAACACCATAAACTTTGCATTTGCTTAGAAATACTCTTGAAAGGAAAAGGTTGTGGTGATATGAGAAAAATAAGTTTGGATGGTATTTATCAATCTAAGTTTGGGGGTATATAAAATTGAAGAAAATAAAAAAGAAAAAAAAAAGAAAAATACCCCCAACTTAAGAAAAAGAAGAAATGCTTTGAAAAATAAAAGGTTGAAAAGAAGGATGGGAAATACAATAAGTTTGGGGGAAGAGATAATACAAGGAAAAGAAGATCAAGAGGTTTCTAGGTAAAATCTAAGTGTTTATGGTGTGAATTGAACTTCATATATTTATCCTTTTATCCCACCTTGACCCTAGCCATACGTTACAAGCTAAGTAAAGTCCTAAATAGATCTCTAGATATATGATTTTCTACATTAGTGGAGAGTGGTAATAAAGACAAGGTTATGAAAGTGTCATTATACAAATAAAATACCGAGACACCATCGTTTCTGTACAACTTAAATATAAAGTAAATCAAAGTATGGTTTTAGCTATTGCTTGCTGCTTGCACACACACATATGGTGATTGTCTATGAGAAAAAATAAAGGACTAAATAAAGATAATTTAGAATTGTTAATAGCTATTTATTGACCTTAAGAATTTGTACCATTTTGTCAGCCTTTGAGACAATGATTTTGATCATCTTACTAGTTTATTATATTTTGTTTTGTTTTCTTTATTTGTTAAATGAGTCAAGTATAACCCTTTGTTTCTCTCTTAGTTTTATTTTATTGCTTGAGGACAAGTAAATGTTTAAGTTTGAGGGAATTTGATAAGGGCAAATTTGTCATATATTTTCTCATGTTTTTATTATTGATATTTTATGATTTTATGAGAATAGATGACTATTTATGTGCATTATTGTTATTTACAGGGACTAAAATGCAAAGTTTTCAAAGTATGTGTTCATCGGCCCAGCTCCAAGAGGATTATCGCCCCAGCGCTGTAATAGTGATCGAAATAAGAAATATGACCTATTGAAGTCGCATCTGGTGCCCCAGTGCAAGACAGTCACCGCTCCAGTGACGAGACAGCGCCCCAGCGCCATCAACCTACCGCTCCAACGGTGAAGCCTTTTCACGCGTCGCCCCAGCGACAACTGTATAGCGCCTCAGCGGTATCGTAAATCCTAGTCCGATGAGAATTGAGATTTTCAAGCTCATATCAATCCCTATAAAAAGCCACTCGTTCCCAGCCTTTAAGAATGAATCCAAGACTACTCAAGAGCACCAAGAATACAGAGGACGAGTCTTGGAGAGCAATAGGAGTTTAATTGAAGCAACCTTAGAGAGAGATTCAAGGCGTTCTTCGGCATCAAGAGATCTTAGGTAGCGCAATTAAGAGCAATTCGACGTCTATATCGGTTTGCTATTGATTGTATCATAGTTTATTATTATTTTTACTGTGATTCTCTTGTAGCTATGAACTAATTTATTTTCTAGGGTTAATATTTGAACTCAATATATGCGCTTAAATTGCCATATCTTTTAGTTTTTAATAAACTTAGTCCTTTATTATTCAAATTACTTGTGTTTAATGCTTCAATATATCTGGCCAATATATGGTGAATGAGTTGGTAATATTTTGATAAACTCGAAAGAGAAATCATAATATTTAGACCTAGATAATTTGATGCATGATTGTAGAGTAACATTCAATGTTGAATATACAAGTTTCAATTTAGGATAGAAATATACCTAATTGGCATGTATGATCAATAAGACCTAATCTTAATGAATCTTAATTTATTACAAGTACCATAGGAATATAGGTATTTGGTAAATTAAGGTATACTTGCATGACCTTTGAAGAGGCTTGTGAATACATTAGTGTCTTGATCAATAACAAAGACTAAGGGAGTTAAATATTAGAAGATTAATCATTAGAAAGCATATTGAGGGATAGTATTAATCTTAGGTTTTCTCTATATTGCTATCACTTAAATCTCTTTGCATTGTGTTTTTGTCTTTATATTTTCGACATTCATTCTTAGATTTTTATTTATCTGAATAATTATTAGGAAGATATAATTTTAGTACTTGGTAAAAAAGAAAAAATTATCCCTGTGGGTTCGACATCCGACTTATTTAGTCTCTTTATTACTTGCATACGATAGTATATACTTGCACTTAATTTTATGATATAGAAATATTGCATCAAAAATCCACTAAACTGACTTGCATAGCTAGATATATTATAGAGTCTGAATTAATAGCTTTGAAAAAGGCTTGTTCCAAAGCTAAGTGTTTAAGAATCCTTATTAGTGATATTCTTATTTACTCTTATCCTCTTATATTAATTTCAATACATTATGATTGTCTAGCTGCAATAGTTAGAGCTAAGTGTAAAATTTATAATGGAAAAAGTAGGCATATATGTCTAAGACATGGTATAATTAAAAAACTACTACAATCTAGAGTGATGAGCCTAAATTTTGTGAGGTCAGAGATTAATTTAGCCAATCATTTGACTAAACCACTAAATAGGAGATTAGTGGAACATATATCGAGAGGAATGAGACTTCTGCCTATAGTATAAGGCAAGAGTAATGGTAACCTTACATATGTGATTGAAGATCCCATGAAGTGGGTTTATAAGGGTAAGAACAAGTCACTTCTTGTCTTCTTGTACTACTAATAATATGTTATGAGTCGCTTCTTAAGATGAGATACTACATATATAGTGGGAAAGGTTGAGTGTTATACTCTTAATGAATTTCATAACCCATTATTGTATGGTGGTGTGTTATCCTGCACAACATACTTGTTGGAGTGTCACAGTTCTTATGAAAGCTAAGCAGGCATCTATAGAGCACTAATAAAACTAGGACGGGCATAGGGCCATAAAGTGCTACATCGTTAGACATAAATAAGTTACTAGAGAGTTTAACGTGAACATTTAGTCCTCTATTTTATAACAAAGAAATGATGGTTGATAGAAACTTGGTTTTACTTAGTTCCTATAAAATACAATTGCTTATTCAATGGTTAGTTCATAGCTTGAAAGAACACCAATTCATATATGTTAAAATTCTACTTTGATTTGGAGTATATTTGCTCATTTGGTTTATTTGAAATATATGAGAGATTATTATAAATTACAAGTGTATTTCAAATAAACAAATGTATTTCAAAGTATACAAAGTAGGAGAGAAAGAATTAAAGAGAAAATAAAAGGAAAAACCCAAGTTTTTGGAAGATAGCTTAGGTGTTGAGATGCTCAAGAGTAGCATCGCGGTGCTCAAGCCAAGTCTTTAAAAAAGGGCTTCAGCATCACAACGCTTAGAAGTAGCTACCATGATGCTCAAGTCAGAGACTAAAGCATTGCAACTCTAGAAAGCAGTGCCGCAGTGCTCGGTGCAGAAGGCTGAAGTGTTACAACTAGGAAGCAGTAATGCAACGCTCAATGCTAGGGATGTGATCCTTGAGAAAAGCCACTAAGGTTCCCAAACATTATGAATTTATGAAGAGGCTTAGTGTCTCTCCATAGAGATATGTTCTCTCTATATGTTGCAGGCATATCTCAATTGATATATATTTCAAATTATTATTTTTCTTGATTCACAAATTCTCTACAAATCAATTCAACTCTATTTTAAAGCTCTTTATTTGTCCAAGAAAATCGCATAAAGTGTGCACTCTTTCAATTCACTTATCATTGAATACTAAAAACTATACTTGTTAACGTGTTTTAAGGTGTATGCATATGATTGTATACATGTTGAAAAAACCTAAATACATGTATCATATACACAAATTTTGCAACGGAATTAAGCATATAATCAACATATACACATGTAACTTAAATCATTAACAGCTTAAGATTATAGAAATATGTTATCTTAATGACCTTCGGTGAAGATTTTAATATTAGATTCTTTCTAACTCCAAATTTGAGCTTACCTTAAAGTGCACTTTTGTTCAATTCTAGTTCACGACAATCTAGTGAGATTGTGAAGCTAGAACAGCAGCAATTAAATTTTCAGCAACAAGGTTTTTGTTTCATAAAAGAAAAATAAGTGTAATTTATTTTTCTCTCTCTAGTCTTTCTCTCTACACTTTTTTCAAAGAAAAACTCTCAAAAACCAAACTCTCTTCAAATCCCTCTCACCATGCATGATTTTTGCTTCACCCTTTATTAATTAATTATTCAAAATAATGTTTAAGTGTATTAAGCACTTCACAAGTGCTCTTAAAATTGACTAAGTGGCCATTAAATTAAAAAATAATATTTAGTGATAATTATACCTAATTAAGTATATGTTTCCCACCTAAACCAAATTAATAACAAGTAAATAAATATTATTATTTATTTAAATAATATTTATTCAATTATTCAAAAACTATTTGAATAATTAATTTTTACCTTATTTGATTTACTAACATTGTTAATGGGTGAATTCATAGTAAAATAATTTATAGAACAAAATTGTTCAACTTGTTAACATTTAATTAGTCAATAACTCTTACTTTCTAATTAAATGATGTACTTAACATTTAAGTTTAGACAAGTGTGTAACCCGAAGAACTCTAAAATATGTTTTCGATTTGCTAAAATTTCTAGGATGAAATTGTTCAATCCATTATGCTACTACAGTGCACAACGAGTACACTTCTTATTGTGAGACTCTCTAGGTCCACGCTCGAATTGTTATATAGAACTCCTCCATACGTTTGTAAATAATGTCCCACACACACGCTACGGATATTACAAAGCGGTGCATTAGACCAGACAAGTTGAGGTTATAACATATTCATATAATCCCTCTAATATTTATATCCGGGTAGAGCAGAGATATAGATCAACATCGTCAAATCTCCATATGCTTGACTGAAAGCTTATATCAAGAATTGTATTTCAATAATAATATTTGCAAACACTTTTGTGATATTATTCATCCCTAGGGTTAAACTCTTTTCTCGGGAATTACTGCTTATGGCCATAAGACGTTTTAAAATATAATCGTAGAGCATTAGGATATATTACTCACCCAAATGAGCTGATGGATTTCATATTTACGCACACCGAACTCCATGAGCATCAGACTATACCTAGTGACACCCAACGGTCAGACCATGAAAGGTTTCTGACATGTGTGAAACCAAAGTATGGTGGATCAATCACAAGCCCATCATGGCACTCAGGTCAAAGGACCACGAATACTATTCAACTTGAAAGACCCTCAATTGACGACTTTATAGGATGTCTGTTGGAGGTATTTATAAGTTTATTCAATATTTAGTCCTTACTGAATACCTGTATCTCTATATGAGCTTCCACTAAACTCATATTCTACTAAGACTAACCATCTAGACCAGGAACATATTTGCATAATAACATTTCCTAGCACTATTTGCGACTCTTTGTAACTACGTCATTACTAATATATTCTCAAGTCTTTATTCCATTTCAGACAAGGCTCTAACTCTTTAGATATTGCTGACTATTATAACCTAATAACTCTTATTAGTGCCAACTCTTAACATTTATAACTCTCAGCGTTGCTAATTCTTAGCACTGATCTAAACTCATTTAGATTAGATCTAAACTCTTTCAGATCATATAATGTCTGAAATACTACAAGCATCTTACCATATATAAAATATAATTAGTGATTTAATAAAATAATAATACTAATATAAATATTAAACAAATATTCACACATTAAGGGATGGCCCGTAAGCACAAATTCCAACAACTCCCACTTACTTTAGTGTCATTCACGATTGTATCGAATGCCCATTGACTCTACATGTCTTTCAAATACTTTTTGAGTTAAGGCTTTAGTAAATGGGTCTACTACATTATTTATAGAATCTACTCTACAAACTATTACATCTCCTCTAGCCAAGATTTCTCTAATGATATGGTATTTCTTTTTCATATGCTTAGACTTTTGGTATGCTCTCGGTTCTTCAGCTTGTACAATGGCTCTGTTGTTGTCACAAAACAATGGTATAGGGTCTATTGCACTTGGAACTACTCCAAGTTAAATGATAAATTTGTGTATTTACATGGCTTCTTTTGCTGCTTCTAAGGCTGCAATATATTCTGCCTCTGTTGTGGAATCAGCTGTAGATGACTGTTTGTTGCTCTGTCAACTAATGTCAGCACCGTTGAGAATGAAAACATATCCAAATATAGCCTTTCTATCATTTAAATCAGTCTGAAAGTCTAAATCTGTGTATCTTTTCACCTGTAAGTCTTTTTCTCTATATATCAAAAACTTGCCCTTAGTATCTTTAAGATATTTGAGGACATATTTCACAGCTATCCAATAGCCTTCACCTGGATCAGAATGATATTGACTTATAACACTTACAGCCATACTAAGGTTAGGTCTCGTACACATCATGACATACATCAAGCTTCCTATAGCTTATGCATATGGTATATTAGACATTCTAACATTTTTATCTTCACTTTGAGGACACATCTTCCTCAAAAGATGAATGCCATATCTAAAAGGTATATTAACTGTCTTACAGTTACTAAGAATATACATTTCCAAGATATTATCTATATAAGATGATTGAGAGAGTCCTATAAACCTCATAACTCTATCTTTATGAAGCTATATACCCAGTATATAGGAAGGCTCTCCCAAATTCTTCATGGAGAAATTCTTACTAAGGTAGTGTTTAACTGACTGTAACATACCAATATTATTTCCAATAATGAGTATGTCATCCACTTAAAGAACCAAGAAGACTATTATACTCTCACTGCTCTTTTATACACACATGATTCTTCTTCGTTCTTGATGAAACCCGATCCTCTGATTACTTCATCAAAATGAAGATTTTAACTTCGGCAAGCCTGCTTAAGTCTATAAATAGACTTCTTCAGTTGCATACTAAACCAAAAGTTTGGCTAGATGTAAAACCTTCAGGTTGTTCCATATAAATTTATTCTTCAAGATATCCATTTAAGAATGCCATTTTTACATCTAGTTGCCAAATTTCATAATCATAATATGCATCAATTGCTAGTAAAATTTGAATTGACTTAAGCATCGCTATTGGTAAAAAGGTTTCCTTATAATCGATCCCAGATTACTGAGTATAACCTTTCACCACTAAACGGACCTTGAAAGTCTCAACTTTTTCATCGGGCCCACGCTTTTGCTTGTAAATTCATTTACAACCGATAGAAACAATTTCTTTAGAAAGCTCAACGAAGTCCTAGACTTGATTTTATACATTGAGTCAATCTCAGATTTCATGGCCTCTTGCCATTTTCCCGAATTGATGTCCAACATCACCTATCTATAAGTCAAATGATCATTTGTTCAATAAAGAAAATACCAAGAGTACCTTTAGGTATAGAACCATACCTTTCAGGTGGCCTTGATATCCTTTTTGACCTACGTGGAAGGTGTATCAAAGGTATTCTTCTCGGTTGAGCCTGAGGTCCCATCATTAATTTATTTACATCCTGATTGAGTTTATCTATTCAATCTTTCTACAATCTCTATAATCTATGAGAAACTATTTCTCTAGAAAAGTGGCATTTTAAGCAATGAACACATTTCGTTCCTCAAGATCATAGAACTGGTATCCCATTGAATTCTTAGGATACCCAATAAACCGATACTTATATCCTTTAGGTGCAAGTTTATCCTATTGCGTAACTTTTACATAAGTAGGACAGCCTTAAATCTTAACATATTTAAGACTCCATTTCCTTCCATTCAATATCTCATAAGGAGTAGAAGGAACAACTTTCGATGGAACTCTATTCAATATATGAGTAGCATTTTCTAGAGCATAGCCCATAGATATTAAAAGAGATCAGTAAAGCTCATCATTGATCGAACCATATCCAATAAAGTTCGATTCCTCCTCTCTGAAACACCATTGTGTTATGGAGTACCTGGAGGACAATATTGAGCGAGAATCCCATAATCCTTTAAATAATCCAAAAATTCACTGCTCATGTATTCATTATCTCGATCTAATTAAAGGCATTTGATATATATTTTTGTTTATTTCTCTACTTTGATTTGAAACTATTTGAACTTTTTAAAAGTTTCTAACTTGTGTTTTATAAGAAACACGTATCCAAATCGTGATAGATCATCGATAAAGATAACGAAGTATCAAAAGTCACCCATTGCAGTGTGATTCATTGGACCACATACATCACTTTGTAAAAATTCCAATAAATCAGTGGTGCGATGTCCAACACCAATAAATGGAGCTTTAGTCATTTTCCCTTGAATACAAGATTTACAAACTAGATAAGGCTTTATGGATAGATTAGGTATCTGACCATCCTTAATCAGACGGATTAAGTGTCTTACACCTATATGACCTAATCTCATATGCCACAATTCAATATCATTTAAAGTTCTCAAGTTATTATCAGCATTCACCTATACATTTATGACATTTTTTACTGTATCTAATATATAATGGCCATTAATCAACTGACATTTAGCTAATAAAATATTATCCAAATTATGCAAACATAAGTAATGGTTTCGTATATACATATGATATCTCTCACTGTCTAATACAGGAATGGAAATAATTTATCGAATAATGTTTGGCACATGATAACACCTTTTCAATACGACAATTTTATTACATGGAAGAAGTAAATTAAAATGTCTAATAGCCTTGACTTGTAGGAAATCTCCATTTTCAACATGAAGTTATACTTCTCTAGGTTGTAGTAGTCTAACTTCCTTCAGACCCTGCAACACATTGCAGATATGAGAAGAACAAGCAGTATCTAATATCCAGCCAGTATTAGCATCAAATACTAAAAAAATGTCAATGATAGGCAAGTGCATTCCTGAGGGGGTCTTCTTAATCGTGGCAAGGTATTTTGGGCAGTTATATTTTCAATGCCCATCCTCGCTGCAATGGAAACATTTTGGTTTTACTTTGTTCTTGTGTTAGTGTTAGGGTCGGTGCTTATGTGCCATCCCTGAATGTATATATACTTGTATATTTATACAAGTGTACATTGCCATTAAATCGTTAATACCCATATATATGGTATTATGCATGTAATGTTACAGACAATATAGATCTGAAGGAGTTCGGATCAGATCTAAAGGAGTTTAGATAAGGGCTCATAGTTAGCCACGCTAAGACATATAATTGTTAAATGTTAGCACAGTTAAGTGTTAGCTGGTTATAATACTCAGCAGATCCAAGAGTTGGAGCCTTGTCTGTAATGGGACATAGACTTGGGAATATACTAGTAACTGCATAGTTGCAAGAGTTACAATCGGGTGCCAAAAAATACAAGTTGCGCAAATATGTTCTTGAATAATTGTCCCTGATCTATTTCTGTCGATACGGGTTTGTCGATGGATACCTTTATATATAGATCAACATATGTCATACCTATAGGGTATGGATAGTCATTCCTAGCCGATCTTGAGCTTGGAGCTCGTATTGATATATGGGTATCCAGTTAGGACTGGATATGGGACAGACTCACGAGGGCCTCCGATAGACACCCAATGTAATTCGTCAACAGAGGGTCATCTCGAGTTAAGTAGTATATGTGGTCATTTGACCTAAATGCCACGGTGGGCTTGTAAGTGATCCACCATACTTTGGTTCCGTATATCACAGACATTTCATGGTGACTGCTGGGTGTCGCTAGGTATGTTCCGATGCTTATAGAGTCCGATGCGTACAGATATGAGATTCGTCAGCTCTCATATGGAGTTAGATATCCAGATGCTTTGAGACTGTATCTCAGAAAGTCTTGTGGCCACAAGCAATTATCTCAGAAAAGAGTTTCGCCAGGGTGGAACTATATGGCAAATGAGTTTGCACATATTGTTCAGTGAGATTCAAGTCTGGAGATAGAACATGGATGAGCACAAGGAAATTTGATAGTGATAATCTATATCCCCGCACATCTAGGATATCATGATGGAATGACTATACGTATGCATTGTAACCTCAACTTGCATAGTTCAACGCACTAATTTGTATATCTGTGATATGTGCGTGGGGCATTGCTCACGGACTTATGGAATAGTTCTATTTGACAAATCGGGCGTAGGACCTAGGGAGTCCTGTGATATGGAGTGTACTCGTTGTGGACTGGGGCAACGTGCTGGATTAAATGTTTAATCCAGCATTATTCAGCAATACCACGGGAATGCGTGGTGTTTGTATTTCAGTGTTAAATACAAAAATTAGTTAATAATTGTTATTTACTAATTGTATTATAACACGTAGCGTATAGTGAACCCTTAGTTGATTTTACCCAAGTGTGGGATTTGATGGGACCCACTAAGGGGTAAACTTAGAGGCCAAATTTGGCCGAGAAAGAAAAAAAGAGAAATGAGAGAAAGAAGAGAAGAAGAAAAAAATAAAGGGAAAAATAAATTGTTTCATTTTTCTCTATGCCTCAAATTGAAGCAATGCTAGATTGCTTCAAACTCTTTATTTCTTATCCTTTTGAAGAAAAGGATATAAACATACACCCGACCATTTTGGGGATTAAGAGTTAATCCTGAGCTGAGTATCGGGCTGCTGTTCTAGCTCACCAAGCCCACCGAGTTGGTGACTAGAACTGCCCGTGAGTTGGTCTCCTTGTGTACTCTAGGAAAAATACGTGTATAATGTTACACCTTGAGGTGAGTTCTCAAACTTCCTTATATATTAATGCTATTAATATATGTTATTTATTGTGTTTATTGCATGTTTTACACTTCCGTTCGACTTAAATTTGTATATGATACATATTTAGGTAATAGACATAATTGCACATGCATACACCCATACGTATTAAATTAGATCCTCCGTCAACAGTTAGGGCTTGGACATGTGCTGCTTTTGAGGACCTATTTTAGTTGCATACTTTACTTTTTTTTTTATTCTTCCCTTTGAACTTCCTAGAATTTTTTGGGACAGAAGATGAAGCACCCTGAACATAGAGGGTCGTGCCTTCTTTGTTCATGTCCTCTTGAGCTATTTTCAGCATGTTATATAGATCAGCATAAGTAGGTCAATCTTTGCATAATGAATTTCATGATGAACTGTGCAAATGACCCTGAAAATGATTAGAGAATCAAACTATTCCCCAAAATATTGCTCAGTGAGATATTTATAGTTTCTAACCTCTTAATATGAGATATGATCTTGATGATATGGGGATTCACTGGACTGCCCTCGGGTAGTCTAGCTTGAAAGAGAGATTTGAAAACCTTGTATATTTCAACTTGAGGTCGGTTACCAAATAACTCTTTCAGGTGGAGCATTATACTCCCAGCACTATCTATGTTAACATGCTCTCTTTGGAGCTCCGTAGACATTGAGCCGATGATGTATCATTTAACTTTCAAATCATTATCCAACAATTTCTTATATGTCTCATTTTCTTTTGGAGAAGCATAATCAGAAACAGCTCGGGGCAAGCGCTAATCAATTACATATCCAAACTTCTCAGAATTCAAAACTATTCTGAGATTTATAAGTCACTCAGCATAATTTTCTGCACCTTTGAGTTGATGCGCATCAAAGATACAAACTAGTGGGTTGCTTGAAGCCATTTGATCTTGACAAGACAAAAGAAAATATGTTAGCAAAATCAATCGCTAATAAATAATATTTTAGATCATGAGTATAACAATTATACGTTTTTTAATCTAAAAAATGCCTTCCCACTATTTTACATAATTCATTTAATCTCTCAAATGGTAAATGATAGTTTTAGATTCTTTAAACTATACAGTGATAAGTGGATTCTATTGGCATTTTACTCTAACCTCATGTTGTAGCAATATTGGTATTTGTAAAATCAAAAGGTAGACAACTCTTATCAATTGCTTCTCATGTAACTCTTACCACTGATCCTAAATACACTTTATCCTCACATTGTAGTAATATTGGATAAGTGTATTCCAGATTAACTTATTAATAATCAAATTTATGCCATCAATATAACCTTCACGTTGTAGCAATATTGGGCAATACGTTTGCATATATTTACCTAATCTCATGTTTAACTGGCATAACTCAAATTACCCCGACCAATGTCTCACGCTATAGCAATATTGGGAAAGACTAAAGTGAACCGTCTAATACCGTATTGACAAGACGGATCATTATATAATATTATCTTATAATACAATATTATTTAATCTAATTTAGAGAGATTTTTTTAATAATTATTATAATTATTTTTACTATTAACAATTATAATAAATTTTTGCATCTTATAAAAATTTAATTTATAAATAGAATATTTGTTTATGCAAGCACAATTAACCCCATAAATAGGGCTCACATTGTGATTAATAAGCATAAACAAATATATATAACATTTAATACAATGATATAACAATTATAATTGTATTAAATGAACCTCACATGAAAACATTTCAAATTGGAGTGTATTGTTTAGAATGATTAGCGTTAACAGTTGAACATTATACAATATATTGCTCCAAAAAAAAAATTGTTACTTTTTTTTTTGGTCTTCAAGCTTAAGCGGCTTGGGTTTTTAACTTATGAATGCCCGACGTTCTGCTTTTTCAACACCCATATATTAAGAATCTTAACGCCCCAACATTATATAACGAATGCCCCAGCATTCACCAAAGAATACTATAGTGTTCACTACTGAACGCCTCGGTGTTCATGTTAATACATGAACGCCCCAGCGTTCGGTTTTTAGCGCCGCAACATTTTTTGATAGAAACTATTTTTCTACACTTTAAGCACTTCAAAATGTAATTTTCACTATTTTCAGACATTTTAAACACTTCATATAACACTCCAACAACTCAGAAACACAATAAACATGCTCTGATACCACTTGTTAAATGTTTTAGGGTGTATGCATGTAATTGTGTATATGTTGAAAAAGCCTAAATACATGGATCATATACACAAATTTTGCTATGGAATTAGGCATGTAATCAATATATACACATGTATCTTAAATCATTAACAACTTAAGATTATAGAAATATGTCATCTTGATGACCTTCAGTGAAGATTTTAATATCAGATTCTTTCTAACTCCAACTTTGAGCTCACCTTGAGGTGCACTTTTGTTCAATTCTAGTTCACAACAATCTGGTGGGATTATGAAGCTAGAACAACAGGAATTGAATTTTTAGCAATAAGATTTTTGTTTCTTGAAAGAAAAATAAGTAAATTTTTTTTTTCTTTCTCTCTAATTTTTCTCTATACACTTTTTTCATAGAAAAACTCTCAAAAACCAAACTTTCTTCGAATCCCTCTCCCTATGTACGATTTTTGCTTCACTCTTTGTTAATTAATTATTCAAAATAATATTTAGGTGTATTAAGCACTTCACAAGTGCTCCCAAACTTGATTAAGAAATAATATTTTGAATAATTAATTAAGAGTTAGCAATAATTAATTAAACTCCTTTAGACCTTATTTGAACTCCTAATTAGGTATATGTCTCCCACCTAAACCAAATTAATAAACAAGTAAATAAATTATTATTATTTATTTAAATAATATTCATTCAATTATTCAAAAACTATTTGAATAATTAATTTTACCTTATTTGATTTTACTAACATGGTTAATTGTTGAAATAATTCATGAAACAAAATTGTGCCACTTGTCAACATTTAATTAGTTAATAACTATTGTCAATTAATTAAATGATTTACTTAATGTTAGGGTTGTGTCTACGTGCCATCCTATTTTTGTATAAATTTTTGATATCTATACAGTGTATATTTTGTTATATCGCTAATTACTTCTTAGTAATATGGTTCAATGCTTGTTACAGACTCTGTATTATCTGAAGGAGTTCAAATAAGGTCTAAAAGAGTTTAGACAAGTACTAAGAGTTAGCAAATATTTAAAGAGTCGGAACATTGTCTATAGCGCAACAAAGGCCTCAGAATATGCTTATAATGACATAGTTGCAATGGGTTGCTAGGATGTGTCATTATGCAAGCATGTTCTTAAATATATTATTCCTGATATATTTCTACTGACATAGGTCTGTTAGTAGATCCCATTAATTCACACAAATCAGTGTATATCTATATCTATAGGGTACAGATGGTCGTTCCTAGCTGACAATAATCTTAGAGATTGTATAGGCATATGGGTATTCAGTTAGGACTAAGTATTGAACAGACTTATGAGGAATAGACATCCTATATTGTCGTCAATGAAAGATCCTCTCAAGTTGAGTAGTATATATGATATTCTGACTTGAGCACTGCGGTGGGCTTTTGAGTGATCCACCATACTTTGGTTTCATGTATGTCAGAGACCTTTTATGGTATGACCGCTGAGTGTCACTGGGTATAATCCAATGATTATATAGTTCGGTATGTGTAAATATAGAATCTATCAGCTCACATAGGGAGTGATATATCCACATGCTCCAAGATAGTATCTCAAGAAAGTCTTATGGCCATAAGTAGTGAACCCGATAAATGAGTTTCTATAGGGTTAAACAATATGGTAAAGAGTTTGCTTATATTGTTCAGTGAAATACCATTCTAGAGATAGGTTTATGGATGAGCACATGGGAATTTGACGGTATTGATCTATGTCCTCGCACATCTAAGATATATATGGTGGAAGGACTATACATATGCATTGTAACCTCGACTTGTATGATTCTAGGCACTGATTTGTAATATTTGTGACTTGTGCATGAGGCATTGCTCACGGACTTATGAAATAGTTCTATTTGACGAATCGGGTGTAGACCTAGGGAGTCCCGCGATATAGAGTGTACTCGTTGTGCATTGGGACAGAGTACTGGATTAAATTGTTTAATTCAATAATATCTAGCACTACTATAAGAATGCGTGTGTGTCCGTGTTTAAGCGTTAAATACAACTATTAGTAAATAATAATAATTTACTAATTGTATAATAACGTGTGTCGCATTGTGAACCTTCGGTTGAGTTTACTTAAGTGTGGGATTTGGTTGGACTTGCTAAGGGGTAAACTTGGTAACTATTCATGTGGGATAAAATGGTCATTTCACATAATAATTATTTAACTGTTAAATAATAATAATATCTCATTTAAATATATTAGTTAATAATATTATATATATTAACGCCTGATAGTTGTCATATATTTATATATATAATATTTATTTTATTATTTTATTACTATTATTGCCCTAAGTGGCTAAACTTTCATTATTTTAATATAAAATATTATTTGTTAATCAAATGAGATGTAAATACATGTGTGTGAAACGTGAGGGAGATGGAATTTGGCAATTGTTGCTTCAATTTCCATTTTTTTGTGACAAAAAAAAAAAAGAAATAGCTCCCAACCCTTTTTAGGAATTAAAGGTTAATCCCGTGTTGGATTAAAATAGATGTTGTTCTAGATTGTCAAGCCCACCAAGTTGATGACTAGAGTTACCTACGAGTAAGACTCTAGGTGACTCCCCATATTCACGTGTAAAATGTTATACGTTCTAGTGATTTCTTAAATTTACTCTTAGTATATTAATTTGATTAATATATGTTTTATGTGTTTATTGTATGATTTGAATATTCCGTTGCGCCAAATACGTATGTGATAAGTATTTTATACAATGAACACTGTTACATAGGCATACATCCATATATATTTGATCCCCAACAGAAATGGTATCAGAGCTAGATTTGAGATATTTGAGTGTTGTTTGAGTGAACGGATATGAAAGGCCCAATGTAAATGATGCGTTTCAGGTATTGAAATGGGTATGCCAAAGGGGGTGCACTGGACGCCGCAGAGCCATAGGGCTGGCACTGCAGCGCCATTGGGCTGGCACCGCAGTGCTGGCCAATGTAGAAAGATGGGTGACGTGGCGTTTGGGAATTTGACCTCCCAGCGCTGGTAACCCGATGCCGCGACGCCGGTACTGTTCACTTAAATAGTAGCAAATGAACTGTACTTTGTGCTGTTCACGTGCTACAGTATTTTTGAACCGTGTTTCAAAATTAATTTTGCATATGTAGGGTCTATGAAATGCAGTGATAAGAGTTATCGTTATGCATTATAAATAAGGATCAATTTTTCTATATAAAGAATCACAATGGGAACTCTACTGGTGGGAGTTAGTTGTGTTGATATAGAAAAATTGATTAATTAAGAATTACCTCCTCATGAGATGGAGATCTAGAATAAATAGAAACAATCTCTCTTAATCAAATTAAAGAATATTATATTATGAGATAATATTTTATTTTGATCCGTCTTGTCAATACGGTGTTAGATGAACCACGTCGGCCTTTTCTTAATATTGCTACAGTGTGAAGGACTTAGTCAGTTGGGCTTAGACTATACCGGTTAAACATTAGATGAGGCAAATATATGCGAACGTATTGCCCAATATTGCTATAGCGTGAAGGTAGTATCAGTAACATATATTTGATTATTGATAAGTTAATCTGGAATACACTTACCCAATATTGCTACGGCATGAGAATAAGGTGTATTCAGGATCAAGTGGTAAAGGTTGCAAGAGATGCAATTGACAAATATTATTTACCTGTTAGGTTTAGAAATGCCAATATTACTACAGCGTGAGGTTAGAGTAAATTCAAATGAGGCCTACTTCCTGTTACATAGTTTAAAAGAGTTTAAACTATCATTTTTTCGTTTGAGAAATTATCGGGATTATGTAAAGCAGTAGGACGGTGTTTTAAATTGAAAAAAATATTATTGTTATACCCATGATTTAAAACGTATTATTAGTAATTTAACAAATTTCGCTGACATCTCCTATTTATTTTGTCTTGTGCAAGATTTGATCTGATGGCCTTTACAAACCCTTAGATGCTTATACTGGATGCACACAAGCTCAAAAGCACCGAGAATTATTCATATTGGCTCATGAATCTCAAAATTATTCTGGATTCTGAGAAGCTTGGATATATTATTGATCAGAAATTGCTCAAAGTTGTTTCTGATGATGCCACCCCTGAGGAGAGTGAGACATATCAGAAATGGTTGGATGATGATTTAAAGGTTAAATCATACATCCTTGCGTATTTGTCTACAGAGTTGCAGTAGGAGCATATCTATATGGACAGTGTTAGCAGCATCATGCTCCATTTGAAGGAGCTCTTTGGTGATCAACCTCAGGTTGAGTTGTACAGAGTCGCCAAGGTGCTCTTTTAGTCTAAGCGAGGGCAGTCCAGTTAGTCCCCCATGCACTCAAGATGATTGGTTACATCGAGAAGTTGGAGGCTTTGGACATTTCTTTGAACAATAAATATAACCTGGGGAATAGCTTGATTCTCCAACTACTGCTAGGGTCATATGTACAGTTCGTTATGAACTTTAATATGCAATGATTAACCCCAACTTATGCTAACCTTTATAATTTGTTGAAGACAGCGGAGGATGATATGCGCAAAAGCGGATCGGCCATCTTAGTCCATGGTGCTTCATCTTCTACTTCAAGGGCTTCTAGGAAGTTTAAAGGGAAAAAAGAAACAGAAGAAACCACCCTAGATAGGTGCTTAGAGGCAGCAGATATTCAAAACTCATGAGAAAAAGCAAAAGAAAAATGTTTCTTTTGCGGCAATGATGGTCACTAGAAGCGTAACTGCCCGAGGTACCTTGCCACTGTAAAGAAAACTTCCTCAGGTATGTGCTTGACCATTATTAGAAACCATATTCTCTTCTCACATCTGCAATGTGTTGCAAGAAATGAGAGAAGTTAAGATGCTACAGCCTGGAGAAGTAATGCTCAGAGTAGGAAATGGAAAGTTCCTGCAAGTCCAAGCTATTTTACAATTTGATTTACTTCTCCCATATAATAGAATTGTTATTTTGTACAATTGTTATTCCAATATTATCAGGCAAATTGTATCCCTTCATGTGCTTGACAGTGAAAGATATTGTGTAAATATATAGAATCATTCTTTGTATTTATATAATATGCATGATGTTTTACTAGCTGAGTGTTAGTTAGTTAGTTAGTTAATGGGTATTATGTATTGGATATAGTGAAAAATATCATGAATGTACAAGCTAGTTCTAGTAACAAATGTGCAAGATTGAAAACTTAAAATGAAACCGAAATGTGGCATATGAGATTAGGTCATATAGGCATAAGACGCCTAACCCATCTTGTTAAGGAAGGTCAGATACTTTATTTGACCATGGAACCTTATCAAGTTTGTGAATCTTGTATTTAAGGGAAGATGACCAAATCTCTACTTACTGGTGTTGGACACCGTGTCTCTGGTTTATTGGAACTGATACATAGTGATGTATGCGGTTCAATGAATCACGCTGTAATTGGTGGGTTTCAATACTTTGTAATCTTTATCGATGATTGGTCAAAATATGGTTGCATGTTCCTTTTGAAATAGAAGTCAGAAACCTTTGAAAAGTTTAAAGAATTCTGACTTGAAATAGAGAAACAAACCGGTATATACATTAAGTTCCTTCGATCAAATCGAGGTGGTAAGTACATAGTCAGTGATTTTTTGGTTTATTTAAAGGAGAATGGGATTCTCCTTCAATATAGTCCTTCAGGTACTTTGTAACACAATGATGTTTTGGAGAGGATGAATAAGACTTTATTGGATATAGTCCGATCGATGATGATCTTTACCGATTTTCTAAAATACCTGTAAGGTCATGCTCTAGAAACTGTTGCTCATATTCTGAATAAAGTTCTATCTAAAGTTATTCTTACTACTTCATATGAGATGTTGAAGGGTAGAAAACTGAGTCTTAAGTATCTTATGATTTGGGGTTGTCCTGCTTACGTAAGAGTTACGCAATAGGATAAACTTGTACCTAAGGGGTACAAGTACAGGTTCATTGGGTATCCCAATAATTTAATGGGATACCAATTCTATGATCTAGAGGAACGAAATGTGTTTGTTGCTTGGAATGCCAATTTCCATGAGAAATAGTTTCTAGAGGATTATGGGGATTGTAGAAAGATTGTACTTGATGAAATCATTCAGGAACCTGATGAACTACAAATGGATACTCAAGTTCAAGTGAGCAGTGTACCTTTAACACACGTTCCACGTAGGTCTAAAAGGATGTCCAGGCCATCAATTAAGTATAGTTAGATGCCTGAAGGTGCACTTAAAGTTTTCTTGATAGAAAGAAACAATCATTTAACTTACAGGGAGGTGATGTTAGACATCGACTTAGAAAAATGGCAAGAAGCCACGAAGTTTGAAATTGACTCTATGCATCAGAATCAAGTATAGGACTTAGTTAAGCTTCCCAAAGGAATTGTTTCTATCGGTTGTAAATAGATTTACAAATAGAAGCGTGGACTTGATGGAAAGGTAGAGACCTTTAAGGCCTGACTGGTGGCAAAAGGTTATGCTCAGCGATATAAGATCAATTACAAGGAGACCTTTATACCAGTTGCGATGTTAAAGTTGATTAGGATCTTGTTGGCACTTACTGTATACTATGACTTTGAGATTTGGCAGATGGATATAAAGACGGCGTTCCTAAATGGATACCTCGAAAAAGAGATATTCATGGAACAACCTGAAAGTTTTACATCTAACCAGAGTTCTGGTCTAGTGTGTAGGCTAAAGAAGTTCATTAATGGACTTAAAAAAGCTTCATCAAGCTAAAATTATCATTTTGATGAGGTAATCAGAAAGTCTGGTTTCATAAAAATTGAGGAAGAAGCTTGTGTGTATAAAAAGGTCAGCGGGAGTATGTTGGTCTTTTTAGTTCTCTATGTGGATGACATACTAATCATTGAGAATGATATTGGTATGTTGCAATCCATAAAAAGCTATATAAGTAAGAATTTCTCCATGAAAGATTTAGGATAGGCTTCTTATATACTAGGTATAAAGCTTTATAGAGATAAAGCTAGGAAGTTGATAGGACTCTCTCAGTTATTATACATTGATAGCATCTTGGAAATGTACAGTTTTACTAACTGTAAGATAGTTAATGTACTTTTTTGACATGATGTTCATCTTTCTAAGAAAATATCTCTTCAGACAGAAGATGAAAGAGTTAAAATGTCTAATATACTATATGCATCAGCTATTGGGAGCTTTATGTATGCCATAATATGCACGAGACCTGACATCAGTATGGTTGTAAGTGTTACAAGCCAGTATTAGTCTGATCCATGTGACAGCCATTGGATAGCAATAAACCATATCCTGAAATACCTTAAGGGTACGAAGGATAAGTTCCTCATTTATGGAGATAATGATATTCAAGTGAAAGGATACATGGATTCAGACTTTCAGTTTGATCTAGATGATAGAAAGTCTACATCTAAATATGTGTTCACTCTCAATGAATGTATAATTAGCTAGAAGAGCACCAAGTAAGGGTCTACAACTAACTCTACCACAAAGGCAGAGTACATTATAGCTTCAGAAGCTACAAAAGAAGCTGTATGGATTCGAAAGTTCATCGCAGAGCTTGGACTAATTCCAAGTTCATCATATCCTATCCCATTATTTTACGACAATATCAGGGCTATAGCATAAGCAAATAAGCCAAGAATGCACCAGAAGTCTAAGTATGTGGAGTGGAAATACCACATCATTAGAGAGATCTTGGTTAGGGGAGATGTAATTATTTGTAGAATAGATTCTGTAAATAATATAACGGACCTACTTACCAAGGCCTTAACTTCAAAGGTGTTTGAGAAACATGTGGTGTCTATGGGTATTAGATACCACTGTGATTTGCACTGGGGCAAGTGGGAGTTGTTAGGGTTGTGTCTACGTGCCATCCCAGTTTTGTATAAATATTTGATATCTATACAATATATAATTTGTTATATCGCTAATTACTTCTTAATAATATGGTTCAATGCTTATTACGCTATAGACTCTGTATTATCTGAAAGAGTTTAGATAAGGTTTAAAGAAGTTTAGACCAATGCTAAAAGTTAACAAATATTTCAAGAGTTGGAACATTGTCTGTAATGGGACAAAGACCTCAGAATATGCTTATAATGACAGAGTTGCAAGAGATGCAATAGGTTGCTAAGATGTGTCATTATGCAAGCATGTTCTTAAATATATATTTTTTTTATCTATTTCTACTGATGGAGGTCTATTGGTAGATCCTATTAATTCACATAGATCAATGTATGTCTATATCTGTAGGGTATCGATGGTCGTTCCTAGCTGACCATGATCTTGGAAATTGTATGGGCATATGGGTATTCAGTTAGGACTAAGTATTGAACAGACTCACGAGGACCCCAATAGGCATCTTATGTTGCCATTCATGGAAGGTCCTCTCGAGTTGAGTAGTATACGTGGTCCTCTGACCTGGGCACCACGTTGGGCTTATGAGTGATCCATCATATTTTGGTTCCATGTATGTTAGAAACCTTTTATGGCCTGACTGCTAGGTGTCACTGGGTATGGTCCAATGCTTATGGAGTTCGGTGTGTGCAGATATGGGATCTATCAACTCACATAGGGGGTGATATATCCAGATGCTCCAAGATAGTATCTCAAGAAAGTCTTATGGCCATAAGCAGTACACCTGAAAAAGGAGTTTCCACAGGGTTAAATAATATGGCAAAGAGTTTGCTTATATTGTTTAGTGAGATACCATTCTGGAGATAGGTTTATGGATGAGCACATGGGAATTTAACAGTACTGGTCTATGTCCCCACACATCCAAGATATATATGATGGAAAGACTATATGTATACATTGTAACCTCAACTTGTATGGTTCTAGGTGCTGATTTATAATATCCGTGACGTGTGCGTGGGGCATTGTTCATATACTTATGGAATAGTTTCATTTGACGAATCGGGTGTGGACCTAGGGAGTTCCACGATATAGAGTGTACTCGTTGTGTATTAAGGTAGAGTACTGGAATAAATTATTTAATTCAATAATATCTAGCACTACCACGGGAATACGTGCATGTCCGTGTTTAAGTATTAAATACAACAATTAGTAAATTATTATTATTCACTAATTGTATAATGATACGTGGCGAATTGTGGACCCTTGGTTGAGTTTACACAAGTGTAGAATTTGGTGGGATCCGCTAAAGGGGTAAACTTGATAACTATTTATGAGGGGCAAAATGGTTATTTCACACAATAATGATTTAATTGTTAAATAATCATAATATCTCATTTAAATATATCATTTTATAATATTATATTATTTAATAATATTATATATATTAATGCATGATAGTTGTCATTTATATATATAATATTTATTTTATTATTTTATTATTATTATTGCCCGAAGTGGTTAAACTTTCATTATTTTAATATATAATATTATTTGTTAATCATTATAAATATATGTGTGTGAAATAAGATGGAGATGGAATTTGGCAATTGTTACTTTAATTTCCATTTTGTTTGTGAGACAAAAAGAAGAAATATTTCCCGGCCATTTTTAGAGGTTAAGAGTTAATCCTGTGTTGGATTAAAGAAGTTATTGTTCTAGCTCGTCAAGCCTACAAAGTTGGTAACTAGAGTTGCCTACGAGTAAGACTTTGGATGGACTCCCCATATTCACGTGCAAAACGTTACACGTTCTGGTAATTTTTCAACTTTAATTTTAGTGTATTAATTTGATTAATATATTTTTTATGTGTTTATTGTATGATTTGAATATTCCGTTGCGCCAAATATGTATGTGATACGTATTTTATACAATGAACAGTATTACACATTCATACACCCATGTATATTTAATCCCTAATACTTAACATTTAAGTCTAGACAAGTGTATAACCCAAGGAACTCTGACATATATTTTCGGTTTGCTAGAATTTCTAGAATGAAACTGTTCAATCCATAATGCTACCCTAATGCACAATAAGTACGCTTCATATTGTGAGCCTTTCTAGGTCCACGCTCGAATTGCCATATGGAACTCCCTCATACGTCTGTGAACGAAGCCTCACACACATGTTACGGATCTTACAAAGCGGCGCGTTAAACCATATAAGTTGAGGTTATAACATATTCGTATAATCCCTCCAATATTTATATTCGGGTAGAGCGAAAATATAGATCAACACCGTCAAATCTCCATATACCCGACCGAAAGCTTATTTATAGAATTGCATTTCAATAAATAATATTTACAAACACTTTTGTGATATTATTTATTCCTAGGGTTAAACTCTTTTTCTAGAAATTACTGCTTATGGCTATAAGACTTTCTGAAATATAATCTTAGAGTATTAGGATATATTACTCACCCAAATAAGCTAATGGATCCCATATCTATGCACATCGAACTCCATGAGTATCAGACCATACCCAGCAACACCCAATGGTCAGACTATGAAAGGTTTCTAACATGTGTGGAACCAAGTATAGTGGATCACTCACAAGCCCATCATGACATTCAAGTCAAAGGACCACGAATACTACTCAACTTGAAAAACTCTCCATTGATGGCTTTATAGGATGTCTATTGGAGGTCTTTGTGAGTCCGTTCAGTATTCAGTCCTTATTGTATACCTGTATCTCTATATGAGCTTCCGCAAAACTCACGGCCTGTTAAGACTAACCATCTGGACCATCGAGATATAAATATACACCGATCTATATATTTATTAAGGCATTACTAACAGACTAGCATCAGTGAAGATAGATCATGAATATAATATTTGAGAATATATTTACATAATGACATATCCTAGCACTATTTACAACTCTTTGCAACTATGTCATTACAAATATATTCTTAGATCTTTGTCCCATTTTAGACAAGGCTCCAAGTCTTTAGATATCACTAACTCTTGTAACCTGATAACTCTTATTAGTGCCAACTCTTAGTATTTATAACTCTCAGCGTTGCTAATTCTTAGCACTGATCTAAACTCATTTAGACCAGATATAAACTCTTTCAAATCATACAATGTCTAAAACGTTATAAGCATCTTACCATATATAAAATATAGTTAGCGATTTAATGAAAGAATAATACTAGTATAAATATTAAACAAATATTCATACATTAAAGGATGACACGTAAGCATAAATCTTAACAATATTGCCATAAAATTTTTTTGAATCTTGATAATTAATCTTGAAGGTGTAAAAAGGTTTTAAAGATAGTGCATTTGCACACCTTAACAACCAATAAAGAAAAATTATGTCCATTATTTTATATATATATATATATATCACGCCAATCTTTGTGCTTACACTCCGCTTTTTGGAGGCAATAACTTCTCCTCCATAAAATTCTCCTATATCTTACTCTATTTATTCATATTGACGTGTGAATGAACTTTATTTTAGGGGTTATTTAGATTTTCACCATGGGGGAGTTAAATTACGAGAAGGGCTTTTTAAAAAAAGATAGGCAACTGAAATGGGAAATTTTTTGTTGGCCAAATTGGTCTTATATGCACGAGAAGAACTGAATCCTAGTTTGCTTTGTTTGTTTTCTTTTTCTTTTACCATTTTTTTATTATTATTAGCAAATAGGAATGTTAGGATATAATTTAACAAAGAAAAGCTGATAGTAAAACTTGTAGATTGCATTAGTGAGGCTTATTTGTTATGTACAATTTCTTGTTTTGGAAGGAGAGAAACTATGCCAAACCTTTTATTTTTAATGATTCTGAGTATTTAGAGCTATTAATTTTAGATGTAGAAGAATGGGGCATCCATTAATCACTAATAAATCACAAATCATCATTGGATAATAGTTGGCCCAATTATCTTTAGATGCAACTAGCTTGCGCTTAGCAAAATTTATAAGTTTTGGTTTTAGATCCATCTTATCAGGTAATCAGGCATGTCAACTCATAAATCCCACAAATATATCATGGGTTTTATAGAGAGGCGGGAATAGATTAAACTTTAAATCCTATTGAGATTTTAATCGATTAATTATTATTTCACTAGATGGAGGATTTTTCACAAGTAGAGGAATTCCACTTAAATCTTTTTCTTTGTTTGAAACGAATTCTAATTTTTAATTAACTCAGATTTAATAACTATATGCACTAATTCATAATTAACTCAGGTACTTGACCTCCTATAAATAAAAAACTCAACGATGAACTAATTTGATTGTGAGTTACAGTAGTTTAATTTTGAGGATTCAAGGAGAATTCAATTTCTTCTTTCAAAGAATTGATAGCACAATTCATTGTGTACTACATTTGGAACTGAAAAAAAGAAGAAAACAACATCAAACCTTTTTCTTTTGAAATAAGGATATAATGAATCAATTTAACATTTCCTCAATCATTTCAATCACGAACTCAACGAACGTTGGGACTGTGACACTAAAATAGCTGCCCAAGTATATCAAAAGGTAGTGAAACCATCCACCCCTACTACAGATACCTCATTCAAAATGATTTTACTTCTTTTGAATTAATTAATCAAAAATTAGAATAATAGATTCGAGAGGGAGAAGATGAAGCCATAATGAAAAAAGAGTCTTCCATGATCATGACAGAGAAGGAAGGTAACTTTTCCTAAGCAAAAAAACCCAGGAAAACAACTTAAAGCAATTAGAGAAGATAAAATAGAGGGCAAATGACAAAGATTAATATTGTTAGGATTAGTGCTCACGTGCCATCCAATTGTTGTATGAATAATTTATTTTATAATATTTATACAATACATTACTTGTTAAATCGCTAATTACGATTATTAAATGGTTCAATGCTTGTGACGCTACAAACATTATATGATTTAAAAGAGTTTAGATTTGGTCTAAAGAAATTTAGATCAATGCTAAGAGTTAGCATCACTGAAAAACTATAAATGCTAAAGAGTTAGCATGTTATAATAATCAGTGAAGTCTAAAAGTTAGAACCTTATCTGTAATAGTACAAAGACCTGAGAGTACACTAATAATAACATGATTGCAAGAGTAGCAATAGGTGCTAAGAAATGTTGTTATGTAAGTCTATTATCAAATTATGTGTTTTAGGTCTTAATTCATCGATGTAGGTCTGTCGGTGGAATCGTTTTATATAGACCAGTGTATACTATACCTAGATGGTCTAGATGGTTACTCTTGGTTAACCATGGGCTTACAGGAAGTTCGTATAGCATACAGGTGTTCAGTAAGGACTGAATACTGAACAGACTCAATGAGGACCCCAATAGACATCCCATGAAGCCATCAATGGAAGGTCTTTTCGAGTTAAGTAATATACATGATCCTTTGGCCTGAGTACCACGATAGGCTTGTAAGTGATCCATTATACTTTGGTTCTACGCATGTCACATACCTTTCATGGTGTGAGCGTTGGGTATCATTGGGTATGGTCTGATGCTTATGAAGTTCGGTGTGTACAGATATAGAATTCGTCAACTCACATGGATGACTTATATATCTGGATGCTCAGAGACTGTATCTTAGAAAGTCTTATGACCATAAACAACAAACCTAGGAAAAGAGTTTCCTACAGGGTTAAACAATATTGTAAAAATGTTTGCATATATTGTTTATTAAGATATGTGTCTGGAGATAAGTTCATGGATGAGCACATAGGGATTTAACGGTAGTGATCTATATCCCTACTCTTCTAGGATATAATTGGCAGAAGGATTATACGTATACGTTATGACCTCAACTTGTATGGTCTACTGTGCTGATTTGTAATATTCGTGATATGCGCGTAGGGCATCGATTTTGGATTCACAGAATAGTTCTATTTGACAAATCGGGAGTGGACCTAGAGAGTCCCGCAATATGAAGTGTACTTGTTATGCATTGGGGCAACATACTTGATTGAATAGTTCAATCCATAAAATTTCAACAAACTAAAAATTTACTTCAGTCTCCCTCTAGTCGTGCACGTGTCAAGACTTAAAAGTCAATAGTTAACAATTAGTTGTTGACCAATGGGATGTTGACACATGGCACATTGTGGGCCAATTATTGTTTGACTTAAAAATTACCAAAATAACCTTATTTATTAGAAAAATAATATTATTATTTTATTCATTAAAATATTTCTTGAATAAATTATGATATTATTATTAAAATTAAAGTCAAACAATTATATTTTATTCATTTGTAATATATTTTAATTTGATTAAAATATTAAACAAAACAAATGAATGGCCTACAAATTTAATGCATTAAAATTAATATATTTGATTATTTAAATTGTTTAAATAATTGCAAATAAATATTAAAATATATGAATGATGAATTGTGGGGCATATTGTATGAATGGAGAAAATAGTTCTTCAATTCAATTGGCCTTTATTATGGGTAAGTTCATTCCTACACAAATGCATAAGTGTTTTATTCAATTTGTTTAAGGGTAAACAAATATAAAACAAAAGAAAATGGGACAAGTGTTGTCCATTAAGAGGGAAAAATAAATACTAATGATGAAGAGCAATTTGTTGCTCATTTTGAAGTGATACAGTTAAGGCATTTGGAGAGAGATGTGTGATAATTTGGTTAAGTGTTGAAAGCACAAAATACACTTCTTCCACTTTTCCATCCATTTTTGGCCACCTATACTACAAGGTAGAAACAAGGATTCAAGGGTTGAATTTTTTGTTGGAAAAGCTGCTATTCTAGCTTCTTTAAGCCCACCGTGTTAAAAAACTAAAATTGTGAACGAGTTGCTTCAAAGCGGGTACTCCGGTTTGACCAAAAATCAAAGGCTTGTCAAGGTAATAAATTCTCAATCTTTATATAGCTTACATTTATGAGATACATGTAAAAACTTATTTGTGTTTGTCATTAGAAAATTAGTATTCTGCTCATCCACTGCACATATATGTATGTCATATGTATGCAAATTTGAATGATAGATACAAACTCACATGTATGCACCCTAGGATTAAAATCACACACAAATACAACCTCTCATTCTGATTAATATAACAACAGAAAAGATTTAGGTAAAATATAAAGATTTTGGAATCTTCAGAAAACCAAGATCAGTCTTGACATCTGAGAATCAACGTGACCATACTAGACATTGCACTTTTCATAACAAGAAAAGATATGATATTAGCACAAGTAGATTCCTAAGGGGCGCTAGATAAACACAATCATTAAGAATTAATACTTAGCCGAGTTCCAACGGAAAGTGAAAACCAAAAGGACCAATAATGACCCCAAGCCAAGTAGAACAGAAGTCATAATTTCATAATTATATCCGAATTAACAAAGTTTTTTTTTTATTAGAACTTCCTATTTAGTTCATTACATACTATTTATGACGTGTTATTTAAATCCTCTCAATATACTATTTAATTCACTAAAAAAGCAGAAAGACTTCTAAAAAGGGTTGTGTGCCTACCATCTACCATTCCTAAAAGCATAATACACTTTCTTATAAGAGTTGTACGCCCTAGGCCACTCTTAAACGCACATAAAAACTTTTTGAAAGGGTTATGTGCCAACTAGCCACCATTTCTGGAAGTACAAATGCTTCATTCTAAGAGTTTTATGCCCTAGACCACCCTTAGAAGTATATAAAGACATCTTGAAAAGGTTGTTTGCCTGTTTGCTAGCCTTCTCGGAAGTACATATACTTATTTTCAAGGTTCATTTGCCTTAAGCCACCCTTGGAAACATATAAAAACTTTTTGGAAAGCCCATATGCCTACTAGCCACCCTTATCGGAAGCATAAATACTTCATTCCAAGGGTTGTGTGCCCTTGGCCACCCTTGAATGCACATAAAGACTTTTTAAAAGAGTCGTGTGAGCACTGGCCATCTTTTATGGAAGCACATATACTTTATTCCAACGGTTATGTGCCCTAAGCCACCATTGGAAGCACATAAAAACTTCATAGAAGGGTTGTGTGCCTACTAGCAACCCTTTTAGAAAGCACGAATACTTTTTTCCAAGTTATGTGCCTATCAGCTACCTTTTTCAAAACCATAGATGCTTTATTTCAAGGGTTATATGCCCCATGCCACCTTGTGAAGCACATAAAGACTTCCTTCCAAGTTGTGTGTCCATTAACCACCCTTTTTGAAAGCATAGATGCTTTCTTCCAAGGGTCATATACCTTAAGTCACATTGGGAAGTATATAAGACTTTCTAAAAAGGGTCGTGTGCCCACCAACCACCCTTCTTAAAAGCATAAATACTTCATTCCAATGGTAGTGTACTCTATGCCACCCTTGGAAGCATAAGAAGACTTCTTGGAATGGTTGTGTGCCCTTCAACCACCCTTCTTAAACGTGCAAGTTCCTTCCAATGATCATGTACCCTAGGTCACTCTTGAAAGCACAAAAAAACATCTTATAAAGGTTATATGCCTACCAACCACCCTTCTCAGAAGTACAAGATCCTTTTAAGGGTCGTGTGCCATCGATCACCTTTCTTAAAGCATAAAAACATCACTCAACAAACAGGACAACACATCCAAAAACAAAATGAACATTTTCAAGGACAACAAAAATGTATCTCAAACAGAAGTACACATAATTATCTCACAAATTACAATTGGGTCAACTAAAATCATCTAAAGACTCTTGTGGAAGCTTTATCACAAAACATGACACCCTATGAAGCAAATGGGAAAGAAGATACCTCCTTGAATTTTCTCCCTAATTTGAACCTGCACCAACCTTCCTTTTATCTTTTCTCTTCAATTTCACTCTGGGATAGAGGGAAAGACCTTTCAAATCACTTATCTTGATAGTATCCTCTACAAAAATGAAACCTATAAAAGTCAATAAAACCCACTTGGGGACAAAAATATTCAAAAGAGCCCCATCCTTTCAAGTCATCGAAAAGCCAATCCTTGCGAAACTAGGGAAGTATCAATTATATTATCTGATTAATTATCTTATCTAATCACTTTAATAACCTTTTATAATTTTTTGAGCTTATCTTATATATAATACTTACTCATTTTTCACATAAAGCATCCGTATATCAAAAGCCTTCTCTAGGAGAATTATGTACTAAATAACCACCCTCCATTGGAAGCACAACAAGTGTTTTTGATTGTTAGGTCATTGTATGATAATTATAACATATGTTTGCAACGCACCTTTTTCAAGTAGAATCGTGTTATGTCCTAGGACAAGTATAGAGAGGCTCACTTTAAGATTAGGATGTTTAGAAATTTCATATACCATAGGATGCTTATGGAAACTACAAAATACTTCCTTAGAGAGGTAGTATGCCAAATGGTCACTCTTCCTTGGAAGCATGATATCAAAAGACTTTTTTGAAATGGTCCAATACTTTTACCAAGACGCATTCATATTTAAAGACTTCTTTTGAAGGGTCTAGTGTCTTTACTTTTGAAGAAAGTATATTAAATATTTTCTTAAAAAAGGAAGCACCATATTAACTTCTCTAAAAATAGAAGTTTAAAATCTTCCTTCATAGGAAACACGATATTAAAAAAAGACTACCACGATCGAAAGCTTAACGCTTTCCTAGAAAACAGACTATTAGAATTAATTTCAAAGATGTGAGCAACACTTCTCGAAAGTATAACTTAGAATTACATCCCAAAGACAAAGATAAAAACATGTTGCAAGAAGTAATCCTATGGAAGCAACAAACTTATAACAGGGAAGTTATACTTGGCTAATTTGTTTTTTAATGATTTCATATACATGAGAGAAATGGCAATATTTTTTTCTTATATAGATACATGATTATTATATTATATATATGGAAGCATTTCTTTCACATGATATTATTTAGGGACCAAACTACAAATAAAAGTTAGAATTTTTGCTTTTAAAGTAATTAGACAATAATGAGAAAAATGAAATGATAATATCTCATACATAATTAGAAGCTCTGAAATGCTTAAATACTAATCCATCCTTAACACCAAAAACATCTCCACCATGGAAAGAAACAAAATCATGAAAAGTTTGAAAGTACAAAGCACTCACTGGAAAAAAATGAAGAAGTGCATCCAAAAAGCTTAACTTCTTCATTTTTTGGAGGGTATATATTGGGCCCATTATTTGTAGGCCTAACCAACTCATGCATATCCTAATCCACAAGCTTTTAGTTCCATCATTCCAAGTAACCAAGCCCACCAACCTAGATCCCATAAACGGGTCATGAGCTTTATGGGGAGGCAAGAACGAATTAAACTTTGAATTTTGTTCAGATTTTAATTATTAATTATTATTCTACATGAAGAAGTATTTTTCACAAATGGAGAACTTTTACTTGAATCATTTCATCCATTTGAACAAATTATAATTCCTAATTAACTCGAGTTTAATTAAATGCATGCACTAATTCATATTTTGAAGTGGATTTTGATTCATGAATTCATACCCTGATACGAACTAGGCTTTATGCACTATAAATAAGCATGCTACCTTGCTCATAATTCATTCTACATTTCATTTACAATATTTAACTCATTATAAGACACTTAATTCATCACTCTCCTAGTTGTCTTTGAGACACTCCCTATACATAGCACTCTTTATTTTATTTTATCAAATACTGATTTGAGTCTCGAAATGTTTTTCCTTGCAGAGGATTACTTATTCCCGAACATTCGAATAGTTATCGAGGGTAAAGAAGTAATTTTTGTGAGGTTCCAATTTTTAGGAACTTCAATAATATTTTTCATAAATGTTTGTTGTTTCTCTTTTGATTTTGACAATTTTCAATTGATTAGGTGTAAAAGAAAAGGTCTCTTTGTAGGTTTGTTGTTGCTACACTTGGCTTGATTTATTTGTCAGCATTTCTTGCTTTTTCTTTTTAATGTTAAAGAGAATGAACAAATTTATATGGATTGAAATCAAATGATGAATTCTTTTGGGAGCAACAAGGAATTCAACATAGGGTACTTCTGCTGTGAGCAATTAATGAACACCCATGTTTACCCTTACTCAATCATATCTCTCTATTTAGACCCCCTTCCTACTATGGCATATTGTCTTAGATTCATATACTTAAACCTAACTACAAGAACCGTTAGCCCCTTGATCAAAACCAATTTCAAGTGTAGAATAAATAAAGATAAGGATACACACTAACTATTTTTGTCAAAAATTCTCCAACCTAACAAAAAAAGTGTGAAAGAGGCTCTTAACAATGTTGAGACTGATACTCTAGCATGCCTTTTCTCTATTTCCTTTAATCATAGTGAGAGGACCTTCAGCCTCTGCCTCATCCTCCTCCTCCCCAAAACATTACACATACTTTTGATGAACTTATCCATGAGCTCTTTGACAATTTCCCTCTTGACTATCACTCCATCACTCAATCACAATGTGATAAGGCTTTTGAAGTCTTCCTCTAATTTAATATTTTATAGCCTTGAATCTTTTAAACTTTATGAAATGCATCACTGCTTTTCTAATTTAAAATAACTGCTTGACAATAATATCAAAAAATCTTGCTCCAGAGTTCATCTTTTTCATTATGTTCCTGCTGGCTCTGCTGTTTGTATCATTGGCACAGTTGTGGCAGTTATTATAATTATTATGGTCACTACTACTCATGCATTTGTGGCCATCATTGCCGGTTCCTTATGCATTGTTATTTTCTTTGTGAGTTTACTAAAAAGTGTTAGGTTTTATTATTTCCTTAATGTGGGTTCACATATTAAGATTATGGGCTATTTTAAATAAGGCCAATTTAAGTCATCTATTTGGGTTATATCTTATTGGACTCTAGAGACATCTAATTTGATATGGACTTGTCATATGTAGAAACCTAATACTAGTTAGATTATGATTGATGGAATTATAGTTCAAACTAGTATATAAAGACTTCTTTTAGGGTTGTGGTCCCAAAGTTAAATCATTAGATGTAGAGCTCTTCTTTTTTTTTTTTTATCACAGAGAGAGAACCCTATTGAGCACTACATAAATTTGATTGTAGAAGGCTACTTTACTCTTAGTTCTTATTCAAGGCTATTGATTTTCAAGTTTTAACCACTATACATTCTTCAAGTATGTTTTTCTCAATGTTCATTCTGATAATTTGACATGATAAATCTTGAGTTATATTCATATGTATACAAATTCTAATTACGGTTATGTCTAGTAAGTTGTATCATAGCGGAGATCATGTTCAATTATTAGGATTATTCATGTTTTGAATATCGTTTTTTTTTCCATATGGCTTGTTAGGACAAAGATATTATCTGCATAAATTTTATGAATTTTTTACCATTTTGTTGAGAAAAAATATCAAGTTTATAGTTTACATTGTGATTTGAGGGTTCAAATAAGGCTAAGAGTCATTGATTTAAAGAACTAAGGATGAAAACATAAAAAACAAAATTGGTTAAAATTTGATGTTTTTTGCTTTCTTCAATGAATCTGGGGTGTATGCATGTGATTGTGTACATATTGAAAAAACTAAAATTATGCATCATATACATGAATTTGGCAGCAGAATTTATCAAGTAATCAACATATACACATGTAGTTGAATTCTTAATAACTTAAGAATACAAAAAACATACCTTTGAAGACCTCCGATGAAGATTTCCAATTCTGGATATCCTTGCTTCAACTTTGAGCTCACCTTGAAGTGCACTCTTGTCCAATTCTAGTTCACAACAATTCGGTGGGATTATGAAGCTAGAATAGCAGCAGTATGATTTCCAGCAACAAGGTTTTGATTACTAGAAAGAACAATATAAAGGATTTATTTTTCTTTCTCCTTTGGTTTTTCTCACAAGTCTTTGTTCTTTGAAAAACTCTCTCAAAACCAACTCTTCTTTTTCCTCTCAACCCTTGCACGAATTTTCATTCACTCTCATGTTAATACACTTAAAACTTAACTATTCTTAGTGGTAACAACACTTCACAAGTGCTCCACCAAAATTAGATTAAGTGGCCAACTACCAAAATAATTTTTGGTGGCCATTTTAATGGTCTAATAAATTTAACCATTAATCATAAAATAGTGCTCCACTAAATTTAGTTTATGTTTCTCAAATTAGGTATGTCTTCCATTTAGGAATAAAATAACAAATAAATAAAATCATATTTTATTTATTTAAATAACATTTATTTAATTATTCAAAACTATTTGAATAATTAATATTTACCTTATTTGATTTTACTAACATGGTAAATGGTTGAATTCATGGTAAAACAATTCATACTTTAAAATTGTACCACTTGTTAATATCCAATTAGTTAATAACTCTTGTCAACTAATTAAATAATATACTTAACTTTTAAGTTTAAACAAGTGCACAACCCGAGGAACCCCGAAACATATTTTTGGTTTGCTAAAATTTCTAGGATGGAACTATTCAATCCATTATGCTGCCCCAGTGCACAATGAGTACACTTCATATTGTGAGACTCTCTAGGTCCACGCCCGAATTGTCATATAGAACTCCTCCATACGTCCGTAAACGATGCCCCACACACACGTTACGGATATTACAAAGCGGTGCGTTAGACCATACAAGTTGAGGTTATAACATATTCATATAATCCCTCTATCATTTATATCCAAGTAGAGCAGAGATATAGATCAACACCGTCAAATCTCCATGTGCCCGACTAAAAGCTTATCTCTTGAATTATATTTAGATAAATAATATTCCCAAACACTTTTGTAATATTATTTATCCCTAGGGTTAAACTCTTTTCCCGGGAATTATTGCTTATGGCCATAAGACTTTCTGAAATACAATCTATAGAGTATTAGGATATAATACTCACCCAAATGAGCTAATGGATCTCATATCTATGCACACCGGACTCCATGAGCATCGGACCATACCCAGTGACACCCAGCGGTCACACCATGAAAGGTTTCTGACATGTGTGGAACCAAAGTATGGTGGAGCACTCACAAGCCCATCGTGGCACTCAGGTCAAAGGACCACGAATACTACTCAACTCGAAAGATCCTCTATTGACGGCTTTATGGGATGTCTATTGGAGATCTTTATGAGTCTGTTCAGTATTCAGTCCTTACTAAATACCTGTATCTTTATATGAGCTTCCACTAAAGATCTGGACCATCCAGATATAGATATACACTAATCTATATATTTTTTAAGGTATTCACTGACAGACCTGCATCAGTGAAGATAGATCAGGAACATAATATTTGAGAATATATTTGCATAATGACATTTCTTAGCACTATTTGCAACTCTTTGCAATTATGCCATTACTAATATATTCTTAGGTCTTTGTCCCATTTCAGACAAGGCTCTAACTCTTTAGATATTGCTGACTCTTATAACCTAGTAACTCTTATCAGTGCCAACTCTTAGCATTTATAACTCTCAGCATTGCTAATTCTTAGCACTGATCTAAACTCATTTAGACCAGATTTGAACTCTTTTAGATCGTACAATGTCTGAAACGTTACAAGCATCTTACCATATATAAATATAATTAGCGATTTATTGAAATAACAACACTAGTATAAATATTAAACAAATATTCATACATAATGGGATGGCACGTAAGCACAAATCGCAACAAAAATTTATGATCAATATTTGATTACTGCATTATAAGTACCACTTACAGTTGATATTTTTGTCCAAAAATTAAATATTAATATTGTGCTAAGTATCTCATAATCGGGCCCATATTTATATGTTTATTTATGTCATACATGTATATGCTTAAGATAATGGCATGATTGTGAGCTTATTATTTTATTGTGTTTGATAAGGGTGAATTAGGTCTAATACTTTCATCTTTCAAACTTAATATTTGTTAGTTGAAATTAAGATTATTTTTTATTTTTTTTCATTAGATTTTCATCCTTATTTGCGTCATTGACTCCAAACTTATAACATAACAATAAAAGACATAAAAAGCAACATTACTCTACTACAATAGATTACAACAGTAATTGGGTGAACAGTAATCCTAATCTGACTTATATTTGATGTTTTACCTAAATTGAAGACATAAACCTATAAACAGAAGATCAAAAATCCTAATTCAACAATAAAAAAGGAATCAAGAAAAAAGAGAAAAAGAAATTTTTTTTAGAGAATCAAGAAGACTAAAAGATTGAAAACTGTAGAAAAAATTAGTTTTATCTTGTCAACTCTTTATCTTTCTAATTTTCTATGATTTTCATGATGTTATTCTTGATAAGCTCCAGAACTTTTTATTTCACAATGACCTAAGTTTTTATTTCTAGGGTTGGACTTGAACCTAGTATGTAATTAGATTTCATTGATTATTAGTTTATGAACTTAATACATACAATTGATTCATTCTATCTTGTGTTTATTGCTTTCATTATATCTGGCCAATATTATGAATGATTAAGGAACCATGATGAACTTAACAAAGGGATTCATATGTTTAGTCTATGATAGTTTGATGCATGATCGTAGGTAATAACTATGAGCTCTATGTGGATAGACATTTACCTAGATGGCATACATGACATAATTTAGATTTGATCTTAATGAATTACATTTTAATTTGATTACCATAGACATATAGGTGATTGTTAGAATGCGTAATATAGTCACTTAACCATCGATAGAAGCTTGTGATGAGATTAGTGTCTAAGCCAATCAAATTGTATTAAGGGAATAACTAAGAGGTTAATAAATCTTATAAAATAATAGGGGATAAGTCTAAGCCCTAGATTATTATCAATTAGTGAATTGATAGTGTTAGTTTAATTAGATTCAATTCTTATTTTAATTTTTTTGAATAAAAGTTAAGTAGATATAATTTTAGTACTTGATTAATAGAATTAGATTGTATAGTCCCTATAAGAACGATATCTAAACTTAATTGTTATATTTCTTGATACGATAGTATGTGTTTGTGCTTAGTTACTATAGCTCCAAATAAATTTTTTGGCGCCGTTGTCGAGGATTATATTATCTATTCTTTATATCAATACTAATACCAAACTACTTATTTTTAATTCATATTTTTATTTTTTATTTTATTCTTATCTTCTTCTTTTTACTTTAATTTTCTTTTTATTTTGCTTTGACAGTTCATACTATAGAGAAAAACAATGATAACATCAATAATTCTATCTTTGAGACCATAATACCATAGAAATCTTTAAAGGATTATGCTATTCCTACTGCAGATGGTATTCAGTCAATTATTTACCAACCAACCATCAATATGAATAACTCAGATGCTGAAAGAGTCTATACAGTTCAGCGGAGCTCCCAATGATGATCCAAACATGCATATCATAAAGTTTTTAGAAATTTGTTATACCTTCAAGTACAACAGAGTCTCTGACGATGCTATCAGATTGAGACTATTCCCTTTCTCTTTAAGGGATAGAGCCAAGAGTTGGTTGATGTCATTATTGTAAGGATCTATATCAACGTGGGATGATTTAGCGCAGAAGTGTCTAGCCAAGTTCTTTCCATCAATAAATATAAGGAATGACATCACCTCATTTAGTCAAATTGATGGAGAGTTGTTGTGTGAGGCATGAGAGCACTACAAGGATATATTGAGGAAGTGTCCTCATCATGGAGTCTTTAAATCGCTATTAATCCAAACGTTCTATAATGGATTAGTAGGCCATTTGAGAACAATTGTAGATGCCGCTGTTAAAGAAGATTGAATGAATAAGTCTACAGATGAGGCTTATGATCTATTGGAAGAGATGGTACAAAATAGTTACCAATGACCAGTTGAGAGAATTACACCTAAGAGAATCGCTACTGTATATGAGATTAACGCATTTAATGCATTGACAGTGCAAATCAACTTATTTTCCAAGAAGTTTGATGCATTAAACACTGTCAAAATCTAACAAGTGACATGCGAATTTTATGGTGATAATCACATGAATGAGTAGTGCATGGAAGCAAATTTTCTGAGCAATTTTAACCAACAACCATCTAACCCACAATCCAACTTCTATAAACTGAAGTTGAGAGATCATCCAAACTTCACTTGGCATTATAACCAAAATAAGCCATCTAAACCAATGAAATCCTCAGGATTCCCACTGCCACAAGAGAATAAGCCAACATTAGAAGACATGTTATGCAATATATGAAGTCCAACAATGACATCCTATAGAATCATTCAGCATCTTTGAAGAATTTAGAGATCCAAATGGGACAACTTGTTACTGTAATTAATAGGAGACCTCAAAGCACTCTACCAAGCGATACTGAAACAAATCCAAAAGGGAATGTAGAGTAATGCCAAGCCACTAACTTGAGGAGTGGTAAGATCTTATAAGAGAACACATCCACACCACCACTATCAAGTATAAAGGAGAATGAAGTGCATAAAAATGAAGTGCAGCTATATAAACCACTTATTCCTTTTCCTCAAATGCTACAGAGGTGTCAAACAGGTATAGAAATTGGAATTAAAGTGTAGTAACATTCTAAAGTGTAGAAAAGTGACAACACAACAGAAAATACCGGTAACAAATAGTAGAATCAGCCCACTCACACTATATTACTTAACTATTGCAGCATTAATGTGGTGCATCAAACACCTAGGAGTGTAAAGACATGGAGATGATGAATCCTTACATCAAAAAAAAATATGTTAAGGCATAGAAAAAGAAGAAAGAAAAAGAAAGAGAAGCATAGAGAAGAGTGGATCAAAGAGAATGGCACAAGAGAAATACTTCACCAGTCTAAGATTCAAGTCTTTTTAGATAAGCACAAGGAGAAAGATGAACAAGTTGTACCAAAGATCTAATGAAGAAGATTTTGGAAGCCAAAAGAAAGGAATCCTAACAAGCTTACATATAAATATGCTTCCATCATTGGCTTTGATCCTCCATAAGAGTAGAAAGAGTCCCGCCAAGTCGACGACGTTAAATCAAGCTCTTCTTAGGAAGCAACCCAAGTAATTTTTATTTAGTTTCAATTTTAGTCATATTAATTTTTTTTTTGTATGAATAAAACAACAAGAGAAACATTCAAGGATGCAGGACGAGCAATTGCAAGTGTTAGGAGCAAAGAAACACCGCAGTCCAATCAATAAGCAATAACACTACATTGCTTCAAGTTCAGTTACAAGGGAGTTTTTCTTACTTGTAAGTTTAGGTTTTGATATTAGAGACAATGTCTAATTTAAGTTTGGAGGTAGGAAATACATAACTTGTGTTCATTTTGCTGCATGAATTGATTGATTGTCTTGTGGGTTAATTTTTTTTTTTTTGTGTTAAGTTTTGGTTGAGAATATGATAATTAGTCTTTGATACGAAATACAGTAGTGACTGAATTAATTTTCATAAGTCTCTAGGAAACAATGGATGCTTAAGATACTTCTTATATCATTAATCTTGAATGGAGTTCAATCTTATTTTTGATAACTTATTTTTGAGCACATTGAAATAAGCATGTATTAGTTGAATTTTTTGTTTAGAAATATTTATGTTTAAGTAGTACACTATAGTCTCGATGACCAGTACTCTAGAACTTGCTTGATTACTACTTAAGGCAAAATCTTAGGAATCACATGAATAGGGAAATGACATTAGACCATCTTTGGAATGATTGAGCCTTTTTTAGCCTATCTTATGTGTATATTTATCCATAGTCACCCTATTTGAGCCTAATTACCCACTTTTTCTATTTAACCACATTATGAGCTGCAAGAATTTTTACTTATTTATCCTAAAATCTACCAGTAGCACCATACATCTTGAGTTTACTTAGAAATATTTTTAAAAAGGAAAAAGGTTGTAGTGGTGTAAATGGGGTACTGCAATGAAAAGCAATAAATCTTGAAGGTGCATATCAATTTAAGTTTAGGGGTACAAAACAAAAGAGAAAAAAAAAGAGTTTAAATGCATAAATACACCTAGCTTGAGAAATAGAAGAAATTCTTTGCAAAAGTTTTTAAAAGAACTATAGAAATATCATAAGTTTAGGGGAAGAGATAAATCAAAGAGAAAAGATCAAGAAGTTCTAAGTAAAGATAAGTATTCATTGTGTGAGTTACGCTTCATATTTATATATCTTTATATCCCACATTGGCCTTAGCCTTATATTACAAGCTAAGTAAAGTCTTAAATAGATTTTTAGACATGTATATTTCTACATTATTGGAGAGTTATATGAATAGCAAGTTTAGGTAGTGTTACAAATTAAATTATGCCTAGACATCATCTTTATGTACTTTCTTAAGTTAATTAGTTTGTGTAAGTTTCATTTAACTATTTACTTTCTTATTGCACACACGCACAAATAATCATTTATAGGGGAAAATGAAGGACTTGATTAATTATGATTTATTAAAAGTTGTCTATTGCATTCTAAAAAGACTTGTGCCATTTAACAACCATTGAGACAACGATATTGAGAGTCTAATCAATCGAGGCTTGTTTAGTTTGTTTTTATTTAGAGTCAATAACTAGTTATGATTATTTGTTCTTGTTTTGCTCGAGGACAAGCAATGTTCTCTGTCAATGTTTTCTACTTCTTCAATATCTGCCAATATAAATTTCATTCCTGTGTTTAATGGAACAACTTTAAAGATTGGAAAGAGACCATTATGATTGTTCTTAATTACATGGATCTTGACATTGTGGTATAGATAGAATGGCCTGCTACTTTCATTAATCTAAGTTCCTCTGAAGAGAAAGAAGACTTAGAGAAATTGGATCGTTGTTCTAATTACATATGTCTTTGATTGGTGTGCTATAGTAGCTAAGCGCAAGTGCACGCTATCGTATCAAGTAATATAGGATTTTAAGTTCAGATATCGATCCCACATGGACTATACAATCTAATTCTATAAATCAAGTACTAAAATTATGCCTACTTAACTTTTATTTAGAAAACCAAAATCTATAATTTATGTAACTAACCTAGTTCTCTCAATTAACTAAACAAAAATAAATAGTAGAATTCACAAATAAAGATAATCTAGGGTTTTGAATCTTCCCCTAGTATTTCATTGGATTCATTAACCACTTAGTTAATCCCTTAATACCAATTGATTAGTTTAGACACTAATCCCACCACAAGCCTCTGTCGATAGTCAAGTGACTATATTACGCATTCTAACAATCACCTATATGTCTACGGTAATCAAATTAGAATGTAATTCATTAAGATCAAGTCCAAATTATACCATACATGCCACCTAGGTATATGTCTATCCTGGATGAAACTCATAGTTGTTACCCTATGATCATGCATCAAACTGTCCTAGGCAAAACACATGAATCCATCTATCGAGTTCATCATGGTTCCTCAATCATTCAAAATATTGATCAGGTATAATGAAAGCGTTAACACAAGATAGAATGAATCAATTGAATTTATCAAGTTCATAAACTAAGAATCAATAAAATCCAACTACATACTAGGTTTACATAGTCTAACCCTAGAATAACAATTTAGCCCATCACAAAACCAAAAGTATCAAACCAATCCATGAAGATCAACAAGAACAAGAACATAATGATAAAGAAAGAGAAGAAAAACTAATCAAAGTGACTCCTTGATGTGCTTCTCCCTCAATCTTGACTTGAAGCTTGAATCTTGATCTTAGTTCTTCAATCTTTGGCTTTGATATTTGATTTGTGTTGTGAATTCTCTCTCTAAGTTTTTTTGTCTCTTTTCTCCTCTCCTCCCTCTTAGGGTTTTTGTCTTCAAAATACTGTTTACGAGTTACTGTTACCCCATCGCGAGCGCCGCGGCGCTGGGGGCTGAGCACCACGGCGCTCACTTACTGTTCTAGCCGCTGCGGCGCTCAGCGTTGGGCGCCGCGGCACCCAGTCACCTGCTGCGCGCCTTTCGTATTTTGAGCGTAACGTCTTCGTTTGATGTCCGATTCGCCTCCCGTTTGTTCCTATGCATCACATTTTTCATCATACATCTATTTATGATCAAAAACCACAATTAAATAACCAAATATTTATGAGTTGGAGCAAAATACGAAAGTTAGGTAAAAATTATACTAGTGCTTTTATGCCCTTATCAGTCTTATTATCATGAAACGTGTCATTCCAAAAACCTTTAAGGCACTATTTCTGAGGAGGAAAACAATAAAAACAATTTTAAGAAAATTGAACAACACTTTTTCAAAAATAAAAAAGCTGAAACAAGTATGCTACTATCTAACCTTGTTTAAATGAGGTATAATGACAAAGGGAAAATAAGAGAGTATATCATGCTAACGTCTAATCTCACTTCAAAATTAAAGGCACTAAAGCTATAGCTATCATATGACTTGTTTATGCATCTAGTTTTGATTTCTCTTCCTATATAATACAACCAATTTAAGGTAAGCTACAACATCTAAAAGGATAAATGGACTCTTAATAAGCTCATTTCACATTATATGCAAGAAGAAGACAAATTGAAGTGAGAAAAAACTAAAAGTGCTCACTTGGCAAGTACTTCTCAAGATAAAATTGCCAATAAGAAAAGAAAAAGGAATAAAGAAAAGAAAATTACATAAGGGACTATACATAATAAGGTGAAAAAGAACAAGATTCGATTATTACTTGTTTCTTTTGTAAACAAGCTAGTCATGTGAAGAATGACTATCCCCAATACACCAAATAGTGTGTTAAGAAAGGTACACTTCTCAACTTTCTTTATTCTAAAGTTAATTTAGATTTTGTACCTAAACATAGTTGGTAGGTAGATACAAGTGCAATTGCTTACATAAGTGTGTCTATACATGATTATTTGGGAGATAGCTCCTAATTGAGGCTGAAAGATTGCATCTTTGTTGGAAACAGTGATACAGTTCCTATAAAGGCTATAGGATTATCAAATTACAGTTAAAGACTGATATTTATTTGAATTTGGATGAGATTTATTATGAACTATCATTTAGACGAAATTTAATTTTTATAACTAGTTGTAACTGTTGGTGCTGTGTGCATTTGTACTGTGCTACAGGTGAATGTGTGCATTTAAAACAATTTAAAAATTGCATGTCTCACAAGCAATACAGCAAAAATATAATACACATTAAAATAATCTCATTACACTAATGAGATTAGGAAACTCACCCTCGAAGCATGCTTTGAACAAATCTAGTTGGGACATGGTGAGCTTCCTTAAGCTAAACTAGTAACGTTCTATTTCGGAATATTTATTTGAAGCGACTATTGCTTCTAATTGTATCTCTTGGCTTTACTCTTTATACTTGTATATATATATATATATATTTATCACACTTTTTCAACAAATGGAGAAAGTCTTTCTTTTATAGCATTCATGCCATCATTTTAGTACAATAAATGATAAACATATAACAAGTATGACAAGGCATACAAAAATGCCTTATCATGCTTAAGAAGTAAAACAAACAAGTGTTGGCTGAATATAATTCAGATTAATGGCCATAAAGAAAACAAATATAGGCAGCTCATGCTTTAACATGGCCACCACATGCTTTGGCCTAATTCATCTTTTGATTGAATCAAATTCAATTCAACAGGTTTTGTTAACAACCAATAGAAAATAAACATATAACATTTTGTCATAAATTTTATTTAATGAATATTTAACAAGTATAAAATATTACAATTCAAATGAATTGTAACACAGATTAACAAAAACAAAAAAAAAATAATAATAATTATTTTATTATTTTAATAATTTTATTTATTAATGTCTTATTTAGTATCCATATAAATTATTAGTATAATTTAAGACGTACACTAGGTAGATAAAAGGATCAAGTCTTACTTGATACAATTTTAGGTTTAACACTTTAACTTTAGCTACTCTTCGAAAAACCCTAAAATAAATAAGTGACTAATTAATATAATTTAAATAAAATAACAATTATTTTATTTAAATGACAGCTACATCTACCAATGCTCAATTCAGTACCCATACAAATTATTGGCACAATTTGAGACATATACTAGGTAGATAAAAGTGTCAAGTCTTACTTGGAAAAATTTTAGATTTAACACTTAAACCTTAATTACTCCTTGAGAGACCCTAAAATAAATTCATATTTTTCGAAAACTTCCTAGATCGAACAATTTGATCCGGTGCGCTACCCACGTGCTCAATGCGTACACTTTATATAGTGAGACTCCCTAAGTTCACACATATTTTATCTCACGAAATATTTTTGTAAGTTCATAACCGATGCCCCCTCCTGCCCCACACACGTTATGGATAATACAAAATGGTGAGTTAAGCCATACAAGTTAAGGTGAATCCATATTCGTACAATCCCTCCATCATTAATATCCTGGAAGAGTAAAGTCATAGATCAACAACGTCATGTCCCGTATTACTCAACCATAAACTTATCTCTTTTGATTCGTATTCTAATAAATAATATGCGCAAATTCATTTGCAATATTATTTACTCTCTAGGAAACTCTTTCTCGGGTTAAATGCTTATGGCCATAAGACTTCCTAGAATACAACCTTAGAGTATCTGGATATATAACTCACCCATATGAGCTGACGGATCCCATATCTACACACACCGGACTCCATAAGCATCGGACCATACCCAGCGGTCAGACCATGAAAGGTCTCTGATATGTGTGGAACCTAAGTATGTTGGATCACTCATAAGCCTACCGTGATGCTTAGGTCTAGGAACCACGAATACTACTCAACTCAAAAAGACCCTCCAATGATAGATTTATGAGAAATTTATTGGAGGTCTTCATTGAGTCTAGTTCAGTATCCAGTCCTTACTAAATACATGTATATCTATACGAGCTTCCACTAAACTTATAGTTTGCTAAGATTAACCATCTGGATCATCCAGATATAGACATATACTGACCTATATTAATTGATTTCATTTGATAGACTCTGCATCGGTAGAAATAGATCAGGAACATTTAATTTGAGAACATATTTGCACAATGACATTTCCTAGCAACTCTTGTAACTATGTCATTATTAGTATATTCTCAGGTCTTTACCCCATTTCAGACAAGGTTCTAACTCTTTATACCTAATCTGAACTCCTTCAGATCAATATAATGTCTGAAATGTTACAAGCATCTTACCTAATAAAATTAATTAGCAATTTAATGAAATATTTATTTATTACATAAGTATGAAAATACAATACTCATACAAAATTAGGATGGCATATGAGCACAAATCCCAATAACTCCCACTTGCTCTAGTGTCATTCGTAGTGGTATCTAATACCTAACAATTTCACGTGTTTCTCAAACACCTTTGGAGTTAAGGCCTTATTGAATGGGTCCGCTACATTATTTACACAATCTACTCTATAAAATACAATATCTCCTCGAGCTAAGATCTCTCTAACAATGCGGTATTGTCTCTCCATATGTTTAGATCTCTGGTGTACTCTTGGCTCTTTCGCTTATGCAATGGCCCCGTTGTTGTCGCAATATAATGGGATAGGATCCACAGAACTTAGGACTATACCAAGTTCTGCGACAAACTTCTTTATCCACGTTGCTTCTTTTGCTGCTTCTAAAGATGTAATGTATTCTGCCTCTATGGTATAATCAGTTGTTGATCCCTGTTTGACACTCTTCCAACTTATGGCGACACTATTGAGAATAAACACATATCCGGATGTAGACTTTCTATCATCTGGATCAGACTGGAAGTCTGAGTCAGTGTACCCTCTTACCTCTAAATTATTTTCTCATATATGAGAAACTCATCCTTTGTGCCCTTAAGGTATTTAAGGACTTGTTTGACTGCCATCCAATAGTTGTCACCTGGATCAAACTAATACCAACTCATAACACTTACAGCCATACTGATATCAGGTCTCTACATATCATGGCATACATCAAGCTTTCAATAGTTGATGCATAAGGAATATTAGACATTTTAAACCTCTCATCTTCCTTCTGAGGACACATTTTCCTCGAAAGATGAATGCCATGTCTAAAAGGTATATTAACTGTCTTACAATTACTAAAACTGTACCTTTCTAAGATATTATCAATGTACGAAGATTGGGAGAGTCCTGTGAGCCTCCTAACTCTATCTCTATAAAGCTTTATACCCAATATATAGAAAGCCTCTCCCAAATCTTTCATGGAGAAATTCTTACTAAGGTAACATTTTACTGACTGTAACATACCAATATTATTTCCAATTATCAGTATGTCATCTACATAAAGAATTAAAAAGACAACCATGCTCCTACTGACCTTTTTATATACACATGCCTCGTCTTCATTTTTGATGAAACCAGACCCTCTGATTACCTCATCAAAATGAAGATTTCAGCTTCGAGAAGCTTGCTTAAGTCTATAAATGGACTTCTTCAATTTGCATACAGAATCAGAAGAAAGACCTTCAGGCTATTCCATAAATATCTCTTCATCGAGATATCCATTCAGGAACGCCGTCTTTATATCCATTTGCAAAATTTGAAAGTCATAGTACGCAGCAATTGCTAATAAAATCCTTATTGACTTAAGCATCACAACTGGTGCAAAGGTTTTCTCAAAATCAATCCCTGATATTTGAGTATAACCTTTTTCTACCAAACGGGCCTTGAAGGTCTCTATCTGTTGGGTGTGTTGTACAAATTAACCAGGATACTTGCATGTGGGTTGTGTTCATCATACAAACAATATACATATCTCATACACATATGTGCACAGCGGAAGATTAAATACAATGAACACAGAAAATACATATTTGATTAAACTAAAATTCGAGATTGAGAAATATCACCATTGAAACCTTTGGATTAATTTGCTTGAAGTCCACCATGAAATGAATCTTTGATCAATTCTAGCAATCAACTAGGGTGGGTTTGATTGTCTAGAATGGTAGCATCTTAATCCAGCAATATGTTTAACTCTTAAACATGATTCAAAGTTAAACTATTTAACTTAATCAATTTTATTTTTCCTTTTATTCAACTCTTGAATAATTAAAACAAATATCCTTTTTAGTTATTACATTTAGTAACCATTAATTCAATTTGTTTTGTTGTTTTAACACTTAAAACACCAAACAAAGAATTCCAATTTCTTAAATTGAAATGGTTCCCTAAATGCAAAACCTAAAATCTAAAACAATTTCAAAACTTCATCATTTTCAATTTCATTTCACTTTATATATATTAATGCATAAATTCCAAACTAATTTGAATTTCATTTGCATTTCATTTGGCCTAACCTAACCTTAGTTAATATTTAACCATAGTTAGATTATTTTAACTAAACCTTTAAGTTAATAAATATTTAATTAATTTAACCATAGTTAACTAACTTAACTATGGTTAGGTTAACTTTTACTTAACCTTTAAGTAAGGTTAACTTAACTTAATCATATGGTTAACTTTTAACCTTAGTTAAGTTAAATACTTTATTTAACAATTAAATAAATAAATATTTATTTTAATTATTTAACAATTAAATAAACATAAAGTGAAATTACTATTATATCCTTACTCGGTTACCAAGTTAACCTAAAGTGAGTCCCACCATTTACCATATACTTTAGTTAACATAACCTTAGTAATTGCTGAATTATACTGTATTGAACAATCCAATACGGTACACTGCCCAAGTGCTCAAAGAGTACATTTCATATTGGGACTCTCTAGGTCCACACCCGATTTGTCAAATGGAACTATTCCATTAATCCGTAATCGATGCCCCACGCACACGTTACGAATATTACAAATCAGCGTGTCAGACCATACAAGTTGAGGTCATAACGTATACGTATAATCCTTCCATCATTTATATCCTGGATGTGCGGGGATATAGATCTGCACCGTCAAATCTCCATTTACTCATCCATAATCTTATCTCCAGATTCGTATCTTGATAAACAATATAGCAAAAGTGTTTGCGTATATTATTTAACCCTGTAGGAAACTCTTTTCCCGGGTTTATACTTGTGGCCACAAGACTTTATGAAATACAACCTCGGAGCATCGGATATACAACTTACCTACGTAAGCTGACGGATCCCGTATCTACGCACACCGGACTCCATGAGCATCGGACCATACCCAGTGACACATAGCGGTCAGACCATGAAAGGTCTCTGACATATGTGGAACTAAAGCATGATGGATCACTCACAAGACACCGTGGCGCTCAGGTCAAAGGACCACGAATACTACTCAACTCGAAAGGACCTTCATTTGACGGTTTCATAGGATATCTATTGGGGTCCTCATGAGTCTGTTCAGTATCTAGTCCTGACTATATACCCGCATGCCTATACAAGCTCTAAGCTCATGGTCAGCTAAAAACAACTATCTGAACTAGTCAGATATAGACATACACTAATCTATATATTGTGAATTCACCAATAGACCCGCATTGGTGATCATAGATCAGGAACATTATATTTGAGACATACTTACATAATGATATTTCTTAGCACCTATTGCAACTCTTTGCAACTATATCATTACAAGTATACTCTCAAGTCTTTGTCCCATTATAGATAAGGTTCTAACTCTTTAGACCTCACTGACTCTTATAACCTGCTAATTCTTAACAGTGCTAACTCTTAGCATTTATAACTCTCAGCTTTGATAACTATTAGTTCTGATCTAAACTCATTTAGATCAAATCTGAACTCTTTCAGATCAAACAATGTCTCTAATGTTACAAGCATTATACCATATTAATATGATATTAACAATCTTTATTCGAAATGTTTATTGTATAAATATTAACAATTAATATTCATACAATATTGGAATGGCACGTGAGCACCAGCTCCAACACTATCTTCCCATCGGGCCCACGCTTCTGCTTGTAAACCCATTTACAACCAATAGGAACTATTCCTTCGGGAAGCTCAACCAAGTCCCAGACTTGGTTTTGATGCATAGAGTGAATTTTAGATTTCATGGCATCTTGCCATTTTCCCGAATCAATATCCAATATTGCCTCTCTGTAGGTTAAATGATCACTTTCTTCCACTAAGAAAATCTCAAAGGTACCTTTAAGTATCATACCATACCTTTTAGGTTGCCTCGATATTCTTTGTGACCTACGTAAAGGGTGTGTAAACTGTAATTTACTCGATTGAGCCTGTGTTTCCATCTTTGGTTCATTTTGATTGAATTCATCAAGATCAATCTTTCTACAATCCCCACGATCTATGAGAAAATGTTTCTCTAGAAAAGTGGCATTCTGAGCAATGAACACATTTTGTTCCTCGGGATCATAGAACTGGTATCCCATTGAGTTCATAGGATAACCAATGAACCGATACTTATACCCCCTGGGTGCAAGTTTATCATGTTGTGTAACTTTTACATAAACAGGACAATCCCAAATCTTAAATTATTTAAGACTTGGATTCTTTCCAGCCCATATCTCATAGGGAGTGAAAGTAATGGCTTTAGATGGAACTCTGTTCAATACATAAACAGCAGTATGTAGAGCATAGCCCTAAAGATATTCAAGGAGATCAGTAAAACTCATCATCGATCGGACCATATCTAATAAAGTCTGATTCCTCATCTCTGAAACACCATAGTGTTGTGGAGTAACTAGAGGACTATATTGAGCAAGAATTTCATTCTCCTTTAAATAATCTAGAAATTCACTACTTATGTATTCACCGCCTCGATCTGATCGAAGGCATTTGACATACATACCAGTTTGTTTCTCTACTTCAAGTCTATAGTCCTTGAACTTTTCAAAGGTTTCAGACTTGTGTCTCATAAGAAACACATAACCATGTCGTGACAAATCATCAATAAAGGTTACAAAGTATCAATAACCATGTCGTGCCTCCTCTAGGGTGGCTTCATCAGACATTCCTGTGGGCATACACTGATCTATCACATATCCACATTTTTCAAAATTGAGAACAATTCTCAAATTCATCAACCAGTCTCTATAGTTTTCTGTGCCTTTAAGTTGGTTTGCATCCCATATGCGTGCCAACGGACTAGATGAAGTCATTTTATCTTCACAAGAGAAAATAAAAGATGTTAGCAAAAAATAAATATTTCAATCGCTAATTTTTGTTTTAGATTAAGAATATAATCAAATTATAGATTTTTTTAAATCTAGAAACACCCTCCCGCTGCATTATATAATCCCTTAAATCTCTTAAAAGGGAAAACAACAAATTTAAACTCTTTAAATTGTACAGCAGGAAGTAGATCCATTTGGCATTTTACTCAGGCCTCACACTTTAGCAATATTGGCCATTGTAAAATCCAAAAGGTAGACAACTCTTATCAATTGCATTTTATGCAACTCTTATCACTGATCCTAAATACACCTTATCCTCGCTTTTTAGCAATATTGGATAAGTGTATTTCAAATTAACTTGTCAATAATCAAATATATATTATTAATACTACCCTCACACTTTAGCAATATTGGGCAATACTTTCGAATATATTTGTCTCATCTTATGTTTAATCGGCATAGTCAAAATCACACCGACTAAAACCCTCACGCTTTAGCAATATTGAAAAACTCTGATATGACCTGACTAATACCATATTGACAAGACGGATCAACGTGTAACATTATCTCATAATGATACACAATTAAATCTTATTAAGAAAGATTACTTATTTCTATCCTCATCTCATGGGGCCGTGATTCTTAATCACACATTTATTTTATGCAAACACAACTAACCCCCACCAATAGGGCTCCCATTGTGATTAACCATACAAACAGATAGCCAATAATATTTATCACATTTATAACGATTATAAATTACAAAAAATAAACCATTTATTTTTAAACTCTAAAAAATAAATATTTAAAGTAACCGACGTAGTTAAATTATGCCACGTACACTCTAAATATAAGCACACAAAGCGATGCTCTGATACCAATTTTGTTGGTGCTGTGTGCATTTGTACTGTGCTACAGGTGAATGTGTGCATTTGTACCGTGCTACAGGTGAATGTGTGCATTTTAAACAATTTAAAAATTGCATGTCTCACATGCAACGCAGCAGAAATATAATACACATTAAAATAATCTCATTATACTAATGAGATTATGGAACTCACCCTCAAAGCGTACTTTGAACAAATCGAGTTGGGACGTGGTGGACTTCCTCGAGCTAGACTAATAACCTTCTATTTCAGAATATTTATTTGAAGCAACTATTGCTTCTAACTATATCTCTTGGCTTTACTCTTTATACTTGCATATATATATATTTTGATCACCCGTTTTCAACAAATGGAGAAAGGCTTTCTTTTATAGCATTCATGCCGTCACTTTAGTCCAATAAATGATAAGCATATAATAAGTATGACAAGGCATGCAAAAATGCCTTATCATGCTTGAGAAGTAAAAAAAACAAGTGCTAGCCGAATATAATTCAAATTAGTGGCCATAAAGAAAAAATATATAGAAAGCTCATGCTTTAACATGGCCACCACATGCATTGGCCTAATTCATATGCACGCAAACACCATCTGTTGAATTGAATCAAATTCAATTCAATAGGTTTTGTTAATAACCAATAGAAAATAAACATATAGCATTTTGTCATAAATTTTATTTAATGAATATTGAACAATTATAAAAGATTACAATTCAAATGAATTGTAACACGCATTAACAAAAACAAATTATTATTATTATTTTAATAGTTTTATTTATTAATGTCTTATTTAGTACCCATATAAATTATTGGCATAATTTAAGACATATACTAGGTAGATAAAAGTATCAAGTCTTACTTGATACACTTTTAGGTTAAACACTTAAATCTTAACTACTCTTCGAGAGACCGTAAAATAAATAAGTGACTAATTAATATAATTTAAATAAAATAATAATTATTTTATTTAAATGGTAGCTACATCTACCAATGGTCAATTCAGTACCCATACAAATTATTGGCACAATTTGAGACATATACTAAGTAGATAAAAGTGTCAAGTCTTACTTGGAAAAATTTTAGATTTAACACTTAAACCTTAGTTATTCCCCGAGAGACCTTAAAATAAATTCATATTTTTCGAAAACTTCCCAGATCAAACAATTTGATCCAGTGCACTACCCACGTGCTCAATGCGTACCCTTTATATAGTGAGACTCTCTAGGTTCACACCATTTTATCTCACGAAATATTTTTGTAAGTTCATAGCCGATGCCACACACACATGTTATGAATAATACAAAATGGCAGTTAACCATACAAGTTGAGGTGAATCCATATTCGTACAATCACTCCATCATTAATATCCTGAAAGAGTGGAGACATAGATCAATATCATCAAGTCCCCTATTACTCAACCATAAACTTATCTTTTTTTATTCGTATTCTAATAAATAATCTACGCAAATTCCTTTGCAATATTATTTACTCCACAGAAAATTCTTTCCCGAGTTAAATGCTTATGGCCATAAGACTTCCTAGAATACAACCTTAGAGCATTTGGATATTTAATTCACCCATATGAGCTGACGGATCCCATATTTACACACATCAAACTCTATAAGCTTCAGACCATACCCAGCGACATCCAGCGATCAGACCATGAAAGGTCTCTGATATGTGTGGAACCTTAAGTATGTTGGATCACTTATAAGCCTACCGTGGTGCTCAGGTCTAGGAACCACGAATACTACTCAACTCAAGAAGACCCTCCAATGACAGATTTATGAGAAATCTATTAGAGGTCTTCATTGAGTCTAGTTCAGTATCTAGTCCTTACTAAATACATGTATATCTATACGAGCTTCCACTAAACTTATAGTTTGCTAAAATTAACCATCTGGATCATTTAGATATAGACATACACTGACCTATATTAATCGATTTCATTTGATAGACCCTGCATCAGTGGAAATAAATCAGGAACATTTAATTTGAGAACATATTTGCACAATGACATTTCCTAGCAACTCTTGCAACTATTTACAACTATGTCATTGTTAGTATATTCTCGGGTCTTTGCCCCATTTCAGACAAGATTCTAACTCTTTAGACTTAATCTGAACTCCTTCAGATCAATATAATGTCTGAAATGTTACAAGCATCTTACTAATGAAATTAATTAGCAATTTAATGAAATATTTATTTATTACATAAGTATGAAAATACAATATTCATACAAAATTAGGATGGTACATGAGCACAAATCCCGACAGTAACAAATCAGGATATTCTTGTTTATTCAAAAATAATAAGTTTAGTCTCCATCAAAATTCAAATCTTACTGGTATTGGTTCTCTGATTAATAATATTTATAAATTAGATAATCATGCCTCTTGTAATGAAACCTTGCATGTTAATAAATAGGATACAAAGTGAAAGTTAACTAATGAGAATTTCACTATACTATGACGTAAACATTTAGGACATTTCTCTAAACATAGAATAGAAAGACTTGTGTCAGATGGAATTCTTGTTTCTCTTAATTTAATAAATTTTAAAGTCTGTATATGAGGACATTAAAGGAAAGTAGATAAATAATAGAAAGTTAGGTGTCAATAAGAGCAATAGCGTCTTATAACTAATGCATATTGCTATTTGCAGACCATTCCTTATAGCTTCTTAGAATGGCCAATAGTATTTTATTACATTCATTGACAACTATTCTCGTTATGGGTACCTTTACTTGATTCATGAGAAGTTTCAATCTCTGGATGTGTTTAAGATTTTCAAAGTTAAAGTTAAAAATTAACTTAGTAAGAAAATTAAAATTGTTAATGGTCACTATGCGGGGTGAATACTATAGAAGATATGATGGATTAGGTGAACAACGTCCAAGACCTTTTGCAAAATTCCTAGAGGGATGCGGTGTTTTCCCATAATACATAATGCCTGAGAAACCAAACATGAATGGTGTTGTTGGGAGATGAAATCGAACACTTAAAGACATAGTAAGAAGTATAATTAGTCATTCTTCTTTACCTGAGTCAATTAAGGGAGAAGCATTAAAGACTATAGTTTATATTCGTAATAGAGTTCCAAGTAAATTAGTATCTAAAAGAGTTGTGAACTAACAAAAAGCCTAGTATTAGGCACTTGCATGTCTAGAGTTGTCCAACTGAAGCTAGGTCGTACAGGCCTAATGGAAATAAACTGGCCTCAAGAATAGTAAGTTACTATTTTGTTGGATACTCTAGAGGATTGAGGGGTTTCAAGTTTTATAATGTTAAGTTTCTTGAGGATGTTGAATTTGGGGGAGTTGCGTTTGGGGGAGGGGATAAATAAGGTTATAGATATTGTCTTTGAAAAGGAATGTATTTCTTTTCCTACAATTGCTATTGATAATGGTCAGAGTATTTTATTTAACATTATTCAAAATGTACATCTAGAAATATAAGATAATATACAAGAACTCTCAATCCAAAATGAAGAATTTGCTCATGTTCATAAAGAGTAAACTCAACAACCTAAAGAACAAATGCCTTTGAAGATCCACTAGAGAAAGGAGAAGTGCAATTTTGGATTATTATATTGTCTATCTCTAAGAACATGAGTTTGATATAAGACTAAAAAACGATCCAATCAATTTCAATCAAGCCAAACAAAGTTCTAATGCTCAAATTCGATTGAGGCCATAGAGGATGAGATGAATTCCATGAAAGACAATGATATTTGGGATCTTGTTGAGTTGCCCAAAGGTCCAAAACCCATTGGTTGTAAATGGATATTTAAGACTAAGAGGGATTTAAAAGGCAACATCAAAAGATATAAAGTGTGTCTTATTGCTAAAAATTTCACTCAAAAGGAAGGCATTGATTACAAAAAGACTTTCTTTACGATGTTAACGAAAGACTCTTTTAGAATCATCATGGCACTTGTAGCTCATTTTAATTTGAAGTTATAACAAATGGACATAAAGACTATATTTCTCAATAGTGACATTGAAGAAACGATATATATGGTGCAAGTATAAAACTTTATGACTAGAAACCTAAAGAATATAGTCTATAAATTAAAGAAGTCCATATACGGTCTCAAGCAAGCATTTTGTCAATGGTATCAAAAGTTTCATCAAGTGATTACCTCATTTGGTTTTGAGAAAAATGCAATTGATGAATGCAAATATCATAAGTTCAATAAGAGTAAGTTTATCTTCCTAGTTTTATATGCCGATGACATATTACTTACAAGCAGCGATATAGGCTTATTACATGAGACTAAGAGATTTCTATCAAAGAGTTTTAAGATAAAAATTCTTGGAAATGTATCTTTAGTATTAGGAATTCAAATACATTGAGCTCGCACTCAACGTATCCTTGGGTTATCACAAAAGAACTGTATCGATAAGGTGCTTAGAGGTATGGCATGAAAGATTATGCACCAAGAGATATATCTGTTGTTAAGAGTAATAAGTTCAATCTTAGGCAATGCCTCAAGAATGAGATTAATTAAAAAGAGATGTACAAATTCCCTTATGCATCAGTAGTAGGGAGTCTTATGTATGCTCAAGTATATACATGTCCAGATATTATGTACATTATTAGAATGTTAGGCAGATATTTAATTAACCAAAGGATGGATCATTGGAAAGTAGCCAAACAAGTTATACAATATTTATAGAGAACAAAATATTACATGCTCATATATAGGAGATCCAAAAGATTGAAAATCATGGGATATTCTAACTCCAATTTTGTTAAATGCCTAGATATTAAGAGATTTATATCATGTTATATATACCTTGGTCGGAGGAGCTATTTCATGGAAGCCAAATTTATAACTTATTTTGAGACATTAAATCATAAGATACGGTTGCGAAATTTTATCACAGGGCTGCGAATTGTCAATAGTATTAAAATACCAATAAAAACATGTTGTGATAATAAAGTCACAATGATGTATTCCCATAATATAAGTTCTTCAAAGTCTAAACACACCAACATCAAGTTTCTGGTTGTTAAAGAAAAAATTTAGAGTCAACAAGTATCGATGGAACACATTGGTATAAATTCTATGATTGCGGATACGCTCACCAAAGGGTTACCACTCAAGGTATTTCATAAGCATATTGTTTTTATGAGTGTTGTATTATTTAATGATGTGCATGAAAGTGGAACTTTGTTATTTGATGTTCATTTGGTTATGACATATTTATGTTTTGTTTTATATAGAATAAAGTTTGATGGATTATTTGTTAAAACTGTGAATTAAGGTTGCACTTTCTACTGCGGTTTTGCATAAAATTTAGAAATTATTTTGTATTTTCTTTTACAAGTTTACATAAAGTTTAAAAAGTATTTAACACGTCGGAGTTATAAAATAGGACTAGTTGGAAATAGACATGTTTAAGATCATATTTAATATAATTTCTATATTACACATCCATATTTAATTTATGTCATCAATTATATTAATATGGTGACCATTAATGGGTCTAGTTGTGAATATATATAGCGAAGGCCACTTTGATCTCATATTAATATAGTTAATGGACCAAATTATATATAAGGAGATATTTCAAGGTAAGATGGTATTTATTATGCACATTTAGGTTTATAATATATAATTATTTTCAAATCACATATGTGGTCTAAGTGGGAGATTATTAGATTTTATTATTTCCTTTATGTTAGCTCACATATTAACAATAATTATACATTATAGGCTATCTTAAATAAGGGTCAATTTAAATGATCTGACTGGGCTATAGAGACATCTAATTTGATATAAACTTATCATGTGTAGAAATTTAATACTAATTGAATTATAACTAATGGGATTGTACTTTAAACTAATATATAAAGACCACTTTTAGGGTTGTAGTCTCCACATCAAATTATTAGATATAGAGCTCTTCTCTAATTTTTTATCATATAAAGAACTCAATTGAGCACTATATAGATTTGATTGTGGAATGTTACTATACTCTTAGTTCTTATTCAAGGCTATTGATCTTTAAGTTCTAATCACTATGAATTTCTCAAGTATATTTTTCTTAACGTCCATCCTAATAATTTAATATGATAGATCTTGAGTTATATTTATATGGATATTAATCCTAATTATAGCTATGTTTAATAAAAAGGAGTTTGTAAAGTCGCACAATTTGATGTTGCTGGGAAAGGTGCTTACATGTTAAATAAAAATCTCGAGTATTTTGACCGACTTATTGCTCTACTATATACTTCCATTTAGAGGGACAAGCAGCTTGTATAGTTGGGATTGGCCAGAGGCAAAGACAAGCATTCAGTTTAAGAGATGGTGAAACAGTAAGAAATAAGCAACTTAATACCTGTTCAAGGATCTGGAGGAACATATTTGCCTGTGCTTTAAGACTATCAATTGGGCGAGGTCCTTGTTGCCTCAAGAGATCGATCTTCACCAAACTCATAGTCCCTATCTGATTCAAGTTATTTATTTTTTTCTAAGTTCTTTTTACAGATATATTATCCAATTTTAATGTGTTCCCCAACCCTTGGTAGAGTATTATGCCCTTCTTCTGACACTGGGCTTTGTGTCATTTCTGCATAGATCAAGTTGGCAATGCAAAAATCTTCAAGCAAAAACACTTGGTTTGTTCGTTAACAGTTCAACCACCTTTTTCACTTATTTAACTTTTGTTAAATTTTGTGTCTCAATAGTTGATTTCTTGACATACAAATGGATGATGTTCATTTACTTTTAATAATAGTGGCATTCACTTTCTTATGTTGATCTGGGATCTTGTATAGGATAATGTTGTAACGTTTACATGTAACAATATAATATATCATTTTAGAAATATTATCTTGAAAGTGCACTGTGCGTGGGGCAAGCGTATACATTTTAATTTTTGATTACACATCATACATGCATAATTAAGTGCAGCGAAACATAAATAAATATTTCATTACACTAATGAAATATCAGAGAACTCACCCTCGAAGAGTGCTTTGTACAGTTCTAGTCAAGGACTCGGTGGGATCTTTTAAACTAGAACAATAGCCTTGTTACTTGTCAAAATATTTTGGTTGAAGCAACTTTTGCTTCAGAATATCTCTCAGACCTCTAAGTAATATTACTTATAATCATTAGCCTTAGAAAACTTATCTTCGAATCAATTACAATTTGAGATGACATGAGTTTGGCTATTCATAGCCAAGCCACCTTACTTTTGGCTAATGAAAAGCCAACAATTATTAGCCATTTATAAGCATGACAAGGATCAATTTTATCCTTATCATACTTAGTAAAAATTGGTGAATCACTATAAAGAGGTGCTGGCGAAATTGTTACTTCAATTGATAGCTAATTACACCTTAATATATTGTCACCACTTGTTAAAACTAAAGCATGACAAAGCATGCTTCCATTTGCAAATGGAATGGCCGAATCAATGAAAACTTGATTGCCTTGCTCCTTTAAAAAACTACCACTTCATGCTTAACTTCAAGCATGACAATGCCATCTTTAAGTTTCATTTTCATTTTTGACATAAATAAATTTTAGCTTTCAAATCCTTTATAAGCAAAATATCATTAACAACCCTTTGGCCAATTAAATATTAACATTTAACAATAAATTAGACCAATAAAATTATGCCATGTGTCATACCCTAACAAATTAATGGCATAAAATGTGACATCTAATAGAAAGGTTAAAGTGGCAAGTCTCACTTATCAAGATCTCGGGCTTAACACTTAAACCCTATGATCTCCTTGAGAGACCTTAAAATAATTTCAAATTTTGGAGAACTTCCCAAATTAAACTATTTAATTTGGTGCGCTACCCTAGTGCACAACGAGTACACTTTATATAGTGAGACTCTCTAGGTTCACACCCATTTAGTCTTACGAAAAATTTTCATAAGTCTATAACGATGCCTCACACATACATTATGGAAATAACAAAATAGCGTGTTGAACTATACAAGTTGAGGTTAATATATATTCATATAATCCCTCCATTATTTATATCCTGGAAGAGCGAAGACATAGATCATCACCGTCAAGTCTCTATATGCTCAACTCTATAAGTTATCTCCAGATTTGTATTCTCATAAATAATATCCGCAAACTTTTTGTGATATTAGTTCTTACATGGGAAACATTTTTCTCTGGTGAATTACTTATGACCATAAGACTTTTAGAAACATAATCTTAGAGCATGTGGATATACTCTCATATCTATATATACTGAACTCCATTAGAATCGGACTATACCTAGCAACACCTAACTATTAGACCATGAAATCCATCTTTTTGATATAATATTAATTTGATATAATATTAATATATATATAAGGAATCCTTCAGATAATTCAGATCGAAGCAATTACATGTCCGATTAAGGGTCTATATGACATGACTGATCACTAGAAATACTCCAACACTCTACGTTTGTAATATATTCCATACATCACACTAGATAGATATCAATTTCACAGAATACAATTCACTTTCAAGATGCCTTGGTGGTGAAATAGTAGACATGTGGACTTAAAATCTCGTGCTAAAGATCGCAGAGGTTCGAGTCCTCTTCATGGTATAATATTAAGAATACTATTTGAATTGGAATAAGTTTGGCGGTGGATCACGAAATCTTGGTGATCTTCTCTATCTAATAAATAGGAAGTCTGCTTTAAAATCGTTTGCCTTGCTTCAACCGCCGAACTTATTCCAATTCAAATAGCATTCTTAATATTATGCCATGAAGAGGACTCAAACATATACTTCAACAGGAATCACACAAGGGAAGATTGATACAATATAAACCTCTAGTAAAATACCCGCATATAACCTAACAGATAAAGTACGTTACATAGTCTATTTTAGGGATTTATGACTTACCTATTCAGTGACTTTGGTACTGGATGTTCCCAAAATTGGTATTATCGAGTCAGGTGAATTCAATAATAAACTCCTATTGGCATTCCAGCCTTCCTTCCCCTTTTAGAACCTATCCAAAAGAGAATCCAGTATTTCTTCTTCTTGGTCATGAATATCTAAAGAGGGCAAACCTAAGTATGGTAGATCACTCATAAGTCCACCGTGGTACTCAGGTCAAGGGACCATGAATACTCCTCAACTCAAAAGGATCATCCCTTAACAGCTTTATAAGATGTCTATTGGAGATCCTATTTGAGCCTATTCAGTACTCAATCCTCATTGAATACCCGCATATCTATATGAGCTTCCATTAAGCTCATGGTTTGCTAAGACTAACCATCTGAACCATCTAAATATAGACATACACCAATCTATTTTAAATAAGGTTTCCACGTACAGGTCTGCATTACTACAAATAGATCAGGAACATTACATTTGAAACCATACTTGTACAATGACATTTCTTAGTAATATGTGCAACCTTTTGTAACTATATCATTGCTAGTATACCCTTGGGTCTTTGTCCCATTTCAGACGAGGCTCTGCCTCTTTAAATTCAGCTGACTCTTATAACCTACTAACTTTTAGCAGTACTAACTCTTAGCAATTATAACTCTCAGCGCAACTAACTCTTAACGCTAGTCCAAACTCCTTTGAACTAGATCTAAACTCCTTCAGATCATAAAATATCTGAAATGCTATAAGCATCTGACCATATATATAATATTAATGATTTTTTACAAAATACTTATTGTATAAATATTAAACAATTAATATTCATACAATATTGGAATGGCACGTAAGCAACAGTTCCAACATATCTTTCCTCTTGAATAAACAATATCATATCATTTTAGAAATGCTATATATCTTTCCTCTTGCTTGATATTCTTAGCATTTTTGAAGTAGCCACCAATCTTTTCATTTTGAAGGTATTAGTAGAAAAGTAGTGTGGAAATAATGATTAAAATCATGATGTGAAGGATTTAGACTCGAGCTAATGAAAGAGGGATATGTGGTAAAGGTATGAAAACAAAAGAAGAAGAAACACAAGGCATTATATAAACATCACAATTGTAGAAAGCTACCGCCGTGGCGACAATTTCAATATCTAGAATATGATTCAACTCGAACGAACACTACAGCTATAGAAAGCCACAACTACATTGATAATTTTAGTAAGCCTAGCACTCAAACGTTAGGTTCTTATCGTCCCAGCATTATCACTTTTATATCAGAGCCCATGTGTTTTGAAGCTAAACGCTGCAGTGTTAATGCGATCTGTCCTGATTTTAGAAGACTCCTAAGTTGATTCAAACACCTATATTGTTCTAACCCGATTTATGGTTAACTTATGACATATATAGGATACATAAGAGCCTAAGTTTTTGCTTGAAAATATATCACCAACATAGAGGAATTATGAGTAGCAATTAAAATCACTTTTAGAGAGAGAAAGGGTTCTTAGTGATTCTTGGTAGAGAATTCTTTGTGAGTTCTTATTGATTCAATAAAAGAAGCAAAATCTTGATCTGTCGTGGACGTAGGCAATTGCCGAACCACGTAAATATTTGTGTGTGCTTTCTTCATTTGTGCGTTCTTCCTTTATGTTACAATTTCATACTTGGTGAAGTGTTTTCGTCAACAAACTGGTATCTGAACTTAGTTTAGCAATCATAACCATACACAAGTATGGAGTGAAAAAATTCAATGGAGAAAATGACTTCAAAATGTGGAAGGTTAAAGTTATGGCTTTGTTAGTGAGCCAAGGGTTAGATTCGTCCCTTGAGGAGACTGCAACTCTGTCCAGCGATGAGAAAAAGCCTAAGACGTCCAAATTTGAAGCAGATAGAGATGCCATTGAAAAGAAGGCTCATAATACAATCGTTCTGTTATTGAGCGATGAGGTATTGAGGAAAGTTACTGAAGAGAAGACAATTATTAGTCTTTAAAAAAGCTCAACGACCTTTATATGATAAAGCCACTAGCAAATTATATGCACATTAAGTGATGCGAATTAGGTTGTTAAGGCTTCACAAGATTCGTTGAGCATCCTTGGGGGTCCAATGACAATGGCAAAAACTAAGAAAATAAAGAAAGCATTAAAATGGCTAATTGAGCACATCTCCAATTCATACTTTATTCAAGACACTAATATGAACGAATTGAGTGTTCAAGATAATCAATGCCTTGTCAATATTATTCAAGTTTTTTTAAGTAATCTGAAGTAATTTATATAAAGACAAAATAAGATGCATATCAATTTAGGAAGGAAGATCTGGTATCACTGTTCACGTATTATTGTTCATATGTCACTATTCACGTATTACTGTTCATGCAACTTTGTTATCCTTTTTTTCTTTTTTAATTCTTAGGTTAAATTTAGAAACAAGGATACAGAAATATTTGTTTCCTCAATATGCTTGTTATTTATTCCTACTTTTGTAATCAATTCCTACTTTTGTAATCAATTCCTACTATAACTTAGGATTTTATTTATTTTTTCCTTTTATACTCTTGGTAAATTTGGCTATATAAGGCCCTGTAACCCTAAGGAGAATTCGTAGTTTTAACATTAATAATAGTTAGAATTTTCGTTTAGTTCTTCAAAGAAATTTTCAGAACTTATCAAGATTTAATTTTATGGTGTTCATCTTGAATTATTACTCATAATCTTTCTGCTCTTTCTTGAGTGTGGCATCTACCCTAATTTTTTATATATTTGGTTCTTATTTCATTATAGATAATGGTCAAGGTCCTTTGTTTTTGTTTATTTACGAATCTGAATTAAAACGATCATTGGCAAAGGAACTTCATTGAGTGTCAAGTCTCACTTTTCTTTGTGAGGTTTACATCAATTAGTATCAAAGCTTAAGCTCTAAATCAGGTTTAATCTATCATTTATTTTCATTGTTTATTCTTCTTTTAAATTTTGCACTATTTGTTCTATTCCCTTGAATCTGCAACCTATCATTTTTATTTCTTCTTCACCGCAACCTTAACCTTTTTCTTCATCCTAATTTATTCAACTTCTGTTATTTATCATTACATATAAGTAAAAAAAAAACATAAAGAAAAAATTCAAAAAAAAAAAGAAGTATAAAAAAATTTAGATTCAAAGATTTCAAGTTGCTATTTTGAATTTGAAAAAAAAATAGAAATCTAAATTAGATGAAGTGTTGTTTGCTATTTAAATTTTTTTGCGTATAGTATAAATTCTTCCTGTACAAGTTGGCTTAAAACAAAACAACAACCCTAACTTGCATCAAAATTCATATTTCTTTTTGTTTTTCTTTTTACTTCTTAAATTCTGTCTATTCTTTAACCTTTGCATTTAATCCATTCTCATTCTTAATGATGTGATTCGTTGAGATTGGATTGTTACAAGGTAATTTTGATTAAGTTTGTTAAGTTTAGTAAAGAACTAACGATGAGACGAAATAATGGAAAAAAGCGAGAGTGTGTGAGCTCATAAGAGGGTAAAAACTAAATTTGAGTAAACACGAGTGTGAGTGTTATCAATCTAGAGAGAAAACACGTTACGGAGTGTTTGTGAGCTTTTCTAGCCTTTTTTTTGTAGGTTATTAAACATGTTTCAAGAAAAAGATAAAGGCTCATCTAATAATGCTCAGGAAAAGATAAATTTCAAGCTCTTCTTTATGTCCTTAGAAAAAAATTTAATTGATTGAATTGAGGTTTGATGAGGTGAATGAGAGAATAGATAAAGTTAAATCTAGTTTACAAATGGGTAGCCAGCTAAAGCTCCTAATGTGCAACGAAGACAAAGGAATACACTCAGGTATGATTATGAAAATACTATGAGGATGGCCTAAATGATGATGATCATGCCTTTAATGTTAATTTAGATAGATTTAGGCATAGAAATTGAGATAGAGGAGTTAGATATAGGGATAGGATTGACAACAACTTAGAAAGTATTAAGATGAAAATTCCATCTTTCTAAGGAAAAAATAATCCTAAAACATATTTGGAATTGGAGAAAACATGGAATTAGTATTTGATTGTCACAACTACTCTGAATTAAAAAAAAAAAGTAAAATTGGCCGCCATAGAGTTTACTAACTATGTTATTATTTGGTAGGATCAACTTGTTTTAAGTAGGAGACGAAATCATAAAAGACCCATTAAAACATGGGAAAAGATGAAGGCTATTATAAAGAGATGATTCATTTCAAATCATTACTATAGAGACTTATTTCAGAAGTTGCAAAGCCTTACTTAAGGGTCTAAAAATGTTGAAGACTACCACAAGAAGATGAAAATAGCCATGATTCGAGCCAATGTAGAGGAGGACCAAGAAGCTACTATAGCTAGGTTCTTAGTTAGTTTAAACCATGATATTACAAACGTGGTGGAGTTACAAAATTATGTTGAGTTGAATAACTAGGTACATGGCTATAAAAGTGGAGCAACAATTGAAAAGTAAGGGTTCCACACAAATTGGGAAGAATTCAGGTTCTTCTTCAACATGAAAACTGAATTGGAGCAAAAAGGATAAAAAGCCTAATTTCAAGCCTAAGGCCAAAACCTCTAAAAGTGTTTGAGGATATGTCATATTGCATCAAGCAAACAAAAAAGTGATGATATTGAAATATGATGGTGATATTGGGATTAAAGGTAAATCTGATGATGAGTTCATGCCACTTTTGGAGGATTCAAGTGACATTAAGTATCTAGTTGATAGAGAGCTTTTGGTTGCAAGAAGAGCTCTTAGTATGCAAATCAAAGAAGATAAGATGGTACAACATGATAACATTTTTTATACTATATGCCATGTCAATAATAAGGTATGTAGTATGATTATCGATGGGGAAGTTGTACTAATATAGCTAGCACTAATTTAGTGGAAAATTTGAATTTGATAACTTTGAAACATCCTAGGCCATATAAGCTATAATGGTTTAATGATTGTGGAGAAGTTAAAATAAATAAACAAGTGCTGGTTGGATGAGGTTTATGTGATGTAGTGCCAATGCATGTAGGACATATTCTTTTGGGGTGACTATGGCAGTATGATAGGTATGTAATTCATAATAGTTACACCAATAGGTACTCTTTTGTAGTTAGTGAAAATTTAATTACTTTTGTACCTTTAACCCCAAGATAAGTGTATAAAGATCAAGTGAAGTTGAAAAGAGAAAGTGTTATAAAAAAATTGAGTGAGAATTCAAAAACAAGAGAGGCTAAAAATAAAATAAGAGAAAAATAAAGTGAAAAATGAAAGGAAGTTTCAGTTAGTAAAGAGAAAAAGCAAGTGAATTTCTATACAAGAGAAAGTGAGATAAAAAGGGTTTGATTTTAAATCAGTCTATGATTATACTTTTATACAAAGAGGCTTGTTTCAATATTAATGAACTTAACTCTTCTTTGCCTATTGTTATAGTTTCTCTTTTATAGAAATTTGATGATGTGTTTTCTGAAAAATACCTAATAGTTTACCACCAATAAAGGAAATTGAGCATCAAATCAACTTTATATTTGGAGCATTAATTCCTAATAGGCCAACCTATAGAAGCAATCCTAATGAGATAAAAGAACTTCAAGGGCAAGTTAATGAGCTAGTGAAAAAAGGGTATGTGCGTGAAAGCATAAGTTCTTGTGCAGTTCTAGTATTGCTTGTGCCTAAGAAGGATGAATCATGGAGGATGTGTGGTAATTGTCACGCCATCAACAATATCACTGTAAAGTATAGATATCCCATTCCTAGATTAGATGACATGTTTGATGAATTGCATGGTTCTTGTGTTTTTAATAAAATTGATCTTAAGAGTGGATATCATCATATTAGGATGAGAAATAATGATGAATGAAGAACCACATTTAAAATAAAAATATGGTTTATATGATTGGTTAGTTATGTATTTGAATTAACTAATGCACCTAGTACTTTCATGAGATTAATAAATCATATTTTATGTATTTTTATTTATAAATTTATGGTTGTATACTTTGATGATTTTCTGATTTATAGCAAAAACTTTGACGAGCATGTTGAACATTTAAAACTTGTTTTAAATGTCTTAAGAAAAGATAAGTTATTTGCTAATGACGTTATTGGCTTATTAAGGTTCAAGAAAGTTATATTTGAGCCTAGTGATTGGGTTTGGTTACATATGAGGAAGGAATGGTTTCTCATTCAAATGCATTCTAAACTACTTTCAATGGGAGATGGACCATTTTAAGTGATTAAAATGATCAATATCAATAGTAACGTCTACAAGTTAGACCTTTCAAGTGAGTATAAAGTGCAAGTTTTAAATTGTGCTAATTTGTCTCCTTTTAATGTATGTGAAGATTTGAAGACAATTTCGAGAAAGAAAGAATGATGCAAATCAGGTTGTCAAAGCTTCACAAGATCCATTCATCAATGAGGGTCTAATGACAAGAGCACTAATTTGAATGAATTGAGTGTTCAAGATGATTAATGCCTTATCAATGTTATTCAAGTTTCTTTAAGTGATCTGGAGTAATTTACATGAGAACAAAATAAAATGCATATCAATTTAGGAAGGAAGATCCAGCATCACTGTTCACATGTTATTGTTCACAAGTCACTATTTATACATTACTGTTCATGCAACTTTATTAGATTTTTATTTTCTTTGTTTCCTTTTTTTTTAATTCTTAGGTTAAATTTAAAAACAAGGATGCATAAATATTTGTTTCCTTAATATGATTGTTATATATTTTCTATTTTTGTAATCAATTCCTACTATGACTTAGGATTTCTAATTATTTTTTCCTTCGATGCTCTTGGTAAATTTATCTATATAAGGCCTTGTAACTTTAAGGGAAATTCATAGTTTTAACATTAATAATAGTGACAGTTTTTCTGGGTTCTTTAAAGAACTATTCAAAACTTATCAAGAATTATTCTTATAGTGTTCATCCTTGACTTATCACTTACAATCTTTCTCATCTTTCTTGAGTATGGCATCTACCATACCTTTAGTTCTTATTTCTTTATAATAATGGTTCAAGCTCCTCTGTTTTTATTTATTTACGAATCTGAATTAGAACAATTTCTAACAAAGAAACCTTATTAAATATCAGGTCTCAACTTTTCTTTGTGAGGTTCACATCATTAAGTATAAACTTTATCAATTATCCATGTTGGAAAGGATTCCAATTAAAGACCATATAGATGTCTTCAACAAAATCATCATCGATTTAGAAACAATGTGAAGATTGAGAATGAAAATAAGATGATCATCTTATTGCGTTCACTACATTAAAGTTATAAGCACTTTGTTGATACATTACTCTATGATAGAGAAATTTGGACTATGACGGATGTGAAATCATTATTAAACTCTAAGCAATTGGGGAAGAAAGTATAGACTAGCAATGCAGAAGGATTGGCTTCAAGAGAAAGATTTAAATAAAGAGAATGAAAGTCTAGAAATGGCTTAAGATCGAAGTTGAGGGCAAACCTAAAAAGTGTTAAAACTGTAAGATAGAATGACACTTTATAAAGGATTATTCGAAGAAGAAAGCAAAGATGTAGGATAAGAAGAAGGAATGAGACACTGCAATAGCTTATGAGGATAGCTATGATAACATAAAGACCCTAGTTGCTTCTTATGAGAAGAGTCCTAATGAGTGGATACTATATTCAATTTGTACATTTTTTATGGGAAGAGTCCTAATGAGTAGATACTATAATAGAGGAAAAGTATTTATGAAAAATGACATGGCTCGTCAAGTGTTGGGGATTGGTAATATTAGGCTTAAGTTGCATGATGGAAAGGTGAGAGAGTTGCTAAAAGTTAGGAATGTTCCTAACCTCAAGAGGAATTTGATTTCTCTTAGTATGTTAGCCCAGAATAGGTGTTCAATCAAAGCTAAGAATGGGATTCTTAAGGTATTGAAGGGCTCTTGGTAGTTATGAAAGATGATAGGCACAATGGTATATATGTACTACACAGAGAAGTAGTGAGTGGTTCTGCATCAATTTTCATAGATGATAAAATTATGCAAACTAAACTATGGTATTTAAGGTTAGCTCACCTAAGTGAAAGGAACCTGAAGGAGTTGTATAATTAGAGAGCATTTGGTAAGGATAAATTCCAACCTTTAAAGCTTTGTGAGCATTGTGTTCTTGGCAAAGCACATAGAATTCGGTTTAGTACTAGAGAGCACAAAATAAAGAGGACTCTTGATTTTATACACTCAGACCTTTGGGGGCTACTATAACCAATCACACATAGTGGAGTGAGATATTTTCTTACGTTCATAGATGACTATTTAAAAACATTATGAGTGTATGTATTGAAGAGTAAAGAGTAAATATTTAAGACCTTCAAAACATGGAAAGCTCTTATTGAAAATCAAACTAGGAAGAAGATCAAGAGACTAAGGATGGACAATGATCTCGAGTATTCTAACAAGGAGATTGATAGCTTTTGTGCCAAACATAGGATCATAAGGCATAAAACTGTGATATCAACACCACAGCAGAATGGTCTGGTAGAAATGATGAATAGGACCTTACTTGAGAGAGTAAGATGCAAGCTGACCAATGCTGAAGTGTCTAAGGCATTTTAGGGTGACGCTGTTTTGCAGCAAAATACTTGATCAATAGAAGTCCCTCTTTAGTAATAGACTTCAAGACACTGGAAGAAAAATGGTCAAGCAGCCCTCCAAAGTATGATCACTTAAGATTTTTGGTTGCCCAATATTTATACATGTGAATCAAGGCAAGTTAAAACCTATAGCTTTAAAGGGAATATTCATAGAGTATTTAAAAAAGCATGAAAGGATACAAGGTGTGGTGCACAGATTTAAAGCTACTAAGAAGAATCATTAGTAGAGATATGATGTTCAATAAAACAACAATGTTAAAGATCAAACAAGAAGAACTAAAGAAAAAGCATATGTCTAAGAGAGTTTCAGTACTAGAAAAGTTAATGTTAAAGTGAATATTGAAAGTAGATCTGAGATGCCCCTAGATCAAACTTTAGCAAGTCATCCCTTGAAGATGAACAAAAGATATCAGTCAGTTCCTCAAAGTCCACCTAAAAATAAACTAGGACTCTAGAGATGGAACTCGAAGAGTACCAATTAGCCAAAGATATGCCAAAAAGAACGATGAAGCCACTAATAAAGTATGTTTAAGCAGATTTAATTACTTATGTCTTTAATTTTGCTTTCACTATTGAGTATAATGGGCCTAAAATGTATAATGAGGCTATGAAGAGTGAGAAATAGTAAGAATTGGAAGCAGGACATAGAGGATGAAATTAGTTCTCTCCTAAAGAATAATACTTGGAAATTAGTGGAGATACCTCAGATTAAAAAACTAGTTAGGTACAAGTGGATGTATAAGATTAAGGAAAAGATATTGGGTGTAAAGCCTACAAGATTTAAGGATAGATTAATGGCACAAGGTTTCACTTAGCGTAAGGGTATTGATTTTCATGAAATATTCTCATTTGTAGTCAAGTACACATCAATTAAGATTTCATTAGCCATGTGCGTTAAACTTTAATTTAAATCTAGAGAAAATGGATGTAAAGGCCATTTTCTTGCATATAGAGCTTAAAGAGCATATATATGTCATAGCCATAGCGGTTTGAAGAACTCGGCATGGAGGATCATACTTGTTTATTGAAAAACTTGTTGTATAGGCTGAAGCAATCTCTTAAGCAGTGGTATAGGAGATTTGATGACTTCATGATGACTTATGGGTTCAATAGAAGCAAGTATGATAGGTGTGTGTACTTTAGGGTGGTAAATAATGGGTTGCATATGTATTTATTTCTATATGTGATTGATATGTTGATTGCATATAAAAATATGGAAGAAATACAAAAGGAAAAAAAGCTGTTGAATTGCGAGTTTGATATGAGGAATTTAAGAGCAATCAAGAGACTCTTAGGTATAGATATCATAAGGAAAAGATTAAATTTCATTTTCTTGCTTAATAGAGATATATACTCAAGATACTAGAGAGATTCAGTATGTTAATGCTAAAGCTGTCTCCATTCTTTTGGTTATGCATTTCAAACTATTAACAACACAGTTGCCATAAACCGAAGAAGAAAAATTACAGATGAGTAATGTACCATATGTCAGTGCTATTGAGAGCATCATATATGCGATGCTTTGCACAAGACCGGATATAGCTCAAGTTGTGAGCGTTGTGAATAAGTACATGATAAATCTTAGAAAAGAACATTAGCTTACAGTTAAATGGATATTGAGATATTTAAAGGGAATGTTGAAGCAAGGTTTAATGTATAAAAGGGCTAAGAAAGATGACGAAATGGTAAAAAAATACGTTGACTAAATTATGCAAGTGATCTTGATAAGAAAAGGTCGTTAACTAGATATGTATTCACGATATTTGAGTGTGTTTGCTGGAGGTCAGTTCTATAGCATGTGATGGTACTATCAACCACATAGGTAAAGTATATAGTTGTGAGTAAAGCTATTAAAGAGGCTGTATGGTTAAAAGGAATTTAAGAAAAAATGATGGCTATTGAAAATATAAATACCGATGTGTATTGTGATAGCCAAAGTGATATACATCTAAGTAAACATCAAATGTTTTATAAGAGGTCAAAACTTATTGATTTATGGCTTCATTCTATCATAAAGATTTTACAAAGTGAAGAGATTAGTTTAAAAAATATTGCGTCATCTGAAAATCATGCAGACGTGTTGACTAAGTCACTACCTTCAGTTAAGTTCGCTATATGCAAAGAAGATGACAGAAAAAATCTCAAAACCTTCTTAGATGATTTTGAATCTAAGAGAAAATTTGTGGAAATAATAATTAAAAATCATAATATAAATGATTTAGACTCAAACTAAAGAGAAACAGACATGTAGTAAAGGTACGAAAACACAAGAAGAAGAAACACAAAGAATTGTGCCGCGGCATTAGAAAGCTATATCACTGTGACAATTCCGATATCTAGAACTGAAGTCAGCTCGGGTAAATGCTACAGTGGTAGAAAGCCACCGCTACAGTGATATTTCCAATAAGTCTAGCACTTCAACGTTCGGTTCTTATTACCCCAACACTAGCACCTATATATCAACGCCTCAATGTTCTGAAGCTAAATATTATAGCGTTAATACAATCTGTCCCAATTTTAGAAGAATCCTAAGTTGATTCAAACATCTTATATTGTTCTAACTCGAATTATGGCTAACTTAAGATGTATATAAGCTATATAAGAATCTTATTTTTTGACTTGAAAACATATCACCAACATAGAGGAATTTTGAGAGTATTATAATCCATTACTACAAAAATGAGTTTCACTGACACCATGTTGCTAACACTTTTCTAAATAGTGTCAGTGAATAGAAGTGTCAATAAATTATTGATACCATGGTATCGAAAACATAAAGTATCAATGAATTACTAATACCATAGTATCAAAAACATAAAGTGTCAATGAATTAGTGATATAATATTATCAAAAAGTTATTTTTTATTTAAAAATTTAATTATTAAAAATTATTATAATGTCCAAAACGATATCGTTTTGGACTTTATAAATTAAAAAAAAAAGGTTTTCAAAACTACGTCGCATTGAGGTTGAAAATTGCAAACGAAAAAATAAAAACCCAAAACAGGCATAAGACTTAGTAAAATGTAGGTTTTTCCAAGTCTTATTCTTCTTATCAATTTCCCCAATCGCCGCCTGCTAACACCTCCCCCATTTAACATTCATTGCAATCAATGGGCGCTCACGATTTCACAGCCCTAACGTTTGATATACTTACCAAAATTATCGCGCCATTCATGCTTCATCAGCTACAGTATTTCAAAATTGTATCATCCTCTTCATCACCATTCTCATTTAGAGTCTTTCGATTCTAGGATTTAGAGTCTTAGAAAGTTCTCGCCATTCATTTTTTGTTCAGGTAAGCTTTGATAGAGTCTCCCGAGGATTCAAAACCGAAGATTGTGCATGGTTCTGGTAGTTATGTTTTGGAACACCTCATTTATCGAATTATATTCTCGATCTCCCTGTAATTCTCTTCTTCTTTTTTATAGCCTATTTATCAAGCATTTAGACTTTTATTAAAAATACTTGTGATAAAAAAAGAGCTTACTTTCCCTTTTTTATCAGGCCTATAAGTTACTCTTTTTAAATCACTTACAAAATCATATCCTATTTGCATCAGAGAATTTTTCAAATAATTAAAAGAACTTTAGGGATTTGTGGTTACTGATTGGTTGATTTTGTGATTGATAAAGTTTTTGAAGTGGTTTAATTTGTTATAAGTGCTAGATTTGGTTTCATTGTGTTGAGTATTCTTTGTAATGTTTGAAACCTGTGCTCTTTAGTTTTGATTAGTGATGGTGAAGTATACATTCTGAAATATGTGGGGTTAGTTAAAATGAGGTTATTCTTGTTAGTCCACCATATGTTTGATGATATGCTTGTATGTTCTTATGCATATTTATTTTCATTTTTTGAAGTTGGATTTATTTTGTTTTGGAGATTTTTTTTTCCTATTAGGCCACTTGATTTTCTTTTCCTCTTATATGAATTTAAATTTTTTATGTTTGTTGGCATTAGATATCATTCAGGGAATCGGCAATTACTTTGGTTCAAGTCTCTTACAAGTATTTTTGGTTTAGTAAGCCTCAATTAATCCTTCATGCCATTTTGTCCCGTTTCAGGTAATGATCAGTAACCTTTTCAAATATGTTATGCATAGTTTAATACTCTAAGAGTGCATTTTCAAAGCCAAATATTTAGAAGACCACGTGATTGTCAATCCTAGCAAACACATGTTATAAGAGAAATGCTAGATGTCTATTATCTGTTATGCATCCTGATGTTTTTACAAGAAATGGCCATTTATTGTTTTTCGATTTGCTGTAAAGATCATAAAGTTTCTATCCCCCTATTTTCTTATTTTTGATTAGTTTTTTGATCATATGATTTTGGTAGAAAATTAAAAGCCCAAAAGAAATTAAGGAACTAAAAGTAACCATAGTACAATTATATTAAATTTTTGTTGAATACTTGTCCCATATTCATTAGTCATGGAAATATTCATTTGTCTAAATTTTGTTAATCTATGCATATATTATATCTTGACTTGATTACTTTTGACCTTTGTTTAGTTCTTTAATCATGCTATTGGTATTAATGTACCTTAATCTCGATTCCTTCCTATAAAGGAAACTTCTAATTTGCTTCTTGTTTAGGGTATATGTAACCTTGGTGGGATTTAGTTGGATCTATTATATGACTAATGGTTTGTACTTAAATTTAGTTATTTCTTTATTTCTAAGTGTTTTTTGTTTTAGGATTATGCTTTTATGTGTGACAACGTTGACATTTATATTACATTTAGATTCAGAACTTTTGCTTTTGTTCTCTTTTCTTCATTACATTTATATTAAAATATTACTGCACATATCTTTGCAGTGGTTAGACATCTAAATAAAATATTCTTTTGTTGGGTTAATTTATTTGTGCAAAGCTTATTTCTAAATATTCTTTTGCTGGTGATTAATACCATTGTTTCCAATAATAAGACAATGACCTATTTCTAAAATTTGTGTTCCAAATCATATTGTAAACACTTGGAATCCTTGTACCAAAAGTGCAGAGGTTGATAAATATAGCAAAAAAAAATGCACTTTCGAAGACTTCTTTCAATATTGGATCTTATCCTAAACAGTACTCAACGACTTTTAGCAGCAAAAATTATGACAATTATGCGAAGAGGGCAACAGTTGGAATACTTATTTATTGACAGGTAATTTTATAGCCATAATGGTGATCCTTTTTAAGTGAGAAACAAGTAAAGTTTATAGTATCCATAGTCTCATCTTAATGATATCAAGAGTTAATTTTGAGATTATTCTTTTCAATTAACAAAGCTACAAACTAATAATTACAAACATGTCAACTAGCTACTGCTTCTTTTTATTTTTATTGATATAAAGGAAAGCAATGGATTTTTATTTTTCATTACTATGTGTCATTTCTGATATCAAAATTTTTTCTGATTACAAAGGCATTACAGTTTATAAATGAAAAGGGAATAACTCACTTAAATGTGAATCTAATAATATTTATGTCAAGAGTAGTATTTATAAGTAATTGTTGCCTTCGAAACTTACTCAAGGTACTAATTGTTGCCTTCGAAATCTCATGCGTAGATTTAAGATAGTTAGGTATAATAAGTTCTGGCTTAATCATAGCATAATTTATCAGCTGTAAGTCAATTATACCTATTGAATGTAGAAGTTAGGTACAATAAGTTCTGGCTTAATCATAGCATAATTTATCAACTGTAAGTCAATTGTACATAATTTACTAGATCTTTGTTTATGTTGTATTGGTCGATGAAGGTTAATGATGTTATTGGTCTTTATCTTAACATGTGTTTCATGACTTTTTTTAAAATAATTATTTATTATTGATAGAAAACTTTGGCTAGGGAATTGATTATGATCAAGACACCTTTTTTATGCATAAGTGGATGCAAAACCACCTTATTTATAATTCAAATATGAAAAGAATTATAAATGCAAATGTCTGAAAAATGTATAAATATTTGGATTAAATAAATTTATATGCTTTTTGTATATGCAAAACCACCTTACTTTTGTCTATTTTGTGAACTCCTCATTTATTATAAGCCTGACTTTTGTCTTTTATTAATATCAGTTCCTTTTTCTTTTTTAGGTATAAACTATGCTTATAAATTCATGTATTTTATTAATGATTATCTAAATTGAATACCATCAGGTAAAATCATCCAACTGGAGTCCAAGGTTTGCTAATTTATCCGCAACTACATTATTCTCCTGGAATGAATAATTAAATCTAAATTGTGTGTGATCAGTATAATCATTACAGCACTGGCAGATTTAATAGTAAGATGTTTGATGTAATTGAGAAAATGAAAACTATTGGCATTTGTGCTATTATTTTTAACTTCATGTAAGTATTTAATGCTGTTAATTACTTGACAGGATAATTCCTTATAGGAAAAATGGCTTAAGTGTTGGATTCCTTTGTTTTATTATTATTGTGGTTTGATTAAATCTGTATGTATATTAGTCATGCATGGTCATAGGCATTTCCACATACACAAATAGGTCAGTAAGTGATTCTTTTTTACTTGCTTGCTCTTCAATTGTTGTTGTCGATGATCTTTTGGTTTATGATATGCTTGTATTATATTTTTGATTGATTTAGGTTCATGATATGTACCATTTTTCTTTTGAATTTTCTTTCCCTTTATTAATAGAATTATTGCCACCTGAAAACTAGCCAAAATCTATAAAATTTGAGAAGCTTTATGAAAAGTTCTGTGGTTCATGATTCTTTTTTTGTCTAGAACATTAGACAAAGTTATTGGAAATGATTTAAAGGGTGTGCTTAAAGCAAATAAAAGTCAAGAATAACTTGTTATCATTTTTCCAAAAGTTTATTTTTCTCACAGAATTTGTAGTTGATGAGCATTGCACAAATTTAACTCGTGGCGATAATTTTATAATGCTTTAATAAGATGTTTTAAAAAATTTTCATTTACTGAATTATAGATGAAGCTTAGGGTATATTCAATGCTAATTTTATCCCTTTTATTTTTTAACTTATGATAGAGTTTGAAGATACGAAACTTAAACAAGTGAGTAAATGATGTTTTTTCAAGCCTCTAAAACGGCATCTTTGAATTTTGAGAGGACATTTTTGGAGGATTTTGTCTCAAGACTTTGGTAGAGTATTAGTTTGTGTAATTCTTTTTTTGCAGCTATGTGTTTAATCTTCATCTATTGAGATATTTTTGACAATTTACTTTGATATTATTTAGATGTGCTTATGGAATTATTGTAATTTGTTAAGATATAATTTGCGATACTTTGTACTATTTATGAAACTTAGATTGGATGCTTTGACAATTGTAATTTTATTTATTTTAATAAATAAAAAAATTGATATTTATTTAGATGTTTTAAAATAAATTTAAAATTTTGGTTAAGAAAGTAATTAAATTAAATTAAAATTGATAATATTTAATTCAATTTTTGACATATAGTTATAATAACTCTTTGATACCATTATGTCAGTGATTCATTGATACCATGGTGTTAAATATTCAATAATACCAAAATGTTTGGTTTATTGATATCATGGTAACAAAAATATTTTGATACTATGATGTCAGAGATTCATTAATATCATGGTAATAAAAAATTTTTGATACTATAGTGTCAGAGATTTATTATAACCATGGTATCAGAGATTCATTGACACCATAAATGGTGTTAGTAAATTTTTAGCTCAAGCAACATTAACACTATGAAACAACGTCAGTGAAACTCTTTACTAATACTAACTTAACATCAGTAAAGACCATTTTTGTAATAATAATCCCTTCTAAAAAGCGAAAGAGTTCTTAGTAATTTTTTTGTAAATAATTTTTTATGAGTTCTTGTTAATTCAATTAAAAAATAAGATTTTGATCGAATATAGACATAAATAATTATCGAATCACGTAAATATTTATGTTCGTGTATTTTTTTTATATTTTCTTTATTATTATAATTTTATACTTAACGAAGAGTTTTCATCAAGTAGTTTAGCTTGACTACACAAGGGTGATGCTCTCATTATGAAACAAGCATAACTGCTTCCTATGACGATAAAACAAAAAATATCTCATTTTCTAATTTTCATCTCTTTCATGATCATGATGGTGAAAGAAGATCAAATAGTTAGATATAATGGTGTTTGTTCTCGACTATAATGTTAATTACATGTAAATATTTCTTCCCTATCGAGCTTCGTGTCTTTCTTAAATGTCAATCAATTGAGAAATGAGTATCTTAAATCTTCATTGTTCCTTAATCAAGTCAAGCCTCTAGTACATCTGATTATGCATATAGCCAGATGACGTCAACCAAAATGATTCACAATCGAAGGAAATTATAGTCATTTTGGCTTTTATAAAAAAAGGTTTTTTATTAAAAAAATTAATATATAAAATTATAATTATAAATTTAAAATTAATTAAGTCCAAAAAGAATAAAATTTAAAAAAAGGATAATAATGTTATTATAATATTTATTTTGATAAAATAAAACATATTTTATATAAAAAATTTTGAAATATATATTAAATATTATTCCAATGATAATGACTAATAAAAAACAAAGAAAAAAATACATACCAAAAAGTTTTAATTTAAATTATATTAAATATTATAATTTTAAATTCAATTTAAATTTTAATTATATTAAATGTTATAATTTCAGTTATAATTTTAATTTTTATTACGTAAAATATTATAATTTTAAATTTAATTTCAATTTCAACTACGTTAAATATTATAATTCAAATTTCAATTTCAATTACGTTAAATATTATAATTTTAAATTCTAATTCAAATTTAAATTCAAATTTATTTGTGTTAAATATTATAATTCTAATACCAATTTAAATTTAATTTTAATTACGTTAAATTTTATAATTCTAAAACTAATTTTAATTTCAAGTTTAATTATGTTAAAGGTTATAATTCCAAACACAATCCCAATTTCAATTACATTAAATATTAAATTTCAATTCCAATTTGAAATTCAAATTCAATTACGTTAAATGTTATAATTCTATTTTCAATTTCAATTTTAATTTTAATTCCATTTTAGATTACGTTAAATATTGTAATTCTAATTCCAATTTCAATTTTGATTACATTAAATATTATAATTCTAAATCTAATTTTAAAATCTAATTTCAATTTCAGTTATGTTAAATGTTATAATTATAATTTTATTTTAAATTCAATTTCAATTACGTTAAATATTACAATTTCAATTCTAATTATGTTAAATAATATAATTTTAATTTCAATTTTAATTTCAATTATAATAAATATTATAATTTCAATATCAATTTTAATTACGTTAAATATTATAATTTCAAATCCAACTGTAATTTTAATTACGTTAAATGTTATATTTAATTATAATATCAATTTCAATTACGTTAAATGTTATAATTTCAATTTCAATTAAATTAAATGTTATAATTCAAATTTTAATTTCGATTTCAATTACGTTAAATATTATAATTATAATTATAATTTTGATTTCAATTACATTAAATATTATAATTCTAATTTAAATTTAAATTCGTTAAATGTTATAATTCTAATTCTAATTTCGATTTTAATTTCATTAAATGTTATAATTTCAAATCGAATTTCAATTTCAATTACGTTAAAAGTTACAATTTCAATTCCAATTTCAATTATGTTAAATGTTATAATTCTAATTTCATTTTCAATTAAATGTTAAATGTTATAATTCCAATTCCAATTCCAATTACATTAAATGCTATAATTTCATAATTTTAATTTCAATTTCAATTATGTTAAATGTTATAATTCTAAATTCAATTTTAATTTCAATTACATTAAATGTATTAATTCCAAATCCAATTTCAATTACATTAAATGTTATAATTTCAATTTCAATTTCAATTACATTAATTGTTATAATTTTAATTTTAATTATGTTGAATATTATAATTCTAATTTCAATTTTAATTTTAATTACGTTAAATGTTATAATTCTAATTTTAATTCATTAAATATTATAATTCCTTTAAATTTTAATTACGTTAAATAATTCTAATTCTAAATCTAATTTTAATTTCAATTACGTTAAATGTTATAATTCTAATTCCAATTTCAATTACGTTAAACGCTATAATTTTAATTTCAATTCTAATTTCAATTTTAATTATGTTAAATAGTTCCAATTCCAAATCAAATATAAATTTCAATTACATTAAATGTTATAATTCCAAATCTAATTTTAATTTCAATTATGTTAAATGTTATAATTTGAATACCAATTCCAAGTTTAATTATGTTAAATAATTTCAATTCTAAATTTAATTTTAATTACGTTAAATGTTACAATTTTAATTCTAATTATAATTATAATTGCGTTAAATATTATAATTTCAAATTCGATCCCAATTTAATTACGTAAAATATTATAATTCTAATTTTAATTTTAATTTTGAATTCAATTGCGTTAAATATTATAATTCAAAATTCAATGTCAATTTTACAGTTTAGGTTACTCCCATTTCAATTGTTGCTACTACCAAAATCACTTTTGCTTTTTTTCTTTTTTCCTTTGAACACTAAAATGTTTCAGTTCACCAAGTTGTCTCTTGACTACCCACAGATTCAGCAATAGTTCGAAAGGTTGACCTATTCGAAAATCTCTAGATCTACGCTTATTTTTAACTCTCCAAAGTATTTTGTCGCTTACTATGCCCTTTCTTATCTCTGGGTGTCTAGGTATCCCGTTAAATATTATAATTTTAATATCAATTTCAATTACGTTAAATGTTATAATCTCAATTTCAATTTCAATTTTAATTATGTTAAATGTTATAATTCCAATTTCAATTCTAATTTCATTATCAATTACGTTAAATGTTATAGTTTCAATTCCAATTTCAATTTTAATTATGTTAAATATTATAATTTCAAATTCAATTATGTTAAATATTTATTATTTTCGATTCATATTTCAATTACGTTAAATTTTATAATTTCAATCCAAATTTCAATTTTAATTACATTAAAATATAACATAATACAAGGGGATGATATTTTATAAGTGTGTGTTAATATAAAAGTACCTAAATAAAAAATAATTACATCTACAACTTGTTATATGTTATATCCCATTTAACGTATAATGTATTCTCACTTTTTACATTTCTCACCCACAAATATAAGAGAGTGTTCTCACTTATTCATAAATTACGAGTTTACCTTTAGTTGTACCAAAAATGTAACATAATACAGGAGAATGATATTTTATGTGTGTCCTAAATAACTATGGTTAATATACAGTATCTAAATATAAAAAATACATCTACAACATATTGTATGTTATATCCTATTTAACGTTGGACATGTTCTCACTTTTTGTACCCACAAATATAAGAGGATGTCTTTGTTTATTCATAAATTGTGAGTTTGTATTTTGCTGCACAAAAAATAAAATATAATACAAGTGGATGATATTTTATAGTGTCCTAGATAACCATAATTAATATAAAGTACTTAAATAAAAAATAAATTACATCTGCAATTTGTTGTATGTTGTATCATACTTAATGTATGATGTATTCCCACTTTTTACACCTCTCACCCACAAATATAAAATGGTGTCGTAACTTATTCATAAATTACGAGTTTGTATTTAGCTACACAAAAAATAAAACATAATACAAGGAGATAATATTTTATAGTGTTGTAGATAACAATAGTTAATATAAAAGTACTTAAATAAAAAATAAATTACATCCTTAACTTGTTGTATGTTGTATCCCACTTAAAGTATAACGTGTTTCTATTTTGTACACCTCTCATCCACAAATATAAGAGAGTATTCCCACTTATTCATAAATTATGAATTTGCATTTAACTACACCAAAAATAAAACATAATTCAAAGGGATGATATTTTATGGTGTCCTAAATAACTATACTTAATATAAGTACTTAAATAAAAAAATAAATTACATCAACAACCTATTGCATGTTTTATCTCACTTAATGTAAGACATGTTCTCACTTTTTACACATTTCACCCATAAATATAAGAGGGTGTCCCTACTTCTACATCAATTGCAAGTTTGCATTTAGCTGCACTGAAAATGTAACATAATACAAGGAGATGATATTTTATAGGTATCATAAATAACTATGATTAATATAAAGTACCGAAATAAAAAACAATTACATTCACAACTTGTTATATATTGTATCCCACTTAACGTAGTACAAATATAAGAGGGTGTCCCCACTTATTCATAAATTACGAATTTGTATTTAACTACACCAAAAATGAAACATAATACAAGGAGATGATATTTTATAGGTGTTCTAAATAGCTATGGTTAATATAAAATACCTAAATAAAAAAATAATTACATTCACAACCTGTTATATATTATATCACACTTAACATAGGACGTGTTCTCACTTTTTGCACATTTCACCCACATATATAAGAGAGTGTGTCCCCACTTAATCATAAATTATGAGTTTGTATTTAGTCGCACCAAAAATGTAATATAATATAAGGGAATGATATTTTGTAGGTGTCTTAAATAACAATAATTAATATAAAAGTACTTAAATAAAAAAATATTATTACATCTGCAACCCGTTGTATATTGTATCATACTTAATATAGGACGCGTTCTCACTTTTTGCACCTCTCACTCACAAAAATAAGAGAGAATCATCACTTATATATAAATGGCAAGTTTGCATTTAGCTGTACAAAAAATGTAACATAATACAAAAGGATGATATTTTATAGGTGTTCTAAATAATTATGCTTAATATAAAAGTACATAAATAAATAAATAAAATTACATCTACAACTTATTATATGTTGTATCATACTTAATGTAGGTTATGTTTCCACTTTGTGCACCTCTCACTCACAAATATAAGAGTGTATCTTGACTTACACATAAATTACAAGTTTGTATTTAACTACACAAAAAATGTAGCATAATACTAATAATAATATTTTATGGGTATCTTAAATAACCTTAGTTAATATAAAGTACCTAAATAAAAAAAAAATACATCAACAACTTATTATATGTTATATCTCACTTAACATAGAACATGTTTTCATTTTTTGCACCTCTCATCCACAAATGTGTGAGGGTGTCCCCACTTATACATAAATTAAGAATTTATATTTAGTTGTATAAAAATATAACATAGTACAAAGAAATAATATTTTATAAGTGTCTTAAATAACCATAGTTAATATAAAAAGCCCACCACGTAATGCTACCACAAGACGCCACATGGCATTTAAATTTAAATATTTAAATTTAATCTTTAATTTCTTATTAAACTTTATTTATTTTATAGTTAAAATAGTAATTATTAATTTAAGTTAATAAATAATTAATATTGAATTAACTACTTTTTATTAACATTATAAATAAAATTAAAATTATGTTAAATTTAAAAATATATAACTAGATATTTTAATTACGCTAAATTAAATTTTTGGGTAGGTTTTGATTTTTTACCTTTACTTTTTTTGGGTGTTTTTATTTTTATTTTTAAGGGGTTTATTGAACTATCTTAACATTTCAACAGTTATTTTTCAAAATATATAATAAATTCAAAATTTTAATTTTAAAACAAATAATTAACATACAAATCTCTAATTTTCAATTGAGGATTTGTTGCAAAAATACATAATAAGTCTAAAATATATTTCTAACTTTCAATTTTAGATTTGTTGAAATTGAAATTAGAATTTGAATTATAACATTTAAGATTTTTAAATTTAATTTAAATTTAGAATTAGAATTATGACATTTAATGTAATTAAAATTAAAATTAGAATTGAAATTATAACATTTAATGTAATTAAATTTAAAATTAAAATTAAAATTGAAATTATAACATTTAATGTATGTAATTAAAGTTGAAGTTAAAATTATAACATTTAATGTAATTGAAGTTAAAGTTAAAATTATAATGTTTAATGTAATTAAAATTAAAATTGGAATTGTAATTATAACATTTAATATTTTTGAAATTGAAATTGGAATGATAACATTTAACATTTAATTGAAATTAGAATTAAAATTGGAATTTGAATTATAATTTTAACATAATTAAAATTGAAATTAGAATTTGAGTTATAACATTTAATGTAATTGAAATTGAAATTGAAATTAAAATTAGAATTATAATATTTTATGTAATTAGAATTAGAATTAGAATTAGAATTAGAATTGAAATTAGAATTATAATATTTAACATTTAATTAAAATTGGAATTGAAATTAGAATTATACATTTAACATAATTGAAATCAGAATTGTAACTTTTAACATAATTGAAATTAGATTTAAAATTATAACATTTAATGTAAATAAAATCGAAATTGGAATTAAAATTTTAACATTTAACGTAACTGAAATTAGAATTATAAAATTTAATATAATTAAAATCAAAATTAGAATTGCAATTATAATATTTAACGTAATTAAAATCAAAATTATAATTAAAATTATAATATTTAACGTAATTAAAATTGAAATTAAAATTACAATTATAACATTTACATAATTAAAATTAAAATTATAACATTTAAAGTAATTTAAATTGAATTTGGAATTGTAATATTTAACATAATTAAAATTAATATTGGAATTATAATATTTAGCATAATTAAAATTAAAATTAAAATTATAATATTTTAACATAATTGAAATTAGAATTAGAATAGTAATATTTAACGTAATTGAAATTGAATTTGAAATTAAAATTAGAATTATAACTTTAACATAATTCAAATTGAAATTGGATTTAAAATTATATCATTTAATGTAATTAAAATCAAAATTTGAATTAAAATTATAACATTTAACGTAATTAAAATTAAAATTAAAATTATTTAACCTAATTAAAATTAGAATTAGAATCATGATTATAAGATTTAATGTACTTAAAATTAAAATTAGAATCAAAATTATAATATTTCATATTATTAAAATTAAAATCAAAATTATAACATATAATATAATATTTTAATTTATTAATTTCATAGAATGGAGTTTTGTTAATTGTTTAATCTTAAAAAATATATTTTATATTTAACCAAATATTAATAGGGGTATTTAATATTTGACACCATTAAATCTTAACCATTGATTTAATCTAATAGTTGAGAGATCCGGCTGTATGACCGAGTCAAATGTTCTGTTGCTTATCCCAATTAATTAATGTGCAAGATTCCTGTACTAAGTTATGTTTTATTATTATTATTATTATTATTATTATTATTTTCACGTCACTTTTCTTTATTCCCTTTTTCTAATTTTCTGAACATTACATGTACTTTTGATACCTCGAATTCTTGAGAAAGGTTGAACATATGGATGCAGCTAAGGGGTTGAAAGATTTTCATCAGAAAAAAACCAAAAGCAATGCACTCACAATGGAACAAGTGCATGCCAATAAATTTTTCCCCTTCTAAATATGAAAACATTTGTTTCAACTCATATTAGTTTATTGTAATTCTCTTTCTATTATTTTTTTTTTATATTTTAGTATTTGTCATTCATTCATTTGATAGTAGGATCGCATAATTAATTATTTAAAAAAATTATAAGTATTTACTATCTAATAAATTATTAACACATCATTTTGAATGAAATATTTGAAATGACTTTTAGAGTTTTTTTTTAATACGGCCTTGGAAACCGCAATCCGACGTAAAATGTCTATAATACAATAAGGGTATTGTATCATTCTTATAACAATTTAATAATGTTCTATCAAGTACATTTATTTTGAAAATTAATAAATATGTTGGTAGTTACAATAAATAAAAATGCATATATTATAACAATAACATAATCAACAGTTCTAACATTTCATGTATCTTTTTTTTTTCTTTTTTAAAGTTTGAATGAATATGAAAAATATTATTCATTAAAAATTAATTTTTACTTTTTATTTTTACTCAAATTTAGATGGCCGTAAGTGCAAAACACATTTACAATTAATTGAACTACATCTAATAGGCTTGACGTATTCCTTATTTCGAGAGAAAATAAAAGAATAATAATACTTAGATAGTTGAAATATAAAATTTATATTTTAATTAATGTGTCATCAATCAATGATTACTACTTATCAGATAATTGTTAACTTTTTTTATTTTTTATTAATACGATAATTACACAATACTAATTAACAATGGACACATTAAATATTACATCAGTTAAAATAAATTTTGTATTTAATTATATAAAATATAACATTACTAAAAATAAAATTATATTTAAACAGTAATGTTATATTTACATAGTTTGTATTCTAACTAATATGACATTTGATGTGTCTATTATTGTTTGATATTATATAATTATTATATTAATAAAAAATAAAAATATTAATTACAAGTGGTAATCACTAATTGTAATACATTAGTTTTTTTTTTTAATTTAATTGTAATACATTAATTAAGATACAAATTTGACATACCTGAACAATTAATTTCCTCAAGTCTGTTTAATTATGGACCTAGCGGAGCCCAATCAGGTGGGCTTGGTCTATGACATTTGGGGCAGATTGGGTTCTTCGGTAACCTTTGTCGTTCAACCCCAAAAATACTCGACGCCCATTTTCAAGTTTCTGTCGTGAACGTCGTGGTGTCGTTGTGAAGAGCCGTGGTTCAACGCCGTTTGTCGCCGTCATTCAACGGAAGGTCATCAAAAAATTGGAATTTAGGTGTGCACTCGTAATTTCTGACTTATATTGAACTATTCTATTAGATTATTTGAACAGATTTGACTAGTCTGTTTTTTGATGAGCTTATAAGTCCATTCTGGTTGTTAATGTTAATCGAAAATTGTGCTTGATTGTGTATAAACTTGTGGTGGTGTTTTGTTTTCCCTAACAAATAGCCAATGTCTGTTATTTCACGTCGTCGTCGTGAAGATACGACAACAATCTGAAAGTCACGATTGTAAAGTGATGCTTTCACTACTCAATCATAAATTCCACCACACCAAAATGACTTTAGCCATGGTATTGTCGTTATAATTATCAAATAGACATTTCAGGACACTATTGTAAGTGAAAATAGGAAAAAAAAAAATGAATTCACTAACTTAAGTGTTGTTCCAAATTCTCAGAGTATGGCCCCAAAATTGCAAACAAAGATAAAAGAATGGGAATTTTTCCCGGGCAAGATCACTTGTCTTTCGACACTTCGTCCAGTAGAAAACATAAAGTTGTAACTAACTGAGAGTCAAACAGAAATTTTTAAGAGATCCTGCTTTGGGCATTTCCTTGATATGAAAGAGGTGCAATTTTCATCTCACTTTTGCCATAAAATGTTGCTTCGTGAGGTGAGCTCTAATGATTATGAGATGTGTTTTCTTGTGGGAGGAAGTGAAGGTAGATTTTCTATGAAAGAGTTTTCACTAATTACTGGATTGAATTCCGGGAAATATCCGAGATTTGATATATCACAAAAGGATGAGGATGAGACAGTGTGCGAGGCATTGTTAAATGGGGAAACTAGATTCAAAAATCGGCAATTGGAAAAGGCCTTCATGGCGGCTGATACAGCTAACGACGTGAAAATGGTGAAACTGGCTATGTTATATTTCCTAGAATGTGTGTTGCTTGGAAAAGAGAGAAAGGTACTTGTTGATTCTAGCCACATCCACATGGTTGATCATTTTGAAACCTTTAACAATTATCCATGGGGTCAGATGTCTTTTAATGCTACATTAAGCAGTATGAGAAGGGCTCTGAAAGGCCGTGTCCAAAAATTTCAGACCAAACAAGCTACTAAACCAGTCCACAAAGAAGAGAAGTATAGTTTGCTTGGATTCCCTTATGCCTTTCAAGTAAGCAAATATGCTTGTTTATTTTGTTGATCTACTAATTATGTTTAAGATGGCAAAATAACTCTTTCTGATGAGAACAGGTGTGGGCCTATGAAGCAATGTCAATTTTGACGCCAACCTTTGCACAGAAAGAGGGGCATGCGCTTCCTCGAATATTAAATTTGAAGGCCATGTCTATCCCTAAAGAAACTCAATTGGAAAGGGAAGTGTTTTGTAAGAAGACGGTTGGTATTCCTCTAGATAATCGTGATATAATTTTGTTTGATATTGTACACTAACTTCATTCTCAATTTACAGGTTAAAGTATACCAGACTCTTAATCCTACTAAAAGCGAAAAGGAAAAGCCATACATGCAGTGGTGGGAACATCTCAATGATGATAATGATCAAGAGGAGATGGTGGATGACGAGAATGATCCACGACTTGTTGTTTCTAGTGCCAGAGATGGACTTGAACAGGAACTTGAAGAGAGAGATGCTTATTCTGATGCACCATCTCAAAAGATGACCTCACCACCTGGACAACAAAAGGTAAATCAGTATGTTTCTTCAATTCTTTATTGTAAGTGATTATTGTCCCTATCATGATTTTAACTGAGGTTTGGTATTGCAGGATGCTGAACTTGGGGAAATAAAGAGCCGGTTTGACTGTTTGGAAGAAAAGGTCGATCAAATATTGCATTTGTTACTTGCAAGTAAATCTCCACACGTCCAGTATTGCAAGGTTAATTCTACCTCTTGCATTTAGCAAGTTTGTGTATGATAGCTTTAATTTAAGATTATTGGCACAAGGTTTTTCTATGTTTAATTGTTTTTTCCTGTTATTATGAGTAGAGTATACTATCTTGGATTTGAAGAAGTGTTCAATCCAGAAGAGAACTTAAATCCAAGTCTAATATTCCACGAGGGAAAGTGAAAAAGAAAATGAAGTGATATTTAATGCAACATCCAGATAGTTGTTTTTCAAAGAAAGTAGTTCATTTTATTTTATTTCTAATAGGTCTTAATGTTGCAATGAGTCAAATTTAATTTCTTTTGTCTTTCTTGCATATTGTTATTAATAATAGTTTGCCTTCTAGCATCTGGAATGTTGGAAGAACTAAGAAGTGAATTTTATTTAAGTTGTTAGCGTAATTTGAATTTGGTTTACTTGGTTATTTCTGTTTGTGTGATTTGGTCCTCAGCAGCTTTGTGAAGTGTCCCAAAGGTGCTGTCCTTTTGCCCTCTGATTCAGTGACTTGGCACTATTATACATTTCAAACTTGGGTGTTATGGGCTACAATAATTTCATGTCATTAAATGATGTACCTTCACATTAGCTGCTCTCAAAAGAGGATTGTGAATGTACTTCACAAAATTTAAATCTATTGTTGAGGAAGCAACTGAAGCTAATATTTACTTGGGGGTTTACTATATTATATATTGTACTGTTTTAAGTAATGGTTTATAAGTCATTCATCATTACTATGTTGAAGTTAACTGCAGGAACATAGAGATGGAAATAATGCTGTGAGAAGTAAGAGCAAAAAACGAAAGAGGTCAAGAAGAGACAAAAACCTCATGGTGACAGACAGCATAGACAATAACCTTGTGGTGTTAGAGAATGGAGGTGATATACTTGTGTTGAGAGACAGCTAATAGTCTTTGGTGAGCTGGTAGAGCTTTAAGGGTTTCTTTTGGTTGGCGCGAAAAGTTCAGTGAGTACATTAACTTCAGGGACAAAACTTAGATTGTAACTATTAATGTGGTGGCATTATAGTTGAGACTTCCTTTTTTGTAAAAGCAACTAGAATGTAGTGATTTTAGCGTCACCCAAAAGTCACAAACTTGGACAATTAGAGGAAGAGGGAATTGATGTCTTATATTTTGATATCCATGTGTGGACTGTTTCATCAGTATGGTGGTTAATTTTTTTCACATAAGCTTACTGGCCCCATCCCAATTTGGTTAATTTCATCAGCTAAGAGGGGATTAGGTTATTGGTGCAATAGCTGGTGTTATGGTAAGGGAAGATTAAGATAGATAGAGAATGTAATGGAGGTGAAAATCCTTTGTTTTGGTTTTGTTTCAGGAGCTGCAATGTCCTAACGATATCATTGTATTGGACTGTGAAGGAACATTTTCTGATACTTGCTGTATTTTACTTGTATGTTGCCAAGGTTCAAATTCATTAGTCCTTTGGCACCTTATTTTGCAATGAATCTGAAAGTAGATGGAATGTTTCCACCTTATTTACACACGTAAAATAAGTAGCACTTTATTTGTTGCTTAATTTTCAATTGGAAGTAATCTTTTTTTTAAAAAAAAAAAAGAAATTTGAAGGAGAAGATATTCCAACTTAGTCAAATATGTAGTTGTCATCAAGTTATGCTTATGACCACAAATAACAAGTAACTAGAGTAATACATTTTATAATTAAAATACATAAAATTTCCTTTTTTATCAATTTTCTTAACACAACTTATTTTACGTGTGTATTTGTCACCTTTGGCTTTGAATACATGAGAAAAAGTTTAAAATGAGACATTGATACAGATCTTCTGGTGACGCACATCTACCTCTTTCACAAATGGGTAATAGGTTCGTAAAAAATGACCTAAACTATTGCAACAAAATGGATTGGTTAAAGATTCTCAAGAAAGAAACTATTTCTCTATGATAAGTACCATAATATAACTTCATCATTGTAAGAGTTTTCAAAAAATGTGTTGGTATGAATATGACTACTTTATAGCAGTTGTATTTCTTTAATCATATGCGAGCAAGCATGAGAAAACGTTATTTATTATTTCCTTTAAGTTCCCAAATAAAGCTTCCGGACCACTTTCTAAACAACTAATCTTACGAACAACAAAAAAGACCGAGAGAAACAGACGTCTTTATTCAAGCATATAATTTTGAATTTTTTTTTAAATCAATGATCAATATTTTTTAGTCAATATTCTTTTGAATATTTTTTGGATTTATTACTTTTTTATGTAGAAATTTTTATTTGACCTCAGTCAAACTTTTTAATCTTTTGTGACAAAAAATATAATAATTTTTCATTTTTTTTTCCTCTTACAAAAATTTAAAATTTTCTCTCTTTCAAAATAAAATTTTTGTGTGAAAGTATTTAGATTTAGAGTTAAAATAATGAAACAATAGCCAAAAATAATTATAAATTGTCAAAATGGTGAAAAATGACCAAGAAAGGACGAAATTTGCATTTTATAACCAATCAAAAAAATGCAAAAGTTATCAAACTCTTTGTTACATAACTCAAGATCATTGTTTATCCCGAGTTTCTTCACTTTCTTATTGGTTTGATTGTCAAAAAGTGTCTTTCAAGTCTAAAATTTTTTGAACATTTGTTCCTTACTTTTTAGTACATACACCAACTTCTTTGAATAGTCATCAATAAATGTCAAAAAATACTTGGCACCATCATGTGTAATTGTTTGTGTAGATCCCCACAAATTTAAATGTATGTATTCTAGTGTCCCTTTGATTTTAGGCTCTCATATGTTAAATTTTACTCTATGTGCTTTGCCATGCATACAATCTTCACAAAATCCCAAATGCTGAATCTCTTTATTTCTTAGAACACCTTTGTCATATAGTTCCTTGAGACATTTCTCACCCAAGTGGGCTAGCTTTATATGCCATAATTTGGTCTGTATATTATCCACACTAGCACCAACCAATGTAGAACCAATCACGATTTCTCCAAGCAACACATATAGCCTGTTGTGTCTCTCACTATTCATCAATATTATGAAACCTTTGATCACTCTAAGCATCCTATTTTTTTTTCTTTAAATGAATACCCTATTTGATCTACTTGTCCTAGGGATAACAAGTTCTTTTTCAGATTAGAAATATGTCTTATATTTAGTAGCTCTCTCGCCTTACCATCATGTAATTTCAACCTAACACTACCCAACTCAATGACTTGACATGTCATATCATTGTCCTTTAAGAATTTACCCCATTAATGGACTGGTAGCTATTAAATAAGGTTTTATCTGGACACAAATGAAAGGTGCAGTTAGAGTCTAGTATTCACTTACAAGTGTCTTCTCCATTTAAGGCAACTAAGGTTTCTGCACTATCATAATCTTCCTTATAGGCTACTGCAGCATCACCTTATTTCTTCTTGTCTTTTGCTTTATTTTCAGGACAGTCTTTGATGAAGTGCTCTTTATTCTTTCAATAATGGCACTTCCTTGGTCCGCCCTTAGACTTCGATCTAGAGTTTCTTTTGTACTTGTTTTCTCTCTTATCATACCTTTGTCTTACAGTTAAACCATCTGTTGATTCCGTATCAGAAAACTCAACAAGATTATAGCTTTATCCTTGTCTTCTATCTTGACATCCATTGTCTTTAGGTCGATGATTATCTTGTTGAATAGGTCGATGTGGTCTTTTATTGGTGTCCTATCAGTTATGGATAACTGATATAACTTCTTATTTATATGCAAATGATTTGCTAGTGATTTCATCATATAAAGATCATCAAGCTTCTTCCAAAGAGCTATTGTCATCTTCTCACTAATAACTTCACTCAAAACCTCATCACTCAATGAAAGAACTATCGTACTATAGGCATTCTTTGGTATGGATTTATGATCTAAGTTAGACCTTGATGTTTCTGGTTTCTTTTTTTCATTGGTGGTTGTTGCAGTCTTCTTAGGGGCTGAATCAAGCTCTTGAGTCACCAACAAAGCCATTAACGTGTTCGATAGATTGAAGTTTTTTTTACCTATTAAACTTCTCAACTTTATACTTGTGTGTAGCCTTAACCACAAATTTGATATTACTTGTTGGAAAAATTACTTAAACCACAATCAAGTTAAAAATAAGAAATATGAAGAGACAAAGGCAAATAAGAATACACAAAAAGCACATAAGTATTTATGTGGTTCGACAATTATCTGTGTTCATAGTGGATTAAAATCTTAGTGTCTCTTATTAATGAATCAACTAACACAAAGATCAAGAGCAATTCTCCATATAGAAATTCTCTTGTTTGGGATTATAATTGATTTTTCTCTTAATTTGGTATTTTTTCAAGAGTAGTACAATGGCCTATTTATAGCCTTTCATGTCCTATACAAACCGTAATCTGAGTTGTATATAGAAAGGAAGTTTAGACCAACTAAAATAGAAAATTCAAATTAAGTTAGTCGTATTGGAGTTATGGCATTCTCTTCCCAGCGATATGGCATTGGTTCTCTAGCATGGGCGCTGCAATGCTCATTTTTTAGTGCTGTAACATTGAAGGCTCTGACTTGGACGTTGTGACACTTAATATTCAATGCCGCGATGCTCAAACCTAAAAACAGCTTTCCAACTTTAAGCCTTCTACTTCAGCCCTATCTTCATCCTTTTCCCTCAAACTTAACTCTGTGTCATCTCTTATTTAATGTCTTGATTCAAAACCATCTTCCATATGATTTTTAATCACCATTCTTTATAATAGGAAAGTCTATTAGTTTAAAATAGGCAAGTGTAAAACTCAAGAACTGAAACAGCTTTTGATTTTGATCCCCATCCATGGAATTGATTGCTTGTTCAATTCTCCTAGATACCTTCTGCTCTTCATTCAAAAATGGCTTTCGAACTGAAGTCTTTGCCATTTTAGCTAAAGCTTTTATTAATATTTTTTAATTAATTTTATTTTTTAATTTTTTTATGGAGCAAAGAACAAGAAAATATAAGTGATTGTTTTGAATTTTCTAAGTTTATGTTGGTTTATGGTAGAATTTTTTAGTGCGTGAATTTGCTTTTATAGAGGAAGAATAGAGAGGAGAGAGGTTGAAGAAAGGAGCAAGTGAGAGAGGAAGAGATGTGATATCATATGTTAAAGTAATTTAAACACCAAAATAAAATGACATTATTATCCTTATCCTATTAATTTTGATGAAATCTTCTTTGTATTGTTAACATTTTTCATAACCTTTGACTTTTTACAAACATAATTTGAAACTCTTAAATATTTATATAATTAGCCCTTGCCTCGTGTGTATTCATGATAATAACCTTAAAATAAAAGTTAATTTCTAACATTTTTTAAATGAGCCTACAAAACAAAAAGATGTTGAAAGTGTTTTCTAGAATGCAAATAGTCTCACTCAAAATAAACAACAAAGATAATAATGCTACATTCTCTAAATGATATCTTAAAATTTTTCATTCCAAATGATTAAGTAATCATTGGGTGGTTAAATAGCATAAAGGGCAATTTTCTAAGTTGCACTATTTTTTCACCCAATATTGCTTGACACATCAATTTGAATAAAAAAAATTTATAATGCCATTTGAAAAGTGTAGCATTACCCAAAAAAAAGTTAGTATTATTACAGCAAAACTCTTGATACATTTATTAGTGTTTTGTTAAAAAAATATAAGGAAATTTTCATTTAATGGCCCATAATTTTAGGTAATAAATTTTTTAACTTTAAATGTAGAAGTTAATCTTTTGTAACAAAGAAATAAACAATTAAAAAATTATACTCTTGACTTATATTTTCTCTCTCCACTAAAAGATTTGAACTATCTCTCTAAAAAATACTCTAAAATTGAATTGCGAACACGATTAGATTGTGAGTAAAATAAGTCTCAGCATAGATATATACAGAAGATTCTTGAAAGATTTGGAATGTCCGATGCAAAAGGTATTTCGACTTTATTGGCAATGCATCAAGTTGTCAGCAGTATAGTCACCATCAACTGATGAAGAGAAACTAAAAATATAGAAAGTACCATATGCGATGTTGTGGGTGTATCATGTATGCTATGGTATGCACAAGACTTGATATAGCTGTTAACATGTTTTATGGTATATGTATGTAATTGTGTATATGTTGAAAAACTAAACACATGTATCATATACACGAATTTTGCAGCAGAATTAAGCATGTAATCAACCTATACATATGCAACTTAATTTGTTAATAACTTAAGATTATGGAAAATATACATTTGAAGACCTTCAGTGATGATTTCAAATCCGAATTTCCTAGCTCCAACTTTGAGCATGTAATCAACATATACACATGTAACTTAAATTGTTAACAACTTAGGATTATGGAAAATATACATTTGAAGACCTACGGTGATGATTTCAAATTCGGATTTCTTAGCTCCAATTTTGAGCTCACCTTGAAGTGAACTTTTGTTCAATTTTAGTCGCAACAATCCAGTGAGATTGTGAAGCTAGAATAGCAGCAATTTAATCTCCAGCAACAAGTTTTATGTTACTTGAAAGAAAAATAAAAGGAATTTATTTTTCTTTCTCTCAACTCTTTATTCAATGAGAAACTCTAAAAAATAGAACTCTTATTTTTCCTCTCAACCCTTGCACAAATTTTTGATCCACCCTTGTTAATCCAAATGAAATCCATCCATTTTTTGTGCTCTCAACACTTCACAAGTGCTCCACTAAAATTAGATTAAGTGGTCAAATACCAAAAATAATTTTTTGTGGCCATTTTTAATGGTCTAATAAAATTGACCATTAATTTTATAATGGTGCTCTACTCAATTTAATTTATGTTTATCAAATTATGTATGTCTTCCATTTAGGAATAAAATAACAAATAAATAAAATCATATTTTATTTATTTAAATAATATGTATTTAATTATTAAAAAACTATTTGAATAATTAATATTTACCTTATTTGATTTTACTAACATAGTTAATGGGTGAATTCATGGTAAAGCAATTCATGAAACAAATTTGTGCCACTTGTTAACATCTAATTAGGTAACAACTCTTGTCAACTAATTAAATAATATACTTAACATTTAAGTCTAGACAAGTGTATAACCCGAGGAACTCTGAAATATATTTTTGGTTTGCTAAAATTTCTAGGATGGAACTGTTCAATCCATTATGCTGCCCCAGTGCACAATGAGTACACTTCATATTGTGAGACTCTCTAGGTCCACGCTTGAATTTTCATATAGAACTCCTCTATACATCCGCGAATGATGCCTTACACACACATTACGGATATTATAAAGTGGCTCGTTAGACCATACAAACTGAGGTTATAACATATTCATATAATCCCTCCATCATTTATATTCAGGTAGAGCGAAGATATAGATTAACACCGTCAAATCTCCATATGCCCGACTGAAAGCTTATCTTTAGAATTGTATTTCAATAAATAATATTACAAAAGAATAATATTTTCAAACACTTTTGTAATATTATTTATCCTTATAGTTAAACCTTTTTCTCTGAAATTATTGCTTATGGTCAGAAGACTTTCTGAAATATAATCTTAGAGCATTAAGATATAATACTCACCCAAATGAGTTGATGGATCCCATATCTATGCACACCAAACTCTATGAGCATTGGACCATACCCAGTAACACCCAGCGGTCAGACCATGAAAGGTTTTTGACATGTGTGGAACTAAAGTATGGTGGATCACTTACAAGCCCACTGTGGCCCGCAGGTTAAAGGACCACAAATACTACTCAACTCAAAAGACCTTCAATTGACGAATTTATAGGATGTCTATTGGAGATTTTTTATGAGTTTGTTCAGTATTCAGTCCTTACTGAATACCTGTATCTTTGTACGAGCTTTCACTAAACTCATGATTTTCTAAGAATAACTATTTGAACCATCCAGATATAGACATACACCGATCTATATATTTATTAAGGTATTCATTGACAGACCATCATTAGTGAAGATAGATTAGGAACATAATATTTGAGAATATATTTACATAATGACATTTTCTAACACTATTTGCAACTCTTTGCAACTACGTCATTACTAATATATTCTTAGGTCTTTGTCCTATTTCAGATAAGGTTTTAACTATTTAGATATTGCTGACTCTATAACCTGATAACTCTTATCAGTGTCAAATCTTAGCATTTATAACTCTCAGTGTTGCTAATTCTTAGCACTGATCTAAACTCATTTAGACTAGATCTGAACTCTTTCAGATTGTACAATGTCTGAAATGTTACAAGCATCTTATCATATATAAAATATAATTAGTAATTTAATGAAATGATAATTCTAGTATAAATATTAAACAAATATTCATACATAAAGGGATGACACGTAAGCACAAATTCTAATGACTTTCACTTGCTTTAGTGCCATTCACGATGGTATCTAATACCTATTGAATCTACATGTCTTTCAAATACTTTTGGAGTTAATGCTTTAGTAAATGGGCTGCTGCATTATTTATAGAATCTACTCTACAAACTATTATATCTTCTCTAGCCAAGATTTCTCTAATGATATGGTATTTTCTTTTCACATGTTTAGAATTTTGGTATGCTCTTGGCTCTTTAACTTGTGCAATGGCTCCGTTGTTGTCGCAAAACAATGGTATATGATCTATTGCACTTAAAACTATTCCAAGTTCAACGACAAATTTGCGTATCCACACTACTTTTTTTGCTGCTTCTAAGGTTACAATATATTCTGCCTCTATTGTGGAATCAGCTGTAGATGACTATTTATTGCTCTTCCAACTAACTGCAGCACCGTTGAGAATGAATACATATCCAGATGTAGACTTTCTATCATTTAGATCAGACAGCAAGTTTGAATCTGTGTATCCTCTCACTTGTAAGTCATTTTCTTCATATATTAAAAACTTGTCCTTTGTACCTTTAAGATACTTGAGGACATGTTTCATAGCCATCCAATGGCCTTCGCCTGGATCAGACTGATATCAGCTTGTAACACTTACAACCGTACTGATGTCAGGTCTCATACACATCATGACATACATCAAGTTTCCTACAACTGATGTATATGGTATGTTACACATTCTAATATTTTCATCTTCACTTTAAGGACACATCTTCCTCGAAAGATGAATGCCATGTTTAAAAAGTATATTAACTATCTTACAGTTACTGAAATTATAACTTTCTAAGACATTATCTATGTATGATAATTGAGAGAGTCCTATAAGACTTCTAACTCTATCTCTATAAAGCTTTATACATAGTATATAAAAAGCCTCTCCCAAATCCTTCATAGAGAAATTCTTACTTAGGTAGCTTTTAACTGACTGTAATATACCAATATCATTTCTAATAATGAGTATGTCATCCACATAAAGAACCAAAAAGATTACCATGCTCCCACTGCTATTTTTATACACACAAGATTCTTCTTCATTCTTGATGAAACCAAACCCTCTGATTACTTCATCAAAATGAAGATTCTAACTTCGGGAAGCCTGCTTTAAGTCCATAAATAAACTTCTTCAGCTTGCATACTAAACCACAAGTTTGGCTAAATGTAAAACCTTCAGGTTGTTCTATATAGATTTCTTCTTCAAGATATCCATTTAAGAACGCCACTTTTACATCAATTTGTCAAATTTTATAGTCATAATATGCAGTAATTGCTAGTAAAATTTGAATTGACCTAAGAATCGCTACTGGTGAGAAGGTTTTCTCACAATCGATCCCAGATCACTGAGTATAACATTTCACCATTTGTAGTAACCACTTATCCACAACCGGTAAGAATAAATATTTATATATATAAATATACATATTTTATTTGTATGTGGGTAATACTTGATTTATGTATTTTTATTATTAGTGTTTGTATAGATTAAGGACCTACTATTAGTATTGGATTTATTTGCAAGACTTTAGATTTATTTTCGGGACCAAATTATAATACTTTGAAAGTTTTGGAGGCTAATTCGTAAATACTAAAAATTAGCCTCTAATTATAAAAATATATATTTGAAACCCTAATTCACTCATTTTTGTCGAGTCACCTCTTTTAGAGTGAGAAAAGAGAGAAAGAAAGGGGAGAGAAAGAGAAGAAGAAGAAAGTTAGAATTTAAGCTTTAAGAGGTATATTATAATCCTTTCTTAGTTTCTTGGTGTTAATTTAATTAATTCCTTTAAGTTTTGATTTCTGAAATATGTAAAATTGAGGATTTGATGTGGATTTCGTAAGATATTGTGAGAATTGATGATGATTATGTAGATAACTTGATAAATCATGATGAATTGCAGAATTTCTTCTTGATAGTCTCTTGATCCGAAACTTTTATAAATTGTTGTAATTTTATTTTGATTTTGAATTTTGATTATATGAAATTAGACATGTCAAGAATTATTTGAGACTTTGAATCAATTAAAAATTCCAGAAATTGAATTTTTAGTGAATTTACCAAAATGACCCTAAATTTTTAGAAATTTCTTGTGTTAACAGTATGATACAGTGAAAAATACTTTTTGATCTGTTGAATGATCTTAAAAAATTATGAATTTATGGAATATGATAATTTTATATGTCTAATATGATATACTCAGAATTGAGAATTTAGATCAATATGGTTAAATTGTTATGATTTTCTAAAGAGTGTCAGCTCATTGCAGTATTTGATTAACATATTTTTAAAGCTATAGAATAAAATAGTTTTAAAATACAGTTGGCCGTGATTTTAAAGTGAAATATTTATCATTGATTGAGATATGTGTCAAGAGTAATTTTGTGATAGTTTTATAATTTTTTAGCTAGTATATGATTTTATAAAATTAGGAGAATGAATACTATTCAATAAATATCTTGATCCTGTTAGGATAATAGTTTGGATTTGATGGTGTTTATGGAATGGATTGTGTAGGAATTATGATATAATATTCATACATAAAAAGGATATATGAGTCAAGAATGATATATTTTTATTTTGAAGTAATTGGACATCATTTGATGTATAAAATTTTTTTGTTAAGTATAAGTGGTCAGAATGACAAGTTTTGAGAAACCAAGTAATTAGACCAATTCAATGTGATAAGTGCAATATGTGTAATTTTGTACGCTATTTAAAGTGTTTTGTGTGAATGTTGAGGCTTATGAAAGGATTAATCTCCATTGATAGGTTAAGGAGAATTAAGCCTTGTAGCTGGAAGTGCTAAGAGTTAAGTATACTAGACTTTTACTGAAATCACAATAAGCATAGTAATTATCTATGTATGATTTTGTAAATGTGCTTAGAAATATGTTTATGTTATGCCAAAGTATATTGGATATGAAATGTGAAAGACATATATTTATGAATGTGAGCATTGACATTGAGCATGGACTTACATGTGTTTATGAAAGTGAGCTTTCAAAATGAAATGTGTTTAACAAAGAAAGCTTTTGAAGTGAAAAATGTCCATGAGATACATTTTGTGTTTTGAGGATGCTTGAACTCACTATTTACTTAGTAGGCACCTTGTGTGATTTATGAAGCCTTTATGTGTGGTATTTCTTTCGGGATTAGTATATGTTATGTTTTTCGTATGTAGGGAGGATCCTATTGGTACCTAAAAGAAGAGTGAGTCATCATATTCGTGTGGTGGCGTATTGGTGCATATGAGAGGACTCACCGATGATCAGGGTGAGGGTTTGGCTCTTACCTTCTGGCATGAGCATTATATATGTGTAATTTAAACCTCACTTATACTATTCCTCTCATACAGTATGTCACCTATGAGTGACATTTGGCTCATTATGTGATATGTAATATGGAAGTCCTACTAAATAGTAGTTGAGTGATGGTATTCCTATTATATGTTTTGAAAGAATATGTAAGCGCTTACTTGATATGTGATTTCATAAGATTATGATTTTGATTTATCACAACATATCATACACATGCATTGTGTACATATATGTATTTGTATTTTGATATATGAAAAACTAGTATGCTTACTAAGTTTCATACTTATTATAGTTTATAGTGATTTCAGGTAAATAAGATACATGTGTCCTTAGCAGATTTGGCAAGGCTTCTGTGGTCCCTTGGGTTCCTTAAGTTGCTAGGTTGCTAAGTGTTTCATTTAGGGACACGTGGTTTAAGATATTTGATTTGTCCCTATTGAATAAATACTTATGTATTATTTTATTGAGTGTGGTTTTAGGTTGTTTTTAAGTAAGAATTTGCAATGAATATATTCTAGGCTTCCGGTAACAAAGTTGCTACTGGTGACGTAGTAGAGTGTTAATCTTTGAGAAAACTCTGCATATCTTCGGTTTACTAATTGCCCCAGTCATAATTCAATTGTTATAATTCTGAAAAATTGAAATGAATGTTTAAATATTGTCAATAAATATTTATATTTATATTTTAGGTTATGGGTTGATTTTAGTATTGAACTTACTAGCAACTTGCTAAGGATTCCTATGTTGAATTAAAGTTTGAAATTTTATGCAATATTATTTATGAGTGCACATTATTGAATGAATGTAAGTTATGTCATGTGTCAGATCTTTTGGGTCTGGCCGTGATACCATCAATCAGGCCTTGAAAGTCTCTACTTTTCCATCTGGCCTACGCTTTCGATTGTAAATTCATTTACAACTGATAGGAACAATTCCTTTAGGAAGCTCAACCAAGTCCCAAACTTGATTTTGATGCATTGAGTCAATCTCAGGTTTCATGGCCTCTTGCCATTTTCCCGAATCGATGTTCAATATCGCCTCTATATAAGTTAAACGATTCATTTCTTCAATCAAGAATACATCAAGAGCACCTTCAAGGTATTGAACAGTACCTTTCAGGTGGCCTTGGTATCCTTTAAAGTTATTCTGCTCGATTAAGCCTGAGTTTCCATCGTTGGTTTATTTACATCCTGATTGAGTTCATCTAACTCAATCTTTCTACAATGTCCACAATCCATGAGAAATTATTTCTTTAGAAAAGTGACATTTCGAACAACGAACACATTTGGTTCCTCAGGATCATAGAACTGGTATCTCATTGAATTCTTAGGATACCTAATGAATCGATACTTGTATACTATAAGTGCAAGTTTATCCTGTTGCATAACTTTTACACAAGCAGGACAGCTTTAAATCTTAGCATATTTAAGACTCGGATTCCTTCCATTCCATATCTCATAAGGAGTAGAAGGAACAACTTTTGATGAAACTCTGTTCAATATATGAGAAACAGTTTCTAGAGCATAGCCCTATAGATATTCGAGGAGATCAATGAAGCTCATCATTAATCGGACCATATCTAATAAAGTCCAATTTCTCATCTTCGAAACCCCATTGTGTTGTGGAGTAATTAGAGGACTATATTGAGCGAGAATCCCATTCTCATTCAAATAATCAGAAAATGCACTACTCATTATTCACCTCCTCGATCTGATCAAAGGCATTTGATATACATTCCAGTTTGCTTCTCTCGATTCGAAACTCTTTGAACTTTTCAAAAGCTTTTGACTTATGTTTTATAAGAAACACGTATCCAAATTGTGATAGATCATCCAAAAACTTGATTGACGCTATAGTAGCTAAGCACAAGCGCATGCTATCATTTCATGTAATATAGGAATTAAGTCTAAGTATCGACCCCACAGGGACTACGTGATTTAATTCTTCAATCAATTACTAAAATTATATCTACTTAACTTTTATTTAGAAAAATCAAAATCTGAAACTGAATTTATTAACCTAATTCTATCCAATTAAACTAAACAAAAGCAAATGGTAGAATTGACAAATAAGGATAATCTAGGGTTTTGACTTGTCCCCTACTATTTCATTGGACTTATTAACCACTTAGTTAATCTCTTAATATCAATTGATTAGCTTAGACACTAATCTCATCACAAGCATCTGTCGATGGACAAGTAACTATATTACGCATTTTAACAATCACCTATATGTCTGTGGTAATCAAATCAAAATGTAATTCATTAAGATCAAGTCTAAATTATACCATACATACCACCTAGGTATATTTCTATCCTAGATGGAACTCATAGTTGTTACCCTATGATCATGCACTAAACTATCATAGGTTAAACATATAAATCCCTCTGTCGAGTTCATCATAGTTCTACAATCATTCAAAATATTGATTAGGTATAATAAAAGCAATAAACACAAGATAGAATGAATCAATTATAATAATTAAGTTTATAAACTAAGAATCAATGAAATTCAACTACATACTAGGTTCACATAGTTTAACCCTAAAATAACAAGTTTAGCCCATCACAAAACAAAACGTATCAAGCCAATCCATGAAGAATGGCAAGAACATAATAATAAGAAAAGAGAAGAAAAACTAATCAAGAAGATGTCTTGGTTGCTTCTCTCTCAATCTTGACTTGAAGCTTAAATCTTGATTTTGAATATTGATTTCTTTACTTTGATCTTTGATTTTATGTTGTGAATTCTTTCTCTACGTTTTTTGCCTATCCAAAGTCTCTGTATATTACCTCAAAATAGTGTTTTTATTGGTATGAGAAACCTTAAGGGCGAGAGGCTTTGAATCTAAGTTGAAATAGAAGAGTTGAGAGGGCTTTTATATGTTTCACAAGTGTCGTGGCATTGCGTTGTGGGCACCGTGGCACTCAGCTACTAACCTGGTTGCTGCAGGGCTCAGCCCTGGTATCGCTTTCGTATTTTGAGCGTAACGTCTTCGTTTGATGTCCAATTCATCTCTCATTTATTCATATGCGTCACATTTTTCATCGTGCATCTATTTATGATATAAAAAAAATTAAATAGTCAAATATTTATGATTTGGAGCAAAATACGAAAGTTGGGTACAAATCATACTAATGCTTTTACACCCCTATCAAATACCCTCAAACTTAAGACTTTGCTCGTCCTCGAGGAAAACAAAGAAAAATATTCACAACTTATTCATTACTCAAAAATAAAAATTATAAACTAAAAATAAGCTTAGGTTGATTAGATGATCAATATCGTTGTCTCAAAAGCTACGAAAAATAGCACAAGGCTCTTCAGATATCAATAAACAACTTTCAACAATCCTCATACTATTGATCAAGTACTTCATTTTCCCTTGTAAATGATCACTTGTGCGTGTGTGTAATAAGCAAGTAATTAGCTAAATAGAACATAGATTTACTCAATACTTAAGAAAGTACATAAAGATGATATCTCGGTATATTTTCAACTATAATACTACCATAAGCTTGCTTTTCGTACTACTCTCCACTAATGTAGAAATACACATGTCTATGGATCTATTTAGGATTTTGATTATCTTGTAATGTAAGGCTAAGGTAAAGCTGGGATATAAAGATATATATAAAGCGCAAATCACACCATTAACACCTAGATTTTACTTAGAAACCCTCTTGATTCCTTTCCTCCTTAATTCTTCTTCTCCTCCCTCAAACTTATGCTATTTCCATCTTTCTTTTAAATCACATTTTTGCAAATAATTTCTTATTTTTTTTAAGCTAAGGGTATTATGCATTTAAACATTTTTTTCTTTCTTTTTTATGTACCCAAAAACTTAGATTGATATGCACCTTCAAGACTTATTGCTTTTCATTGTGGTAGCTTTCTTTCATACATCCACAACCTTCTTCTTTTTAAGAATATTTCTAAGTAAACTCAAGGTTTATGGTGCTATCGGTAGATTTTAGGGTAATGTTGTGTGATTTCTATAACACAAACTAACGCAAGTGCACGTATCGCAACAAGTAATAAAGTGATGTGTAGAGTATCGTTCCCACGAGGATTGTATCCTAAATTAATGCTAAGTACTACGATGTTGGCAACCTAACTTTATTTAGGCTAATCTAAATGGTAGGGTGAATTATTGAATTAAAAGCAACTAAAATCTAATTAGCTAGATAAATAAAGGAAAAGAGATATCTATGGCAATGGGGCTCTAGAGACTTGATTTCTCTATATTGTTCCTATGGTCTTTGTCATTAGTAATCAACAACCAATTTATGCATTCATTAATCCAGGGTGTATGATTAATCTCATTCCATCTTTCGAGTGCGAATGAGATACTATGCATATATATTCAAGTTGATATGTCTATCTAACTTGTTTACATAGACATGCATTACGCAACCCATAAATGACTACCCCAAGGATTAATTTCATTATCACTGTCACTTCATCAAATGAAATTCTAGACATAATGACACACCCTAAAGAGTTTGGCCTGTCACGCTTATCAAACACTTTAAAACGGAGAGCACCACATGTAACCCTAGGCATAATAGCACACCCCAAAGAGTTTGCGCCTGTCACGCATTTAATCAAACACTTGGAATGCACCTCATACAAATCCTAAGGAAGATCATGATGATTACCTAAGTTCATTAGTCTCTCAACTTAACAAACTTAAAGCTATGCTTTTTAAGATCGACATATGGATTAAACTTTGTCAAGCACATAACCCAAATGTTTAATTCATCCAATCCATTTTTCAATGCAATTAGAAGCATGAAGCGCATAAAAAGCATAAACGAATAACACAAGATAACTATTAATCACATAACAACTTCAACACATAAAGTTCAATAAAGTTCCATTAAGGCCTAGAACCTACAATCTACAACAAAATGATAATCTTGCGATATGGCGAATTCTATACAAATGGGATCCTAAACATTGATTTCATTCTATTCTTCCTATGTTCTTCTTCTTTAGCAAATTTGTTCAATTCATTAATCAAGGGCTTAAGACTAATCTCATTCCATCTTTCGAGTTCGAATGAGATACTATGCATACATAGCCAAGTTGATATGTCTATCTAACCCGTTATATATACACGCATTAAGCTACCCTTAAATGACTACCCCAAGGATTAATTTCATTATCACTGTCACTTCATCAAATGAAATTCTAGACATAATGATACACCCTAAAGAGTTTGGCCTGTCACGCTTATCAAACACTTTAAAACGGAGAGCACCACATGTAACCCTAGGCATAATAGCACACCCCAAAGAGTTTGCGCCTGTCACGCATTTAATCAAACACTTGGAGTGCACCTCATGCAAATCCTAAGGAAGATCATGAAGATTACCTAGGTGTTATTGGCCTTTCAACTCAATAGCAACCTAAAGCTATGTTTCTCCCAAATCCTATAAATGGATCAATCTCTTTCAAGCAATAATCCATACATTCACAACAACCAATTCATTTATCAATCAATTGAAAGCATTAAGCATAAAGAAACATAAATGAATTACACGAATTTATGCTAAATCATCAAAACATAATATTAATAAAACTACATCAATCCTTGAAATCAAGTTTAATCACATGAAAATCCAACCATAACTCTAATTATCCAACCATCCATAGATACATCTCATTAAAACTAATATTCATAATTGAAATGACAACAAAGGATAAAAACAAGGAAAAGGAAAGGAAAAACCGAATTTGGGATGTCTCCAAGGTTTCAATTCTTCAATTGTCTTCAATGATGCACATGAAACCTTGGAGACATCATTTCTTCTCCTTCAATTCGAGCTCAAGCCTTCTCCTCCTTTCAATTTCGTGCCTCTACCCTCCTCCTTTCTCTTTGGCTAAACAATGGGTGTTTATATAGGTAGGGTTGCAAAAAGAGGACAAAACTGCCCTTAGGAGTGCCCAGAATTCAGCGCCGCGGCGCTGGATTTCAGCGCTGCGGCGCTCACTTTCTGCAATTGGCGCCGCGGCGCTGAAATCCAGCGCTGCGGCGCTGCACTGTTGCTACAGTATACTGTAGCAGGGTACTGTAGCTACAGGGTACTGTAGCAAACAGTGCCTCCATTCGTATTTTTATCTCTAATGCTCCGATTTGCGTCCGTTTTCCGGTATTTTTGCTCCGATAATGCTTCAACCTATAAAACAACATTAATACGCATAAATAGCCCAATTATTGAGATAAATTGAACAAATATCAAGTTAGGAAGATAAAATAGTTTATACAATTACGCCTTATCAGGTAAGTAAAATAAAATTCATTAGGCTTGTAATGTGGTTAAGCAAAAAAAAAAGGATAATTAGGCTCAAACGGGGTGACTAGAGATAAGTATAAATCTAAAGTAAGCTTGAAAAGGTTCAAACGGTCCAAAGATAGCCTAATGTCATTTTTCTAAGCATGCGAATTCTAGGATTTTGCTTCAAGTAGTAATCAAGCAAATTCTAAAGTATTGGTCTTTGAGACTGTGGTGTACTACTTAAGCATGAATAACTCTAAGCAAAAAATTCAACTAATACATACTTCTTACAATGTGCTCAAGAAGAAGTGATAAAAAATAAGCTTGAACTTCGTCTAAGATTCATGATATAAGAATTATCTCAAACATCTATTGTTTCCTAGAGACTTGTGAAAACAAATTCAACTAATATTCTATTTCATATCATAGACTAATTATCATCATCTCAACCAAAATTAGATAAAAAAAAATTAACCTACAAGACAACCAACCAATATAAGCAGCAAAATAACACAAGTGTGTTTCCCACCCTCAAACTTAAATTAGACATTGTCCTCAATGTCTAAAAATGAGCTTAAAGTAAGAAAAACTCCCCTGGTAGATGAAGTTGAAGCAATAGAACGTTGTTGCCCATTGATTAGACTGCGATATTCCTTTACTCGTAACACTTGAAATTCCTTGTGCTACTTTCTTGAATGCTTGACTTGTTGATTTTATTCCTAAAACAAAAAAGAAACTAACAAAATTAAAACTAAAAATAAGCTAATAAAAATAAAAACTACTTGGATTACCTCCCAAAAAGCACTTGATTTAGCGTTGTCGGCTTGACGGGGCTCTTTATACTCTTGTAGAGGATCAAAGTCAATGGTGGAAGCATTTTTATATGTGAACTTGTTAGAATTTCTTTCTTTTAGCTTCCACATCTTCTTTATTAGATCTTGACCAGCAACTTGTTCCTCTTTCTCTTCGTGTTTCTTTACAAAGACTTGAATCTTAGACCGGTGAAGTGTCTCTTTTGTGTCATTTTCTTTGATTCTATCATCATACTGCTTATTCTTCTTCTTCTTTCTTCTATTTCTATGCCTTAACGCTTTCTTTTTTATGTGAGGATTCAACATCTCTATGTCTTTGACCTCTTTGGTGTTTGATGGCATCACATTAATGCTACAATAGTCAAGTATTGTAGTGCGCATGGGCTGATTCTGCTCTTTGTTACTGGTTTTTTCTTACTGTGTTGTCATTTTTCTGTACCTTAGAATGTTATTGCATTTTAATACCAGTTTCTGCATGTTTCATTATTGAAAATTCTACACTTTTTTTAGATTCTGCACTATTTTTTGGACTGGTATGCTGCTGATTTTCTATTTCAACACTTGTTTGATACTTCTATAGCCTTTGAAGAAAAGGAATAGGCGGTCTATATGGTTGCACCTTATTTTTCAGTACTTCCTTCTCCTTTATACTTGATAGTGGTGGTATGGATGTATTTTCTTGTAAGATCTTACCACTCCTCAAGTTGATGGCTTGGCATTACTCTACAATCCCTTTTGAATTTGTCTCAGTATCACTTAGTAGAGTGCCTTGAGGTTTCCTATTAATTGCAGCAGCAAGTTGTCCCATTTGAACCTCTAAATTCTTCAAAGATGCTGAATGATTTTGTAGGATGACATCATTGGACTTCATATATTGCATAAACATGTCTTCCAATGTCTGTTTCTTTTTTTGTGGTGGAAGAAATCTTGGGGGATTCATTGGTCTAGGTGGCTCCTCTTGGTTATAACACCAAGAGAAGTTTAGATGATCTCTCTACCCTAGATTGTAGGAATTTAATTATGGGTTAAATTGTTTATGATTGAAATTGCCCACATAATTCATTGCTCCCATGCATCGCCCATTTATGTGGTTACCGCAAAAGTCGCATGTTACTTATCGGGTTTTGACGTCTTTCAATACATCAAACTTCTTAGATAAAGTATTGATTTGAGCTATCAATGCATTGAATGCGTCAATTTTATATATACCGGTAACTCTCTTAGGTGTAACTCTCTCTGCTGGTCATTTGTAACTGTTTAATGCCATCTCTTTTAATAGATCATAAGCCTTATCTGTAGACTTATTCATTAAAACTCCTCCAGCAGCAGCATCTACAATAGTCCTCAAATGGCCTATTAATCCATTGTAAAATGTTTTGACTAATAGCTATTTAGGGACTTCATGATGAAGACACTTCCTCAATATGTCCTTAAAGTGCTCCCATGCCTCATACAATGACTCTCCATCAATATGACTGAATGAGGTCATGTCATTCCTCATCTTTGTTGTCTTTGCTGGTGGGAAGAATTTGGCTAAGAACATCTGTGCTAAATCTTCTCACGTCGATATGGATCCTAATGGTAATGACATCAACCAACTCTTAGCTCTATCTCTTAAGGAGAAAGGGAATAGTCTTAATTTGATGGCATCGTTAGAGACTCTATTGTATTTAAAGGTATCACAAATTTTTAAAAAATTTGATATGTATGTTTGGAACGTCATTAGGAGCTCCGCTGAATTGTACAGTTTCTTTCAGCATCTGAATAATATTTGGTTTGATCTAAAAGTTATTAGCGTTGATTGTTGGTCGCCGAATACTAAACTGAGCACCATTTATAGTTGGGATAGCATACTTTTTCAAAGCTATCTATGGTATCATGGGCTTAAACACTAGATTATTGATATGATCACTGTTTTCCCTTATAGTATGAACCATCAAAGCAAAATAAAAAGAAAATCAAAGTAAAATGAAGAAGATAAAATAAAAATAAAAATTTGAATTAAAAGTAAGTAGCTTAGTATTAGTATTAATCTAAAGAATAGATAAAACTAGTCCTCAGCAACGACGTCAAAAACTTGATTGACGCTATACTAGCTAAGCACAAGTGCATGCTACCATTTCAAGTAATATAGAAATTAAGTCTAAGTATTGACCCCATGGGAACTACGTGATCTAATTCTTCAATCAATTACTAAAATTATATCTACTTAACTTTTATTTAGAAAAATCAAAATCTGAAACTGAATTTATTAACCTAATTCTATCCAATTAAACTAAACAAAAGCAAATGGTAGAATTGACAAATAAGGATAATCTAGGGTTTTGACTTGTCCCCTACTATTTCATTGGACTTATTAACCACTTAGTTAATCTCTTAATACCAATTGATTAGCTTAGACACTAATCTCATTACAAGCATCTGTCGATGGTCAAGTAACTATATTACGCATTTTAACAATCACCTATATGTCTGTGGTAATCAAATCAAAATGTAATTCATTAAGATCAAGTCTAAATTATACCATACATACCACCTAGGTATATTTCTATCTTAGATGGAACTCATAGTTGTTACCCTATGATCATGCACTAAACTATCATAGGTTAAACATATAAATCCCTCTGTCGAGTTCATCATAGTTCCACAATCATTCAAAATATTGATTAGGTATAATAAAAGCAATAAACACAAGATAGAATGAATCAATTATAATAATTAAGTTTATAAACTAAGAATCAATGAAATTCAACTACATACTAGGTTCACATAGTCTAACCCTAAAATAACAAGTTTAGCCCATCACAAAACAAAACGTATCAAGCCAATCCATGAAGAATGGCAAGAACATAATAATAAGAAAAGAGAAGAAAAACTAATCAAGAAGATGTCTTGGTTGCTTCTCTCTCAATCTTGACTTGAAGCTTAAATTTTGATTTTGAATATTGATTTCTTTACTTTGATCTTTGATTTTATGTTGTGAATTCTTTCTCTACGTTTTTTGCCTATCCAAAGTCTCTGTATTTAACCTCAAAATAGTATTTTATTGGTATGAGAAACCTTAAAGGCGAGGGGCTTCGAATCTAAGTTGAAATAGGAGAGTTGAAAAGACTTTTATAGGTCTCACGGGCATCGCTGCATTGGGTTATGAGCGTCGCGGCATTGGGTTGTGGGCATGGCTACGCTTAGCTACTGACCTGGGCGCTGCAGCGCTCAATCAAGGGCGCTGCAGCGCCCAGCCCTGGTATTGCTTTCGTATTTTGAGCATAATGTCTTCGTTTGATGTTCGATTCGCCTCCTATTTATCTTATGCGTCACATTTTCCGTCATGCATCTATTTATGATAAAAAAAAACACAATTAAATTGTTAAATATTTATAACTTGGAGCAAAATACTAAAGTTGGGTACAAATCATACTAGTGCTTTTATGCCCTTATCAATCATTGATAAGGATTACGAAGTATCGAAAGCCACCAAGTGTAGTGTGATTCATTGGACCACATACATAAGTATGTATAAGTTCCAAAAAATCAGTGGTGCGGCGTCCAACACTAATAAATGAAACTTTTGTCATTTTCTCTTGAATACAAGATTCACAAGTTAGATAAGGCTCTGTGGTCAGATCAAGTATCTGATCATCCTTAACCAAACGGGTTAAGTATCTCACACCTATATGACTTAATCTCATATGCCACAATTCTATATCATTTAAAGTTCTTGATTTATTATCAGTATTCACCTGTACATTCATGACACTTCCTACTGCGTCCAATATATAATGGCCATTAATCAATTGACATTCAGCTAATAAAATATTATCCAAATCGTACAAATATAAGGAATGGTTCTATATATACATATGATATCCCTCACTGTCCAATACAGGAATGGAAATAATTTGCCGGATAATGTTTGGCATATAATAACAATTATTTAATACAATAATTTTATTACATAAAAGGTAAATTAAATCGTCCAATAGCTTTGATCTATAGGAAATCTCCATTTCTAACATGAAGATGTACTTCTTCAAGCTGTAACAGTCTACCTTTCTTCAAAACCTGCAACACATTGTAGATATAAAAAGGACAAGTAGTATCTAATACCCAGCTAGTATTAACATCAAATGTTAAAGAAATATCAATGATAGCAAGTGCATATCTGAAGGGGTCTTCTTAATGGTGGCAAGGTATTTTTGGCAGTTCCGCTTTTAATGCCCATCCTCGTTGCAATGGAAACATTTTCCTTTTACTTTGTTCTTATGTTGGGGCTTGGACATGTGTTGCTTTTGAGGACCCGTTTTGGGTGCATACTTTACTTTCCTTTTATTCTTCCCTTTGAACTTTCCAAAATTCTTTAGGACAAATGATGAAGCACCATGAACATAAAAAGTCGTGCCCCATTTGTTCATGTCCTCTTGAGTTGTTTCAACATGTTATCTAGATTAGCATAAGTAGGGATCAATCCTTGCATTTTAAAGTTCATGATGAATTATGCAAATAACCCTGAAAGTGATTGGAGAATCAAACTGTTCTCTAATATATTGCTTAGTGAGATATTCATGGTTTCTAACCTCTCAATATGAGATATAATCTTGAGGATATGGGGACTCACTGGACTGCCCTCAGGTAGTCTAGCTTGACAGAGAGATTTGACAACCCTATATATTTTAACTTGAAGTTGGTCACCAAATAACTCTTTCAGGTGGACCATTATACTCTCAGCATTGTCCATGTGGACATGCTCTCTTTGGAACTCCGTAGACATTGAGTCGATGATGTACGATTTGACTTTCAAATCATCATCCAACAATTTTTGATATGTCTCCTTTTTTCCAGAGAAGCATCATCAGAAATGGCTTAGTGTAGGCACTGATCAATTACATATCCAAGCTTCTCAGAATTCAGAACTATTTTGAGATTCATAAGCCAGTCAGTATAATTTCCTACACCTTTGAGTTGGTGTGCATTAAGGATACGAACTAATGGGTTGTTTGAAACCATTTGATCTTGACAAGACAAAAGAAAAGATGTTAGCGGAATATTTCAATTGCTAATAAGTAATGTTTTAGATCATGGGTATAACAGTTATACAATTCTTTTAATCTAAAACAATTGCCCTCCCACTGTTTTACATAATTCCTTTAATCTCTCAAATGAAAAAATGATAGTTTTAGATTCTTTAAACTATACAGTGAAAAATGGATCCTATTGGCATTTTACTCTAACCTCACGCTATAGCAATATCGGCCTTTGTAAACCCAAAAGGTAGACAACTCTTGTCAATTGTATCTCATGCAACTCTTACAACTGATCTTAAATACACCTTATCCTCACGCTGTAGCAATATTTGATAAGTGTATTTCATATTAACTTGTCAATCATCAAATATATGCCACCAGTATAGCCCTTATGCTGTAGTAATATTAGGCAATACGTTCGCATATATTTGTCTCATCTCATGTTTAATCGGCATAACCCGAATCACCCCGACCAATCCCTCATGCTAGTAGCAATATTGGGAAAGACCGAAGTGAACCATCTAATATTGTATTGACAAGATGGATCATTATATAATATTATCTTATAATACAATATTATTTAATCTTATTTAGAGGGATTTTATTTATTTATTTATTATTATTATATAATTATTATTACCATTAATAATTATAATCAATTTTCACATATCACATGAATCTAATTCATAATTAGAATATTTGTTAATGGAATCACAACTAACCCTACCAATAAGGCTCCCATTGTAATTAATAAGTATAAATAAATATATATTACATTTAATACAATGATATAACAATTATAATTATATTAAATGAACCTCACATGCAAAAATTTCAAATTGCAGTGTATTATTCAAAATGATTAGCGTTAAAAGTTGAACGTTATAGCATTATATAATATAATGCTCCAAAAAATTTTTTTTACTCGTTTTTTAGACTTCAACCTAAACCATCATGGGTTTTTGACTTATAAATGCCCCAACGTTCAATACTTGAACACCCCTACGTTTATTATTAAGAACACCCCGGTACTCAACACTTGAATGCCTCTGCGTTCATCATTAAGAACGCCTCGGTGTTTAACACATCAACGCCTCGGCTTTCAACAATTGAATGCCCCGGTGTTTTGTCTTTCCAATGCCCCTATGTCAAGAGCCGTAACGCCCCAATGTTAAGCAACGAACACTCCTGCGTTCAATACTGAAACACAATTTTTAGGTTTCTGACGCCGCGGTATTTTTTGATAGACACTATTTTTTCTACACTTCAAAATACAATTTTCACTATTTTTAGGCATTCTAAACATTCCATATAACACTCAAACAACCCAGAAACACAATAAACATGCTCTGATACCACTTGTTAACATGTCTTAAGGTGTATGCATGTGATTGTGTACATGTTAAAAACTAACACATGTATCATATACATGAATTTCATAACGGAATTAAGTGTGTAATCAACATATACACATGTAACCTAAATTGTTAACAACTTAAGATTATGGAAAACATACCTTTGAAGACCTCCGGTGATGATTTCAAATCCGGATTTCTTAGCTCCAACTTTGAGCATGTAATCAACAAATACACATGTAACTTAAATGGTTAACAACTTAAGATTATGAAAAATATATTTTTGAAGTGCAACTTTGAGCTCACCTTGAAGTGCACCTTTGTTCAATTCTAATTCACAACAATCTGGTAGAATTGTGAAGTTAGAATAGCAGCAATTTAATCTCCAGCAACAAGATTTATGTTACTTGAAAGAAAAATAAGAGGAATTTTTTTTTCTTTTTAGTTTTTCTCACAACTCTTTATTCAATGAAAAACTCTCAAAAACCAAATTCTTCTTTTTCCTCTCAACCCTTGCACAAATTTTTGATTCACCCTTATTAATCCAAATTAAATCCAACCAATTTTTGTGCTCTCAACACTTTACAAGTGCTCCACCAAAAATATGTTAGGATTTGTGCTTACGTGCCATCCTTTTTGTGTATAATTATTTGATTTATGTTTATACTATTATGATTTCAATATATCACTAATTATTTTATATACATATATGGTATGATGCTTGTAACATTTTACACATTATATAATCTGAAAGAGTTCAGATCTGATCTAAAGGAGTTTAGATCAGAACTAGGAGTTAGAAATGCTAAAAGTTATAAATGCTAAAAGTTAGCACTGATAAGAGTTACCAGGTTATAAGAGTTAGCAAAATCTAAAGAGTTAGAGCCTTATCTAAAATGGGACAAAGACCTAAAATATATTAGTAATGACGTAGTTGCAAAGAGTTACAAATGGTGCTAGAAAATGTCATTATGCAAATATGTTCTCAAATATTATGTTCCTGATCTATCTTCACTAATGTGGGTCTATCAGTGAAGACCTTATTATATATAGATCGGTGTATGTCTATATTTGAATAGTCTAGATGGTTACTCTTAGCAGACATGCGTTTAGTGGAAACTCATATAGAGATACAAGTATTCAATAAGGATTGAATATTGAACAGACTCACAAAGATCTCTAATAGACATACCATAAAGCCGTTAATGGAGGATCTTTCGAGTTAAATAGTATTCGTGGTCCTTAAACCTGAGTGCCACGGTGGACTTGTGAGTGATCCACCATACTTTGGTTTCACACATGTCAAATACCTTTCATAGTCTGACCGCTGGGTATGGTTCGATGCTTATAGAGTTCGGTGTGTATAGATATAGGATTCATCAACTCAATTGGGTGAGTAAAATATCTTGAAACTCCAAGATTGTATTTCAGAAATTTTTATGGCCATAAGCAGAAATACTGGGGATATTAGTTTTCTCATCGAGGTAAATAATATCGTAAAAGTGTTTACAGATATTATTTATTGAGATACAAATCTAGAGATAAGTTTATGGTTGAGCATGTGGAGACTTGACGGTGTTGATCTATATCTTCGCTCTTCTAGGATATCTATGATGGAGGGATTATACGAATATGTTATAACCTCAACTTGTATAGTCTAATCCGTTGTTTTGTAATATCTATAACATGTTTGTGGGACATTGTTCACGGAAGTATGAAATAATTTCATATGACAAATCGGGTATGGGCCTAGAGAGTCTTACAATATGAAGTGTATTCATTGTGTACTGGGGCAGCGAATTGGATTAAACAATTAATCCAATAAATTCCAGCAAAGTAAAAATATGTTTCAAGGTTCCTTATGTTATACACTTGTTAATACTTGAATGTAAAATACATTATTGGTTTGCAAGAGTTGTTAACCAATAAGAAATTGACAAGTGGCACAATCTTGCTCCACAAATGATTTACCTATTTACCTTACTTGGTAAATACATATAAGGTAAATATCATTATTCAAAATAGTTTTGAATTATTAATAATCTATTTATTAATGAAATTATTAGTATTAATTAGAATAAGTGGCAAACACCATTTAGTAATAAAGTAAGCACTTGTTATTAATAATAAGCATTGTTGGCCACTTAGAAATTATTAAATGGTGCACTTATGAGCGGTGTAACCACTTAGCATTGTTTAATGTACATTTGCTCTCTAATCAATTGAATCATACAGATGATACAATTTTAAATAGCCTATGCTAGTTTGATTATTGTTTGTAATGACAAACATAGCTAAGTAGTGGTGGAGCATTAAGAGAAGTAATCAATTTTTACACTAACCAAAAATTGAAAGAGTTCAATTTGTGTAAGAGAGTGTAAGATTCGGCCAAGGGGAGAGAAGAGAGAATTGAGAGCATTTCCTAAGTGTTTTCAAATGGTTGAAAGAGTTGGCTAAGGCTAACAATTGTTCATAATAAAGAGTTGTAAGGAACAATAGACAAAACACTTAATTCTTCTCATCTTTTGCTAGTAATAAATCATAAGGACCAAATTGTTTTAAGTGTTAAAACAACCCATTGCTGGAAATTTGTGGCTGCCATTCTAGCTTCACAATCTCACCCGTTTCAGTTGTGAACTAGAATTGTGCAATGGAATACTTCAAGGTGAGCTCAACAAATTAAAGCTTAGAGTTCTTGAAGAATTGTAAAGTTGCCTTCAAAATCGGGTAGGTTATTTACTTACAATTCAATTTATATCATGCATGTGAAAAATATATATGAGATATATATATGTACTTGAATCATCATATATGAAAATATATGCTTGGGTATGTTATATAGTGTATAACATGCATGAATACTTCCGTTGCGTATTTAATTTTTAAAATTATACGTATCTCCACACATCACACACCAAATCACAACAAATTAGATTAAGTAGCCAACTACCAAAAACAATTTCTGGTGACCATTTCTAATAGTCTAATAAAATTGACCATTAATTATACAAAATAGTGCTCCACTCAATTTAATTATATTTCTCAAATTAGGTATGTCTTTCATTTAGAAATAAAATAACAATAATAAAATCATATTTTATTTATTTAAAATATATTTATTTAATTATTCAAAAACTATTTGAATAATTAATATTTACCTTATTTGATTTTACTAACATGGTTAATAGGTGAATTCATGGTAAAAAGATTCATGGAACAAAATTGTGCCACTTGTTAACATCTAATTAGTTAACAACTCTTGTCAACTAATTAAATGATATACTTAACATTTAAGTTTAGACAAGTGACAACTCAAGGAACTTTGAAATATATTTTTGGTTTGCTAGAATTTCTAGGATGAAACTGTTCAATCCATTATGCTGCCTCAATGAACAACGGGTATACTTCATATTGTGAGACTCTCTAGGTCCATGCTTGAATTTTTATATGGAACTCTTCCATACTTTCATGAACGATGCCCCATACATACGTTACGGATATTATAAAGCAGCACGTTAGACTATACAAACTGAGGTTATAACATATTCATATAATCCCTCAATCATTTATATTCAGGTAGAGTGGAGATATAGATCAATACCGTCAAATCTCTGTATGCCTGACTGAAAGCTTATCTCTAGAATTGTATTTCAATAAATAATATTCCCAAATACTTTTGTAATATTATTTATCTTTAGGTTTAAACGCTTTTTTCGGGAATTATTGCTTATGGCTATAAGACTTTCTGAAATATAATCTTAGAGCATTAGGATATAGTACTCACCCAAATAAGCTGATGGATCCCATATCTATGCACACCAAACTCCATGAGCATCAGACCATACCCAGAGATACCCAGTGGTTAGACCATGAAAAATTTATAACATGTGTGGAACTAAAGTATAGTGGATCACTCACAAGCCCACCGTGACACTCAAGTCAAAGGACCACGAATACTACTCAACCCAAAAGATCCCCCATTAACGGCTTTATGGGATGTTTATTAGAGATTTTTATGAGTCTGTTCAGTATTCAGTCCTTACTGAATACCTGTATCTCTATACGAGCTTCCACAAAACTCATGATTTACTAAGACTAACTATCTGAACCATCCAGATATAGACATACACTAATCTAAATATTTATTAAGGTATTCACTGACAGACCATTATTGGTGAAGATAGACCAGGAACATAATATTTGAGAACATATTTGCATAATGACATTTTGTAGCATTATTTACAACTACGTCATTATTAATATATTCTCAGGTCTTTGTCCTATTTCAGATAAGGCTCTAACTCTTTAGATATCGCTGACTCTTATAACCTAATAACTCTTATTAGTGTTAACTCTCAATATTTATAACTCTCAGTATTTATAACTCTCAACGTTGCTAATTCTTAGCACTGATCTAACCTTATTTAAATCTAATTCGAACTCTTTCAGATTGTACAATGTCTGAAACATTACAAGCATCATACCATATATAAAATATAATTAGCGATTTAATAAAATGATACTTCTAGCATAAATATTAAACAAATATTATACATAAAGGGATGACACGTAAGCACAAATCCCAATAATAGCTCAAGCAATAAGCATGGTGAGTAGATATATGGTAAATTTTAGCAAGAAGCATTGGCTTACTGTTAAGTGGATAATGAGGTACTTGAAGGGAATGTCAGAGCATGGTCTGCTGTATAAAAAAAGGTTATATAATTTATGAGATAATACGGGGTATGTCAACCTCATATTATGCAGGTGATAGAAGAATATCTTTGATTAGGTTTATATTTACAGTGTTTGGGTGTACTGTATATTAGAAATTAGTTTTGCAGCATGCAGTGGCACTTTCAGCTGCTGATGAGTACATAATTGTCGGAGAAGATTTTACGGAAGCTATATGGTTTAAGGGGATCTATTTCGAGCTATTAATAATAGAGAAAGTGAAAGCCTGTGTATATTGCGATAGCCTATGTCCATTGCAATAGTCAAAGGGCCATATAGTTTAACCTATGCAAGAACTTAACTAGTATCATCGCCAAAGTGCCATTGGCATCTGAAAATCATGTTGATATACTAACAAAGCCACTACTCTTAGTTAAGTTTAACTTAAGCAAGAACTTAACTAGTATCATCGCTAAGTAAAGAAGCATGAGATATGGAAAGGATTTGATCCAAGAATAAGCCTTAGAGTGATTTTGAATCAATGAAGAAATTGTAAAAAATGGTGATTAAAAATCATATAAAAGATGTTTTTGAACCAAGACATAGAAGGAGACAACATGAAGTCAAGCTTGAGGGAAAAAGATAAAGATAGGGTTGAAGTAGAAGGCTTGGAGCTGGAAGCTATTTCTAGGTTTAAGCGTTGCGGTGTCCAAATCAGAGTTTTCAGTGTCGCAACGCTGAAAAGGGAGCACAGCGGTGCCCATACTGAAGAATTAGCGTCGCGGTGCTAGTACAACTAACTTAATTTGGATTTCCTATTTTAGCTTGTCTAAATTTCCTTTCTAGATATCATTTTGACTAGGGTTTGTATAAGATATGAAAGGCTATAAATATGCCACTATATTATCTTAAAAAAGCATCAAATTGAGAGAAATATCAATTATAATCCTAAACAAGATAATTTCTTTGTGGAAGAATTACTCTTCATCTTTATATTAGTTGCTTCATTAATAAAAGAATTTAGGATCTTAATTCACTGTAGACATAAGTATTTATTGAACCACGTAAATACTTGTGTGTTCTTATTTGTCTTATTTAATCTCTTCATATTTTTTTATTCTTAATTTATTTAAGGTTTAAGTAATTCCTGTACACTTTTTTTCTTTGGTTAATTAAGGTTTCTTTGATCAGCCCGGTCAAATATTAAAAGGATTTGCTTTTTTTTTTTCTCTCTTTTTTTTTACTATTATTTCTTTTTTTTAACATTTTCTTTTGACACCACTTCTTTCATCGTCTTCTATTTCTTTTTGGAGCTACTTTCTTTCCTCTTTTGCACTATTCTTGTTAGGACTTGTTTGGTTAAATTTTTTAATTATATCTTTTGGAAGTAGAGCTTTTATAAATAGAGCCTTTAAGAAAAATTTATTGATCATTTGGTTGTCTATTAAAAAACTATTTTAAAGTACTAAATCGTTTGGTTATACATTATTAAAAGTACTTATTTATTATTAAATTATCAAAAAAGATACTTAATAAAACTTATATTCAAATTCAAAACAATTCATTTTTTTTATATATATAAGTTTAAATTTATTATGTATTTTCTCAAATTCAATTTTTTCAAACTTGAGAATCAAGTAAAAATAATACATAATAATCAATGAATCAACAAAAATTATTGTGTTTAGTATAAAAATTAAAAATAAAATAATCAACAAAAGTTTTAGTAGATTCTTATAAAAATATAATGGTTGTAGAGATATAGAAAATTTGAGATATGATAACTTTTAAAAAAATATTGAAAATATATTAGTAGGTTTATTTTTATTAAGGATACACTATAAAAATAAAAAAATATTATTAAGGTATATGTGCATTACATAAATATTAAAAAAACTCAAAACATTTACTCTTAAAAGCCCAAAATTTAAACTTTTATAAGTAGAGGTAAAATAACTTTTTTAATTTTCAAAAACTCTTTTTTAATTGTAACTAAACATCATTAAAAAATTTGAAAAGAGCTTTTGGCATTAAAAAAAAACTCTTTTCACTAATAAAAAAGCCTAACCAAACAAGCACTTAATGCATCTTTATTTTACCCTTGCTAGTGCGCTTTGACTCCTCATAATGATTTACCTTTAAAATTCTATTTTGTTTAGTAGCAAATAATCAATTTAAGAGTTCTTCAACAAAATTTTAAAATTCTTTCTCCATCAAGTTTTCTTCAACCATTAATTTGTGATTTTTCTTTGATTTTGTCTATTGTCGTATATCGATTGCTAATTTTCCATTTTGAAAGAACTCCCTTATACTGTTAGATTTGTAGGGTTTTTGTGTTTCTATTTTCTGTCAAGTGTTCATGCATGTAATGCTTTTATTAAAACTTCTCTTGATTAGGTTTGCATTTAGTGTGCTTCAGTTTGTTGCTACTATTTTGACACGAAGTGCGTGTGTTACCTCGTTGTCTTGTTGGAGGTGTTGATGATATTGCGGAGGAGAAGGAGGCGTTGTGCCAGCAACAGAGGAATATGAGGAGGAGCGAAGTAGTATGGATCGCAGGCGGAGAACTGATGCATATGGGGTTAGTCGATGCGAATATATTATTAAACAATTATTAACTGATCTTTTAGTAAGTAATGTAGGGACATATCCAAAAAACTTATTAATTTTAATTAGCAATTCCTACCATTTTTTTTAAAGCATTAAGTTGTAATATTATTAAATAAATTCGCCAACATTACATTGAAGGACCGCTGATACAAAGATTAGACAAATTACTATAACTCTTATACAAGATAATTATAATATGGAATGCCCGAACCTAACTATCTCCCTATAGATGGAATGCTCGAACCTAACTATCTCCTTATAGGAGAACTATCAAGCCCTATTACAGGAATGATCTCGAAAAATCGAAAACACTGCTCCTATTTTGGACGGAAAAATTCAATCCTCACGTAGGAGGAACAAAACCTCACGGAGGAGAAAAATACAACACAAATTTAATCACAAATTAACAAAATTTCTTTAACTACCGGTCTGGCATAAACCCTTCTACATCACACCAACATAATTACTAACAACTCAGTTTAATCTTAAGTAATAAATTCATGGAGATGCTTTTATTCAATTGGTGGGGTGGTGGACTAGGGCCACAAGCAGTTGCAGGACATCGGAGAGGTTGGAGACGATTGTATTGAGCGGTGTGCTTGGGGAGCAGAGGTGCATAACCAAAGTGAATGCTAAGGTGGCAGTCCACTGGAAACTAGCCGGCTGGAGAAAAAAGGTAGCGTCGTCCGACAAGGAGATCATCAGAGGCTGCCCAGCACCGCTGGAACTGAGATAACTACACTATAGGCGAGAATGCAAAACGACCATCAAAGGCTAGCACGAACAAGCAAATCAGCTGTCAGTGAGTCATCAGCTTCGCTGTGCTAAATGGACCATCGCATCCGCTACAATCGAGGAGGCCAAACCATCAAAAGAAATCGACACCATGCCGAAAACTGAAAAAGATTGAAAAAAGAAAAAACAAAAACAATAAGGAACCCAAGCCAAAAAAATGAAGAGGGGAGAGTTAGTGGCTACCGAAAAGGAGGCTAAAAGGCCCCCTCTCCGGTGGCACAAAAGATCGACGGCAGTTGTTTTGTCTTTAAAGTTTGTTTGAAGTTGGGAGCTTTTTTTTTTCCTAGCGATTTCTACCTAAGTGGGTAAAGATGAAATTTTCTTAAACTTTTAATTTTTTTAGATAAAATTTAAATTCTTAAAGTGTTTATATAATTAACCCTTAACCCTTTATTTTATACATATCCAAATTATACTCTAACTAAACCCCTATCAAGTATCTTTGCTCCAACACCTATAAATATATTTATTACACCTAAATTTTTTTTAATATCTTTATAAATATACTACAAGAATTTATTTAAAAAACATTTTTTTTAAAATGTATAATAAGTTTTCTATCCATGTTTATACAAAAAATAAGAATTACTTCAGCGTTTCTAAAACACCATTTTTTGTTCATAGTTTTTTATTTTTATAATTGTTGTTTTTTTAAATTTGTTTTTCATTTGCAGCCTTTTCTTTTTGTTTCAACAATATCATATTGTTGTTTTGTTTTGTCAACTACGAAATATTAAGTTATTTAATGATGAACTAAGCATTTTTATGAGTGAATATTTGTTAAAACTCAAGTTTTTTTTTTAATAAATTAGATTTGGTGTTGAGGAGAAAAGTCTAAAGTTTAACATTTAGCAGGATGATTGTAAAATTGAGTAAGTATGTTAGATGAGTGTTAGAATAATAATGTCATTTTGGTTTTGTTTTTTACTTAAGTTGTTCTTAAAAATAAATTACAAGATGACTAATTTTGGAATTAAAAAGAAAGTGTTCAAATTAATTTTTAGAGTGTAAATAGACACAAATTATTTTATAATTTAAAATGATTTTTATGACTAATATTTAAATATATTTGTGAAAAGAGTAGTGCAAAGTTTATAAATTTGAGATATTTTAATTTTCATTGATATAGTAATTATTCAATTAATAATGGATATATCAAATAACGTATCAGTTGAAATACATTTAACTGTGTAATCATAATATTATTGTGATGAAAATAAAAATATTTTTATTCAGGTAAATAAATTCAAATTAAAAAAGTTAATATGCCCCACAAAATACATAAATTATAAGAGGCGAGGTGCCAATTTCCTTTGGTACATTTAACATGGGCCGATCTTGGCCCATCATCTTCAAACGCTTTTGCTCTCGAAAAAACTAAACCATTCCTTCCTCCAACGCATTGCAGCCAGCAGGTTCTTAAATATTACGCCTTTTTTTTTTTCTTTCGTTTTTAGGTGAAGAAGAGTTGCTAATTTTCTTTTGCTTATTAAATAAATCATTAGTTTTGGGGGGCAACATAGAAGATAGAACAGAAAAGTAAAGATGAGAGTGAAAAAACAGAAGCGCCACAGGAAGATTGTGAGATTCTACACAGCTTGTTTCGGGTTCAGGCATCCGTACAAGGTCATATGCGACGGCACTTTCATCCATCACCTCATTGAAAATCAAATCACTCCCGCTGACAAGGCCCTCTCCAACACTCTCGCTGCCCATGTAAAGCTCTTTATTACCAAGTCTGTTTTTCTTTTATTAGTATTTTTTATAAAAAATTTCATTAATGTGTTTTTGTTTAATTTGTGACGGTTCTTCGTTTGCTCTGTTTAAATAGATTTCGCAGGTGTGTTATAGAGGAGTTAAAAAGACTTGGGGCAATCCCATTCTGAAGCTCTTGACGCGGCTCACAAGCTTACTATCGCAAGGTCAAGCCTTGCTTTTTCTTTATCTCTACAAGTTTGTGTCTAATATATATATATTAGAATTTTCCCCACAGTTATCTCTCTCTTGGTTATGGGGCTTGGTTTAGTGTTTAGGACGTAAATTCACGTTTGCCTTTTATAAAGAAAAGTGATATTCCCCTGGCTATCCCCAGCTGTTGTGTTATTCGCTTTTAAAATTTACTTAGTTTGGCCCTTTTTGTTGAGTGATTCAGTCTTTCTTGTGATTATAACTAAATTAAATTTTAATTTCAGATGTGAGCATGACAGAAAGATGAGTGCTGATGCTTGCCTCTTGGAGATTATTGGAGATAAAAATCCTGAGCATTTCTTCATTGCCACTCAAGATGTTGATCTGCGGAGGAAGTTTCAGGAGGTTGGCGTGTCTCACATTTCATCGCATAAAATTTTTCATTTTGCATCTTCTTGATTATGCTGATCATCTTGCGTAGTGGTTTTAGAAACTTCTTTATTTGTATAATTATTGTCCTGCAGGTACCAGCTGTTCCTCTTATATTTGGTTTGCGGAATGCCCTTTTCCTTGAGCCACCATCTGCATCTCAACGCCAGTTTGTCAAAGCTTCTGAAGAAAATCGATCTCATATGTCAGAGAAGGAATATAAGATGTTAAAGAAGAAAACTAAGAACATTTTGGAAAATGATGAAAACAAGGATTCATCTCATGAAGATGAAGATTTAGGAGAACAGAAGATAGAGGTGCCGGTGGAAAAAAGGAAAGATAATGCAAGTAAGGGACTTGGTGTGAAGGATAGACCTCAATTCAAGAGAAAGAGGGCTAAGGTATAAGCCTCACTCATGTTTTTATCTGCACAATCATTTTGGGGGTGATTGATTGATATCTAATTTAAACCTCTGCCATTATCATTTTGTACCTCCCAACCCCCAATAAATTTTGCCAGGCATTTATTGTAAAATTCCCTTTGCTTAACATTTGTAATTAGTAAGCAGCCATTAACGTCTGCAGGCATGGAAGTTTAGATTGTGCATATAAAACCTGAAATGTTATGATCCATTTTCAACTGGTAACTATTTCTAACTTAATGTTACTTATGTTTATAATGATGGTGTGGGCTTGTTGAGCTGGTTAATTGCATGCAAGGGCTGTCATATTCTGTCAATGGATGGGCAAGTAACTTTTATGCCCTAGCTCTTGGGTAAAGAGCTTTTCAATCTAGCAAAGATGAGATTCTATATATTATTGATACAATATTGAGAGGCATGTGATAGGTTGATATTTGTAGGTATGGATTTTTCACATATTATCGGAAGCATACTCAAGTGTTCTTAAATAGTTACCTATTGAGTTAGTGATTATTTTTCATCTATTTGATCAGTATCAATTGTATGAGAGGGGGAAATTTTGGGGATTTATTTTTCAGGCATTGGGTAGAACATTTAAAAATTTGTTCTAGATGTGAATATCAACCTTTGTCTCTTGTGAGAGTAATCATTCATCAATAGTCTCTTGTTTCAATTTTGTATCCCAACTTTACAGCTATATAGGAGATTTGAGAACGCTGACATAAGACGATCTTTCTTTCGAGGAAAGATGACCCAAAAGAGGACGCTTTCTCTTTGAGGACAGCCGATGAAAATGGCATTTGATAGAGGCCTGCCTGTACAACATACATAATACATTGCCTTGTTTTCAAGGATCCACTTCAATATTCTTATTCTCATTATGTAGTGCGCCTCATAACTTTTTCCATTGTCAGTCAGTCATGTTGTTGAATGATTTTATGATTATCAACCAACCATTTCATTACCAATCCAGATTGCACTCATTGTAAGGTAAATGTGTAATATTTACAAGCAGGTGGGATTATGATAAAAGTATTTAAGTCTAAAGTTGCAAGTTTAATCTATTGGAATTCCAAGTCTAGTGGTTCATTTTGCAAGTTTAACATCTCATGTTTGAAGTACCAACTAACAACATTCTCCCTCTATCATACTTGATATATTCTTGGTTTCTCAAGTTTTGGTCCGGGATCTGCAAGGACCATTATAGTTCAATTCATATATCTAATCTAGTACAAGGATGGATGGATTTAATCCCACGTATGAAACAAATAATGTAATACCACTAAATGGGAGATGTGAGTACTGAACTCATTTATATGATCGTTAGTGGTCCATGTGTACACGTCGAATTGACACATCGGAATGTCATCATGAACATATAATTACAAAAGCAGTAGATAAATGTCGAAATGTCACCATGAACATGTAATCTTTTTTATTGAAAGGGAAAAAATTCCATTAAAAATTCTCATGAGCATGAGGATAGACCTCCACAAGTAGTGGCTCTAAAGAGCTTGGCCCTGAGTTGCAACTAAACACATTTGAGGGCATACAAACAGCAAAATCAGCTAATCCGTGTGCAAACTCTTGTTGGATTCTCTTGGGAGTATACATAAAATTGACAGAATTGAAACTCTCCAAGCATTCGAAAATATCACAAAGAATGCCACCCAACTTCGAAGCAACTGATTTATTTGCTAGCAAAGCATCTATGACAATAGATGAATCGGATTCAATGTCCACATCCACACGTCCGAGAAATTGCAGAATGGCTAGTGCTTCAGCCTCATGAACCTGGTAGCAACTAGCAATATTTTTAGCACTACCAAGGCGTCGAACTACAATGCTTTAACCGTATTCTTCTAAAAATCAATGGTTGTATTCTAATAACTTATGTTATTAAGTAAAATCTCATTTAATTAAAACTCATTTTAATTAAATTAGATTTGGTCTTTAGACCAATAATAACTACTTAATTGACCATCTAATTGATGTCCATAATTAAAGTTAAGCTATGAAAAAAAATGTATTGCCTCTTTAATTACTTATTTGTCTGTCACTAAATACTCTAATGATCACTTTTAATAGTTCTATATTTGTAAAATATTATTATTCAATAATAATTTATTGAAAAAACTGTGACCATAAATTTAAATGATCAAATACTGCAAACAGCTTAGATAAACATATATATTAGATTCCATCTTGAAAACATATATTCTTACGACCCATGAAATTATTGTTGAAAGTGTGTTCTAAAAGCATGATTTTTTGTATTTAGATTATATTAAAAATAATTAATAGAAGTTATTCATTCAATATTATGTTTACAATTATGATTGTTTTATTCAAATATCATGAAATTTTTTTATTATTATATGTAACATTAAACTTAGTAAATAATAGTTATATATAAGAGGATTAAGTTTAAGCGTAATAATTTAAACTTGTCCTTAGTCTAAATGAAGACGGAAACTTTATTTTAATAGACTATAAATGCGGTCCATTTGTATATTGTAAACAATAGTCTTATCCGGATCATTCTATGTGTTGACATAGAAAATGGAGGCACTTTATATAATGTTGATTATATAGGATTGCGCTACAATAAAATTAATGATCTATTAATTTCGTTAGTAAAGAGAATTTATTTTATCACAATATAATCATATATGGATTAATCTTAATTTTTAGTGATTAATGTACTCTTATTTTCAGCCAATTATTAAATATTTTATAAATGTAATAAAATAGATGGCTGAGAACATTTCTCACAGATATGAAATCTACTCATTTCGAAAGAAAGTTAGATAAGTTGTTCATTTGATAATTGATTTTGGTCTTGAACATTATGAGCGTTCAGTTTTTTTTAAGAGTTAAAGAAAATAATAAATTTGTGAATTTCATAAATTAAATATTGAAAAGAGGATCAATGTGGATTAAGGATAAAGATGTAATTAGAGAGATTAATGGACATTCGACCTAACTTTAATTATGAAAACTTGTGGAAGATTGATCTATATGGAATGATTATTAAATGGATAAAGACAGTTTTCTATTTTATAATTTATTTGCAAAATTAAGAGTTTAATTTTATATTTTTAGTAGAGTGATATAAAGTTAATAAATAAAATCATGTTTATTAAAGAATTTAATCAAATAATTTAATTTATTGGAGTTTAATTTGTAGGTCCATTAGGTCCTCATGCTGGCTCTATAAACACTAAAATAGATTATTGAATTAATTGTTAGATCTAAAATATTAATTGGTTCAAGTTTAATTTGATTAAACTTATTAGGACCAATGAATTAATTTGATTGACTCATATTTAATTTGATTAAATTTAATGACCTCAATCAATTACTGGCCCAATCCATAATAGTTATGAAATTAAATAAATAATTAGATTATTTATTTAAATTAAATTAATTAGATTATTTAATTAAATTAAATAATTAGATATTTATGAATTATCTAAATTATTTAATTAAAGATAATATTGGATATTATATTTATCCTTTTAATTATCTAAATTAAAATAATATAAAGATATTATTTTATCATAATTCTATTAAGATTAAGAGTTTAGATAATATAAAAATTTTTGTATTATAAAAAGGAGGTTTTAGAACTACTTTTACGTATTCTTCATTAGTACTTCTTTTGCGCTAAATTTTTTTAAAGAAAAAAATTAAGAACACAGAAATAGATATTTTACAATTTATTAACTCGCCCACACTTGTAGTCCATTGGTAGAATATACAGCGTGAAAGATTTGCTAGTGTTAAAAGAAAACATCCGTGAAAATTTACGATTGAGATATTTTTCTTATACCATCTTGTTGCTAAATGAAAATAGACATAAAATTTTAAAAATTGTTCCTGCAATTGGTATCAAAGTTAGGTTCATGTCTATTTTAATTTAGTAATTACGAAATTTATTTTGTGTTCTGGATAGGTAGACACATGTTAATGATTTTTTTTTCTTAGAATAAATGGTTATAAATGAATTGATGGTGTTGGTTGTTAATTATATGGTCTTTTGGATTTAAAAATTAGATCAATTTTTATAAGTCATAAAAGACATAAGAATTTTGTATTTTTATTTTTGTAAAAAAAGAGAGTAAAAGAATGTATTTATAAAAAAAAAGCAAAAGAATAGAATTATGACAAAAAGAAGAAGCAGCGGCAACAGAAGAAGAAGAAAAGTGGCTAACATGAAAAAGATAAATTAAAAAGACAAAAAGTCTCCCCGGGACGAAGCCACTTATGCCGCCAACAGAGGCCTACCAAAAGGCAAGCCTCCTCTGTTGGGCAGGCGTGGCTTTGGGCCACACCAGCTCTTTGAGGCAAGTATGACCTTGGGCCACGCCAGCCCAAAAGGCACCTGTGCTGAACAACAATATAGTTACTGCTTTAAATAGTAATTGGTGCAGTAATTTAAGCCTACTAAAAGTTCAACAAATTAAAAAACAATTATATGAGATATAATTTTTTGAGAAAAATAAAATATAATTTTATTTTATTAGCTCAACAAAGCCAAGTAAAAAGGAAAATAAAAAATTTGAATTATATGAGATATAATTTTTTTTTTATAGAAATAATAAAATATAATTATATAAGATATAATTGTATTTTATTTGGAGATCAAAAACTACTCAAAGAGAAGAAGCTACAAAAAATTCAAGATTTATTTTTTAATCTTATTTTTCTTTTCGTAGAAATTCAAAAGACTCGGTTAATACCATTATTTTATATTTTCTTTTATATGATAATTTATGTTATAAAATATGTCCATGTATTATAACATGCCATTTAGATTTAAGATGTGCCTACTCAATGCATTATAACATATCATGAATATACGTGTCATTTTTTTTTTAATATTTTTTACTAAAATAGTCTTAGTTTTAACTTAATAAATTGACACATGATATTACCAATTAGTTATTAGACTTCATTAAAATAGTTTTAATTTATCTAATAAGGAATTGTTTTAATTAGATTAAAATTAATTAATTTCATAATTGGTATAAATAATGTGAATTAGATTTAATTATATTAAATCTGGTAATTTCACATTGAACTAATTAAGCTTATAATAAAAAATAGTTTATTAAAATTATAAGTCTTAGTTATTCATAATTAATTTGATTTTTAGTGTAAAAATCTAATAATTTATTTTAAGTGCTAATAGAATTAGATTCTAGAAACCCAGTGATCAATAATTGACTAGTAGTAATAATTTTTTTTTTACTAGAATTATAAAATATGAGATATTTATAAAATAAAATCCTACAACATAAAATAGTAAGTGGGAGAGGGTTAAATAAAAATTTGACCCATGGTCTGCATTGTTAGTTTAACAACGTGAGATTAAAGCGACGCCTTGTAATGACTTTATTTTCCTTTTCCCTACGAAGGGTGTCCGTTTGAATTAATATCAAGGTTAACTTCCAAGAGATAGGATTCCTAGATGTATTTCTAGATTGATCTATCCTACGGCGGCAACTTTAGAGTTAAGTCTAAGGAATTTAAAATGATGTGTCATACTTACATAAATATAATTATATAGATAATTATATTTAGACCAAAATAAATGGTAATTAATTAATATAGAAGTTATGAGATAACTTGAAAATATTAGTTAATTGAGATTGCCTCAACCTAATTTGGAATTAATTTGACCTATCCTATGACGGTATATCAATTTTGGTAAATTAAATTATTGTGGTATAGAATTGTTTCTAAGAATTTTACCTTTATTCTATTGCATCATGCATCAAGCATCAAGTTTAAAGTGTTATACTATAATTGTGATGATATTTGAGTATGAATGATTTAGTTCTTTTATTTATTATTTTCAGCAAAATAACAAATCCCTTGATCACATTATTATCCAATGACAAATTAACTAGTGAAAACTTTGTGAATTAGAAAGTATAGTGAACATCGTACTCGTCTGTGAGAACTAAAAGTTTGTCCTTACTGATCCTTGCTTTCCAAGGCTTGCTCTTAATGCTTCACAAGAAGCTATGGAGCAATATGATCGTTGGCTTGATGCTGATGAAAAATTCCGCTGCTACCTGTTAGTAGGTAAGATTGAAGTGCTTATGAGTAAGCATGAGAAGATGAAAACTGCAAAAGAAATATGAGATTCATTTCGGGCAATGTTTGGGCAACCTTTTGAGAAATTCCAGCATGATGCGGTGAAAGCCATTATTAATGCTAGGATGAAAGATGAAGGAAATGGCTTGTCTAGAGATAAACTTAAAAGCTAAAAGAAGAATCATAATAAAAAGAACAATAAGAGCAACAAGGCCAAGACACAAGGAAAATGTTTTCACTATCAAAAGAAAGACCACTAAAAGAGGAATTGCACCCTATATCTAGAAATGCTCAAAAAGGAAAAGAAAAGTAAATATGATTTACTTGTCCTTGAAGCCTGTTTAGTGGAAGATAATGAATATCCTTAGGTAGTTAACTCTGGGGTCACTAATCATGTTTGTTCTTCTTTACAAATGATTGATTCTCCTACGGGCATTGGCAGATGGCAAGTTTACGATGCGAGTGGGTATTGGGGCCGTTGTTTTAGCTAAAGTAGTAGAAGTAGTTAAGCGTAAGTTTATGGATCATTTTTTAATTTTGCAAGATGTTTATTATATTCCTGATTTTAGACAAAATTTTATTTCTTATCTCTAAATGTTTAGAACATTGGTATTTTATTTCTTTTAATAATAATTCAGCTTTTATTTCTAGAAATAGTTTGAATATATGCGTCGGTAATTTAGAGAATGATCTTTATATCCTACGCCCAGAAGCTCAAAGACTACGTAATACTGAAATGTTTAGGCTAGAACAACCAAAACCTAATAAATAAAAGATTTCTCCTAATGAGGAAACATTCCTTTGGCATCTTAGATTAGGTCATATTAACCTAAATAGGATACAACGATTAGTAAAGGATAATCCCTTAATAGTTTAAGGGTTTGTACTTTACCAGTTTACGAATTTTGTCTAGAAGGTTAAATGACTAAAATACCTTTTACTGGAAAAGGCAATAAGGCCAAAGACTTTTAGAATTAGTACATTCAAATGTATGTGGTTTGATTAATATACAAGCTAGAGGAGGATACGAATATTTCGTCACTTTTATTCGATAGTGCAATTCTAGTTCAATATTATTTAATTAATCAATTATTTGAACAAATTAATTAAATAAATAGTTTATGACATGTAGACTCTCAAGGTTTCGCGAAACTAACAGAAAGACCTCCCTAATTTCAAAATAGCTTAAAACACCTCCCCCCCATTAGTGTTTTCCATTGGTTTAGACAGATCTAAAGGTATTTTAGTACATTTAACTATATAGAACACTTTGCACAAAAATAAAATTAAAAACTTAAAAAATTTAGATTTAACAAAAAAGTAAAATATTATTTTTATTTAAATAACATTTAATAAATACTAATATTTTTTCCTTTAATCTTCACTATTCGATCAAAGTCATTTATTGACCATTGATCTAAAGTGTAGGTGGAGGCTAATTGGGAGTCTCGAACTTAGGATTTATCTTCTTCCTCAACTTGATCAACATATTAGAAATGGCAGTTCTTACTAGCCCCTCACGTCCCTTTCCTATTTACTAATCACATTTTCATCCTCGACCTCACCATCAATCGCTGGCATCGGAACTACCAAATTATTGCCATTCACTACATCATCGACATTAGTAACACTTTTATTCTCTTCCCTATCCTCCCTGATAATCATTACTTTTACCACTCATTGTGAATTGCATGAGTCATCTCCTCCCCCAGCAAGCTTCAACTCTGGCGAGTATCTCAACAAACCCTAAACAAATATAACATAATTGCTGGTTTTGAATGTGAATATATGATTATTTATTTGTATTAATATCATTTTGTAGGTTTCAACTTACTGGAACTATTTGGAATGAAAATTCAAAGAAAATAAGGCAAAAAAACCAAATATACTATAGTGCCAATGAACAGTAACTTGCTACAGTAATAGTGAACAATATTTTTGTTACAATGCTCCACACTTAGGCGCCAAAAAACCCAAGTTTTTACTCACAGGCACCAAAAAGTAGCACCCAAGTGCCAAATCGGGCACCTAATGGCAGAATGCTTAGTGCCTAGCTGTCAAAAAGTGGCGCCAAATCGAGCTCCCAATGGCAGAATGCTTAATGCCTAGGTGTTAACAAGTGGCGTCTAGGTGCCGTCAGCACCCTAATTCTCTTTTTTATTGTGTCTTAATTTTGAAACTCGTTTTTAAGCCTATAAAAAGAAGATTAAAAGCCTCATTTACAAAGGAGGAGAAAGCATGAAAATTAGAGAGAAAAATAAAGATTTTCTAGTGAGAGAAAGTATTTGGAAGTTTAGAATATTGAAGACCCATGAAGATTGAAGGCCCAAAGAGCTTCTCTAACTAGTTTTCTCTTCACTCTTTGTCTCATTTACTTTAATTTAAAGTTTATATTTATAATTTGTGTTGTTTTGAATATGATTACTATTGTGAATCTTTAGATTATTGTAATTGTGCATATGACTATGAATAGCTAAATTTCATATTTTAGGGCTTGATGGAACTTTATTAAATACTATGTTTTGATATTGTTAGTTAATGACTATATCTTGTGTTATTCATTTATACTTTTTATGAGTTAATACTTCTAGTTGGATTGAAAAATTGATTAGATGATTTAGACTTATGGGTTATATGATTGAAAAAGTTTAACATATGTGTTGGAATTAAATAGTATAGCCTTTAATTTTATTGAGTTGGGAGACTAATAGAATTAAGGTAATCATTTAAAAGTAGCTTAATGTATGTATGTATAATAAGTTAGATAAGGATATCAACTTTGTTGTGTATGCATAGTATCTCATTCAACACTCGGAAGAGGTAATGAGATTAATTTTAAGCCCTTAATTAATAACTACATAAGATTAGTTGTTAAGCACTAATGATAAAGAACATTTGAATGGTAAAGTGAAATCAAGCCCATAGAACCCATTACCATAGAACTCTCACATCTTTAATTTACTAAATCATTTAGTTTTAAGAATCTTTTACTTTAAAATTCATGTTAACCTTTAGATTAGCCTAGATAAAGTTAGGTTGTCAACACTATAGTACTTACGATTAATTTAGGATACCAATCCTCATGGGAACGATACTCATTCATCACTTTAGTACTTGATCATGGCCCATGCATTTGCGGTTATAATTCGTGTATGGATAATTTCGCGAAAACTATCCCCAATTTAATTTTCATCAATCAAATTACTAATTTAGAAATTGAAATTCTCTAAACAAAAAAGTCCTAATACGTAATTAAAAATAAACTATCATATTAAAATATAAAAAAACCAAAAAACTAGTCAAGGATAACCATTTAGATTAGGATAAAGGACAAATGGTCCCTCAAACTTTGGTTGAAATGACAATTTAGTCATCTTATTTTTGAAAATACCCAAAAATATCATCCTCTATTAAAATTTTGTATTAAATTGGATCACAAATACTATAATTACTATAATACTTTTAAAATATGATTTTTTTTTTGCATTTACTAATGTTAATTGTTGACAATGTTGACTAGCGTTAACCAATCGTTGATCAGTATTGACCTACTATTAACCATGTTGACTAATTTGAATAATGTTGACCGGTACCAAACCAATTCACCATGGACACTAGCAAACTCCAAATTTCATGATCTATAGGATGATGAAATTATTTTCACCAATAAAGCATTGTAGGAGTACCAAAATGAGTAAGAGAAATAATGGGGCCGTTACATTTGTTTTTACTAATTTCAAGTTCCTATGATAGTCCATTGGTAAAATAAATCTCACTTTTGCATAGATCACAAATTTTAAAGTTTGACAGTGTGCACGTGAGTTTATACATTATCGGATCAATGCTCAATTAACACTAGTCAATGTCAATCAATGATAGGTTAATGCCAATCAATGGTCGGTCAACTTTGGTAAATGGTCAGATAGTGTCATGTATCTTTTTATGAGTAAAATACTATATCGCCCTTATTACCGTCCAAACTAATAGAAAATTTAATAAAGAGAGGTGTTTTTAGGTATTTTTGAGAACATGGTAACTAAATTGTCCTTTTAATCAAACTTTGAGGTCCATTTGTCCTTCACCTTCTTGATTATAAAAAAGTATATTAAACTTACAAAGAAACAAAAACCTAGCAAACAAAATTTTTTTAATGAAACCAATTACAGAAAACAAAACTCAATAAAGCCGAAAACAATTGCCAATAGAAAAATTAAGATCATGGATATAAATTCCAAAAACCCTAATCAATATCAAACCTTAAAGTAATAAGAAATGGGAATAAAAACAAAATTTAGGAGAATTGAAAAGTAGAAATGACATCACAAATTGAACCTCAAATTGAAGAGTAGAGGCTTTTCTCAAATTGGATTATGATAGCTATTAGCAAAATTAAACACGCTCATATATTAACCACAAATACAGGGTCATGAACAAGTAATAAAGTGATAAAAAAATATCGTTCCCGAGGATTGATCTTCTAAATTAATGTTAATTACTATAGTGTTACCAAATTAATTTTATATAAACTAATTTTAATTCTAAGTTAATTAAGAATGTTCCTCCCTGGAAACCTACGGACCCTAGGCCCAGGCCCAGGCCCAACAGGCCATAATAAGCCGGGCTACTTTTAAAAGGTCGGCCCAAAATCTCCAACGACACTTAGGTTGGTATAAGTATCACCCCGATGCTCCTTAACTCCCTTTAAAAGAGTACCAACCCTAGACCCCGCCTCGATCTCAGAAACTCTTGTTCCAATAGCTCATCATCACAAATAAGTTACGTCACGTGCAACAACCTAAATTAATCACAACTTGCTTAGAACCTTCAGACATTCTGAGCAGTTCAAACTCTCCTAAGTCAGTTTTCATTGCTCAAAACCTCTAGACATCCTAAGTAGCTCATACCCTCCTAAGTCATTTTTTTCTGGTTGAAACCTCTAGACATCCCGAGTAGCTCATACCTTTCCAAGTTAGTTTTCTTATTTAGGAAGCGATTTTGAGAATCCAAGAAAATAGTCAAAACACGTCCCCATAAGGCAATTAATCATGACTTCCAACACACACTACTCTTAAGGTAAGTGCCCTTAATTTTGAGATACAATTACCTCGATCATGCTAGCGATTAAAGAAGTAATGACCTGAATGTCCACCCATGAATCATAGAGTTTACATAAGAGGATCAGTGCTATACAAAGTAAAACCTACAACAAGAAAAAGGTTATTTCATCTTCTTAACCCAAAAGATTTAAACATAGACCTTTTTAAAAAATTGACATAGGCATTGAAAGGCCATCATCGAAACCACCACCAGCGATACCATAACGTTCCATTGTTTGATTATTGCAGGAAAGATCCAAGCAGATAAAAGCCTAAAACTGGAGATCATAGCCCAATCTAGACAAAGCCCAACACTATTTACATAATAAATAAATTCAAAACTCATTGCTTGAGAAACTAGTTTTTTCAGTCAACAGTTTTCAGCACCGTCTGTTGGAACAGGACGAAAAGCCTTTTCAACACCCATCAAAAATAGAAGAATGGCAAACCACTCACAACATAGTGCAACCAACTCTTGATACAACAACTAATTGAGAGTCTAGATTGAGATAAAATCCAAGGATCCAACCTAGAAACTTTGGTGAACCAGTCTGGAACTTCCTTACCAAAGAACCTACAGGAGGATTTATGAATGATGAGGAAAGAAAAAGATGAGTTAAGGCAATTAATGATTAAGATGCTGCAGAAGCATGGAGAAAACGAAAGAGGAGAACCTAGGAATGAACGAAGATAAGAGAACCCAAACCCCTAAAGCCTGAATTTACTAGAACCCTTTGTCCAACAGACCAGAGAAGAGGGATCGAAAGTCCACTATCATCTAGTTGGGGGATTTATAAAGAAAAAATCATGTGCCAGACGAGTTTGATGGATCATGAGTCAGGGATTTATAGCAGATAAGAAGGCAAAAGGATAAGAGCCAGGAACAACCTATGCTGACCGCCCCTTGAGGATAAAGTCTGGGGATCAGAAGAGTGGCTACGAATTTTGCTTAAGAAAAAGAAGAGAAAAGACTAACCTCCCCCAAAAAATACAAAGAGAGAAAGGAGGTCCCCATTGATAAATAAACTAAGAGATATGGAACTCCTGAACGAATTTAGACTACCAAGCCTCCCAAATTATCGATGAGTGATAGATCCTAATTACTACATTGATCAGGTAACCGACTTGCTATCCATAATAGGTTTAAGGTAAGAGCAGATGTGCAAACTATTCCATATGAACTTTGAAGGACCAGTATTCCTTTGGTACCGAGGACTAAAGCAGCAAAGTATCTCATCCTACTATGAGTTCACAGATAAGTTTACGCAGCATTATCGCAGGTCTTGTGAAGTGGTGAAGGATCCCTGATAATTGACGGAGGTCTAGCGAGGAAGGAATGAGATTTTAAGGGAGTACATGAAAAGATTCCACATTGAGGTAATCTTATTCAGGCATTTGACTAACCAATAGATCTGGAAGCCCTTAAGGCCAATTGAAGCTGAACCATTTATAGTACAACTTTTTCGAGAGCTATGTCTCAAAGTATGTTGCTACTTACAATAAGTCATCCAAGTATATAACTATAAAAAAGGAAAAAGAGACGAAGAGAGTCACATATACGGACATAGCTCAGGGTTAAATCTGTCAATAAGAGAAACAAAGATACCAAGAGAGAAGAGAGAGAACACCACCACGAGTCTTTAAACACCTAAGGATTAACAGGTTAGACAAGCCTCATCACGGGGAAGTTACCTGAACTAGCACAACAGGTCTTGCCCTTGGGTAAGCCACCTTAACAGGCAAGGTAGACCTCATCTTTGGGGCAATTAGTACAGAAACACAAAAAACTTGAGGTCAGAACATCAAACCAAGATGCAATGCAGGGTTTCTTAAATGGATGACTTTCTTCCCTCAGTGGCCCCACTGGAACATATTTATCAGGTCATCAAAGGTAAGGGCTACTCTCTAAATCCTCACACAAAAGAATGTTAGCAGAGTAATAAATAAACCCAGGATGCAGGTGCGAATTCCATCAAACCCTAGAACCTGCCGTAGGTGAATGTCTCAACCTGAAGAAATATATGGATGCTCCAAAGAAATGGGTACCTGGAGGAGTTTCAAGTAGACTTACTACACAAAAGTTAACTCACTAATCGCCCTAGCGGATCCACATGTAACATTACTATAATTAATTATAAGGGCCAATACTGACGGGTGACTTCAACTAACGGAGGAAGAATTATTCACGGTACTCGATGGTGGGGCATTAAATCATGTGCTACATCACAATCACTAAGAAGCCATAGATACAAAAAGTTCCCACCATGTTTACTGAGGAAGATGCCCAAGGAGTAAGTTAATGTGCTCATCAACCCTAGGAGCTCGGTCGATATAATATTTAAGGAAGCCTTATATGAATTAAAAATTAAGGACTTGATGATAGAGAAAACTTAGACCCCGCTACAAGGGTTCGAGGAAAGATATGTAATACCATTCAGGATTGTCACCTTATCCACGACTTTAGGCGAAAAGCCATATGTGAGGACTGTGATGACCAACTTTGTGGTAATATATCCAACTATTCTTGTAGAAGATCCTGCTCCAATGACCTTTTATGAGAAATACTAATGCAACCTTATCTATATACTACTTGAAGCTTAAGTTCCCTGTTGAGGAAGGGATCGGGGTCATATCAAGTGACTAGAAGATGGCCAAAAGCTATTATACTATATCAGCCAAAAAAAAAAAACTCATTGTATCATGACCATTGTCCCGTAGGATAATGACAAGGAGTCACCTGGACCTAAAGAGGCATTGTGCCCAGTTCAGGTTAAACATGGTGTGCCTGAAAAAGTGGTCAAGATTGCACAATTAGAACCTGAGGTTAAAGAGATATTGTCCGCACTAGTACAGAAGTTCTCGGATATCTTGCATGGTCATATGAAGACATGCTAGGAATTGATCCATCATTAGCATCCCATATATTGGCTGTCCCAAGGATAATTTATTGTCCCCAAATATGATATGGACGTTACATGTGGATAAGTTTTGTTAGATTTTTGTCCCAAGGATAGGTTATTTTTGTTAGGGTGTGTGCTTACATGCCATTCCTGTTTGTATGAATATTTATTTGATAATATTTATACAGTGTATATTTTATTAAATTGTTAATACTCTTTATTAAATAGTAATGATACTTATCACATTATGAACACTGTGTAATCTGAAAAAGTTTAGATCCGGTCTAAAAGAGTTTAGATCGGTGCTAAGAGTTAGCAAAGTTGAGGGTTATAAATGTTAAAAGTTAGTACTGCTAAGAGTTAGCAGGTTATAAAAGTCAGCAACTTTTAAGGAGTTAAAACCTTGTCTATAATGGGATAAAGACCTGAGAGTACACTAATAATGACATAGTTGCGAAGAGTTACAATAGGTGCTAAGAAATGTCATCATGTAAGTGTGTTCTCAAATATTTTGTTCCTAATATATTTTTACCAATGCAGGTCTATCGAAGAATCTTTTTCATACAGATCAGTGTATGTCTATATTTACAGGGTATAGATAGTTGTTCTTAGTTGACCATTAGTTTAGAGCTCGTATAAGCATACGGGTATTCAGTAAGACTAAATACTGGATAGACTCATGAGGACCCCAATAGATAACCTATGAAATCGTCAATGGTAGGTCATCTCCAGTAGAGTAGTATATATGGTTCTTTAACCTAAGCGTCATGGTAGACTTATGGGTGATCCACTATACTTTAGTTCCACAGATTCTAGAGACCTTTCATGGTATGACTACTATATGTCACCGGGTGTGGTCTGATGCTCATGTAGTCTAGTGTGCGTAGATACGGGATCCGTAAACTCACATAGGTGGGTTGTATATCTGATGCTTCAAGATTATATCTCAAAAATTCTTACGGCCATGAGTAATAAACCTGAAAATAAGTTTCTCATAGGGTTGAACAATATAACAAAAGTATTTGCTTATATTGTTCATCGAGATACTAATTTAGAGATAAGTTTATGGATGAGCACATGAAGATTTGACGATGTTGATCTATATCCCAGCTCATCCAGGGTACAAGTGATGGAAGGATTATATGTATGCATTCTAGCCTCAACCTGTATGGTCTAACGCGCTGATTTATAATATTCATGACGTGTGTGTGAGGCATCAATCATGGACTTATAGAATAGTTCCATTTGATGAATTGGGTATGGACCTAGGAAGTCTTACAATATGAAGTATACTCGTTGTGCACTGGAGCAGCGTATTGGATTGAATAGTTCAATTCAATAAAATCTAACAAAACTAAATATTTATTTTAAGAACCATCGGAATGTGCTCATGTCCATACTTAAGTGTTGAGTATATTAATTAGTTAACAATTGTTGTTGATCGATTAAATAGTGACATATGGTGCATAGTGAGCCTTCAGTTAAGTTAACTAAAATGTGGGTTTGGTAGGACCACTTTTGGGTCAAATAAGGGCTTAAGGGCAATATCTCTTAATTAATTATTTAATTGTTGAATAATTTATTTACTTAACAATGGTTAATAGTTAACCATTAGGTTAGGTTAATTGGATATTTAGATTATTTATTTGTTAAATAATCCTAAACTTAACCTAGGTTAAAAGTTAACTAGGGTTAGGTTAACCTTAATATCTAACTAAACCTAAGAGTTAAGTATACGTAACTAAGTTTAAGTTAAATGTTAGCTTTAGTTTGGTTAAATTAACTATGGTTAAATAAAAAAATATATAATAATCAAAAGCAATTTCTAACATATACATATATAATTTATATGTGTGTGGGCGGTAAGAGGGATGAGAAATAGAAAGAGAAGTCACAATTTTGTTTTTTCTTCTGAGTGTTAGAAATGAAACAAACAAAAAACCTATTTTCATCTTCTCCATTTTCCTTACAATAGCCGGCCAATATACAAGCAAAGATAGAAATATTTTGTTATTCAAGTGTTGATTTAGAACAAAATATTCATTGCTTGTAGTGTATTAATTGTTCAAGGGGTTGAACATTAGATTAAATGTTAATCTAGAGTTTAAGGAGTTGAACCTATTTGTTAGATTTCAAGTTGTTGTCTAGTTGATCAAGCCCACTAAATTGATCACTAGAACTGCCTACGAGCCTTACTTCGAGTGGATTCCGGTTTAAATAATCCAAAGAATTCAAAGGTGATTTATTCTCAATTCTATTTTAATATGATTAAATGTGTTTAAATGTGTTCATAATATACTTGAACACTTTCACTGTGTATATGATACGTATATGTATGTATTTGATGCGTATGTATGCTATATGAACACTTATACCATAAGTATACATCGTAATTGGTATTAGAATATATCTTGTGTTGATTTCGGTATTTTTGATTGTTGGATTTGTATTTTAATTGATTTTGAGGCTTAAATGGTGTATGTCAAGTGTTAAAATGAAAGATTGGATGCAATTGGATGCTGGAACGCTGCAATGTTCATGTCTGATGCTACGACTCTGGGGCTTTCCAAGCCCTAATGCTGCAACGTTAGATGCTGAACACCGTGGTACTGAAGGTACTAATCTCCAGTGCCATTGCGCTAGGGCTTCCAAGCACAAGCGCCATAAGGCTACAGGGTTGGCATCGTGGCGCTAGAGGTATTGCCATTAACGCTGCAGCACTGGGAGCCTAGCGCTGCGGCGTTGATGCGATACACTCAAATATGAATTTTTTAAATTATTTGAAAAATTAAATGAAAATGTGGGGGTTTATGAGATACAGTAATAAGAGTTATTAGTCTATATTATAAACAGGGATAATTTTTTTTCTATGTTGGTAACCATAATGAGAGCCTTATTAGTGGGGTTAGTTATGTTTACACAGAAATAAATAACTGATTGAGAAATCACCTTCCCATGTGATGGGAGCCAATGAATAAATATCTCTCTTAATTAGATTGAATTTTATTACATTATGTGATAGTTTTTTAAAAGGTCTATCTTGTCATCATGGTATTAGAATGGGTCACATCGTCTTTTCCCAAGATCACTATAGTGTTAGGGATTTGGACAGTGTGATTTAGTCTATGCTAGTTAAACATGATATAAGGCAAATATATGTGAAAGTATTGCTTTAGATCGCTACAGTGTGTGGGTAGTATCGATAACATATATTTGTTAATTGATAAGTTAATCTGGAATATACTTACTCTAGATTGTTATAGTATGTGAATAAGGTGTATTTAGGATTAAGGTTAAGAGTTGCATGGGATGTAATTGACAAAAGTTTTCTACATTTTGGGTTTACAATGGCCTATATCGCTACAGTATGTGGCCCGAGTAAAATGTCAATAGGGTCCACTTTTCACTGTATAGTTTAAAAGAGTTTAAGCTGTCGTTATCCCGTTTGAGAGATTAAAAGGATTACGTAAAGCAGTGGGAGGATATTTTAAATTAAAATTGTACAATTGTTGTATCTATAATTTAAAATATTTTATTAACAATTTAATAATTTTATGTCTGCTGACATCTTTTATTTTGTTTTATTTTATGAAGATATAATGGCATCCGCCAACCCTTTAGTGTGTATACTTGATGCACACCAACTCAAGGGTACAGAAAGTTATTCATATTAGCTCATGAATCTACGAATTATTCTAGATTCAGTAAAGCTCGAATATGTTATTGATCTGAAACTGCCTAAAGGTGTTTCTGATACAACCACCCCAGAGGAAAGGATGACATATTAGAAATGGTTGGATGATGATTTAAAAATTAAATCTTACATCATCGCCTTGATATCTATTAACCTACAATAGGAGCATGTCCGTATGGACAGTGCTAATAGCATTATGCTTCATCTGAAAGAGCTTTTTGGTGATCGACCCCAGGTCGAGATTTATAGGGTCACCAAAGTGCTTTTTCAAGATAGGCTCTCCGAAGGCAGTCGCGTGAGTCCCCATATACTCAAGATGGTAGGATTTATTAAGAGACTAGAGACAATGGACTATTTTTGAACAATAACTTGGGGAATAGCTTGATTCTCCAGTCGCTGCCGGGGTTATATACACAGTTCATCATGAACTTCAATATTCAAGGATTAACCTCAACTTATATTGATCTTCACAACATGTTGAAGACAACATACGAGGATATGAGGAAAGAAGGCTCAGCCCGCTTGGTTCAAGGTGCTTCATCTTTTGCTCCAAGAGCTTTTGGGAAGTCCAAGGGGAAGAAGAAATAAAGGTGAAGCAGACACCCCGAATGGGTCTTTAGAAGTGAAAAATATCCAAGTCTCATGAGAAGAAAGAAAAGGAAAAAAGGACAATGTTTCTATCATTGATATTTCTATTGCATTTGATGCTAGTTCAGGCTGGGTATCAAATACTCCATCTTCTTCTCATATTTGCAATGTGTGCAGAGTCTGAGGAAAGTTAGATTACTTCAGCCAGGAGAAATATTGCTTTGAGTCAGAAATGGAGATTTTCTACAACTCGAGACAATTGCACTTTTTGATTTTCTTCTTTCATGTAACAAAACTATTGTATTAAATAATTGTTATTTTGTACCTAACACCATTAGATATATTATTTCCCTTCCTGTACTTGACAATGAAGGGTACCATATGTATATTCGGAATTGTTCCCTATATTTATGTGATGCGAATGATGTAATATTAGCTGAGTACTAGTGGTAGTTTGGAAGCTTTAAATGAAACAGAATTATGACATATGCGATTAGGACATATAGGTGTAAAATGCCTATCTCATTTAGTTAAGGATATTCGGATACCCGATCTGACCATAATAAAACCTTATCAAGTTTATGAATCCTACATTCAAGGGAAAATGATAATATCTCCATTTTTTTGGTGTTGCACACCGTGCCTCTAATTTATTGGAATTGGTACATAGTAATGTATGTGATAACGTGTATTCATGGAGCATACATGTGATTATGTTAATTGCTCATTTTATCTAATGGATGATTGTTTATGCTCAAAATATAATGCGGCTATCGTAGTATAGATTGAGGTGTCGATCCCATGAGGAAGCTTTTGGAAAAATAGATTAGTGAAATAAAAATATTAAAACAGTCACGAAGGAAAAAATTAACTAACTGATTTATATGGATGAGATAGAATTTTATATGAATTAAAGGAGAAGTCTTATGTTGATATAAACAAGGCTTCAAGAATCAGAATTATTCTTCATAAATCTATTCTATACTTTGATTCAATGTTTATAACTCAATTAAAAGTTTCATATCCCAAACAATCAATCGAAATATATGTAAAATATGGCACATTTGATAATATATGTATTTGATATGACTAAACTCTTTGTAAACATTAACACAAATCATGTTCATTTATACAAGTTATCTAAGATCGACAATATATTATTTTGACAATATTGCAGTAAAAGATTAACTTGAATATCAAATAATTATTGTCTTTACATGATATCTAAGATCGACAATATTGCAGTAAAAGATTAACATGTAAAACAATGTAACCAATAACAATTATAATTCAACAAGAATCACATAGAGAAGGCATGATTGAAAATATATGAAACATGAGAATTATAATCTCTAGATTATAGAAAAATAATAGATAAGAGTTTAGACACAAGCAAACTTATAAACATTTATAGCTCTTGACAAAGAATCAAAGTATAGAAGTAAATTTATTACATATAAAAGTTCATCTCTTGTCTTGCCAATAACTCTAGCCTAGCTTACAATGTATGGTAAAGAGAAATTATATGAGAGAATTATAAAGCATTATAAAAACATATATTAGCCTCCTAAGGGTGCCTTTATATAGGCAATGAATGGAAACATGTTTAGTTTGACTTCAATCTTCAATAATTTAGGCCACCTACTCATTCACCTAATTTCTGTACCTTTTTTATAATAAAAATGATCGATGTAGCCATTTTGGTCAACATAAAGTTGTATTATTTTGTCTCTTCTTTCTATAGTCATAAGGTTCATTCAATTTGGATAAGTATCCAATGAGATATGGAAAAAATCCCAAAGATATGTCAAATTTCAGCCAACAACCCTTTTTCCAATTTGCAATACATTTTGGCCTATAATAACGACTTCTTTGGATTTTGCTATCAACATAAGAGTTGTTGATAATTGAGTTAGTATTTTTTAGCTTCAATAATCATAATGATTGGGTATGTATTTTGTGAAATACAATCCAAATACGTGAGGTAGGTCAAATTCAGCAGAAGTTGTAATTCAATTCCATTGTATCCCAATTTTGGCCTATAAAATAATGGATTTGGATTTTCAGCTGTTCTTGTGTAAGATTGAGTCATGTTCCTCTAGGTTCAAAAGTTTCTTCATTTTGATTTTTATATTGAGAGCTATGTCCATTTTACTAAACCTGTGCAAATAACATTCATTAATCAACATTTAACGACAACACTTTATTTCAAGCTTAAAAATACAAAAATGCTAAAATTAGTAACATTAAACCATGACTGAATCTCTTAACAAATATGCATTTTATTGTGCTCATCATTGACAGTCATACATAATTACACAATGGAATTAGAAACTAATTTTCTAAGCAACAAACATACTGAAATTGAAGTCTTGTTACATTAACAAGTCCACAAAATCATACCTTTGAAGTCTTTTGACGTTTATTTACTTAGAGCTCATATTGAAGTCAACCCTTGATAAATTCAAGGCTTCAACAAAATGGTAGAATTGAAACTCTAGAATGGCAACATGTTTGATCAATTTCCAGCAGGATTGAATTTTGAAATCCTTTCAAATTTGGGTTGTTTTGTTGACTTAGAAATGGGGACCTCAATGATACAAATTTAAAACTTTTTTATAGTTAGCAAATGTGAGAGGTTAAATGTAACATTTACAAACTTTTACCCACCTCACCCTTTACATGGTTGACATTTATCTCTCATGCATCCCATGCATGCTGCCAAGTGTCAATCATGCAAAGCCCCATGTGCCACTTGTCAAACAAGTGGCCATGTGTCAAAATTCACCTTGCTATGCAATAGGGACCTCTTTGCAATATTTTCAAAATATGTTTCCCACTTTTTAGAGAGGTCTTGAAACGTATCCTACTTTCTAAAACCCTCAGATCGAACCGTTCAATCTGTCATACTACCCCAGTTGTAATATCTTATCCTTATTAATAGTGTAGATACCTAGATTTTGGTATAAAGCGATAGAGAAGTCATAGGGTTACCTAATTTAAACCCTATTAGAAATATGTTTTATATAGTGTGCGTGAGAGGTATTAGACCTAAATTGATAATTTCACAGTCAATTGGGGAGTTGGACTGTCATGGAATATTTTTAGAATTTTTCTATTGGCTTAGAAATGAAAAATTCAACTAAAGCACATATAAATTCCAAGTAAGCCTTATACATGGAACAAGCATTCATTAAGAAACACAATCCATGTGCTAGAAAATAAACCAATGAGGAATAAGCTCATGGATTGCCAAGTTAAAAGTGTAATTTGGTTAGCTTGACTAGTTTTGTCAAATAGTTAGAAATGGACCAATCATATGCCTTCATTTCTAACTAATGGTATTTTAGCAATTTAGAGCTAGTTAAGGGGAAAATTAAACTTTTGAAAGAGCACTATAAAAGGAGGAAGTGTTTAAAAATTTGGCAAATTGAAAAGCAAAATATGTTAGAGTAAAAAGATGAGTATTCGGTCAAGTGAGGGAGAGCATTTCTAGCAATAAAATTCAAGGCTTTTTCATGATTTTCCATGCATGATCAAGCTAAAATCAAGCTAAGCTCAAGTTCTTAAGGTTAAATAGATCATACACTAGTAAAATATTCAAGGAAAAGAGGTAAGAAAAACATTATTTAGTGATTGTGGTATATGATTTTTCAAGATTACTTCAATTAATGCCTTTATTTGAATTATTGACTTAGATTTAGTTGAATTTAAGTGTGGAGCTTAAAAGAGACATCAAACTAAAGGAATTAGTAAGGTATGAATTAGGGTTTGGTGTGTTTTGATGTAGAGACTTCAATTGAATGTTATTAGGGCATTAGAATTAAATTGACATGAATTGAATGCCATTGGAATAAGAAATTGAGAAAAAGAAATGTATTGGATAAGAAGGGTGATTTCAGCCACTTTAGGGATTTTAGGGTTTGAGTTGTGTATTGGTTGAATTGTATTGCATGAATGTTATTTTATATCAATTGGATGTGTATGATGGAAAATTAAAAATGAAGCAAAGGGGACATAATTGTTCATTCTTGATAAGATAAGGGCAATTATGTCCAACCAAATTAATAGAGTGTTAAGTAATTTTATGGTTTCGGATAATGAATTAAACAAGATTGAATGACTACGTAAATGAAAAATAGAAAGTAGAGTCCATCCGGGCCTTGTAAGCCAATTAGGGCGCTTACTAGTTTAGGTATAATTTTACATTAGTAAAGGTTTTAAATATTAATTGTGGCATGTAGGTGAAGGAAATCGAGAGCGGTAAAAGAAGGGAAAATTTTTGGAGAAGAATTAAACTTGGAGCGTTTGGTGAGTGAAAATTTGTAATTGTATATCTTTCGTTTAATATGTTTTAGAATATTTGAATTTTATGTTTTATGTGATCTTAAATACATAAGTATTATTTATAATTTTTATATATTGTTATAATTATGAATTTCTATATTCAGTTTGAGAAACATTTTTTAAAGTTACAAAATTAGCTTTCAAAGGCCATGGTACCCTCAAATTTACAGTGTGATGATAGTTTACGACCTGGTCAGTATATCCCATACATATGGACAAGTATTGGGAGGTGTGTCACTAACTCCGGGAAGTCGAGTTGTCGAGTCATGTGAGCCGCTCTATGTGTACGGGGTATTGTCTCGCTATATGTAGGCAATGTAGAATTCCATTGCATAACCAGAGAATTTCTTTAGATGTCATAGTGGGTGTTGCTAGTTTAGACGCCCTGTGACCTACTCACGTTGTGCGGTGCTAGTTTAGTCGCTGTGTGAGTATAAAGCCTTAAGGATATCATTTGGTGCAATTTAGAAAGAAAATGGTTGAGCGAGCTTTTTAATAGTTTTTGAGTTACGGAACACAAATTAGTGTATTTATACACACATACACACACACACACACACACATATATATATACATGTTAGTTACTGTGTTTTATAGATTCTCGCAATTGTTTATAGAAATTATTAATGAAAAAAAACCGTTCAACAAGATTTTATCAACATATGATGTTTAGAAACTGTTTTATAGTTTTATAATAGCTTGAGAAGCATGTTTTAGGCAGTATTCAGAATTTAATATTTATACATAATCTTATTTTTACTGTAAATTTTAAAAGCACTCACTGAGCACCTTTAGCTCACCCATTTTGTATTTTATATTTTCTAAAACTCTTTCCAAGTACAGGCCACGGTACGCAGGTTGCTAGTTCTCCTACAACAGATTAGTGGGCTAAGTAGACGATCATTTTGTAAATGTAAATGTGTTGAGTAACACCTTTTGATTTTCTATATAGTAAATATAGACTTTGTGCATATTGTAAATATGTTTTAAATAAACAAGAAATGGTTTCTGCAATATAGAAACAGTTTTTACTTTTCATTAGTATGTTAATTTTGTTGTAAATTAATTTGTGTGATTGGAATGAAATTGTTGTGTTGAGTTTAGATTTGATTCTGGAAAGGTTGGAGGTCCTATTTGAAAGTTGCGAAAACTATTTGAAATAAAAATGTGATTTTTATTGCAAGTTTTGTTTTTGGGTTTTCAGAAAAATAGAGAAAACTCTGTCTGTTTTGTTTTTAATTTGGTAAAATATCTTCACTGATATTTCAAGATTCAGGAAAATAGAGTCTTTTGACAGTTAGACTCTGAGGAACTTTCGTTAGGGTGTTTAGAGGGGCCCACTGGGATCTACAGTATAGGGTTCCAGGGTAGGTCTTGTCAGAGTGGTATCAGAGCCTGATTGTTTAAGTTTTCAATTAAAAATGTTTATTTTCAGAATGCGATTTTTTGAAACTATATGCATTTTCTAATTTTATTAAATTGAAGTTCATGCATTAGATAACCATTTTCATTATTAAAATTTACAGAAAATATGCATCGTCGAAACTGCCAACGTACTAAGAGAGCAGTTACAGAGGCTCTTGCATTTGAAAAGAAGCATGTGAATGAGTCAGTAAATATTCCCACGCATCAGACCTATTTTGAGATATCTTAGTCTGCCGAACCAAAGGGTGGAAACATAAATGTAGCTCAAATAGCCCAAATGCTAGCTGCAGTAATTCAGCAGCTGAGAGAGGCAGGAGTGTCTATTGAGCGTGCCAAGAAATTTGGCGTTAAGCTTTATATTGGCATAGGAGACCCAAAGAAAGCCTTATCCTGGTTAGAGAATAATGAAGAAAATTTTCAGGTTTTGGGGTGTTCTGAAGAACAGATGATTTCATACTTAGCATTTCTATTAAAGAAAAGGGCGAAGGATTGGTGGAAGGCTTTGTAGAGGAAAAATCTCGATGCGGTGTCTAGTGCACTTTTCAGAAGAGAATTTCTGGATAAGTTCTACCCCAAGAGTTATAAAGATACGAAGATAGAAGAATTTTTCAAGCTAGAGTAGGGTTCCCTCTCCGTGGCAGAGTATGAAAAGAAGTTTTCAAAGCTCATACGTGTCATTTCCTTCATAGTTGATAATGAGGAGAAAAAGGCTAATCGGTTTGCAGTGGGCCTCAATCCTTGAATCAAGGCCTACGTAGTATCAACAGCTCACACTTAGTACAGAGCATTAGTGAAAGCTGCAACTCAAGTTGAAAGAAGCATAGCAGTCATTCTTTAGTTGAAATAGCAGGGGTAGAAAAGAGGCTGGTCAGGTGGTTCTCGGGGAGGACCTAGTAAATTCAGGAGAACGAAAGAAAGATCTACATGGTTCAGCAGTCAGAAACTAAGCCAAAATGCTTGTAATCATTTTCATAATAATCGTTAATTCATAATTCTATGGTAAGAAGCTTGTAACATTTATAGATATTATAGATTTAAAAGAGTTTAGATCTTATCCAAAAGAATTTGGGTCAGCATTAAAAGTTAGCAATTCTAAAAATTAGAACCTTGTTTAAAATGGGACAAAGATTGATAAGCGTAAATTATATCAATTATTTTTATTCTCTTAGCTTGATTAATTGCTCATTTTAATAAAAATATTATGCTTTTTATATGTTTAATTGTTATTTTGTAGGTTTGGAGATGAAAATCTAAGAAAAACAAGACAAAATATAAAATGCTACAGTAATCGCTACATTAGTCTGAGGAACAGTAATTTGCTACAATACATTGCTAAAGCGGTGAAAATTTCAGCGCTCAAGACGCCTCGCTATAGCGCCAAGTGAACAGTATGTGATGAACAATGTCACATGATCAATATTCCTTGAACAGTACCAATGCTACAGTACTGTTGCCCCAACGGTGCACAATATTCACTGCAGCAGTGAGCAGTAAAGGTGGGAAAAAAATATCGATAACCGAAAAGCCTAACCGAACAGAACCAGCCGGTTCGGTCAGGTTTTTTTAGGGGGAAAACTGATTAGACCGGTTCAATTTTCCTTAAAAAATATCAAAAAATTCAAACCGGACCATGCCTACCCCTAGTGAACAGTGCAATTTTTCCTAAACCTAAATGAAATACAACTGCGAGACTCTAATCAATCTCTATATAAAGGCCACCCGTTTTAGACCTCAAGGGCATACAACTTAGGGCTCTTAAAACCACAACATATTGAAGAAGAGCAATTTTTAGAGAGAGAAGTAAGGGGAATTCAAGGAAGTAAGAGATTATTGGTAAATCTTTGACGTATCAACCAACTGCGAATTGACGTCTATATTGGTTTGCTTTTGATTGTATCATGCTTATTTTATTTTTCAGCCATAATTCTTTTGTTATCATGAGCTAAATTTATTTTCTAGAGTTAATTTTTAAACTCAATATGTGAGCTTAATTGTTGGATCTTTTTAATATTTATTTGAATAATTCTTCATTATTCAAATTATTTATTCTTAATGCTTCATTATATCTGATCAATATTATGATTGTTTTGGTAATACTTTGATAAACTCGGAAAAGACATCATTGTATTTAGACCTAGATAATTTGATGCATGATTGTAGAGTAACATTCAATGTTGCATATGCAAGGTTCGAATTAGGATAGAAATATACCAAATTGGCATATATGGTCAATAAGACTTGTCTTAATGAATCTTAATTTATTACAAGTGCCATAGAAATAAAGGTATTTAATAAATTATGATAAACTTGTACAACCTTGGAAGAGGCTTGTGAATACATTAGTGTCTTGACCAATAATAAGAATTAAAGGATATAAATATTAAAATGATTAATCTTTAGAAAACATATTGAAGGATAGTACTTAATCATAGGCTTTCTCTATATTGTTATCTTCTTATTTTATTTGAGTTTTGTCATTTATTTTCTATACTTTTATTTTACTTAAATTTATTGCAAAATTAAGATTTTATTTTTTTTTGAATAATTATAAGAAAGATATAATTTTAGTCCTTGGTAAAAAAATAAAAATTATCCCTGTGGGTTCGACATTCGACTTTATAAGTCCATTTATTACTTGTTACGATAGTGTATACTTGCACTTAATTTTAAGATAAATATCACATCAAAGACCTGAGAATATATTAGTAATGACATAGTCGCAAAAAGTTGTAAATGGTGTTGAAAATGTCATTATGCAGTATGTTCTTAAAAACATTGTTCCTGATCCATGGTTACCAATACAGGTCAATCAGTATTCCTTTTGGATCATTGTATGTCTATATCTAGATTGTCTAGATGGTTAGTCTTAGCAGACCATGAGCTTAAAGGAAGTTCGTATACGTATATAGCAAAGACCTCCAATAGACAACCCATAAAACTGTTACTGAAGGGTCTTCTCGAGTTTAGTAGTATTCGTGATCCTTTGACTTGAGTGCCAGTGTGTGCTTGTGAGTGATCTATCATGCTTTGGTTACACGTATGTCAGAGACCTTTTATGGTTGGATCGTTGGGTGTCCTGGGTATAGTTCGATGCTCATAGAGTCTGGTGTGCGTATATATGGGATCCGTCAACTCATATGAGTGAGTTGTATATCCTGATGCTCTAAGAAATGTATTTTATAAAGTATTTTGGGCAAAAGAAGATACCCTAAAACGAGTTTTTCGTAGGGTAGATACCCTAGAAAAATAAATACTTTTAACAAAGAATCAAAGTCTAGAAGTAGATTTATTACACATAGAAGTTCATCTCTAGCCTTACCAAGAACTATAGCATAGCTTACGATCCATTCTTATGAATATTAAAGGAAAGTATTTGAGAGAATTGTAAAACATGAAAAAAAAAATGTCTAATAGCCTCCCAAGGGTGTCCTTATATAGTCAATAAATACAAACATGTTTAGTGTGACTTCAATCTTCAATAATTTAGACTACCCACTCCTTTACGTAATTGCTGCACCTTTTTTATAATAAAAATGATCAATGTAACCTCTTTGGTCGACATGAAAGTTGTAGTATTTTGTCTCTTCTTTCCATAACCACCAAGTTCATACAATTTGGATGAGTATCCAATGAGATATAGATAGATACTCTAACTTTTTCATCTTTTATCTAATGAGACATATTTCTAGAAAGATGATTACTGTGTTTGAAAGGTACATTAACTATCTCACAGTTGTTAAGGTTATACCTTTCAAGAATATTTTCTATGTACAAGGATTTAGGAGAGTTCTATCAGCTTTTTAAATCTAGCTTTATGTTTATAAAGCTCTTATACCTAGTATATAAGAAGCATTTCCCTAATCCTTCATGGAGAAGCTTTTACTTAATAATTCTTGACTAACAATTACATACCTTTATTGTTTTCGATATGATTATATCATCTACATATAGAGAACTTAAAAAAAAATCTTGCTCGCACTATCCTTTCTGAACATACTTACTTCTTCTTCATTTTTGATAAAATTGAATTCTCAGATTTCTTAATAAAAAAATAAATATTCTAACTTTGGAAGGCCTGCTTAAGTCCATAAATGGACTTTTTCTATTTGTACACTAGATTAGAATTTTGGCTGGATGTAAAACCTTCAAATTATTCCATGTATATCTCTTACTCGAGACATGTATTTTGAAATACCATATTTACATTCATTTGCCAGATTTCATAAATCATAATATGTGGCAATACCGAAAGAAATTCGAATCAACTTTAGTGAAAAGTTTTCTCATAATTAATCCTAGATTGCTGAGTATAACATTTTACCACTAATCTTGCTTTGAAGGTCTCTACCTCCAATAGGCTCTTACGCTTCCGCTTGTAAACTCTTTTACAAACACTTGAAACTATTCCTTTGGGAAGCTTAATTAAGTCCTAGACTTGATGGACATGCTTTGAGCCAATTTTAGATTTCATGAATTCTTGCATTTTTCTTGAATTAATATCTCTTTTCCTTTAACTAAGGAAACCCTAAGGACATCTTCAGGTATTAAACAATACCTTACAGATATTCTTGACATTCCTTCTGACTTACTGGAGGGTGTGTCTAAAAGGTATTTCACTCGCTTGAGTATGAATTTCCATCATCGGTTCCATAAATCTTATATTGACTTCGTCAAGTTCAATTCTTCTATAATTCATACAACCCATGAGAAACTACTTCTCTAAAAAAGTGGCAATATGAGAAACAAATATTTTATTCCTCTTGAATCATAGAATTGATACCCCTTGAAGTATTTGAGATATCCCTTGAACCAATGCTTATACCCATTGGGTGCAAGTTTATCATGTTGGGTAACTTTTACTTCAATAGGATAGCTTCAAATCTTAACATACTTAAGATTTGGTTTCTTGCTAGTATATATCTCATATGGAGTAGTAGGGAAGTATTTTGATGGAACACTATTTAATAAGTGAATCACAATTTCTTAGGCATAACCCTAGTAGATATTTTTAGAAGATAAGTGTAAGTCATTATCAATCGGTCCTCATCTAATAAAGCCTGATTCCTTATTTTCAAAAACACTATTGTGTTTTAGGAATTCCTGAAAGATTATATAGTAAGTGAAAATCTCATTCTCCCTTAAATATTTCAGGGATCCACTACTCATGTATTTATCGCTTCAATCTGATCAAAGACATTTAATACATATGGCGGTTGGTTTCTTTACTTCAAGTCAAAAGCCCTTTGAACATTTCAAAAGTTTCCAACTTGTGTTCCAACAAACACATGTCCGGATCGTGACATTCATAGATGAAGATAACAAAGTAGGTAAATCTATCTATAGCAGTGTTATTTATTAGACCACATACATCATAATGTACAAGTTATAATAAATCTGTTGGCATGGTGTCGAATACCAACAATGGAGACTTAGTCACCATCCTTTGAATACAAGACTCATAAATCAGATAGGGTCCCACGGTAAGATCAAGTATCTAACCAAACCAAATGGGTTAGGCATCTCATGCCCGCATATCTTAATCTCATTTGCCATAATTCCATAATATTCAAAGTTTTGAACTTATTATTTTATCTATTCACCAAATTATTCAAGACGTTTCCTATCGTATCTTAATTATAATGATATTTTGATGTGTGCTTTAAAAGCCTTGCGTAAGTGCACGCTATCGTATCAAGTAATATAGGATTTTAAGTTTAGATATCGATCCCGCAGGGATTATATGATCTAATTCTATAAATCAAATACTAAAATTGTACCTACTTAACTTTTATTCAAAAAATCACAATCTAAAATTTATTTAACTAATCTACTTTATCAATTAAACTGAAAAAAATTAAATGATAGAATTCATAAATAAAGATATAATCCAGGGTTTTGACTCGTCCCCTAATATTTTATTAGATTTATTTACCTCTTAATACCAATTGTTGGCTTATACATTTATCTCATCACAAGCCTCTATTGATGGTCAAGTGACTATATTACACATTCTAACAATCACCTATATGTCTATGGTAATCAAATCAGAATGTAATTTATTAATAAAGTCTAAATTATACCATACATGCCACCTAGGTATATGTCTATCCTAGATGGAACTCATAGTTGTTACCCTATGATCATGCATCAAACTATCATATGCTAAACTCATGAATCCCTCATTTGAGTTCATCATGGTTCATCAATCATTCAAAATATTGATCAGGTATAATGAAAGCAATAAAAATAAGATAGAATGAATCAATTGAATGTATCAAGTTCATAAACTAAAAATTCACACAATCCAAATCCATACTAGGTTCACATAGTCTAACCCTAGATGAACAATTTAGTCCATCACAAAATCAAAAGTATCTAACCAATTCATAAAGATCAACAAGAAGAATAGCATAATGATAAAGAAAGAGAAGAAAAAACTAATCAAATTGACTCCTTGATGTGCTTCTCACTAAATCTTGACTTGAAGCTTAAATCTTGATTTGGTTCTTTAATCTTTGGTTTTGATCGTTGATTTATGTTATGAATTCTTTCTCTGAGTTTTTTGCCTTTTTTTGTTTCTCTCCTCCTCTCTAATTAGGATTTTTGTCCTTCTATTTATAGGTTTATGTCTTCAAATTACTATTCACGTGTTACTGTAGAAAGATATTGTTCATGCATTACTGTTCACCGCCACTGTTCGTACATCGCGACACTGAGATACTATTTCAAGTGCCGCAGCGCTCATTTCTGGTTGCACTGGGTACTTAGTATATCACTGTAGCAAATCATTTCTGGTTTTTTAATTATTTTCATTAGAGGTTCAACCCTATTTACTCCATTAACTCCAAACCTACAAAAATAAAAATAAAATACATCAAAAGCCAAATAATCTTAATTTCTATGAATAAATATTAAGTTTAAAATATGAAAATATTAGACTTAATGAACCCTTATCACCTTTCATCAATAGACATTCAGCTGACGATACATTATCAACATCATATAAATATAAGAGAAACAATTTCTTCTATATACATGATAATGTTTAGTATCTCATACAAGAAGAGATACTAACTATCTAATAATGTTTGGAACAAAATAATTAGTGTACAATCTTATGCTTCTCAGTAAAAGAGTGAACAGACTAAAAGTCTAAACAACTTCATCATTCTAGAAATCTATATTTCCTACATGAAGATGAACTTCTCCTTATAGTAGTTTTTAGCATTTCTTAAATTATACAACTATTGTAGGTATGAGAGGAATAAGAAATAATTAATACACTATCTTTTCTAGTATCAAATGCTAATGAAATATTTAGTGTTTTAGTAAACATTCATCTAAGGGGTTTATATTGTCTATTTCAAGGTACTATGGACAGTAACGTTTATAGGGTCTAACAATGTTGAAATGGAAATAATTTTCTTTGCATTTATTCTCATCTGGCAGATTTTGGATTTATCAAAATAATTCTTTCAGTAAGGGCCATAATATTGCTTACATTATTCCTGTGCACTTACACCCATAGAATATCAATAGATATTGAGGTCAAGATATATTTGTAAATTGACTTTCAAATCATCTTGATCCCTTTTTTTTTTAATAATTTAAACCTCTTCAGAAGAAGTATTATCAGAAACACCTCTTATCATCTATTGATATATTCAAATTATTCTGAATCTAGAACAATTCTAAGGTTCTGCGTCAGTCATAATTATTATATTGGTGGCTTTTAGTTTGTGTGTGTTTAATATGTACATCTAACGGATTGCTTATATTCTTCTTATCTTATTTCTATAAGACAAGACAAAAGATGTTTAGGAGAATCATTTCTAATCGTTATTATTAATAGTTTTAGATCATGGATATAGCGAGTATATATTTTCGATCTAAAGACGCCTTCCCTTTGCTTTACATATTACCATAATCTCTCAAAGGGAAAATTGAAAATTTAAACATTTAAATTTTACAGTGAGAAGTAGATCCAATCAGTATTCTACTCAAGTCTCACGCTTTAGCAATATTGACCTTTGTAAAACTCAAAAGATAGACAACTCTTGTCAATTACTTCTCATGCAACTCTTACTTCTGGTCCTAAACACATTTTATCCTCACACTTTAGCAATATTGGGTAAATGTGTTCTAGATTAACTTTCTAATGATCAAATATAAGTTACTGATATTATCCTCACACTTTAGCATTATTGGATAACACTTTTGCTTATATTTGCCTCATCATATGTTTAATCAGCATAGTCTAGATTACACCAATAGTCCTTCAGGCTTTAACTGTAATATCCAATCCCTATTAGTAATATTGGCGCCTAAATTTTGGTATAGAGCAAATAAAACACTGTAGGGTTATTCGATTTTAACCCTATTAGAAATATTTTCTTTACAATGCGCGTGAGAGATATTAGACCTAATTTGATAATTTCACACTCAATCGGAGCGTCGGACGATCCTAAAATATTTTTAGAATTTTTCTCTATTGGCTTGGAAAAAAAAATTCTAATTTACTACATCAATTTCCATTTAAGGGTGATGTATGGAACAAGCCTTTGTTGAGAAACATAATCCATATATTAGAGAATAGACCAATTAGAAGAAATCTCATAGATCGCCAAGTTGGAAATTCTAGTTAGTTCTTTGGACTATTCTAACTAGATAGTTACAAATGAACTAATTACATAATTAGTTTTCAACTGATGGCAAATTAGTAATTTTAAGTAAGTTGAAGGGCAAAATGATCAATTAAGAGAGCACTATATATATGTTAGAAGTGTGTAGAATTTTCACGTGATCAAAAAGCAAACACTTAGAGCAAAAGAGAGCAAATTCGAGCTTGAAGGGTAGTGCTGCTACAGTGACCTTTCAAGTTTTTTTTCATAATTTTTCACGCTTAATCAAGCCAAAATAAGGTTACATACCAATCCCTAAGCTCAATTGAAGTCTCCATTAGTGGAAATGCAAGAAAAAGAGGTAAGAAAAGCATTGTTTTATGAGTTTGATAAGTGAGCTTTCAATAATGCTTCAATTGATGTTCTTGTGTGTATTATTGGTTTAGATTGAGTTGAATTCTAGTGTAGAGCTTGAAGGAGTCATCAATTTGAAGAAATTGGCAAAGTAAAAATTAGGGTTTTGGGTGATTTGAATGTAGAGACTTCAATTGGTTGTAATTAGGCAATTAGAATGAAATTGGCTTGATTTTGATGTAATTGGAACAAGAAATTGAGAAAAGAAATGTGTTAGAACATAGGGTGAAATTCTGCCACTTTAGGAAAGTTAGGGATTGAGTGGTGTTTTGATTGAGTTGTTGTATGTAAATGAAGCATTATGTATGTTGAGTGTATATGGTTGATGGAAAAACCAAAAATGAAGAAAATGGCATATAATTGTCCATTTTGGAAAGGTGAAGGGCAATTATGTCCAACCAAGTTATAAGGCATTTAATAATTTTTAGAGCGCCGAGTGATGAGTTAAATTAGATTAAATAACTCCGTAAATGAAAAATCTGGAAGTAGTATGCATCCAAGCTTTGTATGTCGATTAGGGCTTTTTGTAGTTAAATGAGATTCTAGCAATTGATTTGGTTTTAAATGTCTTTTATAGCGCATAGGTGAAGAAAATCGAGAGCGGTAACGGGAGCAGAAATCCAGAGCAAAATTGAGCTCGGAATGGTTGTGAGTGAAAATCTGCTTTTTCTACTATTTTTCATTTATTATGTTTCCGCATAATGGAAATATATGTTTTATAAGTTTTCAATGCATAAACATGATTTATGATCTTGATATATATCCATAGATATGCATTTACATGTTCGATTTAAGAAACAATTTTAAAATTTCTGCATTTATTTTAAACACCATTGGTACCCTCAGATTATAGTGGTGGTGATTGTATTAGACCCGGCCGGTATATCCCGTGCACATAGACAGGTCGTGGGGGTATGTCACTAACTCCAGAAAGTCGGGATGTCGAGTCATGTGAGTCGCTCTATGTGTATAGGGTATTGTCTCGCTATATGTATACAATGTAGGATTTCGCTGCATAGTCAATGAGATGTCTTGAGATGTCACTGTGGGTGCTGCTAGTTGAGGTGCCCCATGACCTACTCACGTGTGCGGTGCTAGTTGAGTCGCTACGTGAGTATAGAGCTTTAGGGTTACCATTGGTACAGTTTAGAAAGAAAATGGCCGAGCAAGGACTTTACTAGTTTTTGATTTATCGATAGCATTTATGCGTTTATATGCATATGTCAGTTATTATGTTATACAAATTTTAGATATTGCTTTCCAAAGATGTAGATAAAACCCACTCAGCAAGATTTCATCGGCATATAATATTAAAAACCGTTTTACAGCTTTACATCAGTTTCAGAAGTATGATTTATGTATGTTATTTTATTTGAAATCTTAATTGCATAATGTTATTTTATTTGAAATCTTAATTACACTCACTGAGCTCCTTTAGCTCACTCGTTTTGTGTTTTATATTTTCTAAACCCTTCCCAGGTGCAGGTCTCAGTACGCAAGCTGCTGATTCTCCTATTGTCGAGTAGTGGGCCAAATCTGAAGATCATTTTTGAATATGTAAATGTGCTAAATACCACCCTTTATTTTATGCATAGTAATTGTAGGCATGTATATTTGTATGTATGTTTTGAACTAACAATAAGAGATTTCGATATTATGATGATCGTTTTTGCTTTTTATGAGTATGCTTATTTTGTGATTTAAATGAAACTATTGAGTTGTGTTGGATTGATTTGGAAAGGACCGGAGGTCCGAATTGGTAGTATTGAGAAGTGTTTGAAATAGAAGTAAAATTTATTTGCAGATTTTATATAGATTTTTTTAAAAATAGGGGAAACTCTGCCCGTTTTGTTTTTAAAATTAAGATGTCATTTTCATGTATATTACAAGATTTTCTCAATAGTAGCAAGAACTAAAAAGTGGTTCGTCTCACAAAAATTTCTCAACTTACCTAGTTATATTCTGAGAAACTTCCATCGAAGTGCCCGACAGGGCCGCTGAGACCTACAGTAGAGGGTCTCGGGGCGGGTCCTGTCATTAGCAATATTGAAAAAGACCAAAATAGCCTGTCTAACACCGTATTGGCAAGGTAGACCATGCATAACATTATTTCATAATGTAATACATTTCAATCAGATTAATAAATATTTTTGAATTTATAATAATAAATTTTCTCCATCTCATATAGATCTAATTCATAATTAGAATATTTGTTCACGTAAACATAACTAACAGCTACCAGTAAGGCTCTCATTATAGTTAATAATATAAACAAATATTAACAGTTTATATAACACAGTAATATAATAATTATATTTGTATTAAATGAAGCTCACATGTATATAATGTAAAATATGGTGCACTATTTGGAATGCCCTGACATTACAAAATTTTGAACGCCTTGGTGTTCAACCCTCTGAACACTCCGGAATATACTATGTAATACCTTAACAAAAAAAAATAAAGCAAAAATAAAAAATTTACTCTGTTTTTTTGCGCCCCGATGTTCAACACTTAAAACACGTCAGCAATCAACACACCAATGCCCCAACCTTATAATCTATAACCCCCCAGCGTTGAGTTACTGTGAACACCCTAGCATTAAGTCTTATAATGCCCCCGCATTCAACACTTGAACTTATCACCAAGCAACCACCAATACCTTAGCGTTATACACTATAATGCCTCGACGTTCGTTACTTTGAACGCCACAATGTTCATCCAAAAGATGAATGCCCTAACATTAATTTGGGAAAAACTTAGAATCCAACGTTCTTAACACATTCTAGGCATCGCCAACACCTCCAACACACCACATTAACCCAAAAATTCATGAAACTATGTTCTCATAATATGTATTTATGGTGTATACATGTGATTATGTTCATTGCTCATTTTATCTAATGCATGACAATCATACATAATGGAATTAGAAACTAATTTTCTAAGTAAAAAATATATTGCAATTGAAGTCTTGTTATACTAACAAGTCTAGAAAATCATAAATTTGAAGTCTTTAGACATCTCTTTACTTGGAGCTCACATTGAAGTCCACCCTAGAACAATTCTAGGCTTCAACAAAGTGGTGAGATTAAAACTCTAGAATAGCAGCATGTTTGATCAATTTTGAGTAGGATTGAATTTCAAAATCCTCTAAAAAATTAGGTTATTTTGTTGACTTAGAAATGGGGACCTCAATGAAAAAGGTTTAAAACTTATTTTTTATAGTTAGCAAATACGGAGGGCTAAATGCAACATTTGTAAAACTTTAGCCACCTCACCCTTTGTATGGTTGACACTTGTTATCATACATCCCATGCATACTACCAAGTGTCAATCATGCAACGCCCCCATGTACCACTTGTCAAACAAGTGGCTTTGTGTCAAAATTCCCTTTACCATATAATAGGGACCTTTTTGCAACATTTACAAAGTATGTTTTCCACTTTCAAGAGAGGTCCTGAAACGTATCCTGCTTTTCAAAATCATCCCAAATCAAATCATTTGATTTGTCTCGCTATCCCAGTGCTTAACGAGTACACTTCATATTGTGAAACTCTCTAGGTTCACCTCTATTTGTCTTACGAAACATTTCCCCAAGTCCATGAACAATGTCGTACACACACGTTATGGTTATTACAGAGCAGAGCATTGAACCATACAAGTTGAAGTCAACTATATCCATATAATCCTTCTATCACCTATATCCTAGAAGAGCAGAGACAAGGATCATCACCGTCAAATCTCTCTATGCTCAACTATAAACTTATCTCCAGATTTGTATCATCGTAAAACAATATCTATAAAAAAATTTGTGTAATTGTTTAACTCTACGGAAAACTCTTTCCAGGGTATCTACTTTTGATTAAAAGACTTCCTAAAATATAATTCTTGGAGCATCAAGATATACAACTCACCCATATGAGCTGACAAATCCCATATATACGCACACCAAACTCTATGAGTATCGGACCATACCCATTAACACCCAGTGGTCAGACCATGAAAAGTCTCTAACAGGCGTGGAACTAAACCATAGTAGATCACTTATAAGCCCACCATAGAGATTGGGTCAAAGGATCATGAATATTACTCAACTCGAGAAGACCCTCTATTGACGACTTTATGGGATGTCTATTGGAGGTTCTCGTGAGTTTGTTCAGTACCCAGTCCTCATTAATACCTGTATGCCCATACGAACCATTAATGGTAGGTCCACTCGAGTTGAGTAGTATATGTGATCTTTTGACCTGAGTGCCATGGTAGACTTATGGGTAATCCACCACACTTTAGTTCCACAGATGTTAGAGACATTTTATGGTCTGACCGCTATGTATCGCTGGGTGTGGTCTGATGCTCATGGAGTCCGGTGTGCATAGATATGGAATTCGTCAGCTCAAATAAGTAAGTTATATATCTGATGCTTCGAGATTGTATCTCATAACATCTTACAGCTATAAGCAATAAACCTAGAAAAACGTTTCCCATGGGGTTGAACAACAAAAGTATTTATTAATATTATTCATCGAGATACTGATATTGGGATATGTTTATGGATGAGCACATGAAAATTTGACGATGCTGATCTATATCTTCACTCATCTAGGGTATAAGTAACAAAAGAATTATAATATGTGTTCTAACCTCAACTTGTATGGTCTAACGCACTAATTTATAATATCCATGACGTGTGTTTGGGGCATTGATCATGGACTCGTGGAATAGTTCCATTTGACGAATTGAGTGTGGGCCTAAGGAGTCTCGCAATATGAAATGTACTCCTTATGCACTAAGCAGCATACCAGATTGAATAATTCAATCAACTAAAATTCAACAAAATTGAATACTTATTTCAGGAACCCTCGGGATGCGCGTTTATCCATACTTAAGTGTTAAATACAATAATTAGTTAACAATTATTATTAACTGATTAAATGGTGACACATGGTGCATAGTGAGTCTTCAATTAAATTAACTCAAATATAGATTTAGTGAAACCCACTTTAGGTCAAATGAGGCCTTAAGGGCAATATCTCTTAATTATTTATTTAATTATTAAATAATTAAAATTTTATTTATTTAATTATTGAATAAATAATCAAAAAAAATTATTTAATTGTTAAATAAATTATTTACGTAATAATGGTTAATAGTTAACCATTAGGTTAGGTTAATTAAATATTTAGATTATTTAATGTTAAATAATCCTAAACCTAACCTAGGTTAAAAGTTTACTAGTGTTAAATTAACCTAAATATCTAACTAAACTTAAGAGTTAAATTTACTTAACTAAGCTTAAGTTAAATGTTAACTTTGGTTTGGTTAAATGAAATAAATATATAATAATCAAAAGTAATTTATAACATATACATATATAATGTATACGTGTGTGGCTGGCAAATGGGATGATAAATAGAAAGAGAAGTCACAATTTTGTTTTTGCTTCTAAGTGTAAGAAATATAACAAACAAAAAAATCTATTTTCATCTTCACCATTTTCCTTACAATAGCCTGCCAATATACAAGTAAAGATAGAAATATTTTGTTATTCATTTGTTGATTTAGAACAAAATATTCATTGATTGCAGTGTATTAATTGTTCAAGGGGTTGAACATTAGATTAAATGTTAATCTAGGGTTTGACTTGAACCCACTTGTTGAATTTTAAGCTGTTGTCTAACTGATCAAGCCCACTAAATTGATAACTAGAATAGCTTACGAGCCTCACTGCGAACAAATTTTTCTTTAATAATTCAAAGGATTCAAAGGCGATTTATTCTCAATTCTATTTCAGTATGATTAAAATATGTTAAAATGTATTCATAATATATTTTAACACTTCTGCTGCATATTTGATGCGTATATATATGTATTTGATGCATATGTATGCTATATGAGGAAGGAACCACTTGGATGATGAAAGTCAAAAATGCCGACAAAATTGATGTGATCCGAATTAGCTGTCACTTAAAACATCAAAGTTGTAGATAAGTCTCTTATCTTTCCAAATTGAGTTGTCTCATACGTATTAGATACATATTGCTATAGTTATGGGCCAAATACTTATGACTATTCAAACTGGGCCTGTACTGCAGATCAGTTCTGTTCTAGGCCATTTTCACCCTCTAAAGACTCAAATTTCAAATGCTTTATGAAATATATGTTAGCCCATTGAGTTAGATCTTCACGGGATCAAGAATCACTCTAATTAGATCTTTAAGTAGAAAGTTATACCCATTTTACCAAACCTCCCACAAAACAATTAAAAGATAATTAGGTACAATATTGTAAATATACTTAAGTTAAAAAAATTAAATACACTAGTAATACAAAACAATGATGTAAAACTCTTATTAAATGTGTAATTTCAAATGTTTATCAAGAGCCACTAGTCAAAATAAATTTAAGCAGATGAACCATCACCAATACGCCAACGGAGCCCTTTTTAAAGCAGGTTACTCCCCAAAGAATGCTTTTCCAGACCAGGGAATTAGATTGTCTCGGTTGTGCTTGCAAAAAAGATGAGTTAGGTAAACAAATACTCATGAGAGTTCTAGCCACCAGAGAGTATAGATTGGCTATCACTCACCAACCCTGCTTTACAAGAATGGCTTGATTAAAGGAATTCAACTCAATAAACTTAAGGCCACCATCCTTTTTGTGGCGACACAACATTTTCCAAGAGCACCAATGAATTTTCCTCGTACTCCATAACTACCCCAAAACAATTTGGGACAAAGTCTTTGAATCTCCTTAATAAGACTTTTCGAAAGCCTAAACAAATTCATTACATAAGTTAAAATTTCTTGTATCGCTACTCTAAAAAAGTACCTCTCGACCCCCTGCAGAAAATAAATGCCTCTTCTAACCCTTCAATTTATTCCATACTTTTTCTTTAATCGTAACAAAAAGATTCTGTTTGTTCTTACTCTAGACACAAAGAAGACCCAGGTACTTGTTATGGTAAAGAACTTAAGCCACATCAAGACATTTAAGTAAGATGGGCAGCCAACTCCACCTAAATAGAATTACCAAAGCAAACAAACTATTTTTGGTAGTTGATATATTGTCCAGATGCAAGCTCATATTAATGTAAAATCTCTTTAATTGAATTGCAATCATTCACAGATGCCCTATATTAATGTAAAATCTCTTTAATTGAATTGCAATCATTCACAGATGCCCTAGTGAGTATTAAATTGTCATCAGCAAAGAACAAATAAGAGATGGTTAGACCCTATCTTCAACATCTTAAACCTCTTAGGTCACCTCGCCATTCAGCAAAATCAAAAAGAGCAGAGAGACCTTCAACAAAAAAAAAAGAAACAAAAAAAAGAGATAAAGGATCACCCTGCCAAAGACCTCTAGAAGGAGAAATGTTACTTCGTGGCACCCTACTGATAACCACAAAGTATGAGACTGAAGTGATACACCGATAGATCTTGTAACACCAACTATTGGAGAAACCCAATTTACGCTTCATAGCCATCAAAAAAGGTCATTCTACCCAGTTATATGCTTTAGACATATCCAATTTCAGCGCCAAGTAGTTCCCAACCGAAAATTTATTATATTTAAGTGCATAGAGACATACAAAACCAATTATTGCATTATCAGTGATTAGGCGCTTAGGGATGAAAGCGCTCTGAGAATATGATATCACCTCATCCATAACACAACGCACTTTGTTAGCCAAAGCCTTTCCAATAATCTTGTAAAGGACATTGCAAAGATTAATCGTAATCAATACTCAATTTAAGCTCATTGACTTTAGGAATTAGAGTGATAAGGGCTTCATTAACCTTTTCGAGATCATCACCATTATTAAAAGACCTAAAGCACACACTGCAGATATCTAGTCCAACGATCTTCCAAAGTTTTGGTAAAATAAAGCAGACATACCATCTTTCCTAAGAGACTTTGTAGGATACATCTAAAATACTGTCCTGTGTATCTCATCAGATGGGAAAGAGGAATCCAACCATTGATAATGTTGTTCCAAAATTCACAGCTCTATACAAGAAACAATTGAATCAATCTCTAACTCATAAGGGTTGGACAAAGTAAAGATGCCAGAAAAATACTCAACAAAGGTCTTTGAAATTTGTTTTATGTCTATATACCAATCGCTAACTTTACCCAAAATCTCAGAAATAGAATTTTTTTTTCCTTCAACCAGAAGCTTTAAAAGGAAAGAACCGTAAATTTTTATCCCTTGCCATGAGCCACTATATCCTTGAACGTTGTCTCTAATAGGTCGCCTTTTTAAACAATAGAGCATCCGGTGATTTTTTAGCCTTGGTAATACTGGCCAATTTTGTGAATCCACTTGCTAATTTAACACCTCTAGCCATTGCTTTTTTTTTTTATTTATCTCAGATTTCAGTATTCGAAAGTGAACCAAGTTTCACTTTCTGAGCCTAGACCCAATACGTCATAAATTACTACATACTAAATCGAGAGAAGTTATATTTTGGGACCATCCCTCAAAGATAATTTGTCTATAATCTTCTTCATCAGCCCAAGCTTCCTCAAAATAAAATCGATTGTGAAAACGCTAAGAATTGTTTCTACTATCTAGAGTTCTAGGATCCCCAAAAACTAACAAAATCAACCAGTGATCAAAACCCCAAAAATCCAGATGTTGCACAAAAGCATCAGAGAAAAGACTATGATAGGTGAAAAAACAAAACAATCGGCCAAGTCTTTCCTAAATAAAATAACTATGGTTGTGCCCGTTACACCAAGTAAAAGAGGAGCCCTTAAACTGAACCTCTAATAAACCACACTCATCAATAGCATTCCTAAAGTTTTTCAAAAAGTAAGGAGTTTAAGGTAGATTATTATCCTTTTTTGAGTTTTTAAGAATCTCATTAAAATCTCCTTTACAAACCCAAGGAAAAGAAGAAAGAGAACACAGGCACCTTAAAAAAGTTGAGTAAACACGCTGAGAAACATTAGGTTGACCATAAAAGCCTGTAAAATGCCATTTTTTCTCTTGTCTTGTAACAATGACCATAATATGAAAACAAGAGTAAGATAGAAGGGATATATCCACCTTATCTGTCCACAATAACGCTAAGCCGCCACTATAGCTGACTCTTTCAACCATAAGTTTACCGTCACATCCAAATTTTATACAAAGGTCTTCTAATGTTTATTTGTATGCACGTGTTTCTATAAGAAAAATCACCTCAGGGCAGTGTTCCTGTACCAAGGTGTACATGATATGGAATATGCAAGGGTTTCCCAACCCCCACACATTTCAACTTAGGGTTATCATTGTGATTGGTAACTCTACGTATTAGTAGGAGCTTCCATTGGAATATCAGAGATATCTTGTTCATTTAATTCCACCTTATAAGTTAACAAACCCATATTTAGCTGCAATGCCACATCTTGATCCAACAAAGTTCGAACAACATATCCCTCACAACTGAGCAAAATCTTCTTTGGCGAAGTAAAGATTTCTGCTTCATCACTCCGAGCCTTTCATTTATACTTGAGATCCTCATTAGAGGCATCGTATAACTTACTGATGCTAGAGGTTCTAAAGCCCGAGACCTCAAGTTTGACCCTTTCATTTTTAATCCCTAAGTATGAATTATGTGCCTGTCTGTGACTCTTCTGCTTAGAGAACCTTCAAAGGGAACACTCGTGATTAATTTGTATTCTTAGAGAGAAAGAATGGCCAAAGGAAATTACATCTCCAGATTAGAAGTTGTTCTCGCAGCAACAAATTTTAGAGGTGGATTGTCCATTCTCAAGTTCACTCCTAATTAGGAGCCTGTGGGATTCCCTATACTCCAGTGAAGCCTCCAAAGATATTTTATTCGAGTCTGCCATCAGGTCCACTTTTAGACATTATACTAATAGACTTTTATTTCAAAATAAGGCAAAATGAGAGGATTTGCCTTTACAGGTGGAGCACTAACTTTAATAGTAGCTTTTTTAGAGGACAACTTTTTTCTTGCATCCAACAAGCGTGTTTGCCTCAATGACAATTGCAACATGCCCTTATCATCCTTGCTAACATCAAAATGTGGGTGAGTGAGGTGTCTAGCTTCAGGACCATCATAACATTGTGAGGTAAAGTTAGAGACAAGAGGTCCACTACTACAAAAATGACTTTTACTGACGCTAAGTTAGTGTCAGTGAAGGGTTTCATTAACACTGGTTGATAGTATTACTGTTGATCAAGCCAAAAAATTACTGACACCATTTATAGTGTCAATGAATTGCTGATGCCATGGTATCAAAAAATCGCTAACACCGTAGTATCAAAAAATCACTAACACCATAGTATCAAAGAATTCTTGTTACCATAATATCAATGAATCTCTGAAACCATAGTATCAAAATATCACTAACACTATAGTATCAAAAAATTAATGACACCATGGTATCAAAAAAATTATTGATACTATGGTATCAATAATATTTACAGTTCATATATGAAAATTTAATTAAATTAGCTTTTTAATGATTTAAAATTATAATTATTGGACCAAAAAATTTAATATATATTTAATATTGAGTTCTATAATATTTAAATATATTTCAAATCGTTAAGTAGTATAAAACATCATCTTACAACCACTATAATCATTTAAATGCAAAAATACATTAAACTTAATTTCATAAATATTACAAACATCCCAAACTTAGTCCAAAACATCTTAATGTTTAAAGTTTAGTTAAATACATAGCCGCCACATTAGACTTGCACAAACCAACAATCCATCAAAATGAGTTGAGGCAATCCCTCTAATAATTTAGTAGCCATTGAGCAAAATAATCCATGATCACCTCTATGAAAGTAAACAGAAATACACAAGTAAATACAAATATATAAAAAGAACTTGAACTATGTACTTATAAGATATTGCAATGATATTACAAGAATAAAAGTTACATCCAAAATAGTTTATAGAAAAAAAAAAAGCAAGATACAGTTAATTGTTGCACTAGATAACATAAAAGCATAGAGAAGATGTAAATGCTAAAAAGTGTCTCATATTAGCCCTAAAATAACCCCAAAAATAGCCCCAAAACAACTTTAAAATGGCTCCAAAATAATAGTAAGATAGCCACAAAAAATAGCCACATATGAACCCCAAAACAGCCCCCATTTCAGGATTGCCATAACTTGAAGTATAACCGGGATCTGAATATCAAAATAACGAAGGTACAAAATATATTTCATCAAACTCTTGGTTATTTATATGCCACACTCAAAATGACCAAATTATTATTAATGAAAGAAAATAACTAACCTTCCATCTCCAATGCTAAAAAAACAAGCCAAAAATACTGTTAAACAAATAATTTTGATTTGCACACAAAGAAAGAGATCCTAGCCGCTTATAAAGACAAAGCAAACAAAAATAAAGATAACAGAACTTAAGCAGATAGTTAATAGCTAACAAAGAGAGATGCTTAATATTGGATAATAACTTTTTCACAGACGATATACAAACCTTTCTTCTTAGGACATGCCAGAGTGGATGCATATAGAGGAAAAATTACACTTTACAAGTAACTTGTTCAACTCAAATGCTTTGCTTACACTCTTGACAAAGATAACAACTTGATTAAAGTCTTCCCCATCCTAGACTTTAAAAGTAATTTACACATAACATTCAATGTTTCTCATTCTTGGAGGAACTAATCATGTGATGCAAGCATTATACAATGAATTTGACCAATATGCTAAGATCTATCAAATGAAACCCACTTGAATTGCAAATATTACCTCAACCTTATGCAACATATCTCCGTAATTAATTTTCAGCTATTGCCAAAACCAAATCTGTTGGCAGTCGAACAAGACAAGTCATAAAAATTCTTCAGTTCATTACATATTACATTAATTCTAAATAATCTCCAACAATTTTTTAAGCTTAAGGACTGCTAATTTTTAAGAAAGAATGAGAAAGCATAGCATTTATTTAATCCAAACTTTACTAACAATCCATTATCTTGCTCATCAAACTATATTCCAAACTTGGAATATAGAGCTAATGCCACCATCAAAGATGTAGCATTACAAATAATCATAAAATTTATAGTTAAAGATAGGACATTCACAATTGTACAATTACAAATCTAAGGTAAAGAATAGAAGACTTCTTATCACACATTACGTATCACCAAGCCAAGAGCACATTCAATCTCTAAGATTATTTCTTAAGTTATCATCTCAGTAACATTCAAGAAAAAAATATTGAAAGAGAATCTAAAATTCCAAAAGATAATTGTTTAGCAAAAATACCTAAATAACAATAATAATTCTAATAAAGTAACTGCATGCTTTGCTCTGCAATATGGTAAATATTTGTATAAAATTTAGCTTACCGATCAAACATACTCTGCAGTGTGCACATTATTAAGCAAGCCGACTGCCAATAATGAATCAACACACCATTTTTACTTCAATACACTAAGAGGATTTGTAGCCTTTTGCCCACTAAACATCATTTACGAACATTAATAGTAGGCAAAAGCAGCCAGTCCATTCCCCAAATGGTATAAATGATTGAACAAGAATTTAGAAATCACATTATGCATGCTTCAGCAAAAATTCAACAATTTGAAAAAAAGAATAAAAAGTTTAACTTTCCATAAATTTGTTCTTGAGAGGATTTTTATTTGTAATAAAATAATCCAAATAAAAAGGTAGCAATATATTTTGTATTATAGAACAACATGAAGACACTCCCTTGCGTGAACCTTTCATATACCCAATAGCCCCAAACTATTTCAAGACCATAATCTGACATAGTTGAAATGTAATTTCAATAAATAAGTAGACAACAATTTTTATTGCTGCAATAAGTAGACAACAATTCCAACATTTCAGATACCCAACACCTAATAAGCTCTTGCAATTGCAGCAATATAGTTTAAAATTTTCATTGACTTAATCTGATATAACTAAATTTCTATAAATAAATAGTGAACAATTTTTATTATTTTATAACAATGTAGACAAAAATAGGTTAAAGACAGAATAAAAATAATGCAGGATCACAAATGAAAAAAGAAGAAAAAATACATAAACCATAATCCCTCTTTCTCTTCGTACAGAAATCCTTGATCCTCCAAAAGTTTTATTTTATTTGAAAATTCTTCACTTTTTAAAACCTTTACCAAATATATTAAAGGATTCTCAGACTTTTCACATGACCAACTTAGTCTTGCATAATATTATTGAATGCCTTGAAGTATTCTTCATTTCTTGCAGCTTACATTATCTTCTAATTAAACTTTAGAATCATTACAGCACCCTCAAGAAAACACCCAAAGAGAGGTTGGATAAGTTGTGGGATTACTCTTGTAATTTGATCAATTAACAAGGACACCAAAACAGAACAAATTTAAATGAAAGTTTAACAAAGAAATAAGCACAGAGGAAACTGAGAAATACTAAAGAAACATATGTGAACCCAAAAAAAAAATTACCAAGGATTATCCAAAACCATGTCATATCATGTGATATTAAGCTTTCAATTCACAAATAATAAATAATATAAAGGTAGGAAACAAAGAAAATTAAGCAATCAGTTGATTTATAATACTTCAAATGGCAAAAGCACCAAGAAAAATCTCTGATAAATCAATCAAAGTAAGTGGAGCAAATGAAAGTACCTGTAAATGGTTGCATGCCAAGCAAATGGAGTAAGAATTGCATTGATAAGTCATTAAAAGAAACCCCCAATATATATTTATTGTGCAATCAAGTGATGCACCGGCAAAAGTGTGAAATCAAATAAAACAAGAACTAAGAAAAACACAACCAAAAGATCATGTAAAAATCAATCAATCTTAGGTTCATTTCTTAATCTCAATAATAATGAAACATATAGGAATTAATTTTTTAAATTAAAAAGAAGGGGACAACCAATTCGCCATTAGCTTACAAAATTTTAAAAGCTTAATGCATTCATGACAATACACAAGCACAGTAGTTAATACAGAAAGAAAGCAATTGGGGTTACTTAAATGCACCATAGGATTAACATAAAATGGAAAATTCTGCATTTGCCGCACTGCATTACTGGCTACTATCACTTCACTAAACACAACCCATGCTTGTCCTCGACCTTGAGCAATCCTTAAGGTCAACCTCTTTGCCATCTCCAATGTCTAACCTGTATAAGTAGTTATCATGGGTATTTGCAACATATTGTTCTCAGTTATATAGAACAAGAAACATAAGAAAGAAAAATTCGTTGCATAGAATTTCAAGCAAATGCAAAACAACAGGGTACAAAGGGTATTACTTTATTCAAATTTACTTAAATCCATATATATTAAATACCTCTGTCTTGTTCTAGTTCGTTGCATAGTTCTCATAACACCTAAAGCACCGAAACAGAGGATTAATTGCAGAGCACGCAGGTGGCAGCAGAGAAGAAACCACTCTTACCTCTAACATTAGAAAAGAAACCACTCTTACCTCCAACATTAGAAAAGAAACAGCTCTTACTTACTGAAAAGGTAGCAGAACTATTAGTTAGATAGGGAACCGGATCCACCACGGACAGCCACTTGCAGCCCAGTACATGGTCGAGATGACAGCCAAGAGCTGCTTCATGTAGCAAGATCGTCAGTCTACTTCTAAAACAAGCGGCAACCACCAGTACCACCGGCAATCAGCACAAGCGATAGCAATCAATAGCAGCCTTGTTTACACCTTGGAACACTAAAAAAGCTAGCACCACTGAGGAACAGCCATCTGCAGCCGAGAGCAGATAGTAGGAATGACAACAGTTTCAAGTAGACTGCTTCCAAGACAGGCGATGACCACCAGCAGCACTGGTAGTCCACGGCTGAGAACTCAAGCACCAATAGCTAAAGCAGATCCCAGGAAAATTTTTGGTTGTGCATTATTAGACAGGCGACGACCACCTGTCACACTTGAAGCCAATAATTGAGTAGTACGAGTCGACGAGGTGAAGGATTCGGCAAAGGACTATGGCTGCGGCTATCATTGTTTGTTTATGATTTTAAGAGAAAGGGTTAGGGTTTATTTGTAATAGAGAAGACCGAGGAGGGAGAGGGCTAAATCGCAAACCTTTTCTTTCGCTCCAAAACGACAGCGTTTTGGGGAAATTTATTTATTACTTTAAAATTTCATCTCTTTTAAACCAGTATTTTATTTTAATACAATAATACTTACCAAAATCAATTTTAAATATCCAAACATTTTTCTATTATTTATTATAATGCTGTTTGAGATGAGATAGATGCATTTTCTTTATTATTGTCATTATTATTATTATTATTTTGGTTTTTAACTTAAAGAAACTATTTGAGTTTGTTTAATATTGATTTTTTACACTAAACTTTTTATTTTAAATAACACATTAAATGATAATGCAATATTTGATAAGTGTTATTTAATTACATTTTTAATAGTGAAATAATAAAGTTAACAATTATTAATAAAAGCTCAATAAGTGAAAATAAATTTTATAAATTTAAATTATATAAATAATTAAATTTAATAACGTCATTTTGGGTGTTATATTAATTTTTATAAATTTAAATTATATAAATAATTAAATTTTTAAATAAAAATAATTTTTCTGATACTATGGTATCACTTATTCATTAACACTTCACATTTCTGATACTATGGTATCACTGATTCATTGACACTTCACGTTTTTGATACCATGGTATTAACAATTTATTAACACTTCATGTTTCTGATACCATGATATCAACAATTCACTGACACTTCTCTTCACTGACACCATTTAAAAAAGTGTTAGTAGCATGGTATCAGTGAAACCCATTTTTATAGTAATGGAGTTGAGGGCCAGTCATACATGGTGCAGCATCATCAATAAAAATTTTCAAAGTATCTGTCCACGTTTCCCATTTGCACGGGTATGTTTATTAATCATCCTGAATTCAGTAAGTGGGTGGGTAATTTGAATTGTTGTCGACTCCCTTCATTTGATTCTTTTTTTGCACATGTGCCCACGCCATTATCCAAGAAATTGTCTAGCACTTTTTGGTTCTCTAAATTTGAATACATTCCTACTCACATGCTCCCGTATGGCAAGTTTTAGGACTACCAAATGTAGCAGAACAATCTTTACCCGAGCATCCATTAGAATATGATCCCCTTCACCCATTTGGGAAATTTTAATTTACATAATTGTAGGACTACCAAATGTAGCAGAACAATCTTTCCTTGCAATGCCCTTTTGCACGTGCTTCCTCATCATTTGCCAAAAACTTGTAAAGCGTTTGCCGAGCTTTTCTTAAAGTGTTTAGCATTCCTGTCACCCCTTTTATATGTTCACTTATCAATCATTCTGCAGTCCGTGTGGCCAGCTGAAGAGTAAAGTCTTAGACAATTTATGTTATTTTATGCCCTTAAAGTATGTGTAATAACATTTTATTAGACTAATAAAATTTATTCATACATATAATTGAGCATACATTGATGAGCCCATATTTATAAAGTATATGATCTATGTATTAGGCATATGATGCTAATACAGAGGGTATAGATCACAAGTTCTTTATAAATTAAATCATGTTCATAACCATTAATGAAAAAAGACATTTCATTATGTAAGGTTGTAGTTTTTTTGCTTCTTATAGTGGATAATTTACCTTGATCATCGAAGTAGAGACTTCGAGTAAAGAAACTAATGTATATGATACATTGAACAGGACTACAGTGAATTTTAATCTGGTTAACTAAATGTCGTAGATCTTAATTTACAAAAGCTTTAATAAGCTTGATTGATCTTAATCCTGAGCAGGTAATGAACTTACATTCATGTGTTGTATCTTTTGAGTTATCATGGAGTGAGATTTACATAAACGGTCAAAACCTCGATAGCTTGGAGATATAATTTCATGGGTCGTAGGAATATATATTTGCAAGATGGAATCTAATAAGTAATGTCCACCTAAGATGTTTGCAGTACTTGATCATTAGAATCTATAGCCACAGTTTATTCAATAAATTATTTATTAAATAATAATATTTATTTATAAATTTATTTACAAATATAGATATATTAAAAATTATCATTAGAGCATTCAGTGACTTAGGGACAAATAAGTAATTAAAGAGGCAAGACAATTTTTTAAGGTCTAACTTTAATTATGGACATAAATTAATAGTCAATTAAGTTATTATTATTAGTCTAAAGACCAAGTCCAATTTAATTAAAAGAAGTTTTAATTAAATGGGTTATTATTTTATAGGATGGGTTATTAGAGTACAGTCCTTGGCTTTTAGTGGAATAATTTAGGGTTAATTTAGAAGAATTGGTGTATTATGAGATAATAAGGACTAGGCCTTTTAAGTTGGAGCTAGGAAGCCCATGGGTCTTGCAGTACCTCTACTAGCTCAAATTCTAATCAAACTCTAATTTCTTAATCCTAATCAAATTCTAAATACCCTAGAGAGATCCTTATATATATGGGAGGTATGTAATAAGAAAGGTGACCATAACCATAAAGAGAAAAATTCTTTTACGTATTCTTACATGAAAAAATAATTTAGTTAATACCATTCTCTCAAATTTAGGTATTATTGGTTTTAGAGATTAAGAAAGATCTACGCGCCCACACGCGTTGAGTTTGAAGATTGAAGATAGTAGAGAAGATTGCAGCTGGTCAATTTAAGATTTGTCATAGTAAGAAATTGAGGTAATCTTCTATCCCTATACATGTAATTATAAATAAGACGATCTGGCTTTCGCTGTGTTTATTTTTATAAACAGAAATTTTTTATTTACCAACCAACATAAAGATCATTAGGATAAATGTTTTCATGTGCAATATTATCTTTCCTCACAATGGAACACATGATTGATGGTACCTCTGAGATACCTGGATCCTTCTCTGTCACCAAAATATCCTCCATTGAACCTTTACACACTGGCGAGATACCATCATTGACTGCAACTCCGAAGGCGCCGATGTCACAAGTTGTGTTTTATGGTCTGAAACCCTCTGATTCTATGTTTCGGTCATCCATCTTCATGTGAAAATCTCCTTTAAGCCCTTCATATTGAGAAACATCTACGCTTGCCCTCTGCATGTCCCTTAGTGAAGAAGATTTTTGTCCCTTGTAACTTCCTGCCATTCGGATATTTTCTGTCTGGAATTCCTTCAGAGGGACTAGTCTTGTTAGTTGGATATCACGTGTTATTAAGACTTGACGTGTATCCATTGATACTGTAATTCATGATTGAGAGAAATATTCTGGTTCAAGGCATGGCACATCCAATGATGTTCTCTAAGATAAAAGATTGAGGGTTACCTAACTTAGGACCATTTGATACATTTAGAATTATGGGCCCTGTTCCTGTCTCAGCAACCAATTTCTATAAACTATTGTCTTCAAAGTCTCATGTCCTGTTATATCCAGGCGGAATGCAAGAAGCTCTTCATCGAAAGTTATATCTTTTAACAGTTACTTAACTTTATTCACTTCGGATCCTTATGGATAAATCAGATGAATGTTCTTCATTGTGTCTAAAATTCATTCACCCATTGAAATGATTGCATACAAGTTTAGATCATCAGCTTGCCAAATAAAATAATTTTTAGACTAAAGAAGATGATGACATTACAGATTTTATATAAGCTTGTTTCCTTTTTATCTTGATTATGATTTAAGAATTATTACTTGCAGAAGTATGCAATGAGTGAGTGTGCGCACTAGTGTGATTGTATGTATAATGTGTGGGCAAACATATACTAATACTTCATGTTGAAGCAGAAGCACACAAATAAGTAAAATCACCTAAGCAATATATGCAGAACAAGTATTTAAGAAATAAAGAGAGAAATGGTAGAAGAAGAACACACAGAAAATTACGTGGTTCGGTAACTTGCCTACGTCCACGGTGGATCAAGATCACACTCTTTCTATTATGAATTACAAGGCACTACCAAAGTATGTCTTTTATAAGAAAGATCACAAAGAAAACTCTCTCTTGTACTCTAGGGATTTTCTCTCACAAAGAACCACAAAGATTTCTTACTTGATCACTTAGATCTATTAGGTTATCACAAAGATGTGTTTACAGGCCAATTGACAGCCTTTATATAGTCTTTAGGCTGTCTTAGGTTTACCCTAAATGTATCATATTATGGAGTCCTGAAGCAAGTGGGAGACGAAGTAAGGAAGTTTCCTTATTTCGGGATATTGTTCACGTATCTAGCACCACGAAGCTTAGCTCTCACCTCCGCAGCGCTGGTGCGCCCGTCTGGGCATCACGGCACTCATTGCTTGGAGCCGCGGCGCTCACATTCTGGACTGGGCACTGCGGCGCCCAGCCCTGGTCGCTGCAGCACATACGCTTTGTCATTGCTCTATTCATCTTTCGCCTTCTTTCACGTTTGTCTTCGATCCTTACGTACCCAACGCACTTGGCTTGCTCTCCAAATCATATCCCGATGATTTTCAATCAATATTCTCACAAATCCTCTCCTTGATTCAAAATTATCTACAAAGCAACTCGATCTCTTATTTCTGCATCTTCGGTCACCTTCACAAAGTAGTTACTTCGGTTAAGTCTTTGCATAGGATGAACTTAACCGACGGCAGTGGCTTAGTCAACATATCAGTAGGGTTTTTAGATGATGCTATCTTCGTTAGACTAACTTCACCACCTTGGACAATCTCTAGAATGTAATGGAGCCTCACATCAATGTGTTTTGAGCTCTCATGAAACATTTGATGCTTACTTAGGTGTATGGCACTTTGGCTATCACAATATACACCGATGTTCACATCTTCACTAGCCAATACCTCCATGCATATACCTTTTAACCACATGGCTTCCTTAATAGCTTCACCAATAGCTATGTACTCTACCTCTATGGTAAATAGTGTAACCATATATTGTAGAACTGATCTCCAACACACACTACACCCAAACACTGTGAATACGTAGCCCGCCAATGATCTTCTCTTGTCTAGATCACCTATATAATCTGAGTCTACGTACCCTCTTACCATTTCACTGTTGTCATTATCCCTCTTATACATTAACCAATGATTTGACGTTCCCTTGAGATATCTCAGAATCCACTTCACTGTAAGCCAGTGATCTTTACCCAAATTTGCCATCTATCTACTCACCACACTCACACCCTATGCTATGTCTAGTCTTTGTGTGCAAACCATTGCATACAAAGCAACTTGATCTCTCATTTCTGCATCTTCGGTCACCTTCACAAAGTAATGACTCCGGTTATGTCTTTGCATAGGATGAACTTAACTGACGGTAGTGGCTTAGTCAACATATCAGCAGGGTTTTTAGATGATGTTATCTTCGTTAAACTAACTTCACCACTTTGGACAATCTCTAGAATGTAATGGAGCCTCACATCAATGTGTTTCGACCTCTCGTGGAACATTTGATGCTTGCTTAGATGTATGGCACTCTGGCTATCACAATATACACCGATGTTCACATCTTCACTAGCCAATACCTCCATGCATATGCCTTTTAACCACATGACTTTCTTAATAGCTTCACCAACAGCTATGTACTCCACCTCTATGGTAAATAGTGTAACCATATATTGTAGAATTGATCTCCAACACACACTATACCCAAACACTGTGAATACGTAGCCCGTCAACGATCTTCTCTTGTTTAGATCACCTATATAATCTGAGTCTATGTACCCTCTTACCATTTCACTGTTGTCTTTATCCCTCTTATACATTAACCCATAATTTGACGTTCCCTTAAGATATCTCAGAATCCACTTCACTGCAAGCCAGTGATTCTTACCCAAATTTGCCATCTATCTACTCACCACACTCACACCTTGTGCTATGTCTGGTCTTGTGCAAACCATTGCATACATGATGCTCCCCACAGCGCTTACATACGGTACTTTATTCATCTGCAGTTTCTCTTCTTTGGATGTCGGCGACTGTGCTGCTGAAAGTCTGAAATGCGTGGCCAAAGAGTAGAGACAGCCTTTGCATTGGACATACCAAACTTCTCTAGAATTTTGAGTATGTATCGCTGTTGGGATAAGAAGATAACATCTCTTCTTTCCCTCACAATATCCTTATCCAAAATTTTCTTTGTTGCTCCCAAATCCTGCATCTCAAACTCGTCATTCAACTGCTTCTTGAGCTTTTGTATTTCTTCCATATTCTTAGATACGATCGACATATCATCGACGTATAGAAGCAAATACATCATCCAACAACTTATGTTCTTGAAGTACACGCATCCGTCATGCTTGCTCCTACTAAAGTCACAAGCCATCATAAACTCATCAAATCTCTTATACCACTGTCTAGGTGATTGCTTTAACCCATATAATGACTTTTTTAGCAAACAAGCATGATCTTCTTTTCTAGGCTCCTCGAACCCTTGTGGTTGTGCCATGTATATTGTCTCTTCAAGCTCTCCATGCAAAAAATCTGTCTTTATATTCATCTGCTCTAGATGTAAATCAAGGTTTACACACATGGCTAACAAAATCCTAATAGATGTGTACTTGACAACTGGAGAGAATATCTCATGAAAATCAACTCCCTCTCTCTGAGTAAAACCTTGTGCAACTAATCTAGCATTGAATCTTATAGGCTCAATCCCTGGTATCCCTCATTTACCTTATACACCCACTTACACCTGACTAACTTCTTTTGAGGTCTCTTCTTCCATGGCCTGCTGCCATTCTTTCTTGTTCTCACTCTTCGCAGCCTTACTATATGTCATAGGCTCATCATACTCAAAAGTGTAAGCAGAATTAAAAGCATGAGCAACTAAATCTACTTGTGCATACCTGACTGGTGGGTTAATCGTTCTCCTTAGCCTGTCTCTGGTTAGCTGGTACTTTTCAAGTTCCATATTAAGAGTCTTAGTCTTTCTTTGGGTGGATTTAGACGAACTCACCGATGTTCTTGATTCATCTTTAAGGATCTCCTCGTTGAAGTGTTGATCTGGGGGAATATCAAATCTATTATTATGTTCCACTTCAACTTCTATTAACTTGGGTGCTGAGTCTTCCTTGGACACAAGTTCTTATTTTTCATCTTCTTGGGAGGTTTTCAGCATCGTCGTCTCATCAAACATTACATCACGGCTTATGATACTCTTTGGTGGTGTCAAGTCTTTAGACCACACCTTGTATCCTATCACTTCATCAAGATATCCTATGAATACCCTTTTGATAGCTCTAGGTTCCAACTTTCCCTCCTTAACATGAACAAAGGTAGGGTAGCTAAATATTCTGAGGTGGTCATACTTTAGAGGATTGGCAGACCATTTTTTTATGGCGTCTTAAAGTCAATTGCTGATGAGGGACTTCTATTAATCAAGTAAGTTATCGTCACTACAGCTTCTTCCCAAAATGCCTTCGACATCATTGCATTAGTAAGGATGCATCTAACATTTTCAAGTAGGGTCCTATTTATCCTCTCAGCTACGCCATTCTACTATGGTGTTAATTTTACCGTTCTATACCTTACAATCCCATACTTGGCACAAAACCCATCAAACTCTCTATTGCAAAATTTGAGGCCGTTGTCAGTTCTCAACCTCTTCACCCTTTAGCCAGTCTGATTCTCAACAAGAGCCTTCCAAGTCTTAAATACATCAAATGCTTGATCCTTACTCTTCAACACATAGACCTACAGCTTATTTAAATAGTCATCAATTAAACCGAGAAAATACTTAGCACCACCACGAGTAGTTATATGAGCTGGTCCTCAAAGATCCGAGTGTATGTAGTCAAGAGTCCCCTTAATCTTATGTTCGCTAGTACTAAACCTCACCCTATGTGCTTTTCCAAGCACATAATGCTCACTAAAATCCATGGGCTGGAATTTATCTTCTCCAAACGCGTTTTGACTGAATAACTCCTTTAGGTTTCTCTCGCCTAGGTGTGCCAGTTTAAGATGCCATAACTTGATTTGCATACTCTCATCATCTACAGAGAATAGTGTAGAACCACTTATGACTTCACCCTTAAGCATATAAACCCATTTGCGCTTCTCTCCTCTCATCACCACCATAGAACCTTTCAAAACTCTTAAAATTCCTCCGTCGATCTTGATGAAACACCCATCCTAGTCTAGAGTCTCTAGTGAGATCAAGTTTCTCTTTAAGTCAGGAACATACCGAACACCTGTCAACTCTCTCACTCGCCCATCATGCAGCCTAAGCTTAACACTACTAATTCCCATCATCTGACATGCAATGTCATTACCTATTAAGACCTTACCACCACTAATGGGCTGAAAATTTGTAAACCAAGACTTGTACGGGCACATGTGAAAAGTACAACCAGAATCAAGAACCCATTGTTCAGTGGTCTTACCATCAGTAGCGACGGGTGTCTCTGCGCTGTCATAGCTATCATCATAGGCAAGCACAGCATCCGCGTTCTTTTTATCTTGTGTTCTCTTCTCAAGACAGTCCTTTATGAAGTGCCCCTGTTTCTTGTAGCAATAGCACTTCCTAGGAGTCCTAAACTTCGACCTTGAGCCTTTTTTCTTCCCATCTCTATATGAGGGCCTTTCTCTTACAGATAGACTTTCTGTATTGCCCTCGGTCTACTTTCCTAATAACTTTGAGTTTAATGATGATTTCACATCACTCATCGTTAAACTCTCTCTACCATAGAGTAGCGTATTAACAAAGCTCTCATAACTCTTGGGGAGTGAACTCAGCAGGATAATTACTCTATCTTCATATTTTATTTTGATGTTGATATACTCAAGATCAAGGATGATCTTATTGAAGGCGTCTATATGATCTTTTATCGACGTCCCCTCTGACATGGACAAATGATATAGCTTCTTCTTTATATGTAATCTATTGGCAACGATTTCTACATATAAAGAGAGTCAAGCTTCTTCCAAAGACCTATCACCATCGTCTCACCTGCTACTTCCCTTAGTACTTCATTGCTCAATGACAGAATGATTGTGATATGAGCTCTTTCTTGAATGTCTCTTCTTTCCGCTTCAGCTTTAGATGACTCTAGCGTCTTCTCTTCATTACTAGACGGAGCTGCAGTCTCTTTTAATATCGAGCCTAGCCTTTGGCTCACCAATTACACCTTTACTTTCATCTTCCACAGATTGAAGTCATTCATACTGTTGAATTTTTCTACCTCATACTTGGGTGTGCCATGTCTGCTTAGAACCAAGCTCTGATACCAGTTTGTTAAAGCGGAAGCACACAAACAAGCAAAATCACCCAAGCGACATATGAAGAATAAGTAATTAAGGAATAAAGAGATAAATTGTAGAAGAAGAACACACAGACAATTACGTGGTTCAGCAACTTGCTTACGTTCACGGCGAATCAAAATCACACTCTTTCTATTATGAATTACAAGGCACTTACAAAGTATGCCTTTTACAAGAAAGATCACAAAGAAAACTCTCTTTTGTACTCTAGGGATTTTCTCTCACAAAGAACCACAAAGATTTCTTACTTGATCACTTAGATCTATTAGGTTATCACAAAGATGTGTTTACAAGCCAATGAAATCTTAATCTAATGCTTTACACAAATTGGATTTGAGAAATGACGAAAATAAAATAAACAAGAACACAGAGCAATTACATAGTTCAACAGAGCCTACATCCACATATAATAATGGGAATTATTTATGCTATTATTTCAATCAAGATTCAAGGACTACAATCTTAATGTTACAAGCTTTACAAAACTTCAAGAATCAAAGGAAATGAAGGATTACAGGGTTTATATTAAGCTTCTAAAATTTGGATATTAATAAGCCAAGATGGCTTTACAATTCCAAATCTTTAACTAACTTCACAAACTTTCTATCATGTGTCAGTATCTGATTACCTCAAACTAATTAATGAATTGGTGCGTATTCGGTCATGCTAAACCTGCTAAGACATTATCATGATAATCCTTCCGCTTTCAGCTAATTACTCTAGAAGCAATATACTTTCTTCTATTAGCACTTAGGTTCCCAAAAACTAACTTCCATTTGTAATTTGGTCTAGATATAGTACACAGTTTAACTAACTTCATCATTGATTTTTAATCATCTTTTCATAATCTCCACTTTGATTCTAAATCAGTAAGCATCATAATCATTCTGTTATCCTCTCTACATCAATTTTATTTATTGGTAATACCAACTAAGCTTGAACATAACTTAAACTTGGTCAACGAAAGTGCATTTGTCATTATATTAGATAGATTAATGGAAGTGTGAATCTTGACTAGATTAACTACCCTTTTTACAATTTGATCTTTGATAAAGTATGCCTTGATATCAATGTGTTTTGTTCTCTCATAGAACACTTGGTTTTTGCTCAAGTATAATGTACTTTGGCTATTATAAAATATATTCACCAACTGATCATCCACTACTAACTCAACAATCAATCCCTTTAACCAAATTTCTTTCTTAACTGCTTTCTTAATCACCACATACTCTACTTTAGTTGTTTACAATGCAACCATAGGCTATAATATAGCTTTATAGCTTTCACAGTAACCCTTTACAGTGAACAAATACCTTAATAATGACATTCTCTTGTCTAAATCACCATCATAATCAGCATCTACAAATCCCTTAATCTACTCAGCTTCCAACTTATCCATTTTGAACAACAAACCATAATTTGATTAGCTCTTCAAATATCTAAGTGCTTATTTTACGGCACTCTAGTTTTCAGCTTAGGCTAGCTATATACCCTCTCACCAGACTTACTATATGGGCAATATCAAGCCTTGAATATATTATTGCATACATGATACATCCAACAACACTTGTATAAGAAATTCTTACCATCTTTTTTTTTCTTTTCCTCGATGGATGGACACTATGCAATTAACATTTTAAATTACATGGCAAGAGGAGTGTTTACAAGCTTGGCATTCACTATCCAAATTTATCCAACACCTTCTGGATGTACTTTTCCTGAGACAAAAACAAGACATCCATCCCTCTCTTTCAACTTCCATGCCAAGAATTTTAGTTAGAGAACCAAAATTCTTCATTTGAATTATCCACTCAAAGTGTTCTTTAAGTTATTAATCTCAGTCATGTCATGGCATGCGATAAGCATGTTATCAACATATAACAACAAATAAATGAGTTTTCCACTGTACACTTCCCTAAAATAAGCATAACTATCATAAAATTCCTTATAAAACATTTCAAAGCATCAAATCTCTTATGCAACTACCTTGGTGATTGCGTTAAACTAGACAGAGACTTATTAAGCAAGCATACATGATCTTCTTTTTCAAGAACAACAAAACTAAGAGGCTAAGCCATATAGATCTTTACTTTTAAATCCCCATGTAAAAATGCATTCTTTACATTAATTTATTCTATATGTAATTTCATATTTACACAAAAAGCCAACAATGTCTTGATGGAATAATGTTTCACCACTAATGAAAAAATTTCAATAGAGTCTTCTCTTTTCTCTATGAATACCCTTTTACCACCAACCTTGATTTGTACTTTCCTTACTCCACTCGCTAAATTCATTCTTTCACTTTGCAGATCCATTGCCTACTTTCAATTTTCATTATCATTGCTCCTTACTACTTTTAGCATATAAGATTACCCAAACCTTTCAGAAGTCTTTGCTATCCTTCTCAATTTGTCCCTTGCCAATGGATACTCTTTTAATTGCTTTTCTAGAAACTTTTGCTGAATGACAAGAGAGTAATTATAAGTTGTTTGCATACTGAGTAGGGATTTTGGTTAAGTAGGCTAGGAGTTTGAATTTGAACATATACTTCAGAATCTGAGCCACAATATTATAGATGCTTCACTTCAAACTCAACCACTTCCTTAGTCTTCTTCCTGTTACTTCTTAATGCTTCCTTTATAGTAGAGCTTCATTGAAGGTTACATCCCTGCTAATCACTACTCTTGCTAGATTTAAATCAATATTATATACCTTGTAACCTTTAACCATATCAAGATAGCCAATAAATAACCCCTTAATAGCTTTTGGTTCCAATTTACCTTGTTTAACATCGAAAATAACTAATGAGCCAAAGATCCTAAGGTGTTCATACTTATAAGTGTATCTAGACTATGTCTCCTCTAGTGTCTTGAAGTTTATTAGTGATGAAAGACATTTATTTTGTCAAGTGATTTGTTGTCATTACAACTTCAGCTGAAACTTCATTGGTAAACCAACATTTGATAGTATACACTTCACCTTCTCTAGATTGATTCTATTCATCCTCTCTACAAGACCATTTTGCTATAGAGTGCCTCTTATTGTCTTGTGCCTATGGATTCCATACTTGGCACAAAAACTATCAAACTCAGAGTTATAAAATACTAAATTATTATTAGTTCAGAACCTTTTAACCTTTTCTTATTTGATTTTCCACCAATGCTTTTCAAATCTTGAAAGCATTATACACTTTGTCTTTCCTCTTCAACACATATACCCAGAGCTTTCTTGAGAAATCATCAATGAGGGTTAGGAAGTATCTTACTCCACCTAGAGACAATCTAAGTAAGCCCCCCAAAGATCAGTTATCAAGGCTATTGTCCACTGATTCAGTCACTGATCATTCAATAGCACTTCCATTGAGCATATAAAGACCATTAACCCTAGCCCCTTTCATTAACATAAGTGACCCTCTAAAAACTTTCAAAAGTCCATTCTTAGCCTTGAAAGTATAGCCACTTTGTTCTAGTTCTCCTAAAGATATTATATTTCTCTTTAGATCAGGAATGTATTTCACATCCTTAAACTCTCTAACTACCCTATCATATATCCTTATTCTTATAGTCCCAATACCAACAATCTTGCATGCTTAATTTTTTTCCCATCAATACTTTTTCACTATTTATAGTATAATAATTATAAAACAAGTTTAAATTAGGACTCATGTGAAAAGTGCATCCAAAATCTAGATCCACTCACCTCAATAGTATCTTTCAAGGTAACAAGTGTTTCAGCATTATCATAGCAATCATCTGAAGCCACTATTGTATCTCATTCTTCCTCTTGCTTTGATTTCAACTTATCCTTTCTTTCCAAACAAACTCTCTTGAAGTGTTATTCTCTCTTGTAGAAAGTAGCATTTTTTTTTCTTTTACTCTTAAACTTTAATCTACTAGTGTTCTTTCCCTTTGATTCCCTCTTTTCATGCTTTCTTTTACTAGCAACCCTTCACCATTATAATTTTTAGTTTATGTATTCTTTTCCAATTCTTTTGAATTCAAAAAATACTTAACATTATTCACAGTCAAAGATTCCTTTCTATAAAAAAAAAAGTTTCCACAAAAGTGTTCATAACTTGTAGTTAATGAGCTTAGCAGGATAATGGCTTTGTTTTCATCATTAATCTTTATATCAATGGTGATCTTGTTGAAACCATCAATATAATCTTTGATTGAGCCCTTATCTCTTATATTCAACTGGTAGAATTTCTTCTTCAGAAGTAACTTGTTGACTAAAGATTTGGTTATTTACAAGGAATCTATTTTCTTTCACATGCCAATGGCAGTCTTTTCACCGGTCACCTCTCTTAGGACTTCATCACTAAGACTCGGGATAATGGAACTTCTGACTTTCCTCATTATCTCATCATGATCACTATTTTCCTTTGAAGATTCAGATTTCTTACCATTGGGTCAGATACAGCAACCTCTTCAATTGCAAATTTGAGCCATTGACTAACCAAGAGTGCCTCTATTTTAATCTTTAAAAGATTAAAATCATTCTCCCTATTAAATTTCTTAATATCAATTTATGAGTAGTCATTAGGTTTACAACCAAGCTTTGATACTAATTGTTGAACCAATAAAACCTCTAACTTAATGCTTTACACAAATTGGAATTAAGAAATGACGAAAACAGAAAACAAAAAAAACAATCAAGAACACAAAGCAATTACATGGTTTGACAAAGTCTACATTCACATGCCAAAACAGGAATGATCAATGTTATTATTCCAATCAAGATTCAAGGATTACAATCTTGATGTTACAAGCTTTACAAAGCATTAAGAATCAAAAGAAATGATGGATTAAAGAGTTTATATTAAGCCAAGGCTACTTCATAATCTGAAAACTTTAACTAATGTTTCTATCGTGTGTTATTATCTGATCGACTCAAACTAATTAATGAAACTATGCATTTTCGGTCATTTCGAGCCTACTAAGATATTATCATAGCAGTCCTTTTGTATTCAGATAATTAATCTGGTAGCAATAGACTTTCTTTCATTAGCACTTAGGTCCCTGAATACTTGCTTTCATTTGCAATTTTATGCCTAATACAGTACACAATTCAACTAAGTTTGTCATTAATTTTAATCATCATTTCATAGAATGTTTAAGGTGTTGTCACTGAGTGATCAATACTTTTATCCTTCCTATATATTGTTATCAATGTGTATAAATATTGGAGTCCATAAAGGCAGATTTTAACAAAATACTTGTGATAAATTGTCATCAATATGTGTAGTTTGTCATAAGTGTGATTTTAATTTTAATGAATACTTGATTGCAATTTTATATATTTTTCTAAATTAGTATGACCAGATAAAGATTCCTTACTTCAAGTCTATGATGGAAGAAATGATAAGAAAGACTATTAAGCTGGGGTACTCTTATCAACATTTCCTTAGTCAATTTCCACTAAAGTATGTATAGTCGGGCATTTAATAATTTTTGCTTTTGTTTCTTAATTCAACTTGAATTGTAAGAGTGACCTAAAATGAGAGGTGGCAAACTAACAACTGCACATACCATATTTTATACTAAAAGTTCTAGGCATATTTTATTATTATTTTGGGAAACCAATTGAAACAAAAGGTATCTTCATTGTCATTAAAAAAGAAATCATATGAATAAATTGTTGATTGACTAATTGAAGTTGTTAACTATGTATGTTATGAAGGGAGGAAGCAAGAATTAAGAGACAAGAAGAAGGCTCACGAATTGTACCTAAAGTGAAGTTTGAGGTTGAGAAACGCCTTACCTATTTAAATGAGAAAAGAGAGAATAATCCTTACAGGAACATATTGCCTCGGGTTATTTACCAGGCCACACATGGTTTTACATCTGAAATTCCCACATTTTAGTTTTGAATTTTAATTAGAAGCTTTGAAAATGTTGCTTTAATAAAAGAATAGCATCATTGTATTACATTTATTTTTAAGTATAATGGTTTTATATGCTTCCACTTCCAAAATAGACAAAATGCCTGGACACTCGTAATATTCTTCGTTTATAAGGTACAAAAAATTTTAAAACAATAAAAATGTATCCCAACCTGACGCGATGCGAAAATGACACTAAATCTTTTTAGCATACATATTGATTTCAGGAGATAAAATACTCAAAAAGTAGCAAAATAATTCTTAATTCAAAAATAAGCTAAAAGATTATTGATAACTGAATGAGAGAAAACTAAAAATGACAAGCTTATTTATAGCTAATAAATTTAATACTAATCCTAATAAGAAAAAGGAGAAATAATCCAATCCAACTAGGTCAAGATTTCTATCTAAAATAAAATAAACATAAAATCCAAATAACATATGAATTCCTAATTATATGCTAAATTGTATAAGGATTTCTAACTTGACTTTGATTTTCTACATTAGTTTACCCTCTTTTGAAAGAAGTCATCCTCAAGTGAACTAGGCAAATGGTAACAAGTTAGAAGCATGCCATTTGAATAGATCTTAAATATTAAAAGTCTTTGAGAATGCATAACTGTCTAGAAAACAAACCACATGGGCATTATTATTAATTTTTTGCAAGATAGAAATGCTAATGAGCATTAAAAGGTGCATGCATGTAAAAAGTGTACAAGTTTAATAATTCAAAATGCATGTCCAACTAGCACTTATACAACAAAATTAAAACAAGTAGCCAACAGGTGCACTCAGAAATTGAATCAAAACAGTATGAGAATCAAGAAAACTTACCCTTGAAGCCATTCGGTAAAGAATCAAAGTTTTAGAGCTCACCTGAAATGCCCTCATTGATCAATTCTAATCTGTAACAATTCGATGCATTTACGGAGCTAGAATGGCAGCATTGAATTCTCACATTGATTTTCGTGTAATACTTGCACTTGGTTTCTCTTATTCGACTAAAATGTGCCATAAGGGTTAAAATACAATTTTTGTAAACTTTTGCTTATAAATTGCCAAATGGGGATCTCTTTGCAACATTTACAAAGTTTATTTCCCTTAAACATTAAGTGCTTGACACTTGTCAACATTTGAACTAGTAACAAGCTATGCATTTAGCCAAATGTCTCACATTAAACAACCTTTAATGCTACTTGTCAATCATACATATTGCCATGCATGCCACTTGTTAACATTTTATTAGTTAACTACTTTAACTAATAAAATATATGTTTAACACTTAAACCTTGACAAGCGTGTTTTTTGACAGATCTTGAAATAAATCTTGCTTTCTGAAAGTTTTTGAATTGAACCATTCGACTTGGTCCGCTACCCTAGTGCTCAACGAGTACACTTTATATTTTAAGACTCCCTAAGCTCACCTCCATTTGTCTTACAAAACTCTTTAGCAAGTCTGCAAATAATGCCCTATACACATGTTATGGATATTACAGAATAGTGCGTTAAACCATACAAGCTAAGGTCCATCATATCTTAATAATCCTTTCGTCAATTATATCCTAGAAGAGCAGAGATATAGATCATCACCGCCAAATCTCTATACGCTCAACCGTGAACTTATCTTCAAATATATATGTCCACAAACAATATCCGCAAACTTCTTTTGCAGTATTATTTTAACCCTACAGAAAAAAAATTTAAGGGTTTATACTTGTGGCCATATGAATTTCTAAAATATAATTCTCAGAGCATTAGGATATACAGGTAACCTATATGAGCTAACGAATCCTATATTTATGCACACCAAATTCTATGAGTATCGGACCATACCCCATGACACCCAAATGTTAGACTAAGAAAGGTCTCTGATATGTATAGAATTAAAGTATGGTGGATTACTCACAAGTTCATCGTAGCGCTCAAGTCAAAGGACTACGAATACTACTCAACTCGAGAAAATCCTCCATTGATAATATGTGCTATAATAGTTAAACAAAAGTGCATGCTATCATATCAAGTAATATAGAATTTTAAGTCTAGATATCATTCCCACATGGACTATACAATCTAATTCTATCAATCAATTACTAAAATTACATATACTTAACTTTTATTCAGAAAAATTAAAATCTAAAATTTAATTAACTAACCTAATTTTACCAATTTAAACTAAACCTAAATAATGAATAAACAAAGGGTTGAATCCACCAATTAATAATAATCTAAGGTTTAGATTTATCCCTTAGTATTTTATTGGATTCATTAACCTCTTAGTTAACCCCTTAATACAAATTGATTGGCTTAGACACTAATCTCATCACAAGCCTTTATCGATGGTCAAGTGATTATATTATGCATTCTAACAACTACCTATATGTTTATAGTAATCAGAAAAGAATGTAATCCATTAAGAACATGTCTAAATCAACCATACATGTCATCTAGGTATATGTCTATCCTACATGAAACTCATAGTTGTTACCTTATAATCATACATCAAACTATCTTATGCTAAGCACATGAATCCCTTTGTCAAGTTCATCATGATTCCTTAATCATTCAAAATATTGGTCAGAGATAATGAAAGTATTAAACACAAGATAGAATGAATCAATTATATATATTAAGTTCATAAACTAAGAATTAACAAAATCTAACTACATAATAGATTCAAAAGTCTAACCTTAGAAATAAAAACTTAAGTCATTGTAAAATAAAGAGTTCTAAAGCTTATCAAGAATAACATCTTGAAAATCATAGAAAACTAGAAAAGATAAAGAGTGAAAGAAATAAAACTAATTTTTCTACAGTCTTTAATCTTCTAGTCTTTTTTATCCTCCAAAAATTGCTCTTTCTCTCTCCTCTTAATTCTCCTCTTGATTCTTGAATTAGGCTTTTTGATCTTCTATTTATAGGTCTATGTCTTTAAAATGAAGTAAAATATTAAATACAAGTCAGATTGGGATACTGTTCACACGTAATGTTCACGAGTAGGGGTTGTATCAAATTATTATAGATAGTTACTATAGCAATCTACTGTAGTAGGGTCCTGTAGTAGGGTCCTGTAGTAGTTTGATGGTTTTGGCTTATTTTCATTAGATTTTTATTTTTATTTGCTTCATTGACTCTAAACCTACAAAATAATAATAAAGCACATAAAATGCCAAATAATATTAATTTCAATGAACGAATATTAAGTTTGGAAGATAGAAATATTAGACCTAATTAACCCTTATCAATTGACGGCTTTATGGGATATCTATTGGAGGTCCTCGTTAGTCAATTCAGTACCTAGTTCTTACTCAATACCTGTATGCCTATACGAGTTTCTGCTAAGCCTACGGTCTATTAAGACTAACATCTGAACAATCTAGATATAGAGACACACTGATCCTGAAGGAATACCAATCAACCCGTGTCAGCAACTATAAATCAAAAGAAACTTTTTTAAAAATATATTGCATAATGATATATCTTAGCGCCAGTTACAACTCCTTGTAATGATGTCATTACTAATATATTCCTAAGTCTTTGTCCCATTTTAAATAAGGTTCTAACTCTTAAAATGCTAATATCTTAACTCTGACTTAAACTCCTTTAAATTTAGAATGTTTGGAAATGTAACAAGTTTAGTACTATATAGTTAAGTATTAACGATTATATTGAAATGTTTATTGTATGAATATCAAAATATTTATATAAACTGAAATGACACATAAACACTAACTCCAATAAAAAAAATGGCCCAATCTTATTTTGTTTTAACTTATTATATTCACCAATAAGAAATCTTTCTTTATACAAATGAACCATCACTTGATTTCTTATAGCAAATGTGTTTAAATAACCTATGCTTATCTATAGTAATCTTATATTTGTTTGCAGCTTCTATTAATTTCTTCTTAACTTCATTATAGATACTGGATACTTTATCTACCATATGATCAGCTATATGGTTCATTATAGGAAGCTTGGGTAAAGGAACTAAGTCTAAAGTGCACAAATGAGGTCGAATGTAGGCAACCTTCAAAGGTGATTACACCAAACTCTATGAGCATTAAACTATACCAACAATCTTAAAGGAATACCAACTGACCCAAGTCAGCACCATAGATCAAGAATGACATTTTTTAGAACACAATGCATAATGGTATATCTTAGCACCATTTGTAACTTCTTACAACTATGTCATTACTACTATATTTTCATATCTTTGTCTCATTTCAGACAAGGTACTAACTTTTAGAATGGTAATATCTTAGCGCTGACCCAAACTCCTTCAGATCAGATCTAAACTCCTTTACATCTATGATGTTTGGAAATGTAACAAGTTTAGTACTATATAGTTAAATATTAGTGATTATATCTAAATGTTTATTGTATAAATATCAAAATATCTATACAAACTAGAATGGCACGTAAACACCAACTCCAATAAGGAAATGACTCAATCTTCTTTTGTTTTAGCTAATTATATTCACCAACAAGAAATTTTTCTTTATACAAATAGACCATCACTTGATCTCCTATAGCAAATGTGTTTGAATCACTTATGCTTATCTATAGTAATCTTGTATTTGTCTGCAACTTTTATTAATTCCTTTTTAAATTCATCATGGTTTTTGGATACTTTATCTACCATATGATCAGCTATATGGTTCATTCTAGGAAGCTTAAATAAAGGAACTAAGTTTAAAGTGTGCAAAGGGAGGGCGAATATGGACAATCTTCAAAGGTGATTTTCTACTTGAGCGATTTTGTTCATTATAATAAACAATTTCTACTTATGGTATAACACGGTCTCATTGTTGTGGATTATTATCTTATGTTAAGTTACGCAGAATGTTACCTAATGTTCAATTTCCAACTTCAGTATACTCATTTGTTTATAGATAGCATGTGCTGCTATACTACAATGACATATCTAATCTCTTACATAAGGTACACCAAAAATGACTAAGGAACTTGCTATTGCAATTTGATATAATGGTCTTTGTTAATCCATGCAAACAAACTACCTCTCGAAATAAGAGTTGCATAACATTACTATCATTGGAAATCATTTTGCATGGAATAAAATGTGCTATTTTAGAAAATTGATATGCAACTGCAAAAATAGAATTCACTCCATACTAAGTTTGTGGAAGCCCTAGAATGAAGTCCATAATCAAATCTTCCTAAGACACCTCTAGAATATGAAGAGGAGTGTATAACCCAATGTTTCGTGCATGTCTTTTTGTTATTTGGCACGAATAGCAACGTTTCACGAACTTCTCAACATTATGCTAAAGATGTGGCTAATAATATCAAGCTTCTACTAATAAGACGCTCTTATCTTTGCCCATATGTTCTTCTAATCCTCAATTGTATAGCTCACGAATTATATGTTCCTTTAAAGATCCTTAAGGAATACATAAATGTTCATTAAAGATTAAAAAGCCATCATGTACCTTAAATTTATTTTGAGTCTTGTATATGCATTTGTGTCATCCTTCTTTGAAGTCTTCATCTTCAACATATTCTTGCACAATTTTAGGTCTTTGTCAACAATTATTGTACATACAAAATATGATTTGCTCGTAGTCAAGAAGTAAGAACCGATCTTTCAATAGTTATTTCATTCGACGCCATAAACGAACCTTGCCTTTTTTCTGTCGTATTTTAGAAGATTATAAATTAGCCTACCAAACAGAAGCAAGGCCTTTAAGCTTGCATGCCACAATCTTTACTTTCTTTGATTTAACAACTTTCATAGTGTCAAAGAATCAATCAACATTAGACAACCATTCAAAAATTTCTTCAATTTTTAGTTCTCCATTAAAAGTTGTAAGATCAATCTTCAGGTGGTAATCACTCTATTACGTATCTCGATGCTTCTGCGTCTCTATTTCGTCATCAAAAGACTCTTCTTTGTAATGAGAATTTTGTCTTCAATTATTTCTTTTACTTTGAGTGTTATTGGTGTCCCTACCATAATTATTGGTTTCCATGATTTCATTATTTTTATGGCTTTCAGTATTGCTGATGACTCTTCCATTATTATTGGTGCCTCTAATTTTATTATTCTCATAATCTTCATCACTATTAGGGTCTACAAGCCTTTAATTGATACATATATTCTTTAATTCTTGACACACATTTTCCATGGTTTATTGTATCTGCCCAAACATTTATTGTAGTCGTTCGATCATTTTATTGCATTTGTTCTAGTATTTTCATTGAGTACTCTTCGTAGGGACTCGTGCTAGAAGATTCGACCATTTTATTTTTCTCTCTTTTCGGTATTTTATGGGGTTTTTTTTAATGGTTCTATATTTTTTTAGGTTTTTTTGTTAGAAAAGATGGGGATTATAGTGATTGGTGATGATAGGATATGGTGTTTTAGATGGTTGAGGGTGATTGGTTGCCTAGGAGAATCACAATGTTTGACACAAAAATAGACTCTGATACCACTTGGCACAGTGCGGAAACAATACTAAATTTCATTCTAGTATACGTCTTGAATTCACGAAATAAAATACTCATAAAGAAGTAAGATAATCCTTAATAGAAAAAATAAGCTAAAAGATTATTGATACGTGAATGAGAGAAAACGAAGAATGATAATCCTATTTTAGTTAATAAATTTAATACAAATTTGTATAAGAAAAAGGTGAAATAATCCAATCTAATTAGAACGGGATTTTTATTTAAAATAAAATAAACATAAAATCTAAATAACATATGAATTCTTAATTATATTTTAAATAGTATAAGAATTCTTAATTTGACTTAGAATTTCCTGTATCACCACCCTACAATATGTAGCAGGTAAGGTAATGGATAGTCGCTGAAATAAACATTTCTCCAAAAGGATTTTTCATTTTTGTTTTATTCATTGGTCAGAAGCATCAACAGGAGGTGAAGATTTGGAAACATATCTATATATTCGTTGAGACCTTGTTATTAAGTTTGTGCACAATTATTTGGACGATTATTGTTTGCTTTTAATTTTAAACATTTTCACTTGAACCGTTATCATAACTCATTTAACGTGGAGAGAAATTCAAATTTTTGCTTCAAATGTCCTTTCTTTTTTCTGTTAATGCTTAAGTGCCCCTGAGGCATGTTAGTTTGGTACTATATTTGCTGCAACCCTACAAAATATCGTTCATTTTTAGTTCACACTTCAGATTGTCATGCACTGAAACATGCTTTCAACGCGTTACCCAAAAATACTAAATAATTCAAGGTTCCCTGTATTTATAGGTATTAGTTGGCTTAATATGCAAAATTTTAAGTAGAATTATGAAGTTCGGGGTTTAAATCCTTGATAAAAACCCGAAGCGAGTCCTTTTCAAAATTTGAAATAAATCCTGTGTGAATTATACACTCACGTGCTTCCATACTCATTATTAAATAAAAATATAATTTATAAACTGAACATAAAAGTGTCATGTTTCTATTCATAATATACAAGTGTGTAAGATATTCTATCAAGTGAGATCAATCTCTCTGTATACAAATATAGCGTAGATTTTAGTATGTATGTAATATATGTTATGTTTCCAGTATCATGTTATATATTTTATTTTAGAATAAATTTTATAACAATTTATAATTTTAATATATATTTCATGTTTATCCAATACACAATTTTATAATTATTTATATAATACAAATTTATTCAAATATATTATATGTGGTTTTCCCATCATCGTCATCATTATCACCATATCATCACTATCACCACTATCATCACTGTTGTCGTCATCATTGTAGTTGTTTTGTTGTCATCATTATCGTTGCCGTTATTATTGTTATTGTTGTTGTTGTTATAATATAAAAAAAAAAGTATCTGTTTTTAAAATTTATATCTACTCATTGAATCAAGGCCTCGCTCTTTTTTTTTTTTTAAGTTGTCATAAAAATTTATATAATATAATATCTTTACATTTTAAAATTAGATCACCACACTCATACTGCATGAGTTAACATATTTTATATTTTTAAATATATTTAAATGTATAGTTAGCCGCAAAATAGACCTTGATATGTGCATAATTTTGTAGAGATGCTAAACTTTATTACTTTATATTTATGAATAGAGACATATGGTGCTTTTTAATTATGTTCAGTTTAAAAATTACATTTTTATTTTAAAATGATTATGGAAGCATGAGAGTTCATAATTCATACAGGAATCATCTCAGATTTTGAAAAAGACTCGAATTTGGTCCTATCAAAAATTTAAACCCCAAACTTTATAATTCTACCTAAAATTTTACATATAGAACCAATTGATACCTACAAAATACAAGGCAGCATGTGTTTTCTACTAAAATACTTTCATTATTCTATACTAAATTACTCTTTCATTACTTTAATCCAATCAATTACTTTTTGTATTTTTTATGTATATTCTTACATAATTATAATATGCGTTTTATTCTATAATAGCTTTAAACAAGATTTTAATATAAATATCTCTCATCTTATTCACCATAGTAAACAAGAAAATATATCAATTTAAATTATAAAATAAATATTAATTTTAAATTGTAACAATTATAATATTATATTAAAATATTAAATGTAAATAAAATTATTAAAAATATAAACAAAATAGCCACAAAAATTTAATGTGGCTAAAAAAAAACTTTTCATAGTTAAAAGCAACAAATTATATTGTAGTTAAACAAATATTTTTGTAATTAAATACTAGAACATTCAACCATTGAATTTTGTGGCTAAATAGTTAAACATTTAGCCGCAAAGCCTTCGTGGCTAATAGTACAATATGTAGCCACGGAAGTTTTATGTCTAAATAGGAGAAAATTTAGCAACACAAATTTTGTGACTAAATAATATTCGTTTAGCGATGAAACTATTCTTAGCAAAATAAAATTTTTTTAGTCACAAAGATTTCATGACTAAATATTGTATCTTTAGCCACGAAAATGATTTAGCTATGAAATTTGCAATAAAATATTTATCTCCAATAATTAAGGAACCATATATCAAATAGTATTTTAGCCATGAAACTATTTGTAGTTACACAATATTTCTTTAGCCATGAAACTATTTGTGGCTAAACAGTGCATCTTTAGTCACAAAATTTTTGTCTTCAATGATAAAGGAATCAAATATCAAATAGTATTTAGCCACATAATAATTTTGTGGTTATTTATTTTTAATCACAAAATTTGTATTTTGTAGCTAAATATAATCTGCCACGCACTATAAGTGACGACTTTTGCTACGAACATTTTTGCAACTAAATCTATTTAGCCATGAAAATGTAATTTTTTAAGCCACAACATTTGTTGTGGTTAAAACCTAAAATTCTTGTAGTGTGTTTGTCTTTTTTTTTTTTTTGGAGGAGGAGGAGGAGGTACATCTGTTAGGCATATTATTAAAATTAGTCCAATCAACCCACATCATTTAAAGGATGAAAACTCAAAAGTAGAAAAAATTAGACCAAACACATCTTGGTAAGTTGCCCAAAACTATCAGAAGATCCATATTCGCATTTTTTAACTTGTGGTCAAGTAAAACTCAACCTATTTAACCATGAGTATTTCTTCAATAGCTAATGAAATACGCAAGAATGAAAAAACATGTTTGAAATATAATTCTTTCTTTTTTCTTAATTATGATTCTTGAATTCAAACATGATTATGAGTCAAAATTCAATATTATTTCTTCGGAATACATTGCCTTATACATGCCATTCACACACAAATCTTATCTCATATTTGGTTCCACAACTATTAAAAGACACTATTTTTTATGGTTTATTCATTCAATTCATCCTCATTACTCTCGGTCTTAAGAAGCATATTTTTGAGAGAATCATACACATCCTCTTATCCTCTTGCTAGTCCTAAAAATACTCCCTACATACACAACACTTTTTTTTTTGGATCAAAATTGACTTAAGTGTTAATTTTTTTTTTTTTTTGCAAGAGGACAATCTTATTTTTTAAAGAGGGTTGAAGATAAAGGTGATGCTCTAGAAAATTTTCAAAAAAGTTCGATGGTAGTGAAATAATTTCTTAAGATTTCAGAATCCGAAAACTTCAAATACATAACGTGAATTGAATGTTAAGATATGAAAAATAAAATTCATATACTTAATTTATATCTAATCTTTAAATAGTTGCACAAAAAAGTATTTTCTTTCATCCAAAAGAACGTTAATATATTTCCCTATGAAGGAAATTAAAGGTGTTTGTGAATTGTGATTCCAATGGCCTTCTTTGTTTTTTTCTTTTTAATTGTTGTTTTATTATGATTTCAGAAAATTTTGATTCAATTGTATTGAAATCCAATTCAGTTGGATTAGATTGAATGAATACAACTGAAAAGGATTGAATTGAAAGGAAACCTGTCAACTGAAAATGCTTAATTATGCTTAAAGGCTGTGTTTTATCTGGAAATCCAAATCTTGATATTTAAAAAAAAGAACGATTAAGCGAAGAATTTAGAATAGGAGAGGGGTGATGGGCTTAGAGTGGAGCATTTCTAATCCAATCACAATGAATTATTTCGTGTAGCATGTCATGTTGACGTTGTTATTTATATATATAGAAATTTCATGACATGCAAATATGTGCTTGTGCGTCGTTGGTTGTGTTTTGGTGGGCACGTTGTTAATGACGTGTCGTGCGCATGAGAATGAGATCAAATCTTGATAACCATACATTAATTGGAGGGGCTTCTAACTCTTGAGTGATAGTCTATGTAATGTACTGTCTTCACTCTTCAGTCTTCACATTAATTTTTTTTTTTTTTTTGTTAGATAGGAGAATCAAACCTGATACTTTAGCCACTATATAAGGATACATAAAGCTGGACTTATGAAGCAGATTTTATCTAGTTGTTAAAAAGACTGCCAATATGCAAGCCATGCCATCAAATGTGAATTAATGTTTTAGTTTCATGACCACTGTATTTTGTAGCAGCATCTTAGTAACAAACCCTTTTCAGGAAACTACTACTTAATTAATGCAACTCTGCTTAAGCTTCTTTTTCTTTCACTTGATATGTCTATGTTGAGTTTGGAGCCCCTCTTCATATCAATTATTATGATCACTCAGCCTATCACTCTGTGTATCAATGGGTCTTCTCAGGTATGATCCGAGGTCTCATCTCATCTATTTTCACCCTTAGTAATATTCCCCGACTTTGGTTGTGTTGTAGTAACAGAATTTTGTTGATTGGCTCTTTTTTTTTTCTGTATGGTACGTGTACGTGGTTTTGCTTTTGCTTTTTTGGCTGGTAATGACAGACGTCTCCACACATTACAATTGCTGAGCTGTTTAAAAAAGACAGACTCATAAGCCAATCACCTATTTCCAATTTTCTAACTGAAACCAAAACTATATCTGAGTTTACTTTACTAGATATACAAGTAAAAAAATATTTGAAACAGCTTCTATAGAATTAAAATTATATCATGCTTAATTATTAACAATTTCAAGAAATTATAAAAGAAAAAACTGTCTTTTCCTATGTATTGTTCAATATCATAAACATATACTCAATTTGTTTTAGTGCTTTTAGATATGTAAAACATATTTTGAAATGGTATGGTAAAAACATGCCCTAAAACCCAATAACTAATCTCTTTGTTACCTTGTATATACATTCTTCACAAGAAGTTACCATATATATCACAATCACAAGAAACTCCAAAATGAAAAAGAACTTGTATGCAAAAGAGAGGGGCATTTCCGTCCACTAAAAGACAGCCAATCATATTCATGCAAGCCTTAACGGAAACAAAGAACACAAACAAAACCATAAAACCCCATAAAAACCTCTCATTAACTCACTCTTTTCACTCTTATAATTCTGTTTCTGAGTTTCTGTTATTCTCTCTGAAGCTGTCCTTCATTGTTTCACAAAAAATGGCAGACCCCAACATCTACAACTTCCTCATCAGCCAACCCTCCAAAAATCCCAGACCCACCAAACGCCAAGCTCAACAACACCACCACCCACCACTACCACTACCACCACCACCGCCACATCATCCACCACCATCTAACACCACCTCCTCCTCCTCATCATCATCATCATCCTCAGCAAGACTATTCCAGTGCCTTTACTGTCCCCGCAAGTTTTATTCTTCTCAAGCCCTTGGTGGTCACCAAAGTGCCCACAAGCGCGAGCGAGCTGCTGCCCGTAGAAACTTGTACTTTCCCTTCAATATTAATGACCCTCCAAGCTTTGCATCTTCTCGCTTTAATGTTAATCCCACTCAGCGTGCTTCTCCATTTCTTGTTGATCATGGTAGCCAGACCCACCAGTATCGGCACCAGTACCAATACCAATACGGCAGCCAGTGCCAGTATAATCAGTATAAGTACCCATCATCAGGCTCTGTGGTTGCCGCTGATGTTCCTTATCACAGATTTCCTGCTGGGTCTATTGCTCATGATGGTTCGGACTCTCCCTCTGGTGATGACGACGACGACAAAGTGAAAATCGACCTCAATCTCCATTTATAAATGCTTCTTCTTTTTAGTGATTTTGCTTTAAGTTTTTGTGTCGTTTCAAGTGATAACATTGATTTTGGCTTTGGTGGGTTCTGAGTTTCTCGAACTGAGACCAAGTGAAAATGAAGATCAAAAGAGTTCTTTTTATGGTTAAATACAGTAGGGTTAAAGGGTTTTTAAATAAGAAACTGCTTGCTTGAGGCTGAAGAGTTGCAAGGTGTTGAGATTGGTACTTTTACATGGTTAATTAATCACATATATTAATCTTGTGGTTTATTTTACTTTTTCTAATGTGAAGTTCTGATTGCTTTGGCTTTGGATTAGATTCATATTAGTAGCTTTGTAGTATAGAAATGATAATAAAATATTTAAATTTTATGGCTTTAATGCTTAGTTTTTCCTGCAATGGCTTACCTTTTGGAACTGTTGACGCATGTTAACCTCTCTCTTTCTCTCTCTTTTCTTAGTACATGCAATTTGATATACTTGTTGTTGTTTGAGGATGGAAATTTGAAAAGTAATGAGATTTGGCACTTTTACATGGAGCTTAATCACATTTAATCATATGGGTTCTTTTAGCTTATTTTTTTCCCCAAGTTTTGATTGCTTCGGCTTGGTTTAGTTTGTATTAGTTGTTTAGAACCGTTAATGAAAAGTTGACTTCATGGTTTTGATGTTTATTCCATGTGTTGATGTATGTTTATCTTCTCTCTTTCATTTTTCTCATAGCAATTTATTTGAGATAATTTAGCCTAAAAAGCCCTTGCCTTCATGGGATTTTATGCTGTTTTTGAGAAGACATGAATGAGAAAAGAGAAGGGCATTATAGGAATAGTCTAGATATTAACCGCCTCTTGCTGAGGTTGCTACCTTTGCTTCAGATATTGTAGGTTTGAGTGATTGGGGATGAAACCCATTTCCGTGCTTTGTTTTAGAGGGTAGGAAATGCCAGCCATTGGCCTAAATATAACTACTGATAGTATAAGGTACCTGATGAATTTCACAAACGAAACAAAGTTCATTCACCTTGTTAGATGGAACTATGAACCTACATTTGCTTTGCTTTTTATTTGACTCGGATTTCAGTTTCTTTTGTTTTTTGGGGGCATATGAAAAAAATCTGGCGTCTTAGTTGTGTGGAACAAAATATATAAATATTAATAGATGCAAATACATGATTTCTTCAGCCCCCACTTTTAAATTTATGGAGTTTATCAGCTACTTCTTTTTTTTATTTGATTTGAAGAAGTCAAAATCGTCTTAAATTTAATAATCGAAATTTTAATTCCTTTGTCATTAAAACGAATTGTCTAGCTCATATTCGCTACTATGTTACTTTTTACTCTAAACTTTGGGTGATGATATTTCTATCTTAAACTATTTAGGTATTGCAACTAATTTGAGATGTACTCCAAAAATTATAATTCTTTTTTAGAATTTTCCTCCTCAGGAGTGGATTAAAATAACAATGATAAATTTTTAAAAGGTAACCCAAATATGATTATTTGTGGAGTAATTTTTAAGAATAAGATGGGTTTTTTTTTAAGAGGCTTCTCTTGTTCCCTAAAAATTGAGACAACTTACTATGCAGAAATAATTGGGGTCATCTTAACTTTGGATATTTTTATTACTCGCAGATGGCATAAGATAATTTTGGAGTTTGACTCTATCTTAGTATTCCATCTTCTTTTTACGTCTATATTATGTTTTCTATAAAAACTTCACAATAGATGATAATATTGTAAGAATCATTTTGACTGCTTGTAACTTAAATTTAATTATACCTTTAAAGAGAACAATGCAGCGGTAGATAAATTGAATAATCTGAAATTACAATTTAATGGTTTTACATGGTGGTTACAGTCTCTTTTAAATATTAGTTCTATGCTCTTTATGAATGCAAATAAAATATCTAGTTATAAGTTCCATTAATTTTTTTTTTCTTTTTTATGAGGTTTTACCTTCATTCTTCTAATGGACATTTTTATATCTTTTATGTGTTTTTGTCAAATGTAAGTTATTTTAGCCCTCTCTTCTTTGTATCTTTTTCTTTCTTTTTTTTTTAATAAATTTCTCGCATTGTCAAGTTTGCCTTAAAAAATTCATGATTTCTTCAACTTTTGAGGTTGTTAGGCTCTTCAGAATTTTCATCAGCTACTGTTAGTTTTTGGATATGTTGAAGTTGAACGGTGATGATGCTCTTGCTGATCGATCATAAGTTAAGTTTTTGTCATGATGATAATAATCGATCTTACTAATTATTCAGACTGACTGGAAACTGGAGTTACCTTATGGGTTTTGTTTGTACTATTTGTTTTAAGTTTAGGGTGGCATTCAGATATACATTTGGACTTTGATCAAAGTTGGGGTAACATTATTGCTGGGAATAACTATATATACGTTTCTGGAGAGGAAGTCTAGAAAACTCGCACCTTCTTTCATTCAATTTAAGCTACGTATTATATAAGTTTATAAATACATGCTTGAATTGAACGAAAGTAACACCATATGCTAAGGATATTCAAGATTCATATTTTATAACAAATGAAATTCAAAATTTCCACCTATATATCCTTCAAAAAAGTTAATACTTTAGATTTTATAATTAATATATAAATTCTCCAATCATTTATTCTCTCAAATGAGCTACCCTGTTGATTGGATGGTGAACGACTTAAGGAAAGATTTTCAATCACTCAGTACAAATGTTGGGTAGATTTTTTTAACCTATATGAGCTTACACCTAATTTTTGCTGGGCCTGAGCTCGCGAATCGTGCTTCATGGAATTCAATTTGTACTAGTCTCGAGGAATGTTTGAATTAAGAAATACATACATAATTTTTGAGCTCATAAATACATTTAGATATATACAGTATGTATTATTTAACTGAGCCTTGAAGGGTCGAGCCATTCTTAGTGATTGTTGTATAGTTGAAGTAAACAATTGACACATCCTGGAAACGATGTAAGCAAGGGTTCCAAAAATGTAAAAAAACTCAATCAAAATTTTGGCAATTCATCTTGCTTAAACGACAATAACATAATCATATGCTGCTGAACACGTATGACAATTTTTATGTTCGGTTGTGCATCATGCCTCTTATACAAGAAGCGTGTATAAGGTACACTTACTTTACTTTTCAATTAATGAGTAACACGTGTCTAATTCAAAAAAGTCATGTGTTCTTTAAAATATCTATGATTAAAAATAAATAAAAAACATATAATTACAGCAACGTTTTCGTGTTTCTAGGTGGATGCGTAACTCTGAATAAGAGGCGATTACCCTAGTTTTTGAATATAAAATATGATTTCAAATTTATCTCTCCACCGGTGAAAAATCGAAACTTTTTCCCTTGCATTTGTTGCTTTTCTTCTCCAAAAAAAGAATCTTTAAAATTTTTTAAAGAATCTCTAAAAAAATTGTTCGAAGTGTGTTCCATCTCTATTAATGAACTAAAATAACTTACCAAATGACCAAGCACATAAAAATTAAAGTTCTTCTCATAGAGAATTTAAAACTGTAAAGTTAAGGAAACTTCCCTTATTTAAAGAGTACCTAAAGTGTTTTATTTTTCTTATCCCTCTATCATGTAAAAGGTTTTTTATGTTACAGGTCTGTCTCTTTTTTAAATTCATCCCAATATATTTTATTTACTTTAGGATGTGGCTATCCTGAATCATATGATGAATCCTCTTTATTATTTAACTCTATTTGATGTCTTTCTCACTTAAAACATAATTTGTTCAAAAAAAAAAAAACTTTTAGAAATCGAAGAAAGGAAAGAAATTCTTTGAAGATTTTGAAGAAAGATGGGCTAGTTTTAAGGAGAGCGTGGTGGTCATCAGCGATAATTAAAAGCAACTATGGTGACTGGAAGACAACTATTATTTTCCCTTCTATCTTGAAAAAGGAAAGGTTCTTTTGAAAATTCTTTTAGAAAGATCCGATTAAACATAGCTACACCCATACCTCTGAAATGTTATGGAAGTAGTCGAGCTGGAAATGGTGAGTACCGTATTAAAACTATACGTTTAGATAATACTGGTGAGTTTACATCTAAATATTTTTTGACTCTTGTACATTAGTGGGTATCGATGTAGAACATTATGTACCACATGTTCATACACAACATGGATTAATAGAATTATTAATTAAATGACTCTAAGCAAATGCACGTACTTTATTGATGAACACACAATTATCATTTTCTACATAGGGTCACGCTATTTTGCATGCTACAATATTAATTCATTTTAGGCTTACTGTATATCATCAACATTCTCTATTATAATTTATACTCGGTCATCAGCTTGATATATTCCATTTGCATATCTTTGGTTGTGTTGTGTATATACGTATAGCACCCCCATAGCATACTAACATGGGACCTCGACGTCGCTTAAGAATTTATGGTTATTTTAACTCACCATCAATTATAAAGTATCTTGAACCTTTAATGGGTGATTTAGTTACAGCACGATTTGCGAATTGCCATTTTGATTAGACAATATTCTAACTATCATGGGAAAAAATGTCTCTTAAAGTAAGGCATAAATTTTCTTGGAAAACGACTACCATTTCTTATTTAGATCCTCGCATAAATTAATATAAAAATGAGATGCAAATGACTGTTCATCTTCAAAGAATTACAAATGAATTACAAAATATATTTATAGATGCATAAAAAGTAACTAGGTCATATATATCAACTATCAATACACTAACCCAAGTGATTGTTTCTATAGAATAATTTATATCAAAGGATAGCAAATGAATCATCTGTTGCACGTCAAAAGTATGGCAAACCAATTGATTAAAAAGATATTATTTTACGAAAGAAGAAAGTAAAAAATCAGGATATTATAGTAAATGATAATCGAGCTAATAAATTTATATCTTATAAATCACTAACATCAAAAGAATTAATAGTCCATAAAGAGATACAAGTCTCTAAAGATATATAACTCCCTAAATTCTGAAGAGACATTAGCCTCAGAAAAAGAGCAAGACTTTCAAAATGAGAAAAATGGTATAAATTATGCTTACATAAGAGAAACATGAAGATGTGATGAAATAATTATTGATGATGTGTTCTCATTTGTAGTGGTTAATAAAATTATAAAAGATGTTTTGAGTCACAAACTATTGATAAATGTAGAGAAAGATATCAATTCAAGCAGAATTGACTTCTCTAGTCAAGCGCGAAGTATTTAGACCTGTAATCTAGATATATAAAAATGTCAAACTTGTAAGATATAAATGGATTTTTGTATGAAACTATAACAAAAGCAATGAGGTCATCAGATGCGTAATACTCATTTCTCAAGGTTTTTCACAAAGACCTAATTTTATTATGATGAAACTTACTCCCCCATGATGGACACAATTACATTTCAATTTTTAATAAGCTTAGCAATATAAAAAAAAACTTGATATATGTCTTATGGATGTAGTGACAGTTTACTTATATAGGTTACTTGACACATATATTTATATGAAATTTTCTCAATGATTCAGCATGTATAAAGCATGTAATCGGTATTTGTATTCAACCAAGCTATAGAGATCTTTGTATGAATTAAAATAATATAGACTCATGTGGTACAACTATCTAAGTTAATACTTGATGAAGGAATGATATATATATGCCTCAATATATCCATATGTATTTATAAAGAAATCAAACTCTAGGTTTACCATTATGGTTGTATATATAGATAACATGAATTTAATCAAGACTTCTTGAGAGTTCCTAAAGGCTGCAGATTAAAAAGAGAATTTAAAATAAAAGATTTTAGAAGACAAAATATTGTCTCGACTTACAGATCGAGAACAAATCAAATGAAATCATTATCCATCAATCTACCTATACAAAAATAATTCTAAGAAGATTGAATATGATAAATACCCTTATAGTTTTTCGCTCTCTTGATCCTAAAAATGATCCATTTCATCCTAAAGAAGATTATGAGAAAATACTTTGTCCAAAAGTATCATATCTTAATGTCATTTGTGCTTTATTGTATCTAACCCAATGTATTAGATCAAACATAATTTTTACAGTAAGCTTATTAATAAAATTTAGTTTTGCACTAACTCGACGTTATTGGAATGGTGTCAAACATATATTTTGTTATCTTTATAGAATAATAAATTTGAGGCTATTTTATTCTAATGAACTTACAGAAAATTCAGGTCTAGTTGGTTATGCAGATGCTGGATACTTATCTAATCCTCATAAAGCTCGTTCACAAATATGATATTTTTTTACTTACAACAATCTCATGGTGATCTATAAAGCAAACATTTGTTGTCACATTTTCCAATCACTCTGAGATTTTTGTACTATATGAACCAAGTAAGAAATATATATTACTACAAAATTTGCTTTCACTGACGCTAACTTAGCGTCAATAAAGGGTTTCACTAACACTGTCTTATAGTGTCAGTGTTGCTCGAGCCAGAAAATTACTGACACTAAATATGGTGTCAATAAATCTCTGATACCATAGTATCAATGAATCTCTGACACCATGGTATCAATGAATCTATTACACCATGGTATCAAAGATTTACTGATACCACAGTATTAGAGATTCTCTGACACTACAGTATCAAAAAATTATTAATACCACTCTTCCAATAATATTTACTATTGATTTATGACAATTTAATTAATTAACTTTTCAATAATTTAAAATTACAATTATTGAACCAGAATATTTAATATATATTTAAACTTAAATGCACTTCACATTTATATATATATATATATATATTTCAAATTGTTAAGTAATATGAAACATTATCTTACAACTATAATGAAAATATCCCAAAGTACATTCAACTTGGTTGCAGAAATATTACAAACATTCAAAACTTATCTAAAAGATCCTAGTGTTTGAAGTTAGTTAAACACAATCACCACGTAAATTTGCACAAAATAACAATCCATCAAATTTATTGAAGCAATCCACACAGCTTAGCAACCATCGAGCAAAATAATCTACGATCACCTCTATCAAAGTAAATAGAAATACATGAGTAAATATATAAACAATATAAACAATATACTTAACTTATAAGAAATTGCAATAATAGTATAAGAATAAAAATCACACTCAAACTAGGTTAAAGAATAAAAGAAAGATATGGTTAGTTGTTGCACTAGATAGCATAAAAGCTTAAAAAAAGATACAAATGCTACCATTTTAGGTGCAATGGAAACACTGTCTTTACTGATCATATCCATCTGATATATGCCAACTCTTGAAGATTTGAGAAATCATCTATCTTTGGTATTATTGTGTCTGTGTGTGTCTATATATATATATATATATATATATATATATATATTGCTAAACATGAACAATCTAACATTAGCAAGATGAATTTTTCAAGTGGGATTTGATAACCGGTCGAATTCTAGGACAAAAAACAAAAGAGATAGAGAGGTTTTGGATAATGAAAAACAATGCAAGGTTTGCTGAAAGAAGAAAGCTGAAAAAGAAAGACAAATCTAAAATCTCTTGTAATTGATAGGTTGTTTATGGCTTCAAATATTTTCTTATTTTCTTTTAACATTTCCAATCCTATTTAGAAGTCCTTTTGTTAAACATATATTCTAGTTCCAGAGCACAATGCCAACTTTCATCAGTCAATGGAAAATGCAGAACACACCAAAGGAAATGTTACAATAGAACTTGGAAAAAGAAAAACCCACTTTCTTGGGATCATTGTTATCACATTTTTCTCCCCTAAAAACTTTGAAACTATTTTAAAGCAACATCAAACAAAATAATATCACGCTATAAACACATAGCATATATGTAGTCATTCAAATGACATTTCAGCAATATGAATCAAGCTTCAATGAGAAAACAATAATGTAGAAAATATGCATTCATAACCTGGAGAACTATAACTGATATGATACAACAAATTCTTTGAAAGAAGATCTATCTATACAATAAAATTAGTATGATTCATCCCCAAAAATTTATGATACCAAAATAACTTTTAAGTGTAAATGGTGAACGAAGAACTTTACTTATTTTTTATGATTTGTGATTAAGCCTGCAACATATATCGCCCACTCATCACGTATCGATGTAATGTCATCTTGAGTGTAATCATCAATTCCCTTAAACTTTAAATATGAAAAAAAAATTAGTTAATAGTGTATAAACTAATTTTGGAAAATTTAAGAACATTATATTAGATACATACATTATTCTTCAGTACATTAACATCCCCAACAATTGCTTTTATATACTTGATGACAAAGTAACCACACTCAAATGAACTAGGTTGCAAATGGCACTACAAACAATTGAAACTATTTGTTATTTCAATCGAAATTATAAGTGAAATATAAATCATAAGTTAACATGCATAATAAGTAAGAAATATTTACATTTACCTTGACATTGATCCATTGAAGATGAACCTTTTTAGATGTTTTCTGTGTAAGATAAATTTTGACAACCCCCCCCCCCCCCCCCCCCCCCAACCACCAAAAGAAATAATCAGCAAGTTATTTTAAATTTAAAATAAATTGGAAATACATAACTTGAAATAATAGTAATTGAATCTTAACTGATTGACAATATCTTCTAAATCTTCACAAGGTTTATTCCCCAATGGGTCAAGGTAAAATATAGTTGATGTCAATAAATCAATGGCAACTAATGCCCAATGGTTGCTACAAGCAAGAAAAAAATGCATTAATTTAACATGGAACTCTATGTTGTAACAAGAGTTAAACGGACATCTAAGTGACCTCTTATTATTAGAATTAAGCATAGAAAATTGCAAAAACTCATCAACTCCAATTTCATACTCTTTTGATAACCTATCACTTGATATCCATGTTCTGTCCATGTCAAATATTTTACCTAATTATTATTGAATGATTGAAGTTCAGCATGAAATATCTTAACTTTAGTGTAATTAACAATCATTTTCTTTTATTACAATAAAGAAAATATAAACATGTATTATATGTTAATAACACTTCCAAATAAATTGTAACAACCATCTCCCAATCATAACAAATCATATAAAATAAACTCCACATTACAAAAAAAATTAGCCAATAAGAAAAATAAAATTATATATTAGAGAATGAAAGTATACCTCACAATAACTTTTCACACTACTGAATTGTTATGGTCTAAGGTAATCAACTAAGAGAATTGTAGAAACACTGCAATAACAAGCACAAAACAATAAATTATAATTAGAAAATCAAAACAGAATCATAAACAAATCAAAACAGCAACAAAAAAATAGTTGAAACAGACCCAAATAGCACTACAAATAACCCAAAATAGCAAAAATAGTATCCATACAGCTTCAATTAACTCCTGAGTCAATAAGAGTTCATTTGTTTGAAAAAGGATTTTTGCCCATATATTTAAAGCTGTTATGTCCTTCATAGAGAATGAATGACATAGCACGCTTAACACTACTTACAGTTGTTGGCTAGTATTGATGATATCATATAATCTTCCTCCATGGTTTTGTATGAAAAGAAAACATATAATGCTATCTTCATTAATATCTAGACCTAAACAACCTGGAAATAAAGTAAGTTCTTTTTGAAATTGTTATTGTTATAAAAAAAATGCCTAAATATATAGTCTCTTATATGATTCATTTATAATCTAATTTTTTATTAGGTACCTTTACCATTTCATGGAGAATGAAGGACATGACTTTCCAGTTCACTTTTGCATTCCTACAAAAGTGTCTACATCAGGTTGTCTATCTAATGTCAAAATACGTACTGATCGGTCTCGATATATTGCTGAGAATTTGGCATTGTCACAACCAGGGCAAGTTACACTTATCCCATATAATCCTAGGTATGAAATTCTTTTAATTGATGTAATTTCAATACTTTTCACCTGGTAAATAATAATATTATTTATACAAAGTTGTGATAAAATATATAAATGTTAGTTAGTGTATGGTACTTATTTTTTATTGTCATAATTTGTCATCATCAGTGGATAAAGTTTTGATGCTTGCATATAGTATCATAATTTAAAAAAAATGGAAAAAAAGTTTTATATCAATGTCAAGAACTTAGACAAATATCTTGCGACGTCTTAAATACAAGTTAGGCCTCGTGAATCTGATTCCCACCAGAGTAAATATCCCCGTGACATTTTCTTTTTAAGCAAACTTCAAAAGCACTAAATAATTATTATTAAAATAGAGAAACATTCGACCAGGGGATGTATAATAAATCTTATCTTCAAAAAATTTATAAAACAGAGACAACATATGAACAAAACGCAAAATTTAAAACGAAGACAATATATGAATCAACTCTTGGGAAAATCTCCTCTCTAATGTTCACATCCTCATCTCCAATAACCTCTATTTTCTTGCTCCTCTATATCACCATTAGCTCACTCTATACAGTAGATAAACACTTTTAACTTTAATTTGTAATATTAATGAGAGACAAAAGCAAAGGCAAGTAAATATAACACATACAAATTATAAATTATTTGTAATGAAATAATTTTACGAGAGAGAACGAAACACTTACCAGGTGCTTATCTTCTTTGATTAGAGAGAGAGACGATTTCGACTAGAGAGAGAGATGATTTCGACCATAGAGAAAGATGAGAGCTGATTTCCCCGAGAGCCAATTTCCCCGATTTGCTACAATCGACCAGAGAGAGAAGACGAGAGCTGATTTCTCCGAGAGCCGATTCCCCAATTTGCAACAATCGACCAGAGAGAGAAAGACGAGAGCCGATTCTCCATTTTGCAACAATCGACCAAAGAGAGAGACGAGAGCCCCAATTTGCAACAAAGCGGCTAATAGAGAGAATCGATACTAGGCAAACGTCCGACCGAGAGTTAACATATCAGTAACCCCAAACGACGTTGTTTGGGGCATTTTTTTAGCACCCAAAAATGACATCGTTTTTAGGTTTTTTTTTTAACGCCTAAAACTACGTCATTTTAGGCGTTTTATATTTTATTTAAAATTTAAATCTGTTTCCTTAATTTTATTTTTTTAATAAAATAAATAAATTTATGATACTATGGTATCATTAACCTATTGACACTTCATTTTCTAATACTATAGTATCAATAATTTATTAACACTTTATAATTTTGATACTATAGTATTAGTAATATATTGACACTTTTATTCACTGATACTATTTAGAAAAGCGTCAATAACATAGTGTCATTGTAGGTCAATTTTGTAGTAGTGACATATAACTATAATCTATCATTCATCACATCTAAAGTACATATAACTTACCTTGTATTACTCAAGTTAGAGGTAAATACATCAAATGAGATAAACCAAACATATTTTTCTAAAATTCTTCTACACCAATGAGTTGTAGCAAAGTAAGAAGATTGGTGTTAAATAGATATGATCCACTGAAAATTTTACACATTTGTTCACCAAATTTCTGCCAACATTAACTTTTAACAAATTGGTTTACAAGATTGGCATGCGTCAACTCAATAAATTAACAAAATGATGGATGTTATTCTAATGGGGAGTATTTACTCAAAGTATTCTTCCAAAAGAAGAATCACATTAATTATTAATGTGTATTGTACTCTTTTTTAAATTAGATTTTATCCCACTAAGTTATACTAGTAAAGTTCTTACTAAGGCAGTATTATACACGTTCACTATTATTGTATATTATAGAGTTGTATTTATTTTATTTATATTTTGTCCAACTAAATTTTTTCTTGGCAATAAAAATAGTAGAATCCAAGAGAGAGCATTGTGAAGTGGTGAGCTGAGATAGTGGATTCCACCCCCCCACAACTTCATATCCCGTGTATATATATATATATATATATATATAAAGAGAGAGAGAGAGAGTTGATCTAGTAAGCTACGGAGCTCACTACATAGTGAGCTCCTGGACATGTGAATTTACTAGACAGTGTCATGTAGCAATTAGAGCTCACTATGTAGTGAGCTACATAATCCACTAGATCATATACACCCTTTTATTTTTTTTTAATTATTAGATACGGGGCCAACAATATTATTATTATATATTATTATTAGATATGTGGGCTAATAGAATTATTATATTGTTTTTATATGCAAAGTTGTGGGACTTATAGGACTCATTGTTGAAAAAAAAAAGATGAATGATTAGAAATGGGTGGCTCTTTGTTTTTTCTTTTTGTTTTAGTTTTATAGTTAAATTCGATGGAGAGAAAGAAAAAGTGGAGGAAGAGAAGAGAGAGAAGAAAAAGAAATTAAAAGAAAAAAAAAGAAGAGAGAATAGGAAGAAGAAAGGAACAAAATAAAGAAAAAAGAATTAAAGAAGAATAAAAAGAAAAGGAAAGAGAATAGGAAGTAGAAAACAAAAAAAAAAGAATAATAAGAAGAAAGAGAAAAAAAAGGGGTAAAAGAAAAATAAACGAGGATGTGAAAGGAAGCTATTTCTGCTTCCAAGAAAGGAAGCTATTTCTGCTTCCAAGAAAGGAAGAGATGAGGGAAATTAAAGATTCAAGGTACATTTCATAGAAAACTCTTTTATGAAAAAAATACAATTTATTTTAGTGCAAATGGCTTGTGACGATGTTTTAGAGATTATTTGGAACCCTAGAATGTTAGCACTTTTCTAATTTGAGAGAAATGTTAGTGGTTGAGGTTTTGGTTTTAGAGAGAAAAAGTTAGTGTAAGAAAGTGTGTTAAAGCTAATGACATGTTCCTTTTCTGTCACGTCTCAGACCCAAAAGATCTGAAACATAACATAACTTACACTCATTCAATAATGTGCACTCATAATTAATATTGCATAAAATTTTAAACTTGAATTCAACATAGGAATCCTTATCAAGTTGCTAGTAAGTTTAATGCAAAATCAACCCATGACCATATTTGGTGAAATATAAATCAAATCCACACCTAATAAAATAACACTTAAGTATTTATTCAATAGGGACAAACCAAATATCTTAAACTATGTGTCTACAAATGAAACACTTAGCAACCTAGCAACTTAGGAAATCCAATGGACAGTAGAAGCCTTGCCAAATTCGCTAAGCACACATGTACCTTATTTACCTGAAATCACCATAAACTATAATAAGTACGAAACTTAGTAAGCATACTAGTTTTTCATATATCAAAATACAAATACATATATGTACACAATGCATGTGTATGATATGCTGTGATAAATCAAAATTATAATCTTATCAAATCACATGTCAGGTAAGCGCTTATACATTTTTTTCAAAATATATAATAGGAATACCATCACTCAACTACTACTTAGTAAGACTTTCATATCACATATCACATAATAGCCAAATGTCACTCATAGGTGACATACCGTATGAGAGGAATAGTATAAGTGAGGTTTAAATTACACATATATAATGCTCAAGCCCGAAGGTAAGACCCAAACCCTCACCCTGATCATCGATGAGTCCTCTTACATGCACTAATACGCCACCACACGAATGTGATGACTCAATCTTCCTTTAGGTACCAATAGGATCCTCCCTACATACGAAACACATAACATATACCAATTTCGAAGGAAAGGCCACACATAAAGACTCCACAATTCACATAAGATGTCTACTAGATCAATAGTGAGTTCAAGCATCCTTAAAACACAAAATATTTCTCATGGACATATTACACTTCAAAAGCTTTCTTTGTTAAACACATTTCATTTTGAAAGCTCACTTTCAAAAACAAATATATGTCATGTATGTCCATACTCACATTCATAAACACATGTCTTTCACATTTCATATTAAAATATACTTTGGCATAACATAAATATAAACATATTTCTAAGCACATTAACAAAATCATACGTAAACAATTACTATGTTTATTGTGATTTCAGTAAATATTTAGTATACTTACCTCTTAGCACTTTCGGCTACAAGGCTTAATTCTTCTTAATCTATCAATGGAGATTAATCCTTTCATAAGCCTCAACATTCACACAAAACACTTTAAATAGCTTACAAAATTACACATATTGCACGTATCACATCGAATTTGTCTAATTACTTGGTTTCTCAAAACTTGTCATTCTGACCACTTACACTTAATAAAATTTTCTTATACATCAAATGATGTTCAATTACTTCAAAATCAGAATATATAATTCTTGACTCATATATCCTTCTTATGAATGAATATTATATCATACTTCCTATACAATCTATTCCATCAACACCATCAAATCCAAACTATTATCCTGAGAGGATCAAGATATTTACTAAATAGTATTCAATCTCCTAATTTTATAAAATCATATACTAACTTAAAAATTATAAAAATATCACAGAATTACTCTTGACACATATCTCAATCCATGATAAATATTTCACTTCAAAATCACTGCCAAAATTATTTTAAAACTATTTTATTTTATAGCTTTAAAAATCTGTTAATCAAATACTGTAATGAGCTGACACTTTTTAGAAAATCATAACAATTTAACCACATTGATCTAAATTCTCAATTCTGATTAATCATATTAGACATATAAACTTATCATATTACATAAATTCGTAATTTTTTGAGATCATTCCGCAGATCAAAAATTGTTTGTCATTGTATCATACTGTTAACATAAGAAATCTCCAGAATTTCAGGGTCATTTTGGTAAATTCACTAAAAATTGAATTTTTGAAATTTTCAATCGATTCAAAGTCTCAAATGATTCTAGACATATCTAATTTCATATAATCAAAATACAAAACCAGAATTGAAGCACAACAATTTATAAAATTTCTGGATCAAGAGACTATCAAGTAGAAATTCTGCAATTCATCATGATTTATCAAGCTATCTACATAAATCATCATCAATTCTCACAATATCTTATGAAATCCACATCAAATCCTCAATTGTACATATTTCAAAAATAACAACCTAAAGGAATTAACTAAATTAACACCAAGAAACTAAGAAAGGGTTATAATATACTTCTTAAAGCTTAAATTCCAACTTTCTTCTTCTTCTTCTCTTTCTCTCCCCTCTCTTTCTCTCTTTTCTCACTCTAAAAGAGGTGGCTCAACCAAAATGAGTGAATTAGGGTTACAATGTGTATTTTTATACTAAGAGACTAATTTTTAGTATTTACAAATTAGCCCCCAAAACTTTCAAAGTATTATAATTTGGTCCCTAAAATAAATCTAAAGTCTTACAAATAAATCCAATACTAATAGTATGTCCTTAATCTATATAAAAAATACTAATAACAATACATAAATTAAGTATCATCTATATACAAATAAAATATGAATATTATACATATATATAAATATTTATTCTTTTCGGTGTTGGATAAGTGGTTACTACATTTTCTCTCATGGTGATGCAAGCTCTGTTAGCCAATTCAGAAATATTTTAAATAACTTTTACAAGGTTTTTGGCTTACAACTAAATGTAAGTAAGAGCTTAATATTATTCGGCCATGTTTTTGAACCCACAAAGGAAGCTATATTGCAATTGACCCAGTTTCAATATGGTGTACTGCCGGTTAAATATTTAGGTGTCCCCTTAATTTCTTGGAGATTACAGAAAGATCATTGTAGAGAAATGATTAGCAAAATGACTACAAGAATCTCCAATTATGTGGGTAAGATGTCATATGCAGGGTGACTACAATTGATAAATTATATGTTAATGGGCATGAATATCTATTAGTGCTCTATTTTTATCCTTCCAAAGTCTATTATTAAGGAAGTGGATGGGATTTATAGGAAGTTTCTATGGCACGGATATGACTCATAGAAAAAAAAATGGGGGGGATTTAGTTGCTTAGGCTGATGTTTGTAATTCCAAAAAGGAATAGAGATTAGGAATAAAACCCCTACATACTTGGAACCAAACAGCAGTCATCAAACAAATATAGGGTCTTCTGGTTGTGAAATCCTCATTATAGCTAGCTAGATGGGTGATTGACAATAGACTAAGAAGATTGAGTTTTTGGGGGATCACAAAACCATTAGACTGTAGTTGGGTATAGAGGAATCTCCTAGAACTAAGAAGTCAAGTAAAGCAGTAGATTGGTTATGCATTGGGTAATGGCCCTACCTGCCTTTTTTAGTGAAATCCATGGTTACATGGTGAGTCAATCCTAGACAAATTCTCTCATATCAATATCATAGACTCTAACATTCCACGTGATGCAAAAGTTAGAGACCTCTGGTGTGATGGAGCTTAAAACTTGCCAGACCCTTTGGATAAGCACACTGCTCAAGTGTAGGACTATATACGACATAACTTTTTCATTACTGTTACTAGAGAGGATACGATATTCTGAAATGGATGCTTAAATCAGAAATTCTCAATTCCTAGTGCATGGAGGAAGTTGATAAATGAACAACCTAAGGTATGATGGTATAGGTTATTATAAGGTCCCCAACATATTTCTAAATATAGCTTCATCACTTGGTTGGCATTGAATCTACTAATGGAAGACTAGCAAAATGGCGACTCTCCCCATCCTTAAACTGCCCACTTTATGGTGATGACAGAGAGATGGTACAACATTTATTCTTTCAGTGTAACTTTACAGTCGATGTATGGTAAAATGTCTTGTTGGCTTGCCAAATTAACAAACAGCCATTCGCTTAGAGACAAGAGTTATCTTACTTTAATAGAAAACCTAAAGGTAGGTCCTTACCTAATAAGATCCAGGAATTACTTTTTGTGCCTCCATCTATTGTATATAGCAGGAGCGTAACTAGGTAATGTTTTAACCAAAAAAATCCTAATGTTAGTGATGTTTTCTGTTGTATCAAAGATGTAGTATGGATTAAATGTTTGAGTACTATATGTGGCAAAAAATATCGAAGCTTTTATAACTAGATGGTGAGACTTTTTATCTATTTTTAGTCTTTATGGGTGTTTGTACTATGACCATATGTATTTAAGAGTTCTTTCAATAATATATTTTTGATTGATTACAAAAGACAAATCAAGGTTTTCACTTATATATATATATATTGGAGTGTTGGATTTCATAAAAAGAAAGGGATTTGGGTTTCTGAAAAATTCCAACCCTTTAATTTGAAGTTAATTTTGAATTTCACTAAATTATTGACATAATTTATTATTTTTCTTTATTTTAAGACTTGTAAGAGATAGACAGAATGACTTAGACCCCAAACCATAAAGTCCGCATCAATTTCACAAGTTGGTAAGCATTTAACTCGTTGTGTTCCCACTTTATTTAATAGATTTTTATCTAGAAATATTAATTTGATTATTAATTTCAATTTCGATAAATAATTATGCACTTTGTCTTATTTAGGAAAGTCCTAGTACATAACGTGTCCTAATAACACATTTTTTATTAGCGTCGTCACCTTTTGTGAGTCAAATTTATATTATATATGTACATATATAGTTTATTTCTCATATTAAATATTTCATTTATTATACATCATTTTATAAAGTCCATAAAACATTACGACTATTAATTTTTAGTTAAATTATTTATTTTACGTAATAAATTAATTTTCTTGGATATATTTAATTTAAATATTTATCTTACATTATGAAAAAATCATTTATATTATGGTTTAGCTCCTCAAACATTTGTAAGTGACATTATAGATCATCTATTTTAATAGAAATATGTCTAAATAATTTATAAGTTTAAAGTATAAAGTTTGAGATAATGTTCTATAAGTTTATAATTGCATAAATAGAAGTGGTTTCCAAATCACTAAGCAGTACCCTTCCTAATTCAAATTGAGATATGAGATTCAGGCCTTTGGAACCCTTCTGTACACACACATGAATTTTTGGACCGTGTGTATGAGTACTTTACTCTTTGAAAGCTAGTTTACTCTGTGCATGCATAAGATAAAGATATGAGATGAGATAAAGATGAGTACGTTCAATGCACTGCCCGATGAGTATTTCGAGTACGATAAGGTTTCTCCCTAGATAATAGTTTAGTGTAAAATTTTATAAAAATATTTAATTTCTATGACATATATTTATGCATGAACCAATTTATGAAAAATATTTATGATATTGTGTTTGATTTTGCAACTCTTTCATATTTAACATGAATAAATAGAATTTGATATTTTTCATGAGATTTTAGAATATTTATATCATATTTGTTAAGATAGTATAAAAGTTATGTTTATTATCATAATTTTATTATGTCTATTATGTTTCTCATTTACTTTAAATTATTTCACTCATTGGGTTTGTAAAAACTCAGTCTCCTCACTATTTCTCTCTCAAGAGATTGTAGACTTGTTCAGTTTAATAACTAATTAAGATGAGTCACATGATGGTGCTCTAAGTTATTTTGTGAGTCATGTGAGACTTACAAATTCTCTCTATTATATTTGGCCTATAGTAATTTATTCTATTGGATATTGGATATTAGACTTTGGTTATGTATTATGTTATTAGCATATTTCTATAGTAATTTATTCTACTGGATATTGGACTTTGGTTATGCATTATGTTATTAGCATATATATGCCATGACATTGTAATCGATGTCTTAAAGTTGTATTTTCATTTGATGTTGATAATTGTGTATTGTGAATGAGGCATTGAAATTTTGAAAGTATGGTTGCTTATATTAAACTTATAAAAATGTTATATTTTAAATTACAAATTTGGAAGTATTCATCAAATAGGAAAAATTTTGCTAAAATTTTAATAATTTTTTTTATTGTAATGAGAATTTATAAATATTTATAAAATGATAATTAATATTCACCCTAAAGTTTATAAAAAAAAATGACAGACCGAGTCATTTCATAATCTCCCTATAATAAAAATAAACCTTTCAATATTTTTCATAAATATTCTAATATTTTTCAAATGTACTCTAATTCTTGATTTGTCTTTAATTTTTTTTATCTTTTTATTATTTGTTTATAACAAAAGATAATTATTTTACCTTTATACTTCATGTCATTGTAAAAAAAATTTAAAGAGGAAGCTTAATTTGAAAATCAAACCAAACCTATGCAAATATTAAGATGGATGCGATAGTATCCTTTATTTTCCAGAATTGCATGTGATTGGGCTCCACCTTGAGTTCTTAGGCCCATCTTACATAGCAGTGGCCTTTTCCCCGTCTCCAGAAACAAATTTTATTTCTTAGACCCAACTTTCAGAATTAGGACACTGCTGAATGTAGCCATTTCTAAGTACACCGCCGTCGGTAAACTTAAGACTGCATCTGTGTTTTATTAGAAAAACACCCATGCACAACCCATTAGGCATAAAAGCTTCGAGTTCAGCTAAAAGAAACTTCTGCATCGCTGCTCAATGACTTCAAAGCAGAGCTTCGATTATGCAATTTTCTTGGGATGGAGTGAACATTAGCCAAGTAAAAATGTATGAAGTGTGAACCCATGAAATTATTTGAGAATAAAAATCTGTATCAGGTTGATCAGGGTTAGCGCCGCTTCAAGATGAGATGGCTAGAAAATAGAAATGTATCGATTATGTACAGAATCAGCAATAAAGAAAACACAATTTCATGAGGCAAATCCACATGTTCAATTGCTGATGTCAAAGTACCTCGGATCTTCAGGGAAATGGTATTCCACGTTCTACTGCCATTAAACAGCAAAACCTCGTATTAGCCAAAATCTATATGCTAAGTTGCTAACACACCCATATCAAAATTATAAAAAGTTTTGTTCTTCATTGCACTTGTCTCTTGCCAATGCTTATACTTTGAAGACTAAATTGTCATCATCTATTCTTCCAAATACAAGTGTTAAATTGTCATGATAAGGAGAAGGCACACCACCAGCACCATGCAAATATAAAATGAAAATAGGAATTTGAGACAAAATCGCACTGAGAATCATCTTACGATTGAAATCAAAATCGCATACCTTGCTCTCATCAGCATGGTGTTGAGGGAACACAACCCTCAAGTCATTGTATAAATAGAACATCCGCTCCTCTTCCACGTTTAGACGTGTTTTTTGTGGTACAGAGAGAGGATCAGATTTACATCTCTGAACCGAACTAGAACTTTTCTTAGGAGAAGGGCACAAAAAACGGAGCTGAAGAGCATAACGCAGAGTGCCAGCACCATTACTATTTTCATTAACGTTTGAATAACCATGAGCTGATTTCTTGTAGCCTCCGTGGCATGTATCCACGCAAGTGGAAACCTTATAATTGGTCCTTGGGCATTCACCATTGTTGCACCCATTCTCAAGCATGCAGGAAGGAATGCTTCCCACATTTTGCGATTGATTGGATAGAATCCCTCTGTCAACTGAATCCAGTAAAGCAGAGCCTTCAAATCCTTTAACTTCAGTATTCTGGTCAATGCTATGCACAGTATGCACCATGTCAACTTCATCTGAATTTAAGATTCTGCTAAACTTAACAGGAAGTTTTTTCTGTTAGCCTAGGTTACCTTTTCTCTGATTTTAGCATCCAAACCTGTCTGTCCTTGCTTCAACTCTGTGAATGTCAGGCTAGAAGAGGCTAGAGTAACCTTCTGACGCACGAATGTCTAATTTGATTTGAATGGCAGCAAAGCAAGAAAAAAGCACATAATTAGATATAATGGTATTACTAGGACATGAAGATACATATAACTTCTATATAGTAGTCCCAACATAGTAAAACAAAAAAAAAAAACACTAAGAGGGAATAATAATAGCACTAAAAGAGAAAGGGAAAAACTCAATTGGGAGAAATGTTTTAATATATGACTTGTTTTTTTTAGCAACAACCATAAAAGCTTTCTCCACATTCAATGTTAAAATGAATAGTGGCAACAAAGATATAATAAAAAATCAAATTTATATAATATCTAGTTTGTTTATGAACCCATATTCCGATGCATTCACTTCCTGAATACTTCTAGAGATGACGGTGACAGTAATATTGCAGTCTAAAAGAATGTAAAAGCTGTTTACTCATTGCTTATTTACCTCTACGGTTTGCCAAATGAACAAGGAAAATTATCAGTGTAGTCAAGCACTTGTTCAATCAGAGATCAGACTATAATCTAAAGAAGGCAATGCAAGTTTTATTCCATCTTACCTTGGTACCGGCTGGCATGGCAGTCAAATCATAGCTGCACAGGTAAGTATGAACAGGTGTTTTTTCTGGGTTGCTGAGGACCTGCAGAAAGTAAACCATACTGATAGTAAATAATATCATATTTTTTTACAAGAAACCATTTAAAATCAACAAGTAAATATATAAACTTTAAAACCAACATCTATAAATAACTCTCCTGTAAGATATCCTTCCAAGTAGCTCTCGCATGTTACCTTCTAATGATGAGAAGTGCAAGAGGAAAACTAGAACTGTTTCCATTATGAATGAGTTTTGAGTGATTGCAGTGGATGATTATAATGTAGCATCAACCAAAAGAACCTTCTCAGAAGTAAATACACAGTACGCTAGTTTCAATATATAATATAAAGCAATCAATTTAAAGTATGGACCAATAAAATAGCCAAAAGCAATACAATTAAACGTAGTAGGGCATTCTTGCAACTTGGGCTCATCAAAGTCCCATATAATAGACATGAACAAACCAACAAACAAGGATCATCATTCTGAAGCCTAAATGGTAAGTAAGTAAAAAGCTGGAAAAAGAGATCAATTGCCACCACTTAATCTATATTAGTTAATTATCAGAAAGAAATAAGTATTATTACGTTTAAAGAATAAGTTGAACTCAACACAATTTGCCATAGGCACTACGAACCAACAATTGTTTTGAAAAAGAGAGTTTGCAAACCAATTGTATGCGCCCTTTCATAGGAATGCGAAAGCAACTTTTGACAGCTTGTGAATCATCATTCCCAAGACCTTTTTGCAACTTTTGGGCTCTGCACTTGTTTGATGAATTTCCTGCAAGATCTATGGATGCATAATAGAGTAAATAGCAATCTCCATCCACACTGGTTACTGAAAATGGCAGCTTCTGTGATTGTGGTGAGAAGTTTCCCCCAGTAATGCTAAGTACAGCGAGGAAACCATCAATTCTCTAAACACATTGATGCCAAAAACAAGCAGAAGAATTCTGTCAGATAATGGTGAAGAATAATTACCAACACTCTAACTGATGATAAGTCACATGATTATCTGTAACAAAATAGAAACTCCTAACCTGACTGGATTTTCCAGAAATGAAACGTCCAGACAACAAGGACTCCTCAAATGAGCCCACCAAGGACCTTCTTACTGAAAGCCCACTCAAACTTCTCATGAACCTAAAGCATTGGGATGTTGGGGGTGATTCTTGACAAGATGACCAACTTATGCCAGCTGTGGTTTCTAGAGAAGATGGACGAAATTCTTTGTGAACATCCTCAAATGATCTTCTTCCAATCCTAAACTCAGCTTCTTCAGAGGCAAAGATAATGCCAGAGTCAGAATTATCAATAGATTCTTTCAAATTCTTTAAGGTTGAACAACTATCTTCTGACTCTTTCTTAACTTTCCTGCATCCCCATGCAGTTTCAACTCTTTCAGAGAACTTTGGACCAAGAGGTGAAAAGGAAAGACTAGGTGAAACTACTTTTTGTTGGGGGGGAACTAGGTATCACTCCACTACAGGGTCTTACCTTACTTGATCCATTGAAATGATCAAGGCCAGGTGTGCACAAAAAATTATTGGGAGCGTCCATATCACTGTTCTCCAGCAAAGGGCCATTGGTTAAAAAAATGGATGCTGTTCTGCTGTTATCATACAGCACACCGTTCTGTTCCAAGCAACTGGACAAGGACCAGGATGAGGAGGTGAAATGGATTTTGCTTCTGACATTTACTTTTTTACAATCTTGTGACATTGAAACACTAGAACTATTAGCCCCAGGAGGTGAATACATATGAGAATTACTGAACCCAATTTCCAGAGGATCTCCATTAAACTGATCAGGAAAAAGCATACTCTTTATAGGTGACAACAATCGCTTTCTGACTAATGACCCACTGGACTCGGTTCCATTAACTGTGACACCATCAATAGAAGAAGAATCAACATGATCAGAAGAAACACCCTCAAGTTCCTTCCTTACAGAACATGTTCCACGTGATTCAAAACCCACAATCCGAGAAAAAGGATTCTGGGTATTCCTTCCACTTCTAGGAGTAAACAAACCAGCTTTATTATCCGCAAAACCAATCTTAAAACCATTCACATCGGAAAGCACATCAGTTGTTGCCCCAGATCCAAGTGATCCATCAGAAAACTTGGAGACTTCCAAGGAGGCTTTCCTCTGGAATTCTCCAATAGAAGAGCATGTTGTCTCCTCAACTATTTGGCCCACGGTTCCTCCATGCATTCTGTCTAAATCACAGGTACTCACACCAGCAAGCGATGGGGAGCTTTGCAAAAATGAGCCCAAGGATGTTGCTGCAACTTCCTCGTCATTATTAGTAGTGGACACTTGGGGCAAACCCATCGCTAAAGTTTAAGTTATTTCTCCTCCTATTTTTTCCCCTTCTTCATTGTATATTTACCTATCTACTTCCATGTAATTCACCACTTTCACCTCATTTTCTCCAATGAACTACCTATTCTCTCTGTCTAAACAAAACATGCAATATGAACTTCCCAATCTTATCAACACTGCCGAAGAAATGAAAACACAAACCTGTCCTGTAAATACTGCAACAAATTGTAATAGAAGCAATTCCTACAAATGCAATTCCCTAATTAACAATCAAATCCAGTACTATGTATCTACTAAAAGCATCCACATTTTCAGATACTTCTTTACTAGACTGCATACTGGAACCCAATCTCCTACTTACTATCCAGAGATAATTGGTAGCACAAATCTTCTGACCTCCATACCAGCAAGCAATGAAGTTCATATATTCATTGTTGCCCACAACGATCAAAGCATGCACCTGACACAAAACAAACACATTATCAGCTGTCTAAGCCTCAAAACGTAAATTGTTTCATTATGAACATTTTATTTGCTAGCACATTGCACTTGGAATTGATTGAACTAAACGCTTAATACAACTGTAATACAAAATCAAAGAAAAGCAGCCAGTTGCTACATAAGACAAGAAGTTAAATGCACAAACTTATAAAAAAACGAAAACTCTTAGCTACATGAAAGCAATTTTTCAAACTCGGAAAGTAAATTACGTCAAAGTGTTTATCCGAGCCCACAACTTAAAAAATTTAAAGAAAACAGAAAACAGAAATACTTTAAAGGGTTTGCTTCAAAAGATCAAGAACAAATAACAACAATTACAAATAACGCGGAGAATATGAGAAAGTGTTTGCTTGTATGGCACACATACGCCGTAACTTTTTACATGATCATCTGGTACAAGCAAACAGCGGTTGTTTTAAAATTTATCTTATCTTCTTCCTCTGCTTTGAGACAATACATTAACAAAATAATAATTCTGAATAAAATAGAAAGAGAGTCACAATTTTGATTAAAAGAACGTCGATAATGGTAAAGAAGAAGGAGAGGAGAGGAAGGTGGGTGAAGGAGTATCGTTAGGCTTTGCGGAAATTGCAAATTGCAAAGCTGTGTGCTCTTTTATCTTTTTATAATCTTTGGTTTGGTGGCTTACTACTCTTCTTTCAATGCTGTAATTTTTTTACTACACCTTTGGTTAATATAACTTTTTCTTTTTCTATTTCTTTTCAAAATGAGGAAAATGGCTTGTAGAAACTACAACCTGGCTTTCGCCAGGCAGCATAGCCATAGGCTATAGGCCATAGGCATCACCCATTTTCGTGGACCTTTGCCCCAATCCTTCCTATCATTTATCAGAATTCAAGCCAACCCACATCACATGCATTGTACTTCTCTCTCTAATTCCAAATCCTTGAGAGGCAGTTAATTTGAGTCAATATTCCTGCTTATATTTGAAGGCTCACTTTCTTTTACCTTCCGTTTTTGTTTTAAACAAGCGTTTCTGATCAATTTTATAAAACTTTACTAAGGTCATAACATTTGATTTCATTTCATAAAGTTTTATCACTTGAATTTAATATTTTGGTTTACTGTAAATAAAGACATGCATTCACGTTTCATGAACTCTTGTGATGAGGTATATAAAAGTTAAATAAACATCTAAGAATCAATCATTTATAGGTTCCCAAGTCATTAAGCAGTAAGCACCATCAATCGAGTTTAAAATATCATTTTCATTGCAAATTCATTCATAAAATACATATAGATACAGGGTAGTTGGTAGTAGTAGTTGTAGTAGAATATAAATGGCAAAGTTGCGGACTTGTAAGCTTGAGCAGGGGATGGATTGGATAGGTTTACCAATGGATCAGGCAGGCAATTTTAAGCACGTGCCATCCCGAGTAAGAGCGAAAGAGAAGGCATTTCTACTTCTTAATTATGGATAGTAAAATTATTTGTAAATTCGTTAAAATTTACTTGTATTGAGAATAATTTGATAAGGTTTGAAAGAAATTTGATATACAAAATTAAAATTTGTAATGAATTTAATACAAATACAGATTTGATGAAAATTTTTGTAACAAGTATATGCATATATTTTTTTTTTTAAATTAAAAAAAATAAAAATATGAGTTAATTTTTTTGCATTTGTTTTAAGCCCACATTAAAATATTTAAATTTAATTTGACGTCGCTCATATCACTCAAAAATAAATAAATAAAATTAGTTCAAATGTACTAATGATTGTAATTGAAATTATAGCATTTAACGTAATTGAAATTAAAATTAAAATTAGAATTAGAATATTTAATATTTAGCGTAATTGAAATTGAATTTAGAATTATAACATTTAACGTAATTAAAATTGTAATTGGAATTGGAATTAAATATTTAACGTAATTAAAATTGTAATTATAATTGTAATTGAAATTAAATATTTAACGTAATTGAAATTAAAATTGGATTTAAAATGATAACATTTAATGTAATTGAAATTGAAATTAGGTTTGGATTTGAAATTATAACATTTAACGTAATTGAGATTGAAATTAGATTTTGAATTATAACATTTAATGTAAATAAAATTAAAATTGAAATTGAAATCGGAATTAAAACATTTAACATAATTGAAATTGAATTTAGAATTATAACATTTAACATAATTGAAATTAAAATTGAATTTAAAATTATAATATTTAATGTTATTGAAATTAGAATTATAATATTTTTAAGTAATTTATATCCAAATTATAATTATAATTATGACATTTAAAGTAATTAAAATTAAAATTAGATTTGGAGTTGTGAAATTTAACGTAATTGAAATCAAAATTGAATTTGGAGTTATGACATTTAACGTAATTGAAATTGAAATTGAAATTAGAGTTGTAACATTTAACATAATGAAAATCGAAATTGGAGTTAGAATTATAATATTTAATGTAATTGAAATGAAAATTGAATTTAAAATTATAATATTTAATGTAATTAAAATTAAAATTAGATTTAAAATTATAATATTTAACGTAATTGAAATCAATATTAAAATCAAAATTATAATATTTAACGTAATTGAAATCGAAATTATATTTAAAATTATAACATTAACGTAATTGGAATCAAAATTAGAATTAAAATTAAAATATTAAAATATTTGAATTTTGAATTTGAATTTAAATTATGACATTTAACGTAATTAAAATCAAATTGAATTTGAAATTATAACATTTAACGTAATTAAAATTAAAATTATAACATTTAATATAATTAAAATTAAATTTAAAATTATAATTGATATTATTGCTATATTTTATAGATTTTCAATTAAATTAAAATTAAAATTTTATTTTTTTATTATATTAATTAAAAACTTACTTAAAATCTGCGGATAACTCGTTACGGGTTTAGTGATGAGTACATACTCGCTAGTGCGGGTTTGACGATGAAACTCCAAACTCGCAACAAATTTGAGAAGAATTTAATATTTTATTTTTTAAATGAATACAGATATGAGTTTAAGAATATCCGTTCAAAACCCGATCAACTGCTATCCTTATTAATCCCAGCCCAATGACTTATAATAAAATCATTATAACATACTCATCTTAAATATACATTTCATTTTCTTTATTAAAGTATTATGATATATTTAGTAAAGGATATCTCTCTTAATACTTTTGAGATATGATCTAATTTTCTTAATATTTATAAATTTAAAAAATTAATATTATTATTCAATCTTTTTTATAAAATATGCACGAATACTCGAGTATTAAAAATATTTAAAGATACAAATTATAAATTTAAAAAATAACTAATAACAATAATTAATAAAACTTAAAAAAAAAACTTGTCTATCAAAATGGTGCTGATTCAAAATGGTGCTGATTCAACGGCCATTTAGCTGTTAATTCGATACTTTTTATTTATTAATTAATTATTTTTATGTTTATTGTTTACTTTTTAAAAAAAAATTTAATAATTTAAAATATGAATTATTAGATCTATTAATTTTTATGATAGACAACTAATAATTAAGTGTTATGTATATTTTATAAAAAAAATTACATACTAAACGTCAATTTTTTAAATTTATAAATATTAATAAAATTATATCACACTTCAATGACATTAAAATTAATATCCTTTATTAAATTATTATATAGATACCGTGATAATAATGAGGCACCAATGCCATTGACCTTTTTTAACTTTTGTAGTGATTTCGAGAATATATCCAACTTCTTGTATGAATTATCAACTTGGTGGAAACTTTTACCAAGTACAATTTCTACATTTTCTGTAACATTAAAACCCCACGTGAATAAGCTCTGGCCTTCCTATTTGTCTCGTAAGGATAAAGGTACTTTTATTCTATAAATTTGATATAATTTTTAATTTTATTTTAATTTATTAATAAAATTTTACTAATTTTAATATTTGAGAGATAAAATAATTATTTCACATAAAATTTTAAAATTGATTAATATAAAATATTCATGTGTCAACTACTGATTTGTTATTTAAATAATAAAATAAATAAATAAAAAGAGTGCAACAGTTGTCATTACAATAATTGATTGATCGTCGGTGATCAATTACGATTCGATTCAAAATTCATATCATTAGATTCAAAATTTGGTAATTTACGCAACGATAAAATTGTTTTAGTCAACGAAATATCGTAATTGTGCCAAAAGTGAAAAAAAAAATATTGTAAAAAGTAGTGGGAGGTGTTGACAGTGGCCACCACCGTTCGCCATCGAACGGTGGAGCGGTGGTGTGTACCACCCTCACCGTTAGACAGATCAACCACAGTGGTGCGTGGTGGCCGCCACCCTCCTCCTATTTTTGATCTATTTTTTAACCACCTTTTTTATTTTTTTTTTAACAAAAATAATTCCACCATTGTGTAAATATAAAAAAATAAAATTCAATGATATAAATTTTACTTATTTTCATTACTAAAATCTAACAACTGGTAGTGGCCGACAACAGTAGTCACCGATTTTAGTAGTTCAATTTTATTTATTTTAACTATTTTGTAATTATATAATAAATTTTTAATAAATATTAAATTTTAAACATATTAAAATGTGTCACGTGTCTTTTATTTTTAATAACTTATTAATAGTTGACACGTATATATTTTAAAATGTACTTATATCACCATTTTTAATTAACATAATAACTAAGAGTAAAATTGAATTATATAATAAATTTTTTTTTATTAAATTTAACAAAATTTTACTAATGAATTAAGATAAAATTAAATTTTTTAAAATTTATAAAATAAAATTAAAAATTAACTCAATGAGACAAAAATATGTTTATTCCTATTCTTAATTTGGATTCCGTAGAATCCAACCCATGCGAGATTACAGTAAGGATATAATAATAATTAATTTAGACAATGGCATTTAAAGAGCCCACTAAGTAATATTGAACAGGCAAGATTTAGATACATTTGTACACCAAGGTCAAAAATTTAACATTGCCTTCGCCCTTCTGTTTGGTTTGTCAAACTCAAAGCCACGGGTACTATTTGCATCCCTTTGATTTTCTAAGTAGCAACTCTCAAGGAGAATAGGGATAACGGGCAAATGGGACGACAGTAAGCTACGATGCTTATTTAGCATATGCCTACTGAAGTGGTCTTTTCCTTGTCAACAAATGAAGATGAGGTACTAGCGTTTGCTTTAATACAAATCCATAATAAAATTATCTATAGTCAACTTTAATAGAGATGCACCCAAGTCGGGCACAAAGCATGAGAATACGGGTTTCTTCACAAAATTTTGATGAAGTAATACTGTTTTTTTTTTTTTTTGTTGAAATGTATATAATAAATATATATATGATAGGCGTAAAATAAAAAAAATATTAATAATATATTTTTTTTTGTATAAAAGACTTCCTTTTTAGGACTGCCCTATTTCCTATATATTGTATTATTTTCTTTACAATGTAGGATATAAACATATTCTCTTCTTTCATATAGTATCAAAATTATTGTGCTCTCTCTAATTTTTTAATTTTTTTCTTACAAATTCGCCTGTTTCCTTTTTGACCACTGTGTTTTCTTCATTTTCTAGTGGTCGTGTCCTCTATTCTAACATCATCAATCATTCACAGGAGAACCTTCAAGAAAATAAAACCCGACCTCCGCCACAAGCGCTCCCACTTAAAACTATTTTTTTTTCAACATGCGTGGACTCTCACCGCCAACATTCCTGGCCTCAGACAGCACCAACGATCACTTCTGCGACGGCCTGACAGTCACCGAATTTTGCATGTGCCACCCCTCTAATAGGCTTCACGTTTTTTGATCTCCGTCTTCGGCGAGCGTGAGGCTCACCGCAAACACCAATCACTCCAAAAGACGCCGGCGACCTCAAAACCACCCACCGATTTTCTTGTCATCGTCGGCTGCCTCACTATCGCCAAAAATCCACCATTGCCTTACTGGAAAACTACTTCTGGTTGTCGTAAAACTGATCATCTCTGCTTTGTGAGCCAATATGACTATTGAGAGCTCTAAAACAGGTTCGATTTTTTCTTTCGGTTCATTCCTAACTATTTTTACTGAAAAATTAGTAGGGAGTAGCAATCATACTTCTTGGGTCGCATCTATTGAATTATGGTGCATGGGATATGGCTTAGAGAACTATTTAACTACCAGGGATACTAATCTAATGAATAAAGATACAACTGAATGAAAAATGGTTGATGTCTTATTATGTAATCAATTATGGCAAACCATCGATCCTTAATTATATCCCATTTATAAGGCCTATCGAACATGTTTTGATATTTGACATTAAACTAAGTTCTTATATACTAATAATATTCAAAGATTGTACTCTATGTTCTCGAGTCTGGTTAATTTGAAACAATAGGGTTTGGAGATGTCAGAATTCCTTGGCAAGATGGCTTTCCTCAAAACTGAGTTTAATTTACTCCTACCGTGTAATGAAATTGTCGCTGACGATCTTGCTCAAAGGGACAAATTTTTTATGGTTCTCACTCTAGCATTACTTAGTCCTAAGCTTTCATCAGTCCGTGATCAGATTCTTACTAGTGCTGTTGTTCCTTCCATGAATGATGTCTTTGCTCGGCTTCGTGTCTTTGCTCCAGGTCATCAGTATGGGCCCTCTACCACTGATTTAAATTCCTTTGTCTTGGCATCTCAGTCACAACCTTTTTTTAAGGGAGAGCAAGGTGATCGTAGGAAAAATCGTCCCAAGTGCACTTATTATCATCGGTGGGGACATACCAGGGGAAAATGTTACAAGTTACATGGACGACCCCCTCGGGCTGCTAATCTTGCTCAATCTAATCATTCTGACATTACAAACAAGCAACCTCCATCCATAACTTTCACTGATGCCGATTGTAAGGAATACCTAAAATATCAAGCAGCTAAGCAATCTACCTCTTCTACTGCCTCTGTCGCACATAATGGTAATTCGGTTGCTTGTCTTACTCAGTCCTTTACTCTAGAACCCTGGATCCTTGATTCCAGTGCTTCTTATTACATTTCTGGTAACCTTCAATTACTTTCTCATACTTCTACATCTAGGTCATTACCATTAGTCACCTTAGTTAATGGTTCCACCACTATTGCTCAAGTAGTTAGTCGAGTATACCATCTTTCTTCCTTACCTTTAAAATTTGTTCTTTATATATCGCGTTGTCCTTTTAATTTTATATCTGTCAGTCAACTCACTCATTTTTTAAATTGTGCTATCACCGTTATTGATGACTCTATTGTTATACAGGATCGCAGTACGGGACAGACGATTAGCACAAGACGTGAGTCACATGGGCTCTATCATCTCGGTCTTCTGTAATCATCTGTAGCATGCACTGTCACTGAATCTCCAGCACTTATTCATAATCGTCTGGGACATCCGAATCTGTCAAAACTACAACTAATGATTTTAGATCTGTCTAGATTGTCGTCTTTAAATTGTGAGTCCTGTCAACTTAGAAAATACTCTTATGGGTCATTTCTCAAACGTGTCAATAAACGGGCTGCGTTCCCCTTTGAATTAGTTCATTCTGATATTTGGGGTCCGAGTCGACTTCCTTTTGTTTTAGGGTTTAAGTATTTTGTTATATTTATTGATGACTATTCGCATTGCACTTGATTATTTTTAATGAAAGATCGATTTGAACTATTTTTCATATTTGAATCTTTTTGTACAAAAATTAAGACATAATTCTCCACTACTCTTCATATATTGTGTAGTGATAATGCACGTGAATATTTTTTTGCTCTATTTACTAAATTTTTGTCTTCTTAGAGAATTTTACATCAGTCCTTCTGTGCCTATACTCTACAACAAAATGGGGTTGCCGAGCATAAAAATAGACATTTTATTGAAATTGCTCGCACCTTACTTATTCATAATCATGTTCCTTTCAGTTTTTGGGCCGACGCTGTTCTTTCTGCGTGTTTCTTAATCAACCGTATGCCCTCTTCTGTCTTACAAAATAAAGTTCCTCATTCTCTTCTACATCCTGATACACCATTATATCATATCTCACCTCAGGTTTTTGGCTGCATGTACTTTGTCCATGTCTTTTTTCCTAGCCAAAATAAGTTATTTGCTCGATTCATAAAATGTGTCTTCCTCAAGTACTCTCGTCTTTAAAAAGGACATAGATGTTACTCTCTTGACACACGACGGTATTTTATATCTGCTGATGTCACATTTTTTGAGTCTTCTCGTTTCTTCTCTTCCTCTTGTTCCGAAACACAGATCATCACAAAATTTTTTCCAATTCCTTATATTGCTCTTTCTACTGTGTCCTCCTCTAAGCTAGTATCTGAGTCAAAGTCTGCCATTTTATCTCCAACCTGTGATAATCTTGTTTTTGTTCCTTCTATAGATGATGTTATTATTGTAGTCCCTGATGTAGATTATGCAGGTGCTGCTGATACTGGCGATACCATTGATACTATTCCTGTTGACTTACTGCCTGCTTTTAATTTCTCTCCGACTGCGGTTTTGCCCTCTGCTAAACAGTTTTTCATTGCTATTCGTAAAGGTATACGATCCACTCGCAATCCTCATCTTATATACAATTTTCTTAGTTATCATCGTTTATCTTTCTTATATTATGCCTTTATATCTACTTTATCTTCTGTTTTTGTCCCCAAAACACTTCGTGAGGCTCTTTCACACTCTGGCTGGTGTCAAGTAATGGTTGAGAAAATGGCTGCTTTGCATGCTAATGATACATGAGAATTAGTTCGGTTGCCACCAGGGTACTCTACAGTTGGTTATCAATGGGTATATACTGTTAAAGTTGAACCTAATGGTCAGGTAGACAGATTGAAAGCTCGATTGGTTGCAAAATGATACACTCAGACTTATGGGCAGGATTATTACAATACTTTCTCTCATGTGGCTAAAATGTTATCTGTTCGATTGTTCTTATCTATAGCTGTCATTCGATAATGGCTTTTGCACCAACTTGACATCAAAAATGCATTTCTTCATGGTGAGCTTCGAGAAGAAATATATATAGAGCAACCACTTGGATTTGTTGCTCATGGAGAATCTTGCAATGGCCTTAACTACATGTGAGCTTATATGATTGAAACAGTTAATCCAAGAATTAAAGTCTATAAATATTTCACTAATGAAGTTGTTTTGTGATAATCAAGTTGTACTTCATATTTCATCTAACTCAGTGTTTCATAAAAGAACTAAGCATATAGAAGTTGAGTATCACTTTATTCGAAAGAAGATATTGTCTAGTTGTATTTTTGCTAATTATGTTAATTCAAATAATTAATTAGCGAATATTCTTACTAAATCTCTCAAGAATTTTCGAATTAATTTAATTTGTAACAAGCTTGGTGCATATAACTTATATGCTCCAGCTTGAAGGAGAGTGTTGAAATGTATATAGTAAGTATATATATGGTACGCGTAAAATAAGAAAGTACTAATAATGTTTCTTTTTTATATAAAAGACTTTCTTTTTAGGACTGTCATCTCTCCTATATATTGTACTATTTTCTTCACAGTGTAAGATAGAAACATATTCTCTTCTTTCACAGTTTTAATAAAGAATAAAGTTACACTTATCAGCTAAAAGGGTCTTGCTGTCTCTTCCATCATCTTCTTTACTCCTATAAGTTTTTCTATGTCCTTTAGAACCTGAAATTATTAGCAAAACAATGGAGTAATCCCATGTTAATATACTAAAAATCCAGGGGTTGAGTCATAAATGCTCGCTATGCAATTTTCTTAACCTCCTTAGTCATATCTTCTGTGGTCACACCATCAAAGTCATCATAGCCCAATTGGCTAGCTACCCCTGTTAAGAAGAGAACCTGTTAGAATCAACAAGATAATATAATTTATTACCTAACAATGAAGAAAAATAAGAGGATATACTTTGAAGAGAAACAATTGCATCAGCTGTGGCATATCCATCTCTCATTTCTTTATATAAAGCAGATAGCTATGAAAACACATACGTGATTACCATAAGTTAGAACTGATACTCAATAATCAAAAAGGCTCTACACTCAGAAAATCAAGAGAATTTTTGGAAGACCTTGATAAATTGAGTGCAAGAACAGAATAGTAAATAATTACAGTTTTCAGGGAAGAAGGGGAGTGTCATATAAGATTAAGAATTTGATACCTCTGATGAAGGAAGTTCACTCAGGTCAGCCCTTGCCACCATATCTAGGGGTACATCAATCCATATTGATATTCCATGTCTTAAAAGTGTCCTGTATATGTTAAAGCATTCAATCTGCCGTAAGTTATTTATTAAGCGGGGGATTGCTGGTAGCTAATTGAGCAATTACTGCAATCTCATACAGATTAGTTGAACTCTTAACTGCACCATTTCCAGCACAAACTACCAGTTGACCCATGGATGATAACTGCTTCAAAACTTCAGTCTGCAGAAGCAGGTCACTCATATATAAGCCCCTTAATCCTTAATCTAGAGCATTAATCAATTTCTCCAAACAAAAACAGGTGGCCTTTGGAGATACATAGAGTTTCACAAGGAAATGTCCACCAGTCCTAATCTATCAATAATTGAGCTTAAATAGGAAAACCAATTAAGTCTAAAACAATCACCTCAGTCTCCTGATAGCGCTTCTCATCATTCTCCCAGAAAACTTTTGCTGCAGATTCACCACTGGCAGCTTCACATACCAAACTATCACTGAATACAGGGTGAACAAAAGAGTAAATAGAGCTATTGTATAACAACAGGATGTTTGCAAAATTTTAGCAGCATAACCTCTTAGATACCTGTCAAAGTAATAATATCATAACATCTCTGCTAAAATCTTTCCCAAATTGATTTTTATCGAATTGTTCATCCCTTTACATGGAATAAAATCATCATAGCACCCATAAGTAAATGCACAAATATCGACCTTGTTTAAATAAGATTTTAAGTGTTCAAATGCATGAAATAATTCCTTTCAGCAACAATATTATTCTTACCCACAAGAAATATGAAAGTTTCTTTCAGTTCAGGCGATATATCAGCTGCTCTCTTCTGAATAAAGAAATTGACCAATCAAAATAAGAACTCAAATCCCCATGCTAAAACTATTTTTCACCTCTTGTTCATCACAGATGAATCTTACAGGAAGCAAGCAAACTTTTAGGAAATGCAAATGTGGGATCTCACCTTTACTGCAAGAGATGGATCCCCTGCAACAACCTTTGTTGCCGCATCTTTCAAGGCCAAAATAAATAAATAAATAATAGCAAAGGAAAATACACATGACTTAGGACTTAGTAAATAAGACTCTTTGATGTCTTGTTCACAATAAGAATAATGACACCCAAAAAACAAATGTTACTCAAGTATGCAATGTTCACAATAAGAATAATGACATCCAAAAAACAAATGTTACTCAAGTATGCAAGTGAGAATGAAATAAAGTGCAAAAAGATAAAAGTTTTTTAATTTTTCCACATTTTTCTAAGCGAGAACTACAAGTATAGCTTCTTTCAAGTATACCCAGTACACGTAAAGAATTAAAGTGAACAACAAACTTTTAATATTAAAAAATTATTCCTCTATATTAATTATCTGTACGCTTAACTTATCTCAACAATTTGAACTCATTTTTTATCGTTTTCTTTTTGTGGTTTACATCAGTTCTACCATAACTAAAATTTAGCAGACCCATGACAAAAGTACCTAAGAACATTCTATGCAACATATTATCAAACGCTTGCAATGGACATCAATTAACAAAAAATTAAATGGGATGCTTTGTTTTGGAACAAATAACGGTTGAAATGCTGATTATTAAAAGGAACTCACTGGAAGTTGTGTCGCCAGCGAGAGAGCAAGTGGCGGTACGAGATTTTCGCAATGCACAGACACTGCGAGAAATAACGGGAAATCGAAGTGAAGTTGGAGTTGCTGGTGCTTGACAGTGAAGTGACGACCCGTGAAATTGGACAAGTTTTGAACAATTAGTCATTGATTTGATTGTCGAAGGAGAAGTTGCTATTATCTCCATGGAATAATGGGTTTAGTTTATCCTTCTCTAATCTGCTTCACTTTTGCTGCGCTGCAAGATAGTTGCTTTACGTTCCACGGTTCAGTTACTACTATTTTTTCATTTTTTCTCTTATGAGGTGGACTTTTACAAGCCCACTTATAGTCCAAAGCAAAGCCCATATCTCGGCCTCTGCACATGAGTATAAATACTGAGATTTGTAAATACATTTTATCAATTTGTTTTATTCCAAAAAATCTCATCTACTCGTAGACTCAAATAAGATATCAATAATAATAAATCTTGATCTATAATAATTGTCGTAACAGAGTCATCTCTTTTAAATAATTTCTTTTATTTTTTTAAAAATTTTTATCCATTCATCATTTTCATGATATATTACTTCGTATAAGATAATTTCTACATGTAGTTTAAAAATTAAATGATGAATTATCATTTTTTTGTTTTTATTTTTTTAGATTATTGTATAACTCCTCGATCATAAGAGACTTAGTAAAGGTATTTCCTTTGCATCATTGAAGCAGCTAGAGAAAAAGGTAATTAAAACCAAATTGTTGTAATTTGATCAAGAGAAGAGGGACGACCCAAAGCCTTCCTCGTTAATGTCTCCTCTGCAGGCACAAAATTTAATTCAAACCCGCGGATTGAATTAGAATCCCTCTTTAAAAGTTCTTGTCAAAATGGGGAATGCTCGATTGCTCATGTCAGTTTTAATTCAGGAACCAATATTGAATCTAAGAAAAATAATTGTTTCCCATTACGTATATTAATCCTTGAGGCGCACTTGAGAGCAGCAGGAATTTAGAATAATTTCATAACCATTTCTTAATCCTTTTCTAAAAATTTACCAATTTAAGCATAAACAATCAGGATGGAAGTATACAAATCACAAAATCTTCCATTATACATCAGCTATCAAATATATGCACATGCAATTTAATGCTGCAAACAATGTTACGTGGTATCTCAATCACCTCTGATTTGCCCAGACTGGGAGGTCACTTCTGAAACAACTGATGCTGGCTTAACGTTGGCTGGGTAAATAGGTGTCAGTGGAGGAGAAGAAACGTCTTCACCCTTCTTTGCAACTTTTGGAGACTCCAAATGCTTGGACACATGTAATGCCATTTCTCTCTGGCCCCTTGAGGGTATGGAGAAACTTCGAGGAACAACCAATGGAGGAATAGGAAGAGGAGATGCCATTGAAGGACTTCTACTCGCTGCAGTATGCTCTTGATTTCTCAGCATCAATGGAGCTGAGTGACCAACCAAACCATGCGATTTTGCTGGCTTGGCTGCTAAGCCACTCGGGGGCCTAGGAAGCTCATGAAGCTCACTTAATTTAGGAGAAACAAGGGGAGGTGAAGCACTAGGGGATAATCTAGGAGATGTTTTAATCTGGGGACCTGTCGCATGAGAAAGTGCTCCAGAAACTAACTGGGGAAGTTCCATAGAAGAAATGGGGCCACTGGAAGACAAAACTGACTTTGCTGAAGATGGCTTACTAGTTAATGGACCAGAGAATGGTTGCCTTTTGACCTTTTTGGTATCGGAAGTATTAGATGTATTGAGCTGGGGAAGTGCACGACCCTCGGTCAAAGGAGGCGGTAGTCCGGTGGAGGCATTATTATTGTTGCTCTCTTTCAGAACTGACTGTGCTTTTAAGGCAGAGAGCTCAGACAAGTGACCATCACCATAATCTTTGCCTTCTTTCTTCTGCTCCAAAGGAGATGAGTGCGACAAATTGTAGGTGTGTCCACTGGGATTTGTTTGTCTTGCATGGGGAACAAAACTACTAGTTCTTGAAAAGATTGGCACCTTTGCATCAATAGGCGTGGGCAGCACATACGTGTTAGACTTCTGTGTGGACAATTGCTGCATTTGTCTTATTTTTTCAGCTGGATCAATCTTCTTTTCTGGAAATATTGGAGCTGAAAAGCTACTTCTTCTCGGTTCCCTAGATGCTGCCTGGTGATCTCCTGGGATTTTGTCCAAGTTGACCTACAGTTTGAAGATCCAGAAATTAATCTCCTAGGTTCAAAATGATATCCTCAATTAGAGACTCTTCTAACCATAAGAACAACCAAACATGCAATATTAGCAAAACAACCATTATGTAAAGTTATACCAAACAATTTCAAAGGCATGAGAAAGACTCAATCTAAATCCAGACAGTTACGAACAGGATCTCAAGAGATGATGTGTCTGTCACTGCAGAAAGCTACATCATTTCTAGATTTAGTACATCCAAAATCGCCAGCATTAAATCAACTAACCATAATGGCACTCTTGGATCCCACCTCTGCATTTTCCAATACTGAAGTTTGGGGAAATGAAACACCTCCTTCATCTACCTGCAGAATAAACAACTATATCATCCATACAAATAAAAGATGTAACAATTAAAAGAAAATGAAGTCTAAATTGCAATTAAAGCTCTCAATATGATAATCACTTATACTGTCAGTGGGGACAACCCCCCACCATAGAGTGAAACATGCTTGAATTGGATAGCCAACAAGGCAAAGGACAACTACTGTGTCAAAGGAAATCCTCAAATACTTGTTAGGATTCAATCAGGACAAATGCCACAAGTAGAATGGTAATCCTAATGTTAATAAATTTTGTGAAAACTATAACAAGTTGAAACTGAGAAATTAAGCATTCACAAGAGAAAGTGACATTAAACATGAGTGGAACTGGTTATTAATGAAATTTTTTGAAAACTATGTCATCAGACAAGATAACCAAGTGCCCACCACAGCCATTTTCCATATGAACAAAATACATTCCCATTGATAATAGATCCTTACCTCCATTGAATTCCTCGAGGTAGAAACAACATCAAGGCCCTGCTTATTATCTCTATAGTCAAAACTCAATTCCCCTGCTTCATTGGTATCATAGCTATCCTCGTGATCTTCCCCATCATTATCTTCAAGACCAGAGAATTGGTAATCAATGTGTTGCCTTTCCGCAACCAATCTAACATAACTGTCAACTTCCTCGAGTGTTTTAAGCCCCTTCCTAAAGAAATTCAACTGCATTCAACACAAAAAGAAAGGAAAGTCCAAGAAAGCACATTATGATCCAACTTATAGAGAGGACAATAGTTCTTGGCAATTGAGTCTGTTAGGAAAATACCAAGAATACCTGAGCTGCATGGTGACGAGCTGCCTGAGTTAGAAGACTTCGGTACTGCCCCTGTTTGAGAGATTTCAACCGGAAAACACATAGGGTTGCCTCTTCATCGTATTCATCATGGACAGCTTGCAATTGCTGCAAAGTAATACTTTCACCTTTCCCACTTTTCGACCTTCCTTTTTCTCTATGTTGTGACACCATGTATTCATATGCATTTCTGAAAATCATGTCAAATTCAGAAGAAAATCACCTCAACCAACAAAAATAAGTCTAAAAAGGTACAAGGGCAGGCCTTTTTTCATCGCATTGTCGCTTCATATCCTGCACCAGCGAACACAGAAGATGTCATTGAACAGAACTCAAATTTGCAGTGTTTAGTAACAATATAATAGTGTGGTCGATGGGAATGGGTAGTGCAAAACAATGCAAACCTTTTTAAAGATAGGCAATAAATATGGTGCAAAACGAGAGAGGGAGAGAAATGTTCACTGACTTCCTGACATCCAGTCTTCTTAACTAAATTACATCTAAATGCAAATACTTGGCCGGTTATACCACAAGATAGATGAACGCCATGGTCAACCGATTAACAAGAAGGAAGAAAGTAAAGAAGGAATGGAAGGGTGCAGACAGATATTGTCATCCAAAATGGCTAAACTTGAGTTTCCAAAGAATTCGGGTGACGACCAAACAAAATGGTTCAACTGAGTCAACCAATTCTTCGGCTACCAAAGGACTGCGGAAGCACAAAAGGTTTCTCTAGCTTCATTCCATCCTGAGAGTGAAGCCAACCAGTGGTGGCAATGGCTGCAACGAGCTTATAACTTATGGCTACATTCTTATCACCACTTTATCGAATGAGAAGTTGGTTAAATGGAGACACCTCCCTAAAAAAGGTGCCAGCTGGGACGATGCTCAAGAATTGCAAGATCGGTTCCTTCATATGGACCTTAAGGACAAGGTCCCAATAAAAGAAGGGGGTAATGATAAGACAAGACATGGTGCAATGCATGGAGATAGTGGACATGCGAAGACTTGGTTGGGTCATGCATGCAGCATATGAGAAAGAGAAGCGTGCATGGGAGAAGAGACGTGTAAGAAGAGGAACAGGCATGCTTGGAAGTTGTTTAGGAGTGGCATGGCATGGCAAGAGATGCAACTATGCATGGAAGTTACAAAGAGAGTGCATGAGGGACGTTACTTTTGCATGGGAGCTTAAGGGAACCTGCAAGGTTGGAGGTTACTTAGTTTAACAATTTCATTTTGTAATTAGTTGCATTTCCATTCTATTTAAACTCAGAAAATGTTGTAGAGGGGATGAATATTGAAAACAAAAATCTATGGTTTGTCTTTCACCCTAAAAATACAATTTTGTCTATTGTGATACGTTCTCACCCGAAGAGAATACTAAATCATTCCTTACTCTGACTGGGACCTATCAAATCTCTACAAATTCCATGAAAGCACTATACATGAGTGAATTAGTCTAAAATATGCTCATAATAACAGCTTGCTAGCACCTGAGCATGGGAAAGATGTAGAAAGATCTGAATACAATCAACAAGAACAAACCTCAACTGTCTGCAGTTCATTGAGGAGAGATTCTGATGGGTTTGTGATTGTCAGGAATATATGTGCTCGCTGAAGTACAAAAAGGAAAAGGTAACTACCTGGTTGGATGTATTTTTACATAACGATATGAAAATGTATGCTACAAGTCACAACATTACAACAAGCACTCACATATTTATCGACAAGCTTTTGAAGTTCAAACTGCAGTTTACCCAACATTAGCAAAACTCTAGCTGCACATAACATAAAAAACAGATCAAAATATAAATATAATCTAGAACATCTCAAATGGCATATTTAATTTAAATCATCTGAAAATTCAAACTGATAAACAAGGGGGCTTACAGCATCAAAGAATTTTCCAAACAAGTTTCTTGTAATAACATGCTAAGAGATTGCTTTTATAAAAAAGGCCTTTTACTTGATAAAGCCAGAAGAACCCAAGAGCACTAGACTACCAGTCTAACTTTGTTTATTGGAAGAAAAATGTAAAACTTAACTATATGGTACAACGCCGGAGGTACGCTACCAGTATGTATCTTTATATTCCAAAATGACAAGCAATATGAAGTTGACCAAAAGTCAACATTGAGCTAACAATTTACGTCTTAGTAACTTGAACCCAAAACAAAGAAAATTAAAAAGTCAATTGGTGATATATTGGCTTAGATTCTCAGATTTGTGAAGGATTTATTATTCATATAATTACGTCAGCCAGCATATTCCCCATAGAAAAAGCCCACACATCTAACATTTGTGGCAAACAATTGTTACAATCGAAAACTTTGATTCACTTACTACTTTCTTCATCATCATGTAACGAGGTTTTCTCTATCAGACAGGAACCCATTTCCTGCAGTGACTCCGAGAATTCTGAAAGCACGATAGAGTCAAAGTTGAGAACTTAATGTGATAAAAGTAATAAACTCAACAAATTCCATCCGACACTTCCATAGATATTATGCACATACAATTTCAGCATTGAGATTTCAGCGATCATATTACAAATTAAAGTAAGTGATGCATCATACTTTTGAGCAAGACATACAATTTAGCATTAAGATTTCAGCGATCATATTACAAACTAAAGTAAGTGATGCTTCATAGTTTTGAGCAAAATCAACAGCTTCTGCACAGTGATGTTTCAACTGCTGAAACAAAGTATCACATCATGGGATAACCTTAAATAGGTTCATATCTCACTTGCATTTTGGCACCTATCAGAAAACACACTACATGCCACTTTTTACAGTTTACACAACATTACTCTATATCTATCTAGGGATAACAATAAAAATAATAATAAAGCAATTAATCCCTCAAAAGATAACAATTTAGAAATTATAAAACAAAATTAAGCAGAAAATTTTACCATATGCACTGTTCGCCACGGCGGCAGCTGCTGAAAGTAAGCTATCATAGCCATCTCGCATATCTTGCATGTCCTACAACGTACAAACCAAAACAAGCCAAAAGAAAATTTCTTAGAACTCATTATTTGAATCTTTTTATTGCTATAAACACTTTCTATATTCAACAACCTATATACTTTCAAAATTTCTAGTTATGCCCCTATTAATATTCAACAAATTTAAGCTCCTTATATCAAAATACACATAATTTTATGTGTGTATATATATAAATATAAATTATGTGTATCAGAAAATTACACCTGAGCAGCCTGAGTGAGTTCATCAACCTCAGCGGCGGAAGGCAGAAAGTCGATTTTGTCCCTGGTATCGCTTTTGTGAAGTGCAAATCTTCGCAATTTAGAAAGAGAAGACTTCATTTCTCTCCCAAAACCCTAACACTGTGAGCCAAACAGATACAGAGAAGTTCTCTACTTGTTATTTTTATTTTTCCGTTTGGATTTTGAATACCGAAATCGCCAACGTTTGAATAGAAGAGGAGCTCACTTTGTGCTTTGTTTTGTTAGAAAAACGACTTTAAACAGATCAAAGAAAAGAGTATTACTAATAAAAATGATTGTGAAAATAAGGACGACGAAATAAAATGGAGATTAAAAAAAAAAAGGTATAGTTCTTACGTCATTGACCACAGTAAAACATACACAGATAGATAAAAGAAGACGGTCAATTTTTATATTAAAATTATAAATATAAAAAAATCTTTTATTTGGTTGAACTTTTTTATTCTCCAAATGAATCTTTTTATCACCAAAAATTCTTTTCAATTTTAGTATGAATCGCTTTTTATTGTTTATAAAAATATGTTATTAAATTATAAATTTTATTTTAGTTAAAAAAATTAAATTGTTTAAAATTTAAATGTAAACTTTATTAATAAATATGTATTTTTAATAATATGTAATTAAATAATTTATTAATTTAAAAATAATAATTGATAAACTAAATGATCAATAATTTTTTTTTTAAATTTTTATTTTTAAAAATTCTATTTAAAAAGTCCAATCAAATTAAACCTTATATTTAAGGATAGTAAAATTTAGATTCGAATCCAAGTTTTGCTCAACTTGGATTTGGATTTGAATTTTTTTTGTGAACCCAAGTTTTTCCGAGCCAAATTCGGGCTTACATCCAAACTAGGCTGGGCAAAATTTGGGTTGGACTCGATTTATTTTATATTTTCTAATTTTTTTTCAATTTTTTTATAAAGTAATTATTAAATTGTAAAATTTATATTGTATAATTTATATTCATAATTTAATATATTTTAAACTTTATTAAATTTGTCCTCTTATAATTATTAAAATTTTAAATTTATTTTTTATTTTTTTAATATTTTAGGTTAAATTTAAACTTTGGTATTTATTTTGTAAAGCAATTGTTAGATTTATATATATTAAATTAATTTAAATTTTTTCTTAAGAAATATAAAAATAAATAAATAACTTTTGGAGTATTTATTTTTTATAAAATAATGATTACATTCATATATTAAATTAATTAAAAATTTTCTTAAAAATATAAATAAATAAAATCTAGATCCGTGTCAAAAACCGGGAGCTAAATTTAAAATAAAAAAATTTAATTTAGACAAAAATTTAATTTTTTTTCAAACTGAAATTTGGATCGGAACCAAACCTAATTACCATTCCTACATATATCTTGATTGTTAGAAATTTAAAATATAAATTTGAAAATCATGTACAATTTTTTTTTTTAATTTGAAAATATTTTATCAAGTTTATCGAAACCTTTTTATCAAGATATGAATGAAAATTTTAAATCATTTAAACTTTTGTATTTAATCCCTCTTTTGGAAATTTATTATTGATTTACAAATTAAACGATAAGTAATATAGTAAATAAAATATATTATTTATAATCAATATAACTATATATAAAATATAAGAATGGTTGATTAATCTGGATGCAGCTTTTATAATCTACGTGTGCATTTTATGGTATAATGATTGAATTTTATTAGCACAGAAAATAAAAAAGTTCAATTTACGAAGACGTGTTTCTAGATTTTTGGAAAGAATATGACGTGGCAGGAGAAAAGGGTAAAGTGGGCATTAGATAGTTATGGTTACAGTAGTAATTCTACAAGGGCAGTGGTCAAAGTCAAAGATTGCTGACAAGGAAAGAGGTAGTTGTACATAGAAACCGAAACTCTCTCATACTTTGACCGTTAGTGGGTGGGTCAGATCTACCCCACTACTGAAATACCTTTTCTGCCCTTACCTTTGCTCTAAATTACAACTATTCAAAGTATGATTTAATCTATTTATTAAACTAATCAATCTAACTTGGTGAATTTAATTTTATTTGGCACCGAATATTATGACGGATTAATTTAGATTATATATTAAATAAAACGAGCTCATCAAATACATTGATGATTTTTTTTCCTGATGTATTACTTATTTTTTAAAGATAAATATCACATCTCTTACAAATATTAAAAATTTGAATATCTTAATATTATCATAACACGTCTCCCTCATTTTTTTCCTCCACTCTGAGCAAGAGAGTTTCCAGTTTTTGAATTCAAATTGTTATTTTCTTTTATATAATAAAATGAAATTATTCAATCAATTGGATTGTTTTTACAAATTACACTTACTTCGATGCCAAACTTATTTTATTAAAAAATTTAGAGATCAAATAATATGGCCATACTGAGTTTTTCACAAAAAATATTATTATACTTACATAGTTACGGTATAAACTTTGTATTCTAATTCATATGACATCTAATGTATTTATTATATCTCAATTGATGAGATATTTAATTGATTCATTATTAAAATTATGTTGTATGACTATTAGATTAATAAAAATTAAAAAATACATAATTATTTTATACATAATATGTATTGATTGATAACAAATTAATTAAGATACAAAATATGTATCTCAACTTTATAAATTTAGCACTACTCTTTAACAAATTTTATTAATTTCAAAACAATGAATATCTTTAATTTATATATTAGTTTTTAGGAGTAGGTAATTTTGAGTTTGAGTCGAATTGAAAAATTTCAAACGCATTCCCATTCATAGTCGAGATGAAGAAGATTGTCTCGATCAAAACACTTTTTGATTTTGAAATTCTCGATTTTTTTTTGGAAAATGACAAAACGATATAGTGTCATTTTGGGTTGGTTCAAGATTGGACGGGTCTCGACGGGTGGGTCAGGTCAGAAATTTCCTTTAATTATTTTTTAAGAATGAAAATAATCTAAATTTAATTCAATTTCAATTAAGTTAAATATTATAATTTTAAATTTAATTTTGATCTCAAATACTTTAAATATTATAATTTTAAATTCAATTCCAAATTCATTTACGATAAATATTATAATTTCAAATTCAATTTTGATTTCAACTACATTAAATATTATAAATCAAATTTTAATTTTGATTTTAATTACGTTCAATATTATAATTCTAAATACAATTTTGATTTCAATTACGTTAAGTATTATAATTCTAAATCTAATTTCGATTTTAATTATGTTAAATATTATAATTTTAAATTTATTTTTGAATTTAATAATATTAAATATTATAATTTCAAGTCAAATTTCGATTTCAATTACGTTAAATATTATAATTCTAAATTCAATTTCGATTTCAATTATGTTAAATGTAATAATTTCAAATCTAATTTTAATTTCAATTATGTTAAATAATATAACTCCAAATCTAATTTTAATATCAAATTATGTTAATTATTTTAATTCAAAATATTTCAATTATGTTAAATATTATAATTTCAAATCTAATTCTAAATTTAATTTCGATTTCAATTATCTTAAATATTATAAATTCAAATATAATTTTGATCTCAATTACATTAAATATTATAATTTCAAATTCAATTTCGATTTCAAATACGTTAAATGTTATAATTTCAATTCTAATTTTAAATTTAATTACGTTAAATATTATAATTTTAAATCTAATTTCGATTTCAATTACGTTACATATAATAATTTAAAATCAAATTTTAATTTTAATTACGTTAAATATTATAATTCTAAATTCAATTTTGATCTCAATTACATTAAAATTTATAATTTTAAATCCAATTTTAATTTCAATTACGTTAAATATTATAATTTCAAATCTAATTTTGATTCAGTTACGTTAAATATTGTAATTTCAAATCTATTTTCTATTTCAATTCAATTAAATATTATAATTTAAATTCTAATTTTGATTTAATCAAGTTAAATATTATAATTTCAAATCTAATTTTAATTTTAATTACGTTAAATATTATAATTTCAAATCCAGTTTCGATCTCAATTATGTTAAATATTATAATTTCAATTTCAATTTTTATTTCAATTACGTTAAATATTATAATTCTAAATCTAATTTCAATTACATTAAATATTATAATTTTAATTCAAATTTCGATTTCAATTACAATAACTATTATAACTCTAAATCCAATTTTAATTTCAATTACGTTAAATATTATAATTCCAAATCAAATTTCGATTTAAAATACATCAAATATTAAAATTTCAAATCCAATTTGGGTTTTAATTACATTAAAAATTAAAATTACAATTCTAATTTCGATCTCAATTATATTAAATATTATAATTCTAAATCCAATTTTAGTTTCAATTATATTAAATTTTATAATTTCAAATTCAATTTCGATATCAATTATGTTAAATGTTATAATTTCAAATCTAATTTTGATATCAATTATGTTAAATATTATAATTCTAAATTTAATTTCGATATCAATTACGTTAAATGTTATAATTCTAAATCTAATTTTGATGTCAATTACGTTAAATATTATAATTCCAATCTAATTTTTATTTCAAATACGTTAAATATTATAATTTCAAATTCAATTTTGATTTTAATTACGTTAAATGTTATAATTCCAAATCTAAATCCAATTTTGATTTCAATTATATTAATTATTATAATTTCAAATCCAATTTCGATCTCAATTACATTTAATATTAATTTTAAATCCAATTTCGATCTCAAATACATTAAATGTTATAATTCAAATCCAATTTAGATCTCAGTTACGTTAAATATTATAATTTCAAATCCAATATCTATTTGAATTACGTTAAATATTATAATTTCAAATCTAATTTTGATCTCAATTACCTCAATTATGTTAAATGTCAAATCCAATTTTGATTTCAATTATTTTACATGTTATAATTCAAATTTCGATTTCAATTACGTTAAATATTATAATGTAAATTCAAATTCAAATTTAATTATATTAAATATTATAATTCTAAAACCAATTTTAATTTTAATTACATTAAATATTATAATTTTAAATCTAATTTCAATTTCAATTATGTTAACTATTAAAATTTCAAACCCAATTTCGGTTTCAATTATGTTACATATTATAATTCCAATTCCAATTTCAATTTCAATTACATTACATATAATAATTTCAAATCTAATTTAAATTACGTTAAATGTTATAATTTTAAATCTATTTCCAAATCCAATTATATTTAATATTATAATTTTATATCCAATTTCGATCTCAATTACGTTAAATGTTATAATTCAAATTCAAATTTCAATCTCAATTATGTTACCTAATAATTTCAAATCCAATTTCAATCTCAATTACGTTAAATATTATAATTTTAAATCTAATTTCAATCTCAATTACATTAAATATTATAATTTCAAATCCAATTTCGATCTCAATTTCTTACTTTAATATATTTTTAAAAGAATTTGACATAATCTCCCCTAATTTTTTAAAATTCTCTTAACTATATAATCTATAAAAAATTATAGTGCTTCAATATAATTTTCAAATCTTTGTTTCCAACTTCTAATATCAAACTAACTCTAACAAATACCAATAATCACATTCACAATCACAACCAACCATAATTTCAGAACCAATTAACCTTAACAAATACAACGTAGCATTTGAGAAAGTTATACGAAATATAGTATACATTAAACATTATATAAAAGAGAAACATGCTAACTAAGTAACTATTAAGTCCAAAATTCATAAAGTATAAGTATTGATCTTCATGTTCAATTGGCAATCTAGTCTTTAGGCGCAATGTTGGCAATACGCAAGATTGCATCAAAAAACGTTTAACATATTATGCTAAAGGAATATATAAATAAATAAAAAGAAACCGAATAATTGGAAAGTGAAATTGTACCAAAAAAGTAAATTTGAATAACAAATTTTACTACTATTACAGTGTTAATAAAGGTTATTGCATCAACAATTATATAAACTCTACACGAAAAATATTAATATTAAAAAAATTAAAAAGTAGATTAGCAAATAATATTTAGTAAAATAAAAATAAAAATATTTAAAGTTTGTTATAGTAATTCACATTATTTACCTGTTTTTAGTTGGTTATAAAATTTAGCATCTACAAGCAATCTTTCTTCTCTCTTCACTTTATCTACCAAAAGCAAAGCTCGTATCCAATTTTGTCCATATATCAAGCTTTTAACTACCTTCGAAGTCAACAAACTGTGAAATGAATCAAGAATATGATCTCCAGTACTGAAAGCTGACTCAGAGGCCACAATAGATATAGGTATAAAAAGCACATCTCTAGTTATATGTGCCAAAATTGAATATCTCCTTATATTCAATCTCCACTACTGTAAAACATTAAAACGTGGGTTGCGAGGATTCTCAACTTTATCCATCAAGTATATTTCTACCTTATTCACTTCTTCTAAATCTATATCATCATCTGCAAGCCTAATGTATTCACTCTAGAGGGTTATCGCACCGTATAACATCTTGAATTAATAAGGCGGAGGGGCCACCAGATAGTTGTGACTGTAAAACAAGCATGTTGTTGTTGCTCCCACCTACACTAGTACCACTAGATATACCACATTGTAGTTTGTCACATCATGCACTGTAGGCTTCATAAAGCCTAAACAACAACTTCATGATGAGGCATTTCATTTCTTCAACTTTTACACTGCCTTCATCAAAACATTTTCTAAAAGAAAATCTAGCGAACTGAATTTTGCGCCGTGGATCAAGTAAAGTACTAATTATTAACATCTTATTAATCCTCTTTGTGGATTCTTAATACTTATCAAACTTTAATCTCATATTATTTGCCATGGCTTTTAACGATAAGTCATCACTCTGACTTAATTTTGTCAAGCGAGAATGTATCATGCAAATCTCATTGAAGTAGTTAATAGAGGTCACATTCAATAAAGTACTAAATTTTAATGTCTCTTTAGAGAAAGATTACAAAAATGATACAAAATGCTCAACATTCTCCCAATCTATGCTGACTGGTGCCCCGACCTTCTCTTTTTATTTTTCTCTTCTAAAAAATATCTTTCATATAAATCATCCTCTTCTACCATTATATCAAAAGCATTATGAAATTTCAATGCTGTCGACAACATTAAGTAGTTGAAATTTCACCTAGTTAGCACATCCAAAACTACACCTCATTTGCACTTAATCTTCTCTCTTTCCACACAAATATTAAAGGTTTGCAATCATGATCTGAAAAGATCTAATAGATTTGATTGCATTGCATATAGAAACCAAAATTTCATTTAACTCCTTCAACCCATCTGTCATAATCAAGTTTAAAATGTATGCACAATAACACACATGCATGTATTCCCTATTTATTACCAATTGATCTTTTCTCTAATTTTTTAATCCCTTCATTAGATAAGATATGGAAATATAGTTGGCACTTACATTATCAAATGTTATAGAGAATACTTTTTTAATGCCCCAATCTAATAAACAAGTCTCTATTTGCTTCCTAATTGTTTCTCTTTTATGATTTGAAATATGTGAAAAGCTTAAGACCCACTTATGCAAATGTCAATGACTGTTTATAAAGTGAGTCATGACAATTATATGACTATAATTATGAATGGAAGTCCAAATATCGGTGGTCAAGCTCACTCGTTGCCTACTAACCAAACTCTTCAATAAGTTTTTCTTTAAACCAAACAACTCAACTGCATCTCTTATTATAGTTCTGCAGGATAAGACATAAAATTTGGGAACTGCCACACTATTATAGTAGTGAACCCAACTTTCTCCACAAAACTAAAAGGCAACTCATCCATCACTACTCTTTTAACAAGTTCTTGTTAACATCCTATTTGACTCTATCATCTGGATACAATAATACTACCCTCTCCCTCTACTCCGATAAGTTCTTTACCAAAAACCTCTTGTTGCTCATCAATTACATTTTTCTTGTACTCGGCACATATCTCTAAGTGCTTTGACATACCACTAGTTCCGTGATGTACTGTATGGCAACCAATCAATGTACCACAATTATTGCACTTTACTTTGTCTTTTACAATTTTACTTTTCTTAAAGTGCAATTATGCTTTCGATCTTTGTACTAATGTTTATGGCACATACTTTCTCGTTTTTGTATTAGTGTATAGAGGAAGAAAAAGTTTTTCTTGGTTAATTTCATCCAGCTCACCCTCAAAATTTGATCGTGAATGTAAGTCCATAATATTATTATCTGAACTTAAATCTAAGTTCATCATTTGCAAAAAAAAAAAAAGAGTTCAAATAAACTATAAGTATAATTAATTGAAAGTTTAATTAATAAAATGAAATCAAAACCTTGCATTGATTATTAAAGGACAAAACCAAAACTACAATAAGGAGGAAAATTAATCAATTTTCATGTATAAAAAAGACACTAATACCCTGAGGACTATACTTCAAGAAGGTGGGTTTTATCTTAGTATACTTATATTTTTTAGCCACTCTACATCCAATTTAATTATGTGAGAAAAAAATAATGGGATACGAATACTAAATGAGAAGACCTAGAGAGAAATGAATGAAGAAGAGATAGAGTGAAAGAGTGCTGTTAATTATTGATACAAGAAAAGAGAAAGTAAAAAAAAAAAAAAATTAAACCAAGTTATCAGTAACTTTGAGTAAAATGATTCCAACCCTCTGGTTAAATCTAATAAAATCTAACAACGAAAATAAAAGATCCATATTTTAAGTAATCTTCGAGCATCTATAAGAGATAATCGCTCTATATGTATAATTGTAAGGGAAAAGGGAATGCTTGTTGTCATATCTCCAAGGGTGCCCAAAACTGACTAAAAGTTAGTTCAAACCATATGAAGAAAACTAGATAGGAAAGTGTTGGGGATCTAATATACGTGGGTGTATGTATGTGCAATTATATTTATTGCCTAAAATACGTATCACATACATATTTAACGCTATGAAAACATTAAAACATACAATAAACATAATAAAAAAAAATATATTAATCACATTAATATATTTAAAGGGTTGAGAAATTACATGAACGTGTAAATTTATACACGTATATCATCGGAGTCTGCATGAAGACCAACTCGTTGCTAATTTTAGTCATCAACTCGGTGGGCTTGGCGAGCTAGAACAGCAGCCCTATATTCCAGCACGGGTTTAACTCTTAACCCCAAAATAACTGGTAGTGTGTTTTCTTCCTTTTCTCTAAAATGAAAGAAAATAGAATTTGAAGTAATTCATAATTGCTCCTATTGGCACCATAGAAAAAAATAAAATAATTTTATTTTTTCTATTTTATTTTCCTTTTCTTTTTCTTTTTCTTGGAGACATAAGAAATTGAAACAATTCAATTTCCTTTTCTCTCCATCTCCCGTCGCAAAACACACACTCCCCCATTTCACACACAATCTCACAAATATATATATAATAATAATAAAATAATATATTATATAATATTAATAATAATAATAATATAATATAAATAATGGATGCCAACTATTTAACACTATTAATAAAATAAAATTATATAATATAATAATATATTATAATGAAATATTATTAATTATTTAACAATTAAATAATCAATATGTAAAATGACTATTTTACCCCTCATAAATAGTTACTAAGTCTACCCCTTAGTGGGTTTCACCAAATTTCACACTTGGGTAGACTCAATCGAGGGTCCACAATATGTCATGTGTCATTATACAATTAATAAGTAACCATTATTGACTAATTGTTATATTTAACACTTAAATACAGACACACATGCATTCTCGTGGTAGTGCTGGATATTGCTGGATTATTTAATCCAGCACGTTGCTCCAGTGCACAACGAGTACACTCTATATCGTGGGACTCCCTAGGTTCACGTCCGATCATCAAATGGAACTATTCCATGAGTCCATAAACATTGCCCCACGCGCACGTCACAGATATACAAATCAGCGCGTTGAACCATGTAAGCTAAGGTTACAACGCATACGTATAGTCCTTCCATCATGATATCCTATATGTGCTGGGATATAGATTACCACCATCAAATCCTCTATGTGCTCATCTATATCTTATCTCCAGACTTGTATCTCATTGAACGATATGTGCAAACTCCTTTGCCATATTGTTCCACCCTAGCGAAAACTCTTTCCTGGGATTAATGCTTGTGGCCACAAGACTTTCTGATATACTGTCTCGAAGCATTTGGATATCTAACTCCTTATGCAAGTTGACAGATCCTATATCTGTATACATTGAATTTCATAAGCATCGGACCATACCCACCGACACCCAGCGGTCACACCATGAAAGGTGTGTAACATGTGTGAAACCAAAGTATGATGGATCACTTACAAGCCCACTGTGGCACTCAGGTCAAAGGATCACGTATACTACTCAACTTGAGAGGACCCTCTATTGACGGCTTACATAGGGTGTCTGTTGGAGGCCCTCGTGAGTCTGTCCCATATCCAGTCCTAAATGGATACTCATATGTTAATACGAGCTCTAAGCTCATGGTTGGCTAGGAACAACCATATATACCCTATAGGTACAAAATATGCTAATCTATATAAAAGTATCCACCGACAGACCCATATTGGTAGAAATAGATCAGAGACAATTATTTGAGAACATACTAGTGCAATTAACATTTTCTGGCACCCGATTGCAACTCTTGTAACTATGCAGTTACTAGTATATTCCCAGGTCTATGTCCCATTACAGGCAATGCTCCAACTCTTAGATCTTCGCTGAGTATTATAACCAGCTAACAATTAACTGCGCTAATATTTAACATTTATATCTCTCAGCGTGGTTAACTGTGAGCCCTTATCTAAGCTCTTTTAAATATGATCTGAACTCCTTCAGATCATACAATGTCTGTAATGTTACATTGCATAGTATCATATAAATATGTATTAGCGATTTAATGAGAATATACACATGTATAAATACATAATTATATGTACATTTAAGAATGACACGTAAGCACCAACTTTAATAAAAGAAAAGGGCTTAACCTTGATGAAAACATTGTTAACAATGTAACAAACAAGAGAAAGAAATTGTTAACAATGTATGATCTGAACTCCTTCAAATCATACAATGTCTGTAATGTTACATTGCATAGTATCATATAAATATGTATTAACGATTTAATGAGAATATACACATGTATAAATACATAATTATATGTACATTTAAGAATGACACGTAAACACCAACTTTAATAAAAGAAAAGGGCTTAACCTTGATGAAAACATTGTTAACAATGTAACAAACAAGAGAAAGAAATTGGTTTCATAATTTTACTAGTCAAGACTCAATAGGAATATTAACTTGAATATTAGCTAAGCAAAAAAAAAAATGATGTAAACTAATAAATATCAACTAGAACTCTCATTTAGATTGCATATATACTTTGTTGGCATCCTTAAAATAGTATATAAGCCCTACATCATATTCTAAAATACATTATTGCAGTAACATTGTAATAACTCCTAAACTATAATAACTATCGCGCCGACCCCTTATCAATAAAAGCACTAGCTTCTCCTTACAATTTGTTCACGTTCCTACTCCTCTTTATTAGTAAAAATTTGAAAATTAAATAATTTTTGCTATAACACATTTTAAACTTCTACGTGACTTAGCATCTCTTATAACCACCAATAATTGATATTATAAAAATGTGATAAGTCTACTTTCATATTTGCATGAGTTCACATTTAACCACCCATAAAAAGGTTTAGTTAGGTAAATGTTTACTATCCTAGCATAATAATGAGGAATCTCTTGATTGTTACTCAAATAATCATGGAACATATGCATGCATAATCATCAATAGATCAATTATTTAGGCCCCAATATGGCAAGACTAGAATAGGAAAAATTGAACCTGTAAACCAATCTCAGCTAGACTAGAAGAACATAATCACCAAATCCATACCACACAGAAGCACCAAGTCTATAGCTTAAATAATTACTATAACATTTTATCATATATGCGGCGTGTATATGTAAAATATACATATATATCTATAAATTATTTAAGATTTGTATTCTAACCTATGTAGAATAAACAATAAAGAATGGTAATAGAATAAACAACTGTTGAACAAGCCAAGTTAGCCAACTCAAACCTGTAGGTTGTGGTGGACCTGGTGGTAACTGAGGCTCATTCGACTGTGGCTAGTTGCATCATTGCAAATCGAAGGCTTGTGGAAGGGCGACAAAGATAGAAGGATGAGCTGAGCTCAATCGACAGTGGCGCGGCGGTGTGATTTGCGACAGAGAAAAAATGAGTCCTTTGGGCCGAGAGAAGAAAACGACGGTGGCTGGTTTGATCGTGAGAATTGAGAAGAAAGATTGATGAGTGCAGAGTGGGATTATTTTGGCCTCAAGCCAAAAATTAGTGCAAAATGGTGCCCTTTTTTTTTTTTTTTTGTCTAAGCAAAATGATGCCATTTATACCAATTTTTTTTAAACAAAACTTAAAACGACATCATTTTGGTGTTGCCAAAATGACATCATTTTAAGTCTTTTATTAAAATAAAAAATAGATCGGGTCGGTAAATTTTTGATTTGGTTCAAGAATTTCCTAAATTCGATCCATTCTGAAAGTAAAATTGTCTCGAACATGTTTTGAAACTGTTGTCATTCTCAAACTGTCCCAAAAAATTTAGAATGGGTTGGATTAGGTTGGTCGGGAGGGGAATAGTGTCCACCCCTATTAACTTCACTATTTTTAAAGAAATAAAAAGGTTTTCAAATTTAAAATTTGACATTAATTTAGATATATAACTACTACTAAATTATGTATGTTACCGCAATTTTAATTGATAACTAATTTTAGCTTAACCAAAGAACATTTATTATGACATGGTAAGTTGGACCTTGATTAATAAAAGTTAATACAAAATAAATGAAAAGTAAAAGAGTTTGGTGGAGTCTTGGTAGTCACTCTGACTGTACTAAGTTCATTGGTAGCTTATTGAAGCATGGGTGTGTGGCTCGATCTCAGACACAAATGGTTAGGCTCTACATTAGTTGATGCATTTCTTTTACATGGCAAAATAAGTTATGAATGTACTCTAATTCACATATGAAACTCATATATTAAAGAGAGTTACACGGCAATCTATAATATAAAATGAGGGTCAAGGATGAGCATGTTTTTAAATTAACAATCAATTAATGTGTTCACATTATTTTTGGATAAGAAAAAGTTAAAATCTAGTTGTAGGGGAAGTTATTTTAGAGAATGTAGAATAAAAGACTTAAAGAGATTGTTAAAAACTTGAATTAATAAGGCTACCTTGAAAGAAAATTTTGAATTATCTTCTTAATTATAATATAACATAATTTAAGATATTAAGTGCCATTAATTCAACTAGTAAAATGTCATGTAGTAATAAAAGAAATCTATAATTAAAATTCTACTAACACTTTTTTTTAAAAAAATAAAAATTTTAATTTGCAATGTTGACTGAAATTCTTGAAAATCAAAACTTCATAGAAACTACTTCCTTGTCATTGATAACTCCTTAAATTTATAAGAAGGCATTGTCTTCTTGTAAAGAAAAATAGTCTAACACTCAAATCAATATTTTATCAAAAAGGGGGAGCGTCGTGTGTGAGGAGTGTCTCAAAGATTAGCAGGAGAGTGATGAATGCTTTCAAATGCAATTTTATATAAATGAGTGAAATTAAATAAAGAAAAATTGAATCAATTGTAAATGAGTATCTGTATGTGAATACTGAATATTAAATATAGAATGTAGAATAAATTATTAGCTGGATTTCATGCTTATTTATAGTATATAAATCATGGTCCATATAAAAGTATGAATTAATACATGTATTTAATTAAATCCAAGTTAATTAAGAAATCTAATCTATTTCAAACAAAAAAAAGAATTTAAATAAAATTCTTCTACTATTGAAAAATTATTCTTCATTCAAAATAATAATTAATTAATTAAAATTTAAATACAAAACAAATTTTAATCCTTTCCTACCTTACTATAAAGCCTATGACTAATTTGTGGGATTCATGCATTGGCGAGTTCAGTTACCTAAACAATTAGATCCCAAAATATGGGCTAAGTGCTCTCATAAGTTAGGACTATGCGCAAGCCAATTAGGTCTTATAGATAGTGGGGCCAGCATATGCCCTCCATAAGTGAAGCAGTATGTTATTTTGAGTAGAAATGTTCAAGATGCACTTTTTTGCTTTCTTGACCAGTAAGCGCTTTATGTATTATACTTTTTGCTTCTTTCTATGGTGTTACTACCTCTGACAGTTATGCCTCTCTTGAACGCTGGAGATATTTTTTGGTGTAAAGGATGAATGTATATTGAAGTGCTCTAGACTTTGCAGATTTTCCTAGGATATTATCATTGTAGTCTTTTCATTTTTTATATAATTGCTCTGGAAGCAATAATATTTACTTCTATTTGTAGTTTAATTCCCAAATAATGTCATGTGAAAGAATACTTCAATGTATGCAACAAAATAACCATGTAATCATGTTGGAAAATATTAAGTCATTTTTCGTATACATATGAAATCAGAAAAAATTGACTAAGTATGATTCCTCTATTATAAGCTTATTACTTCTGTTAGATTAATTCTTGTAATTCTTGTAATATACTAATTGACACACAATAGAAATTTTGAAAAGTGTTACTTTAAGAAAATATGATAATCAGAATGTGATATTTAAATAGTCAGAGATAAGATTAAGCGATACTTCCTGAACACTTTTTGTGTTAATCTTGTTTATTGGATACATTCGTGGAATGATTGTTCACCTTCTAAGTGTAGCAGCGTATTTGCCTAAGAAGTTTTTTGTTGAATACTTCATGATTCTAGAAGATGATTTTGAATCTTGACGCTTCTTGTAAAAATGTATTATACTTCTAATCATAAAAATATTTTATAATATTGTACTTCCTGTGCAGGAAGGCTTTTGCTTTCATTGGAAAGTTGATACAGTGTTTCTTTTTTTGGGTAGTTTTTGATATGCTTGCTTCAAAGGTAAAAGCACTAGACCTCTCCAAAAATGTTTTTATATATATATATATGAATGCTTCTATATAAAGGTATTGGACTCTTTTAGAAAAGTCTTTCGATATAGGTGCTTCCTGATAAAGGTGCTAGACTTTTCCAGAGAAGTCTTTTGATATGGGTATTTCCAAGTAAAGGTGTTGAATCATTCTAGAGCAGTTTTTTAATGCTTTCAAAGTTCTTCTAAGGCATATGACTCTTCTTTAATCGTCATAATCCTAAAGTAGGCTCCCCTATATTTGTCTTATGACATAACATGACTTGACTAAAAAAGTGTGCTCAATGAATATGTTTTTAACCATTATATAATGACTTTTATTTTAGTAACAATCTAAACACCTGCTTATGCTTTTAAGGAAGGGTAGCCATTCAGTACACGACCCTTTTAAAAAGGCTTTTAATATATAAAAGTTTTTTGTGAAGAATAAGTAAGTGTTATTTGTAAGATAAGCCTATTAAAGTATGAAAAAGTTAAGTAAAATGATTAGATAATTTAATTGATACTTTCCTGGTTTCGTTTAGGATTGGTTTTCAATTACATGAAAGCATGTGTCTCTTTTGAATGTTGTTGTCTCCAAGTAAGATTTTACTAACTTTTATAGGTTCTGTTTTTGTAAAGGATTCCATCGAGATAAGTGATTTGAAAGGTTCTATCCCCCTCCTAGAGTAGAACTAGAAAGAGGAGGTAAAAGAACAGCTAGTACAAGCTCAGGTTGGAGAAAGAGTTTGAGGATAAGGTATTCTCCCTTTTATCCGCCTCATGGGCTATCACGTTTCATAGTAAAGCTTCTGTAAGAGTCTTAAGATGATTTTGCATAACTTTGTTGTAATTTTTGAGTTACCTATGTGTACTTTTAACTTCTAATTTATAGAGTTAATAATAAAAAGGATTTTTTTTGATAAATATGTTTCCCTTTTCTTTGTGAATGTATTGGTTCTTATGATTGTTATTATCAATGATAACTTTTAAATGTGATGAAGATTTAGTTGATAAATGCTTGATATTGTAAAAAATAAACCAAATAAAGAGATAGAGTATGTGGCTGAGGTTGATACTTTCTTATTTGGAATACATATTACTCATTTAGAAGTATACGTTTTGTTCATAGATGTGATTTTTATTCCATGAGCGACATTTGTGTGCTTCTTTTGAGAGAAAGATATATATATATATATATATATATATATATATATTGGTCAAGGAAAATTTGTTATTGTATTTATAGACTGAATGGTATATTGATTGTGAGGAAAGGTTATCATTGTATTATTTTTGAATGATTGTCTTTCTTGTGTCCTTTTGTCCACAAGATCTATCTTTTGAGATTAGATAGAAGGTTATTCTTCAATCTTTTACAAAATGTTTGCTTTTAGAGATGCTTGTAAGTTGAATGGGAGGTCCGGAGATCTTTGTTTCTATAGGATTTATTATCTGAAGTTAGATGCATGGTCATTCTTATGTTTTACAGTATGGTTAATTTTCAAGAATCCTTGTATTCACAGGTCGGTGAGGGGGATGGTAATGTTAGAGATTCATATTTTTATAGAATCTTTGCTTTTGAAGTTAGAAAAAAAGGTCATTCTATGTTCATTTTTTTAATACGGTCTGTTTTTAGGAATCTTTGCATTTGTAGGATCTGTTATCCTGGATCAAGATGAGAGGCCATCCTCATACTTGTAGAATGATTTTCCTATTAAAGGTTTTTGTATCTGACCTGGTACTTGAAACTAGATCCTTATATTTATAAGACCGATTTTAGGGTAGAAAACCATTCTTGTTTCCATAGAATGGTTACTTCTACTGGATTCCTGTATCCACAGGGTTAGTTATGTGAAATTAGATGGAAGACCATTTTCATATCTATAGAATGGTTTACTTCTAACAAATCTCGTATCCATAAAATCGACTTTAGGGTGAAAAACCATTACCGTTTCTATAGAATAGTTACTTCCATTGAATCCCTATATCCACAAGATTAATTGTGTAAAGGTGGATGGAAGGTCATTCTCATATCTATAAAATAGTTTACTTCCAATGATTCTTTTATCCATAGAATTGACTTAGGGTGGAAGACCATTTTTGTTTTAGTAGAATAATTACTTCCACTAGATCCTTGTATCTACAAGATCAATTGTGTAAAATCGAATGGAAGGTTATATTCTTGTGCTCACAGAATTAACTTTAGGGTGGAAGACCATTCCTATTTTTGCATAACGGTTACTTTTACTGGATCCTTGTATCCATAAGATCAGTTGTATAGATGAATGGAAGTATATTCTCGTATTCACATGATAGTTTCCTTATGGTGATTCTTGTATCTATAGAATCGAATTTAGGGTTGAAGACCAATACCATTTTTGTTGGATGGTTACTCCTATAAGATCCTTGTATCTACAGGATCATATCTTTCTTCAAATAGAAGTCTATATAGGTATTGTGCTCCCTGTGAAGAGAGACTTTATCTTTTTGGGTGGGGGAAGGGTCTTCCAAATTTCATTTCTTATTCAGGGAAGTAATTGTGGATGGTATTTCTAGGGAAGGTGGTTGTTTAGGTAAATAACATTTCCAGAGAAGTCTTTTGTGTTTGAAACAAGTAAGTTAGAGAATACATTAGTACTGAAATAATAATTGATAACTATATTTAATCATAGAACCTTTTTAATTCAAATGTGTCCTATGATGTGGGGATAGTTCACTCTTTATGATTTATAGCAGATAAGTTTTTGGTCTAGGTGCATAATAATTTTATATTGTCTTTCTCGATCCTTGGCCAATTATAAGTTATTAGGAGTTTTGTATTGTTCCACGAGATATTTTGAATATTTTCGGTTGTAAGATCTAGAAATCTGGATGAGAATATAATAGTGAAGTTTTCAGAAGCAACATTGGTAAAGATTTTTCAATTTGCTTGAGTTCGGAAGCAATTGACTTAGGATGGGCTTCCCTGTGGAATCTCGATTCAATTATAAATGGAACTTCTCAAAATATCTCTAAGATGTGAAGAGATGGTAACAAACACTTGAAAAAAAAGAAGTTTAAATAGCAAGTAATCAAGGTATATAATCAAAGCTCTGAGGTAGTTTAAGGTAAGGAAATCAAAATTTAGAAATGAAAGTGTATTTTGTCATTGTTTCCTAATCTGCAAAAAATGATGGATGCAAAATCTCTTGATTTCATAAAGATTAAATTAAAGAATTGTACAAAATTATAAATAGAAAACTCGACAATGAACTCGTTTAGTGGCGAGTTGCTGTAATTGATTCAGATTTTATTCAATTTCTTTTTGTTGATTCCAATTATGGATAATGGAAGGAATTGTTAGGAAAAATTGTTCAGCTCGTTCTGAGATGATCGAAGGTTCAGTCAATGGTAAACTATGACCAAAATGACAAGTTCTGAACGGGCAGTAACTAGTCAAATTTTTAAGTTGTTTCTAATGATTTAGGCAACGAAAAATGGTAAGAATTGCAAGAAAAGTTTTGCCATCCTTTCCAAAATTGATCAAAGGGTTAATCAACGGTGAACTATGGCTAAAACAATGGGATCGATTGAGCAACAGTCAATTTAAGTTTTGGTCAGTTTTTCAATGGTCCGAGTGGCAAATGACGATAGAGGAAATAGGGTTTAGTCGGTTGACCTTTTCTAAATTGATCATAGTGGATTCCAACAATTGATAATGGCCAGTACAATGGTTAATGACAATGAATGGTGATTTCGTGGTGACTATAGTTCTAGCAGTTTATGGTTAAGCATATTTTGTTTTGTCATTATTTCATAAAAGAGGCTTGGTGTAGTGGTTATGACATTAGCCTTCTGCTTAAGAGACTTAGATTCAAGTCCCACCATGGTGTCTCTTATATATATATATATATATATATATATATATATATATTGTCATGCCCTTGACCTAAAAAATTTGACACACGACATCACTTACATTCATTCAATAATATTTCTAAGCACATTCATTTTGATTTCTTTCAAAATTATAGCAATTGAATTATGACTGGGACAATTAGTAAACCGGAGATACGCAGAGTTTTCTCAGAGATTAACACTCTACTACGTCACCAGTAACAACTTTGTTACCGGAAGCCCAGGATATATTCATTGCAAATTCTTACTTAAAATCAATCCATTACTACACTTGGTGAAACTTAAACTAAATCCAACCACACACAATAAAATAATACATAAGTATTTATTCAATAGGGACAAATCAAATATCTTATCCCACGTGTCCCCAAATGAAACACTTAGCAACCTAACAACTTAGGGAACCTAAGGAACAGCAGAAGCCTTGCCAAATCTGCTAAGCACATATATACCTTATTTACCTGAAATCACCATAAACTATAATGAATATAAAACTCAGTAAGCATACTAGTTTTTCATATATCAAAGTACAAATACATACATGTACACAATGCATGTGTATGATATGCTGTGATAAATCAAAATCATAATCTTATCAAATCACATGTCATGTAAGCGCTTACATATTTTTTCAAAATATATTACATGAATACCATCACTCAACTACTACTTAGTAGGACTTACACATCACATATCACATAATGAGCCAAATGTCACTCGTAGGTGACATATCGTATGAGAGAAATAGTACAAGTGAGATTTAAATTACACATATATAATGCTTAAGCTCGAAGGTAAGAGCCAAACCCTCACCCTGATCATCGGTGAGTCCTCTCACATATACCAATAGGCCACCACACGAATGTGATGACTCAATATTCCTTTAGGTACCAATAGGATCCTCCTTACATACAGAACACATAACATATACCAATCCTGAAGGAAAGGCCACACATAAAGGCTCCACAAATCACATAAGATGCCTACTAAGTCAACAGTGAGTTCAAGCATCCTCAAAATACAAAATGTTTCTCATAGACATATTACACTTCAAAGCTTTCTTTGTTAAGCACATTTTATTTTGAAAGCTCACTTTCAAAAAACATGTATGTCCATGCTCAATGTCAATGCTCACATTCATAAACGTATGTCTTTCACATTTCATATCAAATACACTTTGGCATAACATAAACATATTTCTAAGCACATTTACAAAATCATACATAGACAATTATTATGCTTATTGTGATTTCAGTAAAAGTTTAGTATACTTACCTCTTAGCACTTTCAGGTACAAGGCTTAAATCTCCTTAACCTATCAATAGAGATTAATCATTTCATAAGCCTAACAATTCTCACAAAATACTTTAAATAGCTTACAAAATTATACACAATGCATTTATCACATCAAATTGGTCTAAATACTTGGTTTCTCAAAACCTGTCATTCTGAACACTTACACTTAACAAAATTTTCTAATACATCAAATGATGTCCAATTACTCCAAAATCAGACTATATCATTCTCGACTCACATATCCTTCTTATATATGAATATTATATCAAAATTCCTACACAATCCATTCCATACACACCATCGAATCCAAACTACTAACCTGATAGGATCAAGAAATTTATTGAATAGTATTCAATCTCCCAATTTTATAAAATCATATACTAATTCAAAAATTATAAAAATATCACATAATTACTCTTAACACATACCTAAATCCATGATAAATATTTCACTTCAAAATCACTGCCAAAAGTATTTTAAAACTATTTTATACCATAGCTTTAAATATCTGTTAATCAAATACTGCAATAAGCTAACACTCTTTAGAAAATCATAACAATTTAACCACATTGATCTAACTTCTAAATTTTGAGTATATCCTATTAAACATATAAAATTATCATATTACACAAATTCGTAATTTTTGAAGATTATTCAGTAGGCCAAAAATTTTTTGCCACTGTATTATACTGTTCACACAGGAAATTTCTAGAATTTCAGGGTCATTTTGGTAAATTCACTATATATTCAATTTCTTGAATTTTCAATCGATTCAAAGTCTCAGATAATCTTAAACATGTCTAATTTAATATAATCAAAATTCAATACCAGAATTGAATCACAACAATTTATTAAATTTTTGGATCAAGAGACTATCAAATAGAAATGTTGCAATTCATTATGATTTATCAAGCTCTCTATATAGATTATCATCAATTCTCACAATATCTTACAAAATATACATCAAATGCTCAATTATACATATTTTAAGAAATAAAAAATTAAAGGAATTAACTTAATTAATACCAATAAATTGAGAAATAGTTGTGATATACCTCTTAAAATCCAAAATTCCAATTTCTTATTCTTTTTTTTCTTCTTCTTCTCTTTCTCTCCCCTTTCTTTCTCTATTTTCTCACTCTAAAAGGGATAGCTCGACTAAAATGAGAGAATTAGAGTTTTAAAAGTGTATTTTTATACTAAGAGGTTAATTTTTAGTATTTATAAATTTGCCCCTAAAACTTTTAAAGTATTATAATTTGGTCCCTAAAATAAATCTAAAGTCTTATAAATAAACCCAATACTAATAGTATGTCCTTAACCTATACAAACACTAATAATAACAATATATAAATTAAGTATCACCCACATATAAATAAAATACGTATATTTATATATATATATATATAAATACTTATTCTTACCGATTATGAATATTAGGTACTACATATATATATATATATATATATTTTGGTTCCTTATGGTGGTTAGGGTTCTTGGACCCTTGTTTATATTTTGTTCAATTCCTTATGGTGATTCAAGCCTACTGTTTTCTTTTAATTTGACCCATTTATGAGATCTATAGGTTGGTGAATTCAATTACCTAATAAATTGGGTCCAAAAAAATGAGTTAAATTCTCTTATAAGTTAGGTTATGCAAACTAGTTGGGCCTTGTAGGTAATAAATTCAATACTAACAAATAATACGCAGTCATTTATATAATTAAATAAGTTTTTTTAATATTTATTTATTTTTCAATGTTGTATATTTTTAACCCAATTACAGATCGTAATTTTGATTAGAAGTGAAGTAAAACTCAAGACTAACCACTGCTGTTTTGTTTCTTCACATTTTCAATAATAAAATTTGGCGAGAATACCATAACATTTTTATAGAAATTAATAAGTAGTATACCTAAAAAAATAAAAATAAAGAGTCCTTGTCCCTAAAAGATGGGGAATTCAAGATGAACACACATATATCTTTTGTACTATTTTTCGTTTTGGCAAGTTATATACGATTTGCTTGATTCCCAAAAAGAGTTATAACTCTATATATATAATAGTTGTACGTATAAGAAGATAGATATTTTGGTTGTTTGAATAAAGAATTTGAATGGTCAAAAAGACGTCCTTTCTTCGCGCTGAAGAAAGCAAGTCTTTTTATTTTTTTATAAAAGAAGTATGGGAGCGTGTCAAAGTAGGTTTTATTCTCTTATCTCTTTAGGATCGAGTAGCTTCCATAGCAAACGTTTATTCTCTTATCTCTGGCATTAAGAAAGCTATATGATTAGCAGAAAAGTGGACGTTTTCAATGCAATAGCCGCCTTTTCAATTTCAAGTATTGGCCTTGCCTGCTTCTGTTCAGACTTGCATTTTCATTCTTCATATTCGTAACACAGTGAGTTAGAGTGGTCGGTACCCTCTGGAAAATTAGCTGCCACACAAGCGTTGTAAACAAAGCATTGGCAGATTTTTTTTTTTTAACATTAGCTAATAATTACTTGATTTGTTTTATAAAAAATTGACACTTTCCTTTTTTTTTTTTCTTAGTTCAACAACACTACATATAAAAATTAATCATACAAATTTACTTATACTATATGATATGAAATAAAATAACTAAAAAAATAAATAATGTAATAATAATAATATAAGTAAGAGAAAATTTATATGAATTAATTTGTACAGTTTTATTATTTTATTAATAACCAACTTAGAGCAAAACTTAGGTAATAAATTTAACTGTTTCCTCTCATTATCTTATGTTTAACTTGATTATTCAATTTCAAAATAAATGTATGTGTTACAAAAATTTATTAAATAAGTGCACACATAATTTGGTGGGTCCATTCCAACTAAGACTTCAAATTTCAAATTAAGAAAATTTTAAGTAGGACAATTCTAACCTTTAAAAAAAAAAATAGTAGGACGGTTCTCATAAAACCGCCTAATAAAATCATGTTAAGTGTTTTTAATATTTTTCCTGTATTATTATCACCATCACAATTAATTACTTCTAAAATATATGCATTAAGTGAAAAAGTTTGCCCATCCCAATAATTTTATTTTAATAGTAACACTGCACATCTCAAATTATATTTTAAAGGATAATATATTAAATAATTGTTAGAGACAAAATAGTATAAATTTTAAAATTATTCAATATACTATTTCACTATCTAATGATTACTTAACACATCGTTTTTAAAACATAATTTAAGATATGATTTAAAAAGTCTAACATTATTTTTATTTTAAATATCAAATTAAAAGATTGATCTTTATAAAGACAAAAATTTAAGTGAGCATATCACCTTATTAATGCCTATAATCAATAAAATTTCGCCACATATAAATTTAGTTTAAATGTAATCAATTATAGTTGTTATTGACCCCAAAATTTGATCAATTTTGAAGTCAACGAGTTGAATTAATTTCTTATAAGAATAATAACTAGAGTTTAAAAGGAATTAAGCTAGACTGATTTACTCTAAAGATACTGAGAATCCTGAACCAAAGAAAAAGGTAAGGTTGCGCCTAAATTTTTTTGGCGTAGGCACTCTAATGTTTAAGTCAACAACGGTTAAAAAATAATAATAATAATACGAGGGCAAGAAAATAGACGGTAAATAAAAAAAGGGTTTTGACGGTAAGAAGAACTTTGTAGAAAATTTTGCATATTTAAGCGTCAATGCCAATTTCTATGTGTATAAATTAATCTTGATGATGGTGCTTATTATTATTTTGATCCTTCTCAACTCAGTAATTTGGACCCTTTTTATAGAGTTATATTACAACCTTAATATGTAGCTGTAGAATCCTACTAGTGTTAGAAATCAATAGGAATTTTTTTTCTTGGAATAATGTATTAGAGTTTTACACAAATAAGGTTAAACTTTTCTTGCCCTTGTAGGACTCTTGTTGAGATTGTTGGAGTCGTATTTATGAAAGGTATATTGAGTCTTTGATTCTCGATAGCAATTTTGTTTTAGGATGCTTGTGATGACCATGATGGTCAATCAACTCGAGGAGGGTGCCTAAGGACCAGAGACTATGCTAGCAAGGCGAGGACTACAAGCTCGCTTGAGAACATCCATATACCCTTGTAATGTCTGGGCTCAGTCTCTTGGGCTAGTGCTTTGTGAGCTACAACAAATAGGCTGTGCTTTGTAATGATTGGGCCTATAGGTTGGAATTTAAGGGGAACATGAGTTCTTTAGTTTTCAATGTTAACTTGTAAATGTTGAAAACTTTATAAGTATAGTGCGTTGGATTAGATAAATTTTGAAGTGTCTTTTGATGTGATAGGCTAAAGTCCTCGGTTTGTCAATTTGAGACAGTGCTTAGATCCAATGTTACTCTTTTGTAGGAGAATGAGAGCATTGAGTAGTGAGATTCTTTTATGTTAATGGTCATTGGGCCCATATAATATAGTTATGTGTTCATAGTGGCAACGGGATTGATTATTTGAAGCTAGCACCAATGGTGCATTTAATATTTGGCAACCTTTAGAAACATGCACACTTTCAAGTGGCTAAATGAACAGTTGTCCCTTTTTGTTTTCGAATTTGTGATGATGGGACCTCATCTCAGGTTATTTATGTTGATTAAACGGCTAGGGTGTGCCATCTTTAAAGGAATAGTCAATTCAATAAGATGTTTCATCTTTCGAGGTGTTCCAGCCTTTAGGTTTCGACTCAACAATTGTAATCACCTTTGAGAACCATGTGTATAAAGAAGTGGTCTCTTTTATTCTACCATTTTAATTTTCTTTGATGGTTTTCAAGAGAGAAAAAGAGGATTCAACGATTCAAAATCCTTATGAATTTTGCAGTCTATTTTCATTTGTAACTTTTTTTCTATTACACAATTTTTATGCAAGTAAGTATTTCGATGTTGACTTTCTTCCCTTATATTGTTGTCTTGATGTGATTTTTCTATATTTTATTATATTTATGGATTTGTCCTTTAAGGCCTAAGTGCTCATATTGGGACCTTGATTTTGAGTGTTCGCTTGGTTAGTCTGTTTGGGAAAACTTTTGATATAGTGCACTTTCTATTTGTTTAGGTATAAAAATTATGTCTTCAATGGATGAGTCTTAGAACATGTCTGGTCATGAGTTTAGTTGTCGTACTGAGGGCTCAGCTATTGGGAGTAACTCAGCCCGAAAAATAGATAATGAAAGTGCTTAAGAAGTTCGATGAGAGGATTATGGTGAAGTTGTTGAAGGGTCTTAGTAATTATGAACAAATGCTTAATGATGTAATACCCTTTCTAATTTCTCAAGTGCAAGTGGGAACCTTCGCCCAGATAAGCAAATCTAAGAAGAAGAAAAAGAAGTTTTCTCCTTAGACTGAAGATGAAGTCCCTTTGAGTTGGATTGCCCACCTTATCATCCATCGAGTATGCATAAGAAGGATCTTGTTAAACAAAGATTTGACATTTCGAGGACAATTACTTTAAGGGTTCCTTAGAAGGATGAATATGTAAGTGCGCCACTAAATAGGAAAGTGGTTCTTAATCTTTATTTTTTTAATTTAGAAATTAAAGCTGCCTCTTCAGCCTTATTTTGTGTACATGCTGGTTCATTTTAACTTGGCATCGTGCCAGCTAAATTTGAACTCTTGGAGAACACTGGTCGATCTTATGTTATATGGCATAAGGCCAGATTTTGTGACCCTAATTTTTTTTAGCTTAAAGAGTTGTATCAAATTATGACAAATGCTGATCAGTAGAAGGGTTTTCACTACCTAACTGCTTATGGCGGTAAGAATAAGATTATCCCTGTCAATAAATTGCCTTCTAATAAATTTAGGTGGAAATACCTTAGATTGTTTTGCTAATGGGGGGTGGGGGAAAGAGAATGAGGGATTATTTGGTCTTTAGTCATATCCTCGAGTTTTTGTTTTTTTTTTTTCTCTAGGAGAGGCATTTTATCTATCCATGTTCTTGAGCTATGATGTTTTTGTTTTTTCTTCTACTCTTTGACAATTTTTTTGTTCTTATTTTTAGTAACATAATAGTCACCCAAGCCCAAGCTCACAGGGGAAGAGAAGAAACGAGTAAAAAAAGGCTTAGACATACAATACTCTATATAGGGAACTTATTTCTCAGGCTAATTTAGAGGGCACCAGTACTTGTTAGTAAATTAACCAGTTCACCATCTGAAGGTATTTCTTAAGTTTTGAAGTGCCTGAAGATCTTGTTTATTCTGGTTGGCTAATTTTTGTTCTTAATTTTTTGCAGAAATAGGAGAAGAGAATAAACATATTCTTTTTTTATAATGTCCCCTCCCTTAAAGACTTAAAGATGTTGGAGCTGGTGCTTATGTACCATTCCAAGATTGTATGAATATTAATTGTTAATACTTATATAATAAACATTTCGAATAAATATTGTTAATATCATATTTATATGGTATAATGCTTGTAACATTACAGACACTGTATGATCTAAAAGAGTTCAGATTTGGTTTAAAGACGTTTAGACTAAAACTAATAGTTAGAAAAGCTGAGAGTTATAAATACTAAGAATTAACACTGTTAAGAGTTAGCAGGTTATAAGAGTCAGCGAGGTTTAAAGAGTTAGAACCATATCTATAATGGGACAAAGACCTAAGAGTATACTTGTAATGACATAGTTGTAATAGGTGCTAAGAAATGTCATTATGTAAGTATGTCTCAAACACAATGTTCTTGATCTATGATCACCAATGCGGGTCTATCAGTGAATTCACATTATATAGATTAGTGTATGTCTATATCTGACTGGTTCATGTGGTTGTTCTTAGCTGACTATGAGCTTAGAGCTTGTATAGGCATGCTGGTATCCAGTCAGGACTGGATACTGAACAGACTTACGAGGACCTCAATAGATATCCTATTAAACCATCAAAGGAAGGTCCTCTCGAGTTGAGTAGTATTCGTGGTCTTTTGACCTGAGCGACACGGTGGTCTTGTGAGTGATCCATCAGGCTTTGGTTCCACATATGTCAGAGACCTTTCATGGTTTGACCGCTATGTGTCGCTAGGTATAATTCGATGCTCATGGAGTTCGGTGTGCGTAGATACGGGATCCATCAACTTACGTAGGCAAGTTGTATATCTGATGCTCCAAGATTGTATTTCATGAAGTCTTGTGGCCACAAGCATAAACCCGAGAAAAGAGTTTTCTACAGGGTTAAATAATATAGCAAAAGTGTTTGCGTATATTGTTTATCGAGATACGAATTTAGAGATAAGTTTAAGGATGTGCTTACGGGGATTTGACAATACTGATCTATATCCCCACACATCCAGGGTATAAATGATGAAATGATTATACGTATACGTTATGACCTCAACTTGTATGGTCTAACACGCTGATTTATAATATTCGTAACGTGTACGTGGGGCATCGATTACGGATTCATAGAATAGTTCCATTTAACAAATCGGGTGTAGACCTAGAGAATCCCAATATGAAATATACTTTTTGAGCACTTGGATAGTTAAACGTATTGAATGGTTCAATACAGTATAATTCAGCAAATTACTAAGGTTAAGTTAACTAAGGTATATGGTTAAATGGTGGGACTCACTTTAGATTAATTTGGTAACCTAGTAAAGATATAAATGTAATTTTACTTTATGATTATTTAATTGTTAAATAATTAAAATAAATATTTATTTATTTAATTGTTAAATAAATGATTTAACTTAATTATGGCTAAAGGTTAATCATATGGTTAAGTTAAGTTAACTTTACTTAATGGTTAAGTAAAGGTTAACCTAACCATGGTTAAGTTAGTTAACTATGGTTAAAATATTTAAATATTTATTAACTTAAGGGTTAAGTTAAACTAACTTAACCAAGGTTAAATGTTAACTATAGTTAGGTTAAGTTAAATGAAATGCAAATGAAATTCAAATTAGTTTGAAATTTATGCATTAGTATATAAAGGAAAATGAAATTCAAAATTAAGAAGTTTTAAGTTTTTAAATTTTGCAATTTTGGTGGCTATTTCAATTTGAGAAATTGAAATTCTTTGTTTTGTGTTTTAAGTGTTAGAACAACAAAATAAATATATAAATGGTTACTAAATGTAATAACTAAAATAGATTTGTTTTAATTGTTCAAGAGTTGAATAAACGATAAAACAAATTAATTTAATTTGATTAAAACAAATGATAAGTGTTTTTGGTTGGCTAGAAAATTAATAGAGAAATGAAGAACGAAAATTAAAGTGTTTCAAGAGTTGAAAATATTTTCTATTCATCATCTTCTCAAATTAATTTAGCCATTAAAATATGAATTAAATTATTTTTATTCAAGAGTTGAATAAAAGGAAAAATAAATTTAACTAAGTTAAAGAGTTTAACTTTAAATCAAGTTTAAGAGTTAAACTAAATGCTGGATTAATATACTGCTATTCTAGACAATCAAACCCATCCTTATTGATTACTAGGATTGATCAAAGTTTCACTTCATAGTGGATTTCAAGCAAATTAATCCAAAGGCTTTATGGGTTAAATTTCTCAATCTCGCTTTTTATTTGATAAATATGTATTACATGTGTTCATTGTATTAATTTTAATCTTCTGCTGTGCACATATATATATATGAGATATGTATATTTTTTGTATGATGAACACATCCCACATGCAAACACCCTAGAATAATCAATACCCAATAAAAGAGACAAAAGAACCTATTGACCCTGCTTGGCCTTTGCGCAAAGTAGTTGAGAAAGAGTTTTTAAGGAGAAGTCGACTCGAATTCCTCATTTAATAAGAAGAAAATATCTAATAAAGCCTCAAAAGCTAATAAAGGGATAAAGCCAAGCGAGGCTTCAATCATTACTCTTAATAGTCCAACACCTTTTGGTTCAATCACACAATCTCTTCCTACTGTGCTATATCAATTAAGCGGGGATAGTCATGTAGTAGGGGTTAAAAAAGTCTTCGAGCTTGAGACCTTAGACAAAGCATAAGCCAACATTTTTCCATCTATCCGACCTCCAATTCTTAAAGAATAGGAGGTATGTGCACTTGGTGCCTCTAATGAAAGAGGCAGAATGTATGTTACCAATGGAGCATGCTATTATGATGTTGACATGCAACACATCTCAATCCCTTTCCCACAGCTTGAGATGCATTTTAAAGGTAACTTTGTAGTTTTATCTTTTTTCTCTTTGTAGTCCCTTCTCATTTCATTAATTGCTCAGTTCTTTTTTGTAAGGGGGTGTTCACCCTCACTAATCACTATGATGCTCTCTATAAGGTAGTGACAATTGAACAAAGGTCAGCTATGGCCGAGGTTGAGATGGCCAAGTTTAAGGGAGCCTTAAAAGGCCTTAGAAAAAAATGAAAGACATTGAACGCGGGCAAAAACAACTCGATTAGGGTAAAGAATGCTGAGGTAAAGAAAGCTACTAATGTTGGAGGGCTGCAGCTAAGGCATTAATGGTAGAGAATAGGATTTTAGTCCTTGAGTTAGAGATAAAAGAGCTCGAGACCCAACTGGGGGCTCTTCGAGAGGATAGTGTTGGCTTCTTAAAGAGTAATAAAGAGCTAGTTAGAAAGCTCAAAACTTCAGAGCACCAGCTTATCGATAAGGTCTCCAAGGCTTTTGGTAAATTTGTGGGTCTACTCAAGGATACTATGCTGATTTGGACTTCTCTTGGCTAGACGAGCTGTTTGCAAGCTAAAAAGAAGCTAATGAAGAGATCGAGGTTCTAGTTCCTCAGATGATTGAGGACATCCCTCCCCTACCTTTTGATGAGTTTGTGCTAGCGTCCGAGGAGGATTCTTAAGCTGAAGGTGTTCTTGCTATTGTTACTGCTGTTGGAGACCAGCCTCTTGCTCTTTAGTCTCGGGCTTTTTTCTCTTTTCCTTCCTCTACTATCCTTTGTATTCAATTTTTTACGTAAATAAATTTTCACTATTAATGAAAATTCTTCTATTTTTAGCTTTTGTATCTTCAATCTTGCTTGGTTATATCTTGTTCGATCTTGTGTATACTGGTTGTGCTTGTGAATGTCCTTTATGCCTAATAGCACCTGGAGAAATTGTTTGAATGATTAAACTTATTGAATTTCTTTATTTTTATACAAGGACTGCTAGTGTTACTCAAGAAGGTTTTTCATGATAGTGTTACATGACGCTAAGTCAGGATTTTATCTTAACATAAATCTAAAAGTTATCTTGAGGGCTATCTTTGGAATCTTGGTTTGGAGGTTGTGGCAGCCTCATTCCTTGCCCTCCCCGATGATTTCTTAGTTACTTGGGGATGTTTGCGAGTCTTCTTTAGCTTGAGGAGGTCATATGGTGAGTCCCTTGGACATTTTAAGCTATCGTTTTGCATTAAATGTGAATCCTTTTGAATCACATGCTTTTTCGATTAATTATTTTTTCAAAGGCAGTTTAGGTGACGTGGAGGCCTTCTTGGCCCTTGATTGTTAAAAGCTAAATGGCTCTTGATTGTACTTGGTAGTTGAAAAGATATCCTTAGGACTTCATAAGGGCTGTTAGATTTGATCTATGGCTTAGATTTATATAATAATCTAGAAGCCTATTTTAATTAAATTGAATTTTAACTTTTGATGCTCACCTTTTACCAGTTTCCTTTAAAAGGAAGAAAGTGCTAGTATTTTTCTAATAACTGCCATTTTCTCATTCTGATTATTATTTTTACTAGTGATTTGCTTTTTCTTGGCTTATTCTATAACAATAATAAGTTATTGCTTTTTTATTTGTTTTAATGGTCATTCCCTTCTTCCTTGACTTATGCTTGAGATTATTTATGAAATTTTGGGTTTCTGTAAATTTGTATCCATGTTTTGTGTGTTTTATGAATTGTGGTTTCTTACCTGATAATGATGATTTGTTTATTATTCTTCGTCTTTAGGTTGTGTTGGTTTATCTTGCTTGGAAATCTAATTAGACTATTTTCTTCCCTTTTTAAAAATCATGTCAGCCTTAAGTTAATTTGAGCTTTTATAGTTTGAGTGTTCAAACAAGAGCAGTAATTAAAACTAAGCTAATTGATTGTGTAGAGGTGGAGGTTCCTCTAGTTAGGAAGAACAATTGAGGTGGTCAGTTTCAAAGACAGTCATAGAAGGGAACGAGTGTTTGTTTCCATCATTTATATTTTTTTATTCTAAGTTTCAACATTGATCTAGCCTTTGTTTACACTTTTGTAGCTATACAAGGCGAGAGCAATAGTGGGAAGCATGCTCGACATAAGGAGAACTCTATAAAGCCTACTCCTTAAGGAGTTGTTGGAAACTCGCTCGTCGTGGTCAAGAAGACAGTACTACTTTCGTCTCTAAATGAGGTGTAGAGGCTTCAAGGACATCTGCTTAGGGGCTTCCTTTGGTATTTGAGAAAAGGAAAAGAGCGGCAAGTTCATCGGCTCTAATTTGAGGTAGTCTGCCTTAATTTGTAATGCTATATCCTCATTGGGGGTCATCCCAAGGGTCCTCGATCCCGCTGGAGTTCGGCCTTACTCTTCTAAGAGAGGGTTAGCTGACCGAGAGGTTATCTATAGGTTTGTAGTTAGAAATCCTACCACGTTTTCTTTGAATGATTTGTTTGTATCATCTCGGAGTAAGTACGACCCCTGCTCCTACTTTTTAAGAAAGAGGAGAAGTCTACTTGTCCAACTTGTGCTCATCAAATATATGTCTAGGACGTTTTTACTGCTTTTTTATTTGTCCCTTGTGAGTGTGGTAGAGGTGAGCTTATTTTCTTCTCACCCTTATTTAAGTTGGATTTCTCTCATCCAATTGCCTTAATTTTAATTTTCTTCTTTTTAGATGATGTATGGTTTATCTCTTTGCCAAAAAACTATCCTTAAAGGCATTTATAAAGGTTTGATAGCTCTAAGCCTCATAAAGGATTTGGCCAAGGCCAGATCAAGTATAAAGATAAGGAGGTGAGAGTCTTTGAGGCGAAGCTAGAGGAGATGACCACTAAGATAGTTACAACTGAGACTGTTCAGCTCTAAAGATGTTGGACTTGCTGGAAATCCTGTATCCAAAGAAAAAGGTGAGGCTGCACTAAAATTGTTTTAGCGTAGGCATTCCAACATTTAAGTTAGTAATGACTGAAAAAAAGGAAAAAAATAAAACGAGGGCCAGAAAAAATGGGTTATAAATAAAAAGGAGGTTTTTACTGAGAGTTTTGAGGGTAAAGAAAGCTATAGAGCTTTGTAAAATTAGTCTGCGTATTTAAGCGTGAATGCCAATTTTTATATGTAGAAATTGATCTTGATGATTGTGCTTATTATTATTTTGATCCTCCTTAACTCAGTAATTTGGACCCTTTATATAAGGTAATATTACGAGCTTCATATGTAGTTGATGAATTTCATTGGGGTTGAAAACATTAGGACTTTTCTTTCTTGAACTCATCTATTAGAATTTTACCCAAATAGAATTAAATATTTCTTGTCAGTGTAGGACTCTTGTTGAGATTGTTGGAGTCATATTTATGAAAGGCATATCAAGATTGTAATTCTCGATAACAAGTTCATTTTAGAATGCTCATACACAATTAGGATGATCGATCGGCTTAAAAAGGTAACTGATGACCGAGGACAATATTGACGAGTGAGGACTATAAGCCTGTTCATGGGCATTCATATAGCCTTATAATGTTTGGGCCTAATCTCTTGTACTCAAATTTTGTTGACTAAAGTAAATGGGCCCGATCTCTTGTACTTAAGTTTTGTTGACTAAAGTAGATGGGCCCGGTCTCTTGTACTCAAGCTTTATAATGGTCGGGCCTATAAAGGTCAAAATCTAAAAGAGAATAGTTGTGATAATGTTAACAGAGAAGATATAAAATATATCATATTTTTGTTAGATGATCATATTGAGATTGTTCCACTTAAATATTTCACGAAACTTTTTAAATAATATCTTTTTTTTTTTTGTTTTAATGTTTTATTTGATTCTATTTACGTAAAATTTGGGTAAGGGTAGCAAACTTTTACCATGTGGAAAATTAAATTTATATACTTCTTATAACATTTTGTTCAGGTTAAGTAATAATGGTAAGACTATTATAAAATGAGTATTAATAAATTTATATAGTTGAGATATAAAATATGTAATGTAATTAAATTGTCAAGTAGTTGTTAATTTTTTAATTCTCATTAATATGGTATTTGTTAATTTTTTAACTCTCATTAATACGGTATTTATATAATATTAATCAACATTAAACACATTAAATACCACTTACTTAGGATATAAATTTTGTATGAGATTTTATAACATTTCGCAATTTGAGATAACTTATAATATTAATTTTTGTTTCATATTAATACTTCATTTATATAGCAAATCCCTTTTATAAATGGTAGATTTAGTTCATACATATTTTCTAGTATTAATGATAAAGCACATGAAAAATCAGCACAAACATAACTGGACAACAATATTGAACCCTACATATAACAAAGAAATTTATTGATCAAATGCAATGAACTAATCTTCGTGTCGTCTATCTAATGTCACGGAATAAATAATTATAGACTGACGACATTTACGAGGGGGAAGATATACAAGAAAGCAAGATATATATGTATATATAGCCTCTCTGTAGTTTTAGAGTTTTAACAGTTTCGGGGTAATAGCAAACATGGCATGTTTGCTAAATAGATTTCTTGGTTTTGCCCATCCACCCTCGCATGGGAATGGCACTCTTAAGCCCTTTTCTTGTGCTTCTCTTGTTCGGTTCTGGAGATTTTGATCCCTCTACCTTAAAAACAGAAGCACAGCAATGGTGAATAAATAGGGTCATTAAGCAAAATCCTAGATGCGATTGAGACGAAAATAATTTATGGTAATATTGATCACCCAGAAAAAGGTCAATAATATGTCTAATTTCTCTTATATTACACGAACTGAAATGAATTTTAAGGTGACTGCTGAGGGCACTAGGGCAGCATCTTTAGTTATATAGTTTTTTCTGTGTAACTTTTACGGACATCTGATAGAATTTTCAGCTTTTACCCTCGGAAAAAATCATTTTTAAAGAACAGATGAATATTAAGAAAGATCTGGAATTATAAAATAGTTTATTCAGTACTAAGATAAAGATTGTTTATACCTCATTCACGTTCGTAACATGAAGATTATTTTATTTATGGAAACCAATTTTCTAATAGATAATTCGAAACAATTTTTCTGCAAACACATCATAGAAAATGAATGAAAATTCTCGAGAACGTGGGAGGAATTTGAACTCAAGTTTTTCACTTTATGAAAAGCTGTTTTCCAGAACAAATGCCAAACAACATGTTTTTTAAGGGAGGAAACTGCAGTAAACTTTCAGGAAGCAAGGTGAAAACATGGTCTAGGGCTCAACTTAAGAAATGTACCTTTTCACAAATTAAAGATCTCTCTTGTGCTGCTGTATGCTCCTTTTCACTATTTTTAGCTGAAAAAAAAAAAAACAGAAATAAAAACCTTAAATTCCTTCAAAGAATCGAACACATAACATATATAACTAACATTATTTGTTGGTAACCAGTATAATCATGAAAGCAAAACTTACAAAATTTCTGGACAATGACATTAAAAACCCCATTTTATATATCCAACAAATTAAAAACAATCCTCAATAAATATCGAAGATGAAAAATAGACCATATCTTTATAGCCTATGGAATATTATCTTAAAAATCTCATCAAAATCAGTGTTGGTTCGATAAACATCTCTTTGGTCTTTAATAACCGAATAGTTTTCTTATCCTAGATAAAAAAAAGGAAGAAAATTGAAGGCAATAAATTTGACCAAGTAAGCCAGAAACTTACATTCTTTCAGCCCATAGCCATTACTGTGGACACAATATTCCCTGAAACTCGGGGATCCAGGGCCGCCAGCAATGTTATCTTGGCCATCATGAAATGATTCTCCATCACCAGCCTCTTCACGATCCTCGTTATCATCTCTTTCAACTCTTGTAATGCCGGAGCTCTTGTCTGCAGCGGAATAACAAGCAGCGCTACTTTTGCGGCCAGTGCAAAAATAATCAGTTTCATCATCTTTCTTTACATTATCGAGTATCTTTTCAGAGTGGATCGGGCTATTATCATGAAAATTAGGTCCATAGGGGCGTTTGGTTCCAGAATTAGGTCGAGCCGCCCCCTCTTCCGGGTCGATGGTAGACATGCCACAACCCATGGAAGAGGAGACGCGTGAAAATGAAATTGCAGCAAATTGTAGAATATTTATTATCATTAATAATGATAAAAACAAATGCTTATATCTTATGGTTGTTTATTGTTGTAATTTTGTTATTATCTCTATCAAGTTTGCTGTCGGAGTTTTTAGATGAAAATGGTGGATGAAACGAGGGTTACGGGATCAGCTTGATGAAACAAAAAAAGGTGTTGGGTTTTGGTTTCTAATAAATTTGTTGGCAGTTGAAGTCGTTAAGAACCATTGGCTCTCTTATCTAATATTATATGTGTATTATATTTAAGTTATAACGTACTCTCGAAATCTAAATATCTAATTATGCACACCCAATTGAATTACCCAAGTCGTAATGTCTGTATATCTTTTGGTCTAATATAAGATTTCGAGTATTGGAAAGAATTTTATTTTATTTAATTATTGAAGGTAGTTGTAATTTGACAATTGTAATTACGAGGAAATATTTGTAATGAGATAGTTGTATTGAGATATTTGTATAGTTGTAATATGACGGTTCAAATTTTAGGAGAGGTTAGTAAATTTTATTTTCTCCAATTATTTGAGCCGATTGTAGTATAATGGTTTATTTGTGATGAGACAGTTATATTGAGATATTTGTATAATTCTCATTATTATTGGAGGCAGTTGTAGTTTGATAATTGTAATTATAATGAGACAGCTATACTAAGATATTTGTACAGTTGTAGTATGGCGGTTCAAGTCTTGGGAAGGGTTAGAGAGTTTTATTTTCTCTAATTATTTGAGCCAGTTATAGTATGACAATTTATTTGTGATGAGACAGTTGTATTGAGATATTTATACAATTATAATTCTCATCATTATTAGAGACAGTTGTAATTTGACAGTTGTAATTATGATGAGATAGTTATACTTAGATATTTATATAGTTGTAGTATAACAATTCAAGTCTTAGGAGGGGCTATAGAGTTTATTTTCTCCAATTATTTGAGCCAGTTGTAGTATAACAGTTTATTTGTGATGAGACAGTTATATTGAGATATTTGTATAATTATAATTCTCATCATTATTGGAGTCAGTTATAGTTTGATAGTTTTAGTTTGATAGCTATAATTATGATGAGACAACTGTAATGAGATATTTGTACAGTTGTAGTATGACGGTTTAAGTCTTAAGAGGGATTAGGGAGTTTTATTTTCTTCAATTATTTGAGTTAGTTGTAGTATGACAATTTATTTGTGATGAGATGGTTGTATTGAGATATTTGTACAATTATAATCCTCATTATTATTGGAGACAGTAGTAGTTTGACAGTTATAATTATGATGAGACAGTTGTACTGAGATATTTGTACAGTTGTAGTATGACGATTCAAGTCTTGTGAGGGGTTAGGGAGTTTTATTTTCTCCAATTATTTGAGCCAATTGTAGTATGATAATTTATTTGTGACGAGACAATTGTATTAAGATATTTGTATAATTCTCATCATTATCAGAGACAGTTGTAATTTGATAATTGTAATTATGATGAGACAGTCGTACTGAAATATTTGTACAATTATAGTATGATAGTTCAAGTCTTGGGAGGGGTTAGGAAGTTTTGTTTCTCCAATTATTTGAGCCAGTTGTAGTATGATAATTTATTTGTAATGAGACAATTGTATTGCGATATTTGCACAATTAAAATTATGATTAAATATTTGTGATGAGATAATTATACTGAAATATTTATATAATTTATTTGTAATGAGATATTTGTATTAAAAAAAATCTAATTCTGGACGAAAATTTAGGAAGTTAAATTTAAACAACATATATACTTGTCATATAAATTTTTGTATTAAAAAAATATCTAATTTTGCATGAGAATTTAGGAAGCCAGATTAAAACAACATATATACTTGTCATATAATTTTTTGTATTAAAAAAATATCTAATTTTGCATGAGAATTTAGGAAGCCAGATTACAACAACATATATACTTGTCATATAAATTTTTGTATTAAAAAAATATCTAATTTTGCATGAGAATTTAGGAAGCCAGATTAAAACAACATATATACTTGTCATATAAATTCAAAAGCATGTATGTGTTTGGTTTAGGTAAAACAATACTAGCTATAATTGTCTGCGGATACAAATTACCATAAATTTTTAAAATACGGATAATCTCCTTATTTAAACTTTTTGAGATTTAATGATATGTGACAGGTCAAGATTTATATATTTTTTAATTCTAAATTAAAGTTTTCTTTTTCATTCTCTCTCATTTAAATTGTTTTTCTCATTTATTATCTCTCATCTAATAAAGAATTTTTAACCCTTTATTTAATATTAAAAATAAATAGAAATATTTTAGTATTTATTGTGATAAAAACAAAAGAAATCAAAGTCATGTGGAAATCTCCATTTTTGTTTATCATTCTGGCGAGTTTGGGTTTTGTGAGAATGCAGAGTGACGATAACTTCACAATTATTGGTTAGCTTTTTTTTTTTTTTTTCTACAACTATTGGTTAGTTTATTTGTTTATTATATTTCTAAATTTTATTTATTTGTTTGAATAAATATAATTATTACTTGAATCTTTTAAGCAAATTTACTTTACTTTTTGAACAAATATGATTTAGTCTTAGATAGTTTATGATTTTGTTTTTTATTTTTTAACTAAAGCTATCACTTAGTCATATACTTTTTTGTGAGAATTTAATTATCTTTTGCTAAATTGAATTCACATTGAGATATCCCATTTGATTTTGTCTTTATAATTAATTTTCTCGTTCTTAAAATATTTTTCTAATTGATTTTACCTTTATATTCAATATTTTAAACATTTGTTAGACCAATTTTTTGCGTTCAATTTTCCTTATTCGTGCTTCAAATAGTTGCAATTAACATTAGTTCAGAATGTATGGCTGAATTTAATTGGGAACCTAAATTTGGTATGGAGTTTTTATCAAAGTAATTAGTATAGAATTTTTATAATGAGTGTGGGTTGAGATTGAGGTTTAGCATCAAAGAGAGTACTATGATAAAAATAAAAGTACTAGTGAACTCACCTCAAGATAATTTATTTGTAATAAGGCTGGCTTTCAGTCATAGATAAACGAGACAATTTGATAGAAAAATCTAGACTTCAGACAAGAACGAGTTGTGGTGCTCAATTATGTATTAAGTTGAATAAGTAGAAAAATAAATTTTATGTTAATTATTTTGTGGAATCACATAATCATCCTCTTATACCTCAAGAGTGTGCTCATATGCTACCTTTTTAACGAAATGTTTTTGTTTAACAAGCAGTTGAAGTAGATTTAGCAGAATCTAGGAATCCATTAAAATCTGCATATGAGTTAATAGGTAGGCAAGTAGGAGGAAGAGAGTCTCTTAGATACACTAGGCTAGATCAAAAAGGGAGAAAAAGTTGGCATATAAAGAAGTAGGGTATGTGCTAAAATATTTCTCTGAGTAGACTTTAAAAAATCCTTCATTTTTTTTTACTATATACAATTAGATAATGAAGAACAAATCACAAATATATTTTGAGCAGATGCTAAAATGGTTATTGATTATGGTTAGTTTGGTGATGTTGTAAGTTTTGATACAACTTACAAGATTAATAAAGAGACTGTTAATTCTTTTACTGAATTGAATCATCATGGAGAAACAATTATATTTGAGGCAACATTGATGTATGACGAGACTGTTGATTCTTTTATTTAGTTGTTTGAGACATTTTTGTAGGCTATGTCTAGAAAGGCTCCAAAAATAATTCACATACAAAGATGCTACAATGGCCATGGCTATTTTATATGTGATGTCTGATACACATCATAGGCTTTGCACATGGCATATTATGCAAAATGCCATAAAATATGTCAATAATGTGTTTAGAGGTACATGTATAGTGAAGAGTGTCTTATCAATGTTTATACATAGTATGGAGGAAGAAAATGAGTTTTTATTTGCTTGGAATGACATGCTTAATGAATATGATTTGCATAATAATAATTGTTTGAGAAGTATATTTAAGTTGAAGGGGAAATGGGCTTATGTATATGTTAAGTAAGCATGGTCTGTTGGAATGAAAAGTACTCAACTCAGTGAAAGCTTTAATGCAAGCTTAAAAGATTTTTTGAAGTCGGATTTGAATATAACACACTTTTTTTTACACTTTGAAAGGGTGGTCAATGATAAACAATATAAGGAGTTAGAAGCAAAATATGATTCATGTTATAGGTTGGTTAATTTGAAATTTTTTGCTAAAATGTTGGCTTAAGATATAATTTACACGAAAATAATTTTTTAAGAGTTTCAAGATTAATTTGAAGAATCTATTGAGCTACCAATAACAAGTTATGCAATGGATGATGACACTATTATTTATACATTTATTATGGATGATATTAGAATTTGTGATGAGAAATTGTAAGAATAAATTATCTTGCAGTTGTATGATATTTGAGATGAAAGGGGTTTTATGTAGCCATAGTACCAAGATTCTTAGAGAAGTTATGAATGTCAAAGAAATTCTTAGCCAATATATTTTTAAAAGGTGGACTGAATATGCTAGAGCAGGATGTGTGTAAGATATGCATGGCATGATATGGAAGCAGAACTTAAGTTGCAATAGGCAAGTTGATACAGGTTTTTATGCTCAATTTTCACCAAGATATCAAGTACAACTTCTAAAAGTGAAAAAGCATGCAAGGTAGCAAATGAGCATGCAATCAACTTGGCAAGACTAGTTAAAGATACTTTACGTTTGGAAATATGCAGTATTGTATATGAGAAAGATAATGAATTTTCTCTCATAGAAAACACGAGTAATATCGAGTTGGATTGTCTTCAAAATATGATTGTCAAAGCAAAAGATCCAAAAAAGAAATAGCCATCTTGGAGAAGATGTAGATTTAAAGTAGGGGTGGATAATTTCAAGCTCGGGTAGGGTTCGAGAATTTTTTATCCTTACCCGAACTTGATCGAGATGTCGATATGTGTCCCTATAAGGACACATTTCGGGTCGGGACAAATTCTGACGTGACCTCGGGTCGGAAAATCCTAATTTTTTAAAAAAAATTATTTTGAAATGACGTAATTTTGATATGAGTTCGGGACAGGTCGAAATAATTTGAGACGGTTCGGGTTGGGTTCGGGATAGATTTGGGACAATTTGAGATGGTTTGGGTCGGGTTTGAGACGGGTCAAGAATTTTCATTTGAGTTTGGAAATTTCTCGAATCCGACCTGTCCCGTTCAAGATAGAAAATTCTATCCCAAATGAGTTCCGAACCTATTTCTGTTTCCATCTCAACCCAAAATTTTAAGATGAGTCGAATCGAAACAGTTCGAATTTGAAAATCATGCCCACCTATAAATTTAAGAATAATTTAAAGATAATTTTGACAAAAAATAAAAAGAAGTCAACAAATCATCCATAACGATCTCAAATATCTTTGGTGAGTAGCTAAATGATTAACTAATTATTATTGAAATATCTTTAAAATATAAATTTGTTAGTTTGTTTTGAAAATTTCTTCATTTAATTTATTTATTATATTTAGACACCTAGCCATTTATTTTTAGTTGCTAATAGTAGTTCTTATTTGTCGCTTTTCTTTCTTATTGTGTAAGTTGTTTTAATTCTTTTATATATATATATATATATTATATTTAGCATAACAATAATTTTTCATGTTTACGGCAATAACCAAAGCTATTTCAAGGTCTTCAAGTGCTTAATTTCATACCATGAAGTGGCCATCAAACAATTCCCACAAACAAGTTTTCAAGATTTGCTTAAGCAAAATAGCGTGAATTTCTCCTTTAGATTTCAAGGTTCTCAATCTTCAAATGACACCAATTTAATAGAATAAGTGTGAATGTTCATTTGTGATATTTAGTTATCTTTCTTAGATTTAGCTCTCTTATAAATATTAGAACTTATCAAACATTTTATTTGAGTTTATAATGTGCTTATATGAAATATTATTCTTTTAATTTAAATTTATTTTGTGCCATTTTAAATAAATTGTTTGCTATTTTAGTAGTAAAATATATATAGTTTCATGATTTTTCTTTCTTTGGTTGTGGACGATGAAATACATAGTTGATAAGTAGAACATTGTTGTCAAAAGAAAAATATTTGCGTAAATAAAACTGATCTAAGATTTTGTATATATAAATAATTATGTGACTATAATAAAACAAGTTTTGGAGCTTAAAATTATTTTTGTTCCTAAGGGTAATTTTTTTTAATCAAAGTAAAAGAAGAACGAAGGTGAAAAAAGAAATTGCTTTCAAACAAATTGTTTAGAAAAAGACAGTAAAAAGCAAGTCATTTTGTTAAAAAAAAGGGGACAACTTTACCTTAAAATTATAAGAAAAAAAGGGTTAGATTTTTATTTTTTTTTAAAAGTTTAAAAAACATTATTTTATATAAATAAATCTAAATTTAAAAAGACAACTTGATCTATTGGTTAAAAAAAGACAAACTTTTTTGAAAGAGAAAGAACAATTGGGAGTTTTTTTTTAAAAAGAAAAGGTTGGGAGTTCTTTTGTTTATTGTCTATTGTCTAGTCATCAATATTATTTCACGTGACTTTGATTTCTTTTTGTTTTTATCACAATAAATACTAAATAGTTACTATTTATTTTTATATCAAATAAAGAGTTAAAAAATTCTTTATTAAATGAGAGAAAATGAATGAGAAATGAAAACTTTAAATGAGAGAGAATGAAAAAATAACTTTGACTTAGAATTAAAAAAGAAATAAAAAACTAAATAATAGGCATATAATATAACTAGATTAAATAAAAAATTGAAGCAAAAAAAAAAAATTGATTTGCATGACTCATTGTCATTGTGAGGCGAAGTCATCTATTCAAACATTTGAATGATTCACGGCGGTGATGACATTTGAATGATTCACGGCGGTGATGACAAGGAGGCGAGACGGTGAGGTGCGACAATGAGGCGGCCACGGCAAGGTGTGATAGCGAGGCGACAATGGCGAAATGCAACAGCGAGGCAATAATGGCGAGGTGCGACAATGAGGCAACAACAGCTAGGTGACAACAGAGGTGGTGACGTTAGATGAGGACATGAGAGAGTTGAGTGTTGAGAGAAGTGAACTTTTGAAATGAGAGAGTTGAGTGTTGAAAGACGCGGTGAGAGAGAGATAGGTTTTGATTCTTTTGAAATTAGGGTTAGGATTTTTAAATTAAAAAATTTATATAAGAATTTATTATGTGTGAGCAAACTCCTTTTAAGATTTAAGTTTAGCCATTAATTTAATGACACGCGGTAAAAATTAGTAAATTTATTTAAAAACTAATTCTTCGGTTCAGTTTCAATTTTTAAAGCAATCGAATTGAAATTATACCAGATTGTTCGATTTTTATCCCAAAAAAATTAAATAATTTTTTAATATAAAAAAAGAACCAAACCAATCAGTCCAATTCGATCTTTCAAAAAATTGATTAATTTTACCCACCTTTACCATAAACCATTTGAAAGTTTTAGTAATTTTACCAAACTTTTAAATCTATATGCTTGAAGTTAGTTATGAGAACTTCACTTTTGTCTAAAAGATTCTGACACTTGACCTTTTTCAATGCATAATAATAATTATTCTGATTATGCTAATGCGATTGTTGTTTTTCTTTTATTATTTTATAATGCTAATTTTGTTAATTATGTGACTGAATGCTTTAATGTTATTTATTTTCAGTCATGTTCAATTAGATATGTGTTAGAATTTTACTGATTCAAAATAAAAGATAATTTGATTTTGAGTTGAAAATCAAAAGAGAGTCGGATACATGGTAAAGGACGCAATAGAAGGAAAAAAGAAGTGCGAAACGAAAAGTTAGAAGGAAGGTACTGTTTATATGGTTATTATTCACACGGGTTACTATTCATACAAGTATTGTTCATGTGGTTACTGTTCATGCAACGCTCTTATTTTGATTCAAATTGCGTGTTTAAGTCAATTTTGAACTTTTCTTTTATGTTGACTCTTATTTCAATATGGAATAGGATTTTGTAAGACTTTGTAAACACTATATAGATAATTGTAATTCATTAGAATTGTCAATGTATTAACAAGAGAAAAAGTAGAGGGCTGAGGTAGCTCTAAAGCACTAAGTAGATTCTTTAGGAGTTTCTCTGTTGTTGTATTCGTTGGGTTTCTCTTATAAGTAGTTTCTTTAGATATTAAAGAACTGGAATAAAAGAAGCTAAGTTGGTGATCCACCAAGAACATAGGCAGTTATTGCCAAATTATGTATATTCTTGTTTCTTGTGTGAATATTTTTTCTATTTTTTAGTTGATCTTTGTTTATTCTTATTTTTACTTGTAAGGAAAAGCTTTCACAAAGCGCTTAGGATTTTAGAGTGTTAAATACCAGACCTATAATTATTAGAGCATGTCAGAATCCTAAACAAATTGGTATCAAAGTTGTGGTTAAGTTGATACCTAAATGGTGTCAGATTAAAGAGCCTAACCTAATACCTCAACAAATTGGTATCAGAGTCAGGTTCAAATTCAGAGCCAGGTTAGGATTTAAAGCCAAGTTAAGGTCTTTATCAGAGCTATGGTTGAGGTCAATGGCCAAGCATAGGTTGTTCAACTATGAGGACTCAGAAGTGTAGAAGACGAAAGAATAAAGGAAAAGATCAAGAGCCTAGGGTGCAATAGTATGACTGGAAGGCTAAGAATAGAGATGGAAGAGCAATAAGAGAAGAAGGCAAAGAAAGGTGGAGGTGCTGCAATGAGTTTGTAAATAAGACTTGAAGGAATGTATACCAAGGGGAAAATTGGAATTTATCTCACTATTATAGCAAGGTCGAAAGAGAATGTATAGTAAGGGAGGATATAACCATGGAGATATTGTGATAGTGTCTAATCATAATATAATGGTTACTCGGAGAGAGATACATTCAGAATATTTAGAAACCAAGTCATGAGCCTTAAAGGGGTTAAATCTGGACATAAGACTTAATTGGAATCAATGCTTGGTGATTTAATATTGGCTAAGGAGTGGATAGTTCCTTAGAAAAGCTTCTTAAAGAGATAAGGAGGAGTTTGTTAGAATTTTGGTGATTCAAAATCATGGATAATTTGATTTTGAGTTAGAAAGAGTCAAATACATGATCAAGGACGCAATAGAATAACAAAAGAAGTACGAAACAGGAAGCTGGAAGAAAGGTACTGTTCATGATGTTACTGTTCACACGGCACTATCTATTTGGAAAATTCCTATTTTGGTTCTAATTACGTGTTTAAGTCAGTTTTGGACTTTTCTTTTATGTAGACTCTTATTTCAACAAAAAATATGGTTTTATAGGACTCTGTAAACGTTGTATATACTCTTGTAATTCATTAGAATTGTCAATGCATTAACAAGATAAAAAAATAGAGAGTTAAGGTAGCTCTAAAGCGCTGGGAGCAAGCACGGAAGAATACCATAGTATGTTTAAGTGTTGAGCGCATAAACACAAAAAAATACTGAATAAATCTTTTAGGTGTTTCTTTATTGTTGTATTCCTTGGGTTTTTCTTGTAAGAGATTCTTTAGGTATTAAAGAATTAGAATAAAAGAAGTTAGGTTTGTGATCCATCATAGACGTAAGTGGTTATTACCGAACTAGGTATATTATTATGTCTTGTGTGATTGTTTTTTCTATTTTCTTAGTTAATTTTTATTTATTCTTGTTTTTACTTGTGAGAGAAATTTTCCGCAAAACACAAAAGATTCTAAGATACTAAATGCCAAACCAAAAAATATTAGAGTGCGTCAAAATCCTCAACAATATGGTTACTATGAATATGATCAGATTAGTCAACTCCCGGATGATATTCTTGTAGATATTATCAGCCAGTAAGTCTTGTAGATATTAAACTGGAATTATATCATTGGCCATAAATGATGTCTTAAGCATTATCCAAGATGTAAGCGGTTTGAAAAAATCTAGTACATGTAAAATATAAGAAACAAAATTATGTTGCTTCCCTCCTCTTTCCACGTTTTCTTCTTGCTTAACTTTCACAAAGTGATGTTTTTCTTTTAGTTTCACAAGTTATCCTAATGCTTTAGTCATATGTACTCTTTCCTCCTCTCACTTGGTAATTTAGACTTCCAATTTCAGTCTTGTATATTTTATTTATATGGGAAATGAAAATTGTTGCTGCTATTTTCCAAGAGAAACTACTTAACTTTCCTAGTTTTCCGTTCTCTAATTATATATAGCACTCTTATGATCTATTGTTTGTTCGTTTGCAACATATGGGCATTGCAAAATTACGACAACTTACGTTTTAGTCTTGATAATTATTATTTTATAATGAAGTTTGGATCACTATTTGAATTTTTACATCAGACTCCAGGAAGAGTTCTTACTCCGTGTGTCATATCCTGAAATCTACAGAGGTAAGTTACACTTTACATATATCATTTGCAACTTATGATATGCCATCAAGAATTACCACTTTTGGCACTTCCTGGTGTCTGAAGTCATTCAAAAGAATTTCATTCACTATTGATTGCAACAAACATGGTTAGATTTCCAGTCTTCAGTTGTGTGATGTTTTTTTTTTTTTTTTGAATTTGCAACAAACACGAGAACAACTTACGAATAGCACGTGATATCCTGGACAATGCAAAAAGATCTTTCTATTATTAGTTAGATGGTTTATATTTTCTCTACATGGTGTCCTGATTGAGAACACATCTTATGTTGGTGTCCTGAATTATGTGAATGCGATGATTAATTTCAATCCAAGGATGAAGGTTAACTAGGAAAACAACCTAGATATTGTGTGCACCATTTTGTGCTGGGGAATCAATAATAATTCTTATATGCATTGGTACTTCTTTTCATTTATTTGTGAATATTTGGTGATTTCTACAGAGTTTTCAGTTTATTGTTGACGACGTAAAGAGGTTGTATGTTGTATAATAATTGTCACTTGTAGATCCAGGTTTAAAGCATTTTCCAGAAGTCTTGTTTGTTGTATAATAATTCTCTTTAATCATTGTGTAGTAGATGCACTTTTCTGAAGAGTGTTTGAGAATGTATGTGCAGAGTGCCCTCCATTCATGTGTATTACAATTTATTTCAATGTTAGTAACTTAATCATGATTAGCTAGTTCGTATTACTCATGTTAAGCCATTGTCGACTCTTCAGTTTCTTGATTCTTAGGGATAGCCTCCATGTGTCAATCCTTATTTCTTCTTTATTTGGACTAACTTTCTTCTTTATTTTCTAAGGTAAAGCTTCATTACTCCTCCTAATCAAAGACGAGAAGCCTTAACACTGCAGTGCAGTTTATGCTGCTGCCCTACGCTCTACAGCTCTTCCTTTCCTAATGAAGCCAGTCGGGTCCACTACAGATTCTTGTGTTATTTCTGGTGTTGTGGATGTTAATGGTTTTGTAGAAATGTTAGCAGGGCAAGCAAGGCAGAATATGGTGGCTATTTTGGATGTTGCAATGTTGTCACCAGCTTTGACTGGTTTTATATCACTGGCTTAATGTCACTCTTTTACCGAGAAGCACTAAGTTTTAACAATTTGTCTTGTGCAGTCCAGGTCAACAGGTTGAGCAATGTTTGTTGGGGAGTCTGCAGCCATTGACACCAGATGTAGCAGAGGGTACGGAGGACTTGTAAGCAGTGGAATCTATGGTTGTTCATGGAGCGTTTGGTTCAGGTATTATTTGATATCTGCCCATTTTTGGTTTATGATTTATTGCCTCACTCTACTGGATTATAATTAACAATTTGTAAGAAACTAACTACTTTCTACATTTCCGATGACCCCATCATTAACTGATCAATATCCCTTTGTATGTATCAATTTGTTTGTGCTGTGTATATAAATTGGCTTTACTGGTCTGAACAGTGATATATAGTGTTTGACAGCATTGCTTCTTATGGTTGAAATTTACTTGTCTATTTTGCTGTCATATTTCAGGCACCAATGTTGATTCTTTTCAAAGGATTGTATTTTCCTTCTCTTGTATACTTTCTTCGCTGGGGTTTTGTCTTGTTTTTTGATGTTACACGAGTCATCTTACTTGCTTTTTTCTTAAAAAAAAAGTGATTTGCTATTAAAATGGTAATTTTCTTCCACAACACAAGTCATCTATCAAATGTAGAGTGCTCTAATGCATAGTTCTTGTACTTTGTTCGCCGGTACTCTTGGGATTCAGTGAAAGAAATATATACTACAAATACCGCCAGTTTTGTATTTATATATTTTTTAATTCATTAATATCTTTCGATAGTTATCTTTTGAAAAATTATTGTACAATTTAGGATGAATATTGATGATAGGGCAGATCAATATTTATGTACTTTTTTTTTGAAGTACTAATTTAGAATATAATATACTTTTTATATTATTTTATAAATTAATATAATTTTATGAATTTCAAATTAACTTTTATGAATTAATTTATTTTTTTAGCAATATAAATTATGTGTACAGAAATATATAATATATATAAATTAACAAGTTCTTGAACAACACTATATATATATAATTATTTTACCACATCATCAATCATTTTTCTTGCTATGTCAAATGTCACCTAGGCATTACTTTCCACATGGCAACTATTATGTTAGTTGCCATCTAATTTTACAACTTTAACTTTTATTACCACTTAAGAATGTTATGTCAAATGCTACGAAGGATTTTAAGACAAGTATGTGATAAATTTTTTTTAATCACATGTTCTATAACAAAGTGTTTTATTATAATTTTATAATAGAAAATTTTTTGTTATAACAATGTGAGTTAACCTTTTATGATAGAAATATTTTGTCACCTACTTTGTGTGACATGACTTTTTAGTCATGAAAGGCCTATTTTATAGTAGTGTCTATACTAGACCTAAATTTGTCTACATCAAATTTTACACCTGCAAGCTCCAGACACAATTAAGTTATAAGATTATATGTCTTTGAAACTTCAATTGCACATCTAAAAGTAATTCTTAATAGAAGCCATGAAATTGCACATATTCCCTAATACAACATAAAAATTCATCCCAAAAGATCCTAATGAGTAATCTATTTGTATCACAAATTTTTTGGATTTTGTTTTGATGCCAATTATGATTCAACTACTTTTTCGAATGTGACACACAATTGAGAGAATCATAACAAGACTTGCTTTTTTGAAACACTCCTACATTTGTAGCTTACCATAAGGACTAGGTCTATGATCTATCATGATCATGATCATCAATTGACATTAGATTTATCAAAATTTAAGCAAATTCAATAATCTACACTCTTCATAACCCAGTCAATATTATCTTCTTTGGCTTTTATCTTATGTTTATAAGAAGCTCTATTAAAACGATTATAAATGGAATAAAGAAAACTAAAGCCTAAAATATGTCAAGTTTATTTTTAAAAATAAATGAAATAAATAAAGTTAAAAATCTAAAATGATTGGCCGATAAAAAGAAGCAAGCACGGAAGTAGACATGAACATTATGGATAAACCTAAGTTAGTTTGAGCACTTTGAAGAATTTAAGTTTAGTTTTAATTTTTTTTTAAAAGAAAAATCATGAATTATAAGATATTTATTTATCTAGTTAATTTATTAGTTGAATAACATGTCATATGAATTAAGGGTGCCACATTCATTTATTTATGCATAAATATATTATCTTGTGTGATATTAATATTCTAATGAGATTAGAATAAGATTATTATTATATTTTTAATATTAAATTAATTTCATAAAATTGACTTAACCTAATTAATTATTTTATTAATTAATGATTGGTAGAATTCTAATTAAATGAATTAATTAGTATACTAAAATAAAAATTCTAAATTCTAAAATATTGAGTGAGAGAGGATTTTAGGCTTAAGGTCTACAACCTCCGTTATTGGTCCTATAATAAAGTAAATTAATGCTTTATCTCAAACTTATGTGATTTTTTACGAAGGTATTAATTAGAACAAGTTACTAGATAGGACTTCCCTATAACATAAGATTTGATATAGAACTCATGAGAAACTGATTATCCTACAATGACCATTTTAATTGAAAAATATAGAGAATTAAAATAATAGTTGTACACTCAACTTAAGTTGATAGATATCTTCACTATAAAACTCTTGTAAATTAAATCTAAGTATTAAAAGAATTGATAGTTTATTATTATTTGATATGAGATATTTGTTAGGGTATGTGCTTAATGTTATCCCTATTTGTATAAATATTTATTTGATAATATTGATACAATGTATTTTGTTAAATCGCTAATACCCTTTATTAAATGGTAATGTTGCTTGTCACATTATGGACACTATATGATCTGAAAAGGTTTAGATCCGGTCCAAAAGAGTTTAGAATGGTGTTAAGAATTAACAAAGCTGAGAGTAATAAATGCTAACAGTTAGTGCTGTTAAGAGTTAGCCGGTTATAAGAGTGTGCAAGATCTAAGGAGTTAGAACCTTGTCTATAATGAGACAAAGACCTGAGGGTACAGTGACATAATTGCAAAAAGTTGTAATAGAAGTTAGGGAATGTTATTATGTAAGTGTGTTCTCAAACATTATGTTCCTGATCTATTTTCTCAAATGCAGGTCTATCGGTGAATCCCTATCGTATAGATCAGTATATATCTAGATCTGTAAGGTACAAATGGTTGTTCTTAGCTGACCATGAGCTTAGAGCTCGTATAGCCATATGGATTCACGAGGACTCTAATAGATTTCTTCTAAAATCGTTAATGGTAGGTCCTCTCGAGTTGAGTAGTATATGTGATCTTTTGACCTAAGTATCACAGTGGACGGGTGATTCACCACACTTTGGTTCCACGGATGTCAGAGACCTTTCATAGCTTAATCGCTACGTGTCACTAGGTAAGGTCTGATACTTATGGAGTTCAGTATGCGTAGATATGGGATCCATCAACCCACATAGGTAGGTTGTATATCAAATATTTCGAGATTGTGTATAAAAAAATCTTATGGTTGCGAGCAGTAAACCCAGGAAAAGAGTTTCCCACAGGGTTAAACAATATAACAAAAGTGTTTGTTTATATTATTCATTGAGATACGAATCTAGAGATAAGATTGGATGCGCATATGAGATTTGACGATGATGATCTATATACTCGCTCATCCAGGGTATAAGTGATCAAAGGATTATATGTATGCGTTACGAGCTCAACTTGTATGGTCTTACTCACTGATTTGTAATATCCATGACATGTGCATGAGGCATCGATTATGGACTCATGGAATTGTTTCATCTGACGAATCAGGCATGGACCTAGGGATTCCCGCAATATGAAGTGTACTCGTTGTTCACTGGGGTAGAGTACTAGATTGAATAGTTTAATACAGTAAAATCCAAAAAAATCGAATATTTGTTTCAGGAATTCTTGGGGTACGTGCATGTCAATATTTAAGTGTTAAGTACGATTAATTAGATAATAATTGTTGTTGATCAATTAAATAGTGACATGTGGCGCATAATGAGTTCTCGGTTAAGTTAACTCGAGTACGAGTTTAGCGGGACCCATATTGAATTAAATAATGGCATTTTAGTAATTTTACATATCTAATTATTTAAGAGTTAAATAATCAAGATATTTAATCTTATAATATATTAAATAATATGAATAGCTCAACCATGGTTAAAAGTTAACCAAGGTTGAGTTAATAATTTTTTAATTATTATATTATATTCAAATATAAATATATAAGATATTTGATTAAACTATTGTAGTTGGACTTTTTTATTTACATTTTTTATGTAATAGAACTATTGTATTAAATAATTATTATTTTGTACCTAACATCATTAGACAGATCATTTTCCTTTTGGTACTTGATAGAGAAGGGTATATTCAAAATTGTTCCATATATTTATGTAATGCGGATGATGTTATATTAGTTGAGTGTCAGTTAGTGAATGGTTATTATATAATGAATACAACTGGAAATGTAATGAATGTGCAAGATAGAGCTAGTAGTAGTTCAGAAATTTTAAATGAAATAGAATTATGGTATATGAGATTAGGATATATAGGTATGAGATGCCTATCTCGTCTGGTTAAGGATGGTCAGATGCCTAATCTAACCACAGAATCTTATCCAATTTGTAAATCTTGCATTCAATGGAAAATGACCAAATCTCTATTTTTGGGTATTGGACACCGTGCCTCTGATTTATTGGAACTAGTACATGGTAATATATGCGGTACAATGAATCACACTGCAATTGGTGGTTTTCTATACTTTTTACTCCTCATCGATGATTTATCATGACATGGGTACGTGTTTCTTATGACACACAAGTTAGAAATCTTTGAAAAGTTTAAAGAGTATCAACTTGAAGTAAAGAAACAAATCGGCATGTGTACCTTCGATCAGATCGAGGTGGCGAGTACATGAGCAGTGAATGCACAGATTATTTAAAGGAGAATGAAATTCTGGCTCAATATAGTCCTCTAGATACTCCGTAACACAACGGTGTCTTAGAGAGGAGGAATCAGACTTTATTGGATATGGTTCGATCGATAATGAGTTTTATCGATCTTCTATAATACCTATGATGTTATGCTTTGGAAGCTATTGCTCATATATTAAACAGAGTTCTATCTAAAGATGTTCCAACTTTTTCACATGAGATGTTGAAAAAAAGGAAACAAAGTCTTAAGTATTTTAAGATTTTGGGTTATCCTGCTTACGTAAGAGTTGCGCAATAGAATAAACTTCCACATAGAGAGTACAAATTTTGGTTTATTGGGTATCTCAAGAATTTTATGAGATACCAATTCTATGATCCAGAAGAGCGAAACATGTTTATTTCTCGTTATGCCACTTTTTTTAAAGAAAGAGTTTCTCATAGACCGTGGTAATTATAGAAAGGTTGAACTCGATGAAGTCAATTAGAACCAAAATGAATCAGAGATGGAACATCAAGCTCAATTGAGCAAAACGCTTTTAACACACCTTCCACATAGATCTGAAAGGATATCCAGGCCATTTGTTAGGTATGGTCATATACTTGAAAGTGTCCTTAGAGTTTTTTTACTTGAAGAAAATAATCCTTTGACCTATAGAAAGGCGATGTTAGATATTGACTTAGGAAAATAGTAAGATGCCATAAAATCTGAAATTGAATCAATACATCACAATCAAGTCTGGGACTTAGTTGAGCTTTTTGAAGGAATAGTTCATATCAATTGTAAATAGATTTACAAAAGAAAGCGTAGGCTTAATGGAGAGGTTGAGACCTTTAAAGCACGTTTGGTTGCTAAAGGTTATGCCCAGCGGTTTGGGATTGATTATGAGGAAACATTTACACCAGTAGTAATGTTAAAGTCAATTAGGATTTTAATGGCTATTGTTGTATATTATGACTTTGAAATATGGCAGATGGATATAAAGATGGCATTCTTGAATGGATATCTAGAGGAAGAGATACATGAAACAGCCTGAAGGTTTTGTCTCTAGTCAAACAGTTAGTCTAGTGTACAAAATGAAGAAGTCCATTTATGGATTTAAGTAGGCCTCTCGAAGCTAGAATCTTCATTTTGATGAGTTAATCAGAGGGTTTAGTTTCATAAAAAATAAAGAGGAAGCTTGTGTGTACAGAAAGGTCAGTGGGAGCATGATAGTCTTTTTAATTGTCTATGTTGATGACATACTTATCATTGGAAATGATATTGGTATGTTGCAATCAGTGAAAGCCTATATAAGTAAGAACTTCTCTATGAAGGATTTGGGAGAAGCTTCCTATATACTGAATATAAAGCTTTATAGAGATAGAGTTAAGAAGCTGATAGGACTCTCTCAATCATCGTACATTGAGAGTGTCTTAAAAAGGTATAATTTCACTAACTGTATGATAACTAGTGTACCTTTTAGATATGATGTTCATTTTTCAAGAAGGATGTCTACTTAGATAGAAGATAAAAGAGTTAGAATATCTAATATAGTATATGCATCAATTGTTGGAAGCTTGATGTATGCTATGATGTGCACGAGACCTGACATTAGTATAGTTGTAAGTGTTACTAGCCGGTACCAGTCTGATCCAAGTCACAGTCAAACATATCCTGAAATACCTTAAAGGTACAAAGGATAAGTTTCTTATTTATAGAGACAATGACTTATAGGTTAGAGGATACACGGATTCAGACTTTCAGTCTAATTTGGATGATAGAAAGCCTACATTCGGTTATGTGTTTATTCTTAATAGTGCTGCAGTGAGTTAAAAAAGCACTAAGCAGGGATCCACAACTGATTCCACAACAGAAGCAAAATACATCACCATCTTAGAGGTAGCGAAGGAAGTAGTGTGGATATGTAAGTTTGTCGCTGAACTCGGAATAGTTCTAAGTTTAATAGATCATATCCCATTATTCTGTGACAATAATAGAGTCATTGCATAAGTAAAAGAGCCAAAAGCACACCAGAGATCTAAACACGTAGAGAGAAAATACCACATAATTAGAGTCAATGGTAGGTCCTCTCGAGTTGGGTAGTATATATAGTCCTTTGACCTGAGCGCCACGGTGGACTTGTGGGTGATCCACCACACTTTGGTTCTATAGATGTCAGAGACCTTTCATGGTCTGATCGCTATGTGTCGCTGGGTGTGGTCCAATGCTCATGGAGTCCAGTATACATAAATATGGAATCTATTAGCCTATATAAATGGGTTGTATATCCGATAGTTCGAGATTGTGTCTCAGAAAGTCTTACGACCATGAGCAGCAAACTCGAGAAAAGAATTTCCCACATGGTAACACAATATAACAAAAATGTTTGTTTATATTGTTCATCGAGATACGAATTTGGAGATAAGATTGAATGCGCACATGAGGATTTAATGATGTGGATCTATATCCTTGCTCATTTAGGGTACAAGTGATGGAAGGATTATACATATGCGTTATGACCTTAACTTGTATGGTCTTACGCGCTAATTTATAATATCCTTGATGTGCTAATTTGTAATATCCATGATGTGTGCATGAGGCATCGATCATAGACTCATGGAATAGTTCTATTTGACGAATCGATTGTGGACCTAGGGAGTCTCGCAATATAAAGTGTACTTATTGTGCACTGGGGCAGAGTACTAGATTGAATAGTTCAATACAGTAAAATCCAACAAAATCGAATATTTGTTTTAGGAATTCTTGGGGTGCGTGCATGTCAATACTTAAGTATTAAGTACGATTAATTGGATAACAATTGTTGTTGATCAATTAAATGGTGACATGTTGCGCATAATGAGTTCTCGGTTAAGTTAACTCGAGTGCGAGTTTAGCAAAACCCACATTGAATTAAATGATGGCATTTTGTAATTTCACATATCTAATTATTTAAGAGTTAAATAATCAAGATATTTAATCTTATAATATATTAAATAATATGAATAGCTTAACCATGGTTAAAAGTTAACCAAGGTTGAGTTAATTATTATTTAATTATTATATTATATTCAAATATAAATATATAAGATATTTGACTTAACTTGGTTGCCAAGTTTAGTTAACCCAAGTTAACCATGGTTAAGTTAATTATATATATTTTTATTAAGGATATTTTATTAGAAAATATCTATGTATATATGTATAGTTAACCATGGTTAAGTTAAATAAATAGTACACATATGTATATATGTGAATTGAAACCAATTCAAAGGGACTTTTGCATTTTTGGTGGTCGGCCCATTACACTTGGGAAGGGTGAGAAGCTTATTTTGTTTATGTTTTAAGAGTTAAGACAAAGAAAAATAAAACACAACTCCATCTTCATCTCTTCTTCAATTATGCTTAAGTTATTAAAGCAAATCAAGCTTTTGTTATTGATCAAAGTGAGAACAAATAGCTTAAGTGTTTAAACGGTTAAACATAAGTTGGATTCGACTGCTGTCTAGTTGATCAAACCAATCCTGTTGATCACTAGAATTGCCAACGGGTTGTATTTCGGGTAGATTCCCAGTGTTTTAGTCCAAAAGGCTTTAAAGGTAAAATTTTCTCAATTTAGTTTGAATTTGATTAAAAGTATTAAATGTGTTCATAATTTTTTTTAAATGCTTCCACTGTATATATTGATGCGTATATGTAAGTATTTGATACGTATGTATATTTATATGAATACAATTCCACATGTATACACCCTATTATGATCGGAACTAACAATATTAGATAATAATAATAAATTAGTATGTATTAATCTGATTTATGACAAATATGACCATTCTATGAAGGCGTGTTCTAAATGAAAATTTGATTATAAATATATAATTAAATGTAGTTAAAGAAATCTACAAACATCCATTTCATGCATTCACTGTATACAAAAATTTTATATGCTATAAGATAATACATGATCATGTATGAATTTATTTTTTAAAATCATGTCTTCATTCAGTCCACTAGCATTAATTCTTAATCAAAACAAGTTAACTAGAATAACTTTATGGACTGGAATAGGATACTTAAATATTATTCTTATAGTTGAAATACAAGTTTGTCTTAATTGGTACCCATCTAAATCTAATGAAAATATACCCCAAGCTAAAATGATGCTTAGAATAAATGGAAATAATCTAATGAAATGGCTAGATGTTGTATACTAGCTTCTTTATCTTGTTATTTACAAAATAGTATGAGATCATAGCCACAATTGCTGATATGATCTTAGAGATGTTTGTTGATAAAAACAAGAGTTTAAGGCAAGTTGCACTAAAAGAGATCATAAACATTCAGTAAGATGAAGAAACTTTAGTGCAAGATCACATGTTAAACATGACAGCACTATTTTAGCAAGTCTAGGATTTGTGTGGGGAATATAGTGACCAATCTAAGGTTGGGATGATCCAAGAAACCCTGGCACCTTTATTTTAGACTTTCTTGTAAAATATATCAATGAATAAGTTGAATTTGTCATTACTTGAGCTGACGAATTAACTTAGAACTACTAAGGCTATAATAAAACCGAATTGAGTGTTTATTTGACTAAAGACTCATCTTTATCTTCTAATCTTAATCCTAAAGGAAAGTAGTAAGAAGAAGAAGAACAAGCCTAAGAGAGCATTTAACTCAAGATTTATGCAATTTTAGAAAAAGAAAAAGAAACCCAAGAAAAAGTGTTTCCAACATGGTACTAAAGAGCATTAGAAGAGAAATTGTCCAATTCACGTAGCTAAGCATCAATGGCTAAAAGGAAAACTTCTACTTTAGGTAAAATCTTTTTTATTGAGACATAATTAGTAGTTGATTCTACTTATTCCTAAATGCTAGATTTTAAACCATTAATCATATTTGTAGTTCATTATATAGGTTTCAGAAAATCAGCATCTCTTTCTTTTTAGTCAAGTATAAGAAGAGAGGGTAGCCATTCTACTAAGAAAGTATGCATTCATGAGGAAGGGATGAAGATCGAGCAAGCTTACCACATATATGCTTTTCTTTATTCTGTAGAAAAGTGTGATAGAATGACCCTTTATGTAGATAACTTAATGAATTAGAGATCAGTCTAATGCTACGAAATAACGTAATTATTGTAACCAAAGCAGTATAAGTTGTTCATCTTTAGTTTGATAACCTTAGGACTTTAGTATTAGAGGATTGTTTGTTAGTACTAGAACTCAAACGTAATTTGATTTCAGTTAGTTATTTGAATAAATTTGTTATTTTGTTATTTTTAATTTAACTATAGTGATCAAAAGAAATAAGTCATTTATATGTTCTAATACACTAGTTAACAATTTATACTACATATTTCTTAAAATCAACTCATTGCATGATACAAAATTGAATAATGAATATGTTAGGATTTGTGCACACGTGCCATCCCATTATTGTATGAATATTTTATTTTATAATATTTATCTAGTTTATTATTTGTTAAATCGCTAATTACTATTATTAAATGGTTCAATGCTTGTGACGCTATAGACATTATATAATCTGAAGAAGTTCAGATTTGGTCTAAAGAAGTTTAGATCAATGCTAAGAGTTAGCATCATTGAAAACTATAAATGCTAAAGAGTTAGCATGTTATATTGATCAGTGAAGTCTAAGAGTTAGAATCTTGTCTGTGACGGTACAAATACCTGAGAATACATTAGTAATAACATAGTTTCAAGAGTTACAATAGGTGCTAAGAAATGTTATTATGTAAGTCTATTATCAAATTATATGTTCCTAGTCTTAATTCACCGATGCAGGTCTGACGGTGGAATTCTTTTACATAGACCACTGTATACGATACCTAGATGGTTGTTCTTAGTTAACCATGGGCTTACTACAAGTTCGTATAGCATATAGGTGTTCAGTGAGGACTGAATACTAAACAGACTCAATGAGAACCCTAATAGACATCCCATGAAGCTGTCAATGGAAGGTCCTCTTGAGTTGAGTAGTATACGTGGTCCTTTAACCTGAGTACCACGATGGACTTGTAAGTAATCCATCATACTTTGGTTTCACGCATGTCTCAGACCTTTTATAGTGTGGCCGTAGGGTGTCGTTGGGTATAGTCCGATGCTTATGGAGTTCGGTGTGTACAATTATGGAATCCGTCAGCTCACATGGATGAGTTATATATCTAGATGAGTTATATATCCGGATGCTCAGAGATTGTATCTTAAAAAGTCTTATGACCATAAGCAATGAACCCAGAAAAAGAGTTTCCTACAGGGTTAAACAATATTGTAAAAGTGTTTGCATATATTGTTTATTAAGATATGTGTCTGAAGATAAGTTCACGGATGAGCACATAGGGATTTGCCGGTAGTGATCTATATCTCTGCTTTTCTAGGATATGTTGGGCGAAAGGATTATACGTATACGCTATGACCTCAACTTATATGGTTTATTGCATTAATTTGTAATATTCGTGACGTGTGTGTGGGGCATCAATCTCTGACTCATAGAATAGTTTTATTTGACAAATCGAGAGTGGACCTAAAGAGTCCCGTAATATGAAGTGTACTCTATGTGCACTAGGACAGCGTACCGAATTAAATAGTTTGAATCAGAAATATTCCAGCAAATCATACATTTACTTCGGTTTCCCTCCAGTTGTGCACGTATCAAAACTTAAGAGTTAAGTACATTAATTAGTTAACAATTATTTGTTGACCAATGGGATGTTGACACATGGCACATGTGGGCCAATTATTGTTTGATTTGAAAATTACCAAAATGACCTTATTTGTTGGACAAATAATATCATCATTTTATTCATTAAAATCTTTATTGAATGAATATAATAATAATAATATATGATAATATTATTTAAATTAAAATTAAATAATTAATTTTTTATTTCAATTGGCATGTGTTTCTACTATGATTTAATATGATTAAATTATTTATTTAATATTTATTAAATGAAACGATAAGTATAAATGGGTGGCATTTGTTAATGGTAGGTCTTAAGATGTTTCTTAATTATGAGAAAGTGTTTTCTCATTTGGTCTAGATTAAGGCCAAGTTCATTTAAATAATTTTCTATTTTGTTTTGTTTTCATTTGGTTTATAGTAAATAATAATAAACAAAAATTAATGGCAAACATAATAGATGCCATTAAGTGAGAAAATAAAAGATAATAATAAATAAAACACTAATGGCAAATATAATGGATGCCATTAAATGAGAAAATAAAGAAAATAATAAACAAATAAAAGAGCAATTAGTTGCTCAATTAATTATAAAAAATTTGTGCAAGGGACAAAGAATAGAGAGAAGTGAATTTTGCTAAGTGTTAAAAAATTCTCTCAAGTGTTGAGAGCACAAAAACACAACTTCTTTATTTTTCTTCTTCCATTTTTTTGGTCACCCATACTATAAGGTAGAAACAAAGATTTAAGAGTTGAATACTTTGCTGAAAAAACTGCTATTCTAGCTTCCTCAAGCCCACCGTGTTGAGGAACTAGAATTGTGAATGGGTTGCTTTAAGGCGAGTATTTCAGTTTGACAATATACCAAAAGCATAACAAGGTACTATTTCTTAATCTTGAAGTATTTTACATTATGGGATAATATGTAAAATTTATTTGTGTTTATTATTATGAAATTTGTATTTCGCTCATCCGCTACGCATATATGTATGTGATACGTATGCTATATTTAAATGATGGATACAAACTCACATGTATACACCCTAGGTTTAAAATTACTCATAGAATCTAAGCACTATTAAAGGATTAAAATGTTTTCCACTAATATAAAAATATCTATTGTATCTATATATTGATTACATTAGTCTAGGTAGGATCTAAAAACTGGTTAATGATGAACCTTTGATTTCATTAGAGATTGAACTACTGCCAATCTACGAAACTTGTATAGAATGTAAAATAACTAGAAGAACTTTTAATGCTAAAGGTAATAGAGCTACTAAAGCATTAAAATTAGTTTACTTTGATGTGTGTTGGCCTATGAGCATATAAGTTAGAGGGGGTTATGAATATTTCATTACTTTCATTGATAATTATTCTAGATTCAGTTATGTATATCGAGTACTCCTTAAGTTTAAGGCATTTGATAAATTTAAGGAGTTTCATGCAAAATTGAAAAGGTAATTAGGAAAACACATAAAGGTACTTCGATCTCATCGAGGTGCCAAATGCCTCTATAGTGAGTTCAAGATCTATTTGTTAAACAATGAGATATTATCACAATTAATTGCACCAAGGTCACTCTAGTAAAATGGTGTATAAAAAAAGAGAACTATGACTCTTCTTGACATGGTAAGGTCAATGATGAGTTGTTCAACCCTATCCATCTTGTTATGGGGTTATACCTTAAAAAAAACCATGTATTTTTTTAATTTAATTCTATCTAAGTTAGTTCCTAAAACACATATGAAAATATGGATAGGATGTAAACCAAATTTACGTCATATATCTATGTAGGATTATCCAGCTCAGGTGTTAAAAAGAACAATAAATAAGCTGGAATCTAAATTAAAAGTTTGTCTATTTATTGGTTATCAAGAGATAGTTTTTCTATAATTCTTAAGAAAAGAAAGTACTTGTTAGTATAAATGCAATATTTCTTGATGAAGACTATATAAAAGATTTCAAACTTAAGAGTAAGATAGTTCTTGATGAGTTATCTGGGAACACCAGTATTATATGTGATAGAGTTAATAAGTTAGTTCCTAATTCAAATCATTATAACCAATATTGTAGAGTAACAACCACCAGTACTTCATTATAGTGGGAGGATTATTAGATGTCCAGTTTGGTACATATTAATTGGAGAGTCTTTTTAGGAAGTATCTAATGAACATAAATTAGATACCAATAGCTATGATGAAGTAATAGCTGATATAGATGCAGATAACTGGCGCAAAGCTATAAAATTAAAGATGAATTCTATGTACTCTAACAAAGTGTGAAAACTTATAGAAAAACCTAAAGGAATAAAACTCATAGGGTATAAATGAGTTTACAAGATAAAAAGAAGGGCGGACAGAAAGATGAAAACCCTTAAAGTTAGGTTTGTTGCAAAGAAGTACACTAAGAAGGAAGGTATCAATTATGAGGGCACCTTTTTGTCGGTAGCCATGATTAAGTTTATTAAAATTCTCTTATTCATTGCACCAAATCTTAATTATACAATTTGGCAAATAAATGTTAAGATTGTCTTTCATAACGGCAATCTTGAATAAAGTATATGATATAACTAAATGGTTTAATAGTTACAAATTAAGAGCACGTGCTTTATAAATTGTAGAAATTTATTTATGAGCTAAAACAAACATTTAGATCTTAGAACATCAAATTTGATCAATCAATTGAATTATTTAGTTTTGATTAAAATTCTGATGAACCTTGTATTTACAAGAAGATGATAGACAATTGGTAGTTTCTCTAATCTTATATATAGATGATATACTAGTCATTGAAAATTATATATGGGTATTATCACCGATCAAAATTTTAGTTATCTTAGTAATTTAATATAAAGAACTTAGGTAAAGTTAGTTACATCATTGGGTTTAAGTTATTGCGAGGTCGCAAGAATAGAATGTTAGTTTCATCTCAAGCTGTATATATAGACAAATATTTTGTCAAGTTAGCTATGCATGAATCTGAAAAGAGTTCACTTCCTTTTAAACATGGGATTGATCTATTTAAGAATCAGTATCCTAAAACTCTTGAAAGATAGATCATATAAGAGAAATTCCTTATGCATTTGTAGTAGAAAGTCTCGTGTATGTAATGTATTATACTAAACCAAAGATTTGCTATGCAGTTAGCATGGTTAGCATATATCAATCAAATTTAGAACTAGAACACAGGACTACAGTAAAGCATATATTCAACTATTTTTGAAGAAATAAAAATTATATGTTTGTATATTCCAATGTAGATATCATATCTATCGGGTGTACAGATTCATATTTTCAAGCAAATAATGATACTTAAAGATCTATCTTAAGTTATGTGTTCACTTTAGGTGGTGGGGCTATAAGTTAGAGGAATTTAAAGTAATTATATATCACAAACATTATTATGGAAGTTGAATATATAGCTACATTAAAAACTACAAAAGAGGTAGTATAGCTCTGAAAGTGCTTTATAGAGCTTGAAGTAGTGCCCAGTGCTAAGAAGCCTATTATTATTTATTGTGATAATAATTTAGCTGTAGCACGGTTTGAGGAACTGAGATATCACTAGAAAAGAAAATATATTGAGAGGAAATATCATTTAGTAAGGGAGTTTGTACAAAAGGGTGAGATTATGGTATCCAATATTGCATCAATAAAAAATCTAGCAGATCTATTCACTAAGTCATTGCTAACAAAGAGTTTTGAAACTCAAATATATGATATAAGAGTTCAATAGATGCCCGACATGCTTTAGGGTAAGTGAGAGATTGTTAGACTTATTTATGTTATTTTTTATCTTTAAAGCATGTATAATAAACAAATTTTAGATTAATAAAGTTTATTCATACATTTGTTGAGCAGACATTGATGAACCCAAATTTCTAAAGTATGTAATCTTTGTATTATGCATGTAATGCTAATACATAAGGTAAATATTATAGCTTCTTTATAAATTAATCTTATTTATAGTCATTAATGAAAAATGCATTTCATTATGTAAGGCTGTAGTTTTTTTTATTTCTTATAGTGGATGATTTACCTTAATTATTGAAGTGGAGATTTCAAGTAGAAAACTAATGTATATGATACATTAAATAAAACTGCTATGAAATTTTATTTGGTTAACTAAATGTCATTGATTTTAATTTATAAAAGTTTTAATAAGCTAGTTTGACTTTTATTTTGAGCAAGTATTGAAATTACTATCGTGTATTGTATTTTCTAAGTTTTCACAGAGTGAGATTTATATAAACAATTAAAACTTTAATAGTTTGAGGATATAATTTCTTGGGTTGTAGGAACATATATTTGCAAGATGGAATCTACTTAGTAACGTTCATCTAAATTATTTATAGTACTTAATTATTTAAATCTATGACCGTAGTTAATTTCGTAAATTATTTATTGAATGATAATATTTATTGTAAATTTATTTATAAATATAGACATATTAAAAACTTATCATTAGATTATTTAGTGACTTAAAAATAAATAAGTAATTAAAGAGGCAATATATTTTTTTTTGATCTAGATTTAATTATGGACATCAATTAGAGGGCCACTTAAGTAGTTATTATTAGTCTAAGAATAATCTTAATTTAATTAGAATAATTTTAATTAAAATAGACTTTACTTTTATTTACCATAGGTTACCAGAATGTAACATTTGACTTTTAGTTGAATAGTCCGTGGTTAACTTAAAAGAATTGATGGGTCATGAGATGACTTGGCCTAAACTTTTTAAGTTAGAGTTAGAAAGTTCAAAGGTTTGGTAATCCATCTACTAGCTCAAATCCTAACCAAACTCTAAATCTTAATATGAGATGCTGATATACATAAAGGAGGTAGGGAGTAGTAAAATAATCATAAGAGTCATAATTCTTTTGTGCATTTTTACATAGTGTTAACATCAGCCCAAAAAATGCCGAATAGGCTTTTTCTTTTTAGGATTTTTTAGCCCAATTGTATGTTGTAAGCTTATTTAGAAATTTGTGTATAATAGGAAGTTGTATTATATTAAAATTTATTTTCTTGTAAAATTAGATTTTGTATAGGGTTTTACAGTCTATAAAGAGGCTTGATTTCTCATTATTTATATCATCAACTATTTAATACAAATAATACATAAGCTCTTAAGCTTTTTATCCATTTTCTCTCATTTTTATCATTCAATCCAAGACTCTGCATCTTTGCTTGTTGAAACCCCTACAGTCTTATTGTTAGAGCTTCGTTTGTCCTTCTCCAAGAAGAACCCCAGCTCTGCAGCACGCTCGCTATACCATAGTCTAGGTTTAACAATAAACCTCGCTCACTGATAGCCCATGTGCAAACCTCGCTTACTAATAGCTAAGTTTGGTTCTGCCTTACTTACTAAATCCCTTAGTCTCAGTTTCTCATGAATTCAGGGCGAACATCCGTCTAGCAGGACACTGAGCATTTATGAACCCTAATTCCCTTAAGAATTTATAGCATGAACATCTTTTTGGCATGCCCAGTAGGATCACATTCGTTGAATGCCAGTAATAACTAGATAAATGGCAAAGAATCAAATAAGAAAGAAGGGCATTAATCATCCGCGGCCACTCAACCACAGCTTAAAGATATAGCCGAGTCTAAGCAAGATAGGGCGAGTTTGGCCCATGTTGAGGAAGACCTGCTAAACCAATAGTTGGAAGAGATTCACTATAGTACTATTCCATACCTCAAGCCATTTTTCATGGTCGATGTGCAAGAGTTGGTTGCTTAAATTGCCCAGAAGAATTAATAATTTGGTATAATGTTTACAAATTAGATGGTCACAGTTTTTTGACCACTGATCGAAAATAATCAGAATATAAGCAAAAGTATTCTAAAAAACCTCAAGTCGATAAGGTAGAATTAAACAGAGCTGACCGCTCTTATATAGAGTTACCCAAACCCTAAACTACAAGAGCCTCGACGATGATAGGGTTACAACTGTTAGGGTATGTGCTTACGTGCCATCCCAGTTTGTATGAATATTTAGTTTGTAATATTTATACAATGCATATTTTATTAAATCGCTAATATCTTTTAATGAATGGTAATTAAGCTTGTAACATTATAGACATGATATGATCTGAGTAAGTTCATATTTGGTTTGAAGAAGTTTAGACCATTGCTAAGAGTTAGCAGGTTATAATAGCCAGCGAGTTCTAATTAATTAGAACTTAATCGATAATGTCACAAAGACCTGAGAATCTACTAGTAATGACATAATTGCAAAGAGTTGCAATAGAGACTAAGAAATGTCATTATGGAAGTATCTTCTAAAATAAAGAGTTCCTGACCTACGTTCACCAATGAGGGTCTATCGGTGATACACATAGATTAGTGTATGTCTATATCTGTATTGTACAGATGGTTATTCTTAGTTAACCATGAGCTTGGTTGAAGTTCATATAGACATACAGGTATTCAGTTAGGACTGGATACTGAACAGACTCCGGAGGACCCCAATAGACATCCTATGAAACCGTCAAAGGAAGTTCCTCTCGAGTTGAGTAGTATTCGTGGTCCTTCGACCTGAGCGCCACGGTGAACTTGTGGGAGATCCATCATACTTTGGTTCCACGTATGTCAGAGACCTTTCATGGTCTGACCGCTACGTGTCGCTGGGTATGGTCCGATGCTCATGGAGTTCGGTGTGCGTAGATATGGGATCCGTCAGCTCACATAGATGCGTAGTATATCCGAACTTCGAGATTGTATCTTGTAAAGTCTTATGGCCGTAAGCAATCTACCTGGGAAAGGAGTTTCCTACAGGTTCGAACATTATAGCAAAAGTGTTTGCGTAAATTGTTCATAAAGATACGAATCTGAAGATAATAAAGTAATGGATGAAATTATCGGGATTTGACGGTAATGATCTATATCCCGTTCATCCTGGATATAATGACGGAAGGATTATACGAATATGGAGTAACCTCAACATGTATGGTCTGACGCGCTAATTTGTAATATCCGTAACGTGTGCGTGGGGCATAGTTCACGGACTTATGAAATAGTTTCATTTGACGAATCGGGCGTGGACCTAGGGAGTCCCAATATGAAATGTACTCTTTGAGCACTTGGGCAGCGTACCGTATTGAATAGTTCAATACAGTAAAATCCAGCAATTTACTAAGGTTACGTTAACTAAAGTATATGGTCAGATGGTGGGACCCACTTTAGGTTAACTTGGTAACCGAGTAAGGACATAATTGTAATTTCACTTGATAATTATTTAATTGTTAAATAATTCAAATAAATAATTATTTATTTAATTGTTGAATAAATAATTTAAGTTTAACTAAGGTTAAGAGTTAACCATTTAGTTAAGTTAGATTAACTATACTTAATGGTTAAGTAAAAGTTAACCTAACCATGGTTAAGTTAGTTAACCATGGTTAAAATATTTAAATATTATTTTAACTAACTAGAGTTAAATGTTAACTATAGTTAGAATATTTAAATGTTAATTTAACCTAACTAAAGTTAAGAGTTAACTATGATTAGGTTAGATTAAATTCAAATTGAAATTAAGTGAAATTAAGTGTTATCAAATGAAATTAAATTCATTTGTATAAATAAAACAAATGTAAATTAAATTCATAAGGTTTTTGTTAATTTGATTTTGCAAAATTAGGTAAGCCATTTTACAAAGAGAGAAAAGAGAAATTGTCTTCTAATTAATGGATTCAAGAGTTGAATTCATTATTTTCTTTTAAGGCTTTAAACTAATTTAGCAAAATAGGTTTTTGATTAATTGATTAAGTGTTAATCAAAAGAAAAAATCAAGAACACAAGTTTAAGTAGTTAAACAAGTGCTGGATCAAAAGCTGTCATTCTAGATAATCAAACCCACCATTGTTGATTACTAGAATTGATCAAAGACTACATTTTGGTGGACTTCAAAAATCTCCAACCAAAGGCTTCAAGGGTTATTTCTCAATTTCGTTTCTGATTAATATATTATGATTGTGTTTACTGCAATGTTTTAAGCTTCCACTGCTTCATTATATATATGTGATATGTATAAATTGTGATTAAACACAAAACCCACATGCAAACACCCATGAATGTACAACTCCCAACAACAACTAGACTGACTTGTCCTATGGTTTGATCAATATCTTTAGGTGACCAAGAGGGTTGAGTCTACAAACTCAGAGGTCCACCAGAACCAACCAGGGTATATTTTCGTTTACGATCAAGCTGATAACAGATTAATCTGGGAAGTTTACACCAGCATACTATATAAAATCAAGAATAAGTTAGTCAAACTCAATCCTGGCCAATACAATTTGGGTCTATGGGACTTGTGCGACCTATAATTAGTTTTGGGCAACTTGAGGTAGATAAAAATATGTTGGCAAAAGAATTATAAGATGTGGGGATCGAACTAAGGCCTAAGCACGCCTATCTTATAGGAAGCCATACCTTCATAACATTGACACTATTTCACTTTCCTAAATGGATACAAAATTTCCAAATTCTTTCTATTTTTGGGTGAAGAAAATATTACCATATTTGTGCATATTTCTAAGTTCACAATATAATATAGTGAGGTTAACTCATATCCTTTCTAGAAATTGAGATTATTCGACAACTCTCTAACTAAAGCGAAGTCACTTGGTATACCAACTTGGTACCCGAGTTGATTACCAATTGGGAGCAAATAGAGGATACGTTTTATGCTAAATTCTACAAGTCACCCTAAGAGGTCACTTTGGTTGATTTGGCCAAGGTTACCCAAATGCCGGGCGAATCAGTTTCAAAATATATTAGCTGATTCTGAAAGCTTCAAATGCATTGCTAGACGTAGATCTCAAAGGCCAATTCAGTCCCAATGGTGGTCAGACGTATGTCCTTTACTATAAGGAAATACTTTGAGGGGCATCGCTTTAGAGATTTATACGAGTTGGCCACATAGACAATTAGCTAAGAGCGACTTCTGATGAAGAAAGAAAAAAAAATGTGTCTTCTAAAGAGACGTATTACAAGAATCAACTGGAGGTTGCTGCAGTCCAGGCCGATTCAAAAAGTGAGTTGGATGAGTCAGACTGTGATGAAGAAGTATGTTTGGCAAATGTAGTGAATGGAGGGCCATATGAGTGCCTGTGCTGAAGATGGAAACCTTCAATAAGGAGAAGAAGAAATTCAGCAAGAACACCTAGATTGCCAAAAAAATTCATTTGATCTATAAAAATCCAATCAAATCTTATATTGGCTTTTAAAGGACAGACAGATAAAGTTGTTCGAAGGCCACAAAATCCTTCCGGCTGACCAACATGCAGGGAATTACTACTACAAGTGGCATAACTTATGGCGACACAGTACAAATAATTGTATTATGTTTAGAAATGGAATTTAGCGGTTGATCGAGAAAAGCTGCCTTCTTTTTGTTCCAAGGGGAACACCTCTCTTATAGAGATCAACCAATTTCTGATAGCAAGGGTCATTGTTGTTATTCCCTCTACAAAGAGGAAGTTATTAGAGGAAAGGTCATCAATAGGAGTTTGGACCCTTGATAAGCTGAGAATAAAGATTCAAGTGAGCGAATCAGCTATAAAGGCGACCAGAAAAAAAAGGGTAATCATAGTAGAGCCATCTCTGGGCGACCAGCCAACTGTTGAGAAAGCTTGTCTGGTCTGTCTTTAGTGCCAAATGACCTACCAGAAGGTCCAAGCCAATTTGAAAGAAAGGCCATCTCCTTAATGGCCCATGTGGAATTTAAAGCCTCGAGCCAATACGGTCGGCCAATGGAAAAGTTAACAAGCTAAGACAATGTGTGTTTGATCGGCTAGGAATACGCATTCCTTCACAAATCGGGCTAATAAGACATAGAGGAAAAGAATGTAGAGGCATGAACAACTCAGGCATCTTGAAAATACCATCCAGAATTATGATGGCGGCTAAGAAATTGATGAAACTTTAGCCAAAATTAATAGCCTAAATAAAAAGCTCAATGAAAGTAGAGCGCTAGAGGTCCCACAGCAGACTAGGCCGACCAACAGAGGCAAAAACTCTTAAAGGAAAGTTTGGGAACCAGTGACTAGGATGTTTAAGGAGAAATTACCCAATACTAATAGTGATCAAGGCAATCAGGGCGATCTAGACAACCACTTCGACCTTGAAACCCAGAATGATCAACCCAGTGAAGGGGTAATGAGGGAGAATGCCTCAAATGAGACCATCAACATGGTGATCATGTTGCCAAAATTGTTTTAGTCAAAACTAGGGTAGCCATTGACTCTAGATGGCGATGTGGTGGACCTCTACCATATCATAGAGGATGAGCCAAATAAACAAGCATCGCTAACTCTGCCTCATCTAACAGAACACATGACCTAACACATTTGACCCTTATATGTTATGGCTAATCTCAATGGGGTCCATTGTAAAAAGATCCTCGTCAATAATGAGTTAGGAGTCAATATCCTGCCTTTCAAGATATTGAGGAAATTGGGGATCAACAAATGCGACTTAAAGCCTTCAGAGGTCATCATGACCGAATTTACTAGATGTGAAACCCCATCTGATGGATTTCTCCCTTAAAGTCAAAATTGGTCATATTGAGAAGGAGAAAGCGAGGACCAGATGGGAAGGTAGAAACCTTCAAGGCCTGACTGGTAACAAAAGGTTATTCTTAACGATCTATGATTGATTATGAGAAAACCTTTGCGCTAGTAGTGATACTAAAGTCAATGAGGATTTTGTTGACACTTGCAGCATATTATGACTTTGAGATTTGACAGATAGATGTAAAGATATAATTACTGACGGATACCTCGAGGAAGAGATATTTATAGAACTGTCTGAAAGTTTTATATCCAACCAAACCTCTGGTCTAATATGCAGGCTGAAGAAGTCTATTTATGAAATTAAGCAGGCTTTCTGAAGCTAAAACCATCATTTTGATTAGGTAATCACAATGTTTGATTTCATAAAAAATGAAGATGAAGCATATGTGTATAAAAGGGTCAGTGGAAGTATAATAATCTTCTTAATGCTCTATGTGAAAGTACGCTGTGCGTGGGGTGAATGTGTACATTTTAACTTTTAATTACACATTACACATCACACATCATAATTAAGTACAATGGAATATAAATAAACATCTCATTATGCTAATGAGATTTTAGGGAACTCGCCCTTAAAGTATGCTTTACGCAGTTCTAGTTTAGGATTGGGTGGGATCTTTTGAGTTAGAATGATAGCTTCCTATTGTAGAATATTTATATTTAAACAATTCTTGCTTTAGAATTTCTCTCGACCCTTTCTATATAAATTTTACTTACAATTCACTTGTTTGATTCAAATGTAATAAGGCCTATTTATAATATTCCTGGCCGCCCATAGGACCAATGAAAATACAATAAGTGGGTAGCCAAATTACAAGTATGACAAGGCATGAAAAATTACCTTGTCATGCTTGCCAAAGAGATAGGACACTGCTGGTTGAAATTAAAGCAAATTACTGTTCTTAGCTTACTAATGTAAAGCCAAGTCATGCTAAAAGAAAAGTATGACAATGCCTTATATAAGCTTAATAAAATGGTTGGCAGCACATGGTTAATTTATTTTGGCCGAATACAATCACGATAAGTGGCCGAATAAATTAACGCCACCTAAATCAAATGTAATTTGATTTCAAAACATGGCAAAACTACTTAATAGACCAAATTTGTTTTCATGGTTCCATTTATCGAATAAAATAATTTATTTAATATTACTGCTTTTGCAAATTATTTGTTAAGTCAATGAAATTATCCTATGTGTCATGCCATTACTAATTAATGGCATGATATGTGGCATCCAATAGGAAGGTTAAAGTGGCTAGACCCATTTGCTGAGATCCTGGACTTAATACTTTAACCCTATGATATCCCTAAGATGCCTTGAAATAATTTCGATTATTTGAGAACTTCTCAGATTGAACTATTAAATCCGGTGCGCTACCCTAGTGCATAACAAATACACTTCATATAGTGAGACTCCTTAAGTTCACCCCATTTCATCTTACAGAACTGTTCCGTAAGTCCATAAACATTGCCCCACACACATGTTATGGAAATAACAATACGGCACGTTGAACCATACAAGTTGAGATTAATATATATTCGTATAATCTCTTCATTATTTATATCACGGAAGAGTGGAGACATAGATCATCACTGTCAAGTCTCCATATGCTCAACGCTAGAACTTATCTCCAGATTCGTATTCTGATAAATAATATCTACAAACACTTTTGCAATATTGTTTCTGACACGGGAAATATTTTTTTTGAGTGTATTAATGACAGGACCCGACCCGAGACCCTCTACTATAGATCCCAGCGGCCTTGCCAGGCACCCCGACAGAAGTTCCTTCGAACTTAACTGGGTATGTGGAGAAATTCTGCGAGGCGAACCCCTTTTTAGTTATTGTTACTACTAAGAAGGTCTAGTGACATACACAAAAACGACATCTTAATTTTTAAAAAAAAAAGGACAGAGTTTCCCCTGTTTTTCAGAAAATCCATATAAAACCTGCAAAGAAATTTCACTTCTATTTTCAATACATCTCAATTCTACCAATTCGAACCTCCGGTCCTATCCAAATCAAATACAACACAACTCAATTATTCATTTGAATCATAAATAAGCGTAATCATAAAAGTAAAAAGAACGACCACCATAAAATTGAAATCTCTTCTTCGCGGTTTAAAACATACATCCAAATATACATGCCTACAACTATTATGTATAAAGTAAAGGGTGTTATTTAGCACATTTACATATACAAAAATAATCTTCGGATTTGGCCCACTATTCGGCAATAGGAGAATCAGCAGCTTGCGTACCGAGACCTGCACCTGGGAAAGGGGTTTAGAAAATATAAAACACAAAACGGGTGAGCTAAAGGAGCTCAGTGAGTGCAAATAAAATTTCAATAAAATAACATCATGTATAGATAGAAAATTCTAAAGTTCACGCATAAATCATGCTTCTAAAACTGATGTAAAACTGTAAAACGGTTTCTAACATCATATGCTATTGAAATCTTGCCAAGCGGGTTTTATCTACATCTTTAGAAAACTATATTCAGAATTTGTATAATATAATAACTGCTGTGTGCATATAAATGCATAAATGCTATCGGTAAATCACAAACTAGTAAAATTCTCGCTCGACCATTTTCTTTCTAAACTGTACCAATGGTAACCCTAAAGCTCTATACCCACGCAGCGACTTAACTAGCACCGCACACGTGAGTAGGTCACGGGGCACCTCAACTAGCAGTACCCACAGTGACATCTCAAGACATCTCACTGGCTATGCAGCGGAATCCTACATCGCATGCATATAGCAAGACAATACCCCGTACACATAGAGCTACTCATATGACTCAACTTCCCGACTTCCCGAAGTTAGTGACACACCCCCAAGACTTGCCCATGTGCACGGGATATACCGGCCGAGTCTAATACAATCATCACCACTATAATCTGAGGGTACCAATGGCCTTAAAAACGAATGCAAAGATTTTAAAACTGTTTCTCAATTCGAACATGTAAAGGCATGTCTATTAATATGTATCAAGATCATAAATCATGGTTATGCATCGAAAGCTCATAAAACATGCATATTTATTATGCAAAAACATAATAAACGCAAAGTAAAAGAAATGGCAGATTTTCACTTACAACCGCTCCGCGCTCAATTTCGCTCCCGATTTCTGCTCCCGTTAACGCTCTCGATTATCTTCACCTACGCGCCACAAATGACATTTAGAACTAAATCGAATGCTAGAATCTCATTTAAGTACTAAACGCCCTAATTAGCATACAAAGCCCGGATACATACTACTTCCCGATTTTAGTTACGGAGCCATAATCAAAACTAACTCACCATCCGGCGCCTTGAAAATTATTGAACACCTTATAACTTAGTTGGACATAATTGCCCTTCACCTTTCCAACATGGACAATTATGTCCCATTTTCTTCATTTTTGATTTTTCCATCAACCGTATACATTCAATTTACAATATGTACCATTTACACACAACAATTCAATCAAAACACCACTCAATTCCTAACTTTCCTAAAGTGGCAGAATTTCACCCTAGGTTCCAACACATTCCTTTTCTTAATTTCTTGTTCCAATTACAACAAAATCATGCCAATTTCATTTTAAAGCCCTAATTATAACCAATTGAAATCTCTACAACAAAATCACCAAAAACCCTAATTCTCACCTTGCAATTTCTTCAAATTGATGACTCCTTCAAGCTCCAAACTAGAATTCAACTGAATCTAAGCCAAGAATACACATAAGAATGTCAATTGGAGCATTCTTGAAAGTTCACTTATCAAACTCATAAAATAATGCTTTTCTTACCTCTTTTTCTTGAATTTTCACTAATTGAGGCTTCAATTGAGCTTAAGGATTCATATGTAACCTTATTTTAGCTCGATTACACATGAAAATTCATGAAAAAAAACTTGAATAGTCACTGTAGCAGCACCCCCCTTTGAAGCTCGAGTATCTCTCTTTTTTTTGGCTAACTGTTGGTTTTGATCTCTCTTCAAATTTCTACACACTTCTAACATATATATAGTGCTCCCTCAATTGACCATTTTGTCTTTCAACTTACTCAAAACTTCTAATTTGCCATTAATATTTCAAAGAACTAACTAGAACTTCCAACTTAGCAATCCATGAGATTTCTTCTAATTGGTCCATTCTCTAATATATGGATTATGTTTCTCAACAAAGGCTTGTTCCATTCATAACCCTTAAATGGAAATTCATGTAGTAAATTAGGATTTCCTTTTCTAAGCCAATAGAGAAAAATTTCAAAAATATTCTAGGGTCGTCCGGCGCACCGATCGAGTGTGAAATTACCAAATTAGGTCTAATATCTCTCACGTGCACTATAAAGAGAATATTTCTAATAGGGTTAAAATCGAGTAACCCTACAGTGTCTTATTTGCTCTATACTGAAATTTAGGCGCCAATACTACTAATAGGGATTGGATATTACAATTAATCTTAGAGCATGTGGATATGCAACTCACCCATATGAGTTGATGATTCCTATATCTACATATACCGGACTCCAAGAGCATCGAACTATACTGAGCGACATTTAGCAGATAAACCATGAAATGTCTCTAACATGTGTGAAACCTAAGCGTAGTGGATCACTCACAAGCCCACTATGGTACTTAGGACTAGGGACCACGAATACTTCTAAACTCGAAAGGATCATCTATTGACGACTTTATGAGATGTTTATTGGAGATCCTAATTAAGCCTGTTCAGTACCCAGTCCTTACTGAATACCCACATGTCTATACGAGCTTCCACTAAGCTCATGATTTGCTAAGACTAACCATCTGGACCATCTAGATATATACATACACCGATCTATATTAAATAAGGTTCCCATCGACAGACCCGCATCAGTGAAAATAGATCAGGAACATAACATTTGAAAACATACTTGCACAATGACATTTCTTAGCAATATTTGCAACCCTTTGTAACTATATCATTGCTAGTATACCCTCGGGTCTTTGTCCCATTTCAACTAAGGCTTTAACTCTTTAGATTTCGCTGACTCTTATAACCTGCTAACTCTTAGCAGTACTAACTCCTAGCACTTATAACTCTCAGCGTAATTAACTCCTAGCACTGGTCCAAATTCATTTAGACCAGATCTAAACTCCTCTAGATCATATAATGTCTGAAGTGTTACAACCATCTTACTACATATATATAATATTAATAATTTTATTTATAATGCTTATTGTATAAATATTAAATAATTAATATTCATACAATTTGAAATAGCACATAAGCATCAGGTCCAATAACTCTCACTTGCACTAGTGTCATTCATGATGATATCTAATACCTATTATCTCTATGTGTTTCTCAAACACATTAAGAGTTAAGGCCTAAATGGGTCTGCTATATTATTTATAGAATATATCTTAGATACTATTACATCTCTAATAGCCATAAACTTTTCAATTATGTGGTATTCAGAGTCCACATGATCAAAATTTTGGTGTGCCTTATAGCTTCTTGGCTTGAGGAATTACTCCGTTATTATTGCATTTAGTAGGATATAATCCACTGAGTTTGAAACTTTTTCTAAGCTTTGCAACTAACTTATATGTATCCACAGAACTTCTTTTACATGCTTCTCAAGTCGTAACATATTCTGCCTCTAAGGTAGAATCAACTGTGGATATTTATATTGCACTCTCAACTAACTATGCTACTGATGAGAAGAAATTAAATAATTAGATGTAGATATTTTATCATCTGGACTAGACTAGAAGTTTAAATATGTATATCTTCTCACATGTAAGTAATTTTCTCCATGAGTTAGAAACTTATCTATATACCTCTCAGGTATTACAGATATGTTTCATGGTTAATTAATAGTCATCACTCGGATGAGACCGATACCGGCTCGTAACATTTACAACCATCCAGATCTGGGTTTCGTACATAACATGACATACATCAAACTACCTCTAGTTGATGCACATGATATGTTAGACATTCTAACATTTTCATCTTCTTACCGAGGACAACTCTGCATAAAAAAATGAATGCCATATTTAAAAGGTAGATTAACTGTCTCACAGTTATTAAAGTTATACATTTCTAAGATATAGTTTATGTATGAGAATTGGGATAGTGCTATCTGTCTCCTAACTCTATCTCTATAACACTTTATAGCTAGTATACAGAAAGCCTTTCCCAAATATTTTTGTTTGAGAAGTTCTTATTCAGATAACTTTTAACCGATTGACTTATAACATATTAACGTCATTTCCAACATTTAAGTATATTAATTACACAGAGAACTAGAAAGATAATCATGCTCCCACTAACTTAGATGATAGAAAGTCAACATCTAGTTATACGTTTTCTCTCAATGATGCCACAATGAGTTGGGAGAACACTAAGAAAGAGTTCATTGTCGATTCCACCACAGAGGTAAAGTACATGGTCACCTCAGAAGTAGTAAAAGAAGTAGTGTGGATTTATAAGTTTGTCATCGAGCTCATAATTGTTCCAAATTCATTGGATCGTATCCCATTATTCTACGAAAATATTGAGGCCATAGCACAAGCCCAAGAGCCAGGATCACACCAGAAGTTTAAGCATGGAGAGCGGAAGTACCATATAATTAGAGAGATCTTGGCCAGAGGAGATGTAATTATTTGTAGAGTAGATTTTGTAAATAATGTAGCGGACCTACTTACTAAGTCATTAACTCTAAAGTTGTTTGAGAAACACGTGGAGTTTATAGGTATTAAATATCACTATGAATGGCATTAGAGCAAGTAAGATATTGTTAGGGTTGTGCTTACTTGTTATCTTTATTTGTATGAATATTTGATATTTATACGGTGTACATTTTATTAAATCGCTAATTACTTTTAATTATATGTTATTATGCTTGTAACGCTACAAATATGATATGATTTGAAAGAGTTCAAATCTGATCTAAAGAAATTTAGATCAGGGCTAAGAGTTAGTAACACTGACAATTATAACTACTAAGAGTTAGCCTGTTATATAAATTAGTGAATTCTAAGAAGTTAGAACCTTGTTTGTAATGGAACAAAGACATCAAAATATACTAATAATAACATTGTTGTAAGGAGTTGCAATCGAGTGCTAGGTAATGTCATTATGAAAGTATGTTCTTAAATACTTTGTTCCTGATCTATTTTCACCAACTTAAGTTTATTGGTGAATACCTCTTTATATAGATCAATATATGTCAATATCTATAGGGTACAAATAGTTATTCATAGCTAACTATGAGCTTGGTGCTCGTATAGGCATACGGATATCCAATTAGGACTAGATACTGAATAGACTCACAAGGACCCCAATAGACTTTTTTTATAGCTGTTAATGGAAGGTCATCTCGAGTTGAGTAGTATACGTAGTCCTTTGACCTAAGTGCCACAGTGGACTTGTAAATGATCCACCATACTTTAGTTTCATGCAAGTCAGAGACCTTTTATGGTTTGACCGCTGGGTATGGTTCGATGTTTATGGAGTTCGGTATGTGTAGATATGGGATCCATTAGCTCACATAAGGGAATTGTATATCCAGATGCTTCGAGATTATATCTCAAAAAGTCTTATAGCCATAATCAATAAACTCAGGAATGGAGTTTCCACAAGGTCAAACAATATAACAAAGAGTTTGCATATATTGTTCAGTGAGATAAAGTCTGAAGATAGGTTTATGGATGAGCTTATGGGATTTGATGATGTTGATCTATATCCCTGAACATCCAAGATATAGATAACGAAAGGTGTATACATATGCGTTGTGACCGCAACTTATATGATCTAATGCACTAATTTGTAATATCCCGAACGTGTGCATAGGGCATTGTTCACAGACTTATGGAATAGTTCTATTTAACGAGTTGGGCATGGATTTAAGAAGTCCCACAATATGGAGTGTACTCGTTGTGCACTGGGGCAGCGTACCGAATTAAATTATTCAGTTCAGTAATATCCAGCATAACCACGAGATGCACGCATGTCCGTATTTAAATGTTAAATACTTTAATTAGTTAACAATTATTGTTTATTAATTGTATATTAACAGGTGGCACATTGTGGGCCCTTGATTAAGTTTACCCAAGTGTGTGGTATGATGGGACCTACTAGGGGTATACTTAGTAACCATTTAAAAGAGCAAAATGATAATTCAACACATTATTTAATAATTAAATAATTAAAATATATTATTATTATATTATATTATTTGATTATAATATTATTATATATATATACTTGGTGGCCAAGTATATATATATATATATATATTTAATGATATTATATTATGTATTACATATATATGTGTGTGAAATGTGAGAAGCTATTTTTTTTTAAATGAAATTGTTGTTATTGTTCATAAAAAGGTGGCCGGGCAAAGTAAGAAAGAAAAGAAATTTATTTTCAAAAATTGATTTCAAATGTTGAAATTGATCTTCCTCAATTATCTCTATTGGCTACCAATTACAACAACGTAAGTTTTTAATTTATTGATCAGGTGTTGATCAAGGGTAAATCAAATTACTTAGAGTTTAAAGTGTTAAACCTATTTCTAGATATTAAGCTGTTATTCTAGATAGTCAAGCTTACTTTGTTAAAAAAGTTACAGTTGGTGAATTCTCAACCCTTTATTTATATTAATATGTTATTATTTGTGTTTATTATTTGCATTGCATGTATATGTGTGTGTGTGTGTGTGTGTGTGATACATATTTTTGAATAACGAACACAAATACACATGCATACACCATAGTTTAACCGATCCAACAATCTCCTCTTCCCTTGCTTGTGAGGTATCCAATGTTGTAAGTATGGATTTTGAAAAAATGGCAAAAGGAAATTAATATAAGAGTAAGGCCTTGATATCAAAAAGTAAATAAATTAACTTGAAGAGTTATGTCGCCAATAACTTTAACCGATTCAGGATCTAAGATCGGTTTAGTATAGTCATCTAAGAAATAACCGGTCAATAAATGTCGAGTTTTCTTCTTACTTGGGATGTCAGTAGCTATACTGAACTTGGCAGTCACAATTAGTAGTCTCGGATCCATAAAAGAGCTGCTCAAAGAACATCTCCCCTAACCAAAGCTGCCTGAGCCAACCTATTTGGTTTGGCATCCAATAGCCTCCTATCTGTGTTCCAAGATCAATTCCTTTTTTTGTTGATGACTTAAGCTTCTCATTTCTTTTATTTTATGACAGTTAACTTTAAAACAAAAGAATTGTTCAAAGTCAATAATATCTTGAATTACCTTACCCCTTATTTTTGGTTGGTGGACTTGCACAGCACCACCAAGATTAGAGTTAGCTGTAAAGTTATGTAGAGGGAGAATCTAATCTAAATGTAGTAAGAAATAAAGGCCGGCCATTTCCTCGCAATATTTATCAAAAATAGCAAGGTGGCCAGAACAGATGAGGAGATTGGTCAGCTGGAGTTATTTTTGAAGTTCATTATTGACTAAAGTCGTTTCATTTACAAAGCTAAGGTTAAGACGACCTTAGACCTAAACTTATGGTTAGCAAAAAAAAAGATTAGGGTTAGGGGCGGCCTAGACCAACTCAAATTGGCGACTTACCCATTGAGGATGGTAAGTCTTGGTGCCACACTTATTGTTATTACTAGCAATAATAACAACATTGTGGTGAAGATCCTGGAAGTATGGCAGACAACCCAAGATTTGTTCCAGTCAATATTAGAATCAACCTCTTTAGAAGAAGATGATCGATCCTAATAGGATTGGCATGTTTATTTAGGGCAAAAAAAAGAAGGCCTTAGGCGATAGAATAACCTATCATTTAAGGAAGGAGTAGAATAAAAGAAAATAAATATCTTCAAAACTCCCTTGGTCGAGCTACCATCGAATTAACTAAGGTGTATAACAACGAAAGCGACCTTTAGGGGGTTGTGAAGTAGTGTTGAAGAAATGAGAAAAGTAGGTTGAAATCCAGAAATACAGGATTTAGAAGGGACTACTTACATTGGGCAAAGTTGTTTCATCCTTACTTGGGACGATTTTAAAAAGACTCATGTATATATGGGAAAGGAAAAAGGAACCTAAGGCCAGCTTTGTATCGTCAGCAATAGCGATCGCCACCTTCAGGTACTCCTTAGTTATTCTTTGAGAAGGTGTGCATAAGGCATATTTGCTTAGCTAGAATAATAAAAAGATGATATATTCTACTCTAGAAAGGGTGGCATATTTTTCCTTAAACTTAGTCATAAACTTTTCAAAACTAGCATCTGACCTAGAAAAGAATAAGTCAACATCATTAACTAAAAGATCAGCATTGATATCAACCTCGTGCACATGAATATTGAATAGGATGGCCAAATTGTAAAGTGTTGGGGACATATAGCCAAATCTAAAATAGAATGTATTAAGGGCTCTAAACCAAAAAAGTAAAGCGGCAGATATTAAACCATTATTAAGGGGTATTTAATACCTAGATAGTTGAATTAAGTTATAAACCACAGTTAATTTCCATATAGGATCAAAGTAATGTTCCAAGTGATTTAACTAGCTAGTATAGTCACTAGATGGTTTTGACCATGACCTAATTAACTTGGAGGTCATCCAGACAGACATATAGTGAGACTGACTAAACCTTAATGGGTCGTTCCTATGGGTAGGAAAATAATCAAAATAGTCTGAAATAATAGAAGAATTATATGGACCTAGAATGTATTAGGAGGAGTCGGCTTTATAAGATAATACCTTATAGATGACTTGCTCGTCGATCGATCAACATTTTGCAAGGAGGTCCAAAGGTGTTTCTACTACCTTGGTTAATTTTGATTTCTTTAAGTGAGAAAGAGTAGTTGATTTTAAAGCCATTATGAGTACTACAAATAAAAAGTTATAAGAACTTAAACAAATTTTAAAAGAAAATACAATGAGTTAAAAGATCAAAAGTAAAAAAGCATTAGAATTTACCTTGAAAAGGTGAAAGAATCTATTGCAGAGTCATGAACGGTTGAAGGCTTTTGCTTTGAAGGTTGAGAGAATAAGATGCTTGAGAGTAAAAAGTGAAAAGTAAAATGAAGGAGTCTCTTTCTTATAGTAGCCTAAGGGCGGTTGAAATAAAGGGTCGCTCTTCAACAGTTGGGCATTTAATGATGGGACATTTATATTTTAAAAATTATTAAGGCAATGATTAGATCATTATTAATAACTGTTAGTAATTAATAACATGATGGTTACTAACAATTATGACAGTTAAGAAGATGAAGAGGCATTGATGAAGATAACTCATGAAGATTCTAAATATGGAGAAATCGACTTAAACATCTTTAGTAAGTCAATACTTGGAAATTGGAGAGAAATGTTATGAGTCGGGTCAATTTCATTAAAAAGACCTTGATGGATGAATCAACGGCAGATCTCATTGAAGGTGATTTTATGATAGCTTAAAAGACTCAGATTAACCATTTAACTTAGAGGACAAAGTCTGGATATTTGGGGCAATTTCTTGTCTTTTAGAAGATTGGTGGGCGATCCTTTGAATCATATTGACATTTTGAAATGATTGGGGCGATCTTAGTATAGGAATAATACAAGGGTTCAATTTGGATACAACCAATTCTTAAGTATTTATTGAGAGATCACCAGAAGGCAATTTATAAACTAGGTTTGAGCGATTAATAACTACCAGGCAATTGAAGGTGTCCAAGTGATAGCTAGGGGATTTGAGAAGGCGTAGTAGAAGCAGGGCGATTTTCATCGATGCTATGAGATTTTTGAAGACAAAGCACGAGTCCAAGAAACCAACTGAAGCGATTTCTAAGTGTCTTGGTAGAGTCTGAGTGACCAAAGAAACTAGCTGGGGTGACTTCTAGGGGTCTTGATAGAGTTTGGGCGATTGAATAAATCAATCAGGGCAATTTTAAGAGATCTAGGTGAATCCGGGCGATCCAAAAAAAAGCTAGGGCAATTTTGAGGATCTAAGTTGGTTTTAGGCGATTAGACCAGCTTTATTAAGTGGCAAACCTTGACAAAATCATCTTTTTGACTAGTTTGAAGGGGGCATTATTGACGCTAGCCCAAAAAAGTGTCGAAGAGGCTTTTTCTTTTTAGGATATTTGAGCCCAATTGTGTGTTGTAAGTTTATTTAGGAATTTGTGCATAATAGAAAATTGTATTATATTAGAATTCATTTCTTTGTAAAATTAAGTTTTGTATAGGGTTCTACAGTCTATAAATCGGTTTGATTTCTTATTATTTGTATCACCAACTATTCAATACACATAATATACAAGCTCTTAAGCTTCTTATAATTTTTCTCTTATTTTTATCCTTCAACCCAGGACTCTGCGTCTTTACTTGTTGAAAATCCCACAGCATTGTTGTTAGAGCTTCTCTAATCATTCTTCAAGAAGAACCCAAGCTCTGCGACATGATCACTGTATCACAGCCCCGGACTTTGTGTCCTTGCTTGTTGAAAACTTGACGGCGCTGTTGTTAGAGCTTCGTTTGTCCTTCTCTAAAAAGAACTCAAGTTCTGCGGCATACTCGCTGTACCACAGCCTATGTTTAGCAATAAACCTCACTCATTGACAGCGTAGGTGCAAACCTCTCTTGCTGATAGTTAAGTCTGGTCCCACCTTACTTAATAAATCCCTTAGTCTCAATTTATCACGAATTCGGGGCAAGCATTCGTGTAGCAGGATACTAAGTATACACGAGCCCTAAATCTCTTTAGAATTTATAGCATGAACACATAAAAAAGAGAATTAGGCTACTCGTTTTCTCTCAATCTATAACATTACTTTAGGTATGAGCGAGTTTGCAAATTAAGGCTTTACGTTTCTACATGCGTGAGTTTGAAGATTGAGGATAATAAAAACAACTATAACCATTTAATTTAAAGTTTATCAAATGAGGAATTGAGATGATTTTTTATTTTTATACATATAATTATGAATAAACACTTCCACATAAATTTATTTTATTAAACAAAATTTTCTTTTTCCAACAGTTTTTAGTTTTGTACCCAATCCCACCACGCGACTAAAGCAAAACCAACTAATCTTTTTCTCGTCTCCTTTTAAGGCAAATCGGTGGTTTCTGTTGTAATGCGAATTTCTGTAACACGAGAAAATGTGCTCCTTCGACAAATTATATCAACTTTATGATGATGGTGTGTAAAGCAAATCACTGTATCTCTTTTTATTATATAAGCGGAATTTTGTGGATTTAACCATAGCTTACTTCTAAGATTAGGAAGCTATCCTTATAACAAACATGTAGTATGAAAATTACATAGCTTACTGCGGCAGGCAAATAATTATTGGTAACTTTACAGTTATATATGTTCCCTAATTTTGCAAGGTTGTTAACTTGTCAATCAATCAATCAACCTATTTTCATTCTTCTTTCAAATTTTCGAAATGCTTAATATTGCTTCAAGGCTACTTCTTCTTGTAACAAAAGTCTTAGCACATCTCACCGTAACAAAAGTTTTGTTATAAATATGTATTTAATTTATACATAAAAATATGTTGATGAAAAAGCACCTACTTATCGAACCATAAACACATGCAATTATGTAACATTTTGAAAATAGAGTTGATTACAATAAATTAATACTTTTAATAACTCACCATAATTTTATCGTCACTCATTTACCATCGTATTAATGTGAGCAACATTAAAATTATTCTTGATTTATACGAGATTAAGATTCAAATATATAGAAATATCAAACAAATTCGGATAGATTCAAGATTGAAATAAAAAAAAATAAAAAAGTTAAATAACACATCCTTAATTTTAGAAAATCATCTTAATGTCATTGTGTCCAAGCACAATACATGTGGTACACCTATGAGATGTATTTGACCCAACTTGCAAGAGGAATCCCAGAGAGAAACTGGTCATTCATATTTATGATCATAATCAGACAATTCATTACAAGTTGGGAAATTTCCATAAATAATTCTTATATTTTATAACTATTTTTTTTAATCACATTTTAAATCAATATACTTTAATGACCAAATATTTGATAAAGAGGCTTTTATACCCTTAGAATTAAAAAACACACTCTCTCTCTACCCGATTTTTGTTACTTCAAATTTGTTTAAGTAAATTTTAGTTGAATGTAAGATTAAAAAGTTATCATTGTATAAATCGAGTCTTGTACAATATATTTGTCACTTTAAATTTAAAAAATGGTTGATTCTTGAAAATTATTTTTTAAAATTTTTAAGAGATTTTGATATTTGTAAGAAATTAGTTAGAAAGTGCATTTGAAACTAGAAATAAGTGAAATTGATAAATTAAACATAAAAGATATTAAAATCCAACCAAAAATGTTATATTTTGTGTATTTGACTGAAACTAGACGGCGGTCGCCCGCCATCTGATTTTTGCTCATCTCGGACTAGAGATGTGCTCAAGATCGTATCTTAGGTATTCCTCTCGAGCCCGAGATGGCCCCCGATATGTGCCCTCATTCAACATCCGGTCCGCCGTCTGGTTTCAGCTCATCTCGAGGGTATCTCGAGCTTGAGATAGCCCCTAAGATGTGCCCAAGATCATATCTCTGGTGTACATCTCGAGCTCGAGATGACCCCCTAGATGTGCTCTCATTGCACCAAATAAATAAAGTAATCAATTAATTTTAATTATATTAATCAATTTATTAATTATTAAGTTGATTAATATTGTATATTAATTTTTTTTGAAAGAATATTATTTGTTAATTAATTTAATATAATTTGTATAACTAAAATTAATTGATTACTTTTTATATTAGATTTTAATATAATTTTTTATTTTTAATTAATAAGCAGCCTTTAAAATTAAAATTATAATTTTTCTTACATTTATATTAAATTTTAATTTTAATTTTTTGGTTGTACAAATTATATTAAATTAATTAACAAATAATATTTTTTCAAAAAAATAAATTAATATAAAATATTAATCAAGTTATTAATTAATAAATTGATTAATAGAATTAAAATTGATTGATTACTTTATTTACTTTAAATAAAAAATCTAACATAATTAAAAAAAATTTAAAAAATTACTGTTTGCACCACGTTGCATGCTATGAAAGTGCCATGTGGTGCAATAGTGCAGCCAAGATGTGATCTTGGGCTTGGGCACATTTCGGGGGGCTATCTTGAGCCTGAGATAAGCATTGAAGATGTGATCTTAGGCGCATCTCAAGGGTTATCTCGGGCCTGAGATGCGCACCCGAGATGCAATCTTAGGTGCATCTTGGGGAGCATCTTAGGAGCTTCTCGAGGGCCATCTCGAGCCTAAGATGTGCACTTGAGATGCGATCTTGGGCGCTTCTCAGGGGTGCATCTTGGGCGTATTTTGAGGCCATCTCAAGCTCGAAATGCGCACTAGGATGCGATCTTGGGCGCATCTCGAGGGGGCCATCTTGGGTCCAAAAAGCCCTCGAGATGAGCTTAAACCAGACAGTGGCCTCTCGCAGTCTGGTTTCGGTCAAATACATAAAATAGGGCATTTTTGGTAGAATTTTAATATTTTTTACATTATTCTAAACTATTTTTCATGTTTAATTCATCAATTTTACCTATTTTTAATTTTAAATGTAATTTTTAATTAATTTCTAGATAATATCAAAATTTAAAAAAAAAATTAAAAAAATTTATAAGAGTTAACTATTTTTTTAATTTAAAATAAAAAATATGTAGTACATGATTTGATCTACGTAATGACAATTTTTAATTTTTTAATTTAATTAAAATTTACTTAAACAAATTTAAAATGGTAAAAATCGGATAGAGAGATTGTGTTTTTTAATTTTAAAAATATAAAAATCTCTTTATTACACGTTTGACTATTAAAATATATTAATTTAAAATATAATTATAAAATATAAAAGTCATTTTTTTAAAATTCCCTTACAAGTTTTCTTTTCCACTATCACTATAATGATTGTAGTGCTCTCTCTCTACTGACTCCATTTTTCGTCTTTTCAATCAAAGTGGGCTTCATTTTCCACTTTCTATTATTTATCCATTTGGAGTTCCATGGACAAACTTGAAGTGGGAGAAGCATGGAATTATAAAATAAACCTGAATGTCCCTCTCTTTGGCTCTATTGGCTGACTGACAAAAAGAATATAATTCTCATCACACCATGAGAGGTTGCGTTATCAAAGCCTTGGAATAACATTGTCTTCAAAACTCGTGTGTGCGTGTCTTGCCCCTTTTCCAACACAACCAGCACCATTCTTTAGGAGAAAATTAAAAACATTAAATTATATAATACAAGTAATTACTTTGAATAATGCCACATTTGCCACTGAAATCAAAAGGCTACAAGAGGGAAGAGAATCTCTTTGCTTTTAAATTCATTAAAATAGGATTAAAAAAAATGTAACAGAAGTCATAAAGATTCGTTTGATGGCAGCATATTTTAGGAGGGTATTGAGTTCTAAGTTCTTATATGAAATAAGGACAAGAATCGAACCCCATGTGCATTTATGCCCTTTAAGCCAAACCTAAAGGGTATCTTTTTATTTTTAACAGTAATGATTAGATAATGCAGAGCCCTTTTGCTTCTTTCATTGGATGCCTTTCTTTTGTGTGCATAATTTCTTGGTTTACAAATCTACTTTGGATCACCTTTTTTAGCATAAATTTTATTTGCTTTTCTGATAATAAAAGCTTAGATACTGAGCAATAATCAAGGCCACTTCTTTCTTTTTAGATCTTCTTTTTCCCCATAATGAATATGTGCCACCTCTTTTCCTGCCACTATAATTGTTTTTAAACTTAGTGAAATTAAAAGCATGTAGAGAAATAAAAAGAGCAATATGATCATATATTAATGAAATTGTTGGATTTGCTTGCAATAGACAATTTCTCAACTCAAAAACAGTTATTTTCCTTTTCTTTGCATTTTTTTCTTCCTTTTGCTCATTAATTATCATTTGTTGCACAACATAGAAACATACGATACAAGTCTATGATCAATTCCGATTTCAGTGCTTTCTGATACAAGAACTTGAAAAGAAACTTATGTAAGCACTGGTTTCTTCCTGATCTAAAACTCTAGAAGATTTCTCATCAGCTGTGATTTCACTTGAACAAGATGAACAAGGCTGAGGAGGAGGACCTAATAAACCAGACCGATCAGCTCCAGTATTAGAATTAATACAATTTGCCCCTGTAATCATCTGATTAATTTTGTTGCTGCTCTTAATGAGATTATTAGGAACAGCTCCATGCTTTTTAGGTTTCCTCTTCCTTTGAAATATGCGATAGACAACCCAATCTCCTATTTCACTGTTATATACCTGCAAATATACATAAATTCACAAAACAAAACCATTATTAAACTTGAAGAAACTTATATTGCAACAGGCTATCATCATAAACTATGAACAAATTAACTCATTTCATATATACCAGCTGGTTTGAAGTGGGGATTATTGCAGTGCCCACATGGCGATATTCATGCATAATCCATTGAGTTTTTGCCTCCTGGGCAGGCTTGCCTTGGCGGAAAATCAAAGTCTTCCTCACTCCAACGGCTTGCTTACTCGCAGATGCCAGAATTTGTCTGCCTTTGCCTAAAGGTTTCCAATAACCAGAACCAGCAGCTATTTTGGATTTGCTGTCGCTGGCATTTTCATTTCTGTTGCTAAAGAAATACCTCTTCTTTTCCTTCAAATCACCTAAACCCGCATAGTAAACAACAATTTAGATTTATATCCCAATCCCAATATTGATGGTGAAAAAACTTAAAAACCTTGTTGCATACAACGTGATCAAAGTGCACTAAAGTTACTCATTTGGTTCACATGATTTGTCTTGTTGGAGAATATATACACCAAAATACTAAATATTTGATTTTTTTAAAAATGACATTTACACTAACCTGGCAAGCTCCAAGGATCAGTTTGAAACACATCAAACTCGGGAATAACTGAAGCAGGCAATGGCAAACCAAAGACCTTTCGCTTCAAATAATGAACAACGAGCTCTTCATCTGTGGGGCGGAACCGATACCCAATGGGCAACTTGATCCCACCGTTCATTAGAAAATTTTGTTTCTCCATGTTCATTAATCCACTCAGCTGGCAAAACTTGTGTGAATCAATCCCCTTGTGATCTGTTTGTCTGATCAACCTACAAAGGTTTTCCAACTATTTAAACAGAAGGAAAAGCAAAGGAACAAGAACAACCCATGTTGTACAACAAAGATAAGAGAGGGAGCTAAGCTAGCAAGAGAAACCAAAAATGAAAGGAAAAGGCAAAGAAGACTTGTGGCCTAGCCTTTGGTGGGCATAGGGATGGAGGAAAGACAAAAGGTTTGTTTTATATATAGAGCGAAGAAATTCCAAAGTGAAAATTCTACAATTCCTGCTATGACTAAAACTCTTGCTTCTTGACTTTGGAAAATTGCTTTGTTTTGACGGGTCGTTTCACAAACGTGAAGGAATTATAGAAAGCCCTCGGAACCTAGCTCGCTGTTTACGTTCAAGCAGCACGCGGTCGTGTACAGTGTAACGCACGTGTGTCATGTTCTTGATAATGCTAAGAATTTGGTGTATTTGAGAGATTAGTCAATTAAATGGTTCAAATCTACACGACTTAATTACTATTTTAATTTCTTGAGATTAAAATAATTGGGTTTGGGTCAATCCGCGAGAAGCCACAACATGTATATATTTGTCATACAAACACAACATTTTAGATTGTGAATGGCAATGAATCTGGAGCAAAAATTTGAGTATACGACAAGATTCTTGTTATGTTGAACCATAATCATATACATATATATATGTGTGTGTGTGTGTGTGTGGATTCAATGCATATTTCTTTAAGGATTTTAAACGTAAAATTCAATAACTTTTATCAACTAGAGTAACCAAATAGCGGTGTTTTTGTGTTGATAAGGTAAATTTTTTTTTTGACCTAGATGGTGCAATTGGGCCTAACCCAGTTGGGCCAAAACTATATTCATTCATATTCAAATATTCACTTTCTGTCTCTCATAGACCAGCCAGAAGCTGTAAGCTATAGCGTATGTACAATTTCAAGAAGCCAACAAAATCGACAAGCAAAAACTTAGTGAAACACAATGATAATAAAAGTCAACCATCAGAATGACGGAGATATGTAATTAATGTTGAAGTTTGAAAATTTAGAAGACAAGACCTCTTCTGCCTCTACCTCTAGATGCGTGTTTGAAAGAAATTAAATTTCTATGTGAATGCACAGGGATGGACCATTTTTTTGTTTTGTGGTCGTTGGGATTCTTGAAGTTGACAATGAGCCGCGAGATTCGTTATAATGGATGGCCATGATTTTGATGTTTCCATTTATTTACGTTATCACTTTATCCCTTCTTAATTAATATTTAGTGCTTTTAGCTGTCTCCTCCTCAATTATCCCTCTCTTTCTATAATAATTCTTCGCGAATCAGTACAAATACTTTATTATTTCGTTTGTTGCATTTCATATATTTATTCTAGCATTACAAGGAAGATGACAACTCATTTTATATATTTCTTTTATGTCCTAATTAAATTTTGATAGTTTATTTTTATTTTTTAAACTTAAATGCATGCTATCTCATCCTTTCTTGATAAAAATAATATAGAATCGCCTCCAATATTTGTTGAGTGGGAGGTTTCATCCTCTTTTCTATATAATACGGATTTTGTTTTTCAAATTGAGATTTTGAATCACGTGACAACATACATAATTTAAATTGAGTACTAGCAAACTTTTAATGACAATTTTTTTATGAAATATTTAAAGGCAAAATATTAATAATAAAATATATATAGATATAACATATAAAACAAACAAATACAACAATTCTAATTTTGTTGTAGATGCACAACATTGTCTTATTAACACTACTATGGAGAGTTAATCCTCGAATTTTATTATATAAATATAAATTAAACTCTTTTTAAAATTTTGTGAGATAGAATCGAAATTTTAAATTTTATGTACCGCTCTAAAATTTTTATCAATTGACTCACTAAGACCCGTGAGTTATCAAATTCATTTATTAGGCTTCACAATAGCTTTTTAACATAGTAAAGGTACAAATACAGAGAACAAGTTGTTACAAGAAAACTGTATTATATATATATATATATATATTAAAGTTTTTAGATTTTAGAATCTCGCTAAAAAAAAATTGCTCTCTATTTTTCTTTGAATTTGTAAGTGTCACTATTTTCTATAAAGAAAAACACGTTGACACTCAAGTTAATAAATAATAGAAAAGAAGAGTATTAGTTTGTTATGAGTATTTAAAAAACATGCGAGAAAATGATGAATGAATTATATATCGAATGATAATACTAAACGTTAAATATAAAATATAAAATAAATTATGGGTTAAGGTTGCATGGTTATTCATAACGAACAAATCTTAATACGTATTAGAGTCTAAATTTATGAATGAAATTCGTATTAAAATATGAATTCGTACATTCATTTAATTAAACATGAATTAATTAAAATTTGTAATCTATTTCAAACAAAAGTGATAATTTAAATGAGATTCTTCCACTAATAATTTTTTTTCATACAAAATAATAATTAATCAATTAAAATTTAAATATTATTTAAATTCTAATATGTTCCCACCTCCCATAATGCCCATCACCCATTTGTGGGATACATGGGCTGGTAGGTCCAATTATGTAGAAAATTAAATCTAAAATTTGGGTTGAATACTCTTACAATTGGGCTATGTGCAAGCTAGTTGAGCTTATATATAATGGGCCTCATAGGTGCCCCTCAAAAGTGAAAGAGTAAAAGCTTTTTGGATGGGCTACTTCATTTTTCTACCAAGGAGCACTTCGTACTTCTAAGCATTTCATGCTTTATATTTCTTTATATGGTAAAGATGTTTATGGTGTAAATGATGGATGTGTATTGGAGTTTTTAGATTTGCTTGGGATATTATCACGTAGTCTTTTTATTTTCGTTAATTTACTCTAGAAACAACAATACTTACTTTCATTTATAGTTTGGTCCCTGAACAGTATCACGTGAATGAATGGTTCATGCATGTGATGGGATTATGTGACAAAAAAGGTAAGTCATTTTTCTTCTGATTAACCTCAACGTATATATGATAAAATGTGAAAACTGAGAGAGTATCACTTTCAGATTAAACGCACAATCTAATTTTAATATTTTAAATAGTTAGAAATAAGGTTAAGTGATATTTCATGAACACTTTCTATATTGATCTTGTCTATTGGATGTATCCATAAAGGGATTGTTGACTTCTAAATGTAGTGGCGTAGTTGTCTAGCAATTTCTTTATTGGATACTCTTATGATTCTAGAAGATGATTTTGAATGTTGGTGCTTCATGTGAAAAAGCATTATGCTTCCAATCATGAAAGTATTTTTGTAATATCATGCTTTTTATGAGAGATGTCTTTCGCTTTAATTTTTAGAGAAGTTGATAAGGTGCTTCCTTAGGGAAGTTTTTGATATGCTTGTTTTAAAGGTAAAGGCACTAAACCCTTCTAAAGAAGTCTTTAAATATAGGTACTTTGGTAAATGTGCTAGACAATTTTATAGAAGTCTTTTGATATCATACTTCCAAGGGAGGGTGGCCATTTTAGGTACACAACCTTTCCAATGAAGTATTTCATAGTATCCATAAAAACATAGGGTTGGGCCAAAAATACCGATTCCCGAAAAAACCAAATAGAATCAAACCGAATTGGACTGTTCAGTTCAGTTCGATTCTAATCTCCAAAAATGTTTGTACAGTTATTTTAGTATCGGTCTTAAAAAAATTCCTATTCAATTCGGTTCTGTGTTATGAAAATCGAAAACTGAACCGAACCGAAGGTTAAATTAGTCTTTTTAATACTTATTTTATAAATCAACACATGACATAATTATATTGAGTTCAAAATAAACTTATTGTGGGATTGGTTGTAGGAGAATATTAGTATATAAGACATTTATCCCTAACCCTAATTCTATAAACTTGTCATTTTAAAATCTAATAACTAAACTATACTTGAAGATTTATAACTATTACCAATCAACCTTCAAGGTTAATAACCCATATACTAGTATAACTATCTGTTTAAGTCAACAATTATCATCCTTGCAAAGTCTTGAAATTTGATCAATAAAATACTATTTGTAAGAGTTCACTTGATTCACACTGTTTATAATAAACCATATTATAGTAGGAATACTAAATCATTTTAACCTAAATATCATTCATTACATACCAGTGAGGTAGATTATAACTAGTATGATGGGCATTTGGTTTAACAACTATCTAATAAACAATTTTTTTTTCCAGTAACAAAAAAATGTTTTCCCTATATCTCAAGAATTTAATAAGGTTCACCATGTGGATCGAAGATAATTTATAACAAAATTGAATTACAATCTCTTTAGCAATATAATCCAAACATAAGTGAATTTCTAGTATAGTCTACAAATCTATAATTTGTGTTTTGATGTCAATTAAGTAATCCACACCAAATCCTTTAGATTCGAGACAAGTTTAGAATCATATCGCTAATTTCCTTTTTGTTAAAATTTAGGCAAAGTCCTATTTGTTTATTTGACTTTTCTTAATCATCTTACTTAACTCATTATGTTTCCGACACAACTTTATCACACTTATATATCAACAAATATTTATTCAAAATTTTGCGACCTATTTATTTTTGGGGATCTAATATACATGGGTGTATGCATGTGCAAATGTGTCTATTGCCTAAAACACGTATCATATACGAATTTATATGTCGTAGAAGCGTGAAATATATAATAAACTCATCTTAAAATATAACGTTATACACGTATTTCTCTGCAGTCCGCATGGAGACCAACTCACGGACAGTTCTAGTCACTAACACGGTGGGCTTGGTAAGCTAGAACAATAGCCCTATATTCAGCACGGGATTAACTCTTAATTTCCAAAATCGCCGAAAGTGTGTTTTTATCTTTTTCTCCAAAAGAATAAGAAATGGAGAATGAAGCAATTCATAATTGCTTCCATGGCACCATAGAAAAAAAATGAAACAATTTTATTTTTATCTATTTTTTCCTTTTTTTCTTTCTTTTTTCTTCTTCTTTCTTTTCTTTCTCTTTTTCTCCATTTCTTTTCTCTTTCTCTCAACCACACACCTTCCAAAATTACAAAAACACGTCTCTCTCTCTTTATATATATAATAAAATATTAATATAATATATAATATAATATAATAACATAATAATATATTATATAATATAAAAAGAGAGATATTTTGATTATTTAACCATTAAATAATCAAAGTATGTAATGACCATTTTACTCATAAATAGTTACCAAGCATACCCCCTAGTGGATCCCACCAAATCCCACACTTGAGAAAACTCAAACAAGGGTCCACAATATACCACGTGTCATAATATAATTAGTAAATAATAATTATTAACTAATTGTTGTATTTAACACTTAAATACAGACACGCATGCATTCCCGTGATAGTGCTGAATATTGCTGAATTAAAGACTTTAATCCAACACGTTACCCTAGTGCACAACGAGTACACTTCATATTGCGGGACTCCCTAGGTCCTACGTCCGATTTGTCAAATGAAACTATTCCATGAGTCTATGAGCAATGCCCTACATACACGTCACAGATATTACAAATCAGCGCAATGAACCATATAAGCTAAGGTTACAACGCATACGTATAGTCCTTCCGTCATGATATTCTGGATGTGCGGGGATATAGATTATCACTGTCAAATCCCTTAGTGCTCATCCATGTCTTATCTTCAGACTTGTATCTCACTGAATAATATATGCAAACCCATTTTCTATATTGTTCTACCCTGGCAGAACTCTTTCCCGGGATTGATGCTTGTGGCCACAAGACTTTCCGAGATACAGTCTCGAAGAATTTGGATAACGAACTCTCTATATGAGCTGATGGATCCCATATCTGTACACACTGGACTCTATAAGCATCAAACCATACCCAGCGACACCTAGCGGTCACACCATGAAAGGTCTGTGACATGCGTGGAACCAAAGTATGGTGGATTACTTATAAGCCCACTGTGGCACTCGGGTCAAAGGACCACATATACTACTCAACTCGAGAGGATCCTCCGTTGATGGCTTATATAGAATGTCTATCGGAGGCCCTCATCATTCTATCCTATATCCAGTCCTAACTAGATACCTATATGTCAATACGAGCTCCAAGCTCACAGTCGACTAGGAATGACCATCTATACCCTATAGGTACGACATATGCTGATTTATATTAAAAGTATCCACCGATAGACCCGCATCGACAGTAATAGATCAGGGACAATTATTCGAGAACATACTTGCGTAACTAGCATTTTCTAGCACCCGATTGCAACTCTTGCAACTCTTGCAACTATGCATTACTGGTATATTCCCAGGTCTATGTCCCATTACAGACAAGGCTCAAACTCTTGGATCTGCTAAGTATTATAACCGGCTAACACTTAGCAGTGCTAACATTTAGCATTTATATCTCTTAGCGTGGCTAACTGTAAGCCCTTATCTAAGCTCCTTTAGATCTGATATGAACTCTTTCAGATTGTACAATGTCTGTAATGTTACATGCATAGTATTATATGAATAGGTATTAGCAATTTAATGGGAATGTATACTTGTATAAATACACAAGTATATGTATATTCAGGAACAGCATATAAACACCGACCCTAAGATTATTATTTTCTTTTTGCCTCATAAAAATCGAAGAAAATATATTTAAACATACTTACACATATACACCACAACTGTTATCATTTTTTTTTTATAAAAAGATTTCATTTAAACCATAAACTTCTTTTCTCACAACAACCAATCACCCATAGCTGTTATTATTTGTTTTTGAAAATTTCGCATTTAAAACTTAGTCTCTTTCTCTAATAATAAAAAAATCTAACGGCTCATATAGACTTTACATTGCAGCAACCCTTTTTTTTGTTGTATAAATACATTGTTTTTGCATCTTTATACAAACTCAAAAATATTCAAAGATTAGAGTGAGTGTAACAATAGAGGAAACCTCAGCTCATAGATTCATAAAAATTTGTGTCTTTTGTGGATCCAACCCTGGAAATACTAAAGAGTTTGTAAAAGCTGCAAAAAATCTTGGGAATGAGTTAGCTGAGCGAAAGATACATTTAGTATATGGAGGAGGTAGCTGTGGGTTAATGGAGTCTATGTCAAAAACTGCACAAAATAAAGGCAGTTGAGTTTTGGATATCATTCCAAAACCTCTAGCTATTGAAAAAATTATAGGAAAAACAGTTGCAGGTAATTATAAGTCTCATCTATGCATGAGCAGATGAAACAAATGCTTAGGTATGCAGATGCCTTCATAACTCTACTAGGAGTTCTCGGGACCTTGGAGGAAAATTGTCAAATTACCTCATGGACACAATTACAAATCTACCAAAAATCTATTGGTTTGTTAAATGTTAATGATTTTTATAATAAGTTATTATCTTTTCTTGACTATGTAGTGGAATGACAATTACATTGTATTAGTTAGATTGGTCTACTTATGATAATGAGAAGAAGAGCAAAATAGATTTAACTTTTCGTCTGTAGCCTATCTACTGTTATTTTATTGCTGCCATTGTTGTTGTTGTCTTCTTTTCTTTTTTTTTTTTGGGTAAGATTTTATTTTCAATAAAAGTTGTTTCAATTGATGTCTTCAATACTATACTTCTTTATATTTTGACATTAAAAAAATTATCTAAAATCTATCTTTTATTGTTTAAGTTGTACATTTTTTCTAATCTTTATAGCTTTTAAAAATACTATTTATAGTATGCAATTAATTTGTAGTTAATATGAAATTTGGGTTTTTTTTTCAAAATTTTATTATTAGCTAGAAATTAAGCTTTATTTAATAATTGGGCTTTAGCCCACTATAAATTTTTTCTCTAAGTATATAAATATACAGAATAAAATGGGCTTAAATAAAAACTCAATTTTAAAAATTTATTAATTTTAAAGCCCAACCTAATATTTGGAGATCGAACTGGACCGAATTGTATTGAATCAGTTTGGTCCAGTTCGGTTCTAATATAATTTTTTTTTGGTTTGATTCATATTTATAAAAATATCGAACCGTTCTCACCCTTACATAAGCATACTATGGCACAAGATTCTTTAATCGACATAACCTTAAAGTAGGCCCCTTATACTTGTCCTAAGACATAACATGGCTATACTAGAAAAGGTGCTCAGCAAATATATGTTTTAACTATTATACAATAACTTAGCAAACTAAAACATTTGTTGTACTTCCAATAGAGGGTGGTCGTTTAGTACACATCCCTTCTAGGGAAGGCTTTTGATATATGGATGCTTTCTGTGAAGAATGAGTAAGTGTTATTTGTAAGATAAGCCTTTAGAAGTATGAAAAAGTCGTAAAGTGACTAGATAGTATAATTGATACTTCCTTGGATTTTTGAAAGATTGACTTTTTGACGACACAGAAGTATGTGGCTTTTTTGGATTTTGTTATCCTTAATAAGGTTTTACTAACTTTTATAAGTTCTATTTTTGTGGAAGACCATATCGAGATAAGTGATTATGAGGGTCCTACCCTCTCTTTTTAAATTGAACTGGAGAGAAGAGGTGAGAGGACAACTACTATAGGCTCAAGTTAGAGACAGGGTTTGAGGATGAGTTATTCTCCTTCTTATCTGCCTCACAGATTATCACGCTTTATGGTAGAGCTTTCGTAAGAGTTTTCAGATGATTTTGGTTGACTCTGTGCTTGTATTTGTTTTGATTCCTATTGTACTTCAAAAACGAATGTATATTATACAATAATAAAAAGAAAATTTGCATGTCTTCTTCCTTTTTTCTTGTGGTAACTTTTGTATTTTGCTGTATTTGTGATATGATGGAAATTTGATAAATGCATTATATGGTAATAATTTACCATTAAATAAATAAGATATGCAATTGAAATATACCCAATAAAGTATGTGCCAGAAATGGATACTTTTTTTTTTGGGGCGTATATTGCAATCGTTGAAGTACTCATTCTTGTTAGGGATCTATTGTATGTGGGTATATACATGTGCAATAGTGTTCACTGTATAAACTATGTATCTCATGCATATTTGGTGCAGTGGAATAATAAAACTATACAATAAACATATAAAACATATATTAATCAAATCCATATACAAAGTATAAAATTAAGAAATCACCAAAACATGTAACGTTTTACACGTGTATTTTGGGAGTCCACCCAGAGTCCTACTCGTAGGCAGCTCTAGTCATCAACTTGGTGGGCTTAGCGAGCTAGAACAATAGCTCCTCTAATCCAACACCGGGTTTAACTCTTAAACCCTATAAACTCGTATTTCCCTTTGATCAAGAATATAAGTTCTAATGTTGTTGTATTTGGTAGCCTATAATTAAGGGTGGGCATGGTCCGGTTCGGTTCGATTTTTTTGATAAATAAAACCGAAACTGATTTTTTTAATGGAAAAAACTGAACCAGACCGAACCGATTTTTTCAATTTTTTTATTTTTTATTTTAAATTATGAATGTTTTTAATTTTTGGTTCAGTTTTTTCCCTTTTTGTTTTGAGAAAAAACCGAATCGGAACCGAACTGGACCGGTTAATTTTTTCCCCAAAAAAATCGAACCAGTTTTTTGTTTAAAAAAAACTGGACCGAACCGAACCGGCTAATTCAGTTTCCAATTTTTTTTGTCCACCCTTACCTATAATAGAGATGAGATTTAAAACAATTTCAATTCTTGAAATTTTGCTTTAAAAGAACAATTCTTTTCTTATACATCTATTTTGTCTGCTACTTTTCTCCAAAGCAAAGAAAATACTTTTTCTTGAGTAAACTTACAACAAAAATAAAAACAACTCTTGTTCTTTTTCTCCCTCATCCACACGTTTCCATCATTGTTTTATATCTCAAAATATATTAAAATAATAATATTGTACTATTAAAAATATAAAACTTGGGCACCACTAAGTCTAACAATAATAATATAATAAATAAATAATATTAAATATATGTTAATGCATGACAACTAGCATGCATTAATATATATAATATTATAAAATAATATATTTTAATAAGATATTTTGATTATTTAAATATATAAAATTACCAATATATCCCTCTAAGTGGTTACCAAGTATACTCCTTAATGGTTTCTACTAAATTTCACACATAGGTAAACTTAATTGAGGGTTCATAATGCACTGCGTATCATGATACAATTAGTAAATAATAATTATTAACTAATTAATACATTTAACAATTAAATATAGACACGCATACATGCATACATCCCTTGGTACTATTGGATATTACTGAACTAAACAATTCAATCCAGTAGGTTGCCTTCGTGTATAACGAGTACACTTCATATTAGGGACTCCCTGGGTCCAAGCCTGATTTGTCAAATGAAATTATTCCATGAGTCCGTGAACAATGCCCTTCACATACGTCACAGATATTACAAATTAGCGCATTAGACCATACAAGCTGAGGTCACAACGCATGTGTATAATCGTTCTGTCATGTATAGCCTGGATGTGTTAGGACATAGATCAACACCGTCAAATTTCCATGTGCTCATCCATAAACCTATCTCTAGATTAGTATCGCACTAAACAATATAAGCAAACTCTTTACTACATTGTTCGACCCTGTGGAAACTCCTTTCTCGGGTATATTGCTTATGGCTATAAGACTTTTCGAGATACAGTCTTGAAGAATCTGGATATAAAAATCTCAATGTAAGCTGACGGATCTCATGTCTACGCACACTGGACTCCATGAGCATCAGACTATATCTAGTGACACTCAGTGGTTAAACCATGATATTCATGGAGAAGTTCTTACGCAAATAACTTTTCATGGATTGTAACATACCAATATCATTCTCAATGATCAGTATGTCATCCATATAAAAAATGAAGAAGACCATCATGCGTCTACTAACATTTTTATATATACAAGCTTTTTCTTCATTTTTTATGAAATCAGACTTTTTTGATTACCTCATCAAAAGAATATTCTAGCTCCGGAAGGCTTGTTTAAGCTTATAAATGGACTTCTTCAGCCTACATACTAAACCAGAAGTTTAGCTGATGTAAAACCTTCAAGCTGTTTCATGAATATCTCTTCCTCGATGTATCCATTCAGGAACACCATTTTTACATCCATCTACCAAATCTCAAAGTTATAATATGCTGCTAGAGCCAATAAAATCCTAATTGACTTTAACATCGCGACTAGTGCACAGGTCTCATCGTAATCAATCCTAAATCACCAAGCATAACCTTTTGCCACTAGTTTGGCTTTGAAGGTCTACCTTTTCATCAGGCCTGCGATTTCTTTTGTAAATTTAGAACTGATAGAAACTATTCTTTTGGGAAGCTCAACTGAGTCCCAGACTTGATTCTGATGTATAGAGTCAATTTCAAAATTTATGGCTTCTTGCTATTTTCCCGAGTCGATGTTTAACATTGCCTCCCAAGTAAGTTAAATGATCATTTTTGTCTATCAAAAAAACTTCAAGCGCACCTTTAAGCATCTGACTATACTTAATATGTGGCCTGGACATCCTTTCTGACCTATACGGAAGGTGTGTAAAAGGTCAACTACTCAGTTGACCCTGAGTATCCATCTCTGGTTTATTAGATTTCTGATTGACTTCGTCAAGTAAAATCTTTCTACAATCCCCATGATCCTCGAGAAACTATTTCTCAAGAAAAGTGGTATTCCGAACAACGAACACATTTCGTTCTTCTAGATCATAGAATTGGTATCCCATGGAATTCTTAAGATACCAAATGAACCTATACTTGTATTCCCTAGGTACAAGATTATCCTATTGCATAACTCTTACATAAGTAGGATAACCCCATATCTTAAGATACTTAAGACTCAATATTCTACCCTTCAACATCTCATATGGAGTAGTAGGAACAGTTTTAGATAGAACTCTGTTCAAAATAGGAGCAACTATTTTTAAAGCATAGCCCCTCAGGTATTCTAGGAGATCGGTAAAGCTCATCATTATTCAGACCATATCCAATAAAAGTCTGATTCCTCATCTCTGAAACACCATTGTGTTGCGGAGTACCTAGAGGACTATATTGAGCCAGAATCCCATTCTCCTTTAAATAATCCAAAAATTTACTGCCCATATACTCACTGCCTCAATTTTATCGAAGGTATTTGATGTATTTTCCAGTTTCTTTCTCTACTTTTAGTTGGAATTCTTTAAACTTTTCAAAGGTTTCTGACTTGTGTTTCATAAGAAACATGTAACCATATCGTGACCAATCATTAATGAAGGTTACAAAGTATTAAAACTCACTCATTGCAGCATAATTTATTGGATCGCATATAATACTATGTACCAGTTCAAATAAACCAGAAGCACGGTGTCCAACACTTGTAAATGGAGATTTAGTCATCTTTCCTTAAATACAAGATTCACAAACTGGATAAGGCCCCATGGTCAAATCAGGTATCCGCTATCCTTAATTAGACGGGTTAAGCGTCTCATGCCTATATGACCTAATCTCATATGCTAATTAGAGTTTTCGATCTACCGCATTTATTATTATTACTAGTATTAGCTTGCACATTCATAACATTTCTTACTGTATCCAATACATAATACCTATTAATTAACTAACACTCAGCTAATACAATATCATGTGCATCATATAAATACAAAGAATAATTCTGTATATCTACATGATAACCTTCTCTATCAAGTACAAGAAGGGATATAATTTGCCTGATGATATTAGGTACATAATAACAATTATACAAGATAATTATTCTATTACATAGGAGAAGTAAATCAAAATGTTTAACAGATTAGATCAACAAAAACTCTCTATTTCCCACTCTGAACATTACATCTCTTAGCTATAGTATCCAAACTTTCCTTAGTCCCTGCAACACATTGTAGATGTGATAAGAGCATGTAATATCTAATACCCAGCCTATACAGGCATCAAATGCTAAAAAACTATCAATGATGGTCAAGCACATACTTAAGGGAGTCTTTTTAACTATGGCAAGGTACCTTAAGCAGTTGCGTTTCTAATGCACATTCTCGCCAAAAAAGAAACACTTTCTTTTTGCCTTTTTCTCCTAAACTTAGATATCTGCCGCCTCTGAGGACCCATCCAGGGTGTTTGCTTCTTCTTTTTTTTTCCTTTAAACTTCCCAGAAGCCTTTATAGCAAAAGATGAAGCACTTTGAACTAAGAGCGCTGAGCACTATTTGCATATGTTCTCATTGGTTGTCTTCAAAATATTATGAAGATCAACATAAGTAGAGGTCAATCTCTACATACTGAAGTTCATAATAAACTATGCATATGACCCCGGCAACGATTAGAGAATTAAACTATTCCCCAGGTTATTGTTCAGAGAAATGTCCATAGCCTCCAACCTCTCGATGTAACTGATCATCGTGAGTACGGGGACTAACTGGACTACCCTTACTCAATCTAGCTTGAAAGAGTGCCTTGGCAACCTTATACAACTCAACCTGAGGTCGGTCACCAAAGAGCTTCTTCAAATGGAGCATAAAGCTGCTAGTGCTGTCTATACGGACATGCTCCTAGTGCAACTCTGTAGACATTTAACCTTTAAATTATTATCCAACCATTTCTGATAAGTCTCTCTCTCCTCAGGGGCAGCATTATCAGAAACACCTCTAGGCAATCTTTGATCAATAACATAACTAAATCTCTCAGAATCCAGAAAAATTTTGAGATTCATGAGCCAATCAGAGTAATTGTCAGCGTTTTTGAGCTTGTGTGCATCTAGTATGCGTATTAAAGGGTTCGTCGAGGCTATCAGATCTAATCTTGCACAAGACAAAACAAAAAAGAGATGTCAGTGGATTTACAAAATATTAAATCGCTAATTCGAATATTTTAAATCATAGGTATAACAATTATTAATTTTTTAATTTAAAATATCCTCCCACTGCTTTACATAATCCCAGTAATCTCTCAAACAGAAAAATAATAGCTTAAACTCTTTAAATCATATAGTGAAAAGTAGACCCCTTGAAATTTACTTCGACCTCACACAGAAGCAATATTGGCCTTTATAAACCTAACAAGTAAACAAAACTTGTCAATTACATCTCATGCAACTCTTACCACTTGATCTTGAATACAAACTTTCCTCACATTATAGCAATATTAGGTAAAATATATTCCAGATTAACTTGTCAATAATCAAATATATGTTACTAATACTACCCTCATGCTGTAGCAACATTAGGCAATACGTTCGCATATAGTTGCCTCATCTCATGCTTAACCGGTATAGTCTAAGCCCAACCAACTAAGTCCCCCATGCTATAGCAATATTGGGAAAAGACCGACATGACTCGTCTAACATCGTATTGACAAGACAGATTAAAATAAGATATTATCTCATAATGTAATATTCTTTAATCTGATTAAGAGGGATTTTTCTTCCTAATATGAATCCCCATCTAATGAGGAGGTGATTCTCAATAAATCTATTTTTTTGTGCAATCAAAACTAACCCCCACCAATAGGGTTGTCATTGTGGTTTCCAACACAAAAATTAATTCCAATTTATAATACAGACCGATAACTCTTATCACTGCATCTCATAAACCACGGTTTATAATGCAAACTGATAACTTTTATCACTATATCTCATAAACCCACACATGCATAATTTTAATTTTGAAACAATGTTTAAAACACTGTTCGAAAACACTGTTTAAGTGAATAGTATTCTGGCATTGTTCAAAATTATTGTTCAAAGTTAATGTTCGTATGAATAGTATGCCATCAACACTTTCATTCACTCAAACAACACCAATAGAAATTATAAAACTGGCTCTGATATGAATTTCATTAGGAATCTATTATACGTGGGAGTATGCATGTGCAACTATGTTCATTGTATAAAATATGTATTTTATACATATTTGGTACAACGGAATAATAAAACCATACTATAAACACATAAAATATATATTAATCAAATTAATATAAAAAGTGTAAAGTTGAGAAATCACCAAAACGTGTAACATTTTGCACGTGCATTTTGGGAGTCTACTCGAAGTCCTACTTATAGACAGCTCTAGTCATCAGCTTGGTAGGCTTGGCGAACTAGAACAATAGCTTCTCTAATCCAGCACTAGGTTTAACTCTTAAACCCTATAAATTTGTATTCTCTTTGATCAAGAATACAAGTTCTAATGTTGTTGTATTTATTGGCTTGTAATAGAGATGAGATTTAGAAAATTTTCAGTACTTGAAATTTTTCTTCAAAAGAACAAATCTCTTTTTATGCATCTATTTTTCTGGGTCATTTACAAATCACCTCTCTCGAAAGCAAAGAAAATAATTTTTCTTAAGTAAACTTACAATAACAAAAATGAAAACAACTCTTGTTCTCTTCCCCCCTCATCCACACGTGTCCATCATTGTTTTATATCTCAAAATATATAAAATAATAATATTATATTATTAAAAACACAAAACGTGGCCACCAAGTCTAACAATAATACTTTTTGGAGTTCTAACATTTGAATTTCTCTTATATTCCACGTTCTCGAAACGGATCCTATCTATAATAAGCAAATAATATTATATATATGTTAATGCATGACAACTATCATGTATTAATATATATAATAATATTATTAATATAATATTATAAAATAATATATTTTAATGAGATATTTTGATTATTTAATAAATAATCAATATGTAAAATTACCAATATATCCCTCTAAACAGTTACCAAGTATACCCTTTAACGGGTCTCACCAAATTCTACACTTGAGTAAACTTAATCGAGAGTCCATAATGCACCACGTGTTATGATACAATTAGTAAACAATAATTGTTAACTAATTAATGTATTTAACAATTAAATACAAACACACATACATCCCATGGTACTGCTGGATATTACTGGATTGAACAATTCAATCTGGTAGGCTATCCTAGTGTACAATGATTACACTCTAAATCGCGGGACTCTCTAGGTCTATGCCCGATTCGTTAAATGGAACTATTCCATGAGTCTGTGAATAATGCCTCACGTACGCATCGTGGATATTACAAATTAACGCGTTGGACCATACAAGCTGAGGTTACAATGCATACGTATTGTCCTTTCGTTATGTATATCTTGGATGTGGGGGGACATAGATCAACACCGTCAAATCCCCATGTACTCATCCATAAACCTATCTCCAGACTAGTATTTTACTGAACAATAAAAGCAAACTTTTTACTACATTGTTCAACCTTGTGGAAACTCCTTTACTGGGTATATTGCTTATGGCCATAAGACTTTTTGAGATACAGTCTCGAAGCATCTTGATATAAACCTCCCTATGTGAGCTGACGAATCTCATGTCTACGCACACTAGACTCCATAAGCATCGAACCATACCCAGTGATACCCAGCGGTCAGAACATGAAAGGTCTTTGACATGCGTGGAACCAAAGCATGATAGATCACTCACAAGCCCATCGTGACACTCAGTTCATAGGACAATGTATACTGCTCAACTCAATAAGACCTTTCATTGATGGCTAAATAGGAAGTTTATTAGGGTCTTTATAAGTCTGTTTTGTATCCAGTCCTAACTGACTATCCGTATACCTATACAAGCTCCAAGCTTATGGTCGGCTAGGAACGACTATCTGTACCCTACAGATATAGACATACATTAATCTATATCTATTTATATAGAAAGAATCTACCTATAAACCTGCGTCGGTTAAAGTAGATCAAGAATATATATTTGAGAACATATTTTTATAATGACATTTTCCGGCACCCAATTACAACTTTTGCAACTATGTCACTATTGGTGTATTTTAAGGTCTTTGTCCTGTTGCGGACAATGTTCCAACTCTTGTAATATTTGCTAACTCTTAACACCGCTAACTCTTAGCACTAGTCTAAATCTTTTAGATCTGATCTGAACCCCTTTTGATCTAACAGAGTCCGTAGCATAACAAGCATTAAACCATATAATTAAATAATAATTAGCAATTTAATAAAATATACATTGTATAGATATCAAATATTTATACAAATCTGGGATGGCATGTACGCACAACCCTAACAAATCTATTTTTATATATGATTTCTTTGAACATTGTTTTTGTTTCTTGTGAGAGGGAGGTGTTTCTATCTTGTCACTTAGAGCTTTGTTGTTGTGCTTTTAGTATAGGATATAGTTTGGGTGAGTTCTCCTAGTATTTTTAGGATGGTTCCCTCTTTTTGATATTTGTATCTATAGTATTCTTTGTATTCACAAAGTCCATTACTTGAATTTGGAAGGGAGATTACCCCCTAGATGTGGAGGGTACTTTGTCTTATGGAATGTTCTTGTCTTTACAGGATTAGTTTCTTGAATCTAGATGAGAGGGGATCCCAAATCAATTTGAGATATAGAGTCTCCCTAGAGACATATTATTCTTATGGTTGTTTCTAAGATTAAAGTGCGGGCCATACCAAGAAAGTTTTGATTATTTGGTTGCTTTCGAGGCTGTGGCATGGGCCCCCCAAGGGAGTCTTACTAATTTGGTTGCTTCTAAGGTTAAGACATATACCATTTTAAGAAAGTCTTATTGATCTAGTTGCCTCCAAGGTTGAGGTATGAACTCCCCCCCTCATAGAAGTCTTATTGGTTTGGTTGCTTATAAGGTTGAGGTATGAGCCACCCAAGCTAGTCTTACTGATTTAATTTCTTTTAAGGCTAAGGCACAAGTGCCCTAAGAAAGCCTTACTAATTTAGTTACTTTGAAGGTTGAGGCCTGAGATCCCACAAAAAAGTCTTATTGATTTAGGTACTTTCAAGGCCAAGGTACAAGTACCTCGGAGGAATTCTTAAAGTTTCAATTGCTTTTAAGGTCGAGGCATGGGTTCCCCCAAGAAAGTCTTATTAGTTTAAGTGCTTCCAAGGTTAATGCATAGACCCCTCCAAAAAAGTCTTATTGCATATTTACTTTTGAGGCACGGGTACATGACCCTTTTAAAGAAGTTTGTAAAAAATACATTAGTATAAAAAATGGCAGATGACAACTAGAAAATGTTTAATCATGGAACCATTTTCAATCAGACGTGTCATAAGATGTAGGGATGGTTCTCTGTTTATAGTCTGTCACTAGTAGGTTCCTTGATCTAGGTGTATAGATCAAGTTTTGTCCTTTTCTTTTAGTATTTGGTCTTTTGTTGATACTAGTAACTTGCTTTATATTCTTTAAGAAACTTCTTTATTTTGCAAAGATTAATACAAGGAGTCAGCTCTTTTTAGAAGATACAAGCTTTCCTATGACGGATTAGCTTCAAGTTATAGTATATTTGGTCAATTGGTATCTATTGTGGCCATTTTTAGATCGAAAAGACAATAATCGTAGATTTTGTTGCAATTTGAAAGTTCCAAGAGCATTGATGCAACTTAATTTTTTGGTGCATGATTCGATTGCTCCTTGAAACTTCTTCTTATCTTTACAAAATCTTCCTAAACAATAGTTATAATGGTGAAGAGTAGATGGCAACGAGAGGAGCTATGGTGGTAAATATGGCCTTGATTGTCATTGAAGTTAAATCAAATGAGTTTTGATGGTGATGACAATTATTGTTTGACCAATGAAATTTACTAAACATGATGTTACATTTTTGCATCGATGAAGAGCCAGAATGATGTTGTATTAACGAGGGGAGTTGCTGGTTTTAAAACCTTTGTATTATCGAATCTTGTGAAACAATGACGTTGAATCATTGGCTACAATGATAGCATAACAACTTGATGATGGATCATGAGTTGCAGTCGACTGATGATGGTGAATTGAGGTCGATAACACTCGACATAGGTTGGTTAAGTTTTGCTGAGCTCAAGGGATATTTTGGCGTGTGTTAGTAGTAATAAAAAAGGTGGAAATAGAACAGACAAAGGTTGATTAGATTTTTTATTTATTTCCTGTGATTTTAATGATGAACTATGATGAGGATTACTATGATAAGTTAGACGAAACTTTCTGAGTTGACCGGAATATTGATTGGTGATGAATAGTAGCTAAAGTTGTGGAATCGAAGAAACGGTGCTTATTTTAGGTTTTAGCCCATTTTTTGATGATTTTAGCAGGGGACAATGACAGGGGAGTGGGGATTAGTCGTCCGACCATTTTTGAGTCGACTAGAGTGCTTACTAACAACTAACGACATTTTAGTACAATGGTTAACGACCTTGGGTAGTGGTTTCACAGTTGCTAGGGTTTCGCTCCTTATGTTTTATGTTTTTTATTTTGGCTTTATTTCAGAAAAGTGGCTTTGATAGGGTAGTAAGCCTTCTTGTTTGGCATGTTGTGACCCAAGTTCAAACTTTAACAATGATTGGATTTTTTGTTCCCTTTTATAGTTTGTGTTCTAAAGCCTTTTATGATCTTCTGTTCTAGAAGTATTGCATCAAGAGTTATTGTGGTGCAACAGTCATCATGTCCTGAAGAGTGCATGGAGGTCCATGGTTTGATTCTTTACGGAGGCATCATCAATTTAGTATTTTTTTTCTCTTTCTTTCCTTCTTGATTTCATTTTTTTTTCCTTTCTAATTGGTTGTTGGAAAAGTGCAATTCCTATATTAAGAGTATCTAAGATTATAACTATCCCTCAATATGATTTTATTATCCTATTATTATTTACTCAATTTAACTATTGATCACAACACGTATTTCATCACAAGTCTCTTTCGATAGTCGAGTAATTATACATTGATTTACTAAATTCCTATATTCTATGATAATTCAAATAAATCAGGGTTCATTATGAACAAATTGTATTGATCATATATGCCATATAGGTATATTTTTATTATATATTGAAACTTGTAGATATTACTCCACAATCATGCATTAATTTATCGAGGTCTAAACAATAGGATGTCTTTTTCAAGTTTATCCTAATGTTCCATAATCATTCAATTACTATTACTAGCATATTCAAAGCATTGAGAATAACAAAAATTGAATAATAAACTGAATTCATAATAATATGAATCAAATAATTTAATTAAGTTTACATATTGAGTTTAAAACTACAATTCTAGATAATAAAATTAAATCAGCATAATAAGAGTTTAAATACTAAATAATAATAATAAAACATGATACAACCAATCCTAAACCAAATTTATGAAGACAAGATGCACTCTAATCAATTTATAGCCTTGGTTGAATCATCTAAAGATTAGCTCAAATACTCTTGAATGTCTAATTTCTTTCCAAAATAGCTTCAAATGTTATTTGTGCACAATGTAAAGATTATTTCTAAGTTATGGATGTGTTATAATTGAGAGAAAATGAGTTAGGGTTAAGGTAGAGGCGAAATTCTCTCTTTGAAGGTAAAACAAGATATTTATAAAATCGGCTATAGTAATTTGAATGTTGTTACAGTGCTTTAGCTATTATTACAATGATTTGACTGTTGTTAATCATTACTACAGTACTTTAATAGTAATTTAACCGTTAGTAAACAATGTCATTACTATAGTCATCGACAGTGCAGTGCTACAATATCTAAATCATTGCTTCACAGATACTGTTCATATTTACAATAGTGATTTACTCTAATAATTTCTTTTCTTTTGCTCCAATTTCATCCACTCCCATCTTCTTTTGATTTAACCCTATTACAATAATATTTAACATATAATAACTCTTAAATCACTTAAAAATAAATAATTATTAAAATAAATAGGGTCAGATTATAAGTTCAAAATACACTCATCAACAAGGTGGAGCTCTCTTAGCTTGTTGGTGCTCACTATTAACCAAGTCTTCACAGTATAGCTTGAGAAAGCTTAAATAAATAGTAGGATAGATTTGTAACCATTCAGCCAGCTTCAATCGATAAGCTACCCGTCCCACCCTTTTGATAACCTCGAAACACCCATCATATTTTGGAACCAAATCCAAATGCACTGTCTTGTTAGTAATCTTCTTGCATATAGGAGGAGTTTAACACCTTGTCATCCATATCAAACTCTAATGGCCTTCGACCCGCTTCAGGGTGTTTCTTCATCCTCTATGAAACCTTAGTTAAGCAGTCTTTTGCCTTGTCCTATGCAAACGGATGCGTTGTAGGATACTTCACTCTAGTGTGCTGCTTGGCCACTTTATGTGAAGTTAACAAATTTCGTCCCATCACTAATTCAATTAGACTCATTCCTGTTGTGCTTGAACGATGGATGTTTTAGCAAAACTATGTCAAATCGAGCAAAGTTGTCTAAGTCTTTTGGCTCGCTATCACATAATACTGCAGGTATTCCTTTAATAGTGCATTCACCCTCTCAGTCTGCCAGTTAGTCCCCATGAGATTAAAGAGCATCGTTCAAACTTGCTAGTAAATTGGGAATCCCGATCACGGATTGTATCTTCTAGAATTCTAAAATATTTCACCATATACTTGTAGAACAACTTCGCTGCTACTTCCATTGGTCATGCACAACCACCAAAATCGACTTCTACCTAATTGCATTTGCCATTTCACTGATGTAAACCATTTAGACTTACTGCCACGGCTTCTCCAGATTAGGCAAAGTTTTAAGAAGTCACACTGTCTTCATCTTCTCCGTCTTGTCTAGTTGGCGCACTAGGTAAGTTTGACATACACCTAATCGTCCATCTTTAGCCAGAAATATGAATGTTCTAGCAGCGCTATCATCTATTCGACCATCAGATGTTTGGCCTCATAAGGATCATGCACGTTTGGCAACAATGTCCTTAATCCCCCACTACTAAAGACATAGTTTTTTGCCCCACGCATAGATCAAACCTCCTTGAGTTAATATCTTCGTACAGGACCCTACTTGATTTGCTCCCGGAGACGATAGTAAATAGGATCCTCCTTCACTTTCTATCTCAATTTGTCAATAAAGTCTAGCACAATTTTAATTCAGGTAGCCACATAGTCTTTGCGATTGAAAGCGTCGGCCACCTGGTTTTGCTACCCAGGCCGACTAGTACACATGAAGTTATATTCCTCAAGGAACTTTTGTCACCTTGCTTGTTTTAGAGAAAGCTTGTTATTTGTCTTGAAATAATTGTCAGCCACATTATTTGTAACCACGAAAAAGAGTGTACCTAGTAAGGATTTTAAAAAAAAAACAATATTGGAAACCAAAAGAAACAGATTGCTTTGAACTAAATTGAGCGGTTTGGTTTAGTTTCTACAGTGAGAAAAACTGTTCAATTCTTATTTGTAAGAAAATTAAATAGTTTGGTTTAGTTTTTTTCGATTATGCAAATAATCAAAACCAAATTAGAAAAATTAATTTTTTATTTAAAAATTCAAAAACACCGCGTGTCACGTTTTCATTAGGCAAGAAAAAATGCAATTATTAGATTAGCCGCACTAGATTACATATATATATATATACACACACTTGAAAATAGGCTTAAAAAACCCAAATTTCACTTTATTCTCGCTCTTGGCATCTCTCCTCTCTTTCATTCGTTGGTTCTCCATTGCCAGTTTCGGCCACAACAAACCAATTTCGGCTAGAACATGCTGCCTCGCCAAGATGTTCCGGCCAGAACAAGTCAATGCCACTGCAAAGCCAACAACTCCTAGCTTGTCCATGTCTCGGCGGCCCGTCAATTTTCTGTGTCATCAGCTGTTCGGCTCCAACTGCCTGTCACTGGTTTTCAACCTTTAGTCGCCTATCACGGTGTCATCAATTTCCAACCACTAGCCAACAGGTTTACACTGTCACCAGTATTTCATTTTTTGCTTTAATTTTTTATTTAATAATTTTTAAATTATTATTAACCTTTAGCATTTAGCATTTAGCATTTAGAAACTCCAGCATCAATATCATAAATTATAAATTATGAGCCAGAATTGCTTGAGCTGCTTGTTAATCATTAAACCTATTATCCTTATCATATTCTATTAAAAAATAGTGAACCTAGATGAGTTATGGCATCTTCATGTTTCGGATGAATTTCGGTTTAAACTTCAATTGTTCTCTCTCCAAGAGCTTTTGATAGTCAGATTTGAATCGGGTAAATGTTTTTAGTTAAACTTAGAGAAACTATTAGTGAAATAACATAAATTATTCATTGTGTAAAATAAAATGAATTCAATTTGAGTTCCTAAGAGTCACAAGTTGGATGAGATCAACTATTTTATACAGCGTGAGATTTAAGTAAAAGAAGAATCATATAGAACAATGATGTGGGTGTACTTGCAACTTTTGGATGAGATCAACTATTCTACTAACCATGAGATTTAAGAAAGAGAAGAATAAATATAGAACACTGATGTGGGTGCACTTGCATCTTGAATGACCACATCTATGTGAGTTGTGAAAGTTTTGCTATAATTTTTGTATTTATTTTTTTAGTTGAGTTGATGTTTTTATTTTTTATGGGACATTGGATAATGATTTATAATTTAACAGTGTATTTTTATCAAGATAATTTGATTTTTCATTTTTGATGTTGATGAATGATGATTTGTGATTTTATGTCGAATATTTATGATAAAATTGATGAAAAATTTGATTTTAATGAATGATAATTTGTGATTTTATGATGAATATTTTAACTTTGATGGATGATAATTTGTGAATTTACAACGATATTTATGGATAATTTGATTTTGAAGGATATTTACCTTAATTTAAATAAATGTAATTATATAAATATGTAATAAGTCAATATTTTTGGCCCAAAATTGATGGAAAATAAATTCTTAAAAAAATAAAAAAAAATCACATAATTTTTGGCTCAATAAAAAAAAGTTACATAATTTTTGGCTTAATAAAAAAAAAGCTACATAATTTTTGGTCAAAAATGGCCTAGGGCCCAAAAAATAGGGAAAAAAGATCCACAAAATTAGTAAGCCCAACATGGCCAAAAACTAAAAAAAATCAAATCGAAAAAACCATCAATTCGATTCAATTATCTTTAGTACATTTAGTTGGGAGAACCAAAAAATTGTAGACAAATTCAGTTTTGGCCAAAATCAAACTAAACCAAGGCCATGTCCACCTTTTGTACCTAATAAATAGTTCCTTTATATGCCAAGGGAATACATCATTGTTGTTATTTCCTTTACATGTGTTAAGTATCATTGCTCCCCATCCCTAAGCTTTTGATTATCAAAAGCCACGAGATGGTCTTCTTAGACTAATATGTCACTAATTGGCCTATGTGAAGCATGCCTATAGATCTCAAAAGGCAACCTAAAAATTTGAGAGCTTGAGAACCAACTTCAAAGTTACAACCTTTTTAGCTTCTTGAATATGTGTTGGTATGCATTTGTCCATTCCTACTTCCGATCTTTTTGAACAAGATCTATCAACGGTAATAGTTTGCTAAACCTAAGAAAGATCTTAGTTCCACCACCTTCGTGGTTGTGGGCCAATTAAGGATGGCCTTAACCTTCCCCTCATTCATTCGAATTTTACCATGACTTACCCAATGCCCTAAGAACATCACTTCCTTATAACAAAACTCATATTTCTCCTTTTTGACATACAACTTATACTCCCTCAGCCTAGAGAACACATGCCTCAGATGATCGAGTCGTTCATCGAAGGTCTCACTACACATCATTCTCTTAATGAGATACACTACAATAAAGTGGCTAAGATACTCATAAAGTATGTTATTTATATGACCTATATTGGGTTACACAAGTTGCTTGGCCTTATTGCCTTTTGTAATTCTAGCTTCATGAATTAAGATTCTCTACCAAGGTGATCAAATAAATCGGCAACATTAAGGATAAGGTATTTTTTTTCTTTACCATCACCTTAGTTAATGCATGGTGGTCCATGCACATCCATAGTGACCTATCTTTCTTCTCTGGGAATAACACCGAAGCTCTTAAAGGGATTTTGAAGGCTAAATGTATCCTGCGTCCAAAAACTCATCAATTTGCTTCTGAAGTTTCCTAACTCAGAAGATGTCATTTAGCAGGAAACCTATGTAAAGTGTATTTCACTAGGTTCCAATTGGATATGGTCATTAACGTTGTGCATCAAGGGCAAGGCATAGGGAAGTTCAAGTGACATCAAGTCCGAAAACTCTTTAAGTATAACTACATAATCCAAGCACCTTTATAACTTGATCAGGCTTGATCTTCACTGAAGCAGCCATGATTAATTCTTCCTCACTCTTTAAGCCTTTACTGAACCAATTCAAGGAAATGAGTGATGTGTCCATTAAGGCTGGGAAAAAAATTGAGAAAAAAAAAATCAGTTCAAACCAAACTGAACCGGCCTCATTAAGGAAAAAAATGATGAGTATAATTTTGATACATATTATGGCCCCATTTTATCTTAATAATTGTTCATTTTCAAGTAAATTCAGAGTTATTTATGCTTTGATTGTTGATTTTACAAGTTTTAATCATACTGAGATAGGAATAGAAACTAATGAAAGATATAGGGAACAAATTGGAGGCAAAAGAAAGCCACTGAAAAATGGGGACTGAAATGACAAAAATACAAAATTGGTGATGAACGCCTCAGTGTTAAGGTTCAAAACGCCCCGGCATCCGTTAATAAACGCTCCAGCGTTCACGCAACAATGAAGAACGCCTCTGCGTGGAGGACATCAACGCTGGGGCGAAATTTTGGATCTAGATCGCGAAGCCCCAGCGTTTACAGTAGAACGCCGTAGCGCTACTAACGCCCCGCATTGTTTTATTTCAACGCCCCGACGTTGGTATAACGCCGGAGCGTTCTTGGTGTAATGCCCTAACATTAGTGGTCAAGTATATAAACATTACATTTTGCCTCTTTGAGCAATTTTTTCGGACCCCTTCGAAAAATACCTAAAATTCTCTCAACCCCAGCACCTTCCTAACCCAGAAACGACCCTTAATTGATAATCGAACTCTAAAACAACAATCAAATAATATTTGGTGGAAAGATTACACAAGATCTTCACAATCAAGATCATTTTAGAGGGTCAATTCTAGATCAATCTTTGAACTTGTACTTCCTTTGCTTTAATCTTTACTAGTTTGATCCGAATTGATCTGTTTATATCATGTTTATATTTGTTGTTGATCTTGATGTTATTATCATGTTAATCTAAGTTTAATTTCTAGGATTATAGCCTTGACCTTAATATGATGGATTGATATATTGAAGACGATTATTGTGAACTCAATTATCGTTCAATTTGTTGGATCTTAATGCCTTTGATATACTGGCCATATGTTGAATGAATTGGTAATGATTAAATAAACTTGAAAAAGAAATTTAATTGTTAAGCCCTTGAGAAATTGATACATGATCACAAAGTGGCATTTGTGAGTTTCGATCTAGGATAGGAATATACCTAGATGACATGTATGGTTAATACAACTAGTGCTTAATGAATCTTGATCTATTTAATTACCATAGAAATATAGGAAATTAATAGATCTTGGTATAATCACTTGACCATTGGAAGAGGCTCGTGGTGAGATTAGTGTTGTGACCAACAATTAAATTTTCTGTGGGATTGACACTCTATTCATTCTATATTATATCTTTTCGATAGCGTGCATTTACGCTTAATATAGAAATAATCCATCAAAAAATCGTTTGATTTTTTAAAAATAGAAAATCAAAAAAATCAGTCAGTTTTCAGTTCGATTTTGGTGAAAATAGAAACTGAACCAAAAAATTGGTTTTTTAATTATTTAATATTTTACAATTAAAGTATAAAATAAAAAAATATGTTTTGATGTTAAAATTAGCAGTAGCTCAGCTAGTAAGGCGTGTTTACCTCTTCTATGGGTTCGAACCCAAATGCTATGTTTTTCAATTTTTAATATGTTAAATATTAAATATAATAAATTTTATTGTACCTTTGTTCAAAAACGTGCTACGCATCAATTGGTAAGATTTCAATATTTGCCCTCTTAGGTTATGGGTTTGATTCTCGTGTTTGTGTTTTTTGGATTTAATTATTAATATTTTCAAAGTTTAAATAAAATATAGTTGAATGCATTCTGAATCAAAAGCCTTCTTTGGCTTAATTGGTAAAACAAAAGCTTTATTTATACTCATAAGCTGACAGATCTAGTGATACACTACACTTAGGTTACACAAATGTCAGAGACCTTTCATGGTCTGACCACTAGGTGTTGTTGGGTATGATCCGATGCTCATAAAGTCTAGTGTGTATAGATATAGGATCCGTCAACTCATGTAGGTGAGTTGTATATCTTGATGCTCCAAGATTGTATTTCAGAAAATTTTATGGTCATAAGTAATAAACTCAAGAAAGAGTTTTTCGTGGAATAAATGTCAGAGACCTTTCACTACACTTAGGTTACACAAATGTCAGAGACCTTTCATAGTCTGACCACTAGGTGTTGTTGGGTATGATCCGATGCTCATAAAGTCTATTGTGTATAGATATAGGATCCGTCAACTCATGTAGGTGAGTTGTATATCTTGATGCTCCAAGATTGTATTTCAGAAAATTTTATGGTCATAAGTAATAAACTCAAGAAAGAGTTTTTCGTGGAATAAATAATATTGCAATAGTGTTTATGCATAATGTTTATAGAAATACGAATCTGGAGATATGTTTATGGTTGAGCATATAGAGACTTAACAGTGATCATCTATGTCTCTACTCTTCTAAGGCATAAGTGACAGAGGGATTATACGAATATATATTAACTTCAACTTGCATGATTCAACACACTATTGTGTAATTTTGTAACATGTTTGTAGAGCATCTTTTATGGACTTATGGAAGAGTTCCATAAGACAAACATGTGTGAACTTAGGGAGTCTCACAATATGAAGAATACTCGTTGAGTACTGAAGTAGTGCACTAGGTCAAATGGTTCGATTTGGGAAGATCTTGGAAAGTAGAAATTATTTCAGAGTCTCTCAAAAAGCAAGAATTGTTTTAGAGTCTCTTAAAAAGTTGACATGGCTTGAGTGTTAAGCCTAGGAAGTTGAGAAGTGGTAAGTGAAACCTTGCTACCTCTTTGAAACTTCCACATGTTATGCCAAGGCATAAAATGCCTTGTAATGGCATGACGTATGGCAAAGCATTGCCACTCATTTACATTTATTAAGCATGAGGTGTATAGCCTTTTGAAAAGCAAAGCCTTACCACCTCATGCTAAATTCTGCCACCATTTGAATTACATAGCTATGCCATCAATTTTAATTTGGCAAGTATGAGGTGGGCTTTTTTAATGCCATTTGAAAAGAAATTTTAGCCTCTACTCATCCTTTCATTCAACCACTTTATTTAAGCACCAAGCCATCATTTCATTTGTGTTAAGCATAAGGCGGGTTTTATTTAATAGGTTTTGAAAAGAAAATGGCCACTACTCTTATTATAATTCAGCCAACACGAAAAAAATTAGCCACCACCTTTTATGTTAAGCATGAGGTGTACTTAGAATTGCAAATTGAATTACACCTCATGCTTATAATATTTGGCCATTGAAAAGAATTTAATTAGTAAAATAGGTGGTAAATGGCACTATATAAAAGGGCTTCTTCTATTGACATTTACAAGTCTTAGGCTATTAACTTGTAAGTTAGCTATAATTAAGAAAAAGACTAAGTGTTACTACAGTAGAGATACAAGGAAGCAAGGAGTTACTTCAATTCTTGCTGAGATAGAAGGTTGTTATTCTAGCTCTAACAATCCCACCGAGTTTCTAGACTAGAGTTGTTTGAAATACAACTTTAAAGTGAGCTCCTTTCATCTCACTAACGTATGATACTTATGTTTTATTTTCACTATGCTTATTTTGCATTGTGACATGCAATTTTGTTAAAATTAAAATTAAAGTGCGCACATTCACACTACACGCAACACACCTATAGTTGCAATCTCCGATGATAGTGTAGATGATCCATTGACATATAAATAAGAATTAAAAGATTCTAATAAAGAAAAATGGCTTGAAACCATGAATCTGAAGATAAAGTCAATGCACTTTAACTCAATCTGGGAGCTTGTAGATTTACCTGAAGGATTTAAATCAATCAAGTGCAAATGGGTGTACAAAAGAAAAAGAGGAGCAGATGAAAAAATAGAGACTTTCAAAGCAAGGCCGATGGCAAAGGGTTATACCCAAAATGAGGGAATTGACTATGAGGAGATTTTCTCGTCAATAGCCATACTAAAATCTATTCTCATTCTCTTATCCATTGCCACTTGTTTAGATTATGAGATTTAGCAAATGGAAGTCAAGATTGCTTTTCTAAATGACAATCTTGATGAAACCATAGGGATTCATAGAATAAGTGTTGGAATTTGTGCTCATGAACAATCCTAATTTTATATGAATATTTTCATTTCATATTAATGCAATAAATAAATATTTTACTAAATCGCTAATTATTTTTATTATATAAGATGCTTGTAACATTTCAGATATTATATTGATTTAAAGGAGTTCAACCCAAGTCTAAAGAGTTAAAACCTTGTTTGGAATAGGACAAAGACCTGAGAATACACTAATAATGACATAGTTGTAAATAATTGTAAGAGTTGCTAGGAAATATCATTGTGCAAGTATATTCTCGAATTATATATTCTTGATCTATTTTCACCGATGAAGGGTTTTTCGAGTGAAATTGATTTATGTAGACAAGTGTATGTCTATATCTAGATAGTCTAGATGGTTAATCTTAGTAAGCCATGAGCTTAGTGGAAGCTCGTATAGATATACATGTATTTAGTAAGGATTGAATATTAAACAGACTCAATGAAGACCTTCAATAGATGTCCCAAAAATTTGTTTATTGAGGGCCTTCTTGAGTTGAGTAGTATTCGTAGTCCCTAAACTGAGCACTACAGTGGGCTTATGAGCGATCCACCATACTTAGGTTCCACACATGTTAGAGACCTTTCATAGTCTAACCGCTGGGTGTCGCTGGGTATGGTTCGATGCTTTATGGAGTTTGGTGTGTGTAGATATGGGATCCGTTAACTTATATAGGTAAGTTAAATATCCAGATGCTCTAAGGTTGTATTTTAGGAAGTTTTATGGCCATAAGCATTTAACTCGGGAAAGAGTTTCCTGTGGTATAAATAATATCGTAAAAGAGTTTGCCATATTGTTTATCGGAATACGAATCAAAGAGATAAGTTTATGATTGAGCAATAGGGGACTTGACGGTGTTGATTTATGTCTCTGCTCTTCCAGGATATTAATGATGGAGGGATTAGATGAATATGGATTAACCTCAACTTGTATGGTTTAACTCGCCATTTTGTATTATCCATATCGTATGTGTATAGGGCATCAGTTATGAACTTACAAAAATGTTTCATGAGACAAAATGAGTGTAAACCTAGGGAGTCTCACTATATAAACTGTACGCGTTGAGCACATGGGTAGCACACTGGATTAAATTGTTCGATTCGAGAAGTTTTAATATTTATTTATTTATTTCGAGGTCTCTTGGGGAATAGCTAAAGTTTAAGTGTTAAACCTAAAATTGTGCCAAATAAGACTTCACACTTTTATCTACCTAGTGTATGTCTCACATTGTGCCGATAATTTGTATAGGTATTAAATTGTGCATTGGTGGAAATAGCTATTATTTAAATAAAATAATTATTATTTTATTTAAATTAAATTAATCGACTATTTAGTTATTTTACGGTCTCTTAAGGAATAATTAAAGTTTAAGTGTTAAAGTTAAAATTGTGTCAAGTGAGACTTGATATTTTTATCTACATAGTGTATGTCTTAAATTGTGCCAATAATTTGTATGTATACTAAATTAGAAATTGATATATATAATAATGAAATGATTGTTGTTTTATTATATAAATATATATATATAATTCGACCATTAAATGAATTTGATTATTATATTCAGCCATTATTCTTGTTTCAATTAGCATTTGTTGTTTTCATTTATTGGCCAAAATGAAAGCTTTGTAATGAAAGTAAATGGTGGTAACATTTTGAACAAACAGTGCCACTAATTGCATATTTGTTCGGCCAACAGAATTGAACATTTGACTAAGCAAATGAACGTTTTTCAATTGAATTTGATTCAATTGAAAATAGCAAGAGGTGGTAACGTTTTTGCCACCAATTGCTTCAAATTTTTGCCACCCATGTTGAGCATTTACTAAGCATTAAGAATGCCTTGTCATGCTTCGGTACTTGGCATATTTAAGTTTTATAATTGGCTACCAATGAGGCAAACTTTGCCTATAAATTGGCCGAATTGTTTACGAGCCGATGAAAAAGATGAATGAATTACTTTTGATTTTTGAGAGGTTAAGTGCTAACCTTAATAATCCAAGAGAAAGAAATAAACATCAAAAGCAAAGAGTTGCTTCAAATATTTCAAAAAATAAAGTTATTATTCTAACTTATGGAAGCCCATCACGTACTCAATTAGAATTGTTCAAAGCACGCTTCGAGGATGAGTCCCCTAATCCTATTAGTATAATAAAATTATTTTAATGTGTATTAATTCTGCTATGTTACATATGTGATATGCTATTATTAAATTATTTAAAATGTGCATATTCACCCGTAGCATGGTGCACACGCACACAACACCCAACAAAAATTAGTATAAGAGCGTTGTATTGTATATTATTTGTACTTGTATTTGAGTGTCCGTGGCGTAATTGGATGTCCCAGTACTATTGATTATGTGTTTCAAGAGTTGAAAATTTAATAATCGGGATGTAGCTGAAAAGGATATCGCAATGCTGTAGGCTAAGTGCCATGGCACTAAGGTAGAGAACCTAGCACCGCAGCGTGTTTAGGTTGGTTCCGCGACACCAGGAGCTGGGCCTTCAGTGTCGCAGTTCCTGGAACCTATAAAAGCCATAATTATGCCGGTTACTCCAAATATTTATTTTAAAGAGTTTAAAGTTAAAAATAAATGCTTTATTATTTTGTAATTTATAATTGTTATAACTGTGATAAATATTGTGGGCAATTTTGTTTTGTACTGATAACTACAATGGGAGCCCTACTTGTGGGGGTTAGTTGTGCTTGTACAAAATAAATGTGTGATTAAGAATCACAGTCTCATGAGATGAGAATTGAATGTAGTAATCTTTCTTAATTAGATTGAATTATGTACCATTATGAGATAATATTACACGTTGATCCAGGTTGTCAATACGGTATTAGTCAGGTCATATCGGTCTTTTCTATTATTGCTAAAGCTTAAGGGATTGATTGGTGTGGTTTTGACTATGCCAATTAAACATGAGATGAAGCAAATATATGCGAACGTACTGTCCAATATTGCTTTAACGTGAGGCTAATATCAGTAACATATATTGGATCATTGACAAGTTAATCTGAAATATACTTATTCAATATTGCTAAAGTGTAAGGATAACATGTATTTAAGATAAGTGATAAGAGTTGCATGAGATGCAATTGACAAGAGTTGTCTACCTTTTGAATTTTACAATGGTCAATATTGCTAAAGCGTGAGGCTAGAGAAAATGTCAATGGGGTCTACTTCCTGTTGTACAATTTAAAGAGTTATATTATTATTTTCTCGTTTAAGAGATTTAGGGGATTATGTAAAGCAGTGGGAGGGAGTTTTAGATTTAAAAATGTATAATTTGATTATATCATTAATCTAAAATGAAAATTAGTGATTGAAATATTTATTTTTCGCTAACATCTCTTATTTTTTCTTGTGAAGATAAAATGACCTTATCTAATCTGTTGGCACGCATATTAGATACGAACCAACTTAAAGGTGCAAAAAATTATAACAACTTGTTGATGAATTTGAGAATTGTTTTCAATTCTAAAAAACTTGGATATGTTATAGATCAGTGTATGCCTCAAGAAAGTTTTTATAAAGCCACCCCAGAGGAGAAGATGACTTATCAGAAATGGTTGGATGATGATATAAAAGTTAAATCTTACGTCTTGTCTACAGGCTTACAGAGAAAACATACCTATATGTGTGATGCTTTTAGCATTATGCTCCATCTGAATGAGCTCTTTGGTGACCGTCCTCAGGTTGAGGCTTACATAGTTGCTAAATTGTTTTTTCAGTGTAGACTTTCTGAGGGCAGTCTAGTTATTCCCCATGCCCTCAATATAATTTCTATAATTAAGAGATTGGAAACGATGAAAATTACGTTGAACAAATATCTGAGAAATAATTTGATTCTCTAGTCGCTTATGAGGTCTTTCAAACAGTTCATGATGAATTTTAATATGCAATGAATGACCCCGTCTTATAGTGAACTTTATAATATGTTAAAAATAGCAGAAGAGGACATGAATAAGTTGGGATTGTCTCTCTTCGTTCAGGGTGCTTCATCTTTTGTTCCTGGGGCTTCTGGGAAGCCTAAAGGAAATAAGAAAAAGAAGGTGAGGCAGTCACTCAGGATTGGTCCTCAAAGGCTATCCATATCCAAACCACAGAAAAAGAAAAAGAAAAATGTTTCTATTATGGCCAGGAAGGACACTGGAAGAGCAATTGCCAAAAATACCCTGCCTTAGTGAAGAAGAATCTCTCAGGTATATGTTTGCTTATTATTGACATTTTTTTAGCATATGATGCTAATTCTGACTAGGTATTGGATACTGTTTCTCCTTCTCACATCTGCAATATGTTGTAGGGTCTAAGAGAAGTTAGTCTGTTGTAGTCGGGAGAGATTCAACTTTGTGTTGGAAATAGAAATTTCCTTCAGGTCGAGGCTGTAGGACATTTTAATTTATATCTCTTATGTAATAGAACTTTAGTATTATATAACTGTCTTTTTGTACCCTGTATTTTAAGATAAATAATATTATTTCCTTTACTTGATAGTGAGGGTTATCATATATATATATATAGAATCATTCCTTATGTTTATATGATATACATAATATTTTGATAGCTGATTGTCAATTAATTAAGGGTCATTATATTTTGAATACAACATAAAATATCATAAATGTACAAGTAAACACAGTAAATAGTTCAGAAACTTCAAATGAAACAGAATTATTGGATATGAGATTGGGTCATATAGGCATTAGACGTCTATCCTGTATGATGGTCGAATACTTGATTTAACCATAGAACCTTATCCGGTTTATAAATCATGTATTCAAGGAAAAATAACAAAATCTCCTTTTACTGGTGTTAGACACTGTGCCACTAGTATATTAAAACGTATCTATAGTGATGTATGTGGTTCAATGAATCATGCTGCTATGTGTGGTTTTCAATACTTCGTAACCTTTATTGATGATTTGTCACCTTATGTTATGTGTTTCTTATGAGACATAAGTCTGAAACCTTTGAAAAGTTTAAGAAATTTAGACTTAAAGTAGAGAAACAAATCGGTATATATGTCAAATGCCTTTAATCAGATTGAGGCGGTTAATACATAGGCAGTGAATTTTTGAATTATTTAAAGGAGAATGAAATTCTCGCTTAGTATAGTCTTCTAGCTACTCCGTAGCACAATGGTGTTTCGGAGTTGAGGAATAAGATTTTATTAGATTCAGTCCGATTGATGATGAGTTTCACCGATCTCCGTGAATATCTTTGGGGCTATACTCTACATACTAGTACTCATGTATTGAACAAAGTTCTGTCTAAAGTCATTCCCTCCACTCCCTATAAGATATAGACCGGAAGGAATCAAAGTCTTAAATATTTTAAGATTTGAGGTTGTCTTACTTATGTAAAAGTTACACAACAGGATAAACTTGTACCCATGAGGTATAAGTATTGGTTCATTGGTTATCCTATGAATTCAATAGGATACCAATTCTATGATCTTGAGGAACGAAATGTGTTCGTTGCTAGGAATGTCACTTTCTTAGATAAATAATTTCTCATAGATTGTGGGGATTGTAGGAAGATTGATCTTAATAAAGTCAATCAGAATGAACCATAGATGGAACCACAGGCTTAATCGGGCAAATTACCTTTTACATACCTTCTATATAAGTCACAAAGGATATCGAGCCAACCTAAATGGTATAGTATGATAATTAAAGGTACCTCTGAGATTTTCTTAGTGGAAGAAAATGATCTTTTAACCTATAGAGAGGCAATATTAGATATTAATTAGGAAAAATGATAGGATGCTATAAAATCCAAAATTGATTCTATGCATCAAAACCAAGTTTGGGATTTGCTTGAGCTTCCTAAAGGAATAGTTTCTATTGGTTTTAAATGGATTTACAAGCAGAAGTATAGGCCCGATGGAAAGGCAGAGACCTTCAAAGCCTGTTTGGTAACAAAAGGTTATACTCAATGATCAGGGATCGATTTTAAAGATGCGATGCTTAAGTCAATAAAGATATTATTGACAATTGTTACATACTATGACTTTGAAATTTAGTAGATGGATGTAAAGACGGCATTCCTGAATGGATATCTCGAGGAAGAGATATTCATGAAACAACCTAAAGGTTTTGTATTCAGCCTTTCTTCTGGTCTTGTATGTAAACTGAAGAAGTCCATTTATGGATTTAAGTAGACTTCCTAAAGTTAGAATCTTTATTTTGATGAGGTAATCAAATGATCTAGTTTTATCAAAAATAAAGATGAGGCATGTGTGTATAAAAATGTCAGTAGGAGCATGGTTATCTTCTTAATTCTTTATGTGGATGACATACTAATCATTGAAAATGACGTCGGTATGTTACAGTCAGTAAAAGGTTACTTTAGTAAGAATTTCTCCATGAAAAATTTGATGAATGCCTCTTATATACCGGGTATAAGGCTTTATAGAGATAGAACTATGAGGCTGATAAGACTCTCCCAATCTTCATACATTGATACTGTCTTGGAAAGGTACAATTTTAGTAACTGCAAGACAGTTAATATACTTTTTAGACATGGCATTCATCTTTTAAGGAAAATGTGTACTCAGAAGGAAGATGAAAGGGTTAGAATGTCTAACATTCTTTATGCATCAGCTGTTGGAAGCTTGATGTATGCCATGATGTATACGAAACTTGATATTAGTATGACTGTAAGTGTTACGAGCCGATATCAATCTTTTCCAGGTGACAGTCATTAGATGGCTGTCAAGCATGCCCTTAAATACCTTAAGGGTACAAAGGACAAGTTTTTCATATATGAAGAATATAACTTACAAGTAAGAGGATACACTGATTCAGACTTTCAATCTAATTTAGATGATAGAAAGTCTACATATGGATATGTGTTTATTCTTAACAGCGCCACCATAATTTGTAAGAGTGTCAAACAAGGATCCATAACTGATTCTACCATAAATGCAGAATACATTGCAACTTCAAAAGCAGCAAAAGAAGTAATGTGGATTAAGAAATTTATCGTTGAACTCGGTATAGTCCCAAGTTCTGTGGATCCTATCCCATTATATTGCGATAATAATATGAGCATTACACAGGCGAAAGAGCCAAGAACACACGTGAGATTTAAACATGTAAAGAGAAAATACCATATTTTTAGAGAGATCTTGGCTCGAGGAGATGTTGTATTTTATAGAGTTGATTTTGTAAATAATGTAGTGGATCCACTCACTAAGGCCTTAATTCTAAAGGTGTTTGAGAAACACGTGGAGTCGTTAGGTATTAGATACCACTACGAATGGCACTATAGTAAGTGCGAGTTATTAGAATTTGTGCTCATGTGTCATCCCAATTTATATAAATATTATCATTTCATATTTATGCAATAAATAAAATTTTTATTAAATTGATAATTATTTTTATTAAGTAATATGCTTGTAATATTTTGGACATTATATTGATCTGAATAAAGAACAATATATTTTGGATATTATGCTGGGTATGATTCGATGCTAATAGAGTTTAGTATGTGTAGATATGGGATTTGTCAGCTCATATAAGTGAGTTAAATATTCAGATGCTTTAAGGTTGTATTTTAGGAAGTCTTATGGCCATAAGCATTTAACCCTGAAAAAGGTTTCCTGTGGTATAAATAATATCGTAAAGGAGTTTACGCATATTGTTTTATCGGAATACGAATCAACGAGATAAATTTATAGTTGAGCAATAGGGGACTTGATGGTGTTAATCTATGTCTCCGCTCTTCCAAGATATTAATGATGGAGAGATTGTACGAATATAAATTAGCCTCAACTTGTATGGCTTAACTCGCTATTTTGTATTATCCATATTGTATGTGTATGGGGCATCAGTTATGAACTTGCGAAAATGTTCCGTGAGACAAAATGAGTGTGAACTTTGGGAGTCTCACTATATGAAGTGTACGCATTGAGTACATGGGCAGCACACTGGATTGAATTGTTTGATTCGGGAAGCTTTCGAAAAATAATTATTTATTTTAGGGCCTTTCGGGGAGTAGCTAAGGTTTAAGTGTTAAATCTAAGATTGTGCCAAGTAAGACTTAACACTTTTATCTGCTTAATATATACCTTAAATTGTGTCAATAATTTGTATGGGTATTAAATTGGGTATTGGTGGAAATAGTTACTATTTAAATAAAACAATAGTTGTTTTATTTAAATTAAATTAATCGGACATTTATTTATTTTAAGGTTTCTTAAGCAATAGCTATATTTTAAGTGTTAAACCTAAGATTGTGTCAAGTGAGACTTGATATTTTTATCTACTTAATGTATATCTCAAATTGTACTAATAATGTGTATGAGTACTAAATTAGACATTAATATATATAATAATGAAATAATTATTGTTTCATATATATATATATATATTATCCGGCCATTAAATGAATTTGATTATTGTATTTTGCCATTATTCTTGTTTCAATTGGCATTTGTTGTTTTCATTCTATTGGCTTATTAAATTTAATAATATATATTTATATTTTATTAGCCAAAAGGAAAGGTTTGTAATGAAAGTAAATGTTGGCAACATTTTGAACAAATAGTGCCACTAATTGCTTATTTGCTCGGCCAACAGAATTGAACATTTGATTAAGCAAATGAACGCTTTTCAATTGAATTTAATTTAATTGAAAATAGCAAGAGGTGGCAACATTTTTGCCACCAATTGCTTTAGAATTTTGCCACTCATATTAAAGCATTGACTAAATATTGAGAATGTCTTGTCATGTTTTAATACTTGGCATATTCAAGTTTTATAATTGGCTACCAGCAAGGCCAAGTTTGCCTATAAATTGGCCAAATTGTTTGTGAGCCGATGAAGAAAAATGAATGAATTACTTTTGATTTTTGAGAAGTTAAATGTTAACCTTAATAGTTTGAGAGAAATAAATAAATATCAAAAGTAAAGAGTTGTTTCAAATATTTTAAAAAAGAAAGCTATTATTTTAGTTTGTGGAAGTTCACCAGGTCTTCAACTAGAATTTTTCAACGCACGCTTCAAGAATGAGTTCCCTAATCTCATAAGTGTAATGAGATTATTTTAATGTGTATTAATTCTATTGTGTTACATATGTGATATGTTATTATTAAATTATTTAAAATACACGCATTCATACGTAGCACGGTGCACATGTACACAACACCCAACAGTAACATTAAGAGCAAAAGATTTGTAAGCTGCAAATGTCTTTATTTATGGATTTAAGCAATCATCTAGATCTTAAAATATAAGATTTGATCAAGCTATCAAGTCTTATGGCTTTGAGAAAAATATTAATAAAGCTTATGTATACAAACACATCAATGAGGGAGCTATTATTCTAGCTTGTGACAGCTCACCACGTCTCCAACTAGAATGTTTCAAAGCACGCTTCAAAGGTGAGTCCCCTAATCTCATTAGTGTAATGAGATTATTTTAATGTGTATTAATTTCGTTGTGTTGCATATGTGATATGTTATTATTAAATTATTTAAAATACACACATTCACCCGTAGCACGGTACACACGTACACAACACCCAACAATAAGATTAAGAGCAAAAGATTTGCAAGCTGCAAATGTCATTATTTATAGACTTAAGCAAACATCTAGATCTTGGAATATAAGATTTGATCAAGCTATCAAGTCTTATGGCTTTGAGCAAAATATTGATAAAACTTGTGTATACAAGCACATCAATGAGAGTATAGTGGTTTTCTTAGTTCTTTACATTGATGATATTCTTCTCATTGGGAATGATAAAGAAATATTATCAGATGTAAAGAAATGGCTAGCTAAGCAATTCCAAATGAAAAATTTGAGAGAAGCAAATTATGTTCTTAGGTCCAACTCATACGAGATTGTAAGAATAAACTCTTAACTCTATGTCAAGCATCATACATTAATAAAATCTTTATAAGGTTTTCGATGCAGAATTAAAAAAAAATGTAATTTATCTTCTCGCCATAGAATTCACTTTGTCTAAAGCACAATGTTTTAAGACACCTAAAGAATAAGAAAATATAGGATGGATACCCTATGACTCTGCAGTAGGTAGCCTAATGTATGCCATATTGTGACTAGGCCCAATATTTTCTATTCAATAGATATAGTTAGCCGGTATCAATTCAATCCAGAATATGATCACTAGATTGTAGTAAAACATATTCTCAAGTACCTATAGAGAATGAAAAATTATATACTTGTCTACTTCAGTAAGGATTTTATTCTAATCAAATATACTAATTTCAATTTTCAATCTTACTTAGATTCTCTAAAATCCACAACCAGTTCAATGTTCACTCTTGGTGGTGAAGCCATTGTGTGGAGAATAATAAGGCAATCATGTATTGCCGATTCCACCATGGAAGTAAAATATGTAGCAATTTGTGAAGTAGCTAAGGAGGTGATATGGCTCTACAAATTCTTATTGGATTTGAAAGTTGTTTCAAATATAGATAAATTTCGCACACTTTATTGTGATAATAGTTGTGTGGTGGTAAAATTCAAAAGAGCCAAAAAGTCATAAAAGATGTAAGCATATAGAATGCAAATACCATATGATCAGGGAGATTGTTCACCAATGAGATGTCGTGGTGAAAAAGGATCGAGTAAAAGAATAACAATGTTGATTCTTGTATAGTGTCTCTACCCATTGCTAGTTTTGAGAGTCACTTAGAGGATTTACGGATACGAGACATGTCTCACCTACTTTAGGGCAAGTGAGAGATTGTTGGAAGTATGCCCTTAAAATCTGACAATTTGATATTTCTTGCTAAAAATAAATTATAGAACTTATTCATTCAATTTACAATTTTAATTATTTTTATTTAAATATCATAAAATTACTTGATTATTATATATAACCTTAAACTTAGTATATAATAGTTATATATAAAAGTGTTAAGTTTAAGCATAATAATCTAAACTAATCTTTAGTTTGAATGGAGATGAAAACTTTATTTTGATAGACTATAAGTGCGGTCTATTTGTATATTGTATACAATGATCGTATCCAAATCATTCTATATAGTAACATAAAAAAATATAGATGCTTTGTAAAATGATTGATTGTATAAGACTGGACCATAAGGATTTTCCTGGGGGTAGAAAGTAGTTGAAGACTTCACCTGCACCAATTGTTGCAACAATGCTTCTTATTTAATGTTTACTGACACAACAAGCCCACAATATTCTTTGTTAATCTTCGTTGATAAAGAGAATTTATTTTATCATAATATAATCATATATGGATTAATTAACTCTTATTCATTGAGTTTTATTTATTAATTTACAAGTAAAAGATTGTAAAATATTTTCAATCAATTACTAAATATTTAATAAATATAATAAAATTGATGACTGAGAATATTTCTCACAGATATGGAATTCATTTCTTCTGAGAAAAAGTTAAATAAGTTGTTCCTTTGATAATTAATTACTTAAAAATAATGAGCACTTAGTTTTATTTAAGATTTAAAGAAAATAATAAATTTGTGAATTTCATAAGGATAAAAATGTAATTAAAAAAGTTTACGAAAACTTGACCTAACTCTAATTATGAATGCTTGTAGATGATTGATCTATATGAAATGATTATAAAATGGTGAAAAATAATTTTTTCTTTTATAATTTATCTACAAAATTAAGAATTCAACTTTATATTTTGTGGAGTAATAAAATTAATAAATAAAATCATATTGATTAAAGAGTTTAGTTTCATATTTAATTAAATTTATTTGAGCTTAATTTTGTAAGTCCATTAAGTCTCCATACTAGCTCCATAAATGTTAAAATGACCTATTGGATTAGTTATTGGATCTAAAATATTAATTGACTTAAGTTTAATTTGATTAAACTCATTGGACTCAATCAATTATTAACCCAATCCATAATAGTTATAAAATTAAATAAATATTTAGATTATTTATTTAAATTGGATAGTTAGATTGTTTATTTAATTTAGATAATTATGAATTATCTAAATTATTTTATTAAAGATAATATTAAATATTATCCTAATCATTATCAAATAACGATTTATCTTTTTAATTATTTAAATTAAAAAATAAAAAAAGATAGTATTTTATCCTAATTCTATTAGGATTTGGAGTTTAAATTAAATAATGGTATGTACACTATAAAAAGAGGTTTTTAGAATCAATTTTAACGTATTTTTTTTATGCTTTCTTTGGCGCTAAATTTTTTTTAGAGATAAAAAATTTAGAACACAAAATTAAATCTTTTACATAATTAATAAACTCGCCCACACAAGTAATTTATTAGTAGGAGATTTGTTGGTGTTAATAGAGAACATCTATTAAATACTTGCGAATTGAAGTATTTTTCTTATACTCTATTGTTATTAAATTAAAATAAATATAACAAAATTTTAAAATGGTTCTTGCAAGAAATGCACACAACAGCTTGCTTTCATGGAGGCAACAATCCCATACTTTTTTATTACTCACTAGGAAAGATTTACAAGTAGTTTGTTATTTTGAGACTCACTGTTTTAGTCTCAAGTGTTTAGAAGCTTCAATGAACTTGAATGCCTCACTGTAACTTACTACAAGTATTTACAAGTTACACTCCAACGTGTCGGTGTGCTGCACTTAGCTTGCATGCTCTGCCTGTTGTCGCTGCACGCACCCATGCTATCTCGTGTGTACGCTTGCTCTCTTGTATGCCCAATCTCTCGTTTGTAGATGTTATACTACCCATATCCAGCCCTATGGTCAATCTAGGCCTGTCTTAGTGCCTATGCACTCTAATACGCGAGCATGCCCCTAAAAGCTCATGCCTGCCTCGACTTGGTGTAAGGTGTCAAACTAAGCATCAGCGTATCTTGAAAATTAAGGGTCTAACAGTAGTCCTCTATGGAGTCTCCGGAATTCAGAAAATGGGCAATAGTCTTCACTTTCCAGTGCTTCGCCATCACTTCGTAAAACTCAAAGCGACATGGAATATTTATGATTAATTTTAACTATTGAATTACATTTCTCTTTTGAAATATTTTCTTTTCTTTTCTTATTTTATTTAAACGAACAATTGTTAATAATAAATTATCTAATTGTATAACATAATATATTGATTATAAGATATCGATTTTGTGATGTATATTGAATATGTTGTTGTATCTACTATTATATGTTTATATTAGTTAGAATGATTTTTTTCCCTATACAAACTTGATGGTATGAAAAGAGTTATTAATTATAAAAAGAAACTAAATAAACCAAGTTAAGGGGACACAATCAATCATATATATATATATATTAAAAATATGCAGGAAATTATTACTATTAGAAGAAACTTTACAAAAAAGTGTGTTGGGTCCGAGAGTGGTTATAACTCTAAGTATTAAGAATTTGTTGAAATGAGAACTGATTGAAGTTTGATAGATTGGATAATGTCAAAAGATAGATTTAGGTCATCAAGTGAATGACAGAAATTGAGATAAGGGTTGGGAGTAATTGAGGACGTTGCTTAACTATTGAGACGTGCAAAATGCAAAAAATACTCGATTAGAGATAAAAATTGATGGGGTGGTTAGCGACAACCCTCTAATACTCAAGTTAAGTTGAGATTTTAACGGTTATTATTTACCTAAATTTTTTCCCTGAAAAAAGGTAAGAGAACAGAAAAAAAAATAATTTTCTTACTTGTTATATGTATTGTGTTACTTGCTTTTGTGTTTGAATTTTTTGAGTGATACACCTTAAGCATTTGAGACAAAGGTGATCTGGTGAGTGTTCCTTTGAGGTGACATGTAGTGATAAATTATTAGAGGATTTCTATCTATTTAGGGGTATTTTGGCAAATTACTAAATTTAAAAATATTGTAGTAATTAGGCTTCCTAGTCTATGGGATATTAATTTTCTTTTGGTTGGACACTTTTATCAAGTTAGGTGTGAGGATGACTTGACAGCATATATTCCTCACTGTTAATGTTTGGAGTTACAACACTGCTGCAAGCTTGCCTCCCTTGATTCCAAACATATACCTATCTTATACCCGTTAGGAGACAATTCTAGGCGGAGCTGACAAGGCAATATGGCAAATTCCCCTTAAGATTAGACCTTTGTATCAATTCTTATACCCTTGTCTAGTTACCTTAAAGTAGGCCTTATTTGGTAAGTTCGATGATTTTTAATGATGATGTTGGAGTTACATCAACTTGACTAATGTGCACTTTGACCATGGGACTCAATATTGATGTGGATGCATTCTGACCTAACTAATATATGCTATTTTTAGAGTTTGATGCTGATAGGTGAGTCACTTAAACACATCATATGACTTAGGTATGGGTTATATTCGTGCTTTATCTCTTATTTAGCTCATTGGTATATCCTCATTTGAGCTAGACCATTTTCTAAGAGTGCGAGATTGAGTAGCTATGAAATGGACTTAGAGTGGCTATCTATCTCACAAATACCCCCAACAAAATGAAAGATGCATGAAAGAAAGAAATGCAAATACATAGTAAAATTAATTAAAATCTATAACTTAGAAAATGATTAACATTCTTAAAAATAAACTTTTTAATTGCACGGGAGCTTCATTCTACCAAGTCAAATTATCGTAAGATTCAAATTTGTCAAAATGTCAGCCACATAATTACTCTCTGATAAAATCTGAAGTTTACGGAAGCGTTAAAAAAAACAAAAACAAAAATAAAGAGAGAAATGAATTTGTTGGAATGAATTTATGTTTCTTTAGAAGAAAAAAATAGGTGGGGTGAGGAAAATTTGTTAAAAGAAGTAGACCAGAGGAAACTGAAAGTTTATAACATCGGAGCCTCGGAGCCCCTTAGAAGCATATTATAATAGTAAGATGCCTTGAACATTGCAATCAAAGTCAAGACCAAGCCACGATCAGTTCAATAAAAACGATATTTTGGAAGTCCCTATTCATCATCCAATAAAACCTTTTTGATTTTTATAGAAACTAAGTCCATTTGCTAAACAGCTTGAACCCATATATGCACCAGAATATCAGGAATTTTCTTGATAAAATGTATCTAGATAAATGGCATCAAATTTCTTTTTTCTTGTAAATATTTACTGGAGCAATTTAACCATCTGAAATGAATAGGCCAAGAATCACTTTTGAAACACAAAGTTGATGCTATAGAATCACAACCTTAGCAACAAAGAATTTCACTGCAATTTCAACTTTTGCAAATAACAGCATATAACTATTAGATTATATGAAAATTATTAAAGTGAAAACACACAAATAAGTAATATAACTCAAGTAATATAATACAGAATAAATAATTAAGAAATTAAAAAGAAAAAGGTAGAAAAGGAATACACAAAATTTACATGACTCGACAACTTGTCTATGTCCACAACCGATTAAGATCACATAATCTTATTATTGAATTTCAAGACACTCACAAAATATACTTTTTACACTCACAAAATAATCACTCTTTTTTGCAACTAAGGGGTTTTATCTCACTAAGAATCACAAAGTATGTTTGATCACAAAGATCTCACTCTAATCACAAAGATTTTCACAAAGATCATTAAAATGTATTTACAAGCCAATAAAGAGCTTTTATATAAGCTTTAGGATGACCTAAGTTTACCCTAAACGTGTTGCAGTCATATAAAGGAGTTTTGGAATAAGTAGGAGACGAATAAACTAAATAAAATGGAAAACAAATTCCGTGCTGGGTGCTGCGACACCAAGCTCCTAGGGCTGTGGTGCTGGGCATTCCCGCCTGGGCGTTGCGGCGCTAAGCACCTAGCGCCGCAGCGCCCACACCTGAGTACCGTCACTTGCGTCTTTCATCTTCTTTCGCATCCATCTTTAATCCTCACATACTCAACGCACTTGATTTACTCTCTAAATCATACTCTGATAACTTTTAATTACATTTCTCATAAAAACTAAAGAGACAAGACAAAAAGAACCGAAAGAAAACAGCGTGAAGATGATGTCCCATTCCTTTTGCAACTTGCAACTCTTTTTTTCTTAATAAGAGTCCCTAGGCTAACATTATGAATAAAACACTAATAATGAAATTCAACTAAAACCCTTGGTTTATGAACAAAATTTCATTTAATGATCACCACTATCTAAATTCGTAAGACCCGATGTCTCCAAGATCTTAAAGGATTCAACACTCTAATCACAACGACAAACAAAGTGCTAAAGAGAGTTGCAATTTTTCATATTAACGGTGTCACGAACTCGAGAGTTGACCATGCCTCCAAACTTTTGTTTTTTGGTGCTGGAAGATCCTGGTCTGTACAACAATTGAAGGCCCAAAAACTATCCCTTTAACTTTTTGGGTTTGTAGTGCTATTAGCACATCTCTGGCCCCAATTGCACCCTTTTAGGAGTAGTTAATGGGTTGACTGATTATTTCTCTTTCAGAATTTCTATAATCTCACAAATTATATTAGGTTTATATACGCCTAATAATGTACTTTAGGCTATTTTACATAATTATGCCAATTTTATGAGAAACTCATAAATACCCCTACATATTATGCACTAAAAGAGAATCTTCAGCTTTAGTTGATCCATTTTCCTGCATACTCAAGTGCAATCGTTTACACAGCAACAAAATCGACAGAATTCGTAGGAATTTTTACATTTATCAATTTATAAGTGTGAAAAAAGAAAAGTAACTCATTCTATTTTTTTGAAATCTAGACATCTTAATTTCTCGACTAAATGAGAAGAGCAGAAGACTAATTGAAAATATGTTTAAAGGTTGAGAAGTTTTTCTCTTTGTTTTCCAACTTTTTGACTATATTCTTGACTTTTTTTTTTGTCTTTCAAATAGGGATATTTCCAATTGAAAGTTCGACTGAGTCATTTTAATATAGCAGTTTGGTGGCACAAAGAAAACAATCGTTTATAAATAAAAAATAAAAAAGAATAAGAAATAAAAACAAAATATTAATGCATTAACAAATAAAAGTAAAAGAAAATACTTTTGATTGAATTCCAATCAATCTTTATAATACTCCTAAAAGAGAGGTAATACTCGAGAGAAGCGATGTCTCTCTTCAACCATGTATCACTGAGAAAATGAGACAAAAGGCTAACTATGGACTTGGCTTAGCCATTGAGTTTCACGTCTTGGGTTTGAAATTTTTACTTATCTCTCTTGTTGAATGTGACTGTTGATGATGCTATCTACTCTGCTATATTCATATTCCAAGTGATGGCCTACAGTTTAAAGTTGAAAACCACACCTTTCTCTTATGGTCTTCTTTATCTCTGTTGAAGTAGAAATATATAAACAAGTACAATCTCTCAAGTAAAAAATAATGTAGAACAAGTTATTAAAAAATAAAGAGAGAAAGGGTAGAAGAAGAATACACAAAGAATTACGTAATTCAGCAACTTGCCTACGTTCACGGTGGATCAAGATCACACTCTTCTTATTATGAATCTCAAAACACTCACAAAGTATGCATTTTACAGAAAGATCACAAAGATAACTCTCTTTGTCACTTTAAGAATTTTCTATCACAAAGAATCACAAAGATTGTTGATGATCACTAAGATTTCTCAATCTATCACAACGATTATACCTTGATCACAAAAATCTCTCACTTAATCACTAAAATGTGTTTACAAGCCAATTGATTGTCTTTATATAGGTTTTGGGATGACTTAGGTTTACCCTATACGTGTGGAGTCGTAATAGGGAGTGCTGAAGCAAGTGGGAGACGACATAAGAAAGTTTTCTTATTTCGGGATACTGTTCCCATCTCCAGCGCCGCGGCGCTGGGCTCTCACAGCCGTGGCACTGGCGCACCTAGTGTGCCCTTCTTCGTTTTTCGCCTCTTTTCGCGTCCGTCTTCGATCTGTGTACACTCTACACACTTGGCTTGCTCTCCAAATCATATCCCGATGATTTCCAATCAGTATTCTCACAAATTCCCTCCTTGATTCAAAATCATCCACAAAGCAACTCAATCTCTCAATTCCGCATCTTCGGTCACCCTCACAAAGTAGTGACTCCGGTTAAGTCCTTGCATAGGACAAACTTAACCGAGGGCAGTGGCTTAGTCAACATATCAACAGGGTTTTTAGCTGACGCTATCTTTGTTAGACTAACTTCACCACTTTGGACAATCTCTCGAATGTAATGGAGCCTTACATCAATGTGTTTCGACCTCTCGTAGAACACTTGATGCTTGCTTAGGTGTATGGCACTCTGGCTGTCACAATATACACCGGTGTTCATATCTTTACTAGCCAATACCTTCGCACATATGCCTTTTAACCATACAGCCTCCTTGATAGCTTCACAATAGCTATGTACTCCGCCTCTGTGGTAGAGAGTGCAACCACATGTTGTAGAACTGATCTCTAACACACACTACACCCAAACACTATGAATACGTAGCCCATCAACGATCTTCTCTTGTCTAGATCACTTGCATAATCTGAGTCTACGTATCCTCTTACCATTTCATTACTGTCCTCATCCCTCTTATATATTAACCCGTGATTTGACATCCCCTTGAGATATCTAAGAATTCACTTTACTACAAGCCAGTGATCTTGACCCAAAATTTTCATATATCTAATTATCACACTCACAGTCTGTGCTATGTCTGGTCTTGTGCAAACCATTGTATACATGATGCTCCCCACAGCGCTTGCATACGGTACTTTACTCATCTGCAGTTTCTTTTCTTCAGATGTTGGCGACTGTGCTACTGAAAGTCTGAAATGCATGGCTAAAGGAGTAGAGACAGCCTTTGCGTTGGACATACCAAACTTCTCCAGAATTTTGAGTATATATCGCTGTTGAGACAAGAAGTTAACATCTCTTCTTTCCCTCACAATATCCATACTTAAAATTCTCTTTGCTGCTCTCAAATCCTTTATTTCAAACTCGCCACTTAACTGATTCTTGAGCTTCTGTAGTTCTTCTATATTCTTGCATGCGATCAACATATCATCGATGTATAGAAACAAATACATTATCCCACAACTTATATTCTTGAAGTACACGCATCCGTCATACTTGCTTCTACTAAAGCCACAAGCCATCATAAACTCATCAAATCTCCTATACTACTGTCTAGGTGATTGCTTTAACCCGTATAATGACTTTTTTAGCAAACAAGCATGATCTTTTTTTTCGGGCTCCTCGAACCCTTGCGGCTGTACCATATATATTGTTTCTTCAAGCTCTCCATGTAGAAAATGTGTCTTTACATCCATCTACTCTAGATGTAAATCACGGTTTGCACACATGACTAATAAAATCCTAATAGATGTGTGCTTGATAACTGGAGAGAATATCTCATAAAAATCAACTCCCTCTCTCTGCATAAAATCTTGTGCTACTAACCTAGCCTTGAATTTTGTAGGCTCAATCCCCTGTATCACCTCATTCACCTTATACACCCACTTGCACCCGACTAGCTTCTTTTGAGGTATCTCCACCAACTTTCAGGTATTGTTCTTCTTAAGAGAACTAATTTCTTCTTCCATGACTTGCTGCCATTCTTTCTTGTTTTCACTCTTCATAGCCTTACCATATGTCCTAGGCTCATCATACTCAAGAGTAAGCAGAATTAACAGCATGGGCAACTAGGTCTACTTGTGCATACCTGATTGGTGGGTTAATCGTTCTCCTTAGCCTATCTCTGGCTAACTGGTACTCTTCAAGTTCCATCTCAAGAGTCCTAGTCTTTCTTTGGGTGGACTTGGAGGAACTCGCCGGTGTTCTTGGTTCATCTTTAAGGATTTCCTCGCTGAAGTGTTGATCTGGAGGCATATCAGATCTACTTTCAGTCTCCACTTCAACTTCTATTGACTCGGGTGCTGAGTCTGCCTTGGGTATAGGTTCTTCTTTCTTATCTTCTTGGGAGGTTTTCAGAATCATCATCTCTTCGAATGTCACATCGCGGCTTATGATACTCCTTGGTGGTGTCAAGTCTTTACACGACACCTTATAGCCTTTTACTCCTTTGAGATATCCTATGAATACCCCTTTGATAGCTTTGGGTTCCAACATTCCCTCCTTAACATGTACAAAGGCAGGGCAACTAAATATTCTGAGGTGGTCATACTTCGGAGGATTGCCATACCATTTTTCTTCTGGCGTCTTGAAGTCAATTGCTGATGAGGGACTTCTATTGATCAAGTAAACTGCAGTCACTACAGCTTCTCCCCAAAATGTCTTGGACATCTTCGCATTGGTAAGTATGCATCTAACCCTTTCAAGTAGGGTCCTATTCATCCTCTCAGCTACGTCATTCTGCTGTGGTGTTGATCTTACTGTTATATGCCTTGCAATCTCATGCTTGGCACAAAACCCATCAAACTCTCTATTGCAAAATTCGAGGCCGTTGTCAGTCCTTAGCCTCTTTACCCTTTTGCCAGTCTGATTCTCAATAAGAACCTTTCAAGTCTTGAATACTTCAAAGGCTTGATCCCTGCTCTTCAACATATAGACCCATAGCTTCCTCAAATAGTCATCAATCAAGCTGAGAAAATATCTGGCACCACTACGAGTAGCTGTCTGAGCTGGTCCCCAAAGATTCAAGTATATATAGTCAAGAGTCCCCTTAGTCTTGTGCTCGCAGGTACTAAACCTTACCCTATGTGCTTTCCCAAGCACACAATACTCACAAAACTCTAAGGGCTGGAACTTATCTTCTCCAAACGCCTTTTGACTGAATAACTCCTTTAGGTTTCTCTCGCCTAGGTGTGCCGATCTAAGATGCCACAACTTTGTTTGCATGCTCTCATCATCTACAGAGAATAGTGCAGAACTACTTATGACTTCACCTTTAAGCACATAAACCCCTTTGCGCTTCTCTCCTCTCATCACCACTATAAAACCTTTCAAAACTCTTAAAATCCCTCCGTCGATCCTGATGAAACACTCATTCTGGTCTAGAGTCCCTAGTGAGATCAAGTTTCTCTTCAAGTCAGAAACATACCTAACATCTGCCAACTCTCTCACTCACCCATCATGCAGCCTAAGCTTAACACTACCAATTCCCATCATCTGACACGCAACGTCATTACCCATTAAGACCATACTACCACTAATGGGTTGGAAATTTCTAAACTAGGACTTGTGCGGGCATATGTGAAAAGTACAACCAGAATCTAAAACTCATTGTTCAGAGTTCATACCATCAGTGCGACGAGTGTCTCTACGCTATTATAGCTATCATCATAGGCAAGCGCAACATCCGCTTTCTTCTTGTCTTGTGCTCTCTTCTCAGGACAGTCCTTTATGAAGTGCCCCTCTTTCTTGCAGTAATAGCACTTTTTAGGAGTCCTAAACTTCGACCTTGAGCCTTTTTTCTTCCCATCTCTATATGAGGGCCTTCCTTTTACAGATAAGCTTTCTAAATTGCCCTCAGTCTGCTTTTCTAATAATTTTGAGTTTAATGATGATTTCACATCACTCATCGTTAAACTCTCTCTGTTATAGAGTAGCGTATCAACAAAACTCTCATAGCTCTTGGGGAGTAAACTCAGCAGGATAATTACTCTATCTTCATCTTCTATCTTGATGTTGATAGAGTCAAGATCAAGGATGATCTTATTGAAGGCATCTATATGATTTTTCATCGGCATCCCCTCTGACATGGACAGCTGATACAGCTTCTTCTTTATATATAATCTGTTAGCCAATGATTTCCTCATATAAAGAGAGTCAAGCTTCTTCCAAAGACCTATCGCCGTCATCTCACCTGCTACTTCCCTTAATACTTCATCGCTCAATGACAGAACGATTGTGCTATGAGCTCTTTCTTGAATGTCTCTTCTTTCTGCTTCATCTTTAGATGACTCTAGCGTCTTTTCTTCATCACTAGATGGAGCTGCAGTCTCCTCTAATGTCGAGCCAAGCCTTTGGCTCACCAACAATGCCTTAACCTTCATCTTCCACAGATTGAAGTCATTCATACCATTGAATTTCTCTACCTCATACTTAGGTGTGGCCATGTCTGCTTAGAACCAAAAGTTCTGATACCAGTTTGTTGAAGCGAAAGCACACAAATAAGCAAAATCTCCTAAGTAAATAATAATGCAGAACAAGTTATTAAAAACTAAAGAGTGAAAGGGTAGAAGAAGAACACACAAAGAATTACGTGGTTCGGCAACTTGCCTACGTCCACGACGAATCAAGATCACACTCTTCTTATTATAAATCTTAAGGCACTCACAAAGTATGCCTTTTATAGAAAGATCACAAAGATAACTCTCTTTGTTACTCTAGGAATTTTCTCTCACAAAGAACCACAAAGATTGCTGATAATCACTAAGATTTCTCAACCTATCACAAAGATTATACCTTGATCACAAAGATCTCTCACTTAATCGCTAAGATGTGTTTACAAGCCAATTAATTGCCTTTATATAGGCTTTGGGACGACCTAGGTTTACCATATACATGTGGGAGTCATAATAGGGAGTCTTGAAGCAAGTGGGAGACAAAATAAGAAAGTTTCCTTATTTTGGGATATTGTTCCAGTCTTCAGCACTGCGGCGCTAGGCTCTCACCGCCACAGTGTTGGCGCGCCCGTCTGAGCGCTGCGGTGCTCGTCGCCCGGTGTCACCGCGCTCAGTTACTGGATTGGGCGCTACAGTGCCCACACCTGGTCGCCGTGGCACTGGCGCCTAGTGTGCCCTTCTTCGTTTTCCACCTCCTTTCACGTTCGTCTTCGATCTGTGCACACCCTACACACTTGGCTTGCTCTCCAAATCATATCCCGATGATTTTCAATCAATATTCTCACAATCTCCTTAATTTTTTTTCTCCGTAGCTTTTATGGTTCAGGAAGGGTGAGATCTATGTCAGTTGAGTACCATCTTTAAGGGGAGTAATCTACACCAAAATCTTAACGATATCACTAATATAGAGTTTGTAGCAAATGGAACTATGTACATTTGATATAATTGCCCTTTTTTTTATTTATAAAAGTTGTTATTAATGAGGTTGTATTAGGATAAGAAATAGGGGTTAATTAACAGCACCACCCTTTCTGTGTTGGCACATTATTTGATGGAAGTTCAAATCCAAAAGTTTTGCTCAAATTCATTCGGCCTAACATAGTCATAGGCCTTTGTCAAAACAACACCCATCTTACCCATATCTGTTCTGAACAAATCACCTTTTATTTTTAATGTATTTTTATAAATAGTTAACATTTATTTCTCCTCTTGTAAGTAATATCATGCCGAGAAGCATATCACCATGGCCCCAAAGCTACAATTATCAACATTAGACTCAGAATGTCTAAAGAACTCGGGTAGTCATGCCACCTTCCCTAAAAATGTAGGCAAGTACCATACCCAACATCTCTACACTTTAATTTCTAAGTCCCCTTTATTCCAAGACATGAATAGTAACCAACTCATCAAGAAGTCCATAGGTACCTAATGGGATAACTCGTGGGGTCAAAAAGAAGAGATTTTAAGAGCAAGAAAAAAGAGACGGGTTAAAAGAATTTCTACAAGAGTTTTTTCTCTAAGACACTTTTTTCTACAAAAAGTACATATTAACTTAAACATTAAAGGGTATTTATCAAAATCAACACTAGTGCAGCTAAGATATTATCTATGAGTGCATGAGATTTTAGTAAGCATAGCAGGCATCTCAAGGATTAGTCAAGTGTGACGATAGTTGCATCCTGAAAAATCAACTATTGATAAGAGTTCACCTCGTTAAGTCAAGAACCAAAGTCAATAGTTTGTCGCCATTTGTGGGAAGCTATGAAAAAAGTCATGGTGATAACAAATTCATGCTTCAGCAAAATTTCACCTCAAGGTAAGCAAGAGATAGAGCTTGAGAGTTTTTCCTGGAGGAGAGAGTAAGAAATATGAAGCAAAGGTTTTTGGAGATGGTGGAAAGAAGGCGACAACATGAGGCTATGGCGAGTCGAACCCAATATGGGAAAAAACAATCCTTAATAGTGGATGAGCTCAGAGATATAAAGCTCTAAGTAACATTTAGGATGCCTTCTTTTCCAACATAAAATAGGACAATTCACCTGAACCACCATATAAATTTGAGAAGACCAAATATCTCAGTTATTCCATATGCTTTTTGAGGACAAGTTCGAATTTGGTAATGGGCCTAAGACAAAGAAGTATCACCTTGTATGATCAGTTAACTAATAAATTCATTCAACATTTCTTAATAGTATGTGAATTGGCAAAAGACATTTGACAACTAAGAAAGATCAAGAAAAGAAAAAGGAAACTTTGAGGGATTTATAAAGAAGTTCAATGAGAATGTGATACAACTTTAAGCCTTTCACCTCTCTATTATCCTGGAACCTTCAAAGTAAGGACAACAATTTAATAGGTTTTGGTAATATCTCATTGATAACCATATTCCAAGTTTATAATTGCTTATGATCGAACCCCAAACTATGTGAGAATAAAAGAGGAGAAAGATGCCAAAAAAATTATGACCACAGAGTTCCAAGACACAGTAAAGGGGGGAGTTTCAGAGATCCCTTAATAAGAGAGATTATAGGGGAAGAAGAGAGAGAACTCCCCAACAATGTATAAAATTTTTTTAATGGGATAAGTCTAAAGATGAGGAGCAAAGTGATAGACTAGGGGGATCTCCCTCGAGGTTTTCTAGATTCGAAACAAAGACACTTATATTCCACTTAAGAACCCCTTAGATATTATCTTTAAAACCATTAAAGATCAAGGGATGCTTAACTAGCTAGATGCTATTAAAACTCTAATTTCCTAGAGAAATAAGAATAGAAAGTGTAAGTTTCATTAGGAGCATAGGCACAAAAAAGGAGAATGCATCAGCCTAAAGAAGCAAGTTGATTTATTGATGAGATATGGCTACCTTGAAGAGTTTAGAGCTGATTTTAAACCTATAAAGCCCATAAAAGCCAACAACTAAGAAATAGAGCCTTTTCTACCAAAGACGACTATGAAAATTGCTGGTAAACCAACACTATCAGTAGGCTTAAATAAATATAGAATTAACTATTCTTAATACTCTATGGTAGAGCATCAAAGGATGTGTAATATGTCTACTTGTAAAAAAACCCAATATTTAGGTAATATCGATTATATTCACTAAGTAGGATGCTAAATGGGTTAATTATCCCTATAATGATACTTTAGTGGTCACTATTTAGGTGGCTAGAACTGATATCGACAGGGTATTTATTGACTCAATGAGCTCAGTGCATATTATCTTCAAGAAGACACTATATGAGCTTGAAATAAAGGATTTGTAGATAAATAGAACTTACTTCTCTATATGGCTTTGAGGATGGTTACGTAAGACATTTAGAGGTAGTGACATTGGCCCTATCACTAGTTAGATGCTATAGATGAGCATTATGATGGTTAGTTTTATGGTTGTTGAGCAATCATTCTTATACAAGATCCTCTTGGGGCGACATTTTAAAAGGGATTCCAATGCAACAATACATTACTTTAAATTGAAGTCTTGGATAAAAGGAGTTGGGATGATCTTAAGAGATAAAAAAATAGTGAGGAATTGTTATGCAACCTCGGTCCAAAAAGACAAATTGTACAACCTTTAGGGAACCAATAGGGGATGAGAAGTTGAAGCTACAAAAGCCAGTGGAGGATTTGCTAGAAGTATAGGTATAGAAAGAATTGTACAAGAAGTTAGTCAAGATTGCTTCCAAGTTTGACCCATGAATTAAGCAAGAACTGGGTTCTCTATTGAAGGTGTTCTCAAATATATTTGCTTAGACCTATGAAGATATGCCGAAGATAGACCTATTCATGATTTCTCATTGACTAGCCACCAACCCAGCATTTAAGTTAGTAAAATAAAATAAAATAAAAAGAACTTTTAACTGGGAAAGGAATAAGGTTGTGGTAGCAGAGGTCAATAAACTATTGTCTGAAAGTTTCATTAAAGAGGTAAATTACCTAAAATGGTTACCAAATGTGGTGATGGTGAAGAAGGTTAATAAGAAGTGGCACATGTTGCATGGACTTTATAGAGTTAAATAGGGCATGCCTTAAAAAATAGCTTTCCATTACCCAAGATCGATCAACTAATGCATTCAACTACTGAACATGAGCTCCTTATTTTTATGGATGTGTTCTCAAGGTATAATTAGATAAGAATGTTTGCAGCTGATAAAGAGGAAATGTCTTTCATCATACACCAGGGGACTTACTACTACAATGTCATACCCTTTGGCTAAAGAATGCAGCAGCATATCAAAGTTTGTTAATAAATTGTTTAAACATCTAATTGGTAAGACAATGAAGGTATACGTTGATGGTATGATTAAGAAGTCCATAGATCCCAAGGATTGTGTTAGAGAACTCAGGAAAACATTTAAATTTTTTAAAATAAAATAAGATAAAGTTGAATCCCAAGAAGTGTGTGTTTAGGATGAAGTCAAGCAAGTGCCTTAGGTTTATATACTGTCAGAGGGGAATTAAGGCTAATCCAGACAAGGTCCAAGTTGTCCCAAGAATTATGGATTATTATACATTTACTTAGGCATTTCTTGTTATGCATTTGTTGTTAATTTTACTTAACTGCAAGTACACACTATCGAAGTAATATAATATGAGTAGAATATTGTTCCCACGAAAATTTTTTATTATAATTTACTAAGTACTAAAATTATGTCCTCGTATCCTTATCCAAATAATTAATAAGTTAATTAAACTAGTAAAACCTAAATCAAATAAATAAATAAAATAAAACAGAGCAGAGAAAATAAATATTAATTCACCAATTATAAAGTGCCTAGAACTACAATTATCCCTCAATACTTCACTTGAACTAATTCCTCTTAAGTTAATTTATCCGAATAAATTGTTAACCAAGAAACCTAATATATTCACAAGTCTCTTTTGGCAGTCAAGTGAAAATACTTTTCTTAATCAATTACCTATATTTTTATGGTAATCGTATTAAAAAAAAACTCATTAAGAATAGGTTCTTTATTAGTTATATATGTCAAATGAGTATATTTCTATCTCATATGAAACTCAAAATTAGTACACTTTGATCATACACTAATCTATTCAAGGCCAACATTTAAATTCTTTTATCAAGTTTATTAGGGTTTTCATAACAATCTGATTATTGATCAAGTTTTAGAAAGCATTAAGCACAGAATAAATTGAACAATTCTAGATTGAATTCATAACTAAGAGAAATAAATTGATTCAAATTACATATTAAATTCAAATTATAATTCTAAATAAAGAAATTAGGTTATGGTGAAATAAAGAGTTCTAGAGCTTATCAAATTAAACATCATGAAAATCATAGAAATTAAAAAGATAAAGAGTTGAAAAGATAAAACTAATTTGTTGCAATCTTCTAGTCTTCTGGATCCTCCAAAAGTTGTTCTCTCATTCTCTCTCTCTAAGAAGTTATTTTTCTTTCATGCTCCTCTTTTCCCTCCCTTTTTGGTTGTTTAAATAGGTTTTTTGGTCTTTTTTTTATAGGCTTACATCTTTAAGTTATGGCAAAACATCAAATATAAGTTAGAGTAGGTTTTGTTTTTGTGCCCAGCGTCGATACTGTTTATAAAAAGTACTGTTCATGCTCTGTAACCTTGGCTTTTAGGACCCGTGATTCTGAGAACATTGATTTTTTCACTGAGATGTTGGTATTGTAGAAAAGCTCTTTAGCAAAAATTATTGTTCATGGCCACTGTTCTCAATAACTGTAGCAATCAACTGTAGTAGGTTTGATATTTTTGCCTTATTTTCTTTGAATTTGCATCCTTATTTGCCTTGTTTTCTTTGCATTTTCATCCCTTCATTGACCCTAAACCTACAAAATGATAATAAAGCACATAAAAAGCCTGAAATTCACTTTTAAAATGAATAAATGTTATGTCTACAAAAGCATAAATAATAAGTATAAAATGTGTCTATTAACAGTGAGCATAATTCTCGTGAAAGATGAGGTGAATAGCCATATGTCAAACTATAATGCCAGCAAGGCTTTCACAAACCCAAAAACTGGGTATTTCCAAGTTGAAAAGCTTGTTTTGGCGATGGTGATGTTGGGAAGAAAGTGAGACCATATTTCTAGGCTTACACAATTATATCTTTAACTAATCAATTAATGAGGTAAATCTTATATAAAATTTAGTTTTTGAGTCAATTAGTCACATGGATAGTAAAACTCAATGAATTTGATATATAATACATGTTATATACTACCATCAAAAGGCCAACACTTATATATTTTACTGTTAAGTGCACATTTGGAGATGTGGTCAGCATTGAAGAATTTCTTCCAAGGACTTATAGAGAAATCAACAACTAGATGACATGGTTCTTTTATATAGAAAAAGCCTTCAATTTAAATTTTTTTATAAGGAATGAATGGTTCTCATTAGCCATGAAAGAAATGAAGTTAGCTATGCCATTAGATTTTGATTTAAAGAGTCTAACAATGAAGCTAATTATAAGGTACTCTTAATTGGGCTTATGGTAGCAAAGAGATTAGGGGTAAAGAGAATTTAAGTTAAGAGTGATTCTCATCCCTTGGTAAGTTAAGTTAGAAAAAACTTTAAAGTATGAAGTGAGAACATAGCAGTATACTTGTAGAAAGCAAGGGATATTATGGCTTAGTTTGAAGAGGTAGTTGTTTAATAGATTCCCTAAAGTAATAACTACATGGTCAATGTCTTAGCTAGAGTAACCTCACTCGAGGATGATAAAATCTATATACCCTTAGAATTAAGTCAAAAGCCAGCATATATGAGAAAGCAAAAGAAGTATGCAACAATGATAATTGTAGTATTTGATAGATCTAATTAAGTCCGACATAAAAAATAGAGAATTGCCTTTTAACATAAACAAAGCCTAATAACTCATATATATTGCAGATTGGTACATTATTAAAGAATGCGTTTTGTATCACCGAAGGCATTCCTCACTATATTTAAGATGCCTAAAACTAAATAAAGCTAATTATATGATTAAGAAAATGAATGAAGAAGTTTATGCAAACAATTTGGCCTCAGAATCCTTGAGACACAAAGTTCTCAAATAGAGGTATTATTGGCTAACAATACAATAGAATGCTAAGGACCTCGTCTAAAAGTGTGGTGTATGTCAGAGACATGTTGACTAAATTAACTTGCCACCTGAGAACTTGATGATGTTAATAAGCCTTTGGTCATTTGCATAATGGAGATTAGACTTAATTAGGTCTTCGCCTAGAGGGAACAATTCAGCAAGATTTTTTTTGGCTGTTATTGATTATTTCACTAAGTGGGTAAACATTGATCCATTGTAAAAAATAAGAAAACAACGAGGAGAAGTTTGGTTTATCAATATAAGGTTTCTTGCATAATTATAACTAAGAATAGGAAGTAATCTGACAATGAGAAGTTGAAGGCTTTTTTCATGCCTTAAACATCCAGCTTTGCTTTGTCTCACCCATACCAAAAGTCTAATATACAAGTTAAGGGTGGCTATTTGTGTAAACAAGTCGAATTCTATTGTGTCAATATGGGGATATTAAAAACATTTATTGTATTTGTATATGATTTGTTTACTAAATGAATCGAATACTCAAACACAGATTTGATTCGTTTAATATTCAAATTACATGTTACGACACGATTAGACATGTTTAAATTAATGGATCAAATTCAATTCATTTAATGATTATACACGATTTGATTCGTTTACGAATATATTCGTTTAAACAAATAATAACACCTAATTTGATTCATTTCTACAAAATATTTGATTCATTTATTAAACGCGACTTGAATGAATAAACATACGAATAAACACAAATACAATTCATTTTTAAATATGACTTACATAAATTAACGAATTGTAGACCTCAAACACGTATTCGACACAATTAATAAATAGGTAACATGACTTTGACCCATTTATTAATTGTGTCAATTGTTTTTACTCATATTCTCTTAATACATGTTGAATTCATGTCAAATAATCTTTTCGTGACCTATTTAGCCACCCCTAAGGCATGTAGAATTACCTACAAGCAAATAATGAAGTTTTTAAATAAGAAGCTTAGCAAAAGGAATGGTACTTAAGTGGAAGAGTTACTCAAAGTCCTATGGGCCTACAAAACCCTAACAAGTATATAAAACTCATTTCTTATTAGTCTATGGGTATGAGGTAGTCATTTCTGTCGAGGTTATAATTTTAAATTATTACACCTTCTACTTCAATGATACCAAAAATGAAAGGCTCTCGTTAAAGCATCTGGATCTCATTGAGCACAGGTGAGGACATGCATAAATCAAAATGGCTACTTATCAACAAAAGATCAATCATTATTATAATATAAAGGCTCGGGCAAGAGAGTTTTCAAAATGCGACTTGGTCTTAAAGAAAGTTTTACTTAACACTAAGGATCTTATTGAGGGTGTCATTAACCCTAATTGGGAAGGGCCCTATAATTTGTTCGGAGGGCCGGGCTTAAAACTTATAAGATCAACTATGAAAATGGTTAAGTAGTTAAAAAATCTTCAAATGCAGAGCTCTTAAGAAATACTTTCCATATATATTTTTTGTAAATATAGTTTCCTTGATTAGTCCTCGAATTATATTGTTGTTTAGCTTCCAATTGTATAGTTTTTTTTTTTATTTTAGTCTTAAAACAATATTTATGAGGATGTTTTCAATGTTAATTTAGTTTACTTCTCTTATTCATTAGTTTAGTTACTCTACATTCTTTTGTTATGAGAACTATCCAGAAGACTAGTTTTAAATAGCATGAAGCTCATCCTTATAATAGAAGAAGGTTTAAGAATTATTGAAATAATATGTGCCCAAGAAAGATCAACGCTTTCATTTATGATGAGAACTTAAGAAAAATTGAAGCTTGGATAAAAATTTGAGATCAATTCCAAAAAAATATCAAGGAACTCACTCTAAAGTGATGAGAACCAGACAAGAATAGGGATTGGACTTAATTAAGCCTCTACCTAGGGCGAACAAGTCAGTAAGATTTTCTTTGGCTGCTATTGATTATTTTACAAAATGGGTAAAATTTGATCCATTGTGAAACGTTATCAAAAAGAAAGCAATGGATTTCATATAGAGAAGTTTGGTTTATCAATTTGAGGTTTCTTGCATAATTATAACTAAGAATAGGAAGCAATTAACACGTTTATTAATCGTGTTAATTTTCTCTGCTCATATTCTCTTAAAGCGTGTTGAATTTATGTCGAATAATATTTTCGTGACCCATTTTACCACCCCTAAGGCATGTAGAATTACCTATAAGCAAATAAAAAAGTTGTTAAAAAGAAGCTCAATAAAAGGAAGGGCACTTAAATGGAAGAGATACTCAAAGTCTTATGGGCCTATAAAACCCAAACATGTACATGAAACTCCTTTCTTATTAATATATGGGTATGAGGTCGTCATTCCTATCCAAGTTGAAATTTTGAATTATTGCACCTTTTACTTCAATGATACCAAAAATGAAAGGCTCTTATGAGAGCATATAGATCTCGTTGAGCACAGACGAGGACATGCATAAATTAGAATGGCTACTTACCAACAGAAGATCAGTCATTATTATAATAAGAAGGCTTAAGTAAAAGAGTTTTTAAAAGGCGACTTGGTCCCAAGAAAAGTTCTACTTAACACTAAAGATCCCATTTAGGGTGTTGTTCACCCTAATTGGGAAAGGCCCTATAATTCCTTTGGGAGGTCAGGCCTAAAACTCATGAGATCAGCTATGCAAATGATTATGCAATCAAAAAATATTGAAATACAAAGCTCTTAAAGAAATACTTTCCATAGAATGTTTTCTAAATATAGTTTTCTTGATTAGTCCTCGAATTATATTATTGTCTAGCTTTCAATTATAAAGTTTTTTTTTTTGTTTTAGACTTAGAAAACTTTTTATAAGGATGTTTTCAATGTTAATTCAGTTTACTTCTCTTACTCATTAGCTGAGTTACTCTACATTCTTTTATTATGAGAACTATCCCAAAGACTAGTTTCAAAATGTATTAAGTCATCCTTATAATAAAAGAAAGCTAGAGAATTATTGAAATACTATGTCCCCAATAAAGATCAACATTTTCATTCATGATGAGAACTTAAGAAGAATTGGAGCTTGGGTAAGAAATTTGAGATCAATTCCCAAAATAATTTCAAGGAACTCACTCTAAAGTAATGAGAACCAGACAACAATTAGAAATCCTAAAAGACTTTGAATTTACTTAAAAATTTCTAAGTATTTTCTTATACAAAGTTAAAGGTTCTCTAACAAAAGAAGTTTAAGGTCATTTTCAAGCTAAACAAACAAAGAACTATTTGCTCTTTTGAACTTACTCTATCGATGAAGTAAGTTTTTTTATATGTAGAAAAACAATTTTGAGTACACTTCTCTAAACTCTACTCAACTCCTTAATTATCAATTTAATGGTTCTCTCCCTAGGAGACAATTCTTTCTCTTTAATATTTATAGGAATTTTTTTTTTTTTAGATACACTTCACCAACAACCCACACTTCCTATACTTAGAAAAATCTTAAAGAAGTCTGGTTTTCATTATAATTTCACATACTACCAATAGAGTTCATAAAGATTCCACCTAATTTATCCATTTCATTCAAAATAATATGACTTATACCATTATAGAGTTCTATTATACCTTCTCAACCTAAAATAAAATTTATAATAAGAATGATAAGCGTAAAAAGGATATATTATTTTCCCATTTTAACTTTGATTATTGTAATTTTTGATTAATTTCAACCTATTTATGCATACTTGTGTTGAAATTGTAGGACAAGCACTTGAATAGACTAATGAGAACAAAAAGTAGTAAACATAAGGCCAAATAGTGAAAATTCAAAAATAAAAGTGCATAAAAAAATGAATGTGGCTGCGTTCCAAAAGACAACATGCCAGCGTTCATCTAGCAGGATGAATGTCCCAACGTTGAAGCATAGAATGCTCTAACATTTCAGGAAAATATGAATGTTGTGGTATTGATGTGGAGGCTAAGCAGAGTGGATTCCAGAAACTTTTCATGATCTCTAACTCCACGGCACTGGAAGGCAATGTAGCAGTATTAGAACATTGCAAGAATAATAATACTGCAGTGTTCATACATGACAACTTGAAATGCCCATGCATTCTAATGAGCAACGTCATGGCATTACAGTTATTTCCTGAACTATATAAAGCAACTCTTTTGGATTTTTGCAAGAGCTGGAATATTCTGCCTTCATTTCATCATCGAGAAAGTATATTTTATGTTAAAAATCATACTTTTTTCCTGCAAAGAAGTACATTCTACACTTGAAACTCAATTGAACAAGTAAATCCAGCTTACCTTCAGCAGGTCATCAAAAATTAGTCTGAAAGGCTATTGCTTTCTCAAATTTTGAGGTGACCTCAAAATGAAAGGCCTTGACAACCATTTCCCCTTCTCTTATAAGAGGGAGCATATGTTCATACCTTGTCCACTTAGCAAATAAAGGATGGAACACTAAAAGAGAGGCTACACAGGTAGTCAACAAAGTATGGAGGTAGAAGTCTATCTAGCAGGAAGAGGAAGAGATGCAGAAGAGGCTCTTTAAAGGGTAGGGATTGACAAAGTTAGACATAAGGGGGGAAGAGAATAAGGTGGCTTGGCTACCCTCTTAGCTATCTTGTCTTTGGCCTTAGAGATACTCCTCATAGCTAAGGATTTATTCAGGAAGTTAAAAAGAGTCTTCTTGCTGCTCTTGTCTAACATCTTTGCCAAGGCGAGCCTTTTAGTATCTAACACCTTAGTTTTGTGGCTAGTCAAGAATTCTTCCTATTATGCTCCTTGGGATTACTCATCTTGTAAAAGAAGAGAATTAAATGTTACTCAAATAAAATCAAAGATAAGTAAATAAAGATAAATACTTATTTGTCTTCTTTTCTTATTTTCTTGTGAGCCATCTCTTAACATTTATGGGATGAGCCCTAAGTTATTAAAACTAACTTCAAAGAGAAGTTTTTGCTTAGGATTACTATATTTTAAACCTCAACCAACCCTTTCTTGATTCTCTTGATCAGTAATGGGTTCTCAAATTAAGAAGTTACAAAAATAGGAAAAATGATTAAAAATCTTAGTGACAAAATTTTAGATGTATGCATATTGTGTTACTAGACTTGCAATGCTAAAATGGTAAGGACATATCTGACACCATTCTCCTCCAACACATAACCACAGGTCTTACTACCCATTGTTTAAAGAGGGGCTCCCTAATAGGGACAGGACAATCTTCAAAAGTGGCAAAGTAATTACAACCTTTTTTCTTTTTAGAAATTAAGCGGACCTAATAAAGACTTTAAAGCTCTTGAAAAATGAACTCAGACTGATCAGATCCTACTCATATGATATAAAGCCTTATCAACATGCACCAAGTGTTTAGATTTATTTAGGCCGGGGGAAGGTTTAGTTGTGTAAAGATACATGCACAAAATAAGGTAGGAAGGGTAGCACGAGTCCAAACTTAAAGTTGGCTAACTGTAGGGTTATCTCACCCAGAGAAGGTTAGCTAGTGAGTTTCCCAGATAGGAACTCATAACATAATTAACTCAATGATGTTATACCTAAACCTGAAGTCCTTTAGATAATCTTTAGTTATTCAGATGGAGAAGACATCTAACTCATAAGAAGTGTTAGGGTCTCGGGGAAAGGATTTAAACAAAAAGCACTTGTGGAGACATCACCTTGAAATCTCTCACTAGTTGTCATTTTATAATCAACCTAAACCTTAACTATTTTTATTAGAGATTGTGCTTACTTGTCATTTCAATTTTTATATGAATATGTTGATATTTATATAATGTACATTTTTATAAATCGTTAAGTTGTTATATAGTAATAACATTGTTCCATTGCAAATATGCAGATCTAAAGGAGTTTAGATCTAATCTAAAGGTGTTTAAATCTAATCTAAAGGTGTTTAGATCAGCATTAAGAGTTAATAATTTTAATAGTTAAAGCCTTGTCTGAAATAGGACAAAAACTCGAGAATATTTATTGTAATGACATAATTGTAAGGAGTTATAAATGGTGCTAAGAAATATTATGTATTATATTCTCAAAAATATGGTTCCTGATCAATGTTACCGACATGAGTTGATTAGTAAACTTTACAGATCAATGTATTTCTATATTTGAACTTTTTAAATGGTTAGTCTTAGAAAATTATGAGTTTAACAGAAGCTCGTATAGGTATGCAAGTATTCTGTAAGGACTGAGCACTGGACAAACTAACGAAGACCTCCATTAGACATCCCATAAAGCCTTCAATGGATGGTCTTCTCTTGTTGAGTAGTATTTATGATCCTTTACCAGAGCACGAGGGTGAGCTTATGAGTAATCCAATATACTTTGAATCTACACATATTAGAGACCTTTTATGGTCTGACCTCTGATGTCAAAGGGTATGGTCTGATACTCATAGAGTTTGGTGTGCATAAATATGAGATTCATCAACTTATATAGGTAGGCAGTATATCTCAATGCTCAAAAATTGTATTTTAGAATGTCTTATGGTCATAAGCATTAACCCTAAAAAGATTTTTTGTAAGGGAAACAATATCACAAAAGAATTTGTGAATATTATTTATCAAAATATATATCTGGAGATAATTTCATGGTCGAACAAATAAAGATTTGATGATTAAGATCTGTCTCTACTTTTTTGTGATATAGGTGAGGAAAAAACTATACGACCATGGTTAACCTCAACTTGTATAGTTTAATGCGTCATTTTGTTGTATCTATAACATATGAATGGGGCAATGTTTATAGACTTATGACAATGTTTCATAAGATAAACGGGTGTGAACTTAGAGAGTATCACAATATAAAATATATTCATTGAACACTAGGTAGTAATCAGGGTCGAAGAGTTCAATTCAAAAAAAAATTGAATAAGAAGAATTCAATTTTAACGCCTCTCGAAATGGACACGTGTCAAATTCTAAGTGTTAGAATATGGCATATGTCAAATCATCACTAAGCCTTAAAGGTTAAGCTTTGCCGAATGTTTAACAAGTGTGGGATACTTGTCTTGAAAGCAAATTAAGCTTTGCCTAAAGTTTGACTAGTGTGAGATAATTGTTTTGAAAGCAAATTAAGAATTTGACACTTGTCATGATTTTTTTTAGTTCATCGATATATCCATTCTAAAAAGGCAAAGGACGTGCATTTTGGCAAAATGAATGGTTTGACCATTTTTGTGCTTTGAAAAAGAGATGGATTTAGCTTTGTAAATGAGAAAACCCAAAAGAGAGAGTGAGAGAGATCAAAGTGTTTAAGATAAACCAAAAAATAATTCAACAAATCAAAAGCTACCATTCTAGAGTTATAAGCCCACTGTAGTCAATACCTAAAATTTTTCGTAAGAACACTTCAATTTTCACAACATTGGTATTAAAGCCATACTGTGTGTGAAGTGTGTAAGACCAGAGTTGTGTACTGTTGGACAGTAAAGTAAATATATGATGTTTGACATCATGACTTAAAACAATGAGCGTCACGGCTTCATGAGTTGACGTTGCAACGCCAGGTTTTTGTTTGGTGAGTGTTATAGCAGTGCATGTCTAGCACTAGGGCATTGCAAACACTGAAATTACCACTGGGGTGGTGGAATCATTTATTTGATAAAGTAATCATTTATTTACATTGTTAAACACAATGGTGCCCTACTGGTGGGTGTTAGTTATGTTTGCGTAAAATAAATGAGTATTTGAGAAATTTATCCTCAGAAGATGCAGTAGGCTCAAATTCTCTTATAATCAAGTTGTAATGGTTTTTATTCTTGGAGAATGTTAATTGATAAGGGCAAAATTATCATATATTTTCTCATGTTCTTATTGTTGATATTTTATTATTTTATGAGAATAGATGGTTATTTATGTGCTTTATTATTATTTATGTACTTTCAAAGTATGTGTCCATCGCTCTAGCGCCACAAAGATTATCGCCCCAGCTCTGAAATAGTGATCGAAATGAGAAAAATGACCTGTTTAAGTCTCATTTGGCGCCCCAGCGCCGAACAGTCACCGCGCCAGTAATGATCCAGCGCCCCAGCACTGGAAGCCTTTTTCAAGTGTCACCCCAGCGATAACTGCATAGCGCCCTAACGGTATCGCGAGTCCTAATCCAACGAGAATTGAGATTTTCAAGCTCAAATCAATCCCTATAAAAAGTCACTCGTTCTCAGCCTCCAAGAATCAACCAAGAGCAACATAGAGCAATTCAAGAACACCAAGAATACAGAGCACGAGTCTTGGAGAGCAATATGAGTTTAATTGAAGTAACTTTAAAGAGAGATTCAAGGCGTTCTTCGGCATCAAGAGATTTTAGGTAGCGCAATTAAGAGTAAGTTCAACGTCTATATCGGTTTGCTATTGATTGTATTATGGTTTATTATTATTTTTACTACTGTTCTCTTATAGCCATGAACTAAACTTATTTCCTAGGGTTAATACTTGAACTCAATATGTGAGCGTAATTGTCATATCTTTTTTATATTTAATAAATTTAGTTCTTTGGTATTTAAATTACTTGATCTTAATGCTTCAATATATCTGGCCAATATATGGTGAATGAGTTGGTAATATTATTGATAAACTCAAAAGAGGAATCATAATATTTAGATTTAGGTAATTTGATGTATGATTGTAGAGTAACATTCAATGTTGCATATGCAAGTTTCAATTTAGGATAGAAATATACCTAATTGGCATATATGATCAATAAGACCTAATCTTAATGAATCTTAATTTATTACAAGTACTGTAGGAATATAGGTATTTGGTAAATTAAGGTATACTTGCATGACCTTTGGAAGAGGCTTGTGAATACATTAGTGTCTTAATCAATAACAAAGACTAAGGTAGTTAAATATTAGAAGATTAATCATTAGAAAGCATATTGAGGGATAGTATTAATCCTATGTTTTCTCTATATTACTATTACATAATTCTCTTGCATTGTGTTTTTACTTTTATATTTTCTACTTTCATTCTTAGATTTTTATTTATCTGAATAATTATTAGAAAGACATAGTTTTAGTAATTGGTTAAAAAGAAAAAATTATCCCTGTGGGTTCGACATCCGACTTTATAAGTCCCTTTATTACTTGCATACGATAGTGTATACTTGCACTTAATTTTATGATATAGAAATATTGCATCATTAATCATGGTTCATCTTATCAATACGGTGTTTGATAGATCACCTCAGACATTCCCAATATCCTTAAAGTGTAAGGGACTGATCAAAGTGATTTATACTATACTAGTTAAACATAAGATGAGGCAAATATAAGTGAACATATTGTCGAATATTGTTAAAGCGTGAGAGTAGTATCAATAACTTATATTTGATAATTGACAAGCTAATTTGGAATATGCTTACCCAATATTTCTAAAGCATGAGAATAAGGTGTGTTTAAGATCAGTGTTAGGAGTTGCATGAGATGTAATTCACAAAAACTATCTTTTGAATTTACAAAGACCAATATTGGTAAAGCATGAGGTTAGAGTAAATTCCAATTAGGTCTATTTTTCATTGTAAATTTTAAAGAGTTAAATTTTCATTTTTTCATTCGAGAGATTAAAGGAAAAATGTAAAGCAATAAGAGGGTGTCTTTAGATTAAAAACATATAAGTTGTTGTATCCATAATCTAAAGCATTTTAACAATTTGAAATATTTTTCCAACATCTCCTCTTTTTTTCTTTTGAAGATAACATTACCACGAGCAACCTATTGGTACGCATATTAGATGCACACCAACTGACAGGTGCTGAAAATTATTCTGATTGCCTGATAAATCTAAGAATAGTGATAGATTCAGAAAAGTTTAGGTATGCTATTAATCAAAAAATATCCAAAGGTGTTTCTAATAAAAGTACTTAAGAAAAGCTAGAAACTTATCAGAAATGGATAGACGATGATTTGAAAGTCAAATCATATATCCTGGTTTCGATGTTGATTGACCTTTAAAGGAAGCATGGGCACATGGATAATGCAAGTAGTATTATTCTTTATCTCAAGGATTTTTTTGGTGATAGACCATAATTCGAGATGTATTGGGTCGCTAATAATGTATCATGCTAGACTAGCAGAGGGTAGTCTAGTCAGTCCTTATATACTTAAGAGGATTTCTTGCATTAAGAAACTAAAGACTATAAACATTGTTCTGAACAATAATTTAGGAAATAGTTTGATTCTTCAGTCTCTACCAGGATTGTTTACTAAGTTTATTATGAATTTTAACTTGCAAGAGTTGATTTCCACTTATATTGAGCTACGAAATATACTAAAGACAACTCAAGAGGACATGAATAAAAGGGATCTAGCCCTCTTCATTCAGGGTGCTTCATCTTATACCCCAAATGCTTATAAGAAGTCTAAGCAAAAAAAGAAGGTGAAGCAAATACTATCTGCAGGTCCTTAGAGACGTGACATATCTAAGCCACACAAAAAGAGTAAATGCAAAGGAAAGTGTTTCCATTGTGGTGAGAATGGACATTAGAATTTTAATTATCCAAAGTACCTTGCCACAGTCAAGAAAAAGCCCTTAGGTATTTGTTTACCTATCATTAATATTTCATTAGCTGTGGATACTAGTATTGATTAGGTATTAAATACTGCATGTCCTTCTCACATCTGTAATTTATTATAGGGTCTGAAGGAAGCTAGATAGCTGAAATGTAGAGAGGTACAACTTCTTGTGGGAAATGGAGATTTCTTACAGGTTGAAGATGTTGGAACTTTTGAGTTACTTCTCCATTTTGGAAGAACTATTTTGTTGTATAATTGTTATTTTGTGCCAAACATTATTAGGTAAATCATATCCCTTTCTTTACTTGACAATGAGGGTTATAATGTATATATTATAAATAGTTTCTTGTATTTATATGATAAAGATTATGTTTTGCTAGGTGATTGTTAGTTGATGAATGAATATTATATTTTAGATATAACAAAAAATGTCTTAAATGCATAGATAAATAAGAAAAGGAAAAAATTAAAGACTTTGAATGATATTGAATTAGGCCATATAAGCATAAAATGTCTAACTTGTCTGGTTAAGGATGGTCAAATACCTAATCTTATCATAGAGCTTTATCTAGTTTGTGAATCTTACAGCCAAGGAAAGATAACCAAATCTCCTATTTTTGGTGCAGGACACTGGGCCACTAATTTGTTGGAACTAGTATATAACAATGGATGTGGTCTAATAAATCACATTGTTATGCGTAGATTTTGATACTTCGTGATCCTTATTGATGATTTGTTACATATGGATACGTGTTTCTTATGAAATACAAGTCAAAAACCTTTGAAATATTCAAAGAGTTTCTATTTGAAGTAGAGAAGCAAACCAATAATTTTATTAAATGCCTTCGATCAAATCGAAGCAATAAATTCATTAATCATTTGATGGAGAATGAGATTCTCAATTAATATAGTCCTCGAAGTACTCCTCAGCATAATGGTGTTTCAGAGATGAGGAATTAAACTTTATTAGATATGGTCTAATCAATAACGAACTTTATCGATCTTCTTAAATATCTTTGGGGTTATGCTCTAAAGACTACCACTCACTTATTGAACAAATTTTCATCAAAGGCTATTCTTAAAACTCCATATGAGATATGGGATGGGAGAAAACCAAGTCTTAAGTATTTTAAAATTTATGGTTGTCTTACTTATATAAATATTATGCAATAGGATAAACTTGCACCCAATGGGCATAAGTATCGGTTCATTAAATATCCCAAGCACTATATAGGATATCAATCTATGATCTTGGAAAATGAAATGTGTTTGTTGCTTGTCATACCACCTTCTTAGAAATCCAATTTATGATGAATTATGGAAATTGTAGAAAGATTGAACTTGATGAAGTCAATCAATGTGTTGTTGAACGATGATGGAACCTCGGGTTCAATCGAGTGAAGTACTTTAAACACACTGATAGGGGCATAAATACACTAGTATATTTAGTACTCCATCTTGGGTATTTTGCTCTAAATTATGAATATTTGACTATTTATTACCTTTTTTTTATCTTAGATAGGTGTATGAGAAAAAATGTGACGAATAGGAACAAATGGGAGGCAAATCGGATGAGAAATGAGCGAGATGCGCTCGAAATACACCACCGGTCAAACCCAAGTCTAAGCACTGCGATGCCAAGGCTGGGCGCTGTAGTGCCTATGGAAAGAATGTGGAGTGCCATGGTGCCCAATCATTGAATACCAAGAATACGACTTTCAGGTCTCGGCGCCGCAGCTCTGAGCCCCAGCACCGCGGTGCCAATGCGACAAATGAAAAAGCCCTTTTTTTAGTCCTATTTCAACTTATATTCGAATGTCCTTTCCCCTAGGATTTCTCATAAATATAAAAAGAACTATTCTAAGAACCAAAAGATAGACTTTAGAGAATCAAAAAATGTAGAAAAATAATTCACACATAAAATTAAAAAATCAAAGCCAAGAAATCAATATTCAAGTTCAACATAAAGATTTAAGTCAATGAAGAAAGAGAAGCACGTCAAGGCGTCTTCTTGAATAGTTTTTCTTACCATTTTTTATTATTATATTCTTGTTCTTGCTATTATTTATTGATTGGTTTGATACTCTTAGTTTTATGATGAGCTAAATTTATTTATCTCGGGTTAGACTACGTGAACCTAAGTATGCAGTTAAATTTTTATTACTTCTTAGTTTATGAACTTAATACATATAATTAATTAATTCTATCTTGATCTTAATTCTTTCATGAAACCTGATCAATATTTTGAATGATTGAGGAACCATGATGAACTCGATAGAGGGATTCATGTGTTTAGCCTATGATAGTTTGATACATGATCATAGAGTAACAACTATGAGTTTCATTTAGGATAAACATATACCTAGATGGCATGTATGGTATGTTTAGACTTGATCTTAATGATTTACATTCTATTATGATTACCATGGACATATAGGTGATTGTTAGAATGTGTAATATAGTCACTTGACCATCGATAGATGCTTGTGATGAGATTAGTGTCCAAGCCAATCAATTCATATTAAGTGATTAACTAAGAGGTTAATAAATCTAATGAAATATTAGGGGATGAGTCTATACCCTATATTATTATCAATTTGTGAGTTGAACCCTTTGTTTATTTGTTATTTAGGTTAAGTTTTAGGTTAATTACATAATTTTCAGATTATGATTTTCTCAATAAAAGTAAAATATGTATAATTTTAGTAATTGATTAATAGAAATAGACATATAGTCCTTGTGGGATCGATAATTTGATTTAAAATCATATATTACTTGATACGATAATATACTTTTGCGCTTATCCATTATAGCATACATCACACACCCTTCTTTCAAGTTGAAAAGGATCTCAAGGCCAACTGTTGGGTATAGTATAATGCTTAAAGGTTCTTTTGATATTTTTTTAGTTGAAGAAAATGATCATTTGACTTATAGAAAGGCGATGTTGGATATCAATTCGGGCCAATAACAAGACGCCATAAAATTTGACATTGATTCTATACATGATAATCAAGCTTAGGACTTGATTGAGCTTCCTAAAAGAATTGTTCCTATCAGTTGTAAATAGGTTTACAAGTAGAAGCATAGGACTTCAATCAATAGAAACCTTCAAAGCCCAATTGGTGGTAAAATGTTATATTTAGAAATCTGATATAGATTATGAGGAAACCTTTTCACTAGTAGTCATGCTAAAGTCAATCTGAATCTTATTAGCTATTGATACATTTTATTATTATGAAATATAGAAGATGGATGTAAAGATAACTTTTCAAAATGGATATCTCGTAGAAGAAATATACATGAAATAGTTGGAAGGTTTTACATCCAACTGACTTCTAATCTAGTATGCAAACTAAATAATTCTATTTATAGATTTAAGTAGGCCTCTCAAAGCTGGAATCTTCATTTTGATGATGTAATAAAAGGATCTAGTCTTATAAAACATAATGATGAGGCATATGTCTATAAAAAGTTCAGTGGGAGCACGATTATCTTTTTAGCACTCTATGTAGATGATATACTCATTATTGGAAACGATAAGGGTATGTTGTAGTTGGTCAAGATTTATCAAACTAAAAACTTCTCCATGAAGGATTTGAGAGAAACTTCTTTTATACTGGGTATAAAGCTTTATAGAGATAATGCCAAGAGGCTGATAGAACTTTCTCAGTTCTCGTACATAGATAGTGTTCTAGAAAGATATAGCTTTACTAACTATAAAATAGTTAATGTACCTTTTAGACATGACATTAACTATTTTATAGTTATGCTAGTTATTGATGATGTATAAGGTATGTTAAACTGTGACAAGATATGTTATATATGAGACCTAACATCAATATGGTTGTAAGTGTCACAAGCCGTTATTAGTCAGATCCAAGAAACGATCGTTGGATAACTGTGACATATCCTAAAATACCTTAAGAGTACAAAGGATAAGTTTCTGACTTATGGAGAGAGTGACTTATAAGTAAAAAGATACACTGATTCAGACTTCCAATCTGAACCGGATGATAGAAGTCTATATCTGGTTATGTATTTCTTCCCAGTTGTGCCACTATCGGTTGAAATAGTACAAAATAAGGATCCACAACTAATTGTACCACAGAGGCAGAATACATTACAACTTCAAAAGTTGTAAAGGAAATAGTGTGGATACAAAATTTTGTTGAAAATTTTAAAAGTAGTTCCAAGTATAGTGGATCTTATCCCACTATACTATGATAACAACAGAGTAATTGCTCAAGTCAAAGAGCCTAGATTGCACTAGAAGTCTAAGCATATGAAACGAAAGTACCATATAACTAGAGAGATATTGACTAGAATAAGTGTAATAGTATCTAGAGTAGATTTCAATAATAATGTAACAAACCCACTTATGAAGGCCTTAACTTCTAATGTATTTTTGAAATATATAGTGTCAATAGGTATTAAATACCATAATCAATGATATTAGAGTAAGTGAGAGTTGTTGGAGATGATGCTTACATGCCATTCAAAATTTTATATGAATATGTTGATATTTATACAATACATATTTATGTAAATCGTTAATTTATTATATGGTAATAATCCTGTTCCTTTTGAGACATTGTAGATCTACAGGAGTTTAGATCTGATCTAAAAGTATTTGGATCAGCATTAAAAGTTAGTAATTCAAAGAATTGGAGCCTTGTCTGAAATGGGACAAAAATTCAAGAATATTTATTGTTATAACATAGCGGCAAGAAGTTCTAAATGATGCTAAGAAATGACATTATATAGTATATTCTAAAAACAATATCGTTTCTAATCAATGTTTATTGACATGGATCGATTGGTAAACCTTATAGATCAATATATATTTATATATAAATTGTCTAGATAATCAATCTTAGTAAATCGTGAGTTTAGAAGAAGCTCGTATAGGTATGCAAGTATTTAGTAAAGACTAGATACTGAACAGATTCACGAGGACCTCTAATAGACATCCCATAAAGCCGTCAATGGATGATCTTCTTGAGTTGAGTAGTATTTATGGTCTTTTGACTAGAGATCCACAGTAAGCTTATGAGTGATCCATTATACTTTGATTCCACACATGTCAAAGACCTTTCATGGTCTGACCTCTAAGTGTCGCTTGGTATAGTTCGATGCTCCTAGAATCTAGTGTGTGTAGATATGGGATCCGTCAGCTTATATGAGTATGCTATATATCCTAATGCTCCATGATGGTATATCAAAAAGTCTTATAGCCATAAAAATTAACCCTGAAAGCAAATTAAGCTTTGGTTAATGTTTGACAAGTGTGAGACACTTGTTTTGAAAAGCAAATTAAGAATTGGACACTTGGTTTTGTTTAGTTCATGGACATTTGTCCTTTCCAAAAAGGAAAAAGATATGCATTTTGTCAAAATGAATGGTTCGGCCATTTTTGTGTTTTGAAAGAGAGATGGCTTTGGCTTTATAAAGAAGAAATATCAAGAGAGTGAGTGAGTGAGTGAGAGAGCGAAAAGAGTTTAAGCTAAACCAAAACAAATTCAGCAAATCAAAAGCTACTATTCTAGAGTTCTAAACCGATCATAGTCAGGACTTAAAATTATTTGGGGGAATACTTCAAGGTGAGACTCTGTATTCCAGTTATTCAACTACATCGATAATTCTTCAAAGGTATATTTTCTGCTACTGTAACCGAATTATCTTTAAAGAAATGTGGTTTTTGAAATGCATTTCATGTTTTCGCTACATGCTGTGTGTGCACGCATTTGCATTTCACTAACCACACATACATACATACTCTTATACACTAATTTTAATAACAACTTCAACGTCATCTCCTATAGTTAATTTAAGCTCTACCCTAAACCTAGCTAAATGTAAGTCCTTGTTATTGATGGTTTCCTAAAAACCACGAGCTAGGTTATCCCCAGTGCCAATGTCATGTATGGTATCCCCAGTGCCAATGTCATGTATGGTAGAACAAGAGTCCTGTCTTTGAAATATCTTGAGAATTAATTCAAATGCTTCCTATAGTTCTAGACATCTTGTTCTTTAAGTAACTTTATGACACCTAAGGGATGAGATCTACACAATCCATAACCCTGACAATAAAAACTTAGTAAACAAAAGAAAATGAATGTAGAAACATATGAGAATATGAAGAACACATACTCAAAAACCCAAAAATAAGATGAAGAAATACTTAAACACAAACAAAAGCCGCATCAATAAAATCAAAATGGAGTGAAATCAAGCAAGTGGAGAAGGACTTAACCGAAGATGAAGGAAATCTAGGAACTTATGCCTTTTTTAGCTGATTTGACACCATCGAAGCCCAAAAATTCTTTAACACAAACGAGACTCTCACTAAAAAACTCTTAAACTCTATTTACAATTTCCAGCATCAGCAGCAATCATAGAGAAAGAGATGGTCGCCTTTAGATATATAGTCCTTGTTCGAGAAGATCTCAATCATTTAGGAGATTTAAGGGCTGAAACAACTCCAATGTGATACGTCATTTCGTCTAGAGGACATCATGACTCTCGTAGTGATCTTAGCCGTTAAAAGAATCAGGTGGAGATGGTAGTCATGTAGCCAACAACTATTGACAGTTGATGTTAAATTGGCAGAGACGAGATGCTGATATCCTTTTTAAAAAAATTAAATTTGTGACCGACCACCTTTCTCTTCCAAATAAGTATATAATCTAAAAACTCTATACTGCCTTGTATCGTGAGAACTAAATTACAAATTTCAAATACCAACAAGACAATACTGAAAATTAAGAGACCAATGTTGTCTCCAGATTTCATCCAAAGGCCTAATAATTTAGACCAACCCAAGAGCACCTTGATAGCCCAACCGTCTTTGGGAGTGGACCGTCCTCAACTCTAACATAGAGCAAGACAAACCAAGTACTTTCACGATCAAGATAGACTGATCAAAGGCCATTATAGTCAAAGAGAGCATTCTCGGTAACGTATAATAAGCAATCCTTAGCAACATTATTCTAAGAAGCAACCACTAGGGCCTAAGAATTATAAATACTAACATTAGACCCACTATGCGATCTCGGAGAGAGACAGTCATGCCCATGTTCCTTAAAGATGCGGACACGTACCAAAACTAACATCTCCATACTGTGATTTCTATGCCCTCACCCATCCCCGATTGTTACTAGTTACTAACTTACCGAAAAGCCTACAATAGAAATCCCAGTGGGTCGCACTAGGAGTTAACGAGAAGAAACTCGCCCATTCTATGACGTTACTAGTAGCCAACTTATTAAGAAGCCTATAAAGGAGATCCCAGTAGGTCGTGCACGAAGTCGGGGAGAAGAAATTTTTAGGGAAAAAAAGAGGCAAGTAAAAAAAATTTCTAAATTATTTTTTCTTAGACATCTTTTTTTTTTAAATAAAAAACACATATTAATTTAAGCATTAAAGGATTTTTTTACAATCACCACCGTAATGTTAAACTCATTAAAAATTCAAACTGTAATATTATATTTATTTGTAATTCAAGCTGTTTTTTCTGAAAATTGTTTGAAGTTTTTAGGTAAGTTAAAAAGTGATCCATATATTTAACCATGAGAGCTTGTAACCACCCATAAATTCAAGTTTGTTTTATTGACATTTTTGATGGGAGAATGTCTATAAATATAGTGAAATACGGTTGAGACCCTTAAGTCATTTAATCTTGTTTTAAGAACCTTACACCATCACTTAAGATTAATCACGGTTTAAAAGTATTTTATTAGATTGTGTAAAGCATCAATAGCTAAAGGAACGTTTTTGATCTATTTTAATTTCGCATTTGATCTAAATACTTTTTAATTATTTTGAAACATGTTTAAATCGTACTTTAATTCTTACAATTGGAATAAGAGTAAATTTTGCTTGTCTTAAGTGTTATGCAATTTAAAAAATCTTAAAATTTATGGCCGAATTATTTTTCATTTGAAACTTGATATTTTTTTTGACATTGTATAATAAATACTACGATTAGAAATCATTAAAAAAATTGAATTTCTAAAATTTTTCAATTTGAATCATTAAATTTGGTACTAAAACAATGGAGAAAAAACTAGATTTATAATTCGGATCAAAATGGGTTCAGGGGTCTACAACTGGATTGGGTTAACAGGTTGAAATTGACTTTGAATGACATGTAGTGCAGTAGCCATTTAGGTAGATGACATGTCATACATGTTAAAATAAGTCATTTTGGATGACATGTCGATTAGTTGCTAAACTCTTTGAAAAAATGACATGTCATCTGCTCAATTTTGTTTGGAACCTTCAAGTATTTATAATTAGTGTTTTGACCTAATACCTTTAAATATTTATAAATAGACCTCTAAATATTTACATAATTACAATTGGACACATAACTTTTAGATAATAACAATTTGGTCCACATTATTTTGGAAAATTACACTTATGCCTTATAATTTTAAATAATTATATTTTAACCTCAAAATATTCCTCTTTTTGCAAAATGGCCCATTCAGAATCGAGTTTTTACAACTAGGCCTTTAACCTTTTGGTTAATTATAGTTTGGTCTCTATGTTTTTTAGAAATTACAATATTGACTATAAATGTTCACTATTTTGTAAATAGAAAAAGGACATCTTTGTTCCTTAAATTTGGCTCTTTACCTAATTTTGTCCCTCTTATTTTAAAATACTTAGATTTGTCCATCTTTATTAGTCTAATTACCATTAGATCTTATTGTTAAATGACAAAATCATAACTTAATAAAAATTATTCATACACTGTGACACGTGTCAAATAATTATGAATTATTAAATAAATAAATAAGTAAAAGTCTATTGTGGGCCACCACCATCACAAAAAACGTTCGGGGGTGACTCGCCACCACTAGCCACCAAATTCTGAAGATAAAAATGATCAAAATTTATATCATTTGACTTTATTTTTCGTGATCTACACAATGGTGGGATCGTTTTTAACAAAAAAAAAAGATCAAAAAGCAGCCAAATATGCAATGAGAGCTATGGAAGGCGGTGGCCACCGACGGTGCACATCAAACAGAGTAGTAGTGACGTGTACCATCACACCGTTTGATGTGCACCGCTGTTTCTATGGAGGAGGGCGGCGGCCACCGGTGGTGCATGTAAAACATAGCGATGGTGACGTGCACCGCCGACACCGTTGGATAGATCGGCTATCGTTCTATCCAATGGTGCCTGTGGTGCACGTCATCGCCAATGGTCGCCGCCTCCCACAACTCCCATTATATATTAGGTCGTCTTCTAGTTTTTTATCAAAAACGATCACACCATTGTGTAGATCACAAAAAATAGAGTTTAATAATATAAATTTTGATCTTTTTTATTGTCAAAGTCTAGTGTCCGACGGTGGTGGGCCACCACCGGATGTTTGTGCCCGTTGAGGTTTTTGGTTTTTATTTTAAGAATGTATTTTTAAAAAAATTAATATTAAAATTGAACCTATCCAAATGTGCTACGTATCCAGTTTTTATTAATAGCTAATTATTTATTGACACGTGAAAACAATATTAACACTTGAGCACATGTGCATAATCATCAAGGGTAAAACAGACATTATACCAAAATAAATACATTTCTATCAAACTTTACAGCAACTGGGTAATTTGAAACAAGATGGGACAAAATTGAATAAAGGGCCAAATTCAAGGGACAAAAATATCTTTTTCCCTTTTGTGAATAAGTCTTACAATATTGTATATGTTCATTTACCTCTCATATTTTGAGTAATTACATTTTTTGCCATAAAACTTTGAAATTTTTCTATTAATGTGACTTTTTAAAAATATTTTGTGTTAATTTCACATTTTAATTTTGTAAGTATCAATTATTTAGTTATGTGTTGATACATGCAAATTTTGCATAAATAATTCATAAATTTGACATTTTGTATAGATCAATTTATGAATTAAAATTTTGAATATTTATATGCTTAAATTATATTGACTTTTATGTGTATGATTTATTAGTATGCATACAATTTAATTTTGATAGTTTTGTGCACATAAATTGAAAATTTGTTCATATTTATATATAATGCCTATTATTGTATATGTTGAATTTTGTGCTCGTGTGTCATTTTAATTTTATATGAATATTATAATTTCATAGTTATATAATAAATAAATATTTTATTAATCGCTAATTAATTAAGGTAAGATACTTATATTTCGAACATTATATTGATATGAAGGAGTTCAGATTAAATTTAAAGAGTTAGTACTTTATCTGAAATGGAACAAAGATTTAAGAATATACTAACAATGACATAGTTGTAAAGAGTTCTAGGAAAGGTCATTGTGCAAGAATGTTCTTGAATTATATGTTCCTAATCTATTTTCACTGACACGGGGTCTGTCGAGTAGAACCAATTAATATAGATTAGTGGATACTTATATCTAGATCGTCCAATTTGTTAATCTTAGCATACCATGAGCTTAGTAGAAACTCGTATAGATATACAGATATTCAGTAAGGATTGAATACTGAATAAGACTCAATGAAGATCTCCAATAAATATTTCATAAAATCGTCAATGGAGGGCTTTACGAGTTGAGTAGTATTTGTAGTCCTTTAATCTGAACACTATAGTGTACTTGTGAGTGATCCATTATACTTAGATTTCACTCATGTTAGAAATCTTTCATGGTCTGACTGCTAGGTGTCGTTGGGTATGGTCCGATGTTTATAGAATTTGGTGTGTGTAAACATGAGATTCGTTAACTTATATAGGTGAGTCAAATATCCAAATGCTCTAAGGTTATATTTCAAGAATTTTTATAGTCATAAACATTAAACTCGAGAAAACGTTTCCCATGATATAAATAATATTTCAAAGAAGTTTGCGAATATTGTTTATTGAAGAGATAAGTTAATGGTTGAGCAATAGAGGACTTAATAGTGTTTATCTATGTCTTCGCTCTATCAGGATATATATGATAGAAGGATTGTACGAATATAGATTAACCTCAACTTGTATGATTTAACTCGCCATTATGTATTATCTATAACGTGTGTGGGGGGGCATTGATTATGAACTTAAAAAAAATATTTTGTGAGACAAAATGGGTGTGAACTTAGAGAGTCTCACTATATAAAGTGTATTCGTTGAGCACGTGGGTAGGACATCGGATCAAATTATTCAATCCGAAAAGTTTTCAAAAAATATGAATTTATTTTAGAGTCTCTCGGGGAGTAGTTAAAGTTTAAGTGTTAAACCTAAAATTATGTTAAGTAAGACTTGATGCTTTTATCTACCTAGTGTATACCTAAAATTTTGTCAATAATTTATATGAGTACTAAACTGGGCATTAGTGAATTTAGCTACTATTTAAATAAAATAATTATTATTTTATTTATATTAAATTCACCGGCTATATATTTATTTTAGGGTCACTCGAGAAGTAGTTAAGGTTTAACTGTTAAACTTAGGATTATGTCAAGTGAAACTTAACACTTTTATCTACCTAGTGTATATCTTAAATTGTGCCAATAATTTATATGAGTATTAAATTAGGTATTGGTAGATATAATTACTATTGAAATAAAATAATTATTATTTTATTTAAATTAAATCAATCGATCATTTATTTATTTAAAGGTCTCTCAGAAAGTAATTAAGATTTAAGTGTTAAACCTAAAATTAAATCAAATGAGACTTGATACTTTTATCTATTTAGTTTATATTTTAAATTGTACTAATAATTTATATTAGTACTAAATTAAATATTAATAAATATAATAACAAAATAATTATTATTTCATTATATATATATATATGCACTATTCGGCCATTCTTGTATAAAAATGAATTTGATTTTTTTTTAACAATTTATTGCCATTGTAATACTATTAGCCAATCTAAAAGATAAAAGCTATATATTTTTATTTGATTGGCCAAAAGCAAACTATATTATTCGATGAATCAAAAGCAAATTGCTTAAGAAGGTGGTAGCGTTCATACAAGGCATTTAGAAACGAATTGCTACTCATTTAACATACAATTGGCAACGAGTGCCACTAAACTTTTACTTTGCTTAATTATTATTAAAGGTTTGTTATTGGCAAATTTAGCATCACCCATTTAATACATAAATGGCCAAACATTTGTGAGCTTTGGTGGATATGCTTGATTGAATTTGTTAAGTGTTAACACAGAAAATAAAATCATCCGAGAGAAAAAAATAAAAGTAAAAAAAGTGTTGCTTCAAATAATTTTTAAAAAAAAAGATTTTTTTTTAGTTTAAAGAAGTCCATCACATTTTTAATTATAATTGTTCAAAACACGCTTTAAAAGTAAATATCTTAATTTTATTAGTATAATAAAATTATTTTAATGTGTATTAATTCTACTGTGTTGCATAAATAATCATATGTACATTCACCCGTAACACAACGCGCACAACACCCAACAGTATATAATCATATGAACAATTTTGTGTATAAAATATTTAATGATTTGTATAATTTTAATTAATTAGAGAGTAACCACAACATCCTTAATTATACAAAATTATATATTAAGAAGTTTTAGGATCACATATAGATAAATGACATTAATTTTGGTTAATTATATTAAATATAATAAATCTTATCCCACATGAATTTTTATTACTTTTTTATGATTAACTAGGATAGAATATTGGATCATATTTCCTATTTTACCTACAGAGATTAGAAAAATGAATATAATTTGATAGTTTTATCATAAGGATAAAATGAATTTAATTGAATTAGAACTTTAGCTCACATGTAAATTCTATGTTACTAGATTCATTATTTTGAATCATGATTTACATTAGTAAAACATGATAAATGTTTTACTATAAAGTTATAAATAAATCTAATTGAATTAAAACTTCAGCCCACAGGCAAGTTTTATATCACTAGATTCATAATTTAGGATCATGATTCATATTGGTAAAACATGATAAATGCTATATCATAAAGTTATAAGTGAGTCTAATTAAATTAATACTTTAACCCATATGCAAATTTTATGTCATTGGATTCATAATTACTAAAACATGATATATGTTATATCATAAAGTTATAAGTAAATCTAAATTAATTAAAACTTTAGCCCACATGTAATTTTTATGTCATTAGATTCATAAATCATTATTTACATTAGTAAAGCATGATACAAGGTTATTAGCCTCAAAAAGTTAATCATAAGCATGTATATTTGTTGTAGTCATGTAACCTGCAAACTTCTCTGATATAAGATGTAATATTTCTAAATTAAATGATGATATCTATAAAGTATAGAATGAGAGAATTATGATGGATAGATATTGATTATGCTACTGGGAAAGGTGTACCATCCATTACTGCTACCAATACTAAAGACCAACATTCAGCTGGCATTCATAGTTCAATCGACCAACATAACAATGTTCGGGCATTGCTGAAGGCTATTGACGAGCATTTAGAAACTTCAAATAAAGCACTTTTTAGCACCCTAATTATGAAGTTTTCATCCTTAAGACTCACCAATATAAAAAGTGTGCATAAGCAAATCATTCAAATAAGAAACATAACAGCTCAATTAAAGACTCTTGAGGTTAAGGTGTCTGAGTCTTTTCTTATACACTATATATAATACCCTTCCATAGTAATATGGACCCTTCAAAATACTCTACATCACACATAATGATAAATGGTCAAATAATGAATTCTTGACCATGTGTGTTCAAGAGAATGGAAGGTTGATAATGGAATCGGGTAAGAATACATTATTGGCAACACAAGGAAAGAATTAAAAGCCAAATAAAAAAAAAGAATCTAAGTGCTTCTTTTACAAAAGAAAAGGATACATGAGAAAAAACTACCCCAAATTTAAGAAATGGCTTAAAGAAAATCTAGTCTCATTTGTTTGAATCTAATATGGTTGATGTTATTTATAACACATTGTGGATTGATTCTAGTTCTACAATCCATACTTTAAAATCCTTACAAGATATTGAAAAACCTAAGAAAGCCAGTGGGAATAGAACAATACATTTATTTTAGAAACGAGTTGTCTTTATTGATAAAGGCTATTGGAACATGTAATTTAGTTCTAAGTAGTGATTTTATTTTTGAAAAAAACCTTTTATATTCCTAGTTTTTCTAGAAACTTAATTTCAGTTTTAAGACTTGTACTTTTAAGATATTCTTTTAACTTTTCATATATATCTTTTAGTTTATTTTATATGTAACTGATTATTGGGAATGGTACATTATCTGTTGGTCTTTCTTCATTTACTTACAAAATGAAACTATTTATAATGTTATGCATGTTCACACTAATATTAAACGATGTGTTATAAATGATAATTCATCTATGTTGTGGCACCAAAGATTGGTACATATATCTCCATAAAAATAATTAAGATGATAGAGTACTTAATATTTTAAATTTGACTAATTTTGACACTTGTGTGGACTATATAAAGAAAAGTAGACTAACAAGTCCCAGAAATGTGCCAAGAGGGGTATAAACATATTAGAAATCATACATTCAGACATTTGTAGTCCAAACATAGACTTGTAATTTTTTGAAATACTTCATCTCTTTTATAGATGATTACTCGCGATATATGTATCTCTACTTGCTTCATAACAAAAACGAAAGCACTAAATGCCTTTAAAGTTTTGAAGGCCGAAGTAGAGAAACAATGCCAAACCAAATAGTGAGACCAAATAGAGGTTGATAATATTTTGGTAAATATACTAAGGATGGACAAATACCTGGTCCATTTGTAAAGTTTCTTCAAGAACATGGGATAGTTTCCCAATATACCATGTTTGGTTCTTCAAACAAGAATGGTGTCATAGAAAGAAGAAACTAAACATTAATAGACATGGTATAGAATATGCTTTGTAGCTCTAAAATTCCTAAATTCTTAAGGATTGAAGCTTTTAAAATGGTATTGTATATATTAAACCGAGTTCTAACCAAAGCTATCTCAAATACGCTATTTGAATTATAAAAGGTTGGAAACCAAGTTTGTGATATATACAAGTTTAAGAATGCTCGTTTGAAGTAAAAGTTTACAACTTACAAGAAAAAAAAACTAGACCTAAGGACCATTAGTAGTTAGAAAAGCTGAGAGATCTAAAGGTACATATTCAACTGTCCATCTCACAACACTAGAATTGTAGAATCAAGAAATGCAAAATTTCTTGAGAATGACTTGATTAATGGGAGTGATCAATCCCAGTACATTTTCGAGAATAGATCATAACAAAGTTCAACTTTCTACCTCAAATAATAAATTCTTAGTGATTATGTTGTGTATCTATAAGAATCAAATTATAATATTAGAGCCGAAAATGATCCTGAAATACTTTCATAAGTCATGAGTTGCAAAGAATCAAATTTATGGTATAATGCCATATAAGAAAATATGACTTCTCTGGCATCTAACAATCTGGAATCTTGTCAAGTTGTCAAATAGTATAAAGCCCTTATATGTAAATGGGTTTTTAAAATAAAGAAAGATTCATTGAGTAAGGATTCACTCAAAAGAAGGAATCGATTACAATGAGATTTTTTTTTTTTTTTTGGTATCTAAGAAAGATTCTTTTCAAATAAATATGGCATTTGTTACTCATTTTGACTTAGAGTTGCAAAAAATGGATATGAAACAACTTTCCTTAACGAAAATCTAAAGGAAGAGGTTTATATAAAACAATCAGAAGGCTTTTCCTTTAGTAATGGTGAGTATTTGGTGTACAATCTTAAGAAATCTATATATAGATTAAAACAAACCTCTCGTCATTGGTATTTAAAATTTCATGATTATCTCTTTAATTGGGTTTATAGAGAATATCATGGATCAATGTATATACCATAAGATCAGTGCAAGTAAGATTTATTTTCTTATTCTAAATATGGATGACATTCTATTTGCAACCAATGATAAGATTTTACTATATGATGTGAAACAATTTCTTTCTAAAAAAGTTGACATGAAATATATGGGTGATGCATCTTATGTCATTAGTATTAAGATACATGGAAACAATACTTCAAGGCATTCTAAGCATGAAATCTATATTAATAAAGTTTTAGAGAGATTTCAGAAAAAAGATTATTCACAAAGTATATCTTCCATTGTAAAAAGTGACAAGTTTAATTTGAACTCATAAATGAACTAGAAAAAGAATTTAAAAAAAATATCAAAATAATCCAAGTATAGATCATTGGAAAGCTGTAAAGAAAAGTGATGATGTACCTTAAAGGGACCAAAGATCACATGCTTACGTATATATGTTTTATTTTTTGGGACTATTTTATAAGGTGTATGGATAAAGAATTTCGTATATGAGCTTGAAATTATGGATTTATCTCTAGGCCATTAAATATATATATTGTGTCAATTTAGTTATAATGTTATGGTTAAAAATCATAAAATAGTTATCAAAGTAATCATATTAATATTAAGTATTTAGAGATAAAAAAATGTGTTATAAAAAAATAATGATTATTAAATACATTAACATTGAATTGATATCATCGATCCTTTAACTAAAGGCATGCCATTATAGAAATTAAGAGATCATATAGATAAAATGAAACTTAATTTCCTTATGTAATTTTTTTCGAATGTTAATAAAATGAAATTTGATATTTTTTCATAATTGATTTTTAATTGTGTACATATTTTTTAATTTAAAAAATATCATTAATGTTTAGACTTGAAATACATATATGATTAATTCATTAAATAACATGAACTGATGTTAAGAGATATAATACATTATAATACATAAAAAATAATATTCGTTTCTTTTAAAGAATTTATCGTTATGATTCATGTATTTTTGTTTACTATTATAATAAATAATAAAATATATAAACCAAGTGGAAATATATTAAACTTATTTAAAATTCAAACCGTAATATTAAACTTATTTGTAATTCAAGTTGTTTTTTCTAAAAATGATTTAAAGCTTTTAAACAAGTCAAAATCCAAACCCATGACAACTTGGAACCACCCATAAATGTCTATAAACATAGTGAAATATAATTGAAGCATCTTAAGTCATTCAATCTCGTTTTAAAAACCTTACATCATCACTTGAGATTGATCACAGTTCAAAAACGCCTTATTAAATTGTGTAAAGCATCAATGACGAAGATTCACTTTTTATCTATTCTAATTCTGCACTTAATCTAAATAATTAAAATCTAAATGCTTTTTAATTATTTTGAAACATGTTTAAAGTGCACTTAAGTTCTTACACGCAACTCTAATTTTACCGAAGTGCAAGAAATCTTGGTAACCGTAGAAGACATCTAAGGAATTTATCAAGCATGAACAAAACTATATCCCGAAAATTCAATCATTAACCAAAGTTGACCTCTTTAAGCCAAGAACCAAGATCAACACTAATATCCCAAAATTCTTTTAAGTTCTACTTAACGGTATCAGCAGGTGAAGAATTGAGGCAAAAACATAGTATACAAAATTTAAGGAAAAAAAAAGGGGCAACAGCCAATATCATTTTCTCTTTCTCGATTCATCCTTAAGACACAGTAGATCTATTTACAACAATGTAAAATGGGAGGTAAATCAGCCCATAAGCGAATATTGGCCAAAAAAGGGGGCAAAATTTACAAAACTGTAAGACACAATATTGAACAAAGAGATAATTAATGTTGTATCAATTCTGGAATGAGCTTCAAAAGAAAGCTAATTTCCCTCTGTGAGAACTGTGGCTTTGTTTTCACCTGCATGTTCTCATCACTTAAACTCACTTCTTCCTCCACCTTTGCTGGCTTGATCATATCAGAAACTGCCTCTGAGATCTCATGAACCAGATCAACTATGACTCCATCAATACCCATCAAATGTTGCATGTAAACAGCTTCAGACACATTGCTGCAACACACAGCAACAATTAAAATTCTATGTTTTCATAAGAAAGAAAAAGAAAAAGAAAATATCAAGAACAAACACAATGGGTATTGGCAAACGAAAGACGCTTACTTTAATTTGCCGTAAGTGAGGAGAGAGATCTTGGAATCCTTAATTTTGGTCACAGCCCCCGGATTTCTGAAGACTCCTTTAACCTCAGACACAATCCCTTGTAAACCTCCCTCTAAACAAACCTTTATAGCCTCCTCCAATGAATTTCTCCTCACATCGTAGAAAGTTTCAGTTCCCCCATTTGTCAAAAAGAAAACCTGGTAACATCGCAACAAAAATCACTAATATTAGTTTAACGGACCCCGACCACACCACCCTCCGCAGCCAAAAAAACAACAGAGCAAAGTACATACAGGGTAAGTGTTTTGCAATTTCCTAACAAGTAGGGCTGCATCTGGTTGGAAAGTTGAGAAAATAATGGGTCTATCTTTAGCATACTCGAATACTACCTGTTACAAAAGATTCATAAAATAAGAACAAATAACAAAAAGTAACTAGAAGAAGCTGTATTGAAAGTTGAAATTTATACCTTTAATATGGCTTGAAGTACCCGTATGAGATAATCTTGCTGGTAAACAACGTGGTCATCAAATTTCAATTCAATATTGAAGCCCAGAGTAGGCTCCACTTCTTGAAATGCTTCTTGAAGTGTACAAAGTGAATCATCAGATTCAACATTCCACTTCACAATTTTTCCATCTTTTGTTTTTCTTAACAAGGTTTTTCCCATTTTTCCTGGTTCCTTTGGGAGTCCATAGCAGAGGAATTCTGATAAACTTAGTTCTGTCACTCTCTTTTCAAAAATAGTACCCTGAATTACCAAAAACAAACACCAACTATTCAGATTTTGATATTAATTCTTAAGAGTTTTTTTTAAAAACAAAGAATTTGATTAATGAAGAGAGAAGATGCAAGGAACTTACATCATCTTCAGAGAGGATAAAGTTGTCATGGAATATGACTGGGCAGTCATCTTTTGTCACCTACAAAAATGACATTTCTTTTTTTTAACTTCCCTGTAACTTTTATTTTCAATTCAAAATTTTCAACCAAAAAATATTTTACACCATCAGTCCTTTACGCCAAATAGAAGACCAAAATCCATAATAAAATAATAATAATACATAAAACTATGTTTCTTTCCCTAAAAAAAATTAAGGTACTTTATGTCAGACGTGAAGAACTTATCGTACGCGGCGAGCGTACGATGAACCGACAAAACACAAGTCGGATTAACAATGAAACTGCATTAAACGAAGAAGAATCTCCCCAGTTTCAGATCCAGAAAACCCGGAGATCGCTCAAAGCCGGAAAGGAAAACAGAAAAAGAAAAAGGAAAAAAAAAAGAGAGAACCCAGAAAATAAAAGCAAAATTAAATAAAATGAAGCCTCACCTGAACGTCAAATTCAATGTAATCAATCGGATATTTAGCAGCATGATTAAACGACATGATCGAGTTCTCTTTAATGGCACACATTCTCTTATCAGCGGACTGCAACACGTTCATTCCATTCCCTCTGTGTCCTATCACTAAAAACTTTGGAATCTTAAACGACGACGCTCGATTCAGCTCCACGCCTGCATATAAAACATATCAAAAACCACATCATCAACCCCACCAAAAGTCCAACATTCAGACGGTGAGTGTTTCATCTGAAACATGACAGCAAATTTAACGCCATTGTTACCTGTAGAGAAGCGCGTGGAATAGAGAGAAAGAGAAGCGTTCTCAGGAACTTGATCGAGAGACGGCACGTCGGAGACGTGAACAGCTTTGAGAGCCATCGTATTTAGTTTAGAACAAAGAGAGAGGTTCTTGAGTGAAGGAGAGAGGAAGGACTTAGCGGTAAATTAGAGGATTGTTGTGAAGTCGTTGTTTGGGTGGGGGTATTTATTGTGGATTTTAGAACGAGACGGGATCTTCTCTTAGAATATTCCCTTTTGTACGTTTTATGCTATTGGATATTCTTGGTTTAATCTTGTTTACATTGCTTTCTTTCTGTTGAAAAATAACTTTATCGTAACAAGCAATTATCACACATTCTAGCAATTTTTTTATAATATATTTTAAGCAGTTGATTACGAATTAAAAAAATATTCATGAAAGCACTTGTTTAAATATTAAAAATATCCATCTTACAAATTTTAGGTTCGAATCTCCTTTTTTATGTTTAAAACAAATTATCAGAAAATATTAACTTTATGAAGCACGCTAGAAAAAAAAAACCAAAATAAAAAAATAATTATTTTTTCAATTTTCAACATATGTACTATATAATTAGATCAAAGATTTTATTTTTGGAAATAAAACCACCAAACATATTTTGGTATTCTTTATTTCTTATTTTAAAAAAGTGAATCTTTTTAATTAAAAAATAAAAAATCAATTTTGAAATTATTTACCTTATTATAATTTTTAATTAATAAGAAAAAAAAAGTAGGGCACATCGACATTATGTGAAAAATATAATTTTTGTTTTCAACCGTAAATATTAATATTACAAACTTACATACAAACGTGTTTTAAAAAAATTGAATAATTGACGGAGATGGACTAGCTCGTCGGCCGTCGGCCACGTTTTGAAATAGTTGAAATTGTAAATGAACAGTGGCACGCGCACGCCTTGTAATTTCATGAGAATTTGAGTGAATAAATTTTCCGTGGACTTACTTTTCATCAAGAGAAGTGCGAAACACGCCCCAGCTGGATTCTATTTACATAAAATCGGGCACGTGATTCACCGTTTGATTACAAGGCAACTTGGAAAGTAGAGTTGGAATATTAAGTTTTTGGAACAAGAACCGAATATCCCGCGAATATCTATCAGAATCAGCCACGTTTATGGAAAGTAGAGTTGACTATTGACCTAAGAAAGGAATCCCTATGGCGTGGCTTAACGAGCAAGACTCGGGGTGTGTGACGGTGGGTCTACGTGGTTTTGATTAAAAATTGAAAGCAAATGGGTTATGATGAGTCATTTCAGCGTCATACAAAGCGTGTTATCAGCAGGCAAATAGCAAATAGCAATGGCAATGGATAAGACTTAAGAGCTCTTTCATTAGCTGCGAGTGTGAATGATGTGTGGCCAGATCAGATACATCCACTTACCTGTCTAAAAACCGCTATTTTAGTGGACTTAAAGAGTATTATTAAATAAAATGATATATTTGAAAGAAGATTGTGGATCCACGTTGTAATCTAGAGACATGTATGTTGTAAATTAGGTTATGTTTGGGACAAACATTATTTAATTTCGGATGGGATGGGATGGGATGGGCAAGAAATTTGTTATATTTTAGTATCAATAATTTTTCAATCAATTTTCTAACATAACTCCGTTAAATTTGAAAATTATGCATTTATTCTTTTCAATAAATAACTAGAAGTTGAAGTGGGTGGTGGGATCAAAGAGAGATTGTCAAAAGCTAGCTATCTTAATTTATATGCGTATATATCAAAATTGGTAGGCGGATCTGAAGTTTATATAGTTTACAATTAATTTGTTTCAAATAAACTGAAACTTTTTAGAAACGAAGATTCGTTGAGTAAAATGGTTCAAAAACCATGAAGGGCAAACCACATCACGCATTTTAGGTATTATTTAATATGTAATTAAATTTTTATAGTTTTAATAATATTTATTTATATTTTAATAAATTAATAGAGTGTCTATCATAAATAGTATTTCATCGCCACTTATAAATTAAAATCGGTCATCGATGAATATTGTTCGACCGACAAACGGTCACTGTTTATATAAATAATACCACACATAACTATTCATGTGTGGTATTATTTATGTGAACAGTGATCATCCGCCGGTTGAACAGTATCTATCGGTGACTTGTTCTAGTTCACAAATGACGACATGATACTATTTATAAGAACACTTTATCAATTTATTATAATACTTTTTTATTAAAAGTGTTAATTGTATCATTAAAATTATAAAAATATAGTTGAATATTGAATAATACCTTAGAGTGTGGATTTTCTTTGCCCTTATAAAAAATAGGAACAGACAATTCATTCTAGTTATTTTATTTTTTGTATGAACAACAAGAAATTATAGTTATTTTTAATAAAAAAATATATATAAAGGATCCGTTTTTAAACTTATATACATTTGTAGTCACAAAGTTTAATGTAAATGTTATTAGTCACAAATTTAATTTTCAAATCATATTACTCCTAAAAAAAAATAATTGCTCTCTCCCACCGTTTTCTCTCAAACCCTTTCAACACTTAATTTGTGCCGTGACATTTGAAACTACAAACATGTTGGAAAGTGAAAATCTAGAGAATGGTAAACAAGTGGTGAGTTTTAACTCATTTCATTTTTTTGATATTTTTGTTAGAAATAATATTAAATGAGTAGATTTTGGTTATATAGGTTGAAAATTGATAAATTTGATTGAAAACGGCCAAAAACAATAAAATTTGGCAAAATCTTACAAAAATGACCAAAGAAGATGGCGAGATAGTTACGTCTCACGGTGCGCGTGCGTGCATCACATGCAGAGAGATGCCCCATGCGAGCTCTGCTCATTCTAAGATCTCTCAATGAGCGCTAGCCATTTGGCAAGTAATGAGGAGCCTCACATGCTTGCTAAGGGGGAATCCAATAGGAGCATGCCACGTGATAGATAAAAAAATAAAAAGGTTTAACAAATAGTAAATAATAATAATTACTATTTTAAAGTCAAAAAAATTACAATAATAATTATAATATTAATAAAAATAATAACAATATGGTTAAATTTAAACTAATAATAATTAAAAATATTGTATAATAATTATAATGATATAATTGTAAATTAAATAATGATAGTAATAATAATATTAATTGAAACAAAAAGCAAATAATAACAATAAAAGAGAATAAATATACAATAGTAGTTAAATTTACTATAATTAATATGATAAATCATATAATAATAATAATAATAATAAATTTAGAATAAAATTGGGAAATAATAATTGAAAATGGCCCTAGACAATATTAAATTTTTATATTTCTCTAATTTAAATAATAATTTAAATAATTATTATAGTAAATAAAATGATAATGATTAAATTTAAAAATAATAATAATAGTACTAATAGTAATAATAACAATTAACATAAAAGAGTGAAAAAAAATATTAATAATAATGAGAACAAAATACTAGTAATACATTATTTAATAATTAATAATGAAAAATTAAAAAAGATGATTACATTTCTGTTATTATTTTCTTTATTAATATTTATATTAATATAATAATAATTATTATACTAATATTATTTAAAATAATATAATAATTAGCATTATAATAAAAGTAATAATAATATTTAAAATAAAATAGTATTAAAGTAAAAAAAAAAAGGTGTGCTACAACAGAGAGTTGGAAATGGGTATTATGAAGTCTATATATGTATGTTTATTAGCTTTTTTATGTTAGGTCGGCCTGAAATTTGGACCCAACCATAGCTAATTTTTTAAAGATAAGATAGCCATAAATTTGTAAACCCATGTGCATAAATAAATGTAAAACTTATTTTGTATATATTTGTTATGTGAATTAATTGTCTGGGATTAAATTATTTGTATAGCATAAAGTTTTCAAGCACATTAAATTAAATTGAAAATAGGCATGTAAAATTTAATTTAATTTGATAAATTCAATCTACTTGGAATATGATTCAAAATTAAATAAAAAAAAAATGACAATAAGCACATATAATTCAATATGAAAAATATTGAAAGCACATATATGATTTAAAGTTAATTTACACAAATAAAATGACAATAGTCACTATCAATTATTATGCAACATAACGAGGTTCTGATGCATTTAGCGGTTATGTCTATACTGCTTATATCGACTACACACATTTTTTGTTAGTTCCTTCCATTGCGATGGAATCTACTTGGTGTTACGCCTCCCAGATTGTTGACGTGCGATAGAAGGTTGAATGTCAGCATCTCTTAACTCATCCAAAATAATTCAATCTGACGAATGGCCAACTAGATTTACTGGCTTGTTATATGCACGCAATAAGTAATCTGACGTGCAATAAATCAAACAAAAACCCTGATTAGTTTGTCTATATACCGCAAAAGCATGAGTTCAAGGTGGTTGGCAGAGCTTAAACTTCTGACAATTACATGACTTCTCGAGAAAGTCCAATATTCCTTTCCAAAGTCCATCATTCACAGCAAATCATGCATTATCTATTGGATGAACTATCATGCCATTAGACTTATCATTATACTTCCAAACCTTGTCGTTCGCCTGACTCATCAGAAAGGATGTCATATGTTCTACTACCCAATGTTGATGGAAAAATCAATTCCGCATTAACTCCTATATCCACTCAACCAAGATGGTCACAAGAAGGGGACATGCTTCTTTTGCAACAATATTAATTCTCTCTATAATGTTAGTAGTTATAATGTTATATCTTTTGAAAGCTTTCACTAATCATACCCATTTGGGGAACTTGACATCCTCCTCCAAGTACTTTGCAACATCGGGTTTCATTTCTCATATCTTGTTCATTTACTCTCGAGCAAGGCGTTATGCTTTTGCAATAATAAAATAAAAAGCTAAGATCCCTTTTTTTCTTCTTCTCTGATAGTATATTGTATTTACTGATCAAATTTCTTAGAAGTAGTAGATACAGATCCCATGATAGGTATTGGAAAATACCTATCGAGTAGCCTTCTTAATATTCGCGTGTTAATTTGATACAAATACAAGATCATCAATATCACTAATAAGACCTCAGAGTTTAGCCATAAACTACGTTCAGGACGCATTATTCTTTGAATCAACAATCTTTTATGCTAACGAAAATATTTGATTGTTTTTATTTTTACATAGGCTTCTTAGATATGCACCTTTCAAAAATATTCCATCGACTATAATCACTGGCTTGGTGGATGATTGAAACCCCTGATGTATTGTTCTAACACTAAAAATAAATATTTAAAGTAATTGTAATCATTAATTTTTAAATGAGTAACTATACTCAGGTTTTATTATTCCAGCACATAACAGTATATTGGGAGTAGTCTAAATAAAGCCTCTAGAGAGTCGGCTATCAACATGTATGCATGTTTCTTAGCTCATCGAGCAGTAGCATACGTTATCTCTATCCCAAACTCTTGTCTGTATACTCTACTGACATCGCAAACTTATTTTTAATGAATTTGCTAATAATTCGACTCTTTACTTGCCAGACACCATCACACAACCAATCTAGCTAACATATGTAATCCGTATCAATCTTGCGCCACGATGAAATGATTCATCGTATCAATTGACACTGCACGTATTCGCCCTTTGCATCTTTCATCATCATATTTTCCTTAAATCAATCTTTAGTAAACCTTGAAACTTTAAACTCTAATTGCACTTTAGTATAAGCATGTTAATTGCCTGATGAAGTTCATCCTTGGTATTATATAACTTCTTAACAAAACACCCCTAAATCTGGAACTAGATACCTTATTTGATACAATTATCTCTGATGGTTATATTGAAGAAAGAAACTAAAATGGGTTTTTCTTCTTCAACTTCATCTCTTGTTCTAGTCGAAGTGTATGCCTATTGATTCTCATTAAGAAATGTATTAGAAACATAATAATGCTCTCCTTCTTAAACTTCATCCAATCCTTCATCTTCTTCTAGATCATCAGCAATTCCAATACCATTGACATCCTCTTCTCTTTGACTATTAAGTGCGTATATATTGGGCCTTCATTAAACATTAGTGGGGAATAATCATAATAGTCACTGGTGGTATTTGTGAGATGTACAAAAGTTAATATTGTTGGAGTTATACAACTCACTTGGTTGCTATGACTTGCTGACATGAATTGATTATAATACGGTGATTGGTTCTAAATGAATACTTGTGCATCTTCTTCCCATATAAAAGCTCTTGGTTTTAATGTTATACATATTAGACATAATAAAATTTTAATTAATCCCTATAAAGAATAGAATATTATTATCATTTCTAATCTCAATTGATCTCAACTTATACTTATATGTATTAATAAAAGTCTTCATTGACACCTTATGCTCCATATTATCAACTTCTAGTACAAAACAAACTTTATTTAATAGCTCTTCATAGTAGATGTTCTTCGGAACCACAATATCTAAGTTACCAAGCCCAGTATATCTATCTTCTCTATTATTAGAGCATTCCCACCTTTTCTCGCAGAGTGCAACGACTGACTCATACTCTATGACATATATAACAAAAGGAAAAAATATTTAATTAATAAAAAAATTAAATTTGAAAAAAGCACGAGGCCTACGCGAGACGGGTATCAAAATACATGTCTCGCACTAGGAAAAGTGGTTGCACGTTAAGCTGTGTGACCTCATGCCTTGGATGCAAGGATTGGGCTACGCGCCAAGTTGTGCGGTGCAAGAAATTCTGGGCTTCTTTGTCAACGATTTTGTTTTTTTTTTTCGATTCACCATTTTTTCTTGCTGCCATATTTTATTTCTTCTCTATTTCATCACAATACATTATCAGTATATTTCCATACTTATATTTTTATAAATTAAACACAAACAACTTCAAAATACATTATGAACTCATTATAAATACAAAACAACAATAAATAAAATAAAATAACATACAAATCATATCTTTTTGATAAATTGATTCACAAAATTACTTGTTTACTTCTGTAGAATATTTGTTGCAGATTTTGTTGGACAATGAGAGCCATTTATTTGAAGATTTAGTGGTTCAAACAAGTTTTGGGAAATATATTATTAATAAGGCTTTTTCGTCTATCTTTTAAATTTATGGGTAACAAATTTTACATTTTAACTTCATAGTTGTAAAAATACATCAATTTAACAAAGGGACTATTTATATACATATTCCTTTTTAATATATAGATGACACTAAGGAAGATATATGGAGAACCCGATTCCATAATTGTTTTGGCAGTTCCTAACCTCTCTCTTTATTTTCTATTTTTCTTTTCCTGATCACATGTAGTAAGGGTGGACAAAAAAAAATCGAGAATCAAAAAACTGAACTGAACCAAACCGGCCGGTTCGATCTGATTTTTTTTTAAACAAAAAATTGATTTACTTTTTTTGGAAAAAAAACTGACCGGTCCAATTCAATTCCGGTTTTGTTTTTTCCACACAAAAAAACCAAACCAAAAATTAAAAAAATCCATAATTTAAAAAAAAATCAGAAAAATCGAACCGGACCGAATCGAAAAAATTGGTTCGATTTTTCTCATAAGAAATTGGTTTCGATTTTATTTTTCAAAAAAACTGAACCGGGTCGTGCCCACCCCTAACGTGTAGTAGTTATAGTATCATATTTTGAAAAAGATAAGCCAAATGAACTTTTACCCTAAATGATAGATATAATCAATCGCATCCCATTCAAAGAAGAAGGCGATTAATCACCGATAACAAATAAATTAGGATGCACATAATTCTTGTTTATTATATATATATAAAGTTAAGTTTTGTAATAGAGGGGAACCTCTTGTTTCTTTAATTCTATATATAAAAGTATATCTCATCTCAACGACTCTTACATTTTACTTCAGAATCGAATCTCGAAGGCATATGCTTGCATAACCTTGACGGTGTTGAATATTAAAGCTTATAGAGTACTCTTTATTTACCTAGACAAATACAAGCAAAATGGAGTAGCAACTAGAGAAATACAAAGTAATCAAAATTAAGGTTTATAAAATTGGGAATCTGGTTATGGATGCTCCCACATAAGATACACAAGCTCACTAAAAAAAATTCTAAAATCATTACCATTCTTTTTATTAAATTAAAGGAAAATTATCTTTACACCTCTTAAATATATATATATTACTTTATTTTGAAAATTTTTAATTATCCATTACATTTAAAAAAAACTTTAATAAAAAAAGTAATTTTATAATATGATAAATTACTTCTAAAAAAGGGTCATCAATAATCTTTAAAAAAATTATATATATATATATAATTAAAACGACAATAGTCATTTCCCCTTAAAATACAAATAAACTCTTTTTTTATTTTAATTTAAAATGTATTAACAAGAATTTTAAAAGGGATAAGGACATCTTTGTCACTCCAATTTGGTCCGTTATCCAATTTTGTCTATCTTATTTCAAATTACCTAGATTTGTCACTCTCTATTCGTTAGTTGCCATTAAGTTTGATAGCAGAAAGGTAAAAGAGTAACTTAACACAAAAAACAAAAAGTAACATATTGTTGCTGAGTTACATGTCGAACAGACAATGGTGAAACAATTAAAAGAATGAAGTATTTTGCGTTAAAAGAATCAAACCCTTCGTCTTCCACCATCGCCTTTTCTATTTAAAATAGCCCTCTGTAAAAATTACCTTTGAAAACCATTGTATAAGCCAGCAAAACCATCTCTAAACCACTGTCAAAAACATAAAGATAATCGACCACTATCACCAACGAAGGAAACTATAAGCAAAGACTTCGTCTTTTTTCACGGTGAGTAATCAATCTCAATTTACAATAAATTATGCAAAATGATGGATTTAAGACATTGTTGGGTCCAATATAATTTATGGGTTTTATGATATTTGGGGTGTACCGTTGGAGTAATTTGTTGGTTGTTTGATATATGAGTTTCGAATTTTGTTGATGATTTTAGTATATTTGTGTTTATAGTGAGTGGTGATGAAAAGAAGAGGAGTTGAGTTTGGAAAAATTATTAGGTGAATATTAAAACTGGAATAGATATTGATGAAAAAAGAAAAAAGAAAAAAAATCTTAAATTAACAACTCAGAAATGCATAGTTAAACCTCCATTAATAACCCTGTGATTGGTTTATGATATTGTAGAAAAAAATTAGAAAATGAAATAGGTATTTGATATTTGTGTGTGGGCATAAAACATGATCTTTGATTAGTTTTCTACTAATCTTAGATTCACATAAGGTATTTGTGATGGATATTTAATTTTAAAAAAAAGAAGTGGATATTTTATTATGAAATGAGTATTTGATTAAAGAAAAGAAATGAGTTTTTAATTATGAAATGGATATTTAATTGAAGCAAAGAAATGGATATTTGATTTTGACACTAGTGAGTGTTTGGTAACTAAGAAAGTAGAGGAAAATAAAGTAGAGGAAAGTGAGTAGTGATAGAAGAATTGAAAAAAGAGAATATATTGTTTGGTAATTAAGAAGTGGAGAAAAATGAAGTGGAAAAAAGTGAGTGGTGATGAAAGAGTTAAGAATAGAGAATATATATTTTTATTGATATAAATATAATATACAAATTAAAAATATATATTAAAATTTGGCCTATCAGAGATTGTCACGTGTAACTTTTTTTTTATCAATAGTCAATTATTAATTGACATATAGATATAACAAACACGATCAAATGATAAGTAATTATTACACGAATTCTAACAAGGGAAAAACGTCATTGACAGCAAAATGAACTTTTTATTAGATTAAATAGTAATTGACTAACGGAGAGAAACAAATTTAAGTAATTTGAAATAAGAGGGACAAAATTAAGTAATTGGCCAAATTGAAGGGACAAAGATGTCCTTATCCCTTTTTTTAAAAAAAATTATTAGTTTCATTCCTCATTTTATTTATTTAATTTATTTAGGTTTTTAATTTTTTTAAAATATCAAATTATATTCTTTTAGAGATATAAATAATCACTTTTTAGTAACGAAAATAATAACAAAAAGAACGTAATTAGATATTTTAAAAATTAAGAACATAATAAATAAATTAAGATAAAAGTATAAATAAAAGTAACAAATTTTCTTTTACAAATTATCCCTTGATTAATTAGAAAACCCCAAAAGAGGGAAAGGCAACAAAAGAGAAAAGAAAGAATTAATAAAAATATAAGTGGCTATGTAACAGAGGGATATAGTAGGCATGAAAGGTGAGTATTGAGTGATATGTAACTGTATATTAATATTAGCACTTTCGAGCTGCCAAATATTATTGTGCCCAAACATTATTAATATTATATTAGAGAATTATTGACATTACCATTAAAATATTATTAGGACACAATAATATACTTATTGATATATTTTCAAACTCATACTCTTACAATGAAGGAAAATAAATTATATCTCTATTAGAGAAATAAAATAAGAAAACTCAACCCTTCTGAAAAAAGAAGATACAATCCTCATAAATGCTGGTAGTTGGCACCGTGTGCCAGCTACATAATTGCTGGCACACAGTGCCAGCAATTTTTCAGCAAGGGTGGACAACTATTTCTTGGTTGTCCACCATGCTAAACTCTCCCTATAAATGGGAGAGTTTAGCAATTCATTTAATATTGTAAATTAGAGAGAGTTTCTAAAGCTTTGAGAGAGTTTTTGAGTGATTTGAAAGAATTAGATGTATTGGGGTTTTGGGTTGTAAGGTTAAAACACTACAATACTTGTATTCTCCATTTTTAATAGTAAGGGATTCTTCTGTCTTCGCCCGTGGACGTAGGCTAAAAGCCGAACCACGTAAACTTGTATTTTGTCTTATTTTTATTTTCATTATTTTTCTCAATTTCGCTTTAGCTGCGACCCTGCATCACCCCTCAATTTCCTAACAAGTGGTATCAGAGCTTCTGGTTGAAGGAGGTCACTATTCACGTATATAGTTACTATTTATACATACGGTTACTGTTCATACGTACGGTTACTATTCACATAAAACAGTGGGAGCCAATCCTAGCAGAAAGCAGTTCGTGGTGAAAAGCAATGACGGCAAAATACGAAGTTGAGAAGTTCAATGGAGGTAATTTTACATTATGGAAAATGAAAATAAAGGCAATTTTAAAGAAAAACAAGTGCTTAGAAGCGATTGATGAAAGGCCCGCTGGTATTACTGATGATATCAAGTGGAATGAGATTGACGGTAATGCAGTTGCTGATCTGCATCTAGCACTTGCTGATAATGTGCTATTCAGTGTAGCGGAAAAGAAGACAGCAAAAGAGATCTGGGATACTCTCATAAAATTGTATGAGGCCAAATCTTTGCACAACAAGATCTTCTTAAAAAAGAGATTGTATACTCTTCGAATGGCAGAATCCACTTCAGTAACAGAGCACATCAACACGTTAAATACTCTATTTTCCCAACTCACTTCCTTGGGGCATAAAATAGAGGCAGGTAAACGTGCAGAGATTTTACTTCAAAGCCTACCAGATTCGTAAGATCAACTCATCATCAACTTGACGAATAATATTCTAACAGAATTCTTAGTTTTCGATGATGTTACAGCTGCTGTATTGGGAGAAGAACGAAGACAGAAAAATAAAGAAGACAAACATGAATGTTCACAACAAGCAGAAGCTTTGACAATGATGAGAGGTAGATCAACAGAACGTGACTCCAGTGGAAGTCAAAATCATGGTAGACCAAAATTCAGAAGTAAAAAGAACGTCAAATGCTACCATTGTGGCAAGAAAGGCCATCTGAAGAAGGATTGTTGGGGATTAAAGAAAAGTACAGAGGACGAACCTCAAGGGAATATTGCAAGCACCTCAGATGATGGTGAAATTTTATACAGCGAGGCAGCAACAATTGTTGAAAACAGAAAACGGTTCTCTGATATATGGCTCATGGATTCTGGAGCTACATGGCACATGACCTCTAAAAGAGAATGGTTCCATCAATATGAACATACCTCTGGAGGATCTGTATATATGGGGAACGATTATGCTTTGGAAATCGCTGGAGTAGGATCCATCAAGATGAAGATGTACAATGGTACTGTTCGTATTATCCAGGAGGTGCGACATGTGAAAGGCCTCAAGAAGAATCTTTTGTCATTGGGATAATTAGATAACACTGGGTGTAAGACCCAAATTGAAAATGGGATAATGAAAATTCTCAAAGGCGCGCTTGTAGTAATGAAAGCAAAAACGGTTGTTGCAAATTTGTACATGCTTAATGGAGAAACACTGCAGGAAGGAGATGCATCTGTTGTATCAACTAGTTCAGCAGAAGAGTCAACGATAATGTGGCATCGTAAACTGGGCAATATGTCAGAACGAGGTTTGAAGATTCTCTCTGATCAAAATTTACTTCCTGGGCTCAAATCGGTTCATTTACCTTTCTGTGAGCACTGTGTCATAAGTAAGCAGCACAGATTAAAGTTCAGCACATCCAATTCTAGAAGTAAAGAAATTCTAGAATTGATTCACTCTGATGTTTGGCAAGCACCGGTGATGTTACTCCAGGAGATATTGGGTATATCCAATCAAGAAGAAGTCATATATGTTTGAAGCTTTCAGAATATTCAGAGCGCGAGTAGAACTTGAATCAAAAAAGAAGATCAAGTGTTTAAGGACAGATAATGGAGGAGAATATACTGGTGAGGATTTTATTGCATTCTGTCAATAAGAAGGCATCAAGCGGCAATTCAGCACAGCTTACACGCCTCAGCAGAATGGAGTAGTAGAGCGGATGAACAGAACCTTGTTGGAGAGAACAAGAGCTATGTTGAGAACTGCAGGTTTAGCCAAAGCATTTTGGGCAGAAGCAGTCAAAACCGCCTGTTATGTGGTAAATCGATCATCATCAACAGCAATCGAGTTGAAGACACCGATGGAGATATGGATTGGAAAACCATTTGATTACTCTCACCTTCATACGTTTGGAAGTCCTGTGTACGTGATGTATAATCCCCAAGAAACAACGAAACTGGATCCAAAATCCAGAAAATGCCTTTTCTTGGGATATGCTGATGGAGTCAAGGGGTATCGCCTGTGGGATCCCACTACCCACAAGGTCGTCATCAGCAGAGATGTGATATTTGTAGAAGATAAACTGCAAAGGAATGATAAAGATGATAGCACAGTGAAAGAAAATCCAGAGACTACAACAGTATAAATGGAAAATAATCAAGTACAAGAAAATTCAGATTCTTCTGAAGCAGCATCAGAGCATGAAGAACAAGAACCAGTAGAGTCTGAGGCTACAGATGATCATTGATCAACTTGTGAGAAATGACCACCAGCATGGCACTCGGAGTATGTCATAGAGGCTCATGTTGCATACTGTCTTCTAACAGAGGATGGAGAGCCAACAACTTTCCAGGAGGCTTCTAAAAGTCAAGATGTTTCTTTATGGATGACAGCAATACAAGAAGAAATTGAAGCCTTGTATAAGAACAAAACATGGAAGCTGGTTGCACTACCACGTGGAAGAAAAGCCATTGGTAACAAATGGGTCTACAAGATCAAACGAGATGGCATTGACCAAGTGGAGCGGTATCGTGCGAGATTAGTGGTGAAAGGTTATGCTCAGAAAGAAGGTATTGACTTTAATGAGATATTTTCCCCTGTGGTTCGACTCACGACAGTTAGAATAGTCTTGGCAATGTGTGCTACATTTGACTTACATCTAGAGCAGCTAGATGTGAAGACAGCTTTTCTTCATGGAGAACTTGAAGAAGAAATTTATATGCTCCAACCAGAAGGTTTTAAAGAAGAAGGAAAAGAGAACTTGGTTTGCAGGTTGAACAAATCTCTGTACGGTCTCAAACAGGCGCCGAGGTGTTGGTACAAGAGATTTGATTCCTATATCATTAGTCTTGGATACAACAGACTTAGTTCAGACCATTGTACATATTACAAAAGGTTTGAAGATGATAATGATTTCATTATTTTACTGTTGTACGTGGATGACATATTGGTGGCAGGCCCCAACAAAGATCAAGTCCAAGAATTGAAGGCACAATTGGCTAGGGAATTTGATATAAAGGACTTAGGACCAGCAAACAAGATTCTAGGGATGCAAATTCACCGAGACAGAAATAACAGGAAGATTTGGCTTTTTCAGAAAAACTACTTAAAGAAAATCTTGTAGCGTTTCAACATGCAAGATTGTAAGCCAATTAGTACCCCACTCCCTGTTAATTTCAAGTTATCCTCTAATATGTGTCCTAGCAAAGAAGCAAAGAGGAATGAGATGTCTCGAGTACAGTATGCATCAGCAGTGGAAAGTTTAATGTTTGCTATGATTTGTACCAGACCAGACATTGCACAAGCAGTGGGAGCAGTTAGTAGATACATAGCGAATCTGGATAGAGAGCATTGGGATTGTGTCAGGAGGATCCTTAGATATATTAAGGGTACCTCAGATGTTGCTTTATGTTACGAAGGATTAGATTTTATTGTTAAGGGCTATGTGGATTCAGATTTTGCAAGAGACCTTGATAAAAGAAAATCCACTACTGGCTATGTGTTTAAACTTGCAGGAGGAGCTGTAAGCTAGGTTTTGAAACTGTAAACTGTTGTGGCATTATCTACTACAGAAGCAGAATACATGGCAGCTACACAAGCTTGCAAGGAACCAATTTGGATACAAAGATTACTGGAGGAGCTCGGGCACAAGCAAGAGAAAGTTGAATTGTTTTGTGACAGTTAGAGTGCCTTGCACATTGCAAGGAATCTAGCTTTTCATTCAAAAATGAAGCACATAGGTGTTCAATATCACTTTGTTCGTGAAGTGGTAGAAGATGGAAGTGTAGATATGAAAAAAATTCATACAGATGATAACCTAGCAGATGTATTGACCAAGCCCACCAATACCAACAAGTTTATATGGTGCAGATCCTTGCATGGCCTAGTAGACACGTAGGCAACATGGCTTTGGCAAAGAAGAAAGAATGGTATGGAGAATTGATTAATTCTCAATCAAATCTCCAAGTGGGAGAAATACTGGTAGCTGGCACCGTGTGCCAGCTACATAATTGCTGGCACACGGTGCTAGCAATTTTCCAGCAAGGGTGGACAGCCATTTCTTGGCTGTCCACCATGCTAAACTCTCCCTATAAATGGGAGAGTTTAGTAATTCATTTACATTGCAAATTAGAGAGAGTTTCTAAAGCTTTGAGAGAGTTTTTGAGTGATTTGAGAGAATTTGGTCTATTGGGGTTTTGGGTTGTAAGGTTAAAACACTACAATACTTGTATTCTCCATTTCTAATAGTAGGCTAAAAGCCGAACCACGTAAACTTGTATTTTGTCTTATTTTTATTTTCATTATTTTTCTCAATTTCGCTTTAGTTGTGACCCTGCATCACCCCTCAATTTTCTAACAATAAACAGAGGCAAAATGCCTATAGAGGAGAAAATTATTTAACCTAAATCAATAGGCCTGCACAAAAACACCACCACATGTCTTACGACTTCCACTAATATTTTCAAAGATTAGCTAATTAAGTCCTCAACCAACCAACAACATTAAATAATAGCACAAAACAACAATCAAAATAGATAAAAATCCAAGCTTAGATTGCAAAACAAAATAAGAGGAAGTTGTTAGATCGCTAAGGATTGACGGACCGCTGGACCTTGCTTGCCCAGGGTGGTGACAGAGTTACTTTGTGTAGGTGATAGAGGAAAAATGTGAAACCCACTAGGAGATGCTATTCCATTGGAACAAGGGACGAGCAGCAGCTAATGAAAGGCAGTGCTCGCTCAGGTGGCAGTGGATGCTTGCTCGGATCAAGCTAGCATAAGCTGGGGGGAAAGGGGTGCGCAACTGTATATGCTTGCCAAAAGAGAGCATGGGTGGTAGAGGCCATAATCCATCATCCGACACGGATAAATCTAGCCACCTTAGAGACACCATGAGAAAAAAAATCCAAAGAAAATCAAATGTTTATCCACTGGAGAGAGGACTGAAAGTTCCTCTCTCCAATGGAGATGGAGAAAGTAGAAGGGTTGATTTTTTTTGAAGAGGATTTTCAGAGAGAAATGTTTAAAGCTAAGGCTATTGAATGTCAAAAGTTCAGCTACGTCTATATCAGAATTAAAATTGGTTGTCAAACTGATAAGAAGTGGTTGGATTAATGTACCTATACATATCTATACACATTGATGGTTGTATAGATCGAATTCTTTATTTTAAGTGAATTTTAGTGTTAAAGTTAATATTATTTTAGAGATTTTTTTAGTTATCGATAAATTAGAATATTTTTATTTTGTTAAGTGTTTTTATTTTTATCATAATTTTATATAGCTCTTTTTTAGCGTCTTTCTCTATATTCGTTGAACACTTCCAATACCTCACCACACCGATTTCACAGCTCGATTAGAGCAGCTTCGACTTTCTTCGCAGCTTTCGAGCCCCTTTATTAGTAAGATAGGGCGAGAGTTCTTTTTATATACATTAAGAATTTAATGATTATAAAAAAGAAGTTTTATGTAATTATTATTTAGAATTGAAATACAAAAATTTTTATTTCTTAAATATTATATCAAAACATCATTTTTTTTATATAGATAAAAGCTAGGAGTGGATATGATCGAATTCAACTTGGTTGAACCCAATTTGATTGGGATAAATTAGGGGTCTCGTCTTGGCCCAACTCAAATTCTAGTTAGGATGGGACCAAATTTGAGACATGATAAATTGAGCTGGGCCTGACTTATCTCTCTCTTTGGGCGGTGGGTTTGAAGATTGAATTGGATTTTTTGTAGGCTTTTTTGGATTCAATTTTTTTTGTTGTATTTGTATTTTGGACTTTAGGTTTCAATTGGGCTTGACATATTTATTATTTATTTAGTTTTTGTGTTGTGAGTTTATTTTATTTTTAAGATATAGTTTGAAATATTTAATAGAGTTTATTTTGACAAAATTATATAGACTTCTTTTATTAAGCTAATTAGATTAATCGAATAATCAAATCCTTTTTCAAATTCTCCAATCTTCTTTCTAATTATAATTGAATTGAATTAAAAATTTAATTAAGTGAATTAAAATTTTGATTAAAATATAATTTTTAATTAAAAGTGAATTAAAAAGTTAATAATTTATGTAAAGATATTATAATAAATTAAATGTATATTGATTAATCCCCTTTGATGATTGTCACAAAATTATAAATTTATAATAGTATTAGTAACTAACATTGTAGTGACTCAAAAAAAAAAAAAAAACCAATCTTCATGCACGCAATGCGACAAAATTTAAAATGATAAATGATTAAATTCACAACAAATTTTATTATGAGTTATTACCACATATTCGTAGTAAAATTATATAAACTTGCTTTAGTGAGTTAATTGGATTAATTGAATAATTGATTACGTGAAAGTAATAATAACTAATTTTAATTACACACAATTATAATTACAATTTCAATTCTAATTGAATTTATAATTATTATATTTTCATTTTAAATTTTAATTCTAATTATTACACTTCTAACTATAATTATTATTTTAATTCCAATTCTAATTACATGTACAATTACAATTTGAATTCTAACTGAATTTATAATTTTTATATTTTTATTTCCTTAAAACAATATAAGAAATTAAACGTATTAAAGAATTACAAAATGGATATCGTTAATTAAAATTCTTAAATGTTGTAAATGTATTAAATAAATGTGCAACGCCCAAAATTGACAAACGGACTAATGAATTATGAACTTAGTATCATAAATTAAAATTCTTAAATGTTGCAATTATATTAATTAAATATGTATCTAAATTTTTTAAATTAAATATATAATTAATTATGAATTGTATATCATGAATTAAAATTCTTAAATGTTGTAAATGTATTAATTAAATGTGTAATAATCTAATTTGTACATTTATAAATTTTATTAATAAACTCAATATCATAAATTAAAATTTTTTTATCGATTATAATTATGTAATAGTAGGCTGGTAGCTCTAAAATCAATTTTAGCACAATCTTTCTAAAAGTAAAACACGAGCATTAAATAAAAAAAAAAATTTTATAAATCCATCATTTTCAAAATTCATATTTCACAAAGTCCATATAATATATACATTTCCCATCACCAACAAGTCCAAATAATATAATGCAATAATCGACAAACATTTTAATATCATTCAGATTGACATATACAATATAAAATTTTTAAAAATAAAATTACAATTTCTAAAATAACTAAAAATTTCAAAATAAATAACAATTTCAGTTCCCAATTTAAATAATGGACATCTTAATAAATGTTTTAATTTTTTTTAAAAAAATTTGGGAAAACATGATTGACAAATTTTAAATTTTTTTATTTTTAGTTCGAGACAATCTCAATTCAGGTCGGAAAATGTCTTGAATCCGATAGAGTCTTTTAGGTTCCTTTCTAACGAACCTAAAAGTTCCTGAATTTTAAATCTGATCTTGTTTTGACTCGAAAGTTTAAGGTCAAAACTGTCGGGTTAGGTTTCAGAAAAAATGCCCACCTTGAATAAAAGCTTCAGTTTGTAAATAGGCCCAAATAAAAAACAATATTGATTTAAAATCAAGCAAACATGGATATTTAGCCCAGGCAAACTTGACCCGTTGCTATGGACCCTAAAAACAGGTTGTATAAAGCATGAATAAGTAGAAATGGATTAAAATTACTGTGTTTATTTGAATTATGATTGAATTAAGTTTAGTTTTGCTTGAAGAATGGTTTCTCACGAGAGTGGATGAATTGCACTTAAACTCATCTCCTTGTCTATTGCACACAAATTGTGAATGAATTATAACCTTAGTTAAATATAGATTAATCACATTATGCGTACTCACACATAATTTGAGTATAAATTAGGAACTTGCACTATAAATATGATGGGTTTGTTTAGCCTTATTCATTCAATTAATTATATAGAGTTTTGATTATCATCTAATTTTGATTATTCATTGAGTTTTGAGTATTCAAGCATCTAAAGCATCCTGCTTCTCATTGAAACACTTTATACACAAAAGGACTCATTTTGGGGATAAATAACGACTTGATTATTGGAGTTTTTTTTCCTAGGAGGATGGTGCTTTTCAAGTAAAATTGAGGATTATTCAAGGGTAAGGAAGATAATTTATAGAGTTTAATGTATGCAATAATAGTTAAGTGCAACTGCACGCTATCATATTAAGTAATATAGGAATGAAGTACAGATATCGTTCCCACTGGGACTTATTTGACCTATTTTTTTCAATCAAGTACTAAAATTAATCATACTTTAACTTTTATCTAGATGAATCAAAATATCTAATTAACCTAATTCTATCAAATTAAACCTAATTTTAATCAAAAAGCAAACAAGGGTTTAAATTCAATAATTAAAAGAAATCTAGGGTTTTGGCTTATCCTCTAATATTTCATTGAATTTATTAATCTCTTAATAACAAATTATTAGCTAGACTCTAATCTCATTATAACATTTGTCGATGGTCAAATAATTATATTACACTCTAACAATTACTTATATGTCAATGGTAATTTGAATAGAATGTAGTTCATTAAGAACAAGTCTAATCATGCCATACATGCCATCTAGGTATATGTCTATCTTACATAAAACTCATAGCTGTCACCCTATGATCATGAACTATTATAGGCTAAACGTATAAATTGTTGGGATTTGTGCTTACGTGCCATCCCATAATGTATAAATATATAGTGATTGTATTTATACAATTATTATTTCTAATAAAATCGTTAATATTATTTTTATTAAATGGTAAGATGCTTGTAACGTTTTAGACATTGTATGATTTGAAGGAGTTCGAATTTGGTCTAAAAGAGTTTAGACCAGGGCTAAGAGTTAGCAACGCTAATAGTTATAAACACTAAGAGTTAGTGGTACTAAGAGTTAGCAAAATCTAAGGAGTTAGAGCCTTGTCTGAAATGGGACAATGACCTAAGAATATATTAGTAATGACATAGCTGCAAGGAGTTGCAGATGGTGTTAGAAAATGTCATTATGCAAGTATGTTCTCAAACATAATGTTCTTGATTTAATTTCATCGATGCGGGTCTATCGGTGGAACCCATTAATATAGATTAGTGTATGTCTATATCTGGATGGTCCAGATGGTTAGTCTTAGCAAACCATGAGCTTAGAAGGAAGCTCGTATAGAGATGCAGGTATTCAGTAAGGACTAGATATTGAACAGACTCACGAAGACATCTCATAAAGCCGTCAATGGAGGGTCTTCCGAGTTGAGTAGTATTTGTGGTCCTTTGACCTGAGCGCCACGGTGGGCTTGTGAGTGATCCACCATGCTTTGGTTCCACACATGTCAGAAACCTTTCATGGTCTGACCGCTGGGTGTCGCTGGGTATGGTCCGATGCTCATGGAGTTCAGTGTGCGTAGATATGGGATCCATCAGCTCATATGAGTGGGTTGTATATCCTAATGCTCTGAGATTGTATTTCAGAAAGTCTTGTGGCCGCAAGCATAAACCTCAGAAAAGATATTCCGGAGGAATAAACAATATCACAAAAGTGTTTGTGGATATTATTTTATGAAATATAAATCTGGAGATAAGTTCGTGGTTGAGCAAATAGAGATTTGACGGTGATGATCTATATCTCTGCTCTTCAAGGATATAAATGATGGAAGGATTATACGAATATGTAATAACCTCAACTTGTATGGTCTAACATGCTAATTTGTAATATCCGTAACGTGTGTGTGGGACATTGTTCATGGATGTATGGAGGAGCTCTATATGACAAATTAGGTGTGGACTTAGAGAGTCTCACAATATGAAGTATACTCGTTGTGCACTGGGGTAGCGGATTGGATTGAATAGTTCGATCCAATAAATTTCAGCAAAAGAGAACGATTGTTTAGGGATCCCTCGGATTGTACATTTGTCAAGACTTAATTGTTAAGTACATCACTTAATTAATTAACAAGGGTTGTTAATTAATAGAATATTGACAAATGACAAAATTTATTCCATAATTTGATTTTACCTTTTTACTATTTAACCATGGTAGTAAAAAATTAGTAAGGTAAAAAGTAATTATTCAAAATTGTTTTGAATAATTAAATCATATATTATTATTATATTATTAGATAATATTATAATATATATAGATCATGGCATTGTATTTTAATACAATGAGGAGCCTAGATGTTGGCCATTTAATTACCCATTATAATTAAAGTAATTATAATTGTTAGGTAAAGATTAATTTTGGTGGCCATTATTCTAGTGCTTGGTTTAATTAATTCTAAATGGGAGACCAACAATAAAATTGGTGGAGCACTTCATTTTGTTTATTTTATTTAATCAAAGTGTTGAATAAACAAAATGAATTTTGGCAAAACAATTGAATTCATTCATTCAATTTTGGAGAAGAATTTGGCAATGGCAAGGAAGAGAGGTAAGAGAGAGTTTTGGTTTTTGTTCTTTCAAGTGTTGAAAAAATAAACAAACTTCTCTTCATCTCCTTCTTTAATGGATGGCAAAAAATGAATGATATGTAAATGGAGAAAAAGATAATTATTTTGCAAAGAGTTGTTCAAAATAATTATCATATAGAAATTGTTTCTAAGATTAATATACAAGAGTTGTATGTTAAAGATTTTTAATTAATACAAGAGTTGTATAGAAAATATTTACCATCTCCATTTAAGAAACAAAAATTGTATTCAAAAGAGTTTGAATACAAGTGCTAAAAATTCTAAATACTAAGCTACCATTCTAGCTCCTTAATCCCACCAAAAGTTATGGACTAGAATTGTTCAACATATACTTCAAGGTGAGCTCTTCACATGGATTATTGAAGAACTTGAAGAATTTGTAAAGCTACCTTCATTAGGTGAGTATTTTACATTATGTTTTTAGTACAATATTGTTCATCATATATATTTTGTGTAATTGTTATACTTGTGCATATATATGATATATGTTGAATTTGTTAAAATGGGTGTATTTTGTAACATGCTTCCGCTGCGCATATAGTAATTTTTTGAAATTACGCATACACTCGTATAATCACACACTCTATGATAAACACCCAACATAAATTTCCCTTTTGAGTTCATTAGGGTTCCTTGATCAATCAATATATTGATCAGATATAATAAAAGCATTAAACACAAGATAGTGAATCAATTCATTATATTAAGTTCATAAGTTAAGAGAGTCAATAAAATTCAACTACATATTAGGTTTAAAAGTCTAATTCTAGATTAAAAGAGTTTAGTTCATCATAAATCCAAGAGTATCAAAGTAAATAATTAAAACATCATGACCAAGATCATAATGATAAAGAGAAGAAAAGAAACTAAACAAGAACACGCCTTGAGTTGCTTCTTCTCTCTCTCTTGATTGATGCGAGAGTCTTGATCTTCAATCTTTAAAATGTTTGCTTTAATCTATTGTTTTTGTGATGTGTTTTTTTTTTTGCCCTAATTTACCTTTGATATTCTCTGTTTTTGGCTATGAAAAATGGTACTTTTATAGGTCTTTGTAACCCTATGGACGTGGGGCTTCGAATTCAAGTCAAATTTGGACTTAAAAGATATGGTTTCTTTTGTCGTATCAGAGCAATGGCAGTGAGGATTGAGTGTCGTGGTGCTGAGACTTGAAAAAGGTCGAGTGGTTGAGCATGTTTAGGTGCCACAACGCTCGCCCATTGGTGCCGAGACGTTGGCTCTATGCTGTCGACTCTTTTATTTTTCATCCGTTTTGTGCCTAATTTCTCTAGTATCTTCACGCTTGGAGTTGTAAACCTATATATGATCAAAAATCATATATAAATAGTCAAATACTCTTGATTTGGAGTAAACCTAAGTCCCAAAAGATATAAAATAATATACTATATAAACCTTATCAATTACTCCCAAACTTAAGACTTTGCTCGTCCTCGAGCAAAACAAAAATAAACATTCACAAAATTTATTATTAACTCTCAATAAATAAAAACTAAAAACAACCTTAGGTTGATTAGATGATCAAAATTATTGTCTCAAAGACTGTTGAAATGACACAAGTCTTTTTAGAATCAATAAACAACTTTTAATAATTCATCATACCATTCATTAAATTCTTCATTCTCCCTTATAATTGATCAATTGTGTGTTTGTGTGTAATAAGCAAGTAAATATTTAAATGATACCTAAATTTACTTAGTAGCTTAAATAGTATATAAAGAGAATATCTCGACATATTTCAGTTATAATAACATTACCATAAGCTTGCATTTCATACTACTCTCCACTAATGTAGAAAAACACATGTCTAGAGATCTATTTAGGACTTTAATTAGCTTGTAATGTAAGGTTATGATCAAAGTGGGATATAAGTATATATATATATATATATATATATATATATATATGAAGCTCAAATCACACCATGAATGCTTAAACTTTACTTAGAACCTCTTGATCTCTTTCTCATTGATTTATCTCCTCCCTAAAACTTATGATATTTTCATCTTTCTTTTAATCATTATTTTTCAAAGAATTTTTTTTTTTCTTAAGTTGAGGGTATAAAGAATTTAAGACTTTTTAATTTTTTTTTATATATGGAAACCCCCAAACTTAGATTGATAAGTAGCTTCAATACTTATTAGATTTCTAACTACAACCTTTTCCCTTTTAAGAAGATTTTTAAGTAAACAACAGGTTTATGATGTTACACATTTAGGATAAGTAAGCTTAAAGTCTCGAGGCTTGTAATGTAGTTAAATAGAAATAATGGGTATTTAGGCTTAAAAGGGTAACTAAGGATAAATGTACATTTAAGGTAGGCTAGAAAAGGCTCAATCGGTCCAAAGATGACCTAATGTCATTTTCCTATTTATGTGTTTCCTATGATTTCGCCTCAAGTAGTAATCAAGCAAGTTCTAAAGTGTTGATCTTTAAGACTGTGGTGTACTATTTAAGTAATAACATCTCTAATTAATAATTCAACTAATACATACTTATTTCAATGTGCTCAAGAATAAGTGATCAAAAATAAAGTTGAAATCAGTTCAAGATTCTTGATATAAGATTTATCTCAAGCGACTATCATTTCCTATAGACTTGTAAAAATAAATCCAGCCACTATTCTATTTCTGATCATAGATTAATGATCATTATCTCAACCAAAAATAAATTTTAACATAAAAGGCAGCAAAACATTTTATGCAACAAAAATAAACACTAGTTAAGTGCTTCCCACCCTTAAACTTAAATTTGACATTGTCCCCAATGTTGAAAAATAAAAACTTGAGAGTAAGAAACTTTCTTGGTATTTGAAGTTTAAGCATTACAGTGTTGTATCTTAATGTGACTGTGGTCTTTAGCTCCTAACGCTTGTAATTACTTGTGCTGCTTCTTTTGAATCCTTGTCTTGTTGTTTTGTTCCTAAAAGAAAAGAAAATAAATTATTTAAAAATAAAAATCCTAAAGATAAAAATTACTTGGGTTGCCTCCTAAGAAGTGCTTGATTTAATGTCGTCGACTTAACGAAATTTTTTCTATTCTTATAATGGATCAAAGTTGATGGTAGAGGAATCTTGGTATGTTTTCTTGTTGGCTCTCATTTCTTTCGGCTTCTATAGCCTTGAAATTAAACTTTAGGCAGTAGCTTTCATTTCATTCTACTTACGTTTCTTCGAAAAGACTTTAATCTTAGATCGAAAAAGAGAATCTCTTTTACCATTCTCTTTGATCTTTTTATCATAATGTTGTTCCTGTTTCTTCTTTCTTTTCCTTTTATGCCCCAATTTTTGCTTTTGGATGTGAGAATTTAATGTGTCCATGTCTTTAAGCTATAGAATTTTTTTCTTGGCATTTGGGTGTACCATATTAATGCTGAAATAGTCTCACTTTCAGCTGGCAACCTGATATCCTTGAAGACTTTAAATGTTACAATGTCATTTTGCACCCTTATGGTAAACTCCCATTTTTGTACATTAATGACCATTTATTCGGTGGTTAGGAAAGGTCTTCCAAGGATGATTGAAATCTCCTTGTCTTTTTCTATATCTAAGACACTGAGATCAGTAAGGAAGATGAACTTGTCCACTTATACTAACATGTTCTCTATAATTCCCTTAGGATAGCCGTGAGATTGATTAGTAAGTAGAAGTGTGAAATTGATAGTTTTTGCTTCTCTCACACCTAATTTGTTATTAATAGAGAGGGGCATGATATTTATACTCGCTCTTAAATCAAGAGTGCTTTACCAAAATCATAATTTTTAATGAAGCACAATATAGTAAAACTCATTGGATCTTTAAACTTAAGAGGTAGTTTCTTTTGAAGAATGATGCTACACTCCTCAGTCAATGCTACGATCTCATAGTCTTCTAGTCTTTTTTTTGTTCGATAAAATGCTCTTTATAAATTTGATATAGCTAAGCATTTGTTCAAGTGCATCTGCAAAAGAAAGAGGAAGTGTATGTGCATAAAAAAGTTAGTGGGAGCATGATATTCTTTATTGTTCTTTATGTAAATGATATTGGTATATTATAATCTTCAAGAGTTATTTAAGTAAAAACTTCTTCATGAAAGATTTGGGAGAGGCTTCCTGTATACTTGGTAAAAATCATTATAGAGATAGAACTAAGAGGCTAATAAGACTCTCTCAATCTTCGTATATAGAAAATGTTCTTAAAAGGTATAGTTTTGTTAACTATAAGATAGTTAATATACCTTTCAAATATGGCATTCATCTTTATAGGAGAATGTCTCCTAAGATAGAAGATGAAAGAATTAGAATGACTAACATACTATATATATCTGCAGTAAGTAGTTTGATGTATGTCATGTTGTGTACGAAACTTGACATCAGTATAGTTGTAGGTGTTATAAGCCGGTATCAGTCTGATCTAAGTAGTGATCATTGGATAACTGTGAAACATATCTTAAAATACCTTAAGAGTACAAATGATAAGTTTCTAATTTATTGAGAAAGTGACTTGTAAGAGAAGGGATACACTGACTTAGACTTTTTGTCTGATCTGAATGATAGAAAGTCTATATTTGGATATGTGTTTTTTTCTCAATAGTGCTACAGTTACTTGGAAAAGTGTTAAGCAAGCATCCACAATTGATTCTACCACAGAGGTGGAATACATTGCGGCTTTAAAAGTTGAAAAGAAACGTGATGTGGATACGCAAGTTTGTCGCAGAGCTCAGAATAGTCCCAAGTTTAGTAGATTCTATCCCTCTATTTTATAACAATAATGGTGCAATAGCTCAAGCAAAAGAGCAAAGAGCACACCAAAAGTATAAACACGTGGAAAGGAAATACCATATAATTAGAAAAATCTTTGTTAGAGAAGATGTAATAGTTTCTAGAGTAAATTCTATAAATAATGTAGCGGACTTGCTCACTGAGGCTTTAACTCCTAGAGTGTTTAAGAAATATGTGGACATGATAGGTATTAGATATCAATGTGAATGGCACTGGAGCAAGTGGAAATTATTGGGAATGGTGCTTACGTGCCATTCATATTATTGTATGAATAATTATTTATTTAATATTTATACAGTAAACATTTATTTTATTCGTCAATTATTATTATTTATATGGTAAGAAGATTGTAACTATTTAGACATTATAGATGTAAAAGAGTTTAGATATAATCTAAAAGAGTTTAGGTCAACGCTAAGAGTTAGTAATTCTAAATAGTTAGAGCCTTATCTGAAACAGGGATAAAGACCTGAGAATATTATAGTAATGACTTAGTTGCAAAGAGTTGAAAATGCTACTAAGAAAAGTCATTGTGCAATATGTTCTCGGAAATATCATTCCTAATCCATGGTTATCGACACGGGTAGATCAATATTCTTTTTGGATCAGTGTATGTCCATATTTGAATTGGCTAGATGGTTATTCTTAGCAGACTAGCAGACTATGAGCTTAGTGGAAAGTCTGTATGAGTATGTAAGTATTCAGTAAAGACTGGATATTGAACAGACTCACGAGCACATCCAATAGACATCCCATAAAGTCGTCAATAGAGGGTATTCTTAAGTTGAGGAATATTCGTAATCCTTTGACCTGAGGCCATTGTGGGCTTGTGAGTGATCTACTATACTTTAGTTCCACGCATGTTAGAGACCTTTCATTGTTTGACCGCTAGGTGTTACTGGGTATGGTCCGATGCTCATTATGTTTGGTATGCATGGATATAAGATTTGTCAGCTTATAAGGGTGAGTTATATATCCCGATGCTCCAAGATTATATTTCAGAATTCTTATGGTGATAAGTGAAAACCCTAGAAAAGAATTTTTTTCGTCGGGTTAAATAATATCGTAAAAGAGTTTGTAGATATTGTTCATGAAAATACGAATTTGGAAAAAAGTTCATGGTTGAGTATATAAAGATTTGATGGTCATATCCTATACCTCTACTCCTCTAGGATATAAATTATGGAAGGATTATACGAATATGGTTGACCTAAACTTGTATGGTTCAATGCTCTGTTCTGTAATATCTGTAACGTGTATATAAGGCATTGTTCACAGACTTGCAGAAGTGTTCTATAAGACAAACAGAGGTGAATTTAGGGAGTCTCATAATATGAAGTGTACTCGATGAGCACTAGGTAGCGAGATGGATCGAATGGTTAGATCCGAGATTATTTTAGAAAGCAAGATATGTTTCAAGACCTCTTTAGAAAGTGGCAAACATACTTTACAAATGTTGCAAAGAGGTCCATGTTGTATGGCAAAGGGAATCTTGACACATATCCGCTTATGTGTCATGTAGCACATGGAGGCTTTACATGAATGACACTTGGGAGCATGCATGGGATGCATGAGTGACAAGTGTCAACCATGCAAAATGTGAGGTGGCTAAAAATTTACAAGCATTGCATTTAGCCCTTTACTTTTACTAAGTATAAAAATAAGTTTTGAACTTGTTCTTCATGAGTTCCTATTTTGTTCTTAACAAACCAGCTCACATTTGAGAGAAATATGAGTTTCATCTTGCTGGAAATTGATCAAAGAAGCTACCATTCTAGCTCATGTAATCTCACGGATCCTTACGAATTAGAATTGATTGCGAGTGGACTTCTGTGTGAGCTTCAAAGGACAATTCTTCACCAAAGTTCTTCAAGGGTACAATTTTGTAACCTTAAGTTATTTTTGATTTAGAATTCTTGTGTATATGTTGATTATATGTTCAATTTCGCTGTAAATCGTATATGTGAGACATGTATTTAGTTATTTCAACATGTACACAATCCACATGCTTGCAACTTAAAACACGTTAACAATGGTATCAAAGCATATATTTTTTTATGTTTCTGGGTTGTTAGAGTGCTGTTTGAAGTAATAGGGATGCCCATAAGTAGTGGGACTTGCATTTTGTACATTTTAGAAGTGTTTTGAGTGTAGAAAATGGCTACTACCCAGTGAACACCGCAGTAGTGTTCAATACTTAATACTGGGGCATTCAACCTAGGTTCTGCATTTGAAAATGTTGTGGTGTTCAAATGTTAAACGCTGGGGTGTTCCCTAATACAGAATGTAGGGGCATTCAAGTGTTGAGTGTTGTAGCATTCAAAGCAACTCAACGCTAGGGCATTGTAAAGTATAATGCTGAGGCATTGGTGAGTTTCTTACTAACATATTCAAGTGTTGAAATTGGGGAGTTGTAGGATTGAACACTAGGGCCCAAAGAAAAACAAGTACAAATTTTTTTTTCCAGAGCATTATATTGTATAATGCCAAGCTATTCAATTTTTCGCATTGATCGTTCCAAACTATACACTCCAATTCGCATTTTTGCATGTGAAATATTTATATTTTATTCTTTAAAGCAAATATACTCATGAGGATAAATTATGAAATTGAAAAATCTCTCTCAATCAGATTAAAATGTATTTTATTATGAGATAATGTTATATATGATCTGCCTTATTAATACAGTGTTAGACGGGTCATCTCGATCTTTCTCAATATCGTTAAAGTATGATGGATTAGTCGATATGATTTAGACTATGACGGTTAAACAAAAGATGAGGCAAATATAAGCAAAAATATTATCCAATATTGCTAAAGTGTAAGGGTAATATCAATAACTTATATTTGATAATTGACAAGTAAATCTAGAATACACTTATCCAAAATTGCTAAAGTATGAAGATAAGGTGTATTTAGTATTAGTGGTAAGAGTTGCATGAGATGAAATTGATAAAAGTTGTCTACCTTTTGAATTTTACAAAGGCCAATATTGTTAAAGTGTAAGGCCTAAGTAGAATGCTGATTAGATCTACTTATCACTGTAAAATTTTAAATTTTTAAATTTTTGCTTTCTCGTTTGAGAGATTTATAGAAATATGTAAAGCAGTGGAGGGCGCTTTTAGATTAGAAAACATATATTAGTTATAGCCATGATTTAAAGCGTTATTAATTGACGATTTTGAAATATTTTCGTTAACATCTCTTATTTTATTTTATGAAGATAATATGGCTTCAAGCAACCCATTAGTATGCATACTTGATGCTAACCTGCTAAAGGGTGCCGACAACTACTCAGACTAGTTAATAAATTTAAGAATTGTTCTGGCTTTTGAAAAGCTTAGATCTATAATAGACCAGAGAATGCCTAAAGGTGTTTCCAAAGGTACCACTGATGAAGAGGTTCAAACTTATAAGAAATGGGTCAATAATAATTTGAAAGTTAAGTCTTACATCCTTACCTTAATGTAAAATGAGCTTCGGAGGGACCATACGCACATGGATAGTGTGAGTAGCATTATGTTCTATTTGAATGAGTTGTTTGGAGATAGACTATATATAGAACTCTACAGGATCTCCAAAGTACTTTTTTAGCTTAATATGGTTGAAGGCAGTCCAGCAAGTCCCCATGTACTTAAGATGATTTTCTACTGAAGAGTTGGAGACTGTGGACGTTTTTATAAACATAAACTTGGGGAATAACTTGATTCTGTAGTCTCTACTGGGTCTTTTGTATAGTTTATTATAAACTTTAATATGCAAGGACTGACAATAACTTATGTTAAGTTGCATAACTTGTTACAGACAGTTGAAGAGGACATTAAAAAAAGGAGGTATGACCTTCATAGTTCAGACTAGTGCTTTATCTTTTGTCTTAAAGGCTTCTAGGAAGTCTAAAAGGAAGAAAAAGGTGAATAAAATACCATATTCAGGTCTTTAGCAATAGGTTGTATCCAAGCAGAAAGATTAAAAGAAAAATAAGGGAAACTATTTCCATTGCGGCGATGATGGACACTAGAAATGTAACTGTCCGAAGTACATTGCCACAATCAAGAAGAACCCATTAGGTATTTATTTACTTATTATTGACATTTTATTAGCATGTGATGCTTCTAGTGGTTTGGTATTAGATATCGCATGTCCTTCTCACATCTACAATGTGTTACAAGGTCTGAACGAAATTAAGCAACTACAACAGAGAGAAGTCTAGCTTCGTGTTGGAAATGGTGATTTTCTACAGGTCAAAGCAGTTGGAAATTTTGAATTGATTATCGAACTTTAATGTTGTATAATTGCTATTATGTATCTAACATTATCAGACAGATTATATCCCTCCCCGTGTTAGACATTGAGGGCTATCATGTATTTATTTAGAACTATTCCTTGTATTTATGTGATGCGAATAATGTTTTATTAGCTGAGTGACACGTCCAGAATATAGAAGTTATTCCCAAGTGCAGGATTGTCGAAGTAATAAATAACCCGATGAGAACGGGGTCGATCCACAGGGAAGTAGAATTAAAATTACAAATTATAAACACTTTAAAGATAATTAATGCAGTATAAGATGTTTGTAAATATTATTTCAATTAACCAATTCAAATAAAAAGCTAAGGTTACGGGGATTCACTCTTGGCATAAGAAGTAAGAATATATTTAACTTTTTATTTTTTTTATAACTCAATTGGAATCCTCACACAAAGGAGGTTCCAACCGGAAAATATAGCAATTAAAGTTCATTATCATTTATATATTGATTAGTATTTATTTCTTTCAATTATTATACACCAAATCTTATAAATGAGTTCAAGTATTTATTATGCCAATCTTTATATTTGTCTACAATAAATCAAGACTCCCACTTTACAAGAAAGGTTATATAAACCAAATCTTGTAAATGGTTTCAAGAATTTATTGTGCCAAGTATTAAGTTGTCAATAATAAATCAAGAATCACCACTTTAGAAGAAAGGGTATTAATTCTACAAACAAAATAAATATATCATATATAAATTTACATAACTTAAAAATGAAGCATTAAATTCATGAATAAATATTAAACATATTTTATTACCTTGCCAAGAGCTTCACCCTTTCACCTTAGCTTAAACAAAATTATTTGGACATAATAAAACTAAATGAAAAGAAAAGAAATGGAAGAAGAAATAACATGACTTAATAGTAAACAAGAGAAATAATAGTACAAGGAAATGGATACAAAGGAAAAGTATTTTGAACTAAATTCTAACTTTCTAATTACATTCTTTAGGCATAAACAAGCCACCTATTTATAGAAAAACATGGATAAATCGAGACAAATTTGGAGGGAACCACTTGGTTGATGAAAGTCAAGAATGGTGGCAAAATAATTTGCATTCATTATCACTTGGGCACCCACTTGATTATCCAATTTGGAATTGATGTGATCCGAATTAGCTGTCACTCAAAACATAAAAGTTGTAGATAAGTCTCTTATCTTTCCAAATTGAGTGATCTCATACGTATTAGATACGTATTTCTATAGTTATGGGCCAAATACTGATAACTGTTCAAACTGGGCCTGTACTGCAGATCAATTCTGTTCTAGGCCAATTTTCACCCTCTAAACACTCGAATTTACAATGCTTTGTGAAATACAATATGTTAGCCCATTGAGTCAGCTCTGCACAGGATTAAGAATCACCTCAATTGGATCTTTAGGTATAAAGTTATGCCCATTTTACCGAATCTGCCACAAAATAGTTATAAGATAATTAAGTACAATATTGTAAACATACTTAAGTTAAGAAAATTAAATACACTAGTAATACAAAACAATCATGTAAAACTCTTATTAAATGTATAATTTCAAGTGTTCATCACACCCCCCAACTGGCTTATTGCTAGTCCCTAGCAATTCGAGCATAAATAAAATTTGAACACTACCTAAGTATTTCAAACAAAACGTCAATTTTAAAATCACAATCGCTATAAAGGTTATTTCAATCATAACTTCCAAAATATTTTTGTGTGTGTGTGAATTAAGCCAAAGCCTTCTTACCACAAACCACAATATATATAGCCTTAAAAATGTTCCAAGTAAAAGCCTCAACTCCATATCCTTACAGGTGAATAATTTGTTTAATGACTTAGGATTTCACTCATGGAGTTGGAAAACAGATAATCGCTCAAGAAAAAGTTACATTTAAGGACAGACAGACAAACTAACATTGATCCAAAGATAGGAAAATCAAATATTTAGAGTGAAACCATTATTGTCAAATGCCAGCTTCAAGACTTTAATTATTTAATGCGAATCTTACGAATATAGAATTCGGTGATAAGATTGCTTCCTAATGACTTTAGTCTTCTAAAATTGAATGAAGACTTTATTGAATTGAATTGACTTCTTTTCTTTCTTTTCTTTTTTTCTTTTTTTTTTTTTTAATTTTTTTTTTTTTTTTTAAAGACATAAGGAATCATTATAACATAAGAGCAATTTATCACCATAATACTTTTCTATTTTTTTTTTTATCCTTCAGCTAAGCAACCAAATCATTCATCATCCCAAATAATATCATTCCAAATAAAAATTAACCATTTCAAAGGATCAATAAAAGTTCGTAAGTTGTTATCTCAAACCTCTCCACTCACTCACAAAAGATATGTGAGTTTAAAAAATAATATGTATACTTAAACATGAAAATTCTCTTGGCTATATATATTGAATCATCCATCTTACCACAAGGCTTAGTATTGTTCTCAAGAAATAATTTCAGAAGTTATTCTTTAGTAACCTAAATAGAGAAAGTGATTTAAACTAAACAATTTTGAAATCATACATCGATAGTAAAGCAAATTTATTTACGCAAGAGTTACCAAAAACTTAAGCAACAAACAATTATACATAAAATGCATTAAAAATAAACTAATTAGAATGTGTTTCAAAAGTTTATAATGTACTCTTTACTCTGCCATTCTAGAACTAGAATGCGTCTCAAGAATACATAAATGAACATTTTACTCACGCCATTCATGATAATTTTTTTTTTTTTACATAACAAAGTGATAACAACAACAAAATAAAATAATTAACACTAACATTATATATTAACTATCCTCCCCCCAACCAGATTGAGACATTGTCCTCAATGTCAAAATATAGAAAGAGTAAAATATAGAAGATATCACCTGAAACATCTTTTATTGAAAATTTAAACCTGCAACAAAATAAAACAAGCCACACAAAAAAAATAAAACAAGCCACACAAAAAAGCTTAAAAATACATAGAAATAGATAGGCTACAGACGAAGCGTCAAATCTATTCTGCGTTTCTTTTCACTGTTATCAGTATACCAATCTATCTGACTCATTGTTGGATCAGATAGAGGTGTAAAAGCTTGTAGTTCATCGAGTAACTGATCAACAGTTGAAGCAGAAATGAGGATCTGTCGTGCTGCAGATGAGACAAATTGTTTTTCCACCGCATAATCAAGAAAAGATAACAACCCATTATAAAAACCATCAACGTTTAACAAACCAATGGGTTTTTTATGGATTTGCAATTGTGCCCATGAGACAATTTGAAAAATTTCCTCCAATGTTCCGAAACCTCCAGGTAGAGCTATGAAGGCATCAGCATTACGAAGCATAAAAGAAATTCGTTCATGCATCGATGATACCTGTAACTCATCCCCAATTGTTTTTCCTACAATGTCTCCAACAGCTAGAGCTTTTGGTATGATACCCAAAACTCGACTGCCATTATTTTGTGCAGCGGTTGCCACACGTCCCATTAATCCAAGACTACCTCCCCCATATACTAAATGAATATTGCGCTCAGCTAACATCTTACCAAGGGTTTCTGCTGCTTCTATAAACTCACTAGTTTTTCCAGGGCTGGATCCACAAAAGACACAAATTTTTGTGAATTTACGAGTTGATGATCCTTCCATGATTACACTCACCCTCTCTCTTGAATGATTTTGAGTTTGTACAAAGATGCAGAAATAATGCAATGTATTTATAAAGCCAAAAGGTATTGCAAAGTTAAATCACATGGCTATTGGCTTGAAATACAAGATTCAATACCTTTTACCAATTTTCAATTTGTTAGCTGGAAAAGTCACATGGGTTGTCGGCTTAAAATGCAAAATTTTCAAAAAGGATTATAGGTGGTTGATTATTGAAAAGACATTTGAGTTTGAAATGAAACATTTAAAAATAACAGCTATAGTAAATATATACAAGTAGTTGTGATTGTGGCTCACATCTTCCTCTGATTTTACGTCCAGTAACGGCTTAAACACCCTCTATGGGTCGGGGATAGGCTTCCCATCCAATTTTCTTATAAATTGGCAAACAGGGTCTTTTAAAGTCAGATTCTCGAGACTGTACCGCTCATGTTCTTTTAGGAATATGTCCCATAATTCATGAATTGCAATATGCACATATCCACTAGGATGCGTCTCAAGAGTCGATAAGATATTATCTAAAGACTCCTTACTCAGGCCATCCTTAATGAACCTAATTTTATCTTCACGATTTACAGACACCATTCCTAAAGTGCGGCAACGTGTGTTGCAAGTCGTGCGTGCACACTTGTAACAAACATTTAATCGTTTTGCTCTTCGTTTTTTTTGAAAAAGAGCTTTTACCTAAGCCAGGCATGTAGGAAATTAATGAGTCTGAAAATTCACCTGTCAATCTAACTTTGGCTTCAATTAACCAACGTAAATCAACAGGTATATTCATAATCATTAATAACCTTAATCTTTCACATCTTGTTTGGTAAATTTTCTTCAAGGAATTTTGAGGCAATGAGGGAAAACGCTTTTTTAAATTTTTTAGAATGTCATCCATTTTTTTTTTTTAGAAAATGGGGAAGAAGAGAAGATATCAGTAATTATGGGAAACTGACAAAACCGATTTGAAATATCACGGAGTACCGTTATCCGCCGCTTAACCGGGGTGCAAAACAAAACTTTAACAAAACTACTAAATTAACCTGCAAGTAAAAAAAAAAATGTTAGAAGAAGAATAAATATATATAAATATGTAAATATATAAAACAAAGATTAATTGGTCTCGTAACAAGGATCCGACAGGAACGTAAATTCTTCATGAAAAGCTTGGTTTTCTAGAAACGGCTTGAGTCTTTGCCCATTTACCTTAAACACATTCCCATTTCTAGGATTTTCAATGTCAATTGTTCCATAAGGGTACACATGTTTCACAATAAAAGGGCCACTCCATCTTGATCTTAATTTTCCAGGGAATATGTGAAGTCGAGAATTATAAAGCAAAACCTTCTGACCAGTGTCAAATGTTTTTCTCTGAATTTTTTTATCATGAAAGGCTTTAATTTTAGCTTTATGAATTTTTGAATTCTCATATGCATCATTTCTCAATTCTTCAAGTTCATTTATTTGTAATTTACGTATGTGTCCAGCAGAATCAAGATTTTCATTGAAAGTTTTAATAGCCCAGTAGGCTTTATGCTCAAGTTCCACAGGTAAGTGACAAGGTTTTCCATAAACTATCCTATAGGGAGACATACCCAATGAAGTTTTAAAAGCAGTTCTATAAGCCCACAGTGCATCATTTAGTCTTAAAGACCAATCTTTGCGATTTGGGTTTACAGTTTTTTCTAAAATTTGTTTTATCTCCCTATTTGCTAATTCAACTTGTCCACTTGTCCGAGGATGATAAGGGGTGGCAACTTTATGAGTAATACCATATTTTTTCACTAATGTTTCAAATGGTCTATTACAAAAATGCTTACCCCCATCACTTATAATGGCTCGAGGGACTCCAAATCGACTTAAGATATTTTCTTTCAAAAATTTCATGACTGTTTTATGGTCATTATGTTGACATGGAATAGCCTCAATCCATTTTGAGACATAATCTACTGCAACTAAGATATACGTAAATCCAAATGATAACGGAAATGGTCCCATGAAATCTATCCCCCAACAATCAAAGATTTCAATAACAAGAATGGGGTTCAAAGGCATCATGTTTCGTTTTGAAATTGATCCCAACTTTTGACAATTTTCACAAGTTATACAAAATGCATGTGTATCTTTAAATAAAGTGGGCCAATAAAATCCACACTGTAAGATTTTTGCAGCTGTTTTCTTTGATGAGAAATGTCCCCCACATGCTTCAGAATGACAAAATTCAATAACTTTATTTACCTCATTGTCGGGTATGCATCTTCGAAATATTTGATCACGGCAATATTTAAAGAGATAAGGATCATCCCAATAAAACTTTCTCACCTCCGTTAAAAATTTTCTTTTGTCTTGAGCATTCCATTGAGGTGGCATTTCTCCTGTTACAAGAAAATTAACAATATTAGCATACCAGGGCATTGTAACAGTAGAAAATAAAAATTCATCGGGAAAAGAATCATTAATAGGTGTTATTTCTGTTGATGAATCTGGTGTGAGTCTTGATAAGTGATCTGCAACAACATTTTCAGCTCCCTTCTTATCCTTGATAGTGATAATAAATTCTTGAAGCAATAGAATCCATCGAATCAGTCTTGGTTTTGCATCCTGTTTTGACATTAAGTACCTTACAGCAGCATGGTCAGTAAATACAATAGTTGAAGAACCAATTAAGTAAGAACGAAATTTGTCTAATGCAAATATTACAGCAAGTAGTTCTTTTTCAGTTGTTGTGTAATTCATTTGTGCACTGTTTAAAGTTCTACTTGCGTAATAAATTACATAGGATTTACCTTCCTTTCTTTGTCCTAATACAGCACCAACAGCGTAGTCACTAGCATCACACATGAGCTCAAAAGGTAAAGACCAGTCAGGAGATTGTATGATAGGAGCAGATGTTAAGAGGCCAATTAATTTTTCAAATGAATTTTGACACTCTTGAGTCCACTTAAATGATACATCTTTTGCTAAGAGGTTACAAAGAGGTTTAGATATAGCACTAAAGTTTTTTATGAACCTCCTATAGAATCCAGCATGTCCTAAAAAGGATCGGACTTCTCTGACTGTTTTTGGTGGAGGCAAATGTGTAATGAGTTCGACTTTTGCCTTATCCACTTCAATTCCTTTAGAAGATACTATATGTCCCAAAACAATTCCAGAAGTAACCATGTAGTGACATTTTTCCCAGTTCAATACAAGACTCTTTTCTTCACATCTTTTTAAGACATTTTCTAAGTTTTCAAGACAATTATCAAAAGAATTTCCAAACACAGTTAAATCATCCATGAAAACTTCTAAATAATGCTCAATCATGTCACTAAAAATGCTTAACATACATCTCTGAAATGTTGCTGGGGCATTACAAAGTCCAAAGGGCATTCTTCTAAAAGCAAAGGTTCCAAAAGGACATGTGAATGTAGTCTTTTCTTAGTCTTCTAGTGCTATAGGAATTTGATAATAGCCAGAGTAACCATCTAGAAAGCAATAGTAGGGATGTCCTGCTACTCTTTCTATAATTTGATCAAGGAATGGTAAAGGAAAATGGTCTTTTCTAGTGGCCAAGTTCAATTTTCTATAATCTATGCACATCCTCCAACTAGATGAGACTCGAGTTGGTATTAACTCACCTTTTTCATTTTCAATGACTGTGATTCCAGATTTTTTTGGTACTACCTGAGTAGGACTTACCCACTTACTATCTGAGATCGGATAGATGATTCCTACTTCAAGTAATTTGAGAACTTCAGCTCTCACTACGTCTTTCATATGTGGATTTAATCTCCTTTGAGGTTGTTGGGAAGTTTTGGCATTATCCTCTAGGTGTATTCTATGTATGCAAATCAAAGGATTAATACCATTTATGTCTTTTAAAGTCCACCCAATTGCATTTTTATGCATTTTCAATAATTCAATCAACTTATCTTCTTGTTCACTTGTGAGTGCAGAAGTGATTACCACCGGGTAAGTTTGTTTCTCTCCAAGAAATGCATATTTCAGTCCTTCAGGCAGAGGTTTTAACTCCAACTTTGAAATTTCGTTCTTTTTATCCTCATTTTCTCCCAATTCTTCAAACTTTAGTTTCCATCTTTTATTTTCAATCACCTGTGCACAGTCAAGTAAAGAACATATGTCAGAGATTTCAGGATCTAATTGTATATTTGACTCAAATGAATTTATTAAACACATTTCTAAGGGATCGGTAGAACTCCCTTTTTGAATATGATCCTCCACAATCGTTTCAATCATGTCACCTTCTTCACTTTCATCCTCCTCTTCATATGGTTGCTTACACATATTAAAAACATTGAGTTTAAGTGTCATGTTTCCAAATGAAAGCTTCATTACTCCATTCCTGCAATTAATCAAAGCGTTAGAAGTTGCTAAAAATGGACGACCTAAAATAACAGGTATCGGATTACATCCTTTGACAGGTTCTGTGTCCAAGACGATAAAATCCACAGGATATATGAATTTATCAACTTGAACTAAGACATCCTCCACTGTCCCTCTTGGTACTTTTATTGATCTATCAGCAAGTAAAAGAGTTACAGATGTTGATTTTAACTCCCCGAGATTGAGCTGCTGATAAACTGAATACGGCAATAAATTCACACTAGCACCAAGATCAAGTAAGGCTTGTTCAATTTTATGACTTCCAATAATACATGAAATTGTAGGACAACCAGGGTCTTTATATTTCAAAGAATTATTGTTCTGAAGAATGGCACTTACTTGTTCAGCTAAAAATGCTTTCTTTTTCACATTCAGTTTTCTTTTTACTGTGCATAAGTCTTTCAAAAATTTTGCATAAGATGGAACCTGTTTAATAGCATCCAGTAAAGGAATATTAACTTTTACCTGTTTGAAGATTTCAAAAATTTCAAGATTGTGATTCATCTTCTTAGTATTACGTAATGCATGAGGAAATGGGGGTGGAGGTGAAGGTTTGGTGTTTTCTTCATTAAGTGTAGGTTCAACACTTTCCTTGCCCTTAGAGATTGATTCATCGCTCTCATGAGGTTCAGGAATTTCTTTTTCAACAATTTTACCACTCTGAAGAGTGATAACTGCTTTAACTTGATCCATGTGTTGGCTTCCTGAACTACATGCATTTGAGTTATGTTGTCCTTTGGGGTTTGGCTGTGGTTGAGAAGGAAATTTTCCTTTCTCATGAATGTTCAGTGCAGATGCAAATTTAGCAAGAGTATCTTTCAAATCAGCAAATGTTTGAGCATTTTGAGAATTAACAGACTCTTGTTTTTCAATGAATGTATGCAAGGTTTCTTCAAGATTTTTCCTAGGAGGTGGGACATATGGTGCATAACCTTGATGATTTTGAAAGTTTTGGTGTGGTTGGAAAGGTGGTTGCGAAGCCTGTGCTTGAGTGTCATTCCTCCAACTAAAATTCGGGTGATTTCGCCATCCAGGATTATAGTTTTGTGAATATGGGTTATTGTTTGACCGTTTGAACGTGTTTAAAACATTGGCTTGTTCATGGAGACATTCCCTAAATGCAGGCAAAGTTGGGCAATCATTGGTAGGGTGATCATGGGTTTCACAAATGTGACACACAATTTCTTGAACAGATTTTATTTGACCACTCTTTTTCATTTCTAAGGTTTCGACTTTTCTAGCAAGGGATGCTAATTTGGCTTGAAGGTCATGGTCTTCCTTAAGATGATAAATACCCCCACTAGATGTAGTGGTTTGATTTTTGCTAGGTGCCTCACAGGTACCAGTAGTGTCCCAATTTTGAGCATTTTCTGCTAGTAAGTCAAGATAGTTCATTGCCTCTTCTGGGTCTTTTTCCTCAAATGTTCCATTACACATCATTTCTACCATTTGCCTAACTTGGGGTGTTAAGCCCTCATAGAAATTTGAGACTACTCTCCATGTTTCAAAACCATGATGGGGACAGGTATTAAGTAATTCTTTATACCTTTCCCAACATTGGTAAAGGGTCTCTCCTGGTTTTTGGGCAAAAGTGGTTATTTGTCTTTTGAAAGAATTTGTTCTATGGGAGGGAAAAATTTTTTTCAGGAATTGTTGTTGCATCTCGTCCCATAAAGAAATGGATCCTGGCCTAAGGTTTTGTAGCCATGTTTTAGCTTTATCTTTTAAAGAAAAAGGGAAAAGCTTAAGTCGAATTGTGTTCATGCTACAATTTTGATCATTATACGTGTTACACACTTCTTCAAATTCTCTTAAATGTAGATAAGGGTTCTCTGCATCTAAGCCATGAAAAGTGGGTAAAAGTTGGATAATGTCTGGCTTAAAATTAAAATGCGTTGCATCCGGTGGAAAAATTAAGCAAGATGGTGCACCGGTTCGTGTAGGGTTCATATAGTCTCTAAGTGTCCTAGGTCGGTTATGGTCATTATGTTGGGACTGATTGTCCCCTGGGTCTATGAGTCCCTCAATTTGATTTTCGCTCATGGTGTTACTTGGTGAAGAATGAGAAGATGAAGGAGAATCTAACAAATTATCAAAGGAAGTTTTGAAATTACCTTTTACTAAACGATGAGAATTAGGATCTCGAAACCAACCGCTCATAAAAAGAAACAAAACAAAATACAATAACAATAATACAAATAAAATATTAAACACAGGTAAATAAAATAAAATATTACACACAAGTAAATAAAATATGTAAAACTAAAAGCAAAATAAAGATAAATAATTAGAAGTTAGATTAGTGATGTTAGATTATATAATAAAAAGTTAATAAATAAATAGTAGGAGGCTTAGCCTTCCATTAAAATAAAAAGCGAAAATAAAAGGCGAATAATAAATAAAGTAAAGTACGTTAGGAGGCTCGGCCTTCCATGAAAATTAAAAAAAAAAACTAAAATAAAAAGTAAAAAATAATAAATAAACGAAATAAAGAGTAGGAGGCTCAGCCTTCCGCGAAAATAAAAACAGAATAATAATAAAGTACGTTAGGAGGCTCGGCCTTCCATGAAAAAAAAAAAAATAAATAAATAAAAACGAATAATAAATAACGAGTAGGAGGCTCAGCCTTCCATGAAAATAAAATAAACAAACAAACAATAACAAAACAAAATATTAACGTTACCTCCCCGGCAACGGCGCCAAAAACTTGACACGTCCAGAATATAGAAGTTATTCCCAAGTGCAGGATTGTCGAAGTAATAAATAACCCGATGAGAACGGGGTCGATCCACAGGGAAGTAGAATTAAAATTACAAATTATAAACACTTTAAAGATAATTAATGCAGTATAAGATGTTTGTAAATATTATTTCAATTAACCAATTCAAATAAAAAGCTAAGGTTACGGGGATTCACTCTTGGCATAAGAAGTAAGAATATATTTAACTTTTTATTTTTTTTATAACTCAATTGGAATCCTCACACAAAGGAGGTTCCAACCGGAAAATATAGCAATTAAAGTTCATTATCATTTATATATTGATTAGTATTTATTTCTTTCAATTATTATACACCAAATCTTATAAATGAGTTCAAGTATTTATTATGCCAATCTTTATATTTGTCTACAATAAATCAAGACTCCCACTTTACAAGAAAGGTTATATAAACCAAATCTTGTAAATGGTTTCAAGAATTTATTGTGCCAAGTATTAAGTTGTCAATAATAAATCAAGAATCACCACTTTAGAAGAAAGGGTATTAATTCTACAAACAAAATAAATATATCATATATAAATTTACATAACTTAAAAATGAAGCATTAAATTCATGAATAAATATTAAACATATTTTATTACCTTGCCAAGAGCTTCACCCTTTCACCTTAGCTTAAACAAAATTATTTGGACATAATAAAACTAAATGAAAAGAAAAGAAATGGAAGAAGAAATAACATGACTTAATAGTAAACAAGAGAAATAATAGTACAAGGAAATGGATACAAAGGAAAAGTATTTTGAACTAAATTCTAACTTTCTAATTACATTCTTTAGGCATAAACAAGCCACCTATTTATAGAAAAACATGGATAAATCGAGACAAATTTGGAGGGAACCACTTGGTTGATGAAAGTCAAGAATGGTGGCAAAATAATTTGCATTCATTATCACTTGGGCACCCACTTGATTATCCAATTTGGAATTGATGTGATCCGAATTAGCTGTCACTCAAAACATAAAAGTTGTAGATAAGTCTCTTATCTTTCCAAATTGAGTGATCTCATACGTATTAGATACGTATTTCTATAGTTATGGGCCAAATACTGATAACTGTTCAAACTGGGCCTGTACTGCAGATCAATTCTGTTCTAGGCCAATTTTCACCCTCTAAACACTCGAATTTACAATTCTTTGTGAAATACAATATGTTAGCCCATTGAGTCAGCTCTGCACAGGATTAAGAATCACCTCAATTGGATCTTTAGGTAGAAAGTTATGCCCATTTTACCGAATCTGCCACAAAACAGTTATAAGATAATTAAGTACAATATTGTAAACATACTTAAGTTAAGAAAATTAAATACACTAGTAATACAAAACAATCATGTAAAACTCTTATTAAATGTATAATTTCAAGTGTTCATCACTGAGTGTCAGTTGGTGAATGGTCATTATATTTTGAATGTAATAGAAAATGTCATAAATGCATTGGTAAACACAAGTAGTAGTTTAGGAGCTTTGAATAACATGGAATTGTGGCATATAAGGTTAGGTCATATAGGCGTGAGACGCCTAACTCATCTGGTTAAGGATGGTCAGATACTTGATCTTACCATAGAAACTTTACCAGTTTTTGAATCTTGTATTCAAAGAAAGATGACTAAATCTCTTTTTGTAGGTATTGGACACCGAGCCACTAATTTGTTAGAACTAGTATATGTCAGGGATCTAATATACGTGGGTATATGCATGTGCAATAGTGTTTATTGCATAAAATATATATCACATACATATTTAACGCTGCAGAATAATTAAATTATACAATAAACACAATAAATAATATATTTGAAGGGTTAAGAAATCACCATAACATGTAATGTTATACACGTGTTTCCTCATAGTCCACATGAAGACCAACTCGTTGGCAGTGCTAGTCATTAACTCGGTGGGCTTGGTAAGCTAGAATAGTAACTCTATATTCCAGCACTGGGCTTAACTCTTAAACCCTTAAAATGACCGATTGTGTGTATTTTTCCTTTTCTCTAAAAGGAAATGAAATGAAAATTGAAGCAATTCACAATTGCTTTTCACAGCCTCACAAAAAAAAAATGAAACAAATTTATTTTTCTCTCTTTTTTCCATTTCTTTACTCGGCTCCTTAAGAAGGAAAATGAACTAATTTCATTTTTCCCTCTCTTCACTGAACACACACCCCTAAAATGGAAGAAAATGAAGCAAATCTCATGCTTTTCTTGGTTCACACATCTATGTATATCTCAATTGATATTAAATAATAATATAATATATTATAATATTGGCCACTTGTTAAATAAATAATATTATTATATAAATAAAAAATAGGTGACAACTATAACCCATTATATAATAAAATAATATACAATATAATATAAAATAATGAGATATTATGATTATTTAACAATTAAATAATTAAAGTGTAAAATAACCATTTTGCCCCTCATTTATAGTTACCAAGTCTATCCTCTAATAGGTCCCACCAAATCCCACACTTGGGTAAACTCAACCGAGGGTCCATAATGCACCACGTGTCATTATACAAGTAGTAAATAATAATTATTGACTAATTATTGTATTTAACACTTAAATACATACACGCATACATTCTCGTGGTAGTGTTGGATATTACTGGATTAAACAATTTAATCTGATACGTTACCCCAGTGCACAACGAGTACACTCTATATTGCGGGACTTCCTAAGTCCACGCCTGATTCGTCAAATGGAACTATTCCATGAGTCCATGAACATTGCCCCATGCATACGTCACGGATATACAAATCAGCGCGTTGAACCATGCAAGTTGAGGTTATAATGTATACGTATAGTCCTTCCGTCATGATGTCCTGGATGTGCTAGGGATATAGATTATCACCATTAAATTCCTATGTGCTCATCTATATCATATCCCCAGACTTGTATCTCACTGAACAATATATGCAAACTCCTTTTCTATATTATTTCACCTTGGCGGAAACTCTTTCCCGGGATTAATGCTTGTGGCCACAAGACTTTCTGAGATACAGTCTCGAATCATCTAGATATCTAACTCCTTATGCGAGCTGACGAATCCCATATCTGTACACACCGGACTCCATAAGCATTGGACCATATCCAGCGACACCCATCGGTCACACCATGAATGGTTTGTAACATGCGTGGAACCAAAGTATGGTGGATCACTTACAAGCCCACCATGGCACTCAGGTCAAAGGACCACGTATATTACTCAACTCGAGAGGACCCTCCGTTGACAGCTTACATAGGGTGTCTATCGGAGGCCCTCGTGAGTCTGTCATATATCCAGTCATAACTGGATATCCATATGTCAATACTAGCTTCAAGCTCACGATCGGCTAGAAACAACCATCTATACCTTATAGGTACGATATATGCTGATTTATATAAAGGTATCCACTGATAGACCCGCATTGGTAGAAATAGATTAGGGACAATACTCGAGAATATACTTGCACAACTGACATTTCCTAGCACCTGATTACAACTCTTGCAACTATACAGTTACTAGTTTATTCCCAGGTCTATTTCCTATTACAGACAAGGCTCCAACTCTTGGATATTTGTTGAGTATTATAACCAGCTAACAATTGCTAACACTTAGCATTTATATCTCTCAGCATCGCTAACTATGGGCCATTATCTAAACTCATTTAGATTAGATCTGAACTCCTTCAGATCATATAATGTTTGTAATGTTACATTATATGGTACCATTTAAATAGGTATTAAAGATTTAATGAGAATGTACACTTGTATAAATACATAAGTATATGTACATTCAGAGATTGCACGTAAGCATCAATCCGAACAGTATATAGTGATATATGTGATCCAATAAATCATACTGCTATGGGCGAATTTTGATACTTTGTCATCTTTATCGATGATTTATCATGATATTGACATATGTATCTTATGAGACACAAGTCGGAAACCTTTGAAATGTTCAAAGAATTTTGACAGAAAGTAGAGAAATAAAGCGGTATTATATCGAATGCCTTCAATCAGATTGAGGCAGCGAATACATGAGCAGGAAATTCACAGCTTATTTGAATAAGAATGGGATTATCTTTCAATACAGTCCTCTAGGTACTCTTTAATATAATGGTGTTTCAAAAATGAGGAATCAAACTTTATTAGATATGATTCGATCAATAATGAGTTTCACCGATCTTCTGGAATATCTATGGGGTTATACTCTAGAAACCGCTGCTCACTTATTGAGTATAGTTTCATCAAAAGCCGTTCTTACTACTCTGTATGAGATATGAATTGAGAGAAAATCGAGTCTTAAGTATTAGGGTTGTCTTACTTACGTTAAAGTTACACAACAAGATAAACTTGCACCTAAAAAGTACAAGTATCGGTTCATTGGATATCTCAAACACTTTATGGGATATTTATTCTATGATCCAAAGGAATAAAATGTGTTCATTGCTTGCTATACCACTTTTCTAGAGAAACTATTTCTTATAGGTCACGAGGATTGTAGATGGATTAAACTTGATGAAGTAAATCCATAAATTAATGAACCAACGATGGAACCACAAACTCATTCTAACGTAGGTCGAAAGGATGTCAAGACCATCTATAAGGTATGGAATGATGCCTGAAGGTGTCTTTGAAATTTTTGTAGTTGACAAAAAGGATCCTATGACCTATAGAGAGGCGATGTTGGACATCGATTCAAAGAAATGGCAAGAAGCCATAAAATTCAAAATTAACTCTAAGCATGTGTCAATAAAGTCTGGACTTGGTTAAGCTTCCCAAAGGAATTGTTCCTATTGTTTGAAAATGAGTTTATAAGTGAAAGTGTGGGATCAATGGAGAGGTAGAGACCTTTAAAGCCCGACTAGTAGCAAAAGATTATACTCAACGATCTAGGATTGATTATGAGAAAATGTTTTCACCAGTTGCTATGCTAAAGTTAATTCATATTTTATTGGCTATTGCTGCATACTATACTTTTGAGATCTAGTAGATGGATGTAAAGATGGCCTTCCTAAATGAAAATCTTGAGGAAGAGATATATATAAAGCAGCTCAAGTTTTTACATCTAACCTAACTTCTAATTTGTATGCAAACTAAAAAAGTCTATATATAGACTTAAGCAAGCTTCCTGAAGTTGAAATCTTTATTTTAATGAAGTAATCAGAAGGTTTAGTTTTGTCAAAAATGAAAAGGAAACGTGTGTGTATAAAAAGGTCAGTGGGAGCATAATATTCTTTATTGTGCTTTACATAGCTGACATACTCATTATCAAAAATGATATTAGTATATTATAATCAGTCAAGAGTTATTTAAGTAAGAACTTCTTCTTGAAAGATTTGGGAGAGGCTTCCTGTATACTTGGTATAAAACTTTATTGAGATAAAGCTAAGAGGCTGATAGTACTCTCTCAATTTTTGTACATAGAAAATGTTATTGACAGAAAAGGTATAACTTTGCTAACTGTAAGATAATTAATATATCTCTCAAACATGGCATTCATCATTTTAGGGAAATATCTCATAAGATGGAAGATGAAAGAGTTAGAATATCTAACATAACATATACATAGATAGTAGGTAGCTTAATGTATGTTATGTTATGTATGAGACCTGACATCAGTATGGCTATAAAGGAATAGTTTTAAGCAAGCATCTATAACTGATTCTACCACAGAGGTGAAATACATTGCGATTTCAGAAGCTGCAAAGGAAGCGATGTGGATATGAAAGTTTGTCGTAGAGCTCGGAGTTATTCCACGTTCAGTGGATCCTATCCCACTATTTTATGACAACAATGGGGCAACATCTTAAGCAAAAGAGCTAAGGGCATACCAAAAGTCTGAACATATGGAGAGAAAATACCACATAATTAAAGAAATATTGGCTAGAAAAGATATAATAGTTTTTGGAGTAGATTTTATAAATAATGTAGCGGACCCATTCACTAAGGACTAAACTCCTAGAGTGTTTAAGAAACACGTGGACATAATGGGTATTAGATATCATTGTGAATGGAACTAAAGCAAGTGAGAGTTGTTGTGAATGGTGCTTACGTGCCATTTAAATTGTTATATGAATATTTATTTATTTAATATTTATACAGTAAATATTTCTTTTATTTGTCAATTATTATTATTTATATGGTAAGAAGCTTGTAACTTTTTGGACATTGTAGATCTAAAAGAGTTTATATCAGATCTAAAAGAGTTTAGGTCAACGATAAGAGTTAGCAATTCTAAATAGTTAGAACATTGTCTAAAACAGGGATAAAGACCCGAGAATATTATAGTAATGACGTAGTTGCAAAGAGTTACAAATGCTGTTAAGAAATGTCATTGCGCAATTTGTTCTCAAAAGTATCATTTTTGAACCATGGTTACTAACACGGGTCGATCCGTATTCCTTTCGGATCAATGTATAACCATCTGAATTGTCTAGATAGTTAGTCTTAACAGACTATAGGCTTAGCAAAAAGTGTGTATAGGCATGTAGGTATTCAGTAAGGATTGGTTGCTAAATAGACTTATGAGGACCTCTAATATACACCTCATGAAGCCATCAATGGAGGGTCTTTTTAGGTTGAGTAGTATTCTTGATCCTTTGACCTGAGTGCTATAGTGGGCTTGTGAATGATCCACCATACTTTGATTTTACGTAGGTCGAGACCTTTCATGGTCTATCCATTGGGTGTTGCTAGATATGGTCCGATGCTTATGGAGTCTGGTGTGCGTAGATATAGGATCCTTAAGCTTTTATGGGTGAGTTGCATATCCCGATACTCTAGGATTATATATTAGGAAGTCTTATGGCCATAAGCAGAATCCCTAGAAATGTTTTTTTCCATTGGGTTAAACAATATCGCAAAAGAGTTTGTGGATATTGTTCACGAAAATACGAATCTAGAGAAAAGTTCATGGTCGAGTATATAGAGATTTGATTGCCATAATCTATATCTTTGCTCCTCCAGGATATAGATGACGAAAGGATTATACAGATATGGTTGACCTAAACTTGTATGGTTCAACGCTCCGTTCTATAATATCCGTAACGTGTGTTGGGTATTGTTCATGAACTTGCGGAAGTGTTTTATAAGACAAGCGGAGGTGAACAGCATATCAACTCATAAGTGTTAACCATACAATGTGTGAGGTGGTTAAAACTTTACAAGTATTGTATTTAGCCTCCCACTTTTACTAAGTATAAAACAAGTTTTTAACTTGTTTCACATAAATCCCCATTTTGTTCTTAATAAACCAACTCACATTTGAGAGAAATTCGAGTTTCATCTTGCTAGAAATTAATCAAAGAAGCTACCTTCTAACTTTTGTAATCCCACGGATCTTTACGGACTAGAATTAATCTCGAGTGAACTTCCGTGTGAGCTCCGAAGGATAATTCTTCACCGAATGTTCTTCAAAGGCAAGTTTCTATAACCTTAAGTTATTTTTGGTTGAGAATTCTTGTGTATATGTTGATTATGTGTTTAATTCCGCTACAAATCGTGTATATGAGATATGCATTTAGTTATTTCAACATGTACACAATCTACATGTATGCACCTTAAAACATATTAACAATTAAAAGCCTCTGTTAATGATCAAATAATTATATTACACCCTAACAATTACCTAAATGTATATGGTAATCCGAATAGAATACAATTCATTAAGAACAAGACTAATCATGTCATACATACTATCTAGATATATGTATATTCTACATGAAACCCATAGTTGTCACCCTATGATCATGCATCAAACTATCATAAGCTAAAAACATAAATTTTCTTTTGAGTTCATTAGGTTCCTTGATTAATTAATATATTGGCCAGATATAATGAAAGTATTAAACACAAGATAGAATGAATCAATTCATTATATTAAGTTCATAAGATAAGCGAGTCAATAAAATCTAACTACATATTAGGTTCAAAAGTTTAACCTAGATTAAAAGAGTTTAGTCATAATGAATAAAAGATTATCAAAGTAAATAACTAAAAATATTATGACCAAGATCATAACTATAAGAGAAGAAAAGAAACGAAACAAAAAAACGCCTGGATTGCTTCTTTTCTCTTTCTTGATTAATGCAAAAGTCTTGACTTCAATCTCTAAATCTTCTCTTTGGTATCTTATTTTTGTGATGTGTTTTTGTTTGCCCCAGTTTGCCTTTGATATTCTCTGTTGTTGGCTATGAAAATGGTGCATTTAAAGGTCTTCGTAACCTTAAAGACGTGGGTCTTCGAATCCAAGTTGAAATAGGACTTAAAAGATAGGGTTTCTCTTATCGAACGGGCGTTGCGGCGTTAAGGATTAGGAATAGTAGTGTTGATTGAGACCTGGAAAAGGTCGAGTGGTGGAGCATGTGTGGGTGCCATAACACTGGTGGTGGGCGCTGTGATGCTCAGGTTTCTATCTTGGGCACCGCAACACTCACCCATAAGCAAGGTGGCACTGGCCCTATGCTGCCGACTTATTTGTTTTTTATTTGTTTTGTCTTTGATTTCTCCAGTATCTTCACGTTTTTGGTTGTAAACTTACATATGATCAAAAATCACAAATAAATAGGCAAATACTCTTCATTTAGAGCAAAATCTAAGTCTGGGAAGATAGAAAATAATAAACTATATAAACCCTATCAGAGTTCCAATCTTTAGAGTTTTTAGTGGCATCGTCTGTAGGAAAGTAAAACAAAAGGCATAGTTTTTAGCTTAAAGAATATATCAAGCGACTATAACAAAAATCAACCCTCGTTCTATGGAATTGAACAATACTAATAATAGAGGCATCAATGCTTTTTACCCTTTGATCTCGGGAGATAGTGCCTCCACTAACATGACAAGAGTTTTAGCCAAGATTCCAAGATAAATAAAGGAAACTAGGAAGGATAATCAAGAGTTAGGAGATCAGTTAGTTGCCTTGGGAGGAGTCGAGGAATTCTAAGATGATTTAGAAAAGCTTCCTCCTCGAGAGATTGTATTGAGGAATCTCCAATGAGAGATCTCAAGATAACATGAGAAACAAGGAACTCGTGTATAATACTCAAAAGATGAAAGCTGCAGAATGGATGCAAAGAGTAAATAATGAGCAAGAACTCAGAGCATCAATCTTAAAGGAAGTCAAAAACTTATATAGAAGGAATGGAAAAGCAGAGATGTCGAATAAGTTTATGAAACTAAACTTTTCCATGTACAACCAAAAGAGGGATCCTGAGGAGCACATTTTTCACTTCAATGTGAAGATGATAATTAACTCTAAGGATGATGCCTTGAAGTGCATTATCTTTCAATCTAGCATTAAAGGATCCGCTCAACCATAATTTTGCCGTTTAAAAGAGAATTCAATATCGTTGTTCGATTAGCTAATCACAACATTAATTGCCTAGTATAGCCATCATAAAAAGATGAATAAGACTACATCAGATTTATTCTCCCTAAAATAAAGGGAGAATAAGTCAATTAGGAGCTACCTAAATTGATTTAGCAAAGAGCAAAGTGAAATGGGAAGTTACTGTCAGAGTGTGTGAGACCCCACCAACACCTTGGTCCACCAGCTGGATGACACCTCAGAGTCACTAGCGTCCCAACACACAATTCTCAGGTTACCTGCGGGGGCACAGGTAACCTGAGAATTATGTGTTAGGACGCTAGTGACTCTGAGGTGTCATCCAGCTGGTGGACCAAGGTGTTGGTGGGGTCCCACACACTCTGACAAAAAGGCCGGCCTTTTTTTCAGAGTATGTGAGGCCCATTAACCCTTTAGTCCAATCAGCACTAGGATCACCATCCTCTACTAGTCACCACTAGTCAAGCACTAGCGCACCCACACAACCAGCTCAGGTTACCTGCGCCCTCAAGGATTCGAACCCCCACCCCCATCTCTATGGATGCCTTATAGGCTTTTAGAGGTTCGTCCTTATACCCATCAAGATGCCTATAAGGCCTCCAGGAGATGGGGGCGGGAGTTCGAATCCTTGGGGGTGCAGGTAAACTGAGAGGATTATGTGGGTGCGCCGGTGGCTCTAAGGTGTCATCTAATTGATGGACCAAGGAGTTAGTGGGCCCCATATAATCCTACAAAAGGTCTGGCCTTTTTTATAGAGTGTGTGGGGCCTACCCAACACCTTGGGTCCACCAGGGTATGCCGAGGGAGGGGTGGGGGGGGCGCTGACCCCCTAACATACCCTGTATCTCATACACGACCTTCCAAGGATTCGAGCCTGAGACCTTCCCCTTATATTGCTTTAGCGACTCATCTTTGTACCCATCAAGATGGCCATCCTGATGGGTGCAAGGACGAGTCGCTAAGGCAATATAAAGGGAAGGTTCCGAGCTCAAATCTTGGGAGGTCGTGCATGAGATGCGGGGTGTGTTGGGGCGTCGGCGCCTCCACCTCGGTATACCCTGGTGGACCTAAGGTGTTGGGTAGGCCCTACACACTCTATCAAAAATGGCTAGCTTGATGGGTACCAGTCTCGAACTCGTAAGGTATATATGGATGAGATCCCAGGCTTAAGCACTGGGGAGGTCGTGCATGAGATGCGTCTATGGCTGAGGCGCTAGTTCCAGCCCCTTGGTGGACCCCAAGGTGTTAGGGTGGGCCCTACCACAGTCTATAAAAAAGGTTGGCCTTTTTGAGAAAGTGTGTGAGGCCTATCCAACACATTAGGTCCACCAGGATATGCCGAGGGGGAGGCGCTGGCGCCCCAATACACCTCGCATCTCATGCATGACTTCCCAATAATTCTAGCCCGGGACCTTCCCATTATATTGCCTTAGCGACTCGTCCTTGGGAGGTTATGCATGACTCGTACAAGGACTTTTGAGTCACTAAGGCAATATAACGGGAAGGTCCCGGCTTGAATCCTTGGGAGGTCATGCATGAGATGCGGGGTGTGTTGGGGCGCCAGCACCTCCCCCTCGGCATACCCTAGTGGACCCAAGGTGTTGGGTAGGCCTCACACACTCTATCAGTTACAATTTAGAACTTGCAGCCAAAATATATTACAAGGCAATAAAGACCTTTACTGCTTATTATTGTTACCTAGTTTGAAATAAATTCAGGACTTTTGAGTTTATTAGTTAGAAATCCGAACAATGGATCTAGGAGGAAGAAGATGAAGCTGCTACAATAAAGGAAACTTCTATAATTACCACGCAGAAGGAAGATCCACCTCTATAAAATAGAGGAATCAAGAAAAGAACTTTATATAGTGCATAACCAATCGAAGATAAACAATAGAGGTCATACAAGCCCTTGATTCTAATCAACATACTGGCCAAAAAAATTTGGTAGAAGTACAAGGACTCGAGAATGTTTAGGACACCAAGGCTAGCAATAGTTCCCAAATACCTGAAAGACATGAACAAATACTACCATTTCAACAATGAAAAGGGACATGATCTATCCATGTGTAGAAACTTGAAGATGCAGATCTATGCATTAATAAGGAATATATATCTATTCTAATACCAATTAATATTGGAACCATAGAAGGCCCTAATAGAATAATTCGCAAACAATCCCAAACTGACTGAGACAGATATTACAGCAACAGAGAATATAACCACAATGGTACTCAATACAATTCATGGATCCTTTTGTGACCTCCAGTATACAAAAAAAAGACGAGGATAACGAGAAAGAAATAGAGAAGGATGAATATTTACCAATTATAGAGAGACCCAAGGTCAACAGAGAGCCATTTTAAGATTCAATAGAAGTATTGACCACAAGAATAGCCATTAATAAACACTTTATAGATGTCATACATAGAAGACCCTCAGAAGGGGAGGGTAGAGATGAAAAATGGAGACCACTATTCAAAAACGTCACCAAGGTACAAAGAATAAGTGTGGGGGAAACCTTATCTCCCACTTTTGTGGCTATTTAACAAGACTTAAAAGAGATATCCTTATTTTGGGAAGACTTGACAAATATCATGCTTTCGTATCTCGATTTGTTGGTCTTTACGCTGAACATTAGAAAGAATATCGTTCCAGGAATGCTAATTAATGGTTGAAGCAGTGCATATATTTTTTTGTGTGGAATACATTAAAAATGATGAAGCTCTAAGAGAAAGATATTTGTAGATGCAATATGGAGCCAATTGCATTTAGTGGATCAAAGATGGTTCAAGTCAAAAGTTTTATCACACTGCCAGTAGTAGCAGTAGAAAAAATTTTAGATGTAGATTATCCACTAATGGATGCTCTTTATGTTTATAATATAGTAGCAAGAAGATTTTGGATCTACTACATGAAAGATGTTCCTTTTACTCTTCATCAAGTAATGTGATTTGTATCAATCAATGGAAAAAAGCCATACGACATCAAATAAAAGTAGGTCAAAATGAGATAGTACTATGCCAACTGGCTAAAATTGCTTAAAGAAAAAAGAAGAAGCAAAAAGGCCTTACAAATAGACTTGGAAAAAAGAAGGAATCACCAAGCAAGAAGAGGAAGTTGGAACCTCTAGTAACTCAAAGGTTCCAGCTTCGTTATAAGAGACGTTGCCTCATAAATAGTAATTTAGGATGTCTGGTCAAAGGCGCTATCTCAGAAGGAAGAGCAAATGAAGGAATATACTTCTCCACACATAGAAAAAACAGAAGATGTACAATTACATCCTTTGGCAAGGGGCAGGAAGGTACAATTGAGCACTAGTTTAAATAAAGAAGAAAAGAAAATATTGATCAAGCTACTGCAAAGAAACTAAGATGTCTTTTCCTAGTCACACAAGGATATACTAAAATAGATCCTAATGTCATGATGCGCAAGGTAAGTATTAAGAAAGATTATTAGCTTATGAGATAGAGGCAAAGAAAATTCGCTGCTGAATGTAAGAGGATCATTAGAAATGAAGTTGGCCAACTGTTAGAAGTAGGCTTCATCCAGGAAGTCCACTACACAAATTTGTTGGCAAACATTATAGTTGTACCAAAGTTGAATGCAAAGTGGAGGGTCTAAATATATTACACATATCTCAATAAGGCTACTCCAAATGACTCATTGTCTCTTCCCAAAACTGATTAAATGGTTGATATGACGATTGGATACAAAAGGTTTTCGGTCCTAGATGCATATAATAGCTATAATCAGATACATATAGTTATGAAAGATGAAGAGAAAACTAGTTTTATAACTCAAAGGAGTGCATACTGCTATCAAGTAATGTTATTTAGACTAAAGAATACATGAGCCATTTTTCAACAGCTGGTGACCAAGGTCTTTGGGAAGCTAATAAGAAGAACTGTAAAAGTGTATATAGATGACATAATGGTCAAGAGTAGGAAAATATCGTATCACATTACAAAATTACATTAGGTGTTTGATGTGTTGAGGAAGTATTAGATGCGCCTAAAACTAACTAAGTATGCGTTTAGAATCTCATTTGTAACATTCCTCGGACGTGTGATAAGTATAGGTGGAATTAAAGTAAATTCCTCCCAAGTCTAAGCACTCAGGAACGTGATGATCCCATAGACTCCTAAAGAAGTATAGATATTAATAGGAAGGATTACAATACTTAGTTGGTTCATCTTTAAGATGTCTGACTGATTCAGACCATTCTTTCAGTCTAAAAAAGCAAAAAATAGACACTTGTAGGGGCTAAAGCAGATAGAAGTCTTCCAGAAATTAAAAAATATATGGGAAAGCCTCTCATCCTTTCCCCTTCATATTTCTAATAAGACTTTGTTCCTTTATCTTGTAGTTTTTAAGGGGTAGCAAATATCGCCATATTATTCCATGAAGAAGACAGACAACAACATCCGATCTTTTATACTAGTAAGATACTTTTATATTATGAGACAAGATACACTGTTGCAGAGAAGCTCTTACTTGCCTTGGTACAGGCCAAGAGCAAGCTTAAGCATTACTTTGAGGCACATGCAATTATATTATACATTTCTTACCACTTAGAGCGCATACTATAAGACCTAACGTGATGGGAAGGGTAATAAAGATATCACTAGAACTCATCCATCTAGACATAAAATATAATAAGGATAACAATCAAGGGCTAAGTAATGGTAAACTTCCTTTTAAAATGTGAACTAGAAGTAGAAGATGATAAACTATCAATAGAACCAGTAGAGGCATCAAAACCTTAGTAGATGCATATAGATGGACCCTTCAACTAGAAGAGAGCAAGGATTGACATTAGAATCGAAAGTTCAAAAAGACTTATCTTAGAACATGCAGCCAAACTCTTTTCAATAATGTCTAACAATGAAGTTAAATACGAGGCCATGATTAAAGGGCTAATTGTTGTACATCAATTTATGGTAAAAAAAACTACATATTCATACAAATTTTGTACTAGTCACTTCCAATGGAGTGAAGACTTTTCGACAAAGGAAGAACGAATGGAAAGATACTCGACAAAAGCCAAGAAAGTTGTTCAAAAGTTAAAAGAAGTCACCATCAATCAAATTTTCAAAAATCAAAACATGAAGGCAAATAGGATAGCCAAAGAAGGAGCAACAATAAACCATTCCCTATATTGAATGGTTCCACTCAAAGTCAAGGAGAAAACTATCACAGAGGAAGAAATAACATGAAAAACATGAAAATAATGACTTTTGCAAATTGGATGATCCTTTATATCGAGTTTTTATAGGATGGGAAGCTTCCAAGTGATTGAAAGAAAGCTTAGAAACTCAAAAGAAAAGTAAAGATTGGCACTATTCGAAGGAACATTATACAAGTATGCATATACCTTTGATACGTTTTTAAAAAAGAAGGGTGAAAAATCCTTAACGAAATACATAAGGGAACCTATTGAAACCATTCCAGCAGCCAAGCTCTTATCCACAAAGTGCTAAGACAAGGATATTACTAGCTTACATTGAAGAATGATGCTTTAAAGTATATGAAACGATACAAAAAAAGAAGTCAGAAACACGCTTCTTTATTCACTTTCTAGCTAAGAACCTGTATAAATTCTCTAGTCTGTAACCCTTCATCTAGTGAGTGATAGATATAATAAGACAGAAAGAAAGAGATTTATGTTATTGGCAACAGACTACTTCACCAAATGGGTGAAAGCTAAGGCCTATAGTAATATAGACAGATCAGAGGTAAAGAAGTTTTTATGGACTAATATTATAACTAGATTTGGGAGGCTATGGGTACTAGCCTTAGATACTATAAAGTAGTTCATCAATATGAAATAACAACTTTCTATACCAAGTTCAAAATTGAACAAAGGTTCTCATTCAGAAATTATATATAGTGGAACAAACAAGCTGAAATCATGAACGAAAACATTTTGATTATCCTAACAAAGAGGCTAAAGTAGAAGAATGGAAAATGGCTAGAAAAACTCTTCAGATTCCTCTGGGTATATAGAACAATAGAGAATCAATCCACAGGAAGCTTACCATATTCCTTAGTATACGAAAAAAGAGACAGTGCTCCAAATGGAGGCCTTTTTTTATAACTTTAAGGAAAAAAATTTCCATTGAATGATGATACCCTCTCTTTAGCAAGGGACCTTGTTGATAAAGCTAGAGACATCGAAGCCATTCATATAGCAGTATATAAGAAGAGATGGAAGAGGTAGATCGATCACAAAATCAAAAAGTGAGAAATCAACAAAAATGACTTGGTACTAAGAAAGGCCATCGATATCAACAAAGAAAGGAATGCAAGAAAGATATTCGAGATATGAGAAAGTTTCTACAAGATCATTAAAAAGCTAGACCATTGAGTATATCTGTTACAAACCATGGAAGGGGAAACCATTTTAACTCTATGAAACATATTAAAGCTGAAAAGGTTCTATGTATGAATATAACATTTATGATGATCATATAATGAACAAAAATCTCAAAAAGATTAGAGTACATAGTACATTCCTTCTAAGGAATAAAGATTGAAGCTGGGGGGATTAAAGTATGCAGTACCTTTCATTCGCACTAAGAAAATCTTGAAAGGATTGGAGTAAATAGTATATTTCTTTTGAAGAATAAAGAATGAAGCCAAGGGAATTGGAGTTTATAGTACCTTCCTCTTGTATTAAGAAAACCTCAGAAGGATTGTAATACATATTACCTTCCTTCTAATGAATGAAAAGAAAAGAAATAAATAAAAGGGGTTGGGGTATGTAGTACCTTCCCTTCACATCAATAAAAGCCCAAAAAGATTAGAATACATATTACATTCCTTCCAAGGAACAAAAAGGAAATGAAATAAGATTTAGTGGATTAGAGCATGTAGTACCTTTCTCTCGCATTAAGAAAATCTCGAAAAGATTGAACTACATAATACCTTCCTTCCAAGAAATAAGATCAATGAGATTTGAGTACGTAGTACCTTCCCCTTGCATCAAGAGAACCTAGGAATAATTGAAATATGTAGTACCTTCCTTCTATAGAATGAAAAGAAACGAAACAAGATCGAGGAGATTGAAGCATGTGGCACCTTCTCCTTGCACCAAAGAAACCTAGAGGGATTGGAATCTATAGTACATTCTTTTTGAGAAAAAAAAAGATGAAGATGAGGAGATTAGAATAATTAGTACCTTTCTCTCATACCTAAGAAATCTTTTTAAAGGAATTAGAGTACTTGGTACCTTATTTATAATAAAATGAAGAAAGAAAGCAAAAAAGTATCGAAGTATGTTGAAAAACTCATTTGAAAGAAGGATAATGTCACCCATTTCCTTGCCAAGTAACTTAGAATAAAGAAAGCAAAAGATTCTTTAACGTCATCGGTATCACATGTTCAAGAAACTTCCTTGAGAGTAAAGCAACCTCGTCTACTTTCCTCTAAGACATTAAGTGATAGAAATCACAAGAAACCAGATGAATTCAGTTAATAAGGAAACATTTGTCACCTTACAATAAATCACCAAATAATAAGAAGAACAGAAATTTAAAGACTTATAGCAAGACTGCAAACGCCTTTAAGGGAAAAGTGAAAGAACAAAATAAAAGAAAGATTAGGACACTTTCCTTGCCCACAAAGAAAGACATGAAATGACTCTTATAGTCCCTTCACAAATGCAAGGGAAATTAATGATAGGAATCAGAATCTAAACAATGGATAGTCACATACCAATAAAAAGAAAAAGACCCAATGACTCAAAAAATAGGAATGAAGCTGCTAGATTCCTCTTCCAAAGCATGCATCGATATACAAAGTAAGTAAAATTGCTTGGAAACTATGTTTATTTCCAAAACATATTAATAGGAAACAATACTTAGAAATTCTTGAACATACTAACGAATGCATCTAGATAAAAAAAACATATAAAGAAAAAGTGATTAACAAAAATTACTTTTCATTAAATTTTCTAGTTTTTCAAAAATAATGTCATTAATTTTTTTAGAAATTTGTATATAATGGATATCACAATTATTGCTTTACGAAGGTAAAAAAATATAATAATAAGAAGTTAGAAGTATCATTGATTAGTTTCAGCATCTAAGGATTCCTTAGAGAACTCTACTTTGTCCAGATCTGCTTCAAAAGCACATTTCGTAGCAGAGTCATAATTGATTTAATAAGTTTCATATTTATAGTGCCTTGCAAACCACCTATGATACTAGCCATAGGTAGCATCAAAGTCTTTGGAAAGCTCTTTATACGTAGAAGACTTTCTTCTAGACCAAAAACCTTTACAAAAGCTCCGAGCCAATACTACAGCAACTTGATGCTCTAAGTGACTTTTCATAGCCTTGTTCTTATGCCTTTAATGTGCATTATAAGTTTCTATAAGATCCTAAGAACTCTTTAAAATAGGCTTAAAGTCTCTAATAATTTGCTTTAGCTTATTTTCCTTAGCCTCGGAAGCTTTCAGCATATCAACTCTAATGGCTACATGGTTTGTTGCTTCTTGTAGCTCACCATGCTTCTTTATTATATCATAATTAGTTGCCAAAAGCTACTCTTGAAGTTCACTAATTTTGGAACCTAAAGTATCCATGGAATCCTTGAGCTCGTTATTTTCCTCCTTAAAGAAATCCACTTTTGTCTTTTGAGAAGTCAAGGAAACTTATAAACTGCTCCCCTCCTGTAGCAAGCGTTTATTGCTTCTTTGAGGTTAACTCTCTTAATTTTGAGCCTAGAAATGGTCTGTTAAAGCTTCTCAATAGTGGCTCTACCCTCCTATTTAGGATGAAGCTTCTGGATTTCTTATTCCATTATCTTTAGATTATTTTGGAAAATACATTTTTGACCCCTTAAAAAATAATTATCTTCAATATTAGAGTCCAAGCATTTCCTTAACTCATTGGTCTCTTGTTGCACCGCTTAAAGAATAATTAGACCAAATATTTGGTAAGATAATAAGAAAACAAGCAATGAGTTTAAACACTTACCATCGTAGATGAAGTAAAGCTTTTGCTCTCCCAATTTATCACAGTTTTTTTTGAATCATATTTAAATTGACCTTAGTAAAAAGCTGTGATAGAATCGCAATCACTGCTTCCCCATTAATGTGAAGGATAGCAAACTCTTTTACAACCTCCTTATCCCTCTTTAAAAAATGAGGATATAACTCATCATGTAGGATCTTCCTACGATAATCCATAATTAGATCCATGGTACTTCAATTGGATAAGATTGTCTTCTCTGTACCCTTCTAGTCCTCGATGAAGAAAGAGAAGCCGATCCTCCATTTCTAACATAAGAAGAATGAGGAGGTGTAATACCTTATTTATTAACTTCTTGTTGTAGAAGAACTACACCCCCTCTCCTAGCTTCAATATGGGAAGAGGGCCTCGAACTTTCCCTTTTTGCTCTTATCTCTACTTGAGGAGTATAACTCATTGAGTCATTATTGATGTTAATCGACTCCTCTAAGAAAGATGAGATCAGGAAGTCAACATAAAAACTAAAAAAATAAGATAGATGTAAGAAAGGTAAGAAGTAAGAAAAATATAAGTAAAAAGGTGAAAAATTCAAAAACTTACTAAGAGGGATAAAGCTTTCTATTGGTAGATCAAGAACCTACTATGAAGCCCCATTAACTCCTAAAGGCCCTTTAATAGGCTTAGGAATGGAACTTGGTTCCTTCATAAGTTCTTTTGGAACCTCGAGAACCATCGAACCAGTAGTTGGAGGCTCTATTATAGCCTCTAAAACATTAGAATCATCCATGGGAACCTCGAGAACATGATTCCCAGCTCCAACAACCTCTGAAATGACCTCAAGAATAAACTCACGGCTAAGAATGATGGTCCTCTACTTTTTAATCGGTGAACCCTTAACTTTAGTCCCCTAGGAATGCTTTTCGAGGTTGTTTTATGGTTTGTAGGGGCACACACCTTTTTTAAGGAATTGCAAAAATAGTTAGGAATAATGTTTGGGAACTCTTCCATGAAGTTCTTAAGACTTAAAAAAAGAAACTTAAGAGTCAGAAGCAAGCAAATAGGAAAATGCAAATAGTAGAAGCATTAGATAGGAAACATTTATACCAAGAGATATGAGGGACACTTGTGGAATGACTAATAGCAATAGACGGTTCACTAAGACCGACTTCATCTGAGGAACTCTCCTTATTAATGGGTCTCGCACCTACATCAAGAGATGAGAGAGTGTTAAAATTAGTAGAGGAAGCTATGAAGGAGTAATCTAATACCTCACATTTACTGAGACACTAATGGCTTCCACATTTATACCTATAATGAGAACTACCATTTAGCAAAGCAAATAGAATAAGAAAAACATTAGTAAATTATTTTCTGAATGATGTGATACATGAAGGAAGAAGCTGTGTAAGTAAACGACCAATAAATAGCCTCACTGTTGCGCCTTACTTCCATCTCCGAAGGAAAAAGGACCGAGCGAGGAAGCATTTTACAACGTGCCAATAGCCATAAAGGATCAGTTTTCAAATGAAGGAATGTGACCAACGAACTTCAAATCTAGAGGGGTTAGCTTCTAGAGCATCCCTTCGTAGGTGAAGTGCAATGTTTATGGTGTACCCTCTCATAGTATGTATAGTGTTTATCAAGAGATAGGATCAAGACATTGCTTTATGAGAGGTAGGATAATTTAGAATAACTTCTTCAAGAACCTTTCTCTCCCATAAATAGGAATAAAGGTCAAGCTCATCTTCCATTTAAAGGCTCCAAAAGTAGTGGCAACCTTAAAAGGGTAGCTAGGGTATAACTAGTCACCGTTGATTACCATAATGTACTTCTCAAAGCTTGACTTCTTATTTTCTCCACTTTAGGAGCCTAGTAGTAATTTTTTTCTTGAATGTTTGAGGTTGTATATGGTAAAGACATTAAAAAGAATAAGGCAATATGGAAGAGGGAATATGTGATTAAGGATAACGATGTCTTGCAGCAAATAAAAGTACAAGGATGAATTTAAAGAGAAGAAGACTAGTAATATGAAGAAATTCGTGAATCAGAGGTGGAATATGGAGGAAAAATAGTTCAGGTACTCATTGAAGATGATGAATTCACTTGTTTTAATATATGGAAGTTTAAAAAGAGATTCTTTTTTAGGTAGATTTTTTACCTTCATCCTGGGGGGAATTTGAACATTGATATTAGTTCTTCTAAAGGAAAAGTATATTCCTCCCTATTTATGATTTCTAGAAAAAGAAAAATTGAAGAGCCAAAGGCAAATAGAAGTGAAAGAGAGGGATACTAGAGAGAATATTTTCTTTTTTTACAATTTGAAAATGTAAAAAAAAAAGTTGAAACAATCAGAAGCTTAAATAAATGTAAGATTTGAAACTACCCCTGTCAAATCGGACATCACTTAAAAATAAAGAGTTTTGTTCACTAAGAATAGTGTTGCGTAGGAGAAAGATGCATTTTCTTAAAAAAGACTTGTTGCATGCTGGTTTAAGAGAAGAAATACTTCTTTCAAGTTTTGGACTTGGATCATCACTTATTATTCACTTATGGGAGGATATCCATTGGGTCCATTATTTAATGAGCCTAGTAGCTTATTTTACTATATCATTTTTAAGTGAAGCCCTTGACAACAAAAAGGCCTAAATCACATAAAATATGAGAATTTCAGCCTAAAAAAGAGAAAACATGGATATTTAGACTAGGTAAACCTAACTCGCTGACCTATAAACCTTAATAACGGATCATGTTAAAAAGATTATTTTATTCAAATTATGATTGAATTAAGTTTAGTTTGCATGGAGAATGGTTTCTCACGATAGTGGATGAATTACACTTAAACTTTTCTCATTGTTTGCTGCATCACAAATTATGAATGAATTAAAACCCTAGTTAATCATGGATTAATCATGTTATGTCTGCTTATGCATAATATGAGTATAAATTGAGAACTTTCATTATAAATATGGTGGACTTTTTTACCTTATTCATTCAATTAATTTTATAGAGTTTTTATTAATTATCTAATTTTGATTATTCATTGAGGTATGGGCATTCAAGCATCTAGAGCATCCTACTTTTCATTGAAGTACTTCATAAAAAGAGTACTCGTTTTCTTAAATAAAGATTGACTTGAGCATTAGTGTGTCTTTTTTTTTTGAAAAGAGGAGTGCTCTCCAAGTAAATTTGATAACTATTCAAATGACAGAAGGATAATTTGTAGAGTTCAAATCTTTAGAGCTTTTAGTACTAATTGAAACATGTTAGAAACAGATATGTTAATGATTGAAGTTAGTTCAATGTATACATTGAATAGAATGATTGAAAATCATGATTAAACAAATATGAAAAAGATAATTATGAATTCCTAAATAATTTAAATATTTATAAAATTTAAGAAGGCTATGAACGCACTCAGCATTATGGCCTAAATGGTTTGGGCTTTGAGTACATTCTTTCTCTATTAATATATATTTGTATATTTACGTAATATATTCTTTTTGGTATTGGTGATCGATTAAATCACCAAAGATATTGTTGGATACAAAATTTTACAATTTGCATGATAAATTATTTTCGATAATAAAGCACGAAAAGAGTGCTAATTAAAGAGAAGAGCCATAACCATCGTACTGTCATTGTGTTATAATATAGGTGCATTAGTAGTTTACTACCTCTATTAACTAATAAGTTTTATTTATGGGATAAGGCTGTATCTGTACATTTATATAATACTTTTTTTCAATAGAGGCTCCGATACTGGTGGTTGATTGACGCATCGAAGATATATTTAGACATAAAATTGTATGATCTACATAATAGATTATTTTCGATAACGAACACCAAAAAAGTGTCAATCAAAGATAGAAGACTTGTAACCATCATAATGTCATTTTTTTGTCATACAAGTGCACTACCACCTCCATCAACTAATATGTAACACTTGAGATCCAATACTCCTAAGGTTACAGATAGCATAGCCAAGATAGATGAGGTAAGGGCTTAGGTGCCAAAATCTCATATCACCTAGTTATATAAAGTTTTTTCACTATACATGTAGAGCCTCTTCTTAAATAGTATAAAGCCTTTTGAAAAAATCAAAGAATAAAACTATGAGAGTTTAGACTCAAAGCAAATAATATCATACTGTGTAAGAGTGAATAATTACAAATGATATCAAAGTCAGACCTAACTTGTGGTGTAGGCTAAAAAGCCTGCACGGGTTATGTGACCTTTGGGGTCTAATGCATATAGGCTAACCATAGGTTCTAGTGTCCTAGCAAATATAAGATCATGTGTCCTCGAAAGGCAGTAGATTGTAATACCTGAGATTCAACACTCTTAAGGCTACAGATAGCAGGGTCAAGATAGATGATGTGATGGTCAGGTGCCAAAATTCAACATCGCCTGATTAGATAAAGTGATTAGGCTAAATATATTTAGCTAATTTTCAAATAACAGAAGGCTTTTTAAGAAGACCCAAAAATAAAATCTTGCAAGCATAGCCCAAGTGAACAATATCATACGGTATGGGAGCATGCATTACATATTAAGTTATATTACGTGACATGGGTGTCTCTATACATTCACATAACACTTTTTCCAATAGTGCCTCTCCAGTATTGGTGGTTGATTGACTCATCAAAGACTATTGGATACAAAATTTCATGATTTACATAATGGGTTATTTTTTACCACGAAACACCAAAGAAGTGTCAATCAAAAAGAGAAGACATATGGCCACTGTAACATCGCTACGTTATCATATAGGTACTCTACAACCTTCATTAACTAATAAAATATATTACGAGATAAGGTTGTATTTATACATTCATGCAATACTATTTTTCTACAATGGCTCAAATATTGGTCATTGATTGACTCATCGAAGATATTACTGAACACAAAATTTTATAATCTATATGATGGGTACAAAATACCAAAGGAGTTTTAATCAAATAAAGAAGAGTTGTGGTCATAATTTCATTGTGTGTGTCGTACAAGTGCACTACCACCTCTATTAGAGTTGGTGTATGTCACTCTTTTTGATGAAATCTAAATCCATGTTTGCAATAAAAATATAGTGGTTGTTGCTCTTCTATTTTTTGTTAACACTTTTTCTACTCCATTAACAAAATAATCCCATTATCATGTAGATTAAAATATTTTAGTTTAATAATTTATGGTGAGTTGATCGTCCAACAATTGCCGAAGTCATCAATACCAATTGACAACCTTTGCCAACTAGTGGTAATGGCCGATTGTTTTAATTTTATTTTATATTTTTATAAAATATAAAATTAAAATATGTAATATATATAATTAATATTATAAAATTAAAATGTTATATACATTATTTACTTTTATAAATTTAATATAATTATAAATTAAAATCTAAAACAAATTATAAATATGTATTACATTAAATATAATTTAAATATTAAAATTTAATTAGATTAAATTCAATCAAAGTTATTGTAGTAATTTGGTAAGGATATAGTGAATATTTAATTGGGTCAAACCTAATCAAGTCATAATCAAATAGAAAATTCGATGATAAGATATTCGAATGTTACTTTTTTTTTTAAAAAAGAAAAAGAGTTTATTTATCGTTTTTGTCAAATTTTAAGGTCTATCTATATATCCATACCCTAAATTCAAAAGATTAATAAATTGTTAATGTGGTAGATAATTTTATGCCTGCATAATGCAAAGTTAATCATGAAAAATATGCCCTTTGCTTTTATAATTTAACCTAATTTTTAAAGTCTTATGATTTAAGAAATGCCGAAACTTTCTATTATTGTAAATCTTTGGTTATGTTTAAATTTTACATAATCTATTTTTTTAAATCTTTTTTGATAATATGTAACTTAACAATTTTACCCCTAAGAATTTTAAAATAAAATAACTTTCTCATAAACAATAAAAGTTCTTTTCGAGCATTGACAGATATTTTAAATTAAATAACACCAAAAAAATTACATAAGAACCTTATTTCAATTATTCTAGCACTAATCAAGTACCTTACTCTCCAATTTTATATTTATTATTTTCCTCTGGTCTGATCACATGAAGTAATAGAATCAAGATGGATAATACTACACGTACAAATTATGTATACAAATTGATTTAGCATAATATAATTGGATGAATAAAATAATTTTTTATTATAATTTTATTCTCATTTATTGTCTTAACTTATTGATTCCACTCATTTAATAATATCTTACTACATCCGTTTGTATGGATAAATTTGTATTTATAATTTATGTGTAGTGTTACTCTTAAAAATAAGCTAAATAAACTTTTTTATACTACTTAGAACGATCCCATTAAATAAGTTGAACCAATAACCAAAATAAAAATATAATTATAATTTATATTTCACAAATCCAGCTAAAAAGGTAATCACTTCACTTTATCAACAACGGGGAGCCTCCTGCAAAAGTAAGTAAAACTTTATCTAATCGATTATCAGATTCTCTATTTATCAGTAACTTCACAAAGAATAAAGAAGCATTATATATATGTGGAAATTAGAAATAACATGGTTAACCTATAATCTATAATCTATAGAAGTGGATGGATGCCAGGACCGCGAATTTGGAATCTGTAGCGGATGCTCAAGACAAGATATATAATTAGGTAATGAATCTCTTAAGCTTTGTTTTCCTTTTTCTTTTTTTTAATTGTATTGGTGACTTCGAAGCCTATGTCCACTCACCAAATTCTAATTTACTTTCGAGTACTATTAAATAATGATTCTTACAAATAAAGAATTACAAATCAGATTGCCTTGTAGCCCTAATACTGTGAGAGAATCTTTAGAGGTTATTGTGAAACATTTTGAGGATGCAGATTGCATTCAGAAAATCTTTGAGAAGAAAATGAGTTCTAGTGAAAGGACAAAAGATCCAAAAAAAAACCGTTCTTCTATTATTAAGCTCTTTATTTATAGACATTGTTGAGCTTGATAGTTGATTTCTTGTAACACTAAGGCAAGCTGTCACCTTCCTATTTGGCCACGTCCTGAGATTATAAGAGAATTTACACTAAGAATCTCATAATTCCAAGATTCTTGAGACTAAAGCAGTTTAAGTCTTCAGGTTGGTTGCTTTTAGGTCTCGATCTTTAATCAGTAGCAAATGAATACCTTTATGCTTGTTTATAGGGAAGGAATGGTCAATCTAGAGTGGATAGCTCACATGGTTTGTACGGTCGATGCCGGTTGCCAAGACCTACCTACTGTGTTTAGGGCTGAGGTTTGTGGATGTGTCCCGAGAGTGTTCTGTTGTACAATAATGGAACTCTTGCAGGACCGATGTTTGTAATGTCTTCATGATGGGCTTTACAAGGGTTACCTATGAACCTCTAGTGCAATGCTCTCGGAATGCATGGATTCGATGCTCATGGGTCACGTTGAGCTTTCTGGAGAATTGAGCATAGGCTAAAATATCATGAAGAGAATACAAGTCCCTTAATTTTCAGTATTAACTTGTTAATACTGAAAATATAACTTGGTTGTATATGTAGTTGTCCAATCACATTAGTGTTGAAGTCTAAAATTTAAAATTAGGGCCAAAAATCCAATTTAATGTGGGGTGACCTTTCGAGAGACATGCGCTAATAGGTGACAAAAGTGAGCAATTATTTCTTTTTTAAATTCTTGATGACATGGCCGAATCTTAGGCAAATGGTACTGATCGAATGGTTGAGAAGTGCACTTGAAGGGTCATGCCAGTTGAGGGGACATTTCACTCATGAGAATGGCTTAACCCTCAGATCTTATATCTATAGTTGCGATTGCACTGACGACTTTCTATAAATAAGAGTCATCTATTTATTTCTTTACTTTTTACTACATTTGGCAAGTTTAAGAGAGAGAGAATTTGTGATTTTGAAGAGAGAGACTTTGCTTCACCTGTACCTTTTCAACTTATTTTTAAAGACCTTCAAACAAGTAAGCTGTATTTACTACTATTTGTTTTAATGCTTTTTCTTCACTATTTTGAGTAAATAGAGTATCTTCTACATTTTGTGAGTCTTTAAGTTCATGTCCTTTATAGTTCAAGTGTTTGGCTTAAGTTTTCGACATAATAACTTGTTGATAGGTGGTATGTTTGTACTTGTCTAAGTATTAAAACTATGTCATCAGTCGACGACTCTGAGAATATATCTGGCCATGGGCTCAACAACTTTGGTGGAGGCTAGGTTGTTGGGAGTAGCTCAACTTAAGAAGTAGACAGTGTATGTGCCCGAGAAGTTTGAGGACTCCACTTAACGATTAAATGGCCAACTCAAAGAAGGGACATTATTGAGTTGCTAAAAGATTGTAGTGACTAAAAGAGGACACCTAGGGATGTGGTGCTGAGTAAGGTTCCTCAGGGGTGAGTGAAAACTTCTATTCAACTAAGTCGGCCTAAGAAGAAGAAAAAGAAGACACTCATCCTATGGTCCAATGAAGAGGTTCCTTATGAATTAGACTACCCACCTTACCATCTATAGGGTGTATGAGATGAGGATTTAATAAGTTGAGGAAAAATTTTGAAATATCGACTATTATTACATCGTGAGTTCTTCATGAAAATAAGTATGCGAGTGCACCACCTGCTGGGGAGGTGGCCCTTAATCTTACTCTTTTTGACTTAAGGTTAAGACTACTATTTTAGCCTTACTTTGTTTACATGCTCGCTCATTTAAACTTAGCACTATACCAGTTGGGTTTAAATTTATGGAGAATACTAGTTGGTTTGTAAATAATGTGATTGAAAGCTAGCTATAATAAGCTACCTTCCTTGAGTTCCAACAGTTATACTAGTATAAGGTAAATGTTAACCAACAAAAGAGGTACTATTATTTCTCTACTTATGATAGGGAGAAGAAATTTTCTCCTATTCGAGATCTACCCTCAAGTAACCACAATTAGAAGCGTCTATGGTTTTTCATTAGTAGAGAGTGAAGTTAAAAGAATATGGGAGTGCTTAGGCATATCTGTTGCCCTATAAGTTTTTCTAGACCATGTCTTTGTTTATTTATGGTGTCCTTATTCTACATTTATGGATATCTTGTTTTTTGTTTTATAACCTGATCATGTTTTATTGTTGTAGTGACAAATTAGATATCAAAACCCGAGCTTATTTGAAAAAAGAATGATCAAGTTGCCCAATCTCGAAAACAAGGAGGACCCATCAAGGAACTTTTCTCCCAATAGAATTTAGAGAGCATAAACCTAGTTAGTAAGCTACCTGAGTTGTCAAAGAAGAAAATGTTGGGTGTTGATTATTATAGGGTGCTTGCATGTGAGATGTGTTCATCATACAAAACATATACATATCTCATACATATATGTGCACAGCGGAAGATTAATACAATACAATGAACACATGTAATACATATTTATTAAATGAAAAATGAGATTGAGAAATATAACCCATAAAGGCTTTGGATTAATTTACTTGAAGTCCACCATGAAATGAATCTTTGATTAATCCTAGCAATCAACAAGGGTGTGTTTGATTGTCTAGAATGGCAGTTTGTTAATCCAACATTTAGTTTAACTCTTAAACTTGATTTAAAGTTAAACTCTTTAACTTAGTTAAATTTGTTTTTCCTTTTATTCAACTCTTGAATAAAACTAAATTTATTTTAGTTATTACATTTAGTAACTATTTTTCTATTTGTTTTGTTGTTCTAACACTTAAAATACAAACACAAAGAATTCCAATTTATCAAATTGAAATGGCTACAAAAATTACAAAATGTAAAAACCTAAAACTTTTTGATTTTGAATTTTATTTCCCTTTATATACTAATGCATAAATTTCAAACTAATTTGAATTTCTTTTGCATTTAATTTAACTTAACTTAACCTTAGTTAGATAAGTTTAACTTAACCCTTAAGTTAAATAAATATTTAAATATTCTAACTATAGTTAACTAACTTAACCATTATTAGGTTAACCTTTACTTAACCATTAAGGTTAACTTAACTTAATCATATGGTTAACCTTTAACTATAGTTAAGTTAAATCATTTATTTAACAATTAAATAAATAAATATTTATTTTAATTATTTAACAATTAAATAATCATAAAGTAAAATTACTTTTATATCCTTACTAAGTTATCAAGTTAACCTAAAGTGGGTCCCACTATTCAACCATATACTTTAGTTAATTTAACATTAGTAATTTGCTGAATTATATTGTATTGAACCATTCAATACGGCAAATTGCCCAAGTGCTCAAAGAATACATTTCATATTGGGACTCTCTAGGTCTACATCCGATTTGTCAAATGGAACTATTCTATTAATCCATAATCGATGCCCCACGCACACGTTACGAATATTACAAATCAGCATGTTATACTATACAAGTTGAGGTCATAACGTATACGTATAATCATTCCATTATTTATACCCTGGATGTGCGGGGATATAGATCAGTACCGTCAAATCCCCATTTGCTCATCCATTATCTTATCTCCAGATTTGTATCTCGATAAACAATATACGCAAACACTTTTACTATATTGTTTAACCCTGTGAAAAACTCTTTTCCCGGATTTATGCCACCACCACTGCAAAGCCACAGCCAAGCTACACGATGGCCGTGCAGAGGGGCATAACAACATGGGGATCAAAGATCTCCCCAACCCTTGCAAAAATTTAAATCTTCTTTATTTAGTATTTATTTAAAATTTTTCCTCTTAAAATGAAACACTTTTGACTTTTACTCTTAAAAGGTTTCAAATTATTATTTTGGTCTCTCTTTTTTCACTTTTGGCCCCTATAGTGTGCCAAATCTTACATTACATTCCCATAAATTTGATTTTGGCTCCTCTGATCATGCGCCACCTTGCCATTGCAAGAGAAAGAGAAATGAAAAAGGGAAAAGTAAGAGAAAGAAGGAAAATAAAATAATAATAAATTATTTTGGAGTAATTAAAATGTTTTGTATTTCCGTACAAATATTATATATTTCAATTTTTTTTATTAAATTTAGTTGGCAAAATAAAAAATTTACCCTCAATTTTATTAAATTTAAAGACAAATTTAACAATGTAGTGCGTATTCCAATTATAGATCGAATAAATTCAATACATGTTGCGAGGAATTATAATAATATTTGGGTTGTTCCTAAGGTTCAATGGGGGTTCTTACGTCTAATTTCTTCAGAATGTCACTCAGCTCAAATTGAGACCTGGTCATCAGATTTAATACAAGCGTTAATCCATTAACCTTCATCATTTAACCTAGAGGGCATGTCAGATAAGACCCAGTCTCCTTACACTTCATTATCATGGCTAAGTCACTTGCCACATTATTCTTGGACCCTATAATTGAAGTACACGTTAATAAAGCTCAATCTTTTTACATGTCATTATTGAGCCCATCGAATATCTAGCTAAAGACTAATGACATGATAAATGAGTAAAAGGATAAGATTTTAGATAGGAAAATCACAAAGAGGCCATTACCAATTCGCCACTTCAACATGACAAACTTCTATCCTTTTGCTAACAAAAGGATAATGTTTGTTTAGGGTTGGTGAATTAAACTAGCACGGTATCTGCTAGAACTTAGGATAAAACACCTATAGTTTACCTAATCTTAAAGTTGATCTTCTTCAAAAGTATCAATTTTGAGGTTACTAACTCCTTTAAGTCTTAGGCAGCATATTTACCCAAGTGCTCTTAGTCGTGTTGTTTCTCCAAAATGTCCATATAGAAGAGAGGATTCCCCACTCGTGTGTCACTATATATCACACTTGTGGGAAATTCTCCAAGCCAACTCCCTTTATGCTTAAGACTTATCTGTCATTTTGAATTTGAGTAAGACAGATTTAAACTAAGGACACATACTCTAACAAGAAACCACTTTCTTTATTTTCTCTAAATTCTTTCTAGGGAAAAAACCATAAAGAGCATCTTGGCTACAAAGTCATCGTCTAACTTGAGCATCAGAGGGCTATTACTAGCTATCTCGCCGACACCTGTCTTTAACCTAGTTTTTTCCATGTTTCGCAGGGTTCTACCATGCAACTCTGCATTTTACTAGTTCTCAGCAGGTTCTGTACTCAATCCCAGATCTTATATTGCCCAAAACTCGATCCAAAGGCCCACTCTTTGCATCTCTAGGCCTAGTAAGTGATGCGATATTTCTATATCATAAAATTAAGTGCAAGTATACACTATCGTATGCAAGTAATAAAGAGACTAAATAAGTCGGATGTCGAACCCACATGGATAATTCTTTCTTTTTAACCAATTACTAAAATTATGTCTTCCTAATAATTATTCAGAAAAATAAAAATCTAAGAATGAATGTAAGAAATATAAAAGTAAAAACACAATGCAATGAGATGTGAAGATATAGCAACGTAAAGAGAACCTAGGATTAATATTATCCCTCAATATGTTTCTAATGATTAATCCTCTAATATTTAACTCACTTAGTCTTTATTATTGATCAAGACACTAATGTATTCACAAGCCTCTTCCAAGGTCATGCAAGTATATCTTAGTTTACCAAATACCTATATTCCTATGGTACTTGTAATAAATTAAGATTCATTAAGATTAGGTCTTATTGATCATACATGCCAATTAGGTATATTCCTATCCTAAGTTGAAACTTGCATATGCAACATTGAATGTTACTCTACAATCATGCATCAAATTACCTAGGTCTAAATATTATGATTCCTCTTCCGAGTTTATCAATAATATTACCAATTCATTCACCATATATTGGCCAGATATATTGAAGCATTAAACACAATTAATTTAAATAATAAATGACTAAGTTTATTAAATACTAAAAAGATATGGCAATTAAGCACACATATTGAGTTCAAATATTAACCCTAGAAAACAAGTTAGCTCATGGCTACAAGAGAACAGCAGTAAAAATAATTATAAATCATGATACAATCAATCGCAAACCGATATAGACGTCGAATTGCTCTTAATTGCGCTGCCTAGGAACTCTTGATGCCGAAGAACGTCTTGTATCTCTCTCTAAAGTTGCTTCAATTAAGCTCCTATTGCTCTCCAAGACTCGTGCTCTGTATTCTTGGTGCTCTTGGGTCGTCTTGGATTGCTTTTTTGAAGGCTGGGGACGAGTGGCTTTATATAGGGATTGATTTGAGCTTGAAAATCTCAATTCTCGTCGGACTAGGACTCGCACTACCGCTGGCGCGCTATGCATCTGTCGCTGGGGCGACGCGTGAAAAAGTCTTCACCGCTGGAGCGGTGGGATCTTGGCGCTGGGGCGCTGCATGAAAACGGCTTCACCGCTGGCGCGGTGACTGTCTGGCGCTGGGGCGCTATACGCGACTTAAGCAAGTCGTTTTTCTTATTTCGATCACTATTTCAGCGCTGGGGCTAAAATCCTTGTGGCGCTGGGGCGATGGACACATACTTTGAAAACTTTACATTTTAGTCCCTGTTTTCGCTCCTTTTGCGTTCTTTCTTTAAATTTCGTTTAAGTCCCTATAAATAACAATAATGCACATAAATAGCCATCTATTCTCATAAATCATAAAATATCAATAATAAAAACATAAGAAAATATATGACAAATTTGCCCTTATCAGTAAGTTGAATATTTTCTCACTCAACATTTAACTAACTAATAGCTTGTTGAAACCCTTATCACTGAGATGTCAAGAGAAATCAAATCCTTAACCAATAACCCTCCTATAGAGAAAGTTACTGAGGACTTAGAAGGGTCATAAAATGGTTCCTCAAACATGTTTAGGGGAACACCTCAAAGTTACCAAATGGAAAACTAATAAAGATGGCTCGGTTGCCCAGAGACAATTTAAAGAGTTTTCTAAGTTGATGTGTTGTATGATGACTAATGTCATCGACTACTAGAAACAAATATAAAAGAAAGTTACGACCTGACTTAGCCTGTCTTCACTCTGACTCCTCGCAACAAATTTAGGAACACTACTCTTGTAAGCCTCCTTATAGCAAGGCAATAAGAGCAAGTCTTACTCTTACCCCAATAAAGAGGTCTGATCCACTACTAATAGTATGTTAAGAAGTACTAAGGACTAAAGTTGAAGCAACCTTTTAAGAGTGATCTTTGAGATTCACTAAATGCCAAACTTCAAGCCCTTAAAAAGATTGAGGTTATTAAAGTAGACAACACTGCCACTAAGCTCATAAGGAAGGTCGATAAACTTCAACAAGAGCTGGAGGATATCTGTCAAGCCAAGGATATAGTGGTGAATAAGTTTCCTATAGTGGAGACTAGGTGCCCTTTTGTTGTTGAGATTCAAGAATGCTTCTTTGCCCTTAAATTTCACAACGTCACAACTTACCAACTATGAAGGTATAATTGACCTAATAGCCCACTTGGGGCTTTACAAAGACCACATGTTGATCCAATGTGTGGATGAGGATGCAATGTGCCACCCATTTCCCTACACTCTATGCGGAATGGCCAGAGCCTAGTTTCAAAGTCTGAAACTTAAGTTAATATGTAATTTTGACCAACTATTAAGGCCTTTGTCTTCTAATTCTAGTATGCTTAGGATAAGCCCAAAGACTCTTTCATATTGATGTATGTTAAGAAAAAAAAAATTTAGACTCTAAAGGACTTGGTACAGAGGTTCCATGAGAAGGTTACTGACATAAGTGTTTTCGATGCTAAAGAAAAACTTATCAACTTTCAAAAAAAGCTTAGGTTGGGGAAGTTATGGTTCGCCTTCTAAGAGTTAGAGCAGAAGACATATGGTGAGGCTTCTACTAGGGCCCTGAAGCAATTTGAAATAGAAACAAAGTCCCACATGATCAAGCAAAAAGATTGGGGAGATAACTCACGGTCCAAAGATAGATCGAGGAAAGTTAACTTAGCCTCAGTGCTACCCTCTGCACAGAGGAAGCCCTAACCACAAAAGGATCTAGATCCAATAAATACTCTAAACACCTCAAGAGAAAATATCTTTTTTGCTATTAGTAATAAATGGTAGATCTAAAAGCTCACCACCATGAGAGGAAGTCTAGATCGTAGAAGTAAATGGAAGTAATGCAACTTCCATAAAGGTTACGACCACAACGATACTGAGTAATCTAAACTTAGAGAACAAATTGAGGCACTGATAAAAAATATTCTGCTAAAGGAATTCCTCAATAAGGTGAGGAATTCTTAGTACGAATCAAGTACTAAGCAGAAAGATAAGGCTAAAGTTGTGTAAGAGCTCATTTACACCTCTAGAGCTGTGTAGTGCTCAGTTTTATCTCTAGAGCTATGTAAGAACTCATTTTTATCTCTAGAGCTATGTAAGAACTCATTTTTATCTCTAGAACTATATAAGGGCTTAATGTTCCAAAGTCATGTAAATCTCAGTGTTGTATCTCTAGAGCAGTGTGAAAGCTCAATATAGAATCACTAAAGCTATGTAAGATTTGTATTTCTAAAGGTGTGTAGAGCTCAATTCTAAATATCTAGTTAAATGTGGAAACTCAATATGGAATCCTTAGAGTTCTCCTTTTTTATAAGGGTTATTACACCTGACATATAAGACGGGGCCTGAGCCCTAAATATGCACCAATGCGATTTATCTCTATTCAATATGAAGGTACTAAGCCCTATATTCTCTAATTACTTAAGTATGCACCCATTGATAATGCCATGCGGATGCCAAAATTGGTTATTAGAGTTATAATTATTTTTAAAGTGATTATTACATCCAATTGTGGACTTCCTTAGTCTACATTCGTGGATAGTACCCTAAGGATGCAAAAATGGTTATTAGAGTTGTAATAATTTGTTAAAGGATTATTACATCCAATAGTTGACTCCCTCAGTTTATACTTATGAATGGTTCTTGAGAATGCCAAAAATGACTCTGTTTCTAATGAATCATTTTTTATGAGGGTTATTATACTTGATCACTAAAGCCCCTCAATGTGTAAAATGCCCTGTGGATGCCAAAAATATATCTGTGTGATGATGAATTTTTCATGCAAAAAATGATTATGTGTTAAAATCATTTTATATGGGATTATTATATCCAATAGAGGTTAAGCCTCAATGTGCACCAATGTGTCTCTAAAGCAATTTATCTCCGCTTGGCACTAAAGGCATCCTAACATGCACCAATGTGCAAAATGGTTTATCTTTATTTTGCACTAAAGGATTAGGCCCCACGTTCTCTAGTGAACTCCCAATAAAATAAGTATCTCCAAAGCAATTTATCTTTATTCTGTATCAGGAGGTTGAGCTTCATTGCTATTTAATAGATTTTGGATAGGATGTGTCTCCAAACTAGTGTTATCTCCACTCAATTTCAAACGATAAACTACTTGTTTATTATGTATAGAGAAAGCAGTAAAGTAGGCCCTGAGTATAGCAAGGGTATGCTGAGCTCTGAAAGTCAGAATGTCTATAGTTCTTCTGTTATCGCCATATGATTTGCGTTGTACTCTTCTCCTTATGTTCTAGGTGTAGAGGCCGAATGCAATAATTGGAAATTAAGTATATGTGAAAGTCAAATATTAATTCCTTTCATCAATGCTTAGTTGAGAATCAGAGTATCTTAAGTAGATGTTGATCATTTGTGTATAGAGAAAGAGGACAATTGGGCCCGAAGTATAGTAGGGATGCTTAGAACTCCAAAGGCATGAATATATATGAGGTTCTCTTTTTATCGCCATATGATTTATACCATAGTCCTTTAGCTGAGTACAAGTGCGGAATTCTTCAACTACACCTATTAGCAGTGTTTTAAGGATGCCAAAGTGTTTAAATGTGATTACCATCAATTTTAAGTTAACTCTTTGTGTGTTGTTATGGACTCCTTAAACTTGGAGTAAGAAAAGAGTTTGGAGTGCCCAAAAAAATAACCACTTTGTACCCAATATTGAGTGTTTATGCCACAACTCAACTCTAATTTGTACCCAATATTGTACCAATTAAGGCTTGAAGGGCCATTTATACAAATATAGTTACCACACAAAAAATAACCACTAAACTCATGCTAAGTGGTCACTAGGTGTGTTGTCAACCATATGCTGTTCAAATACAAAATAATTCATTAAATAACAAAAGAATATTTTTTTCTCATCCCTTAGTCCATACAAAACTACCCTAAACATAGCCAATAGAGTGGTCATGATCACTATATCATGAAGGATCAAAAGAAAGCTTAAACATTATTTATCATCATCTACCCCAGTAAGTATATCTTACAGGTAGTCCAAAAGAAGAAGCCATTGTAGCCCAGACGTGTTACAGAACTATCACATAGTTTAAAACAACTTATTATAGTTATTACAGGTAGTCCAATTAGTAGATAAGCTCATAAATAGCAAAAATGAGCTTGTAGCTCAATATACAATGGCCAGAGGAGTCACAGAGAGGTGACTCTTCATTGTTGTCACCATCCTTATAATCTTCCTTAGCTCCCTAATTAGCTGAGTCTATGGGAATATTAGTTTTAGGAGGGCCCTTACGTAACGCCTCATTGGCAACATCAGGTTCTTTGTGGTGGCATAGCTAGTAGAAGCTTTAACTGTATTGTCCTCTTTTTCAATAGCTTAGGCCAGAGCAGATGATGCCTTTAGCCCAAAAAGATGAACTCCATATTAGTGTATGCCTCAATCACCTTACGATGGGCGTGGTTTATGGGTTTTTGAGCTAACTTATATAGCTTTCTCCCTAAAAGGTTTATTGCACTCTACAGCTTTAATATAGCCTCAGTTAGCTCTTTTTTAAATAAATAAAAAAAAGTGTCTTCCTCTACTTAGCCCCTCATAATAGCCCCTCTTAAGTAGCAGCAAGCTTTATTGTTAGAGAAGCACATTGTTGCTTGTACTAATCCTTATTGGCCCTCGAAACCTCCTCACTCTAGCTTGAGGTAACTTGATAAATCTCCAAGTCTTTAATAGCCCTTAAGGCCCTTTCAAGATTCTTCTCGTGCTCCTCTAAGGAGTAAGTAGCCTACAATAGAGGAGAATATCAATAATGATACAAGCTTAGTACTTAGAAACATAAAATACATATAGGTGAGCAGCAACAAACAACCAAGAATTACCTCACAGGCAAGACTTAGAACCCTTAACAAAGCACTTGTAAAGTCTTGTTGAGATATTGAGTGAGCCAGCTTAGAGGGCACAAAAGGCAACAGAGCTCCCCTATAGTTGATGCACCAATACTTGAGGCCTGAGGTAGACTTGAAAAGTCCTTCAATAAGTCCTACATCCAGTTCTCTCTCTTTAACTTCTTAACTAATTCCAAATGGATTGATGATGTAGAACTAGACATTTCCTTTGTGATAGCATAAACTATTAGTTAGAAAGAATGCTAAATTATATAACAATACAATTGTACTAGTCCTATACACAACTAGAGAATAAAAATAAATCTTAGGTAGTATTGACTTAGATTATGGACCTCAAAGGGAAGGGTGCTTATGAGTTCAACCTCCTTTAAAGGGGGCTCATCAAGTATATAAGAGCCATCACTAGTTAGCGAAGAAAATTACTTTGCAGCCTCATCTGTATGCACTTAAATAGCTGAAACTAACTTGCAGTCCTTAGTCTAATAGCTCACTAAAAGAATGAAAATAAATAAAATGTACATAAGAAAGGTTAGTAAGATCTTATGTCCAGAGGAAGTCTTCTTAGTATAGTAGCTCATATGAATTCAATGCTATAACATAATGAGAATGAAAAAGGAAAAGAGAGAGGATTAAGGGGAGAATGAGAACACAACATTATCAGACTGTATAGGGGCCCACCAACTCTATGGTCCATCGATTGGATGACACCTCAGAGCCACCGACACACCCACACAACCAGCTCAGGTTACCTGCGCCCCCAAGGATTCAAACCTCCGCCCCTATCTCCATGGAGGCCTTATAGGCCTTTAGAGGTTCGTCTTTGTGCTGGAAAGACAAAAATAAAATTTGAGATAAGAAAACAGAGCTCCAGTATTAAGAGATAGCACTACACCGCTAGGTGATAAGGGCATATTTGTCATATATTTTATCATATTTTTATTTTGATATTTTATTGTTTTAAGAGAATAAATGACTATTTATATGCATTATTGTTATTTACAGGGACTTGAACGAAAGATTTTCAAAATGCAAACTTTTCAAAATATGGACCTGTCACCCTAGTGCCACAAAGATTTTCGCCCTAGTTCTAGAACAGTGATCAAAATAAGAAAATAAAAAAAATGACTGGTTTAAGTCGCAGTCTAGCGCCCTAGTGTTATAATGCCAGCACCTCATCGCTCTAGCGAGATAATAAATAAACTAAAAAAGATAAAGAGAAAGAAAAAAAGCTTATGGAGCTTTGAATTCTTTAATCTTCAATCTCTTTTTCTCTTAATTTTTTTATCTTTGATTCTCCAAAAAATTTCTCTAACTCTCAAAGAGTTATTCTCTCTCTTGCTCTCTCTGACTCTCTTTTTTTTCTCCTTTGAAATAGGCTTTTCGTCTTCTATTTATAGGCTTAAGTCTTTAAATTAAGGCAATACTTTATGTCTAAGTCAAAATAGGGTTTTCCTTTCCAGTGTCTAGCGTCATAGCCTTGACTACCCAGCATTTTGGTGCTGGCCCAATTTTCCTCTACAATTGTGGTGCTTACATTCTAACATCTTAGTTTTTTTTTTTTTGTCATTTCAGCACTGCAGCGCTGACTTCTGAGGATGCAACACTTACTTTTGCCCATGGCTTCTTATTTCTCCTTTCCAATGCTACAACTTCAATTGCAAGGTTGCGACACTGAGCTTTTAATTCTATTTTTGATTGTTTTGTCTCTTTTTCTTTAGATTTTCATCTCAATTAGCTTCAATGACTTCAAACCTATAAACTAACAATAAAGTACATAAAAATCCTAATATTCATTCTAAAAATAAATAAATGCTAAGCCTACGGAAGCTTAAATAATATGTATAATTACACCTATTAAATTCCCCCAAACTTAACTATTTGTGCATCCTAAAATCTAGAAAAATAAATAATATGTTGGTTAATGCTTAATAACTTGTCTCAAAGATTTCATATACTCTACAACTCATGAAAGACTCTAAACACCACAAAAGTTTAACATGTAAATTCAAGTACTCATTTTACCCCATATGTGATTCACTTGTTGTTTATGTGTATGTCATTAGTATCATCAGTCATTCACATCCAAATTAGTTTATACATACAAGGACTCATGCAAATTTGTCTCTAAAAGAATTTTTATTCACATTAATAAGCTTGCTTTTCATACCAATCTCCACTAATATATGTGCACACATAATTAAGGATCAAATATATCTTTATTTAGCTTGTAATGTATGGTTAGGAAGAAAGTAAGATTAAACAGATAATTTTTTACTCAATTTACACCATAAACACACATTCTTTTCCATAGATCATAAAACCTTTCCTTTAATTTCCCAAAGATCCCCTCAAACTTATTTCCTAACTTTCCTTGTTTACTTTGCTTGCTCATTCTTTCCTTTTTTTTCTTTTTTTTAAGCTAGAAGTATAGTAAAATTTATTCACATTATTTTCTTTTTCTTTTTGAATAAGTCACTATACCCTTAAATTTAAAATTTTTAACCCTTTTTTGAATAATCACAACCTATAACCTTTCTTCATTTCACTCCTTCTTCCCATGAGTTCAATAATTTTCATATAACAAAACCATTATGCTTATGGTGTAAAGGGTGTTATGAAGAAAATTTATTCAAAGGCTAAGGTGTAGATTTGGCTAACAAATAAAAATGGTTATTAGGCTCAACAGGGGTAACCAGTGATAAAAATATACATAGGATAAGCTCGAAAGGCTCAAACAATCCAAATATGGCCTAAAATCATATGTGCCCTAGAATTTCACCTTGAGTAATAATCAAACAAGTTCTAGAATGTGTGAGATTCTATATGTCCTTGTAATGCTTAAACGATCTCTAAGTAGCATACAAACTAAATGGTCCTAGCTTATATGCTGAATGTGTTTAAGAAATCAAACATAAGGCAAAACTTAACAAAAGGATTAAACATAAGAATAATTGCAATATCTATCATTTCCCAAGAGTTATATCAATCACAATCAAGTTCTTATCATAGACTAATAAACATCATACCAAACCCAAAACTAACAACTAACTAAATAAAAGAAATAATTTAACATGCAAAATATAAAATAGAAAAATAGCATGCAAAGTTAATAGATTAGACAACAATAAATTAACATAGAGAAGTGTTTCCCTCCCCTAAACTTAAGATTAACAATGCCCTTAATGGAAAAATATAAAAATATAACACTTCCTTAACAACAAAGAGCATTTAATCATCCGTCATGTCAATTGGATTGTCATCCTTGCCATTATCTTTATCCACAGATTGAGGCTATTGGGCTAAATAAGTTGGTGTGACTCAGCATTGTGGAGGTAGGAATAGATAAGTTGGTGTGACTCGACGTTATGGCACTGGAATATCATTGTTATAGTGTTGAGACCTAGAAATTTGGAGCTCTTTTTCAGCTTTTGGTATCACGGCCCTGGCTTCTGGGCATTAAGGCTCTGTCTCCTTAGTGCACGAGTTGGCACTACAACCTCAATCTTAAGTGCTGCAGCACTAACTTCTTATTTTCTTTTGGCATTGCATCACCAAGATTAGGCTCTGTAGTGTGGTCATGCTATTTGTTTTTTCAAATTATTAATTAACAACAAAAACTATTTACTTGGGTTACCTGCTAAGAAGCACTTGATTTCACGTTATGACATATTCATTTTTCATGGAGGTTTGAATAAAATGACAGACGACTTTTACCACTCAATCTCTCCTATAAGATTCTGCTTAAATCAATGTCCATTGACCTTGAAAGTCCTTTGAATTTGTGTCCTCGACTTTCACAGTTTTATAAGAAAACACCTAAGCACAGCACCGACCTTTTTAATTTAAGCTTTCTTAAAAAAAATTCAATCTTGAATGAAAGAGTAATCCCCACTAGATTAGTTTGAATTATCACTATGTCATCTTCTTATTATACCTCATCTTAGTCTTCTTTTAATACAGCTTTTCATTCTTATAAGCTTTAGGATGAAATTCATCCATATTATATAACTGTAAGAGGCATCTTTCTCTAGCTGCATGCACCACATCAATGCAAAAACAATCTTTTAATTCACTTAGAAGCTCTATTGCCTTGAAAACTTTGAAAGTCACCTTTTGGTCTTGGACTTGCATCATATGCTCTATTTTTTACACATCTATAAGTGCTTTTCTCGTAACCAAGAATGTTCTTCTGAGGATAATCAAACTCTTACGATCCTCCTATATATTAAGAATAATAAAATTTATGAAAATTAAATTTATCCACCTTTATAGTAGATTATTGTAGTAGAGTACTATAGTAATCTACTATAGCAGATTTGATATTTTTGCTTTGTTTACTTTGGATTTTTATCCCAAAAAGCTCTATTGACTTCAAGCTTATAAAATAACAATAAAGCACATAAATAGCCTAATATTCATGCTTAAAATGAATAAATGTTAAGTCTACGATTGCTTAAATAATATGTATAATATATACCCATCACTTCACAAGTTCATCTTTAATTATGCCCTTTCGATAAGTGAGAGAGCGATTAGTAAGCTGTAGTGTAACATTGGTTGGCTTTTCTTCCTTAAACCCAACTTCTTATATATAGCTAGCTGAAAGCCATAGTCTTCATGATTTGAGAGAAGGGATACAAACGTTTTAGTGAGTGGCTTTGTCAATGGAGGAGGTTCATGTAAAGTTACACTATGATTGTTCGTTGAAGGCTCTTTAGGGTTGAAAGTTATTGCAAGAGAATCCCACCAACTTCCTGGCAAGATGCCTACGGTTAAAAACCACCAACATATCAAGATCCAAATTTGAATTGGTTCATGGTCTTGGTCAGAGACCACTGTGTTCACGCAGACGGTCCAACAAAGAGGCAAAGTAGTGGTATCTTTCTTTCTATTACGAACGACACACTTCACCTGCGCCCTCCTCTTGTCCATTAGCGCTCTTGTCCAGAGCGAAGAGAAGGCAAAAAAGCATCGCCGAAGTAGCATAAGCCAGGTTAGTAATGACTCACTCACTCACCTACTCCTTATCTATCTAATAGTTTCTTCTATTGAATTCAAAAGGCAACCCGTCGCGCTGGGCTATAAGATAAGGTAGGGCTATTGTACTACTTGAATGGTAAGAAAAAGCTTACGTAAAAACTGAAAGAGTCTTGTATGTATGGTAACCCTCTCTTCTGCTATTGGTGGATTGTTGCACAGAAAGGCCGACAGAAGTAACCTTTCTTAGGTGGTAGTAATTGCGAACATATCTTATTTTCTCTTTCTTTTAGAGTGTACAGTTTGCTTGCATGCTGCCTTAGGCACATCTCTCTTTCGTTTTTTCACGCTGGCCTAATGAAAAGTCAATCTTTTAGTAAGCGTATATAAGCAGCTGTTTAGTGTATAAGCAATTCTTTAGTGGCCGCACCGAGTACGGTGGAGGTTGGTTGAAGATGATGTTACGCGGCATTTAGAACCAGCCTTGAAATGAATAAATTAGAAGGAACGAAGAAGTAAGGAAATGAGACAACTTTTTCTTGAACTATATTATAAACAGATCTTCCCCTTCCACACCAATCACGATGACAGTGACATTAAGTTAATACTGACTCCCAAGTCACATATAGCTTTACTAAAAAATTAATCTCCAATGGTATATGGAATGGTGAAACTTCTTAAATCCTTGAGCTTTAATGGTAGTTTCTTCTTCAAAATGGCATTGCACTCTTCTATCAATGCAATTATCTTAAACTCTCATAGTCTTCTTTTCTTCGATAGAATATAATTCATAAACTTAATATCACTAGGCATTTCCTCCAATGCATCAGCGAAATAAATGTTAATATGTAGCTTTTTAAGTACCTCTAAGAATTTGGAGAACTACTTGTCAAGTTTTTACTTATAAAGACGTTGGAGGAAATGAAGGTGGTAGAATGTAAAGGCCCAAGTCACCTTTTTGAATTGCTTCTTCTTTCTTTTTATGGACTTGCTCCTTTTTTTCAACCTCCAATTCTTCTTCATAGGTCTCTCCTTTAATTAGGGGTTTTCAACTGCATCGGTAACTCTTTCCACTTCTTAAGGTGATTGTTTTGCAATGTTCTGTATCCCTTTTTAAATTGACATCTATGTTGCCTGATAGAGATCCCTATGGACAGTTATTCATTGCTATGGCCAATTGACCCACTTGAGTCTCTAGAGTTTATAGTGAAGCAACTTAACTTTGTATAAAAGTTGCTTGAATCTGTGAGAGAGCCACATCATTTAAAGAAAGCTTCTTCTCTTATTGAGGTAGTGACTAAGATGGAAATCTAGGAGGATTCTTGGGCCTTGATGACTGACTTTGGTTATTGTTTCATGAAACATTAGGATGGTTCCTTTATCTTGGATTATAAAATTTTAAGTTGCGATTATCTGATTGCCTATTAAAACTTCCTATATAACGATCTATTTCTAGGCATTGTCCATTTGCATAGTTGTCTCCATAAAAATTGTAGGTAATAAATTTGCTCTTTATGACATTTACTTTAACAACATCAAATTTCTTTGACAATAAATTGACTTGAGAAACTAACAAAGTAAGTGCCTCTGAATCATAAATACTGGTGACCTTCTTTGGAACTACTCTGTCATATAGCTACTGATAGATGCTGGAAGCCATCTCCTTTAACAGATCATAAGTCTCATCTATTAATTTTCTCATTAATACACCTCTTGCAGTACTATCAACAATGGTTCTTGAGTGTTCCAACAACCCATTATAGAATATTTATACAAGCAACCATTTTTTAAAACCTCATGGCATGGACATTTTCTCAATAAATATTTAAATCTCTTTTCATGCCTCATTAAGGCACTACGAATCATACTACATAAAGGAAGTAATGTCATTCCTCATCTTTATTGTCTTGGCCGGTGGGAAGAACTTTGCTAAAACTTTATAGGCCAAGTTATCACATGTTGCAATAAAACCCAATGGTAATGATATTAGCTAGCTCTTCACCTTGTCCCTAAGTGAGAAAGGAAATAGCCAAAGTTGTATTGCATCATCCAAGACTTAATTAATCTTGAATGTATTACAATTTTTCAAGAAATTCATAATATGCTAATCTGGATCATTATTTGATAGCCCACTGAATTGTACGAATTCTTTCAACATTTAGATTATGCCTAACTTGATTTCATAGTTGTTGGCATTGATGGTAAGTGATGAGTGCATTTTATATCTATTGTTTTGAACTCCTAAGTTGGTAATTGCTCAATTTGAATAAGAATATATGGATTTTCATGTGTGTTAATGTCATTTTGTGGATTCAAGTTAACTAAGTTATTTGGGATGAAAATTCAAAGAAATTAGTGCAAAGATAACAAGTATGCTACAATAGATTATGCAGTGATGCCACAGTAGTCATTAACAGTAGTTTGCTATAGTGCTCAGATGCAACGCTAAAAAATAGAGCCTAAGCACCACAAAAACTCAGGTCTTGGCACTGTAGTGTTAAAAATCAAGGCAGTGGCACGGTGAACAGTGAAAATAAACAGTGTAATGAACAGTACAAAAAAAAACCCATTTTTGCCCTAATTTTGGGACTTGTAAAAAGATAACTAAAGGCCTTATTTAAAAAGGGGGAGAAAGCATGAAACTAGAGATAGAAGTAGAGAATTTTTACAAAGAGAGTAATTTGGAGCTTGGATATCTTGAAGACTCTTGAAGATTGAAGCCCTAAGATACATCTCTATCTAGTTTTCTCTTTTTCTATTCTTATTTACTTTAATTTAGAGTTTATATTTGTAATTTATGTTATTTTAAAAATGATTACTTTTATAAACTTTTGGATTATTGTGATTTTGTATTTGACTATAGTTTGCTAAATTGTTTATTCTAAGTTTTGATGTAGCTCTACTATATATTATTTTTGGATACTTTTAGTTGATTAATGACTATTTTTGTGTTATTCATTTATGTTTTTTTGGATTTAATGCTTCTAGTTTGATTGAAAATTTGTCTAAATGATTTAGACTTGTAGGTTGTATACTTGGGAAAGGTTAACTTATTTATTGGATTGGAAAAACATGACCTTAGCTTTTATTGAGTTGGGAGACTAATAAAACTTATGTAATCATTTAAGGGTTGTGTAATGCATGTGTAAATAGACAAGTTAGATAAGGATATCAACTTGAATATGTATGCATAGGTTCTCATTTGACATTCAGGAGAGGTAATGAGATTAAGATTGAACCCCTTGATTAATAAATTCACAAAAGTAGTTGTTAATCACTAAAACATGAAGAATATAGGGAAGGTAGAGTGAAATCAAAACCTTAGGACCATTTATCATATATCTTTCACCTCTTAATTTGTTAAATAGTTAAGTTTAGGCATTTTTAATTTCATTAATTAATTTAGTGTTAAGATAGTATAGATAAAATTAGGTTGTTAGCATCGTAGTATTTAGCATTAATTTTGAAAGATCAATCCTCGTGGGAACTATACTTATACTCATACTCATTACTTTATTACTTGCTCATGACCTGTGCACTTGTGACTTTACATATCACGTGTATTTAATTTTGTGAACAATATGTCTCTGAATGCTTGAATGAATGCCATCAATAAATGGGACTGCATAGTCTCATAGTAATATATGTTCTTAAACTTGATTTTAATTAGCCATTATATCTTGTTGATGTTGAACTTGATTTCTATCTTGATGAATTGTCAAGTTTGTTCAACAAGTGAGACTAAAAAGTTAACTATAAAACAAAAGCAAAAGGTCTGCATAATAACTGTATAACAAACATAAAAGGCCTGAATTAAGAATGAGATAGATTGGTGCTAGTATTAACAAAGATAATAAATAGTTTTCCAATAACTGTGCCAAAAACTTGTTTGTATGATTTGAAAACACAAGTGCACTTAATTAGAAATAAATAATATAATAATAAGTAGCGTATAGTTCCCACGAGAAATTATTACTAAATTTTTTAAGTACTAAAATTATGTCTTCTTATTCTTATTCAAACGATTAATAGCTCAAGCAAATAAAATCTAAACTAAATAAAAAAAAGTGGAACACAGTAAAGAAAACAACAATAAATTCACCAATATAAAAAAAAGCCTATGATTACAATTATCCCACAACACTTCACTTGAATCTTAATTACTTACCTTAATTTAATCCATCAATATGAATTATTAACCAAGAAACCTAATATCTTTACAAGTCTCTTCCAATGGTCAAGTAAAACTACCATACCTAATCAATTATTTATATTTCTATGATAATTGATTAAAGAAAGATGCATTAAGAAAATGTTCTCTAATTGGTTAATTATGACATGTAAGTATATTTCTATCTTACTTGAAACTCAAAGCTTTTATGCAATAATAATGTATTAATATATTCAAGGCCAAACATAAAAATTCTTTTTCCAAGTTTATTAAGGTTTTCCTAATCAATCTAATTAGTGATCAAGTAATTATAAGCATTAAGCACAGAATAGAATGAACAGCTCAGAATTAATTTTATAAACTAAGGGAAAGTAAATCATTTCAAGTTACAAATTGAGTTCAAATTGTAATCTTAGAAAAATAAATTAGCTCATGATGAAATCAAGAGTTTTAGAGCACATTAAATTCAACATCAAAGAGATAATAAATAAACTAAGAAAGATAAAGAAAAAAGAAAACAAGCTTATGGAGCCCTGATTTCATCATAACTTAGACGTGGAGTACTGCTCTAATTTCCTTATATTTATAGCCATAAGTCTTCAAATTAGAGCAATACTCCATGTCCAAGTTATAATAAGGTTTCCGTTTTAGTGTCTAGCATCGAAGCTTTGACTTCCTAAAGCTGTAGTGGTGGCCCAATTTTCCTCCATTATTGTAGCGCTATCCTTGAGGGCCACAACATGCACATTCTAACTTCTAAGCTTTTTCTGGTTGTTTCAGTGCTACAGCTCTAACTCCTAAGGCCACAACACTCACTTTGTACCCATGGCTTCTTATTTTTTTCATTCCAGCATTGCAACTTCAACTCCAAAGTTACGATGTTGAGCTTTTGATTCCTTTATGACTATTTTGCCTCTTTTTCTTTGGATTTTTATCCCAGTTAGTTTCGATGAGTTCAAACCTATAAAATAGTAATAAAGCATATAAAAATCCAAATATTCATATTAAAAATGAACAAATGTTAAGCTACAAAAGCTTAAATAATATGTATAATTATGCCTATCATTAGCTACTCAAGTTAATATGTTATCAAAGAAATTTAATGCTTTTGGAGAAAATGTCATAAAAAGCCAAACTATTACCTGTGATTTGTATGGAAATAACCATGCAAATGGCTAATGCCTAGAAATAGCTCAACATATAGGAAATTTGAATAGCTATAAAATAACTCCAACTCAAACTTTTGTAATTTGGAATGGACGAACTATCCTAACTTTTCATAAAGTTATAACCAAGATTAGTTACCAAGACAGATGCTCTCTTATAGAGTCAAGAAACTTTTATCCAAAGCCAAGCTGCTTCATTATGGATTCTGGAGACTCAAGTAGATCAACTGGCCATAATAATAAATTATCACCCTCTGGAATATTTGCTGAACAACAAGGAATTCAATCTAAAAGAGGATATAGAACACTGCAAAGTAATTAACTTAAGGAGTGAAAAGGAATTACCTGATGCAATTGAGAACCCCCAATCAAATGAGAGACCCTATAAAGAAGAATTAAAGGTGAAGAAAAGAAATAAGTCCATGAAGAGAAAGAAAACATGCCGAGAGCAACTTGAGTCCTTACAACCCACCGCTTTCATTCACTTAACATCTTTAAAAGCAGAAACTGTACAAACAATTCTCTAATTTCTTAGAGGTATTTAAAAAGCTCCATATCAATATTCCATTCGCTAATGCATTAGAGCAAATGCTCATTTTTATCAAGTTATGAAAGACATCCTATCGAAGAAAAAATGACTAGGAGATTTTAAGACAATTGCTCTAACAGAATAGTGCAGTGCCATTTTACAAGAAAAAAAAACTTTCACCAAAGCTCAAATATCTAAGGAGCTTCACCATTCCGTGCACCATTAGAAATGAATTTTTTTGGTAAAGCTCTATATGACATAGGAGCCACCATTAATTTAATGCTGCTATCTATATACAAGAAGTTAGGTTTGGGAAAAGCAAAGCCAACCAATGTTACATTGCTACTTGTTGAAGATGTGCTGGTAAAGGTGGATAAATTTATTTTTCCAGAGGATTTCATTATTCTTAATATGGAGGAGAATTTTCCTTGATATAGAGGAGGATCGCAAGATTTTAATTATCCTTAAAAAACCATTCTTGACTACGAGCAGAGCACTCATAGATGTGCATAAAATAGAGCTTACGATAAGTGTCCAAGACTAAGAGGTCACTTTTAAGGTTTTCAAAACAATAAAATTTTCAAGTAAGACTAAATATTGATTTGGTGGATAATGAGGTCAAAGACACTTTTATGAAACATTCTATTAAAGACTCACTTGAAGATGATGTGGTTAATGGGACCAACAGGAACACATAAGAGGTTAAGGAATATCTGAACTTATTGGAAGCTTCTCTTTGAGTTGACAGAATCAAGAATCCAACTAGAACTAAGCACAAATTTTAGAACCAAAACTATAGGGAAAGAAGATTAAAAGGTGGCAAGATAATAAAAAAATTTAGAGTGATAATTCATTCCAAGCTAGTGGGGATTACTCTTTTGTTCAAGATTGAAAACAAATTTCAAGAAAGCTCAAATTAAAAAGGTTGGGGCCACTACTTAGGTGTTTTCTTATAAAGCTGTGGAAGTTGAGGACCCAAATTCAAAGGAATTTCAAGGTCAATGGACATCAATTTAAGCAAAATCTTAGAGGAGAGATCGAGCTAGCAAAGTCCTCCTTCACTTTATTCAAAACTCCATGAATAATGTAGAAATCAAGTTAATGATATTAAATAAAGTGGGTCTTGGAAGGCAACCCAAGTAAAATAATAAATTTGTTTTTACTTAGTAATTAAAAAAAACAAGTCAATGTTGTAGCACGCGAGAAGTCAAAAAGTGAATACTGCAATACCTAAGACTGAGGCTGCAGTGCCAACTCATGCTGAAATTGGGTACCAAGGCAGAATCTCAGCTTTACAATGCCAATAAGCTAGGGTAATAGCACCAAAGGCTAAAAAGGAGCCTCAATATCCTGGTCTCAATACCACAACAATAAGATCCCAAGCCGCAGTGCTAAGTTACACCAACTTATCTAGCATCTCACCTATAACCTATGGATGAAAATGATGGCTAGGAAGATGATTCGACTAAAATTACGAACGAGTGAGCTTGCCTTTGCTATTAGGGAAGTGTTCTATTCTTATCTCTTTCTATTGAGCACAATGTTAATATTAAGCTAAGGGGAAGAGAACACTTTTCCGTGTTAATGTACTACTTTTTGTCTTATCTATCAACTTTCATGCTGTTTTTCTAATTTATGTTTTGCATGTTAATTTTTTTTTTAGTTAATTGTTAGTTCTGGATTTGGTTTGATATTTATTAGTCAATGATAAGAACTTTATTATAATTGTTATAATTCTTAGGAAATGATAGATGTTGAATTTATTTTCTTATTAGATCCTTGTATTAAGTTTTTGCCTTATGTTTGATGCCTTGAACACATTGAGCACATAAGTTAGGATCTTTTAGTTTATTTGCTACTTAGAGAATGTTTATGCATGACAATACATAAATTCTCACAATTTCTAGAACTTTTTTTATTACCACTTGAGACAAAATCCTAGGGCACACATGATTAAAGAAATGATTTTAAGCCTATGTTTAGATCGTTTGAGCCTTTTGAGACTACCTGTTTATATTTTTATCCCTAATCACCTACTTTAAGTCTAATGACTATTTTTCTTTGTTAACCACAATTACACCTTAACCATTAAATAAATTTTCCTTCATAACACCCTTCACACCATAAGTATAGTGGTCTTGTTAGAGAGTTTTAGGATTTGTTGAACTTATGGGAAGAAGAGGTGGAATGAAGAGAGGTTATATGTTTTAATTATTAAAAAAAATGTGTTGAAAATTTTAAATTTTTAGGAGTATAATGACTTATTCAAAAGAAAAATAAAAAAATAAGTATAAAGTTTATTATACTCTTAGCTTAGAGGAAAAAATAAGCAAAAAAAAGAAGTAATGGAAGTTAGGAATTATGTTTAGGGGGTGGTATCTTTGAGAAATTTGATAAAAGGTGTGATGATTCAAAAAATACAATGTGTATTTATGGTGTAAATTAAGCAAAAAAATGTCTATTTTATCTTACCTTCAGCCTAAGTCATACATTACAAGTTTAATAAAAACCTATTTGATCCTTGATTATGTGTGCATTTATATTAGTAGAGAGTGTTATGAAAAGTAAGCATATGAAATGTGAATAAATATTCTCTTAGAGATAATTTTTTTCAAATCCTTGTATGTATAAACTGATTTAAGTATGAATGATTGATAAGAATAATTTACACACACACACACGCACACCAAGTGAATCAAATATAGGGTAAGGCTAATGCATGGATTGTCATTCTAAATTTTATAGTATCTAGAGTTTCCTGTGAGTTGTAAACTTTGAGGAAATTTGATGAGCATATTTTATACTCATTATTTGGGTTTCTGTAGACTTAGCATTTATTTATTTTAAGTATGAATTTCAGACTTTTATGTGCTTTATTGTCATTTTGCAAATTTGTAGTCAAAAAAGCTCATTGAGATGAAATTCAGAATAAAACAGGGCAAAAAAGTGTCGAGAAGAGATCAAAAAGCTCAGCGTTACAATGCTAGAAGTCAAGGATGTAGCGTTGGAAAGACAAAAATCAAATTTGAAGTCAAAAGACAAGGCTGCAACCAGAAGTGGCAGAAAGTTGATGCTGTAACGCTGCTTCATGGCACCATAACAATGGGGTAATTATCGAGACAACACCATAGCGTTGGAAAGCTATGGGCGTGGCACTAGACACTCGAAAAGGAAACCCTAATCTGACTTGAACTTGAAGTATTTTCTAAACTTGAAGACGAAAGCTTATAAATAAAAGACGAAAAGTTAATTTTAAGAGGCGAGAAAAAAATCAGAGAGAGCAATAAAGAGAAATTGTTTTTTGGAGTTTAGAGCAAACTTTTAGAGAATCAAAGAGAGAAAATTAAAAGAATAAGAAATTGAAGATTAAAGAATTCAAAGCTTCATATGCTTTTGCTTCTTTTTTCTTTATCTTTCTTAGTTTTATATTATCTCTTTGATGTTGAACTTGATGTACTTTAAAACTTTTTATTTCATCATAAGCCAATTTACTTTTCCAAGATTACAATTTGAACTCAATATTTAGTTTGAATTATTTGTTCTCCCTTAGTTTATAAAGTTAATAATGAATTATTCATTCTATTTTGTGCTTAATGCTTATAATTACTTTATCACTAATTAGATCAATTAAGGAAATGTCTATAAACTTAAAATTTGAATTTTTATGTTTGACCTTAAATAGAGTGATATATGATCATTGCGCAAAAGTTATGAATTTTATGTAAGATAGAAATATACTTACATCGCACATCTAACTGTTTAGAAAGCTTGTTCTTAATAAATCTTGCTTTAATCTAATTATCATAGGAATATAGATAATTAATTAGGTAAGGTATTTTCTCTTTACCATTGGAAGAGGTTTGTGAAGATATTAGGTTTCTTGTTTAATAATTCATATTAGTGGATTAAATTAAAGGGAGTAATTAAGATTCAAATGAAGTATTGAGAAATAATTAAATCCCTAGACTTTTTAATATTGGTGAATTTATCATTGTTTTCCTTACTCTGTTCTGCTTATAGGTTTTTTTATAGTTTATATTCTATTTGCTTGCGTTATTAATCATTTGAATAAGTATAAGAAGACATAAGTTTAGTAATTAACATATTTAGTTATAATTTTTCGTAGGAACGATACTTTACCCATTATTATATTACTTATCTGCGATAAAATGCACCTGTATTTTTAAATCATACAAAAATTCCCCTATCGAAGAGGAGACTCTTCACCCATGTATAATGTATCATCTTTGAGGGGAATTCTCCAAATCAGCTCCTTCTATGCTTAAGATTTATTAATATATTTTAAATTTGAGTAAGACAAATTTGAACCAAGAACACATACTCTAACAAGAAACTATTTTCTCTAAATTCTCTTTAAAGAAAGAAACCCTATAAAACATCTTGGCAAGCCATCATTTAACTAAAGCATCGTAAGGTCATTGCTGACGACCTCATCGGTGCCTACCTCTGACTTAGTTTTTTCTATGTTTTATAAGGATTTACCATGCAGCTCTACATTTTACCGGTTCTCAGCAAGTTCTCTACTAAGTCTCATATCTTATATTGCCCGGCGCTTGATCCAAGACCCATTATTGGCATCTCTAGGCCTAGTAACATAAATTTCCCTCACCTAACAAATTCTTAACTATTTGGGGCGGCCTTGATGGGCCTAACCGAATTCAACCCCAAACAATACATTAATCAATTACTAAAAAAATTGAAAGTATTTTTATCGTGCAGGGTCATCTCATAATAATTCAGATGTTAACAAATCTATTTTATAAAACTTAATAGTGTAAATTCTGATAAAATTTATAGTATTTTATATATGTTAAATATTTAACTTATAAATTTATAGTGTTTTAACCTTTTTATATAAAAATAAGGGAAAAAGATAGTTAGACCCTCAAAACTTAAGAGAGTTTCATCTCTCTATTTTTAAAATTATCCTAAAACACTTTGTTTTGTTAAATTTTTTAATCTTTTTCACAAATATTTGCTCTTCTTTAGTACTCTTTTGGATGAAATAATACTATCATCATGTAGATCATAAAATTTTTAATATAATAGTGCTAACAGTAAGTCAAAATAAGAATGTAATTTATTGTCTAGTCGTCGAATAGGGTTTTTTTTAAAATAATTTTAAAAATAAGAAAGTAAAGCTGCTTTTTAGTTTAAATTTTAAGAATTGAAATGTCTTTATTTCATATAAAAATAAAAATAAAGATAGTACCCCTAAAATACTGTTGCTAAAACTCACCTCGTCATTATTGGCGTTATTGTTGTTACACTACGGAATAACTTTTCACTAACAAATCAGTAAACGTAACAATACATATTATTATCCTAATTTTGCTCGTTGAATTACTTGAAATACCCCTAACCATAACGGCTATTTTATATTAGGGATAGCAAAATGCCCCGCATGGATAGGGCCTCATGGGACCTTGCCCTAAATAGGGTAGGGATGGAATAATTTTTGTAAAAATAGAGTAGGGTATAGAGAAAAATTATTCGCCGAATTATTAATGGGGCAGGGATGGGATTAAGCATCCTTGCTCCGCATCTCATTTTATATAAATATGCTTAATGTAATTTTTAGTATATAGTTATAATGTATTTAATTGGGCTCCTAAGAAATATTTTAATAATATAATTTTATTAATGAAAACTAAAAATATTTAACAAAAAATATAAAATATAGTATTAAAGGTTTTTATTTTTTAATTGAGCCGTCAATCATCATTAATTTTATTTTCTCAAGACTGTTATCAAACTTGCTTAGTTGATCTCTTTGTTCTCTCATAAAACTTACTCTCTCATCTCGGGTAAAAAATTTAAAAATACAATAAAATCAATTTTGGTAGCATCTGAATCTGCATTTAGTACAAATGGTAGATTTGTAAGTCCTCATTGTAACAGATTACCTCCAAAGACATTAGAAGTTTTGATGTTTGCTCAGTATTATTTATGAAAAAATTAAAGGTATGACATATAATTATTTATTATTATAAAAAATTTAATTTTTTATTTTATTTAATTTCAATCAACTTGTTCCTATATGATTTGTTTTTATTATTTAGTTTAGATGCAAGTTCTTTTACAAAAACTCAATATCACACATTTATTGGAGATATTGATAGAGGTAAAATTTAGTCTTATTTCTTGTAAATTTAATTGTATTAAACTATTTATTACATTATCTTAAAGAAATTAATAAGAAGCTAAAAATAGTTTATTTGATTTTAGCAAGGAAGTCTCAATTTCATGACTTTTAATGAGAGAAGATGAAGTAATTAATAAGAATATCAATGATATTAGGCTCTAGAATATTATTTAATTTTTTATTTTATTTATTATTTACTTAAAATATATTTTTTATTCATATTATTTAAAAATATTATAATATTATTCTATCTTGTTAATTTAATTTATTTTTATTATAATATAAATTAATTTTATATTATTAAAATTTGTAAATATAAATTAATTTAATATTAATAAAAATAAGAAATTGAACGAAAATAGAGAAATCATTTCTTAAATAGAGATTCTTTATCCCCTCGTTAAATTTTTATAAAAAATAAAATAGAGATGAAACTTAGAATAAAAAATAAATCGGTATATAAAAAATGCCTTCCTGCCCAAATCCTGTCTGATTGCCATTCCTACTTTATATTCGCGTACAATTTTTCTAGTATATTATATTTTGAGGGCATGCAATTGCATGTTCAAAAACTTAAGAGAGGGAGCCACAGTGAAATTGAATGATGAAAAAAAGTAAATAACTGAAAGGAGAGAGAGAGAGAGAGGCTTAGCAATAAATGAGAGAATGAAGATGAGCTAGAAATTGCAAGTGAGGCATTAACGGGGGAAGACAAGGCCATTAAATATGGCACTTTTTCTCAATCATTGAATTAATTTAATAGTTGAGATTTAATGATATAATCTGATGGTTGAGGTTCGATGATATAGATATGTACAACAGTTCAATTGAAAAATATCAAAAATTTCTCTTAATACTTAATTAAATATAAAATAAATTTTTTAAAATTAAATTATAAAAAAATACTCATTTATGATATTAAAAAATTAAAGATAATATTATATTGTATATTATAATTTTAATTTTAATAATATTAAATTTTATAATTATGATTTTAATTTTAATTACGTTAAATATTATAAGTTTAATTTTAATTTTATTTTAATTAATTTAAATTATTTTAATTTTAAATCTAATTTTAATTTTGATTTTAATTACGTTAAATGTTATCATTTTAATTCTAAAATTTATTTCTATTACATTAAATATTATAATTTTAATTTCAATTTGAATTTGAATTTAAATTATGTTAAATGTTACAATTCTAATTTTAATTTTAATTATCTTAAAATTTTATAATTTTAAATTCAATTTTAATTTTAATTACATTAAATGTTATAATTTCAATTCTAATTTCGATTTCAATTACGTTAAGAGTTATAATTTCAATTCTAATTTTGATTTTAATTTCAATTATATTAAATGTTATAATTTCAATTTCAATTACATGAAATATTATAATTCTAATTTCAATTATGTTAAATATTATATTTCTAAATTCATTTCGATTTCATTTATATTAAATGTTATAATTTTAAATTCAATTTCAATTTCATTTACGTTAAAAGTTATAATTCTAATTTCAATTATGTTAAATTTTATAATTCTAATTCTAATTTTAATTATATAAAATATTATAATTCCAATTTTAATTTCACTTACTTTAAATATTATAATTCGAATTTTAATTTTAATTTTAATTACATTAAAATTATAATTTCATTTCTAATTTCAATTTAAATTTAAATTAAATATTAAATATTATAATTTCAATTCTAATTCTAATTTTAATGACATAAAATAATATAATTTCAATTTCAGTTTTAAGTACGTTAAATGATATAATTCTAATTTTTATTTTAATTACGTTAAACACTATAATTTCAATTTCAATTTAACTTCAATTATGTTAAACGTTATAATTCCAATTCTAATTTTAAACTCAATTTCAATTACGTTAAATATTATAATTTTAATTTTAATAATATTAAATGTTATAATTCTAATTCTAATTTCAATTTTAATTACGTTAAATCTTATAATTTCAATTTTAGTTTCGTTAAATGTTATAATTCTAAATCCAAATTTAATTTGATATTGTATAATTGGTTTATATTTAAAAAAATATTTTTAAAAATAAATTAATTAAATGATAAAAATTTGAAAATATAATCTATAACTGTTGCTGGAAACAGCGGTCGACCGGTGGCTAGATGTCATTTTTCGATAATACTTCAGCGGTAAAAAAATATCAAAATTTATATCATAGAACTCTATTTTTCTTAATCTACATAATTGTGAGTCATGTTTTACCCAAAAAAAGATTAAAAAATACAAAATGTAGTGATAAGGGGTGGTGGTGTCAAATGATAGGGCGGTGACTTGCACCACCCATACCTATGGACAGATCGTCGATCTATCTATAGATTGAGGTAATGCAAGTCACTGCCCCATCATTGAATAGCGAGCAATGAAGGCCGCCGCTTCTCACCACTATATTTTGTCATCTTCTAGTCTTTTTTCTTCTAAAAATGCCCCCACCATTATGTAGATTAAAACAAATAGACTCTAATGCCTTAAAATATGATCATTTTTATGTTAGAGACTCGCCGAAAAATAACGTTGGTTGTCATCTTCGATAATAGTTACATATTCTTATTTTAATAATTTATCATTTAATTTAATTTTTTGTAAAAATATTTTTAAAAATATTACCAATTATACAATGACACGTGTTATTTTGTGCCACATTCTAATTTTTAATTTAAGTCTATGGTTAAATTATTTTTTTATCTTTTTACCATTAAAATTAACGATAAAAGTTAATAGATTAAAAAATTTTGGATATTTTATCTCTATTTGAGATAAAGTTGTATTTATGACTTAAATATTGAGGTAAATTTATTGTTATCCCTTAAATCTTATAATTCAGATTTCAGTTTTAATTTTAATTACGTTAAATGTTATAATTATAATTTTAATTTTAATTTTAATTTTAATTTTAATTTTAATTTTAATTAGGTTAAATAATTTTAATTCTAAATTTAATTTCAATTTTGATTTTAATTACATCAAATGTTATAATTTGAATTCTAATTTTGATTTCAAATACGTTAAATGATATAATTTCAATTCCAATTTCAATCTCAATTACGTTAAATGTTATCATTCCAATTTTAGTTTCAAATTCAATTTTAATTACGTTAAATGTTACAATTTTATTTTCAATTTTAATTAATTTAAATGTTATAATTTTAATTTCAATTATGTTAATTATTATAATTCAAATTTTAATTTTAATTACATTAAATATTAATATTCCAAATTCAATTTCAATTTCAAGTACATAAAATGTTATAATTCTAATTATAATTTCGATTTCAGTTACATTAAATGTTATAATTTCAATTATAATTTTAATTTCAATTATGTTAAATATCATAATTTTAATTTCAATTTCGATTTCACTGACATTCAATGTTATAATTGTAATTCTAATTTCTATTTTAATTATTTTAAAGTTATAATTCTAATTTCTATTTCTATTATGTTAAATGTTATAATTCGAATTCTAATTCTAATTTTAATTACATAAAATATTATAATTCTAATTTCAATTTCAAATACATTAAATGTTATATTTATAATTCCTATTTCAATTTTAATTTCAATTATATTAAGCGTTATAATTTCAATTTCAACTTCAATTACGTTAAACATTATAATTCTAATTTTAATTTCAACTTTAATTACATTAAATGTTATAATTCCAATTTCAATTATAATTTAAATTTCAATTATGTTAAATGTTATAAATTCAATTTTAATTTTAATTACGTTAAATATTATAATTCTAATTCTAATTTCAATTACGTTAAATGTTGTAATTTCAAACCCACTTTCAATTTCAAGTATATAAATGTTATAATTCCAGTTCTATTTTTTATTCAAATTTCACTTACGTTAAATGTTATAATTTTAATTTTAAATTTAAATTAAATTTTAATAAAGTTAAACGTTATAATTAAAAGTTCAATTTAGATTTCAACAAATCTGAAATTGGAAGTTAGAAATATATTTTGGATTTGTTATATATTGTTTGCAGCAAATCAGTAATTGGAAATTATAAATATATTCTTGAAAATTAGAAATTTGTTTGTGAATTATTTATTTTAGAAATTGAAATTTTGAATTTGTTATATATTTTTGAAATTAAGAGTTGGAATGTTAAGATAGATGCCTTGAAAATTAAAATATATATATATATACCCAAAATATAAAAACACCCCAAAAAAAGTAAAGATTAAAAGTTAAAAACAACCCAAAAATTTTAATTTAGCTTAATTAAAATATTTTGTTATAAATTTTTAAATTTAAATTTTATTTTTAATTTTAATAAAAAGTGGTTAATTGAATATTAATTATTCATTAACTTAGAACAAGAATTACTATTTTAAGTATGAAGTTAAATAAAATTTAATAAGAAATTAAAGATTAAATATCAAAATTTAAATTTAAATACCACATGATGTCCTTTGGTGACGTCACGTGGCGAGGCTTTTTATGTTAACCATAGTTATTTAAGACACATATAAAATATCATCTCTTTGTATTATATTATATTTTTTGTGAAGTTAAATACAAACTTACAATTTATAAATAAGTAAAAACACCATCTTATATTTGTGGGTGAGAGGTACAAAAGTAAAAGCACGTCCTACATTAAGTGGGATATAATATACAATAAGTTGTGGATGTAAAAAGTGAAAACATGTTACATGATATAAGAAAAAATTATTTTATGAATGTCCTAAACAAGGGATTAACTACAGTACAGTCGGCTGTCCATACAACTAGCTGATGTCAACTAAGGTGACCGACAATCTTAGATATTGCATGTTATTTTGACTTTTATTATAAAGGCCCCTCTATTAATTAAATTATAAAAATATATTTTGACTCAATTAAGTAAAAAAAAATTAAAAAAAGAAAATAATGTTATTATAATTTTTTTTGATAAATCAAACATATTTTATATAAAAATTTGTAAACATAAATTAAATATTATTCTAATGATAATGACCAATAAAAAAATAAAAAAAATACATATAAAATTTTTTTAATTTCAATTAAATAAAATGTTATAATTTCAAATTTAATTTATATTTTAATTCTATTAAATGTTATAATTTTAATTTTAATTACGTAAAATATTATAATTTTAAATCCAATTTCGATTACGTTAAATGTTATATTTCAATTTTTAATTTTAATTATGTTAAATATTATAATTTCAATTTTAACATAACATAGTTACATAGTAAAGTGAAAAGCATGACGAGAATTCTCAACCCGAGATGTTAGAATGTACAAAATCAATGGGTGTTAGAGCTACTACAATTGTATTAACAAATTGAAAAAAATGCTGGATCAAGAAAAGGGGGTACTACGAGTCCTCTGCCCCACGCATCTAACCAGTTTGCGTGGTTCACTAGTTCCACCGACTAGACCTTTAGAGTAATTCAGTCGATATAGGGGTGTGCTTGAAGCAGGGAGTGTGCTATCCCTATTGGGCTAGGCCCTCCCCATAAGACCCCACCGTTGGGGTTTAATGTAACTAAAGTTAGAGTTAGAATTGAAATTATAAAATGTAATATAATTAGATTTGCAATTATAAAATTTAATGTAATTGAAATTAAAATTATAATTAGATTTAAAATTATAACATTTAACTTAAATGAAATTGAATTTAAAAATAGAATTAGAATTATAATATTTAATGTAAGTGAAATTGAATTTAAAATTGAAATTGAAATTATTACATTTAACGTAATTGAAATTGAAATTATAACATTTAACATAACTAAAATTGAAATTAGCTTTGAAATTATAAATTTTAAAGTAATTAAAATTGAATTTAAAATTAGAATTAGAATTATAATATTTAACATAAGTGAAATTGAATTTAAAAATAGAATTGGAATTATAACATTTAATGTAAGTTAAATTGAATTTAAAATTAGAATTGAAATTATAATATTTAATGTAAATAAAATTAAAATTAAAATTGAAATTATAACATTTAACATAATTAAAATTGAAATTAGAATTAAAATTATAAAATTTAATGTAATTGAAATTGAATATAAAATTACAATTAGAATTATAACATTTAACATAAGTGAAATTGAATTAAAAATTAGAATTAAAATTATAAGATTTAACGTAATTGAAATTAAATTTAAAAATTGAAATTGAAATTATAATATTTAGCGTAATTAAAAGTGAATTTAAAATATAACATTTAACGAAACTAAAATTAAAATTAGAATTAAAATTATAATATTTAACATAATTAAATTTAAAATTATAGCATTTAGCTTATGTTCCCACTAACTGTTAGATGTTGCATTTCACTTAACATACAACAGGTAAATAGTAAAAAAATATAGTATACCAAGTGAAAACACGTGGTTTTTTGTAATTAATTTTTTTTAGTATATATAAAAATCATACGTACATAGAATACTTATAAAATTAGAATTCATCGTATTAAATCACATATTTTCAATGGTAATCGACAATGTACTAAGAATGTAAAGGTGGAGATAATAGCAAATGATAGGAAAATATGATATATTAAGTGGGAATATTTAGTATGTTAAGTGGGAACATATAGCATATTAAGTAGGAACGGTTAATATGTTAAGTGATAACATATATTATATTAAGTGAGAACATTTAATATGTTAAGTGAAAACATTTAGTATATTAGTGTGGGAACACGTAGTATATTAAGTGAAAACATTTAGTATGTTAAGTGGGAACACGTAGTATATTAAGTGAGAACATTTAGTTTGTTAAGGGGGAACATTTAATATACTGAATAGGAACACGTAGTATATTAAGTGGGAACACGTAATATATTAAGTGAGAATACATAGTATATTAAATATGAATATTTAGTATGTTAAGTGAGAACAAGTAATATATTAAGTGGGAACATGTAATATATTGAGTGGGAACACGTAATATATTGAGTGAAAACACGTAGTATATTAAATGATAACATTTATTATGTTAAATGGGAACAATTAGTATATTAAGTGGGAACACGTACTATATTGAGTATGAATATTAAGTATGTTAAGTAGGAATAAGTAGTATATTAAGTGGAAACACGTAATATATTGAGTGGGAACACGTAGTATATTAAATGAAAACATTTAGTATGTTAAGTGGAAACAATTAGTATATTTAGTGAAAACATGTAGTATAGTAAGTGGGAACACGTAGTATATTGAGTGAGAACACGTAGTATATTAAGTGGAACACATAGTATATTGAGTTAGAACACGTAGTATATTGAGTAGGAATACGTTGTATATTGATTGAGAACACGTAGTATATTAAGTGAAAATACGTAGTATATTGAGTGGGAACACATAGTATATTGAATGGGAATATTTAGTATGTTAAGTGGGAACAAGTAGTATATTAAGTGAGAACAAGTAGTATATTAAGTGGAAACACGTAGTATATTAAGTGGGAACACGTAGTATATTAAGTGAGAATACGTAATATATTAAGTGAAAATATTTTTTATGTTAAGTGGGAACAAGTAGTATATTAAGTGATAACACGTTGTATATTAAGTGGGAACACGTAATATATTGAGTGAGAATACGTAGTATATTAAGTGGGATCACGTAGTATATTGAGTGAGAACACGTAATATATTAAGTAGGAACACGTAATATATTGAGTTGGAACACGTAGTATATTAAGTGGGAATACATAGTATATTGAGTAGCAACACGTAATATATTAAGTGAAAACACGTAGTATATTAAGTGAAAACACATAATATATTGAGTGAGAACATGTTGTATATTAAGTGAGAATATTTAGTATGTTAAGTGGGAACAAGTAGTATATTAAATAGGAACACGTAATATATTAAATAAGAACACATAGTATATTAAGTGGGAACACATATTATATTGAGTGAGAATACATAGTATATTAACTGAGAACATATAGTATATTGCACTTATACTTTGTGTTCCCACTCAATATACTAAGTGTTCCCACTTAATATACTACTTGTTCTTACTTAACATACTAAATGTTCCCACTTAATATACTACGTGTTCCCACTTGATATACTATTTGTTCTCACTTAACATACTAAATATTTCCACTCAATATACTACGTGTTCTCACTCAATAAACGACTTGTTTCCATTTAACATGCTAAATATTCTCACTTAATATACTACGTGTTCACACTCAATATACTACGTGTTCCCACTTAACATACTACTTGTTCCCACTTAATATATTACGTGTTTCCACTTAACATACTAAATGTTCCCACTTAATATATTACGTGTTCTCAGTTAATATACTACGTGTTCCCACTCAATATACTACGTATTTTCACTCAATATACTACGTGTTCCCACTTAATATACTACTTGTTTCCACTTGTCATACTAAATGTTCCCATTTAATATACTATGTGTTTTCACTTAATATACTACGTGTTCCCACTCAATATTCTAAATGTTCCCACTTAATATATTACGTGTTTCAACTTAATATGATACATGTTCCTACTTAATATACTAAATATTTCTACTTAATATACTAAATATTTTCACTTAATATACTACATATTTCAACTTAATATAATACGTGTTTTCACTTAAATACTAAGTGTTCCTACTTAATATATTATGCATTCTCACTTATAAAATTATCATTTTTGTTGTAGGAGTGTCGCCAAAAAAATGTTCGCTAGCTGATTACCATTTTTTCAACGACGGTGGCAGGTTTTTTAATTATTAATTAATTATTTTTAAATATATTTATTATAATTATAAACCAATTGTAGGATGACACATATAATTTTGTAACTAATCAGTGTTTGACACGTGTTACTTTATTAAAAAATATTTATTTATTACTTTTTTAAAATTATATTAAATTATATAAACGAATTAAATTGTGCCATGTATTTAATAACAATGAACGAGTGAGATTTTGCCACGTGTCTAAGGTTAAATGACAAATAATGAAGGTAAAGTTGTAATTGTCTATTAAAGCTAATATTTTCATCTAATTTGACGGCAAAGATTAATGGATATGATAAACTTACGTATTTTATTCATAACTAGGAAAATGTTATAAATTAGCCTAAAACATTAAGGTAAATTTGAACTAATCCCTTATAACATTTAGATGAAAAGAAATTGGAATTGGAATTATAATGTTTAACGTAATTGAAATTAAAAACATATTTAAAACTGAAATTAGAATTATATTATATTATGTCACTAAAATTAAAATTGAAATTGAAATTATAACATTTAACATTTATTAAAATTGAAATTGGAATTATAACTTTAACATAATTGAAATTGAAATTAAAATTAAAATTATAACATTTAACGTAATAGAAATTAAAATTGAAATTGAATTATAATATTTTATGTAATTAAAATTAGAATTAAAATTGAGTTTGGAATTATGACATTTAACATAATTGAAATTAAAATTTTATTTTTTAATATAATTGAAATTGAAATTAATTTGAAATTATAACATGTAAATAAAATTGAAATTGGAATTAAAATTATAACATTTAAACGTAATTAAAATTAAAATTATAACATTTAATGTAATTAAAATTATAATTATAATTATAACATTTAACATAATAGAAATTAAAATTGAATTATAATATTTTATGTAATTAAAATTGAATTAAAATTATAACATTTAAGATAATTGAAATTAGAATTTTATTTTTTAATATAATTGAAATTAAAATTAATTTGAAATTATAACATGTAAATGAAATTGAAATTGAAATTAGAATCATAACATTTAACGTAATTAAAATTAAAATTATAAAATTTAATGTAATTGAAATTGGAATTGTAATTATAACATTTAACGTAACGAAAATTAAAATTGAATTATAATATTTCATGTAATTAAAATTAGGATTTAAATTAAAATTGGAATGATAACATTTAACATAATTGAAATTAGAATTTTATTTTTTTAACATAATTAAAATTGAAATTAATTTGAAATTATAACATGTAAATGAAATTAAAATTGAAATTATAATTATAATATTTAACGTAATTAAAATTGAAATTATAACATTTAATGTAATTGAAATTTGAATTTTAATTCTAACATTTAACGTAATTGAAATCGGAATTGAAATTAGAATTATAACACTTAAGTAATTGAAATCAAAATTATAATTGAAATTATAACATTTTAACATAATTAAAATTGGAATTATAACATTTAATGTAATTGAAATTTGAATTTTAATTCTAACATTTAATGTAATTGAAATTTGAATTTTAATTCTAACATTTAACGTAATTGAAATCGAAATTAAAATTTGAATTTTAACACTTAAGTAATTGAAATCAAAATTATAATTGAAATTATAACATTTTAACAAAATTGAAATTGGAATTGAAATTGTAACATTTAACAAAATTCAAATTGAAATTAAAATTAAAATTAGAATTATAATATTTAACGTAATTGAATTTGAAATTGTATCATTTAATATAATTGAAATTATAACATTTAACTTATTTAAAATCGAAATAAAAATTATTTAACCTAATTAAAATTGAAATTAGAATTTAAATTATAATATTTAACGTACTTAGAATCGAAATTGAATTTAGAATTATAGCATTTAACATGATAGGAATTAAATTTAAAATTAGAATTGAATTTGAATTTGAAATTATAACATTTAAACTAATTGAAACTAAAATCAGATTGTAATTGTAACATTTAATAAAATTAAAATTGAATTTATATTTCAAATGTAACATTTAATGTACTTAATGTAATTGAAATTAAATTTAAAGTTAAAATTAGAATTATAACATTTAACGTGCTTAAAATTATAATTTAAATTACATTTAGAATTACAATATTTAACGTACTTGGAATTGAAATTAAAATTAGATTTAGAATTATAACAATTAATGTAATTGAAATTAAAAATTGATTTGAAATATAACATTTAATGTAAATGAAATTAAAAGTATAATTAGAGTTATAATATTTAACGTAATTAAAATTAAAATTAGATTTGAAATTATAACATTTAATGTAATTACAATTGAAATTGAATTTCAATAACATTTAACGTAATTGAAATTAAATTTAAAATTTAAAATTTGATTTATAATTATAACATTTAATGTAGTTAAAATTAAATTTGAAATTTGATTTTAGAACTATAATATTTAACATAATTGAAATTAATATTGAATTTGAAATTATAACATATAACGTAATTAAAATTAAAATTGGAATTGGAATTAGAATTACAATATTTTACATAATTAAAATTAAAATTAGAATTAGATTTATAATATTTAACGTAATTAAAATTAAAATTTGAATTAGAAATATAACATTTAACGTAATTAAAATTAAAATTAGAATTATAACATTTAACATAATTAAAATCGAAATTAGAATTGAAATTATAACATCTTACGTAATTGAAATCGATATTGTAATTAAATATAATATTTAAAGTAATTAAAATTGTAATTGTATTGAAATTGTAATATTTAACATAATTAAAATTGATATTAAAATTATAACATTTAACATAATTGAAATTAAAATTCAAATTGTAATATTTAATGTAATTAAAATTGACATTAAAATTATAACCTTTAACATAACTGAAACTGAAATTAAATTTAGAATTATAACATTTTATATAATCAAAAATAAAATTAGAATTAGAATTACAATATTTAACGTAATTAAATTTAAATTTTAAATTAGAATTAAAATTATAAAATTTAATGTAATTGAAATTAAAATTGGATTTGAAATTATTAACATTTAACGTAATTAAATTTGAAATTAAAATTAATTTTAGAATTATAAAATTTAACATAATTTAAATTAAATTAAAATTAGAATTAGATTTATAATATTTAACACAATTAAATTTGAAATTAATTTTAGAATTATAATATTTAACCTAATTGAAATTAAAATTTGAACTATAGCATTTAATGTAATTGAAATTGGATTTGAAATTATAATATTTTACGTAATTAAAATTATAACATTTAACATAATTAAAATATAAATTGAATTTAAAATTATAACATTTATTATAATTAAAAATAAAAGTTTTTGGTATGTATTTTGTCTTTATTTTTTTATTGATTGTTATCATTGAAATAATATTTAATTTATATTTATAAATTTTTATATAAAATATATTTTATTTTTTTAAAATAAATATTATAATAAAATTATTTTCTTTTTATTAATTTATTTTTAGACTTAAATGATTTTAAATTTTTATTATAATTATATGTGTTAATTATATTAATATAAAAAAATTTATAAAAAAAATTAGAATAACCGATAATATTTTATATTACCAATCATTTTAATTACATTAACCAACTATATTACACAACCAACTGCACTATAATTTAACGCATTAAATATATATTGCTGAGCATACAAGGTTACTTAATTGTTTGCGTTTATAGCTGCAATTGTCTTTTGCTCTTGCCCTCAACCCTCTTCATTACTCTCTCTCAATCTGTGCAGTAAATTAATGTAAGGCAAAGATTAAAATTTTTTCTATAAAAACTTTTGAAGTAATATTATAATTTTTAAATATTATCTTAATTTTTTATTTATAAACAAAAGCTTATTAAATTATAAAATAATATAAATTTTAAAATATTATTAAAATATTTTATTATTTAATAATTATTTAATACATAATAAAAATTTTAAAATAATATTTAAAACCACATCATTATTTAAATTTTTATAATTTTTTATAAAAAAATAATTTTACACTTTTTAAGTATTATCTTAATATTTTTATTTTAAATATATTAATTAATTATTAAATAATAAAATAATATAATAAATAATTTTAAAAATTATATTATTTTATTATTTAATACATTAATTTAAAATAATAATTAAAAATATAATATTATTATCTACAAAATTTTGAGATAACATTCAGAACTATAACTTACTTTTTTACAAAATTTTCACCGCGTGTCCACGACCATGGTTTTTTCTTTTTAATTGAACTCAAAACATAATTAGACTGGCAGGAAATGCCAATTACGGGGATGATATTAGATTCTGATCACTGTCGTTACTTCGTAACTGTAGCATGTTAAACTCAGAAGTGAGTTGGGATGGATTTCTGAATGACATTGAGCTTGCTGATGAGATCTCTGCTGCTGCTCCTGTTATTGTGGACATTGGATGAGTGGTAGGAGGAAAACTCATTGTTGATGGTGAAGGTTCCTTCATTGATGATGGGTTTGATGAGGACGATGATGGGGTTCTAATTGGTGGTGGTGGTGCTGCACAAACTGGGATCACTGATCTAATTTGAACTGCTGGGGCAATCCTTTGTGGGTTAGAACATCCAGTGTACATTGCCTTTGCCATCACGGGAGTCGGGGTAATTCGAGATGGATTTAAAGACCCATATAACCTATTACTAATCTGGTTTGTGCTATCAAACATGGTAGTCTTAAGCTTACTAGTATCGGGTTGAAGAAATGCCTTGTATATAGAACTTTTTGCCCCATAGACAATACTACTTGAATTTGAACTGCTTGAAATTGAACCCTCCTTGTCAATAGGTTTGTTGATGGTATCTTGCTTCTCACAAAGCCATTCTTCCCCATCCCTTTGACGCTCTTCAAGTTTGGCTACTGAGGTCTCTTGCATTTTCACTTGTGAGTTAATCCTTACTTGTACTGGGGTAGGCCTATTTGATGGGAAGAGTGATGGATGAATTTCTGAACCTGAAGTCGGTGGCAAGATCTTTGAAGTTGCTCTAGGTAGTGGTGGAGGAAGAAGAGATACAAAGCTGTTTTTATGTTTGTGTTGAAACATCTAAAGCAGAATCCATCAACTTATCCAAGACCCTCCATTGTTGATACTGTAAAGAGTTACTTGAGGTTGAAGAAGATGCAGAGCTATTGTCTCTATAATTCCTAACAAATCTTTTTCTTGCTTGGATTTGATGATCCCTCCTTCTAGCATTTCTGTTGTCATATTTGGCTCTGAAATTTGAGAGAACCCCTGCCACAATTGCCTGATCCTGTTCCTCACGATTGTCTGTTTCTTTATTTGTCAATGAATCCAAGTTTGGCACTGCACATATATGGATGTATCTTCATCATGCTAAAATACAAAGGCCGAATATGAGAAACAATCTAAAAAAATTGGAAATCAGAACGTACTTCTTTTCAAGGCAGACCAAGCTGCAATAGCAGCTTTCTTCTCAGCTTGCTTCGTTGTCTTAGCAGGCTCGCCAGTAAAGTTCATTCCAGCAAGCTCTACAGTACAAGTGAAGATTGAGACATGACCAGGACCTGATCTTACAGTAGTATATACAGGGAGGTTCAGACCAGCCCTGTGAGCAGTTTCTTGAAGAAGATTCTTGTAAATTCCAGTCTCATCCTTCATCATAATACCAAACAGTATAAATAGAATAAGATGATAGAAATCGAAGACAAGATAACATGCTTTTTTATTTTTAGTCTCTTAACCAATCAAGAAAGCCAGAAAATAAGTTATAATTGTTGCGGATATCAAGCCATACTCTTCAATTTGACATTCTTATGGCATCAATTAAACTACAGCCTTGATACTCATTTTATTTTATGCGCAGCGAAAAATTATAACTCATACAAGATATATGTAGTTCGGCCCAAACTATAAGATCAACATACCAATAAAGATAAAAAAAATAAACCAATCAACAAGATATAAGATATATATGGTTCGGCTCAAAATTGCTTACGTCCACGGAGGATCCATGATCCAACTTCTTATTATTGAAATAGATCACTAAGTATCTTCTTACATCATCAATGATCCCACGAGACCTCTTAGAATCTCCCATAGAGACCTCTAAGTATTTATCATTGATCACCATGACTTCCTAAGACCTCTTAGTATCTCTTTATAAGAGATTTTTATAAGGAACATAAGAATAGCCCGAGCATCTAAGTCAAAAAGATCTATGATGTTTCTTTTATTCACTTAAAAACCAAAAGAAAACACTCCCCAAAGGTTACACCCTAGCGCACCACGCATTTAGTGCTTACCTAACTCCTCTATTCTCTTGGTTACATCTTGAAATCTTAAATGCATATCTTTCTCTTGTGTTTAGAAGGGTTTATATAGTGAATAAAACACATTTAGAAACTCTAAACTTAATTGGAATAAGAGTCCTTACTTGTAAAAGTCCTAATCTCATTTAAAGAAGTCAATTGAGCGAAAATAGGAAATACCCTAAAGTAGCCACGTAAATAGTAACATCGTGAACAGTTCCACCGTAAACAGTACCTCTGCACGCAACAGTGCTCGTCATAAACAGTGTGCTGCATGAACAGTACGCATTCTTTTTGCTTCTCCTTTATATATTCAATGCGTATTTGACTTTATAATGACTTTGCTTTTGATATTCATCTCAATTCTTGTCCCTACAAAATTATTGAATCACCAATTTTTAATAATAATAACTTACAAGAACTCTTGCACTTAAAGACTATGAAGGACCTCTTGTAGAGAGCACATTAAGAGCTATTTCGGCGGCTGCATGCTCAGCTTGTCTTAATGTAGAACAATAGCTAGGACTTTCAAAGATCTTACCATTGAAATTGACTGAAGCTTTGAACCTTGGTGCATGATCAGGTCCTTCTCTGATGCAAGCATAAGAGGCTTCTTTGCGCTAATTCCTGTAGTTGATTCTTGTACATATCTGACATGGAGATCAAAATCATTCCAAAGAAGAAAAATGAAAGTCAGGAGATCATACCAAACCAATAGAGAGAAAGAAGAAAAATGAACTTAACTATTGAAGGCAAATAGGATAACATCAAGGAACTCACCTACTTTTACCTGATTTCTCACTACTAGTCCTACTATATTGACATGGAAGTTTTGCCTCTCAAGGCAAAATCATCAGACGAAAAAGAAGACAGTGAAGTGAAAAATGTTAAAATGGAGCTTTAAGCTAAAGGGTTTTGGTTATGGAGGTCAATTACCATTTGTTATTTTTTCTTTTACCTTCGATATAAAAATAGAATAGGATCCCTTCACAGTTTAGAACTTTGAAAACTTTCTCAATAGAGCAGCACAGTTTTTTAGCAAATGAAAAGCCAAGAATTACAGTTGGTAGATAGATATTGTGGGGACTGGGGATAGTTTTAAATTACAGAGCACTCCTGTGTTTTCTGAATATAACAATAACAAATAGAGCCTTTGAGGTTTTTGGTTTTGTAAAATAACACAACACAACGGTTTTGTAAAATAACACAACACAACCTTGAATGTGGCAGAGTCTTTGTTGTTGACTGGACAGATACCTCCGTGCCTTCGACTTTCAGATTATTATATAATTAATTAACTGTTGTCTTGTTCATATGGGATCAATCCCATGTGAGCTCGGTCTTTGTTGATTGTTCACAACTTGTTTTGTCTGGTCTTCAATTGAGCCTAACAATGACTTGCTACACAAGTAAACCAAATTCTATTCAATTAGATTCACTAACTTAATTATCAATATAGAATTAGGTTAGGGAAAGGGGCTGACTAAAATTTTAGGAAATCAAACACCACCATTCCTTCTAATGACACTAACTGAATCCACAAATTCAAGACAATTAGATACTAGCTAATTCCACAAAGACAAAATCACAACCAAAAGAAGCTCACTCATACAACAACAGACAGCATTCCTTTCTTGGAAAGCACAATGCCCAAATAAACACTGTCAAACACCCTGTCAAAACCAAAGTTCCACATATTGCACATGAGATTTGTGGAAGTTGAATGACTACGTATAAAACCACAAGTATTGCATTCTTAACCACCAAACCAGTTCCTCTTCCACCTCCTACAGTCATTTATCACACAGCTTCAGCTATGACTGCCTATTCTCAGTTGTCAAGTTCTGCCGCTAGTACCACTCCCACCTGCCCGGTTTGATTCGATTCTAGCAGCCAATGCAGTAATTTCAGGTGACATCTCCCAGCTTCCACTTTTTCTTCCCCAACTAGATCGCCTGGGGTGTATTCCAACACGATCTACTTCCTCTACTGTAGTCCTTATATCTGGGGATACCTCAGCTAATTCACCATCTTTAACACTTAATCGATCATTGTTGGGAAGTTGCCCTTCTGAGAGATCAGCCCCAGGACCAATATCACCCCATACTGTTTTCCTACCCATTTCTATGTCATCTACAGCTTTTCCCATATTTGGACTCATAAAACCCCCACCTACTGATCGAGTTGGTAATGCAGGTTCCCTTGGTACCTTTGCCCTGAAATTGTTCTTTGATTGAGGAATGCTGGAGCAAAATATCTCCTTAAAGTTTTCCACTACCCCTTTGTTATAGGGATTGGCTCGCCGATCATATCGGTATCTAAAATTCTCGTAAGTAGTCTGCAAAAGCATGGCAATAAATGGATAGTTTTACTATTAACAACACAAGAATTTACACAGAAGATGACAAAATATTTTGAACAGCAGATAAGGACAGAGTATTTTACCTGATTTGTACTGATGAGATATAAATGGAAGGCTGTAAGGCCACCAACAAACCACATAGATATAAAAGTGTATACTACTAGAACAATAGATGCAGGGGTTTTGATCATTGCTTTCCAGATTGTTGTCTCCTCCGCATCCATGATCCTCCTAATGTAGACCCAGCAAAATGCAAAAACATATATACAAAGAAGTGTCGTTGAGAAGACAAACATGAAGAAGAATCGGTAATTTCGCTGCAACCAAAGAATTGAATTTCAAAGAAATTATCAGTCAATTTAAGTACAGAAGTCAAAGGTGTTTTGTTGGTGAAGATGATATTTGAATTATCAAAAGATCAACTGCGGGTCTGTAGTTATCTTCCACACCCAGCATTTTGAAATTTATCAATTCACAACATTTTTTCTAAAACTATGTTTGCATATAGTGGAATTTAATTTCTTTAACTAAAAATGGTAACATTAGATCTAGTAGGTAATAGAATGGTAATCACTTTAGGTCAAACTCATCCAAATTTCCAGTATATTGAGAGTGGACTGGTTCCTTCATTCGGAATTTTCTTGCATTAAACAAATTCTTTTAGCCATGGTCAAGTCAAGGTAGTCCTAGTTGCCAATTAGGGGATTCTTAAAAGAATACAACTACCAATCAACTTTAAGATACTAATTGACACTATTCAGGCCATGTACAAAACTAATGTCCTTTACAAATGCTTTTTATTTTTCTTTTTTCTTTTTCTTTTTCAGCCACGCCACCTGACCCCTCTATCCTGGCAAACAAACAAATTAAACTAAATCCTCATCCCCTTCCACACCTCTTGTTCTACAAAGTCTTACCACCCAAGCTATCCCCTTGTGAACAAATATACATTAATTCACAATAAACATGCCACTTCTATGTGCACAGTCTACCAAAAAAGAAAGGGAACAAATGAATAGATAAAGGTAAACTCTTCAGGTAACATTAACATAATTCTAAACAAATGATTACTAACCAACCCAATACATTGCCCAACCCAGGGGCAGTGGTGGTCAAAACGTTCCACACAGTTATTGCAGATTGAACAATGGGAGCAGCGAGGAGATCTATAAAGCATGCAAGTATCGCAATATTTAATCTTCACTGTGATACCATTGACCTCTACTTCCTTTATGCGAGGCAAGCGTAATTGTGGAGTTTGACCAGCACCAACATCTGCACTCCCATCAAAGCCTTCTGGCTCCGGAGGGTGTGCATTACGTGGAATTATACCAGGATCTCTTCCTGAGGTCAGCAGGAGAAGAAGTAAATCCTGCAAAATCAAACATGGTCATACAGATTTTACATTGACTTCAACTCTAACGCATGTGATAAAAAAAATCATCAAGATTTTTCATTCATTCCCTATGAAGAACTCCCAGCTGTTGGTCCGTACGTGAACATGTCCATAGGAAAAACTAGGCAACCATATATGTTTAACCATGATCTATACGTGAATATGGGTGCACATACACACACTCATGTCAATGCTTATCATGCATATATTGACCTAGTTTTGATGGGATTGAAAATGTTGACTATAAAGTACACTTCTGGAAAGATAAAAAAGTAATCAAAGACCAGCCGACTGTCACTTTCATAGAAAACAGCCAGAGAAATTTCATCTCTCTTCTAAACCTACCACAGCAGTAACAAATGCATCATACCAGCTAACAACAAAGTCTCATCATTTGCTAAGTATTCCAACCATTCATATAAAAGGTGCCCAATTCGTTACCCCAGGGAATCCACTCTCAATACTCCTGCATAACTAACCATGCTCCTTCCCTCCACTATGATTAACAACAGCAATTTTCTATTCCCAACTGCAATCCCATCTTACAGAGTCCCTCACTGCCAACTAGCAAGGTGTCTTATGTTTAGGTCAAAATTGGAATCTATGTTGAGAGTAATAAGAATTGCAAAGCCAATTCCAATTCTGTTGGAACAATATAACAGTTATTATTTACAATGCAGTGTAAAAGTGCAAGAGACAAATAGCTTCATAATGAGCTTGAAAGAAAGAGAAACTCACATAAACAGTGAATACCACAGCAACAACCATTATTGATGTTCCCAAATGATTGGAGAAATCATCCATCAGTTTTCTAGCTACAAAGATGCAGAAAACTGTGATGGGAGCAACAATGAGAAATATAGTCAACCCCAGTGATCTTACATCTGGTCCAAATACAAACCTCCCCTGAAGGAAAAATATCTGCAGAGGCAAAAAGGAAATATGATAAATGCACTGCCAGGACCATGCACAAATACAACATTTTTCTCATAAATAACAGATAGGAATCACAACTCCCAATTAATGACTAGGCTTGACCAAAGGCTTCACTCTGGCACCTTAGTTCTTTAAATGGAGTTGCCCTATCTATTAATTATTTAATTTCTTTGCCTTTGCCATAATTGAATTGAAATGGACACACTTAAGCAATGTTAATTCAAGAACTTTAATCTTATTTCTGAAGGACCATTTTCAAATAGAATTCAGCTATTCAAGCACTCATATATAATGCTCTTCTAAGAATTAAAAAGAGGGTACAAATGTAATCACTCGCCTCACAGATTAAGTTAAATGTTCAAATGCCAAGAAAAATGAGACAAGCACACCAAATTACAATACAAATTTAGGTAAAATAAATAAAATTTTCTCCAGGCACCAACTAAATCCTCAATCATACACAAATTGTTTAGACAATCACCATTCAACCTTGCAACTCAAGCTGCCACCTTAACAAACAAAATAGATGCTCACTTCCCATTTAAGACCAAGTTGGTATTCTTGTGATTCTAGTTACACCTTTAGCTATTATTATACACAAACCTTTTAAATTTCTAAATTTTTGGATAATTTTCTTTAAGATACACACAGATGAAAAGTTACAACTCTACTGAAGCTCACTGAGCATCTTTACTACTAAACACTCCACTAACCAGAAGGCACATCAGAGTTCTTACTCTGAAGCTCAAATACCCAAAATTTAGCTTAAATTATTCTTCATTGTCTTTAATGTAGACCAGTAACATTTGTTACTACAACTAACCGTGCGAAAAGAAATAACAAAATCTTTTAAAAAATAAAAAATAGAAAAAATGACCTAATTAACAATAAAACTATATAATTAACACAAAAAGAATAAGAGAAAAAAGGAAAAGAAACTTACATTGCTTCCTTTCCAAGTTTGATAAACCCGTAAATCGCCGGACCCGCCCGCAGATCTCGGATCCGATCGCTGAGGTGGCGGCACCACATACATCTCTAGCTCAGCTTAAATAAATCAAAAACACATAACAAAAAGAAATGAAACAAAATAAAAACTTAATCTTATGAGCTGAAGATGAGGAGTGAGTCAGGGCGAGTCGGAACTCGGCGAGTCGAATGAAAATGCCGATAAGACATGAATGTGAGAGAGGGAGGGTGAAGGCGTTTGGTTTAAGTGGTTAATTACTGAGATTCTGTCGTGCGAGTTTTTTTGGTACTTTACAGGAGTCAAGGTGACGTGGAGGGATGTGATTGAGCTGTCATTGAGATGGACCGGTTGTGGTGGGTGGACTTATTGCTTTAATAACAGAGAACGAATGTGACTGCTCTGGGCTTCTGTGATTTTAGATACTCTAACCGGATCACTTACGGGTTTGCTAATTCCCACTTATTTCTTTTACATTTCGCCTCTTACTCTTATTTACAATGCTGTCCTTTTAGAACGCAAAATCAAAAAATTTATACCATTTTAACCAAATACCAAATTTGGGTCCATCTTTAACAAATTCGATTTTCTCTCTTTCAGACAAGGCCAATCTCTTGATTTCTCCCAAAATTTGTAGCTCGACTTTTAAATTATCACACGTTGAATATTATAAATAAAATAATTAATTGTAAGGTTGAAAAAAATTAAAAATAAATAAAAATTGATGAGATTTTATTACAATGGTGTTTATTATGTTTTTGTATTCTGTTAGTTTAAATGTTTAGATTTAATTTAAAAAAGGTGAAAAAATAAGTGTAAAAAAAAAATGGTGAAAACAAGTGTGCGTTGCTCATTTTGTGCATCGATGCATGGCAATTTAATATATTTATATTTTTTACTTTATTTATTAATTTTATATTTTATATTGTTTATTAAATTTTATTTAATGTAAATTGTTTTAAAATTGTTTTAATTAATTATTTAACTTTGTTTTTTGTAATTTTTTATTTTTAAGCTTTTAAGTTTTTTAAAGTTTATTTAATTTCATAATTTTTATTATAGGTAAATTAATAATTAATTTATTTACCTACAAATTGTTATTTAACATGTAAGTAAATATTTGTTATTAATTATTTAAATTTTATTTAATTATCTGCTAATGTACTAATAATTATATTTTTAGGTGCTGCTGATATTGTTTTAGATATCATGGGGCTTGTTTTGACCATTGTATGCTTCAGGAGAAAGTAAGAGAGTTCTAATGATGGTGTTCAGAGATACATTGAATTTCAAAATATCTATATGTTAGTTGTAAAAAATATAAAATACGAAGCATTGTTGAAAAGAGTTTATCATATTATTGGAGTTAATCAAGTGCAATATAAAGTGGCTTTCAAATTTAATATTATTCAAATACTATAAAGTTGAGACCAATTTTACTTGAAAATGATGACGATTGATTTATTGATTGAGCCTATAAAAAAATATTACACTGGTTTAACACTTGATGTTCGAGCTCTCATATGTGAAAATAATACAGAAGCACCCATCGAGCAGAAACAAGTCTATCTTAATCAATTCATGTCCACAAGTGATAGCAACCAAGTGAGTAGTATAGCCCCAACTATTTCAACCCTTGTGTTTCCACCAAAGCCTCTAAATGATTATCATTATTCTCCTCAATGTTCAATAAATACCCAACTTACATATATTACGATAGTAAGATATATGAAGATGTTGGCATTGATGTTGGCATTGATGCTAGCATTGATGTTGGTTATGATATTGGTAATAATGTTGGTTATGATATTGGTAATAATATTAGTTATGATGATGAAAATAATAATGATTATGGAACGGAAGCCGATGGATTGAATGACATATCAGAGGGTGGACCATGTTATATTTCTAAACTTCTGTTCATGGGAAAGATATGAGTATGTCCCGTATGCAAAATAAGATAGAGTTCAAGTAGAAAACCAATTTCAGTCTATGCCTCTAATATCACTATTTGACTTAAACATATCATAAAAGGTATTGTATACTGGAATTGAAAATGTGTTTGTAAGAAAGTTGTATAATAGCAAAGATAAAATTTATGAGACTATAAGCATATTAATACTTAAAGGTAATTAGAGCTTCAAAGTTCATAAGGCCACCAAAGATTTTTTTAGGCTAAGAGCAATGATAATAGATACAAATGAAGATTACATGCAGTGTTGACGAAAGGCAACAGTTTTTCACTGTGAGGAGAGTAAATGCATAGCACACTTATGTTTTGGACTGATTGTAGGATGGTCACCAGTAAGCTAAGAGTTGTGTTATTGGTAAAGTAATTAAAAATAAGTTTGCATCGATTATTAGAAATTATAGACCAAAAAAAATTCAGGTAGACATTCGTAAATAATTTAGTGTTAAGATAATGTATACTACAGCTTGGTGAGCTAATAAGCATGTATTAAAATTGATAAGAGATACTCTAGAGAATTCGTTCAGATTACTTCTTGCATACAGCTATGTGTTGCAACAGTAAAATTCGGGTATGGTTACTCACTTAAAAATTGATGTCAATAATCACTTTAAGTATTTCTTCATGGCATTAAAACTTTGTATCAGAGGTTTCTAGTCATCCATCCGATCGGTGATTGCAGTTGATGGAACATTTTTAAAAGGTGTTTATCTCAGTACAATGAGTTGTGGCAGTATGTAAAGATGGAACAATTAGATATTTCATTAGCATAGGGATTGTTGACTCAAAATAATATTTCTTAGATGTGGTTTATGGTCCAACTGTGGGGAGTAATTGGTGATCATCAGGATCTAGTTTTTATATCTAATTAGACGCCAGGTTTAAGAGGGCTATTCAGGGTGTATTTTCTAATGCATATAATAGGTTTTGCATCTTTCACTTGAAGAGAAATTTAGTGACAAAATACAAGTGACCAATAGAAAAAGTCTAAAAAATAGGGATACTTATTGCTTATTTTTTACTTTCAAGACATATCGTCTTTCTGATTTTCAACAGTAAATGAACAGGATGCGAGAGATGAGACCTGATGTAACTATAAGTTTGGAAGAGAATATTAGTACGAGAAAATAGGCTCGATCAGCAGGTGCTTTAAAAGATACAACATCATGATCACTAATATCACAGAGAGCATTAATGCAGTTGCAAAAGATAAAAGAAAACTTATTATGACCAACTTGGTGGAGTGGATATGAGAGCTAATGCAGCGGTATAATGTATGACGACCATTTTGATGACTTGGGAAAATCACAAGGTGATGCAACACAATGATAAAGCTAGTTAAATGACATGTTACCTAATAGATAATTCACGATTTATAGTTGAAGGATGGAGGTAGAGATGAAATAGTAGACATTCTGGCGAATACATACAATTGTCAAAAGTTTGACTTTTGGCAACTAGCTTGTCCTAATGTACTTGTTGTATATAGACATATAAGATTAGCGCACGAGAGTCTTTATTTGACTTATTACACATTAGAGTCTTTATTCTGTGCCTATGGTGAATCAATACTTCTAGTTGGCTATTTGTTAGATTGGATAATCCTAAATGAGTTGAGAAATATTGACATCTAGCCTTCGATAACACGTCATTAGGTAGACGGGCATAGGATGAAACGAATTCCATCTCAATTGGAGGAACCATAAAAAAATATTTGTAGTCGTTGTAGACAACATGGATATAACCGAAAGATATATCGAAATCTTATTGCTTTATATAGTAGTTGAGGTATGTTTGTTTGTAAAATTAAAATTTATATTTAATCTTGAATTTTACTATATTATTAGTCTAATTTTTTTTTTGTTTCAAGACCCCGTGGGAGATAAATGGAACAACTTGAACCCTAAGCCACAATTTCCGCATCAATTTCATGCGTTGAAGGGTTTTCGTACGTAACTTATAGACATTTTTTTTATCATTGGAACCTATAGTAATTTATTGTATTAAACTTATAGTAATTTATTGTATTAAACTTTTGAACTTGGATTTAAATTATAATATTTTGGGCATTTGAAGCCATAATGTCATTAACTTTGTCCTATGCACTTAGAAATTTATTGGTGAATGGTTTATCGATGTATTTTTTGTTCGATGTTGATAGTTGTGGGTTGTGGATAAGTTATGAAAAGTTTGGAAGTATAGTAGCATGTGTTGAATTTTATAAAAGTGTTTATATTTGTAATTTGCAAGTTTGAGATGTCAAAAAGATAGGAGAGACTTTGCTGAAATTTTGTTAGAATTCCTATTATAGTGAGAGTTTATGAATGGTCACAAGATAGTAGTGGGATGTCTGAAAAATATGCCTTTACATATGCCATTATGTTTTAAAATAACACAGCACTTATATTTATTTTATAGAAATTTTAACAGAATTTCTCCTATTTTATGAATGTTATCAAACCTACATAAAAACACTTCTATGCAATTATAAATCATCTCTACACACATCTACCAAACACTATGACAAAAAATAATTACATAAATACACATATTTAAAATAGTTTGGACATTTATAATCCCGTTGAGCATTGGTCCATAAATTTAAGGCAATCTTTTGTTTAAAAAGGCACCAATCTCAGAGAAAAAATCAAATAGTCAACCCAACATGAGGTACTTAATGAACATACAAATAAATACATCACTGTTGAGGTACTCTCGACCCTTTGTTGAGGTACATTATCATTCAAATGAATAATTAAAAAAGATGACGTATCTACTTTCATTTCTCTTTTTAATTGACAAAATCTACATCTCCAAAGATAAATGACATGACAATAATCAAAGGTGTAATAAAATCTTCAATCGCTTCGTTAGATTTTCCATTCATGCTGGAATCATACAGCGTAATCATTTTCAGAACAAAATCAACCTCTTTCACAAATTAATGTTCTTGATTGTAATTCAATGGAATATATACCTACACAAACTATTATTATTTTATTATAAAATTATTGTATTATAAACGATAAAAAGTTATTACTTAATTTTCACTACCTTATTGATTGCATCCTACGTTTTACCACTAACCAAATCATCCTTTGCTCTTTGTGCATATGACAACAAATCAGCATTCCATTGAATCTTAGCTACTAAACGGCTTTGCGTTTGGATAATGTATTCCTAAAAGCAAATATATGACATTAATATCATCAAAGTTAACCAACAATATTATAATGTAATGTGAACAACAACTGAGCAAAAAAAAAAAAAACATATAAAATATGCATATGCAATTGTGCAATCCTATGAGTACATTTGTCAAAATGTATCCTATCGTGTACAGACCAACTTTAGTACTCATTAATATGCTGTAAAACTCCGCATAATGTATATAAGTGTTGATATTATTAAAAAACTCACATAAAAAAAAAATGTTCTTACCAAATCATCAAGCCAATGATACAAGTGTTGTTTAAACCAATCCCTGTTAGCATCGAGCTCATGTAAAGAAATATGCTATAATAGGTCATTATTATTTATCTAATCCTTAAATTCCTTAAGTTATGCTTCACCGATAGGAATCAATCGCCCATACAGGTCAACTGTAGCTTTTACTTTCAATTCGTCTTTTTTTTTTCTCTTTACCTTTTTTTTTGAAAAGGATTGGTATAAGAAGTGTGTTTAACCCATGTAGGATTGCAGTAGCACCCATACCTGCTCATCCTTTCTACAACAGCATCATGTATAATTTGAACACTTGCGGGGCTTTTAGTTGCATACTACATGTTCGATTACGACTAATGCTAATACTTAGTCATATGAGCCTGTGTCTAAATGTAATCGACCATACATTCTCTCCCCTAAAACAAATAACACCAATTAATATATTGACTTGTTAACTTTGTACCAAATTAACTTTATATACAAAATGTATGATTGGCTAGTATGCATCCTCAGAGAACTTAGATGACTTGAGGTACTGCATTATGAGAGTCGCTGATGCAAGAGCTTTACTTTTTCCTTGTTTATACTGGTCATTAGCTCCGCTTTATCCTTGTCCATCTTGGTTGTTAGCTCTGTTTTCATAAATTACATCTCATCCCAAAGATCATCAATCTTCTTCTCTAAAACATTATATTGTAATAACATGCTCAGCTCAAACTATACATAAGTAATTATAATTAATCTTGACAATGTAATACTCATCAACATCATATAGTGAATTAAAGAAAAAAGATTAAATTATTGTAAAATTCCAGACACTGGTAGAGCTTCAAATGGGTAGCTACGCTGAACGTTAATATCATCCATAGGATTTGTGAATTAGATGTGTCAACTTCGTAATATGCTCGAGTTTGAGACCTTTCCCCATTCTTCTGATGGAATGCATAATTTTGTTGTCGTGTGACAGTCCTCATTCTTCTTATGTTTATAGGGCACCAACTTTCTATATATTTTCAAAACCTATATAAAATTTTAGATTTATTAACCATTAGTAGGAAACATAATCTTTATATTTTTTTAAGAGAATATTTTCAACGTCTGCACAAAAGGTGAGAAAAACAGTCACCCTCTTTACACTCATACGCCGATCCACATATTGGGACTATCTAGTAGATCCAAACATGAGATAATAACAAATAGCGATCTCAAATAACATTATTTTCTTATCTTCCTTAATACAATATAAAATAACTATTTTTTCTGCATTTTAATATAATAATGAATTGAAAGAATTACTCACAAAGAATGCATGAGCAAAAGTATATATGTGCCTTAAACTATTGTAGAGCACACTCCATCTAATTGTACCCTATAAACTCATCTAAATCATCAATGAGGTAAAGTACAAAATACTAAATAGCTCTACTCCGGTCACATGACATTAACAATTTATGAAATAAATAAAATAGAGACATTTTCATAGCATGTGTTAACATTAGTGATAAAACTAACTTTATTGAACCAAATATCTAAATCCTTATAAGTCAACTCCCTTCTATTTTTAAAATATTTATCCTATAGTCTATTATCCAGTTTTTTTTTTCAAATCTCTTACTAAAGGATAATCTCTCATCCTTAAACCTGTAATCAAATAAAATTCTAAACTAGAGATTCTAATTTTCCTCTGACATACATAAAGTCATAATTCTTCATATAAATTCTTGGTGTGCACTTATTTTAATAAAATCTCATGTACTAATATATTTGAGAATGAAATATTGTGTGGATCCAGAAATGGACGAAACATATGGTCTTCAATAATTATGTCAGCCTTTCTATCAACTTTTTCTTGATTGAGTTGATAGCCCATAATTTAGAGTAAGTAATGACCGACGCTCAATGGAACTCATTTTTTGAAATTTTATAATCATTGGAGATATTTTGCTTACTAAAAAAAATAATTATTAGTATATGAGCAATTACATAAAATTCAAAAATTAAAAATTTAAATTTATTTAAAAATAAAATTTAAATAATTACGAAAATTTAAAAATAAAAAATATGAACTAAAATAGAATTTAATACACAAAATTAAAATTAATAAAAAAATTAATTAATTACAAAAAATTAAAAATGACAAAGTTAAAATTAATTAAATAAAATAACATATAGAAGTAATAAATAAAGCAAAAAATATTAAATTACCATGTGGTGCAATGTGGCAATTTCCATACAATGTGATTGACAAGTAGCATGTGCTATGTGTGGCACCAAGCGCCACGCCTGTGGTGCTCTGCGTCTGGCGCGTGATGCACATGCCACAAGCTCGAGGCATTTTTCAACCAAAATCAACCATTTCTAATCACTTTTCATCATTTTTGGCTTTTTGTATTTATTTTTAGTTGCGTTTTCATATTCTTAACATTAAATCTAAACATTTAAACTAGTAGAATATAAAAACATAACAAAATAATATTGACAATAAAAAATCACCAATTTTCTCTTATTTTTAAAAATTTTAACTTTACAATTTGTTATTTTACTTTTAATCTTTAAAATATGATAATTTGGAAACTGGTCTACAAATTTTGGGTGAATTCATGAGAGTAGCCTTGAGAGACTCTTGTGAAAGAGAGAAAAAAAAATTCAAATTTGTTAAAGGGGTAAAATGAGCAAAATTTTGGTGTTTGATTAAAATAGTATAATTTTTTTGACTTTGGTCAAAATAATATAATAATAAAAAAAGGGTTAATTTAAAAAAATTCCCTCGACTTAAATACCTCTTTGGCTCTTTCTTCAAATTTATCCTTGGTATTTTCTTATGATTGATAGTTTTAGAGTATTCTTTTTAGGATGAGGAGTGTAGCAATGTTTTTTTAAATATATCATTTACCGAAATAAATGAAAGAATTCCATCTCAACAATCAATTATCATATTAGTCCTTAGGGTTGCATTCATTTTGACTTGACGATAAATAAAACTTAAAAAGGAATATAAAGGTGAGCTATCTTCATTTTGACCTAACAGCCCATGCCATAGTGCTTTAAAACTTATGTCAGCAAATAAGTCCAAATAAATTTAAACATGTGGATTTTAGTCCAAAAATCAAGCTGATTTAGATGTTTAGATTATGTAAACTTGACCCGATAACTTATGCACCCTAGAAATAAGTTATGTAAGATATGACGAAATAAAAAAATATTAAAATTATTATTTATTTAAAAATAATTGAATTAAATATAATTTTACATAAAAAATAATTCTCTTACAAAAGTTGACTTTCACTTAAACCCTCTTTCTTGATCATTACACTATAAGTTGCAAACGAACTAGTTCTTTAATTAAGTTACATTATATGTATTTATACATAATTTAAGTAGCACTTAGGAACATGCACTATAAATAGATTTAATTTAGTCATTCATTAATCATCTAATTCTAATTAAGGGTGGAAAAAAATCAAAAATAAAAAAAACTAGATTAATTCAAAGCAAACTAGTTGATTTGATTTAGTTTTTACACTTAAAAAAAATTATTTTGTTTTTAATATTAAGAAAATCAAACGGTCCAGTCTAATTCTAGTTTGGTTAACCATAAAATCGAAATTGAGCCGAAAAAATCAAATTTTTTTTATTGTTCAGTATTTTAAAATTAAATATAAAAGAACGTAAAATATGTTTTAACTTAAAAATTTAGCCTTAACTCGGTAGAGGAGGCACTCGAACACTCCCATGTCTTTGATTCGAATCCGTAGGCTGCTTTTTTTTTTATTATTTTAATTATTAGTATTTAGAATATAATTATAAAAAAAATAGAATTCATTGTGACTTAATAACTACTTCAACTAAGTTGGTAGACTAGAGGTAATTACGTCTTTATGCCCTCGGTTCGATTCCTGCAAGTTACCTTTTTTTTAATTATTAATATTTTAAATGTAACATTAAAAAATAGTTAATTTACTTTGATCTAATAACTAAGTTTTGCCCAGTTGGTAGAGGGGACAAATTAGTGCTTTTTAGGTCATTTGTTCAAATCTTGCCGCTGCATTTTTTAATTATTTTTTTTTTAATTTTATAGTTTATGATATTATAAATAATATAACCAAATCAATAATTACACAATTTAACTTCATATAATAATTTGTTTTTAATTTTATAGTTTATTATATTGTAAATAATATAAGAAATCAATAAATTACACAATTTAATTTTATATGACAAAAAAAAAAAATATCAACTTGTGTTTTTAGTTGTCAATATTTCAAAATTTTAAATTTAGATTAAATAATGGAATGTATTATTATCAAAAGTAAGTTTTGCTAAGTTGGTTAAGAAGAGTTAATTGCTTTATGGAGTTCCATGGTTTGAATCTAACTTCACACTTTTGTTTTTTATTGTTAACATTTTAAAATATAAATATATTATAATGGAATGTATCATGATCAAAAGTTGGCATTAGCTTAGTTAGTTGAGTAGCCTTATTCCCTTAAGGAGCTCAGTTGTTTGATTCTTCAAGTTTTTTTAATTGATTAAAATCGAAAACTGAATTGGACAAAACTGAATTGATCCAGTTTAGTTTGTATGATACCTTTCCATTTTTTCAATTCTCCCATAACCGCAATTCAATTTGGTTCTAGCTAAAATTGGATCTAATTGAATCATGCACACTTTTATTATTGATTATTCAATTATGATCAAGTATCTAAAGCATCTTGTTTATTTTTGAAGCACTTTATACAAAAAGCACTCATTTTTTTTTTGGATAAATACTAACTTTAGCACTAAAGTATCTTTTTTTATAAGAGGACATTGCTCTCCAAGTAAATTCGTAGAGTATTTAAAGGTAAGGAGGAAAATTCATAAAGTTTTAACTTTGAAGCTTTCAGCCACACCGTAAGTAGGAATATAGGATGAAAAACATACTTTTTGACTCAATGGATATCTCAACAACCATGATGAACATCAACTCTTATTCCATGGACATACACAATACTGAGATTGGAGGCACCAATGCTTCTGACCTATCGATCTTGGGGGGCAATGCCTTCGCTAACATCATGAGAGTCTTGACCAAAATTCTAAAACAGATAAAAGAAACCAAAACGAAGAACCATAAGTTGAGAGATTGACTAGCTGCCTTGAAGGGAGTGGAGGACTTCTAAGACGATCTTGAAGAGCTCTCTCCCCAAAAATTGGTATCAAGGAATCTACAACAAGAGAGGTCCACGAACAATGCGGGAATGAAGGAACCCATAAATTAAATCGAAAGAATAAAAACTGTAGAGCAGATGCAGAGAGTAGATAATGAACAACAATTCATAGCAGCAATTCAAAGGAAGTTAATAAGCTATGCAAAAGGAGTAGAAAAGCCAAAACTGTTGAGGAAACTATCTTTAGCAAGAAAGGCAACCAAGATCCATTCACAAAGGAGATTAAGAAATTAGAGAGGTCGAAGAAATTTATTGTACCAAACTTCTTTATGTATTACAGAATAAAAGACCTCGAGGAGCATATATTCTAATTTAATGCAAATATTATAATGCATTCCATGTACGATGCTATGAAATGCATTATCTTTTCTTTCAATCTCAAGGGTCTTGCTCAAGAATGGTTCTACCATTTGAAGGAAAATTGTATATTATCCTTTGACAAACTAACCACAATATTCATCACTTAGTATATTCGTAATAAAAAGAAGGTAAAGACTACATTAGATTTGTTCCTCGTGAAGCATGGGGAGAATGAGTTGATCAAGAGCTTCTTGAATTGATTTAATAAAGAGTAAAGTGAAATTGGAAGCTATGATTCAAAAATCATAGTGCAAGCATATTGCAAAGCGGTAAAGACTTCTATTGCCTATTGCTGCTACCTAATTTAGATGAACGTTACGTCTTTTGAATTAATAAGTCAAAAATCCAAGCAATGGATTCGGAAAGAAGAGGATGAGATTATTACAACAAAGGAAGCTTTTGTGATTACCACATAGAAGGAACACCCACCTTCACGAAATGGAGGATTTAGGAAAAGATCTTCTAATAACGAAGGATCGACCAAAGACAAACAATAGAGGACATACAAACCTTTTATTCTAATCAATATGCAAGCAGAAAAATTTGTCAAAAATACAAAGATTTGGGATTATTCAGGCCACTAAGGCTATCAATGGTTCCTAAAAACTGGAAGGACATGAAGAAGCACTGCCCCTTCCATGAAGTTAATTGTATTTGGTGAATCGAGGGTGCATGTCAAAGGTTTTATCATGTTGTTAGTAGTAGCAGTAGGAAAGATGTTAGATGTGAATTTGCTAGTGGACACTCCTGCCTACAACGCAATAGGCGAAAGATTTTGGATTCACTACATAAAAGCCATTTATTCCACTTTGCATCAAGTAGTATGATGTGTGTCAGCTAACGGAAAGGGGATGGTCGATATCAAAGGTGAAAAAGTCAAAATGAGATAATGCTCTATACTAACTCACTCAAATTGCCAAAAGAGAAAAAAGAAAGTGAAAAAGCCTTACAAAGAGGTTTAGAAGGACAATGAACCATTGGGAATGAAGGGAAAGCTAAAACCTCGAGCAGTACAAAAGTTTCAGCTCCGTCTCAAGAGGCATTGCCTCCTAAATAGAAATTACAGAATGTCTGATCAAAGGCATTGCCTCGAGAAGAAGAGCAGAAAGAGGAATACATCCTTCCACAAATAAAAGATACAGACGAGGTACAGATAGATTTTTTGGTAATCGATAAAAAGGTATAGCTAGGCACCCATTCGAATAAAGAAGTAACGGAAGCAATGATCAAAATTCTAAAAAAGAACTAGGATATTTTTACTTAAAGATAGGCATTATTGGGTTTGGGTTGACTTGGCCAAACCCAATTCCTAATCGGAACATATTAAAGGTCCCATCCTGACCCGTCACGAATTTCGGTCGGGACGGGACCTTGATTCAGGAAATTGAATATTGGATATTGGTTCATCCACTTAGTCTACGTTTCAAGAGAGCTTTTAGTGTATTAAGATTTGATAACTATAACTCCGTTGTCGACACACAATCATGCATTCACATCCATCACATTTCGGAAAAATTTTAAGTGGGATGATTTTATTTATATGCTTATTCAATAAAAAAATGTCATATATTTTAATTGAGCTCAATTATTATTTTTTCAGTAGCTAATTTGAAAAACAATAATTTATTGAATAAGTGTTCAAATATAGAAAATTTAGAATATTTTTAAAACATATTTTTTAATTAAATGAATACTTGTATATTATATTCATACACAGAGATTTTTTTTATAATGCTACCTTCATAAGATTATACAATAAAATTATATCACATTTTTTTTCTCATATTTTTTATACATAATCGTATTTACTTAATTTATTAAATAATAAAATACTATTAAATAATTTTATTAATAATGTCGAGAAAGTAGTATTATATAAAACTTTCTCTGGTGCATATAACATATTTGGGTGAGTACACTAAACTCTCTTGTATAGTGGCATCGTTATTAATTAAAACATTTCCAAATTTGACCTGTAAATTCCTGCTGTCTTTCTCCCTCTCGGTCTTTCTCTTAATTATGCAAGTAATTAAATGGGCTGCCACTACATTCTCTTTCTTCATCGAGATTTTCACATGCAAGTTTAAATGTGATATAGTTTAATCGATTTATGATTTTTTTTTATATACTCGGTATGTGATATATTTTAATCAATTTATGATTTTTTTTTATATACTCGGTTTGAGAAATTTTCAAAATTTCTTCGAATATGAAAAATTTACTTAATTCTATTTTTATTTGATCACACGGGCATATGCTAAAAATAGATCCTGTTGTCACGAGACACAAACTAAGTATTTATAGATATTATTGATTTGTATGGTAGAGACAGAAGAGATTTATTACTAAATAGAACAAAATCATTAAAGATGAAGTAGACAGATTGTTGAAAGTAAATTTTATTATAAAAGTCCACTACCTAAATTGGTTGGCAAATATTATGGTTGTACCAAATAAGAATGGAAAGTAGAGGGTCTATGTGGATTAAATGGACCTTAATAAGGCCACTCTAAAGGACTCTTTTCCACATCCTAAATTTGATCAAATTGTAGATGTGACTACTGGTTACGAGAGACTATCACTTTTGGATGCATATAATAACTACAATCAAATAAGAATAGATCTAAAAGATGAAAAAAAAACCAACTTCGTGACTGAGAAGGGAAACTTATTGCTATCGAATAATGCCATTTAGACTAAGGAACGTATGAGCCATCTTCTAATAGCAGGTGACCAAGGTGTAACACCCTCTTCACTCGCCTCTCATCGAGACACGAGATCAGAGGGTGTTACGATAGCATCGAACAGAAACAACGATAATGATTATTTAAACTTAAAAAAAAAAATTATTTTTTGATATAAACATTTACGGGAAAAAACTGACAGACTCTCCCCTAAAAATTTAATTTTTACACTACCTGTAACAAAAGAAACACTCCCAAATTTTTCATATCCATTCTTAACCAACTTCCATATTTGTCTTTCAGCAAATATTCACAACTCATATCACAATATAAATGTATCAAACCTTTACAAAACTATTTCACATCCAGTATATTATCAAAATATATATCATATATCATAGTTTTAAAAGAGACAGTTCTGAATAAATACACATATATATGCACATACACTTAATGTCCATAATATAATACACAACAGTCTATGGACAAGCAAAATATCTACAAAAAATAATTATATATAGAGAGAGGATGTGAGCGACTCTGAGCAGCTGCAGAAAGATTTACTCTTCAATCTTTAGTGATGACAACTCTACTACCTGCGTATGGTAAATCCAACGCGCTAAGCACAACAGCTTAGTGGGTGTACACAAAAGATGAAACAGTATAATAAAATTTTTATTACCTTTTTGCAATAAACTATATATATAAACAATGAAATTTTGAGTAATACCAATTTTTCTCCATATATCATAATAAATCAAAATTTATCAATTAATCAATTCATTAAACCAAAATATTATTTCAATTTCTCATTTCAATTAATCAAATATATATATATATACACACAAATATCATATTTATACTTAATCTAAGTAGGCGCCCAAAATAAACGCTGACACGATATCATGGATTGGCTAATGTGCTAACAAATATCAGATAATGATCCGGCATCGGCCACTCGGTGACTACGCACCAGATCCAGAACAGATCAGAATAGATAACAGATCGGATACACAGAGTAGTATCATCAAACAAGCAAACAGCGCAGTACTGCTATAATACCCTATTGGCATGCCAACTACCAATCCTCCCCTACCAATGTTCAGGTTTACTTAGGACGTCACAATAGTATTATTATAATACATTATTTTTCTTTTAAAAAAAAAATATTTTAACACAAATTTATTATTATTAAATCAAATTATTATACAAATTCACATTTATTCAATTTTTCTGATTATTCATATTTAGACACAAATATTTTTTTATTATTACAAATAGGCTCAAAATTTTTCACTATTCACCTTTATGCCTAAAATTTTCAAAATTTTTATACATAAGCCCAAATATTCCAAAATTTTTCTTATGGGTCCAGAATATTCAAAAATACCCAAATAAGTTCCAAAATTTTCAGATTTAATAATTCAGCCCAAAATTTTCCAATTTTCCACTTATAGGCCCATTTGTTCTAAAATTTGCCATTAGGCCCTAATTTCTTCAACAAGTCATATATAAGTTCTAATTACATACTAATACACATAAAAGACATAAAAATTTTAAATATTTATAATTTAGTCCAAAATTTTTCAGAAATTTTCATATAAGTCCTATTTTCTCAAAATTCATATTTGTGCCCAATTTTTCTTTTCTTTTCAATTTTGACCACCAATTAATATCCAATACTCAAAACATATTTAATACATTTAGAAACAATATAATTATCAATTTAATGCCATAGTTCAACATACTCATCCATCATATTAATAAAATACATCAATATACACTAAATTTTCTAAGGGAAGAATTTTAAGTTTCAAACTAATGTGTACACCAATCTTATAAGCTTAATTCCTCCACTTGACTCACATCTTCTCCTTCTCCTTCCCTTGGCTATCCTTGGCCAAGCTTTCACCTTCATTTGCCAAAATACACAAATAATGAATAAATTTCTAATTTACAAAATTAAAAGCAGAATTCACTAATTCTACATGGCTACTTAATCTATTAACCCTTGAAACCCCAAATTCATATTCAGTAAAATTTTTAGCATCAACTCACCTTGAATAACACCTTATACCTTAAAATTGATCCTTGAAACTTGATGAAGAAGGATTTAATTAAGGATTTGGAGGCTTAATTTACTAATGAAAGTATTGAGAATTGTTGAATTTAAAGGGGGATAAAAGAAAAATGGAGAGAAAATGCAAAAGGGAGGGGACGGCCAAATGTTTGATTTTCTCTAAATTTTTCAATACTATTCCCCCTTTTATAGCCTTTATTTTTCTTTCCAAAAATACCCCCAACTAAACTCAAAATTACAAAAATGCCATTGGTTAGAAATGGTGGCATTTGATTGGTCTAAAAATTTCAAATACTATTTATAACTAAACTAAATAAAAAATCTAGTTAAAATCTAACTAATTCTAGTAAATTCCATTTAACAATGTTGGCAAAATTCTATTGGTCCAAATGTTGAAAAAGTTGTAATAGCATGGGTTTTAATTCCATGCAAACACTTATACCATACTATACTTATTCAACTAATCAAATTCTTCCATTTCTTTTGACTAATAAATTCAATCAAAATAAATAAAAATTTTGGGGTATTACACAAGGTGTTTGGGAGGCTGATCAGAAATACCATGGAAGCATATATAGATGATACAATAGTCATGAGTAGGAAAGTAGCATATCACATTACAAACTTACGGGAGGTGTTTAATGTATTACAAAAGTACTAGATGTACATGAACCAAACCAAATGCTCATTCGGAATCTCATTTAAAACCTTTCTTAGACATGTGCTAAATGTAAAGAGAATTGAAGTGAATCCATCCCAAGTCCAAGCACTCAGTAATAAGATGATTCCATGGACATCTAAAGAGATTCAAATACTAACAGGAAGATAGCAACACTCATTTAGTTTAGCTCGAACATGTTTAACCGATGCAAACCATTCTTCCAAGCAATAAAAGCAAAAAAAACAAACATTTATGAAGGCTATAGCAGACAAAGATACAATAAAAATTAAAAGAGTATCTGGGAAAGCCTCTCATCCTTTCTCCTTTACCTCTTAACGAGACTTTATTCTTTTATCTTGCTATTTTCAAGTTAGCAGTTAGTACTGTATTATTTCGAGAAGAAGACAAATAACAACATCTAGTCTTCTACACCAATAAGATATTGTTGGATGCTGTGACAAGGTACACCATCATAGAGAAGCTCGTCCTTACCCTAGTATAGGCCAAGAATAAGTTCAAGCACCATTTTGAGGCATATTCAATCATGGTGTATACTTCATACCCCTTGAAGCATATACTATCAATGCTTGATACAATAGGAAGAGAAACAAAATGACACTAGAGCTCATTAACATGGACATAGAGTACAGACCAAAGACAACAATCAAGGGGCAAGTGATGGCAAACTTCCTCCTAGAATGCAAGCCAAAAATGGAAGATGACACATTAGCAATGGAATAAGCAGAAGCAGCGAAACCCTGACAGATGCACATAGATAGATCCTCCAACCAAAGAGAGTAGGGATCAGTATTAGAATAAAAAGTCCAGAATGACTAATCTTGGAGCACGTGGTTAGACTCTTGTTTGTAACATCTAACAATGAGGTTGAGTATGAAGTGTTAATAGAAAGGATGATCGTAGCGCTTCAGCTTAAAATCGACAGACTTAATACTAGTCACTTCTCAGTGGAATGGAAGCTATTCAACAAAGGAAGAGAGAATGAAAAGCTACCTAACAAAAGCTCGGGAAGCTGCTAGAATCTAGAGGAAGTTACCATCAATTAGATATCTTAAAGCCATAACACGAAGGCAGACAAGCTCACCATAGGAGGAGCAATAATAAACCATTCCCCATGTAGAATGATTCCATATAATCAGGGAGAAAAAACTATAATAGTGGAAGAAATAACAAAGTCAAATCAAGGATAAAAAAAACATAAGAAAAATGACTTTTATAAATTCAATGACCCTTTACATTGAATTTTTGTAGGAATGGAAGCTTCTAATCGATCAGAAGGAAGCTCAGAAGTTTAAGAGTAAGGCAAGGAGATTAGCACTATTTGAAGAAACTTTGTATATTCGAGCGTTCTTGGGCATGTATCTCTCAAGAGAAAAGGCACAAAATCTTATAAAAATTACATTAGGGAACCTGCAAAAATCATTCCAATGATCGAGCCCTCGACTATAAAGTACTAAGACAGGGATACTACTGGCCTACCCTGAAGAAGGAAGCCTTAGAATTTTTGAAGAGGTGTGAGAAATGTTAGAAGCATGCTTCACTCATTCATCTTCCAACTAGAAACTTATATATAGTCATTAATTTGTGGCCCTTCATCTAATAAAGGATGGACATAGTAAGACCGTTACCTCTAACAGTAGGAAGAAGGAGATTTGTGCTATTAGCAATAGACTATTTCACCAAATGGTTGGAAGTTAAAGCCTATAGTAACATCACTAGATTATAGGCAAAGAAGTTTCTGTGGAATAATATTATAACTAGATTCGGGATGTCACAGGTACTAGTCTAAGACAATGGGAAACAATTCTTCAGTTCAAAATTAATTGCTTTCTGCACCAAGTTTAAGATCAAACAAAGTTTCTCCTTTAGTAACTATCCACAAGGCAATGGCCAAGCCAAAATTACCAACAAATAATTTTCACAGTCCTAAGGAAAAGACTAGCAGGAAAAAAAAAGAAAAGAAAATGGATAGAGGAGCTCCCAGAAGTCCTTTAGGCATATAGAATGATAAAGAATCGATCCACAAAATGTTTATCATATGCCCTAGTTTATGGAATGAAAGTAGTGCTCTTAATGAAATCTTTCACTGTGATTCCAAGGATGAAGTTATTGGATCGAGAACTGAACAACTAATCCTTATACTTAGTAAAGAACCTTACTGATAAAGCTTGAGATATCGTAGTCATCCATGCAATGGTTTATAGAACGAGGCTAAAGAAACAGACCAATCAAAAATTCAAGAAATGAGAAATCAATGAGAGTGATCTAATACTAAAAGAAGCCCTCGATACCAATAAAGAAAAAGAATGCAAGAAAAATGGTTGAAATATAAGAAGAAGCTTATAAAGTCATCAGGAAGCTAGACTGTGGAGAGTATTTATTATAAACCATAAAATGGGAACCCATCTTAACTCTATGAAATCTATTAAAGTTGAAAAGGTTTTATGTATAAATACCTACTAGAACATGTTATTATGATTAGTTTTTCAATAAAGTGATATCTTTGTCATGATTATGAATAAAATGATTATTATGAAAAATTTGTAGAGAAAAATAGATGACACATCTGAATGGATTAGATTATATAGTACATTTCTTTCAAGGAATGAGGAAATAAAGCCAATGGGATTGAATGTACGTAATAGCTTCCCCTCGCACTGAAGAGACTAAGAAGGATTGAAGTACATAATACCTTTCTTCTGAGAATAAGAAATGAAGCCAAGGGAATTGGATGTACATAAAACCTTCCCCTTATACCTAAAAGACCCAAAAGGATTTAAATATATAGTACATTCTTTTCGAGTATGAGAAATAAAGCCAAAGGAATTGGATGTATGTATCATCTTCTTGCACCAAAAAGACCAAAAAAACCAAGAAGGATTGAAGTACTTAGTACCTTCCTTCTTGGAATAAAAAATGAAGCTGAGTGGATTAGATGTACATAGTACATTCCCTCGCACTAAAAAAAGCCTAAAAGAATTGAAGTAATTAGTACATTCATTCTTGTAAATCGAGATTAGATCCTTGGAGTACCTAATGCCTTCTCTCTATAAGGAAAACAAAAATTGAAATGACTAGAGTACCTAGTACCTTCCTTTTGGTGACACGACAAATACTGAAGAGATTGGAGTACTTAGTATCTCTCTTCTATGAAGAAAACAAACTTGAAAGGATTAGAGTATTTAGTACCTTCCTTTCACGAAGAATTAAAACTTAGAAGGATTAGAGCATGTAGTACTTTCTTTTTAGGGAATAAAAAATGAAGTCAATAAGGATTGGAGTACTTAATACCTTATGCCCATACTCAAAATATTTTCTCAAACGAACTAGAGTACTCAGTACCTTCCTTCCATGGAAATTGAATGAGAAAAAAGAACAAGAAAGATCTACAACTCTCAATAAGACTATAAGCCTTTTAAGAGACAAAGAAAAAATCAAGATAAAAGAAAAGGTTAGAATACTTTCTTTCTTCAAAAAACAAAGTCTTAAGGGATGAAGGGATACTCATGATTCGTTCTACAATATGCACCAAGAAAGTAAACATACTTTAAAATTGTGCTTAATTTATTTCTTGCTCAGTTATATACTTCCTAAAATTCACCATACATTACATAAAAGAAGAAATTAATTAGCAAAAATTATTTTCTCATTACATATCAAAAGTACTACTTTACAAAGGCAAGAAAATTTAAAAAATAAAATAAAAAGAGAAAATGAAAGAATCATTAATTGGCTTCACCATAGGAAAATCCCTTAGAGAACTCCACAATATTCGAATCTACTTAAAAAACATCTTCACTAGTGAAATCATAGTTAGTTTGATGAGGCTCATCTTTATAGTATATCACAAACCACCCACGGTACTAGCCACAGATAGCATCAAAATCTTTAAGAAGCTTTATGTATGCAGAAGGCTCTCCTCTAGTTTTAAAACCTCTATGGAAGCTCTATACTAATACTACAACTATTTGATGGTCGAAGTGGTTCTTTAGAACCGTATTCTTGTACCTCCAGTGTCAATTAAAAGTCTCTATGAGATCCTAGGAACTCTTTAGAGCAACCTTAGGGTCTCTAACAATTTCCTCTAGCTCATTTGTCATAGCTTTGGAAGCTTTTAGTAAATCGAGCCCAATGGCTACATAGTTTGCTACTTCCCACAGTTCACCAACTTTTTCATAATATCAAAATTAGTTGCAAAAAGCCGCTCTTGGAGTTTACTAACTTTGGAACCCAAAGTATCCTTGCAAGCCTTAAGCTTAGTATTTTCCTCTTCAGGGAAACCCACTCTAGCTTCTTGAATAGTCAAGGAAGCTTATAAATCACTTCTCTTATGCAGTAAGCCTTCATTAGCTTTCTTGAGTTTGATTATTTTAGATGCGAGTTTGGCAACAGGCTTTTAAAGCTTTCAGTGGTGACTCTGCCCTCATACTTAACACAAAGCTTATTGACCTCCTTCTCTATTCTCTTTATCTTAAATTGGAAAGAAGATTTTAGCCCTGCATCAACATCTTGTCCTTCTATACAACTTTCTGGACTTTGGTATGATGCTTTCAATTCTGCTTCTAACATTATCATAGTATCTTGGACAACCTAAATAAAAAAATTATAAAAAAATAATTAGACCAAATACTTAGAAAGATAAGAAAAAATACAAGTGGCATGTACTTACCATTAAAGAGGAATCTAAACTCTTCTCCTCCTAATCTATCACTGACAAATTTAGCATTTGATCTAAATTGACTTTAGTAAATAGCCAAGATAAAATTACAGTTGCAACTTCCCCATCGATATGAAAGAAGGAGGATTCTCTGACAACATTCTCATCCTCCTTTCAAAAACGAGGATAGAATTCATTATAAAGAATCCTTATACACTAATTCCTAAGAGGATCCTTATTGTTATGGGTTAGACACTTGCCATTGACCTAAAAACAACTAGCCAGTTAAGTAATATTGTATATACACCCATATATACCTAATATCCTTCTATCTGATGTGGGAGGTGATATTTTCTACCACCTAATCATGTAATGCCCTCGTCATGTTCTAGCCTAAGCTCGAGGTTCAACATGGCCTATATTGCCCATCCCTACTATTTTTAAAGGACTCACATTTTATGTGACAATCTCTATTATAGCTTAAGATACAGGAATTTTAGAGTTTACTTGGCTCGTAATGCCCATCATCTTTACTCTTGGAGGACCTACTACTTATGTAGCAATCTTTAAAGCAATTTTATAGGTCTATATATGAATAAGAATTTGAGTCTGCTCTGATAACACTTATCATGGGTTAGACGGTTACTATTGATTGAAAAGACTAACCTGTTAGGTAATACTGGATACCTACCTATATATACCTAAGTCCACCTAATTTTTATCCGATGTAAGACTTAACACTAGGCACTCCTCTTAGAGGGGAATTGTTCCCTTGCCCCTCTTATTATCCCTTACAAAGGCAAAAGGGTCGAGCCCCCTACTTTGGCAAAAGAAGAAGGAGGATACGCAACTTCCATTCACCGGCCCCTTGATATGAAGGAGGAACCAAACCTATTCTCTCAAACTCTAAAAAAGAATTAGGAGTATAACCTCCTATTCCTACTCATATTTTCAAGGGAAGAGGGGAGTATAACCCCCAAAGTCACAATCAACATTGATTAGCTCCTCTGAGAAAATACGAGATTATGAAGTAAGTAAAAACCAAGAACCAAAGACAAGTAAGAAAGATAAGAAGTAAGAAAAATGTGAGTAAAAAAGCAAAAAATTTAAAAACTTACCAAGAGGGACAAAGCTCTCTATCGGTAGATCAGGAACCAACTGGGAAACCCCTTCAACTCTAGAAGGCCCTTCAAGAGGCTCAACAAAAGAACTCAGTTCCTTCATTGTTCATATAGAACATAAAAAACCATTGAACCAGTAGTATGAATCTCTATTATAGCCCTTAAAATGATAGCAGCACCCAGGGGAACCTTAGGAATGCGATCCCTTATTCCAACAGCCTCTGAAATGGCCTAAACAAATAGACTCACCACTGTGATCAGTGGTCCTCTACTTTTAATTGGTGAGGCCCCTAATTTTGAATCCCTAAGAGAGCTTTTCAATGTTATTTTATACTTCCTAAGGATCCGCGCCTTCTTCAGGGCATTGCAAAGTAGCCAAGGACAATGTTTAGGAACTCCTCCATAAAATCCCCAAGACTTGCATAAAGAATTTGAAAAAATTAGAAACAGGAAAGTAGAAATGTACAAATAATAGAATACAAGAGAAGAAATACATAATGGTACGAGGAATCCCTTAGGACGGAGCCGAAGCTTCCGTCTTAGGGGGAACAACAAATAATTGCCCCTTAACAAGTAGAACCAATTGCAATGGCTCTAGAGTATATATAGTAAAAGGCAGTCACAAGTAATAATGAAAAAATAAGTATATCATAAATTGTAGTAAACAAATAGGGTTCTATGGTGTAGTAGTTAGCATTCTGGACTTTTGACTTTCCTTCTTTCACCATTGTTACATCCTAACCACTAGACGACAACAGATTATATTCCTTTCTCTTTGTAATAGTGAATTTTTGTGTTGGTCCAAAAGTAAATGAATTTTACAACTATTTTTGTTACATTATGTTAATAACTTCATTGATGTAATGGTTGGAAAAGCACAAAACTTTGGTTCGCGTCTTTGAGAAACTCAAGCTTAGGTTAACCTATTTCAAATTTCCAAGTACTAATTCCTTAGAGAAGAAAATAAAATCCATTAGTTTCATCCAACTGCTGTCATAGTGACACTACACACAATGGCTAAGCATTTGTTACTGAAGTTCCGAAACTTAAAAGTAATAAAAAAGGATCATTTTACCTTAGAGGCATTAACAACTCTATCTATCAGTATCTGTTATACTTCAAACTTTAATGAGAGTATTACAGTTATAATTACAACTACAATTATTAAAAAGTGGTAACTAAAAATTCAATCAAAACAGCATAACCAAGAAAATATGCTTTTCCTTTCTCTTCTTTTTTTTGTTTATACATAATTCACACTAAGTAAATAACGTATACAGCTAAATACTATTAGTAATAAAGATCGAGATAGTATAAGCAGATATTTGAACTTATTCCCTAAACCTACCAATAATCATATAGGAACATTACTAAAAAAAGGGCTTTGGTGATAGATAATATTTATCACAAATGGAGTTTTGTGATAGATACAATCTATCACCTAAAGTCATAGCCCTAATCTATGATAGATTATTTTTATCATAGATTAGTGATTGATAAATTTTGTAATAGATATATTCTATCACAAATTTATGACTTACAAATTTAATAAGTGATGTGGCAGCTGAAGTGTATGCTTATATGGCAACTGACGTGTACGCTTATGTGGCAGCATGGATGACTATCACTAATTTGTGATAGAATTTTATCATTAATTTTATTTTTGAATTCTCAAATTTAATTTATTTTTTTATATATAATTAAATTAATATTTATATACTAAACTATATTATTATATAATATAGATTACAATTTAAAAATATTCAACAATTTATTAAATGCATGAAATCAATCTATAATTCATAAATAACATCAAAACAATTAAGTTATATGCTTCCTTAACAACAATATTATAAAATCCAACATCCAAACCGAACATCAATTTACAAATATTCAACTATAAAAATATGGAGACTACAAGTTATATGCTTCAAAAGTAGCACATCAGTTAAACATCCAATAATTATAAAAATCCAACAATAATTGTATAAATAGTATATGCTTCAAAAGCTAACCTGCAATGAAAGAAAAGATAGGTAAGTATATATATGAATTTGGTTTCATATAAACCATGGTTATAGAGAAAAGATAGGTAAGACCCACTTCTGTAAATTGCACAAGGAATAATACATTAGATAAATGTATTTTATACTTATTAAATTAGCTTAATTATAATTCATTCCGGAAAGTACTAGGACATTGAAAAGATGTTAAAGTTTACCCTATCATTACATTGCATTACACCTTTATATCATCCTATATATAAAACTAAATATTCAAATGTTGCTAATTGCTTATTCTTTATCCATACATACAGGCAATGTAATATAATATTTCAGAAAAAAGATTTTAAAGATTTGCATAATTTAATAAAAGAAGATGCATTACATAGGATACAAAAAGAAAAAAAAATTGAAACCCATGAATATACCTGATGACATGTCTCACATGTTATATCTCCTTTCTTATCGCACCAATGTTGAACACACTTTCTATGAGCATACTGGAAAAAGCATAAAACTATTAAATATAGGAACCATATACATAAGAAGAGTAATAGTTACATAGAAGTATGAAAGCTAATTGGTAGCTTCAATAATAGCCTATTTCAGAAAAGTTCTCTGAAGAAAAGACTACTTTAATATAAACTTATTAATTATAATACCCAAGTGTTTATAATTTTATAAAACTTTTCATTTTCTCTAACTGGGCAAGATTTAAAGACAGAGTTATTAATCTACACAAAGGCAGAGTAACATATATAGAAGAAGCCCCAAGATCTGTTGAAAACAGCCCTATATAATTATTTAATTATAAAGCATTAAACAATGCCGTCATGGATGCAATGGAGGTAGTAGTGGCCCGCCAGTGGTTGTAATACCACTAGAGTTACACCAGAACGTGAATAATCATTGATACCTCAAGAGAAAGGCAAAAGAAATTGATGTGACTATAAGACTATACAGGCACTGTACATACACAACTCCTAATATAATGTAACAACTCAAATAAAATGAGAAAAGAAAAAAGAAATAAAGGGTGTATAATTTCATATGGAACCACCCTAAAAAATATTTAAGAACCATTAAGGCACAAATAATTCACCATGGATGACAGAAGCCCTGCAAGTTTGTTGCATTTCGTAAAATAAAGAATACTAGTCAAATGTACTAAACTAGTAACAACATAAACTGCTTAGTTTTTCATGAAACCTTGTACATAATAAATCAATAATGCTTCCAAGAAGGGGAAAAATATGCATGCAATATTTTTATTACTAATAATTTCTATGCAAGCAGAAAAGATAATAGATTTGAAGAAAAGGAAAGGATAGCAACTGGAACTTAAAATTGTCTTACCTTGATATATACCATATAGGATTCCAACTTTCAGAATAAACTACAAATTGACAAGATCAAAGTGAACACAAATTAATATATAAGAGATTGTTGAATAATTCTATTAGATTATAGTCCAATGTTCTTACAATCACTCATAGATAACTAGAGCTTCTTTTGTGTCATGAATCGTCTATTGAGAGTGATCATGCTATAAGAAAGTAAAAGAATATTCTAATATTATAGTAAAAAAGAAAAAGATACTCTAACAAGAATCTTTACAGCTTTTAAAAAGTTAAGTAGTAGCTAAGTACATACACTAATAGAAAAAATAATTAACTTGCAAAAGGTGTTCCTTAACTTCCCTCCAAGACATAATCTAAAACACCAAAAGCTCAGTAATTAAACAAAGCATCAGCTACATCTTATTAAATAATGAATACGAAGTATATGATACTATAATCCCACACCCCAAAAAAAGAAAAGCATGCAATAAAAGAAAAATACTACCTCAGTCCCCTATCTACAATTAAAAGTTGAAAGAAAATATAAGAACAATAAGCTTTTTCAGCACTCGCAAAGAGACATAGTAGCAAAGTGTAAACAACCTGTATCAAACACAAGAAATAAATAAACAAGCCCATTATAAAAAAATTATGAAGTCATAACAACTTAACAAAAAGAACCATGTTCAGTGCAATTTCATCTCTAATGTGAAATAGGAGATTAAGAAAATAAAATTTCAAAAAATAAATCTAAGAAAATAAGTACAAACAGGCAGCCTTTCATCTTTTTTTCTCCAAGAGTATCCATAGTTTGTCTGTATTTGTTAATTACCCATTGATAATATCTTTTAACCTAAAATAATTATCTTTAGAAACTATCGTTGTAACATACTTCAATGATTCTGCTAAGGAGGCATTGATTATCTTCTATTAAAAAATATCTCCATGAGTATAAAATATAGAAAAGATGAATTACATTTATTTTTATAAATAGATTTATTGTTTCAATAAAACTAAAGTGGCCAAGCTTAAGTTAAAAATGCACCAATAAGATAGCATTATTGTGAAAAGCAACAAAAAAAAAAAAGGGAAAGGTGAAAGTCCTACTATAAATAAAAAAAGGCTATTACTAGAAGCAGATGGTAATTCTACTCTAAATACTATAGATGTTATTAAATCACATGTTATGATGGAAATTGTATGGAAAATTCTTTCATGTGATTTTCGTGCATCAAAATATCAAGATTTTCAGTTCTACTCAAGTTTGGCCATTTGAAGATTCAATTTCTAAGCATTTGTGATGCAAGTAATGGAACTTTGTGCCAATGTTATAAACTAAGTTATAGATAACAAGATGATTCATGCTGTGAAAACATAAAAATTGTTGAAGTTTCACCCTAGGACAACAATAATCCAATGTGACTCTTCCTGTGAATTTAGAACTTGCAAGAACATCTACGCTTAGAGCAATTATAGCTTAAAGCACAATAATCATCCATTGCAGTTTAGGTATTAACAAAAAGAGATAGAGAATTCAATAAATATGTAAAATAAAGTTCTTACTATAAATGAAGGATTCTTTTGAAACTTGCCTCAAATATAAAAGCATAGAAACATTTCTGTTTGAATTCCTGCCTTCCAATGATTTCATTAACTCTTTTCTTGTTTTTGATGTTATTATAAAGGATGCATACTAGAGACTCCCATATGTTCTTATTCAATGAATCTCCCACAAAATAGTTTCTTGCCTCTCTATCTCTTTAGAAAATCAGTTGCATTCAAACTAGATAAGATCAATAATTGCCAAAGGGTTAAGAAAGTAAGATTTTTTTGTTTTACTCATGCAACATCATAAATAGAAGCTGGCACATTATAGAATTGCCAATGTATTTTACCTAATCCACCATTATGAACTAACCATGGAGATAGAATTCCCTACAAAGGTAATCAAAGCTTAATCCAATTTAAACATTGATTAAGCAACTCTATAACTAATTCATAGAATCTTAACGTTGTTAATATTTGGCCTTTTATCCACTTCCAAAAGTTTACAATCAATACAATATAACTAAGAATGTTTAATGTAAACCACTTAAGGCAAAAATAAAAAAAAAAGAAAAAGAAAAAGAAAAGTGGGTTATCATTCTCTTCACTATCTAAATATTTATTGATAATTAAATAAGACCAATTTCAGTATTCTGTTATTAATTAAGCCTTTTCAACCACTTTCACTGACTAGAAAATCATGGTTAGTTATGATATAATGAATGGACTCAACAAGAATTAAATACTCAAAAGCTCGATTAGCTTTTTCTAACTTTCAACAATATGTATACAAAATTGCATTAGAAAAGTTGAGAGGTAATTGCCATGAGATTTTACCTGGGGATGTCGCATCCATTTGGTGCCATTTTTATTTTACATATCCATTGTTTAGCTTTCTATTAAGATGATAATCAAAATCCTTATCAATATAAGGGCATGAGCTTGCAGGGTAATAAGGCTTGGAGTCATCTCTCAACTATCTACCATAAAAAAATATCATAATTTTCATGAGATTTCTCATGCAACTGGCATAAAAATTAATGGAAACAGAGATAGAAGTTGTTCATATATGGGTGCCACCTGAGCAACTAACAAATGCTGAAGAAAATTTTTATTGATATAAATAAAAATTCTATGATATAAATAAAAAAGGGAAATAAATTTTTTATAAATAATACAATTCAAGAAATTAGATTGAATTAGTTTTAGCAATACCATCAAGTCCACCAAAGATTGAATCAAGAAATAATATTCACACAGATATGATATTTTACAATAGGTCTAACCTAACGCCTCATTCTTCTTAGTATTACTTTTTAACTTCAACGAAGAAGGCCATGGCAACGGCGAAGATGATGTCGTTTCCATTTCTATCTCTATTATTGATCTTTTTCTCTCGTTGAAATCTAAGATTGATTTATTGCTTGTGTGTTTATGAGTGAAAGTGTGGGAGCGAGCGAGGTGCGGCATTGAAAGAAGAAGAAAAAGACATGAAACAAAAATTACACGTTTAGAATGTTAGGTTTAGAGAAGCTTATGAGTGAAACGACGTCGTTTTATAGGGAACTTGTAAAAATATTTAGGAAAATAAGGCAGAATGGCAAAAGTGGGATTTGAATCCATACCCAATTTGTAAGATAAAATTTGTAATAGTGCATTTGACCACTCAACCACTGTAACTTTGTATTTAACCTTAAAGAACAGTATAATATATTTGAAAAATAAAAATTGATTACTAAACGACATAGCTTCATATATTCTAAAAATTGCATCTTAAATTTTATAACACAAACGACATCGTTTTCTTTGACATTAATTTTCACGTTATTTTTGTTATAAAGATCTTATTACATATCTATCACTAATTCATAATATTTATTTTTTTGATAGTTTCAATCATAAATTTGTGATAGAAAGTATCATAAATTCGTGATAGATAATTACAAAATTTTATTATGATACAATCTAGTAGGAATTATTAATAGATTAGAATTCATAATAGATTCTATTACAAATTTTTTATAATGAAATATTTTTATCACAAAATTTCTATCAGTAAAACCCTTTTTTAGGAGTGGGATAATATACAAGTGAAAGAGGTAGGGAGAATGATCACTAAATTGAACTAAATTACGAAGACTTAACTACATACTTAAACTTTTTAGATGTGATAATGTTTATGGAAGCTTAAATCAGCGTTTCATTGAATCTGATGAAGAGTACAAGTTTATTTTCTCATTGCAATGACCTTATGGATTTCTCCACATTGTCAAACTCATTGGACTTAGGATGTTTAAGTATTATTATAGTGTCTTCAATGCTACTTTTGACTGTCAAGATGAAAAGATTCAAACAGATGAGCTTAAGGACTTTATTACTGTATGCAAAGGTATATAAATGGATTCCTTGGATTTTAAGGTTTGTATATTTTATTAGTTTACCACTCAACTCAAAAGCTTAAACTATTAGATGCTAATATTAGTATTAACGACAAGTCTTAATAATCCATCTGACGTGAAGCGTAAATTCAAATTTAAGGTTTGAAATAAATTGAATCCTTCAGGGACTGAAATAAAGATAAATCAATAAATTAATTGAACATAAAGACATGGGGGTTCAAACTTAGGACTTTAACTCTAATACATATTACTTTACCCCTCAACCAAAAAGCTTAAATTATTATGTAAAGGTCCAATATTAGTGTTAAAGGTAATTTTTAATAATTTTCACTGAAAGGATAAAATATTTTGAATCTTCTATAAAGGAAAATTTTTCTTTCATTTATATTCAATGAAATGAAAAGAGAAGAAATTCATGTTATCGTTCAGTTACCTTTTTACTTCATCTAAACAACTCTTAGTATCTTGTAGTCTTTTCCCTATCAGATTTAGCCTCTACAACAATTCACTTTCTATTGAAATCCTTGTCTAATATCTTTGTTTTCTCATGTGGAGATTTTGGCCCTTAAGCCTCTTGATATAGTCATTTCTGGGATCGTTTAGATCATATGGATGAGCAATCGAGTAATCAAGAGCAAGAACCATATCATTGATGGCACGATAGACACTAAGATTTTCCTAGGTGTACATGAATGCAATATTTAGAGCCTTCTTTAACATAGATTCTGAGAACTAACCTTTTAATGGTGGATCTACTAACTGTGTAACATTTTATGATCTTTGAACTTGAGATGTTGTTCGCAACAATTAACACGTGCAAGTTAGAAACTATAAGTGGTGAAATGGTGAATCTATGATAAATTGGATCTTAGGGTATTGATTTTATTCTATTCTTCATATGTTCTTCCTATTTAGCAATTCCGTTCAATTCATTAATCAAGGGTCTAAAGGGTTTAAGACTAATCTCATTACCTTTCATTAGCATCAAATGAGATATTATGCATACATATTCAAGTTGATATTTTTACTTAACTTGTCTACCTATATATTCATTACACAACCCTTAAATTGATTGCCTAAGGATTAATCTCATTACCTCTCCCAGCTTCAAATGAGATCCTAAGCAGACATTTTCAAGCCAATATAACTATCTAACTTATTTATCTATACAATCGTTGAGAAACCCTTAGTGATTACCTAAGCTCCATTAGCTTCTTGACTCAACAACAACTAAAGCTATGTTTCCCAAATATGATAAATAGGTTAATCTCTCCTGAATATCAACCCATAAATTAAAAAGAACTAATTCATTTCCCAATCCATTAGAAGTATTAAGCAATAAAGAAATATAAATGAATTAAACAATAATCCACCAAATCATTCAAACATAGTATATATAAAACTACATCAAACCCTAGAATTTTAAGTTTTGCCACATATAAATTCATCCATAACTAAAATTATAAACAAATCCTAGATGCCAATATATTAAATAATATTCACAACTACAAACTTAAAACAAAAGAGATAAAGTAAAAAGAAAAGAAAGAAAAACTGAATTTATAGATGTCTCTAAGGTTTTAATCCTTTAAATGTCTTAAATAATCCTTACGAAGCCTTGGAGACATTCTTTCACTCTAGAAATTAGTCTTTCTCCTCTTCAAGTTTGAGTTTTATCATTCTCTCTTCTTTCTTTTTCATGCCCCTTGTTAATTATGTGAGAAGTGGCCCCAAAATTCTAATTTATAGGCTTCAAATTAGAAAAAATTAATCGGTAGTACTGTGGCACCGAGATTCTGCCCAAATTGGCACTGCAGTACCGGTCACACGTGACTTATCATTAGTTCGAGCAAACTTTGCGAGCCCAAAATCTAAGAGTTTTGGATGGAAATCCACATCCAGTAATATGTTAGGTGTTTTTAAGTCCTTATATATAACACAAGGATCAACTTTATCATGCAGATATTCTAATCCTCTTATGGCACCAAAAAATATATTTATTCTTATATTCCAATCCAGAGGCTTTATATTAGGTGAAACATCTGCAAAATCATCAGTTATAAATTATGTAATTAAAGATTTAAAAACAACATGTTTAATGTAGTTGATGTAATGTAATAATCTGAATGGCACATTCAATGTGTCAATGTAATATGTGAGAACATAAGAATGGTATATATTTCACTGTAACATTGTATAAAGTGAGCCTTTATATGGGCTTTAGGCTGACATAAAATAAGGAAATACAATATGTACAAGGAAACAAATTACTTACATTAATTACAATGTATAAATAGTAACAATAAATATATGGCAGGGGGATTATATTATTATTAGTGTTGATTTATATTATTAATACCTCATTTAAACTAAAGATGGCACTATAAAAGCAAGCTTGAGTTTGGATATCAGTGTTTAAAAATGGTTAAAGAGAAGAAACTTGGTAAAGATATCAATAGGTTGATCTTTAAAAGAGATAGAATGAAGCGTAACCATTCCCTAAGAAATATGTTGCTGAACAAAGTGACAATCTATCTTTGGTTCGGTTCTCAATTTTTAATTCAAAAAATTGAAAATTTCGGTTTGATTCTCGGTTCAGAAGTTCTAAACCGAACAGAAAAATAGAAATTAAAAAAAAAATAAAAACCAAAAAAAATTGAAAATAATAAAAAAATCGAACTGAACCAAAAATAAGCCTAAATTACGTCCATTTGAGCCAAACCAAAAAACTAAAAATAAAATCGAACCAAACTGGTTCGGTTTGGTTTGGTTCACTATAAGTTCAGTTCAATTTTTTGTTTTGTTTATCAAAAACTGATCAACTCAGTTCCGTTTTGAGTTCACATCAAAACTGAATCGTACCAACTTTGCCCACCCCTAAGCGAGAGCACAATATGTTGGGAATAGTGCTTATGTGCCATTCAAATTATTGTATGAATGTTTATTTATTTAATATTTATGCAATAAATATGTTTTTATTCATCAATTATTATTATTTTTATGGTAAAAAGCTTGTAACTTTTCAGACATTTTAGATCTAAAAGAGTTTAGGTCAAAGTTAAGAGTTAGCAATTCTAAATAGTTAGAACCTTGTCTGAAACAAGGACAAAGAACTGAGAATACTAATGTCATTGCACAATATATGTTCAAAAATATCATTCCTGATTCATGGTTACTGACACAGGTCAATTAATATTCCTTTTGAATTAGTGTATGTCCATATCTAGATTATCTAGATAGTTAGTCTTAGCAGACCATAGGCTTAGCGGAAGTTCATATAGGCATGAAGGACCTCCAATAGACATCCTATAAATTCGTCAATAGAGGGTCTTCTCGAGTTGAGTAGTATTCATGATCCTTTGACCTGAGTGCCACGGTGGGCTTGTGAGTGATCTACTATACTTTGGCTTCACATATGTAAGAGATCTTTTATGGTCTGACTGCTGGGTGTCGCTGGGTATGGTCTGATGCTCATAGAGTTTGATATACGTAGATATGGGATCCATCAGCTTATATGGGTGAGTTGTATATCTAGATGCTCTAAAATTGTATTTTAAAAAGTCTTATGGCCATAAGCGGAAACCCCAAAAAAGAGTTTTCCAGTAAGGTTAAACAATATTATAAAAGAGTTTGTGGATATTGTTTACGAAATACAAATCTGGAGATAAGTTCATGGTCGAGCATATAGAGATTTGACGATCATAATCTATATCTATGCTCTTCTAAGATCTAGATATTGGAGGGATTATACGGATATGGTTAACCTTGACTTGTATGGTTCAACGCTCCGTTTTGTAATAACCGTAACGTGTGTGTGGGAAATTATTCACGGACTTGCGAAAATGTTCCGTAAGACAAATGGAGGTAAACCTAGGGAGTCTCAGAATATGAAGTGTACTTGTTGAGTACAAGGGTTATGGGACATATTATACAGATCGATCTGAGAAGCTTTTAGAAAGCAGGAGACGTTTTAGAACCAATCTAGAAAGTGGGAAACATAATTTGCAAATGTTACAAATATGTCCTTATTGCATGAAAAAGTACAAATATACATATGGCATCCATGCATGGCCATTTATGTGACAAATGGTAGCATGCATGGACATGCATGTGACAAATGTTAACCATGTAAAGTGTTTGCATAGATAAGTGACATTTATCACTCAAGCATGGTATTGTATAGCAATACATGCCTTAATGATGGGCTTGTGGCCACTTAAGAAGTTTAGATTTCTTATAACAAATGAAATAAGTTTCATTTATAGATAGAGTGACTTTAGAATTCAAAAATTCGTCCAAAACCAAAGAGAGAAAATAAAATTTTCAAAATGTTGCATTTATGTCCCTAAAACACATTTTATGCATTTGATGCTTAAACTAATTCAAGAATTAAGTTTTTTTTTTATTCCTATAAGAAATTAAGATCAAAAGATACTATTATAGCTACCTCAATCCCATCAGCTGTTGGAGTTTAGAATTGTTCGGGTGAACTTCATTATGAGCTTAAAAAGTTTCAAAGATCAGTAATCTTCTTCGAATAGTCTACAAGGGTATATGTTCGATTCTTTTATTGTTACAATTCACTACTAGTGTGTATGTATTAAAAATTGTATGTAAATCCATTGCTTAATGTATGATTGTCATGCATTTGAGAAATGTTTTAATATGTACACAATCACATGCATGTACCCTAAAATAAGTTAACACAATATTTAACCTCAGTACTAGAATGGGCAGTAGTTGTCTATTTTTTGCTCTTTAATGAAAGAGGAAAATCTCCTAAGAAAAGACAAAATTCGATAGTTAATTGTTAATCCATATGATCACTAGCCCTATCAACATTGACATAGGCTCGAACAATAAGAAGTGAGTGACCTGAAAAATGTAGACAATAAAAAAAAGTACCCTTAAGATAACATAAAATATGAAGGACTGCAGCAAAGTGAGAGGTTCAACGAGTAGCTAATAAAGTGTAATTATATAAAATATTTTATCCTTATAAACTTAACGTTTGCTTAATTTATCCTAATAATTTGGTCAATTATGCATATTAATGTTGTTTTATAGGTTTAAAGACTATTGGTGCAAAAATACTAGAAACCAGATACAAACGGACTTATTTGAGATGAAAATCCGAGAGGGGATCAAAATGCCCAAAACACAAATAGTACCATAAACAGTATAACCGTTTATATGCTACAGTGCATGAACAGTCACAAGTTACTATTTAACCACTACAGTACAGCCTTGAGACATTGGAATTCAATGCTGCGAAGTTGAAGTCAGTAGCTCCAATGCCGTGGCATTGAATCTTAATGCTGTGACACTAGAAGCTGGGCAGTAATTGTTCACTCTTTTAAGGGTAATGTTATACTATTTTTGTAACCCTAAGCCTATATAAACACCCACTATTGTGCCAAAAACATGTTGAGCAGTAGAGAACACAAAATTAAACATATCATTTGAACTTAGAAGCAAGGATTAACAAGAAAAAGAAGAAGGAATTCTGCATATTGGAGGAAGAACATCTCTGTTGCATCAGGAGAAATTTTCTCTTCTCTTTAATTTCATACTTATTACTGATTCTAATATGTATAAAGATATTGTTTGATGCTCTGAACTTATGTTTACAATTATGAACTAAGGTTTATTACTAAGATTATAAAATGAACTCAATATATAGTTTGGATTGATGATTTTCTCTTATTCATCATGTTGGTATTGAATTATCCAATTTGTTCTATGCTTAATGCTTTTAATTACATGACAATGAATTAGAATGATTTTGGAACCTTAATGAACTTGAAAAAGGAAATTTTGTGTTGGCCATGGATATATGATTATTCCAAGTAGCTTTGAGTTTCATATGAGATATAAATATACTCATATGACATATATGACCATTTAGAGAACTTACTCTTAATAAATCTTATCTTAATTTGATTATCATAGGAATATTAATAATTGATTAGATGAGATATACTCACTTGAACGTCGGAAGAGGCTTATGAGGATATTAGAGTTCTTTGTTAACAATACATATTGATAGTTTTAAGGGGGAGTAATTAAATTCAAGTGAAGTATCAATGGATTATTGTAATCCTAGGAATTTGAGTATTAGTGCTGTCATGTTTATTCTATTTGCTCAATCTTTGTAATTAGTATGAAAAAAGGTTTTGTTTTATGTTATGGCAGGTCTGTACACGTTTGCTTTGCTTTGGGCGTTCATTATTTAGTTAATTTATATATCAAACAAATTAAATTTCAATAGTTTGAATAAGAGTAGGAGGACATAATTTTAGTACTTAGCAAGTAGTAATAACAATTCCTCGTGAGAACGATACTTTACTCATCATATATTACTTATTGCGATAATGTGTATTTATGCTAAAAGTATATATATGTTAGAGTCGGTGCTTACGTGCCATCCCTGAATGTACATATACTTGTGTATTTATACAAGTGTACATTCCTATTAAATCACTAATACCTATTTATATGGTATTATGCAATGTAACGTTACAGACATTGTAGATCTGAAGGAGTTCAGATCAGATTTAAAAGAGTTTAGATAAGAGCTCATGGTTAGCCATGCTGAGAGATATAAATGCTAAATATTAGTACAGTTAAGAGTTAGCTGGTTATAATACTCATAAGTTTGGGGGTATTTGATAGGGCGTAATTGTATAAAGTATTTTATCTCTTAAATTTGATGTTTGTTCAATTTATCCCAAGAATTTGGCTATTTATGCATATTAATGTTGTTTTATAGGTTTAAGCACTATCGGAGCAAAAATACCAGAAACTGGATGCAAATGAAGCTATTTGAGATGAGAATCCGAAAAGAGACTAAAATGCTCAAAACGTGAACGGTACGAGTGAACAGTACAATTTCTATAGTGCATGAACAGTGCAATGCCAGGGAATTCAATTTGAGCGTCGGGGTGCCAATTCAAGAGAGTGAGCACCACGGCATTGAATTTGAATGCCGCGGCATTGAACCCGAATGCTGCGGCATTGAACCCAAATGCCGCGGCACTGAATTCTAGGCACTCTTTAAGGGCATTTTTATCCTATTTTTGAAACCCTAAACCTATATAAATGCCCATTGTTGAGCCAAGGAGGGGGGCAGTAGAGAGCACGAAAATGAACACTTCATTTGGGTCTTAGAATTAAGAATCAACAACAAGAGGAAGAAGAAGAATTTTTGCATTTTGGAGGAAGAGCATCACCATTACATTAAAGGAAATTTCTCCTTCTCTTCAATTTCGTATTTGTTGTTGATTCCAGCATGTATAATGATGTTGTTAGATGCTCTAAACTTATGTTTTCAATTATAAACTAAGTTGTATTACTAGGATTATAATGTGAACTCAATATGTAGCTTGGATTGATTATTTTCTCTTATTTATCATATTGGTATGAAATTGTTCAATTTGTTCTATGCTTAATGCTTCTAATTACATGACAATGTATTAGATTGATTAGGGAACCTTAATGAACTTGAAAAGGGGAATTTTGTGTTGGCCATGGATAAATTGATGTATAATCATTGTGTAAAAGCATGAGTTCCATATGAGATAGACATTTACTCATATGACATATATGACCATTTAGAGAATTTGAACTTAATGAATCTTATTTCAATTTGATTATCATAGACATATAGATAATTGATTGAATGAGATATACTCACTTGACTATCAAAAGAGACTTGTGATGATATTAGAGTTCTTGGTTAACATTCATATTGATAGTTCTAAGAGGAGTAATTGAATTCAAGTGAGGTATTGAGGGATTGTTGTAATCCTAGGCATTTGAGTATTTGTGCTATCACGTTTGTTCTCTTTAATCAATTTTTGTAATTATTCTTTTTATTTAGTTAGTTTAGATATAACAATATTTGAATTGCCAATAGCTTGAATAAGAATAGGAGAACATAATTTTAGTACTTAGCAAGTAGTAATAATAATTCCTCGTGGGATCAACACTTTACTTATCATATATTACTTGTTGCGATAACGTGCACTTGCATTAGTTTGTGTTATAAAAATCACACAACAATATTGTATACCCATTTGTAGCCAATTGTAGTTTTATTAGGAGGAAGAGTTACAAAATCCCAAGTATATGACTTTTTAAGGGCTTGTAATTTTTCTGTCATTGCTTACTGCCAAATAGGATTAGAGTTAGCCTCGAAATAAGACTAAGCTTCATATAAAGAAAGAGTAGTAGAAAAATACTGATAATCACAAAATTTAACGGGAATCTCTCTTACCCAAGTAAAGCGATAAGGAAAGGATGTAGATGAAGACTCACAAATGTTTAGAGAAAATCCTTCAAACAAGGTAGGTAGCTCAAGAGTAGGCATTATATCAACAGAATCACTTGTATAAAACCTAGAAGACATATCTGTATGTAAAGTACTAGAAAATATGTCAACAATATTATTTGTAAAGAGCTATAAAATAGACGGAGACATAGAATTAAAGTGTGACACAGAGAAAAATATTTTATGTTCGAGAAATAGTATATAATGAGAGATGCAGAGGCGATTAGATATGGGATCCCAACACTTATAATCTTTATGTTCTATCCTATATCATGAGAAGCAACATAACCTAGTATGTTGGGATTGATATGTTTATATTTCTGAAGTACAATAAAGCAAATACAACTAAATACCTTAAGGAGACTATAGTTAGGTGGGATTCCATAAAAACGCTTATAAGGTTACTTGTTCTCTATAATAGAAGAAGGAATGCTATTGATGGTAAAGACAGCAGTCAAGGTGACGTCACCCTAAAAATGTTTAAGGTAGGAGGAAGAGATAAGGAGATAACAAACAGTGCCTAAATTATGTTTGTGTTTACGTTCGACTCTCTCATTTTGTTGAAATGTACTAGGAAAAAATATTTGACCAATGATACTATGCTCTTGTAGAAGATTTAGAAAGTCAGAATCTTTATATTTTAGGGCATTATCAATAAGAAAAAACTTAATTGGATAAGAGAATTGTGTTTTAATCGTTTGGACAAAGTTACAATAAATTTTTGTAAGTTCTGATTGTTGTTTCATAAGAAACAACCATATATATAAGAAATAGTTATAAATGAAAATAACATAATATGTGAATCCCTCTATAGTAGCATATGTTAGGGTCGGTGCTTACGTGCTATCCCTGAATGTACATATATTTGTGTATTTATACAAGTGCACATTTCCATTAAATCGTTAATACCCATATATATGGTATTATGCATGTAGCGTTACAGACATTGTAAATATGAAGGTGTTTGGATCAGATCTAAAAGAGTTTAGATAAAGGCTCAGAGTTAGCCATACTGAGAGTTATAAATGCTAAATGTTAGCACAACTAAGTGTTAGCTGGTTATAATACTTAGCAGATCCAAGAGTTGGAGCCTTGTTTGTAATGGGAATAGACTTGGGAGTATACTAGTAACTGTATAGTTGCAAGAGTTGCAATCGAATGCCAAGAAATACTAGTTGTGCAAGTATATTCTCGAATACTTATCCTTGATCTATTTCTGCCGATGCGGGTCTGTCAGTGGATACTTTTAATATAGATCAGCATATGTTGTACCTATAGGGTATAGATGGTCGTTCCTAGCCGACTGTGAGCTTGGAGCTCGTATTGACATATGGGTATCCAGTTACGACTGGATATGGGACAAACTCACGAGGGCCCCCGATAGACATCTTATATAAGCCGTCAATGAAGGGTCCTCTTGAGTTGAGTAGTATACATGGTCCTTTGACCTGAGCACCACAGTGGACTTGAAAGGAATCCACCATGCTTTGGTTCCACGCATGTGATAGACCTTTCATGGTGTGACCACTGGGTATGGTCCGATATTTATGGAGTTTAGTATATACAGATACGGGATCTGTCAGCTTGTATTGGGAATTCGATATCTAGATGCTTCGAGACTATATCTCAAAAAATCTTGTGGCCATAAGTATCAATCCCGGGAAAGAGTTCCGTCAGGGTAGAACAATATGGCAAAAGAGTTTGCATATATTGGTCAGTGAGATATAAGTCTAGAGATAAGATATGGATGAGCAAAAGAGGATTTAACGGTGATAATCTATATCCTCGCACATCTAGGATATCATGACGGAAGGACTATACATATGCGTTTGATGAACACATGAAAATGCATATTGTTAAGAGATTCAATCACCATTTAATGTCACTAATTTTAGTATTTTCTGTATTTTTAGCTTGAAATAAAGTGTTCTCCTTAAATTGTGATTAATGAATGTTATTTGGACAGGTTTAGGTAAACTGGACATAACACTCAATGTAGAAATCGAAATGAAGAAATTCTTGAACCTAGTGCAACATGACTCAATCTTACACAAATTTGAAGAATAGTGGAAAAGCTAAATCCAACATGTTATGGGCCAAAAATTGAGATACAACAAAATCAGACTACAACTCTTACCCAGCTTGACCCAACTCACGTATTTGGACCGTATCTCATAAAATACATACTCAATTGGTATAATTCTTAAAGCTGTGAATTACTGACTTAACTATCAACAACTTGTATGTTTATGGTAAAGTCCAAATCAGCCGTTATCATGGACCAAATCGCATTGCAAGTGGGTAAAATGGTTGTTGGCTGAATTCTGATGTATCTTTGGAATTTTGCTCATATCTCATTGGATACTCATCCAATTTACATGATATCAGTGCCTATGGAAAGAAGAGTCAAAATTATACAACTTTCATGTCGGCTACAGAAGCTGAATTGATTATTTACATTATCAAAAACGTGCTGCAAGTGGATACACAAGTTATTGGCTTAAAATTATTGAAGATTGATGTCATCCATGACATATGTCCATTCATTGCCTATATAAGGAGACCCTTAGGACATTTTTAATAGATAACTCTCTCTTCTTTTATTCTCATTAACATGTATTGTAATTTAGGCTAGAGTTCCTAGCAAGGCTAAGAGATGAACTTTTATGTGTAGTAAATCTACTTTCATGCTTTGATTCGGTGTCAAGAGCTATAAATGTTGTAAGTTTGGTTTTGATTAAACTCTTATCTATTTTATTTTCTATAATCCAGAGATTATCATTCTCATGTCTCATATATGTTCAGTCATGCCTTTCTTATGTGATTCATGTTGATTTATAATTGTTACTGGTTACATTGTTTTATATGTTAATCTTTTACTACAGTATTGTCAATTTGATATATTGTCGATCTTGGATAACATGTAAGGGCAATAAATGTTTGATATTCAAGTTAATCTTTTACTGCAATATTGTCAAAATGATATATTTTCGATCTTAGATAACTTGTATAAATAACATGATGTGTGTTAATGCTTGCAAAGAGTTTAACTAAATCAAATACATGTGTTATTAAATGTGCTATATTTTCCTATCTTCCGATTGATTGTTTGGGATGTGAAACTTTCAATTGAGTTATAAGCGTTGAATCAAAGTGTAGAGTAGATTTATAAAGCATAATTGTGATTCTCGAAGCCTTGTTTGAATTATCATAAGACATTTCCTTTAAATTATAGACAATCCTATCTCATCCACTTAAATCAATTAAATTTTGTCCTTTGCTACTGCTTTAATATTTTACTTCATCAACCTATTTTACCAAGAGCTTCCTCGTGGAATCGACACCTCAATCTATACTGTGATAGCCGCGTTATATTTTGAGCGTAAACAGCGTTGTAACCTCAACTTGTATGGTTCAACGCGCTGATTTCTAATATCCATGACGTGTGCGTGGGGAATTACTCACGGACTCATGGAATAGTTCCATTTGAAAAATCGGGCGTAGGACCTAGAAAGTTCGGCGATATGAAGTGTACTCGTTGTGCATTGGGGTTGTGTGCCAAATTAAAGTGTTTAATCCAGTAATATTCAGCACTACTACGGAAATACGTGCGTGTTTGTATTTAAGTGTTAAATATAACAATTAGTCAATAATTGTTATTTACTAATTGTACAATGACACGTAGCGTATTATGGACCCTCAATTGAGTTTACCCAAGTGTGGAATTTGGTGGGATCCACTAGGGGGTGAACTTGGTAACTATTTATGAGGGGCAAAATGGTCATTTCTTATTTTAATTATTTAATTATTAAATAATCAAATATCTCTCTTTTTAAATTATATATTATATTATATTATATATAAAGAAAAAGAGAGAGAGAGAGAGAGAAGGAGAGGTGTGTGAATTTGGGCAAAGATTGCCCGAGAAAGAGAAAGTCGAAATAGAGAGAAAGAGAAAGAAGACGGAGAAAGAAGAAGAAGAAGAAGAGAAAAAAAAAAGGGAAAAATGAAATTGTTTCATTTTTTTCTATGCTTCTAATTGAAGCAATGCTAGATTGCTTCAAACTCTCCATTTCTTATCCTTTTGGAGAAAAGGATAAAATCACACACCGGCCATTTTAAGAATTAATAGTTAATCCCGGGTTGTATATCGGGCTGCTGTTCTAGCTCACCAAGCCCACCGTGTTGGTGACTAGAACTGCGCACGAGTTAGTCTCCATGCGGACTCTAGAAAAATATGTGTATAACGTTACACGTTGTGGTGAGTTCTTTAACCTTTCTAATATATTAATGTGATTAATATATTTGTTTATTGTGTTTATTACATGTTTCACGCTTCCGTTGGATTTAAATTCGTATATAATACGTATTTAGGCAATAGACACAATTGTACATACATACACCCATATGTATATTAGATCTAATAACATCAAGAGAAGGACCTCATATATTTGAATGTATAAAATCAAAGGGAGCATGAGAAATAGTAGTACTATTTATAAAAGCTAAAGTCGATTATTTTGTAAATGACAAGTGAAACAATTATATTTGTTACCAGAAACAACTCCTAAATAGCCATTAAATATTAGAAAATGTATACGATTGATTGACGGTGACCCAAACAAGAATGCCAAAGATATATTGAAGATATTAAAGAGGTAGATGCTGCAAATTAAGGGTATAATGAGAAAAAATCTAAAGAGATGAGCTCATACAGAGGGCCAACCTTATAGCCTATCCTAAGTGTCCATCTTGTCTTTGTATCCGGCACACAACAACCAAAAGATATAAATAAGATGTTAAAACCAAGTTCGCATAGTTAACTGACAAATAAAAGATTTAATGTGAGTTTAAGTATGAGAAACGTGTTAGATAATAAGAGACTAGAGCAAGTTATACTTAACCAACGTGACTAACCATCATGAAAGAATCATTAATAGCTTGAATAAAAGGCATATAAGATGTAAGACATTTAAAAAAAATTGTAGAATTAGAAGTTATGTGATTGCAATATATAGAATTCGAATACCAAGAAAAATAACTTGAAACACTAGAAGAAGTAGAAATTTAAGGTTTATCAGAGTTTGAAAGAAGTTGGCAGAGTAAAGGCTCAAAAGCAATAGAAAATAGAGGGTTTACCACAGTTTGAGAAAAGTTGACAAAGTAAAAACTCAAGATCACTAACTAAGTTGAAAGAGGGGCTTGCATTATTTTGGGCAACAGTAACAGTAGATCTTGTAAAATAAGCACCTTGAGACGATTTCTCTTTGTTAAGATAGTCTGTTTCATAATGACTGGGTCCAAGTGGTCGATATATTCTGTGCTTACGTGTTGGGCAGTTAAGAATTTAATAACCAGGAAAGTGGCAATAGTGACATGTTTTAGGATGATCAGAACTAGAATAGATATGACATTGAGAATATCATACTTAGCAATATAATAGATCTCAATAAATTAGAAAATGTTTAATTGAGCCCCTCAACTTTAAGAAAATTACAAACTAGCCCTAAATTTTTAGAAAGGTACAAATGAGCACTTAAATTTTAGAAATTACAATCTAACTATAAAAATTTAATAATTATAAAATAACCTTAAAACTTCTATAAATTATAGAGTAACTCAAAAAGAATTTAATAATTATAGTATGACCCTAAAAAATTTATAATTATAAAATAACCTAAAACTTCTATAAATTGTTGAATTACCCAAAAGTATAAAACATTGTAATCTAACCTCAAAATATTGAAAAGTCTACAAAACAATCTTTAATGCTAACCAAAAGGCCAATTAGGTAAGAGGACATCGTTGATGGATATATTGGATGACGAGGAGTAATTTTATGTCGACGGTAAGGGTAGACATGCTGAAAAATGGATAAAATTTAAGAAGGCGATAGAGTCTTTGAATAGCGCATGCAAGCTACGTCGGTGTTTGATCGACATGATTCAATAACATTCGAATAAGCGACGATGTTTGAATGTCTTGGACACTGCAAACTTTGGTGGCTTTCCAACAAACTTTGGTAAACTTTTAACAAGTTTTTGAAAAAACAAATTTGGTAAGTGTCCAACTAAACAGAGAGATAGCGAAAGAACAAGAGCTCGAATACCATGTGAGAATTAAAGGAACAATATATATTTTATTATTATAACATTGTACTGAGTGAGCCTTTATGTAGGGTTTAAGTTGACACAAAATAAAAAATAATATATATAAGATTGCAAATTATTTACACATTATAATGTATAAATGATAAATATAAATATATGGCAAGGGGATTATATTATTGATATGGTTGATTTATATTATTAATATAATAGGGATATTATCTTGAATACCCTCCAAGTAAGTCCTAATATTAGTAATATCTACTTGTTTGTGAAATAGGCAACAATGTCCGGTCGTCGGGGAGTCTTTTATTAGATTTAATGCGAAGAAATACAGTTAAGCCTTTCCAAATACCTTTGACAAAATACCAGGTATCCCATATTGAAACAAGCTTATTCCAAGTCCAAATAAATATAAACTTGGTCCAAACAACTCTAAATTAGAAAACCCTAATATATATATATATATATATTTTCTCTTTTCCTCTCTTTCTCGATTCTCCTCTTTTTCTCTCCTCACTTTTGAAATCGGTTGGCCATTCAAAATTCTAGCTGCCATCAAACCAATCTACCCTATATTTTAGCTAGCGATCATCATCAAGAAGAGACTATTAATCAGATTAGAAGGTGCAGACAAAACACTTCTCGTCAGTTAATTTTCTCTATCATCGAGAAAGCAGCCTAAGAAGTCGTTGCCCTTTCTCTACAGTGAAAAGTTGCTGTTAGCCCAAGCATAAGAAGTTTCAGGTACTACAAACCCTTCTTTTCATCTCGATTAAAATGCTTCCCAAAGATCAATATTTTCCTTTTATGTGCTCTCTTCTCCCTTACATATTCCACCCAGGTTTCAATATCATCTTTTTCTTTTAGTTTCTTTTCTCAAGGCATTTAAATCGAGTTGCAAGTAACAGATTCCTAATAGGGGTTTATATAAACTATTATTTATATCCTTTTGGACTTAAATTTTGCTCTAAGTATTTGACTATTTATTTGAGATTTTTTATCATATATAGATTTTTCACCTACGACTTGAAGATACTGGAGAAATTGGGCACAAAACGAAAGATCCAGAGATTGTGGGTTAGTACCACAGTGCCCAAGTCATTGAACTGAGCGCCGAGACACCCACTAGCTAGCTAGAGTTCATCCCTCTACCTTTTTCAGGTTTCAACGTCCCATTGCCGACCATCTAGCTTCATGGTACCTGTGCGACTAAAAACAACTTATCTCATAAGTATTAATACGACTTAGATTTGAAACTATACGTCCTTAGGGTTATGAGGACCCATAAAAAGACCTTTTTTTTTTATAGATGAAAGAACATAATAACATAGAGGCAAAATAGAGAAACAAAAACATAACACAAAAACAAGAGATCGAAGTAAAGAATTGAAGATTAAAGATCAAGATTTGTGCATCAAGTCAAGAGAAAGAAAGAAGCAATCTAGGGCATCTCTTTGTGTTATTTCTTATCTTCTCTTGTTATTATGGTCTTGTTCACGATGTTTTTCATTATTTACTTTGATACTCTTAGATTCATTACGAACTAAAGTCTTTTGATCTAGGATTAAACTTTTGAACCTAATATATAATTGGATATGATTGACTCTCTTAGTTTATGAACTTAATAAATTAGTTTGATTCATTCTATCTTGTGTTTAATACTTCTTTATATCTGGCTAATATAATGATTGTTCAAGGAACCATAATAAACTTGAAAGAGAAATTTATGTGTTTAGCCTACGATAGTTTGATACATGACCATAAGGTAACATCTATAAGTTCCATGTAGGATAGATATATACCTAGATAATATATATGGCATGATCAGACTTGTTCTTAATGAGTTATATTCTATTCGGATTACCATAGACATGTAGGTAATTGTTAGGGTGTAATATAGTTATTTGACCATCAATAGAGGCTTTATAACGAGATTAATGTTATAGTCAATAATTTGATATTGAGTAATTAAGAGATTAATAGGTTCGATGAAATATTTAGGGATAAGTCGAAACCCTAAATTCATTTTCATTGGTGAATTTAAACTCTTGTTTGCTTTTTATTTAAGATTATGTTTAGATTATTAAATTTAGATTAATTTGAGAACATTCATCTTTAAAATTTAGTTTGAATAAAAGTTAAGTATGATTAATTTTAGTACTTGATTAACCAAATTAGATTAAATAAGTCTCTGTATAATTGATACTTGAACTTAAATTTCTATATTACTTAATCAATAGTGTGCACTTGCACTTAACTAGAAATCGCACATCAATCCCAGCGAGATGACCATAGTTGTTGTCAAAGGGTGATCCATCTAGTTGATTAAGTCCATAACAAAATCTAATGATTGTCTCTTCATGATTGTGATTTGTTAAGTGCATTTGTGGATGTGTTATACTTTTATCATTATTTTGGAACCTTGACTAAAATTTTGTCTAAATTATTATTTTTCAACATTATATTGTTGGCTTTCTTATGTCTAGTTCATAAATACCAAAATTTAAATATCATAAAGTACCAATAATTTTATCTCAGTAAAGGTCTGTATGCAGTTATTTCAATTACGTATAGACCAGAAGAGCTTGTATCTCCTTTATTTTGTTATTGTTATTATTATTTTTAATTGTTTTATTTTATTTGCAAACCAAAGGTTGATGATGATGATTTGGGAAGTGGGGTTGATGCTGGCCCAACTATCTTTGTCTCTCGACTCTCATATTCTCTGTTCTGTCCACTCTCTCTTGTAGCTAGGTTACTTGTTGGCTATTACAAGAAGTGGAATATGAAATAGAGCAAAGGGAAATGTAATTTTTGTTTGATTTGTTTCGTGGTCTTTTTGGTTGCCCAAAAAACGTAATGGAAAGTTGAATTTCTAATCTTAAAATTATATTTTTATTTTTATGTTAATTGAATTTGATGGTGAAATCAAATTTATTATTTATTCATTTGTATTATTTATTTATTCAATAAAATTATTCATTGTATTATTTATTTTTTGTATAAATATAATAATTTAAAGAATATGAAGTTAATTTTTTTATTATTGAAAAGTCAAAATTTTTATAAGAAATTGTGCAAGGATAAAGTAATCATTTTATTATTATTTTTAAATCTAAAAGGGATAAGAACTGCTTGACCTTCTTACTTTGGCTTAAGTGCTTTTAACACTTCATTAGTTTCAAAACGACCTAAAAAACTTCTATTCATTAGTTTCTTCTACTTGTTTTGATAGAGATAATGGTGAAATAGTATTTAACCCATGTGGTCACTTTCTGTGATGTGAGATTTATATTTATTATGTCAATCAATCAATTATGCCCATTGTTAAGAATTTTTAATTCTTTTTTCTTTTGACTTTTCATGCACTTCTTCTTCCTTTTCCATCTAAGAACTTATATGAATTAAACAAGTTTAGTGCTTTTGATTTATTTTTCATACATTTGTATGAACTATGCTTCTTCAAATTTTAAATTTGGTATTTTCATTTAAAACATGAAGAAATGGTTGCCACGCCATTTCTTTATTTTTTGAAAAAAGGTATTTTTAATTATCAACAGTCCTAATAATTATAGATTTAAAATCAATATATGTAGTAATGCTAATTTGATATGAGTTATAAGTTGTTGTTTGGCTTCTTTGAAAATATGAGAAAGGGGAGGAAAACTTGTTGGAATAATTAAATTAGATAAAAAGAAGAAGAAAAAATTGAATTTTTTTTCTAAAAAAATGGAAAGAAGGAAAAAATGGATTTTTTTCCTAGAAATTTAAAAAAAAAAGAAGAAAAAAGTTTTTTTTGTGGAAAAAATGGAAAGAAGAAAAAGATCAAAAGTCATTTACAACTAACATCTACAGTATTAGGGGCAAAATTGTAACTTTACATTTTTTAAAGAAATTTTCCATTAAAAGAAACTGAATGAACTAACGGTCAGGGATCTTTGAGGTAGTTTTGAAATTAGGTGGTGTTTAAGTTACTTGGGTTAAAATAAGAGGGTTTAGCAGTCTTTTTTTTAATCTAAAATAAAAATTTAGACTTTTCACATAATCTAACACAAATTCTATTAATTTTTAAGAAATATTTTCTAATGGCTAGACATTACTAATTATTTTATAAACTAATAAATATCACGGACATTAAACCTTACCTTATAAGCATTCATGATAATATCTCAATATGATCTAATTATACATCTACCAAATTATGTTTGACATTGAAATGATGCTTTAGGTTATTTTACTGACACAAAACTCACATTTCAATGTCATAAATATCAATTTTTTTTTTTAGAAACAAAATTTAAACATTTTGTGACAAACTAAAGCGACGCAAAAATAACATTATGTTGTACATTAATGTAGTCATGGATAGCATTTGAAGGCATGCGTGTAATCCACTGATACACTTCACTCTAGATCATAGAAACAACAAATTTCAACTTATTAAGGAAAAGAAAATTTAGACTCCTAAGGATTTGATATCTTAGTGGATGATCTTTTCACTGAGAATTATTCATATGCAACAAAATTGATAAAGAGAAGGAGAATTTCTAGTTTAGGAATTCGCTTTAAAAAAAAACAAGAAAAGCTAAAAACATCTTGTAAAACTGAAGTTGAAAAATTTTTGCTCAACAAAATACTCCCTTATTGGATGAACTCAAATAAAAAAGAGCTTATAGAGTTTTGCCATAAATATAAAAAAAATAGTATCAAATACAATCAGTCATGCCGTTATTTGTTTCAACTGTTGAAGTAGAAGCACACAAACAAGTAAAATCACCCAAGCAATATATGCAGAACAAGTAATTAAGAAATAAATAGAGAAAATGGTAGAAGAAGAACACACAAAGAATTACGTGGTTCGGTAACTTGCCTACGTCCACGGTGGATCAAGATCACACTATTATCTTATTATGAATCACAAGGCACTCACAAAGTATGCCTTTTACAAGAAAGATAAAAAAGAAAACTCTCTCTTTTACTATAGGAATTTGCTTTCACAAAGGACCACAAAGATTGTTGATGATAACTTAGATTGTGTTTACAAGCTAATTGAGAGCCTTTACATAGGCTTTGGAATATCCTAGGTTTACCTAAACGTGTGGGAGTCATTTTAGGAAGTTTTGAAGTAAGTGAGAGACAAAATAAGAAAGTTTCCTTATTTTGGGATACTGTTCACGTCTTTAGTGCCGCGGCGCTGAGCTCTCACTGCCACGGCATTGGTGTGCTCGTCTGAGCACCGAGGCGCTCGTCACCTGGCACCGCGGTGCTCACATTCTGGACTGGGCACCGCGGCGCCCATGCCTGGCCTATGTTCCCTTCATCTTTCGTCTCCTTTCACGTCCATCTTCGATCTGTGCGCACCCTATGCATTTGGTTTACTCTCCAAATTATTTTCCGATGATTTTCAATCAATATTCTCACATCAACAAACTTTTTTTTCTGAAAATTTGAGTTCTGCAGTGGTATAAATGAAATGATTTCTAAACATCTAGGAACTATTATAAAATAAAAACTGAAGCATTTTGAAAAATATTACCAAGCAGGTGATCTTTCAAGGATCCGAGAGGCATGTATTCATAAATAAGAAGGCAGTGATCCTTTTCAACGTAGTAATCAATTAATGTTTGGATGACGCACAAGAGAAAGCATAAGAACCTCTGCCAAAAACTCCTCCCTTTGGAAGCCCTCCATTTTCATAAAGGAAATTAAGAGATTTAATTTATTTTAAATTTATTTCTTTTAAGAATTATATTTTGTCTTTCCACCTATTATGCCTATTTGTTTTTAATTTATCTTTTTTCTCTTTTGATTTATTTTTATTAAATTTATTTTTCTTAATTTAATTTATTACTATTAGGTTTATTTCTCTTTGAAATTTACCTTTTTTCTATTTTGGTTTATTATAAAATTTATAAATATTTAAGCATTTATTAATAAAAATACAACAAGCAATGCAATTTTTTTCTTTCTAAATCTCTGTATTCAAAGCTTCTCTTGAATTAATTTTTCATCTCTATCAAGTCGTTGCGTAGCCGCCAAGCGTAGCCGCTACATGCTACCAAGTAAGGACAGCTACATAGCAATTAAATAAGTTCATGATCAATTTTTTCTTTTGTTTCTCTTTTAAATTTTAAACATTAGCTAATTCTTAATAACATATTCAATTCTTCTCCATCAATATATTTCTTTCCTTCTGTGAATAGTGCATATAAATAGTAATCATAAATAGTATTTATGAATAGTGTGAACAGTAATTATAAATAGTATGAAAATAGTTGCCGTAAATAGTACCACTACATATTCTTTAAAAATACGCACGAACCCAACCACCTTTTTATCATCTTTAATACCAATAATTCTCTTTTTAAAAAATACCTTATCTCTTCGTCTTAGTAAATTACTTCAATTTTGTTATAGGATTAACTCTAATAAGCTTTATCTCTCCTATTCTATTTTATTATGAGATTAAATTCCTATAAACTTTCTCTCTCCCCTTCTATTCTATTATGGGATTAAACTCCTATGAATTCTCTCTCCCATTCTATTTCAAACGAGTATTTATTATTATTATTGTTGCTTTATTTTTAAGGGGTTAACTCTCTTCCATTCTTAAACAAGTCTTTTATTTTTTTACTACATTTTAAGAGGTAACTCCCTTTTATACTCAAACGGGTCTTTTATTTTCTGCTTTGGTTTTTCATTTTCTAGTTTTATTTTAAGGGTTCCTCTTTCAATTCTCAAAAAGTTTTTTTTCCTTTCTATTACTTCTTCCTTCTTGTAGTTTCAAAATCTTTTAAACTCAATAACTTGAGTTAATCTCTAACTTTCTTTCTATCTTCAATTTCTTCTGAGTTACTGTTCAACGATTTCTTCTAGGTTCAATGATTTCTGCACTCAGCAAGACGCCTTCTTCTACGCACTTAAATCATCTTCTTATATAACAAAATTGAACTCTCTCCTTGAACTTTTTCCTCTTTACGAATAAAATTTGACTCTCCTTCCGGAGCTCCATCTTGCGAGGGTATGATAAAGAAAATCAAGATATTTAATTTAATTTAAATTTATTTGTTTTAAGAATTATTCTTTTTACCTTCTGAAGCTATTAGGTTTATTTTTTTTTTTAAGTTTATCTTTATTTTATTTTAATTTATTCTTATTAAATTTATTTTTTCCATTTTAGTTTATTACTATTAGGTTACTTTTTCTTTAAGATTTACCTTTTTTATTTTAATTTATTATAAACTCTAATAATAGTCGAGCATAAATAAAAATACAAGAAACACTGCAATAGTTTTCCTCTTCTCTAAATCTAGATAAAGGTGTAAAGATTAGCGGAAAAAGATTACCATTGTATCTTTAAAGACAAATAAACTTGGAAGAAAAAGAAAAACATGTGATTCTGTGCTTCTGAGTAGATGCAATAGAATGAATTGTTTAAGTTTGTTAACCCTAAAAAAACTAAGTTGGCATTAGAATTGCCTTATTTCCTTATATGATCTGAAGGATCCCATATCTGTACACACCGAACTCCACAAGCATCGGACTATACCCAGCGAAACCCAGCAGTCACACCATGAAAGGTCTGTGACATGCGTGGAACCAAAGTATGGCGGATCACTTACAAGCCCACTGTGGCACTCAAGTCAAAGGACCACATATACTACTCAACTGGAGAGGACCCTCCGTTGACGGCTTACATAAGGAGGCCCTCGTGAATCTATCCCATATCCAGTCCTAACTGGAAACCCATATGTCAATATGAGCTCCAAGCTCACAGTCGACTAGGAACGACCATCTATACCTTATAGGTACGACATATGCTGATCTATATATAAAGGTATCCACGACAGACCCGCATCGGCAGAAATAGATTAAGGACAATTATTCAAGAACATATTTGCGCAACTTGCATTTTTTGGCACCCGATTACAACTCTTGCAACTATATAGTTACTAGTATATTCACAGGTCTATGTCCTATTACATACAAGGCTCCAACTCTTGGATATGTTGAGTATTATAACCAGTTAACCCTTAACTGTACTAACATTTAGCATTTATATCTCTCAGCGTGGCTAACTATGAGCCCTTATCTAAACTCCTTTAGATCTGATCCAAACTCCTTCAGATCTACAATGTCTGTAACGTTACATGCATAATACCATATAAATAGGTATTAGCAATTTAATGGGAATGTACACTTGTATTAATACACAAGTATATGTACATTCAGGGATGGCATGTAAGCATCGACCCTAACAGTTCCTTATGGAGTTTAAGATGGTACCTAGTGCTTAGATGCATATTGTTTATTATTAAGATAATAGCAAGGGCAATAGCACAGTCTAAGGAACCGAATACCACAAGAGAAGAAAACACATTGAGAGAAAATCATGTTTGGTAAAGGAGTTTTGTGCAAAATAGTGAGGTCATGGTATTTAAGATTACGTAAGCATATAATCTAGTGGATCCATTCACCTAAGTTATTGCCAGTAAAGAGTTTTGAAACTTATATGAGTAATATTGGGGTTCAATAGTTACTCGACATTCTTTAGGGCAAGTGGGAGATTGTTAGACATATAATGTTATTTATGCCCTTAAAACATGTGAAATAACATTTTATTTGATTAATAAAAGTTCATTCATACATATAATTGAGCATACATTGATGAGCCCATATTTATAAAGTATGTGATCTATGTATTAGGCATATGATGCTAATACAGAGGGTATAAATCACAAGTTCTTTATAAATTAAATGAAATTCACAGCCATTAATGAAAAAAGGGCCTTTTATTATATAAGGTTATAGTTTTTCTGCTTCTTATAGTGGATGATTTTTCTTGATCATTGAAGTAGAGGCTTCAAGTAGAAAAACTAGGGTATATGTTACATTGAACAAGACTATTGTGAATTTTGATCTGGTTAACTGAATGTTGTAGATCTTAATTCACAAAAGCTTTAATAAACTTAATTGATCTTAATCCCGAGCTGGTAATGAACTTACATTCATGCATTGTATCTTTTGAGTTATCACAGAGTGAGATCCATATAAACGGTCAAAACCTCAATAGCTTGGAGATATAATTTCAAGGGTCATAGGAACATATATTTGCAATATGGAATCTAATAATCAATGTCCACCTAAGCTATTTACAATATTTGATCATTAGAATATGTGGCCATAGTTTATTCAATAAATTGTTTATTGAATAATAATAGTTATTTGTAAATTTATTTTCAAATATAGACATATTAAAAGTGATCATTAGAGTATTCAATGACTTAGGGGTAAATAAATAATTAAAAAGGCAAGACATTTTTTTGAAAGCCTAACTTTAATTATGGACATCAATTAGAGGGTCAATTAAGTAGTTATTATTGGTCTAAAGACCAAACCCAATTTAATTAAAAGAAGTTTTAATTAAATAGGCTTTTATTTTATAACATGGGTTACTAGAGTATAGCCTTTGGCTTTTAGTGGAATAGCTTGGGGTTAACTTAGAAGAATTGGTGTATTATGAGATAATAAAGACTAGGCCTTTTAAGTTGGAGCTAGAAAGCCCATGGGTCTTGCAGTCCCTCTGCTAGCTCAAATCATAATCATACTCTAATTTTGTAATACTAATCAAATTTTAAATACCCAAGGGAGATCCCTATATATATGAGAGGTATGTAATAAGAAAAACATATCACAACTATACAGAAAAACAATTCTTTTACATATTTTTACGTGGGAAAAGAATTTAATTAATATCATTCTCTCAGATTTGGGTATTTGGTTTTAGAGATTAAGAAAGATCTACACGCCCACACGCGTTGAGTTTGAAGATTAAGGATAATAAAGAAGATTGCAGTCAGTCAATTTAAAATCTACCATAACAAGGAATTGAGGTAATCTTCTATCCTTATACATGTAATTATGAACAAGATGATCTGGCTTCCACTGTGTTTATTTTATTAAATAGGAAAATTTTTATTTTTCACCAACCAACAGAAGCATGGTAATTACAGTGACAAGGATTCTATCAGCTTGGTGTTTGCCATAATTTTCAATATATATATAGTAAATGTTGTAAATATTAAATAAAAGATGTTTGAGAGAGTTTCACTTGGCAATATGCCAACACTCAGCTCAAACAAATAATATGGCATTTGAGAATAGCTGAGCTAGAAGAAAATTGGAAACCATTTCTTGATATTTCCAAACATTAGCAATCATACTAACTTTCTTAAAATTTACAGTAGAGGTTTTGTTTAGAACTTTGCTAAGAGAACACAACAACTGAAGAAACAGAACAAACTCAAGTATAAAGGCTTATCTAATTATACACCAGGTGATAACATCTAGATAAGATTCCTTAAAGCATAATGAGGGTTTTTTAGGATTGATCAACCAATCAATTTTGCTCCATTCTAAATTTTGACTTACAAGACTCAATGTCTTCGGCCTATAGGGCACAAAGACCTTACCCACAAACTCTAAAGAGAATTTTAGTCTACAAGACACAAGAAGAAGTTTTTGGCCCACAAAAAGCCCTCGAGCCTAAGGCACTTTCTCCAAGCTAGTTAAAACAATGGTCGAAGCTTGACTATTTTGTTAGGTCAGACTCCAAAGGAAAAAAGACAATCTACAACCTCTGAGCTGATCAGAACAATGGTCGAAATTTAGCTACCCTATTTGATTAGACTTCAAAGAAGGTGAAACAATTCCTACTTATATCGAGTATATGAAGGTCAAGATACAACTATCCTGAAAGATTAAGAGAAGTTAATAAAAAAACTTAACTTACAAGAGATGTAGAGAGTTGTAGATAAGGTTAAGCTTACCAAGAAAAAAATTCCTAAATCTAAGGGACATTACTAAAATCACGATACAAGTCCTACCAAGGCAAAAAAGATCAAAAAAGAAATATCCAAAAGGATACCATATAAAAAAAATTTCTAAAGTTACAAGTTAAACCAAGATCCCCCCCCCCCCCCCCCCCCCCTTATAAAAAGAGAAGAAAATTAGCACGAAAGGATCATAAGAATTATTATTATCAAGAGATCATTAGTGTTGTGAAAATACCATTATAATGCTGACTATTACTAACCTTATTATCATATACATGAAATATAAGGGATACACTAAAAGGCACATAAAAAAAGCCATCTTCTTTATTCTTTTTTACTCTTTTGTCCTAATATTTTTTTGTTTTTTGAACCTTTACTGCTTAAACATCGGAATGTCTATACCAAAAAGACTTTCTGGTGTGACCTCACCTTTTCTCTTATTGTAGGATTATCACCAGATATGACATTTATAGGGACGAGAGTGGTTTAATTGGTTCAGTTTTGATCATATACTTTACGTCCAAAGTTGAGCTTTCTTAGAAAAACAATTTTAACTCGTTGACTCGTGGGTTATCAAATTTTGGGGTCAATAATTTGTTGCCATATATGGGAAGCAAACAAAAAAGATATCAATAATAAATATAAAGCATAAAGAGTGGATGATCAAAAATGACCACCACCATTTCCATGGCTGCACGAAATAGTGAGCAAACCCTAACACATGATGAAAATCTTAGTTTATAAAACCCAAACAAATCTATGGAAATATAATACAACAACAATTCACATCAATAAGAGGAATCACCAACCTGGTAGAAAAGCACTAGAAGAAGAACTAAGGAACTCACAACAGGAAAGGGATGAACTAAAAAAGATGACGACAAAACTTTTGGAAAAGTGCATTAACTTAGAAGGATTATAAAAATCTCATCCCAATTTTGAGTTGCAAAAACATTTCTTACCTTCAAGAAGTGTTCTCTCAGTAATGAGGGAAGCTAGAAACCTCTTCGATTGACCTAGAAACAAAAAAAAAGATTATAGCAGAACCCTCTGAAAAGGAAAGTTGCCCACCAAGCTGACAATCATGCCAAGGTGATTACAACTACTCCCTAACTAGTCACAAATCAAAGTCTCAGACCTCGATAGGCAAGCAAACATTATTTGTGATTTTGAGAAAAATGATGCTTGAACAATTATTAATGGACTCAAAAAAGTGAAAGTTTATACATAGGATGCCTAAGAAATCTTAAACAAGAAAACAAAAGGTAGCTAGACTAGAGAAGATGCTAGAGATCTACTAAATAGGAAGAAAAGCAACAATAAGATTAAGGAGGATGAAAGAAAAGTCATTGACAAGGTCAAAGAGCGTAAACACAACGAGCATCATAGCTCAACACTCTAAAACAAAGATCTATTAGTTGAGAAGATTCAAAACCTAGAAGAACGATTGCATCAACTTCTCGAAGATATAGAGAAACAGAAGCTATAAAAAAGAATAGAATAGAAGAGGTTTATTGATGAACTTAGAAATATTGAGCTACCAAAACGATTTTAGATGCCAAACCTCTTAACCTATAAGGGAACAACAGATCCTTATCACTTTGTCGATTAGGTAACTGACATATTATCAATTGCTGGTCTAAAACAAAAACAGATATGTTGACTATTTCATATATAACCTAAATGAACAGATCCTCTTATGGTATAAAAGTCGAGGGAAAAGTAGCATTTCCTCATTTAGCAAAATAATCGAGAAATTTATCCAACATTTTCCAGGAGCCTATGAAAAGGCTAAAGACCCTTAATAGTTATGACGACTAAAGCAAGGTCATTCAAAAATCCTAAGGGACTTTATACAACGATATCATAAGAAGGTGATCCAGCTCGGAGCATTTAACTTACCAATTGCAATAGAGGCATTAGAATAAGAACTCTAGGTAAATTAATTATGGTATTTTCTATTAGAAAGATAATCTACCATATATGAAACTGCCATAAGTATGCTATTTGATATATCAAGATCGAAGATGAAGAAGTCCCAAAGAGGGCAATCAAAGCAAAAGCAAGAGGAAAAACAAAAAGGTGAGAATTTAGAAAATCCCCCGAAAAAAGGATAACTCGAAAACAAAGAGAGAAGACTCCATAAGGAATTATAAAGTTCTCACAAAAAATTCACCTCATAAAAACAATAAAAGGGAACAAAAAAAGAAATCTCCCTTATGATGGCCAAACTACACGAAGCTAAATATATTCATACAATAGTTTTGTTGGTAGAAATATTCGAGGCTATAAAGGAAAGGGGTCTACTTGAAGAGTCTAAACCTATCCATGCACCAACTAGAAAAAAAATAGGAACAAAAAATGTGAATTCCATTAAAAATATGGCCACACCATTAATGAATGCATAAACCGTCAAATTCAAATAGATCACCTAATAAGGAATGGGTACCTCAATGTATTTGAAGCCAACATTAAGCTAAATAAGACTTAAAATAAAAGAAATCAAGAGTATGAAAACTCTCTAACACAAGAGATGACGATGATCATCTCAAATAGTGTGACAGTGGTAAGAGACTTTAATAGATAGAGGAATAATTACTCTTAATACTCATTGGTAGGGCATCAAGTGATGTGTAATGCTCTAATCACCGCAAAACCACAAGTATAACCTATACTAGTTATGTTTACTGAAGAAGATGCCAGATATGTTAGTTACCCATAGGATGATACATTAGTCATAACTATCCAAATAGTAAGAGTAGGGGTAAACAAAGTGTTTATCGACACAGGGAGCTCAATTGACTTGATATGAAAGTAAACACTCACCAAGCATGACATCAAGGACCTTTAGATTCAACACATACAAACTTTCTCTGCGGGTTTAAAGATACTTGCACGATGCCTTTAAGAGTTGTAAGTCTACCAATGTAGATAGGAAAAAGCCTTACAACCAGACATTGATAATGGATTTTATAGTTGTCCACCAGCCTACGCCTTATAAGGTGAAATTAGAAAGATCCTTTATGATTAACTCTAATGTTTCCTTATCCATGCACCATTTTAAATTCCCTACTGTAGATAGAGTATTTATTCTTAATGGTGGTAAAAAGAAAGCTAGAAACTATCATGTAACCACATCCAAAAAAACCTTTTGTATCACCACTATAAACCAATAAGAGGAAAGCAAATCCAAATCTCTAAAATCAATGGGTAACCTATTCCTAATACCTATCCAGTCAAAAAATCCTAGAAGACCATAAAAATAGGCTTATAGTTAAAGACTAAAATGAAAGAAAGATTGATCTCTTTAATAAAAGAGTTTTTAGACATCTCTGCCTTGTCACATAAAGACATGCTAGGTATAGACCCTGCTCTCATATCACATGCGCTAGTAGTTAATCCATCTTTCAAGCCAGTCAAGAAAAAAATGAGAATCTTTAATCTGAAGAGAAATGAAGCTATTATGGCTGTGGTAAAAAATATTATGGTAGCGATATTCATTTGAGAAGTTCACTATAGCGAATAGTTAGTTAATATTGTCATGACTAAAAAGGCAAATGGAAAGTTGAAAATGTCTGTAGATTTCACAAACTTGAACAAAGCTTTTCCAAAAGACGACTTTCCTCTGCCAAAGTCGACCAAGTAGTAGATTCCATATCCAAAAATGCCTTCATCAACTTCATAAATGCATTCTCAAAATACAATCAGATCAAGATATTCCTTTTTGATCAAGAGAATACTTCTTTCATTACTCACTAGAGAACCAATTGCTATAAGCTCATGCCACTTGGACGTAAGTACGCAGGTGCCAATGACTAAAGACTTGTCAACAAGCTATTCATGCCCTTGATTAGGAAAAGTATGAAAGTTTACGTAGATAACATGATCACTAAGTCTTAATGAGAAAAACGTCACATAGACGACCTTATAAAAATCTTTAAAATCATAAGAGAACACAACATAAAGCTAAGCCCTTAACAATAATAAGAAATCCCCCACACTCTTATCTGGACAATGAAGTATGCTAATAAAATCCAAAAGTTGAACCCCTAGGAAACCAAAAATAATAAATCCCCTACAAGTATGCTGTAGAAGAGGATCAACCAAGTCTTTCATTGTAATAGATTACTTCATCAAGTTGATAGAGGTCTAACCCTTAGCAAACAACACAGTAAAAAAGAACACAAGACTTTGTGTGGAAAAAAACAGTTTGTAAATTTGAAATACCCTACTGATGAGCATAAATTATACATATTAATGCAACTCTCTTGATTTGATTAAATTTTTTATTAATAAGAATATATAGCTTCTTATGTGTATTAATGTTAATTTATAGATTTTAAAGCTTTTGGCATAAAGATACTGGAAATCAGAAGTAAAAGGATTAAGAAATCAAGAACGAAGTTAGCACTGTGGCACTAAAAACCCAATGCCAAGGCATCCAAGTTAGTGACTCCAATGTCGTGGGTGTCGCGGTGCTTAACAATTCAATGTCATACCACTCAATTGATTTTAGATGAAGTGATTTCCAAGTTTCAACACTACAGCAACAAAAAACCCAGTGTCACAACGCTCAAATCAGAATGTTCAGCACTACAGCACTCAGAAAATCAATGCCGCGACACTCGTGTGATAAAAGGAAATTTCAATTAACCTTATACTAGAAATAACTCTAATTGAAAACCACAAAACCTATAAGAAAAAGCCTTTTGTAGCCTCAAAGGAGACAGGAATAGAGAGCATGAAAGAGAACAAGTTCTAAGGAGTTTAAAATGTGACTTAGAGATTAAATAATGGATCCATTAACATGTTAGAGATAGAAAGTGAAGAATCAGAACACTTTTCTTTGTTTTTATTTTTCTTTTCTTACTTTTATCTTTTGTTTTTCTTCATTTTGTCTATTAATTTATATTCTAAAACTCAAGTTTTCATCATAACCTAAGTTTTATATCTAGGGTTATAACTTTGAACTCGATATGTAATAGAATTCAAGTTCTTTTCTTATTTTTATGAACTCAATTGTAGAATTATTCAATTTTTTTGTGCTTATTGCTTTCAAATTACTTGATCACTAATTAAATTTATTAGGGAACCTTAATGAACTTGATGAAGGGACTTGTATGTTGGCTTTGAATAATTTGATATATAATCATAATGTAACAGTTACGAGTTTCATATGAGATAGATATATACTCATATGGTATATATTGTAGTAATAGATCAGTTCTTAATGAATTTTATTATCATTTGATTACCATAGACATATAGGTAATTATTAGGGTATGATATACTGACTAGACCATCGACAGAGGCTTGTAATGATATTAGGGATCTAGCCAACATTTTATATTGAGGGATTAATTTAAGAAAAGATTAATTGGTTCAAGTAAAGGGTCAAGGGATAATTATAATACTAGGTTTTTTTTTATTATCTATTATTGGTGATTAACTCTTGTTATCTCTAGTCTTATCTTAATTGTTAGTTTTTGTTTATTTATATTAGATTCCTTATCTTTTGATTATCATGCATCTGAATAAAAATAAGATGAGACAATTTTAGTACTTAGCGTAATAATAATAATTCCGTATAGAAACGATTCTACTCACTCTTTATTACTTATTTATGATAGCATGCACTTGGACTTTAGTACAACACAACATGCATACCATTATTACAGACTATGGCAAATAATGAAATAATGAAAGTTTCAAAGAGTTCTTTTTAAAGCTCAAACTCTAACTCTTATTTGCCTCACTTACCCATCCAAAGACAAATGGATAGGTCAAAATTTTCAACATTCTTGTCAAAAATTTGCTCAAGAAGAAACTAATTGGGAAGAAGTGAGCCTTGGTTGAGGAGCTACCCAAGGTACTATAGGCCCTCTAAACTACCAGCAAAACAGTAACTGGAAAACACCATTCTCTTTAGCCTTTTGTTACGAAGCTATAATCCTAGGATAAGTAGGAGTGCCTGCTCACAGTGTATAAAATTTTGATAATGAAAAGAGTTAAGAACTTATGTGAAAACACCTGGACCTCATTAAACAAAAAAAGGACAACTAAAATTTTAGCGACTGCCTATAAACAGAAAATCTATCGATATTACAATAAAGCAAGTTCAAGCTCAAGAATTCCAAGAAGGAGACCTAGTCTTAAGAAAGGTTTTACTAGACATAAGGATCCAACAGATGGAGTCTTCAAACTGAACTCATAAGTTCCTTACAATGTACTTAAGAAAATTCAACCAAGTGCATATGAGCTCAAGCAAACCAATAGAAGAGTTTTAAAAAAACCATGGAATGTTAAACTTTTGAAAAAAAAGTTATCCATAGATATGTTATTAGAACAAATCTATTAATAAAAGTTCCTCTTTTTCATACACATCTGTGTTAAAAAGGTCCACAGTCATATGTTAACTAGTGCTCTTAGAAAATGAAAAGAGCCAAGACAAAGATAGTTTACAAAAACAAAATTCTTGTTTAATCTCAAAAGAATTACAAATTAAAAACACAAAAAAAATAATAATAATCTTCAAAAAGTATGAGATTGGTCATTAGGAGCATTCGAAGCATTATTTTCCCCAGAATCATCCTCGTTATCATTTAAGATGTGCAAGGCATCATTCAACCACTATACATCAATATTAAGATAACACTTTTAAGAAGATTGAAACTCCTTTTGAATCCCTCCATAACCCTAGAAGCATAAGAGCGCTCTTTAATGACAATAATTTAATCATTCAATAATTTGGTTAGCACATGCCTCAGCCTCCATAGCATGAGTCCTCATTCGACCAGATTCTTTCTTAAGAGCCTCACCAGCTCCTTTAAAGATTTTGCTTGTCCTTTCAAATGCTTATTCCGCCTTTCTAGCTCGGAGACCTTGTTTTTAACTAATTCAACACCTTCAACAGCTTCGTTTTGTTGAAATCTACTATAACATTGAGTTTTGAGAACTTACTCTTAGCTGTTACTGCCTTGATAGATATCTCATCGAGCTTTTCCTCTAAGGACGTTTCCACTTTGTTCTTAAGCCGATATTGCTTCTTTGCATCAGCCAAATCCTTTTTATAGTCACAAATTTTCAAACCATGATGGATCAACCTAAGAACAGCTTTACAACAAAGTGACAAATCATACACCACCTCAAGAAATAGAAAGATGAACATTACTAGATGAAGAAGAGAATTCAACGTAAATTAAATAAAGAAATAAGATGAATACCTTCATCACGCTTGCAAGCGGTATATAGAAAGTAGAGAAAGGATCTCAACCGTATATCTACTGAGCATAAAAATTGATTAAATGCTTTGCATTTTAAAAAGGAGAAGCAAATGTCAATGTCTTCCTTGAAAACCAACAGAAAAGTAACCCGAAGTCATTATTTGAGGGTTCCTTGTAATCAATTTGTGAACAATGTCCCATTCGGTTCACTCATTCCTTAAAAGAGTATGATTAAAATCTAATTAAGAAGAGTCAGTTGTTCGATTCTCTTTCTCTTCTATAGTAGAAGGTCTTCAAGGAGCAGTCCCCAAAGTACCTCGACCTCGACCAGTAGTGGTGGAATGACTACGATCATGAGTATTGGTCTGGTTTTGCTAACCTCGACCAACAGTCCCCACGCATATCAGCCTGATTCGGGGTAGACATAATTCTTAACAAAGAAACAATACTAGTCACACAAATAGTACCAATTGAAGATCAAGAATGGTCACAAGAATACCAAAGGTCCGTATTATCCAACAAGAATGTTTTAGAATGACGAGTTAATAGAACCCTGAGAAAAGCAAAGAGGACACCTCTAAAAGCGAGGAAAGAATAAAGAAAAATTCAATCGTAAAATCATTACCTATGCTAAAAGTCACATCGAGACAAAGAGAATTCAAGAAGAAAATAAGAAAGATACGCCATCTCTTTCAAGAACAAGGTAAAAGAAAAGGCAGACTATGAAAAGTTTAACTGCTGCCTCCAATAAAAGAATATCTCCAAGCTTTTGGAGCCCAACCTTAGATCAAATCCAATGGTCCTTGAAAAATCCTCCTAAAAAATGTTATCCTATATTAAAATGAAAAATTAGCTAATAATTGTTAAAAGCCCAAAAAAGATTATAAAAAAACCATTTCAATAAAGCCACATTTGAAAGACAAAATTAATAAAAACAAAGTTCAAAACACAATTAAGGACGTATTAAATACTAAATGAACCAATAGTATAATCCAAAAGCCCTACAAGAAGGGCTTCTTAACACAACAAGGCCCTAAAAAATAAACACTTTAAGTATAAAAGAAGTACAAGGGACGAAGAAAGTCATCAACCACACTATAATGAACACCCTTTTTTAAAAACATTCATTATTACAGGAACTCTTTTTAAAAAAGATCTCATAGTCATCCTTAACACTAGTTCCTAATAAGCTCCAAAGTTAAGGCACAAATCTAAGACTTAAATACATTTAGCACACTCAAGCAAGACTTTGAAAAGTAAGGTCACTTAGAATATTTGAAAAGCAACAAAGAAGAACTCAAAGAAAAAAAGATACATCAAGTCCTAAAGATAAAGGAAAAGTAAATTCTTTAATTCATTAAAAATTCATTACAAAGCTCAAATAAGAAAAAAGAAAAAAAATTCAAAACAAGTGGTAGAAGGATTGTTCTAAGCAACAGTAGAAGCAGAAACAGAAGGGCCTTTAACATGAGGAGTATCCTTAAAAACTGGAGGTGGCTCGTTAAGAGTATAAGAGGGAACATCCTTAGTTATATGATTAGTGGAACATCCTTAAAAACTATTTATCTCAACATTAGGAGCCGCAAACTCCACATCTACACTATTCTAATTAGCAAATAGCTCATCCACCCAAGAGAAGTTCATATTAGTGTAATGACTCTTGAAAACATCCACCAACTATGTCAGAGCATCTGACACCTTTTTGGCCACACAAATCCTCGAGAGCTCAAGTCTTCTCTTTAGTTCTTCATTGGTTTATTGAAGGGAAGAACTCTCCTCTTGGAGGACCTTCACTTGGCCCTCGAGTTCTTTGACCTTATATTTAAGCACTAGAACCTTACTCTCGACTATAGCAGTCTTAGCTTCAGCGGCCCCTATTTTAGCTTCTGTCTTCTCCTTAGTATGCTTCATCTTGGCAAGACAAACTCTGAGCTCACACTTTAAGCCCCTCATATTCTTCTTTGCCTTCTTTAAGGCTTCATTCACTTTGGCAGCTTTAGCCTTAACGGCTGCTACTCTCTGAGTGTTAGTCACCACTTCAAAAATGGCATCACAATGACTAACGAGGACGTCTATCCCTTGTAAGAAGGAAAAATCCAAAAAATCAATGAGTTCAAAATAAAGCAAACAATTGAATAACAAAACAGAAAATGAAAAATTCAAAGATAAGGCAGTATCTCTAACAAACACTCAAATCTGTTAACAAATTAAGATATATTGCACATCAGCACTGGTAGAGCACGTTCTTTGGGAAATGCCCTCTTTGCCTCCCTTATTAGGGATAGCACGTGCTCGTACATTTTCTTCTTCGAGAATGAAAAATCAGACACATGAAATGATTGTAGTCTATGCGTTGACCAATGTCAGAAGGTTGAAGGCCTACTTAGAACCTCTATGTCAGCACCTCTCTCACCAAACTAAGGAGGAGGTGGAGGAAGAATAGAAGTGTTTACAACTGCAGGTAGAGGATTATCACAAGCAGGGGATGAAGCTTCAGTCAGCTCCTTCCTCTGAGAAGTCTTAAAGGCTTTTTTTAGCCTCTCTTTCGTACAGGGAGAACCCATTGAGGACTCCCCCATAGGATTATTGCCTAAGCATTTCATATGAAGCAAATTAAAAAGAAGTTACTAATTTACCTCTACAAAGCTTGGGTTGGCATTAGAAAGAGATCATTTTTTCTTTTTCTTCATAGCAACAAAATGAAAACGATAAGTAATTATCCACCAAAATAATCAAAGAAGAGCATATAGATTTAATAAAAACTACTTTTGGTTTAAGACTCAGAAGAACTTGATGGGCTAGGAATATCCTTGATCAGCCAAGAGAACATAATATTATTCTAGGAAAGTAGCTTTTTTCAGCGATTATTATAAGCACGAGCTGCTTCAACATTATTCTTCTCCTCTTTAAAAAGCTTAGGATTCGAAGACCAAAACTCAATTGTAAAGGAAAAAATAAATATCAAGTGTGAAATACAATAATTAAACCCATTTATACATAAGAGGAAACAGAAGGGTAACATCTTTTAGCAAAAATATAAGAACATGACCGGGAGCTATATGTACCTTTATAAACTTGTCCTTATTCTTCTAGTAAAGAACTAAAGGTGCTTCCACCAGTATTTTTTTAAGTTAAGTTCTTTATAGGATCAATCCTCTTCTCCCTCCCTATCATAAATAGTCAAGTAGTAAAACTTTTTTGTTGACCCATGTTTGTCATAATTTAATAAAGGTTTTGGAGCTTGAGGAAATAAAAGCTCTTAAGATTATGCTTGCTTTACATAATGTAGAGTCCCATCAAAACCTTCTAGCCATTTAAATTTAATTGGCATGAGACAAAATTCAAATGGAACAATATATATTTAAAAATATTTAAAGGGGTAATCTTAACTTTAACTTAAAAAAAACTAAAAATTCAAAGCCACCTCCTCATCTGATGGGGTACTCACACACTCATCCTCCTGAAAAACCCTTAAACTAACTGACACGTTTAGAATATAGAAGTTTATTCCTAAATGCATGATTTTCAAAGTAATAATTAACTTTGTGAGAATAGGGTTTATCCACAGAGAATTAAAATTAAAATTACAAACCATAAATACTTTAAAGGCAAACAAAGCAATATAAGATATTTGCAATAATAATTCAAATAACCAATTAAAATGAATGCTAAGGTTAGGGAGATCCACTCTTGGTATTGAAATAAAAATATATTCAACTCTTTTTATAATTTAATTAGAATTTTCACACAAATGAGATTCCAATCCAAAGATATAACAATTAAGATTCATCATGATTTATATATTAATTTATATTTATTTCTTCTTATTATTATACACTAAATCTTGTAAATGGGTACAAGTATTTATTATGCTACTTTTTATATTTTTTCTACAATAAATCATTACTCCCACTTTACACCAAAGGATATCTACGTAAAATCTTATAAATGGTTTTAAGAATTCATTGTGCCAACTATAAAGATTGTCTATAATAAATCAAGATATACCACTTTGCAAGAAATGGTGTCAATATTGTAAAACAAAATAAATACATCATATATAAATTTGCTTAACTTAAGAATGGAACATTAAATTCTAGAATAAGAGTTAAAGTATATCTTATTACCTTATCAAAAGTTTCATTATTTCACCTTAGCGAAATAAAAATTACTTGAACATAATAAGATTAAAGAATAAGAGTTAAAGTATATCTTATTACCTTATCAAGAGTTTCATTATTTCACCTTAGCAAAATAAAAATTACTTGAACATAATAAGATTAAAGGAAAGAGATAGAGGAAGAGATGATATGAACTTTAGAATAGTAAATAAAAGAAATAATACTACAAAGAGATAATACAAAAGACAAGTATTCTGAACTAAAATCTAACTCTCTAATTACATACTTTAAGCATAAACAAGCCACATATTTATAAAAAAAATATGGATAATACAAGAAAAATAAGGAGAGAACCACTTGAATGATAAAAGTCAAGGAGAGAGGCAACTAATTTGCACTGATTATCATTAATGTACCCACTTGATTATCCAATTTGAAATTAATGTGATCCGAATTAGCTTCCACTCAAAAACTAAAGGTTGTAGATAAGTCTCATATCTTTCTAAATTAAGTTGTATCATACGTATTTCTCTATCTATAGGCTAAATACTGTAACTGTTCAGACTAGGCCTGTACTGCAAATCAGTTCTCTTCTAGGCCATTTTTACCCTCAAAATGCTCAAATTACAAATTCTTTGTGAAATCTAATATTTTAGCCCATTAAGTCAAATCTTCATAGGATTAATAATCACTCCAATTAGATTCTTAGGTAAAAAGTTATACCTATTTTACCGAACCTACCACAAAACAGTTAAAAGTTAATTAGGTACAATATTGTAAACATGCTTAAGTTAGGGAGATTAATGACACTAGTAATGCAAAACAATGATGTAAAACCCTTTTTAAATGTATAATTTTAAGTGTTCATCAGTGATAAAATCAAGGATCTCCAGTCTCTTTCTCAACGCAGCAAGAACCTCCCCATTCATACCAAATGGATAGTTAGAAAGATAATTCAGCTTAAAAAGAACATCCATATTACTTTAAGCAACATACTTCTTCTTTTTCTTCTTTAACCTACTAGATTCACCAAACACCCCCTCATGCTCCTGAGGGACCATTGGTAATATCCTATTGCCAGAATTCGACTAGGGATCATTAAGATCATCCACCCTAACTGCCCCATCCTCGAGTAGGGCTCCCCACTTACAGAATGAGTCCTCGATCCTCTCAAGTACTTGTAACTACACCTTGTGCTAAGCTACTCCCAACATCAAAAATGTTCTTAAGGTGATCTAAGTCCTGACCAAATACTATTTGGGAATCATCCATCGAAGATATGATTTCATACCTACACAAGGTTCAAAGTTTAACTTATCAAGAATTTCCTAGAAAAGCTCACCAACAAACACTTAAGGGACAAAGGCTGACAATAAGAACCAAGACAGAAAGAATGCAAGTAAATAGCACAATAAAATAAATAAGACACTTACCAAAAAAGAAGATTAAAATTAGAAATCACTAAGTTAAGAGAAAAGGAAAACTTTGAATTGTGAGAATAATTTCTCTTCAGTAAATTGCAATAGAAAAATCAAGAAAATGAATAATTAAAAGAGCCATGAAATTATATATATAACCAAAGAAAGAGAGATATCAGTTGTTGATTCAAAATTTGAGAGAAAAAGCATTATTAAGAGTTACATCTCCTCAACCAACTCACCTTAACTTTGCGATCAGTTGAAACCTCTCCAAGATGACGACACGTCAATAAAGATTTAAAAAAAAAAGGAGTTGTCACTCATTGAAATGGTCAAACTATAATAAACTTCTCAAAAAAATTACCAATATCTAAAGTAATGAAGAAGTTAACTCTAAAAAAAAGTCCAATTATTGCCATAAATTGCACACCCATAATTTGTAGGCCTAAAACATATTTACTCAAGTGAAAACCCACCAAACAAATATAATAAAAAGACCTTAACAACAAATCGAGATACTGGCCAAACACAACTAAAAGGCACTTTGAAGAACACCTTAATTCAAAAATACTATTTATTAAGTTTTTAGTGTTAAGAAATTAACACCTATGCCAAATAACTTGTTTTACATGCATCTAAATCACAGATTTATCTTTATCGTAATTAAAATTGAAAAGTGATACATGCACGGATATAATATTTAAAATAGAAATTAAAGTATTTTAAATAAAGTAATAGTAGAAAGTAGAAGCTAAAGCTATTAGTATTAGTACCGTTTAGAGCCAAGTGACATTAGATAAGTTTTCGAACTCTAAGGCTTCTTCTTCCCAAGCACCACTCTTGAAATCCTCGACTATTTCTTCCGTTATGATGCACTATTTCATATTTGATCCCACCTTCTTCTCTGTCCCTATCCCCATCACCGTTTCTTTATGAACTTTAGTGTCATCAATGTTGTTTAATCTTTAAAGAAAGATATTACCACTCAATTTTAAAGTATCAACTAGTTTAAGTGCAAGCATTACCATTGTTATCAACAAGCCAATGTCGGCACTACACCCTACAAAAATGATTGTTGTCTCCATGTGGACATAACATGCTTCATCATTTTGACTGCTTTTATGTAGCTGTCAGTGAAAAATGAGCTTAACACTGAGAGGAGTGAGCAGTGTGAATATTTTATTTATACTTTATTACATTTGGAGGAGAGCGTAGGACTAAGGCTAGGACTGAGTATCATCTCATCAGTTGTTGGAATTTATTTTTATTAAATTGTGTTAGAAATTTTGAGGAAACTCTGATACCAATTTGTTGAAATTGACATGAATTGTTTATGTTTGTGTTTTAACTAAAAATGAATTGAAAACAAAATCAATACATAAATTTTCTTTTGAGTTACTATTGCAGAGCTCATAATTTCTGCATTTTGGCTTTTGTGTTTTACAACATGATTTGTGTGTTTTCTGTACTCAAACTTCATTACATTACATTATTGATGCATTTATACTTACAACAAAGACTAAGACATCTATTTATAGATGTCTTACATACCCTCAACCAACTCGATTAATATGGCAACATATTAATTAGCTTGCAAATATTTTTCGAGCAACACATTAATTGTGATAACAACACCCAACTAATTTAATAGCAAACTCTTAACTGATTCTGCAACTACTAGCTGGTATTTTTGACTTGAGAAAGTGTATTAACATTCAAACACTCTTTTTTTAATGAACTTTTTTTATAACTCCAATGAGTTTTATAAGATAGCAGAAATTTTCTTTTAGAAGTGCCTTAGTTAGGATGTCAGCTAACTACTCCTCTGTTCTACAATATTCAAGTTGAATATCATCATTTTTAATTACATCTCTGATGAAATGATATTTGATTGCAATATACTTAATGCGATTATGATGGACTAGGGTTTGTAGCAATGGCAATGGTAGATTTGTTGTCACAATACAATCTAGTAACTTTATCTTGCTTCTATTTAAAGTCTTCAAAAATTCTTCTAAGCCAAACGGCTTAAGAAGTTACCTTGGCTGCTATAACATATTCTGCTTCTAGAGATGATTACACAATGTTTTTCACTTTTATGAAATCCAAGAATATATTTCGAAACCAAGAGAAATAAAATATGGCCTGAAGCAGTCTTCATATCATCTAAACATCCAACACAATCACTATCTGAATATCCCATTAATCTTGAGTCTTCAACTCTCTCATCTGGGATACCATAATTAAGCGTACCTTGCAAGTATCTCAACACCCTTCTTAGTGGTCCATGATGTATTTGACTTGGTTAATGCATGAACCGAGAGAGTAAACTTGTTGCAAACATAATACCTGGCCTGGTTGTTGTGAGGTACAAAAGACTGTCAATTAAACTTCTATACCTTATTGTATGTGCCTTCTTTTCGTCGTGTTATTTCTTCAACCTTTCATTTGTAGCAATGGGCATTGCTATAGATTTACATCCCAACAAGTTGAAATTTTTTAAACACATTTTAAGCATATTTCTTTTGAGAAATGAAAATCTGTTTTTTTTTTTTTTGTGTAAGATATTTCAATTCCAAAAACAAAAGGAGTAAGCCTACATCACTCATCTCATAAGTGTTCATCACGTCTCTTTTGAAATCTTAAATCAACGTTTCATCATTGATGGTAAAAATTAAATAATCAACATACAAAGAAACAATAAGAACATTTACATCTCTTTTCAACACATAAAGTATTAGTTCATTTTGGCTTCTGTGAAAACCTTTCATCAAGAAATACTTATCAATTTTCTCATACCATGTTCTTGGTGCTTGTCTTAACTTATAAAGAGCCTTTCTCAACTTGTTGATTTTATTTTCTTCAGTTTTAACTAAGAAGCCTTAGGGTTGCTCAATATAAACTTATTCTTCAAAGACTCTATTTAAAAAAGTTAATGTAACATCCAGCCGATACAATTTCCATCTTTTTTGGGTAGCATATGCATTCAAGTTTCTTATAATTTCTAACCTTGCAATAGAAGCAAAAGTTTTAGAAAAGTCAATATCTTACCATTGAGTAAACCCTATAGCCACAAGTCTTGCTTTGTGCTTTTGAATGCTCCTATCTTTATTGAGATATTTCTTGAATATCCATCTAACTTCAATGATTTTTTGATCTTTTGAAGGATCAACTAGCTTCCAGGTTTGATTATTCTCAGTCATGCTTATCTCTTCCTCTATAGCTTTCACATATACTTTCTTATTTTAAGCTTTTTCAAAGGTTTCTGGTTCTAGTTTAGAAAAATTATAGGATTCATATATCTTACTAGTAACCTTGTTCTTCTTGGAGGAGAATCTGTTAAAGTTGATTCTTTATTGGAACTTGAAGATATTTATAGAGTAGGTTCTTCGTGGAGCACATTTTCAATTTTTTGTTATTCTTGAACAACAATTTGTGCCAATACCTTTTTTATAATCCTAATTCCATGAAACTTTTTAATTAAAAATTACATCCCTACTCACAATTAGTTTTTTAAACTTAACATCAAATAATCTATACACTTTCGTACTAGAACTATACCCTATAAAAATACATTTCTTACTTTTCTTATCCAATTTTGTTCTTTTTATTAAGGGAATATGAACATAACAAATGCAATCAAAAATTTTACAATGCCTAACTAAAGCCTTCACTCCACTCCAAGCTTCAAATGAGATCATGTTCTTTATCGATTTGGTTGGATCGGTTGAGGATATACACTACAATATACATATAGCTTTTGTCCAAAATTATTTTGGCAAGTTCTTCTCACTTAGCATTGATCTTTCCATCTCTACTATCGTTTTGTTTCCTCTCTGTGATGCCATTTTGATGCAGGCTGTAGGTTGCTGTCAATTGCTTCCAAATACTTTCATCTGGACAATATTTTCAAAACTTTGCAGAGGTGTATTCTCCTCCTTTATCATTACAGATAGTTTTGATGCTACAGCTACTTTTTTTCTCTACTAGTGCATTGATATTCTTAAACATTGTGAAGGTTTCTGATTTTTCTTTCAAAAAATACATCAAATTATTCGAGTAAAATCATTAATGAACAAAAGAAAATACCTATTTTGTGTGGACAAGTTCTAATGGTGCTTTTGCCCTCCATGAACTCTATCTGAGAAATAAAGGACGATGTTGTTTTCCTATGATACATTCTTCAAATGGTTCTGCTAGCTTCTTAATTTTTGGCAACCCTCTCACCATCTCCTCTTGCTTGCTTTAGAATTATTAAACCATCAATGTTTAAATGAAAGTACCCTTTGTGCCATAGCTAAGTATCTTTAATGACTTATCCTTTCACTATAACAATTGAGTCACAATAACGATCAAGTGAAAGTTTCTATTTCTCTATATCTTGACATGTGTTATCACTTGTCTTTTGTGCTTTTTATCATAAATGGTGAAGCCACTATTTTCAAAGTGAAGGCAATAGCTATTTTCAACAAGTTACCTCATACTAACTAAGTTTTGATTTAATTCAGGAACCAACATCACATTATTAACATATTTGGTTCCTTTTTTAGTTTTGATAGCAATTTTTCCTATCCCTTTTGATTGCACAACAGGCTCATTTCCTATTTTAACTTTAGGAGTAATAGAAAAATTCATATTAGTAAAGATTTCTTAATTACCTGACATGTGATTGCTACATCCGCTATCAAGATACCATGAGCTTCCAAGGATAGAGGCTAAATTTAGGGTTACATTTGAAGGGGAAGAATCTGCATTTTAAAAACTTTTTGCAGGTTTTTCAGCCGGCACAATAGAGGTGGCCTTTGGGTAACTCAGTGCTGGTATGATAGCTTTCAGCGCCGTGGTGCTAGAAGTTGGGCGCGACGGCTTTGAGCAGAATGTTTGCCCATTCTTTGGTTTTTAATCTCCAATGTTGTGTTCGTCTTCTTTTGAGGCTGAATATGAAACATAAAATATATTCCCATCTTTTAATTTTCTCTTTAAAAGAAATTCACTTTATAAAGATAGAATATTTGGTATATATATAAATATATAAAGAGTAAATTAATAATAGAAAATTTGATTATGAAATGAAGATGGAAGTGGATGAACCTCTTAATCTCAACTATTATCATGTATTGTTATGTGACACTATTTAGTTAATCTATAATTTTTAAATAATTTATAATTTTTGCATAATTCACTATGTTACAGAATCTTATCATTTGTCTAGGAACTCACCATATAGTGAGTTATGAAGCCCTCTAGAATAAAACTCTATTATTATTACTCACTATATAATTAGTTACGTAGTCTATTGAATCGTTTTTCATATGCGTATATATATATATTCTTTCATTGTTAGTCAAGTTTTCTCCTAAGAAAATAAATTTTTATTTGTTTTGGAAATCATCTATGAATAACCTTGGTATATTTACTTAAATATTTTGAATTAGAGATATAAACTCCAATCAATTCCCTCTTACAAATTTATTTGAGCCAAGAGAAAAAAAATTGAACTTAATTAGTGAATTCATCTAATAAAAGTAATGAAAAAAAAAGGATTGAGAATTTAGTTTAGTAAGGACATTGGGAATTTAAGTAGATTTATTGAGTAAAATTTATATTTTCAAATTTAATTAGTGAGTTTATTAAAGAAACTGAATTTAAAAAGTATTTTAATGAGTTGAAATAACTCCATCCTTATTTATGCTTTTGAACAATTTTAAAACACGTATGATTTAAATATGAAAAACTTGTTAATTATAGTTTGTATGGAGGTGAAAATCTTAGTTAACGTAACTAAATAAATCTATGTAAAAAGATACATAATGGACCAACTGATGAGCCGCGGCAGCACTTTACAGATTGTATAATGAACAACGGTTTGCTTAGGGTTAAAAGAAGAAAAAGCCCGTGACTTCGTATTTATTTGAAATCTTTATTGTTTAGTAAACGCAAAAGAGGCAGGTTAATTCTTTCTTTGCAGTGAAAATGTCGCTAGTACATCTTCCATGTCTATGCATACCTGAAAATACCCGCCATCATAGATTTATATTTACAGCAATTAGAGAACTGTTGGGGCATTAGTTCGGAAACACACTCCACACAGAGAGCAGTATAACAGCTAGAGAATTGTTGGAATAATAAATCTCTCTAGTAATATTAGAGAGATTTACTAGTATAATACTTCAAAAAACTAATAGGATAATATATTTCACTTTCATATTTATAAATGTCCAAAAACACTACCATACATTACAACACTTTCACACTTACACCTGCCTAAAAACACATGTCAATGCATTACACTTTTATACTTATGCAAGCCTAAAAATTGGAGTAGTACAACAACTAGAAAATTATCGGGACAATATATCATACTTTTACACTTAACGCACACTTAAAAACACAATGTATAAGAGATCTACTAGTACCACAACTAAAGAATTGTTGAGACAATACATCACATTTTTATAATTATACAAGCCTAGAAGTACAACAATACATCACAATACTTCTACACTTACACATGTTCATAAACACAGACAAATGCATCACACTTCCATATTTATGCACGCTTGGAAACTAGAATAGTACAACTACTAGAGAATTGTTGGGACAATATATCATACTTGTATGCTTACACACGCTTAGAAACACACTCCATCAGAGATGTACTACTATAATAACTAAAGAACTGGTGGGACATTACATCATACTTATGCATGCCAAAAAATATGACAATACACGCCCAAAAACACATGCTAATACATCACACTTTCATACTTATGCACGCCTATTCACAACATTTTCACACTTACACATGCCTAAAAATACAGGTTAATACATCACACTTCCATACTTACGCTTAGGAGTTAGAATGCTTAGAAACATACTCCATCATAGATCTACTAATAAAATAATTAAAGAACTATTAAGACAATACATCACACTTTCATACTTGTGCACACCTAAAAAATACAACAATAAATTATAACACTTATACACCTAAAAAATACAACAATAAATTATAACACTTATACACCTAAAAATACAAGCCAATACATCACACTTCTATATTTATACATGCCTAAATACATAATCTACAAGGAGAGTACAAAGTCCACAATAGAAGAAAAAAAAACTTACAATAAATTGTTTTTATTATACTACCTTAAAATCTGTTAAAATTTGAACCTTTAAACTAAAAAGAGAAAACATAATCTATAGAGAGAGTACAAAGTCTACAATTGAAGAAAATAAACCTACAATAAAATTTTTTATTTTACTATCCTAAAATCTCTTAAAATTTGAACCTTTCACTTAAAATATGTAAGCACGTGTCCGTTCTATATGCCGGCAAATGGATTAATCACATACTTACTTAGGATTGTACTATTGATTTCGGTTATCAATAAACATGAAAATTTCATCACAATGCTACATAGAAAAATGGATAAAATTAATTTTGATTCTATTTTGCTCTTTGATAGTATTTGGTGATAAAATTCTATTCATTAAAGGAGGAATAATTAAAATTTTGTGTTTCATTTCAGACAAAATAATGAGTGGAAGAATCTAACGAAGAGTTAATAGAGGGGATGTTTCTGCCTTTTAAGATTCTTACTATCTAACTCAAATGTTGAGAAAGACAAGGGAAGAAAATTGATAATCCCCCCGCAGCAAGATATGAACAATACTTAAAAGATTTTAGAAATAAATATTAATATATCTAATTTTTAGTAGTCATAGTTTGAATGGTCATAAATGAAATTTTACATCCGCGATCATAAAAAATATATAATATAATTAAATAAATTTATAAATAAATTTTTTTTTACAATCTTAATTTATTTTTTTCGTCTTTTTCTTTACATTTCTTTTTTTCTTTTTTCCTCTCTCTTTATATTCACTTATTTTGAAAAGTCTAATTTATATGTTTTTTTCTTTATAAATTTAAGTGAGAATTTATAAAGAATTTTTCAATTTTAATAAAGGTTTTAAATAGATTTAAAAATTAAATGAATTTATCCATGTTTTAATCAAAACATTGAGCGAGGTTAAATTTTTCCCCGGTTAATCTAGACTTACAAATTATAACATGTTGGTAATATGGCTTTGTTAATCCCAAACTTTTGTCAATTTAGAGCCAAAAAGTTAAATTTGTTGGTCTCGAAAAATAGCTATAAAATCACTTTTTAGATTGAATAGGGAACAATTTGGTGGAACCAATTCAAACGCTTCCTGGGTGGATAAGCCAAATGATTTTTTTTACAACTACAATTAAAGTTAGGCCACGCCAATTTTTTTTCTTTTGATGAAGAACACCCCCTCCCCTTTCTCATTCCTTTATAAATGCACGTTCTAGGGTTTTAATTGGTGATTAGGGCTAACATGTGTCTTCCTTATTCTTCGATCCATTTTGATCTTGGATTAAGCCGAAATCCATTGCTTCCGTGATGTCCGAGAATTAGATTGATTGACATGCTTCAAAAATGTAGGGTAAACCTAATTGGGATCCGATCTCTATAATTCTCAGGATCGTTGATAGGTTCTTATCCTTTAATGGAACTAGATTATACAATTATGGTGGAGAATGATTGTCTTCAGGTTGAGGTCATTCCTTGTCAAGCTCTTCCAACACTGAGGTCTTTTGCGACAAAGTTCTTAGGGCATTGAGGCCTTTCTCTATTGAGCTTTTAAGGTGCGCGTGTGGTAAGTCATTATGGGCCCTTAGGTTATATGGGCTTTAGACCACCAAATCCTTCCTGGTGAATTGGTCTTTAGGCCGAGAACCTATCAAGAAATAAAGGTCTCTCAATTTTTAGTATTGACTTATCAACACTAGAAATTTTAATAGTGGTTAGGGTTTCTTCTTTCTCATTAGATGCCTCTATTGAATCTTCTTTGGAAATACCTAATTATGAGGTGTACTTTTCAAGGATATTTATAATTTTCCCTTCTGTAATATTACAACATTAAATGTAGTGGCCTTTCTTGAAAGTAATGCATTCCTCATCATTATTTTTTTCAAAACTCTAAGGGTTTTACTAGAGGTTCCAAGGGATATGGCTTTTCCCTATCCTTCAAATCTTAATCCAATGGTCAATGAGCCTTGATTGGTTGCATCAGTCCACTGAAAAGATTTTTTTAGGTGCATAAGTATTAGGTCGTATGATCTTTTTGTACTATAAAAGTATGGCTTTTAAGTTATTTCTAACATCTTGGGTATTTACAATCACTTTAAGGGAGAACTTTAAGTAATAGTTTCATCACTCTCTAGAGAGAGAGAGAGGAAGTGCAATGCTTTTATTTTCTTTAGTAGTTGGTTTCTTTGACTTTGTTTTGTAGATTCTAGCTTATTTTCGCTATCTTTTGACTTATTAAGATAAGGCTTACGTTTCTCTCTCTCTTTCCTGTTCTTCTTCTTATTATTATTAATTTAGTCTTTGTTGTCCAATTTTTGAAACTTTATTTCTTCTTATTGACCATCTTTGGGTAGGATGTCTGATCTTACCTAATTTATAATTAATCTCTGTAGCCATAGTTAAATGGGTTCCAAAACGTAAAAAATTGTTTCATTATAGGTCCCAGCCTAGACTTCAATGAGATAAAAAAGAAGGAAACCCTCCGTAGTTAGAAAAAATAGCCGACTTAGTTAATCAGAGGCTTCGGCTTCTCAGTCTACCCTAGGAGAAAGTTCAAGACCTACCCTAGTGGAGCCTGAAGTTTTCGTGGCTAGAATCAGAGGTGATGGGGAAGGGAATGCTCTATTAGAACTAACGCTTACGTGTTATTCTAATATTATATGAATATTAATTGTTTAATATTTATACAATAAATATTTCATATTAAATTATTAATACAATAATATATGGTACCATGCTTGTAACAATATAAATATTATATGATCTGAAGGAGTTTAAATCTGGTCTAAAAGAGTTTAGAGCAGGGCTAAGAGGTAGCAACGCTGAGAGTCATAAATGCTAAAAGTTAGCACTGCTAAAAGTTAGTAGGTTATAAAGGTTAGCAAAATCTAAGGAATTAGAACCTTCTCTGTAATAGGACAAAGACCTGAGGGTATACTAGTAATGACATAGTTGCAAAAGTTGCAATAGGGGCTAGAAAATTTTATTATGTGAGTATGTTTTCAAACACTATGTCCCTGATCTATTTTGTCAATATGGGTCTATTGGTGAATCCCTTTTATATATAGTTCAGTATATGCTATATTTGTATGCTACAGATGGTTGTTCTTAGTTAACCATGAGCTTATCAAAAGCTCATATTTGTATATGGGTATTCAATAACGATTGAGTACCGAACAAACTCACGAAGTCCTCCAGTAGACATCCCATGAAGCCATCAATGAAGGGTCTTCTCGAGTTGAGTAGTATTCGTAATCCTTTGACCTAAGCGCCCTGGTGAACTTATGAGTGATCCACCATACTTTGGTTCCACACATGTCAGATACCTTTCATGGTTTGACCACTATGTGTCATTGGGTATGGTCTGATGCTCATAGAGTCCGATGTCCATAGATATGGGATCCGTCAGCTCACATAGCTGAGTTGTATATCCTGATGCTCTGAGATTGTATTTCAAAAAATCTTGTGGCCACAAGTATATAACCCCAAAAAAGAATTTTTTGTAAGGTTAAACAATATCGCAAAAGTGTTTGCGTATATTATTTATCGAAATACGAATCTATAGATAAGTTCACAAATAATCACATAGAGATTTGACAGTGGTGATCTATATCTTCATTCATCCAAGATATAGGTGATGAAAAGATTATACAAATATGTTATATACGTTCACGCTCCATACAAACTGAGGTCTAATACACTTTATATTTGTGCATAAGGCATCGATCATGAACTCATGAAAGAGTTTCATTTGAAAAATGATTTCCTTAATTGTCGTGAACCTAGGGAGGTGACAATTTATTTGTATTTCTTTGAGTAGGCTTAAGGCTACCTATGCAACCTTATTTTGTAAAGAGTTTGCCCATATGGAAATCGTTCCCTCTTAATTAGTAGTGAACTCTAAGAGGTTCTTGTATGGTGTGTTCATCTTATGCTCGAGGGCTAGTTTATTTAAGCCCATTTTCTAAGAGTTAAAGTATTTGTACAAGCTGAAGCAAACCCAAAAAGGAATAGGGTTTATATTACTTGCCCATCAATAGTAGCCCAATACTTATCATAAAATTGCCTTCCACTAACAAGAGGGAAAAGTCACAATGGTTTTTTGTAAGAACGGAATAGGGTCAAGAAATCTGAGACCCCTTGCTTAAGACCTAGTCCATTTCTATCAGTTTTACGTCAAGTACAGGTTGTCTTCATTGATCTTTGGTTGCTACTTACATTTGCCAAACAATTTCTCATTATTTTGTTGTATTGAAGCTTCCTGGCATCCGAGTCCAAAGTTTCTTAACAAGGTTAAAACTAAGGTCAAAGCTAAACAGCGGTATGTGTCCAGCTAGTATGACCTTTTATCGGTGAGATATCTTTTTACCTCTAACCTTATTCCTTCCTTGCTAGTTAATATTCCATCCATGAAGAGAAAGAAGATGAGTAAGTGTCTTATCTTTGTGATATTTTATTTCTTTTATCAATCTAATCTTTATTTTTTGAATAAATGCCAAGAAAGAATGGTGGCAACAAGAAAATGCCTTATTAAGACGAAACCATTCCTAACTAAAGGTTGGAAGGCATCGTTTAGCACTTTATAAGGTAAGAGAAAAAGAGGCAGGGGTTCATCATTGGCTATAGAAGATACCCCTAAGGATGAGGGTACACATTCATTAGACACTCCCTTTTATAAGGGTAACTGAGGACCATCTGAGAGATCAGTCTTAGAGTACACCCTCTTGATCAGAGAAAAGTAAGATTGCAACTAGCATTTCAGTGCCTGCAAAAACTCGATTGAGAGAATTTCCTCATCCTCCTTAAGGTCCCCAATCCCCACCCTAGATTAAAGTTGCCCCAAGGTATGACCATATTGATTGGGAGAGGCTAAGCACATTAGTGAACATCAACATTTTTTTTTTAAGTTGAGGATATTACTCTTAACAAGCGAGCCAAACTTGAACACTTGGCCCCCTAATAAGACAGGGGGATGTTGCTCTATCCAAAATGTGCCTACGAATCTATTGATCAATATCTTATCTCTACCCTTCATCCTGCTATTAGCAACTCACTGGATGTGAATCTCTTTTCTGTCTAATTTTATTCTACCTTGGCAATTATGATTTTGTTATGGTTGTTCATTTTTTAAGTTATTTTTACTTTGTCTCAATGCCACGACGATATTATTCACCTTTTTCATACTGGTCTTTATGCTTAAAACTTGAAGGGAAAGTTAGAGAAAGAAAAGCGTGAAGCTAAGGAATTAAAGAGTAAGGTTGAAAACGTGAAGAAGAAAGGTCATATATTATCCAAAGAGTTCAAAGCTTTAGAGCCTAAGGTCGAAGAAACTGAGACTAAGCAAGTCAAGGCCGAGAGTAAAGTCTTAGAATTATAGAGGCAAGTCCTTCTTCGAGCAGATCAGGCATCATAGGCTATGGCAGCAACTATGAGCAAGGCCTAAGAGTTTTCACGAAAACTTTTACTTTTAAAAGTCATGATTTTTTAGAGCAAGTCCATCGTGGAAACTTAGAAGCAAAACCATATTGAGGCAAAAAAAAAAAGGGCAAAGAGAACTAAACAAGAGCGAACTGAGATGTGATATGCATAATTATACTTATTCCTTTAACTTTCATAAACTTATTATTTTTTTAATTAAATACAATATATGGCTTTTTCCCATATTTTATGGTTATTTTATCACTTTAAAGATAATTGAGCAAAAAAGAGTTAAAATTTAATGAAAAGGGATAAAACAATCAAACTATAGATGAACACCATAGCCTTAGAGTCAATGCTGTAGAGCTATGAGAAGAAAAAGAAGATTAGATAGAGTCTCAAGGCAATAGTTCTGTCAGAGAAAAAAAAGAGCAAGTGCCACGACGCCAGCTTGTCAAGTTTGCAATGCTGAAACGATGAACAATCTCTTTAAAGTTAGAAGCTAAGCGCTGAGGTACACAAATCCAAAGTCGTGGTGCTAACACGACCCAAAGACAACCAAGGAAAGCAGAAGCTAAGCGTCAAAACACTCAAGGCCAATGCCACGATGGTAGTGAGAATATCGAGCCAATGCTGCAGTGTTAGAAAGTCAAGGTCATGGTAGTGGGTATTAAATTGGGATAATCTAACTAGCCTTGGATGCGAAGTTTTCCTTAATTTAAAGACTAAACCCTATAAATAAAAGCTTGTTCAGCCAATATCAAAGAGTTATCAAGAGAAAGCACAAGAGAAACAAGGTATTAAGAGTTTAGAGCAACTTTGGAGATTCAAAAGAATACTTTCAAGGCAAGAAAAAGATTAAAGGCTAAAGATTTTAGAGCACTATCTCTTTTCTTCTTTCTTTCTTTTCTTGCTTTAGATTATTTGCTCTCTATGATGTTGATTATTTTACACTTTAAAACCCTACTTTTCATCATAAACTAAGTTTTTATTATAAGATCACAAATTAAACTCGATATGTAATTTGAATTCATTATCTTTTCTTATTTATGAAGACAGTATTGAATTGTTTAGTTTATCTTGTGTTTAATGCTTTCTAGTTACTTGATCAATAATTAAATTATTTTAGAAACTATAAAGAACTTGGAATAGTTATTTATAAGTTGAGCTTTGGATAAAATAATATATGATCATAGTGTAATAGCTATAAGTTTCATATGAGATAGAAATATACTCATATAGATATATGATATCATAAGGAATTAATCTTAATGAACCTTACTTAATCTAATTAGCATAGGAATATAGGTAATTATTTAGGTAAGATATAGTCACTTGACAATCAGAAGAGGCTAGTAAAGATTTTAGAGTTCTTAATCAACAATTTATATTGATGGAATCAATTATGAGAAAGTTATTAGATTCAAGTAAAATGTCAATGGATAGTTGTAATCATAGGCTTATTTATTATTGGTGATTAGATACTTACTAGCTTTAGTTATCTCTATATTCTTTTCTTTTTAATTAAGTTTTTCAGGTTAATTTATTTTAATTCTTAATTGTTTGAATAAGAATAAGAGGACACAATTTTAGTACTTAGTAAATTAGTAATAAAAATTTCTCATAACAATGATATTCTACTCTCATTATATAACTTATTTATGATAGCATACACTTGCACTCTAATCCAACACAACAAGATGGCGAGTCAGGCTGAGTAGCTAACCATGGAGTTGGACGATGCTTGATCTAGAGAATAGACAGTTGCATTAAGGAATTCCTAGGATTTTGGAGTAGCGAAAGGGTATCAAAATTATATGAAAGCTTTTGAGAAGCATTACCTTAGTCATAACCTTTAGTGGCTTAAAGATGCAATCTCTCAAGCTAAGGTAGAGGTTACCGAGGAAGCCCTCGAGAATGAGGGCACTGCTGACCCTGCTCCTATTCCAAACAATGATGTTGTTCAGCCAGCAAAGGAAACTTGTGGACATAGTCCCCTGACTGCCTAGATTTATTTCATTTCCTGTCTTTCATTTTATTTTTATATTTTTTATTTAAAAGGACTTGATCTTTATAAACATGATGTATTGGACTTTATTAATGAAGTTCTTTGCTTTTCAATTCATATTTATTTTGTTACTTTTAATTTTAAGATTTTTTGTGACCTAGATTAGTGCATATTTGACCAGGGGGTCACAGGGCCTTCATCTCATTTCCCATGGCTTTTCATCAATTTAAAGGGGTCGTAGAGGCCTTACCATGTACCTTTCAAACCTTAGCATAATCAATGGGTTCATAAGGGTCTTGCACTGTACCTTTTGGCTTAATCAAAGGAGTTATAAGGGCCTCACCTTATATCTATTGGTTCTTTATTGATTCAAAGGGGTCATGAAGGTCTTGCACCATACTCTTCGAGCCTTAGCACAACCAAAAGGATCATAGGGCTATGTCACATACCCTTTGGCTCAACTGAGGTCAAAAGGGCTTTACTCCGTACTCTTCAACTTTTCATCAATTCAAATGGGTCATAGAGGCCTTGGCCTATACCTTTCGAACCTTATTGCAACAAAAGGACTCATAAGGGTCCTACCCCGTACTCATTATCTCTACTGAGGGGGTCATAAAGGCCTCGGCTTATACCCCTCGACTTTTTGTTGGTTTGAAAGGGTTGTAGAGCCCTTATCTCATTCAAACCTTAGTGCAACCAATGAGGTTATAAGGGCCTTGCCTTATATCCTTTAGATTAACCGAGGGTGTCATAGAGGCCTCACCCCATACCCTTAACATTTTATTGGTTTGAAGGGGTTATAAAGGCCTTGTATCGTACCATTCAAACCTTAGCATAATCAAAGGGATCTTAAGGGTCATGCTTCATATCCTTTGGCTCAACAAAGGAAGTTATAAAGGCCTTACCCTATACTCCATAACTTTTCATCAATATAAAAGGGTCATAGAGGCCTTGCCTCGTACATTTTGAACCGAAATATAACTAAAGAGATCATAAGGGCCCTACCCCGTACCATTTGCCATAACCGATGGGGTTATAAGGGTCTTACCTTGTGCTCCTTAGCTTTTTATAGGTTTGAAGTAGTCATAAGGGACTTGCCTCATACCCTTCAAACCTTAGCACAACTAAAGGGGTTATAAGGGCCAATCTCATACCCTTTGGCTTAACCGAATGGGTTATAAGGGCCTCATCTCATACTTCTCAACTTTTCATCAGTTAAAAGAGGTTGTAGGGGTATTACCTTATACCTATTGAACCTTAGAGCTACCAAATGGGTTATAAGGGCCTTGCCCTATACCCTTTGGCTCAACCACATGAGTCTTAAAAGCCTTGCTCGATACTTTTCAGCATTTCATCAATGCGAATGGGTTATAGGGGCCTTTCTCCATACCCTTTAAAACTTAACGCAACCAAAGAGGTCATAGGGGCCCTACCCTATATCCTTTAGATTGACCGAAGGGTCATAGAGGCCTCGGTTCATAACCTTAACTCTTTACTAGGTCACAGGGGTCGTAGGAGCTTTGCCCCGTACCTTTTTAGCTTTATCATAACCAAAAAGGTCATAAATGCCCTGCCGCATACCCTTTGGCTCAATTAAGAAGGTTATAAGGGCCTTGCTCCATGCTTCTTAGCTTTGTCATTGATTCAAAGGGATTATAGGGGCCTTATTTTGTACTTTTCAAACCTTAATACAACTAAAGATATTATATGAGCCCTACCTTGTATCTTTTCACTAATCCAAGGGAGTTATAAGGGTCTCACCTCGTACTCCTCGACTTTTTATTAGTTTGAAAGGGTTTTAGGGGTCTTGCCACATACACTTTGAACCTTAGCACAACTAAAGAGGTTATAAGAGCTCTACCTAGTACCCTTTGACTTAACCTAGGGGATTATAGAGGCCTCGCCTTGTACCCCTTGGGCTTTTAAATAATTATAAAGGATGCATGGGCCTTACCTCGTACCATTCAAACTTTATCTTAACCAAAAAGGTCATAAGAGACCTATCATGTACCCTTTGGCTCAATTAAGATGGTTATAGGGCCTCGCCTTATACCCCTTTACTTTCTTCAGTTCAAAGAGGTCATGAGGGCCTTGCCCTATAATTTTTAAACCTTAGCGCAATTATAAGAATCATAGAGTTTTATACCTTTTGGCTCTACCAAAAGGGTTATGAAGGCCTCGCGCCATATCTCTCAGCTTTTTATTGGTTCGAATGGATCATAAGAGCCTTACCTTATACCTTTTGAACCTTAGTTCAACCAAATAGGTTATAGAGGCCTTGTCCTATACCCTTTGGCTCAATTGAAGAGGTTATAGGGCATTGCCCAGTACCTTTTAGCTTTTCGTTAGTTCGAAGAAGTCGTAAGGGTTTACCTTATACCCTTTAAGCCTTATCACAACTTATGGGTCATAGGGGTCGTGCTCCTACCCTTTGGCTCAACTAAAGGGGTTATAAGAGCCTTGTATCATACCCTTTGAACCTTTACCGCAACCAAAAAGGTCATAAGAACCCAGCCTCATACCTTTCACTCAATCAAATGAGTCATAAAAGCCTTGCCACATACCCTTTGACTTTTTGTTAATTAAAAACAGTCATAGAGGTCTTGCCCTGTACTCTTTGAACCTTAATGCAACCAAATATGCACAAGGCCCTACCATAACAAAAATAGTTATAAGAGCTTTGTCTCATAACCTTTGATTTAATTAAGAGGACCATATGGGCCTTGCCCTATATCCCTCAGTTGTCTAAAGTTAATTTCCATAGCATTTCATAAAGGGATGAACTTTATTGATGTTAAATTATTATTACAACTCCTAAAAGAAATCATCCCAAAAAATATTCCCAAATAATTATTAAACTAAAATATTTTCCATCTTATAGCTATGGTTTCTTTAATAGTTTGGCATTCCAAGGCTTTCTCACCAACCATTTGTTTGGATACCTAAGCTCATATATTCCTAGCCTTACCCTTCTGACCATTTTGTAGGGTCTTTCCTAGTTCAGTCTAAGAACTCCCTTGGTCGGGTCCTTGGTGTACAGCAACACTTTTCATAAAATTAAGTCCCTTTCTAAAACTCTCTAGCTTATACCCTCTTATTGTAGTAGTGGGTGATCTTTTGTTAGCATGTCGTAGTTCTAATCCTTACGATCTCCTACTTTTGTTCCAATAGGTTAAGACTTTCTCTGGAGATTTCTTCATTCCTTTTATTTCATCGAAATACAGAACCCGATGAGTTGGTATTCCTATTTTAGCTTATTTTGAGTGCTCAAAGCACTTTTGACTGTTCATCTACCCGAGGCCATTTCTTTTGTCAACTTTTTTTTAAGTAGTTTCTTGGTGAATTATTAAAGGACTCGACCTGCCCATTAGTTTTTCGATATACTGGGGAGGTAAACTTGAGATGCACTTTTAGTTGTTCACAAAAATTCCTTAAGTTCTCATTGTCGATTGCTCCTTATTGGGCTTTGTGCTCATGTGCTATCCTAATTTGTATATGATTATTATATTTTCATACTTATGTAATAAATAAATATTTCATTAAATTGCTAATTATTTTTATTAAGGTAAGATGCTTGTAAAATTTCGGACATTATATTGATTTGAAGGAGTTCATATCAAGTCTAAGGAGTTAGAACCTTGTCTGAAATGGGACAAAGACTTGGGAATATACTAACAATGACAGTTGCAAAAAACTGCAAGCGTTCCTAGAAAATATCATTGTGTAAGTATATTCTCGAATTATAAGTTTCTGATCTATATTCCACAGTCGTAGGGTCTGTTAAGTGGAACTATTTTATATAGATCAGTGTATATTTATATCTGGATCATCCAAATGATTAATTTTAGTAGACTATAAGCTTAATGGAAGCTCATATAGATATATAGCTATTCAGTGAGGACTAGATACACAAGACTCAAAAAAGACCTCCAATAGATATCCCACAAAATCATCAATGGAAGATCTTCTCGAGTTGAGTAGTATTCGTAATCCTTTGACCTGAGCACAACGGTGGGCTTGTAAGTGATCCATCACACTTAGGTTCCACATATGTCAAAGACCTTTCATGGTCTGACTGTTGCATGTCGTTGGGTGTGGTCCGATGCTTATGAAGTCCGGTGTGTGTAGAAATGGGATCCATCAACTCATATGGTGAGTTAAATATCCATATACTTTAAAGTTATATTTCAAGAAGACTTATGGCTATAAGCATTACCACCGAGAAAGAGTTTTCTATGGTATAAACAATATCGCAAAGGATTTTGTGGATATTGTTTATTGAAATACTAATCAAAGAGATAAGTTTATAGTTGAGCAATAGAGGACTTGACAATATTGTTTTATGTCTCCGCTCTTCCAAGATATTAATGACAGATGGATTGTATTAATATATATTAATCTTAACTTGTATGGTTTAATTCGCAATTTTGTATTATCTATAATGTGTGGGGGGGCATCAGTTATGGACTTACTGAAATTTTCTCTAAGACAAAATAGGTGTGAACCTAGGGAGTCTCACTATATAAAGTGTACTCGTTAAGCATGTAGGTAGTGAACTGGATCGAATTATTAAATCTGGGAAGTTTTTAAAAAATATGAATTTATTTTAGGGTCTTTCTGGGAGTAGATAAGGTTTAAGTGTTAAACCTAAAATTGTGTTAAGTAAGACTTGACACTTTTATCTACCTAATGTATGTCTCAAATTGTGCCAATAATTTATATGGGTACTAAATTGAACATTGGTAGATATAGCTACCATTTAAATGAAACAATTTTTGTTTTATTTAAATTATATTAATCAGATATTTATTTATTTCAGAGTTTCTCGGAGAGTAGCTAAGGTTTAAGTGTAACCTATAAGATTATACCAAGTAAGACTTGACACTTTTATCTACCTAGTATATACCTCAAATTATGCCAATAATATGCATGAGTACTAAATTAGAGATTGGTAGATAAATGAATGAAACAATTGTTGTTTCATTAAATTATCATTCGGCTATTATACTTAATCAAATAAATTGTTTCATTAGGTGCATTAAATAAATTGGCCAATTGTTGCTTTTTCATTTGGATGAAATGAAATCAAATGTAAACTTGTTGCTTTTGTATTGGCCAAAGAAAAGTCTAAACAAATGAATTAAGTCAAATTGTAATTGTTGACTACCTACATGCTTAACGAGTACACTTTATAAATATACACTGATCTATTTAACCAGCAAAAATGTATTGTGACTAAGCAATATCTAAAGTTGCTGTTGGCATGATAAATGGCTGTGCACACTTTAAACAATTGTTTTTAATTGGCTATTAGTGGCAGCAACAAATACTATAAATTGGCCGACATTTAGAGCACAAGTAGTGTAGTGAATTTGAAATGCTTTTAAAAGGTTAAATGTTAACCGAGAAACCAAAAGCAATATAAGCAAAGTAATTTATACTCGAGAGAAAGAAAGAAATGAGAAATAAGAGTTGTTTCAAATATTTTAAAATAGAAAGCTACTATTCTAGTTTGAATAAGCCCACCACGTTCCTAACTAGAATTGTTCAAAGCACACTTCGAGGAAGAGTTACCTAATCTGTAATGAGATTATTTTAATGTGTATTAATTCCGTTGTATTGCATATGTGATATGCTATTATTAAATTGTTTAGTTATCCATATTATCACCAGAAGCACTATACATGCACACAACACCAACACTCATTTCGATCAACGATGATCGTATAAGAAACCCTAAACCTCCAAACTAGAGTCCTCCAAATGAAATTCTTGACCTTCTTTTCTATAATGGTAGTCATGGGTTCAGCTTCCACTACTTGATGAAGTAGTCCACAGTAATAATGGCATATTTGACAGAGCCTCTACCTTTAGGTAGAGATCCAATCAAATCAAGTCCCTACTAAGCAAAAAGCCACAGGTGGACATAGAAGTAAGGTTTTTCATAGGGGCATAGATACTAATCTCAATCTTAGTGCTTTGCGGGCTAGAGTACTGCTCTCATGTGATATCCACAAATTCTTTAATGAATTTCCCAAAGTACATATTTCGACTAATTAGGTCTGAGGCATCTTAAGTATGACTGGGAATGTCCCCGAAAATAAAGGATATTGTCGATGATGGTAAAATGAGCTGCCATTTATCTTAGATGTCATGCTTCTTATCGATCTTGAGCAAGTTCTCCCTTTCCTATATAATTTTTTATTTTTTCCATTCAACTAGGATGTTGATCAACTTGTATTACTTCTATAGTTTCCACGATACTTGGTTCAGAGATTAGTTCAAAAGGTATAAATAATGGTACACGAGCTTCTTCTGTCAAGCTATTTGTGCCAAAACGTATGCTTAATGGTTTTCTTCCCTTGGTAATTACTATATTTCTATTCCATCAAACTACTTTATCAATTCGTTTACCTTTTATAGGTACATGGATATATTTTCACCTCAGACGTCAAAGTTTTTGTTAACCTAGTTTACCTTAAGCTTGGAATCACCTAGATAAGAAGCTGACAAGCATAAATTGCATCTATTATACACACTCCCTTAACTTAATTAATTACTCATCTTAATAAGAATATTATATTTTTTATATATTTTATTATTATTTTATAAGTTTGAAGATAATGAAGTAAATGGGGATGCAAATCTAAAGAAAATAGGCAAAATATCAAAATTTACTACAATAGATTGCTACAGTATATTACTATAGTAAATTTGATGCAGCAATGAATAGTGTTTTCCCAGCAAAATATTTCAATGTCTTCAGCGCCCTAACACTCAAAATATTTCGCTGCACATAAACAGTGCGCGTGAATAGTAAGTAATATGTGAACAATACCAAGCAGAAAAAAAAATGAAAATCCTAGTCTAACTTATATTTGATGTTTTACCCTAATTTAAAGAGATAAGCCTATAAATAGAAAACCAAAAAGCGTGAATCAAGAAGAGAAAGGGGAGAAAGAAGAGAGAAGAAGTGAGAAAAAGTGTAATTTTTGGAGGATCAAGAAGACTAAAAGATTGAAGACTGCAACAAAATTAGTTTTGTCTCTTTAACTCTTTATCTTTCTAGTTTTCTATAATTTTCATAGTATTTTTTTTTATAAGCTCTAAAATTATTTATTTTATTATGAACTAATTTATTTTCTAAGGTTATTATTTGAACTCACTATGTATGCTTAATTGTTGGATCTTTTTAATATTTATTTGAATTCATTTATTATTATTCAAATTTTTGTTCTTAATGCTTCATTATATCTAATCAATATTGTGATTAATTTTGGTAATACTTTGATAAACTCAAGAGAGACATCATTATATTTAGACCTAAATAATTTGATGCATGATTACAGAGTAACATTTACAAGTTCTAACTTAGGATAGAGATATACCTAATTGGCATGTATGGTCAATAAGACTTGTTCTTAATGAATCTTGATTTATTATAATTATCATAGAGATATAGATATTTGGTAAATTGATATATACTTACTTGACCTTAAGAGAGACTTATGAATACATTAGTGTCTTGACCAATAATAAAAATTGAGGGATATAAATATTAAAATATTAATCTTTAGAAAACAATTGAAGGATAGTAATTAACCTTAGGCTGCCTCTATCTTGCTATCTTCAGTTAACTTATTTGAAGCCCTTCAAGTAAACCTTCAGGTATGTCTAGGTCTCATTGCGTGCATTCTGTATTGAAGTCAGTAGGGGATTACCCTTCAAACATCATTCTTGGCTGGTAATACTAATGCTAACTTTTTGGCTAGGAGATAATGTATCCTAAGGTCCATGAAAGCCATGTTAGCAAAATATACTAGCCTCTAAATACCTGTTTCTTCCTTAACTAGTACAGAGCTAATTGCCTTTTTTGAGACCCTTAAATAAATTATCAAATAATCCTGATCCTTGGAACAACAAGGTAGATCGGTTGGGTAAAATAAGCTTTTAGAAGGCCTCTTATATTATAGGGGCCATCATGTTTTCCTTATTCGCTTGATAACCTAGAAGAACTTGAAGCTCTTGTTAGTGGCCTTTAAGAAGAACCTATTGATGGCGGCCACTCAACATGTTAAAATTTGAATCTCTTTCACAGTTTTTGGGGATTTTATTTCCAAAATATCCTTGATTTTGTCAAGGTTAACCTCGATTCCTCACTAACTCACCATAAATCCAATCATTTTCCTAACTCTACCTTAAAGGAGCATTTCTCGGGATTATGTTCTGATTCCTCAATATCTCAAAGGTTTTCTAAAACTCTTCTATATACTACTCTGGCCTTTTTAACTTATCAATTATGTCATCTAAATACACTTCTATGCTTTTTTTCCAATAAGATACTTGGATAGCTTATTCACCAACCTCTGATAAGTTGCTCCAACATTCTTTAACATAATATCCCCTGGTACATAATGAATACGATCCTCTCCTGGTCGGGTGGGAACATCTTTATTTGATTATAGCCCGAATAAAGCATTTATGAAACTAAGAAGTCCATACTCTGTTGTGGCATCTACTAATTGGTCAATCTTTAAGAGAGAAAAACTATTTTTTGACACACCTTGTTTAAGTTTATAATGTTCACAAATTCTCCACTTTTGTTTACCTTTTTACCATAACTTTATTGGTCAACTAGTCAAGATATTAGACTTCATGGGTAAACCTTATGGTAAGAAGTTTTTCTACTTTAGCAACTATAGTCTCGTTCCTCTCTTGATTGAAAATCCTTCTTTTTAACCTAATGAATTTAAATGATGAACTAATGGCTAACACATGTGATATCAACGCATGGTCTACTCTCGACATATCTTTATGAGACTAAGTGAAGATGTTTGAGAATTCCTTTACAAGTTTGGTCAAACTACTCTTGATATTTGGGCTCAACTAAGACCCAATCTTCATTGCCTTCTTGAGGGATCCTTGCTTGATTAGCACCAAAACCATTTCCTCAATAGGTTCTGAAAACTTCTATTGTCCTTCTTCTGATGCGTTTACTATTAAAATATAATAACTCCATTTGGTTGAGGCCATATAGCAACTTCTTACTACCTTTTAGTCACTAGAAATTATTCTGACTACCTTCTCAATTGAGAACTTCAACTTTAAATAATAGATAACATGGTTGCGTTTGAGATTGCTGTGAACGATCGTCCTAGCAGAATTATATAAGGGAAAGGCTGATGACCACTATAACTCTACGTGGCATGACACAACCATCTCTAAATGCATAGAGTGGAGTTTGGGTCATCTCAATCTTTAGGTCCTTAATCCCTAGCTTATCCAAAACTTCCTTGAAAATGATATCTACCTAATTGTTGAAGTCGACAAATACCCAACTTACTTTTACCCTTGCCACTTAGATGATGATTACTAATGTATCTCATATGGATAGTTAACTTTTTTGACGTCTTCCTCTATAAACATTATTGGCTTAACCTGAACTTAGGGCTTTTGGGAGCTAAGATGCTCATCACTTAATGCCCTACTATTTAGTACTTCAAGTAATTCTTTATTTGCCTATTCAAATCTCCGGCTAGAGTATGACCACTAGTAATTACCATGGTTATTTCTCATTGTGGCAAGGACACATAACTTAAAGCGCTTATTTGTCGAGTTGGCTTTTAGTTTTGATTAGCTCTAAACTTGCTTAAGTACTAATTCTTACAAAACTGTTCTACTTGCTCCTTTATCTGCTTACATTGATTAATGATGTGTCCATAATCTTGATGGAACTCATACTTTTTACTTTCGTCACATCATCCTTTTAAAGGGACTAGATCGTCAAGCAAGCCTCTCTACATAATCGCTTCCAACAAATCTCTAGTAAGAATGTGAAATGGATGAATCTGTTATGCTAGATCCTTACCATGTAAAGGGATAGTCTCCTTGTTACTTATTTCTTCTCATTTAGTCTGCGCTTCTCCACTCTTGATGGATTTTCCCATAGATACTTTGAATTCTATTCCCTTGCCAGCCTTTTTTCCTCTCGAACACACATGGTTAATAGTTCATTAATTTACCATTTATCCCTATGTGTGTTGTAGGATATTTTAAAGGTCTATATTGTTGTGGCAGAGTGTTTAATATATAGTGCATAAGAAAAGACTCAAACATCGTAACCTCAAGTATTTTCAATTGAGCCGCAATATCCTTCACTTTTAGGCAAAAGTGGTAATTTGTCTTTTGAAATAATTTATTCTATAGGGAGAAAAATTTTGTTGTTGCATCTCATCCCATAAAGAAATGGATCCTGGCCTAAGGTTTTGTAGCCATGTTTTAGCTTTATCTTTTAAAGAAAAAGAAAAAGGCTTAAGTTAAATTGTGTTAATGCTACAATTTTGGTCATTATATGTGTTACTATTTCTTTAAATTGTGAACACTACCCCATGCACACGTTATGAAAATACAAATCAACGCGTCGACCATCCAAGCTGAGGTTATTGCGCATACATATAGTCCTTCTGTCATAACATCCTGGATGTGTGAGGATATAAATAATCACCGTCAAATTTTCATGTGCTCATCCATAGCCTATCTCCAAACTTGTATCTCGTTGAATAATATGCATAAAATTTTTTGCCATATTGTTCAACCCTGGCAGAAAGTCTTTCCCGAGATACATACTTGTGGCCATAAGACTTTTTGAGATACAGTCTCGAAGTATCTGGATATCTAACTCCTTATGCAAGCTGACAGATCCCATATATGTATGCATCAGACTCCATAAGCATCGGACCATTCCCAGCGACACCCAACAATCACACCATGAATGGTCTGTGACATACATGGAATCAAAGTATAGTTGATTACTTACAAGCCCACAGTGACACTATGGTCAAAGGATCACGTATACTACTCAACTCGAGAGGACCCTCCGTTGACAGCTTACATAGGATGTCTATCAAAGGTCCTCATGAGTCTATCATGTATGCAGTCCTAACTGGATACTCATATGTCAATACGAGCTCTAAGCTCATGGTCAGTTAGGAACAACCATCTATATCCTATAGGTACGACATATGCTAAACTTTATAAAAGTATCCACTGACAGACCCGCATCTGAAAAAATAAATTAGGGACAAGTTTCAAGAACATACTTGCACAACTGACATTCCCTAGCACCTAATTGCAACTCTTACAATTATACAGTTACCGGTATCTTGGATCTTTACTGAGTATTATAACCTGCTAACACTTCGTATTTATATCTTTCAGCACGGCCAACTGGTGACCCTAATATAAACTCTTTTAGATTAGATCTGAACTCCTTCAAATAATAAAATGTCTATAATATTACATTGCATGGTACCATATAAATGGGCATTAGTGATTTAATGAGAATATACACTTGTATAAATAACAAGTATATATACATTCAGGGATGGATCGTAAGCATCAACCCTAATAATTTTAATTTCAATTACGTTAAATGTTATAATTTCAAATCCAATTTCAATTTCAATTATGTTAAATATTATAATTCTAATTCTGATTTAAATTACGTTAAATATTATAATTCTAATTTTAATTTCAATTACGTCAAATATTATAATAAATCCAATTCTGATTTCGATTACTTAAAATATTATAATTCAAATTTTAAATTTAATTTTAATTACATTAAATATTATAATTTCAAATCTCATTTCAATTTCAATTATATTAAATGTTATAATTCTAAATCTAATTTTGATTCTAATTACGTTAAATGTTATAATTTCAAATCCAATTTCAATTTCAATTTTGTTAATTGTTATAATTTCAAATCCAATTTTAATTTCGTTAAATATTATAATTCTGAATCCAATTTTAATTCTAATTACATTAAATGTTATAATTCCAAATTCAATTTTAATTATATTAAATGTTACAATTCCAAAACTAAATTTAATTTAAATGCTATAATTTCAATTCAATTTTATATTCAATTTCAATTACATTAAATATTATCATTTAAAATTCAATTTCAATACCAATTATGTTAAATATTATAATTCTAAATTCAACTTTAATTTCTATTACATTAAATGTTATAATTCTAATTTCTATTTTAAATTCAATTTCAATTATGTTAAATGTTATAATTCTGAATCCAATTTGATTCTAATTATTTTATAATTCTAAATCTAATTTAAATTTCAATTATGTTAAATATTATAATTTCAAATCTAATTTTGATTTTAATTAAGTTAAATGTTATAATTATTAATTTCAACTTCAATTACATTAAATATTATAATTCTAATTTTAATTTTGATTTCACTTACATTAAATGTTATAATTTCGATTTCAATGTCAATTACAATTATGTTATTCGACTTCAATTACGTTAAATATTATAATTTTAATTCTAATTTTTACTTCAATTACATTAAATGTTATAATTCCTTATCTAATTTTAATTACAATTACGTTAAATATTATAATTCCAATTCCAATTCAATTAATTTTTATAATTGTAATTTCAATTACATTAAATATTATAATTCAATTTGAATTTCAATTCTAATTTTAATTACATTAAATATTATAATTTGAAAATAAAAAATTTGATTTGTTATATATTTTGGAAATTAAAACTTGGAAAATTAACATAGTCCAATAAGTGCCTTAAAAGTTATAAGGATATCCAAAATATAAAAACACTTTAAAACAAAGGCTAAACCAACCAAAAACTTCAATTTATCTCAATACAAAAAGATTTTTTTAAAAAAATGAAGGCCAAAACATAACAAACATTTATGTATTTAATTTTTTTCTATCTCTCTTAAAATGATTATACCAAATATAATTATTTTTAAAAGGAATAAGGTGGAATATATTATTAAAATGGAATGTATGTCAAATACAACCATAAATATGAGTGCTTACCCTGAAAAGGTAAAACAACATATACTTAAATGTAATTAGAATTAGAATTAGATTAGAACTATAAAATTTAATGGAATTGAAATTGAAATTATAATATTTAATGTAATTAAAATTAAAATTAGAATTAGAGTTATAAAATGTAATGTAATTGGAATTGAAATTGCAATTATGAAATTTAATGTAATTGAAATTGCAATTATGAAATTTAATGTAATTGAAATTAAAACTGAAATTAGATTTAAAATTATAATATTTAATGCAAATAAAAATGAATTAAAAAAGTTATTAGAATTATAACATTTAATATAAGTGAAATTGAATTTAAAGTTAGAATTGAAATTATCACATTTAACGTAATTGGAATTGGAATTGGAATTATAATATTTAACGTAACTAAAATTGAAATTAGATTTGAAATTATAAAATTTAGTGTAACTAAAATTGAATTTAAATTTAGAATTATAATTATAATATTTAACATAAGTAAAATTGAATTTAAAATTAGAATTCAAATTATAAGATTTAACGTAATTGAAATTAAATTTAAAAATTAAAATTAGAATTATAACATTTAACATAATTTAAATTTAATTTAAATTTTAAATTAAAATTATAACATTTAATGTAATTGAAATTAAATTTAAATTTTAAAAATAAAATTATAATATTTAACGTAGTTAACATTGAATTTAAAATTGAAATTAGAATTATAATATTTAATGTAAGTGAAATTAAATTTAAAAATGGAATTGGAATTATATTATTTAATGTAATTAAAATTGAATTTAAAATTAGAATTAAAATTATAATATTTTACGTAATTAAAATTGAAATTAGATTTGAAATTATAAAATTTAATGTAAGTAAAATTGAATTTAAAATTGAAATTTAGAATTATAACATTTAACATAAGTGAAATTGAATTTAAAATTAGAATTGAAATTATAAGATTTAATGTAATTTAAATTAAATTTAAAATTTTGAATTTGAATTATAATATTTAGTGTAATTGAAATTGAATTTAAAATTAGAATTAGAATTATAACATTTAACGAAATCAAAATTAAAATTAGAATTAGAATTATAACATTTAACGAAATCAAAATTAAAATTAGAATTAGAATTATACATTTAATGTAATTAAAAATGAAATTAGATTTGAAATTATAATATTTATATGTTGCATTCCACTTAACATACAACAAGGTGAATAGTGAAAATATGTAGTATATTAAGTAATACTTCATAATATAAAGGGAAGCTATTTTAAGAGCGTCCAATATAAGTTTAGTTTTCATACATGTTACAAAAAAATAAAAAATAAATTAATCATAGAACATCGTATATATTTTCATTTAATATACTACATATTTCTACTATTTTTAGTTTTCACCCACAAAAAAGCCTATATCCTCACTTCTATATTCATAGTGTTTTTTCGTTTACCATTAAAAATAAGTTACGTAATATAAGAAAAAACTATTTTATAAGTATTCTACATAAGTATGGTTTTTATATATGTTACAAAAAATAAAATAAAATTAATTACATAGAACATCGTGTATGTTCTCACTTAATATACTACATATTCTCATTATTTTTAGTTTTCATCCACAAAAGGGCCTATATCCCAACTTTTACATTCTTAGAGTTTTTTCATTCACCATTGAAAATAAGTCACAAAATATAAGGAAAAACTATTTTATGAGTGTTCTACATAATTATAGTTTTCATATATGTTACAAAAAAAAATTAATCACATAGGATATTGTGTATGTTCCTATTTAATATACTACATGTTTCAACTATTTTTAGTTTTCACTCACAAAATGGCCTATATCCCAATTTTTACATTCTTAGCATTTTTTCGCTAACTATTAAAAAATAAGTCACAAAATATAAGAGGAAACTATTTTATGCGTGTTCTACATAAATATAATTTTCATATATGTTACAAAAAATAAAAATAATAGATTAATCACATAGAACATTATATATGTTCTCACTATTTTTAGTTTTTACCCACAAAATAGTATATATTCCTACTTTTACATTTTTAGCATTTTTTCGATTACTATTGAAAATAACCCACGTAATATAAGGGTAAACCATTTTATAAGTGTCTATATAAGTATGGTTTTCATATATGTTACAAAAAATAATAAATAAAATAATTACATAGAACATCATGCATGTTCCTACTTAATATATTACATGTTCCCACTATTTTTAGTTTTCATCACAAAATGGCCTATATCCCAAATTTTACATTCTTAGCGTTTTTTGTTTTTGCTAACCATTAAAAATAAGTCACAAAATATAAGGAAAAACTATTTTCCGAGTGTTATACATAAGTATGATTTTTATATATGTTACAAAAAATAAAAAATAAATTAATCACATAGAACATGATATATATTATCACTTAATATACTAAATGTTTTCACCTACAAAATGGCCTATATCTCAAACCTTTACATTCTTAGCATTTTTTTATTTACCATTGAAAATAAGTCACATAATATAAGGAAAAATTATTTTATGAATGTTTTACATAAGTATGATTTTCATATATGTTACAAAAAATAAAAAAAATAAATTAATCACATAGAACACCATGTGTGTTTCCACTTACTATACTACATGTTTCAACTATTTTTATTTTTCAACCAAACAATGGCATATATCCTCACTTTTAAATTCTTAGCTATTTTTTGCTTACTATTAAAAATAAGTCACATAATATAATTAAAACTTATTTTTATAAGTATTCTACATAAGTATGATTTCTCATATATTACAAAAAAATATTTAAAAAAATTAATCATTAAGAACATCATTTATGTTCCCACTAATATACTCTATGTTCTCACTATTTTCAATTTTTACCCACAAAATGGCCTATATCTCACTTTTACATTATTAGCATTTTTCGCTTACCATTGAAAATAAATCACATAATATAAAGGAAACCTGTTTTATGAGTATTCTACATAAGCATGATTTTCATATATGTTACAAAAAATAAATTAATCACTAATAACATTATGCATGTTCCCACTTAATATTCTACATGTTCCCACTAATATACTCTATCTTCTCACATAAATAGCCATATATACATTATGCATATAAATAGCCATATACACATAAATAGCTATATATTCTCATAAAATAATAAAATATCAAAATAAAAGCATGAGAAAATATATGACAAATTTGCCCTTATCAACCAGCCGGCAGTCGACCGGCCGTCGTTTTTCGACGACAGTGCCAGTTTTATTTTTAATTTTTTAATTTATTTTATTAATAATATAACCAATTGTACGATGACACGTGTCCATTTCCATATAATGACACGTGTCAATTTCCATATATTTTTATTTGTAACAAATCATATAATGACACGTGTTCATTTCCATATATTTTTATATGTGTGTTATTATTGGGGGTAAAATGGTAAAAATATATTAAATGTAAATTTTTCATCCAAATTGACGGTAGAAATTAACGGATTATGACGAAATTAGGTATTTTAGATCTAACCAAGGCAAAGTTATTAATTAGCCCAAAATATTAGTGTAAATTTGTATTTATCCCTTCCTTAATCTCCCTTCCTCAAACTCAAGATAGTGAGTAGAAGTAAGCTTAAGTTCAAAGATAAGAGCATAAAAAGCAGCTAGGAAGTAGAAGTTTGGTAAAAATATCAGTAGATTGCTCTTTAGATAAGATGGAGTAGAGCGTAATAGTACCTTAAGAAATATGTTGCTGAACAAAATATTAATATGTCTCAATATGCTTAATCCGCTCATGAAAAATATTATTACGGGCAATTTGAATAGCACTCTGATTGTCACAATAAAAAGGTATAGTGTCAAAGTGAATAATACCCATATCTCTAAGAAGCCATCAAAGTAAAACAATCTCTTGAGTCGTATCAACAAAAGCACGATACTCAGCCTCAGTACTAGAACGAGCAGTGACTGTTTGCTTTTTGCTTTTTAATGAAAGAAGATAATCTCTCAAGAAAAGATAAAATTTAGTAGTTGATCATCGATCTATAGGATCACCTGCCCAATTTTCATTTGCATAAGCCCATAACATAAAGGGAGAATGAGCTGAAAAATGGAGACCGTGAAAAAAATGTATCCTTAAGATTATGCAGAGTATAAAAATCTGTTGTAAAAATGAGAGGTATAAGGAGCGACTATAAACTGATTGACAACATAAACAACATAGGCAATATCTGGTTGGGCGACAGTGAGATATACCAAACTACTAACTAAATAGTGATAAAGAGTGGCATCACTGAGATGAGTACCATCAAAAGATCAGAGTTTAGTATTAGGCTTTTTGGGAATAAATGCAGTTTTACTATCTGTCAAGCCAACTCTAGCAAGTATGTTCGATGCATATTTAGCCTGTGAGAAATAATATCTAGTAGAATCAGACAGTACTTCAAGTCCAAGGAAATAACTGAAGGTGCTAAGATCTTTCATTTCAAAGTGTTGTTGAAGAAAGGACTTAAGAGTGGAAATACCAAGAAGATCATTACCTGTGATAATCATGTCATCAACATATAAAAGAAGCATAACATAATCCTTTGCTATCTTGGAACAAAGAGAGCTAAGTCATAGGGACTAGACTGAAAATCATGCTAAAGAATAGTCCCACTAAATTTTGCAAACCATGCACGATAAGCTTGTTTAAGACTATATAAAGCACGACATAGTTTACAGACTTTCTTGAAGGATGTGGATAACTAAGAGGATGCTTCATATATACTTCTTCAGTGAGATCACCATTAAAGAAAGCATTCTTGACATCCATCTGAAATAATGTCAAACCATAAAATGCAATAACAACTAATAAACTTTGAACAAAAATAAGTCTAGCAATTAGAGCAAATGTTTCTTCATAATCAATTTTATATTCTTAAGTAAAGCCTTTGGCAATAAGACGAGCTTTATATCGCTTAATAGATCTATCAAATTTGGTTTTGATCTTGTACACCCATTTACATCTAATGGCAGTCTTATTAGATAGATGAGTAAAAAAATCCAAAGTATGCAACTTCTCAATGGCATGCAATCCTTCGGTCATTACTTGTTACTAAACAGGATTAAGCTAACCGTGAAATAGGATTGAGGCTCATATAAAAAAAGAATAGTAAAGAAACAGTGATAACACTAAGTTTAATAATAAGTTCTCTTACTCAAGATGAACGATGAAGAGAGGGTTTAGAAAATACCTCTAAGATATCGAAAGCAAATCCTTTAGACAAGGTAGAAGGCTCAGAAGTAACGTCGTATTAGTAGACTCACTTGTATGAAACTCAGAAAAAGTATCTATATATGAAGTATCAAGAAAAATATCAATAGAATTATCTGTAAAAAATTGTGAAATATGAGGAGACACAAAATTCAAATTATATATAAAGAAAAACATTTTATGCTCGAGAAATATGACATGACGAGAAATATGAAGGTAATTAAATATGAGATCCCAACATCTATAGCCTTTATGTTCTATCTCATATCCCAAAAAACAACATAATTGAGTACATGACTCGGGTTTGGTGTACTCATATTTTTGAAGTCAGACAAAACAGACACAACTAAATACTTTGAGGAGACTATAATTAGATAGAGTTCCATAAAGACGCTCATATGGTGACTTATTCTCTATAACAGGAGAAGGAATATGATTAACAGTAAAGACAGCAGTTAAGGCAACTTCTCCAAAAAAAATGCTCAAGATTAGAGGAAGAGATAAGAAGAGTATGAGTGATGTCTAAAATATGTCCGTGTTTACGTTCGACTCTTCCATTTTATTGATATGTGCCAAGACAAGACCTTTGACATATAGTACCATGTTCTTATAGAAGATTTAGAAAGCTAGAATTTCTATACTCCATGGCATTATCAGTACGAAAAATCTTAATAGGATATGAGAATCGAGTTTTAATCATCTAAGCAAAATCTCGATAAATTTTAGTAAATTCTTATCATTGTTTCATAAGAAACAACCAGGTATATTGAGAGTGGTTATCAATGAAGATCATAAAATATTTAGATCATCCCATTGTAGCATTGGAAAAAGAACTTCATATATTAGAATATACAAAATCAAACAGAGCATGAAAGATAGTAATACTATCATTAAAAGGTAAAGCTAGTTGTTTAGCTAAATGACATGCAAGACATTCATTTTTATTATCAAAAAAAATACCTAAATGACCATTAAATACCAAAGATTGGATGCGATTGACTGACTTAAACGAGAGTGCCAAAGATGTAATGAAGACACTGAAGAGATATGTGTTGTAGATAAAGGATATAAAGATGACAAATCTAAATAGATGAGTTTATACAAACATCCAACCTTATGGCATGTCCTAAGTGTTCAACCTGTCTTTAGATCCTGAGCAAAACAACCAGAAGCAGTAAATAAGAAGTAAGATTTATGGTTGTTTTGGGTAATCTTCTAATCTCTTGGTATGATTTTGGGAATATATTCTAAAATAGCACGATTCTTCTCTTCAAAATAATGCTAATTGTCTCTCTAAAGGACTTGCCTTGTTTGGGTTGCTTTATATTTCATTTTTAAGTCATTGAGTGTTGCTCAGCTTTTACAATGTGTGGACTTGCATAGCCTTTGGAAGTTCTAGTATACAGGCAGTTCGGTATATTTTGCCGTGTCAATCTCCTTATGAATTCTTGTACCAGTTGACTTTTTTATGGCTAACTTGTTACGTTGTCGAGTGGCGGACTGAATGGTTTTGGAGAGCATAAATAGAGTCTGAGCTAGTCAGTCTTAATCTCGTTAATTGATTCGAGTGGCCGAGCAAGTTGTATGCCTCCGATATTTTTTCTTTTAATAATATTTGGGTGGCCTAACCTGTTATTTGAAGCCCTAGTTACATTGGGCCCTTGGACCGGCCCTTTATTAGGCCTTCTTATAGGTTGATATCTAAAGTTGGGCATTTAAATATTTTCAAGAAGAACAAAAGAAAAAGAAGATAAGAGACACCGAGAATGAATATTATTTGTATATAGATAAAAAAAAAAAACTACACCTCGTAGAAAGGAGATTGAGATATTCTATATAAGAGCAGTTGGATTTGTATTCTTTGAAAGTTTTTCTTGTCTTTAAATAAACAATTTACAAACTAATATGAGAATCATATTAATTTATAAACCAATTTACAATTTGATTCAGTATATTCACATTAATTTAGTAAATTTCATAAAAACAATAAACGATTTAAAAAGGTATTGTTTAGTAACTTAACTGTAATTGAATTAAGATGTTTTGGTTGCAACAAAAATAAACGAAAAATATGGGAGATTAGATAGGATGTGAGAATCTCGTGAAAAGTAGAATGAAAAAATACAAAAAGTTACATCGCATTGATAATGAACAAAATGGTCCCAAAGAGCTCATTTCATTTGCAAATTATAATTACAAGTAAACTTTGGAAATGAAATAAGCAGAAATTGGTGTAACAAAATGAACAAAAACAATACATTAATCTTTTTACTTTGAATAATAATTAACGTAATTAAAATTAAAATTATAATCAAAATTATAACATTTAACATAATTGATTAAAACTAGAGTTGTAACACTTAACGTAGTTAAAATTAAATTTTAAAATTATAATTATAACATTTACTATAATTTAAATTATAATATTTAACGTAATTAAATTTAAAATTAAAATGAGAATTATATCATTTATCAATATAAAATAAATTAAAAATAATTACTCTTAAACGTAAAGTCCAGACTAAATTGTTCATCATGAAATAAGATATCAATAACAAAACTTATTAAATAGTCTAAAAGAAATTTTAAAACTAAAAGTTTTGAGCTAAAATTATAAAATTGGAATAATTAGGGACAATTCACAAATGGACTTAAAGTTTTTGGGTCAAAAATATAAAATTAAACTAATTAGAGACATGAGTCGAAAATGGCATATGTCCTGAAAATATTTTATGATCCAACTTATCTTATCCCACAATATATCGGGATAAATTTTTCTATCTTATCAGAATATAACACTAGTTCAGTTAAATCCATTGCATTCTGTTTTACTCACCTCTAATTCCTAAATTAATTTTTTTTTAAAAAGGTTAAAACATGATCCGAGATGGCATATTCCTCTTTTTAATGTTATAAAGATTTGATATTGAGTTTTTGATACATTACGAAGAGTTTCCAGTAAAACCACAATTTTGAAATATTATTGTATGTGTATAAAACAGCATGCAAATTATATTTAGTATATTCACCAATTTGAGATTCTAATAATTATATCAATAATTAAATATTTAATTTCATTATGAATGTGCAATCATACGTTTTCCATGTGTCTCACATGGAAAAATGTTATGACAAATAATAATAGCATTGTTAAGTTAATTTAATGTTAAAACAAAAGTTGTAATCATTAGAACAATGTTTGACATTTTGAAGTATATTTTAAAATATTTTTCAATTAATAAGCAAAAAATTTCCTTTTGTCATAAGTGTTCGTATTTGATATTAGTAAAAAATTGCTCATCCAACAACATTAAACTCAAGATCACATATTTGTACTTAGTCTATGATTAAATCTCTTTTGTGGTCAATAAATGATTGGTTCTTTTGGTACCAAAAAGAGAGAGAAAAAGACTGAAAGAGGAGTTTTGCTACCTCTATTCTATTGGTTAAAAATTATAAATTTAATGGGTTAATCTCACAATATATAAGTTGAGGATAAAGACTTTATCTCAATAAAAAAAATAATAATATCTATGCTATTATGAATTATAAATAATATCTATCAAGATCATATTTATTCCAATAATATTCTTTTAATATGAGTGTATTAGAATGACTCATTAACAATATGATAATCATAATTTAATAAAATACTCTTAAAAATTTAACATCAATCACATAATAATTTGACTCTTTTAAACAAGAATAAACTTGCTTATGCCAATCCACTAAAATAAAGAGATTAATTAAAATAATCTAACTATCTGCTATATAGATGACAAAAGCCATTCAAATAAAAACAAAGTGCTTAACCAAATTAACCTATATGTCACTTCAACAAAAGATGCCAAATGTGAGTATAATACTAGCGGTCTCTTATTAAATGAGCTTCGAAGTCCAAGCCATTGTGTCTCTTTAAGGCCCATACCAAGCTTAAGGAGTAGTTTTCAGCCTAATGCTAAAGCCAAATCATGTATTCAGATCAAGTAACTTGGATTGTCAACCTATAGACCTTAAAAATGGATCTTGTAAGGTTTGTTGAGCCAAGAACAGATTAAAATTACCATTTTATTCAAATTATAACTTAATAAGTGTTTACGCTCAAAATATAATGCGACTATCGCAGTATAGATTGAGGTGTCGATCCCACGAAGAAGCTCTTGGCAAAATAGGTTGGTAAAGTAAAATATTAAAGCAGTAGTAAATGATAAAATTAATTGATTTAAGTGGATGAAATAGAATTGTCTATGATTTGAAGGAAATGTCTTATGATAATTCAAACAAGGCTTCGAGAATCACAATATGCTTTATAAATCTACTCTACACTTTGATTCAGTATTTATAACTTAATTGACAGTTTTACATCTAAACAATCAATCGGAAGATATGTAAAATATAGCACTTTTGATAATACATGCATTTGATATAACTAAACTCTTTGGCAAATATTAACACAAATCATGTTTATTTATACAAGTTATCTAAGATCAACAATATATTATTTTGACAATATTGCAGTAAAAGATCAACTTGAATATCAAACATTTATTGCCTTTACATGTTATTCAAGATCGACAATATATCAATTTGACAATATTGCAGTAAAAGATTAACATATAAAACAATGTAACCAATAATAATTATAATTCAACAAGAATCACATAAGAAAAACATGACTGAACATATATGAGACATGAGAATTATAACATCTGGATTATAAAAAATAAACTAGATAAGAGTTTAATCAAAACCAAACTTACAACATTTGTAGCTCTTGACAACGAATCAAAGTATAGAAGTGGATTTATTACACATAAAAGTTCATCTCTTAGCTTTGCCAAAAACTCTAACCTAAATTACAATACATGTTAATGAAAAGAAAAGAATAGAGAATTATCTAATGTTGAAAACGTCCTAAGAGTCTCTTTATATAGGAAATGAATGGAAATATGTCATGGATGACATCAATCTTCAATAATTTTAGGATAATAACTCATTTATCCACTTGTAGTACATTTTTTATAATGTAAATAATCAATTTAGCTTCTATAGCTGACATAAAAGTTGTAGACTTTTGTCTCTTCTTTCTATAGGCACCAATTTCATGCAAATTCGATGAGTATCCAATGAGATATGAGCAAAATTCCAAAGATACATCAGATTTCGGCCAACAACCATTTTACCCACTTGCAATGCAATTTGGTCCATGATAACGGCTGATTTGGACTTTATCATCAATATACGAGTTATTGATAATTAAGTTAGTATTTCACAACTTCAAGAATTATACCAATTGAGTATGTATTTTATGAGATACGGTCCAAATACGTGAGTTGGGTCAAGCTGGGTAGAAGTTGTAGCCTGATTCTATTGTATCTCAATTTTGGCCTATAACATGTTAGATTTGGCTTTTCCACTATTCTCAAAATTTGTGTAAGATTGAGTCATGTTGCACAAAGTTCAAGAAGTTATTCATTTCGATTTCTACATTGAAAGTTATGTCAATTTTACCTAAACTTGTCCAAAAAATATTCATTAATCACAATTTAAGGAGAGCACTTTATTTCAAGTTAAAAATACAGAAAATGTTTAAATTAGTGATATTAAATAGTGACTGAATCACTTAATAAATATGTATTTTAATGTGCTCATCAAGAAGCTTAGTTCTTCTTAAAAGAGGAATCCGCACAAAAAGGGGTAAAATCTTTTAGATTCCTTTCCTAATTTAACTGCATTAGTGTTATAACTATTAAATAACCTCAATTAAAGGCTACCTAATCATGTTATGTGTGCCCATGCATAATCTAATTATGATTTGGATTAAAATGCTATAAATAGAGATGGTTTGTTCATTGATAGGCATCGAATTCATTACTACCTAATTGTATTTAACTCATAATATCCTGCTTGTCTTTGAAGTACTCCCACACACAAAGCACTCGTTTTGTTGAACAAAAACTAACTTAAGTGTTAGAATATCTTTCTTTACAGGAGGACGATATTTTTCAAGTAAAATCATGAAGTAAGTATTCAAAGGCAAAGCAGAAACATAAGATGGATACTAAGCAAGAATTTCAAAGAGACAATTCTAAAAGAAGTCAATGAACTGTGTGGACAAAGCTCAAAGGCCAAACCCACCAAAGATACAATGTCCTTAATATGAAAGGAAAATTAATACCCATTCATAAAAAAAAAATCAAGAGAGCAAAAAGACCTAGAAAGTGTTGGCGCAGCAGGATCTAGGCACGTGGGTGTATGCATATGCAATTGTGTCTATTGCCTAACGCAGCGGAAATATAAATTTTACAATAAACACAATAAATAAATATATTAATCACATTAATATATTGATAAGGTTAGAGAACTCACCAAACGTGTAACGTTATATACGTATTTTTTTTGGGGTCCGCATGGAGACCAACTCGCGTGCAGTTCTAGTCACCAACTCGGTGGGCTTGGTGAGCTAGAACAGCAGCTCCATACTCAGCCTGGGATTAACTCTTAATCTCCAAAATGGTCGGGAGTGAATTTACATTCTTTTCTCCAAAAGGATAAGAAATGGAGAATTTGAAGCAATTCATAATTGCTTCAATTAGAAACAAAGAAAAAAATAAAACAATTTCATTTTTCCTCTTTTTCCCCTTTTTTTTTTCTTTTCTTTTTCTTTTCTTCTTCTTCCTTCTCTTTTCTTCTTTCTCTCCATTTCTTCTTTCTCTTTTCTTCTTACTCTCCATTTCTTCTTTCTCTTCTCTCTCGGCTGTTTAGCCTTCTCATGCTTCTCTTTCTTTTTTGCTTTCTTTATATATATATATATATAATATAAATATAAATATAATATAATATAATATAATAATATATATTATATAATATAAAAAGAAATATATTTTGATTATTTAACTATTAAATAATCAAACTGAGAAATGACCATTTTATCTCTCATAAATAATTACCAAGTTCACTCCTAGTGGGTCCTACTAAATTTCACACTTGGATAAACTCAACTGAAGGTCCAAAATACGCTACGTGTCCTTATACAATTAGTAAATAATAATTATTAACTAATTGTTGTATCTAACACTTAAATACAGACACGTACGCATTCCCGTGGAAATGTTGAATATTATTGGATTAAATAATTTAATCTGGTACGCTGTCTCAGTGCACAACGAGTACACTCCATATCGCGGGACTCCCTAGGTCCTACGTCCGATTCGTCAAATGAAACTATTCCATGAGTCCGTGAGCAATGCCCCACGCACACGTCATGGATATACAAATCAGCGCGTTGAACCATACAAGCTGAGGTTACAACGCATACGTATAGTCCTTCCGTCATGATATCTAGGATGTGCGGGGATATAGATTATCACCGTCAAATCCCCTTATGCTCATCCATATCTTATCTCCAGACTTGTATCTCAATGAATAATATGCGCAAACTCCTTTGCGATATTGTTCCACCTTGTCGGAACTCTTTTCCGAATGATTGTTTATGGCCACAAGACTTTCTGAGATACAGTCTCGAAGCATCTGGATATCAAACTCCATATAGGAGCTAACGGATCCCATATCTGTACGCACCGGACTCCATAAGCATCGGACCATACCCAGTGACACCCAGCAGTCATACCATGAAAGGTCTGTGACATGTGTAGAACCAAAGTATGGTGGATCACTTACAAGCCCACCGTGGCACTCAAGTCAAAGGACCACATATACTACTCAACTCGATAGGACCTTCCATTGACGGCTTACATTAAATGTCTATTGGAGGCCCTCGTAAGTCTGTCCCATATCCAGTCCTAACTGGATACCCATATGTCAATACGAGCTCCAAGCTCATGGTCGGTCAGGAACGACCATCTATACCCGATAGATACAACATATGTTGATATATATATATATATATATAAAGGTATCCACTGATAGACCCGCATCGGTAGAAAGAGATCAGAGACTATTATTCGAGAACATACTTGCGCAACTTGCATTTTCTGACACCCGATTGCAACTCTTGCAACTATGCAGCTACTAGTATATTCTCATATCTATGTCCCATTACAGACAAGGCTCCAATTCTTGGATCTGCTGAGTATTATAACCGGCTAACACTTAACTGTGCTAAAATTTTGTAATTATATCTCTCAGCGTGGCTAACTATGAGCCCTTATCTAAACTCTTTAGATCTGATCCGAACTCCTTCAGATCTACAAAGTCTGTAATGTTACATGCATAATATCATATAAATGAGTATTAGCGATTTAATGAGAATGTACACTTATATAAATACACAAGTATATGTACATTCAGGGATGGCACGTAAGCACCGACCCTAACAATTTATACCACCAAAATCGATGATGGTTCCAAAACACTTAAAAGATATGAAAAAACACTACCTGATGAAAAAGGAAATGATTTAACTATGTTTAGACAATTAAGGAGGTAGATACATGCACTAATAAAGAATAAACACTTGGCTGAGTATTGACTAGTATTAGAACTAAAGAAAGCGGTAACAGAGGAATCCTTAAAAGATCCCAGACCATTTAGAAGTGAAGTTGCAGTGGTTGAAAATATAGTTAAAAGGCTCTAGATGTAAATCATGAATCCCTATATGATTTCCATTACCCAAAAGAATGAGATGACATACACATTTCTATCACAAAAAGACCCCAGGTTAATGAGGAACCTACATAAGAATCAATGGAAGCTTTAACCATAAGGATAATCATAAATCAACATTTCATAGACATACTACACAGATGACTTACAAAAAAAGAAGGAAGAGATAAACAGTAAAAACCTTTATTTAGAAGAGCTATTAAAAAATAAAAGACAAGAGTAGAGGAAGCATTGGCTCCCACCATTATGTCCATCAAACAAGTTTAGGAGAGATATATTTCTCTAAGGATGACTTGATAGATATTATGTTATTGCACCTCGATCTACTAGTCATTATACTAAACATATGGAAGAATATTGTCCGACGCAGATTAGTCGACGATGGAACCAGTATTGATATCTTATTCTACGACACATTAAAAAAATGGAGTTGAAAGAAATAGACATCTACAAATATAACATAGAATTAATTGTAAGCCAAAATCTAGGGGGAATAATAACTTTTAATAAAAAGTAAAATATAAATATTTTAAACTTAAAGAAAAAGAATTAAAAATCTATTTTAGCTTAAAATTGTGCATGCATATACAAAAATGAACAAAAATTTTAATGTCAGATATCAAAATAACAAGATAATCCTTCATAGTTATAAGAAATTTCTTAGCATTATTTACAAATATTATATCAATTATCATAGAAATCATAAATTAATGGCGATTCTTCATTTGTTTTTAAATCATTATAAAATGTAACATCATTAATATTACATTGTATAATTATTGATATAAAATTAAAAAATTATTAAGATTACATAAAAATAAAATTATTCTATTAAAGCACGTTCAAACCTAATCTTTTATTTTAAGAGACACAAGTTAAACTCCGTAACAAAGGACAATCCCTACAACCAATGATCACTACCCCAGTTAAGAATGAAGATCCTATCTTATATAGGGGGAACAAAATAACTCTAATACAAAATGGATAAAATTACCCGTAGGAGGGAACTATAAAAAACCATTATATATAATACATCCAAAGTTTCCAAAATTACTCATTCAAGTCTTAATCTAAAGCCAACATTATATAAACACTAGTCAAGTACACATAGCCACGAAGTGGCTTAACCGATGCCAAAAGTAGCATCCCCACCGGATCTAGTGCTAAGCGGTTTCTGGTGAGCAAAGTTTTCTTGGTAGGCAGTGGATACTTGCCCTGTGGTGGATGGCAGCAGCAACGAGATCTTAGAGTTTACAGAAGGAAGGTATAGGCGGTGGTGCCCAGTGAAGGATCAACAGAGGTCGGCGAGGCTTGGTTGAGGCTGACAAAGCCTAATGAAGATCTACAGCATCTTGGCGAAGTCTCGATTACTTCCTGCCACTGTCTTGCACAGGCCAGAATGGTGGAGGCCGATTGAGCTTTACAGAACATTGTAGAGGCCGACGGAGTCTCAACTGCTATCTTACTCAGTTTGGAACATTAAAACGAACAGAAAAATCCCGCCAAAAGATTAAAAAGAAGATGAAAAAAGAAAACATGACAAAGAAGAGTAAAACGAAATTAAAAGCAGGGGAAAGGGGAGAGAAAAAACGCGAGGAGTTGGAGTATCCACTAAAGAGCGGTAGAGAACCATTCTCCAATGGATATTAGAGAAAGACGGCTAGGATTTCTTTTTCCTTTAATAGAGAGGTGAGAACATTTTGCAAAGGAAAATGGAGAAAACAAAAAAGGAGAAAGTGGCCATTCTTCAATTAAGAAAAGAAAAATAATTTTTTTTAACATGTAAAGTTTTAGAAAATAGACATACAAGCTCTCATATTTTTAAAAAGTTTACCAATATTAATGTAAATTAATGATTTTCATCTATTTTAATAATAAAATTAATAAAAATATAATTATATTTCCTATTTTAACTAAAAAAAATTTAGTTCAATTAAACGTTAAAAATATGTTTAAACTTCTAACCTTATGGTTAAATGTTATATACTTTAACTAATTAAATTATTAAAAATTTATATTTATTTATGAATCTACAATTCTATTAATTTATTAATTTTAAAATTATATGTTAGTAATTTTAAAGACACCATTAACAAAGATTGAACCCACGTTATATTGTACCAAATCCGTAGTAAAAATTATGATAATCTAAGGTCTTGAATGAAAAGGAACATGCTTATCTTATTTCTCTATATCTCGCGTTGCCATTCTCCTCCAAAAATGAGAAAATTTTCAACTTTTTTTTTCTTTGCACTTTAGGGTTACAATTAGGTCTTTACACTACAATTGATTGTGGGCTCAACCAACACCTAAAGTACAATGCAAATAGTGACAGCATTTACTGGTTTTGGATTTTTAGGCCCAATTTAGAATTGGGTTATTATATTCCAACCTACAATTTAAATAAATAAAAAAATTTCCCGACCTACAATTTAAATAAATAAACATTTTAAAAATATTTCTTCAATCATACTAACTTCTGAAACCTTCTGTTCCCTCACTATCATCAAACAACACCTCAACCATAATAATCCTTGACCTCAGGCCTTAATTTCCTTTATCAATACAGATTTACACTAAATCCATCAAATAAATGAAAAAACTACATTAAAAAATTCAATAGCAATCATCCAAAATCTAAGGCCAATTAACAAATTCAACCCTTGTTCACTTAAAAGTAAACAAGAGTATAAAAATGGACTAAATAGAAATAAATGGCTATTATCAAGGTCCCATGGTCCAACCTCTAATGTAAATATTATTAAGCTGATTCGTATCTACTTTCTCTTAAAAGAAGGAAAATATAAAATAAAGAATGAGTTTTACAATTTAATTTGTAGTTGTAGTTTTAAAATTAAAATAGTCATTGAAACATACGATATATAAACCTATAGATTTTATAACAAAAATTTTCTTACTATGCTTTTTGTAAAATAAAATCCATAATTTCATCTTAACTAAAACATTATTTTTTTCATTTCTTATAGTATATTAGAGTTTAAACCGCAACAAATTGCTCAATTATTTTTCTTCCAAACAAATGGCCTTCGGTGTAAGGTAACTTCAATAATAACTCATTTGAACTAAACCTTATAATAATCATTTTTTTTTTTTTTTGCTTTCCTTTAAATGCGTGGAACATTTTTCAATATTTCGTCAGTAAAATATGTCTTCGATAAGGTACTTATTTATGGACACAAGTGGTGCCATTTTCTAATGAATTGGTTAAAGCAGAACCTTTTGTTGACCATTTTTTTTCATGTCCATACAAAGAAAAAATGTAAAAAGAAATATGATTTGAGTTAGTGGTATTGGTTTTCTCAAGGCTGTCAATTTTTTTTAATCTCATATTATCATTTGTAAGTTTCAAATTACAACTTAATTAAAAATTTTAAATTCTTTTAAGATATGAACCCTTAATCTTAGATCAGAAAATACACAGACATTACGACTAGTACAATGCAATTGGGTGTTGAAGGCTGTGAATTTAATCTAACCCTTTCAAATTGATTTGGTAACTAATTAAAACCGTTTGCGGATATTGATGGATTCACTTGGATTCGTGATAAAGGTAAGTCCATTATATAATTTCAGATTGAATAAAAGTAATGATGCAATATGATTCAATTAGACCCATTTGGGGTTTGATTAGATTGTATTCAATTATCAAATGACAAAGGTAACCATCACAATTTATTTTCCGTCACGTTTTGAAGCAGTTTTTTATTTTGTTAACTCATCAGCAATATTTGCAGATTGAGTAAAACTAATGATACCATTTTTAATGAATCTAGGGTTAGATATTATTGCACTAAATTATTAAATGACATTGATAGTTTCTTTTTTCTCTTACGTTGCAAGCAATGAAGAAAATCATCAAATCTTTTATATAAAATAATAAAACAACCGTAAGAAACACAAAAACAATTTAGTAGTGAACAAATTTTCCATTGCTGAGGCCAAGGCCAAATTTCAGACTGCAAAGAACGACGAAAGTGAACTTTAAAGACAGTTAATTCCAATCGGAGGCTGATGCCCAAAAAAGAAAGAACTACAAGAATCAAAATTCCTATGTCTAGTATCAAAGTGTAAGACGTCCTCAAATTGACCATTAGAAGAAATAACAACTTTTCTTCTGCCATCCCGTCTACTGATTTCTCCCATTACGCTGTAACCCTAGTGGCGAGAATCGGAATTTCTTGGCGAGCAGGTCTTTTTGAACCGGTTATAGCCTTGTGACTTGGAGCCCTTGGACAGTTACTATCATCACCTCCTCCTCGAGGTCGAGAGCAACTGGAACCCTGGTGGCAAGAATCGCAATTTCTTGGCAGATCTGTCTTTCTGAACCTAGAAGATGTATTAGCAGCCTTGTGACGATCACGAGCACTTGAAAAGTCACTAATATGGCCGGCTTCTCTAGGCCGAGTGCAACTCGAACCAGCTTTGCTTTTGTTCGAATGAAAACGACTATTGTAGGCGTTTCTTTTATTCGGGTCTGTCAAGACGTCCATGGCTGGTTGAATACTCTTGAAAGCACCATCAACGGTAATAAACGAGTTCTTATTTGGATGCAGCCTATTAAAGATATAAGAAATTAATATATTAATTTCCTACCATATATATTATATAATTAATAAATTATATTTAATTTCTTTTTATATTTTTATGTTTCTTTATTTATGTTAATCTAATGCCTATATAAATTATATCTGTAACATTGTAATATACAGAATTATAATAATAATGTAGTTTTTAAAATTTTTTAATTTCTCTTAAATATTTTTATTGTCTTTTTATTTTATTTTTATCTTTTTTTGCATGGTATCAAAGTCTAAGTTTTAATTCTTTTACTGTCTTGTTGTTTAGCAAGAATTTGTTAGAATTTTTTCGAAAACTTTTAGAAAGCTCACCGGAGTTTAGCCGGAAAGACACCGAAAGTTCGTCGGAGTTCGCCGTATTGATACTGCCTATCCCAAGAAGTTCAGACACTGCCAACTAGTTGAATCCCACCAAAATCAAGTTTCTCCTCCGCCGCACACACCTCCACGCGCCAATCAAACTTTTTGTCACCGTCACTGTTCACCTTATATTTCGCTTGATTTCTGGTGCATTAACGTGGACCGCCTATATCCAGATGTTCAGATGGTGCTGAACATTTTATCTGGAGAACGTACAGCGGATCAGAGGTTGCATGCGCCGCTAGAAGTTACTGCTGTCGATTTTCTTTAATTTTCAATCTCGTCCATTTTTCGGCAACTGAGCTGACACCCCAACCCTTTTTTGACTCCTCATGATCCGATCTATCATTCTACAATGTCAGTTTTCTAATTTGACACCCCGTGTTTCTGTAGGGACCTTTTTGCAAACTTTTCTAAGTTATATAAATTATTTACAGTTTATCTAAGTTTTAGGTCATTTTGTAATTTTTAGAATTTTTGAGTCTTTTTATAATTTTAAATAAATTGGTGGGTGAATCTCTCAACATAGTTGCATTGCAGCGGTTAATTTTTCTCTATCAACGCGTTTACACTCACACTGGTTAACAACGCACTTGCATTCGCAACAGTTGATTTTTTGTTTCTCTATCAACGCATTGGCACTGCAGTAGTTGACAACGCACTTGCACTCGCAACAGTTAATTTCAAGTTTCATTCAACACGTTTGCATCCGCAAGTGATTGATTTTCTCAATGCCCACCATTATAATAAAAAATATTCTTTTTCAAACTAAAACTTCTACTTGAGTTTAAGGGAGGATGTTAAAGATATAAGAAATCAATATATTAATCTTCTACCATATATATTCTATAGTTAATAGGTTATATTTGGTTTCTTTTTATGTATTTATATTTTTTTATTTATGTTAACCTAATGCCTATATAAAGGTTATCTCTATAACATTGTAATATACAGAATTAAGTAACAATGTAGTCCTTAAAGTTTTTCAGTTTCTCTTAAATATTTTTTCTATCTTTTTATATTATTTTTATATTTTCTCACACTAAGCGTCATTCTCATGTATTATTTTTTTTATAACGCTGATATCAACTTGTAGATCATTTATCTCTAAGATTCTGTACCACATAGATTTTGTGGCTGCTAATTCATGCACTTTGTAAGCGGTAAAGTAATCATCGAAGTTTATGAGATCTGGGTTGAAGTCTTTGGCTGCTTTAAAAGTCTTCATCACCATGTCTATGTTATAGAGCTTAAAGTATTCTTCTCTTGTATCTCTCACCTTGTCGGCAGCGAGCTTTACAAGATTACTGATCATTGTGATAGAAAAAATTTGGAGAGGAGCGTACACATCTTAGGGTCTTAGTAATTATGCACAGACACACTTAATGCTCATCTATACTTGACGTCATATACAATTGCTTGGCTTCTACTTGATGTTGTCTCTTTGTTTTCCAAGTTTCTAAATAGTCTTCGATCTACTAATACTTGCTTTATTATGAGGTTAATCTAGTCGTAAAAATGGACTGGGCATACTTAAATTAAACATGTAATTGGGTACAATTCAAGTGGTATGTCCGAATGAAGTGTTATATTACTTCTATTTTAACTATGAATTTATATTTAGGTAAAATATACTAGGAGATTAATAGTTCACTGAAAGTTTATGGTGCACCTCATATAAGGATATTGTTGGAGAAATATTAGGTGACATTTGGTCCACTCATAAGAGTCTAACCTGACACTTAGGCTAATTTTCTCTATAGGCAGTCTAATAAAAAATGGACTACTTCAATATATTGAGTGCAAGTTTAAACACTTGGATCTTCATAACTCAGCTCAAAAAAGCCATTAAATGAGGTCCGTGCCAAGACATGTATCACCACTTAGTATCGCTATTAGAGGGCACGCTATTACAAATAAGTCACCACCTGCCACATCATCATTGAACTCATTAGCGGGTGCCACGTCAATAAAATTCAGGCTCTGTCACGTCACTATTGGATTCTCTTCAATGGTTCAGCTGAAACCGCGTTAGTAGATGATTAAGCTTGAGGATAAGATGTGATAAGAAAAATTTTCAAATAGCCAATGGTAAGTCTTTAGGTCAATAAGTACAGGCTCTTGTTCCATGTTGACACACAGATTAGAGACTATTTAAAGTTATTGGGTAGATCCAGCACTGAATCTATTGACCTCAGGGTAACAAACCCTGTTAACCCCTTAATGCTTTTAGGTTCACCTACTCAAGCTGACTACTCCAAAAAATACTCAATCAAGAAGAAACCTAGTACTTCAAACGTCGGGAGGGTTTAATTACCTTCTTACACCACCTAAGTTAATTCTCTAAAATGCCTATTATAATAAGAACGGTTCTCTAATCGTGTTTCGTCATGTGTCGTCCTTGAAGGGTAATCTCCAGGCTGACTCTCTCTAAACTCAAGTTTTATTTTCAATTTTGAATATAGGTGAGAGAGAATTCGAGCTAAGTCGATAATTCTAGTAAGAGTAAACTACTTCCATTCTCTCTAAAAACTTTACATTTTCTTTAGAGACAAAAACCCTAAGGACATAATCGTCATTGTGCCATCGTCAAACTTGTGCTTCAAAGAGTTGTCACTGACCATCCCGTTGATGCCTATAATCGCCTTGTATTTCTTATATTCCCCGGGTCTCCTTAGTCCGCCTAGTTAGTAACTCATCCTTAACTCAGTTTCCACTCAGTACTGGTTTCAACATTTCCAATTTGAAGTACAAGTTTAGCCTTTGGCAGTGGAAAGCCTAGCAACCCAGATTTGTTTTTACTTTACACTCCTCACAATGCTTAGGTTGGGCCCCTGGCCAAAAATCATCCCTGAAAAAATATTGACGAATTGATTTTGACAAATACACTGTTAAAAGAGGAAATAAATCAATAGTTTCCTAATTCTTAGGTTTTAGTCAATAGTTTTAATTAGACTTTATGTAGAGTTTCCTTTTGTATGTAATTACTTAGTTGTAGTTTTTCTTTCCTTTTAAATATAGGAACAACTCTATATATGTAATGCTTCTTTCTTTTTAATTGGACATATACAGTAATACATAACTTTTGTTAAATTTCTTTCTTTTTCCTCTCCTAATTTTTCACAATATTAGAGCCATAGGTTTCTTATATGACTTTCGCTGATTTAGGAAAGAATGAGGAATTTGCAAAGGTGATGATTGATGCAATGTTTCTATAACACAAAACTAAACGCAAGTATACACTATCGTAACAAGTAATAAATAGACAAAATAGTCGGATGTCAAACCCACAGAAATAATATTTACCTCTTACCAAGTACTAACATTATGTTTTTCTAGTAATTATTTAGAAAAATTAAAATTTAAGAATGAATATGGAAAGATATAGGAAACATCAAGATTTTAGGAATATCTTGACGTCAAGATTTTAGGAAAATAATAATATACAGAAAGCCTAGGATTAATATTATATATTTTCTTTTAGGAAAATAATAATATACAGAAAGCCTAGGATTAATACTATATATTTTCTAATGATTAATCTCTTAAAATTTAAATCCTTTAGTTTTTGTTATTGACTAAGACACAAATGTATTCACAAGCATCTCTCAAGGTTAAGTAAGTATATCTTAATTTACCAAATACCTATATCTCTATGGTACTTGTAATAAATTAAAATTTATTAAGACCAAGTTTTATTGATCATACATGCCAATTAGGTATATCACTATCCTAATTTAAAACTTACAGATGTTACTCTACAATTATACATCAAATTATCTAAGTTTAAATATAATGATGCCTCTCTCGAGTTTATCAAAGTATTACCAAAACAATCACAATATTGGCCAGATATAATGAAGCATTAAGAATAAATAATTTAAATAACAATGAACCAAGTTTATTAAATATTAGAAAGATATGGCAATTAAGCACACATATTAAGTTTAAGTCTTAATTCATAGCTACAAGAGAATTAAAGGTAAAAATTATAAATAAAACATAATACAATCAATAGCAAATCGATATCGATGTCGAGTTGCTTCTTGATTGAATTGCCTAAGAAACTCTTGCTCCTTGAAATGCCTTTGAACTTCATTCTATAGTTGCTTCAGTTATGCTCTAATCGCTCTCTAATGCTTGTGTTATGTGTTTACTTGATTTGAGCTTGTAATCCTAATTCTCGCTAGTTTAAGAAAGTGTGATCACTAGGGAGAGAATCCTTCATAGCTGGGTGTTATGCCTTTAAACTGTGATTGCTATAGCGGTGGGATATTTTCGTTGAGGCGCCATACTTTTATTGACGCGAAAACAAGATAGCACTGGGGTAAAATTTTGCAACTTAATCAGGTCTTATTTTGGTCTTTCTTAATTTGCATCTAGACTTGTCATTGGAGTGAAAATCTCCATACCATTGGGGCAAAAATCAACAATTTTGAATTTGTTGCATTTAAGTCCTTGATTTTTGATTATTTCACATCTTTGCTCCAGTTTTCATCTTTTATTTGGTCTAAACCCTATAAATAAACAAAAACACACATAAATAGCCATTTGTTCTTATAAAATATCAAAATCTCAACTAAAAATGAGAATAAAATATATGAAAAATATATCTTATCAAATTCTCCCAAACTTAAACACTTACTTCTCAAGCAATAAAGAATACTTTAGAGAGAAAAACAAAAAGGCTTCACTTGACTCAATAATAAACAAAATACTTAAAAAGAAAACATAACATGACATGCTAAGTTAGTTAGATGATCAAAATATTTGTCGTAATGATCATTGAAATAGCACAAATTCTAAGGTAGATAAATAACTATTAAAAATTCTAATTATCTTTATTTAAACCTTCATTCTCCCTCATAAATAATCACAATGTATGTGTGCAAGTAGTAAGTAATAGCTAAAATCATATCTTGATTTACTTTATACTTAAGTTTGTATAGAAAAGATGATGTCTCTGTAATATATTTTATAATGACATTTCCATAGACTTGTCGTTGTTACCACTCTCTACTAATGTAGAAAATCACATGTCTAGGGATCTATTTAGGACTTTGTTTAGTTTGTATCGTAAGGTTAGGATCAAGGTGGGATAAAAGGATAAATAATTTTGGTTTAAGTCACACCATGAACACTTAGACTTTATCTAGAAACCTCTTGATTTTTATTTTCTTGTATTATCTCCTCCCCCGAACTTATTATATTTTCCATTCTTCTTTTCAATAACTTTTTAAAGAATTTCTTCTTTTTCTTAACCTAGGGGTATAAAGAATTTAAAGCTTTTTTTTAATACCCATAAACTTAGATTGATAAATACCGCCTAGACTTAGTACCTTTTTCTTATACAACTACAACCTCTTTATTTCAATAGTATTTCTAAGTAAACTTAAGGTTTATTGTGGTACAGGTAATTTTTGAATAAAAAAACTTTAAATCTTTAGGCTTGTAATGTGGTTAGAAAAAGGGTAATTAGGCTCAAAAGGGATAAATGTATCATTAAGGTATGCTAGAAAGGCTCAAGTGGTCCAAAGATGGCCTAATGTCATTTTTTTATTCATGTGTTTCCTAAAATTTTACCTTAAGTACTGATTAAAGATAAGTTTTAGAGTATTGGTCTTTGAGATTGTGGTGTATTACTTAAGTATGAGTATCTCCAAGTAATAGTTATAACTAAACATGCTCGTAAAGTGCTCAAAAGAATAGTAATAATAAATAAGGTTGAACTTGTTTCTAAACTTAGATAATAGAATTGTCTCTAGTATCTATAATTTTTTTTCTTCTAAACTTAGATAATAGAATTATCGCTAGTATCTATCATTTCTTACGGATTTGCGAAAATAAATTCAACTATGTATTCTATGTCTTATCATAGACTAATAATCTTTTTAACAACCTAACAAAAATTAATCAACTAAAAGAAAATTAACCCACAAGACAATCACTTAATAAATTTATTCAACAAAAATAAACACACAAAAGTGTTTTTCACCCCTAAACTTAAATTAGACATTGTCCTTAATGTCGAAAATTAAAACTTGAGAGTAAGAAAACTTCTCTGGTAATTGACGTAGAAGCATTGCAGCGTTGTGTTCTATTAATGTGACTGTGGCATTTCTGGCTCATAATACTTGCAATTGTTCGTGCTGCTTCTTTGAATGCTTCTCTTGCTATTTTATTCCAAAAAAAAGAAAATAAAATAACTAAAACTGAAAATAAGTAAACATAAAATTAAAAATTACTTGAGTTGCCTCCCAAGAAGCGCTTATTTAACGGTGTCAGCTTGATGAGGCTTCCTCTACTCTTATAGTGGAGCAAAGGTGATTGTAGAGGCATCTTTGTATGTGATATTGTGAGCTCTCCTCTCTTTAGGCCTTTATAGCCTAGTAATCAAGCCTTGGGTAGTAACTTTTGCTTCATCTTCCTTGCGCTTCTCTAAAAAGACTTTAATTTTAAATCGAGGTAGTGATTTTCTTGTGCCCTTCTCTATGATCCTTTCATCATGCTATTCCTCTTACTTCTTTCATTTCCTCCTATACTTTAATGCCTTCTTTCAAATGTGAGGATCTAATGTCTCCATGTCTTTGAGTTGCTTGCTGTTTGAGAGAACTATAATAATGTTGAAACAGTCTTCACTCTTTGATGGTAACTTAATTGTTTTGAAGACTTTGAAGGTGATAGTTTCCTCTTGCACTCTCATAAGCAAATCCCTTTTTTACATATCAATGATCGTTAGTTCGGTAGCCAAGAAAGGTCTTCCAAAAATGATGGGAATCTCTTTATTTTCTTCCATGTCTAGAATGATGAAATTTATAAGGAAGATGAACTTGTCTACCTTTACTAGCATGTCCTCTATGATTCTCTTTGGATAGGCGAGAGATCGATCAGCAAGTAAGAGTTTGACGTTGATAGGCCTTACATATCTCAAACCTAACTTATTGAAGACGGAGAGAGGTATGAAGTTAATAATTGCTCCTAGATTACATGGTGCTTTTTCAAGGTCATGATTTCCAATTGAGCACGGTATGGTAAAGCTCCCGAGATATTTGAGCTTAGGAGGTAGCTTCTTTTAAAGATTGGTGCTACACCCATCTATCAATGCTACGGTCTTATAATCATTCAGTCTTGTCTTCTTAGAAATGATGTTCTTCATGAACTTAAAGTAGCTAGACAATTGTTCAAGTGCCTCTGCAAAAGAAAGATTAATATGTAATTTCTTAAAAACTTTAAGAAATTTAAAAAATTGCTTATATTTTCTTTTCTTGCAGCCTCTGAAGGAATGGTGTAGGTGGAATAAATGATTGCATGGGCTGATTCTGCATATTGCTACTAGTATTTTTTTTGTTGATTTTTCACTTTTTCGCACTTCGAATATTGATGCACTTGAATATCAGTTTCTGCCCTTTCCTTTGTTGACATTTTTGCACATTCCTATGTTTTTGCACTATTTTTTAGATTGGTATATTGCTTATTTTTTATTTCAATACTTGGTCTGTACCTCTGTAGCCTTTATTAAAAAGGTATAGGTGGTCCATATAGCTGCACGTCATCTTGCTATTTTACCTTTTCCTTCTCCTTCATATTTAAAGATAGTGGTTTAAGTATGTTATTGAGTAAGACATTTCCACTTCTTAAGGAGACAACTTGGCATTGCTATACATTTCTTCTCAATTACTTCAATGTTATTTGGTAGAGCTCCTTGAGGTTGCTTGTTCATTGCTGCAGCCAATTGCCTTACTTGATTCTCCAAGGTTCTAAATGATGCAATTTGACTTTGAAGAAGTATGTTAGTTCTTTTGTTGTATTGTAAAAATAACTCTTATAAGTTTGGCTTTTTCTCTTACTGAGCTTGTGCTTGGAACCTAAGAGGATTCATGGCTTTGAAAAGTTACCCTTGATTATTATTGTTTCATAAGAAGTTGGGATGATTCCTCTATCCAGGATTGTAGAAATTTGAATTGCGATTATTGCGGTTAAAATTCCCTACATATTATATTATCTACATGCATTGCCTGTTAGCATGGTTATCTCTACAGAAATTGCAAGTGATCGGTTAACCCTTGTGGCATTAACTCTCAAGGTGCTTAATTATTTAGTTAAAAGGTTGACTTAAGCAGATAATGTAGTCAAGGTGTCTACTTCATGTAGCCTTATGATTTTTCTTGGATTTGCTCTTTTAGTGAGCCATTGGTAGGTATTGGATGCCATTTTGTCTTGTAGATCATATGCCTCATCAGTTAATTTGTTCATGAGTGCTCCCCTAGCTGTGACATCTACTATTATTCTAAATTGTTCAGTTAACACTTTATAGAATGTTTGTACAAGCATCCACTTTGGGACTCTGTGGTGAGCAAATTTTCTATTATGTCCTTGTGTCTTTTCCAAGCTTTATATAGAGATTCTCCATCTAATTATAAAAAAGATGTAATGTCATTCCTCATCTTAGCTATTTTGGCAGGTGGAAAAAATTTGGCGAGGAACTTTAAGTAAGATCATCCCATATAGCTATGGACCTAGATGGGAGTGATAACATCTAGCTTTTTGCTTTGTCTCTCAAGGAAAAGGGAAATAATCTTAGACGAATTACATCATCAAAAGCTCCATTATATTTGAATGTGTTACATATCTCTAAGAAGTTGATTATGTGCATGTTTGGATCGCCATTGCATAATCCACTAAATTACACCAAATCCTTGAGCATTTAAATTGTGCTTGGCTTGATCTGAAAATTGTTGGCTTGAACAATTGGTCTTCGAATACTTGAATGGATTCCATTGACTAAAGGGACAATATATTCCTTTAGCGTTCTTGCTTCTATCTTCGGAGTGTTTGATATTTGATCTTCTATAATGTTGACTTGATTTTGTTCTCTTCTAATTCTTCTTAGAGTTCTCTTAATTTTTGGATCAAAAGCGGTCAAGTCTTCACTTTTTGCTCTACATATATACCTTTAAAGAAAGTAAATAGAAAACTAAATTAAGAAAAACTAGAAAATAAATTCTGAAGTAAAAACTTGATGTGATGTTTCTATAACACAAAATTATGTGTATATTTACTCTATCATAACAAGTAATAAATGAACAAAATAGTTAGATGTCGAACCCACATGGATAATATCTACTTCTTACCAAGTACTAAAATTATGTCTTTCTAGTAATTATTCAAAAAAAATCAAAATTTAAGAATGAATATGGAAGGTATAAAAGCAATATCACAACATCAAGATTTTAGAAAAATAACAATATAGAAAAAGCTTAGAATTAATACTATCCATCAATATATTTTCTAATGATTAATCTCATAATATTTAAATCCCTTAGTTTTGTTATTAATCAAGACATGAATGTATTCACAAGCCTCTCTCAGAGTCAATCAAGTATATCCTAATTTACCAAATACTTATATCTCTATAGTACTTGTAATAAATTAAAATTCATTAAGAACAAGTCTTATTGATTATACATGCCAATTATGTATATCTCTATCCTAATTTGAAACTTGTAGATGTTAATCTACAATTATGCATCAAATTATATAGGTCTAAATACAATTATACCTCTTTTGAGTTTATCAAAGTATTACCGAAACAATCCCAATATTGACCAGATATAATAAAGCATTAAGAAAAAATAATTTGTATAACAATTAACTAAGTTTATTAAATATTTAAAAAACTATGGCAATTAAGCACATATATTGAGTTCAATTATTCACCCTAGAAATTAGTTTATAGCTACAAGAGAATTAAAGGGCAAAAATATAAAATAAAATATGATACAATCAATAGCAAATTGATGTAGACGTCGAATTGCTTTTTGATTGAATTGCCTAGAAAACTTTTGCTCCTTGAAACGCCTTTGAACTTCTCTCTTTAATTGCTTCAATTGTGCTCTAATTGCTCTCTAACGTTTGTGTTGTGTGTTCTCTAAAGGGCTAAAATGAGTGACATTTTATAGGGCTTGATTTGAGCTTGTAATCCTAATTCTCGTCCGTTTAGGAAAATTGTGATCGTTGGGGCAAGAATCCTTCATCGTTGTGGCATTATGCCTTTAAACTATGATTGCTATAGCTATGGGATATTTTCGCTGAGGCACCGAACTTTTGCTAGGGTGAAAACATGATAGCGCTGGAGCAAACTTTTGCAACTTAATCAGGTCTTATTTTGGTCTTTCTTAATTTGTATCTAGACTTGTTTCTGGAGAGAAAAATCTTCATACTACTGGGGCGAAAATCAATAAATTTGAATTTATTACATTTGAGTCCCTAATTTTTGCTTATTTTGGGTCTTTGCTCCAGTTTTCATTTTTTTGTTTTGTTCAAACCTATAAATAAACAATTACACACATAAATAACCATTTATTCTTATAAACTTTCAAAATCTCAACTAAAAATGGGTATAAAATATATGACAAATATACCCTTATCATGATGGATAAGGTTGCTATCAATATAGATTCCTCCTTTATACATTACTCAGATCATTTGTGTTTTATTTTGGTTTCTAAAACACTTAAAAGAGACAAACTATGGACAATGGAGTTGCACAATGCAAATAACTATAAGTGCCCAGAATAAAGTTATATTTATTAATGGGATGATACATGCACCACCACAAACTAATCCTAAGTTTCCAGCATAGTAACAGTGCAATAACATGGTATTATCTTGGATTTTGAATTCAATGCATTTTAACATCATAGTAAATATTATTTATGCAGAAAATGCAAATGAAGTCTAAAACTACTTGAAAGATAGATTCGCGCAAGGGAATGATTCTCAAATTTGAGAAGAAATCATTGAACAATGACAAGGGTCTAAATCCATTTCAATAAATTATACCAAGATGAAGTAGCTTTGGGATGAGTTGGCTTCTTATCATGATCCAATTTTTTGTGCTTGTAGGGGTCTTAAAGGCATTACTGAATGAGTAGAAAAGAAATGGTTATGTAATTCTTGATGGGACTAAATGAGTCTCATGTCATCGTGCGGGGTTGAATTTTCATGATTAGTTCTCTTCTAAATACACACAAGGTTCGTGTCTTAATGCTTTAACAAAAGAGACAAGGCAAAGTAGCTATCTAAAGAGAAAGAATTGATTATGTTGCGATGCAAGTTTTAAATACTTCAGAAACTAATGAGCACACATCCAAGAAGAGGAGTTGCTCTTTTTGTGGAAAAGACTATCACATTGTTGATCATTGCTACTTTCTTCATTGTTTTTTATCTAAACAGAAGCTATACAGCAATGATGTAAACTAAAAAGAAAGAAGCTCAATGTTAATAACTCAATGACTGAAGAAGAGTTCGAGAGACAATGTTTTACTAACATCACTTTCACTCTCAAAAACAATACAACCAACTCAAAGCTCTACTTCAGAAAGATAATGGTAACACTTTTTCTTTAATGAACATTATAGGAATTCGTTCACCTTTCTATAATAAGATTGACTCTCTATCATATGCTGAATGGATTATTAATAATGGGGCTACCGACCCTATGTCTAATATATAACCAACACTAAATAAGAAAACTTCAATTCACAATTCTATTTAGTTACCAAATTGAGGCCAAGCTAAGATTGAGTATATTGGGTCAACCAAGTTGTCAAATAGAATTATTCAAAATGATATCCTCTATGTTCTAAAACTTAGAGTTAATTTGTTATCGGTTGGTAAACTTTTTCGGGCATTAGGTTGTAGTGTAACTTTTACCTTAATTTTTATATGGTGCAAGATATGGCTATGAAGAAGACGATTAGTTTAGGAAAGTAGCTTAATAGTTTATATTATCTTAAAGACAGTCAAACACCACCCATCATATGCTATATCTAATGCGATCCTAAAAACAATTCAGGCATTCTCTAAGAACAACTCACTACTATAGAAATAGGCTCCATTGATACTATGCTACTACACTTTTCTAAATAGTGTCACTGAATCCTATTATTAGTGAATTACTAATACCATGATATTAAAAAAATAAAGTGTCAGTGAATTATTAATATTATAATATCAAAAAATAAAGTGTTAGTAAATTAGTGATATCATAGAATCAGAAAGTTATTTTTTATTTAAAAATTTAAATTATTGAAATAAATTTAAATTTTAAAAAGTAATATAATACCCAAAACGATGTCGTTTTTTGCTTTTTTTAAAAAAAGTTTTTGGGTATTAGTTAAATTTAAATGTTTACACTACTTTTGAGCTTTTTTTGTATTTTTATATTAAATGTTATAATTGGTCTAAATCTAATTTCAATTTTAATTAAGTTAAATGTTATAATTCTGAATCCAATTTCAATTTTGATTAGGGTAAATGTTATAATTTTAAATCTAATTTCAACTACATTAACTGTTAAAATTCTAAATCCATTTTCAATTTCAATTATGTTAAATGTTATAATTTCAAATTAAATTTCAATTTCAATTTTAATTACATTAAATATTATATTTTAAATTCCAAATCCAATTCTAATTATGTTTAATGTTTACTCAAAAAATTATTTTGATTCTACTTTATTTTGTGATATTTTTCTTTTAGCTAAACAAACTTGTTTAATTTTTTTTTTCTAGTAGTTCAATATCTACTAGTACATCTTTTATTTTAATTCATCGTGATATTTTGGGACCTTATAAAATTACTTCACATATAGGAGCTCGTTATTTTTAATTATTGTGGATGATTATTCTTGTTATACTTTGATACATTTTATGTGTTCTAAATTTGAAACTCAATCAATACTTAAATCATTCTTTTTATGGGCCCAAATTTAATTTTATTATAGAATTATAGCTTTACGTTTTGACAATGGAGAAGAATTTTTATCTTTACAAGCCTTTTTGCAAAAAGTGGTACCTCTTTTCAATATACTTGTCCATACACACCCCAAAAAATAAAGTTATAGAACGTAAGCATAGACATCTCTTAAATATGAGTTATTCTCTTTATTTTCAAGCTAACTTATTTTTTCAATTTTATGGAGAAAGCCTATAAACAATCTACTACTTAATAAATCACCTTCTAACAACCGTTTTATTCAACTAAACATTATATCATCGTCTTTATAATAAACCTCCTATTTACTCTTATCGTACTTTTGGTTGCTTGTAATATGTTACCACCATCAAACCCTATCATAAATTTAACACTTGAGCTCACAAATATATATTTTTTAGTTAAGCACTAAACCATAAAGGTTACCATGTGTATGATCTTCAATCTCATTAACTTTTTTCTCTCGTATTTTGATGTTCACAAATCCATATTCCCATATTCCACTACTTCACTTCAAAATCTTGATGATCACATGGCCCTACCAACCCTACCATTATTATTTGACATCATAAATGACTTATAAAATCAATGATGAGTGCATTTTATATATAATATTTTGACTTTATTAAATTGATAATTGTTCAACATGAGTATGAATATATGGCTTTTCATGCATATTATTGTTATTTTGTAGGTTTTAACAAAATGATGCAACAAAAAGAGCAAAAATAAAGAAAAATGGCAAAACGGTCATTTCACAAACTCAAGCCACGACATAAGATCTCAAGTCATGGCCTTGGAATAAGAATTGGAAGACAAGTCAACACCAACAGGCTGTTACCGTAGTCAAGTCAAGCCATAGTGCTAACACGACTCAAAACCACAAGCTACGACCACAATCTTCTCAAGCCATAGCCCTAACACGATTTGAGCCTAAGTTGTGATGCCAGTCTTCTTAAGCCGTGGCATCGTAAGATAAAATAAGAAACCTAGTTTTTTCTTGTTTTAAAATTTGCCCTAATTGGAGCCTATAAATAAAGACATAAAAGTCACTATTATGAAGAGAAAGGAGAGCACATAAATATAGAGAGAGGCATCATTCTAGAGAGAAAGATGTGGAGGCTAAAATTCTTGAAGATTCTTGAAGGATTGAAGCTTTGGAAGATCATCTCCATCTTATTTTCTTTCTCTTCCTTTCTTTCTTTGTCTTGATTTAAAATTTATATTTGTAGATGTTGTTTTTAACATGTTTCACTTATAAATTTCTTAATGATTTTAGTTATGGGTATGTTTATGTTTGGTTAGATTTTCATTCTAGAGCTTAATGTAGTTCATGTTTGAAATGTTTATTTAATGGTTAATAAAGTTTTAATTCAACTCATTTATGTTTCTCTATGATTAATGCTTCTAATTGATTGAGAAATGAATTAGTTGACATTGATTTATGAATTTTAATGCTCGGAGAGAGATTGATTCATTTATCGGATTAGAAACACAATTTTAGTTGTTATTGAGTTCAGGAGGCCAATCACACTTTGATAATCAATATAAAGATCACTTAATGAATGTTTTAAGCAAGTTAGATAGGGATATCGATTTAAATATTTATGCATAGGATCTCATTTAACATTTGAAAAATATAATGAGATTAATTTTAAACTCTTGATTAATAAATTAAAATGAAATTAGTTAACAATTACTAAATAGGAAGAACATACAAAGAATAGAGTAAAGTCAAATCCCTTAAGTCCCATTATTATATATTTTTTATTTCATAAAATTGTCAATTGTAATTATTGCTTTGCTAATAGTTTTAATTAGTTTTGCTAGTTTAAATTTCTTTAGTTCTTACAAATAATTTTAAATTGAAGTTTCCTAAATAAAATTAAGTTATAAATACCCATAGTATTAAGCATAAATTTGAATGAACAATTTTCGTGGAACGATACTTTACTTATCACTTTATTACTTGATCATAACTTATGCGCTTGCGATTTATGTATATGTGCGTGTTATCAAGTAACCCATAAAGCAACCAAAATAATAACCTGCCTTTTAGTGCCATGGCGCCTACATCTTTAAGTAACGGCCCAGATAATTTTGCCAATTTCTAGGACCATGACGCTGCAGCGCAATTTACCCCACATCGTGGCTCTAACCACGACACCGTGGCACCATCTACTTCACGCCACAACAATGATCTAGCTTTTTCCAAACCACCATCTAGTGATAACCATCTCGTGGTGCCTTATACTTCCAACTACAACATGGACTATGTTGCACCTCCACCATCATCTCTATCTATTTTCCTTCCAACTCGACATTTTTCTCGTCCCACAAAGCTTTCAAGCCATCTTCGAGATTATGAGGCAAACCATTCTAAGTTTTTTGCTCTAATCTCTTCTTCTAGTTCATTTATGTTTAGCACGCACCATCTAATTTCAAGGTATATGTCATGCACCCATCTCTCTTACCTATACAAGTCTTTTATCAATATTGTTTCTTACTTGGTTGAACTAGAAACATTCGAATAAGCTTACCACAATTTAAAGTAGGTTGTTGTCATAAATGATTGACCTCACCTTTCACTGAGGACTAGTGTTGAAATAAGATAACACCCTACCCATACAACCTTAGACACATGTTATCCTAAAGATCTTGATTATATCCCTTTCAAAAGATCCCATATATATCTCATTCCTGGAATTTCAAGAATATCTGTCCTAGTCTCTAAAGAATTAGGACAACAAAAGTGCCTAAGGAAAACTATATTAAAAAGAAGTACGCTTCTTTAAAAAAATGATTCTTTTTAGTACAAAAACCCTCCCTAAAAAGGTACAAATTAGAGAGAATGTAAGACTCTAAAACCCATTATTTTTTATAACTTTTTTTTCCCATAAAAACTCTATTGTTGACTTAAGCATCGAAAAGTTATTGTCAGAGATGACCACCAATATAGCCTAACTGACTTTATAAGTGTAGGGACTCAGAAGTAAGAGAATGCTCGAGAAATTAAATTATTCTAACATTGAGAGACAAGTCACTATTATCAAGAAAATAAATTTTATCTATGACTAAAGAAATTCATGAGATTCCCACAGTCAACAAATTTAGAAACAAATGCATTTTCTGTATTTCATAATTCATAGCAAAGGAAATTCAAGCCTTGCATTCCGGTATAAATTTTATTATGTTAATCATTGCTTTAACTTTGCAACTATAAATTTCTTAACAATGTTAATCATATTTTTGTGTATATATATATATATTTACCTTTAACTATATTTGGTGGTTTTCCATGTAAATATTTTGTAACTTTTAATATTCAGATTTCATACTCCTATGTTTAAGCTGAAAAGATGAATTACATTTCCCAAAACTGTAGGGAAATAGGTGTAAGCTATTGTAGATTAAAGTAGTTTTGATTTGAGGCCATTTCAGATATTTTACTTCTATGGCTGAGTGGTAGTTTAAGGGGAGAACAGTGTTAATGGTTTTTTAAAAAGTTTTTAGTATCACCATTGTTCTTTTTATTTTACCATAAATATATTTTTTGTCCTAATATATCTAAAAAATGTTTAAAAATGTTGAAATTGGTGATTCAAAATCGAGGTTGATTTTGAGTTAGAAATCAATGAAGGAAGTTGACACGTGATCAAGAATATAATGGACGGATAAAATAAAGAGCAAAACTAAAAGTCGGATACGAGGAGGAGCATGAAAGCATAAATGCGGACATACCCAAGTGTGAGCATCGCGATGCTAAAGTTAGTAAGCACAGTGCCACGATGCTAGCCTTGGAGTGTAGACGTTAGGTCAAATCGCATCTGGCACCACAATGCCACCTATTAGAGAATTTGCCTTTTTTTAGGTCCAATTGCGAGTTTAAGTCAGTTTTGAACATATTTTTTGACCTTTTTCTTATTGCTCTCCTAAACCACACCAAAACAACCTTTTTTGACTTAAGCATTAGAGAGTTTTCACTGGAACCAACCCTAGTGAGCCCTTAATGATAGTTTTAAGTGTTTTGTAGGTGTTTAACTGTCACGAGAAGTGAAAGAAAGATTTAGGCTTCAACTTTTGGGCCCAGTGAGACAAAGCCCAACATGTTGATTCTTGCATTCAAATAAATTTAAAGCTCGTTGACCCAAATAAAACTATTTTTTCCAGTTAATAGTTTTTGGTGCTGTCTGTGGGAGTAAGGACAAAAAGCTTTGTTAAAATGCATTTCATCATCCAATCATAATCAAGATAACAGAGTAATCATCCACCAGTCAGAATCCAATTGTAGGAGAGCGAGCTTTAAACCTGGACAAGAATGAAGGCCATGGTAACTGGCCCACACATCAACTGAGAGCCCAATGCCAATAGAATTTCAGGAAGAATTAAGAACACTGAGAAAAAAGAAGGAAGAATTAAGATAGCTTATGTTTGAGTTAATTAGAAATAGAAGAATATGAGGAGGAGAAGCGAGAAACAGTGGTATAAAAGAATCTCAAGCCATAGAGGTTCAAATCCAAGAGCGGCTAGAGTGAAGGGACAGGTAAAAATCCCTATGCAACCTAGTCGGGTGACCAAACAAAATCAAGCACCTATTGAGAGATAGGCATCACAGATTAAGAGTCCGATTAGATGATAAGAAAGGAGCCACTGACTGAGTAGCACCATAATGGCAAATCGCATCTAGAAGATAAGATTTATGATCTGGAAGAAAAGATAAAAAGATTTTTAGAAGAGAAAGAGAAAAAAGAACAACCTCCTCTAAAGAAGACAAAAAGAGAAAAGAGATCTCCCGAGCATGTTTCAACTTCCGAGCCTTCCAATCTATCGGGGAGTTACCGACCCCAACCATTATGTGGACCATGTTACCAACTTGCTATCAATTGTAGGGTTGAGGCAAAATTAGATGTGCAGGCTTTTTCATATGAATCTAAAGGGATCAGCTCTCCTTAGTATAGGGGTTTGAAGCAGTACTACATCTTTTCTTACCACGAGCTAACCAAAAAGTTCTTCCAACACTTTTGAGGTTGCTGTGAGGTAGCTAAAGACCTGAAACAATTGAAGCAAGTTAAACAAGGTCAAAATGAGAGCCTAAAAGATTTTTTAGAAGGTTTCATAAAGAGATTATATCGCTAGGAGCTTTTGACAACCCATCACCTTAGAGGCTTTCAAGTTAGGACTAAAGCTGAATATGTTCTAGTATTATCTGTCTGAGAGCAACATTTTGAACTATGCGGCAATATACAACAGGGAATCAAAGTATATTGCCATAGAAGAAGAGGAGGAAGCAAAGAGATCCCTTGCCAATCCTCATAAAGAACAGGTCGGATCAAGGAAAAATGAAAGATACGGAAGAAATAAGAGACCTTCAACCCCTCCTCAGAAATACCAAATGGCGAGTAATGACTATCGACCCCAACAAATGAGAAATTTCACAAACTGGCGTAATGCGCCCAACATTCGGAGAAATAATGGGCAAGACAGATCTCACCCCCATCATTACCCCGAGCAACCTAGGAGTCCCAGGAATTTTAGGGAACACCCCACAAAAGAAAGAAGGGTAACTCGGGTGAAAAAGTTTCTTCTTTTAGCTGTATCACTAGAGGATGTTTATAAAGCCATTAAAAATATAGGTTTTCTCAATAGGAACTTTAAGAGTAAAGAAGTAGAGCAGCGAACGAATCCAAAAAGCAAGTGTGATCTGCACAGAAACACAGGGCATACCACAGGGAAATGTTTAGAGCTAAAGAAATAAGTGGATGCTCTAATGAGGAATGACTACCTAGAAGAGTTCCGAGCAAAAAAGTAGCACAATCTACCCACTAATCACCCAGTAGGTCAAACCCTAATCCCACCATGATTATATCCAGTGGGCCCATACTAGCAGGAGATTCCAACAGGCAGAGAAATAACTATTCAAAGTACTCAATGGTAGCGCATCAGGTTATGTGCAACATTCTTTTGGCTAAGAAATCGAGATTACAATAGGAAGTGTCAATCATGTTTATCGAGGAGGACGCTCAAGGATTCAGTTATCCTCATAATGACGCACTAGTGATAGAAGTGCTAATAGCTTGTGAGAAAATAAATCGAGTGTTCGTCGACTCAGGTAACTTGGTTGACATTATTTTCAAAGAAACCCTAAATGAGCTGAAAATTAAGAACCTGCACATAGAGAATACCCAAACACCATTACAAAGATTCGGAGAAAGCTGTGTGGTGCCAATGAAGGTAGTAGCCCTTCCTCTAACTATAGGGTAAACACTATATGAAAAAATTGTGATTACCAAGTTTGTAGTGGTCGACCAGTCCTTCCCATTTAGAATCTTCTTCAGGTGATCGTTTATGGGGAATGCCAACACAGCTCTGTCCATCCATTATTTGAAGCTCAAGTTCTCAGGTACAGAAGGTATAGGAGTGGTATCTAGAGATCAAAAAATGGCCAGGAGTTGTTATGCAATATCCGTGAAGAAATCCTTTTGTATATCCACTGTTAATCTAAGAGATAAAGGAATCAGGTTACTAAAACTAAAGGAGGAACTCCAGCTAGTACAAGTGAGAATGGGGGAACAAAAAAGACAGTCAAGATTAGGTCCCAGATAGAACAAGGAGTAAAAGAAGGATTGATCGAACTAGTTCAGGAATTTTCGGATATCTTCACCCGATCACATGAAGATATGCCCAGAATAGCTCCCACCCTGGTCTCTCACAAGTTAGCTATAAAACCCACGTCCCGCCTAATCAAACAGAAAATAAGAATATTCAACCAAGAGCGAAACGAAGCTGTAGCAGTTAAGGTTGAGAAACTATTAATAACAAGCTTTATCAGAGATGTCCATTATTTTGATTGGCTGGCAAATATGGTGATGGTGAAGAAAACTAATGGAAACTAAAGAATATGTGTGGATTTTACCGTCCTGAACAAAGCATGCCCGAAAAACAGCTTTCCATTTCTAAAAATCAACCACTTTGTGGATGCCACAGCCGAGCATGAGCTGCTCAACTTCATAGACATTATCTCTTGTTACAACCAGATCCTAATGTTTCCTTCTAACCAGGAGAAAAAATCTTTCATCACCCACTAAGGAACTTACTGCTGCAAAGTAATGTCATTAGGATAAAAAAAATGCAAAGGCTACTTATTAGAAGTTGGTGAATAAACTCTTTAAGAATATGATTGACAGAAATATGGAAATATACGTTGATGGAATGATAGCCAAATCCATAAGAGCTGAAAACCATGAGCGAGACTTGAGGAAGTCTTGAAATATTGAGGAAGAACAGAATAAAGCTGAACCCAGAAAAGTGTGCTTTCAAGGTAAAATTAGAAAAATATTTGAGTTTTATGGTCAGCAAGTGAGGGATAAAGGCCAACCCAGACATAGTTCGAGCCATTTTATAAATAAAGTCTCTAAGCACAGTTAAGGAGATTTGACGACTCACAGAAAGAGTTGCAACTATGAACAAACTCATCTCCTAAGCCACAGATAAATGCTTTGAGTTCTTCAAGACAATAAAGAGGAAGGATAAGAATCGGTGGACTGTGAAATATGAGCAGTCGTTCAGCAGCTGAAGGCTTACCTTTCTAAACCAGTTCACCTCACTGTCCTAGTCCAGGGTAATTAGCTAATGCTTTACTTGGGAGTTTTAGATCGGACAGTAAGCTCAGTACTGGTCAAAAAAGAAGAAGGGGTTTAATAATCAGTATACTACATCAGCAAAGCTTTCACCAATCTAGAGAGCCGGTATCTACCTTCAAAAAAATTATCTATAGCCTTGATTGTATCAGAAAGAAAGTTACGGCCTTACTTCCAAGCCCACACAATAATTATTCTAACCAACTAGCTGTTAAGGAAAATCTTACATAAACCAAAATTATCTGGTCGGTTGGTCAAGTAGGCCGTAGAATTGAGCGCGTTTAATGTGCATTATAAGCCCTTGAATAGCCATTAAGGGGTAGGCCTTAGCTGATTGCATAGTTAAATGTACCCATGGTTCTATAAAAGTTGAAGAACCAAATCCACAAGCTCTAGACTAACAAACTCCAATCAAAAGAGTATTGTTGTTACTCTAAATAGATGAGGCATCCAATCTTTAAGGAAGTGGAGCAGGGATTGTTCTTATTAATCTAGATTGAGACAAATTCAGTTATGTTATTCACTTCGGGTTTAAAGCTTCTAATAACGAAGCAAAATATAAAGTTCTGCTAGCTAGATTAAGAATGGCTCGGGCACTAACAGCAAAGGAAATACTGGTAAGAAGTCACTTACATCTGATAGTAAAACAAGTGAATGACAGTTTTGAAGCCAGAGAAAAAACTAATTGCTTACTTAACTAAAATAAGAAACTGGATCAATCAATTTAATGAGGTAAAATAAAGCTAATCCCGAGAAGTGAGAACCACCGAGCAAATGTTATAGCATGGATAGCTTCAAATGAAGAAGTTCGGTTACCCCGAACAATCCCTATTGAATTTGTTGCTGAGCCCAGTATACAAGAAGAAGAGCAAGTTATGCAAATCGAATCAAGTCTTACTTGGATGGATCTGATTAGAGATTACATTCAGAACAGGACGGTCCCTACTAATAAAAGAGAAGCTCACAGGATTAAATATCGAGCAGCCAGAACTTGATGATAGAATGAGTATTATACAGGCAAGGCTTCTCTTACCCTTACATGAGATGTTTGGGACTACAAGAGGCAAATCAAGCTCTTAGAGAAATTCACGAAGGGATTTGTGTAAACTACTTAGGGACAGAAGCTCTGACTCACAAGGCGTTCAGAACCGGCTATTATTGGCCAACTACCCTTCAAGATGCTAAAAACCTGGTCAGACACTGAGATGTTTGCCAAAGATTTGCTAACAAGATTCAAACAGTTGCTGATGAGCTAACCACAATGAGCGGACCTTGGCCATTCGCTCAATCGGGTCTTGATTTAATAGGGCCTCTACCTCGAGGAAACAAATCTTGCAAGTATGTAGTCGTAATAGTGGACAACTTTACTAAATAAATCGAAGTAGAACCACTATCAAAGATAACTGAGAATGGTGTGTAGGATTTTGTCTAGATAAATGTAATGTGTCAGTATAAAATCCTCTAGACCATCATTACTGATCATGAAAAATAGTTGGACAACAGCAAGCTTTAAGAACTTTTGCAAACAAATAAAAGTACAACTGCTGTTCGCATCACCGGCTTATCCCAAGAAAAATGGATAGGTAGAATCCTCCAACAAAGCAATCAAGAAATTTTTCAAGAAGAAGTTAATTGAAAAAGGTAGGATAGGTATAAGAGCTTTCAGAAGTACTTTGGACATTGCGGACGACTAGTAAGACTAAAAATCTGTGAAATAATATTCCACTGGCTTTTGGATGTGAAGTAGTGATTTTTGTTAAGATTGAAACTCTAATGCCTATAGTAATGCACTTTTTCAAGATAACAAATAACGAGTTGATCATGGGATAATTGAATTCAATCAAATAGCTGAGAGAGAAGTCCCAGATCCGAGTAGCTACGTACCAATAAAAGGTCTTCAAATACTATAATAAGAGAGTCAAAACAAGAGAATTAAGGGAAGACGATCTGGTACTAAGAAGAGTTGTGTTGACTATGAAAAACCCAGCAGATGGAATCCTCGAACATGCTTGGGAAGGCCCATACAAGTTTATCAAATTCATCTGAGGAGCCTATAAGCTCGAAGGAGCAGATGGATGAGTTGTGAGAAAACTATGGAATGCCAAGCTGCTGAAGAAATACTATTCTTAACTTCTTATCTTTTATGCAATACTTACTTGCTATGTAAGGACATCATTTTTAATAAAATTGTTATTTTCTTGCATATACCTCTACGTGCATAACTGCTCAGAATCTGGGACAAAATAATCACAAACATCTACAAGTTGAACAATAAAAAAACTACTTACAAACTTACAAGCCATAGGGGGCGACACTCATGAGATTATCCATAGACCACTGAACAGGATAAGGCTATCTGAGGTATACTCTATAGACGTGCAGCATATAATTCATAAGATGACGATACTTATGAGGTTATCCACAAACCACCGAACAGGGTAACACGATATGTACCCTACGAATGTATAGCTCTGAAGACCTTGAAGACTTACATGCCATAGACGGGTGGCACTGACAAGATTACGCACAGACCACCGGACAAGGTAAGGCTCTGTGGTATACCCTATAGACGTGTAGCGTATAGTTCGTAGAAATGAGACACTCATAAGATTACCTATAGACCACCGGACATAGTGAGGCTCTATGAGGTGTACTCTACAAATATACAACTTTGAAGGCATTAAAGACACACCATTGAGGGGTGGCACTCACGAGATTACCCACAGATCACTGAATAGGGTAAGGCTCTATGAGGTGTATCCTATAGACGTGCAGCGTATAGTTCTTAGTAGGGCAGTACTCATAAGATTACCCATAAACCATCGGACATGATAAGGCTCTCTGAGGTGTACTTTATGAATATACAACATTGAAGACACACGCCATAGGGGGCAGTACTTATGAAGTTACTCACGGACCACTGGATAGGGTAAGGCTCTATAAAGTGTACCCTATAGACTTACAGTACCTAGAAAGGTATTGATAAAGAAAATGATCAGGTACCTACAACTATTTCAAAAAACAACCAAGTGTTGAAAAAAAGTATTTGTTGGTCAACTTAATGATAATCTCATCAGTACGGTTTCATGATAACACTTGCTAAAGTTCAATAACTTATTTTGATTCATGAATTGTAAATTATGTGACTCTGCTTAGATTTGATAAATTGACTCAGCATAAAGAGATTATTATTTAATTTTAACTAACACAATTTTTGCAAGTATAGGATGTTATTACAGGACTGCTCGCATATATTACATTTTTATTCCGAACAGAATATTACTCTATATTATGAATTATTATGGAATAATAAGTCTACATCAATGCCCCCCTCCCCCCTTCAAGATTGATGTTAATTAAAGAAGGACTGACCGGGGTAGGAGGATCAGTTGAGGTAGTATTAGCGGGTCCTACGGATTGAGCAGGAGCGAGGGCAGAAGAGGCAGCATCAGACCGAGCAGTAATAAGGGTAGGAGTGGCAGCATTAGCCCGAGCAGTAACAGGGGCAGCTTTAGTCCCAACAGTGTGGGTAGCTTCAATAGGATCAACATCATCAACCGCAGGCTCAGTTACCTCGGCAACATCCCGAGCCTCAGAGGTCACCCCTTTATATAATGACCCTCCATTGGCCATATTCCACATCTACTGAAGGTCAATCTAAGGGTAGTCCTCCTCGAAGAGGGCATTTGACCTCTGGAAGCCCTCCACTGCCCTTTGGCAAAAACCTTCCTTGTGACTAGCAGACCAGAAACTCCGCTAATCTTTCAGTTGAGCCACCAGATTATTCCTTGTCTACTCGGCCAGCTCCCTCTCACTTTGAGCCACTGTGAACTACTTCTCAAGCTCGTAATTTTGGTTCATTAGCTCTACGACACAGCTCTCTATCACTACCAAACAGTTAGCCATCTTCTACTCAGCCAGCCTCTTCTTACGCTCCAACTTTGAGACCTTACTCTCCACTTCGACATAGCTAGTCTCCAACTCCTCCACACGGGCGCGCATCTCATCCACCTTTTCCCATACTTAGGCGGCCACCCTCCTGGCCCACAGAACCTTAGCTTTTGACAGTGCGAGGCTCTCTTCAGCTTGAGGAGTCCGAGCCACAATATCTAATATCTCGGTCCTGAACTGAGACATCAGATACACAGATTGCATAACAAAAAAAGATGGTCAAAATGGGAAAACGAAGAAATAAATAACTTAAAAATAGAAGAAAAGAGAACATACATCTAGTATGGATCCCACTGCAGCATGGAACTCAGGCTGAGGTCGGGCACCTCTCAATCTCTCGCATCACGAGTAGCAGAAAGGCTAGGTCGTCCCTCCTCTCAGGGACTAGCACGGAGGGAGATACATAAAGAGAGGGCCCATCTTTTATTAAAGGTCCCTCTCGGCTCTTCGAACCGAACACCCCTATAGTCCAACTAGAATGGGGGTGTCAGCATAGAAGGCTGAACCGGTGAATCCTGTTTCTACCTTGTGCTTGAGGAACGCGTTGGGTTGTAGTTTATCCCCTTTCTTGGGAACCAGTTTGAACCTGGCCTCTCATCTGGGCAGGTGAACTTATCACTTTTTCTCATTTGGGGCTCTATCTGCTGCTAGTTTGGTTGGCCAGCCCTCGTCCACGAGCAATATCCTTGACTTGGCTCCTCCCATTAAAACCGAACAACATTCCTATTACATTGTCGGGGTTGAGGGAACCCCGGCATCCAGAGGACAAGCCAGAGCTTTCTGTATGGCTCTTCTTTCTCCTCTCACCTCCCCTTGTTTGGACATTCTTGTACATTATACACAAAGTTATCAGTAAATAAGTAAAGAATGAAGAAATAAGTTTTAAAGGAAAAAATGGTACTTACTACAAACACAAGGCTTACGGGGACAAAAATCACCAAGCTGGACTGAATAAGACTGGCTGGTGAAAGCAAGTCCTGAACATGACAAATATGCTCAAGGGCCACAGTGATCCGAGCAAGTCTGCTCTCATAGACTTCAATGTTAGTGTCTCAAGTCACTGCAATACACCAGAAGGTTTGACAAAAAGGAAAAGAAAAAAGAAAATAGAAGCAAAATTGAACAAAGAAAAACCCGCACTTAAAGAAACGTTAGTGGGAACGACCCACTTTCCCCCTTTCCTCTTGGGGACTGTCTGAACCCATTCCTCCCAAGCAAAGAGCCACTTCCAATCTTTAACAGAAGAAGGGTGACTAGGGATTAAATTTTGGAGGCTATGAAAGAAGAGATAGTGAAAGCCTCTCTGGCTTCTAGCATTACTCTTAAAGTGATATAGGTAGCATAGCTCCTGAAAATGATGGGGGGATGGCCCTGCCTTTGCCTAAAGGACATACAGATTAGCCAAAACCTTCTAATAATTGGAGCCTAACTGAGAAGGAGCTACTCCTAGATGGGCTAGCATCCTAGTGCAATACTGCTGCATAGGAAGTCTGAGGCCTAGCCTCAAGAATTCTATATGAATGGCCACCTTGCCCTCTTTAGAGATGCTCGAAAAATCATCAAGGGACGATGACCTAAGTGTAACTGACCTAAGGATGTTACATGTCAACCTAATGGACTCCACATTGGCCTCGTTCAAACTGGACATATGGTATCTCACATGCAGCTCGAACTCTACAGTCTCTACATCCCAATCAGGATCCTCATGGTCATTTCCTTGGTCCTTCCTAATAATGGAGATCGGTTCTGCCTCAGTAATAATAGCCAAAGAGGAGGATGGCACATTACCTACTAAGGTGGACGCCCCTCCACTACCTCTGGTCCTACTAGTCCTTTTGACCAGTGGAACCTTTGGGCTTGCTTTTTCTTCTTCCTCAGCAATGTTAATGGCTGGAAAACCTAGGTTTCTTTTAGACGCCATTGGAATAAAGGTTTTTATTTAAAGACTAAAGGTGACACACAGAAGCAAAGACAAGACAATGATACCAAAAAAAAATAAAAATAAATAAAGCAACAATAAGCACCCATAAGTCATTCAAATGCCCAGAAAATATGAAACAGTAGCAAAAACAAACACAGAAATGGCAAGAAAATCTAAGAAACAGAAACAACAAAAGCATGCTTGTAATTTTACACTAAAGGATGTAAGATAAAGAAGACCAAACCAAAAGATCAAGAAAGAAGAACTCATTCGAAGAAAGTACAAAAATCAGATAAATACAGCAAAAAATAGCAACAACGATCACCAGAAAGAAAATTTGCACTAAGAAGTTGAGATAAAAAAGAAACGAGAGAAAAATATAGAGTAAAGAAGAGAATATGTATTAAAGGGTGGCTTTTTTATAGCCAACAAAGTTGAAGAATCACGGCCGTTCAGATCAGATGAATGGATAAGATCGTTAGAAGCCAAAAAGACATCCTCTTTAAACAGAATGGCGTAACGCTTCAGGTTTTCAGAGCATTAAATGCATGTCTCTTTAGAGTTCTTTATCAGGACCGTTGAAGTTTAAAATTTCAACGGACCAGATCATCTCAGTCACTTAAATGTCACTCAAAAGCAGAAGAGATGTGACATTTCAATTTCAACTACCCCTAACCAAACGATCAAATGAGGGGTCAACAGCCAAGACTAGTTTTCGCGCTTGAGGCCTCTTTTCACATGGATCAAGGATGATGTTTCAAAGATCTTTATCATTATTACCATACAAGATTAGAATACGAGGAATATCACCAATGGTATAGATCCTAAGAAAAACCTATAAAGTAACTATCAGCATGGTACTCTAGAAAGCAGCCGCAACAGTAGAACTGAACCAAGCCGCTCAGTATAGAATCATCCATTAAGATTAGGATATCAAAAAAATCTGTTCAGACCTGCTCGCTCAGAGTATTAGTATAAGCCAAAAATACGCCTATAAATGAAGATTTTGAGCAAGTATAAGGAGTGAAGAGCCGAGCAGGTTTCAGAAGTGAAGACCTGAGTAGGCATAACAAAAAATAGTTTCTAATTTCAGATAAATCAAAACTAGAAACTAGTAGATCTCTGTTCCCCCCAAAAAATCACCACGAGGCCCAATCCTTACAAACCCAATAAGCTTAACCCTTTAAAAAAGTCCTTTGTAGGCTAACCTTGAGGGCCTAAGTCTAAGATAGTAAGGGCCACCAAGAGATGTTGGAACCAAGCATAAGAATGGACTTCCAAGGAGGAACCTGCTCGGTCGCTTGAACTAGGTTCAGTCTAAGACACTTGCACATCAACCTTGCATATTCCTAACCAAGCCGATCAAGATTGAATAAAGATCACTTGACCAAGAAGAACAAGAGAATTGGCTCAGTAGAAGTACTAGGTTAAACACATACTGAACAGCAGCCTCTACATTCTGACTAAGTACTACCACGAGAACAGAAACAAGATTTAGACCAGCATGGATGATGTATGTTATAAGGAGACTAGTTCGGTAAATAATGCCGAACTGCTGTGACTGTAAAAGTAAATCTAAACTACTACTAAGCCAAACAGAGAGTAATCAGGCTTATTATAAAAATTAGTTTAAATAGAAAACTAGTATTATAAAGGAAGTAGAATTATAGAAATAAAAGAACTATGATGCCTTTAAGAAAGGATCCTCCAAATCACGCCACAAGATTAGGATAACCCAAAATTAGTAAGACTTACCTAACTCAACCACAACACCAGTGGAGATAAACACAACGGATATTTCCTGAAGACCGATGTTATAAATAAGTGAGAAAACCACAATAGTAAAAAAGGAGTTCTTCTGGTATTGAATTCTTTATTCTGTCTTTAACGTTTTTCTACATTGAACATATTTTTTGATATTTTTCTTATTGCTCTCCCAAACCTCACCAAAATAATATTTTTCTAACTTAAGTATTAAAAAGTATGCGTCAAAACCCACCTCAACGAGTCCTCAACAATAGTTTCAAGTATTTTATAGGTGTTTAATTGTTACAAAAAAAAAAAAATATTTAGGCTTTAACTTTCAGGCTTAATGAGACAAAGTCCAACATCGTAATTCTTATATTCAAATAAATTCAAAATTCGTTAACTAAAAAAACTATTTTTTTTCTAATTAACATAATTATATTACAAATTCATTAAAAATATTCAGTCTACACACAAAATTAGAAGCTCCACACAAATTTTTCCAATAACACCACAAAAAAAACTACAGACCAAATTCAAAAGCTACATGTAAATTTTTTTAAAACACCAACAAAAAACTTAACAAATTCAGAAGTTGCATACAAAATTCAAAAGCTACATGTAAATTTTTTAAAAACACCAACAAAAAACTTAACAAATTCAGAAGTTGCACACAAAATTCATAAGCTACATGCAAAATTTTCCAACAACACCAACAAACAACTTGACAAATTCAAAAATTGCACATGGACATATGCCCCTACTTATCCAATAACAACTCTAGCCAATAAAAATTTTCCGTCAAAATAAAACAAAATCAAAACCAAATCCTAAAAACCACCACTAACAACAATAATGCTGATGGTTGATCCAACTTCATCATCCTCATATTGAAAGTGTTTTCTGAAAATATTTTTGGCAATTTAAAAACCACCACCAACAACACTGAAAATAGCTTTTTATCATCATCATGTTAAAAACCACCAATAACAACAATGATAAAAATATTTTTATTTTTTTTAAATTATTTTTCTCAAAGCCAGAAAAAATGTTTTTAAATTAATTTTTAATAATAAAAGAAGAGATAGTCTAGAACGATAATGGGGGTTGTTTTGGTGTGTTTGCTTGATGGCGAGGATGGCTAAAACGGTTGGATTGAGCCAGTGGGAACTGCGGCGGCTGGTGGCGGTCTTGCATGGCTTTCGGTAGTTTCTAGCGACGGTTGATGATGATGATTGCACAGCTTGATTGGTCGGCGTGTTCCGAGTTGAATGAGGGGTTGAATAGCGGCAAACAACAATTGGTGTGGTGACGGTTGGTAGCAATAGTGGCAGCAGGTCTTTTCTTTTTTGTAATTTTTTGAATGTAAAAAACTTCTCCTAATAACCATCCTCGTAATCCAGGTAGGTGTTCTTAGCCCTAAGTGGCTGATTCAACAAAAAATTTATATTTTATAATTTCTTTTTCTTTTTTGAACACCAAATATTTTATAATTTAAAATGAAACAAAAAGAAAAAATGAAATCCACTCCACATGGGTAATTGGACAAACGATTGTTTAGACACAACTTTATACTTGTTTGCATTTGGAATAAGCATGAGATATCCGGTGTTTGGTCAACTGTCACGTATATTTTGATTTGACACGTGTTGAGATAATTAACTGTCATGTATATTTTGATTTAACACGTGTTGAGAGAAGTCTGACACATATTTGAAAAAATACAACTATTTTTTCTTCTTTATCAAAATATTTCTTCACAATTAAATATTATTGTTAGTTTTTTAAATTGATAAGTATTAATGATATTAGGTCATATAAAAATTTTAATAAAATATCCCAATTAAAAATTATGGTGCAACAGAAATTTATCTGCTTTATAATTATTAAAGATAATTATGTTAAAGATAGTCTCAATTTAAAAATAAAAAGAAACAAATTATGCTTTTAGATATAAATGAAAGAAATTAACTATACCTATCGAATTCATGTCTATTAGCTAAATTTGGATATATTTCGATTACACAATGAAAAAACAAATGCTAATGATGTCTTTACTACTAATATAATCGAGGTATGTGTTTCATACTCTCAACAAAATGATAAACCATTCTCTGAAAATATGTTTAATTGTCGAAGATGTACATCAAATCTAAAGAAGGTCAATGAAATAATCTTCTTTTCAACAAGAAAACCATAACATATTCAAGTAGGCTCGAAGTATTGACGTTTCCACATTGACAGTCATCGATTATGCCTGTCATTTTTTCTTCACCAGCCAAAATAGAAGGGGCTTCTAGGCTCTAACCTTAATATTCTACCTTACAGCTCCTTGAGGGTTAAAAAAAAAAAGGAATTACACGAATGTAACACGAAAATATGTAATACAAAATCTTTCAAAATGTATAACAAAAGTCTTTATTTGAAAAAAAAAAATTACATAACAAATTATGCAGCAAATCTGCTAAAACTAGAAAAGAAGGCATTCACATGAAAATTTGGCTCGGTATTACCTTTGTCATTCTACTTAAGGTGCATCTAAATTCTGTAAAAGTACACCGGAGACACAATTTGCATACTAGAATTAGACTTGCTTTCAAACATTCTATTCACAGATAGGTTATACACAATCTCAATAATAGGAACTCAGGTTCGTGTAGCAATTAATTCCTTAGTCTCTGATCATAACTTCAATATAGGGAAGTTAATGCAGCATAGCTGGAAAATAATATATAGATTTATGAGACCTGGTGAGGTTCTGGACATTCTTCAGGCGCTCTGTGATCATGATGACTGTGGCTCTCCTCTCTATCTGCCACCATAGATAGGGTTGGATGTATGTCTGGGGTCGGGAATAACAGCTTCAGACGGAATGCATCAACACCATTCAAATAGTACCGGAAGAGCCTCTTTGCCCTAACAAACCCAAGACGGCCGTATAGTGCAAGTACTCCTTTATTTGTAACTTCTGCTTCTAAGGTTACCTTCGGAAAATATTATTAAGATGAGGTAACATCTAATCCAATCTCTTGCCATGCACATGTATAGAAAATAAATAACACTGAACAGTTGACAACATGAAGCTTACAGAAAAAATTTTGCAGATGAGATCTGTTAGATCAAAAGCAGAATGAAATAGGAGTTTTACATTACCATCAAATTACTGTAACATGCAAGCATGCATTTCACATATCAAGTCCATACATTTGTCATCTTGAATACACCAGCAAATGGCTATGAATATCCTGTCTAACTATTTTGACATCCCTAAGTTAAGAGTAATTCTTGAAACTCATTCAATAGCTTTCCATTTTCCCTTTTTCCCCGCTAAAAGATTGATATAGATGTCATATAGGAAAGACTTTTGTTTGAAAAAGAAAATGGATGTAACTTATTGAAAAAGAAAAAGAGCATTTACATAGCCACCCCAAGTATATTAGATACAAGAGCATTTACATAGCCACCCCAAATATATTAGATACAAGCGAACTTGAAGGTTTCAAAACTCATCCAAAACTTTTGCTAAACTTCCATTCACTAGGAACCAACTGTGAATTTGCAAAAATATTCTTTGCTTCGGAGGCCTTTGATTCAAATATAAACCAACCAGTAACCACTTACACTAGACCATACCTCAATAGAGGTCAATTAAATTACCAATACAATTTTCGGCCACAACATAGTTGTCTACTTTCTGTGTTAATATACAGAACTATTTAAAGTTCAAAGGAGATAGTTAGGAACTTTTCTCCATATACTCCACTCTCTCATAAGTTCCAGTAATATACAACCTCAACTCAAATCAAGAAAAGGTGCAAACCTATTTAGCCAGCTAACTACCAGACACCAACCATGAAAACTAAGACAACCAATGATTTAAATGTAAACTGTCAACACATACATTAGTATAGTTATTATCTCCAGACATAGATGAGTGCTGGTACAAATATGAGCAAGGGGAGCATAAAAATCCTAGAGACCAATTTGTTTATCTCTCCTAGTGACCAATTTGTTTATGTCTAACAGAATGCCAAAAAAGAGCAGAAAATTTTTATCTATAGATATACAAGCAAAATTCTAGGGAAATGACAGTATATCATATGCAGGAATTACAAAAACAAGATGGAAAAGAAAAGCTATATTCTTCAACATGCATTCCATTAGTTCAGACTATTCTTGCAGTTCTATGCTTCCCTGACCCTCCAATCAGTTTTCCACAAATCAGAGCAAAGACGTAAAATACATAATAAGTATTTAACTCCTTGAAACAAAAGCTAGGTCTCTCATTCCCCACATTTACTTAATACTAACATTCTTCATAAACTCTATTACTTCATCAGTTACAATGAAATGTCATTGACATGAAATATTACAGAGGGTACAAAATCACAAAGCTGACATACCTCTTCACAGCCAGATTCCATCATCACCTTAATTGATCTAGTAACAAGTTCAGTCGCTACAGTTCAAGAAAAGCCCATGTTTCAGCACTAGAACTTATGTAATGCATGAACATGATCAAGTAGTACCTTAAAATTTAAACTTCGGCTGCACTTGAGGATAAAAAATATACAAAAAGAAAAAGTATGATTAGTATTATTTCCCAAACCATTTTTCATTTTGTAATACCAGAAAAAACTACAAAATCCATCAGGTTTGATATCTTGAAAACAGTTTGTAAAATAAACTGATATAATTCATCAAAACAAATTTAGAATTGACAACATCTCAGCGAAGTTTTTATCATATTTTGTTGAAAAAATATAGGCAGGGGCCCAGTTCTTAACTGTATTTAGTGAAGCCGGTGAGATTTCTGGGCTATCAAGAAAACATATGTTTGGACCATTCATAGGCAGGAAAAACAATTTCAAACATGTTTAACCTAACAACTAAGATGTATATTTCCAAAACAATTCCAACACCAGATATAGTATCAGATTTAAAAATACTAATTCAATTTGTCATTAACATTAGGCACAACAATTTTCTTTAACCATTTTGCAAACTGTAAATGGAGAGGCCCTCACAGACACAGATTTCCAAATCTATTATATTACAAATTTTCAAAACAGTGACGGCAAGTAACAGCATAAAAATATCAAAAATATTTCCGCAAATAAGAGAGTGCAAGACATGTATTATGTATATACCAGCACATATAATAATACAATATAGAAAATTTATGTTCGTTGATACATAGACGAACAGCATTATAGTTGGTCAATTAAAAGAGAAAAATTAATTACCAATGCCTCCCTCTTCCACGATAAGGTTTAATAACAACCAACATTGCAATATAGCCTCTAAAGGTAGTTCGATGCTCTCCCATCTTACACACAACTGTCCCCACATATTTATCCTTGTAAAATGCCTACAACATTCACAATTAGAAACAAAAAGAAATCGACCCGTTACTTAAATTGGTAAATAGATTCATAGTAATTGACTTTTAGATTAAATTGGTAAATAGATTCATAGTAATTGACTTTTAGATAAGTAAAGAATAAAAAATAACAGTACCAAGAAAGAAAGATGTGGCCATAGATAGACAAAGTAACGGTAAGTGAAAATAGAGTAGGGTTCACTGAGTTCTTGATCGACAAGATTCATGATCAACGGCAGGTGATGCTCGCCGCTGTAGCTTACGTACTCTATCTCTGATTGGTCGAACTCCACTTTGTGTTTTGTTGCTTCTTCATTTTTTGGTTGTTCCATTCCTTGAGTTTCAGTAGGCGTCTCTGCTAATGCTTGCCTTGAGCCGAGTAGGAGAGGAGCAGAGCTAGGAAGTTTTAATTCTATTCTATGTTGTAATTTTTCACTTGGATTTTCTTGCTGGCGGGTTTACATAACAAGAAAAGATTGTTTCTGTTTCTGGGCTTAGCATGATCGAAATTGAATATCAGTTGGGCCCAACTTAATTTGTTTTTTTCAATAGCTTGCTACGAAATTTAGAATAGTTTTCTAGTAATTTGCATGTTTTATTAAGAAATTATTATCAATGAAAAAAATTTACAAAATAAAAATGATGATAGAAGTTGAGCACCTTAATAATTACTCACATTTGTTAGAATTTATGGTGGCTTCCACCGTACACGTATTTCCATGTGTGATATATAAAGTTTTTAATATAATGTTGTCTTACTTTACAATGGCATAAATGAAAAGCATGATTTAACATCAATTACCATTATAGACTTCTAATTGTTGCCCTTATTAGAAGCCAAAGTTTTAAACATTTTATTGAGTAAATGATATTTTTGTCCCATAATTTAATGAAAATAATTGTTTACTTACTCTATTTTTTAAAAATATTCAATTATACTTCCTACAATTAATGATTTACAGTTGATTACGTTTAACTTCACATACATAAAGATATAATTCTCCATTCATAAGGGTATACTTAACTTCGTTATCACCTATTTCATGTAGTCAACTGTCAATCACTAACAATGGAGTGTAATTGAGCACTTTTAAAAATAAGGTGAATAGACGGTTACTTTCATCAAACTATAAAGGTCAAAATGTCGTTTATCCTATTTTATTTGATAGCACAAAGGGCAAGCACTAACACTTTGATACTATAAATATGTATATGTCCCCGTTAATTTGCATAATTAAGGAATTGAGTGAATTCCCTCTCTTTTTCTTATTTTCCCTTTATTTTATTTTCTAATTGTTTTCTATTTTATTTATATTATGTTATTTGAACGAATTGCTGGTATGTTAAATTATTAATATCTTTTATTTTAAGGTCAATTAAATAATATTTTCCTTAATTATCAAATGAAGAACAGATAAAAGCTACAAAAAAATCAAATATTCATTAATATGATAGGACGTAATAGTCATAGATATGTTAAAACCTACGAGCATGATTCATTACTATCAGATGTCGCATAATAAAGTTCAAACTAAAATTATGAAATAGTGAAATAAGAGTTAGTTATTTGAATTCTAGTTATAGTGACATTTAAGGCAAATATACAATCTTACAGAATCAATATGTTGAGATACATGCATTAATACAACGATATTTTGATAATAATGAGATTAACCTATCTAGTAGTAATAAGATATGAATATTTAATTTAATATTGCTTTAATTTATTGTTAATTTTCTACCTGTAATGTTATCTCTAAAATATGAATTACTTTTATTTATAAGTTCAAGATACTTTTAGTGTATACAATCAATACACAAATACTGATTAGAGGTTGAAAAATTTAAAATTGTTTAAACTTGATCGAAAATACATTATGGATGTATTATTTATTGTTATAATAAAAGATTAATTTTATTTTACTAAATATTAGTTAAAAAAATCTTTTTTCAAAATGTCGGATATAAAATTTTATATTAGAAATATTTACTTTTTAATATAATAAAAAATTAAAATAAAAAATAAGAAAGAACCAAAATTTTAACTTTTTGTAATGACTAATATGTTTTTAACTCTATTCGGTGAATGAAAATTAACCTTTGCAATAGTCAAACTAGCCATCGCAATGTCCATTTGATTAATTTTCATTGATCTTTTTTACAACAACTATTTAGCTATTGCAAAAGACCCTTACGATGATTGTTTATCCATCACAGAATATTTACATTGGCGATAATTGTTACACCATAAATATTGTTGTAAAAAATATTTTTTCTTGTAGTGTATATTTAATTATAGCTTTCTAAATGTTAAATATTATAATTTGGTGATGATTTTTGTCATAAACTGTGATAGTAATTTTACTCTTAAAATGTAAAATATTATGCTTTGGTGATTGCATATCATTGCCATGTTATAAGCATTTTCCAAGTTGTAACAACCAAGTCATTAATCATGATTCAGGACAAGTAACTGCCGTGTCATATGAACTTTTGACGTGGCAAATGACACATCACCTAACACCTTGTAAGCCACCTCATCTTTAATTGCCACTTGTTATTGCCATATCATATGCCACGTATGACTTTTAATATTGATATGTAATAAAAAAAATTATGAAAAATATTAAATATTTCAAATCATATTTTAAAAGGTGATATGTCAAATAATTATTAAGTGTAATAAATAATTTTAAAATTTATATTATTTTATTATTTAATTATGACTTGACGCATCAATTTTTAAAATATAATTTGAAATAAAATTTGGGATGTTTAGTATTACTCAATTTTTTTTTATCACAAAATGAGTAAAACAAAAACTATTATAAATTTGTAATTAAGAAAAATCTATCACACCATATGAATGAACTTTACGTGATAAAATATTTTTATCATAAACTATGCAATATGATAGAATTTTTCAATCATATTTTATAGTAGTATTCGAATTATAGTTGTATGTTTTAAATTAAAGATTTAATACTTATATAAAGATTATCATTTGTAATTATTTTTTAGAATAAAAATATAAAAGTATCTATTATGCTGTAAATATCTTTCTAATATATATATTTTTTAAAAAGAAAACATCTATTCTAATAGTTTGTTGGAGCGCGTCTCGCTGGATAATCATGTTATCTTTTTTACTAATCTTTTAGCCGGCGGCTTAGAATTTGCATTAACATTTAGTTGGATTCAATTAAGCATCAAAATAGAAAATATTAAATAAATATTCTACCTTTTCTTGAAAACTCAACGGATAATAACCTTATGAAAGCAGCTTTGCCTACCATGTTGATTCAATGTATCAAATTTACAAGTGGATTTTTTTTTTTTTTTTAGCCTTTAAAGCAAACTGGTTATATCAAAGCACCAATAGGCAAACATAATTTAATCGAGAATTGGAATTGCAACTAAAGAATAATGGCTGATGGTACCTTCAAAATACAATTCACATGGTTAATATAATAAGAAATTGACAGTTATGCCCCTCACTCTCATGTACTAACCCCCACGTGTCAGGTCCAAAAGTGCTAGCACAGTATCCATACATTGTATGTCTAAGTAGGAAATCATTTTCTCCTGAAATAAGAAGAAAGAATAATAATATATGTGCATATCTTTATATCTTTTCAGCTCCTGCAGGTGACGAAAATATATAACCTGACTTTAACGTGCAGCAATGAAAACCCTACAAGCAACCCTATTTTTTCCTTCTTCTTGTACTCCTTCAAAGTTCAAACTTCTCTCTTTTTCATCTATAAGATCACCCATATCTATCTTTTTGGATCTCTTTCTTGGCCTTGTTGATCTGTATCATAATCGAGATCACAACCCCAGATCTGCTTTTCCGATTCATTTTACTAATAAAATATATCAAGCTGGAAATTATTAACTAGCTAGATATTATCTAAGCAGTTTCAATCAAGGATAGATAATCGTGTGATGAACTAGCTGAAATCACAATCACAAACATAAAAGCAAGTAGCTAACCTAGTTATTGACAAGGTGGATCGACGACATGGCAAGAGGCCTCTTCCTTTTGATGTATCAGAGGAGAAAAGGGAAGATGAAATCGTCCCTGTGTCGACTGATCATCAGGACCAACAAAATTATACTTCAGCCACCGCTGCAGTCGATCTTGATGCAGTTATAGCCACCGGAGATCACAGGCCGACGCTTGGCCAACGAGGACAAAATACATCTCAAGTATCTACGCAAGATCAAGGTAAAGTACTGGTGCATGATTAGTACTATCTATGAAGGAATAGCATCAATATATCTAGGATCTTATAATTTATCAACTTTTTTCTTATTTACATATATAATTTTAATTTATTTTTCCTAAGTTTAGTTGCTTTAGTTTGTTAGTTTCGTGATCTTGTCCTCTTCTTTTTCGATGCTTTTGTCCATACAAATCTCGAAAAAAAAAAGAAGCAAACTAACAACTGAAAAATGCTAAATTCTCTTCAAGAATACTTCATGCCCCCATATAATCACATAAGGAAAAAAATTTCACATGCGTCCGCAGATTTTAGGAGGCTTTATATATAAGTAAGAGAAAGATTGTCTTATTCATCTGTAAATTAAGACATTTGAAGCACTGAAAGAGAAGGACTCGCTCAATTTCTCTCACGTGAAATAATAGAAATAAATTGTGTTCTTATTGTATTCAATTATGATGCATAAGTATCTCAGTCAGTACAAGGCCCACTATAGTTAACTAATTGGATCTTGTTCATCAAGCTTTAGTTTCCCATTTCATTTTCCGGTATCAAATGTCTTGTTGTAGCCATTTGACCTAGTTGTATTATGATATGATAAATGTGCGGACTCATTAAACACGTATTTTCAATTTGATCTTGAAGGTAACCTAAGGAGAAGACATTATAGAGGTGTAAGACCAAGACCATGGGGCAAGTGGGCAGCCGAAATCCGCGACCCAAAGAAGGCAGCTAGAGTATGGCTGGGAACTTTTGACACAGCAGAAGCTGCTGCCGCTGCTTATGATGCTGCAGCTCTTAAATTCAAAGGCAGCAAAGCAAAGTTAAATTTTCCTGAACGTGTTCCAGCAGCAGCTGACTTGAGCTACTTCGTTACTTCCGGTGACGCATCATCAGGCACAGTACTCTTTCCTACTTATAATTTTAATCCTCCTCCACATCTATCACCAGCTTCTGCTATTTCTCATCCTATTAATTATGCTCCAGCTACTTTGTCATATGATCATCAAACGTTCCCTAATCTTATCCAATATGCAAAACTGCTTTCTAGCAATGATGATAATGCTTTTCAATATGCTGCCCCGAGACTTTACAATCAACATCAGACATTTTACTCACAATCATCATCGATGATATTTCCACCGAGTGGTACAGCTTCTTCAGGAATGTCTCAAAATCAACTTGAAGAAGAGCTGCTCAGGCTTTCATCTTCTTCTCAGATGGGAAGCTTTTGTTCTGCAGCTTCTAATACCCTTGACGAGCAGGAGAGGGATTCTCGTGAGAGTAACCAAGAGGATCAATAGCCTAAGTTAAAATAGGGTTCCTGTGAGAGAAAACTATTTAACATGACAGGAATTTATTGGTTTAACCAGTTGGACAAGGAATCCTTAATTTTAAATTGATATGTACGTATGAATCATATGGTTATATATTTGTTCAATAACAAATGGCATTGATCGTACATACAACATACATGCATCCATATTCTTAATTAAGAGTCATTTTTTGTTGCGGTGTGGACGTCTAACAATATAATTCTATATTGAGAATTGTTACAAAATGAAGATCAAATTTAGTTTTAACTCCGTATATTTTGTGTTTTCACCTAGTGTGATTAACTATGAAGGATTGCGTTTTTCTTGCCGCTTCTTTTTTTGTTTTTCTCTTTGAATATTTTGCAAGCAGTGACATAAGTGATGATTTCAGCATTCCCTGATCCCCATATCCGACGACTGAATATGGGGTTTGAAGAGAATCATATACGCTATATATATATATAATGGCCCTCAACTAATTGTATTTTCAACATGTTTCTGGTCAACCTTTAGATATTAAAATAAATTAAGGTCAATCATGTTTAAAGTTTGAATAACACTTGTGAAGCATTTGTCTTTTGACTCTTATCTCTTCAAACTACTACGCCACTTGTTTAGAAAACTCTGTTGATCTATTCACATGTAGAATATCAAAACAGGAAAAACGACAGCTGCAGATCATAAAACGACAAACATTAGTCCTAGTATCGAGTATCCAAAGAATAGACACGGAATAAAATAAAAGCACATAAAAAAAGAAAAAGAAAGCAGGTGAGTGAGCCAAAAAAAGAGAGCATAGAAGCTTCTATGAACATGTGTTGAAGTTCGAACAAGATAAATCAAGTTGCTAGCTAATTATAGTTTTGTTCGATCGTGTGCATGTGTCGAATTAAAAGGACGTGACAACTAGAACTAGAAGATTGATGATGTTGCCGGGAAGGTGCATGCATCTCCCTTTGCTAGTCAATCAATTATTTATTTTTATATATCACGGCAAAACCACCAAACAAAACCATCGACCAAGCACTGATACCGATGATTTTGTTCAAAGGAAAGAGCTTTCGGCTCTTGGTACGTCAAGTTTTGCGGCTAATGGGCTATGCACTCGTAATTGTCTACTTAAATTGGAAGTTGCGAGTTTTAACTCGTTCCGACTGCATGTTGCAAAAAACCAATGTATTAATAATTAACATGAGATACAAGAAGGGTTCAATGTCGCAATCTTTGCAACTGATCCATAGTCTCGATAAAAGTACAATGTTACATCACATCAGGTGAAGGAGGACCTCATATTGCTTCGTTGAATAAAAAGGTATAAATCTAGAAACAAACGCATAAGAGACAGAAAAAAAAAACGCCGTCTGTGGGAATCGAACCCACGACCACATGGTTAAAAGCCATGCGCTCTACCGGCTGAGCTAAGACGGCTTGATTTATTGAAGAAGTAAAATATATTTATAATAACATAACATCCAAGCACCAGTTTAACGTTTTGGATAAAACTCGCTGCGAACTTGATCTCAGTATCTCACGATGTTTTCAAGCGTTGTAAGGCTCCATTGGGTTGTATTATATATGACCGTTAAGAGGCAAGCAAGCAAGTCCACTTTTACTCTGTTCCTAAAACGTCCAAAGGCCCAACCCAACGGCTTGAGTAGTTCCTGGAAATTAACAATTTATAAGCATTTACGATACTCTTGTCTATGTCTTTTTTATTAAAAAAAAGATATTATTAACTTATAATTATAGTAATTAATTTTTATTTATTTTTTTACTTAAGAAGGGAAGAGGGTAGGGTTGAAAGATTAAATTATAATTATAACAAAGTAATTTGTAATTTTTTTTAATTCTTATAATGCAAATTCTTAACTATTGAATCACAACTACAAGTGTAAGGGGATATTTAGTATGACTTTTTAAGTAAGGTTTATTCAAAGCTTTTGAAAAAAAAAATTAATCATTTGATTGACACTTATAGTTTTTAGAAAAAAAAAATGTATAATTACTTTAATAGGTAAATTTGTTTTAAAATTTTTTTTAAGTTACATTATAAGAGAAACAAAGAAATTTTTTTAAATAAAATAAAGGTATTTTTAAATAATTTAGTACTTAAAAAAAATTATAACTTCTACTCTCAAAAGTTCAAAACTAAAGCTTCTTTTAATATAAGCTAATTAATTTTTTTTTAATTTTAAAAGTCTTCTCAAATTTGCAATCAAATACTTTAAAAAAATTTTAGTACATTTTTGTTTTATATTAAAAGCCTTTTTAACTTCAAGGAAAAGCCAAACTAAATAGGTTATAAGTAATTTATAATTGATGACTAGATTTTTTACTTATAATTGATGACTAGATTTTTTACTTATAATTGATGACTAGAGTTTTTAAAGGATATATTTTTGGATATTATCTTGAATATTCTTAAAGTATGGTTTAATTTTAAAAATATTTATGAGTTTAAAAAATATGCAATAATGCTTAGCTGTATAGGAATATTTTGTTAAAATTAATATATTTTATGTCAAAATATATGAAATGACTCAATTGTCGATATACACATTATTTAAGCAAAATAAATAGAGAATTTTTTAAAAATAATCTCTATTTTAAGTCATTTTCTTTTTTAAATACAAATGAATGGACTAATATTTTATAACTAAGAAATGGACAATTAGACAATTACCCTTGACATATATTTTATCTCTCCATTAAAAGTTTCGAACTCTCGCTTTAAAAAATACTATAAAATTTGAATTGTAAAAATAATTAAATTATGAGTAAAATAAGTAAAAGACAGGTATATTATGTTGTTATGAAAAGAAGACGAATGAGAGCAAAATCTAAAAAAAATTGAAAAACCTAAGAATTGATGAATTGAAGAAAACATTCGTGCAAAGATTTCTTACACATGAGAAATTCCCACGCGTAATGGATCTCTTTCCTTTTCTAAAATTTCTTTATTAATACATAATAATTAATATTGATAAATATTTATTATTTTTTAATAAATTATTTAATTAGTTTTTATTTATTTAAATAATTTTATAAATTATTTATTTGTACTTTATTATTATGATTATTATTTAAAGACAAAAATGAATATTGCATAAAAAAAAGAAAAGGAAAAAATAATAAAAGTTATTAAGCGCCAGGGCGCGCCTGTATTTAGTTTTTTAAATTTCTTTTATTTTTTTGAAGAAATTTTCTTTTTAAATAATAAAATAAAAATATATCAAAAGTAATCAAATAATTTATTTATTATTATTTGTTAAATGGCTATTTCAACTTTTTAATAAAATAATATTTATTTAAAAATTATAAATAAATTAATTAATTAAAAAATTAAAAAAAGAAAAGAAAGCCATTTCGCACTGGCTTTCTTGTATATATCATACAAGCTTTCTCACTCGCGTGAAATTTTTCTTCAATCTGTTAGTTCCAAGAATTTTTTAAATTTCTCAAATTTTTTTTTTAAATTATCACTTTCATTTATTTTATTTCTCTTTACAATTTCACCACAATCAAATATATCCATCTTTCACTTATTTTATTTACAATCTAATCATTTTTATAATCTAATTTTAGATTATTTTTTAGAGAAAGATTTTGAACCTTTTGGTAGAGAAAAAAAATATATGGAAGGGATATAATTATCTAATTATCTATTTCTTAGTTACAAAAGATTAGTTTATACATCCATGGTTAAAAAAAATGACTTAAAAATAAGGGTCATCTTTAAAAATTCTCAATAAAAAAATTAAATAAAAATTAGCACCAATTATTAATTCATTCTATAAATTTATATTAAAATCTAATGTTTTTCTTTCATTTTCTTTTTCTCTCTCTTTCTTTCTCTTTCTTAAGTATTGAACAAAGAAAAACAGAAAAGAACCAAAGCCAAGAGTCGTGGTTTCAACAATACAATGTGGATTAACAATAAAACACTCTCCATTATCAACCCGTTCCACAATATCAACAACAAAATCACTCTCCAAAATTAATCCATAATTAGTTACCAATTAATCCAACATAAAAAAAATAATTTAAATTTAAGATTTTTTTTTTGAAAAAAGAAGTTTAGACTTGACTCTGCACTTGAGTTTGTTATAATTAACTTCTAACGATTCTGGTTTCGTTTGAACAGTTCTTGGCAATTCTTTTAACAAACGTATTTTATCAATATTTAAAACCATGACCCTAGATTTTTTTGCTAATTGACAAATCCTTGAGCTTGACGCCGTCATTCTCATTCAGCTGTACTCTCAAAATGTCTCCATCGCCACAACGGCATTAGCCTCGCTGCCTAGCTCTCTCAACACCTTCTTCTCTGCAGAAGTCAAGTCTCTGACATTCTCTAACTTTCTTGTGATTATCGAGTAATCTATTAGCTTAAATGGTGCGCACTGAAATAAATATAGCGCAACCATCACTTTTGTAACCACCAACGGACTCTCGCTTTCATCAACAACAAACTTGCCCCGATCTCACCTCCCACCCCGGCTCTTTCCTCCTCCTTGCACAAGGGAGAGAGCGTGAGACTATCGGCAGGTTCCTGTTTGACATTAACATTCTTGTTATTGTCACTGTTGGTGTTGTTGTAGGGTTTTGAAGGGGGCAATCTAGGGATTTTTAGTAAGAGAGGAGTGGGTTTGAAATGGTGGTGATTGAAATTAGAGATGACATAGAGAGAGAGGTCAATGGAGGAGGTGAGGTTTGAGACTAGGTGTTGGAGAGAGGGGAGGAGAGGAGACCTAAATGGGCAATATGTTGGGTCTCGATTCGGGACTCCAGTTGAGAATGCAGCATTTTAATGTTGTTGTTGCTATTACTGTCTTCGCTTGTGCTTGTGCTTGTACCTGGGGTTTTGGTCTTCACTATTGGGACATGTAATTCGAGGAAATTTTTAAGGTTGTTTGAGAACAAATTTAGTTTGTAGTGGAATATTCGTTGTGTGACTTTGCTTTTGCAGGAAAGAGAGAGAGAGAGGAGAGAGGTTAAAGAAAGGAGCAAGAGAGAGATGGGGAAGGAGGGATTTGGGCCAAGTTAAAGTACAGTTATTGAAATGATTTTATTATGTTTTTTTTATTATTAATTTTGACAAAATATTCTTTAACGGTAAGATATTATTATATATTTTTTAAATTTATAAGTATTTTTAAAATTAGACTATATTTTAAGAGTGTTTAAGATAATATCTTTTTTTTTTAAAAAAATATTATATAAAAATTTAAAAATAATATACCAATTTTTTTTATTCTTAAGTGATATAAATATTTTTTTAAGAATTATTTACGGGAACACATAAGTTGCTCTAAATTAACTAGATGGTTGCTCAGGTCTATATTTTTAAAGAGTAGTTCAACCACAGTGAGAGTCATATCACTAGGTTGAGAAAGAGCTATAGCCTAATAAGAATCTCACTCTTAAGTTATGTGGTATGTCAGGCATGGACCACTTAAGGACCAACGATAGCATTGACCCCAAGTAAGGTGTACATCAGTTAGGCTGAAATACATCCACATTAATATTGGGTTCCTGGGTTAAAACACATGTCAACCAAGTTAAGGCTGAAATATGTCCACATTGGCATTAGCTCCCCTCGATTAAAACACACATTAACCAAGCTAAGGTAGCATCTACATTGACCTCCACGTCATTTTCAAGTCCTACCAAAGCTCACTAAGTAAGCCCTACTCCTAGATAACTAGATAAGGGAATAAGGTACAGAATATACTATAATTCTATAGGGGCTATTTCCATGTCCTCAAGTCAGTTTGCCTAGTACTCTATCTCTTAATAAGCATAAGGCTGAGGTTTATTTGGAATTAGGTGAGGTAAGCCTGCACCAGTTATAATTAAAAATATCAACACTGAAAAGCACATAGTTAACCCCACCCACTAACCTGACTACCGTATAAAGCACCAAATTAGAGGAAATATAGTACTTTATATACCAGATAAACTAATTATCAAAGGGACATAATCTTAACATTTCTCCAAAATGCCTTTGATTAATTAAAGTTCATCTAATTATTTATAGCCATATGTCATCCCAAGGGATAGTCTCTAGGCCATCTTTTCCTTTAATGCAGAATAGTATATCCATGAAAAAACATAGAAAAAGGCAACTCGGTACAAAAATAAGTAAGAAAACATCTTTCTCCTTCTTCTTCAACTCTCCTTAAGGCAAAACCTTAGGGAGTAGCAACCACTAAAGTTACCACCTAACTTGTGCGACATAAGGCCATTGTCAGACACTTTACTGGTGCCTACCTTTAACCGAGTATTTTTTGTGCTCACCAAGTCTCAGTAACTTAACATAGTTCTTATTTGTTCTAAGTTACTCCCAGCTCCACATCTCATATTCCACCACTTATTAGATGATGCAAATCCACTACTTGACATAATCCAGCCCATCAAACTATGATTGATCCCTACTTTAACAAATTCATAATGCTTAGAGCCATGACCACTTTGGGACCCCTAACATTATTGGCGTCATTTGTGGGGATGCTTAGGAAAGCCTAACTTATAATGCTTTACCAAGACCGACTAGCCAAGAATTTATTAAGGTTGTTCACCATGTTCGACATGTTAAGAGAAACTAGGTCCTTGACTAGAAACTAATCAAAATAAAAATTTGTTGAAAACCTAAATGATCTAATAAAGAGATTCTTTAAACATACTCAATAGAACACCTCTAGAGCCCCCAACAAACATATTGACAATGATTCACTAGTTACCATGAAGCAGTTTAAAGAATTCATAAAAAAAAAAGTTGTATAATGACCAATATCGCCAACATTCGGAGAATGATGTCGGTGGATAGACCTAGTCAGTTGCTACCCGTACTCATCAAGACAGGTCTTGAAGTCACTATTCTTAAGAGCTTAATGCAATAGACAAGCTAGCAAGAGTAAGCCTTAGGTTTATTTAAGCAAACAGCTTAGATATACGTTTGAGTATAGATTGGGAAACATCAATGATCGTGGATGAAAAGAGCCATTCAAAGGTGACCTCCAAGACTCCTTGAATACTAAATGCCAAGCTCATAAAGATGTTGAGGCCAGTAAGATAGACAATCCAACCATCGTGATATTGAAGAAATTTAACAAATTTTAGTAGGAGTTAAAGGATATCAAGGACGTGGTGATGAAACCCTCCTCTATTGTAGAGGCCAAATCTCTCCTTATTACCGATATTAGAAATGCCCTCTTTGTCCCCAAAGTTCAAGATGCCATAGTTGGTAAGTTATAAGGGCAGAATTAACCCAACAATTTATTTGGAACTTTATTGAGATCACATGTAGATTTAAGACATGTATGACGATGTAATGTGCGGCCTATTTTCTTACACTCTATGTGGAAAATTGAGATCATTGTCTTAAAGCTTGGAATCTAAGTCAGTATATATCTTTGATGAACTCTCTGAAGACTTATTTTCTAATTTCAATATGCTCGGCATAAACTTAAAGACCTTTCAACATTAATATAAAATAAGCAAGGAGAATTTAAGTCGTTGAAGAACTTTGTTCAAAGGTTTCATAAGAAGGTTATTGAAATGGTCTTCAGTTCAAAAGAGACACTAATCAACTTAAAAAAAATCTCAGGTTAGAAAAACTATAGTTTTATTCCAAAAGTAAGAGCCTAAGACGTATAGAAAGACTTATGCTCTGCTTTCCAAAAGTAAGAGCTTAAGATGTATGGAAAGGTTTATGATTTAAGCAAATTAAAATAGATACAAAGCACCACCTAAAAACATAGGAGCAGAAAGAGGAAGGCTTTCAGTGTTAAAAGAGCTAAGTAGTTCTTAGTGCTGCCTTTACTATCAAGGAGACCTCGCAACCTTAGAAAAGCCTGAGGTTACCTCTACTGCATAAGTTTAGTTAGTAAAACCCATAACAGACCCTTAAGGTCTCTTAGTTCCTGTTTTATAGTCTATTGAACACTTTAAGGGAGAATTATTTTTCACCATTATGAACCATGGATGGCTTTAAAAGCATTTTGCCATTAGAGTAAGCTCAAACTGAAGGATTAAGTAAAAGTATTGTGACTTTCATAAGGGGTACGATTATAAGACAATTGAATATTTCAAACTTAGAGACCAGATCGAAGCATTTATAAGCATTAGACCTAAATTCAGGCAGCCTAACTCGCTAATGCAACTGTTGGGTTATGGGTTGTACTAATTAGCTAGGGTGCTTGCATGTGGGTTGTGTTCATCATACAAACAATATACATATCTTATACATACATGTGCACAACGGAATATTAAATACAATGAACACAGAAAATACATATTTGATAAACTGAAAATTCGAAATTGAGAAATATCACCAATGAAGCCTTTGGATTAATTTTCTTTGAAGTCCACCATGAAATGAATCTTTGATCAATCCTAGCAATCAACAAGGGTGGGTTTGATTGTCTAGAATGGCAGCATCTTAATCCATCATATATGTTTAACTCTTAAACATGATTCAAAGTTAAACTATTTAACTTAATTAAATTTGTTTTTCCTTTTATTCAACTCTTGAATAAATAAAACAAATCTTGTTTTTAGTTATTACATTTAGTAACCATTTATCTAATTTGTTTTGTTGTTCTAACACTTAAAACACAAAACAAACAATTTCAATGTCTCAAATTGAATTGGCTCCCAAAATGCAAAACCTAAAAACTAAAACTTTCAAAAATCTTATGATTTTCAATTTCATTTCACTTTATATACTAATGCATAAATTCCAAACTAATTTGAATTTTATTTGCATTTCATTTGGCTTAACCTAACCTTAGTTAACATTTAACTATAGTTAGATTATTTTAACTTAACCTTTAAGTTAATAAATATTTAATTACTTTAACCATAGTTAACTAACTTAACCATAGTTAGGTTAACCTTTACTTAACCTTTAAGTAAGGTTAACTTAACTTAACCATTTGGTTAACTTTTAACCTTAGTTAAGTTAAATCATTTATTTAACAATTAAATAAATAAATATTTATTTTAATTATTTAACAATTAAATAATCATAAAGTGAAATTACTTTTATATCCTTACTAGGTTACCATATTAACCTAAAGTAGGTCCCACCATTTAACCATATACTTTAGTTAACGTAACCTTAGTAATTACTGAATTATACTGTATTGAACAATTCAATACGGTACACTGCCCAAGTGCTCAAAGAGTACATTTCATATTGGGACTCTCTAGGTCTACACCCGATTTGTCAAATGGAACTATTCTATTAATTCGTAATCGATGCCCCACGCACACGTTATGAATATTACAAATCAACGTGTCAGACCATACAAGTTGAGGTCATAATGTATACGTATAATCCTTCCATCATTTATACCCTGGATGTGCGGGGATATAGATCAGCACCATCAAATCCCCATTTGCTCATCCAATAATCTTATCTCCAGATTCGTATCTCGATAAACAATATACGCAAACACTTTTGCTATATTGTTTAACCCTGTGGAAAACTCTTTTCCCGGGTTTATGCTTGTGGCCACAAGACTTTATGAAATACAATCTCGGAGCATCAGATATACAACTTACCTACGTAAGCTGATGGATCCCGTATCTACGCACACCGGACTTCATGAGCATCGGACCATACCCAGCGACACATAGCGGTCAGACCATGAAAGGTCTCTGACATATGTGAAACCAAAGCATGATGGATCACTCACAAGACCACCGTGGCGCTCAGGTCAAAGGACCACGAATACTACTCAACTCGAGAGGACATTCCTTTGACGGTTTCATAGGATATCTATTGGGGTCCTCATGAGTCTGTTCAGTATCCAGTCCTGACTGGATACCCGCATGCCTATACAAGCTCTAAGCTCATGGTTAGCTAAGAACAACCATCTGAACTAGTCAGATATAGATATACACTAATCTATATATTGTGAATTCACCGATAGACCTGCATTGGTGATCATAGATTAGGAACATTATATTTGAGACATACTTACATAATGATATTTCTTAGCACCTATTGCAACTCTTTGTAACTATATCATTATAAGTATACTCTTAGGTCTTTGTCTCATTATAGATAAAGTTCTAACTCTTTAGACCTCGCTGACTCTTATAAACTGATAACTATTAACAGTGCTAACTATTAGCATTTATAACTCTCAACTTTGATAACTATTAGTTCTGGTCTAAACTTCTTTAAACCAGTTTTGAACTATTTCAGATCAAACAATGTCTGTAATGTTACAAGCATTTTACCATATTAATATGATATTAACAATCTTTATTCGAAATGTTTATTGTATAAATATTAACAATTAATATTCATACAATATTGGAATGGCACGTGAGCACCAGCTCTAACAGCAACTTGTCTAAAACCAACAAAAAGAAGAAAATTGAGTGCAAAGATTCCAAGTCAACATCACTACAGGTGAACCATTCCCCTGGTAAAATGATCCTAAATAGGATTAATCACATCTTACCATAACTGTAATATACCTTTAGAAGGATACACTTGATCCAAAGGTATGGAAACAAACGTACCTATCCAATGACAGATTGTAAAAGGTCTGCCCTTGATGAACACATAAAAATGTATATTTATTAAAAGATTTAGTCACCATTTAATGTCACTAAATTTAGCATTTTTGTACTTTTAGCTTGAAATAAAGTGTTCTCCTTAAATTGTGATTAGTGAATGTTATTTGCATAGGTTTAGGTAAAATGAACATAACTCTCAATGTAGAAATCAAAATAAAGAAATTCTTGAACCTAGAGCAACATGACTCAATCTTACACAAACTTGAAGAATAGTTAAAAAGCCAAATCCAACATATTATGGGCCAAATATTGAGATACAATAGAATCAAGCTACAACTTCCGCTCAGCTTGACCTAACTCGCGTATTTGGACCATATCTCACACAATACGTATTAAATTGGTATAATTATTGAAACTGTGAAATACTAACTTAATTATCAACAACTCTTATGTTGATGGTAAAGTCCACATCAACCGTTATCATGGACCAAATTGCATTACAAGTGGGTAAAAGAGTTATTAGCCGAAATCTGATGTATCTTTGGAATTTTGCTCATATCTCATTAGATACTCATCCAATTTTCATGAAATTGATGCCTATGGAAAGAAGAGACAAAATTATATAGAAAGAAGAGACAAAATGCTACAACTTTCATATGGGCCACAGAGGCTCCATCGGTCATTTACATTATCAAAAATGTGCTGCAAGTGAGTGAATGAGCATTTATAACAGTGCTAACTATTAGCCGAAATCTGATGTAACTATTAACAGTGCTAACTATTAGCATTTATAACTCTCAGCTTTGATAACTATTAGTTCTGGTCTAAACTCTTTTAAACCAGATTTGAACTATTTCAGATCAAACAATGTCTGTAATGTTACAAGTATTTTACCATATTAATATGATATTAACAATCTTTATTCGAAATGTTTATTGTATAAATATTAACAATTAATATTCATACAATATTGGAATGGCACGTGAGCACCAGCTCTAACAGCAACTTGTCTAAAACCAACAAAAAGAAGAAAACTGAGTGCAAAGATTCCAAGTCAACATCACTACAGGTGAACCATTCCCCTGGTAAAATGATCCTAAATAGGATCAATCACATCTTACCATAACTGAACATACCTTTAGAAGGATACACTTGATCCAAAGGTATGGAAGGAAACGTACCTATCCAATGACAGATTGTAAAAGGTCTGCCCTTGATAAACACATAAAAATGCATATTTATTAAAAGATTTAGTCACCATATAATGTCACTAAATTTAGCATTTTTGTACTTTTAGCTTGAAATAAAGTGTTCTCCTTAAATTGTGATTAATGAATGTTATTTGCATAGATTTAGGTAAAATGAACATAACTCTCAATGTAGAAATCAAAATCAAGAAATTCTTGAACCTAGAGCAACATGACTCAATCTTACACAAACTTGAAGAATAGTTAAAAAGCCAAATCCAACATATTATGGGCCAAATATTGAGATACAATAGAATCGAGCTACAACTTCTGCTCAGCTTGACCTAACTCGCGTATTTGGACCGTATCTCACACAATACGTATTAAATTGATATAATTATTGAAACTGTGAAATACTAACTTAATTATCAACAACTCTTATGTTGATGGTAAAGTCCACATCAGCCGTTATCATGGACCAAATTGCATTACAAGTGGGTAAAAGAGTTGTTAGCCAAAATCTGATGTATCTTTGGAATTTTGCTCATATCTCATTAGATACTCATCCAATTTTCATGAACCTGATGCCTATGGAAAGAAGAGACAAAATCATATAGAAAGAAGAGACAAAATACTACAACTTTCATATGGGCCACATAGGCTACATCGGTCATTTACATTATCACAAATGTGCTGCAAGTGAGTGAATGAGCATTTATAACAGTGCTAACTATTAGCCGAAATCTGATGTAACTATTAACAGTGCTAACTATTAGCATTTATAACTCTCAGCTTTGATAACTATTAGTTCTGGTCTAAACTCCTTTAAACCAGATCTGAAATATTTCAGATCAAACAATGTCTGTAATGTTACAAGGATTTTACCATATTAATATGATATTAACAATCTTTATTCGAAATGTTTATTGTATAAATATTAACAATTAATATTCATACAATATTGGAATGGCACGTGAGCACCAGCTCTAACAGCAACTTGTCTAAAACCAACAAAAAGAAGAAAACTGAGTGCAAAGATTCCAAGTCAACATCACTACAGGTGAACCATTCCCCTGGTAAAATGATCCTAAATAGGATCAATCACATCTTACCATAACTGTAATATACCTTTAGAAGGATACACTTGATCCAAAGGTATGGAAACAAACGTACCTATCCAATGACAGATTGTAAAAGGTCTGCCCTTGATGAACACATAAAAATGCATATTTATTAAAAGATTTAGTCACCATTTAATGTCACTAAATTTAGCATTTTTGTACTTTTAGCTTGAAATAAAGTGTTCTCCTTAAATTGTGATTAATGAATGTTATTTGTATAGGTTTAGGTAAAATGAACATAACTCTCAATGTAGAAATCAAAATAAAGTAATTATTGAACCTAGAGCAACATGACTCAATCTTACACAAACTTGAAGAATAGTTGAAAAGCCAAATCTAACATATTATGGGCCAAATATTGAGATACAATAGAATCGAGCTACAACTTCCGCTCAGCTTGACCTAACTCGCGTATTTGGACCGTATCTCACACAATACGTATTAAATTGGTATAATTATTGAAACTGTGAAATACTAACTTAATTATCAACAACTCTTATGTTGATGGTAAAGTCCACATCAGCCGTTATCATGGACCAAATTGCATTACAAGTGGGTAAAAGAGTTGTTAGCCGAAATCTGATGTATCTTTGGAATTTTGCTCATATCTCATTAGATACTCATCCAATTTTCATGAACCTGATGCCTATAGAAAGAAGAGACAAAATCATATAGAAAGAAGAAACAAAATGCTACAACTTTCATATGGGCCACAGAGGCTACATCGGTCATTTACATTATCAAACATGTGCTGCAAGTGAGTGAATGAGTTATTGGCCTAAATTATTAAAAATTGATGTCACATTTTCATTCATTGCCTATATAAGAACACTCTTAGGATGTTTTCAACATTAGATAATTCTCCCTTATTTTCTTCTCATTAACATGTATTGTAATATAGGCTAGATTTCTTGGCAAGGCTAAGAGATGAACTTTTATGTGTAATAAATCTACTTCGATGCTTTGATTCGTTGTCAAGAGCTATAAATGTTTGTAAGTTTGATTATGCTTAAACTCTTATCTATTTTATTTTCTATAATCCAAAGGTTATAATTCTCATGTTTCATATATTTTCAGTTATGCTTTCTTTATGTGATTCTTGTTGAATTATAATTGTTATTGGTTACATTATTTTATATGTTAATCTTTTACTGCAATATTGTCAATTGATATATTGTCGATCTTGGATAACATGTAAAGGCAATAAATGTTTGATATTCAAGTTGATCTTTTACTGCAATATTGCCAAAATGATATATATTTTTTATCATAGATAACTTGTATAAATGAACATGATTTGTGTTAATGTTTGCAAAAGAGTTTTGTCATATCAAATGCATGTGTTATCAAATGTGCTATATTTTACATATCTTTCGATTGATTGTTTGGGATGTGAAAATTTTAATTGTGTTATAAACATTGAATCAAAGTGTAGAGTAAATTTATAAAGCATAATTGTGATTTTTGAAGTCTTGCTTAAATCATCTTAAGATTTTCCTCAATTCATAGACAATTCTACCTCATCCACTTAAACCAGTTAATTAATTTTCTCATTTGCTACTACTTTAATATTTTACTTCGCCAACCTATTTTGTCAAAAGCTTCCTCGTGGGATTGATACCTCAATCTATACTGTGATAGCCGCATTATATTTTAAGCGTAAACAGCCTTTCTAAGAAAAGCTTTCAAGTAAGATCAATTGCACTCAATCCTCTTATCTTAATAGCTCTAAAAATATTTCTAAGTAACCTGTTTAATCCAAGGGTGAGGAAGTAAGTGCACCCATCTAAATATCGAGAAAGGTAGAAGAGAGAAACAAATTTTTTCCGTCCAATTATCCTCTTATAAAAGGAAAGTTCTTTTTCTTACTACAGCCAAAATTATACATATTTTTCATCACTCTAGAATATTCTCCACTTAAATTATTGTTCCTCACAAAAGTTCATTGTCTCCTATTGACTTGAGTGTTGAAGTATCTTTCTTAGGTACATGAAGATGCTTTGAGCCAATGGGACTGGAGAGACGAAAATTTGAAGTCCTTAGGCCAAAAGAGTGCTATTTGCGAGAATCCTTTTACTTTAAAATGATCGCATCTTAATAAATTTAAGGCATGAGGCGAAGATAGTTAGACCAAGGCATAATCAACCATTTTGACTAGAATAAGAAGAGGAGGTGATGAGAGAGGAGCTAGATACTGTCAATGTGACTATGATGAATGGAGAGATGCCAACTGCAATAGATGATGTCTTGGTAAAATTTTTAAAGTAGCTAGAATAACCAAGGAAAGAAAATTAGGTCCTAAGAGAGAGAGAGAGGCTTACCGTAATAGAGGGGTTCGAAGATCTAAATCAAAATCTTAGGAATGATCAACATGATATATTCTAGTATGATGATTTGAAGGATGAAATAATATTCTGGATGGAGAAAGACCAAAACCATGAAAATGTGACCAAAACCATGAAAAGATGACAAAACTAGTTAATGAAGTAGCAATAAGAGCCTTGATCATAAAGGAAATAGACAAATTATACGAGAGGATGAAGAAGCCAAGGATTACTGAAGATGCCATGCTCTTGGTTCGAAGAGTCAACCAGGAGCCATTTATTAATTCGATGCATTTTCGAAAACCATAAAATTTCCTAGTTCCTAACTTCTAGATGTATGATGGGTATTAAGAGATCTTGAAGAACACTTGTTCTCCTTCAACACTAAGATTCAAAAGATCACTTGTTCTACTTCAACACTAAGATGATTATGCATGGGGATAATTTATCTACTTAAGTGGATTAAATTTCCCTCAAGCCTAAAAGAACTAGTTCAAATTTGGTTCTGAAGCTTGAAGGAAAACTCAATTACTTCCTATGAAAAGTTATCTGTGCAGTTCATATCATAGTATCTGAGGAATTGGAAAAGGAAGAAGATAGCGTTGAATTTATTTCTCATGAAGTAGGGAGAAATTTAGTCAATCAAGAGCTTCTTAAATCAAATCAACAAAGAACTAAGCAAAATTAGAATTTGTGACATAAAGATTACTGCCTAAGTGTATCAGAAGGTGGTGAGAGCTTCTAGTCACTACTACCAATACATGGTTAGAAAAAATTTGACTTTTTTTGAAGTGGTCAATTAGAAATCGAAGCAGTGAATATGAGAAGAGAAGGACAATGTTGTGACAGTAAAAGAAGCATTAGTCATCATAGGCTAGAAGAGTGAAGAATACCACAGTTGGAATGTTACAAACGAACTTCTATAGGGTCAAAAGAAAAAGATGACAAATGACAAATGATGTGTTCCAATTGTTAATTCCAATCAACACCTCAGCAGAGAAGATCTAGATGAAATACAAAGATAATAGCCTCTTTTAGAATTTAAGGGTAATCCGTAACCTAGAAAATCAACGAGACTAGTCGAAGCATTGTGCCTTCTGCAATGAAACTGGGCACTAAATCAACATTTACCATTCCTTGTTGGGTCAAATCAATGCCCTAATATGAAATGGCCATATGGTCGAGTTTAAGTTGGATACAGAGCCAAAGAATTTAATAGAAGTAGAGAAGCAGATAAAGGTAAGTCAAGATAAGGTAAAAGATGAAAAAGATAATAAAAAACCAACAAAACTGAGTGATTCATGGATCCTTATTTGACTTCTGCTATTTAGATGAAGAGGAAGTAGATGAAGTTCTTAAAAAAGAGAGGCATATATGATGTTCTAAGTACAGAGGTTGATCACAGAGTTAAAGAAGATAAAATTACTGAAAAACTAGAAGAATATGAAAAGGAATACAAAATAATCTTAAAGGGGACATAGGAAGATGTGCTCCCTATAAATGAATCTGCGGAAGCCATAACACCAAGAATGACTACCAAGTAGTATTTTGTAGCAATGTTGCATGAAAGGCTACCAAATAAAAAAAAATGAAAGATGAGAGGTAGAGGTCACTCTGCAAAAGAGCCACCAAAGTGTATAAATACAGAATAGCTAAGATGTTCGCTGCTTCCGTCATGTCTACTGAGCAAGAGTTAAAGGAGATTTATTTTTTTAGAGAAATCATTACATATTTATAGGTCCCTCATCTGGATCTCTTAATGGTGTTTATTTTAATTTTGAATGTATTGGTTAAGAGGTTATTAGTAGATGGAGGAAGCAACGTTAGCATTTTGATTTGGGATGATGTTTGACACATAAAGTTGGATGAAAGGACATCAAGAAGTGCAATATATAGTTGATTGCCTTTGAGAGAGGAAAATTAATGGTCAATGGAATGATCACGTTACCCGTAAAAGCTACACGAAAGTTATTATAAGTATATTATTTGGTTATGGATGCGTAATTGATAAGGTTGTGGCAAGAAGGTACTGGCTATATTACATGGAAGTAGTCCTATCTATATTGTAACAAGTCATTAGATGTGTATTAGAGAGTGGAAGGAGTGTAATAGACATTAATAAGGAACAACTGCAAGCCTAAGGATATACTAACTCCTTCCAACTAGATTGACTTAGGAAGCTAACAAAACAAAAAGTTTCCAAAACAAAAACCAAAGTAGAGGATGATGAGAAGTTAGGGAATGGGGAGACCATAAATGAGAATATACCATACACCAAAAAATGTGTTGCTTCTTCCTCCTCTAAGGGTGGAAGCTTTATATTCCAAATAGCAATTAGAGGATCAGTGGCCGAATGTGCTTCCTTATATTCTTGAAGAGGATGACTATATATCCTTTTACATAGAAGAAATAAAGGAAGTCATACTAAACTCCTTCACTATTAATAGAAAAGTGCTCGTAGGAGCAAATTTTAAAGAGGAGAAATCAAGGCCTATGCAGTTGTCAAAGAAGAACCAAGATGTCTTTTTACATGGTCACATAAAGATATGGTAGGGATTAATTTGAGAATAATTTTCCATAAGCTAAGCATTGACAAAAGATTTCCACTTATAAAGTATAGGCAGAGGTGATTTACCCTTGAGATGAACAAAATCATCAGCGATAAAGTAGATTGATTGTTGAAAGATGGTTTTATAAGAGAAGTCCAATACCCTGAATGTATTTCTAATATTATAGTGGTTAGAAAGAAAAATTAGAGGTGGAGAGTTTCTGTAAACTACACCAATCTCAACAAAGCAACACCTAAAAATTCCCTCCCACTTTGTAAGATAGATTAAATGGTGGACGCAACCACGACTACAAATGGTTATCCTTTCTGGATGTTTACAATAGGTACAATAAGAGATGAGCTTAGAGAACGAATAGAAACAAGAGCTTCATCATTGAACGTGGAACCTACTACTACAAGGCAATGCCTTTCAGATTAAGGAACGTGGTAGCCACTGTCTAAAGATTAGTTAACAAAGTCTTTAAGAAGGTAATTAAAAAGATTGTCAAAGTATACATTGATGATAATGTTGTCAAAAGTAAAAGTTGGAAGACTATATAACATATTTGCAGGAGGTACTCAATACACTAAGAAATTTCAGGGATGCATAACCCAACCAAGTGCACTTTTGGCATTTCTTTATGGTTCTTGGGCATATTGTCACTGTTAGGGTCGGTGCTTATGTGCCATCATTGAATGTACATATACTTGTGTATTTATACAAGTGTACATTCTTATTAAATCATTAATACCAATTAATATGGTATTATGCAATGTAACATTACAAACATTGTAGATCTGAAGAAGTTTAGGTCAAATCTAAATGAGTTTAGATAAGGGCTCATAGTTAGCTATACTGAGAGATATAAATGCTAAATATTAGCAAAGCTAAGTATTAGTTGGATATAATACTCAGCAGATCCAAGAGTTTGAACCTTGTCTATAATGAGACATAGACCTGGGAATATACCAGTAATTGTATAGTTACAAGAGTTGTAATCGGGTGCCAGGAAATGCTAGTTGCGCAAGTATGTTCTTGAATAATTGTCTCTGATCTATTTTTGTATATACGGGTTTATTGGTGGATACCTTTATACATAGATCAACATATGTCGTACCTATAGGGTATAGATGGTCGTTCCTAGCCGACTGTGAGCTTGGGCTTGTATTAACATATAGGTATCCAGTTAGGACTGGATATGAGACTGACTCACGAAGGCCTCCGATAGACATCCTATATAAGCCATCAATGGAGGGTCCTCTCGAGTTGAGTAGTATACGTGATTCTTTGACCTGAATGCCATGGTAGACTTGTAAGTGATCCACCATAGTTTGGTTCCACGCATGTCACAGACCTTTCATGGTGCTACCGCTGGGTGTCGCTGAGTATGGTCCGATACTTATAGAGTCTGGTGTGTACAGATATGGGATCCGTCAGCTCGTATAAGGAGTTCCATATCTAGATGCTTCGAGATTATATCTCAGAAAGTCTTGTGGCCACAAGCATTAATCCCGGGAAAGAGTTCCGCCAGGGTGGAATAATATGGCAAAAGAGTTTGTACATATTATTCAATGAGATACGAGTCTGGAGATAAGACATGGATGAGCATTAGGGGATTTAACAGTGATGATCTATATCCTCGCACATCTAGGATACCATGATGGAAGGACTATACGTATACATTGTAACCTCAGCTTGCATGGTTCAACGCGCTGATTTGTAATATCCGTGACGTGTGCCACGGTAGACTTGTAAGTGATCCACCATACTTTGGTTCCACGCATGTCACAGACCTTTCATGGTGAGACCACTAGGTGTCGTTGGGTATGGTTCGATACTTATGGAGTCTAGTGTGTACAGATATGGGATTCGTCAGCTCGTATAAGGAGTTCCATATCCAAATGCTTCGAGATTGTATCTCAGAAAGTCTTGTGGCCACAAGCATTAATCCTGGAAAAGAGTTCCGCCAGGGTGGAATAATATGGCAAAAGAGTTTGCACATATTGTTCAATGAGATATGAGTCTAGAGATAAGACATGGATGAGCACTAGGGGATTTAATGGTGATGATCTATATCCCCGCACATCCAGGATATCATGACAGAAGGACTATACGTATGCATTGTAACCTCAGCTTGCATGGTTCAACGCGCTAATTTGTAATATCCGTGACGTGTACATGGGGCATTAACGGCTTACGGACTCATGAAATAGTTCTATTTGACGAATCAGGCGTAGGACCTAAGGAGTCCTGCGATATAGAGTGTACTCGTTGTGCACTGAGGCAGCGTGCCGGATTAAAGTGTTTAATCTAGTAATATTCAATAATACCACGTGAATGCATGCGTGTTTGTATTTAAGTGTTAAATATAATAATTAGTTAATAATTATTATTTACTAATTATATAATGACACATGGCGCATTGTGGACCCTCGGTTGAGTTTACCAAAGTGTGAGTTTGGTGGGATCCACTAGAGATAGACTTGGTAACTATTTATGAGGGACAAAATGGTCATTTCAAACTTTAATTATTTAATTGTTAAATAATCACAATCTATCTCTTATTATATTATATAATATATTTTTATATTATATTATTTTATTATATTATATAATATATTTTTATATTATATTATTTTATTATATTATATATTATATTATTATATTATATGTTATTATATGATATTATATATATAATAATATTAATTTTGGGTGCCAAATAGTTGGCACCCATTATTTATATTATATTACTATTATATATATTATATTAATATTACATTAATATTTTATATATATTAGATATATATAAAGAAAGAGAGAGAGAGAGAAAAAAGAGTTTTAGGTGTATTTTGGCCATTTGGCCGAGAAAGAAAGAAATGGTAAGGAGAAGAAGAGAAGAAGAAGAAAAAAAAAAAAGAGAAAAAAGAAATTGTTTCATTTTTCTTTATGCTTCTAATTGAAGTTATGATAGATTGCTTCAAATTCTCCATTTCTTATTCTTTTGTAGAAAAGGATAAAAACACACATCATCCATTTTGGGGTTTAAGAGTTAAACCCAGTGCTGGATATAGGGTTGCTGTTCTAGCTCACCAAGCCCATCGAATTGGTGACTAAAACTGCCTGCAAGTTGGTCTCTATACAGACTCCGAGAAAATACGTGTATAACGTTACACGTTGAGATGAGTTCTCAACCTTACTAATATATTAATGCGATTAATATATTTTATTTATTATTTTTATTGCATGTTTAATGCTTCTGCTATGTAGAATTCATATTTGATACGTATTTTAGGCAATAGACACAATTACACATGCATACACTCATGTGTATTATATCCCCGACAACAAAATGGTATCAGAGCCATTAGAGCATATTTGGGTGTAGTTTGAGTGAATAGATGCGAAATACCTAGTGCAAATGGTGCGTTTCAAGTGTTGAAATGGGTATGCCTATGGGGAAGCACTAGGCGCTGGGGGTTCGACCTCCCAGTGTTGCAACGATGTAATTCAGTTCCGCAGCAATATATTGTTCACTTGAACAGTAGCACATGAACAGTATTTCTACTGTTCACAGCTACATTAATTTTGCATGTGTAGATTTATGAGATGTAGTGATAAAAGTTATCAGTCTACAATATAAATCGGGGTTTATGAGATGTAGTGATAAAGAGTTATCGGTCTGTATTATAAATCAAGATTAATTTTTTTTATGTTGGTAACCACAATGGGAGCCCTACTGGTGGGGGTTTGTTGTGCTTATATAGAAAAATTAATTTATTGAGAAACACCCTTCCTAGGAGAATGGAGACCAAGGTCAGAAAAATCTCTCTTAATCAAATTGAAGGATATTACATTATGAGATAATGTTTTATTCTGATCCGTCTTGTCAATACGGTGTTAGATGAGTCACGTCGGCCTTTTCTTAATATTGCTACAGCGTAAGGGACTTGGTCGGCTGGACTTGGACTATACGGGTTAAACATGAGATGAGGCAAATATATGCGAAAGTATTGCCCAATATTGCTACAGCATGAGGGTAGTATCGGTAGCATATATTTGATCATTGACAAATTAATCTGGAATACACTTACCCAATATTGCTACAACGTGAGGGCCGAGTAAATTTCAATGAGATCTACTTCCTACTGCATAGTTTAAAAGAGTTTAAACTATTGTCTTCCTGTTCGAAAGATTATCGGGATTATGTAAAGCAGTGGGATGGCATTTTAAATTGAAAATGTATAATTAGTATACCCATGATTTAAAACGTTTTATTAGCGATTTAATAACTATTATGTTTACATCTCCCATTATTTTGGCCTGTCAAGTTAAATGGCCACTACAAACCAGTTAGTGTGCATAGTTGATGCACTACAACTCTAGTGTACTAAGAATTACTCTGACCAGTGGATAAATCTCATAAATGTTATGGATTCAGAAAATTTTGGATTTATTATTGATCAGAGTTTGCCATAAGGTAATTCTAATACCACATCTATAGAGGATTAAATAGAGAGAGTGTGACCTTCTGATGAGATCAGATGTGTCATAAGAAGAAGATGAGGCAGATACCCTGTATCAATCCTTAAAGGCAATATTTATTCAAAAATCAACAAGAGAGCGTGTAGATAGAAAATGTTTCCACTACAGTAAGGTTAGGTATTGAAAATCTCTCTACCTTAGAAGCCTTATAATTGTTAGAAAGACTCTCACAGGTCTGTGTATGACACATATAGACATTTCTAAGGCATATGATGCCAGCTCAAGCTGGGTATGAGATACCGCATGTCCCTTTCATATTTGCAATATGTTGCAGGGATTTAGAGAGACTTTAATGCAACAGCTTGTAGAAGTAAAGTTGAGAATAAGAAATGGTGATTTCTCGCAGGTCCAAGTTGTTGGGCAACTTGACTTACTTTTTGTATGCAATATAAGAGTTGTATTGTATAATTTGTATGATGTTTTATTAGCTGAATGTTAGTTAATAAATGGACATTAAATACAATTAGAAATGTCTGAAGATCAGAATCCTTAAATGATACGGAGCTGTAGTATATACATTTTGGTCGTATAGGCATGAGACGCTTATCCATCCAGTTAAGGGTGGTTAGATTCCTGATCTAACCATAAAGACTTAATCAGTTTATGAATAATGTATTCACGGAGATGACCAAACATACCAGAATGTACTTCACATCCCTTCGATTACATCGAGGTAATGAGTACATTAACAACAAATTTCTATTTGTTTAAGAAGAATGAGATTCTCACTCACTATAGTCCTCTGGGTATTCCTCAACATAATGATATGTAAGAAATGAGGAATTGAACTTTACTAGATATGGTTCGATTGATAATGAGTGTTACCGATCTATATTTATGAGTATCTGCTCCAAAGACAACTGCATATTAAGTAGAGTTCCATCAGAAGCTGTTCCTTCTATTCTATATGAGATACAGAGAGGAAGAAGGCCGTATCTTAAATATGTTAAGACTTGGGATTGTTCTGCTTACGTAAGAGTTACGCAGCAGGGTATCTTGTATTGTAAGAGTTACTTAGCAGGATAAACAACACCCAAAAGGTATAGGAACATGTTCATTTTGTTTCCTGTGAATACTATAGGATACTAGTTCTATGATTCAGAGAAGCGAAGTGTGTTCATTTCTCGGTATACCATTATCCTTGAGGAAGAGTTTTTCATGGATCATAGGAATCATAGAAAGATTGAACTCGATGAAGTCAATTTAGAAATCAATGAACCAAGGATAGGAACTCAGGCTCAATTAAGCAGTGAACTTTTAGCACACCCCAAAGGGTCAGAAAGGATGTCTAGGTCACCTTTTAGGTATGGTTGATGCCTGAAGGTAGACTTGGAGTTTTCTTTGTAAAAGAAAATCATTCTTAACCTATAGGCAGTTAATGTTAGACATCGATTCGGGAAGCAGTGAGAAGCCAAGTAAACATAATTGACTCTATGCATCAGAATCAAGCCCGGGACTTGTTTAAGCTACCCGTGGGAATTGTTCTCATTGGTTGTAAAGAGTTTACAAAGGGTAGTGGGAGCTAGATAGAAGGTAGAGACCTTCTAGGTTTAATATTGGTTCTAGAAAGGTAATCATCAGTGATCTAGGATTAATTAAGAGGAAATCTTTAAACCAATATTGATACTAAAGTCGATTAGTATTTTATTGGCTCTTGTAGCATATTATGACTTGAGGTTTGGCAAATAGATACACACATGACATTCTGGAATGGATATCTTGAGTATAAGATTTCATGGAACAACCTAAAATTTTTACGTCCAACTAGACTTCTACTCCAGTGTGTATGAAAGGTCAGTGAGAGCACGATAGTCTTATTAATCTCTTTGTTGATAACATACTGCTCATTAGGAATGAAGTCAGTATGTTATAATGTCAGAAGTAACTTGTAAGAATTTTTCCATAAAATATTTAGGAGAGGTTTCCTTTATACTAGGTATAAAGCCTTATAGAGATAGAGCTAGGAAGCTGATAGGACTCTCCCAAATCATTTCACATCAATAGACCTGGTGTTCACCTTTCGAGGAAAGTGTCTCTTCAGATGAAAGATGAGAGATTTAGAGTATCTAACACACCAGATACATCAGCTCTTCGAAGATTGATGTATACTATGATGTGTTTGACACCTGATATCAGTTTGGCTGTAAGAGTTACGAGCCAATTTCAGTCTGATTCAAGTGACCACCATTTGATGGTAGTAAAACATATCCTAAAGTACTTTGAGGGTACAAAGGATAAGTTTTTTAGATATGGAGAAAGTAACTTACAAGTGAGAAGATGCACAGAGTCAGACTTCTAGTTTGACCTAGATGATTGATAAGGGCAAAATTGTCATATATTTTCTCATGCTTTTATTTTGATATTTCATTGTTTTATGAGAATAGATGGCTATTTATGTGCTTTATTGTTATTTATAGGGACTTGAATGAAATTTAAAGAAAGAATGCAAAAGGAGCGAAAACAGGGACTAAATTGCAAAATTTTCAAAATATGAGTCCAACGCCCCCGCGCCACAAGGAATATAGCCCCAGCTCTAGAATAGTGATTGAAATTAGAAAAATGACCTGTTTAAGTCGAGTCTAGCGCTCCAGCGCCGAAGAGTCACCGCGCCAACAACTCTCCAGCGCCCCAGCTCTATCAACATACCGCTCCAGCAATGAAGCCGTTTTCATGCAGCGCCCCAGCGCCAAGATTACACCGCTTCAGTGGTGATAGCTTTTTCACTCGTCACCCCAGCGACAACGTCATAGCGCGCCAGCGGTAGTGCGAGTCCTAGTCCGACAAGAATTGAGATTTTCAAGCTCATATCAATCCCTATAAAAAGCCACTCGTTCTCAACCTTCAAGAATCAATCCCAGACAAACCAAGAGCACCAAGAATACAGAGCATGAGTCTTGGAGAGCAATAGAAGTTTTTATTGAAGCAACTTTAGAGAGAGATTCAAGGCGTTCTTCGGCATCAAGAGTTCCCAGGCAACGCAATTAAGAGCAATTCGACGTCTATATCGGTTTGCTAATAATTGTATCATGATTTATAATTATTTTTACTGCTATTCTCTTGTAGCTATGAACTAAACTTATTTTCTAGGGTTAATATTTGAACTCAATATGTGCGCTTAAATTGCCATATCTTTTAGTATTTAATAAACTTAGTCCTTTATTATTTAAATTACTTGTGTTTAATGCTTCAATATATCTGGCCAATATATGGTGAATGAATTGGTAATATTTTGATAAACTCGGAAGAGGAATCAATATATTTAGACCTAGGTAATTTGATGCATGATTGTAGAGTAACATTCAATGTTGCATATGCAAGTTTCAATTTAGGATAGGAATATACCTAATTGGCATGTATGATCAATAAGACCTAATCTTAATGAATCTTAGTTTATTACAAGTACCATAGGAATATAGGTATTTGGTAAATTAAAGTATACTTGCATGACCTTGGAAGAGGCTTGTGAATACATTAGTATCTTGATCAATAACAAAGACTGAGAGAGTTAAATATTAGAAGATTAATCATTAAAAAGCATATTGAGGGATAGTATTAATCCTAGGTTCTCTCTACGTTGCTATCTCCCTATTCTCTTTGCATTGTATTTTTGTTTTTATATTTGCTACATTCATTCTTAGATTTTTATTTTTCTAAATAATTATTAGGAAGACATAATTTTAGTAATTGGTTTAAAAAGAAGAAACTATCCCTGTGGGTTTGAAATCCGACTAATTAGTCCCTTTATTACTTGCACTTAATTTTATGATATAGAAATATCGCATCAATGATAGAGAGTCTACATCTAGAAATGTGCTTATTCTCAATAGTACTAAGTGAGTTAAAATTGCACCAAACTGGGATTCACTGCTAATTTATAAGTACGCAGTAGAAGCAGTAGTAAGGATTCGTGGATTTATCGTTGGCCTTGAAAGAGTTTCAAGATAAATGGATCTTATCTCATAGTTTAGGAAAAAACTAGGCCGTAATACAAGCCAAGGTGCTAAGAGGACACCAGTACTATAATCATGTTGAAAAGAGTTTCACATGACTAGAGGGTTCTTGGCATAGAGAAATGTAATTATTTGTAAAAGTGTTCTATAAATAATTCAGTGGCACACATTCTAATGCCATGACTCTAAAAGTGTTTATGAAACATGTAGAGTCGATGTGTATGAGATGCTATCAGGAATGGCATTAGAGCAAGTAGGAGATTGTTAGGGTCAGTGCTTACGTGCCATCCCTGAATGTACATATAGTTGTGTATTTATACAAGTATACATTCCCATTAAATCGTCAATACCCATTAATATGGTATTATGCAATGTAACGTTACAGACATTGTAGATTTGAAGAAGTTCAGGTCAGATCTAAAGGAGTTTAGATAAGGGCTCATAGTTAGCCACGCTGAGAGATATAAATACTAAATGTTAGCACGACTAAGTGTTAGCTAGTTGTAATACTCAGTAGATCCAAGAGTTTAAGCCTTGTCTGTAATGGGACATACCTGAGAATATACTAGTAATTACATAGTTACAAGAGTTGCAATCGGGCTCCAGAAAGTGCTAATTGTGCAAGTATGTTCTCGAATAGTTGTCCTTGATCTATTTCTACTGATGCGGGTCTGTCGGTGGATACTTTTAATAAAGATTAGCATATGTCGTACCTATAGGGTATAGATGGTCGTTCCTAGCCGACTGTGAGCTTAGAGCTCGTATTGACATATGGGTATCCAATTAGGACTGGATATGGGACTGACTCACGAGGGTCTCCGATAGACATCCTATATAAGCCATCAATGGAGGGTCTTCTCGAGTTGAGTAGTATACGTAGTCTTTTGACCCGAGTGCCACGGTGGACTTATAAGTGATCCACCATACTTTGGGTCCACGCATGTCAAAGACCTTTAATGGTGCGACCGTTGGGGATAGTCCGATGCTTATAGAGTCTGGTGTGTACATATATGGGATCCGTCAGCTCGTATAAGGAGTTCAATATCCAGATGCTTCAAGATTGTATCTCAAAAAGTTTTGTGGCCACAAGCATTAATCCCAGAAAAAAGTTCTGCGAAGGTGGAACAATATGGCAAAAGAGTTTGCACATATTGTTTAATGAGATATGAGTTTGGAGATAAGACATGGATGAGCACTAGGGGATTTGACGGTGATGATCTATATCCCCGCACATCCAGGATATCATGACAGAAGGACTATACGTATGCATTGTAACCTCAGCTTGCATGGTTCAACGTGCTGATTTGTTATATTTGTGACGTGTGCGTGGGGCATTGCTCACAGACTCATGAAATAGTTCTATTTGATGAATCGGGCGTAGGACCTAGGGAGTTCCGCGATATGGAGTGTACTCGTTGTATACTGGGGCAGCATGCCGGATTAAAGTGTTTAATATAGCAATATTCAGCAACACTGCAGGAATACGTGCGTGTCTGTATTTAAGTGTTGAATACAATAATTAGTCAATAATTGTTATTTACTAATTGTATATTAACACCTGGTGCATTGCGGATCATCGGTTGAGTTTACCTAAGTGTGAGTTTGGTGGGACCCACAAGGGATAGACTTGGATTTATTCATGAGGGACAAAATGGTCATTTTATACTTTGATTATTTAATTGTTGAATAATCAAAATATCTCTCTTATTATATTATATAATATATTTTTATATTATATTTTATATTATTATATGTTATTATATATATATTAATATTATATTTTGGGTGCCAAATAGTTGGCACCTATTATTTATATTATATTATTATAATATATATTATATTATTACTTTATATATATTAGATATATATAAAGAAAGCGAGAGAGAGGAAAAGGAGTTTTGGGTGTGTTTTGGCTGTGAAAGAAAGAAATGGAGAGGAGAAGAAGAGAAGAAGAAGAAAAAAAAAGGGGAAAAATGAAATTGTTTTATTTTTTTTTATGCTTCTAATTGAAGTAATAGTGGACTGCTTCAAATTTTCCATTTCTTATTCTTTTGGAGAAAAAGATAAAAACATACACCAACTATTTTGGGGTTTAAGAGTTAAACCCAGTGCTGGATATAAGGCTGTTGTTTTAGCTCACCAAGCCCACTGAGTTAGTGACTAGAACTGCTTGCGAGTTGGTCTCTATGTGGACTCCGATGAAATACGTGGATAACGTTACACGTTGAGATGAGTTCTCAACCTTACTAATATATTAATGCGATTAATATATTTTATTTATTGTGTTTATTGCATGTTTAACGCTTTCACCGCATAGAATTCGTATTTGATATGTATTTTAGGTAATAGACACAATTGTACATACATACACTGTCTTAGATCTACGACAATAGTCACCACTTGAGAAATTGAGGCCAACCCCTAATAAAAAGGATAACCATGCTCAACAGGTTCATCTCCAGGATGTCAGACAAATGTAACCATTCTTCTAAGCGATCAAAGTTAAGAATGGATGATTATAAGGACCAAAACAAACAGAAGCAATGAAAAATCTAAAAGGAATATCTCAAGAAGCCCTTAATTTTATCTTCCCCGCTTCACAATGAAATGTTGTTTTTGTATCTTGCAGTTTCCAAAATAGTAGTAACTATAATATTTTTTAAGGAAGATGAAGGCCAATAAAAATTGGTATTCTACATCAGCAATATACTATTGGATGCCAAAACATACTCACAACCAAGAAACTGATCTTAGCTTTGACTCAGGCAAAAAATATTGCGGCATTACTTCGAGGCTTATCCTGTTATGATGTATGCCTTCTATACTTTAAAGCACTTCTTGTCTACAGTAGACATTATCGGAAGAATCACAAAATTAGCAATATGTCTAACCAACTTAGAGATAGAATACTGGCTGTGGATAATAATAAAATGGTAGGTGATGGCAGACTTCCTACTGGAATATAAATAGACTATAGATGATAATACCATACTTCCTTAGCCCAATGAGGAAGAAAATGCTTGGCAGATGCATATAGATGGATCATTTAACAATAAAAAAATTGGACTAAGAATTAGAATAGAATGCCTAAAAATTCCAAGCTTAGAGTACGCAATATAATTGTTATCTTCAGCTTCTAATAATGAGGCCAAATATGAAGTGCTAATTGAAGGACTTATAATCGCAAAATAACTGATTATTAGGAAATTAAAAATCTATGTAGATTCAACCCTCATGACATCACAGTGGAATGAAGGTTATAGTGTGAAGGAAGGAATGATAAAGAACTATCTCACTTTTAGCTAGCGAAATCGCCAAAAATCTGTAAGAAGTAATAATTAGCCAAATCCTCAGAGGTAGCAACACGAAAGTATATAGATTGGCAAAAGAGGCATCTACCTTTAAGTATAATGTTACCAGAGTCATACCTCTTATAGTTAGAGAGAAGTCAATAATATAAAAAAGAGAAATGGCAAGTGGAAGTAGCAAAACAAAAAGTAGTAATGCAAATAATAGATTCTCTTGCTTAGATAAAGCTATACATTGATTAGCTCCCTACAGAAAAAAAGAAAACTCGTATACTTATAAGCAAAATAGGTAAATTCAAACTCATAGAAAAGGAACTATAAAGGAGGGCAATCTCAAAGATGTACAAGAGATGTGTAACCAAGAAAGAAGGGAAAAGAATATTAGAGGAAGCATATGAAAAGACATATGGCAAACATTTCGGCAGAAGAATCTTAGGCTATAAAATCCTCTAGTAAGGATATTATTGGTTAATGTTAAAGTAGGGCATTCTTAGGGATGCACATGATATGTGTAACCAAGGAAGAAGAGAAGAGAATATTGGAAGAAGTATATAAAAAGACATGTGCCAATCATCCCAATAGAAGAACTTACAAAATCCTATAGGAATGGTACTATTGGCCAATGCTACAGCAGATAGCCAAGGATACTAACAAAATTGTTAGAAGTTTTAAAAGCATATAACAGTCATCCACATACTAGCTAGAGAACTCAATGTTGTCACAAGCCTTCGACTTTTTATCCAATAAATGATGGATATCGTATGGCTTTTACTAGCAACAATTAGAGAAAATAGTTCTTACTAGTGGCAACAAACTACTTCATAATATAGGTAGAAGTGGAGACATGTAGAGATATAACTGACCATGAGGTGAAGAAATTCATCAAGACCAAGATCATAACCAGGTAAGGATGCCGCAAGTACTCATAACAAATAACGAGAAGCAATTCATCAACAGAATAGTCACTTAGTTTTGCTAGACCTATAAAATCAAACATGAATTCTCCTTCCTTAAATATCCACAAGGAAATAGACAGACAAAAATCATAAACAAAACCATCTTCACCATATTGAAAAATAGATTGGAACAAAAGAAAAATAGTGATTGAAAGAACTGTTAGACGATCTTTGAGCATACAAGACAATTAAAGCTAGGTCAACAGGGAACTCCCTTTATGCCCTCGTATATGGAGTGGAAGCAATACTATTAGTAGAGGTTATCATCCTTACTTCACAAATAAAACTAATACAATTAGAGCTAAATGACGAAGCATTATCCATAACAAAAGATTTGGTTGATGAAGCTAGTAAGTTACAGTAATACACAATGTTATATATAAAGAAAAGATGAAGAGACATTATGAATGGAAGATTAGGAAGTGAGAACTCAATGAAGGTGACCTAGTGCTAGGCAAAAGAGTCTTTATACTACAGTCCTTGGACGACAAAGTCATACCCACATTATGAAACATCTTTAAACTTAATAAATTTTATGTGTAAAGGTTTTCCATCCATTTGTCTTATTTCTTTCAAAGTGCATGTTAATTTTTCAGTGACAAATAAAAAGAAGTATCATTTTTATTATTCATAAATCACAATGAAACTAAACTACCAAAGAACCTCTAAAATGAAATTTTAAATTCTTTAGAACGATAGGAATCGACAATTAAGGTGAAACCTAAATACAAAACGCAAGGTTTCCCCTAGAAGCATCACCTTAAAATGTCAAATGCCATTTCCTTGGTTGGGTCCTATTTATTAGGCCGCCCAACCAAATGAAGGTTATGTGCCAATAATATAAAATATTGCATTCTTTAGAAGGGTCATATGTCATAGGCTATCAAACCAAGCGAAGGTATTTGCTTAAAATATTAAATGCTGCCTTCCTTAAAAGGATCGTGTGCCCTAGGTTGCCTAAACAAAGGAAGGTTGTGTGCTCAGAATATCAAATGCCTAATTCCTTAAAAGGGTTGTGTACCTTAAGTCACCCAATCAAAGGAAGATCTGTGTTTAAAATATTAAATTTTGCCTTTCTTAAAAGGATCATGTGCCTTAAGCTGCCAAACCATAAGAAGGTCATGTGCTTAGATTAATAAAAGTTGCTACCTCAAGAGGGTTATGTGCCTTAGGCCACTTATCTAGAGTCAAAGTTTTCACACAAGTATCAACGAGTCACCCTTCTATGAAGGTTATGTGTCTAGACCCGCCAAGGAATAACATATGCTTAGCATAAAAAATTACCTCTATAAAAATAAGATCATTGAATTAGAATATTAGAAACCAACTTTTTGGATTAATACTGCACCTTGGGGAATTCAATTATAGATAGATCACATAATTGGAATAACAAATTACAAGGACCATAAGTTCCAAACACAAAAAAAGAAAAATGATAAAGCTTTCTCATAAATTCACATAACTATATCACACTTTAATAACCTAAAATCACTTTGATAATAGTATAACATACGAAATTTGAATCACTTCGATAACTATATAACATAGGGAAGTCAAAATTAAACTCAGAACTCATATCACACTTCTAACACAAAAAACCATAGAAAAATCTTTATAACTGCACATTATTTCAATTCTATAATCACACATAAATTCACACAACCAATAATAAGAATTTAAACCATAATTATCAATTCATTACATATAAGTATTGTAGATAACATTATCAAATAGTCATACATATTTAAGCTCAAAAGGGTGCATCATAAGATTCAACATCCTTTAAAAGATTACATAAAAAAAAAAAAAAAATTGTTCTAGCATAGTTCCTTAAACAGAGGAACACAAATTAATCTAGAAAAGAAAAAAAGAAAAATAGAGGATCAATTGTCAATCTAATAGAAGAAAGAGAGTTATCCAGCTAGCAAGATAGAGAAAAAAGTGTTAAACGTGTTTTATATATGATGTTATACCCCTCTTAATTTGATAATTGCTCATTTTTAATGTGAATATGTGGCCTTTTATGTGTATTAATGTCATTTTATAGGTTTCAAGTTAATGAAACTATTTGGAATGTAAATTCAAAGAAAACAAGGCGAAAAAAATAAACTAATATGCTACAGTAGATTGCTATAGTAAAAAGCTACAATGCCAATAAACAATATTTTGCTACATTGCTATGCGTCTGGGTGCTAAATCACCCAGGTTTTTGCACCTAGGTGCCAAATCAAGCTATCTTTGGCAGAATGTTTGGAGCTTAGGCGCCAAAAAGTGGCACCTAGACACCACCAGCACTCCAATTTCGTTTTTTACTTTGTGCCCTAATTTTGAAACCCATTTTAAAGCCTATAAGAAGAAGATTAATAGCCTCATTTAGAAGGAAGGAGGAGAGCATGAAATAGAGAGAGAAATAAAGGATTTTAGTGAGAGAAACACATTAAAGCTTGGATTTGGACAAGATTATTGAAGATTGAAGGCTTTCCAAGATTTTTCCAACTAGTTCCTTCTTATCTATACTTCATTTACATTTATTTCAAGTTTTTAATTGTATTTTGTGTTGATTTAAACATGAGTACTTTTATGAACTTTTGGATGGATGTAATTGAATATTTTCCTATGGATTGCGAGATTATATGTTCTAGGGATTGATGAGACTCTATTGAACACTATGTGTTGATGTTATTTTGTGATTAATGACTATTTGATGTTTATTCATTTATGCTTTTTATGTGCTCAATGCTTCTTGTAATATCTAATCCCTATTAATAGTGTAGATACCTAGATTTCGGTATAAAACGATAGAGAAACCGTAAGGTTATCCAATTTCAACCCTATTACAAATATTTTTTTTATGGTGTACATGAGAGGTACTAGACCCAATTTGATAATTTCACAGTTGATTAGGGAGTCGGATAGTCATGGAATATTTTTAGAATTTTTTTATTGGCTTGGAAAAGGAAATTTCAATTTAACACATGGATTTTCATATAAGTGTTATGCATGGACTAGCCTTTATTAAGAAACACAATTCATGTGTTAGGAAACAAACCAATAAGGAATAAGCTCATGGATTGCCAAGCTAAAAAGGGTAATTTGGTTCGTTTGACTACTTTAGTCAAATAGTTAGAAATGGACCAATCATATGCCTTTATTTCTAACTAATGGCATTTTTAAAATTTAGAGTTAGTTGAGGGGTAAATTAAACTTTTGAAAGAGCACTATAAAGGTGGAAGTGTTTAGAAATTTGGCAAATTGAAAAGTAAAACATATTAGAGAAAAAAATGAGTATTCAGCCAAGTGAGGGGGAGCATTTCCAGCAATACAATTTAAGGTTTATTCATGATTTTCCATGTATGATCAAGCTAAGCTCAAGTTCCTAAGGTTAAATAGATCATGCACTAGTAAAAAATTCAAGGAAAAAAGGTAAGAAAAATATTATTTAGTAATGATGGTATATGATTTTTCAAGATTACTTCAATTAATATTTTTGTTTGAATTATTGACTTAGATTTGAGTTGAATTCAAGTGTGGAGCTCAAAAGAGACACCAAACTAAAGGAATTAGTAAGGTATGAATTAGGATTTGGTGTGATTTTGATGTAAAGACTTCAATTGAATGTTATTAGGGTATTAAAATTAAATTGACATGAATTGAATGCCATTGGAATAAGAAATTGAGAAAAGAAATGTGTTGGATGAGAAGGGTGATTTCGGCCACTTTAGGGATTTAGGGTTTGAGTTGTGTATTTATTGAATTGTATTGCATGAATCAACAATGACTTGATATAGTTAACGATAGTTATTGCATGAATCAACAACTTCAGGATTTCCTTCGTTTAACCCCCCTAATCAATAGTGAATTCGACTATGAATCAACAATGACTTGCATTTTGATGAAAGGACGAGGCTTGTAAATGATATCAAATTTGTTCAGCTCATATCATTACCTCATGAGTTTACTTAACATATCTATGTCTTAAATAATTTACCTCAAGAGAAGGTTTAGTCAACACAACAATGGTGGGAGATTAAAAGTAAAGACACATTATCCTAACTGAGATGACCAGTGCCAAAGCAAACTTTTTAGTTAAGGGGTACCTCTTTTTAGCAGTTGCCAACACTTTGCTTACGTAGTAGATTGGTCTCTTGACCAACACTTTTCTTACATAATAGATTGGTCTCTATATTTTATCAGTCTCTTCTTGAAATAGCACTGAGCTGATGGCGATTTTAGACATAACCAAGTACAAAGGGAGCACATTGTTCGGTTAAGGGTTGACTAATAATAAGGGATCCTCCAAGTATTGTTTCAGCTTCTTAGAGGATTTTATGCACCTAAGGGTCTAGGTCATATTTTAATCGGCTTTCAAGGCTTTGAAAAATAGTTAATGATAGTTAATAGCCTTTAGAGGTGAACCTGCTTAATATAGCTACTCTCTCTACTAAAATTTAGACATCTTTGACTGTCTTTGATGATTTCATCTCCCTTATATCCTTGATCTTCTTGGGGTTGGCCTAAATTCCACTTTTTTATTCCACAAACCTAAAGAACTTACCCTCGGTCATCCTAAAAGTGCATTTTTTTATTCAAGTTCATATTATATTTTTGCAACACCTTGAATATTCCTTTGAGATACGAGACATGTTCATTAGTGAGTACTAACTTGGTAATCATATCATTGACATAAACATTCATAATCTTCCTAATTTGGTCTTTGAAAAGCTTGTTCACCAAATACTAGTAAGTGCTCTTAAGCCTAAAAGACATTGTATTGTAGCACTACAGACATCTATTGGTGATGGAAGTTATTTTCTTCTCATCAAGGTCATACATCTTGATTTGATTATATCTTAAAAAGGCATCTATAAAGCTTAAGAGCTCATGCTTTAATGTTACATCAACCAGCTGATCAATCAAAGAAAAGTAAAATTTGTCCTTTGGACAAGCCTGATTAAGATTCATGAAATCTCTGCATATACACCATTTTTTATTCACCTTCTTTACCAATACCACATTTAAGACTAATTCTAGGTATTGGGCTTCTTCGATGAAACTAATTCTTAGCAACTTATCTACCTCGACCTTTATAGCCTCATATCTCTCTTGATTATAGGGCATTCTTTTCTGCTTAAGTGGCTTATGGTTGGGGTCTATGTTTATCTTATGATAGTCAATCCTTAGGTTTTTTCTAAGTATGTCCTCATGGGTTACAAGTAAAGACATCTGCATACTCCTTAAAAAAGGCCACTAGTGCCTACTTACCTCTTTTAGCATTGAGGAACCTATCTTCATGATTTTGGCTGGGTGGTTAGTTGAGATAGGGATTGAAATTAGCTTTTTAGCTAGCTCTACCCTATTCTCTTCCCATTTCTCTCTCAGGTTTAGATTAGTGATGTGATAGCTACGCTTGACCGTGGTTTCATAATATCTTCGGGCTACCTTCTAATCACCTTTGATGATTATAATCTTGCCATTGACTTATAACTTCATTGCTAGGTGGTACATAAAAGCAACAGCTCAAGTTTCCATCAAGAAGAGTTGAGCCAAGATTACATTATAGGTGTCCGACTAATCTATAACTAAGAAGTTAATCATATGGATTACTGGATTCACATACTCACTAATGAAGACAGGTAAGGTGATGGACCCAAAAGGCATTAAATACTCCCTTATGAACCCTACCAATGAAGTGGAGACATAGGTTAACCTCAGAGACCCAATCCCCATTCTATCAAGTGTATCCTCGTAGATGATCTTCACTATGCTCTAAATGTCCACTATCATTCATGCGACCTGTAATATCCAATCTCTATTAGTAGTATTGGCGCCTACATTTTGGTATAGAGTAAACAAGACACTGTAGGATTACTCAATTTTAACCCTGTTAGAAATATTTCCTTTATAGTGCACGTGAGAGATATTAGACCTAATTTGGTAATTTCACACTCGATCGGTGCGCCGGACGACCCTAGAATATTTTTGGAATTTTTCTCTATTTGCTTAGAAAAGGAAATCCTAATTTACTACATGAATTTCCATTTAAGGGTTATGTATGGAACAAGCATTTGTTGAGAAATACAATCCATATATTAAGGAATGGACCAATTAGAAGCAATCTCATGGATTGCCAAGTTGGAAACTCTAGTTAGTTCTTTTGACTATTCTAACTAGATAGTTACAAAGGAACCAATTAAATCTTTTCATTTGAACTAATGGCAAATTAGAAGTTTTGAGTAAGTTGAAGGGCAAAATGGTCAATTGAGGGAGCACTATATATATGTTGGAAGGTTGCAGAATTTTCAAGAGATGAAAAGCAAACACTTAGAGCAAAAGAGAGCAAATTCGTGCAATGGGGGAAGGTGCTGCTATAGTGAAATTTCAATTTTTTTTCATGATTTTTCATGTGTAATCAAGTTAAAATAAGGTTACATATGAATCCCTAAGCTCAATTGAAGCCTCAATTAGTGAAAATTCAAGAAAAAGAGATAAGAAAAGCATTGTTTTATGAGTTTGATAAGTGAGCTTTCAAGAATGCTTAAATTGATGTTCTTGTGTGTATTCTTGGCTTAGATTTAATAGAATTCTAGTGTGGAGCTTGAAGGAGTCATCAATTTGCAGAAATTGGCAAGGTAAGAATTAGGGTTTTTGGTGATTTTGTTGTAGAGATTTCAATTGGTTGTAATTAGGGCTTTAGAATGAAATTGGCTTGATTTTGTTGTAATTGGAACAAGAAATTGAGAAAAGGAATGTGTTGGAACCTAGGGTGAAATTCTGCCACTTTAGGGAAGTTAGGGATTGAGTGGTGTTTTAATTGAGTTGTTGTGTGTAAATGGTGCATATTGTAAATTGAATGTATATGGTTGATGAAAAAATCAAAAATGAAGAAAATGAGACATAATTGTCCATCTTGGAAAGGTGAAGGGCATGTATGTCCAACCAAGTTATAGGGCGTGCAATAATTTTCAGGGCGCCGGATGGTGAGTTAGATTAGATTAAATGACTCCGTAAATAAAAATTGGGAAGTAGTATGCATCCAAACTTTGTATGCCGATTAGGGCATTTAGTAGTTAAATGAGATTCTAGCATTCGATTTGGTTCTAAATATCATTTATGGCGTGTAGGTGAAGATAACCGAAAGCGATAACGGAAGCAAAAATCGGGAGCGAAATTGAGCGTGGAGCGGTTGTGAGTGGAAATCTATAATTTCTTTTACTTTTCATTTATTATGTTTTCGCATAATGAATATGTATGTTTTATGAGCTTTCGATGCATAAACACGATTTATGATCTTGATATATATTCATAGACATGCTTTTACATGTTTGATTTGAGAAACAGTTTTAAAATTTCTGTATTTGTTTTAAAGGCCATTGGTACCCTCAGATTATAGTGGTGATGATTGTATTAGACCTGGCCGGTATATCCCGTGCACATGGGCAGGTCTTGGGGGTGTGTTACTAACTCCAGAAAGTCGGGATGTCGAGTCATGTGAGTCACCCTATGTGTACAGGGTATTGTTTTGCTATATGTATGCGATGTAGGATTCCGCTGCATAGTCAGTGAGATGTCTTGAGATGTCACTATGGGTGCTGCTAGTTGAGGTGCCCTGTGACCTACTCACGTGTGCGGTGCTAGTTGAGTCGCTGCGTGAGTATAGAGCTTTAGGGTTACCATTGGTACAGTTTAGAAAGAAAATGACCGAGCGAGGATTTTACTAGTTTTTGATTTACCGATAGCATTTATATGCACACATCAGTTATTATGTTATATAGATTCTGGATGTGGTTTTCCAAAGATGTATAAAATCTGTTCGGCAAGATTTCAGTAGCATATGATGTTAAAAACCGTTTTACAGTCTTACATCAGTTTTAGAAGCATGATTTCTGCATGAACTTTAGAATTTGCTATCTATACATGATGTTATTTTATTGAAATTTTATTTGCACTCACTGAGTATGCTCATTTTGTACATGTAAATGTGCTAAATAGCACTCTTTACTTTATGCATAGTAGTTGTAGGCATGTATATTTGTATGTATGTTTTGAACCAATAAGAAAAGAATTCGAGATTATGATGATCAATTTTGCTTTTCACGAGTATGCTCATTTTGTGGTTTAAATGAATAATTGAGTTGTGTTGGATTTGATTTGGAAAGGACCGGAGGTCCGAATTGGTAGTATTGAGATGTATTAGAAATAGAAGTGAAATTTCTTTGTAGGTTTTATATGAATTTTCCGAAAAACAGGAGAAACTCTGTCCGTTTTTTTTTAAATTAAGATGTCATTTTCATGTATATTACAAGACCTTCTCAGTAGTAGCAAGAAATAAAAAGGGGTTCGTCTCGCAGAATTTCTCAAATTATCCAGTTAGGTCAGAGGAACTTCCGTCGGGGTGCCCGATAGGGCCGCTGGGATCTATAGTAGAGGGTCTCGGGTCGGGTCCTGTCACGACCTCATTAGTGTCAATCTTTAAGGTGACTATTAGCCCATCATTATAGGGGAACATTATTCACCAAAATCTTCCTCAGTAAAAAAGATAGGTGTATATAGAGGATCTGGCTTAGAAAGAGCGAGGTGCATAATATGGATTTGCATTACTTCCATCATAATCCCCATGGATTTTGAAAAATATAACTCGTTACTGCTCTTTTAGAGGTCTCTGCCCTAGTCAAACTTTTTGAGATAACATTAACCTTGGAGCCCTATTTTAGAGTAGGCTTCTCATATTTATCTTTATACTCAGCATTGGAATTGCGTTGAGCAATTCTTACCTTACTAAGGAACTCATTCAGTAGATTAATCCTTATTGACGTCTCTTGAGTTCAATGTTCCTTTAGCCCAAGGACTTCAGATACTTATCCTTTTGCTCATCTTAGCCCAAAGCATCCTTACATACTTGAGAAAGATACTCTGATACTTAAATCAAAAGGAGAAAGATTAGAGTGTTTGGTTAGTGAGAAAATATTAAATAGAACATTAATTTGAGTTGAAAATATTTTAGAGAGATTAAAGGTATGTGTAACTTCATGTATAACAAGAAAGAGAACTTCACTTTTTTATAAGAAGAGAATTGAAGGGAAAAACACGAGTTTCTCTCTCTCATTCTCTTTTTTTTTGTTGGATGGGTGTGCTTGCTTATTTACCTTTGGATTAAACATGTTACTTAAAAACTTTGTTTGAGATGTTTCTAGAAAAGGATTGAGTGTAGCTGATCTTACTTATGCGCTCTGGTTGAAAGGGCAAACCTTTTACAATCTACCATTGGATGGATGCACTTACTTTCTTACCCTTGGATCAAGTACATCCCTTCAAAAGTTTGTTACAGTTGTGGTAGAATGCATCAAGTCCTATTTGAGAGCATTCTACTAGGGAAAGGTTCTTCTATGACATTGTTTACTTGGAATCCTTGCATTTGGTTTCCTTTTTTTTTTTTGTTGTTGCATTTTGGACATGTGACATTATGCTACTTAGACCATCGAGATTTTGGCCCAATAGATACCCCCTCAACACCTAGATAAGTGAAGAATCATGATCGTTCCCTCCAGTATCTTTAGAGTTCTATTTTTTTGCTTCCACTTTGATATCCCAATGCCACATGTCCTCTTTTTAGGTTGCGACTTCCTATTTCTCTCACTTTTCTGTATGCTTAGGGATGTCACATCTCTTTGAATAATTATGACATTTATACCTGAAGGTTGTATAATTTTCCAATATATATATATACTTATTCAGCCATTTTTTCCTTCATTTTTCATAAAAGTAAAAAACACTCGAGCTTTTCTTACTTTTAGGTTTTCATTTCATGTTTCTCACAAAAATACCAATTTTCCTTTCCTAAGTTAGAAAAAAGAAAACACAAAATGGTTAGAGGTCTAGATGACTTATTTATGGAGGAATTAAAGGCAATCTTTAAGATTTTTAAAGTCGTTGAAATCAAGCCTTTCTTAGAGAACGATGACAGAATAAACCCTCAAATAGTGGAGCAAGGCAAGCTTCCCTTGTTCCTGCATCACATGGATTATTTTTGGTTTCTCATTCCCTTTATGATTTTAGAGTTCTTGGATGTCACTTTGCTTTCTCCATTGTAGTTTCATCCCAATGTATTCCATATGCTTCAGGGGTATGCCTTATGAATCATATGATGTCACCTCCCTACTTCCTCTATTTTTACAATATCTTTTCATGCTACAATTTTACGTATTCCAAGATTATTTATTTTTGGGCTCCAAAGTCTAAAAGGAAACTCATCAGGGGTTTCGAGGCCAAGAAGGTTAATTTAACACAAATCTAATTATTTTAAATGAGATGTGGAGGCAGCCTAGCTTCCTGTTTACTATTTATAGCATTTTTAGAAATTTCAACTTTCATACTTCTCTTTCATTGATGTTTGTCCCCAGCCACGGATGCTTCCTGTGGAGGAATTTTTGTGAAAGAGACATTTTCTATCATAGCTTACATCTTTCTAAACTTATCAATCGTTACACTAGTCTTCAAGGATTTGACACTTCCCATGTGCCAGACGTACGAGGATGGTGTTGGGGATCTCGAGTGTATGATATACGAGTGTATATGTAATTTCACAAATTACAACATATAGCGGAAGCATGTTACAAATATACCCAATTTAACAAATTGAACATATCTATCACATATATATGCAAGTATAACAATTATACAACATAAACATGATGAACAATATTATATTATAAAATAATGTAAAATAACTCACCTAATGAAGGTAGCTTTACAAAATTCTTCAAGTCCTCCAACAATCCATGTCTAGAGCTCACCTTGAAGTATATGTTGAACAATTTTAGTCCATAACTTTTGGTGGGATTAAGGAGCTAGAATGGTAGCTTAATCTTAGAATTTTTAGCAACTTATATTCAAACTCTTTTGAATATAATTTTGTTTCTCAAATGGAGATGGTAAATATTTTCTATACAATTCTTGTATTATCTAGAAATATTTAACATACAACTCTTCTATATTAATCTTAGAAATAATTTCTATATGAGATTAACTATGGTGAACAACTCTTGTCATAATTATTAATCTCTTTCTCCATTTGTTTTTGTTCATAATAATCCATCCATGAGAGAAGAAGATGAAGAGAAGTTCTACAATTTTCAACACTTGAAAAATGAACAAAAACCAAAATTCTCTCTTACCTCTTTTTCTCTTCCTTTGCCAAATTCTTCACAAGAATTGAATCAATAATTCAATTGTTTTGCAAATCAATTTTGTTATTCAACATTTTGATTAAACAAAATTAAGTGCTCCACTAATTTTATTGTTGGTCTCCCACTTAGAATTAATTTAACCAAGCACTAGAATAATGGCCACCAAAATTAATTTTTACCTAACAAATATAATTACTATAATTATAATGGATAAATAAATGGCCAACATTTAGGTCCCTCATTGTATTAAAATACAATGCCATGATCTATATATGTTATAATATTATCTAATAATATATAATTTAATTATTCAAAACAATTTTGAATAATTATTTTTTACTTTACTAATTTTTACTACTAAGGGTAAATGGTAAAAAGATAAAATTAAATCATGAAATAAATTTTGCCACTTGTCAATATTCTATTAATTAACAACCCTTGTTAATTAATTGAGTGATTTACTTAACAATTAAGTCTTGACAAATGTACATCCCAAGGGATCCCTAACTAATTATTCTATTTTGCTGAAATTTATTGGATCGAACTATTTAATCCAATCCGCTACCCCAGTGCTCAACGAGTACACTTCATATTGTGAGACTCTTTAGGTCCACACCTAATTTGTCATATAGAACTCCTCCATACGTCCGTGAACAATGTCCCACACACACGTTACGGATATTACAAATTAGCGCGTTAGACCATGCAAGTTGAGGTTATTGCATATTCGTATAATCCTTCCATCATTTATATCCTTGAAGAGCAGAGATATAGATCATCACCGTCAAATCTCTTATTTGCTCAATCATGAACTTATCTCCAGATTTATATTTCATAAACAATATCCACAAACACTTTTGTGATATTGTTTATTCCTTCGGAATATCTTTTCCAAGGTATATACTTGCGGCCATAAGTCTTTCTGAAATACAATCTCGGAGCATTAGGATATACAACCCACTTATATGAGCTGACGGATCCCATATCTACACACACCAGACTCTATGAGCATCGGACCATACCCATCGGTCAGACCATGAAAGGTTTCTGATATGTGTGGAACCAAAGCATGGTGGATCACTCACAAGCCCACCGTGGCGCTCAGGTCAAAGGACGACAAATACTACTTAACTCGGAAGACCTTTCATTGATGGTTTTATGAGATGTCTATTGGATGTCTTCGTGAGTCTGTTCAATATCCAGTCCTTACTGAATACTTGCATCTCTATACGATCTTCCTACTAAGCTCATGGTTTGCTAAGACTAACCATCTGGACCATCCAGACATAGACATACACTAATCTATATTAATAGGTTCTACCGATAGACCTGCATCGATGAAATTAGATCAAGAACATTATGTTTGAGAACATACTTGCATATGACATTTCCTAGCACCATCTGCAACTCCTTGCAGCTATGTCATTACTAATATATTCGCAGGTCATTGTCCCATTTTAGACAAGGCTCTAACTCTTTAGATTTCGCTAATTCTTATAAACTTACTAACTTTTAGTACCACTAACTCTTAGTGTTTATAACTATTAGCGTTGCTAACTCTTAGCCCTGGTCTAAACTTTTTTAGATCAGATCTGAACTCCTTCAGATCATACAATGTCTGAAACGTTACAAGCATCTTACCATTTAATAATATATAATATTAACTATTTTATTAAAAATAATAATTGTATAAATACTATCACTATATATTTATACACTATGAGATGGCACGTAAGCACAAATCCCAACAAATAGTATATTGACCATGTCTTCTTTTGATCTCAACACTTAAGTTCTTAATGCTTATGTCCCTTTCAGCTGTGCCGTTCTTCACCATAATTTTATGATAGGTGAATTCCTTTCCTAAGATGTTCTCTTTCCATTTGGGGTTTAATAAGATGATTGTGAGGCTATCTATTATAATTTTATTTATAGTGAGATTTTTCTTGTTATATATGAGTTTATATTTTTGTCATTTTAACTTCCTCCGTTATGGTTTCTTACATATTTGTGTCTAATGTTTGATTCCTCATTGCAATTCATGAAACTAATCATTGCTTCTTTTCCTTAGAAGGTACGACATCTACATGTATTTGTTTTTCCTTTTTTTCATTCTTAGATTTTTCTTCCTTTTAGATTAAATAGCCTTGACTTCACAATTTTGTCTTACAGATGTCCCCATTATAGATTTTAAGGACTCGAGCCCTTTAAGTTCCTCGAAGAGCCCAGATTGTCATGCCCTTCAAAGAAAGACAAGATCGAGAATATAGGTTGGTTACAGTGCTTCTAGTCCTTCATATAAGCTAGTTGCATGCCCCTCGGCCTACTCCTAGAGGAAGAATATCTTATCCCCCTAGGTTTATGAAATACTGATAGTTCAAGTCTCATTCTACACTTTAGCATAATTCTGAGCTAGCTTTTTACGTAAGCTAATCTAGATATGATTTCGCAAATGACTAGTGGAAAATGAGAACTAGAGAGATCCTAATTATGGATTAGGGTAAATAGTGAATTTTGGTAGTTTTACTTGTGTTATGGATGCATTTCTATTTTTTTGATGGTTTATTACTTTACAGGTGTTGCAGTATAGTAGTGTGTGGATCGTTGTGTATTTTAAAAGGGACTTAATGAGGGAAAATATGAGGTGGAAGCTTTAAAGAAGTAAATATCTAACATGCAAAAAGGATCCCTTTTACAGAGGAGTCAACTAGATTTCAAGGTCCAATTCCCGCCACCTAGAGAAGGAGAATTTAAGGTTACAAAAGTCAGTTAGAAGGCAGTTTAAATGGCACAAATCCTTAAGTTAGATAAATAACTAATTGCAATTCTAATTATCTTCATTTAGTCCATCATTCTTCCTCAAAGACAATCACCATATATGTGTGTGTATAAGTAGCAAGCAATAGCTAAAACCATACTTTGATTTACTTTATACTTTATTTTGTACATAAAAGATGATGTATCGACATTTAATTTGTATAATGACACTTCCATATGCTTGTTTGTACTACTACTCTCCACTAATGTAAAAAATCACATGTCTAGGGATCAAGTTAGGACTTTACTTAACTTGTAACGCAAGGCTAAGGTCAAGGTAGGATAAAATGATAAAAAATTTAGGTTAAGTCACACCATGAACACTCACACTTTACCTATAAACCTCTTGATATTTTTTTCCTTATATTACTTATTCCCCTAAACTTATTATGTTTCCCATATTTCTTTTTAACCTTTACTATTCAAAGCATTTCTTCTTTTTCTTAAGCTGAGGGTATTTTTCTTTCTTTTTTTTGGAATACCCCTAAACTTAGATTGACAAATACCACCTAAACTTATTTTTCTCATATCACTACAACCTTTTTCTTTCAAGAGTATTTCTAAGAAAATGCAAAGTTTATGGTGTTATGGGTAAATATTTAGATAAGTAAACTTTAAGTCTTAAGCTTGTGATATGGTTAAACTAAAGAATGGGTAATTAGGCACAAAATAGGGTATTAGGGATAAATATACAATAAAAGGTAGGCTAGAAAGGCTCAATCGGTCCAAAGATGGCCTAATATCACTTTTCTATTCATGTGTTTTCTAAGATTTTGCCTCAAGTAGTAATTAAAGACAAGTTCTAGAGTATCGATCTTCGAGACTTAAGTGTACTCTTTAAAGCATAAGTATATCTAAGTAATAGTTATAACTATTCATGCTTATAAAGTGCTAAAACAGAACGGTGATTATAAATAAGGTCGAACTTATTTCTAAACTTAGATAATCAAAATTGTCTCAAGTATCTATCATTCCCTATGGATTTGTAAAAAAAATAAATTTAACCATGTATTTGTTTTTCTTATCATATACTAATAATCATCTTAATAACTTAACAACTAAAAGTTTAAAAAAAAAAAAAACCCATAAGACAACAATTCAAATCATGCAGCAAAATAAACACACAAAAAATATTTTCCACCCCTCAACTTAAATTAAACATTGTCCCCAATGTCGTAAAATAAACTTAAGCGTAAGAGAAACTCCCTTAGTAAAAGAAGTTGAAGCAATATAGCGTTGTTGTATAATGATGTGACTGTGATGTCTTTTGCTCTATATGCTTGCAAATGCTCGTGCTGCATTCCTTGAGTGTTTAACTTGCTGTTTTATTCCTAAAAAAAATAAACTAACATAACTAAAACTAAAAATAAGCAAATAAAAATAAAATTTACTTAGGTTGCCTCCCAAGAAGTGTTTGATTTAATGTCATCTCTTTTTTGACTCATGGAGGATCAAATTGCATGTCAACGGTATTGCGCATATGGAACTTCAATATATGTCTAAGACCATTCCTATTCCTCTTCTTTGACTTCCATTGCTTCATAAATGTTTTTTGTAGATACGGTCTCACCCTCTTTGATTTGAGCCTTACCGGAAAGATTTTAATCTTAGACTGAAATATTACACCTCGTTAGCCGGTATTAATCTGCCTCTCTATTATTTTGCCATGCCCCTTCTTCTTTTTTAACTTGCACAGTTTTGTATGAGTTTGTAGTTGAAAGGCTTTCATTAATTTTACTTTAGGGGGTGATGGTGGATCTTCAGGAATTACCATGTCAACCTTGAAACATTGAGAGATATTGCTAGAAAAGTGCTGATGTTCAAGGCTTTTCTCTTGGAGTCTTTGTGGGAAAGGTGGTTGTGGAATATAGGGATTGTCCTTGCTTTGAAATGCCACTAATTCTTTTTCTTCGGTAGTTGACTCATTTTCTTTTGTCTTTGTTGCTCTATTATAGTTTTTCTTACTTTGAGACGTTTCAGCAGCTATTGGCAATTCTTGTTTAGTCTTTAAAGTGATTGCTTGGCATTGCTCCTTATTTTATTTTGGATTCACCTTTGTGTTATTAGTCAATGGGCCTTGTGGATGATTGTTTAATAATGTGGCTAATTTGCTCACTTGCATCTCTAACGTCCTTAAAGAGGCTGCTTGAATTTGAAAGCGGGAATCTTTCTACTTTATGTATTGCATAAATATCTCCTTTAGGCCTAGTTTCTCTTCAATCTACTGTTGAGGTTGTGTTGGCATGCTATGAGGGTTTACCCAATTTAAATTGTAAAAGTTGGTGTAAGGATTGTGTTGTTGTACTTAATAGTCATCCATGTAGTGTATAGGCTCCATACATTGGCCATTTAGATGGTTCTCACCATAAAAATTACAAGTGATGGGTTGTGTCTTAATAGCATTAGCTTTAATGGCATCTAAATTTTTGGTCAATAGGTTGATTTGTGCAACTAGTGAAGTAAGTGCCCTTTCATTATATGTGTTTGTAATTCTTCATGGGGTTGCTTTCTCTACTAGCCATTGATAACTATTGGATGCCATCTCCTCTAGCAGGTCATATGCTTCGTCAGTTGACTTGTTCATTAGTGCTCCACCTACTGCAGCATCTATTATGATCCTCAATTGTCCCATTAAGCCATGATAGAACGTATGCACAAGTAACCACTTTGGAATCACATGATGTGGACATCTCCTCATTATATCTTTATACTGCTCTCATGTTTCATAAAGTGTTTTTGAGTTATATTGCATGAAAGAAGTGATGTCATTCCTCATCCTTCTGTCTTGGCTGGTGGAAAGAATTTAGATAAAAATTTCTAGGCCATGTTGTAGGGGATTTACTGTGTACAGGTGTATGCATGTGCTAGTGTGTTTATTATAAAATACGCATCTAATATATATTTTAGCGCAGTAGAATTATAAAACATATAATTAACACACTGATCATATATTTATCAAATTAATAAATAAACGATAAAATTGAGAAATTACCAGTACGTGTAACGTTTTACACATTTTGCTTCAGAGTCCGCCTGAAGTTGTACTCGGTGTCAGTTCTAGTTATCAACTTGGTGGGCTTGATAATCTAAAACAACAGCTCCTGAATCCAATGTAGGATTAACTTTTATTTCCAAATGGCCGATTCTTAATCTTGCCCTTTGTTTCTCATAATGATAAAGAAGAGAATTGGAAGCAACAATTGCTTCTCCAAGAAAAGAGCATGAAACGAAAATAAGAAAATGAAATAACCCTTTAATTCACTTTCTCTCAATTTTGCTGACCCATTTTCGTTTCCAATTTCACATATATATATATATATATATATATCTCTCTCTTTTTCATTAAAAAATAATATCACAATATAATATTAATAAACATGCATTGTTGGCAAAAAAATAATAATAATAAATTAAAATAATAATATTATATATATAATGCATGACAACTATCATGCATTATATATATTATATTATTATTCATATAATATTATAAAATAATATATTTTATTAGAGATATTTTATTATTTAATATTTAAATAATTAAAGTATGAAATAATTATTTTACCCCTCATAAATAGTTACAAAGTATACCCTTTAGCGGGTTCCATTAAATTTCACACTTGGGTAAACTCAACCGAGAGTTCACAATGCGTCACGTGTCATTTTACAATTAGTGAATAAAAATTATTGACTAATCTTTGTATTTAACACTTAAATACACACATACACGTATTTTTATAGTTACGTTGGATATTACTGGATTAAATAATTTAATCCAGTACTCTGCCCTAGTGCACAACGAGTACACTCCATATCGCGAGAATCCCTAGGTCCACGCCCAAATCGTCAAATGAAACTATTCCATAAATCCGTGAGCCATGCCCCACGCACACGTCACGAATATTACAAATCAGCGCATTGAACTATACAAGTTGAGGTTACAACACATATATATAGTCCTTCCATTATATATATCTTGAATGTGCAGGGACATAGATCCACACTGTCAAATCTCCATATGCTGATCCATAAACCTATCTCCGAAATGGTATCTCAATTGAACAATATGAACAAAGCTCTTTGCCATATTGTTCCACCTTGGCGGAACTCTTTCCTAAGATTAATGCTTGTGGCCACAAGACTTTCTGAGATACAGTCTCAAAGCATCTAGATATCGAACTCCCTGTACGACCTGAGGGATCACATATCTGTACACACCAGACTCCATAAGCATCGGATCATACCCAACGACACCCAGCGATCACACCATGAAAGGTCTGTGACATACGTGGAACCAAAGTATGGTGGATTACTTACAAGCCCACCATGGCACTCAGGTCAAAGGACCATTCAACTCGAGAGGACCCTCTATTGAGGGCTTACATTGGGTGTCTATCAGAGGCCCTCGTGAGTCTGTCCCATATCCAATCCTAACTGGATACCCATATATCAATACGAGCTCCAAGCTCACGATCAGCTTGGAAAGACCATATATACCATATAAGTACGACATATGTTGATCTATAGATAAAGGTATCTACTGATAGACCCGCATCGGCAAAAATATATCAGGGACAATTATTCGAGAACATACTTGCGCAGCTTGCATTTTCTGGCACCCGATTGTAACTCATACAACTATGCAATTACTAGTATATTCCCAAGTCTATGTCCCATTATAGACAAGTTTCCAACTCTTGAATCTGCTGAGTATTATAACCAACTAACACTTAACTGTGCTAACATTTAGCATTTATATTTCTCAGCATGACTAACCATGAGCCCTTATCTAAACTCCTTTAGATCTAATCCAAACTCCTTCAGATCTATAACGTCTATAACATTACATTGCAGAATACCATATAAATGAGTATTAGTGATTTAATGGGAATGTACACCTGTATAAATATATAAGTATTTATACATTCAGGAATGGCACGTAAGCACTGACCCTAACAATCTCCCACTTGCACTAGTGCTATTTTTGATGCATTTCATACACATCGACTCTACGTGTTTCATAAACACTTTTAGAGTATGGCCATAGAATGTAGGTCCGCTAAATTACTTATAGAATACTTCTACAAATAATCACATCTCTTTAAGCCAAGATTCTTCTAGTTATATAAGACTCCTTTCAATATGATTAGAGTACTAGTGTCCTCTTAGTACCTCGGCTTGTATAATGGCCTAGTTTTGTCGCAAAATAATGGGATAGGATCCATCTGTTTTAAAACTCTTCCAAAGCCAGTGACAAAGCTAAGAATCCTCACTGTCGCTTCCGCTGCGCTTTCAAGAAATCAGCAGTGAATCCCAGTTTGGTGCAATTCCAACTCCCCTAGTACTAATGAGAATTAACACATTCTCAGATGTAGACTCTCTATCATCTAAGTCAAACTCAAAGTTTGACTCTGTGCGTCTTCTCATTTGTAAGTTACTTTCTCCATATTTGAGAAACTTATCCTTTGTACCCTCATGGTACCTCGGGATATGTTTGACTACCATCGAATGGTGGTCACCTAAATCAGACTGAAACCCACTCATAACTCTTACAGCCAAACTGATCTCAGGTCTCAAACACATCATAGCATACATCAATCTCTGAAGAGCTGATGTATCTGGTGTGTTGACACTCTAACTCTCTCATCTTTCATCTGCAGAGGCACTCTCCTCAAAAGATACACCAGGTCTATTGATGTGAAATAATTTGGGAGAGTCCTATCAGCTTCCTAGCTCTATCTCTATAAAGCTTTATACCTAGTATAAAAGAAGCATCTCTTAAATCCTTTATGAAGAAATTCTTACGAGTTACTTCTGACTGATTATATCATTCTAACATCAATTTGAATGACCAATATGTCATCAACAAAAAGCATTAAGAAGACTATCATACTCTCACTGACCTTTCATGCATACTGGACCAGAAGTCTGGCTAGACGTAAAACCTTTAGGCTATTCCATGAATATCGCTTACTCAAGATATCTATTTCAAAATGCCTTCCTCACATCCATTTGCCAAACCTCAAAGTGACAATGTGCTGCAAGAGCCAGTAATATACTAATCTATTTTAGCATCAATATTGGTTCAAAGGTTTCCTCTTAATTGATCCTAGATCACTGAGGATTATCTTTCTAAAACCAATATAGGGTCTAAAAGGTCTCTACCTTCCTTCCGGCTCCCACTACCTCTTTTAAAACCCTTTACAACCAATGAGAACATTTCCCACGGGTAGTTAAACCAAGTCCCAGACTTGATTCTGATGCATTTAATCAATGTTTATTTTTATGGCTTCTTGCTGCTTGCCTAATCGATGTCTAACATCGGCTCCATATAGATCAAAGATGATATTTTTTACCACGAAAACTCCAAGTTCATCTCTAGGCATCATCCATACTTAAAAGGTGATTTAGACATCCTTTCTGACCCATTTGGAGAGTGTGCTAAAAAGGTATTGCTTAATTGAGTCTGAGTTCCCATTCTTGGTTCATTGATTATTAGATTGACTTTACCAAGTACAATCTTTCTATGATTCCCACGATCTATGAGAAACTCTTTCTCTAGAATAGTAGTCTACCAAGAAACGAACACATTTCGCTTCTCTAAATCATAGAACTAGTATCGTATTGTATTTATAGAATATACAATAAACCTATACTTGTACCTCTTCGGTGTTGTTTATCCTGCTAAGTAACTCTTATAAAACAAGATACCCTGTTGCGTAAATCTTACGTAAGTAGGACAACCCCAAGTCTTAACTTATTTAAAATACTACTTCCTTTCTCTTTGTATCTCATACGAATAGAATGAACAGCTTCTAATGGAACTCTGCTAAATATGCAGTTGTATTTGAAGCATATTCTTACAAAGATAGGTAACACTCATTATCAATCGAACAATATCTGATAAAGTCTGATTCCTCTTTTTTGAAACATCATAATGTTATGAAGTAACCGGAGGACTATAATGAGTGAAAATCTTATTCTTTCTTAAACAACCGTAAATTTTGCTGTTAATGTACTCACTACCTTGATTTAATCGAAGGGATGTGATGTATATTCTAGTATGTTTAGTCATTTTCATGAATACATTATCCATAAACTAGTTAAGTTTTTTTAGTCAGATTGGGAATCCAACCATCCTTAACCAGATGGATAAGTGTCTCACGTCTATATGACCTAAACTCATATACCACATCTCCGTATTATTTAAGGATTACGATCTACAAATATTTCTAATTATATATAATGTCTATTTATTAACTGACATTCAACTAATAAAACATTATACTAATTATGCAATGTAACTATTATATTGCATACAAGAAGTAAGTCAAGTTACCCAACAATTTGGACCTGAAAGAAATCACCATTGTTTACTCTCAACTTTACTTATACAAGCTGTTGCATTCTAGACTCTCTCAATCCCTGCAACATATTGCAGATATGAGAGGGACGTGCGGTATCTCATACCCAGCTTGAACTGGTATCTTATGCCCTAGAAATGTCTATGTTTGTCAAACACAAACCTGTAGGAGTCTTCTTGACAATTATAAGGCTTTTAGGGTAGATGGATTTCAAATACCCAACCTTACTGTAGTGGAAACACTTTCTATCTATACGCTCTGTTGTTGATCTTTGGATAAATGTTACCTCTGAGGATTTATCCTAGGTATCTACCTTATCTTCTTCTCCTTACACATCTGGTCTTACCAGATATACTTTGAGTAAAAGATAGAGCACCATTCACAAAGAAAGTCACTCTTTCTCTATTTAATCCTCTGGAGAGGTGTTATCAGAAATACCTTACAGCAAAATTTGATCAATAATAATCCAAATTTTCTTTAATCTAGAACACTTCTGAGATTCATCCAATGGTTAGAGTAATTTTTAGTACCCTTGAGTTGGATTACATCAATTATGTACACCAACTAGTTCGTAGTGACTATTAAACTTGACAGGCCAAGATAACAGGAGATGTAAGCAGAATGATTATTAAATCGCTAATGGAACGTTTTAAATCATGGGTATACTAATTATATATTTTTCGATTTAAAACGTCATCCTACTGCTTTATATAATCCCAGTAATCTCTCAAATGGGAAGACGATAGTTTAAAATCTTTTAAACTATATTGTGGGAAGTAGATTCCATTGAAATTTAATCGAGCCTCACGTTGTAGCAATATTGGCCTTTGTAAACCCAACAAGTAGACAACAATTGTCAATTGCATCTCATGCAACTCTTACCACTTGATTCTAAATACACTTTATCCTCACGTTGTAGCAATATTGGGTAAGTATATTTCAGATTAACTTGTCAATGATCAAATATATGCTACTGATACTTGTTGGGTTTGTGTTGAGGTTGGGCGAATTTACTTAGGGTTCTTGCATGTGGGTTTGTGTTCATCATACAAACAATATACATATCTCATACATACATGTGCACAGCGGAAGATTGAATACAATGAACACAGAAAATAACATTTGATTAATCTGAAATTCGAGATTGAGAAATATCACCAATGAAGCCTTTGGATTAATTTTCTTTGAAGTCCACCATGAAATGAATCTTTGATCAATTCTAGCAATCAACAAGGGTGGGTTTGATTGTCTAGAATGGCAGCATCTTAATCCAGCATTTGTGTTTAACTCTTAAACATTTTTCAAAGTTAAACCATTTAACTTAATTAAATTTGTTTTTCCTTTTATTCAACTCTTGAATAAATAAAACAAATCTTGTTTTTAGTTATTACATTTAGTAACCATTAATTCAATTTGTTTTGTTGTTCTAACACTTAAAACACAAAACAAACAATTTCAATTTCTCAAATTGAATTGGCTCCCAAAATGCAAAACCTAAAAAACTAAATCCTTTTTCAATTTCAATTTCATTTCACTTTATATACAAATGAATTAATTCCAAACTAATTTGAATTTCATTTGCATTTCATTTGGCTTAACCTAACCTTAGTTAACATTTAACCTTAGTTAGATTATTTTAACTTAACCTTTAAGTTAATAAATATTTAATTAATTTAACCATAGTTAACTAACTTAACCATGGTTAGGTTAACCTTTACTTAACCTTTAAGTAAGGTTAACTTAACTTAACCACTTGGTTAACTTTTAACCTTAGTTATGTTAAATTAATTTATTTAACAATTAAATAAATAAATATTTATTTTAATTATTTAACAATTAAATAATCATAAAGTGAAATTACTATTATATCCTTACTCGGTTACCTAGTTAACCTAAAGTGGGTCCCACCAATTTAACCACATGCTTTAGTTAACGTAACCTTAGTAATTGCTGAATTATACTGTATTGAACAATTCAATACGGTATACTGCCCAAGTGCTCAAAGAGTACATTTCATATTGGGACTCTCTAGGTCCACACCCGATTTGTCAAATGGAACTATTCCATTAATCCGTAATCGATGCCCCACGCACACGTTACGAATATTACAAATCAGCGTGTCAGACCATACAAGTTGAGGTCATAACGTATACGTATAATCCTTCCATCATTTATATCCTGGATGTGCGGGGATATAGATCAGCACCGTCAAATCCCCATTTGCTCATCCATAAACTTATCTCCAGATTCGTATCTCGATAAACAATATACGCAAACACTTTTGCTATATTGTTTAACCCTATGGGAAACTCTTTTTCCGGGTTTATGCTTGTGGCCACAAGACTTTATGAAATACAATCTCGGAGCATTGGATATACAACTTACCTACGTAAGCTGACGGATCCCGTATCTACGCACACCGGACTCCATGAGCATCGGACTATACCCAGCGACACATAGCGGTCAGACCATGAAAGGTCTCTGACATATGTGGAACCAAAGCATGATGGATCACTCACAAGACCACCGTGGCGCTCAGGTCAAAGGACCACGAATACTACTCAACTCGAGAGGACCTTCCTTTGACGGTGTCATAGGATATCTATTGGGGTCCTCATAAGTCTATTCAGTATCCAGTCCTGACTGGATACCCGCATGCCTATACAAGCTCTAAGCTCATGGTCAGCTAAGAACAACCATCTGAACCAGTCAGATATAGACATACACTAATCTATATAAAGTGAATCACTGATAGACCCGCATTAGTGATTATAGATCAGGAACATTATGTTTGAGACATACTTACATAATGATATTTCTTAACTCCTATTGCAACTCTTTGCAACTATATCATTACAAGTATACTCTCAGGTCTTTGTCCCATTATAGACAAGGTTCTAACTCTTTAGACCTCGCTGATTCTTATAACCTGCTAACTCTTAACAGTGCTAACTTTTAGCATTTATAACTCTCAGCTTTGCTAACTATTAGTTCTGATCTAAACTCCTTTAGACCAGATCTGAACTCTTTCAGATCAAACAATGTCTCTAATGTTACAAGCATTATACCATATTAATATGATATTAACAATCTTTATTCGAAATGTTTATTGTATAAATATTAACAATTAATATTCATACAATATTGGAATGGCACGTGAGCACCAGCTCCAACAATACTGCCCTCACATTGTAGCAATATTGGGCAATACATTCGAATATATTTGCCTTATCTCAAGTTTAACCGGTATAGTTCAAGTCCAACCAACCAAGTTCTTCACGCTGTAGCAATATTGGAAAAATACTGACATGACTCGTCTAACACCGTATTGACAAGACGAATCAGAATAAAATATTATCTCATAATGTAATATTCTTCAATCTGATTAAGAGAGATTTTTGTATATCCTTGGTCTCTATTCTTCTAGGGAAGATGATTCTCAATTAATTAATTTTTCTATGTAAGCACAATTAACCCTCACCAATAAGGCTCTCATTGTGGTTACCAACATAAAAATTAATTTCGACCTTTTTGTCAGACTGTGTGGGGCCCACTAACCCTTTTAGTCTAACCAGCACCAGGATCACCATTCCCCACTAGTCAGGCACTGGTGGCTGATGGGTACAAGGATGAACCTCTAAAGGCTTATAAGGCCTCCATGGAGATGGGGGCGGGGGTTCGAATCCTTGGGGCGCAGGTAACCTAAACTAGTTTTGTGGGTGCGCCAGTGCCTGAGTAGTTGTGACTAGTGGGAGATGGTGATCCCGGTGCTGGTTAGACTAAAAGGGTTAGTGAGCCCACACAGTCTGACAGTATCATCGTCCTATAATTCTAGAAAGCCTGATCATAATATTGTCCGGTCTTTAGGGCCTTACGTATCACCGTCCCATACATCTAAAAGTATTGATTGCAACATTGTTCAGTCTTCGGGGAATTACGTATCGTCGTCCTATACATCTAAAAGGCCTCGCAATCAATATCAGTGCATCCTCATACATATTACATAAGCTGCCTACTAAGAAAATAGTGAGTTTAAGTATATAAAATATATCACATTGACATATTTCAATTCAAAAGCTTTTTTTCTTAAACACATTTCATTTGAAAGTTCACTTTCATTAACACGTGTATGTCATGTATGTCCATGCTCAATATCAATGCTCACATTCATAAACATATGACTTTCACATTTTCATATCAAAATAAACTTGGCATGATATAAACATATTTCAAATCATATTTTTAAAATCATGCACAAACATATACTATGTTCATTTTGATTCTAGTAAAATTTTAGTGTACTTATCTCTCCTCAATCATATAAAAACGTTTAATCTCCTTAACCTATCAATAGAGATTAACCCCTTTTATAAGCATCACTATTCACACAAAACACTTAAAATAGCTCATAAAGCTACGCCAATTACACTTATCACATCAAATTGATTTAATGACTTTGTTTCTCAAAACCTGTCAATTAGGACCATATATAGTCAATCAATTTTTCTTATACGTCAATTGATGTTCAATTACAATAAAATTAGAATATACCATTCTTAACTCATATATACTCTTATACATAGATATTATATAATAGTTCTCATAAAATCTATTTCATAATCACTCCCAAATGTAAACCATAATCCTAGTAGGATCATCATATTTACTACATAATATTCAGTCTCTCAATTTTATAAAATCAAATATCAACTCAAAAATCATATAACTATAACATAATTGCTTTTGACACAAAGCGTAGTCCATAATAATTAATCCATAGCCAAATCAATGCAAAATATATTTTAAAATGATTTTATTCTAAAGCTTCTAGAATCTACCAAAGAACATCCTGTACTGAGTTTATATAATTCAAAAAATTATAATAGTTTGAAAGTAGTGAGTTAAATGCTAAATTTTGATATGTTGTACTAGACATAAAAATGAATCATGGTCTAGAAAAACATAATTTTTTAAGGTAATTTGGCAGGCTAAAATTGGTTGTCACTTGACCCATCTGCAAAAATTAACGATTCTTAAAATTTCAAGGTCATTTTTAGAAAATCACCAAAATCAAGTTTATAAAGGTTTTCAAATGAATCAAAGTTATAAATATTTAGTAATATGTCTAGTTTCATGGGTTAAAATTTCAGATAAAAAATCAAAGCATAATAATTATACAAATCATGGATTAGCTCTGGTTATATAGTAATTTTGCAGATCTGTCAGGATTCATCATCTTATCCATGTAATCATCCTCCATAATCCATACATATCACAAAATAATCGCCATATCATCTATTTAGTAAGTTTTCAGAAATCATAACCTCATAAAAATCATAAAACAATAATTTAATATTAGAGAAAGAGCTCTGAAATACCTCTTAATAGAATAAGATCATATATCACTCTTAATCTCTTCCTCTCTTCTCCTTCTTTTCCTCTTGCTCTCTTATCCTTTTCTCTAAGACTAAAAAAATCTAGATGGATGGCTAGGGTTACTAAAAAATAGGGTTTATATATTGTCCACGAATTTACCCTTTTGTTCTAATTAAATTTTATCAATGCAATTTAACATTTACCCATTTTTCTCACAATAGCCTCTAGTCCAATTATGACATATAGTTTGGGCCTAGCCTTATTGAGCCCAAATAAATCGCATTCTAACTCATTATACATGTTCTTTAGCCTACTATTATTAAGCATACATAAATTATAGTCTAGTTATAATAAGCCCAATACTTAAGATAATAATGGATTCATACTCTAATTAACTAACAAAGCCTTAATAAAATGAAAAAATCCATCTTTTTAATACTATACAAATTACAATCACATATAAACATAAAATAAAAAATTTCACTCACTATGCACTCACAGTTACTATAATCCTCCCCACCTTACAAAAATTTTGTTCTTGAAATTTTATAGCTTAACCAAATAGATAGGGATACTTAAACCTCATTTTCTTATCTCGTTCCTATGTTGCCTCTTCGATTAAATAATTTTTCCATAAGATCTTCACCAAAGAGATTTTATTGGTGCGTGAAATATGTTTCTTATGGTCCAAAATTCTAACAGGCACCTCTTCATACGTAAGATCATCTTTAAGCTGAAGTGGTTCATAACTTAGCACATGCGAAGAGTTCAAAATATATTTTTGTAGCATTGATACATAGAACACATTTTGAACTCTCGATAACGATGGAGGAAGGCCAAATCTAAAAGTCACATCGCCTATTCTTTCAAGGATTTCAAATGTCCTAATAAATTTTAGAGTTAACTTTCTTTTCTTACCAAATCTCATAACTCATTTTATTGAGGCAACTTTAAGAAATACTTTGTCGCCTACCATAAATTCCAAGTCTCTCATTCAATTATCTATATAGGTCTTCTATCTACTTTGAGCCACTTTAATTCTTTCTTTTATCTTTTTCAATAACCTTATATGTTTGCTAGACAATCTTTGACCCTAAAATTTTCTCTCCCCAACTTCATCCCAATGTATAGGAAGTTTACATTGTCTTCCATGTAAGGCTTCATATAGAGCCATTTCAATAGTCAATTAGTAACTGTTGTTATAGGCAACCTCCACTAATGGAAGATATTTGTCCCAATTACATTTAAAGTCTAACACACATGCCCTCAACATATCTTCTAGAATCTGAATGGTCCTTTTAAATTGGCCATCAGTCTGTGGATGGAATGCCATGCTAAAATTCAACTTTGTGCTCATAGCCTTATATACACTCTTCTAAAATATTGAAGTAAACTGAGGATCCCTATCAAATACAATTGAAATAGGTACTCTGTAAAGCCTCACAATCTCATCAAAATATAATTGGGCATATCTATCAATGGAATAAATAGTACATATAGGAATAAAATGCGCTAATTTCATTAGTCTATCCATAATTATGACATTATACCCCTTTTATGTACTTGATAATCCAACTAAAATGCGCTAATTTTATGTACTTGATAGGAATAAAATGCGCTAATTTTATGTACTTGATAATCCAACTACAAAATCCATGGCAATGTGTTCCTATTTTTATTTTGGTACTAACAAAGGTTTCAGTAACCTAGACGGTTTTGATGTTCTGCCTTAACTTACTGACACATCAAACCTTGCTCTATAAACTGTGTAATCTCTCTTTTCATATTAACCCGCCAATAGACAACTTGTAAATCTTGATACATTTTGGTACCTCCCAAATGGACAATAAATGAGAACTATGAGCTTTTTCCAAGATCTCATTCTTCAACTCACAATTATTAAGCACATAAAGTCTACCTTTAAAATATAAGTCTCCATTATCAGAAATAGCAAAGTCAGGTCTCTTACCTAATGGAATTTCTTCCATAATCTTCTTCAGGTATGCATCACTACCTTGTGCTTCCTTAATCCTTTTAATCAAGGTAGGCAAAATGGACATACTTGCAACATAACCACCTCAATGCCACGCTTTTTTAAATCTAGCAAAATCTCTCTTTGAGTAATCAAAAGTGTAGCCATATATCCTGAAGATTTCCTACTCAAAGCATTTGCCAAAACACTAGCTTTCCCTAGATGGTAATGGATCAAACTATCATAATCCTTCACTAGCTCCAACTATTAACGTTGCCTCATATTTAACTCTTTCTTAGTGAAGAAGTATTTAAGGCTTTTGTGGTCTGTGTAGATTTCACACCATTTCGGCATGGCTTATGGAATGATGGTAGAGACCGTTTGTTGACTTAAGAAAAGGGAAATTTCTATATAAAATGATATGTTTTTCATTTGGTAAAGAGAATAATTAGGCTCGGTAAAGAAAAGAAGAAAGTGTGAGTGTTTTAGTTTTTTTTTAAGAGTATAAACTATTCATCATCTTTTTCTTCTTCCATTAAAGCCGACCACCCTTAAACCAAAGAGACGCCTTGTTTTGTTATTTAAGAGTTGAATAAGAGAAAATAATTTCTTAGCTTTGAAACAAAACAAATAGTTAAAGTGGTTAACTAGTATCTAAGTTTAAAATGTTAACCTAGGACTAAATGTTTAAGAGTTAAACATTTGGATTTTCTTGAAATTGGAGCTGTTATTCTAGAGGCTCAAACCCACCTTTGTTAGGTCTTAGAATTGACAACGCGTGCTTTTCAAGATGGACTCAAGTTTTGAACCAAAATTCCAAAGGCATACAAGGTGATTTCTCAATCTTAAATCTCATTAAAATAATGAACTTAAATTTTAAATGTGTTTGTCACATTAGGAAATCAGATTCTCGGTTCCACTATGCTAATATGTATGTATAATATGCATATTGTATGATGATGAATACCTTGCATATACATACACCCTAGAAAAATAGTACACTTTTATAGATCCCATCAAATTTGACCAAGTAAGCTTTACTCATTGACAACTAGATAAGGGAATAAGGTCCAGAGCATAGGTGTAATTCTACAAGGGCCATTACCATGTTGCCATGTTCGCTGGCTTAACACTCCGTCTTCTAGTGAGCAGAAGGCTAAGGCCTATCTAAAATCAGGTGAGGTAACCATGCACTAGTTGCAACTTAAATATTATCACAGAAGAGCACATGCTATCAGCTTGCCTGCTAACTTGACTACCACATAAAGCACCCAATCAAAAGAAACTTAGTACTCTATATATCAAGGAGCATAATTACTAAGGGACCCTTGATCTTATTATTTTTCTAAAATGCCCCTGATTAAGTAAAGTTCCTTTAATAGTTTATCGCCATGTGTCATCTCATGAGGCATTCTAAGGCCATCATTCCCTCCAACGCTTAGAGTATATCCCTAAATAAACACAAAAAATGTAACTTAGTACAAACAACAAGTAAGAAAATATTTTCTCCTTCTTTTTCAACTCTCTTTAGGAAAAACTCTAGAGAATTAACAATCACTAAAGTTACCACCTAATTTGAGTGTTAGAGGGCGCCGCTGTCCACCCATCGATACTTGCCTCTAACTGAGTATTTTTTGTACTTATTAGTCTCAGCAACTTAGCATAGTTCTCATTTCTTCTCAATTACTCCTAGCTCCACGTCTCATACATCACCACTCACTAAATGGCCCAAATCCACCACTTGATATAATAGCCCATCAAACGCAAACTAATCCCTAATTAAAAAATTTTTAATGTATGAGGTCATGACCACTTTTGGACCCTAACAATTTTTATTATTAAATTATAAACGTCCTTTACTAAGTGAGGGTTCAATTCTTAACATAAGTTAAATGTGACTATTTTTTTTCTAAAAAATGTAATAAATACAATATTCAAATATGTAATAATTAAGAATGAAAAACATAAGGATAAATATAATTTTTTTTGAATAAATTATTTATATTGGAAACATTAAATTTGAATTGTCTTTTCAAGTAAAGAAAATAACCATGAATAATATTGTCAATTTTGTAATTATTTTTTTTTCTTAATAACTTCTTGTTAGAGGATGATACGTAGGCTAATCTAAAAATGTCATCTAGTTACTAAGGCCTACTTTCCTAAGAAGCTGCTTTGTCCTAATGAGAATTGTATAACTAGGCTTAATAAGGGCCTGTACCGTTAGTGCTTAACACCCAAATAGGGAACCTAGCCAGAAGGCACCTACTTGTAGGCTCACGTCATCACTGAGCCACATAATTATAGGATATATCAACAAAACTATATTAGTTTCCATGTCATCATTGAGCACCACAGTCAAAAGACACATCAGTAGGATTATACTAGTCTCCATCTCACCATTAAACCCCATAATTAGAGGACAAGTTAACCACTATGTCATCATTGAGCCCACGATGGTTTTCCAAGAGAACTTTATTGTTAGATTACTAAAGAAGAGAATAGGGCCCTAAAGGGTATAATCTTGAAGACTACTATTTTATAGTTATGTCAGTGTGTCCAATACTTTATCCCTTTATTAACAAAGAGATGAGGCTTGTCTAAAAGTAAGTAGGTTAAGCCTACACCAAATAGAGCTCAAGCACCAATACTGAGGACCACGTACTGCTTGCTTATTTTAAAAAGCTGATTATCCCAAAAGGTGTCCAATTAAGTGGGCACATATTCTTTAAATCTTAAAGAGCTCAATTACCGAGGAGCCTTTAACTTGAACACTTCTTAAAAAATGCCATCACTAAAGATAGAAACCTCTAATCATGCATTACCACATGTCAACCTTAATGGAAATTCTTTAGGCCATCTTCCCTTAATGTTCAGGGTATTTATCAACTTTTGAACCCAAGTAAAGAAAGTGACTAGAAACCTTAAACAAATAAGAAAATAATTTCTCTTATTTTGCCTTTGACTACTCTGTTTTCATGCTTTGTAGGTTTTAATAACTCTGTTTCACCTTCATTTGTTCTCAATAACTCCTAACTTAGTGCTTTATCTTATACAACTCTATAACTAATCCAAGCTTGTCTCTTGACACATGATAGCCCAACAAGCTCGGTTTATTCCACACTCAAACAAATTCTTGATGTTCGAGGCCATGACCACTTTTGACCCCCAACACTTCTATTTTTTCTATATGTATTTATGTCTAAATTTAAGAAGCTAAAGATCGACAATCTATTGAGCACAAATAAGTGAGGATTTATTTTTGATAAAGAAAGCAACTGCTGAGTAGAGGTTGCCAAAGCTCAGGGCTAGTGAGTAGATGACAGTTTAAATGAGATAACTTGGCTTAGCTAAGTTACGGAAGGTTTGTAAAGTCGTATTTAGGGTAAAAAAAAAAAGAGGTGTTTAAAAGGTTCAGAACCGACCAGAGAAGAGTTTAGAACATATTTTTATAGGCTAAGGTGACTTAGATTTCACAAGATAGTTAAGAGATGGTTCGAATTATAGTAGAGGTTATAGGTTATCTAGAGGTGGTTATAACATAACTAGAGTCATAAAATCTCATTAGAGTTGAGCTTACAGCTAAATATTAATACAAAGAAGGGTTTTTAACATTATTGCCTTAGTAAAATAAGGTTGAGGTCTAAATTAAGTATGTATTTGGGTCAATCTCATATTTTTAAGTTAAGCACAAACTAGCAAGTATTTGATAAAAAAAAATACAATATAAAGAGATCTAACATATACATTTACATGGTTCAGCCTGAAGGCTTACATCTACGGCAGAACTCATCACTAAATTCATTATATGAAAGAGATATTATAAGATATAAATTACAATCAAAGTGACCATACTTTTAGGCTAAGATTTTATATATTGTTAGAGCAGAGAATTGATGGATATGGGAAAGTGGAATAGAGAATATAAACCTTTTCTCATCATTCTTAAAGAAAGAGATGTTTATATAATAGATGTTAATGTGAACTCATTGGGCCATTTGGAGGCCTTTTAGTGGAGAGAAGAATGTAAATGTCTTTAAGGTTAAGTGTCATGCTTAAGTAAAAAGGTGTGAGAATATTCATTTTATACTAAGGAGTATCCTACTCAACTAAGGTTATTTTTGTTAATTATGCTTCTTAAGGCTTAAAGTGCAAGTGCCCCTTTGATTAGACACTTTATAGGATAGTCAATTTTATGATATATTTAGGCAATATGATGCCCTCAATGCTGACACTTAAGCTTTAACTAGTAAAGGTTTACCTCACCTAACTTTAGATAGATCTCATCTTTCTGTCCACAAGAAGACAAAGTGTTGGACATGTAGACATGGCAATACTACAACAGCCCCCCAGTTTACACCCTTATAATGCCTTATCTTTCTTTCTAGTTGTTTAGTAGTGAGGTTTGTTAATGTGTCATCTAGCTATGGTGCTTAGTGGTGATATGAAGACTAATATAGTCTTACTGACGTGTTCCATGACTGTGGACTTAATGATGACTTAGAGATTGACTTAGTCCTGCTGACGTGTTTGTTGACTATGGGGCTCAGCGGTGACATGGAGATTAACAAAGTCCTACTGATGTGTCCTCTAACTATAGGGTGTAACAGTGATGTAGAGACTAACTTAGTCTTTATAACATGTCTTTAACTATAGAACTAAGTGCTGATGTGGATTTTAAATAGGACCCATATGGTAAGCCCCACAAATCTGGTACTGAGCATTAATGTGCTTAGGCCTTTACTGAGCCCAGTTATATAATTCTTATTTGGGCTGAACAACATCTATGGGATATAAGCCTTATTGGCCAAGTAGTCTCTTTAAAGTGACTCATAGGTCATTATAATTATCCCCCAACAACAACCTCCTAGTTTATTGTGTGGAGGTGAGGAGACAATAAAAACTCTTTACTGCTTGACATGTGGCCTGTTATTTTTCTCCTCAATTCTTTTTTTTTTCTTTTCTATCCTTTTTTCTTTTTTTTTTTTAACGTCAAAATTCTTACTTCTACATTTTCAAAGAGATGTTGGGATTTCATATAGCAGTGAGTTACATAACTGTTGAGATACATAAGCTTTCACATAGTTATGGAGATTCCACAAGGAGCTCAATATAACTCTGAGGTAAAGTTGAGTTCATACTACTATAGAGATACACATGGTCATAAACAGAACTTTTGGGATACAAATGAACTCTGCATAATTCTAGAGATACAAATGAGCTATTATATAACTATAAAGATACAAATGAGCTATTATATAACTCTTGAGATACATATGTGCTTTTATACAGCTATAGAATTCTACATTGAGCTCTACATGGCTTTGCAGAGATACATATGCGCTTTTAAACAACTTTGAAATTCAAAAATTTACATATAAACTCTTAGAAAACTCTAAAATTAAAAAACTATGTATCATTGGGAATTTGTATTATGTATCAAGAGCTCTCCAAGCTTAGAATTTGTATTGTGTATCATTGAAATTAAAAACTGTGTATCATGAGCTTTTCAAGCTTTTGCTCTAGTTATGCATAGGTAAAAACTCTTTTTTCTACCATTGAGAATTTTACCAAATTTCTTATAGATGATGCCAACTGTTCATGCCCAAATTTGGTAGGCTAAGGGCCAGTCATCTTTAAGCACAAATAAATGAGAATTTACTTTGGTGAGGAAAGTAACTACTTCGTAAAGGTTACTAGAGCTTAAGAGCTGTGAGTAGAAGACTGCTTAAAAGAGATAACTTGGCTTAACTAGGTTAGAAAAAGTTATTAAGGCCGTGTATAGTATTAGAAGAGGTGTTTATAAGTTAAAGAACTAATTAGGAAAATGCTCAAAACATACTTTGAAGGCCAAAGATCATGAAAGAAATGAAGAATTTAGTAAAATAAAGGCATCATGAAAAGTAGTAAGGTAAAGCTATTACCTTTTGAAGATCTTGGAAGCAGGAACTAGGAGATTGATCATGAAAAAGTCTAAAAGGATAGAGCGATGATACATTGAATAGAAAGTAACATTGGTTATATGAGAGGCTAAGTAGATCAGTTAAGTAAGAAGAAAAGATATGGGATTTTTGTACCTGGGGATCACCAATGTAAAATAAGAAGCATACTTTTAGTTAGGAAAGAATCTTAGGGAAGAGGAAGGTAAACAATTCTACAAAACTTCTAAGTCTCTCTTTAGCTCCAAAATCCTAAATAGTGAGGGTGAGGGGAAAGTTGAGGCGGTTAAGAAGGAAAAGTGTTGAGTTGAACTTAGCCATCCATTTTAATTAAGAATTGGGTATATACCATATGTCATGCGCTTGGGAAGGTTGTATGTGCCTCTTGAGAATATGGGGCCTTATAATTAGGAGACTTTAAATTAGTAGAAAGCTTGAAATTATGTCACTACTCTTGAAAATCCTGCTTAATACCAAAAAGGCCTCTGTTAAATGCCTTTGAAAATTTTAGGGAATAGGAATTTTGTGACAAAAAAGAAAAGAAAAGAGAGAGAAGTGAAAAATAGAAGGCTTGAATGAAAATAGACCATGCCCCACGTATCATACAAAGGAGTTACTGCTGTCTCCTCACTTCAACAACAAAAACAAAAGAGAGATAGGGGGTTGTTGGTGGAGGGTATTTATAAACATATGGGCCATCCTAAATCCACTCCATGGCCACTCAAGCTTTCATTTCTAAAGAATAGTCTAACCCAGGAAAGAGATATGCCAATGGGTTGAGCAAGGGTCAGAGCCCAAAATACACTCTGTACCTGAGCTGTGTGACCTGTCTGAAGTGACCTACTTAAGGGTCCACGTTAACATTAAACTCCAAGAATAGCATATGTCAAATGGGCTAGAACACATATACATTAATGTTGGATCCCTCAGTTAGAGTACACATAATCCAAGTTGACTAGCTCCTACACCAACCTCCACGTCATTATCAAGTCCTACCAAAGCTCACCAAGTAAATCCTACTCCAAGATAACTAGATTTGCGGATAATAATTGATGCTGAGGCGTAATCCTAAAAGAGTCGTTGCCATATTGCCATGTCAACTTTGCCTAGAGCTCTGTTTCCTAGTGAATAGAAGAGTAAGGCAAGTTGACAGCTCTTACACCAACCTCCACGTCATCATCAAGTCCCACCAAAGCTCACCAAGTAAGCCTTACTCCAAGATAACTAGATTTGCGGATAATAATTAATGTTGAGGCGTAATCCTAAAAGAGTCGTTGCCATGTCAACTTTGCCTAGAGCTCTGTCTCCTAGTGAGTAGAAGAGTAAGGCAAGTTGACAGCTCTTACAACAACCTCCACGTCATCATCAAGTCCCACCAAAGCTCACCAAGTAAGCCCTACTCCAAGATAACTAGATAAGCGAATAATAACCAATGCTAAGGTGTAATACAAAAAGAGTCGTTGCCATGTCAACTTTGCCCAGAGCTTTGTCTCCTATTGAGTACAAGAGTAAGGCTTGTCTGAAATTAGGTAAGGTAAGCCTACCAGTTACAACTCCAAACATCAACATTAATGAGCATATACTGTTAGGCCACCCTCACACTTGACTACTAAAGAAAATGCCTAATAAGAAAAAACTTAGTCTCTATAAAAAAAAAAAAAAAAAACCCTTGATCTCAATGTTTCTCTAAAGTGCCCCTGGATACATATAGATTCTCTAATAGTTTGTATCAATGTGTTACCTTGAGGGGAATTTTCCAAGCAACCTTTCCTTCTAATGCTCAAGGTATATCACTCACAATTTCAAACACAAAAGGAGGTAATATAGTACACACCATAAGTAACAAAAATTATCTTTCTTCCTCTTCTCTAATTCTCTCTAGGAAAAAAACTTAAAGAAGTAATAATTATTATAGTATGCACTACCTACTTTAAGCATTGAATGGCTGTAACCGGCTACCTCGTCAGTGCTAACTTTTGGTCGAGTGTTTTCTATGCTCAATAAATCTCAACAGCATCTTCATTTAGCCATAACTCCATGTCACACTCTTCACTATTGAATAATCCAAATCTATCTCTTGATATAGTTTAATTCATCAAATTTGGATGAGTTCCATTTCAACAAATTCTTAATGTTTGGGTCTATAATCACTTTTGGATCCCAACAAAAAAATCTTCATAACTTCGGTTAAATTTTTGTTTAGTAAATTACAAATTTCATTGTTCATTTATATTTACATCTATTTTGAAAGAATAAGTTAATTAGTTAAAAATTTGGAGAAGAATTAGAAGAGATTCCCTTATTGATAAAAAATCAATGAATAATGTGCAGAGCACTGCCATACTTATAAAATTAGGATGACTGCCTGATTATGTATCTATGCGTAATGCTTACGTCTCAAAACAGAGACGTGAGCTGAACAAATCGATCCGCCTGATTGATGAAAACAGCATCTGCCTTTTTATCACTTCTATGTTCTCTCTCTAAAACTCCCAAATTTTCGCGACGCCTGAGTTTCATAACAGCGATCACCATTTCGAAGAGATATTGGATATTTTGAAGATGCTGAGAGTCGCGGCGAGAAGGCTCGTATCTCTCTCTTCACCATCGTCATCGTCGACGTGGAGGCCCTTCGCCTTGTCTCGGAACCTAATCAATGGCTCTGATTCATCCTCCTCCTCCGATGATGATTTCAGATCCAACGGCTTCTCCGGCTCCACCCTTTTTGGACCAAAGTTTCATCTCCCTTGCCGAGGTTAGTTAGGGCTTTCAGGCTTTTTGGGGGTTATCTTTTAATATATTTTTGAGGCAATGCATAAAATTTAAAACTTTTCGCGATTTATGGATGAATTTATGGTAATTTTATTATTTTCGATTATGATACCTGTAGCTTTGCTTGAGAACAGCTTTTAATTAGCTCTTTAAAGAAATTTGATAAACTTATGTAAATAAAAATTGTTTTTTCCTTGTTGAATTAGTTTATTCGCTACGATATAAATATATAGCAACTCTGTGTTAGCATGAAGAACGATCTTCTTTCTAGCTTTCAAAATTGAAAACAAGATTTAATTCTTAGTTTCACGTTTAAAATTTACTTCTCTTGGAAGGGAAAAGGAAACGTTTATTGCTTCAAAACAATAATGTTGCTCAATTTCTAAAACTTAATAGGACTAACGTTAAAGAATTAACCTTAACTCATCTGGGGTGCTTATATTAGCTGCTTGAAACATTTTGTTTGTATCTTTGCTACTGTTATTTGTCTTGAAGCAAATATGTAAATATAAAGCAAAAACTGAAACAATATCTTTTCAGAAAACAAGCAACAAAAAGTGAAACACGGAATTACATCAAAACTGACTTTCCCTTGTTAGTTTTGAATCCAAAGATTGCTCCATAAGCTACATGAAAGTATATTTTCGTTGTAGTAGCAATCTGTTGTTGAATAGCTTTGCCACTAATGAAACTTCTATATTATTTGGTATGATATGGGTTTTAAGTACCCCTGCATGCCCCTTGCTGCCCTTTTCTCAGTTATGCATTCATCAAATCAATTTGGATGCTCCTGAGTTTCATTTTTACTAGAAACTGTAATGCATACATCTCATGACTCAAACTGGTTTGAAATTCTATATGTGGGTAACACTTACTTTAGTAAATTATCATTGGGATCTTTAATTTTTTTAGTTTTCCAAGAATACCTATAGGAGATTACGGCTGAGGGTTAAGCAATTATAATCTTTTCGACAGAAAGTTTACAATACATAACTATGATATTCTATATAAATGATGATATTTTGTGGCCCATTAAAGTGCATATTTACCTCTTCCTAGAGAATTAGGAATTTTACCAAGGTTGCTCTATTGGATTTCTACCACTTCCGCATTACATTAATGGTAGGTTAATATCACTGCATAAGTCTGTGAAGTTGCTCAACTTCAGTTTTGGGATTTCTGTTTTTGATACTAAGCATGGTGAATGTCCTTTGGAAGAAAGATAGAAAAAGTAAACTGGGAAACTGCTACTAAACAAATTGTGAAGGAAAATAGTCGAGACACAAAAAGTACTTTTTGAATCCACGAAGAGTGTTAATTATTCTTGTGATTGCAAAGCAAGTGAAAAATTTTTAGTTGCCATTTGATGTTGTTCATTGTCCTTTCAAGAATGAAGAACCTATAAGCACCAAGAACAGGAATTGGAATTTGCAATTTCTGGACCTAATGCATGATGATGCATTGTGAATCCATTTAACTGTTACCATATATGGTTCTTTCCATTCACTATATGTTCATTGTTTCTTCGTGATTCATTGTTGAGAATATTCATTGAGACAATTCTTTTTGTTTAATTCTGTTTCAGGCTTTTCTTCTGAGTCGCTCACTCCTAGTAATGAAGACAACATTGCTACGGGTATTCCAGCAACAGTGGCAGCTTTTAAGAACCCTACTTCTAAGATAGTATATGATGAATACAATCATGAGCGTTATCCTCCAGGTGACCCCAGCAAGCGGGCATTTGCCTATTTTGTCCTGACAGGTGGTAGGTTTGTGTATGCTTCATTGATCCGTCTCCTCGTCCTTAAGTTTGTGCTTAGCATGTCAGCCAGTAAGGATGTTCTTGCAATGGCATCTATTGAGGTTGATCTTTCTAGCATTGAGCCTGGCACTACGGTGACTGTTAAGTGGCGTGGAAAGCCAGTTTTTATCAGGCGTAGGACTGAGGAAGATATCAAAATTGCCAACAATGTTGATGTGGGATCTCTTCGTGATCCTCAGCAAGATGCAGAGAGGGTTAAAAACCCAGAATGGCTTGTAGTTATTGGGGTCTGCACACATCTGGGTTGCATTCCCTTACCAAATGCCGGTGATTTTGGTGGATGGTTTTGCCCTTGCCATGGTTCCCATTATGATGTCTCAGGCAGGATTCGGAAGGGGCCGGCCCCATATAACTTGGAGGTACCTACTTATACTTTCTTGGATGAGAACAAGTTGCTGATTGGTTAAGAAGAGGGACGTTCTGTTCTAGTAAACCATGGTATTTGGTATCTCCATTTTTTCATTTTATTGGATAATGTTGAAGATAAATGCAGATCTATGTGTTTCGCTGCCCCTTTCATTGGGGTTGGAATACTGTAATTTGGAATAAGTTGCTAGTTTTCGATACATTGCTAATGAACCTAAAGTTTCTTGTTCGACTATTATCTTGCAATGCTAAAACTTTTCAAGTTTATAGTGGTGTAAAGGGCTTCCTAGCTCTTTAGATTATCCATATTCCTTCACGGTACAAGTATTATTTCTCTCATCACAAAATTGTCTGCACCATGATGATGCTTGCGTTGACTGTGATCGGGTCCTTGCTTGCTGAATGCCGTTGACTCGGTTTTTTGGTTGCTTCATTGTTGTTTCTTTGTAACCAGACTTTCCATATAGTGTCAAAGTCTTCAGAAAGGGGAAGGATCTGCTTCTCCTCCATTTAATCATGGATGTACTGCGCTGGATTTGCATGATACCATCACATCAGCATTTGTTGTCGCTAGCTCCAGGCAGTTTTACTTGTTTCCTTAAGCGGAAGTTCCAAAATATATTGGAATTTTTCGTTACTAGCTCCTATTTTAATTTGTATGTTTTTTAGTCTCACATTAAATCACTAATTTTTTACAGCAAAAAAAATTAAAATAAGATGCTTTTAATCCTCAGTCATATTTTTCTCCTCTTATTTCTCATTTTTAAACAATAAAATATAACAAAACTTGATAAGTTATTTAATTTTTTTAAGACGTGAATTTTGTTGTGATAAATGTGTCTAAAATGAGTAGATTATTGTTATATAGTATACTGTAAGTAAATTTTGTCAAAAAATGAGTAAAAAAAGAATTTGGATATTGAAAATATTGTTTGAAAAGTGTGAAAAATCAATGAAACTAGTCATTGGGGCACCGCATGCGGTGGTCGTCCATTTCGTGTGGTGCACATGTGCAGTATGCATCGCGGCATGCATTAGTGTCCTCCATTGCACCGACCAACTTCTAGTTTCGATTTTTACACTTATTTTGCATTATTTTTTTTATCATAGTTGTTCGTTTTTAACTAATGTACTTATTTTTAATATATTTATCATAAAAATATATTATTTTTTAATATTATTACATGATATCTTATTTAATCGAAATCTTTAAAATAAAATGAGTGTATATTTTTTGTGTTTTGGGTTTTTTTTTTAAAGGTGTTGTTTGAGTTAAGAGAAAATATAGTTAAATGGCAAAATCATGTTCTTATAAGTCTTTTAGTTATAAAAGATTAGAAATTTAATGTGGGGTTAAAAAAGAAAAATAAATTAAAAAGGGGCTAGTTATAATTGTTTTTTAAATATATTCATATGTTGATATTTTAGTCCTTATAAATCCTTTGATGAGGACGAGAATAAGGATGTAGAAGTCCTTAAGTATAGGCGTGGCTTAGATGAATCGAACAAATTGATTAAACTGAATTAAAAATTTCAATTTGTTTCGGTTGGATTTAAGATTTCAAAACCAATTTTGTTGATTTTCAGTTTAGTTTTGATCGAATCAAAATCCGACTCCGACCCCAAGAAAAGAAAAAATTTCATAAATAATCTATATATTTTATAATTATTATTTTTAATCATATTTTAAATCAATATACTTTAATGGCCAAATTAATTATAAATAGGCTTATTTGCCCTCCTTTATATATTTATATAATATAGTGTTATAAGAATCTTTTGAAGGAAAATATAAAAAAAAAAAAAACTCCATTTGTATGAATCAAAAATACATTTCAATATCATAAATTAAGATAAATTTATTTAAAAGTGTAAAATATCATCCGATAAAAAATATTTTTTTTTTGTTATGTATATTTTGTTATATATATTTATAATGTTAGATTTGGAAGAAATTATAGTTGTTTTGAAATTAAGTTTATTTAAAAGTGTAAAACATCATCCGATAAAAAATATATTTTTTTTGTTATGTATATTTTGTCATATATATTCATAATGTTAGATTTGGAAGAAATTGTAGTTGTTTTGAAATTAAATACATATAAGAATATAATTATAGTGTATAATAATTAAGTTTAGAAAAAAAATAAGGTTGAATGAGTGAGAAATCGGGTGACAAAAATTTAAAAAACTAGAAAATCTAGAGTTACATTGAGAATACAATCCCCACGATGCAGTCGAGATGCCATAAAGTTGCATCCTTGCATAGCTCTTACTTGAAATGCCATTAGTGGGTTTTCTCATTATATCATATCAGCATATTTATACTTAAAAAAATAATTTTAAAAGATAAGTTTATTGTATATAAAAATAAATAAATAATTAAAGTCAAAATATTGAATACAAGAAAATTATGACATATCAGGAATGCGTGTGAAAATCTATACACATTATAACTCTCAACCCTGCTCTTTGTAAATTCCAAATTTTTTATTTTCACAAGTTTTTAGAATGCGACCATCTTAAGTGGGTTATAAAGTATGCTTCATGTAATGTTGTCTAATGAATAATTATTAAACTTATCAAGGTCGTCCACTAAAAATAGTACAAAATTTTGAATCTCATTACATTCGTTGTGCGGGATCAAAATACGATAAACAAAATAGAATAAACTTAACTTCATTACACCTTCATCATCCATATTTATTACGTTCAAATGTCCATACCAATTATAAAAAAATGTGTACGTCAATTTTTTTACGTCAGAAAAGTACGTATCCCACAATTGAGTCCCCAATTTTCTCTTCACCTGTTGGGTGAGTAGGTAATCTCCCATTTCTAACCTGATGATCAATACAAACTTCTTCCGACTAAATCGGATGCACTTTTTGCCAATGTAAAACCACATCTCCTTGTATAACTTGGAGGTATGCACCACACGCAATAATATCTCGTGCACCAAAATATCAGAGAATGTCATAACTGGCATATCTAAAACGTTTTCTATACACATCTGCCTAAATAATTTCTTTTGATTTGCCATTAGTTTTTTCTTTATAGTATTCAGACCCCTCATAACTTCGAATAAGCGATCACTAATGCACGAAAAATATAGACTAAAATATATGCTCCGAAAGTCTATATTTTTTTAGATATGTTATTTTTTTTGCAAGAATTAAAATAAATTACTGTTATTAACAAATAATAAACATACAATATTATTTTTTTTAAAATTTGATAAATAATATTAATTCAACTAACATACACTATTAATAAAAAGAGAAACACTAACATACAACTTATTAAAGATTTCTCATATTAATAATTAATCAAATTAAATTTATTTAATATAATTAACTAAAAAAGTTACTCATTATATAAATAAATGTAACAACAAGTATAATTATTATTACTCAAGGGTTATTTGTAAAAAGTTTCTTAACAAATATATAAATTATATTAATTTAATTAACAAATAATATTAATCAACTTATTAATTAATTAATAGATTAATAGAATTAAAATTTATTGATTAATTTAATATATTTACTTAAAAAAATCTAACATAATTAATATTTTTTTTAAAATTAATTTAAAATTTACTATTTAGACCACATGGCAGCTTAGAAAAGCGTCACGTGATGCAACAGTATAGTATTGCAGACATTGAGTCCACGACGTTGCAACGAGGTGCACTGAAACTAGACGGCAACCAACCATCGCATCGGCCGCCATCTGATTTCAGAGAAATGCACCAAATAGGTAATTTTTTGTCGCATTTCAATGTTTTCTTTTAATTAACCTAACTTATTTTTCATGTTTAATTCATTAATTTCACCTATATGTAGCTTTCAAATGCAATTTTTAACTAATTTCTAATTAATTTCTAATCAACATAAATTTTTTTTATAAATTTAGAAAACTTACCAAAAATCGTTCATTTTAAAATGTTAAAATGAAAAATATATTATGTAAGACTTGATTTACATAATGAAAATTTTTAAATTTTAGATTCAACTAAAATGTACTTAAACAAAATTTTATGAAAAAATGGATAGAGAGAATAGAGAGAGAATGTGTGTTTTTGGTTTTAAGGGTATTAAAGTATATTAATTTAAAATATAGTTTAAAAAATTAATTATAAATTATAGGGTTTTTTTTGTAAAAATTTCCCTTAAAAAAAAAGCTTGTCTCTTCAAACATCCTCCCCGGCTCTCCTCCTCACCCTCGTACCCTTAGCTACCTTGGCCTCTTCTTCAACACTAATGCTATCCAGTAGTTTGACAATGGAACTGGCGACAACGACCTTGACTTTGACCGCTGCTCAGCTCGCTCTGTCCCTACCCACCGTGTTGACTTCTTCTCAAGTAGTCTTATATTTCCTTCTCACAACCCTCTTTCGTAAGATCACTGTCTTAATAGCATTTTGCTAAATTTTCAATTTCTGATTGTAAGTTTAATTTCCAAATGATCTTGTTGATAGCATTTTGCTTCATTTTTAGTTACTATTGTTGGACTGTAATTGCTTAAATATTTATCAAAATGGTGATTATAACTTAATATTTTTATCGTGCTACAAGTTTTGAAAAATTCTTAAATCTATTATTAGATTTAATAAATCACGAATAAAGAAAAAGGAGTCCGTGTTTGGTGTTATACGCATAATAAGTTTGTTAATCAGAATATTTTAGTAATAAACCAAACTCAAGAACTGAAAGTGAATTGAATTGAACCAGTTTGGCTCGGTTCTTAGGCATGAAATTGCCAATTTTAATTTATTAAAACTTATTAATTCGGTTTCGGTTCGATTCTGGATTGAACCAAAACCGAATATGCCAAGGCTTAGCAGTCCTTATTGATTGTCTATGTTGGACCTTAAAATGCTACTTAGTACTTTGAACAAATTATCAACTTTTTATGTGCACGCTTTTGTTCTTTGTGACTTCTAAAGTTGTGGTTGATTGGGTGATTATATAAGACGAATCATACAGAGTGTTTAAAAATTTGAGCACTTGTGCACTTTTGCTTGAATAGCCCAGTAATAAAAAGGCTCGTAGTGCATTATTCCTCTTCTAAAGTGTGAAAATCCTAAGTTTGAATCCCCCCTCTCTCATAAAAATTAAGCACTTGATCTTTTGCAATCATCCACGCCATTTCCTACTAGCTCTCTTGGATCATGGAATGTGGGTGCTCATTCAAATATGATTCTACAAGACTGGCATGTAACACAGCCGTAATTTGTAAGACATCCTCGTTAAAAAGAAGAGAGAGGAGTGAAGTGAATTCTTCTTATTTCTAATTCCAATGCTGAGCATCACTTCGGTAATCAATTCTTGGAAAAAAAAGTAAAAGTCCTCGCCTGCCACAATCTTCTTGCTCACCCTGACATTCTCAGGACCAAGCAAAGCTCTGCCCACCCTCTCAACAAGCTGATGCAAGATATGATCATTCACAAAAGTAGGATATGGCGGGTAATCTTCGTTTTTAATGTTAACATATACATTAAATCTGTGTACAGCTGCCGGTTGTTTGACAACCTACAAGAAGCTCTGAGTTAAATAAGGACTAAGAAAAGACCAATTAATCACTTTACTCTCTTCAGCACTATTCTGTAACGAAAATACTCGCCCCAAGGGTCAAATTCAAACCTACAAAGCTCTATGCAGTGAACTGTACTGATAATAAAGGACTAGGTAATTCAAAGCACTTCCTGAAGACACGACATTGTAGAATTGTAATCCCCTTATGAAACTCAAAGGTTAGAGATGATGAATATGAACTATCATTCAACACCCAATGAAACTCAATGGTTGTGTGATTTCTATGGTGCCAAGCAATTTCCCATTTCTTGAATAAGATTAAACTAACTAGTTACTGTTAAAGAAATTGATGATGCCGATGATGTTGAGATGGCTGGTGATGCCGAGGCAAATAGCTAGAACTGTTCTGGTGAAGTGTAGGTACATTGCAACAGCATTAATAAAAACAAAAGATTGTAATTATACCATATGCAACAATGCAGGAGAAGGTTGTTATAATAATTTGGACAGTTGGCATGACCTGAGAGATGAGGACACAACTGACAGAGATCGAAGAGCCATGGTTTATTGTAGTGCACTCTAAAACCAATATATTAGGAAACAAAATTTGTATTTTACCTAGGATGAATGTAAGTTGGGAAAATAGCACTTAGACTTAGATTACTTGAGGAAGTATATTTGTTGTTTAAGGAACACTGCTGTTATTATAAATTTATGATCTAGCAATGGAATCCAACTCAACCACATAGCCAAACGCTCAAAACCCAACCCTTCTCAACTTAACGACCCTGTAGTAAGTTTATTTGTCTTCGCAACACCAATTAAACTAACAAACACAAATTACCTTCTTTGGAGATCACAAGTGCAGCCCAATGTAAGAGCTAATGACTTGGTTCGGTTCATTGATGGCACAAGCCTTGTCCAAGAAGAATGAATGTGATAGTTGATGATGAAAACACTATCATTACCACAAAAAATCCAAAATACTAGCTATTGATAAGGTGGGATCAAACTCTTAAGTGCTGGCTTCTATCCTTCTTAATTGAGGGAATATTACAGAAAGTGATAGAGTATTTAAGCTCTCATTAGCTATGAAAAACTATTGAAAGCCTTTTTCCTCACACTCTAAGACAAGAATCATTCACTTGAAAAACCCGATACAAACTACTAAAAAGGGGTCTATAACCATCACTCAATATTATATGAAAATAAAAGGCATTGTTGAAGCATTGAGGTGTCATGGATACTTAATCACAAATGATGAGTTGATTGATTACATACTTGGGGTCTGGGCAGTGCTTATGACTCAGTCTTTGTGAATGTCACCTCAAAGGTTGACAAGTTTTCATTTGCTAATATATATGCAATCTTACTTGCTCAATCAAGAGAATAGGTCTAAGATGAATTCTACAAAGGAAATTTATAAACCTCTTGTCAACTTCAATGCAAATTTCACACAATCTAACTGGAATCCAAAGAAGAATTGGCAAGAAAAGAGAAAGGTAGGCAATTTCAAAGGTAGTTTTAGTTAAGGGAACTACAATAACATCAATATTCAACATTTTGGAAATAATCAAGAAAATGTAGAACTCAACAGGCTAGTGGTAAAGAACTAACCCTAGTTTGCCAAATCTACTTTAAGCCAAAGCACATAACCTTAGAGTGTTGACATAGGTTCAAAAAGAACTTTTTCCCTAAAGTGAACAAGAAACTTCAACCAAAGAAAGCATATGAAGCAGCTGTAGACAATAAAGATGATCAAACATGGTATCTTGACACTGGAGCTATAAATCATGTCACCAATAGCTTGAGAAATCTAAGTGTCAACAGTGAATACAAGGGCAATCAAAAGCTTATTGTAGGTAATGGTCAAAATCTCCTTATTGCCCATGTAGAACATACATCTCTTTCTTTACACTCACACTTACACATCAAGCACCTGAAGCTTAATAAAATCCTGCATGTTTTTTAGATTAGCAAAAATCTTATAAGTATTCATAAACTAACCAAAGACAATCACATAACCATAGAATTTAACAAATCTTGGTGTGTTATGAAGGATAAGAAACAAAAGAAAGTTATGCTTCTAGTAGTGGCTAAGAATGGATTTCATCAACTATCTCACCAAGATTTCACCAAGATTTCATCAACTTCTAGTAGTGTCTGATAAGACCATCAAATATCTCACCAAGATTTCAGACTAATCAAGAGTTATTAGTTAATAGTGCCTTAAGTCCAGTGTCAATGTTTTCTTCTTGTGTTTTTAAAGTAAGTCAGCCTCAATTCCATGATTCATTTAATAGAGAGTCATACAACTCCTTAAGAAATAAAAAAAATATTAAAATATGCATAGGAGATTAGATCACCCTAATGTAATGGTTCTCAATGAGGTGCTGTCAAAATATAAGGGGTTCTCTAAAATGAATAAAGGTATTGAAGTTCCGACATCTCTTTTTTATTTAGCATGCCAATATGGCAAACCTCAGAAGATGGCATTCTCAATGAGATTGAAACAAAAAGCAATATGCCTCTTAAAATAATACACACAAATATATGGGACCAACACCAGTATTGTTAAACAAACGATATAGATACTATATTGCCTTTGTAAATGATTACACCAACTTTATTTGGATCTATCCACTGAGGAAAAAATTAAAAACATTGTAAACTTTCATAAGTTTCAAAAGACACGTTGAAAAATTACTTGGCCAAAGCATTAAGACATTACAAAGTAACATGGAGGGTGCGTTCACTACTCTTGAAAAATTCATAAACTAAGAAGGATAAACTAAATATACTCATGCCTCTATACACATCATAAAAATAGCAAAGTTGAAAAAAAACACAGACACCTCAATGAGACTACTCTAACGTTACTGACCTAAGCAGACATGCCCATTAGATACTAGTGGGAAGTTGTGCACTCTATAGCTTATCTTATCAATAAATTGCCAACACCTAGATTAGGAAACAAGTTACTATATGAAATGCTCTTTGGTTACAAACTAGATTACATTCTCCTCTAAATCTTTAATTGTAAATGATACCCCTATTTAAGACCATATAACAAAAACAAATTTAGCTATCATACATCAAAATGTGTCTTCATAAGATATAGTCTAAAACATGGTACATGTATTTGCATCCTCAGTAAAGGTCTACATTGCATGGCATGTAGCCTTCAATGAAGATGTTTTTCCCTTTCATTCAAACCTTGAGTTCAGACTCAACACAGATAAGTTTCTAGATAATTCTATGTCATGGAGTCATCAATTCATTTTCTTTGAGTCATTTAGAGAACCTAACATGACAAATATTGCATTTGAATCATTCCCTAGCTTAGTTATTGAATTTGATGGAATGACACCTCATAACACTCACAACTAGTAGAACACTTTTAACTTTGACACACCAATCACACATCGACCAGAAAACATGAATTCTCTTACACATTTCAATTAGAAAAACCTTAAAACACCACATAGCTCCCCAAAGTAAAACACCATTATTAAAATTGAGTATAAAAACCCTAAATCGTCACACCCCATGATTACAAGATCTAAAGTTGGCATTTTTCAAACCTAAGGTGTATGTAAGCTTAGAAAATCAGTTCATTCAGACCTCTGCCTTAACAGAGGCAGCTCTTTAGAATTCAAAATGAAAATATGTAATGCAGGAAGAATTCAATGCCCTAATAAAAAATAAAACATGGCATTCGGTACCATACTCATCAAAAGAGAAGATTGTATGGAACAAGTGGGTTTACAAAGAGAAGCAAAAATCAGATGGTACAGTTGAAAGATACAAAACCAAATTGGTGGCCAAGGGTTTTCATCAAACCCCAAGAATAGACTTCTATGAGACTTTTAGTCATGTGATTAAACCTTACACTATTAAAATTGTTCTATTTTTTATACTGATGAACAATTGAAAGCTAAGGCAAATTGAAATAAACAATACATTCTTGAATGGATAATTGCCAAAAGAAGTATATATGTGCCAACCTGAAGGTTTTCAAGATCCAGAAAGGTCAACTTATGTTTGTAAAGTGAAGAAGTCCATTTATGGCCTAAAACAGGCTCTTAGAGTCTGGTTGGACAAGCTGAAAAGCTTACTAGTCAGTTAATGGTTCAAAGGAACTAAATCGGATGCCTCTCTCTTTATGAAAAGAGATGGAACTCAACTAATCCTATTGTTAATATATGTTGATGACATAATAGTTATAGGTAGTAATAGGGAAGCAATCCAAAAACTAATAGATGACTTGGGCTTAGAATTAACTCTCAAGGACTTGGGAGAACTGCATTTCTTTCTTGGTGTTGAAGGGAGTAGATCAGTAGAAATAATTTTGTTGCTTCAAACAAAATACATCATTGACTTATTTAACAGAATCAACATGCTAAACTGTAAAAGAAGTCTCACACCTATCAGTATTAGAGTTAAGCTATCATAGACAAAGGCAGAGCATTCTCAAACGGAGCACTTTATAAAAGCATACTTGGAAGTTTACAATATGCTACCCTTACAAGACTAGAATTGTCATTCACTGTTAATAAGTTAAGTCAATTCACGAGTAATCCATTTGACACTCATTGGTTAACCTATAAGAAGGTGTTAAGATATTTGACAAAGACATCACACAATGGCTTGGAACTCAAGAAACCATCAATCTTAGAGCTAATTGCCTTTTTATATGCAGACTAGGGATGAAATATAGATTATAGAAGATTTGTTGAAGGATATCTGGCACTTTTAGGAGAAAACTTTGTGTCATAGAGTTCAAAAAAGCAACAAGTTGTTGCAAGATCAAGTGCTGAGTCAGAATACAGATCACTTGCTCATAACAGTGCAGAGATTAGTTGCATATCTCCCTTATTGCAAGAATTTGACTTAATCATGGCAAGAACACAAACCATTTAACTAGTACAACTTCACTAGCCTTTAACCCAATCTATCATCCCAAAATCAAACACATAAAAATAGATATTCAATTTATTTAGGACAGGGTTAGTAATGGAATTGGAAATCAATTTTATTCCTATCTCAGAGCAACTAGTAGATATTGTTACAAAACCACTAAGTTTTGATAGATTCAATTCTTTAAGAACTAAGCTGAATTTCAGCTTGAAAGGGAATGTTAAGGAAGTTGATGTTGTTGATGATGTTGAGGTGTCTAGTGATGCTGAAGCAAATAGGTTAAGCTGTTGGTAAAGTACAGGTATAATGCAATAGAATCAATAAAAACAAAAGATTGTAATTATACCATATGCGTAGTAGAAATGACAACATTGCAAGAAGAGGTTGTTACAGCAGTTTAGATAGTTGACATGACCTAAGAGATTAGGACATAACTGATAGAGATCAAAGGGCCATCATTTATTGTAGTGCACTCTAAGGCCAAAAGATTAGGAAACATAATTTTATATTTTCTGTGAAAAATGTAAGCTGGAAAAATAACACCTAGACCTAGGTTACTTAAGGAAGTGTATATAAGGAACACTATTCTTATTGTAAACGTATGATGTGAAATATATTGAATTCATTCTCTCTGAGTTTATATAATTAAAATTTAAAGCTTTTTCAACTATTACTACTACACTCCAAATGTGATGGTTTATAAACTAGTTTGTTAATCATATTAATTTATTATTTGACAAGATTTATAAAAATAGTCAAGATATCACTAAAAACAACATAAGTACTCAAATAAACACATAATAGCACTTTAGCTAGCGTTTACAATTGAAGGTGAAAATTTATTTTAAGCTGATCCTTGAATTGATAAATCAACTTGGCAGCACCAAGAAGCATGGTGGTGTGGGCATCGTGCCCACAAGCATGCACTTTGCAGTCAACTTTGGTCTCATGCTCCCACTACCCGAGCTCTTTGTAACAAAGATAAATGAGTTGAATATTTTACTATATTTTATACGATACATAATAAGTTTTTATATAAACTTTAGTCTGAGTCTAAAAAAGAAAACAAAATATATCATAATGATTTATAATATATATAACAAGTTGGAGGTATGAAATCTATGTAAGGTATCATTAATTAACAACTAATATATTATTAATATCTCCCCTTAAACTCAAGATGGCATAATAAAATGAGCTTGAGTTTGGAAACTAGATCTAACAAATGACTAGAAAATAGAGACTTGGTGAAGATATTGGTTGTTTGATTATTAATTGAAATTGAGTGAAGTTAAATTGTTCCCTGAGAAATATGTTGTCAAACAAAGTGAAACTTTATCTCAATATGTTTAGTACACTCATAAAAGACATTATTACGAGCTATTTGATAGCACTCTAATTATCATAATAAATAGTTATAGCTCCAAAGTATGAAATACTCATATCTCTAAGAAGCCATCAGATCAAAATAACCTCCTGGATAGTGTCAACAATGGCATCACACTCAGGCTCAGAACTAGAACATGCAATAGTTGTTTGCTTTTTTTTTCTTCAAAGAAATAAGAGAATCCCTTAAGAAAATACAAAAGCTAGTAGTTGAATAATGATTCATAGGATCACTAGCCTAATCAGCATAAGCATGGGCTTATAACACCAGAGGAGATTAAACTAAAAAAATTACTACCATAGAAAAGGGTACATTGATATAACGAAAAATATGTAGAACTTTTGCATCACAAGAGGTGCGAACAGAAAACATGAACTGGCTGACAACAAAACGATATAGGCAATGTCAGGATAAGTGACACCAAGATATATTAAATTACCACCCAACTGACGATAAAGAGTAACATCATTGAGAGGGATTCCATCATATGACTTAAGTTTAACATTATGTTATAGAGAAGTGGACATAGTCTTATTGTCCATCAAGCCTGCTTACGAAAATAGGTCTAATGCATAATTGGCCTAAAAAAGATATTATCCAATGGAATCAGAGTATTTCAAGACAAAAAAAAAATTGAGATAGCCAAGATCTTTTATTTCAAAATTTTATTGAAATCCTTTAGAGTAGGAATACCAACAAGATAATCACCTGTGATACTTACATTATCCATATAGATAAGTAGTAGAATATAACTATAATTTGTATTACAAACAAATTGAGTGGAGTCATAGGAACTTGATCAAAAACTATGTTATAGAACTATGCTACTAAACTTAGCAAACCAGACATAAGGAGCTTGTTCAAGACAACACAGAGCACTGTGAAGTTTGCATACCTTGCATGGATGATGTTGATAACTTAGAAAAGGTTTCATATACACTTCTTTAGTAAGACACCATCAAGAAAAAAAAATTCACATCCATCTAGAATAATATCCAACCACAAACTACGCACATAAGTAAGACGACTGATTAGAGTAAAAGTTTCTTTATAATTAATTTCATACTCTTGAATTAAGTTTTTACAATAAGACTGACTTTTTCTCTCTCAATAAATCCATCTAACTTACTAGCTGATAAGATTAAACTAACTTTGAAATAGGACTAAGGATCATATAGGAAAAGAGTAGTAGATATACATAAGCAACCACAAAATTAACACGAAGCTCTCTTACTTGAGTAGAACATCAAAGGGATGGTGTAATAAAAGGTTCAAAGGCATGAGATGTGTCTAATGCAAATCCTTTAGACAAAAGGTGCGCAGTTCATAAGTAGGCATAGTGTCAGTAGGCTCACCTATATGAAACTCGAAAAAAGTATATACATGTTAATTATTAGGAAATAAATCAACAATGTTATTTGTAAAAAATATTGAATAAGAGGAGACACAAAATGAAAGCCTAGCAAAGAAGAAAACATTCTATGTTAAACATAACTTGACAAGAAATTATAAGATGTTTAGATATGAGATCCTAAAACCTATTGCCTTTATATTCTATCTTGTATCCCAAAAAGCAATATAATTAAGTATGTGACTCGAGTGTGATTTGAGACTAAGATAAAGTTCTAGTAAGACAAAGATAGTGAAAGAGTAGTGGCTCTCATACCATGTAACAAAGACAAAATAACTAAATATTTCATTATATTTGTACAATATAAATGAATTTTTATTTAAACTTTAGTTGAAGTCTAAAGAAGAAAATAAATTTATCCTAATAATTTACTATATATATATATATATATATAAAGATTGAAGTGTGAAATTTGTGTAAGTTGTTGTTAAATTATAACTAATATATCATTAACACTCTTGAACTCTTGATACTTGCAACACAATTAATTAACATATTATCAAAAAAGATGAAAACGAAATAGGTAAAAGGACTGCTGGACTCCCTTAATTTAACTCAAGTGTCTTGAGCATCTCTCTAATTTTAAAATAATTTGAAAGACCCTTATTCGTTAATATTTTCTATTTCTTTTGACAGAGATAGATAATATAGCACTTAACCCCTTTGGTCACTTTATGAGATATGACGTTGACATTTACTATGCCCATTTAAAAAAATTAGAAAGAAAATGAAAATAAAAAAGAATAGGAATGGTCATGGTGACCATTTTGTTAAGGTCAGTGCTTACGTACTGATGCGATATTTCTATATCTTAAAATTAAGTGCAAGTATACACTATTGTATGCAAGTAATAAAGAGACTAAATAAGTCGGATGTCGAACCCACAGAGGTAATTTTTTCTTTTTAACCAATTACTAAAATTATGTCTTCCTAATAATTATTCAAAAAAATAAAAATCTAAGAATGAATGTAGAAAATATAAAAACAAAAACACAATGCAAAGAGATTTAGGTGGTAGCAATATAGAGAAAACCTAGGATTAATACTATCCCTTTATATACTTTCTAATGATTAATCTTCTAATATTTAACTCCCTTAGTCTTTGTTATTAATCAAGACACTAATGTATTTACAAGCCTCTTCCAAGGTCATGCAAGTATATCTTAATTTACCAAATACCTATAATCTTATGGTACTTGTAACAAATTAAGATTCATTAAGATTAGGTCTTATTGATCATAAATGCCAATTAGGTATATTTCTATCCTAAATTGAAACTTGCATATGCAACATTAAATGTTACTCTATAATTATGCATCAAATTACCTAGGTCTAAATATTATGATTCCTCTTCCGAGTTTATCAATAATATTACCAACTCATTCACCATATATTGGCCAGATATATTGAAGCATTAAGATCAAGTAATTTAAATATTAAAGAACTAAGTTTATTAAATATTCAAAAGATATGGCAATTAAGCACACATATTGAGTTCAAGTATTAACCCCAAAAAATAAGTTTAGCTCATGGCTACAAGAGAACAACAGTAAAAATAATAATAAATCATGATACAATCAATAGCAAACTGATATAGACGTCGAATTACTTTTAATTGCGCTGCCTAAGGTACTCTTGATGCCGAAGAACGCCTTGAATCTCTCTCTAAAGTTGCTTCAATTAAACTCCTATTACTCTCCAAGACTCGTGCTCTGTATTCTTGATGTACTTGAATTGCTCTAGGTTGCTCTTGGTTTATCCTTAAAGGCTGGGAACGAGTGACTTTTTATAAGGATTGATATGATCTTGAAAATCTCAATTCTCATCGGATTAGGAATTGCGCTATTGCTGGGGCGCTATGCAGTTGTTACTGGGGCGACGCGTGAAAAAGGCTTCACTGCTGGAGGGGTGGGATTATGGCGCTGGAGCGCTGCCTGTTATTGCCGTGGTGACTATTTGGCGCTGGGGCGCCGGATGCGACTTAAACAGGTCGTATTTCTTATTTCGATCACTGTTCTAACGTTGGGGCAGTAATCCTCGTGGCACTGAGGAGATGAACACATACTTTAAAAACTTTACATTTTAGTCCCTATTCTTTAAATTTCATTCAAGTCCCTATAAATAACAATAAAGCACATAAATAGTCATCTATTCTCATAAAATAATAAAATATCAATATTAAAAATATGAGAAAATATATGACAATTTGCCTTTATCACGTATCATCCCTGAATGTACATATACTTGTGTATTAATACAAGTGTACATTCTCATTAAATCGCTAATATCCATATATATGGTATTATGTATGTAACGTTGCAAACATGGTAGATCTGAATAAGTTTGGATCAAATCTAAAAGAGTTTAGATAAGGGCTCATAATTAGCCACGCTGAGAGATATAATTGTTAAATGTTAGCACAGTTAAGTGTTAGCTGGTTATAATACTCAGCAGATCCAAGAGTTGGAGCCTTGTCTGTAATGGGACATAGACTTGGGAATATACTAGTAACTGCATAGTTGCAAAAGTTGCAATTGAGTGTCAGAAAATGCAAGTTGCGCAAGTGTATTCTTAAATAATTATCCCTGATCTATTTCTATCAATGCAAGTCTGTCAATGGATACCTTTATACAGATCAGCATATGTCGTACCTATAGGGTATAGATGGTCGTTCCTAACTGACTGTGAGCTTGGAGCTCGTATTGATATATGGGTATCCAGTTAGGATTAGATATGAGACAGACTCACAAGGGCCTCCAATAGACACCCTATGTAAGCCGTCAACAGAGGGTCCTCTCAAGTTGAGTAGTATACGTGATCCTTTGACCTGAGTGCCACGGTGGATTTGTAAGTAATCCACCATACTTTGATTCCACGCATGTCACAGACTTTTCATGGTGTGACTGCTGGGTATGGTCCAATGCTTATGGAATTCGGTGTGTATAAATATGGGATCTGTCAGCTCGCATAAGGAGTTCGATATCCAGATGCTTTGAGACTATATCTCAAAAAATCTTGTGGCCATAAGTATTAATCCCGAGAAAGAGTTCCGTTAGGGTATAACAATATGACAAAAGAGTTTGCTCATATTGTTCAGTGAGATACGAGTTTAGAGATAAGACATGGATGAGCACTAGGAGATTTGACGGTGATAATCTATATCCCCGCACATCCAGGATATCATGACGGAAGGATTATACCTATGCGTTGTAACCTAAACTTGTACGGTTCAACACGCTGATTTGTATATTCGTGACGTGTGCGTGGGGCATTGCTCACGGACTCATAGAATAGTTCTATTTGACGAATCGGGCGTAGGACCTAGGGAGTTCTGCGATATGGAGTGTTCTTATTGTGCACTGGGGCAGCGTACCGGATTAATTTGTTTAATCCAATAATATTCAGCACTACCACGAGAATGCGTACGTGTCTGTATTTAAGTGTTAAATACAATAATTAATCAATAATTATTATTTACTAATTATATAATGATACATGACGTACTGTAAATTCTCGGTTGAGTTTATCCAAGTGTTGAATTTAGTGGGACCTATTAGAGGTAGACTTGATAACTATTCATAATGGATAAAATGATTATTTTTTATTTTAATTATTTAATTATTAAATAATCAAATATCTCTCTTCTTATATTATATAATATATTATTATATTATTATTTATATATATATATATAAAAAGAGAGAGGAAGAGAATTGGTGGGTGAGGGCCAAAATTTGACCGAGAGAAATGAGAGGAAAAAATATTGAGAAAGAAGAAAAAGAGAAGAAAAAAAAAATTTATTTAATATATTTATTTATTATATTTATTATATATTTTATATTTTTATTAAATTTAAATTCGTATATAATATATATTTAAATAATAGACACAATTACACACACATTTCACACATATTTTAAATTCACAAACACATTTCTCCTCTTCATCCTCCTCGACAACCATCTTCCCCATCCCCACAACCGCAAATTTTACTGCCATAATAAATTTGCCGCGTCACAGATATTTACGAATCTTTATCTTGTTGCTAATATTAAAAGTTGAGTGATAGAAGTGAAATAGTTGCCGAGAACTGCTGTGCCGAGAAGCAAAATGAGCAGCAAATTGGCGATCAACTGAAAACCATCTGAATTAGTTGTCAAAATTCAATGAGGAAGAGTCTGACATAGTCCCACAGACAATACGAGTAGACGTGTCTTTCCCGGACTAAATATTATAAAACTCTATGACAAATCAAATGAGAGAACTGTTCCGAAGGAAATCATTTTGTAAACATCATTATTCGAGTTTCTGGAGGTCACAATCACATACCAATTTTATGATCAAAGTCACTGGTTCTTCAATTAAAATTGTTTTTAGTATCCTTTATTATGTGAAAGTAGAAAGGCGTTTACATATATATCCATTCAAGTTGGTAGTACTAGTGTGTCAAGACAGAGAGATGATGTTCTAATGCTCTGTTTTTTTATGGCATTCATTCTTTATGAATCTCTCTTACGGTACAAATAGGGCTAGTGACAGAGGAAAGCAATAGCATCCTAAAAGCTTTCAAGCAATCAAAAAACTCTCAACGATACTCTTGTAAACTTTCCAAGCATTCGATATAAAAAAGTAGTTCTGTTCAAGCTATTCAATTTGTATCTTTCCATAATCTTCGGTTTCTAGTAGTAAAAGGTTCATTATGGGAAAAATATGTTCACAAAAATTCAAAACAATGGAGATGAGCACAAGTTTTTTATTGACAATACAAATAAAATAATAAGATCCTAAACGGTCTCAGTTTTCAGGTTACAAGAGCTACAAAAAATAGGATGTAGTAAGAGGATAGGCATCTCAAAATTTCCATGAGATACAAAACACAAAAGATACTTTACTAAAAAAAGGTATGGTAGTCTTGACTGCCCAATTTGATGTACAATATATTATGAAGGCATAGCTCAGGCCAACTCAAAAACTGGGATAATCTTTTCATCAATTGTTGTCATCTCTCAAAGATTCCCTTAACATATACCATGCCTTTTTCACTTAGCTGAAGCTCTTTTCTCATTTGTTCTACTTGTTGGTCATCTCCTTCAACAATGATCTCTGTGAGAGTCGCATCTTCTCCAACAATCATCTTAACTTTAATCTGCTCTTTTCTTGATGCTCGCTTCCAGTAGTATGCTCCCCTGTGTACCATCCAGAAAGCATTAGTGCTTCGAGTTAAATTTTCGCAATTGTGGTACTTACAAACAGAAACAGCATGTACTTACGCTAATGGACTTAGGACAGTGATCCAGAACCAGTTATTGCCAATATCTGGATAGGTTATGGTAAGAACCAGGGCAACACTTGACAAGCTGATGCAGGTGCAGAATGTTAGCAATGTTGCTTGGCCTCGGCTTGGAACCATCATGCCTTCAAACCTTAATCAAATTAGAAGCTTGTCACTGTTATGTTAATAGAAGTTACCAACAATAGGCCTTTCCTCTTGTTTATCATAGCATGTTAAATCCACTACCATTTGAGTAGCAGGGCAAACGTTGAGATTTGAGTTTCAAAATCAGCAGTTGGCTCTTGAGATTAGGTAGTAGCGGTATTCTGGTAATACAAAAGTGCAATTATCAAGAGATTCTTAAGAAATTGCATTAAGTACTTCTTTCGATTCAAAGCGAGCTTTATTGGAAAATCATTAGTAAGATTGCACAGACCACAATACTATATGACCATTTAACCGCATAATACCATAAATATTCTTATCATTAAATTCAAAATCATGATAAATGTATTGTGTATACACAAGAACATATGGTATCGCGGGATTAGATGGTCGTACTGTAATCTGAAAAGTAGAGTTTCACCAAAGAATTTTTCTCCTTTTTGGAACCATCTATCAAATGCCCTTTAGAAAACAATCTTGTGTTTTTCAATTGTACAAAGCATATTTGTCCATCTCATTTAAATATACATATATATATAGAGAGAGAGAGAGAAAAAAAAAGAGATAAAAATAATCTAGTGAACTACGTAACTCACCATAAGGTGAGTAACACTGTTATATATCACTGTCTAGTAAATTCGTAATTTTTTTATAACTTTTGCACAGTTTATAATGTACTATATGATACTGTCACGTGTCTAAGAGCTCACCATGTGGCGAGCTCCGTAGCCTATTAAATCAATTATTTGTATATTTATATATATATGATAAGATCTATGGCATAATATTTTTTACACAGCATCGAACACAATTTTTAAGTCATTAGATCAATACATATTTAATGGTCCAGATCCATTCAGACATATGAAACTAATGCATTGCATTTAATGCACATTTAAAATTTAATCTTAATCATTAAATATGTATTAATTTAACGATTTAAAAATTATGTAAAAAAATATAATACCATAAATTCTAACCCTATACATATACATATCCTTTTATTTAATAGTTTTAATATTTGTTTAGTAAATTGATTAGTAGACACTACTTCCACTTCATAGCTTTTGCGGTTTCAAATCCACAACGCCTTTTTATACCAATTTGATCCTTAATAGTTCCAAAACCAATTTACAATGCACTCTACAATAGTGGAGCTATAAATTTAATTTTTTTTATTAAAAGAGTGTTCTTTTTAAGTGATGTATAGGAAACCAAGGGAAAAATTCCAACACTTCCACAGGATAGCATTCTGGTCATTGTAATTCTGCCATCGGACATCCCATATTTCAGCCCATGAATCCTAAGGCAATACCAAAAATTGTGGTAGCATGGGAATATTGAAACTACATTTGAAACCACCGACCGCATTTTCTCAGAATGCTACAATCATAAACATGCAAAACTAATAATTTCGGCTCCACATTAATTCGGCAGAGAAATGAATAGTATGCCATATAAAAAACGTAAATAGTAAATAGATAAGAGGATGAGGCACTAGTGGCTTACGTTACAATCTCTCCTCTATCAGTGACCACAAAATTATTGCGGGTGAAGAAAGATAAGATCTCTCCCGCAACCTGATTCGGTGCCTTCTTACTTTCCCCTTCTCCTATAAATGTCTTTTGCACTATCTGAAAACTATAACAAATTAGCAAAACCAAAACTGAATTTCATCCTTTCCTATAAAGATGAATCAATTTTCAAAAACCCAGTTCTTAGATTTCTTTAAAATGATGTTGAAGAGCAACTAAAAGAGACTTGAAGTAACTGAAAAGCTCATACCTTGGATTTAACTGAGCGTTTGATGAGAGACCAGAGGCCAGGAACAGAAATGACAAACAGACCGAGAGAAGTGTAGTAGCTGGCCAAAGAATAGCCTACGCTCTCTGCAATCACATAAAATGACTCAGAGTTTTGCTGAGAGATATTGATGTGCTCTATAAGAGCAGAGGAGGATGATAAGAGAGGCTCTTGCATGGCGACAGCAACAGCCAGCTGCCTCTTGGCTCTTGTTGATGTTGAAGTTGTAGCCCGCCTGAGCCATGATTGCTGGGGCTGATGGGTCGAGTTTTTGAAGCTGGGTTTTGAATGAAGAGATGAAGAACAGAGAAGCTGAAGCTGTGGGGTTGGTGATGATGATAATATCTTTGTTGCCATTTTAGCTAAATTTGCGGGGGATTGAGAATATGGAGTTTGTAAGACTATTTTTATGGTTCATCTAGAGCTATATGACGGTCGGCTATTTGAATGGTCCAGATTTGATAGTGCCTTTGCCCTTTGGTAGTTAAAACGACACGACACATTTCCAAATGAATGAAACGACTAATCTTTGGTTAAACTAGAACGAACCTCAACATATTTGAGGTTCCAACAAAAAAAGTTTGAACCACTGTGTGTGACTCTGTGACTTTAGTAGTATAGCACAACATTGTCTATTTGTAGTACAATGTTTTTGACATTAATCAAATGAAAATTAGGTTTTAATTAAATATAGCATTTTTTTAAAGATTTATAATTTATTTAGCCATAATTTCAAATTCTTGATTTTATTAGTTAAATTGTGTGAGAGGATTATTTTACCTTCATCTCTATTTTAATATTTAGAATACTATTTTTACCATTTTCTCTTTTCTACAACAAAATCCAATAAACTATTCTTTTTCTACAATAAATCTAATCAAACAACTTACAACTCTTTCCCCGCAAAATTTTTTAAACAAATTTTTAAGGAATTTATAATTTATTTAGCTCTGATTTCAAATTCTTTGTTTTATTAGCCAAAGATTGGGTGTGAAGTGTGATGACTATTTTACTCATGTCTTCATTTCAATATTCAAAACACTCGTTTTTACCGTTTTTATTTTTCTACAACGAAATCCAATCAAACAACTCCTTCTCTACAACAAAATGTAATCAAACAACTCTTTCCCTACATAAAATCTTAAACACTTTGCATATTAAATTTCGAAAACATCAAACTTTCTCAATATAATAGAACAACCCAAACATAATACTCAAGAAATTAAAGTTTCACGAAATTTAAGCAAAATTAAGTTGGTCGAAGTAGGGACACTTTTGTTGGTCGAACAACAAAAGCATCAACCTTTTCATGTTAGTTTATTCATTTCAGTATATAGTTTGTACTTTCACATATTGCAAATAGAAATAAAACTATTAAGTATTTGGTGCAAAATCTAGGCAGGTCTATCAAGTTCACCCAAACACTCAAAACTTTATTGAAAAAAAGGAAAATTGAGCTACTGGCCTGGTGATATCAAGAGTTAGACTTGGACCAAATTCTAGGAGATTTAAGAATAGGGATTGAGTAGAGAATTTGTTAAAGGCTGACTAGATTTGGGAACAAGCAATAGAGCCCTGAAAATATAAAAAACGCTAGGTTAGAGGTAGACATTTGCCTTCCAATACTCAAGTAAGACAACAGCTCAGTGGTAAAATTATTATTTTTGTCATAAAGAGAATTTAAAGAAGACAGAGAAAGTGGTTCTTACTTGTACACATGTTCAGAGTTCAAAATTTGTCTTACTCAAATTCAAAATGGGAGACAAGTCTTATAATATAGAAGAATTAACATGGCAAATTCCCCTTAGGAGTGACACGTGACAATATGTAAGTGAAGAGTCCCCTCTTATACATGGGCATTTTAGAGAAACAACACGGCTGAAGGTTCTTGAGTAATTGTGAACTCTTAAAATTTGGAGTACAAAGTATCTTAGAATTGGTTGTCTTTTTAGAGAAATAATCTTAGAGACAGGTGGGTTGTAGGTGTTGTCTCTTAAGTTCCAACGAGTGCGTTGTTGATCTACCTCCCCTACCCTAGACAAACCTCATCTTGTTGTTAGCACGGGGTAGAAACCTATCACGTGCTAATGTGAAGACTTGGTAGTGGTCTCTTTGAGATTTTCCTACATAATACCTTATCCTTCTATCTAATTGTCATGTAATGTACCCTTTAACTAGGCATTTGGTGGCCTAGTGATAATATGAAAGTGGTTGGGCTGTGTTGATGTATACCTCGATTATAAGGCCAAAAAATGTTGTCGAAGTTAACTTAACCAAAATGACACATCCTGTAGTTGTGGAATTGAGTAATGACGTGGTCTGATATATGGATCCCGCCTAACGAATCTTGCAAGCAAAATAGTGAAGGTTAATGGGCCTAGGATGGTACTAAGCTCTGTAGAATGACCTCGAATTAAATTGGACGACCCTTTAAGGAATGGGCCTAAAGGCTTTATTGGACCTTATGGAGCAACCCAATTGTCACTATAGTTCTTCATACCTCAATATCAACCCTCCTAATTTTTAATGTAGAGGTAATGAGACATTAAAAACTATTATACTTTCGTGACATAAGTTGTGCTCTACTTTGCACCCCCCCCAAATTTTTTCTTTCTCTCTTTTTCTTTTTCTTTTTTTTTTTTAAGTTTTAGTTTTGGTGAGAAATTCCCGCCTCTTCTATGTCTTTTAAATAGGTTGGCTAAAGGGATTTTAACCCTTGCACGCAATAAGTAAAGTTGTTAGCATCATTCAACCTCTAACCATTCATTAAGTGGGCCTCTAACAAAACCCCTCCCCTACATTCACAAGTGGTGCACGTTATCTCTTTAGTGTGGTGACACATGACAACTTCTGAGTAGGGCAGCTTAAATAGACGGCTCTGATAATTTATTTCTCTTACTTCTAGAGTCCTTCTTCTTCTAAACTCCTAAGTTCACTATTTTCCCATTTTAAAGTAAGAAGAAAATGCATCCTCCTCCTTTATTATTTCACTCCAATCTTGTTTGAACTTCTCTTTTTCTTTGACCTTAACTGCAACCAAACTCCGATCAATTTTTTAATGAGTAAGGCTTTTTACCACTTTTTTCTCTCTCTCCTCTTTATCTCTTTCAACCTTTTGTCTCATTTAATTGCTTTATGCCCTGCTTGTTCTCGTCCCAAGGCTTCACTGTATAACCTCTATGTTCGACCAAGATTGATCCTTTACTCATTGTAGCTATACAGATCTTCAAAAGATAAGTACTTCTTCTACTTTTTTTTCTTTCTATTTCCTTATGCCTTTCCTTTTTTATTCGACTTAAGTATATTAGTTTGTGCGTGGGTGTTTTTGTTAGTGTATTAAAGAGTGCATACATATGATTTGTGTATATGTTAAAATTTTCAAAATTCATGTCCAACATATATTACGTAGTAGAATAAAATAATATAATCAATATATACACATTACAACTGAATCAAAAATAGTACAAGAATCGAATACATACATTTGTAGACGATTTGGTGAAGATTTTTAAACTTTAAAGCTTGTTGAGCTAATAATAAAGTCCTCTCTTGAACAATTATAGACTCCAATGTTCAATGGGATTAGAGTAGCTAGAATAGTAGACTTTGATCAGTATTTTATACATGAATCAAACTAAGTTCAACAATTGAACTAGTTCTTATATCATATGCTTAAAAATTGAGTTTATAGACCAAAATGTAACTTTCTCAAAGTTTCTATCTTTCCTCAAATAATGCAATGCATTAATTTACATTCAAAAATTTATTCCGCCATAAATAAACTCTTTCATTTGTTTTTATTTAGCTTAACACTTCCATTTTGGACACATGTCCATCATGGAGTTAAGCTTTGATCATGCAATGTAGTGTAAGCTTATGCATAGGTGACAAATGTCACTTATGTTATCCATGCAAACACTTTGTATGGATGATATTTATCACAAATATGTCCATGCATGCCGCCATTTGTCATATAAATGGTCATGCATGGATGTTATGTGCATTTACACTTTTTTATGCAATAGGGACCTATTTGCAACATTTGTAAACTATGGTTCTTACTTTTCAAATAGATCCTAAAATGTATCTTGCTTTCTGAAACCTTTCCAGGTCAATCCGTACGATTCGTCCCGCTATCCTCGTACTCAACGAGTACACTTTATATTATGAGATTCTCTAGGTTCACACCCCTTTATTTTATGGAACACTTTCGTAAGTCTATGAACGATGCCCCACACATACGTTACAGATATTACAGAAGGACGCATTAAACCATACAAGTTGAGGTCAACTATATCCATATAATCTCTTGGTCACCTATATCCTTAAAAGAGCAGAGATATACATCAACACTATTAAATCTCTATATGCTCGACTTTAAACTTATCTCCAGATTTTTATTTCTATAAACAATATCTGCAAACTCTTTTGAGATATTGTTTAACCCTATGAAAAACTCTCTTTTGGGTTTTATGCTTATAGTCATAAGACTTCCTGAAATATAATCTCAAAGCATAAGGATATATAACTTACCCATATAAGCTGACAGATCCATATTTACGCACACTGGAATCCATGAGCATCAGACCATACTCAGCGACACCCAACGATCAAACTATGAAAGGTCTTTGATATACTTGGAACTAAAGTATGATGAATCACTCACATGCGTTTAAGTCAAAGAATCACAAATACTATTCAACTTTGAGAAAATCCTCAATTAGCTGCTTTATAGGATGTCTATTGGAGGTCATCACAAGTCTGTTCAGTATCTAGTCCTTATTGAAGATCTGCATGCCTATATGGACTTCTGCTAAGTCCATGGTTTGCTAAGACTAACCATCTGAACAATTCAAATATAAACATACACTAATCGAAAAAAAATACCGATCGACCCGTGTCGGTAACTATAGATCAGGAATGATATTTTTTAGAAAATATTGTGCAATGACATTTTTTAGCATCATTTGTAACTCTTTATAACTACATTATTACTATATTATTCTCAGGTCTTTGTCCTTATTTCAGACAAGGTTATAACTCTCTATAATTGCTAACTTTAGCACTGACCTAAACTCTTTTATATCAGATTTAAACTCTTTTAGATCTATAATGTTTGAAAAAGTTACAAGCTTCTTATCATTTAATTATATATTAATAATTATTATTGAAATGTTTACTATATATCAAAAGGGCACATAAGCACTATCTCCAACGGTTTTATGGTTAGGCTATATAGAGGAATTGAGGCTTGATGTTAGCTATGATGTTGTAGGATGGATAAAGCACAAATTAAGAAAATCACGAGCAATAGTGAAGAGCCTTTGGGCTCACTAGATTTAGGTGATAGTAGGAGTCTATAGAAATTAAGAAAGCTAAGAGAGAGTCTGTGGACTCAAGTTTTAGCTTGGAAAAGGGTAGAGGTGAGACCTCCCAACGAGCAATCGTAAGTCTGCCTCATCTTCCCTTAAAAAGAAAGGAAAACATCTTACTAAGTAAGCTACTCCTCCTGCCCTTAGAAATCCTTCCCTTAAAAAGAAAGGAAAACATCCTACTGAGCAAGCTACTCCTCCTGCCCTTAGAAAGCCTTCCCTTAGAGGTACCAAGTCCCAAGCCCTAACACTGAGCAAAAATCTCAGTCCACTTCAAAAGCCGATATTCCCATGACTACACACTTTGAAGTGAAATCACTAGAGCTTTTTTGCTTACGGAAGTGTTACTCTATCTCATCCTCAACCACCTTAAGAGTTCTCTAGGCCGGAGAGTCTTATGCATCTCTTACTAAGGGGGAAGTTGTTATCTTTAAAGAATTTCTTGCTCTTAATTTGAGACTTCCTTTACAACTCTTATTCAGAGAACTGTTAGCTACTTTAGACATTGCCCATTCCCAATTAAATTTGTCCTCTTAGAGTTCAATTATATATTCCAAGTATTGTAAAAGAAGGCATTTGATGTCAACTTCACTATTAAGGTTTTTAAGAATTTGTTCTGTTTGAGAAGAAATGGCCTTACAAAAGGAACATTTTATATGAGTTCATACAATAAGATCACCAACCCAGTTAGTGCACATAGGTCCTAAACCGATTAGAAGGCTTGATGGTTGTTCATAGGTGGATATTAGGGCTCAATCATCAAGATAGGCCAAACCTTGAAGAAAGTTCACTCTCAGCTACTCTAAAAGGTACATGCTTTACCCTTTTCTTTACCTTGTTCTTTTTTAGTTCACTATAGTATGTAATTATTATAGGCCCCCTGTGTTAAGAGAATTTACTCAGGGCATAAGAAGTTACTGATATTTTCTTTGCTTTTTTTTTTTTCTTTTTATTGTTCTATTGGACTAAGGACCTCAAGCTTGTGTTTTTCACTCAAAAAGCACCGACCAAGCCATAAAGTACTTTGCCTTGATAACTAAAGATTGTTCTGACATGCTCAATGAGCTCCACATGAAAGAGGTTAGACTTATCAACTTTTTGCCCTATGAGATCTTGAATTAGGTTAATGTGCTTTAAATTTCATTTTTACCTTCATACGTTGGACTTAGTAAAATAGTGATGTTCATATAGTTTGCTTGTCTCTTTAACTGGCAATTCTTTTGCTGCCATAGAGAAAACGCATGTTCCCATATCTTTAGCTTGCTTAAAATCAGTTAAGAAATTAAAGAGTGAAGACTGAATGCAAGACTTAATGAAAAAATTCCCTGGCCCTCATTGGGCTCAAGGTGTTGTGCCTCGGCTAAAAAGAGAACCATGCCTTTTTTTTATCTTCCTAGGGTTTAACACATCCCACTATACTTAGGGCCTCTTTGGCGGCTCTTTTTGTACATAGTGAATGACATCTCTATTTACTCAAGATGTATGATTTCTCAGCATAACACTATTAAGGGAGATCTCCGAGGGCCTTTCATATCGACTCGATCCCTAATTTTTTTCTCTTAGTCTTTGCATAGAGAGTGTATACAGGCAATATTTGCCTTAAGTGATCTACAATTTGCTCTCAAATCAAGATCAAGCCATCCTTACCTTTTTTCACATTTTGAAAGCAAGATGGATCGATTGTATATAAAGTGCATAATGACCTAATAATCATTGGTGACATAAAAGCATATTTGGAAAACATCTATTTTCATTTTATCAATGAATATTAGGTGTGTAATTAATATAATCCTAACAACTGTTACATACTAAGCAATGAGAAAATAGGTTCTTTACTTTGTCTATATAGACTTCTTAGAATTGGAACAAACAACTAAACTTCTTAGAAGTGCTACTAAGCTCCTAGCAAAGGTTGAGAAAAGGTTTGAATAGAGCTAAGCTTAATTCAAATTTTTCCATGTTTCATTGGTAGTACTTATGAAGATGAGCTGCATTCCATGGGTGCTTCATTTGTCTTCCATACAAGTGAGTCATCTTCTAAATACATGGCCTAATCATTGTATTGTAAAGACCCTCCCAGTTAAGGCCTAAGACTTTATCTAAGAGCTTCTTAGTGTTTAAATTTACTCTACGCAAGACTAGGTTACCTTCTTTAAATTATCTGGTTCTAAGTTTTTGGTCATATAATTTAGCTATTTGCTATTGCTAAGCTACCCCCTTGATAGCTACTAAGCTTTGAATCTACTCTATAAGGTACACATTAGTTGTGATTAAGTTAACATTCTCAGCTTCATTAAAGTAAGCCATTCTGAGTGTAGGCATTCCTAACTCAGCTAAATTCTTTACCTCTGATTGTGGGGCTTGGTTTAATTCTATAGGACCACAACATGCTTGATAGCTCATCTACCTATGCCACTTTATTATTTTCAAGATTCTTATTTATGATGTTTTTAAATGATCTTGTCCACGTCTTTAACTTGCCCGTTGGCTTAAATGACTTTGAAGATTTTGAAGATTCCAAACAATAAAGAAAAATAGTATTTATGGACTAAAGCGCAAAGTTTTGAAAGTTATAGGAAATGGACTAAAATGTAAATGCTTCAAAAGTTTAATCACTGTAGCGCGTACTATAGCACAATTCTTTAGCAACGGGCATTGTTCTATAACGGTTAAATTATTGTGTAAAAACTAGTTACTATGTTAACAGTTATAGCGGTCAAATCACTCTAGCTGAATTGAAGCAATGGATAGGATACTGTAGTAACGGTGAAGAATGAAAAATTTCTCCATCTTTATAAATACAAGCCTTATTCAAGATTAACAACAAAAACAAGTAAAGCATTCTAGAATCTTTATATTGATAAGGGCAAATTTGTCATATATTTTCTCATGTTTTTATTATTGATATTTTATGATTTTATGAGAATAGATGGCTATTTATGTGCATTATTGTTATTTATAGGGACTTGAACGAAATTTAAAGATTCTAGATTATTTTACAACTATGTCATTACTATATTATTTTCAGGATTTTATCCATATTTCAGATAAGGTTCTAATATTTTAGATTTGCTAACTTTAGCGTTGACCTAAACTTTTAGATCAAATTTAAACTCTTTTAAATCTACAATATCTGAAAACGTTATAAGTTTTTTACCATATAATTACATATCAATAATTTTAATTAAAATGTTTACTGTATATTAGAATGGCATGTAAGTGTTGGAGTTGGTGCTTACGTGCAATTCCAATATTGTATGAATATTAAATTATTTTAATATTTATACAATAAACATTTCGTATAATTATTACTACAATATATATACATAGTACAATGCTTGTTATGTTACAAACATTGTATGATTTGAAGGAGTTCAGATCTGGTCTAAAGTTTAGACCAGTGCTAAAAATTAGCAGAGTTGAGTGTTATAAATATGCTAAGAGTTAGCAGATTATAAGAGTCAGCCAGATCTAAAAGGTTAGATTCTTGTCTGTAATGGGATAAAGACCTAAAGGTATACTAGTAATGACGTGGTTGCAAGGAGTTACAATAGGTGTTAGGAAATGTCATTATGCAAGTATGTCCTCAAACACTATGTTCTTGATTTGCTTCACTAATGCGGGTCTGTCGGTGGAACCATTTTATATATATAAGTGTATGTTACGTCTATATAGTATAGATGGTTGTTCTTAACCAACCATGGGCTTACCGGAAGCTCATATATACATATGGATATTCATTCAAGACTGAATACCAAACAAACCATGAGGATGCCAATAGAAAACCTATGAAGCCGTCAATTGTAAGTCATCTTGAGTTGAGTAGTATACGTTGTCCTTTGATCTGAGTGCCATGATAGGCTTGTAAGTGATCCATGATAAGGGCAAAGTTTTCAAAATATGAGTCCAGCGCCCCAACTCCACGAGGATTATCGCCCCAGCGCTAGAATAGTGATCGAAATAAGAAAAATGACCTGTTAAAGTCGCATCTGGCGCCCCAGCACCAAACATTCACCGCGCCCGCGATATGTCAACGCCCCAACGCTAAGAACTCACCGCTCCAAGAGTAAAGGCTTTTTCACGCGTCACCCCAGCGACAACTGCATAGCGCGCCAGCAGTAGTGCGAATCCTAGTGCGACCAAAATTGAGTTTTTCAAATTCAAATCAAACCCTATAAAAGGCCACTCGACCCCAGACATAAAAAAAAGACAAGAGAAGAACCTAGATCAACCTAAAGAGAGTTTAGAACAGTTCAAGAGCACCAAAAATCTAGAGCAACATCAATCAAGAGCAATTCGATGTCTACATCGGTTTGCAATTGATTGTATCATGTTTTATTTTTATTTTTATTGCTGTGATTCTCTTGTAGCCATGAGCTAAATTTATTTTCTAGGGTTAATACTTGAACTCAATATGTGCATTTAATTGCCATATCTTTTTAATATTTAATAAACTTAGTCCTTTATTATTTAAATTACTTGTGTTTAATGCTTCAATATATCTGGCCAATATATGGTGAATGAGTTGGTAATATGTTGATAAACTCGGAAGAGGAATCATAATATTTAGACCTAAGTAATTTGATGCATGATTGTAGAGTAACATTCAATGTTGCATATGCAAGTTTTAATTTAGGATAGGAATATACCTAATTGGCATGTATGATCAATAAGACCTAATCTTAATGAATCTTAATTTATTACAAGTACCATAGGAATATAGGTATTTGGTAAATTAAGGTATACTTGCATGACCTTGGAAGAGGCTTGTGAATACATTAGTGTCTTGATCAATAATAAAGACTAAGTGAGTTAAATATTAGAAGATTAATCATTAGAAACATATTGAGGGATAATATTAATCCTAGGTTTTCTCTACATTGCTATCTTTAAATCTCATTGCATTGTGTTTTTGCTTTTATATTTCTTACATTCATTCTTAGATTTTTATTTTTCTGAATAATTATTAGGAAGATATAATTTTAGTAATTGGTTAAAAAGAAAGAATTATCCCTGTGGGTTCGACATCCGACTTATTTAGTCTCTTTATTACTTGCATACGATAGTGTATACTTGCACTTAATTTATGATATAGAAATATCGCATCAAGTTTTTGGCGCCGTTGCCACTTATGTCGATTGTCTTATTCAGTTTGGTTTTTCTATTGTATCGGAATGTTTTTACAGCTGAAGATATCTAAGCATCGGAGCATCTTCACCAGACCCCACCTCGGTGAGACCATCTTTGAGCTTGTGTATGTGTTGTTATTGCAGGCCCCCCTATACAGTTCGCAAAAAATAGAGAATCCAAGCCTGTATCCACTGATCCAATCCAGATAAGGCCCAAAGTTTGATTCCTCTTCAACAAATTTAAGGCTGTTGATCAGAAGAACCACTTCTTTTGGTCAACAGTTTTTGGCGCCGTCTGTGGGAATCAAACAAAAAGGTTTGTCGGGAGAAGCGACTTTCCAGAATTGCTGAACGATCATCCGTCAGCAGAAATCACATTACCATTGAGCGAAACCTAAACTGACCTCTCCCTCGAACAGAGAGCTCTCTGCACCCTAAAATAAGGGCAAAGTTGAGAACCCTGAAGGAGGAAATGGAGGAACTAAGGCAACTTATGACTGAGTTAATTAGGGACAAGCAACTGAAAGCAAGAAACTGTGGGAGGGAATCTCGGGAGGAGATTCAAAGACAGACTGAGTAAAGGTAAGGACCAGAGACTCCGCATAATTTGACCGGGATGAATAGGCTAAGTCAGGCGACCCCTAAAAGGGAAGAGACGAAGCCAGAAGGGTCGAAGTAATTGGCGGAGAGAGAGCCGCTAACAGAGCCGCGACAGCATCAACGGAGAGAACTGGGCCTTGAGAGCAAGGTCCGCAGTTTGGAAGGAAAGTTGGAAAGCCTCTTGGCCGAAATGAGGGAGAAGCTCTTGAGAAGAGGACGCAAAGAGAGAGAAGGTCGCCACTAAGGAACGAGGTGAGAGATATGGTGCTTTCGGGCGGGTTTCGACTCATTAATTTGCTCACTTACAAAGGGGTCACTCCCCTTAATCATTACGTAGATCAGGTCACCGACCTACTATTTATAGTAGGACTGAGGTAGGACCAAATGTGCCAGCTTTTCCACATGAACTTGGAAGGACCAGCCTTACTCTGGTACAGGGGGTTAAAATAGCGTAGCATTGCCTCCTATAACGAGTTAACTGAAAATTCTCCTAACATTTTCGGGGCTCAAGTGAAGTAGCCAGGGACCTGAGACAGCTGAAGCAGATTAGGCAAGGTCAGAAGGAGAGCCTAAGGGACTACGGGATTGTTGCAGAGAAATTTCAAAGGGAATGGAGCAGAATGGCAAACTGATCCTAAGAAATGGTGCGACATGCATAAGGGTCTTGGGCACACAACCAGAGAATGCACCGAGCTAAGAAAACAGGTCGACTACCTGATGAGGAATGGGTACCTGGAAGAATTCTGAGCAAACCGGAAGACAATGGCCACTAGTCCGGTCAGTATGTCGAACCCTAACTCTATGGCAATTATTTCAAAGGGACCCATACTAGCGAGAGACTCAAATAAGCAACAAAATAACTATTCCAAGTACTTAATAGTGGCACATCAAGTCATGTGCAACACCCCTTTAGCCAAAAAGCCGAGGCTACCACAAGAATTGTTGATCATGTTCACGGAGGAAGATGCTCAAGGGGTTAGTTACTCCCATGACGACGCGCTTATAATTGAAGTAGTGGTAGCTAGAGAGAGAATAAACAAGGTGTTCGTTGACCCAAGCAGCTCAGTTGACATAATTTTCAAGGAAACCCTGGATGATTTGAAAATCAGGAACCTCAACATAGGGGAAACCCAAACAGCACGACAAGGATTCAGGGAAAGCTGTGTGATGCCAGTCGGAGTGGTAACCCTCTCCCTCACCATTGAACGAAGTCCCTATGAGAAGACAGTGATGACCAGGTTCATGGTGATAGAAAGCTCATTCCCGTATAGAGTCCTCTTTAGGTGACCGTTCATGGTGAATACTAATGTAGCCCTGTCCATCAATTACTTAAAGCTAAAATTCTCCACGGGAGAAGGGATTGGAGTAGCATCGGGAGATCAAAAAGTGGTGAGGCGCTATTACGTATTCACGACAAAAAGGGCATTTTGTATTTCCACCATTGATCTAAGAAAGGGAATCCTCGAATCCCTAGAGCCAGTGGAGGAGATGAAAGAACTTCAGGTCAAGGTCGGAGAACCAGGGAAGGTGGTAAGGATGGGGACCCAGTTGGGGCTAGGTGTTTAACAAGAGCTGACCCGTTTGATTCCGGAGTTCTTGGACATCTTTGCCTGGTCTCACCAGGACATGCCCAGAATTAACCCAAGGCTGGCTGCCCACCCACAAGTTGATTGTTTGCCCTACATCTCAACCGGTCAAGAAAAAAAGAAGAATCTTCAATTATGAGCGGAATGGAGCTGTAGTGAAAGAGGTGGAAAAAATGTTGGCAACCCGATTCATTAGGGAGGTCCACTACCCAGAATGGTTGTCCAACGTGGTAATGGTAAAGAAGGTAAGTGGAAAGTGGAGGATGTGTGTTAACTTCACTGATCTAAATAAGCCGTGCCCCAAAGACAGCTTCCCACTCCCTAAGATCGATCAACTAATGGATGCAACGATAGAGCACGAGCTATTGAGTTTTATGAACTCTTTTTCTAGCTATAATCAGATCCCGATGTCCCCCCCCCCCCCCCCCCCCCTTCCTTGACCAAGAATAAATATCCTTCATCACTAATCAAGGGACCTATTACTCCCAGGTGATGCCGTTCGAATTAAAAAATGCAAGAGCCACCTACCAAAGGTTAGTAAACAGACTTTTTTCAAAGGACTGATTGGTAGAAATATAGAAGTATATGTCGATGACATGATAGTCAAGTCAGTAAAAGTGGTCGACCACATGGCTGACCTCAGGGAAGCCTTCATGGTACTAAGAGAGAATGAAATGAAGCTGAACCCCGAGAAGTGCATCTTTACAGTAAAATCCAGAAAATGCCTCGGCTTTATGGTTAGTCAATGGGGAATAGAGATCAATCCAGATAAATTCTGAGCTATCTTAGAAATAAAATCACTAAGTACAGTGAAGGAGATCAAGTGGCTCACTGACAGAATCGCGGCATTAAACAGATTCATCTCTAAAGCCACCGACAAATACTTCACCTTTTTTCAAGCCATCAAGAAAAAGGGGAAGGATCAGTAGACCGAAGAATGCGAGCAAGCCTTCTAACAGCTGAAGATCTACCTCTCAAAACTAGTATACTTGGTAATACCAATACAAAGAGAACCGTTGGTAGTGTACCTGGGAGTCTCAGAATAGGCGGTCAGCCCAATCCTCCCCAGAGAAGAAAAAGGGTACACCGACCAGTGTACTATACAAGCAGGGCCCTCACCGGGGCAGAAACTCGATACCCTCTCCCTGAAACACTGGCTTTTGCATTAATCGTGACTGGGAGGAAGCTGCGACCCTATTTCCAAGAACATACCATCATGGTGATAACCAATCAACCACTCACACAAATCTTGCACAAGCCGCCAATTGGTCAAATGGTCTATGGAGTTGAGCGAATTGGACATTCATTACCGGATTTCGAAAGTACCTACTAGACAGCCGCCGATCAAGAAGTCCTCAATACAAACTCGAAAGCATGGGTACTTTACATCGACGGGGCATCCAACTTGCAGGAAAACGGGGCGGGGATCGTCCTCATCAGCCCCGATGAAGACGAGATCAAGTATGTTATTCATTTCAGTTTCAAATCTTCAAACAACGAGGCAAAATACGAAGCTCTCCTAACTGGGTTAAGAATGGCTCAAGCGTTAGCCACTAATGTAGTGCTAGTCAAGAGTAATTCTCAATTGGTGGTAAACTAAGTCAACGGCGAGTTCGAAGCAAGAGAGGAAAGGATGGCTGCCTACCTCGCGAAGGTACAAAAGTTAACCAGACAGTTTAAGGAGATAAGAATGGAGTTGATCCTAAGAAACGAGAACCATTAAGCGGATGTCATTGCTTAAATACCCTCAGCAGAAGATGCCAGTATCACCAGTATGGTACCCATGGAATTCTTATCAAGACCAAGTACCAAGAAAAGCGAGCAGATCGCGTAAATAGAATCAACGCCGAGCTAGATGGACCCCATCAAGGACTACATCTTGAACGAAATAGTTTCGGATGACAAAATGGAAGCCCGAAGAATTAAATACCAGGCCGCGAGATACTCGGTGATTAAAAAGGTATTGTACCGGAGGGGTTTCTCTCACCCCTACATGAGGTGCCTGAACCCCACGAAGGCAGAGCGGGTCTTCATGGATATCCACAAATGGGTATGTGGCAATCATTTGGAGAGGGAAGCTTTGGCCCATAAAGTTTTCCGAACTAGTTATTATTGGCCCACGGTCCTTTATGATGCTAAACACCTTGTTCAGCGCTGCGACGCGTGTTAAAAGTTCGCAGATAAGATTAGGCACCCGCAAGATAGCTAACCACAATGAGCAGGCATGGCCATTCACCCAGTGGGGGCTCGACTTGATCGGGCTACTCTCTCGAGGCAAAGGGTCATGCAAGTATTTGGTCATAGGGGTCGACTATTTCATAAAGTGGATCGAGGCTGAGCCACTATCAAAGATCACGGAGAAGAATATCTGTGATTTTGTATAGAAAAACATGATTTATCGGTACGGCATCCCCCACTCCATCATCACCGACTACGGGAAACAGTTCGACAACAACAGCTTTAAGCAATTCTGTGAGCAACTAAGAGTAAGATTGTCATTCGCCTTCCTAGAGCACCTTAAAACTAACGGCCAGGTCAAATCCTCCAATAAGTTAATCAAAAAGCTGCTCAAGAAGAAGCTAGCGAAAAGAAAGGAAGTGTGGGTAGAAGAGCCACCATAAGTACTATGGGCATTCCGAACGACTAGTAAGATAACCACCGACAAGACGCCATTCTCCTTAGCCTTCGGAAGTGAAGTAATGATCCCTGCGAAGATTGGAACCCCGACCCACCGAGTACTAAACTTCTCCGAAACAATTAACAATGACCTAATAAAAGGAGGGTTGGACTCGATCGAATAGCTTCGGGACCAGACCCAGATCCAAGCAACAACCTACTAGAAAAAAGTGGCCAGGTACTACAATAGGAAGGTTAGGGCCCAAAGTTTTGAAGAGGGAGACCTAGTGCTATGTTAGGTGGTGCTCAACATGAAGAACCCCACAGACAGAGTCCTGGGTCTCACCTAAGAAGGGTCGTATAAGATCCTCAAGCGTGTAGAAGGGGCGTACGAACTTGAAGGAATAAACAGGCGAGCCGTCAGGAAACCATGGAATGCCAAACTTTTAATAAAATACTATCTCTAAAGCTTTTCTTTGTAACCCTTCTCTATATGAACATCGTATTTAAATTAAAACTCGTTTCTTTTCTTGTTGTTGCATGGACATTCGCAAGGAGCGAATTGACCGGAACACGAAATGAGCCACCAAAGTAGGCGCACTCGAATTATTTGACAAAAGGTTTTGCATCGAACCACCTAAAATAGCATGCCGCATCCCATATCAGGATCCGTGCGACGCCATCATCACAAAGACATCCTCATTTTTTGACAAGGCATCACCGTGTCTCAAGGAATATTTTCACCATCACTGACTCAAAGCTCGCGGAATAATTTATCGTGATTGGTTCGACCTTTGCTCTATTTTCACCATCACCGGCTCGATGCTCGCGGAGTGATTCACCATGATCGGTTCGACCTTTGCTTTATTTTCACCATCATCGGCTCGATGCTCCCAGAGCGATTCACCGTGATCGGTTTGACTCTCGCTCTATGTTCACCATCACTGGCTCGAAGCTCGCAGAGCAATTCGCCGTGATCGGTTCGACCTTTGTTCTATTTTCACCGTCATCGGCTCGACACTCACAGAGTGATTCACCGTGATCGGTTCAACCTTTGCTTTATTTTCACCGTCATCGGCTCGACGCTCCCGAAGTGATTCACTGTCATCGGTTTGACTCTCGCTCTATGTTCACCATCATCAGCTTAAAGCTCGCGGAATAATTCGCCATGATCAGTTCTGTCATGCCCCAGACCCAAAAGATTCGACACACGACATCACTTATATTTATTCAATAATGTACACTCATAAATAATATTACACAAAATTTTAAACTTTAATTCAACATAAGAATCCTTAGCAAGTTGCTAGTAAGTTTAACACTAAAATCAACCCATAACCTAACATATAAACATAAACTTTTATTGACAATATTTAAACATTCATTTTAATTTTTTTCTGAATTATAACAATTGAATTATGACTGGGACAATTAGTAAACCGGAGATACGTAGAGTTTTCTCAGAGATTAACACTCTACTACGTCACCAGTAGCAACTTTGTTACCAGAAGCCCAGAATATATTCATTGTAAATTCTTACTTAAAATCAACCAATAACCATACTTGATGAAATTTAAACCAAATCCAACCACACACAATAAAATAATACATAAGTATTTATTCAACAGGGACAAATCAAATATCTTATCCCATGTGTCTCCAAATGAAACACTCAGCAACCTAGCAACTTAGGGAACCCAAGGAATAATAGAAGCCTTGCCAAATTCGCTAACCACACATGTACCTTATTTACCTGAAATCACCATAAACTATAATGAGTATAAAACTTAGTAAGCATACTAGTTTTTCATATATCAAAAACAAATACATATATGTACACAATGCATATGTATGATATGTTGTGATAAATCAAAATCATAATCTTATCAAATCACATGTCACATTCTTATCAAATTCTTTCAAAACATATAATAGGAATACCATCACTCAACTACTATTTAGTAGGACTTACATATCACATATCACATAATGAGTCAAATGTCACTCGTAGGTGACATACCGTATGAGAGAAATAGTACAAGTGAGGTTTTTAAATTACACATATATAATGCTCATGCCCGAAGGTAAAAGTCAAACCCTCACCCTGATCATTGGTGAGTCCTCTCACATGCACCAATACACCACCACACGAATGTGATGACTCACTCTTTCTTTAGGAACTAATAGGATCCTCCCGACATATAGAACACATAACATATACCAATCCCGAAGGAAAGGCCACACATAAAGGCTCCACAAATCACATAAAATGCCTACTAAGTTAACAGTGAGTTCAAGTATTCTCAAAATACAAAATGTTTCTCATGGACATATTACACTTCAAAAGCTCTCTTTGTTAAACACATTTCACTTTGAAAGCTCACTTTCAAAAACACATATATGTCATGTATGTCCATGCTCATATTCATAAACACATGTCTTCATATTTCATATCAAAATATACTTTGACATAACATAAACATATTCCTAACCACATTTACAAAATCATACATAACAATTACTATGTTTATTGTGATTTCAATAAAAAAAAAAGTCTAGTATACTCACCTCTTAGCACTTTCAGTTACAAGGCTTAAATCTCCTTAACCTATCAATGGAGATTAATCCTTTCATGAGTCTCAACATTCATGCAAAACACTTTAAATAGCTTACAAAATTACACATATTACACTTATCACATCGAATTGGTCTAATTACTTGGTTTCTCAAAACCTATCATTCTAACCACTTACACTTAACAAAATTTTCTTATACATTGAATGATGTCCAATTACTCCAAAATTAGAATATATCATTCTTGACTCATATATCCTTCTTATATATGAATATTATATCATAATTACTACACAATCCATTTCATAAACACCATCGAATCTAAACTACTAACCTGACATGATCAATATATTTACTGAACAGTATTAAATCTCCTAATTTTATAAAATCATATACTAACTAAAAAATTATAAAAATATCACAGAATTACTCTTGACACATATCTCAATTCATGATAAATATTTCACTTCAAATTTACTGCCGAAAGTATTTTAAAACTATTTTATTCTATAGCTTTAAAAATATGTTAATCAAATACTGCAATGAGTTGACACTCTTTAGAAAATCATAATAACCACATGATCTAAATTCTCAATTCTGAGTATATCATATTAGACATATAAAATTATCATATTCCATAAATTCATAATTTTTGAAGATCATTCAGCAGATAAAAAATTATTTGTCACTGTATCATACTGTTGACATAGGAAATTTTCAGAATTTTAGAGTCATTTTGGTAAATTCACTACAAATTCAATTTCTAGAATTTTCAATCGATTCAAAGTCTCAATTGATTCTAAACATGTCTAATTTCATATAATCAAAATTTAAAACCAGAATCGAATCACAACAATTAATAAAATTCTTGGATCAAGAGACTATCAAGTAGAAATTCTGCAATTCATCATGATTTATCAAGCTATCTATATAAATCATCGTCAATTCTCACAATATCTTACGAAATACACATCAAATCCTAATTATACATATTTTCAGAAATCACAACTTAAAGGAATTAACTAATTTAACACCAAGAAACTAAAAAATGGTTATAATATTTCCCTTAAGCTTAAATTCTAACTTTTTTCTTCTTTTTCTTCTTCTTCTTCTCTTTCTCTCCCCTTTTTTTCTTTCTTTTCTCACTCTAAAAGAGGTAGCTCTATCAAAATGAGTAAATTAGAGTTTTAAAAGTGTATTTTTATACTAAGAGGCTAATTTTTAATATTTATGAATTAGCCCCCAAAAATTTTAAAGTATTACAATTTGGTCCATAAAATAAATCTAAAGTCTTGCAAATAAACCCAATACTAATAGTATATCCTTCCTATACAAACACTACTAATAATAATACATAAATCAAGTACCACCCACATACAAATAAAATATATATTTATATATATATACAAATACATATTCTTACCAGTTATGGATACTGGTTACTAAAAGTTCGACTTTCTTTTTACAGCATCACACATGGATGGCTCGGTGGGGTGAGGGTTGTGGCTCTTCAACAACATTACCACGGGTTACACCATGGCGCCTATTAAAGAAGGTCAGACCGTGGCTTTTCCACGGTATCACTATGGCCTTTCCACAACACCTATGACACGTTATTTAGTGTTATGACACCGAGACGATCCCCTGAGAGTATTGAAGATATGGACGGCTCCGTGGGGCGAAGGCTGTGGCTCTTCTACAGCATTACCACGGGTTACACCGTGGCTCCCATTGAAGAGGGTTGGACCATGACTTTTCCACAATATCATTGTGGCCTTTCTACAGTACGCATGACACGCTGTTTAGCGTTATTACACTGAGACGATCCCTTGAGAGTATTGAAGGGTCCTCATCTGACACTGTTCGAGCTACCCACTTTGGACTGCACTAACAACCGATGCACACTAGGGGTGACCCAGGTACTCAATTGAATAAGGCACCACTATAAGACGCCCCCAAGCAGCTTCTACTTCAAATTACTCCTAATTGCAGTCCAAGTAAAAGTGTCCACTCAACCGTGCCGATTACAAAAAGCTGTTCGGTCTATGAGTTGAAAACGATTGACTGCTAGTCGGTGCTGACTAAAGCCATTCAGAAGATCGGTCAGTCCATTTTTATTATTATAAGTCTATTTTCATTCATGAAATATTAGTTTAAAATGACAATTACCACTAATGGTTCAGTTTTAAAAGTATGTTTTATAAGCGGTTCGGCTATCTTAATGAACCGCGTTATAAAGAAAAGAATTTACTCTGAGCAAGTAAAGGAAACGAGCACACATTGGAAAAAAGCAAACAATCCATTCATTGAAGATTTGAGTACATCAGTCAATCACAAAAAAAACAACAGAAGACAAGACGAACAAACGACCAAAGACAAGAACAAATGACCAAAGACAAGAATAAATGATAAACAAGACACAAAAAAAAAAAAATAATAACTATGGAGAAACAACTGTTGAGAGACGATTGTAAGGAAGCGGCTGTGGAGGAACTGATCCACTTAAGCAGCAGGAGCGAAATCGTGCCTATCCAAGCCCATGATGGGATACGTCTCAGGAACATCTGCAATTCTCTGTGGCTCAGCGGTGGCAATGCCGCTGATTTGCCCCTGGTCGGCAAGAGGGGTAACCTCACCACCGCTCACAACAGCACTCCCAGAAATGGGGGACACATCGGCCAAAGGAGGCTTATCACCACTAGCTTCATCAGGTATCAATGGGTCGTCATCATGGGCCTCGGAAGTCTCTCCTTCATGGAAGAGCCTCCAGTAGCCAATGACCATAGCCATTGGAGGTCAATCTCTGTGTAATGCTCCTCAAAAAGAGCGATAAACCTCTGAAACCCTTCTATCGTGCCTTGACGAAAGTCTCCTCATGACCAGTCGACCACTGGTTGCGTTGCTGCTCAAGCTGGGCCACTAGAGAGGATCGACTCTATTCAACCAACTCCCTCTCCTTTTGGGTGGCACCGAGCTGCACTTCAAGTTCTTCATTTTGGTGCATTAGCTCACCAATTCTAACCCCTGCCACTGCCAGGTTTTTCATCATTGTCTGCTCGACCAACCATTTATGGTGCTCAAGCTCAGAAAACCTGCTCTCCATCTCGGCCTTAGCGGTCATCATCTCTTCGATTTTGGCCCCCGCCTCATTGGCCATCTTCTTCTCCGACTCAGTGATCCTCCTCGCACACAAAGTCTTTGCCTGAGACCGAGCAAGGTCATCCTCCGCTTTCTGTGCACGGGTCACGAAACCTATGATCTTAGCTCAGAATTAAGAAAAGAGTAAAACGGACTGCCAAAAGAAAATGAAGTGAAAGCAAGCAAAGCACAAAAGAGAAACAATCAAGTTGTTAGGTAACTTACATCAAGAGCCGATCCTAGTGCAACGCTAAACCCCTTGGCAGGATCTAGGAAAGACACTTGACCCGCCCAGGTGGGGGTTACATACTTCTCCATCTCCCCATAACTGAGAGCAGGAAGCGCAAGTCCTCTCTGGCCTCTAGGGCCAGCACGGAAGAGGACACTCGAGATGGTCCCTCACAGAAGGACCGCCTCTTCCTCATTAGAGAGCTCGACAAAGATACGGCCCGTTAAATTAGTGTAGCTTGGGTTGAGGGACGAGCCGAGGGGCCTTACCCCCTGCTCGATGTTTGGACAGAAGGAGAGTCATGTGACAGAGTTTCAGCCTATCCTTATGGGCCTGATCACCAGCAGACGGTGAAGACGACCTCCTTTGGGAAGGCCCCTTCCCCCGGCCCCTTCCGGAATACTATCGGGGTTTAAAGGCCCCTATCCATAAGAGGAAGAGCCTTCAGTTCGGCTCCTCTTCCTCCTCTCACCGCCTCCTTGTTCAGATATTCCTAAAATTTGTACTAACATAAGAATCAAAAAAGGGGAAACGGGAGGAGAAAGTAAAGGGAGATGGAAACTTACTTCGGGTTTAAGGCAGAGACGGAATGGATGGAACTAGTCCCAATTTGATAAGGCTGGACAGGGATAGCAGCTCCTGCACCGGGAAAATTTGTTGGAGTACAGAGTCGATCCAAATGAGAGTTTGTTCGGAAACTTCCACGTCAGTCACCCAGGTAACTGTTAAAATGGGGCAAGCAAAGAAAAGTCAACCGAGCTGAGCCAATCACTTAAGCCTAACTTACTAATACAAGAATCAAGACTTGCATCCGTAGAAAAGACAGCGAGGATGACCCACTCTCCCTCATCCCTCTTGGGGACCTTTCGACCCCACTCTCTACCAGCAAAAAAACCATTCCCCCTTTCAATCCTTTATGGAGGTCGGCCGACCTAAGATCGGATTCTGAAGGCTATGAAATGAGAGGTAATAGAAACCCCTCTGGCTTCTAGCACTGCTCCTGAAATGGTACAGGTAGCATAACACAAAACAATGAGGGGGACTGCCCTACCTTTGACCAATAAACATACAGGCCCACAAAGCACTCTCCAGGATTTCAGGCCTAGTTGAGAATGGGCTATCCCAAGGTGGGCCAATATCTTGGCAAAATATCGTTGTATGGGAAGCTTGAGTCCCAGCCTCAAGAATTTAACATGAATGGCCACCTGAGGGTTGCTATCAAGAGGGTTGCTCAGATAACCCTCCTCGAATGGCAGCCTGAGGATGACCGACTCAGGAATATCGTAGGAATGCCTGATCAGGGTCAGGTTATCCTCGCTAAGGCAAGAGGCACGGTATCGGGTATTCATTTCATATTCCACTACCTCTACGCCCTCCCCCTCTACAGTGTCCATGGGGTTGCTATATTTGTCCTCTTCGGAGCTCTGGACTGGTTCGACCTCGTGTAAGGATACTTCAGACGAGGGAATTCCACCTACAAAGGTGGATGCTCCCTCATTTGCCCCAACTCTCCTACCCTGCCTAACCAAGGGGAGGTCCAGGGACTATTCCCCTCATCAACTACCATGTCCAAGACTGGGAAGTCTGAATTAACACTAGAGGCCATCAACTAATAGAACGTGTTTTCTGAATGAGGACATAACTTACTGGGCAAGGGCAGTAAGAAATCAACCACGCCCGAAAGTGGCAAAATAGGTGACGGCCGTCAAGACTGAAAAACACAAAAAGAGGAAGAAAGCCGAGATAGAGAAAAATACAAGTAAATAGAAAACAAGAAAAGAGTCCAAAGAAGAAGAATATGAGGACGTACCAAAAATATTCAGAGAGGCCAAAATGAAAAACAACGGAGAACAAGGTCGTCGGATTAAGAACGTATGTTCAACAAAGAAAGCAACAGTAATACGGCAGGAATGAAGCAAGAAATCAAAAATGCGTAATAAGAGTAACAAAACGAATGAGATGGTGACTATTTATAAGCTATAGTGAAGTGATATAAGCCGTTCAAAATAGAAGAAAATGAATGAACAAGATCGATAAGAAAGGTGAAAAGGCATCTGGCACCAGAGATAAAGTGCCTCGGATTCCCAAGAGTAATAAAGGCGCGCCTCTTCAAATAGTTGCAACCCAAGCCGTTGGATTCAAACATATTAGACGGTTCGGGGGATTCCAATCAGATAACATCACTTGAGAAAAGAAAAGACGCGACGTTTGAAGAGACTAGCCATTAAAATTCAAAAATCTTAGGAGAAACCGCCACTACGTGAAAACAACTTTTCAAGTTGCCATGATGACACCACAACAATCCCACCCGCTTTTGAACCTTGTTAAAATTCGAACCTAATCAAAAAAATTGCTCAAAACAAATAAAGTTGGTCGGCACGGATTGAAATGATGACTATAGAAATAGTGGGAGGACCCGGGTAGCAATGCAGACCGACCAAACCAAAATAAAATTTTCAGTTCTGATAAATCAAAACTAAAAATTGGCGGACCTTTGTTCCCCTTCCCCACCCCCCTAAATAAAATCCCCCTCCTCTTGCCCTCAGGCGTAAAGGCCTAGAATTTGGCCAAGGTAGGCCCATGAGCAATGGCCAATGGGCCTAAACCCGACAACAACAGAATCGGTTCGGATGCGAAGAATCTGGTCGGCTAAATAATAAACCCTGTTCGACATATGCTGACTCTACTGCGATTACGGTCGAGTAGGTACCGACCCGAGCTGACCAAAATAAGCCTCACTTGAAACTAAAAACGCCGACGGAGACGAACCCAAGGAATATGCTTAACACATCAGAAGACACATCTAACATGGGGTAAGAACAGAGATAAAATCTGTGGAAAGATATTCGGCGTATCTCAAAGGGGGCCATACGAAAGTATATGGCGTGTGTCATAAGTACAGCAGAAAATATCTGACGCAAAACAGAAATGCTGCAAAGGAAAGCCCAAAAAAGTCTATAAAAAGCCATCACTATATAAGGAAAAAGAGGAAACACGACTGATGATGATGAAAAATTTCCCGAAAAGATAAAGAGAGAAAGAAAAAAGGTACCCCCCCCCCCCTCCCCTGGGCAGTGAGAGTGAAGATTTTACTCCTTAACTTGTCATATTTTATATATCGAGAGAACAAAAATTCTCTTTTCTGACTTAAGCATCGGAGCGTCTTTGCTAGAACCCACCCCGGCGAGACCATCTTTAAGCTTGTGTTGTTATTGCAGGCCCCCCTCTACAGTTTGCGAGAAATAGGGAATCCAAGCCTGTATCCACTTATCCAGTCCAGACGAGGCCTAAAGTTCGATTCTCCTTTAACAAATTTAAGACTCGTTGATCAGAAGAACCACTTCTTCAAGTCAACAATAGTATTAACAATGTTTTCAAATTCATGTTAACTAGATTACTAACAACATTTTCTCTGGTTTAATTAACTTATTCCACACCTGATCATATAGGCATAGAGCTATATACATTCTCATCATGAAAAGTGGTCTTTTATAAGTATCTAAATAGATACTTTGTTTACATATAGACAAGTTGTTTCATTCTATTTAGGGTTATGAATAGGGCTATTGGTGGGTTTGCCTGGTATAAGCTAGTGTGAGATTCACGAGATTTGGGATGTCCTCACTTTTCTTATTCTTTTATGATTATCTAAAGGTAAATAGTTAATTAGTAAGGTAGCTTTTTATCTCCTTTATATTTTTATGATTAAACATCATTTTGTTGATATGATATTTACTAATTGCAGGTTGGCTGTGGAAGCATATATTATTTATATAATCACTATTAAATTTTTTTGTAATTGTTGGATGTTGGATTGATGTGTTGCTTTGGAAGCATATAACTTGTATTTCTCTATTCTTTGTTGTTGAATATTTATGAATTAAAACTAATAAGATGTTAATGATTTAATGCATATTCCAAATTTTGGAATTTTTTAAATTATAATATTTGTATATATATATTAAAAAAAATATTTTGCAAGCAAAACAAATATAAAAATCTATCACAAAATAATGATACATAAGATTTAATGACAACACCATATATTTTAAATGTGACATCATCATGATATCAATATGCTTACATCATCATTACATTATGTGTCAAATCATGTGCCACGTCGGCTACCATATAAGCTTCTATGTTGGTTGCCATATCATTTACTAAAATTATAAGTTATAGATTTAGATTAGAATGTATCTATCATAAAATTTGTCTATCATAAATCTGTGATAGAAATTATCGATCATATATTAGTGAGGTGACTTTAGGTGATAGAATGAATCTATCACAAAACTCTATTTATGATAGGGATACTCCTTATCGTCATACATGTTTATATTATATTCTGAAGCCTTCTCTTCACTACTCCATAAGGCTAAAGTTGAAAAATAAATTTATGGGATCAAATTTAGTAGCACATTTTTAATTTCTCACATTCTATTCGCAGATGACAACTAATATTTGCTAAAACAATAACTCATGGGTGCAACAAGTTAAACCAAATTTTTGAATGTTATTCAAAAGCATTTGGTCAAATCTTCAATTATGAAAAATCATTTGTGTTCTTTATCCCGAATGTCCTCAAAGACCAAGCTCAAGCTTTTTAAAGTGTTTTTTAGTTAAAGAATGTCTCTATGCTTGAGAAGTACCTAGGACTACCTTATGGTAGGGAAAAATAAGTGACATTTCTTTAATAAAGTAAAATTGAGAATATCCAGCAAAGTGAATGTAGAAACTGCTTATCCACAACCGGTAAGAATAAATATTTATATATATGTAATATTCGTATTTATTTGTACGTATGTGATACTTGATTTATGCATTATTATTAGTTTTATTTGAATGGATTATGGTCCTATTATTAGTATTGGGTTTATTTACAAGACTTTAGATTTATTTTAGAGACCAAATTGTAATACTTTGAAAGTTTTAGAGCTAATTTGTAAATACTAAAAATTAGTCTCCTAGTATAAAATACATATTTTGTAACCCTAATTTCTTCATTTTGATCAAGCCACCCCTTTTGGAGAGAGAGAAGAGAGAAAGAGAGGGGAGAGAAAGAGAAGAAGATGAAGAAAAAGAAGAAGAAATTAGAATTTTAGGCTTTAAGAGGTATATTATAATTCTTTCTCAATTTTTTGGTATTAATTAAGTTAATTTATTTAAATTTTGATTTCTGAAAATATGCAAAATTGGATATTTGATGTAGATTTTGTGAGATATGTTGAGAATTGATGATGATTATATGAATAACTTGATGAATCATGATAGATTTGCAGAATTTCCACTTGATAGTATTTTGATCCGAGAATTTTATAAAATTTTACATTTTGATTTTGATTTTGATTTTTGAGAAAATAAAACTAGACAGGGGTTAGGATAATCTGAGACTTCAAATTGATTAAAAATTCTACAAATTGAGTTTTTAATAAATTTATGAAAATGATCCTAGAATTCTAGAAATTTCCTATGTTAATAGTATACTCAAGTGATGAACAAAGTTTGATCTACAAATGACCTTCAAAAATTACGAATATCTGAAATATGATATTTTTACATGTTTAATATGACACAGTCAAAATAAAGCATTTATATCAATGTGATCAAATTGTTATGATTTTCTAAATGGTATCAGCTCACTGCAGTGTTTGATTAATAAATTTTTAAAGCTATGGAATAAAATAGTTTTAAAATACTTTTGACACAGATTTTGGAGTAAAACATTTATCATAGATTGAGATATGTGTAAAGAGTAATTCTGTTATAGTTTTATGATTTTTGAGTTGGTATGTAATTTTATAAAATTAGAAGACTAAATATTGTTCAGTAAATATCTTGATCTTGTCAGGATAATGGTTTAAATTTAATGATGTTTATGAATTGAATTGTATAGGAATTATGATATATAAGTCAAGAATGACATATTCTGATTTTAGAGTAATTAGACATCATTTGATTTATAAATTTTTTTTGTTAAGTATAAGTGGTCAGAATGACAGATTTTGAGAAACTAAGTCATTGGACTAATTTGATGTGATAGGTGTAATATGTGTAATTTTGTGATCTATTTTAAGTATTTTGTATAAATGGTGATGCTTATGAAATTATTATTCTCTATTAATAGGTTAAGGAGAATTAAACCTTGTATTCGAAATTGTTGAGAGGTAAGTATACTAGACTTTTACTAGAATCACAATAAACATAGTAATTATTTATGTATGATTTGTAAATGTTCTTTGAGATGTATTTATGTTATGTCATAGTATATTTTCATATGAAATATAAAAGACATGGTTATAGATGCGAGCATTGATGTTGAGCATGGACATATACATCATATGAGTATTTATGAAAGTGAGTTTTCAAATAAAATGTGTTTCAAGAAGAAAGCTTTTGAAGTGAAATATATCTATGAGATATGTTTTCTATTTTGAGGACGCATGAACTCACTATTTACTTAGTAGGCATCTTATGTGTTATGTAGGAGGACTCATCAATGATTATTGTAATGCCTTCTGGATATATAAGATGGCAATACGTAACACCATACACTTCAGGTGAAACTATGAGGAGGACAGCATAACGTAATGCCCCAAGAGTTATCAATAACGTAATGAGGTCTTTTAAGAGTGTGGATGGTGATACGTAATGCACACTAACCCAAACAAATTTGTGAAAGGGGCGGCGATATGAAACGCCCTAAAAGTGGACCATATTGATTTATGAGCCCATGATTGTTCCATTTGTGGAGCTTGATGCCCACGAGTGTTATATATATGTGTGTCATTACTTTATGATATGTAAAGTCCTACTAAGTGATGGTTTTATGTTGTTAATCTTATTATATGTTTTGAAAGAATATGTAAGTGCTTATTTGAAATGTGTTTGATAAGATTTTATATTATGATTCATCATGGCATATCATGCTCATGCATTGTGTATACGTATATATATATATATATATTTGTATATGAAAAGCTAGTATGCTTACTGAGTTTTATACTCATTATAGTTTATTGTGATTTTAGGTAAATAAGGTATATGTGTGCTTAATAGATTTGGCAAGACTTCTACTGTCCCTTGGGTTCTCTAAGTTGTTAGGTTGCTAAGTGTTTAATTTATGGACATATAGTTTGAGAAATTTGACTTATCCTTATTGAATAAATACTTACGTATTATTTTATTAAGTGTGATTGTGTTTGGTTTATATTCCACAAAGTTGTTGTCGGGGATCTAATACATGTGGGTGTATGCATGTGCAATTATGTTTATGCATATCAAATACGAATTTAATGCGGGGGAAGCATAAATTTTACAATAAACACGATAAATAAATATATTAATCAAATTAATATATTAGTGGTGTATAGAACTCACCTCAACGTGTAACGTTATATACGTATTTCCCTAGAGTCTGCATGGAGACTAACTCGTGGGTAGTTCTAGTCACCAACTCGGTAGGCTTGGTGAGCTAGAACAGCAGCTTTATATCCAGCACGGGATTAACTCTTAATTCCCAAAATGGTCGAGTGTGTGTTTTTCATCATTTTCTCCAAAAAGATAAAAATTTGAGAATTTGAAACCATTCACAATTGCTTTAATTAGGATCATAGAGAAAAATGAAATAATTTCATTTTTTCCTTTTTCTTTTTTTTTTCTTCTTCCTCTGATTCCATTTCTTTCTTTTCTCTCCATTTCTTTTTCTCTTTCTCGACCACAATTGCACACACACTTTCTCTCTCTCTCTCTCTCTCTCTCTCTTTATATATATAATAAAATATTAATATAATATAAATAATAATATAATATAATAATATATTATATAATATAATAAGAGAGATATTTTTATTATTTAACTATTAAATAATCAAAGTATGTAATAACTATTTTGTCCATCATGAAAGTTACCAAACATACCCCCTAGTGGGTCCCATCAAATCCCATACTTTGGTAAACTCAATTGAGGGTTCACAATACGCCACCTGTCATAATACAATTAGTAAATAATTATTATTAACTAATTATTGTATTTAACACTTAAATACAGATACATACGCATTCCTGTGGTAGTGCTGAATATTGCTGGATTAAACACTTTAATCTGGCACGCTGCACTAGTGCACAACAAGTACACTCCATATCGCGGGACTCCCTAGGTCCTACGCCCAATTTGTCAAATAGAACTATTTCATAAGTCTGTGAGCAATGCCCCATGTACACGTTACAGATATTACAAATCAGCGCATTGAATTATATAAGTTGAGGTTACAATGCATACGTATAGTCCTTCCGTCATGATATCCTAGATGTGCGGGGATATAGATTATCACTATCAAATCCCCTAGTACTTATCCATGTCTTATCTCCAGAATTGTATCTCACTGAACAATATATGCAAACTCTTTTGCCATATTATTCTACCCTAGTGGAACTCTTTTCCAAGATTAATGCTTATAGCCACAAGACTTTTCGAGATACAGTCTCGAAGCATTTGGATATCAATCTTCTTATACGAGCTGACAAATCCTATATCTGTACACATTGGATTCTATAAGCATCGGACTATTCCCAGCGACACCCAGCGGTCACACCATGAAAGGTCTGTGACATGCGTGGAACCAAAATATGGTGGATCACTTACAAGCCCACCGTGGCACTCAGGTCAAAGGACCACGTATACTACTCAACTCAAGAGGACCCTCCGTTAACGGCTTATATCAGATGTCTATCGGAGGCTCTCATAAGTCTATCCCATATCCAGTCCTAACTGGATACCCATATGTCAATATGAGCTCTAAGCTCACGGTCGACTAGGAACGACCATCTATACCCTATAGATACGATATATACTGATCTAAATTAAAAGTATCCACCGATAGATCCGCATAGGCAGAAATAGATCAGGGATAATTATTTGAGAACATACTTGCGTAACTAGCATTTTCTGGCACTCGATTGCAACTCTTATAACTATGCAGTTACTAGTATATTCTCAGGTTTATGTCCCATTACAGACAAGGCTCCAACTCTTAGATATGCTGAGTATTATAACTAGCTAACCTTTAACTATGCTAACATTTAACATTTATATCTCTCAGCGTGGCTAACTATAAGCCCTTATCTAAACTCTTTTAGATATGATATGAACTCCTTCAGATCGTACAATGTTTGTAATGTTACATGTATAGTACTATATTAATGGGTATTAGCGATTTAATGAGAATGTACACTTGTATAGATACATAAGTATATGTACATTCAGGGATGGTACATAAGTATAAACCTCAATAAAAGTATGTTCATGGGTTAATTTTGTGATGAACTTACTAGCACATTACTAAGGATTTCTATGTAGAATTCAAGTTTGAAATTTTATACACTATTAATTATGAGTGTTGCACATTATTGAATGAGTGTAAATTATATCATGTGTCTGATCTTTTAGATCTAGAGTATGACAATGAATGGGTAGCAAGAGAATTATTCACCAATGGAGGTAAAAAGGTGTTAAACAAGGTAGTTGCTTAAATTGTATCAACTTATACCATGAGTGTGTTCAAATTCACATGAGGCCTGTGTAAGGATATTCAAAGGTTGAGAAACAAGCAGGATCAAAAGACTCATAGGAGATGAAACTTTACTGGGTAAACTAGAAGAGATTGTGTTAAGGGAAAAGTAATGGAAGACTTGGGTTTGGAGACTTCTTTTGCTTCAGCCAAGCTCTGCTAGCTAAATTAGGATGGAGGACAATTCAATTTCTCTAATCTCTAATAACTAAAATTCTCAAAGCAAGGTATTTCAAATATGGGTAGTTCTTAGAAGCAAGTTTGGGGAATAACCCATCATACATATAGGGAATCATTTTATGGGGGAGACAAATATTGCAAGAATGTTCCAGATGGTTAATTAGCAATGGAAGCAATGTTGAAAGTTACAAGAGCAACTAGATATTAAAGGCTTCCACTTTGAAACCAATATCATCTCCATTACTCTTTGTTGACAGTAAAGTTGAAATGTTGATTGTTAGGGAGAATAAATAAAGAAAAGAGGTAATAGAACAATACTTCTAAGATGAGGATGTGGAACAAATTTTAAACATCTTATTGCCATTAGCAAATATAGAAGATATAATTTGTTAACAACATAATAAAAGGGTGTGTATTTTGTTAAAAGTGATTTCTATGTAGCTCTAAAATGGAAGTTATCTATCATTCCAAAATCTTCAATAAAGATGAAGAAGTGATGAAAGCATATTTGGGCCATCTTTATTTCATAGAAAGTAAAAATCTTTTTATGGAGACATTGTTTAATCTAATTCCCATAACTTTTACATTGGTGGTAAAGCAAGAAAATAGTAGATTATTCGATTTACCAAAGATGTTTTTAGGAGGAGGAAGACATATTTTATACACTGGTAACATGTAAATTGCCAAAAAGCTTGTAGAAATGCTCTCAATTTACAGGTCTGATAAGTGGATTACAAGAAAAGGATCTACACAAAATTTCTTACGGCATGTGGCTTCAGCTACTAGCAAGCTAGGAATAAGTTCATAATGAATTGAACACAAGAGAACCAAATTAAAATAGTTCATTGCCTGTAAGTCCATTTTAATTCACACCTATTGGGAGCTTCGAGTCAAAAATGCAAATGATCTAGTTTACCAGTTATTTAGCATATAATTTTTATTTGACTAAAGTCAAAATTTTTAAGTTTTGTTAACCAAATATATCTTACGTTGACCATTTTGCCCTTATTATAATTTTAATAATTTTTCTTTTTTTCTTATTTTATCTTCTATTGTCTTTTTTCCTTTTTATAAATTAATTAAAAACATAAATTTTTAAATAATTATGAAAAAAAATTTATAATAACAATAATAGTTTTAAAAAATTTACATTGTAATTAAATAATATAAATTATTTAATTAATTAACTTTTTTATTTTTTTTATAAATTAATTAAAAACACCAGCTACTTTTCTTCTTCTTCCTGTTGCCGCCGCTTCTTCTTCTTGCCATAATTCAATTCTTTTGTTTTTTTACAAAAATAAAAAATAAGAAATTCCTATGCCTTTTATGGCTTATAAAAATTGATTTATTCAATTTTAAATCCAAAAAACCATATAATTAACGACCAACACCATTAGCCCATACAAAAATTTATAACCATACATACCATGAATTAAAAATATAACAACCATTAATTTGTGCCTACCCATTAAGAACACAAAACATAAATTCGCAATTGCTAAATTAAAATAAACATGAGCCTAGTTCTGATACCAATTGTAGAATCGATTTAAAAACTTTTTATGTCTATTTCAATTTACCAACAAGAGGGTAAAAAAAAATACCTCAATTGCGAATTTTGTACGGATGTTTCTATTAACTCCAATAAATCTTTCACGTTATATCTCTCACCAATAGACTACTCGTGTGGGCGAGTTTATAAATTACAAAAGATTTAAATTCTGTGTTCTTAATTTTTCTCTTTAAAAATATTTTGTCAAAAAGAAGCACTAATGAAAAATACATAAAAGTGATTATAAAAGTAAAGCTGGGCGTGCGTCAGGCATGACCGCCCAACAAGCAATTGTTGGGCGCTCACCTAGGCATGAGCGTCCCGTGAGCTCAAGTTTTGGTTTTCTTTCTAATAAATTTCAAAAATAAATTAAAAATAATTTTTTTCCTTTTTCATTAAATTAATGAAAAAACTATATTGTAATTAACTAATATAAATTAAATAACATTTTATTTTTTTATAAATTAATTAAAATAATTAATTTTAAAATAAAATTTTAAAAACTAGTTCAAATAAAATAAAAAATAAAAAAGCAAACCTTAAGGCGTATGAGTCGGGCGTGCGCCCAAGTTATGCGCCCCGCAAGGCTTTTCTTGGGGCGCATGCATGAGGCGCACACCCGACGCATGCCCCCACAAGCTTTTTATTTTATTTTATTTAAATAGATAATATATATTAAACCAAATACATTAATTTTTGCTTATTTTACCCTTCACAAATAATATCTCGCGCTATTTCTTTTCACTCTCAAAACTTTTAAAACCAACTCTCTCATCTTAAAAGCTCTTTCTCTCTCAACGTAAACCCATCTCTCTTATATCTCTCTTAGATCTGTTACTAATTTTGAAGATCTTTCTTAGATGTAACGATATTTTGAAGATTTAGCTAAAGTTGAAAACTAGTAAGTTTATTTTATTTATTTTTTAATTAGTAGTAATGTTTATATTTATATTGAAAATGAGTATGAGAAATGAATGACTGCAAATGAATATTTATATCAAAATTATAAATTTTAAATTCCACGATTATCACGGACGGTGCGTCGGAGGGCGTGTGGCTACACGCGTGGCTGCTGCTGGGTTGCGCCCTGGTGAATCTTATCAGATGCTATTCCCCACCCATCCATGGGAGACAAGAACTGTCCTGTGAGCATGCATTGTTGCGCACCAGCGTGTTACCACAACCAAATTTTATTATTTATTTTATATATTTAAATTAAATATATATTTCTATATATATATAAATATTTATATATTCAGTTTTATTTTTAATTTAATTGTATATATAATTAAACTAAAATTATATTGTATTTTTTCAGATGCTACTGATTATGTCACAAACTTTGACCATTATATGTTTTGGGGGAAGATGGCAGAGCTGTAATGATGGTTTTGAAAGATACATCGGATATCAAAATATGCATATGGTAGTTCCAAAAAATATTAGATATAAAGCGTTATTGAGAAGAATTTGTTATCTTCTAGAAGTTGATCAAGTGCATTATAAAGTAACTCTCAAGTTTTAGGTTCTTTCAAGTACTATAAAGTTGAGACCTATTGATAAGGGTTCATTAAGTCTAATATTTCTATCTTCCAAACTTAATATTTGTTCGTAAAAATTAAGATTATTTAGCTTTTGATGTATTTTATTATTATTTTTGTAGGTTTGGAGTCAATGGAGTAAATAGGATCGAAACTCTAATGAAAATAAGTCAAAAATATCACATTGCTGCAGTGCTGCTACAATGAACTACTACAATAATGAGCTACAGTGATGCTACAGTACCCAGCACCGTGAACAGTGATTTGAATACATAAACGTATAAATAGAAGGCTAAAAACTCTAATTAAAGGGGAAAAAAGAGGGAAAAAAAGAAAAGAGGCAAAAACTTATAGAATGAATTCACAACATAAAATCAAATATCAAAGCCAAATATTGAAGAATTAAGATCAAGATTCAAGTTTCAAGTCAAGATTGAGCGAGAAGCACATCAAAGAGTTACTTTGATTAGTTTTTCTTCTCTTTCTTTATCATTATACTCTTATTCTTGTTGATGTTTATGAATTGGTTTGATACTTTTGATTTTGTAATAGGCTATATTGTTCATCTAAGGTTTAACTATGTGAACCTAGTATAAATTTGGATTGTGTTAATTTTTAGTTTATGAGCTTGATACATTGAATTGATTTATTTTATCTTGTGTTTAATGATTTGATTATACCTGATCAATATTTTGAATAAGTCGAGAACCATTATGAACTTGACAAAGGGATTCCTGTGTTTAGCCTAAGGTAGTTTAATGCATGATCATAGAGTAACAACTATGAATTCTATCTATGATAGATATATACCTAGGTGGTATGTATGGTATAATTTAGACTTGATCTTAATGAATTATTTTTTGATTTGATTATCATAGACATATAGGTGATTGTTAGAATGTGTAATGTAGTCACTTGACCATCAACAAAGGCTTGTGATGAGATTAGTGTCTAAGCTAATTGATTGGTATTAAGAGATTAACTAAGTGGTTAATAAGTCTAATGAAATACTATGGGACAAGTCAAAATCCCAAATTATCTTTATTTGTGAATTCTATCCTTTACTTTTGTTCAGTTTAATTGATAGAGTAGATTAATTAAATAAATTTCAGATTGTGATTTTTTGAATAAAAGTTAAGTAGGTACAATTTTAGTACTTGATTTATTTATATAATTAGATTGCATAGTCCATGTGGGATCGATATCTGGACTTAAAATTCTATATTACCTGATACGATAGCGTACACTTGCGCTTAGCTAGTATAACATCAATCACCTATTCTACTTGAAATGACAACGATGCAATATTGCGGCTGAGTTTACAGAATAATATGGCTACACCTCTTTATGTAACAGTAGATGCTCGAGGACCTGAAAGTAATTCAGAAGCACCCATGGAGCAAAAACAAGGTTAGTAATTCACACCGGCAACTCTTGTGTATATTCCAAATCCCCTGGAGGATTATCATTGTTCTCCTCCGATGTTCAACAAACAACCATGCTACACATATTATAATAGTCAGATATATGAAGATGTTGGCATTGATCTTGGCTATGATATTGGTCAAGATGTTAGATATAATATAAGTAATATGGGAAAAAATGAGGAATGTTATGAGAATGATAATCATGGTTACAATGTTGGTTATAAGGTTGATGATTAGGTAGAAATAATGATAATGATGATAATTATAAAGAGATTGGGGATGGAAATGATGATGTTGGTGATGATGATGATGATAAGCATAATGGTAATGATGATATGATGATGATGATAATGATTATGGTACAGAAAAAAGGGTTAAAGTGGAAAACCCATTTCAGTTTCAGCCTAAAATACCACCATTTGACTTGAATATATCAGAAAAAATATCTTCTACTGGAATTGGTGATGTATTTATAGAAAAATTGTATAACAACAAAGATGAAATTCATGAAGTTATAAGTATGGTTGCACTGAAGGGCAAATGGAGCTTTAGAGTTTACAAATCCACCAAATATCGTTTCGAGTTGAAATGCGATGATGACAGCTACAAGTGGAGATTATGGGCAGTGTCGATAGAAGGGTGACAAATTTTTATCGTAAGGCTAGTAGATACAGAGTAGTACATCTAGAATATAGGAGTTTATTCTCAAGTGCATGATTGTTGAAGTAGTAAATAACCCGGTGAGAACGGAGTTGATCCACAGGGAAGTATAATTAAAATTATAAATTATAAATACTTTAAGGACAATTAATGCAGTATAAGATGTTTGCAAATATTAATTCAATTAACCAATTCAAATTAAAGCTAAGGTTAGAGGGATCCACTCTTGGCATAAGAAGTAAGAATATATTTAACTCTTTTTATAACTCAATTGGAATCCTCACACAAAGAAGGTTCTAACCAAAAGATATAACAATTAAAGTTCATCACCATTTATATATTAACTAGTATTTATTTCTTTCAATTATTATATACCAAATTTTATAAATGGGTTCAAGTATTTATTATGCCAATTTTATATTTGTCTACAATAAATCAAAACTCCCACTTTACAAAAAAGGGTATATATGCTAAATCTTGTAAATGATTTCAAGAATTTATTGTGCCAACTATAAAAGTTTTTTATAATAAATCAAGAGGCACCACTTTAGAAGAAAGTGTATAAATATTATAAACAAAATAAATATATCATATATAAATTTGCATAACTTAAGAATGAAATATTAAATTCATGAATAAGAGTTAAGTACATCTTATTATCTTGCCAAGAGTTTCATCATTTCACCTTAACTTAAAGAAAATTACTTGGACATGATAAAATTAAAGAAAAAGAAAAGAAATGGAAGAAGAGATAACATGATTTTAGAATAATAAACAAGAGAAATAATATTACAAAAAAATAATACAAAAGACAAGTGTTTTAAACTAAAATTTAGTTCTTTAATTACATCATTTAGGCATAAACATGCTATTTGTTTTTAGAAAAATATGAATAAATCGAGACAAATGAAGAGGGAACCACTTGGATGATAAAAGTCAAGAATGGTGGCAAATAATTTACATTGATTATCATTAATGTATCCATTTGATTATCCCATTTGGAATTGATGTGATCCGAATTAGCTGTCACTCAAAACATTAAAGTTGTAGATAAATCTCTTTTCTTTCCAAATTGAGTTTTCTCATATGTATTAGATACGTATTGCTATAGTTATGGGCCAAATACTGATGACTGTTCAGACTAGGCCTGTACTGCAGATCAGTTTTGTTCTAGGCCATTTTCACCCTCTAAACGCTCGAATTTCAAATGCTTTCTAAAATACAATATGTTAATCCATTGAGTTAGCTCTTCACAGGATCAAAAATCACTCAAATTGGATCTTTAGGTAGAAATTTTTGCCAATTTTATCGAACCGACCACAAAATAGTTAAAAGCTAATTAGGTACAATATTGTAAACATACTTAAGTTAGAAGGGTTAAAGACACTAGTAATACAAAAAAATGATATAAAACCCTTATTAAATATGTAATTTCAAGTGTTCATTACAGAGTACACTTGTGTTTTGAGTCAATTACGGGATAGTCATGGGTAAGCCAAAAGTCGAATTATTGCTAAAGTAATAAAAAACAAGTTTACATCGGTTAATAGAAATTATAGGGTGAAAGAAATTCAAGCAGGCATACGTAAAGAATTTGGTGTTTAGATAACATATACTACATCTTGGTAAATTAAGGAGCTTCATTAAGATTGATAAGAGATCCTCCAGAGGATTCATTCAGATTGCTTCCTGCATACAGCTATGTGTTGCAATAAAAGAACTCGGGTACGGTTACTTATTTGGAAACTGATGCGGATAATCACTTCAAGTATTTCTTTTTGGTGTTAACCCTCCATTAAAGGTTTTAATTCATTAATCCGATCGGTGATTGTAGTGGACGAAACATTTTTGAAAGGTTTCTATCTTAGTACAATATTTGTGACCGTTTGTAAAGATGAAAATAATCATATTTTTTCATTAGCTTGGGGAATTACTGACTCAGAAAATGATACTTTTTTGGAGTAGTTTATGGTTAAACTGTAGGGAGTAATTGCAGACCATTAGAATCTTGTCTTTATATCTGATTGACACATCAGTATCAAGAGGGCTATACGAGGTGTGTTTCCTTATGCATATCATGGGTTTTGCATCTATCATTTGAAAGGAAATTTCATGACAAAATACAAGTTACCATAAAAAAAAAGTCTAAAAAAATAGCATACCTATCTGCCTACTTCACTGCTACCAAGGTTTATCGTGTCCTTGATTTTCAATACCAAATAAACAAGATGTGACAAATGAGACATGACATAACTAAGTATTTGGATGAGGATGTTGGTACGGTGAGATGGGCTTGATCAGTTTGTGCTTTCAGAAGGTATGGCGTTATGACTACTAATATCACTAAGAGCATTAATGTTGTTACAAAAGAAGCAAGAAAGCTTCTTGTGACTAATTTGATAGAGCGAATGTAGGAGCTAACGCAATTGTAGTTTTACCATAAACAATTGGCAGCATAAAATATGACAAATTTGGCACATCATAAAGTCATAAAACATAACGATGACGTAAATCGAATGACAATTTCTCTTGTCGATGATTTACGATTTGTAGTTATTGACGGTGGTATAAATTGGATAGTAGACATTAGCAAAAGAACATGTAGCTGTCGAAAGTTTGATTATCGGCAACTGCCTTATTCCCATGCACTCGTTGTATGTAGATACATCATATTATCACACAAGAGTCTTTGTTTACCTTATTATATATTTGAGACTTTATTTCATGCCTACAGTGAGCCAGTACTTCCAGTTGGCCAAGTGTTAGATTGGATAGTCCTTGAGTATTTGAAAAATATGGACATTCAGCCACCGATAGCACGTCGTCAGCCAGACAGACATCGGATGAATTGAATTCTATCTTAAAGGGAGGAACCATCGAATAATATATGTAGTCATTGTAGATAACATGGACATAACTGACAGACGTGTCGAAACCCTGTACCTTTACAGAACAGGTGATGTACATTCGTTTATAAAATCTACCTTATTGATATTTGATTTCACTATAATATAAGGCTAATATTTAAAATTTTTTTATTTCAGACGAATCTGAAAAATATGGAAACATATGAAAATGAGCTGTACCATGAGGCTGAATTATGTATGAGAGTCGAGCTTAATAACTTCTGTGCACTTATTTCGTAATGCACTTGTACTTTGTATTATATACTTACTTATTTTAATGTACTTGTCTTTAGTATTGATGTTGACAATTTTTACGAAATTTCGGCAGAATCTTTCCTATTATATGGACGGTTCCAAACTTGCCATATTGAAAAAACACACTTTTATCTAATTATATCTCACCTCCGCACACATACACGCAAACGCAAGTATCAAAATAAGTAATATGACATACATGCATATAAAAAAATTATAATACTAAACATCTATGAAGCAACAGTTCATAAATCAATGATCATCTTTTGTTTATAAAAGATACCAATGTGAGGGAATAAATCAAATGGTGGACCTAACATAAGATATTCAATATACATACAGACGAAGGCACCACAGTCCCTGCTCTTAACCTCTTGTTGCAACACATTCTCCACAAACGAATCACTACCCAAAGGAACAAATTTGGGTTTTGTATGCTCCTCAAACTATAAAATCTACAGCTTTGAAGGTACAAAGGCATTGCAACACGCAGAGGCTCCATAAATTTCATGATGGTCTCGTCTGAGTAGCCGTTCACATTGGAATCATAAATAATAATTATCATCTAAACAAGATCGAGCTCTGTTACAAACCAATGTTCTTGATTGATATTCACAGGAATATATACCTACAAAAATAATTATTGTATTATTTTGAACTTAATGTTGTTATATGCACAGTAAAAAAAGTCATTAATATTCTTAAAAGTACTTTATTGACCAATGACCACGATTTAGCACCAAGTAACTTGGGCTTTGTTCAAAGTGCATAAGTCAACAACGGTTTAAGTCATTGATCGTTGTTTGGAGGATTGGCGGTGAAGGACGTTCACCACATTTGTCGAATGTACTCCTAAAGACAAATAAAAGATATTCGTTAAACTCGTTAATAGTTAATATATACAACGATATGATAATGTTATATGCATAATAAACGGGTAACAAAATAGCTCACGTAAAATTATGTATCTACAGTTGTGCAATCTTGTGAGTACATGTTAGAAAATATTTTTTGACGCAAACGTAAAATCTTTAAATATTCATTTATGTGCTGCAAAACAAAGAATATGTATAAGTTTCGATATTATTAGACAACTCAGAAAACAAAAAAAGCAAAAACAAGTCCTCACCGAATCGTCAAGCCAGTGTTATAGTAGGTCATTAAACCGTGTATAGTTGGGATCGAGTCCGTCCAAATGAACCTGCTGCATTGGGTCATTGTTTTTTATCCAATCCAGAATCTCAATAAATCTAACCTAATCAATAAGAATCAATTACCTGTTTACGTCAATTGTAGGTTCTACTTGCAATTCCACAAGTTTCTTCTTCACGGGCTTTTTCAACAGATTAGTATATGGGCTAACTTGGGCTGTTGCCTTCTTGCGAAGGCGCCCATACCTGTTCATGTTTTCACCCAATTGAGCATGTATAATTTTTACATTTGCAGGGCTATCAACTACATGCTATAAATCCATTGTCATAGGCTGATGCTAAGACTCGCTGGCAGGAGCAAATGTTTGCAAGTCAGCAGCCATGAATTCGGTATCCTACAAAATTAAACAATACCAGTTAATGTATTGACTTGTTAAACTTTATACCTAATGTAATTTAGGTTTAAAATGTACCATACTCTGCCTTGCATTCTCAAAGAACTTGGTTGGCTTAAACTGTTGCACCAAGAGAGATATCTGATACAAGATATTTTCTTCAGCCTTATCAATCTTGGTGGAAAGCTCTAAGTTATCCTTATCAATCCTGGTAAATAGCATTGTTTCAAGATCATCCATCCTCTTCTCCAAGACATGATACTGTGATGATGATGCGCCGGACTTAAACTATACATAAATAATTATAATCAATTTTCACAAGCTAATACTTATCAATAACAAAAATAATTATAATTCAAGAAAAAAAAGTAAATTATTATATCATTGATTCAGTCGCTGACGGAGCTTGAAATTCGTAGTCAGGCTGAAGATTATCAATGAATTAGGTGTTCAGAATTTCAACTTTCTCCAACTTAAGACTCCCTCCTCATTTTTTCGATGGAATGGGCAAGTTTGCTGCCATGCGATAGTCCGCACTCTTCTTATATTTATGGGGCACCAACTTTCTATGAACCTACAAAGCCTTTATAATATTTTAGATTTATTAATTATTATTAAGATAAATAACAAAAGTTATAAGGAAATTATATCTATTTTTTGTTGAATATAAAAGCATACCCTAACACCATTAAAGAAGACGTTTATGACGCTTTCGTATAATGAGGTACCCATACTAGACTAATTTAGAATACACGAAAAATAGTCTTCATTCCTATAGGCAAATAACTCCCTACATCTTGGAATCGCCTCATAGATCCACACCTGAGATAATAATAATTAAAAATTTTTAATGTCAACAAAATGAATTTTTATGTATCTCAATATGATAGTGAATCAAAAAAATAGAATTGCTCACCAAGAATATTTGACTAAATGAGTATAAGTTGTATGATTACTTATCTAGAGCACTCACTTTTTTTACCTTCACTAACTTTTTAATTAGAGCCGTGCATAAACTATTGTAGAGTACAATTCATGCAATCATGCCTTAAGGATAAGCATTATATCAACGAGACGAAGTAAAAAATATTATATGGTTTTATTCTGATCACGTAGCATTAACAATTTATGAAATACATAAAATAGACACATTTTTATTGCATCTATATCATCATCATCAAATTAACGCTCACGAACCACGGATCCAAATCCCTATAAGTTAACTTATTTCTATTCGAAAAATATTTATGCCATAGTCTATCACCTAATCCACTTTCTAAGGATAATCCTCTATCCTCAAACTAGTAATTAAATAAAATTTCAGACGAGAGAATTTAATACGTCTTTTGCCTATATAGAACCATAATCCTTCATATAAATTTTTGGTATGTACGTGTCTTAATAAAATCTTATGTGCTAAAATACCTGAGAATGGAACATCTGATACATCTAAAAAATAATAAAAACATGTGGTTCTAAATATTTCAACCTGCTTCGAAGTCAATTTGTCTTTTATATTTTGTATAACTCATAACTTCGAGTAAATATGTACGTTAACTCAGTAGAAAATATTTTCTACAATTACGTAATTTCTTAAGATATTCTCCTTCTTGAAAAAATTAAAAAAATTATTAACATATAATACTAAAAAATTATTATTAACATATAACTAACTATTAAATAAAGATAAAAAATTACAACTAACCAAAATAATATATATAATTTTGATAAAACAATTTAAAATTATTAAATTAAATAACTATTAATAAATAAAATGATATATTTTTAAATTAATAAAAAATTTTAAATTTACCACGTGGCGCCAAGCCTTAGCGCCACGTGGTAGCTCGAACCTATCATCGGGCGCGCACCACAGTGCGCACTCGCTGTGGCACGCCATTGGCACGTGCTTCTACATGCCGGCCATGTGAAGCATATTCACCGAGCGTATAAGCATGCGTCGACGCATGTCTCACAAAAAAAATGGTTAGAATCCGTCATTTTTTATTTTACACATATTTTCAACTTATTTTTCACACTATATCTATACATTTCTAAAAATTAATTACAAAAACCACTCAAAATCATAAAAAAAATAAACTTATCAAATAATCTAATTTTTGATTTTTTCAACTTCACAATAAATTATTTTAACTTCAATCTTCAAAACCTCTTAAGTTTATAGTTGATTTAAACAAAATTGAAGGAAACAACTTTGTAACCGTGAAAGAGGGAGAGAGAGGCATTGTCATTGTGGTGTTAGAGAGAAAAATGAATTTTTAGAAGTGAAGATAAAGTGGTAAGAAAAAATAAAATTTGGTTAATATAGTGGTACGAATTTTGACTCGGTCAAAATAAAAAAATTTTATTAATGTTTTTGGTTAATTACAAAAATTTTAAAAAAATTTATTTTATTAAAAAATTTTCCACCATCACCCCTAATTTTTTTTTTTTTAAATCTAAGAACATTAATCTTTTTTAAATTCTCAAAGTATCTTTTGTAAGTTATTAAAATAGTCTTAATTATTTTTATTTTATTAAAAAAATATCTTTTATTTAAAGACATTGTTCTCTTTTTCACTACAACTACAGTGTCAATTATCATTCGACACTTTAACAAGTGAAAGTCTATCTAAATATGTATAAAATATAATAATAGAGTTTGTTACACCTATTATTTCTATCCAAATTTATTTATTTAATTATTATTTGAAATTACCCCTAAACAAAATATATTACTCCGTCCCTCGATATAAATAAACTGAAACAATGTGAACTGTTTTTTCTTTCTTTTTTTTGGGGAGCGGGAAACAATGTGACATCGGATATCTATTTTATTTTTTGAATCAAAACATAATATACTTTATACATAAAGTCATAAGAAGACCACGTCAATAAGAAAAGAATAAAACGTTTACTTTGAAGACCCAAAAACTCCACCATAATTTGGTGTTTTTTTTGTTAGGTTTCTCTGGTAGTTGAAAGAGTTTTTTAATGTTAAAAATTTTTTTTAATTTTTTTTTTGAATGATGTTTAATTATAATTAAAAAAAAATTTAAAGATTAAAAAAATTATTTTATTTTTATTTATAAAAGCTCAAATTTTAGATTTTTAAAAATAGAATTTTTTAATATTTATGTAATGTCACATATACTTTACTAATATATTTTTATTTTTATAGTGTATCTTTAATAAAAATAAATCTTATTTAATTAACATATTTTTAATACTTTCTTAAAAGTCATTATATCTCAAATTCTCTATATCTTTACAATGATCATATTTTTACAAGAATCTATTAAAATCTTTTATTTATTTTTTATTTTTAAATAAAAAGAAGAATTATTTTATCTTTAATTTTTATAACAAACACAATAATTTATATTGATTCATTAATTACTATGTATTAATTCTATTTGATTATTGTTTTAAAAAAAAATTAAATTTGAGAAAATATATGATAAAATTTAAACTTGTATTATATATAAAAATCATTGAATTGTTTAGAATTTAAATATTACTAAGTATTTTTTTTTAAAATTAAATATCAAATAAATACTTTTAATAATGCATAACTAAACGATTTAGTATTTTAAAAGAGTTTTCATAATTGATAACCAAATTATCAATAATTTTTTTAAAAGAAATTTTACTTTTATAAGTTCTATTTTTAATGGCTTTACTTTAAAAAGTTATATTTCTAAAAGCCTTATTTAAAAAACTCAATTAAACAAGTTCTTAAAACTCAAACTATTCAGCTTTAGTTATCAAATACTATGCACTACCCCGTTAATTATCTAAAATTTTAAAAATTAATATTACTTTGTGGATTTTTATTTTTATTGCTCAAATTTATTGAATTTGTTGATAATTAATTAATTAATACTATTTTTAGATGAATTAGATACTTTTTTTGAAACATTTATCATATTATTAAACACCTAGGCCACTTTAGAACTCAAACTCTTTACCTAAATCAGGAGTACACAAACTTTGGCGCTAGAACAAGTCTCCGAGCGCCCAGATAAATTAGATTGATTTTAAACAATAAGAGATATCAGTTTTTTTTTCTTTTTTGAGAAAGATAGCAAGACTGTTTTGATTTTTTTAATAAAAAAATAGCAAGCAGTACAGAATTAAGATAAAACAAAGAAAATAAACTCGCAACAAAATTTTTCCCTTAAATATGAGAATTTGAACTAATAAATAAGCACTTAAACAATCACCAAAGAAGGTAAATTATTAAAACGTACGATAATAAACAACCGCTACTAGAAATATTAAAGTATAAAAAGATACAAATAATATTATTTTCATCAACGTATTTGTTCCTTCATTGTTTTTTTTTATAAAAAAAAATCATATAGTATAAAATATATTATTTATATAACATGAATGAATATAAAATATAATAATATTTATTTTACTCAAAACATTTATTTATAAATTAAAGTCAAAGGAGATTATAGGAGATTGCTTTCGTCACAGCCAATCAAATCTCAACTTTTTTCTGTTTTTTTTTTCTCTTTACCCAGTAAGCGAACCAATCACCACATCTTACTCTAAATAATAAAAAATCACACACATGCTCATAATACCAAAAAGTATATAAAAATAGATTACGCTGATATACTACAAAATTTGATTAAATAGAAAAAGCGAGCCCAGAGTCCGAAAACAAGACTCAGTGAGGAGGGAGGTGAGCCATGGTTAGAGCTAAGCTGCGCCCAAGCGCGCGAATGAACCATTCAATGTTCGCCATTACGGTTGCGGTGACCAAATCAACCTCGCTCCTCTGATCTTTCTCTATAGACTATAATCCAATCATCCATTTATATATATATATTTGTGTTTCTGTTTGTTTCTATTTTCTATTACTCGAGTTAAAAAAAAAAAAAAAAGAAAGAGAAAAAGAAAAGATAACCTAATCGGAAAATACGTATTACGAAAACCCTCTTTTTTATTCTCTCTCTGCCGCTCTCTCGTTCGAGTCGCTCGTGCGTTATAAAGAAAATAGTATAGTTTATTATTTATTTAATGTTATGGTAGGTTTTGGCTTGCTGATTTTGTGGGCCAGCATTGAGTGAATTTTAGGTATTTGCCTTTCTTTTTCTTTTCTCTGCCTGGTATTTTAGGGTTCTTTTTGCTGTTTTGAATGCTTAATTAGGTACTTCTTGACGTCTTGTTTGGGTTTTAATTTTGTATTGGTTGAATTTTGGATTATGTTTTTATTCGTTCGGGGTCATTGATTTTGGGTCTGTAATCTGTATTGTTTAGTGCTTTGTGAGAGGTTGTTTTAATTCAGTTGGTTTTTTTTTGGGTTTGGCTTGGTGGTGGTCAGTTGCATTGTTGGGTAATGAAAGGTTGGATTTTTTTTTTTTTGGTTTATTAAATACTTGGTTGAATGTGATGGTCGTTATGTTTTTGGCATAGAGTGGCTCAGTAAAAATGTATACTTTGGACTTGCTAACTAATTTTACTTTGTTGTTATTGTTGCTTCCTTGCAGTTGATATTTTTAATATTCCACCGTGATTTGTGGGTGTTGTAGTTAATGGGTTTTATTGACATTAAGTAATTACTTATTGTGGTTTGCAGTTTGCATATGTGGAAGGATAGCTACTATAGGAATTTTAGCTAAGGATTTGTTTGACATATGGTGCTAATGGCAGCTGATCAGCAGAGAAAAAGATTGAATGGTGTGAGTATTGCCAGTTGCAGTGCTATGGAGCAATATAGAATGAAGAGGAGAAAATTGGAATCACCAGAAAATGGTTTGAACTTGAAATCACATATTTCTCTTGAGTGGGATGAGAATCGAAAAAAGGTTGTTGCCAAAAAGGAACAGGTTGGAATAAGTTGCAGGAATTTGAGGCCATTTAATGATTCTTTTTTGGGTTCCCACAATGTTTTGGCGGATGTTTTTTCTATTCCTCAAGAAACTTTTGAGTTGGAGAATTTGACTGAGGTGCTGTCGTATGAGGTAGTCATAAATATATAGTTATTGTTGATTACACTTCAGCTGCAATTGTTGTTTCTTTTGAGGCAAGTTTTGTTGTATGCATCGTTGGAACTTCTTGCAGGTTTGGCAGACTCAACTATCAGGAGAAGAGCGAAACTTTCTCATGCAGTTTCTTCCTAGCGGGCAAAATGCAGAGGAAGTTGTGGAAGCATTACTTGCGGGGGACAATTTTCAATTTGGAAATCCATTTCTCAAATGGTGAGTATTCATATAAGGATTACACGTAACTGCAGATAGCATTATGGGCAAAGATACTCACACAATGTACTCACGATCTCAGACACTGATACTTAAACTCACCCACAGATATAAGTAGCAAAGATCGACATTACAAAATATGTCTATTCCTGTTTTCTTTGTCTGGTTATGTTTGTACAAGTAATTAAAGATTTATGTGGAAAAAACATTATATGTTCTTGGTAACTTTATTCTGATATTTGAGATACAGATATGTAATATACTTAAACTTACCCACAGATACAAATAGCAATGGATGAAATTACAAAATATATCTGTTCAGGTTTTCTTTGTCTGGTTATGTTTGTACGAGTAACTAAAGATTTATATGGAAAAAATATTCTATGTTCTTGGTAAGTTGATTCTGATTTTTGAGGCACAGATATGTAATATGCTACTGGTTTCCAGAAAACATCAATCGGATGAGGGGTAGTAATGATTTGATGATAATTGACTAGCTTTGTTAATCCTGTCATCTGTTCACTTATAATGGAGTGAGAAGGATTAGCTATGTTGGATTAAGTCCTAGGTTGGAATTTTCTGATTAAAAGAAAAAGAGAGAGAGAGAGAATGACTTTGCTCATGGCTTGGAAGCGTTTTCAAACATGAGATAACACTTTATTTCTTTGTGATGGTTATTTGCAGAAGTTTTTCTCGTTGCTTCGGTCATTGTAGGGTAATAAGGAAATCTAGTAAAATTTAATCAACTAAACATAGTTCACAAAAATTAGTTATTTTGAGAGCATCACTTGGTTATTTGGTAACATTTGGATTCTACTGTGTCCATAATTGTTTTTTGCTGATGGAAAGACTTATTTTCCTCACATATATCTAAGATTTGGTTTTCTGTAGTTCTGGTACCATCTCTTGCTATTGCCGGAGCTGATTTTCCATTTCACTTTTAACTTTGTTATGGCTGCGGATTTAATTATTACTGTTTTTATCACTACATGATATAGAATTGAAAAGATGGAAGTGTAATGTACTTTATGGTCTTTGAAAAAAATATTCCTCTTGTATGATTTAAGATGCTTGTCCAAGATCCAAGTCAGCTTATGTAATGGAACATATGCCTGCAGGGGTGGTTCACTTTGTTCAGGTAATTTTCATCCTGATTCAGTGCTTCACAAGGAACGGTCTTTAAAGGCTGATAAGAACGCATATTACTTGGAGCTGCAGAAATATCATAATGAGTACGTGGCACGTAGTCAATTTTCCTATCAGTTATCATGTTATTGTTGTAATGATGCATTGGCCTTAATTTATGTAGCTATGCCTTTTCTTGGCAGTATTATAGAGTATTTGCAGAAGTTGAAGGAGAGATGGGAAAGCTGCAAAGATCTGGAAGCGGAAATTTTGCCCAAGATATGGAGGTTAATATTGCATATCTCAGTTTTTTCCTGTGAATTGTTTGGTTTTGTGGAGGCAGAATCTTCCACATGTGGTATCCTCACTCGGGAGTTGGCTAGGAGGAGTGTATTTGTGTTGTTGGTGAAAGATGATTCCTGATTAATTTATTGTTTGATCTGTGACCTCAAAGTTAATGGGAGATTTAAGTCTTAAGTTCATTGCTGAAGCTATCTTGTAGTTCTGGCAGTTTTTTATTTTTTTATTTCAATTTTTAAATTTTCTCTTCTATTATTTATTTATTTAAATCTAGAGATAATGAACTTATAGATATCTTAACTGAATTAGCTCAGTGAAGTGGTGTTTGATGAAAAGCGAGTCACATTTTCGAGTATGTCTATATCCAGATTGTTGCAACCACTATAAATGAGTAGCTCTATTGTAGCCAAAGTATTGTTATGATTAGGTGATTAGTCATAGGCAATGTTCTTTTTATAATAAAGATCTCCGGGTGTTTGCATTTCATAAAAGGCAGACTTCTTTATGTTCCATGGTAACTTAACATTGAATTACATGAACTGCACATTGAGTTACACTAGAATATGAAGTCTTTACTTTATATAGTGTGAAAGCCCAGATTGGATGTTATATATGTTTTCTTTCCTCGATGATGTTGCATCTCATGTAGGTATAATAACTGATTTGTTATAGGTCAAGAAGGGAAGCGGAGAAAAGAATATCTTCAGATGCCTATGAATCTAAACTGTGTGACCTTGAGCTGGATATTACTGCAACATCTGAATCGTGTTCTTGGGTTGCAGATGAGAAAGCATGTAGTAGTGATAATCAGCAGAACTCCCCAGTTATGAAGGGAGGAGAACCTCAGAAAAGGTAATTAGTCTCTCAACAAGAAAAAACACTCAAACCCTAGATTTATAGGAGTGAATTTATTTATGACTTCGTTACGTATACGAGATTTTTGGAAGAAATTTGGTTCTTTTCTTGTTAATTTTCTCTGTCTCTTTCTGTTGCAAGAATATATGATTTTATGGGCGCATGCATGTCTTTCTTTGCCAGGAACGTTATCCTGAATGATTGTCTACTTTTGAGTAGGATCATATAACTGTTGTTCCAATCCTTTTTCTGTATTAACATTCTTTAACTGTTATGCATATCTCCCTTTCTTTTTGTCTTTTTCCTTTGGGGTGTCAGTCTTAGGTTTTAGCAGGTGCTGAAGTATGGTGTAGTGTTGATTCAGATATCAGCTTCAGATATTATACAACTGGAGAAGAAAAAGAAAAAGAAAAAGATCGGTAATGAGTGATGTAGAAGTGCTTGAACTTCATATTTTAAAATTACTAAAATCTTGTCCTAGATGTATCAGATGTTATTCCCAAATGATAGCTCGGGTGGATTCCACAAATGCAACTGGCTGTAGTTTCTTGTCAGGATATGATCTCTTTCACCTTGTCAGCGTATCTGCCTTGAAATTTGATTCTTATTCAAGAAAAAGAAAAGAAAGATGGATTTGGCTATCTATTTGTTCTAATTGACCCTTGTCATCTGGATCTCATATTCCATGAAAATAGGAATTATTTTTCCCTGGATTGATGGGCTTATATATTTTTGTGGTGGCTATGTTGTTTCTCCATAAATTATATATATATATATATTTGACTCATTTATTGTTATTTGATCTTATTAATTTTTATGAGTCTCAGGAAGTATGAGAAAGGTTTCATGAAGGACAAAGCTAGAAATTCATTGATTGCTATAGAGGATGTGCTTAGTGTGGACGCAAAATCTAGGAAAGGAGAAAAGCAAAATAAGCGCAATGTCCACCATAATGATGGAACCCAGTACATGTCATATATCAAGGTTAGTTGTTTCTTTAATTTTTGTTCTAGGTGATATGGCTTGTTAAATTTTGATTAATTGTATAAAAACCTTGGAGGGACTGCTTGGTACCCTAGTTTGTGACTCCATGAATAGAAAATGATCCTTCCCCAATTATTTGATTGTTCATCATCTTCTAAATAAAGAAAGGAACTGTTTACTAAAGGTTTTTGAAAAAGGTGCAAACCTTACTTCCACTTTGGACATTACATACAATTAGCACATAAATAAATGCTGACTGTGCCTTCAAACAGTATCAGAATATCTTTTATCAGTTATCACAAGAATGCAAATGCTTGTAGTCCTTTCTAAAGCAGTTCTATACTAAAGATATCTTGGCAGATAGCCAGGTGCTAGCAGCCAGATGAGATATGATCAAAATAGAACTGACTTATGCAGTCCTGTTGTTGTGTGTCCACCATGGAGCTACTGAACCATGGAGCTGGGACAATGTGCCTAACTAAGATGTATTTCTTTATTCAGTTTCTAAAACCTAGCTGATGTTTGAGATGGAAAACCCCTTATCCATCTTCACATCAATGCATTGACACATTAGATGTGCCAAAGTGACTTTGCATATACTCTCATGGTAGAGACCTCCTTCATCTTATTGGTTACTTCTGGTCACTACACCCTAGACTTGCTTTTCCTTTTCTTATTCCTTGTGTTCATTGGGTATATGTACACTTGGTATAGTACTGTCGCTTTTAGAATTCCTAACATTAACTGAAGCAGTATTTTACACTCTGTTCTGCTTCAACCCTCGAGAGTTTCCAGTGAGTCTCTAGCACCTGTTTGCTTGCCCTTTCATTGTTAAATCACAAATTTGATATTCTCTGTTCTCAAATGCTTTTGATTTTAGTCTTGTATAGTTCTTTAGCTCATTCTCGTCACACCTTTAGAATCTCATCAGCCTGGTTTGTACTATTGTCATTTGGCCCTGTCTTAGCTTTCTGTCTTGTTTGCTTGGCTGTCCTATCAAGCTCAATGATTTACCTTGGTTTAAAAGTTATATTCCCTAAGATTTGAGTGAGGAAATCAAACGTGTTTCTGATGTTTTGGGATGCTGTAGCTGATTATTTGTGTTTACTTTTTTTCAGATAAACAAGAAGCAGTACGAATTTATTAAGACCATGAAGCAATCTGGTAAAAGTATTCATTCCAGGTCTCTGAATCGTGTTTTAGGCAACCCGGATAGCTTGCATGTTCAACCATATGAAGTTTTTGTTGAAGAAGAGCAGAAAAAGTTGCATTATCATTGGTTAGTTTTTTGTGTATTAAACATATCATTTTTGAAAATGAATAGAAATCTTGATTTCCTCAAATCTGTTTCTGTTTCTCTAGGTTGCAATTGGCCAATGAAGATCTCCCTGCATTTTATGGCTGTTGGAAAGAAAGAAAGTCACAGATGTGGGAAATCGCACATTCGTTGGGGCAAGAGATGAAAGACAAACTAAAATGTCTGATGGAGGTTGATTTTCTGCCTTTCTCATTGATCTCTCATTCTCTTAGGGTGTCGTGTAGTTTTTCCTAGATTTTTGCACGCACTGTAGGCATAATCTAAGCTTCTTTGGACTTACCAGACATTTTGAGCCTGTCTTTATGTTGTGTGTAGTAAAACTGTGTTAGTGGTATTATGTTTTAACTTCTTCATTTTGTTATATGGTTTCAGGATGAGAAAAAAGATAATCCTGGTAATAGTATTGTGGATGAGGAAAAAGATAACCCTGGTTTTAAGGATAAGGAAAAAGAGAACCTTGGTATTGAGGATGAGAAAGAGAACCTTAATATTGAGGACGAGGAGATGGAGAACCCTGGAATTGAGGATGAGGAGAAAGAGAACCCAGATATTCAGGTTGAGGAGAAAAAGAAACCTGGTAGTCAAGATGAAAAGGAAGAACACCCTGAAAGTGCACCTCAGGAACAGATGGATAATGGAGCAACAAATGACGAGTCTAACATTGAGGAGGATGAAGAGTCTGCTGAGGATGAAGAGTCTGCCTCTGGCTCCCCATGGAACCAGCCTCATCAGGAGACCACTTCTCCTAGTGGGAGCCACGAGTTAAACCACATGGATGTGGATCCTGGAAACAATTGTGTCACCTCTAAATCTGATAATTCTTCCTCAGATGTATGTGGGAACTCCAAGAAAATGAATACTGTGGATGATACTGTCAGTCAGGAAATTCCTCTTTCTTATGCAAATGTCTGGCCATCCATTAGTAGGCCTCATTCTTACTATGATTGTACTGCAAGCCATGAATTCACAACCAGTGGATTGCCACTTATGAATCCACAAAGAAATGAAGATCAACAGATCCACTTGATTGATCTGGAATCAGACTTGCGTGAAGAAGACATGAGGAAAGATTTTTTGCATGGACAAACTGGTCATGGTTCCTTAAGTTCCTATCAGAACCAAGACAGAAATGAGCTCCTGCAATCTCTTTTCAAGGGCCGGGAGATGCTATCATACCACCAAGAGCAGAAACAGACACAGCTAGATTACCAGCCACCAAACAATTCAATGATAGCAAATAATGGCCAGTTTCCTGGACACTTCCAGGAGCAGCTGCAGACATCACTGCCACTTGAGCAGGGGCAGAAGAGGCTGAATGAGATTTTCATGCAACAAAATATGTCAGAGAACATTTACTCTGAAAGAGGCAGATACTTAATCCCAAGGCAAGAAAACTTGCCACTGGGAAACATTCATAATTGGACTGTCAATCCTATACGCATTTCAGAACCTCTTGAATCCCACTTAAATGGTGGAGAATTGTTGAGTCAGAATTGGTTTTCTGGTGAGCATCAAGTTCGTGGTGCCTGGACGAATTCAGGTGGTGTTAGCATCCAGAGCCAGAGCCTTGGAAATGGAAGCAATGCAGATCAGAGTCTATATAGTGTTCTACCCAATTGTGGCCAACTACGGTCAATTAATCCTTATGATTCAATGGGCTCAACTGAGCAGTTTATTTCTTCAAGGAACTATGGAATGATGGCCGGGGCTGCTCCTGGGATCAATAATGCTTTACCAAACACAGCTCATCCACTAGACTACTTGGATGGGCATGATTCTATGATGCCTGATGATATGGGATGGATGAACTTGCCACATCAGAATTCTACTTTGCATGATCCAATGGGGAAACCATACTTGCGGTCTTGGAATCAGTAGAGACATGTTTCCCATTTTCCCAGTGAGGTTCGAATTATGAGCTGGGTTGAAAAATTGCTAGGAAGTATTGCTGAATACAAGATGCATGTGACAGTTGTTTGCAAGTGTCACTTATTGAAGTAAGAAATTTCAGGGATGCTGCAGAATCGCAGAAGCCAGAGTATACAGAACCCAGAGAGAGAGGTTTTTGTAAATACCTACAGAAGAACCAACTCAACACCATGTATATAGGTTAGATGTTAGATGCGCAGGGCAGGTAAGAGAGAAGTTGTAGGAGGGGAAAAATTTCATTTTTCTCCTAATTAATTGGGATTTAGTAGGCAAAATATATACATATTACATTTTATTTTTGTGGGAGATTTTAATCTTCTCTCTTGTTGACTGGGGAATACATTCCAATAATTTTGGAGGCTAGAAATTGCTCTCTCTCACTCTCTCACTTTCTCTTTAATCTCTATATCTATCTCTGGTGTTCTTTTTATTTCCCTTTTTTTGCCTGACTTTACCCGTACAAGTGCACATACCCACACATGGTGGCAAGAGTAATATAGAGTATGTTTGGTTGATTCCTTAACATGGCACAGTGAATTTGCATCTTAGTTGGGCATGTGCTTATTGAGAGTTTGCAAATCAGCTTATGCAACTCCATGTGTCAAAATGGGGCACAACCAGGAATGTATTGGGAAGAGACATTAAAAGTTGCAGAAGCTGAAATTTTTCCTGTAATGTTGCAAATATCATATAATGTTGTCAAAGGGACATGCAATCAGGTCTGGAGATATCTTGGTAGTGAGTGGCCCGTTGAGTAACTGAGAGAATCACTTATTATTTAATGAATCAGATAATGAGGTAACAGTAACAGTAACAGTAAAGTGAGGGTTCTCAATTATTAGGTTGGATGGGACAAGAGCAGCTTTCTCCGCAAGAGCCGAAAGCTCCTTTTCATATTCGGTGGTGGTGGAGACGGAAGGTAGATTTTGGATGCTAAGTTGGAGGTATTAACACTGCAATCTCTGAGGTTTATATTAATTATATTTTAATGATAATTTTAATTTTAATTATATTATTATTATTTTATTTAATTTAAAAGATGAAAATATTTTTTATTTTTTAAAATTATTTATGTAATAAAAAAATATAATTTTGCAGATATTTTTATTTTAAAGGGAGGATAATAATATAATTAAAATTAAAATTATCATCAAAAATATAATTTGCATAAACCTCAGATGGGGACGGTGTTAATATCCCATTTAAGTTTAAATAAATAGGAAGATCGAGGTCCATGTCCCGCTTCACGATATTAGTATTCTATGAGCTTATGATGATGACATTATAAGTCAAGATATTCTGAACCATTGAAATTACATGTTGCACGTCAAACAATTGAATTAGTTAATTTTTACGCAGTAAGATAAAGTACGACAGAATTAGAAAGCATTATATTATATGGAGTTGGATTTTCCATTTGGCATGTGTATCATTGAAATGGAACATAATCATTGGAGTCCCACACCACAAACACAACATAAAACTAAGAGTACGGTTGAAGTTGTGAAAGGTAACCTTCACCTTACAAAATTACAATACAAGAAAATGTATTATCATTCAAACTCTAAAGTCTTTCTATTCAAACTCTTTATCTTTTATTTAAAAAAAAAAACTCTCTATCTTTAAAGAATTTAAAAAGGTAAACGCTCATATATCCCCCTATGGGGTAATCAACAAAGAAATTTCTATTCCTAAAAAAATTATAGAAATGAATGATTCGAATATTTTTTTATAAAGGTGAATGATATGAAAATTTTTCTATTCTTTTTAAGACTTAAAGAAGTGAACAACTTAAATATCTTCTTAGATAATTCATCCTAAGAGATAGAGTTTGACATATCTTTTTAAATAAATCATCCCAAAATGATAGAGGTCTAGAGCATTGAGGACATGTAAGTCCTCATCAAGGCAACATAGGTCTTTATTATAAAAGTTTCCAGTCTTCATTATAAAGTTCCATCAATAAAAGGCAAAGATTACAAAACGTTTCCTCTGGGAAAGGCAAAGATTACAAAACGTTTCCTTTGGGAAAGGCAAAGATTATAGAAAGTTCCCTTTACAAAGGGCAAAAAAGTACTTGAAAGCTCCTTTATGAGAGGTAAAATTACTTAAGACCCTTATGAGGAGCGAACTTACATGAGACCCCCTATAAGAGGCAACCTCTATCTTGACTAGAGGCCTAGGAGGTTCACGCAGGGTTCAACTCTGGAATGCTAGAGGCTTGTAAGGCACGTTCAAGGTACGAGCTTATAAGGCTCAAGTAGGGTTCTACTCTAAAACATCAGAAGCCTGTAAGGCTCGAGTAAGGTTCCACTTTGGGATGAAGACATTTATATCAAAAGGTAACGTAAGTCCTCATCTAAGGCAATATAAGTCCTTATTCGATGCCACGTAAATCTTCATCTAAGGCAACTAAGTCCTCATTTGAAGATCGAGACCACTTTTAACCCATGGTGCTCGGATTTCAGCCTATAATGTTCGGATTATTACTCTCTTTTAGGCAATAGTGCTCAGATTATTACTCTTTTTCAGCCCATGGTGCTATGCTCAAATTATTATTCTTTCAGTTCATGGTGCTCAATTGATTATTATAAGGCACCTTATAGTGTTCGAATTTTTATTATACTTATGCCTATACTCGTGTTCCTTGAGTTTTTGTTCTCTTTTCAACATTTAGTGATAAACTTTTAGTACTTAGCTTATACTTATGAAGCAACTCAAGTTCAACTACTTTGCGCCATAACAAAGTAAAAGCTCTAACAACGACTAGCATTGTCTTGAGAACCTTTAGAGAAACAACAAATATGGAAGAATCAAAGCCCATTAGCCAATGGCACTGGCACCTCTGGCCTTGATCCACCTTCCTTGATAAAACTCAATGTCGGGCATAGGAACATCCTCAAACTAGCCTATAGTCTCGACCCTTAGAAAAGATCAACAACATCAGCATTATTTGATAGAGCGTAATTATATAAAATATTTTATCCTCCTAAACTTAATGTTTGTTCAAATTATCTTAATTATTTGGCCATTTATGCATATTAATGTTGTTTTATAGGTTTAAGGACTATCGGTGCAAATATACCAAAAATCGGATGCAAATAAAGTTATTTGAGATGAGAATCGAGAGGGGACTAAAATACTCAAAATGTAAATAGTACTATGAATAGTGCGGATGAATAGTATTATTGCTACAACACATAAGAGTTATTGTTCATACGCTATAGTACAGCGTTGAGGCATTAGATCTCAATGCCACGACATTGGATACTAGACACTCTTTTAAGGATAATGTTGTCATATTTTTGCAACCCTTAGCCTATATAAACACCTATATTGAGCCAAAAATGTGTTGGGCAGCATAGAACACAAAATTAACACATCATTTGGAACTTGGAAGTAAGAATCAATAAGAAGAAAAAGGAATTCTGTATATTGGAGGAATAATATCACTGTTGCATCAGGAAAGATTATCTTCTCTTCAATTTCATACTTGTTGTTGATTCTAATATGTATAATGATGTTGTTAGATGCTCTGAACTTATATATATAATTATGAATTAAGTTTTATTACTAGAATTACAATATGAACTCAATATATAATTATTTTCCCTTATACATCATATTGGTATTGAATTGTTCAATTTGTTCTAGATTGACAATGTATTAGATTGATTTGGGAACCTTAATGAACTTGAAAAAAGAAATTTTGTGTTGGCCATGAATAGATTGATATATGATCATTGTGTAAAAGCATGAGTTCCATATGAGATAAAAATATACTCATATGGCATATATGACCATTTAAAGAATTTGCTTTTATTGAATCTTATTTCAATTTGATTATTATAGAATATTGATAATTGATTGAATGAAATATACTCACTTGACCATCAGAAGATGCTTGTAAGGATATTAGAGTTCTTAGTTTACAATTCATATTGATAGTTTTAAGGGAAGTAATTGGATTCAAGTAAAGTATTAAAGGATTATTGTAATCTTAGGCATTTGATTATTGGTGCTATTATGTTTGTTCTCTTTGCTCAATCTATGTAATTAGTTTCATTATTTTGTTAGTTTAGATATCAAAATCATTGAAATATCACTAGTTTAAATAAGAGTAGGAGGACACAATTTTAGAACTTAGCAAGTAGTAATAACAATTCCTCGTGGGAACGATGCTTTACTTATCATATATTATTTGTTGTGATAACATATACTTGAGTTAATTTGTGTTATACAAAATACACAACACTTTTCCATGATATGATCTGGCTAAGCCAACCAGTAAAGTCACCATCCAAAGACTCAAATTGTCATCTCCAAGGACCACCAATTATTTGAAGGTCCTTCTACAAGGGGTAAAAACATTTGAAGGCCCTTCCACAAGGGGTAAAATTACTTAAAGCTTCCCTCCCATAAGGCAAAGATTTTGAAGATCCTCATGAGGGATAATCTTTACCTCATTCAAAAAAGCTGCCGAAGGCTGCCTAAGAAAAGGGAACCACTGAGTACTAACTTTAAAAGGCAATTCAAGAGATACCGAACTCTGAGATGAATAACTACAGTCTTTAGTATTAGGATTGAGCACCTCATCAAGTCATCAAACTAAGGAATTAATCGGTCTAATAATTTAAAGGCACCTAAAAAAGCCCACTCAATCCAGGCACTATAATTATAAAGTTTCTAAAATCAACAAGTTAATATTGAAAATTGAGAGATCTCTGTTCCCTCTTGGATTTTGGCCTAAGGCCAATTACAAGGCTTATAAAAGACTTCTAAACTGGTAAAAATGGAGCTGCTTTATTTTAGTATGAGTCTTTAAGGAAAGCCTTAAGCAAATAGGAAAACTACCATCCTTATTTTAACAGAACTCTAATAAAGAAAGACTAATTGGTATAGACTAATTTGTAAAGTACTATAATATCTCAGGATTCTACAATCCCACACACCCTTATTATCATATAAAAGAGGGGCTAAACCATGAAGGAGGGCAACTAATTGGTAGGAATCAATTCTCACTTTAGAGAGAGAATGGCAACACATCTATTATTCTTTAGGGGATTATTATTTATTCTGTAAGGACTTTGTCTCTATATATCTCTGTTGTAACAAAAATATTCTATAGTGTATTTAGGTGAGTTGATGAGGGTGGATAAAGTTGATGTAGGCCAAATTAGGCTGAACTACTATAAATTTGGTGTTCTTGTTATATTTTCATTTTTGTTTTGTTAATATTAACTATTGGTTCCCAACAACCAATAAATTCAACATGTTGACTTCAAGATGACCATATTTTAAGGTTAATAAATTTATTTATTTATAATGTTAATTTCTTTATTTTGTTAGTGCTATGTAGTATGATTCACTTGTTATATATTTCAGAGGTAGGTGGGAGAGCTCTAGTGACAAAAATAACTTATATTAAATTTATCATAAATATGTGTGTGTGTGAAATTCATGTTAATTTCATATCACATTTATGCATAATGTTTTTTAATTTATTTTGAGGCATGTGTTAATAACATGGTAGCCATTTTCTGTCTAAAAATATTGAAAGTGCTGATTAATCTATGGTGTATGCATGTGATATAAGTGTTCATATAGCATACATACACATCAAATACATATATATACGCATCAAATACACAGCGGAAGTGTTAAAGTATATTATGAACACATTTAAACATATTGCAATTATATTAAAGCAGAATTGAGAATAAATTGCCTTTGAAGCCTTTAGATTATTAAATACGAATCCGTTGGGCATGATCCGATGCTCATGGAGTCCGGTGTGCGTATATATAGGATCCGTTAGCTCATATGGGTAAGTTGTATATCTCGATGCTCTAAGAATTATATTTTAGAAAGTCTTTTAGCTAAAAGTAGATACCTTAGAAAAGAGTTTTCTGTATGGTTAAACAATATCGTAAAAGTGTTTGTGAATATTGTTTTACGATGATACAAATCTAGAGATAAGTTTACAGTTGAGCATGTAGAGATTTGATGGTGATGATCTGTGTCTCTGCTCTTCTAAGATATAGATGATGGAAGGATTATACGGATATAGTCACTTGTATGGTTCAATGCTTCGCTCTGTAATATCTGTAATGTGTATGTAGGGCATTATTTATGGACTTGCGAAAGTGTTTCGTAATATTAGCGGAGATGAATCTAGAGAGTTTCACAATATGAAGTATACTCATTGAGCACTGGGGTAGCGAGATAAATCAAACGGTTCTATCCAGGATGATTTTGAAAAGCAAGATGCATTTAAGGATCTCTTTGGAAAGAGAAAAATATACTTTGCAAATGTTGCAAAGAGGTCCCTATTACACGGTAAAGGGAATTTGACACATAGCCACTGGTTTGACAAATGGCATATGGGCTTTGTATGATTGACACTTGACAGCATGTATGAGATACATGAGTGATAAGTGTCAACCATGCAAAGGGGGAGGTTGCTAAAGGTTTGTGAATGTTGCATTTAGCCCATCACATTTGCTAACTATAAAAAATAACTTTTAAACTTTTTTCATTGAGGTCTTTATTTCTAAGTCAACAAAATAGCCTCATTTAGAGAGGATTTTGAAATTCAGTCCTATTGAAATTGATCAAACATGCTGCCATTCTGGAGTTTCAATCCCACCACTTTGTTAAAGCCTAGAATTGTTCAAGGGTTGACGTCAACGTGAGCTCCAAGTAAAGAAATGTCTAAAGGCTTTAAAGGTATGATTTTATAGACTTGTTAGTGCAACAAGACTTTAATTTGAGTATGTTTGTTACTTAGAAAATTAGTTTCTAATTCCATTGTGTAATTATGTATGATTGTCATGCATTAGATAAAATGAGCAATGAACATAATCACATGCATGCACCATGAATACACATTATCAGTGGTATCGGAGCATAATTTCGTGAATTTTTGGATTAATGTGGTGTGTTGGAAATGTTGGCGATGCCCAAAATATGTTAAATCGTGTTTTGAAGTGTTGAAAATGCAGAATTCTAAGTTTTTCTCAGATGAACGCCCCAGCGTTCATCTTTTGGATGAACACTACCACGTCTTTACTTGGTTGAACGTTGGGGCGTTCAAAGTAACCAACGCCTAGGTGTTATAGTGTATAATGTTGGGACGTTGGTGGTTGCTTGGTGATGTGTTCAAGTGTTAAATGCGGGGGCATTATAGGACTTAATGCTGGGGCATCCACAGCAACTAAATGCCGGGGCGCTATAGATTATAATGCTAGGGCACTGGTGTGTTGTTTGCTGACGTGTTAAAGTGTTGAACGTCAGGGCGCCAAAAAAAGTGTAATTTTTTTATTTTTGTTTTATTTTTCTTTTGTCAAGGTATTACATAGCATATTCCGGGGTGTTTAAAGGGTTGAACACCAAGGCATTCAAAAATTTATAGCACTAGGGCATTCCAAATAGTACACCATATTTTGTATTATATGCATGTGAGCTTTATTTAATATAAATAAATCATTATATTTTTGTATTATATAAACTGTTAATATTTGTTTATGTTATTTACCACAATGAAAGCCCTACTAGTGGGGGTTAGTTATGCTTACGTGAACAAATATTATGATTATGAATCATATCCATTTAAGATGTGGAAAATTTATTATTATAAATTCAAAAATCTCTCTTAATCAGATTGAAATGTATTATATTATGAGATAGTGTTATGCATGGTCTGCCTTGCCAATACGGTATTAGACAGGCTATTTCAGTCTTTTCCAATATTACTAAAGCATGAGGGATTGATTGGTGTACTTTGGATCAGGCAAATATAAGCGAAAATGTTATCCAATATTGCTAAAGCTTGAGGGTAATATAAGTAACTTATATTTGATCATTGGTAAGTTAATCTAGAACACATTTACCTAATATTGCTAAAGCGTGAGGATAAAATGTGTTTAGGATCAGAAGTAAGAGTTGCATGAGATGCAATTGACAAGAGTTGTCTACCTTTTGGATTTTACAAAGGCCAATATCGTTAAAACGTGAGGCTTGAGTAGAATGCTAATTGGATCTACTTCTCACTGTAAAATTTAAAATGCTTAAATTTTCACTTTCCCATTTGAGAGATTATGGGAATATGTAAAGCAATGGGAGGGGATCTTTGGATCGAAAACATATACTAGTTATATCTATGATCTAAAACTATTAATATTAACGATTAGAAATGATTCTGCTAAACATCTCTTGTCTTGTCTTATAGAGATAAGATAAGAGGAATAAGAGTAATCCATTAGATATACATATTAGATACACACGAACTGAAAGGCAATAGTATAATAATTATGACTGACTCAGAACTTTAGAATTGTTCTAGATTCAGAATAATTTGAATATATCAGTAGATGATAAAAAGGTGTTTCTAATAATACTTCTTCTGAATAGGTTTAAATTATTAGAAAAAAAAAGATAAAGATGATTTAGGAGTCAATTTATAAATATATCTTGACCTCAATATCTACTAATATTCAGTGGGTGCAAGTGCACAGTATTAGTGCATGTAGTATTATGCTTCTTACTGAAAGAATTATTTTGATATATCCAAAATCTGCAAGATGAGAATAAATGCAAAGAAAATTGTTTCCATTGCAATATTGTTGGACCCTATAAACTTTACTATCCATAGTACTTTGAAATAGATAATATAAACCCCTTAGATGAATGTTTAGTAAAACATTAAACATTTCATTAACATTTGATACTAGAAAAGGCTGTGTATTAAATACTGCATATTCCTTTCATATCTACAATAGTTGTATGATTTGGAAAATGCTAAAAGCTACCGTAAGGAGAAGTTCATCTTCATGTAGAAAATAAAGATTTTTAGAACGATGAAGTTATTTAGACTTTTAGTCCGTTCACTCTTCTATTGTGAGTATAAGATTGTATACTAATTATTTTGTGCCAAACATTATAGATAGTTAGTATCTCTTCTTCTGTGAGGTACTGAACGTTATCATGTATATAGAAGAAATTATTTCTTATATGTACATGATATTGATAATGTATCGTCAGCTGAATGTCAGTTGACGAAAGGCCATTATAATTAAGGTATGACAGAAAATATCTTAAATAATTTGGTGAACAGATAAAGTAATAATTCGAAAACTTTGAATATTATGGAATTGTGGCAAATGAGATTAAGACATATGGGCATGAAATGCCTAACCCGTCTGGTTAGGGATGGTTAGATACCTGATCTTACCGTGGGACCCTATTCGGTTTATGAATCTTGTATTCAAATGATGGTGACTAAGTCTCCATTGTTGGTGTTCGACACTATACCAACGGATTTATTGGAACTTGTACATTATAATGTATGTAGTCCAATGAATAGCACTGCTATAGATAGGTTTACCTATTTCATTGTCTTCATCAATGAATGTCATGATCCGAACATGTATTTGTTGAAACACAAGTTTGAAACTTTTGAAATGTTCAAAGGGCTTTTAACTTGAAGTAGAGAAACCAACCGCCATATGTATTAAATGTCTTTGATTAGATTAAAGCGATAAATACATCAGTAGTGGATCCCTGAAACATTTAATAAAGAATGAGATTCTCCCTCACTATAATCCTCTAGGTATTCCTAAAATACAATAGTGTTTCTGAAAAGGAGGAATCGAGCTTTATTAGATAAGGACCGATTGATAATGGGTTACACTGATCTTTCAAAAATATTATTGGGGTTATGCTCAAGAAACTGTAATTTACTTATTAAATAGAGTTCTATCAAAACGTTTCCCTACTACTCCATATGAGATATAGACTAGCAAAAAACCGAATCTTAAGTATGTTAAGATTTAGGGCTATCCTATTTAAGTAAAAGTTACCCAATATGATAAACTTGCACCGCACCCAAAGGGTACAAGTATCGTTTTAAGGAATATCCCAGATACTTCAAGGGATATCAATTCTATGATTTAGGAGGAATAAAACATTTGTTTCTCATAATGCCACTTTTCTAGAGAAGTAGTTTCTCATGGGTTGTATAGATTATAGAAGGTTGAACTTGACGAAGTCAATATAAAATTTATGGAATTGATGATGGAACTTTATACTCAAGCAAGTTAAAAACCTTTTAGACACACCCTCCACGTAAGTCAGAAGGAATGTCAAGAATATCTATAAGGTATTGTTTGATACCTGAAGATGTCCTTAGGGTTTTCTTAGTTGAAGGAAAAGAAACATTAATTCGGGAAAAAATGCAAGAAGTCATGAAATCCAAAATTGACACAAAGCATGTCCATCAAGTCTAGGACTTGATTAAGCTTTCCAACGAAATAGTTCTAAGTGTTTGTAAAATAGTTTACAAGTGGAAGCGTAAGAGCATATTTTAGGTGGAGACATTTAAAGCAAAACTAATGGTAAAAGGTTACACTCATCGATCTGAGATCGATTGTGAGAAAACTTTTCACTAGTCACCATGCTAAAGTTGATTCGAAATTTATTAGGTATTACAACATATGATGATTTACAAAATCTGGCAAATGAATGTAAATACGGTATTCTGAAATGCATGTCTCGATTAAGAGATATACATGGAACAATTTGAAGGTTTTACATCCACCCAAAATTCTAATCTAGTGTATAGACTGAAGAAGTCAATTTATGGACTTAAGCAGGCCTTTCGAAGTTGGAATCTTTATTTTAGATTAAGAAATTAAAGAGTCTGATTTTATCAAAAACAAAGAGGAAGTAAGTGTGTTCAGAAAGGGCAATGGGAGGAAGATTGTCTTTTAAGTTCTTTATATGTAGATGATATAATCATATCAAAAACGATATAGGTATGTAATAGATAGTCAAGAATTATTAAGTAAAAGCTTCTCCATGAAGGATTAGGAAAATGCTTATAAAAACTAGGTATAAAAGCTTTATGAAGATAAAGTTAGAACTAGGAAGTTGATAGGACTCTTCTAAATCCTTGTACATAGAAAATGTTCTTGAAAGGTATAACCTTAATAATGTGAGACAATTAATATACCTTTTAAACACGATAATCATCTTTATAAAAAAATACCTCCTTAGATGAAAGATGAAAGAGTTAGAGTGTCTAACATAAAATATGCATCACCTATAAGTAACTTGATATACGCCATGTTATGTACAAAGCCTGACATTAGTAAGGCTGTAAGTGTTATGAGCCAATATCTGTTTGATACAGGTAACGACTATTAGATGGTCGTGAAACATATCCTGAAATATCTTAGAGATACAAAGGATATGTTTTAGAAATATGGAGAATGTAATTCACAAACAAAATGATACACTGATTCAGACTTCGATGTGTGTTCTTCTCTATCACGATGATAGAAAGTCTACATCTAGATGTGTGTTCTTCTTTATAAGTGCTGTAATTATTTAGTAGTGTGTTAAGTAAGCATCCATAACTGATCATCTTGGAGGAAGAATACCTTGCGACTTTAGAATTTGTAAAGGAAGTAATATAGATATGTAAAATAGTTGTTGAACTCGGAATAGTTTCAGGTTCAATGGATCCTATCCCACTACTTTACGACTATTAACAGGGTAATTGCACAAGTATACTAGCCAAAAATACATCAGAAATCTAAACATTTGGAGATAAAATACCATATATTTAGAAAAAGCTTTGTCTAAATATGGTATTTTATCTCCACATGTTTATAGTTTGGGTGTATTTTTGGCTATTATACTTGAGCAATTACAAGCTTTATCGAAAGAGATGTAATAATATCTTGAATAGATTCTATAGAAAATATAAGGACCCACTCACTAGCGCCTTAACTCTTAAAAGTGTTTGAGAAACGTGTGGAGATGATAGATATTAGATATCATCGTGAATGGCACTAAAGCAAGTGAGAGTTATTGGAGATGGTGTTTACATGCTATTATGATTAACAGTAATCATTTTGATAATAATTGTTAATTCATAATTATATGGTAAGAAGCTTGTAACATTTATAAATATTGTAGATTTAAAAGAGTTTAGATCTGATCTAAAGGAGTTTGGCTTAGCATTAAAAGTTAGCAATTCTAAAAATTAGAACCTTGTTTGAAATGAAACAAAGACCCAGGAATATATTAGTAATGACATAGTTGCAAAGAGTTGTAACTGGTGCTAAGACATGTCATTACGCAGTATATTCTCGAAAATATTATTCCTGATCCATGGTTCTCAACATGGGTCGATTGGTATTCCTTTTGGATCATTGTATGTCTATATCTGGATTATCTAGATAGTTAGTCTTAACAGACCATGGGCTTAGAGGAAGTTCGTATAGGTATACAACAAAAACCTTCAATAGATATCCTATAAAGTTGTTACTAGAGGGTTTTCTCAAGTTTAGTAGTATTCATGATCCCTTGACTTGAGTGCCAAGGTGTGCTTGTGAGTGATCCATTATATTTTAGTTCCACGTATGTCAGAGACCTTTCATGGTTTGACCATTGGGTGTCGCTGGTATGGTTCGATGCTCATAGAGTCTGGTGTATGTATATATGAGATCCGTCAACTCATATGAGTGAGTTGTATATCATGATGCTCTAAGAATTATATTTTATGAAGTGTTTTGGCCAAAAGTAGATACCCTAAAAAAGAGTTTTTCGTAGAGTAGATACCCTGGAAAAGCAAATACTCTTAACAAAGAATCAAAGTCTAAAAGTATATTTATTACACACAGAAGTTCATCTCTAGCCTTGCCAAGAACTTTAGCCTAGCTTACAATTCATTCTTATTAATATTAAAGGAAAGTATCTGAGAGAATTGTAAAACGTGAAAAAAAAGAGTCTATTAGCCTTATAAGGGTGTCCTTATATAGGTAATGAATGGAAACATGTTTAGTGTGATTTCAATCTTCAATAATTTAGGCCACCCACTCCTTTACCTAATTGCTGCACCTTTTTGACAATGGAAATTATCAACGTAACCTTTTTGGTTGAAATGAAAGTTGTAGTATTTTGTCTCTTCTTTCCATAGCCTCTAGGTTCATACAATTTGGATGAGTATCCAATGAGATGTGGATAAAATACTAAACATACATAAGATTTTTGCCAACAAACATTTTACCAATTTGCAATATAATTTGGTCTATGATAACAACTGCTTTGGACTTTGCTATCAATATACGAGTTGTATATAATTGAGTCAATATTTCTTAGCTTTAAGAATCATACTGATTGGGTACGTATTTTGTGAAATACGGCCCAAATATGTGAGGTGGGTCAAGCTGAGCGGAAGGTGTAATTTAGTTTTGTTGTATCCCAATTTTGGCCCATAAAATGCTGGATTTGTCTTTTTAACTGTTCTTCAAGTTTGTGTAAGGCTGAGTCATATTAGTCTAGGTTTATGAATTTATTCATTTTGATTTTTACATTGAGAGTTATGTCTATTTTACTAAACTTGTGCAAAGTGGTTGGGAGTGTTCCTTAAAAAGTTTTTCATGAAACTTTGGAAGTCGAAGAAAATGAATAACATTACTAGTAGGCATCGACTCAAGTTCTATAGGTGCAATGATTCAAATATGCAATATAAGCCAACATTAAAAAAAGATGAAGATGTCACGCTAACAACGTTAAATCAGGTGCTACGTAGAACGCAACCCAAGGTAATTTTTTATTTTATTTTATTAAATTTGATGTTTATCTTTGTATTAAAAAAATTTGAATAAAAAAAGAGAAAAAAAAAGAAAAAAAGAAAGAAAAGACAAAAAAGAAGAAAAAAAAGGAAAAGAAAAAACAATAGGGAAAAAACAATAAAAGGAATGGGCGCCTAGCACAGCAGCCGTGGTGCTGGCTCTCATGCAGTGTGGTTTCTTTGCCCCCTATTTTCTTTTTTTGACTCCTACTGTTTTCTTATTTTTCCTTTTACCACCCCATTTTCTCCATTTTTTTTTCTAGTTTTCTCTCTTTTTCCTTTTACCCCCCATTTGTTTTTAATTTTCTTTTTAACCGCCATTTTTTCCATTTTTCTTTTTGCCCCCATTTTCCCAATTTTATTTTATTTTTTCCCCTCTTTTCCCTTTTTCCTCTCATTTCCAAAACTCTAACCCCTCTTAACCCTAACTCTCTAATTCACATAAATTCAACATTCTCAATTCAAATTCACTATAAAACTACTATTAAAACATATCAAAAACACATGCTCATTCCTTAAAAACTCTAATTTGCACCAAAACTTAAATACTTCATCAAAAGTTCAAAGGGCACTCTGAATTTCAGATTAATGGATTATTATCTAATGTAATTATTTTTGTGTCCTTTATTTAATTATTGATGAAATCCTTATCATGGTAGTATTTGAAATATTCCGTGGAGTAATAGTAATGGATTAAGTTGTAGAGTAAATTATTGGTTGTGGATAATATTTGTAAATTGATTGAGAACTGTTTGAATTTATTTACTTTTGATTTACAATGTATTGTGGTTGTTTGAGGAGATTAATATTATTGACATGGTAAGAAATAGAAAAAACATTATTGGACATTTGAATTTAGTGGAAGGGTTACTGTTCCATTGAAGTACAAATCCATAGAAATGAAGAACAACCTTCACTACTTCATTAAGTTTTGACAACAATTAATGACAATGATATAGGGGGTGATACGAACATTATGGAGGACGTGAGTGAGGCCTCAAAACATCATTCGAAGAAGTATTTCATTTTCTAAATTTTATTAATGCCATGAGGACATGTCATGAATTCCGTTTGGGGGAGGGAAACACTTCCACATTTTCAAATGGCTTTTGTTGTGTGTGTGTTTTATGCGTTTTGTGTTTTGTTTTGGATTGAAGATGATTATTAGGCCATGAAAAAATAAGTGCAAAAACTATAATTGTTAGGAATCAACAGATACTATGCTTGTTCATATGTTTGATCTAAATTGTAAGTTTTATCTTATTTATGATTTCTTAAAACACATTGAGCACCTTGTTGGATTGTTAAGTTAGTTGCTGACCTAAAAGAAGTTTATACACAACAAGAACAAAAAAAAAGGTCTTAAACACACTCTAGAACTTGTTTGATTATCACTTGAGGCGAAATCATAAGGCATACATGATTATGGACATGATTTTAGGCCATTTTTAGATCGTTTAAGCCTTTCGAGCCTAATGATATATAATTTTATCCCTAGTCACCCATTTTGAACTTAATGACCATCTTTCTTTGTTAACTATAATAATGCAAACAAAAAAAAAAAAACCTTTACATATTGTTCCATCATTATTACCTTTTACACCATAAGCATAATAGTTATGGTTGTTGTCGTTCAAAAGGTTGTGACTTTTAGTCTCTTTAGAAGAGCCATCAATATTTCAATAAAAATAAAATAACTTATTTTGTAGAATAGGGATGTGTACCGCATGACCTTCTCACTTTGCCTGATAATAGAAAAGATTTTTGGTAGCTAAAAAAAATTCTAAATTTAGGGGTATAGTAATTTGAAATATCATTTTGTTAAAAAAAAAAGCAAGAAAAGAAAAAGAAAAATGTATATGCTCTTATAAAAAAAATGATAATAAAGAGTAACAAAGAAAGTTTCAAACTAAGTTTGGGGGTGTTCTTTGAAAATAAGATGAAGGGTTTGATGATCAAAAGTATGAATGTATATTTATGGTGTGACTTGAACTGAAATTGAATCCATATTATCCTACCTTCACCTTGGCCATACATTACAAGCTCATTAAAGTCATATTTGATCCTTAATCTTGCTTGTTTATTTTGGGATTTTTGCTCATGTGTCATCCTAATTTTATATGAATATTTTCATTTCATATTTATGTAATAAATAAATATTTCATTAAATCACTAATTATTATTTTTATTAAGGTAAGATGCTTGTAACATTTCGGACATTATATTGATATAAAGAAATTTAGATCAGATCTAAAGAGTTAGAACCTTGTCCAAATCGATTGAAATATTTATTTTCTGCTAACTCGGGATTAGTCCTCAAAGGTGACCCATATCTAAATCACAAAAGAAAAATAAAGGAAAGTGTTTTCACTGTGGCGAGCAAGGACATTGGAAGAGAAATTGCCAGAAATACCTTACCTTATAAAAAAGACTCCCTCAGGTACATGTTTACCTATTATTGATATTTCTTTAGCATATGATGCTAATTCTGATTGGGTATTGGATACTGCTTTTCCTTTTCACATCTGTAATATGTTGTAAGGTCTGAGGAAAGTTAGACTGTTGCAGCCGGGAGAGATTCAGTTTTGTGTTGGAAATGGAGATTTCCTTCAAGTTGAGGCTGTAGGACATTTTGATATACATCTCTCATGTAATAGAACTATAGTGTTGTATAATTGTCTTTATATACCTAGTATTTTGAGACAGATAGTATCCCTTCATGTTCTTGACAGTGGGGGTTATCATATGTATATACGAAATTGTTCCTTATGTTTATATGATATACATAATGTTTTGATAGCTGATTGTCAGTTAATCAATGGTCATTATATTTTGAATACAACACAAAATGTCATGAATGTACAGGTAAACACAGCAAGTAGTTCGGGAACTTTAAATGAAATAGAATTGTGGCATATGAGATTAGATCATATAGGCGTTAGATACCTATTCCATCTGGTTAAGGATGATCAAATACCTAATTTGACCATAAAACCTTATCCAGTTTGTGAATCATGTATTCAAGGAAAGATGACCAAATTTTATTTTACTGGTGTTAGACACTGTGCCATTGGTTTATTGGAACTTATACATAGTGATGTATGTGGTCCAATGAATCACACTATGCCATTGGTTTATTGGAACTTATACATAGTGATGTATGTGGTCCAATGAATCACACTATTATGGGTGAATTTCAATACTTTGTAACCTTTATCGATGATTTGTCACAATATGGTTATATATTTCTTATGAGACACAAGTCTGAAACCTTTGAAAAGTTCAAAAAATTTAGACTTGAAGTAGAGAAACAAACTGATATGTTTGTAAAATACCTTTGATCAGATTGAGGCGGTGAATACATAGGTTATGAATTTTTGAATTATTTAGAGGAGAATGGAATTCTCACTCAATATAGTCCTCCAGCTATTCCACAGCATAATGGTGTTTTGGAAAGAAGGAATCGAACTTTATTAGATATGATCCGATTGATGATGAGCTTCACCGATCTTCTTAAATATCTTTGGGGCTATGCTCTACATACTACTGCTTATGTATTAAATAGAGTTTCGTCTAAAGTCATTTCTTCCACTCCTTATGAGATATAGACTGGAAGGAATCCAAGTCTTAAATATTTTAAGATCTGGGTTGTCCTGCTTATGTAAAAGTTACACAATAGGATAAACTTGCACCCACAGGGTACAAGTATCGGTTCATTGGTTATCACATGAATTCAATAGGATACCAGTTCTATGATCTCGAGGAACGGAATGTGTTCGTTGTTGGAAATGCCAATTTTCTAGATAAACAAGTTTTCATGGATCGTAGGCATTGCAGGAAGCTTGAATTTGATGAAGTCAATAAGAATAAACCACAGATGGAATACAGGTTCAATTGAGAAAATTACTTTTACACACCCTCTATGTAGGTCACAAAGAATATCGAGGGAACTTGAAAGGTATGGTATGATATCTGAAGGTATGATAGGGACGTAAAAGCATTAGCATTATTTGTACTCAACTTTTGATTTTTACTCTAAATTATAAATATTTGGCTATTTAATTATATTTTTGATTATAAATAGATGCATGCTAGAAAATGTGACATATAGGAACAAACGAGAGACAAATCGAACATCAAACGAAGAAGTTATGCTTAAAATACGAAAGGGGCACCAAGGCTGAGCGCCGCAGCGCCCACAACCCAGCTTCGCGGTGCTCAAAGCGGTGAATAGTATCTAAAAACAATATTTTGCTACAGTAACTCGTAAACAGTATTTTGAAGACAAAATCCTAAAAATAGAAAGCCAAAAACCCTAAGGAGAAAAGAGACAAAAACTTAGAGAGAGAATTCACAACACAAATCAAAGATCAAAGCCAAAGATTGAAGAACCAAGATCAAGCTTCAAGTCAAGATTGAGGGAGAAGCCCATCAATGAGTCACTTTGATTAGTTTTTCTTCTCTTTCTTTATCATTATGCTATTGTTCTTGTTGATCTTTATGAATTGGTTTGATACTTTTGATTTTGTGATGGGTTAATTTGTTCATCTAGGGTTAGACTATGTGAATCTAGTATGAATTTGGATTGTATTAAATTTTAGTTTATGAACTTGATAAATTCAATTGATTCATTCTATCTTGTGTTTAATGCTTTCATTATACTTGATCAATATTATGAATGATTGAGGAACCATGATGAACTCGACAGAGGGATTCATGTGTTTAGCTTAGGGTAGTTTGATACATGATCATAGGGTAACAACTATGAGTTCCATCTAGGATAGACATATACCTAGGTGGCATCTATAGTATAATTTAGACTTGATCTTAATGAATTACATTCTGATTTGATTACCATAGACATATAGGTGATTGTTAGAATGCGTAATATAGTCACTTGACCATTGACAGAGGCTTTGTGATGAGATTAGTGTCTAAACTAATCAATTGGTATTAAGGGATTAACTAAATGGTTAATGAATCTAATGAAATACTAGGGGGACGAGTCAAAACCCTACATTATCTTTATTTGTGAATTCTACTCTTTGCTTTTGTTTTGTTAATTAAGAGAACTAGATTAGTTACATAAATTCCAGATTTTGGTTTTTTGAATAAAAGTTAAGTAGGTATAATTTTAGTACTTGATTTATAGAATTAGATTGCATAGTCCCTGTGGGATCGATATCTTGACTTAAAATCTTATATTACTTGATACGATAGTGTGCACTTGCGCTTAGCTATTATAGCACACCAATCAAGGTACCTCTGAGATTTTTTTAGTGGAAGAAAATGATCCTTTAACCTACAAAGAGGTAATATTAGATATTGATTCGGGAAAATAGCAAGATGCCATAAAATTCAAAATTGACTGTATGCATCAAAACCAAGTCTTGGAGGTGGTTGAACTTCTCGAAAGAATAGTTTCTATCAGATGTAAATGGGTTTATAAGCGAAAACGTTGGCCCGATAGAAAGGTAGAAACCTTTAAGGCCTGTCTGGTAGTAAAAGATTATACTCAATGACCAGGGATTGATTTTGAGGAAACCTTTGCACCAGTTGAAATGCTTAAGTCAATAAGGATTTTATTGGCAATTTTTGCATACTATAACTTTGAAATTTGATAGATGGATGTAAAGACGGTGTTCTTGAATGGATATCTCAAGGAAGAGATATTTATGGAACAGTCTGAAGGTTTTGCATCCAACCTTTCTTCTGGTCTTGTATGTAAACTGAAGAAGTCTATTTATGGACTTAAACAGGCTTCTTGAAGTTGGAATATTCATTTTGATGAGGTAATCAGAGGGTCTGGTTTCATAAAAAACAAAGATAAGGTATATGTATATAAAAAGGTCAGTGGGAGCATGGTAGTCTTTTTAATTCTTTATGTGGATGACATACTAATTATTGAGAATGATATCGATATGTTACAGTTAGTAAAAAGTTACCTAAGTAAGAATTTCTCCATGAAAGATTTGAGAGAGGCTTCCTATATATTGGGTATAAAGTTTTATAGAGATAGAGATAAGAGGCTGATAGGACTCTCCCAATCTTTGTACATTGATAGTGTCTTGGAAAGGTACAGTTTTAGTAATTGTAAAATAGTTACTGCACCTTTTAGACACAACATTCATCTTTTGAGGAAGATGTGGCCTTAGAAGAAAGATGATAAAGTTAGAATGTCTACCATTCCTTATACTTCAGCTGTTGGAAGCTTGATGTATGCCATGATGTGTACGAAACCTGATATTAGCATAGCTGTAATTGTTATGAGTCAGTACCAATCAAATTCAAGTGACAATCATTGAATGGCAGTCAAACATGTCCTTAAATACTGTAAGGGTATGAAGGATAAGTTTCTCATATATGGAGAAAATAACTTACAAGTAAGAGGATACAATGATTTAGACTTTCAGTCTGATCCGGATGATAGAAATTCTACATCTAGATATGTGTTTATGCTCAATGGCACCGCCATAAGTTAGAAGAGTGTCAAACAGGGATCCATAGTCGATTCTACTACAAAAACAGAATACATTGCAGCTTCAGAAGTAGCAAAAAAAGCTGTGTGGATCCAGAATTTTGTTGCTGAACTAAGTATAGTCCTAAGTTCCATGGATCCTACCCCATTATATTGCGACAACAACAGGGCTATTGCACAGGCAAAAGAGCCAAGAGCACACCAGAGATCTAAACATGTGGAGAGAAAATACGACATTGTTAGAGTGATCTTAGCTCGATGAGATGTTATATTTTATAGAGTTGATTCTGTAAATAATGTAGTGGACCCATTTACTAAGGCCTTAACTTCAAATGTATTTGAAAGATATTTAGAGTCGTTAGGTATTAGATACCACTACGAATAGCACTAGAGCAAGTAAGAGTTGTTGAAATTTTTGCTTATGTGCCATCCTAATTTTATATGAATATTGTCATTTCATATTTATGTAATAAATAAATATTTCATTAAATCGCTAATTATTTTATTATTAAGGTAAGATACTTGTAACATTTTGAACATTGTATTGATCTAAAGGAGTTTAGATTAGGTCTAAAGAGTTAGAACCTTGTCTGAAATGGGACAAAGACCTGGGAATATATTTGCAATGACATAGTTACAAATAGTTGTAAGCATTGCTAAGAAATATCATTGTGTAAATATGTTCTCGAATTGTTTGCTCTTGATTTATTTCCACTGACACATAGTCTGTCGAGTGGAACTGTTTTATATAGATCAGTGTATATCTATATTTGGATCGTCCAGATGATTAATCTTACCAAAACATGAGCTTAGTGGAAACTTGTATAGATATACAGGTATTCAGTAAGGATTGAATATTGAACAAGACTCAATGAAGATCGTTAATATATATCCCATAAAATCGTCAATGGAAGGTCTTCTCGACTTGAGTAGTATTCATGGTCCATTGACTTGAGCACAACAGTGGGTTTATGAGTGATCCACCATACTTTGGTTCCATACATATCAGAGATCTTTCATGGTCTGATCGTTGCGTGTCGTTGAATATGGTCTGATGCTCATGGAGTTCGATGAGTGTATATATGGGATTCTTCAGCTCATATGGGTGAGTTAAATATCCCGATGCTCTAAGATTATATTCCAAGAAGTCTTATGTCATAAGCATTAATTTCAGAAAAGAGTTTCTCGTGCTATAAACATTATTGCAAAAGAATTTGTGGATACTGTTTGTCGAAATACTAACCGAGGAGATAGGTTTACGGTTGAGCAATAGGGGACTTGGCGGTGTTGATCTATGTCTCTACTCTTTCAGAATATTAATGATGGAGGGATTATAAGAATATGGATTAACCTCAACTTGTATGGTTTAACTCACTATTTTGTATTATCCATAACGTATATATGTGAGGCACCGGTTATAGACTTAAGAAAATATTTCGTGAGATAAAATGGGTGTGAACCTAGGGAGTCTCACTATATAAAGTGTACTCGTTGAGCACATGGGTAATACACCGGATCGAATTATTCAATCCAGGAAGTTTTCAGAAAATATAAATTTATTTCAAGGTCTCTCGGAGAGTAGCTAAGGTTTAAGTGTTAAATCTAAAATTGTGCCAAGTGAGAATTAACACTTTTATCTATCTAGTGTATGTCTCAAATTTTGTCAATAATTTGTATGGGTACTAAATTAAGCATTGGTAGATATAACTACTATTTAAATAAAACAATTATTATTATTTTTAAATTAAATTAATTAGCCACTTATTTATTTTAGAGTCTCTCGGAGAGTAGCTAAGGTTAAAGTGTTAAACCTAAAATTGTGCTAAGTGAGACTTGACACTTTTATCTACCTAGTGTATGTCTTAAATTGTGTCAATAATTTTTATAGGTACTAATTTGAGCATTGGTAGATAAAATTATTATAAAATATATATAATTATTATTCTTTATATTTGTAATTTGACAAATAATGAATCAAATGAATTCATTCACTTCACATTTGTTCAATTTCTATTGGATGGAACAAAAACAAATACAGTGTGTTAAAATTTAATTGGTGAAATTTGGAGGTTATAGCTACTTGTTGCATCTCTATAGGTGTGAATCAAATTTGAGGAATTGAATTCAATTCAATCCAAGCAAGAGGTGGCGTAAATGATGCCACCAATTTATGTTTAATGAGTAAGCTTTTCTTCTTGCCTGGTCACTATTACATGTGTCATTTGAATTTTATGTAATTTGTTGATAAAGAGGCAAGTTTTGCCTATAAATATAGTGCATGGTCGAGAGAAGCAAAATAAAGAAAGAATTGAATTTTTTTCAGTATCTGTAAAGGTTAAAGTTAAAAGCATTTGAGAGATAAAAAATAAAACAAAAGCAAAAGTTGCTTTAAATATTCCAAAAAAGAAAGCTACTATTCTAGCTTGTGGAAGCTCACCACGTCACCAACTAGAATTATTAAAAATACGTTTTGAGGGTGAGTCCCATAATCTCATTAGTGTAATGAGATTATTTTAATGTGTATTAATTCTGTTGCGTAACATATTATTTTTAAATTGTTTAAAATGCACATATTTACCTGTAGCATGGTGCACGCGCACACAACACCATAAAAAATGGTATCAGAGCGCTGTGTTATGTGCTTATATTTAGAGTGTACGTGGCATAATTTAATTATGCCGATTACTCTAAATATTTATTTTTAAGAGTTTAAAAATAAATAGTTCATTTTTGAAAATTTATAATTGTTATAAATGTGATAAATATTGTGGGCCATTTATTTGTGTTGGTAACCACAATAGAAGCCTTACTGGTGGGGGCTAGTTGTGTTTGCACAAAATAAATGTGTGATTACGAATCACGGCCTCATGAGATGGGGATATAATTAAGTAATCTCTCTTAATCAGATTTAATTGTGTACCATTGATCCATCTTGTTACACGTTGATCCATCTTGTTAATACGGTATTAGTTAGGTTATATTGGTCTGTTCTAATATTGCTAAAGCATGAGAGTTTTGGTCGCTGTGATTTTGACTATGCTGATTAAACATAAGATGAGGCAAATATATGTGAATGCATTGTCCAATATTACTAAAGCATGATGGTAGTATCAATAATATATATTTAATTCTTGACAAGTTAATCTGAAATACACTTATCCAATATTGCTAAAGCATGAGGAAAAGGTGTATTTAGGATCAGTGATAAGAATTGCATAAAATGCAATTGACAAGAGTTGTCTACCTTTTGAATTTTACAATAGTCAATATTGCTAAAGCGTAAGACGTGAGTAAAATGCCAAATGAATCTACTTTCTGTTGTACAATTTAAAGAGTTTAAATTTGTTATTTCCCCTTTTGAGAGATTTAGGGGATTATGTAATGCAGTAGGAGGGTGTTTTATATTTAAAAATGTATAATTTGATTATATTCTTAATCTAAAATGAAAATTAGAAATTTAAATATTTATTTTTTGCTAACATCTCTTAGTTTCTCTTGTGAAGGTTATAGCTACTTGTTGCATCTCTATAGGCGTGAATCAAATTTAAGGAATTGAATTCAATTCGATCCAAGCAAGAGGCGGCGTAAAGCAAATGTTAGGAATTGAATTCAATTCAATCCAAGCAAAAGGTGGCGTAAATGATGCCACCAATTTATGTTTAATGAGTAAGCTTTTCTTCTTGCCTTGTCACTATATTACATATGTCATTTGAATTTCATGTAATTTGTTTATAAAGAGGCAAGTTTTGCCTATAAATATAGTGCATGGTCGAGATAAGCAAAATGAAGAAAGAATTGAATTTTTTCAGTATCTGTAAGGGTTAAAGTTAAACGCATTTGAGAGATAGAAAATAAAACAAAAGCAAAAGTTGCTTTAAATATTACGAAAAAGAAAGCTATTATTCTAGCTTGTGGAATCCCACCACGTCGCCAACTAGAATTATTAAAAGCATGCTTCGAGGGTGAGTCCTATAATCGCATTAGTGTAATGAGATTATTTTAATGTGTATTATTTTCGTTAAGTAACATGTTATTTTTAAATTATTTAAAATGCATATATTTACCCATATCATGGTGCACACGCACACAACACCATCAATTTCTACATTAGTGGAGAGTAATATGAAAAGCAAGTCTATGAAATGTAAATTAAAAAAAAAATGTTTCATAGAGACCATGTCCCTTCTTGTAGACATAAGCCATTCCGGGTGCATTTAGCTGATTATAATGACTATGCACACACACACACACACATACATACCCACACCAAGTAATCACTTGTAGGGTGAAATAAGCATGATGATTAGGCATATTGAATACTCATAATATTTAAACATTTTAAATAGTTATAAACAATGCAATCTTTGATAATAACTATTAATCATCTGTTTGCCCATAATTGTTTTTTGAATTTGTTTTATTTATTTTTATCTATCTTTTCTCGAGGACGAGCAAACTCTTAAGTTTTGGGGCATTTGATATGGCATAATTATATAGAATATTTGATCCTTCTAAACTTAATATTTGTTCAATTTATTCCAATAATTTGGTCATTTATGCATAGTAATATTGTTTGATAGGTTTAATAACTATCGGTGTAAACATACTAGAAACCAAATGCAAATGGAGTTATTTGAGATGAGAATCCGAGAGGGAACTAAAATGCTCAAAATATGAATAGTGCCATGAACAGTGCTAATGGACAGTAATATTGCTACAACACATAAGAGTTACTGTTTATCCACTACAGTATAGTGCTGAGCATTGGCCGTGGTATTAAAAGCAGTAGCTCCAGCGTCGTGGCATTGAATCCTAATGCCACAACACTGGATATTGGGCACTTTTTTAAGGACAATGTTGTCTTATTTTTGCAACCCTTAGCTTGTATAAACACCTATTATTGAGAAAAAAATGTGTTGGGTAGTAAAGAACACAAAATTAACACATCATTTGGGATTTGGAAGTAAGAATCAACAAGAAGAAAGAGGAATTCTGTATATTGAATGAATAGCATCATTGTTGCATCAGGAACAATATTATCTTCTCTACAATTTTGTACTTGTTGTTGATTCTAATATGTATAATGATGTTGTTAGATGCATTGAAATTATGTTTATAATTATAAACTAAGTTTTATTGCTAGGATTACAATATGAACTCAATATTTAGCTTTGATTGATTATTTTCCTATATACATCATATTGGCATTGAATTGTTCAATTTGTTCTAGGCTTAATGCTTCTAATTACATGACAATGTATTAGATTGATTTGGGAACCTTAATAAACTTGGAAAAGAGAATTTTGTGTTGGCCATGAATAGATTGATGTATGATCATTGTGTAAAAGCTTGAGTTTCATATGAGATAGAAATATACTCATATGCCATATATAACCATTTAAAGAATTTTATTTTAATGAATCTTATTTCAATTTGATTATTATAGAATATTGATAATTGATTGAAATAGATATACTCACTTGATCATTGGAAGAGGCTTGTGAGGATATTAGAGTTCTTGGTTAACAATTCATATTGATAGTTTCAAGGGAAGTAATTGGATTTAAGTAAAGTATTGAGGGATTATTATAATCCTAGGCATTTGAGTATTGGTGCTATCATGTTTGTTCTCTTTGCTCAATCTATGTAATTAGTTTCATTATTTAGTTAGTTTAGATATCAAAATCATTGAAGTATCACTAGTTTAAATAAGAGTATGAGGACACAATTTTAATACTTAACAATTAGTAATAATAATTCCTCGTTGGGAACGATACTTTACTTATCATTTATTACTTATTGCTATAAGGTATACTTGCGTTAATTTGTGTTATGTAAAATACACAACATGTTTCCATGATATAATCTGGCTAAGCCAACCACTAAAGTCACCATCTGAGGACTCTAATTGTCATCTCCAATGACCATAAATTATTTAAAGGTCCCTCTACAAGGGGTAAAAACATTTGAAGGCCTTTCTACAAAAGGTAAAGTTACTTAAAGCTTTTCTCCCATGAGGCAAATATTTTGAAGATCCCCACGAGGGATAATCTTAACCTCGTTCAAAGAAGCTGCTGAAGGCTGTCTAAGAAAAGGGAACCATTGAGTACTCACTTTAAAAGGCAATTCAAGAGATACCAAACTTCAAGATGAAGAACTACAGTCTCTAGTACTAGGATTGAGCACCTCATCAAGTCATCAAACTAAGGAATTAATCGGCCGAATAATTTAAAGGCACCCAAAAAAGCTTACTTAATCTGGGCACTATAATTATAAAGTTTCTAAAATCAACAAGTTAAAATTAAAAAATGAGGGATCTCTATTCCTTCTTGGATTTTTGCCTAAGGCCAATTACAAGGCTTATAAAAGACTTCTAAACTGGTAAAAACGGAGCTGCTTTATTTTATTATGAGTCTTTAAGGAAAGCCTTAAGTAAATAAGGAAACTATCATCCTTATTTTAACAGGACTTTAGTAAGCAAAGACTAATTGGTAAAGTACTATAATATCTCATGATTCTACAATCCCACACACACACTTACTATAATATAAAAAAGAGGCTAAGCCATGAAGAATGACAGCTAATTGGTAGGGATCAATTCTCACTTTAGAGAAAGGAGGGCGACATATCTATTATTCTTTATGGGATTATTATTTATTCTGTAAGGACTTTGTCTCTATGTATCTCTGTTGTAACAATAATATTCTATAATGTATTCAGGTAAGCTGATAAGGCTAGATAAAGTGGACGTAGGCCAAATTAAGCTGAACCACTATAAATTTGGTGTTCTTGTTATATTTTTATTTTTTTTTGTTAATATTAACAATTGGTTCCCAACAACAAATAAATTCAACATGTTGACTTCAAGATGACCAGATTCTGAGGTCAATAAATTTATTTATTTATTTTATTAGTGCCATAGAGTATGATTCACTCTTTATATATTTCAGAGGTAGGTGAGAGAGCTCTAGTGACAAAAATAACTTATCTTAAATTTATCATATGTGTGTGTGTGTGTATGTGTGAAATTGATGTTAATTTCAAATCACAATTGTGCATAGTATTTATTTATTTATTTTGAGGCATGTGTTAATAACTTTGTAGCCATCTTCTGTCTAAAAAAATGATTAATCTACGATGTAGACATATGATATAAGTGTTCTCAATTTATCCATGTTTTTCTATAAATAGGTGGCTTGTTTATACCTAAAGCATGTAATTAGAAAGTTAGAATTTAGTTCAAAATACTTGTCCTTTGTATCCATTTCTTTGTAAAATTATTTCTCTTATTTACTATTAAGTCATGTTATTTCTTCTTCCATTTCTTTTCTTTTTCTTTAAGTTTATTATGTCCAAATAATTTTATTTATGCTAAGGTGAAAGGGTGAAGCTCTTGGCAAGGTAATAAGATATGTTTAACACTTATTTATGAATTTATTGCTTCATTCTTAAGTTATGCAAATTTATATATGATGTATTTATTTTGTTTGTAGAATTAATACCCTTTCTTCTAAAGTGGTAATTCTTGATTTATTATTGACAAACTTTATACTTGGCACAATAAATTCTTGAAACCATTTACAAGATTTGGTGTATATAACATTTTTTGTAAAGTTGGAGTCTTGATTTATTGTAGACAAATATAAAGATTGGCATAATAAATACTTGAACCCATTTATAAGATTTGGTGTATAATAATTGAAAGAAATAAATACTAATCAATATATAAATGATGATGAACTTTAATTTCTATATTTTCCGATTGGAATCTCTTTTGTGTGAGGATTCCAATTGAGTTATAAAAAGAATTAAATATATTCTTACTTCTTATGCTAAGAGTGGATCCCCTTAACCTTAACTTTTATTTGAATTGGTTAATTGAAATAATATTTGCAAACATCTTATACTGCATTAATTATCTTGAAAGTGTTTATAATTTGTAGTTTTAATTCTACTTTCCTGTGGATCGATCCTATTCTCATCGGGTTATTTATTACTTCGACAATCCTGCATTTGGGAATAACTCCTATATTCTGGACGTGTCAAGTTTTTGGCGCCGTTGCCGGGGAAGTGAAATTAACATTATTTATTTTGTTGTTTGTTTGTTTATTTTATTTTCATAGAAGGTCGAGCCTTATAATGTGCTTTATTTTATTTATTATTCGCCTTTTATTTTTGCTTTTTATTTTCATGAAAGGCTAAACCTCCTATTCTTTATTTATTATTCGTTCTTTATTTTTATGGAAGGCCGAGCCTCCTATTGTTTAATTATTAACTTTTTATTATATAATCTAATATTACTAATCTAACTTCTAATTATTTATCTTTATTTTACTTTTATTTTTGCCTATTTTATTTACCTGTGTTTCATATATTTGTTTTTTCTTATTTGTATTATTTATTGTTATTGTATTTTGTTTTATGTTTTTTTATGAGCAGTTGGTTTTGAGATCCTAATTCTTATCATTTGGTGAAAGGTAATTTCGAAACTTCTTTTGATAATTTGTTAGATTCTCTTTCATCTTCTCATTCTTCACCAATTAACACCATGAGCAAAAATCAAATTGAGGGACTTATAGACCTAGGGGACAATCAGTCTTAACATATTGACCATAGTCGACCTAGGACACTTAGAGACTATATGAACCCTACACGAACCGGTGCACCATCTTGCTTAATTTTTTCTTCGAATGCAACTCATTTTAATTTTAAACCAGGCATTATCCAACGTTTACCCACTTTTCATGGCTTAGATGCAAAGAACCCTTATCTACATTTAAGAGAATTTGAAGAAGTGTATAACATGTATAATGACCAAAATTGTAGCATGAACACAATTCGACTTAAGCTTTTCCTTTTTTCTTTAAAAGATAAAACTAAAACATGGCTACAAAACCTTAGGCTAGGATCCATTTCTTTATGGGATGAGATGCAACAACAATTCCTAAAAAAGTTTTTTCCTTCCCATAAAACAAATTCTTTCAAAAGACAAATCACCACTTTTGCCCAAAAATCAGGAGAGACCCTTTACCAATGTTGGGAAAGGTATAAAGAATTACTTAATACCTGTCCCCATTATGGCTTTGAAACATGGAGACTAGTCTCAAATTTCTATAAGGGCTTAACACCCCAAGTTAGGCAAATGGTAGAAATGATATGTAATGGAACATTTGAGGATAAAGACCCATAAGAGGCAATGAACTATCTTGACTTACTAATAGAAAATGCTCAAAATTGAGACACTGCTGGTACTTGTGAGGCACCTAGCAAAAATCAAACCACTACATCTAGCGGGGTTATTTATCATCTTAGGGAAGACCATGACCTTCAAGCCAAATTAACATCCCTTGCTAGAAAATTCGAAACCTTAGAAATGAAAAAGAGTGGTCAAATAAAATATGTTCAAGAAATTGTGTGTCACATTTGTGAAACGCATGATCACTGTACCAATGATTGTCCAACTTTGCTTACATTTAGGGAATGTCTCTATAAACAAGCCAATGTTCTCAACACGTTCAAGCAGTCAAACAATAACCCATATTCACAAAACTATAATCCTGGATGGCGAAATCACCCGAATTTTAGTTGGAGGAATAACACTCAAGCACAAGCTTCACAACCACCTTTCCAACCATACCAAAATTTTCAAAATCATCAAGGTTATGCACCATATGTCCCACATGTTAGAGCTGGTGCTTACGTGCCATTCCAATATTGTATGAATATTAATTGTTAATATTTATACAATAAACATTTCGAATAAAGATTGTTAATATCATATTAATATGGTATAATGCTTGTAACATTACAGACATTGTTTGATCAGAACTAATAGTTATCAAAGCTGAGAGTTATAAATGCTAAGAGTTAGCACTGTTAAAAGTTAGCAGGTTATAAGAGTCAGCGAGGTCTAAAGAGTTAGAACCTTGTCTATAATGAGATAAAGACCTGAGAATATACTTGTAATGATATAGTTGCAAAGAGTTGCAATAGGTGTTAAGAAATATCATTATGTAAGTGTGTCTCAAAGATAATGTTCCTGATCTATAATCACCAATACGGGTCTATCGGTGATTCACTTTATATAGATTAGTGTATGTCTATATCTGACCGGTTCAGATGGTTATTCTTAGCTGACCATGAGCTTAGAGCTTGTATAGGCATGCGGGTATCCAGTAAGGACTAGATACTTAACAGACTCATGAGGACCCCAATAGATATCCTATGAAACCGTCAAAGAAAGGTCCTCTCGAGTTGAGTAGTATTCGTGGTCCTTTGACCTGAGTGCCATGGTGGTCTTGTGAGTGATCCATTATGCTTTGGTTTCACATATGTCAGAGACCTTTCATGGTCTGACCGCTATGTGTCGCTGGGTATGGTCCGATGCTCATGGAGTCCTGTGTGCGTAGATACGGGATCCATCAGCTTACGTAGTAAGTTGTATATCCGATGCTCCGAGATTGTATTTCATAAAGTCTTGTGGCCACAAGCATAAACCTGGGAAAAGAGTTTCCCACAGGGTTAAACAATATAGCAAAAGTATTTGCGTATATTGTTTATCGAGATATGAATATGGAGATAAGATTATTGATGAGCAAATGGGGATTTGATGGTGCTGATCTATATCCCCGTACATCTAGGGTATAAATGATGGAAGGATTATACGTATACGTTATGACCTCAACTTGTATGGTCTGACACACTAATTTGTAATATTCGTAATGTGTGCGTGGGGCATTGATTACGAATTAATGGAATAGTTCCAATTGACAAATTGGGTGTGGACCTATAGAGTTCCAATATGAAATGTACTCTTTGAACACTTGGGCAGTGTACCGTATTAAATTGTTCAATACAGTATAATTCAGCAATTACTAAGGTTACATTAACTAAAGTATATGGTTAAATGATGGGACTCACTTTAGGTTAACTTGGTAACCTAGTAATGATATAAGAGTAATTTCACTTTATGATTATTTAATTGTTAAATAATAAAAACAAATATTTATTTATTTAATTGTTAAATAAATGATTTAACTTAACTAAAGGTTAACCATAAGGTTAAGTTAGTTAACTTTACTTAATGGTTAAGTAAAGGTTAACCTAACTATGGTTAAGTTAGTTAACTATAGTTAGAATAATTAAATATTTATTAACTTAAGGGTTAAGTTAAAATAATCTAACTAAGGTTAAATGTTAACTAAAGTTAGGTTAAGTCAAATGAAATTCAAATTAGTTTGGAATTTATGCATTAGTATATAAAGTGAAATGAAATTCAAAACTCATAATTGTTTTAGATTTTAGGTTTTGCATTTTGGGAGCCATTTCAATTTGAGAAATTGAAATTTTTTGTTTTGTGTTTTAAGTGTTAGAACAACAAAACAAATTAAATAAATGATTACTAAATACAATAACTAAAAGGAGATTTGTTTTATTTATTCAAGAGTTGAATAAAAGGAAAAATAAATTTAATTAAGTTAAATAGTTTAGCTTTGAAAAATGTTTAAGAGTTAAACACATATGCTGGATTAAGATGCTGTCATTCTAGACAATCAAACCCACCCTTGTTGATTGCTAGGATTGATCAAAGATTCATTTCATGGTAGACTTCAAGTAAAATTAATCCAAAGGCTTCATTGGTAATATTTTCTCAATCTCGAATTTTCAGTTTAATCAAATATGTATTTTCTGTATTCATTATATTTAATCTTCCACTGTGCACATGTATGTATGAGATATGTATATTGTTTGTATGATGAACACAACCCACATGCAAGCACCCTAGTGATTTAACAACACTCCAACACCACCTTCTAGAAAACATCTTGAAGAAACTTTGCATATATTCATTGAAAAGGAAGAGTCTGTTAATTCTTAAAATGCTCAAACATTTGCTGATTTGAAAGATACTTTTGCTAAATTTGCATCTGCACTGAACATTCACGAGAAAGAAAAATTTCCTTTTCAACCACAGCCAAACCCCAAAGGACAACATTGTCGGCGCAGTCGGATCTTAGGCACGTAGGTGTATGCATGTGCGATTGGGTCTATTGCCTACCACAGCGAAAATATAAATTTTGTAATAAATATAATAAATAAATATATTAATCACATTAATATATTTATAAAGTAAGAGAACTCACCAAACATGTAACATTATACACGTGTTTTTCTTGGAGTCCAGATGGAGACCAATGCGTGTGCAGTTCTAGTCACCAATATGGTGGGCTTGGTGAGCTAGAACAACAGTTTTGTATTCAGCCTGAGATTAACTCTTAATACCCAAAATGGCCAGGAGTGAATTTATATCATTTTCTCTAAAAAGATAAGAAATAGAGAGTTTGAAGCAATTTATAATTGCTCCAAATGGAAGCATAGAGGAAAATGAAACAATTTCATTTTTTCTCTCATTTGTTTTTCTTTTTTTTTCTCTTTTTTTTCTTATCTATTTCTCTCTTCTCCCTATCAGCCGTTTAGCCTTCAATTGCTTCTCTTCTCTTTCTTTTACTTTATATATATATATATAATATAATATAATAATAAAATAATAATATATATTATATAATATAAAATATAAAAGGAGAGAGAGAGAATGATTATTTAACAATTAAATAATCATAGTGTGTCATGACCATTTTGCCCCTCATGAATAGTTACCAAGTTAACCTCTTAATGGGTCCCACCAAATTCCACACTTGGGTTAACTCAACTGAGGGTCTACAATATGCTGCGTTTCATAATACAATTAGTAAATAATAATTATTAACTAATTATTATATTTAACACTTAAATATAGACACACACGTATTCCTGTGTAAATGCTGAATATTGCTGAATTAAACAATTTAATTCGGCACGCTGCCCCAGTGCACAACGAGTACACTCCATATTGCGGGACTCCCTACGTCCTACGCCTGATTCGTCAAATGAAAATATTCCATGAGTCCGTGAGCAATACCCCTCCCCCCCCACACGTCATAGATATACAAATTAGCGCGTTGAACTATACAAGCTGAGGTTACAACGCATACGTATAGTCCTTCCGTCATGATATCCTGGATGTGTGGGGATATAGATTATCACCGTTAAATCCCCTTGTGCTCATCCATATCTTATCTCCAGACCTGTATCTCACCTGTATCTCATCGGGATTAATACTTGTGGCCACAAGATTTTCTGAGATATAGTCTCGAAGCATCTAGATATCGAACTCCCTATAAGAGCTAACGGATTTCATATCTGTACGCACTGGACTCCATAAGTATTGGACCATACCTAGTAACACCTAGCGGTCACACCATGAAAGGTCTGTGACATGCGTGAAACCAAAGTATGGTGGATCACTTACAAGCCCACCGTGGCACTCAGGTCAAAGGACCACGTATACTACTCAACTCAAGAGGACCCTTCGTTGACGGCTTATATAGTATGTCTATCAGAGGCCCTCGTGAGTCTGTCCCATATCCAGTCTTAACTGGATACCCATATGTTAATACGAGCTCCAAGCTCACAGTCAGTCAGGAACGACCATCTATACCCGATAGGTATGATATATGTTGATCTATATATATAAGGGTATCCACCGACAGACCCGCATTGGCAGAAATAGATCAAGAAAAATTATTCGAGAATATACTTATGCAACTTGCATTTTCTGGCACCCAATTGCAACTCTTGTAACTATGCAGTTACTAGTATATTCCCAGGTTTATGTCCCATTACAGACAAGGCTCCAACCCTTGGATATGCTGAGTATTATAACCAGCTAACACTTAACTATGCTAACATTTAGCAATTATATGTCTCAGCATGGCTAACTATGAGCCCTTATCTAAACTCTTTAGGTTTGATCTGAACTCCTTTAAATCTACAATATCTGTAATGTTACATGCATAATACCATATAAATTGGTATTAGCGATTTAATGGGAATGTACACTTGTATAAATACATAAGTATATATACATTCAGGGATGGCACTAAGCACCGACCCTAACAAACATAACTCAAATACATATAGTTCAGGAGGCCAACACATAGATCAAGTTAAAGCGGTTATCACTCTTTGGAGTGGTAAAATTGTTGAAAAAGAAATTTCTGAACCTCATGAGAGCTTTGAATCAATCTTTAAGGGTAAGGAAAGTGTTGAACCTATACCTAATAAAGAAAACACCAAACCCTCACCTCCACCTCCATTTCCTTATGCATTAAGTAATACTAAGAAGATGAACCACAATCCTGAAATTTTTAAAATCTTTAAACAGGTAAAAGTTAATATTCCTTTACTAGATGCTATTAAACAGGTTCCCTCTTATGTAAATTTTTTGAAGGATTTATGCATAATAAAAAGAAAACTGAATATGAAAAAGAAAGCATTTTTAGCTGAACAAGTAAATGCCATTCTTCAGAACAATAATGCTTTGAAATATAAAGATCCTGGTTGTCCTACAATTTTATGTATTATTAAAAGTCATAAAATTGAACAAGCCTTGCTTGATCTTGGTGCTAGTGTGAATTTATTGCAGTATTTAGTTTATCAGTAGCTCAATCTCGGTGAGTTAAAATCAACTTTTGTAACCCTTTTACTTGCCGATAGATCAATAAAAGTACCAAGAGGGACAGTGGAAGATGTTTTAGTTCAATTTGATAAATTCATATATCCTATGAATTTTATTTTCTTGGACATATAACCTGTTAAAGGATGTAATTCGATACTTGTTATTTTGGGTCGTCCCTTTTTAGCAACTTCTAATGCTTTGATTAATTGCAGGAATGGAGTAATGAAGCTTTCATTTGGAAACATGACACTTAAACTCAATGTTTTCAATATGTGTAAGCAACCATATGAAGGGGAGGATGAAAGTGAAGAAGGTGACATGATTTAAATGATTGTGGAGGATCATATTCAAAAAGGGAGTTCTACTGATCCCTTAGAAATGTGTTTAATAAATTCATTTGAGTCAAATATACAATTAGATCCTGAAATCTCTGACATATGTTCTTTACTTGATCGTGCACAGGTGATTAAAAATAAAGGATGGAAACTAAAGTTTGAAGAATTGGAAGAAAATGAGGATAAACAGAATGAAATTTCAAAGTTGGAGTTAAAACCTCTGCTTGAAGGACTGAAATATGCATTTCTTGGAGAGAAACAAACTTATCCGGTGGTAATCTCTTCTACACTCATAAACGAACAAGAAGGTAAGTTGATTGAATTATTAAAAATGCATAAAAATACAATTGAGTGGACTTTAAAAGACATAAATGGTATTAATCTTTTGATTTGTACACATAGAATACACCTAGAGGATAATGCCAAAACTTCCCAACAACCTCAAAGGAGATTAAATCCACATATGAAAGAGGTAGTGAGAGCTGAAATTCTCAAATTACTTAAAGTAGGAATCATATATCCTATCTCAGATAGTAAGTGAGTAAGTTTTACTAAGGTAGTACTAAAATAATCTGAAATCACAGTTATTAAAAATGAAAAAGGTGAGTTAATACCAACTCGAGTCTCATCTAGTTGGAGGACGTGCATAGATTATAGAAAGTTAAACTCGACCACTAGAAAATGCCATTTTCCTTTACCATTCCTTGATCAATTTATAGAAAGAGTAGCAGGACATCCCTACTATTTCTTTCTAGATGGTTATTCTGGCTATTATCAAATTTCCATAGCACTAGAGGACCAAGAAAAGACTACATTCACATGCCCCTTTGAAACATTTGCTTTTAGAAGAATGCCCTTTGGACTTTTCAATGCCCCAGCAACATTTTAGAGATGTATGTTAAGCTTTTTTAGTGACATGATTGAGCATTATTTAGAAGTTTTCATGGATGATTTAACTGTGTTTGAAAATTCGTTTGATAGTTGTCTTGAAAACTTAGAAAATGTCTTAAATAGATGTGAAGAAAAGAGTCTTGTATTGAATTGGGAAAAATGTCATTATATGGTTACTTTTGGAATTGTTTTGGGACATATAGTGCCTTCTAAAAGAATTGAAGTGGATAAGAAAAAATTTGAACTCATTACACATTTGCCTCCACTAAAAATAGTCAAAGAAGTCTGATCCTTTTTAGGATATACTGGATTCTATATGAGGTTCATAAATTTTTTTAGTGCTATATCTAAACTTCTTTGTAAACTTTTAGCAAAAGATGTATCATTTGAGTGGACTCAAGAGTGTCAAAATTTATTTGAAAAATTAATTGGCCTCTTAACATCTGCTTCTATCATACAATCTTCTGACTGGTCTTTACCTTTTGAGCTCATGTGTGATGCTAGTGACTATGCTGTTGGTGTTGTATTGGGACAAAGAAAGAAAGGTAAATCCTATGTAATTTATTACGCAAGTAGGACTTTAAACAGTGCATAAATGAATTACACAACAACTGAAAAAGAATTACTTGCTGTAATATTTGCATTAGACAAATTTCGTTCTTACTTAATTGGTTCTTCAGTTGTATTTACTGACCATGCTGCTGTAAGGTACTTAATGTCAAAATAGGATGCAAAACCAAGACTAATTCGATGGATTCTATTGCTTCAAGAATTTATTATCACTATCAAGGATAAGAAGGGAGCTGAGAATGTTGTTGCAGATCACTTATCAAGATTCGCACCAGATTCATCAACAGAAATGACACCTATTAATGATTCTTTTCCCGATGAATTTTGATTTTCTACTGTTACAATGCCTTGGTATGCTAATATTGTTAATTTTCTTGCAATAGGAGAAATTTCACCTCAATGGAATGCTCAAGACAAAAGGAAAATTTTAATTGAGGTAAGAAAGTTTTATTAGGATGATCCTTATCTCTTTAAATATTGTCGTGATCAAATATTTCAAAGATGAATACCCGATAATGAGGTAAGTAAAGTTATTGAATTTTGTCATTCTGAAACATGTGGGGGACATTTCTCATCAAAGAAAATAGCTGCAAAAATCTTGCAGTATGGATTTTATTGGCCCACTTTATTTAAAGATACACATACATTTTGTATAACGTGTGAAAATTATCAAAAGTTGGGATCAATTTCAAAATGAAATACGATGTCTTTGAACCCCATTCTTGTTGTTGAAATCTTTGATTGTTGGGGGATAGATTTCATGGGACTATTTTCGTTATCATTTGGATTTACGTATATCTTAGTTGCAGTAGATTATGTCTCAAAATAGATTGAGGCTATTCTATGTCGAAATAATGACCATAAAACAATCATAAAGTTTTTGAAAGAAAATATCTTAAGTCGATTTGGAATCCCTCGAGCCATTATAAGTGATGGGGGTAAGCATTTTTGTAATAGACCAGTTGAAACATTAATGAAAAAATATGCTATTACTCATAAAGTTGCCATCCCTAATCATCCTCAGACAAGTGGATAAGTTGAATTAGCAAATAGGAAAATAAAACAAATTTTAGAAAAAACTATAAACCTAAATCGTAAAGATTGATCTTTAAGACTAAATGATGCACTGTGGGCTTATAGAACTGCTTTTAAAACTTTATTGGGTATGTCTCCTTATAGGATAGTTTATGAAAAACCTTGTCACTTACCTGTGGAACTTGATCATAAAGCCTACTGGGCAATTAAAACTTTCAATGCAAATCTTGATTCTGCTGGACATATACGTAAATTACAAATAAATGAACTTGAAGAATTGAGAAATGATGCATATGAGAAATCGAAAATTCATAAAGCTAAAATCAAAGCTTTTTATGATCAAAAAATTCAAAGAAAAACATTTGATGTTGGTTAAAAGGTTTTACTTTATAATTCTCGACTTCACATATTCCCTGGAAAATTAAGATCAAGATGGAGTGGCCCTTTATTGTGAAACATGTGTACCCTTATAGAACAATTGACATTGAAAATCCTAGAAATGAGAATGTGTTTAAGGTAAATGGGTAAAGACTCAAGCGTTTTCTAGAAAATCAATTTTTTCATGAAGAATTTACGTCCCTGTCGGACCCTTGTTACGAGACCAATTAATCTTTGTTTTATATATTTACATATTTATATATATTTATTCTTCTTCTAACTTTATTTCTTTATTTTTTTTATTTTTACTTTCAGGTTAATTTAGTAGTTTTGTTAAAGTTTTATTTTGCACCCCAGTTAAGTGGCGGATAACGGTACTCCGTGATATTTCAAATCGGTTTTGTCAGTTTCCCATAATTACTGATATCTTCTCTTTTTGCAACTTTTTTTTAAAAAAAAATGGATGACATTCTAAAAAATTTGAAAAAGTGTTTTCTCTCGTTGCCTCAAAATTCTTTGAAGAAAATTTACCAAGCAAGATGTGAAAGATTAAGGTTATTAATGATTATGAATTTACCTGTTGATTTACGTTGGTTAATTGAAGCCAATGTTCGATTGACAAGTGAATTTTCGGACTCATTAATTTCCTACATACCTAGCTTAGGTAAAATCTCTTTTGCAAAAAAACATTGAGCAAAACGATTAAATGTTTGTTACAAGTGTGCACGCATAACTTGCAACACACATTGTCACACTTTAGGAATCGTGTCTTTAAATCGCGAAGATAAAATTAGGTTCATTAAGGATGGCCTGAGTAAGGAGTCTTTAGATGATATCTTATCGACTCTTGAAACGCATCTTAGTGGATATGTGCATATTGCAATTTGTGAATGATGAGACATTTTCCTAAAAGAACATGAGCGGTACAGTCTCAGGAATCTGACTTTAAAAGACCCCGTTTGCCAATTTATAAGAATATTAGATGGGAAGCCTATCCCTGATCTATAGAGGGCGTTTAAGCTGTTACTGAACGTAAAACCAGAGGAAGATGTGAGCCACAATCACAACTACTTGTATATATTAACTATAGCTGTTATTTTTAAATGTTTCATTTCAAACTCAAACATCTTTTCAATAACCAACCACTTATAGTCCTTTTTGAAAATTTTTCATTTTAATCCGACAACTCATGTGACTTTTTCAGCTAACAATTGAAAATTGGTAAAAAGGTGTTGAAAATTTTGTATTTCAAGCCAACAGCCCATGTAACTTAACTTTGCAACACCTTTTGGATCTATAAATACATTGCATTGTCTCTGCATCTTTGTACAAACTCAAAATCATTCAAGAGAAAAGGTGAGTGTAATCATGGAAGGATTATCAACTCGTAAAATCACAAAAATTTGTGTCTTTTGTAGATCTAGCCCTGGAAAAACTAGTGAGTTTGTAGAAACAGCAGAAACCCTTGGTAAGGTGTTAGTTGAGCGAAATATTCATTTAGTATATAGGGGAGGTAGTCTTGGATTAATGGGATGTGTAGCAACCGCTACACAAAATAAAGGCAGTCGAGTTTTGGGTATTATACCGAAAGCTCTAGCTATTGAAGACATTGTAGGAAAAACAATTGGGGATGCGTTCAAGATATCATCAATGCATGAATGAATGTATTTTATGCTTCATAAGCTGATGCCTTTACAGCTCTACCTGGAGGTTTCGGAACATTGGAGGAAATTTTTCAAATTTTTTCATAGGCACAATTGCAAATCCATAAAAAAACCCGTTGGTTTGTTAAATGTTGATGGTTTTTATAATGGGTTGTTATCTTTTCTTGACTATGTGGTGGAAAAACAATTTGTCTCATCTGCAGTGCGACAGATCTTTATTTCTGCTTCAACTGTTGATCAGTTACTCAATGAACTACAAGCTTTTACACCTCTATCTAATCCAATAATGAGTCAAATAGATTGGTATACTGATAACAGTGAAAACAAACGTAAGATAGATTTGACGCTCTGTCTATAGTCTATGTACTTCTATGTATTTTAAAGCATTTTGTGTGGCTTATTTTATTTTGTTGTAGGTTTAATTTTCAATAAAAGATATTTCAGGTGATATCTTCTATACTTTACTCTTTCTATATTTTGACATTGAGGACAATGTCTCAATCTGGTTAGAGGGAGGATAGTTGATATATAATGTTAGTGTTAATTATTTTATTTTATTGTTGTCATCACTTTGTTCTGTTAAAAAAAAAATTCATGAGTGGTGTGAATAAAAGGTTTATTTATGCATTCTTGAGACGCATTCTAGTTTTAGAATGACAGAGTAAATAGTACATTACTGAACTTTTGAAACACACTTCAATTGGTTTATTTTTAATGTATTTTATATTTGTTGCCTAAATTTTTGGTAACTCTTGCGTAAATAAATTTGCTTTGCTATCGATGTATGATTTTAAGATTGTTTAGTTTAAATCACTTTTTCTATATAGGTTACTAAAGAATAACATCTGAAATTATTTCTTGAGAACAATACTAAGCCTTGTGGTAAGATAGATGATTCAATATATATAGCCAAGAGAATTTTCATATTTAAGTATACATATTCTTTTCTAAACTAACATATCTTTTGTGAGTGAGTGGAGAGGTTTGAGATAACAGCTTATGAACTTTTATTGATCTTTTGAAATAGTTAATTTTTGTTTGGAATGACATTATTTGGGATGAGGAATGATTTGGTTGCTTAGCTGAAGGATAAAAAAAAAAGAAGGAAAAGTATTATGGTGATAAATTGCTTTTATTTTGTAATGATTCCTTATGTCTTTAAAAAAAAATAAAAACAAAAATAAAACAAAAAAGAAAAGAAGTCAATTCTGTTCAATAAAGTCTTTATTCAATTTTAGAAGACAAAAGTCATTAGGAAGCAATCTTATCACCAGACTCTGTATTCGTAAGATTCACATAAAATAATTAAAGTCTTGAAACTAGCATGTGGCAACAATGGTTTGACTCTAAATAATTGATTTTCCTATCTTTGGATCAATGTCAGTTTGTCCATCTGTCCCTAAATGTAACTTTTTATTGAACGATTATTTGTTTTCTAACTCCATGAGTGAAATCTTAAGCCATTAAACAAGTTATTCACCTGTGAGGATATGGAGTTGAGGCTTTTACTTGGAAAAATATTTTCAAGGCTATATATGTTATGGTTTATGGTAAGAAGACTTTGGCTTAATTCACACACACACATACACACACAATTTTAGAAGTTATAATTGAAATAACCTTTATAGCGATTGTGATCTTGAACTGACGTTTTGTTTGAAATACTTAGGTAGTGTTCAAATTTTATTTATGCTCGAATTGCTAGGGACTAGCAATAAGTTAGTTGGGGGGTGTGATAAACACTTAAAATTACACATTTAATAAGAGTTTTACATTATTGTTTTGTATTACCAGTGTATTTAATTTTCTTACCTTAAGTATGTTTATAATATTGTACCTAATTATCTTTTAACTATTTTGTGGTAGGTTTAGTAAAATGGGCATACCTTTCTACCTAAAGATCCAATTGAAGTGATTCTTGATCCTATGAAGATCTAACTCAATGGGCTAACATATTTTATTTCACAAAGTATTTGAAATTCAAGTGTTTAGAGGGTGAAAATGGCCTAAAATAGAACTAATCTACAGTACAGGCCCAGTTTGAATAGTCATCAGTATTTAGCCCATAACTATAGCAATACGTATCTAATACATATGAGAAAAACTCAATTTGGAAAGATAAGAGACTTATCTACAACTTTGATGTTTTAAGTGACATCTAATTCGGATCACATCAATTCTAAATTGGATAATCAAGTGGGTGCCTTAGTGATAATCAATGCAAATTATTTTGCCACCATTCTTGACTTTCATCATCCAAGTGGTTCCCTCCAAATTTGTCTCGATTTATCCATATTTTTTTATAAATAGGTGGCTTGTTTATGCCTAAAGCATGTAATTAAAAAGTTAGAATTTAATTCAAAATACTTGTCCTTTGTATCCATTTCTTTGTAATATTATTTCTCTTGTTTACTATTAAGTCATGTTATTTCTTCTTCCATTTCTTTTCTTTTTCTTTAGTTTTATTATGTACAAATAATTTTATTTATGCTAAGGTAAAAGGGTGAAGCTCTTAGCAAGGTAATAAGATATGTTTAACACTTATTTATGAATTTAATGCTTCATTCTTAAGTTATGCAAATATATATATGATGTATTTATTTTATTTGTAGAATTAATACCCTTTCTTCTAAAGTGGTGATTCTTGATTTATTATTGACAAACTTTATACTTGGCACAATAAATTCTTGAAACCATTTACAAGATTTGGTATATATAACCTTTCTTGTAAAGTGGGAGTCTTGATTTATTGTAGACAAATATAAAGATTGGCATAATAAATACTTAAAGTTATTTATAAGATTTGGTGTATAATAATTGAAAGAAATAAATACTAATCAATATATAAATGATGATGAACTTTAATTGCTATATTTTTCGGTTGGAACCTCCTTTGTGTGAGGATTCCAATTGAGTTATAAAAAGAGTTAAATTATTCTTACTTCTTATGCCAAGAGTGAATCCTTCTAATCTTAGATTTTATTTGAATTAGTTAGTTGAAATAATATTTGCAAACATCTTATACTGCATTAATTATCTTGAAAGTGTTTATAATTTGTGATTTTAATTCTTCTTCCCTGTGGATCGACCCTGTTCTCATCGAGTTATTTATTACTTCAACAATCCTGTATTTGAGAATAATTCCTATATTTTAGACATGTCAGCTCCCTGGGTCCTTTCCTCTAAACCTTCATTTCCCCACATTTATGACTCCCTCAGCCCTTTTTGTCAGGAATTTTTGGAATACTTAAGTATTCCTTGCTCACTATCTTGGCGTCCACAGAGTGACTCAATTATGTGGCATTTCTACAAACATAGGCATTTCAAGGTCAAGAATGGTTATTGGTCATCTCATGTTTTTGGTGAGCTTCATCTGGTAATGGTAATGTCGTATCCTACTTATGGTGTTAATACTTATGGAGTATGTAACTTTCACCTAAGATCAAACATTTCATTTGGAGACTAATTGATGCTATAGTAGCCTAGTGCAAGCGCATGCTATTATATCATGTCATATAAGATTTTAAGTCCAAGTATCGATCCTACAGGGACTATGTGATCTAATTCTATAAATCAAGTACTAAAATTATACCGTCTTAACTTTTATTCAGAAAATCACAATCTGAAATTTAATTAACTAATATAACTCTATCAATTAAACTAAATAAAAGTAAATGGTAGAATTTACAAATAAAGATAATCTAGGATTTTGACTCGTCCTTTAGTATTTCATTAGATTTATTAACCTTTTAGTTAATCTCTTAATACCAATTGTTCGCTTAGACACTGATCTCATCACAAGCCTCTATTGATGGTCGCGTGACTATATTATGCATTCTTACAATCACCTATATGTCTATATTAATCAAATCAGAATGTAATTCATTATGATCAAGTCTAAATTATACCATACATGCCACCTAAGTATATGTCTATCCTAGATGGAACTCATAGTTATTACCCTATGATTATGCATCAATCTATCATAGGCTAAACACAGGAATCCCTTTGTCAAGTTCATCGTAGTTTCTTAATCATTCAAAATATTGATTAGGTAAAATAAAAGTATTAAACTTAGATAGAATGAATCAAATATGCGTATTAAGTTCATAAACTAAGAATTAACAAAACGCTAACTACATACTAGGTTTAGATAGTTTAACCCTAGATAAACAATGTTTATCTTATCACAAAACCAATCCACGAAGAATAGCAAGAACAAGAATATAATGATATGAAAAAAGAAGAAAAATTAATCAAGAAGATGTTATGGGTTACTTCTCTCTCAATCTTGAGTTGAAGCTTGAATCAATTTCTTGGCTTTGATCTTTCATTTTATGTTGTGAATTCTTTATCTAAGTTTTTACTATCGGGATCTAATATACGTGGGTGTATGCGTGTGCAACTGTGTCTATTGTCTAAAACATGTATCAAATACATATTAAACACGACAGAAGCATTTAAACTTGTAATAAATATTATATTAATCACATTAATATATTAATAGTGTTGAGAACTTACCTGAACATATAGCGTTATACACGTATATCCTCAGGTCTGCATGGAGACCAACTCGTAGGTAGTTCTAGTTACCACCTCGACGGGCTTGGTGAGCTAGAACAACAACCCGATATCCAGCACTGGGTTTAATTTTTAAACCTATAAAATGACCGAGTGTGTGTATTTTTTCTTTTCTCTAAAAGGAAAGGAAATGGAAATTGAAACAACTCATAATTGCTTATTTTAGAACCAAATAGAAAAATTAAACAATTTCATTTTTCTTACTTTTTCTTCTTCTCTTTCTCGGCTTCATTTCATTTTGTTTCTCTTTTCTCCATTTCCATTTCCGTTCGCTAATTCACACACACACACACACCACACACATATCTCACATTCCATATATATATATAATATAATATAATAAAATAATAATATAATATAAATAATAATATAATAATATAAATGGATGCCAACTATTTGGCACTCAAAATAAAATAATATTGTATATAATAATATATAATATAATAACGAGATACTATTGATCATTTAACAATTAAATAATCAATATGTGAAATGATCATTTTTTTCCTCATAAATAGCTACAAAGTCTACCCTTAGTGGGTTCCACCAAACTTGTACTTAAGTAAACTCAACCGAGGGTCCACAATGCACCAAGTGTCATTATACAATTAGTAAACAATAATTATTAACTAATTATTATATTTAACATTTAAATACAAATACGCACGCATTCTTGTGGTAGTACTGGATATTGATAGATTAAATAATTTAATCTGGCACGCTGTTCTAGTGCACAACGAGTACACTCCATATCGCGGAACTCTTTAGGTCCACGCTCCATTCGTCAAATAGAACTATTCCATGAGTCTGTGAACAATGCCCCACACACACGTCACAGATACATAAATAGTGCGTTGAACCATGGAAGCTGAGGTTACAACACATACGTATAGTCTTTCCGTCATGATATCCTGGATGTGTAGGGATATAGATTATCACCGTCAAATCCCCTAGTGCTCATCCATGTCTTATCTCTAGACTTGTATCTCACTAAACAATATGTACAAACTCCGTTGCCACATTGTTCAACCCTGGCGGAAACTCTTTCCCGGGATTAATGCTTATGGCCACAAGACTTTCTGAGATACAGTCTCGAAACATCTGGATATCTAACTCCCTATGTGAGCTGACGGATCCCATATATGTACACACTGGACTCCATAAGCATCGGACCATACCCAATGACACCCAGCGGTCACACCATGAAAGGTCTGTGACATGCGTGGAACCAAAGTATGATAGATCATATACATGCCCACCGTGGCACCTATGTCAAAGGGCCATATATACTACTCAACTTGAGAGGACCCTCCATTACCGACTTACATAAGGAGTCTATTGGAAGCCCTCGTGAGTTTGTCCAATATCTAGTCCTAACTGGATACCCATATGTCAATACGAGCTCCAAGCTCACAGTCTACTAAGAACGACCATCTATATCCTATAGGTATGACATATGCTAATCTATATTAAGAGTATCCATCGATAGACCCGTATCGGAAAAAATAGATCAGGAACAATTATTTGATAACATACTTGCACAACTAGCATTTTCTGGCACCCGATTGCAACTCTCGCAACTATGCACTTACTAGTATATTCTCAAGTCTATATCCCATTACAGATAAGGTTCCAAATCTTGGATCTTCGCTGAGTATTATAACCAGCTAACACTTAGCTGTGCTAATATTTAGCATTTATATCTCTCAGCGTGGTTAACTATGATCTCTTATCTAAACCCATTCAGATTATACAATGTCTGTAATGTTACATTGCGTAGTACCATATTAATAGGTATTAGCGATTTAATGAGAATGTACACTTGTATAAATATACAAGTATATGTACATTCAGGGATTGCACGTAAGCACCGACCTTAACATTTACCTCTCTACTTAAATTTTTTTTTCTTATGAATTAAGGCTTTTGACATTCTATTTATAGTTTTATATCTTTAAATTATGGTAAAACATCAAATAAAAACCTACAAATATAACAATAAAATGTATAAAATGCCAATAATCTTAATTTCAACGAACAAATATTAAGCTTGGAAGATAAAAATATTTGACCTAATTAACCATTATCAGAGACTTACATATGGTTAGATCCTTACTTTTGCTAACTTCAAGAGACACCATGTTCCGGTTGGTTTTGTTTTGTAGTCATTGTGCTAGAGGAGCTAAAAATTCCATCCAAGCATTATGGCTATGTGATGCTTTTAATAAAAGTATGCTAGATCTGTTCTTTCATTTATGGCATCAGTATCCATCATAATACCAACATTGTAGATCTCCTTGTTAAATGTAAGGAAATTTTTTTCATTGAGGATTTCGAGGTGATGCTTATTCTTTTTTGGAGGTTATAGTTCCTCATAAACCAATTTGTTTTGGAGCAAAAAGTATTGGCAGTCTCGGAAGTGCTAAGTGTTTCTAGAGTGAGTTTATGTCTACTCATGCAGCTATTAATGAAACATTTGAACTAACCGGCAGAATATGGACTGCTCCAAGGCTTGGTTTGATAAAACTTAACACCGATGTTGGGCTATCTTTTAAGCTTTTCAAGGCTGGGTTAGGTGTAATTTTTCCTGACCATATAGGGTCGGTCTTGGCCTCCTCGTTTATCCCTATTGAAGCAAATTTTTTCAGTGGATATCCTTGAAGCTTTGGCATTACTACGATGTTTTCTCTTGGCAAGGACGCTTGGGATTTTAGCTATTGAGGTGGTGTCTGATGCTACTGGAATTATTCATGACATCAATAATGCTACCCATTTAGCCTCAGAACTTGGCTTGGTTCTTTATGATATCATTTCAATTTCTTCATTATTTTCTTTTTGTTCCTTTAACTATTCTCATCGCTCCACTAATCAAATTGCCCATGAATTGGATTACAAATTTAGTTGGAATAAAATGGAAATAATTTACAATTTTTAACTCCTCATAGAAGTAGAAAAGTAGCAACCTGAATCTTCACATTGAGCCTTCTTTTTATTGGCAATGAAATAGTTAAACACCTAATATCCATTAGTGAAGTCTAACATGATACTTGATTTTGAATAATTTCTAGACATTAGGATTTAAAAAGGTGCTCCAATATAATTGATAAGCATATGATGAATAATCTAATGTTATGAAAGTACCAAAATCTAAACCTCAACACCAAGCATGCTTCAATTGACGACTAATTATAATCGAAAAACCAAGTTATCTAATGAAAGTTTTGTGGAGTAATTCAAGAAAAGTGGAAGTACTTATAGAAGCTACTTAAGAAAGAATTTCAAAAAAAATTATTTCACAGTGATTCAAATTAACTAGAAATGGCACCGTTTTGATTAGTGACATTTTTGAAATAAATCAAAAGTTTAGAAATGTGCATGTTTTAACAACTGAATTTTCTAAAAATCAATTATAAAGAACCAAGTTCTCGCAATATAGCTCTCTTACTTTGATCACACTTTCAGATTAAATTAAAACCCTTAATCACATCAAAAGCAAGGTCAATTCTAATAAAGAAATCAAGATATTTAGTTTAATTTAAATTTATTTGTTTTATAAATGATCATTTTTTACTTCCCAATCTTTTAGGTCTATTTTTCTTTTTAGGTTTATCATTTTTATATTTTAATTTATTCTTATTAGGTTTATTTTTTCTATTTTAATTTATTGTAAACTTTACAAATACTCAAGCATTCATCAATGAGAATACAATAAGCAATATAATAATTTTCATTCTCTCTAAATTTCTACAGATTCAACTATAAAAGAGGTTGCCAAGATCATTAGATAGAGGTTGGATTCATTCTCTATACTTGTTTTAGTGAGAGAAAGCTTATTTGGGTATTGTAGAGAGAGAAAGCTTGTATTATATATTCTTTGATTCAGGGTTTATGATCTTTGTACACCTTTAAATTGTTTTTGATGATTTAGTGGAATTTTTAAAGTGTGACATGCTAAAATGTGGATTTAGGTTTTTAAGGAATCAAACCACTATAAATCACTGAGTATTAGCTATGATTCTTGGTTTTTTTAATTTTTAATTTCTAATTCTGGTTTTAATTGTTTAGTTTTATTATTCATCAATCTTGATCAGTTGCTTGAAAATCTTGTATTGATAGTTTTCTAACACCATCCCATACCCAAATCCTGAATATTTTTAAGTGCATTCGTCTTAATAATTTCCCATTTATGTTTCGAGTAAAACTAACATGTATAACATATCTCAAGTAAACAGGAGGCTGGAATATGTAATACGAGGAATAGAGAAGCAAACCTATCATTAAGCTCAATATATAAGACAATGTAAGAGTTATTTGGCCTAGCATAAGCTCCGGTAAAGGTTTTGTGGATAGCAACACTAACTTGATAAAATAAGTAGTTGCCCAAAAAGATACAATGAAGTCGAGTTATTTGAGTAACTTAAAAAAGTTATTGTTGAAGCGGAAGCAATAAACAAGTAATAAACCCAAAGTATATAACACTGTAATAAGGAATTAAGAAAACTAGTGAGAAAAAGTAGAAGAGAAAAACACACAGAATTTATGTAGTTTGACAACTTACCTACATCAACTGCAGATTAAGATCTCACTCTTTTATTATTGAATCACAAGGCACATATAAAGTATTCCTTTTACAAGAAAGAACTCAAGTACTCACAAAGAAAAAAATTCTCTCTTATAAACTAGGGGTTTCTCTCACAAAGAATCACTAAGCTCACAAAGATCACTCTATTATGTTTACAACCCAATAGAGGGCTTTTATATAGGTTTTAGGACGACCTAGGTTAACCCTAAAATGTGTGGGAGTTATATTAGAGATTTTAGGTACACTTAGAAAAGAGTTAAAATTGAAAATATACTTTTCCCACACCAGCGCTGTGGTGCTGGATTCTTGGTGTTGCGGTGCTGCCTTAGTAGTGCCCAGTGCCGCGGTGCTGGACTCTTGGTGCTGGGGCACTATAGACACTTCCCATGAGTATCGTGACATTAAATCCTAGCACTGTGGTGCTCAGGCCTGGGCAGCAACGCCTTCTCATTTCACTTCTTTTCGTATCCGTCTTACTTCCCCGCTTATCCAACGTACTAGGCTTGTTAATCAAATCATATTACAATAATTTTTAATCAACTTTCTCACAAATCCCCTCTTTGATTAAAAATCATTCATAAAGTATCCACAATTTCTTATATCCGCATCTTTGGTCACCTTTACATAGTAGTGACTTTGTTAAGTCATTGCATAGGATGAACTTAATCGAGTACATTGGCTTAGTTAATATATCAGCAGGATTTTCAGATGATGCTATCTTTGTTAGACTACCCTCACCACTTTGAACAATTTCTCGAATGTGATGGAGCTGCACATAAATATGTTTAGATCTCTCATAAAACACTTGATGCTTACTTAGGTGTATGGCACTTTGGCTATCATAATACACACCCATGTTTACATCTTTAGTAGCTCTATTACCTTCGCATATACCTTTCAACTACACGACATCCTTAATAGCTATCTACTCCGCCTCTGTGGTAGATAGTGCAATCACATATTGTAGAATTGATCTCCAACATTTACTATACCTAAATATTGTAAATACGTAACCCGTCAATGATCTTTTCTTATCTAAATCACCTGTATAATCAGGGTCGACGTAACCTCTTGCCATTATAATGATATATTCAGCCTTTTTATACATAAATCTATGATCCGATATTCCATTAAGATATCTCAATATCCATTTCACTGCAAGCTACTGATCATTTCCTGGATTCTCCATATATCTACTCACTACACTCACAGCTTGTGCTATGTCTGGTCTTGTGTAAACCATCGTATACCTGATGCTCCTACAATGTTTGCATACAATACTTTATTCATCTGCAGTTTCTCCTCTTCGGATGTTGGTGATTGTGTTGCTAAAATTTAAAATACACAGCTAAAGGAGTGGAGATAGCATTTCTATTAAACATACTAAACCTTTCTAGGATCTTAAGTATATATCGCTGTTGTGACAAGAACATAACATCCCTTCTTTCTCTCATAATATCCATACCCAAGATCCTCTTTGTTGCTCCTAAATCCTTCATCTTAAACTTACCACTCAACTGCTTCATGAGTTTCTGTATGTCTTCCATATTTCTACATGCGATCAATATATCATCAACGTACAAAAGAAAATACATCATCCCACTGCTCAAGCTCTTAAAGTACACGCATCCATCATACTTGCTTTTACTAAATCCACAAACTATCATAAACTTATCAACTCTCATATACCATTGTCTACGTGATTGCTTTAACCGATATAGTGACTTCTTTAGTAAATAAGCATGCTCCTCTTTTTTGGGCTCTATAAACCCTTGCAGCTATACCATGTAGATTGTCTCTTCAAGCTCTCAATGCAGAAAAGCTGTCTTTACATCCATCTGCTCTAGATGTAAATCAAGGTTTGCACACAATGCTAACAGAATCCTAATGGATGTGTGCTTAGTGACTGAAGAGAATATCTCATTAAAGTCCACTCCCTCTATCTGAGTAAAACCTAGTATAATTAGCATAGCATTAAATTTTGTATGCTCTATCTACAGTATCCCACTCTTAACCTTATACATTTATTTGCACCCTACTAGTTTCTTTTGAGGTATTCATCAACTCTTAGGTTTTATTTTTCTTAAGAGAACTAATCTCTTCTTCTATTATCGACTGTCATTTATTTCTATTTTCACTCTTTATAGTCTCACCATATATTTTAGGCTCATCAAATTCAAGAGTGTAAGTAGAGTTAAAAGTGTGAGCAACCAAATCTGCTTATGCATACCTGATTGGCGGGTTAATCATTCTTCTTAGCCTATCTCTGGCTAGCTAGTACTTTTTAAGTTGCATCTCAAGAGTCCTAGTTTTTCTTTAAGTAGACTTGGAGGAACTTGCCGGTGTTCTTGGCTCATCTTCAAGGATCATTTTATTAAAGTGCTGATCCGGGGGGCATATCAGATCTACATTTAGGCTCCACTTCAACTTCTATTGACTCAGGTGTTGAGTCTTCCTTGGACATAAGTTCTTCTTTCTCATTTTCTTGGAAAGCTTTTAGCATTATCGTCTCATCAAAAGGCACATCATGACTTATGATACCTCTTAGTAGTGTCAACTCTCTACATCACACCTTCTATCCTTTCAATCCTTCATGATACCCTATGAATACCCATTTGATAGCTCTAGATTCCAATTTTTCCTCCTTAACATGAACAAAGGCAAGGCATCCAAAAATTCTAAGGTGGTCATAATTGGGAGGGCTGTCAGACCATTTCTCTTTCGGTGTCTTGAAGTTTATCGCCGAAGAAGGACTTCTATTAATCAATTAAGTTGCAATTAAGACAGCTTCTCCCTAGTATGCCTTGGGTATCTTTGCACTGGTAAACATGCATCTAACCCTTTTAAGTAGGGTCTTATTCATTCTCTCAGCTACACTATTCTGCTGTAGTGTTGATTTAATAGTTTTATGCTTTACAATTCTATGCTTGGCACAAAACCCATCAAACTATCTATTACAAAACTCAATACCATTGTCAGTTCTTAGTCTCTTAACCCTTTTACCAATCTAATTCTCAACAAGAGCCTTCTAAGTCTTGAACATATCAAACACTTGATCTTTTCTCTTCAACATATAGACCCACAGCTTCCTCAAATAATCATCAATAAAGCTAAAAAAATAACTAGCCCTACCATGAGTCTTTGTTTGAACTGGTCCCCAAAGATCTGAGTGTATGTAGTCAAGAATCACTTAGTCTTGTGCTCGTTGAAACTAAACCTCACTCTATATGCTTTGCCAAGCAAACAATGCTCACAAAACTCCAATGGCTGGAACTTATCCTCACTAAACTACTTTTGACTAAATAACTCCGTCAGGTTTCTTTCACCTAGGTGTGTTAGTCTAAGATGCCACAACTTGGTTTGTATATTCTCATCATCTATAGAGAATAATGCAGAACCACTTACAACTTCTCCCTTTAGCACATATACACCTTTGCACTTCTTACCTCTCATTACAACTATTAAAACCCTTTAATGCTCTTAAAATCCCTCCATCAATCCTGATGGAACACACATTCTGGTCTAAAGTCCCTAGTGGGATTAAGTTCCTATTGAGGTCAGAAATATACCTAACTTCTGTTAACTATCTCACTCACTCATCATGCAATCTAAATTTGATACTAGCAATTCCCATCTTTTGACAAGCGACATCATTACCTATTCACTACTAATGGGTTGGAAATTTATAAACCAAGACTTGTGTGGGTACATGTGAAAAGTACAACCAAAATAAAGAACCCATTGTTCAGTATTCTTACCATCAGTAGCGACTAAAGTCCCTGCATTATCGTAGGTATCATAACAGATAAGTACATCATCTACTTTCTTCTTGTCTTATACTTTCTTCTCCAGATAGTCCTTTATGAAGTACCTCTCTTTCTTGCAGTAATAACACTTCTTAGGAGTTCTAAACTTTGATCTAGAGCTCTTCTTTTTCCCATCTCTGTGTGAAGACCTTCCTCTTATAGATAAACTTTATGCATTGTCTTTAATATGCTTTCCTAATAGCTTTGAGTTTAATGATGATTCCATATCACTCATTGTTAAACTCTCTCTATCGTAGAGTAACGTATCAACAAAGCTCTCATAACTATTAGGAAGTAAACTCAGCAAAATAATTGCCTTATCTTCATTCTCCATCTTGATGTTGATAGATTCAAGATCAATAATGATCTTGTTAAAGGTGTGTTTATGGTCTTTCATTGGTGTCCCCTCTAACATAGATAATTGATACAACTTTTTCTTTATATGTAATCTATTGGCCAATAATTTTTGCATATAAAGAGAATCAAGGTTCTTCCAAAGACCAATTGATGTTGTTTCATCTGCTACTTGCCTCAGTACTTCATCGCTCAATGATAGGACGATTGTACTGTAAGCTCTTTCTTGAATGTCTCTTCTTTCTATTATAGCTTTACATGACTCTAGCATCTTCTTTTCTTCACTAAACAGAGCTACAGTCTCCTCTAATGCCAAGCTTAACCATTGGCTCACCAACAACCCTTTAACATTCATCTTCCACAGATTAAAGTCATTCATCTTGTTGAATTTCTCTACCTCATACTTAGGTGTGATCATGTTTACTTAAAACCTTGCTCTGATACCTATTTATTGAAGTATAAGTAATAAACCCAAAGTACATAACACAACAATTAAGGAATTAAGAAAACTAGAGAGAAAAAATAGAAGAAAAAATACACATAGAATTTACGTTGTTCGGCAACTACGTCTACGGCAGATCAAGATCTTACTCTTTTATTATTAAATCATAAAGCACACACACAAAGTATGCCTTTTACTAGAAAGAACTTAAGTACTCACAAAGAACACCATTTTCTCTTGTAAACTAGGAGTTTCTCTCACAAATAATCACTAAGCTCACAAAGATTGTTGTAATGTTCACAAAGATCACTCTATTGTGTTTACAAGCTAATAGAAGGCCTTTATATAGGCTTTCGAACAACCTAAGTTAACCCTAAAATGTGTAGGAGTCATATTAAAGAGTTCAGGTACACTTAGAAAAGAGTTAAAATTGAAAATATCCTTTTCTTGAGACTTTGGGCTCCGATGTTGTGGCACTGTAGACACTGCCCGCGAGCACCGCGACACTGAATCCTGACATCATAGTACCCAGGCCTAGGCAGCAACACCTTCATCTTTTACCTCCTTTTGTGTCTGTATTACTTTCCCACACATCCAACGTACTAGGCTTGTTCTCTAAATCTTATTATAATGATTTTTAATCAACTTTCTCACAGTTATCTATTAATTTAAAACAATGTACAAAGAATTAAAATGAAATAAAAAATAATAAAAATATAAAAGAAAAACACCTCGAGTGTTGAAGTTACTTTGAAGCATTTTACACTTCAAACATTAAGATCAACCAGTGAATGTTATGCATTTTCCATCAAAGTACCCTAAAATAGATACTTTTTGAAAATTCAAATCAAGATACTCCATAAAAAGAGTTTATTAGAAGATAAAAAATTACGCAATTTGATATAATTTAATCTTCACATGCAATAAATATATATAATCACAACATTATTTTAATACAGCATTTAATAGTTTTTTTTAAGGCAAACTCGATAATGCAAGAAATTTATTAATGAAAGAAGAAAGAAAAAGTTACAAAGAATGGATACAAAATAGTCTAATACAAGAATGAGGGTAAAACCTCACTAAAAAAAAGTAATACTAATAGAACCTATAACTAGGTATTCCATTTACATCTTTAAAGAAGCATATACCTAATATCCAAAATATGCCATAATCACTATATAAAATCATCAAATTGTAACCCTAGATTTTTCGGTTTATTTGGCATTGCATTATTCTCTCTAAAAGTATGATACTATTATGTAACAAATTAGATCTATTGTCTAAGTTTTTACTATTAGTCTATGATTTATGTACATGGTGAATTAGATAGTTCTAACTTCTTACATGGGTTGGCCAAAATAAGCACAAGATCATATATAAGGATTACAAGCAACAACAAAAAGTGCAAGGCTAGCTCTAATAAATTCTCCGACCAGATATATGTGTTGGAATTTAATGCACTTCTCTATATTTCTCCACAACTCTCAATAATTCTAGAATTGAGGCAATAAGTATGAATGCAGAATTTGAGATTACTTAGTCAGATAAGTAAACAAATATGAATGTAGATTTTTTAAAAATAAGAAAGGTCGATTACTTAGCAGTAAAGTAAATTGAAGATAAGTTGAAGATTGCTGCGGTTCATGGAGAATTTAGATTTATGGAAGCTATCAAGAAAATACTGGATTGTCTTAGCTATTAAGAAAATGGTTGCAAACTTGTATTTGAATACAAGTTATCATGACTATTCTAAATTATGTCTTGGTTGTCCACTTTGAAAATTAGGAGATAAGTTTAATTTTGTAAGCTCTATGAGAGCTATAAATATGCATACAAGTTATTGATGTATGTACCTTAAAAAAAAGCTCATTGAGAGCTCAAATGTAGTAGTAGTAGCTCATTAGCAATTCAGTGTTCATTGCTAAAAATATGAGTGTATAAACACACAAAATATATGAAGTTATAGAGCTCTGTAGTAACAACTCATTCAATAGAATTTTTTTTTCTATTTTAGTGTTCTATATTCATCTATGAGCTTCCAACGAGCTTTTCCTAAGCTACCTTACATCAATGATTTACATGCTTATTTATAGCTCTCGTGGAGCTTACAAAATTAGATTTTCTTCCTAATTGTCAAATGACAACTAAGACATATCCATAAAATTCATGACAATTGCAAATTTCAATTTGTCTTTAATTTGCTTTGTTGCTAAGTAATCCATATTCTTGATTTATGAAAAATTCTGTATTCACACATAAAGCTTCCATTCTAGATTTGTGTAGAGATGTGGAGAAATATGAAGAAGTGTATTAAATAGGGAATGTTAGAATTTAATGAATGAAATGAGGTTAAATGTATCTTATAAGATAAAATGATATCAGAGCATACCTTTAAAATATTTAACATGGTATCAGAGCATACTTTTAAATTTCTAACAATTGATATCAGAGTTCTCAATTTTTCAACATTGTATCAGAGTCAATTTTGACCATAACTAGGCATATCAGAGCCTAGTTTGATTATAGTTGGGCGTTATTATCAAGCATCCAAGAGATGGCTTTCACAGTAAGTGATAATGCAACAATCACATACTCTGACCTTCCAATTTTTGGGGGAGAGAAATATGATTTATGGGAGGTGAAAATGAAGGAATTACTCATAATAAAAGGACATAGGAGTATTGTTGATAAAGGCTTCAAAAATGCAGAAAATAAAGAATAAATTTCAGCAGCACAATAAGAAAGTCTTGAAGCAACAAGGAGGATTAATGCAAGAGCCCTCTTAAAAATTCAAAATTGAATTTCTGCAGCAATATTTTCTAGGATTATGAAAGCTATATTAGCCAAGCAAGCTTGAAAGATTCTTGAGCAAGAATTCTAAAGAGATAATCAAGAAAGAGGAAATAAAAAAATGTGTGGCTTGTGGATTAACAGATTTATTGAGCTCTATTGTAGCAACTCAAAAATAAATTATGTTATCTTAAAAAGCTTATTTGTGTTGTGAAGAAAGTGCATTAAAGGGAAAGTATTGGAATTTAATGCACTTCTCTATATTTCTCCATAATTTTCAACAATTCTAGAATGGAGGCAACAAGTATGAATGAAGAATTTGAGATTACTTAGTCAACTAAGTAAACAAATATAAATGCATAATTTTTAAAGACAAGAATTGTGGATTACTTAGCAGCAAAGTAAATTAAAGAAAAGTTGTAGACTGTAGCTATCCATGGAGAATTTAGATTTATGAAAGCTATCAAGAAAATTCTAGTTTGTCTTAGCCATGAAGAAAATGGTTGTAAACTTGTATTTGAAAACAAGTTGTCATGAATGTTCCAGAATTATATCTTGATTGTCCACTTTGAAAATTAGGAAGAAAAGCTTGATTTTGTAAAATCCATGAGAGCTATAAATAGAGATATAAAAAATTGATGTAAGGTAGCTCATTGAGAGCTCATTAAGAGCTTAGCAGCAGCTCATTAGAAGCTCACACAAAATACATGAAGATATAGAGCTCTACGGTAGCAACTCATTCAATAGAAAAAAAAATATTTATTTTAGTGTTCTACATTCATCATTCAAATACAAAATCTCCCAAACACAAATAAATACTATTCAATCTCTATTCATTCAAAAATTTCAAAATGGTATAAGAGCATACCTTTAAATTTCTAATAATATGGGCCTATTTGGTGAACGGTAATTCTCAGACCTTACAGTTCTTTCAATCAGCTTTAGTAGACCTGAACCATTCACATGAAAATATTATGAGAATTAAATGAGAAAAGAAAATTAATAAAAATAACCTTACCTAGAAGATTTTTTTCCCCCGAAAAAAAAAAAGAAAACCTGTAAATGATGTCCAATCCTTGACTGGAATATGCAAGTATTATGGTAATCTTACAAATAATTATCATGCTAAGTAGGTATATTCTAATTGCAATAGCTTTTTGAATATTGTAATCTAAGAGGAGACATGATGCTCCTGGCAATAGTTGTGTGGAATAGAAATGAGATAAGACGTGTTATGGTAAGTAGCCAGATGTATAGGATGTGCCAGCAAACAGGTATGTATCGTATGTATAAACTTTATGATAAGGGTGTATTTATAGATATAAGATATCACCACTTCTTAAAAATAGTATAGTTTGATAGTTGCAGTTGTAGCCATGTTAATGATATGTTGGGTTTGTCAGTTTGCAGGTATCGATCTGAGGACCATGTTACGATAGCGTTGGAAAAAGTGGAGAAGGAGTGGATTCGCATGAAGTTAATAGGATAATAAATGTGTAAGCAGTTGAGACATGAAGGATGCCTATGAAACTAGATGAATTAGCAAGCGATTTACAAGTAGTTACAAAAATAGGTGGAGAATGAGTGGATTCGCATGAAGTTAATAGGATAATCAATGTGTAAGAAATTAAGACACAAAGGATGTCTATGAAACTAGATGAATTAGAAAGCAATTTACAAGTAGTTACAAAAATGGCAAGATAAATATCGAGGAAAATATATGCAGTAGGGCCAGGCATAGATGTAACGTCTGGACCCAACAACCAAGTAGATATTGTTCGCTTTGGGTTTCATACAAGCGTCCTTCACCTTCACAGATTTACTTTTGGGCTTCAAGCAAGCGCTCTTCACCCAAAACACATCTACTTAGTTAGAGAGGTCCAAGCTTTATAAGTTATCCCAAGCTCCTCTTCGCGAGCGATGTAGGATGTGATAATCTCTCCTTCTTTAGGATCTTATGCCCTCATGAGGGTTAGTCAACCCGTATACCAGGTCATGAACCCGCCCTGATACCATATGTAAGATCCCACTTGATTCACACTATCTATAATAAAACATATTATAATAGCAATACTAAGTCAGTTTAACCAAAATATCACTCACTTTATGTCAATGAGGTATGTTTTGTCTAGTATAATAGGCACTTGATTTAATAACTAGCTATAAAACTAGTTCATCCTATTTTCTACTTATTAACTGAAAATTTCTTCGATAATATAAATATCCAATAAGGGTGGCTATATAGCTTTGAAGGGGTTGATAACAAAATTGAATTCCAACTTCTCTGTCATTCTGATCTAAAAGCACATGAATTAATGGTACAATCTACAAACTTTATAACCTATGCTCTGATACCAACAGAAACGACCTATCCCGAATTCCTAGAAAATTCGGGGTGGGTCATTTCTGTTATCACATCCCATATCGCTCGCGAGGAGGAAGAGCCTGAGATAGCTTATAAGGCTTGACCCCCTCTAACTAAGTAGATATGTTTTAGGTGAAAGATGCTTGTGTAAAGTTCAAAAGTAAATTTGAGAGAGTGAAGAATGCGTGCGTAAAGTCCAAAAAAGACAATATTTGCTTAGTTGTTGAGCCTAGACGTTACAATAGAACCGTTGGGCGAGGTAATAAAACATGAATACATAACTCCACTGTTTGTTGCATCCATTCATTTAATTATTAAAGTGTCTTCTGTGAACAGCGAGGAAGATGGGAAGTTTGAGAACGTAGCAGGGTATGTTGATAGCAATGAGGGCGATGCACATGTGTATAAGGATAAAAAAAATCAATGCAATTTTTAGAGTATTGTTTAAGAGGAGGTAGTATCGTGTCATAATTGTATTATGGTTGAGCAGGTGAGGCAATTGAAACTTTTAACAGTAGATGTATATAGTTGTTTTACATGGTATATGATACTTAAGGGATAAAAAAATGTATGGCAAACGTCTCGTACACTACTACAAAATTGGCCTTCACTAACATTATGTTATTGGCACATTTTTAAATAGTATCAGTGAATAGAAGTGTCAATAAATTACTGATACCATGGTATCAAAAATATAAAGTGTCAATAAATTATTGATATCATGGTATTAAAAAATAAAGTGTCAGTAGGTTAGTGATACTATGGTATCATAAATTTATTTTTTATTAAAAAACTAAAATTAAGGAAAAAGATTTAAATTTTAAATAAAATATAAAACTCTAAAAACGACATAGTTTTGGGCGTTAAAAAAAACCCTAAAAACTACGTCATTTTTTTAGTGCTCAAAACATGCCCCAAATGATGTCGTTTGGGATTACTTATATTTTACCTCTTGGTCGGACGTTGCCCTAGTTTCGGCTTTCTCTCTATCAGTCGCTTTGTTGCAAATTGGGGCTCTCGTCTCTTTCTTTGGTTGATTGTTGAAAATTAGGGAATCAGCTCTCGTCTTTCTCTCTCTGGTCACTTGTTGCAAATTAGGGACTCGGCTTTTGTCTTTCTCTCTTTGGTCAATTGTTGCAAATTGGGGAATTGGCTCTCGGGGAAATCAGCTCTCGTCTTCTCTCTCTGGTTAATTATTGTAAATTAGGGAATCGGCTCTCGTCTTTTTCTCTCTGGTCGATTGTTGCAAATTGGGGATTCGGCTCTCGGGGAAATTAGCTCTCATTTTCTCTCTCTGGTCGATTGTTGCAAATTGGGGAATTGGCTCTCGGGGAAATCGGCTCTCATCTTTCTCTCTCTTGTCGAAATCGTCTCTCTCTCGTTAAAGAAGATAAGCACCTGGTAAGTGTTTTATTCTCTCTCGTAAAAATTTTCCATTACAAATAATTTATAATTTATTTGTGTTATATTTACTTGCCTTCGCTTTTGTCTCTCATTAATATTACAAATTAATGTTAAAAGTGTTTATCTATTGTATAGAGTGATCTAATGGTGATATAGAGGAGCAAGAAAATAAAGGTTATTGGAGATGAGGATGTAAACATTAGAGAGGAGATTTAGGTGTAAAATTATCCACCTGCAGTGATAGAAAGAGATGTTAGTATTTCAAGTAGCTCTTGTTCCAACAATGAAGATAAGATTTTGGTAAAATTTTGATGTAAATTTTGCGTTTTGTTCATATATTGTCTCTGTTTTATTAATATTTTGAAGATAAGATTTATTATACATCCCCTGATCCAGTGTTCCTTTGTTTTAATAATAATTATCTAGTGCTTTTGGAGTTTGCTTAAAAAGAAAATGTCATGGGGATATTTACTCAAGTGAGAATCAAATTCAGGAGACCTAACTTGTATTTAGGATCCCGCTAGATATTTATCTAAGTTCTTGACATTGATATAAAACTTTTTTTTCATTTTTTTATAATTATGATACTATGTGCAAGCATCAAAACGTTATCCACTGATGATGACAAATTATGACAATAAAAAATAAGTACCATACACTAGCTAGCTTTTATATATTTTATCACAACTTTGTACAAATAATATTATTATTTACCATCAATTTTCTCATAATTATAACTTAATGAATAATGGACAAATTTGATTTATCAAAATATAAAGAAACTCGATAAATCTTTCAATGAAGCTATTGGTAGCAATGATCTATACATTGCTTTGACACAGTACAGATCTTGGTAAGCATGGATACGATCACCACAAAGTCAAAACAATAAAGTCCTAGTCATAGATCAGTTAAAATTATTGTATTATTAAGTTGAATGATGATGCTTTATAATGAAAATCAAGCTTTTCACATTGTACTCTTGCATATGTACATCATGAACTCTTCATATTTGTAACTTTACTTTTATATGTTAGTTCTTTAAAGCCAATTTTTAGATTGATGTCAATGGCTTTAATGCAAACTGACATAGTAAGATAAGATTAAATAATATTGAAGTAAGTAGAGTTTATTCATTTGGGTGGTGGCTTAATTGCATTATTTGTCACCTTTTCTATTATTTGCAGTAATTTTCTTGTTTAAGAACTAAAAGTATTATATGTTGATTTGACTCATACAAATACATTCCACCTTTATTCTATGTTAATAGTTATGTATTGACAATATAACCACTATTTCTTGTTGTTGTTTTGTGCCTGTATATCTATTATTTTGATACTATTTTATATTATTATGAGGCCATTATATTTGTTTTTGTTTAGGGCTTTATGGCCACTAATTTTGGTATTGTTTTGTAGTTGTATGACCACTATTTTTGCTGCTTAATTGAGGCTGTATAGATACTATTTTCGCTATTTTGGGTTATTTGTAGTGTTATTTGGGCTTGTTTCAACTACTTTTTTGTCGCTGTTTTGCTTTATTTATGATTCTATTTTGATTTTCTAATTATAATTTATTGTTTTGTGCTTGTTATTGCAGTGTTTCTACAAGTCTCTTAGTTGATTACCTTAGACCATAACAACTCAGTAGTGTGGGAAGTTATTGTGAGGTATACTTTCGTTCTCTAATATATAATTTTCTTTTTCTTATTGGCTAATTTTTTTTGTAATATGGAGTTTATTTTATATGATTTGTTGTGATTGGAAGATGGTTGTTGCAATTTATTTGGAAGTGTTATTAACATATAATACATGTTTGTATTTTTTTTATTATAATAAAAGAAAATGATTGTTAATTACACTCAAGTTAAGATCTTTCACGCTGAACTAACAGTCATTAAATAATAATAAGGTAAAATATTTGACATGGACAGAATATGGATATCAAGTGATTGGTTATCAAAAGAGTATGAAATTGGAGTTGATGAGTTTTTACAATTTTCCATGCTTAATTCTGATAATAAGAGGCCATTTAGATGTCTATGTAACTTTTGTTGTAATATAAAGTTCCATGCTCCTGAGTCAATAAGAGTTCATTTGTTTGAAAAAGGATTTTTGCCTACGTATTTAACTTGGACTAAACATGGGGAAGTTGACAGTAAGTTGAGAGCTTCATCTCTTGAAGACCATTCTAGTGAAAGACAATTTAAATGCCAAGACTACAATAACATTGCATATATGGTTAACGATGTCTATGAACAGTGTGATAAGGATCCTGAGTTTCTTAGAAATCTACTTGAAGATGTAGAAAAACCTTTATATCTTGGATCAAGGCATTCCAAGTTGTCTGGTCTGATGAAAATTTATAATGTTAAAGGAAACTATAGATGGTCTAATAAGGGATTTTTGTCTCTATTAGAAGTTTTTGCTGACATATTACCAGAAGGTAATAATATTCCAAAGTCAATGTATGAGGCTAAAAAAACAATAAAGGTGTCGGGATTAGAATATGAAAAAATACATGCTTGTCCCAATGATTGTATTCTATATAGAAAAGAGCATGAACAACTTAACAAATGCCCTACATATGGAAAGGTTAGGTGGAAGAAAAAAGGAAATGGATCTAAGGAAGTCAGATTGAGGATTCCTGAGAAGGTTTTATGGTATTTTCCTCATATTCCAAGGTTTAAACGTATGTTCCAATTACCTAAAATTGCTAAGTATTTGACTTGGCATACAAATAGGAGAATAAAAGATGGTAAGCTTCAGTATCCGGCAGACTCACCTACATGGGATTTAATTGATAATAAGTAGCCTGAATTTGTATAAGAGCCTAGAAATCTTCGTTTGGCCCTATCAAGTGATTGGGTCAATCCACATAGCACGCTTAACACTACTTACAGTTATTGGCCAGTATTGATGATATCATACAATCTTCCTCCATAGTTATATATGAAAAGGAAACATATAATGTTATCTTCATTAATATCTGGACCTAAAAAACCTGGAAATAATCTAGATGTATACTTAGCTCCTTTGATTGAAGATTTTAAAACGCTATGGGAATGTGGTGTAGAAGTGTATGATGCTTATAAGAAAGAAAGTTTTAACTTGAGGGCTTTGTTAATGTGGACAATCAGTGACTTTCCTGCATATGGTAACCTATCTAGGTGTACAGTGAAAGAGTATTTTGCTTGTTCATACTGTGGGATAAACACATCATTATGTTGGCTTACATGTAGTAGGAAAAATGCCTATATGGGCCACCGTCGTTTTTTACCAATTGACCATCCATTTCGTAAGTTGAAAAAAGTTTTTAATAATGCACAAGAGATGGGTGAAGCTCCTACTACTTTGTTTGGGCATGAGATTCTAAGGATGGTGGATGAAATTACTAGTAGTACTGTTATGGGAAAGCATAAGAAGCGAAAATGGGGCAATAGTAAAAATAAAAAGTTGTTCAAAAAAAAGTCTATATTCTTTGAATTGGAATACTAGCTACATTTGTTGCTTCGCCATCAATTAGATGTGATGCACATTGAGAAAAATATATGTGAAAGTATCTATGGCACATTACTTCATCAACTAGGCAAGATGAAGGATGGGGTAAATGTTAGAAAGGATCTTGTGGAAATGAAGATTAGGGATATATTAAAATCTAATGAAGAAAATAAGAAACTTACCGCTGCACCTTACACCTTGAGTAGAAAAGAGAAGCAAATGTTTGTAGAACTTTGTTTGAAGTAAGGGTTCCGAGTGGGTATTCTTCAAACTTCAAAAAACTTGTTGCAATGGACGATTGTAGGCTTCAAGGCCTAAAGTTTCATGATTGTCATACTTTGATGCAACAATTGTTACCTTTGACAATTCGAGATTGTTTGCCACACAATGTTCATCGTGCCATAATGTGCATATACTTCTTCTTCAACTCCTTATACAATAAAGTGATAAAAAAATGATAGTTTGGATGAGTTACAAAGTAACCTAGTTGTTACTTTATGCATGATGGAACAATACTTTCCACATAACTTCTTTGACATAATGGTTCATTTGACTGTCCATCTCATTAAAGAAGTTAGGTTATGTGGGCCAGTTTATCTTAGATGGATGTATCCATTTGAGAGATATTTGAAGGTCCTTAAAGGTTATGTGCGTAATCACAATCGTCCAGAGGGGTGCATTTCTGAAAGTTATATTGCCAAGGAAGCACTTGAATATTGTGTTGAATACCTCTCTGATCATGATGCAATTGGGGTCTCACCTAATTTATGTGATTCACATATTTCACAACCTTTGAGTTCCGGAGATATAAAGCTTGTGGATTCTCATACATTGGAGCAAGCACATCTTTGTATTTTAGAGAACACACCAGAGGTTCAACCTTATATGAAGTAAGTTATATAGTTTGATTATATTACCATTATATATTACTTATATTTTATTGTACTAACTAATGTCATTGTTTACCTTTAGGGAGCATAATGAATATTTGAAAAGAAATTTCCCTTGCCAAGCTAAAAACCACCTATGGCTGCAAAATGAGCATACTCATACTTTTAGTAATTGGCTTCAAAATAAGGAAAATTACATTTTATATTTAGCCCAAGTTAAATATTTATAAGTTGTGAATATTGACATAAATTATATGAAATGTAGGTATCGAATGACATACAAATGAATGTGGTTGTTAATGATACCGTCAAGTGGTTTGCCAGAAGACCTTATTCTTTGGTCATTACATATGTTAGATACCTTATAAATGATTTTAAATTTATAACTAGAGCTCGAGACAACAATCGGGTAACACAAAATAGTGGTGTTAGTGTTGTTGCAACGACAATGTAAATATCTAGCTCGAAAGATAAAAAGCCATATTCCGAAGAAATGCATTTTATGGAGTCCTTGATGAGATTTGGGAATTCGATTATCTAATGTTGAATAAGGTATTATTCAAGTATGATTAGATTGATAGTAAGAATGGTGTTGAGGTCGACGATTTAGGATTTATAATTGTGGACTTGAATCAAATTGGTCATAAATCTGATAGTTTCTATTAGCTGCTCATATGACACAAGTGTTTTATGTGAAGGATCAAAAAGATCATAATAAATCAGTTGTTTGTTCAGTGGCTAAAAGGATTAATAAATTTGGAACTGATGATGAGTGTGATGACATGGTACTACATGCTCCCATATAAAAAAACATTGCCCTGGGTTAAAATTGATGATAAAGATGATGTTACAATTTATTCAAGACAAGATTGTAAAGGTGTTGGCATTGATATAGACACAACAGATAAATAATGTCCAATAACTTTGTTGAAGTATTCTAGTGTATATTCATTTGCAATGTAATTGAATTGCAAGTATATGTACATAATTAATTCATGTAAAAATTTACATGTTTATTATTTGTATGTATGCTGATTTGTTTTTTATTCTTGCATATTAGCTCAACATATGGCTGAGAGCGAGGATATACTAAAGGGAAGACCACAAAGAAGAGGAAAATCCAAAAAGAAATATCTGCAATTGTTGACACCTAATAAGAAGATTACTATTAACTACAACTCATACGGCGTGGCTTCTGGTAATACATCAATTGAATTGAGAAATTACATAGGTATTTTGGTACAAGACAATATTTCAATTATATATGATGATTAGAGACGCGTACCCCTTTAGCAGAAGGAAGACTTGTGGCTTCATTTTCAAGTTTGTTATTCTTTTTTGTATATTAGGCAATGGGATGCAGTTTAGTTTAAATTATTTATATTTTGTTGATCATTCATTTTTCTTATGTATGATAAGTTCAAATTGGATTTAAAGAGTAAAAAGCAAGTATTTCAATGAATAGGCATCTCTCTAAGAAACTTTAGACATACTATAACTCACGAGTATGTTCTTCCATATAAGAACAATCGTAATCAATTGAGGTTGCCACCCCTTGAATACTCAAACATTAAGAAACAACATTGGAAGTTATTTATTAATAGAGTGTTATCTGATTCATTTGAGGTAAGTTAAATATCAATTATTTTATTTTTGTGTAATATAGAAAGTTAAATATCAATGAGTTTACATATTCACATTGTGCAGAAAAGTAGTTAAAATGCCAAGGAAAGACGTGCTAAGAACATTTATAATCATTGTTTGGGTAGTACAGGTTACAAAGGCTTATGTGAGAGACTTGTAAGTTTTCAATCAATTTTAATTATATCAATCTATTGTCATAATATATTATGACAAAACCAAATGGCAATATTTATTTTTCTAAATATATTATTTTTTTCTTTTATCTTAGGTTAAGGAACAAGGGGAATCATCGAGCCAAATGGACCAAAGTGTGTTATGGAAAAAGGCTCGACTCAATAAAAAAGGAAAATGTTCAAAAGCAGTACAAGAAGTTTTTGAAAAAATTGTAAGTGATTTTATTTATGTAAACATTATCTTATTAACATGCTTGTTGATCACATAATATTTCTAATATGATAACGACATTACTTGTGAATTGTAGGAGGAGCTACAAAGTCATGTTGATGAAGGGTCTTTGAAGACAGATGGTACCAATGATATTCTAGCTTTGGCACTTCACAAGCAACCAAATGGAAGTAGAGTATAGGGTGTTGGCTAATTTATTTCCCCATCCATGTACTTTTATGTTCCTGAAAGTTCCATTATAGCGCATGATAGGATGTTGCAAGAACAGAAATTTGCAATGTTATCTGCATCAAGTTCAGGCGCTTGATGCAAGACTTAATGTACAGTCAAAAATTGAAGTTGGTAGTTGTAGTATCAAACATAATACTATCAATAAGGACAATGCAGAAGTGGGTCGCCTGTCTCCAGAGATTTTAGGAAAAAGAAAGGTATAATTACACATGGCAACTTTTAAATTCCATATCTTAATTTCTTTTAATTATAATTAAAGTTCTATATATTTTTTTCAATGAAGGCCACACTAATACAATCCCCAGCCTACAAGAAAACTCCTATAAGAAAGAAATCACCGACAAAGCAAACTGTTGTAATCACACCTTTTCAGCATTGTATGGCCACTAGAAGGTCCCCCAGAATCAGTCCAAAATTAACACATGCATGTCCCGAGTCACCCCCAAAATAAACAAAGCAAATTGAAAGAAGCTAGTTCTTTGAAAGAATACAAGAAGTTTGGTAACTTCAAGAAAGCAATCAAGTGGACAGTTGGCTATATTTTTTTATCTAGTTAACAATTGCCTGAAATTAGCAATAAAAGTGGAGCACCAATTGTCAATCTTTGGTCATTATTGGGTCACTAATTTAACTAAGATGAATTGTGAAACTGTTATAAATATAACTGAGTTATCCAACATTTATCTTGAGATTTGGATAAAGTAAGTTCTTTTTGAAATTGTTATTGCTATAAAAAAAAGCCTAAATATATAGTCTCTTATATGATTCATTTATAATATAATTTTTTGTTAGGTACCTTTACCATTTCATGGAGAATGAAGGACATGACTTTCCAATTCACATTTGCATTCTTACAAAAGTATCTGCATCAGGTCGTCTATCCAATGTCAAAACACATACTGATTGGTCTTGGTATATTGCTGAGAATTTGGCATTGTCACAACCAGGCCAAGTTACACTTATCCCATATAATCCTAGGTATGAAATTCTTTCAAGTTATGTAATTATAATACTTTCCACTTAGTTATAAGTTCTTAAATTAATGCATTTTTTTCTTGCTTGTAGCAACCATTGGGAGTTAGTTACCATTGATTTATTGACATCAACTGTGTTTTACCTTGACCCATTGGGGAATAAACCTTGTGAAGATTTAGAAGATATTGTCAATCAATTAAGATTGAGTTACTATTATTTCAAGTTATGTATTTCCAATTTATTTTAAATTTAATATGACTTGTTGTTTATTTCTTTTAGGGTGGGTCAAAATTTATCTTTCACAGAAAAAATCTAAAAAGGTTAATCTTCAATGAATCAATATCAAGGTAAATGTAAACATTTCTTACTTATTATGCATGTTAACTTATGATTTATATTTCACTTATAATTTCAATTGAAATAACAAATAGTTTCAATTGTTCGTAGTGCCCTTTGCAACCTAGTTCATTTGAGTGTGAATACTTTGTCATGAAGTATATGAAAGTAATTATTGGGGATGTTAATGTACTGAAGAATAATGTATGTATCTAATATAATGTTCTTAAATTTTCCAATATTAGTTTATACACTATTAACTAATTTTTTTTTATATTTAAAGTTTAAGGGAATTGATGATTACACTCACGATGACATCACAGCGATACGTGATGAGTGGGCGATATATGTTGCAGGATTAATCACAAATCATAAAAAATAGGTAAAGTTCTTTGTTCACCATTTACACTTAGAAGTTATTTTGGTATCATAAAGTTTTGGGGATGGATCATACTAATTTTATTGTATAGATGGATGTTTTTTCAAAGAATCTGTTGTATCATGTCAGTTATAGTTCTCCAGGTTATGAATGCATATTTTCTACATTATTATTTTCTCATTGAAGCTTGATTCATATTACTGAAATGTCATTTGAATGACTACATATATGCTATGTGTTTGTAGCGTGATATTGTTTTGTTTGATGTTATTTGATTAAACTGAAAGGAAAATATACCATGTACTGTATATTGAAAAATTAAAATCTAAAATCACCATGTATACGTGATATACGCAATAATGGTTTATACGGTTATCAAGTTCCATCATTTCTCTAATGTCTGCACCTTCAGGTTCTCTATCAAACTTATGTGCTTACTTGCTTTAAAATAGTTTCAAAGTTTTAGGGGAGCAAAATGTGATAACAATGATCCCAAGGAAGTGGGCTTTCTTTTTCCAAGTTCTATTGTAACATTTCCTTTAGTGTGTTCTGTATTTGCCATTGACTGATGGAAGTTGGCGTTTTGCTCTGGAAATGGAATATATGTTTAACAAAAGGACTTCTAAACAGGATTGGAAATGTTAAAAGAAAAGAAGAAAATATTAGAAGCTATAAACAATCTATCAATTACAAGAGATTTTAGATTTGTCTTTCTTTTTCAACTTTCTTCTTTCAACAAACCCTGCATTGTTTTTCATTATCCAAAACCTCTCTATCTCTTTTGTTTTCCGTCCTGGAATTCAGCCGGATATCAAATCCCACCTGAAAAATTCATCTTGCTAATGTTAGATTGTTCATATTTAGCAATATATATATATATATATAGACACACATACACAATAATACTGAAGATAGATGCTGTCCCAAATCTTCAAGAGTTGGCATATATCATATAGATATGATCAATAAAGACAATGTTTCCATTGCACCTGAAATCGTATAATTTGATAACTATAATTTGGCAGAAAAATAAGGAAATTCCACTAGGGTTCTTGAAGAATGTCTTAAAAAGATTGATGACTCATCACAAGCCGCCAAGGGCATTACTTTACTGGTTCATCATGTTTACACTACAGCAAGTATCAAAGTACTAAGTAGTCCTTGCTTTCTTTTAAGTCTCGAGAAAATGACAACACATATCACATGTTATCTCTATAATGATTACAAGCGATATGGTCCTAGGAGTAAAAGGTCTATAAGCCAAACACAAACTAGAGATAGTAGTGAGCTTGAACCAAAGAACAACCTGTGAAAAAAATTTATGATCTTCTATAGTACTATAGCAGCAGTAATTACACAGTCAAGAAAAACAAACTAAGTGTTTTAGTGTAGAATCATTATTATTCTTATTCATTGATGAATGGGTACAACCATAGATAGCAAAATGGGATTTAAGGCAAATATATGGTATATTAGGCTTAAATAAGAGCTATTTTTTGGGTGCTTTTTTATTGTTGTTTTAAATATATTTTAAGGTTGTTATAAGATTGAAATAGGGCTATTTTAATTATGCATTTCTTGATAAATATATTACATATAAATGTTTTGTCTTTTTTTGTTACATATAAATACTTTTTAGCGTTTGTATCTTTTTTTAAAGCTTTTATGCTATCTAGTGCAACAACTAACCATATCTTGCTTTTGTTCTCTAACCTAGTTTGAGTGTGATTTTTATTCTTGTATTGTTATTGCAACTTCTTATAAGTCAAGTATATTGTTTAAGTTTTTATATATTTACTCATGTATTTCTATTTACTTTGACAGAGGTGATGGTAGATTATTTTGCTCGATGGTTGCTAAGTTGTGTGGATTGCTTCAACAAATTTAATGGATTGTTATTTTGTGCAAATTTATGTAGTGATTGTATTTAATTAAACTTCAAACACTAGGATCTTTTGGATAAGTTTTGAATGTTTGTAATATTTCTACAACTAAGTTGAATGCACTTTGGGATATTTTCATTATAGTTGTAAGATAATATTTTATATTACTTAACAATTTGAAATATATATAAATGTGAAGTGCATTCAAGTTTAAATATATATTAAATATTTTGGTTCAATAATTGTAGTTTTAAATTATTGAAAAGTTAATTAATTAAATTATCATAAATAAATAGTAAATATTATTGGAACAATGGTATTAATAATTTTTTGATACTATAGTATCAGAGAATCTCTAATACTGTGATATCAATAAATCTCTAATACTGTGATATCAATAAATCTCTAATACTATAGTGTCAAAGATTTACTGATACTACGAAGTTAGAGATTTATTGATACAATAGTGTTAGAGATTTATTGATACTATAGTGTCAAAAATTTATTAACACCATATTTAGCGTCAATAATTTTCTAGCTCGAGCAACACTAACACTATTTGTGAAGGTCAATTTTGTAATAGTTGTAGGGAAACAACAAATGAGCAAAATAAAAAGAAAGTTAATGACAGAAGAAAAAAGAGATTTAGGCCAATGCATTATGTAATGGTTATTATGCCAGCAGATTACTTGAGATTATATGTATGGTTATTGAGTATTGAAGCTTGTGTAATGTGTAAATACAGGGAAGATGATCCTGACATTCTATGAAAAAACAAAGGTCAATGCAACAAAAGGAGTAAGCAAACAAAACACAAGCAAAATAATAATAATAACAATAATAAATGACTTAGGAAATAATACTTAGGATGGTTGCAACATTACAAAAGTGTACTAGTTAAATATGTTACGCCAGAAGAAAGGAAAAGCTACAACATTAAGACATTAATAATTTTTCGCACAATATAGGGTGGAATATAGTGTGCAAAAAGCAGCATCACGTGGTTGAGCCCAAATGTTGGGTTAATGGGGAAGTGAGTTTGTGCATTCGACATCTTCTGAAATATTTGCGCAGAAAAAATTGATGAATTGGCATTTGTCAAATATATACGGTACCTCTTTTTTAATTATTAGATTACTTATTATTTAATAAGAATAATAACTAAAATTAAAACTAATGTATTTACATTTTTTTTTAAAGTTACTTATATTAATGGAACTTATTATAATTATAATAATTTTATTTTCTCTCTCCTCTTTGCTTACTTTCTTATTTCATATAATTCATTTTTTCTCTCATATTAACTACCTTATTATATACAAATATCATACTTAATTAATTTTAACAAATTTAACTTTTTAATTAAATTTATAAATTATCTATAACCCATCTTTGAATTTACTCCCTTGTTATTTTTTTTAAATATGTCTGATTATTTTTAAATATGTCTGATTTCTTTTAAATATCATTCCTTCATACTTTTTATTAATTTGTAAATATTGGAGGAATCACCATTCTCTCCGTGAGATTAGGTTAAATCGAAAAATCCTAACTAAGTTTAATCTTGAACTTTAATCTCTTTGCGCAATGGAATAACTTAGGTAACAAACAAAAATAGCAAGAATTCAAAACAGAAAATAAAGAGTATTACACCATCACTTATGTAGTTCTGCAAAATTGCCTAGGTCCATGGTAGATTCAAGAATCCTAACCTCTCTTATTAACTGCCTAGAGATTTTACAAGAACAATTTAATGAACCCTCGAAAGGACCTAACTCGCTTTAGCCTCTCTACCACGAGCAATGAACATCCAAACGATGGTTCCATCCTAGCACACACACAAGCATTTAGTATTTACTTAGTTCTTCCATCTTTTAGAGTCTCTCCTAATGTTTGATTTCAACCTAAAGGGTTTACAAATATTTATATAGGGGTTATTTCGTGCCTTCTAACCCTAATCCTTATTGGAGTAAGAGTCCATTTATTTTGAAAGTAAACAAATTCCCAAAATTGAGAAATATAAAACAAAAATAGACTCATACCACGCTGGATGCCTGGCGCTACGGCACTCAACCTTGTCACTAGCTCTGCACTTTTTCTTCACTTTCTTTACGTCTTCGAGTTTTATTTCACTTCCCCCTTCATGTCCCATGCGTCCTAGACTTTATCATACATGTCCCACACATTCTAGATTTCTTGTGACTCTCATCTTTGATATTCATCTTAATTCTTGTCTAAATAAGATTGTTGAATCACCAAATCTCCAAGAGTAAATTTAGTGTATGTTATTTTTATGTTTGAAAGCCAAATACCACGTCAAATAATTAGCTTGAAAAGTTTTTTTCTTCATTAACAATTAGCTTTGATGAATTTGATTTGGCATAACAGGAATGATGCCAAGAGGACTCTTCATGAGATCATACTAGGGATAACAAAATAATCCGTAAACTTGCATATCTGCTAGAACCTGTTCTTGCTGGAAAGGGTTTAGTAAGGCTTGAATTAGATTTGTGATAAGTTTAGTACATAAAGTTAAAAATTATAATGTATTTAGGACGGGTACGAGTTTGGTGAAATACTACGAATACGCATTAGAGTATTTGTGAATTTTTACATATTTTAAAAAAAAATATTTTTACAAAATTTCAAATGATATTACTTTAGTTATAGCACTAAATAAAAATTTAAAAAAATGATTTTTTTTATCTCTTTTTGAATCCATAATTGTTCTCACTTTCACTTGTCATACAAACGTCATTTTGTAACTTTGTCATCTCTAATCGTTTATTCTCACACAGCTATTAGTTCACACTTGTCAAATATTTATTTGATTCTCAAATAATATATTTTGATCTCTTTTTAACCTTCATCTCACTAATATTAAATTACATAAAAAAAAATTGAATATTTTAAAAGAGATGGGTTGATTTTTTGTTTATTTTTATTTATTTTCTCCACATGAAGGATATTAATGGCCATTTTATTATTTATTTATTTTTATTCTTTTAATGTTTAATATATTATTAGCTTAGCTAGTTGGCAAAGTTTTTATTTTGAAACTATAATATGATAATATAATTCATTAGTTAGAAGTGTTCTTGGATCTTGAATAAAAAAAATCTTACTTTGCAATTATGTTATCTAGTATTTGTGTTAACTATTTATAAGTTACTTTATTAATTTTAATTTGAAAAAAAGTTTGACTTTGATGTGAGACTTTGATTGAATATAAATTTGTGATATGACATTGATTGCTATATTTTATGAATTATATATTTTTTTATTATATTAATTTACAACCCACTTAAAATTTACGGATAACTCGTTACGAGTTTAGTAAATAATACATATCCGCTAGAGCGAGTTTGGTAATAAAACTCCAAACCCGCAATGAATTTGAAAAAAATTTGGTATTTCATATTTGAAGTGAATGCAGATGTGAGTTTAGAAATATCCATTCTAAACCCGATTTGCTATCATCCCTATATCAAACCCCTCCATCACGTGGACCATGAGAATGTATAATACTACGCTTAATTTAAGAATATAATTGTTTAGTTTTCTAAATTTTTTTGGAGGATTACTTGTCATATTTTCTAAAACAGATTATTATAGATAATATACATGCATTGCCCTTAATTTGTATTTTTCCATGATGTGAACTAGAGAAGATTAAGGCAAATGGTCTTGTGCAGATTATCAAGATTAAAGACATGATTCCACCGATGGATAAGGAAGAGGTTCTTATGCAACTTTTTTTCTTCTGTAATAAAAAAAAGAGGTGATTTGTGATGAAGAATAAAGCTTTTCAACCCATTTGTTTGAAGAGATTTTTTACTTTCACATAAAAATAACATGAACTAAATTTACAAATTAATTAAAGAAAAGAAAAATAAAAAGTATGAAGGAATGATAAAAAAAAAAAAAGAAGAAAGAATCAAACACATTTTTTTAAAAAATAACAAGGGAATAATTTCAAAGATGGATCATATATAATTTATAAAATTTATAAATTCAATTTACAAAAAAAGTAAAGTAGTTAAAATTAATTAAATATGATATTTGTACATAATAAAGGAGGAAAGTATTAATATGAGAGGGAAAAATAAATTGAATGAGATAGAAAAAAAAAAGAAGAGAAAGAAAATAATATTATTATAGTTTTGTGGATTTCATTAGTAGTTAAATAATTTTTTAAAAATATAATAATAATACATTAGTTTTAATCTTAACCATTGATTAAAAAATACTCTAATGACTAAAAACTTGTGTTAAAATTTGTGAAAAAAAAGGAAAAGCCATAAATTCTGCCGTAAGAAATAATACCAAGTAGGATGGTTGTAACTTTACAAAGTGTAATAGTTAAATATGTTATGCCAGAAGAAAGGAAAAGCTACAACAGTAAGACATTAATAATTTTTTGCACAATATAGGGTGGAATATGGTGTGCAAAAGCAGCATCATGTCATCGAGCCCAGAATGTTGGGTTAATGAGGAGATGAGTTTGTGTATTCGACATCTTATGATGTATTTGCGCTGAAAACAATTGATGGATTAGCATTTGTCAAATATGTATACAAATAACAACGATGTTTGCGATATGTTTCTACAAAATAAGAGAAGTAAAGATGTTACATGTAGGTGCAATTGGCTCTCACCGATGTATTGCTCAGTTAGTTCTGAGGTATTTAAACATTGTTGAACATATGCAATTGATGTTAAGTAGATAAGATCGAAGGTATTAACAACTATTGAAATGATACAACAAATTGTATTGTCGAAAGAGAAAAACATTAACCATTTTAGGGAAGGAAGTAAATTCCATGCATAGTATATGTATAATTTACAGCGATGTGAGAAGGTAGGTATATGGTATATATATTTATGGTGATATGATTGTTGTCCTATTGAAAAGTTATGTATAATATATGAATAGTTATGTAAAAGTTATGGGATATGATTGTTGTCCTATTGAAAAGTTATGTAAAATATATGAATAATTATTTAAAAATCTTGTTGTTTAATGATTATGTAATGGCTTATAGATTTTCACCCTTGTTAAATTGGGTGGAATCTGGTAGGGATAATGTTTTAAAAGTATGTACTGTTTTTATGAAATTAATAAAGTTACAATTTTATACTTGATGAGTGTTCATAATTTTATGATATAAAATATCAGAAAATTCCTTATTTATTTATGTAATCATAACTTTAGTATATAATTGTTATATACAAGAGAATTAAAGTTATGGATAATAAATAGAAAATGTCCGTAATAAATTAATTAGAGTTTGAGATCTTTAATTAACTATTACTAGTGCGGTCCGCAAACATTTAAAATGTAGTAATCTTATCCGGATCACTAATGTAGTGACATTTTGGTAGAGGCACTATATATAATATAATTATATAGGACTGGACCAGACGTAGTTTGAATTCTTATATAAAATACCGTTGTTAATTAAGAATTCAAATAACGTCAACCGATGATTATATGCTGATTAACCTTAATCCTGAGTGATCATAAACACCTGTTTGTTTCATTATGTCATTTGAAATACTCGTTATGATTTGTTTAAAGAACAGACTAAAAACTTGTTTTTTGGTGGTATTATGAGATAAACGGTTGGGAATATGATTTACAGATATGGAATCCATTCATTCCTAATGAAAGTTAGAAAGAAGGTTCTCTTAAGGGTTAATTCTAGAACTGAATGGTTAGAGCGCTCAATTTGTAATAATATTACAAATTAACTGTTTACTGGTGAATTAATGGTACTTAAGAATAAAGAAATAATTAGAGGGGTAAAATAGTAATTAACCTAGCTCTAATTATGAACCATCTATGGATGGTTAAATTGCATGTAGTGATTAAATCAAAGGACTACTCTAAGTTTTCTGAGTAAATTATGTCTACAATTGTAAAAGTGCAATTCCAGGTTTTTAGTAGAATAACATTGAAATTAATAAATTAAATTAATTAATTATAGAGTTTAATTAATTATTTAAAATTTATTGGAGTTTTAAATTGTAGGTCCATAGGTCTCCAATACAACATCTTTCGTTATTACAGTGAACAAATAAAAATGATTATTTTATTACACAAATTGTTTGTGTCCAAAAAAAAATTTAGTTTTCAAATACGTATAGTTTATATTTGAATAAAATTAATTAATTAAGAATTAATTAATATAAATAAGATCTTATCTAAATATAATTAAATATTTAATTTAAGAAATTAAATAAATAAAATCTTAAGGATAAGTTTTGAAATTATCAAAAAGATTTTAATTTTAATGTTAGTCTTTTTCTTTTATTAAAAGACTAATAATGCTCAAATGTTGGGTATTATAAGTTAACCACAAAGAGTATGACTCTATGTGGTTTACATGAATTATATCTCGTTTTAAGAGATAATAATTTAATTAGTAAATGTTATTAATTAAATTATTATTTTAAAAATAAGAAGACTAATCTAAATAAAACACAACACACATATGTGAAAAACGAAAGATACATATTTTTTTTTTAGAAGAAAAATAAAAGAAAGAAGCCCACTCTTCCTCTCACTATAGAACAAGAAGTTTGGTTTGGAATCTTTTGGTAGAAGAAAACTTTGCGTAGATTCAAGGTATATTTTTATTAAATTTTATTTACTTTAACATCAAATTCATATATTCATAAGATCCTTAAATAAAAAGTGTTTTTATCTAATGAAAACAAAGATTATAGAATTTTTTGTTTTCTATTCCACTGCGTTATGAATGTCATAATAATAAAACCTTCCAACAACTAGTATTAGAGCCATGGTTTCTTAAATATATAATTTTTTGTTATGATTTATTTTATATTTTTTTGGATATGTATATTTGAGTGGGTACTTGCATTTTTATATTATTCATGTAATGAATGATTATTTTATATATAAATCCTTTGGTCGTTAATTATATATTCCTCTAAGATTAATTATAATATTTTTTTATTCGATCAAAATTTTGTAAACCCATAAAGGGTATAAGATTGTTTTTGTAATATTTTTTTTTTTTATTTTTTTTGTTGTTTCGGACACTGGAAGAAGAAGAAACTCATTCATATGTTTTCAGAAGAAACAGAAGAAGCCAAAAAAAAAATGAAAATGTAATAAAAAAAAGGAGCAAAAGAAGATGAAAAAAAAAAGTGAAAGACAAAAAAAAGTAAAAGAAAATAAAGATGACAAAATTCGTCCATACTTTTGCCTTGCATAAAAGAACAAATTGTTGTTCTTTTTGCCATATATTAAGAACTATTTGGTGGGACCAATTATTCTTTTAAGTCAATTGCTTATTTTTAAAGATTTGATCCAATAACTTGAATGGCTATAGGACAATTATAGTGACAAAGGGCATGGTACAAGCAGCAGCTTATGGCGGCCGCTGCTATGGCAATAACGTGAAGATTGTTGTCCTAGGTGGGTTATGGTAACGAGGGAATTATTTTTTAAATTAAGAAGTTTAAATAAAAAAAACAATTCAAGAGTTTGATTATCTTGTAAAATATAATATGGGCCTAAAAAAAAAAGTTCTTAAGTTTAAATGTATAAAATTACAAAAAAAATGGATTGAGTTCGTTATGGACTTAAGAAGATCACGTGCAACTAAGTCTGCATGCCTGTATATTTTTATGTAATTTATTTACTTTTATTTTATGGGTTATAATTTAAAATCTTAGAGGACCGGGTCAAAGTTATATTAAATATTAATTTATATTATTTATTTATGTGATGAATTATGACATGATCATGCATAATTATATGTCATGCATTTGTACCCATTCATATTATTGTAATATAACATGCATACATACCATAATTTAAATTTAAATTTTGATGGCATATTATAATTAATAAGATTAAATTATTGGATTGATTAGCATGTTTAGAACTTATATAATTAATCAAATAATATGAAATTAGATTTAATAGTTAAATTGATAATTTCACATTATTCTATGTAACCTAAATTAAATAGTTTAATTTAGGATTACTTAGAACATTATTAATAAAATTGTTAATTTTATTATTTATAAAATTAAATAATTAATCCTGTAATTAAAAAAAAAATTAGGTTCGCCTAAATTGTTATGCCTATTTAATAGGAATAGTTAGACTAATGAACCTAGACCCAATAAGATTGGACTTTATTAGGATTAATTAACTATATTTAGTAATTTATTATATGAAATATAATAATTTGCTAAAGTTATAAAACATAAAGATGTTTTATAAATTATAAAAACACATAGTTAAAAATAGTGAGTGGGAGAGGGTACATGACAATGAACCCACTGGTCTCCATTATTAATACAACATCGTGAGATATAGGTGGCGCATCGCGACGCTTTTGATTTCGTCCTCCCTACGGAGGGTGTCCGTCTATTTCAATAGTAAGGTTGACTTCCTAGAGATAGGATTAAGTGATGTATTTCATAATTGACCGACCCTACGGCGCCATTTTTTGAGTTAAGTCATCTTAATCTGAAATAATGGGTTACACTCACAAAGATATAATTAAGAGGTTAATCATGTCTTGACCGAAATAAACGGTAGTTAATAGGTAAATAAAAATATGAGATATTTTGAAAATTTTCTATTAATTTGAGATAGTCTTATTTTTAATTTAAATTTAATATGACCTACCCTATAGCGGCATATTAATTGTTAAATTGAACTATCGTGGATTAGTATATATATTTATGTGTTTAAACAAATGCAGTCATGCATTATGTTTACTATTTCAAAAATCGTTATGATATTTATTCAAGTATTCTTAAAATTGCTTTATTTATTTATTTCAGCATCATGTCTGGAACAAACCCAATCATAGCCCTCTTAGCAAATGAAAAATTGATAGGTGATAACTTTGTAAAATATAAAAGCAATATGAATATTGTGTTGATCTGTGAGGACCAAAAGTTCATCCTTATGGAGGAGTGTCCTCCAGAACTTGTAGCCAATGCTCATCGTAATGTACGGGAGCAATATGAGAAGTGGATACAGGCCAATAATAAGGCCCGCTGCTATATGCTTGCCAGCATGAGCGATGTGCTTAGAATGAAGCACGAGCACTTGGAGATTGCACATGAGATATGAGACTCTCTCCAAGCGATGTTTGGCTAGCAGTCGAAACAAAACCGCCATTAAGCTACTCGTAGCTACATGAATGCTAAAATGAAAAAAATAGTTATGGTGCGTGAGCATGTTTTGAACATTATCAATTTAATGCATCAGGCAGAGATTTATGGAGCCACCATAGATGATAAAACTCAAGTCAGCATCATTCTGGAGTCTCTTACTCCAGCATTTTCGCAGTTCAAAACAAATTATATTATGAACAAGCTCTCATATAGTATGACTCAGCTACTTAATGAACTGCAAACTTTTGAGGCTATATCAGATAAGCTAGGCAAATGTTACTGAAGCTAAAAAGTCTTCCTCTAAGCAAAATAAAAAGAGGAAGAACATTGATGGTGGTTCAGGTTATGGAGGAAAGGCCAAGAAAGCCTTTAACCGCAGTAAGAGTAAAAAGAAGGACTCCAAAGTAAAGAAAGAAAAGTGTTTTCATTGCGAAGTCGAGAGGCATTGGAAGAGGAACTATAAAAAGTATCTCTTCGAGCTGAAGGAAAAGAACAAAGGTAAATATGATTTACTGGTTTTAGAAGCCTGTTTAGTGGAGGATGAAATTTCTCTTTGGATAATTGATTCATGAGCCACTAATCATGTTTGTTCTTCCTTGCAGATGTTTAGCTCTTCTAAGGAGCTCGCTGATGGGGACTTTACTATGCGGGTTGGCAATAGGGCGGTCGTTTCAGCTTTAGCAGTGGGAGTGGCTCGATTGAATTTTGGGAACAATTTTTTAATTTTAAATAATGTTTATTTTATTCCTGGATTCAGAAGGAATTTGATTTTTGTTTCTAAGTTGCATGAACAATTGTTTAATACGTCTTTTTATAATAATGAGATTATTATTCGTAAAAATGGTTTAGATATTTATCATGCAAAATTAGAAAATGGGCTTTATGTTTTAAGGCCCGATGAGCCCTCATTGCATAATTCTGAACTATTTAGAGTAGAATATCCTAAATCTACTAAAAGGCAAAAGTTTTCTCCTAATGATGACACGTATCTTTGGCATCTTAGGTTAGGTCATATTAATCTAGATAGGATAAACAGGTTATTAAAGAATGGTCCTTTAAGAGAGCTAAACGTTGGCACTCTTCCTGTATGTAAGTCTTGTCTAGAGGGTAAAATGACTAAAAGACCCTTTTCAGCTAAGGGTGAAAGAGCCAAAGAACCACTTCAGTTTGTACATACTAATGTTTGCGATCCATTAAATGTACAAGCAAAAGGCAGTTATGAATATTTTATCTTATTTATTGATGACTATTCAAGATACGGTTATGTTTACCTAATGCAAAGACAATCTGAGACTTTTATAAAGTTCAAAGAATTCTTAGCAGAAGCTGAAAAGCAAATAGGTAAAACTCTTAAGACCTTTCGATCCGATCGAGGTGGTGAATACCTTGACACAGGGTTCAAGGATCACCTATTGGAGCATGGGATTTTATCCCAACTCACAGCACCTGGAACACCACAGTACAATGATGTTGCAGAAAGGAGAAACAGAACCTTGCTAGATATGGTTAGGTCTATGATGAGCTACTCTTCACTACCGCCCTCATTTTGGGGTTATGTACTACAGACCGCGGTCTACATTTTGAATGTAGTACCTTCTAAATTTATCCAAAGTACACCCTTAGAGATGTGGAATGGTAGTAAACCTAGTTTACACTATTTTCGCATATGGGGGTGTCTGGCACATATGCTGAAAGGAAAGACTGGAAAGTTAGAACGACGAACAGAAGTTTGTCTGTTTGTAGGCTATTCTAAAGGCACAAGAGGAGGTTTGTTTTATTGTCCTTAAGAAAAGAAAGTGATTATATCAACAAATGCCACTTTTCTTGAAAATGATTATATATTAAACTACAAACCTCGCAGTAAGATTATACTGAAGGAAATGCTTTATGATCAGATCAGACCTTTACCAATGACAGTTAGTGAACGACAAAGTCAGGTAACCACTAATTATGATCAGAACACCTTGGAACCTCGACATAGTGGGAGGATAGTGAGACTACCTTCTCGTTACAGAGAGGAGGAAGAGGCACAAGTAGTTGTGTCCGACACAAGAGAAGACGATCCATTGACATATAGACATGCAATGAAAGATTCTGATAAAGAAAAATGGTAAGAAGCCATAAACCAAGAAATGGAGTCTATGTACTCCAATTCAGTCTGGGAACTTGTAGATCCACCTGAAGATGTCAGGCCCATTGGATGTAAATGGATCTTCAAGAAGAAAATAGGCGTGGATGGAAAAGTAGAGACTTTCAAAGCAAGACTAGTGGCAAAGGGTTATACCCAAAAAGAGGGAGTCGATTATGAGGAGACTTTCTCGCCAGTAGCCATGCTCAAATCCATTCGCATTCTCTTATCCATTGCTGTATGTCTCGATTATGGGATATGACAAATGAATGTCAAGACAACCTTTTTGAATGGCTATCTTGAAGAGAGCATCTACATGGTGCAACCAGAGGGGTTCGTGGCAGAAGGCCAGGAGCAGAAAATCTGTAAATTGCTCAAGTCTATTTATGGACTTAAGCAAGCTTCAAGGTCTTGGAACTTAAGATTTGATGAGACAATTAAATCTTATGGTTTCGATCAAAATGTTGATGAACCTTGTGTATACAAGTACATCAAGAACAAAAAAGTGGTTTTTCTAGTACTTTATGTGGATGACATTTTACTCATTGGGAATGATGTGGAAGCATTATCCAACATAAAGAGGTGGCTGGCCAAGAACTTCCAAATGAAGGATTTGGGAAAGGCAAGTTATGTCCTTGGGATCCAAATTATTCGGAATCGCAAGAACAGACTATTGGCACTGTCTCAGGCATCGTATATTGATAAAGTGCTTACGCGATTTGCAATGCAAAATTCCAAGAAAAGTCAATTACCGTATCGACATAGAATTGCTCTTTCTAAATAGCAGTGTCCTAAGATACCTCAGGAGGAAGAAGATATGAGACAGGTTCCCAATGCCTCAATAGTTGACAGCCTCATGTATGTTATGTTGTGCACGAGGCCTGACATTTGCTATGCAGTGGGAATAGTTAGTCATTATCAATCCAACCCTGGATTGGCTCACTGGATTGCGGTAAAGCACATTCTCAAGTATCTTCGGAGAATGAAAAACTATATACTTGTGTATTCGGGTAGAGACTTGAACCCCACTAGTTATATTGATTCTAATTTGGGTCAGTGTTTACTCTTGGTGGCGGAGCCATAGTCTAGAGAAGTGTAAAACAATCCAGTACTGTTGATTCAACCACAGAGGCTAAATACATAGTAGCTTGCGAAGCAGCTAAAGAAGCAGTATGGCTTAGGAAGTTCTTCATTGATCTGGAAGTTGTTCCAGACATGGATAAACCATTGACCCTTTACTGTGACAATAGTGGGGCAGTGGCAAATTCAAAGGAACCTGGGAGCCACAACAAAGCAAAGCATATAAAGAGAAAGTATCACTTGATTAGGAAAATAGTGCATAGAGGTGATGTGACAGTCATGAAGATAGCATCTGAAAATAATCTTGCAGACCCGTTCACCAAGACATTATCGACTAGGTCGTTTGAGAGTCATATGGAGGGCATGGGTTTAAGAGACATGTCTCACATGCTTTAGGACAAGTGGGAGATTGTTAGGGATAATGTCCTAAAAGCATGTACTTGTATTGTTTTTATAAAATTAATAAAATTGCAATTTTATATTTGATGAGTGTTCATAATTTTATGATATAAAATATCAAAAAATCCCTTGTTTATTTATGTAATCATAAATTTAGTATATAATTGTTATACACAAGAGGGTTAAAGTTATGGATAATAAATAGAAAAAGTCTGTAAGAAATCAATTCGTTTGGGATTTTTAATTAAATATTATTAGTGCAGTCCGCAAACATTTAAAATGTAGTAATCTTATACGGATCACTAATGTAGTGACATTTTGGTGGAGGCACTATATATAATATAATTATATAGGACTGAACCAGATGTAGTTTGAATTCTTATATAAAATACCATTGTTAATTAAGAATTCAAATAACGTCAACCGATGATCATATGCTGATTAACCTTAATCATGAGTGATCATAAACTCCTGTTTGTGTCATTATGTCATTTGAAATACTCGTTATGGTTTGTTTAAAGAACAGACTAAAAACTTATATTTTGGTGGCATTGTGAGATAAACGGTTGGGAATATAATTTACAGATATGGAATCCATTCATTCCTAATGGAAGTTAGAAAGAAGGTTCTCTTAAGGGTTAATTCTAGAACTAAATGGTTGGAGCGCTCAATTTGTAATAATATTACAAATTAACTGTTCACTGGTGAATTAATGGTACTTAAGGATAAAGAAATAATTAGAGGGGTAAAACGGTAATCAATCTAGCTCTAATTATGAACCATCTATGGAGGGTTAAATTGCATGTAGTTATTAAATCAATGGACTGCTCTAAGTTTTCTGAGTAAATTATATCTACAATTTTAAGAGTGTAATTCCAGGTTTTTAGTGGAATAACACTGGAATTAATAAATTAAATTAATTAATTATTTAAAATTTATTGGAGCTTTAAATTGTAGGCCTATAGGTCCCCAATGCCACCTCTTTTGTTATTACAGTGAACAAATAAAAATAATTGTTTTATTACACAAATTGTTTGTGTCCAAAAAACAAATTTAGTTTTCAAATACGTATAGTTTATATTTGGATAAAATTAATTAATTAAGAATTAATTAATATAGATAAGATCTTATCCAAATATAATTAAATATTTAATTTAAGAAATTAAATAAATAAAATCTTAAGGATAATTTTTGAAATTATCAAAAAGATTTTAATTTTAATTTTAATTTTAGTATTTTTCTTTTATTAAAAGACTAATAATGCTCAAATGTTAGGTATTATACGTTAACCACAAAGAGTAGGACTCTATGTGATTTATATGAATTAGGTCTCTTTTTAAAAGATAATAATTTAATTAGTAAATGTTATTAATTAAATTATTATTTTAAAAATAATAAGACTAGTTTAAATAAAACACAATACACATATGTGAAAAACGAAAGATATGTATTTTTTTCTTTGAGAAGAAAAATAAAAAAAAGAAACCCACTCTTCCTCTTACTGTAAAACAAGAGGCTTGGTTTGGAATCCTTTGGTATAAAAAAACTCTGCGTGAATTCAAGGTATGTTCTTATTAAATTTTATTTACTTTAATATTAAATTCATATATTCATAAGATCCTTAAATAAAAAGTGTTTTTATTTAATGAAAACAAAGATTATAGAAGTTTTTGTTTTCTATTCCGCTGCATTATGAATGTCATAACAATAAAACCTTCCAACAGAATTCACTGGTACGTTATTGTTGTTATAGGTAGAAATTTGCAATTCTTCTCTGAGTGCGGACTCTTATAGTGACATTGTTCACCAATGTCGACTTGTTGTAAGTATAAATACGCCATATTGTAAAGAAAATTTGGTACATTGTTGTAAATTAATGAATTATAAAAAGTATTTTAAGTAACATTGGTTTGTCATATTCTTTTTGTTGTTAGCATCATTGGACTTTGTACTGTGAGACGAGATTCGTCAACTAGTTAGGCCACAATTCATATCCTGACGTTTCTCATAGTGCCTAATAAATTCCTGCCAACGTATCCAAATGGCTTTGATTATAGAGTTTTTGTTATAATTGTCATGGAAAATGATGGAGACATGATGTATCACTCTTACAAGGTAATTAAATTGAGTTTACATTGATGCACAGAGTTGAAAATAATGAATTTGCAGAGAGTTGTAATATTGAATTGTATTGCGAATGTAACAGTGTTTTCTATATTACAATGAGATCATTGTCTCGAGTATATATACATGAAAATAATACACTTTTGAGCTTAGCTTATGGAAAACATGCCCCTACAATCTTGCTTTCTGTTTTGTACTAGACTCAATGTTGGCCATTGGATTGTTAATTGGTGTACCATTGCGTTTAGGATCTTGACAGCACCTTGAATCAATTACGGTCATCGGATCATCCCTTGCTGTACCAGTTTGTCCCATTGTGCTCGAGTCATTTTCCTGCAATGTTGTAACTTTGCTGTGTCATTTGTTTGCTAGCAGCAGGGGTGTTGCTCAGCTGGCAGGCCATCTGACATGGCTCTCGGGAGTTTATTTCATTTGTTTCAACATAGAGCAGTAGTGAAGTACGTGCCATGTTACAGATACGAGAGTCTTTAACATGCATATCGCATATAATTCCTTCACTATATACTATTGCGGCACGATTCAGATGGTATAAGGTTCAGATTAACACTGCAGTTGGCACTGGAATATGTTAAAGGGTGTTGTGGCAGAACGTGCTGGCCACTATTATCAACTCGAGGACGGTAATGTCAACAATGGGAAGCGAAAAGATGCACAACGGGGCGGAAAAAGCCTAGACCTTACTAGGATCAAGAGGCATAAGTGAGGTATTCTTTAGAATGTAAAATTTTTGCATCACATACTAATCATGAATAAATTGGTTGTACGGGGAGTCTAGCCATGACTGCAGAACCTACTATGCAATATTGTTCTTTGTGCAAGCGTACTTCTAAATAACAAATATATAAAAGTTGTGTCAATATGATTTTATGTAAATGGAATGTGGCATGGGTTCTAAAAGTTGGTGAAGGAAACAATGTTGGTATCTTATGGTTTCATCCTAGTAACAACTGGTACAAGTGGATATGGGAAAATGCATTTTGTTCTATGTTGTGTGGATGATAGTTGCTTTGTTCGGTATGCATTTACTTGGTCAGCACACAATGTTGTTAATATAATAATGTTCAGTGAAATACACACAGGGACAAGGAGATGAAAAACAAATTGAATAAAGTTATGTGAAGTATGAGACACGACGGGGTGAAATCAAATGTTGTGAATGTTCTACTTGACCTAATGTGTTAAGTCCATGGGAGATAAACTTCTCTGCGTTTGGTGGTTTAACGCTAACCAAAGCCCAAGCATAAATCTCCAAGTTTGGTGGTTTAGCTCAAACGAGGCCCATGGACACATTGTTACGAAACTCTATTTTAACAACTTAACATGCATCATATAATTCATAGAAATTAGATTGGAGTTCAAACAATAAAATTAGATTGGAGTGGAACTCTTATATACATAGCGAACACGTTCGTATTACCATAAGGACATTGAATGTAAATTAAGATGCATAGGTGTGTCAACAATTTGGTTTCCACTTAGTGCAGTTAATGGTGAGAAATCATCATCATATCTAACAGAATTGACAACGTGCTTCAAAGATAGGTGAGCCGTTGGGTGGGGATCACTGCAAGTTCAAAGGTTTTTGAATTATGGCGGACATTGTCATAACGCAACCACGAGTGGATTGTAAAGCTGACAAGCCCTGCAAATTATCAGTGCGGTCACCAACATTATAAGATATAAATGTGGATTCGTCGGGCACTTATCCAATGTATCCTCGGTTGTTAGGGTGACATACTTGCATGTTCATTTTGTGTGTTCAACCTTCTAGCATTTGCCACATTGCCTCCTTAGATACGCCATTTCTGGTCTTCTTCGGAGCCCCTTTGATGAGTACGTACGATGACCGGATCTTGGACCACAATTCTACCTCTTGAAATTGTTTGCGGACAATTATCACCGCTGTCCATGTCCTGTAACCCAATGTCAACTTGTGAAAGTCGATTATGACCTCGTTATACGCCTGAAAACTTCGTGCTGCATAATACATCACCTTCTTGGATGCAGCAGCAACTGCTCCTAATCTAGCAGCCACTCCCATTGTCATGTTTAATTCATCTTGTCCACTTGGTCGTAATCCCATGTCCAACTTAACATTTTTCTTCCCCCATTATCATTCCATCTAGTATTTGTGCAAGGTTTTTTGACTTCATAAAAGTGAACGAATGACTGCAGCGTAGGCCCATGCTTTTGCTGTACAAGTAGGAGCATGCTATGTCTTTCGTGTGGACATTAAAATTTATTCGCCACCTGGTAGCATTATCCCCGTACTATCTTACAATGCCTTTGGTTAACATCAAACAATCATTTGTCAATAGTCATCAACCTTTCTTCATTTATCTGTTCCCTGAGGAGTTTGAACACATTCTTTGTACATAACCTAGATGTCACAGGTGGGTGATCAAGACGGGGGCGCCATTTATAGAGTCAAAGTCATCACGTGCCTTTATATTTCTCTGTTTGTCCAACATCCTCTCAATTTGCATAACAAATTCATAAAGACGTAATTTCTTATTGACGTACCAATTCAAAAAGGCATTCATGCTTTCAGACTGTTGTGTGCTTCTCATGTCTGCGAAGAATTAACTATAGAGGAACATTTCTGCCCACAACTGGTGATCATCGTACATCTTCTTAACCCATTCGTTGGGCGGATGTTAAATTTATCAACTATGGTATTCCACATGACGTCAAATATGTTCCTTAAACTTTTGAGCGAACATGCACTCCTTGAACTCCAGAATGAAGTTGCTATCAAAGAAGTTAGCTTGAGATTTCCTCTCCAAATGCCAGCAGCAAAGTCTGTAACAGAGTCAGGTAGTACCTTGTTTTTATGGCATTTTGCATGGCTTTGTCGCTATTAGTAATAATTGTGTTCAGTTTCTTATCTTCCACTGCCTCTATAAACGTGTATTTATGCTCTATTTCAGCATGTTCAAACGTAAAAAAATAATTTCAAGTATATAATGAAATAACGAAGTAATTAACACTAAATTAAAGGAAAAAAGCGAAAGAAAACACACAATTTACGTGGTTTGACAATTTGTATACGTTTATGTCAGATCGAGGTCTCACTTTTTTTATTTTGAATCACCAAAGTAATTACAAATATGCCTTTTACAATAAAGAACACTCTTTAAAATCGCATTCACAAAGAATACAATTTTATATCTATTATAGTTTAGAGGTTTTTCTCACTAAAAATTACTAAAATCACTAAGTTTTACAAAGATATATTTACAAGCAAATAAAGAGTTTTTATATAGGCTTAGGACAACCTAGGAAAATCCTAAATCGAGTAAAAATTAAATTGGGGAGTCCTAAAGCACTTAGAAGAAGTTTTCAAAACAGGAAACCTAATTCTCGCATTTGCACCGCGACACCAGCAACTTAACGACTCAGCGCCGGTGCGCTGTAATCTCGAGTCTGGAGTGCCTGGCGTCTCAGCGCCCAGACCTAGGCAGAGCCATTTTTATTTCTTCGTCTCTTTTCGTTTCCTTTTTACTTCCTCGCCTACCCTATGCACTTGACTTGCTCTCTAAATCATATTACATTGAATTTCAATCAATATTCTCACAAATCATCTCCTTGATTCAAGATCATCCATAAGGCATATAAGATCTCTGATCTCCATATTTTTAGTCATTATCACATAGTAGTGACTCTGGTTAAGTCTTTACATAGGACAAACTTAACCGATGGCAGTTGCATAGTCAACATAATAGCAGAATTTTCAAAAGACACTATCTTTGTTAGACTAATCTCGGTACTCTGGATAATCTATCGAATGTAATGGAGCCGCACATTAATATGTTTAGACCTCTCTTGAAATACTTAATGCATGCTTAGGTGTATGACACTCTGGCTATCACAATATAAACCGGTGTTAACTTCTTTAATAGCAATTACCTCCACGCATATGCCTCTTAACCACACAGCTTCCTTAATAGCTTCTCCAATAACTATATACTCCACCACTATGGTAGATAGTGCAACCACATATTGTAGAATTAATCTCCAACACACACTATACCCAAACACCGTGAATATGTAACCCGTTAACGATCTTCTCTTTCTCTTGTCTAGATCACTTGCGTAATCTGAGTTGACGTATTCTCTTACTATTTCATTCTAATTCTCAGCTCTTTTATAAACCAATTTATGATCCAACATTCCTTTGAGATATCTCAAAATTCACTTCACTGCAAGCTAGTAATCTTTACCTAGATTTGTTATGTATCTACTCACCACACTTACAGCCTATGCTATGTCTGGTCTCGTGCAAACCATCACATACATGACGCTCCCCACAGTACTTGCATACGATACTTTACTCATCTACAGTTTTTCCTCTTCGGATGTTAACGGTTGTGCTGCTAAAGGTTTAAAATGTACGGCCAAATAAGTGGAGACGGCTTTGCATTGGTCATACCAAAATTCTCTAGGATCTTGAGTATATATCGTTGTTGTGATAAGAAGATAACATATCTTCTTTCCCTCACAATATCCATACCCAATTTCTTCTTTGCTACTCTTAAATCCTTCATTTCAAACTTGACATTTAACTGCTTCTTAAGTTTCTGTATTTCTTTCATATTTCTACATACGATCAACATGTCATTTACATATAGAAGTAAATACATTATTCCATAACTCAAGCTCTTAAAGTACACGCATCCGTCATACTTGGTACTACTAAACCCACAAGTCATCATAAACTCGTCAAATCTCATATACCACTGTTTAAATGATTGCTTCAACCCATATAATGACTTATTTAGCAAACAAGCATCCTCTTCTTTTTTGAACTCTACAAACCCTTACGATTGTGCCATGTAAATCATCTTCTCAAGCTCTCTATGCAGAAAAGCTGTCTTTATATCCATCTGCTCTAGATGTAAATCAAGTTTGCACACATGGCTAACAAAATCCTAATGGATGTGTGCTTGTTAACTGGAGAAAAAATCTTATAAAAGCCTACTCCCTCTTTTTGAGTAAAACTTAGCGCAACTAGCATAACTTTGAATCTTGTAGGCTATATCTCTGTTATCTCTTTCTTAACCTTATACACCTACTTGCACTCCACTAGTTTATTTTGAATTCTCTCTACCAACTCTCATGCATTATTCTTCCATAGAGAACTAATCTCTTTTTTCATGGCTTGCTACCATTTATCACTATTTTCACTCTTTATAGCCTCACCATATATGTTAGGCTCATCAAATTCAATAGTGTAAACATAATTAAAAGCATGAGCAACCATATCTACTTATGCATACCTGATTAACGGGTTAATCATTCTCCTTAACCTGTCTCTGGCTAACTGGTACTTTTCAAGTTCTATCTTAAGAGTCCTAGTTTTTTTTTTTGGTAGACGTAGAAGAACTCGCCGGTATCTTTGGCTCAATATCAAGGACCTTCTTATTGAAGTACTGATCTGGGGGCATATTAAATCTATACTCAAGCTTTACTTCAACATCAATTGACTCAGGTACTATATCTTTCTTAAGCATAAGTTATTTTTTCTCATTTTTTTTAGGAGGCTTTCAACATCTCTACCTCATCGAACATTACATGACAGCTTATAATACTCCTTGGTGGTGTCGAATCTCTACACCACACCTTGTATTTTTTAACACCTTTAGGATACCCTATGAATATCCCTTGATAGCTATAGGTTTCAATTTTTCCTCCTTCACGTGAACAAAGGCTGGGCAACCAAATATTTTAAGGTGGTCATACTTGGGAGGGCTACTAGACCATTTCTATTATATGGACTTCTATTAATAAAATAAACTACAATCATCACAACTTCACCCCAAAACACCTTAGACATCTTTGCATTGGTAAGTATGCATCTAACTCTTTCAAGTAGAGTCTTATTCATCCTCTCAGCTACACCATTCTGGTGTGGTGCTGATCTCACAGTTCTATATCTTGCAATCCCATATTTGGCACAAAACTCAACAAACTCTCTATTGACAAACTCAAGGCAATTATTAGTCCTTAGTCTCTTTACCCTTTTACTAGTCAAATTCTCAATAAGAGCTTTTCAATTCTTGAACTTATCAAACACTTAATTCTTATTCTTCAACACATAGACCCACAGATTTCTTGAATAGTCATCAATAAAACTGAGGAAATACCTAGCTCTACTAAAAGTTACTGTTGGCACTGATCCCTGAAGATTCGAGTGTATGTAGTCAAGAATCCCCTTAGTCTTGTGCTCGTTGGTACTAGACCTTACTCTATATGCTTTTCTAGCACACAATGCTCACAAAATTCTAATGATGGAAGTTATCCTCACCAAACACCTTTTGAGTAAATAACTCATTCAAGTTTCTATCACATAAGTGTGCTAGTCTAAGATACCACAACTTGGTTTGTATATTCTCATCATCTATAAAGAATAATGGAGAACCACTCATAACCTCTCTCTTCAGAACATAAACACATTTGCGCTTCTTACCTCTCATTACAACCATAGAACCCTTTAATACTCTCCAAACCCTTCTGTCAATCTTGATGGAGCACTCATTCTAATCTAAAGTTTGTAGTAAGATCAAGTTTCTCTAGAGGTCAAGAATATACCTAATGTCTGAAAACTCTTTCACTCACCCATCATGCATCTTTAGTTTGATACTATAAATTCTCATCACTTGACAAGAAATGTCATTACCTATTAACACCTTAGTACCACTAATATACTAGAAAGTTACAAACTATGACTTCTACGGGCATATATAAAAAGTACAACAAGAATCTGGACCCAATGTTCAGTATTTTTACTATCAGTAGTGGCTAGAGTCTCTATGCTGTCAAAACTATCATCATAGGCAAATGCATCATCCACTATCTTCTTGTCTTGTGCTTTTTTCTTCGGATAATCTTTTATGAAGTGCCCATCTTTCTTGCAGAAATAACATTTCCTAAAAGTCCTGAATGTCGATCTTAAGCCCTTTTGTTTTTCTATCTCTATGTGAAGACCTTCCTCTTATAGATAAACCTTCAGCATTGCCCTCAATTTGCTTTTCTAATAGCTTTGAATTTACATCACTTATTGTTAAACTCTCTGTCATATAGTAACATATCAACAATGCTTTCATAACTTTTGGGAAGCGAACTTAATAGGATGATTGTCTTATCTTCATCTTCTATCTTTATATTAATAGATTCAAGATCAATGATGATCTTATTGAAAGCGTCTATATAGTCTTTCATCGGTATCCCCTCTTATATGGACAATTGATATAGCTTCTTCTTTATATGCAACCTCTTGGCCAATGACTTCTATGTGTAAAGAGAATCAAGCTTCTTCCAAAGACCAATTACTGTACTTTCACCTGTTACTTCCCCTTAAGACTTCATCGCTCAATGACAGAACAATTAGCCTGTAAACTCTTTCGTGAATGTATTTTCTTTCTACTTCAGCCTTAGATAACTCTAGCGTCTTCTCTTATTCACTAGATGAAGCTGCAGTCTCTTCTAATGCCGAGCCTATTCATAAGCTCACCTATAAAGCTTTCATCTTAAGCTTTTACATAGTCAAGTCATTCTTTTTATTGAATTTTTCTACCTTATAGTTGGGTATGGTCATAGTTTGTTGAAGCGAAAGCATTAATCCCAAGTATATAATGTAATAACAAAGCAATTAACAATAAACTAGAGAGAAAAGTAAAAGAAAACACACACAATTTACATGGTTCAGTAACTTGCCTATGCCTACGGCAGATCGAGATCTCACTTCTTTTATTATGAATCACCAAAGCAATTACAAAGTTTGCATTTTAAAAGAAAGAACAAGAAGTCTCACAAAAAAAAAACACTCTCTAAAATCATACCCACAAAGAACACAATTTTATCTCTCTTGTAGTGTAGGGATTTCTCTCACTAAGAATCACTAAGTTCACTAAGTTTCACAAACATTTGCAAAGATGTACTTACAAGCTAATAAAGAGCCTTTATATAAGCTTAGGACGACCTACGAAAATCCTAAACCGAGTGAGAATTAGATTGAGAAGTCTTAGAATACTTAAGAGATGTTTTCAAAACGGGAAACCTGATTCCCCTCATTAACATTGTGGTGTTGGTTTTCTGGTGTCGTAGCACCAATAACTTAATACCTCAACGTCGTTTTACTGTGCTCTCGAGTTTGGAGTGCCTCATGCCTAGCACTATGATGCCCATACCTAGGTAGCTCCACCTTTGTTTCTTTGCCTCATTTCGCATTCTTTTCACTTTCTCATGCACTCTACATATTTGGTTTGTTCTCCAAATCATATTACAATAATTTTTAATCAACTTTCTAATGCAGCCAATAACAACGTAAAGCTAAAAATTGTCATTCGCCTATGATGGTTCACTTTAACCATTAACACGATGGACTTCTTGTATGTGTTTTTCTAATAGGTCGAATCAAAAGTGAGAGCATCACCAAAGAAGTAATAATTGGTCTGTGAACCACAATTGTACTAGTACAAATCAACCAGTCTTTGTTTAGAATTTGTGGTTTACTTATAAAAGAAACTGAGGTTTGTAAATTTTTCCCTTCTTGTAAGAGAAACATATTTCTTTATTTGTGTTAAGAATTAATTTCATAAGTTCTTCCTTGTGTAACCCACGTCGCGGTACCCTCCAGTTCGATTGACCATCAAGTCATGTATCTAAACTGCTTACATACTCACTCGTATAAGGAAAGTCACTACATCCACTTCAAAACTTGTCATGTACTAATGCCATCGAAGAAATTGAACATGACTCTTGGTAGAGTGATTATGTATGTGCTCTGAAACAAATTCAATAGCCATTCATGAACATGACTCTTGGTAGAGTGATTGTGTATGTGCTCTGAAACAAATTCAATAACTATTCATTTCCCTCGACGAATATTGGCGCACTCTGAAAGCCACATGTAAATCAGTTCTCATTATTGTATTGGAAAGTCAAATTCTCTAGGGACTATATAGATATTTATCAGATTGATATCCCTAATTAGAGCATACCCACCTTTTAACAATCAGTTTACCCGATGTATTCCTTCCCATGATGTTCCTCCTTATGCTGAAACCTATTATCCTTGAGTAGTAAGTGTAGAATTGTTCTGGCTCATCTCAAGTCTTGAAAATCCTTCCCACTACATCCATTTTCTATAAATTAATTTTAGGAGAAACATCACATGCGACTTGGGAAGATGGAGAATGATTGACATGTTACGATGTTCCCTGGTCTATGCAAACTGTAGAGGTACCACATAGACTAGAGACACTATTTGTTCCATATGAAATAGTCTTACCTCCTCTCAATTGACTACATAAACCCAAATCATCAAGGTTTTTGACATGAAAATCATGACAAGTAAAAACCCACAAAACAGGTTCCCAAAAGGCCCTAGTGAAATGGGCTATTATTATTGTTGGGATTTATGTTTACATGTCATCCCATTATGTATAAATATATAATGATAGTATTTATACAATTATCATTTCTAATAAAATCGTTAATATTATTTATTATTAAATGGTAAGATGCTTGCAACGTTTCTAACATTGTATGATCTGAAGGAGTTTAGATCTGGTCCAAAAGAGTTTAGATCAATGCTAAGAGTTAGCAACACTAATAATTAAAAGTGCTCAGAGTTAGCAAGTTCATAAAGTTAGTGAAGTCTAAGGAGTTAAAGCCTTGTCTGAAATAGTACAATGACCTGAGAATATATTAGTAATGATATAGCTGTAAAGAGTTGCAGATAGTGTTAAAGATAGAGCTAGAAATATCATTATGCAAGTATGTTTTCAAACACTATATTCCCAATCTAATTTTATCGATGCGGGTCTATCAGTGAAAACCTTTAATGTAAACTAGTATATATCTATATCTGAATGGTCTAGATGGTTAGTCTTAGTAAACCATAAGCTTAGTGGAAGCTCGTATAGAGATGCAAGTATTCAGTAAGGACTGGATATTGAACAAATTCACGAGGACCTCTAATAGACATTTCATAAAGCCGTCAATAAAAAATCTTCCGAGTTGAGTAGTATTTATGGTCCTTTGACCTAAGTGCCACGGTGGGCTTGTGAATGATCTACTATGCTTTGGTTTCACATATGTCAATATTTTTATGGTCTGACCACTTGGTGTCGCTGGGTATGGTCTGATGCTCATGGAGTCTGGTCTATGTAGATATGAGATCCATCAGCTCATATGAATGAGTTGTATATCCTGATGCTCTGAGATTGTATTTCAAAAAATCTTGTGGCCACAAGTATAAACCTCAAAAAATATATTCCGTAGGAATAAACAATATCACAAAAGTGTTTATGGATATTGTTTAACGAAATATAAATCTAGAGATAAGTTCATGGTTGAGAAAATAGAGATTTGATGGTGATGATCTATATCTCTGCTCTTCAAGGATATAAATGATGGAAGGATTATGCGAATATGCAATAACCTCAACTTGCATGGTCTAACATGCTGATTTGTAATATCCATAACGTATGTGTGGGCATCATTCACGGATGTATAGAGGAGCTCCATATGACAAATTAGGTGTGGACTTAGAGAGTCTCACAATATGAAGTGTACTCGTTGCGCACTAGAGTAGCGGATTGGATTGAATAATTCGATCTGATAAATTTAGCAAAATAAAATGATTATTTTGGGATCTCTCGGGATGTGCATTTGTCAAGACTTAATTGTTAAATACATCATTTAATTAGTTAACAATAATTGTTAACCAATAGGATGGTGACAAATGGAAAAATCTAAGCCCTTCATTTTGTATCATGATATATTAATAAAATAATACAAAGAGTTTTTCCATTTATTTTATAATATTATTATATACTTTTAATCCACTAAACATTATTATATAATTTAGTTACATTAATTTTGTTTAATAGAATTAAATAATATGCTATTATGAATGGTGGAGACATATTTTATTTAATGATATTATTGTAGGCCATTAAATGAATTTGTATTCATTTGATTCATTGTAGTGGCCGACCATATCTAAGCTAATGAATGAAGCACTTCCTTTAATTATTGTTAATGTTTTAAGCATTAAGGAAGTGGAGGGACCTAGACTTATAAATAATGATATTAAGTAAAGCATTAGTAATTGATTATCATTTTCTACAACTACCAAAAAGGATGAAGGCATATTCATTCTTGTGAGAATGAATCATTCGGCCAAGTTAAGAAATTGAGATGAGGGAGAGTAAAACACTTTGTCTTGTTTTTCATTTCAATGAGTTGAGAGATTAATGTGTGAAATTTTCTTTGAGTTTTTTTTTTCTCATCCTACACACTTGGATAATTCAGCAAAGACAGAGAATTTATGGTTGTTGTGTTAGTAAAGTGTTACTAACAAGAACAAAAGAAAACTTCATCTTCTTCTCCTTTCATGGATGGCTAAATCATATTCATATTTATGAAACAAGTATATGTATTCAAAGAGTTTGAATACAAGTTACTGGAGATTCTAAAGCTACCATTCTAGCACCTATCTCAATAGCACCATATAAAATGGCTCCAGTAGAATTAAAGGAACTTAAAGTTCAGTTACAAGAGTTAGTGGATAAGGGGTTTGTTAGACCTAGTGTATCTCTAGAGGGAGCTTCGATTTTATTTGTTAAAAAGAAGGATGGAACATTCAGGCTTTGTATTGATTATCAACAATTAAACAAAGTCACAGTACGCAACAAGTACCCACTCCTACGTATTGATGACTTATTTGATCAATTCCAAGGCACTAAGGTCTTCTCTAAAATAGATCTACGCTCAGGTTATCATCAACTCAGGATTAAGGAAGTTGATATTCCTAAGATTACTTTTAGAATGCATTATGGACACTATAAGTTTTTGGTGATGCAATTCGAGTTGACGAATGCCCCAACAACCTTTATAGACTTAATGAATTTGGTGTTTCGTCCTTACCTTGATCAATTTGTAATTATGTTTATTGATGATATCTTGGTATATTCTTAAAGTAAAGAGGAGCATACATAGCATTTAAGGCTTATCTTATATATATTAAAAGATAAGCAGCTTTATTCCAAGTTCAACAAATATGAGTTTTGGCTTGATAGGGTTGTATTTTTAAGCTATGTGATATCAACTGAGGGCATTTATGTTGACCCCTAGAAAATTGAAGCAGTGGTGAATTAGGAATGACCTACTAATGTAACCGAGATTATGAGTTTTCTTGGCTTGGTTGGTTACTATTGTAGGTTCGTAGAAGATTTCTCTAAGATAGCTAGCCCATTGACATAGTTAACCCGAAAGGATGTTAAGTTTGTGTGGAATGAAGATTGTGAAAAGAGATTTTAAGAACTCAAGGCACGATTAACTTTAGCACCAGTACTTACTTTTTCATCTGGTAATGAGGGGTTTGTACTATATAGCGATGCTTCTAGATAAGGGTTAGGTTGTGTGTTAATGTAACATGGTAAGGTAATGGCCTATGCTTCTATACAACTTAAGAAGCATGAGCTAAACTACCCAACACATGATTTGGAGATTGCAACTGTAGTATTTGCACTTAAGACTTTGAGGCATTACTTATATAGAGTAACTTGACAGATTTTTACTGATCACAAGAATCTTAAGTATCTACCTACTCAAAATGACTTAAACTTGAGACAAAGGAGATTGATTGAGTTGATCAAGGACTATGAGTGTACCATTAACTACTACCCAGGCAAGGCAAACGTGGTAGCTAATGTACTTAATAGAAAATCCTATTGTTCTATTGCTCATTTGAGAGTGACACAGATACCCTTGATGATTAAGTTGAGATCTCTAGGAGTTCAGCTAGCAGTTTCTGATTCTAAAGCATTGATGGTGAGTTTTCAGGTCAGGCCTACCATAATTGATAGAGTTCGTGATATGCAAGCTCATAACCCTCAGTTAGTGAAGTTGATTAATGATGTGAAAAAGGGTTTGCAAGCTGATTTCATGGTGAGAGATGATGGGACCCAAAACATGGGTAGTAGACTTTGTGTAGTCAATATAGAAGATTTAAAAAAGAAGATCATGGAGAAAGCTCACTGTTCAGTCTATGTCATGCATTCGGGTAGTATGAAGATGTGTCGTACATTGAAAGATAATTATTAGTGGCAGGATATGAAGAGAGAGATTACTAAGTTTGTTTTGCAGTGTTTAGTTTGTCAGCAGATTAAGGCTGAGCACCAGAGGCCTGTAAGACTTTCTCAGCCCCTTCCCACTCTTGAGTAGAAATGAGAACATATTACTATGGACGTTGTGACAGGGCTTCCACATACTCAGATGGGTTATGACAATGTATGGGTGATTGTCGATCAACTCATGAAGTTTGCTCACTTTTTTCCTATCAAAGCTACTTTTTCACTTGTTAGGTTGGCTAGTATTTATGTGGCTGAGATAGTATGTCTTTATGAAGCATCTGTATCCATAGTTTCGGATAAAAATTCATGTTTTACATCTAAATTTTAGCCCAACTTAAAGTAGGCATTAGTCATAAGGTTGAATTTTAGTACTGTTTTTCATCCCTAAACAATAGACAATCAGAGCATACTATACAAACCTTGGAAGACATGATACGAGCTTATGTGATTGGGTTAAAAGGTTATTGGAATGCTTACTTACTTTTGATAGAGTTTGCCTATAATAATAATTACCAGGCTAGTATTGAGATGGCTTCATATGAAACTTTGTATAGAAGGAAATGTAGAACTCCAATTTATTGGGATGAAGTTGGCGAAAAAAGATTATTAGGTTAAGAATTAGTGCAAGATGCTAGTGAGAAAATAAATATTATTCGAGAGAAGATGAAAATAGCTTGAGATAGACAGAAGAATTATGCTGACAAGCGCAGGAAAAATCTGGAATTTAATGTTAGAGACCGAGTGTTTCTTCGAATCTCTCCTTGAAAAGGTTTTGTTTGCTTTGGGAAGCATGGTAAGCTAAGTCCATGGTACATTGGTCTATATGAGATTGATGAACACATTAAAATGAATATTTATTAAGAGATTTAGTCACCATTTAATATCACTAATTTTATCATTTTTGTATTTTTAGGCTTGAAATAATGTATTGTCCTTAAATTGTGATTAATGAATGTTATTTGCACAGGTTTAGGTAAAATGGATGTAACACTCAATGTAGAAATCAAAATGAAGAAATTCTTGAACTTAGAGTAACATGACTCAATCTTACACAAACTTGAAGAATAATTAAAAAGTCAAATCTAATGTGTTATGGGCAAAAAATTGAGATACAACAGAATTGGGTTACAATTTTTGCTCAGCTTGACCTACCTCAAGTATTTGGACCATATTTCACAAAATTTGTACCCAATTTGTATAATTCTTAAATGTTTGAAATACTGACTCAATCAAAAATAACTCTTATGTTTATAGTAAACTCCAAATAAGCCATTATCATGGATCAAATTGTAATGCAAATTGGTAAAAGGGTTTTGGCCGAAATCTTACACACCTTTGGCATTTTGCCCATATCTCATTGGATACTCATCCAAATTGCATAAACATAGTTGATATGGAAAGAAAAGACAAAATACAACTTTCATGTGTTCCAAAAGGCTACATCGATCATTTACATTATCAGAAATGTGTTGTAAATAAGTGAACAAATGGTTGGCCTAAATTATTAAAGATTGAAGTCATACTAAACATGTTTGCATTCATTGCCTATATAAGGACACTCTTATGACATTTTCAATACTTGAAAATTCTCTCATATTTCTTTTCTTTAACATACATTGTAAGCTAGGCTAGAGTTATTGGCAAGGCTAGGAAATCAACTTTTATGTGTAATAAATTTACTTTTATACTTTGATTCTTTGTCAAGAGTTACAAATGTTTATAAGTTTGCTTGTCTAAACTCTTATCTAAACAAAGGTTATAATTCTCATGTTTCATATATTTTTAGTCATGCTTTGTTTATGTGATTCTTGTTGAATTATTATTGTTACTGGTTACATTGTTTTATATGTTACGCTTTTACTATAATATTATCAATTGATATATTGTCAATCTTAAATAACATGTAAAGACAAGAATTGTTTGATATTCAAGTTGATATTTTACTACAAGATTGTCAAAATGATATATGTTTTTATCTTAGATAACTTGTATAAATGAACATAGTTTGTGTTAATGTTTACAAAGAGTTTAGTCATATCAAATACATGTATTATCAAATGTGTCATATTTTACATATCTTTCGATTGATTGTTTAGGGTGTGAACCTTTCAATTGAGTTAAAAACATTGAATCAAAGTATAGAATAGATTTACGAAGCATAATTGAAATCTCGAAGCCTTGCTTACATCATCATAAGACTTTTTCCTTAATTCATATACAATTCTATCTCATCCACATAAACTAATTAATTAATTTTCTCCTTTGTTACTACTTTAATATTTTCACTCCACTAGACTATTTTACCAAAAGTTTACTCGTGGGATTGACATCTTAATCTATATTGTGATAGCCGCATTACATTTTGAGTGAAAATAAAATTTGGCGTCGTTGTCGGGGAGGCACACTAAGCGACAGTAGGTTACGTTTATCAATGCTAAAGTGGTAACTTTGTACATTTTCTTTTCTTTATAAAATTTTAGATTTTAAAGTTATTTCCTTTATTGTAATTTATTTTATTGTTCATAGTTGGTTCTACCACCTAATTTAATTTGTTGTCTTCTCGTATTTTTATTTTATTTTTATGGTTGGTTCTACTGCCTAACTTAGTTCATTTTCTTTTATTTATTTATTGTACTTTGCACTTTTTTTTAATTTATTTATTACACTTTATTTCTTTAGTTAATTTATTGTATTTTATTTTATTTTAATGACTGGTTCTATCCACTAATATAGTTCATTTTTTTTTATTTATGGTACTTCCACTTTATTTTCTTTTATTTATTTATTGCACTTGATTTCTATAGTTAATTTATTGTATTTTATTTTATTTTAATGGCTGGTCCTACAGCCTAATTTAGTTCATTTTTTTAATTTATTTATTATACTTTGCAGTTTATTTTCTTTTGTTTCTTTATTATACTTTGTATTTTATTTTATTTTATTTATTGCACTTTGGAGTTTATTTTTTATATTTATTTATTACACTTTATTTTCTTTTATTTGTTTATTATACTTTATTTATTTTATTTTTTATTGTACCTTGTAGTATATTTTTTTAATTTATTTATTATATTTTTTTTTATATTTCATAGTTAGTTTTACCACCTAACTTAATTTGTTTCTCTTTTGTTCACTTTTTAATTTTTCCTTGAGAATTTTCTTCAGTAAAAAGGTAAAAAAAAATTTATTAGGATGTGAGAGAAGTAGAACTAGAACCACCATCACAATTTGTAAGGGAAGAGAATTCACCATCTAGTTCATCTTATAATTTCAACACGAGGATCACCCTGTTAGGACTTTAAAAGATTACTTGGATCCTACTCGCACAGTCACACCATCATGCATTATATATCCATCTAACACACTACATTCAGATTTTAAACCTGAAATGATACAACTTCTGCCCACTTTTCATGGTCTAGATAGTAAAAATTCTTATATACATGTTAGAAAATTTAAAGAGGTAATTGCCACCTTTTATAGCCAACCTGAAGCCATAGACACTGTTAGGCTTAAATTTTTCCCTTTTCCTTTGACAGACAAAGCAAATAGTTTACTATAATCTTTGAGGCTGACGTCTATAGGAACTTAAGCATAAATAACCCAAGCATTTTTTAATAAATACTTCCCACAATACAAAACTAATGGCCTGAAAACACAAATTTCTTCCTTTTTCCAAAAAGACAATGAAATCTTATATCAAGCTTGGGAAAGATTTAAAGAGTTACTAAATCTGTGCCCTCACCATGAGTATAAAAATTGGTACTTAGTTAGCTATTTTTATTAAGGACTCATAATTAAAGAGCATCAATTTGTTGAGATGATGTGTAATAGGGAGTTTCTTCACAAAGATCTTGAGGAAGCCATGGAATTCCTTAATGACTTAGCTAAAAAAGCTCATACATGGACTGGACTTAGCGCTACTGAAAGCACAAATAGATTACAACCTAGTAGAGTTTTTCATCTTAGGGAAGAGGATAGCCTTAAAGCTTAGTTAGAGGTCTTAACTATGGAATTAGAGGCCTTAAAAACCAAAGATAGAATAGTCACCTATACGATTGCTAGGGTTGAGTTACATGATGTCTGTTTTATGTATGGAGGAGCGGGATACTTAGCTAAGGATTGCCCTACTTATAGTGAGATGAAAGGGATATATAAGAAATAATGTAATGCCCTATGCATGTACAAGAAGCCTTATTCACCTTACTTTGAAACCTATAATCCTAGCTAGAGAAACCACCCAAACGTTAGTTGAAAATCTGACCAACAAGCTAACAACTATTGGAAACAAGAACAACAAGCACCCAAGTCATATGTTGCACCTCAATATAATGCACAACCAATTGGGAGTTCTTTAGAGGATACATTACAAGCATTTATGGAGGCACAAAGTAAGACTAATCAAAATTTGAAATAGTTCTTGCACAGGTGGTAGATGAAAACAAAGAAATCAAGAGTCAAATCACTAAGTTAACTAGTGCCTTAACTGTATAAGAGCGAAGTAAGTTTCCATCTCAACCTCAATCTAATCAAAATGACAATTCATGGCACAAGCTTTTACTTCTGATGAACAAAATCTTAAAGAATTCAATGCCATTACTATCGAAGTAGTAAAATTATAAGTTAGCCTACTTCTCCAACTAACACATCTACAAGTAGTAAAGACACCCCTCTTAAAAAAGAAGCCACAGTGGAAAAGAGCCCGAAAATAAGTTTTCAATCCTAGTGCTTTGTCTCCAAGCTCTTCAACCTATTGGGAAAAATTCAAAAATTCAAGGTGAGATTTTAGAACATTTGAAATAAGTTAAGATTAATCTTCCCTTGTTGCATTTGATTAAACAGGTTCCAACTTATGCCGAAGTTATCAAGGATTTGTGTAGTATAAAAAAAATACCATGTAAAGAAAACTACATTTTTGGCAGAGCAAGTAAGTGTAGTGATTAAACAAAAGACACTACCCAAGTATAAAGACCCAGGATGTCCCATAATCTCCTACCAAATTAGGACACATGAGTTTGGTCAAGCTTTGTTGGACTTAGGAGCAACTGTAAATTTAATGCCCTATTCTATTTACTTGTAATGAGACTTGGTGAGATTAAACCTACATCTGTAGTCCTACAATTAACTTACCCATCAATCAAGAAAGCACGGGGAATAGTAGAAGATGTTTTATTGTAAATTGATAAAATTTACTACCCTGTTGATTTTCTTGTTTTAAATACTCATTCTGTGGTTAACATGGAATTTAAAATCCCTTTTATTTTGGGGAGACCTTTTCTTACCTCTTCTAACACTCTTATTAATTACAGAAATGGTCTAATGAAGTTATCTTTTGGGAATATGACTCTTAAGGTGAACATTTTCCATATTGGCAAGCCATCACGAAAAGAAGACAAATGCTATCATTCATATATAATAGACACACTTATAGCGGAAGAAGCTTATAAAAGTCATGGCTCTGATTCTTTAAAAAACCTCATTGATTTTGATTTTTAAGAATTGTATTATCCTAATGTAACAACTAATGTGTTTAGTATTTTTGACACACAGGATAAAAGGACTCGATTTTAGCAGGCACGCTTTGAAGCGTTGCCATGAGAGAAGGAGAAACCGATACCATCAAACCTTGAGACACCACAAGTTGTGCTTTCTCCACTGCCCAAAAGTTTGAAATACGCATTTTTGGGACCAAGTGATACCTTTCCATCATCATTTCTTCTGAACTTAGTGTTGAACAAGAGAAAATTTTGATAAAATTGTTAAAAGAATATAAGTCTACACTAGGTTGGACCATAGTTGATATTAAAGGTATTTCTCCATTGATATGCTACCATAGAATTCATTTAGAGAAAGGTGCCTAACCCCGTAGAGATCCATAAAGAAGACTTATCCCAATAATGAAAGAAGTAATGAAGAAAGAAGTCTTGAAACAATTAGATCAGGTATAATCTACCTAATTTCTGATAGTCAATGGGTAAGTCCAACTCAAGTAGTTCCTAAAAAATCTGGGGTTACTGTTGTGGAAAATGAGAACGGGATACATATTCCAACTAGGATAGTAAGTGGTTGGGGAATGTGCATTGATTATAGAAAAATAAACACAACCACCAGGAAAGACTATTTTCTATTGCCTTTTATCGACCAAATTTTAGAACGTATAGCTGGACATCCCTTTTATTACTTTTTTTATGGGTATTCAGGTTATTACTGCCGGATATCTAATACGTGTGGGTGTATGCATGTGCAATTATGTCTATTGCCTAAAATACGTGTCATGTATATATTAAATGCGGCGGAAGCATTTAAACATGTAATAAACACAATAAATAAATATATTAATCACATTAATATATTAGTAGTGTTGAGAACTCACCTAAACATGTAACATTGTACACGTATTTTCTCAGAGACCAACTCGTTGGCTATTCTAGTCACCAACTCGGTGGGCTTGGCGAGCTAGAACAATAGCCCTATATACCAGCACGTGATTAACTCTTAATCCCAAAATGGCCAGTAGTGTGTGTTCATCCTTTTCTCTAAAAGGATAGGAAATAGAATTTGAAACAATTCACAATTGCTTTTATTGGCACCATAAAGAAAAATGAAACAATTTCAATTTTCCTTTTTTTTTCTTCTTCACAGTGCCATTTCTTTTTTTTTTTTTTCCTTTCTCCATTTCCAATTTTCGTTCAAACCAAACACACACTAACAAATTCACACACATCTCACATTATATATATATATATATATCTAATATAATATATATTATAATATTAATAATAATATAATAATAATAATAGGTGCCAACTATTTGGCACCCAAAATAAAATAATATTAAAAATATAATAATATATAATAAAGAGATATTTTAATTATTTAATAATAAAATAATAAAATAATCAAAGTGTGAAATAACTATTTTGCCCTTCAGGAATAGTTACCAAGTCTATCCTTGTGGGTCCCACCAAATTTTACACTTGGGTAAACTCAACTGAGGGTCCACAATTCGCCATATGTCATATTTCAATTAGTAAATAATAATTATTGACTAGTTATTATATTTGACACTTAAATACAGACACGTATGCATTCCCATGGTAGTGCTGGATATTACTAGATTAAACAATTTAATCTAGCAAGCTGCTCCAGTGCACAACGAGTACACTCTATATCGTGGGACTCTCTAGGTCCACGCTCGATTCGTCAAATAGAACTATTGCATGAGTCCGTGAATATTGCCCCACGCACACGTCACGGATATCAAATCAGCGCGTTGAACCATACAAGTTAAGGTTACAACGCATACGTATAGTCCTTCCATCATGATATCCTAGATGTGCGGGGATATAGATTATCACTGTCAAATCTCATGTGCTCATCCATATCTTATCTCCAAACTTGTATCTCACTGAACAATATATGCAAACTCATTTGCCATATTATTTCACTTTACCAAAAACGCTTTCCCGGGATTAATATTTGTGGCCACAAGACTTTCTGAGATACAGTCTTAAAGCATCTAGATATCAAACTCCCTATACGAGCTGATGGATCCCACATCTGTATGCACCAAACTCCATAAGCATCAGACTATACCTAGCAACACCCAACGGTCACACCATAAAAGGTCTGTGACATACGTGGAACCAAAGTATAGTGGATCACTTATAAGTCCACAATGGTACTCAGGTTAAAGGACCACGTATATTACTCAACTCAAGAGTACCCTCCGTTGACGGCTTAAATAGGGTGTCTATCAGAAGTCCTCGTGAGTCTATCTCATATCCAATTCTAACTGGATACCCATATATCAATACGAGCTTCAAGCTCTCAGTCGGCTAGGAACTACCATCTATACCATATAGGAATGACATATGCTGATCTATATTAAAAGTATCCACCAACAAACCCACATCGACAGAAATAGATCAGGGACAATTATTTGAGAACATACTTGCGCAACTGACATTTCCTAGCACCCGCTTGCAACTCTTGCAACTATTGTAAGTATGCAGTTACTAGTATATTCTCAGATCTGTATCCTATTATAAACAAGGCTCAAACTCTTGGATCTTCATTAAGTATTATAACCAACTAACACTTAGTTGTGCTAACATTTAACATTTATATCTTTTAGCGTGGCTAACTATGAGCCCTTATCTACACTCTTTTAGATCTAATTTGAACTCTTTTAGATCGTACAATGTTTGTAATGTTACATTGCATAGTACCATATAAATAGGTATTAGCGATTTAATGAGAATGTACCCTTATATAAATACATACGTATATTACTAAATTGAGATAGCTATAGAAGATCAAGGAAAAAATCACTTTTACATGCTCTTTTGGCACTTATACTATTCGTAGAATGCCATTTGGATTATGCAATGCAGCAGTTACTTTTCAACGTTGTATGCTAAGTATTTTCTCTGATATGATTGAAAAATGCATGGAAGTTTTATAGATGATTTGACTATTTTTGATGATTCTTTTGATTCATGTTTACTTAACTTAAAAGCTGTTTTAAGTATGTGTGAAGAAAAAAGACTTGTGCTAAACTAAGAGAAGTGTCACTTCATGGTATCTTCAAGGATTGTTTTAGGTCATATTGTATCTGAAAAGGGGATGAGGTTAACAAGGCTAAAATTGAATTAATCTCTAAATTACCTACACCTAAAATGTAAAAGATGTTCGATCTTTTCTTAGACACACTGGCTTTTATAAGAAGTTTATACAAAATATTTCTGCCATAACTAGACCATTGTGTAACCTTTTACTAAAAGATGCTAAATTTACATGGACACAGAGGAGGCATTTCGAATATTTATTGCCTAACTCACGATCACTCCTATCATACAATCACTTGATTGAAACCTCCTATTTTAGATTATGTGTGATGCAAGTAATTATGCTATAGGAGCAGTTGTTGAGCAATAAAGGAAGGGAAAATCCTTCGTTGTTTATTATGCTAGTAGAACTTTAAATGATGCTCAAATGAATTACACTACTATTAAAAAAGAAGGCATTAGTCTTTATGAAGCACCTGTATCCATAGTTTCGAATAAAAACTCTGGTTTTACATCTAAATGCTGGCCCAACTTACAGAAGACATTAGTCATAAGGTTGAATTTTAGTACTACTTTTCATCCCCGAATAGATGGACAATCATCGCATACTATACAAACCTTGGAAGACATGCTACAAGCTTGTGTGATTGGGTTCAAACGTTGTTGGAATGCTTACTTACTTTTGATAGAGTTTGACTATAATAATAGCTACCAAGCTAGTATTGAGATGGCTTCATATGAGGCTTTGTATGGAAGAAAATGTAGAACTCCAATTTATTAGAACGAAGTGGGCGAAAGAAGATTATTGGGTCCAGAATTAATGCAAGATGCTAGTGAGAAAAAAAAGATTATTCAAAAAAAGATGAAAATAGCTCAAGATAGATAGAATGCTGACAAGCGCAACAAAAATATGGAATTTAATGTTAGAGACCGAGTGTTTCTTCGAATCTCTCCTTAGAAAGGTTTTGTTTGCTTTGGGAAATGTGGTAAGCTAAGTCCATGGTACATTGGTCCGTATGAGATTGATGAACACATTAAAATGCATATTTATTAAGAGATTCAGTTATCATTTAATATCACTAATTTTAGCATTTTTGTATTTTTAGGATTGAAATAAAGTGTTGTCCTTCAATTGTGATTAATGAATATTATTTGCACAGGTTTGGATAAACTGAAAGTAACTCTCAATGTAAAAATCAAAATGAAGAAATTCTTGATCCTAGAGTAACATGACTCACTCTTACACAAACTTGAAGAACAAATAAAAAGTTAAATCTAATGTGTTATGGGCCAAAAATTAGGATACAACAGAATTGGGTTACAACTTCTGCTCAACTTTACTCACCTCATGTATTTGGACCATATTTCATAAAATATGTACCTAATTAGTATAATTCTTAAATTTGTAAAATACTTACGCAATTATCAACAACTATTATGTCGATAGTAAAGTCCAAATCAGCCGTTATCATAGATCAAATTGTAGTGCAAATTAGTAAAGGAGTTGTTGGCCCATATATCATTGGATACACATCCAAATTGCATGAACATAGTGGATATAGAAATAAGCACAAAATAATGCAACTTTTATGTCTACTAAAAGGCTATATCGATCATTTACATTATTAGAAAGGTTCTGCAATTAGGTGAACGAGTAGTTGGCCTAATTTATTGAAGATTGAAGTTACATTAAACATGTTTTTATTCATTGCCTATATAAGGACACTTTTAGGATTTTTTCAATACTTGACAATTCTCTTATATTTCTTCTCTTTAACATGCATTGTAAGATAGGCTACAGTTCTAGGCAAAGCTAAGAGATGAACTTTTATGTATAATAAATTTACTTCTATACTTTTATTCTTTGTCAAGAGCTACAAATATTTGTAAGTTTTCTTGTGTCTAAACGCTTATCTATTATTTTTCTATAATTAAAAGGTTATAATTCTCATGTTTCATATATTTTTAGTCATGTTTTCTTTATGTGATTCTTGTTGAATTATTATTGTTATTGGTTACATTGTTTTATATGTTAATCTTTTACTGCAATATTGTCAATCGATATATTGTCGATCTTAGATAACATGTAAATACAATAATTATTTGATATTCAAGTTGATCTTTTACTGTAATATTGTTAAATAATCATATTATAAAATGACTATTTTGTCCCTCATAAATAGCTACCAAGTATACCGCTTAGCGGGTCCTACCAAATCTCACACCTGGGTAAACTCAACCGAGGGTCCACAATGTGTCATGTGTCATTTTACAATTAGTGAATAATAATTATTGACTAATTATTGTATTTAAAACTTAAATACAGACATACACGTATTTCTGTAGTATTGTTGGATATTACTAGATTAAACAATTTAATCTAGTACTCTGCCCCAGTACACAATGAGTATACTCCATATCGTGGGACTCCCTTGGTCCACACCCGATTCGTCAAATGAAACTATTTCATAAGTCCGTGAGCTATGCCCTACGCACACATCACGAATATTACAAATCAATACGTTGAACCGTACAAGTTGATGTTACAACGCATACATATAGTCCTTCCATCATATATATCTTGGATGTGTGAGGACATAGTTCAACACCGTCAAATCCCCATGTGCTCATCCATAAACCTATCTCCAAAATGGTACCTTATTGAACAATATAAGTAAACTCTTTACCATATTGTTTAGCCCGGTGGAAATACAATTCCAAGTCAATTGCTTATGGCCATAAGACTTTCTTGAGATACTATCTTGGAGCATCTAGATATATCACTTCCTATGAGAGCTGATGGATCCCATATCTGCACATACCAAACTCTATAAGCATCGGACCATACCCAGCGACATCCTATGTTGCCATCAATGGAATGTCCTCTCGAGTTGAGTATAGTACCTTATTGAACAATATAAGTAAACTTTTTGCCATATTGTTTAACCTTGTGGAAACACCTTTCCAGGTCAATTGCTTATGGTTATAAGACTTTCTTGAGATACTATCTTGGAGCATCTAGATATATCACTTCCTATAAGAGCTGATGGATTCCATATTTGCACACACCAGACTCTATGAGCATCGGACCATACCCAACGACATCATATATTGCCGTCAATAGAATGTCCTCTCGAGTTGAGTAGTATATGCGGTCCTCTAACCTGAGCACTACGGTGGGCTTATGAGTGATCCATAATAGTTTGGTTCCATGCATGTCAAAGACTTTTCATGGTCTAACATCTCTAATAAAATATATTGGCTGGCCAGCCTAATGGGTACAAATGTGAACCTCTAAAGGCCTATAAGGCCTCTATGGAGATAAGGGCAGGGGTTCGAATCCTTGGGGGTGCAAGTAACCTGAGTTGGTTGTGTAGGTACGATGGTGGCTCTGAGGTGTCATCCAACTGGTAGACCAAAGAGTTGGTGGGCCTCAGATAGTCTGGCAAAAAGGCCAGCCTTTTTGTTATGCTGTGTAGAACCCACTAACCCTTTAGTCTAACTAGCATTGGAGTCACTATCCCCCACTAGTCAGGCATTGGTGCACCCACATAGTCTACTCATGTACGAGCCTCCCCCCCCCCTCTTCGAACCCGAGATCTCATCCTCTAGTGCCTTTCGAGTTCGAGGGTGGTACCTATCAGGCTGCCCAACTTAATGGGTACAAGGACGAACCTCTAAAGGACATAAGGCCTCTATAGAGATGGGGGTAGGGGTTTGATTCCTTGGGGGCACAGGTAACCTGAGTAATTATATGTTAAGATGCCGATGACTCTAAGGTGTCATCCAGCCGGTGGACTAAGGAGTTTGTGGGTCTTACAAACTCTAACAATTATTTCATATGGCTCAGGGAATATGAAAGCCCATAAAGTAACCCCTTTTTCTCTCTTGTATTTAGTCAATGTGAGCTTATCAGTAAACAAAAAAAGTAAATAAAGACAGTTTCCTTTAGGGTACTGTCTTCTCGAGAGAAAAAATATGAGTTTCCCATAGCTCTTGCATTTAATTTCTTCATTTTTCTTGTTAACTCATAGATGATTTTAAGTTATTTGGTTATAGGTAATGCTTTAAATATGAATTTAGACCTCTTAGTGTCAGAATTTCTCTAATTAGAGACAGATTTAGACATTTAAGGTTTTAAAAAGAAAAAGCTAGTGTGAGAAAGAGTATTCAAACTTTTAAGAGTAAGATTATCACTCTAATCTAAGGTTTTTACTGATATATATATATATATGTGTGTGTGTATGTGTGTGTGTGTGTGTGTGTGTGTGTGTGTGTGTGTGTGTTGGAGAGCATGATTTCATAAAATTAAAGGTTTTGGGAAAACCCTAACACTTGAATTTTGGGGTTAATATGATATTTCTATATCTTAAAATTATGTGCAAGTATACAATATCGTATGCAAGTAATAAAGGAACAAAATATTCGAATGTCGAACCCACAGGGATAATATCTTCTTTTTAACCAAGTACTAAAATTATGCATTTCTATTAATTATTCAGAAAAATAAAAATCTAAGAATGAATGTAGAAAATATAAAAGCAATGACACAATGTAAAGAGATTTGGAAGATAGCAATATAGAGAAAACATAGGGTTAATGCTATCCCTCAATATGCTTTCTAATGACTAAGCTTCTAATATTTAATTCTCTTAGTCTTTGTTGTTGATCAAGACACTAATATATTCAGAAACCTCTTTCAAGGTCATGCAAGTATACCTTAATTTATCAAATACCTATATTCTTATGGTATTTATAATAAATTAAGATTCATTAGGATTAAGTCTTATTGATCATACATGTCAATTAGGTATATTCTTATCCTAATTTGAAACTTGCATATGCAATATTGAATGTTACTCTACAATTATGCATCAAATTACCTAGGTCTAAGTATAATGATTCCTCTTCCAAGTTTATAAAAAAATATTACCAATTCATTCACCATGTATTGGCCAGATATATTGAAGCATTAAGAACAAGTAATTTGAATAATAAAGAACTAAGTTTATTAAATATTAAAAAGATATGGTAATTAAGCGCACATATTAAGTTCAAGTATTAACCCTAAAAAAGAAATTTAGTTCATGGCTACAAGAGACTGGCGGCAACAATAATCGGAAATCATGATACAATCAATAGCAAACCGACATAGACGTCGAATTGCTCTTGATTGCGCTGCCTAAGAAACTCTTGATACCGAAGAACGCCTTGAATCTCTCTCTATGGATGCTTCAATTAAGTTCCAATTTCTCTCTAAGACTTATGTTGTGTGCTATTGATATTCTTGGATGTTCTCTAAAGGCTAAGAACGAGTGGCCTTTTATAGGGATTGATTTGAGCTTGAAAACTTCAATTCTCGTCAGATTAGGAATCGCACTACCGATGGGGTGCTATGTTGTTGTCGCTGGGGTGCTGAGTATAAAAGGCCTCACCGTTGGAGCGACAAGGTACTGGCGCTGGAGCGCTGGGTTGTTGCTGGCGCGGTGTCGAGCTAGTGCTAGACTGCGACTTAAATAGGTCATTATTTTCTATTTTCTTATTTTAATCACTGTTTCAGCGTTAGGGTGAAAATCCTTATGGCGCTGGGGCGCCAGGTCCATATAAATAACTATAATGCACATAAATAACCATTTATTCTCATAAAACAATAAAATATCAAAATAAAACATGAGAAAATATATGACAAATATGCCCTTATCAGGGGTAATTTTGTAATTTATGAAATTAGTAGCCTAATCATTAATATTCTTCATTTTAGGACTTGTAGAGGATTTACGGAATAAGATGGACCCTGTACCCCAAAGTTTGCATCAATCTAATGAGTTGGTAAGTGTATGCATTACGTTATGGTTTTGTGTAATAGATTTTTGTTTAGAATTGTCAATTCATGTATTAATTCTCCTTTCGTTGAATAATTGTTCACTTTGTCTCATTTTGAAGGGTGCCTGATCATTCATGCCCTGATAATGCATTTCTGATAAGCATCATCACTTTTTGTGAGTGGGATTTATATTATATATGTATTTATATAGTTTATTTCTCCTATTAAACATTTCATTTATTATACATAATTTTATAAAATTCTATGAAACATGAAGAATATTAAATTTTTAGTTAAATTATTTATTTTACGTTATTAATTTAAATTCTTGGATATATTTAAATCAAGTATTTATTTTACGTTATGAAAAATTCATTTATATTATAGTTTGACTCCTCAAACATTTATAAGTAATGTTATAAATTATTTATATTAATAGAAATATGTTTAAATGATTTATTAGTTAAGGTATAAAGCATGAGATAAGATTCAATGAGTTTATAATTGTAAAAATAGAACTAGTTTTAAAACCACTAGGCAGTACCATCCCCTTTAGATAGAGATATGAGATTCAAGCCTTTGGGACCCGTATATACACACATATGCTCTAGGCCGTGTGTGTGGGCACTTTACTCTTTGGGAGCCAGTTTGCTCTGCACATGCGTAAGACGAGAATTTGAGATGATATAGAGATAAGTACATCCAATGCTCTGCCTAAAGGATATTTCGAGTACGATGAGATTGTGAGTGTTAATAAACCTATGGTCCATGCATGTGGGTATTGTATTTATCATTTTAAAATTGTATCACATACATCATAATACACAGCGGAAGAGTGGAAATCTAATTTTCTAAGGATAAATATAATAAGTTTTACAGGTATCTCATAAATGTAAATTACATGAAGATTGAGAATTTATTACCTTAACAATGCTTTGATTTTTTGTCAAACCAGAGTACCACGTGAAGTGTTCTCGTTCACAATTCTAATTCTCCAACTCCATAGGCTTGGGGAAGCCAGAATGGTAGCCTCTTCTAATAAAGGTTTAAATCCTTAAACCCTAGTTTAACTCTTAAAACCTATATACTTAACTATTAAGCACTTTGACTAGTTAGAAAGCAAATGTAGAAGAAGTTCGACTCTTGAACTTTTGTTCAACTTAGAAAAACTAAAGCTTCATGTTTTCTTTCTTTTTCTTGGCCATGTTTCACCCTAACAAATGAGCATGAATTTTGCTCTTTTTATTTGTTGCTTCGTTTTTCCTCTTAGCAGATAAGACATAGCCCACAAGTATGACTTACAACACTTAAGACATTTTTCTTTGTTTCAATTGTTTATCCACAGTAAAACAAATGAAACAAAACCATGAATGTATATGGCCAAAATTTACAAGCAAATGGATGAAATACATTCACTCTTTTACAAGTCATAAGGTCCCACCAAGCATAGCACATATTTTGATTATCTTTTGTTACAATTGTTTACATTAAATAATTAAAAACAAAAACCATGTGTTATATACATAATGTGTATGTTTGCCGTGAGAGGCAAAGCATAATGAAGAAACAATTTCTTCATTTGCTTCTTTTATACATTTTGGTCCCACCATATCTTATATGTCATGCCTTAGTGTTTTATTATTTGATTTAATCAATATTAAATACAATAAAACATGCGCATTATTTTAATAAATAATACTTGTTTGACTTACATTAAATAATAATATCATATATTATTATTATTATTATTATTATTTTATTCAATAAATAATTTAATGAATAAAATAATGATCTTGCTTGTCTAACAAGCAAGGTCATTTTGGTAATTTCAAAGTCAAACAATAATAGGCCTACAATGTGCCACGTGTCAACATCTCATTAGTTAACAACTATTGTAAACTAATTGATATACTTAACTCTTAAGTCTTAACATGTGCATGGCCCGAGGAAAATTAAAGCAAATATCCGATTTGCTAGAATTTACTAGATTGAACTATTCAATACGGTATGCTACTTCAATTCACAATGAGTACACTTCATATTGTGGGACTCTCTAGGTCCATGCCTGATTTATCAAACAGAACTATTTCGTGAGTTCGAGATCGATGCCCCACGCACACATCACGGATATTATAAATTAGCGCAGCAAGCCATACAAGTTGAACTCATCGCACATATGTATAATCCTTTTTCCATCTATATCTTGGAAGAGTGGGGATATATATCATCACAATCAAATTTCTACACACTCATACGTGAACCTATCTCTAGACGCCTATCTCGATAAACAATACACGCAAATACCTTTGCGATATTGTCTAACCCTCTAGGAAACTCTTTTTTCAGGTTTATTGTTTATGGCCATAAGTCTTTTTGAGACATATTTTTAGAGCATCTGGATATACAAATCACCTAAGTGAGCTAACGGATTTCATATCTGTGCAAACTAGACTCCATAAGTATCGGACTATATCCAGTAACACATAGCGGTTAGACCATGAAATGTCTCTAACATATGTGGAACTAGAGCATGATGGATCACTTACAATTTCATTGTGGCGCTCAAGTTAAAGGACTACGTACATTACCCAATGCGAGAGGACTAACCATTGACGGCTTCATAGGATGTCTATTGAGGTCCCCGTTGAGCCTGTTCAGTATTCAGTCCTCACTGAATACCCGTATGCCATGCGAGCTTCTGGTAAGCCTATGGTCAACTAAGAACAACCATCTAGACTATCTAGATATGATAATACACTGATCTATAATTAAGAGTTTCACCGACGGACCTGCATTGGTGAATGAGATCAAGAACATCATGTTTAAGAATACATGTGCATAATAACATTTCTTATCACCTATTGCAACTCATTGCAACTGTGTTATTTCTGTTGTACTCAAGTCTATGTCTCATTACAGGCAAGGTCCTAACTCTTAGATATTGCTGACTTTTATAACCTACTAACTCTTAGTAGTGCTAACTGTTAATAATTATAATTCTCAGCATTGTTAACCTTTAGCACTGGTCTAAACTTCTTTAGGTCAGATCTAAACTCCTTCAAATCATACAATATCTGTAGCATAACAAGCATTGTACCATTTAATTAATGAAATTAGCAATTTAATAAAAATATATTGCATAAATATTATAAAATAAAATATTCATACAAAATGGGATAGCACGTAAGTATAAATCCCAACATAAATTTCTCCTTGGGTACTAGTCTAGTATAAGGTTTTAAAATATATATATATTTAAATATTTAAATTTCGTAACATATATTACATGTTATCTGATTTATGAAAATCATTTATAAGATCGTATCAGATTTTGTAGAACTTTCATTTATAGCATGAATAAAATGAGATTTAATGATTCTTATGATATTCTGAATTATTTACATCATTTATGTTAAGATTGATATTTATAGTTTAAAAGTTTATTATTATTATTGTTATTATTATCATTATTATTTTTCTAAGTTTATTTTAAAATTATTCCACTCATTGAGTCCGTGAAAACTTTTCCCCTTCACTTTTTCTCATCTCAAGAGATAGTAGACGTCCTCAACTCAGCAACTAATTGAAGTGGGTCACGTGATGGTGCTTTATGTCTTTTTGTGAGCTATATAAGATATATAGACTCTCTTTTTCCTTTTAGGCCTATAGTAATTTAGTATATTTAGCTTGTAGACTGTGGATGTGTATTATGTTATTTATTTTTAGGCATTGAAAGCCATGAGCTTGTTAACCCTATCTCAGATATCTATAATATGTTGGCGTATGAGTTATAAGTGTATAAATTTTCATTTGATGTTGATGTTGTGAGTTGCGAATGAGATATGAGAAGTTTGGAACTATGGTTGATGGTACTATATTTATAGAAGTGCTATATTTTAAATTATAAGTTTGGAAATGTCCATAAGACAGGAAAACTTATAGAGAAATTGCAATAGAATTCTTAATGTTGTGAGCGTTCATAAAAGTCCGTAGGATAGTGGTCAAGATCCGACCTAAAGTTTATAAAAAAACTGCAGGGCATGTCATTTCACCTAGTGTGAATGTCTTCTATACTAAAACGTAGTACTGGTCAGCTACATGGAATGGATTGACCAACTGTAGTAACCACTATCCACAACTGGTAAGAATAAGTATTTATATATGTATAAATATACGTATTTTATTTGTATATGGGTGATACTTGATTTATATATTGTTATTAGTAGTATTTGTATAGGTTAAGGTCATACTATTAGCATTGGGTTTAATTATAAGACTTTAGATTTATTTTAGGGACCAAATTATAATACTTTGAAAGTTTTGGGGGTAAATTCGTAAATACCAAAACTTATCCACTTAGTATAAAAATACACTTTTAAAACCCTAATTCTCTCATTTTGGTCGAGCTACCTCTTTTAGAGAGAGAGAAGAGAGAAAAAGAGGGGAGAGAAAGAGAAGAAGGAGAAGAAAAAGAAGAAGAAATTGGAATTTTGGATTTTAAGAGGTATATCACAATTATTTCTCAATTTATTGGTGTTAATTATGTTAATTTCTTTAAGTTTTGATTTTTGAAAATATGTATCATTAAGGATTTGATGTGTATTTTGTATGATATTTTGAGAATTGATGATGAACTATAAGATAGCTTGATAAATCATGATGGATTGTAAAATTTCTGCTTGATAGTCTCTTGATCCAAGAATTTTATAAATTGTTGTGATTCGATTCTGGTTTTAAATTTTGAGTATATGAAATTAAACATGTTTAGGATCATTTGAGACTTTGAATCGATTCAAAATTCCAGAAATTGAATTTGTTGTGAATTTACCAAAATGACCCTGAAATTCTAGAAATTTCCTATATAAACAGTATGATACAGTGAAAAACAATTTTGTCCTACTGAATGATCTTCAAAAATTATGAATTTGTGGAATATGATAATTTTATATATCTAATATGATATACTCGGAATTGCGAATTTAGATCAATGTGGTTGAAGTGTTATGATTTTCTAAAGTGTATCAGCTCATTGCAGTATTTGATTAACAGATTTTTAAAGCTATGGAATAAAATAGTTTTAAAATACTTTTGGCAGTGATTTGGAAGTGAAATATTTATCATGGACTGAAATATGTGTTAAGAGTAATTATGTGATATTTTTATAATTTTTGAGTTAGTATATGATTTTATAAAATTGGGAGATTGAATACTGTTTAGTAAGTATCTTGATCCTGTCAGGTTAGTAGTTTGGATTCGATGGTGTGTATGGAATGGATTGTGTAGGAATTTTGATATAATATTCATGTATAAGAAGGATATACGAGTTAAGAATGATATATTCTAATTTTGGAGTAATTGGATATCATTTGATGTATTAGAAAATTTTGTTAAGTGTAAGTGGTTAGAATGACAGATTTTAAGAAACCAAGTATTTAGACCAATTTGATGTGATAAATGCATTGTGTATAATTTTGTAAGCTATTTAAAGTATTTTGTGTGACTTTTGAGGCATATGAAAGGACTAATTTGCATTGATAGGTTAAGGAGATTTAAGCTTTGTAGCTGAAAGTGTTAAGAGATAAATATACTAGACTTTTTACTAAAATCACAATAAACGTAGTAATTGTTTTGTATGATTTTGTAAATGTGGTTAGGAATACGTTTATGTTATTTCAAAGTATATTTTGATATGAAATGTGAATATATGTATTTATGAATGTGAGCATGGATATACATGACATACATGTGTTTTTGAAAGTGAGCTTTCAAAGTGAAATGTGTTTAACAAAGAGAGCTTTTGAAGTGTAATATGTCCATGAGAAATATTTTGTGTTTTGAGGGTACTTGAATTCACTGTTGACTTAGTAGGCATTTTATGTGATTTGTGGAGCCTTTATGTGTGGCCTTTCCTTCGGAATTGGTATATGTTATGTGTTCCGTATGTAGGGAGGATCCTATTGGTACCTAAAGGAAGAGTGAGTCATCACATTCATGTGGTGGCGTATTGGTACATGTGAGAGGACTCACCGATGATCAGGGTGAGGGTTTGGCTTTTACCTTCGGGCATGAGCATTATATATGTGTGATTTAAAAACCTCACTTGTACTATTCCTCTCATACGGTATGTCACCTACAAGTGACATTTTGGTCATTATGTGATATGTGATATGTAAGTCCTACCAAGTAGTAGTTAAGTGATGGTATTCCTATTATATATTTTGAAAGAATGTGTAAGCGCTTACATGATATGTGATTTGATAAGATTATAATTTTGATTGATCACAGCATATCATACATATACATTGTGTACATATATGTATTTGTATTTGATATATGAAAAACTAGTATGCTTACTGAGTTTTATACTCATTATAGTTTATGGTGATTTCAGGTAAATAAAGTACATGTGTGCTTAGCGGATTTGGCAAGGCTTCTGCTATTCCTTGGGTTCCCTAAGTTGTTAGGTTGCTAAGTGTTTCATTTGGGAACACGTGGGATAAGATATTTGATTTGTCCCTATTGAATAAATACTTATGTATTATTTTATTGTGTGTGGTTGGATTTAGTTTAAGTTTCACCAAGTGTAGTAATGGATGGATTTTAAGTAAGAATTTGCAATGAATATATTCTGGGCTTCCGGTAACAAAGTTGCTACTGGTGACGTAGTAGAGTGTTAATCTCTGAGAAAACTCTACGTATCTCCGGTTTACTAATTGTCCCAGTCATAATTCAATTGCTATAATTCTGAAAGAAATTAAAATGAATGTTTAATTATTATTGAATGAATGTAAGTGATGTCGTGTGTCAGATCTTTTGGGTCTGGAGCGTGACAGCTTTTATTGGTATCAGAGCTAAGATATGATTCTGTAGACTTTTAAGTGTCGAGTCAAGGGAACCGAGCAGATGCTAAATTCTTAGGATTGTATTTGTAGCTTTGTTGTGTAAAAGTTTGACATATTCCTTAAATTTTGTATGATTTTGTAAAGATGACATATTATCCAAGAGCTGTTAAGATTGTTGTTGTTATGGATAATGGTACCTTGTGGATCTTAATGTTACCATTTAGATTATTTTTTTAAGTTATGACTAATATGCTTAGTAAGAATGATGTTGAATATCTTATAATGATAATTTGCATGTCATAGAGCAAATTGAGATAATTTTCTCAATGACATAATATAGAGAAGTAGAGTATTAAAGACATCAATTGAAACAACTTTTATTGAAAAGGAAAACAACAACAATAGCAGCAACAAAAATACAGTAGAGGTTACGGAGTGAGATTTAAGTCTATTTTACGCTTCTTCTGACTGTCATGAGTAGATCAATCTAACTGATGCAATGTTGGATTAGACAAAGGAATAAAAGACTGCAATTGATCAATCAGTTGATCAATAGTTGGAGCAGAAATAAGAACCCGTCGTGCTAGAAGTGGGATGAATTGTGTTCCCGCTGCATAGTCAAGAAAAGATATAAACCCGTCGTAAAAACCATTAACATTTAACAAACCAATGGGTGTTTGGTGGATTTGTAATTGTGCCCATGAGACAATTTGAAAAATTTTCTCCAAGGTCCCAAAACCTCTTGGTAGAGCTATGAAAGCATCTGCATGCCTAAACATTTGAGCCATTCGTTCGTGCATAGATGAGACTTGTAACTCATCCCCAACTGTTTTTCCTACAATATTTTCAATAGCTAGAGGTTTTAGAATGATACCCAAAACTCGACTACCTTTATTGTGTGCAGCTTTTGCCACAGACCCCATTAACCCTCGGTTACCTCCTCCATATACTAAATGTATATTTCGCTCAGCTAATACCTTACCAAGATTTTCTGCAACTTTTGTAAACTCTTCAGTATTTCCAGGGTTGGATCCACAAAAGACACAAATTTTTGTAAATCGACGAGCTGAGGTTTCCTCCATTGTTACGCTCACCCTAATCTTTGAATGTTTTTGAGTTTGTATAAGGATGTAAAAATAATGTATTTATAGAGAAACAAATTGATAATAGCTGTAGAGCATATGTGTAAGTATGTTCAAGTATATATTTTTCTCGATTCTTGTGAGGTAAAAAAAGAAAAGAATGAGTTTTACTTTATCATTTTATAAGGGACAATAGGCCGCAAAATTTTGAATAAATATATGTTGATATGTAAGTGTGATAAAAATTGTGTCGAAAGCGTGATGAGTTAAGCAAGATAATTAAGAAAAGTCAATAAATGCCTATTTTATGGATTTAGGGACTTTGCCATTTTGGCACTAATGGCCGACAATGCATCTATGACTTGAAGACTTTTTGAGCTAACAATTGGACTTTGGACATGAGGCCAAATTAACTTTATTAATTACAAAGATTTTTGTGGTCTTAACATTGATTTTTGGCCAATAGATTAAAAGCAGATATGAAGAAAGATAAAGCACACTTGACATAAAGATAAAATAGTAGTCAGTCTCTCTTTGATGTGATAGAGCAACACGGATCTAGTTTCTGTGAAAATAGAAACAGTAATATAGGTCAAAATGAGTCTCCTTGGTCGCTTTCATCTGTGTCGTATCCGTGAGAGAGTAACTTATGGAGTTGTTGATCCCATACATTGAATGAGGGCTCTGGCTGAGTGGAATGTGGGTCTACCATATCTTGATCTTCTTCAGGTGAGCTGGTCTGGATAAGGGATGTGCTGGCTTCCTCTTGGATTTGGGTGTCGGTTGGATAAGGTTGGGAGTCTTGATAGAGGGATAAGTCAAGATTGGGTTGGTGTTGGTCAGGTTCTGTTGGGACAACTAGCTGAGATTGGGTAGGTTCTGTCGAGACAGGTGGCTGAGGCCATTGGTGAAGGTTATCAATTTCTTGTCTGTATCTAGCATAATAAGTCATGTTTGGGATATGGTGATGGTGGGTAGAGTAATTTGTATTTCTATAATGTGAAAGATGATGTTTTTGTCTTTGTTGGAATTTGAGCATATTGGCAAAATTCAGTTCTTCTGCAAAGTCATCTTCAACATGTTCCCAAGGTGCAGCATCTTCTGGGGAGATCATAACGGACGGAGGAATTATCTGGTTTTCTTGAGCAAGAATTCTTTCAAGTTCTCTCTTTTGTTGGATTACTTCTTCAGGCCAGAGCTTAATTGATCCCTTTAGTGAAAGGGAAAAAGGTGAAGTAATCCTTGACAGTGGGCTAATAATGGATCTCATGATCCGAAACAATCATACCCTTTCGTTAGAGAAGTAAAACAGACCAAAGATGTTGTCTGAGGATTGCAGCATTTATGTTGTTTGCAATCATGTGTTGAAATTTTGTTATCCACCATGTCTTTGGGTAAAACCATTGGAGAAAAATCAGGACTGGATGATCTTCATCACATTTTTCTAATTTTTGGAGGGTTCTAAGTAATGGGAATTCCATGGCGATTGTATACAAATCCAACAGGTACCATAACAAGTAAAGGACGGGTTCGGACCATTGGGAAAATGGGAAAAAATAGTGCAGGTGAAAGAAAGGGTATTCCAAGTTGAACGAAAGGCCACTAAGAACTGTGAGGCCGTGTTCTTGGACTGCCAAGATGGCGTAGTGTCTAATGAATTCTTTGGCGCGGGAATAGAGTGTTCTGGTTCTGATTAGGTCTGGAAATTGTGGTGGAGAAAAAGGAACATGAGGAGTTATGATAATGGGACTTATTATGAAGATGGTAAGAGGGTTGGTTTTCTTTATTGCTAGAAAAGTGATTATGAGGTTTAGGATATTTATAGAGTTTTGTGAAAGAAAAGAAATAATTATTTTGTCCTTTCCTTTTACGTGGATGACGTTAAAGGAATAGTTGAAAAATCATATTTGCCATTACAGTAATTGTGCTAGTGAAATCTTTTCTGTTTGAAACTGAACATATTAAAAAAAAAAAAAAGCAGACATGTCAATCTCAATGAGAAAATGATGTCCAATAAGGTTGACTATTTTTTTTAAAGAGTTAAAGTAAGAGATATAATGTTGAGATCTATAGTTTAAAAATCAATTGAACTAAAGGTCTTTTTATTGAAGTTGATTTTTGATCGTTTAAGATAATGCCTTCAATATTCTGATTTGAATGACAACTTAGTTGCATAGAAATGTTATATTTTTTTAGAATGATATCAAGGTAGTGAATGATATTATGACGTATGAGTATATGTTGAAGGGATTAAAATTTTTAGAGGAGTTAAGAATTTTATGTAAGAGATTAGTATGGGTATTCTACATCTATGTTATTCTTTAATGAATGAAAGGTGAAGTGTATAGATGCCCATTAAATATTGAACGAATGGGAGAAAAGAATAAAAATATGTGTGTATAAATTTTATAAGTCCATAATGTGTGTCATGTGTTTATTTTATAGATATATGTTTCGTACTCCTTTCATATACTAAGCTATGAGCCAACTTAGAGATGATCTAACATATGAATGAGTGTTTATCAGGATTTTGGACCACAATGAGCAAATCCTATATACCAAAAAGATTGCATTGTAAATGTTTTATGAATAAACCATACTATTGAAAAAGCAACTTAGGAATGAGAATAAGAAATGAGATTTAAGTATCCTCATATGTTTGCTCAAGTCATGAATTTCGAGGACGAAATTCTTATAAGGAGGGGAGAATTATAGTAACCAGTATCCACAACTAGTAAGAATAAGTATTTATATATGTATAAATATACGTATTTTATTTGTATATGGGTGATACTTGATTTATATATTGTTATTAAAGTGTTTATATAGGTTAAGGTTATACTATTAGCATTGGGTTTAATTTCAAGACTTTAGATTTATTTTAAGGACCAAATTGTAATACTTTGAAAGTTTTAGGGATAAATTTGTAAATACTAAACATTAGCCACTTAGTATAAAAATACACTTTTAAAACTCTAATTCTCTTATTTTGGTCGAGCTACCTCTTTTAGAGAGAGAGAAGAGAGAAAAAGAGGGGAGAGAAAGAGAAGAAGGAGAAGAAAAAGAAGAAGAAATTGGAATTTTGGATTTTAAGAGGTATATCACAACTATTTCTCAATTTATTGGTGTTAATTATGTTAATTTCTTTAAGTTTTAATTTTTGGAAACATGTATAATTGAGGATTTGATGTGTATTTCGTATGATATTTTGAGAATTGATGATGATCTATAAGATAGCTTGATAAATCATGATAGATTGTAGAATTTCTGCTTGATAGTCTCTTGATCCAAGAATTTTATAAATTGTTGTGATTCGATTCTGGTTTTAAATTTTGAGTATATGAAATTAGACATGTTTAGGATCATTTGAGACTTTGAATCGATTCAAAATTCCAGAAATTGAATTTGTTGTGAATTTACCAAAATAACCCTAAAATTCTAAAAAGTTCCTATATAAACAGTATGATACAGTGAAAAACAATTTTTTCCTACTGAATGATCTTCAAAAATTATGAATTTGTGGAATATGATAATTTTATATATCTAATATGATATACTCGGAATTGAGAATTTAGATCAATGTGGTTGAAGTGTTATGATTTTCTAAAGTGTATCAGCTCATTGCAGTATTTGATTAACAGATTTTTAAAGCTATGGAATAAAATAGTTTTAAAATACTTTTGGTAGTGATTTGGAAGTGAAATATTTATCATGGACTGAGATATGTGTTAAGAGTAATTATGTGATAGTTTTATAATTTTTGAGTTAGTATATGATTTTATAAAATTGGGAGATTGAATACTGTTTAGTAAATATATTGATCCTGTCAGGTTAGTAGTTTGGATTCGATGGTGTGTATGGAATGGATTGTGTAGGAATTTTGATATAATATTCATGTATAAGAAGGATATACGAGTTAAGAATGATATATTCTAATTTTGGAGTAATTGGATATCATTTGATGTATTAGAAAATTTTGTTAAGTGTAAGTGGTTAGAATGACAGATTTTAAGAAACCAAGTATTTAGACCAATTTGATGTGATAAATGCATTGTGTATAATTTTGTAAGCTATTTAAAGTATTTTGTGTGACTTTTGAGGCATATGAAAGGACTAATTTGCATTGATAGGTTAAGGAGATTTAAGCTTTGTAGCTGAAAGTGTTAAGAGGTAAATATACTAGACTTTTTACTAAAATCACAATAAACGTAGTAATTGTTTTGTATGATTTTGTAAATGTGGTTAGGAATACGTTTATGTTATTTCAAAGTATATTTTGATATTAAATGTGAATATATGTATTTATGAATGTGAGCATGGATATACATGACATACATGAGTTTTTGAAAGTGAGCTTTCAAAGTGAAATGTGTTTAACAAAGAGAGCTTTTGAAGTGTAATATGCCCATGAGAAATATTTTGTGTTTTGAGGGTACTTGAATTCACTGTTGACTTAGTAGGTATTTTATGTGATTTGTGGAGCCTTTATGTGTGGCCTTTCCTTCGGGATTGGTATATATTATATGTTCCGTATGTAGGGAAGATCCTATTGGTACCTAAAGGAAGAGTGAGTCATCACATTCGTGTGGTGGCGTATTGGTACATGTGAGAGGACTCACCGATGATCAGGGTAAGGGTTTGGCTTTTACCTTCGGGCATGAACATTATATATGTGTGATTTAAAAACTTCACTTGTACTATTCCTCTCATACAGTATGTCACCTACGAGTGACATTTGGCTCATTATGTGATATGTGATATGTAAGTCCTACCAAGTAGTAGTTGAGTGATGATATTCCTATTATATATTTTGAAAGAATGTGTAAGCGCTTACATGATATGTGATTTGATAAGATTATGATTTTAATTGATCACAGCATATCATACATATGCATTGTGTACATATATGTATTTGTATTTGATATATGAAAAACTAGTATGCTTACTGAGTTTTATACTCATTATAGTTTATGGTGATTTCAGGTAAATAAAGTACATGTGTAATTAGCGGATTTGGCAAGGCTTCTGTTGTTTCTTGGGTTCCCTAAGTTGTTAGGTTGCTAAGTGTTTCATTTGGGAACACGTGGGATAAGATATTTGATTTGTCCCTATTGAATAAATACTTATGTATTATTTTATTGTGTGTGGTTGGATTTAGTTTAAGTTTCACCAAGTGTAGTAATGGATGGATTTTAAGTAAGAATTTACAATGAATATATTCTGGGCTTCCAGTAACAAAGTTGCTACTGGTGACATAGTAGAGTGTTAATCTCTGAGAAAACTCTGAAATAAATTAAAATTAATGTTTAAGTATTATTGAATGAATGTAAGTGATGTCGTGTGTCAGATCTTTTGGGTCTGGAGCGTGACACCAACGATCTATGGTATACTTTATTATTGTATAAATTAACCATCTAACATGGTAAACACTATTGATAGGAGCCAAAAATTTCTTTACTATGGCAAGTTTCACAACAAAAGTGCTCATATACTTTAGAGGCCAACGCTACCTACACAAGTGTCATCTAGGCCCACAAATCTGCTTTCTATAAAAGGGTTCAATAAATTTTCACAGCAGTTGAAGTTAATTTAAGGGCAAAGGACATTTTTGTCCCTTGAGTTTAACTTAATCATCAATTTTATCTCACGAGTTTTAAAAAATTCAATTTTGTCCTAGTCTGTTATTGAGATTTTATCAGATTTGACTGAAAATGTCTTTTAATAGTACATTAACAATTTTATCCTTCATTATATGTTGGTCGGAAATGGTGATGCAAGTACAAAATATAATATACATGTGTCAAATATTAATAGACCTTTTAAAAATAAAAATAATAAAAAAGACACGTGACATGTTGTAATAGGTTCAATAAAATAATTAAATTAAATAATTAAATAAAATAAAGAAATAAAAAGAGAGCAGCCGGTCAGGGCCCGCCGTCGTCAGTGACCGACCGGCCGTGATTTGATCGATCAATTGTGATTTGACTCAATTTTGTGATCTACGCAATGTTAGAATTTGTTTTATCAACGAAATATTATAAATGTGCCAAAAGTGGGGAAGAACATGGTGATTGGCAGCGGCCACTGCCATTCGCCGTCAAACGACACCGATTTGTCCAATAGTGGGGGCGATGTATGCCACCGCCTGCCATTTAATGAAGAACGGTAGTGATTGCTGCCAACTACAGTGGGTTGGCGGTCGCTGCTAAATAGAGGAGTAATGCACGCCACTGCCCTACCATTCGATAGTGAATGGTGATGGCCGCCGCCAACTACCACGTTTTTTTTCTTCACTTTTGGCACATCTACAATGCTCCGTTGATAAAATAAATCCCACCATCGTGTAGATTACAAAATTTTGAATCCAATGATATTAATTTTAAGTCAAATCACAATTGGTCACCGGTGGCCACTGATCGACTGCCTCTTTATTTATTTATTTATTTATTTTATTATTTTAGTGATTAATCACTGGTTGACATGTGAATATTTTGTGTCAACCTATTTCAAAACTCTGTATAAAGTGATTATTTTATCCCTCTAATGTTAAAATTAATAGAATTTTATTAACGTACTAAAATAAAATTGAATTTTTAAAATTTGTAAGACAAAATTAAAAATTAAATCAAATTCAATGACAAAAATATCCTTTGCTCTTAATTTAATGCAAGGGACTCCATATAACTCGATAGTCTCAATACTTATGTTAAGCAATTATACTTATGTTAAGCAATTAAGTAGCCCCCGAAAGACTTATAGACCTATTTGATTATGATGACTCAATTGCTAGCGATGAGGCAGATGAGGTTATGGGGGTGAAGTCAAAGAAGTGAATCAAACGTGGTTGGGTTAGTCAAAGCTTGTTTCAAATTGTTAGAGGCTGTTAGCAAAGTTCAAGTTTCCCACCAAAATTCAGCCACTTGTATTTCTAGAATCCTCCGTTGTATTTGTTCTCTATAAATAGCTAAATTTACTGGTCTTATATTTCAACAATTTCTGATAATAAATTTAGTTTATTTCTCCTTTCTTCTGCTCTATTTATTAAGAGTTGTTTGTTTCATTTTCTGGAAAAACATTCAACTTTTTCAGAAAGTTTCAGAGTTAGAATAATATCTACTTTATTTCTGCCCAAAATGAGTGCAAACTTCATTACATTATAAAATAACTTGACAAATTTATTCAAATGCAAGAGCAAGATCAAGATCAAGATCAAGATCATTCATTGTGTCAAAGATTGTGAAATAAGGCAGGCCCGGTCCATCATGTAAAATCGCCTTTTATTCTACATTTACAGAAGCCGATTAATATTGTTACTATTGTTGGTAATTTTGCCCTTACCGCTATCATCATTATAATAATCTGCAAATGGATTTAATTTTAGCAGGGGAAAAAGGACCCTCGCGGCCTCATCCAATATGGTTGCAAATTGTTTGCGTGGGCTAGAATTAGATTTAAGGAAACGGAGTCGTTTTCTTGATGCCTCGAAAAATCACAAGTATCTCGTGTTCCTTGCAATGAAGAAATAATTTTGATATGGATATTAGGGAGAACGGACTCTAGAATGAGCATTTGCCAGGCCTCGGAGCTGGAAAGTAAAAGAGTTTCATTTACCAGAAATTGCATGAAAATGCACCCATGGCTTGCACAGCCATTATGACAACAGAAGGCTTGTTCCTCAGCTGATCACCAGATCAACAAAAATACAGAACATGCTTCACTCCATGTTGTTCTATCTAGTGCTTAAGATTTGTCTCTAACACAAACAACCATTACAGATCCTGTACAGAATAAAGAAGAAACACTTGCAGTTGCAGAATAATAGTCACAAACAACCATTACAGATCCTGTACAGAATAAAGATGAAACACTTGCAGTTGCAGAATAATAGTCTTGTAAATCATCACAATCAAATCCCCGTGCATTACAAAATACAAATTATAATACATGTGCTAAATAGCAACAGTTTTGATTGAATAATAAATAGTCTTGTAGATCTACAGAACCGAATAGTATTCTTTCATCATGGCCTTTTCGCCCAACAGCTCTTATTCTCTCCATCAACTAGATTTTTCTTTTTTGGACCATTTTCTACAAACAAAATCCAAGAATCGACATTCCTAAATCTCTTCCTATACGGCACAGAGTAGAGCATCAACAAGGACAACAGTAATGTTAGCCCAAAAAACGAGGCAATCTTTGTTTCTGGAAATTCCCAGAGCATTTTAGAGAATATAGTTGGAACTTGATCTTTACAAGACCCAAAAAAATCAAATTTCAAAAGTTGGAACTTCATCTGTAAAGCCATGTGTGGCCTGGTAAATTAGCCGAGGCAATAGATTCCTATAAGGATCATTTTCTCTCTTCTCCTTTAAATAAGCAATGCATTTCTCAACCTCAGACTTGACCTCTAAATACAAATCATGACATTTGTTCCTGTCTAGTAATTCATGTTTCCTCCCTTCAAAACAAGATTGAAAAATTTAAGTCAATCAATTTGCAATAAAGATCAAAGTTGTGAAAATAAAATTACAACAATTACTACTTAGGGGTAACGTTTAATTTAAATGTTTAGAAGTTTAAACCATGTAAATGAGAGTTCTTCATTTGTTTAATCTATGCAAGCACCATCAACATTGAATTGCACAAAATTAGACATTATAAGACAAATCTAGTGTGCTAGTTTAGTGGCCTTTGTAGGTGGGAAAACTGATTTACAACAATGTACATACAGTTTCTTTTTACTTAGTTGGAACAGATACTTGCAAGCCAAGGAAAATCAAAAGCATGGAATGTAGGTTGTCCCAAAATATGGAAGCATTATAGAAACAATAATTGTCATCGTCCATTTTTATTTCTGGCTGTTTTGTATAAAGTGAATTGGGTACTTCAAACACTTCATGATACCAACTAAAATTGGTTTTTATCTCGAGGATATCTAAGGTGGATGCAAACCAATGATTGTTATGTATCCTGTCAGATGCATCCTATCGCATAACATTAGTCTTACGTAACAGAAGGTTAATTTAGTGACAGTTAACTATATATGTGCACTTTGTATAATTAAATTCCTTTTTAACTAGGTAACCTGCTAGGTTCCAAACCATGGGTCAGCCATTAACCATACCTTCTGTCTCAATTGGTTTTCCAAAGTAATAATAAAAGCGACCTGGAACTTTGGGTAGAATGCCTGGAAAATGGATATCTTGGTTCGCCACCTCACCTCCTGCATCAGTCCTGTTATTGCAAGATCATAACAAATTCAGAAGAGGCCACACATGAAGGCACAGATATCAAGTAAATGATAAAGCAAAGGACAAGCATATACAGAGAGAGACATCCAAGTTTTACATGAGAAAACTTACAACTACCTTAACTTTACAGTCTCATCAGTTAATGCCTCTATTTGAGCTTTTAAGTAAGGAATCTTTGTCAAGTCATCATAATCAAAAACTACCTGCCAACAATAAATATGCAATCAATTATCATTAGAGACCAGAGATTGACTCAAGGCAAGTGGCAGAACAAATTAATCTGCAAAATAAGTAGACATATACAATGCCTATATGTTAAGGTTTTCATGCTTACTTGACCAATATCATCTTCTCCAATGACACCAAAAGGTATGATTTTGGCCCCAAATCTAGCTGCCATTCGGACAAACTCGGAGTGATCTGGCCAGCACAACTTGTATTCTTCACCCTAAAAGTATGAAGAGTTGAGATTAACATTTTGAATTTTGATAAGTATATCAAGTATTTGATTTGTAAACTAGAAGTACATTTAAGAATTAAGCAGAAAATAATAAACAGACTATGAGAATATGGAATGTTTGTAGTTCCACAATACACCGAAAACACATATGCATCCATGCTTAAACAAAAAGTCTTCATAAACCTAATGCATCATATGAGAGGAAAAAAAAACATGCACATGTTAGATTAGTCAGCATTACATTCACAGAAAGCAAGTTTATATGTTGAGACAAAAAGTTTAAAGAATTCTTGTAGTATTTGGGTTGGATGCATCATATTACAAGATTTATCATTTAACACATTAGAAGATTTTCCAGTTATCTTTTGGATTATAATATGAGCCATCCACCAGTCGGTTATCTTATCTCCTCCAAATTATTGTAATTAACAAGGCATACAGGAAATTGGAAAGTTAAATTTTGGTGCTAGAGCATATTTGCACAATTCTGAATACAGTATATGTCAAACTATATTTGTGTATTTAAAAGTATAGAGAGAGGTAGTAACAGCTTAACTATTAAGAGACGTTACCTTTCTGTGAAGAGCTTCACGCATGCCTCCAGGATAGAGTAGGACATGAGATTTTGAAGATAAAAGCTTGTAGAAGTTCGTTGCTGAGACAGGAACTGCACCCATTATTCTTTGTGTGTCAAATGTTGCTAACTCAGGTAACAATCCGTCTCTAGATCTCACAAACATTAACGGATGTGCGATTCCTCGTAGCAGAATATTTCTTTCAATCATAAATTGGCATACCAGAGGAGTCAATTCAAGTCCAAGTAACATGTGATAACCAACAAATAAGACAGGTCCCTGAGAAGGAATTCCAGCGAGGCCCCTAACAATCTTTCCGTCCTCTAAAGTTGAGAGCATTACAGGGCCAGTAGCAATATAAATCCACCTAGGAGAGTCATAGTTGTGAGACATTAATATTCAAAATTAATTCAATAACAACGTTATTATTGGACTGCCATAGTGAAGATGATTAAGGCCAGTACTAGATCAGCTGTAACAATTTTATTTTTGGACTGAAGGCATAGGGATTAATGGAACATATAACAAGATAAACCTTCCATCTTCAAATTCCAATGGTGTAACAGACCCAATTCAATGGGAAGGGGGGAGGAGTTGGGGTGTACTTTACAGCAGTACCCTTATAATTCTATGATAATTGCTAATGGATTGTACAACAGTTATGTGTCAACCCCTCAAAAAGATATTTTAGTCCAATGATGTTTTCATTTCATTGATAATTTAATTATGACCCTGAAAATTATTTTATGTTATTACTGCAGCATATAATTTGTATTTGCAAATGCTCTAGCAAGTTAATATTTACCTGCTTGACTCATGTATCTTTTTGAATTCAGAAGCGGTTGGGGGCATGAAATCTGACACATAGTCATGGTATTTTCCACGGCGATAAAAACTAGCACCCTTGATGATAGTCACCAAATCAATATCATCTTCCTGCCATAAATCAGAAGATCTACAATGTGCATCAAAATGAAAACTTTAAGTAATACTTTTTGACAGAAAACGAAACAATCAATCATGCAGAGATACATCAAGTTCACATACATCATATTATGAACAGAATGAAGCAAAAAATATATTATTTAGCGTGCTAGATGATGAAAGCACAAATTAATAAGCATATAAATATATGTGGGGTAGGATCCATGACACCATATTTTTTACACAATATTTTACACAATTTTTAGACCTTTAGATTTATACACATCTAATGGCCCAGCTGTAACCAAACATGCATAATTAATGCATTATAATCAATGCATATTTTGAAATTAATCTAAGCCATTGAAATTGCATTGATCTACCAGTCCAAAAATTGTATAAAATGTTGTCAAAAATATGGTGCCATGGATCCTGTCCCATTTATGTGATGCTAGTTACTTTCTAATATCTGATTAAAGCTTCTCTTAACACTTATATGAGCATGCATACATGGAAAGAAAACAAGAAAGAATTCTACCAAGAAGAGAAAATGGCCACTGTCACTAAACCGACGATTCTGACATTTTGACAGTGCACGACGAAGTCTTTCACCTTCCTCTTGACTCGGCAAGAGCTGATCCCTTCCACTGTGAAGACAACAAAAAGTGATTTTGTTGTATTTTCTGGAAAATAAAAAACCTAGGCAGAAAAAGTGCTCAAGTGATAAGTTAAAATTATGGAATTATAGTAATTATAGAACTTTAATATAAACTTGACCTATTCAATTAATCTATTGCATGAAATAGAAGTTTACGGAAAGCCCAAACTCTAATTTAAAAGATGAATACAGGTATCATTTGTCTTAATTTAAGTTTCATTGTTAACTCACACATTGAAAACTGCATAAGCATATTTGGCACTGTGTCAAAGATGAAGCTCTAGGCTTCATAGAAGGTACTAGATATCTAATATGAGCCAAGGGAGGATGTCAGCAGCTCAAAATTCTTAAGTGGTCCATTTCCTTTTATGATTTCAGCTCCTCTTGTCCATGTTAAAAGATTACAGTCTATAAGCTCAGGGAGATAGTTTGTTTTTTCCAGCAATTCATGAGATGACATTTTGCTAACAGAACTTTATTACTATCTCTTATTTTACTTTTTGGTGGTTGGGACTTTATTATACTTAATTACTTCTTGCACACCCCTTGTGAATTCAAAATCAGTGTCTGCTGGGTGAAAGATCTCTGTGACTCATTCATGAGAAAGAGCTGTATGAAGACTGCTTACCACAAATACTCCAGCTGAACAGGAGTCGAATCTCTACAATTAGAATTCAACACTAGGTGTACTAAGACACAGTATTTTCTAACTGGGATGACTTTAAGAGGGTTTTGTTGTGGGTGCTTCCCCTGCTATTTAGCAAATGTTTAACTTAACAAAAAGCTAATTGCACCTGTATTAATCAATACCTACTGGAACTAAGAAACCATGCCAAAGAGTAAGTACCTGGAAAGTATCAATGTTTGAGCTTTTACAGCATGCAGGCGTGAATTGGCAAATGCAGAAGCTGATTTAAGCATTTCTAGCTTCCAGAGAAGCGTTTCTTTGGGCATTACATCAGCAGCAACCTGTTACTTAAGGTATCAATTCTTTTAATGAAATTGACATCATTAAAATATAATAGGAGCATCAACATGAAAGATGCCAACCGAAGAATATAATCTCCATAAGAAGTCAAACAGATTTATGCCACACACTCTTTTCATCATCTATCAAAGAAGATATATTGTCAAGTATGTAGCAATTAGTCATAAAGATCCAAGGCATAACAGAAAGCTGATAACATAGCCCAGAACAAATAAACTGAAAATTGTCTCTGAAAAGTCTTATAAGTTACTAATCTTCTAATTCCTAGGACAACATGTTATTTACAGTTCACTTATTTATTCCTCATTCTGTTCGGACTTACAGAAAGATAAGATGACATTGCAACAAGATCCCGTGACAACTCTCCAAATTCCTGCCGCAAAGAAAGTCCCTTCACCAAATTATCCACTGCCATCCTCAAAGAATCACCTAAAGTGCATATTTTATAACACTGGTATTACTTCAAACATAATATTATAAGAATAGTAGATATGCAAGAATATTAAGTGCCATTAATTTCTACCATGATTAAGAATAATGAAAAGAGAAAATCATTCTCATTCCAAATTTTTTTTTTCCCCTCATCGCAAGCTATCCTGTACTTATGAATGGAAACTCTCCATTGTCTGAGAGGTAGATGCTCTGGAACGGCAAGTGTTTCCCCCCTATGAAGGCTATCAAAGGGTTGACTAGGAAGCACAGAGCCGATAAATATCACTTTTATGCTAATAATCAAGCATGAATAACGGAAAAACATCATAATCATCTGAAAATACTTAATAATCCCAAAGTCATAAAAACATCATAATCATCTGAAAATACATTAATAATCCCAAAGTCTATCATGAAAGCCTATCTACTAATTTGAAAAATAAACAAAAGAACAATAAGAAAATCCCCGGCACATCATAGTAATCTGCCAGAATCTTGTGGCAATCACATCGTGCAGCCTGCCTCAGCAAGAGCCTGTTTTATTTTTGCATTCACATAGTTAAGCTCCTAATATCAATTATCAATTGTACAAATCCCACTTGCTTATCTATTTTCTTCAAATTTACAAAGATCTCCCACAGGTACCTGAGTTCTTATTGACTTTTATCAACTACAGCCTAAATTTGCAACAAGAATCTGAAAGATGTTATTATCATCAAATGATGAACAGATTTAATCTTCATAAAGTACAACCTTTAAGGACTTCAAAGAAAATTCTGACCTGAACCTTGCAACCTGATCTAATGTCCATGGTACTTAGTGGCTTGGATATTCTTATCTTGAAAATTTCATTGCAAGTAACATCTACTTTGTTGGAAAATATGTGTGATTTTATGTGATTGTAAAATACATTGGAAAGTGTTAGCTGTCTGATTTGGTACTGATTATAGGCAGATTTAGGTGGTGTATTATTAGAAGGTTGACTTAGTTTAGTCTCTATTTTTGGATATGATTGTATTATCTTATTTCTCTTGATTTTCCCTTGATTTCATCCAAATTGTATCAAGCCTATCAAGGGCAGGCTATTCTGTATTGTAACAGTGTGAAATATGCAAAAAATTTCCCAATTTCTTTGATATGGTATCAGAGCTCTAGGTTTTCTTCCTGGGAAAAAAATATTCATCAACCAAAAGCTCCATAAGCTGTTTATAAGTTTGATCAACCGAGATGTTAAAAGTCACAAAAACCAGTCCCTAACCCGAGGAGTCTACAATCCATCAACAGGTTCCTAGAGATCTACAAAACATTCAAGCTACGTATAGACTGAATGGAACGAACTAATTAAAGTGGTCTCAACTGGTTCAAATGTTTTGAAAGAAAAAGGAAAACTCAATCCTCTTCTTAGAACAGGGCCTAAGGAGGGAGATCCAAAGTTTGCTGCCTGAGATGAAGCGGATTCAATGGTCATGTCTTGGCTATGGAATGCGATGGTACTTGAAGTGAGTGATATTATTATGTTTTTGACAACTGTTAAGGATATATAGGAGGCAATCAGACAAACCTATTTGAAGAAAGATGATGCAGCCCAAGTGTACGAGATCAAGGTGAAACTAGCTGCTACGAAACAAAGGAATAAGACTGTAACGGAGCATGCTAACACTCTGAAGAATTTGTTATTACCGAGTTCTTGAGATGAAGAACAATGAAGATGTTGCCTTACTGAAGGCTTTTATAGAAAAGGACTGAACATATGATTTTCTAGCAGGATCTAACCAGAATTCGATACCGTGAGAATCCAGACCTTCGAAAAAGGATTGACATGCCTAAATGAAGCAATTGCAACAATTCGAGCCGAGGAAAATAGGAGAGGAGTCATGTTGGAACAGAAACCATTAGAAGGATCAGCACTACTTACAACCGCCACCAGTGAAGAAGCCTTAGAGAAGAACTCTTTTGCCACCACAGATGACAAGAAATCCAACCAGAAGAGGACAACTAAATGGAATCTGGTATGCAACTATTGCAAGAAAACAGGTCACACAAAGGACACCTGCAACAAGCTACATGGAAGGCCACAAAACGCGAATCAGTCAAACTGGAATTTTGGAGGAAGAAATTGGCAGCAAAAGGGACAAGCCCACGTCGTACAGACTAACACCAATAGTACCAGTGATCAACCAAATTCAAGCAGCAAATAATTCAATAAAGAAAACATTTATCGTCTCCGATCTCTCCTCAACTCTTTCAAAAAAACCTCAGGTGCTTGTTCATTGGCACTTTCTAGTATGTGTTATGACTCTCATGTGTTTAGTATCTCAAATAATGTTTTAATCCCCCTCGTTCACGGATAGTCGATTCTAGAGCAACCGATCACATGACCAACTCATCCAAATTTTTCTCCTCGTATAAACCATGCCCTAGCAATAAAAAGGTCACCATAGCCGATGGAAATTTAGTCATTATTGCTAGTCAAGGGGATATATCCTTAGGATCTTTCTTATTTCTAAAAAATGTTTTGCATGTGACAAAATTGACAACTAATCTTATATTTGTCAAACAAATCCCTAAGGATATGAACTGCAACCTCATTTTCTTAAATAATTATTGTGTGTCTCAGGACCGAGCTTCGAGGAAGACGATTGGGCATGCTAAGGAAAAAGATGGACTCTATTGTCTCGAAACTATGAATGGAAAAGTGGATACTAGAGTTGGTAATTCATCTTGTTTTTTGTCTAATTCTTTCACAGATAAAGACAAAATTCTTTTTCTTCATTTACAACTTGGTCATCCTTCCTTTAGAACTCTTAGCCGTATATTTCCTTCTCTATTTAAAAGCATTGAGTTAAAACAGTTTCATTGTGATGTTTGTGAACTAGCCAAACAAAAGTGTGTTTTTTCTCTTTGAACAATAATAAATCATCTTTCATTTAATACATAGTGATATTTGGGGTCCTTCACGGATTGCTAATTATTCGGGGGCACGTTGGTTTGTCATTTTTATAGATGATTGTACACGGGTCACTTGGACTTTTCTCATGAAGCAAAACTCTGATGTAGCCACAATCTTTCCAAAATTTCATAACATGATAAAAACATAGTATGGGGTGTTGATTAAAAGGGTAAGAACTGACAACAAAAGAGAGTATTTTAATCAAACCTTAACACCCTATTTCAACCAGGAAGGAATAGTTCATGATCCTCATGCATTGACACTCCTCAACAAAACAATGTGGCAGAAAAAAAGAATGGACATCTTCTCAAAACTATACGTGCTCTTCTTTTTCAAAGAAAAATACCAAAATACTTTTGAGGGGAAGCAATTCTCACAGCCACGCATCTTATCAATCAATTGCCCACCAAAGTCTTGGATTTCAAAAGCCTTTGGGAAACACTTTCACACCATTTTTCAGAATTTCTTATTCCAAACAGATTGCCTCCTTGGGTATTTGGGTGTGTTGCCTTTGCTCATATTCATGCACACAACCAAAGCAACCTTGATCTTCGAGCACTTAAATGTCAGTTTATAAGACATTCTTCAATGCAAAAAAGCTACAAATGTTATCATCCATCTACCTGAAAAACCTACATTTCCGTTGATGTTACGTTTTGCTCAGCATGAGAGTCTTTCCATCATTCTTCTTCTCCGGGGGAGACAAAATGTGATGAAAAGAATGATAGCTGTGTTGATATCCTTGATTTTATGCCTGATTTGTCCCTACCATCATTAAGTCAAGGTCCTGTCTTTGTTCCCTCAAGTTCAACCGTCCCTACCTCAGATTCACTCTCAACTCCTTATCATACTTCTTCAAATTCTAATCTCAATTTTACTTCCGACTCTGGGTCTAATGTCCCTCCACATAAAGAGCCATCTGTGACACCTCCTAAATCTCACTCACAAAATCTTCTCGGAAATCCAACACCATCAATCAAACCAGTAACCACTAAACCACTTCAAGTTTATTCAAGAAAGAAGGGATACAAGATTGATCCAAAGCAAGCTCAAAAGTCTAATCCTATGCTTAGAAAAGGAACAAATTAGAAGGAAAATACTACTCAGGTAAAAAAATTCCATTCTTGTGTTTGATATAAATGAGTTAGAATTACCCATTGCATTTCGAAAAGCTATCCAAAAGTGTACATAACATCCTCACTCTTATTTTTTTTCCTTCGAAAAATTGAACTCTTCATATAAAACCTTCCTTACTCACCTAAACATAGTAGCTATTCATAAAACATTATCTGAGGCATTAAACAACAGGGAGTGGAAGTAAGCTATGAAAGTTGAGATGGATGCACTTGGGAAAAAAAAGACTTCGGAAATAGTTAAATTACCAAAAGGATAGAGACTTGTGGGATGTAAATGTTAGGGTATGTGCTTACGCGCCATCCCAGTTTGTATGAATATTAAGTTTGTAATATTTATACAATGCATATTTTATTAAATCGCTGATAACTTTTATTAAATGGTAATTAAGCTTGTAACATTATAAAAATGATATGATCTGAATGAGTTCATATCTGGTTTAAAGAAGTTTAAACCATGGCTAAGAGTTAGCAAAGCTGATAGTTATAAATGCTAAGTGTTAGCAGGTTATAATACCCAGCGGGATCTAAAAAGTTAGAACCTAATCTATAATGTAACAAAGACCTGAGAATCTACTAGTAATGACAAAATTGCAAAGAGTTGCAATAGAGACTAAGAAATGTCGTTATGGAAGTATCTTCTCAAATAAAGAGTTCCTGATCTACGTTTACCAATGAGGGTCTATCGGTGAAACACATAGATTAGTGTATGTCTATAGCTGTATTGTACAAATGGTTATTCTTAGTTAACCATGAGCTTGGTTGAAGTTCATATAGACATACAGGTATTCAGTTAGGACTGGATACTGAACAGACTCATGAGGACCCCAATAGATATCCTATGAAACCGTCAAAGGAAGGTCCTCTCGAGTTGAGTAGTATTTGTGGTCCTTCGACCTGAGCGCCACGGTGAACTTGTGGGAGATCCATCATACTTTGGTTCCACGTATGTCAGAGACCTTTCATGGTCTGACCGCTACGTGTCGCTGGGTATGGTCCGATGCTCATGGAGTTCGGTGTGCGTAGATATGGGATCCGCCAGCTCACATAGATGGGTAGTATATCCGAACTTCGAGATTGTATCTTGTAAAGTCTTATGGCCGTAAGCAATCTACCTGGGAAAGGAGTTTCCTACAGGTTCGAACATTATAGCAAAAGTGTTTGCGTAAATTGTTCATAAAGATACGAATCTGAAGATAATAAAGTGATGGATGAAATTATCGGGATTTGACGGTAATGATCTATATCCCGTTCATCCTGGATATAATGACGAAAGGATTATACGAATATGGAGTAACCTCAACATGTATGGTCTGACGCGCTGATTTGTAATATCCGTAACGTGTGCGTGGGGCATCGTTAACGGACTTGTGAAATAGTTTCATTTGACGAATCGGGCGTGGACCTAGGGAGTCCCAATATGAAATGTACTCTTTGAGCACTTGGGCAGCGTACCGTATTAAATAGTTTAATACAGTAAAATCCAGCAATTTACTAAGGTTGCGTTAACTAAAGTATATGGTCAGATGGTGGGACCCACTTTAGGTTAACTTGGTAACCGAGTAAGGACATAATTGTAATTTCACTTGATAATTATTTAATCGTTAAATAATTCAAATAAATAATTATTTATTTAATTGTTGAATAAATAATTTAAGTTTAACTAAGGTTAAGAGTTAACCATTTAGTTAAGTTAGATTAACTATACTTAATGGTTAAGTAAAAGTTAACCTAACCATGGTTAAGTTAGTTAACCATGGTTAAAATAATTAAATATTCTTTTAATTAACTAGAGTTAAGAGTTAACTATAGTTAGAATATTTTAATGTTAGTTTAACCTAACTAAAGTTAAGAGTTAACTATGATTAGGTTAGATTAAATTCAAATTGAAATTAAGTGAAATTAAGTGTTATGAAATGAAATTAAATTCATTTGTATAAATAAAACAAATGTCAATTAAATTGACAAGGGTTTTGAGAATTTGATTTTGCAAAAATTAGCTCAGCCATTTTACAAAGAGAGAAAAGAGAAATTGTCTTCTAATTAATGGATTCAAGAGTTGAATTCATTATTTTCTTTTAAGGCTTAAAACTAATTTAGCAAAATAAGTTTTTGATTAATTGATTAAGTGTTAATCAAAAGAAAAAATCAAGAACACAAGTTTAAGTAGTTAAACAAATGCTGGATCAAAAGCTGTCATTCTAGATAATCAAACCCACCATTGTTGATTACTAGAATTGATCAAAGACAACATTTTGGTGGACTTCAACAATCTCCAACCAAAGGCTTCAAGGGTTATTTCTCAATCTCGTTTCTGATTAATAAATTGTGATTGTGTTTACTGCAATACTTTAAGCTTCCGCTGCTTCATTATATATATGAGATATGTATAAATTGTGATTAAACACAAAACCCACATGCAAACACCCATGAATGAACAACTCCCAACAATTGGTATCAGAGCAATTTTGTGTTGTTTTGGGTGTTTTTTATAGTTGGCTAAATGTTAGTTAAATTGTATGACAATTTCTGGGGATGTTCGGATGCAATTCAAGTGTTGAATATGTAAAATTGAAAAAACAGTCCCTGGAACGCCGCAGCGCTTATGTTCAGCGCGGCAGCGTTCATATGAACGCTGGGGCGCTACGTGTATAACGCGCCAGCGATGGTGATCGCAGGGGCGCTGAGTACATAACGCGCCAGCGATGGTTATCGCAGGGGCGCTGAGTACATGGCGCGCCAGCGCTGAAAGCACTGCCCTGCAGCGCCCCAGCGGTGCTAAAAGAGCGCCGCAGCGCTGAGGCTTTTGAAGCCCTAGCGCCGCAGCGCTAAAAGAGCATCGCCGCAGCGCGGAGGCTTTTGAAGCCCTAGCGCCGCAGCGCTGAAAGAGCATCGCCGCGGCGTTCATAAAAAAAAAAAAAAAAAAAAAAAAAAGAGAAATTTTTTTTATTATTTTATGCATGTGGGGGGTTTATGAGTTGTAATAATAAGAGTTATTAATTTACATGATAAACCAGGACAATTATTTTTTTTCATGTTGGTAACCACAAGGGAACCCCACTGATGGGGGTTAGTTGTGTTTGCACATGATTGAATAATTGATTGAGAATAACCTTCTCATGAGATGAGTGCCTGTATTTAAAATCTCTCTTAATCAGATTAAAAAATTATTGTGTTATGTGTTAATATTTTAATGATCCGCCTTGTCAATACGGTATTAAATAGGTCACTATGGTCTTTCCCAATATTGCTTTAGCATGAGGGATTTGGTCGGTGTGATTTAATCTAATGCCGGTAAAACATGAGATGAGTCAAATATATGCGAACATGTTATCCAATATTGCTTTAGCGTGAGGATAATGTCAGTAACATATATTTGATAATTGGCAAGTTAATCTGAAATACACTTACCCAATATTGCTTTAGCGTGAGGATAAGGTGTATTTAGGATCAGTTGTAAGAGTTGCAAGAGTTGCAATTGACAAGGGTTGTCTACCTATTGGGTTTACAAAGGCCAATATTGCTTTAGCGTGAGGCTGGAGTAAAATGCCAGTGGGGTCCACTTCTCACTGTATAGTTTAAAAATTCTTAAACTATCGTTATCTCGTTAGAGAGATTAAAGGGATTATGTAAAGCAGTGGGAGGGCGTTTTTAAATTAAAAATTGTATAATTGTTATACCCATGATTTAAAACGTTTTTATTAGCGATTTGATTAATTAATAATCCGCTGACACATATCTATTCTATTTTGTCTTGTGAAGATTAATATGGCTTCAAACAACCCTTTGATGCGCATTCTAGATGCCAACCAACTCAAGGGTGCTGATAACTATTCAGAATGGATGACTAATCTCAAAATTGTTCTGAATTCTGAGAGACTTGGGTATATTGTTGATCAGAAAATGCCCTCAGGAGTTTCTGATGATGCCACCCCAGAAGAAAGGGTGACATATCAGAAATGGTTGGATGAAGATTTAAAAGTTAAATCTTACATCCTTGCCTCGATGTCTCATGAGCTGCAGAGAGAGCATCTCCATATGGAAAATGCTAGCAGCATCATGCTCCACCTGAAGGAGCTTTTTGGTGATAGACCTCAGATTGAGATATATCGTGTCGCCAAAGCACTCTTTCAGGCTAGACTTCCTGAGGGTAGTCCAGTGAGTCCTCATGTCCTTAAAATTATCAGATATATTGAGAGGCTTGAGACTATGGAAATTTCTTTAAACAATAGTTTGGGGAATAGTTTGATTCTCCAGTCGCTTCCGGGGTCATTTACGCAATTCATCATGAACTTTAATATGCAAGAATTGACCCCTACATATGCTGAACTTCATAACATGTTGAGGACAGCATATGAGGATATGAATAAAGGAGGCTCATCCCTCCTAATTCAGGGTGCTTCATCTTCTACCCCGAGGGCTTCTTTGAAGTCCAAAGGGAAGAAAAAGAAAATGAGGCAGACACCCCGAATAGGTCCTCAGAAGCGACCGATATCCAAACCTCTAGAGAAAAGCAAGGCAAAAGGAAAATGTTTCTTTTGCAGCGATGAGGGGCACTGGAAACGTAACTGCCCTAAATATCTTGCAAGCTTGAAGAAGGCTCCCTCAGGTATTTGCTTTCCTATCATTGACATTTCTTTAGCATTTGATGCTAATGCAGGCTGGGTATTAGATACAGCATGTCCTTCTCACATCTGTAATATGTTACAGGGTCTGAGGGAAGTTAGATTGCTGCAGCCAGGAGAGGTAAAGCTTCGAGCTGGAAATGGTGATTTCCTGCAGGTTGAAGCTGTAGGACATTTGGATTTACTTCTCCCATGTAATAAATATGTTGTATTAAATAATTGTTATTTTGTTCCCAACATCATCAGACAGATAATATCCCTTCCTGTACTCGACAGTGAAGGGTATCATATGAATATTCGGAACTGTTCCTTATTATTATATGATATGTATGATGTTTTATTAGCTGATTGTCGGTTAGTGAATGGGCATTATATATTAGATACAACAAGCAGTGTCATGAGTATGCAAGCTAGTACTAGTAGAAATTCGGAAACTTTAAATGAAACGAAAATATGGCATATGAGATTAGGTCATATAGGTGTGAGACGCCTAACCCGTCTGGTAAAGGATGGACAGATACCTGATCTGACCATACATCCTTATCCAGTTTGTGAATCATGTATTCAGGGAAAGTTGACCAAATCACCATTTGCAGGTGTTGGACACCGTGCCTCTGATTTATTGGAACTTGTACATACAGATGTATGCGGTCCAATGAATCATACTGCTATGGGTGGATTTCGATACTTTGTACTTTTTATCGATGATTTGTCACGATACGGGTATATGTTTCTTTTGAAACATAAGTCAGAAACCTTTGAAAAGTTCAAAGAATTCCGACTTGAAGTAGAGAAACAAACCGGAATGAACATCAAGTGCCTTCGATCAGATCGAGGCGGTGAATACATGAGCGGTGAATTTTCGGATTATTTAAAAGAGAATGGGATTCTAGCTCAATATAGTCCTCCAGGTACTCCGCAACACAATGGTGTATCGGAGAGGAGGAATCGGACTTTATTGGATATGGTCCGATCGATGATGAGCTTTACCGATCTTCCTGAATATCTGTGGGGTCATGCCCTACAAACGTCAACTCACATATTGAACAGAGTTCCATCTAAAGCTGTTCCTTCTACTCCATATCAGATATTGACTGGAAGGAAACCAAGTCTCAAATATTTTAAAATTTGGGGCTGTCCTGCTTATGTAAATGTTGCACAACAGGATAAACTTGCACCCAGGGGGTATAAGTATCGGTTCATCGGATATCCTAAGAATTCAATGGGATACCAATTTTATGATCCTGAACAACGAAATGTGTTCGTTGCTCGTAATGCCACTTTTCTTGAGAAACAGTTTCTTATGGATTGTGGGGATTGTAAAAAGATTGAACTTGATGAAGTCAATCAAAACACTGATGAACCACTGATGGAAACTCAGGCTCAATCGAGTGAAATACCTTTAACACACCATTCTCGTAGGTCACAAAGGATGTCTAGGCCACCTACTAGGTATGGTCAGATACCTGAAGGTGCGCTTGGAGTTTTCTTAATTGAAGAAAATGATCCTTTGACCTATAGAGAGTCGATGTTGGACATTGACTCGGGAAAATGGCAAGATGCCATGAAATCCGAAATTGACTCTATGCATCAGAATCAAGTCTGGGACTTGGTTCAGCTTCCTGAAGGAATAGTTCCTATCGGTTGTAAATGGATTTATAAACGGAAGCGTGGGCTTGATGGAAAGGTTGAAACATTTAAAGCCAGACTGGTTGCCAAAGGTTATACTCAGCGATCTGGGATCGACTATGAGGAAACTTTTGCACCAGTAGCGATGCTCAAGTCAATTCGTATATTATTGGCATTTGCAGCATATTATGATTATGAGATATGGCAGATGGATGTGAAGACGGCGTTCCTAAATGGATATCTCGATGAAGAGATATACATGGAACAGCCTGAAGGTTTTGCATCTAGCTTGACCTCTGGTCTAATATGCAAACTGAAGAAGTCCATTTATGGACTTAAGCAAGCATCCCGAAGCTGGAATCTTCGTTTTGATGAAGTAATCAGAGGGTCCGGTTTCATCAAAAATGAAGAAGAAGCTTGTGTGTATAGAAAGGTCAGTGGGAGCATGATAGTTTTCTTAGTTCTCTATGTTGATGACATACTTATCATTGGGAATGATATAGGTATGTTGCAATCAGTCAAGAGCTATCTGAGTAAAAACTTCTCCATGAAGGATTTGGGAGAGGCTTCCTTTATACTAGGTATAAAACTCTATAGAGATAGAGCGAGGAAGCTGATAGGACTCTCCCAATCATCGTATATTGATAGTGTCTTAGAAAGGTACAGTTTCACTAATTGTAAGACAACTAGTGTACCTTTTAGACATGGCATTCATCTTTCGAGGAAAATGTCTCCTCAAACAGAAGATGAAAGAGTTAAAATGTCTAACATGCCATATGCATCAGCTGTAGGAAGCTTGATGTATGCTATGATGTGCACGAGACCTGATATCAGTATGGCTGTAAGTGTTACTAGCCGATACCAGGCTGATCCAGGTGACAGCCATTGGATGGCAGTCAAACATGTCCTGAAATACCTTAAGGGTACGAAGGACAAGTTTCTTGTTTATGGAGATGGTGACTTGCAAGTGAGAGGATACGCAGATTCAGACTTTCAGTCTGACCTAGATGATAGAAAGTCTACATCTGGGTATGTGTTTATTCTCAACGGTGCTGCAGTGAGTTGGAAAAGCACCAAACAGGGATCCACAGCTGATTCTACCACTGAGGCAGAATATATTGCCGCTTCTGAAGCTGCAAAAGAAGCAGTGTGGATACGTAAGTTTGTCGCAGAACTCGGAATAGTTCCAAGTTCGAAAGATCCTATCCCATTATTTTGCGACAATAATGGAGCCATTGCACAAGCAAAAGAGCCAAGAGCACATCAGAGATCTAAACATGTGGAGAGGAAATACCACATAATTAGAGAGATCTTGGCTAGGGGTGATATAATAATTTGTAGAGTAGATTCTATAAATAATGTAGCGGATCCACTTACTAAAGCCTTAACTCCAAAGGTGTTTGAGAAACACGTGGAGGCTATGGGTATAAGATACCAGTATGCATGGCACTAGAGCAAGTGGGAGTTTGTTAGGGTATGTGCTTACGCGCCATCCCAGTTTGTATGAATATTAAGTTTGTAATATTTATACAATGCATATTTTATTAAATCGCTGATAACTTTTATTAAATGGTAATTAAGCTTGTAACATTATAAAAATGATATGATCTGAATGAGTTCATATCTGGTTTAAAGAAGTTTAAACCATGGCTAAGAGTTAGCAAAGCTGATAGTTATAAATGCTAAGTGTTAGCAGGTTATAATACCCAGCGGGATCTAAAAAGTTAGAACCTAATCTATAATGTAACAAAGACCTGAGAATCTACTAGTAATGACAAAATTGCAAAGAGTTGCAATAGAGACTAAGAAATGTCGTTATGGAAGTATCTTCTCAAATAAAGAGTTCCTGATCTACGTTTACCAATGAGGGTCTATCGGTGAAACACATAGATTAGTGTATGTCTATAGCTGTATTGTACAAATGGTTATTCTTAGTTAACCATGAGCTTGGTTGAAGTTCATATAGACATACAGGTATTCAGTTAGGACTGGATACTGAACAGACTCATGAGGACCCCAATAGATATCCTATGAAACCGTCAAAGGAAGGTCCTCTCGAGTTGAGTAGTATTTGTGGTCCTTCGACCTGAGCGCCACGGTGAACTTGTGGGAGATCCATCATACTTTGGTTCCACGTATGTCAGAGACCTTTCATGGTCTGACCGCTACGTGTCGCTGGGTATGGTCCGATGCTCATGGAGTTCGGTGTGCGTAGATATGGGATCCGCCAGCTCACATAGATGGGTAGTATATCCGAACTTCGAGATTGTATCTTGTAAAGTCTTATGGCCGTAAGCAATCTACCTGGGAAAGGAGTTTCCTACAGGTTCGAACATTATAGCAAAAGTGTTTGCGTAAATTGTTCATAAAGATACGAATCTGAAGATAATAAAGTGATGGATGAAATTATCGGGATTTGACGGTAATGATCTATATCCCGTTCATCCTGGATATAATGACGAAAGGATTATACGAATATGGAGTAACCTCAACATGTATGGTCTGACGCGCTGATTTGTAATATCCGTAACGTGTGCGTGGGGCATCGTTAACGGACTTGTGAAATAGTTTCATTTGACGAATCGGGCGTGGACCTAGGGAGTCCCAATATGAAATGTACTCTTTGAGCACTTGGGCAGCGTACCGTATTAAATAGTTTAATACAGTAAAATCCAGCAATTTACTAAGGTTGCGTTAACTAAAGTATATGGTCAGATGGTGGGACCCACTTTAGGTTAACTTGGTAACCGAGTAAGGACATAATTGTAATTTCACTTGATAATTATTTAATCGTTAAATAATTCAAATAAATAATTATTTATTTAATTGTTGAATAAATAATTTAAGTTTAACTAAGGTTAAGAGTTAACCATTTAGTTAAGTTAGATTAACTATACTTAATGGTTAAGTAAAAGTTAACCTAACCATGGTTAAGTTAGTTAACCATGGTTAAAATAATTAAATATTCTTTTAATTAACTAGAGTTAAGAGTTAACTATAGTTAGAATATTTTAATGTTAGTTTAACCTAACTAAAGTTAAGAGTTAACTATGATTAGGTTAGATTAAATTCAAATTGAAATTAAGTGAAATTAAGTGTTATGAAATGAAATTAAATTCATTTGTATAAATAAAACAAATGTCAATTAAATTGACAAGGGTTTTGAGAATTTGATTTTGCAAAAATTAGCTCAGCCATTTTACAAAGAGAGAAAAGAGAAATTGTCTTCTAATTAATGGATTCAAGAGTTGAATTCATTATTTTCTTTTAAGGCTTAAAACTAATTTAGCAAAATAAGTTTTTGATTAATTGATTAAGTGTTAATCAAAAGAAAAAATCAAGAACACAAGTTTAAGTAGTTAAACAAATGCTGGATCAAAAGCTGTCATTCTAGATAATCAAACCCACCATTGTTGATTACTAGAATTGATCAAAGACAACATTTTGGTGGACTTCAACAATCTCCAACCAAAGGCTTCAAGGGTTATTTCTCAATCTCGTTTCTGATTAATAAATTGTGATTGTGTTTACTGCAATACTTTAAGCTTCCACTGCTTCATTATATATATGAGATATGTATAAATTGTGATTAAACACAAAACCCACATGCAAACACCCATGAATGAACAACTCCCAACAGTAAATGGGTGTTTTCAATGAAGTACAATACAGATGGGTCACTTGAGAGGTATAAGGCGAGGCTTGTAGCGAAGGGATATACTAAAACCTTTGGCATCGACTATCAAGACACTTTTGCCCCAATGGCAAAGATGAACACAGTAAAAGTCCTATTATCATTAACTGCTATGTTTGATTGGACTTTACAATAGTTTGATGTTAAAAAAGTATTTCTACATGGAGACCTTGAAAAGAAAATATTTATGGAAGCTCCTCCAGGATTCAATGCCATTAAGAAGAATATGGTGTGCAGAATGAGGAAAGTATTGTATAGGCTGAAGCAATCTCCCATAGCTTGGTTTGAAAGGTTTACAAGAGCAACGTTGGCAATGGATTACAAAAAAAGCCAAGGCGATCATATTCCATTCACAAAGCACCCATCTTCAGGGGGAGTTACAGCTCTAATTGTGTATGTGGATGACTTTATTGTCATTGGCAACAATCAAACAGAAATACGAGTCCTCAAAGCTAAGCTGGCCAAGGAATTTGAAATTAAGGACTTGGCAAGCTAAAATACTTCTTAGGAATTGAAGTTGCTCACTCCAAGCAAGGAATATATGGCTTACAACAAAAATATGTGACTGATTTATTGAAGAAAACAGGAAAAACAAGTTGCAGACCCGTGGAGACTCCTATCGAGCCGAATTATAAACTGGGAAAAGCAGTTGACGATGAGCCAATCCACAAAGGAATGTATCACAGACTTGTTGGAAGACTAATCTATTTGTCTCATACCAAACCTGACATCGCCTATGCGGTTAATGTTGTGAGTCAATTCATGCACAATCCAAAAAGAAGTACACCTCAAGCAGTATACAATATCCTGCAATATCTAGTTACAAGAAGCAACCAGTAGTTGCAAGGTCGAGTGTAGAAGCTGAGTTTTGTGACATGGCTCTGGGAATATGTGAGTTATTATGGTTGGAAATTATCTTGAAGGATCTTAGAGTTTCAGTTGAGAAGCCAATGAAGTTATATTGTGATAACAAGTCAACCATCAACATTGCACATAATCCGGTACAACGTGTTCGCACCAAACATGTGGAAGTTGATCGACATTTCATAAAGGAAAAACTAGACAATGGGCTCATTTGCACGCCATATGTCAGAAGGACAATTGGCCAATGTATTAACCAAAGGGTTAGCTAGTCCTACATTCCAAAGAATTGTCTGCAAGCTAGGGATGGAAAATATTTACTCCCAGCTTGAGGGGAAGTGTCAGAAAATATATGTGATTTTATGTGATTGTAAAATACTTTAGGAAAGTGTTAGCTATCTGATTTGATACTGATTATAGTCAGATTTAGGTGGTGTATTATTAGAAAGTTGACTTAGTTTAGTCTCTATTTTTGGATATGATTGTATTACCTTATTTCTCTTGATTTTCCCTTGATTTCATCCAGATTGTATTCAGCCTATGAAGGACAAGCTATTTTGTATTGTAAGAGTGTGAAATATACAAAATCTTTCCCAAATTCTTTGATATACTTTATAACAGCAACTTGAGAAATTACTTCCAAGTGAAAACACAGATGTAGCTACAAAACCAGAAAAGTAAATTTTAGGAGCAGAAAAGCATACCTTTCATTAACCTCAGCATATACGGAAGCATAAGAAGGGCTTGATCAGGAATAAGCTCCAATAAAGATATTAATGGTTGAAGCTGTGACTTGCTAAAAGATGTAGCTGAAAAGAGGACATCAATGAGACAATATATGAGTAACATATTCATCACATAAAAATACATTTACGTAGCGTCAGGTTTCTTAGGACATATCTCCTCTGATTAATAAAAAAAAATTTCACGACTAACAATTACTGTTTAGGTGATTGATGATAAAGTGACTTCCCACCTGGGTTAGCTAAAATCAGTACAAGATCAATATCAGGATTTTGAGAAGCAACAGCTAGAGCAATGCATGCCCCAAGAGATTCTCCAACAAGATATATTGGTCTATTTGGCATCCGATAATTCTCTGACCTAACAGTTCTCTCCACCAGCTTTACTAGTCCTGAATCATAAGAGATTGAAGAGAAAAAGAGTCTTTTTACTAAATAGAAAATGGAAATTAACGTTACTGACATTGCATTTGGTATTATACGCAACAATTATGTAAGTAATAAAAGAGTAAGTGAAACATAAAAGACCTGTAAATGATGTTCGATCCTTGACTGGAATATGCAAGCACCATATGTCAAAAATCCTACGCTCATGGTAAAAAAGGTCCAAATAAGATTGTAAGACGGATTATGTGGAAGTTAAGATAAATCAATAATTATGTAGATATTAAGCTCTTGATAGCTTCTATACAGAAGACAGCCTCAAAGTTGTTGGTAGTAGTGGTAGAAAGCATCATGATATTCCTTACCGTCCAAGTCTTTGATGCTGCATTGTTAGTCCAACTCCGACGCCATCGATCCCTACAAATTCATACAAATTATCAGTGCATGTGTGAATCTTTGTCTATGTTTAAAATATAAATAAAAATTAGATAATTACAGAAATAAAAGGGAGAGGAAAAGAAAAAACCATAAACATATAGACTTTTAAAAAATAAAATTATTACATAAAAAATAAAAACACCTAAAATTAAAATATGCGCTTAAAACATGTTTGCTGGTTCGAAATATGGTAAAGTTTTAGATGTGCGAATTACCGAATATGCTTTAAAAAATTAGAAATTTAAGCGGAAATCCTAATAACAACCAATGTGAATATTGATATTCTGGAATAAATAGTATAGTACTAGAATGCTCTTAGTGCGTGTTTAGTTTTTAAGAGTTGAGAATTATGAGAAGATGATTGAAAATCATTTTGGAAAAGGTTTGGAATCGAACCAAGTGAGTAAGGGACACGCAAAGAAGGTGCGAAGGCAGACCACGGAAGCACAGTGACAGGCTGGAGCACCGCAGTGCTCAGTGTGGAACGCCATGACACCTGAGTCAGACCTTGGAGAGCCGCAGCGCCCATTTCCAGGTCCTAGCACCATGGTGCTCAGGGACAACGCTGCAGCACCGGAAGTCAAGATCGCAACACCCAGGAGTTGGCGCCGCAACGCTATTGTGACTAAACCCTATTAAAACTCCTAAGTTGTCTCAAACACCCTATCTTGATCCCACTTGGATTAGGTTTTACTTAGGACGTATGTAGGCTATATAAGGGCCTCATTTTGGCTTAAGAAAACATAACAAACAGAACAAAAACACAAGAGAGACAATTGAGAGAGTAATTGTTTACAATTCCCTTTGTAGTGAAAGAGAGATTCTTTGTAAGTTCTTTCTTAGGGTTTTTTATGAACTCTGTTGATTCATTAATAAGAAGCACTGATCTTGATCCGCTGTGGACGTAGGCAATTGCCGAACCACGTAAATTGCTTTTGTATTTTCTTCTTCTCTTTCCTACACTTATTGCTTTTAATTGTTTGTTGAGTTATTATACTTGTGATAGACTTCAAGACACCAGAAGATAAGTGATCAGGCAACCTTCCTAAGTATGATCACTTTGGGATATTTGATTGCCCAATTTTCGTACATGTGAAGCAAGACAAATTGGAACCTAGAGCATTGAAGGGAATATTCACAGGGTATCCCGAATGAGTAAAAAGATACAAAGTATGGTGTAATGAGTTGAAGCCACTGAGAAGTATCATAAGTAGAGATATGACGTTCGATGAGATGATAATATTGAAAGTTCCTCAAGTAAAGGAGAAAAAATAACTTGTCTAAAATTTCAGCACCACAAACAATTAAAGTTGAAGTGGAGATGAAGAGTAGATCTGAAATGCCCCTAGATCAACACTTCAGCAAGTCACCCCTTGAAGTCGAACAAAAGACACCAGTTAGTTCCTCTAAGTCTATCCAATGTCAGACTAGGACTCTTGAAATGGAACTTGAAGAATACCAACTAGCAAGACATAGGTTAAAGAGAACAATAAATCAACCAATTAGGTATGCATAAGCAGATTTAATTGCTTATAACTTTAATTCTGCATTTACTCTTGAGTTTGATGAGCTGAAGACATATAGAGATGCTATGAAGAGTGAAAATAGTGAAAAATGACAGCAGGCCATAGAGTAGGAGATTAGTTCTCTCCTTAATAACAAAACATAGAAATTAGTGAAAAGACCTTAAAGTAAGAAACTAGTTAAGTGCAAGTGCGTGTACAGAGTTAAGGAGGGGATACCGGGAGTAAAACCTACGAGGTTTAAAGTTAGGCTAGTAGCACAAGGTTTCACTCAGTATAAGGAGTAGACTTTTAAGAAATATTCTCACTAGTAATCAAGCACACATCTATTAGAATTTTGTTAGCCATTTGTGTAAATCTTGATTTACATCTAGAGCAAATGAATATAAAGACAGCTTTTCTACATGGAAAGCTAGAAGAGAAAATATACATGTCACAGCCTCAAAAGAGCGTCAGAGCAAGGATTATTACATAAAAGGGCGGAGAATGAAGGTGAAATGGAAAAAGGATAGTCGATTCAAATTATGCGGGTAACCTCGACAAGAGAAAGTCATTGACTGGATACGTATTCACGGTGTTTGGGTGTAGTGTGTGTGCTGGAAGTCGATTTTACAACACGTGGTGGCATTATCAACAACAGAGGCAGAGTATATAGTAATAGGTGAAGCTATTAAGGAGGCTGTGTAGTTAAAAGATATCTGCTTAGAGATGATGGCTATTGAGAAACATTGACACCGATGTATATTGTGATAGCCAGAGTGCCATACACCTAAGCAAGCATCAAGTGTTTCATGAGGGCTCAAAACACATTAATGTGTAGCTCCATTTTATTAGAGAGATTGTTCAAAGTGGCGAGATTTGTCTAGCGAATATTGTGTCGTCTGAAAACCCTGTTGATATGTTGACTAATCCACTACCCTCAATTAAATTCATCATATACAAGAACCTAACCGGAGTCACTACTATGTAAGGGTGAGAGTTATGAGGAAATGAAAGATTTTGAAAGTTTTGTAGATGATTTTGAATTAAAGAGAGGATTGTAAGAAAGTGATTGAAAATTACCTTGGAAAAGGTTTAGAATTGAGCCAAGTGAGTAGGGGACACGCGAAGAAAGTGCAGAGGCTAAAAGACCTCGGAAGCGCGGTAATAGGATGGAGCAATGCGGCACCCATCTTTAGGTCCCAGCGTCGTGGCACTTAGAAGACAGCACCACAACGCCGAAAGCTGAGACCGTAGTGCCTAGGAGCTCATGTCATGGCACTGGTGTGACTAAAACCTATTAGGACTCCTAAGTTGTCTCAAGCACCTTATCTTGATCCCACTCGGATTATGGTTGACTTAGGATGTATGTAGATTATATAAGGGACTTATTTTAGCTTAAGAACACATAATCAGAACAAAAACACAAGAGAAACAATTGAAAGAACAATTCTTTACAATTTCCTTTGTAGTGAAAGAGAGATTCTTTGTGAGTTCTTTTTTAGGATTCTTTGTGAACTTTGTTGATTCATTAATAAGAAGTATTGATCTTGATCTGCCATGCACATAAACAATTGCCAAACCACATAAATTGCTTGTGTTTTCTTCTTTCCTTTCCCACTCTTATTGTTTTCAATTGTTTGCTACGCTATTATACTTGTGTGATTAAGAACGCTTCTGCTACCAAGAAGAATGAAGAACAGAGAATGGGATTTAATACTTCATTTACTTGGCTAATTTGAAATTGAAATGGAGAATGAAAATTTAATAATAATAATAATGTTATTATTATATTAAATATATAATTATTATTGTTATTATTATGTTAATATAAATTTATTTATTTTTAAATTTTTTATTATTATATAATTTTGTTTTAATTATTGTTACATTAAAACTTCGTCATTTACTTATTATTTTTAAATTTTGTTTGTTTTATTAAAATTTTAATTTATAAATTCATAAATGGTCATATTTAAACATTTGCAGCAATTCATTTTCATTTAAACTGCATAAATAACATATCAATAGCATTAATGATGATTTTAATTTCAATTCTAAAAATTTAAGAGTCTCACTTACACATTTTAAATTTTGATCACAAAATTTAGAGCCTAAATGACGTGCTAACTAACTATTGAAGGATTAATTTTTATAATTTTTAAAATAATTTATTATCCTATTTTTTCATTTAATAATAACTTAATACCTTATTAAAAATTTAAATGTTAAAATATAATTTAAAAAATATAATATTACTCTCTAATTAAAATTCCATTTTACTTTTAGTAGGTCGTGTATGATAATATAGTGAAAATAAGATGGAACTCCCGAGATAACGTCGCGGGCTCGATCTTACTAGAAACTTTCTTCAAATAATAAAACACTATTAGTTTTACTTGATATATAAACACTAACGCAGTCGATTATACTTGGGACAGGTTACGTCATGACTCATGGATATCGAATCCCTTTGCTGGTTTTTAGCCGTTTGAAAAAATAATAGAAGAATAAAATCATAATTAAAATTTTAGAAGTATAATTTTGCCTGAAACTTTGAATAAAGAAAATGATAAAACTAATACAATATATTTCCTAGACTCAACCTGACTTATAGACAGCAGTGTTTCAGAAAAAAAATAAATAAATAAGACAATAAAATGTGAGACTAATTTAATTGAAGGTGCTGAGTTGAAATTCATACGAGACAAAACAGGGTGCAACGTGTCTGCATAAACAGCATTTGCATTTAGAGGTATAACGGGGTAGCATGGGACCTATGCTCTATGATTTTTTTTTTTCAAACAAATCATACACACTACTACTACACAACTAGAAAGGGTGAGGAATCGAACTTGACTCGAAGGTTAAGGAGTTGAACACAAAAAGGATGTTGCTAATTAGACAAGCAACACAGGCGCGACCTATGCTCTGTGATTAAAGACAGAATTAAAATTAAAAAGTGCGGGAGAATTAAATATTAAAATTTAATATTATATTATATTATATTTAAATTTTAGTGTAAATTTAAAATTTATTAAAAATTAAATTATAAAAATTAAACGCCTAGATAAGTCCGCCCCTATCTACGACATCGATTGCGATTTGCCAACTGTAATAAGAAAGTGACGATCAACCCAATTTTTTTTTCTTTTTATTGATGAATGACGTTAATCTTCTTTTTGTGATCAATAATCCAAAAATCAACGTACTAAGCTAAAAGACCAAAAAGTCTATAATTATAGCTGTAACTCTTTTTGATCTCTTTGAGAAAGGCTGCCTACCGATAAAAATAAGGTACAAGAAAGAAAAGGACAAACCAGGTAAATAGAGGAGGAGACAAGAATCGGGAGAGTGGGACCCGCACTCGAACGGAGAGAACCAGCGGGGCGGACCACCGTCTGATCTGATCATATCTTTCGCCACTTCAAAGTAATCCTTCAAGCTCTTTGATCTGTTTCCTTCACTCTCCTCCGCATATTCTTCCATGCCAACTCTCTCAATACCCTCAGCTTCCTGTTCCCTACTCTTCTTCTCCAGAAAGCTCCCCCTAGTCCTCGACGTCGTTGTGGCTTTCGCTGCTGCCCTCATGTTTGTTGTCTGCTCCGTGGACACGGCTAATCGCTTCAAAATTGGATTCCTCTTCGCTCTTACGGACGACGACGCCATGTCTTGGCGAAATAACGGCGATAAATCGGCCGAGAAAATACAGGCTCGGATCATCGCCATGAAGAACTGCGAAGTACTAAGAATATTCTCTATATCTGGCTTGTTTTTTATTGGTTAGTGGCGCTCCACGGCTTTAGATAGTATCTTCAAAGGCTGTTTGGGTGATAGATAATATATATGTATTTTAAAAGGGAGATGACATTTTGTCATATACGGCAATGGATGCGTTAGTACTGAGGCTTGAGGATGGTGTTGGTCAGATCTTGTTTCAATTTTCATTTTTCTTTTTGTTTTACTTCTTATAATTTTTATTCGGGTTTTTAATTGATTTTTATTATTTAAAATTTATACCGTGTCATTTTTCCTCAGTTGGAGTAATTGTGTTTGAAGGGGTTTTGAGCCACTCACACCATCACACGTTTGGAGGCGAAAAAGATTTTCAAAGAAAGGTGCCAAAAACAGTTCATGGACCCTATTGAAGGAAAAAAAAAGGTTTTGGAAGGATTGACGATAGACTTGGGTTTTAATCTTAAATGGCAAAATATAGGAGATTTAATTATTTTAGCCGATCTTCCTCATTTTTTATTATTTTAGTTAAAGAAATGGCTATATAGATAAAAATGCCACGCAATCCTAACAACTTTATTTATAACTCTCTTTAAATCTCCCACTCTTAACTCTTTCTAGACATATTATCTAATCAATTAAAACTTACCAATTTGATTAAATTCAAATCATAAAATACAACCATTTTTAATTAGACAAATTTAAACGTTACAAATTTGAGAGCATTGTTTCATTTTGTGAGATAAATAGAACTTAAGATTAGTTTGAATTTCATTAAAATTATAATGTGTTTTATTGAATTAACACAAATCATAAAGATGGTTTTTGTTATTGCAATAGTTTATAATGCGATTAAGAGATATAATTGATAATATAGGGAAGTGTTTGGTGAAAATGTATAGTAAAAGTTCAAAATTGTCAAGTATACTAAGTGCTCAATAAAATGATAAAATTAAATGATTGACAAAATTTATAAAATGCTTTGAGAACGCCTAATAAAAAATTATTGAACACTATTACTTGGGCGCTTGATATTGTTCCAAAATGGGCACCATCGAGTGCCCATGCAAAGGTACTCAAGAGCACCCCTAATTAAGTGCATCGATAACCATAATTAAGATGCTATCAAGTGCTCTGTGTAAGGGTGCTCAATAGTATCTCCAAATGCATTTTTTTATTTTTTAAATTTTAAATTTATATTTTTCTATTTTTTAAATTTTGTTAATGTTTTTTTTATAAAAAAGTTAAACTTATGTGCACCAAAATAAATATAAATATATAATTATGCTTTTAGATACCTCAAAAAAATAAAGCAATTTTTCTTTATTTCTTTATTTTACTCTAAAATTTATAATCTATTATTTGATAATGGATCTTTTTATAAATTTTATTTGGATGATATAACATACAAAATATTATTTACAGATAATATTTTATATATTAGACTCGATTGAGTTTCAAACTTTTATAAGTTTTATTTTAAATGGGATTAAAAAAATTTAGTTTCACACAAGTACAAATCATACTCAGTAGCACTCAATAAAATTTATTGAGCGTCATCAAACACAAGTATAATGCATTGTATAAATTTAGATTTTTATCAAAAAGAATTTAAATTCTTTTTCTTAAATATTCAAAAACATAAATTTAAATTTAAAATTTTTATTTTGGTGCTTGAAAAAAAGAATAAATTTAAATTTTTAAAAAACATAAACAATAGAAATCATAAAAATCTTTAAATTAAAAAATAGCATTTAGAGGTGCTATCAAGTTCCTCGTGTCCTAATTGGTCATGCTATTGAGCGCCTCTGCATGGGTACTCTATAATACGCATTTGGGGGTAATATCAAGCACCCAAGCAAGTTGTCAGCACCCTCAAACCATTCAACAAAAATTATTGATCATTTAATTTTGGCATTTTGTCTCGCACTTGGTGTGCTTAATGGTTTTTAAATTTCTACTTTTTCATTTTCTCTAAACACTTTCCCACATCATAATTTATATCTCTCAATCGTATAATATAATTCCATCGACAAAAATTGTTCTTTATAACTTTGTATTAAATAAAACAAATTCACACATGCACATTATAAAATTAATAAATTTAAAATTAATCTTAAGATGTATTTATCTCGCCTAAATGAAATTATGCTCCTAATTTCGTAACTTTCAAATTCGTCTAATTAAAGATTATTATCGCATTTTGTGATTTAAATTTAATTATATTCATCATTTTTAATTGATTAGATAATATGTTTAGAAAGAGTAAGAAAAAGAGAGTTGGGAGACAGAGTTAAGTGTGGGAGTTGAAAGAGAAAGTTATAAATTTTGGCTATTAAAATTGAGAGATCCGAAAAAGGTTATAGCTTTCTTTATTTTAATATATTTTAACTTTTTTTTAAAAAAATATAAAAAAAAAACTAAAATAATGTTGAAGTTAATGGTTACGTGCCATTCTAATGTTGTATGAATATTAATTGTTAATACTTTTTTAGTATAATTGTTAGTATTAAATACGTATATGGTACAGTACTTGTAATGTTATAAATATTGTATGATCTGAAGAAGTTCAGATCAGGGTTAAGAGTTAGAAACGCTAAGAGTTATAAATAGTAAAAGTTAACAGGTTATAACAGTCAGTCATATCTAAGGAATGCTATAAATATTGTATGATTTAAAGAAGTTCAGATCAGAGTTAAGAGTTAGTAACGCTATTATAGATACTAAGAGTTGACAAGTTATAACAGTCAGTCATATCTAAGGAGTTGAAGCCTTATTTGTAATGGGACAAAAACCTAAAAATATACTAGTAATGACATAGTTGTAGAGAGTTATAATAAGTGCTAGGAAATGTCATTATGTAAGTACATTCTTAAATACTATGTTCTTGATCTATTTTCATTAATGCGGTCTGTTGGTGGATCCCTTTTAAATAGATCAGTGTATGTCTATATCTGTAAAGTATAGATAGTTATTCTTAATTGACTATGAGTTTAGAGCTATAAGCATGCAGGTATCTAGTTAGGATTGGATACTGAACAAACTCATGAGGACGCCAATAAATATCCTATGAAATCGTCAATAGTGAGTCCTCTCGAGTTGAGTAGTATTCGTGATCCTTTGACCTGAGTGCCACGGTGGACTTATGAGTGATCCACCATACTTTAGTTCATACATGTTAAAAATCTTTCATAGTCTAACCACTGCGTGTCGCTGGGTATAATCCAATGCTCATGAAGTTCGGTGTTTATAGATTGGGATCCGTCAGCTCACATAGAGGAGTTGTATATCCAAATGCTCCAAGATTGTATTTCAAAAAGTCTTGTGGCCACAAACATGTAACCCTGAAAAAGAGTCTTTCATAAGGTTAGACATTATTGCAAAGGAGTTTGCGAATATTATTTTACAAAATAAAAATCTAGAGACAAATTCACGAATGAGCATATGTGGATTTGATGGTGCTGATTTATATCCCTGCTCTTCCAAGATATAGGTGGCGAAAGGATTATATGTATACGCTATGACCTCAGCTTGTATGGTCTGACGCGCTAATTTGTAATATCATTGATGTGTGCATAGAGCATCAATCACGAACTCATAGAATAGTTTCATTTTACAAATCGGGGCATGAACCTAGGGAGTTCTCTAATATGAAGTGTACTTGTTATGCACTGAGACAACATATCGGATTGAATTGTTCAATCCAGTAAATTTTTAGTAAAATTGAATATTTGTTTCAAGTACTCTCAGGATTCGTGCATATCAAGACTTAAGTGTTAAGTATATTAATTAGTTAATAATTATTGTTGACCAATTAATATTGACACATAACGCATAATGAATTTTTAGATAAATTGACTCAAGTGTTGGGCTTAATGAGACCCACTTTGAGTTAAATAAAGACTTAAAGATAATTTTTTAAAATTAATTATTTAATTATTAAATAATTAAAATATATATTATTTAGTTATTAAATAAATATTTAACTTGACCATAATTAAATATTAACTTATTAGTTATGTTAAAGTAAAAATTATTTTTAAAAAATAAATAAAAGTTAAGGGGTATGAATAATATTTGTAAAGCATTTGGTTTCTTGCATGCCATTTAACTTTAATTGATCAAAGGTTTTGATTATTTTAACATATAAAATAGAAGCCTTAATGGCTAAGTGTTCCATTTGCTTTATTGCTAAGATATTTGTTATATTATAATATATTTTATATGCAAAGTGAGTATAAATTATTAAGCAAAATGGAGAAAAGAATTCTAATGAACACATAAAAATGCATATTTATTAAGAAATTTAGTCACTATTTAATGTCACTAATTTTAGTATTTTTTTTATTTTTAACTTAAAATAAAGTGTTCTCCTTAAATTACGATTAATGAATGTTATTTGCACAGGTTTAGGTAAAATAGAAATAACTTTTAATGTAGAAATCAAAATGAAGAATTATTAAACTTGAAGTAACATGACTCAATCTTACATAAACTTGAAGAATAGTTGAAAAGACAAATCCAACATATTATGGGCCAAAAATTGAGATACAATAGAATCGGGCTACAACTTCTGCCCAGCTTGACCCAACTCACGTATTTGGACCGTATCTCACAAAATACGTACTCAATTGATATAATTCTTGAAGGTGTGAAATATTGACTTAATTATCAACAACTCATATGTTGATGGTAAAGTCCAAATCATCCGTTATCATGGACCAAATTGCATTGCAATTGGGTAAAATGGTTGTTGGCCGAAATCTGATGTATCTTTGGAATTTTGCTCATATCTCATTGGATACTCATCCAATTTGCATGAATTCGGTGCCTATGGAAATAAGAGACAAAATGCTACAGCATTCATGTCGGCTACAGAGGCTATATCGGTCATTATCAAAAATATGCTGCAAGTGGGTGAATGAGTTATTGGCCTAAAATTATTGAAGATTGATGTCACACATGACATATTTCCATTCATTGCCTATATAAGGAGACTCTTAGGACATCTTTAACATTAGATAATTCTCTTTTATTTTCTTCTCATTAACATGCATTGTAATCTAAGCTAGAGTTCTTGGTAAGGCTAAGAGATGAACTTTTATGTGTAATAAATCTACTTCTATACTTTGATTCGTTGTCAAGAGCTACAAATATTTGTAAGTTTGGTTTTGATTAAACTGTTATCTATTTTATTTTCTATAATCTAGAGGTTATAATTCTCATGTCTCATATATATTTAGTCATGCTTTTCTTTTGTGATTTTTGTTAAATTATAATTGTTACTGGTTATATTGTTTTATATGTTAATCTTTTACTGCAATATTGTCAATTGATATATTTGTCGATCTTGGATAACATGTAAAGGCAATAAATGTTTGATATTCAAGTTGATCTTTTACTGCAATATTGTCAAAATGATATATTGTCGATCTCAAATAACTTGTATAAATGAACATGATTTATGTTAATATTTGCAAAATAGTTTAGTCATATCAAATGCATGTGTTATCAAATGTGTTATATATTATATATCTTCCGATTGATTGTTTAGATGTATAACTATCAATTGAGTTATAAACATTGAATCAAAATTTAGAGTAGATTTATAAAGCATAATTGTGATTCTTAAAACCTTGCTTAAATTATTATAAGACATTTTTCTCAATTCATAAATAATTCTATCTCATTCACTTAAATCAATTAATTAATTTTATCCTTTGCTACCGCTTTAATATTTTACTTTACCAACCTATTTTGTCAAGAGCTTTCTCGTAGGATCGACACCTCAATCTATACTACGATAGCCGCGTTATATTTTGAGCGTAAACAAATTCCTTTGGTGAAATTTGGCTAAATGAAAGCTTTAGGTGGACAGCAACAAAAGGAGTAAGGAAATTAAAGCAAAAGTTGTTCTTCATTTTGCTTTTAATTGTTTGAAATTATTTATTCTCATCTTTAAATTGTCAACCCACTGTTGAAGCTATCAAAGAGTTTTTTTTTTCAAAGTGTTAAACAAAATGAGAAAAATAATTCTTACCCTTGAAATAAACCTTTTAAGTTAAAGAGTTTAGCTTAAGATAAAGTTTAAGATTTAAACTAGAGATTAAGAGTTAATCTCGGGGTTTAAGAGTTAAACTTATGCTGAAAATTAAAGTTGTTATTCTAGTGAGTCAAGCTTACCCCGTTAAGTCCTAGAATTGTCAATAGGTCCATTTCGGACAGTACTCTAGATTACACCGTTTTAAAGACTTGTTAGATAATTATTCTCAATCTTAATATTAATGTGATTAATATCTAAGTTTATATTTATTTTTGTTCATTATTGTAATTGAACAAAAATTTATCTTGTTTACTGTTTTAGAAAATTAAATTTTCAGCTTCCACTGTGCACGCTATGTATATGATGCATGAATTGCATATATATATATATATATATCATATATGATGTGTATATATGAATAATGGACATGTGCATATGCATAAACACACCTACTAAAATACGATTTTAAACTGAAACACCATACTGCTAAATGAAGAGCGATGCAGCACCGGTGTTTCCAAGCCCCAGCGTTGCAATGCTCAAGCTTGAGCCTACAGCGTCGGTAGCCCAACACTACGGTACTGACACTATTCATTCAAACAGTACTTTTTACAGTAAATTTAAACAGTGTTTTAAAATTAAATATGCATATGGAATTTATGAAATGAAGTGCTAAAAGTTATCAATCTATATTATAAATTTGAATCCTTTTTTTGTGCTGGTATGGGAACCCTACTGGTGCGGGTTAGTTATGTTTACACAAAAATAAATGATTGATTGAGAATCACCTACTCGTGAGATAAAACCTAGTATTGAAAAATCTTTCTTAATTAGATCGAATTGTATTACATTATGAGATAATATTTTACAATGGTTCGTCTTATTAATACGGTGTTAGATGGGTCACTACGGTCTTTTCCTAGGATTGCTGTAGCATAGGAATTTGGTCAGTGTAATTTGGACTATACCAATTAAACATGAGATGAGACAAATATATGCAAAAGTATTATCTTAAATCGCTATAGTGTGCGAATAATATCAGTAACATATATTTGATTATTGACATGTTAATCTGGAATACATTTATCCTAGATCTCTACAGTATGCGAATAAGTTATATTTTGGATCAGAAGTAAGAGTTACATGAGATGCAATTGACAAGAGTTGTCTATCTATTGGGTTTACAAAGGTCAAGATCGCTACAGTATGCGACTGGAGTAAAAGGTCAATGGAGTCCACTTTCCATTATATAGTTTAAAGAATTTAAACTGTCGTTATGCTGTGTGAGATATTAAAGGGATTATGTAAAGCAGTGGGAGTATCTTAAGATTGAAAAATGTATAATAGTTATACCCATGATCTAAAGTGTTATTAATTAACGATTAGAAATGTTTCGCTACACATCTTCTATTTAAATCTTATATAAATAAGATACTTGTCTTTTGGAGATAAGATAAGTATAAGCAACCCGTTAGTACACTTAATTAATACACATCAATTATAGGCTACCAAGAAACTTTTAACTTGCTTATGAATCTGTGAATTATTTTAGATTCAAAAAATTGCTTGGATGTATTATTTGATATATCTAAACCACAAGTAGAAAATAGTCACAATGAAAAGTATTTCCACTGTGATAAGGTTTGAAATAGTAAACGTTATTATTCAAGGCACGTTGATTTAGAAAAGATAGATCCCTTAGGTATCTATTTAACCAATTATTGACATTTCATAAGCATATAATGCTAGAAGTACAAGGATATAAGATACCACCTGTCCTTCTCATATCTATAAACTGTTGCAGATTTGAGGAATGTTACGAAGCTAAGAAATGAGAAGTACAACTTAACGTGAAAAATAGAGATTTCCTAGACGTGGTAGCTATTAGGACCTTTTTGGTCATTTCTCCATTCTGGCAGAAGCATTAAGTTGTATAAATACTATTTTGTAATAAACATTAGGCGAATCATATCACTTCTTGTAGTTAATAGATAGGGTTATCATAAGAGCATTAGAAATAGTTCCTTATGGTTATCTGATAATAATAATAATGTTTTGCTGATTGAGTACCCAATAATAAATGGCCATTATATTTTAAATACAACATGAAATGTCTTGAATGTTTAAGTAAATAGAATGAATAGTAGTTCAGGAAACTTTGAATAATAAAAATAGTGGCCATAAGATTAGGTCATATAGTCGTGAGACGACTATCCCCTCTAGTTAAGGGTGATTAGATGCTTGATCTGACTATAAAACCTTGGCCAGTTTATGAATTTAAAATTCAATAAAATATGACCAAATATTTTGCAGGTGTTGAACATCAGGCCACTGATTTATTGAAACTGGTATTCAGTCCGATAAATCATACTACCATGGGTGAATTTTGATACTTTATTGTATTTATCGTGATTTGTCACAATATGGACATGTGCTTCTGAGAAACACAAGTTGAAAATTTTTGAAGTGTTCAAAGGCTTCTGACTAGAAAGTAGAGAAACAAACCCTTATGCATATTAAATGCCTTGGATTAGATCAAGATAGTTTATATATAGGCAGTATATTCATAAATTATTTAGAGGAAAATGTAATTCTCATTCAACATCGTCCTCCAGATACTCCTTGATACAACGGTGTCTTGAAAACAAGGAATCAAACTTTATTAAATACAGTCTGATTGATGTTGAGCTTCATTGATCTTTTAGAGTATCTATGAGATTGTGCTTTAGAATCTACTACTACTTATTGAATAAGAATTCCATCAAAAACTATTCCTTCTATTTCTACATGAGACATAGCCTAAGAGGGAACTAAGTCTTAAAGTATATTAGGATACGAGGTTATTTTATTTGTATAAGAGTTATGCAACAGGATAAACTTGCACCTAAGGGGTACAAGTATTAGTTCATAGGGTATCCCATGCATTCGATGGGATACCAGTTCTATGATCTAGAAAAAGAAACATGTTCGTTGCTCGATATGCCATTTTCCTAGAGAAAAAATTTCTCATGGGTTGTGAGAACTGGACTTGATAAAGTCAATCAAAATATATATGAGCCGATAGTGGAATTTCAAGTTCAAATGAGTGAAATACCTTTAACACACTCTCTTTATAGGTCAGAAAAGGATATCAATGACACCTTTAAGGTATGCTTGATACCTGAATGTGCCCTTGGTGTTTTCTTCGTCGAAGAAAAAGATCCTTTAACTTATTGAGAGGAGATGTTTGATATCGATTTGAAAAAATGTCATAAGATTTAAAATTGACTCTACGCACAGTAATCAAGTCTAGGACTTGGTTGTGCTTCTCGTGGGAATTATTCCTATTTGTTATTAAAGAGTTTACACAGTAGAAGCGTGGGCATATAAAGGTAGAAACCTTCAAAGTCCGACTGATGGCAAAATGTTATACTCATAGATCTGGGATCAGTAATGAGAAAATCGTTTTCAACGATAACCATGTTAAAGTCAATTCAGATTTTGTTGGCTATTGCAGTATATTAAGATTTTGAAGTCTAGCCAATGGATGTAAAGATGGCATTTTAGTATATATATCTCGAGTAAGAGATATGCATAAAGTGGCTTGAAGGTTTTGTATCCAACCTAACTTCTAATCTAATATGTAAACTGAGGTAGTCTATTCGTGGACTTAAGTAGTTTTCCTGAAGCTAGAATCTTTATCTAAATGACAAAATAAGAAAGTCTAGTTTTATCAGGAATAAAGAGAAAGTATGTGTGTTTAGAAATAGCAGTGGGAGAATGATTATTTTTCTAGTTCTCAATGTAAAAGACGTACTCAATATCGAAAATGACATTTTTATATTACAAGTCAATCAGATAAACGTTATCTGAATAAGAACTTCTCCATAATAAATTTGGGAAAGGCTTCCTGTGTACTAGGTATAAGACTTTATAGAGATAAAGTTAAGAGGCTAATAGGAATCTCTCAATCTTTGTATATAGACTAAGTCCTGAAAATGTATAGCTTCATTGACTGTAAGATAGCTAATGTGCCTTTCAGACATAGCATGCATCTTTCTAAGAGGAAGTTTCCTCATGAAGAAGATAAAAGAGTTAGAGTGTCTAACTTATTATATGCATTAGCTAAAAATAGATTGGTTCATGCCATGTTATGTATGAAATCTGAATTTGGATGGCTGTAAGTGTTACAAGCTGGTATCGGTCTCATCTAGGTCACAACCATTAGATGACTATAAAATATATCTGTTATACTTGAGAGGTATAGAGGATAAATTTTTAAATTATGAAGAAGGTTTCTTACAAAAGAAAGGACGCACATATTCAGACTTCTCGTCTGATCTGAATGTTAGAAATTTTACATATAGTTATGTGTTCTTCCTCATGAATACTGAGGCTAGTTGGAAATGTGCTATTTAGATGTCCATAGTTAATTCTGCCTTAGAGGTAGAATATGTTGCAGCTTAATAAGTCTAAGAAAGGAAGCATTATGGATATTCAAGCAAGTTGCAGAGGGGTTAGAATAGTTCCGAGCCTAGTGGATCCTATCCCACTATAATGCAACAATAATAAAGTAATTGCTCAAGCCAAGAAGCCATAAGGCACATCAAAATTGTGATTATATCTTGGATACATTCCATAGATAACGTAGAAAACCCACTCAGGCTTAAACTCTTAGCTTGTTTGAGAATTACGCGGAGTATATTAGTATGAGATACCAGTACGAATGGCACTAAAACTAGTGAGAGTTTGTTAGAGCTGATGCTTACATGTCATTCTAATATTGTATGAATATTAATTATTAATATTTATACAATATACATTTTAAATATAATTGTTAATATTAAATATGTATATTGTACAGTGCTTGTAACATTAAAAATATTGTATGATCTGAAGAATTTTTTATCTGATCTAAAGGAGTACAGATCTGGTTTAAAGACGTTTAGATTAAGAGAAACAGTTAGCAATGCGGAGAGTTATAAATGCTAAGAGTTAGCACAACTAAGAGTTAATAAGTTATAATTGTTAAGGATCAAATATACGTGGGTGTATGCATATGGAACAGTGTTTATGGCAAAAATACGTATCTCATACATACTTAGCACTGCGAAATAATTAAAACAATACAATAAATATAATAAATAATATATTAATCATATTAATATATTTGAAAGGTTAAGAAATCACCGAAACGTGTAACATTTTACACATGTATCCTAGGAGTCCACCTGCAGACTAACCTGTTGACAGTTCTAGTTACCAACTCGGTGGGTTTGGTAAGCTATAACAGCAGCTCCAAATTTAGCACTGGGTTAATTTTAAACCCTTTGAATTTATTTTTCCCTTAATCAACTCTTTGATCAACAAAATAAATTCCTGATTGTTGTAACTAGTAGCTAATAGCAAAGATAATTTATAAACTAGTTTCAACACTTCAAAGCATATCACAAGAGATCAAATCTCCTTTATCTTCACCTATAAAGGCCGACCACCCTTTGAAATCAAAATATTTTGTTTTAATTTTAAAGCCAACAACTAAAATGAAAAATAAAGCAATTGTTTCTCTTCCCACAGTTTTCACACATATATATCTCACATTAATAGAATAATAATATTATTTATATAATTGTAAGATTATGTGGGGCCCACCAACTACTTTGGTCCAACCAGTGGCTGACACCTCAACACCTACTGGCGCACCCACATAATCTATCTCATGCATGACCCCCAACCGTGTTGAACCTAGGACAGCCCAATGGGTACAACCATTGAACCTTAAAGGCCTATAAGGGATGAGATCCCAGGTTCAACATGGTTGGGGGTCATGCATGAGGAAGATTATATGGGTGTGCCAATAGGTGTTGAGGTGTCAGCCATTGGTTGGACCAAAGTAGTTGGTGGGCCCCATATAGTCTTACAAAAAGGCTGGCCTTTTTTTATAGAGTGTGTAAGACCCATTAACACCTTGGTCCACCAGTTGGATGACACCTTAAAGCCACTGGCGTCCCAACACACAATTAAATCTCATGCACGACCCCTAACCGTGTTGAACTGGGGATCTCATCCCTTATAGGCCTTTAAAGTTCAATGGTTGTACCCATTGCACTGGCCTTTGTTGAAAATCGAGTGTGTGATATACGAGTGTATACGTGATTTCAAAAATTACAATATGTAGTGGAAGCATATTACAAATACACCTATTTTAACAATTAACCACATATATCACATATATGCATAAGTATAACAATTATACATTTATAAACATGATGAATAATCGTATTAAAACAAAATGTAAAATACTCACCTAATGAAGGTAGCTTTATAAATTCTTCAAGTCCTTCAATAATCTTTGTGAAGAGCTCACCTTGAAGTGTATGTTGAACAATTCTAGTCCATAACTTTTGGTGAGATTAAGAAACTAGAATGGTAGCTTAGTTTTAGAATTTTCAACAACTTGTATTCAACCTTTTTGAATACATATACTTGTTTCATAAACATAAATATCATTTAGCCATCCAAGAAAGGAGAAGAAGATAAAGTTTTCTTTTGTTCTTGTTAATAACACTTTACTAACACAACAACAATAAATTCTCTTTGTCATTGCTTAGTTATTCAATTGTATAAGATGAATAAAACCAAAAAAGGTTTTCACACACTTATCATTCAACTCCTTAAAAGAAATACAAGACAAAGTATTTCTCTCTCCCTAATTTCTTCTCACTTGGCCGAGACATTCATTCTTCCTTACAAGAATGAATTCAATTCTTGTTTTCTTTGTATTTGGTGGTAGTAGCAAAATGATAATCAAATCCATAATGCTCCACTTAATTCATTATTAAAAAGTCTAGGTCCCTCCACTTCCTTAATGCTTAAAACAATAACAATATTAAATGAAGTGCTTCCTCCATTAGCCAAGAAAATGGCCGGCCATCATCCATGAATCAAAATGAATAATGATTCATTTAATGACCTACATTTATATTACATTAATACAAAAAGGCCTCCACCATTCATAATGGCATTTAAATTCATTTAAACAAAATTAATGCAATAAATTATATAATAATATTTAGTGCATTAAAAGTATATAATAAATAAATCAAAAACTATTTTTGTATTATTTTATTAATATATCACGAAACAAAATGAAAGGCTTAGATCTTAATATTTGTCACCATCCTATTGGTTAACAACTTTTGTTAACTAATTAAATAATATACTTAACAATTAAATTTTGACAAATGCACATCCCGAGGGATCCCGAAATAATCTTTCTCTTTTGCTAAAATTTATTGGATCGAATTATTCAATCCAATCCTCTACCCCAGTGCACAACGAGTACACTTCTTATAGTGAGACTCTCTAGATCCACACTTAATTTGTCATATGGAGCTCCTTCATACGTCCGTGAACGATGTCTCACACATACGTTATGGATATTACGAATTAACGTGTTAGACCATGCGAGTTGAGGTTATTGCATATTCGTATAATCCTTCTATCAATTTATATCCTTAAAGAGCAGAGATATAGATTATCACCGTCAAATCTCTATTTGCTCAACCATGAACTTATCTCCAGGTTTATATTTCATTAAGTAATATTTACAAACACTTTTGTGATATTGTTTATTCATTCGGAATATATTTTCTGAGATTTATACTTGCAGCCACAAGACTTTCTGAAATACAATCTCGGAGCATCAAGATATACAACCCACTTATATGAGCTGATAGATCTCATATCTATGCACACCGGACTCTATGAGCATCAGACCATACCCAGCGACATCCAGCGGTCAGACCATGAAAGGTTTTCGACATGTGTGAAATCAAAGCATGGTGGATCACTCACAAGCCCACCGTGGCACTCAGGTTAAAGGACCACAAATACTACTCAACTCGGAAGACCTTCTATTGACGGCTTTATGAGATGTCTATTGGATGTCTTCGTGAGTCTGTTCAATATCCAGTCCTTACTGAATACCTGCATCTCTATACGAGCTTCCTACTAAGCTCATGGTTTGCTAAGACTAACTATTTGGACCATTCAGATATAGACATACACTAATTTACATTAATGGGTTCCACCGATAGATCCGCATCGATGAAATTAGATCAGGAACATTGTGTTTGAAAACATACTTGCATAATGACATTTCCTAGCACCATCTGCAACTCCTTACAGTTATGTCATTACTAATATATTCTCAAGTCATTGTCTGATTCCAGATAAGACTCTAACTCTTTAAATTTCGCTAACACTTATAAACTTACTATCTCTTAGTACCACTAACTCTTAGTGCTTATAACTATTAGCGTTGCTAATGCTTAGCACTGGTCTAAACTCCTTTAGACCAGATCTGAATTCCTTCAGATCATACAATATTTGAAACATTACAAGCATCTTACCATTTAATAATAAATAATATTAACGATTTTATTAGAAACAAAAATTGTATAAATACTATCACTATATATTTATACAAAATAGAATGACACGTAAACACAAATCCCAATAAAAACAAATGTACTTGGCCATCAATTTAAACAATAATATTATTATAATAAATAATAATATAATATAAATTAACAAATGACAATTAAATGTCATTATATAATATAATAATATTATATAATAAAATAATATATTATAATATAAAAAAATAAGATATTTATGATTATTTATTAAATAATCATTGTGTGAAATAATTATTTTACCATTATAGTTACCAAGTTGACCCCTAGTGGGTTTCATTATACACACACTTTGCTAAACTCAATCGATGGTCTACAATGCGCCACGTATCATTATATAATTAGTAAATAATAAATATGGACTAATTGTTGTATTTAACGCTTAAATACAGATACACACGTATTCCCGTGGTAGTGCTGAATATTATTAGATTAAATAATTTAAACTGCTACGCTGCCGCTGTGCTTAATGAGTACGCTCCATATCGTGGGACTCCATAGGTCCATGTCCGATTCGTCAAATAGAACTATTCCATGAGTTCGTAAGCATGCCTCATGCATACGTCACGAATATTACAAATCAGCGCATTGAACCATACAAGCTGAGGTCACAACGCATACGTATAGTCCTTCCGTCATGATATCCTAGATGTGCAGGGATATAAATTATCACCGTCAAATCCCCATATGCGCATCTATATCATATCTCCAGGCTTGTATCTCACTGAATAATATATGCAAACTCCTTTGCCATATTGTCCCACCTTGGCGAAAACTCTTTCTGGGGATTAATGTTTGTGGCCACAAGACTTTCTGAGATACAGTTTCGATGCATCTGGATATCAAACTCCCTATGCGAGCTAACAGATCCCATATCTATACACACCGGTCTCTATAAGCATCGAACCATATCCAGTGATACCCAGTGGTAACACCATGAAAGGTCTGTGACATGTATGAAACCAAAGTATGGTGGATCACTTACAAGCCCACCGTGGCACTCAGGTCAAAGGACCACGTATACTACTCAACTCGAGAAGACCCTCCGTTGACGGCTTACATAGGGTGTCTATCGAAGGCCCTCGTGAGTCCGTCTTATATCCAATTCTAACTAAATACCCATATGTCAATACGACTTCTAAGCTCATAGTCAATTAGGAACGACCATTTATACCTTATAGGTACGAGATATGCTGATCTATTTAAAAATATGCACTGACAGACCCGTATCGGCAAAAATAGATCAAAGACAATATTCGAGAACATACTTGTGCAACTAACATTTTCTAGCACTTGATTGCAATTATGTAGTTACTAGTGTATTCACGGGTTTATATCCCATTACAGACAAGGCTCCAACTCTTGGATTTTCGCTGAGTATTATAACCAGCTAACAATTAGCTGTGCTAACATTTAGTATTTATATCTCTCAGCGTAGATAACAGTGGGTCATTATCTAAACTTCTTTAGATCATATTTGAACTTTTTCAGATCATACAATGTTTGTAATGTTACATTGCATAGTAGTATATAAATAGGCATTAACGATTTAATAGGAATGTACTTTTGTATAAATGATACATATATGTATATTCAGGGATGACACGTAAACATCAACCCTAACAATCTCTCACTTGCACTAATGTCATTCCTAATTTAGTGTCATTCCTGATCATATCTTATACACATCGACTCCATGTGTTTAAAAAACATTTCTAGAACCATGACTTTAGAAAGTGTGTTTGCTAAATTATTTATAGAACATTTCTACAAATAATCACATCTCTTTAAGCCAAGATTCCTCTAGTCATGTGTGACTCCTTTCAACATGGTTAAAGTACTGGTATCTTCTTGGCACATCGGTCTAGTTTTGTCGTAAAACTATGGGATATGATTCATCTATCTTGGAACTCTTTCAAGCCAAACGATAAACCTACGAATTCACACTGCCTCCTTTGCTGTTTCTAAAATAAATCAGCAGTGATTTTCAGTTTGGTGCTATTCTAACTCACATAGTACCAGTGAGAATGAGCACATACCCAGATGTAAACTCTCTATCATCTAGGTCAAACTAAAAGTCCAACTCTATACGTTTTCTCACTTATAAGTCATTTCTCTATATTTGAGAAACTTATTCTTTGTACTCTCAAGGTACCTCAAGATATGTTTGACTACCATCAAATAGCGGTCACTTGAATCAGATTGGTATCAGCTCATAACTCTTACAGCTATACTGATATCAGGTCTCAAACACATTATAGCATACATCAAACTCTTAAGAGCTGATATATCTGGTGCTTTAGACACTCTAACTCTCTTATCTTCCATCTGAAGAGACACTCTCCTCGAAAGATGAACACTATGTCCAAAAGATACGTTAACTCTCTCACGGTTAACAAAACTATACATTTTTAAGACACTATTGATGTGAAATAATTTGAAAGAGTCCTATCAGCTTTCTAGCTCTATCTCTATAAAGCTTCATACCCAGTATAAAGAAAGTCTCTCCCAAATCCTTCATGAAGAAATTCTTACGAGTTATTTTTGACTGACTATAACATACCGACATCATTTATAATGACCCGTATGTCATCAACAAAGAGCATCAAGAAGACTATCATGCTCTCATTGACCTTTCATGCACACAAGCTTCCTCTTCATTTTTAATAAATCCAGACAATCTAATTATCTCATCAAAATAATGATTCCAGCTTCAAGAGACTTATTTAAGCCTATAAATGGACTTCTTCAGCCTGTACACTAGACTAGAAGTTTGGCTGGACGTAAAACCTTCAGCCATGAATATCTCTTACTCAATGTATCAATTAAGGAATGTCATCTTTACAACTATTTGTCAAACCTCAAAATCATAATATATTGCAAGAGCCAAAACATTCCAATCAATATTATCATCAATACTGGTTTAAAGATCTCCTCATAGTTGATCCCAGATCACTGAGGATTACCATTCTATAACCAATATAAGGCCCAAAAGGTTTTTACGTTTTATCTGGCTCCTACTATCTCTTGTAAACCTTTTCATAACTGATGAAAACAATTCCCACGGGTAGCTTAACTAAGTCCCAAACTTAATTCTGATGCATAGAGTCAATTTTTATTTTCATGGCTTTTTGTCATTTCCCGAATCGATGTCTAACATCATCTCCCTATAGGTCAAATGATAATTTTCTTCTACCAAGAAAACTCCAAGTTCACATTTAGGCATCAAACATACCTAACAGGTGAACTAGATATCCTTTTTGATCCACTTGAAGAGTGTGTAAAAAGGTCATTGCTTAATTGCACCTCAGTTCCCATTTTTTGTTCATTGATTTCTAGATTGACTTTACCAAGTTCAATCTTTTTATAATTCTCACGATTCATGAGAAACTATTTCTTTAGGATGGTGGTGTATCAAGAAATGAACACATTTTGCTTCTCTAAATCACAGAACTAGTATTCTATTGAATTCACAGGATACTCAATGAACTTACACATGTAGCCATTAGGTACTTGTTTATTCTGCTGAGTAACTCTTACAAAATAAGATATTCTGCTACATAACGCTTTATGTAAGTAAGATAACCCCAAGTCTTAACATATTTTAATATTCGACTTTCTTCCTTTATCTCATACGGAATAGAAGGAACAACTTCTAGTAGAACTTTGCTTAATAAGCAACTGTATTTTGAGCATATTCTCACAAATATATATCGGTAACACTCATTATTGATGGGACTATATCTAATAAAGTCTGATTCCTCATTTCTAAAACATCGTTATATTACAGAGTACCCGGAGGACTATAGTGAGTGAGAATCTCATTTTTCTTTAAACAATCAGAAAAGTTGTTGTTAATGTACTCACTACCTCGATCTAATTGAAATGATATAATGTACATTCTAGTATGTTTGGTCATCCCCGTGAATACATTATTCATAAACTGGTTAAGTCTTTATGGTCAGATTAGGTATCTAACCATCTTTAACCAAACGGGTTAGGCGTCTCACGCCTATATGACCTAATCTCACATACCACAGTTTCGTATCATTTAAGGATTCTAATCTATAGATATTTCTAATTGTATATTATGTCCATTTATTAACTGATATTCAGCTAATAAAACATCATTCACATTACATGAACATAAGAAATTATTCCTAATATTCATATGATATCCTTCACTGTTAAGCACAAGAAGAGACACAATTTGTTGGATGATGTTTTGGATATTATACCAATTATGCAATACAATTATTATATTGCATATGAGAAGTAAGTCAAGCTGCCCAACAAATTGGATCTATAAGAAATCACCATTTCTTTTTCTTAACATTACTTCTAGAAGTTATTGCATTTTTGTCTCTCTCAATCTCTGCAACATATTATAGATATGAGAGGTACATATATTATCTCATACTTAGCATGAACTGGCATCATATGTTATAGAATTGTCTATGTCTGTCAAACACAAACCTGTGGGAGTCTTCTTGACTATTATAAGGCATCTAAGGTAGTGGGATTTCCAATACCCAACCTTACTGTAGTGGAAACACTTTCCATCTACATTACTCTCTTGTTTATCTTTAGATAAATGTTGTCTTTGAGGACTTATCCTAGGTATCTACCTCATTTTCTTCTCCTCATACATCTGGTCTCACCAGATACATTTGGAGTAAAAGATGAGCACCCTGAATAAAGAGGGTCACACCCCCTATATTCATATCCCTTAGAGAGGTATTATCAGAAATATCATACGGTAAACTCTGATCAACAATAAATCTAAGATTTTCTGAATCCAAAACATTTCTGAGATTCATCTGCCGGTCAGAGTAATTTCTAGTACTCTTGAGTTAGACTGCATCAACTATGCACATCAACTGGTTCGTAGTGGCCATTATACTTGACAGACCAAAAATAATAGGAGATATAAGCGAAATAGTCATTAAATAGCTAATAATACATTTTAAATCATGGGTATAACAATTATACATATTTCAATTTAAAACGCCCTTCCACTGCTTTACATAATCTTGATAATCTCTCGAACAAGAAAACAATAGTTTAAACTCTTTTAAACTATACAGTGGGAAGTAGACCCTATTGAAATTTACTCGGGCCTCACGTTGTAGCAATATTGACCTTTGTAAACTCAATAGGTAGACAACACTTGTCAATTGCATCTCATGCAACTCTTACCACTTGATCCTGAATACACCTTATTCTCACGTTATAGCAATATTAGGTAAGTGTATTATAAATTAACTTGTCAATAATCAAATATATGCTACTGATGCTACCCTGACATTGTAACAATATTGGACAATACGTTCGCATATATTTACCTTATCTCATGTTTAACCGATATAGTCTAAACCTAACCTACCAAGTCCCTCACACTGTAGCAAAATTAGAAAAATGCCAATGTGACTCGTTTAACACCGTATTGATAAGACGGATCATAATAAAAATTATCTTATAATGCAATATTATTCAATCTGATTAAGAAATATTTTTCTTTCTATCTAAGGTCTTATCTCATAGGAGGGATGATTCTCAATTAATCAATTTTTCTATGTAAACACAACTAACTCCCACCAATAGGGCTTCTATTGTGGTTACCAACATAGAAAAATTAATCCTGGATTATAATACAGACTGATAACTCTTATCACTGCATCTCATAAACACGATTTATAATGTAGATTGATAACGTTTATCACTACATCTCATAAACCTACATATGCAAAATTAATTTTGAAATACTGTTCAAAATTGCTGTAGTTGTGAACAGTATAAATACTGTTCATTTGCTACTGTTCAAGTGAACAGTATCAGCGCTGTGGTGTCGGGTTACCAGTGTTGCAGTGCCCATCCTTCTGCGCTGCGGCGCTAGAGGCAGAAACTCTAATGCCACGGTATAGGCTGACCAGTGTTGTAGCGCTGGGAGCAAAAACTCCCAGCACCACGGCTCTAGCCCTTTGGTGACGCAGCGCCTAGTACACCCCCTTTTCGAATACCTATTTCAACACTTGAAACGCGCCATTTACACTAGGCCTTTTACATCTGTTAGCTCAAACAACACCCAAATATCTCATATCTGGCTCTGATAGCAATTCTATTAGGGATCAAATATACATGGGTATATGCATATGCAACAGTATTTATTATAAAAATACGTATCTCATACATATTTAGCGCTGCGAAATAATTAAAATAATACAATAAATAATATATTAATCATGTTAATATATTTGAAAGGTTGAGAAATTATCAAAATGTGTAACGTTTTACACATGTATCCTGAGAGTTTGCCTGAAGACCAACTCGTTGACAGTTCTAGTCACCAACTCGGTGGGCTTGGTAAGCTAGAAAAGCAACTTCAAATACAGCACTGGGCTTAACTCTTAAACTCTTTGAATTTATTTTTTTCTTAAACTCAAGAAAAAAATAAATCCCTGATTATTGTAACTGGTAACCAATAGTAAATATAATTTATAAACTAGTTTCAACACTTGAAACCATATTACAAGACATCAAATCTCTTTTTTCTTCACCTATTTTGGCCAACCACCCTTTGAAATCAAAATATTTCCTTTTGATTTCAAAGCCAACAACCAAAATGAAAAAATGAAGCAAGTTTTTTCTCTTCTTACAATTTTCACACACATACCCACATACATATATATATATCTCACATTAATGGAACAATAACATTATATATATATAATAATGCACTTGACCACTAATTTAAATAAATAATAATATAATATAAATTAATAGATGACAACAAAATGTCATTATATAATATTATAATATTATATAATAAAATAATATATTATAACATATAAAAATGAGATATTTATAATTATTTAATAATTAAATAATCATTATGTGAAATGATTATTTTATCCCTCATGAATAGTTATCAAGTCTACTCTTAGTGGGTCCCACCATACCCACGCTTAGGTAAACTCAACCGAGGGTCCACAATATGCCACGTATTATTATACAATTAGTAAATAATAATTATTGACTAATTATTATATTTAATACTTAAATACAAATACGCACGTATTTCTGTGGTAGTGCTGGATATTATTGGATTAAACAATTTAATCCGGTACGTTATCCCAGTACTCAACGAGTACACTCCATATCGCGGGACTCTTTAGGTTCATGCTCGATTCGTCAAATAAAACTATTCTATAAGTCCGTGAGCAATGCCTCGTGCACACGTAACGAATTGTACAAATTAGTGCGTTAAACCATACAAGCTGAGGTCACAATGCATATGTATAGTCATTTTGTCATGATATCATGGCCAGAAGCATTAATCCCTCGTGAGTTCGTCCCATATTCAGTCCTAACTGAATACCCATATGTCAATACGAGCTCCAAGCTCATAGTAGGCTAAAAACGACCATTTATACTCTATAGGTACGACATATGCTGATCTATATAAAGATATCCACCGACAAACCCGCATCAGTAGAAATAGATTATGGACAATATTCGAGAATATACTTACGCAACTGACATTTTCTGGCACCTGATTTTACTATACAGTTACTAGTATATTCTCAGGTCTATGTCCTATTATAGACAAGACTCTAACTCTTGGATATTCGTTGAGTATTATAACCAACTAACAATTAGTTGTTCTAACATTTAGCACTTATGTCTCTCAGCATGGCTAACTGTGGGCCTTTATCTGAACTCTTTTAGATCAGATCTGAACTCTTTTAGATCATACAATGTTTGTAATGTTACATTGCATAGTACTATTTAAATAGGAATTAACAATTTAATGAGAATGTACATTTGTATAAATGATAAGTATATGTACAGTTAGGGATAGCACGTAAGCATCAACCCTTAAGCTGAGGTCACAACACATATATATAGTCATTCAGTTATGATATCTTAGATTTTCTAGGATATAGATTATTACCGTCAAAGCTCCATGCGCGCATCCATATCATATCCTCAAACCTGTATCTCACTGAACAAAATATACAAACTCTTTTGCCATATTATTCCACCCTAGCGGAAACTCTTTTTCCAGGATTAATGCTTGTAGCCACAAGACTTTCTAAGATACAATCTCGAAGCATCTGGATATCTAACTCCCTATGAGAGCTAATGAATCCTATATTTGTACACACCAGACTCCATAAGCATCGGACCATACCAGTGATACCCAATGGTTACACCATGAAAGGTCCGTGACATGCATAGAACTAAAGTATAGTGGATCACTTACAAGCCCATCGTGGCACTTAAGTCAAAAGATCACGTATACTACTTAACTCGAGAAGACCCTCCGTTGATGGCTTACATAGGGTGTCTATCGGAGGCTCTTATGAGTTCATCCCATATCCAATCCTAATTGGATACCCATATGTAAATATGAGCTTGAAGCTCATAGTTAGCTAGGAACGATCATTTTTACCCTATAGGTACGACATATGCTAATCTATATAAAGATATCCACCGATAAACCCGCATTGACAGAAATAGATCAGGGATAATATTTGAGATTATACTTGCACAACTAACATTTCCTGGCACCTGATTGTAACTATACAGTTACTAGTATATTCTCGGGACTATGTCCCATTACAGATAAAGCTCTAACTCTTGGATCTTTACTGCGTATTATAACTAGCTAATAATTAGCTGTGCTAACATTTAGCATTTATATTTCAGCATAGCTAACTGTGGGCTCTTATTAACTCCTTTATATTAGATATAAACTCTTTCAGACCATACAATGTCTGTAATGTTACATTGCATAGTATAATATAAATAGGCATTAGCAATTTAATGTGAATATACGTTTGTATAAATGATAAGTATATGTACATTCAAAGATGGCACGTAAGAACTAACCCAAACAATAACAGTTAGCCATATCTAAGGAGTTAGAGTCTCGTCTGCAATAGGACAAAGACCTAAGAATATATTAGTAATAACATAGTTGTAAAAAATTGCATAGGTGGTAAGAAATATCATTATGCAAGTATGTTCTTAAACATTATGTTCCTGATCTATTTTCATCGATGCGGGTCTATCGGTTATGTTCTTAAACATTATGTTCTTGATCTATTTTCATCGATGCGGGTCTATCGGTGGATCCCTTTCAAATAGATCAATGTATGTCTATATCTATATGGTATAGATAGTTTTTCTTAGCTGACCATGATTAGATACTGAACAGACTCACGAGGACGCCAATAAACATCCTATAAAGCCATCAATGGTGAGTTCTCTCGAGTTGAGTAGTATTCTTGATCCTTTAACCTAAGCGCCACAGTGAGTATGTGAGTGATCCATTATGCTTTGGTTCTACACATGTTAGAGGCCTTTCATGGTCTGACCACTGTGTGTCGCTATGGTATGGTCCGATGCTCATGGAGTTCAATGTACGTAGATATGAGATCCGTCAGCTCTTATAAGGGAGTTGTATATTCAAATACTCCGTGATTGTATTTCAAGAAGTCTTGTGGCCACAAGCACATAACCTCGAAAAAGAGTTTTTCGTAGGGTTAAACATTTCGCAATGAAGTTTGTGGATCTTATTTTACGAAATACAAATCTGGAGATAAGTTCACGAATGAGCATGGGGGGATTTGATGGTGCTGATCTATATTTCCGCTTTTCCAAGATATAGGTGACATAAAGATTATACGTATGTGCTATGACCTCAGCTTGTATGGTCTGACGCACTAATTTATAATATCTGTGACGTGTGCGTGGAGCATCAGTCACGGACTCATGGAATAGTTTCATTTAACAAATCGAGTGTGGACATAAGGAGTCAAGCAATATGAAGTGTACTCATTGTGCATTAGGGCAGTGTACCAGATTGAATTGTTCAATCTAGTAAATTTCTAACAATATTGAATATTTATTTCAGGCACCATCGAGATGCGTGTGTGTCAAGATTTGAGTGTTAAGTATATTAATTAATTAATAATTATTATTAACTAATTAATATTGACACGTAATACATAATAAATCTTCGAATATATTAACTTAAGTGTTGGGCTTCATAAGACCCACTTTAAGTTAAATAAAGGCTTAAGGATAATTTTTTAAAATTAATTTTTTAATTATTAAATAATTAAAATATATTTATTTAATTGTTAAATAAATATTTAACTTGATTATAATTAAATATTAATTAATTAATTAATTAAATTAAAACAAAAATTGCTTTAAGAGAATAAATCAAAGTTAAGGGATATGAATAAATTTGAAAATCATTTGGTTTCCACGGAAACAGGTGCCCGGCCATTTACCTTTAATTGATCAAAGGTTTTAATTATTTTAACATATAAAATAGAATCCTTGGTGGCTAAGTGTTCCATTTGCTTTATTGCTGAGATATTTGTTATATTATATTATATTTTATATGCAAAGTGAGTATAAATTGGCCGGCCATTAAGCAAAGTGGAGAATAGAATTCATTTGATGAATTTTGGCTAAATGAGAGTTTTAGGTGGACGGCAGCAAAGGAGTAAGGAAATTAGAGCAAAAGACGTTCTCCTTTTTTCTTCCAATTGTTAGAAACTATTTTTTCTCTTCTCTAAATTGCCAACTCACCGTTAAAGCTATCAAAAAGTTGTTTGTTGTTTAAAGTGTTAAATAAAATGAGAAAAATAATTGTTATCCTTAAAACAGATTTCTTTGTTAAATAGTTTAATTTAGGATACAGTTTAAGAATTAAATTAGAGATTAAGAATTAATCTCAAAATATAAGAATTAATTTTATGCTGAAAATTAAAATTGTTATTCTAAATACTAAAGCTCACCTCATTGAATCTTAAAATTTTAACGGATTTATTTTGAACGGTAATCTAATTTACACTATTTTAAAGACTTGTTAAGTAATTATTTTTAATTTTAATATTAATGTGATTAATATCTAAGTTTATATTTATTTTGGTTCATTAGTGTAATAGAACAAAAATTTATATTGATAATTATTTTATGATATTAAATTTTTAACTTTCATTGCGTACGCTATGTATGAGATGCATAAATTACGTGTGTGTGTATATATATATATATATGTGTGTGTGTGTGTGATATGTGTATATATGTATATATATATATATAAATATATACACATACACATACATATATATGTGATGCGTTTATATAAACGGTAAACACATGCACATATATAAGCACACCAAATAAAGTATGATTTTGAATCGAAACAGTATATCCTAACAAATAAAACATGCTCTATCTTCGTAATTAAAAGTTCTATCTTTATTTTATCATTGAAATAAATTAATATGAAAGATTATAGATTTATAAATATAAATAAGAAATGCTACAACAAAACATAAAGGAATAATTTGAATAAATCAATTTGACTATTTGATTGCGACCAATGGCTTTTTAAATTAATAGCAAGTACTAAGTTATGATAAAGAGCATTAGAATAAATTCAAATTTTCATTCACATGTGAATCTTACATCAATAAAGATTGTTATGTGAAATGTGAGTCTCTCGTAAATAGTTGGGATGAGCATTGTGGGTCAAGTGAATCATTAAAATATTATATCTTAAGCTCTAATATAAATTGTAACATGAATAATAAGTTTTCATACTTGAAAGAGATGAATAATACAAGTCAGATTAATCTATAAATTCGAACTAAATTATGACAAGAAGTATCACGTAATTGAGTGAAAGAGAATGTCACATTTCACATTATATAGATATTAAAAAATTTTAAAAATATATATAAATATATATATAATATTATTTACCTAGCTAATATTTTAGATTATGATAAACGTCCAACCCGTGTCATAAGAAAAAATTAAAATTTTACTTTAAAACGCATATTTTATTTTTGCAGTAAAATCATTTAAAATCATCTTTTGAAGCAGTTATTAAACATTCTTATTTTTATATATCTTTTTAAAGAAAGTTGCGATGGTTTAATAGTTAATTTTTTATGTTAATATGTAAAAATTATGGGTTTGAGTATTTATGTACCTTCTTCCTCGTAATTGTAACATAATTGTTTTAAAAATAAAATAAAATAATATAATTCAAAATTTTATCTCAAAATATTTTTATAACTATTTCAATAAATCAATTTAAAAATACTCTTTAGAATATAAAAATAATATTGTTAAGTTACAAATCTAAGAAATTATTATGAAAATTACATCTTAAATAATATGTATTTATCTTATAGATAATTGTTTTTTGAGAGATTATAGATAATATATTAGTAGAATACTATATAAAACTTCATTTAAGACAAATGATTTAGGACAGCTTTTGGATTACTTAGTAGAAGAGTGCTAGTATTAGTCGTGATTGTTAGCTGCATTTAAATCAATTACATTTCTCTATTATGCTATTTTGTTTCTATTATAATTTTATTAGCATAATACCAAAAAAAAAAACGTTTTGATTAGTTTAAAAGTAGCAATTGCAATGAACGCTAGCACAGCTCTTACTTAATATTAGTCTCGTGTAAAAAATACTTAAGCACATTAACTTTATTGTCTTGAATTAAATGCGATAATATTAAAAAATAGTAGTTAATTTTTTTTTGGGACAATTAATGGTTGAATAAGGATTCCTTTGGCATAGAAGTGATGTGATTTTAAAGCACAATTCTGCGAAAAAGCCCTAAATGTGGAATAAAAAAGAAGAGATGTTTGAGTAAATATCCAGTCGCGAAGTGGAAGTTGCATTTATCAAATATTTTAATTTTTGTATTTTCAAAAACATAGTAAAAACACTTTTAGACGAAATGAAAATTAAGAGAATTATTCAAAGTCGATCCATTTTCTATATGTTTAGTCCACATAAATATATTGTACTTTATAAGTTTGCATTTCTTTTTACAGCAAAACATCAATAAATTAATACTTTGGAACCAGAAAATATATATTAACTATTCAATAAATTAATACTTAATAAATTAATAGTTTCGATTAAATAATTTTTTTTTTGTTGGCCATAACTTAGAGCTAACATGCTAACTTAATAATTTAATAAATTTATGAGATAACATATTATAATTGTTTTTTTTTTTGCAAAAACCTCTTAAACATATTATATAGATTAGTTGCATATTAATTTATGTAACAATTGAGTCTTATATAAAATTATAAAAAAATAATAATAATAATTTATTTTATAAATTTATCAAATTATTAATTTAACTCTATTAGTTCTAAGTTGAAATAAATAAAAAATATTAATTTATGATATATTTCTCTTTCATTCTAAGTGAAGAAAGAGGAAGCAGTAACTCATAATGAATGGGACGGCAAAGAAGCCAAGTTTGAGCGGTTTAAAAGTGCAACGATGCCCCCTAAGCAAGAAATTATAGATTATTCAAGTAAGAGGCAGGTTATTTATAATGTTGATTTTTGGTTAGCTAATTAATCTCTTTGGCTCTCTCGATAATTAAGTTGGACAAAAATGGATCAATTTAACTCTTAGGAAAGCTAATACGAGATATTGACGTTTTATTATACTCTGATTGGACCAGCATCACAAAAGCTACATGTTCAACACAAAAAGACGGAGCAATATAATAGTCATTCTCGACTCGGCTCGGCAATCCTTGTATTGATTCAAGAGTCAATGTGATTATGATCGTTTACCTGCATGAAAGATTATCCCCAAAAATTAATTATCAATTATCAATTAATATAGATTGGTATAGAAGATTCTAACAGGCACTATAGGGAGTCTAGGCTGATCTGAGAATATATATATATATATATCTCGAAAAAACAATTATTACTCTATGTGATTTTAATTAATATTTATTTATTTTTATGTAATTTTATAAACGATCAAAATTTTTTTATTATTAAAATTTTTTTGTTATTTTTTAATATTTTATATAATTTTAGTTTTAATAATATATAACTTGACGATTTTATCTTTAAAGATGATTTTAGTTAATGTTTACTTATTTTTTTGTGATTTTAAAAACGATCAAAACTCTTTTATCATTAGGAATATTTTGTTATCTTTTAATATTTTATATAAATTTGTAAAATGTATATACGAGGGTTTTAATCACTTTTAAAATTACACACACACACACATATATATATATATATATATTAAAAAAACGACCATTACTCTATGTGATTTTAGCTAATATTCACTTACTCCTTTACAGTTTTAAAAATGACCAAAACCTCCTTACCATTATGAATATTCTATTATCTTTTAATACTTTAAATAATTTTACAAATTTATCTTTAATAATATATAACTTAATAATTTTACCCCTAAAGATTTAAAAACAAAATAAAAATTTAAGTTTGAGTAGATTTAAACCTTTAACTTCCAAGATAATGACTATGAATCTTCACCACTTAGTCAAATTTATGATCAATGAAAATTTTATAAAGATTATTATGTATACCCTATATATAAATTAGATTAATTATAAATAATAAACTAAATAAATTTTGGAACAAAAAATAAAAATTAATAATAAGTGTAAAATATTTTAACAGACAATAAATTCAATTAACGTATGCATAACAAAATTTATTTTCATCAAATTTTAAATTAAAATAAATTACTAAAAATAATGATAAATTCTTATATGCTCTCAAATGAGTTTAATTATTACAATTGTTAATAAAAAATTTATGTTATATCACAGGTAAAAAATGATAATTGATGACTATATATGAAAAATAATATTTTTGTATTTTTCTTGGAAAAATATTTTTTATAATTAATTTAATTATTAATACATTTTTATTTTGTTTCAATTGATTTAATAATAATTACAAAATTAGAAGATGTTTATAATGATGTTTACTTGAATTAAACGTATTTAAAATACTTTTAAACTTATTATTATTTATAATTTTGAGTACCAATATCTTATTAACTTATAACTAATAATTCATCTAATTATTTATTGGGTATATATATCAATTTTCATAAAATATTCATTAATTATAAGTTTGATCAAGTGTTAAAAATTTTATTACTTTTATTTTGAAGGTCATAAGTTCAAATCCTCATAAACTCATATTTTTATTTTGTCATTAACTTTTTAAGAATAAAATTGTCAAATCATATATTAATAAAGATAAAATTATAAAATTATGTAAACAATTAAAAAAGAATATAAAATTTTTAACAGGAAAATATTTTTGGCCATTTTTAAAATTATATAGATAAATGAACATTAACTAAAATTACAATAAATAATGATCTTTTTCCTATATATATGTTATCATTAAGAAGAAAAAAAACCACAGAAGAAGAGAGAAGAAAACGTGTCGAGAGGTACAACTGATGGAATGGTCTTTTTCCTATATATATGTTATCATTAAGAAGAAAAAAAACCACAGAAGAAGAGGGAAGAAAACGTGTCGAGAGGTACAACTGATGGATCCATCAGTTTACTAAAAATAATTAAATGTTATTAAGTTTTTTAGCTTTAGCTTGGCAAATTATTGATTAGTTAAATGGACAATTGTCAATTTAACAGAGAGTCAACAAAAAATGCAAAAAGGGTTTTGCATTTTGAAGTTTTGTTGGTTTGGATATTTGGGAAGTTAAAAGGGAAAATTTGGCTAAGAAATGAGATTTCGGCCATTTGTTATTTTGAAATTGAAAAATGGTTTTGTCTTTCACAAGTGTGAGACACTTGGGCTTGATTAATGATTAAATGGGAAGTCAACATTTCATGCAAAAGATCTTTGCATTTTGATTTAATTCATTTGGCCATTTCTGTTTCATGAGATGAAAGAATTGTTTTTGGCCTTTGAGAGAGAAATCGAGTGATAGAGAGAAATCGAGTGATAGAGAGAGTTTAAAGTGTTTAAACCAAACAATAATATATCCTGCATAATCCAAAGTTACTATTCTATCATTCTGAGCTCGCCTTAATCAATGATCAAGAATTGTTCACGAGAACGATTTAAGGCGAGTGCTACACTTGAAAATTGAAAAGCTACATTCACTTTAGTAAATGTATTTCATTTATTATTTTTATATAATTGTTCTATTTATACTTGTATGAGATACATGTAATGGCATGTAATTTTGAAATGCTCGTTATTTTATGCTTTGTATAATACACATTTGCATTTCACTAATAACACACATTTTCATATACATACTTACAAAATTGGTATTATAACATATTGTGTATTGAGTATGGAATACAAGAATTGTATGTTATTGGATAATGGGGTAAATTTATGATGTTTGACATCATGGCCATAAACAATGGGTGTTGTGGCTTCAAGTGCCAACAATGTGACACCAAGTCTTTGTTTGAATGATGTTGGAGTGGTGTTTGTTTGACGTTGGGGCATTGAAGACACTGAAATTACCATTGGCGTGATGGAAGTCTTGCATTGCAGCGTTCATAGAATTTACTCTTTCAATTTTAAATGCATGCAAAGTTTACATTATGCAATTATATATTATTGATTTAAACTGTGATAATTTATTTACATTGATAACCATAATAAGAGCTTTATTGGTGAGAATTAGTTGTGATTGTATAAAATAAATGAGTGTTTAAGAATTTTATTCTCATGAGACGAGGATAGGTTCAAGTTCTAGAATTGACAAGTTCTAGAATACACTTACTTAATATAGCTAAAGTGTGAGAATAATGTGTGTTTAGGACTAGTGTTAAGAGTTGTATAAGATACAATTAACAAGAATTATCTACTTTTTGAGTTTTCAAAGATTAACATCACGAAATTGCGAGATTGGAGTAAATGTTGATTGGGTCTAATTTTCACTATAAAGTTTCAAGAGTTTAACTTTCGTTTTTCTGTTTGAGAGATTAAAGGAAAAATGTAAAATAGTAAGAGGACGTCTTTAGATTAAAAATATATAAGTTGTTATATCCATGATCAATCATTTTAACAATTTGAAATGTTTCTTTAGCTAACATCTTTTCTTTTATCTTTTGAAGATAAAATGACTAGAGCAACCTGTTGGTAAGCATATTAAATGCACACCAACTTACATGTGCCGATAATTATTCTAACAAGCTGACGAATAAAAAAATTATTGTGGATTCAAAAAAACTTGGTTATGTGATTAATCAAAAGATGTCAAGATTTGTTTTTTGATAATACCTCTTTGGAAGAGTTGTTACTTATAAAAAATGGATAGAAAATGATTTAAAAGTCAAGTCATCTTTAACTCTTCATTTTTGGATACTATAGATCTACAACAACATTTAATTGCTCAACATAATAACAACAATTAAATGTACAAGTTCATAAGGTAGACACTAAATTAATTACTTAAATGGACATCTTTAACTCTCAAAACTACTCTTATAAATTAATTTATTTGTTAGAGTATTGTTAGGCCCTTTATTGAATGAGCCCAACAATCTATGTAATAGTATCTTTTTTTAGTGAAGATTGTGTCAGCAAACAAGCCTAATCAATTACTTAAGTGGACATCAATCCAAATTAGAATCTATTAAAATATTTGGACCAAGTAAAATAGGCTCGTTGACCCATGGATCATCTAAGATATAAAAAGATGGGAAAGAATTAAAATTACTGTTTTATTTGAATTTAGATTGAATTAAGTATAGTTTTGCACAAAACATAATTTCTTACGTGAGTGAATAAGTTTCCCTTAAATTATTCGCTTGGATTATTGTATCATAAGTTGCAAATGAACAAAATCCCTAAATAAACTGGGATTAAATCATGTTGTATGTGCTCATGCATAAATCAAGTATAATTTTGACTCATGCACTATTAATATAGATGATTTCTACATTGAGATTCATTCAACATTGATTGACGGATTAATCATTGAGTTATGGGCGCTATTTAAGCATTTAGAGCATCTTGCTTATCGTTGAAGCACTCCACACACAAAGCACTCACTTTCAGGGATAAAGACTGACTTGAGCATCATTATATCCTTTTCTATAAGAGGATGATGGTCTTTGAGTAATTCAAGGAGTTCTCAAGGGCAATGAGGTAAATTTATAAAGTTCTAACTTTTGAAGCTTTTAGTAGCATGACTATAGGGAAAATAAAAAATAAAAAGCAAACTTTTTTTGTTAGAACCATCTCAACAATATATGACAAAAATTAATTCTTATTCCTCGGACTAAGATAATGCCAATAACGGAGGCACCAGTGCTCCTGGCCTGTCAATACTATAAGGGAACGTCCCTGCTAATATGACAAGAGTCTTGGTTGAGATCTTGAAGGAAATTAAAGAAACTAGAAAGGAGAACTAAGAGTTATGAGATCGTGAAGTCGCGTTGGAAGGAGTCAAAGACTTTCTAGATGATTCAAAGAAATTTCTCCTTGCGAGAATAGGAAGAGGGGTTATTAACAAGAGATATTTGTAGATAACGTAAGAAGAAAAGAACCTACAAATTAGACCAAAAAGAAATAAATAGCAGAACAAACACAAAAAGTAAACAACAAGCAATAATTCAAAGCAATAATTCTACAGAAGGTCAATAAGTGTATGGAAGGTACAGGAAGACCGAAACCATTAAAGGCACTATATCTTTACGAGGAAGGAAAATTAAGATTTGTTTACATAGGAGATTAAGAGAACGGACAGACTAAAGAAGTTCGTTGTATCGAACTTTTCTATGTATGATAGAATAGAGGACATCGAAGAGCATATCTTCCACTTTAATGTGAAGATGATAATGCAATATATGAAAAATACCTTGAAATGTATTATCTTCCCTTCCAGTCTCAAGGGACTCGCTTAGGCACGGTTCTGGTATTTGAAGGAAAATATCATCATTTGATGAATTGACCGCTTAGTTCATTGTATAGTACATTTGCAATAGGAAAATAAAGAAATTACATCAGATTTGTTCTTTATGAAGTAAGGGGAGAATGAGTCAATCAAGAGCTTTATGAATCGATTTAATAAGGAACTCAATGAGATTAGAAGGTAAAATCCATAAATTGCAGCACAGGTATATCCTAAAGCGATAAGGACTTCTACTGCCTATTACTACTACCTAGTTTAAAAAAAACTTCACCTTCTTTAAATTGACAAGACAAAAATCCAAACAATGGATTTAGAAAGAAGAAGAAGAAGACAAGATTGCTACAATAAAGGAAGCTTCTGTTATTAGCACAAGAAATGATGATCTATATCTATGAAAAGAAGGATTTAGGAAAATACCTTCTAGTAAGGAAGAATTAGCAAGAGAAAAGTGTTAGAGGTCATATAAGCCTTTGATTCTAATCAATACACCGCAATATAGAATTTAGCAGAATTACAAGGATTCGGGGATATTTAGGACACCAAGGTTAACAATAGTCCAGATAATTAATGTTAGAGGTGTGTGTATGGGTAGTGAAATGCAAATGCATGATACACGACATATAGCGAAAGCATACCTTTGATGAACCACCAGTGCTATTAAACAAATAGAGCTCAGAATCTCTCACCTTGAAGTATGCTCTCGAACAATTCTAGGTTCTGATTGTGGTGGACTTAGAATAATAAAATGGTATCTTATAATTTGTAGGATTGTTGATGTATAAAGCTTAACTTTAAGCATTTTGAGTTCTCTCACTCTCGGCCTTTTTCAAAGTCTCACTTGCTAAAGCCAAAAATCCATTTCCTTGCACCTAAAAATAAAAGAGTCGGAGTCTTTCTTTCTTTTGGTTTTTCATAACCCCTTATACAATTGTGCTTGATTTTGACTTTGTAAACGAATAAATGTCCATGAAACATTAGCCACTATGATAAGTGTGTTGTAGTACATCTAAGGGTGCATGCATATGAATGATGTTCATTGAATAATGAATGCATGATAAACATACATACATGTAGTGGAATAGAAATCTAATTTCTTATTCGATAAAAATATACTGAATTTAAGTCTATTATAATAATAGAATTAAGAAACTTACCCTTGAAGTCTTTCTATTAAGAAATTGAGTTTTGAGCTCACACTAAAGTGATTTGTTGAACAATTCTAGTCCACAACGATTTGGTGGTCTAGAATGGTAGCATGAATTTCCAGTAGGATGATTTTTGTTTGACACTTGAATATGGATTCTCTCAATTTGGTTAAACGAAAATTAGGACTTGTATGCAATATTTGCAAACATTTTCTTTATATATGGTAAAAATATGAACCTCTTTGCAACATTTCTAAGTTTTTTACACTTAACCAATGAATGTTTAACACTTGTCCATCATACATCCTATGTATGAAGACAAGTGTCATCTTTAAACCACGCAAACTTTTTGCATTTGTGACATTTGTCACGTGCTTTTCCATGCATGATGTCATTTGTCACACAAATGGCCAATCATGAATGTCATGTATCAAATTTTAATTAATTAACCACCTTAACTAAAAATATAGATTTAACACTTAAACTTTGAGATGTGTGTTTCTTGAGAGATTTTGAAACAAATCCTGCTTTTTGAAAATTTTCTAGATCAAGGCGTTCAACCTGGTCTGCTATCCTAGTGCTCAATGACTACACTTTATATTGTGAGATTCCTTAGGTTCACACCCATTTATCTTATAGAATGTTTTCGCAAGTTTGTGAATGATTCCCTATACTTCATAGGTAAGGTTATTCACCATTTGAATATAATTTGGACTATGATAAATTCTGATACTATAAATAAACATGTTCAATCGACTATTTATTCATTCAATCATAAGCATTCAAGTCTTTAGTATTCAATCATAAAGCACTTAAAGCATTCCATCCGAGAGAATTATAATATTTTCGAGAAAAAAGAAATATATAAAGCATAATCCCTTTGTTTAAAGCACTTCTACACACATCACAAGTTTCTTGGATAATTACTGACTTGAGCGTTAGAGTATTTTTTTTCTTGCAAGAGGATGATGCTTTTTTGAAAATTTGAGCATACTCTAAGGAGATTAAGGTAAGTTTTGTGAAGTTTCATTTTTGAAGTTTTAGTGGGGTCGGCCATGGGGGAAAGAGAAAGAAGCCCGTCCTAATTTTAAAGCTCTTGCGAAAATATCATGGGAAGCACCAATTCATGATTAACGAAGACATAAATCAATAAAGAAGGTAACTATGCTTTCCCAATGTGGAATCATCTAAGACAATGCCTTTATTGTTGTGCCAGGGATCCTAGCAGAGATCCTGAAGGAATTAAAAGAGTCAAAAAAGAAGAATCAGGAAATAATGAGCTGTTTGGAAGCCTTGGAAACGAATGAGGGCTTCCTAGATGACTTTGAAGAGCTTTCACCTTAAGATACACAAATGGAGAACCATCAACAATTACTTAACAATCTTGAAAGAAAGGGAAAAGTGACTTGAAAATATAGAAGCAATAGTATTAAAGATCCGATTAACCAATGATTTTGAATAGTCATTTCTTTGTCTATTGGAATCTCTCGCTAGTGTGGGTCTACCAGATATGATCATCGTGGGATTAGGATTTGTCTTGCTGGGGCGATCAACGAGTGGATCACATTATTTATCTGCTCTGAATTTTCCCAAATAAACATTTCTCATTAGAGCGTCAACTTGTTTTTTTAACTTCAAACATTCTTTTGTGGCATGTCTTAGATCTTAATGAAAGTCACACAAGCTTTTTGAGTTTGTTTGTTGCTTCGTTTCTTTACCTTTATGGAGATTCTTATTAAAGAAGCCCCTATATTTGATGGCCTCATAAATATCCTCTAGTGGTATGGCTAAAAGAAGAAAATTTCTCATTTGAGCTACCTTTCTTTCCTCTATTAGATGCTCTATAGGATTCTTAAAATCGATGGGTCATTTGGAGTAATAGTGAGGATGAGATCTATTCTGCCTACTATTCCTCTAAGCAGTAGGCATGTTAAACCAGTTCATGAAGTTTTCCATCTGTTGAGCCTGATAGTCGTTATTCACCATTTGATACTTTTGAGGGGGAGGTGATGGTCTTTCTTTTCTTCCACCATATCTTTAATTTTCTCTTGGCCGGACCTACCCTTAAGGGGGTTCAGCTAATGACTTTTTCACTTCCTCCTCCTTTATAGCAATGTACTTTGGTGCTATGTTATATGCCACTGCATAGTTAAGAATATTGCTTTCGGATAAGTAATACCAGAACATATTCAGCTTCAACCTTAATTTAAGAGCCTCTAAGGCAATGGGCTAGTCGAAAGCTTCCAGTGATATTACTTATTTATGAAATCTCTAAACATAATCCTTCAGACTCTTATTTCGGCCCTGTTTAACTTATTTCAGTTGCCTCGAATCCTTAGCTACTTTATAGGTACCCTAGAAATGTTGAGAAGATTTTTCAGTGAGCTCGTAGTAAGATGAAATACTCTGCTGCTTTAATCCTCTGTACCAGAGAAAGGTTGGTCTTTGCAGATTCATGTGAAAAGGTTTACACATATAATCTTACCCCAATCTTGCAATTGAGAGTAGGTCAGTCACTTGATCCAAATATTGGTTGGGATCTGTAATTCCCCGATAAGTTGGAAGGCTCAACAGTCTAATCCCATTTGAGAGTTCCATATCTCTCAGCTCATCTATTAGTGGAGATCTTCTCTTCCTTTCAGTCTTCTTCAAGGGAGGCTACTATTTCTTCTCTTTTTCTTCTAAGAAGCTCTTTAACCTCTCATCTAAATTGTGGACTTTATCTTTTAGTAGTGGCTTGGTATTGGGTTATTCAGTATGCGGTTCTCTTCTTATCATCTAGTCAAAGTCTCTGACTTACGACATCTTTCGCTCAAGAGGCATTTAACTATGCCTTACCACCCTGACTGGGTCCTGTGGGGTTTCTGACTTATTTCTCTAATCTTACTACTTTTGAATCTGCACTTCTACGACTCGTGGTTCTCCTCTACCATCGTTTCTTACTTCTCCTCATTCTCTTCCCCTAGTTCTTATCAACTCAACCATAAGTTGTTTTAGTTCTTCTCTTTCCTTCCTTAACGTCTACAATTCTTCCTAGATCTCCATCAGCAATGAACTTTCTAATTGATTTGTCAGTTGGGTTCTATGGGCCCTATTCTTCTCAACGTTTATTACTTGCTCCTCTACAAGTGGATTTTGGCTAGTGGATGACTATTCTCCCATGGTACGATAGTATGCCTTTGATAAAGCTTTTTGTCATGATTTCTACAGATGGCGCTAAAAATTGTTGACTAGAAAAAATGATTTTTTTGTCCAACGAGCTTTGAATTTATTTTGTTACAAGAATAAACACCTTAGGTTTTATCTGATTGGACTTAAGGCATCAATCTCACTAGGCTTCTCTTCCGTTGCAATGGCAACAAACACCTTCAACACCGAGGTGGGTTCTGATAAAGATTCTCTAATGCTTAAGTTAGGTATGAGTTTTTTTAGTGAGGTTGTGAGAGTCAAAGAGAACAAAATTGAAGAAATAAAATGGAAGAATTGGATACCAAAGTTGTCTTTGTACCCTTATGTGATTTTCTTACTTTCTTATTGTTAGGGTTATACCTACGTATCATCCCAATTTTGTAAGAATATTTGACATCTATACAGAGTATATTTTGTTATATTGCTAATTACCTTTTAATTATATGGTTTAATGCTTGTTACGCTATAAACTCTGTATTATTTGAAAAAGTTTGGATACGGTCTAAAAAATTTAGACTGATGTTAAGAAATAATAAATATTACTAGGATGTGTCATTATGCAATCATATTCGTAAATACATAGTTCCTAATCAATTTCTACTAACGCAGGTCTGTTAGTAGATCATATTAATTTACATAGATTAGTGTATGTCTATATCTGTAGGGTACAATTGGTTGTTCCTAATTGACCAGGATCTTGGAGATTAAATAAGAATATAGGTATTCAGTTAGGATTGAGTACTGAACAAACTTATGAGGACCTCGATAGACATCCTATATTGCCGTCAATGGAAGGTCCTCTCGAGTTGAGTAGTATACGTGGTCCTCTGACCTGAGCACCACGGTGGACTTGTGAGTGATCCATCATGCTTTGGTTCCATCCATATTAGAGACCTTTCATGGTCTAACCGCTAGGTGTCGCTGGATATGGTCCGATGCTCATGGAGTTCAATGTGTGTAGATATGGGATCCATCAGCTCTTATAGGGAGTGATATATTTAGATGTTCCATGATAGTATCTTAGAAAAGTCTTATGGCCGTAAATAGTTAACCCGAAAAGGTGTTTCCATGGGTTAAACAATATAGTAAAGAGTTTTGCTTATATTGTTCAATTGAGATACCATTCTAGAGATAGGTTTATGAATGAGCATATAAGAATTTGACGGTGTGGACCTATGTCCCCGCTCATCCCAGATATGTATGATGGAAGAACTATACGTATGTATTGTAACCTCAACTTGTATGGTTCAACGCCTTGATTTGTAATATTCGTAATGTGTGTGTAGGGTATAGCTCACAAACTTATGGAATAGTTCTATTTGACGAATCAGGTGTGGACCTAGGGAGTTTTGTAATATAGAATGTACTCGTTGTGCACTGGAGCAGAGTACTTGATTAAATTGTTTAATCCAATAATATCTAACGTTATCACGAAAATGCGTGCATGTGTGTATTTAAGTGTTAAATACAACAATTAGTCAATAAGTGTTATTCACTAAATGTAAAATGACACGTGACGCATTGTGGACCTTCGGTTGAGTTTACTCAAGTGTGAGATTTGATGAGACCCGCTAAGGGGTATACTTAGTAACTATTTATGAGGGATAAAATGATCATTTCACACTTTGATTATTTAAATATTAAATAATATATTTTATTTCTAATAAAATATATTATTTTATAATTTTTTTTATAATAATATTATATATATAATGCATGATCGTTGTCATGCATTATATATATAATATTATTATTTTCTTTATTTATTATTATTTTTTTGCCACCTATGGCTATTATATTAATATTATATTATAATATTATTTTTAAATGCAAAAGAGATATATATGCGTGAAACAAACAGAAATGAGTGATAAGAATTAAAAAAAAAAAAATTTAAAGGGTTATTTTCCTTAGTATTTCCGTTTTGCTCTTAAACAAAAACAGAAGCAATTGTTGCTTCTATTTTTCATTTTTTCACTGCGAGAGACAAGAGCAAAAGGTTAAGAACCGACTATTTGAGATTAAGAGTTAATCCTACGTTGGGTTTAGGAGCCCACCAAGTTGATAACTAAAACTGACAATAAGAACAATTCTAGGCGAACTCCGGAAGAATACATGTAAAATATTACATGTACTGGTAATTTTTTAATTTTATCATTTATATATTAATTTTATTAATATATAATTAGTGTGTTAATTGTATGTTTTATAATTTTGCTGTGTTAAAATATATATTAAATGCGTATTTTACAATAAACACACTAGCACATGCATACATCTGTACATAGTTGATCCCTTATAAAACGTGGTATCATAGCCGGTTATGTGTAATTTGGGTGTTGTTTGAGTGGACGGAATGAAAAGACCCATTGTAAACGGCACTTTCAAGTGTTGAAACGGGTATGCCAAAAAGGGGTACACTGGGCGCTGCTGCGCCATGGGGTTGGTGCTGCAGCACTGGTCGTACTACCACCCAGCGCCGCAGCGCTGAAGATCTATCGCGCCAACTTTGGGAATTTTTCGTCTCAGCACTGGGGCGTGGAAGGTTCTGAAATTCGTGCCCCAGCGTCGATGGGTCAGTGCCGTGGCACTGGGGGTTTCGACCTCCTAGCAATGCAGCGCTGATGTGAGGGCGCTGTGGCGCTAGGGGTATGACCTCCCAGCACTACAGATTAAATTATATAATATTATAAGATAATATTATATTTTGATCCGTCTTGTCAATACGATGTTAGACGAGTCACGTTGGCCTTTTTTCAATATTGTTACAGTGTGAGGGACTTGGTTGGTTGGGTTTGGACTATACCGGTTAAATAGGAGATGAGGCAAATATATGCAAACGTATTGCCCAATATTGCTATAGCGTGAGGGTAGTATTAGTAACATATATTTGATAATTCACAAGCTAATCTGGAATACACTTATCCAATATTGTTACAGTATGAGGATAAGGTGTATTCAGGATCAAGAAGTAAGGGTTGCATGAGATGCAATTGAAAAATGTTGTCTACCTGTTGGGCTTACAAAGGCCAATATTGCTACAACGTGAGGCTAGAGTAAATTCTAATGGGATATACTTCCCGCTGTATAGTTTAAATGAGTTTAAACTATCGTATTCTTATTTGAGAGATTATCAGGATTATGTAAAGCAGTGGGATGGCGTTTTAAATTGAAAAATGTATAATTGTTATACCCATGATTTAAAATGTTATATTAGCGATTTAACAAATTCCGCTGACATCTTGTATTTATTTTGTTTATGTTAGATTTGATCTGATGGCCTCTACAAATCTGTTGGTGCGCATACTGGATGCACACCAGCTCAAAGGCACCCAGAATTATTCAGATTGGCTCATGAATCTCAGAATTGTTCTAGATTCTGAGAAGTTCGGATATGTTATAGATCAGAAGATACTCCGAGGTGTTTCTGATGATGCCTCCCTTGAAGAAAATGAGACATATCAGAAATAGTTGGATGACGATTTAAGAGTTAAATCGTACATCCTCGCCTCGATGTCTACAGAGTTGCAGCATGAGCATGTCCGTATGGACAGTGCTAGTAGTATAATGCTGCACTTGAAGGAGCTCTTTGGCAATCGACCTCAGGTTGAGATGTATAGGGTCCAGGCTAGACCGAGTGAGGGCAGTCTTGTTAGTCCCCATGTACTCAAGATGATTAAGTACATTGAGAAATTAGAGACTATGGACATTTCTCTGAATAATAATTTAGAGAATATCTTGACTCTCCAATCGCTGTCAGGGTCATATGCTCAGTTTGTTATGAATTTCAATATGCAAGATTTGACTCCAACATGTGCTGAGCTTCATAATTTGTTGAAGACAGCAGATGAGGATATGCGCAAAGAGAGCTTGGCTCTCTTAGTCCAGGGTGTCTCATCTTCTACCCCAAGGGCTTCTGGGAAGTTCAAAGGTAAGAAGAAAATAGTGAAGAAAGCAACACCGCATAGCTCCTCAGAGGCAGCGGATATCCAAGCCTCATAAGAAGAAAGCGAATGAAAAGTGTTTGTTTTACGGCGAGGATGGACATTGGAAGGGCAACTGCCCGAGGTACCTTGCTACTGTGAAAAAGACTCCCTAAGGTATGTGCTTGACTATTATTGACATTTCGGTAGCATTTGATGCTTATATTGGCTGGGTATTAGATACCACTTGTTCTTCTCACATCTGTAATATGTTGCAAGGACTTAGGGAAGTTAGGAAGCTAGGAGAAGTGATGCTTAGAGCGGGAAATAGAGAGTTTCTACAGGTCCAAGCTATTGGATATTTTGATTTGCTTATCCCTTGTAATAGAACAGTTATTTTGTAAAATTGTTATTATAAACCCAATATTATTAAACAGATTGTATCCCTTTCTGTGCTTGACAGTGAAGGTTATCATATAAATAAACAATATCATTCTTTGTATTTATATGATATGCATGATGTTTTGTTAGCTGTGTGTCAGTTAATGAATGGGTATTATATATTGCATATAGTGAGAGATGTCATGAATGTTCAAGGTAGTTTTAGTAATAAACGTACAAGATCAAAAACTTTAAATGAAACCGAAATGTGGTATATGAGATTAGACCATATAGGTGTGAAACGCCTATCCCATCTGGTTAAGGATGGTCAGATACCTGATTTAACCATGGAGCCTTATCTAGTTTGTGAATCTTGTATTCAAGGGAAGATGACAAAATCTCCATTTATCGGTGTTGGACATCGTGCCACTGGTTTATTGGAACTGATTCATAGTGATGTATGCGGTCCAATGAATCACACTTCAATGGGTGAGTTTCGATACTTTGTAACCTTTATCGATAATTTGTCACAATATGGTTATGTGTTTCTGTTGAAACACAAGTCAGAAATCTTTGAAAAGTTCAAAGAATTTCAACTTAAAGTAGAGAAACAAACCGACATGTATATTAAGTGCCTCCGATCAGATCGAAGCGGTGAGTACATAGGCAGTGATTTTTTGGACTATTTAAAGGAGAATGAGATTTTCGCTTAATATAGTCCTCTAGGTATTCCACAACACAATGGTGTTTCGGAGAAGAGGAATCAGACTTTATTGGATATAGTCCGATCGATGATGAGCTTTACCAATCTTCCAGAATACCTGTGGGGTTATTCTCTCGGCACTGCTGCTCATATCTTGAATAAAGTTCTATCTAAAGTTGTTCTTACCACTCCACATGAGATGATGAAGGGTGGGAAACTGAGTCTTAAGTATCTTAAAATTTGGGATTGTCCTACTTATGTAAGAGTTACACAATAGGATAAACTTACACCCAGGGGGTACAAGTACAAGTTCATTGGGTATCCCAAGAATTCAATGGGATAACAATTCTATGATCTAGAGGAACAAAATGTGTTTGTTGCTCAGAATGCCTCTTTCCTTAAGAAACAATTTCTTGAGGATCGTAGGGATTGTAGAAAGATTGTACTTAATGAAGTCAATCTGGAACCTGATAAGCTACAGATGGATCCTCAAGTTCAAGAGAGTAGTATATCTTTAACACACCCTCCACGTAGGTCTGAAAGGATATCTAAGACACCTCTTAGGTATGGTCAGATGCCTGAAGTTGCACTTGGGGTTTTCTTGATAGAAGGAAACGATTCTTTGACTTACAGGGAGGCGATGTTAGACATCGACTCGGGTAAATGGCAAGAAGCCATGGAATCCAAAATTGACTCTATGCATCAGAATCAAGTCTGGGAGTTGGTTCCGCTTCCTGAACGAATTGTTCTTATCGGTTGTAAATGGATTTACAGATAGAAGCAAGGGCCTAATGGAAAGCTAGAGACCTTTAAGGCTTGACTTGTGGCAAAAGGTTATTCTCAGTGATCTGAGATCGATTATGAGGAAACCTTTGCACCAGTTGCGATGCTTAAGTCAATCAGGATTTTGTTGGCACTTGCTGCATAGTATGACTTTGAGATTTAGCATATGGATGTAAAGACGGCGTTCTTGAATAGATACCTCGATGAGGAGATATTCATAGAACAGCCTGAAGGTTTTACATTCAGCCAAACTCTTAGTCTGGTATGCAGGCTGAAGAAGTTCATTTATGAACTTAAGCAAGCTTCCCGAAGCTGGAATCATCATTTTGATGAGGTAATCAAAAAGTCTGGTTTCATAAAAAATGAGGAAGAAGCTTGTGTGTATAAAAGGGTCAGTGGGAGTATGATCGTCTTCTTAATTCTCTATGTGGATGACATACTGATCATTGAAATGATATTGGTATGTTACAATCCACGAAAAGCTATTTGAGTAAGAATTTCTCCATGAAAGACTTGGGAGAAGTTTCCTATATACTGGGTATATAGCTCTATAGAAATAGAGCTAAGAAGCTAATAAGACTCTCTCAGTCATCGTACATTGATAGCGTCTTGGAAAGGTATAGTTTTACTAACTGTAAGACAGTAAATGTACCTTTTAGACATGATGTTCATCTTTCTAGGAGAATGTCTTATCAAATGGAAGATGAAAGAGTTAAAATGTCTAACATACTATATGCATTAGCTGTTGGCAGCCTGATGTATGCTATGATATGCACGAGACTTGATATCAGTATGGCGATAAGTGTTACAAGCCGGTATCAATCTGATTTAGGTGACAACCATTGGATGACGGTCAAACATATCCTAAAATACCTTAAGGGTACGAAGGATAAGTCTTTTATTTATGAAGATAATGATATTCAAGTGAGACGATACACGGATTCAGACTTTCAGTCTGATCTAGATGACAGAAAGTCTACATCTGGATATGTGTTTACTCTCAATGAAGGCGCAGTGAGCTGGAAGAGTACCAAGCAGGGGTCCACAGCTGACTCTACCAGAGAGGCAGAGTACATTGCAGCTTCTGAAGCTATAAAGGAAGTTGTTTAGATTCGCAAGTTTGTCACTGAGCTTGGAATAGTTTCAAGTTCATCGGATCCTATCCCATTATTTTGCGACAACAATAGGGCCATAGTACAAGCAAAGAAATCAAGAGCACACCAAAAGTCTAAGCTTGTGAAGTAGAAATACCACATCATTAGAGAGATCTTAGCCATGGGAGATGTAGTTATTTGTAGAATAGATTCTGTAAATAATATAATGGACCCACTTACCAAAACCTTAACTTCAAAAGTGTTTGAGAAACACGTGGAGTTTATGGGTATTAGATACCATTGTGATTGGCACTAGGGCAAGTGGGAGATTAGTAGGGTTGTGCCTACGTGCCATCCCAAATTTGTATGAATATTTGATATCTATACATAGTATATTTTGTTATATTACTAATTACCTTTTAATTATATAATTTAATGCTTGTTACGCTATACATTTTGTATTATCTAGAAAAGTTTGGATACGGTCTAAAGGAGTTTAGACTGGTGCTAAGAAATAACAAATATTTCAAGAGTTGAAACATTGTCTATAACGGGACAAAGACCTCAGAATATGCTAATAATGATATAGTTGTAAGAGTTGCAATAAGTTGTTAGGATTTTTCATTATGCAAGCACGTTCTCAAATACATAGTTTCTGATCTATTTCTACTAACGCAGGTATGTTAGTAGATCCTATTAATTTACATAGAATAGTGTATGTTTATATTTGTAGGATACAATTGGTTGTTCCTAGCTGACCAGGATCTTGGAGATTGTATAGGTATACAGGTATTCAGTTAGGACTGAGTATTTAACAGACTCATGAAGACCCTAATAGACATCCTATGTTGCCGTCAATGGAAGGTCTTCTTGAGTTAAGTAGTATATGTAGTCCTCTGACCTGAGCATCACGGTAGGCTTGTGAGTGATCCACCATGTTTTGGTTTCATGCATGTCAGAGATCTTTCATAGTTTGTCCGCTGGGTGTCGCTGGGTATGGTCCGATGCTTATAGAGTTTAATGTGTGCAGATATGGGATCCATCCGCTCTTATAGGGAGTGATATATTTAGATGCTCTAAGATAGTATCTCAGAAAAGTCTTATGGCCGTAAGTAGTTAACTCGGAAAGGTGTTTCCATGAGTTAAATAATATGGTAAAGAGTTTTGCTCATATTGTTCAATTGAGATACCATTCTCGAGATAGGTTTATGGATGAGTATATTGAAATTTGATGGTACGGATCTATGTCCCCGCTCATCCAAGATATGTATGATGGAAGGAGTATACGTATACGTTGTAACCTCAACTTGTATGGTTCAACGCCCTGATTTATAATATTCTTGACGTGTGCGTGGGGCATGACTCACGAACTTATGGAATAGTTCCATTAGACCTAGGGAGTTTCGCGATATAGAGTGTACTCGTTGTGCATTGGGGCAGAGTACTTAATTAAATTGTTTAATCCAGTAATATCCAATATTATCATGAAAATGCGTGCATGTGTGTATTTAATTGTTAAATATAATAATTAGTCAATAAGTATTATTCACTAATTATAAAATAACACTTGAAGCATTGTGGATCTTCGATTGAATTTATCCAAATGTGAAATTTAATGGGACCTGCTAAGAGATATACTTAGTAATTATTCATAAAGGGTAAAATGATCATTTTACATTTTAATTTTTAAATGTTAAATAATTAAAATATCTCTAATAAAATATATTATTTTATAATATTTTATTTATAATAATATAATATATATAATGCATGTTAGTTGTCATGCATTATATATATATTATTATTATTTTCTTTATTTAGTATTATTTTTTACCACTTATGGCTATTATATTAATATTATATTATAATATTATTGTTAAATGCAAAAGCAATATATATGTGTGAAACAAACAGAAAGGGGTGATAAGAATTAAAAAAAAATAAAAATTTAAAGGGTTATTTTCCTTAGTAGTTCCGTTTTGCTCTTAAACAAAAACAGAAGTAATTGTTGCTTCTATTTTTCATTTTTTTTTATTGTGAGAGACAAGAGCAAAAGGTTAAGAACTCACCATTTGGGATTAAGAGTTAATCATACGGTGGGTTCAGAAGTTGTTGTTCTAGTTTATTAAGCCTACCAAATTAATAACTAGAATTGACAACAACAATTCTAGGCAGACTCCGGGAGAATATCTGTAAAACGTTATATTTATTGGTAATTTTTTAATTTTATTATTTATATATTAATTTGATTAATATATGATTAGTGTATTAATTGTATGTTTTATAATTTCGCTGCATTAAAATATATATTAGATGTGTATTTTGCAATAAACACACTAGCACATGCATACATCTGTACACAACTGATCCCCTACACTTATAGCATCAGTCTTATTTGAATATTCCTTGTACTTATGTTTATCTTCGTTAGTATTTGTGGTTGTTTAGACAATCTCTTTGCATTTTTGGGTAAGTTCTAATTATTTTGGGTAATCTCTTGATCTTTTGCCATGATTTGTGAGATTTCTTCCAGAAAGCACTATAATTCTTCTTCTTCTATGACTCTGTATTCTAAATAGTACTGGCTTTCTTCTTAAGTTTTATCTTTATTTAAACTTTTATTTGCAAGGCGTTGGCTATTGTTCAGTTCGATACTCTGTAATGCGTGGTCTTGCTCGATTCTATTGTGAGAGCGGTTTCGATCTTTCTACCGAGCCGGTCTTCCTCATGCTTTTAATAACAGCTAGCTAGAATCTTACTTTAGTAAGCTGAGCGAGTGTCTATATACGGTGATGCCCAATTATAAAATGAGTTGTTCGATCCACAAACTTGTTCAACCTTTAAGTGGGTTTGGCATTTTATCTAATTTGATATCCTTGCGTTTTATCGGTCTCAATCGTGCAGATGTTTAGAGTTTTGATTAATGCAATTATGAATGGTATAATGCTGGTATTTAAAAGGTTCTAACTAGATTTGATCCGAGTGATCGAGCGGATTTTATGCTTAAAAGCTACTTGAGACTTGGTTTGTCATGCCTTGGTGACCTTTACCCTATTGGGCCTTTAGGCCAGCCCATAAATAAGTTATCTGGTGAGTTAGTTTTTGAGCCTTTAGGAGCTGGGCTGTTATAAAATTTTTTAAGGAGAAATAATTTCTTTTTTTTAATAAAAGTTTGTTATCCTCCCGTTGTGTTGGTGTTGATTCAAGTGTGCGTAAATATGTAAAAGATGTATTGTTCTAATTAATATAATGTATAATAGATATTTTATGTAATAATAGTGTTAAAAAAAATTTCCTCATTCAAAATTTCCACAATGATATATTGAAAATTGTAAGATATAGCAACAAAAATTTTGACCTATTTCTACCATCAGCAAAAAAAATAAACATTACTTAGACAACTTACAAAAACAAGACTAAATTGAATTATACATAGTAGAGTAAGTTATGTACAACCATATGTAAATGATAAATTGTCTTGATTAATATAACTTATATAAGAGCAGAGGACATTTTTACTATAATATTATGAGTTAATAGACACTTTAACTTTAAAGTAATTTTAACTATCTAATTTTGTTCTAATCTATTAATTTTTACAGTTAATTTTAATAGTTGAAGGGTAAAAGTGTAATTTAATTATAAAAATAAATTATACTTTGAACACATGGCACAGTCTTATCAATTCATAATTTTTTGAACACATGACACAATCTTATCCATAATTTAATTTAATATAATTTTAAAAGATAAAATTTAATAAAAGGACATGTGTTATAATGTAATTAGTTACTTTGGATACATGTTAGCATGTAATTGGTTTATATTTTTATTAAAAAAACTTAAATTTTTTTTAAATTAAATAAAAATTAAAAAATTTTAAAAATAGAGTCAGAGTGTCGTCGAAAAATGGTAGTCGGCCACACGCCGTAAACATGTATTAGCATTATTTTTTTGACAACACTTCGAAGATAAAAAATGATCAAATTTATATCATTATATTCTTTTTTTTTTTATCTATACAATAATGTGGTCATTTTTAGTAAAAAAAGTCAAAAAAGGACAAAATGAGTGGAGAGTGGTGGTGGTAGACAATGACGCCCCTCTTAACCCACTTTGGCCATTTTCTAGCCTTTTGTTTTATAAAAAATGATTACACTATTGTATAGATTAAGAAAAATAGAATCTAATAATGTAAATTTTAAAATTTTTTACTATCTCAACATCGCCGAAAAATGGCGGCCAACAACTGACAGGTCGCCTTTTTTTTTTATGATAATGGAAATTTTTTTAATTAATAATTAATTAATTTATTAATAATTAATCAATAATATGGTGATACGTGTTCAAATTATATGGTAACACATGTCCATTCTCATATTTTTTTCAAAATCTATAATAAAGGTAAATTTGTAAATAATTATTAAAAATAAATTTTTTATCTAAAAAAATGACAAAAAGTGACGGATTAAAAAAAATGAGTATTTACTTTTAAAGTAAAAGTGTCTATAACCTATAATATTGAAATGCGTATGACATTTGCTCTTATATAATAGAGATATGATATAATCATAGTATTAAAAAAAATCCTTATTCAAAATTTCACGTTGATATATTGAGAATAGTAAGATAAGGCACCAAAAATTTGACCTATATCTACCATCAGCAAATAAATAAACACTACTTGGACAAACCTAAAAAAACAAGACTAAATTGAATTATATATAGCAGAGTAAGTTATGTGTGACCATAATTAAACGTACGTTAAGTGTGTAAATGATATATTAACTCAATTAATGTAATATATAATAGATATTTAATGTAATAACAGTGTTAAAAAAAACTCCTTATGATTTCAAAATTTTCACATTGATATGTTAAGATATAGCAGAGTAAAGTGCGACTGTAGTTAAGCGAATGTAAGCATATAAATGATGTATTGTCCCAATTAATATAATGCATAATAAATATTTAATGTCATAACAGTGCTAAAACAAAAAAAAAGAAAACTGCTCATGGTTTCAAAATTTTATGTATTGGAAATGGTAAGATATAGCAATCAAAAATTTGACCCGTACCTACCATCAGCAAATAAATAAATATTACTTAGACAAACCTACATAGATAAGACTAAATTGAATTATAGATAGTACAGTAAGTTATGAATGACCATAATTGTTTTCCTTTCTGGGTCATAAAAAAAAAACTCAGATTTTCTCCCTTTCTGGGTTTTGTTTGCCAGGTGTACAGAAACCTCTGGCTCTTATTTATTGTTTAGATTCCCGGGTGCCTCGGTACTTTTTGCTCTCCAAAGTTGTATATATTTGGCAAACAGGAGTCTCCAATGGCACCAGAGACGGCAGTTACCGCAGCAGCTAAATCTTCTTCAAGTTCAATGCAGAAAAGCTATTTGATGGCTCAAAATATTCTAAGAATTCTAGCCATTGCTTTCACTTTGGCTTCAATCTCCGTGATGGTCACCAGCAACCAAATTGTTGTAGTGTTTGGAATCCCCTTTGGTGTCACTTACAGTTACTCATCTGCATGGAGGTACATAAATAGAACAATTCTTGTTCTTCTTCTTTTTAATAATTTTTTTGTGGGTTGAATAACTAAACAATAATCTTAATATTAATTTTGTTTTTAAACGGCTAAATCACTATGCTCTTTTGGTTTGGTTTTTGACATTTTTTTGTAGGTTCTTGCTTGGTGCAAACATAGTCGCATGTATTTTCTCTGTGCTTTCCCTGATTTTTGTTTGCTTTCATAGCCGTTCAGGATCATCACAACTCAGAAAATATTTTCTTCTATTTTTGCATGACATGGTAAGCAATTAGGCAAATTATTTTGTCTACGTAAAGATTGCTATACACTGTATTAACTGAGACTAGAATGGAAAGAAAAAAAAAAGGCAATTGCCAGCTAACATGCTAGAAAAGATTAATATTAAAATGTTCTTAGTTGTTTATATATATATATATATAGAGAGAGAGAGAGAGAGAGATGAAAATCCGGAAATATAAGGCATGTGTTTGATTTGTAATCGCCATATGATTCTTTGTTCTGGAAAAGTTATTTGTGAGATTTTATTCAAGATGTATCCAAAACTCCAAGATATAATAGTATATGCAATAAACACACAAAGGACTAAGGAAGAATACTGTAATTGCATAAAGGTTGGTCATTTAAAATTTCAGCATGTCTGAATTCAATAAAACAAAAAATAGCATGTCAATTAAGAATCATTTTATTATAGGTGACAATGGTGTTGCTGATATCTGGATGTGCAGCGGCGACTGCAATTGGTTTTGTGAGTAAATATGGAGAAATGAAGCTAGGTTGGGTTGCTGTTTGCGGCAACGTGCCCAGATTTTGCAACAGATCGATGATTTCTCTTGTGCTAGCATACTTGGCTTTCTTCTGCTACTTGGGACTTACAATCATGTCTGCCAACATGCACATGTCTCGAGCTTCTGAATGAGTTATCAGAAGAGGGCAAGGCAAATAAGATCAGGAATATTAAAGATAGATAAGGTAACATCAGAACTATCTACTAGGCATTAGAAATTAAGGCAGAGTAAAAGCAGAGTAATGGAGTTTTATTGTTCTCTTAGTTTAATTTTTCTAGTTTCAGTTAGAAACTTTTGTGGATTATTTGCAGCATATTGCCATATCAATGTCGTTGCACTCAGCTTCTTGCTCCAGTAAGTCAATTCTGTTTATGGTGATGTAATGACTTTTTCTTACATGGCAAGATCTCTAATCTTTAAGAGCCACTGTTGGTCTTAAAACTTTTCTATTTTAGGCTATTAGTTAATGCAATATTGAATGTTTTATGATCGTTTTCCGCGGACACACTTGGTTTAGGATGTTATTGCTAGTTTGAAATCTAACTATTTAATTTTTCAGTTTATAGCAGTAAGTATCAAGAAAATGTCAAAACTTGTGAAAACAAGCAAACATCCGCTCTAAGTATTCTATTTATTTTTTTTAAATTTCTATTTCAATATCAGTAAGTCAGATTTCTGTTTTGTCTATCAGTAGTTATTATGAACTGAAATACGTGTTCATGGATTTGGTATCAACTTCTGGTGCCTTCTAAACGGGTTTTATATCAACTTCTGCAGCACTAAGTGATAATTGCAGTAGAATCTTAAGTAAATATTTTATTTTTTGCTAACAAAATTTAAGTACATATTCCATCATACATATCTATTACATTAGAATCTTAAATAGATATTTTAGTTTTATTTTTGGTTACAAAATTTAAGTACTTATTGCATCACACATCCTCTCTCTCAGGTGTTATCATCCATCATGGCCCCACGCGGTAATGACCTTTTATGAACCTGAGCAATTTAACATTTACAAAGAGATAGATAAGCAAGACGCTGAAAATTAAACACCCTAGCTCCTTGCTATAACCTGTAGTCATGTATTTGCTTAAACCAGAAAGTAAGGTTTTTGCAGTAAATAGTAACATATTCAAATTCTAAAACAGATATAAAAAGAAAATCCATGCAAGTATGTTATTCAGTTTCAATGTCGTTTTCACCATCATTAAGGTACTCTTTCAATGCTTGGCTCTCAATTTCCCACTTATCTCTATTCCAAGCTAGATCAATCTCTGGCAACTCATAGTCATCAGGTCCTAGTGACAATTGGAAATCCGGTAAATCTGGCAATGCCTGAGGAGCCCTACATCATTGTAGTAACATTACATAAACCACTGCATTTTCGGTTTCGAGACTAGAGAGCATGAACTAAATTACAGAAAAAGAATAGGTAGAAGGCCCCTTACTTCTCTTGTTCTAAGAGGTAACCATACATCTGAGACTTCCTCGATGCAACTTCAGGAATTTTCTGCTGTAAATGCTTCATAGTACCCCAGAGTGGAGGAGATCTTTCCAGAACCAAGAAAAAGTGGTATTGAGCAAACAAGATGGGAAAAAGATAAAATTTTAAGAATAATAAGATGAAAACGGCAAACACTTATTCTGCACCACATATAACCAAAGTAGGAACCAACCTGGTTATCGGAGGTGCAAGACAAAAGCTTAAGCAGGCCTTTTTGCTCTCTGCTAAAAGTTCTTCTGCAGCAAGGAAGCTACACACAGCACTAACATGACAAGATGGCTCATTACCCTTGTCGAGGATAAGATTCTGTATCAATAAATGTTTAGAATGTATGATTGCAAACCTGACTAAAACAGCTCACATGCCAATCTCCTCTTCACTGATAAGGTGGCCTTTTGGCAATCAACAGCTAAACCGAGCTGAATTCAGTTCCCAGAATTTGACATTAAGATTTATTTTTATAGATATTCATAAAATGTCAGATGCTAAACACCATAAAACTTTCGCCACCGCTGACATTTCTGCACTTCAAATCAAATGATGAAAACTAGTATAATGTCAGCACTTCAAATCAAATGATGAAAACTAGTATAACCAATTATATGAATCGACCTGTGTGTTTGTTTTTATCTTTTTTAAGATTTTAGTAATCTAGTATATGTTCCATGTTCTCTATCAATACAGAACGCTGATGCAATCAAGGGCATGACATATATACCATCAATATGATAATTTCAGATACAAATAACATTGAGCAGAGCTATCCAGCTCAGAATTTGACAGGATGTTCTGTTGTCGCTTAGAATATTGTTCGTTAAGCACCAATAATATCTATGATATGTGTTAGTAATAAAATTCAGGTTACAACTTATTCTGAAGACACTAAAAATTAGATACCTGGCCTAGTGCTTGAATGGATGTAGCCTCCAACACACCATCTTGCAAATCTTTGGGCAATCTATTCCTGAAATCAAAATACGATTTCAATGATAAATTTTAATGGGAAAGTTTTTAAAAGAGCCATAGCTATACCTTTGTCAACATACTTGATATCAGGTGGTATGGGAACTGGTATATTCTTGACACAAAATTCCAAGTACCCTGATGCCTTAAAGCAATAGATCCACAGCTTCTCTCTTACAATCTGATTAAAGTCATTTGAAATGACAATCCATCAGTTTATTTTAATCAATATTATAGTTCAAGGAAAAAGCACATAAAACCTTGTGGATAAATTCTAAAACTGATGATACAACCCTAACACCCGAACCAGAGTAGTCCTTGGAGATCAGCAATGAGTTAGCCTCTGATAATGTCAGCATAGCCATCAAGTGAACAACACAAAGTGATTCAAACCAGGAGTTTGCCACACAAAATTCCTGCTATTTCATGCAGGCCAAATTATTAGACTACTAATATATTGAAAAGTAAATATAGAAAAACTAAACAAGCTTTTGTTCTTACTTCTTTCCCATAGTCATCTAGTTTTTTCCACTTGAACTCAACCAAATACTCAAGGCCATGTTCTGAAATATATGCAGATTATTTACTACAAAAAGATATATAAAGTTGTGAAGAGTAAGAAGAAAGGAATATTCTAATACCTTTCTTGGTGAATCCAATTAAAAGAGACATGTACTCTTCTAGTGCCCGCCGTAGTTCAGTCATAGAAGATCCATCTGAAATGGCCAAACTTTCTGACTAGACGGAAAATTAGAGACTAAAACTTCGAAGCATAGATTTTGGTTTCCAGACAATGAAACGCTTCTTTCGACCAAGCAAATATATTAGTATTTAAATTTGTTCAGGTAGAAGCTTCTGGCCTGTTATATTTGCAATTTGAATATAATTCTTTGTTTCTGTAGAGTAGGGTTGCTGAAGAAACCCACTTGATTAAGGTGCTTTCTTATACTTTGATTGGATTGGAAACAATCCTAAATCTGGTGTAAAATTTGAAAATAAAATGAACTCAAATCATATCCTAGTTCTTGAACATCGTTTACCCTCGCAAACCAGACAATGAAACTTCCATGATAATTCAGAATTCCAACAGAAAACTTCTTCCCCTGCGTTTTCTCAGCGTCCATAAAATTACAAAACGAGAAAGAAATACCACAGACTCTAGAAAAGCATACCAGTATCCTCAGCCACCAGCACAATCTGATTCCTCAGACAAGTCAATCTATCTAAAGGCTCCTTGGGAATTTCACCTTTAAGTGCCCTTGGAGGATCGGATTGTACAGGAATTATCACAGAGGGGACATACAGCACAACTTCAGAAATAGTCACCTTCTTCTTCCTCCCCAGTGCGTATACTGAAGAAGTGCAACCCATTTTTTCTTCTGGAGACTTGTTTAGCATCCTACATGAAGTCAATCATCCAACTCTCTATATTTAAAGAGATATGTACATGTGAAAGAAAGGACATGATGGGCATGAATAAATGAGAACAGATAGGCCATAGTTGAGAAAGAAAAAGCAGACAGAAAACAGAAAGAAAGGAAAAAAAAAGGATATGAGAATTAGCTCAAGTTGACAGATAAATATAAATTAAAGCAAGCCCTAAATGAGACTGAAGTATGCAGATGGGTTAAGATTAAACTATATAAGAAAATTGAGGTTAAGCTGACAAAGTACATACAAAATGATCCTTAAAAAACGTAAACAAATACAAACAGCACAGCAGGATCTTGATGAAATGGACTTACTAGCAGAAGAGAGGAGAGAGGTTGTAAAGTGAGGAAGCTCCGAGGTGTGCATTAGAAGATATGCTGCTTATACGCATTTGCATTTCAGGAAGAGAGAGAATCTTGCAAGAGGATGCTCAGTAACCAAGACATACTTCTATTTTACTTAACCCAAGTGCCCGATTAAGATTAACCACTTCTCTACTGTGATTTTTAATCTCAATTTTGAGGCTCGTTTGCATATACACCTTTTTTTTCAAAGAGCATCTGAGCATATATTCATATCAGAAGTCAGTTTGGTACGATCATGCGTGTTTGGCTTTGAAGTCAATAATATTTTTAAAAAAAAATTAAAAAAGGGATTTAATTTCTATTTTAGTAGAAAATTATATCGTAATTTTTTTTATCATTTTAGACTATTTAAATAAGTGTGGCTTTGAAGTCAATAATATTAAATAACGGATGATCAATTATCAAATAAAAATTATATTTTTATTAAATATTTTAATTATTTTTGTTAACTCAAATTTGGACAACTCTTAAATCATGCTAAATTTGTGTTTTGTTAAAAAATTATCACTCTAGATTAACAAAATAAAAATAAGTAAATAAAGAAACACCGATGTAAAATAGTTCAATTCAATTCAAACTTATATCTATTTTATCGAATTTTATGAACTCACTTATATGCACTATTAATAAAATGTTTACAATAACATAATTACAAGAGTATTATAAAAATAATAATAAAAGAAAATCATTCCAAGGCTGTAATAGTAAGAAAGTTTGCTGCTTTAGATCCATCTCCCTCTTCATTGTTAAGTGCTCATTTTTATACGTATTATTGGTAGAGTCTTATAGGAATGTAATAATCTCCATTACTTCTATCATAAATTTCATAATTAAGTGATAATAACTCTCTACTAATCTCACGATTAAGAATAATAACTTTCCAATTTTAGGGATAAGGACCCTCATTTTTTTAGGATTATGGTTGATCTTAAAATCTAAGAAAAACAAGGGTCCCCCTCAACTTTTAATATCAGCTTATTGATACTGGAAGCTTTATTATTTATTCTTGGGCTATAAGTTTTACCTTCGAACTTTGGGTTTATTTTAGAGTGTTCAGGTAATGAGAGCCTTGGGTTTGTTGACGGTTAACACTCTTATTTTAACCCATGAGCCTGTTTGGATCTTAATATTTAAAATAAAATCTGCATAAGATGGAGCTCGAGACCTAACATATAAGGATGCATTTCCACTTATGGCAAAGCTCGAGGCCCTTCATATAAGGCCTTGAATTTCATCTTAGCGAAGGGCTTGGGACCCCCTGCACAAGGTCTTAGATTTCATCTTGTGGAAAGGCTCAGGACGCTACTTATAGGGTCTTGATTTTGTTTTGTGGAAGGACTCGGGACCCCTTACAAGATCTTGGATTTCATCTTGTGGAAAGGCTTGGGATCCCGCACAAGATCTTGATTTCATCTTGTGGAAGGGCTCGAGACCACTTGCACAAAATCTTGAATTTTATCCTGTGGAAGAGCTCGGGACCCCTCACACAAGGTCTTAGATTTTATCTTGTGGAGGGGCTTGGGACACCTAGTACAAGGTCTTAGGTTTTATCTAATGGAAGGGCTCGAACCCTTGTAAAAGGTCTTGGATTTCATTTTGTGGAAGGGCTCGAGACCTCTCTGATTGGTGCTATAGTAGATAAGGGCAAGCGAAAGCTATCGTATTAAGTAATATAGAATTTTAAATCCAGATATCGTTCCCACAGGGACTATAGGATCTAATTTTATCAATCAAGTACTAAAATTAGATTTATTTAACTTTTATTCAGAAAACTAAAATATGAAACTTATTTAACTAACCTAATTCTATTAATTAAATCAACCTAAACAACAACAAATAAGAGATAAATTTACCAAAAGATATAATCTAATGTATAGACTCATCCCATAATATTTCATTGGACTTATTAATATCTTAGTTAATCACTTAATACAAATTGATTGGCTTAGACACTAATCTTATCATAAGCCTCTATTGATGGTCAAGTGATTATATTACATATTCGAACAATCATCTATATATCTATGGCAATCATAATAGAATATAATTCATTAAGATCAAGTTTAAATCATACCATACATGCTATCTAGATATATGTTTATCCTACATGGAACTCATAGTTGTTACTTTATAATCATGCATCAAATTATCTTAGGCTAAACACATAAATCTTCTTTTAGTTCGTCATGGTTCTTCAATCATTCATAATATTGGCCAAATATAATGAAACCATTAAACACAAGATAGAATGAATCAGTTATATATATTAAGTTTATAAATTAAGAATTAACGAAATCTAACTATATATTAGGTTCAAAAGTCTAACCCTTAAATAAAAACTTAGGTCATTGTGAAATAAAGAGTTCTAGAGCTTATAAAGAATAACATTATAAAAATCATAGAAAACTAGAAAGATAAAGAGTTGAAGAGATAACACTAATTTTTCTACAGTTTTCAATCTTTTAGTCTTCTTAATCCTCTAAAAATTATTCTTTCTTTCTCTTCTCTTGATTCTTGAATTAGACTTTTTAATCTTTTATTTATAAGTTTATGTATTCACATTAGGGTAAAACATCAAATACAAGTCAGTTTAGGATTACTGTTCACTGACTACTATTTATAAGTTATTGTTCACGCAAACCGTTCACGAGTTATTGTTCACGCAAACCGTTCACGAGTTATTGTTCACGATGTTACTATTTACGTAGCACTCTAGCTCTAGATTCTGGGTGCTGTACATACTGTAACTCGTTAGTGTAGTAATATACTATAGTATGGTACTATAGCAGTTTGATGTTTTTGGCTTATTTTCATCCTTATTTGCTCTATTGCCTCGAAATCTATAAAATAACAACAAAGCACATAAAAAAACCAAATAATCTTAATTTAAACGAATAATTTTAAGCTTGAAAGATAGAAATACTAGACCTAATTAACCCTTATCACACAAGGTCTTGATTTCATCTTGTGAAAAAGGTCGAGACCCCTTATTAGTGAATTAAATGGTGTATGCATGTGATTGTGTACATATTAAAAATTTCAAAATGCATGTCTAACATACATTGCACAGCGGAATAAAATAATATAATCAACATATAAACATTATAACTTTATCAAAACGGTACAAGAATTATATACATACCCTTGTAGAAGATTCGATGAAGATTGTTATACTTTGAAGCCATTTGAGGTCATAATGAAGTCCTCTCTTGAATAACTCTATACTCTAATATTTGGTGAGATTAGAGTAGCTATAATGGTAACCTTTGATCAGTATTTTGTATAGCAATTAATAAACAACTCAACTCTTGAATTAGTTTAAGCATCAAATGCATAAAAATGTATTTTAGAAACCTAAACGCAAGATTTTAAAAGTTGCATTTTCTCTCAAATGCTTTGCACGAATTTTTTATATTTCCCAAATCAATTATGTGCAAATGAAACTCATTTTATTTATTTTGTCAAGCCTAAAACTTTCTATGTAGACACATATCCATCATAGCCAGGCTTTACCATGCAAGTTATAAATGAGTGACAAATATCACTTGTGTTATCCATGCAAACACTTTGCATAGATGACATTTGTCACATGAAATTCCATGCATGCTGCCATTTGTCACACATATGGTTATGCGTGGATGCCATGTGTGCAATCTACTTTTTCGTGCAATAAGGACCTGTTTTCAATATTTGTAAACTATGTTTTTCACTTTTCAAATAGGTTCTAAAACGTATCATGCTTTCTAAAACCTTCACTACTAAAAAAAAGACTTTTAGTGATAGAAATTTTGTGATATATTTATAACACTATCAGAAAATTTGTGATAGATTCTATCACAAACATTTTGCTATTGGTAAGTTATGATAGATTTTATCACAAACAGAATTTTTTTTCTATCACAAAATTGTGATAGAATGTAATAAATTTTTTTGTAGCATATATTAGTGATAGAGTTCCGCTAACGTGTCATTTAAATAATTTGAAATATTTAAAATTTTCATGTCATAATTAATTTTTTTATAAAGTTAAACGATGCCATTTTAATAATTTATATATATATATATTATTTTTTGTGTAATATGGTGTTGTTTTAATAAGTGTTATAATACTTATTAAAAGCCACAATTTTTGTAATAGACCCATTGTTTTATTTACCCATCTGTATAAGAGAAACAACATCATTTGTTTTTATTAATTTAGTTCAAATGACGCCGTTTCATTTAGGTAAAAACAAAATGAGAATCATTTTTTACTTTGCCTAAAAAACAACGCTGTTTCATTTAGGTCAAAATATAATGATTCCTCTTCTGAGTTTATCAAAATATTACCAATTCATTGATCATATATTGGCCAGATATATTGAAGCATTAAGAACAAGTCATTTGAATAACAAATAACTAAGTTTATTAAATATTAGAAAGATATGGTAATTAAGCGCACATATTGAGTTCAAGTATTAACCTTAGAAAAAACAATTTAGTTCATGGCTACAAGAGAATATCAGTAAAAATAATAAGAAAAATGATACAATCAATAGCAAACTGATATAGACATCGAATTACTCTTGATTGTGCTACCTAAGAAACTCTTGATACTGAAGAACGCTTTGAATTTCTCTTTATATATGCTTTTAATTATGCTCTAATTGTTCACTAAGACTTGTGCTGTGTGTTCTTGGATGCTCTTGGATGCTTTATAAAGGTTGGCGATGAGTGGCCTTTTATAGGGATTGATTTGAGCATGAAATCTCCAATTCTTGTCAGGTCAGGAATTGCATTATCGTTTGGGCGCTATTATACTGTCTCTGGGGCGCTGTATGTAAAAGGTCATATCGTTGGAGCGGTGAAGGTCTGGCACTAGGTCATCGCTGGTGTGGTAGCTTGCTAGCGCTGGGGCAGTGGATTGCGACTTAAACAAGTCTTTTTTTTATTTTCTTATTTTAATCATTATTCCAGTACTGGGGCGAAAATCCATTTAGCGATAGGGCGACAGGCCCATATTTTGAAAATTTTACATTTTAGTCCCTGTAAATAAACAATAATGAACATAAATAGCAATTTATTCTCATAAAATAATAAAATATCAAAATAAAAACATAAAAAAATATATGACAAATTCAAAGAATTTGAAATTTTTGTTGTTATTAACTTATTAACTAATTTTCTTAAGGATGATGAAAAGAAAAATAAGTCAAGGAAAACACCAAAAGGAACACCTAAGAAAGGTGCCAAGACCCTTGACAAGCTGTCCCCGCCCAATGAATTGGTAAATTTTCATTATGTTTCAAGATTTCTTAAATTTATTTTATGTTTTAGATGTTGGATGTTTATTTCTGTTACTATTATATATATTTTTTAGAATTGACATAATAAATTTATTATATATAATTCCTGAACAACTGAAACTAAAATATCCTTTTTCATTTGATTTGTATGTTTCAATAGGTTGTTAAAAGGAGAAAAAAATGCTACTCCTCAATAAGGGTTTAGGAGCTTTACCTGGCAATACGCCAAATATAACTTTTTCAGATGCTCGCAGCTTATGATTTTTAAGTCTTTAGTTGATAAATGCCTTTCTGATAAGGCAAAAGAAGTGACATAAGGATGGGATATTTGGAAGAGAGTATACCTCCTGGTTACAGAAACAGGGCTGTGAGTACGTGATGTACTTGACATCTTTGAGCGTTACTTGTATACAAGTGCATATAATGTGAGTTTGTTATTTATGATTTCTATTTCTTTTTCTTTTCATTTTGATGTGGCAAGTCCGATATAACTGATTTCAGATGTTTACTCTTAGGTCATTGTATGAAAAGATAAAAGAGTTGAAATTGAAAAATAAATTTGGATTCATCGATCCATTTTTAGTCTCACTAGTAGGGAAATCTTTAGCTAGGATAGTTGTCAATGAGCGTTCACGGTATGTGGCTGATCGGATTAAAGGCATAACACGCAATCAGATATGGCTAGTCCTATATAACCTAAGTATAACCATTTGACATAATGAAATTTAATTTTTTATGTCATTTATTAGTTAGTAAAATTATTTTTAATTTTCAATGGATATGGTTTCCATTGGGTTCTTGCCATGATTGATGTGTCAAGTAAAATTATTTACCACATGGATCCTATAGGAGATGGAATATATCCCTACTTGCACACCATCTTAAATAAGTGAGTTGTAGTGATGTATTATATTTCTTTTCAAAGCAAAATATTACTAATATTGCTTAAGCTTACAATCAGTAATCAATTTATTTAAACTTTAACATTGTAGTGCCATATGCATTCATTTTGCTCGTGAACACGCTGACAATAAGCAATCACCAATCAATTGGGTTTAGGTTAAGGTAAAAATACCAATTATATGCAGTTTGTAATTAAATTCATACACACTTATTCATAAACGCTTTTTTCTTAAATTGTTTCCTAGGCCCCCATTCAATTAGGATATGTGGAATGCAGTATATATATATCATGGCATACATGAGAGATATTATAAATGATATCACAGTGCATTCAAAAAATGTAAGTTATTTTTACTCTTTTTTTACCAATTAATGCATTCTATGTATATGTAATTAATAATTTTATTCTTTCTTGAATTTTATATAATGCAAGTTCTTGGGAAAAACAACATACACAAAAGGAGAGATTGATGAAATTCAAGTTTTATGTGCATCTTTCATTGCTAGCAAAATTTGAACTTATGGTAGGTTTATCGTTTCATTATCAATATTTTCTATCTAATTCTAAAATTGTTAGTCAATTTTGTACTTGAAACTTAACCAATGCAGTGAAATTCTACATATGCAGGTTTGTCCCTGGAAGCACCACCATTGACTTAATATTGTAATTATGGTACTTGTACTGTTATGGGGTTAATTTGGATGTACTTCTATTGTTGAATCACCTGTGGAAGTTTGCTCATGGTTGGCTAGTTGTTGGAGCATTAATTTAAGTTTACTGATGAACAAATTGACAAATAATTGTGGTTATGATGTTTGATTGGCTGCATGTTTGTATTATTTTATTCGGAGCCTTTATAGACGAATTACTATATAGTTAAGTTGTAGTTGTTGCAGAATACATGTTAAATTGGTAGGTTTGCTTTGTATGAATGTTTTTAAATTGATAGGTTTGCTTTGTATAAATGTTGGTAGACAAATTTATGTTGTAATTTACATGGTTGTGTAAATTAATATTTATTAATGTTAAGCAAGCATGCAATTTGAATGTTTCTTTGGATGTTGATTGCAATTTGAATGTTTCTTTGGATGTTGATTGCAATTTGAATTTTTCTTTGGATGTTGATTGCAATTTGAATGTTTCTTCGAATGTTGATTGATTGATTTAATATATTTAGTACCTTGTGCAATATTTCTATATTGTAATATAGAAATTATATATTAATATATAATTTAATATATATCAATTTTATTGTATATATATATATATATATAAATCAGATTTCAAAATTTGGAATATAAAAATTCCAAATAGAATTCTATCACAGATTAATGATAGATAACTATCACAGATACATGATATAAATCTATCATCATAGATTAGTTATAGACAATTATCATATATTAGTGATAAAATAAGTCAATAAGCTTGCATCAGTATGACGTCATTAATCATGACATCACCAATGATGATGTCATGATGACATCAGATGCCTCATCAATTGCCACATCAACAACTACATCAGCTTACATGTCATCTGCCACATCACATACTAATACCGCTTGTCACAAATTTGTGATAGAATTTATCTATTATTAAAATGTGAGAGAAATTATCTAAATTCTCTCACAGATTAGTGAGGTGACTTTAAGTGATAGAATATATTTATCACAAAACTCTGTTTGTGATAATTATAATCTATAACCAAAAGCCTTTTTTTAGTAGTGATTACCGAATCAATCTAAACGATTCGTACAGTTACCCCAATGCTCAACGAGTACACTTCATATTGTGAGACTCTCTAGGTTCACACCCGTTTGTCTTATGGAACACTTTTGCAAGTTCGTGAATGATGCCCCACATACACGTTACAGATATTATAGAACGACACATTGTACCATATAAGTTAAGGTCAACCATATCTGTATAATCCCTTCAACACCTATATCCTTAGAAGAGTAGAGATATAGATCATCACCGTTAAATCTCTATATGCTCGACCGTGAACTTATCACCAGATTTGTACTTTCGTAAATAATATCTGTAAACTCCTTTGTGATATTGTTTAACCTATGGAAAATTCATTTATGGGTTTATTCTTGCGGCCACAAGACTTCTTAAAATACAATCTTGGAGCATCAGTATATACAACTAACCCATATAAGTTGACAGTCTCATATATACGCATACCGAACTCTATGAGCATCAGACCACACCCAGCGGTCAGAGCATTAAAGGTCTTTGACATGAGTAGAACCAAAGTATTATGGATCACTTACAAGCCCATTATAGCATTCAGGTAAAAGGATCATGAATACTACTTAATTCGAGAAGACCCTTTATTGACGAATTTATGGGATAACTATTGGAGGTCTTAATGAATTTGTTCAGTACCCAGTCCTTATTAAATACCTGCATGCCTATACGAACTTCTACTAAGTCCATTGTCTACTAAGACTAATCATCTGAACAATTCGGATATAAACATATAATAATCTGAAAGGAATACTGATTGACCTATGTTGGTAACCATGGATCAGGAATGATTTTTTCGAGGACATATTGCGCAATGACATTTCTTAGCACCATTTGCAACTATTTGTAATTACGTCATTACTATATTATTCTCGGGTCTTTGTCGTTATTTTAGACAAGGATCTAACTTCTGAGAATTGCTAACTTTAGCAATGACCTAAACTCTTTTATATCAGACCTAAATTCTTTTAGATCATCACCATCTGATCTAAAAGAATTTAGGTTTGATCTAAACCCTTTAGATTTACAATGTCTGAAATAGTTATAAGCTTTTTACTATATAATTATGTATTAACGATTATTATTGAAATGTTTAATGTATATTAAAATGGTAAGTAAGCACCATCTCCAACAACTCCCACTTGCTCTAGTGCTATTCACGATGATATCTAATATCAATCGACTCCATGTGTTTCTCAAACACCCTAAGAGTTAAGGCATTAGTGCACAAGTCTGCTATATTGTTTATAGAATATATTCTAGACACTATTGCATCTCTTCTAGCCAAGACATTTATAATTATATGACATTTGATTTCCACATGATTAGATTTCTAGTGTATAAGTTCTTGGCTACTATACTTGAGCAATTACCGCGTTATTGTCGCAATATAGTTGGATAAGATCCACTAAACTTAGAATTATTCTGAGTTCAATGACTATCTTGTGTACCATTGCTTACTTTACAGCTTCTAAACCACAAGGTATTCTTTCTCCAAAGTAGAATAAATTGTGGATGCTTATTTAACACACTACTATAAAACTGAGGCACCGTTGAGAAGAATATATATCCGAATATAGACTTTTCATCATTTGAATTAGACTCTAACTCTCAATTAATGTTTACTCTCATTTATAAGTTATATTCTCCATGTATCAGAAACTTATCCTTTTTATTTCTAAGATAGTTTAGGATGTGTTTCATGACCATCTAATAGTCATTACTTGAATTAGACTAATACCAGCTCGTAACTTTTACAGCTATACTAATGTCAGGTTTCGTATATAATATGGCGTACATCAAACTACCTATAGTTGATCTATTTACTATATTAGATAGTTTAACTCTCTCATCTTTTATCTAAAGAGACATTTTCTTAGAAAGATGAATACTATGTTTAAAAGATATATCAACTATCTCATAGTTGCTAAAGTTATATCATTCAAAAACATTTTCTATGTACGAAGCTTGGGAATGTCCTAGTATATAAGAAGCATTTCACTAATCCTTAATAGAGAAGTTTTTACTTATAACATTTGACTGATTGTTACATATCAATATCGTTTTCGATAATGACTATGTCATCCTCTTAAAGAACAAGAAAAACAATCCTGCTCCCATTGCCATTTCTTAACACACATGCTTTCTCTTTATTCTTGATAAAATAAGACTTTCTAATTACTTAATCAAAATGAAGATTCTAGCTTTGAGAAGCTTGCTTAAGTCCATGATAGACTTCTTCAGTTTACATACTAGATTAAAAGTTCGACTGAATGTAAGACTTCAAGTTATTCCATGTATATCTCTTACTCGAGATATCAATTTTAGAATACCATCTTTACATCAATCTGCCAGATTTCAAAAATTTAAATATGCTACAATAGCGAATAAAATTTCAATCAATTTTAGCATGGTTACTAGTGAAAAGTTTCCTCATAATCGATCCCTGATCGCTGAGTGTAACCTTTTACCACCAATAGGGCCTTGAAGGTCTCTACTTCCAATTATGTACTACGCTTTCGCTTGAAACTCATTTACAAACAATAGGAACTATTCCTTCGAAAAGCTTAAATAAGTCCCAGACTTGATTGATATGCATTAAGTCAATTTTAAATTTCATGGCTTCTTGCCATTTCCCAAATAGATATCTAACATCACCTCTCTATAAGTCATAGGATCATTTTCTTCAATTAAGAAAATCGTAAGAGTATCTTCAAGTATCTTACATACCTTACAGATAGACTTGATAATCTTTCTAACTTATATGGAGGGTGTGTTAAAAGGTATCATACTCGATTGAATGTGAAATTTCATCGCCGATTCTATAATTCTCGGATTGACTTCACCAAGTTCAATCCTTCTACAATCCTCACAACCTATGAGAAACTATTTATCTAGGAAAGTGGTATTACAAGAAATGAATATTTCGATCTTTCTAGATCATAGAACTAATATCCCTTAAAGTATTTGGGATATGCAATGAACTGATACTTGTAACTCTTTTGTGCAAGTTTATCCTTTTGGGTAATTCTTATATAAATAGGATAACCTCAGGTTTTAACATACTTAAGAATCGATTTGCTGCCAATCCATATCTCATATGCAATAGTAGGAACAATTTTAGATGGAATTCTATTCAACAAGTGAATAGCAGTTTTCTATAGCATAACCCTAGAGATATTTTTGAAGATCAGTAATGCTCATTATTGATCAGACCATATCTAATAAAGTCTAATTCTTTCTCTCTAAAACACCTTTGTGGTATGGAGTAATTGAAGGACTATAGTGAGCGAGAATCTTATTCTCCTTTAAATAATTCACAAATTCACTACTTATGTATTCACTGCTTTGATTTAATCAAAGATATTTAATACATATAGCGATTGGTTTCTCTACCTTAAGCCAAAATCCTTTGAACTTTCAAAAATATTTTTACTTGTGTTTCATCAAACACTTATCCGTATTGACACGTCCAGAATATAGAAGTTATTCCCAAGTGCAGGATTGTCGAAGTAATAAATAACCCGATGAGAACGGGGTCGATCCACAGGGAAGTAGAATTAAAATTACAAATTATAAACACTTTAAAGATAATTAATGTAGTATAAGATGTTTGCAAATATTATTTCAATTAACCAATTCAAATAAAAAGCTAAGGTTATGGAGATTCACTCTTGGCATAAGAAATAAGAATATATTTAATTTTTTTATAACTCAATTGGAATCCTCACACAAAGAAGGTTTCAACCAGAAAATATAGCAATTAAAGTTCATCATCATTTATATATGAATTAGTATTTATTGTTTTTAATTATTATACACCAAATCTTATAAATGGGTTCAAGTATTTATTATGCCAATCTTTATATTTGTCTACAATAAATCAAGACTCCCACTTTACAAGAAAGGTTATATAAACCAAATCTTGTAAATGGTTTCAAGAATTTATTGTGCCAAGTATTAAGTTTGTCAATAATAAATCAAGAATCACCACTTTAGAAGAAAGGGTATTAATTCTACAAACAAAATAAATACATCATATATAAATTTGCATAACTTAAAAATGAAGCATTAAATTCATGAATAAATATTAAACATATCTTATTACCTTGCCAAGAGCTTCACCATTTCACCTTAGCTTAAACAAAATTATTTGGACATAATAAAACTAAATGAAAAGAAAAGAAATGGAAGAAGAAATAACATGACTTAATAGTAAACAAGAGAAATAATAGTACAAGGAAATGGATACAAAGGAAAAGTATTTTGAACTAAATTCTAACTTTCTAATTACATTCTTTAGGCATAAGCAAGCCACCTATTTATAGAAAAACATGGATAAATCGAGACAAATTTGGAGGGAACCACTTGGTTGATGAAAGTCAAGAATGGTGGCAAAATAATTTGCATTCATTATCACTTGGGCACCCACTTGATTATCCAATTTGGAATTGATGTGATCCGAATTAGCTGTCACTAAAAACATAAAAGTTGTAGATAAGTCTCTTATCTTTCCAAATTGAGTGATCTCATACGTATTAGATACGTATTTCTATAGTTATGGGCCAAATACTGATAACTGTTCAAACTGGGCCTGTACTGCAGATCAATTCTGTTCTAGGCCAATTTTCACCCTCTAAACACTCGAATTTCCAATGCTTTGTGAAATACAATATGTTGGTCCATTGAGTCAGCTCTGCACAGGATTAAGAATCACCTCAATGGAATCTTTAGGTAGAAAGTTATGCCCATTTTACCGAACCTGCCACAAAACAGTTATAAGATAATTAAGTACAATATTGTAAACATACTTAAGTTAAGAAAATTAAATACACTAGTAATACAAAACAATCATGTAAAACTCTTATTAAATGTGTAATTTTAAGTGTTCATCACACCCCCCAACTGGCTTATTGCTAGTCCCTAGCAATTCGAGCATAAATAAAATTTGAACACTACCTAAGTATTTCAAACAAAACGTCAGTTTAAAATCACAATCGCTATAAAGGTTATTTCAATCATAACTTCCAAAAATATTTTTGTGTGTGTGTGAATTAAGCCAAAGCCTTCTTACCACAAACCACAACATATATAGCCTTAAAAATATTCCAAGTAAAAGCCTCAACTCCATATCCTTACAGGTGAATAACGTGTTTAATGACTTAGGATTTCACTCATGGAGTTGGAAAACAGATAATCGCTCAAGAAAAAGTTACATTTAAGGACAGACAGACAAACTAACATTGATCCAAAGATAGGAAAATCAAATATTTAGAGTCAAACCATTATTGCCAAATGCCAGCTTCAAGACTTTAATTATTTAATGCGAATCTTACGAATATAGAATTCGATGATAAGATTGCTTCCTAATGACTTTAGTCTTCTAAAATTGAATGAAGACTTTATTGAACTGAATTGACTTCTTTTCTTTCTTTTTTTTTTTAAAATTTTTTTTTTACTTATTTTTTTTTTCTTTTTTTTGAAAGACATAAGGAATCATTACAAAATAAGAGCAATTTATCACTATAATATTTTTTCAATTTTCTTTTTATCTTTCAGCTAAGCAACCAAATCATTCATTATCCCAAATAATATCATTCCAAATAAAAATTAACCATTTCAAAAGATCAATGAAAGTTCGTAAGCTGTTATCTCAAACCTCTCCACTCACTCACAAAAGATATGTGAGTTTAGAAAATAATATGTATACTTAAACATGAAAATTCTCTTGGCTATATATATTGAATCATCCATCTTACCACAAGGCTTAGTATTATTTTCAAGAAATAATTTCAGAAGTTATTCTTTAGTAACCTAAATAGAGAAAGTGATTTAAACTAAACAATTTTTAAATCATACATCGATAGTAAAACAAATTTATTTACGCAAGAGTTATCAAAAACTTAAGTAACAAACAATTATACATAAAATGCATTAAAAATAAACCAATTAGAATGTGTTTCAAAAGTTTATAATGTACTCTTTACTCTGCCATTCTAGAACTAGAATGCATCTCAAGAATACATAAATGAACATTTTACTCACGCCATTCATGATAATTGTTTTTTTTACATAACAAAGTGATAACAACAACAAAATAAAATAATTAATACTAACATTATATATCAACTATCCTCCCCCCAACCAGATTGAGACATTGTCCTCAATGTCAAAATATAGAAAGAGTAAAATATAGAAGATATCACCTGAAACATCTTTTATTGGAAATTAAACCTACAACAAAATAAAATAAGCCAAACAAGCCACACAAAAAAGCTTAAAATACATAGAAATAGATAGGCTACAGACGAAGCGTCAAATCTATCCTGCGTTTCTTTTCACTGTTATCAGTATACCAATCTATCTGACTCATTGTTGGATCAGATAGAGGTGTAAAAGCTTGTAGTTCATTGAGTAACTGATCAACAGTTGAAGCAGAAATGAGGATCTGTCGTGCTGCAGATGAGACGAATTATTTTTCCACCGCATAGTCAAGAAAAGATAACAACCCATTATAAAACCCATCAACATTTAACAAACCAATGGGTTTTTTATGGATTTACAATTGTGCCCATGAGACAATTTGAAAAATTTCCTCCAATGTTCCAAAACCTCCAGGTAGAGCTATGAAGGCATCAGCATTATGAAGCATAAAAGAAATTCGTTCATGCATTGATGATACCTGTAACTCATCCCCAATTATTTTTCCTACAATGTCTCCAACAGTTAGAGCTTTTGGTATGATACCCAAAACTCGACTGCCATTATTTTGTGCAGCGGTTGCCACACGTCCCATTAATCCAAGACTACCTCCCCCATATACTAAATGAATATTGCGCTGAGCTAACATCTTACCAAGGGTTTCTGCTGCTTCTATAAACTCACTAGTTTTTCCAGGGCTGGATCCACAAAAGACACAAATTTTTGTGAATTTACGAGTTGATGATCCTTCCATGATTACACTCACCCTCTCTCTTGAATGATTTTGAGTTTATACAAAGATGCAGAAATAATGCAATGTATTTATAGAGCCAAAAGGTATTGCAAAGTTAAATCACATGGCTATTGGCTTGAAATACAAGATTCAACACCTTTTACCAATTTTTAATTTGTTAGCTGGAAAAGTCACATGGGTTGTCGGCTTAAAATACAAAATTTTCAAAAAGGATTATAGGTGGTTGATTATTGAAAAGACGTTTGAGTTTGAAATGAAACATTTAAAAATAACAGCTATAGTAAATATATACAAGTAGTTGTGATTGTGGCTCACATCTTCCTCTGATTTTACGTCCAGTAACGGCTTAAACGCCTTCTATGGGTCGGGGATAAGCTTCCCATCCAATTTTCTTATAAATTGGCAAACAGGGTCTTTTAAAGTCAGATTTCCGAGACTGTACCGCTCATGTTCTTTTAGGAATATGTCTCATAATTCATGAATTGCAATATGCACATATCCACTAGGATACATCTCAAGAGTCGATAAGATATTATCTAAAGACTCCTTACTCAGGCCATCCATAATGAACCTAATTTTATCTTCACGATTTACAGACACCATTCCTAAAGTGCGGCAACGTGTGTTGTAAGTCATGCGTGCACACTTGTAACAAACATTTAATCGTTTTGCTCTTTGTTTTTTTGAAAAAGAGCTTTTACATAAGCCAGGCATGTAGAAAATTAATGAGTCTAAAAATTCACTTGTCAATCTAACTTTGACTTCAATTAACCAACGTAAATCAACAGGTATATTCATAATCATTAATAACCTTAATCTTTCACATCTTGCTTGGTAAAGTTTCTTCAAGGAATTTTGAGGCAATGAGGGAAAATGTTTTTTCAAATTTTTTAGAATGTCATCCATTTCTTTTTTTTTTTTAGAAAAGGGGAAAGAAGAGAAGATATCAGTAATTATGGGAAACTGACAAAATCGATTTGAAATATCACGGAGTACCGTTATCCGCTGCTTAACCGGGGTGCAAAACAAAACTTTAAAAAAACTACTAAATTAACCTGCAAGGAAAAAAAAAATGTTAGAAGAAGAATAAATATATATAAATATGTAACTATATAAAACAAAGATTAATTGGTCTCGTAACAAGGATCCGACAGGAACGTAAATTCTTCATGAAAAGCTTGGTTTTCTAGAAATGGCTTGAGTCTTTGCCCATTTACCTTAAACACATTCTCATTTCTAGGATTTTCAATGTCAATTGTTCCATAAGGGTACACATGTTTCACAATAAAAGGGCCACTCCATCTTGATCTTAATTTTCCAGGGAATATGTGAAATCGAGAATTATAAAGCAAAACCTTCTGACCAGTGTCAAATGTTTTTCTCTGAATTTTTTTTATCATGAAAGGCTTTAATTTTAGCTTTATGAATTTTTGAATTCTCATATGCATCATTTCTCAATTCTTCAAGTTCATTTATTTGTAATTTACGTATGTGTCCAGCAGAATCAAGATTTTCATTGAAAGTTTTAATAGCCCAATAGGCTTTATGCTCAAGTTCCACAGGTAAGTGACAAGGTTTTCCATAAACTATCCTATAGGGAGACATACCCAATAAAGTTTTAAAAGCAGTTCTATAAGTCCACAGTGCATCAATTAGTCTTAAAGACTAATCTTTGCGATTTGGGTTTACAGTTTTTTCTAAAATTTGTTTTATCTCCCTATTTGCTAATTCAACTTATCCACTTGTCTGAGGATGATAAGGGGTGGCAACTTTATGAGTAATACCATATTTTTTCACTAATGTTTCAAATGGTCTATTACAAAAATGCTTACCCCCATCACTTATAATGGCTCGAGGGATTCCAAATTGACTTAAGATATTTTCTTTTAAAAATTTCATGACTGTTTTATGGTCATTATGTTGATATGGAATAGCCTCAATCCATTTTGAGACATAATCTACTGCAACTAAGATATACGTAAATCCAAATGATAACGGAAATGGTCCCATGAAATCTATCCCCCAACAATCAAAGATTTCAATAACAAGAATGAGGTTCAAAGGCATCATGTTTCATTTTGAAATTGATCCCAACTTTTGACAATTTTCACAAGTTATACAAAATGCATGTGTATCTTTAAATAAAGTGGGCCAATAAAATCCACACTGCAAGATTTTTGCAGCTATTTTCTTTGATGAGAAATGTCCCCCACATGCTTCAGAATGACAAAATTCAATAACTTTATTTACCTCATTGTCGGGTATACATCTTCGAAATATTTGATCACGACAATATTTAAAGAGATAAGGATCATCCCAATAAAACTTTCTCACCTCCGTTAAAAATTTTCTTTTGTCTTGAGCATTCCATTGAGGTGGTATTTCTCATGTTACAAGAAAATTAACAATATTAGCATACCAGGGCATTGTAACAGTAGAAAATAAAAATTCATCGGGAAAAGAATCATTAATAGGTGTTATTTCTATTGATGAATCTGGTGTGAGTCTTGATAAGTAATCTGCAACAACATTCTCAGCTCCCTTCTTATCCTTGATAGTGATAATAAATTCTTGTAGCAATAGAATCCATTGAATTAGCCTTGGTTTTGCATCCTGTTTTGACATTAAGTACCTTACAGCAGCATGGTCAGTAAATACAATAGTTGAAGAACCAATTAAGTAAGAACGAAATTTGTCTAATGCAAATATTACAGCAAGTAGTTCTTTTTCAGTTGTTGTGTAATTCATTTGTGCACTGTTTAAAGTTCTACTTGCGTAATAAATTACATAGGATTTACCTTCCTTTCTTTGTCCTAATACAGCACCAACAGCGTAGTCACTAGCATCACACATGACCTCAAAAGGTAAAGACCAGTCAGGAGATTGTATGATAGGAGTAGATGTTAAGAGGCCAATTAATTTTTCAAACGAATTTTGACACTCTTGAGTCCACTTAAATGATACATCTTTTGCTAAGAGGTTACAAAGAGGTTTAGATATAGCACTAAAGTTTTTTATGAACCTCCTATAGAATCCAGCATATCCTAAAAAGGATCGGACTTCTCTGACTGTTTTTGGTGGAGGCAAATGTGTAATGAGTTCGACTTTTGCCTTATCCACTTCAATTCCTTTAAAAGATACTATATGTCCCAAAAAAATTCCAGAAGTAACCATGTAATGACATTTTTCCCAGTTCAATACAAGACTCTTTTCTTCACATCTTTTTAAGACATTTTCTAAGTTTTCAAGACAATTATCAAAAGAATTTCCAAACACAGTTAAATCATCCATGAAAACTTCTAAATAATGCTCAATCATGTCATTAAAAATGCTTAACATACATCTCTGAAATGTTGCTGGGGCATTACAAAGTCCAAAGGGCATTCTTCTAAAAGCAAAGGTTCCAAAAGGACATGTGAATGTGGTCTTTTCTTGGTCCTCTAGTGCTATAGGAATTTGATAATAGCCAGAGTAACCATCTAGAAAGCAATAGTAGGGATGTCCTGCTACTCTTTCTATAATCTGATCAAGGAATGGTAAAAGAAAATGGTCTTTTCTAGTGGCCAAGTTCAATTTTCTATAATCTATGCACATCCTCCAACTAGATGGGACTCGAGTTGGTATTAACTCACCTTTTTCATTTTCAATGACTGTGATTCCAGATTGTTTTGGTACTACCTGAGTAGGACTTACCCACTTACTATCTGAGATCGGATAGATTATTCCTACTTCAAGTAATTTAAGAACTTCAGCTCTCACTACCTCTTTCATATGTGGATTTAATCTCCTTTGAGGTTGTTGGGAAGTTTTGGCATTATCCTCTAGGTGTATTCTATGTGTGCAAATCAAAGGATTAATACCATTTATGTCTTTTAAAGTCCACCCAATTGCATTTTTATGCATTTTCAATAATTCAATCAACTTATCTTCTTGTTCACTTGTGAGTGTAGAAGCGATTACCACCGGTTAAGTTTGTTTCTCTCCAAGAAATGCATATTTCAGTCATTCAGGCAGAGGTTTTAACTCCAACTTTAAAATTTTATTCTTTTTATCCTCATTTTCTCCCAATTCTTCAAACTTTACTTTCCATTTTTTATTTTCAATCACCTGTGCGCAGTCAAGTAAAGAACATATGTCAGAGATTTCAGGATTTAATTGTATATTTGACTCAAATGAATTTATTAAACACATTTCTAAGGGATTGGTAGAACTTTCTTTTTGAATATGATCCTCCACAATCGTTTTAATCATGTCACCTTCTTCACTTTCATCCTCCTCTTCATATGGTTGCTTACACATATTAAAAACATTGAGTTTAAGTGTCATGTTTCCAAATGAAAGCTTCATTACTCCGTTCCTGCAATTAATCAAAGCGTTAGAAGTTGCTAAAAATGGACGACCTAAAATAACAGGTATCGGATTACATCCCTTGACAGGTTCTGTGTCCAAGAAGATAAAATCTACAGGATATATGAATTTATCAACTTGAACTAAGACATCCTCCACTGTCTCTCTTGGTACTTTTATTGATCTATCAGCAAGTAAAAGAGTTACAGATGTTGATTTTAACTCCCCGAGATTGAGCTGCTGATAAATTGAATACGGCAATAAATTCACACTAGCACCAAGATCAAGTAAGGCTTGTTCAATTTTATGACTTCCAATAATACATGAAATTGTAGGACAACTAGGGTCTTTATATTTCAAAGAATTATTGTTCTGAAGAATGGCACTTACTTGTTCAGCTAAAAATGCTTTCTTTTTCACATTCAGTTTTCTTTTTACTGTGCATAAGTCTTTCAAAATTTTTGCATAAGATGGAACCTGTTTAATAGCATCTAGTAAAGGAATATTAACTTTTACCTGTTTGAAGATTTCAAAAATTTCAGGATTGTGATTCATCTTCTTAGTATTACGTAATGCATGAGGAAATGGGGGTGAAGGTGAGGGTTTAGTGTTTTCTTCATTAAGTGTAGGTTCAACACTTTCCTTACCCTTAGAGATTGATTCATCGCTTTCATGAGGTTCAGGAATTTCTTTTTCAACAATTTTACCACTCCGAAGAGTGATAACTACTTTAACTTGATCCATGTGTTGGCTTCCTGAACTACATATATTTGAGTTATGTTGTCCTTTGGGTTTGGCTGTGGTTGAGAAGGAAATTTTTCTTTCTCATGAATGTTCAGTGCAAATGCAAATTTAACAAGAGTATCTTTCAAATCAGCAAATGTTTGAGCATTTTGAGAATTAACAGACTCTTATTTTTCAATGAATATATGCAAGGTTTCTTCAATATTTTTCCTAGGAGGTGGGATATATGGTGCATAACCTTGATGATTTTGAAAGTTTTGGTGTGGTTGGAAAGGTGGTTGCGAAGCCTGTGCTTGAGTGTCATTTCTCCAACTAAAATTCGGGTGATTTTGCCATCCAGGATTATAGTTTTGTGAATGTGGGTTATTGTTTGACCATTTGAACGTGTTTAAAACATTGGCTTGTTCATGGAGACATTCCCTAAATGCAGGCAAAGTTGGGCAATCATTGGTAGGGTGATCATGGGTTTCACAAATGTGACACACAATTTCTTGAATAGATTTTATTTGACCACTCTTTTTTATTTCTAAGGTTTCGACTTTTCTAGCAAGGGATGCTAATTTGGCTTGAAGGTCATGGTCTTCCTTAAGATGATAAATACCCCCACTAGATGTAGTGGTTTGATTTTTTCTAGGTGCCTCACAGGTACCAGTAGTGTCCCAATTTTGAGCATTTTCTGCTAGTAAGTTAAGATAGTTCATTGCCTCTTCTGGGTCTTTTTCCTCAAATGTTCCATTACACATCATTTCTACCATTTGCCTAACTTGGGGTGTTAAGCCCTCATAGAAATTTGAGACTACTCTCCATGTTTCAAAACCATGATGGGGACAGGTATTAAGTAATTCTTTATACCTTTCCCAACATTGGTAAAGGGTCTCTTCTAGTTTTTGGGCAAAAGTGGTGATTTATCTTTTGAAAGAATTTGTTCTATGGGAGGGAAATTTTTTTTTCAGGAATTGTTGTTGCATCTCATCCCATAAAGAAATGGATCCTGGCCTAAAGTTTTGTAGCCATGTTTTAGCTTTATCTTTTAAAGAAAAAGGGAAAAGCTTAAGTCGAATTGTGTTCATGCTACAATTTTGATCATTATACGTGTTACACACTTCTTCAAATTCTCTTAGATGTAGATAAGGGTTCTCTGCATCTAAGCCATGAAAAGTGGGTAAAAGTGGGATAATGCCTGGCTTAAAATTAAAATGCATTGCATCCGGTGGAAAAATTAAGCAAGATGGTGCACCGGTTCGTGTAGGGTTCATATAGTCTCTAAGTGTCCTAGGTCGGTTATGGTCATTATGTTGGGACTGATTGTCCCCTGGGTCTATGAGTCCCTCAATTTGATTTTCGCTCATGGTGTTACTTGGTGAAGAATGAGAAGATGAAGGAGAATCTAACAAATTATCAAAGGAAGTTTTGAAATTACATTTTACTAAACGATGAGAATTAGGATCTCGAAATCAACCGCTCATAAAAAGAAACAAAATAAAATACAATAACAATAAATAATACAAATAAAATATTAAACACAGGTAAATAAAATAAAATATTACACACAAGTAAATAAAATATGTAAAACTAAAAGCAAAATAAAGATAAATAATTAGAAGTTAGATTAGTGATAGATTATATAATAAAAAGTTAATAAATAAATAGTAGGAGGCTTAGCCTTCCATTAAAATAAAAAGCGAAAATTAAAAGCGAAAATAAAAGGCGAATAATAAATAAATTAAAGTACGTTAGGAGGCTCGGCCTTCCATGAAAATTAAAAAAAACGAAAATAAAAAGTAAAAAATAATAAATAAATGAAATAAAGAGTAGGAGGCTCAGCCTTCCATGAAAATAAAATAAACAAACAAACAATAACAAAACAAAATATTAACGTTACCTCCCCGGCAACGGCGCCAAAAACTTGACATGTCCAGAATATAGAAGTTATTCCCAAGTGCAGGATTGTCGAAGTAATAAATAACCCGATGAGAACGGGGTCGATCCACAGGGAAGTAGAATTAAAATTACAAATTATAAACACTTTAAAGATAATTAATGCAGTATAAGATGTTTGCAAATATTATTTCAATTAACCAATTCAAATAAAAAGCTAAGGTTATGGAGATTCACTCTTGGCATAAGAAATAAGAATATATTTAATTTTTTTATAACTCAATTGGAATCCTCACACAAAGAAGGTTCCAACCGGAAAATATAGCAATTAAAGTTCATCATCATTTATATATTAATTAGTATTTATTGTTTTTAATTATTATACACCAAATCTTATAAATGGGTTCAAGTATTTATTATGCCAATCTTTATATTTGTCTACAATAAATCAAGACTCCCACTTTACAAGAAAGGTTATATAAACCAAATCTTGTAAATGGTTTCAAGAATTTATTGTGCCAAGTATTAAGTTTGTCAATAATAAATCAAGAATCACCACTTTAGAAGAAAGGGTATTAATTCTACAAACAAAATAAATACATCATATATAAATTTGCATAACTTAAAAATGAAGCATTAAATTCATGAATAAATATTAAACATATCTTATTACCTTGCCAAGAGCTTCACCCTTTCACCTTAGCTTAAACAAAATTATTTGGACATAATAAAACTAAATGAAAAGAAAAGAAATGGAAGAAGAAATAACATGACTTAATAGTAAACAAGAGAAATAATAGTACAAGGAAATGGATACAAAGGAAAAGTATTTTGAACTAAATTCTAACTTTCTAATTACATTCTTTAGGCATAAGCAAGCCACCTATTTATAGAAAAACATGGATAAATCGAGACAAATTTGGAGGGAACCACTTGGTTGATGAAAGTCAAGAATGGTGGCAAAATAATTTGCATTCATTATCACTTGGGTACCCACTTGATTATCCAATTTGGAATTGATGTGATCCGAATTAGCTGTCACTCAAAACATAAAAGTTGTAGATAAGTCTCTTATCTTTCCAAATTGAGTGATCTCATACGTATTAGATACGTATTTCTATAGTTATGAGCCAAATACTGATAACTGTTCAAACTGGGCCTGTACTGCAGATCAATTCTGTTCTAGGCCAATTTTCACCCTCTAAACACTCCAATTTCTAATGCTTTGTGAAATACAATATGTTAGCCCATTGAGTCAGCTCTGCATAGGATTAAGAATCACCTCAATTTAATCTTTAGGTAGAAAGTTATACCCATTTTACCGAACCTGCCACAAAATAGTTATAAGATAATTAAGTACAATATTGTAAACATACTTAAGTTAAGAAAATTAAATACACTAGTAATACAAAACAATCATGTAAAACTCTTATTAAATGTGTAATTTCAAGTGTTCATCACGTATCATGACATTTATTGATAAAGACAACGATGTAGGAAAAACTATTTATAGCAGTGTGATTTATTGGACCACATACATCACTATGTACTTGATCTAAAACATTAGTAGCATGGTGTCAAACACCAAATAATAAGAGATTTGGTCATCTTCTCTTGAATACAGGATTCATAAACTGGATAGGGTTCCATGGTAAGATTGAGTACTTGACCATCCCTAACCAGATGGGTTAAGCGTCTTATACATATATGACTTAATCTCATTTGCCACTATTCCTATTTAAAGCTATCAAACTTATTACTTGTTTTATTCACCAATATTTTCAAGAAATTTCTTGTTGTATTTTAATTATAATAACCTTTCATCAACTAACATTTAGCTGATGTTACATTATCAACATCATTTAAATATAAGCAACAATTTATTCTATATACATTATAAACTTTAGTGTCTCACATAAGAAGGGATATTAACTACTTGATGATGTTCGGCACAAAATAAAAAATATATAACTTAATGCTTTTACAAGTGTAGAAGAGAGAAGTGACTAAAAGGCTGAACAATTTCATCGTTCTAAAAATTTCTATTTCCTTTATGAAGATGTACTTCTCATTTATACAACTTTTTAGCATTGCTTAAATCATACAAAAATTGTAGATATGAGACAAATAAGTGATATCTAATATACATCCATTTCTAGCATCAAATGCTAACGAAATGTCAATATTTGGTAAACAGTCATCTAAAGGGTTTATATTATCTATGGCGAGGTACTTTGGACAGTAACATCTACAGTGTCCAACTACACTACAATGGAGGACTTTTCATTCAATTTATTCTTATCATGTGGATTTGGATTTATCAAAGTATTCTTTCAGATGAAGCATAATACTACTCGTACTTCCTATGCATATGCTCATGCTAAATATTAGTAGATATTGAGGCGATGATATATGATTTGACTCTTAAATCATTTATTTCTAATAAGTGTAAACCTTTTTAAAAGAAATATTATTAGAAATACCTTGTACCATTTTTTGATCAATGATATATTCAAGTTATTTCGAATCTAGAATTATTATGAGAATCTTAGTCAGTCATAATTAATTTTCTAGTGCCTTATTGTTCGTGTGTGTTTAATATGCGTCTTTAACGAATTGGTCATATTCTTCTTATCTTATCTCTATAAGACAAGACATGAGATGTTTAATAGAACATTTCTAATCATTAAAATTAACATTTTTAGATCATGGATATAATTAGTATGTTTTCGATCTAAAGATGCCCTCCCACTGCTTTACATATTTCCCATAATCTCTCAAGCTGGAAAAAAAAAATTCAAACATTTTAAATTTTACATTGAGAAGTATATCCAGTTAGCATTCTACTTGGGGCTCATGCTTTAGCAATATTGGCCTTTTAAAACTCAAAAGGTAGACAACTCTTGTCAATTCCATCTTATGCACCTTTTACTTCTGATCCTAAACACATTTTAGTAATATTGGGTAAATGTGTCCGAGATTAACTTGTCAGTGATCAAATATAAGTTACTGATACTACCCTCACACTTTAGAAATATTGGGTAATACTTTTGCTTATATTTGCCTCATCTCATAATTAACCGGGATAGTCCAAATCATATTGACCATTTCCTTACATTTTAGCAATATTGGAAAAGACTAAGATTACTCGTTTAACACCGTATTAGCAAGGTGGACCATGTACAACATTATCTCATAATAAAAATACATTTTAATCTAATTAAGAGAGATTTTTATAATTTAATAATAAGATTTCTATATCTTATATAGATCTGATTCATAATCAGAATATTTGTCATGCAAGCACAAATAACCCCCATCAGTAGGGCTCCCATTGTGGTTAACAATGTAAACAAATATTTATAGTTTATAATACAACAATAAAACAATTATATCTGCATTAAATAATAAAATATAAATATTTCATATGAAAATACAAATTTGAGTGTATAGTTTGGAATGACAAGCACAAAAAGTTGAGCAACCTGGTGTTATAAAATATAATGCTCCAAAAACTTTTTTGTACTTTTTTTGGCTTACGCCCTAGTATTCAACTTAAAACATTTTGGCATCAAATAGCCTCAACGTCCTACCGTTATACAATTGAATGCTCCAATATTTTGTTTAAGAAAACCCTTGCATTCTACATTCGAATGCCCCAATGTCCATTATATGAATGCCTTAACATTCTAAATGCAGAACCCAGATGAACACCCTTGCGTTCTGTGATGAATGCATCAGCGTTTATGTTTACACATGAATGCTTTAGCATTTTAATTGCATCGCTGCAATGTTCCTTCGACAATAAGCCATTTTCTACACTTTAAACACTTTAAAATAACCCAGATGAACACCCTTGTGTTATGTGATGAATGCTTCAGCGTTTATGTTTACACATGAGTGCTCCAGCATTTTAATCACATCGCCACAATGTTCCTTCGACAATAAGCCATTTTCTACACTTTAAATCCTTAAAAATGCACCTCCCACTGTTTTTGGGTGTCTCTAACACTAAAATAACACTTCAATAACCCAGATATACATAAAACATGCTCTGATACTATATATTAGTGCATTAAAAGGTGCACGTATTTAATTGTGTACATGTTAAAAATTTTAAAAATGCATGTCTAACATATATTTTGCAGCAAAATAAAACAATAAAATAAACATATACATATTACAACATCAAAAACAGTACAAGAATCATATACATACCCTTGTAGATGATTTGGTGAAGATTATTTGACTTTAAAGCCATTTGAGATTACAATGAAGTCCTTTCTTGAATAATTCTAGACTCTAATATTTGGTAGGATTAGAGTACCTAGAATAGTAGCCTTTGATAAGTATTTTGTACAACAATAAACATATAACTTAACTCTTGAATTGGTTTAAGCATCAAATGCATAAAAAAGTGTTTTAGGGACCTAAATACAAGATTTTGAAAGTTGCATTTTCTCTCAAATGCTTTGCACAATATATTTTGGATTTCCCAAAATAATTCCGTATAAATGAAATTCATTTCATTTGTTTTGTTAAGCCTAAGTATTTTGTTAGAAATTGGTGATTCAACAATCTTATATGGGCAAGAATTGAGGTGAATACTAAGAGGAGAGTCATTATGAAGTCAAGTATGCACTGGGTATATAAGGGAGGAGCAAAATAGAAGAAAAAAGAATGAGTACTATTTATGGGGCACTGTTCACGACGAGCACTGTTGCGTGCAGCGTGGGGGTACTATTTACGGTAGTACTGTTCATTAGGGGACTGTTTTGCGGTATTGTTCACACGGTTACTATTCACGTGGCAACTTTAGGATATTTTTTGTTTTGGCTCAATTAACTTCTTTAAGTGGGATTAGGACTTCTACAAGTAAGGACTCTTATTTCAACTAGGTTTAGGGTTTCTAAGGGTGTTTTATTCACTATATAAACCCTTCTAAACACAAGAGAAAGATTAAGCATCTAAGGTTTAAAGATGTAACTATAAGAGATAATAGAGGAGCTAGGTAGGCACTAAGTGCGTGGTGCACTAGGGTGTAACTTTGGGGAATGTTTTTTCCTTTAAGTTCTTTGAGTGAATAAAAGAGAAACACCATAGATCCTTTTGGCTTAGATGCTCGGTCTATTCTTGTGTTCCTTGTAAAAATCTCTTATGAGGAGATACTAAGAGGTCTTAGGGAGTCATGGTGATTAAGAGTAGATACTTAGAGGTCTCTATGTGAGATACTAAGAGGTCTTGAGGGATCATTGATGATATAAGAAGATACTTAGTGATCTATTTTAATAATAAGAAGCTGGATCATGGATCCTCCGTAGACGTAGGCAATTTTGGGCTGAACCACGTATATCTTGTGTCTTGCTGATTGGTTTGTTTTTTTTATCTTTATTGGTATGTTAATCCTATATATTCTTGCTTATGGTGTGAGTTATGGTTTTCCGCTGCGCATAGAATAAAATGGGTATCAAGGTTGTGGCTTAGTTGATGCCATAGGGGTGTCAAATTGAAGTGCATGGCTTGATATCCGTAACATATTTCCAATAAACACATGCCCATCATATAGCTAAGCCTTACCATGCAAGCTATGAGTGAGTGACAAAGGTCAGTTGTGTTATCCATGCAAAAACTTTGCATGGATGACATTTGTTACATACAACTCCATACATGCTGCCATTTGTCACATAAATGCATGGATGCCATATGTGCAATCTACTTTTCCATGCAATATGGATCTATTGGCAGCATTTGCAGATTATATTTTCCATTTTTTAAATAGGTCTTAAAATGTATCCTACTTTTCAAAATCTTCCCGGATCGATCTATATGATTCATACTGCAACCCTAGTGCTTAACGAGTATACTTTATATTGTGAGACTCTTTAGGTTCACACTTGTTTGTCTAACGAAACACTTCCACAAGTTAGTGAACGATGCCAATACACACGTTATAGATATTACAGAATGACGCATTGAACCATTTAAGTTGAGGTCAACCATTTCTTTATAATTTCTCAGTTACCTATATCATTGGAATAGCAAAGATATAGATCATCACCATCAAATCTCTATATGCTTGATTGTGAAAAATGCTTTTAAGGGATTTATGTTTCTGGCCACAAAACTTCCTAAAATGCAATCTCAAAGAATCAGGATATATAACTCAGACATATGAGTTGACAGATCCCATAACTACATACACCGGACTTTATGAACATCAAACCATATCTAACGACACTCAATGGTTAGACCATGAAGGGTCTCTGACATATGTGGAACCAAAGTATGGTAGATCACTCACAAGCCCACCATGGCACTCAAGTCAAAGGATCACAAATACTACTTATCTCGAGAAGACCCTCCGTTGACCGATTTATAGGATATATATTGGAGGTCCTTATGAGTCTGTTTAGTATACAGTCCTTACTGAATACCTACATGCCTATACAATTTTCTGATAAGTCCATGGTCTGCTAAGACTAACTATCTTAACAATTCAGATATAGGTATACACTAATCCAAAAGAAACATCAATCGACCTGTGTCAGTAACCATGGATCAAGAACAATGTTTTCACAAACATATTGCGCAATGACATTTTTTTATCACTATTTGCATCTATTTGTAACTTCGCCATTACTATATTATTCTCGGGTCTTTATCCCTATTTCAGACAAGGTTTTAACCTTTAGAATTGCTAACTTTAGTGCTGACCTAAACTCTTTTAGATTAGATCTAAACTCCTTTAAATCTACAATGTCTAAAAAAGTTACAAGCTTCTTACCATTTATTTATGTATTAATGATTATTATTGAAATATTTACTATATATTGGAATGACACGTAAGCACCATCTCCTACATCCCCTACACAAGGTCTTAGATTTCATATTTCAAAAACGCTTGAGACTCATTGCATAAGGTTTTTGATTTCATCTTATGGAAGGACTGAGGACCTTTGCACAGAATTTCATCTTGTGGAATGAATTGAGACCCTGCACAAGGTCTTAAATTTGATCTTCTAAAAGGGCTCGGAATCCCTACAAAAGGTCTTGATATACTTTTTTACCCACGGTAAAGGCGAGGTGCTATATTGTTTTGCTCCTCTAATATAGTAGAGCCCTTAATGAAAAATTCGATAGTGCACTGACTTATTTTTTTGGCATTTCCCTTTTCTTTTTCTTCTTTAACTTTTTTTATCTTCTTTTACATTTTTTTGGTCTTCTCCCACTTTTATTTTTAAGCACGTCACACCAGCTTATTACAATGTCACACAAACTTCTTTTACTTTAAAAAAAACAAATTTTTGTTGGATTTCACAAATGCTCCCAGATGGCACTACCTGGGTTTGATAAATGTCTTTTCTGATTAGATCAATTCTTTTCAATTTTCACCCATTTTCTTCTTTTTAATTATTTGTTTATTTTCTTTATCCCTTTTCAAGGAGACCGGTTCTTCTTTGCCCCTTGGTCATTTTATTTTAGGAAAATTTTCAAGTTGAACACAATATTTTCTGTTTATTTTTTTTTACCCCAATCAAATATGTTAAACTATATTAACTAAAGAGGGCAAAATTTTCTATTTTGCCCCTTTTGCAAAAAATGGCCCAGACCCGAACCCTTTATGCAAAATTTAATATGGTGCCACCTCAAGAAGCCACATGGAAACAAAAATATTTTTTAATTTATTCTTTTAAATTTCTTTTATATTGAAAATTTTAATTATTTATTTATTTTAATTTCAATAAATATTATTCAACAAATAAATTTTTTTTAGGAATTTTTATAAGTTTGAACAAGTGCATATTCTTTCTCTCTCTCTTGGACACTCAAAATTTCTCTAAAATCACCACCGGATTTGTCACATAATATGTAGATCGGCTTGAAACGCATGACATTTTGAAGAATAGAAGTGAAATAACTGATTGTGGACTTAAAGAAATTAGAAATGGGCAAAAACTTAGTGAGTTTTTATAGTTTATTTGTTGTTGTTGGTTTGTATTGTACTAGTTCAGATGTATATATCTAGTGTTAAAAAAGTAAAAGTATGGATAAAAATGGGTGTAAAAAGCCAAAAATGGCAAAAAAGGTCAAAAATGGTGGATTCAGGACTAGAACTGCGTGCAGCTCGCGGTGCATGCGCGCTTTAGCGCAAAGCACGTTGTGCCACATGGAATTTTTTTAAATCATTTTTATAAATTTAATTATTACTTTTTTATTTTTTGTCGTTAATTAATTAAGTTTTATTTATTTATTAGTTATTTTTGTATTGTACATTTTATTTAGTATTTTGTGTTTTTTTTTAATTTTATGTAATTGTACTAATAATTATTTTGGTGTTAATATTTTTTTAGATACTGCTGATATTATTGTTATGCATATTTCGTATGCTTTAGGGGAAGGTGGAAGAGGTCCAGTGATGGTCTTGAGAGATACACTGGATTTCAAAATATATATATGTTAGTTCCAAAAAATATAAAATATAAAGCATTGTTAAGAAGAGTGTCATATTCTTTGAGTTGATCAAGTGCAGTATAAAGTGATTCTCAAGTTCGAGGTTTCTTCAAGTACTAAAAAGTTGAGACCTATTCCACTTGAAAATTTTGATGATACGATATTTTGGTTAAGCATACAGAAGAAAAGTGTTGCACCTCTATTTATAATAGTGGATGTTCGAGCTCCTGAATGTAAAAATAATGTAGAAGCACCATGAGCAAAAATAAGGCTATGCTTATCAATTCATATCTGCAACCGCTGTGTATGTTCCAAACTCTCTAGATGATTATCATTATTCTCCTCCAATGTTCAATGAACAACTTGTTAGGGTTTGTGCTTACGTGCCATCCCTATTTGTATGAATATTTATTTTGTAATATTTATACAATGAATATTTTATTAAATCGCTAATAACCTTTATTAAATGGTAATTAAGCTTGTAACATTATAGACCTTGTATAATCTGAATGAGTTCAGATCTGGTTTAAAGAAGCTTAGACCAGGGTTAAGGGTTAACAATGCTGATAGTTATAAATGCTAAGAGTTAGCACGACTAAGAGTTAGTAGGTTATAAAGGTAGCGAGATCTAAATAGTTAAAACCTTATCTATAATGCAACAAAGACATAAGAGTCTACTTGTAATGACATAGTTGCAAAGAGTTGCAATAGAAATTAAGAAATGTCATTATGTAAGTATCTTTTCAAATATAGAGTTCCTGATCTATGTTCACCAATGAAGGTCTATTGGTGAAACACTATAATATAGATTAGTGTATGTCTATATCTGTATTGTACATATGATTATTCTTAGTTAACCATGAGCTTAGTAGAAGCTCATATAGATATACAGGTATTCAGTTAGGACTGGATACTGAACAAACTCACAAGAACCCCAATAGATATCCTATGAATCCGTCAAAGGAAGGTCATCTCGAGTTGAGTAGTATTTGTGGTCCTTCGACTTGAGCGCCACGGTGGGCTTATGGGAGATTCACCATACTTTGGTTCCACGTTTGTCAAAGACCTTTCATGGTCTGACCGCTACGTGTCACTGGGTATGGTTCGATGCTCATAAAATTCGGTGTGCGTAGATATAAGATCAGCTAACTCACATAGATGAGTTGTATATCCAATACTTCGAGTTGTATCTTGTAAAGTCTTATGGCCGCAAGCAATGAACCTAGGAAAAGAGTTTCTTATAGGTTTGAACATTATAGCAAAAGTGTTTGCGTATATTGTTCATTAAGATACGAATCTAGAGATAAAATAATGGATGAAATTATCAGAATTTGACGGTAATGATCTATATCTCGCTCATCCAAAATATATTGATAGAAGGATTATACAAATATATAGTTACCTCAACATGTATGGTCTAACGCATTAATTTGTAACATCCGTGACGTGTGCGTGAGGCATCGATCACAGACTTATAGAATAGTTCCATTTGATGAATTGGGCATGGACCTAGGGAGTCCTAATATGAAATGTACTCTTTGAGCACTTGGGCAGCGTACAGTATTGAATAGTTCAATATAGTAAAATTCAACAATTTACTATGGTTAAGTTAACTAAAGTATATGGTTAAATGGTGGGATCCATTTTAGGTTAACTTAATAACCTAGTAAGGACATAAATATAATTTTACTTAATGATTATTTAATTGTTAAATAATTCAAATGAATATTTATTTATTTAATAATTAAATAAATAATTTAATTTAACTATGGTTAAGAGTTAACCATATGATTAAGTTAAGTTAACCTTACTTAATGGTTAAGTAAACGTTAACCTAACCATGGTTAAGTTAGTTAACTATGGTTAGAATATTTAAATGTTCATTTAACCTAACCAGAGTTAAGAGTTAACTATGGTTAGAATATTTAAATGTTCATTTAACCTAACTAGAGTTAAGAGTTAACTATGGTTAGGTTAGGTAAAATGCAAATTGAAATTAAGTGAAATTAAGTGTAATAAATTGAAATTAAATTCATTTGTATATATTAACCAAATGTAATTAAATTCATAAATTTGTTAAAATTTTCTTTTGCTAAAAGATTTGGCCAGCCATTACAAAGAGAGAAATTGTTTTCTTATTTTTGGATTCAAATTGTTGATTTCATAATTTTCTTTTATAAGACATTAAAACCAATATAGCAAAAGAGGTTTTCATTCATTGATTAAGTTTTAATCAAAAGAAAAAAATCAAGAACATAAGTTTAAGTTAAACTTTTGCTAGATCAAAGACTGGCATTCTAGATAATCAAACCCACCATTGTTGATTACTAGAATTGATCAAAGATTGCATTTCGGTGGACTTCAACAATTTCGATCCAAAGGCTTCAAGGGTTATTTCTTAATTTTGTCTTTGTTAATTCCCTTAATATGTAATAATTATGTTTACTGCAAAGTTTTAAGCTTCCGTTGTATACTTATATGTATGAGATATGTATATTTTCTTGTTAAACACAAAACCTATATGCAAACACCCTTGAAAAATTCACTTCCAACACAACTAGCTTACACATGTTATGATAGTCAAATATATGGAGATGTTGGCATTTATCTAGGTTATAATATTAGTAATAATGTTGGTTACAATGTTGGTAATGATGATGAAAATGACAACAGTTAGAAGAATGATGATCGTGGTTATGATGTTGTTAATGATGATGGAAATGATGATGATGATGATTATGTTTCTAAAACTTCTGTTCATGGGTTGCATGATGAGTATGTCCTATATGCAAGAGAAGAAAGGGTTAAGGTAGAAAACTCATTTAGTTCATACCTGAAATACCACCGTTTGACTTGAATATATCGAAAAAGGTATCTTGTACTGGAATTAGAGATGTGTTTATAGGAAAGTTGTATGGCTAAATATTGTTACGGCTTAGAGACCGAGCACAAACTAAACAAAATCTTTAACCTATATGAAAAGATTTTGAGAAGATTTAATATGGATAAAGTTCATCTATAGTACCCATATAGTTGTTTTATCTCTTGATCCCTAAAAGGATCTATTTCGTACCAAAGAAGATGATGAGAAAATACTTGGTCCAAAAGTACTATGTCTAAATACAATTGGTACTTTATTACATCTAGTCTAATGTACCAGACCAAACATATCTTTTGCAACAAGCTTAGTAATGTTGAATACTTATCCGATCCCCATAAAGTCTGCTCGTAAACGGGATATGTTTTTACTTACAATAATACAATAGTATCATGGTAATCCATAAAGCAAACTTTTGTTGCCACCTTCTCAAATCAATTTGAGATTCTTGCATTACATGAAGCAGACAGGGAATGCATATGGCTGTGATCTATCATTCATCACATCTAGAGTACATGCGGCTTACCTTCTGTAACAAATATTCTAACCATAATATATGGAGATAATTATGCTTGTATTGCTCAAGTTATAAGCAGATACATAAAAGGAGATAGAACCAAATATATTTCTTCAAAATTCGTTTACACTTGTGAGTTGCAACAAAGCAAGAAGATTAATATTAAACAGATACACTCTATCGATAATTTTACAGATCTGTTCATTAAATCTCTGCTAATGTCAACTTTTGAAAAATTAGTTTATAAAGTTGGTATGCACTAACTCAACAAAATGTCAAATTAATGGATATTAGTATGAAGGAAAGTATTTAATTAGGGGAGCACACTCTTCTAAGAGAAGAATTACATCAATTACAAATATGCATTGTGCTCTTTTTCCCTTCGCCTGAATTTTATCCCATTGAATTTTACTGGTAAGGTTTTTAATAAGTCATTCTTAAAGCACATTCATTACCGTTGTACAATATAGAGTTGTATTTATTTTTGCTTAACTTTTGTCATGGTTTTTCTTAGCAATATAAGATATAATTAAAGTGGTGCAATTTAAGAGAGAGTGTTGTAAAGTCAGTTAAAGAGGCAGTAGGGGCATAAAGGTGAATTTCACCTCCCCTCTCATCTATAAATATGTGTATAGCCCCATTATAATTCATTCACTTCTAATATTTTCATAAATGGTCTAATACTTTCCAAAAGCTTTTTAGTATCTGATATATCCTTGGTTCTCGCCTTTTATTATTCATTTATAACACTTTAATCTTTATTATTATTATTTTAATTATTCGCGGGGTCTCTCATGTTTTTTAAATAATACATTAGTTCTATCATCCAAAACTTGTTGTTAACTAACACTATTGAAAGACATTTTAATCAAATGATGCTAATTTTAATTTAAAATAAAGGCATTTTTTAAATGGGGATTGAATAAAGATATTTTGTAATTTCACACAATATTTAATATAAAAAACAAAAAAATAACACACCAACATCCACGATTTAAACTGGGCCTGGGTCGGGTTACCCCTAATTAGATTGCTTAGTGCCATCATCTTCATCCTCATTGTCGATCTTAGGGGTGGGCATGAGCTGGTTCGGCTTGATTTTTGCTAGAATCAAGCCGCCTCGGGATTTTTTGATTTTTCTTTATGGGAGAATTGAAAAACCAAATATAGTATAGAAACTGAATTTGATAGAACTGATTTTTCTAATTTGGTTCTATTAGATTTTTCACGAGTCAATTTGAAAAAATAAAAATAAAAGGAATTTAACAAATACAACTGCTGAATCAAACTTGTGACTTGAAGAGAGATATAACCTTTACTTTATCAACTAAGTTGAAGTTAGTTTTTAAACCAAAATATAATTCATTTTTTTATATTCAAAATTTAAAATATTAATAATTAAGAAAACCCAACTAGCTGGATTCGAACCCGTGATCTAAAGAGGGATACTACCTCTACTTTACCAATTAAGTTAACGTCGATTTTAAACTAAAATACAATCTATTTTATCATATTTAAATTTTAAAATATTAATAATTAAAAAAACTCAAACCAATTAGATTCAAATTCGAGAACCGAGGTGGCTAGTGCCTCAATTTTACCAAATAAGCTAAAGTTAGGTTTAAACCAAAATACATTCTATTTTATCATATTTAAATTTTAACATATTAATTATTTTAAATTGCAATTTGCTAGATTTAAACTAGAGACCTTAGGAAGGCTATTACCATGCTCTACCAAATAAGCTAATGCGGATTTTAATATTAAAATATTAATAATTAAAATTGAATTTTTTAGTTGAGTTTTGGTTATATGTATAATTGGACTGAACTGTTCGATTATCTTAATTAAAAACCAAATAAGTTTATTTTTTTTATTTTTAACTTTTAATTTTTTTACCCATGCTTAATTGTTGTTGCCTATTCTTCTTCTTCTTATTCCCTACAAATTAAATAATAGAGATATAACCCAAACGCTTGTCCAAGTGGAACCATTGGCTTTGGTTTCACATTCACAAGTGGTGGCGCAATATCATTCCCTAATCCATTTCTCAAATTATGTAAATCAAAATCCATCATCATAGAAAATGGAGGTGCTTGTATAATATTGTTTATATAGGATTGGATCACTCGACCTAACTCTAATTATGAATACTTATGGAGGATTAATATGTATGAAATGATTATTAAATAGACAAAGATAGTTTTTTGTTTTATAATTTATTGGTAAAATTAAGAATTTAACTTTATATTTTTAATAGAGTAATATAAAGTTAATAAATAAAATTATATTGATTAAAGAGTTTAATTAAATAATTTTATTTATTAGAGCTTACTTTTGTAGGTCTATTAGGTCCCATGTTGGCTCTATAAAACACTAAAATGGACTATTTAATTAGTTGTTAGATCTAATTTAATTTGATTAAACTTAATAGGATGATTAATTAATTTTTTTAGCCTAAGTTTAATTTGATTAAATTTATTGGGCTCAATCAATTGTTATCCTAATAGTTATAGAATAAAATAAATAATTAGATTATTTATTTAAGTTAAATAATTAGATTATTTAATTAAATTAGATAATTAGATTACTTGTATAATTATGAATTATCTAAATTATTTAATTAAAGATATTATCCGTTATTATCCTAATTATTATTAAATAAGGATTTTTTCTTTTAATTATCTAAATTAAAATAATATAAAAATATTATTTTATCCTAATCCTATTTAGATTTGAAGTTAGATTAAACAAAGATGCGTACACCATAGAAAAAGGTTTTTAAAATCACTTTTAATGTATTCTTCTTTTCGTGCTTTCTTTGGACTAAAATTTTTATAAAGAGAAAAAAATTAAGAATACAATTAATAAACTTGCGCACGTGAATAGTTTACAAGTAGAAGATACAACGTGGAAGATTTACTAATGTTAATAAAAAAATATCCATTGAAAGTTTGCGAATTGAGGTATTTTTTCTTATACCCTATTCTTGCTAAATTAAACTAAAAATAACAAACTTTTAAAATCATTCTTGGAAAAACATCTGTCTCAGTTCCACACCAAATAACAAAAGTTCTTTTAGTTATTTCTCAAATCACCATCGTAATTTTTCAAGTCAATTCATGGCAATTTAAACCAAGCCAAAGTGTCTATTTACACTGACAATAATGACCTTGATGCTAAAATGGAGAAACTCTTCTTCATCAAGAATTAAAATTATAATAATTAATTATCCAAATTAATAGAAGAATAATACTGCAATTTTAGTTGATAGAACAAGCACTCAATTGACATTGCACTGCTTGTAGATGCAATCTTAGCTAACTCATCCTCCACGTCATGGTGTTTTGTTAGCATTTTAACTCTTATAACCTATTTAGAAAATATAGGGTAAGCACATCAAACATCAAGATTAATAAATCACATAAAGAACATAAGTAATTTAACGTGGTACACTGGTATACCATAATTTGGGCTACATCATTGATGAAAGAATAATTTACTATAATCTTATAACATAAATACAAGAGTACTCTAGTATTTTCTATTTGATCTCTCACATTATTTCTATCTCTCGCAGTTTTTTCATTGATCCTCTAGCCTTTTTATATAATGAGTGATATCTAATTCTTTGTTGAATTTATAATTTTAATTCTTGTACAACTTGGACTCTGCCTTTAATAAGATAAATTCTATAAGGAAATTACTAATTTAGGCATCTCCTAAACTAACTCAAATAATGTAATTTAGGTCTTTCGTAAATAAGTTTTGTTTAATCCAATATTGTCTTCCTTAAATCGAACTTTCATATCTTTTCAATAGATCATGTTTGGTCTAATTTCTTTATGGCCTTTCATAAGTCAAACTATAGTTTCTCTCAATGTAGAAACTATGTATCATACTCACTTAGAGTTTTTCAAGAGAATCAAATCACTTATCACTTCTGTAGGTAAATCTGTTTTTTTTTCACACACTCATTGTCTTTTTTTTTTAACCTAGCAATTTGCTAGATTCATCTCAATGAGTTTTATTTAAAAAAAAAACTCAATTTCCATTTTTAATTATTAGTATAAATTTATTCTAAAATAACTTTAAGTGCTCTATCAACTCAAATTAAGAATTTCTTTTTAGCTTCTACATGGATGCTACTCCTACGGATGTTGAACTTTACTTTTTTTCTCATTTTTCTTGATGAAGATATACTTGAATTTAATTTTTATTTATTTATAAATTTGTCCTTACTTTGTTTGCCTTTGAGATATATTTTGGCACTAATATAATCAGAATCTTCAACTTGGCCCATATTTAGTTCCTTTTTATCTCTTCGCTTTCGGTTTAACTTTGATATTTGCTCTGAGATCTTTAACTTGACTTTAGTACCACTTGTTAGTATTTTAGATTTTATAACTTGTTTAAAAATTATAGTAGAAGCATATCAAACGTCAAGATTTATAAATCACAAAGAATACAAAAAATTTAACGTGGTTCACCCTAATATGGGCTGCATCTATAGATGAGAGAAAAATTCACTATAATCTTATAACATAAAATACAAAAAGACTTTAAGTATTTTCTATGTGACCTCTTACATAATTCCATTGATGATTTAGTCTCTTCATATAATGAGTCATATCTATTTTTTTTGGTTGAATTTTCATTTTTATACTTTATACAATTTGAACTCTACCTTTAATAAGATAAATCATACAAGGAAACTAATAATCTAGGAATTTTCTAAACTAACTCAAATAATATAATTTAGGTATTTCCTAATTACGTTTGATTTAATCCAACATGTTTCTTTGCACTATTTTCATAAACCATTTTTTGTTCCATGCTCATTGGATTATCACTAAAAACCTCATGATTAGTCCTAAATAGACTCAAGTTGTGCCCAAATTAAACCCTTTTCAGCCCCAACCTACCTCTAGATTCACTCACACTACCACTTCTATGTATTGGAAACTACCTATTCTCCATAAAGTTATAGGAATTCTCATTGATTATTGCTAGTGGATATGGATCTTTGCTTTATTTATTTAATAAAAATGTTGTTGATGGACTTTGTTTTTATTTTTGGGTTTGAAAATTGGGTTTTGGGGAATGAAAAAGGAACAATGAAGAGATTAAAGTGAGCGATGGTGGTTGTTAGGGGGTTGGCTGGTTTTGGTTTGGAGGGTGGTTTATGGGTGGGGGTGGGACTAGTTTTAAATTGAGGAGGTGGCTTTTGGGTGGGACTATAAAAATTAAAATTTGGGTGGGACTAGTTTTAAATTGAGGAGGTGGCTTTTGGGTGGGACTATAAAAATTAAAATTTAATATTCAGAAAAAATAAAAATAATAAAATAATATTTATAGTTTTTTTAATTTATTGAATAAGGTCATTTTTTTAATTTCATAAAATATTCAACATCAATTTCAATATTTAAATTTGTTAATATACATATTCTTGTAATTCTCAATCATGCAAGTACTTTTCCCACCTTGAACTTGGCATTCAATAGCATGGAGTACTTTTTATCAACTAAATTTGTACCTAAAATACTCATTTATTTTAGTTAAATCTCCACCGCTTTTACTTTGTAGAATCCATGCTTAAGTTTCAGATTGTTCATGTTAGACATATAATGTTATTTATGCCCTTAAATCATGTGAAATAACACTTTATTTGATTAATAAAAGTTTATTCATATATATAATTAAACATACATTGATAAGATCATATTTATAAAGTATGTGATTTATGTATTAGGCATATGATGCTAATACAAAGGGTATAAATCATAAGTTCTTTATAAATTAAATCTAGTTCACAACCATTAATAAAAAATGCATTTCATTATGTAAGCTTGTTGTTTTTCTGCTTCTTATAGTGGATGATTTACCTTGATTATCAATGTAGAGACTTCGAGTAGAAAAACTAGTGCATATGTTACATTGAACGAGACTACTGTGAATTTTGATCTGGTTAACTAAATGTTGTAGATCTTAATTCACAAAAACTTTAATAAGCTTTATTGATCTTAATCATGAGTAGGTAATGAAATTACATTTATGCGTTGTATCTTTTGAGTTATCACGGAGTAAGATCTATATAAATGGTCAAAACCTCGATATCTTGGAGATATAATTTCATGGGTTATAGGAACATACATTTGTAAGATGGAATATAATAAATAATGTCCACCTAAGTTGTTTGCAGTACTTGATCATTTGAATCTTTTCCACAGTTTATTCAATAAATTATTTATTGAATAATAATATTTATTTTATAAATTTTTTTTAAATATGCCCAATTTAATTTTAAAAATAAATGGACCAAAGAAAATTAAAAGGCCCAAAATTCAAACCAATAAAAGGAGATAAGCAAGAGGAGATAACATTATGGAAGAGCCCAAATTGACTTCAAGGAAGACTTTGAAGAATTTAGGCTTAGTTTTAATGTTTTTCTTCTTAGGAAAAACCATGAATTAAGAATTATTTATTTATCTAGTTAATTAATTGGATGAATAACATGTCATATATATTAAGGGTGCCACATTCACATGTCCATATATAAAATATATCATTTTATATGACATTAATATTCTAAGGAGATTAGGATAAGGTTATTATTATATTTTTAATATTATATTAATTTATTATTTGATGTGACCTTATTAATTATTTTATGAAGATAAAATTAGATATTAATGAGTGGAACATTATTTTATAAATTAATTGATATATTAAAAATTAAAAACTTTATAAATTAAAATATTGAGTGAGAGGGGGCTTTAGGCATAAAGCCCATGGCCTCCATTATTGATTATATAGTAAGATAGATTAATGTCTTGCCTTAAAGCTTGTGAGCTCCCTACGAAGGGTATTAATTAGAATTAGTTACTAGATAGGACTTCTCTAAACGATAAGATTCAATATAGCACTCATGCTAAACTGACTACCTTATGGTGGCTTTTTTAATTGAAAAATATAAAGGATTGAAATAATGGTTGTACACTCAACTTAGATTGATGATATCCTCCCTACAGAGTTCTTGTCAATTAAATCTAAGGGCTAAAGAATTGATAGTTTATGATTATTTGATATGAGATATCTAGATAATAATAATAAATTAGTATGATACTAGGCATATTCTGAATGGAAATTAGATTACCTATGTATAATGTAGTTAAAGAGTTCTACATAAATATATTTCATGCATTCATGCAAAAGTTACACATGCTATTAGATGTATACTTATGTATGAATTTATTTTTTAGAATTATGTTTTCATTCATCCCACTAGCATCCATCCTGAACCAAAACAAGTTAACTAGATATTGAACTCATAGCTAAAAGGCACAAATATGTCTTGACTAATAAATGCCATTTACAACCTAATGAAAATGCACTCTAAGATGAAATAGATGCTTATAATACTCACTTGACTAAAGGGTCAATCTCCTTGTTTAGATCTCAATCCTAAGGGAAAGAGTAGTAAAAAGAAGAAGAATAAGCTAAAGAAAGCATCTAATTTAGGATCTGTGCAAATTCATAAAAAGGTAGTAAGACGTAAAGAAAAATAATTTCAATGTGGAATTAAAGGGCATTGCAAGAGAAACTATCATTTAGTTAAGTTTTAGTAGCTAAAAGGACAACTTAACTAAGTATTCATTTCATTGAGACATATTTAGTGGTTGACTCTACAAATTCTTGGATAACAGATTTTGGAGCCACTAATCAAATTTATAATTCGTTTAAGGGTTCCAAGAAACCAAATCACTCAATGAAGGAGAGATCAGTCTTAGGTTAAGTTTTCAAATTGTTGCAACCAAGGTAGTGGGAATTTGTCTCCATTTTGATGATTTTAGGACTTTAATATTAGATGAATATTTGTTAGTACTAGAACTTAAACGCAATTAAACGCAATTTAATTTCAGTTAGTTATTTGAATAACTTTGTATATTTTATTAATTTGACTAAACTGTGGTAATCAAAAGAAATAAGTAGTTTATATATTCCAGTATACTAGTTAACAGTTTACACTGCATATTTCCTAAATTCAACTCACTGCTTGGTACAAAATTGAATAATGAATCTAATCGCCATAAGAAGATTGAAGTAACTCCTACTAATCAAATGACATCTACGTCTTGGTTATATTAGTCTAGATAAGATCTAAAGACTGGTCAAAGATGGACCTTTGAGTTCAGTAGATATTGAACCATTACCATTCTGTGAATCCTGTATAGAAGAAAAAATGACCAGAAGACCTTGTAATGCTAAAGATAATAGAGCCATTGAAAGGTTAGAATTAGTGCACTTTGACGTATGTGGGCCTATGAGCATACAAGTTAGAGAAGGTTATGAATATTTCATCACTTTTATTGATGATTATTCTAGATTTGGTTATGTGTACCTAATGCGCCACAAGTCTGAGGCATTTGATAAATTGAAAAAGTTCCAGGTAGAAGTGGAAAGACAATTAGGAAAGCACATAAAGGCACTTCGATCTGATCGAGGTGGCAAATACCTTTATAGTGAGTTTAGGACCTATTTGTTAGACAATGAGATATTATCCCAATTGACTGCACCAGGGTCACCCCAATAAAATGGTATAGCAGAAAGGAGAAATAGAACTCTTCTTGAAATGGTGAGGTCAATGATTAATTATTCAACTTTACCCATCTCGTTTTGGGGTTATGCCTTAGAATCAACTATGCATCTTCTTAACTTAATTCCATCTAAGTCAGTCCTTAAGAAACCTCTAGAAATGTGGATAAGACGTAAACAAAGTTTACGTCACATACATATATGGGGATGTCCAGTTCATGTGCTAAAGGGGAAGACAAGTTAGAATCTAGGTCAAAAGTTTTTTCTATTTGTTGGCTATCCTAAAGGAACAAAAGGAAGTCTTTATATGGTTCTCAAAACAAGAAAGTATTAGTTTGCACTAATGCAATCTTTCTTGAAGCATACTGTATAAAAGACTTCAAGCCTAAGAGTAAGATAATTCTTGATGAATTATCTGGGAACTTTAATACTGTGCCTGATAGATCAATGAGTTAACTCTTAATCCAGATCATATAACTAACCAGAGCCAGTTGTAGAACAATAATCATTGGTACTTCGTCATAGTGAGAGGATTATTAGACGTCCAACTATGTACATGTAATTGGAGAGTCATTTCAGGCAGTCTTTAATGAGCATGAACTAGATCACACTAGCTATGATGAAGTAATGATTGATAAAGATGCAAACTATTCGCATAAAGTTATGAAATCAGAAATGAATTCCATATATTCCAATAAAGTCTAGGAACTTGTGGAGAAACCTGAAAGGATAAAACCCATAGGGTGTAAATGGGTCTATAAGAGAAAGATAGGGGTAGATGAGAAGGTGGAAACTTGCAAAACTAGGCTTGTTGTCGGGTATACTCAGAAATAAGGTATCGATTATGAGGAGACCTTTTCGTCGGTAGCCATACTTAAGTCTATTAGAATTCTTTTATCCATTGTAGCAAATCTTGATTATAAGATTTGACAAATAGATGTCAAGACTATCTTTCTTAATGACAATCTTGAAGAAAGTATTTATATGATACAACCGGATGGTTTTATAGCTACAAGCCAAGAGTATATGGTTTATAAATTGAAAAAATTTATCTATGGGTTTAAACAAGCATCTAGATCATGGAACATCAAATTTAATCAGGCAATTAAATTGTTTAGTTTTGATCAAAATCCTGATGAACCTTGTGTTTACAAGAAGATAGATGGGCGGTTGGTGGTTTTTCTAGTTTTGTGTTTAGATGATATACTACTAATTGAGAATGACGTAGGAGCGTTATCATAAGATAAAATATGATTGTCTAACTGACATGAATAATTTAAAAGAAGCCAGTAACATCATTGGGATCAAAAGTATTAAGGGATCTCAAGTTAAAGATGTTAGGTTTATCCCAAACTAAGTATATTAACAAAAATCTGATCAAGTTTTCCATGCATAATTCCAAAGAGAATTGTTTCCCTTTAGATATGAAATTGATCTATCCAAGTATCAATTTTCTAAGACAACTGAAAAGATAGATTGCATGAGAAGTATTCCTTATGCATTAGTAATGGGAAGTCTCATGTATGCAACGCTATGTATTAGACTTAATATTTGTTAAGTAGTTTGAATGATCAGTAGATATCAATCTAATCTAGGACTAGAACACTGGACTACAATAAAGCATATATTCAAGTACTTTTGGAGAACAAAAGATTGTATGCTTGTATATTTTAGTGAGGATTTTATACCTATTGGGTATGTAAATTCAGAATTCCAAGCAGATAAGGATGTCCGAAGATCTACCTCATGATATGTGTTTACTTTAAATGGTAGGGCTATAAGTTGGAGGACTGTAAAGCAATCATGTATTACATACTCCACTATGAAGCTGAATATGCTATTGTATCTGAAGCTAAATATGTTGCTGCATCTGAAGCTGTAAAAGAGGCTATAAAGCTCTGGAAGTTTCTTATGGAGCTTGAGATGGTACCTAGTGCTTAGATGCCTATTGTTCTTTATTAAGATAATAGCACAGGGTAGTAGCACAGTCTAAGGAATCGAATACCATAAGAGAAGAAAACACATTGAGAGAAAATAATTTTTGGTAAGAGAGTTTTGTGCAAAATAGTGAGGTCATGGTGTCTAAGATTGTATAAGCAGATAATCTTGTGGATCCATTCACCTAAGTCATTGCCAGCAAGAGTTTTAAAACTCATATGAATAATATAAAGGTTTAATAGTTACTTGACAAATGGGAGATTGTTAGGGCAAATGGGAGATTGTTAGACATATAATGTTATTTATGCCGTTGAAGTATGTGGAATAACATTTTATTTGATTAATAAAAGTTTATTCATACATAGTTAAGCATAGATTGATAAGAGTTGATGTATTTTAGGGTGTATGCATGTGATTGTGTACATATTAAAAAAACAACACATGTATCATATACACGAATTTGGCAGCGGAATTTATTATGTAATCAACATATACACATGTACTTCAATTTTTAACAACTTAAGAATACATAAAACATACCTTTGAAGACATTCGATAAAGATTTCAAATCCGAATTTCTTTGCTACAACTTTGAGCTCACCTTAAAGTGCATTTTTGTTCAATTCTAGTTCACAACAATCTGGTAGGATTGTGAAGCTAGATTAGCAGCAGTATAATCTCCAGCAATAAAGTTTGTATTACTTGAAAGAAAAATAAGAAGGATTTATTTTCTTTTCTCCTTTGGTTTTTCTCACAAGTCTTTGTTCAATGAAAAATTCATTCAAAACCAACTCTTCTTTTTCCTCTCAATACTTGCACGAAAATTGATTCACACACTTGTTAACGCAAATGAATCTCAACCATTTTAGTGCTCTCAATACTTCACAAGTGCTCCACCAAAATAAGATTAAGTGGCCAATTACCAAAATAATTTTTAGTGGCCATTTTAATGGTCTAATAAAATTAACCATTTATCACAAAATGGTGCTCCACTTAATTTAATTTATGTTTCTCAAGTTAGGTATGTCTTCTATTTATGAATAAAATAACAAATAAATAAAATTATATTTTATTTATTTAAATAATAGTATTTAATTATTCAAAATCTATTTGAATAATTAATATTTACCTTATTTGATTTTACTAACATGGTTAATGGGTGACTTTATGGAATAAAATTGTGCCACTTGTTAGCATTTAATTAGTTAATAACTCTTTTCAACTAATTAAATGATATACTTAACATTTAAGTGTAAACAAGTGCACAACCCGAGGAACCCCGAAACATATTTTTGGTTTGTTGGAATTTCTAGGATGGAACTGTTCAATCCATTATGCTGCCCCAGTGCACAATGAGTATACTTCATACTGTGAGACTCTCTAGGTCCACATCCGAATTGTCATATAAAACTCCTCCATACGTTCGTGAACGATGCCCCACACACACGTTATGGATATTACAAAGCGACGAGTGAGACCATACAAGTTGAGATTATCACATATTCATATAATCCCTCCATCATTTATATCTGATAGAGCAGAGATATAGATCAACACCGTCAAATCTCCATATGCTCGACCAAAAGCTTATCTCTAGAATTATATTTTAATAAATAATATTCTCAAATACTTTTGTAATATTATTTATGCCAAGGGTTAAACCCTTTTCTCGGGAATTACTGCTTATGGTCATAAGACTTTCTGAGATATAATCTTTAGAGCATTAGGATATAATACTCACCCAAATGATCTGATGGATCCCATATTTATGAACACCAGACTCCATGACCATTTGACCATACCCAGCGACACCCAGCGGTTAGACCATGAAAGATTTCTGACATATGTCGAACCAAAGTATGGTGGATCACTCATAAGCCCACCGTAGTACTCAGGTCAAAGGACCATGAATACTACTTAACTCGGAAAACGTTCCATAGACGGCTTTATGAGATATTTATTGGAGATCTTTGTGAGTCTGTTCAGTTTTCAGTCGTTACTGAATACCTGTATCTCTATACGAGCTTCCACTAAACTTATAGTTTGCCAAGACTAACCATCTGGACCATTCAGATATAGACATACACCAATCTATATATTTATTAAGGTATTCACGACAGACCAGCATTAGTGAAGATAGATCAGGAACATAATATTTGAGAACATATTTGTATAATGACAATTCCTAGCACTATTTACAACTTTTGGCAACTACGTCAATACTAATATATTCTTAAGTGTTTGTCCCATTTCAGACAAGGCTCTAACTATTTAGATATCGTTGACTCTTGTAATCTGATAACTCTTATCAGTGCCAACTCTTAACATTTATAACTTTCAGCATTGCTAATTTTTAGCACTGATCTAAACTCATTTAGACCAGATCTAGACTCTTTCAGATCGTACAATATCTGAAACGTTACAAGTATCTTACCATATATAAATATAATTAGCGATTTAATGAAATAATAATACTAGTATAAATATTAAACAAATATTCATATATAAAGGGATGACACGTTAGCATAAATCCCAACAACTCCTACTTGCTTTAGTGCCATTCACGATGGTATCTAATGCCTATTGACTCCACATGTCTTTCAAATACTTTTAGAGTTAAGGGTTTGGTAAGTGGGTCCGCTACATTATTTATAGAATCTACTCTACAAATTATTACAGCTTCTCTAGCCAAGATTTCTCTAATGATATGGTATTTCCTTTCCACATGCTTAGACTTTTGGTGTGCTCTCGACTCTTTAGCTTGTGCAATGGCTCCGTTGTTATCGTAAAATAATGGTATAGGATCCATTGCACTTGAAACTATTCCAAGTTTAGTAATAAATTTGCGTATCCACACTGCTTCTTTTACTACTTCTAAGGCTGCAATATATTCTGCCCCTATTGTGGAATCAACTGTAGACGACTGTTTGTTGCTCTTTCAACTAACTGCATCACTGTTGAGAATGAACACATATCCAGATGTAGACTTTCTATCATCTAGATCAGACTGAAAGTCTAAATTTGTGTATCCTCTCACTTGTAAGTTACTTTCTCTATAAATCAGAAACTTGTCCTTAGTACGTTTAAGATATTTGAGGACATGTTTCACAACCATCCAATGGCCTTCGCCTGGATCAGACTGATATCGACTTGTAACACTTATAGCTGTATTGATGTCAGGTCTCGTACATATCATGGCATTTATCAAGCTTCCTACAGTTGATGCATATAGTATGTTAGACATTCTAACCTTTTCTTCTTCACTTTGAGGACACATCTTCCTCGAAAGATAAACGTCATGTCTAAAAGGTATGTTAACTATCTTACAGTTACTGAAATTATACATTTTTAAAACATTATTTATATACAATGATGGAGAGAGTCCTATAAGCCTCCTAGCTCTATCTCTATAAAGCTTTATATCTAGTATATAGGAAGCCTCTCCCAAATCCTTCATGGAGAAATTCTTACTAAGGTAGCTTTTAATTGACTGTAACATACCAATATCATTTCTGATAATGAGTATGTCATCCACATAAAGAACCAAAAAGACTACCATGCTCCCATTGCTCCGTTTATACACACAAGATTCTTCTTCATTCTTGATGAAACCAGACCATCTATTACTTCATCAAAATGAAGATTCTAACTTCAGAAAGCCTGCTTTAGTCCATAAATAGACTTCTTCAGCTTGCATACTAAACCAGAAGTTTTGGCTAGATGTAAAGCCTTCAGGTCGTTCCATATAGATTTCTTCTTCAAGATATTCATTTAAGAACGCTATTTTTACGTCTATTTGCCAAATGTCTTAGTCATAATATGCAACAATTGCCAGTAAAATTTGAATCGACTTAAGCATCTCTACTGGTGAGAAGGTTATCTTATAATTGATCCCAAATCGTTGAGTATAACCTTTCGCCACCAATTGGGCTTTGAAAGTCTCTACTTTTCCATCGGGCCCATGCTTCTGCTTGTAAATCCATTTACATCCGATAGGAATAAGTTTTACAGAAAGCTCAACCAAGTCCCAACTTGATTTTGATACATTGAGTCAATCTCAGATTTCATGGCCTTTTGCCATTTTCTCGAATCGCCTCTCTATAAGTTAAAGGATCATTTTCTTCAATTAAGAAAACACCAAGAGCACCTTCAGGTATTGAACCATACCTTTCAGGTGGCCTTGATATCCTTTTTGACCTACGTGGAGGGTGTGTTAAAGGTATTCTGCTTGATTCAGCCTGAGGTTCCATCGTTAGTTCATGTACATCTTGATTGAGTTCATCTAACTCAATATTTCTACAATGTCCACGATCTATGAGAAACTGTTTGTCTAGAAAATTGGCATTCCAAGCAATGAACACATTCATTCCTCAAGATCATAGAACTGGTATCCCATTGAATTCTTAGGATACCTAATGAACCGATACTTGTATCCTTTAGGTGTAAGTTTATCCTATTATGTAACTTTTATGTAAGCAGGACAACCCCAAATCTTAATATATTTAAGACTCGATTTTCTTCCATTCCAAATCTCATAAGGAGTAGAAGAAACAACTTTCAATAAAACTCTGTTCAATATATAAGCAGGAGTTTCTAGAGCATAGCCCCATAGATATTCAGGGAGATCAGTGAAGCTCATCATTGATCAGACCATATCTAATAAAGTTTGATTCTTCATCTCTGAAACACCATTGTGTTGTGGAGTACCTGGAGGACTATATTGAGTGAGAATCCCATTCTCCTTTAAATAATCCAAAAATTTATTACTCATGTATATATCGCCTCGATCTAATCGAAGGCATTTGATATACATTTCGGTTTGTTTATCTACTTTGATTCAAAATTCTTTGAACTTTTCAAAAGTTTCTGACTTGTGTTTTATAAGAAACACGTATTCAAATCGTGATAGATCATCGATAAAGATTACAAAGTATCGAAAGCCACCGAGTATAGTGTGATTCATTGGACCACATACATCACTATGTATAAGTTCTAATAAATCAGTAGCGCGGTGTCCAACACCAATAAATGGAGCTTTGGTCATTTTTTCTTGAATACAAGATTCATAAACTAGATAAGGCTCTATGGTCTGATCAGGTATCTGACCATCCTTAACCAGACGGGTTAGGCATCTCACACCTCTGTGACCTAATCTCATATGCCATAATTCTGTATCATTTAAAGTTCTTGATTTATTATCAATATTCACTTGTACATTCATTATATTTTCTACTATATCCAATATAAATGGCCATTAACCAACTGACATTTAGCTAATAAAACATTATCCAAATCATACAAACATAAGGAACGGTTCCGTATAAATATATGATATCATTCACTATCCAATACAGGAATAGAAATAATTTACTGAATAATGTTTGGCACATAATAAAAATTATTCAATACAATAATTTTATTACATGGAAGAAGTAAATTAAATCGTTTAATAGCCTCGACCTCTAGGAAATCTCCATTTCCAACACGAAGCTGTACTTCTCAAGGCTGTAATAGTCTAACTTCCTTCAAACCCTGCAACACATTGTAGATATGAGAAGGACAAGCAGTATGTAATACCCAACCAATATTAGCATCAAATGCTAAAAAAATATCAATAATAGGCAAGTACATACCTGATGATGTCTTCTTAATGGTGGCAATGTATTTTGGGCAATTTCGCTTTCAAAGCCCATTCTCATTGTAATGGAAACATTTTTCTTTTGCTTTGCTCTTATATTGAGGCTTGCACATGTATTGCTTTTGAGGACCCATTCTGGGTGCATACATTACTTTCCGTTTATTCTTTATTTTGGACTTCTTAAAAGTCTTTCGGGTAGATGATGAAGCACCTTGAATATAGAGGACTGTGCCCCCTTTGTTCATGTCCTCTTGAGTTATTTTTAGCATGTTATGCAGATCAGCATAAGTAGGAGAATCAAACTATTCCCTAATCCATTGCTTAGCAAGAGATCCATGGTTTCTAACCTCTCAATATATGATATCATCTTGAGGATATGAGAACTTACTGAACTGCCTTCGGGTAGTCTAGCTTGAAAGAGAGATTTGACAACCTTATATATATTTCAAATTGAGGTCGGTCACCAAATAACTCTTTTAGGCAGAGTATGATACTCCCAGCATTGTCCATGTGGACATGCTCCATTTGAAGCTCTGTAGACATTGAGTCGAAGATGTACGATTTGACTTTCAAATTATCATCCAACCGTTTTTGATATGTCTCTTTTTCTTTCGGAGAAGCATCATCAGAAACAGTTTGGGGCAGCCGCTGATCAATTACATATCTAAGCTTCTCAGAATCTTGAACTATTCTGAGATTCATAAGCCAGTCAGCATAATTGTCTGCACTTTTGAGTGGTGTACATATAGGATACAAACTAGTGGGTTGCTTAAAGCCATTTGATCTTGATAAGACAAAAGAAAAGATGTTAGCAGAATATTTCAATCGCTAATAAATAACGTTTTAGATTATGGGTATAACAGTTATACATTTTTTTAATCTAGAAAATTCCATCCCACTGTTTTACATAATCTATTTAATCTCACAAACAGAAAAACGATAGTTTTAGATTCTTTAAACTATATAGTGAGAAGTGGATCCTATTGGCATTTTACTATAACCTCACGCTATAGTAATATTGGCCTCTGTAAACCCAAAAGGTAGACAACTCTCATCAATTGCATCTTATACAACTTTTACGATTGATCCTAAATACACATTATCCTCACGCTATAGCAATATTAGATAAGTGTATTCCAAATTAACTTGTCAATCATCAAATATATGCTACTAGTATAGCCCTCACGCTGTAGCAATATTGGGCAATATGTTCACATATATTTACCTCATCTTATGTTTAACCAGCATAGCCTGAATCACCCTGACCAATCCCTCACGCTGTAGCAATATTAGGAAAGACCGAAGTGAACCGTCTAATACTGTATTGACAAGACGGATCATTATATAATATTATCTCATAATACAAGATTATTTAATCTGATTTAGAGAGATTTTTATTTATTTAATTAATTATTATAATTATTAGTACCATTAACAATTATAATAATTTTCACAAATCTAATTCATAATTAAAATATTTTTTATGCAATCACAACTAACCCCTACCAATAGAGCTTCCATTATAATTAATATGCATAAACAAATATATATTACATTTAATACAATGATATAACAATTATAATTGTATTAAATAAATCTCACATGCAAAATTTTAAATTAAAGTGTATTATTAAGAATGATCAGCATTAAAAGTTGAATGTTATAACATTATATAACATAATGCTCCAAAAATTGTTTTACTCTTTTTTTGCTTTTTGGTTTTCAACCTAAAGCTTCCTGGGTTTTTGACTTATGAACGCCCCGGCATTCAACACATGCACGCCCTTGCGTACATTAATAATAATGCCCGGCGTTCAATACATGAACGCCTCGACTTTCTGTGTTTCCAACGCCCCTATGTCAAGAACCGCAATGCCACAACATTATATAACCAACTCTCCTGCGTTAAGCTATGAACACTCCTGCTTACAGTACTTAATGTCGCGGCATTCATGTTACTACATGAACGCCCCCGCGTTAGGTTTCTGAGGCCGTGGCATTATTTGATAGAAACTATTTTTTCTACACTTTAAACACTTTAAAATGCAATTTTTACTATTTCCAAGCATTCTAAATATTTCATATAACACTCCAATAACCCAGAAACACAATAAACATGCTCTGATACCACTTGTTGATGTATTTTAGGGTGTATGCATGTGATTGTGTACATATTAAAAAAAAAACTAAATACATGTGTCATATACACGAATTTGGCAGCGGAATTTATTATGTAATCAACATATACACATGTACTTCAATTCTTAACAACTTAAGAATACATAAAATATATCTTTGCAGACCTTCGATGAAGATTTCAAATCTGAATTTCTTTGCTCCAACTTTGAGCTCACCTTGAAGTGCACTTTTGTTCAATTCTAGTTCACAACAATCCAGTGGGATTTTGAAGCTAGAATAGTAGCAATATAATCTCCAGCAACAAGGTTTGTATTACTTGAAAGAAAAATAAGAAGGTTTTATTTTTCTTTCTCCTTTGGTTTTTCTTACAAGTCTTTGTTAAATGAAAAACTCTCTCAAAACCAACTCTTATTTTTTCTCTCAATACTTGCACGAAAATTAATTTACACACTTGTTAACACAAATGAATCTCAACCATTTTTGTGCTCTCAACACTTCACAAGTGCTCCACCAAAATTAGATTAAGTGGCCAACTACCAAAAAAAATTTTGGTGGCCATTTTAATGGTCTAATAAAATTAACCATTAATCACAAAATGGTGCTCTACTTAATTTAATTTATGTTTATCAAATTAGGTATGTCTTCCATTTATGAATAAAATAACAAATAAATAAAATCATATTTTATTTATTTAAATAATATTTATTTAATTATTCAAAAACTATTTGAATAATTAATATTTACCTTATTTGATTTTACTAACATGGTTAATGGATGAATTCATGGAATAAAATTGTACCACTTGTTAGCATCTAATTAGTTAATAACTCTTTTCAACTAATTAAATAATATACTTAATATTTAAGTGTAAACAAGTGCACAACCAAATGCACAACGTGAGGAACCTCAAAATATATTTTCGATTTGCTGGAATTTCTAGGATGGAACTGTTCAATCCATTATGCTGCCCCAGTGCACAATGAGTACACTTCATATTGTGAGACTCTCTAGGTCCACGCCCGAAGTGTCATATGAAACTCCTCCATACGTTCGTGAACGATGCGCTACACACACGTTATGGATATTACAAAGTGACGCGTTAGACCATACAAATTGAGGTTATAACATATTCATATAATCCCTCTATCATTTATATTCGATAAAGCAGAGATATAGATCAATACCGTCAAATCTCCATGTGCCTGACCAAAAACTTATCTCTAGAATTGTATTTCAATAAATAATATTCTCAAATACTTTTATAATATTATTTATCCATAAGGTTAAACTCTTTTCTCGGGAATTACTGCTTATGGCCATAAGACTTTTTGAGATACAATATTTAGAGCATTAAGATATAATACTTACCCAAATGAGCTAATGGATCCCATATCTATGAATACCAGACTCTATGACCATCGGACCATACCCAGCGACACCTAGCGGTCAGACTATGAAAGGTTTTTGACATATGTCGAACTAAAGTATGGTGGATCACTTATAAACCCACCATGGCATTCAAGTCAAAGGACCATGAATACTACTTAACTCGAAAGACGTTCCATGGATGGCTTTATGAGATGTTTATTGAAGATCTTTATGAGTCTGTTCAGTATTCAGTCCTTACTGAATACCTGTATCTCTATACGAGCTTTCACTAAACTCATGGTTTGCTAAGACTAACCATCTGGACCATCCAGATATAGACATACACCAATCTATATACTTATTAAGGTATTCACTGACAGACCAGTATCAGTGAAGATAGATTAGGAACATAATATTTGAGAACATATTTGCATAATGACATTTCCTAGCACTATTTGTAACTCTTTGCAACTACGTCATTACTAATATATTCTTAGGTCTTTGTCCCAATTCAGACAAGGGTCTAACTCTTTAGATATCGCTGACTCTTATAACCTGATAACTCTTATCAGTGCAAACTCTTAACATTTATAACTCTCAGCGTTGCTAATTCTTAGCACTGATCTAAACTAATTTAGACCAGATCGTACAATGTCTAAAACGTTACAAGCATCTTACCATATATAAATATAATTAACGATTTAATGAAATAAGAATACTAGTATAAATATTAAACAAATATTCATACATAAAAGGATGACACGTAAGCACAAATCCCAACAATAAGCCCATATTTATAAAGTATGTGATTAATAAAACTAGTGTATATGTTACATTGAAAGGGACTACTATGAATTTCGATCTGGTTAACTAAATGTCGTAGATCTTAATTCATAGAAACTTTAATAAGCTTGATTGATCTTAATCCTAAGCAGGTAATGAACTTACTTTCATGCATTGTATCTTTTGAGTTATCACGAAGTGAGATCCATATAAATGGTAAAAATCTCTATATCTTAGAGATATAATTTCATGGGTCGTAGGAATATATATTTGTAAGATGAAATCTAATAAATAATATCCACCTAAGCTGGTTGTAGTACTTGATCATTTGAATCTATGGCCACAAAATATTTAATAAATTATTTATTGAATAATAATATTTATTTATAAATTTATTTACAAATATAGACATATTACAAGTAATCATTAGAGCATTCAGTGACTTAAGGGCAAATAAATAATTAAAGAGGTAAAACATTTTTTTCATGGCCTAACTTTAATTATGGACATCAATTAGAGAGTCAATTAAATGGTTATTATTGGTTTAAAGATCAAGTCCAATTTAATTAAAATAAGTTTTAATTAAATGAACATTTACTTAATGATATGGGTTAGTAGAGTACAGTCCTTGGCTTTTAGTGGAATAATTTGGGGTTAACTTACAAGAATTGATGTATTATGAGATAATAAGGACTAGGCCTTTTACGTTAGAGCTAGGAAGCCTATGGGTCTTGCAGTTCCCTTACTAGCTCAAATCCTAATCAAACTCTAATTTCCTAATTCTAATCTAATTCTAAATACCCAAAAAAGATTTCTATATATATGAGAGGTATGAGGTAGTAATGATATAGAACAAAGACAACAATCATAACCAAAAAATTCTTTTTATATTCTAACGTGAAAAAAGAATTTAGTTATTATCATTCTCTTAAATTTGAGTATTAATGATTTTAAAGATTAAGAAAGATCCGTGTACCTACACGCGTTGAGTTTGAAGATTGAGAATAATAAAGAAGATTGTAACCAATCAATTCAAGATTTATTATAGCGAGAATTTAAAATAATCTTCTATCTTTATACATGTAATTATAAACAATACGATTTGACTTTCACTACGTTTATTTTATTAAATAGAAAATTTTTATTTAACGGTTCCAACATCTGTCTGATGAAAATGGCAAATTTTGTATTGCATTTCTTTCAGAATGTTTCGAGAGATTTTCTATCACGAGTATATATATGCCCATGAGTGTATAGTTCCAGGAAAGCTGGAGTTCCTGTATCATTTGAAGAGATCGAGATCACCGAAATTATGACACTCAACTTCCACTTCAAGTTAACGAAAATCCCAGTGGTTCTTTTGTTCCTCTAAAATGCTCTCAGTTTTCTTTATAATTAATGCTTCTCTAGGATGTTTTTCTACTGTGGACTTCTTGGATATACTGAAATTAACCGGTAGATGGGATAGATGTTGACGACAGTTTTTTTTTTTTATGCGCTTAGAAAGAGTTGAGATCAGTTTTTACAGGTCAAGCTCATAACTAAATTAAGAGTGTTAATAATGCGAATATGAGCTCACCCATAATCAGAATGGGAATGTTTGATGCGTTTGTTAAAGACCAAAACAAGTCATGCAGGTGATCTTAATTTTATTCTATGGGCATTTATTACGTTTAGTCAAATATATGTACATTTCATACCATGCAGAGCAAATACTCATACATACATAATTAACACGCTTGCGACTATGGAACATGAGGTTTCTATTGATATCATCCATAAAAGTCGCAAAATTTATCCTATAATAATGTACTTTATCACGCAAATGAATGCCATGCATATCATGGTATGCAACCATGAAGATCATAACTGCTGTTTGCACTAATTATTTTTTGTCACATTCGGTTTACTTATATTTTATTTATGTTCGTAAAGTTTGTATTTTAATTAGAGTTGAAAATTTTCTGGGGTCTCTGAACTCTATTATAGAAAAATTTATGTTATACATAACATGATCATATACATAACAAGATTCCTCTCATCCAAATCCGTCTAGAACATCTTCCCCCTGGAAGTTTTTCATTCAAGAAGTAGTAGACATCTTTCGCACGTCGAGATAGTTAATTTTTAGTATGAGAAAACCTTTCTTTTAGGCCAAGGAAGTTAAAGGCTACCTTTAATTTAGTCCAATTACTTGAGTTATTGACTACCAATGCAAACTTTATCTTGATGAGAAGAGTTAATTATTGAACACTTTTACTTTGTACAATCCATGCTTAAAATCTAGATTGTTCCAATCAGAAGTGGGCGTTTGTCCTGATCCCGACCCGGACCGTACAACCCAAAAAATTAGGTCGGGATGGGATGGGATGGGATGCGTAATCAAAACAGAGCCGGGATGAAAAATATAAGTCCCAGTTGTCCCGGTCCAAACGGGACGGGACTTGATTTGGTTTGGGTCATTCCCGAACCTAACCCTTTTTTTTTAAAAGAAAGCACAACGGCGTCGTTTAATAAGCAAAAAAAAAAAAAAAATTTAGGTTCGAAATGTAAAAAGCAATTTCATTCTCTCATTCGAATTTCAACTCTAACTAAACCTAAAAGCCTAAACTAAAAGCTTAAACATTCTCAAATCAAATTTGTTGAATCTTGCTTGTTCTGATGTTATTCCGCCGTTGCTGTCGCCTGCCGTGAGGACTGTGACTACTATTTACTGCTTCTCATCTTTGGTGTTGCCATTCTGCTGCTGTTGCCGCTTGCTGCTGCGTGATCTACGCTGCCGCTTGTCGCCGTTCTACCACTGCTGCCGCCTACCGCTATGTGACCTACGCTACCGCCTGCCGCTACTGTTTTGTGTCTGTCGTTCCGCAACTACCTTCTGCCCTTCTCGTCATCGGTACCGCCGTTGCTGCAGTCTTCCGCACGCGCTGCCGACCGTATATTCTATAAGTATTTTGTTACTTATAATTTTATAAATATTTATAATATATTTAGTAATATATTAGCAAAATTAATATGGTTTTACCTGTTTGTATTATATACGAGAACGACAGATTTTATGTTAGCAAAATTAATCTATAAAAAAAGTTATCATTAATTGTTATCTTGATTAATATTTGCAGATTGTATGTTATATGAATTGTTATTCGATTAATATTTACATGTTACAGTAATTTGTATTATGGTATGAAAAAAAATTTGTTGTATAAGTTTTTTCGTGTTTATAAAAAAATACATATTTGTGAAATATTAAAAAAATTGTAAAAGATTCAAATTAATCTTGGTTGATCGTTGTGTATTATTATACTATACTATTATAGATGTGTCGTGATTCAACTTCAGAAAATACTATGAATATTGGGGGATCTCATGAGGATACGTAATGCAGCGTTAATGACACAGATGCATTGTTGCCTCCACATCCTAATACTAAGAAGAGAACAAGATCAATGGTGTAGATTCAATTCACCCCATGAAAGGAAATAACGGATAAGTCGTAGTGCAATTACTATAAAAAATTGAATGTGTATAATTCAACAAAAGATGGAACAAATGGTATGAGAAAACACTTATGGGTATATAAGAAGGTTTCACGTTCATTGTTAGATGATAGACAAACAATATTTGGTAGAGAACCCATAGGAGGAGAAGAGGGAAATAGTAGTAATGTTGTGCCTAGAAGATGGAGTCAAGAAGCATGTCGAGATACAGCTATAAAAATGATGATTATAGATGAATTGCCATTCAGTTTTGTAGAGAATCATGGGTACCGATATTTTTGCAGTGTAGCATGTCCTTTATTTGATGTTCCATCACGTAGAACTATAACCAGAGACATAGTAGAACTATTTGCTGAGGAGAAAGCCATGTTAAAGAGTCTATTTGGTGTAACTGAGCAACGAGTGAGCTTGACAACTGATCTTTGAACTTCCGTTTATAATCAAAGCTATATGGTTGTTACCGCTCACTTTATAGATCTGGATTAGAAGTTGCATAAGAGAATTTTGAGTTTCTCTCCGATGTCATCCTATAAAAGGGATGACATCGACAAGCAACTTGAATCTTACTTGTTGGATTGGGGTATAGAGAAAGTGTTTACCATTACAGTTGATAACGCAAATGCCAATAACGTTGCTGTCATTTATTTTATGAAGAGACTGAATAGTTGGAAAGATGAACCACTAATATTGAATGGTAAGTTTATGCATGTGCGTTGTTGTGTGCACATTTTGAATTTGATTGTGACTGATGGGTTAAAGGATTTGCATGAAAGCATTATTTCTATATGTAATGCTGTGAAATATGTGAGATCTTTAACAGTAAGAGTTCAAAATTTAAAAAGTTTTGTGGAGAGAGAGAAAGAATTGATTATAAAGGGAGTGTGGTATTAGATGTGCCAACGAGGTAAAATTCCACTTATTTGATATTGGTGATTGCATTAAAATTTGCAAAGGTTTTTAATTGAATAGTAGAGAGGATGAGTCATATGTGAGTTATTTTTTGGAGGATGAAAATGGAAAGAAGAGATGTGGGCCACCAATTATTGCTGATTGGGAGAATGTTGAACGGTTTGTGAAGTTTCTAAAATTTTTTTATGATGTCACATTAAAATTTAGTGCTTCATTGTCTGTAACATCTAACATCTATTTCAGCGAGATTTGTAAGATTAATTCCAATTTAACTAAATTAAGTCGGAGTGAAGAAGTCTCTTTATGCATCATGGCTAGCAAGATGCAGGCAAAATATGATAAATATTAGGAATATATGGAGAAAATAAATAAATTGCTTATATTTGCTACAGTGCTTAATCCAAGACGCAAGTTACAATTTGCTGGATTTTGTTTTTGGTTTTTATATGGTGATGATAGTGCCAGAGTCAAAGACATGAAGAGAATAAGTAAAGAATAATTGTATAGGCTTTACAAAGCCTATAATACATCATATTGTAGAGCGGTTGGTAGGCTAAATAGTAGTGGTGGTAGTGTTGGTGAGTCTAAGAGTGGAGTTGGGAGTAGCACTAGCATGTATGGGTCACAATCACAGTAATCTAGTCCATCAAATTTATATTCAGATGTAATACAGTTTGATGTAGGGGATGATAACCCTTGGGTAAAATTCGTGGGGTATGTAGATGACGAAATGGATTTGGCTGAATCCAATGAAGTGGATAGATACCTCATGGAGAAAGTTAAGAATCCCAAAAATCAATTTTTTGATATTTTGAGCTGATGGAAGGTGAATTCTTTGGGGTATCCAGTGTTGGCACAGATAGCTAGGGATATACTTGCTATTCCTGTATCTACTGTGGCCTCTGAGTCGGTTGCTAGTATCGAGAGACGTATTCTAGATTTATTTCGTAACTCATTGGCTCTAAAGATGGTTGAGAGTTTGATATGCACACAAAATTGGATAAGAGCTTCACTTTTGCTAAATAAACTGAGGAAATAAAATTTTTTAGCAGATATTGAATTTTATGAGAAAGTCGAGCAGGTAAAAATAATATTATTCTACTATTTTATTATTTTTCCTTTTGATTTTTTCCTATTTTTTCATATTATTTCTTAATGTTTTATGTTTTTATAATGTAAAAATTATTTTCTTATTTTTTTCATATAAAATTCGCACATGTTATGCAACCGCCACCTCCACATCATTAAATTTACCAAGAGGTTACTTACGTTACTTGTGGGTAATTCAATTTTAAGGTAATTATTCAATAGTTCAATTAAATCAATAAATATGAGTAATTAAATTTTATTTTGCAATATTTAATGTTTGTGATACTTTTGTTTTGCAGATTGATGAAGAATGCAAATTTTGATGACATTTTTGTATTGTAATATTTAATGTTTGTTATATTTATGGATTTAATGTATTTATTACCTAAATGTTGCACTTTGTTTTTATTTTGTAAAGATGTTGGATACTTGGCTTGGTTTATTCATATATATTAGCCATTAAAATTATTTTGGACCTATTGGTTGGCAATGAGCCATTGCGAAAGGTAAAATAGATGAATTGATTTGATGTGGTAAATATTGAAGTGCCAATTTTGTGCAGGTGTATGTTTATGGGAATGTCTAATTTTTAGGAGAGTTTTTGTCGAAATTTTTTATTCGGATAATAAAAGTTAATATAATTAAAATTGAAATTGGACTTAAATTTAGATTTGAAATTAAAACACTTAAACAATTGATGTCACTGTCACGTTAGGATTTGCTAAATTAAAATTACAATATTTGTGATTTAACATAATAGACGTTAAAATTGGAATTATAACGTAATAGATGTTAAAATCTATTAGAATTAAAATCAATAATTATATTAATGATAGGAAATTAAGTTAATAAAAAAAATTATTAAAGTTTAAAAGACTACAAAACTATATGTTTTGGTTACAAATACAAATTTGTAGCAATTAGGATCATGGACTACAAATTAATCCAAAATATTTAAGCGAATTTATAAAATTTAAATAGAATTTATAAAATTTAAATAAATTAGGGACATGGGCGAAAATTGCCCATGTCCTGATTTGGACCCGTGTCCCGACCCAACCCGAACCGGTTCAGGTCGGGACATGGCCCTTCCCAAAAAAAAAACCCGTTCGAGATAGATAAATCTGTCCCGAATGGGACCCAGGACCAACGGGTCGGTCCCGAACCTAACCCGATCCTAGGATGCCCACCCCTACTTCCAAGCATCTATCTAATGAAGATTGGCATATATTTTGTTTTTCAAAATGTGTATTTGAGAGGTTTTCTACCTATCAAGTGTGTATCAATATGGATGTGTGTAGTACGAGAAACGTTGGAGTGTATGCATATCATTTGATAAGATTGAGATCACCAAAAACTTAAAATACTTTATACTGAAGAAATAGTATTACACTCAACTTCCAATTCCACTTTAAGTTTATAAATATATAATGTAATGCTGTTTTTAATACTTATTTCTTCTTAGATTTCAGTTCAGAGTCCAATTTATCATAAAAGTCTAGAAAGACTCTTAAATAGATAAAAAGAAAATTGTCTTTATTTTAGAAAGATTCTTTAAGAAAGTCCTAAGAAAATATAAAAACTACCATTCTTATTTTGATAGAACTCCAATAAGCAAATCCTAAATTAGGAAAGTACTATTATATCTAAATTTCACACAAATTCTACGACCCTATATGCCTACTATCTTATAAATAGGGTGTAAAATCATAGAAGAAGGGTATCAATCATCAAGCATCAGTTCTTCTCCATCAACTATCAATTTTTCCATAAGCGAGGGGGGCGACATGTATACTATTTTTGGGGGTGTTATTTCTTTGATCTTATAAAGGCTCCACCTCCATGTATCTCTGTTGTAAAGATGATATTCTGTAGTGCATTCAAGTGAGTTGATGAGGCTTTGTGAAGTGGATGTAAATTTTCTCTTAATCGAACTACTATAATTGTATCTTGTGTTTTCTTGAGTTTATTTTCTTGGTTTTAATCTAAGGCTCAACTATCGTTCCTAAAGAAAACTAAATTCAACTTGTTGACTTCAAGATAACAAAATTTTGAGCTTAACAGTTTGGTGCTATTTGTGAAAAATGATACAAAAGTCATGGAGACACAAAATAACCATAGAGATTAACAATTCGAAGAGGAGAATCCATAACCACTATAAAGAAAAGAGGGTGGAGGCGAGGAGAATAGAGCCTAGGACTTTGACTAGGAGTTTGAATAAAGTATAGAAAAGAAACCATTAGGGCATCTGCCTTATGATGACTAGAAAGTGTAAAAGATAAGATTGGTGAGGAGAATAGAACCGAGGACTTTGACAAGGAGTTTGAATCAAGTATAAAAAAGCAACCATAATATTGAAGCCGCTACGCCAACCACCTCAGACCACTGCGGCCACTTATAGGGGAGTAAATAATCTAGTATATTTAGCACTCCAAACTTAATTTTTTCTTTAACTTATGAATATTTGGATATTTAATTATATTTATTTTAATCAAAAATAGGACGAGAGAAAATATGATGATTCGGGATAAACGGGAGGTGAAACAGATGATAAACACCAAAGTTATGGCGAAAATACGAGACTCGGCCAACCCACGCCTGGCCGTTATAGCGCCTAGGGCAGAAAGTTGGTTAGCCGCTATGGTGGGCAACTGCCTCTCCACTATTTTTGCATTCTAGGTCTGAGTGCCGCGGCACCCGTTCAACATATAAATCCCTTTTTTGTTTAGTCCTATTTCGACTTGAATTTAAAGGCCCTCAACTCTAGGGTTTCTTAAAGCTATAAACGTTCTCTTTTCAAAGCCAAAACATAGACTTTAGACAAGCAAAAAACTTAGAGAAATAATTCACAACACAAATTGAGAGATCAAAGCTAAGAAAGCAAGATTCAAGTTCAAGAATCAAGCTTCAAGTCAAGATTGAGAGAGAAGCAACCCAAAGAGTCGTCTTGATTAGTCTTTCTTCACTTTTCTTATCATTATATTCTTGTTCTTCCTGTTCTTTATGAATTAGTTTGATCTCTTAGTTTAGTGATGAACTAATCTCTATTGATCTAGGGTTAGAATATTGAACCTAGTATATATTTAGATTTTGTTAATTCTTAGTTAATGAACATAATACATATAATTGATTCATTCTATCTTGTGTTTATTGCTTTCATTATATTTGAATATTTTGAATGATTGAGGAATCATGATGAACTCGACGTATGGATTCATGTGTTTAGCCTAGGATAGTTTGATATATGATCATAGGGTAACAACTATGAGTTTCATATAAGATCAACATATATCTAGATGGTGTGTATAGACATATAGGTAATTGTTAGAATGCATAATATAGTTACTTGACCATCGATATAGGTTGTTGATGATATTAGAGTTTAGCCAATCAATTTGTGTTAAGGGATTAAATAAAAGGTTAGTTATTCAATAAAATACTAGGGGATAAGTCGAAACCCTAGATTGTTCTTAATTCGTGAATTTAACCCTTTATTTGTATTTTTTAATATTAGGTTTAATTTGATAGTATTATGTTAAGTAAATTCAATTTCTCTTTTGATTTTTCTGGATAAAAGTAAAGTAGAACTAACTTTAGTAATTGATTGCCAAAAATATATAATAGTCCATATGGGAACAATACCTGGACTTAAACTCTTATATTATTTGATACAATACTGTGCACTTGCGCTTAGCTACTAAAGAATACATCAAATTTTTAGCGCCATTGCCGGGACTATTTTATTTATTATTAGATCAATACTAATACCAAACTAATTACTTTTAATTTAGATTATTTTATTTTATTTTCTTCTTTTTTTTTACTTTTATTTTGCTTTGACAGTTCATGCGAAAGGCGAAAAGTATTGACTTGACTTCTTTTGATATTGAGATCAAAAAAACATTGTATAGACTTCAATGTGAATAGCGTCAATGAACTTTAAACATGGAGGAGAACAATGATCACATCAACAATTAAGCCACGTATGATTCAGATGCTAAAAGAATTTGTACAGTTTAGCGGAGCTTCTAATGACGACCTAACATGAAAATCATAAATTTCTTAGAAATTTGTGATACTTTCAAGTAAAACAGAGTCTTAGACGATGACATCCGACTTAGATTATTCCCTTTCTACATAAGGGACAAAGTCAAGAGTTGGTTGATGTCATTGCCATCAGAATCCATATCGACATGGGATGGTCTAGCACAAACGTTTCTAGCCAAGTTCTTCCTACTAGCAAATATAAGAAATGACATTACCTTATTTAGTTAGATAGATGGTGAGTCATTATATGAGGCATAAGAGCACTTCAAGGATATGTTGAGGAAGTGTCCTTATCATGGATTCCCTAAATGGCTATTAGTCCAAACGTTCTACAATAGACTAGTAGACCATTTGAGGACCATTGTTGATGCCATTGCTAGAATGGATTTGATAAATAAGTCCACAGATGTTGCATATGATCTATTAGAGAAGATGGTATTAAAGAGTTACTAATGGCCAGCAGAGAGAGTTACACACAAGAAAATTGCTAATGTGCATAAGATTAATATGCTTCTAATTCAGATTTTATTTTTCTTGTTATTTTATTTTTGTTTTAGTTTATTTTCTTCTCTTTACTTTGATTTTCTTTCTAATTTGTTTTGATAGTTCATGCGAAGGGTGAAAAGTGCTGACTTGACTTCTTTTGATCCTGAGATTGAAAGAACTTTACATAGACTTTGACGTGGACAATAGTGCCAGTGATATTTAAACATAGAGGAAAACAACAATCACATCAATAATCCATTATTTGGGCCCATGATACCACCAAGAGCATTGAAAGAGTATGTTGTCCTAACTACAGGTGGCATTCGGTCTAGTATCGGTGACCAACTGTTAATGCTAATAACTTTGAGATCAAGATGAATATTATTTAGATGTTGAAAAGAATTATATTGTTAAGCGAAGCTCTAAATGATGATCTGAATATGCATATCATAAAATTTTAAAAATTTGTAATACTTTCAAGTACAATGAAGTCTTAAACGATGTCATCTAACTAAGATAGTTCCCTTTCTCCTTAAAGGATAGAGCCAAGAGTTAGTTAATGTCATTGTCGCCTAAATTTATATCGATATAGGATGATCTAGCACAGAAGTTCTTAGCCAAGTTCTTTCCACTAGCAAAAACAACAAAGATGAGGAATGAAATCACCTCATTCTGTCAGATTGATGGTGAGTCATTATATGAGGCATGTGAGCGCTTTAAGGATATGTTGAGAAAGTGTCCTCACTATGGAGTCCCTAAATGGCTATTAGTCCAAACATTCTATAATGGACTAGTAGGTCATTTAAGGACCATTGTAGATGCCACTGCTGGAGGAGCTATAATGAATAAGTTCATGGATAAGGCTTATAATCTATTAGAAAAACATGGCGTCGAACAGTTACTAATGGCCACCAGAGAAGGTTACACCCAAGAGAGTCGCTGGTGTATATGAGATTGATACATTCAATGCATTGGCAGCGTCAATAAATACTTTGTCCAAGAAGTTTGATCATTGAACACAGTCAAAACCCAACAAGTAACATGCAAATTTTATCACAACAATCACATGAATGAGCAGTATATGGAAGCGGTAAATTATATGGGTAATCTTAATAGATAGCAACCTAACCCACAATCCAACTTCTATAATCTGGGTTAGAGAGATCATCCTAACTTTTATTTGCATAACAAACAAGGAGAGTCATCTAGACTAATGAATCCCTAGGATTTCAGCCACCGTAAGAAAAGAAGTCAGCTTTGAAAGATATGTTTATGCAATTTATAAAGTCTAATGATGCCATCCTACAAAATATTCAAATTGGACAACTTGCAGCAACCATTAATAAGTGACCCTAAGGCACTCTACCAAATGATACTGAAGCAAATGTAAGAGGAGATATTGAGCAATGTCAAGCTATTAACTTGAGGAGTGGTAAGATTGTACATGATAACACATCTAAATCACTACTATCAAGTGTAAATGAGAAAGAGAATGTGGCACAATAAGAATAAGTGCAACCATATAGACCACTTATTATATTTCCTGAAAGGCTACAAAGGTCTTAAATAACTACAAAAACTAAAAATTATAGCAAAGAAGTCGAGTAAATATAAAAACAAATTCTGGATAGCAGAAATGTGCAATAAATACTACAGAGAATCGGCAGCATACCAATCTAGAAAATAGTGTAAAAACATAGAAAAGTGCAGAATTATCGGCAAAGAAAAATGTAAAAATTAGTATTGAAGTGTAGCAACATTCTAAGGTGTAGAAAAGTGACAAATCAGTAGAAAATACCAGTACCAATATATAGAAACAACCCATTCACTCCAGCACTCCATCTTCACCATTCCTATAGAGGTTGCAAAAGAAGAAATTAGATAAGCAGTGTTCTAAATTTCTTGAAGTTTTCACGAAATTAAAGATTAATATTTCTTTTGCAGATGCGCTTGAACAGATGCATAGCTACGTCAAGTTTATAAAGAGCATCCTTTCAAAGAAGACAAGATTAGAGGATTATGATACCGTAGCATTGATAGAGGAGTGTAATGCCATTCTTCAGAAAAAGCTACCTCCTAAGCTTAAAGATCCCGAGAGATTTACCATATCGTGCTCTATTAGCAATTGTGATATTGGTAAAGCTTTATACAATTTAAGAGCTAGTATTAACCTCATGCCTCTCTTTATCTATGACATGTTAGGTTTGAGAGAAGTAAAGCCTATTAATATCACACTCATTCTTGTTGATCGATCGTTTGCCTATCAAAAGCAATCATTGAGGACGTACTAGTAAAGGTGAATATGTTCATCTTCCCCACTGATTTCATCATTTTAGACAAGGAGATCTCTATCATCCTTGGAAGACCCTTCCTAGCCATGGGATGAATGATCATTGATGTTAAAAAATAAGAGTTAACCATGAGGGTGCAAGAGGAAACTATTACTTTCAAAGCTTTCAAGGAGATTAAATTACCATTTGAAAGTGAAGACTGCTGCAGTATTGATGTGGTGCAACCAAATGCGAAAGAGCTTAAAGACATAGAGATGTTGAATCCTCATATTAAAAAGAAATTGTTAATGTATAGAAAAAAAAAGAAAGAAAAACAAAGAGCAGCAGTAGGATGAGAGGATCAAAGAGAAAAGCAAGGAATAACAACTTTCTCGGTCTAAGACTAAAGTCTTTCCGAAAGAGTATGAGGAAAATGAGGTGAAAGCTATTACCATAAGAGTAATTGCAAGGATGTGGAAGCTAAAAAAGAGGAAAACCAAGAAGATTATATACAAGGATTTTTCTACCATGACCTTTGATCTACTATAAGAATAAAAAGAGCCTAGTCAAGCTGACGACATTAAATCAAGCGCTTCTTGGGAGGTAACCTAAATAATTTTTATTTTAGATTTACTTTAGTTTCATTTTTAGTTATTTTAGTTTCTTTGTTTTATAGGAATAAAACAAGCAAGTCAAGCATTCAAAAAGTAGCACAAAGATTTGCAAGCGTTGGGAGCAAAGAAAACTGTAGTTACATTCATCAAGATACAACAAGCAATGCTTTAACTTAATTTATTAGGGGAGTTATTTTTACTTTTAAGTTTATTTTTTGACATTAAGGACAATGTCTAATTTGAGTTTAGGAGTGAAAAATACTTTCTTATATTTATTTTGCTGTTTTAATTGATTGGTTGTTTTGCATGTTAATTTGTTTTTTAGCATTAAGTTTTAGTTGATAAGATGATCATTAGTCTATGATAAGATTTAAAATACTTGCTGAATTTATTTTCACAAGTCTCTAAAAAATAATAGATGCTTAAGATACTTCTTATATCATGATTCTTGAACAGAGTTCAAGCTTATTTTTTAGCACATTGAGATAAGTTTGTATAGTTGAATTTATGCTTATGAATATTCATGCTTAAGTAGTACACCATAGTCTCAAAGACCAATACTCTAGAACTTCTTTGATTACTACTTGAGGCAAAATTCTATGACATACATGAATAAAAAAATGATATTAGGCCATATTTAGACTAATTGAGTCTTTTTAAGCCTACCTTATGGTAAATTTATTTCTAATTATCCTTGTTGAGCCTAATTACCCATTTTTTTTTATTTAATAACATTACAAGTCTTAAGACTTTTAAGTTTATTTATCCTAAAAATAACCAGTAACACCATAAACCTTGCGTTTACTTAGAAATATTCTTAAAATAAAAAAGGTGGTGGCTGAGAGAAAATGGTACTGAAGTGAAAAAAAATAATAAGTCTTCAATGTGAATATCGATCCAAGTTTGGGGATACAAACAAAAAAGCATTAAAGAAAGAAGAAAAAAAATGCTTACATGCATAAATACCCCCAGTTTAAGAAAGGGAAGAAATTCTTTGCAAAAGAATGATTAAAAGTAAGATGAAAATATCATAAGTTTGGGGAGGGGATTAATCGAGAAAAGGATTAAGAAGTTCTAAGTAAAGTGTTAATGGTGTGATTTAAACTTCATATATATATATATATGTATGTATAATTTATATCTCACTTTGACCTTAGCTTTATGTTACAAGTTAAGTAAAGTCTAAAATAGATTCCTAGAAATATGTATTTCTACAGTAGTAGAGTGTAAGTATGAATGGCAAGCTTATGGTAGTGTTATTATTGAATTATGCTGAGATATCATCTTTATGTACTTTCTAAAGTTATTAAGTAAATCTAAGCTTCATTTAAATATTTACTTACTTATTGCACGCACACACACAAGTGGTCATTTATAAGGGAGAATGAATAACCTAATGAATGGTATGTTGAATTATTGAAAGTTGTCTGTTGCATTCTAAAAAGACTTGTGCCATTTGACAGCCTTTCAAACTTTGAATATGGTCATCTAAATTAACCAAGACTTATTTTAGTTTTATGTTATTTTAGAGTCAATAATAAGTCTTAAGTTTGCGGGTATTTAATAGGGGTGTAAATGCACTAATATATATAGTACTCTGAACGGGAGATTTTCTCTAATTTATGAATTTTTGGCTATTTAATTTTTTATTTAATCATAATAGGTGCATGATGGAAAATGTGAGATTTACAAATAAATAGGAGGCAAATCGGATGAGAAACGAAGAAGTTACGCTCAAAATATGAGAGCACCTGAACCCATGGCTAGGCACCGCAACACCTATAGCTGGGCACTACAACCGACCACCCATACCCATTGCGTTCTAGGTCTCAACACTACAGCTCCCATGTGACATATAAAACCCCATCTTTTTAGTCCTATTTCAAATTGGATTCAAAGTCCTTTGACCCTAGGGTTTCCAAAACCTATAAAAGCACTCTTTTATAAGCCAAAACACTGACATTTTGAGAGGAAAAACCTAGAGAAATAATTCAAGTGAAGATTGAGAGAGAAGCAACCTAAGAAGACACCTTGATTAGTTTTTCTTATATTTTCTTATCAATATGTTCTTATTTTTTCTAATATACATGGATTGGTTTAATACTCTTGAGTTTCTGATGAGCTAAATTTGTTTTATCTAGGGTTAAACTTTTTGAATCTAAGTATGTAGTTGGATTTCATTGGTTATTAGTTTATGAACTTAATACCTTACAATTGATTCATTTTATTTGAGTTTAATGCTTTCATTATATTTGGCCTATATTTTGAATGATTGAGGAACCATGATGAACTCAACAAAGGGATTCATATGTTTAGTCTAAGATAGTTTGATGCATGATCATAGGGTAGCAACTATGATTTCCATGTAGGATAGACATATACCTAGATGGCATGTATAACATAATTTAGACCTAGTCTTAATGAATTACATTCGTTTCTGATTACCATAGACATATAGGTTGTTGTTACAATGCGTAATATAGTTATTCAACTATTGATAGAGGCTTACGATGATATTAGAGTCTAACCAATAAATATGTGTTAAGGGATTAGCTAAGAGGTTAATTAATCCAATGAAATACTAAGGGATACGTCTAAAGCCCAAATTTTTATCAATTAGTGAATTCAACTCTTTGATTATTTGCTGTTTAGGTTTAGTTTAATTGATAGAACTAGGTCAATTAATTACGTTTTAGATTTTAATTTTATGAATAAAAGTGAAGTAGATATAATTTTAGTATTTGATTGATGAATTAGATCATATAGTCCCCTTGGGAACGATACTTGAACTTAAAATATTATATTACTTGATATGATAGCGTACGCTTGCGTTTAACTACTAACGCATCCATCAAACTTGCTACTGCAATTAACAATCGATCTCAAAGCACTCTACCAAGTGATACCAAAGCAAATCTAAAAGCAAATATAGAGCAATGTCATGCCATTAACTTAGGAGTGGTAAAATCTTACAAGATAACATAGCTAAACCACCATAATCAAGTGTGAATGAGAAGAAAAATGTGGGATAACAAGAAGAAGTACAATCATATAGATAACCTTTACCTTTTCCTCAAAGGCTAAAAGAGCACCAAGTACAAAAATTGAAAATATATAGCAAAGTAGTCTAGTAAGAGCAGAAATGAAAGATAGACAGCAAAAAAGTTCAGGAAATTATGTAGAAAATAGTGTAAAAACTGGTATACATGTGTAAAAAAATCTTGATACGCAGAAAAGTGACAACTTAGCAGAAAATAACAGTAACAACATGCAGAATTAGCATTACACTCCACTTCTAGCATTCCCATAGAAGTTGCAAAAGAAGAAATTAGATAAGCTGTTTTCTAAATTTCTTGAAATCTTTAAAAAATAAAATATTAATCTTCATTTGACAGATGCCGGGCTACATCCAGTTTATAAAAGCATCCTTTCAAATAAGATAAGAATAGAGGATTATGAGGCTGTAGCATTGACAGAGGTGTGTAGCACTATTCTTCAAAAGAAGCTACCTTCTAAGCTCAAAGATCTTGAGAGATTTACCATATTGTGCTCCATTGGCAATCATGACCTTGGTAAAGCTCTATACGATCTAAGAGCAGGCATTAATCTCATGCCCTTCTCCATCTATAATAAGCTAGGTTTGAAAGAAGGAAAGCCTATTAATGCCATACTTATGCTTGCTGATCGACCTCTCACTTACCCAAAAGGAATAATAGAGGACCTTCTAATAAAAGTGAATAAGTTAATCTTCCCCGTAGATTTTATTTTCTTAGACATAAAAGAAGACAAGGATATCCTTATCATTCTTGGAAGACCCTTCTTAGCCATGGGACGTATGATCATTGATGTTCAAAAAGGGGAGATGACGATGAGGGTGCAAGATGACATAGCGATATTCAAAGTCTTCAAGGAGATTAAGTTACCATTTGAAGTGAAGTCAGTTGCAACATTAATATGGTGTACCCAAATACCAAGAAACTAAAAGATATGGAGATTTTGGATCCTTACATTTGAAAAACGGCGTTAAGGCATAGGATAAAAAAAGAAGAAGAAGAAGGAGCAGCACTATAATGAAAAGATCAAAGAGAATGGTACAATGGAAACATTTTCCCAGTCTATGATTAAAATATTTTGGCGAAGTGTGAGAAGAATGAGGAAAAAGCTACTGCTTAAGTATAGTTACAAAGATATGAAAGCCGAAAGAGAGTTTAACCAGTAAGATCACATAAAAAGCTCTTCTTGGGAAGCAACACAAGGAAATATTTCTTTTTAGATTTGTTTTAGTTTTAGTTATTTTCTTTATATGAATAAAATAACAAGTCAAGAATTCAAAGAAACAACATAAGCATTCGCAAGCGTCGGGAGGTAAGAAAATCGCAGTCACATCTAGGAAAAGACAATAATGAAGCATTGCTTACACTTCATTTACCAGGGAAGAAACACATAACTTGTATTTATTTTGCTGCATGATTTGATCGGTTGTCTTGTGGGTTAAATTGTTTTTTAGTTATTAGTTTTGGTTGGGAAGATGATAATTAGTCTATGATAAAAAATAAAATATTGGTTAAATTTATTTTCACAAGTTTCTAGGAAACAATAGATGGTTGAGATATCTTTTATATCATGAATCGCATACTGAGTTTAACCTTATTGTTGATCACTTATTCTTAAGCACATTGATATTAAGCATGTATTAGTTGAATTTTTTTCTTAGAGTTACTCATGCTTAAGTAGTACACTACAGTCTTGAGGATCAACACTCTAGAATTTACTTGTTTACTGCTTGAGGCAGAATCCTAGGAAACATATGAATAGGAAGATGACATTATGCGATCTTTGGACCGATTGAGCATTTTCTAGCTTGCCTTAGATGTATATTTATCCCTAGTTACCCTTTTTGAGCTTAAATATCAATTTTTTTTTTTATATTTAAACACATTACAAGCCACATGAATTTAAGCTTATTCATCTTAAATATACCCATAACATCATAAACCTTGAGTTTACTTGAAAATATTCTTGAGAAAAAAAAGGTTGTGGTTATGTGTAAAAAAGGGTACTGAAGTGGAAAACAATTAAAACTTGAAGGTACTTATCAATCTAAGTTTAGAGGTACATACTAAAAGTAAAGAAAAGAGAAGAGCTTTAAAGCACAATACCCCCAACTTAAGAAAAAGAAGAAATTCTTTGCAAAATAGTGATTAAAAGAACAATGGAATGTTATAAGTTTAGGGGAGGAGATAAATCAAAGAAGAAGGAATCAAGAGGTTTCTAGGTAAAGTTAAGTGTTCATGGTGTGATTTAAACTTTATATATAGTCTTTTATCCTACTTTAACCTTAGCCTTACATTACAAGTTAAATAAAATCCGAAATAGATTCCTAGACTTGTTTATTTCTACTTTCATGGAGAATAGTATGAACAGCAAGCTTATGGTAATGTTATAATTAAAATATGTCGAGACATCATTTTTATAAACTATATTAAGTTATTGAGTAAATTTATATTTCACTTGACTAAATACTTACTTATTGCACACACGCACAAGTGATCAATTATAAGGGAGAATGAAATACTTGATGAATGGTATGATGAAATGTGGGAAGTCGTTTATTGATTTATGAAAAGATTTGTGCCATTTCTCTAGCCTTTAAGACAATGAGGATGATCATCTAATAACCAAGGCTTGTTTAGTCTATTTTTATATAGAGTCAATAATAAGTTATGATTATTTGTTCATGTTTTGCTCGATGACGAGCAAAGTCTTAAGTTTGGGGCTATTTGATAGGGGCGTAAATGCATTAGAATATTTAGCACTCTGAACTTACATTTTGCTCTAAATTATGAATATTTTGCAATTTAATAATGTTTTTAATTATAAATAGGTGCACAAAAGAAAATGTGATCATTCGGGATAAATGAAAGTTGAAGCGGATGAGAAACGCCGACGTTATGGCAAAAATACAAGACCCCACCAACCAGGCTTGGGCACTGCAACGCCTATAGCAAAAAGTTAGGTGCCGCAGTGCCTATCTGGCCTATACCTCTTTGTATTCCAAGTCTGAGTGCCGCAATGCTCAGCTCTCAGTGTTGCGAAACTCGTACGACATATAAATCCCCAATCTTTTTAGTCCTATTTTGACTTGAATTCAAAGGCCCTCGACCTTAAGGTTTCTGAAAGCTATAAAAGCATTATTTTTAGAGCCAAAACACAGAGTTTAGAAAGGAAAAAAACTTAGAGAAATAATTCACAACACAAATTGAGAGATCAAAGCTAAGAAATTAAGATTCAAGTTTAAAATTAAAGCTTCAAGTCAAGATTGAGATAGATTGGTTTAGTGATGAACTAATATCTTTTGATCTAGGGTTAGACTATTGAATGTAGTATGTAGTTGAATTTTATTAATTCTTAGTATATGAACTTAAAATATATAATTAATTCATTCTATCTTGTGTTTATTGCTTTCATTATATTTTGAATAATTGAGGAACCATGATGAACTCGACGTATGGATTCATGTATTTAGCATAGGATAGTTTGATGCATAATCATAGGATAACAACTATAAGTTTCATGTAGAATAGACATATACCTAGATGGCATATATAGTTTAATTTAGATCTGGTATTAATAAATTACATTCTATTATGATTACCATAGACATATAGGTAATTGTTAGAATGCATAATATAGTCACTCGACCATCGACAGAGGCTTATGATGATATTAAAGTCTAGCCAATCAATTTGTATTAAGGGATTAACTAAGAGGTTAATAAATCTAATTAAATACTAAGGGATGAGTCAAAACCTTATATTATTCTTAATTCATGAATTTAACCCTTTGTTTGCGTTTGATTAATCTTAGGTTTAATTTGATAGTATTAGGTTAAGTAAATTCAATTCATCTTTTGATCTTTTCGGATAAAAGTAAAATAGAAGTAATTTTAGTAATTGATTGCAAAAATAGATAATAGTCCCTGTGGGAACGATACTTGGACTTAAAATCCTATATTACTTGATACGATAGCGTGCGTTTGCGCTTAGCTACTAAAGTATAGATCACCCATCACTTACTATCACTATGCAAGTCATTGTCCGCTAGCAAGGATTGACCGATCAACTCAGTCTCTTATTGTCGTTGCCTTTCTGGTTCTTTATCTCTGCCGATCGCAACAAACTAGTTTGGCCAAACATTCACCATCTGATCAAGATCACTTACTCTCTTTATACCTCTTCTTCACGTGGCACTAAGCAAATCTAAAACTTTCTTTTCCTTCGCTCATCTTGTCGCCATCAACATTATAACATCTAATAAGATGCTATTGGAAATTATGCTAATGTGCTATTTTGATATAGAGTAAACATTTTAATAATAATCATTAATACATAATTATATGGAAAAAAAGCTTGTAACCTTTTCAAACATCGTAGATCTAAAGGAGTTTAGATCTGATCTAAAAGAGTTTAGGTCAGTACTAAAGTTAGCAATTCTAGAGAGTTAGAATCTTGTTTGAAATATAATAAAATCTTAAAGGCCCCAAAAGATAAAGAGAGTCCATATGTCCTATACGTCTCACAAAATGACCTAAAGTACCACTATGTTACCCACCTCAACTAGTCACTAAGCTGAGGAAATTTACAATCTCTTGAGAGGGGAAAAGGTAAGAGGGGGTGAGGTTTTACGGACTTAGTGAGTGGAATAATATAAATAAATGAATAAATAAAAAACATATAGAGATAATAAAATAATAATAAAAATAAACTTCTATACTATCTCAACAAATATGCTATAAATATTTCAAACCCTTGTGAGAATCATTAAGCTCCATTTTTTTCTGATAAATATGGAATTTCTTCAAAATCTATCATAATCCCGTTGATGATTTCATAAATCAGTTTATATGCAATACTTGTCATGGAACGTAAATATTTTTCTAAAATCTTGCAATAAACTAGTACCTAGTGGGAAACCTTATCATATTCAAAATACTTATCGGACGGAGTATTATATGTACTCATCTTTATTTCATCTCATATTCTCGTTCTACACATGTACAGAGCAAAAAAGCCTCTGTGTGTACAGATGAGTCCCAAAATCCTAAATCTCATTCTCTATCTAAAAGGGAAAGGGTACCGTTTAGTGGTTTGAAAAACACTTCTATTTATAAATATAACTCATAGAACAATATCTCATACTTTATACTTAAATCTCATAAATACTTCATACAAATGATTTTTTCGTAACATAGAATAAATACTTAATTTAAATATGGCATAATCCAAGAAGATTAATTCAATAACTGAAACACATGGTTAACTTTAAAAACTATATTCATCATATTTAAAAATATATTCATCATATTTAAAAATATATTTATCATGCTTTTATGCATTTTATAGAAAGGTTCATAATAAATGAATTCTTAAAAATAATAAATAAACTATATATGCGGGTATGTATATAAATACCACTCATAAAAGGTGATGACGCTAATAAAAAATGCGCTCTCAAATATGTCACATACGTGAACCCTCATAAATAAGACAAAATACATAATTATTCACCGAAACAGAAGTTAATACTTGATTTATATTCTAAACAAAAATCTTATAACAAATCAGTAACACAATGAGTTATAACTATACCAACTCATGGAATCGATGCGGAATTTGCGGTTTGGGGTCCAAGTCATTTCGTCTATCTACTACATGTCCTAAAATGAAGAAAATTAATAAATTAGGCAAATAATTAAGTGAAATTTAAATTTACCACAAATCAAAGGGTTAGGGTTTTTCCAAAACTAAAATCTCTCTTTTCTTGAAATCCAACACTACAATATATATATATATATCTAAGGAAAAATATTAAATTAGAGTAATAATCTTGTTCTCAAAAGCTCCAACACACTCTCTTACACTAAATTTCTCTATCTAAAACTTCAAATACCTAAAGCTTCAATTAGAAAAAAATCACAACACTTTAAGGTTGTAAATCAAACTTAAAATATTATCCATAACATAATAACTCAAAATCATACTTAAATAAGCAAAAACATAACTTAATGAAAAATGCCATGGAGCTTACCCCTTCTCTCTTTTGGCAGAATAACTTATTTCTCTTCTCATAATTCTCATTTTTTTTAAACACATTTTCTTATTTAGCAACTTAAAGTGTAAAGGGACTTAGTCTTGAGATTTTCATAAATTGGCTTATTTTATTTAAACATGGCCCATTACATGAATGTTTGGCATATCCCCATAATGGGGTGAACTATAAGGAAATCACTCTATCCCCTAAGGACATAAAAAAGTGAATGACTCGGATATCTTTCTAATGGGGTGAATGACATAGAAATCCATCTTTCTCTAAGGACCTAAAGAGGTGAATGACTTGGATATTCCTCTAATGGGGTGAACAACATGAAAATCCCTATGTCCCCCAAGGACCTAAAGAGGTGAACGAGACAAAAATACGTCTGTCCCATATGGACCTAAATAGGGTGAATGTGACAGGACCCTACCCGAGCCCTTCTTAAGAATCAAGGTGGATCCTATGATGATATGGGACTAATATACTATTTACTTATACATTTGATGCAACGAGGCTACCTACCTCAACTAAAGTGTACACGTGTACTCTAATATACATAAAGATTTATAAATACACAGTCTGAGACACTTATGTAGCTATGCGTATCATGGGCCAACCTCAAAATTGTGAAAACTATATCACAATGCATGAATTCCTATGAGAACCTAGGAAAATAGGAAAAAGGGTGAGCTTGTGGCTCAGTGAGTAGACATAATTAGAAAATATTATAAACTTTATATGTATTGTACACATATAAATCTATAAAATAAAATAATCGTGAAACTATATGCTGAGTTGTCAATAACTTGTACTGAAAATATGAGTTGTCATAAAATCTGTGCTAAAACTAAAATCCTAATATAATACTGGGGATCTGAAAATCTGAAATCATAAACTATCATAAAATCTATTATCAAGTTGAACATATGTAACATAGCTCTAAAAACATGTACTACATATATATTGAAAATCACATAAAACTTATACCCGATAAAAACTGGTATAACTTGGCGGAGTAACTCAAGCACAGGCAGAGTAGGGGAATCTGAGCTAGTTTAACCAGATGGAATGTTGCATCGCTCGAACAGAGCAAACTAAACTGGTCTAACACATGCACAGAGCAACTACACTAAATGGGAGGGTACGCATATGGTGGTTTGAAAACTGCTACTATATAATATCACGACCATAATTATTCTGAAATAATTATTTTTGTACTAAACATAATTATAAACTATACTATGATAATTTCTAAAAGTATTTTTGAATATACTAATTAACATAAATATTTATCTGTCTAAAATAAATAATGGTTAAATCTGATAATATGTAATTAAATCATAAACTGCTGTATTAAAAACATATAAAATATATATATATATAGTTATCCACTCACAAAAGTCCGCTAATTCTGAGTTGGGTTTGGATTCTGAAATCTACCTGTTATCGACACACCTCTTAAACTAATTTCCTAAGGTTTCTCCTTTATTTTTCTCATGGGTTCATTTTTCTTTCTTCTTGCTTCTCTTTTCTCTTTTTTTTTCCTTCTCTTTCTTTTCTTCTTCTTTTTTTTAAAATTATTTTTGCCACTAAACCTTCATAAACAGTTGACACGTGTATTACAATTCTTCCCCCCTTATAAAAATTTCATCCTCGAAATTCATGTACCTCTTTGAAACAAATGTGGATACTGAACTCTCATCTGATCGTCTCACTCCCATGTAGCCTTTTTTACTGTATGATTCCTCCATAGAACTTTAACTAGCAAAATAGTCTTATTACGTAGTACTTATTAGCAGTAGTCCACTTTCTGAATAGGTTCCTTGTCATAAGTCAAGTCTGTCCTCAATTAAACTGGATGTGTAACTAGAATATAAGAAGGGTCAGGCATATACTTCTGCAATATAGAAACATGAAATACATTATAAATGCATGACAACTCAGGCAGTAATACTAAGCGGTACACAACCATACCAACCCTCTTTAGAATCTTATATGGCCCGATATATCTATGCCTGTTTCCAAAAATAAAGCACACTATTCCATGGTGAAATCTGTAAGAAGACTTTGTCTCCTACTGCAAACTAAAACTGTCTACGGCATTTATTTTCATAACTCTTCTGTCTATCTTGAGCTAGCTTGAGTCTGTCTCTGATAATAGTGATCTTCTTACTAATGACCTAGATAGTCTCTGGACCCAGCAATTTCCTTTCTCCAACCTCATCCTAGCAAATTAAAATTCTGCATTTTCTTCTATAAAAAGCCTCATACGGTGCCATTTGAATGCTTGATTGATAACTATTATTATATGCAAACTCCATCAATGGTAAATAATCATCCCAAATACCCTTAAGCTGCAAGATACAATCTCTGAGCATATCCTATAATATTTGTATAGTTCTCTCCGACTGTCCATCTGTCTAAGGATGAAAAGTTGTACTAAAGTTTTGCTTAGTACCTAAGGCTTTCTGTAAGATATGCCAGAATTTAGAAATGAATCGAGGGTCTCTATTTGATATAATGGACACCGGAGCCCCATGTAACCGTACAATCTCACTCACATACAAATGGGTCAACCTATCTAATGAGTATGAAACCTTATAAGGTAGAAAATGAGTAAACTTTGTAAGTCGATCAAGAATCACCCAAATACTATCATGACTACTCCGAGTATGCAGAACCCCAACAGCAAAGTCCATTGTGATATGTTCCAATTTTTATTCAAGAACTGGAAGTGGTTGAGATAATCCTGCTGGCCTTTGATGTTCTACCTTAACCTACTGAAAAATCAGACAGTGAGATAGAAACTCTGCAATCTCTCTTTTCATTCCTTGCTACCAATAATGTTCTCTCAGAGTATGATACATTTTAGTGCTACCAGGATGCATAGCATAAGCTGAGCTTTGAGCTTCTTTTAAAATTACTTCTTTAACTCTGAGTTATTCAAAACACAAAGTCTGTTACCCATAACTAATGTCTCATCAGTTTTCAATGTTAAATTAGTATGCATTCCATTCCTTACTTCTTGCTTAAGTTTAACTAAATTAGGATCCTGATCTTGTATCTTTTGAATCTGACCAATTAATATAGGCTTAACTTAAAAATATGCTAGAAAGACTCCAGACTCATCTACAGACAATTCAACCCCATAGATCTTAATTCAACTAACAATGAAGATAGGTTACCTTTAAATAAGCTATAGAGATAGAAAACTTCCTGCTGAGTACATCTACTACCACATTCGCTTTACCCGGATGATAGTCAATCGTACAGTCATAATCGTTTATTAGCTCTAACCATCTTCATTGTCTCAGATTCAAATATTTCTGTATAAATAAATACTTCAAACTTTTATGATCAGTAAAGATTTGACATGTGATACCATATAAATAATTTCTCCAAATCTTCAAGGCAAATACTACTGCTGCCAATTTTAAATTATAGGTTGGATAATTCAACTTATGCATCTTAAGCTACCTAGAATCATAAGCTATCACCTTACCATACTGCATCAATACACAACCTAATCCCAGTCTAAAAGCATTACTGTAAAGTATAAATCCTTCAGTGCCAGATGGAAGAGTGAGAATAGGAGTTGAAGTCAATCTCTTTTTAAGTTCTTGGAAACTACGTTCACATTCATCAGTCCACATAAACTTTACATTTGTTCTGGTCAACTTTGTAAGTGGTGCAATAATCTTAGAGAAGTCCGTAACAAATAAATCATAAATATGAGGAAGTGGGTACTTGTTACGTATTGTGACTTTATTTAGCTCCTAATAATCAATGCATAGCCTCAAAGTTTTATCCTTCTTTTTAACAAATAGTACTGGTGCTCCCTATAGTGATACACTAGGTCTGATGAAACCTTTATCCACCAATTCTTGTAACTGAGTCTTTAATTCTTTTAACTTTTAGGGGGCCATTCTATATGGTGCTTTGGAGATAGAAGTTGTGCCTGGAACCAAATCAATACCAAAATCAATCTCTTTATCTGGTGGTAAGCTTGGAAGATCTTTAAGAAATACATCTGGAAAATTTCTAACCATCAGAATATCTTTTAATTTAGCCTTATCGACTCTGGTTTCAATAACATGTTTCAGATAGGCTGGACATCATTTTCTGAGCAACCATTTAGCTGTCATAGCAGATATAGCACATGATGGAAGAACTCGTCGCTCTCCACAAAAAATAATATCAGGCTCTCCATGTCTTCTAAATATAACCTCTTTTTGGAAGCAGCTACAATAGCATGATGCTTAGCTAACCAGTCTATCCTAAGTATTGCATCAAAATCATATATATCAAGAGGAATTAAATCTGCTACCATCTCATTACTACCCACTTTGATAACACAACCCCAAAATACATTCTCAACCAATAATGATTCTTCAATAGGTTTGGCTACCATTAAGATATAATTTATAGGTTTTAACACTCTATCCGCATGCACAGCAAAAATATGGGAAATAAAAGAATACGTAGAACCTGGATCAATTAAAATATGGGCCTCTCGACCAAAAATAGGTAGCATACTTATAATAATATTAGGGTAGCTTGTGCCTCTTGTTGAGACAAAGCAAATACAAGTGCCTGGCTACGAGGTCGACCTGGTTGACCTCTCTGTGAATCTCTACTAGCTCCTAAAGCTCTAGGCTATACACCAGTACTAGAGATAGGCTCTCCTATCTTAGATCCTCCATATCTCTAAATATTGTGACTTCTACCTTGAAAACCCTGAGAAGCTGTATTAGCTAACTCTGTAGTGCCTGAAAACCCTCTCATCGTCAGTACATCTCATAACATTAAATATTCGTTCTACTCTGATAAACCATAACTCTGTATCAGCTGGCTCTGTAGTGCTTAAAAAATTCTCTGCCCTCAAACTATGAACACGCTTTATTATGTTCTCTCTTCTGGGTTATCCCTGTGTTTGTCTCTCCACTGCAATTGTAACTAATTGACCCAGTCTATCTATAGATTTCTTTAAGGTATGTCTATCAGGCCATCCCTATGTAGGCTATATCATAGGTTGTGGCACTGGCTGAGGATGTATCTCCTCTATAATAAGATTTGGCTGCGTTTAAGGTATGGGTACAGAGGGAACTGACTTAGCTACTTCCTCTCTAATAGATTCCTCCCTTTAATCTGGTACTAAAGGAGCTCCTAGTTTAGCCACAAGTTTAATGTGAGGTTGGCCACGTAGATGTATGATGAAAATCTATAAAATGCAACAAATCATTAATGACATCTCTAACATACATGTATCATGTACTAGTCTATAGAATCTAAAATCATGCTTTGATACCAAACTGGCAGGATCTGATCCGATCCCTCCTCAAGAATCGAGGCAGATCCTACAATGACATTGGACTAATATACTCTTTACTCATACATTTGATACAATAAGGCTACCCGCCTCAACAAAAGTGTACACATGTACTCTAATATACATAAAGATTTACAAATACACATACTTAGACACTCATGTAGCTATGCATGTCGTGGGTGATGAACACATTAAAATGCATATTTATTAAGAGATTCAATCACCATTATTGTCACTAATTTTAGCATTTTTGTATTTTTCAGCATGAAATAAAGTGTTGTCCTTAAATTATGATTAATGAATGTTATTTGCACAGGTTTATATAAAATGGACGTAACTCTCAATATAGAAATCGAAATGAAGAAATTCATGAACCTGGAGTAACATGACTTAATCTTACACAAACTTGAAGAACAGTTGAAAATCCAAATCCAACATGCCATAGGCCAAAAATTGGGATACAATAGAATTGGGTTACAACTTCCGCTCAATTTAACCCACCTCACGTACTTGAATCGTATTTCACAAAATACGTATCCTATTGGTATGATTCTTGAAGATGTGAGATACTAACACAATTATCAACAGCTATTATGTGATAACAAAGTCCAAATTAGCTATTATCATAGACCAAATTATAATTCAAATTGGTAAAAAGGTTGTTGGCCGAACTCTGACACACCTTTGGCATTTTGCCCATATCTCATTGGATACTCATCCAAGTTGCATGAACCTAGTGGATATGGAAAGAAGAAACAAAATACTACAACTTTGATGTCAGAAAAAAAAGGCTACATCTATCATTTACATTATCAAAAAGGTACTATAATTAGGTAAATTAGTGGTTGGCCTAAATTATTGAAGATTGAAGTCATACTAAACATGTTTCTATTCATTGCCTATATAAGGAAACTCTTAGGATGTTTTCAATACTTGCAAATTCTCTCATATTTCTTCTCTTTAACATGCATTCTAATCTAGGCTAGAGTTCTTAGCAAGGCTAAGAAATGAACTTTTATGTGTAATAAATTTACTTCTATACTTTGATTATTTATCAAGAGCTACAAATGTTTGTAAGTTTGCTTGTGTTTAAACTCTCATCTATTATTTTTTTATAATCTAAAGTTTATAATTATCATGTTTCATATATTTTTAGTCATGTTTTCTTTATGTAATTCTTATTGAATTATAATTGTTATTGGTTACATTATTTTATATGTTAATCTTTTACTGCAATATTATCAATAGATATATTGTCGATCTTAGATAACATGTAAATACAATAATTGTTTGATATTCAAGTTGATCTTTTACTGCAATATTTTCAAAATGATATATTTTCAATCTTAGATAACTTGTATAAAAGAATATGGTTTCTGTTAATGTTTGCAAAGAGTTTAGTCATATCAAATACATGTATTATCAAATGTGTCATATTTTTTATGTATTTCGATTGATTGTTGGGACGTGAAACATTCAATTGAGTTATAAACATTGAATCAAAGTATAGAATAGATTTACAAAGCATAATTGTAATTCTCGAAGCCTTGCTTAAATCCACTTAAACTAATTAGTTAATTTTCTCCTTACTACTGCTTTAATATTTTTACTTCACCAGCCTATTTTTCCAAAAGCTTTCTTGTAGGATCGACACCTCAATCTATACTGTGATAGCTGCATTACATTTTGAGCGTAAATAGTAGGCCAACCTTAAAATTGTGAAGACTGTATCATACTGCATGAATTCATATGACAACCTAGGAAAAATAGGGAAAATCGGAAAAAAGGTAAGCTTGTGGCTCAATGAGTGGACATAGTTATAAAATATTATAAACTTTATATGTATTGTACACGTATAAATCTGTAAAATAAAATAATCATGAAACTATATACTGAGTGGTCAATAACTTGTATTGAAAGTATGAGCTGTCATAAAATCTATACTAAAACAAAAATCATAATATAATACTGGGGATCTAAAAATTTGAAAGCATAAACTATCATAAAATCTATTATCAAGCTGAATATATGTAACATAGCTTTGTAAACATGTACTACATATATATTGAAAATCATACCAAACTTGTACTTGAGAAAAACTGGTCTAACCTGGCAGAGTAACTCATGTATAGGTAGAGGAAGGGATCTGAGCTAGTTTAACCCTGTGGAATGTTGTATCGCTAAGGCAGAGCAAACTAAACTAGTGTAACGCATGCGCAGAGTAACTACACTAAAGGGGAGGATACGTATATGGTGGTTCGAAAACTACTACTATATAATATCACGACCATAATTATTCTGAAATAATTATTTTTGTACTGAACATAGTTATAAGCTATACTATAATAAATTCTAAAAATATTTTTGAATATACTAATTAACATAAATATTTATCTGTCTAAAATAAATTATGACTAAATCTAATAATGTGTAATTAAATCATAAACTACTGTATTAAAAACATATAAAAAAAAATATATAGTTATATATAGTTATCCACTCACAAAAGTGCGCTAATTCTGAGCTGGGTCTGAATTTTGAGATGTACCCACTATCGGCACACCTCCCAAAATGATTTCCTAAAGTTTATCCTTTATTGTTTGTTTCTTTTATTTTTCTTATGGGTTTATTTTTCTTTCTTCTTGCTTCTCTTTTCTCTTTCTTTTTGTTTTCTTTCTTTTCTTTTCTCTTTTTCTTTCTTTTCTGCTTTTATTTATTTTTTATTTTTTTTGCCACTAACCCCTCATAAACTGCTGACACATGTATTATAGAATAACTCGGATATTGCCCTAATAGGGTGAATGAAATGAAAATCACTTTGTCCTCTGAGGTCACATAAGTCATCTTTAAAGGCAACTTAAGTCCTCATTCGAGGTCACATAAGTTCTCACTTAAAGATGAAGACCACTTTATGCTCATGCTGCTTGACTTACTATTCTCTTTCAGCCTATAGTGCTCAAATTGTCAGCATATGATGCTTGAATTATTGTTCTCTTTTAACACATGGTGCTCGAATTATTGTTCTCTTTTAGCCATGGTGTTCAAATTTTACCTCTTTGTGCTAGAATTATTATTATCTTTTAGCATATGATGCTTGGATTATTAACTTATTCCATCCTACGATGCTCGCATTTCAGCTCTTGATGCTCAAATTATTGTTATCTTTCATCCCATAATGCTTAGATTATTAATCTATTCCATCCCATGGCACTGGCATTTCAACTCATGGTGCTCGAATTATTAGTATAAAGCATCTTATAGTGTTCGAATTTTTATTTCTTTTATTTCATTAAGATTATGCTTTTACTTATGGTACTTGACTTTTTATTCTTTTTCAGCATCTAATGATTGACTTCTGGTACCTGACTTATACTTATGAAGTAGCTCAGATTATACTACTACATCATACGGTCCCAATGAAAATTAGCAAAGGAGAATCATACTAACCAATGTATCCATTCCCTACGAAGACATTTAAAAAAGGAAAACTCACTAATTAATGCATCTATTTCCTTACAAAGACATTTACAAATGAGAATTTCACTAACGAATGCATCCATTCCCTTACGAGGATAATGTTATAGGGTAATTTCACTAATTAGTGCATTTATTCCTCTACGAAGACATTTGTAAAAGGAATCCCACTAACTAGTGATTGACATATTTTATACTTATTATTCAGGATTTTGTAAACTTAACATTTGTTCATTTTAAAGTTAATTTTAGGATTTTATGTATTTTATTGTCATTTTGTAGGTTTAAAGTCAATGAAGCTATTTAGGATGAAAATCGAAGAAAAACAAGCAAAATTATCAAATTTAGGCAGAAACTAGGAATCAACGCTACAGTGATAAAATAGTAACTACGACAGTAATCATGAATAGTGATTAGCTATAGTGCTTAGTGCTATGGTGATGGCACAACTAGAAAATTACAGAAAGGGTAGAATTTAAGCGCTTGGCACCAAAAAGCTAGGGCGGGGGCGCCATATGCTAAATATAAAAATTCAAATTTGACTTGTATATGAGATTTGGCCCTAATTTGAAGACATGAGCCTATAAATAGAAGACCAAAAGGTCTATTTCAAGGGAAGAGAAGAGATAGCACAAGAGAAATAGAGTTTTAGAGAGTTAGAGCAACTTTTGGAGGATCAAGAAGTCTGGAAGATTGAAGATAGCTACAAATTAGTTTTATCTCTTCAACTCTTTATCTTTATAGTTTCTATAAATTTTATTATATTTTTATTAATAAGCTCTAGAACTCTTTAGTTCATCATAAAATAATTTCTTTATATAGGATTATAATTTAAACTCAATATATAACTTTAATTAATTTACATGTGTTAGGATGGGCTACCTTAGACCCTATCAGGATGGGCCTATTTATAGTGTTATGCCGAGATCACAAAGCATGGTTTATGATAGATTTGTTCTATTACATAAAGTCCATTCATATGTGTATGACATAATGAAACTATCATATAATTGTGATATAATGTGTTTAGTAAATTTGTGATAAAATTTAAGTGTCAAATAATATCTTACATAGTAGCTGAAGTGCATTAATAGGTGGCAAGGAAAATTGAGTTGTCATATTCGTCGGCTATTGACATGGCACTTACCGTGTGGAAAGTTAGACAAGTGATATGGCAGGTTATAGTAGATGATACAACATAATTACTATCATAATGTTATGATGGAAACCAACACTAAATTTTGATAATTTATTTCAATGATCTTTAACTTTGAATGACTATAAATTAAATTTTTGTTATAATTTTATGACAGAAACTAACACTAAATTATGACATTTTACATCATTACTATTTAGTTTTGAATGGATTTTTAATTATTTTTCTTGTACGGGTACATATATTATAAATTTATATTTCCTGTTAAGTAAACTGTAATTGAATTATAGAATTTCTATTGCTAAAATACTAGATTAATGGATTAAATATCATTACTCATAGTCTAATTACATCTATAAATAATACTTTGTTTACAATAAATAGTAATCAACTACCATTCATTTATTATTAATGTTCTTTTACATTAACATTGTTTCTTAAATCTAACTTAGTACAAACCTAACAAACAATCTTCAAGATATTTAAACATTAAGTACTTTAAGTCCATCAACCAAGTTTAGTAAACAAAAAATGCTCAACCCCACCATCAACCAACAACTTAAATATTCTCTTTAAACCCTTGAAGTGATCATATGAAAAGATAATAATATAAATATATTAATGAAACTAATAATTATAAATAAAACATTATGGTATTTGTGCTAGAAAATACCTGAGCTTGCTAGTAATGAAGCTTATCCACTCTAGGCAGACATAATCAATGTCTTCTTCTGTGTAAGTTTCTTTTCCACAAAACTGTTGTAAATAATAAAATTATAAGTATACAATAGTTTAAATTGTAAGCATTCAATCCACGGTAAGTAAGTAGATAGCTAGCCCTATGAATTATAAAGAAATAACTTATATTTTCCTTTAAAATAATTTCATCATTTATTATATCCCTCTTGTAGGCCATGACAAAATATCCACATTCTATACTGCCTTCTTGAATGGGTACATGCACAATAGTATTGTATATAAACTTGTCTTTTAATTAAACAAGCATATTAACAATTGTACTATGTGTTACCTACATTGAAATTCACTTCATAATAGGTTTCTTAGTCTGGCTTCGTTGTTGGGTTAAAATTATTATAAAGGCATTACATGGAAGAAAATAAGATTATTGTCAATATTTAGCACATTGAAAAAAATTGCCTAATAATAAGAAAATGGCCACTTGTTAACAATTAATTTCAAGTCCTGATGTGGACTCTGTCCTAAGGGGTCATATAATATATTGATTTTTGGGACAAGTCAATTGCCATGAGGACCTAATGAAGCTAATTTAAAGAATACATTAGTAAAAACAATGATGAATATAGGTTAAATTAAAGTATGAAATAATAGATTTTACTTGAGATTGTATAGCATAAGAATCAATTGACCATGTTGAGAAGACTTTAAGCGGTCGACAACGTGCCGAGTTTGACCATTATGCACTCTTCTTATATCTGGCCTTCCAACTAGAGACATTGATGCTGGATTGATGATGGAAAATTGGGTGGTCAAGTTGAATCTCTTTATATTTTCAAATAAATACTTGTTCCATATGAAGAAATAGTAAGAAAAATAATGTCCATAACATAATTGAATATAAAAATCATTACAAAACTTTAAGGTTAAAATTGTTCTTACATTATATGCATTGTACAGAGAAATAGTAAAAGAGCCTAATTCCCTAGTGTCATCAACATGATACAATCATCTCTCAGAATCCAAGTACTTGACTGAAATCCAAAGATTTCCTCTTTAAAGACAATTTTTGTGGCTCTTATGGCAAGAGTCTGGCCCACCAACTTGGTAAAAGGTTCAAGCTCATGATATCTTTTAAATGCTAAGGCCTTGCTTCTTTAATATTCCTCCTAATTTTTATAGGATCACATATAAGGTGTCAAATACTCGATCTTACCATCTTTTAAAGTGCTTCCCATGAAATAGAGGAATTTTAATAGCCTCATATAGTAATTTAGGGACATCCAATAATGAAAAATCACTGGTTGCATCCATAGATAAATAGTTTTAAGATTGTTCATGAAATTGGGTATATGGATACAACTTTGATAGATGTCAAGGTGTGCAACTATACTATTCTTAAAATTATTTCTATCCCCACAATGATGATAATCAAGTGTAAAAGGGTTTTATGGTAGTATAATTTTCAGGATTCAATGATAATTTAAAATTACAAGAGTCCACACTAAATGCAATTTCCTTGGATAATAAGTAAGAACTTTGAAGAAGGAGTTAATGATTAAAGAAATTTGTGAATAAAAAAGAAGGAGATTTTATTCCTTCTTCCAAATGGGATGTTCTTGCAAGATATAGAGAGGAGATATCTCTTTGAAGAGACATAAAACCTCTTCAAAAAGTCACCAATCTTTGAGGAAGATTGGTGACTCTTCCAAGAGTCACATCTCCAGCTCTCGACGTTGCGATGCTTAAAAATAATGCTATGACGCTCAATATAAAAGAGGGAAGATACTATCGGGCACTGCAATGCCTAATCTCTAGCATCGCCATGCTCGAGATTGAGTGCCCTCTTTTTTCCTTCTTTTATATTGAGTTCCTTCTCTCTTCTTCTCTATTCTTTCCCTTTATTCTATGCTTTTGAAATATATTAATTTATTTGAAAAACTTTTATAAATTCCAACAACACTCATTATCTTTTTTTTTAATCTAGTAACTTGCTGGATTCATCTCAATGAATTTTATTTTTTATTTTTTAACTTAATTGAGATTTTTAATTATTGAGATAACTTTATTACCAAATAATTTTGAGTATTCCATCAATCCAAATCAAGGGTTTGTTTTATAACTTTTTGATGGGCACTACTCTTACAGGTGCCAAACTTTGTTCTTTGTCTCCTTTTCCTATATAAAAATGTATTTGAACTTGATCTTCTTTCATAAACTTTTTCCTTGTTTCTCTACTTTTGAGATATATGTTGGCTTTGATATAACCAAGACTTCAACTTTTATCTTTGACTCCAATTTTTCAACTTGATTTTGATATCACTTATTAGTATTTTATCTTTTATAACATGTTTAGAAAATATAGTAGAAGCACATTAAGCATCAAGATTAATGAAAGAACATAAGAAATTTGACGTGGTTCATTCTAATTTGGGCTACATTCATGGATGAGAGAATAATCCACTATAATTTTATAACATCAAATGCAAGAATACTCTTAAGTAAATTTTATATGACCACTCATATAATTTATCTCCTTTATTTCCTTTATTGACTCTTACCTTTTTATATAAGAAGTGATATATAATTTCTTATTGATCTTGTATTCTGAATTATGTTATAATTAAGAATGTATTTCAAATGAACAAGTGAAAAAATAAGTATTAGAGTATAAAGAAATAGTCAAGAAGAGAAAGATGATCGAAAGGGAAGCACCCAAGCCGTAGAAGGCTTGAGCACTGATGCGATATTTCTATATCTTATAACTAAGTGCAAGTATACACTATCGTATGCAAGTAATAAAGGGACTAATTAGTCGGATGTCGAACCCACAGGGATAATTTCTTCTTTTAAACCAATTACTAAAATTATGTCTTCCTGATAATTATCCAGAAAAATAAAAATCTAAGAATGAATGTAGAAAATATAAAAGCAAAAACACAATGCAAAGAGATGTAAGTGATAGCAATATAGAGAAAACATAGGATTAATACTATCCCTCAATATGCTTTTTAATGATTAATCTTCTAATATTTAACTCACTTAGTCTTTGTTATTGATCAAGACACTAATGTATTCACAAGCCTCTTTCAAGGTCATGCAAGTATACCTTAATTTACTAAATACCTATATTCCTATGGTACTTGTAATAAATTAAGATTCATTAAGATTAGGTCTTATTGATCATACATGCCAATTAGGTATATTCCTATCCTAAATTGAAACTTACATATGCAACATTTAATGTTACTCTATAATCATGCATCAAATTACCTAGGTCTAAATATATTGATTCCTCTTCTGAGTTTATCAACATATTACCAACTCATTCACCATATATTGGTCAGATATATTGAAGCATTAAACACAAGTAATTTAAATAATAAAGGACTAAGTTTATTAAATACTAAAAGATATGGCAATTTAAGCGCACATATTGAGTTCAAATATTAACCCTAGAAAATAAATTAGTTCATAGTTACAAGAGAATCACAGTAATAAAAATAAAAATAAAACATGATACAATCAATCGCAAACCGATGTAGACGTCGAATTGCTCTTGATTGATGTTGCTCTAGACTCTTGGTGCTCTTGAACTGCTCTAAGCTCTCTTTAGGTTGATCTAGGTTCTTCTTTGGTCTCTTTTACGTTTGGGGTCGAGTGGCCTTTTATAGGGTTTGATTTGAATTTGAAAAACTCAATTCTGGTCGCACTAGGATTCGCGCTACCGCTGGCGCGCTATGCAGTTGTCGCTGGGGCACTGCATGAAAACGGCTTCATCGCTGGGGCGGTGAGCTGATAGTGCTGGGGCTCTGACTTGTTGCTGGCGCGATGAAGGTATGGCGCTGGGGGTGCCATATGCGACTTCAACAGGTCGTATTTCTTATTTTGATCACTATTACAGCGCTAGGGCGATAATCCTCTTGGCGCTCGGGCGATGGACACATACTTTGAAAGCTTTACATTTTAGTCCCTATTTTTGCTCCTTTTGCATTCTTTCTTTAAATTTCGTTCAAGTCCCTATAAATAACAATAAAACACATAAATAACAATCTATTATCATAAAACCATAAAATATCAATAATAAAAACATGAGAAAATATATGACAAATTTGCCTTTATCAAGCACTACGATGCTGGGCTCAGCGTATTGGCGCTTCAGCTTTAAGGTTGAACGACGCAGCGCTGGCTTCTGTGTGCCGCATTGCCCAGTTGGGCAAATGCCCAATGATGCCGTTGGGCATTGCGATGCTATGGATGAGCATCACGGTGCTTAAAGCTGAGCTAGTGACCCTCCAAAGAGTCACCTATCCCTTGCATATGATGTGGCCGTTCAAAAAGATGTTATATCTCTCCAAAGAGATACATACAACTCTATAAATACTACAGGCACATTTGAAACAAAATAATTAATTTCTCTTCTCAATCTTTGATTCAAGTTTCTCTTTTATCAACCACTTTCTGAATTTAAACACTTATAGTCTAAAGAAAGTATTTGGTGTGCACTTAATACTTTCTCTTAAATCATTGAATCGTGGAACTATTCTAGTAACAAATCTATTTGCATATTTGATTATAATCAAAGTAAGGGTAGAAATAATTTAAAGACAGTGCATTGCACGCTTTGATTTCAAAATTTATTTACTTGTATCCTATTGTATATTTCTTATAATACAAAATCAATTTTCAACTCTACTTTTAATAAAATAAATTTTACAAGAAAATCACTAATATAAAATCTCTTAAATCAACTCAAATAAAATAATTTAAATATTTTCTAAATAAATTAGATTTACCAACAAGTTGTTATAAGAGCCCAAAATTTACCCCAAAAAAAAAAAAAAATCAATGCATAATCAATATGTTAAAGTTGACAATTTTGACAGAGTTGTTGACTTAATAATAAAATACGAACGTCGACATAAGAACTTTCTCGTGATAGCACAAGTAGACTCTTGTGTTATATATATAGATTTCATACTCCAAACAGCAAAGCACAAAAAAGTAAGCAAATAAATCGATCGGAAAAAAAAGGGATGCAAATGGTTCTTTTCGCAGAAACTCAATCGAAACCGGACAAACTAGAAGAAGAAGAATTAGAGACCTTTTTACAAGTGCTCTAACCGTCAAAGGGAATAGCGCTACCATTGATCATGTAAGCGGTACTGGAGCTAGCGTTTTTGTAATTGTAGCCAAAGCAGGCCCAAAGGCCAATCTCTCCGCAGCAGACATTACAGCCCAGTTGCCAACTCGAAACGCCAATGGAGTAACAATGCTCGAGCGGATTCTTAGGCTTCTGGCCAGCCACCGTGTGCTTAATTGCTCCGATGTTTTGGGTGGACACAGGCTGAATAGCACTGCTCCTTTAGCCAAATACTTTGTGCCTAATCAAAATGTCGCGTCACTGAGTTCCCTCATGGCCATCACTTAACATAAGGTCGACATTGAGAGTAGGTTTGTCTAGGTCCCTTCTTCATTTGAAGAAATTAATTATAAGCCTGACAAATTATTCTAATTTAATCCAATTACTTAGTGTCTATATTTTTTCATACAGTAGTATCTTTTTGGAATACCTTTTTAGGTTTCAACTGAAAGGTGCAATACTTGAAGGGTGAGTTCCATTCGATAAAGCTCATGGAATGGCACCAATCCCTGGTTTAGTGAGTCTTTCAATATACCAATCTTTGGGTACAGTAATGCAGTTGTTAAAAATAAAGATTTTGTATTCTTAAAAATATATCTAATTTTAAAAAGTTTAGAAATAAAAATTTAAAATAAAAAAATTTTAAATGTTTGTAATAATGTAAAAATATCTAGCATAGTTTATAATTGTCTAAAAATCTGAGGTAGTAGTTGATAATGTGTGGTCCATGTGAAGAAGTGAAACTGTGGGGTTATAAGCTGATAGCAACTTCTGTTACACCAAGTATAAATAGGAGCAAGTGTATTGTAGTGAAGGCAAGAAAAAATAATAAAGAAATTTTTGGTAAATGTCTAAACTTTTTTATAATTATTATTTTTACCATGGTTAACTTTTTCATTTTTTTTATGGCCAAAAACTCAAAAATTGAACACTTTTACCATTAAATTATATTTACTCAACATTATCACAATCGATTCTAAATTTAAAAAATACCAAACCTCTAATAAAAGACACATGCATATCTCATCAAAGATCCAATCAAGTGGATCGAAAATCTCGACAAATTAATGATACACATATGTTGAAAATAAAAATATATTTGCAATATGTATGTTTAAAATGATTATATTGCATAAAAAGAGTAAAAATAATTAAAAATGGGTATAAAAAATGAAATGTGGTGCGAAATTAGAGAAACAAGGGACGGTGTGCTGCTACAGCTCTTAGTGTGCTTGGTGCGCACCAAGCGTATGTGTCAAGTGCTTGGTTAGCGCGCTTGGCGCGCCAAGCATGCTAAGCACATGCTTATGCTATTTTTAAGCTATTTTTCTTGTTCTATTCATAATTTTTATATTTTTTCTTTTGTTATAGATATCATGGGTTTATTTCAACTATTATATGCTTAAGGGGAAGGTGGGGAGAGTTTTAGTGATGATGTTGAGAGATACATTAGATTTCAAAATATTGGCATATTGGTTCCGAAAATTATAAAACACAAAGCATTGTGAGAAAAGTTTGTCATATAATTGGAGTTGACTTGGTGCAGTATAAAGTGACTATCAGAATTGAGGTTTATTCAAATGCTATGAAGTTAAGAACAATTTCATTTGAAAGTGATGACGATGTGTCTTTTAGTTGGGCCTACATAAAATTTATTTGAAACCTCTATGTGTAACACTGGATTTTGAGCTCCCATATGTAAAAATAATGCAAAAGCGTCTATTTAGTAGAAACAAGTCTACTCTAATCTATTCATAACCACAATCGATGGCAACTGAGTTAATAGTATAAACTCAATAATTCCAATACTTGTGTTTCCACCAAACCCTCTAAATGATTATCATTATTCTCCCTCAATGTTCAACGAAGACCCAATTTACATATTTTATTTATGCTCTCAATGTTATTTTTCATAAGGTTAATCATCAAAAAGTAAAAAAAATAAAGAAATAGGAGCAAAAGCAACCGAAGTAGATCCAAAAAGCCCAAGGAGTTGAGAAAAGTGATGAACCCCCCAGCTTTTTCATTATTCAAATGCTCTAGCATTCATAGGAGATGATGAACATCATGACTATATGATTTTTGAACGCCAGAGTGGAAATTTCAGAGCAACCAATTCTCCTACGCTCCAATAGAATGTCACAGCACTTAGAACTCCTCCGCATTGAAGATTTAAATTTTGCGGCGTTAGGGCAACATTTTGGAGAATCCATTCGCTTTCAAGGCAGAACATCACGGCTTTGGGAATATTGCTGCACCACATAAAAGTCCACTTTTTGCGCTCTTAAGTTGGCTTGGCTAACCCCCTAACCTAACCCTAACCCAATCCTAACCTATTTTCTTAATCCCAACTCACCTCTAACCTAGAAATTATCCTACATTGGGCAAAAAAAATAAATTTAAAGTTATTTTGAAGAGGGATTATATAAGATTAAGAGCACATTAGCTAATTATTGGAGAATTCAACTAACATCAAGGTTAAGTATAAATCATATTGTCTTCATAATATTTAGTTTGATTGGGTTGTATCATGATTATTATTGTATTAAGCCATAAAACTCTTATCATGTTGATTTAATTTTATTATCTAGGATTATAGTTTTAAACTCAATATGTGTACTTGGTTTATTTGATCCTATTATTATGTACTTAGTTTATTATTCAAATTGTTTGTTATTAATACTTTCAATATACTGGACTAGTGATTGAATGTTAGGAAACATTAAGATAGAGTTGAAAATGGTATCTTAGTGTTAATGTAGGACAAATTGATAAAAGATCATAATGTAGGTAATTGATAGTAATGAATGTATGGTCAATACAAGTTGATCGTAATAAATCTTGATTTATTCTCATTATTATAGGTATATATGTAATTGATAGATTGAGGTATACTCGTTTAACTATCAAAAGATGCTTGTGAGGCGTTTCGTGTTTTGACAAATAATTCGAACTAATGGATTAATAATTGGAATAACAAAGTCGTATTGAGGGATAACTATAGTTTTAGATACTCTTAATATAGTGATTATATATTTTATTGCTAGCACAATTAGGATTGATTAGTATTATTATTGTTTTGTTTAGTTAAACAACTATTAAATTAATTGCCTGAATAAAGCCAATGAGAAACAATTTTAGTAATTAGAATCTACTCATTCTGTATTACTTGTTCATAATAGCGTACACTTATACTTAAAAATTGTACAATAAATTTTCAGCACCGTTGTTAGGGAATTTAACTTATTTTGTCCAATACTAATATTATAGCTTACTTTTAATTAAGCTATAAATTGCGCAGTTACTTTTCATTTGTTTTAATTATATTTTTCAGTTTTGTTTGATTCATTCTTAATGGGTGAGCAAAAACAGGCTGAAACATAAAGATTATTGTGAGATTTTGTTGTACTACTAGTAGGTGATATATAGTTTAGTATTTGAAAACCTTCCATAGATGTCGATTACTTTGAAATCCAGTCGGAGATAATTCAATTGTTGAAAGCTTCAGTACAATTCAATGGATTACCAAACAACGATCCAAATAAGTAAATTGTAAATTTTTTAAAAATTTGTGTTCTATGTAAATACAATGGGATGATCCATACCTCTTCAAATATTGCCTTGACCAAATCATAAGACGATGTGTGCTTGATAATAAAATTCAAGATGTCATTTCCTTTTGTCATTCTAAAGCTAGTGGTGGTCATTTTTCTTCAAAGAAAACTGCAACAAAAATTTTACAATGTGGATTTTACTGGCCCACCCATTTCAAAGATACCCACAAGTTTTGCAAAATTTATGAACAAAATCAAAAGTTAAGAAGTATAACTCATAGGAACATAATGCCATTAAACCCAATTTTAGTGATTGAACTCTTTGATTGTTCGGGCATTGATTTTATAGGTCCACTTCCTTCTTCTTTTGGATACATTTATATCTTGGTGGCTGCTGAGTATGTTTCCAAATGAGTTGAGGCAATCCCCTATAAAAATAATGATCATAAAATAGTTTTGAAGTTTCTAAAAAATAAATTTTTGACAAGGTTTAGAATTCCTAGAGCAATTATAAGTGATGAAGGTTCGCACTTTTATAACAAACCTTTTGAATTGTTGATGAAAAAAATATGGAATCACACACAAAGTGTCTACACCTTACCATCCATAAACATCTAGACAAGTCGAGCTTGCTAATAGGGAAATCAAATGAATTTTAGAAAAAACTGTAAACCCAGATAAAAAAGATTGGTTTTTATGACTTAATGATGCACTTTGGGCTTATCTTACTGCTTTTAAATCACTAATTGGTATGTCCCCCTATAGGCTTATTTTTGAAAACCTTGTCATTTACCTATAGAATTGGAATATAAAGCTTTTTGGGCTATCAAAATGATTAAATTTGACTTAGATAAAGCTAGTCCACTAAGAAAACTTCAGTTAAATGAATTAGAGGAAATCAGGAATGATGCTTATGAAAACTCTAGGATCTGCAAAGAGAAAATCAAGACATTTCATGACAAACACATTGTTAGAAAAACCTTTGAACCTTTATAGAAAGTTCTCTTGTATAATTCAAGATTACACTTGTTTCTTGGAAAACTTCGTTCTCGATGTTTTGAACCTTTCGTTGTCAAAAAATGTTTTTTCTCATGGAGCTATTGAAATTAAAAATCCAAAAAATGGAAATATTTTAAATTCAATGGACAACGATTGAAGAACTATAAAGAGAGGGTAGACAACTTTATATGTCTTGAGAAAATCTGACATGCGGATCCTATCTATCATGCTTGATCGGGTTCTATTTATCAATACCATATTTCATGTTTTGAATTTTCTTTATTTTTATTTTGTTTGTTATTTTCTCTTATTTGTGAGTTATTTTCTTTTTTATATTTTTATTTCCCGGTTAAGTGGCAGATAACGGTACTCTGTGATATTTTAAGTTGGTTTTGCCAATTTATCATAATTACTGACACCTTTTTCTTCTCCTTCTTTTTTAAAACAAATGGATGACATTTTAAAAATTTTGAAAAAATATTTTCCCTCATTGTCTCAACTTGCCTTAATGAAGAATTACCAAGCAAGATATGAAAGATTAAGGTTATTAATGATTATGAATATACTTGCTAATGTACATTGGTTAATTGAAGCCCACGTCTGATTAACAGGCGAGTTTTTAGACTCATTAATTTCTTACATGCTTAGCTTAGGTAAAAGTTTTTTTTGTAAAAAACGCAAAGATAAAAAAGATTAGGTATTTGTTACAAGTGTGCACGTACGACTTGTAACGCAAGATGCTGCAGTTTAGGAATGGTATTTGTAAATCGCGAAGATAAAATTAGATTCATTAGGGATGACCTGAGTAAGGAGTCTTTAGATGATATTCTAATGAATCTTGAGATGCATCCCAGTGGATATGTGCATATTGCGATTCGTGATTTATGAAAATTATTCCTAAAGGAACGTGAGCGATACAGTCTTGGGAATCTGACTCTAAAAGACCCTATTTGCCAATTTATAAGAAAATTAGATGAAAAGCCTATCCTAAACCTATAGAGGGCGTTTAAGCCATTTTTGGACATAAAACCAGAGGAAGATATGAGTCATAATCACAACTACTTATACATATTTACTATAAATGTTAATTTTAAAAATGTTTCATTTCAACTTTAAATGTCTTCTCCAATAATAACCAACCACCCATAGCCGACTTTGATTTTGAAAAATTTCATGTAAAGTTTACACTCATCCAATAACAAGCAACCACCAATTCAAATTTTACATTGCAACACCTTTTTTTTGCTCTATAAATATATTGAATTATTTTGGCATCTTTATACCTACTTACAATTATTTAAGGGTTAGGGAGAATGTAACAATGGTAGAAAAATCAACCCGAAAATTCACAAAAATTTGTGTCTTTTGTGGATCTAGCCCTGAAAAAAATAAGAGAGTTTGTAGAACCAGTAGAAACCCTTGGTAAGGTGTTAGCTGAGTGAAAAATTCATTTAGTATATTAGAGAGGTAGTAGTGGATTAATGGTATGTGTAGCAGCAGCTGCATATAATAAAGGCAGTTGAGTTTTGGGTATCATACCAAAAGGTTTAGCTGTTGGAAATATTGTAGGAAAAATAATTGAGGATGAGTTACATGTATCATCAATGCATGAATAAGTCTCTAATGCTTAGGAATGTTGATGCCTTTATAGCTCTACTAGAAAGTTTCGGAACTCTGGAAGAAAATTTTCAAATTACCTCATGGACTTAATTGTAAGGCCACCAAAAACCTATTGGTTTGTTAAATGTTGGCGATTTTTATAATGAGTTGTTATCTTTTCTTGACTATGCAGTGGAAAAATAATTCATCTCATCTGTGGCACGACAAATCCTTATTTCTGCTTCAACTATTGATCAGTTGCTCGATGAATTGCAAACTTTCATACCTCTATGTGATCCAATAATGCGTCAGATAGATTCGTATCTTTATGACAATGAGAAGAAATGCAAGATAGATTTGACTCTCTGTTTGTAATCTCTTTACTTTGATTTCTTTTTTCATATTTTGTGTAGTTTGTTTTATTTTGTTGCAGGTTTTTCTTTTCAATAAAGATGTTTCAGGTGATATCTTCTATACTATACTCTTACTGTATTTTGACATTGAGAATAATGTCTCGATCTAGTTTGAAAGAGAGATAGTTCACATATGATGTGAAATTTTTTTTTTTGTTATCATTTTGTTATTTTCCAAAAAATAAATTTTTGACATCTAGCATCATAAATGGCATGAGTAAAGGGTTTATTTTTGGACTCTTGAGATGTATTCTAACCCTTTTGTTATTTTTATTTCATGTATATGTGTTCTTAGTAATTCTTGTGTAAACAAGTTCGATTTTCTATCGAGGTATAATTTCAAAATTATTTGGTTTTAGTCACTTTTTCTATCTAGGTTACTAAAGAGTAGCTTCTGAAATTATTTTTTAAGCACAATACTAAGCTTTGTGGTAAGATGGACGATCCAATGTATATAGCCAAGAGATTTTCCATGTTTAAGTATACATTTGTTTTAATCTCACACATTTTTTGTAAGTGAATGGAGAGATTTGAGAAAATAGCGTTTGAACTTTCATTGATTTTTTGAATTGGTTAATTTTTGTTTGGAGTGACATTATTCAGCTAAAGTAATGATTTGATTGTCTAGCCAAAGGATGAGTCGAATTTATTAAAAATAATTTGGTGAGAAGTAATTCTTATTTTGTAATGTTTTCTGATGTTCTTGATATGGTAAAAAAAAAAAAGAATCACTTTAGTTCAATAAACGTTTTCGTTCAATGTTAGAAGGGAAAAGTGTAAAAGAACAAAGAGAGAGAGAGAGAGAGAGAGAGAGAGAGAGATTCAATCTATTACAATAAAGTCTTTATTTGCAAAGATAAAAGTCTTCAGGAAATAATGTTTCTCACCGGGCTCTATTTGTAATATTCGTGATTGAGGTCCTAAAAGCTAGCACGTGGCAAAAATTGTGTAACTCTAAACAAATCATTTTTCTATCTTTGGTTCAATGTTAGTTTGTTTGTCTATCCTTAAATGCAACCTTTTCTTGAGCGCTTATCTGTTTTCCAACTCCACTAGTGAAACCTTAACTCTTTAAACAGTTTTTCACCCGTGAGGGTATAGAGTTGAGGTTTTTACATGAAGAAAATTTTCGAGGCTATATATTTTGTGGTTTGTGGTAAGAAGGTTATGGCTTAGTTCACACATGCACAATTTTGGAAGTTATAAAATAACCTTGATAGAAATTGTAATCTTGAACGGACATTTTGTTTGAAATGTTTAGATAGTTATTTCTTTTAAATTATTTACGCTTGAATTGCTAGGGACTAGCAATAAATTAGTTGAGAGATGAACACTTAAAATTATCAATTTAATAAAGATTTTTCAGTATCATTTTGCACCATTAGTGTTATTAATCTTCCTAATTTGAGCATATTTTCAGTATTGTATCTAAATAAGTTTTTAACTGTTTTCATGTAAGTTCGGTAAATTGGATATAACTTTCTACCTAAAAATTCAATTGAAGTAATTCTTAAACCTATGGAGCGCTAATTGCTTGTAAAACAAAATTAGATTTCACACACAATTTGTAATTCTAACGTTTTAAGGGTGAAAAATGGCTTTGAAGGGGACCTATCTGCAGTGCAGACCCAGTCTAATCAGACATTAGTATTTAGACCATATCTCACAAAATAAGAACCCAATTGATATGATTCAAGAATCCACAGAATGATATTCCAATGATTTACAAATTAGTAGTTGAGCAAAAAGTCCAATTCGGCCATCTTACTAGTCAAACAAGTATTACAAGCTCAGTATAAAGTTTGGTAGTAAAAAATGTTAAATATTTGGTCACACGTGAATAGTACCATAAATTTTCCTATTTAAGGACACCCTTGGTTGAAGGGGAGGTATCTTCTGTCATTTTATAATCTTTAGTTCAATTTTCATTTGCATTCTATTTTTCTAAGCTATGTTGTTATAATTCCTAGCTAAGGTTAGGAGTGAAACACTTAATATAGATGTAGTTTTGTCACTTTGATCCTACTTTCATATTTGTGTTCAAATGATTTGATTCACCATTTTTGAAAGTTGTTTTGGTTTTTTTGAAACCTTGATTTTTTGTAAACTAAGGGCACAAAGAATGCTTGGAAAAATCCTCTACATATCAGCAATATATTTTTACAAATGATGTTTTCCATCAATTGAAATCATTTTTTCAAGTGAGTAAAAGGATCAAAGGAACTCTACTACAACCCAAGTAAGTGTGGATATCTAATGCCTTAGTGTTCTTTTAAATTGATTTCTTAATTTACACTTGGTAATCTTTTCTTTTAAAATCAACCATTATTCTTCATCTTTGGGTACAAACTTTATTCCTCTTGGACATTGACAAAAGCAATCTTTGCTCTTAGTGATCACTCCCTGTGGATACGATACTCAAACTCATGAATAAATACTATAATTAAGATAATCTACACCTGAGTAATACAATATTTAAGTTGTAGCAGTCACCTTTCATGTTATAATGATGTACATGTCAGCAAAGCCTAGTCACACCCTATGTCACTATAGGGCCTATCAGAAGACTAGTTAAAGGCTATATAGCATAAACTGGATAGAAGAATAAGGTTTTTAGGAATGAAAGCCTAAGAGACCACTACAAATTCTATATATTAGCACTTGACAGGTTCCTATTCTCTTACTGATGAAGGATGAGTTTTGTCTAGAGTTAGTGAATTGTATCAACACTACACTTGCTAGAACTCAAGTGACAGCACCTACAACCCATCTAACCCCAAGACTAATTCTCCTAAAAAGTAGCCAATCCTAGTATACTTTGTACTCTAAGTTTTAGGGGAATATAATTACCAAAAAATCTCATCTTGTTTCTTTAAACTACCTTTATAAAATATGGGACTCTATATTAATGTGCTATCGTACCTTGAGGGGAATTTACCAAGCTAATTCCCTCTACTCTTAAGATTTATCTCTCATTTTAAATTTGAGTAAGCCAAGTTTTGGACTAAGAACACTAGCTCAGTAAGAAAACACTTTCTCCGCCTTTTCCAAATTCTCTCTAGGGAAAAAACCTTAGAGAATGCATCACCATTGAGTCATCATCTTACTTGAGCGCCATAGGGTCATTGCCAACCACCCAGCAGGCCCTTACCTCTAACTTAGTTATTTTATATATATATATATATATTTTGTAGGGCTCTACTGCTTAATCTAAAGAATAACCAGCCCTTTATAATTTCCCTACTTAGTCTCTGTTCTCAATTCCCTAGCATTTAGTCTAAGTCTAACTCTTGACATCATCGGGCTCAACAACTCGATTTTCCCTTCACTCAATAAATTCTTAAGTATTTAGGGTGGCCTCGATAGGCTTAACCAAAATTTTCCCAAAACATTTTATTTTTTGAATTTTAATAAGAAATTAACAAGATTTAAATACTAGAAAAAAAATTTCTCTCTACTATATCTTGCATATCTCTCCTTATTTGATAAAATCAATTTTTTTTTTAAGAAAGGACTTAATTTTAAAAGTTAAATTATCTTAAAGAAATATTTATTTCCCAATTGTTTAGAGTTGGTATGTTCATTTATTACTAACATATATTTTTCCTTAAGAAATGATAAACATGTAGTAACAATTTATTTTAAGAAAAATTTTAAAATAATTAACATTTATTATGTAGAAGTGTAATTTAAAAAACAATATTATATGTTACACTAATAACCATTCAAGATAACGTAAAACTTAAGTAAGGAGTTTACTTTCATTAAAAGAAGATTAAAGTTAGAGATCAATTTATTTTTTTGATCTAATGGTTATTAATAGTCGAGACATTAATGCCCATAATCTAAACTTTTTGAAAAAAAAAAGTGGTGGAAATGAATTTGTTAAAAAAATTGGAGTTTAAGTATTTTCACTCTAAATGATAATAACAGAAGATGACCTTTATTCAAATATTAAATATTTAGTCTATTTAAAATTAATAATAATAATAATACTAAGACTATAAACAAAAAGTAACACAAATGAAAATATTCTAATTAACTTTTTAAATTCCCCCCCCCCCCCCCCCCCCCCCCCCCCCCCCCCCCACGCCCAAACTCAAAACGAGAAAAGCAACTTGTGTTTATTAAACTAAAAAGCAAATGAAAAGACAAATAATTAACTTAAAAAACACGCGTGAGAAAGTTGCTATCTAAGAGAGGCGATCAATGTTGAAGACTGATAATGTATTTGAAAGGTGATAAGTGCATTGAGAAATACAAGGACTATGAGTACGAAAACGTTAAGAGAGTTATTAAAAATATCTGTAGTAAGTACAAGTGTATTGATAAAAAGTTGCAGCTAGAGAGACTATATCAATTAGGAGCTTGTAGATTTTGTGAAGAGACCCAAAATTAAAGCGATCGGTTCCCAAAGATAGAACCATCATTTTTAGGGGAAGAATAATCAAACGAGCTTAGTTATTTTTCTTTTCTTCTAATTTTTTTAATTTCAATTTCTTTTTTGGTTTGAACCGAATTAAATTAAAAATCGAAGCTACCAGTTCCAAATATATAGAACCGGCCAGTGAATCAACCCGAACCAAATCACTTTAGTTTGGTCCTTTTTTTGCCCATCCTTAAATGAAATAATATTCCCAGCAGAGAAGTACACAAAAGATAGAAAAGGAGGAGGGAGTCGGTCAATAGTTCTGTAAGCATATTAAAGCCTTGCCCATAACCCTCTCAAAGACGAATTAGGATCCCCCAAAGACATCTATTCTTGATATTGTTCTCGATTCTATGTGATGTCAAAATCATCAAATGTCAAAGTGCATAGAAGAATCAGAGAATTTTCCCAGAGAAGAAAAGGAGGTCAAAAGAAGCCGTTCAGGAAGATAGAAGGAAAATGATGACAAGAAAATTGATCACTTTAACATAGTAACAAATAAAACTTCGTTTTTGATATTATACGTTAGTGAAGTCGTTTTACTTAAAGTTTAATTATTAACTAAGTCAGGTCTATTTGAGAGATGTATGCATAATTGAGAAAAGCTTTCCTCTGGAGATTTGATAGATTAAGTTAAGCACGTATTTTATTAAAGGCATGGACTGGAAATAATGTGATTCAGTAATCGCCAGCAACATAATTTCCAAACTTAGTGAAATGCCAGCCAAAATTGAATAAATGCTTGACACGAGTTTCCTGATGCTAAATAAGTGCAAAGAATTTGTACGAACTGAGACAAATTCAAATTAATTCCCCAAATGCATACACATGGGGATCAAAATCAATGGGACTTGGCAAGCAAAGGCATACAGCCTTTACATGTCCAATGGAAAAGCTCGAGGCCAAAAGCAAGTTGCCTAGCAAACTTGCCTGGCGAGCAGTTCGTTCTTAGCCAAAACGAAGCTTTCGAGGGCCTTCTTTCTTAGTAGGGGAAATTTTCGAAGAATTGGGTGTCACTACAATTTAAAGAGAATATATTCTGTCAAGATAAATAATGCGGCTTGGTAGGTGGATATATATATATATATATATATATTTACCGAAAACAATCTTGACGCAAATTGATAAGATGACATCTAAATTTTTGTTCTACCCGAATCTAATCTCCATTCTTCGATAGGCTATAAATAGACACTTGAAAACATAGAATTGGCATCCCATGGGTGTATAAATGTTATGGAGGAAGAGAGGTCTAACATGAAGAAAAGAGCGTTAGTTTAGTAGCCAAGGATGACTTGCCCGATCCTTCCAAGTGGTTTCAAAATGTTGGATACCAATAAGTATCTAATCGAAAACGTTGGTTGGCACCAGGCAGTCACCTTGGCTAACTTGACAAACTCCTTTCTCTCATGCTAGGCCTTCTCTTCTTCGCCAAGCAGTTTCCATATTGATTCACTGTCTCGGTTAAGAGACTGCATATTGGTGCTTAGGAGAATGTTTTAATCAATTAATGGAGCATAAATTTAAGGAAGAGAGGTCTTACATGAAGATAAGAGTATTGTTTGGTAGCCAAGGATGACTTGCCTGCGTCTTTTGCAAGAGGTTTCTAAGTGTGAATCAAAGTTGCTAATTAAAAACCTTTTTCTAGTTGCCAGGCAATCTCCTTGGCTAAGCTGACACCCTCTTCTCTCTCATGCTAGGCCTTCTCTTCTTCCGTGAATAGCATAATGTGACTGCAGCTACATGTATTCGCATTCACGTCGTGTACCGAACAAGCTCCTGAATTTGAGGTAAATATGCAAGCTAGGGATTCAAGTAACCGACTACAATAGAAAATACCCTTATTACTATTAGATTATTTCATATACATATCAAAGAAGAAAAATTTCAACAACTTAAAAGGAGGAAATATCTGAAGCCACATAGGCTTCAAGACAAGACGCACCTCCTTTGGCCAAACCAGAGGGTACTCAAGTGTCAGGGGTTAATGCCTGTTTCTTCCCTATGGTTTGAGGTAAAGTCCATTACTTCATTATGGTTTCTAAACTAGTCCCTTACTCCTGCCGTTATCTTCCTTAACTTGTTTTCATAAAATTTAAATATATCTCAATTCTAGAAAGAAAATACTATAAAGCTACAAGGAATCAAACTCAAGCATTGCAAATGCAACAATTGAACAAACTACACTAATAATGTGATTATGTCGTATTTTGTTACATTAAACATATACCTCATAAACCAATATTAATATTTTGGAAACCTAAATAATAATAAGTCTGTAATTCTTTATCCAACAATAAATTTAAATAAATGAAAAAACGAAAAAACTTAAAAATTTTAATTTTTGCCAAACTTTATTATGAGCACGATAATTTTTATTTTTTAAAAATTATTCATAATAAAAAATAATTTAAACAAATATATATATTTAAAATTTACAATATTTGTTGCTTAAAATTATTTCCATTATAAATTATTAATATTTTTTAAACATAAATAATGAGATTTTGCAATGAACATAATAGTATTATATCAAACATAAAAAAGTTATAATTCTTAATATTTCAGAAATTAAAATTTATTGTGGATATTTATGTTAATATTATTATTTTTAAAATTAATTTATAAAATAACCAAAGAACTCACGTTGATAATAAGCTTTTGAAAACCAATAATTTTTATTATTAAAATTTATTGTTGATTTAAGTTTTTTTAATAAATGTTTATTAGGGATGTTTAAGTTAATTTATTTAATAGGGTCCGTCAACTAGCTTAGCTACCGATTGGGAGATGCTTTCACTTTGAAGGTATTAACGGGTTTGAGTCATGCCATAAGCAAAGGAAAGATTGATTATAGGCCAGTGAAAGAAAAAGATTCGCTCTTGGGCTAACCTATGATAATCACACATGCAAATATGTGTAAGTCGATCTCTCTCTGCATTGAGCCTAGTTGAAAAAGTTTATTTATAGAAATGATTAATATAACTTAAGGGAAAGAGAGACTGATTTATTTCCGGGCCAGGAAAATTAATTATTGTAAAATAATCCTCTGTCGGAGAATTAAATTCAAACCTTATTAAATTAATGGATGTTGCTGCTGATCCTTTTATCCTTAAAGTAATAAGCATGTTGAACCAAATCACCTATCGGGTAAGTTTTAAGTCGTTGCAAGAAACTCCCTATTTCTACCTTAAAGGAAGTAAGAACAGAATTCTCCTACTATTCAATAGTGTTTAACTAGCTGCTCACTTGAACAACCAAACTGGTTTTCTTTCAAATCTAAAGTAGCTACGAGTGGAATTCTATTTCTATCCATTATGGGCATAAGTTATTAAATCGGCTTGTTTTATAAGAAGTTGTCTCCAGTTAGCAAGGCAGAAAGAGCTCGTTCATGACTCTCAGGAATCGGTCAATCTTGCTGCTACACTTCCTCCAAGAGCGACTACATCACCATTATTTGAGCTTCTTATCTCATGCTGAATGGATATATTTTAAATGTTACACAACATGACATAATTATCTTTTTAGTTTACTCAGTTCAATTGTTACGCTTGGACCACCACCATCTAGGTTCAATTTCTTTATATGTATATATATATATATATACACACACATATATATATATATACACATATATATAATTGAGATTTAAATTTAACTGGTAACCTGAATTCAAATATGCAAAAAGTTACATATGGAAAAGATTTCCAGGATTAATATCTTCCTAAAGCTAGTCTTTTGTTTGCATACAAGTTTGTTAAGGATGGAAGTGGACAGATTTAGTAGAGATATCTCTAAACTAGTAATCTCATTCACTTGAAAGATATAATGCCAAAAAGTTTTAAAATATGTTGTGGGTTTAAGGTTTTATTATTAAATCTACTTAAACGAATATGTAATATTTATCAAATCTGTAATGAGTAATCTGCAAATTTTAAGTCGATTTTCAAATTAATATCATACAAAAAAAAAAACATAAAAATGTAGCATTAGTTATAGATGAATCCCATAAAATATATAAAATAACATTAAATCACAAGTTTAACTTTAAATCACTATAAAATATAATAATACTAGCTCTATTAACATATGACAGTCTCAAAAGAAAAGAAAAGCACATAAAATATAACTTTGTAATAAAATTCTCATCCAACATTATTATACTAATAAGTCCATCCAACACTAGGAGAATCCAACATATTTTCAAATATAAATTTAGATTTTCACCGTATGACGTTATTTTATCATCCAAAACAATTATGTATGATCCTTTTTAAAAAATAAATTAAATAAGTTAAAGTTTGAAAATACCTGTTACAGGTATTTACAAATTTTTACTTAAACTCATATTTATTCTAAAATAGTTGCGAATTTGAACTTTTTATACCGAACTTTTTATACCCACAAGCTATTTTTCCATCCCTAAGTTGCTCTCTTCCTCGTAAAGAAATGCAAGTAGAATTATACAAAATCATCACACAATTGTCTTTCAAGCTCTTTACTATCCATTCTTTTAACGTTGTCATAAGTGTTGAGGTTTAGTTTACTAAAGAAATTGCCATATGGTACTATTTCACTAAGCTTAAAACTAAATTAAATTACGTTAAATTTATTACATTAATTATGTAATGCCAATTGTATTCAATCATTTGTGGGAATATCATTGCATGAGAAAGACCTATAAAATGTTGTCTTTATATGTAAAACACCGAGGAAGAAATAGTTTATTTATTTATTTTTTTAAAAATAATGTTAGACATCTCAAAATGTTATTTTAAATTGTATCTCAAAAATAACATGTAATATAAATATTAAATGTAATAAATAATTTTAAAATTTATGTCGTTTTATCACCAATATTTATTTAACACATCATTTTTATAATAAAATTTTAAAATACTTAACATTACTCTTTTTATAATTACTTATACCTAAATTGAGCATATAAGTATAAAACTCATAATTATGCTAATAATTATTTCAGACCCAAGAGTAATAAAATCCTAAAACCTTACTGGAATTGGGTCAAATATTATGAAAAGCCCGTAAGTTTAATCTAAGCTCATTTTGGAAACCCTTAAAAGAAAATATAATGAATAAAGTGTTCTTTACTTGTCGGAACAAGAGGCAACCGAGAAAGAGAAAGGGAAAGCGATTGGGTTCAAGGAAAAAAATTTTATGGTCCTTATGTTATAAAAAATTAAGAGTGGGTTTTATATATTTTGAAGATGGTTGTTATCTTGAGCATTTATTTTAATCCCAAAATCGCTAGAACTTTAAATGAAGTGAGATTGAAGTGGTGAGCATGCAGAGAGAGAAAATGGAGTGGAAAAATTATATTTACCATAAAGAAATAAGATTATCACTATAAATCTAAGATATAATTTTTTTAGAGATCCCAAGTTTTAGCTTGATACTCAATTTCTGAATCTTTTATCATTTTATTTGTTCAATTAATTGTTTATCATCATTTTAGGAATTGAAGGTAATCAATTTGACGACTTGGGTCAAGGAACACAATTCTGCTTCAAGTCCGAATCAATATATAATTAATTTGGATATATATATATATGATTATGTTTTAGAAAAGTTATGACGTGAAGTGTTATGATTGATAAATTATAATTTACAAGCATATTAGAACGGGAACTACGTTAATTATAGCTCTAAGGGAATTGCATAATTTTCTTAATTTAGGATGAACCTCGTTCTTAAGTTGTCTAAGGACATCAATTTTGGTCAAGTTTGAAAATCGCCATTTGTGATTGGATATATATATATGTATATATATATATATTATGTTATGGGTTTAATTCATTATCTGAATAAAATAAAATAAAAATATATAGAGGAATGATGAAAGTTTATTTTCAAAAATTGATGAAGTATTTTCCTTTAAATCTACATGTCTTGCATTAGTTGTTATGATATGAGAATGGCTATATTATATCCTATAAAGTGTATCTATACTATGATTTTATTTCTTTAAAAGTTTATTAATGTAAAGTTATGTATGATTTGATATAATGTTAATACTTATTTGATTACAAGATTTTAAAATAGAAAATGATAAGTTATAATATGAAAAACCACTAGTTTTCAAATAAAGTTGTACTATATGCTTAGATATTGCATAAAGGAAATAGTTTTGAAATTATTGAACTATATCCTCTATCTTTAAATATAGAGACGAGATTGAGGTTTTTGGGATCTGTCTATATATATGTATCTGACCTTTTAGGGAATGACAAGTCCTGATGTCGTCTTTATGTTTATTTTGGAAGAGGCAATGTTTAGCCTGGTCTCTTTGTGCCTTCAGTATTGATTGAAGTTTTAGCTTCTTAAAATGCTTCGAGTCTTTGTATTTTGTCCAATTTTTTTTTTTATTAAAGTGTTGATAGAAATCATTAGTTCAAAATTTCTTAATTGCTTGTCATTCTTTCCTTCCTCATGAGCTATAGATCTCCTCCTATACCTATCTCATTGTGAGGAACTTCCTTATTTCCTCATAGTGATTATGAAGCTTCCTTAATAGCTGTTGCCTCATCTTCTTCCTTCATGCTCCATGTTGTTTGATTATTGAGCGTAAGTGTACGTTATTGTGAACAAGTAATACAAAGTGAGCAATGTATCATTACCACAAAGTAATTGCTATTATTCTTGATTAATTACTAAAATTATATCTTCTTGCCTTTATCCAAATAAATGATAATTAGATATTTTATGTAAAAATTGAACACTAACAAAGTTAATCAATATAAAGTGCAATCATTATATGAAGAGTATTTAGAATTATAGTTATCCCTTAATATGATTTTTTAATAAAATTATCCCAATTATTAATTTTCGAGTTTAATTATTGGTCACAGCACGAAGCTTATCGCAAGCTTCTTCCCATGGTCAAGAAACTATATTTAAATCTATCAATTACATATAAACCTATAGTAATTAGAATAAATCAAGATTCAATACAAACAAGTTATATTAACCATACATACCATATAGGCATATTCCTATCTTATATCAAAATTCCTAATTGCTATATTGTGATGATGTATCAATTTGTCCTAAACTTAACACTAAGATGCATTTTTCAACTTTATCTTAATATTCCCTAATCATTCAATCACTAGTTCAACATATTGAAAGTATTAAGAACAAACAAATAGAATAATAAATTATGTTTATAATAATAAGATCAAATAAATTAAGTACACATATTGAGTTCAAAACTATAATCTTATATAATAAGTTAATCAACATGATAAGAGTTTTATAGTTAAATAAAATAATAATTATGATATAACCCAATTATTAATTTTCAAGTTTAATTATTGGTTACAACACGAAGCTCATCGCAAACTTCTTCCCATGGTCAAGAAACTATACCTAAATCTATCAATCACATATAAACCTATAGTAATTAGAATAAATCAAGATGCAATACAAACAAGTTATATTGACTATACATACCATATAGGTATATTCCTATCTTATATAAAAATTCTTAATTGCTGTATTGTGATCATGTATCAATTTGTCCTAGGCTTAACACTAAGATGCCCTTTTCAACTTTATCTTCATATTCCTTAATCATTCAATCACTAGTTCAACATGTTGAAAGCATTAAGAACAAACAAATTGAATAATAAATTGTGTTTATAATAATAGGATCAAATAAATCAAGTACACATATTGAGTTCAAAACTATAATCTTATATAATAAATTAATCAACATGATAAGAGTTTTATAGTTAAATACAATAATAATCATGATATAACCCAATCAAGCTGAAAATTATGAAGACAATGTAATCTCTACTCAATCTTTGTTGTTGGTTGAATCCTCAAATGATTAGATAATGTGCTCCTGATCTTGTGTAATCCCTCTCCAAAATAGTTAAAATGTTGTTCTTACCTAAAACAGGGTTATTTATAGGTTAGAAGTGTGTTAGGGCTGAGAGAAATAGGTTAGAGGCTAGCCAAGCCACGCGAAGAGTTCAAAAAGTAATCTTTTATCTAGTACAATAAAAGTCCCAACGCTGCATCGTTCTGCCATGAACATTGAGCATCTACTCAAATGTTGCCCTAATACTGCAGTGTTAATCATCTTCAATGTTGGAGTGCTTTCAATGTTGTAGCATTCTACTAGATCACTAGGGCATTAAGTGCTTTGGAATATCCATCGCGGCGTTCATCTTCTTGAACACTAGGGTGTTCTTTAACAAGTATGAATGCTAGAGCTTTAGCATTTGAACATTGAGGCATTCATCAACTTGCATGAACACTGGAGTATTAATCTCTATTCTTCATCAAAATTGAATCTTCACTTTTTGGCTTTAATAGTGATTGATTTTGCTCTAGTTCTTTCCTTTTCGTTCTTATCATGATAAAACCATAGGAAGAATAACATTCAACATATAAATGACTCTGAAATTACTCAAAAATATATAATTCATAAGCTAATTTGGGGCTTAAATATATAACTACTTTACACATATCAAGTATCTCCAACTTAGATAATTGCTCATCCTCGAGCAATAAGAGAGAATAATACAAACACATAAAATAAACAACTCACAAAAAATATTTAAAAGAAAATTTAAAAAACAAATTGAAACATGAAAATCCAACATATGGTTGGATTGATTTGATGATTACACATTGTATCAAGGATTTCCTTACGTATTTTCAAATCCTTTAAAATTAAAAAATAATTCTTAAAAATTCACAAACACCATAATTAAGTACTTTCATTATTCCCTGTAAGGGATCTATCTTTTATGTGTGAAACAAGCAAATATTAATCAAATTTCACCTGGATTGGCTCAAATGCGTAAAATTGCATACAAAAGTTGTCTCGGCACTCTTTCATTTATAAAACACTATCATAAGCTTGTTTTTCATACAGCTCTCCACTAGTGTAGAGATACATATAAATAAGGATTGATTACGACTTTTATTAGCATGTAATGTAGGGCTAGGGTCAAGGTGGGTTATTTAGATAAAAATACGGCTTAATTCACACCATGAACACCAAATCCTCCTGGCTATCATTTGAATTTGCTACCCTTGATTTAATTCCCCTTAAACCTAAACCTTTTTTTTATCATAACTTATTTTATTTTATTATTTTAGTTTTTTTTTGTTTTTTTAATAACAAACTAAGCATTACTCCCCCAAACTTAGATTCATGCCCCCCAAAACTTAATGTGGCATTTACTTTCCAAATTTTTGTTAAATTCCACTTTTACACCGCCTAACTCACACATATTCTCGATGTACTAAATGTTCACAGTGTTAAGGGTACTTAAACTTAAGGTTTAGGGTTGTAATGTAGTTATTTAAGTAAAAATATAGTTTAGGCTCAATTGAGCTGACCAAGGATCAATGTAAACTCAAGGTAGGCTAGAAAAGCTCAAATAGTCTAAATGTGGCCTAATTTCCTTTCCTAATTCACGTGTTTCCTAGGATTTCGTCACAAACTGTAATCAAACTAGTTCTAGAGTGCCCGATCATTGAGACTGTGATATATTATTTTGAACATGAGCAATTCTTAGTAAGAATTCAACTAACACAAGCTTTATATAAGTGCTCAAAAATTGGTAATCACAAACAAGTTCAAATTCTGTCTAGATATTGTGCATGAATTATTTTGAGTATCTCTCATTTTCTAGGGAATTGAAAAATAAGTCTTGTAGTCATGTTTTAATATCTTATCATAGACTACTAATCAACATCTCAATCCAACATAACATATGAGAAAGAAAAACATGGAACATATGAGTTTTGAAAATGAACAACCAACATCATATTACTATTGCTTCTCATTTTTCATTATGACAAAATTGAATACTATAAGCATAACGAAATACTACATAATAACAAAAATAAAATGAAGAAAATAGTCAAATGATCATAAAATAACATAAAAAGTGAGCAACATATAGAAGTGTTTCCCTGCCCCTAATCCTAGAATTTGACATGGTCCCACAGTAGCAGAATCAAATAAATGAAACTGAAACACTTTCCTAAAATGTGAAGTGCTGGCTCAAATGTCTCTAAAATTAGCTGGAGCCCAAGTCAAAGCGATCCTCATTATCATCATCATCCTTAGTGGCAACGAGTTGTGGGGTAGTGGTCGGCTCCATCATCCTTGGTAAAAGGGGGTTGATGTCTACTCCAAAATGAGTGGCGTATAGTTACATCCACTGGTATTGGCAGTCTTTGAAATCCTGGAACTCTTGTTGAAGCCCTGCAACTTGGGCCTCTAATCTGGCCAACCTAGTCGGAGTAGTCATGCTCTTAAAAGGAGAGGCAGTCTTTGAAATCCTGGAACTCTTGTTTAGGTGCTTTTGCTAGTACCAGTAGTGGCGGGCTCTACTATGGCTTCTCGAGTGATTTAAGCTTACAGATTACGGTAGTGTCTATCACATGCATCGACTGCTATGACTATACAGTGTTCTCTTAATGCACCCCTACTCGTGCATATAAAATTGTAATAAAGGAATGAAAGAATAAACTTGCCTTTATAAGGCATGTACACAAAAGAATCTTTACCTGGATGACTTATCCAATATTGATGGAATGGTCTGTTATAATTGCGTAAAGGTATCACTCGAGATTTGATAATGTCATTATGGGCTCTAATCTAGAGGCAAAAAAAGTACTAGGCTTTGGTCTCTAAGGTTATGTGCCTAGATAAGAAAGTCATAGGAATACTTTGTATAGTCCTCAACTGGGTCCCAGGAATACACAACACCTAAATGATATCCATGTAGTCTAGTTCCTTACATATCTGATGATACTCATCGTCCATTCTGCTGACCAGCCGAATACACCAATGATGGTGGCCGCATCAAATGCCACCATGTTTTCTCTACAAATGCTCGATGACCGTTATGCTCAAGGGCGTTGGCATAGAATTCACATACAATCTGTGTTATACCGACTTATGACTGCTGACAAAAGGTCTTCTAGCGCTGCCTCTAAACCATTACCTTAAACCCAAGCAATCAAAAATTTGTAAGCTTAAAGCCTCTATTTGGAATTAAAGATTTTTTCACCACCTTGTTGGTGAATTGATTTGAACAGTTGCTAAAATAAAGTGAGAAGTGTTGTAAAATGCACTACTTGCTGTCATGGTTTTTTGTCTATTTGGTGCCATGCTTGAAAACATCAACAGAATAAAGAATTTAGGTGGTTTAGTATGGATTGGAGTTTTGGTAATTTTAGTTGAATTTTATGGTATTTGGGTGTTATTTTTTGTTTTGATTTGTGAAAAGTGTTATAGAAGTGGTAAGGAATGCATTTTGGGTGCTAGATTGAGTATGTGTTTACCAAATTGTGTGTTTTAACCATGTTTGTTAGTGAACACTGGGGTTTCATAGCCTATACCATTGTAGCATTCATCTAATTGATGAAGACGAGGGCAATAAAGCCATGGAATGCTTGGGTGTTCAAGGTGTGAGACTTTTAATATTTAAAAATATAACATGCTGAGGTAATGGTGAAGAGAATGTAGATATTGCGTGGCGACCTTTTTTGGCGCTTCAATTCAATTTCTAATGCTGGGGCATTGGGCATGTAATGTTTGGGTTTTATGCTAGACGCTGGGGAATTGTTGTTATAACGCCGCAACGTTAGACTTCTTGAAGCATATTGGAATTTCTGTGAGGGCGTTGGGCCTTAAAATGTTCGGGTATTGGTCTCGACTGCTGATTAGTCTGTCATCAACGCTACAGTATTCTCTGGTGAATGCTGCAGTGGTAGCCCCTTCTTTTTTTTAACACTCTTAACAAAAAGGCATTGGTATATAAAAAAATAATGGACAAAATGAAATACAATTTACCTTGGGTTGCCTCCTAAACAACGTTTAATATTATGTCATTGGCTTAACATCTTGCTTCTTTACTCATGGAGGATCAAACTGCATGTTTGAGACAACTTTCTTATAGAACTAATTGGTGCTATAATAGTCTAGCATATGTGCACGCAATCATCTCAAGTAATATATGAGTTAAGTTCAGATATCATTCCCACAAGGACTATGTGATCTAATTCTTTCAATCAAGCACTAAAATAATAACTACTTAACTTTTATTCAGAAAAACTAAAATCTAAAATTCAATTAATTACTATAGTTCTATCGATTAAACTAAGCCAAATCAATAAATAAACAAAGGGTTGAACTCATTAATTAATAACAATCTAAGGTTTAGACTTATCCCCTAATATTTCATTAGAATCATTAACCTTTTTAGTTAATCTCTTAATACAAATTAATTGGCTTAGACACTAATCTCATCACAAGCCTATATCGATGGTCAAGTAACTATATTACGCATTTTAACAACTACCTATGTGTCTATGGCAATAAGAATAAAATGTAATTCATTAAGATCAAGTCTAAATTATACCATACATGGCATATCGATGTATGTCTATCCTATATCATGCATTAAACTATCCTAGGCTCAATACATAAATTTCTTTATCAAGTTCATTCATAGTTCCTTAATCATTTAAAATATTTGTCAGATATAAAAAGTGTGTATAAATACAAGAATAAATTAATTATATATATTAAGTTAATAAACTAAGAAAGTCAATAAAATCTAACTACATATTAGGTTCAAAAGTCTAACCCTAGAAATAAAAATTTAGGTTATGGTAAAATAAAGAGTTTTAGAACTTATTAAGAATAACATTATAAAACTTATAGAAAATTAGAAAGATAAAGAGTTGAAGAGATAAAACTAATTTTTTCACAGTCTTCAATCGTTTAGTCTTCTTGATCCTTCAAAAATTGCTTTTTTCTCTCTTCTTCACTCTCCTTTTGATTCTTGAATTAGACTTTTTACTCTTCTATTTATAAGTTTATGTCTTCAATTTAGAGTAAAACATCAAATATAAGTCAGATTAGGATTACTGTTCATGAGGTACTATTTATAAATTAATGTTCATGAGTACTGTTCATACAGCATCGCGGCATTGTATACATTGTTTTGAACATAGTTTCTGGGCGTTGCAGCACTGTTACTGTAGCAAATAGTGTAGCTTGTTATTATAGTAATCTTATGTGGTAGGTACTATAGCGTTCGATGTTTTTGGATTGTTTTCATTATATTTTCATCTCTATTTGCTCCTTTAACTCTAAGCCTACAAAATAATAATAAAGGACATAAAAAAGCCAAAAAATCTTAGACCATAAGGCTAACCCCCATTGGTCAGTAATTACTGTTTTCTTATTGATCTTGTCTCGGTGATTCTTAGTCTTTATTTTGCGCAGCAAAGCCTTTTCATAAGCTTAGGGTTGTATGGCTTCTATCACATTCTACTTATGTGGTTGTTATGCTTCCTCAAGCATTACCACTTTGACCTTGAAGTAATAGGAGAAATCTATGAAAATATACTGATCATTGTTCTTCTTTTCAAGCTACTTGTACAATAAAAGTGGTGGAATACAATGACTCGAGAAGCTGTGTTGTTATGCTTCTTCTTATGCTTTCTCTTCTTCTTCTATTTGTACTTCATTCATGGATGATTCTCTTTTAATTTTCAGCTTTCTCAATGGTTTTAAGTTGCTTTATCCTATACTACTAGACAGTGCTCATTAAGGATGATTATAACCAACATCTGTCAACTATTCAACTTGAGTCTTTAAACGTCTTCAAAATAGTATATTGGCCTTGTGAGATGATGTTATCTTTCTTATGTTTTATATTAATGTATCCTTAAGGATGGGATTCTTCTTATGCTGTAGCTGATTTTATGTTGAAGTTCTAGGAGGATTTACTTGCCTTGAAGTTTGTTCTTGATTGCTACTTTAAGAAATCTTAGTATAATCCTTATATTCTGGATAGTAGAAATCAAAATTGGGGTTGTACTACCATTAGTTACCCTCTAATATAATGTGCTATTTTTATACATTGTCCATTTAGATGGTTGTTACTACAAAAATCACAAATGATCTGTACTCTCCTCTTGGTGATTTTTCTTGTAGCAATATTTTCAACTGTCCATTGATAACTGTTAAAGGCTATCTCCTTTAACAATTCATAAGCATATTCAACAAACTTGTTCATTAATGCACCCATTGCAGCAATATCAATTACTATTTTCAATTACCTTACCAACCCATTATAGAATGTTTGCATAAGTACCCATTTTAAAATCCTATGCTGTGGATACTTTCTCAGCAACTTTTAAATATCTCCCAAATTCATCTAGAGATTTTGAATCATACTTTACAAAAGAAGTGATGGCATTCCTTATCATTATTGTCCTGGCTGGTGGGAAAAATATTGCTAAGAACTTTTGAGCTAAATCTTTTAATGTTATGATAGACCTCGATGGTAGCAACCTTAGCCAATGCTTTGCTCAGTCTCAAAGTAAAAATGAAAATAGTCGAAGTCGTATTATATTATCTGAGACTCCATTATATTTTGCATAAATTGCAAATTTTCAAGAAATTTACAATATGGTCATTTTGATCATCATTTAGCAGTGCACTGAATTGTGTCGAGGTTTTTAACAATTAAATCATCTCCGACTGGATTTTAATATAGTCGACATTATGAAAGGTTTTTGAATGCTAAACTATATGTTGACTACTTAAGGGATAACAAAATCTCATAGTAGTCTTTGTGTTTCAGCTTAGTGATGCTTTGCCATCAAGAATAAATCAAATAAATTAAAAAATGAAGATCAAATATCTAAAAAGTGATTGTACAAAAATATATGAAAAGTCACTATACTAAGAAATATCTAATTTAAAAGCTAGATAGATTAATATCAATATTTGTAAAAATAAATCAAATCCCCGACAATAGTGCTAAAAAAGTTAATCTATCCTAATTGTATAGGTAATATAAAGTACCATCCCTATATGAAGAGTATATAGGATTATAGCTATCCCTTAATATAGTTTTCTAAGAATATTATTCCAATTATTAATACCCCACTTCAATTATTAGTCATAACATGAAGTTTATTGCAAGCCTCTTTTAATAGTCGAGGAATAAATTTCCTATAATTTCCTATGGTAATTAGAATAAATTAAGATTTATTACAAATGAGTTGTATTGACCATACATGCCATATAGGTATATTCTCATCTTATATCAAAATTCACAAATATTGCATTGTGATCATATATCATTTATCATTAGCTTAACACTAAGATGCATTTTCCAAGTTTATCCTTATGTTCCCTCAGCATTCAATCACTAGTCCAGAATATCAAAAGCATTAAGAACAAACAAATTGAATAATAAATTGAGTTTATAATAATTGGGTTAAATAAATTAAGTACACATATAGAGTTCAAAACTATAATCTTAGATAACAAAAGTAAATTAACATGACAAGAGTTTATAGCTAAATACAATAATAATGATGATACATCATAATCAAACCAAATATTATGAAAACAATGTGATCTCCATTCAATCCTTGATGTTGGTTGAGTCCTCCAATGACTAGTGAATATGCTCTTGATATTGTGTAATCCCTCTTCAAAATAGTTTTAAATATTGTTCTTGCACAATGTAGGATGATTTCTAAGTTATATGTATGTTCGGGTGTAGAGAAATTGGTTTAAAGTTAGGTTAGGGGTCGGCTAAGCCATTTATAGAGTTCAAAAAGTGAGCTTTTACCTGGTGTAGTAAAAGTGCCAATGCTATGGCGTTCTTCCATGAACGCTGCAGCATTCACTCGAATATTGCCTTAACGGTGCATCGTTAATCATCTTTAACATTGAGGCATTCTCAACGTCCCAGCATTTTCTGGATCGCTAAGGCGTTGAGTGCTCTGGAATGTCTGGAAGACGTTTATCTTCTAAACATAATAGGGCGTTCTTTAACATGTATGAACACTGGAGCTTTAGCATTTAAATGCTAAGGCATTCATCAACCTACATAAATGCTAGAGCTTTGGGAGGTTGAACACTGAGGTGTTCATCTATATTGTTCATAAAATTTGAATCTTCATAGTTTTTCTCCAATTGTGACCGTTTTTTCTCTAGTTCTTTCCTTTTCGTTCTTATCATGATGAAACCCTAGAAGAACAACATTCAACGCATAAAAGACTTTGAAATTACTTGAAAATGAACAATTTCTAAGATAATCTGGAGCCTAAATGTATATATATATATATATAATTTGCATATATCAGTCCACAATTCTAATTTTTGGTTGATTATTTCGAATTAAAAAAGTTCTTTTGAACAAGTTAACAATAGTATGCTTTTGAAGTATAACTGCCTTTTAGTATACCTAAGAAACTATCTTTGTATCATAATTTCCCAACTCATTGAGCTCTCTATTAGAAAGCTCCTGATTAGCTCATTTTTGCCTTATTTAATGAAAAAAAGGTGAAGAAGTCTTCTTATTCTAATTCCTTATGTACTAAGAGATGAACTGAGTAGTTACTTCATTAAAGATGGATATTGATTCTCCTTCAACCCATAGAACCAGGCCTTAGCTGAACTTTTCAAGTTAGAAGAGAAAGTGAGACATTTAAATGCATTTATTATCATTTGTGCATTGAAATGAAAAATGCGTTCTTTTGGATCCTGGTTCTATTATATATTATGAAATTTGGAATCTAGAATTTATGAGGCATTTTTACTCACCTAATTGCTTCTATAAATAGATATATATTCAATCTTATGTTTAGAGTCAGAGCATCTTTCAAAACTTCTAATTTTCCAATTTTTGGATAAAGCTCTCCCATCTCTTTCAAGATGGAAAATTTCTTGATCCTCTTAAGGTTCTTTTATTCCTTGCCTTTTAATACACAACGACATATATGTTTGGAGCTCGAACAATTTTGGATCTTTTTACTTTAATGATCATCTCTTAGGTTATCATTAAATTCATGATACCTCTAACTAACATGTTTCTTTTAATTACCCAATGTTGACAGATTTTGGTTACTTGATTCTCCTATTTCAGTGTCACTCATGTTTGCCCTCTTATCGGAATTTTCTTCTTTGTTAATTTGGTAAACTTTAGAAATTACTATTTAACTTGACTAGTTCCCACAGACGACATCATTGAAGGTCCTAGTATGAACTCCATGAGAAATTATCTTATAACCCCTATATACTCCCTACAATGACCCTACATCCTCTTACAAAAATGAGTACTATCACGCTCAATCAATAATTTATAATATAAAAGGATGCGCACGCATAGAGAAGTGGATTATGATGCAAGAACAAGTAAGGTTATTTGTTTTATCTTTTTTTGTGCTTAGAATGGTTATATATTATGTTCCAAGAGTTCTGAGTGAGTTCTTACAATGAGAATTCAAATTTGATCCCTCTTATTTCCCATCAGCTTTTCATTTATAAGAGCTGGGATAAAATGAGTTATTACATGTTTAATTATAGTAATAACTTATATGATCTCAATTATGATCGATAAATCTTGAATTACACTAAGGTGAATTTATGTCGTTGTAATATAATTCCTAATTAAATGTGTCCTAGTCATTTCAAATATAAAAAAATAATGTTTAATGTGTAATAATTTTAAATAAATATTGAGTTCCAGCCTGTTCCCACCTCCGATGATACCAATGACTCATTTGTCATTGGTCGGTGGGTTTAAGTTACCTGGGATGGATGCCTACATTTGAGAAAATGAGCCTACCATCACAAGCATCTTCTATTGAAGTGGACTCTAAACACTTGGTGCTAGCTGGTTGGGCCACATGAGAGCTGGGTCAATAACTCTTATTTAAAAAAAATATATAAACTCAGAGACATGATATCATTTACCCATAAAATATAATCTTAGCATAAAAAGAATCTTACGTACTATGTTGTGGAAATTTAGAAATATACTTAAATATATTATGAAATGTCACTTCAGGAAGTAGGCTTTTCTAAATTTATGACTTATATCTCTCATAAATGTCAAAAAGACAATAAAGGACATTGTCAAAGTGATCATAAATCAAATATTTAAAATAGATGGTAAATTCTAAATTTGAACGTAAAATTTAAATTATAAAAAAACATAGCTGTACAAAATTTTTTGAAATCTTCATAGAGATTTATTCTTGTTGGAAATTTCATTTTTTTTCCCTTTAGCTTTGCCTAAAATGCATTTAATAACTTCTACAAATCCAACTTTGGTTCTAATGCATTTTAATTTATATATTAGTACAACACTTTTTCTTTAGCTCAAATTTTATTTATATTATCACCCCTTTATCAATATGCACTAAATTGGGAATAACTTGAACTTATTGACAAACCTTAGTTCCTAAATTAGCTGGGTTTTCATTAGTATCAATTTTTTCAATTTCTACATTCCCACTTGAAATCAAATCTCTAATAAGGTGATACGTGATGTCTACATGGTTAGTTATATCATGAAATGTAGGATTCCTGCTTAAGTAGATAATTGGCTGGTTGTCTAAGTAGATCCTCACAGTTTCATATAGAAAACCAATTTCCTTAATCAATCCTTGAAGCCATATTGTCTCTTTGTAAGATTTATAGGTGTTATATATTATGCTTTTGTACTAAACAAAGTTGCTATAAGTTGCAGTTTTACTTTCCAGTTTATAAAATTCTCATATAATGTAAAATAATATAAAGTGGGTGATCTATTTTTTTCTCTATCCTCATCAAAGTCTAAATTAACATACCCAATCATTTGGATACTGTTTACATCATGCCCCAAATATCATTTTGTATTTCAGTGTACTTGCCAAGTATCTTAAGATCCACTTGATTCCTAACTATTATAATTTTCTTAGATTTGCTATATATCTGCTTAAGAGACTAATTGAATGAGCTAGATATAGTCTTGTATAGATGATGACATGCGTGATTGACCCTACAATACTTTAGCATGGTATTATGGATATGTATTCTTTTTCATGGTAAAATGAAAGACAATGTGCTACAAAAAATTTCAAATATGTTGTTTGAGGTAAGTTTAATAGTTTAAGGTTACTCATCACAAATCCGTCAATTACCTTCTTCAAGTAAACTTGTTATGATAGTACTAGTGTTCTTTTTTCCATCCCTTAAGATTTTCATTTCTAGCATTATTAAGGCCTTCATATAGAATTCACATTTTAGCAGCCTTTTTACTTTCTACAATTCATCTTGATTCTAACTTACTAATATATCAGTAGATAAACTTCATTTTATCCTTTTGTGACTCTAAAGTAGAGATGTGTCATAACTGTTCCTCTTAACCCTTATTGAAGTAACGACAGAGTCAAACATTTCATTCCATTATCTAGGAGACCATTTCAACCTATAGAGAGATCTTTTTAGCAAGTATACTTTGCTAGGCTTGCTAGTGTCTTCAAATTCATTTGGTTTCTTTATGTAGATGGTTTCTTCTAATTTACCATTCAAGAAAAGTAGTTTTCACCTCAAGATGCTATAATACCTAATCAAAATATGCTGTTAGGGAGAGCAAAACCCATATGGTTTTATATTTTATCACTATAGAGAAAATTTAAGTGTAGTCTATTCCTTCTTTCTATGAAAAGCCTTTGGCCACAAGTTTTTCCTTAAATCTTGCTGACTCTTTTAGTGTGCTACATTCTTTAATTTTGCAGATCTAATTACAATCAATTGGTTTCTATTTTAGAGGCCTTATGATTAATATCTAGGTTTTGTTGCTTATAGAAGAGTTCATTTCTTCTTGCGTAGCAAATTGTCATTGTTCTTTGTATCTGTTGGCTCGATTTTCAATCATCTCTTGAGTATTCCATAAGGCATACACAATTAGATCATAAGGAGCAAATTTAGATGTTATCTTTACTTGCATTTTCTCCCTATCTATGTCAAGCTGGTAATCTAAAAGATCATGACTTGAACTTGCTTCTAGTTGTTATAGTGTATTGGTTTTAAAATCCGATTTAGGTGGCATATGACTAGATAAGTGCTCATTTAATGCTTCTACATGCCTATCTTTACCTTAATCTAAAGCTCATTTTTTCTTTCTTAGGTTATCAATTGATTGAATAGTATCCAAATTGTCTTGTTTCTTTTTCAGGCATGGTATATTAGATTCATTGAACACAACATCCTATTGATAATTATATTAATTGCATTTAATGTCATCCAGAGATTATATCCTTTTATTTCTTTTAGATATCCAAGGAATACACACTATGGGAACTTAGACTCTCATTTACCAATTTTTTGGTGTGTGTAGGCAATACATGAAATACTCTCAAATGGTTGTAATTTGGAGGTTTTCATGTTCATAATTCCTTAGGTGGTTTGAAATTCAAAGCACTTGAAGGACTTTTATTGATTAAATAAAAGGTTATGATTGTTGCTTCTCCTCAAAATTGTTTAAAATACCTAAGCTCAAAAGCATGCACCTGCTTTTGTTGAGGATAGTTATGTTAATTCTTTTTACAGCTCCATTTTGAGGAGAAGTGAACCTAATTAACACGTGTTTCATAATTTCATGTTCTTTGTAATAGTTATCAAACAATTTATTATAAAATTCCAAACCATTGTCAGTCTTTATTGTCTTTAATTTCTTATTTGATTGTGTGTTAAAAAGTACCCTCTAGTTTTTGAATATATTAAAGTTTCATAGATTTAAATAATAAAATCCATATCTTTCTTGAGTAGTCATCTACCATGGAAAAGAAATATTTATTACCTCTATATGTTGTTGAGTTGGTAGGTCCCCATATGTCAGTATGAACATATTTGAGGACTATAGTTACTCTATTTATGCTTGGTTTAAAACTTAAAATGTGTTGTTTTACCAATATGCAATGTTCAAACAAATCCAGCCTTGTGCTTTTACCAATGCCCATTAATCCTTAATTGCATAATTTTAGCAATCTTGTTTCACTAATGTGCCTCAGTATTTTGTGCCATAACTCAAGCTTCCTTATATCCGTAATATGTAGACGTTGTAGTACTCATAATGATTGTTTCTCCATCTAAAATATAAAGGCTATGCTGCTTGGCTCCTTACATCTTTAAAATGGAATTGATGAACATATTTATTGTATCATAATTTAACTCCCATGACTTGATATTTGATTATTTTAAGTATGAAAACATGGCTTTTGATGCATTTATCATTATTTTGTAGTTTTAACCAAAGTAGCTCAACAAAAATAGCAAAGAATGAAAAAAAAGAGAGCAAAATGTCATTTCACAAGGTCTAAGTCACAGTATTGGAAACTAAGTTGTGGTCTCATAATAAGAAAAACATGTGCAGCCAAAGTTAGTGTGGGCCCTCAACCCTCTACTAGCAAGGTGGGGTCCACCCCTACTCGATGGGCCAACTCAAAGGATATCGAAGTCCCTCCTCCTTTCTTTCGCCTTTTCGAGGCTCGAACCTATGACCATATGGGGTTCTAAGACTACTTGAGCTCAAGTGGTACCAGAGGTGCTCCCCAGTGGTCTTAGAACCCCATATGGTCCTGGGTTCGAGCCTTGGAAAGGTGAAAGAAAGAAGGGGGGACTCTGATATCCTTTAAGTGGGCCCACCGAGTAGGGGTGGACCCTACCCTACTAGTAGAGGGGTGGGGGCCCACAGTTAAGGCTGCGGGATCAATTATGATAGAAAATTAGGGTCGTGACTCTACATCAATCCAAGGCAACATCGCAACTTAATGAACCAAGGCTACAGTAGCCGGTAGCACTAACTTGAAATCTATAAAAGGAAGACCAAAGGCCTTATTTAAAATAGGAGAGGAAAGAGCATGAAATACAGGGAGAGAAATAGACATTTCTAAAGGGATAAAGAACTTTGGGAGCTTAAAATCTTGAAGAATTTTGAAGATTTGTGAAAATTGAAGCCCTAAAAGACATCTCCAATTTACTTTCTTTATTTCCCTCTTCTTATTCTCCTTGATTAAGAGTTTATATTTATGGATATTATTTATTTAAACATATTTGCACTTGTAAATTTCTGGATCATCTTAGTTTTGTATTTCTATATGGTTGTCTAAACTCTCTTTCTAGAGCCTTGATGCAGCTCTATAGTATTATGTCTTGATGATTTAGTTAATTATTAACAAAGTCTTTCTTAATTTATTTATGCTTTTTTGTGCTTCATGTTTCTAATTTAATTGGGAAATGAATTAGATAATCTAAATTTCTGGGTTTAATGCTTGGGGAAAGATTGACCTATTTATTAGATTTGGATAGCATAACCCTAGTTGTTATCGATTCGGGAGACTACTAACACTTAGGATATCATTTTAAGGAATGCACAAATAGACAAGTTAGATAGGGGATATTAACTTACATGTATATGTATAACATCTCATTTGATGCTCAAGAGAGGTAATAAGATTAATATTGACCCCTTGATTAATAAATTAACAAGATTAGTTAATAATCATTACACATAAAGAATATAAAAAATTTATAGTGAAATAAAGACCTTAAGACCTCTTTATTATCGATTTCTCACTTCCTAAAAGTATTAAATTGTATGTCTAATTGCCTTTATTTTTCATAATCAACTTAGAATTAAGTTAGGTTAGATGAAATTGAGTTGTGAACACCTATAGTAATTAGAATTAATTTAAAAGAACAATCCTTGTAAGATTGATACCAACTCATCACTTTATTACTTGCTCATGACCCATGCAGTTACGGGTTTGTATACTCATGTGTTAAATTATATGAACAAGATTTTGACGTCATTGCTGGGGATTGTAGCTTTTGAGTTCTTACTAATATTAAGGTTAAACAATTTTATCTTAATTTAGGCATTTGTTTTTATGTAATTGAGTTTAGGTTATTTTAGTTATCTTGAAGGTGTATGAGAAGAGATCGTAGATTGAAGTTATTGCTTATTAATCTAAAACTATAGCGTACTTTATCAAGGTTTAGAAGAGAGTGAAAAAATAACCCCCAAGCTATAGAGGAAGAAGGCATGGTGTATAGTGCAACAAAATCAATATAGAGATAGCCAAGGAAAGACTTTAATGTTTATCTTGCCATATTCTTGGAGATTTATGACACTATCAAGATAAATAAAAGTTTTATAAGACATCATTCAGTTTTGCTTGTTCATATTCTCTCTTGGGGATAACATGAGGGGTTAGATCCAATCCTTACAATAAAGTAGCATTGCAATATGGAGAAGTTGCGCAGAAATTTCTCAACAAGTTCTTCCTCCATGCCCCTAGTATGGATTCTAAGATTGGTTCCAAATCTAACTATTCTACAATGGGTTGAATGGATATACTAGAATAATTGTAGATGCGGTGACCTGTGGTACTTTGCTATCCAAAACATCCGATGAAGCTTAATTTTATTGGAAGATATAGCATGCACCAATTATCAATAGCCTAATGAGAGGTCTATTGTATGAAGGCTACCAAAGTGCATAGAGTTGACCCTCTTATAGCATTTTCAACTTATGTTTCAACCTTAGCCAACCAAATTTATACATTAAATGCTAAAGAGTCTTCATCAAGCAAGGATCTAGCTATAATTGCCAGAGTGTCTTATATTAGCGAGGGTGGTGATCCCTAATAAGTTCAAAATGTCAACAACCAAAATTTAAGTTACTAGAGCAATAACATGCCAACCAACTTGCCTACACATTACCATTTGAGAATTCATAATCATAAGAATTTTGCATGTGGTAATTCAAGGAATCCACTACAACCTCTATTGGTTATTAATCAATTAATAGTCGAGAAGAAGGCATCAGTGGAAGATCTTTTGAGTACCTTCATTATGGAGATAAGAGAGAGATTTAACAAAGATGAGGCTCGACTTGATAGTATAGGGGCACATTGCACCAACAGGGTGCTACAATAAAGTCTCTTGAGGTGCGAATTAGGAAACTTTCAATTCAATCAAAGGTTAATCTTCTAGAAAGTTCCAAAGTGACATAGAGGCTAACTCGAAGAAGCATTACAAGGCCATCACTCTTAGAAGTGGGAAGGAAATGAAATCTTCAAAGCCAAAGGAGAGTGAAGGCAAGGAGAAGGAAGTTGAAATAAAACCACAAAATGTGAATCCAAATCCCAACTCTATTTCTTTTCTAGATAACACTTTTACAATTACCCCTCAATTATTGTTTCCCTAAGAATTCCAAAATAAGAAATTGGATGCTCAATTCTTCAAATTCCTTGAGATCTTCAAGAATATTCATATAAATATCCCTTTTACTAATGCACTAGAGCAAATGTTAAACTATGTGAAATTCATAAAGTAGTTAGATGTTAAAGAAAAGAAAGTTTGAGGATTATAAGACGTTAAAGCTAATGAGGGAGTATAATGTGATTCTTCAAAGAACATTACCATAAAAATAGAAGGATTCCGGGAGTTTCACAATCCCATGTACTGTTAGAGAATCAATTTTTGAAAAGGCCTTATGTGATCTTGGTGCCAGCATTAAACTTATGCCTTTGTCTATTTTTTAGAAGTCGTGACTTGGAATGGTGAAGCCTACCAAAATTTCCTTGCAAATGGTATATGAATCTGTCACTTATCCAATAGGTATCAACAAGAATATGTCAGTCAAGTTGGATAAATTCATCTTATCGATCAATTTTATTATTTTTTACATAGAGGAAGATAGAAAATTCCCGAACATTCTTGGTCTATCATTTCTACATATTTGGAGAGCTCTAGTCAATATAAAAAAAATGAGAATTAAAGATGCAAGTGTAAGATGAATAAGTAACATTTAAAGTCTTCAAAGAAATGAATTTACCAAATGACTCTAAAGAATGTTTGAGGATTGACAATGTGTATCCGAATAGAGAACAGTAGCCCTTAAATTTAAAGGATAAAAACCATAAGAAAGAGAAGATGCATCGAACAAAGAAAAAGATGCGTCACTTGATCAACCTCCTGTTAGAGCTTGTGCTTATGTGCTATTCCTATTTGTATGAATATTTATACAATAAATATTTTATTAAATCGCTAATAACTTTATTAAAGGGTACTAAAGCTCATAATACTATAGACATTATATAATTTGAAAGAGTTCAAATCTAGTTTAAAGGAGTTTAAATCAGTGCTAAAAGTTAGCAATATTGAGAGTTATAAATGCTAGGAGTTATCATTACTAAGAGTTAGTAGGTTATAAGAGTCAATGATATATAAAGAATTAGAACCTTGTCTATAATGGGACAAAAACTTGAGAGTCTACTTGTAATGAAATAGTTGCAAAGAGTTGTAAAAGGTGCTAGGCAATGTCATTATGGAAGTATGTTCTCAAGCATAGTATTCTTGATCTATATTCACCAATGTGGGTCTATCGATGAATTACTATTATAGAGATTAGTAAATGTCTATATTTTATTGTATAAATAATTATTCTTAGTTGACGATGAGCTTGGTAGAAGCTCGTATAGACATGCAGGTATTTAGCCAAGATTGGATACTAAACAAACTCATGAGGACCCTAATAGATATCCTATAAATCCGTCAAAGGAAGGTCCTTTCGAGTTGAGTAGTATTTATGGTCCTTCAACCTAAGTGCCACGATGGGCTTGTGGGTGATCCATCATACTTTGGTTACACATATGTCTGAGACTTTTCATGATCTGAAAGCTACGTGTCACAAGATATCATCTGATGCTCATGGAGTTCAGTGTGTGTAGATACGGGATCCGCTAGCTCACATAGGTGAGTTATATATTCAATGCTCTGAGATTTTATCTTACAAAGTCTTATAACTATAAGCAATGAGCATGGGAAAAGAGTTTCCCATAAGGTTGAACAGTATAGCAAAAGTGTTTGCCTATATTATTCATTAAGATACAAATCTTGAGATAAGTTCACGAATTAGTTTATGAGAATTTGACGGTGATGATCTATATCCCGCCCATCTAGAATATAATGACGGAAGGATTATACGACTATGTAGTAACCTTAACATATATAGTCTAACGCACTAATTTGCTATATTTGTGACATGTGCACGGGGCATCGATCACGGATTTATAAAATAGTTTCATTTGATGAGTTGGATGTGGATCTAGGGAGTCCCAATATGAAATGTACTCTTTGTGCATTTGGGCAGCGTACCGTATTAAATAGTGTAATACAGTAAAATCTAGTAATTTACTATAGTTAAATTAACTAAAGTATATGGTTAAATAGTAGGACCTACTTTAGGTTAATTTAGTAACCTAGTAAGGACGTAAATATAATTTCACTTAATGATTATTAAATTGTTAAATAATTAAAATAAATATTTATTTATTTAATAGTTAAATAAATAATTTAACTTAACTATAGTTAAAAATTAATCATAGAGTTAAGTTAACCTTACTTAATGGTTAAGTAAAAGCTAACCTAACCATGATTAAGTTAGTTAACTAGGGTTAGATTATTTAAATATTTATTTAACCTAAGGGTTAAGTTAAACTAACCTAACTAGGATTAAATGTTAACTATGGTTAGGTTAAGTTAAATGCAATTCAAATTAAGTAAAATTAAATGAAACTAAATTCATTTGTATATATTTGCAAAATGAATTAAAATTAAATATGTTAATTTTATTTTTTGCTAAGTGTTTGGCCAGCCATTAAAGAAAAAGAAAATTGTTCTCTTAATTTTGAATTCATAATTAAATTTTCTTTTCATTAGGCTTAAAGCCAATTAAGTAAAAATAATAATTTGATTAAGTATTAATCAAAGGAAAATAAAAAAAACTTAATTTTAATTTGTTAAACTTTTTGCTGGATTAAAATACTGCCATTCTAGATTAATTAATTTCATTATTGTTTATTACTATAATTGATCAAAGTTTACATTTCAGGTGGACTTCAAGAATTTTGATCCAAAGGCTTCAAGGGTTTTTTCTCAATTTTGTTATTAATTTGATTAATATGTAATAATTTTGTTTACTGTAAATTTTTATGCTTCCGTTCTATATGTATATGTATGATATATGTATATTTTATTGTTAAACATATATACTACATGTATGCACCCTAAATAAATCAACACTCAACACCCCCCCTATAAACACTCCTTTCTTCCCCTTGAAAACTTTGGAACACCTCCTCACTTTTCTCACCTAAACCTAAACACTTGAAATACCAAAATTCTTACAAAATTCCCATTAATAACATCAAACAACAAGGTTCAAAAGTAGGAATCCAAATTTCAAGTTTTGGAAGGCATCCCGTAAGGGCTTTAAGCACCAACTCTAGCAATAATTTTGGCCTTAAAATCCATATACCACCGCACCCAAACCATCATTTATTAGGGAAGTTTCCTTTGTTCATTCTTATCCTTGTTATTGCGTACAATTTCAACTTAAAGTTTAGGAAAGGAAAACACTTATCAGTGTTTATTTACTGCGATTTTTCATGCCTACCATTTTTTACAACTATTTTTCGATGTGTTATTTTGCATGCTATTTTATTTATTTCGTTGTTAGTCTTGAGTTGGTTGAATGATTAGTAATCAATGATATAAAATAAAAAATATGATTTCAATTGCTACATTCTTTTGGAAACAATAAAAGTTATGATTTCCTGCATGTTTAATCTAAAAACAAGTTCAGCCTCATTTTGTGACCTCTTAAACTATTAAGCACGTAGTTAGGATTATGTAGTTAATTTGCTTACTTAGAGGATGTTTATGCATAATAAGAATACTTAGGTTCTCAAAATAATTCTAGAACTTGTTTGCTTATTACTGATAATAGCATAATGACAATAGTATTTTAGCACTCTAACTTGGGTATTTTTGCTTTAATTCATTAATATTTGGCTACTTATTTGTGTTTTTAATCTTAAATAGTTGCATCAAGGAAAATGTGACATATAGAATCAAACAAAAGGTGATTCAGGCGAGAAACGAGCGAGATGCGCTCAAAAGATGAAAGTAGCACAGCAGTTAGGTTTTACCCGTCATGCTTCTAGTTTGATTGAGAAATCAATGCTTAGGAAAGATTAACCTATTTATTGGATTTGGAAAACCTAACCCTAGTTATTTTCAATTTGGGAGACTAATAACACATGGATAATCTTTTGAAGGGTTGCTTAATGAATGTATAAATAAACAAGTTAGATAAGGGTATCAACTTAAATATATATGCATAACATCTCATTTGAATCTTGGGAGAGGCAATGAGATTAATATTGACCCATTGATTAATAAATTAACAAGATTAGTTAATAATCACTAAACATGAAGAACTTGAAAAAATTATAGTGAAATCATGACCCTAGGACCTCTTTATTATAGATTTCTCATATCTTAAAATTATCAAATTATGAGTCTAATTACTTTTAATTTTCATAATCACCTTAGAATTAAATTAGTCTAGATAAAATTGAGCTGTGAACACTCATAGTAATTAGTATTAATTTTAAAAAGAAATTTACTAGAACGATACTCACTCAATATTTTATTAGTTGCTCACGACATGTACACTTGTTGCTTTGTATATGCGTGTGTCAAATCGTGTGAACAGGAACCAGTAAATATTTTATCTACCCATTCTCATCTTTGCAAGTATATCCTATTTCATCTAAAACTTCTAATGAAACCATATTTCTCTTAAGTTTTGGAACTTGTTTTACATTCTTTAAGATGCTAATTATTCAATCATGAATTTTAATTTGTATAGTCCTAGTTCTAATCACTTTACATGACTATTTATTGCCCATTAGTACTTTTCCACAGTCATGTGATTCATAGGTGTCAAATCATTCCATATTTAGACTTATATGATAAGAGTAACATAAGTCCAGAATCAAATTTTTAGCATCATTAGCTATTATTGTAAGGGTTTTCTGAATCTTATAACCTTTACTTGCCATTGTTACTTTTGCATAATCTAAACCTTTTCCTTTTAATTCCTAATTATCTCATAGTAGTTTTTCTTTTAAAACCCTTCCCTTCCATAGAAATATCACTTTCGTCACCAATTTATAACTTGGACCTAGATTTTCCTTGATACTTCTCTTTCATTTTTTTTTCTTTTGTTTTCTTAGCAAATAGGTTTTCCTTATTATCTTTCATTTTAGTTTTTATTCCTTATTCCCTTAGTTATACTTTCTCTACCATATTTAATTATTGATTTTACTTTTCCTGTAAGAACTTGGCAATAAATTTAAGATGATAATAGTTTTATTCTTATCACTGATTGCTTCACTTATATTTTTGAAGTCTATACATATTCTCTTGAATTTATCAAGATTCGTTTATAAACCTTTAGTAGGATCCATCTAAAAGCTAAATAATCTTTTTTTTAGAAGAATCTTACTAGATAAAAATTTAGAAATAAATAGACATTCAAGCTTATCCTAAAGCTCCCATTTGTAATAGTTTATTCATTGACTTGCCTCAATACATTGTAAGATAATTGCAAGATGATGGTGAAAATATGATTTCATCCATCTATGCCATCTTTTTCATCACTTGTTGAAGTTCCTTTTTCTTTTAACTCTAGTTAAGCTTAGCAACCTTCTACTAAATTAGCAAACCTTTCATATTCTTCTATCAAAAATTAAAATCTATTTGCTAATTAAATTTCTCCACCCCAAATTTAAGGGTTGCCATTCTTTAAATTCTTAGTAATTACCTTAGAGTCTACTTTTATTCTTTGGAACCTTCGACTCTAATACCATTGTTAAAAATTTTATTTTCTCCCTCAACTTTGCCTAAAATGCATTTTAACCAACAACTTCTACAATTCTTTCATATTGAATTTCAATGAAGGTAATGAAAAAAACAAGAAGATTTGGTCAATGCTTTCCCTTTCATAATTCATTCCTATAAATGTTATTGGTATTGCTTTCCTTTTTATGTAGGATCAAAATCATCTAATGTAAAAAGGATTCAAAAAGTGAAGGAAGTTACTTGCAAAGATAAAGTAAGAAAAACCCATACATAATAATGAAGATGATAAAAATATGACATGATCAACTGCTTAGGCATATGTAGCTTTAATTGGATTGAATGTGAGGCTGGGTTTATGTTCCTTTATATATTCAAAAAAGTGAGAAAGTTTAGATAATTTTGTTGGAGTTGGTATTTACGTGCCATTCTAATATTGTATGAATATAAATTTTTTAATATTTATACAATAAATACTTTGAATAAAATCGTAAATATTAAACATATATGGTACAATGTTTGTAATATTTTAGACATTGTATAATCTGAATGAGTTTGGATCTAATCTAAAGAAGTCTAGATCAATGTTAAGAGTTAGCAACACTGAGAGTTATAAATACTAAGAGTTAATACCGCTAAGAGTTGGCAAGTTATAAAAGTTAGCAATATCTATAGAGCTAGAGCATTGTCTGAAACTGTACAAAGACTCGAGGGTATACTAGAAATGACATAGTTGTAAAGAGTTGTGATAGGTGCTAGAAAATGTCATTATGTAAGTATGTTCTTATACACAATATTCCTGATCCATGTTTACCAATGCGGGTCTATCAATGAATCTCTATTTATAGGTCAGTGTATGTCTATATCTAAATGGTATAAATGATTATTCTTAGTTAACCATGAGCTTAGTGGAATCTCGTATAGACATGCAGGTACTCAGTTAGGACTGATACTGAATAAACTCATGAGGACCCTAATAGACATCTTATGAAACCATTAATGATAAGTTGTCTCAAGTTGAGTAGTATTTGTGGTCCCTCAACCTAAGCGCCACAGTGGGCTTGTGAGTGATCCACTATACTTTGGTTCCACGTATGTCAGAGACCTTTCATGGTCTGATCACTACGTGTCACTGGGTATAGTTCGATGCTCATGGAGTCTGGTGTGCATAGATACGTGATTCGTTAGCTTACATAGGTAAGTTATATATCCAGAAAATCTTATGGTCATAGATAATCAACCTGGGAAAGGAATTTTCCCATTGGGTTAAACAATATAGCAAAAGTGTTTGCGTATATTGTTTATTGAAATACGAGCCTAGAGATAATTTCATGAATGAGCTTATGGGAATTTGACGGTGCTAATCTATATCCCTATACATCTAAGGTATAATGCCAGAAGGATTATACATATGGGCAATGATCTCAACTTTTATAGTCTAATACGCTGATTCGTAATATCCATGACGTATGCTTGGAGCATTGTTCACAGACTCATAGAATAGTTCCATTTGACAAATCGAGCGTGAACCTAGAGAGTTCCTCAATATGAACTTTATTTGTTGTGTTCTGGGGCAACGTACTGGATTGAATAGTCCAATCCATTAAAAATCCAACAAAACTAAATAATTCGCGCACGTCTCAATACTTAAGTGTTAAGTATATTAATTTGTTAACAATTATTGTTGACCAATTAAATGGTGACACGTGGTGCATAGTAAGCCTTTTGTTAAGTTAACGCAAGTGGGTATAATGGGACCCACTTTGGGTTAAGTAAGGTATAATGATAATTTTACATAATTAATTATTTAATTATTAAATAATCAAGATATTATATTATTTAATTATTAAATAAAGTTTAACTTAACCTTAGTTAAGAGTTAACTTTAGGGTTAGGTTAAAAGGTTAAGATAATTTATTTAATAATTAAATATTATTTAACTTAACCTAAGTTAATAATTAACTAAGGTTAAGTTAGCTAAATATCTAAGTTAACTATGGTTAGGTAAGTAAAATATTTAACTAAACTTAAGTGTTAAGTTTCATAAACTCAACTAAGGTTAATGGTTAACTATAGTTAAGTTAATATCTAAATTAAATACAAATTAAAGCAAATGCAAGTGTAATGAAATGCATTAGTATATTAAAGTAAAATGAAACAGAATTTGGCTATGTTGTAGTTTTGGTAGCCGGCTATTTTGGAGAGCAAAAGCAAAGAAATTGTTTCTTTATTTTTATGAGTAAGAGTTACATTCAAGTATTTATCTTGTTCTTCCATAATTCAAGCCATTATTACAACAAGTTTTGTTCATAATTTTAAGTGTTGAATAAGAATAAAATGAACAAATAAATCATAGATAAAGAGTTTATCTAGATTGGGTTTAAGTATTAAACCGGTTGTTGGATTATACGCGGCTATCTAGACAATCAATCCCACTTTTTGTTGATTGTTAAAATTGACAATTGTTATATTTCAGGTGGATTTTAAACAAATTAAATCAAAAGGCTTCAAGGGTTATATTCTCAATTTGTATTTAAATTATCTAATATGTATAATTTATGTTTATTGTTTAATTTTAAGCTTTCGCTATATATATATATATATATGAGATATGTATATTTGCATAATAAACAGTTACACCATATGCATACACTTTTGATTAATTGACACCCAACAATTTTAGTATATGAAACTTTTTTCATTCATTTAAGTTATGTGTATTTCTCAATTAATTATAAAAATCAATATATATTTGACATTTTATCTTTGAACTAAATAGCGTAAGCATTATGCATCAACACATCAACAGCACCCAAAACTTTTTTTTTTGTAAAAAAAAAAAAAGCTCCTGTAATTTAAGAACGATGGGGAATTTAAAGCATTTAGTACAGCAAGTATTATTAACAAATAAAGTCATCTTAAGAAACGGATTCAATGAGATTTCTATCCCCTTTACAAACTCTTATCTGTCTTAGTAATGATGGTGACACAAAAACTAGCTATTTTCATTTCTGAAAATAAACCCAATCGAGGGTTTGGGCCAGAGTATTGTCAAACTAGAGCCAATATTTAAGCAATTAAGACTCTCCTGATGCATGAACTATCACTACAAACATGCCGAACATAAATCCAACGGTTGGACAAGCAAAGTGTATAATCATTCAGCCTTTGGAATCAGGTAATTAAAGGTTATCAGAACAAGTTGGCCGGCAATCGTACGTGTGACAGGTGAACAGAGCCACTTTGCGAAACGACACATTCGTCTTTCATTCTTAAGACTTAGTGGAATTTCTGTCTCCTAGGGCAGAATGAGATGAAATAAATGCATTTGGTCACTGCAGAGAATATATTCCACTCCATCGAGCTTGATAAGTGGAAGAAAAGTATTAGTAAACAAAAAGAAAAAAAGAAAACTTGTCGATGTGGCAAATTGCTGAGATGATATTTAAACTATGTACCGATGGGTCCGAATCTAATCCCTTTTCTTTGATTGGCTATAAATACACACTTGGAAACATAGAATTGGCACCCCACTGGTGCATTAGAAGTACTCGTATTAGAGGAAGAGAGGTCTAACATGAAGAAGAGAGGGCTAGTTTGGGAGCCAAGGATGACTTGCCTGATCCTTCTCGAGCGGTTTCAAATTGTCGAATATTAATATCTAATTAAAACCCTCGGTGGGTATCAGGCAGTCACCTTGGCTAACTTGACAGCCTCTTTTTTATCATGCTAGGCCTTCTCTTCTTTGCCAAGTAGTTTACATATTGACTCACTGTCTCAGATAAGAGACTTCATATTGGTGCTTCGGAGAATGTTTTGAGTGATTGTTGGAGCATAAATGTAAGGAAGGGAGGCCTTACATGAAGATAAGAGTACTGTTTGGTAGCCAAGGATGACTTGCCTGCTCCTTCGCAAGAGGTTTCAAAGTTTGATTTAAAGCTTCTAATTAAAACCTCTGTTTGGTTGCCAGGCAGTCTCCTTGGCTAAACAGACAACTTCTTCTCTTTCATGCTTGGCTTTCTTTTCCTCCATGATGACTGACTATATTTGGAAATGCAAGCCTAATGAAATTAACTTTGGAGGTATGGAGATAGCTAGCAGTTGATTAAACCTTTCTTTTAGTGACGCAGAAAAGCTTTCGGGACAATCTTTTTCACGCAAACTTCGAAGGAAAATTTGCTTAATTCGTATTTATATTTTGAGTTCTAGTATTATAAAGGTTTTTCTAAAAACGTCCACAAATCTAATTAATTATCCTTCGAACTTTGTGAGCAGGTATATATATATATATATATATATATTTTGACTTGAAACAAATACTCCTACCTTTATTATTTTTGTTCTAAGGTACGCCTTTCACCAACAAATCTAAATTCACTCTATTAATAATTTACAGCGGAATTTATTATATATTTTTTTATATTCACGAAAATTTATAGTGAGTGCACAAAAGCTTTCAGAACAATCTTTTTCAAGCAAACTTCGAAGGAAAATTTACTTAATTCCTCTTTATGTTTTGTGTGGAAATTTTCTTTTCTTTTTCTATTTTAGGAAAAAGAATTACCAACCTAAAACAGAAACACGATTATCCGATATTTTGTTTGTTTATATCTTCATCATTTACTTAAGTTTTTCAATTTTTTTTTTCTCTTAGTTATTGTTCACACATATAATCTAGTTCTGAGGGATGTGATTAACGTACGTACTATATTAGTTTGAAGGTACCATATTATGTTTTTTTTTTTTAAAGAAAAAAAATTTTCCCTCCAGAGCAGGCAATAAACAGTCCAATACCTTTGCTTTCGTGAAAGTATAATTCCATTTTTATATGCTGAAACACCGAGATATATATAATAGTTAATAGATATAATTTGCATGGAAACGTCTTCGGTACTAGGTATAGTAATCTCGTTTCGTATAAAACTAATGCATAGTGATCCAAGCTTGACAATGAACAAATTCTTCTATCTCTGCACTCCAAAAGAAGTGACGAGAGAGGTAGCAGAAGCTAACAAATTAATTAACAAAATGCAAATGCAGTAGTAATGTCGACATATATTTAAGTTCCGACTCTAATTAGGGAATTTACTCTGACAAATTGTCTATATCATCAACAAAATAGGCGAGTGTTCTGTCCGTAAATTCAATTTATATGTTCTTAATATTAAAAATGAAGAATAGTGAATACTAGCAAACGCCGCATTCATTATCTCAAAGTTTTTACCGGACGAAACTTTATAGGAAAAATAAAAGAGAGAGAAATTAGCTAGGTCCAACCACACATGGTGGACCTCAAACCATTCTGCAATATTTTTCATCACCAATTGACAATCTTTTTTACAGTTCTCTATGGAGAATATATATGCACATTCAATGGCTCCATAGAGTTATTAAGATTTGGAAAATTGACTTTTTAACTTCTTTGTTAAATTATTTATTACATTTTTTTTTTCAAGTACCTCGAATATTAGTCCTTGGTATTGAAAAAATTCCATTATATGCCTTTTTTTTTTTTTTTACTCTTTTACCATTTAATGCTTGCTAAATGTTGTGATATATATATATATATAATAACTCTTAATGATGATTAAATATAAAATTACTAATTATAGATTAATTGGTTATTAAGTAGTAATGAACAATGAGAATATTGCATTTTTTTTATTGGTTCAAAATTACATATTGAAGAAATTAATTAAGAATAAAAAAGAAATAAGTAAAATAACTACAAAATGACAAATTGTAACTATAAAATCACCATTCATACAATACCACCAATTACCAAATCACCATCTTAACAATATCAATCATCAAACTATCATCTCAATAATATCCCCCAATCACCAAATCATCATTCTAACATTACCACCAATCAGCCATACATACAGTAGTCCACCAATCACGAACTAAAGGCTTAGCCGTCGTTCTTATTCTCATTTTTTACCAAATTGTCAATTTCCAACTGTAATTGTCACGTCCATCGAGTCTACTGTGATCAAAACTCTTGGGTCCAACAAAAGCCGCTTGATTTTGGTTAGTAGGGGTGAATAATTTCGGGTTCGGATCGAGTTGAAAATTTCTGACTCCTACCTGAATTCGATCATGACATATTTTTCGAATCTGATCGGGACACCGAAATGTGTCCCGATCGGGACACATTTTGGGTCAGAACAAATCCCGACCTGACCTCGGATCGGGAAAACCTAATTTTTTTTTAAAAAAAATTATTTTGAAAAGTCATAGTTTTGATTTGGGTTGGGACGGTTCGAGTCAGGTTCGGGACGGTTCAGGTCGGGTTCAGGATGATTCAGGACCGGTTCAGGCTTATTTGGGACAATTAGGGACGGTTTGGGTTCGGGACAAGTTCGAAATAATTCGAGACTATTCGGGTCGGGACGGTTAGGGTTCGGGATGGGTCGAGAATTTCCGTTCAGGTTTATGAATTTCCCGAACCCGATCCGTCCCGTTCAGGATAGAATTTTCTGTCCCGAAAGAGTCTCGAACCCATTCCAATTCCTGTCTCGACCCAAAATTTTGGGACGGGTCGGGTTTGAGAATAATGCCCACCCCTACTCCAAGGGTCTTTGATCAAGTGGTAAATTATTTATTCATCCCTGTAAAAATTATTAATTACTTGTTGACCCATGTATTATAGTCATTATTATTATGTGCCATTAGAATTCGATAGCTTTTCAATTTCCCCCAAATAAAAAAAAATAAGAGAGAGAGAGGAGAGGAGTGATGACTTGTAGCTTTGCCTAAGAATTTGATTTTGGAGAAGAGAGAAAAGGGAGCATTTTGTTTTTAAAAAAAAGTATCAAACCAAGTTCTCCTACTCCTTTTCTATTATTGAGTCTAGAGGGTCGCACTATTGATCAATCATCAGTAAGGTGCATTAAAAAAAAAATGGAAAGAAGTTATATGTTGAAGTGTGTTAGCAAAAATATACTTCGGGTCCATGTACGTTCTGTGTCTGGCTAGACAAAGGTCACCCTAGATTCGAAAGAAACCGAGACTAATAGATTATACAGCAAGCGAGATTTATGGCTAAACGTGGGCTAAAAAATAGTAAGCGAGGTCTATCGCTAGATCTTGGCTATGGTGCAACAAATATTTCACAAAGTTTAGGTCTTTCCCAGAGAAGGACGAGCGAAGCTCTACCAACAAATTTGTGGGATCTTTAATAAGCGAGGACGCAGAAACTAGGGTTGAATGATAAAAATGAGAGAAAAAAGGGGTAAAGAGCTAAGAAGCTTTGTGTAAGATATGTAAATTGAATTGCTTATAATTTACGATGAGAAATTAAGCCTATTTACATGCTGTAAAAAACATATACAAAATCTATCTTTACAAGAAAAATAATTTTAATCTAATACAACTTTCTTTTATGTTAAAATTCCTAAACAAGCTACAAACATACAATTAGGCTTAGACCCTAAAATGAAAAATCCATCAAGTACTTTTTGTGCGGGCATCAACAAAGGGACATTAAGAAATAAAAGTATATGTTGAAGTGACATTGAGAAATGAAGTTATGAGCATGGCAACCAAAGTCTAATTCTTATAGATGTCCGCCTTTAAACTTAAAAGAAATTGTTTTTATTTGTAATTGAAAAGATACCCTTAAAAAGTGGAAACTTTTCCTTGATGGAATATAGTAGGATTGCTTTCTCACTTTGAAAGATTTTCTTGGTAAATATAATAGGAATGATTTCTATTTTTCTATATAGTCAATTAAAAGAAGTAACTGCAATCAGAAAATTTCCTTAAATAAAGAGATAAAAAAATGCCTTCCCATTTTTTAGTGCATGATAAGAAGACTCAAAAAGAAGGTTTTACAAACATTTGTATAAACAAGCAAAAGTCCAAAACCTTTTCTCGCCACCTGATGAACACATGAAAATGCATATTTGTTAAGAGATTCAGTCACCATTTAATGTCACTAATTTTAGCATTTTCTGTATTTTTAGCTTGAAATAAAGTGTTCTCCTTAAATTGTGATTAATGAATATTATTTGGACAAGTTTAGGTAAAATGGACATAACTCTCAATGTAGAAATTGAAATGAAGAAATTCTTGAACCTGGTGCAACATGACTATATCTTACACAAATTTGAAGAATAGTGGAAAAGACAAATCCAACATGTTATGGGCCAAAAATGGAGATACAATAGAATCGGGCTACAACTTCTGCCCAGCTTGACCCAACTCATGTATTTAGATTGTATCTCATAAAATAAGTACTCAATTGGTATAATTATTAAAGCTATGAAATAATGACTTAATTATCAACAACTCTTATGTTTATGGTAAAGTCTAAATCAGTCGTTATCATAGACCAAATTGCATTGCAAGTGGGTAAAATGGTTGTTGGCCGAAATCTGATGTATCTTTGGAATTTTGCTTATATCTCATTGGATACTCATCTAATTTGCATGAACGCTATTCCTATGGAAAGAAGAGACAAAATGCTACAACTTTTATGTTGGTCATAGAGGCTACATCGGTCATGTATATTATCAAAATGTGCTGCAAGTGGATGAAAGAGTTATTGGCCTAAAATTATTGAAGATTGATGTCATCCATGACATATTTTCATTCATTGCCTATATAAGGAGACTCTTAGGAGGTTTTCAACATTAGATAATTCTCTCTTTTTTTCTTCTCATTAACATGTATTGTAATTTAGGCTAAATTTTTTGGCAAGGCTAAGAGATGAACTTTTATGTGTAATAAATCCAAATGTTGTAAGTTTGGTTTTGATTAAACTATTATCTAGTTTATTTTCTATAATCCAGAGGTTATAATTCTCATGTCTCATATATGTTCAGTCATGCTTTTCTTATGTGATTTTTGTTGAATTATAATTGTTATTGGTTACATTGTTTTATATGTTAATCTTTTACTACAATATTGTCAAATTGATATATTGTCGATCTTGGATAACATGTAAGGGCAATAAATGTTTGATATTCAAGTTGATCTTTTACTGCAATATTTTCAAAATGATATATTATCGATCTTAGATAACTTGTATAAATAAACACGATTTGTGTTAATATTTGCAAAAGAGTTTAGTCATATCCAATGTATGTGTTATCAAATGAGCTATATTTTACATATCTTCCGATTGATTGTTTAGATGTAAAACTGTCATTTGAGTTATAAACACTGAATCAAAGTATAGAGTATATTTATAAAGCATAATTGTGATTCTCGATGCCTTGTTTGAATTATCATAAGACATTTCCTTCAAATCATAGACAATTCTATCTCATCCACTTAAATCAATTAATTTTATCCTTTGCTACTGCTTTAGTATTTTACTTTACCAACCTATTTTGCCAAGAGCTTCCTCATGGGATCGACACCTCAATCTATACTACGATAGCCGCGTTATATTTTGAGCGTAAATACCATCTTGAGAGAGGATGATAAAAATTAACATAGATTCTCAAGGCTAATACAACTATGACAAGGACAATCAAAATAAGAATTTGTCAACATAAGCATGATTCAATCAAATATCTTAATTTATTGCGTATCTCTAGCATTAAAAGTGATTTTTTTATGTTATCGTTTTATTTATTTTCTTATTTAAGCCCGTATTTTTCTATAATGTAAGCCTTGATAAATTTTAATGGAATAAGACTCAAGTTTAAATTTCTTATTATATAATTATGTTAGAGTCAGATCATACGTGTATATTTTATTAAATAACTTCATTTCTCAATGTCCCCTCAACATATACACGTGCCATGCTTATTTGTGTGAATATTTGATATTTAATAAAATATTTTATATTTGTATGAATATTCAAATGAATATGTGATATTTTATTAAATAACTTCATTTCTTAATGAAGTTAAAAGTATACGTGTATATTTATTAAATCATTGATTACAATTTATTATATGGTACAATGCTTGTAATGCTATAAACATTATATGATCTGAAATAGTTCATATCTGATATAAAGGAGTTTAAATCACAGCTAATAGTTAGTAATACTGAGAATGAGACAAAGATATGAGGATATACTAGTAATGACATAGTTGTAAGAGTTGCAATTAGGTGCTAGAAAATGTTATTATATAAGTATATTATTAAATACTATATTCCTGATCTATTTTCACCACTGTAGGTCTATCGGTGAATCCCTGTTAATATAAATGAATGTATGTCTATATCTATAAGGCACAGATGGATGTTCCTAGTTAACCATGAGCTTGGAACTCGTATAGGCATACGGGTATTCAGTTAGGACTGGATACTGAACAGAGTCATGAGGACCTCAATAGACATCCTATGTAGATATCAATGGAAGGTCCTCTTGAGTTGAGTAATATTTATGGTCCTTTGACCTGAACTCCACAGTAGGTTTACGAGTGATCTATCATACTTAGGTTTCATGGTCATTAGAGACCTTTCATATTTTGACAGCTGTGCGTCACTAGGTATGGTCTGATGCTCATAGAGTCCAATGTGTGTAGATATGGGATCCATAAGCTCTCATAGAAAGTTGTATATCCAGATGCTTTGATATTGTATCTCAGAAAGTCTTATGGTCATAAGCAATTAACCCAAGAAAAGAGCTTCCCATAGGATTGAACAATATAGTAAAGATGTTTGCATATATTATTTAGTAAGATACAAATCTGGAGATAGGTTTATAGATCTGCTTATGGGGATTTGACAGTACTGACCTATGTCCCCGTGAATCCAAGATATAAATGATGAAAGGACTATATATATGTGCTTTGACCTCAGTTTGTTTTGTCCAATGCGCTGATTTATAATATTCATGATATATGTGTGGGGCATCATTCACAGACTTATGACATAGTTCCATTTGATGACTTGAGCGTGGACCTAGGGAGTCTTGCAATATAAAGTGTGCTCGTGCACTTGGGCAGCATATCAGATTGAATAATTCAATCTAGTAAAATCCAGCATAACTAAATATTTGTTTCAAGAACCCTCAGGATGCGTGCGTACTAGTACTTAAGTATTAAGTGTAGTAATTAGTTGACAAGTGTTATCATCAATCAATTAAAGAATGACACATAGCACGTAGTTAGCTTTGATTGAGTTTACCCAAGTGTGTTATATAGTGGGAGCCACTAAGGTGTTTACTTGGTAACCAAGTAAAGGCTTAAGGGTAATTTCACATATTTGATTATTTAATAATTAAATAATCAATAAACTTAACTTAGGTTAAGAGTTAACTAAGGTTAAATTAATTTAATATTTAAATGTTAAAGTTTATTTTTATGAAAATATGAACTAACCTTACTTTGGATAGTAGTTAACTTTAGTTAGGTTTAATTTAATATTTAAATATAAAATACTTGGTGGCCAAGTATATTAACCTAACCTAGGTTAAGAGTTAACTTGGGTTTGGTTAATTAAATAATATAATAATTAAGATTTTTATTATTTATTATGAAATAATAAATTAACTTAACATGGGTTAATGGTTAACTTATGAGTTAAGTTAAAATCTTAATTGTTATTAATATGTGAAATTAATATAAAATAGGATGATTTTGCTTGGGAAATGGCCGGCCAAGGTGAAAGGAAAAGAAGAGAAAATTGTTTCTTTCACTATTCATCATCTTCTTTAATTAGTTATAGCCATTGAAGAAAAAAAAAAGCTTTTGTTTAATTGATCAAGATTTGATCAAAGGTAAACAAATAGCTTAAGTTTAAGTTGTTAAACTAGTGCTAAATTTAGAGCTGCTGTTCTAGGTGACCAAACCCACCCATTTGGTGACTAGAATTGTGAACGAGAACACTTTAGGTAGACTGCGGTAATATTTGTGAAAAGTTACAATTGGTGAATTCTTAAACTTACATATATATTAATGTGATTAATATATGTTGTTATTTGTGTTTATTATTTTTTTATAATTCCACTGCACTTAAAATATGTATGAGATATATATTTTGTATTATGAACACAAATACACATGCATACACCCCATAGAATAATCGACACCAACAAATTATTGGGCTTATCATTAATTCAACTGAACTAGCCTATGTTATATATAAGAATTTTTGGATCTTTTTTTTAAGGAAATAGTTCCATTTGCCCATAAAAAAAGACCTAACACCTTTACCCAGCTGGCCGAAGATCTTTAATACCCTAAGATTCAGATTTCAAACCAATAAACAGGTAAACTTGGCCTAGTAACTTGTGAATATTCCCAAATAGGTAAGGAATTGCGTAAAAAATTGGGTTTGAATTGGTTTGTGATTTCAATCCATTTTATGATTACTACTTATGAAATTGAGGGGAATTATAAGTATTAATCCTTCCCCACTTCCATATCTTATGATTAGCATAATAATTATAGGATACTATACTGATTTAGATTTAGTTCTGCCATTATATTATTTTATTGGCTTGTGATTTATTCAATTCCATTCAAATATATTTAATTCATCCAAAAGCATTCATCACTCTCTTGTTTGCCTTAGAAACACTTCTTATACATAACACCTCATTGTTTATTAAATATTGCCTTGAGTGTCAGAGTATTTCTTTTTTTATTTTATTTTTTTGTAGAAGGATATGCTTCCTGACAAAGTTAAAGAGTTATAAAGAGCAATGAGATAATTTTTGTGAGGTTTCGACTTTGAGAAACTTTAGTGGCATCATCTATAGAAATCCTCTAAATGAAAAGAAGATTTTTCTGGCCCCAATTACATCAGCGATCATGAGAAACCATTAGAATGTTCATTCTTCTAATCTAAATAACAATGAAAACGGAGTCCCAAGTGCTTTCATTTTTGCTACCTTAATGAACAACATCCCTCCTAGTGTGACAGGCCTCTTAGTAAAGATGATAAAATAAATAGAAGAATCTAGGAGAGAAATTCAGGAATTATGAGATAAGCTCATGGAAATGGGAAGGTACAAAGAACAATTTAATGATTTTGACGAGTATCTGTTATGAGACAATGGACATAAATAGATCCTAGAAGTAAAGGTTTTGAGATAACCCTTGAAAAATACATGAACCAAGATGAAGTAATAGATCCAACTCTAGAAGGGAGCAGGAAAATAGATAAAGATGATTTTAAGTCTTAAAACTTAAAAGAAGCAGGCGAATTATATGTAAAGATACAAAAGCCAAGAACCTCTAAAGATGCACTGGCCTTGACAAAGAAAGTTAATCAGGATCTTTTTATTGATACTATATAGATGACTAAGAGACTGAGCAAGTTTCTATACCTAAATTCCACCTATTCAATGGAGCTGGGATCTTGAAGAACATATATTCCACTTTAACTCAATGATGGTAATGCACGCGTATAAAGAGCCCTTAAAAAGCATTACTTTCCTGTTGAATTTGAAGGCTTTTGCTCTAATTTGGTTTCGAGGACTCAAGGAAAACTCAATATCTTTTTTTGATAAATTGATAGCCTAATTCATCATATAATACATATGAAGCCAAAAAAGAATAAGATTTCGTTAAATGTTTTTTCTTATAAAACAAAATGATAATGAATCAATTCGAAGCTTCTTTAAATGATTTAATCATGAACTTAGCAAACCCGAGAGCTATAATACTAAGATAATTGTCCAAGCATATTGAAAAATAATTAAACTATTAACCTCATACTCCAGATACCTTATCCAAAAGAACTTTACTTCCTTTGAGCTAATTTGAGCCAATTAACCAGAAGTCAGAACAATAGATACGCAATAAGAAAGAGGAAGCCGTCACAAAAAATGAAGCTTTCATAATAATAACTAGGAAAGAAGAAAACTCATCCTGGAAACACGACTATTAAAAATAGCCTCATAATAGGGACAAATATGCTGAAAGGCCTTCTGATCAAGAGGGTAACAATGATGAAAAAACCCCAAAAAACCATACAAACCATTGATTATCATAAACACACCTGTAAAAAGAATATGGTCAAAACTCATAGATTTTAGAATTTTTTAGAAACTTAGACCCGTAGAAACTCCTGGGGAACAAAAAAAAAGTTCCATACTATCCTTGGTTGTCGAGCCATAAGGTTTCAAATTCATAACCTTATGAAGAATGGACATCTATTAGAGTACAGAATAGAGACAGGTCGTAAACAAAATACAGACCCAACACTAACAGTGAAACCTAAAAATACCCTAAAGAAAGAAAAAATATGAAGAAAGAAATTACTATTGATATTAAATTCCATCCACAGGTCTTTACTTGACTTTACCTACCTAGAAGGGTAATAGGAAGAGGAAAAAGGAAACAAACAAGAACTAGGAAGTAAATTTACAGAATTAGTGATGGAAGAAGTAGACAAAAAACACACTTCGTATATTGGAGGGACCAAAAAAAGAAAAGATACCTACCAAATATTCCATGTAAGCTTTATCTGCAAGAATAGCTATGAATCAGTTCCATGTAAACATGGTCCATAGTAGACCACCTGAGAGGGAAGGAAAAGACGAAAGATGAAGGCTATTATTTAAAAAAGTGGCCAATGTCTAAAGATATGAAATTAAGAACACTTTTGTAACTTTGTCTATTAATTAAACAATTAGGAGAATAAAAGTTTCCCTTGAAGACCTTACAGATCTAATGATGCTATATTTAGATCCATTGCTCATTAGCTTGAACATATGTGGAATGATCATCCAAAGAATCTTGGTAGATAAAGGAAGTAGTGCTGACATCCTATTCTAAGAAGCATTCTAAAGGCCTAAACTAAATTAAAATGATCTCAAAGGTTATAAAAGCCTTTAGAGGAGGCAAAGTACAAGTTAAAGGTGTCATAACTCTACATATTATTCCAGTCGAGAAGTAACTAGAGGTTGATTATTTAATGGTCAAAGCACTTACATCATGAAACACCATTGCTAGACACTTTTGGATTCATTATATGGAACTTGTCCCCTCTACACTCCATCAATTAATTAGATGTGTCATAGCTACTAGAAGAGGGGTTGACATAAAAGGCAAACAAATCAATGACAAATATTGCTACACCAATGTTTTGAAGACAAGTAAAGAACCAAATGAAACACCCAGAAACACAGAAGTAGCATAAACCTCAAAAGAGCCAAATAACAAATACATAAAATAATTTCTTTCATTTTTATGGGAGAAACCACCTTCCAAATAATAACTACAAGATTGGTGGTTGAAGGGACTTCCTCTAAAGAAAGAATATTCACCATCTAACATAAAACATATTGAGGAAGTGATCCTAAATCCTGTGAACCTTGATAGAAAAATCCTCTTTGACACTAACTTAGCCTAAAGAGAGAGAAAGAATGATAAAACTCTTAAAGCAAAATCAAGAAATCTTTTGCTAGTCCCACAAGAATATAGTTTAGATTGGGATGGAATTGTAATGAAGATAAAACAGTGACATGGAAGAATTCTAAAATAATTGAAGGAAGAGGAAAAATAAAGCATTTTTGGTATTCCTTGAATAAGGCTAATTGCCCAGGTTTAACAATTTTGGATTCCCTACGAGGATCATTATAGGGGAGCAACCTAATTTTTATCCCCTTTGACATTTGGTACATGATTTTTAACTTATCCACAGAAAAATAATTTAAGCTTTCTGACCATTTTCAAATACTTTTAAGGAAAACTTTTCCTCAAAATCAAAAGTTTCTTAGGTTAACAAGGATAAAAGTAAAGGAGAAGAGAAATGAAGCAAAAGTTTTTAAAAAGTCAAATAGATATGAGGGAGGAAAAGAAAATGTTTGAGATTTTTTATATTTAGAAAAAATTTAAATCGTTTCATGTTTTTACCTACTCATCAACTTAAAAGAGTGAAAACATCACTGTAATTAGATGTTTTCTGATTTAGAATAGTGGTAATTTAAAGCAGGCAAAAATTTTTAAACAAGTGACAAATGGCACTCAATAGTTAGTTGGTGAGTTAATTAAAAAAAAACAGTACCACTCTTCATTAGACTTATTGTTAATTTGCCCTAACCAACCACTTATAAGAATAATTATACTTCTTTTTTAAGAGAAACAGTCCCACGAGTCAACTAAAAAAAAAAGCAGGACCTAACACCTTAACCTAGGTGGCCCAAGATCATTAATGCCCAGGATCCAAATGTCAGACCCATAAACAGGAAAACATGGCCAGGTAACCTGTGAATATTCTCAAACAGGTAAGGACTTGGAAGTAAGTGCTGAACTGAATTGAATTGTAATTTCTATCTCTTTTACGATTACTCATGAATTTTAAGGGAATTATGAGAATTAATCATTCTTCACTTTTATGTCTTGTGATTAGTATAATAATTAAGGGATGCATTTCTGATTCGCATTTGATTCCACCATTATAAATATGTATTATTTTATTGACTTGTGATTCATTTAATTCCATTCAAATATATTCAAATGCATTTGAAAGCATTCATCATTCTCATTCTTACTTTAAAGATATTCTTTACACACAAGACCCCTTATTTTTAATTAACTATTAATTTAAGTATCGAAATATTTTTCTTTATAAGAAGACAAGACTTCTCAAATTTAAAGAGTTGTTAAGGATAAAGAAGTAGTTTTCTTGAGATTCTGATTTAATAAAATTCATATATATAATGAGTCTTATGTGCGACGTTAGTATATTTTTAAAACACTAACATTCATTTTAAAATGAAAGTCTAGTACTGGATTTTTATTTTATTTTTAAAATTGAACGTTTGCATTTTAACAAGGTGCAGAAGTCTGCATTTAAGATGGATTCTGTGTATAAATATTTAATGTGTGTGTGTTTGAGATAAAACAAAATGTACATACTCCACTATAGTTATGGTGATAATGGATTGGCAATTTGATGCTGCCACTTGAGAAGGGAAGAATAGAAAAAAGACAGATGAGAGGGGCGTGGTTGATGCTTGTGTGGAAAATTAACCACGCACAATCCTTCTAAATACATCTCCTCTTCATATTGTGTTTTTTTCCTTCTACGTAATGTCAAAATTATCTAATGCCAAAAGGTTCTGAAAGGTCAAAGAATATAGTAAAAGAGAAAAGAGGTCGGGGAAGCCTATACATTATATAAATCCTTGAAAGATCAACATCATTGCGTGAACCCTGGTTTAGCTTCCTTTAATTGACTTGAATATGGTAAGGGTGGTTTATGTGTGTCTTTGTGTATATGAAGAGAAGAAGATTTTCAACAGGTTTTTATTGAAAACCATTAACCACATGGACTAAAAACTTTGAGTAATTCAAAAGCCAATATGAGAAATGATACGCGACTAAAATATTTTAGGAATTTAATGGTTTAACAACATGAAACTTGTTGAAGGAGGAAACATCCTTCTCACTCTCGAGGTTATATTGAAGCGAAGAATTTCAAGTTCAGCCTAGAACCTAACCTCTTTGCGCAGCAAAATAACCTATTAATCAAGCAAAAGATAAAGAATCCAAAGCAGAATATAAAAGAGCACAACACAATCTTACGTAGTTCGGCCAATTGCCTACGTTTACGGTGAATCCAAAGATCTTAGCCTCTCTTATTAACTCCTTAAAAATTTTACAAGGAAAACTCAATTGAAGAACCCTCAAAAGGACTTAATGTTTAGTGAACCCTTACTCTACCACGAACAATGATCACCTAAACGACGGTTCCATCCTAGTGCACACAAGCACAAATGTTTATATAGGGTGTATTTCATACCTACTAACCTTATTCCTTGTTGAAGTAAGAGTCCACTTGTTTTGGAAGTCCAAAATTTCTCAAAACTCAACATCCGGATGAAAAACAGCATCTCACGCGTTCTAGCACCGCGGCGCTGACCGAAATCGCTCCCATCACCGCGGCGTTGGGCTTCTGTGATGGGCGCTGTGGCGCGTTTTTGAGTCCCGTTTCGCTTTCACTTTTATGTCCCACACATTCTAGACTTCTCCATACATGTCCCACACGTTTTAGACTTCTTGTGACTCTCCACTTTAGTATTCATCTCAATTCTTGTCTAACCAAGATTGTTGAATCACCAATTTTCTAACAAAATCAAATGATGCTATAATCATTTAGAAAAAAACTATAATATTAGATCATATTTATGCTTCTGTATAATGCCTAGATGCATGCAAATGCCAACATCAATTTTCAACGACACTTGGCCAAGCAAGGCATATCATCTCAGAGCTTTTATGTCTTATAGTGGAGCTCATGGTCAAGAGCAAGTTGCTCAACAAGCATTTGTGCCTGGTGAACATTGTGACTTTATTTCCAGAAGGAAACCTTGGGGCTTTCCTTATTGGTAGTGAAAATTCTGTCTCCACTCCAGAGATGGAAAAGATTATATAATTTGTACGGGGTCACTGCAATTTAATTAAAGAGAACATATTCTGTTATCTTATGACTAGCAGAATGGATAAAGGTGCTTGGTAAGTGGAAACACACACACATATAAGGAAAAGGAAAAAGCTCGTTGACGAGGCAAAATGATGAGATGGTATCTAAATTATGTGCTGACATGAATAAAATTATCTAAATTATCAAAATCTCTATTATTTCATCGGCTATAAATGGAGTGCTGGAAATTTAGCATCCCATTGGTGCATGAATAATATTACAGAGGAAGAGAGGCCTAACATGAAGAAAAGAATGCTAGGTTTGGTAGCCAAGGATGACTTGCCTGATCCTTCCAAGTGGTTTCAAATGTTGATGAAGTGATTTAATTAAAACCCTTGGTGGTTACCAGGCAGTAACCTTGGCTAACTTGACACACCCTTTTCTCTTATGCTAGCCCTTCTCTTCTTCGCCGAGCATCACTTCAAATTAAATTTTTTCCCTGTCAGATTAGCGATTGCACATAATGGTGCTTACTGCTTAGGAGATTTTCTAATTTCTTTTCAAATATTGTAGCATATAAATTGGAAGGAAGACAGGCCTTACATGAAGATAAGTGCATTGTTTGGTAGCCAAGGGTGACTTGTTGCACCTCGCTGCAAGAGGCTTCAAGTTGTGAATCAATTAAGCCCCTAGTTCGGTTGCCAGACAGTCTCCTTGGTTAAGTTGACAGCGTCTTCTCTTTCATGCTTGGCCTTGTTTTACTCCTTGACGTGATATATAGCTCGTGTATACTGTCGTTAATATAGGGAGAGCACTAGTTACATTTAAGCTATATACTAAGTAGTAGCTATTTATTCATGCGAGTCAATCATGAGCTGATGAAGAATATTTGAAAATGCAAGCAAAGAAACTGACTTGGAGGTTACAGAAGTACCTTAGTTGAGTAACTTTTTCAATGAAGCTCAAAATTTTGAGTTTGAATCATCATGCGTACATTTTCTTATTCCCAGTCTCCACATTATTTTAAGTTTTGATTTTCGCTAACAAATTACATCTATCGAAGAGAGTGTTTTGTAGCTAAATTCATTCTATAAGTTCTGCAAATTTCAAAGACGAATCACAAGGGTGAAAATTAATAGCAAATGCAGCATTCATGATCTTAACGTTTTTACCGGACCAATGTGAAAGTTTGTGATAAAGAAACTCAAGCAATCACTCCAACGGCAATGGCTAATGCTTTCAAGTTTATATGGCACAGCTTGGAAATTGCAAATGATTATTATTGTTATATTTAATTTTTTATACCTTTCATAGTCTCTCTACCGAGTATAAATATATATTGGAAATGCCACTTTAGTCTTTAAATTTATTTAAATATAATAATTTAGTTTTGTAATCTTTTTAAAAATTTACTTTAGTCCCTGTTTGCGAAATAAAATTGGGATCCGTGTATACTCTGTCTTGCGAGACAGAGGTTGACCCATATTCAAAAGAAGACGAGATTAAAGGTTTTGCTAATAAGCGAGGTTTATTACTAAACATGACTGGCATACAATAAACAAGATCTATCACGAGACTTGGGCTGTGGTACAATAAGCTTATCGCAGAGTTTGGGTTCTTATTGGAGATGGACTAATAAAGCTCTAATAACAAGATTGCATGATTTTCAACAAGTAAAGACGCTAAGTCCTAGGTTGAATAATAAAAACGAGAGAAGAAAGAATAAAAAAACTAAGACACTTGTGTATTATATGTATTGAATAGTTAATCATACAAATAATAAGAAATCAAGCCTATTTATAGGCTGTAAAACCTATATAAAACCTAACTTTACTAGGAAAGTAATTCTAATTGTTGACAAAAAATCAAATCAAATCATTTAATTTTGTATTTATTTCCTCATTTAAATTTGTATTAATTTCCTAGATTATTTCCTTGATTCTAGGAGATGATTTTTTTCTTTTTGGTTTTACCTTGTATCTATATATTTGTAATCTTCCTATCAATGAAAAGTGTGAGAAATATTTAGCAAAATTATATGCTATCAGAGCAAGGTTGCTCTCACAATCACAATGTTTAGTTAAAAACTTGCCGAAAATTTTCGAAGACCCATTAATAGTTCATCAGAGTATCACCAATAGTTCATCTCACCTTAAATCTCAATCGCTTTTCCAGCACATTTTCTTTGATCCCTGGCACCATCAGATTCCTCATTGCTAGATTTATCAATCTACGACGTTCTTTTACCCTTAGCCTATTCAATTGCTAACGATAAATTTTTTATTCTTATTTTTTCATGGACGCTACTATTCCTGTAACTTTCTATGCATAGACCAATGCTTCTACAAACTCCAGCGACCCTATCATTTCTTTTCGCAGTGGAGAAAATAACTCTTTCCACATCACTACCAATAAACTTAATAGTAGTAACGTTCTTTATGCCTTAACCTCTTTAGTCAATTCTCTGGCATCTTGGATTATTGATTCAGGTGCCTTCAATCATATGATTGGTATTTCTAATGTCTTTCACTTATACATACCTTGTTCTAATAAAGCCACTGTTAAAATTGCCGATGGCTCCTTGTCTTTTGTTGCAGGAATAAGAACTGTTAGATTGTCTAATGGTCTCTGATGCGATATTTCTATATTTTAAAATTAAGTATAAGTATACACTATAGTAACAAGTAATAAAGGGACTTATAAGGTCAAATGTCGAACCCATAAGGATAGTTTTATTTTTTACCAAGTACTAAAATTATATCTTTCTTGTAATTATTCAGAAAAATTAAATCTTAATTTTGTAATAAATTTAAGTAAAATAAAAGTACAGAAAATAAATGATACAACTTAAATAAAATAAAAAGATAGCAATATAGAGAAAGCTTAGGATTAATTACTATCCTTCAATATGTTTTCTAAAGATTAATTCTTTTAATATTTATATCCCTCAATTCTTATTATCGGTCAAAACATTAATGTATTCACAAGCGTCTCCTAAAGTCATGCAAGTATATCATAATTTACCAAATACCTATATTCCTTTAGTACTTGTAATAAATTAAAATTCATTAAGAACATGTCTTATTGACCATACATGCCAATTATGTATATTCCTATCCTAATTCGAAACTTGCATATGCAACATTGAATGTTACTCTACAATCATACATTAAATTATCTAGGTCTTAAATACAATGATGTCTCTTCCGATTTTATCAAAGTATTACCAAATTAATCATAACATTGATCAAATATAATGATGCATTAAGAGCAAATAATTTGAAAAATGAAGAATTGAGTTCAAATAAATATTAAAAAGATCCAACAATTAAGCTCACATACTGAGTTCAAGTAATAACCCTAAAAAATAAATTTAACTCATGGTAACAAAAGAATTATGGTTGAAAAATAAAATAAACATAATACAACAAAAAAAAAATCAATATAAACGTGAATTTGTGGTTGGTTGATACGCCAAAGATTCGCCAATAATCTCTTACTACCTTGAATTCCCCTTGCTTCTCTCTCTAAAAATTGCTCTTCTTTAATGTGTTGTGGCTCTAAGAGCACTAAGTTGTGTGCTCCTTGAGATAACAAACGAGTTGCCTTTATATAAGGATTGATTAGAGTCTTTGAGTTAAACTTCTTTTTTTTTTAAACTGTAGCACGATCACTGCTCACTAATACTGTTCATGGGTATAGTTATGTACGACTATTCACCACTAGAGTGAAAAGCTTTTGGCATTAGAGCGCTGGAATTTCGCTGGGGTGAAACACTGTTCATCACTTGGGCGAATGTGATGTAGTAAATCACTATTCACAGTACTATAGCAAATCACTATAGTAATTTGAGGTTTTGCCTTGTTTTTCTTAGATTTGCATCTACAATTGCTCTACTGACTACAAGCCTATAAAATAACAATAAAATAAAATAATAGATATAATTTACGCTTATCAAATTCCTCCAAACTTAACCATTTGCTCGTCCTCGAGCAATGAAAAAATAAAATCAAGGAGAGAATTCAAAGAGATTGTACTTGACTCAAAATGAAATAAAAATTTAAAAAATAAAAATAAAAATAATATACTAGGTTAGTAAGATGATCAAAATGATTGTCTCAAAAGCTGTTTAAATGGCATAAATCCTTAAGGTAGATAACTAACAATTAACAATCTTAATTATCTCTATTAGTTCTTCATTCTTCCTCAAAGATAATCACCATGTGTGTGTGTGTACAAGCAATAACTAAAACCATACTTTGATTTACTTTATACTTTAGTTTGTGCAGAAAAAATGATGTCTTGGCATTTAATTTGTATAATAACACTTCCATAGACTTGTCTTTACTACCACTCTCTACTAATGTAGAAAATCACATGTATAGAGATTTATTTAAGACTTTACTTAGCTTTTAACGTAAAGCTAAGGTTAATGTGAGATAAAAGGATAAACAATTTAGGTTAAGTCCCACCATGAACACTTAGACTTTATCTATAAATCGCTTGATCTTTTTTTCTTTATATTATCTCCTCCTCTAAACTTATTGTGTTTCCAATATTTCTTTTCAACCTTTATTTTTCATAGAATTTCTTCTTTTTCTTAAGTTGAGGGTATTTTTCTTTCTTTCTTTTTTCGTTGAAATTTTTTTTTCGAATACCTCCAAACTTAGATTGACAAATACCACCCAAACATATTTTTCTTATATCACCACAACATTTTCCTTCCAAGAGTATTTCTTAGCAAATGCAAAGTTTTGGTGTTACGGGTAATTTCAGGATATAAAAACTTTAATTCTTGGGCTTGTAATGTGGTTAAACCAAAAAATGGATAATTAGGCTCAAAATAGGGTACTAGGGATAAATATACAATAAAAAGTAGGCTAGAAATGCTCAATCGGTCCAAATATGGCCTAATGTCATTTTTCTATTCATGTGTTTCCTAAGATTTCTCCTCAAGTGGTAATTATAGACAAGTTTTAGAGTGTCGTTCTTCGAGATTGTAATGTACTCCCTAAAGCACAGGTATCTCTAAATAACAGTTATAACTATTTATGCTTATAAAGTGCTAAAAAAGAATAGTGATTATAAATAAGGTCGAACTTATTCCTAAACTTAGATAACAAAAAATTATCTCAAGTATCTATTATTCCCTATGGATTTGTAAAAAATAAATTCAACCATGTATTCTTTTTCTTATCATAGACTAATGATCATCTTAACAACCTAACAACTAAAAGTTAAAAAAAAATTTAACCCATTAGACAACCAATCAAATCATGCAGCAAAAATAAACGCAAGAAAGTATTTACCACCCCCAAACTTAAACTAAACATTTTTTCCAATGTCGAAAACTAAATTTAAGAGTATGAGAAACTCCCCCTGGTAAAAGAAGTTGAATCAATGCAATATTTTTATATAATTATATGAATGTGGTGTCATTTACTCTAGATGCTTGCAAATGTTCGTGCTATTTTTCTTGAGTGTTTGACTTGTTATTTTATTCCTAAAAAAATAAAATAATATAACTAAAACTGAAAATAAGCAAATAAAAATAAAATTTAATTGGGTTACCTCCCAAGAAGCGTTTGATTTAATGTTATTTGCATGACGTCTTATTTCTTGACTCTTGGAGGATCAAACTACATGTCAGCGGTATCGTGCCTATGAAACTTTAATTTATGTTTAAGAGCATTGGTATTCCTTTTCTTTGACTTCCATAGCTCCATGAAAATGTTTTGTAGACATGGTCTCATCTTCCTTGATTTGAGCCTTACCGAAAAGATTTTAATCTTAGACTAAAATATTGTACCTCGTTGGCCGGTATCAATCAGCCTTTCCATTATCTTGCCTATGCCCTTTCTTCTATTTTAACTTGCACAGTTTAGTATGTGTTTGTAGTTGAATGGCTTCCATTAATTTTACTTTATGAGGTGATGGTGGATTTTTAGAAATTACGATGTCAACCTTGAAACATTGAGAGATATTACTGAAAAATTACTGATGTTCAAAACTCTTCTCTTGGAGCCTTTATGGGAAAGGTAGCTGTAGAATGTATGGATTGTCTTTTCTTTGAAGTGTCACCAATTCCTTTTCTTCTATAGTTGACTCATCTTTTTCTGTCTCCTTTGTTGATCTATCATGGCTCTCCATAGGTTAAGATGTTTCAGCAGCTGTTGATAGTTCTTGTTCAGCCTTTAAGGTGATAGCTTGGCATTGCTCCTTATTTCCTCTTGGATTCACCTCTGTGTTATTGTTCAATGGGCCTTGTGGGTGATTGTTTACTGATATGGCTAATTGGCCCACTTGTATCTCTAACATATTTAAAGAGGCTGCTTGGCTTTAAAGGAGGGCATCTGTCTGCTTCATGTTTTGCATAAACATCTCATCTGGGCATAGTTTCTCTTTAATCTACTATTGAGGTTATGTTGGCATGCTATAAGGGTCTACCCAATCTGAATTGTAGAAGTTGGTGTAAGGATTATATTATTGTACTTGATAGTTCTCCATGTAATGCATAGGCTCCATACATTGGCCATTTGGATGGTTCTTACCACAAAAATCACAAGTGATAGGTTATCTCTTAATAGCATTAGCTCTAATGGCATCTAAATTCTTGGTCAATAGGTTGATTTGTGCAACTAGTGAGATAAGTGCTTCTTCATTATATTTGTTTGTAATTCTTCTTGGGGTTGGTCTCTCTACTGGCCATTGATAACTATTGGATGCCATCTCCTCTAGCAGGTCATATGCCACGTCAGTTGACTTGTTCATTACTGCTCCCCCTACTTTGGCATCTATTATGATCCTCAATTGCTCCATTAAGCAATTATAGAACATATGTACATCTAACCACTTTGGAATCCCATAATGTGAACATCTCCTAAGCATATCTTTATACCGCTCCTATGCTTCATAAAGTATTTATGAGTCATACTGTATGAAAGAAGTGATGTCATTCCTCATCCTTGCTATCTTGGTCGGTGGAAAGAATTTAGATAGAAATTTCTAGGCTAGTCATCCCATGTTGTAATTGATCCTGATGGTAGTGACATCAACCAACTCTTTACCTTGTCTCGAATTAAAAAGGGAAATAGTCATAATCGTACTGCATCATCTGAGACTCCATCGTATTCGAACGAAACATAAATCTCTAAAATATTTATGACATATTCATTCGGATCATCGCATGGATGTCCATTAAACTGACTCGAGTCTTTTAACATTCGAATTATTTTTGGCTAGATTTTAAAATAATTAGCATTTATTGTTGGTCGGCATATGCTGGGTTAAATACTACTAATAGTAGGGATTGAATAATCTCTCAAAGAGCTATGTTCACCCACTTGCTGTTGAAACTAAAATTGATAGGACATGATATAGCTTTGAAAAATATCCTTAAAAAACAAAAGAATTGAAAAGCAACTGTACAAAAAATAAAAATAAAAATGACTAATATGAAAAATAAAATAAAATAATTCAGAATTAAAAACAAGAAAGATTGGTATTAATATTGATGAGAATAAAATATTATCCCCGGCAACGGCGCTAGAAACTTGATACAATATTTCTATATCTTAAAATTAAGTGCAAGTATACTGTTAGGGTCGGTGCTTATATGTCATCCCTAAATGTACATATACTTGTGTATTTATATAAGTTTATTGATGCCGAATTTTTATATCTTAAAATTAAGCATAAGTATACACTATTGTAACAAGTAATAAAGGGACTTATAAAGTCAGATATCGAACCCACAGGGATAGTTTTATTTTTTATCCAGTACTAATATTATATCTTTCTTGTATAATTATTTAGAAAAATCAAATCTTAATTTTGTAATAAATTTAAGTAAAATAAAAGTGTAGAAAATCAATGACACAGCTCAAATAAAATAAGAAAATAACAATATAGAGAAAGCCTAGGATTAATTACTATCCTTCAATATGTTTTCTAAAGATTAATCATTTTAATATTTATATCCCTCAATTCTTATTATTGGTCAAGACACTAATGTATTCACAAGCCTCTTCCAAGGTCATGCAAGTATATCTTAATTTATCAAATACCTATATTCCTATGGTATTTGTAATAAATAAAGATTCATTAAGAATAAGTCTTATTGACCATACATGCTAATTAGGTATATTCCTATCCTAATTCGAAACTTTCATATGCAACATTGAATGTTACTTTACAATCATGCATCAAATTATCTAGGTCTAAAAATAATTATGCCTATTTCAAGTTCATCAAAGTATTACTAAATCATTCATAATATTGATCAGATATAATGAAGCATTAAAAACAAATAATTTGAATAATGAAAAATTGAGTTCAAATAAATATTAAAAAGATCCAACAATTAAGCTCACATATTGAGTTCAAGTAATAACCCTAGAAAATAAATTTAGCTCATGATAATAAGAGAATTATGGCTGAAAAATAAAATAAACATGATACAACCAAAAATAAACCAATATAGACATCAATTCGCAGTTGGTTGATACACCAAAGATTTGCCAATAATCTCTTACTTCCTTGAATTTCCCTTGCCTTTCTCTCTGAAATTGCTCTTTTTTACTGTGTTGTGGCTCTAAGAGCCCTAAATTGTGTTTTTTTTTAGGTCTAAAATAAATGGCCTTTATATAGGAATTGATTGGAGTTTTGGAATTGTATTTCTTTTAGGATTAGGAAAAGTGCACTGTTCACCGCTGCCGCAAACACTTTATTGTTCACGGAATACTGTTCATACGACACTGTTCGGCGTACTGTAGCATTATGTTTTGTCTTGTTTTTTCTTAGATTTTCATCCCCAATTGATCCATTGACTCGAAACCTTCAAAATAACAATTAAACATATAAAAATCCTAAAATTCTTATTAAAATGAGCAATTAAACAAGTTAAGGGAATGCAAATAATAGATATAATTTACGCTTATCATATATATTCCCATTAAATCGATAATACCCATTAATATGGTATTATACAATGTAACGTTACAAACATTGTACGATCTGAAAGAGTTTAGATCAGATCTAAAAGAGTTTAGATAAGGGCTCATAGTTAGCCACGCTGAGAAACAAATAAATGCTAAATGTTAGCACAGTTAAGTGTTAGCTGGTTATAATACTCAGCGAAGATCCAAGAGTTAGAGCCTTGTCTATAATAGGACATAGACCTAGGAATATACTAGTAACTGCATAGTTAAAAGAGTTGTAATCAGGTGCCAGAAAATATCAGTTGCGCAAGTATGTTCTCAAATAATCATCCTTGATCTATTTCTGTCGATACGGGTCTGTCAGTGGATACCTTTATATAGATCAGCACATGTCGTACCTATAAGGTATAGATAGTTGTTCCTAGCCAACTGTGAGCTTGGAGCTCGTATTGACATATGCGTATTCAATTAGGACTTTATATGGGACAGACTCATGAGGGCTTCTGATAGACACCTTTTGTAAGCCGTTAACAGAGGGTCCTCTTGAGTTGAGTAGTATACGTGGTCCTTTGACCTGAGTGCCACGGTGGGCTTGTAATTGATCAACTATAATTTAGTTCCACGCATGTCATAGACCTTTCATAGTGTGACCGCTAAGCATGGTTCGATGCTTATGGAGTCTGGTGTGTACAGATATGGGATCCATCAGCTCACATAGGGAGTTAGATATTCAGATGCTTCAAGACTGTATCTCAGAAAGTCTTATAGCCACAAGCATTAAGCCTGGGAAAGAGTTTTCACCAGGGTAGAACAATATGGCAAAGGACTTTGGACACATTGTTCATTGAGATACAAGTCTGGAGATAAGATATGGATGAGCACAAAGAGATTTGATGGTGATAATCTATATCCCCATACATCCAGGATATCATGACGAAAGGACTATATGTATGCTTTGTAACCTCAACTTGCATGGTTCAATGCGCTTATTTGTATATCCATGACGTGTACGTAGGGCAATGCTCACGGACTCATGGAATAGTTCCATTTGAAAAATCATACGTAGACGAAAGGAGTCCCGCGATATGGAGTGTACTCATTGTGTACTAGGGCAGTGTGCTGGATTAAATTGTTTAATCCAACAATATCAAGCACTACCACGGGGATGCCTGTGTGTCTGTATTTAACTGTTAAATACAACAATTAGTTAATAATTGTTATTTACTAATTGTATAATGACACATGACATATTGTGGACCCTCGGTTGAGTTTACTCAAGTGTGGGATCTGGTAGGACACATTAGGGGGTAGACTTGGTAACTATTGATGAACAGCAAAATAGTCATTTCACACTTTGATTATTTAATTATTAAATATAAAATATTTTATCATTATATTATATAATATATTATTATTTTATTTTGGGTGCCAAATAGTTAGCACCCATTATTATTATTATATTATATTTTTTTATATTATGTTAGATATATATATATATATATATGAAATGAAGTATGTGTGTGTTTATTTGGTGAATGGAAATGGAAGAGAAAGGAAGAAATAAAATTCATTTCTTCCATGTAGTGCTAAAGAAGAAAGAAGAAAAAAAGAAAAAAAAGGGAAAAAGAGAGAAAAATGAAACTAAAAGAAGTAATTGTTAATTGCTTTAAATTCTATTTCCTTTCTTTTTAGAAATAATGAATAATACACATTACTAGCTATTTTAGAATTAAAAGTTAATCCCATGCCAGTTATAGGGCTGCTATTCTATTTCATTAAGCCCATCGAGTTGGTGGCTAGAACTGTCGACGAGTTGATCTCCATGCGGACTCCGAGGATATACGTGTATAACTTTACACGTTCAAGTGATTTTTCAACACTACTAATATATTAATGTGATTAATATGTTTTAGTTACAGTGTTTATTGCGTGTTTAAATGTTTCCGCCACGTTTAATATGTATATGATACATATTTTAGGTAATAGACACAATTGCACATGCATACACCTACATGTATTAGATCACCAACCTATACACTATTGTAACAAGTAATAAAGGGACTTATAAAGTCGGATGTCGAACCCACAAGGATAGTTTTATTTTTTATCAAGTACTAAAATTATATCTTTCTTGTATAATTATTCAGAAAAATCCAATCTTATTTTGTAATAAATTTAAGTAAAATAAAAGTACAGAAAATAAATGATACAACTTAAATAAAATAAAAAGATAGCAATATAAAGAAAGCTTAGGATTAATTACTATCCTACAATATGTTTTCTAAAGATTAATTCTTTTAATATTTATATCCCTCAATTCTTATTATCGGTCAAAACATTAATGTATTCACAAGCGTCTCCCAAAGTCATGCAAGTATATCATAATTTACCAAATACCTATATTCCTTTGGTACTTGTAATAAATTAAAATTCATTAAGAACATGTCTTATTGACCATACATGCCAATTAGGTATATTCATATCCTAATTCAAAACTTGCATATGCAACATTGAATGTTACTCTACAATCATACATTAAATTATCTAGGTCTTAAATACATTGATGCATCTTCCGAGTTTATCAAAGTATTACTAAATCAATCATAATAGTGATCAGATATAATGAATCATTAAGAACAAATAATTTGAATAATGAAGAATTGAGTTCAAATAAATATTAAAAAGATCCAATAATTAAGCTCACATATTGAATTCAAGTAATAATCCTAGAAATTAAATTTAGCTCATGGTAACAAGAGAATTATGGTTGAAAAAAAAAATAAACATGATACAACCAAAAGCAAACCAATATAGAAGTCAATTTGCAGTTGGTTGATACGCTAAAGATTCGCCAATAATCTCTTGCTACCTTGAATTTTGTTTACGTCTCTCTTTAAAAATTGCTCTTCTTCAATGTGTTGTGGCTCTAAGAGTCCTAAGTTATGTGCCCATTGAGATCTAAAATAAGTTGCCTTTATATAGAGATTGATTGGAGTCTTGAAGTTGTACTTCTTTTTTACTGCAGCATAATCACTATTCACACAACTGTTCATAGGTACTATTATGTGCAGTGTTCACTACTGGAGCGCTGGAAATTCGCTGGGGAAAAATACTATTCATCATTTGAGTGAATGTACTGTAGCAAATCATTGTAGCAATTTGAGGTTTTGTTGTGTTTTTCTTAGATTTTCATCTCCAATTACTTTACTGACTCCAAACCTACAAAATAATAATAAAACATATAAAAAGCCTAATATTCTTATTAAAATGAGTAATTAATCAAGTTAAGGGAGTGAAAATAATAGATATAATTTATACTTATCAATCTTAATAGATATAATTTATACTTATCAATCTTACTCTTACATCTGTTCTTCATGTTCACTCGTTAACATGTAATTTAATTTATGTTCCCAAGCTTACTCATGACAATCATTGTGTTTCTAAATTTGAGTCGTCCTCTTATTATTTTCAAGATCTATCATCGAGGAGGACGATTAGTAGTGCTAGGATTCATAAAGGCCTTTATTTCCTTGAAGATCAAAATAAAGAGAATAAAAAAACTCTTGTGTCTGGTGTTGCTTCGATTTCTGCTTCTAGTTCTAGTAAGTTACTGTTATGGTACCGTATACTTAGCCACCCCAATTTTCTTATTTACAACGGTTGTTTCCTTCTTTATTTGATAATAAAAATTTTATTTCTTTTTAATGTGATATATGTCAGCTAGCTATACACACTCGATCCTCTTTTCTCCCAAGGTCATATACTTCATCCACCTCTTTCTCTTTGATCCACAGTGACATATAAGGACCATAAAAAATTACAACTTCTCATGAAAAAAGATGATTTATCACCTTTATTGATGATCACGCACGTATTAGTTAGGTTTATCTTCTTTGCAAAAATTACGAAATATGTGAAGTGTTCAAAAATTGCAATCACATGATTCAAACTCAATTTTAAACAAACATTTGTGTGCTTCAAACTAACAATGGTCAAGAGTACTTTAATTCCATTCTTGGTGAATATTTGCTTTAGAATGGCATTACTCATTAATGTTCTTGTGTTGATGCTCCATAACAAAATGGTCTTTGAAAGAAAAAATCGTCATATGTTGGAGGTCGCCCATGCTCTCATATTACCATGAATGTTCCAAAACACTTATGGTTGGATGCTATATTGACCTCCACCTATCTTATAAATCACCTTCCAAGCCACACTATTAATTTTGAGTCTCCCTTCTCTATTCTTACCAAGTTCTATCCTTTTATTTCAACAAACACTCTTCCGTTAACAATTTTTGGTTGTACTGCCGTTTTATACATTCATGATCACATTCGTAGTAAGCTTAACCCTAGAGCACTTAAGACTATCTTTATTAGTTATTCTCTACCCCAAAAAGGGTATAAATGTTACTGTCTCAATTCCAAGGAAACTTATATTTTATGTGATGTCACTTTCTTTGAGGATACTCCACACTTCAGTGGCCGCAACTATTCTTTTTAAGGTAATACTTGCATTTTCTTTAGTTTTATGTCTATCGTTATGATATTGATTTTTCTTGTCCAGTTTCCAGAGGCTATCCCCACTATATTGGACGCCTCACTTGGAGGAGTGAAAGAAGACTTGGCTTCACTTAGAAAGCGTGTCAACGTAAATGATAGTCCATTTGGTCTATTTAATTACATTTAACATTGTTTAATAATTTTTTCTTTTTTTTATTTTAAAAACCTTAAAGAATCTTGTACAAATAAATATTATACATTCAAAAATGCCCTCAGAATGAATGTTTCACTGTAATCGGGTGCTCTAGTTGGCAAATTCTAAAGAGTCGATCTCCTGCCCTTCATGCTACAAGTGAAAGGCCAAGCTTGGTCTTTGTTAGATAGTTGCCTTAGGCTCTTCGGCCTCAACTGTTTAGAAAGCCTACTCTTAAAAAGTCGACTCTAGGTGCTGTAACTTCAGTTGCGGATATGTTATCACTCTTACTGGGGGAGTCATCTAGTGACTATAAGGAGTTGGTTGATGAGTCTTCACCAAAGGTATCACCTGCTCACCCTCCCACAACTCAAGATGATAGAAAGAAGATAATTAATGAGCGAACGGTCTTGAAAGATTAAATGGCCGATATACTCCTCGAAGATTGGCAAGTGCTTTAAATCAATAAACAGCTCGAGTTTTTGTTTAACCATACCATCAATGACAGTGTTTCGGTTGGTCTGTAGACTTGAATAGCTGACTTTGCTACTTTATTCCCTTTTATTGCCAAATGAAAGCAGTCAGCATTATAAATGATCGAAGAGGCAGAGGAGAAAGTGGCTCTGGATCACCTGGAGGTCTAGCTAATTTCTAAGGTACAATAGCTTGTGGATCAGAGCAAGGTTGCCAAGCAAAAAATGAAAGAACTAGAGAGCACCTTGGCCAAAATAATGGCAGAGGGGTAGAGAGAATGACCCGCTCCCTTGACTTGGGTCAGCAAGTCATGGAGCTACGCCCAAAGAAAGGTGAGCTGAAAAAAAAACTAAAGTCTATGAATGCCTTAATTCCCAAGGAATAGGCTAAGGTATAGGCGATCGATTCCTCTATTGCCATTTTTTGTTCTTTGCTTGATAAGATGTAAACAGTGCAAAAGGCCCCCTTTGTAAATTGTTTTGAATTACTGAAGCTTCTTATTTTCTTTGAAATCATCTAATTATTTTTAAATGTTAAAGTGAATTAGAAAATCAATTCTCGTAATCTCTAAGAAACTTCAACATATCAAATGTTTAAATCGAAGAAATTACTTAGCTTTTATTAAACTAAGCAGTTTATAACATTAAAATGAGACTGGTTTAAAATCGGCAGCTATAATGTCTAAGGCTAAATGACCCTAATTAGATTGAAGAAAATGGTTTGGCTTATACAAAGCTCTTAATTTCTAAAGATATATCTAAAACTAGAAATTAACATAATGATTAGCTGATTTGATGTAACCCAATGTAATCCACACCAACTTTACTATTTAGACGTTTTTGAATCTGGACCAATTATAAGGTTGATTGACCCTAATTTGTGAATTGATCATAAGGTTTGCCAAAAATTCGTCTTATCGATCCCTTCTCAAATAGTTGGTTGGCAAACTTTCCAATATTTGATGTTAATCAGCTTGGGATGAATTTATCCATCTAAATCACTCAGCAGATATGCTTTATTACCGAGAATACTTGCCACTTTAAATGACCTTTCTCAACTAGGAGGACTGCCTTCCATACTAGGTCGCCGTGGCCATAGATTTTAAACTTGACGTTTTTATTATAACCATCTTCTTTTGAATCTCAAGTCAATTCATGGCTTCGAGGTGATGCTCATTCAGCTGATCTATTTTTTCAATCATGGCATCTTGGTATTACTAGGGTCAAGGTCACCTAGGAATTACCTTCTTGGTGAGCTTCTAGTTAGATCTATTTGGACCACGACCTCATGCCCATAAATTGACTAATAAGGTGAGGTACCAGTGGCTATTTTTGGGCTGACTCTGTTTGTTTATAGCACCTTCTAGAGTTTTTCATCCCATGACCTACGGTTATCAAAGATCGCCCTTTTCAACCCTTGCATTATGGATTTGTTCATTGACTCGGCCTGGCCATTTGACGAATCACCCATTTCTTCTCTTGTGAAGACCGTCCTTTGGTCAATATGATTGATTCTAGCAGACCATCCTTATAAATTTTATGACTGATTGTTAATTAAATATCTTTAATGGGTTACTATAAGGATGAATACGTGCTATTTGGATGAAGGCAGGTATATTTTCTTAATTATATCCATGACCTATCCTCAAAATCGTTAAGGCTTAATTACTGCGTGTATTTATTTAGTTGAGATGACTTGTATCGACCTATGCTTTTGACATTCTTCACAACCCCTGGCGCAGTCATAACAGTCATATTCTACAATTGGCCACTAAAATCCAATCTTCAAAATTGCCTTCTTCATTAATTGCCTGCTGAGATGGGCTCTGGCAAATATTTCATGAGATTTAGCCTCGACAAGCATACATTATTTTGGGTTGATATATCTCAATAGTTCACCTAGAGGTGCTCTCATAAATATTCTCATAGGAAAAGAGCAAATTTTGACATGATGATCTTGATTCTTCGATTGGCCGGCTCGCAAGGGTTCTTTATATAAGTGATTAGTTCTTTCTTTTAGTCATTGCTAAGATTGACCTAAAGAATAGGTAACTGATTGGGTAGCCCTGGAGTATGTAGGCAAGATTGTAGTCTATGGATCAAAGTTATTTTTTTAATCACCTGTCTGAACCTTGATGCCTCATCAACGAGGTCATTGGCTTCCAAATTGTCTAACCTTGTAAAATATTCAACTAAACTAGAATGGAAAACTTTAATAAGGTATCTTTCCTTGTTGTCTCGTACCTGGATGTCACTACTAAAAAAGCTGTTGGTGATAGATTATATCTATCACAAACAGAGTTTTGTGATAGATATACTCTATCACCTAAAGTCACCTTACTAATCTGTAATAAATAATTTATATCACAGATCAATGATAGATGAAGTTTGTAATAGATAAATTCTATCACAAATTTGTTACTGGCATTTTTAGGATGTGATGTTGCAGATGATGTATACACTGATGTGGTTATTGATGTGGCAGTTGATGTGGCATCTGATGTCATCAGTATTAGTAACGCCATCATCAATGATGTCATGATAATATCATGATTAATGACATCATACTGATGCAAGCTTATTGACTTATGTTATCACTAATCCGTGATAGTTATCTATAACTAATTTGTGATAGATTTATATCACAAATCTATGATAGTTGTTTATCACTAATATGTGATAGAATTCTATATTGAATTTTTATATTCTAAATACTGAAATCTAACTTATATATATACAATAAAATTGGTATATATTAAATTATATTTTAATATATAATTTCTATATTACAATGTAGAAATACTGCACAAAGTACTAAATACATTAAATCAATCAATCAACATCCAAAGAAACATTCAAATTTCATGCTTTCTTTAACATTAATAAACATTAATTTACACAATCATGTAAATTACAGCATAAATTTATCAACTAACCTTCACACAAAGCAAATTTGCCACTTTAAAAACATTCATACAAAGCAAACCTACCAATTTAACATGTATTATGCAGCAACTACAACTTAAAAGTATAGTAATTCATCCATAAAGGCTACCAATAAAACATTACAAACATGTAGCCAATCAAACATCAAAACTATAACTATTTGTCAATTTGTTCATCAGTAAACTTAAATTAATGCTCCAGCAACCAGCCACCATAAGCAAACTTCCATAGGTGATCGATTAATAGAAGTACATCCAAATTAACCCCATAATGGTACAAGTATCATAATTACAATATTAAGCTAATGGTAATGCTTCCAAGGACAAACCAGCATATTTAGAAATTTCAATGCATGGGTTATGTTTGAAGTACAAAATTGACAAACAAATTTAGAATTAGATAGAAAATGTTGATAGTGAAACAATAAACCTATCATAAGTTCAAATTTTACTAGCAACAAAAGATGCCCATTCAACCCGAACTTCATCTACCTCTTCTTCTATGTACGTTGTCTTTCCCAATAACTTGCATTATATAAAGTTCAAGAAAGAATAAAAGTATCAATTGCATAAACATAGAATGCATTAATTGGTAAAAGAAGTAAAAATAACTAACATTGTTTATAATATCTCTCATGTACGCCATGACATATATATCGCATACCATAGATCCTGATTGAATAGGGCCCTATGAAACAATTTAAGAAAAAAAAAGTTTATGAATATATGTATCAATTTAATTACAAGCTAGATATAATTGGTATTTTTACCTTAACCTGAACTTAATTAACTGGTGATCACTTGCTATCAGCAAGTTCATGAGCAAAATGAATGCATATGGCACTACATTGTTAAAGTTTAAATTAATTGATTACTAATTGTAAGCTTAATCAATATTAGTAATATTATGCTTTAAAAAATATATAACACATCACTACAACAGTTATTCCATCTCCCATAGGTTTCATGTGGTAAACAGTTATACTTGACACGTCAATCATGACAAGAATCGAAAACTTTATCCATTAAAAATTAAAAACAAATCAATAACTAATAAATGTCATAAAAAATAAATTGCATTATGCTAAAGGGTCATACTTAGGGTATATAGGACTAGCCATAACTGATTGCATGTTGTACCTTTAATTCGGCTAGCTACGTACCATGAACGCTTATTGAGAACTATCCTAGCTGAAGACTTTCCTACTAGTGAGACTAAAAATGGATCGATGAATCTAAATTTATTTGTCAATTTCACCTCTTTCATCTTTTCATACAATGACCTAAGAGTAAACATCTGAAATTAGCTATATCGAACTTGCCACATCAAAATGAAATGAAAAAAAAATAGAAATCATAAATAACAAACTCACATATATGCATTTGTATACAAGTAACGCCCAAAAGTGTCAAGTACATCACGTACTTATAATCTTGTTTCTGTAACCAGGAGGTGTACTCTCTTCCAAATATCCCACCCTCATATGTCACTTCTTTTACCTTATCAAAAAGGCATTTTTCAACTAAATATTTAAAAATCATAAGCTATAGGCATTTGAAAAAGTTATATTTGGTGTCGTGCCGGGTAAAGCTCTTAAACCCTTGTTGAGGAGTAGCAGTTTTTCTCGTTTTAGCAACCTGTTGAAAAATACAAACCGAATGAAAAAAAAAGCATATTTTAGTTTTAGTTGTTTAGGAATTATATATAATAAATTTATTCTGTCAATTCTAAAAATGTATATAATAATAGCTAAGATAAACATCTGACATTTGAAACATAACATAAATTTAAGAAATCTAAAAATATACAGAAAATTTTCCAATTCATTAGGAGGGGATAACTTGTCGGGGATCTTGGCACATTTCTTAAGTGTTCCTTTTGGTGTTTTTCTTTACTTCTTTTCCTTTTCATCATCCTTAAAAAAATTAGTTAATAATTTCGTAACAATAAAAATTTCAAATTCCTTAAATTGACAGTTTTACATAATGATTAACTTGCACTGCATACATTTTTTCTTAAAATCATTGGGAGTAGATAACTTTTTGAGGGTTCTTGTGGCATTTTTCTAGAGTGTTCTTTTTGGTGTTTTTTGAAGGTGCTTCTCATTTTCATCATCCTAAAATGAAAAAAAAGTTAACTTATCAGTTTACAATGTAATGAAAGTATTCCTTGAATGTCAGTGTTATAAAATAATAAGCCTTACATTGCATTCAATTTCCAATGTAGCATTCATATCCAACTTCTTGGCCATTAACATCCTATTAGAGCTGTTTGCCTTTGAATATTTTCTAGTTCTTTGGATCTTTTCCTCCATATCCTCTACTTTAGCACATATTATTGCTAACAAGTGATCATCACAAGGTATATTGAATTATATATTGGTGGTGATGTACTTGCCTACCCCCTGAAAATGGCCAGGAGTAGTTTTCTTCCTAAAGATGAAGCCAAAATGTCATTGACCCCTTGATTTTTTTTTTTACTATTCTAGGCTTCACTTTCAAGATCATCATACAGTAATAATTAATCAAATATCAAATAAGTAAGTTGTAAAAATTAAACAGCATAAAGAGTATTACAAATCCATAACAAAAATATTACAATTTTAGATACAACAGATGGCACTTCCTGTTTGTAGCTTCTATTATTTCTCTTTCTTGCTCTCTTCTATGTCATGCTCCTATCAATTTGAATCTTTGACAATCTAGTCTCCTGCATTTAATAATTTAAAAGATATCATTTAATTTCTGTTAAGACATTTTCTTGAAAATTTAAGAAATTAAGTTGTATGGAAAAAAAGCCATACTATCTCTTCAATAAGCCCTACATATCCCTTCCAACCCAAGATGTGATCATACTTGTTACTCTTCCTATTCATTTGAGATGATTCCCTTACCTTTTGAAAAGCAACACAATATGATGAATACATAAATTAAACATAAACATCTAGTCAAAATTCTTAATAGTGTAGAGATATCACTATCATGAAGAGAAATTAAACTTAACAAAAAATTAAAAGTGAAAATAAATTACACTTACTATAAATTCATTGCTCAACCTCGATTTCACAAATGGCTGCCAATCAACTTGTTTAACCTACTTGTACTCAATTGGTGGTTTTGTCAATGCTTTCTTATTATTTTTGTAAGGTAGGATGTATTTAATTGTCAAACAAAATATAAATATCTAATGGGCTACGCCCTGGAATAAAAAACTTGCTTCTTATCGTGAGAATCGACCTCAAAATGAGTTGTCAAACATTATACATGTTAGTGCCATGTAAACTACATAAACATTTATTATGGATTTGATGTAGTCACTTTGGATTATGATTCTTCTTTATTAAGTGTTTTGTGTGTGCGTGTGTGTGTTTTGGAACTTTGATTTATAATGTAAAGTTTGTGTACTGAGTATTTGGTTTTCTTTAATGTAACGCTAAAAAATAGATCACCTAACTTCTAATAAGTAATAATTATTAGTGAAAAAAGTTTTACCTGCCCCCACATCTATAAGGACTCATTCAATTGAGATGGTACCTTTCTTCAATCATTATAAACAATAAGAATACATTGTCGAACTATCATGCTGATTGATGTGGTCAATAAAACATACTTATCTCCTTTCGGCACCCCAAATTTATTGTATCTTACCACAATCTTCTTGCTGTCTTCTATAGTTTTGAGACCTGTATTCTTTGTCATGCCTCGAGTGTGTCTATGACTGATATCCATTGAACTATCAGACTCATTATCACTCATGCTTCTATTAGCATTATTTTTTGTCATCCTGTCAACAAAAGAGAATTAATCAACAACGTCATAAGGTATAAATATAGAATATTTGAAAACATATTATATCACCATAAGGTACAGTGCAATATAGAACTCCATTGCTGGTCATCATAAAAAATTTAAAAAATCACAGCTATATATAAGAATATATATATTAATTGTACAAAAATAGGTTATCATCAAAATTTAAAAACAACAAAGTTTCTATAGACATTTATTGATAATTCTAAATCTATTTGGTCGACTAATATATATTCATAATCTGTCCTCATATAAATTGGAGTGGTTTCATCTTCCATATATAAGTCTTCGGATTCTATAGGTGGTTCATATATAATCGATGGTTGAATGTTTATCATATCCTCTTCATATGGGCTTGATTTTACTTCATTACCCCTTTTGAGCCTCACACAAATAATGGAATCTTTGACACTTTCCTAGTTTGGCACGTAAAAAATTTGTTTGGCTTAAGACGCCAGTATAAATGCATCCAATCTATGACTCACCCTATCAATATTAACAATTATGAACCCATATTTATCAACTTTGACTCCATGTCCACTATCGACCTAATTACACTTGACTACGGGGACGAACATGTGGTAGTCCAAGTCCCATATCTCACCTATGATGCCATAATAGGACATGTCCCTAATTACTAGATTTTTATCCTTTGCCCTAGCAACTTGCATTGATGTTGGCACTACATTAACACCGCTATTTTGCATTACTCGATTTTCATCTCAATGTAATGTATGAAAGGTGTAACCATTTATCTGATACCCTACATATTTTATGACATTTAGGCTTGGTCCTCGTGCCAAGCATTGCATTACTTTATATACATGCTCACCATTTTGTAATACATTAATAACCTAAAAATATAACTCTCTAATAAGAACCTCATAAATATTAAGTATTACTTGAAACACATGGTAACAAGTTTTGGATTAACATACTCTATTTTCCAACCAATATAAAATGTACGGTTATGCTGATCTTGCAACCATTTTTTGTTGCTCGATTTACGCGGACATTGATTGTGAAGACAGCTAAAATGCTCTCTAAAAGAGTGAAAATTATTTGTTATATTATCAAACATAATAAGTTATAAATAAGATATATTACATTAAGAATTTACAACATATTTATACTTACTCCATATAAGGTTGAACCTCTTTTGTATTCTCTAACACATAGCGATGTGCTTGCTCTAGTAGAACATTATCAACATAAATGATCTCACTACCAATAGAAGGTCGTTGAATTTCAATTTTCTTCTTATGCTAAAAGGACCTCCAATTACATTTTGGCCTAATGTGTATTATATACAAAACTTCATTGCTTCCTCAACAACATAACACTCAACAATGCACCCTTCTGGTTAATTACAATTATGCACATCATTATCATTACCAGGTTGTCTTGGACCAAGAATTAACAAAGACAATAGCATGTACCTTCTCTTTATGCATAATAAAGGTGGAAGGTTATAGCTGATAAGAATAACTGGCCAATAGCTATAACTACTACTTAGAGAGCTATATGAGTTGATGTCATCGGATGAAAGAGCCATTCTGAGGTTTCTACTATTAGATGCAAATTCAAGCCACTTATTATCAATTAAGTGCCATGCAGGGGAGTCAGCTAGATGTCAAAGCTTACCGTCATTTTCTCTACTAGTCACATTCCAAGTCAATTCTTAGGTAGTTTTAGAAGATTGAAACATGCATCTCAGTCGTGGAATGATTAAAAAATACCATATAACTTTAGTAGGAACTCTGTTTGTTTTCTTTCCATTACCCTTCTGTTGCTTCCATCTTGATTTACCACAGAATAGACATTGAGATAGATTTTCATATTCATTTCTATACAAAATACAATCATTAAGGCATGCATCTATCTTCTTATATTCAACGCCTAAAGTACTCATTATCTTTTTAGCTTCATAAGGAGAAACGGGGAGTAGATTACTTTCTAGAAGAATATTTTTAAGAGTGGTTAACAACTCCAAAAAAACTCTTGTCAGATCACCCACTTTTCCCCTTGATATTGTACAACTTCACTAACCTAGAAAATTTAGTGCATTTGCAAAAACGGTTGTATAAATGTGTCTGAAAATCCTTTTGTTTCCCATTATTTTCACAATGCATTTACACTTCTTGAACCGCTTCTACAGTTGATTAATTAGGAATATATTCACAATATAGGGAAGTTATCTTCTCTCTATGCCAATACCATGTTTGATAATTTTCATCGATACCATGATAAACAAATGATTTCTTATTTCTCGTGTTGTGTTAAAGATCACATTACAACATTTAACACATAGGCATCTCATTATTTTACTAATTCCATAATGCAAGGTTGCAAACTCAAGGAATTTCTCAACCCTGATGTCATATTCCTCACTAAGTCTATGACATGACATCCAAGATTTATCCATGAGAAGGATTAGAAATATGCACCTGAAAATAACAATTAGATTGTTATGTTCAAATATTTTGTCTACCTAGCATTTGTTTATTTGTTCTAAGGGTATAATCCTATTCTTACCCATTACCTAAAAATACATCTAAGGTTATTTTACCTCTAGTTATATACTCTAAAGCTCATGGTGTAAAAACATTAATCATAATAAATAGTAGCCTAACAAGTCTAACAAACATGTTTCGTACAAATAAAAGTATTTTCCAAGGTTCATAATTTATTTTAACAATGTTTTCAGCCTTTCTTTTAAATGTGTTTAATCTTTGTCAAATAAAACATACACAAACTCTTCCATTGTCCTTATATTTGTTTGTTCCTTTTTAGTCATACTATAAGTTTTAGTAATATAGTGTTTTCATGCAAATGTAATATATGTTTTGATGTTTATTTTCAATCTCATTTTCACTTGTGGACTTATGCTTAAAACCAAACCACGTAAATATTTTTTTGTCTTATATTATACTATACCATCTAATTTTAATTTTTGAATATCAGCACAAGCATAAAATACTTTCAAAAATTTACCATTTGCTCCTTAATTTAAAATTACCTATTGTTAAAAATTCCCTTAATATTTCAAATATATATACAAAAAATTCCTCACAGCATTGGCTCTAAAAAGTAGTTTTGACTTAATAAACCTTTTATATCTTAAACAATGAGGATATTTATGAATATTATGAAACATCAAGAATGTTTTTTAAAAATATATATAATATATAATATAAGTGAGTAAGTGGCAAACTCTCAATAATTCGTTAAATTATTACCATATATGTACATATTTATGTGGTTTATATGTATTTTTTTAGAGGAACAATTTATGTATATATATATATATTTGAATCAATAGTTTATGTATATTATAAATCATTACAAAATAAATCAATAGTTTGTATTAGAAGCCAATGTGTAATGTAAGGTAAAATATTTCAATTATAGCAAATCATAAAATAGTAACATTTGTGTATGAGATGATTCACCCCTATTGGTTACAATTATCTAAGCTAAATTTAAGTTACAGCTCAATGTCAAAAACTTTATAGGTTATTATAACAATGAGGAGGAAACTGCTAGGAACAAAGACAAAAATGGGTGGCTAGCACAGATGACATCGGTTATATAGATGATGATGGGAATATCTTTTTGTTGAACGCATTAAAGAGTTAATCGAGTACAAGAGCTTTCAAATAACATTAATAAAACATGTTGCATTTTTTTTACTTGCTTTTGTTTTCTTACTATTTTAGCAGGTAAATTTCAAGATTAGGAAACTGCATATAAAATGCAAACAAATAAATCTAATTACAATTTGTTCATTTAAAAACCAAGACAGTACTAGAACATAATCATCTGGTCTTCTGGTTAGATATTAATCATTGACCTAATAACTACTAAACCTAATGATACCCACAACCTCAAGATAGTATTGGGGCACAATTATTTTATTGGAAGGAAGGATCTTGAAACTGACTTAGGGCTTGTAAGAAATAAAAGTACCATAGCTTTAAATCAACAATAAATGGAATCACTGGCTTGAAGTATATACAAAAATAACATGAAAAGTTTTAAAAAAGGGAATGAAAATAATATCAAAACATAGAATATAATATTTTGGCTTTGTAATATTGCCCCATGAAACAAAAATAACACCCAAACCCCCACAAAACATAAAGCCTTAACACACAAACATCACTTTTAAACAAAAAGTAAAAAAAAAAAAACACAAATACTAAAAAACCTACATGCTCAAAACACCAAACAGGAACCACAAGCCCATAAAACAATAAATCCCATCCTCAAAACACCAAAATAGGGACCATTTTTTTTTATAAAACAAATGTCAATCCTTAAAAAAACCCAAGTACAAGAAACTACACATGCTCCGAAAAAAAAGGACCACAATGCCTATAAAAGAGAAGAAACCCCATCCTCAAAAGCACGATGGAAAAAATATCCACAAACCTTAAAACCATACATGCCTTTTATTAAACAAATAACAAAACCATTATACAATACATGCATTCTACTACAAACAAATAATAATATCGATTAAAAACAAGGACTATATATAAAGGTACAAACAAAAGCATCTATGGCTTTACTTTTTATTAAACAAAAAATAATAAAACAAAAAATAATAAAACAAAAAATAATAATAATGGAAATATCAGGGATTATAGAACATTACCTTAAAAAGCACTTAGACAATTGCAAGAAATCAAAAATTTAGAGTCGATTCACAACCTTAAGTTTTGGACTTAGGGTTTTTAAGAGAAAAAGAGATTTTGGGAAGATATGACCTCAAAGCAGTCGATTTTTAGGTGAAGTAAAAAGTGATTCTCATTTTGTTTTCACCTATATGAAATGGCATTGTTTGAACTAAATTAATAAAAACAAATGACGTAGTTTCTCTTATATAGATGGGTAAATAAACAATGGGTCTATTTCCCAAATGGTGCCTTTTAATAAATAGCTTAAAACTTATTAAAATGGCACCGTAATATATAAAAAATAATATATATATATAAATGATTAAAACGACATCGTTTAGCTTTCTGAAAAAAATTAATTATAACATAAAAATTTTAATTATTTTAGATTATTTAAATAATATGTTTGTGGAACTCTATCATTAATATATGCTACAGAAAATTTCATTACATTCTATCACAATTTTGTGATAGAATTTTTTTTCTATTTGTGATAGACTCTATCACTTACTGATAGCAAAACATTTGTGATTGAATCTATCACAAATTTATGATAGTATTATAAATCTTTCACAAAATTTCTATCACTAAAAGCCTTTTTTTAGTAGTGTATCCATGATACCAATTTCAGACAGTACTTCCAAGCCAATGATCAATGCTTCATATTCTGCCTAATTATTAGTGCATGGAAAATCTAAGAAAAATGACATCTTTGTTTTTATCCCTGTGGGAGATACTAGGACGATTCTTGCTCTGGTAGCCTGATTATTTTTTTAGCTGTCAAACCATAGTTTCCAACTTGTACTTAGTGTACCGATCTTATGCTCAATTATATCCATGTATGATGTAGGATGATTAGCTAAGAACTTGACTAAAGCTTATCCCTTAACTGCTTTTCTGGGGACCGTACTTCAAATTTAATTATGATTATGTAATCGCCCATTTACCAAGTCAATTTCTCAAGAATGGCTTTGACAGGAGATACTTTATCATGGTAGTTTGACCTATCACATGCATTGTTGTGAGCAACAAATAGTATCTTAGTTTTGTGCTTGAAAAATACAAAGCTAAACATAACTTTTTTCAATCGTCATATATCTGTTTCTACAACATTTAAGACTAGGCTAAGATAATAAGCAACCTTCTTAATGCCATCATGCTTCTGTGCTAACATGCTGCCAATTAATTCTTGGGCAGCTGATATATATAGAAGTAGATGTAGGCCTAGTTTAGGTGGTGCCATGAATAGTAGACTTTTTAATCTCCTCGAATATATTTTAATGGTGAGCAGCCAATTTGAAATCTTTTCCATTTTTCAATTTTACTAGGGGTGACCATGCATGTAGCCTTCTGGCTGAGTTCGAAATGAATCGCCTTAAAATTTTATTTTGCAATCAACTACTATAGTTCTTTCTTGGTTCTTGGTGCATGAGCGTCCTTGATTGCCTTATCTTTGTTATGATCCATCTCCACCTCTAGTTGATGTACCAAGAATCCAAGAAAGTGACTGGTTAAGACACTGAATGCATACTTCAGGGGATTCATCTTAAGTTGGTGCGATCAAATTCTTTAAAAAGCTGTTCCTAAATCGGCCAGTTGTTGATCATCAAACTTTGATTTGATAACCATGTTATTGATAAAAACTTTAAAAAATTAGCCGATCATGTCATGAAGTATGGCATTCATGGATTATTTATTAGTCGCCCTAATATTCTTCAACCCGAATAGTATGACTACCCACTCATAAGTATCGATCGCCCCAGGGCATTTGAATGTTGTTTTACTGACGTCATTCGTTTTATAAATATTTGGTTATAGCCTAAATGCCCATCAAGAAAGCTGAGTATTTTTGCTATTTTATCTTCAACCTTCCTCAACATTCTTCTCATATATTGCTTGTATGGACGAAATCCATCTTTGATTAGTAAACTATATTCCATCAAGTCCTCACTGAGGCCAAGCATCTCAGTATAATCTCACGTGAAACAATCTTTATATTCCCTACGGATTGCTAATAACTTGGCCTCGTAAGCTGGGTCCAAACCTTCATGATAAAGATCGGCTTTATGGTCGCCCGCTATCCTTATGTTAATTTCTTCAATTTGCTTTGAGGGTTGTGATCATCCAACTTCTTTTGAGATTTTTTTAATTCATGATCGATTTGTGAGTCTTTTACTTCATCTTTATAGATACATTCGATCGAGGAAGATGCATATCTTTATCTATTCGTTAGAAAATAGAATGAACTTTAGTCTTCCTTAATGTGGTGGGGCGAGCTAGATCACCTCTGATGACTTGGGTGTCTGTCTTGACCATTACGGAGCTATATCGGTCAAGGGCACCCCGTTTCAATAAGGAGGTTGTGATAACGATCATATAATGCAGCAGTGTTACTTACTCATCACCTTCAAATAGTCTAGGGTCAGCATGAATTATCTCGATCGCCCAGTCCGATTGCCATCTAAAAATCATTTAGTATATGTTGGATGGCAGTGTCTTGTTCGAGAATCCTTCATATATAAATACCTTTATCTAATTTTATGCACTTGTAGTAGATAAAGATATTTACCCTTTTAGCTTTTTAAATTATAATTTGCCTCTAAAAGTCTATAATAGACAAGTATGAACATATGCAATTTGTTTTTTCTCTTCATGTAACTATGATGGAATCATATAGCCAATCATATAGAGCATTTTATAATTGGAGAAATAAAGTAGACAATAATACATATAGCTCATATACATTATTATACTTGTGTTTTTTTTTATGATTGTTTAGGAAAGGGTAGGGTTGAATATGTTTTGTGTCATGGTTGACTCTAGTTCCAATCATATGTCCATGAGAGTTGTGTTTAACATTGAAGTATGTTACTTTGTTTAAGATTGAAAAATATTAAAGTTAAACATAATGCATTCATATAGCTTACTGGTTTTATATTGTATTAAAAATAATTTATAAAGAATTTCAATTTAGTTGGTTATTATTGGAGATTATGCTTACATGCCCTTCCATTTATTGTATGAATGCTTTAATATTTATAAAATTTACATTTTTTTAAATCATTAATTTATTATATGGTAATAATCTTATTCGTTTTCAAAAATTTAGATCTAATGGAGTTTAGATCTAATCTAAAGATGTTTAGATCATAAATAAGAGTTATAGCATTGTCTATAATGAGACAAAGATTTGAGAATATTTATTGTATGACATAGTTGCATGAAGTTACAAATAGTGTTAAGAATTGTCATTATACAGTATATTCTTAAATTATTATTCCTAATCAATATTTACCGATACATGTCAATTAGAAACTGTACAGATAAGTGTATATCTATATCTAGATTATTTAGAGGACTAGTTTTAACAAATCAGAAGTTTAGTGAAAACTCATATAGGATGTAGGTATTCAATTAAGACTGAGTACTAAATTGACTCCTGATGACCATTAATAGACATCCTAAAAAACTACCAATAAATGGTTCTTTTAAATTAAGTAGTATTTGTGGTCCTTTGATATGAGCTCTATGGTAGGCCTATGAGCGATCCATCATGCTTTGATTTCACACATATCAAAAAAACTATTAAAGTCTAATTTCTGGGTATCATTGGGTATAGTCATATGGTCATGGCCCATTGTGCAAATATATGGGATCAGTCGGCTTATATAGGTAGGCTGTATATTCTAATGCTCTGAGATTATATTTTAGAAAGCCTTATAGCCATATATATTATCTTGAAAAAAGGTTTTCGTAAGGTAAAACAATATCGTAAAGGAGTTTATGGATATTATTTATCAAAATATAAATTTAAGAGATAAGTTCATGGTCAAACAAATAGAGATTTGACTTTCATGGTCAAACAAATAGAGGTTTAACTGTACAAATATATATCTCTACTTTTCTAGGATATAAGTAACTGAGTGATTATACAAATATGGTTAAACTTAACTTGTATAGTTTAACGCACCATTTATTATATTCGTGAAATATAAGTGAGGCAGTGTTCACGGACTTATGAAAATATTTCATAAAACAAATAGGTGTGAACCTATGAGTCTCATAATATGAAGTGTACTTGTTGAGCACTAAAGTAGCAAATAAAGACAAAGAGTTCAATCCGAGAAAATATTGGATAAGAACAATTTAATTTTAACACCTCTCGTGAAGGAAATCTGTTGAATCTAAGTGTTGAAATTCGACACATGTCAAAACATGAAAAGCCACCGTTTATGGCTTAATTAATTGACCACTTAAGTAATTATTAATCAAAACTTAATGGTTATGTTTGGCTAAAGTATTGACAAGTGTCAGACACTTATCATGGTGATAAATTACTTCATGGACATTTGTCCATTTGAAAAGTAAAAACCAAATAGATTTGCACAAGTGTTATGTAAATCAAGTTAATTTGATTCATGTTTAGTTCGGCAATTTGAGAGAAAAAAATAAGAGTTTAGCCTCTTGAATTTTTGGTTAAGCTTTCCTTAACTAAGTGACAAGTGTTAAACATTTGTCTTAAGCCTTGCTTATTTAAGTGACAAGTATTGCATACTTGTCATGATAGCAAATGAAGTGTTGGACACTTATCCATTCAATAAAATTCAAATAAACAAAAAACAAAAGCATAAAAGTTATGCATTTTCATGAGATAAAATTTTTTTCGTCTCTTTGGTTTTTGTTTTGGGCAAGAAAATAGTTTTTCTAGGAAAAAGAATAAACCAAGAGAGTGAGAATGAAAATGGTTTAAGTATTAAGCCTAAAACACCAGGATCAAATTTAACAAATCTTAAACTATCATTTTAGCGTTCTGAGCTGACTGTAATTAGGACGTAGATTTGCTCGAGGGAATACTTGAAGGTAATTATATTTTGAGCTCCACATTATCTAATATCATCTATAATTCATTAAAGGTATATTTTTTATTATTGATTGAATTGCTTGCTAATGTGATTTTAAAATGCGTATTATGCTTCTGTTGCATGTTGTGTGACACGCATTCGCATTTCACTACCCACACAGAGACTGTCACACATCCTTACAGTTATGTCATCATTGACTTGTATATATATAAACGTTTTGCACAATATGAGTATTGAGTTTGTTGGTTTGTTTCTCTTTTAATATATTATCATGAATATCATTTTTACCAAACTACCATTATATAGACATACAACAATATCAATACAATAATGAACATATTCTTAGCGTAGTCTATGTTCCTTAGTATTGCATTATAAACATAACACTGACTTTTTATCTTCCTTGATCTATCGATGTCTAAACTAAAAGATAGGTTGCTTGTATTTCAATTAGAAAATTTTATGCTCGAGTTAAATGTTTGTTGTAGTAGGTTCAACTCTTCTTTGATAGATTTCTAAAATCAGAAAAATTGACATCCTAGTTTTTAGTTGTAAAAGAAATAAAATTTATGTGGATTCAAGTTTGATTTTGAAATTGCAAGACCAATTGTCTTACTATAGCAACAAATATTTTTCATGAACATGTTTATACCCTTATTCACCTTTTTATTGTGTACTTGCTTATCCATCATCACATTTATTTTGTCCTTGACGTTGAACTCCTTAGATGGATTTCATATTGCACAATAACCATAACTCATTTCTTTCCTGCAATCAATATATATATATATATAGTTTCTACTTTCTAAAATGGCAGCTCCAAATTTTGTTCCATATTTATAATTCTTAAGAAACTTTATCAGTTCCCATTTATTTGCATAAAAGTTCTTGCATTTAATGCCATTGTATTGTAAGAAAGCTAGTTGATTTCTGTTAGTTACTTTATTGTGTTCTCATTGGCACTTTCAGTTGCTCGTTTGAATTGGCGGAAAGAGGTGTTTGAAGTGCGAGGGTGTTTGTGTGATTACCTGTTTGCTAAATAGTTTATTCGCTTGGTTGATTTTATTTCAATGAGTTTGAATAGTTTTCTAATAACTTGAAGTTAGCTTCTACAACTCTTTATACAATAAAATATGTGACCATTATACAATCTATATTATGACTGTTATGATATATAACTCTTTATATAACAAAATTGTTGATCAGCCTCCAAATTGAATACTTTGGCTTTTTCAATGAATTGAGGGTATTTATGTAATTTTATACTCTTTAAATTCTTTTACAGTGTTCACATAGTTCCAAGCGTTATTCAAATGTCACACTAAGAAATTATTATAAAAGGATATAATAATTTTATAGTGTTCACATAGTTTCATTAAAACGTAAAAGGAATAGTAAGACGGGTTTTTTTTTATGCAACCCTAGAGAAACTCTCTCAACTTCCTAAATACTAAACTCACAGCCGCTGCCCCTCTACTAAACCTCCATCGGAGATGGGGCATTGGCCTCTTCTCCGGTGGACACAACTACTCCTCCTTACTTCTTCCCATGTTTTAATCTTATCTTTCCCAGTGTTTTTCACGGTTTCACCATTTTTCTTCTCTCCAGTTGTGCCTCCGACTCTGATTTTCGACTTGAGTTTTAGCTACTTTGGCATCCTGCTACATGGCTGAGTTCATGTTGTTGTGCCTTCGTAGTGCGACGTCGTGATGTGGCAACTTTCCATGGCTCATTGGCCACAACCAATCCTTCGTTGCGGTTGTTCAACGACGCAACTTCTGTACTTCTGCTCCTCTTGCCAGACACCACCGCACTTTCACTCCTCAGTTGGATCTCACGGGGTTGTCGTTCATTGCATTTTTTCTTTCTTCAACTTATTTTGACCAGCCATCATGTAACCGTGTTCGCCGAGGGCGACATTGGTCACAGTTGTTCCTCAGTGTGCACCACCACCAAGCCCCCTTCAAGGGCGTGTTTGTTCTCCCTTCGCCGAACAGGTTTGTCGTCTCTGTTGTCCTCTGGGACTGCTGATCTTCAAGCCACCTCTGCTGCCGTTCCTGGCATTTGGACGGTGCTCTGATGGTTAGTCCCGCCGAATTATGCCGATCTCAAACTTCAGGCGCCGCCCGTGTTCCCTTGGTCGTTTTTCGGCGAGCTTGGTTTCGACTGGCTGCTATCGCTCAATTTTCCTTTGTGCTCCTGCCCCTGTCGAAATGGCAATTTTGCCCCTCTGTTTGTTGGGTTACTATTGTTAGTTTTTTGTTATTAGGGGTAGATTTGACGATAGTATTATTTTAAATTATGCGGTCAATAATTTCTCCCTTATTCAAGGGATCTGTATTTTCCTCCTCCAGGAGGTCTGTATTTCCTTCCTACGGGAGGTCTATTTATTCCTTTCTATTGAAAGGTCTGTTTCTCTTTCTTTTGAAAGTGTTCGAAGTTCATTTTATCCTTACCCACTACGGGTATGACTGCTTTCTTCTTGTAAGAGGCTTGAATCAGATAATCTCAAAATGTATTTATCTTATTCTGTTATTCCTTTTATCTGCGTATCAAAGGGACTTGATGTAATATCTTGATGATATTAATGATATGATATGATTTCATTCAAAAAATAAAAATAAAAGGATATAAAAAATATTTAGCATAATTGTTGTGACAGCAGAGACAAAAAAGAATTTTTAAAAAACAAAATTAGAAACTAAGTTAATATATTCAAATAAATCAGAGATTAAGGTGTGAAATTTCTCATACATATGTATAACATTCAAATTTTTTAAGGCATGGCTTGGAAGTTAGAAATTATTATTATTATACCTCTCATAGTCTCACTATCTTGTGTTTATATATATGTGGCATATGCAGCTTTTATTTGATGAGGACATTCACACTATTTAAAATTTCAATTAAAGTTATACGTCGTATACAGAAACTTAATGGAGAAAGTTTAATTTCGTTTCTACTTAGCATTATATTCCTATAAAATGTAACGTTTATTTTCAGTGAGAGATAATGTTGATAAAATCATAAAAGCATGAAAGAAGGGTGGGCATTCCATTTTATCAAGAACATGATTATAAAAAAAAACAATAATCAAAAGACGTAAGTGATCAGTCAATTAATGAAGTTTGATGGAAAGAATAGTTAGTGATCCTATTGCTAATCAAAAGACGTAAGACGTAAGTACTTAAAATCATGGCATGAATCCTGGCTTAGCTTTACTTTAATTGGCTTGATTGTGATCAGTTGTATATATATTGAGAGAAAGGGGGGTTTAAACAAGTATCCGATATTGAAAACATGGACTAAAAACTCTCCGATTAATCTATAGCCAAGTTGAGAAGAGACGAGATTCCAAATTCTAATAACTCAGACCCAAATGATGCTATAGTCATTTAGAAAAGACTGATTATAACAGATTAGATCATATGTATCTCTTTCCTTTATAACTCCCCAAATGCATGGACATGCCAACATCGATGTTCAACGACACTTGGCCAAGCAAGGTATGTATATCATCATGGACCTTTTACATCTTACGGTGGACCTAAAGGTCAAAGCAAGTTAGCCAGCTTAGGTCCTGATGAAAATTTTCGTGGCTCTCCTTATTCGCTTAGGGGAAATTCTGTCTCCACTCCCCAGATGGGAAGAGATGATATAAATTGTGTAGGGTCAGCGCAGCTTAAAGAGGAATATATTCTATTATGGCAGGGGAATGGATAAATGCACTTTGTACGTGGAAAAATATAAATGAGAGAAAAAAGTTCTTTGACGAGGCAAAATGCTGAAATTGTATCTAAATTATCTAGTGAACCGAATCAAATCGCTATTCTTTCATTGGTTGAATAAATAGAGTACTGGAGAACATAGGTGTTGGCAACGCATTTGGTGCATGAATGTTATAGATGAAGAGAGATCTAATATGAAGAAAAGAGTGGTAGTTTAGTAGCCAAGGATATGACTTGTCTGATCCTTCCCGTTGGTTTTAATATTAAATATTAATAAGAATAATACTATGCTTCATGGTTGGGATATAAACGACTGATATGATATCTAATTTGTTCATTATTAATTGGATTATATAATTATTATATTGATAAGAATTAAGAAGTAAACAATCATTTGGTAAGTAGTAGTCATTGATAAATAGTAATCATCAATTGGTGATACATTAATTAGAATACATATATTTTATTATATAAGTATAGTACCATTCTATTATTAATAAGTATCTAGAAAAAAAAACTATTGGTAGGCACAGGTAGTCACCTTGACTAACTTACACTCTTCACTCTTATGCTAGGCCTTCTCTTCTTCATCAATCATCTTCAAAATTGCTTCACTATCTCAGCTAAGAGATTGCATATTGGTGCTTATTAGGATATTGCTTCACTATCTCAATTAAGAGATTACTTATTAGGAGATTACACCAATTAGTTTCAAAGAATTGCTTCAGTATCTCAATTAAGAGATTGCTTATCGGTTCCTCTCTATCATCGCTCTCTCTCTAAAGATTTGTCTCTGTCTCTCTCTCTTAAGCAGCTCTGTCTCACCTGAACCTGATACTCTCCTCAATCTCTCTCTCTCTCTCATGGTTTTGGTACTGGTTTGCTTGCTTTGTAAATTGTGATGATTGACTACTGGTTCACATTAGAAGGACTATTGTATATATTGTTAAAATTTTGATATCTTGTATAAGGTGATAAATTGGTTTATTTTCAAGTGTTGGGTTCTGTCAAGTTGCAATCTATATAGAGGAATATGAGTTTGCATGCATGTGTATGATATGTTCACTATGTATTCCTCTAAGAATCCTCATTTTATGAATTAGATCTTCTATTTAGACTCAATGATTTAACTCTGACTACATTCTTACAATTTTTTGCTTTAAATACTTTATATACTGAACTTTGAACCCGTAGCTACTAGAACATTATAAGATATTTAAAAGGTTTGAAACTTATCATAAGTTATTTTTAGCCATCAATTTATCTCTAGCGTGTTTGTCTCATTCATGAAATTCCATCTGCTAATGCCAGTGGTTGTAAACTGTGCTCACCTATTTGTGGGATTAGACTTTTATGTGTTGTGTTGTGGTAAATATGCATTTTATGAATTAGACCTATAAATAGATCTTTTTTGTATTTCTATTTCTATTTCTAGCATCATCATTGTTTGACCTATAAACAACCTTGATTGATTTCTTTTTTGTATTTAATTTTAGATTAATGGGTTTCTTTTTGCATTAAATTTTAGGTAATATAAGGCAATGGATGAATAAACTTGCATGATGTGAATATAAATTTCGATGATACTTTGAAAATGTGGTTGAGGGCAATAGTGAAATCTAAACATGTTCAACAACTAGAGAAGAAGAAATTGGAGATGGTCGTGATCATGGACGAAAGAGAGATCATGTTGAAATGGAAAGTACAATGGAAATGAACACAAAAATAAGAGAGGAGATAGGAAGGCGAAGAGGTAGATCGTGTTAAAGATTTTCTTTGATAAAGTATAAGTTGTTTGCAAGTATTAGCAAACAATTTCAGGGTCATTATAGCAATGGGACTAAGCACTTGAAAAATCATTATGAAACATGTTTGGCAAAGATAAAAACCACGTGTCGAGCAAGATCGTATAAAATCCACAAATAGCATCAAAATCCTTTAGGAGCTCACGCGCCTAGCAGGATCATGTCCAAAACAAAAACCACGTCTGAAGCTTCGGGCAAAAACCACGTGGACTTCACAACCAAACACGTACTTTTTGGGTCCAAATTTTTCTTCCATAGACCATCTTATGGTTCCACTTAAGCCTAAGCAACAACAACAGCCTATTAGGATCCTTCCAAGGCAATCTTCAGTCCTTTTACATCTTATTCTAGATTGGATGGTCAAGCCTTTATAGATTTAAATAGATCTTCACCCACTGTAGCATGATTAGCGACCACCCCCAGCTCATTGTGCTTATTCATTAGTTCCACATTGGTCGCTGAGAGTTGTTCATGGAGCTAGCATATTGTATTCTTTAGTGAACTCTTCCTTTACTATAGTTCATCTACTTTTGCTTCCAGAATATACTTAGTCCCTTGACTTATGGAATACGGTGGATCCTCTCTATTGCCAGCAATATCCACACAAGGCTCTATCCTCAACTTCTTCAAAGCAGGTGAAGCTTTCACACTCCTAAGTATGCTCTTTGATCCTTTTTTTTTACCTTTAGGATTTTAGTTTCTTCAAATTTGGTAGCATGAACTCTAAAAATACCTCTAGACGTTCTATAAATGCTTGAAGAACTACATAAAATAATAAAGAACGTAACATTAAAGAGAAAAAAAGTAAAAGTATAAAAAAAAAAGAGAAAAGACAAAACATTTTCCTCATCTTCTCGAGTTGATACACCTTAGGAAAGTAACAGTTCCCATGGTTAGGGTCGTCATACTAGCTCCTACTATAATCAAGGTGGATACTCACGACCTCAAAAGAAGCGTCTATAATAAAGGATCTACATAAAAAATGGACATGCAGTAATAACCTTAAGGGTATCAGCCAAGGTACCCTTTTCTAGATACTCGAGTACCGAAGAAGCTAGTTTTGAAACATCATCTACATCCTTTACGACTTCTTCACCTACACCAGAAGCCCCACCAATATCTGAGGAAGCACTAGCTAAACGAAATCTAAAATCTCGCCATCTATAGAAACCTTTATTGCTTCCATAAGCATGCCTATTAAAAAAAGTAAAATCAAACATCTCTAGTAAATTAAATAACACTTAAACGTATTCCTTTTAGGAACTTACTGATATTAGGGAAGAAACCACTATAAGAGAAGAGAGCAAAATTTTCCTTACCAATTTGCAGTTCCTCTTTAGAAAAGAAAATGTCTAAAGAAAGGAACTCCTGGTACAAAACTCGATGATGAAAACCTACTGAATTAAAAAGAGGAATTCATTCCTTACTTAATACTCAAATTAGAAAAGTTCAAGGTCCAAACTCCATCCTCTATAGTGAGTGCATAAGGAGAATTACGCACTCTCTAAAACCCCGCATACTTCTGTAATATTTTGGGTGTATGAATATGTTTGTGGTTAACTAGATCTTTTTAGAATAACTTACGTAGAAATCTTTCCTTTCTAGGAATTGAGGGCAAATTAATACTAGATTTCCAATCATAAAATTCAAATGAAGTATTAACCTTATATAAAAACTCTAGTTGCTTCCAATCCCTGGTTATGACTACAATACTTTCCTCAAAGCCAGTCTTTTTACCCAAACAATCTTCAAAAGTAATTGGCTTTGGAGTAATTAGATTGTCAGTAAAAAATGTCATAAAAGGTGAGACAATATGGTGAGTTCATTATATGATTCAGAATTGTGACATCTTGAAGCAAATAGAATACATTAGGAAAGACTTGTAATAGAGAAAGACCCATGACAAAGAGGAATTGGAAAAAGAAAGTATTTTAAGTGTTACTTGAACAAGGATTATTCCCCAAGTTTAATGGTTTTGGGCTCTTTGTGATGATCACTATAGGGAGCACTCTAATTTTTATCCCCTTCAAAATTTGGTACATAATTTTTAAGTCATCCACAGGGAAAGAACTTAGGCTTTTGACCATTTCAAGAACTTTCAAAGGAAACTTTTCCTCAAAATCAAAAGTTTCTCAAGTTAACAAGGATTACAATAGAGGAGCAAAGAAATAGAGTAATAAGTTTTAAAAATTCAAAATAGATATAAGAAAGGAAAAGACAATGTTTGGTATTTTTATATTTAGGAAAAATTTAAGCCGCCAACACATCCACTCGAAAGAGTGAAAACATCACCGTGATTAGAATTTTCAAATTTTAAATAATAGTCATTTGAAATAGGCAGGACTCATCAAATAAGGGACAAGTGGCACTCACTGGTTAGTTGGTAAAAAAGTGTCTTATACCCTTCTAGTATAAATGACACACTACTTCACTTATGAGAGGCATTTGTTAGGCCACTTATAAGAATTGTTCAACCTTTTTAAAGAAAACAATCCCATGTTTTAGTAAAAAAAAAACCAAGACGTGAACACCTCTACCCAGGTGGACTATGATCATTAATGTGTCAGTATTCGGATGTTAAACACATAAACAGTTAAATTTAACCTAATAAACTGCAAATATTTTCAAACATGTAAGGAAATACACTAGAAGTTGGGTTTGAATTGATTTATGATTTCTATCCCTTTTATAATTATTGCTTATAAGTTTTAGAAAAATTATGAGTATTAATCTTTCTCCACTTTCTTGTCTTATGATTAGCATAAAATTCAATGGATACATTCTCATTTGGATTTCATTCCACCACTATAAATACATATTATTTTATTGGCTTGTGATTCATTCAATTCCATTCAAATATACTCAATTACATTCAAAAGCATTAATCACTCTTTTACTTACATTAGAGATACTATTTATACACAGCACCTCCTATTTTTTATCAAATAATGAATTGAGCATCATAGTATTTTTCTTCGTAAAAGGACAATAATTTTCCACAAATTCAAAGAGTTATTATTGACAGGTCACAAAGTATGTTAGGTCACAAAGACCTATCTAGTCTAAGATCTTAGACAGAAGATTAATTAAGGAATCTCATACACTCAGCACTGAAGTGATCCTATGGTAACACTCTCTTGTTTACTCAACACTTGAGGGCCTACCTAGCTTTCTATTCTTTCTTATGTTTACATCTTTGATGCTTGTTTAATTCTAAGAGATTACAAGGGTTTATATAGTGTTTAAAACATCCCTAAAAACTCTGAAACTAGTCCGAATAAGAGTCCACATGTTTAAGGAGTCCAAAATCGACAGAAACTAATTAAGTCTTCTTAAAACAGAAAACTGTTGAAACTAGGTACCGTGGTACTATTATGATCCAACACTAGCACCCCGGCACTATACTTCTAGTGCCGTAGTGCTTAAGGTTTTGAATTTGTTGCCCGTCTTCACTTTCAATTCTCCGTTTTCGTCCTTTTTTGTACGTCCAATATATACTCATCTTTGTATTGACTCTTCATTGGCATTCAACTCAAAATTATGCACAAATATAATTTTGAATCACCAAATTCTAACAATCCCTTCCTAAATTCAAAATGTCTTTAAGAAGCTTTTCAAGATGTACCCTATCTTCAACCAACACTCAATTACTCTAAAGGTGATTCAATTGGCTTATGACTAAACTTAACTCTTTTAAGAATTGTGACTTTGGTCTCCAAATACTCTAAATGTATCTTTTCTTGGGAAGCTTTTGTATTTTGATTTCCAGTATCACCTAGACATTATCATAATCCTTCATGGCTAGATCTTATTATTGTTGGGGATCAAATATATATGGGTGTATACATGTGAAATTGTGTCTATTGTTGAAAATACGTATCACATACATATTATACGCGGCGGAGTGTTAAATTAAACAATAAACACAATAAATAAATATATTAATAAAGTAGAGAACTTACCTCAACGTGCAACATTATACATGTATTTCCCTAGAGTCCATATGAAAACTAACTCGTGGGCAGTCCTAGTCACCAACACGGTAGGCAGTTCTAGTCACCAACAAAGTGGGCTTGGTGAGCTAGAACAACAGTCTCATATCTAGCACGAGATTAACTTTTAATCCCCAAAATGGTCAGGTGTGTGTTTTCTTCCTTTTCTCTAAATGGATAAGGAAATGGAATATAAAGCAATTCACAATTGCTTCTCATGGCACTATAAGAAAAATAAAACAAGTTTATTTTTTCCTTTTTTTTTTCTTTTCTTCTTCTTCTTCCCGGCTGTGCCATTTCTTTCTCTTCTCTTTTCTTCCATTTCCCATTCTCTCGGCCAAATTCACAAAACACACACTTTTCACTTGTTTCTCTCAGACACATCTCATTATATATATATATAATAAAATAATAATATAATATATTATATAATATTAATAATAATAAAATAATACATAAATGGGTGCTAACTATTTGGCACCCAAAATAAAATAATATTATATATATAATATATAATATAATAATGAGATATTTTCATTATTTAACAATTAAATAATCAAAGTATAAAATGACCATTTTGCCCCTCATGAATAGTTACCAAGTCTACCCCCTAGTGGGTCTTACCAAATCCCACACTTGAATAAACTCAACCGAGGGTCCACAATGCACCACGTGTCATTATATAATTAGTAAATAATAATTATTAACGAATTGTTATATTTAACCCTTAAATACAGATACGCACGTATTCCCGTAGTAGTGTTGAATATTACTGGATTAAACACTTTAATCTGACACGCTGCCCCAATACACAAGGAGTATACTCCATATCGCGAGACTTCCTAAGTCCACGCCCGATTTATCAAATGAAACTATTCCATGAGTCCGTGAGCAATGGCCCACGCACAGGTTACGGATATACAAATCAGTGTGTTTAACCATGAAAGTTGAGGTTACAACGCATACGTATAGTCCTTCCATCATGATATCCTGGATGTATAGGAATATAGATTATCACCGTCAAATCCCCTTGTGCTCATTCATGTCTTACCTCCAAACTTGTATCTCACTTAACAATATGTGCAAACTCTTTTGCAATATTGTTCTACCCTATCGGAACTCTTTCTCGGGATTAATGCTTATGGCCACAAGACTTGTCAAGGTACAGTTTCGAAGCATCTGGATATCTAACTCCCTATGTAAGCTTACGGATCCCATATCTATACATACCGGACTTCATAAGCATCGGACCATACCCAGCGACACTCAACAGTCACACCATGAAAGGTCTATGACATGCGTGGAACCAAAGTATGGTAGATCACTTATAAGCCCACCATGGCACTCAGGTCAAAAGACCACATATACTACTCAACTCGAGAGGACCCCCCGTCGACGGCTTACATAGGGTGTCTATTGGAGGCCCTTGTGAATCTGTCCCATATCTAGTCCTAACTGGATATCCATATGTCAATACGAGCTCCAAGCTCACGGTTGGCTAGGAACAACCATCTATACCCTATAGATACGACATTTACTGATCTATATATAAAGATATCCACCGACAAACCAGCATCGGCAGAAATAGATCAGAGACTATAGTTCGAGAACATACTTGCGTAACTAGCATTTCCTTGCACCCGATTGCAACTCTTGTAACTATGCAGTTACTGGTATATTCCCAGGTCTATATCCTATTACAGACAATGCTCAAACTCTTGGATTCTAAGTATTATAGCCAGCTAACACTTAACTTCGCTAACATTTAGTATTTATATCTCTCAGTATAGCTAACTATAAGCCCTTATCTAAACTCTTTTAGATCTTATCTGAACACCTTCAGATCGTACAATATCTGTAATGTTACATTACATGGTACTATATTAATGTGTTAGTGACTTAATGAGAATGTACATTTGTATAAATACACAAGTATATGTATATTCAGGGATGACACGTAAGCGCCGACCCTAACACTTATTCTTACCAACAGCCCCCTTACCAAACATTCTCTTTTGACCCCTGTTGCAACAATGAGATAATCTCTAATGTTGTCATTGGTCTGCATCCTTTCAATAACCCATGTTAAGCCATACACAACATTAACTCTAAGCATATAGCCTCAATTGTGCTTCTCATCCTTTATAGATCTTTTCAACATCACATCAAGTATTCCTTTTTTTACCTCGAATGAATATCTCGCTTGATCGAGTACTTGGTGAGAATGGCACTTATCTTCCATTCAAATTATTGTATGAATATTTATTTATTTATTTAATATTTATACAATAAATATTTTTTTATTCATCAATTATTATTATTTATATGGTAAGAAGGTTGTAACGTTTCAGGCATTGTAGATCTAAAAGATAATAGATCTAATCTAAAAACGTTTAGGTTAATGTTAAGAGTTAGCAATTCTAAATAGTTAGAACCTTGTTTGAAATAGGAACAAAGACTTGAGAATATTACAGTAATAATGTAGTTGTAAAAAGTTGTAAATTATGCTAAGAAATGTCATTGCACAATATGTTCTCGAAAATATCGTTCCTGATCCATGGTTACCATAATGAGTCGATCAGTATTTCTTTTGGATCAGTGTATGTTCATATTTGGATTTTCTAGATAGTTAGTCTTAGTAAACCAAGGGCTTAGCAGAAGTCCGTATAGGCATGCATGTATTTAGTAAAGACTAGATACTGAACAGTCTCGCGAGGACGTCCAATAGAAATCCTATGAAGCCGTTAATGGAGAATCCTTTCGAGTTGAGTAGTATTCATGATCCTTTAACCTGAGTGCCACAGTGGGCTTATAAGTGATCCACCATACTTTGGTTTCATGCATGTCAGAGACCTTTCATGGTCTGGCCATTGGGTGTTGCTATGTATAGTTCGATGGTCATGGAGTCTGGTATACGTATATATGCGATCCATCAACTCATATGTGTCAGTTGTATATCTAAAGTCTTATGACTATAAGCGAAAAATCCGTAAAAGATTTTTTTGTAGGGTTAAACAATATCACAAAAGAGGTTATGGATATTGTTTATGAAAATACGAATTTGGAGATAAGTTCATGGTTGCGTATATAGAGATTTGACGATCATAATCTTTATCTTTGCTTATTTAGGATATAGATGACGGAGGAATTATATGGTATAGTTAACCTCAACTTGTATAGTTCAACGGTTCATTTTGTAATATCCGTAATGTGTCTGTGAGACATTGTTCACGAGCTTGCGAAAATGTTCTGTAAGATAAACAGAGGTAAACCTAGGGAGTCTCACAAAGTGTACTTGTTGAGTATGAAGGTAGTGGGATGGATCGTATGGATTGAATCGGAAAGGTTTCGAAAAGCAGAATACATTTGAGGACCAATCTAAAAAATAGGAAACACAGTTGGCAAACAGGTCCCTATTGCATGAAAAAATGCAAATGCACACATGGCATTCATGCATGGCTATTTGTCTGACAAATGTTATGCCATGCATGCATGTGACAAATGTTAGCCATGCAAAGTGTTTGCATGGATGAGTGACATTTGTCACTCATGCATGGTATTGTTTGGTAACACATGCCTTAATGATGAACATGTGGCCACTTAAGAAATTTAGACTTTTTATAACAAATGAAATGAGCTTTATTTGTATAAATATTGAATTGTAAATTCATAATTTGTGCAAAAATAAATAGAGAAAATAAAACTTTCAAAAATGTTGCATTTTTGTCCTTAAAACACATGTTATGCATTTTGATGCTTAAACAAATTCAAAAGCTGAAGTGTTTGTTGATTGCTGTATGAAATTAAGATCAAAGGCTACTATTCTAGCAACTCCAATCCCACAAGTTGTTAGAGTCTAGAATTATTTAAGGGTGGACTTTATTGTGAGCTTTGGAGAACGATTCTTTACCGAAGTTCTTCAAGGGTGAGTTTCTGTAACCTTAAGCTGTTAGTGGTTCAAATTTCATGTGTATAAGTTGAATAAATGCTTAATTTCGCTGCATAATATATGATTGTAATGCATTTGAGAAAATTTTCACCATATACATAATCACATGCACGTACAATAAAATATGTTAACGATGGTATTATAGCATGTTTTTTGTGTTTCTGGCTATTGGAGTGTTGTCTGAAGTGTTAAGAATGCCTGAAAACAGTGGAAATTGCATTTTGAAGTGTTTAAAGTGTAGAAAATCACCTACTATTGAAGGAATGCTGGGGCGTTCATGTGCAGACATGAACGATGGGGCATTTTACGTAAAACACTTGGGCGTTCAAGTGTTGAACACCACGGTGTTCTTAAGGCAGAATATTGGGTGTTTATGTATATAACACTAGAGTGCTCACAAAGCAAAAGCAAGTTAGTTGCATGCAGAACACTGGAGTGTTGAAGATATGAACACAAAGGCATCTCCAACACAGAATGTTGGAGCATTCAAGTATTGAACACTGGAGCATTGAACCAATTTGGCACTGGGGCATTTTAGGTTGAACGCTATGGCATAAGAAAAAGAGTACAAATTTTTTTTCGGAGCATTATATTATATAATGACAAGTTGTTCAATTTTTTGCCCTAATCGTTCTAAACTATACACTCCAATTTACATTTTTCCATGAGAAATATTTATTTTATTACTTAATGCAAATATAATTGTTATAATGTTGTATTATAAACTGTAAACATTTTTTTTATGCTGTTAACAACAATGGGAGCCCTATTGATGAATGGTTAGTTATGTTTGCACAAAACAAATGAATAATTATGAATCACATCCTTATCAAATGCAGATAAATTATGAAAATGATAAATCTCTCTTAATCATATTGAAATGTATTTCTTACGAGATAATGATTATACATGGTCCACTTTACCAATAAGGTGTTAGATTGGTCATCTCGATCTTTTTTAATATTGCTAAAGCGTGAGGGACTGATCGATGTAATTTAGACTATGCCAGTTAAACATGAAATGAGGTAAATATAAGCGAAAGTATTATCCAATATTGCTAAAGTATGAGGGTAGTATCAGTAACTTATATTTGATCATTGGTAAGTTAATCAGAAACATATTTACCCAATATTTCTAAAGCATAAGGATAAAGTGTGTTTAAGATTAATAGTAAGAGTTGCAATTGACAAGAGTTGTCTACCTTTCAAGTTTTACGAAGGCCAATATTGTTAAAGCGTAGGGCTTGAGTAGAATACTAATTGAATCTACTTGTCACTGTAAAATTTAAAATGTTTAAATTTTCATTTTTTCGTTTGCAAGATTTATGAAAATATGTAAAGTAGCAAAAGGGTGCTTTTAGATTAAAAAAATATATACTATTTATATTCATGTTGTAAAGCGTTATCAATTGACGATTTTGAAATATTTCTGCTAACATCTTTTATTTTATCTTATGAAGATAAGATGGCTTTAAGCAACCCATTGGTATGCATACTTGATGCTAATCTGCTAAAGGGTGCCGACAACTACTCAGACTAGCTGATGAATCTCAAAATTATTCTGGATTCAGAAAACCTTAGATACATAATAGATCAGAGAATGCCTAAATGGGTTTTTGATACTTTCATTAATGAAGAGATTCTGACTTATAAGAAATGGGTCAATGATAATTTGAAAATCAAGTTGCACATCCTTGCCTCAATGTCAAATGAGCTTCAGAGAGAACACGCGTACATAGATAGTGTAAGTAGCATTATGCTCCATTTGAATAAGTTGTTTGAAGATAAACCACATGTAGAACTCTACAGGATCTCAAAGCACCTTTTTAGCTTAAGTTGGCTAAAGGCAATTCAGTAAGTCCCTACGTACTTAAGATGATTTCTTACATTGAAAAGTTAAAAGACTATGGATGTTTCTCTAAACAACAACTTAGGGGATAACTTGATTCTCTAGTCTCTACTGGAGTCTTTTACAGAGTTCATTATGAATATTAACATGCAAGGACTGACTCTGACTTATGCTAAGTTGCATAACTTGTTATAGTAATAAAAGAAGGACATTAAAAATAGAGGTACAACATTCGTAGTTCAGACTGGTACTTCATCTTCTATCCTAAAAGCTTTTAGAAAGTGTAATAGGAAGAAGAATGTGAATGAGGCACTATATTCAAGTCATTAGATACAAGTTGTATCCAAGTAGTAAGATCAGAAAAAGAACAAAGGAAAGTGTTTCTATTATGGTGATGACGGACACGAGAAACGTAACTGTTCGAAGTATATTGCCACAACCAAGAAGAACCCATCAAGTATTTGTTTACCTATTATTGATATTTCATTAGCATGTGATTCTTCTAGTGGTTAGGTATTAGGTACTGAATGTTCTTCTCATATTTGCAATATGTTGTAGGGTCTGAATGAAATTAGGCAGCTGTAGCAAGGAGAAGTCCAATTTCATGTTAGAAATGGTGATTTCCTTCAGGTCGAAGCAACTAGAAAATTTGAATTAATTCTCCTAAGTAATCAAACTTTAATGTTGCATAATTGCTATTATGTACCGAACATTATTAGACAGATTATATCCCTCCTTGTATTACACACTCAGGGCTATCATGTATTTATTCAAAACTATTCATTGTATTTATATAATATGGATAATATTTTATTAGCTGAGTGTTAGTTGGTGAATGGTCATTATATTTTGAATGCAATAGGAAATGCCTTAAATGCACAAGTAAACACAGGTTATAGTTCAGAAGCTTTGAATAACATAGAATTGTGGAATGTAAGATTAGGTTATATAGGCATGAGACGCTTAACCCGTCTGATGAAGGATGGTCAAATACTTGATCTTGCCATAGAACCCTTACTAATTTGTGAATCTTGTATTAAAATGACTAAATCTCTTTTTGTAGGTATTAGTCACCAAGCTACTGATTTATTGGAACTAGTAAAAAGTAATGTATATGATCCAATGAATCATACTATTATGGGTAGATTTTTATACTTCATCATCTTCATCGATGATTTCTCACGATATGGACATGTGTATCTTATGAAACACAAGTAAAAAACTTTTGAAATATTCAAAGAATTTCGAGAGGAAGTAGAGAAATAAACAGGTATGCATATCAAATGTCTTTGATCAGATCAAGGCGATGAATACTTGAGTAGTGAATTCATAACTTATTTGAAGGAGAATGGGATTCTCGCTCAATACATTCCTTCAGGTACTCCTCAACACAATGGTGTTTCGAGGAGAAGAAATCAAAATTTATTAAATATAGTTTGATCAATAATGAGCTTTACCGATTTTTTAGAATATCTATAGGGTTATGCTTTAGAAACCGCTACTCACTTATTGAATAGAGTTTCATCAAAAGCCATTTCTACTACTCCGTATTAGATATAGACTGAGAGGAAATCGAGTCTTAAGTATGTTAAGATTTAGGGTTGTCCTACTTATATAAAAGTTATGCAACAGTATAAACTTGCACCCAATGGGTACAAGTATCGGTTCATTAGAACGAAATATTTTCATTGCTCATAATTCCACCTTCCTAGAGAAATATTTTCTCATAGGTCGTAAGGATTATAAAAGGATTGAACTTAATGAAGTCGATCCAAAAATTAATGAACCAATAATTGAACCACAAACTAAATCAAGTGAAATACCTTTAACATACCTTCCACGTACGTCGAAAAAGATGTCAAGACCACCTGTAAGGTATAGAATGATGCTGGAAGGTGTCTTTAATTTTTTTTAGCTAAAGAAAAAGATCCTATAATGTATAGAGATGAGATATTAAACATCAATTCAGAGAAATGGTAAGAAGCCATGAAATTCGAAATTGACTCTATGCATGTTAATCAAGTCTGGGACTTAGTTGAGCTTCCCGAAGGAATTATTCCTATTGGTTGTAAATGGGTTTACAAGCGAAAGCATGGGCTCGATGAAAAGGTAGAGACCTTTTAAAGCTCGATTGGTAGCAAAATATTATACTCAATGATCTGAGATCGATTATGAGAAAATATTTTCACTAGTTGCCATGCTAAAGTTGACTCGTATTCTATTGGCTATTGCTGCATACTATAATTTAAGATCTAGCTGATGCATGTAAAGACGGCTTTCCTGAATGGAAATTTTAAGGAAAAGATTTACATGGAGTAGCCTGAAGGTTTTATATCCAGACTAACTTCTGATTTGGTATCCAAACTGAAGAAGTCTATTTATAGACTTAAGCAGGCTTCTCTGAAGTTGAAATCTTTGTTTTGATGAAGTAATCAGAGAGTCTGGTTTTGTCAAAAATTAAGATAAAGTGTGTATGTGTAAAAAGGTCAGTAGGAGTTTGATTGTCGTTTTATTTCTTTATGTAGATGACATACTCATTATCGAAAATGATATTGGTATGTTACAATCAGTCAAGAGTTATTTAAGTAAGAATTTCTCCATGAAGAATTTAGGAAATGCTTCCTATATACTTGGTATAACTTTGCTAACTGTATAGAGATAGAGCTAAGAGGTTGATAGGACTCTCTCAATCTTCATACATAAAAAATATTCTTAAAATGTATATCTTTGCTAACTAAAAGATAATTAACGTACCTTTCAAACATGGCATTCCTATTTCTAGGAGAATGTCTCCTAAAACGAAATATGAAAGATTTAGAATATCTAACATGCTATTTGTATCAGTAGTAGGTAGCTTGATGTATACTATGTTATGTATAAGACCAAACATCAGTATAGTTATAAATGTTACAAGTTGGTATCTGTTTGATCTAGATAGCAACCTTTGGATGGCCATGAAACATATCCTGAAGCACCTTAAAGGTACAAATGATAAGTTTATAATTTATGGAGAAAGTGACTTTGAAAGTGATGAGAACACTGATTCAGACTTTTAGTCTGATCTGGATTATAGAAAGTCTACATCTGGATATATATTTCTTCTTAATGGTGCTGCAGTTAATTGGAAAAGTGTCAAGCAAGCATCCACAGCTGATTCTATCACAAAAGTAGAATACATTGCAACTTCAAAAGCTACAAAGGAAGCAATGTGTATACATAAGTTTGTCGTAGAGCTCGGATTAGTCCCAAGTTCAGTGGATTTTATCCCACTATTTTATTACAACAATGGGGCAATAGCTCAAGCAAAAGAGTCAATGGCACACCAAAAGTCTAAAAATATGGAGAGAAAATACCATATAATTATTAAAATCTTGGCTAGAAGAGATGTAATAGTTTCAAGAGTTGATTCAATAGATAATATAGCGGACATACTCACTAAGACCTTAACTCATAGAGTGTTTAATAAACATGTGGATACGATGGGTATTAGATATCATCGTGAATGGCACTAGAGCAAGTGGGAGTTGTTGAAAATTGTGCTTACGTGCCATTAAAATTGTTGTATGAATGTTTATTTATTTGATATTTATACAATAAATATTTTTTTTATTCGTCAATTATTATTATTTATATGGTAAAAAACTTGTAACATTTCGGACATTGTTGACCTAAAAGAGTTTAGATTTGCTCTAAAATAGTTTAGGTCAAAGCTAAAAGTTAGCAATTCTAAATAGTTAGAACCTTGTCTGAAACAGGGACAAAGACCTAAGAATATTATAGTAATGACGTAGTTGTAAAGAGTTATAAATAGTGCTAAGAAATGTCATTGCACAAAATGTCCTCGAAAATATTGTTCTTGATCCATAGTTACCGACATGGGTTGATTGGTATTCTTTTCGGATCAGTGTATGTCTATATCTATATTGTCCAGATGGTTAGTCTTAGTAGGCCATGGGCTTAGCGGAAGTCCATATGAGCATGCAAGTATTTAGTAAGGACTGGATATTGAACAAACTCACGAAGACCTCCAAAGACATCCCTTGAAGCTGTCAATGAAGAGTCTTCTTGAGTTATGTAGTATTTGTGATCCTTTAACCTAAGTTCCATGGTAGACTTGTGAGTAATCTATAATACTTTGGTTTCGCACATCTCAGAGAATGTTCATGGTTTGACATCTGGGTGTCGCTAGGTAAGGTCCGATGCTCATGAAGTCAGGTGTTCATAGAATAGGATCCGTTAACTTATATAGGTGAGTTGTATATCCTAATGCTCTAATATTATATTTCAATAAGTCTTATAGCCATAAACAAAAACCCCAGAAAAGATTTTTCCAAAGGGTTAAACAATATCACAAAAGAGTTTGTGGATATTGTTTATGGAAATGCAAATCTGAAGATAAGTTCATGGTCAAGCATATAGAAATTTGACAGTCATAATCTATATCTCTGCTTCTTTAGGATATAGATGACAGATGAATTATACGGATATGGTTGACCTCAACTTGTATGGTTCACGCTCCATTTTGTAATATCTGTTACATGTGTGGACTATTCTAGCTGATTGTTGATTGTTGTATAAAATTATGATCAAAAGCTACTATTCTAGCTACTTTAATCTCACCAGTTGTTGGAGTTTAGAAATTTTCAAGTGTAGACTTCATTGTGAGCTCTAGAAAGCAATTCTTCACCGATGTTTTTCAAAGGTTAGTTTCTGTAACCTTAAGTTATTAATGGTTTGAATTTTATATGTATATATTGATTATATATTTAATTCTACTGCGTAATGTATGACTGTCATGCATTTGAGAAAATTTTCAACATATACACAATTACATGCATGCACCCTAAGACACATTAACAATACTCTATAATACTTTGGGTGTCGCTAGGTAAGGTCCGATGCTCATGAAGTTAGGTGTACATAAATATGGGCTCCGTTAACTCATATAGGTGAGTTGTATATCCTGATACTCTAATATTGTATTTCAAGAAGTCTTATAGCCATAAGTGACATCCCTAAAAAATATTTTTTTGAAGGGTTAAACAATATCACAAAAAAACTTATGGATATTGTTTATAGAAATAAAAATATGAAGATAAGTTCATGGTCAAGCATATAAAAATTTGACAGTTATAATATATATCTCTGCTCTTTTAGGATATAGATGATGAAGGGATTATATAGATATGGTTGACCTCAACTTGAATGGCTCAACGCTCTGTTTTGTAATATCCGTTACGTGTGTGGACTATTCTAGCTGATTGTTGATTGTTGTATGAAATTAAGATCAAAGGCTACTGTTCTAGCTATTTCAATCCTACCAGTTGTTGGAGTCTAGAATTGTTCAAGTGTAGACTTCATTGTGAGCTCCAGAGAGCAATTCGTCACCGACGTTCTTAAAGGGTTAGTTTCTGTAACCTTAAGCTATTAATGGTTTGAATTTCATATGTATATGTTGATTATATATTTAATTCTACTGCATAATGTATGATTGTCATGCATTTGAGAAAGTTTTCAATATGTACACAATCATATACATGCACCCTAAAACACGTTAACAGTATTCTTAGGGATACTAAGCTTTTATGAAACCAGGAACAAATCTTATACCTAGTAACTTCATCACTATTCCACAATACAGTCTTAATCTTATATTACCAATCACATGACTATGGCAACCATATCTTTACTTATTAGTACTTTACTACCCCTAATAAGCTTATAATTGGTGAATAAAATCTTTCAAGACTCATTTGGAAACTACACCATAGAATCAAGTATTCACTTACCAAGTATACGTTCCTGTATAAGCTATTAAGGTTGTTCTGTAATTATCTAGATATCCTCATAGACTATTACCTCTTCATCTTATTTTTCTTTTATCTTTGTCTTTCTATTAAACAATCTCTTACCAATTTCCTTTTTTTCTTGTGACCAAAGCACTTCTTGGATCTACCCTCAATCTTGATTGCTCTCCTTCTTTCATTTTAATTCTTAGTTCTTCATCTTGCAGTCAATACCATTGTATTACTAGGCTTTAATTGTTTTGTCAATTATTTTGCATTCAATTTGAATGACTCTTCAATTTGACTTAAATATTGAAGACGTGGTCTTATTCATTACTGGTTATAACTTGAGTCTCTTTAAAGGGTTTTCTCTAACCATAAACTCATCAGTAAAACCATTACCTTCATTTCTTTTAGATAATCATTATGCCTATTAAACTTTTTCGAACTTGTAAGTCACCATAGTTGAAACAATCTATCCTCTGCATATTGGTATGGATCTCAACATTGGCTCTAAGACTACTTGTTAGGAAATCAACCTATGTTGTCTAATCCAATACCACTTAGGTATTAACCTTAGCTATAGCAATACTACTTATTAGGATTTTTATGTGCTCTAATACTTCCATAGATGGTATTTGGTACCCTATAACCACCTAAACGCTTTGTGGAAGTCTTCATCCATAATTAACAAAGAATATAAATGATTATACATAATAGATATAAAAAACATTCACCATAAGACATAAGATATAAGTGATTCAATGACAAACGCTTATATCCACAGCAAATCAATGATCCATCTACTTTTATTCATAATTCACAAAAAGCTTTAGATTACAAAGACCTATCAGATCACTAAGATCTTATACAAGAGTTTAATAAATAAATACAATCAATAGTCAAAACTTTTTCTTAAAGGATCTATAATCACTCTCTCACACACTCAACATTCAAGTGATCATATGGTAGCACTCATTATTTTAGTGCCTACTTAGCTCGTTATTCTCTATTATATTTACATCTTTAATTATTTTTTAATTCTAAAGGTTACAAGAGTTTATATAATGTTTAAAACATCCCCAGAAACCATAAACCTAGTTAGAATAAGAGTTCATGTGTTCAGGGAATAGAAACTGACTCAAACTAATTAAGTCATCTTAAAATAAAAAAAACTATTGAAAGTAAGTGCTGTAGTGCTACATTTTCAGCACCGCAACGCTGAGGGTTTTGATTACGGTGCCACGATGATGAGAACCTAGCGCCATACGTGCTCACACTTGGAGATTCGTCTCCTAGTGCCTTCAGGCCCCTTCTTGTTTCTGGTTCTTTGTTTACTTCCCTTTCTCGTACGTCCAATAGGTACTCATCCTTGTCTCAACGCTTCATTGGTCTTCAATGCAAAATCATGCACAAACATAATTTTGAATCCCCAATTATATTATATTTTCCTCTCTTTTATAATGCCTAAACGCATGTAAATGCCATTATCAATATTCAATGACAACCAAGCAAGGCATATCATCTCAGAGTTTTTGGGTCTTAAAGTGCTTCTTACGTCAAAACCAAGTTGCTCAACTAACAATTGTGCTCGATGACCAATGTGACTTTATTGCAGAAAGGAAACCTTGGGGCTTTCCTATTTAATAGTGGAAATTCAATCTCCACTTCACAAATGGAAATGATTATATAAGTTTTACGAGGTCACTACAACACAAAGGCACTTGGTAAGTGAAAACAAACACACATATATAAGAAAAAGGAAAAAAACTCGTTAAGAAGGCAAAATGATGAGATGGTTTCTAAATTATATGGTAACATGAATGATACTATCTAAATAATCAAATCTCTATTCTTTCATCGGCTATAAATAGAGTGATGTAAATTTAGCCTCCCATTGGTGCATGAATAATATTATTGAGGAAAAGAGGCTTAACATTGAAGAAAGGAATGCTAAGTTTGGTAGCCTATGATGACTTGCCTGATCCTTCCAAGTGGTTTCAAATGTTGATGAAGTGACTTAATTAAAACCCTTGGTGGTTACTAGACAGTCACTTTGGCTAACTTGACATACTCTTTTCTCTTATGCTAGACCTTCTCTTCTTCGTCAAGCATTACTTCTAATTAAATTATTTCCTTATCAGATTAGTGATTGCATATAATGGTGCTTACAGCTTAAGAGATGTTCTAATTTGTTTTCCAAATATTGAAGCATACAAAAAAAGACCTTACATGAAGATAAGAGTATTGTTTGGTAGCCAATGATGACTTGCCACACCTCGCTGCAAGAGGCTTCAAGTTGTGAATCAATTAAACCCTTAGTTTGGTCTCCAAGTAGTCTTCTTGGCTAAGTTGACAACGTCTTCTCTTTCATGCTTGGCCTTGTTTTCCTTCTTGATGAGACATATAGCTCACTACTGTAAAAATGACCTTTACTGACACTAAATTAACATTAATAAAGGGTCTCACTGACACCGTTTTATAGTGTTAGTGTTGCTCGAACTAAAAAATTATTAACACCATTTATGATGTCAATGAATCTCTGATACCATAATATTAGTAAATCTCTAAGACCATAATATCAGAGAATCATTGACACAATGGTATCAGAGAATTTTTGTTACATTGGTATTAGTGAATCTCTGACACTATAGTATTAAAAAATCGTTGATACCATGGTGTTAATAATATTTATTATTTATTTATAAAAATTCAATTAAATTAAATTTTTAATAATTTAAAATTATATTTATTTGACCAAAATATTCAATATATATATTTAAACTTGAATTTTATAACATTTAAATACATTCCAAATTGTTAAGTAGTATGAAATGCTCCCTTTTTCCAGATATCCACATTGAAGGGGTGACTTAGCAGCGGCAATACGAAGCACTCGTCTTTCTATGATGTATGCACCCAGTGAACAAAAAAAGCCCAAACATCATCTTATAACCACTACAATCAACATATCATAAAAGTACATTCAACTTGGTTTCATAAATATTGCAAACATCCCAACCTTAGTCTTAACATCCTACTGTTTGAAGTTTAGTTAAACATATAGTCATCACATAAACTTGCATAAACCAACAATCTATCAAAAGAGTTAAAGCAATCCCTACTCACAACTTGGTGGCCATCGAGTAAAATAATATATGATCATATCTATCAAAGTAAATAGAAATACATGAGTAAATATATAAAAAAAAAAAAACTTGAACAATATACTTGATTTGTAAGATATGCAATGACAGTACAAGAATAAAAATCACAACCAAACTAGGTTAAAGAACAAAAGCAAGATATGGTTAGTTATTGTACAAGATAACATAAAAGCTTAGAGAAGATACAAATACTAAAAAAGTGCTTATATGTAACAAGAAAAGTAAAGTATTTATAATATATATATATATATATATATAAGAAAAATACATAAAACAACCCTATATTAGCTCATCACAAGAATAATCTCATTCTAAGTAACCATACTTACTAAAATATATCACATCCCGTCTTCTTCTTAATCCAAGTCACAATTGCATCCCTAAATTTCAAACAAATCCAATTGATCAGCCCAAAAAAGCTAATCAATTATAAATTTACATAATTAATACTCCAAAAAGCACTTAATGAAAATGCTATTTTCAAAATAAATAAATAAAAACGCACCTCAATGAAACAAGAACAACAAGTTATTCACACAAGTTTGTTTCTTGCATTAATCTCATTTATTGCCTTGCGCACAAGTAAGATCAGGTATCTCAACAAGGACCAAGGTACTTGGATTTAGCTTCAGCTTCTGCTCTCTTCACTTGGAGAATCTTCTCAACTTCCCCTTTGTATATACTAGCAAGTTGGAGTATATGAGCTGTAATAAGAAATTGATACTAGATTAGTCACTGTGTAATACAAACATGAAAATGATAGTCATGTTTAGTTGACCCCATAAGCCCTCTGTTTGTTCTTCCTTGAGGGCCCTTTATATGCTCTTGCAAATATGTAAAGAAACATCTCTCATTGTGATGGCAATAACTTTGAAAAGGTGACAGAAGATCGAAATAACAACTTTATAAGAAAGAAAAAGATATACTACCCAGAATGCTTTACGACTAATTGATAAATAATACTGCGTTTGAAGCTGTTAAATGCCAAGTAACTAAACACTTTTTTATTTTTATTTTGGGCAATTTTTAGATAAAATATATATCTAGTCTAAATAAGTTTACATGTTATCTTTATTTTTTTTTTAATATTAATTAGATGCATTTTTCCTCTATAAGTCAAACTAGCTAAATCCTCTACTTAAGTGTATCTTATTCTGTTGGATTTGAATCCTTACCTAATTATTCCTATCCTTATCTATTTTTAACTTATCTCATGATATATCATACCACATTTCATGACTAAGATTTTATTTAATTATTTATTTAAAACTTAACTATGTTCTTTATGAGTATTCTAGTTATTTTAATAGGATTTGCATCAGCTTCTACCACCTAAATGACAATTGAATAAGCAACAGAAAACACTTGACAAAATGTTATGATTAATCCAAACATTTCCATCTAAAGGCATGAACTCAAATGAACCGAATATCAACAGAAATTTGGAAAGATTGAAAGAATAAAATCCATGATCAAAATTAAAGAGAGAAAAATTATCTCGAAGAGAAGAAAAGTAACCATAAAGTATTTGAAAAGAATTAAAAATATATATAAATATCGTTCACAAAAGATGCAAGAATCTATTACATGTCAACTTAAGAGCATAGAAGGTGAAAAGATTTTAAACCCAATCTATTACGGGAATCATTTTATGCCATTGACAACCTTGGATCCAAACACATATCAAAGTGGTAATATCCATGGTATGCTTTCCACATTATAGAAAATGTATCAAGCTGTGAGGTAAGGAAACATGTTTCGAGTGGAAAACATGTTCTTTTTCAACTAAAATGAAAAAAGTTTGCAGAATCAGGAAAGAATTATAAAAAACGTTTTAACAGAAACGAAAAGGCAAGGATATGAAATCTGCCCAATTTTCCTTAACTTATTTATCTGTTACTTTACAAAGACGAAAGAGATTTTGCAGAATCTCAAAATACAAATTTTACAACAGAGCAGAACACATTGACAGCTCTCATCACATTCATATGATGATGGATATGATTAATAATAATCAAACACATAAAAATATCATGCATAATCACATATTAGAAACATCAGCCCCTTCGATTTCCCTTATTAAGACTTCAAATTCTCCATGTTTGGAGACAATCACAGAAGAGAAAACAGAGGAATGTTAAGAAGAATTGTAAAGTCAAAAGTGGAGAGATCATTGTCCTGTTCTTATATTTTGTTCGTTACTTTCTGAATCAAGAAATCTAGTCAAAATAAGAAGTCCTTAAGAATTAAATTTTTAAAAGAAGAACCAAAAGAACAAAGTTCAATATACATGTTCTTTGGTAGTCGTTCATGGAAAAACAGGGGTTACAAGACTACAAGTTTCTGCACTAAAATTAAAGCGATGAAATTTTTTTACCCTATGAGAAAATCAAACACTGTAAAAACTTATTATTTAGTTTTGTATTCTAACTAGAAATAAAACCTAAAATAAAATAAAATAAAACAAAACAAAAAAGTTAGCTCACGATGCTGAATCCAAAAATTGAAGAGATTCAAAACTTACCTTGAATGATTGAGAAGTAAATCAAGACAAACCGTATCTAAAATTTAAATCAAATCGAAATTTTGATTTCATAAAAAAAATTTGAAAGCAAAATTTGCAAATAAAAAAGAAAGGTTAACAGGAGATCGGAGAAAATGCTGAGATATGAACAAAATGCATATTATTTATTATACAACTCTGAATTCACATACTGCGCCGAGACTGGAAATGCGCAACTCAACTAACATGTTAAGAAAAATATTTTTCTTAACACAGTTAAGAAAATCGTTGGATGAGGCTTTATCGAGGATGGCGGATTGGGGCCGGGAGTGATAGGAGGCTATAAAATAATAATTAAAAGAAAGACGAGAGGGTTTGTTCGTCGTCCTCATAGTTGCCTACTCGTCACTGTCCTGAACGCAATTTACTCGTTGCCATCAACAACAAATGGTAAAGAATCGTTGACTTAGCCATCAATAGCATTCATCCAACTACAGAGAGAAAGAGACACTTATCAGGTCTGTGGCTTATAGAACTTCTTCGACAAGAGAGAGAGATGATTTCGATTGTTGGCAGGGAAACGGCTGCGACAAGGAGTTCTTGGATGTGAAGTGGCAGTGAAGCAGCTGTGATGACGAGTTCTTGGCTATAAAGCGGCAGTGAAGCGGTTGTAATGTCTCCAAAACTTTAAAGAACGTAGAAGATAAAACTATACTTTGGAGTTAGTGCAATATTTTGTGTGAAGACGTTCCAACGGCGTCGTTTGGGGTATTTTTTATTTTATTTTTTTTAAATTTTAAAAACACTTTATTTTTTGAGGTGTTTTTTTTTAACGCCCAAAACGACGTTGTTTAAGGTATTTTATATTTTAAAAAAATTAAAATTAATTTCATTATCTTAATTTTTTAATTAAAAATAATTTTTTAATATTATAATATTATTAATTTATTGATACTTTATTTTTTTAATATTAATAATTTATTAATATTTTATATTTTTAATATTATAATATTAATAATTTATTAATACTTTTATTTATTAATACTATTTAAAAAAAAATCAGTAATATAATATCAGTAAAAATCATATTTATAATAGTGGCTGTGTATACTGTCGTTCATATAGGGAGAGCACTAGTTACTTATAAGCTATACTAGGTAGTAGCTATTTATTCATGCAAGTCAATCATGAGCTGATAAAGAATATTTGAAAATGGAAGCAAAGAAACTGATTTTGGAGGATGCAGTAGTACCTCAGTTGAGTTTATTCTTTTCAATGAAGCTCAAAATTTTGAGTTGAATCATCATGCGTACATGTTTTTCCCACTCACTCCACTTTATTTTAAGTTCTGATTTTCTCTAACAAATTACATCTATCGAATACGAGAGCGTTTTGTAGCTTAATTCATTCTATAAGTTCTCAAATTTCAAAGACGAATCAAACAATAGCAAGAGCAGCATTCATGATCTTAAACGTTTTTACCGGACCAATATAAAAGTTTTTTACAAAGAAACTCAAGCAATCAGTCGAACGGCAATGGCAAATGCTTTCAAGTTTTAAGGCATTGATTGGAAATTACAAATGATTATTATTATTATATTTTTTTTTTATACCTTTCGTAGTCTCTCTCTCGAGTATAAATATACATGGGAAATGCCATTTTAATCTTTAAATTTATTTGAATATATCAACTTGGTTTGTAATCTTTCTAAAAATTTACTTTAGTCCCCCACATTATAACGTTGATATGAAAATAAAAAATTTTAGAGGACAAAAATGTACTGACATGTATGCTTTTTTTTTTTTAATTTAAAAAAGTACAAGTCAGTACAGTTTAAAAAGATAAAACATAAGCATCATGTAAAATTTTCAGATTTTGTTATTTTACCATTCAATTGCTGCCAAAAGAATAGACTAATTGCCATTAAAGGATGATAATTTTTATTTAGATATTATTAAAAATAAATAATAAATTTTTTTTATTTTTAGAATATAAATAATCGAGGTTATTCATTCAATTATATGCTTTTCAAATTTGATTGCTTTTATTTAAATATCATGAAATTATTTAATTATTATATGTAACCTTAAATTTAGTATATAATAGTTATATACAAAAAGATTAAGTTTAAATATAACAATCTAAACTAGTCATTAATCTGAATGAAGACAGAAATTTTATTTGATAGAATATAAGTATTGTCCATTTGTATATTGTATACAAAAATCTTACTATGATCATTTTATGTGGTGAGATATAAAATAAAAGCACTTTGTATAATGTTAATTATATAGAATTGGACTACGATAAAATTAATTTTTTATTAATCTCCGTTAGTAAAGAGAATTTATTTTATCATAATATAATCATATATAGATTAATCTTAATCTTAAGTAATTAATGAACTCCTATTTATTGAGTTATGTTTATCAATTTACAAGGGAAAGATTATAAATAATTTCAATAAATTACTAAATATTTTATAAATATAACAAAATAAATAGCTACGAACATTTCTCACAGATATGGAATCTGCTCATTCTGAGAAGAAGTTAAATAAGTTATTTCCTTGATAATTAATTTTTGGCTTCAACATAATGAGCGCTCAATTTTTTTTAAGAGTTAAAGAAAATAATAAATTTGTGAATTTCACAAATTAAATGAGGATCAATGTGAATTAAGGATAAAGATATAATTAGAGAAGTTAACGGACACTCGACCTAACTCTAGTTAAGAACACTTGTAGAGGATTGATATATGAAATCATTATTAAATGGATAAAGATAGTTTTCTATTTTTTTTTAATTTATCTTCAAAATTAATAGTTGAGCTTTATATTTTTAGTGAAGTAATATAAAATTAATAAATAAAATCTTATTGATTAAAGAGTTTAATCAAATGATTTAATTCATTGGAGTTTAAATTTGTAGGTCCATCAGGTCCCCAAGCTAGTTCCATAAAACACTAAAATAGACTATTAAATTAATTATTTGATTTAAAATATTAAGTGGCCTGAGTTTAATTTGATTAAACACATTGGGCCAATCAATTGTTGGCCCAATCCATAATAGTTATGAAAATAATTAGATTATTTGTATAAATTAAATAATTAAATAATTTAATTAAATAAATATGAATTATCTAAATTATTTAATTAAAAATAATATTGAACATTATCCTAATCCTTATTAGATAAGGATTTATTCTTTTAATTATCTAACATAATATAAAGATATTATTTTATCCTAATCCTATTACAATTTAGAGTTAGATAAAATCAGAATTTTTGCACTATAAAAAAAAAATTTAAATCACTTTTTACGTATTTTTTTTCCTTTTTGTGCTTCATTTGGGCTAAAAATTTTCTAGAGATAAAAAATTAAGAATATAAAATTAGATCTTTCATAAAATTAATAAACTTGCCTACACGAGCAGTCCATTGGTGAAAGATACAGTATGGAAGATTTGCGAGTGTTGATAGAAAATATTTGTTGGAAATTCATGATTGAGATGTTTTTCTTATATTCTTTGTTGGTAAATTAAAATAGATGTAACAAAATTTTTAAAATCTATCCTATAAAATCTTCTCTATTTGTATGAATGAATCAAACAGATTTCACTGAGCTATTTTGAGAGTAAACCTATGAGATAATTTCTTGTTACTAATTGCTTCTAATAAGACATTGCAGAATTGAGCTTTTTTTCCACTAATAAACTGGTAAACACATAATAAAATGAATGACATTGTAGGAAAATGTGAATATTTGTTTTTGTTGTTTGAAAAATGGTTTAAGATGGTGGTTGATGACATTTAGTTTTGTTAAATTATAGATGGATTTTATAAAATCACACTGTGGGTTTTTTTATGTGAGTCTAGGCAGGGGAATGGTGGATCTTTGAAATGGGTAAGACTTTTAGTTTGAATCTGCATCTAGCATTTAAAAATATTTTTTTTTAGAAATACATTTCAATTTAAAGAATGGTGGGTTTGAAATATGAGTTTGGTTTCTGATGGAAAGTTGGAATTTTGGGAAGAGATTTTGTATATGGGTATGTAAATTGGTCTAAACATATTGTCATGAAAATGAATTATGGCAATGACTTCTGTAAATAGGTATATTGACTGCTATGTTTTAACTTTTATTGTATATTTGCAAGATTGCCAGATTACTTTTATTGTTATTATGTTAAGTATGTCTATTTCTACAACATGTTTAATCAAATGACAGATTGCACGATTAATGTCATGTTTTATGACACAAATGCAAACATATATAACTATGACATGTTGAACATAACTACATAATTTGGTGGCTTTGATAAATGATGTGATGATTGAACAGTCTAAAGGCATAGGTTTGATGATAAGTAGTTTCTAGTTAGGGGAATAGTTCCAAGGTCCAATAAAAAATTGTTATAGAAATAGGCCTAGAGTTGATTAACTTTATTATGATGGCATTAGGTATGGGGGCGAAGACTGTAAATTTTAAAAAGGAGCTGTTGGCATTAAACTGATTACCACCCATTGTACATAACCCTTAAGTATAACCAAACCTAAACTAGCATCCCAAATTTTTAAATCCTCACATGAACCAGAAGCTAGTAGCTAGCCCCTCAAATCGAAATGCAAATGCAATCCTAATCAGCATCTATTGCAATTGAAAATGGTTCAGAGGATGAAGATGATGTACAAAGTGCATAAAGTATTAATTGGATAGATGAGGATATTGGAGATATGGTGGAAAGTGACAGTGAAATAGATGGTGAACATGTCATAAATATAAGTAATGATAATTCCTTTAAGGATTAGAGTAAGTTTTCTGATTATGAGAGTGAAGATGATGTTGTAGCTCCTGACAGTGAACATGAGGAAGATTCTATAGTCTATGAAAGGGTGGGAGAGATCTAAAGAGGGCAATTTAGGAGACTTGGCAATGAGAAAGTAGTTTTTCAAGTTAGATGGTGTTTAGGATAGTTAAGGAGTATAAAAGTATTTTAAAAGATTATGCCATCCAATAAGGAGCAATGTTGGATAGAATTAAGAATGATAAGGTGAGAATGGCTGCGAAATGTGCTTTATCTAGTTGTAATTAGAGAATACATGCCTTAGTGATGATTGATTGCCATCTAAGAGGTAGTAATGTTGCATATAATTATGAAAGATAAGGTGAGAGTAATTGCAAAAAGTGCTTTACCTAATTGTAATTGGAGAATACATGCCTCTGTAATAGTTGATAAAGTAAGTTTTATAGTGAAGACATTCAAATGGAAAATACATAATTTTTTAAAGTTAGCAAGAATCTTAAAGTCACCAGCACTTAGGTGGCACAAAAGTTGTTTAACAGTTTAAGAATAATCCTAATATCAAATCCTCTGCCATGGCTGCTAAGTTGCATAAGAGATGTTGTACTACCATAAGTAAGAGAAGGTTGTACGGCTAAAATTAAAGTATTTACACTATTAGATACATAATTTTTGAAATCATATACCTTTCTATCTACTTATGCCAATGTGCATGTGATGGCAAACAATAGGGCAATATGTAAACTTCAAGAGGAGATGAGGATTCTTACTTTAACAATATTTATAAATTTTAGAGCTTAATAGAAAGGCTTCAAGAAAAGTTGTAGAAGAATTTTTGGTCTAGATGATTGTCACCTAAAAGGCACACTTGGAGAGATTTTACTATTAGTTGCTTCTATTAATACCAACAATGACATCTTCCTTTTAGTTATTTGTATTTGTGAGTAGGGAGGTAAGGGTTAGAGTTGGTGCTTACGTCCCATTCCAATATTGTATGAATATTAATTGTTTAATATTTATGTAATAAATATTTCAAATAAAAACCTTAATATTAAACATATATGGTATTATACTTGTAACGTTACAGACATTGTATGATATAAAAGAGTTCAAATCTGGTCTAAAAACGTTTAGACCAAGGCTAAGATTTAGCAACACTAAGAGTTATAAATACTAAGAGTTAGCAAGTTATAAGAGTCAATGATATCCAAGGAGTTAGAACTTTGTCTGAAATAGGACAAAGATCTAAGAGTATACTAGTAATGACATAGTTGCAAAGTGTTGTAATAGGTACTAGGAGATGTAATTATACATGTATGTTCTCAAACATTATATTTTTAATCTATTTTACCAATGCGGATTTATTAGTGAATCCCTTTCATATAGATTAGTGTATGTCTATATCTGCATGGTACAAATAGTTGTCATTAGCTGACCATAAGCTTAGAGCTTATATATGCATATGGGTATTCATTCAGAACTGAATATTGAACAGACTCACGACGACCCCAATAGATATCCTATAAAACCATCAATGATAGGTCCAATCGAGTTGAGTAGTATTCGTGGTCCTTTAACCTGAGTTCCATGAAGGGCTTATAGGTGATCCACCATAGTTTAGTTCCACAGATTTAGAGACCATTCATGGTTTGACTGCTATATGTCACTGGATATGATCTGATGCTCATAAAGTCTGGTGTACGTAGATATGGGATTCATCAGCTCATATGGGTGAGTTATATATCTTGATGCTCCAAGATTATATTTAAGGAAGTCTTGTGGCCTCAAGCATATAACCCTGAAAAATTATTTTTTATAGGGTTAAACAATATTGTAAAAGAGTTTGCAGATATTATTTTACAGAAATATAAATCTAGAGATATATTAATAGTTGAGCATATAGAGATTTGACGGTCATAATCTATATCTATGCTCATCTAAGAGATAGGTGACGGAAGGATTATATGCATGCGTTCTTACCTCAACATGTATGGTCTAATGCGTTAATTTGTAATATTTGTGACATGTGAGTGGGGCATCACTAATTATGGAGTTATTTCATTTGATGATTCGGGCATAGACCTAAGAAGTCCCGCAATATAAAGCGTACTCGTTGTGTCGTTGGGTATAGTCGGATGCTCATGGAATCAAGTGTGTGTAAATATGAGATTTGACAGAACCCGACCCGAGACCCTCTACTATAGATCCCAGCGGCCCTGTCGGGCACCCCGACGGAAATTTCTCCGACCTAATGGGTAAGTTGAGAAATTTCACGAGGCGAACCCCTTTTTAATTCTTGCTACTACTGAGAAGATCTTGTAATATACATGAAAATGACAATCTTAATTTTAAAAAAAACGGAGAGAGTTTCCCCTGTTTTTCGAAAAATCCATATCAAACCTGCAAAGAAATTCTACTTCTATTTCCAATACATCTCAATACTACCAATTCGGACCTCCAGTCCTTTCCAAATCAAGTCCAACACAACTCAATTATTCATTTGAATCACAAAATAGGCATAATCATAAAAAGTAAAAATGATCATCATAAAATTTAAATCTCTTCTTCTTGGTTCAAAACATATATACAAATATACATGCCTAAAACTATTATGCATAAAGTAAAGAGTGCTATTTAGCACATTTACATGTACAAAAAATGTTCTTCGGATTCGGCCCACTACTCGGCAATAGGAGAATTAGCAGCTTGCGTATCGAGACCTGCACTTGGGAAAGGGTTCAGAAAACATAAAACATAAAACACAAAACGGGTGAGCTAAAGGAACTCAGTGAGTGCAAATAAAATTTCAATAAAATAACATCATGTATAGATAGCAAATTCTAAAGTTCATGCAGAAATCATGCTTCTAAAACTGATGTAAAACTTGTAAAACGGTTTCTAACATCACATGCTATTGAAATCTTGCCGAGCGGGTTTTATCTACATCTTTAGAAAACTATATTCCGAATCTGTATAACATAATAATTGCTGGTGTGCATATAAATGCATAAATGCTATCGATAAATCGAAAACTAGTAAAATCCTCGCTCGACCATTTTCTTTCTAAACTGTACCAATGGTAACCCTAAAACTCTATACCCACGCAGTAACTCAACTAGCACCGCACACGTGAGTAGGTCACGGGGCACCTCAACTAGCAGCACCCACAGTGACATCTCAAGACATCTCACTGGCTATGCAGCGAAATCTTACATCGCATGCATATAGCGAGACAATACCCCGTACACATAGAGCGACTCACATGACTCAACATCCCGACTTCTCGGAGTTAGTGACACACCCCCAATACCTGCCCATGTGCACGGGATATACCAGCCGGGTCTAATACAATCGTCACCACTATAATCTGAGGGTACCAATGTCCTTAAACATGAATGCAGAAATTTTAAAGTTGTTTCTCAATTCGAACATGTAAAGGCATGTCTATGAACATATATCAAGATCATAAATCATGGTTATGCATTGAAAGCTCATAAAACATGCATATTCATTATGCAAAAACATAATAAACGAAAAGTAAAAGAAATGACAGATTTTCACTCATAACCGCTCCACGCTCAATTTCGCTCCTGATTTCTGCTCCCGTTATCGCTCTCGGTTATCTTTACCTACGCGCTATAAATGACATTTAGAACCAAATCGAATGCTAGAATCTCATTTAACTACTAAATGCCCTAATCGGCATACAAAGCCCGGATGTAAACTACTTCCCGATTTTTATTTACGGAGCATTTAATCTAATCTATCTCACCATCCGGTGCCCTGAAAATTATTGAATGCCTTATAATCTTGGTTGGACATAATTGTCCTTCACCTTTCCAAAATAGACAATTATGTCCCATTATCTTCATTTTTTATTTTTCCATCAACATATACATTCAATTTACAGTATGCACCATTTACACACAACAATTCATTCAAAACATCACTCAATCCCTAACTTTCCTAAAGTGACAGAATTCCACCCTAGGTTCCAACACATTCATTTTCTCAATTTCTTATTCCAATTACAACAAAATCAAGCCAATTTCATTCTAAAGCCCTAATTACAACCAATTGAAATCTTTACAACAAAATCACCAAAAACCCTAATTCTTACCTTGCCAATTTCTTCAAATTGATGACTCCTTCATGCTCCACACTAGAATTCAACTCAATCTAAGCCAAGAATACACGTAAGAATGTCAATTGGAGCATTCTTGAAAGTTCACTTATCAAACTCATAAAACAATACTTTTCTTACTTCTTTTTTTTGAATTTTCACTAATTGAGGCTTCAATTGAGCTTAGGGATTCATATGTAACCTTATTTTAGCTTTATTACACATGAAAAATCATGAAAACAAAACAAAAATTTCACTGTAGCAGCACCTTCCCCCCTTGCACAAATTTGCTCTCTTTTGCTCTAAGTGTTTGCATTTCATCTCTTGAAAATTCTGCAACCTTCCAACATATATGTAGTGCTCCCTCAATTGACCATTTTGCCCTTCAACTTACTCAAAACTTCTAATTTGCCATTAGTTCAGATGAAAAGATTTAATTGGTTTCTTTATAACTATCTAGTTAGAATAGTCAAAAGAACTAACTAGAGTTTCCAACTTGGCAATCCATGAGATTGTTTCTAATTTGTCTATTCCTTAATATATGGATTGTATTTCTCAACAAAGGCTTGTTCCATTCATAACCCTTAAATGAAAATTCATGTAGTAAATTAGGATTTCCTTTTCTAAGCCAATAGAGAAAAATTCCAAAAATATTCTAGGGTCATCCGGCACACCGATCGAGTGTGAAATTACCAAATTAGGTCTACTATCTCTCACGTGCACTATAAAGGGAATATTTCTAATAGGGTTAAAATCGAGTAACCTTATGGTGTCTTATTTGCTCTATACCAAAATTTAGGCGCCAATACTATTAATAGGGATTGGATATTACAAGATCAGTCAGCTTATATGAGTAAGCTGTATATCCTGGTGCTCTGAAATTATATTTTAAAAAGTGCTATGGTCATAAGCATTATTTGATAAGCGTAAATTATATCTATTATTTTTATTTCTTTAACTTGATTAATTGCTCATTTTAATAAGAATATTAGGCTTTTTATATGTTTAATTATTATTTTATAGGTGTATAGTCAATTGAGCAATTGGGGATGAAAATTTAAGAAAAATAAGGCAAAACATCATATGCTCAGTGATTCGCTACATTTCATAAACAGTTATTTACTACAGTAACATCGCCCCAGCGAAGTTCCAGCGCCCAAAGATTTTTGTTCCAGCGGTGAACAGTCGAGCATAAACAGTAACTCATGAACAGTGCACATGACAGTACCTTATAAAACAGTATCAGTGAACAGTATCGCACTAAAGTAAACCTAAAAGAAGTACAACTCAAATACTCCAATCAATCCTTATATAAAAGCCTCTTATTTTAGACCTATGAGAGACACAACTCAGGGCTCTTAGAGCCACAACACATTGAAGAAGAGCAATTTTTAGAGAGAAAAACAAGGAGAATTCAAATAAGTAAGAGATTATTGGAAAATCATTGGCGTATCAACCAACTGCGAATTAACGTCTTTATTGATTTGTGTTTGGTTGTATCATATTTATTTTATTTTTCTGTTATAATTCTCTTATTATCATGAGCTAAATTTATTTTCTAGAGTTATTACTTAAACTCAATATGTGAGCTTAATTGTTGGATCTTTTTAATATTTATTTGAAATCAATTCTTTATTATTTAAATTATTTATTCTTAATGCTTCATTATATCTGATCAATATTATGATTGATTTGGTAATACTTTGATAAACTCGAAAGAGGCATCATTGTATTTAGACCTAAATAATTTGATGCATGATTGTAGAGTAACATTCAATGTTGCATATGCAAGTTTTGAATTAGGATAGGAATATACATAATTGGCATGTATGGTCAATAAGACTTGTTCTTAATGAATCTTAATTTATTACAAGTACCATAGGAATATAGGTATTTGGTAAATTAAGATATACTTGCATGACCTTAGAAGAGGCTTGTGAATACATTAGTGTCTTGACCAATAATAAGAATTGAGGGATATAAATATTAAAATGATTAATCTTTAAAAAATATATTGAAGGATAGTAATTAACCCTAGGCTTTCTTTATATTGCTATCTTCTTCTTTTATTTGAGTTGTGTCATTTATTTTCTGCACTTTTATTTTACTTAAATTTATTACAAAATTAAAATTTGATTTTTCTGAATAATTACATGAAAGATATAATTTTAATACTTGGTAAAAAATAAAAATTATCCTTGTAGGTTCGACATCCGACTTTATAAGTCCCTTTATTACTTGTTACGATAGTGTATACTTGCACTTAATTTTAAGATATAAAAATATCGCATCAATTATCTCGAAAAAGAGTTTTTGTAAGGTAAAATAATATCACAAGGAGTTTGTAGATATTATTTATCAAACTATAAATTTAGAAGATAAGTTCATGGTCGAGCAAATAGAGATTTGAGGATGAAAATTTATATCTGCTCTTCCGGGATATAGGTCAAAGGGATTATACGAATTTTGTTAACCTCAACTTATATAGTTCAATGCGATATTTTACTGTATTCATGACATGTGAGTGAAGCAGTGTTCACGGACTAATGAAAATGTTCTATAAGATAAATGGGTATGAATCTAAAGAGTTTTATAATATAAAGTGTATTCGTTGAATACTAAAGTAATAGATATGGTAAAAGAGTTTAATCCAAAAAAATTTAGAATAAGAAGATTTCAATTTTAACACTTCTTGAAAAAGACAGTGTCAAATTTAAAGTGTTAAAAATTGATACATGTCAAAACATGAAAAGCCACCATTTATGACTTAATCAATTAGCCACTTAAGCAATATATTAAGCAAAACTAAATGGTTAAGTTTGCTTAAAATATTGACAAGTGTTTAACACTTCTTTTGGTGATAAATTGCTTTATGGATATTTGTCCATTTGAAAATTAAAAACCAAATAGATTTGCACAAGTGTTAAGTAAAACAAGTGAATTGGATTCATGTTTGGTTCGGCAATTAGAGCAAAAGAAGAGTTCGGCTCTTTGGGTTTTTGGTTAAGCTTTCCCAAATTAAGTGACAAGTGTTAGACATATGTCTTAAGCCTTGCTTAGTTAAGTGACAAGTAATGCATACTTGACATGGTAGCGAATGAATTATTGGACACTTGTCCATGTAATAGAAGTCCAATAAACAAAAAGTAAATGCATAAAAGTTATGCATTTCCGTGAGACAATTTTTTTTTTCTCTTTGGATTTTTGTTTTGGGCAAGAAAATGGTTTTTGCTTGGAAAAAGTATAAACCAAGAGAGTGAAAAAGAAAATAGTTTAAGTATTAAACTTAAAATACTAGAACAAAATTCAGCAAATTTCAAACTATCATTTTAGCATTCAGAGCTCACTGCAGTCAAAATGTAAATTTGTTCGAAAGAACACTTCAAAGTAAGATTCTAGATTGTCGAACATCATCGCAGTTCATCAAAGATATATTTTTTATTATAGATTGAATTGCTTGCTAATGTTGTTTTAAAATACATATTATGCTTATGCTACATGCTGTGTGACATGAATTTGCATTTCACTGCTCACACACACTCTTATAGTTGTATCATTATTGACTTTCATAGATATAAACTCTTTTAAAATACAAGTGCTGCGTTTATTGGTTTGTTTCTTTTTTAATATATTTATTGTGAATATCATTTTTACCAAACTACCATTATATAGACACACAACAGTATAATGATGAACATATTCTTTATGGCTATTGAAGTGTGTAGTCCATGTTCCATAGTATTGCATTATGAACATGATACTGACTTTTTAGCTTCCTTGATCTATCGATGTCTAAACTAGAAGATAGGTTGCTTGTATTCCAATTGTAAGAATTTATGCTTGGGTTAAATGTTTGTTGTAGTAGGTTCAACTCTTGTTTGATGGTTTCCAAAATCTGATAAACCGACATCTTAGTTTTTGGTTGCAAAAGAATTAAAATTCATGTGGATTTAAGTTTGATTCTAGATTCCAATACCAGTTGTTATTGTTTGTGAATGTGATTATACTCTCATTCACCTTCTTATTGTATACTTGCTTTTCCACCATCAAATTTATTTTTTTCTTTTACTTTGAACTCTCCTTACATAGATTTCATAGTGCATAATAACCAAAACTCAATTCCTGACTATAATATGTATAGTTTCTAATCTATTTCTAAAATGGCTACTACAGTTTTTGCTCTATATTTACAATTCTTATGTTTAAACTTAATCAATTTCCCGTTTATTTGTATAAAAATTATTGCATTTAACGCCTTTGTATTATAAAAAAGTTAGTTAATTTCTGTCAGTTGGTTTATTGTGTTCTCACTGACACTTTCAGTTGCTTATTTGAATTGGCGGAAAGAGTTGTTCGAAGGGCAAGAGTGTTTGTGTAATTACTTGTTTGCTAAACGGTTTATTCGAATTCAATAAGAAAATTAATCAGAATCCTTTCAAAAACATCTTCTTTTGGAATTCTGATTCTTTCCTTTGTATGGAAAGTCAAAATCACCGAATGTCAAAAGGGTCTTGAAAGGTCAAACAATTTACTAAAATAAAAATTAAAGAGGTTGGAGAAGGCCAGACTTGAAGATGAAGTACTTAAAATCATGGCATGAATCCTGGCTTCGCTTCGCTTTAATTGGCATGATTGTGATCAGCTGTATGTATATTGAGAGAAAGGAAGATTTAAACAGGTATCCGATATTGAAAACATGGCCTAAAAACTCTCCGATTAATCTATAGCCAAGTTGAGAAGAGACGAGAATCCAAATTCTAATAACTCGGACCCAAATGATGCTATAATCATTTAGAAAAGACTGATTATAACAGATTAGATCACATGTATCTCTTCCCTTTATAACTCCCCAAATGCATGGACGTGCCAACATCGATGTTCAACAACACTTGGCCAAGCAAGGTATGCATATCATCGTGGACCTTTTACATCTTATGATGGACGTAAAGGTCAAAGCAAGTTGGCCAGCAATTGTGCCACTTTAATTCTGTCTCCACTCCACAGATGGGAAGAGATGATATAAATTGTATAGGGTCAGCGCAGCTTAAAGAGGAATATATTCTATTATGGCAGGGGAATGGATAAATGCACTTTGTACGTGGAAAAATATAAATGAGAGAAAAAAGTTCTTTGACGAGGCAAAATGCTGAAATTGTATCTAAATTATCTAGTGAACCGAATCAAATCGCTATTCTTTCATTGGTTGAATAAATAGAGTACTGGAGAACATAGGTGTTGGCAACGCATTTGGTGCATGAATGTTATAGATGAAGAGAGATCTAATATGAAGAAAAGAGTGGTAGTTTAGTAGCCAAGGATATGACTTGTCTGATCCTTCCCGTTGGTTTTAATATTAAATATTAATAAGAATAATACTATGCTCATAGTTGAGATATAAACGGCTGATATGCTATCTAATTTGTTTATTATTAATTAGATTATCTAATTACTATATTAATAAGAATTAAGAAATAAATAACTATTTGATAAGTAATAGTCATCTATTAGTGATATATTAATTAGAATATATATATTTTATTATATAAATATAGTACCATTCTATTATTAATAAGTATCTAGAAAAAAAACTATAGGTAGGCACCGGGCAGTCACCTTGACTAACTTACACACTTCTCTCTTATGCTAGGCCTTCTCTTCTTCATCAATCATCTTCAAAATTGCTTCACTATCTCAGTTAAGATATTGCATATTAGTGCTTATTAGGATATTGCTTCACTATCTCAATTAAGAGATTACTTATTAGGAGATTACACCAATTAGCTTCAAAGAATTGCTTCAGTATCTCAATTAAGAGATTGCTTATCGGAACCTCTTAGGAGATTTTTTGCACAATTATTGGAGCATAAATTTATGGTTGAGAGGTCTTACATGTAACATGAGGATAAGAGTATTGTTTGCTAGCAAAGAATAGGGATGGCAAAAAAAAATCAAATTTAAAAAAACACCAAAACTTTCGGATTTTTTTTATAGATTTGAGTTCCTTTTTTATACTTTTCAGATTCGGGCCAAAATTCAAAAAATCTGGCCTAGAAGCTTGAGTTTTCTAGTCTTAATTTCTTTTTTATTTAAAAAGAAGTCTAATTTCTAAACCTAAATGGCTAAATTAAAAATTCATTTGGTAAATTCTCAATTTTTCATCACGCTCGCCTGAATCGCCTCTCTTTTGCTCGGTCTCTCATCTTCATCATCAAGTTCGCTTCGTCTCTCATGGTCTCACTCTTAATCTCACAGAGGTATGAAAGTTTATAATTTATCAAGCAACTGATTAATAGTTGAAGTAGAAATTAGGATCCGTTGTGCCACAAATGAGATGAATTATTTTTTCACCGCATAGTCAAGAAAAGATAACAACTCGTAAAAAGCATTAACATTTAACAAACCAATGGGTTTTTGGTAGATTTGTAATTGTGCACATGAGGTAATTTGAAATTTTTATGAAGGCATTAGTATTCTTATGCATTAGAGACATTCGTTCATGCATTGACAATACCTGTAACTCATCCCCAATTCTTTTTTCTATAATATTCCCAACAGCTAGAGCTTTTGGTATGATACCCAAAACTCGACAGCCTTTATTATGTGCATCTACTGCTACACACCTCATTAATCCATGGCCTACCCCATATACTAAATGAAATTTTCCCCCAACTAACACCTTACCAAAGGTTTCTGCTGCTTCTACAAACTCTCTTATTTTTTTAGGGTTAGACCCATAAAAGACACAAATTTTTGTGAATTTACGAGTTGATGTTTCCGCCATTGTTACTCTCTTTCTAACCCTTGAATGATTTTGAGTATGTATTAAGATGCAGAAATAATGCAATGTATTTATAGAGCCAAAAACAAAAGGTGTTGCAATGTAAAATTAAATGGGCGGCTAGTTGTTATTGGATGAGATTAAGATTTAAATGTAAATTTTCAAAATCAAAGTCGGCTATGGGTGATTGGTTATTATTGGAGAAGACATTTAAGGTTGAAATGAAATATTTTCAAAATTAACAGATATGGTAAATATGTACAAGTAGTTGTGATTGTGGCTCACATCATCCTCTGATTTTACGTCCAAAAATAGATTAAATGCTCTTTATGGGTTGGAGATAAGATTTTTATCCAATTTTCTTATAAATTAGCAAACATAATCTTTTAGAGTCAGATTCTTGAGACTGTACTGCTCATGTTCTTTTAGAAATAATTCTCATAAATCACAAATGTCAATATACACATATCCATTAGAATGTCTCTCAAGAGTCATTAAGATATCATCTAAAGGAGCAAAAATAGGGACTAAAATGTAAAGTTTTTAAAGTATGTGTCCATCGCCCCAGTGCCACAAGGATTATCGCCCCAGATCTGGAATAGTGATCGAAATAAGAAAATTAACATATTTAAGTCGTATTGACGCCCCAGCGCCAGATAATCATCACTCCAGCGATATGCCAGAGCCCCAACGCCATCAACCCACCGCTCCAGCGGTGATGGCTTTTTCACGCATCGCCTCAGCGACAATTTCATAGCGCCCATGCGGTAACGCGAGTCCTAGTTTGACGGAAATTGAGATTTTCAAGCTCATATCAATCTCTATAAAAAGCCACTCGTTCCCAGCCTTAAAAGCGAATCGAAGAGCAACCTACAGCATTCAAGAATACCAAGAATACAGAGTACGAGTCTTGGAGAGCAATAGGAGTTTAATTGAAGCAACTTTAGAGAGAGATTCAAGGAATTCTTCGGCATCAAGAGTATCTTAGGCAGCGCAATTAAGAGCAATTCGACGTCTATATCGGTTTGCTATTGATTGTATCATGATTTATTATTATTTTTACTACTGTTCTCTTGTAGCCATGAGCTAAACTTATTTTCTAGGGTTAATACTTGAACTCAATATGTGTGCTTAATTGCCATATCTTTGGAATATTTAATAAACTTAGTTCTTTGATATTCAAATTACTTGATTTTAATGCTTCAATATATCTAGCTAATATATGGTGAATAAGTTGGTAATATTATTGATAAACTTGGAAGAGGAATCATAATATTTAGACTTAGGTAATTTGATGCATGATTGTAGAGAAACATTCAATGTTGCACATGCAAGTTTCAATTTAGGATAGGAATATACCTAATTGGCATGTATGATCAATAAGACTTAATCTTAATGAATCATAATTTATTACAAGTACCATAGGAATATAGGTATTTGGTAAATTAAGGTATACTTGCATGACCTTGGAAGAGGCTTGTGAATACATTAGTGTCTTGATCAATAACAAAGACTAAGGGAGTTAAATATTAGAAGATTAATCATTAGAAAGCATATTAAGGGATAGTATTAATCCTAAGTTTTCTCTATATTGCTATCACTTAAATCTCCTTGCATTGTGTTTTTGCCTTTATATTTTCTACATTCATTCTTAGATTTTTTATCTGAATAATTATTAGGAAGATATCATTTTAGTAATTGGTTAAAAATAAGAAATTATCCATGTAGGTTCGACATCCGACTTATTTAGTCTGTTTAATACTTGCATACGATAGTGTATACTTGCACTTAATTTAAGATATAGAAATATTGCATCAATATACCATTCCTAAACTATGACATCTTGTGTTACAAGTTGTACGTGCATACTTGTAACAAACACCTAATCTTTTTGCTTTTCGCTTTTTTTAAAATAACTTTTACCTAAGCCAGGTGTTTATGCTCAAAATATAATGCGGTTATTACAGTATAGATTGAGGTGTCAATCCCATAAGGAAGCTTTTGGCAAAATAGGTTAGTGAAATAAAAATATCAAAACAGCCACAAAGGAGAAAATTAACTAATTGATTTATATTGATACGATAAAATTGTATATGAATTAAAGAAGAAGTCTTATGATGATGTAAGCAAGGCTTTAAGAATTACAATTATACTTCGTAAATCTATTATATACTTTGATTCAATATTTATAACTCATTTGAAATTTTCATATTCCAAACAATCAATCGAAAGATATGTAAAATATGACACATTTGATAATATATGTATTTGACATGACTAAACTCTTTGCAAACATTTACACAAACCATATTCATTTATACAAGTTAACTAAGATCGACAATATATCGACTGACAATATTGTAGTAAAAGATTAACATATAAAATAATGTAACCAATAACAATTATAATTCAACAAGAATCATATAAAGAAAGCATAACTAAAAATATATGAAACATGAGAATTATAACCTCTGGATTATAGAAAAATAATATATAAGAGTTTAGACACAAGAAAATGTACAAATATTTGTAGCCCTTGACAAAAAATTAAAGTATAGAAGTAAATTTATTATACATAAAGGTTCATCTTTAGCCTAGCTTACAATGCTTGGTCAAGAGAAATTATATGAGAGAATTATAAAGCATTCAAAAACCATCCTTTAGCCTCCTAAAAGTGTCTTTATATAGGCAATGAATGCAAACATGTTTAGTGTGACTTCAATAATTTATGCCAACCACTAGTTCACCTAATTGCAACACTTGTTTTATAATGGAAATGATCGATGTATCCTTTTTGACCGACATAAAAGTTGTATTATTTTGTCTCTTCTTTTCATAGCCACAAGGTTCATTTAATTTGGAAGAGTATCCAATGAGATATTGATAAAATACCAAAGATAGGTCAAATTTTGGGCAACAACCCTTTTACCAATTTGCAATACAATTTGATCCATGATAACGGCTGATTTAGACTTTACCATCAACATAAGAGTTGTTGATAATTGAGTTAGTATTTTATAACTTCAAGAATTATACCAATTGGGCATGTATTTTGTGAAATATTATCCAAATACTTGAGGTGGGTCAAGTTGAGCAAAAGTTGTAATCCAATTATGTTTTATCCCTATTTTGGCCCATAAAATGTTAGGTTTGGCTTTCAAATGTTGTTAAAGTTTGTGTAAAATTGAGTCATGTTACTCCAGGATCACAAATTTCTTTATTTTGATTTCTACATTGAGAGTTATGTCTATTTTACCTAAACCTGTGCAAATAACATTCATTAATCACAATTTAAGGACAATACTTTATTTCAAGTCTAAAAATACTAAAATTAGTGACATTAAAGGGTGACTGAATCTCTTAACAAATATGCATTTTAATGTATTTATCACAGTCCCCAACCAGCTTATTGCTAGTCTCTAACAATTCAAGCGTAAATAGAATATGCAAAACTACTTAAGCATTTCAAACAAAAAGTCACTTCAAGATCACTATTACTATTATGGTTTTTTCAATTATAACTTCTAAAATGTTGTGTGTGTGTGAACTAAGCCGTAACCTTCTTACCACAAATCTCAACATATATAGCCTCGAGAATTTCTCCAAGTAAAAGTCTTAACTCCATATCCTCACAAATGTATGACTGTTTAAAAGGTTATGATTTCTTTCATATAGTTAAAAAACAGTTAAACAGACAAAGAAAAAGTCAATTTTAATGACAGACATACAAACTAATATTGATCCAAAGATAGAAAAATTAATCGTTTATAAATCAATCATTATTGACATGCACCAGTTTTAAGATTTCAATTGTCTTGCGAGAATAATACAAATATAGTTTGGTGAAAAAACTATCTTACAAAATATTTGTCTTCTAAAATTGAACGAAGACTTTATTAAACTGAATTGATTCCTTTTTTTTTTTTTTTGTATCTTGCTTTTTTATTATATTTTTTTAAGAATATAAGGAAGCATTACAAAATAAAAAATAATTTCTCACCAAAATATATTCACACTGTAATACCCCAAATTTTTTATTTATTTTGATTGAATTTATTAGTCAAAAGAAATGGAAGAATTTGATTGGTTGAATAAGTATAGTATGGTATAAGTGTTTGCATGGAATTAAAACCCATGCTATTACAACTTTTCCAACATTTGGACCAATAGAATTTTGCCAACATTGTTAAATGGAATTTACTAGAATTAGTTAGATTTTAACTAGATTTTTTATTTAGTTTAGTTATGAATAGTATTTGGAATTTTTGGACCAATCAAATGCCACCATTTCTAACCAATGGCATTTTTGTAATTTTGAGTTTAGTTGGGGGTATTTTTGGAAAGAAAATAAAGGCTATAAAAGGGGGAATAGTATTGAAAAATTTAGAGAAAGCAATACATTTGGCCGTCCCCTCCCTTTTGCATTTTCTCTCCATTTTTCTTTTATCCCCCTTTAAATTCAACAATTCTCAATACTTTCATTAGTAAATTAAGCCTCCAAATCCTTAATTAAAGCCTTCTTCATCAAGTTTCAAGGATCAATTTTAAGGTATAAGGTATTATTCAAGGCGAGTTGATGCTAAAAATTCTATTGAATATGAATTTGGGGTTTCAAGGGTTAATAGATTAAGTAGCCATGTAGAATTAGTGAATTATGCTTTTAATTTGGTAAATTAGAAATTTATTCATTATTTGTGTATTTTGGAAAATGAAGGTGAAAGCTTGGCCAAGGATAGCCAAGGGAAGGAGAAGGAGAAGATGTGAATCAAGTGGAGGAATTAAGCTTATAAGGTTGGTGTACACATTAGTTTGAAACTTAAATTCTTACCTTAGGAAATTTAGTGTATATTGATATATTTTATTAATATGATGGATGAGTATGTTGAACTATGGCATTAAATTGATAATTATATTGTTTCTAAATGTATTAAATATGTTTTGAGTATTGGATATTAATTGGTGGTCAAAATTGAAAAGAAAAGAAAAATTGGGCATAAATATGAATTTTGAGAAAATAGGACTTATATGAAAAATTCTGAAAACTTCTGGACTAAATTATAAATATTTAAAATTTTTATGTCTTTATGTGTATTAGTATGTAATTAGAACTTATATATGACTTGTTGAAGAAATTGGGGCCTAATGGCAAATTTTGGAACAAATGGGCCTATAAGTGGAAAATTGGAAAATTGTGAGCTGAATTGTTAAATCTAGAACTTATTTGGGTATTTTTGAATATTCTGGACCCATAAGAAAAATTTTGAAACATTTGGGCTTATGTATAAAAATTTTGAAAATTTTAGGCATAAAGGTGAATAGTGAAACATTTTGGGCCTATTTGTAATAATGAAAAAATATTTGTGTCTAAATATGAATAATCAGAAAAATTGAATAAATGTGAATTTGTATAATAATTTGGTTTAATAATAATAAATTTGTGTTAAAATATTTTTTTTAAAAAGAAAAATAATGTATTATAATAATACTATTGTAACGCCCTAAGTAAACCTAAACATTGGTAGGGGAGGATTGGTAGTTGGCATGCCAATAGGGTATTATAGTAGTACTGCGCCGTTTGCTTGTTCGATGATACTACTCTGTGTATCCAATCTGTTATCTATTCTGATCTGTTCTGGATCCAGTGGGTAGTCACCGAGTGGTCGATGCCGGATCATTATCTGATATTTGTTAGCCCATTAGCCAATCCATGGTATCGTGTCAGCATTTATTTTGGGCGCCTACTTGGATTAAGTATAAATATGATATTTGTGTATATATATATATATTTGATTAATTGAAATGAGAAATCAAAATAATATTTTGGTTTAATGAATTGATTAATTGATAAATTTTGATTTCTTATGATATATGGAGAAAATTTGGTATTACTCAAACTTTCAATGTTTATATATATAGTTTATTGCAAAAAGGTAATAAAATTTTATTATACTGTTTCATCTTTTGTATACACCCACTAAGCTATTGTGCTTAGCGCGTTGGATTTACCATGCGCAGGTAGTAGAGTTGCCATCACTAAAGACTGAAGAGTAAATCTTTCTGCAGCTGCTCGGAGTCGCTCACATCCTCTCTCTATATATAATTATTTTTGGTAGATATTTTGCTTGTCTATAGACTGTTGTGTATTATATTATGGACATTAAGTGTATGTGCATGTATATATGTATTTATTCAAAACTGTCTCTTTTAAAACCATGATATATGATATATATTTTGATAATATACTGGATGTGAAATAGTTTTGTAAAGGTTTGATACATTTATATTGTAATATGAGTTGTGAATATTTGCTAAAAGACAAATATGAAAGTTGGTTAAGAATGGATATGGAAATTTAAGGAGTGTTTCTTTTGTTACAGGTAGTGTAAAAATCAAATTTTTAGGAGAGAGTCTGTCAGTTTTTTTTCCGTAAATGTTTATAAAACAAAAAAAAAATATTTTTGAAGTTTGAATAATCATTATCGTTGTTTCTGTTCGATGCTATCGTAGCACCCCCTGATCTTGTGTCTCGATGAGAGGCGAGTGAGGAGGGTGTTACATACACAATTTGAGAATTCACTTTAAATCGTCCTTCAGCTATATAACTATCTTATTCCTTAATTTGAATAATATCAATCTAAACAAAAAATAACTAATCCAAAAGATCAATGAAAGTTCGTAAACTGTTTTCTCAACCTTTTCACTTACTCACAAAAAATATGTGAGATTAGAAAATTATATATTTAAATATGAGAATTCTCTTAGCTATATAAATTGAATCATTTATCTTACCACAGGATTTAGCATTGTGCTCAAAAATATTTTGAAAGTTATTCTTTAGTAACTTAAATAGAAACAATGGCTCAACTTAAACAATTTTGAAATCATACCTAGGTAGAAAAGCAAATTCCTTTATACAAGAATTACCAAGACTACATGAAATAAACAACAATGCATGAAATAAAAAATAAAATAACAAGAAGTTTGTTAAAATGCATTTCAAAAGTTAGAAAAAAACTCCTTACTCTGTCAGTCTTAATATAATTTGACCTATAATGCGCCTCAAGAGTTTAAAAATTAACTCTTTACTCTGCCATTTTAATCAACTAGGTATGTCGGACCCCATTATCTTTTTTTATAAAGTAAAATATAACTTATGTCTACTATCCTCCCCCTAAACCAGATGAAACATTGTCTTCAATGTTTAAATAGAAAGAGATAAAGTATATAAGAAATTACTTATAATGTCAGTTATTCAAAAGAAACAAACTTAAGAGACATTTAAGCAAATATAAACTAAATGATGATGCTAATAAAGAAATCAAAAAAATAAAACTTTACAAACGAAGTGTCCAATCTAATTTTTGCTTATTATGGCCCATTGACCAAACGATATGAGTTATTGTTAGATCAAGTTCGTAGGTAACTATTAGGGATCAAATATGCAATTCGTGTATACATGTGCAACAGTGTTTATTGAAAAATACGTATCTCATACATATTTGGTGCAGTGGAATATTTAAAACATATAATAAACACATAAACATATATTAATCAAATTAATATATCAAAAGTAAAATTGAGAAATCACCAGAACGTGTAACGTTTTACACGTGTATATAGGGAGTCAGCCTGAAGTCTCACTCGTAGGCAGTTCTAGTCACCAACTTGGTAGGCTTGATGAACTAAAATAATAGCTCCTTTGATCTAACACGAGATTAATCCTTTAATCCTAAAATGGCTAGTTCATTTCTTTATTCGTTCTCTCCCAAAATGGAAATGAAATAAAGGAAACAAAGGCAATAATTGCACTTGCTTTCATTTTCTATAAAAACCCACACATATATGTCTAATATGATTATTATAATAATATTATATATTAAAATAATAAAATTTAGTCACTTACGGAAAAAATAATAATAAAATAATATTTTATATATATAAATGCATAACAACTATCATGCATAAATATATATTATTTTATCAAAATTTATAATATTATAAAATAATATATTTTAATAGAGATATTATGATTATTTAATAATTAAATAATCATAGTGTGAAATGATTATTTTGCCTTTCACAAATAGTTACCAAGTATACCCCTTAACAGGTCCCACCAAGTCCCAACACTTGGGTAAAATCAACCGATGGTCAACAATGCACCACCTGTCATTGAACGATTAGTGAATAATAATTATTGACTAATTATTATATTTAACGCTTAAATAATTCAATTCAGTACTCTGCCCTAATGCACAACAAGTATACTCCATATCGCGGGACTCCCTGGGTCCATGCCTGATTCGTCAAATGAAACTATTCCATAAGTCTGTGAGGAATGCCCCACGCATACATCACGAATATTACAAATCAGCTCGTTGAACCATGCAAGTTGAGGTTATAATGCATATGTATAGTCCTTCCATCATATATATCTTGGTTGTATGGGGATATAGATCAACACCATCAAATCCCATGTGCTTATCCATAAACCTATCTCCAGAATGGTATCTCACTGAACAATACAAGCAAACTCTTTACCCTATTGTTTAACCAAGCAAACTCTTTGCCATATTGTTTAACCTTGTGAAAACTCCTTTCACAAGTTTAGTGCTTATGGCCATAAACTTTCTTAAGATACTATCGTAGAGCATCTGGATATATCACTCCCTATGAGAGCTGATGGATCCGATATTTACACATACCGAACTCTATGAGCATCGGACCATATCCAGTGACACCCAGTGGTTAGACCATAAAAGGTCTCTGACATGCGTGGAACCAAAGCATAATGTATTACTCATAAGCCCACCGTGGTGCTCAGGTCAGAGGACCACGTATACTACTCAACTCGAGAGAACCTTCCATTAACGGCAACATAGGATGTCTATTAGGGTCCTCATAAGTCTGTTCAGTACTCAGTCCTAACTGAATACCCGTATGCTTATACAATCTCCAAGATCATGGTCAGCTAGGAATGACCAATTGTACCATATAGATATAGACATTTCAATGTGTCAAGTAACTTACCTTCTTAGAGTGAATTCAAGTTCAAAATAAAATGTATATCCAAAATAATAACATTAACAGGAAAATAAAATTTATCAATTTGAAAAAACACATCTTCTACTACTCCTCTTGGAATTTTCACACTTTTATCAGCAAGTTGAAGAGTTATTGGAGTAGGTTTAAGCTCACAAAGTCTTAATTGCTCATAAATAGTGTAAGAGAAAAGATAAACTCTAGCTCTTAAATCAAGCAATGCATGGTCAATCCTTAAATTACCAATCACACAAGAAATGGTTGGACATCCAGAATCTTTGTATTTTGAAGGAGTGTTTTATTGAATGATTGAACTTATACTTTTCGGTCAAAAGTGCTTTTTTTTTAACATTAAGTGTTCTTTTGACCCTGTACAAATCTTTCAAAATTTTGGCCTAAGATAGGACTTGCTTTATTGCATCTAACAAAGTGATATTTATTTTGACTTGGTTGAAAAGTTCATAGATGTCAGAATTTAGGTTCAAGTTTTTAGTGGGTTTCAATTATTGAGGAAATGGCGCAGGGATTGGACACTCTTCTATCTCAAAGGACTTTGTCTATTTTTTCTTCTCATTTTCTACTTCAGGTGGTTTAGGTTCATCCTTTTTTGAAGGAAGCATTTTATCAATAACCTTACCACTACGACGTGTTGTGTTGGCATTGATATTTACCTTTTTCTTGATTTTGCACAAAAAATGTCAGATTAGAAAGTGTACTTTTGATCTCATTGATGGCCCATGAAGTTTGATCATTGAATCTTGATTACTCATAAATGAATGCTTGTAATGTCTCCCTAAGTTATCATTTCTCCAATTTAGGTTATAGGTGTTAGAATACTGATATAGAAAAGGTTTTTGAGTATAGTTTGTGGCATTTACTTACTTATGCATGGCTTTTTTAAAGATCAGAAGGTTTGGACACTCATTTGTGGGATGGACAATAATATCTCAAATACCACAAACTTCTTCAATAAGAATGAATTTGGTTTCCCTTAGTTTTCTCATTTCCATTGCTTCCACTTTCCTAGCCAAACTAGCTACCCTAACACTTAGATCATGTTTTTGACTCAATTGATATTTCTCCACTAGAACTTACAAGATTATATCTAATTATATTGGTAGAACTAGTGATTTGCCAATTTTGAGAATTATTTTATAAATGATCCAAATAATCGAATGACTTTTCTCGATCTTTGTCTAAAAATTCTTCATTACACATGGTTTCTTTGAATTATTTTGTCTTAAGAATTAAACCTTCATAGAAAAAACTAATTGTTCTCTATTTTTTAAAATCACGATGTAGGCAAGAATTTAACAAATGTTTGAATCTTTTCCAACATTGAAAGTATGTTTCATTTTCTTTTTGAGAAAAGTTTTGAATATTTCTTTCCAAACCATTAGTTTTATGTGTTGGAATTTTTTTTCCAAGAATTCACATTGTATTTCTTGCCAAGTATATATTGACCTTGGTCTTAAAGAATTAAGCCAACTTTTTGTCTTATCTTTCAATGAGAATGGAAAAAACTTAAGCCTAATTATTTCTTTACTACATCTTTGGTCATTAAATATACTACAAACTTCTTCAAATTCTTTTAAATGCAAATATGGGCTTTCTGACTCTAAGCCATGAAATTTGGAATTAAGGGAATCATTTTGGGCTTAAATGTAAAATTATTGGCATTCAAGAAAAAAATGAAGTATGAGGGTGTAGAGTTGTGAGAATGTTGTAAGTATCATGCATGGTTCGAATGGGTGCATTATCATGATCTTCGAGAACACTTTCATTATCGGTCATGTTGTGTGATGTGTTTGATGAAGAATGAGAAGATAATGAAAAATTAAACAAATTATCAAAGGGAGTTTCAAAATTACCTTGCACCAATCGATGGGACTCAGGATCTCGAAACTATATACTCATTCATGAAGAGAAAAGAAAATATAATGATAACAAATGCTATAAAAAAAGAGAATTAAAGTAAAAAAGAAAGAAAAATAAAATAAAATAAAGCAAATTAGAATAAAATAAGATAGAGCAAATTAGAAGGCAAAATAAAAGAATAAAAGCAAATTAGGTGGTAAGGCCAACTATGAAATATAAGTTAGAGGAATAATTAAAAGTTAGATTAAAATAATAAAAGGTTAGCAAGAAAAAACGTTAAGTGGTCAAACCAACCATAATCAAATAAAAATTACAAAATAAAGAATACTTAAAGTAAAGCAAGATATAAGGCTTAGCCTTCCATGAAAAGAAAAAAAAAACTACTAATTATCTTAGTTAATTTCAGTCCCCAACAATGGCGCCAAAAACTTGCTAAACATTAAATATTGTATAATCCAAGTGTAGGTTGTCTTAGTTATAGTATTTACTCATGAGTCTGAGTGTCATATCCACAAAGAGTGATTACCAAAAGTAAAGGTTGTTTGTTAATGTTCAAGAGTAATGAAGTATTGTACCCAAAGATGGAGAATATTGGTTGATTTTAAAAGAAAAGATTACCAAGTATAAATTAAAAAATCAATTTAAAAGAACACTAAGGCATTAGAGATCCACAGTTACTTCGATTGTAATAGAGTTCCTTTGATCCTTTTACTCACTTGAAAAATGATTTTAATTGATTGAAAATATCAATTGTAAAAATATGTTGTTAATATATAGAAGATCTTTCCAAACATTCTTTGTGCCCTTAGTCTACAAATAATCAAGGCTTCAAACAAACAAAAACTACTTAAAAAAATGATAAATCAAATCATTTAAACATAAACATGAAATACAATAGTAGGATCAAAGGGATAAAACTACACCTCCATTAAGTGTTTCACTCTTAGCCTTAGCTAGGAATTTAGAACAACATAACTTAAGAAATATAATACAATAAAAAGTGAACTAAAGATTATAAAATGACTGAAGATATCTCCCCTTCAACCAATGGTGTCCTTAAATAGGCATAATTATAGGCACTATTCACATGTGGCCAAATGTTCAACATTTTTTACTATTAAACTTTCCATCGAATTTGTAACACTTGTTTGACTGGTAACCTGGCTAAATTGGATTTTCTACTCAACTAAATATTTATAGATAATTGAATTATCATTTTGTGTCTTTTAGAATCATACCAATTGAATTATTATTTTGCAAGATATAGTCTAAATACGAAAGCCTGTTTGGACTAGACTTACATTATAGATGGGTCCTATTCAAAGTCACTTTTCACCCTCCAAATATTCGAATTACAAATTATGTGTGAAATCTAATTTTTTTCTACATGACATTATCTTTCTACAGGTTCAAGAATGACGTCAATAGGATTTCTTGGTAGAAACATATACCTAATTTACCAAACCTATATTAAAACAGTTAAAAACTTAAATAGGTACAATACTGAAAACATGCTCAGTTAGGGAGATTAATAATACTAATAGTGCAAAATGATGCTGAAAAATTCTTATTAAATCTATAACGTTAAGTGTTCATTAGGCAGTACTGGCGAACTTAGTGAAGAAGAATGATTGTTGTTGGTGGCTGAAAAAGAACAGCTCAGCACCACGAACTATTATTGTTGATTTGTTCTTGTAGGTGGTGCTATAGTTGTTGTTGTTGGTGGTGGTGATCAAAGAAGAACGACTGTTGTTGATGGCTAATGAAGAATGGATAAACGCCACAAACTTTTTGTTACTACCTACTGTTCCATTTCTTATAGGTGGCAAGAAATGAATGGCTCGGTGGTGGTTGCGGTTGTTTTGTAGATTTGTAAAAGAGAAGAAGTGAAAACTTGTATTTCTAACTTTGTGTTTAAGTGTTTTTGTATAGAATATTCTAGATTTGTACCGATTGTAAATTAAAATTAGGTTTTTAAATTTTACTTATATATTTTTTTTAAACTTTATAACTAAATTTGTGTTATACACGAAGAAACATATGAAAAAATACGAATTCATTTATAAATAAATTAGTTTGATATGTTTAATTTAACATGACTTGAACAAATTTGTAAATTCGTAGAACTCAAGAACATATTCAGCACAATTAATAAATAAGTAACACAAATTCAACCCGTTTATTAATCATGTCAATTTTTCTCTAGCCACATTCACTTAAAGTGTGTCGCATTTATATCAAATAATTGTGTCGTAACCCAATTTGCCACCCCTATACATATATAAGCTTCATCTTTATTTCTTTTAATAAGGTAAACACCCTTTTATTGAAAGTGCGTTATGCATGGGGTGAGCATATATATTTTAATTTTTTAATTTTACACGTCTCACATGCAAAATATACGTAGGGGAATAAAATACACACAACTAAATATAAATCTCATTACACCAATAAGATAATAGGAAGCTCACCCTTAAAGCGTGCTGTGTGCAGTTCTAGCCAAGGACTGAGTGGAATCCTTTGAGCTAGAACAGTAGCATTATTTCTTGCCACAATTTGAATAAAGTAATGCTTACTTCACTATTATACCTCTCGGCCTAGGTATATATATTTGTTGTTCGCTTTACTTATCATTTACTTGTAAATTCAAATAAAGGAAGTTGGCTATTTATAGACATAATTGCCACACATTTGCCCAATGATATGAATGTTAGTGGCTAAATCAATTAAGCATGAGATGTTGCAATTTTGAAAGTTAAAATTGCACCTCGTACTAAATTGAAACAATTGGTGACAAAGAGCTTAATATGGTGACTGAATATAAGCATTAGGAGTGTCCATTAACATCAATAATATGTCACCTCATGTTAATATTAAAATATATTAAATGAATTTAGCTTTAAAGAATAACAAATTCATTTGGCCGAAATGCTTCATGCTTCACTCATTATATGCCACCTCACACTTCATACACTTGTTTTGGCTAAGAGAAAGGATACAGTGACAAGACTCACTTATTGAGATCCCGAGCTTAACACTTAAACCCTATCATCTCTCTAAGAAACCCTGAAATAATTTTGACTTTACCGAGAACTTCCTGGATCAAATTATTCAATCTAGTGCTACCTCAGTGCAAAATGAGTACACTTTATATAGTGAGACTCCCTAGGCTCATACCCATTTATCTTATAGAACTCTTTCGTAAGTCCATAAATGATGCCCATACACATATTATAAAAATAACAAATTTGCGTGTTGAACAATACAAGTTGGGGTTAATATATATTCGTATAATCCCCCTGTCATTTATATCCTGGAAGAGTGGAGACATAGGTCATCACCGTCAAGTCTCCATATGCTCAACACTAGAACTTATCTCCAGATTAGTATTTTGATAAATAATATTTGCAAACACTTTTGCTATATTATTTCTTACACGAGAAACACGTTTCTCAAGTTTATTACTTAAGGCCATAAAATTTTCTGGAACACAATCTTAGAGCATCTAGATATACAACTCACCCATATAAGCTGACAAATCCCATATCTACACACACATACTCCATGAGCATCAGACCATACCTAGTGATACCCAACAGTCAGACCATGAAAGGTGTCTGACATATGTAGAACCTAAATATGGTGGATCACTCACAAGCCCAACGTGGTGCTCAGGTCCAGAGACCACGAATACTACTCAACTTGAAAGTATCCTCCATTAATGTCTTTATGATATGTCTATTAGAGATCCTAATTGAGCTTGTTCAGTACTCAGTCCTCACTGAATACCTGTAGTTTATACGAGCTTCCACTAAGCTCATAGTTTGTTAAGTCTAACCATCTAGACCATCCAGATATAGACATACACCAATCTATATTAAATAAGGTTTTCACTAATAAATCCACATAAGTGAAAATAGATTAGGAACATAACATTTGAGAAAATACTTGCACAATGATATTTCTTAACACTATTTGCAACCCTTTGCAACGATATCATTACTGGTATACTCTCGGGTTTTTATCCCATTTCAAATAAGGCTCTAACTCTTTAAATTTTGCTAACAATTATAACTTGTTTACTCTTAGCAGTGCTAACTCTTAGCAATTATAACTCTCAACATGACTAACTATTAGCCCTAGTTTAAACTCTTTTAGACTAGGCTTGAACTTATTCAAATCATACGATGTCTGAAATGTTACAAGCATTTTATCATATATATTTAATATTCATAAATTTAATCGAAATGCTTATTGTAATATTAAATAATTAATATTCATACAAAATTAGAATGGCATGTAAGTGTTGTCGGGGATCTAGTACATGTGGGTGTATTAATAATGGCAAAATTATCATATATTTTCTCATGTTTTTATTATTGATATTTTATTATTTTATGAGAATAGATGGCTATTTATGTGCTTTATTGTTATTTATAGGGACTTGAACGAAATTTAAAGAAAGAATGTAAAAAGAGCGAAAACAGGGACTAAAATGCAAAGTTTTTAAAGTATGTGTCCATCGCCCCAGCGCCACGAGTATTATCGACCTAGCGCTAGAATAGTGATTGAAATAAGAAAAATGACATGTTTAAGTCGCATCTGGCGCCCTAGCGCCAGACAATCATCGCTCCAGCGATATGCCAGAGCCCCAGCGCCATCAACCCACCGCTCCAGAGGTGATGGCTTTTTCACACGTCGCCCCAGCGACAACTACATAGCGCCCCTGCGGTAGCGCGAGTTCTAGTCCGACGGGAATTGAGATTTTCAAGCTTATATCAATCCCTATAAAAAGCCACTCGTTCCCAGCCTTCAAGAATCATCCAAGAGCAACTTAGAGCAATTCAAGAACACCAAGAATATAGAGCACGAGTCTTAGAGAGCAATAGAAGTTTAATTCAAAGCGTTCAACTTTAGAGAGATATTCAAAGCGTTCTTCAGCATCAAGAGATCTTAGGCAGCGTAATTAAGAGCAATTCGACGTCTATATCGATTTGCTATTGATTGTATCATGGTTTATTATTATTTTTACTACTGCTTTCTTGTAGTCATGAGCTAAACTTATTTTCTAAGGTTAATACTTGAACTCAATATGTGTGCTTAATTGCTATATCTTTTGAATATTTAATAAACTTAGTTTTTTTATATTCAAATTACTTGATCTTCATGCTTCAATATATCTAGCCAATATATGGTGAATGAGTTGGTAATATTATTGATAAACTCGGAAAAGGAATCATAATATTTAGACCTAAGTAATTTGATGCATGATTGTAGAGTAACATTCAATGTTGCATATGCAAGTTTCAATTTAAGATAGAAATATACCTAATTGGCATGTATGATCAATAAGACTTTATTTTAATGAATCTTAATTTATTACAAGTACCATAGGAATATAGGTATTTGGTAAATTAAGGAATACTTGCATGACCTTGGAAGAGGCTTGTGAATACATTAGTGTCTTGATCAATAACAAAGACTAAGGGAGTTAAATATTAGAAGATTAATCATTAGAAAGCATATTGAGGGATAGTATTAATCCTAGGTTTTCTCTATATTGCTATCAACTAAATCTCTTTGAATTGTGTTTTTGCCTTTATAGTTTCTACATTAATTCTTAGATTTTTATTTATCTGAATAATTATTAGGAAGATATAATTTTAGTAATTGGTTAAAAAGAAAAAGTTATCCCTGTGGGTTCGACATCCGACTTATTTAGTCCCTTTATTACTTGTATACGATAGTGTATACTTGCACTTAATTTTAAGATATAAAAATATCGCATCATGTATGCTTGTGTTATTGTGTCTATTGCCTAAAATATGTATCATATACGAATTTAAACGTGACGGAAGCATAAAATACACAATAAAAATAATAAATAAAATATATTAATCACATTAATATATTAGTAGTATAGAGAAATCACCTTAATGTGTAACATTATACACATAATTTCTCGGAGTCCGCATGGAGACCAACTCGCGGGCAGCTCTAGTCACCAATACGGTGGGCTTGGTGAGCTAGAACAGCAGCCTCATATCCAATACTAGATTAACTCTTAATCCCCAAAATAACCGGCTATATGCTTTCATCATTTTCTCTAAAAAGATAAAGAAATAGAATATAAAGCAATTCACAAATACCTTTAATGGCACCATAGAAAAAAATGAAACAATTTCATTTTTCCCTTTTTCTTTTTCTTTTTCTTTTTTTTTTCCTTCTTCTTCTTATTTTCTTCTTCCTTTCTCTTTTAGCACTATTTTTTTCTCTTTTTTTTTTCTCCATTTCTGTTTCTCTTCTCTTGGCACAATGAAAGAAAATGAAACAATTCACCAACAATTCTTTGCATTGCCGACACTCACTGCTCCCACCATTTTGCACATATATCTCTTATATATATAAAATAAAATAATAATATATTATCTCATATAATAATAATAATAAAATAAATAATATAATATTATATATTAATGGATGCCAACTATGTGGCACTATTAAATAAAATATTAATATACAATATATAATATAATATTATAATAAGAGAATTTGATTATTTAATTATTAAATAATTAAAATGTGAAATGATTATTTTGTCCCTCATAAATAGTTACCAAGTCTACCTCTAGTGGGTTCCACCAAACTCGCACTTAAGTAAACTCAACCGAGGGTCCATAATGCACCACGTGTCATTATATAATTAGTAAATAATAATTATTAACTAATTATTGCATTTAATACTTAAATATTGACATGTACGCATTCCTGTAATAGTACTCAATATTGCTAGATTAAACAATTTAATTCAGCTCGCTGTCCTAGTGTACAAGGAGTACACTCCATATCGCAGGACTCCCTAGGTCCTATGCCCAATTCATGAAATGAAACTATTCCATTAGTCCGTGAGCAATGCCCCCCACACACGTTACGGATATACAAATCAGGGCGTTGACCCATGCAAGCTAAGGTTACAACGCATACGTATAGTCATTCCGTCATGATATCCTGGATGTGCAAGGATATAGATTATCACCGTCAAATTCCCATGCGCTCATCCATGTCTTATCTTCAGACTCGTATCTCACAAAACAATATGTGCAAACTCCTTTGCCATATTGTTCTACCCTGATGGAAGTCTTTCCCGGGATTAATAGTTGTGGCCACAAGATTTTTTGAGATACAATCTCGAAGCATCTGGATATCAAACTCCCTATGCGAGCTAACGAATCCCATATCTATATATACTAGACTCCATAAGCATCGAACCATATTCAGTGGTCACACCATGAAAAGTCAGTGACATACGTGAAACCAAAGTATGGTGGATCACTTACAAGCCCACCGTAGCACTCAGGTCAAAGGACCACGTATACTACTCAACTCGAGAGGACCCTCTATTGATGGCTTATATAGGGTGTCTATTGGAGGCCCTTGTGAGTCTGTCACATATCTAATCATAACTGGATACCCATATGTCAATATGAGCTCCAAGCTCACGATTGGCTAGGAACGACCATCTATACCCTATAGGTACGACATATACTGATCTATATATAAAGGTATCCACCGATAGACCCGCATCGACAGAAATAGGTCAAGGATAATAATTCGAGAATATACTTGCGTAACTTGTATTTTCTGGCACCCGATTGTAACTCTTGAAACTATGCAGTTACTGGTATATTCCTAGGTCTATGTCCAATTACAAACAAGGCTCCAAGTCTTGGATCTGCTAAGTATTATAACCAGCTAACACTTAGTTGTGCTAACATTTAACATTTATATCTCTCAGCGTGGTTAACTTTAGGCTCTTATCTAAACTTCTTTAGATCTGATCTGAAATTTTTCAGATCGTACAATGTCTGTAACGTTACATTGCATAGTACTATATTAATGGGTATTAGCGATTTAATAGGAATGTACACTTGTATAAATACACAAGTATATGTACATTCAGGTATGGCATGTAAGCACCGACCCTAACAATCTCCCACTTGCTCTAGTGCCATTCCTGATGGCATTACATACGCATCGACTCTACGTGTTTCATAAGCACTTATAGAGTCATGGCATTAGAATGTAGGCTCGCTAAATTATTTATAGAATATTTCTACCAATAATTATATCTCCTTCAGCCAAGATCCCTCTAGTCATGTGAGACTCCCCTCACTATAATTAGCATACTTGTGTCCTCTTGGCACCTTAGGCTGTACAACAACCTAGTTTTGTCGTAAAATTATAGAATATGATCCATCTGTCTTGGAATTCTTCAAAGCCTAGTAATAAACCTACGAATCTTCACTACCACTTCCGTTGTATCCATAATAAATGAGCAGTGAATCCCAGTTTGGTGTAATTCCAACTCCTCTAGTACTAATGAGAATTAGCACATTCCTTGATGTAGATTCTCTATCATCTAAATTAAACTAGAAGTCTGACTCTGTGCGTCTTCTTATTTGTAAGTCACTTTCTCCATATTTGAGAAACTTATCCTTTGTACCCTCAAGGTACCTTAGGATATATTTGACTACCATCAAATAGTGGTCACTTAAATCAGACTAAAATTGGCTCATAACTCTTATAGCCAAACTGATCTCAAGTCTTAATCACATCATAGCATACATCAAGTTCTGAATAGCTGACGTATCTAGTGTGTTAGACACTCTAACTTTCTCATCATCCATCTGAAGAGACACTTTTCTCGAAGATGAACACCAGGTCTATAAGATACTTTAACTAATTCACAGTTAACAAACCGTACCTTTCAGAGAGGCTACTAATGTGACATGATTTAGAAGAGTCCTACCAGCTTTCAAGCTCTATCTCTACAAAGCTTTATACCTAGTATAAATGAAGCCTCTTCCCAAATCCTTCATAGAGAAATTCTTACGAGTTACTTTTGACTAATTCTAACATACTGACATCATTCCTAATGACCAATATGCCATCAACAAAGAGCATCAAGAAGACTATCATGCTCCCACTGACCTTTCATGCACACTAAACCAGAAGTCTGGCTGGACGTAAAACCTTCAGGCATTCTGGAAGACCGTCCTTACATCCATCTGCCAAACCTCAAAGTCATAATATGCTGCAAGAGCCAATAACATTCTAATCGACTTTAGTATCAATGCTGGTCTAAAGGTTTTCTCTTAGTTGATCCCAGATCAGTGAGGATTACCTTTTTAGAACCAATATAGGGCCTAGAAGGTCTCTACCTTTCATTTGGCTCCCACTACCTCTTTGTAAACCCTTTACAACTAATGAGAACAATTCCATGGGTAGTTTAACCAAGTCCCATACTTGATTCTGATGCATAGAGTCAATATTATTTTTATAGTTTCTTGCTACTTCCCAAATTGATGTCAAACATAGTCTCCCTATAGAACAAAGATGATTTTCTTCTACCAAGAAAACTCCAAGTTCACCTTCAGGCATCAGGCATACCAAGAAGGTGACCTAGACATCCTTTCCGACCTACTGGGAAGTATGTAAAACGGTCACGGCTTAATTGAGTTTGTGTTCCTGACAGGACCTGACCCGAGACCCTCTATAGTAGATCCCAGTAACCCTGCCGGGCACTTCGACAGAAATTTCTCAGAATAGAACTGGGCAAGATGAGAAATTTCGCGAGGCGAACCCTTTTTAGTTCTTGCTATTACTGAGAAAATCTTGTAATATACATGAAAATAACATTTTAATTTTTAAAAGAAAAACAAGCAAAGTTCCCCCTGTTTTTCGAAAAATCCATATAAAAACCTGCAAAGGAATTTCACTTCTATTTCAAACACTTCTCAATACTACCAATTCGGACCTCCGATCCTTTCCAAACCAAATCCAACACAACTTAATAGTTTCATTTAAATCACAAAATGAGCATACTCATAAAAAGTAAAAAAGATCATCATAATATCGAAATCTCTTCTTGTTGGTTCAAAACATACATACAAATATACATGCCAACACTACTATGCAGAAAGCAAATGGTGCTAACTAGCATATTTGTATATACAAAAATGATCTTCAGATTTGGCCCACTACTGGGCAATAGGAGAATTAGCAGCTTGTGTACCGAGACCTGCACCTGGGACGGGGGTTTAAAAAACATAAAACACAAAACACGTGAGCTAAAGGAGCTCAGTGAGTGCAATTAAGATTTCAAATAAAATAACATTATGCATGGATAGTAAATTCTAAGTACATGCATAGATCATGCTTCTAAAACTGATGTAAAGCTGTAAAACGGTTTCTAATATCATATGCTGATGAAATCTTGTCGAGTGGGTTTTATCTATATCTTTGAAAAATAATATCCAAAATCTGTATAACACAATAATTGTTGTGTGCATATAAATGAATAAATGTTATCCGTAAATAAAAAACTAGTAAAGTCCTCGCTCAGCTATTTTCTTTCTAAATTGTACCAATGGTAACCCTAAAGTTCTATACTCACGCAGCGCCTCAACTAGCACCGTACACGTGAGTAGGTCACGGGGCATCTCAACTAGCAGCACCTACAGTGACATCTTAAGATATTTCACTGGCTATGTAGTGGAATCCTACATTGCATACATATATCGAGGCAATACCCCATACACATAGAGCGACTCACATGACTCGACATCCTGACTTTTCGGAGTTAGTGACACACCCCCATGACCTACCCATGTGCGTGGGATATACCTTCTGGGTCTAATATAATCACCACCACTATAATTTGAGGGTACCAGTAGCCTTTAAAACGAATGCAGAAATTTTAAAACTATTTCTTAAACCGAACATATAAATGCATATCTATGGATATATATCAAGATCATAAATCATGTTTATGCATTGAAAGCTCATAAAACATACATTTTCATTATGCGGAAATATAATAAATGAAAGATAACAGAAAAGACAGATTTTCACTCACAACCGCTCTGCGCTCAATTTCACTCCAAATTTCTGCTCCCGTTACCGTTCTCGATTTTCTTCACCTACGCGCCATAAACAACATTTAGAACCAAATCAAATGCTAGAATCTCATTTAACTACTAAACGCCCTAATCGGCATACAAAGCCCTTAACCTTTCCAAAATGGATAATTATGTCCCATTTTCTTCATTTTTGGTTTTTCCATCAACCATATACATTCAACATATATAAGGCACCATTTACACACAACAACTCAATCAAAACACCACTCAATCCCTAACTTCCCTAAAGTGGCAGAATTTCACCCTATGTTCTAACACATTTCTTTTCTCAATTTCTTGTTCTAATTACATCAAAATCAAGCTAATTTCATTCTAAAGCCCTAATTACAACCAATTGAAGTCTTTACATTCAAATCACCCAAAACCCTAATTCTTACCTTGCCAATTTCTTCAAATGGATGACTTCTTCAAGCTCCACACTAGAATTCAACTCAATCTAAACCAAGAATACATACAAGAACATCAATTTAAGCAATCCTTAAAGTTTACTTATAAATCTCGTAAAATAATGCTTTTCTTACCTCTTTTTCTTGAATTTTCACTAATGGAGGCTTAAATTGAGCTTAGGAATTGGTATGTAACCTTATTTTGGCTTGATTAATCATGCAAATTCATGAAAAAAAATTAGAAATTTCACTATAGCAGCACCTCCAACCTTTGCACGAATTTTGCTCTAAATGTTTGTTTTTTGTTCACTTGAAAAATCTACACACTTCCAACATATATATAGTTATCCATCAATTGACCATTTTGCCCCTCAACTTACTCTAAATTACTAATTTGCCATTAGTTGGAAACTATGTAATTGGTTCATTTGTAACTATCTAGTTAGAATAGTCCAAAGAACTAACTAGAATTTCCAACTTGCCAATACATGAGATTTCTTCTAATTGGTCCATTCTCTAATATATGAATTATGTTTCTCAACAAAGGCTTATTCCATACATAACCCTTAAATGGAAATTCATGTAGTAAATTAGAATTTCCTTTTCTAAGCCAATAGAGAAAAATTCCAAAAAACATATTCTAGGGTCGTCCAATGCTCTGATCGAGTGTGAAATTATCAAATTAGGTATAATATCTCTCACGCGCATTATAAAAGAAATATTTCTATTAGGGTTAAAATTGAGTAACCCTACGGTGTCTTTATTGCTCTATACCAAAATCTAGTCGCCAATACTACTAATAGAGATTGGATATTACAATTCCTATCCTTGGTTCATTGATTATTAGATTGACTTCACCAAGTTCAATCTTTCTATGATTCCCATGATCCACGAGAAACTCTTTCTCAAGAATAGTGGTCTACCAAGAAATGAACACACTTCACTTCTCTGAATCATAGAACTAGTATCCTATTGGATTCACATAATACTCAATAAACCTATACTTGTTATTCTTGGGAGTTGTTTATCCTGCTAAGTAACTCTTACAAAACAAGATACCCTGCTACATAATTCTTATGTAAGTAGGACAATCACAAGTCTTAACATATTTTGAGATACGGCTTCCTTTCTTTTTGTATCACATACGGAGTGGAATGAACAGCTTCTGGTGGAACTCTACTTAATAAGCAGCTGTATTTGAAGCATATTCTCACAGATATAGATCGATAACACTCATTATCAATTAGACGATATCTAATAAAGTTCGATTCCTTTTTACCAAAACATCATTATATTGTGGATTACCCGGAGGACTATAATGAGTGAGAATCTCATTCTTCCTTAAACAAACAATAAACTTGTTTCTAATGTATTCACTACCTTGATTTAATCGATGGGATGTGACGTACATTATGGTATATTTGGTCATCTCTGTGAATACATTATTTATAAATTGATTAAGTTTTCATGGTCAGATTAGGAATCCAACCATCCTTAACCAGATGGATAAGCGTCTCACGCCTATATGACCTAAACCTATATACCACAACTCCGTTTCATTTAAGGATTCTAATCTACAAACATTTTTAATTGTATATGATGTCTATTTATTAACTGACATTCAGTTAATAAAACATCATACTAATTATGCAATATAACTATTTATTGCATACAAGAAGTAAGTCAAGTTGCCTAACAACTTGGACTTGTAAGAAATCACTATTTCTTACTCTCAACTTTATTTCTACAAGTTGTTGCATTCTAGTCTCTCTCAATCCCTGCAACATATTACAAATATGAGAGGGACATACAGTATCTTATACCTAGCTTAAACTGGCATCAAATGCCCTGGAAATGTCTATGTTTATCAAACACAAACCTGTTGGAGTCTTCCTGACAATTATAAGGCTTTTAGGGTAATTCGATTTTCAATACCCAACCTTACTATAGTGGAAACACTTTCTATCTACATGTTCTCTTGTTGATCTTTGGATAAATCTTGTCTCTGAGGATTTATGCTGGGTATCTGACTCATCTTTTTCTGCTCACTAATCTAGTCTCACCAGATATACTTGAATAGAAGATGAAACACCCTTTGCAAAGAGGGTCATACCCTCTCTATTCTATCATATAGAGAGGTGTTATTAGAAATACCTTATGGCAAACTCTGATTAACAATAAATCTAAAATTTTTTTAATCCAGAGCATTTCTGAGATTCATCTTGCGGTGAGAGTAATTCCTAGTACCTTAGAGTTGGACTACATTAACTATGCACACTAACTAGTTCGTAGTAGCTATTAGACTTAACAAGGCAAGGTAACAAGAGATGTAAGCGAAATATTCATTAAATCGCTAGTAAAACATTTTAAATCATTGGTATACTAGTTATATATTTTCGATTTAAAACGCCCTCCCACTGCTTTATATAATCCCGGTAATCTCTCAAATGGAAAAATGATAGTTTAAACCTTTTTAAACTCTACAGCGGGAAGTAGATCCCATTGAAATTTACTCGGACCTCAAGCTATAGCAATATTGGCCTTTGTAAACCTAACAAGTAGACAATATTTTTCAATTGAATCTCATGCAACTCTTACCACTTGATCCTGAATACACCTTATCCTCACGCTGTAGCAATATTGAGTAAGTGTATTCTAGATTAACTTGTTAATGATCAAATATATGCTACCGATAGTACCCTCATACTGTAGCAATATTGGGCAATACTTTCGTATATATTTGTTTCATCTCATGTTTAACCGGTATAGTCTAAGCTCTACCGATCAAGTCCCTCATGCTGTAGCAATATTGAAAAAAGGCCGACGTGACTCGTCTAACATCGTATTGACAAGACGGAACATAATAAAATATTATCTCATAATATAATATTCTTCAATCTGATTAAGAAATATTTTTGTATCCTTGGTCTCCATTTTGCTAGGAATGGTGATTCTCAATTAATTAATTTTTCTATGTAAGCACAACTAACCCCCACCAGTAGGACTCCCAATATGGTTACCAGTACAGAAAAATTAATTCTGGTTTATAATGTAGACCGATGACTCTTTATCACTTCATCTCATAAACTTCGATTTATAATTTAGACTGATAACTTTTATCACTATATCTCATAAATCTACACATGCAAAATTAAATTTGAAACACTGTTCAAAATCATTGTAACTATTAACAGTAAAATATTGTTCATGTGCTATTGTTCAAGTAAATAGTACACCGCCGTGGTGCCAAATGTCATTGCTGTAGCACTGGGAGGTCAAACCCAAGCGCTGCGGCCCCAGCCCACTAGCGCTGCAGCGCCCCGTGCTTCTCCTTTAACATACCGGTTTCAACACTTGAAACATGCCATTTACACTAGGCCTTTTGCATCCATTCACTCACATAACACCCATATATGTTCTAAATGACTCTCATACCATCGTTGCCAAAGATCTAGTACATGTGGGTACATGTGCTATTGTGTCTATTACCTAAAATACGTATCATATACAAATTTAAACATGGCGGAAGAATAAAATAAACAATAAACACAATAAATAAAATATATTAATCACATTAACATATTAGTAGTATAAAGAATTCACCTCAATGTGTAACATTATACACTTAATTTTCTGGACTCCGCAGGGAGACCAACTTACGGGTAGTTCTAGTCACCAACACAGTTGGCTTGGTGAGCTAGAATAATAGCCTTATATCCAAAATGAAGCAATTCATAATTGCTTCTAATGACCGAATGTGTGTTTTCATCATAGAGCTAGAACACATGATTAACACATAATCCCCAAAATGACCGAGTGTGTGTTTTCATTATTTTCTCTAAAAGGATAAGGAAATAGAATATGAAGCAATTCATAATTGCTTCTAATGGCTCCATAGAAAATAAAGAAACAATTTTATTTTTTTCTTTTTCTTTTTTTTTCCTTCTTTTTCTTTCTTTCTCTCTCAGCACCATTTTTTTCTCTTTTTTTTTTCTCCATTTCCGTTTCTCTTCTCTCAGCACAATGAAAGAAAATGAAACAATTCATTTTCTTTGCATTGCCGACACTCACTGCACACACCACCAATTCACGAAATTCACACACTATTTTGCACACATATCTCTTATATATATAAAATAAAATAATAATATATTATATAATATAATAATAAAATAAATAATATTATATAATATTATATGTTAATGGATGCCAACTATATGACACCATTAAATAAAATATTAATATATAATATATAATATAATATTATAATAAGAGATATTTTAATTATTTAATAGTTAAATAATCAAATTGTAAAATAACCATTTTGCCCCTTATGAATAGTTATCAAGTCTACCCTTAGTGGATCCTACCAAACTCACACTTAAATAAACTCAACCGAGGATCAACAATGCACCACGTGTCATTATACAATTAATAAATAACGATTATTAACTAATTATTACATTTAACACTTAACTACTGACACGCACGCATTCCTATAGTAGTATTGAATATTGCTAGATTAAACAATTTAATTCGTCATGCTACCCCAGTACCCAACGAGTACACTCCATATCGCGGGACTCCCTAGGTCCTACACCCAATTTGTTAAATGAAACTATTCCATGAGTCCGTGAGCAATGCCCCACACACATGTCACGGATATACAAATCAGCGCGTTGAACCATACAAGCTGAGGTTACAACGCATACGTATAGTCCTTCTGTCATGATATCCTGGATGTGCGAGGATATAGATTATCACCGTCAAATTCTCATGTGCTCATTCATGTCTTATCTTTAGACTCGTATCTCACAGAACAATATGTACAAACTCCTTTGCCATATTGTTATACCCTGACGGAACTCTTTCCTTGGATTAATACTTGTAGCCACAAGATTTTTTGAGATACAGTCTCGAAGCATCTAGATATCAAACTCTCTATTCGAGCTGACGGATCCTATATCTATACACATCAGACTCCATAAGCATCGGACCATACCCAGCGACACCCAGCAGTCACACTATGAAAGGTCTGTGACATGCGTAGAACCAAAGTATGGTGGATCACTGATAAGGGCAAATTTGTCATATATTTTCTCATGTTTTTATTATTGATATCTTATGATTTTATGAGAATAGATGGCTATTTATGTGCATTATTGTTATTTATAGGGACTTGAACGAAATTTAAAGAAAGAACGCAAAAGTAGCGAAAACAGGGACTAAAATGCAAAGTTTTCAAATTATGAGTCCAGCGCCCCCGCGCCACAAGTATTTTCGCCCCAGCGCTGAAATAGTGATCGAAATAAGAAAAACGACCTGCTTAAGTCGCGTATAGCGCCCCAGCGCCAGAAAGTCACCGCGCCAGCGGTGAAGCCGTTTTCATGCAGCGCCCCAGCGCCAAGATCCCACCGCTCCAGCGGTGCAAGCTTTTTCACGCAGCGCCCCAGCGACAGATGCATAGCGCGCCAGCGGTAGTGCGAGTCCTAGTCCGACGAGAATTGAGATTTTCAAGCTCATATCAATCCCTATATAAAGCCACTCGTTCCCAGCCTTCAAGAAAGAATCCAAGACGACCCAAGAGCACCAAGAATACAGAGCACGAGTCTTGGAGAGCAATAGGAGCTTAATTGAAGCAACTTTAGAGAGAGATACAAGACGTTCTTCGGCATCAAGAGTTTCTAGGCAGCACAATTAAGAGCAATTCGACGTCTATATCGGTTTGCTAATAATTGTATCATGATTTATAATTATTTTTACTGCTGTTCTCTTGTAGCCATGAGCTAACTTGTTTTCTAGGGTTAATATTTGAACTCAATATGTGTGCTTAATTGCCATATCTTTTTAGTATTTAATAAACTTAGTCATTTATTATTTAAATTACTTGTGTTTAATGCTTCAATATATCTGGCCAATATATGGTGAATGAATTGGTAATATTATTGATAAACTCGGAAGAGGAATCATAATATTTAGACCTAGGTAATTTGATGCATGATTGTAGAGTAACATTCAATGTTGCATATGCAAGTTTCAACTTAGGATAGGAATATACCTAATTGGCATGTATGATCAATAAGACCTAATCTTAATGAATCTTAATTTATTACAAGTACCATAGGCATATAGGTATTTGGTAAATTAAGGTATACTTGCATGACCTTGGAAGAGGCTTGTGAATACATTAGTGTCTTGATCAATAATAAAGACTAAGTGAGTTAAATATTAGAGGATTAATCATTAGAAACATATTGAGGGATAATATTAATCCTAGGTTCTCTCTACGTTGCTATATCTTTAAATCTCATTGCATTGTGTTTTTGTGTTATATTTCTTACATTCATTCTTAGATTTTTATTTTTCTGAATAATTATTAGGAAGATATAATTTTAGTAATTGGTTAAAAAGAAAGAATTATCCCTGTGGGTTCGACATCCGACTTATTTAGTCTCTTTATTACTTGCATACGATAGTGTATACTTGCACTTAATTTATGATATAGAAATATCGCATCAATCACTTATAAGCCCACCGTGGCACTCAGGTCAAAGGACCACATATATTACTCAACTCGAGATGACCCTCCATTGACGGCTTACATAGAGTGTCTATCGGAGGCCCTCGTGAGTCTGTCCCATATCTAGTCCTAACTGGATACCTATATGTCAATATGAGATCCAAGCTCACAGTAGGGTAGAAACGACCATCTATACCCTATAGGTACGACATATGCTAAGCTATATATAAAGGTATCCACTGATAGACCCGCATCAGCAGAAATAGATCAGGGACAATAATTCGATACCATACTTGTATAACTTGCATTTTCTAGCACCCAATTGCAACCCTTGCAACTATATATTGATAGAGTGTGTGAGGCGGCTAGCCTGATGGGTACAAGGACGAGTTGCTAAGGCAATATAAGGGGAAGGTTCTGTGTTTGAATCCTTGGGAGGTCGTGCATGAGATGCGGAGTGTGTTGGGGTGCTAGCACCTCCTCCTCGACATACCCTAGTGGACCCAAGGTGTCAGGTAGGCCCCACACACTATATAAAAAAGGATAGCCTTTTTGTCATACTGTGTAGGGCCCACTAACCCTTTAGTCTAACCAGCACCGGGATCACCATCCCCCACTAGTCACCACTAGTCAGGCACTGGCGCACCTACATAACCAGCTTAGGTTACCTGCGCCCCCAAGGATTTGAACCCCTGCCCTCATCTCCATGAAGGCCTTATAGGCTTTTAGAGGTTCGTCATTATACCCATCGAATCCTTGGGGGCGTAGGTAACCTGAGCTGGTTGCGTGGGTGCGTCAGTGCCTGACTAGTGGTGACTAGTAAGGGATGGTGATCCCGGTGCTGGTTGGACTAAAGGGTTAGTAGGCCCTACATAGTCTGACATATAGTTACTGGTATATTCCTAGGTCTATGTCCCATTACAAATAAGGCTTCAACACTTGGATCTACTGAATATTATAACCAGCTAACACTTAGCTGTGCTAACGTTTAGCATTTATATCTCTCAGCGTGGCTAACTATAGGTCCTTATCTAAACTCCTTTAGATCTAATCTGAACTCTTTCAGATCGTACAATGTTTGTAACATTGTATTGCATAGTACCATATTAATAGGTATTAGCGCTTTAATAGGAATGTACACTTGTATAAATACACAAGTATATATACATTCAAGAATGGCACGTAACAAGTATATGTACATTCAGGGATGACACGTAAGCACCGACCCTAATAGTAAACACAATTTTTTACATTTATATCTTAGTAGCAATACAATTATAGGCTTATTAACTACGCCAATAACTTGTTTAACAAGGTATATAATGACATGGCTGATGTTTGTAATTTATATTATATTTATATTTATATTAATATTTCGTAACTTATAACAATTACAAATTGCATAAATTCTTTCTCCAACAATCACTTCTAAGGATGATAAATTATTTAAGATGTTTTAGAAGTAGAAAAATTTGATGAAAATGTTTCACTAGTATACAAAACAAATGAGAAAATTATGTTTATACTTTGTGTGTCATAACCCTACATGTAACCTTTACTTTCAAATAGCAATCATATTGATGCATGTTATAAGAAATAAAAATTGGCATGTGATTTGTTGAATCAAAATGGTAACAATTAAGGCATCTAATTAGAAGTTTAATTCTAACAAGAAATATTATTTATTAGTATCATGATAAAACACTATAAATTGATAAAATGTATGCAAATTTGCTGACCTCGCTACTCGAAAACCGGTTTTTGTGTATGAATTTGGAAAAATAATTTAGGCATTGTAATGGTTTCTATCACAAAGTTAGATGGTAATTTCAAATTCACTATTCTATAAAAAAATGCAGTGACATTTTGTGACAAACATAATCTATCACAAATTTTTGATATAAAGTATCATAGTTTTGTGATAAAATTAAAATAGAAAAAGATTTATGATAGAAGGTATCATATTTTTTATTTTTAAATATATGAAATCGTTTTTGATAAAACATAATTGTGTAGAATTTAATTTCTATTGTGAAAATTTGAATTTATTTTGTAGAATTAAAACAGCATTGTTCGACGCCTATGTAATCTACATAGAACGACGTTGTTATAACTATAACTAATAAATAAATGAGATTTTTAAAATTAAAATGTAGGTTCATAATTAAATGGCATCGTTTCACGAAATAATGTCCACAAAAAATGGTGTAGTTTAAGTTATTAGGTTTTGAAAGTAAGCTTTAAAAGCGTTCAATTTTAAGATCGTTGACAGAATTAAAATAACCGTCTTGCGAAAAAATATTTAATTAAAAATAATAGTTTAAACACTGTCGTTCACAATGGAAAAGTAACAAATTCATGTAAAAATGGCATCGTTTTGAGCTAGTTCATTGATGAAAAAATAAAGGGGAAAACTATCCCTTCACACTGTAGGTGTTGTGTACGTGTACATCGTGCAACGAGTGAATGTGTATATAACTAAATAATTTAATAATAGCATATCACATATGCAACGCAGCAGAATTACACATTTTATCTCATTACTATAATGAGATAGAAATACTCACCCTTAAAACATGCTTTGAACAAATTTAGTTAGGGACGTAGTGAATTTCCTTAAACTAGACTTATAACCTTTTCATTTTAAAACTTTTAAAACAATATTTGCTTCAGGTTTATTTTATCTCTCGAAAGCCTTTTATTTTTTGTGTTAACTCTTAACACAAAGAACAGAAGCAAATCTTTTTTATTTACTATTTATAGAACTCTTGGCCATCACTTTATATAAGCAACATTTTCCTTAACATTAGCCAATAAAAATGAAGCAGGAAGACATATGTTATTAATAACTCGACAACTTCAAAGCTTAGTGACAACTGCTTGATTTGGTGTCTATGTGAAGAAGCAATTTGTGGCTAAAGTCTTAATACATTGCCATATACTGCATCAGACTTGAATCCAATTCTATTAATTGGATCTTTAAATGGTTCAGCTAATCAATGCATAGCAAATAGCTATCACTTTCTCATTTAGTCAATAACAATGAAACAATGTTATTAATTTCATCTAATGAAAGTTAAACAAATGTCAAATGCATTTGTTTCATTAAATGAAACAATTTGATTAATGGACGAATAACAAATTGAAACAACAATTATTTCATTCATTTATGTATCAATGATTAATTTAGTACTCATATAAATTACTGATATAATTTGAGGTTTCAATAGATAAATAAAAGTACCATGTCTCATTTGACATAATCTTAGATTTAACACTTAAACTTTAGCTAGTCCCCGAGAGATCCTGTAATAAATAAATGACTAATTGATTTAATTTAAATAACATAACAATTGTTTCATTTAAATAGTAGCTATGTCTATTAATGCCAAATTTAGTACGATACAAATTATTGGAGCAATTTGAGACATACACTAGGCAGATAAAAGTATCAAGTCTTATATGACATAATCTTAGGTTTAACACTAAAATCTTAGCTACTCCCCGAGAGACCCTGAAATAAATAAATTATCGATTAATTTAATTTAAATAAAATAACAATTGTTTCACTTAAATGGTAGCTATATCCATCAATGCCAAATTTAGTATTGATACAAATTATTGGCACAATTTGAGAGATACACTAGATAGACAAATGTGTGAAGTCTCACTTGGTACAATCTTAGGTTTAACACTTAAACCTTAACTAATCTCCGAGAGACCCTAAAATAAATTTATATTTTTCAAAACATTCCTAGATCAAACAATTCGATCTGATGCATTTCACATGTGATCAATGAGTACACTTAATATAGTGAGACTTCCTAGATTCACACCAATTTTATTTTACAAAATATTTTCATAATTTTATAACCGATGCTCTTTACACAGACGTTATGGATAATACAAAAAATGGCGATTTGAACCATTCAAGTTAAGATTAATCCATATTCGTACAATCTTTCTGTCATAAATATCCTGAAAGAGCAGAGACATAGATCAACATCGTCAAGTCCTCTGTTGCTCAACCATAAACTTATCTCCTCAATTTGTATTTCGATAAACAATATCTACAAACTACTTTGCAATATTATTTATTTCACGGGAAATAATTTTTTGGGTTAAATGCTTATAGCCATAAGACTTTCTAGAATGCGACCTTAGAGCATCTAGATATTTAACTTACCTATATGAGCTGACGAATCCCATGTCTACACACACTGGACTCTATAAGCATCAAATTGTATCCAGCAACACCCAGAGGTCAGACTATAGAAGGTCTTTGATATGTGTGAAACTTAAGTATGGTAGTGCATATAAGTTCACTATGGTGCTCGGGTTAAAGGACCACGAATACTACTTAACTCGAGAAGACCCTCAATTAACGATTTTATGTGATATCTATTGGAGGTCTTCTTTGAGTCTTGTTCAGTATCCAATACTCACTGAATACTTGTATATTTATACGGGCTTCCACTAAGCTCATGGTCTTCTAAGATTAACCATCTGGACTATCCAAATATAGATATACATTGATCTAAATAAATCAATCTACTCAACAAACCCTACGTTGGTGGAAATAAATCAAAAACTTATAATTTGAGAACATACTTACATAGTGACATTTCCTAGTAGTGCTTGCAACTCTTTGCAACTATGTTATTGTTAGTATATTCTCAGGTCTTTATCCCATTTCAGACAAGATTCTAACTCTTTAAACTTATTCTAAATTTCTTTAGATCAGTATAATATCTGAAATGTTACAAATGTTACAAATAAGTATGAAATTACAATATTCATACAAAATTGGGATGGTACACGAAGATAAATCCCAACAACTCTCACTTGCTCTAGTGCCATTCGTAATGGTATCTAATACCTAACCATGAGTGGGTCGGCTACATTATTTACAGAATCAACTCTATAAAATATAACATCTCCTCGAGCCAATATCTCTTTAACAATGTGGTATTTTCTCTTCACATGCTTATATCTTTAAAGTGCCCTTGGCTCTTTCATTTGTGCAATGGCCCCATTGTTATCACAATATAATGGGATAGAATCCACAGAACTTGGGACTATACCGAGTTCAGTGACAAATTTCTTGATCCACACTACTTCTTTTGCTTCTTATGAAGCTACAATGTATTGTCTCAGTGGTAGAATCTGCTTTGGATCCCTTTTTAACACTCTTTCAACTTATGGTGACACCATTGAAAATAAACACATATCCAGATGTAAACTTTCTATCATCAAGAATAGACTGAAAGTCTGAATTAGTGTATCCTCTTACCTGTAAGTCATTTTCTCTATATATAAAAAGCTTTTCCTTTGTACCCTTAAGGTATTTAAGAAAATATTTGACTGTCATCCATCTTATGACAATGAAGTGTTCCACATAAGAGGCCATACTATGGGGATACAAAATACACAAAAGTATGGACCACAAACCAGAGAACCTTTAGGGGTTTTCACATCTTATGACAATGAAGTGGAACTTATCCTTAATGTGAGGACACTATAGAGGAAGAAATACCTTCTGAGTTGTGAGTACTTTGTTAAGTGAAAAAGGTTGCCTGATAGTGAAGTAAGTTGGGAGCCCAAGAATGCATTCTGGCAGTTCGTGAATAAGGTGCGCAAGCTCCTACAAAGACGTGACAAAAGCCTTGTGTGAATTTGGTAGAGGAAGAATATTATACCCCAAATGTTCTCAAGCCTTTCCTCAAACACATGCACCCATAGAGCGCTATATGGACTAGAGTTTCTCAGAGGTTTGTTGACTTGGTTGGAAATGCTGGCCAAGCCCATTAATTATAAGTTACGTAAAATCTGTTTTGAGATAATAATATTCTTCAAAATATATGAAGGCATCTTTGGACATTCTTTAGCATATTTGTCCATCTTTATTGTATACTGTTAGATCATTGTAAAATTTTGTAAATCTTAATCATTGATTATATAGAACTAGTACTCCAAATGAGAAAGGCCCTCAATTATGCCAAAATATATTTGCTATATTATTTTTTGTAGTTATATAAAATAATATTTTCTCAACTGATATGGGTGTTTTTTTCTCTTTAATGTGCGTTTTCAAATTGCTTAGCGCTCAAAATGTATAAAGTGTACGGTTCTAAAAAGGTTCGTAGCCAACCTTTAAAAATTAAACATGGCACAAACATAACAAGAAGTGTAAATGAGCCTAAATTTTTTATTGAGTTGCACAACATGACACAATTTACAACTTTATATAGAATTTAATACTTTCATCTCATTTGGTTTCTCTATCATTATAACTTTTCGTACTTTGTTTATTATCATATTGAGAATAAGGTTCATTATGTTTCTTATTAATTCTACTTTTACTTTTTTTTTTCTAAATTAAAATAACTCCAAGTATATATAAAGCTTTAAATAAAACATTATAAATGATGTCTTATTTATCATTTTTTAACTTTTTAGTTTGAAAATGATTAATTAATTTTCATATAAATAAACTTGAAGCACACAATTATTTCTTAAAAAAATAATACTATAAATTCAATAACAGTTTACAATAAACAAGAAAAATTTAAAAAGAGAATAAAACCCATAAAAATAGAAAGCAACTATGAATGTTGTATCCTTACAATATCCTTTAAACAAACTTGTTCACGAAATATGCAGAGAACTGACACTTAAACTACAAGGTAAATATAATCTTTCAAAGAGCAATCTTGTTCATTTAATTGTTTAATTATGCACATAATCGATATTAATAATTTTGCATCTAAAGATTTTTTGAAAAAATATGTTAAATACGGTCTCATTTATTATGAGATATGAAACTTAAAGTGTAAAATAAGCTAGGCCAACATTATAATACGTTCTAAGCTTTATATGAAAAAGTGAGCATTGCACAAGAATTTAAATGGTTTCATATTGGAGTCATATTGTGGGTACAAAAGTTGAATGAATTAATATGTGGGCCAACACGAATCGGCCCGAAAAGTATAAATAATTAATTAATTCTTTAAATTACATTTAGTCATAGTCATAGAAAAACTTAATTGAGAGAGATTTTAATTATTTTAATTAAAAAAAATGAAAGCCAATACAACAAGATGTAATGGGTCGATGAATAATGTTGAGCCAATCTTTTAAGAGTTAAATACAACATAAAACTAACATGAAACATGAATGAGCCTATATTTTTTCGGTTGATCAGCGGAACATGACATTATTTACTCTAATTAGAATTTAGATATTTTTATCTTGTTTGGTTGTTCTTTCGTTTTATAGCTTGTTGACTTACATTCTCAACTGAACCAAAGTTGAATTTCCTGGAAACAATGCGGCGCCAAATGATCTCTTAGACCGAATTCTCCCCACTGGCTTTCCTGTACTAATTAGAAATGCTTTGAGGGTGATTCCAGCAATAACCCAATGTCTAAGTGTTAAAAATAATCTCCTAAAAATATGCATATATATTATTTTTATAAAATAAATAAAATTATAATTTTATATTTAAAATGTGTTTATTTATTTATTTATTTTTTGAAGGGAATAATTCGTACATATAATTCAGGAGAAAGAAAAATCCTCAATTATAAAATATTCAATTTAGGGAGGCATTTTGTCAAACCAAATAGTTTTAGAATTTAAGTTGAGGGCAAGATGTATCAATTCATGTGCAACTCGATTGGATGATTGATGAGCATGGCTAAAAGAACAACAAGATAATGAATAAGAAATTATAGTAATGTCTTGAAGGACCAAGCCCAATTTTGAAGCAGAAAGGGAGCGATTGTTGATATCCCGAATAACGCCTACAACATCAGAGACCACCTCGAGAGCTGAAATACCCAACATTTGAGCTAAGCAAAGACCACATAACAATGCCATAGCTTTAAGAATATCCACAGAAGGCTATGCTTTAACAAGAATGGAAGAGGAAGCCAAGACAGCCCCAAAGTGGTCGCGTAGCACCACACCTAGCCCGACTTTGAAGTGTTTTGAGGATAGGCTTGCATCAGTATTTAGTTTAATGAAGTCGAGCCTAGGTGCTTGCCATAATATATTTTGTGACATAGGGGTGCCAGTAGTAAAAGCATGAATAGTCATTAACTCATTCTTGTAGCATTTCGCCCAACTCAGCACATCCGACATTCTAAACACTTCGTGCTCCGAATTAAATTAGTTTTTGATAAACCACAGTCTCCAAAATAGTACAAGCAGAGTCTCAAATTCTTCAATAGGTAAGCATGCCCAACAATTAATCAAAAGATCCAACATGGGTGTATTATGAGAAATACCAAAGCCATGCATGAAAGAGAAAGATTGGCGTAATTGCTTTAGAGCATCACAAAGCCATAGTGCATGAATGAAATTTTTAGCTCCTTTAGTGCAGCGATTACAAGAGTCATCAACAGGTACATGATGTCTGCTAAGATTAGAAAAAGTAGGGATCCAACCATGAGATAATCTTCAGACAAAGTGTATAATATGTGGAGGAAGCTGCAAACTCTACAGATACTTCAACCGGTTACGGGGAGAAACATTGCCATTGGAAGATGATGTATGATTAGGGGAAAGGGAGAGCCAATAACCACTTTTAAGAGAAAATTGACCATGTTTATCGAAGTGCCACATAACTGAGTCGCAAAGGTGGCCTCAAGAAGGTGAGCGCGGGATGCTTAAGATAAGTTTGCATTCATCCTTCGAAAAAGAGTTACGAATAAGCTCTTGGTTTTAGAAACCTGACGGAAGAAGTAGGTCAACCACCAAGGAGTGCTCAGGCAGTATATAAAGGAATAAGGGATTGAAGGACAATAGGCGAGGGAACCATTGATCATGGTAGATTGAGATAGATGATCCGTCACCGATGCGCCAACGAAGCCCCTTAACAAGCAGATTGTGACCCTAAAAAATGCTTTTCCAAACTGCAGAGTCAAAATATTTAGGCTATACCTGCAAGAGTGAAGAGTTAGGGAAATAGAGACTTTGGAGTGTTCTCGCCACCAGGGAGTTTGGATGAGCAATCACACGTCAACCCTGTTTAACCAGAATGGCTTGATTGAAGGAGTTCAAATCCCTAAAACCAAGGCCACCATCATTTTTGTGGCAACACAACATTTCTCAGGAACACCAATGGACTTTCTTCTTGTTTTCATCACCACCCCAAAAGAATCTAGCACAAAGTTTATGAATTTCTTTAATAAGACTCTTAGGTAGCCTGAACAGATTCATAGCGTAAGTTGGAATAGCCTGGATCACTGCTTTAATAAGAACCTCCCAATATCCAGTAGAGAAAATGTGCCTCTTCTATCCCCTCAGTTTATTCTACACTCTTTCTTTAATGGCGATAAAAAGATTATATTTATTCTTACTGGTGATATAAGGGAGACCCAGATATTCTTAGTTATTTATGTGACCATAATCTTAGTATATAATTATTATATGTAAAAGATTAAGATTATGGATAATAAATAGAAAAAAGTCTGTAATAAATTAATTAAAGTTTGAGATCTTTAGTTAAATATTACTAGTATGATCCACATATATTAAGATTTTATCCAGATCACTAATAAAGTAACATTCTGGTAGGGGCACTTTATATAACATGATTATATAGGATTAGACCAGACGTAGTTTGAATTCTTATATAAAATACCATTGTTAATTAAGAATTCAAATAATTTTAACTGATGATTATATGCAGATCAACCTCAATACTGAGTGATTACAAACTTCTATTTGTATTACTATATCATTTAAAATACTCGTTACAGTTTGTTTTAAAAATAGGTTAAAAACTTGTATTTTGATGACATAGTAAGATAAGCGGCTAAAAATGTGAGTAATAGATATGAAATTCATTACTTCTAATGGAAGTTAGAAAGAAGGTCCCCTTAAGTGTTAATTCTGGAACTAAACAGTTAAAGTGTTCAATTTGTAATAAGTTTATAAATTAATTATTCACTGGTAAATTAATGGTACTTAAGGATAAAGAAGTAATTAGATAGGTAAAACAGTAATTGATCTAATTCTAATTATCAACCATCTATAGAGTGTTGAATTGCATATAGTGACTACTCTAAGTTTTCTAAATAAATTATATTTACAGATTCAATAGTGCAATTTTAAGTTTTTAGTGGAATAACACTGGAATTAATAAATTGGATTGACTAATTAAAGAGTTGAATTAATTATCCAAAATTTATTAGAGCCTTAAATTATAGGTTTATAGATCTCCAATACCACATCTTTAGTTATTATAGTGAACAATTAAAATGAATTGTTTTATTACACAAATTGTTTGTATCCATAACATGGTTTTTAAAATAATATTTTATAATAAAAAATTAATTAATTAAGAATTAATTAATTTTAGAGATAATATATTATCCAAATATAAATTAAATGTTTAATTTAAGAAATTAAATGGATAAAATGTTAAGAATAATTTTTAAAATTATCAAAAAAATATTATTTTATTTTTAATATTTTCCTTTTACTAAAAGATTACCAATACATTTATTTGGGAAGTCATGTAATACCCAATTATTGGGTATTATACGTTAGTCACAAAGAGTGGAGCTCCATGATGTTCACGTGTATTATGTCTTTTTTTTAATAATTATTTAATTAATAAATATTATTAATTAAATTTATTAAAATAATAAATAGTTTATTATTTTAAAGACATTAAAAAAGTTGAACAGAAGGCTAAGAATAAATAGAAGTATAATATATACACAAAAACACATTCTCAGAATATGTATGTTTTTTAAAAAAAAATTGAAAGCGCACTTTTTCTTTTACTGTCATACAAAAACTTAGCTTCAAATCTTTTGATAAAAAAAAGTTAAGCGTAGATTTAACATATGTTATTTATTATTTGTTGTTATAACAGCAAACCTATATACTTATAAGAACTTAAGATAAAAAGAGTTTTTATCTTATGAAAATAAAAATTAAAAAAAATTTTATTTTCTATTCTATTGCGTTATGAATATCATAATTTCATCACTAAGTTATCGTATTATTTTAAGAATAATAATGAAATGTAAGTGTCTAATTTTCTATCTTACCGTTTTTCTACTAAACTCACTCTACCTCTTTTACCTCGCTCGAATCCTTGCTCTCCCCTTTATAGGACTCTCTTTATGGGTCGGTCTTGGTTATGAAACTTCACTCTGAGTTAAGTGGAAGCCTTGGTTTCATGGTGTGAGGGTGTGTTATGATATGTGTCTGCATCTCTAAGGAACATGGACGTAATGCTGCTTCTCACTGTGTTTTAATGAAATCGTGGGTTTCTTATCGGTCTTTTTAGTTCTTAGGCTCTTAGCATCTACTTCTTAGTCGGGGCATTCATATGAGAATCACAATAATGTTATGCTTAAGTTTTCCAAGAATGCTCTCCTTGCCTATGCGACTCCAAGGTTGTTAGCCTTGTTCTTGGATTTAGATTAATGTCTATGGTTGAGCCTTGGGCTTGGTAGCAATCATCGACTAATTATATCTTCTTACACTGATACAAAGACATAGATTTGCTTTAAGTGGCCAGCGGCTGCAAGGTTACGCTTCGGCCAGCCCAACACTTTGGGCATTTTGGTCGTATGTCAAATCCAAAATAGTATTAGTCTCTCAATTGATTTGTCGATATTAAAAACTAATGTAGGGTGGGGTTTCTTGCAACATATGAAGCCCGCACCTTCTAGGGAGAGAGATTTGGGAAAATATTTGAATGGAGACGACGCTTCAAAATTTATGCATTTTTTCCATTATTACACTCATGCTCTTTCATTTAGCCACTACTTGCAGTGTCGGCCATGTGGCAGTGCCTGTCCCTAGGATTTCTTCAACAGTGGAGATCACTGTGGGAGTCAAGACGTTATTCAAATGAAGCAACACATCGTGCGTGAGAGATTCTTAACCTTTAGATCTGTTGAATGATCACGATCATCTTGGGTTGAGACAATATGTTGTAGGAAAACTTTCTCTTCACTATTTTTGCTACCGTTACCATTTTTCCAGATAGAGAATTCAGAGCTTTTAGCAAGATGAAGTCACTTTCTGGAGATTTTTTAGGTTTCAAGGTGCAAATACATTTTAGAAGACACAAGTTCCAACGTTCTTCTTGCTTCGGAGTAAGTTCTTCAAGTTTTCTTCGATTGTCTTCCATTTTAATCATCAAACCGTAACTTCTTGTTTGTTTTGTTTTTCGTGGTTTCTCTCTCTTTTCTAGTTTTTCTACATATGCTAACTGTGAGAAAATATAAACTGTGTATATTTCACTGTAAATCTCAAATTGTACAATAGAGCCTTTATATAGGCTATGACCTATTACAAAATAGGAAAATAAAACTATACATGGAAAGAAATAATTATATATTATAAAAGGTAAGAATATTATATTATTAATATAATTGATTTACTAAATTAAAATATATTAATAATATAATATTAATGATAATATTACATTAATATCCCCTCTCAAACTCAAGACGGTAGAGTTGAAGCAAGTTTGAGTTTGGAAACAACCAGGAAGTGAAGATTTGGTGAAAATATCAGCAAGTTGATCTTCAGAAGAGATGGAGTGTAGAGTAACTGTTCCCTGAGAAGCATGTTGCCGAACAAAGTGACAATCTGTTTCAATGTGCTTAGTTCGTTCATGAAAAACATCATTGTGAGCAATTTGAATGACACTCTGATTGTCACAATAAAGAGGTGTAGGACCAGTGTGAGAAATACCCATATCTTCAAGAAGCCAGCGAAGCCAAACAATCCCTTGGGTAGTATCAGCAAGAGCACGGTACTCAGCTTCAATACTCGAGCAAGCAGTAGCTGTCTGTTTCTTACTTTTTTAGGAAATAAGAGAATCACCCAAGAAAAGAAAAAATCCAGTAGTTGATCATCGATCCGTAAGATCACCCGCCCAATCTGCATCAGCATAAGCTCATAATATGAGAAAAGAATGAGCTGAAAAATGGAGACAGTGAAAAAGTGTACCTTTGAGATAACGTAAAATATGAAGAACTGCTGCATAATGAGATGTACAAGGAGCAGCCATAAACTGACTGACAACATGAACAGCATGAGCAATGTCTGGTCGAGTGACTGTAAGGTAGACCAAACTACCAACCAACTGATGATAGAGGGTAGCATCACTAAGAAGAGTACCATCAGAGGATCGGAGTTTAGCATTAGGCTCTAGAGGAATGGAGGCAATCTTACTGCCTGTCAACCCAGCTTTTGCAAGAAGATCGGATGTATATTTAGCCTGAGAGAGATAATACCCAGTAGAGTCGAATAGTACTTCAAGACCAAGAAAATAACTAAGGTTGCCAAGATCTTTCATCTCGAAATGTTGTTGAAGAAAGTCCTTGAGATTAGAGATACCAAGAAGATCATCACCCGTGATAATCATATCATTAACATAAAGAAGTAGTAAAACACAACCACGATCTGTTATGTGAATGAAAAGGGCTGAGTCATAGGGGCTGGATTGAAAACCATGTTGAGAAATGACACTACTGAATTTTGCAAACCAGGCACGAGGAGCTTGTTTTAGGCCATACAAGGCTTGATGAAGCTTGCAGACTGTGCCAGATGGATGTGGATAGTCGGGAGGAGGCTTCATATAGACTTCTTCAGAAAGATCACCATTAAGAAAAGCATTTTTCACATCCATCTGAAATAATGTCCAACCATGAGCTGCAGCAATAGCTAATAAACTCCGGACAGAAGTAAGACGAGCAACAGGGGCAAAGGTTTCTTCATAATCAATGCCATATTCTTAAGTAAATCCTTTTGCAATAAGACGAGCTTTATATCGCTCAATGGATCCATCAGACTTGGTCTTAATCTTGTATACCCATTTACAAACAATGGCAATTTTATTGGGTGGAAGAGGAATAAAATCCCAAGTGTGCGATTTCTTAAGAGCCTGTAATTCTTCTGTCATTGCTTACTGCCAAATAGGGTTAGCACTAGCCTCGGAATAGGATTGGGATTCATATAATGAAAGGGTAGTGGAAAAACAGTGATAATCACGAAGTTTAACAAGAAGTTCTCTTAACCGAGAAGAACGACGGAGATAAAGTGTAAGGGAGGCCTCAGAGATATCGAGAGCAGATCCTTTAGACAAGATGGGAGGCTCAGAAGTAGGCATTGTATCAGCAGGATCACCTATATGAAACTCAGATGAAGTATCAGGAAACAAGTCAATAGTATTGTTAGTGAAAAATTGAGAAGCTGATGAAGACACTGAGTGAAAGTTTGACACGGAGGAGAACATTCTATGTTCAATAAATATGACATGACGAGAGATGCGAAGACGTTTAGAGATGGGATCCCAACACCTATAACCTTTATGTTCTATCCCGTATCCCAAAAAGTAACACAGTCGTGTGCTTGGTTCAAGTTTAGTATGTTCATGTTTTTGAAGTAGAATAAAACAAACACAACCAAAAACTTTAAAGAGACTATAATTAGGAGGGATTCCATATAAACGTTCATATGGTAACTTGTTCTCAATAATAGGAGAAGGAACACGATTGATTGTATAGACAGCAGTTAAAGCAACTTCACCCCAGAATTATTCAGGACAAGAAGCAGAGATGAGAAGAGCATGAACTGTATCGAGAATATGTCTGTGTTTTCGTTCGGCTCTCCCATTCTGCTGAGACGTACCAGGACAAGATCTTTGACAAATAGTACCATGTTCCTGTAAAAGATTTAGAAAATCAGAATCTCTATATTCCATGGCATTATCTGTGCGAAAGATCTTAATGGAACAAGAAAATTGTGTTTTAATCATTTGAGCAAAATCACGATAAATTTTGGTAAGTTCTGATCTCTGTTTCATAAGAAACAACCATGTATATCGAGAATAATCATCAACACAAATAACAAAATATCGAGATCCACCCATAGTAGCATTAGGAGATGGTCCCCAAATATCAGAGTGTATAAGATCAAAAGGAGCATGTGAAACAGAAGTACTATTATTAAAAGGCAAAGTTGGTTGTTTTGCTAAAGGACAAATCAAACAATCATCTTTATTATCAGAAACATATCCTAAACAACCACTAGATACTAAAGAACGAATACGACTTATTGAAGCATGACCCAAACGAGAATGCCAGAGATGTAGTGATGATACTGAGGAAGTAGATGCAGCGGACGAAGGAGGTGAAGATGGCAAATGTAAAGAGATGAGCTCATATAGACGACCTACTTTACGGCCTATCCCAAGTGTCCGACCTGTCTTCAGATCCTACACATAACACCCAGAGGCAGTAAATAAAACATTAAGACCAAGTTCACAAATTTGACCGACAGATAAAAGATTTAATGTGAGCTTAGGTATAAAAAAGTATCAGATAATGAAAGACTAGAGCATGACACCTGACCAATATGACTAACATTCATGAAAGAGCCATTGGCAGTTTGAATAGAAGGTAAATAGGAAGCAGGGGATTTTGAAGAGAAAAGAGTGGAATCAGAAGTCATATGATTGCAACATGCAGAATCAAAATACTAAGAGTTACCTGAAAGAACAGAAGAAACAGTAATAGAAGGGTTACCAGAATTTGATAGAAGTTGACGAAGTAAAGATTCAAGATCACTGGTTAGGTTGGAAGAAGAGTTGGCAGTATCTGGGGCAACAGTAGCAGCAGAGAATGATCGAGGCCTTGTAGAAGTAGCACCCTGAGGTTGTTTGCTTTTAGAACAATCTATTTCAAAATGACCTGGTCCAATTTTCTAACATTTTCTGCATTTACGTGTTGGACAATTAAGAACTGAATGTCCAGATAAGTGGCAATAATTACACGTCTTATATTGAGTGGAGCTGTCAGATTTATGTTGCGGGGTAGCAAGTACTGTATCTGTACGAACTTGCTGAAGAATAGCAAACCTTGTTTCTTCAGAGATGAGATCAGCAATGGCTTGATCCAAAGTGGGTAAAGGCCTCCGATGAAGTAAAGAGGCACGAGTGGATTCAAACATATCTTGCAGAGCCATGAGAAACTGAACCAAACATTGATGATCTCGATAGACAATAAAGGCTTGAGCATCATCGTTATTCATCCAAATTGGTTCTGAAAGAACTAATTGATCCCAAATAAACTGCATCTGAGAATGAAAATCAACAATGGATTGCCCTGGTTCTTGTCGAAGATGATGCAAATTTTGTATGAGTTGATATTGATGACAGAGATCAGTGGCGGTGTAGCGATGTGCAAGAAAATTCCAAAGTGATTTGGCAGTATCAAATTGACCATACTGAAGACTGATGGATGGAGTGGATGTATTACGAAACCATGTAATAATCTGATGATTTTTACTATCCCAATCATCTAGTCTGTCGATGAAAGCCTCCAGACTCTCATTATCCCGTTGTTGGGGTAGAATAACATCACCAGTAATATAATGCCAAAGTCTCATGCCTTTAAAAAAACTACACATAGCTTGTGCCCATAAAACATAATTGTGTCCGTCAAGGATAATGTGAATAGGCTGAGAAACATCGGATTTATCCATTGAAAAAATAATCTCCCTCTTCAACTTTTAATAATTATAATTTGACCCCTAATATTTTTTATAATTGTAAATTAACCCCTAAACTTTCTTAAAATTATAAAATGACCCCTAGAGAATATAATAATTACAAATCAGCCCCTAAACTTTTCAAAAATTATAAAATGACCCTTACAAATTATATTAATTTCAAAATAAAGTCAAAACTATTGAAAATTTCAAAAATGCCCCAAAAGAATAAAAAAATTACGATCTGACCTTAAAATTTTGAAAAGTTTGCAAACAGGCCCTTAACAGGAAACAGAAACTGCCGGTGGCGCGTGCGACCTGATCTGACCTTCGATTGTCGTAAGGTCGGCAGCGTTTGAACTGCCGGTGACTGAGGATGCTTTCTGCCACAGAGGTGTCGGTCACGTCGTCGTATAGCGGCTAAGATCTGGAGTGAAAAAGACCAACGGCAGTGGCGTTTTGGCGACGCGTGCGGCGGTGCTGGTTCTCCTATTGGCGCATCGTCGATGGCGTTGAAATGATCGGAGTAGTTTGAGTTGTCTGAAGTGAGCGGTGGCTATCACGTCGCCGTATAACTGTCAGGATTTGAAGTGAAAGTGACCGGCGACAGTGATGTTTCGGCGACGCATGGAGCGAGTTCCGATTGCCGATTGGTGTGTCGTCGATGGTGTTGAAACCGGCAGAGTATTCTGAGTAGTCTGAGGTGGGCGGTGGCAATCACGGCACACTTTCGGAGTTTTTCGGTGACTTTTCAAAAGAACTCTGATAGATTCTGACGGGTTTTTTTAAAAAATTCCGACAAATTTCCGGCTAAATAGAATGACAGTGAAGAAACCAAAGCTCTGATACCATGTGAGAAAATATAAACTATGTATATTTCACTATAAATCTCAAATTGTACAATAGAGTCTTTATATAGGCTATGACCTATTACAAAATAGGAAAATGAAACTATACATGGAAAGAAGTAATTACATATTATAAAAGGTAAGAATATTATATTATTAATATAATTGATTTACTAAATCAAAATATATTAATAATATAATATTAATGATAATATTACCTTAATACTAACAATGTTTTGATCTCTGCATCTTTTCATTTCCACATTTATATTGTTTACTAAGTATGTCTATTTTTTGGATTGTGAGTTGTTTGATCTCATCTCTTTAGGTGTTTAACTAAATTAGAAAACATGTTAGGTTCTTAGAGGAGTGTTCAAAATGATTCTCAAGACACCTCCTGATCAAGACTCGAAAAATGCCATGTGTGGCTCAGATATTAAGACTAGCCTAACTGATAGGTTTGAGGACAACCATAAGTGACGAGGACTAAGCCTTGGCAGAGTTCACCGAAGAACTAGAGATAGGTGGAAATGTCAAGTAAGGGGTAGTCTATATAAAGGCTAAATTTGAAAGGACAGTAAGTGAGAGGTTTGAGAGAGAGGTTTCTATTAGTGCTCATCACCCTTAGAGGAGGGGAAACAAAAGAAAGAAGAAGTCTCAGTTGAAGTTTGCACCTTGAGATCCTAATACCCGTTATGAGTTGGATCTCATCGCCTTATGCATAACCAAGGAAGATTTGATAACCTTACAGTCTAGGTACAGGATCCCTGAGGATGTAACGTTACGAGATTTTTAGCCATGTGATTCGCTAATCAGCCTCCACTACTTGAGGTCACCCTTCATCTGGCTTACTTTAGGTTGGTCTCCCATCCACCCTTTTTTTGTGTGAATGCTCACACAAATGAATCTTCTACTAGCTCAAATAAAATTAAACTCCAATCATGTGTGTTCATATATAAATTTTAATTGACTGGATTCGTGTATGTTCAATGTCTTGTTAGAAGTAATACTTCTTCAAATTCGTGAAGAACTGAGGTTAGAGTTTTGTCAAATAAAGCAAAGCCAATATTGACTTACACCAAATAAGGTTTGGAATAAACTTGGACTGTAAAAATAACAAGTGTATTGTAGAATTTAGGTTACTTTGCGAAGAATAACAAGCAAGATTCAACAATAAGAGTATGGTAATCAACAAGTAAGGATCTAGGATTCTGGGTTGAAAATAGGAAACAAAAAAAGCTAAATTAAAAGAAAAAATTGTGTTATTATATTGAATGAGTTTAATGGTGATTTACAATGATTTAATCTGCCTTTATAGAGGCTCCAAAAATCCTACTGAAACCTAATTCTAAAAAGAAAAGGATTCTAACCAAATAAAGCTTCCTATTCTAATAGGCACCTAGTATAGGCCTAATACTCAACTGGGTCAGGACTAATATACATAAAAAGAAAGAACCCAAATGGGCCCATTATGTATAATTTTGGGCCAGCGTAAACAATACCCCTTATAAGACGATCAAAAAGTAATTTTACTAAAGCTTGCACCATGATAAAGCTGGTCTTTCACTCTTCATGTTCAAAGTCGACATAAGTTCATTTTCTTAAAGCTGATCACCATATGGATTTGTAGATAAAAGTCAGCTATATTACACCTCTCATGGATTATATATGAAAAAATTAGTTTTGTCTAGTATTCTTAGGAATTCATGGACAATTTGGCTTTGTGAAGATGATTATAAGAGGAGATTGACTTCATGGGCTATCCCTTAAGAGTTACATGAAAAATTGGCTAACAACACTTACCTTAGAAAATATCATCCTATAACCAAGGAAACACCACCGGCTTACAAAAATCAACTTTGTTCATAATTAAATTCATTTAAGCCAACTTTTACCTTAATGTACTTTACCATTACAAAAATTGATTTTTCTTAATTAACTAATTCAATGTTGTCTCTTCGCATTCTTCATTTAATGAGTTTTGTTTTATACCCTTTGTCTTACTACCAAAATTTTTGCCTATAAGAGCAAATTTTACTTGTCCATTTTTCACTTTCACCTCATAAGCAAATTCCATTTTCTCTCGTCTCTTTCAAGGCAATCTTCAAGACCTTCTGTTCTTCAATCATCCTCAAACTTTTCTTCAGTAAGTTTTCTTTGAATTTACTTTTTGATCTTGTAATTCCATTTTTATGTTTAATTTCCTTTTTTGTATATATTTTGATCTTAATTTTCCACCCTATTTTTACAGTTTATCCTTTTACCTCTATTGGCATCAAAGTCGGTCAAGGCAGTTAAGACTCCTTTATCATTATTTACAAAATCCCAAGATATGCCAAAAGGTGACTAAGTCTCCTTTAAGGCACTTATTTTCATTGCCAACTCATCTCAATATATTTTAGGCCTTTATAATACATTAATCATTTCTAAGTATCTTAAATTCTTTCCTGCTCATAAGGCCGACCCTATGAGGTTTAGTTAGGAACATAACATGTCTATTTTCTTTCAACCTCTAAATCAATTAGGTCTTAACCCAAGTCAACAATCGACTTTAGGGATGGTTAAATCACCTTAAACCCCACTTTGCTCCTATCTAGAAATCAATTGGTATATACAATCTTATCCAGCTATCTAGGTTCAAGATCCTATTGAAAAACGGTCTTATATCACCTTTGTTACTTTTTAGGTTCAAAGCTAGTAATGCATTTTTTTTTAAATTCGACTATATGACTCATACTTTATATGATTTATCCATCTTATTCAATCTTCCAATTTGTAGGATAAAAATCAATACCGCCCTTGGTGTAAGTGAGTTCACTTGGCTGTCTTCAAGCTTGAGCTCAGTTTTGGAAAATTCAGGGGTATGTCTAGGGAAAAATCGGCTAAGCCTTCAAAACTTGAGCACATTGAGTTTCTTTTATACTGGTTATACAAATATGGCTTCTGCAACCCTTCTAAAAAAATAATACTTCAAGGTTGCAATTGCCTTAGCAAATGGCTCAAGTCTAGCTTTAGGTTCTTTTTTCCTTTCTCACCTTTAAAATAGTCTACGCTAAATTCTCCCTATTATAGGTGAAAATGTTTTTCCCAATGCTAGTGATCCTTTTTAGATGTTATATTTTTTGGTATAGCATATCGTGTTTCTTTTATGCTAGTTGTACAAATATGGGTTGTGAAAACCCTTTTGAAAAATAATAAAGGAATAATTGAAGGTTGCAATCCCCTTAACAGATGACTCAAGTATAGTTTTAGGTCCTTTTTTCCTTTCTTACCTTTATAGACGTCTAGTCTAAATTCTCCTCATTATAGGTGAGAAAGTGTTTCCCAATTTTGGTAAGCCTCTTTAGATGTTGAATTTTTGGGTGTCGGCCTACTCCCTTATTTCTTCAAAACTATCTCACAACCTATTACAAACCAACTTAGTTGTTATACCCTCTAGCTAATTTGATGGTAGCTTGAGCAAAAAAAATTTGAAAATAACTTTAAATACTTTTTTACGACAACTTACATCATCGACCAAGATTTTTGTCATCTTAGACCAGCCTTATTTAGTCTCAAATAAATCAGGTGTTCCTATAAATGTCAACCTTCCAATGCTAAAGAGGACGATCTAAATGCTGAATAGCATAGTAGATGCTGGATTAGTTGCTTAATAGCCAAGGAGTTGCAATTTGGGGCTATCATAGTGATGAACACATTAAAATGCCTATTTATTAAGAGACTCAGTCATCATTTAATGTCATTAATTTTAGAATTTTTTGTATTTTTAGGCTTAAAATAAAGTGTTGTCCTTAAATTGTGATTAATGAATATTATTTGCACAGGTTTAGCTAAAATGGACATAACTCTCAATGTAGAAATCAAAATGAAGAAATTCCTAAACCCAGGGTAATATGACTCAATCTTACAAAAACTTGAAGAACAGTTGAAAATCCAAATCCAACATATTATGGGCAAAAAATTAGGATACAACAGAATTGGGTTACAACTTTCGCTCAGCTTTACCCATATCGCGTATTTTGAATATATTTCACAAAATACATACTCAATCGGTATAATTCTTGAAGCGGTGAAATACTAACTAAAATATCAATAACTTTTATGTTTATAGTAAAGTTTAAATCAGCCGTTATCATGGACCAAATTATATTACAAATTGGTAAAAGGGTTGTTGGTTGAAATCTGACATATCTTTAGAATTTTGCCCATATCGTATTGGATACTCATTCAAATTGCATGAACCTAGTGGCTATAGAAAGAAGAGACAAAATGATATAACTTTTATGTTAGACAAAAAGGCTACATCGATCATTTCTATAATTTAAAAGGTGCCGCAATTGGGTGAATGAGTGGTTGACCTAAATTATTGAAGATTGAAGTCACACTAAACATATTTCCATTCATTGCCTATATAAGGAGACTCTGAGGAAGTTTTGAATATTGGATAATTCTCTCATATTTCTTCTCTTTAACATGCACTGTAAGTTAGGCTAGGGTTCTTGGTAAGACTAAGAGATCAACTTTTATGTGTAATAAATTTACTTTTATACTTTGATTTATTGTCAAGAGCTACGAATGTTTGTAAGTTTACTTGTGTCTAAACTCTTATCTATTATTTTTTTATAACCCAAAGGTTATAATTCTCATGTTTCATATATTTTTAGTCATGCTTTCTTTATGTGATTCTTGTTGAATTATAATTGTTATTGGTTATATTGTTTTACATATTAATCTTTTACTGCAATATTGTCAATCGATATATTGTCGATCTTGGATAACATGTAAAGACAATAATTGTTTGATATTCAAGTTGATCTGTAATATTGTCAAAATGATATATTGTCGATCTTAGATAACTTATATAAATGAACATGGTTTATGTTAATGTTTGCAAAGATTTTAGTCATATCAAATACATGTATTATCAAATGTGCCATATTTTACATATCTTCCGATTGATTGTTTGGGATGTAAAACTTTCAATTAAGTTATAAACATTGAATTAAAGTATAAACTAGATTTATGAAGTATAATTGTGATTCCTGAAGCCTTGCTTACATCATCATAAGACTTCTCCTTTAATTCATATACATTTTTATCTTATCCATATAAACCAATTAGTTAATTTTCTCTTTTGTTACTGTTTTAAAATTTTTTATTTCACTAACCTATTTTGCCAAAAACTTTCTCGTGAGATCGACACCTTAATCAATATTGTGATAACGACATTAAATTTAAGCGTAAACATATATGAGTAGCCAATAACAATAAATGTGGAACAAAAACCAACTGCCCGTAATGGGCCAGTTGGCAATTTAGTTATGTACAGGTCATCCCAGATCCAAACATATTCTTAGTTAGCCAGCATTTGAAGGCCTGAGAAATCTTCAAAAATATAGACTTTGTTAAAGAAACATCACAAGTATCTGCACAATTAAAAAGTTCCTTTAATTGGTCGACCTTTCCATTTCTCTTAGTTGGCTTGAATTGTTTGATGAATACTAGGGGTAGACAGTTGCATTCATTTCAATTTATCCATAGATTAAAAATTAATCCTTTATAAGTTTGATGCCGATGAAGAAAATAAGTTTATTCAAGAAATTCTTAATTTTGAGAAGTTTACAATTTTAAATAAAACTACCATAGATGAAATGAAAATTTCATACTGACAAAGGAAATAAGAACTCCTTCTGGAACACAAGCAGTCGGCCATATAACGTTAAACCATCTAGGCTCAATTCGATAGCCTTAGGTTCGATGTGATCTAACTAGCCATTTATATATCTGCGGCCTCATATTCCATCAGCTAAGTTCAGTATTGCTGGTTAGATTCCATGCAAAAATTGACCTATATAAACAAGTTATTACTTAGATAATTTTAATAAAAATTCATTTGACCCAAAGTCAGTAATAATTATTGGTAATACTACTCGATAAGGTATAATAACTTTGTTTTTCTTTTATGCTAATCTTTTTAAACCATTTCTATTTGTCGAGGCTATACTCACTTCAATTCTTGCTCTTCCAGCTGGAGAATGATAAGATGATTTAGCCATTCCTAAGAAAAATATGAAGGTAAATAAATCACCCTCTACTTTCCTATTCAAAATTTCCAAAATATATAGTCGGCTTAAGTATATTTTCTTTTTCAAACCATAACAGTGCCAAAGCTGAGAATTATTCATAGTTCTCAAGCAAAAATGGCTTCAAAAGAGTTAACAACTCTAATGCAATCAAAGATGCCCAGTTTGATGCCAACTCCTACTAGCCAATCCTCATTTTCAACTGTTGAAATTAGGGATGAGACTGATGAAGATGTTAAGGCAAACCAAGCAAGGATTCGCGAGTAGACCAAGCTTCATTATCCTTCTACTCAGTCTATCAAGCCAATAAAGCTTGCCCCAAAATCACCTTTGAAGATCGAGGGTGCTACTTCAATAGTTGATGTTCTCTCACTTTCTTTTCCAAGAGTCTTTTGAAGAAAGCAAAGATTTAAATGATGACTCAAGCTCTGGAAATTGGCTTTCCTAATGGCTTCAGCTGCTCAATTCCAAGTGATTGGTATGATTAACTAGCAGATAAGCTTGGAGTCTAGCCTCTGATCTACTGCTTAATGATCAATCAATGTTTGATTTAATAAGAAGTTGATGTTCATTTCTGACAATGCCACAGGTAATATTATGTCAATCAACTTGAAAACAAAAATTCATAACTTTTCCTAAGAAGAAGCAGATAGCCATTGATATTATTTAAAAGGCTGATGTAGAAGCCTAGGAGAAAGGGAGGCTTGAGTAGCTAGAAGTGCAATGAATGGTTGAAGTGCGTAAATTGGGGACTCAAAGTGTATGAGCCAAAGAAAGAATCACTGCTTTAAAGGTCGAACTACAAAATTTGAGAGAGGTAGAGACTGAAAGGACAAGGACTTCTCAAACATTAGCTAAAGATATTCTTGATAACTGTTGCAAGAAGATGGCTTTGAAAAAGAGTCTGAAGCTGATAAATGAGAAGGTTCTTTAAGATGAGCAGGAGGTGAAGATGGTAGATTTTGTTGTTGCCAATTTCTTTTCAATTTTAAAGAAAATCAAATTGTATTAGAAATTGGCTTGAAACCTCATTATATTTTGCATTTTCTAATGAATAGATATATTTATCTTTTTTAACCATTTATGAAAATGTGCTTTGTCAATTCTCATTGCTTATTTTTAATCTATCAAATTGATCAATAAAACTATCATTAAAATAACCACTTTAAACATAGTCAGCTTTTTAATCAGCACATGTTTGACAGAAATAATCGGCTTTATTGTAAAAAATCAAAATAAATGTTATTATAATTGGCTTATAAATAACTACAACCAATTTAAACAATTGGCCTTAGAATCAAAAATTGACTTATCTATACCTTCCAAGATGGTTTCTTGATAGGTCTTCAAGTATTTTTCATTGATGGCCCTTGGGTGTACTTCTCCATCTAAATCTGCTAATAGATATACCCCATTGCCAATAAATTTAGCAATCTTGAATAGGTCTTCCCAATTTGCACTGAATTCTTCAAAGGAATGTTTGTTTAAACAGATTGGATGGAAAAGTTTCCATACTAAGTCATTCATTTTAAAATAATTGAGTCTTACTTTTTTAAAATAAGTTATTTCAACCCTCTTATTTTGTACCATAAGTCGATTCAAGGCCTTTTGGTATTCTTTAGGACTTACCATATCTTGAAGATCTCTTTTTAAGAAAAGGGCTATGAGTTCCATTGGAACTATGGCCTCCTGACCATAAACCAATTGGTAAGGTGAGACTCCATTAGCTATTTTAGGATTGGCACGATTCGTCTATAACACTTCTCACATTTTTTTATGCCAAACCCTTGGGTTGTCATTGATTGCCTTCTTCAATTTGAGGATTATAGACCTATTAGTTTATTCGGCTTGTCTATTGATTGAGCATAATAAGGGGAATTATGAATTAGTCTAATGTCAAAATTTCTTATAAACTTAACCATTTCTTTTCTTGTGAAGATAGTCCTTTAGTCAGTTTTGATTGATTCTAGAAGGCCGTGTCAGAATATGATATTGTTTTTAATGCACTTGATTACTAATTACTATATAACAATATTTAAAAGGATAACTTCTACCCATTTAGTGAAGTAGTCTGTGACCACTAAGAAAAAGGCATCTTGTTTTGAGAAAGAATGGTAGATCTTTCTGATGATATCTATTGCCTATTCTCTGAACGGTCAGGGTTTAATGATAGCATGCATCTCTTTTGCTAGGACTATCTAAATAGAGCCATGCTTTTTACATTCTTCACATCATTAAGCATAATCATGACAATCTTTTTCCATGGTAAGCCACAAGAAACCATTCTTTAATATTGATTTCTTCATGTGATTTAGCCATTACTAACATATATTCTTTTAGGTTGAGCATTTTAATAATTATCTCAGGGCTCCTCTTCTGAATAATTTACCCTTGAAGAGAGCAAATTTGGGTGTCATGATCCTTAATGTTTAATCGGTATTGTCATTAAGAATTTTCATTTACTTGATTAGGTTATCCTTCCAATCTACGATTAGATTGATTTGTAAAATTGGCTTTAATATTTCTTATTTTAATATATCATTATTGAAAAGGTAGTAATTAGGCCGATAAATCAGTGGGATTTCTTATATTTCCTTCTTAAAGCCGAATACCCATTGAGGCAAGTAGTTAGCTATTAAATTGTTGATCCTTTCTGAAAATTCAATAATGGTATAATGAAACCCTTCTAGAAGATGTCAAGCTTTGTTATAGTATAATGGGTTTTGTAATTATATTCATAAGTATTTCCAAGTCAATAATAAGTGTCTTGTATTCAATTTGGTTGTTGGTGAAAGAAAAATATAGAATAAAAGACATTTTTGTCTTCAAGCTATATGGGGAAATCAAGATGATGTTGGCTCCAGCTACTTGGGCCATCTTTGAACCATCGAACTATAAATACTAATATAATCTATTTTCAAGTCGGCAATGGCTAAGTAAGGAGATAGATGATCTGCTAGGAAATTAGCTAAGGCTTGTTCTTGATTACCTTTTGAGGAATATACTTCAGAAAAAATTTTGATAGTGTGATTGCCTATTTGCCCAGCTAATTCTTAAAAATGTTGCCAGCTAAAACACCAAAGACACACTTCAAATGATTCATCTTTAATTGATGAAATCTCATTCTTCGAATGAGGCTTTTAATTTGGTTAAGTGTACTTGATCTGCGTTGGATTTAACGAACACATCTTCAATGTAGACTTCCATAAATCGGTTAATCATGTCATAGAAAATGGCGTTCATTGCCTTCTGGTATGTTACCCATGTGTTCTTTAAGCCAAAATGCATTACTGTCCATTCATAAGTCCCAATGGCATCTAGACATCGAAAAGCCATCTTGCTGACATCCAAATTTTTTATGAATATTTTGTTATATTTGGAATAACCATTAAAGAAACTCATAATCGTATGACAAGCAACTGAATTGACTAACATGTCAGCAATAGGCATGGGGTATTCATCTTTTGAAGTCACCTTGTTTCGATTTCTAAAATCTATATAAAAGCAAAGCTTGTCATTCTTCTTGATAACTAGGACTACGTTGGATAACCATTCCACATAATTGGCTAGCCTAATGAAACCAGTTAGGAGAAGTCTTTTAATTTCTTCTGCTATATTTTCCTTGACTTCCCTAGACATTCTTCGCATGAGCTGCTTGTAAGGCCGAAATCCTTTTTGATTGGTAAACTATGTTTTACTAATTTTTGGCTTAAACTAGACATTTTGGTGTAATCCCATGTGAAATAATCCCTATATCCCTTTAATAGTACCACCAGTTTAGTCTTGAAAGATGGATCTAAATGCACACTAATAAAAATTGGTCTGGGTTCTTGATCTCTTAGGTTAATCTCTTAAAGTTGGCTTTGTGCTTGAGGGTTTTGATCATCCAACTTTGGTGGGGCTAGTTTTAACCCTCCTAATTTCAGATCAATCTTGGGATCTTGAGTCTCGTCTTTATATTCACATTCAGCAGAAACTAATAGGTGAGACTCAAAAAGATTATTCATCATAAAATTAACAAGAGGTTAACCTAACTTCACGATTAAAGGCCGGACTCACTCTTCCCTCAAGACTTGCTAAGTTACGTAAGTGAGTGGTTTGATCATCACCCTTATAAATTGGCCATCAACATTCTTCCTGAGAATTGCAGATATAATTATTGGGTTATATTAAGGTGCCAAAGCTACTTGCTCATTCCTTGTAAAGGGATTAGAGTTATGATAAATTATTTCAAATGATCTATTTGGTTGCCATCTAAAAATTATATGGTTCATGCTAGACGAAAAAGTCTTATTATAGTAGATCCAATCCATTCTTAATAAGATATTGTAATCACTTAATACATTCACTACATAAAAAGGTTCTTCACACTCTATATGATTAATCTTTACTCTCACTGATGTAAACCCATCTGCAGGGTTTTCATAACCAACAAATTCAATTTATAAGTACCTATGATAGTTTTAAGTCGTCTTATGATAATCATAACTTAACAATCTTTGAGGTAAGATATTTACTCTAGCACCATTACCAATAAGGATCCGCTTTGACAAAAAGCGGCCATATATACTGGGCTATTTTATCAAGGGATTAAAAAAGGGTCAACAATGTTGACTCATGGGTTCATCACTTATGGCATTGCAAATTTCAACTACATCCCCATAAAGAGTTCAAGCTTGTCCAAGCTTGGGTTGAAAGGATTTAGGTAGCATGATGACATATTGACTACTTCTTTCTAAGTTTCTTCCGACTTTCTTATCCCCTAATTGGCTTTGTCCTTATTGATGGGCACTCAAACTTTCTTCGGACAAGTTGAGGTAGGGGAATGTCAATCACCATAAGTCGACTTTGTTTGTCATTGACTGTCTGTTGCTCTATTGTCATAGATCTTCCTAGTTAGATTATCGATCCTGGCCAAACTTTTTTTAATATCTTGGCTCTCATCCTCTCTATGATGTTGGATGGTTTCTTTTAACCATATCAAATATCCATGCCTTTGCATACGCCTCTTTTGGGTCTTTGTTGTCATGATAACTGCTTAGCCAATCAATATACTCTGTTCAAAATATTGTGTACCCACTAATCAACTTTGCTTGCCCTAGGTTTAAATGTTTTCCAGTATTGGCACTATAGATTCAATCTAGAACTAAATGGCTTTTGACCATCAAAGACTTATGCAAAAGTTGTTTGATATTATGGGAAGAACAAATAAGTATTCTTAAAAGTCAACTCTTTAGTGATGATCCTCTCATTTTGAGAAACAGCTTCAGCATTGTCCCCTACCTGAATTTTTATCCTCGGCTTATCAAGAGTCCAGATTTGAGTTGATGATCCTTCTCCCAAAGTCTTCCTCTTAATAAAGGGTATGACTATGTTTATACCTACGGTGGGGAAGGGATCGGTTTCAACAATAAAGGACTTAGGGTTGGAGCTGAATAGAAGTCGGCCTTTAGTAATAAGCCGTTGCATTTCATTTCTAAATATAGTACAGTTATTTATTCTGTGCCTTCAAGAATTGTGCTATTTGTAATAATCCTTGCTGGTTCTTTGCTCAAGTGGCAAGATGGTGTACCCTTTAGAGAGCTTTATTTCCTTGTCCTTTAAAAGCTAATTGAATATCTAGTAAGCTTTGTTCAAGTCAAATGAATACTTCTTGGCTATCTGAGTATTCTGGCCAAACATTTTCTTTTCTTTGGTAGAAGATGGCCTATTGAGAATAGGACATTCATAAGAAGCACCTTTCACTACCTTAGCAAGGCAAACCACTTCATCCAAATCTAAGTCACTAGAGTCACGTTTTGTCTCGATGTGAATAGCAATTACATCGAGCTAGTCCTTGTAATAAGTGCCTTTAGATGAGGCTTTCCTCTAATCTTTCTTCATCAAGAGTCTCACATAACTAGCCATTTGAGTGACCAATTCATACAAGTCCCTAAATCGGTGCCCTTCAAAGTGTTCCCTCATGGCGAAGGACATACCTCTAACAATCATGGGTACACAATTGACTTTAGTGATTTGGGTTTGGCATTGTGTCCTAAACTTTCTAAAGTGAGCTATGTATTTGGATACAGATTCACCAAGCATTTACATCACTCTAGCCAAGTCAACAGAGTAACATCTAGAGGTGGTTTGTAAAACTTGGTATGAAATCACAATTGACTTTAGTGATTTGGGTTTGGCACTATGTCCTAAACTTTCTAAAGCAAGCTATGTATTTAGATATAGATTCACCAAGCATTTGTATCACTTTGGCCAAGTCGGCAGAGTAACATCTGGAGGTAAGTTGTAAAACTCGGTATGAAATTTATCTTCCATCTACTCCTAACTGGCAATTGACCCTTTGTACACCAAGTGAAAGCAGTCTTCATCGGGGAATTACCAAATAATCTTAATTTTTAGAAGGAATAAGATTTGGCTTCCCTACACTGCACTATAAACCTTGAGATATGCTCAAAGGTGGTTTATATTCTCTTCCCTTAAAAGTAAAAAGAACTCAAGAATTTTATACCCTTTTAGAAAAGGAAAGAGAAAGTCAATACTATGAGGTATGGCTTCTTATAGGATGAACTAGCCATTGATTTTAGATGAACCCTCATATTCTGTAAGGCTTCAGCCAACATATTTCTATCGTTGTCATTACTCTGGTAGCTAGCTAGTCTAAGTGGCTCTATAAACCCAATCTGGATCAGCCTTGGTTGGGATTGGCTAATTTGTTCTTGTATTTGTTGAGCTGGTTGGTACAAGCTCCCCAAGTTAACATTGTTTCCAACAGAATCATAGCTGAAAACATATTCTCGCAGCATTCTAATATTCTATGAATATTAAATTATTTAATATTTATACAATAAAGATTTCAATAAAATCGTTAATATTAAACATATATGGTACAATGCTTATAACGTTACAAACATTGTAGGATCTGAAGGAGTTCTAATCTGATCTAAAAGAGTTTAGACTAGGGCTAAGATTTAGCAGAGCTGAGAGTTATAAATGCTAAGAGTTAGCACTACTAAGAATTAATAGGTTATAAGAGTCGGCCAGATCTAAGGAATTAGATCATTGTCTATAATGGGACAAAGACCTGAGGTATACTAGTATAACATAGTTGCAATAGTTACAATAGGTGCTAAGAAATGTCACTATACAAATATGTTCTCAAACACTATGTTCTTGATCTATTTTTGATGCGATATTTCTATATCATAAATTAAGTGCAAGTATACACTATCGTATGCAAGTAATAAAGAGACTAATTAGTCGGATGTCGAACCCACAGGGATAATTCTTTCTTTTTAACCAATTACTAAAATTATATCTTCCTAATAATTATTCAGAAAAATAAAAATCTAAGAATGAATGTAAGAAATATAAAATCAAAAACACAATGCAATGAGATTTAAAGATAGCAACGTAGAGAAAACCTAGGATTAATATTATCCCTCAATATGTTTCTAATGATTAATCCTCTAATATTTAACTCACTTAGTCTTTATTATTGATCAAGACACTAATGTATTCACAAGCCTCTTCCAAGGTCATGCAAGTATATCTTAGTTTACCAAATACCTATATTCCTATGGTACTTGTAATAAATTAAGATTCATTAAGATTAGGTCTTATTGATCATACATGCCAATTAGGTATATTCCTATCCTAAGTTGAAACTTGCATATGCAACATTGAATGTTACTCTACAATCATGTATCAAATTACCTAGGTCTAAATATTATGATTCCTCTTCCGAGTTTATCAATAATATTACCAATTCATTCACCATATATTGGCCAGATATATTGAAGCATTAAACACAAGTAATTTAAATAATAAAAGACTAAGTTTATTAAATACTAAAAGATATGGCAATTAAGCACACATATTGAGTTCAAATATTAACCCTAGAAAATAAGTTAGCTCATGGCTACAAGAGAACAACAGTAAAAATAATTATAAATCATGATACAATTATTAGCAAACCGATATAGACATCGAATTGCTCTTAATTGCGCTGCCTAGGAACTCTTGATGCCGAAGAACGTCTTGTATCTCTCTCTAAAGTTGCTTCAATTAAGTTCCTATTGCTCTCCAAGACTCGTGCTCTGTATTCTTGGTGCTCTTGGGTCGTCTTGGATTCCCTTGAAGGTTGGAAACGAGTGGCTTTTTATAGGGATTGATATGAGCTTGAAAATCTTAATTCTCGTCGGACTAGGACTCGCACTACCGCTGGCGCGCTATGCATCTGTCGCTGGGGCAACGCGTGAAAAAGCTATCACCGCTGGAGCGGTGGGATCTTGGCGCTGGGGCGCTGCATGAAAACGACTTCACCGCTGGCGCGGTATATTGATAGCGCTAGGGCGCTGTCTCATCGCTGGGGCGGTGACTATCTGCCGTTGGGGCGCTAGACGCGACTTAATCAGGTCGTTTTTCTTATTTCGATCACTATTCCAATGCTGGGGCGAAAATACTTGTGGCGCGGGGGCGCTGGACTCATAATTTGAAAACTTTGCATTTTAGTCCCTGTTTTCGCTCCTTTTGCGTTCTTTCTTTAAATTTCGTTCAAGTCCCTATAAATAACAATAATGCACATAAATAGCCATTTATTCTCATAAAATCATAAAATATCAATAATAAAAACATGAGAAAATATATGACAAATTTGCCCTTATCAATTTTTCATCGATGTAGATCAGTGAATCCCTTCTATATAGATCAGTGTATGTCTATATTTTTTAGGTACAGATGGTTGTTCTTAGTTGACCATGAGCTTGGAGCTCGTATAGGTATGTGGGTATTTAGTCAGGACAGGATACTAAACAAACTCGTAAGGACCTCCAATGGATATCCCATAAAGCCATCAATTGAGGGTCTTTTCGAGTTAAGTAGTATTTGTGGTCCTTTGACCTGAGAGCCATGGTGGGCTTATGAATAATCCATCATGCTTTGGTTCCACGCATGTCAAAGACCTTACATGGTCACTGCTGGGTGTTGCTGAGTATAGTTCGATACTCATGGAGTTTGGTGTGCATAGATATGGAATCCGTTAACTCATATGGGTGATTTGTATATCTTGATGCTCCAAGAATTGTATTTTAAAAATTCTTTTGGCCAAAAGCAAATACCTTGGAAAAGAGTTTTCTATATGGTTAAATAATATCGCAAAGTAGTTTGCAAATATTATTTGACAGAAATACAAATTTAGAGATAAATTCATAGATGTGCTTATAGGGATTTGACAGTGTTGATGTATGTCATCGCACTTTCGGGGTATAATTGACTGAAGAACTATACGTATGCGCTATAACCTCAACTTGTATAGTCTAATGCTTTAATTTTTAATATGCATGACGTGTGCATGGGTATCGATCACGGACTCATGGAATAGTTTTATTTGATGAATCGAGCCTGGACCTAGAAAGTCCTGCAATATGAAGTGAACTCGTTATGCACTGGGACAGTGTACCAGATTGAATTGTTCAATCCAATAAATTCTAGCAAAATTAAATATTTGTTTCAAGAACCTTCGGGATGCACATGTATTAATACTTAAGAGTTAAGTGCGTTAATTAGTTGACAATTATTGTTGACCAATTAAAGAATAACACGCGGCGCATAGTGAACCTTTAGTTGAGTTTACCTAAATGTGTGGTATGATGGCCTACTAGGAGGTTTACTTAGTAACCAAATAAGGGCTTAGGGTAATTTCACATATTTAATTATTTAATTGTTAAATAATCAATGTATTTATTTATTTAAGAGTTAAATAAATATTTAACCTAAGTATGGTTAATAATTAACCATAGGTTAGGTTGAAAGAATAATTTTATAATTAAATATTATATTAACTAACTTACGTTAATTGTTAACTAAAGTTAGGTCAATTAATTATTTAATTATTTAATTATGAAAAAGTAAGTTAACCTAACTCTAGTTAAGTTTTAACTTGAGTTAGGTTAATTGAATTTTATATTATTATTTATTTACTTGGTGGCCAAGTTTTGCTAACCTAACCAAGATTAATCGTTAACTCGGATTTCGTTAAGTAATAAAATATTATAATAATTAAGTTTTTTTATTATTTAATTGTTAAATAATAAATTAATTTAACTATGGTTAATAGTTAACTCTAGCATTAAGTTAAATCTTAATTATTATAAAATTATGAAATTGAAACAAATCTTAGTTTTGTTATAAGAAAAAGGTGGCCGGCCATTTTGAAGAAAAAAGATGAAAAGGTGTTTTGATTTTTAAGTGTTAAAAAATAAGCAAAACAAGTGAGCAATAGTTGTTCTATTATTATTCATCTCTTTATCCAAAATTAGGTTACCATTATAGCTTTGGATTTTACCAATTTGTTATTCAAGAGTTGGAAAACAAAATCTAATTCATTGCTTGGTGAATAATTTAAGTGTTAAATTATAGATTAAGAGTTAATCTATATAGTAATCTATATAATTTAAGTGTTAAACCAGTGCTGGAATTAAAACTGCTATTATAGGGACTCAAGCCCACCCCGTTGAGTTCTAGAAGTGCCAACGGGTTCATTTCAGGCGGTACTGCTTCTTAAAATGTACCAAAAGCTTGAGAGGTGAATTTTCAATCATGATATTAATGTGATTAATATGATTTATTTTGTTCGTTATTGTAATAGAACACAATTTATTGTGTTCATTATTATAGGAAATTAGATTTTCAAATTTTGCTGTATATATGTTTGTGTATGAGATGCATGAATTACATATATATACATGATTTTAATGTGATGAACATAAACTACATGCACACACCAAATACTATTTTATATCGAAATACTGCACCTAACAGTAGATTCCACACATTCTAGGCATCTTAGGATATTAACGGATCCAAGTTGGAGGTTGGCTTCCATAGTTTTGATATCTACAAGGTTCCTGGAGTTCTGGGTTAGGTAGACCTTGAAGAAGAGCCATGAGGTCAGATTGATTCTGTTTTATAGTCTCTAAGTTCTTCAAGATGTTTTTGCTGATGTTCTGGTTGTCTTCAATCAATATTATAAAATTTGCAACCATCTGATTGGTGAGCATAGTGCCTAATTATTGGTTCTCCAAAGCAATTTGAGAAATCAACACTCAAATGTCGGATGTGGACAATGGTCTTGTTGGTGGCAGGGTAACTCTCAAGATGTCATCGAGTTGTCGACTAAACGAAACTTCTAGATCGTGACCATCACTTATCTCTGCATGATGTGTTATATTTACAAGGACTCTGACATAAGTGATGGTCAACTTTTCACCCTTTTTTTCTGTATTGAAGGGTTCGACAAAAGGCTTTCTAGCATTAGTAATTTATGGATTCTTTATCATAGTTTAAGTTGTTACTAACATACAAAGAGTAAACCCACTGCGCATGCTAAAACTAATGTTCATATATAAATTTTAATTAACTGGATCCGTGTATATCTAATGTCTTGCTAAAAGTAACACTTCCTCAAATTTGCAAAGAACTAAGGTTAGAGTTTTGTCAAATAAGGCAAACCCAATTTTGACTTACAACGAGCAAGGTTTGGAATAAACCTGAACTATAAAAATAATGAACATATTGTAAAATCTAGGTTACTTCACAGAGAAGAACAAGGGAGACTTAACAAGCATGGATCTAGGATTCTAGGTAGAAAACAGGAAACGAAAAAAGCTAAATTAAAAGGAAAAATTGTATTATTGTGTTAAATAAGTTGAATGGTTATTTACAATGATTTAATCTACCTTTATATGGGCTTTAGAAATCCTACTAAAACCTAATTCTAAAAAGAAAATTATTCTAATAAAATAAAGCTTCCTATTTTAATAGGCACCTAGCATGGGCCTAATACTTGATTGGGTTTAAACTAATATACATAAAACAAAAGAAGAAAGAACCTAAATAGGCTTATTATGTACCATTTTGGGCTAATTTTACACAAACTTGAAGAATATTTGTAAAGGCAAATCTAACATGTTATGGGCTAAATATTAGGATACAATAGAATTGGGTTACAACTTTCGCTCAGCTTGACCCTGCTTACGTATTTAGACCGTATTTCACAAAATATGTACCCAATTGATAAAATTATTAAAGATGTGAAATTCTGACTCAATTATCAATAACTCTTATGTTGATGATAAATTCTAAATCAGCCGTTATCATGGACCAAATTGTAGTGGAAATGGGTAAAAGAGTTGTTGGCCGAAATCTGACATATCTTTGACATTTTGCCCATATCTCATTGGATACTCATCCAAATTGTATGAACCTGGTGGCTATGTAATGAAGAGACAAAATTATACAACTTTTATGTTGGCCAAAAAGGCTACATCGGTCATTTCTATTATTAAAAAGGTGCTGCAATTGGGTAAAGAGTGGTTAGCCTATATTATTAAAGATTAAAGTCACACTAAACATATTTTCATTCATTGCCTATATAAGGACACTCTTATGATGTTTTCAATACTAGATAATTCTTTTATATTTTCTTCTCTTTAACATGCATTGTAAGCTAGGCTAGAGTTCTTGGCAAGGCTAAGAGATGAACTTTTATATGTAATAAATTTACTTCTATACTTTGATTCTTTGTCAAAAGCTACAAATATTTGTAAGTTTGTTTGTGCCTAAACTCTTATCCAGTATTTTTTTATAATCGAGAGGTTATAATTCTCATGTTTCATATATTTTTAGTCATGCTTTTTTATGTGATTCTTGTTGAATTATAATTGTTATTGGTTACATTGTTTTACATGTTAATCTTTTACTGCAATATTGTCAATTGATATATTGTCAATCTTCAATAATATGTAAAGACAATAATTGTTTGATATTCAAGTTGATCTGCAATATTGTCAAAATGATATATTTTCGATCTTAGATAACTTGTATAAATGAATATGGTTTGTGTTAATGTTTGCAAAGAGTTTAGTCATATCAAATACATGTGTTATCAAATGTGCTATATTTTACATATCTTTCGATTGATTGTTTGGGATGTGAAACTTTTAATTGAGTTATAAACATTGAATCAAAGTGTAGAGTAGATTTATAAAGTATAATTGTAATTCTCGAAGCCTTGCTTAAATCATCATAAGACTTTTTCCTTAATTCATAAACAGTTTTATTTCATCCATTTTAAAACCAAATAGTTAATTTTTCTCCTTGTTATTGTTTTAATATTTTACTTCACCAACCTGTTTTACTAAAAGCTTCCTCATGTGATCAACACCTTAATCTACATTACGATAGCCGCATTATATTTTGAACGTAAACAAAATTTGGTATCGTTACTGGGGATGCACACTAAGCGAAAGTAGGTTGCGTTTGTAAAATTTTAGTTTTTAAATTTATTTCCTTTGTTGTAATTTATTTTATTATTCATAGTTAGTTGTACCACCTAACTTATTTGTTTTCTTTAGTTAATTTATTTTATTTTAGTGGCTGGTTCTACCGCCTAACTTAGCTCATTTTTTATTTATTTATTGTACTTTATTTTATTTTATTTATTTGTTGTACTTTATTTTCTTTTATTTATTTATTGTACCTTGTACTTTGTTTTATTTTTTTATTTATTGCACTTTATTTTCTCTTATTTATTTATTGTACTTTGTAATTTATTTATTTTATTTATTTTTTGTACTTTATTTTTTTATAGTACTTTATAGTTTATTATTTTTGGTTCATTTATTTTATTTTATTTTTATATTTCATAGTTGGTTTTACCACCTAACTTTTTTTTTCTCTTGTTCACTTCTTAATTTTTCCTTCAGTAAAAAAAATGAGTAAAAAAAAATTGTTAGGATGCATTCATCGACTTAGAGACAAACGAGGAAGATTTGTAAGAGAAGTAGAACAAGAACCACCACCACAATTTATAAGGGAAGAGAATTCACCATCTAGTTCATCTTGTAATTCTAACATAATGAGCCAACACAAAAATAACTCCGTTAGGACTCTGAAAGATTGCTTGCATCCTACTCGTACAGCCACACTATCATGCATTATATGTTCACCTAACACACTACATTCGAATTTTAAACCTGGAATAATACAACTTCTGCCCACTTTTCATGGTCTAGATAATGAAAATCTTTATGTACATGTTAGGAAATTTGAAGAGTAATTGCCACCTTACATAGCTAACCTAAAGCCATAGATACTGTTAGGCTTAAATTTTTTCCTTTTTCTTTGAAAGACAGAGCAAAGAGCAATGACCCCAAGCATTTTTCAATAAATACTTCCTACAAAACAAAACTAATAGCCTAAAAAGACAAATTTCTTCCTTCTCCCAAAAAGACAGTGAAACCTTATATCAATCTTAGGAAAGGTTTAAAGAGTTGCTAAATCTGTGCCCTCACTATGGGTATGAAAATTGGCGCTTGGTTAGCTATTTTTATGAGGGACTCACAATTAGATAGCGACAATTTGTTGAGATGATGTGTAATGGGGAGTTTCTTCACAAAGATCCAGAGAAAGCCATAGAATTCCTTAATGACTTAGCAAAAAAAAAGCCCATACATGGACTGGACCTAGTGCTACTAAAAACACAAATAGCCAAAAAAATCCCAGTTAGAGGTCTTAACTAGGAAATTAGAGGCCTTGAAAACCAAAGATAGAAGGGTCACCCATACGGTTGCAAAGGTTGAGTCACATGATGTTTGTTTTGTCTTTAGAGAAGCGGAACACTTAGCTCAGGATTGCTGCACTTATAGTGAGATGAGAGGTATATATGTAGAACAAAGTAATGCCCTAGGGATGTATAATAAGCCTTATTCACCCTACTCTGAAACCTATAATCCTAGCTGGAGAAACCACCCAAACTTTAGTTAAAAATCTAACCAACAAGCTAACAACCATTGGAAACAGGAACAAGAAGCACCCAAGTCTTATGTTGCACCTTAACATAATGCACGACCAACTAGAAGTCCTTTAGATGATACATTACAAGCATTTATGGAGGCATAAAGTAAGACTAATCAAAAATTTTAAACAGTTCTTGCACAGGTGATAAACGAAAATAAAGAAATCATAAGTCAAATAACAAAGATGACCAGTGCCTTAACTATACAAGAGCTAGGTAAGTTTCCATCTTAACCTTAATCCAATCCAAAAGGATAATTCATGGCATAAGCTTCTACTTCTGATGCACAAAATCTTAAAAAAGTCAATGCCATTACTACTCAAAGTGGTAAGATTATGAGTGATCCTACTTCTTCAACTAACACATCTACGAGTAGTAAAGACGCCCTCCTTAAAAAATAGGCCATAAAGGAAAAAAAAGCCCGAAAATAAGTTTTCATTCCCAGTGCCTTTTCCCTAAGCTCTTCGATCTATTTGGAAAAATTCATAAATTCAATGTGAGATTTAAGAACATTTAAAACAAGTTAAGATTAATCTTCCCTTGTTGCATTTGATTAAGCAAGTTTCAACTTATGCCAAAGTCATCAAGGATCTATGCACTATCAAAAGAAAACACCATGTAAAGAAAACTGTATTTTTGGCAGAACAGGTAAGTGTAGTGATTGAACAAAAGACACCACACAAGTATAAAGACGCAAGATGTCCCACAATCTCTTACCAAATTGGGACACGTGTTTGGTCAAGCTTTGTTGGACTTATGAGCAAATGTAAATGTAATGCCTTATTCTATTTACTTGCAATTGGGACTTGGTAAGATTAAACCTCTATCTGTAGCCCTACAATTAGTTGACCGATCAATCAAGAAACCACAGGAAATAGTAAAAGATGTTTTATTGCAAATTGTAAATTTTACTACCCTGTTGATTTTCTTGTTTTAGATACTCATTCTGTGGTTAACATGGAGTCTAAAATCCCTCTTATTTTGGAGAGACCTTTTCTTGCCACTGCTAATGCTCTTATTAATTGCAAAAATGGTCTAATAAAATTATCTTTTGAAAATATGACTCTTGAGGTGAACATTTTCCATATTGGCAAGCAACCACGCGAAGAAGATGAAAACTATCATTCATATATGATAGACACACTTGTTACACAGAAAGCTTATAAAAATCATGGCTCTGATTCTTTAGAAAACCTCATTGATTTTGATTTTGAATAATTGTATTATTCTGATGAAATAACTAATGTGTTTAGTATTTTTGACACACCAGATAAAGGGACTCGATTTTGGCAGCCACGCTTTGAAGAGTTGCCACGAGAGAGGGAGAAATCGAAACCATCAAACCTTGAGACACCACAAGTTGAGCTTTCTCTACTGCCCAAAGGTTTGAAACACGCATTCTTGGGACCAGGGGATACTTTTCCTATCATCATTTCTTCTGAACTTAGTGTTGAACAAGAGAAAAATTTGATAAAATTGTTAAAAGAACATAAGTCCGCACTAGGTGTTGGGAGTTGTTCATTCATGGGTGTTTGCATGTGGGTTTTGTGTTTAATCACAATTTATACATATCTCATATATATAATGAAGCAGCGGAAGCTTAAAGTATTGCAGTAAACACAATCACAATTTATTAATCAGAAACGAGATTGAGAAATAACCCTTGAAGCCTTTGGTTGAAGATTGTTGAAGTCCACCAAAATGTTGTCTTTGATCAATTCTAGTAATCAACAATGGTGGGTTTGATTATCTAGAATGACAGCTTTTGATCCAGCACTTGTTTAACTACTTAAACTTGTGTTCTTGATTTTTTCTTTTGATTAACACTTAATCAAATAATCAAAAACCTATTTTGCTAAATTAGTTTTAAGCCTTAAAAGAAAATAATGAATTCAACTCTTGAATCCATTAATTAGAAGACAATTTCTCTTTTCTCTCTTTGTAAAATGGCTGAGCTAATTTTGCAAAATCAATTTAACAAAAAACTTTTTAATTTAATTCACATTTGTTTTATTTATACAAATGAATTTAATTTCATTTCATAACACTTAATTTCACTTAATTTCAATTTGAATTTAATCTAACCTAATCATAGTTAACTCTTAACTTTAGTTAGGTTAAATTAACATTAAAATATTCTAACTATAGTTAACTCTTAACTCTAGTTAATTAAAAGAATATTTAATTATTTTAACCATGGTTAACTAACTTAACCATGGTTAGGTTAACTTTTACTTAACCATTAAGTATAGTTAATCTAACTTAACTAAATGGTTAACTCTTAACCTTAGTTAAACTTAATTCATTTATTCAACAATTAAATAAATAAATATTTATTTGAATTATTTAACGATTAAATAATTATCAAGTGAAATTACAATTATGTCCTTACTCGGTTACCAAATTAACCTAAAGTGGGTCCCACCATCTGACCATATACTTTAGTTAACGTAACCTTAGTAAATTGCTGGATTTTACTGTATTAAACTATTTAATACGGTACGCTGCCCAAGTGCTCAAAGAGTACATTTCATATTGGGACTCCCTAGGTCCACGCCCGATTCGTCAAATGAAACCATTTCACAAGTCCGTTAACGATGCCCCACGCACACGTTACGGATATTACAAATCAGCGCGTCAGACCATACATGTTGAGGTTACTCCATATTCGTATAATCCTTCCGTCATTATATCCAGGATGAACGGGATATAGATCATTACCGTCAAATCCCGATAATTTCATCCATCACTTTATTATCTTCAGATTCGTATCTTTATGAACAATTTACGCAAACACTTTTGCTATAATGTTCGAACCTGGAGGAAACTCCTTTCCCAGGTTAATTGCTTACGGCCATAAGACTTTACAAGATACAATCTCGAAGTTCGGATATACTACCCATCTATGTGAGCTGGCGGATCCCATATCTACGCACACCGAACTCCATGAGCATCGGACCATACCCAGCGACACGTAGCGGTCAGACCATGAAAGGTCTCTGACATACGTGGAACCAAAGTATGATGGATCTCCCACAAGTTCACCGTGGCGCTCAGGTCGAAGGACCACAAATACTACTCAACTCGAGAGGACCTTCCTTTGACGGTTTCATAGGATATCTATTGGGGTCCTCATGAGTCTGTTCAGTATCCAGTCCTAACTGAATACCTGTATGTCTATATGAACTTCAACCAAGCTCATGGTTAACTAAGAATAACCATTTGTACAATACAGCTATAGACATACACTAATCTATGTGTTTCACCGATAGACCCTCATTGGTAAACGTAGATCAGGAACTCTTTATTTGAGAAGATACTTCCATAACGACATTTCTTAGTCTCTATTGCAACTCTTTGCAATTTTGTCATTACTAGTAGATTCTCAGGTCTTTGTTACATTATAGATTAGGTTCTAACTTTTTAGATCCCGCTGGGTATTATAACCTGCTAACACTTAGCATTTATAACTATCAGCTTTGCTAACTCTTAGCCATGGTTTAAACTTCTTTAAACCAGATATGAACTCATTCAGATCATATCATTTTTATAATGTTACAAGCTTAATTACCATTTAATAAAAGTTATCAGCGATTTAATAAAATATGCATTGTATAAATATTACAAACTTAATATTCATACAAACTGGGATGGCGCGTAAGCACATACCCTAACACTAGGTTGGACCATAGCTGATATTAAAGGTATTTCTCTATTGATATGCTTCCATAGAATTCATTTAGAGGAAGGTACCTAACCTGCAGGGACCCACAAAGAAGACTTAACCCAACAATGAAAGAAGTAGTAAAGAAATAAGCCTTGAAACTATTAGATGCAGGTATAATCTACCCAATTTCTAATAGTCAATGGGTAAGTCTTAATCAAGTAGTTCCTTAGAAATATGGAGTTACTGTTGTAGAAAATGAGAATGGCGTACCTGTTTCAACTAGGGTAGTAAGTAGTTGGCGAATGTGCATTAATTATAGAAGCTAAACACAGCCACTAGGAAAGACTATTTTCCATTGCCTTTTATCGACCAAATTTTAAAACGTGTAACTAAATATCCCTTTTATTGCTTTCTTGATGGATATTTAGGTTATTACCAGATTGAGATGGCTATAGAAGATCAAGAAAAAAACCACTTTTACATGTCCTTTTTGTACTTGTGCTTTTTCATAGAATGCCATTTGGATTATGTAATGCACCGGCTGCTTTTCAACATTGTATACTATGTATTTTCTCTGATATGGTTGAAAAATGCATGGAAACTTTTATGGATGATTTGATTATTTTTACTGATTCTTTGATTCATATTTACTTAACTTAAAAGCTATTTTGAGAAGGTGTAACGAAAAAGTACTTGTGCTAAACTAGGAGAAATATCACTTTATGGTATCTTCAGGGATCGTTTTGGGTTATTGTATCTGAAAAAGAAATAGAGGTTGATAAGGCTAAAATTAAATTAATCTCTAAATTACCTACACCAAAAATGGTAAAAGATGTCCGATCTTTTCTTGGACACGCTGACTTTTACAGGAGGTTTATACAAAAAAAATTTGCCATATCTAGACTATTGTGTAACCTTTTGCTAAAAGATTCTGAATTTACATGGACAGAAGAGTATGAGGAGGCATTTCGAACACTCATTGCCAAACTTACCACTGCTTCTATCATGCAACCACCAGATTGGAACCTCCAATTTGAGATTATGTGTGATGCAAGTAATTATGCTGTAGGAGCAGGTCTTGGGCAACGAATGGGGGAAAAACCTTTTGTTGTTTATTATTCTAGTAGGACTTTGAATGATGCTCAAATGATTTACACTACTACTAAAAAAGAACTACTAGTTGTTATTTTTTTCTTAGATAAATTCCGTTCTTATTTGATTGGTTCACCTATTATTGTTTTTACTGACCACACAGCCCTTAAGTACCTTCTTTCTAAGAAAGATGTTAAAGCTTGTTTAATTTGGTGGATTCTTCTTTTGCAGGAATTTGATCTAACCATAAAAGATAAGAAAGGCATTGAAAATTTTGTTGCTGATCATTTATCCCACTTTGAGTTCACTGACTCCACTGATGTCCAACCCATTTGAGATGATTTCCCTGATGAACATCTTTTCACTTAAGCCAAATACCTTGGTACACACATATCGTAAATTATTTGGTTTATGGTGAACTTCCATCTAACTAGAGTATACAAGATAAGCGTAAGTTCTTGGTTAAGATACATAATTTTTATTGGAATGATCCATATCCTTTCAAATATTGCCCTAACCAAATTATGATACGTTGCATTCTTGAAAATAAATTTTCTTGTGTCTTAAACTTTTGCCATAATAGTGCTTGTGGCGATCATTTTTCTATGCAAAAGATAGTTGCAAAAATTTTACAGTGTGGTCTTTATTGGCCCACTTTGTTCAAAGACACTAATAATTTTTGTCGTTTCTGTGAAAGATGTCAAAAGTTAGGTACTATATCTCGAAGACATATAACGCCTCTTAACCCTATTATTGTTATTGAGATATTTGATTGTTGGAGTATCGATTTTATAGGTCCTTTTTCCTCATCTTTTGGCTATCTTTACATCCTTTTAGTTGCTGACTATGTATCAAAATGGGTGGAGGTTGTAGCTTGTTGTACTAATGATAACACAACTATGGCAAAATTCTTTTTAAAAAAATGTGTTATCTAGGTATAATACACCATATATCATCATTAGTGACCAAGGAATACATTTCTGTAATCATTCTTTTGAAGCTTTGATGTGCAAGTATAGTGTTCTTTACAAAGTGTCCACTGCATACCATCCATAGAAAAATGGACAAGCCAAGCTAATAAATAAAGAGGTTAAATAGATTTTAGAAAAGACAGTTAACTCGAATCACAAAGATTGGTCTCTAAGCCTTTCTAATGCATTATAGGCATATCGTACTGCATACAAAACCATCTTAGGAATGTCTCCATATTGGCTTGTCTATGGGAAACCTTGCCATTTACCTGTTAAGTTAAAGCATAAAGTTTACTAGGCTGTCAAAGCCCTTAACTATGATTTGAGTGCTGCATATCTTCAGAGAAAGTTACAATTGTCAGAAATAGAAGAAGAGCTATGAAATAATGCATATGACAACTCTAGGATTTACAAAGCTAAATTAAAAGTAGCTCATGACAAACAGATCTCAAGGAAACACTTCGACCCAAATCAACGGGTTTATCTTTATAATTCTCGATTGCATTTACACCCTGAAAAGTTGAGATCTCGATGGACTGGTCCATTTATAGTAAGACATGTTTTTCCTAATAGTGTTATCAAAATCGAAGACCTCATTAATGGGCAAAATTGTAAAGTGAATGGACAACGGTTGAAAAGCTATGTGGAAAAGGTAAACCACTCTATGTACCTAGACGAGATCACTCTTGTGGATCCTGTCTATCATGCTTGATCAGGTTCAATCTATCTGTACCATATTTTATATTTTGTCTATATTTATCTTTTGACTTTTTATTTTTGCTTTTATTTTCTTTCATATTTTATTTTATTTTATTTTCTTCTTTTTTTTCTTCAGTGTGATTTTATTTCTCGGTCAAGTGGCGGATACGGTACTCTATGACTATTAAAGTTGATTTTTCGATTCCCTAAAAACTATCCCTTAAACCTTGTATTCATCTCTTTTCTTTCTTTCAAAATGGATCGCATTCTTGCCAACTTTAAAAAATGCTTTCCTTCATTGCCTTAAAATGCTTTACTTAAGATTTACAAAGCACAGTGTGAAAGACTAAAACTATTAATGTTGAGTAATATCCCTGCGGATATTTGTTGGTTAATCGAAGCCAATGTTTGATTATGTGGGAGTCTACAAATGATTTTGTTTCTTTTATACCTAGTCTTAAAAGAATCTCTTATGCCAAAATGCGAAGAGCAAAAAGGTTACAAGTCTGTCATAAATGTGCTCGATGAAATTATAACTGAAGTTTTCGTTCTTTAGGATTTGCATCTGAAAATCGAGAAGATAAAATTTAGTTCATTAAGGATGGACTAAGTAAGGAGTCTTTTGATGATATCCTATTGACTCTTCAGACGCATCCTTATGAACTTGTGCCACGCGAACTTCTCGATTAATGGAATAAATTAAAAAATGAACATCAACGATATAGTCTCGAGAACATGACTCTAAAAGACCATGTTAGCCAATTTATAAAAAAATAGGATGTGAAGCCTATCCTGACCCATAGAGAGAGTTTAAACCATTACTGGACATAAAACTATAGGAAGATGTGAGCCACAATCACAACTACCTGTAAATACGTGAGTTTTAATTTTAAACTTTTATTTTATTTTATTTTGTTAATGGTAGGGCTACTTATATAAATGTCTTAAATTCAAATCTTTTGGTTAAATAATGCATGTGGATCATTATCTTTAAATTTTTGTGTTTTATTTTCAAATCTCTTCTGACAAACTGTCGGGTTACCAAAATCGTTGTTATCATTTGGTACTCTATAAATACAGCACCCTATTTTCTTCATTTTCATATATTGAGATAAAGTTGAATGTAGATATGGAGGAAACCTCAATTTGAAAATTCTGAAATATATGTGTATTTTGTGGAACTAGTACTGTGGAAAATAAAGTGTTTATAGAGGCAGCAAACAATCTAGAAAAAGTATTAGCTGCAAGAAAAATGTATTTGATTTATGGAAGGGGTAGTCTTGGGTTAATGAGGTGTGTGTCAATAGCTGCACATTAGTAGGAAGTCAAGTTTTAGGTATTATTCTTACAGCTTTAGCCGTGGGAAACATGACTAGGAAAACAATATGGTAAAAATTACGAGTCTCATCCATGCATAAACGTATAGCTAGAATGCTTTAAAATACAAATGCTTTTATTGCTTTACCAGGTGGTTTTGGTACCTTGGAAGAAAATTTTCAAATTGCCTCTTGGACCCAACTGAATATCCACAAAAAAACTCATAGGTTTGTTGAACGTTAATAACTATTTTGATTGTTTACTCTGTTTTTTTGATCAAGCTGTGGAAATTACCTCTTGGACCTAACTGAATATCCTCATTTCTGCTACCATTGCAGATGAATTGATTGACAAATTACAGGCAATTACCTACGAACTTGACCCAGCAATAACTCGAATCAATTGGTTAGTGGGCCATAACAAACGAAAATTGGATCTGACACTTCATTTGTAAATTTTTCTTTGTTTTATTATTTATTAGCATCATCATTTTGGTTTATATTTGCTTAAGTGTCTTTCAGGTTTGTTTCTTTTGAATAATTAGCGTTTCAGGTAATGTCTCATCTATTTTATCTCTTTCTATTTAAACATTGAGGACAATGTTTCATCTAGTTTGGGGGGAGGATAGTAGACGTAATTTGTATTTGCATTCCAATAAAAATTCAAAAACAAAGAATAAAAGAAAGATAATAGGGTTCGACATACCTATTTTATTAAAATAGCAGAGTAAAAAGTTTATTTTTAAACTCTTGAAACACATTCTAGGTCAAATTAGATTAAGAATGGCAGAGTAAGGAGTTTTATTTCTAACTTTTGAAACGCATTTTAACTAACTTGTTGTTATTTTGTTTTATATTTCATGCATTGTTGTTTATTGCTAATAGTCTTGGTAATTCTTGTATAAAGGAATTTGCTTTTCTACCTAGGTATGATTTCAAATTTGCTTAGGTTGAGTCAATGTTTCTATTTAGGTTACTAAAGAATGACTTCCAAAATATTTTTTAGCACAATGTTAAACCTTGTGGTAAGATGGATGATTCAATTTATATAGCTAAGAGAAATCCCTTGTTTAAGTATATATTTTTCTAATCTCATATATCATTTGTGAGAAAGTGAAAAGGTTGAGAAAATAGCTTATGAACCTTTATTGATCCTTTGAATTAGTTAATTTTTGTTTAGATTGATATTATTTGAATTAAGGAATAAGTTGGTTGCATTTGTGTATAATATATTTTGGTGAGAAACTTTTGTAATGCTTCCTTGTATTCTTTAGAAAAAAATAATTAAAAAAAAAAGAAAAAGAAAAAAAGAATCAATTCAGTTTAATAAAGTCTTCATTCAATTTTAGAAAACAAATATTTTGTAAGGCAGTTTTCTCACCAAGCTATATTAGTATTATTCTCACAAGACAATTGAAGTCCTAAAGCTGGTGCATATCAAGAATGATTGATTTCTAAACAATTGATTTTCTTATCTTTGGATCAATGTTAGTTTGAATGTCTATCTTTAAAATTGACTTTTTTCTTGAGTGCATAACTGTTTTCCAACTCCATGAGAGAAATCCTAACCTTTTAAATAGTCATACACTTATGAGGATATGGAGTTGAGGCTTTTAGTTGAAGAAATTCTCAAGGCTATATCTGTTGTGGTTTGTGATAACATCATTACGACTTAGTTCACACATACACAATTTTTGGAAGTTATAATTGAAGAAACCATTATAGCAATACTGATCTTGAACTGACTTTTTGTTTGAAATACTTAGGTAGTTTTGCATATTCTATTTACGCTTGAATTGCTAGAGACTACTAATAAGCTAGCTAGGGGCTGTGATAAATACATTAAAATACATATTTGTTAAGAGATTCAGTCACCATTCAATGTCACTAATTTTAGCATTTTTGTATTTTTAACTTGAAATAAAGTGTTGTCCTTAAATTGTGATTAATCAATGTTATTTGCACAAGTTTAGGTAAAATAGACATAACTCTCAATGTAGCACTCAAAATGAAGAAATTATTAAACCTGGAGTAACATAACTTAATCTTACACAAACTTGAAGAATAGTTGAAAAGCCAAATCCAATATGTTATAGGCCAAATATTGGGATACAATAGAATTGGGTTACAACTTCTGCTCAGCTTGACCATACTCATGTATTTGGACCGTATTTCACAAAATACGTACCCAATCAATATAGTTAGTGAATCTGTTAAATACTGACTCAATTATCAACAACTCTTATATTGATGGTAAATTCCAAATCAGCCGTTATCATGGACCAAATTGTATTGCAAATGGATAAAATGGTTATTGGCCGAAATCTAACATATCTTGGGCATTTTACCTATATCTCATTGGATACTCATCCAAATTGCATGAACTGGTGGCTATGGAAAGAATAGACAAAATTCTACAACTTTCATGTTGGCTAAAAAGGCTGCATTGGTCATTTTCATTATGAAAAAGGTGCTGTAATTCGGTGAATGAGTGATTAACCTAAATTATTGAAGATTGAAGTCATATTAAACATATTTCCATTCATTGCCTATATAAAGACACTCTTAGGACGTTTTCAATACTAGACAATTCTTTCATATTTTCTTCTCTTTAACATACATTATAAGTAGGCTAAAGTTCTTGGTAAGGCTAAGAGATGAACTTTTATGTGTAATAAATTTACTTCTATACTTTGATTCTTTGTCAACAGCTACAAATGTTTGTAACTTTGTTTGTGCCTAAACTCTTATCTAATAATTTTCTATAATCCAGAAGTTATAATTCTCATATTTCATATATTTTTAGTCATGCTTTCTTTATGTGATTATTGTTGAATTATAATTGTTATTGGTTACATTGTTATACATGCTAATCTTTTACTGTAATATTGTCAATTGATATATTGTCGATCTTGGATAACATGTAAAAATAATAATTGTTTGATATTCAAGTTGATCGTTTACTGCAATATTATCAAAGTGATATATTATCTTAAATAACTTGTATAAATAAACTTGGTTTGTGTTAATGTTTGCAAAAAGTTTAGTCATATCAAATACATGTGTTATCAAATGTGCTATATTTTATATATCTTCCGATTGATTGTTTGAGATGTGAAATTTTCAATTGAGTTATAAACATTGAATTAAAGTGTAGAGTAGATTTATAAAGCATAATTGTAATTCTTAAAGCCTTACTTAAATCATCATAAGACTTTTCCCTTAATTCATAGACAATTCTATTTCATCGATTTAAACTAAATAGTTAATTTTTCTCCTTGTTACTGTTTTAATATTTTACTTTACCAACCTATTTTGGCAAAAGCTTCCTCGTGTGATCGATACCTCAATATATACTGCAATAGCCACAATACACTTTGAGTGTAAACATTATCCTTATTACATTACAGATATTATATGATCTAAAAGGGTTCAAATCCAGTCCAAAGGAGTTTAGACCGATGCTAAGGGTTAGCAAAGCTAAGGGTTATAAAAGCTAATAGTTATCACTATTAAAAGTTAATAAGTTATAAGAATTAGCGAGATCTAAAGAGTTAGAACCTTGTCTATAATGGGACAAAGACCTGAAGGTACACTAGTAATGACATAGTTACAAATAGTTGCAATAAGAGCTAAGAAATGTCATTATGCAAGCGTGTTCTCAAATACTGTGTTCCTGATCTATTTTCACCAATGCGAGTCTATCAGTGAATCCCTTTCATATAGAATAATATATGTCATATCTGTATGGTACAGATGGTTATTCTAAGCTGACCATAAGCTTAGAGCTCGTATAGGTATATGAGTATTCAGTTATGATTGAATACTAAACAGACTCATAAGGACCCCTAATAGATTTCTTATGAAACTGTAAATAGTAGGTCCTCTTGAGTTGAGTAGTATATATGATCCTTTGACCTAAGCACCACAGTTGACTTGTAGGTAATCTATCACACTTTGGTTCTACGGATGTCAAAGACTTTTCATAGTCTGACCGCTACGTGTTGCTGTGTATAGTCCGATGCTCACAGAGTCTGGTGTACGTAGATATAGGATCCATCAGCTCACATAAGTGGGTTGTATATCCGATGCTTTGAGATTATGTCTCTGAAAGTCTTACGACCGTGAGCATCAAACCCGGAAAAAGGGTTTCCCACAAAGTTGATAATATAACAAAAGAGTTTGTTTATATTGTTCATCGGGATACGAATCTGGAGACAATATTGGATGAGCACATGGGGATTTGACGATCCTGATCTATATCCCCGCTCATCTAGGGTATAAGTGAAGAAGGATTATACGTATATGTTTTAACCTCAGCTTGTATGATCTAACATGCTGATTTCCAATATCCATAACGTGTGCGTGAGACATCAATCATGGACTCATGGAATAGTTCTATTTGATGAATCAGGCGTGGACTTAGGAGTCTCACAATATAAAGTATACTCATTGTGCACTGGGACAGCATACTGGATTGAATAGCTTAATCTAGTAAAATCTAACAAAATTGAATATTTGTTTTAGGAACTCTCGAGATGCATGCGTGTTAATACTTAAGTGTTAAGTAAAATTAATTGGATAACAATTATTGTTGATTAATTAAATGGTAACACGTGGCGCGTAATGAGTCATCGGTTAAGTTAACTCGTGTATGGATTTGATGGGACTTACATTAGGTTAAATGAGGGTATTTTAGTAATTTTATATATATGATTATTTAAGAGTTAAATGATCAAGATATTTAATATTATAATATATTAAATAATATGAATAACTCAACAATAGTTAAAAGTTAACCTAGGTTAAGTTAATAATTATTTAATTATTATATTATATTAAAATAAATATATCAGATATTTAACCAAGGTTGTTGGACAAGCTTGGTTAACCTAACTATGGTAAAATGTTAACCATCGTTAAGTTAATAATACATTATTATATTTAAATGGAAAAATATCTAACCTTACCATGGTTAGGTTATATGAATAGTGTATCTATATATGTGAAAATTGAAACAAAACAATCGGAAAAAAAAAATTTGCATTTAGGTGGCCGGCCATTGGAGAGCAAAATAAAAGAGGAAATATTTTCTTCATTTCCAAGTGTAAGAGTTACACTTCATAATTCATCTTGTTCTTTAATTAAAATAAGCCACCATTAGCAAAAAGTTCAAGAGTTGAGCTAATTGATTAAAGGTTAATTTAGTTTAAGGAGTTAACCATTATTGGATTGAACTATTGTCTAGCTGATTAAGCCCACTACAATGATCACTAGAACTGCCAACGGGTTGCATTTCGGGCGGATTCCCGGTGTTTTAGTCCAAAAGGCTTCAAAGGTAAAGATCTCAATTTGTTTTTAATTTGATTAAATGCTTAAATATGTTCATAATATTGTTTAAATGCTTCCATTGCGTATTTGTTGCATATATGTATGTATGTGATGCGTGTATATTGATTATGCACACTTAGACCACATGTATGCACCCTATAATAATCGGCACCAACATTAATAACTTATAACTAGCCTTTTTATATATTGTTCTTGCATTCTCTATCTCAAATGGCATAACATTGTAGCAATATATTCCTTGCATTCTCATTTTCTCCCTCAAACATCCTTATCTGATTGTACCTAAATAACACATCTATGAAGCGGAGAAGTATATGATTAGTAGTGGAATCCACCAGCTGGTCAATCTTTAGCAATGGGAAACTATCTATAGGGCATACTTTGTTTAAGTTCATAAAGTTTACACATATGTATTATTTCCTGCTCGCTTGTTTTACCATCACAATTTTTTAGCCATTCTAAATAATTAATTTCTTAGATAAAACCAACTGACAACAGCTTCTTGAGCTCAACTGCCACAACCTCATTCCTCTTTTAATTAAAGATTTTTCTCTTCTATTTTATAGGTTTGCATATCAAGTTTGTAGTGAGTCGATAAGAGATAAGGAATGGGTCTATCTCTTACATGTCCTAGTGGATTAATGTGAAGATATTTAAGTACTTCCATAAAAAATAAAAAATAAAAAGCTAAGCCTTCTTTGATCTTGGGATCTAATGTGGATCAAATTTTGCCACCTTCTCGGATAGTTCTCCTTTATGTATATATTTAACAAATATTCCCTTGGTTCTTATAGTTTTAACTTATCTTCCTTTTAAGGGTCTATTATGGTTATGCAAAACTTTATCTTAATTAATGTCACATAACAATTTCTTACCATCTTCTAATCCCCATAAATCACTCCAACTCCGTTCCTAATTAGGAACGTAGCTTGAGTTAATGAATTGACATATTTTTATTGGAATTTTTAAAAAGGCCATATTATAATAATCTTGTTTAATTATGGAAACTTGAAAAATGTGAAACTGGCCAGCATAGTTCTCATATATGGTTTCTTACTTAATGATACAGGGAAAGTCACTACCCCTAAAGGCATTATACAGCCATCCCGAACCTATATAAAGGAGTTTGAGTCCTCTCAACCAAACCTTTTATGTCGAGCTCATCAAGCACCAGTCTAGTGATAATATCCATTAAGCTCCCCAAGTTGATGCATATGTGATTAATCTAGATCCTAGTTACATGCATTGTAACTACCAAGGTGTTATAATAAGGGTAACTAAGTCCTTTTACATCCTCAGTATAAATCATTATGATCACTTGAATCTTAGTTTTTTAAGACGTGAGCATAAAGCACATCACCTTATGCCTAACTATGGAATACTGATAATAATTATTCCTCTACTATTCGAATCTCCCACCAGCATTAATCCATAGGATATTATCTTGGTAATTTTAGTACAAAGAAATATTTTTCTCAATTACTGGCCTTTAAGGCATGCAGTTTCAAAATCGGCTCAAAATCCTTAAGGTATCAATTCCTTATTAGTCAATTGACTTGATTTTTTAAACTAGCCCTTTATCTTGCAGCCATGGTCTTAATGGAAATTACATTTTTTTTCTTGTTTCATTAAGATGTTGGAGTTCAAATGATAGTTTTTAGCTTGTTAAGCATCATTGTACCTTTGATCACCCTAAAGATAATATCCAAGTGAACTTTAAGAGGAATATAGGTATCCTTATTTCAAATCTGAGAAACTTTTGGGATAAATCTCCTCGGCTTATTACCCTTACCCCTCATCATCTTGAGATTTCTCACCTTCAGAATATTTTCAAGGTAAGGTGGATTTCTCTCCCTTCTCCCTCAGTAATTTCTCCTATCAAAGGATTTTCTTACAGTCTCTCTCTTTCTTGTTTTACCCCGGCGATCTATAATTATCAACCTTTTCCCATTCTCTTTCTCTTCTAACCTTATGTAATATAGGGCTTGCTTATAGGTGTTTGCTTAACCGAAAATATGGTTCTTAATGAGAAAATACCAAAACCTATTCAATTGTAGCCCTTCCTTTAACCCTTTCAAGGTAATAAGGAAATCAAAGGCCCATATAATCTTTTCAAAGTAATACAATCCCCAATAGCTTGATAACAATGTTTGCATAGTGATTCGCGTTAATTATTCTATGGTACATAAGGAGGGAAGCATCTTAATGAACCTCAAAAGCTTCAAATCCCTAAGCTCGTTTATCAAATGGGACTTTCGATCTAGAATGCACTACACTCAAATTCATTGTTGTCTTCTTTTGTCCATTTGACATGTATTACCCTTCAAAGACATGCTCCCAGACTTTCCTTATCGTCTTACCTTCCCTCAATCTCTTTATTTTTCCATCAAGAGTCAATGAGTATTATTCTCGTCTAAGTTGGCTACTTTGATAGCCTCTACTCTAGCCTCGGAGAGGCTAGAATCTTATACCTAAGATTGAGTAGGTAGTATCTCATTTGCTTCTCTTCTTAAGTATATTATGCATTTCTCTGCTGATTTCTCATAGATTTTATGTTAAGTCTCTAGGACTTCCTCCAACAACTTTCTTATTCTCTTTATCTCTTATAGCTTCCTCTAGTTCTATTTTATTCTGTCATAACTTCTTCTCTATATTCTCTTTCCACCTTGAATCATCCTCTTATTCTAAGCTCTATAAATTCTCTAATTTGAGGATTTAAACTTCTTTTTATTAAAGCTCTCTTATTCTGTAGCTTTTTTTCGTATTTTCCACAAATAAGGCCAAATTGTTGACTTAAGTTCTCAGTTGAAATAAAAGAGATGTCAACCAATGATGCGATATTTCTATATCTTAAAATGAAGTGCAAGCATACCTATCATATGCAAGTAATAAATTGACAAAAGAGTTGGATGTCGTACCCACATGGATAATTTCTACTCTTTTCCAAGTACTGAAATTATGTTTTTCTAATAATTATTCAAAAAAATAAAAATTTAAGAATGAATTTGAAAAATACAAAAGCAAGAACACAACGTAAAGAGTTATGGAAGATGGCACTATAGAGAAAACCTAGGGTTAATACCATCCCTCAAAATGCTTTCCAATGATTAAGCTTTTAATATTTAAATCTCTTAGTTCTTGTTATTAATCAAGACACTAATGCATTCATAAGCCTCTCCCAAGGTCATGCAGGTATACCTTAATTTACCAAATACCTATATTCATATGATACTTATAATAAATTAAGATTAATTAAGAACAAGTCTTATTGATCATACTTGCCAATTAGGTATATTTTTGTCCTAATTTGAAACTTGCAAATGTAACATTGAATGTTACTCTACAATCATGCATCAAATTACCTAGGTCTAAATATAATGATTCATCTTTTGCGTTTAGCAAAATATTACCAATTTATTCACCACATATTGGCCAAATATATTGAAGCATTACGAATTAGCAATTTGAATAACAACGAACTAAGTTTATTAAATATTAAAAAGATATGGCAATTAAGCACACATATTGAGTTTAAGTATAACCCTAGAAAGACAATTTAGTTCATAGCTACAAGAAAACAGTGACAAAAATAATAAGAAAATATGATACAATTAATAGCAAACCGATATAGACATTAAATTACTCTTGATTGCGCTGCCTAAGACATTTTTAATGCCAAAGAATGCCCTGAATTTCTCTCTATGGTTGCTTTAATTAAGCTCTAATTGCTCTCTAAGACTTGTGTTGTATGTCTCTTGAGTATCTTGTGTCTTCTTGTATGTTCTTTAAAGGCTGGGGACAAATGGCCTTTTATAGGGATAAATTTGAGCTTAAAACCCTCAATTCTTGTCAGGTTAGGAATCATGCTATCATTGGGGCGCTATTATGCTATCGCTGGGGCTCTCCATTCAAGAGCTGGAATTGCTGGAGTGATAAAGACATAGCGTTGGGGTGCTCGGCTGTTGCTGGTGCAATGGCTAGTTAATGCTAGAGCGAAAATGCACGTCTTATTCATGTCTTAATTCTGATTTTCTTATTTTGTTCAAGGTCTCAACGCTAGAGCGAAAACTCTTGTAGCATTGAGGTGATAGATGCATATTTTGAATATTTTTTCATTTTAGTTCCTACTTTAAATTTTAATCCAGTTCCTATAAATGAATAATAATGCACATGATTAGACATTTATTCTTATAAAATAATAAAATATCAAAATAAAAACATAAAAAAATATATATGACAAATATATCCCTATAAATAAACCAAAAGTTGAAATTTGGGAAATAATGCCTTCTTATGCAAAATGAGTGCCACGATGATAGTCTCTTAGATCGAATTCTCTTGATTTTCTTTCTAATGTGCGATTTCTAGTTAAGTGTAAGTGTATGCTATTGTCCCAAAGTAATATGAGAATTTGAGTCCAAGTATCGATCCCAAGAATACTTATTTAATCTAATTCTGTTAATCAAATACTACAATTAATCCTACTTAACTTTTATTCAAAAAAATCTAAAGTTGAATGTTTTCAAATTAATCTAAATTAAAGAAAACAAAACCTAATCTTAATCAAAAAGCAAACAAGAGTTTAAATTCACCAATGAAAAAATTCTTGGGTTTTGACTTATCCCCTAATTTTTTATTGAACCTATTAATATGTTAGTTAATCCCTTAATAATAAATTATTGGCTAGAATGCGAATATCATTATAAGTCTCTGTCGATGGTTAAATAACTATATCTCACCTAACAATTACCTATATGTCTACAGTAATCAGAATAATGTGAAATTTATTAAGAATAAGTCTAATAAAGTCATACATGTCATCTAGGTATATATATCTATTCTACATGAAACTCATAATTGTTACCCAATGATCATGTATCAATCCTAGGCTAAACACATAAATTCTTTTTTTGAGTTCATTATAGCTCTTTGTACAATCACTATATTAGCCAGATATAAATAATTATTAAACACAAGATCAATTTAATTTTATTGAGTTCATAAACTAAGTGAATTAATAATATCCAACTGTATATTAGGTTCAGAATTCTAACCCTAGATCAAAAGAATTTAGTTCATAATAAATCTAAGAGTATCACAATCATGAATTAAAGACATAATTAATAAAGACATCAAGTAGAGAAAATAAAAATAATAACAGAAGTTGATGCCCCTAGAATCGCTTCTTCTTCTTCTCCTTTGCTTGTTATGCAGTCCTTGCTTTTAATCTTCAATCTTCTTATTTTAATCTCTCTTGAAAGATATTTTATGTTTGCTCTGATATTTTGGATGTTGCCCCCTTTGTTGGCCGTGACAAAATGGTCTTTTTATAGGCCTTCATAACCTTAGAGCCTTCTAAATTCGAGTCTAAGTCGTATTAAGAGTTTAGAAAACTTTCACTTTTAGTCACATGTGCACCATAATGCTGGTTGATAGATGTCGCAACGCGAAGTTCAGACTTGGAAAAAGTTGATGAAGTTCTTCTTTGTGGGCGTCGCGGCGCTCAACTTTTTCCCTCGAGTACTGCAATGCTTAGACTTGGGAAACAATCCACCTTTATCTTGCTTAGGTGCCACGACGATAGGTGTGGAGCACTATGATGCTATGGTCTCTGTCTCTAGCACCTCGATGCTCAAGGCCATTTTCTTTAATTTCTTATCTTTTTGTCCAATTTCCTAAAATCTTCATGCTGTGGTGTTGAAAACCTATAATTTATCAATAAACTCAATAAATAGCCAATAATAAATTATTTAAAAGTAAAATCTAAGTTTGAGAAGATAGAAATAATAGTTTATATAAGCCCTTATCACTTTCCTATACTCCTATATATAATTAGTACAACTATGTTGAGGTGATTTTGGCTATGATCTCTAATGCTTGAGTTAGCATCTAACAATAACCCTCAAATGCCTTAGTTAGAGTATTGTTTTAAGAACGGTAGTATAATTAAAGTTTATAATTTTCTTTCTTACCTTTTTTCTAGTAACTTTGTCTCTTACCTCGCGAGAAACCTTTTAAGCCCCCTTTTATAAGACCTTCTAGTCGGTCGGTTTGAACCCCTATTCTGAGCCTTGGGGTCATTATTTAAGGGTGTGTTGTGGTACATGTCCATGTCTTTAAGGAACATAGGAGTAATGCTGCCTCTCCCTATGTTTTTAAGAAATCATTGGTTTTTTGTTAGTCTTTTTTGTTCTTAGTTTCCTTCAATCCACTTCTCAATCAAGCTTTTCATCTGTGTTGTACTCAAGTTTACTAAGTCATATTCTTGGATCTGGAATAATGTTTGTGGTCATACCTTAGGCTTGATTGCTATCCTCAAATCTTTATATGTTATGTCAATACCAATATGTAACTCTACTTTAGGTCGTCAGGTCGTAAGGTTACTCTTAGGTCATCCTAACACTCTGAACTTTTGAACTCTAGGTGAAATCTAAGAGCAACATAACTTTCATACTCTATTTATTATTATATTAAGAGTAAATTTTATTATGTTCCTTGTTAACTTTTTTTAAATCAATTAATTTCCTCGTAATAAAATTTAACTAATAATCATATCATCACTAAGGAATCAATATATCTATCATTTTTTAATGACTCCTATAAATGTAATTATATTAATTAGTGAAATAAAATCATCTTCCTTCTTTTTACTAAGTAAAATGCCAAGCCAAAGGTTTAAGGTTTTGTAACAATCTAGAACCAAAATCTAAACCTCCCAAATGCATGCATAGGCCAATTGCTAACATAAATATTCAATGACACTTGGGGAAGTGATGTGCAATTTCTAGCTAAGCGCAAGCGAATGATAAACGTAAATTATATCTATTATTTGTACTCCCTTAACTTGATTAATTGCTCATCTAAATAAGAATATTAGATGTTTTATATGTTTTCTTGTTATTTTATAGGTTTGGAGTCAATATATCTATCTTTTTTATGACTCATATAGATGTAATTATATCAATTAGTGAAATAAAATTATCCTCCTTCTTTTGACTAAGTAAAATGCCAAGCCAAAGGTTTAAGGTTTGTAACAATCTGGAACCAAAATCTAAACCTCCTAAATGCATGTATAGGCCAATTGCCAACATCAATATTCAATGACACTTGGGGAAGTGATGTGCAATTTATAACTAAGCACAAGTGCGTGATAAGCATAAATTATATATATTATTTTTACTCCGTTAACTAGATTAATTGCTTATCTTAATAACAATATTAGTCTTTTTATATGTTTTAATGTTATTTTATAAGTTTGGAGTCAATAGAGTAAATGAGGATGAAAATCTAAAGAAAACAAGGCAAAACATCAAAATTGCTACAGTAATATATTACAATGAACACCTACAACCCCAGCGGTGCAATTTTTCTTGAAATAAACAGAAATACAACTTCAAGACCTTAATCAATCCCTATATAAAGGTCACTCATTTCAGACCTAAAGAACCCACAACTTAAGGCTCTTAGAGCTACAACATATAGAAAAAGAGCAATTTTATAGAGAGAAGTAAGAAGAATTCAAGGAAACAAGAAATTATTGGTGAATCTTTGGCGGGTCAACCAACCACGAATTGACATTTATATTGGTTTGCTTTTGGTTGTATTATGTTTATTTTATTTTTTAGGCATGCTCTTGTTATCATGAGCTAAATTTCTTCTATGGTTATTATTGGAACTTAATATGTGTACTTACTTCTTGGATTCTTTTAATATTTGTTTGAATTCAATTCTCTATTATTCAAATTATTTATTCTTAATGCTTCATTATATCTGTCAATATTATGATTGAATTGGTAATACTTTGATAAACTCAGAACAGGCATCTCTATATTTAGACCTAGAAAATTTGATGCATGATTGTAGAGTAACATATAAGTTAGATATACAAGTTTCAAATTAGGATAAAAATATACCTAATTAACATGTATGGTCAATAAGACTTGTTCTTAATAAATCTTAATTTATTACAAGTACCATAGGAATATAGGTATTGTTGAATTTAGTATGTGATGTATAGAGGTACGTATAATTTTAAAAATTATAAATACGCAGCAAAAGTATTACATACATGTTATATTCAATATAGCATACTCAAACACATATATCTCATATATGTTCATATGTATCATACAAATAAATGGCAAGTAAATAACCTACCTAGTTTTGAAGGTAGCTTTCAAATTCTTTAAGAACTTCAACCTTCAATTGTTGAGCTCACCTTGAAATGCCTTGTTGCACAATTCTAGTTCATAACTGAAACAGGTGGGATTGTGAATCTAGAATAACAACCACAAATTTTCAGCAATTGGTGTTTTAACTCTTAAAACAATTTTAGTTTATATGTATTATTTCTTGCAAGAGATGAGAAGAATTAATATATCTAGACTTTGTTCCCTCACAACCCTTTGCTTAGAACTTTGATATGACTTAGCCAAATTCTCTCAACTCTTTGAAAGCCTTTTGCAAATTCTCTCTACTCTCTCTTTTTTTCCACACCCACCGAATAATCACACCTATCTATCTCAAAAATGAACTCTTCCCTTTATTTTGTGTAAATGATGCTCATCAAAGTACTCCACCACCACTCACACTTGTTGGCCATTTCATTCAATTATTTTCATGTCCTACCATTTAATAAAAAAGAGATAATTGATCATTATCAACCAATTTCTCCCCCCTCCTCCTCTTTAGATGGCCGACCAACACATTTCTATATGCCAAGAAATAATGCACCTTGTAATATTATAAGTTACAAATGTCCTATTATTAAGAATTTATCAAATTATTAAAGAATTAATGGCAAACATCACTTATAGCATTATATAAGTGCTAGCTACACTTTTATAAAATAATAAGTATTAAATATACATATATATATATATATAATGTGTATAATATATATTATTTATTCAAGAACTAATTTTTGAATAATAACTTTTTACCATATAAGTATTTACTAGTAAGGTAAATTGATGAATACATGGTAAAATCATTCATGAAGTAAGATTGTGTCATTTGTCAATTTCTTATTAGTTAACAACTCTTGTCAACTAATGATGTATTTTATATTTAAGTTTTGACAAGTGCATAACATAAGGAACCTGAAACATATTTTTACTTTGCTGGAATTTCTTGGACTAAATTGTTCAATCCAATTTGCTACCCCAGTGCACAATGAGTACACTTCATATTATGAGACTCTCTAGGTCAATGCCCAGTTTGTCATATGAAACTCTTCCATACGTCCATGAACAATGTCCCACACACACATGTTACGATATTACAAAATGGAGCATTATACCATACAAGTTGAGGTTATAACATATTTGTATAATCCTTCCATCATAGATATCCTAGAAGAGCGAAGATATAGATCAACACCGTCGAGTCTCCACACGCCCAACCATAAATTTATCTCTAGATTTGTATCTCAATAAATAATATCCGTAAACACTTTAATGATATTATTTATCCCTATGATTAAACTATTTTCTTAGGAATTTCTGCTTATGGCCATAAGCCTTTTTGAAATACAATCTTGGAGCATCAAGATATAATACTTACCCAGATGAGCTGATGGATCCTATATCTATGCACACCAGACTCCATGAGCATTGAACCATACCCAGTGACACCCAGCGGTCAGACCATGAAAGGTATCTGACATGTGTGAAACCAAAGTATGGTGGATCACTCACAAGTCCACTGTGGCACTCAGGTCTAAAGATCGCGAATACTACTCAACTCAAAAGACCCTATATTGATGGCTTTATAGGATATCTATTGGAGGTCTTTGTGAGTCTGTTCAATATTCAATCCTTATTGAATATTTGTATCTCTATACGAGCTTCCACTAAACTCATAGTCTGCCAAGACTAACCATCTAGACCATTTAGATATAGACATACACCGATCTATATATTATAAGGTCTTCACTAACAAACTCGCATCAGTAAAGATAAATCAGAAACATAGAGTTTGAGAACATACTAACATAACAATATTTTCTAGCATCATTTGCAACTCTTTTGCAACTATGTTATTACTAATATATTCTCAGGTCTTTGTCTCATTTCAGACAATGCTCTAACTCTTTAGATTTCACTAACTCTTATAACCTGGTTACTCTTATCAATGCTAACTTTTAGCATTTATAACTTTCAGTATTGCTAATTCTTAGCACTTATCTAAACTCCTTTAGATTAGATTTGAACTATTTCAGATCATACATGTCTAAAATGTTACAAGCATCTTACGATATATATATATATAGAGAGAGAGAGAGTATAATTAGTGAAATAATGAAATGATAATAGTATAAACATAAAACAAATATTTATACATAAAATGGATGGCACGTAAGCACAAATCCCAACAGGTATTTGGTAACTTAAGATATACTTGCATGACCTTAGGAGATGCTTGTGAATATATAGTGTCTTGACTAATAATAAGAATTGAGAGATATAAATATTAAAAGATTAAATCTTTAGATTACATATTGAAGGATAGTAATTAATCCTAGGCTTTCTCTATATTGCTATCTTCTTATTTATTTAAATTATGTCATTTATTTTTTGTAATTTATTTAATTTATTTAAATACTTGTAATTTGAAGATTTATTTTTCTAGATAATTACTTGAAAAATACAATTTTAGTACTTGGTAGAAAATAAAGATTATCCATGTAGGTTCGACATCCGACTTTATAAGTCCTTTTATTACTTGTTACGATAGCGTATACTTGCACTTAATTTTGTGCTTAGAATACACACAACAGTGCACGTTGTCGTAAATAAGTAATATAAAATGAGTAGAGTATCCTTCCCACAAGGAATTGTTGTTATTGTTTATACTAAGTACTATAATTATGTCTCCTTACTTTTATTCAAACAAATGAAAATCAAAATATAGTAATCTAATCTAATAAATAGAAAACTAATAATCAAGATAAGACTAAAGATAATAAGTGATCATCACCAATAATAGATAAAACCTAGGATTATAATTATCCCTCGACATGTTACTTGAACTAGTTAATCTTTTCTTAAGTCAATCCTTTAATATGAGTTATTAGCTAGATCCCTAATATCATCACAAGCCTCTGTCAATGGACGAGAACTATATCTTACCCTAATAATGATCTATATATCTATGGTAATTAGAATAGAATAAGATTCATTAAGAACTGATCAATTACTACCATATATGTTATGTAGGTATATGTCTATCCCACATAAAACTCAAAGTTGTCACCTTATGATCATATATCAAATTATTTAAGGCCAACTCCTAAATTCATTTGTCAAGTTTATTAAGGTTGCCACAACAATCTAATTAGTGATCAAGTACCAAGAAAGCAGTAAGCATAGAATAATTAAACAATTCTATTATTGTGTTCATGAAAATAAGAAAAAAATTTAAATTCAATCATATATTAAGTTCAAAGTTGTAACCTTAGAATAAAAACTTAGGTTATGGTAAAATAAAGAATTTTAGAGCTTATCAAGAATAACACCATAAAAATCATAAAAAACTATAAAGACAAAAATTAAAGAGACAAAACTAATTTTCTACAGTCTTTAATCTTCTAGTCTTCTTAATCCTCCAAAAATTGCTCTTTCTCTCTATTCTTCTCTCTTTTCTTTATTTTTCAAAATAAGTTTTTTGGTCTTCTATATATATGTTTATATCTTTAAATTAGAGTAAAACATTAAATACAAGTCAAAATAGGATATTATTCGCATGGTTACAGTTTATGAGTATTGTTCACATGCATGTTCACGTGTTATTGTTCATTCAGTGCTACGACGCTGAAGACATGCAACGCTGGCACAGTATCAAATCATTGTAGTAAAAGTACTATAGTAATTTGATGTTTTTGGTTTTTTTTAATTTTTATTCTTATTTGTTTCATTGATTCTAAACTTACAAAATAACAATAAATTATATAAAAAGTAAAATAATTTTAATTTCAATGAACAAATATTAAATTTGTAAGATGAAAACCTTTATAAAAAAAAGTGTATTATCTTACAACTTTTGCATCTTAGGAGGAGCTAAAGGTTACAACTTTTGCATCTTACGGAGGAGCTAAAGGTCTGTTGCCCAGCAATTGTAATTTTGCTACTTTATTGCCAGATGGAAACCCTGAGGGCTTTCCTTATTCGTGGTGGAAATTCTGTCTCCATTCCGCAGATGGGAAGAGATGATATAAATATAATATAGGTCACAACAACGTAATTAAAGAGAATATATTATGTTATCTTATATCGTCTAGCAGAATGGACAAAAGCGCTTGATAAGTGGAAATATATATTAGGAAAACGAAAAAGCTCGTTGACGAGGCAAAATGATGAGATGGTATCTAAATTATGTGGTGACATGAATCTAATCTCTATTCTTTCACTAGCTATGAATAGAGTACTGATACTTAGTATCCCATTGGTGCATGAACAATATTATCTTACAAAGGAAAAGAGGTCTAACATGAAGAAAAGAGTGGTAGCTTTGATAGCCAAGGATGACTTGCCCAATCCCTCTATGTGGTTTCAAAATGCTTATGAAATGATTTAATTAACGGTACTAAGCAGTCACCTTGGCTAACTTGACACATTCTTTTCTCTAATGCTAGGCCTTCTCTTCTTCGCCAAGCAGCTAAGCCTTCGCATATTGGTGCTTAGGAGAATTGTTGATAATAAATTGAAGAGAAGTCTTACATGAAGTAAGAGTCTTGTTTGATAGCCAAGTGTCACGTCCCACATCGAATAAAAATTGGGTGGATCTTGGGTATATAAGGGTGGATATGCAACATTACCTAACAGGCTAGTCTTTTGGGTCAATGGCAAGCGCCCAGCCCGTGACAAGTGGTATCAGAGCAGACCTAAATTCTCATTCGTATGTGGGCCCTTAAAATCGCTCCAATAAAGATTGCCACATGGGATGTAAGTCCCCTATGTCTCTAGGGGATGGGCAATACGGGCCAAGTGGGCCCTAAAAATCCTGTGTCTTGAGCCCCAATAGAGATTGTCACGTGGGTAGTGGGTCCCTTATCCTGGGGGGATGGGCAATACGGGCCAGATTGGTCCTTGAGTTTGAGCCACACCGTGACGAAAGCGTCACGTGATTGGGTGAAGGAGAATGTCACGTCCCACATGGAATAGGAATTGGGTGGATCTTGGGTATACAAGGGTGGGTATGCAGCATTACCTAACAGGCTAGTCTTTTGGGTCAATGGCAAGCGCCCGGCCCGTGACACAAGGATGGCTTGCCTGCTAGTTTTTCGAGTGTGAATATTAAAGCTGCTACCTCAAACTCTTGGTTTCGTTGTCAGCAGGCAGTCTCCTTGGCTAAAGCCGACAGGCTCTTCTCTTTCATGCTTGGCTAGCTTTCTCTTCTTCCTCAAACTGATCGTCCCCATTTTACACTTTATGTGAGGTGGGGAGAACTTTTTTTTGACATAAAGATTTCATTTCATAAAACATTAGAACATACAGAGAGTTTAGGATGAAGCATCCTCCACTTAGATAGTAGACTTTATAATTAAAACAGCTCTTTTGGTTAGGGTATATTATATATCACAATATATTTTACTGCCAAAAATAATAATTAGAGCAAGATTTACAAATAATCTATTGCAATACACTTTTGAAACGAGCCTATAACATTCTGATGAAGTCCAGGGAGGAATTTTTTGTGCACTGAAGGTGTTATTCAAGCAAACCGCAGATTTCTTGCACAGTAATTCGAGTTTAATGGGAGAACCTCCGCCGCTCTTTCTTTGACCCTCCATCACCATTTTTTGCCTTCTTTCTGGTATTGTAATGGAAGATTACAAAAAAAATTACTGTAACACCATATATTTATTATATCCAGACCATAAAGTCACAAATCTAGGGAGTAGCCATCACAAAATACAATAAAAACTAAAACCCACCTAAGAACAAAGTTTAGATGAAGGAAATCTATCATAGATAGAAATCTAGATGGAAAAAACTCATACTAGATTTGGATGAGAATTTATTTTCCTTACAGAGGGAAAGCAGCAAAAAATAAATAAAAAATAGAAGAAACATCTTTTGCTGAAGAGACAACTCAAGAGTTGCTCTCTCTGACGGACGAAAGAGAGCAAATAAAATGAAAGCTTTTTGAGTTTGTAAAAATAAGAGAAAGAGAGAGAACTTCCGAGAGACAATCTAGCCGTAGTGAGCTTTTCAATGAGATGGAGGAGAGCTTAATGATCCCCTATGTATATAAATGTTTATTGAAACTACTTGTATTCATTAAACAGAATCGTTAATACATGAGAGTATTGAAATAGGGAAGTTCTTAAGCCAGGTTAGAGTTTTTCCTTCTCTCAGAGCCAACCTAGCTACATTGTAAGCTCTAACATTCAAATCTCTAGGGACATACACCACCCGGAAACTTTCTGTAAGTTGCAGCTCATGTTGGACCTCGGTTATCACCCAATGAATCTCTTTCATTGAAACAATTGTACCCTCTATCAGCCCCACCACGTTTTTTGAATCCGTCTCAATCATACACGAGAGAAAACCTTATTATGTTGCCACCTGAAGGCCAAGATGTATTGCTTTCAGCTTATGATTTCTCGACATCTCCGTTTGTTGTGCCATATTTCATAGGAGTAGCTACTAGCCTACTACTGCCCCTTTCTCAGTTGTGACTACCACACCAATTCCCATTTTCTTGCTTAATTCATATACTGATGCATCCATATTCACTCTAAAACCAGCTATGAATTCCCTTTCTTTGCTCAATCCATTATCAAACATTCCACCCCCCATAGTCTTTGCTCTGAATATTGATCAATGATTCAGTTTGGCAAGGATCGATGCAGGGTTCTCAGTATTTCCTTCAAGTAAAGCTTTATTTCTGGATAGCCAGCAAGACTAGAGTGTTGCTGCAAACATCTCCACATTGTAGTCACCCTTTTGGCCAGCCACTGATGTAAACATTTTCATATATCTTGATAGTGTTGCGCCAAAAGCGTTAAAACAACAGCTAGCACTGTTACCAATCGTTATGCAGAATACAATTTTTGAATAATCGAAACACAACTAATATTGCTAGCAATAGAATATAATACCACAATGATGCAACTAGTCATCCAACACAATATATAAAAATAGAAATAACACCAAATTTAATGAGGTTCGGTAATGTTACCTACGTCCTCGGTTGCTGCTGGAACAAATCTACTATCTTCAAGAGAAATTACAAAGTTTTTGGACCACAATACAAATTCCTAAACTATTGGGTCAAACTGCAAATAGTAGGGTCAATACTATAATTATCCAAAAAGTAGGGCATTACTACAAATTCCCAAAAAATAAAGGAAAAAATTAAACTCTTATAAACTTCAAGGATTTAAATGTAAAATCTTTGAATAATGAAGTTCTCATAAAGAAATCTTACAAATTGAGGGGGGAGAAAAACATTATTCAAAAGGTACAATAAATAACAAATAGGGCCTCATCTTATATAAACCCAACCAAGCCATCCCCATGTCATCTCTTACCAATGTGGGATTGGCTCAATTTGGCATATAAGTCAATTTCAACAAATCTCCACCTTGGCGAATATGTCAATTCTTTACAAAGCTTCATTTTCTTTTCCAAAATTCTTTATCCAAATGTAACGTCTCTAAATTTGTACCCAATGGCGCTATCAAACTCTAACTATACTAATCAAGTGCAAACAATGGCTAAACTTAATCGCTGTCACTACCTTAGTCAACATATCTGTGAGATTCTCGACAGTCCCAATCTTCTAAAATAATATTCTTCCTTCACTAATGATCTCTCGTACAAAATGATACTGAACATCAATATGCTTCGTTCGAACATGGTACATTGGATTCTTCGCTAAATGAATAGCACTTTGATTGCCAGAATAAACAGGAATCTTCTTCTGACCAATTCCTAACTCATTCAATAATCCCTGTAACAAAATAGCTTCATTCACTGCCTCTGTAACTACCATGTACTTTGCCTCTGTAGTAGGCAAAGCAACTGTAGACTGTAAAGTAGACTTTTAACTCACAGGTGCTCTCGCAAGAGTAAACACATAACCGGTTGTTGACCCGCATTTATCCAAATTACCAGCATAAACAGAATTAACATAACCAATAGCACATTGATCATGTTTATCATCTCTCTAAAAGACTAAGCCAACATCTACTGTCTTCAGTAAATACTGTAGAATCTATTTCTCAACCTGCCAATATCCTTTATCAGGATTATGCATATAGCTACTCACGACTCCAACTATATGTAAAATGTCGGATCTAGTACACACCATAGCATACATTAGGCTACCAACTACATTAGCATATAGAACTCAAGACATATACTCTCAATCCTCATTTGAACTAGGAGATAAAGATTCACTAATTTTCATATGAGGAGCAAGTGGGGTACTTACAAGTTTTGACTCCTCTAAAATGTCAAAACGTTGTAATACCTTCTTTAAATATTTCTTTTGAGTTAAACAAATTTTTCCTCCTTCTCTGTCTTTACTAATCTTTATACCTAGTATCTTTCTAGCTTCACCCAAATCGTTCATCTCAAACTCTCGATTCAACTGATTTTCAATTTTCCAATTTCTTCGACATTCGTTGAAGCTATCAACATGTCATCGATATACAAAAGTAGATAAATAAAAGAACCATCTTGCAGCCTCTAAAAATACACACAATGATAAAATTTTCTTTTTGTATACCTATGACCCATCATAAACCAATCAAACTACTTATACTACTGTCTTGGTAATTGTTTCAAACCATAAAGCGATAATTCCTTACTAGCAACTTTGAATCCTTCTGACTGAGTCATATAGATTTACTTTCCCAAGTCACCATATAAAAATGTAGTTTTTACATCGAGTTGAACTAGTTACATATTTAACTAAGCTACTAAGGCCAATAAAATTCTATTGAAAGAATGCTTCACAATTGGGGAAAATACCTTATTGTAGTCAATTCCTTTCCTCTATGCATAGCCTTTAGCCACCAACTTTGCCTTGTAGCAGACATTTTTCTTGTTAAAAAATCCATCTCTCTTTATATATATCCATTAGCACCCAATTACCTTCTTACCCTTTGATAGTTGAGCTAGCGCCCAAGTTTCATTCTTCTGAAGAGACTGCATCTCTTCCTCTATAGCTGTCTTCCACTGATAAACTTTAGAATAGTTGACTACCTCTCTATAAGTGGAAGGAACATCATCATCCATAACTAGTAATGCATAGGCCACCATATCAACAAATCGAGTAGGTCTCCGAATCTCACATCTTGACCTATTTACTGCAATAGATTCTTGTTGCTGTTGAGGTTCCTGAGTAGAACCTTCTCCATCATCTCCTAAAATTACCTCTGTCATAGAAGTACCATTATTTGTCTCTACAGATCTAACGGGGTTCAATGTAGTTATTTCTAACTCCACCTGCTGTTGAGTACGCTCCACTTGTTGCGGAGTACTATTCATTATTGTCTAGTTTTCTGATTTCTTCAACATAGAAGACTTATTAAATGTTACATCTCCACTGGATACAATCTTCATCGAACTCGGACACTAAAGACGATATCCTTTTACTTCTGAAGAAAATCCCAAGAGAATTACTTTCTTGGCTCTAGAATCTAACTTCGATTCTTTCACATGATAATATGCAGTAGAACCAAATACATGTAAAGAATCATAGTCATAAACAGGTTATCCAGACCAAACCTCCAATGAAGTTCTATCACCAATAGCAACTGACGGTAAATGATTAATGAGAAGACATGCATAAATCACAACCTAAGCTCAAAACTCATTGCTCAATTTTGTATTGCATAACATAATTTTCTCCAGTAATGTTCGATTCATACGTTCTACCATCCCATTCTATTGTGGTGTAGCTCTCATAGAAAAATAATGTACAATACCCTCATTTTAACACAATTTCAAGAACTCATCACTACAATACTCACCACCATTGTCTGTTCTGACATGCTTGATTTTCCTGCCAGTTTGTGTCTCAAGCATTTTTTCCATTAAAGGAAAGCACTAAGTACATCATCTTTAGATTTAAAACATACACTCAAGTTCTTCTTAAAACTTCATCAACAAAAATAACATAGTAGCGTATACCTCCCTTAGATATAGTCTAAAAAGGTCCACACATATCTGAGTGAACATAATCAAGAATACCCTCAGTATTATGAATAGTGGTTCCAAACTTCACTCTCTTCTTCTTTTCCATAACACAATGCTCACAAAATTCTAACTTGCAAGTTTTTGCACTTTTCAATAAGCCTCTTTTCGCTAAATTGAATAAGACTTTCTCACCTGTATACCTTAACTGCATATGCCACAATCTAGTGATCTCTGAATCTACATCATTATCAGAAACCATAGACGTTGATCCAATCATTGTACTACTATTATAGTAATACAAGTTGTTCCTCCTGGTACCTTTCAAAGTCACAAGAGTGCTCGAAGTGGCCCTCAGAATTTCATCTCGTGTAGATACAGTAAAGTCTTTAGATTCCAAGGCACCCAAAGAGATGAGATTCTTATTCAACTTTGGTACACACCGAACCTCTGTCAAAACTCTAGTTGATCCATCATCATGTCTCAACCGGATTAAACCTATCTCAGCAGTATGGCAACTATCATTATTACCCATATACATAACTCCACCATTAAGCTCTTCAAAATTAAAGAACCATTCTCAATTTAGACACATATGATAAGTACAACCCAAATTCATAATCCATTTGTTAGAACGAGATGTGGATGAATGACCACTTAAACAAAAATTTGACACACTATCATCACTTACACTCTCAACAACACATACATTATAAATAAACATTTCTTTTTCTTTCTTTTTCAACTTCGAACTATCTTTCTTCTAATGCCACTTCTCATGACAAATGGCACACTCATCTTTTTTTACTCTACCCATCGACTTAGATTTTTCCCTTTTTCCTGGCTTTCTACTCTAGCTAGGCCCTCTCACTATCAGTGCTTTTATTGATAAATCTCTATGTTCTATCTGATCCTTTCTACGGAATTCATAGTTTGTTAAATAAGAAAAAACATCTTCAAATGACAATTTATCCTTCCTATGGATGAAAGTAATACATAAGTGATCTAATTCATTTGAAAGAGAACTAATCAATAGCATAGCCTTTATTTCATCTTTAAAGGTTTCCTCTATTAGAGTATCGGTTTATCCTAGTTCACAACTTAAACTTATTAGGTGTGTGCATGTCGTACACTTGTTCATTTTAAAATTCTTATACATGCACATCTAATACATACATATGTGCATCATAAACACAACGGAAGCTAGAAATCTAATTTTTTAAAAATGAACAAGATAAATTTATTCAATTGCACCATTGAATAAAATTAAACTATATTAATCATATTAATACAAAATTGAGAGATAGCACCTATCAAGCCTTTGGAACAGATTTATTTAGGAGTATCACTCGAAGTAGACCAATTGGCAGTTCTAGGACCCAACGTGGTAGACTTGGATCGCTAGAACAGCAGCCTATATTTTTTTAGTATCGGTTTGACACTTAAACTGTAGGATTAACTCTTAATCCCTATAGCCTAACACTTAAACTATATTCACTTTGTTTTTGATGTATTCAACACTTAAATTCATCAAAACACAAATAACTCAAATGCAACAATAGTGGCCATTTGTTTAAGAGTAGAAGATAAATAATAAAACAACTTTTACTATCATGTTTTTATTATTTTTAACACTTAAAAACCTAAAACAAAAAAAAATTTCTTACCCTAAAAACTGGCCGGCCACATTGTTGGCTTCAAAGGAAAATGAAAACCATTTTCATCTTGTTTCTTTTTACCTTGCCGAAAGCCTACACTTAGAGCTTTTTTTTCCTTATCCTTTTCATTTCAACATTTTTTGAAAGAGAAGAAGAAAAAAAAATTATTTTGCTCTCTCCCACACTTACCATTTGCCCAGAACCACATTGAGGGGACAAGGAAAAAAATTAAATTTTCTTTTTCATCTTCTCCAATGTATATGTATCACTTATGTAAAGAATAAAAAATGAATTCCTAAAAAACACATTTCATGGCTGGGCACTATCTCATTACATGTTCAAAATATATGTTTATAATAAAAGAAATATCTTCTCTTTTGTTTAAAATATTATTAAAAGAATTTAGTCCATTAAATAAATCAAACATATGTCCAACAATTGGACAAAAGGGAATGGGCAGCCATGCTTGTTTTGTGATAAGTAAAATTTTATTGAAGTCTCCAAAGTTTTATTTAATGTTTCTTTTAAGTAATATTTATTTTAACTTAATTAATTGCTCAATAAAATCTCATTTTATTCAGCAATTAAGTCCTCAATAAAATATTTACTTTATTAATTGAATCATGAGCTAACAATTAACTTTAGTCAAATTAACCAATCACTTAACTCTTAAGTTATAACAAATATTTAGATTATTTAACACTTAAATAATCAATTTAGAAAAATTACCCTTAAGCCTTTAATTAATCCAACATAGGTCCCACCATACCCAATACTTGAGTCAATTTAACAGAAGGCTCACTATGCGCTACGTGTTACTATTTAAATAGACAATAATAATTATTAACTAATTATTGTACTTAAAATTTAAGTACAAACACGCGAGCAACCTTATGGTTCCTGAAACAAATATTTTGTTTTGCTGAAAATTACTAGATTGAATAATTTAATCCAGTGCATAACGAGTACACTTCATATTACGGGACTCCTAGGTCTACGCCAAATTTTTCAAATAGAACTATTCCATAAGTCTGTGATCGATGCCCTACGCACACATCACAAATATTACAAATCAGCGCGTTAGACCATACGAGCTAAGGTCATAACGCATATATATAATTCTTCCGTCATCTATATCCTGCACATGTAGGGATATAAATTTACACCGTCAGATTCCCATATGCTCATCTATGAACTTATCTCCAGATTTGTATTTTCAAAAACAATATATGCAAATACTTTTGCAATATTTTTTAACCCTTCCAGATACACCTTTCTTGGGTTAGTACTCGTGGCCATGAGATTTTTCTGAATACAATCTCAGAGTATCTGGATATATTACTCCCCCATGAGAGCTAACGAATTTCATATCTATACACACCAGACTCTATAAGCATTGGACTATACCCAATGACACCCAGCAGTCACACTATGAAAGGTCTATGACATGCGTGGAACTAAAGTATGGTGGATCACTTACAAGCCCACCATGGCACTCAGATAAAAAGACCATGTATACTACTTAACTCAAGAGGACTCACCATTAACGGCTTCATAGGATGTTTATTGGTGTTCTCTTGAGTCTGTTTAGTATTTAGTCTTGACTGAATACCTGTGTGCATATACGAGCTTCTGGTAAGCCTATGGTTGGCTAAGAACAACAATCTGTACCATATAGATATAGCATACACTGAATTTTATAAAAGAAGATCCACCGACAGACCTGCATCGGTGAAGCAGATCAAGAACATAGTATCTGAGGACATACTTGCATAATGACATCTCCTAGCACCTATTGCAACTTTTTGCAACCATGTCATTACTAGTATACCCTCAGATTTTTGTCCTATTATAGACAATGATATAATTTTTTAGATTTGGCTAACTCTTATAATCTACTAACTCTTAGTAGTGCTAACTGTTAATATATATAACTTTCAGCTCTGCTAATTCTTAGCACTGGTCTAAACTTCTTTAGACCAGATTTGAATCTGAGGAGTTTAGACTAGATCTGAACTACTTCAGATCATACAACATCTATAATGTAGCAAGCATTATACCATATATTTATATTGTATTAACGATTATACAAAATGTTTACTGTATAAATATTATATAATTTAATATTCATACAGTATTGGAATGGCATGTAAGCATCAACTCTAATAAACTTCCACTTACTTTAGTACCATTCATACTGTATCTTATATTAATATACTCCAAGTGCTTCTCAAACATAGTAGAAGTTTAGGCCTAAGTAGGTTTACTACATCATCCAATGAATCTATCTTAGATACTATCACATCTCTAGTAGCCAAGAATTTTTTAATTATGTGGTATTCAGAGTCAACATCATCATATTACTGGTGTACCTTATGGCTTCTTGGCTTAAGTAATTACTCCGTTATTGTTTGCAATATAGTGGAATAGGATCCACTGAGCTTAGAACTCTTCTAAGCTCTGCAACTAACTTAAATATTCATAGTGTTATCTTGCAGGCTTCTCAAGCTGCAACTAATTCTATCTCCAAGGCAGGATTAGCTATGGACATTTAAATTGCATGTTTCTAACCAGCTCCAACACTGATGAGAAAAAACATACAACTAGATGTAGACTTTCTACTATCCGAGTCAGATGGAAAGGCTGAATATGTATATTCCTTCAATTGTAAGAGACTTTCGTCATATTTAGAAACTTATCCTCTATACCTCTAAGGCATATCAGATAGTTTTCATAACCATCTAATGGTCAAGCCTGGATACCGATACCAGCTTTTAATTCTTTGAGCCATCTAAATCTAAGTTTTTGTACATAATATGCCATGCATCAAGCTACTTCTAGCTGATGCATATTATAAGTTGGACATTCCAACTCTTTCATTTTCTACCCGAGGACACTTCTTCTAAGAAAGATGAATGCCATGTCTGAAAGGTGCATTAACTATCTGAAAGGACTTAATCTATATACGAGGATTAGGATAGTCACATCAGCCTCTTAGCTTTATCTCTATAAAGTCTAATAAAATGTCTTTCCCAAATCTTTTATGAAAAAGTTCTTACTCAGATAACACTTATCTCATTGACTTGCAATATTCTAATGTCATTTTTAACATTGAGTATGTTTTCCACAAAGAGAATTAGATAGATATTCATGCTCCCAATGTCCTCTCTAAACACACACGCATTCTCTTCATTACTGATGAAACCAGAATTTTTGATCTCATCATTTAAATGAAGATATTAACTTCAAAAAATTACTTAAGTCCAGAAATAACTTTCAGTCTGCACACTAGATTAGAAGTAAGGTTGAATGTAAAACTTTTAAGAAGTTCCATGCATATCTCTAACTCGAGACATACATTCTGGAATGCTATATTTGCATCCATTGACCAGACCTCAAAATCTTAATATGATGTGATAGCCAATGAAATCTGAATTGACTTTAGCATGGTTACTGATGAATAAGATTTCCTCATTTTCGATTCCAGATCTATAAGTATAACTTTTCCTCACCAGTTGGGTCTTGAAGGTCTCTACCTTCAGGTGCCCATGCTTCTACTGCGTAAACTCTTTTACAACAACTAGGAACAATTCTTACAGGAAGCACAACCAACTCACAGGCTTTATTGTCATGCACAGAGTCAATTTTAGATTCTATGGCTTCTTGTCATTTCCCCAAAACAATGTCAAACATCGTCTCTCTATAAGTCAATGAATTATTTTCTTCAACTAAGAAAACACCAAAGGTACCTTCAGGCATCAATCATACCTAAATTATGGCCTTGATATCCTCTTCGACTTATAAAGAAAGTGCATTCAATGTATATCACTTATTTGAACTTTAAGATTCTGCTGTTAGTTCATATACTTTCTTATTGACTTTAACAAGTATAATCATTCTATAATCCTCACAATTCAAGAGAAACTCTTTTCTCATGGAAGATGGTATTACAAGCAACGAACATGTTTCGTTACTCTAGATCATAGAACTGGTATCCAATGAATCAATACTTATACCATTTGGGTGCAAGTATATTCTGCTGTATAATTCTTATATGAACAGTACAACCCTCGTTCCTTAACTACTTAAGACTCGGTTGCTTTTAATCTATATTTTATACATAGTAAAAATGACTAATTTTGGTGGAACTACGTTCAATAAGTGAGTAGCAGATTCTTATAGCATAATCCTATAAATATTTTAGAAGATCAGTAAAGTTCAACATCAATCAGACTGTATCAACTAAAGCTCAACATCAATCAGACTGTATCAGTAAAGCTCAATATTTCTAAACATTTTTTTTATTTAGAAATATCTAGAAGACTATGCTAAGTGAGAATTATATTCTCCCTTGAATATTTTATGAATTTACTATTTATGTATAAACAACTTTGATTTATTCAAAAGTATACATAAATGTTTGTTTCTTTACTTCCTAGTTAGAAACCTTTGAACACTTCAAAATTTTCCAACCTGTATTTCCTAGAAACATATGTCTCTATAGTGACAAATCACTATCCAAACTATGAAATATTAAAATTCACCTAGCAGTATAATTTATTAGACTAAATACATCATATGTATCAATTCCAATAAATTAGTGGCTTGGTATCTAGTACCTATACTAGGATTCGGTCATCTTCCCTTAAATTTAGAATTCATAAAGTGGCCAAAGTACTATAGTCAAATCAAATATCTAACCATACTTAACTAAACAAGATAGTCGTCATATGACTACATAACATAATCTTATATGCCACTATTCATCATTATTCAAAGTTCTTGAACTATTATACGTTCTGTTCACCTAGACATTTCTTATTGTATCTAAGATATATCGGCCATTCATTACCTGACACTCAGTAAGTAAAATAATATCTTTATCATATAACCATAAGGAATTATTCCTAATATTTTTATGATAACCCTCTCTGTCAATTACAGTGAGTGATATGATTCACCTAATAATGTTTGGCACGTAATATCAATTATACAATATAATGCTACTGGCAGAATAGGAAAGTGATCTAAAAGGTGTTATCAGCTATCACGTGTAGGAAATTTCTATTTCCACGTGATACCATACTTCTCATTTCTCAAATCACAGAATAACTTGTAGGTATGAGAAAGGGCAGGCGATATTTTATACCTCTGCACTAACAGCATCATATGTTATTAAAACGTTTATATTCTGTAAATAATTATCTAAAGGATCTATCTATTCTCAGTTAAAGTTTCATAAATAGTAACACTTACTATTTAAACTTTATTACAGTGGAAACACTTTCCATTGTAACTATTCTCTAACTGTGGATTAGATATATCAAATATATTCAAGTAAATCAAAATCTAGAACTATTTTATTAACAGATTGCTCATACTTATCTTATCTCTGTAAGACAAGTATCTTATTTCTATAAGACGAATTAAGAGATGTGTAGCGGAACATTTCTAATTGTTAATGATAACGCTTTAGATCATGGGTATATGATTTATAGAATTTTTTAATCTAAAAGTGTCCTTCCACTGCTTTACATAATTTCAATAATATTTCAAACAAGATAATGACAGTTTAAATTCTTTAAACTATACAGCGGAACGTAGACCCCATTGGCATTTTACTCCAACCGCACACTGTGGCAATTTAGGCCTTTGTAAACCCAATAGGTAGACAACTCTTGTTAATTGCATCTCATGCAACTCTTACTCGTAATCCTGAATACACCTTATCCACACACTGTAGCAATCTAGGGTAAGTGTATTCTAAATTAACTTGTCAAAGATCAAATATATGCTACCGATTCTACCTGCACACTATAGCGATCTAGGGTAATATTTTCGCATATATTTGCCTCATCTCATGTTTAACAGGCATAATCCAAGTCCAATTGAACAAGTGCCTCACATTGTAGCGATCTTGAAAAAAGACCTATGTGACTTGTCTAACACCATATTGAGAAGACAGATTACATATAGCATTATCTTATAATGAAATACAATTCAATCTGATTAAGAGATATTTTTGAAACTGGTTCTTACTTTATAAGGTGGTGATTCTCAATCAGTCATTTATTTCTGTGCAAACAAAATTAACCCCCATCAGTAGGGCTCCCATTGTTGTACCAGCATAGAAAAATAATTATGGTTTATAATGCAAATTAATAACTAATACCATTGTATCTCATAAACTCTCATATGCATATTTAATTTTTTAAAACACTGTTCAAACCACTATTAAAAATTATTGTACAAAAGTATTGTACAAAGTACTGTTCAAAAGTGCAGTTCGAGTGAACAGTGTCACACTGCGGCGCTAGAGGCAGAACCTCTAGTGTCACGCTGCGGCGCTGGAGGCAGAACTTCCAGTGCCGCGGTGCCAAGTCTCTAACGTTGTGGCGCCCAACAGCTCTTTGGTTCTACTCACGGATTTCAACACTTGAAACACTCCAACTGAGCCCCAGAACACTTTCAAACACTAATTCACTCTCAAATACACCCAATTAGCACCACAAAATGCTTTGATACCATTTTGTTAAGGTACTAGTTTATCTCGGTTCATAACCTAAACCTATTGGGTGTATGCATTTGGTACACGTGTACATTTTAAAATTCTTATACATGCACATCTAATACATACATATGCACATCATAAACGCAACGGAATCTAGAAATCTAATTTCTTAAAAATGAACACGATAAATTTTATTCAATTAAACTAATAAATAAAATTAAACTATATTAATCTTATTAATAAAAATTATTGAGATATATCACCTGTCAAGCCTTTGGAACGGATTTATTCTAGAGTATCGCCCAAAGTAAGCCCGTTGGCAGTTCTAGGATCCAATGTGGTAGGCTTAGGTTGCTAGAATAGCATCAGTTTAACACTTAAATCGTGAGATTAACTCTTAATCCCCATAGCCTAACACTTAAACTATATTTATTTTATTTTTGATGTATTCAACACTTAAATTTATCAAAACACAAATAACTCAAATGTAACAATGGTGGCCATTTGTTTAAGAGTAGAAGATAAATAACAAAACAACTTTTGCTATCATATTTCTATTATTTTTAACACTTAAAAACCTAAAACAAAAAAAAATTTCTTACCTTCAAAAATGGTCGGCCACCTTATTGGCTTCAAAGGAAAATAAAAATTATTTTCATCTCGTATCTTTCCACCTTGCCAAAAGCCTACACTTAGAGCATTTTGTCTTATCCTTTTCGTTTCAACATTTTTTTAAAGGGAATAATAAAAAAATTTATTTTGCTCTCTTCCATACTCACCATTTGCCCAGCACCGCATTGGGGGGACAAGGAAAAAAAATTAAATTCCTTTTCTCATCTTCTGCAATGTATAAGTATCACTTATGTAAAGAACGAAAAATGAATTCCTATAGAACACATTTTATGGACAGCCATTATCTCATTATATGTTCAAAATATATGTATATAATAAAAAAAAAATCTTCTCTTTGGTTTAAAAAAATATTATTAATAGAATTTAGTCTATTAAATAAGTCAAACATATGTCCAACAATTGGACAAACGGGGATGGGCGGCCATGCTTATTTTGTGACAAGTAAAATTTTATTTAAGTCCCCAAAGTTTTATTTAATTTTCTTTTTAAACAACATTTACTTTAACTTAATTAATTGTTCAATAAAATCTTATTTTATTTACAAATTAAGTCTCAATAAACTATTTGCTTTATTAATTTAATCATGAGCTAACAATTAACTCTAGTTAACTTAACTAATCACTTAACACTTAAGTTATAACAAATATTTAGATTATTTAATACTTAAATAATCAATTTAAGAAAATTATCCTTAAGCCTTTAATTAACCCAACGTGAGTTTCACCATACTCAATACTTGAGTCAATTTAACAAAAGGCTCACTATGCACTACGTGTTACTATTTAATTAGTCAACAATAATTATTAACTAATTATTGTACTTAACATTTAAGTACAGACACGCGAGCAACCCAATGGTTCCTGAAACAAATATTCTGTTCTACTGGAAATTACTAGATTGAATAATTTAATCCAGTGCACTATCCTAGTGCACAATGAGTACACTTCATATTACGGGACTCTTAGGTCCATGCCCAATTTGTCAAATAGAAATATTTCATGAGTCTGTGATCGATGCCCCATGCACACGTCACAAATATTACAAATCAGCGCGTTAGACCATACAAGCTAAGGTCATAACGCATACATATAATTCTTCCGTCATCTATATCCTACACATGTAAGGATACAAATTTACACCGTCATATCCCATATGCTCATCTATGAACTTATCTCCAAATTTGTATTTTCAAAAACAATATACGCAAACACTTTTGTAATATTTTTCAACCCTTCCAGATACACCTTTCTTGGGTTAGTACTCATGGCTATGAGATTTTTTTCTAAAATACAATCTCAGAGTATCTGGATATATTACTCCCCCATGAAAGCTAATGGATTCCATATCTGTATACACCAGACTCTATAAGCATCAGACTATACCTAACGATACCCAGCGGTCACACTATGAATGGTCTATGACATGCGTAGAACCAAAGTATGGTGGATCACTTACAAGCCCACCATGGCACTCAAATAAAAAGACCATGTATACTACTCAACTCGAGAAGACTCAACATTAACTGCTTCATATGATATCTATTGGTGTTCTCATGAGTCTGTTTAGTATTTAGTCTAGACTGAATACCTGTATACATATACGAGCTTCTAGTAAGCTCATGGTCGGCTAAGAACAACAATCTATACCATATAGATATAGCATACACTGGATTTTATAAAATGAGATCCACCGACAGACCTGCATCGGTGAAGCAGATCAAGAACATAGTGTCTGAGGACATACTTACATAATGACATCTCCTAACACCTATTACAACTCCTTGTAACTATGTCATTACTAGTATACCCTCAGATTTTTGTCCCATTATTAACAATGATCTAATCATTTAGATTTGGCTGACTGTTATAACCTGCTAACTTTTAGCACTGCTAACTGTTAACATATGTAACTCTCAGCTCAGCAAATTCTTAGTACTGGTCTAAACTCTTTTAGACCAGATCTGAACTCCTTCAAATCATAGAATATCAGTAACGTAACAAGTATTGTACCATGTATTTATATTGTATTAACGATTATACAAAATATTTACTGTATAAATATTAAATAAGTTAATATTCATACAATATTGGAATGGCACGTAAGCGCCAACTTCAACATCCTTTAAGTTTAATAAATCAACAATTAACTTATTAAACTTTTCAATATGAGAACTGATACTCGTACTTTATCTCAACTGAAGACGAAACAATCTTTTAAAAATATACAGCTGGTTTTCATTTCCTTTTCTTCATATTTTTATTCTTCATGTCCTTCCACAATACATTGACAGACTTTTCTCTAATGAACGGATACTTCTGCTCTCTACACAAACAAGAACGAATCAATCCACAAATTTTTATATTAAGCTTGTTCTAGTCTGTCTCCTTGATATCTTCTAATTTTGTTTCTTTCAAAACTATATCCAAATCTTACTGACATAATCTGTGCAACACCTCACTCTGCCATAAGCCAAAATTATTCCGATCATCAAATGTTTCCACATCTATTTTTGCACTAGACACTGCCATTATCCTCATCAATGTAGATAATGATGATGTCATAGCTACCTCACACAAATGAGCTTGATACACAATATCACAAATAATCAAGCTCCATCAAATAATTATATCCAATCAACTAGCAATCTAAAATTTAACAATCCAAAATAGTAGTAAGTGTTCAATAGAAAATAACCACTCCCCGTCCTAAACGTGGGGCTCTGATACCACTTGTTGTGCTAGAAGCTTTTAAACAATAATTAACACTGTTACCAATTGTTATGCGGAATACAATTTTCGGATAACCGAAACACAACCAATAATGCTAGCAATAGAATATAATATCATAACGAAACAACTAACCATCCAACACAATATGCAAAAATAGAAAGAATACCAAATTTAACAAGATTTGGTAATATTACCTATGTCCTCAGGCGCCACTGGAACAAATTCACTATCTTTAAGAAAAATTACAAATTTTTAGAGCCACAATACAAATTTTGAAACTATTAGGTCAAACTACAAATACCTAAGTAGTATGGCTAATACTATAATTACCTAAACAGTAGGGTATTACTATAAATGCCCAAAAAAATAAAGAAAAAATTAAACTCTTACAAACTTTAGGGGCTTAAATATAAAATCCTTGAACTATGAGGTTCTCATAAAGAGATCCTACAAATTAAAGAGGGGAAAAGAGAATTATCCAAAAGTTACAATAAATAACAATAAGGCCTTATCTTATATAAGCCCAACTAAGTTACCCTCATGCCATCTCTCACCAATGTGGGATTGGCTCAAATTGGCATATAAGCCAATTTCAACAGATAGCTCTTTTTTAGGACCAGCCCCACAACTGGAGTTAACATCCACACAACTTTGATTTGTTTGCATCTAATGGTGGCATGAACTACATCCTCTGGGTTCTTCTACATCTCTCATATATTGGTGATGCACTGCAGTTCCTTTTGAAAAGGCTATCACTAGTAAGTAGATGGTTGTGAATGGCTCTCCATAGGAATATTTTAATATTTGGTATTGTTGGCAAAGACCACATAAATTTCCATTCCTTCGACATGTTTGTGGACGGTCTAGGTCTATCAGGATGCTTGAGAGCTAAAGTTACATAATAACCGCTATGCATGATATATACACCTCTCTTCTTGAAGTGCCATATTAAACGATCTTTTAATCAGAGTGTTGTTCCATTGGTTGTTTTCAATTAGATCACTAACCTTGCTAAGATAACAATGGAGGAGAGATGGGTAAAAAGGTAGTGGGTATGAGGATCCATCTGCTACCATAAATTAACATCTTTTCCCCATTTTCAATTTTGTATCTCCGTCTATATAAAAGAGAAACCGACCCATAGTAAGTTTCTCCAAATGAAAGAAGGTTGACAGCCTAGCTAAAATTTCCCTCTCTAAAATATTGCACATTAAGCACTCTTTCTACCAATAAATTCGATTGTTACTAAATTCACTAACCTTGTTTAGCCAATAGCACCTAATTGAAAGAGCTTAACTCCCTAAAACCCATCTCTCCCATCTTTTTTTTACCTACACATTTTCTCCCAACTCATCTAATAAATCTTTTTTTGTTTCTTCGTCGACCCCACCAAAAGCTAGTTAGCATTCATTGAAAGTCTTGATATAGAGCCTCAGGAATTTTGAAAACACTCATAGCGTATGTAGGAATTGCTTATGCCTCGGCTTTAATAAGAATCTCTTTTCCTCTACTTGAAAATAGGCTGCTATTCCAGCTTTTAATCTTGCTCACTATACGAAGCTTTAACTCACTGAAATAACTTGTTTTAGTTTTGCCAACCATGGAGGGCAATCCTAGATACTTAGTATGGAGTGAAACTACATTAAGATTGAGCATTTTAGCTATGAATATCCTCTTCTGGTCATCAACATTTGGGCTGAACATAATAGAAGATTTCTCCAAGTTAATAATTTTCCCTGTAGTAGCCGCATAGCAATCAAGAATCCTTTTAATTCTAGCATATTCCTCTTACCTTGCCGTGACAAATATTAGGCTATCATCGACGAAGAACAAGTGAGAAATGTAATGTTTCTTCCAAAGCTAACACTTCTAAAATTGTGCTCCATATCCGCATTATGAATTAAAGATACTAACGCCTCTACACAAATATAAAAAGATATGGGGAAAGGAGAGACCCTTGCCTGAGCCCTTGCCTTGAGATAATTCTGCCTCTTGGTTTGCCATTGACCTGGACTGAAAAAATTGGAGATGACATGCAACTCATAACTAAATCAATCCATTTCAAAGAAAAAATCAAATTTCTGCATTACCCTTTTAAAAAACGACCATTCCACCCTGTTGTAGGCCTTACTGATGTCGAGCTTCATAGCCATCAAACCCTCTTTGCCTTTCTTCTTGTTCTTGATCTTGTGGAGGCACTCGTAGGCAATAATGATGTTATCCGTGATGATCCTTGACAGGATAAAAGTGCTCTGGTTTGACTTTATAATTGAGTCGAACTCATTTAAACCTGTTTACAATCACTTTCGCAACAACACGATAAAAAATATTACACTGGCTAATAGGTCTATACTCGGCAATTTTAGTCAACCTAGCTACTTTAGGAATAAGAACAATTGAAGTTTCATTAAAGTCTGAGATATCACCTTTTTGGTTGAAGATATAAAGGCAAGTACATATTACCTTATCTCCTACCACCTTTCAGTGTTTTTGATAAAACATTGCTGGGTACCCATCCGGTCTAGGGGCCTTATACGGATCCATGGCCATGACAACTTCCTTAACCTCTTCCCTTGTAAATTCTCGATCAAGCATTTCCCTCATAGATTCTCTCAAGATGGTATCAACTCCCCCTATAGCAACGTCCATTTGCTGAAAGGTTGGATTGGTTGTAAAGAAGAGCTTGGAGAAATTGTCACATATTAAATCAGACAACCCCTGTTCATCAATAATACATCGGCCTTGATCATCTACCATGCCTGAGATTGTGTTCCTTCTCCTTCTCTTCGAAGCTCTAGCATGGAAAAAACAAGTATTTCTGTCCCCCTCCGTAAGCCATAGCAGACGGGACCTTTGTTTTCAAAATATTTCTTCATCACGGAGAAACTCATCAATTGTCTTTTCAATTTCCACCACTCTATCCCCTTTCTGTGTACTGGTAGCCCCACTCTTTAACCTCCTCCAGCTCCCTTATCAATTGTTGTAAATTTTCTGACCTTTTGCTAAAAACCTTAAAGCTCTAACTTTTTAAGCTTGAAGCCTCCTTGTTTAACCTGCTTTTAAAATTTTGAGTTTCAGACATTGTTGGATGCTTGTCAGCTCCCTTCCACATTTCTTGCACTACTCAATAACATTCCTCATGTTTCAGACATTGTTGGATGCTTGTCAGCTCCCAACGTCTATGATTTCAAATGAGAGACCTTCACCATACCATATTTCCTATGCCAACTTTCAAACCCCAAAAATCTATCGAGGCGCTCTTCAATAAGTTGATTCCCAAACCTTCTGTTGCTCAAACTAAAGGGATATCCCGACCAACCCAAGTCTTACAAATGACATTCCTCAACCACTTCCCTAAATTGAGATATGGTATCGTAGCTTCTTGGTGGACCACCCAAATTTTCATCAGGGTCGAAGATTACATTAAAGTCTCCACAGCAGACCCACAGTAACTTGTGTCTTTCTCCCAATCTCCTTATGAGTGTCCATATGTGCTTCTTTTGTTCAGCCTCAGGGTGACCATATATCCCTGTGAACCTCCACCACCGTCAGGGGGGTTTTATAATAGAGTCTACATGGTGTCTACTATATGAATCAATATGAACTTTCCATCCACTCCGCCATAATAATGCCAGTCCTCCACTTAGGCCTAACTTATCCACAATAAAACAATTTTCAAAATTCACCTTTTTTGAAATTCTTTCCATTTGCCTCACTGTTTAATTTAGATTCACATACAAACATCATATTCGGTCTATATGTTGGGAGTATTTTATTAAAATCTCTGAGCGTATGGGGGTTCCCCAAACCCCGTATGTTCCAATTGATTAGCCTCATGGTGACCGGCGGGGCTGGTATCCAGCCGCTGCCGATATGTCCAAAGAAGATGAATCTTCAACCCATATGCACCCAGATCCCGTGGTTTCTGAATTCTCCGAACCTGTAGTGATGTTTAAGAAATTATCATCTATTCTAATTCTTTTATTAGCGTCTGACCCCCTTTATTTATTAGCTAGCTACCTCTGGGTTTCTTTTTGAACTATTAAGTATAGGCCCATCATCTAGGTGATCTTGAAGAGAGGCGTAGACTTGAGCCTTATTCAAAACCGACTCTGGTCCAGGTTCATTTTTTCCATTTAGTCTGGCTTGGGCTGTATATTTCCAGTTCTTCTCTCCGCTTTTTCACAAATTCTTCACCGGGCCTATCTTTTTTTTAAGCCCAGCTTTATAAGTCCTCACCAACGTTGTCCATTCCTCTGTAGTCTCCATCAAGTTGCCATCACCCCTTTCAAGCATCTGATTCTCACTATTATCTTTCGTCCCATCCCCACAATTAATATCCACTTCTGCAGCTACCGACCTACCGCTGGTTCCCGTATCATCAATCTCTATGGCCAAGGTTTGTTTGATTTATGTCACACTTTAAATATTTGACACACAATAATATCGCCAAAAGAGTATTTGATGCATAGTATATTACATAGGTTAAAAATTTTAAAAGGCTCAATTGAATTGAGTTAAGTTCACTTTTAAGTGATAAGTGAAATAATATTTAGATATGATATAATTTTTAACATATTTTTATGGTAAGTGATATTTTTAAAATATTTTTTATATTTTTTTTTTAAATATAAATCGTTAGATTAAATAAATCATAGACGTTTATTGTATATAATTTTAATTATAAATAGATAGAGTTTTAATTTGAACAAATCATCCTCTAATATTTAAAGAGTTATAATTTTATAATTTTTTAATCTCTTTTTAATAATAATATATAAAAATATTCTCTCAAACACTTGATTTTTTTTTTCATCTCTTTCTTTGAGTAAATTGATATTATAATTTAGTTTTTTTTCATCTCTTTTTTTAAATAAATTAATCTTATAAATTATTTAATACTTAAAAAGTGTCTAAAATTATATGGTTTTAAAAAATAATCCGTGACACTTATTAAGACCGCATGCGATGAGCGATTCCTTGGACAATGGCTCATTTCCATTTATGGCAATCTCTTGCCTTTCTTTTGATTGGTTGAAATTCTTGGTTTGACTTTGGATTGCAGTGTGCATGCTCCTTGTCTTGAACTAGAGGCGTCGGGGCATCTCTTTCTGATGGACGGAATTTGCTCGGAGAAATAGGCCGTCTGCTCAATTTGATTTTCTCTCTTTGCTCAAACCTCATCCATGGACCATGGGGTAGATCAGGAAATTTTGTGCTTCCCTGGTCCTTCTTCATTGAGCTTTGGAATCCTTCACATTCCCTGACCAAATGACCAAGTCGTCTACAGAAAAAACAAAAATCCCGCAGCCTCTCGTACTGTACTAACATCATTGGGCCAGCTTCTGCTCCAGGGAGTCTTAAGTTGATACTTCTTCTCAAAGGTTTGGAGATATCAATATTTACCCTTGCTCTAATGCAGCCAACCGATCCTTCATTCTCCCTCTCTAAATCAATTTCTTCAACTTTACCCACTTTGTTGCATATTGCGTAGGTCAGCTCTCTACTTCTACATAAAATAGGGACATTTAATACTTTTATCCAGAAGGGAATCCAGCAAAAATTCTGTTTGTTTAATTCCTCAATCCCAGAAGGTTCTGAAAGGACAATAAGAGATCTGTCAAAATGCTATGGTCCCCCCCGCTAATATTCTCCTTTTGTCCGATTCTTGAGAAAATTGGAATAAGAAAATATTGTTCTGTAGACACTCATGCTTAACTTAACCACCGTTTTCCATAGAGCCTGTATCACAGGTTTGAAGGCTTCTCTGTTTACACTGTTGGTTGACAGAACTTTCCCCAAAAGGCAATTGACTGCCACTCGTTCTCCCTGTTTTTTCTCTTCCTCAGTTATATCTACCGTATCATCCTCCTCCTCCTCCTCTGAAATGCTCATGGCCCTATTAACTCCTCTACATCCATATCTCAATCTTACCCTGTGGACTAGGGACTATCATGCCTCTCTTAAACCCAAACTCTCTTCACCTTGAGAACACCAATGTCCTTACCAGGTAACACAAGACAAAACTCCTTTGCTAAAACGAAAGAAGTAGCCCTTTAAAAACCCACCTCACTCTTTTTTACGCAGCCATTCCTGTGGGTTTCGTAGCATACCGGGGCCTGAGAGAAGACTTGACTTCCCCCATATATACACACACATTCTTGCACGTTACAATTGTCATGGAATGAATCAGCTCTAGATTTTAGCTATTTACACAAGCTAGCGAAGCTATATGTGTATTAACATATTGCATGCGTTTATCTTCGAATTGGTTATTTGCTAATTGTATTTATTATATATGCAAGCAAAATTGTTAATTATTATTTTTCAGTTATAAAACAGATAAATCCCTTTCTTGATGCTCACGGCGGATATCACCATCTCCAAGTGCAGAAGGCCCATGAAACTTTTCTTTGTGAAAATTGTCCCTTGCTTTGGTAAAAGGTTATGAAATACAGGTTCTGCAATCATAGCAATACATTTATCTTAAAAACATAAGCCTAACCCCAAATCATAAAGCTTTAAATTTGAGTGTCAGTGATAGTTTAAAAAAGGAATTAAGGTCAATCAGAGGATTAAAGAGAGAGAGAGAATTAAAGGGGGAAAGGGAAATGATTATGTTACTTTAGTAGTTCATATAATTCATGAATATTATTCTTTTCTCTCTCCTATGCTGTGTATCCTCGCTATCATAACATGGAGAAATAACGATGTTTTTCGAGATTAATAGCAGTTATTCTCACACACTAAGAAAAATAAATTCTTTTCTCTAAACACAGCGCAGAAAGTATCATGGACTGACACAACGAAAGTTTGGGTCCATATCTCCGAAGAGTTCAAGGTATATCGAATTCTATATACTTTTTTTTTTTAAATCTCAATAAGCATTCTATTATTATATTTATGTGAATTTTAATTTTATTTTTAAAAAATTATAAAAAAAACTAAGAAAAATCTAATTACTTTCACATGTAAATTTTTATTATTAAGGGAGGAAACGTCTTTTTTTCTCTCGAAGTTATGTTGAAGCGAAGAATCTAAGATTCAGCCTAGAACCCTAATCTTCTTGCGCAGCGAAACAACCTGTCAATCAAGTAAAAATAATAAGAATTCAAAACAAAAAGTAAAATAGCACAACACAATCTTACGTGATTCGGCCAATTACCTACGTTTACGGTGGATCCAAGGATCCTAACCTCTCTTATTATAACTCCCTAGAGATTTTACAAGGAAAACCCAAATGAAGAACTCTCAAAAAGACCTAAATGTTTAGTGAACTCTTACTCTACCACGAACAATGATTACCCAAACAACGGTTTCACCCTAGCGCACATAAGCACTTAGTGTCTACCCAGTTCTTCCCCTCTCTTAGAGTCTCTCTTAATGCTTAATCTGAAATCAAGAGTTTACAAGTGTTTATATATGGTGTATTTCGTGCCTACAAACCATATTCCTTGTTGGAGTAATAGTCTACTTGTTTTGAAAGTCCAAAACTTCATAAAACTAGAAATCCTAAAGAAAAACAGACTTCTAACGCGTCTAACGCCGCGACGCTCGTCCCTGAGCGATGCGGCACTAGACAAAATCGCGTCCAGCATTGCGGTGCTAGGTTAATGTCCTGGGCGCAGCAGCGCTCAGCCCTGTACGCCTATCCCGCATTTTCTTGCTTCCTTCAAGTCTTTGAGTCCCGTTTCACTTCCCCTTTCATGTCCCATATATCCTAAACTTCTCCATACATATCCCATACGTTCTAGACTTCTTGTAACTCTTCACTTTGGTATTCATCTTAATTCTTATCTAACCAAAATTATTGAATCACCAATTTTCCAACAAACTCGTCCTTGATTCAAAAAATTTCAAATAAGAAGGTTTCAGGATCCGATCCACACCAATACTCTATCACCTAGAATTGAGTCCAGTTAAGTCTCCACCAAGACTTAATTTTACCCGGACTAGTGACTTTGGCCTCCAAAGGCATTCGTGCACCTTGCATAGGGTATGGATACGTTGCACTCCTTTCTGACCCTCATCACCTAGTGAACACGGTTTGGATGTCGTCTTGTGGTTTGCATTACCCCAACACCCCGCGGTAGGCCACTCATGGCCATCCCAGTAAGCACATAAAGCCCCTCATTGTGCTTCTCACCTTTAAACCTTATAGGTCATTTCTCTACCCTTAGTTTTTCTTTTTCCGCTCTAACCGAATACCCTTCCTCATCGAGCTTGCTTAAGGATATCAAGTTCCTCCTCAAATTAGGAACATGCCTTACCCCATGTAATTCCATAGTTTCTCCACCTTGCATCCTCAACCTTATGTCACTAACTCTCATGATCTCACAAGTCATGTCATTCCCCATTAGAGTTTTACCTCTCTTGGCTTTTATAGTTGGTAAACATCGATCTGTCAGGACACATATAGACGCTACACCCCAAATCTAGTATCCATTTGCCAGCGTACTTTCCCCTTGAGGCTACCAATGTGTCTACAACTTCGGTATATTCCTCAGTACCGATTGCAGTCCACCCCTCCTTGGCCTTTTGATTTCAGACAATCCTTTATAAAGTGTCCTTCCTTATTACAAAGAAAACACCTCTTGGATCTTCTCATTGATTGGTTACTCTTCCTTCCTTGTGCAAGCAATGCTGCTCCACTCTCGGACTCAGATCTCTTTGTCAATTCTTTTGAGTTCAATGATGTCTTGACGTCATTCATCGTTAAAGACTCCTTCCCATAAAGCAGCGTATCCACAAAGCTCTCATAACTTTTTGGCAACGAACTTAACAAGATAATGGCCTTGTCTTCATCCTCAGTCTTGATGCCCAGTTGCTCAAGACTTATGATGATCTTGTTGAACTTGTCAATGTGAACTCTTAATGAAGTTCTCTCGTGCATTGTCAGCTCATGTAATTTCTTTTTCACAAGAAGTCTATTTGCAAGAGACTTCTTCATGTACAATGCCTCGAGTCTTTTCTATAGCCCAAAAGTGATTTTTTCATCACCAACTTCCTTTAATACTTCGTCACTCAACGCTAGGAATAAGGTGCTGTGAGCATTTTTTCTGAATTGTGTCCCAATCTTTCTACTCGAACTTTGAGGTTGTCGCCTTATCGCTAGTTGAGTAGCTGGCTTCCTCCAAAGCTAAGTCTAGCCCTTCCTTCACTAGTTGAGCCTTAACCTTCTTCCTTCAAAGATTGAAGTCATTCATCCCATTGAACTTCCCTATTTCTTGCTTGATTGTAGCCATAGTTTAAATACTCTAGGTGTATATTATCAACCCTCTAGTTCTAATACCAGTTTGTTAGGGAAGAAAACGCCCTTCTCCCTCTCGAGATTATGTTGAAGCAAAGAACCCAAGATTCAGCCTAGAACCCTAACCTCCTTGCGCAGCGGAATAACCTGTCAATCAAGCAAAAACAACAAGAATCTAAAGCAGAAAACAAAAGAGTACAACACAATGTTACGTGGTTCGGCCAATTGCTTATGTCCACGATGGATCCAAGGATCCTAGCCTCTTATTATAACTCCCTAGAGATTTTATAAGGAAAACTCAAATGAAGAACTCTCAAAAGAATCTAAACGTTTAGTGAACTCTTACTCTACCACGAACAATGATCACCCAAACAACGGTTCCACCCTAGCGCACACAAGCACTTAGTGTCTACCCAGTTCTTTCCCTCTCTTAGAGTCTCTCTTAATACTTAATTTGAAATCAAGGGTTTATAAGTGTTTATATAGGGTGTATTTCGTGCCTACTAACCCTATTCTTTGTTGGAGTAAGAGTCTACTTATTTTGGAAGTCTAAAACTTCCAAAAATTAGAATTTCCGATGAAAAACAGACTTCTGACGTGTTTGGCACCGCTGCGCTTGTCATTGGGCGCTGCGGCGCTGGGTTGCTGTCCTGAGTGCCGCGGCGCTCAACCATTGGTGCCGCAGCACTCAGCTCTGTACGCCTATCTCGCGTTTTCTTGCTTCCTTTACGTTTTTGAGTCCCGTTTCGATTCCCTTTTCATATTCCATACGTCCTAAATTTTTTCATACATATCTCGTATATTTTAAATTTCTTATAACTCTTCACTTTAGCATTTATCTCAATTTTTATCTATCTAAAATTATTAAATTACCAATTTTCAAATATTTACAAATATGTCGTAATGCTGGTATCTTTTATACATGTTAAACTGTTTTTCTTTTTTTACAAAATTTTGAAAACAATTTTCTTTATTTTAACGAATACAAATTATTTTTAAAATAATAAAATACGATACAGAAGTTGAGGCCGCATATTCATTAACCTCTTACACTTTTACCTCCAAATTATAGTTTCAAAACCCTCGCCCCCTTCTCGATTGCCTCTTAATTGTAATTAACTGATGAAGTCATAAGGTTTTAAATTATCATTATGTTAATTTTCTGAGTTTTGATTCTAATTAATAATTTCTGTATAACACGTGATTTTTAGAAATAAAAGAGATAGATTATAGAAAAAAAAAGGTGATTTGTTCACATTATATTAATTAATAATATTAAAAAATATATAGGAGGTATATTAAAAGAATAAATTATTTTAAATTTTGTTTGATATATAATAAAAAATGAGTGTTCACGAGATCAAAAGACACAGTCAAATTTCTACAAGATAGAATTGTCTTCAAAAAGATCTTTTTTGTTGGATTAAGAATTAGCGTAACACCATAGCAATTTAAATTGATAGGCTTTCGACTAAAAATTATAATTCAGAGGAAAGATAAAATATATATTTCTTATTATATGGATCTCATTCTCAGGTCACGTTCGTTCTTATCACTATCACTAACTTTCCTAATTCTACCCAGAACATATTAATTATTATCTGGCAAAATTAATCACAGCCTCATCTATTCCTGTCACGCTACGATATTAATTATTTACATTTACCTTTTAACTTAATCAACCATATTATTATTTGAATTTAATAATATTGATAAATACGTCATAAATAAATAAATAATAATAATATCCGAGATTAAAAAAAATAATATGTCTAAGCAAAAGCAATATTCTCCCACCACTTATTTTATGGAAAATTTCTTTTTTTTAAAATTAAATAATAAAGAAAGATCAAAACGAATTTTTTGTTAAAAAAGAAAATTATAAAACGACGTCGCTGCGCAGGACCTTGAGTTGACCTGAGATTTTCGACTCTAGACAACAATTAAGAATTTAAGATAACGATCAAGAACCCTAGCCCATTGAGATTTCATCCTCTAAATCATTCAACATTTTCGCGAGCTCTCTCTGGATCCTCGATAGCTCCAAATCGCTCAACTCTCTTTATCAATGACGAATCGGGTCAACAAGTCTCTGATCTCGGCGTTGATCGCACTCTTTTTGATCTCATCATCGCTCGCCACATCAGACGTTCCCTTTATCGTCGCTCACAAGAAGGCTTCTCTCAAGCGCCTCAAATCCGGCGCCGAGCGCGTCTCCGTCTCCATCGACATCTACAATCAAGGCAGCTCGTAAGTTTAATTCGTAAAATTCAACACACCAATTGTCATTTTCGATATGTATATTCAGATCTAACTTTGATTTGGATTCCTTTCTTTTTTTGATTTCGCTCATAGTTAGATTTATAGGCGTTACGCATGTATTCAGTTATTAAATCTATGATTTTATAAAATGAAAACGACATCTTATATATGTACATAGTAATTTATCCAGAATTTTACAGGACTGCGTACGATGTGAGTCTGACAGATGATAGCTGGTCTAAGGATGTATTTGATGTTGTCAGCGGCAACATTTCACAATCTTGGGAGAGACTCGATGCGTGAGTGATATAGTACAGTAATGCCATTTTCATTTTTTTATTTCTCTTAAAAGAAAATATGAATTCAACCATGAATTGCTGAACTACGTAAGTGACTTGCAGTGGTGGTATTATTTCGCATTCTTTTGAATTGGAGGCCAAAGCTAAAGGAATGTTCTATGGTGCTCCCGCACTAGTTACTTTCCGCATTCCTACCAAGTCTACTCTTCAGGTTTAATTATTACCCATCAAATTTCTCAATGTTTGAACCTTTCTTGTTCAAAGTAAAAGTCAAAAAGTGTGGGCACTTGTGATTATTTACTGGGTTGTTGCTTTTATATAGGAGGCATATTCAACTCCAATCTTGCCGTTAGATGTCCTCGCGGAAAAACCAGCTGAGAACAAGTTGGATTTGGTAATGTTGTTTCTCTTTGTGTTTAAAAGTGTAGCTAATATTTTAAGTAACATGTGGCTCAATGCTAATGTTTTGTTGTTGTTTCATGGAATGATTTTATTTGGTTGCGGTTCAAAATCTGCAGGCTAAGGTACGAATCATTATTCCTTTGCCTTGCAATATCTGAATTGTGAAATTTTTTCTCTTAACATGTCTCTGTATTCTGGATGGAGTAGAATCGACTTGCATCTATAGTTTGTTTGGATCTGGTTTGCTTCTTGAAGTATTAATGATTAACAGAATTTTATAGCTTGTGTTCTTAAAGCATCTTTAACCCTTTTTGACCTTCATTGACAATGTAATTAGATGTAAAATTTGATAGTATATAGCGGGTGAGCTGATAAGGCCAGTTGCTGCCCAAGATGACTGCCTGTTGCTACTTTATGAATCAGTAGCTCTTTCAGGTTATATAGAAGTGATCTAAAAATAAATAAATTAAGAAAAGGAAAAACAGAATATTAAAGAAGAACAGTGGCTAGAGGAGACAAAAAAGTACAAGGTGTAATTTGTATTGATAGCAATGATGTAATGAAGTGAAAAGGAATGGTTGTTGTGCAATGGCATAGGTTCAATTAAATTGAAGATGGAAGGCTATTTATGTTGAATGATAGCAAACATGTAAAGTGAAAACGTAAAAAATAAAGTAGCAACTGAGTAGTTGCCTTGTGCAGCTACTGCCTATTACATTATAGTTGGTTTGACGTGGTAAATAATTGATGGTTTCATGATTCAAAACTGACCACTTGTCATGTATGTATGCTTATGCTGGAGGAATAAGTACTGACCATTGTTTATTCAAACATCAGTGTTGTGTTTTCACTCCAGAATCTGCTTGCCAATGAATTTTAGAGAACTATTTTGTGGAATGGAAACAAAAAATTAAAGCTCTGTTGATGCCGATTCCAGAGACTTTTTCCATGTTTTTGATAAGCAAGATAGGGAAATGCAGAAAATTCCTGTTCTACAAGATACTAGTACCAATAGTATTTTACTATTCTTCCAGACAATTGTTTTCAAAATGTTTCTCAAATCTCAAAAGTACTAATTCAACAATTTTTGTTTTTGGCATAATTTGATGGACCATTTGTCAGTAACAATATTGTAAAAATTTACCAAATGTTACATTTTTAAGATATGAAAATTTGTTTCATAACATAATTTGCAATGTCTTTTGGAGTCACATGTTGATTATCATGCAAAATTTATTAATTAGGTTGATTAATAAGTCATGTGTGTTTTGCTCCTCAAATAGGTTGAACATGCAGGGGCACTTTGATATCTTATGGGATGAATCATATTCTGAGTTCAAAAACTGCTTTTAAAATACTTTAATTGCATCATAAGTTTTGTTTTTAGTTTCCAAAAATGAAAAACAAAATTATTTGTATAACAAAAGCTAACACATCCTACACTATTTGTTTTCTTTTCTCTTGGTCTCATCATCATTTCTTATCTGCAGAGGTTGTTTGCAAAGTATGGCTCTCAAGTCTCAGTGATCTCAATTGTGGTTCTGTTTGTGTATTTGATCACTTCCCCATCAAAGTCAGCTGCGAAAGGAAGCAAGAAGAGGCGTTAATTAGTTGATTGAACTAATCCAGGATATCGTGAGGAATGAAACTCACATTTTCAGAAAATTCTGTGTAATTTATTTTGAATCCTCATGGAAATTTTGTTTTTGGGCGGATATTAATTAGAACTAATTTACACTTTTTAAACTTGAACTTTACGATTATATGCTGTTGAATTCTTGTTCTGCACTGAATATTTGCTTTTTAAGGTTCTAAATATATTGATGCAGTCTCATTAAATTTTATTTTATGGAGGGATAAAATTAAAGTATTTCATAATAATAATTTTCTATCTGCAATGGAGGGATAAAAAGAGAGTGCTAATGGAAAAGAAATAATTACAAATTTAAGTCTTTGTAAAACATTTTTAATGTAAGTTAATAATTACTATAAAATAAACTTTTTAAATAAGAAAGTGCTATGCTTATAAAGTTAAGATACAAAGATTTTATTTTAATTAATGTGTCACTAATTAATTATTATAAATAATTATTAATTTTTTAATTTTTATTAATATAATAATTATACACATTAATTGATCATGAACATATCAAATAAGGATACAGACGCTCTTCTCATCTCATCTTTACATTTAACTTTTTGAAATTTAATAATATGTAATAACTATTAAATTTAAAGATCAAAAATTTATTTTTTTCTTTTAATTTTAAGTCAAAGTTGTCTTTTTCTTTCTCATTCATTCATTCTCTCTATCTAAGTTAAATAGTCATTTCTCATTTATTCTCTCTCATCTAATTTCATTCTATTTTTTTATCTAAAGTCAATTTTCTTTTTAATCTAATTTTATTCTCTTTCATTCTTCTTTCTCATTCATCGTCTATTTTCATTTTTGTTTTAAGAATGTCCATTGACAAGGATACTTACACACATCTCATAATATTGATAATGAAGTTTCTGGAAGAAGAGAATTTTAAAGAGAGTCTTCAAGCGTACGATGATGTTTAACTTGCATTTCTTTGTTTTCCTTTTTACCGTCACAGTTTGGAATTGAAATTTGTGTTGTGTTTAGTCCGCAAATCCAAGAACATGCTCCCAAAACACAATTTTTTTTCTTTTTTTTTTGTGGGGATAGAGTCAAATGTTGTTACTTCCTGCCAGATGATAAAGTATTGCTCAAGGAAATTTTATTACTTCTAAACAAAAATTTGCATCAATTTTAGCTCTCAGAAATCTAGAAAAATGTGGAATAGATGAATAAACTTTTTAGATTATTTAAAAATCTTATTTCTTGGTTGGTTGTGTGGTTATATAATTTTTTGTTTCTGTTGAAGATTGGAGCAGGAATCGAAGATTTACTTCAACATTAATCATTTTGGGGAAAATATTATCAATGGTGAATGGGAAATGCCAGACAAGTATGCTTCTTTATTTACAAAGCTAGATGATAATTGGCATTTAATGAAGTTGTACTTAGAGCTGCGCAAGTAGAAATATTATGAAGCTTTGGGCAGGTATAAGCTATTTTGCGTATGAGAGGACAATAATGCAAACTTTAATCTTAAGTATATGCATGAATGCATATGAATCATAAATCAAGATTTTAGAATAATATAATTTTTACAAAGTTATTTTAGAGACATATTTGATGTAAAAAATAGTTCTTACAAAATTATTTTAGAGACATACTTGATGCAAAAAAATTAATTATTCTTTTAAATTGATTTTTCTCCTCTCACCCTCTATTTACTTGCTAATCCACAATACTTTTAATTTGAATTACTTTATATGAAATTTTTTATAATTTAAGAAGAAACTTCAATAATAAATTCTTTAGTCATCATTTTTTTTATGAGAGTTATTCTTATATAAACTATAAATGAAAATGAACATTTATTAATAGAAGTACTTTTTGAACTTTTCAAAAGCATTTATAGAAGCGATAAACATTAATGAAAATACTTTTTGAGCTTTTTTAAAGTATTAATAAAAATACCTCTTAAATTTTATGTACTTTTTGATCTTCTCATTTATTATTTTATTATATCTCATTCAATATAAAATAATATGACTTTACAACTTCTCAAGTACTTTAATGGGTAGAGAGAATACTAATTTATATATCTAGTAAACATTAATTTGGTATATTCATCAAGTAATCAAATGAATATGTGAAATTTACTTTATTATTAAATTTTAGTGTTATTTATTTATCTTATTATTAAACTATAACCAAGACATAATCTAACAGATGAAAAATAATGAAGTTAGATTTTTTTAAAAAATGACTTAGATGAAAGAAAATGAAATTAAATGAGAAGAATAAATGGGAAAGGATGATTTTAATTACTTATATGAGAGTGAATGAATGGAAGCAAATGAAAAAGATAACTTTGACTTAAAATTAAAAAAATAATAAATAAATCTTAATCCCTAATTAATAGTTTATGTTATTTGATCTCAAAACTGAGACAAAGATGAGGTGAAGAGAGGATCTGCATTCATCAATTGAAATATAAAAATTTTATTTTAATTATATAAGCATAGTATTATTATTAATTATATTATAATTTTAATTCAAGATAAATGAAGATGTAAATTATTTATGGGAGAGATTATAAATGATGATAAGATAAATTATTTATTTTAATTTATAATTTTTTATTTCTATAATTATTTTTTACAATAAAAAACCGTAGGAGTGGTAATTTGGATTCGCACGTCACTATTTATGCAATGTCAAATAAGGTATAATAATATTCAAAGTCAACTTGAACTGACTCGTTTATCAATATGACATGTGTATTAAGAATCTCAAATCTCAACTCCACGATGATTAGAAGGACACCCTTTAACACATGTTACTATATTTTACAATATTTTAAAATAAATTAATCAAAATATAATAAAATATTTTTTAAACATAGTAAATGTTCCTTTAAGAAATCGGTCCAAGTATAGCCCAAGCTTGCATGATAAACTCAGAAGATGTATTTAGAATCTTAGGTTAGAGCCAACTTCTCAACAACCAACTCGGGAAATAAAGCTCTTTATTAAGCTTTTCAGCGGAGACAATTCTAAGATCACGAGTATCCATTAATCCTATAATTCTAAATATTTATTGGGTAAGATTTCAAGATTCACGAGATTAGTTAAAGTATCCTTCTAATAAGATATTGACGAGAGTTTCAAGATAAAAATTTATTAAAGTTGGTGTTTATGTATCATTTTAATATTGTATGAATATTAATTATTAATATTTATATAATATACATTTAAAAAAGAATCATTAATATTATAATAAATTGTATCATACTTGTTACGCTATAGATATTATATGATTTAAAGGAATTCAGATATGGTCTAAAAGAGTTTAGATCAGGGATAAAAGTTAACAACGTTGAGAGTTATAAATACCAAAAATTAGCACGGCTAAGAATTAGAAGGTTATGCAATATCAAAAGAGTTATAGCCTTATATTTAACGGGACAAAAATTTAAGGGCATACCAGTAATGACATAGTTGCAATAGGTGCTAGAAAATGTCATCATATAAGTATATTCTCAAATACAATGTTCTTGATCTATTTTCATCGGTACGAGTCTATCGGTAAATCCCTTTTATATAAATCAATGTATGCTATATCTGTATGGTACAGATGATTGTTTTTAGCTGACCGTGAGTTTACTAGAAGCTTATATAAACAGTATTCAATAAGGGCTGAGTACTAAAAAGACTCACGAGGACGCCAATAGACATTCTATGAAGCCATCAATTGTAAGTCCTCTCGAGTTGACTAGTATTTATGATCCTTTGACCTGAGCGCCACGGTGGGCTTGTGAGTGATCCACCATACTTTGGTTCTACGTATGTCAGAGACCTTTTATAATCTGATCACTACGTGTCACTGGGTATGGACCGATATTTATGGAGTTTGGTGTGTAGATATGGGATTCGTTAGCTCACATAGGTGAGTTGTATATGCTGATACTCCAATATTGTATTTCAGAAAGCCTTGTGGCCACAGGCACAAACCCAAGAAAAGCATTTTCTGTAGGGTTGAACAATATCAGAAATGTGTTTATGTATATTGCTTATTGAGATACAAATCAGGAGATGGGTTCACGGATGAGCACTTGGAGATTTGACGGTAGGGATCTATGTCTTCGCTTATACATGATATATAAGTGACGAAAGGATTATACGAATATGTTAAAACCTTAGGTTGTATGGTATAACATACTGATTTGTAATATCTGTGACGTTTGCGTAAGGCATCGATCACGGACTCATAGAAAAGTTCCATTTGACAAATAGGGTGTAGACCTAGGGAGTCCCACAGTACAAAGTAGACTCGTTGTGTACTGGGACAGCGTACCGGGTTGAATAGTTCAATCTAGTAAATTCCAGCAAATTGGGATATTTATTTCAAGTTCTCTCAGGATGTGAATGTGTCAAGACTTAAGAGTTAAGTACATTAATTGGTTAACAATAATTGTTAATTAATGGGATGATGACACGTGGCATATTGTAGGCAATTTATTATTTGACCCTGTAATTCTCAAATAATTTTACTTGTGAGACAATTAAAGTCATTTATTTATTTAAAAATATTTTGAATAAATAAATATATTAATAATTGTTAATAATATTATATTATTTAAAGTCAAACAATTGATTTAATTGTTAAATCATATATTTTTATTTTTATTACTTTGTTTAAAATAAAATATAAAACATGTATGAATGGCAAGTAATGGGTTAACAAAGATGGTAGGCCATTTGTGTTGAATTTATTAGAATAAAATTAAAATAAAATGAAAGAGTTTCATTTCATTTTTAATTTAATATTCGATCATGTCTTAAAGGAATTAAAAAATTGTTTTGTCATGTGTTAGAATGAAAGACATGGTCATGGCATAAATGAAAATACTTGGTAAGGCCCTTAGTTGACTCATTAATAGGGGGAATTTATTGCAAAAAATAAATTAAAAAAAAAATTGTTTCAATTTTGAGTATGGCCAAATCCTTTGGAATGGCAAAAAGGTGTTTTTGTTTATTTTAAAAATTAACAAATATTTGACAAAAGAAATGAGAATGAATAAAGAATGAAAATGTTTCATTCTTTTCCTAATCTTCCATTCGGCCATTGCTTTCTAACATAAAGATAAAATTTGTTTTGTCTTAATTTTATATGTTAAAAGGTAATAATTGACAAACAAGTAAGCATGAACTAAGTCATATACTCCATGCATGGTAGGACCATTGTTTTACCAAGGAAGAAAGGAGAAACATGTATAAAATAAAAAGTCTTTTCGTTTTGTGAAGAAGAGATTCAACCAAATGAATAAAGAGCCAGAGAGAAGCCTTTTGCTTTGCAAATGAAAGGGTTGAGAAACTATTTATTCATCTTCTTCATGGTTGTTTCGATCATTAGTGGAGAAAGTGAGGGCAAAATTGTATAGTTTGTTTTGTTTCAATAGTTGAAACAAAAATACTATTCATCTTCTTCTCTAAGTTGGTTGGCCAATTTTGGAGCAATGAAAAAGGTATTTTGTTTATTTCAAGTGTTGAATAAACAAAAATAATTTACTTTGAAACAAATTAAGGTAGTTAAAGTGTTTAACTACATTTAGTTAAAGAGTTTAACTAATAATCTCTAATTTAAAGAATTTAAGCAATGGATAAAAGTTAACCATGGTGATTAAGAGTTAATCAGTTTCAGTGTTGAAGAGTTAAACACCATTGCTAAAAATTGAAGCTGCTATTCTAACGATCCAAGTCCACCCTAGCTGGATCCTAGAATTGCCAATGAGTGCGCTTTGTGGTAGACTTCGAGTCGATAATTTTCAAAGCTTGACAGGTGATTCTCAATCCTTATTTTTTATTAGAGTAATTATATAAATATGTTTGTTGCACTAGAAAATAGAGATTTTCATTTCTGCTGCCCTTAATTTATGTCTGAGATGCGTAAATATTAGTGTAATAAACACGCACCACATGCATACGCCCTAGAAAATTATCACACTTTTAATTGGTATCAGAGCATGATTGTTGTGTTGATTGGGTGATTTAGAGTTTTGATCTTTTTGTTGGTGAAGTTTCGGTGTTGAAATGGTGTATTTCAAGTGTTGAAATGGGTATACCAAGGCATAAAATTACCAGGATGCCGCGGCCCATAGGACTTAGTGCCGCGGCGCTGAGGATTTTGTCTTTGATGCCTTAGCACTAGAAAGCTAGCACCGTAACCTCAGATAATGGGCTCCACGGCGCCAAGGCATGGGCTGGGGGTAGTGACCTTCAGTGCTGCAGCGTTGGGAACCCAACACCGTAACGCTGACACTAATCACTTTGAAATTTTTTTTATTGTTTAAAATTAATTCATACGCGTAGGGTTCATGAGATGCGGTAATAAGGGTTATTGGTATGCATTATAAACCAAGATCATTTATTTGTGTTGGTAACCACAATGGGAGCCATACTGGTAGGAGGTTAGTTGTGATTGCATAAAATAAATGTCTGATTAAGAATCAAGTCCTCATGAGATGGGATATGAATTTTATTTCTTTTTCAAAAATCTCTCTTAGTTAGATTGAATTGTATTTCATTACTATATAGTATTTTATATTAGTCTGTCTTGTCAATACGATATTAGACAGGTCACATCGATCTTTTTTCAAGATCACTACGGTGTGAGGGATTTAGTCGGTGAGATTTAGACTATGTTGCTTAAATATGAGATGAGACAAATATATGTGAAAGTATTGCTTTAAATTACTATAGTGTGTGGGCAGTATCGGTAATATATATTTGATCATTGACAAGTTAATCTAGAATATACTTACTGATAAATACATTTTATACATCATAATGTATCTCTTCTAAACTTGATAATTACTTAATTTAAATAAGAATATATGAATTTATATATATATATATATTAATTTCATTTTTTAGGTTTCAAGTTAATGAAGCTATTTGGAATGAAAATCCAAAGAAAATAAGCAAAATAATAATAATAATAATAATAAATATGCTACAGTAACCCGTTACAGTGCTCAGCTCCCAGGCACTAAATCAGACAGAATGCTTGGCACCCAGGCGCTACCATCTGTTTTGTTACTCATTTTCTTGCCATAATTTGAAACTTATAAATATTACCCTTTAGTCACTTCTCACATTATCAAAAGGAGAGCATGAAATAGAGAGAGAACCTTAGGTTTTAGTGAGAGACACATCATTGAAGCTTAGATTGAGGGAGATTATTGAATATTGAAAGCTCCAAAGGCTTCTCCAACTAGTTCCTTCTTGTCTCTCTACATCATTTATATTTATTTTAGTTTGTAATTGTATTTTGTGTTGAAACTTGAGTACTTTTATGAAAATTTGGATGGATGTAATTGAATATTTCATTATGGGTTGCTAGATTATATGTTCTAGAGTTTGGTGGAAATTTATTGAATTCTATGTATTGATGTTATTTTGTGATTAATGACTATTTGATGTTTATTCATTTATATTTTTTATGTGTTTAAATGCTTGGGTTATGTACTTGGGAGATTTTAATTCATGTATTGGTTTTAAAAGGCATAACCTTAAGTTTAGTGGGTTGGGAGACTATTAGACTTAGGATAATTATTTAAGGGTTGCTTAATGCATGTATGTATAATGAGTTAGATATGGATATCAACTTAATTATATATGCATAAAGTCTCATTCGGTACTTAGGAAAGGGAATGGGATTAGTTTTAAGTCCTTGATTAATAAATGCATTAGATTAATTATTAATTACTAATTATAAAGAGTATAGAAACAAAGAGAGAAATCAAGTCCCTAGAACCCCATTGCCATAGAACTCTCATTCCTTTAATTTATCGATTTACTTAGTTTAAAGGATTTTTGAATTCCATAATTCAACTTATCCTTTGGATTAGCCTAGATAAAATTAGGTTGCCAACACTATGGTAATTAGCATTAATTTAGGATACAATCCTCGTAGGAATGATACTCATTCACCACTTTATTATTTGCTCAACTTATGGTTACAATTCACATATGTATAATTTTGCGAATAAATTTTGGTGCCGTTGTCGGAGATTGTGAATTTTGAATTAGTGCTAATATTGTGAATATGCCATTTGATCCAAAATTTGAGCGCACTTTTTGAAGGCTTAGGAGAAAAATGAGAGATGAAGCTCAAGTTATAACCGATGGAGTCAACAATAACCACAACTATGTGCATTAAGGGACTATTTTAGGCTCGTGGTTAATGATAATTATTTGGAGATTTGACACCAAGTAGTTCAAGCCAACAATTTTGAATTGAAGTCGGCCCTCATTAACATGGTTCGACAAAATTAATATGGGGATTGCTAAGCGAAAATCTGAATGTTCACCTTGTAATGTTCTTGGAGGTGTGTGATATTATCAAGTTAAATAGAGTCACAGAGGCCTTCATTCACCTACGCTTGTTCTCATTCTCTCTTAGGGACAAAGTAAGGGAATGGTTTCAATCATTGCAATTGAGAAGTATCACAATATAGGAAGAACTTGCTCAACGGTTCCTCATCAAGTTTTTTCCACTATCTAAGACTTCACAACTTCGTAAGGAGATACCACAATTTAGAAAATTGGATTTCTAGCTTTTTTATGAATCTTGGAAGTGGTTTATGGACCTTATTCGGAGGTACCCCCAACATGGATACTAGGATTGGTTCCAAGTACAAATCTTCTACAATAGACTAAATGGGCAAACAAGAGCTATTTTAGATGCGGTCGTGAGTGGTACATTGTTATCAAAAACCATGGAAGAAGTCAAGCTTTGTTGGAAGAGATGGCATGCAATAATTACCAATGGCCTAGTGAGAGATCAATTATGAGGGGGGCCCTCGAAGTACATAAAATTGATCCAATTATTACACTTTTGGCTCAAGTTTAGGCTTTAAAAATTCAAGTTTTTGCACTCCATGCTAAAGAGTCTTCTTCAAGCAAGAATTCGGCAATGGTTGTAAATTTTTCCTACACCGATGAAGGGAGTGATCCTGAACAAGTCAATATATCAATAACCAGAACTTCCAGCACCAAACTAACAACTTACCTACATATTATCATCCTGAGATTAGAAATTATGAGAGCTTTTCCTATGGCAATCCAATAAAATGCCTTGCGACATTCACTGGGATTTAATTATTACATGGTCAAGAAGAAGCCATCTTTGGAGGACATTTTGAGCACTTTTATCATATAGACAATAGAGAGTTTTAATAGAGATGAGGCTCGGCTTAATAACATCGAGACACATTGCACCCATATGAATGCTACATTAAAGTCATTAGAGGTGCAAGTTGGCCAGCTTACCCATGTAATTAAAGATTAATCTTTTAGTAAGTTCTTAAGTGACAAGGAGGCCAATTCAAGAGAGCATTACAATGCCATCACTCTTAAGAGTGGTATAGAATAGAAGATTCAGAGGAAAAGATGGTTGAAAGTGAAAAACAAAGAAGATTTCGTGAACTATATAGGATAAATCACAAACCCAACTCCATTTTATTCTCGAACAATCCTTTTATCATTACCCCACCATTGCCTTACCCTCAATGCTTCTATAAAAAGAAGTTAGATGGTCAACCCTCAAATGTCCTTGACAACTTCAAAAAGATTCACACTAACATTCATTTTATAGATGTCTTGGATAAAATGCCAAACTATATAAAGTTCAAGGAGGAAGTGATGTCAAAGAAGAGAAAATTAGAAGACTATGAGATGGTGAGGCTAGTGGAGGAATGTAGTGCAATCCTTCAAAGAACTTTTCCTCAAAAGATGAAGGATCCAGGTAGTTTCACTATCCCTTGAACTATTAAGGAGACCGCTTTTGAGAAAGCCTTATGTGACCTTGGAGCAAGCATTAATCTCATGCCCCTATCTATCTTCAACAAGTTGGGTCTTAATAAGGTGAAGCCCACTATAATATCCTTGCAAGTGACAGATAGATCTCTCACCTATCTATGGGGTATCACTGAAGATGTATTGGTAAAAGAGGGTGAATTCATCCTACTAGTAGATTTTGTTGTATTAGATATAGAGGAAGATCGTGAAGGTCTAATAATTTGTTGTTGTCCATTCTTAGCAACCAGAAGGGTTTTTATTAACATAGAGAGAGGAGAGATGATTGTCTCCAAATTTATATTTCTTTAAATAATATCCACAAATATTTTTGTGATATTATTTATTCCTTCGGAATATATTTTTTGAGATTTATGCTTGTGGCCACAAGACTTTCTGAAATACAATCTCGAAGCATTATGATATACAACCCACTTATTTGAGCTAATGGATCCCATATCTACCCACACCGGACTCTATGAGCATCGGATCATACCCAACGATACACAGTGATCACACCATGAAAGGTCTCTGACATGTGTGGAACCAAAGTATAGTGGATCACTCACAAGTCCACCGTGGCACTCAAGTCAAAAGACCACAAATACTACTCAACTCGGAAGACCTTCCATTAACGATTTTATGAGATGTCTATTGGAGGTCTTTGTGAGTCTATTCAATATCCAGACCTCATTGAATACTTGTATGTCTATACAAGTTTCCACTAAACTCATAATTTGTTAAAACTAACCATCCACGTAGAAACATATACTAATTTATATTAGTGGTAACAATATGCCACTCATCTAATCATCCAGAGAATATTAGCACTTCTTTTCATTTTTTACTCAATAATATTAGCACTTAATATGTATATATAAGTAAATGGCATTTGTAGAAGTGGAATCTTGAGTTAAACATGGGTATTCCAGAATCTTGCGATGAAAAACGAGTTCAAGTAAAAATGGGTCAATGCGATACCAACTATGAGAAGAGTTGTGAGTTTTGGTTCCAAGGTCGTGGTTTTGTAAATAAGGACAGAAGTTGTCGAACAGAGGTTAAGTTGAGCAGTTTGTGAGGAGATCAAGAGAGAAGTGCATGGGAGCCTTCTAATATAGATCCAATGGTTGCTGTGTCTAATTCAACGATGGAGATTTGATGGGAACACTCTATTTTGATAAAGAAGATGAGGAAGATGATGGAAAGGACCGTAGATTTGCAGGCGAATTTGTAGTGTTTTTTTCATTGCCACTGTATAATTACTTTTTTTATTATATATGCATTAAATATATTTTAATATTTAAATAGTAAAAGTTATTTTTTTAATTATTGAAAATTTAATTTTTTATGAGTAAATAAATTTTGTCATATATATTGTGTAAGCATAAAATAATTATTTTATTATTTTTAATATTTAAAAGATAATTTAAATTTTTTAATTGTTAAATACTATTGTTTATTTTTTAAATTAATAAAAATTATTAAAATTAGACTATACATAAAGAATATTTATGAAAATATCTCATATTTTAATATACATATTTTCTAAAGGTTCAACAAATGCATGTTGAGTGGGGAGAAATTGGAAATTAGGTCAGCCATGAGGAAGGTGTAGGCAAATTAGTGGGGGGGGGGTGGGGGAGAGATGTGAGGAGTTGGCCGTTGCTTGGTCTCCTACTTTGACCCATTTTCTTGTTTGGTTTCTTATCATCGTTTGTGAAACCTTCAACGCACTCTCTCTTCATGACTCATGAGCAATTTAAAATAAAAAGCATACTACATGACGGCTTTTCTCAGATTTTGTTCCTCATCACCTTAACAGGCTTACGTTAGCCTAACGTTGACTTGAGTGCTTCTTTTCAATTTTCTTGTCTGGCTTAATTTTCGATCCTATTTATCGACTTTCATTTCACTTTTAAGAAACAAAACAAAATACTTTAACACTCTTAGAGCCAGTTTGGTAGTGCTTTTTAGCACAATAAAAGTATTTTTTTTAAAAGTTAAAATTATTTTATTAAAGTGTTTGACAAATATTTTAAAAGTACTTTTAAAATATAAAAAATATTAGAGGTGCTTTTTAAACTAAGCACCTAAGTGAGTGCTTTCTTCAATTAGCAGTTTAGGTGATTTCAACGAATTATTTGTAAATTCTAAAATACCTTTATGAAATTTGAAAATTTTCAAGACAAGTCCCATTTTATACCATCCTACAATTTCGATCCAAAAACTTTTTCTCTCTTTTCTCTTTTCTCTTCACATCATTCATCTCTCAGTCATCGATCGCCATCCATTCACCGACCGATTAGCATCTATTCACTGTCCATTCATCGTCTGGTAGCTATTTCTTCATCATCTCTTACCGCGATCATTCTCTTCGTTCAGTTGAGAATGTAAGAAATTCTACTTTTTATTTCTCTTTGAAAATTAATGGGGTTTTTAATTAATTTAAATTTTGCTATAAATTTCAGTTTATTATCATTAATTTGCTAGTCATTTATCTCTTTTTTGTATTTTTGGTTGATTAATATAAGTTCAGTCAGATCAATTTGTTTCTTTAAGTTATTTCTAGGTCCTCTGAAACTTTAGTTTGTAAGAGAAGAAATATATTTCTGCTTGTTCATGCGAGATAAGCAGGATCCCACTCAGTGATTTGGGTCAAAAACTTTTAGTTTTTGTGCAAGATAAGTAGGATCCCACTCGCTTGTTCATACGAGAAGAAATATTGTTTGATGGTTCTGGAGGAGTGCCTTATTGTCATAACTTTTAGTTTTTGTGTTATGGAATCCTTTGCATTGAATTAGTTGTGTTATGAACCGAAACTGTTTTAACCATCAAAGTCACGATGAATCAAATAAAGTATTCATGGCTGATAGTTAGGGTAGCAAGTTTTCTCATAATTAATGGTAGTGTTGATGGATGATGGAGTGGTATTGATCTGTTTGAAGGTGGCGTCCTTATTATTATTGGTTATGTTACTGGTTCTCATGGTGGGCCGATGAATAGTACAAGTAATGGTATTTTTTATGGTGACTGGAGATATTTCTTGGCTGTCAGGTGTTATAATAGTAGTGGTGGTACATTGAGTGCATGGTCAGTTAGTGTAATCAGTAGTTAGTTTAATTATAGTCTTGGTTACTAATCTTATAAGCCATTATTTTTTTGCTGCTGAATTCTTCTCTGGTCACTAATGCTCTTAAGAAGTGTGAATGCATACTGCACTTTGCTCTGTTGCACATAGTTACTGCATGATTGGAGTGCTTTAAAGATTGAAGGCTGCTGATTTGAGTTATGTTGAGGTGTCAATATGAGTTGAAGTGGCAGTTGAGTCCTCTTATATATGCTGACGTTTCAATTAACTTGTTATAGGGTTTGTTGTAAGGTTGTTATTTTGCGCCAAAAATTTGTTACATAGAAATAACTTCTCTTATTTTCTTGTGTTTTGACAGCACTGTATAAGGAGACTCTTTGTATCATTTTGTGATAACCGAAATAAGAATTTCAGTTTGAGAATTTTTGGCTTTATTTTCTTTCTTATATAATTCCATGTGTTATTTTTAGTTTATAAAACTGTTTTTGTTGTATGACCTAATATGCTTGTTGTCTATAGAAAATTTGAATTTTATATCAGCCTTCTGGATTTAGGTAACTGAATCATTAATCTTATGTTGAGATGGAAGAGCTAATTACCCTTTCTCCCTGTCCCAAGAAATGCATACTGGTTACCTGGGTTATGTTCTGATTTTTAATGTAACTTGACTTATTTTGCTTATTTTGCTAGCTAGCATATTTATTGGCGATCTTATAGATTATCACAATGTTCAACAAAGAGAACGTTCTTGTTTTTTTCTCTTTTTTCAAGTTTTTCTTAATATAAAAAATATTGTAACACTTCTATTCTTTATCAACATTTTTTCATTACAATTTTTTATCAACTAATAGAAATATGTTAAAGTTGCAAGTGTTTTATACTCCCATTATTATTGAATTATACCTATTAAAATCGACCCATCACATGTCACTTTTGGTTCAACAAAGGATACATTGCTCTAAACATAGCTGTCATGTATCTGATTTTACATACCTTACATCACCCTCTCTTTTGGTTCCAAATGTCCTCAACTGAAACTCTTCTCTAATTTTGATCTCATCAAAAGTTGAAAATAATATTGATATCTCTCCCAATCCCTTTTCAAAAAACTAGGTTGGCTAAACCCAAGAGTATCAACGAGATAGCCACACTTTCTGTTGGTTTCTCAATTTAAATACCAAGTGATAACAGCTCTGAATTAGATTCTATGTAAATTGTGAACTGAATTATATCTTTCTGTGTTGCTGTGTTTCTCTCTTTTACAAGCAACTCCATTTCCTGAATGTGAACGTTGACTCTTGTTTTCGTATTTGCCTGGCGAATATTAGTTTTAAGGCAGACAAGGAATTTATAGTTGTCTAGATGTTTGTAAAATATTTTTTGCAGTAGTTAGGTTTTATTTTTTTTTTCATGATCTCTAAAGAAAAAAGAAAATTTATGTTCTTTAATTTTTTTTATTATCCTTTTATTAAAATATTTTTTATTTTTGTTACAGATATGAGTTCTAACAATAGTGATAATGACAATACAGACTCGTCTACTGATGAGAGTGATAATAAATTCTATTAGTTGGTGGTTACAAGATGTGTAGTAGTTGTGTCTCAATAGCTTAAGTATGTGGATAAAGAACCTTGAAGTACTTCTACTTATGCTAGGTATAAATGGGTAAATGATATTTTAAAAAGTTATGATGGAAGGTGTATAAAATAATTTAGAATGAAAAAATATGTGTTAAAACAATTGTTAGCAACACTTACCAACTACTATGGTCTAAGAAAATGTTAAGATGTCTGATTAGAAGAGGCATTAGCAATGTTTCTTATCACTTTAGGTCATGAGTTATGTAATAGGATGATGCAAGAGAGATTTCAACGATCGGGTGAAACTGTGTCTAAATGGTTTGGAATAGTTTTAGATGTTGTATCTCGCATGATTGTAGATATCATAAAACCAAGTGATCCAGAATTTAGGAGTACACATAATAAGATTAAAGATGATAATCAGTATTGACCTTATTTTAAATATTGCATTGGAGTAATTGATGAGACTCATATACCAGTTCTTGTCTCTAAAGATAAACAAGTACCATATATTGGTAGAAAATATATTACTACTAAAAATATTATGGCTGCGTGTGACTTTAATATATGCTTCACATTTGCTTGGGTAGGATGGGAAGGTGCTGCTCATGATGCTCACGTATTGTTAGGGGGTTTAAGAAGATTAAATTTGAATTTTCCTCATCTACCTAGAGGTGAGTAAAATTTGTATTAACATTTTATCTTCTTTTTTTATAAAAAAAAATAATAATAATAATGTATATGTTATTTTGAATATATATAAATTTGATTCTTATTTTGTTTATTATTCGTTTATAAGTAAATATTATTTTATTGATGCTGGTTATCCACAAAGAATATGATATTTAGGCCCTTACAGAGGTGAGAGGTATCATTTTCCTAATTTTCGACTTGGTAGTCAACCAACGGGGAAGAAAGAAATTTTTAATCATAGACATTCATCATTGAGATGCACAATTGAAAGAACATTCGAAGTTTGAAAGAATCAATGGAGAATTTTGTATCAAATGCACAATTTTTCTTTAAAAAAGCAAGTACAAATTGTCATTGCATCAATGACTCTTCATAACTTTATAAGAATTCATTCAACACAAGATCTAGAATTCAAACTTTACGATGATAATGATGAGCTTCTTCCTACACTTGATGAGAGAACAAGTACACAACAAGAGGTTGTTCAAATAGAGAATACATTTCATGCAAGGGAGATAAAGGAGGAACGCGAAAGAATTACAAATCTTCTTGTATCTAATTGATTGATATATATTATTGAGTGGCTAATAAGAATAATTTTTTTTTAAGTTATGTCAAACTTTTTTGTTATTTTGCAATAGTATATCATAAGTGACGTTAGCTTGAGACGTGTAATTTTATTTTACCACTTGTTCTCTTATTTTAATTAAGAACAATAATAATAATAATAATAACAATTGTCATCACAAAATTATTTATTAAATTTTTTTACCATAACAACTAATATAGATATTTGTAAAATAAAATATTATTATTATCATGCTATCATTTTAAAATATATAATATCTATTTTTAATTTAAAAATATTTATAATGGTTACATAACAATTTATATAGATGTTTTTAATTATAATATTTATGTTAAAAAATTTTAAATGATAATAATGTCTATTTTAGTAATTTAATAGTATTAAAGCACTTTTTTAATTTCATATCTAAACACCTCAAGCACTTTAAAAGTACTTTTATATAATTGAAAATTAAATGTTAAATGCTTATTAGAAAAAGCACTATTAGAAAAGCACTACGAAAAAAAACGCTACGAAAGAAAAACATTTTTTTTCCCAACACTCCCAAACTGACCCTTATTACAGTGTGCTACTGTTATTGCCACTATTGCAATAACATTATTTAGAGTAAACTCCTTTGGTCCAATTTAGGAGTAATAGAGAAAAAACGCTTTTGTTTTATAGGGCTTTCTTCGATAAGTATTTTACGTTTGATTTTTAATTATATAAAATACTTTTAAAATGCTTAGGATATTTTATTGAGTGTTTAGATATGTAACTAAAAAAGTATTTTAATATTAATAAATTACCAAAATATACATTATTATTATAAATATTTTTAAATTAAAAATTGATAAGAAAATATTTTTTATTTTAATAGATATTAGATATTTTAAAATGATAATAGCGTGATAATAATAATATTTTATTTGATGAACAACTAAAAGCTAGGTAAACCTTGATAGAAGTATTAGTTATTTTTAAAATAATTCTAAAAAAATTATAATAATAGTTTAGTAATTTATTTTATAAAAACATGAAAAATAAAATATCCTCAATATTATGAAAAACAATAATAAAATACCAATATTATTTGTATAATTTATCAACAAATATTAAGAAAAACACAACAAATAAAATATTGCTAAACATTCAATATCAACTTAACATAATAGTCTAATTCATTCAAAACATAAAGTGAAATCAAATTTTATAAACGTAAAATCTATCATTTTTGTTGACGCTTCAACCAAGCAAATTGCCGACTTGATTGTTTTAATACAACAAACATTTCTCTATTCCCCATTTTAATTAAAAAGTCAGCAGCTGTCAAGAATAAATCTTCATCACCAATAATTTCAAGCATACCCTCAACAATTTTCATCACTTCCTCAACATTACAACTCGTTTCTCTTTCTCTTTCTTATCCTTGTTTTCACTTGCATTTATAATTGTATCCAACTGAGCTACCTTGACTCCAATTCCAGTTTTCTTAAGAACCTTTTGTCTTTTGTTACTTTGGGTGGAAACATCAATATTGAAAGATGAAGTGCCAACATCATCCCCAAAACATGAATTACAATTAAATTCATCATACCCTTCCACATCTTTATTATTATTCACAAAATTAGTAGCTACAAATCCTTGTGAGGGTGTCCATGCTACTCCCGTAACAACAATATCTTTAAATAAGATATCTAATTGCTTAATATTTCTCAATCCCTTTGACCGAAATTTTGCAACATTAGGAACCTCCTATAATTATTACAATTAAGATAATGAATATATATAATTCATTGAAAGAAGTTAACTAAATAAAAAATAAAGATAAAAAATATACATTCAATTTCTTTTTCCACCATTCATTGCTAGCATTGATAGTATGCCTTACAGAATCCTATCCTAAACCAGTTTGTTTTCCTATCAAAGTTGTCCAAATCTATCAATCCTTCTTGAGTAAAGTCCATTTTTTCTTGAGTTGCTTCCACTGATAATTTCTGTCTGTTCATGAAATTTATTTGTAACATCTTTCACCCAAGTTTATTGAAATGGCCATTTGGTCAATTTTTAGGTAACATTTCACCAACATATATAGTAACAAATACATCTGTAACGGAGTCTTCCCAATTTACCTTAATTTTACTATCACCTTCATCTCTACATGTATCATGCGATGAGCTACCGATAGTTTTTGACACTCTCAACTGTAACATTATAAATAATGAAGTTATAAAAAAAAGCCACTACTGATAATTATATTAACAATAAATGATAACTAATAAGTTATCATTTCTCTACAATACACACAAATTTATAGGGTTTTTGAAGGATTCTGAATTCTCGTTTGCAAATACATTCACACACAAACATACAATCTTGAAGGAAATATCTTCATCATGTTTCATTGAATTCTAAAATGTAACCTAGACAGCATAGACATGTATTGTCAATTTTGTTGGAACTATTTGGGTGTGAAGTTCTCTAATGTGACCCACCAAAAAAGATTATAATGATAGGACAATGCAATAGTTATATAACATAGAAAATTTCTTATTATCATTTATTAGATGGACCTACACCTACTGACCCTATTAATTCACACCACATATAGGTTGATGTAAATCCCTAATCAATACTTTGTTTCTTTAGCAGATATCATTCTCATTTGCATCAAAGATTCTCAAATTATGCTACTTGAATGCTTAGTTTCTAAAAATTATGACAATGATGAAATGGGAAGATGATTACAAGAAGCAAAAGAACATCTTATTTTCTTTACTCGCTCTAGTTTCTAAGACATTGGCAAAACAACATACATGAAACCAAAGACGGCAAAAGTAGCTCGGTATTAACTTATGAACAAATTCAAACTAACACAACCTATTAAAATCGCAAATTGACATCATAATATTATAAATGAATCATTAAGAAAAACCAAAATGCTAATTTACAAAAACCAATTTGACCATGATAAGGCAAAAGCAACGAATGCTTTAAAAATAAAGAAGATGAAGCAACTCAAGATGGAGAGGATTTTTTATCTAAAAATAAAAGAAAAGAAGATGTTACCTCTAAATCTATTTGTTTTAGCGGCAAGCTTTGCAGAGAGATTAAATGAATGTTTATGCTGCAAGTTAGGAAGACAATGTAGGCAACTTTAGTGCTCTGAAAGGTTACAAAGAATAACTTGGCCAGACAAATGAACAAATAACTGCAAGGAAAACAGAAAAAAATAAATACATAATTTATTTTTGGTTGAAAGAGAAAACTGGATGGCCAAAAATTAATGGCATGAGTTTTCTTCTAATTAATTTGGTGAAGCCATGGTTAAGATGGGACCAGTTCAGGTTCATGCAGCCATGATTAATAGAAAAAAAAAAGTTTTGGCTCTTGGCATTTGGAGCACAACAGGATTCCCATGCCAAAAAATTCTGATATCCTTGAACAATTAGGCAATGTTAAACTATTTTTGTAGATAATCCATACGGGCAAGACATAAACTCCACAATTAGCAAAACATACATTCAACAGCCAACCAATTACAGTATTAGCAAACCTAGTCTATTTCTTTCGCCTCATGCAGCCATGATCTTATTTAAAGACTAATAACATAATAATTCTATTAATCAGTCCCATAAAAATAGCTCTATTTAAAGACTTTCTCAAAGTATGACAAGGCTACCTTTTTTTCCTTATGAAATTATATTTCCTAAGTGCAAGTTTTCATTTAGGCATTACGACAAACACCTTGTATGCACATCAACAACCAACAACAACATCAACAAAACTTTCCTAATATTTTACATCAATTTCTATTTATAACGAGGAGACTTATATTTTTCTCTGCTGATCACCACAAATCATGACAAATCGGGCTAGATTATAGAATGCTACTGTATAATCCTTAATTCACTCAATAGAACCACTCTTTTAAATCTCATCCACTTAAAACCACTACTTTGATCATCTCCTTTAAATACCTCAAATTTTAGGAATAAAACAATCATAAGCCAAGTGAACAAATTAGCTTGTTCTGATATACGTAGAGCAGATATGCAAACTAATCACATTTACCTTGGAACAAGTAATCCAAAACTCTTAAAAGATTAGAACTCAGTGATATGCTTCCACCAAGGCATGGACAGATTAATTTTCACATGAAACAAATGGAACAATAAGAATAAAAGAAAAACGGAAGTGGGAATGAAAGAAAAAGCAAGCACAATTACCTAAACAACAAGAATCCCACGATGCCTAGCAATGGGCGGCAATTGAACGACGACTGGGCGTCGACTGAACAGCGATCGGGCGGCGATTGAATGGCAACCGAATGGTGATTGATTTTGGTGATGGACGAAAGAGAGGAGAAAAGAGAGACAGATTTTAGGTTTGAATCAAATGAGATTTGATTTAGAATTTTGCAAATTTCATAGGGGTATTTTAGAAATTACAAAAAAAATTTATTAAAGTTTCAAGTGCTACCGTGAAAAACATAAAGTGTTAATTGAAGAAAGCACCATTTGGGTGCTTTGTTTAAAATTCACCTACAGTGCTACTGCAATTTTAAAAATTAGTTTTTTCAAATTTTGCCAAACACTGTCTTAATACTTTTAATCTTAAAAAAGTACTTTTATTATTACAAAAAGAACTCCAAACTGACCCTAAGTTCGATTCTCGTAATATCATGGCCAATGTTGCTGATATTTTCATGAATTTAAAGGCAAGGAAAATTAAAATTAATTAAATTCCCAGTTTCTTCAACGTGATCTGGTTGGTTTATCGGTATTGGGATCTGACGGTGCTTTTGTCTCACCTTGTGTTTCCAAAATCTACAATTGATGTCTCTGTTCTCTGTTATTATGTAGGTTTTGTTGGGTGCCTGTATTATATTCTCAAGGGCACGAGAATTGTCCCACAAACAAACAATGTCTCTGTAACTATGCCCGTAAAATCTATCCGAAATTTAAGACCATAATATCTAAACCAAAGAATACATCTACTGATCAATGTAGCCAGCCATCTTTTTAGTGGTGTGTTTGTAAAAAAAAAAAAAAAAGAAGTTGATTTAATAACATAAAAAGATCTAACAATTATACTCTTACTATATATGGTCCGAATGTTACAACATTAGAAATTGAACCATTTGTAACCCTAAATGAATCAAGAGTAACGAACATGCATGATCAAGTTTTAATAATCATGTTTGTCGGCAATGGAAACACAGAGATATATAGATCATCATTTCTCTGTAGTGACCATTCCTTGAACCTAGATTTCTTGATTTTATTTCTCAATTTCGATGCAACTATGCATTTGACCTTTGCATATGAAAAGGATACACATGTAGAAACTTGGATTCCCTAAGTGGGTCTTTGAGGGACAAGACTGTACATTCTTATGTCTTTTAGTTCAAAGGTTTTAGTTACAATTCTGTTCCTAAACTAATTCTTGTCCCCAACTCCAAAGTTAGTTCTATGGTTTGGTCCTAAAGCAATTATTTTCCTAACTTGGTTAAAATCCCAAAACCTTGGGAACCCACTAATCTTTTGAGTCTTTTATAGTATTTTATTTGGAAAATAAAATAAAATGAAGGGTTGCGTTTCTGATTCAGGGTCGAGTCGAATTAATGCATGCTATCATGGTTCTTGCCTTCTTGGTGCTGACCATGTTAGAATGAAGACTAGACACAAGACAAATGCTGACAGTGACTCTGCCCATTTCCACTTTTCATGTCTTTTTTTTAATCTCAACCTTCTAGCAAAAAGTTAAACATGCCACATGGGATGTTAAGAGCTCACAAGATCACGTTATATTCACGTGATTGTTTCATCACCACGACCTTTGTCTGCCTTCTAACACCACCAAGCCAAAGTAAGTGTTCTTTTATTTTCTTTTTAGCCGAATGACATTTCTATTTTTTATTTTTTTATTTTTAATGTACTTACAGGTTTCCATAAACTGCTAAAGTGCCTAGCTTTTTCCAACCACGTGCATGATCATTTGTGTTTTGGGTTTTAAGTTCAACCTTAATGTTATGACAAATTCATCTTAGAATGTTACACTCATCTATTTGATATAGTTTTTAAGATCAATTACCCACATTTATGAGCTAGATTTTCTGCACAAATTTTAAGTTCTATCAAATATATGTGGCGTCACATTATAGATTATGATAGTGTACTCTGATTCTCAAGTTAAAATTTAAAATTTTTGTTCATAAGAATAATAAGTGGTGTCAATTGATGTTGCAATACTATTATTTGGATAAAAAGAATATTACGTGTTCTTATATCCAAAGGTTTGATGGACGAGCTAAGCTCTGAAGAATAATTCTCAACACACACCTCCTTTCAACCAAACTGGTGTTAAGAAAAGGATTCAAAAAAGAACTTATATTGTTCTTGTTACAAGCCAGCAATTTATTTAGTAAAATATTCTAATAAATCTAATACTAGTAAATATTTTATATGAAAATTCAATGGTTGGTTTTTTCACCCTTCCTTGTAAATGAGGCTTGTGAGCTATTGGTGCGACCCGGGGAAAATTAGTGTGACTTAATGGCTTTGGGCCATGTTACGCTTTTGCCACAAAATGGGCAAACCCAATCCAACCCGAAAAGAGAAGTTCAAAACCTTACTAAAGGCCGACGAGTCGGGTGTTACATTCCCAGCTCAGTTTTGGTTTCGCCCAAGTCCTTCTATACAGATGATGTCCCAAGAGTTTCTTCAATTTGAAACTTCTCAAATCATTATCATGGGTTAAATGTCATGTAAACATAACCTTAAGCTTGACATTGTTAGTGTCTGTGTCACTATGACAATCTTCTCTTAAGTTGTCTGAACTAGAACTACAACCCATTAGTGGAAACACATTCTCCTGCTAATATCACAAACTTTTTAAAAAATCGTGCAGTTTTAACATTTTTATATGCTAAGAGATTAGAAAAACTTCACAAAGAAAGAATGAAAGTATCAAGTGTTAGAGAAAATGTTCTCTAAATAATTGAAAGAGAATACAAGTTATGAAATATTTTATATAATTGAGAGTATTTCTATTTTATATAGTAGTCTTTTATAATAAATGATTAAGATTTAAACAATTTAACGGTGTACATACAAAATAGAATAATATGTCAAATAATATTCTTAAATGTCATCACATTTAGATAGAGATAAAATTTATCATATAGAGATAAACTTATCCTATAAGTCATGGCTTAGCCAGTATCTTTATCTCAATAATGAGCCTTCTAGAAGCTCCAGTTCATGTAGCGCTCCATAGGTCTAAGTAGCTTTTAGGAGGTTTAGTCTCGTACCAAGTACTAGAGAAAATGCTTGAAAGCACTTGAGGCGAGACATTCTCCTCTACCAAATTCACACGACACTTTCATCGTGTCTTCCTTGGAACTAATAGTAACAATTCATGTAAACGAATCGTATTCGTGTCATGTCAACACAATGTATTAACAAACTTTTATTATATTAGTATACAATGCGTTTACGTAAACAAATTAGACACTCAAAAATATATTCGATTCGTTAACTTGAGGGTTACATGACACAACACGACACGATTAGTCATGTTTAAATAAATGGATCAAATTCAATTCGATTATTAGATTATGCACGATTTGATTAGTTTACAATTATATTCGTTTAAACGAATAAAACACTATATTTGATTCATTTACACAAATATTTAATTATAATTTAATTAAACATTATTTAAACGAATAAACACATGAATAAACACGAATTGATTTGTTTATTAAATATGACTTAAACGGATTAATGAATTGTAGACCTCAAACACATATTCGACATGATAAATAAATTGGTAACACGAATTTGACCCATTTATTAATCGTGTCAATTTCTCTACCCATATTCGCTAAAAACGTATTAAATTTATAATAAATAATCGTGTCATTACCCATTTTGTCACCCCTAGCTGGAACTCTGCACTTTGCTCTCAAACTGCTATAATGCATTCTAAGATTCCCAACTTACTTCACTGTTGGGCAATCCTTTCCACTTGATGAATTACTCACAATTCGAAGAGTAGCTTTTCTTTCATACTATCCCAAGTCAAGGATAAGTTTCGCCTTCTTATCATAAGATGTGAAAACCCTCAAAGGTGCCCTGGTTTGTGGCTCACGCTCTGTGTCCTCCTCATCACCATGATATGGTTTTAGACAGCTTGCGTGAAACACCAGATGTAGGCAAAGTCTCGAATGTAACTCCACCTTGTACGAGACATTGTCAACCTTTTTGGCAATAGGAAATGACGCCTCATACTTCTGAATAAGACCTTTATGAAGTAGACAAGTAGACTTGTGCTTCGTCAAAATGATCTTTACCATCACCAAGTCTCCCACATTGTACTCGCATGCTTCTGCTTGTCTTCAACCCACTTCTTTATCTGCTTTGTTACCTTGTCGAGATACACTCTTGTTATGTTTGACTGCTCATGCTAGGACTTTACAGCTTTGTATACTGTGGACTCCTCCCCGTATCTCTAGATACAAGTGTGTGCAGTGTAAGAGGTGACTGGCCAATAGCTAACTTGAATGGGCTCTGGTTTCTTGACTTACTCCGTTACAAGTTGTATGAGAATTGAGCCACGTCAAGTAGCTTAACCCAATCCAGCTGATTTGCACTCACAAAGTGCTGCAAGTATAGCTCCAACAGTATATTCACCTTTTCGGTTTACCCATCTGTCTATAAGTGAAAGCTGGTAAAAAAGCGAAGCTCTGATTTCATAAGATTAAATAACCCCGTCCAATGTAAACCTCATGTCACAATCACCCTCGGCAAGCCCCGATAGTTGACCATGTGTTTAAAGAAAAGCTTGTGGTCTCCTCCACACTACACTCCTTAAGCGCCGGTATGAAAGTAGTGTACTTGAAAAATTAGTCTACCACTATGATGATAGTCCCACATCCTTCAAATTTTAGCAAAACTACAATGAAATCCATAGAGATGCTCTCCCAAGGTCTCTTTGGTATGAGCAATGGATCAAGTAGGCTTATGGGACTCTGATGCTCGACCTTGTCTTGACATATGAGATAAGTCTTCACAAACTACTCTATCTCCTCTGCATATATGGCTAATAGTACATCGCCTTCAATAAAGCATGCATACGCCTTTGTCCTAGATGTGCAGCCTATTTACTATTATAACACTCCTTAATGAGGTTTTGCCGCAAGTTCCTCTACTTAAGCACATACACCCGACGACCCTTGGTGTAAAGAAGCATGTCTCTACCCAAAATCGTTGTATTTTTTCCCTCATGTGCATGTGTGGAGAGCTGTCTGGCAATTGGATCATACTTCATCCCCTCTTGAAATAGGCTGAGTAACTCCCCTTTCAGCTTTCTTATGGCTGCTTATTCGACCTTCTGGCTTAAGGCGTCCACTACCACGTTTGCCTTACCTAGTTTGTACTCAAGCTAGTAATTGAACTCCATAAAAAAGTCTTGTCATCTAGCTTGCTTCCAGCTAAGCTTTTTTTGGCTTTAAAAGTAGCTCATTAATACGTTGTCCGTCATCTTTTTCTCTTGTACCGTATATCACCTCTTTATATCGTTTGAGTTTTCAGCTCTTATACGCAATCAAATGGCCTTGTTGCATGAAAACACCCCTAATGAAAAAATCAAAGGCATCAATAGTACCTCATACAGTAACAAGTAGTTCAACAATACTAGAACCAGCTCCTCGATCACCGCCTTTTTTAACGATCAAAAGCCCCTTAGCACTCTTTCACCCACTCTCATGCTTTAGTTTTCTTCAGCAAGTCGGTAAGAGGTGCGACAATAGTGGAGTATCTTTTGATAAACCTTCAGTAGTAGTTGACTAACCCAACAAAAGACTGTAGCTCGGTAACTCTCGTGGGTGCCTTAAAATCCATCATAGCACGAATCTTCGCTCTGTCTATCACCAACTTGTTGTCTTTGATCTTGTGGCTTAAAAGGTTGACCTCCGGCTTAGCGAACGGGCACTTCTCCCTCTTCACATATAGTTCATTCTCGCGAAACACCTTTAAAATAGTCCACAAGTGCTCTACATGCTCTTTGAGAGTGTTGCTGTAGATCACGATATTGTTTAAGTACAAAATGACGAATTTGTCGAGAAAGGGCTAAAGTATATTGTTCATCAACGTGCAGAATGTGGCTAGTGCATTGATAAGGCCGAATAGCATGACAAGAAACTCAAACACTTCGTAGCGTGTCCACATGTAGTCTTTGGCTCATTGCCCTCGGCTATCCGTACTTGATAATAACCCGATCACCAAGTTCAGCTTTGAAAAGTACTTTTATGCCCTAATTGATTAAACAAATCAGCAATTAAAAGAATGGGATACCTATTCTTGACAGTAATCTATGCATAGTCATAGCGATTCGTTGTGCTTGCACTATAAAAGCACTAGCACACCATATGGTGCCTTAAATGGTTAGATAAACCTGTATCTAACAACTATTTAAGCTACCTCTGCAACTCTTTTAACTCCGATAGAGACATTCGGTAGGGCGCTTTGGCTAAAGGCTTAGTCCTTGACTCCAACTTAATCTTGTGATTAATTACCCGTCTTAAGATAGTTTCTTCAATAGCGCTGCTGATATTACATCCCTGTACTCCTCGAGCACTCTTATAATCTCTAATGGCAACTCATTCTCGCCCTTATTTGCCTCATTATCCACCTCTCATATTGTGGTGAGGTACGTCTCTTCTCCCCGCTTGACATATTTCTTCAATTGTAAGGTGGAAAAGAGAGTGGTGTTGGCATTTGTCTCGAATTGCCCAACTTTGGGTCTGTCTACCATGGGCACCATGCATAGTTCCCCCTTCAAGATGCACATGTAGTTGTATCGAGGAACTGGGACCACATTAAACTATTGCAAGAAATTCATACCAGCATCAAAGTCATCGAGAGGTGCTACCGAAAATTTTACTTTACAATGGCACTTTTCGAAATGCATCTCCACTTCACATATGACATCATCTAGTGGTTTTACTGAAGCGTTCATAGTCTTAAGGTAACCAATCCTTTTTTCCACCTTAAAGCCTAAGCGTTGCGCTTCTGTACGCTTGATAAAGTTGTGTAACTCTCGTATCTATTAGCGCTTAAGTCTTATTCCCATTGATGTAAGCTTCAACGTACATAAGCGCATTTTCGATGGCTCGCTGGCTGCACACTTGGCATTAAGGGTATTAAGTAGCTGTATGCATCAAATTAACCATGTTCACCCACTTGTTGAGTCTCTAACATCGTGTTAATAGCCTTCTTTTTCGAACAGTCCATTACCCAATGACAAATAAAGCAGTAAGCTCTCGGTCTTTTCCCACTGTTGCGCTTCTGCTCTCTCTCCATAAGTGGTTTGCCTTTCCCTTTCTTATTCTGCAGAGATTAAGACTCCTTAGTTCCCCAACCTTTACTATGATTGGATTTAACATGCTTGGACTTCTACACATCACCCTTGTGGTAATCCGAGAACATCTCCACCAATGTAAGGACGTTCGATATGTTCGCCACTCTACACTGCTTCAACTCATTAGACGCCCATGTTTGCAATTCGTCTACGAAATTGAACAGAAAGTCCTTTTCACTTATGTTGGGAATCTGCAGCATTAACAAGGAGTACTCTTCTACATACTTGCTAATGGACTTGGTCTGCTTCAATACCTTCAACTGTTTTCTAGCATCATGCGTCACATTCTTATAATAGAACTAGCGCTTCAACTCTCATTACAATTTTACTCAAGTGTTGACGATGCAGGTACCCTTGCGTATCTCTTCATTTTTTCTACCCCACCACAAAATTGTGTGATCAGAAAAATATAGGGTTGCAGTATTTCCCTTATCCGTCTCGTATGCCCCTAGCGAAAAATATCTCTCTATTTGCCAAAAGTAGTTGTCAAGCTCTATGACATTTTGCTTACCACTAAACTCCTTCAGCTTAAAAGCTTCAACTCTCGGTGCAGTCACCGTAACTTGAGCTACAACAGCTTCATTTGCTACTGCTCATACAGCACTACATCCTTATTAATAGCTTCAAACCCTTAATATAATTTCTTTACTTGGGCTTGAACCTTGTCCATAGTGGTATAGACCTTCTTTCAGCTTAAGAGCTTCAACTCTCAGTCCAGTCACCGTAACTTGAGCGACAACAACTTCATTTGATATTGTTCACTTATATAACACCACATCCTCATTAACAGCTTTAAACCCTCAATGCAACTCCTCTACTTGGGCTTGACCCTTGTCCATAATGGTGTAGACCTTATCTTGAAAAGTCTTGATCTAGCTTTGCTGTTTATCAACATAACTCAAGATAAATGTTGAGGTCCACCTCGAGCATCTCCATGTGCTACTCCAACTCCTCAAAACGATCTGTTGCTTTTTTCACAATGCCACCAAGTTGTTTCACCACGTTCCCCATATCATGGCTTGGATTGATGAACTTCTCACGAGATATATTGTTGTTCTTCTTAGCTTTAGGGCCCTTACCCCTCTCTTTAGTCATCTCTGTTGATGTTGCAATGTCTTTCACCATCTTCTTTAAACCCGCTTTGACACCAAATGCCACGGACTTCTTTTAGAACCGTGCGACCTTAGCACTTTGCGTGCTAAGTAGTCTAAAAAACCTCACAAAGAAATAATAAAAGACAAGTACGCCAAGTGTTTAAGAAAATGCTCTCTAAATAATTAAAAGAGATTACAAGTTATAAAATGTTTTGTACAATTGAAAGTGTTCCCTCTTTTTATACCAGTAGCTTTATATAATCAACAGCTAAGATCTAAACAATATAACGGTGCACATACAAAATGAGATAATATGCTAAAGAATATTTCTATACGTAATCATATTTAGATAGAGATAACTTTATCCTATATGAATAAACTTATCCTATATGTTAAACTTAGCCCGTATCTCTATCTCAATCAATGAACCTTTTAAAAATTTCGATCTATGTAATACTACATGGGTCTAAGTAGCCTCTAAGAGGCTTAATTGCGCACTAAATGCTCAAAAAAATGCTTGAAAGAACTTGAGACATGACACTAAACACAATAATTTCAGACCTCCAATAGGATCCTTTCAGCATAATAGGAAATGACAGGCTCTGCAATTAAGCTAGCTAGTTATTCATAAATCACAACAAAACAATAATTTATTGCCTGCTCAAGAAATCAAAATCATTTTCTTCTAAATTCATCAATTCAATGGAACTTCTTATAACACCATAAAATTTGAAAGCAAACAAAAGTTACAAACATTAAATATGTGCAACTCTAAATTAGGTAGGTGTATAATAACTGATACATAAACATAAAAGGTTTGAGTGCCGAGTAACAATTGAACTTCACAAGTTATAGTGAATATGTCTCATGTTACGTGGCAGAACCTGATGTAATGGAATCCTACTTCTAAAGCAGACAGACCTAATGAATTCCTACTGCCGGGAGATGGGAGCCATTGGCATTGATGTTGGTTGGCTATAGAAGTTACCATCAGAACCTTGAAAACTCTGATAAGGATTTGTTGGAGATGTTGCAAAGGGAGACATCCCTGTCACTGGAGCTGCAACAGCTTGATAACCGGGTAAGCTAGGTGGCTGTTGGGTCATGTTATAGCTGAATTGTGCACCACTCATTGGTCTGGCATTTTGAATGTACTGGGGCATCTGATACGGTGGCACAGGAGGTAGTGGCGGCATCGGTGGAGGAGATGATGGTAGCGGAGGTGGTGGGTCACTTGGGGTTAATTGTTGACTTGTGGTCGTTATATTTTGTTGAAGAGATTCAGGATGTGGGAAAGAAGGAACTGGTGATGGTTGGGGATTCTGAGGTGGCACATATGACTGGTCGTTCTCAAGCTTAGGCCTCTTTTCAGATCGGAAATCACCAGTGGCTTCTTTACTTGAATTACCAATGACACCCTCGGATGCCAAAGAGGAGAGAACGTAAGAGAGCATCTGGGCTGAGGATGTTGAAGCAGTAAGCTTTGCTGCCACAGCAGCAGCTGCAGATTTCCTGGGGTCTTCCTCATTGTGGCCGGACTTTTCAGGAAAAGACACCTGCCGGGTGTACATTACAGGAGCTGACTGCTCCCTATCTCCCGGTATAAATCCTGGAGGAGCCATTGAGGCATGAGCTTCGTTTGAGTTCTGCTCAGCTTGCAACTGTACATTATCACCGTTCAGTAACTGCCTGCAAATGTTACTCGCCTGCTCTGACTGGGACTGTGCAGCCTGGTAAACAACAAGCAAAAGGATAACTCAGATATGCCTGGGTGCAATGAACTAGTCCATACTCCAATAAAAAGAGTTATAAAATTCAAAATATGAAACTAAATTCTACACATTCATTAAGGATTTTGGAGCCAGAAAGGACTTGAGAGCTGAAAATACAAAGCGCAAACATAATCAGTACAGAAGAGAGACACAAATATCTCCGTCCAATAAGATCATACGCCTCAAATCTTACACTGACAACAAAAACTCATTATTCACAAAGGTTAATAGACAAGTTGATGGCAGTATAAAAAATGTACAGGAACAACAGGAACCACAGCAGCAGATGCCAATAAACATTAAACTTGAATACACCTCTCTTTCTTGCAATATATTTCAATAAAGCACAAATTTAAAGCTTAGTCCTAGTATTTTGGAAAGGAAACGTTGTATGAAACATTAATCAAAGCATGCACATTCAGAGTTAATTGGAATTTATGTCATATATTTCAATTAAATTCTTTACACGTATACGTGCGCATGTGTGTTCAAGTACGATTAGAAAAGCTAACTTAATTTCTAACAGCAGTAGAATAGGTAGCAGTGCCAAACCTGAAGCTCAGTACAAATTTGAGACAGCTTAGATTCCTGAAAAGAAAAAATATGTCAGTTTTACATGCAATCCCTGTCTGCAAACAATTTGCAACTGCAGAATAGTCTGGCCAACACACCTGCTCCTGGAGAGCCTCCCTTAAATTAGACACAAGATTTGTTCTCAATAATTCCACAGCTGTTAATTGCTCAATGCAGCCCCTTAATGTAGCATGCTGCCCCTGCAGGTCCTCCACAAATGCAGATCCACGCAATTGTCCTGTTGAGGACAAAGGATGCTTTAAAAAAGAAAGATAAACTTAAACGTTGATCGATGAACTTCAACTGGTAAATCTCAGCTTTAGGAGCTCAATTCCAAATGGATAGGGTAAAGGTCTATTAGCTCATCAATTTTCTGCTCCTCATTGCAGGTACCAAACAAATGTCAATCCAAGATTTTCCTTCCATGGGAAGAGATCAGTCAGAAGTAGTCTCAAGAAATTTTGACTTCATTGCTAGATAACGTCTACACTTCTAAGTTTAGAAATACCACTTCACACTATTATGCTTGATTCATATCACGTTAGAAATGCAAAACATAAGCAATGAAATATGTAAAATGTGCGAAAGTCTATGCAGATAAATCACAATAATTGCATGTACAATAAGTTCAATAAAAGCTTATAAATAGAAAATATTTATAAAGGTAGATATTGTGTTGTCTAAAGAAACCAAACGCAGGTAGTACCTGAATGGATGTCACTACCAATTTCCTTCTCTACTTTCTCAATAGAGCTAACAGCATTCCTGCATTTGTTCAATACAACGTCTTCATCCACCTGGCCACCATAAACAACTTGATAACCTGAAACTATTTTCTCCACTGTATTTCCAATAGGCGGTTTCTGCTTAAAGAAAGAGAATGAGAGAGAGCATTAGTCCTCAAATTTGAAACAAAATTACACACCATTCAGTCATACAAAAGCTATGAATTACCAGTTTCAATCCCTGATTTTTCCCATTTCTATTATAATTGTCAGCATGCCTTCCAGCAATCTCTTCTTTCAGTATTTGCCCTCGCGAACCAAAAACTTTTCTCTCTTCCCATATACCAATCTGCATGTACAGACAATAGAAATGCAACCATAAGCAATAAGTATCAACTCTCTAATACTTAAGTAAGCATAAGTATCAAAAATAGATGCAAGAATCCCAAAAAGCCAAACATTAAACGAAGGTTACACATTTTCTAGCAGATCTTTAAGCAAACTAATTAGAATAAAATAATATCCAACCATAAACTATTTGCTCCTCAATTAAGTACAACTAAAATCAACATGAGCTAGTTCGAGCATACACAACTCTCCGCCACCTTCATATTTCATGTGCAACCACATGGTCCATCATGGCCACAGTTTGCCTGATGTAAGATTAATGTAAGTGTTACATAGATCATAGTATTTTCCTGAAAATGAACCCAAATCCAGAGTGATATTCATTGCCATCTATGCAACAATTTTTAGAAAGTTCATCGCCATGTTCCTCCATGTTTCCTTAAGATATATGAATCCTTTATTATAGCCCCGAGAATTCCACTTCCGCAAATTCCATATCTAACATTTAATTCAACAGTTCAAAGGAGTTTGCATGGATAGCAGCACTCTTTCAAAATTTTAACAGCTGAGAATTTGGCAAAGCAAAAGAAATTCATAAACAATTTGGTGCTATGTGTGTAATACGTAAACAGCAAAAACAGACTGTGTTACAGGCAGGCTGTTGAGGAATCTCTAGGAAAGGCAGTGTAGATTTGAGATGATGGCCTTATGTTTGTTGTGAAAAATACAAAGTGAAAGGAATATTAGAACTGTTGATCGGGTTGAGCATTTAGCATGGAAACAGTAGGCTAGAAATCTAAGGAATTTATTTCATGGAAAGAGGCTGATTTAATCCACTTTTAAAAAAGTTTGGATTCCCTTTTTGAAATTTCTCAATATTTTGAATTTTACACTGTGGTTCCCTTTTGATTTTCCCCGTCTCTTTTTTATTCATCATTTGTACACCACATTGCAATACCTGGCAGTCATATGGATATGATCAGAAACAATTAAAGTAAGTATAGTGATTTTTTACTTTATCTGCCCAATGAACTTTCCCCTAAACTTGCCAGGCATTATTATCTGATAAAATTTTGAGAACATCCATAATGATGCAATAACTATCAATCAGATTCTGCACGCTAAAAAATCATCTTTTTGGCTCTAGATTTCCTTTACAAAAAAGGATCCACATTTTAAAGCACTAAGATATATTTTTCCAAATTCATGTAACATTAAACAGGTTGAGAGATTTGTCATGGAATATATATTTCATTTAATAAATTAACTAACTATAAAAGAGGTATGTAATGTTAAGATGAATTTACCAGTCGTAAGGCAGCATTTCTTCCAAACTCATCTCCATTTTCTATGACATCACGAAGAGCATCAGGAAGAACCTTCCAGAATTCACCGACAAACTCTGACCCTTTTCTCCGACTGTTCTGAAGAATATCATTTGCAAGATATAGAAAAGCCAATCTCTGTTCACATGGAGAGCAATGAAATTGTCTGTCCCATGTTTCAACAACTTGCTTGGCTTTATTCATATGAAAAATACACCAATGTGACAAAGCTAAAAATCACATTAAGGATAGCAACTGTAGATTGGCCATAAAAAGTGCAGAACGAATGACAACTTATTTATAGGAATGTAAGCTTGACTGGATATTTGCAATGAAATGGTGGGTTGGTAAAGAATATATTGGAACGAGAAAAAAATACATTGATTAAAAGGTCATCATACTGAGACCCGAAACAGCTGAAAATGGGAATTGTTTGGAAGAAAGCTTCAAACAAAAAACAGCAGTCGTTCACTCATTTGAACAATAAGGGATAATAGCAAATTGACCAGAAATATGAAAAAAAAAATAGGCTTGAGAGTAGACTACAAACACAAGATTAAGTAATTATACATTAGAGACACTCAAAAGAGGCAATGAAATGGAGCTACGCCTCAATTGCAATAAATGATGTCTGAAAAGCAATTGAACTAGCGCGTGCTCATGTGTTATAATTAACAAAACTGTGCAGTGCAAACAGATGCTGACCGAAGTATGGACATGAAAACAGCCATAAATTTCCTATACATATAAAAACACAAACACCAACAAGATAAAGATAAACCATCCACAACCCAAATCAAAAGGATACTCTCAATGCTGGCCTGTGAGTTGTTAAGCTTGGCTAGCTTTTCCACTAAAATCTGAGGATTGAATGTACTGCCCATGATTCTTACAACAGTTGATCCAACTATTGGAGCACAAGGCAGAACTTCAAAAGTGAAGAAGCCTTCAAAAATAACATAGTGCAAAGGAAAAATAAGTATCATTTGAAGATAAGAGTGATTCCATTAATAAGCAATTATCCACATTTAGTGACACTTGAAATATCATCAATAGTAGCGGACTTAAGGCCAACATCTCAGACAGATTATGACTAATATCTGGAGATCTACATTTATCAGCAGTTCTAAAGCTTGAAATTTTGTAGGAATATCATATCCTCATATTATTTGGAAAGTAAAGATTACTTGAAGATAAACCAATAATTACATGGTGGTTCAAGCCTCAAACCACTAGCTGGACACATGAAGTTTTCTCAACTCTATGACTAAAGATGAAACTTGTGACAGCTAGGACACAACACAAGTAAATAATCATATGAACAACATGCATTAAGATTGATGAAAACTTAAAGAATCTAAATTTAATTGGAGATGAAACAAAAAGGGAAAAGACCAACCACACAAAACAAACAAGAACTAAAATAGATCTGCATCTAGTATTGGCTTTGTCGCCATCCTTTGAATTGAAAACTACTAATGGTTATTATGGAACCTACATGAGATCTAAGAGCAAATAACCTTGTAATGTCACTCTAATAAGCTGGAACTCATAATTTTTTCAACTGAAAAAGAGAAACCTAACTGCCAAGAGTACAGTAGAGTACTTAAAATTCCAAATACATATTTAGCATTTCTGATGTTGCAGGAATTCAACCAAGCTGACAATACATGCTCACTACAGTTGTTCACATAATTATGGACTACAGCTGGGATATCATTCTTCACATATAAAAGCAATGAGAAAGCATACATCATCCAGATATTGAAACAGAAAATGCAGTCAATCATCGGAAACTAAGTGAAACACTGAATTGAAAACTAAAATTATTCATCAAAGTAACATTCTATTTTTAATGTTCCAAATCTTTAATAAAGGTTCTTAGCAAACAAAATTCTCGAAGACAAATGCTAAATAAATAATATAAGACTTTATACTGCAAATTGGAGATATATGGCTACTGAATGTAATCATTTATGACTACGATCAAAGGACTTCATTCCTTTTCTAGAAAAGGTTCCCTTGTATGAGACATGACGTGTCAGTAAAATTCTTTAAAATAATAAAACACTTGCCAACATAAACACATTCTGCAAGCATTAATGCAAGATTGAGTAAATATGACATGCGGCAGGTGCGATACACCTTAAAGAGTAAGGTGATCATTAAAAGAACAAACAATTATGACAACAAAAATACTTCATTGGCCAATGTTGTGGGACAGAAAAGCCAGTCCAGAGACACAAATGCTTGAAGAGACAATTTGTTTCATTAGAAACCACACATTTATTCGTCTAATTATTCAAAGCTTGTGGATTACATGGTCCTTGCATAAAAATTTCGTTCGTTCCACTCCGAATTACGGAATATTACGTTATCTTGAAAGTATAACAATTCTTCTGATTGTCAACAAATATAACATTCTTAAAAGAACTAGCAGTTACAGTGAATGCCACTCACATAATAGCCTTATACAAACCAAACAAAGAATCAGCCAATAACCATGCAAAAAGTTAAAAAAAGGTTGACATCAATAGTGTTAAGTTAAAATTAAAAATTTGCTATTTAAAAGAAATTATCAATTAGGATAAGTTGAAGAATTAACCTGAGAAGAAAAACTGCGGGTGACAAATGGGAGAATCAACGACCGTTGAGAATAGGGAGCTGAAGTTCTCTATCCATGAAGGAGGACTTGGAGGGAATTAGGGATTTTTCGATGGGGTTTTTAAGGAACAGAGTTCGTCTTTTGTTGTAACGAGTCTGAGTAACTGTACGAATTGGAGCTTGTAAGAATCAGACTCTGGAACTCTGAAGTGTTTCTGTTCTGTTTCTGAGATGAGAGAAGAGGAAAGAGAGGTGCAGAGCCCAAATTAAACAGGCTTTCTTTTTTTCCTTTTCCGGGTTACTCTGGTTTCTCGTCTTCGATTACAGTACAGTGTTGAGAACGTGACAAAAATTTTGGTGAGTTACAAAATTGCCCCTTATTCATGAATGCCACGTTCTGCTCGGGCAGTGGGCAGAATCCATCTAACGGTGGGAAGCAATGTCTCGACACGATGTCGTTTATGGTATTTTTAAATTTAGAGAAGGGGGAGTTCACTTTCATTTTAGTGGATAAATACTCCGTGTAAGTTCTTTTATCACTAACCCATTTGACCAAATATTATTTAAATTAATATTTTGGATGTTATTTTTTTAAATAAAACTTGTAAATTGATAAAATAAAACTTAAGTTAATATGAAATTTGTTGAATCGTATAAGTTAGTGTTAGAGTTAGTGTTTACGTGTCATCTTTGAATGTATATGTATTTATGTATTTATACAAGTGTACATTCTCATTAAATCGCTAATACCCATTTATATAGTATTATGCATGTAACGTTATAGACATTGTAAATCTGAAAGAATTCAGATCAGATCTAAAGAGTTTAGATAAATGCTCATAGTTAGTCACGCTGAGACATATAATTGCTAAATGTTAGCACAGTTAAGTGTTAGCTGGTTATAATACTCAGCAGATCTAAGAGTTGGAGCTTTATCTGTAATGGGACATAAACCTGGGAATATACTAGTAACTACATAGTTGCAAGAGTTGCAATCGGGTGTCAGGAAATGCAAGTTGCGCAAGTATGTTCTCGAATAATTGTCCCTGATCTATTTCTGTCGATGTGGGTCTATCGATGAATACCTTTATATATAAATCAGCATATGTCGTATCTATAGTGTATAAATGGTCATTCTTAGCCGACCGTGAGCTTGGAGCTCGTATTGACATATGGGTATCCAGTGTCACGACCCGATTTCTCGAAACCGTGCGGCCTTAGACACTTGCTAGTGCTAAGCAGCCTACAAGACCCCAATAACCAAAGAAAGAGATGAAGAAGAAGCACACCAAGTGTTTGAGAGAATGCTCTCGTATTTTATTACTAAAGAGAGATTACAAAGCTATACAATTACAAGCTAAGAGTATTTCTACAATTTGGAGGATGGTTTCTCAAATGAGAACACTACCTATTTATAGCTAAAGCTATATACAATGGACGGTTAGGATTAACTCTAATCCAATGGTCCAAATCTAAAGAAGAGAATATGCTAAGGAATATTCCAAAGATGTCAACTACTAAGAGAATATCTCATGGAATATGCCTTTTCTAGAAAACTCTCCCACCTACCACATGCAAGTGGCTTTAACCCAAATTCATTGGGCCTTCTAGAAGCTCTAGCCCATTTAACCCAAAATGGACTAAGTCCTCCCTTGGTGGTCCTGTCGCGTGCCAAATACTCGAGTAATTGCTTGAGAATATTTGGGGCGTGACATTCTCCCCCACCAAATTCACGCGACGCCCTCGTCGCATCTTCGCTGGAACTTGCGCACCCCGTTCTGCAAACTCTGGATGTGCGCTCTCGTGTCCCAAGCATGCTCTCCCATCTGGCAACCCTTTCCACTCGACAAAGTACTCAAGACTCGTCCTAAGTTGCTCCCCTTTGTCATGGCGTGTGGAAATCCCCAAAGGTTTCCAGTTATGTGGCTCAAATTCTGCATCTCCCGTACCTCCACGGTACTGCTTCCAACAGCTTGCGGAATGCACCTGATGTCGCCACTGCCGCTGTCTCAAAGGTAACTCCACCTTATGCGAGACGTTGCCAACTCTCTCGGCAATCAACCTTGGCCCCTCATCCCCACGATCAAGGCCCTTGTGGAGTGGGCGTGCTGACTTGCGTTGTGTGGAAGCATCGTCTCCATCACCAAGTCCCTCGCACTCTGCTTGACAAGCCGCTGCTTGTCTTCGACCCACTCCTTGTGCTGAATCTGCACATCATGTGACACCTTGGACTTTTGGATGACACCCGCATCCAACAACTCCTCGAGCTGCCCCTGCAACTCTCCCATCTCCGATGGAGGCGTCAACCCTATAGTTGGAAGCATAATCTCAAGCTCCAACTTGCCCTCAATTACATCTCTTGAAGGCGGTTCTTTCGGTATGGCAGTAGGCTTGACCCCATTGTGCTCCCCGAGCACTTCTGCAACAACCTTCGGTATGTCATCCTTGCCCCCATTTGCCGCATCATCCACCCCCGTTGTTGAGGCTGAATGTAACCCTCCTTTGTGCCCAGCATCTACCCTTAGTTGCATTGTGGAAAGGACCTTGGCGTTTGGCTTGGATCGCCCACCCTTGGGCATGTCTACCGTCAGTATCATTCGAGGCCCTCCTTCCAAAATACACATATAGTTGTGTTGAGGAAGTAACACCACATTGTACTGCCGTAAGAACTCCATACCTAGCACCACATCAAAATCATTGAGAGGTGCTACCGAGAAGTTTACCTCACCGTGCCATTTGCCAATGTGAATTTCAGCTCCACGAACCACCCCATATAGCGGCTTGGCTCTTGCATTCACGGACTTGAGGTATCCCTCTCCTTTCTCCACATAAAGGCCCAAGCGTTCCGCTTCCGCACGCTTAATGAAGTTGTGCGTAGCCCCCGTATCAACTAATACTTGAGTCTTGATGCAATTGACATAGGCTTCAATGTACATGAGCGACGTCCCCGTGGCGCGTCTGCACGCCGCTTGGCTTTGAGGGAATTGAACAGCTGTATACAACCCATACGGCTCGGTTCGCCCCCGTATTGTGCCTCATACATTGCATTGAAAGCTTTCTTTTTCGGATAGTCCTTCACCTAATGATCCCCATCGCAGAGAAAACAGTTAGACTTCGGACCATTACCTCTATGGCCGTTGCGTTTTTGTTCCTTCCACTTGGGCGGTTTACCTTTCTCCTCCTTGCTCTCCGGAGGCTAAAACTCCTTGGCTTCGCCACCCTTGCTGTGATTGGGTTTAGAATTCTTGGACTTTTCCGAATCCCCCTTGCGGTAATCCATGAGCGTCTCCGCCATTGTAAGGGCGTCGGATATATTCTGCACTCCACGCCGCTTCAACTCATTGGCAGCCCAGGATTGTAACCCATCCAAGAAATTGAACAACAAGTCCTCCTCGGCCATGTTGCGGATTTGCAGCATCAGCAAACAGTACTCCTCTACGTACTCCCCAATGGACTTTGTTTGTTTCAACTCCTTCAACCGCTTGCGAGCGTCATGCGCCACATTCTCCGGATAGAATTGGCGTTTTAACTCCCGTTGCAATTCTTCCCATGTGTCTATGGTGCAGGTACTCTTGCGAATCTCCTCGCTTTTCCTACGCCACCACAGAATTGCATGATCGGAAAGGTATAAAGTTGCGGTACTTACCTTGTGTTCGTCCCGCACGCCCATAGCGCCGAAATACCTCTCCATTTGCCAAAAGAAGTTGTCAAGCTCCTTGGCATCCCGTCTGCCGCTAAACTCCTTCGGTTTAGGGGCCTCGACCCTTGGTGCAGCCACCGCAGTTTGAGTAGCTACGCCGTTAGCGACCGCTCGCTTGCACAACACCACATCCTCCTTGACACCTTCAAACCCCTTTCGTAGCTCTTCTACTTGGGCTTGAACTTTGTCCATGGTGTTGTAAACCTTCTCCTGAAAAGCCTTGATCCAGTCCCGTTGCTTGTCAGCATGCTCGTCAATGGAGCTTTCAATGAGGGAGCGCAGCTCATCCCCTTGAGTATCAAGGCCTACCTCGACATTCTGAACTTGCTCCTCCAACTCCCCAAGGCGATCTGTTGCCTTGCTCACAGCACCACCGAGCCTCATAACCATGTCTCCTAGATCATGGTTCGGATCAACGAACTTTTCTGGCGAAATACTCCCATGTCTCCTAGCTTTGGGGTCTCTACCCTTCCCTTCAGTAATCCCCGATGTTCCAGCAACTCCCTTCACCATCTTCTTTGAACCCGCTCTAATACCACTTGTCACGACCCGATTTCTCGAAACCGTGCGGCCTTAGACACTTGCTAGTGCTAAGCAGCCTACAAGACCCCAATAACCAAAGAAAGAGATGAAGAAGAAGCACACCAAGTGTTTGAGAGAATGCTTTCGTATTTTATTACTAAAGAGAGATTACAAAGCTATACAATTACAAGCTAAGAGTATTTCTACAATTTGGAGGATGGTTTCTCAAATGAGAACACCACCTATTTATAGCTAAAGCTATATACAATGGACGGCTAGGATTAACTCTAATCCAATGGTCCAAATCTAAAGAAGAGAATATGCTAAGGAATATTCCAAAGATGTCAACTACCAAGATAATATCTCATGGAATATGCCTTTTCTAGAAAACTCTCCCACCTACCACATGCAAGTGGCTTTAACCCAAATCCATTGGGCCTTCTAGAAGCTCTAGCCCATTTAACCCAAAATGGACTAAGTCCTCCCTTGGTGGTCCTGTCGCGCGCCAAATACTCGAGTAATTGCTTGAGAATATTTGGGGCGTGACATCCAGTTAAGACTAGATATGGGACAGACTCACGAGGACTTCCGATAGACATTTAATGTAAGTCTTCAACGGAAAGTCCTCTCGAGTTGAGTAGTATACGTGGTCCTTTTGACCTGAGTGCCACGGTGGATTTGTAAGTGATCCACCATACTTTGGTTCCACGCATGTCACAGACCTTTCTTGGTGTGACCGCTCGGTGTTGCTAGATATGGTCCGATACTTATGGAGTCCGGTGTGTACATATATGGGATCCGTCAACTCCCATATGGAGTTGATATCCAAATGCTTCGAGATTGTATCTCAGAAAGTCTTGTGGCCATAAGCAATCATCTCGGAAAAGAGTTCTACTAGGGTAGAACAATATGCCAAAGGAGTTTACGCATATTGTTCAGTAAGATACAAGTCTGGAGATAGGACATGGATGAGCACTAAGGGATTTGACGGTGATAATCTATATCCCCACACATATAATATATCATGACGAAAGGACTATACGTATGCGTTGTAACTTCGGCTTGTATGGTTCAACGCGCTGGTTTGTATATCCATGACGTGTGCGTGGGGCATTGCTCACGAACTCATGGAATAGTTTCATTTGATAAATCGGGCGTAGGACCTAGGGAGTCCCGCGATATGGAGTGTACTCATTGTGCACCGGGGGAGCGTGCCGGATTAAATTATTTAATCCAGCAATATTCAGCACTACCACGAGAATACGTGTGTGTCTGTATTTAAGTGTTAAATATAATAATTAGTTAATAATTATTATTTACTAATTATATAATGACACGTAGCGCATTGTGGACCCTCAGTTGAGTTTATCCAAGTGTGAAATTTGGTGGAACCCACTAGACAATAAACTTGGTAACTATTTATGAAGGACAAAATTATTATTTTTTATTTTGATTATTTAATTGTTAAATAATCAAATATCTTTCTTTTTATATTATATAATATATATTATTTTATTATATTATATATTATATTATTTATATTATATATATATATATAAAGAAAGAAAGAAAAGAAGAGAAGCAATTTTGGCCAATTCGGCCAAAATAGAGGGGGAGAAGAAAATGGAGGAGAGGAAGAAGAGAGAAAGAAAAAAAAAAGGGAGAGGAAAAATGAAATTGTTTCATTTTCTCTACGCTTTTAATTAGAGTAATTGTGAATTGCTTTAAATTTTTATTTTTATCCTTTTGGAGAAAATGATATAAATTCACTCCTAGCCATTTTGGGGATTAAGAGTTAATCTCAGGTTGAATATAGAGCTGTTGTTGTAGCCCACCAAGTTCACTGAGTTGGTGACTAGAACTGCACGCGTGTTGGTCTCTATGTGGACTCCAGAAAAAATACGTGTATAACGTTACACATTTTGATGAGTTCTCTAACCTATAAATATATTAATGCGATTAATATATTGTATTTATTGTGCTTATTGCAAAATTTATACATTTTCGCTGCGTTAGGCAATAGACACAATTACACATACATACATTCACATGTGCCTAAAATCCTCCACCGATAGTTAGTATGAAGTTACGGATACCATTTGTGTTAAATAGTTAATTCAATTAACAGATTTTATTAAGATGTACTAAGAAATTTAAATTTTGAGTTTTATTTATAATAAAATTAAAAAAGAATTTAATTTATATTTTATGTAAAAAAAAAAGGACATTTGGACCTATAAAATTTAAAAAAGGTATATGCGAATTTTAATAATGTCAAAAATCTTATTTACAACTTATTAGATAACTAATTAATGGTAGAAATGATAAAAATAGAAATTCACTCCATTTTAATTGAAGAAAGTCAAATTTTAATTAAATGTTAAGAAAAAAGTTTGAATACTTTTTAGTTTGAATATTTGAGGTCAAAGTTAAAGACGACACATTTTAATTAATTAAGTTATTCAAACTTATATTTATATAAAGATTTACAAATTTTAACATTTGTCTTCAAAATCATATGTTAATAATTTTAAAAATATCATTGATATGGTTTGAATCCTAATCACTCATATGTTAAGTAAGAATACTTATTAATGAGTTACAAAAAATTTATGATAGAATGTCAAAACAGAAATACAAAAAAGTAAAACGACAATTCCTTAATCACCGCTCACTGCCCATCGCCACCTTCCACTATCAGCCACCACCTGCCTTCGTTGAACAGTGATCGGTGGCATATGGTGACTCGTGACGGTGGGGCGATGATTGGGGTGGTGAGCGGTGGCTAAGGCTCTATTATTTTACCTTTTTGTATTCTTTTAATTTTGATATTATATCATAAAATTTATTGTAATTTAATAATAGGTACTTTTATTTGTCATATGGATGACCCAGAGTTAAACTCGATAAATGATATTTTTAAAATTATTTTAAAATATCATTAATATATAATTTTGAGAATAATGTGTTAACAAACTTTACATATCTATATATAAATATAAAGTTAAAGTAGTTTAACTGATTAAAATATTTTTAAAATTATTTTAAAATATCATTAATATGCGATCTTAAAAATAATAAATTAATAAATTTTACAAATTTATATATAAACATAAAGTTAAAATAATTTAATTAAACTATGAGGTTAAAAGGTTAACCTATTTTTGCTCCTTTTCAAATTATAGTTAACGGAAATGTAATCTATTACTTAAAAAAGATGAAAATATTTTTAAAATTAGTGAAATCTATATACTTTTTTTAAAACCTTAAGAATTTAAATACCCTTTTCCCTTTTATATAATAAAACAGATTACAGACACAATTATGGGTCCAATAGTTGTTAAAGATAAAGAACTAAATTAAACGCAGTGCAAATTAATGATTAGCTATGTTTGGATAGATTTTTATGCCAAATTTATTAGTCTAATTAATGATCCGTGAGTTCACTTTATGTCCAATTGAGATCTCAAAACTTTACTAGCATATTTCATTTACAACATTATTTTAGATCTAATTGAAAATTAATATTTTTTTTATTTTCTTTTTCTAAATGAGATTGATTAGTTTAATAGTGTTGGCATTCAATTTATCTTTCTCTTTATATTATTTTTCTTAATGATTTTAATACAATTAATTTAATATGTGATATTTAATTTACTTTTTTTAAATTATTGCATTTTTTATCATTCAAGTACGTATATTAGTCTCTTAAAATGAGAAAAATTGAGATATGAGTTAAAAAATGTAGTAGTACTTAAATATATATAATTTAACAATTTCACTTTAACAAGTTATATGAAACTATATATATTTTTAAATTTGAACTTTGATAAGATTTTAAGTTTGATAATAAAACCTCTTTGTAATTAAATTTTGATCTCAACCTTTTTTTTTTTTAATTTTAGACAATTTTCCACTTTTAAGTTATGGTTTCCCCTTTGTCTTAAACAATTTAATAAAATTTAACATGTATGTATATATTTTTTAATAATAAATGTACCTTTCATTCTTTTTTTCAATTTGCAGACAGTAAGCATACGTTAAAAAAATTTTAAAAAAAAAAGATGGTTGAATGTTTTGTGGTAATTAAGCAAATGGTATATTGCGTTAGGGAAAGGCTGAAGAAAATCATCTGGTGATAATTTGGAATTAGAATCATGATGTTGTTCATTTCTTAGAAAAAATTGGAAGAACAATCAATCAAAAGACATTAATTAAACAAAATTAATCAAAAAAGTTAAGCTACATCGCCCAAGTCGACTTCATTCACAGTCCAATGAAGTAATTGCAACGTATCAAGACTTCGTGTAGTGTGTACCGAAAAAGAACTAAATGCTGCTTAAGCCATTTCTCAGAGCACCCAATTATTATTCCTTCTACATATGAAATGACCAAAAGCAAAAGCAGCTTTAACTTGCATCACCTACGTGGCTTGAATAAGTTGAATTGATGATGATCATCGGACTCCTCTAAAAGCAAATAATTTCACCATCTTTGTTGTTGTTGTTGTTGTTGTTGTTGTTGTTCTTCTTCTTCTTCTTCTTCTTACAGTTTTTAATTTCCTCAATGACGTCGTGTGTGCATGGTGATTCATTTATGGTTTCCTCTTTCCATCAAATAGTTCATCAATGTAAGTCTCTATATCTTCAGGCTGGTATTTGATGTACTTTTCTGTTTGCCTTCCTGGGTCTAAGTACTGCGAGAACCTGCCGACGAACGATCTGTAAGCCGGAATCACGACGGCCGATATGGAAACCCTAAGCTCCGACTGAAGCTGGTCATCACTCACAACCCACAAGCTCTGAGTCCTGTGAATTTCATCAAACATTTTATTGAAGCTGTTGAACCTCTCTTTCAGCACTGGCTTCACAACTTTGCCATTCGCCATCAATCCCTCAAGTCCTAAACAACCCAAGAGTTTGGTCCACGTCTCTCTCTGATAATTCTTGTGGTAGTTCCTAAGATCAGACGACTTCTTGCGGCACCAAGTGTTCCCCATAGCATGGTGGATCTCCTCTGACCCTTTGATCTTCTGCAATATGTAGCGTCCATTGTTCATCATGAAGATGCTGCTCAAAGCTACTTCCTTGTATAGCTTCGATTTCGCGTCCAAATTGTGGTCCAACAAGTCCATCACTCTCACCAATTGTTCCGTAAAAGGAGAAGGTTGGTTTGTATTTTCATCATTCTTCGGTTCGCCGTCTTCAGATTCTTCCTTGCTTGCCGATGCATCAAGTCGACTTTCAATCTTCCAATGCTCCCTGAAAACTTGTTCTAACGTGTTTTTATACTCGCAAGCATACTTCAAATAATTCATTGTGTAGCGAGTCAATGGATGAACAGAACCCCCTGGCACCGTAGTCTTCCCAGTATCAGACTTGATCGAATTCTCAAGATCACAAAACATGCAAATTGCAGCCTCACCAAGCCGGATTTTAGCTGCCGTCGTCTCATTCTTGAGCTCGTTTGCGCATTGATCGGGAAACAAAGTGTTCAGAGCCGGAATATTATCACAAAAAGCTTCATACATATCAAGAACCTTGAACAACTTCTCTGCCGAGCGCTTTGTCATCGCTAAAGCTTCAGCAAAATTAAGCAATTGAATCATCACCCAGCGCATGAGATTGCCGAAAAAGCTGGACACAATCATGGGATGATCAGCGAATACCACCTCGGCCAGCTTGCGTTCGCCGGAGAAGTACACGTCGGCACATTGACTGAACGTGGTGATCCACGTCCCAATTTCTCGTTCCAAAGTTTCCCATTGCGCCTTCTGCACATCATCGGTGCTGACCTTTTCAAAGCCAATATTCCCCAAACTCTCATCAAAAGCGTTCCTTCTTGCAATCATGTAAACCTCGATGCATTCGGATTCATATCCTGCAGACATCATTTGCTTGGCTATTTTGTTCAAGCTGGACATCATTTCCTGAGAGAATCCTGGATAATTGATCATCGAACCATCAGTGGGTTCATCAGATTCCGTCTTTGCTTCTGTTTCTTGCTTTGCTTTCGTATCTTTTGTTTCCGTTTTTGAATCTACAAAAGCGACGTGATCCTGATCAAGCATTGATCTGAATTGATCCTCCAAGAAAGACATCGCACGCTGTTGAACAGTACCAATGCGATTGACCAAAACGCAATGTGTTTGATCCGAATTATTGTCTGGTAATTTCAACCCACCCAGCGACTTTGCCAGCTTTGTAACTAGTTCCACAGCTTCCAGAAACAACTCGTCCTCTTTCGGAACTTCACCCCATTTCCCACTCCCAGCACCTGTATTATCATGCTTCGGAATATTCTCTTCAAAAAGGTCCAAGAATCTCCAGACAACCTCAGGAATCTCCAACGAGGCAACATTTTGGTCATCATCACCATCATTATTCCTTGTTGGCAAAGCTAAGAGAAACTTATCGATCTCTTCAGAAGCGGTCTCAAGGGTGTAATGAATCTGCGGAGGAGAACCTTCTTCCCCCTCTTTGGCCTCTTCAGCCGCTTCAACCTTATCACCCTTTTCCTCTGTGATCTCTGCCCCGGCGATCTCATTCGCCTTCGTCTGCTCAGGCGTGTCGGTTTTCGCCTCGGCAGGAGTCTCGGCATTGTCAGCTGGGGTAATTTCTTCGCTGTCTTTGGACGCAACAGTTGAAGAATTTTTAGGGTTCTCCATTATTGGTTTATGAGTACGAGTCTACAACTGTAATTGTAATATTATTTTGGTTTTCTGGAAAACAAAGAGAATATTAGAGGGAATACAGAGAAATGAGAAATGGAGAAAGATGCGTTTAGAGAGGAGAATTATCCGTGTAAATGTAATTAATGATTTATTTATTTTATTCATTCATATAAAAAAAAAAATATTTTTTGTTTTTGCTTTGTGTTTTAATTTGATAATTTATTTGTTTTGTGTTATATTTTTTGAGAGGATTGAAATGGTCGTTGGGTGAGATGGAGAGGAAGTGGAGGGAATGTAATGCAAGGACAGAAATTATCGTTAAGGGGAAAGAGTTTGTTTGGGAACTGCTGACCGTTGACCCTTCTGTTAACAAAGATTAGATTTTTTCTTTTTTCTTTTTTTTTTTTGGGGGGTGGGGGGTGGGGTGGGGGCGGATGAATTTTGTGCTTGGCACGATCGAAAATCGATCTTCTTTTATCTAAATTTGGAAAGCCATGAATCAGTATCTCCAACTAAGATTCTCGACCAACCTGTTTCTTCATGTCCGCAGGCGAATAATGATAACATTAAATTGATTTTATTATATAATGTTCCAATTCATCACAATATTGAATGTCAAATTAATAATTTAAAAAATTTGTAATATATATATATAATTGAAATGGTAACATAACATGAAATTTATAATATTCGTACTTATTATATTAATTCATTGGTGTAGGAGAGCACCGCAATAGTATTCATAACATTTATATTTTTGTCTGAATAATATAAGTTATATCAATTAATTATTCAAGAAATATAGGCATATTATATAACCATAAGGCCGGTATGCTTTCGTACGTGGTTCGTGGTTAGTCACGTCCAATTAACGACAATGCTTATGCTTATGAAGAAGTGGCATGGTACCAAAGATTATGTAGTTTATTACAGAATTCTATAACATTCATGCGAGAGCTGAAGGTTGTACAATAAATTGCGCCACTTGTAACCACAAATTTTCAAATATAATAATAATATTTGACTTCCAAATTTCGTTTCCTCCCATCTTGAGACACGGATAAATTTGCGAGATATGCATACTATTAAGGGAAAATTTCCAAGTTTGACCATTTTTTTTAATTGAAATTTTTATTTGATTATAGTCAAAATTTATATATTTTAATGACTAAAGATATATAAAATTTTCTTTTTTGTCTTTATTTGTGCAATTTACAAAAAATATATTTTCTTTAAATTTTAATTAATTTAATCAACAAATGTAAACAATAAATTTAGTTTTATGAGAATTAAATTAAAATAATTATTTAAATATTAAAATAATTAAATAAAATTTAAAATCATTTAAATAAAAATAAAATTTTATTTTTAAAAAATTTAAATTATTTAGTATTTCATTTTAAATTATTTTAAATTTTATTTTTTTCATTAATTTAAATAATTTTATTTTTTATTACTTATTTTTATATTTATATATTATTCAATATTTTGTATTATTTTTAATTTTATATAATTATGCTAAACTAATAATTATTTTGATATTTTTTTCAAGTGCTGCTGATATTATTATGGTTTATTTTTAAATTTTTTTAAACAAATTTATTTATTTAAATAAATTATAAAATACTATCTAAGTAATTATAATTTAAGCAAGCATGATGTATGCTGCACATTATTGTACAACATGCAAGCTGCGTTACGTGATAATTTTTAATTTATTTAATTTTTAATTTTATTATTTAATTTATTTTTTTTTGTTTTCTAAAACAACATTATAATATTTTGGATTATGACTACTTATTTCTTTTTTAAAGTTATAAAATAAGATAAAATTTACAAAAGATGAATGCATTCCTCTGTTGATTTTGAGTTCACTTGTCAAAATGTAAAAAATTAAAATTAAAATAAACTATTAAATTAATTAAAATAAATAAATTTTAATCCAATCAAAATAAATTAATTGTTTAAAAAAGTAAATTTGAATAAAAATTAAAAAATTTAATTAATTAAATTATTTTTAAAATAAAAATTAAATAATTAGGGTTTAGAGTTTAAGGTAAACATTTAAGATTTAGAGTTCATGGTTTAGGATTTAGGGTTTTAAGTTTTAGATTTTAGAGTTTAGAGTTTAGGGCTTATGGTTTATGGTTTAGGGTTAGGGGTTTAAGGGTTTAGGAGTTAAGGATTTAGATTTCAGGGTTAGAGTTTAGAGTTTACGGTTCAATATACAGGGTTAAGGTTTATGATAGACATTTAGATTTATAGTTTAAGGTTTAGGGCTAAGAGTTTAAAGTTTAAGGTTAGGGTTTATGATAGATATTTAAGTTTATGGTTCAAGGTTTAAGGCTAAGGGTTTAAAGTTCAGGATTTAAGGGTTCAAAAGTTCAAGATTCAGAGTTAGAGTTTAGAGTTTATGATTTATGATTTAAGGTTCACAGTTAAAAACGGTTAAGGTTTAGGGTAGACATTTAGGGTTTAGGGTTTACGGTTCAAGATTCAGAATTCAGAGTTAAGGTTTAGAGTTTATAATTTTGAGTTTTGGGGTTAAGGTTTAAAATAAACATTTAAGACTAGAGTTTAGGGTTTAATAAGAGTTTAAAATTTAGGGTTCATAGTTCAAATAGGATTTAAGGTTTAAACCAAATAGGATTTAAGGTTTAAACCCATAAAACTCCTAAACTTTAAACTTTAAAACTCTGAATTTTGAACCTTGAATCCTGAACCCTAAGCTATGAAGCCTAAATGTCTACCCTAAATTCTAATTATTTAATTTTTTATTTTTTAAATTAAATTAATTAATTATTTAAAACTAATTAAATTTTTATTTTTATTCAAATTTAGTTTTTTTAAACAATTAATTTATTTTGATTTGATTAAAAATTTATTCTTTTAATTAATTTAATAATTTATCAAATTTTTTATTTTTTATATTTTGATAAGGGGATTCAAATCAATTTCTTCGTTAATAGAGGAATGCACTATAAGCTATTTAAGGAATTCATCTTTTGCAAATTTTCTCTTCGTTTTATAACTTTAAAAAAATAAATAAGTAGTCATAATCCAAAATGTTATAATGTTAATTTAGAAAATAAAAAAATTAAATTAAATAATAAAATTAAAAATTGTCACGTAACGTAGCTCGTCTACTGCGCAATAATGCATAACATGCAACACGTTTGCTTAAATTACACTTACTTAAATAATATTTTATAGTTCGCTTAAAAAAATAAATTTGTTTAAAAAATTTAAAATTGAACCATGATAATATCAGGAACACCTAAACAAATAACACAAAAATAATTATTATAATTATTTAAAATTAAAAATAATACAAAATATTACATAATATATACAATACAAAAAATAAGTAATAAAAAAATAAAACTTAATAAATTAATAAAAAATTAAAATAAACAAAAATAATTATTTTTTAAATGCCACGTGTTTTGCTACGTGCTTTAGCGCTATAGAGCGCAACAAATCGCTCACTTAAGCATGTGCTTTGTGTTGCTCTTTCCTTTTTTTCTTAATTTTTATAATAATTTTTTTAAATTAAATAATTTTAAAATGAAATATTAAATGATTTAAATTATTTTTAAATAAATATTTATTTTATTTAAAATATTAATTAATTATAAAAAATTAAAATAAAAAAATACATAAAGTGCACACATGTGTTTAAGCACACCTTAAGTGCGCTTTATTTGGGCAAAGTGCACGCTTTGCCCTATTTTAATTTTTTTTTATAAAAATTAATATTTAAATAATTAATTTAATTCTCATAAAACTATTTTTTATTGATTAAATTAATAAAAAAATTAAAACATATATTTTATTTTTGATAAATTACACAAATAAAGGCAAAAAAAGAAAAACTCATATGTCATTGGTCATTAAAGTATATAAAATTTGATTATGATCAAATAAAAATTTCAATTAAAAAAAGATATCAACTTGAAAAATTTTCCTACTATTAAATATATTTAATATTTGTACTTGTATTAACAATCTGTTGCAAATGTTTTATATACATCTAAAAAACCCCTTGCACTTTTTAGAAGCCGATCACTTACAAACAATTAAAAAAAGTAAAGATCACATAAAAATGAAAAAAACTTATCACATACTAAAGAAAGCAAACATCAATTTACGTAGTTCGGTAAAATCAGCTACAGTTGATCAAGAATCATAGATTCTTTTATTCAAGTTCTTATTTGATTACAAGGAATATCCAAATACCCAAGAGCCCCAATGATTAATGATAAACATTTGAAATTACACATTTAATAAGGGTTTTACATCATTATTTTGTATTACTAATATCTTTAACCCCCAAAACTTAAGTATGTTTACAAAATAATGATGTAAAACCCATATTACAAGCTCATTCCGAATAGTCATCAGTATTTGACTCATAACTATAGAAATACGTATCTAATACGTATGAGACAACTCGATTGGAAAGATAAGAGACTTATCTACAACTTTAATATTTTGAGTTACAGCTAATTCGAATCACATCAATTCTAAATTGGATAATCAAGTGGGTACATTAATGATAATCAATGTAAATTATTTGCCACAATTCTTGACTTTTATCATCCAAGTGGTTTTCTCTTTATTTTTCTCGATTTGTTCATGTTTTCTATAAATAAGTAGCATGTTTATGCTCAAATGATGTAATTAGAGAGCTAAATTTTAGTTTAAAACACTTGTCTTTTGTATTATCTCTTTGTAATATTATTTCTCTTGTTTACTATTCTAAAATCATGTTATCTCTTCTTCTATTTCTTTTTTTTTCTTTAGTTTTATTGTGTTCAAGTAATTTTCTTTATATTAAGGTAAAAGGGTGAAACTCTTGGCAAGGTAATAAGATATACTTAACTTTTTTTATTTATGAATTTAATGTTTCATTCTTAAATTATGCAAATTTATATATGATGTTTTTATTTTATTTGTAATATTAATACCATTTCTTCTAAAGTGGTGTATCTTAATTTATTATAGACGATTTTTATAATTGGCATAATAAATTCTTGAAACCATTTACAAGATTTGACGTATATACCATTTCTTGCAAAGTGAGAGTCTTGATTTATTATAGACAAATATAAAATTTGGTAAAATAAATACTTGAACCCATTTATAAGATTTTATGTATAATAACTGAAAGAAATAAATATTAGTTAATATATAAATGGTGATGAACTTTAATTGTTATATCTTTCGGTTAGAACCTCTTTCGTGTAAGGATTCTAATTAAATTATAAAAATAGTTGAATATATTTTTACTTCATATGCCAATAGTGGATCCCTCTAACCTTAACTTTTATTTTAATTGGTTAATTGAATTAATATTTGTAAACATCTTATACTGCATTAATTGTCTTTAAAGTATTTATAGTTTGTAATTTTAATTCCACTTCCCTGTGGATCGATACCATTTTTACCGGGTTATTTATTACTTCAACAATCCTACACTTGGGAATAAACTTATATATTCTAGACGTGTCAAGTTTTTGGCACCGTTGTCGGGGAAGTGAAATTAACATTTGTTTGTTTGTTTGTTTATTTTATTTTTATGGAATGCTAAACCTCTTAACTTGCTTTACTTTATTTATTCTTCAGTTGTTATTTTTATGGAAGGCTAACCCTCATACTTTTTATTTATTAACTTTTTATTATCCTAATCTAACATTAACTAATCTAATATTTACTAATCTAACTTTTATTTTATTGTTAGCCTTACTTATTTTATTTACCTTTATTCAATTTTTTTTCTCTTATTTGTAATATTTATTATTATTGTATTTTATTTTATTTCTTTGTATGAGTGGTTGGTTTTGAGATCCTAATTCTCATCGTTTGGTGAAACGTAATTTTGAAACTTCCTTTGATAATTTGTTGGATTCTCCTTCATCTTCTCATTCTTTACCAATTAACACAATGACTGAAAATCAAATTGAGGGACTCATAGACCCAGGGGACAATCAGTCCCAACATAATATTATAATCGACGTAGGACACTTAGAGACTACATGAACCCTACATGAACTGGTGCACCATCTTGCTTAATTTTTCCTTCGGATGCAACATATTTTAATTTTAAGCCAGGTATTATCCACTTTTACCCACTTTTCATGGCTTAGATGCAGAGAACTCTTATCTATATCTAAGAGAATTTGAAGAAGTGTGTAACATATATAATGACCAAAATTGTACCATGAACACAATTCGACTTAAACTTTTCATTTTTTTTTAAAAGATAAAACTAAAACATGGCTACAAAATCTTAGGCCAGGATCCATTTCTTTATGGGATGAGATACAACAACAATTCCTAATTTTTTTTTTCCTTTTCCATAGAACAAATTCTTTTAAAAGACAAATTACCACTTTTGCCCAAAAACCAGGAGAAACCTTTTACCAATGTTGGGAAAGGTATAAAGAATTACTTAATACCTGTTACCATCATGGCTTTGAAACATGGAGATTAGTCTCAAATTTCTATAAGGGCTTAACACCCCAAGTTAGGAAAATGGTAGAAATGATGTGCAATGCAACATTTGAGGACAAAGTCCCAAAAGAGGCAATGAACTATCTAGACTTACTAGCAGAAAATGCTCAAAATAGAGACATTGCTGGTACCTATAAGGCATCTAGCAAAATCAAACCACTACATCTAGTGAGATATTTATCATCTTAGGGAAGACCACGACCTTCAATCTAAATTAGCATCCCTAGTTAGAAAAGTCAAAATCTTAGAAATGAAAAAGAGTGGTCAATTAAAATTTGTTCAAGAAATTGTGTCATATTTGTGAAACCCATGATCACTTTACCAATGATTGCCCAACTTTACCCGTATTTAAGGAATGTCTCCATGAACGAGCCAATGTTATAAACATATTTAAGTGGTCAAATAATAACTCATATTAATAAAACTACAATCCTAGATAAAGAAATCATCCAAATTTTAGTTGGAGGAATGGCACTCAAGCATAGGTATCACAACCACATTTCTAACCACACCAAAATTTTTAAAACCATTAAGGTTATGCACCATATGTCATACCTCCTAAGAAAAATATTGAAGAAACTTTGCATGCATTCATTGAAAAATAAGTCTATTAATTCTCAAAATGTTCAAACATTTGCTGATTTGAAAGATACTCTTACTAAATTTCCTTCTCAACCACAATCAAATCCCTAATGACAACATAACTCAGATGCATGTAGTTCAGGAAGCCAATACATGGATCAAGTTAAAAGCGGTTATCACTCTTCAGAATGCTAAAATTGTTGAAAAATATATTCCTGAACCTCATGAGAATGATGAATCAATCTCTAAAGGTAAAGAAAGAGTTGAACCTACACCTAATGAAGAAAACACCAAACCTTCACCTCCACCCCTATTTCCTCATGCATTATGTAATACTAAGAAGATGAATCATAATCTTGAAAATTTTGAAATCGTCAAGCAAGTAAAAGTTAATATTCCTTTATTTGATGCTATTAAACAGGTTCCCTATTGTGTAAATTTTTTGAAGGATTTATGCACAAGTAAAAGAAAATTGAATGTAAAAAAGAAAACATTTTTAGCTGAACAAGTAAGTGTCATTCTTCAGAACAATAATGCTTTGAAATATAAAGACCCTAGTTGTCCTACAATTTCATGTATTATTGGAAGTCATAAAATTGAACAAGCTTTACTTGATCTTAGTGCTAGTGTAAATTTACTATCATATTCAGTTTATCAGCAGTTCAATCTCAATGAGTTAAAATCAACTTCTATAACTATTTTGCTTGCCGATAGATCAATAAAAATACCAAAAAAGACAATAAAAGATGTTTTAGTTCAAGTTGATAAATTCATATATCCTATGGATTTTATTATCTTAGACACAGAATCTGTCAAATGATGTAATCCGATACCTGTTATTTTAGGTTGTCCATTTTTAGCAATTTCTAACGTTTTGATTAATTGCGGGAATTGAGTAATGAAGCTTTCATTTGGAAATATGACACTTAAGCTCAATATTTTCAATATGTCTAAGCAACCACATGAGAAAGAGGATGAAAGTGAAGAAGCCGACATGATTGACATGATTGTAGAGGATTATATTCAAAAAGAGAGTTATGTCGATCCCTTAGAAATGTATTTAATAAATTCATTTGAGTCAAATATACAATTGGATCATGAAATATTTGACATTTATTCTTTACTTGATTGTGCACAGGTGATTGAAAATAAAGGATGAAAACCAAAGTTTGAAGAATTAGAAGCAAATGAGGATAAATAGAATGAAAATTTAAAGTTGGAGTTGAAACCTCTACCTGAAGGATTGAAATATGCATTTCTTGGAGAGAAATAAACTTACCTAGTGGTAATGTCTTCTACACTCACAAGCGAACAAGAAGGTAAGTTAATTAAATTATTTAAAATGCATAAAAATGCAATTGGGTGGACTTTAAAAGACATAAATGAAATTAATCTTTTAAGTTGCACACATAAAATACACCTAGAGGATAATGCCAAAACTTTCTAACAGTCTAAAAGGAGATTAAATCCACATATAAAAGAGGTAGTGAGAGTTGAAGTTATCAAATTACTTGAAGTAGGAATCATTTATCTTATCTCAGATAGTAAGTGGGTAAGTCCTACTCAGGTAATACCAAAAAAATCTGGAATTACTGTTATTAAAAATAAAAAAGGTGAGTTAATACCAATTCGAGTCTCATCTAGTTGGAGGATATGTATAGATTATAGAAAGTTGAACTCGGCCACTAGAAAAAACCATTTTCCCTTACCATTCATTGACTAAATTGTAGAAAGAGTAGCAGGACATTCATACTATTGCTTTCTAGACGGTTATTCTGATTATTATCAAATTCCTATAGCACTAGAGGACCAAGAAAAGACTACATTCACATGCCCTTTTGGGACCTTTACTTTTAAAAGAATGCCATTTGGACTTTGTAATGCCCCATCAACATTTCAGATATGTATGTTAAGCATTTTTAGTGACATGATTGAGCATTATTTAGAAGTTTTCATAGATGATTTAGCTGTGTTTGGAAATTCTTTTGATAATTGTCTTGAAAACTTAGAAAATATCTTAAAAAGATGCGAAGAAAAAAGTCTTGTGTTGAATTGGAAAAAATGTCATTACATGATTACTTTTGGAATTATTTTGGGATATATACTATCTTCTAAAGAAATTGAAGTGGATAAGATAAAATTTGAACTCATTACACATTTGCCTATACCAAAAACGGTCAGAGAAGTCCGATCCTTTTTAGAACATGCTGAATTCTATAGGAGGTTCATAAAAAATTTTAGTGCTATATCTAAACCTCTTTGTAACCTCTTAATAAAAGATGTATCATTTGAATGGACTTAAGAGTGTCAAAATTCGTTTGAAAAATTAATTGACCTCTTAACATCTGCTCTTATCATAAAATCTCCTCACTGGTCTTTATCTTTTGAGCTCATGTGTGATACTAATGACTACGTTGTTGGTGCTGTCTTGGGACAAATAAAGGAAGGTAAATCTTATATAATTTCTTACGCAAGTAGAACTTTAAACAGTGCATAAATGAAATACACAACAACTGAAAAAGAACTACTTGCTGTAATATTTGCATTAGACAAATTTCGTTCTTACTTAATTAGTTCTTCAACTATTTTGTTTATTGACCATGCTATTGTAAGATACTTAATGTCAAAACAGAATGTAAAATCAAGACTGATTCGATGGATTCTATTGCTTCAAGAATTTCATATCACTATCAAAGATAAGAAGAGAGCTGAGAATGATGTTGTAGATTACTTATCAAGACTCACACCAGATTCATCAGCAGAAATAACACTTATTAATGAATCTTTTCCTGATGAATTTTTATTTTTTACTGTTACAATGCCTTGGTATGCTAATATTGTTAATTTTCTTGTAACATGAGAAATGCCACCTCAATGGAATGCTCAAGACAAAAAGAAATTTTTAACTGAGATAAGAAAGTTTTATTGGGATGATCCTGATCTCTTCAAATATTGTCCCGATCAAATATTTTGAAAATGTATACCCGACAATGAAGTAAGTAAAGTTGTTGAATTTTATTATTTTGAAGCATGTATGGGATATTTCTCATAAAAGAAAACAGCTGTAAAAATCTTGCAGTGTGAATTTTATTGGCTCACGTTATTTAAAGATACACATGCATTTTGTATAACGTGTGAAAATTGTCAAAAATTAGGATCCCTTTCAAAATGAAACATGATGCCTTTGAATCTCATTATTGTTATTAAAATCTCTGATTGTTGGGGAATAGATTTCATGGGATAATATTTGCTATCATTTGAATTTACGTATATCTTAGTCGCAGTAGATAATGTCTCAAAATAGATCGAGGCTATTCCATGTCGAAATAATGACCATAAAACAATCATAAAATTTTTGAAGAAAAATATCTTAAGTCGATTTGGAATCCCTCGAGCCATTATAAGTGATAGGTGTAAGCATTTTTGTAATAGGCCATTTAAAACATTAATGAAAAAATATGGTATTACTCATAAAGTTGGCACTCATTATCATCCTCAGACAAATGGACAAATTGAATTAGCAAATAGAGAGATAAAACAAATTTTAAAAAAAATTGTAAACCCAAATCGCAAAGATTTGTTGTTAAGACTTAATGATGCACTGCAGGCTAGAATTGTTTTTAAAACTTCATTGGGTATGTCTCCTTATAGGATAGTTTATGGGAAACCTTGTCACTTACTTGTGAAACTTGAGCATAAACCCTACTGGGCCATTGAAACTTTTAACGCAAATCTTGATTATGCTGGATAGATACGTAAATTATAAATAAATGGACTTGAAGAATTGAGAAATAATGCATATGAGAATTCAAAAATTCATAAAGATAAAATCAAAACTTTTCATAATAAAAAAAATTCAAAGAAAAACATTTGATGTTAGTCAAAAAGTTTTACTTTATAATTCTCGACTTCACTTATTCTCTGAAATATTAAGATCAAGATGGAGTGACCATTTTATTGTGAAACATGTATACCTTTATGGAACAATTGACATTAAAAATTCTAGGAATGGTAATGTGTTTAAGGTAAATGGGTAAAGACTCAAGCCATTTCTAGAAAATTAAGATTTTCATGAAGAATTTGTGTCCCTGTCCGACCTTTGTTACGAGATTAATTAATCTTTGTTTTATATATTTATATATATTTATTCTTCTTTTAACTTTATTTTTTTTTGTTCTTACTTGCAAGTTAATTTAGTATTTTTGTTAAAGTTTTACTTTGGATCTCGGTTAAGTGACGGATAATAGTACTCCGTGACATTTCAAGTTGGTTTTATCAGTTTTCCATAATTACTAATACCTTCTCTTCTTCCCCATTTCTAAAAAAAATAGATGATATTCTAAAGAATTTAAAAAAGCGTTTTCCCTTATTGCGTCAAAATGCCTTAAAAAAATTTATCAAATAAGATGTGAAAGATTAAAGTTATTAATGATTATGAATATACCTATTGATGTACGTTGCTTAATTGAAGCCAAAGTTCTATTGACAGGTAAATTTTCAGACTTATTAATTTTCTACATGCCTAATTTAGGTAAAAGCTCTTTTGCAAAAAAATAAAGAGCAAAACGATTAAGCATTTGTTATAAGTGTGCACGCATGACTTGCAACACACGTTGCCACACTTTAGAAATGGTGTCAATAAATCGCGAAGATAAAATTAGGTTCATTAAGGATGACATGAGTAAGGAGTCTTTAGATGATATCTTATTGACTCTTGAGACGCATCCTAGTGGATATATGCATATTACAATTCGTGAATTATAAAACATATTCCTAAAGGAACATGAGTAGTACAATATCAGGAATCTAACTTTAAAAGATCTTGTTTGCCAATTTATAAGAAAATTGGATGGAAAGCCTATCCCCGATTCACAGAGGGCGTTTAAGCCGTTACTGGACGTAAAATAAGAGGAAGATGTGAGCCACAATCACAACTACTTGTACATGTTTACTATAGCTGTTATTTTTAAATGTTTCATTTTAAACTTAAACATCTTTTCCAACAACTAACCACTCATAGTCGATTTTGAAAATTTTATATTTTACGCCAACAACCCATGTGACTTAACTTTACAACACCTTTTGGCTCTATAAATATATTGCATTATTTTTGCATCTTTATACAAATTCAAAATCATTCAAGAGAGATGATGAGTTAATAATGGAAGGAACATCAACTTGTAAATTCACAAAAATTTGTGTGTTTTATGTATCTAGCCCTGAAAAAATTGGAGAGTTTGTAGAAGCTGTAAAAACCCTTGATAAGGTGTTAGCTGAGCAAAAAATTCATTTAGTATATGGGGGAGGTAGTCTTGGATTAATTGGATGTATGACAACAGCTGCACAAAATAAAGACGGTTGAGTTTTGGGTATCATACCAAAAGCTCTACCTGTTAGAAATATTGTAGGAAAAATAATTAGGGATGAGTTACAGGTATCATCAATGCATGAGCGAATGTTTCTTATGCTTCAGAATTCTGATGCCTTCATAACTCTATCTGGAGGTTTTGAAACTTTGGAGAAATTTTTTCAAATTGTCTCATAGGCACAAATACAAATCTACCAAAAATCTATTAGTTTGTTAAATGTTGATTGTTTTTATAATGAGTTGTTATCTTTTTTTTTACTATGCGGTGGAAAACAGTTCGTCTCATCAGCGGCACGACAGATCCTTATTTCTGCTTCAACTGTTGATTAGTTACTCAATGAATTATAAGCTTTTACACCTTTATTTGATCCAATAATGCGTCAGATGGATTGGTATACTGATGACAGTGAAAAGAAACGTAAGATAGATTTGACGCTTTGCCTGTAGCCTATCTACTTTTATGTAATTTTAAGCATTTTGTGTGACTTGTTTTATTTTGTTGCAGGTTTTATTTTCAATAAAAGATGTTTCAGGTGGTATCTTCTATATTTTATTCTTTCTATATTTTGACATTGAGGATAATGTCTCAATCTGATTGGGGGAATGATAGTTAATATATAATGTTAGTGTTAATTATTTTTTCTATTTGTTATCACTTTGTTCTCTAAAAATAAATTTCATGAATGACGTGAATAAAATGTTTATTTATGCACTCTTAAAATGCATTCTAGTTCTAGAATAGTAGGATAAAGAGTGCATTACTAAACTTCTGAAATATATTCTAATTGGTTTATTTTTAATGCATTTTATGTATATTTGTTTATTGCTTAAGTTTTTTGTAACTCTTGTGCAAATAAGTTTGCTTTACTATCGAGGTATGATTTTGAAATTGTTTAGTTTAAATCATTTTTTCTATCTAGGTTACTAAAGAACAACTTTTGAAGTTATTTCTTGAGCATAATACTAAGCCTTGTGGTAAGATGGATGATTCAATATATATATAGCAAAGTGAATTTTCATGTTTAAGTATACATATTATTTTCAAAACTCACATATTTTTTGTGAGTGAATAGAGAGGTTTGAGATAACAGCTTACGAACTTTCATTGATCTTTTGAAATGATTAATTTTTGTTTGGAATGACATTATTTGGAATGAGGAATGATTTGGTTGCTTAGCAGAATGATGATAAAAAATAAATTTGAAAAATTATTATGGTGATAAATTGTTCTTATTTTATAATGATTCTTTATGTCTTTAAAAAAAAACACAATAAAACAAAAAGCAAAATATATATATATATAAAAAAAAGAAGTCAATTCAGTTCAATAAAGTTTTCGTTCAATTCTAAAAGACAAAAGTCATTAGAAAGCCATTAGAAAGCCATTTTATCACTAGACTCTCTATTCGTAAAATTTGCATAAAATAATTAAAGTTTAGAAGCTAGCACGTGGCAAGAATGGTTTGACTCTAAATAATTGACTTTTTTATCTTTGGATCAATATTAGTTTATCTGTCTGTCCTTAAACATAACAGTTTCTTGAGCGATTATCTATTTTTCAACTCCATGAGTGAAATTCTACCCGTTAAATAGTTATTCAACTGTGAGGATATGAAGTTGAGGCTTTTACTTAGAGAAACTTTTTAAGGCTATATATATTGTGATTTGTGGTAAGAAGTCTTCGACATTAATTCACATACACAAAATTTTGGAAGTTATGATTGAAATAACTTTTACAACAAATGTGATCTTGAATTGCCGTTTTGTTTGAAATACTTAGGTAATGTTCAAATTTTATTTATACTTGAATTGCTAGGGACTAGCAATAACCTGGTTGGATGGTGTGATGAACACTTGACATTACACATTTAATAAGAGTTTTACATCATTATTTTGTATTACTAGTGTCTTTAACCCCTCTAACTTAAGTATATTTAAAATATTATACCTAATTAGCTTTTAACTGTTTTGTGGTAGGTTCGGTAAAATGGGCATAACTTTCTACCTAAAGATCTAATTGGAGTGATTCTTGATTCTGAAGGGTCCTAACATGGAGTTGTTAGGGGAATACTTACCAAAGACCAGCATTGAAGATTTGCTCACTGTGGTGATAGAGGTTAAAAGAGAATGCATGGGAAGGATACTGCTAGTAATTATAATGGTGTCAAGAGTGGCACTGAAAATCATAATGGGAAGGGTATCTAAAGAAAGATGCATTTGTATCGTTGAAGACAAGGTCACTAGCCCAAAAGAGTTAAATCTGGATAGAAACTTCACTTGTGTTAATGCTAGGTGATAGAGCGTTGAAGTGGATGGATCGTAGTAAAGGTTCTTTGGAGATTTTGAATCAATGACGGGTTTGTTAAGAATTGGTGATTCAAAATTAAGGGTAATTTGATTTTAAGTTGAAAAGATCAAGGGAGAGTCGGACACATAGTCAAGAACGCAATGGATGAACAAAAAAGGTACGAAATGGAAAGATTTTGGAAGTAAAGAGCACGCAAAAATGCAAAAAGGAAAGTACAGGTCGTAATGTCGTAGCATCGAAAGCTGAAACACAGTGTTGCATCACCAAAACCTAAAACTCAATTCTACAGCATTGATCAGGCAATGCTACGGTGCCAGCATTCGAAAAAGGTTATATTTTATCTAGAATTACGTGTTTAAGTCAGTTTTACTTCCTAAGTACGTGGACTCTTACTCCAACTAGGTTTAAATTTTTTAGGATTAGTATTAACACTATATAAACTCTTGTAACTCCTTATAGTTGATATCAAGCATCAAAAGCAACAAAAGAGATAGAATAAAGAGTTTATGGCACACTTGAGTGATTTAAGTACACAAGAAAGTGTGGTATTAATTGACACGTCAAGAATATAGGAGTTTATTCCCAAGTTCAGGATTGTCGATCTAATAAATAACCCCGGTGATAACGAGGTCGATCCATAAGGAAGTAGAATTAAAATTACAAACTATAAATACTTTAAAGATAATTAATGCAATATAAAATGTTTGCAAATATTAATTCAATTAACCAATTAAAATAAAAACTAATGTTAGAGGGATTCACTATTGGCATATGAAGTAAGAATATATTCAACTTTTTTTATAACTCAATTAGAATCTTTACACAAAGGAGGTTCTAACTACCATTGTGATTCTCACATCTCATCACTATAAATCCTTTCCTTATTTTCAGTATTTCTTTTTCTGCTATAAATGCATATCCCTCAGACTCAACATTCCTAGAAATATCAAATTCCACCTAACTCCAAGAACATATCTAACCCCATGTAACTCCCTAGTCTCCCCATCATGCATCCTCACCATAACACTACCAATTTCAATGACTTTACAAGCCTTGTCACTCCCCATTAGTATTTTCTTTGCCCTAATAGATTTATAATTGGTAACTACACCCGGATTCAAGTATCCATCTACCAGCATACTTCTCACTAAAAGCTATGAAGGACTTTGCAATTTCTAAGTCTTCATCACAAACTATGACAGCCTCTCTTCCTTTCTTTACTTTTCTTTCTAAGAAATCTTTCTTCAAGTCCTTTCTTTATTACATAAGTAACGCTTATTAGATCTACCTCATTGATTTCTCTTAACATCTCCTCCTCTTACAACTAACCCAGTTGCATTATTAGATTATGATATTTTCCCCTTTTCTTTAGAGTTCAATAAGGCTTTAACATCACTAACTATTAAAGTCTCTCTACCATATATGAATGCATCTATGAAGTGTTCATAACTTAAAGGAAAAGAGCACAACAAGATAATAGCCTTATCTTCATCTTGGATTTTGATATCTATCATCTTAAGATCACTGATAATCTTGTTAACGGCATTAATGTAGTTGCTCATGGAAGTTCTCCTAGTCATAGCCAACTTATATAATCTCTTTTTCATATATAGACGATTTTCCAAGGACTTTTTTATGTATAGTGTGTGAAACTTCTTTCAAAGACCCATTGTCATCTTCTCTCCAACCACCTCTCTTAAAACTTCATTACTCAAGGATAGTACTATTATACTATGCGCTCCTTTTTGAATGATTTCCTCTTTTAAGCCATTAGGTTTTATCAGTTTCTTTTCTTCAATGGTTGTTGCTAGAGTTTCCTTAAAGGCTGAGTCCAACCCTTGACTTACCAATAGAGCCATCACCTTCACCTTTTATAGATTGAAATTATTTCGCCCTTTAAACTTCTCTACTTCTTGTTTAAAAGTAGCCATAATTAAACTAAACCTTGCTCTGATACCAGCTTGTTGTGGATTTTTGGTATACGCCTAAGAAATCCTTTGCGCCTTGTGGAAGCCGATCACTTACAAATAACAAAGAAAATTAATGATCACATAAAAAGGAGAAAATCAATCACATACCAAAGAAAGCAAACACTAATATATATAGTTCAACAAAACTGCCTATGTTCATGGTGGATCAAGGGTTCAAGCTTCTTTTATTCCTATTCTTTTGTACCCAATGAACCCCATTACACGGAATACCTAAATATCCAAAGCCCCAAGGATCTATATCATGGTTTCTTGGGCATTAAAATCACTCAAGTTTGCCATAAGCTCTTTATTCTCTTTATCTCTCTCTCTCTTGTTTCTAGATATCAATTATAAGGAGTTACAAGAATTTATATAGTGTTAATACTAACCTTAGAAATCTTAAACCTAGCTAGAATAAGAGTCTACGTACTTAGGAAGTTAAACACCGACTTAAACACCCAATTATAGACAAAATATGACTTTCCTAAATGATGGCACCGTAGTATTGCCTGATAAATGCTGTAGTATTGACTTTTGGGTTTCATTACTGCAGCACCGCATTTTAACTTTCGGTGCCACGACACTGAGACCTACAATTTCATCCTCATGTTTTCGCGTACTCATTGCTTCCAAAATCTTTCCATTTTACACCTCTTTTATTCATCCATTGTGTCATTGACCATGTGTTCGCCTCTCTCTTGGTCTTTTCAACTTAAAATTAAATTACTATTGATTTTGAATCATCAATTTTTAACAAACCCCTTATTAATTCAAAATCTCTCAAGAAGCTTTACTAGGATCCATCCACTTTAGTACTCTATCACTTAGTATTAACACCAGTTAAGTTTTTTTATCTAGACTTAACTCCTTTGGGCTCGTGACCTTATCTTCAAAGATACGAATGCATCTTCCCTTGGATACCCTTCCTATTATGATTTCTAGTGCCACTCTTGACGCCATCATAATTACTAGCAGTATCCTTTCCATGCATTCTCTTTTGACCCCTATCACCATAATAAGCAAATCTCCAATGCTGCTCTTTGGTAAGTATCTCACTAACAACTTTATGTTGGGACCCTACAGCTTTGTCAACAAGCATATATAACCCCTTATGCTTTCCACCTCTTATCATTATAGATCTTTTCCTTATTTTCAATAATATTTTTTCTCCTAGTAATGAATATATTTTTTGATCTAACATTTCTAGGGATATCAAATTCCTTTTAACTCAAAGAACATGTCTAACCCCCTGTAACTCCTTAGTCTCTTCATCTTGCATCCTCACCTTAATAGTACCAATTCCCGTAACTCTACAAGATATGTCATACCCTATTAGTATTTTCTTTACCTTAATGGATTTATAATTGGTAAACAACGATGTCCCGAACACATATGGCAACAACACACAGATTCAAGTATATATTTACCACCATACTTCTCACCAGAAGCTATTAAGGACTCTGCAATTTCCAAGTTTTCATGACTATGGCAACCCCTCTTCCTTTTTTTACCTTTCTTTCTAGGCAATCTCTCTTCAAGTCCCCTCCTTATTATAGAAGTAACGCCTTTTAGATCTACCCTATTGATTTCTCTTACCATCTCCTCATTTCACAACTAACCCCGTTGCATTACTTGATTATGATATTTTCCTTTTTTCTTTAGAGTTCAATGAGGCTTTAACATCATTAACCATTAAAGTCTCTCTACTATACATAAGTGTATCCACGAAGTGTTCATAACTTAAAAGAAGAGAACACAACAAGATAATAGCCTTATGTTCATCTTGAATCTTAATATCTATCGTCTCAAGATCAATGACAATCTTATTAAAAGTGCAATATGGTCATTCATAGAAGTTTCCCTAGTCATAGCCAATTGATATAATCTCTTTTTCATATACAGACAATTCACCAAAAATTTCGTCATGTATAGTGCATCAAACTTCTTCCAAAGATCCATTGTCGTCTTCTCTCCAGCCACTTCCCTTAGAACTTCGTCACACAAGGATGGTACTATTATACTATAGGCTCTTCTTTAAATGCTTTCCTAGTTAAAGCTACTAGGTTTTACCAGCTTCTTTTCTTCACTGGTTGTTGCTTGAGTTTTCTTAAGAGCTGAGTCAAACCCTTAACTCACTAGTAGAGCCATCACTTTCACCTTTCATAGATTGAAATTATTCCACCCATTAAACTTCTTTACTCTTGTTTAAGAGTAGCCATAGTTAAACAAAACCTTGCTCTGATACAAGTTTGTTGCAGATTTTTGGTATATGCCCAAGAAATATTTTACGCCTTATGTAAGCCGATCACTCACAAATAACAAAGAAGGTAAATATCACACAAGAAGGAGAAAATCAATCACACACTAAAGAAGGCAAACACTAATATACGTGGTTAAGCAAAACTGCCTATGTCCATAGTAGATCAAGGGTCTTAGCTTCTTTTATTCTAATTCTTTTGTACTTAATAAACCTCACAAGAGATTACAAGGAATACCTGAATACCTGATAAGGGCAAATTTGTCATATATTTTATCATGTTTTTATTATTAATATTTTATGATTTTATGAGAATAGATAGCTATTTATGTGCATTATTGTTATTTATCGGGACTTGAACGAAATTTAAAGAAAGAATACAAAAGGAGCAAAAACAGGGACTAAAATGCAAAGTTTTCAAAGTATGTGTCCATCGCCCCAGTGCCACAAAGATTATCGCCCCAGTGCCACAAAGATTATCGCCCCAGCTCTGGAATAGTGATCGAAATAAGAAAAACGATCTGTTTAAGTTGCATCTGATGCCCCAGCACCAAACAGTCACCGCACTAGCGATATTCCAGAGCCCCAGCGCCATCATCCCACCGCTCCAGCGGTGAAGCCTATTTCATGCATCGCCCCAGTGACAATTGCATAGCGCCTCAGCGGTAGCGCGAGTCCTAATCTAACGAGAATTAAGATTTTCAAGTTCATATCAATCCCTATAAAAAAAAAGTCACTCGTTCCCAGCCTCCAATGAGGAAACCAAGAGCAACCTAAAGCAATTCAAGAACACCAAGAATATAGAGCACGAGTCTTAGAGAGCAATAAAAGTTTAATTGAAGCAACTTTAGAGAGAGATTCAAGGCGTTCTTCGACATCAAGAGTATCTTAGGCAGCCCAATTAAGAGCAATTTGACGTTTATATCGGTTTGCTATTGATTGTATCATGATTTGTTATTATTTTTACTACTGTTCTCTCGTAGCCATGAGCTAAAGTTATTTTCTAGGGTTAATACTTGAACTCAATATGTGTGCTTAATTGCCATATCTTTTGAATATTTAATAAATTTAGTTCTTTAATATTCAAATTACTTGATTTTAATGCTTCAATATATCTGGCCAATATATGGTGAATGAGTTGGTAATATTATTGATAAACTCGGAAGAGGAATCATAATATTTAGACCTAGGTAATTTGATGTATAATTGTAGAGTAACATTCAATGTTGCATATCCAAGTTTTAATTTAAGATAGGAATATACCTAATTGGCATGTATGATCAATAAGACCTAATCTTAATGAATCTTAATTTATTACAAGTACTATAGGAATATAGGTATTTGGTAAATTAAGGTATACTTGCATGACCTTGGAAGAGGCTTATGAATACATTAGTGTCTTGATCAATAACAAAGACTAAGTGAGTTAAATATTAGAAGATTAATTATTAGAAAGCATATTGAGGGATAATATTAATCCTAGATTTTTTCTATATTGCTATCAACTAAATCTCTTTGCATTGTATTTTTGCCTTTATATTTTCTACATTCATTCTTAGATTTTTATTTGTCTGAATATTATTAGGAAGATATCATTTTAGTAATTAGTTAAAAAGAAGAAATTATCCCTGTGGGTTCGACATCCGACTTATTTAGTCTCTTTATTACTTGCATACGATAGTGTATACTTGCACTTAATTTAAGATATAGAAATATCGCATCAATACCCATACTTTCTTGTGTGCTTAAATCACTCAAGTGTGCCTAAGCTCTTTATTCTCTCTCTCTTTCTCTCTTGTTGCTTTTGATGCTTGATATTAATTATAAGGATTTACAAGGATTTATATAGTGTTAATACTAACCTTAAAAGTTTTAAACCTAGTTAGAGTAAGAGTCCACATGCTGAGGAAGTCAAAAACTGACTTAACACGTAATTCTAGACAAAATAAAACTTTTTTAAATTATGGCACCTCAGCATTGCTTGATCAATACTGAAGTATTTAGTTTTAGGTTTCGATGCCGTGGTACTATATTTCAGTTTTCGGTGCCACGACACTATGACCTATTTCCTCATCGTGTTTTTGCGTACTCGTTACTTCCAAAATCTTTTCCATTTCACACCTCTTTTGTTCATCCATTGCATTCTTGACCATGTGTCTGACTCTCCCTTGGTCTTTTGAACTCAAAATCAAATTACCCATAATTTTGAATTACCAAGTTTCAATAAACCCCCAATTAATTCAAAATCTCCCAAGAAGTTTTACTAGGATTCATCCACTCCAATGCTTTATTACCTAGTGTTAAATATCAATTAAGTCTTTATCGAGACTTAACTACATTGGTCGCATGACCTTGTTTTCATAGATATGAATGCATCATCCCTTTGATACTCTTTCTATTATGATTTTCAGTACCACTTTTGACACCGCGCAGTTACTAGCAGTATCCTTCCCATGCATTCTTTTTTGAGCCCTATCACCATAATGAGCAAATCTCCAATGTTGTTTCTTAGTAAGTATCCCCCTAACAACTTTATGATGGGACCCTATAGCTTTGCAAACAAGCACATACAGCCCATTGTGCTTCACCTCTCATCACTATAGATCATTTTCATATTTTTAGTATTCCTTTTTTTATTATAAATGAATATCCCTTTTGATCCAACATTCCTAGGGATATCAAATTTCTCTTAACTCTAGAAACATGTCTAACTCTATGTAACTCCATAGTTACCTTATCATGCATCCTTACCTTAACATTATCAATTTCTATAACTCTACAAGACATGTCATTCCCCATTAGTATTTTCTTTGCCTGAATGGATTTGTAATTGGTAAACAAGGATTTTTCTAGATACATATGGTAACCACACTTAAAATCAAGTATCCATCTACTAACATACTTCTCACCAGAAGCTATTAAGGACTCCACAATTTTTAAGTCTTCATCACAGACTATGACAGCCCTTCTTTCTTTCTTTACCTTTCTTTTTAGGAAATCTCTCTTCAATTCCTTTCCTTATTACATAAGTAGTACTTCTTAGATCTACTTATTTATGCTTAAAATATAATGCGGCTATTGCTGTATAGATTGAGGTGTCGATCTCACAAGAAGCTTTTGACAAAATAGGTTAGTGAAATAAAAATATTAAAACAGTAACAAAGGAGAAAATTAACTAATTGGTTTATATGGATGAGATAGAATTGTATATGAACTAAAGGAGAAGTTTTATGATGATGTAAGCAAGGCTTCGAGAATCACAATTATGCTTCATAAATCTGCTCTACACTTTGATTCAATATTTATAACTCAATTGAAAATTTCACATCGCAAACGATCAATCGAAAGATATATAACATATGACACATTTGATAATACATGTATTTGATATGACTAAACTTTTTGCAAACATAATCACAAATCATGTTCATTTATACAAATTATTTAAGATCGACAATATATCATTTTGATAATATTGCAGTAAAAGAATAATTTGAATATCAAACAAATATTTTCTTTACATGTTATCCAAGATTAACAATATATCGATTGATAATATTGCAATAAAAGATTAACATGAAAAAAAATATAACCAATAATAATTATAATCTAACAAGAATCACATAAAGAAAGCATGACTGAAAGTATATGAAACATGAGAATTATAACTTTTGGATTATAGAAAAATAATAGATAAGAGTTTAGACACAAGTAAACTTACAAACATTTATAGCTCTTGACAAAGAATCAAAGTATAAAAGTAAATGTATTACACGTAAAAGTTTATCTCTAGCCTTGTTAAGAACTCTAGCTTAGCTCACAATGTATGTTAAAGAAAAGAAATATAAGAGATTGTGAAGCATTGAAAACGTCTCTTATATTGGGATTTGTGCTTACGTGCCATCCCATTATGTATGAGTATTTGTTTAATATTTATACTAGTGTTATTATTTCAATAAATCGCTAATTATATTTATATATGGTAAGATGCTTGTAACGTTTCAGATATTGTACGATCTAAAAGAGTTCAGATCTGGTCTAAATAAGTTTAGATCAGTGCTAGGAATTAGTAATGTTGAGAGTTATAAATGCTAAGAGTTGGCACTGATAAGAGTTACCAGGTTATAAGAGTCAGCAATATCTAAAGAGTTAGAGCCTTGTCTGAAATGGGACAAAGACCTAAGAATATATTAGTAATGGCATAATTGCAAAGAGTTACAAATAGTGCTAAGAAATGTCATTATGCAAATATATTCTCAAATATTATGTTCCTGATCTATCTTCATTGATGCAGGTCTGTCAGTGAATACCTTAACAAATATATAGATTAGTGTATGTCTATATCTGGATGGTCCAGATGGTTAGTCTTAGCAAACCATGAGTTTAGTGGAAGCTCGTATAAAGATACAGGTATTCAATAAAGACTGAATACTGAACAGACTCATAAAAATCTCCAATAGACATCCTATAAAGCCGTCAATGGAGGATCTTTCGAGTTGAGTAGTATTCGTGGTCCTTTGACCTGAGTGCCACAGTGGGCTTGTGAGTGATCCACCATACTTTGGTTCCACACATGTCAGAAACCTTTCATGGTCTGACCGCTGGGTGTCGCTGGGTGTGGTCCGATGCTCATGGAGTCCGGTGTGTATAGATATGGGATCCATCAGCTCATTTGGGTGAGTATTATATCCTAATACTCTATAGATTGTATTTTAGAAAGTCTTATGGCCATAAGCAATAATTCTCGGGAAAAGAGTTTAACCCTAGAGATAAATAATATTACAAAATTGTTTGGGAATATTATTTATTGAAATACAATTCAAGAGATAAGCTTTTAGTCGGGCATATGAAGATTTGATGGTGTTGATCTACATCTCTGCTCTACTTGGATATAAATGATGGAGAGATTATAGAATATGTTATAACCTCAACTTGTATAGTCTAATGCGCCGCTTTGTAATATCCGTAACGTGTGTGTGGGGCATCGTTTACGGACGTATGGAGGAGTTCTATATGACAATTCGGGCGTGGACCTAGAGAGTCTCACAATATAAAGTGTACTCGTTCTGCACTGGGGCAGCATAATGGATTGAATAGTTTCATCCTAGAAATTTTAGCAAACCGAAAATATGTTTCGGGGTTCCTCGGGTTGTGCACTTGTTTAAACTTAAAAGATAAGTATATTATTTAATTAGTTGATAAGAGTTATTAACTAATTAGATATTAACAAGTGGCCCAATTTTAGTGTATGAATTATTTTACCATGAATTCAACCATTTACCATATTAGTAAAATCAAATAAGGTAAATATTAATTATTCAAATAGTTTTTGAATAATTAAATAAATGTTATTTAAATAAATAAAATATGATTTTATTTATTTGTTATTTTATTCCTAAATAGAAGACATACCTAATTTGAGAAACATAAACTAAATTTAGTGGAGCACCATTTCATGATTAATGATTAAATTTATTAGACCATTAAAATGGCCACCAAAAATTATTTTGGCAGTTGGCCATTTAATCTAATTTTGGTAGAACACTTGTGAAGTGTTATAAGCACTAATTGCAGCATCTTTTTGATAATGAAAATTATTGATATAGCCTTTTTGGTTGACATGAATAGAATTTTGTCTCTTCTTTCTATAGTCATAAGGTTTATTCAATTTGGATACGTATCTAATGAGATATGGACAAAATACTAAAGATAGGTCAGATTTCGGCCAACAATAATTTTATCAATTTGCAATACAATTTGGTCCATGATAACGGCTAATTTGGACTTTACCATCAACATAAGAGTTATTGATAATTGTGTCATTATTTTACAGCTTCAAGAATCATACTAATTGGGTATGTATTTCTTCTTCAATTCTGTTATATCCCAATTTTGGCCCATAAAATGTTAGATTTGGCTTTTCAACTTTAAATTTGTGTAAGATTGAGTCATGTTACTCCAAGTTCAAGAATTTCTTCATTTCAATTTTTACAATGAGAGTTATGTCTATTTTACATAAACCTATAAAAATAATATTCATTAATTACAATTTAAGGATAACACTTTATTTTAATCCTAAAAATACAAAGATGCTAAAATTAGTGACATTAAATAGTGACTGAATCTCTTAACAAATATGTATTTTAATGTGTTTATCACTACCCCATTAATTTCTCTTACCATATTTTCCTTTTACAACTAACCCCGTTGCATTATTAGATTATGATCTTTTTCTTTTTTTTAGAGTTCAATGAGGCTTTAACATCACTAACCATTAAAGTGTTCATAACTTAGAAGAAGAGAGCACAATAAGATAATAGCCTTGTCTTCATCTTGGATCTTAATATCTATCATCTCAAGATCAATGATAATCTTGTTAAAGGCGTCAATATGGTCGCTTATAGAAGTTCCCCAGTCATAGCCAATTGATATAGGACTTCGTCATGTATAGTACGTTAAGCTTTTTTCAAGGACCCATTGCCGTCTTTTCTCCGACCACTCTTTTAGAACTTTGTCACTCAAGGATAGTACTATTGTACTATAGGCTCTTTTTTGAATGGCTTTCTTATCTAAGCCACCAGGTTTTACTGGTTTCTTTTCTTCACTGGTTGTTGCTTGAGTTTCCTTAAGGGCTGAGTCCAACCCCTGACTCACCAGTAGATCCACCACATTTACATTTTATAGATTGAAATTATTCTGTCCATTAAACTTCTCTACTTTTTGTTTGAGAGTAGCCATGGTTAAACTAAATCTTACTTTGATACTAGTTTGTTACTGATTTTTTGTATACACCAAAGAAATCCTTTGTGGCTTCTGGAAGTCAATCACTCATAAATAACTAAGAAAAGCAAAGATCACACAAGAATGAGAAAATCAATCACACACCAAAAAAGAAAACACTAATATACGTGGTTTGAAAAAACTACCTATGTCTATAGTGGATCAAAGGTCCTAGCTTCTTTTATTCGAATTCTTTTGTATCCAATAAACCCCACAAGAGATTATAAGGAATACATGAATACCCAAGAGCCCCAAGAATATATATCATACTTTCTTGTACACTCAAATCACTTAAGTGTTCCCAAAGCTCTTTATTTTCTCTCTCTTGTTGCTTTTGATGCTTGATATTAATTACAATGAGTTACGAGGATTTTTATAATGTCAATATTAGCCCTAGAAGCCCTAAACCTAGTTAAAGTAAGAGTTCACATGCTTAGAAAGTAAAAAAAAAAGACTTAAATACGTAATTTTAGACAAAATAGGACTTTCCCAAACGGTGGCATCGTGGCATTGCCTGATTGATGCTGCGACATTGAGTTTCAGGTTTTGATGCCATGGCACTGAGACTTGCAGTTTCTTCCTCGCATTTTTGCATCCTCTTTGTTCATCCATTTCGTCATCGACCATGTGTCCTACTTTCCCTCGGTATTGTCAACTCAAAATCAAATTACTCTTGATTTTGAATCACAAAATTTTAACACAATTTAGTAATAAATAATTAACAATAAATTTACTTTCATTTTAATAAACGTTTCGAGTTTAAATCCCTTTTTCAAATTAAAAAAAAATATTTCATTATTATTGTGAGAATATTTTCTCTCCCTTAATTAGATTATTACCTTTTTAAGAGAATTGTCAATTACTTTTCTATAATTTGTATATTATTACTTTTATTTTATTAATACATATTAGAATCTTTTTTTAATATTATTTTCTCTCTAAAATGAGCAATCGTTATTCTAAAACAATAATGGTACTCATTAAAAAAATCAAGAAAAAAAATAAAAATGTAAAACTATTGAGGGAAACTAAAAGATTCATTCCATTTTATATCATCTCAAAAAAATTATTTACTTATTTCAACAAACACTCACAAATTTCATTCACAGTCTAGTTTAGAAGAAATTTAATTTTAATATATATACTTTTTTAGAGGAAAGAAAGAAAGAAAGAAATTTTATGGCCCTTATTCTTAATCCCAATCATGTCATACCTATTGCTAACAAACATTTAAATACAACATTTGGATCTCAACAATTAGAAGCAAGCCTATTTTCCCCTAGGTTTTAGGCCCAAAGATCAATTCCTTTGGGAATGATTAGATGGCCCAAAACCTATATAACTCGAGGGTTAGGGGCTTATAACAGCCCATCATGTGCACCCTAAAAGCTAAGCAAAAAAAGGCCTCAACGCTTTACAAGCTCGATAGCAAAAGGCTTTAGTGTCAGAAGAGCTCGACGAGAAATGACCTTGATATGAAGATAATCATGCTCCACCATAACCTAGTTCCATCAAGAGATAAGAACCTATCAAATATCTTGAAAACTATGGAGATTGGATCCTGATTGGGTTTATCTTACATTTTCAGGGCATGTTAATAAATCCAATTTTTGGATTTCTTGGAAGCAATGAATTTAGGTTTAATCGAAGATCAAAATGGATTAAAGAGTAAGGAAGATGCCGCTATCACCATTAGAAGCTCTAAAATGGGCGTTTATAAAAGGAGAGAAGAAAGGGGGGTCCAAAAAAATTAAGAAAAGGATTACACATCCTAAAAATACATACATTTATTTCCATATAATTCATCTTTACTCTTGTTTTTAGAGCCTTCTCTAGTTTTTCCAAAACCTTCACTAATTTAAGCATAAAAAGGTCTTTGTTAAAAAACAAAATTCTGCATGTCCTAACTTTAATAATGATTGCAGGAAAATCACTAGGCTCATCCGATAGGGGCGTAAAAGCATTAGTATGATTTGTACTCAATTTTTGTATTTTACTCTAAATTATAAATATTTGGCTATTTAATTTTGTTTTCTGATCATAAATAAATGTACGATGGAAAATGTGACACATAGGAATAAACGGAAGGGGAATCAGACATCAAACGAAGAAGTTACGTTCAAAATACGAAAGGGGTATAAGGGCTGGGCGCTGCAGCACCTAGTGACTAAGCGCCGTGGCGCCCAGGTCAGTAGCTGAGCACCGCAGCACCTACAACCCAACACCGCGGTGCTCGTGGTGGTGAACGGTGTCGGGGAATAGTATTTTTGCTATAGTACTAGTGAACATTATTTTACTACAGTAACTCGTGAATAGTATTTTGAAGACAAAAACCTATAAATAGAAAGCCAAAAACCTTAAGAGAAAAAATGAGAGAAAAGAGGCAAAAACTTAGAGAGAATTCACAACACAAAATCAAATATCAAAGTCAAATATTGAAGAACTAAGATCAAGATTCAAGCTTCAAGTCAAGATTGAGGGAGAAGCATATCAATAAGTCACTTTGATTAGTTTTTCTTATCTTTCTTTAACATTATGTTCTTGTTCTCATTGGTCTTTATGAATTGGTTTGATACTTTTGGTTTTGTGATGGGTTAATTTGTTCATCTAGGGTTAGACTATGTAAACTTAGTATGGATTTGGATTGTGTTAATTTTTAGTTTATGAACTTGATACATTCTATTTTGTATTTAATGCTTTCATTATACCTGATCAATATTTTGAATGATTGAGGAACCATGATGAACTCGACGGAGGGATTCATGTGTTTAGCCTATGGTAGTTTGATGCATGATCATAGGGTAACAACTATGAGTTCCATCTAGGATAGACATATACCTAGGTGGTATGTATGGTATAATTTAGACATGATCTTAATGAATTACATTCTGATTTGATTACCATAGACATATAGGTGATTGTTAGAATGTGTAATGTAGTCACTTGATCATCGACAGAGGCTTATGATGAGATTAGTGTCTAAGTCAATCAATTGGTATTAAGGGATTAATTAAGTGGTTAATAAGTCGAATGAAATACTAGGAGACGAGTTGATAAGGGCATAAAAGCACTAGTAGGATTTGTACTTAAATTTCGTACAAATCATAAGTATTTGAGTATTTAATTATGTTTTCTGATCATAAACATATGCACGATGGAAAATGTGACGCATAAGAACAAACAGGAGGCAAATCGGACGTCAAACAAATAAGTTACGCTTAAAATACGAAAGTAGTGCAGCAACAGGTGGCTGGGCGCCGCGACACCTAGCTCTGAGCGCCGCAGCGCCCAGAAAAGCATGTGAGCACCGCAGCGCTCAGCACCCAGCGCCATGGCGCTCGTCGACGTCTTGACAGACCTGTACTCGTGCCCAGTACCGCGGCGCTGAGCCCCCTGCGCTGCGGTGCCTATGCGGATGTTTAAATACCCTTCTAAACTCGCCTATTGAAGGGGGATTCGAAACTCCTCGTGCCTAGGGTTTCTCATAGCAACAAAAACACTCTTTTGAGGCAAAAATAGAGAGACTTAGCAAGGAGAATAACACGAGCAACAAACACACATTCAAGCCAAGAAATCAAGGTGAAGTTATTGAAGATTAAAGATTGGGGAATCAATTCTTAAGCAACCAAAACAAAAGGAAGAAGAACAACTCAGGGGATCACTTTGTTTTGTTTTATTCCTTACTTTTAAGAGATGATTTCGTTCATTATATTTTCATACTTTTGCTTTGATATTCTTGTTTTGAACATGAGCTAATTTCTCTTGATCTAGGGTTAGACGTTATTGAACCTAGTATGTAATTGATTTTATTTAAACTCTTAGTTATGAACTTTTATCCCTTAATTGATTCAATCTATCTATGTTTAATGCTTTCATTATACTTGATCACTATTTTGATTGTTTAGGAACCATGATAACTTTGACGAAAGGAATCGCGTGTTTAGCCTATGGTAGATTGATACATGATTATAGGGTAACATCTATGAGTTCCATCTAGGATATACATATACCTAGGTGGCATGTATGGTTTGATTAGACTTAATCTTAATGAGTTTCATCTTATTCGGATTACCATAGACATATAGGTAATTGTTAGGGTGTGATATTATCATTCGACTATCGACAGAAGCTTATGATGAAATCAGTGTCTAGCCAATTAATTGATAAAAAGAAAAATAACTAAGGGGTTAAAGGGTTTAGTGAACTACTAGGAGATACGTCGATACCCTAGATTACTTATCAATTGAGTGAATTCTATCTCTAAGTAATTGCAATACTTTAATTAGGTTCAGTTTAATAGCAATAATTTAGTTAGTTAAACTCCATCCTTAAAGCTAGTCTGGATAAAGGTAAAGTAGAGTAATTTTAGTATTCGATTGAAGAAAATAGAAACAATAGTCTCTGTGGGATCGATAATCTGGACTTAGTCCTATATTACTTGATACAAAAAGCATGCACTTGCGCTAGGTCATTAAAATAAACATCACGAGTCAAAACCCTAGATTATCTTTATTTGTGAATTCTACTCTTTTCTTTTGTTTAGTTAATTAATAGAATTAGATTAGTTAAATAAATTTCAGATTTTAGTTTTTTGAATAAAAGTTAAGTAGGTACAATTTTTGTATTTGATTTATAGAATTAGATCGTATAGTCCCTATGGGATCGATACTTGGACTTAAAATTCTATATTACTTGATACGATAGCGGGTGCGCTTAGCTACTATTACGCTAATAAATTTGACTTTTTGATTCTAAAATAATGAAATTTTAAGGTTCAATAGTTTAGCGTTGTTTGTGAAAATATAACAAAAAAAGTCATAGAGCAACAACCATGAAGGAAAAGCAAACAAAACAAGCAATATAACTACTTGATCTATGAACATACAAAATCAACAATTATTAAATGAAATATTTACTGAACCTCTAAACTAAAACCACCTAGACCAAATGCCTGAAATACACTACAACAAAAAAATGTACCAAGTAAAAGATCCTTCTACTAGGTAGGTTGTTTTGCAAGAAGAATTGTGACAAGCAAGGTAAGATAGGTAGGAGATGAGAGAACTATTAACAACGATGATAGAAAGAATAAGAAATTGGATGAACGGCTTGAAGCTCGAGAGGCTACCAATTGGTAGGTTGTAGAACTCACCCAAGGGATCTTCTGTCACTAGTTAAGCCTAGTAGATGCCTAGTTCAACCTACCTGATCGCAAAAGTGGAACGCATTATAAGTGTTAATAGAAGAGAGCTAATAGTCAAGTGAACGATTTTACCCTAAACACAATGATCAAGTAACACAATCAAAATTGGGTGAATCAGTAAGGTAAGCAGAACCTTAAAGAGGATGATGACCTAATCAAGTATAACACTCAGAGGTTTTAAAAAAAATAAAAATCTTGAAGAAGCCAAAATATAAAGAGGTGAAAGGGGGTAGAGGAGTAAATCCAACAAAGTAAATTGGGAAGAAAAGTTTTATAGACTCGAGGTAAGATTGCACAAGATATTAAAAGAAAAAAGAAGCGAGTGTCTGCACTACTAAAGATAATAGAGAGGGAGAGGAAGTCTCTACTCTTTGATGAGCTTAGAGAGATGGAACTATCTACAACATTCAAAATGCCAAGCCTCCTCTATACAAGGGTATCACTGATCCAAACCATTATATAGATCAAATAACTAACTTAATATTTATTGCTGGATTAAAATAAAGTCAGATGTGTCCTTTGCTCCATAAGAGTTTAGAAGGTTAAGCCTTCATCTAGCACCGAGGGCTAAGGTAAAGGGGCATCTTCTCCTACAATGAGCTGACAATGAGTTTCATTCGGTATTTTCAAGCTTTCTAGATGGCAAAAGATCCATAATAGTTAAGAAAACTCAAGCAAGGCAAGATGGCGAGCTTGCAGTCTTTTGTAACTAAGTTCCATTGAGAAGTGATGCAGCTCAGTTCTTTTAATTCACTAATCATATTAGAGGCATTGAAAGTAGGATTGAAGGCGAACCAGTTCTGATACTATTTGTCTAAAAACCTAATCACGACCTATGCTGTCACCTATGATCAAGCCCATCGATACATAAAGATTGAGGAAAAAGAAGATGCAAAGAAAGAAGTCATGGTAGATGTATAAAGAAAAGCAAGAGTAGGGTAGTCACGAAAGCCCCTTGATAAAAGATTATTCAAATATAGACCCTTAGATAAAAGGTTGTTTTTTAGGGGAGAGAGGAAAAAGGCAAAAAAATAAAATAGTTTCATTTAACAAGTCAGGCGTGAACCTAAGGAGTTCTACATTATAGAGTGTACTCGTTATACATGAGGCAGCGTACCAAATTAAATTATTCAGTCTAATACAATCCAACAGTACCACGATAATAAACACATGACATATGCATACATTGTAGAAATAAGACTAAATCAGGGGATCTTAAGAGGGGTGGCATGAGATGTCAGCCGACTCCAACAAAAATTTGATTTGAAATTGAAATGTATGTAATTGAAATTAAAATTGAATTTAGAATTATAACATTTAACATAATTAAAATTGAATTTAAATTAAAAATTATAATTATAACATTTAAGTTAATTGAAATTAAAATTCGATTTAAAATTATAACATTTAACATAAATGGAATTGAAATTAGATTTAAAATTATAACATTTAACGTAATTGAAATTAAATTTAAAATAGAATTAGAATTATAACATTTTACGTAATTTGAATCGAAATTGAATTTGGAATTATAACAAATAATGTAATTAAAATTGGAATTGAAATTGGAATTAGATTTTGAATTATAATATTTAACGTACTTAAAATCGAAATTGGATTTGAAATTATAACATTTCACATAATAGGAATTGAATTTAAAATTAGAATTGGAATTATAATATTTAACATAATTGAAATTAAATTTGGATATGAAATTATAATATTTAACGTAATTAAAATTAAAATTAGATTTGAAATTATAACATTTAATGTAATTGAAAATAAAATTAGATTTAAAATTATAACATTTAACGTATTTTAGGTAATTGAAATTGAATATAAAATTAGAACTGGAACTGTAGCATTTAACGTAATTAAAATTACAATTAGAATTGCATTTGAAATTATAACATTTAACGTAGTTAAAATTTAAATTAGATTTGGAATTATAACATTTAACGTAATTGAAATTGAAATTATAATATTTAACGTAATTGGAGTTGAATTTTGATTTAAAATATAATATTTAACGTAAATGAGATTAAAATTAAAATTAGGGTTATAATATTTAATGTAATTGAATTTGAAATTGGATTTTGAATTATAACATTTACGTAAGTGAATTTGAAATTGGATTTGAAATTATAATATTTAATGTAATTACAATTGAAATTGGATTTCAATTTATAACATTTAACGTAGTTAAAATTAAATTTAAAATTAGATTGAAATTATAACATTTAATGTAGTTGAAATTAAATTTAAAATTGGATTTGAAATTATAACATTTAACGTAATTAAAATTAATATTGAATTTAGAATTATAACATATAACGTAATTAAAATTATAATTATAATTAAAATTAGAATTATAATATTTTACGTAATTGAAATCAAAATTTAATTTATTATAATATTTTACGTCATTGCAATTAAATGGTTGAATTAAAATTATAACATTTAACATAATTGACATTAAAATTAGAATTGAACTTATAATATTTAACATAATTAAAATTGAAATTATAATATTTATTATAATATTTAACGTAATTGAAATAGAAATTGAAATTGCAATTATAATATTTAACATAATTAAAATTAAAATTATAATATTTAACGTAATTGAAATCGATATTGTAATTAAATATAACATTTAATGTAATTACAATTGGATTTAAAATTGTAATATTTAATGTAATTAAAATTAATAACATTTAACATAATTGAAATTGGAATTGGAATGATGACATTTAACGTAATTAAAATTGATATTAGAATTATAACATTTAATATAATTGAAATTAAAATTAAAATTAAAATTATAACATTTAACATAATTGAAATTAGAATTAGAATGTTGACATTTAACATAATTAAAATTGATATTAGAATTATAACATTTAATATAATTGAAATTAAAATTAAAATTATAATATTTAACATAATTGAAATTAAAATTAGAATGGTGATATTTAACATAATTGAAATTAGAATTAGAATGGTGACATTTAACATATTAAAATTGAATTAAAATTGAAATTGAAATTATAACATTTAATATAACTAAAATTAAAATTAGATTTAAAATTATAACATTTAACGTAATCAAAATTGAAATTGAATTGAAATTACAATATTTAACGTAATTGATAATGAAAATAAAATTATAATATTTAATGTAATTAAAAATAAAAATAAAAATAAAAATAAAAATAGAATTATAACATTTAACACAATTGAATTTGAATTTGAATTGGAATTAGAATTATAACATTTAACGTAATTAAAATTGAAATTATTAACATTCAACATAAATAAATTTGAAATTAAAATTAGTTTTAGAATTATAAAATTTAACATAATTAAAATGAAATTTAATTTGTAATTAGAATTATAATATTTAATACAATTAAAATTAAAATAATATTTAACATAATTAAAATTGAAATTATAACATTTAACATAATTGAAATTGATATTAAAATTAGATTTGAAATTATAATATTTTACGTAATTAAAATTAAAATTAGAATTGAAATTATAACATTTAACATAATTGAAATATAATTTGAATTTAGAATTATAACATGTAATTTAATTAAAATTAAAATTTTTTAGTATGTATTTTTTCTTTATTTTTTATTGGCCATTGTTATTAAAATAATATTTAATTTATGTTTCTAAATTTTTATATAAAATATATTTTATTTTATCAAAAAATATTATAATAACAATATTTTTTTAAAAACTTTTTTAAATTTAATTGGTTCAAAATTTATTATTATAATTTTAAATATTAATTTTATTAGTAGAAGGACTTTTATAATAAAAATTAAAATGATCGACAATTTTAAATATTACTAATTACTTCGTTAATATCAATTAACTGTATGACATAATTAATTATACTGTAGTTAATTTTATAAATTTTATATTACAAATAATGTTTGCAATTGGTATTATTAATATCAATGTATCTTAGTTTTATTTTTTTTTTTAAAAAAAAATGTACCTTAGTTTTATAAATCTAACACTTTTTTATTCTTATTTCTTCTTTGTACGAAATAAGATATTAAAAGATAATGACATGCCTTATCCCTTTGAATTTAAGTCATCGTCCCCTTCATTTTCAAATGTCAATGGCTGAGCCCAGTCTCAGTATACACGCCTCTTCGGACACACGTATATAAGATTACAGTTGTCTTTCCACGCAAGCGAAGAGGGACATAAAAAAAGCACGAAACGACCCAGTTTCACGTGACACATCCAACTGTATTACTATTTACTCTATTACTAGCCCTATTACAGCGAGACCAAGAGCAAGAGCTTGCTCTGTTCTACTGCAATAACTATGGTGATTGCGTTAACTTTCGCGATCGTTTTGGTGGAAATCATCTGCGCCAAGTCAGAGTACATAGCTTACAACACCACGCCGGCAATCGTTCCCGAGAAGATTAACGTTCACTTGGTTCCACACTCCCACGACGATGTTGGATGGTTGAAGACCGTTGATCAGTACTACTTTGGTGGTAATAATTCAATTCGAGTAAGTTAATGTTACAGTTTCTTTTCCTTTTTTTTTCATTGATTGATTTACTGTTTTCCTTTTCTTTTTAGTTGTTGTATTAATTATTTACTGCTTATTTGTTTCCAGGGAGCGTGTGTACAGAACGTTTTAGATTCTGTTATTTCAGCTTTGTTAGAGGACAAGAATCGCAAGTTCATCTACGTGGAAATTGTAATGTTTATAATATCTGTTCATATAATTTACTTTTGTTTTGGCCTTCTTTTTTTAACTATGATTGTCTCGTATTAAATGTTACTAATTGCTGATAATTTTTTTTTTTGGGTGTTTTTTCGATTTTAGGCTTTCTTCCAAAGATGGTGGAGACAACAAAGTCCGGCAACGAAAGTTAGAGTCAAGGAACTTGTTGACTCGGGTCAATTAGAATTCATGTATATTTCACTGATAATACTTCGTGTTCCTTTTTTTGGTTTAAACTTTGTCCGCAAGTGGATCGGAGACTATTTTTTAAGCAAGAACTTGAGGTGTTGATATTGATTTGATGGCTAATTGACTGTTTTGGGATTGCTTTTGTAGAAACGGAGGTATGTGTATGCATGATGAGGCTAGTGCACATTACATTGACTTGATTGATCAGACGACTCTGGGGCATTGGTTTATCAAAGATAATTTTGGAAAGACTCCTAGAGTGGGTTGGCAGATTGACCCTTTTGGACATTCTGCTGTTCAAGCCTACTTGCTCGGTGCAGAGGTATGCCTTACAGATATTTGTAGTTCATAGTTTGTATTTTTTATTATTCTTTACATTTTTAGTAACTTTTTCTTTGTTGTAATTGACAATTAATGTCTTGAAAATCTATCATGATTTCAGTTATGATGTGAATGATGGACATTACATGAGCAATAATGATTTGCTCCGCAAATCATTACATAGCAATTGTTACTATGATGATACTATTATCATTCCATGGGCTCTGGGGACTTAATCTGCTTGATTTCTGTTGCAGTTAGGATTTGACTCTCTCTTTTTTGCCCGAATTGATTATCAAGATCGAGCTAAGAGATTGAAGGAGAAGACTCTTGAGGTTGTATGGCAGGGTTGCAAGTCTCTTGGTTCAACATCACAGGTTAGGTCCATAATGCCTGTTTCTGTTTTGCCTTTCTTACTGTTTGATTCAAGTGCTAAAGATTTATTTCCATTTCTTGATTGTAATTTTTTTATGGAGACAAAGTCACCTCTTGTGCTTCTGACTTCTTGCTTTCTTAAGTTGGCATGCAGATTTTTACTGGTATATTTCCTAGGCATTACGATCCCCCTGATGGTTTTACATTTGAAATCAATGATGTATCCCCTCCTATTCAGGTAAATTGTGTAAAAGATCAATTGAATAGCCTTGATTTCTTCCCTAGCTTGTCTATTTATATGCGATTCCTTTATTGAAGGATGATATTCTCCTGTTTGACTATAATGTTCAAGAGCGAGTCAATGACTTTGTAGCTGCTGCTTTAGCTCAGGTAAGATCTTGGAATGATTAGCTGAGTAACACTTACATTTGCTTCACTCAATATGATAGTTTTCTCTGTTTGTGCATTAATAACACTCAACCCAAAAGTTTAACCTTATAGGTTAGGACTCAACAATTCTATTGAAGCTCTACAAAGCTTGACTACATGCAACACTTGTGGACTAAAAACGACCAAGACCACATATGTAACAATGAATATGAACACAACTTGTTAAGTCCAATGTGTCAACCTAGCTCCACTACCATATTAAGTGCACTCAATCAAAAAGAATAAGCCTATAGCTCAGGGCTCAACAATAGCATTTATATTTTGGCACTGTATTTTAAGCTTGATGCTTGAAGACAAGTTTCAGACTGGCTTTCTAGAATTAAACAGCCATGTGGCTCCAGAAAAACTCTTGAGCTTTCCTGCTGGCATAAAAAGTTCTTAAATAATCCGATTGTTTCATTGATGGACCTAGTAATCTTCTAATTAGTTCAAGATGCATAACTTAGTAATCTTCTAATGCTGCCTCTTCTTTGGGAGCAGAAGATGCAGCAGTTCGGAAATAGCCAATTAATTCCCTTTCCCACCAAAAATTATTGATTTCTTTAATTTAATTACAGTTGTTTGATAATCTGTGTTCTTATTTATTTCTTTAATTTTTCAGGCCAATGTAACAAGGACAAATCATATAATGTGGCTGATGGGGACTGATTTTCGCTATCAATATGCAAATTCATGGTTCAGACAGATGGACAAATTCATTCATTATGTTAATAAGGCATGCAATTTTCAGAACCCTTATTAAATATACGTACTTAGAACAGAAATTTAAGTATTTATTTTTACTGTATGACTTCAAGTTTCTTGATCATGTCATCTTATATTCACTGTTTCAGAGCTCTAATCAAATTCTGCGTTACTGAATCTTTCTCCGTTGAGAAAATTTCAGGATGGTCGTGTAAATGCTCTATATTCAACTCCGTCCATATATACTGATGCAAAATATGCTGCTAATGAAGCATGGCCCCTCAAAGCTGAAGATTTCTTCCCGTAAGTTTGATGTTGTAATTTTGATACCTCCTCTTTCAATGTCCAAACCTTGATTGCAGAATGAAATACCATGTTTCAGGTATGCAGATAAACCAAATGCGTACTGGACAGGCTATTTTACTAGTAGGCCAGCCCTTAAGCGCTATGTCAGAATTATGAGTGGTTACTATCTTGTAAGATCTTCGGCCCTTTTTAAGCTTTCCACAGCATTTCTTTGTGGGTTCACATTTTATTTGAGACATCTATTTCTTTCTTTGTTCTGAAATTAGGCGGCAAGGCAATTAGAATTTTTTAAAGGCAGAAGTAGTTCAGGCCCAAACACTGATGCATTGGCTGATGCTCTGGCTATTGCTCAACATCATGATGCGGTTAGCGGTACAGAACGGGAACATGTTGCTGCTGATTATGCTTTGCGAATTTCAATAGGCTCTGTTGAGGTGTGTATCAGTTTGATATCTCACATAAATTTATTTACCTACCAGCACACATTAATGCGAAATTTGATGCTTTCTGCTTACCTTTCTGTCTAGGCTGAAAAATTGGTTGCTTCTTCACTAGCTTTCTTGACAACCTCATCAAGTGCTGGACAGGAGAATGCAGTTGCAAACTTTCAGCAGGTAATATATGCATCTTAAAGGTGTTTGTTTCTGTGCTATCGAGTTTGAATAGCTTTAGGACTCGTGGCATTTCACTGTGGAAGGGCCATGTGATATTCCTTGTTTTATAGGTCAATATTTTGATATGATACAGTCTTGGCTTACTGATATTACTCTGCTTATGTTGTATATAATATACTTCAATATCTGTTATAATGCTAATTCTTAGTTCCTCACTTTGGTATGCGGGTGGAGATTATATTCTGCGAAGTTAGTTGGTTTGACATATAATGAAATGTTCATACACACATTTATTAGTATGTGGCTCACTAAATGATTATCAAGGAGTGCGTACGCGATACACTTGGAGATTTAGGCATCAGACAGTCTTTGATGATTAGATAGGTAGACTACATGTTCTTGTATCTCCCTTCAAATTATCATATACTATATTAGTAGCAGCTTCCACTATCCTGTACAATTCCATGTCAGGTAAGCTTCTTTGTTTAGATTTTTCTGGGGAAAACTATTGTGCGGATTATTCTGCTAAATCCTGTGATATGTATTTTCTTGGCAGTGTCCTCTTCTTAATATAAGTTACTGTCCTCCATCAGAAGCATTCTCGTCTGGTGGCAAAAGCTTGGTATGGATAGTAGTTAATCTTATTTTGCTTACTTTTCTTGTGTTAAGTTGGTTCTTCAGTATCTGTTAATCATCTTACTTTCTCTTTTATGTTATAGGTTGTTGTCATCTACAATCCTCTAGGATGGAAGAGAGATGAAGTAATACGAATTCCTGTGAGTACTTCCCTCTTTGTGCTCTCCTGGTTTTAAGTAATGTGATATGTGATTGGAGTTTTGCTAGTTATCCAAGATAATAGAAATGTAAAATTTATGACATAGTCAGCTCTATGGTTGTTGTCTGATTGGATGTAATTAAGGAAATGGTGATTTCCGATCCTTACTTTTCTGCCAAGTGAAATCTTGCTCAAAGATTCCAAATATTTCTTGGAGTTGCATGGTGGGTCGTTCTCATCCTAACCATACATTTTCTTCACCTTGCTTTATTGATGTTTTTCTATCATTTTGTTTCCTCGTCATATTGTATGGGAAGAAGTTCTGCATCCTCTTTGTAGCTTGCTTTTTTTTTTTTCTCTCATTTGATGTTTCGTGTGGATTACTCACTGCTTCTTAAACTTGCTACAGGTCTCCACAGAAAGGGTTATTGTTAAAGACTCTGGTGGGAGAATAGTTGAATCTCAGCTCCTCCCTCTGTCAAATGCCATGTCGGGCATTAGAAATCTCTATGTTGAAGCATATTTGGGGAAATCCCCAAGTGAAACACTTAAATATTGGCTTGCATTTTCAGCATCTTTGCCACCTCTTGGTTTCAGCACTTACATTGTCTCAATTACAAATCCAATAGGTTAGTCAATATTGCTTTACTGTAATGCAATCTTCCAGTAAAGATGAATATGTGGGAAACAGATTCAAGTTACTGATGATTGTCTATTATTTTTTTTCGTTTCACTTTTCTAAATAAAGGTCCTAGTTCAACCATTTCAATTGTTCACACATCAGAAGGAAGTACAAGTAATAGCATAGAAGTTGGCCAAGGAAATCTAAAGCTACTTTATTCTGCGAATGAAGGGAAACTTACTCATTATGTTAATAGCAGAAATTTGGTATGCTATTTCTGGATGCTTCAGTTCACAATGCACACTGTTTATAACTTCTTTGATAAGAAACCAAAAAAAATGTTACTGGAATGCTTGTTCACTTGTGTATATTTCCCAGTCCATCAATGCAGTTCAATATTATTAATATGATCTTTTTCTTTTCCTTTGCATTTCTTTCGATTCATAATCATTGTAAGTTTAATTATGCTTCAGTCATGGTTTGGCATGCTTCTATCTTAGTGGGTTTTCTGCTTTTTGGGATAATCTTTTCTTATACTGTTATAATTCCTACACTGATGATTTTGTTACAATAACATTTATTATCTTCGTTTGTCAATAATGAAGGTGACAGCATCTGCTGAACAATCATACAGTTTTTACTCTGGATATCAAGGAACTGATAAAGATCCTCAGGTGATTGAGTTCCTATGTTGGAATTTTTATATTGTTATCGAATTTTATATTGCAATTTTTATCATGTTTGTTTTGACCTTTTCATTCCTTATTGTCTTTAATACGTTCTCCATTAAATTTTATAAGTGATTTATGGTTAGCCTTCTGAAACTTTGGAATTTTGTTGAAGGCCTCTGGTGCATATGTTTTCCGTCCAAATGGTACATTCCCCATAAAATCAGAGAGTCAGGTATTCTCTTTAATTTAGTATTTTATCAAACTTCTGTGGTGGTAGAAAAAAGCTGTCACCATAACTTGCTATGGAGAATCAAGTGTCTGAAGAGAAATGAAAACTTATGTTCAGGTGCAATTAACTGTCGTGCGGGGTCCTGTGTTGGATGAAGTACATCAACAGCTCAGTGCCTGGATATCTCAGGTGGTTAACTTGTCAAAGACTTTCATATGTGATTCAATTTCTGTCGTAGAACATGCTTATTTCTACTTCAAATCTAATTTTAGTATGACATTGTTGGAGGTGTGGAGCCCCGAACCTGAAGTTTTATTTGGGATACATGTTTGATATTCATTTATGTTTTTATTTGCCTAAGCATGTTTTCTGCTAGTAAAAGGAAATTGTTTTAGTCTGTTTCCTGCTAGTAAAAGGGTAGTACCCTTATCTCTTTCCTATTAAGAGTTAAAATTACTGGGAGGGACATTTTTGTACCTATATAAACAGTGGCGTAAAGGCAAGTTTTATTTCTTGTAATTCTTCATCATCATAGTGAAAACTGCAGCGACAGTGGACATAGCCTTAGATTTAGAGTGGACCACCATAAACTTCTGTGTGTTTTTGTTTTTGTTTGCTTTATTATTTTGATTTTTCTTGTTATTTATTAGGTGGATTAGGATTTAATTTGGAACACACATAAAAAAGGAATGAGGACAGAAATGTTTATAGATCATCATCTTATGCAATGGAACTTTCATTGGGGATTAGGACTTATGTAAATAAGTTCTTGAACGAGCCTAAATACAGAGCTCAGTGATTGCGTCAAGCTCCATAAATAATGAGCTGCACATATTATGCTGACAAATTTGGGGTTGGGCGCAAAAGCCTTCTGTTTATGTTTATTTTTCATAGTTTGTTATGTTTAATTGCTATTCAGGGGGACAACTGTTGATAAGCATTTGACTTCTGTTCATATCTAAGTTCCTCTCTTTTGCACTTCTTGTCATAAACCTCTACCAAAATATCCACCTTGGTGCTTCCACCATTGATCTTGTGATATCATGGTCATGTTCTTTGCTTGGTGATTATGTGAGGTGATCTGACAAAGTTTGAGTGCTTAGATTTGCTGTTCTATTGACATTAATAAGATCACAGGACTGTATTATATCTCAATGGAGATATACTCTGTTTTCTTATCCAATCTTTGATGCAATAATTTATTTAGAAGAAGGATTTGGAATTTTGTCTTTGTCGAAATGGTTTTGTTCCTTATATTTTCCAATATAAAATGCTGCATGTGTGCACAGGTTACCAGGGTATACAAGGGAAAGGAACATGCTGAAGTTGAGTTCACTGTAAGTTAAACCCTCTTGTAATTTTCTCAAAGACCTGACAGTCTCCTCTCCAGATTATTAAATGCCAAGAAGTTATTTATGGATTTATTTCCTTAACATTTATGTACGTGATCTTAGATTGGGCCTATACCTATAGATGATGGGATCGGGAAGGAAATCACAACTCAGATTGCCACAACCATGAAGACAAACAAAACATTCTACACGGATTCTAATGGGCGTGACTTTATTAAAAGGGTATGTTGGTGCTAGCTGCCTGTGATTTGATAAGAGTATTTCAGCTAGTCAGAATTCAGCTATTGTATTATTTATACTTCTGGTAGTAGTAGGTCTTTGGTATTTAATTCACATGAATTCTATCTTACCACTATCTTTCTTATTTGGTTAGTTTAGATTTAATACAGCTATATCCAGTAAAAGGAAATGTTGATTATGTTCATAAAGAATTGAAGGATATAACAAGAAATCCTTGATTTGAAGTCTTTCTGAGGGAATTCATATCTTTATTGTGCTATTAATTTTTGTTTCATGCTTGTATAAATCAATTGTCTTGCATGATTTACAGATTCGAGATTTCAGGACTGACTGGGACCTAGAAGTGAACCAACCAATTGCTGGAAATTATTACCCTGTATGTCTTTTCATGTGAAAATTGTATCTTTTCTTCTCATTTTTTGACCATGTTCAAGCCCATTCTCCATTCTCCAATATTCAATTATTTCGGATTGATATCTGGTCTCTATATTCTGAATCTGGTCAAGGTGAGAGCATTTCTTGTCCAATCGTACTGCTCAACTTAGCATTCTCTTGGGCCTTTTTCTGAATTGTGCATTTAGGTTAATCTGGGAATTTACATGCAAGATAACAGCACAGAACTGTCTGTGTTGGTTGATCGCTCAGTTGGAGGGACCAGCTTAGTGGATGGTCAAATCGAGTTGATGCTCCACAGGTTTGCCATTATTTGGCTATCTCCCATTGCTTTTAATGTTATTTAGATTGTGCAATATTTCATTTATATGACCAAAATTGCATGCTGTCAGGATTGCTAACATCATTCTCGTCTTACAGGAGGTTGCTTCATGATGACACCAGAGGTGTTGGTGAGGTTCTAAATGAAACAGTTTGTGTCCAAAATAAATGTGAAGGTTTAACTGTAAGTATGCCTTTTCAACTCATCTTCTCAAGGATCAAATGTTGAACAAGGGTCTCTAACATTAACTGTTGTCTGGTTCTGGTTATAATGAGAATCATTCCTTTCCAGTCAGTCACCTTGCTATGAATAATAAACAAACTTTTTATTTTGACTTTTCTGATGCAAGTGTTTCTCATAGGTTAACTCACCAGGTTAATTAACTGTGGCCATTTTGCAGATTCAAGGAAAATTTTATCTCAGAATTGATCATCTGGGAGAAGGTGCCAAGTGGCGTCGCACAGTTGGCCAAGAGATATATTCTCCCCTTCTCTTAGCCTTCACAGAACAGGTTAAAAAAAATAAATCAATAAATTAAACTGGAATTTAACCTAATTTCATGGAGCTTCAAAGTTTTGGCGACTTTTTTTTTAGGATGGAGATAATTGGATGAATTCACATGTGGCGACTTTTTCAGGAGTTGACCCATCCTACAATTTGCCGAATAACATTGCTATAGTAACCCTGCAGGTAAGTGGATAAATGCCCTGCAAACAATTTTCAGAACTGACTCCTTGCCATTTTTGGAAGATATAACAAGAAGCGGCCAATTGATAACACATCAGATGTTTTTTCTTTCTTTATTATGCCTGGATAAAGGGTTTTTCTCCTTCTGAATATTTGCAGGAACTTGAAGATGGAAAAGTGCTCCTTCGGCTGGCTCACCTGTATGAGGTCTTAAACTCCATTCCAACCTTTCTAATGATTATATAAGCATTTCTAACGATTATTTTGAAGCATTTCCTTCTCAAATTTTGTCCCTTCTCCATGGATCTTGAGAAATTTTTTTCTTGGGTGACATGCTGCTTTCTAATATTTTTGTTCTCTCTTTGTTTTTTGGTTGGCTTTCCAACATTCTGACAATTTTTTGCCTTGTAACGATCATCCTCTCAGTTCTTTTTTCCTCACTCCATTTTAGGAACTTCGCTACATATTTTCATTTCCAATTTATTCTATGCTATGGAGTAGTTTTGAAATGATTGATCGGGGAAATAGGATGAGTGCATTGATTATCCGAGGAGCAAAGCATGATCTCCACACGTGATTAACGACCTTGGGATTAAAGCCTTCATCAGAACCCTTTAATGGGATTCTTTTGCATGTTTTTGTATCCAAATGAGTGTCATCTGCCATGTGAGAGTGTTCCTTTAGCCATGACTAACGGATCTTTGGTTTCATGCTCTAAAATAGCTAAAATTTATGATCTTCCTTTTACTGCCTCACAAATCGATGATAATTTAATTTATTGTAACTCCTTTTAGATTGGGGAGGACAAGGACTACTCTGTAATGGCGAATGTGGAACTGAAGAAGCTTTTCCCAAACAAAAAGGTAAAAGCAGTAGATACACAATCATGGAATATTCTACTCACTGATATTGCATCGGTAAATTGTTTTGATTGACTTCGCTCTCCTTTCAGATAAGCGGAGTGATGGAGATGAACTTGTCTGCTAATCAAGAAAGAGCTATGATGGAGAAAAAGAAGTTAGCTTGGAAAATAGAAGGCTCTGCCGAAGAAGAAAGCAAAGTAGTGAGGGGAGGGCCCATTGATCCTATAAAGCTGGTCGTGGGACTCGCTCCTATGGAAATCCGTACTTTCTCTATTGACTTGGATCACATCAAAAACTTAGGCTCCTCGGAGGAAGTTCTTGCATAGAGAATTGCTTTTCTGTATCTTGAGATGTCTCCAGAGGTTCTCTTTCAGTCTCTTGTATGTATCTTTTGGTGTGCTGAAATGAGTTGTACGTTACCGCAAAGAGACTTGAAAGAAGACAATAAAAAAAGTAAAGAAATGGTCAATTTCTGAGTAAAGAAATAGTCAATTTCTGTATTTTGTTTGTCTCACCGTTGATGGGTGATGGGTTGCATGTGGATACTATTATCAAATTGGATTACTTGTTGCTGCCAATTTGCTAGACAGATGGGCTGAAAGCTGAAATTTCAGCAAACAAGAAGTTGTCTTAGTCCTATAATAGGGAATAACGACACTTAAGTTGTATTTTGGTTTATGGGTTACCATAAAAAATGGGTGCAGATAAATGGTCTGGGTTTCCTTTAGGACAATCATTTATTCTCTACAATAATGAAGAACTTATTTCATGGCTATCTATAAATTTAAATTTAATGTATTTAAATTAAATTATTTATTTCTAAAAATGATAAATAAAATTTTAAAAAATATAATACAAGTAAGAAAACAACAAAATATAACTTGTAAATTAATCATTAATAAAAACTAAAATTAATATATATATTTTGGTATCTATTATTATAAATAAAAGCTATAAATTAAATATATTATCCAATTCTATAATACACCGAGTACAATACTAAATATAATCTTAATAATTTCAGTCCAATCCTGTATTATCTTAGCATACCAAACATTCATTCTTGTGATAGGCCTTAATAGAACAATTCGCGCCTAATAATCTTCTAGACGAACTGACGAAGGATATTATTTATGATTTGAAAAAACGACTAGCATGTTATTTCCTTCCATTTTGGCGTGATAATCTTCTACACGAAGGCTTTCAAAAAAAATAAATGAATAATAATTTTTTATGCAAAGGACATAAATAATAATTTAAAAAATAATAATGCTACACGTTTTAAATTAATATTCTAATTTTTTTTTATCCCAAATGATTTATCAGTTATTTATTAGATGATAAAAATGTGTGATAATTATTTTAAAAATTATTAATAGATGAAAAGATTAATATATTAAATTGAAATGTATACCAATACTCTTTAAAAAAAAAGCCAAAAATATGTTGCTCAATTGAAAGGATGAATTGTCTTTTTATTGGATGACAGTCACCCCTTGAATTCTTTTTTTTTTTAAAATTTTTTTTCAACGAAAATGAACAACTTTCCATTTTCATTTGTTAATTTCTTTGGGTAAACGTTCCATTTATTATTGGAATAAAGATATTTTTATCTTAAAAATTTAGTTTAAATTTTAATTTTGTCTCGCAAATTTGAAAATAGATAATTTTATGTCAATTTATTAGTAGAATTCTATTAAATTTGACAAAATAGGCTCATTTTGTTGTAAAATAATATTTTATATTTATTTTGTTGTGTTAGTTACATATGATGATTAAAATGATAAAACACATTACTAAATTAATAATTGAAAAAATATTAATTTTTTTTCTTAAAAATAATATAAAATTTTAATAATTACTTTAAAAAGATATTAATTTTTTTATTCAACTCCCACTACTCCCGCCCAAGCACAAGCCCCTACCCTGTCTCCCCCTTCCACCATGGCCAGTTGCTCTCCATGCCTCCCCTTATTAATTAAGAAGTCGCAATTGGAGATTTCCTTCAATGTCAAAAACTAATTGGAGTTCTTACAAGTCGGAATACGTGTATATAATTCAGGTCATTGATTCAGGTCATTCCCTCCTCCATTGTAGAATTTGAGCCTGAACCAAAACCACCAATACAGCTTTCACATTATAAAAAGCAACCAAATTTTTATTCCTTTTCCCCAAAACATGGTCCATTCACTCGTTTCTCATCAAATTATCACTCTCTTCACTTTTTATCTCCTACCGATCTCAGTTCCACAATCCTTCTTTCATTTATCAGGTTTTCATTGTCGAATAACTTCTCAATATCCATTGCCCACAAGTTTTCTCCAAGCCAGCTACTAACTTGATACAAAAACTACATTATTATTATTATTATAATTTATTAAGTACTAACATTATGTTCTCTTATTCTTATCTAATCAATTAAGTATTAAAATAAATTAATCTAGAAAACTAATGAAAAAAAAGAATGCAGAGATAACTGAAGATAACAAGTATCTGATTACTAAATCGGAATAAACATAAGATTACAAATATCCCTCGATATTTCACTTAAATCTAATAATCTTCTCTTAATTTATTTTATCAATATGAATTGTTGACTAAGAACCATAATATCTTTACTAGTCTCTTTCGATGATCAAGTGAATATATCTTATCTAAAATATTATTTATATTTCTGCGGTAATTAGATCAAGTAAGATTCATTAGGAACAATCATTTTAAAATTATATATGCCTTATGAATATACTCATTTCTCATATGAAACTCACAGCTATTACATTATGGTCATATATCAATTTATCCAAGGCTCAATACATAAATCACTCTTCTAAGTTCATTATGGTTCTTAAAATAATTTATTTATTGATCAAGTAACTAGCAAGCACTAAACACAAGATAACCTAAATCATTCAATACTGACTTCATAAATAGAAAAGATCAAAAATTTAAATCACATATCGAGTTCAAATTGTAATCTTAGAATAAAAACTTAGTCTATTATGACAAATAGAGTTTTAGAGTGCAAAATAATTAACAACATAGAGAATAAACAATCTAAAGCAGAAAATAAGAAAGAAAAAAAGAGATAGTCAAAAGAGTAAGTATAATTATGTCTATCACCTTTACATATTGAGGTTACTGCTAGGGTTGATGAGCTTGATTGGGAGAGGTTGAGAAGGTTAATGAATGCAAACACTCCCATCTTCAAGGTTGATGATGTCAGTTCTAATAAGCAAGCTAAGCTTGAATACTTAGCCCCTTTTATAAGACAAGGGGAGCGTCACATCCTCCGTGATTGATCTCATTAAAATTTTTAATTGAGATCTAATCTCTACCATCCACCATGCCATCGATAGTTCGTTGGATGTAAGCTTTATTTTATTTCTTAATTTACTTTTGCTTTGGCATTTTGCTTTGTAATTTTTGATGATATTTTTAGGCTAGGTTTGCTTTGTCCCAATGTTGTAATGACATCTTTCGTGTCCTTAACGAAGGCTTTTGTGCTTAGGACCTGAAGGAAGAATTAGAGGAGGCAAAGTGGTGTGTTCGAGAGTTGAAGAATAAAAATAAAGGATGTTAATGTTAACGTGTTTTAGAGTGTATGCATATGATCGTGTACATATTGAAAAAATTATATACATATATCATATATATGAATTTTGTAGCGAAATTAAGTATGTAATTAACATATACACATGTAACTTAAATCATTAACAATTTAAGATTATAGAAATATACATTTGATGACCTTCGGTGAAGATTTCAATTATGAATTTTTCTTAACTCCAACTTTGAGCTCACCTTGAAGTGCACTATTGTTCAATTCTAATTCATAACAATCCGGTGGAATTGTGAAGCTAGAATAGCAGCAATTAAATTTCTAGCAAAAAGGTTTTATTTCTTGAAAGAAAAATAATAGGAATTTATTTTTCTCTCTCTAGTTTTTCTCACAACTCTTTATTAAAAAAACTCTTAAAAAAATCACTTCACAAGTGCTCCACCAAAATTAGGTTAAGTGGCTAACAACCCAAAATAATTTTTTGTGGCCATTTTTAATGGTCTAATAAAATTGACCATTAATTCTACAAAACGGTGCTCCACTTAATTTAATTTATATTTCTCAAGTTAGTTATGTCTTTAATTATTCAAAAACTATTTGAATAATTAATATTTACTTTATTTTATTTTACTAACATGGTTAATGGGTGAATTCATGGTGAAACAATTCATATAACAAAAAGCAGTAATATATTATAATGCTCTAGAATTGTATTTCAATAAATAATATTCTCAAATACATTTGTGATATTATTTATCCCTAGGGTTAAACTCTTTTCTCAAAAATTACTGCTTATGGCCATAAGACTTTCTGAAATACAATCTTAGCGCATTATAATATATTAATATATTACTCACTCAAATGAGCTGATGGATCTCCTATTTATGCACACCGGATTCCATGAGCATCGGATTATATCCAGCGACACCCAGTGGTCAGATCATGAAAGGTTTCTGACATATGTAGAACTAAAGTATGGTAGATCACTTATAAACCCATTGTGGCACTCAGGTCAAAGGACTACGAATACTACTCAACTTGAAAGACTCTATGTTGATGGATTTATAGGATGTCTATTGAAGGTCTTTATGAGTCTGTTCAGTATTCAATCTTTACTGAATGCCTATATCTCTATACGAGCTTCTACTAAACTCATGGTTTGCTAAGACTAACCATTTGGACCATCCAGATATAGACATACACCGATCTATATATTTATTAAGGTATTCACTGACAGACCAGCATCAGTGAAGATAGAATAGGAACATAATATTTGAGAACAAATTTGCATAATGACATTTTCTAACATTATTTGCAACTTTTTACAACTACATCAATACTAATATAATCTCAGGTCTTTGTCCCATTTCAGACAAGACTCTAACTCTTTAGATATCACTGACTTTTATAACTTGATAACTCTTATCAGTGCCAACTCTTAGTGTTTATAACTCTCAGCGTTGTTAATTCTTACCATTGATCTAAACTTATTTAGACCAGATTTGAACTCTTTCAGATCATACAACTTCTGAAATGTTACAAACATTTTACCATATATAAAATATAATTAACGATTTAATGAAATGATAATACTAGTATAAATATTAAACAAATATTCATACATAAAGGGATGGCATGTAAGCACAAATCCCCACAGTTAAAACCAAAAGAGCCAAGGTTAAGAGCAAAGTCTCGAAGTTATAGAGATAAGTCATTCTTCAAGCAGACTAGACGTTAGAGGCTATGGTGGCAGCTAAGAGCGAAGCTTCAGACCTTTCAAGGCAAGTTTTACTTTTAGAAATCAAAATTTTTGAGACTGAGACAACTATCAAGAGTATGAAATAAGACCGATCCAAGGCTAAAGAAAGAGTAGAGAGAGCTAAAAGAGAGTGGGCCAAGATGGTGAGCAAAATTGAGCAACGGATCATGGAGTTAGAATCTACTCATTCTAGAGACCAGGTAGATGTATTAAGAGAGTTTTGGGCCTTAAGGGATTATGGACAAGTATACAAGTTATGTCAAAGCTTTTGAAATGAATTATCCAGTTCTTGACCTCAAATGGCTTGAAGAAGTAATCTCTCAGGTTAAGGCGAAGGCTGTCGACCCCCCACCCTTGGATGATGAAAATGAAGACCCTACTAATCTCGCTCTCATTACTATTACTCTTACCCTAGATGATGAAGCTACTCAAACAACCAAGGAGGTTCCCCTTTAGAATAGTCATACACTTGTTGCTTAGGTGTTCTTTTCATTTTTCTTGATTTGTAACTAAGAGGATGTAGTCCTCATGAATATTTGAGAGGGCATAATTATATAAAATATTTTATCTTTCTAAACTTAATACTTGTTTTATTTATCCCAATAATTTAGCTATTTATGCATATTAATATTATTTTTATAGGTTTAAGGACTATCGGTACAAAAATATCAAAAATCATATGCCAACAGAGTTTTTGGAGATGAGAATCCAAGAGGGGACTAAAATGCTCAAAATATAAATAGTATCCATGAACAGTTCTGATGAACAGTATATTGCTACAGTACGATAAACAATGTCGCGCTACAATATCATGACCAGTGTATATGTTTATTGTTCACCCCGCTACAGTGCACCTGGGGCATTGGGTAGAGCATTAGAATCAATGACTACAAAATAACTTAATGCTGCGACATTGAGGCCTGGGCAATAAAAAATGACAACATGCATAAAATATTGATTTCTTTGGATCCAAAAACAATTATATTTTTAGTGCTCCTATCTATATATTTGTCTAAAATTTACTATTTGGGTTGGATAGCAAAGAACACAAAATAAAACACATCATTTGGACTTAGAAGCAAGAATCAACAAGAAAGAGAAGAAATTCTACATTTAGGAGGAAGAACATCACTGTTACATTAGAGAAAATTTTCTCTTCTCTTTAATTACATACTTTGTAGTTGGTTTTAATATGTATAATGATGTTGTTAGATGCTATGAACTTATGTTTACAATTATAAACTAAGTTTTATTGCCTACAGTTACAATGTAAACTCAATATGTAGTTTGGATTGATTATTTTTCCTTATTCATCATGTTGGTATTGAATTGTTCAATTTGTTCTATGCTTAATGGTTCTAATTACATGACAATGAATTAGAATGATTTAAGAACCTTAATGAACTTGGAAAAGGGAATTTTATGTTGGCCATGGATAAAATGATGTATGATTATTGCAGTAGCTTTGAGTTTCATACGAGATATGAATATACTCATATGACCATTTAGAGAACTTAAACTTAATGAATCTTATTTTAATTTAATTATAATAGGAATATTGGTAATTGATTGAATGCGATATACTCACTTGACCATCGAAAGAGGCTTGTGAGAATATTAGAGTTCTTGGTTTACCTTTCATATTAATAGTTCTAAAGGGAGTAATTGGATTCAAGTAGAGTATTGAGGGATTATTGTAATCCTAGGCATTTGAGTATTGGTATTATCACGTTTATTCTCTTTACTCAATTCCCATAATTATTCTTTTTGTTTAGTTAGTTTAGATATCAAAATCATTGAATTGCTAATAGTTTGAATAAGAGTAGGACACAATTATAGTACTTACCAAGTAGTAATAACAATTTCTCGTTGGATCAACACTTTTCTCATCAATATTACTTGTTGCGATAACGTGCACTTGCATTAAAAGTATATATATATATATACAAAATACACAACAATATTGTACTTCATTTTTTTGCAAGTAATGGGAACTTTCTTTTTGACAGATTACATGGTTTTAATTTTTCATTAATTTTTTCTCTTTAATTCTTTGAAGCAGGGTAAATTGAGGCTAATGTGATATTTGGACATTTTAGAGTATTAACGTTTTTAGGTAACTTTATAAGGAGTTAATAAGCCTCATCCTATATCTCTTTAAATTTTTATGCGACTGAGGGGGTTATAAGAGCATTGCCTCACATCTTATCGGTTCTTTATTAGACTGAAGGGGTCATAATGGCCTTACCCTTACATCTCCTTGTTTATTTGCTCGACCAAGGGCTTCATAGGGACTTTACCCAGTATTCCCTAAGTTCTTTGCTTGACCGAGGGGGTCGTAGGGGCTTTGCACTGTATCCACTTAGTTTTATGCTTGACTGAGTGGGTAGTAGGGACTTTGTCCTGTATCCTCCTAATTCTCTGCTCAATTAAAAGGGTCATAGGGGCCTTTCCTCGTATCCCTATTTTTTACTTGACCGAGGGGGTTATAAGGGTTGTGCTCTATATCTCTTCGGTTCTCTGCTCGAGCGAAAGGGTTATAAGGACTTTACCTTATATCCTCTTGGTAAAATGAGTTGATGTGCCTTCCGTCTATCTTATGGCAACTCCTATTTTTCTATATAGTCCTTGATCAAATTTATCCAACTAGGATGTGGATCAGCCTGCATCACTTCCACAGTCTCTTTAATGCTTGGTTTAAAGACCAACTCGATGGGTACAAATTAAGGTATTCGGGCCTCCTTTGTTGAGGCTGTCGGGCCAAAACATCTGCCTAATAATTTTTTTTCCTTAGTATCTATTGTACCTCTACTCCCTTAAATTGTTTAATTAGCTCATTAGCCTTCTGTAAATATGCAAGCATGTTACCTCATTGAGCCTCAAAATCTTTATTGACTTAGTTTATTATAATTTGGGAGTCATTTTTAATAAGAATCATCTTAGCAAAAGCGTTCGGGCAACTTTAAGCCCTACTAATAGGGCCTCATGCTTGGCTTTATTGTTAGAGGCTGAGAAGCCAAACCAGTCTGTATAATTGCACTCGTCACCTTTTGGACTAATAAGAATAATACCGTTCGAGAGCATTTAAGTATATGCATGTAAAGTGTATTCATTGATTAATTCTTTAATGTATGTCCAACATACATTTGCATAATAGAATAGTTTATAATTAATCATCAAACACATACAAAATCAAATCAAATACAGTATGAGTTTCAAACAAATACCCTTGAAGATGATTCGGTGAAGAATTCAATCTCGAGTCTCACATGAAAGCAATTTATTGGCAGTTCTAGACTCCAACGATCTAGCAGGATTAAAGTGCTAGAATGATAGTTTATCTTCAATTTCCAGAAAGATTGGTTCAATTCAACACTTAAACCTTCTCTTAATTTAGCCAAGAGTGTATTAAGGACCCCATTGAAACAATTGCAAACTTATTTATATATATGGCCAAATGCATCTCTTAGGGATTAAATTGAAACACTTTATGTATGCATCTCATGCATGGCCAAGTGTAATTCATGCGTATGCAAAATGTCATACATTAAAGGCCATGCATATCATTTGTCAAAAGTTCATTTTTCATGCAAAAAGGGACCTATTTGTAATATTTTCAAACTTTGTTTCCTATTTTCCTAAAAGATCTCGAAACAAATCTTGCTTTTCAAAATTTTTCCTGATCGAACCGTTTGACCCGGTCCACTACCCTAGTCCTCAACGAGTACATTTTATATTATGAGACTTACTAAGTTTATAACTATTTATCTTACAAAACTCTTTCGCAAGTTTGTGAACGATGCCTCACATACACGTTACAGATATTATAGAATGGCATAATGAACTATATAAGCTGAGGTTAACCATATCCATATAATCCTTCCATTACCTATTTTCTAAAAGAGTGAAGATATAGATCATTACCGTTAAATCTCTATATGCTTGAATGCGAACTTATCTCTAGATTTATATTTTCGTAAATAATATCCACAAACTCCTTTGTAATATTGTTTAACCTTATAGAAAACTATTTTTTAGGATTTTCGCTTATGGCTACAAGACTTCTTGAAATATAATCTTAGAGCATCCATATATACAACTCATTCATATAAGCTGATGGATCCCATATCTACGCACATCAAACTCCATAAGCATCGGAACATACCCAACGACACCTAAAGGACAAACCATGAAAGGTCTCTAACATGCATGGAATCAAAGCATAGTAGATTACTCATAAGATTACCTTAGCGCTCAGGTAAAAGTACCACGAATTTTACTCAACTCTAGAAGACCCTCTAATAACGGCTCTATGAGATGTCTATTGAAGGTCCTCGTGAGTCTGTTCAGCACCCAGTCCTCACTAAATACTTGCATACCTATACGAACTATAGTTAAACCCATAGTCTGCTAAGACTAATCGTCTAGATAATCCAAATCTAAAAGGAATACCAATCAACCCGTGGTAGCAACTATAGATTAGAAATGATATTTTTGAGAACATACTACATGATGACATTTCTTATAACCATTTGTAACTCCTTACAACTATATCATTACTAATATATTCCAGAGTTTTTATCCCTATTTCAGACAAAGTTTTAACTCTTTAAGATGTTAACTCTTAGCATTAACCTAAACTCTTTTAGATCAGATATAAAGTCCTTTAGATCATATATAAACTCTTTAGATCTATAATATGCGAAAAGTTTCAAGCTTAGTACCATATAATTAATTATTAATGATTTATTTGCAATGTTCATTACATAAAAATTAAATAAATAAATATTAATACAATAATTTGAATGGAACGTAAGCACTAACTCCAATAAATACCTGTTCCACATCTATGTGCATTAGATGCCTCATTAATGTAAAGTGTCCAAGTCCCTATTCGGTCGATACTGTTAGGGTTATGCCTACGTGCCATTCTAGTTTTATATGAATATTTGATATCTATACAGAGTATATTTTGTTATACCGCTAATTACCTTTTAATTATATGGTTTAATACTTGTTACGCTACAGACTTTGTTTTATCTGAAAGAGTTCGGATACGGTCTAAAGGACTTTAGACTGGTGCTAAAAGTTAGTGAATATTCTAAGAGTTGGAACATTATCTGTAACCAGACAAAGACCTCAGAATATGCTAATAAGGATATAGTTGCAAGAGTTGCAATAGTTTGCTAGGATATGTCATTATGCAAGCATGTTCTCAAATATATAGTTCATGTTCTATTTCTACTAATGCAGGTCTGTTAGTAGATCCTATCAATTTACATAGAGCAGTGTATGTCTATATCTGTAGGGTACAGTTGGTTATTCCTAGCTGACCAAGATCTTGGAGATTGTATAGGCATTCAAGTATTCAGTTAGGACTGAGTACTGAACAGACTCATGAGGACCCCAATAGACATCCTATGTTGCTGTCAATGGAAGGTCATCTCGAGTTGAGTAGTATAAGTGGTCCTCTGACCTGAGCACCACGGTGGGATTATGAGTGATCCACCATGCTTTGCTTCCACGCATGTCAGAGACCTTTCATGGTCTGACCGCTAGGTGTCGCTTGGTATGGTCCGATGCTTATGGAGTCCGGTGCGTGCAAATATGGGATCCGTCAGCTCTCATAGGGAGTGATATATCTAGATACTCCAAGATAGTATCTCAGGAAAGTCTTATGGCCATAAGCAGTTAACCCAGAAAGGTGTTTCCATGGGATTAAACAATATGACAAAGAGTTTTGCTCATATTGTTCAATTGAGATACCATTCTGGAGATAGGTTTATGGATAAGCATATGGGGATTTGACGGTGTGGATCTATGTCCCTGCACATCCAGGATATATATGATGGAAGGACTATACGTATGCGTTGTAACCTCAACTTGTATAGTTCAATGCATTGGTTTATAATATTCGTGACGTGTGCGTGGGGCATGGCTCACAGACTTATGAAATAGTTTCATTTGACGAATCAGGTGTGGACTTAGGGAGTCCTATGATATAGAGTGTACTCGTTGTGCACTAGGGTAGAGTACTAGATTAAATTGTTTAGTTCAGTAATATCCAATGTAATTACAGAAATACGTGCGTGTCTATATTTAAGTGTTAAAAATAACGATTAGTCAATAATTGTTATTCACTAATTGTAAAATGACACGTGATGCATTGTTGACCCTCGGTTGAGTTTACCCAAGTGTGGGATTTGGTGGAATTCGCTAAAGAGTATACTTGGTAACTATTTATGAGGGGTAAAATGGTCATTTCACACTTTAATTATTTAAATGTTAAATAATTAAAATCTCTAATAAAATATATTATTTTATAATATTATATTAATAGTAATATATTATATATAATACATGATAGTTGTCATGCATTATATATATAATATTATTATTTTAGTTTTTTATTATTAATTTTTGCCAACAATACATGTTTTATTAGTATTATCTTGTGATATTAATTTTTAATGGAAAAGAGATATATATGTGTGATTGGAAACGAAAATAAGTGAATGGAATTGAAAATAAAGGGTTATTTCTATTCTTATTTTCGTTTTGCTTTTAAGAAGAAAAGAAACAATTATTGTTTATATTTGTTTTCTTCATTTGTGGGAAAGAAAGAGCAAGTTTAGAATTGGCCATTTGGGATTAAGTGTTAATCCTACGTTGGACTCAGAAGCTATTGTTGTAGTTTATCAAGCTCACCAAGTTGATAACTAGAACTGACAATGTGTACAACTTCAAGCAGACTCGGAAGAAAAACGTGTAAAACGTTACACGTACTGGTAATTTCTCAATTTTATCATTTATATATTAATTTGATTAATATATGATTAATGTGTCAATTGTATGTTTTATAATTTCGCTGCGCTAAAATATGTATTAGATGCGTATTTAACCATAAACACATTAGCACATGCATACACCTGTACATAGTTGATCCTCTACATATACTAGATATCAAACTCACTAAGTTCAACCACCCATTTAGTCAATCACCTAGAGAGGTCAAGCTTGTGCAAGATTTATCTCAAGGGCTAATTACTGAAGACAATAATTGTACGTGTTTAAAAATAGGGCCGAAGTGTTTGACCCGACCTTATCAATGCTACTACTAGCTTATTGGCCGGGGGATAATGTGTCTTGGGCATCTATTTCTTCCTTAACTAGTATAGAACTCACCAACCTCTTCGAAACCTTTAAGTAAATTATTAACTAATCTTCAGTCCTTAGTATAACAAGGTGCATGGATTGACCCAAATAAGCTTTTAATTTTTGGAAAGCCTCTTCACATTGAAGGGCCCACTTATTTTTTCTCTCTTCACTTGATGGCCTAGAAGAACTCAAAGCATTTAACTGTGGCCTTTGAGATGGACTTGCTAAAGGCAACTACTCTTTTGAGATGAACCTGCTAAAGGCAACTACTCGACCTGTTAATCTCTAGATCTCTTTCATAGTACTTAGGAACTTCATCTCTAAAATAACTTTGACTTTATTAGGCTTAACCTTAATTTTGTTTGGCTCACCATGAAGCCCAAGCATTTATCCAGCTCTACCCTAAAGGCACACTTCTCGGGGTTTAATTTCATTTTATGTTCCTTCAGTATCTCAAAGGTTTTCCTCAAATCTTCTATATACTCCTTAGGCTTTTTGATTTAGCAATCATATCATCCACATACACTTCTATGCTTTTCCAAATCAGAGTAAGGATGGCAAAATAACTTGTAAACCCATAAATTTGCTAGAACGTGCTCCTATTGGAAAGGATTTGGTAAGACTTGAAGCAGATTTGGGATGAGTTTAGTATACAAAGTTAAAACTCAGAATGAGTTTGGGATATGTACAGGTTTGATAAAACATCCATGGATACCCGTTAGGGAATCCTTAGATATTTACATTTTTTTATTTTCTCAAAAGAAGGCCAAACGATATTGCTTTAGTTATAGTTCTAAATGAAAAATTGAAAGAATAGTTTTTATCTTTTCTTTAATCCATCAAATCTCTTCTTTAATCCATCAATTGTTTTTACTCTCACTTGCCATACAAATGTCGTCCCATAACTTTATCATATTTGACCTTCCATTCTCATAAAGCTATTTGTTCACGCTCATCAAATATTTCTTTGATTCTCAAATGACATGTTTTGATCTCTCTTTAATATTTATCTCACTGACTAATACTTAAATAAATTATATAAATATTTCAAGAGAGATGGGTTCATTTTTTTTTGTTAAAATATTTTATTTATTTTATTCACATTATAGAGATTGATATCATTTTTTAACATTTTTATTTATATTCTTCACATGATAAAATTGATAGCCATTTCATTTTACTTTTTACTATTTTAATGTTTAATATGTTATTGGCTTGCTTAACTAGTTGGTAAATTAGCTTATGTAAAACTATAATATGTTAATATAAAATTCATTTATAATCTTCAATCAAGCCTAAGAAAAGTTAATTTTATTTAGTTGGGTTGTTTTATAATTATGTTGTCTAGTATTTGTGTTAACTATTTATGAGTTTCTTTTATTAATTTTAACTTGGAAATGAGTATAACTTTGATGGAAAATTTTTTATTGAATTTAAATTTGTGATATGATTTTGATTGCTATATTTTATGATTTAAAAAAAAAAAATCTTATGATTTTATATTTTTTACTATATTAATTTACAACCCACTTAAAATCTACGGATATCTCATTGTCGGTTTGGTACTTTCTCTACCTATCTGAATCTCATATCAAAGTATGTGCTTAAGCAATCACCTTGATTAGTTTTTGCTAGGGTGAGGACTTAAAACTTGAAGCATCCACTGGTCGAGCTTTTTGGTCCCAAACTACTTGCTCCCTTAACTGCTTGCATTCGTTGGAGGTATCCTATAATCCTGATGAAACCTATACCTCTTGCTTTTGTCGCGTTTAACTACCCTTTCATTAGAACTTGCTCTTTGAGTAGGCCTCTTCTCTTGATGGCTTCAAGTAAATTCTCCAACATAACTATAAGGGGGATATACCTTTCCTGTTGGATCCTTGCTACCTTAGGGAAAGGTCTTTTTGTTTCCTCAATTAGTCTTTTCTTGCGTAGTCCACTATTCTCCCTTCGTAATGGATCTTTTTGACGTTACCTCTTTCTTCATTATCTTCGAATGGCCTTTTCTTAGGGGGTCTGTTTCTAAATACCTCTTTTGGACAAGTTTTGTTACTCTTTAACTCTCATTCCTCATTAGTTATCTGTTACAACCATCTTTTTTTTTTTTCTTTTTCATCCTTTTTGGTCTTTACATACCTAATGGCCTGGCTGTAGGTGACCATGTAAGTAGTGGTTGGGTTCTCAAACAAATAGTACCAAAACTATTTCACTTTCAATCCCGCCTTCAATGCTTCCAATGCAACTAGTAGGTCAAAGGCCCTGAGCTGCATCACTTATTAATGGAACCTAGTCATAAAAGATAACAAGCTCTCCGTCTTGCCTAGCTTAAGCGTTTTTCACTATTATGGGTCTTTTTCTTTCTCGTATGCTCCTCTAAAATGTTGCAAGAAATTTTAAATAGCTTATTGTAGGAGAAGATACTTTTTTACTTTAAACCCTTATACTAGATGAGAGCCTACCCTTGTAAGTTCATATGGAATAGACGGCACATCTGATTCTGCTTTAGTTCTGTAATAGATAATAAGTTACTCTCTCGATATACATAATGATTTGTGTCAATAATGCCCTTATAGGTAGGGAGACTAGATATTCTAAACGTCACAAGTAACTTAATATCCCTAAGTTCATCAGTAATGGGAGACGTTCTCTCCCTCTATGTTATCTTTAAAGGTGCAAGTTCACATTTCTCCATTTTTTCTAATAGCTCATGCAACCAAACCTCAAGTCCTCAGAATTGTTCTTCTAGGTTTACCACGGGAACTTTACTCTTCTTCTCTATTTCACTCCTCTGTCTTATACCTTCTCAAAGCTTTCTATCATTTTGAGACCTCTGAGCATCGTACTCAATTAGGCCAACCCCTTGCTTCTTTATCTTTGGATTTTACTTCCTTTGTGCTGACTCTTCTACCTGAGAGTGTACTACACAATCAATAAGTTTTCGATGCAATCTTTTCTCTTAAGGACTAGCTTTTCTATAATGACACTTTCATTATTTTTCACTTTTGTGAGCATGTAGGTTGATCCAGATGCTTACTAGGCCCGATAATGTGAAGGGTTTTCTTGGATAGATTTGGCCAATCTGTCGGTTGATAGCCTCTCGAGATGCAAGTTGGACTTCTAATTCCCTATTTCTTTCCAACACCAACATTAAAAGTTCCATAATCTCATTCCTCTTCTGTTTCACTTGTCTTAACTTGTCGTGCAGAGCAACATGCTAAATGGGGACTTCCCTTACCTAGCATGCTATGTTATTGCCTTATGTTTATAATGATAGGTTCAAGTTGTCTTGACCCGAACACTTATTTAACTGCTGATTCTAGGATTGCTAATTTTGGGTATTCATGGATCGAGTAGTAATTTTACTGGTTTTTTTTATTGTGTTTATCCTTCATGGTTTCTTTCTATAGGTATTCATTTTTTCCTCAAAGATAGTGCCAAATTGATGATTCCAAATTTTGGGTGATCTTGGGCCAACGAGTTAAAGTTATAAATTTTAGGGAAAAACTATGAAATCGCTTGATAAACTAGGTAAAAAAAAAAAGAAGCTAAATGAACCATCCTAAATGTTTTCTTAATAGGCTAAAGACACTTTACCCATTGAGTTTGACCTACTAGACAATTTTGCCTTAGTTATATTCAAAATACTTTCACCTGAGTTAATTAATGTTTTTATTAATTGAAATAGACTGAGGGCATTTTAATCTTATTATATATAAATTTAAATTAATTATTAATAAATAAAATAATTTATTTTTTAAAATAAATAATTTAAAAATAAAAAATTCTTTGTCACTGTTTCTGTCAAGTGGCAGTGACTGACGGGACTTTGGTGACAAAAATGATCAAAATTTTTTCATTGGACTTCTTTTTTTTTTTTAATCTACACAGTTGAAAGACCAAAAGTGACTGAAAATAGAAAAAAAGGCAGCGACCGTTTGTGGTCATCATTAAACGATGGGGCGATAACTTGCACCGCCACTACTACTTGATAGATTAGTCATCAATCTGTCAATTGGTGGTGGTAGTGGAAGTCACCGCCTGCCATTTGATGGGAGAGGGCGGTGGTGCTCTATTGATGAAAAAATTCCACTATCATGTAAAACAAGAAATTTTGCATCAGACGATGTTAATTTTGAGTCAAATCACCATCGATCAGTGGTGGCCGGTCGACCATCAGTCGACACCAATGCGGAGATGGTGGTGGCCACTAGTAGGACCAATGGCTTGTTACTCCTTTTTTTTTATCTATTTTTTTATTTTATTTAATTTATAAACCGATTACATGATGACACTTGTTATTTGTAACTTATCATATTATAACATGTGTCATTTTAAATTTTTGTAATTACATTAAATTAAATGAATGAGTGAAATTATGCCACTTTTTGAAAGACAATAAATGAGTGAGATTGTGCCATGTGTCTAAAGTTTAAATTATCATACATTTAAGTTGAGGGCAAACGATAGGGTAAACTGGTAATTGTATATTAAAACTAGTATTTCTAACCAAGCTGATGGCAAAAGTTAATGGATTAGGGCAAACATAAGTATTTCAGATCTAATTGTGGCAAACTTATCTATTAGGTCAATTTTATGAGGTATAATTATCCTTAGCCCTTTCTGAATAGTTGAACCTTACAAGCTTCCTATAACCAAAATCAATGTTAAGCCCTAGTGAAGTGTTTTCGAATGAAGACCCTCTGATACTTAACTTAGTGAGGGTTTAGGAAAACATAAGGAAGGTTAGAATGAATGTAGAGAAGATTTTTAGAGTATTGTGTGTTGTTATATTAAAGAAAGGTGTTGATTTCTTAAAGCAAGCAATCTGAAGAAAGAACCATGAAATAGAACGTGCTTTTTTATTATGTCTAGTCCATTTTTTAGTCCTTCAATCTTTATTTTATAGACGTATGTTGTAAAGTCCTAATGATAATCACATTCCATACATAATTTAGTATTCCTCTTAATTCAATATTTGCTTGTTTAGAGTATCAAAATGTGGTCATTTATGTATACATTTTTGTCTTGTAGGTTCCAACCAACCGGAGCATAAAGAATATCAAAATGTGATGAAAAAAAGGGCAAAGAATTCATTTTACAAAGCGTCCAAGCCACAGCCCCGAAAGTCTGAGCTGCAGCCCCAAAACAAGTGAAGAAATCAAGAACCGGTATTAGGGCCACGACTTCAACTCTTCTGGGTCATAGCCCTAAGTCAAGAAAAGGGGTGGCATTGTTGCACCAATTCCCTAGGCCACGACACTGCCAATTGCATATTAATTTTAAGATTCATGCCCTAATTTTTAAATGACATTTTGAGGGGACCTATAAAAAAGAGATGAAAGGCCTCTTTTAGAGAAGGATAGAGCACGGAATTTGGAGAGAAATCTAAGAGTTTCTAGTGAGAAAAACATATTTTGAGCTTGAACTCTTGAAGTCCCTTGAAGATTGAAGGCCCCCAAAGCTTCACCAACTAGTTTATCACTTTTATCTTATCTAATTTATTTTAATTTCAAGTTTATTTTTGTAATTTGTGTTGTGTTGAACATTGTTACTTTTATAAACTCTTGGACTATTGTATTTGTGCATTTAACTATAGATAGCTAAATTTCATGTTCTAGGGCTTGATGTAACTATACTTAACACTATGTTTTGGTATGTTATGTTGATTAATGACTATCTTATGTTTATCATTTATACTTTTCATTAGTTTAATGCTTTTAATTAGATTGAAAAATTAATTAGATGATCTAGACTTATGGGTTATATGCTTGGGAAAGTTTAACTTATGTGTTGGAATTAAAAAGCATAGCCTTGATTTTATTTAGTTGGAAGACTAATAGAATTAGGGTAAAAGACTAACAGAATTAGGATAATCACTTAAGGGTAACTTAATGCATGTATAGATAACAAGATAGATAGGGATATCAACTTAATTATGTACGCATAGGATCTCATTTGATACATGGGAGAGGTAATGAGATTAGTTCTAAATCCTTAATTAATGAAGTCATAAGATTAGTTGTTAATTACTCTTATAAAGAAAATAAGAATGGTAGAGTGAAATCAAGATCCTAAGACCATATTCCATAGAATTCTCACCTTATTGATTTATTAAATTGTTTATTTTAAGCATCTTTAATTTGATAATTCAACTTAGTCTTTAAATTACCTTAGATAAAGTTAGGTTGTCAATACTATAGTATTTTGCATTAATTTAGGACACCAATGCTTGTGAGAACGATACTCACTCATCACTTTATAGCTTGATCATGACCTGGGCACTTGCGGTTACAATTCATGTGTCTATAATTTCGTAAAAACTTATTTAGATTAGTGCAAAAATTGCACTGAAAATTATGGCTATTGAGATTCTCAGAAATGTAGCTAATTGGGGAACCCTGTGATGGAAAGAATTGAAATAATCAAGAGTCTTAGCCTTGAATGTCTCAGATATTCTAGCAAGTCCTTGTACCTCAGTGAAGATAGATCTTTGAGAGGTGATGTATACTTTAGTAGCTAAGCATAAGCGCATACTGTAGTATCAAGTATTATAAGAATTAAGTTCAGATATCGTTCCCACAGGGATCGTGTGATCTAATTCTTTCAATCACGTACTAAAATTATAACTACTTAACTTTTATTTAGAAAAAATAAAATTTGAAATTCAATTAATTAATCTAGTGATATCAAACCTCAATAACAAATAAACAAAGACTTGAATTCACCAATTGATAAGAATCTAGGATTTTGACTTATCCCCTATTATTTTATTGGATTCTTTAACCTATTGGTTAATCTCTAAATATAAATTGATTAGCTAGACTTTAACATCATTATACGCCTATGTCAATGGTCGAGTGACTATATTATGGATTCTAAGAACTACCTATATGTCTATGGTAATGATTTAAGAATGTAATTAATTAAGACTAGGTCTAAATCAAACCATACATTCCATCTAAGTATATGTTTATCCTACATGGAACTCATAGTTGTTACCTTATGATCACGCATCAAACTATCATAGGCTAAACACATAAATCCATTCGTCGAGTTCATCATGGTTCCTCAATCATTTATAATATTGGCCAACTATAATGAAAACTTTAAACACAGATAGAATGAATCAACTATATGTATTAAGTTCATAAACTAATAATCAATAAAATTTAACTACATACTAGGTTTAATAGTCTAATCCTAGATAAAACAATGTTTAGCTCATTACCAAATTAAGAGTACAAAACCTATCCATGTATAATAGCAAGAACAAGAACGTAATGATAATAAAAGAGAAGAAAAACTAATCAACGCGACTCATTGGGTTATTTCTCTTTCAATCTTGACTTGAGGCTTGATTCTTGAACTTGAATCTTCAATATTAGCTTTGATCTCTTGAATTTGTGTTGTGATTTATTTCTCTAAGTTTTGCCTCTCTAAAAGTCTATGTTTTGGATCTTAAAAGAGTAATTTTATATGTATAAGAAACCTTAGGTGTAATATCCAATCCAAATTAGTAGTCTTGGCGCTTAAATTTCGGTATAGAGCAATAAAGACCCCATAGGATTACCCAATTTTAACCCTGTTAGAATTTTTTTTTTATGGTGCGCGTGAGAGATATTAGACCTTTGGTAATTTCACACTCAATCGGAGCGTCGGACGACCCTAGAATATTTTTGAAAATTTTCTCTATTGGCTTGGAAAAGGAAATTCTAATTTACTATATGAATTTCCATTTAAGGGTCATGTATGGAACAAGCCTTTGTTGAGAAATACAATCAATATATTAAAGAATGGACCAATTAGAAGCAATCTAATGGATTACCAAGTTGAGAATTTTAGTTAGTTCCTTTGACTATTATAACTAGATAGTTACAAAGGAACCAATTAAATCCTTCCATTTGAACTAATGGCAAATTAAAAATTTTGAGTAAGTTGAAGGGTAAAATGGTCAATTGACGGAGCATTATATATATGTTGGAAGTGTGTAGAGTTTTCAAGAGATCAAAAGCAAACATTTAGAGCAAAAGAGAGCAAAATTCGTGCAAGTGTTGAAGGTGCTGCTACAGTGAAATTTCAGTTTCTTTTTCATGCTTAATCAAGCTAAAATAAGGTTACATACCAATCCCTAAGCTCAATTGAAGTCTCCATTAGTAAAAATTCAAGAAAAAGAGGTAAGAAAAGCATTATTTTGTGAAATTTATAAGTGAGCTTTTAAGATTACTTCAATTGATGTTCTTGTGTGTATTCTAGGTTTAGATTGAGTTGAATTCTAGTATGGAGCTTGAAGGAGTCATCAATTTGAAGAAATTGGCAAGGTAAGAATTAGGTTTTGGGTGATTTGAATGTAGAGACTTTAATTGGTTGTAATTAGGGCATTAGAATGAAATTGGCTTTATTTTGATGTAATTGGAACAAGAAATTGAGAAAAGAAATGTGTTGGAACATAGGGTGAAATTCTGCCACTTTAGGGAAGTTAGGGATTGAGTGGTGTTTTGATTGAGTTGTTGTGTGTAAATGATGCATTATGTATGTTGAATGTATATGGTTGATGAAAAAACTAAAAATGAAGAAAATGGGACATAATTGTCCATTTTGGAAAGGTGAAGGGCAATTATGTCCAACCAAGTTATAGGGCGTTTAATAATTTTCAGGACGCTAGGTGGTGAGTTAGATTAGACTAAATGACTCTATAAATGAAAATCGGGAAGTAGTATGCATCCGGGCTTTGAATGCCAATTAGGGTGTTTAGTAGTTAAATGAGATTCTAACATTCAATTTGGTTCTAAATGTCATTTATGGTGCGTAGGTGAAGAAAACCGAGAGCGGTAACGGGAGCAGAAATCTGGAGTGAAATTGAGCGCGGAGCCGTTGTGAGTGAAAATCTGCCATTTCTTTTATCTTTCATTTATTATGTTTCCACATAATGAAAATGTATGTTTTATGAGCTTTCAATGCATAAACATGATTTATAATCTTGATATGTATCCATAGATATGCATTTATATGTTCGGTTTAAGAAACAGTTTTAAAATTTTTGCATTTGTTTTAAAGGCTATTGGTACCCTCAGATTATAGTGGTAGTGATTGTATTAGACCCGGCTGGTATATCCCGTGCACATGGGCAGGTCATGGGGTGTGTCACTAACTCCAAGAAGTCGGGATGTCGAGTCATGTGAGTCGCTCTATGTGTACGGGGTATTGTCTCGCTATATTTATGCGATGTAGGATTCCGCTGCATAACCAGTGAGATGTCACTATGGGTGCTGCTAATTGAGGTGCCCCGTGACTTACTCACGTGTGTGGTGCTAGTTGAGTCGCTGCATGAGTATAGAGCTTTAGGGTTACTATTGGTACAATTTAGAGAGAAAATGGCCGAGCGAGGACTTTACTAGTTTTCAATTTATTGATAGCATTTATGCGTTTATATGCACACGACAATTATTATGCTATACAGATTTTGGATATTACTTTCCAAAGATCTAGATAAAACCCGCTCGGCAAGATTTCATCGGCATATGATATTAGAAACCGTTTTACAGCTTTACATCAGTTTTAGAAGCATGATTTATGCATGTACTTTAGAATTTTCTATCTATGCATAATGTTATTTTATTTGAAATCTTAATTGCACTCATTGAGCTCCTTTAGCTCACTCGTTTTGTGTTTTATGTTTTCTAAACCCTTCCCAGGTGCAGGTCTCGATATGCAAGTTGCTAATTCTCCTATTGCCGAGTAGTGGGCCAAATTTGAAGATCATTTTTGTATATGTAAATGTGCTAAATAGCACCCCTTACTTTATGCATAGTAATTGTAGGTATGTATATTTGTATGTATGTTTTGAACCAACCAGAAGAGATTTCGATATTACGATGATTGTTTTTTCTTTTTATGAGTTTGCTCATTTTATGATTCAAATGAAACTATTGAGTTGTGTTGGATTTGATTTGGAAAGGACCGGAGATCTGAATTGGTAGTATTGAGAAGTGTTTGAAATAGAAGTGAAATTTCTTTTCAGGTTTTATATGGATTTTTCAAAAAATAGGGAAAACTCTGCCCGTTTGTTTTTAAAATTAAGATGTCATTACCATGTATATTACAAGATTTTCTCAATAGTAGCAAGAACTAAAAAGGGGTTCGCCTCGCGGAAATTTCTCAACTTACCTAGTTATATTCTGAGGAACTTCCATTGAGGTGCCCAGCAGGGCCACTGGGACCTACAGTAGAGGGTCTCGGGGCGGGTCCTGTCACGAGGGTCGAGGGCCTTCGAATCCAAGTAGAAATAAGACTAAAAAAAGAGGGTTTATATGTCATACGGGCGATGTGACATAAAACACGATGGGTGTGGGTGGCCAGCTAGGCGCCGTGGTACCCAAACCTCTCCCTTGGGAGCTACAGTGCCCAGCTATGGATGCTGCAGCTCCCAGCCCCAGGTTTAGGCACTCTCGTATTTTGAGCGCAACTTCTTTGTTTTTCATTCGATTCACCTCTTGTTTGTTCCTAAACATCACATTTTCTACCGTGCACCTATTTATGATAAAAAAAAAATTAAATAGCCAAATATTCATAATTTAGATGATCATATTCAAATTCTCAAAGACTATCAAATGTCACAAGTCTTTTTAGAACGCTATAGACAACTTTTAGTGATTCATTCTACCATTCATCAAGTCATTCATTCTCTCAAACAAATGATCACTTATGCGTATGTAAAATAAGCAAGTAATTAGTTAAATAAAACTTAGATTTACTTAATAACTTTAGAAAGCATATAAAGATGATTTCTTAGCATAATTCAATTCAAACACTACCATAAACTTGCTGTTCATACACATTTCCACTAATGTAAAAATACACATGTCTAGAGATCTATTTAGGACTTTACTTAACTTGTAACGTAAGGCTAGGGTCAAGGTAGGATATAAAGATATATATATATATATATGTGTGTGTGTGTGTGGAGTGTAAATCACAACATTTACACTTAACTTAGAACTTATTGATCATTTTCTCGACTCATCTCCTCCCCTAAACTTATGATATTTTAATTTTTCTTTTAATCACTCTTTTACAAAGAATTTCATCTTTTTTTTTTAAGTTGGGGGTATTGCAAGTTTGAAACTCATTTTCATTATTATTATTTTTTCTTTCTTTCTTTAATATGCACCCTTAAACGTAAATTGATAAGTACCTTCAATACTTATTATTTTCCACTTTAGTACCATTTTCTCATACATCCATAACCCTTTGCTTTTCAAGAATTTTTTAATGTAAACTTAAGGTTTATAATGCTACGGATCATTTAAGATCAATAAACTTAAAGTCTTAAGGCATATAATGTGGTTAAATAGAAAAATGGGTAATTATGCTTAAATGGGATAACTAGGGATAAATATACATTAAAGGATGGCTAGAAAAGGTTTAAACAGTCCAAAAAAGGTCTAATGTCATTTTTCTATTCATGTGTTTCCTAGGATTTTGCCTCAAGTAGTAATCAAGTAAGTTCTAGAATGTTGGTCATTGACATTGTAATGTACTACTTAAGTAAAGAGTATCTCTAAGCAAAAAATTTAACTCATACATGCTTATCTAAATAAGATTGAATTCAATTCAAGATTTATGATATAAGAGTTACCTCAAGTGTCTATTGTTTCCTAAGAACTCGTGAAAATAAATTCAGTCAATATTATATTTCTTATCATAAACTAATGATCATCTTCTTAACAAAAAAGAAACACTAAAAAAGAAATTACACACACAAGATAACTAATCAATAAAAGTAGCACAAAAAAAAAAAAAAAATACAAGAAAGTGTTTCCTACCCCCAAACTTAAATTAGATATTGTCCTCAATGTCGAACAATAAACTTAGAAGTAACAAAAATCCTTGGTAAGTGAAGTTGAAACATTACAACATTGTGTTTTGATGAATGTGACTATGGTTTCCTTTGCTCCCAATGCTTATAAAAGCTCATGCTGCTTCCTCTAATGCTTGACCTGCTGTTTTATTCATAACAAGAAAAAAAACTAACATAACTAAAACTAAAAATAAGCGAATAAAAATAAAAATTACTTGGATTGCCTCCCAAGAAGTGCTTAATTTAGTGTCATTGGCTTAACGAGGTTCTTTCTACTTTTATGGTTAATCAAAGTTAATGGTGAAAGCATCCTTGTATGTGATCTTGCTGGGTTTCTCTTTCAGCTTCCACATCTCTACAATTAGTCATTGAGCAGTAACTTTCGGCTCACTCTTCTTATACTTTTTCAGAAAGACTTTAATCTTAGACCGAAGAAGTGGTTATTCCTTGCCCTACTATTTGATCCTTTCATATCACTGTTGCTCTTTTTTTTTTCTTCCTTTTCTTTCTATGCCTTAACACCTTCTTTTTTATGTGAGGAATCAACATCTTCATGTTTTTGAGCTCTTTGACTTTTAGGTGTACCTCATTAATACTACAACAATCTTTATTTTCGGATGGCAAATTGATCTCTTCAAAGACTTTGAAAGTGATAGTGTCACTTTCTTGGTTATCTTCTATTTTTTTAACATCAATTACTTTACATCCTGTGGATAAGAAAGGTCTTTTAAAGATGATAGAGATCTTCTTATCTTCTTTCATGTCTAGGACGATAAAATTTACAGGAAATATGAACTTATCCACCTTTTTAGCACGTCCTCTATGATTCCCTTCAAATAGGTGAGAGAACGATTAGCAAGTTAAAGTGTGATATTGATAAGTTTTTCTTCTATCAATCCTAACTTGTTGTAGACAGAGAGGGGCATGAGATTGATACTAGCTCATCAATAACAATAGAGCTTTACCCATGTCATGATTGCCAATGGAGCACGGTATGGTAAATCTCACATGATCTTTGAGCTTAGGAGGTAGCTTATTCTAAAGAATGACGCTACACTCATCTGTTAATGTTACGGTCTTATAGTCTTCTAGTCTCATCTTCTTTAAAAAGATGCTCTTCATAAACTTGACGTAGCTAAGCATTTGTTCAAGCCCATCTACAAAAGGAAGATTAGTATGTAATTTCTAAAAAACTTTAAGAAATTTACAAAATTGTGTATCTAATTTCTTCTTTTGCAGCCTCTGTGAGAATTATGAAGGTGGAGTGAATTGCTAATTTTGCTCGTTAATATGGGTATTTCCTATTGAGTTTGCACTTTTTGGCACCTTAGAAAGTTGCTGCACTTCAATACTAGTTTTTACACTTTCCTTTACTGAAAATTCTGCACTTTTCTACTGCCCATATTTCATTTTAGCACTTTTTGTACTGTTTTGCTGTAATTTTTCAGTTTCTACACTTGTGTTACCCTATTTGTAGCCTTTGAGGGATGGGTATAGATGGTCTATATGGCTGCACTTCTTCTTTTTGTGTTACCTTCCCCTTTACTTTCACAATTGATGATGGATGTTTGGATATGTTATCTCGTAAGATCTTACAACTTCTTAAGTTAATAGCTTGGTATTACTTTATATTTCTTAGATTTACTTCGGTATTGCTCGGTAGAGTACCTTGAGGTCGCTTATTAATGGCATAAGCAAGTTGTCATATTTGTACCTCATAATTCTTCAATGATGCTTAATAATTCTGTAGGATGGCATTGTTGGACTTTATATATTCCATCAACATGTCTTTTAAAGCCAACTTTTTCTCTTGTGGTAGTTGAAATCCTAGGCGATTCATTGATCTAGATGACTCCTATTGGTTGTTACGTGAAGAGAAGTTAGAATGATCTCTACACCCTAGATTATAGGAATTTGATTGTGGGTTAGGTTGCTGTCGATTAAAATTGCCCATAAAATTTGCCATCTTTATGCGTCACCCATTCATGTGGTTATCACCACAAAAGTTACATGTCACTTGCTAGGTTTTGACGGCATTCAATACATTAAACTTCTTTGCATTGCTAATGCATTGAATGCTTCAATCTCATTCATACCAGCAACTCTCATTAGTGTAACCCTTTCTGCAGGTTATTGGTAAATATTTGACGCCATCTTTTTCAATAAATTATAAGTCTCATCTGTAGACTAATTTATTATAGCTCTTCTAGCAGCAACATCTACAATGGTCCTTAAATGGCATACTAATCTATTATATAACATTTAGACTAATAGCTATTAAGGACACTATGGTGATGAAACTTCCTTAACATGTCCTTAAAGTACTCCATGACTCATAAAATGACTTACCATCAATTTGACTGAATGAGGTGATGTTATTCCTTATCTTTGCTGTCTTTGCTAGTGGAAAACACTTGGCTAAGAACTTAAATGCTAAATCTTTCCATATCGATATAGATCTCGATGACTATGACATCAACTAGCTCTTTACTTTGTCCCTTAAGGAGAAAGGGAATAGTCTAAGTCATATGGCATCGTCTAAGACTCCATTATACTTAAAGGTATCACAAATCTCTTAGAAATTTATGATATGCGTGTTAAGATCATTTTTTGGAGCTCTGTTGATTTGTACAAACTCTTTCAGCATCTAAATAATATTCGGCTTAATCTTAAAGTTGTTAGCATTAATGGTTGGTCACCAAATACTAGACTAAATTCCATTTAGAGTCGGGGAAAGCATACTCTTTCAAAACTCTCTGTGGAAGCATGGGCTCAAACACTGGATTATTGATGTGATCTTTGTTCTTCTTTATGTTTAAAGATCGTTGGCGCTGTTCACGTCAAAGTCTTTGAGATGTTTTTTCGATCTCAAGATCAAAAGAAATTAAGTCAGCACTTTTCGCCCTTCGCATGAATTGTGAAAGCAAAATAGAAAGAAAATTAAAGTAAAAAAGAAGAAAATAAACTGAAACAAAAATAAAATAAAAATATAAAATTTGAATTAAAAGTAAGTAGCTTAGTTTTAGTACTGATCTAAAGAATAAATAGAAATAGGTTATTTATAAATACATATAGGTGATGTCATAAAATATTGCCAAAAATTCATAAATTAGAGCAAAACTCCCATTTGGAGTACTAATCATATTAGTGCTTTTACGCCCCTATCAAATACCCTCAAACTTAAGACTTTGCTAGTCTATAACCAGAACAAAAGTAAACAATCACAACTTATTATTGACTTTATAAAAACTAAAAATTAAAATTAGCCTAGGTTAATTTAGATAATTATATTCACAGTCTCAAAGGCTGTTGAATGGCACAAACTTTTTTAGAACATAATAGACAACTTAAAATAATTCATTCTACCATTCATCAAGTCCTTCATTCTCTCCTATAAATGATCACTTGTGCGTATGTGCAATAAGCAAGTAATTAGTTAAATTATACTTATATTTACTTAATAACTTAAGAAAGCATATAAAGATGATGTCTTGCATAATTCAATTCATAACATTACCATAAGCTTGCTGTTCATATAACTCTCCACTAATGTAGAAATATATATGTCTAGGGATTTATTTAGGACTTTATTTAGCTTGAAACATAAGACTGAGGTCTAGGTGGGATATAAAGATATATAGATATGTAGCGTAAATTACACAATTAACACTTAACTTTACTTAGAACTTCTTGATCCTTTTCTCGATTCATCTCCTCCCCCAAACGTATAATATTTCCATCTTTCTTTTAATCATTCTTTTGCAAAGAATTTCTTCTGTTTCTTAAATTGGAGGTATTGCAAGTTTGAAGCTCTTTTTCATTATTTTTTTTCTTTCTTTTTTTATATGCACCTTCAAACTTAAATTGTTAAGTATCTTCAAGACTTATTACTTTCCACTTTAATACCATTTTCTCATACATCCATAACCCTTTTTCTTTTGAAGAAATTTTTTATGTAAACTCAAGGTTTATAGTGCTACAAATAATTTAAGATCAATAAGCTTAAAGTCTTAAGGAATATAACGTGGTTAAATAGAAAACAATGAGTAATTAGACTCAAATGGGGTAACTAGGGATAAATATACATTAAAGGTTTGCTAGAAAAGGCACAAAGGGTCTAAAGATGGTTTAATGTTATTTTTCTATTAATGTGTTTTATAGGATTTCGCCTCATATATTTATCAAGTAAGTTCTAGAATGTTGGTCATTGACATTGTAATGTATTACTTAAGCAAAGAGTATCTCTAAGCAAAAAATTTAATTAATACACGCTTATCTCAATTTCTCAAAAAATAAGTGATAAAAAAATAAGATTGAATGCAGTCTAACATTCATGGTAAAAGAGTTACCTCAAATGTCTATTGTTTCCTAAGGATTTGTGAAAATAAATTCAACCAATATTTTCTTTTTTATCATGGACTAATGATCATCATCTTAACGAAAACTAACAACTACAAATAAATTTAACCCATAAGACAACCAATCAAATAATGCTGCAAAAAATAAATACAGGTTCTGTGTTTTCCAACCCTAAATGTAAATTAGACATTGTCCCCAATGAAAATAAAAATTACTTGGGTTTCATTCTAAGAAGTGCTTGATTTAGCACCTTTGGCTTGACGAGGCTCTTTCTACTCTTATGGCAGATCAAAGTTGATGGTGGAAGTATCATTGTATGTAAACTTGCTAGGCTTCCTCTCTTTTATGATTCTTGCATATCCCTTTGTGCATCTCTATAAGCACATAATACCCTTTCTTAGGGCATAAACACCTTAAGTATGACAGAAATGCTCCCTTTCTGTAGTGTACTCTATTAATTATATAGTACCTTACTGCTTGGTACTTCAGTTAGCAATGAACATTGCTGGATTGATCCCTCCATCATTAAGGGTGCCTTTGTCCCTTAGATACTGAATGATAGGATCCATATGTTGGGATTTTGTGCTTGTGTACCATCTTATTATGTATGAATATTTATTGTTTAATACTTATACAATCCATATTTCATTAAAATCATTAATATTATTTATTATATGGTAAAAATCTTATAATGTTTCAAATTTTTTTAATCTAAAGCAGTTTAAATCTTACTAAAGAAGTATAAATCAGTGTTAAGAGTTAGTAATGCTAAGAGTTATAAGTGCTAAAATTTAGCAGTGTTAAGAGTTAGTAGGTTATAAGAGTTAGCAAATTCTAAGAGTTTGAACCTTATCTAAAATGGGACAACAACTTGAGAATTTATTATAATGACATAGTTGTAAGGAGTTGCAAATGGTGTTAGAAAATGTCATTATGCAGCATGTTCTCAACACTTTGCTCCTTATCTATCTTTGCCAATATGTGTTGATTGGTGAAACCTTTTTATCTATATCAATGTGTGTCTATATCTGGATTGTCTAGATGGTTAGTTTAAGCAAACTATAAGCTTAGTGGAAGCTTGTATAGAGATGTAGGTATTCAGTAAGGACTTATTACTGAATTGACTTATGAGAACCTCTAATAGACATCCCAAAAAGCTGTCAATAGAAGGTCTTCTCAAGTTGAGTAGTATTTGTGATCCTTTGGCCTGAGCACCGGATTAGGCTTGTGAGTGATCCTCCATACTTTAGTTCCACGCATGTCAGAGATTTTCATGGTTTGACCGCTGGGTATTATGGGTATGGTCTGATGCTCATAGAGTCTGATGTACATAGATATAGGATCCATCAGCTCATATGGGTGAGTTGTATATCATGATACTCTAAGATTGTATTTTAAAAAGTCGTATGGCTATAAGCATTAAACCTGAAAAAGATTTTTTCATGGAATAAATAATATTATAAAAGTATTTGTGAATATTGTTTAAGAAAAAACGAATCTAGAGATAAGTTCACAGCCAAGCAAATAGAGATTTAATGGTAATAATATCTGTCTCTGCTCTTCCAAGGATATAAGTTACTGAAGGATTATACGTACATGGTTAACTTCAACTTATTTAGTTCAACGTGTTACTCTGTAATATCCACAATGTGTTTATGGGGCATCATTCGTCGACTTATAGAGGATCTCTATATGACAAATTGAATGTGAACCTAGAGTGTCTTATAATATGAAATGTACTCGTTGAGCACTAGGGTAGTGTCTTTAGTCGAAGAGTTCAATCTAAAGAGATTATGTTTAAGGTCCATTTTAATACTTCTCGATATGGACAGTACTTAGTCGAAGAGTTAGATATGAGGAAAGAGCTCATTAATGGGGCTTCTCAAAATAGACAATACTCAATCGAAGAGTTTGATCCAAGGAGATTATGTATGAGAGAGCTCACTATTGGGATTTCTTGAAATAGATAGTACTTAGTCAAAGAGTTTGATCCAAGGAGAGAGCTCATTAATAGGACTTTTAAAAATGAACATGCGTCGAATTCTAATTATTACAATTTGACACATCACTAAGCCTTAAAGAATAAGCTTTGGCATAGTACTTAGACAAGTGTTGGACACTTTTCAGACACTTGATTATTTTTAGAATGCTTAATGTTAAGCATTGATGTAAGATTTTGACAAGTGTTAGACATTAATTATGGACTTAATTATTTTATTAAAGATTATTGGATAAACTTTGAATAAGTCCTTAGACACTTGTCCCTCTTGCAATGGTCATATTATTTTAATGAAGCTTATTAGATAAGATTTGTTTGAAAAAAGACACATTGTTTAAGATGGTGACAAGTATATCTTTGATGAATTAAAATAGTAAAAGCTTAAGAGATATTTTATTAAAGGCTTAGGAAAATGTTTGTCCAAATTGAGAGAAATAAGATAAAAATAATTTTTGGCTTTTATCCTTTATGTAAAAGGCTTTTAAAAGGTGGACGAAAGAGTTTTATTTTATCATCTTTAGAAGAGAGAGAATCGAGAACTTTTGGAGAAGAAGAATTAGCAAGTATTGTTCTTTTCTTCTAAGTCATATTTTCTCACCCAAAAATTAAAAAGAGATCAAAGTAAGAGTTGTTTTGAAAATCCTACAAAATAAAGGCTATCATTCTAGCATTCCAAGCCCACAAGTTAGAATCTAGAATTGCTAATAAGAGCACTTCAAGGTGAGCTAAAAATTTAAGAAACTCTTCCAAAGGCTTCTAAGGTAATTTCTAATCTTGTTAGAGTAATAAGATTTCTATTGTGTATTTGTTGAATAGAAAATTAGATTTCTATTCCATTCCGTATTTTATATGTAAAACATGCATATTTTGCAATTCAAAGAAAACTATTCACATGGAAGTAACCTAGTGAATTATCACACCAACAAGTGGTATCATAGCATGTTTATATGTTTTTTTTGGGTAAATGGAGTGTATTTGAGCTATTTAAGATGCCTAAGAATAATGGGTAGTGCATTTCAAGTGTTAAAAATGTATAACCAAGTCTTTGTTCAAGGGAATCCTAGGGTTTTTTATGCTTCATGCGACGGTGTTCATGCATTTAGATGAACACGGGGGCATTGGGTGTATAACATCGTGGCATTTAAGGAAAATACTCCATTTTACATTCTTTTACATGTAAGGTTTATTTGAGCTATATAATTGTTGTATAACTATCTTATAAATGGTATATCATTTGTTTGTGATATTAACCATAATGTGAGCCTTATTGGTGGGGGTTAGTTGTACTTGCATAAGATAAATGTGTGATTAAGAATCACATCCTCATGAAATGCGGATAAGTATTTTAAAATCTCTATTAATAAGATTGAATAGTATTTCATTATGAGATAATGTTATATAATGGTCTGTCTTGTCAATACGATGTTAGATGAGTCACTTTGATCTTTCCCAATATCGTTAAAGTGTGAGGGATTGGTTGGCGTGATTTGGACTATGTTGGTTAAACATAATATGAGGCAAATATAAGCGAACATATTGCTCAATATCGCTACAGTGTGAGGGTTAGTATCAGTAGCTTATATTTGATCATTGACAAGTTAATCTAGAATACACTTGCCCAATATCGCTAAAATGTAAGGATAAAGAGTATTTGGGATCGGTGGTAAGAGTTATAAGAGATACAATTGACAAGAGTTGTCTATCTTTTGGGTTTACAAAGGCCAACATCGCTAAAGTGTGAGGCTAGAGTAAAATGCTAATAGGGTCCACTTCTCACTATATAGTTTAAAAATATTTAAACTTTCATTGTTCCGTTTAAGAGATTAAAGGGATTATGTAAAATAGTAGGAATGCATTTTTAGATTAAAAAATGTATAATAGTTATACCTATGATTTAAAGCGTTATGAATTAACAATTGAAATGTTCCACAAACATCTTTTTTTTTTCTTGTGAAGATAAAATAGCTTTAAGCAACTTGTTAGTACGCATACTTGATGCTAACCAACTTAAGGGTGCTGAGAACTATGCTAATTGGCTTATGAATTTAGGAAATTTCTAGATTCTGAAAAGCTTGGGTATATAATTAATTAGAATTTGCCTCAAGGTGTTTCTGATGATGCCACTCCAAAGAAGAGAGAGATATATCAGAAAAATGATTGGATTACGATTTGAAAGTTAAATCTTACATCATTGCTTCAATGCCTATAGTTCTATAAAGAGAGTATATGCACAGGGACAGTGCCAGTAGTATCATGCTCCATTTGAAGGAGTTATTTGGCGACAAATCACAAGTTAAAATATATCGAGTTGCCAAATCTCTCTTTTTGGCTAGACTTCTAAAGGGTAGTCCTGTTAGTCCCCATGTCCTTAGGATTATTGGATATAGTGAAAGGTTAGAGACTATGAACATATTTCTGAAAAATTCTTTGAGGAATAGTTTGATTTTCTAGTCTTTTGGGATCATTACGCAATTCATCATGAACTTCAATATGCAAGGATTGATTTCTACATATGTTAAGTTGCATAATATGTTGAGGACAGCTTAAGAGGATATGAACAAAAGAGGTATAACCCTTTTAGTTCAGGGTGCTTTCTCTTCTATCCTAAATACTTTTGGGAAGTCTAAAGGAAAGAAGAAAAAGAAGGTGAAGCAAACACCCATAATAGGTCCTCAAAAGTGATGAAGCCATGAGAGAAAACCAAATGCAAAGGAATGTGTTTCCATTACGGCAAGGATGGGCATTAGAAGTGTAATTGCCCGAGGTACCTTGCCATGGTTAAAAAGAACCCCTTAGGTATATACTTACTTATCATTGACATTTTTTTAGCATTTGATGCCAGTTCAAGTTGGGTATTGGATACTATATGTCCTTCTCATATCTGCAATATATTACAGGGTCTAAGAGATGTTAGATTGTTACAACTAGCAGAAGTACAATTTTGTGTTTGAAATGGGAATTTCCTACAGGTCAAAACTATTAGACATTTTGAATTACTTATTCTATGTAATAGAATAATTATGTTGTATAACTATTATTTTATGCTAAACAATATTGTTGGTGCATTAAAATGTGCATACATGTGATTGTGTACTTGTTGAAAATTTTCAGATGCATGTTCAACATACATTACACAGCGAAATAAAATAATATACTCAACATATACACATTACAATTGAATTACAAACAGTACAAGAATCGAATACATACCCTTGTAAACAATTTAGTGAAGATTGTTGAACTTTAAAGTCATTTGAGCTCATAATGAAGTCCTCTCTTAAACAATTCTAGACTCCAACATTTGGTGGGACTAGAGTAACTAGAATAGTAGCCTTTGATCAATATTTTGTGCAAGAATCAAACTTACTTTAACCCTTTAACTAGTTTATACATCGAATGCTTAAAGATTGAGTTTATGGACTAATATGCAACTTTCACAAATTTGCATTTTCTCTCTTCTCTTTTTCATTAATTTTTCATTCTAAGAATCAAATTCATTCAAATGAAACTCATTTAATTTGTTCTAAGAAGTCTAAGACTTCTAAGTAGCCCCATGTCCACCATTAAGGCATGTGATGCCATGTAATACCATGCATGAGTGAAAAATATCACTTATCCTTGAAAACACTTTGCATGGTTGATATTTGTCACATGCATATTCATGTATGTTGTCATGTGTCACACAAATGGCCATGCATAGATGCCATGTGCATATTTTCACTTTTCCATGCAATAGGGACTTGTTTGTAATATTTGTAAACTATGTTTCCCACTTTTCAGATTGGTCCTAAAACGTATCTTGCTTTTCAAAACCTTCACAGATTGATTCGTACGATCCATGCCGCCACCCTCATGCTCAATGAGTATACTTCATATTATGAGACTCGCTGAGTTCACACCCGTTTATCTTACGGAACACTTTTGTAAGTCTGTGAATGACGCTCCATACACACGTTACGGATATTAGAGAAGGGCACGTTGAACCATACAAGTTGAGGTCAACCATATTTGTATAATCCCTCTGTCACCTATATCCTTGGAAGAATAGAGATATAGGTCATCACCGTCAAATCTCTATATGCTCAACCATAAACTTATATCCAAATATGTATTTTCATAAACAATATCCGTAACCCTATGGAAAACTCTTTTTCAAGGTTTTATTCTTGTGGCGACAAGAATTCCTAAAATACAATCTCGGAGCATCGAGATATATAACTCACCCATATGAGCTGACAGATACTATATCTGCGTACACCGAACTCTACGAGCATCAAACCATACCCAGTGACACCCAGCAGTCAGACCATGAAAGGTCTCTGACATGCATGGAACCAAAGTATGGTGGATCACTCATAAGCCCACCATGGCACTTAGGTCAAAGGATCACGAATACTACTCAACTCGAGAAGACCCTTTATTTACGACTTTATGGGATATCTATTGGAGGTCCTTGTGAGTCTGTTCAGTATCCAGTACTTACTAAATACCTGCATGCCTATACGGACTTCTGCTAAGTTCATGGTCTGTTAAGACTTATCATCTAAATAATTCAGATATAGATATACACTAATCTGAAAGGAATACCAACCGACCTGTATCAGTAACCATGGACCAGGAATAATGTTTTTGAGAACATATTGTGCAATGACATTTCTTAACACCATTTGTAACTCTTTGCAATTATGTCATTACTATATAATTCTCGGGTCTTTGTCCCTATTTTAGATAAGGTTTTAACTCTCCAAAATTGCTAGCTTCAGTACTGACTTAAACTCTTTTAGATCAGATCTAAACTCCTTTAGATCTACAATGTCTAAAAACGTTACAAGCTTCTTACCATATAATTATGCATTAATTATTATTATTATTATTGAAATGTTTACTGTATATCAGAATGGCACATAAGCACCATCTTCAACAAATATCAGGCAGATTGTATCCCTTTCTGTGTTATTGATAAGGGCATATTTGTCATTTACTTTTTAAAAATAAATGGCTATTTATGTGTATTATTGGTTATTTATAGGGACTTGAATGAAAACCAAGGATTAAAATACAAGATATTCAAAATATAAACCTGTCGCCCCAACGCCATAAGTATTATCGCTCAAATGCTGGGACCTTAAAGAAAATAAAAAAAATGATCTGTTTAAGCCGCAGTTTGTTGCCTCTGTGCTGGCTAGCTACCACGCAAGTGATAGTTCAGTGCCCTAGCACTATGTCCTTACTACTCTAGTGATACAGCCTTTTGAATGTATCGTCCTAACACTAAGTGGTAGCACGATTCCTGACCTAACAAGAATTAAGGTTTTTAAGCGCTAAGCAATCCTTATAAAAGGCCACTTGTCCCCAGCCTTAAGGGAACACATAAGAGCATCTAAAAAGACACAAAAGACTTACAACATAAGTTTTAGAGAGCAATTAGAGTACAATTAAGGCATCTATAGAGAGAAATTCAAGGTGTTCTTTGATAGCAAGAGTTCTAAGCTATGCAATGAAGAGTAATTCGACGTCTATATCGGTTTGTTATTGATTGTATCATGTTTTATTATTACTTTTGTAGCTATTCTTTTATAGCCATGAACTAAATTTTCTTTCTAAGGTTAAACTTGAACTCAATATGTGCACTTAATTTCCATATCTTTCTAATATTTAATAAATTTATTTCTATGTTATTCAAATTATTTGATCTTAATGCTTCATTATATTTAGCCAATATTATGAATAACTTGGTAATATTTTGATAAACTCGAAAGAAGCATCATTTTATTTAGACCTAGATAATTTTATACATGATTGTATAGTAACAACAATGTTGCATATGCAAGTTTCAAATTAGGATAAGAATATACCTAATTAGCACGTATAATCAATAAGACTTGTTCTTAATGAATCTTAATTTATTAAATACCATAGGAATATAGGTATTTAGTAAATTAAGATATACTTACATGACCTTGGGAAAGGCTTGTGAAAACAATAGTGTCTTGATCAATAACAAAGACTAAGAAAATTAAAAATTAGAAGATTAATCATTGAAAAACATATTGAGGGATGATATTAACCTTAAATTTTCTCTATATTGTTGTATTCTAAATCTCTTTACATTGTGTCATTGTTTTTATATTTTCTAAATTCAATTTTAGATTTTTATTTGTTTTGAATAATTACTAGAAGAATATAATTTTAGTACTTGGAGAAAAGTAGAAATTACCCTTGTAGGTTCAATATCTGACTCTTTTATCTCTTTATTACTTGCATACGATAGTGTATACTTGCACTTTATTTTAAGATATAGAATTATCGCATCAGTTACACAATAAAGGTTATCATATGTATATTTAGAACTTTTCCTTATGTTTATATAATATGGATAATGTTTTGTTAGCTGAACGTCAGTTGATAAATGACCATTATATATTAGATACAATAGGAAAAGTCATGAATGTATAGGTTAATGCAAGTAGTAGCTCGGGAACTTTAAATGATATAGTTGTGCCATATGAGATTAGGTCATATAGATGTGAGACGTCTATTCTATCTGGTTAAACAAGGTCGAATACTTAATCTAACCATAGAACCTTATCCAGTTTGTGAATCTTGTATTCAAGGGAAGATGACAAAGTCTCTTTTTACCGATGTTGGACATCGCACCACTGATTTATTAGAATTAGTACATAGTGATATATGTGATCCAATAAACCACATCGCCATGGGTGGACTTTAATATTTTGTAATATTTATCGATGTTCCATCATGATACGGATACATTCTTTTTATGAAATATAAGTCAAAAACCTTTGAAAAGTTCAAATAGGTTTCGACTAGAAGTAGAGAAACAATTTGGGATGTGAATTTGTGAATTATTTAAAAGAGAATAAAATTCTCCCTCAATATAGTCTTCTAAATATTCCTCAACATAATGGTATTTCAAAGAGGAGGAATCGAACCTTATTAGATATAGTTTGATTGATGATGAGCTTCACCGATCTCTTAGAATATCTATGAGGATATGCTCTACAAACCGCTGATCATATATTGAAAAGAGTTCTATCGAAAGCTGTTCTTACCACCCCATATGAGATATTGACTGGAAGGAAACTGAGCTTTAAGTATGTTAAGATTTTGGGTTATCCTACTTACATAAAGGTTACATAATAGGATAAACTTGCACCTATGAGGTACAAGTATCGATTCATTGGATATCCCAAGTATTCTATGGGATACCAGTTCTATAACCCTGAGGAATGAATCATTTTTATTTTTAACTACGCCACCTTCCTAGAAAGTCAATTTCTTATGAATCGCCGAGATTGTAGAAAGATTGAACTTGATAAAGTCAATTAGGATATAAATGAATCGACGATAGAACTTTATACTTAATCAAGTGAAATAACTTTAACACACCCTCCACGTAGGTCAGAAAGGATATAAAGGCCACCTGTTATTGGGATTTATGCTTACATACTATCCCATTATGTATAAATATTTAATTATAGTATTTATACAATTATCATTTCTAGTAAAATCGTTAATATTATTAATTATTAAATGGTAATATGCTTGTGACGTTTCAGATATTGTATGACATTTCATATGCATATGATATGAAGAAGTACAGGGTTATGAAATACCATCTATTCTTCTCACATCTGCAAGTTGTTGCATAATTTAAAGAATACTAGAAAGCTATGAAAAGAAAAGTACGGCTTCACGTAGGAAATATAGATTTCCTCGAAGTGATAGCTCTTGGGACTTTTAAGTCACTTCTCTATTTTAGTGAAAACATTATGTTGTATAATTGTTATTTTATGCCAAACATTATTAGGTGAAATATATCACTCCATATGTTAGACAGAGAGAGTTATCATAAATACATTAGGAATAGTTTTCATGTTTATATGATAATAATAATAATAATGCTTTGCTAATTGAGTATCAGTTAATTAATGGTCATTATATCTTACATACAACAAGAAATGTCTTAAAATGTCTAGGTGAATAGAATAAATAATAGTTCGAGAACTTTGAATAATAACAAATTGTGGCATAAAAGATTAAGTAATATAGATGTGAGACGAGTATCCCGTCTATTTGAGGATAATCAAATACCTAATCTGATCATAGAACTTTGTTTAGTTTATGAATCCTATATTCAAAGGAAGTTGACCAAATCCTTATATAGGCGTTGAACACCGGGCCAATGATTCATTAGAACTAATACATAATGATATATATAATCCAATGAATCATACTACCACCAATGGACTTCAATACTTCGTTGTCTTATTTGTGATTTGTCATGATACGGACATATGTTTATAGAAAACACAAATAAATGTTTTTTGAAGTGTTCAAAGAATTCTGATTAGAAGTAAAGAAATAAACCATTATGTATATTGAGCACCTTCGATCAAATTGAGGGTGTTTATACATAAACAGTAAATTCACAAATTATTTAAAAGAGAATTAGATTCTAGCTCAATATAATTCTCCAGGTACTCCTCAACACAAATGTGTTTTAAAGTGGAGAAACCAAACTTTATTAAATATAGTCTGATCGATGTTGAGCTTCACCAATCTTCAGAAATATCTATGGGGTTATGCTTTAGAGATTGCTGCTCACTAATTGAACAAACTTTCATTGTAAGTTCATGTTAAGATTTGAGGTTATCTTACTTGCATAAGAGTTACACAACAGGATATAATTACACTCTAAAGGGTACAAGTATCGATTCACTGAATATCTCAAATATTCTACACTATATCAATTCAATAATCCAGAGGAACAAAAGGTATTTGTTACTCGTAATATCCCTTTCTTGAGAAATAATTTCTCATGGGTCATGGAGATTATAAAAGGTTGAAATTTATAAAGCCAATCAGGATGAAAAAATGAACCGATGATGGAACCTAAAATTCAGTTGAGTGAAATACCTTTAACACACTCTCCCCATAGCATGTGTGTTCAGAAATGGCAGTGGGATCATAAATTGTCTTTCTAGTTCTTTATATGAATAACATACTCGTTGTTAGAAATAAAATTGGTATATTGCAAGTCAGTCAATTAAGAGTTATCTAAGTAAAAACTTCTCTATACAAGTCTTCAGAGAGGCTTCCTATATACTATGTATAAAGCTTTATAGAGATAGAGTTAGGAGGTTAATAGGAATCTTTCAATCTTCGCACATAAACTAAGTCCTAAAAAGGTACAATTTGAATAACTGTGAGATAATTAATGTATCTTTTAGACACGACATTTATGTTTCTAGAAAAAAGTGTCCTCAAGAAGAAGATGAAAAGGTTAGAGTGTCTAACATACCATATACATCAGCTAAGAGGTAACTTGATGTATATCATATTATGTACGAGGCCTACATCTCGATGGCTGTAAGTGTTATAAGCCGATATCGGTCTAATATAGGTCACAACCATTGAATGGTTGTGAAACATATCCAACTATACCTGAGAGGTACAAAGGACAAGTTTCTGACTTATGGAGAAAGTTACTTATAAATGAGAGGATACACAGACTCAGACTTTTAGTCTGATCCAGATGATAGAAAATCTACGTGTGGTTATGTATTTCTTCTCCATGGTACCACAAATAATAGAAAGAATGCAAAATTCAAATGTTCATGCTTGATTCTACCTTAGAGGTATAATATGTTACAGCTTGAAAAGCTTGCAAAAGATATTCTGTAGATATTCAAGTCAGTTTCAAAGCTTAGAATAAATATTAAGCTCAATAAATCCTATCCCACTATAATACAACAATAATGAGGTAATTGGTCAAGTCAAGAAAATATAAAACGCATCAAAAATCTAATCACGTGTATTCCCAATACCACATAATTAAAAGAATCTTGGCTATTGAAGATATAAAAGTATTTAGGAAACATTCTTACATATTATAGGGGACTCACTATCTAAAGCCTTAACTCTTAGAGTGTTTGAGAAACATGTAGAGTCAATGGATAGTAAATATCATAATGAATAGCACTAGAGCAAGTTAAAGTTATTGAGGTTTGTGCTTACATGTCATCCCATTATGTATAAATATTAATTATAATATTTATCCAATTATCATTTATAATAAAATTATTAATATTACTGATTATTAAATGATAAGATAATTGTAATGTTTAAGATATTGTATGATCTAAAGGAGTTTAGATCTGGTCTAAAAGAGTTTAGATCAGTGCTAAGAGTTAGCAATGCTAAAAGTTGTAAGTGCTAAGAGTTAATAATGCTAAAAGAGTTAGTAAAATCTAAGGAGTTAGAGCCTTGTCTGAAATAGGATGAAGACCTAGGAATATATTAGTAATGATGTAGCTGTAAAGAGTTGCAAATAGTTCCATAAAATGTCATTATGCAAATATGTTCTCAAAAACTATGTTCCTATTCTAATTTTATCTATGCGGGTCTATCGGTGAAACCCATTAATATATAGTAGTGTATGTCTATATCTGGATGGTTCAGATGGTTAGTCTTAACAAACCATGAGTTTAATGGAAGCTCGTATAAAGATACAAGTACTCAGTGAGAATTGGGTACTAAATAGACTTATGAGGACCTCCAATAGACATCTTATAAAGCCGTCGATGGAAGGTCTTTCAAGTTAAGTAGTATTCATGGTCCTTTAACCTTAGTGCCACGGTGGGCTTGTGAGTGATCCACCATACTTTAATTTCACAAATGTCAGAAACTTTTTATGGTTTGACCATTGGGTATAGTCCTATGCTCATAGAGTCCGGTGTGCGTAGATATAGGATCTGTCAGCTCATATAAGTAAGTTGTATATCCTGATACTCCGAGATTATATTTTAAAAAGTCTTGTGGCCACAAGCATAAGCCCTGAAAAATATTTTTCGTAGAGATAAACAATATCGTAAAAGTGTTTGCGGATATTGTTTTTAGAAATATAAATCTGGAGATAAGTTCACGATTGAGAAAATAAAGATTTGACGGTGATGATCTATGTCTTTGCTCTTTTGAGATATAATTGACGGAAAGATTATACGAATATACTATAACCTTAACTTGTATAGTCTAATGTGCTACTTTGTAATATCCATAATATGTGTGGGGAGTATCGTTCACGGACGTATAGATGAGTTCTAAATGACAAATCGGGCGTGGACCTAGAAAGTCTTACAATATGAAGTGTACTCATTGCGCATTAGGGTAGTAGACTAGATTGAATAATTTGATCTAGTAAATTCCAGTAAAAGCTGGATAATTATTTTGAGATCCCTCAGAATATGCATTTGTCAAGCTTTAAGTGTTAAGTACATCACTTAATTAGTTAACATAAGTTGTTAACTAATGAAATGTTGACAAGTAGCACAATTTGGTCCATGAATTATTTTTTACCTTGAATTTACGATTTAACTTTGGTAGTAAAAATTAGTATGGTAAATTATTTATTCAAAAGTGTTTGAATAATTAATTTAATTATTATTATAATTACTTTCAAAGTGGAAACACATGTAATGGTAATGGACCATTGTATTTCAAATGAAAATATTTATTATAATAAAAGTGTTTTAATATATTAAGTATAGTAATATATATTAAAATAAGGAAAATGATTAAAAGAAAGTGTGTCATTACCTTTGATATATTGGCCGGCTATTTTCACCACCAAAAAGAATAATTGATTATTATTCTAATTCTTATGTTAAAGTGGTGGAAGCATTTGTAATAAAAATAATCAAGTAATTGATCATTTTGGTTTAGTTGTGGGAATACTTGAAATTAATTATTCAACTGTGAAAACCACTTAGAGAGCGAATTGATTCATTCTCTCAAATGGAGATAATTCAGTTATGTGAAGTGGGTGAGAGAAAGAGCTTGTCTTGGTTTTATTTTTCAAGGGTTAAAAGACTAAAAATGAAGAGCGGTTTTTATAAGGGTCGGTGCTTACGTGCCATCCTTGAATGTACATATACTTGTGTATTTATACAAGTGTACATTCCCATTAAATCGCTAATACCCATTTATATGGTACTATGCAATGTAACATTATAGACATTGTACGATCTGAATGAGTTTAGATCAGATCTAAAGGAGTTTAGATAAGGGCTTATAGTTAGCCACGTTGAGAGATATAAATGCTAAATATTAGCACAGTTAAATGTTAGCTGGTTATAATACTCAGCAGATCCAAGAGTTAGAGCGTTGTCTATAATGGGACATAGACATGAGAATATACTAGTACTGTATATTTGCAAGAGTTGCAATTGGGTGCTAGGAAATGCTAGTTGCACAAGTATGTTCTTTAATAATTATCCATAATCTATTTCTGTCGATGTAGGTCTGTCGGTGGATACCTTTTTATATAGATTAGCATATGTCGTACCTATAAGGTATAGATGGTCGTTCCTAGCCAACTGTGAGCTTGGAGCTCGTATTGACATATGGGTATCCAGTTAAGACTGGATATGGGACAGACTCACGAGGGCCTTCGATAGACACCCAATGTAAGCCATCAATAGAGGGTTCTCTCGAGTGAGTAGTATATGTGGTCCTTTGACCTGAGTGCCACGGTGGGCTTGTAAGTGAGCCATCATACTTTGGTTCCACGCATGTCACAGACCTTTCATGGTGTGACCGTTGGGTGTTGCTAGGTATGGTCCGATGCTTATAGAGTCCAGTGTGTACATATATGGGATCCGTTGCTCTTATATAGAGTTAGATATCCAGATGCTTTGAGACTGTATCTCAAAAATTCTTGTGGCTACAAGCAATCATCCGGGAAAGAGTTCTGCCAGGGTAAAACAATATGACAAAAGAGTTTGCACATATTGTTCAGTGAGATACAAGTTTAGAGATAAGATATGGATGAGCACTAAGGGATTTGATAGTGATAATCTATATCCCCGCACATTCAGGATATCATGACGGAAGGACTATACGTATGCGTTGTAACCTTAACTTATATGGTTCAACGCGCTGATTTGTATATCCGTGACGTGTGCGTGGCGCATTGCTCACGAACTCATGGAATAGTTTCATTTGAAGAATTGGGCGTAAGACCTAGGGAGTCCCACGATATGGAGTGTACTCGTTATGCACTGCGACAGCGTACCCGATTAAATTATTTAATCCAGCAATATTCAGCAATACCACGGGAATGCATATGTGTCTGTATTTAAGTGTTAAATACAATAATTAGTTAATAATTGTTATTTACTAATTGTATTATGACACGTGGTGTATTGTGGACCCTCGGTTGAGTTTACCCAAGTGTGAGATTTGGTGAGACCCACTAAGGGGTAAATTTAGTAACTATTTATGAGGGGCAAAATGGTTATTTTATACTTTGATTATTTAATAGTTAAATAATTAAAATATCTCTCTTATTATATTATATAATATATTATTATATTATATAATATATTATTATATTATTATTTATATTATATAATATATTATATTATATATTATTATTTTATTATATATATATATAAAGAAAGAGAGAGAGAGATAAAGGGAGAGAGTGTGTGCAATTTTGGGCATTATGCCCGAGAGAGAAATAGAGAAGTGGAAGAAGAAGAAGAAGAAGAAGAAAAAGAAAAAAAAATGAGAGGGAAAATGAAATTGTTTCATTTTCTCTATGCTTCCATTTGGAGCAATTGTGAATTGTTTCAAATTTTTAATTTCTTATCCTTTTAGAGAAAATGATCAAAACACACACCGGCCATTTTGGGGTTTAAGAGTTAAACCCAGTGTTGCGTACAGGGTTGTTGTTCTAGCTCACCAAGCCCACCGAGTTAGTCTCCATATAGACTCCGAGGAAATATGTGTATAACATTACACGTTGAGATAAGTTCTTAACCCCTAGTTATATATTAATGCAATTAATATATTTATTTATTATGTTTATTGCATAATTTACACATTTTTGCCGCATAGAATATGTATATGATACGTATTTCAAGCAATAGGCACAATTACACATACATACACCTACACGTATATTAGATCGCCAACAGTTTTTTCATTATCCATGCTTAAACAATTCAGCCATGTGAAGAGAGGTAAAAAAAAGTTTTGTTTTTTAAAATATTGATACAACAAAAAGAACCTCTCTTCTTCTTCTCTCATTGGTGACCTAATTTGTACCAAAGAACATAAAGAAGGAAAAATTGATTTTGGACAAGAGTTGTTCAAAATAAATTTTCTATGGAAATTATTTTCATGTGTTATACAAGAGTTGCATGAGCATATTTACTATATTTATTTTCATGGAAACAAAGATATGTGTTCAAAGATTTTGTACACAATATATTGCTAGAAATTCTAAATCAAAACTATTATTCTAACTTCATAATTCCACTGAAATGTTATGGACTAGAATTGTTCAAGAATACACTTCAAGGTGAGCTCTCCACTTAAAAAATTAGAAGTCTTGAAGATTTGTAAAGCGTTCATCATTTATGATTTAGTATAATAATTATATTTGTATATATATATATATGTTATAGATGAGTGTATTTTGTTAACATGCTTTTGCTGCGTGTTGTAATTTTATAAATTTCATGTACACTTGTAAATTACACACTCAAGTCAACACTTGCAAGGTATGATTTGATACCTGAAGGTGCCCATGGTATTTTCTTAGTTGAAGAAAATGATCTTATGACTTATAGAGAGACGATATTAGACATCGATACGAGAAAATGACAGATGCCATGAAATCTAAAAATGACTCAATGCATCAAAATTAAGTCCGGGACTTTGTTAAACTTCCCAAAGGAATAGTTCTTATCGATTGTAAATAGATTTACAAGTGAAAGCGTGGGCCTGATGGGAAGGTAGAGATCTTCAAAGCCCAATTAATAATGAAAAGTTATACTAAGCGATATGGGATTGATTATAAGAAAACCTTTTCTCCAATAGCTATACTTAGGTCAATTTAAATTTTGTTGGCAATTACAGCATATTATGACTTTAAAATCTGGCATATGGATATAAAGACGATGTTCCTGAATGGATAGCTTGAGGAAGAGATATACATAGAATGGCCTGAAGGTTTTGCATCAAATCTAACTTTTGGCTTAGTATGTAAATTGAAGAAGTATATTTATAGACTTAAACAGGCCTCACGAAGCTAGAATCTTTATTTTGATAAGGTAATAAAAGGATCTGATTTTATAAGAAACAAAGAGGAATTATATGTGTACAGAAAGCTCAGTGAGAGCATAGTAATCTTCTTGATTCTCTATATGGATGGCATACTGATTATCAAAAATGATATTGGTATGTTACAATCAGTTAAAATTTATCTAAGTAAGAACTTCTCCATAAAGGATTTGGGAGAGACTTCTTATATACTGGGTATAATTTATAGAGATAGAACTAAGAGGCTGATAGAACTCTCCTAATCATTATACATATACAATGTCTTGAAAATTTATAATTTCAGTAACTGTAAGACAGTTAATGTACCTTTTAAATTTAATATTCATCTTTTGAGAAAGTTGTGTCCTCAAATGGAAGATGAAAGAGTTAGAATGTCTAACATACCATATGCACCAGCTGTAGAAATCTTGATGTATGCCATAATATGTACAAGACCTGACATCAATATAGTTGTAAGTGTTACGAGCTGATATCAATCTGATCTAGGTGATAGCCATTAGATGGCAATCAAACATGTCCTTAAATACCTTAAAGGTATAAAGGACAAGTTTTTCATATATAAAGAAAATGACTTACAAGTGAGAGGATACATAGATTTAGACTTCCAGTCTGATTTGAATTATAGAAAGTCTACATCTGGGTATGATTTATTCTTAATAGTACCACAATAAGTTGGAAAAGCACTAATTAGGCGTCCACAACTGATTCTACCTTGGAGTTAAAATATATTGTGGCTTCAGACGCTGCAAAGGAAACAATGTGGATACGTAAGATTATCACCAAGCTAAGAATAGTTCCAAGTTCGATAGATCTTATCCCATTATTTTACGACAATAACGAGGCTATCGCTCAAGCCAAAGAGCCAAGATCACACCAGAAGTCCAAGCATGTAGAGAAGAAATACCACATAATTAGAGAGATATTGGCCAATACAGATGTAATAGTTTGTGAAGTAGACTCTATGAATAATGTAACACTAACTAAGGCCTTAACTCCTAAAGTATTTAAAAAATATGTGGATTCAATGGGTATTAGATACCATCACAAATGGTACTAGAACAAGTGAAATTTATTGAGATTTTATACTTATGTGTCATCTCATTATGTATGAATATTTATTGTTTAATATATATACAATCAAAAAATCATTAAAATCGTTATTATGATGAGTATTATGACATTGACCTCTATGTGCACACTTTGACTGGGAGAACTCTAACTGAAAATCATCTTTTTCTACAGGAGACTATTGCTTAATGATTCTAGGGGTGTTGCTGAGGCCTTAAATGAAACCGTCTGCATGCTTGATAAATTTACAAGATTAACGATAAGTGTATGATATTTGCTCTGAATTCTAAATATGGAGTCTAATGAATTTCAATTTCTTTCACACTAAATTAGGTTTTTTTGTTCCAAGCCACTTAATTAGTATTGAAGCTGGTTATGATTAGTTTTTTTCTCCACAAATAGTTGTAGTAAATGTCATCATATTAAAAGCCTCGATGATATTTATAACACCCTCCTCACTCGCCTCTCATCGAGACACGAACTCAGGGGGTGCTACGATAGCATCGAACAGAAACAACGATAATGATTATTCAAACTTCAAAAATATTTTATTTTTTTTATTTTATAAACATTTATGGGGAAAAATTGATAGAGTCTCCCCTAAAAATTTGATTTTTACACTACCTATAAGAAAAAAAACACTCCCAAAATTTCCATATCCATTCTTAACCAACTTTCATATTTGTCTTTCAGCAAATATTCACAACTCATATTACAATATAAATGTATCAAACCTTTACAAAACTATTTCACATCCAGTATATTATCAAAATATATATTATATATTATGGTTTTAAAAGAGACAATTCTGAATAAATACATATATACATACACATACACTTAATATTCATAATATAATACACAACAGTCTATAGACAAGCAAAATATCTACGAAAAATAATTATATATAGAGAGAGGATGTGAGCGACTCCGAGCAACTGTAGAAAGATTTACTCTTCAGTCTTTAGTGATGGCAATTCTACTACTTGCGCATGGTAAATCCAATACGCTAAACACAACAGCTTAGTGGGTGTACACAAAAGATGAAACAGTATAATAAAATTTTATTTTCTTTTTGCAATAAACTATATATATAAACAATGAAATTTTGAGTAATACCAATTTTTCTCCGTATATCATAATAAATCAAAATTTATCAATTAATCAATTCATTAAACCAAAACATTATTTCGATTTCTCATTTCAATTAATCAAATATATATATATATATACACAAATATCATATTTATACTTAATCCAAGTAGGCGCCCAAAATAAACGCTGACACGATACCATGGATTGGCTAATGGGCTAACAAATATCAGATAATGATCCGGCATCGGCCACTCGGTGACTACCCACCGGATCTAGAACAGATCAGAATAGATAACAGATCGGATACACAGAGTAGTATTATCGAACAAGCAAATGGCGCAGTACTGCTATAATACCCTATTGGCATGCCAACTACCAATCCTCCCCTACCAATGTTCAGATTTACTTAGGGCGTCACAATAGTATTATTATAATACATTATTTTTCTTTTAAAAAAAAATATTTTAACACAAATTTATTATTATTAAACCAAATTATTATACAAATTCACATTTATTCAAATTTTCTAATTATTCATATTTAGACACAAATAATTTTTCATTATTACAAATAGGCCCAAAATTTTTCACTATACACCTTTATGCCTAAAATTTTTAAAATTTTTATACATAAGCCCAAATGTTCCAAAAATTTTCATATGGGTCCAGAATATTCAAAAATACCCAAATAAGTTCCAGATTTTCCAGATTTAACAATTCAGCCCAAAATTTTCCAAGTTTTCACTTATAGGCCCATTTGTTCCAAAATTTACCATTAGGCCCCAATTTCTTCAACAAGTCATATATAAGTTCTAATTACATACTAATACACATAAAGACATAAAAATTTTAAATATTTACAATTTAGTCCAGAATTTTTCAGAAATTTTCATATAAGTCCTATTTTCTCAAAATTCATATTTATGCCCAATTTTTCTTTTCTTTTTAATTTTGACCACCAATTAATATCCAATACTCAAAATATATTTAATACATTTAGAAACAATATAATTATCAATTCAATGCCATAGTTCAACATACTCATCCATCATATTAATAAAATACAACAATATACACTAAATTTCCTAAGGTAAGAATTTAAGTTTCAAACTAATGTGTACACCAACCTTATAAGCTTAATTCCTCCACTTGACTCACGTCTTCTCCTTCTCCTTCCCTTGGCTATCCTTGGCCAAGCTTTCACCTTCATTTGCCAAAATACACAAATAATGAATAAATTTCTAATTTACCAAATTAAAAGCATAATTCACTAATTCTACATAGCTACTTAATCTATTAACCCTTGAAACCCCAAATTCATATTCAATAGAATTTTTAGCATCAACTCACCTTCAATAACACCTTATACCTTAAAATTGATCCTTGAAACTTGATGAAGAAGGCTTTAATTAAGGATTTGGAGGCTTAATTTACTAATAGAAGTATTGAGAATTGTTGAATTTAAAGGGAGATAAAAGAAAAATGGAGAGAAAATGCAAAAGGAACGGGACGGCCAAAGGTTTGGTTTTCTCTATATTTTTCAATACTATTCCCCCTTTTATAGCCTTTATTTTTCTTTCCAAAAATACCCCCAACTAAACTCAAAATTACAAAAATGCCATTGGTTAGAAATGGTGGCATTTGATTGGTCCAAAAATTTCAAACACTATTCATAACTAAACTAAATAAAAAATCTAGTTAAAATCTAACTAATTCTAGTAAATTCCATTTAACAATGTTGGCAAAATTCTATTGGTCCAAATGTTGAAAAAGTTTTAATAGCATAGATTTTAATTTCATGCAAACACTTATACCATACTACACTTATTCAACCAATCAAATTCTTCCATTTCTTTTGACTAATAAATTCAATCAAAATAAATAAAAATTTTGGGGTATTACAATATTGAAAATGTGATTTACGTTTTTATAGAAAATTTACCTTCAACATCAAACTTACTCCAACTTTTGCAGATCCAAGGAAAAAATTATTTTAGAATTGACCCTCTAAGAGAAGGTGCTAAATGGCGTCGTACTTTGGCTAGGAGATATACTCACTCCTCATTTTAGCTTTTACTGAAGAGGTGAAATTATTTAAAAGAGAACGAGAAGAGTAAACATACACATCATTTTATTCACGTGAATTGGTTTCTTATTAGTTGGTTTCATCCCTCAGGATGGAGATAATTGGAGGAACTCTCATGTATCCACTTTCTCAGTAATTGATTCCTCTTACAGTTTACCTGATAATTTTGCTATTATAACTCTCCAGGTACTTGGGTTTCGTTATTGGCAAAGACAATATTATCTACTTTCACATTATTGGACTGTTTTTGTATAATTTAGGAATAACAAACATCTTTCCAGTATTAGGTGGCTAAATGTTTGGCACTATAACAATGTTACTAAAATAGTGACTTATGAGCTGCTGGATTTCTTTTTTTTTTTTCCCTTTTACTGACTAGACTGCTCTCTTCTCCTAAGTGATGCAGGATCTTGATGATGGAAAATTTCTCCTTCGATTAGTACATTTATACAAAGTTTTAATTTTTCCCTCACTCTTCTCAAATATTTAAAAGGATATCTTACTTATATCGGAGAGTATCTCTTACTATTAGTAGATTTTACTCGATATATGCATGTGAATATGCAACTTTATATTTTGTACCATAATATTGTCGTTTAATTACTTGTTAGTATGTAAGCATTGTAGAGTGAAGTATTGTTGTAAGGTTCTTTTAGTCTCAATTCCTTTTTTATATTATTTTGCTACAAACTTTAACTGTAACCCTTGTCAATTCTTAAAATTGTTAGACATATAATGTTATTTATGCCCTTAAAGCATGTGAAATAATATTTTATTTGATTAATAAAAATTTATTCATACATATAATTGAGTATACATTGATGAGCCCATATTTATAAAGTATGTGATCTATGTATTAGGCATATGATGCTAATACAGAGGGTATAGATCATAAGTTCTTTATAAATTAAATGAAGTTCACAGCCATTAATGAAAAATGGCATCTCATTATGTAAGGTTGTAGTTTTTCTGCTTCTTATAGTGGATGATTTGTCTTGATCATCGAAGTAGAGACTTCAAGTAGAAAAACTAGTGTATATGTTACATTGAACAGGACTACTGTGAATTTTGATCTAGTTAACTGAATATCGTAGATCTTAATTCACAAAAGCTTTAATAAGCTTAATTAATCTTAATCTTAAGCAGGTAATGAACTTACATTCATGCATTGTATCTTTTGAGTTATCACGGAGTGAGATCCAAATAAACTGTCAAAACCTCGATAACTTGGAGATATAATTTCATGGGTCATAGGTACATATATTTACAAGATGGAATCTAATAATTAATGTCCACCTAAGGTGTTTGCAGTAGTTGATCATTAGAATCTGTGGCCACAGTTTATTTAATAAATTATTTATTAAATAATAATATTTATTTGTAAATTTATTTACAAATATAAACATATTAAAAGTGATCATTAGAGCATTCAGTGACTTAGGGGAAAATAAGTAATTAAAGAGGCAAGATATTTTTTTCATGGCCTAACTTTAATTATGAACATCAATTAGAGGGTTAATTAAGTGATTATTATTGGTCTAAAGACCAAGCCCAATTTAATTTAATTTTTTTTAATTAAATGAGCTTTTACTTTAATAACATGGGTTACTAGAGTACAACCATTGGTTTTTAGTGGAATAGCCTGGACATAACTTAGAAGAATTGGTGTATTATGAGATGATAAGGACTAAGCCTTTTAAGTTGAAACTAGAAAGCCCATAGGTCTTGCAGTCTCTCTACTAACTCAAATCTTAAACTCTAATTTCCTAATCCTAATCAAATTCTAAATACCTAAGGGAGATTCCTATATATATGGGAGATATGGAGTAGAAAAGAACACCACAACCATACAGAGAAATATTCTTTTACGTATTCTTACGTGAAAAAAGAATTTAATTAATACCATTTTCTCAAATTTGGGTATTAGTGGTTTTAGAGATTAAGAAAGATCTACGCGCCCACACGTGTTGAGTTTGAAGATTGAGGATAGTAGAAAAGATTGCAGTCAGTCAATTCAAGATCTGCCATAGTAAGGAATTGAGGTAATCTTCTATCCCTATACATGTAATTATGAACAAGACAATCTGGCTTTCGCTGCATTTATTTTTATAAATAGAAAATTTTTATTTACCAACCAACAAAAATTATAAAGGTTGGTGAGGACAAGGATCTTTTTGCAATCACAAATGTAGAGCTGAAAAAATTCTTCCCAAGTAAAAAGGTATAACAATTCTTCAACCACTACTGATGTGTATTTCAACAACCATTTACTTTTCTTGTTTAAGGTTGCTTTCATGTTTACTTCAGATTGACAAAGTGACAGAGATGAGTTTATCTGCAAATCAAAAAGGACAGAATTAAAAAAGAAGAGACTTGTTTGGAAACTAGAAGGCTCTTCCTTTTTAAACGAAGAATCCAAGTTTTCGAGGGGCAGACTAGTGGATCTTGAAAAACTTGTTGTGGAACTTGCTCTTATGAAAATTCGCACTTTTGTTATAGATTTCGGTCATCTATCCTACAGCAGAGCGTTTGATGCTTAACGGTCGCAAAATGCTACATGAAATATTTGCAATTTTAGGCATTGTGCTTCATTGTATCTTAGTGACAACTAAGGCCACATAGAAATAAAGTGAAATGTTGCTTGCTTTGTGAATGTATAATAGAATTATCTTCAGTGGAACATGTTAACATATTTATTTTTATGTTAAAAAGAAAAAAATTATTATTTTGCAAAAATAAATCAAATTTTATTTCTTTGATATGAAAATAGGATGGAACTTCAACTACCTATCTGAATTTTGCTAGGTAGCAATTGGAAATGTTTTGTTCCACAGATGAAAGTTATTTTAGGGTTTTCTTTTGATTTTTGTTTTTTAAGTGAAGGGTAGTTTAGTTGAAGTGAACAAACCAAACAAGGCCATAATATTAGAATTTAGGTAATTTCTTGTCGTATCTAAACAAAAATAATTTGTTTGGGGTTAAATTTAGTCAACTTCAACAAGGCGGTCCCAAACAATTGAGAGTTTGTTGAGTAAAGAAAAATTTAAGTTGCTAGACTTGTTGATGTTAAGAGTGGAGTTTGGATTTTGAGTTAGGTGGTATTGGAACTAAAAATGGAACTGAGTGGTGAGTTTGTTCAGAATATGTTAAAGGCTGAACTACATGGGGACCTAAGAAACATAGAAAACACGATGTTAGGGCAATCGAAGATAGAATAGTTCACAACGACCCTTCGACGTTCAAGTAAGATAGCAGCTCATTGATGGATGTTCATTATGGTTTTTGCTCTAGAGAGAATATATAAAGTATTTCTTACTAGAGTTAGTATGCTTAGTTTAAAATTTGTTTAGTATGCTTAGTTTAAAATTTGTCTTTCTCTTATTCAAAATTAGAGATAAGTTTAAGCGTGGAAAGAGCTGGCTTGAAGAATTCACTTTAGGGATGACACTTGATTGGTGAGTCTTATAAAGGTATTTTGGTGGCATTGATCACAGATATTACAAATCAGCCCGTTAAACCATACAAGTTGAGGTTATAGCACATACATATACTTCTTCAATCATTGATACCCTAGATGTGTAGGGACATATATCTGTGAGTAATTTTAAACCTATGGTACATGCATATGAGTTTATGTCTATCAGTCAAATATAGCATATGTGTCATATATATACATGCGCAGTGGATGAGTGGAATACAAATTTCATAATGATAAACACAAGTAAACATTACATGTTATCTCATATATGTAAAATACTTTAAGATTGAGAAATAATACCTTATCAAGCCTTTGGTATATTGTTGAACCAGAGTACCCGCCTTGAAGCAATCCGTTAACAATTCTAATTCTTCAACACGGTGGACTTGAGAAAGCTAGAATAGTAACTTTTCTAGCAAAGGATTCAACTCTTGAATCCTTGTTTCTATCTTATAGTATAGGTGATCGAAAATATAAGGAAAATGGAAGAGGTGTTTTTGCTCTTAACACTTGAGAGAATTTTCTAACACTTAGCAAAATTCACTTTTCACACTACATTCACCCTTTGCACGAATTTTTAATGATTAATTGAACAACTAATTGCTCTTTCATTTGTTTATTATTTTCTTTTATTTTCTCACCTAATGGCATCCATTATGTTTGCCATTAGTATTTTTGTTTATTATTATCTTTCATTTTCTCACCTAATGGTATTTATTATGTTTGCCATTAGTTTTTGTTTATTATTATTTACAATAAACCAAATGAAAACAAAACAAAATAAAAAATTATTTAAATGAACTTAGCCTTAATCTAGGCCAAATGAGAAAACACTTTCTCATTATTAAAAAACATCTTAAGATTTACTATTAACAAATGCCACCTATTTATACTTATCTTATTATTTAATTAATATTAAACAAATAATTTAATCATATTAAATCATGGTAGAAACACATGCCAATTTAAATAAAAAATTAATTGTTTAATTTTAATTTAAATAATAATATCATATATTATTATTATTATTATTTTATTCAATGAACATTTTAATGGATAAACTAATGATATTATTTGTCCAACAAATAAGGTCATTTTGGTAATTTCTAAATCAAATAATAATTGGCCCACATGTGCTATGTGTCAACATTCCATTGGTCAACAACTAATTGTTAACTAATGATGTATTTAACTCTTAAGTCTTGACACGTGCACGACCGGAGGGAAACTGAAGAAAATGTGTGGTTTACTGAAATTTTCTAGATCAAACTATTCAATCTGGTACGTTGTCTCAGTGCACAACGAGTACACTTCATATTACGAGACTCCCTAGGCCCACTCCCGATTTGTTAAACAGAACTATTCTGTAAGGTCAAGATCGATGCCTCACACACACGTCACGGATATTACAAATCAGAGCAGTAGACCATACAAGTTGAGGTCACAGCGTATACGTATAATCTTTCCGCCAATCATATCTAGGAATAGCAAGGATATAGATCACTACTGTCAAATCCCTATGTGCTCATCCGTGAACTTATCTCCAGACATGTATCTTAATAAAATATATATGCAAACACTTTTACAATATTGTTTAGCCCTGTAGGAAACTCTTTTCCTAGGTTTGTTGCTTATGGCCATAAACTTTCTAAGATACAGTCTCTGAGCATCCGAATATATTAACTCATCCATGTGAGCTGACGGATTCCATATTTGTATACACCAGACTCCATAAGCATCGGACCACACCCAGCGACACCCAGCGGTCACACCAAGAAAGGTCTATGACATGTGTGAAACCAAATTATGATGGATCACTTACAAGCCCGCTGTAGTACTCAAGTCAAAGGACCACGTGTACCACTCAACTCGAGAGGATCTTCTATTGATGACTTTATGGGATGTTTATTGGGGTATTTGTTAAGTCTGTTCAGTATTCAGTCCTTACTAAACACCTGTATGCTATATGAACTTCCAATAAGTCCATAGTTAGCTAAGAGTAATCATCTAGACCATCTATGTATAGTATACACTGGTCTATGTAAAAGGATTCCACTAATAGACTTGCATCGGTGAATTAAGACCAAGAACATATAATTTGATAATAGACTCGCATAATAACATTTCTTAGCACCTATTGTAACTCTTGCAACTATGTTATTACTAATGTATTCTCAGGTTTTTGTACCATCACAGATAATATTATAACTTTTAGACTTCACTGATTAATATAACATGCTTAGCATTTATAATTTTCAGTGATGCTAACTCTTGGCATTAATCTAAACTTCTTTAGACCAAATTTGAACTCCTTCATATCATATAATACCTATAGCGTCACAAGTATTGAACCATTTAATAATAGTAATTAGTGATTTAACAAATAATGAACTGTATAAATATCACAAAATAAAATATTCATACAACAATGGGATGGCACGTGAACACAAATCCCAACAATCTCCCACTTGCTCTAGTGTCATTCATAGTGGTATCTTATACCCATAGACTCTACGTGTTTCTTAAACACCTTTGGAGTTAGGGCCTTAGTCAGTGGGTCTGCTATATTATTTATAGAGTCAACTCTACAAATTATTACATCTCCTCTAGCCAAGATTTCTCTAATTATGTGGTATTTCCTTTCTGTTATGATCTCTGGTGTGCTCTTGGCTCTTTTACTTGTGCAATAGCTCCATTGTTGTCGCAGAATAAATGGATAGGATCCATTAAGCTTGGGACAATCCCAAGCTCAACGATAAACTTGCGTATCCATACTGCTTCCTTTGCTACCTCAGAGGTTGCAATGTATTCCGCTTCAGTTGTTGAATCAGCGGTGGATCCCTATTTGGTGCTCTTCCAACTCATTGTAGCATCGTTGAGGATAAATATATATCTAGATGTAGACTTTCTATCATTTGGATCAGACTGAAAGTCTGATCCCAATAATCTCCCACTTGCTCTAGTGTCATTCATAGTGGTATCTTATACCTATAGACGCCACATGTTTCTTAAACACCTTTGGAGTTAAGGCCTTAGTTAGTGGGTCTGCTACAATATTTACAGAGTCAACTCTACAAATTATTACATCTCCTCTAGCCAAGATTTCTCTAATTATGTGGTATTTCCTCTCTGTTATGATTTCTTGTGTACTCTTGGCTCTTTTGCTTGTGCAATAGCTTCATTGTTGTCGCAGAATAAATGGATAGGATCCATTAAGCTTGGGAAAATCCCAAGCTCAATGACAAACTTGCGTTTCCACACTACTTTCTTTGCTACCTCAGAGGTTACAATGTATTCCGCTTCAGTTGTTGAATCAGCAGCGGATCCCTATTTCGTGCTCTTCTAACTCATTGCAGCATCGCTGAGGATAAATATATATTTAGATGTAGATTTTCTATCATTTGGATCAGACTGAAAGTCTGAATCTGTGTATCCCTTAACCTGTAAATCACTTTCTCCATAAATGAGAAACTTGTCCTTTGTACCCTTAAGGTATCTAAAGACATGTTTGACTGTTATCCAATGAGTGTCACCTGGATCAGATTGATATCAGCTAGTAACACTTACGGCTAGCCCGATGGGTACAACCATCAAACTTTAAAGGCCTATAAGGGATGAGATCTTGGGTTTAACATTGGTTGAGGGCATAGGTTACCTGGGAGGGGTGTGAGTGGTGCACCAGTTGATACTCTGGTGGACCTAATGTGTTAGGTGGGCTCTACACACTCTTACAAAAAGGTCGGTCTTTTTTGTAAGAGTGTATAGGACTCACCAACACCTTGATCCACCAGCTGGATGATGCCTCAGAGCCACTGGCATCCCAACACATAATTCTCACGTTACCTGCGCCCCTAAGGAATCGAACGCCCGCCCTTATCTTGTGGAGGCCTTATAGGCCTTTAGAGGTTCGTCCTTGTTCCACAATTCTCAAGTTACCTGCGCCCCTAAGGAATCTAACGTTCGTCCTTGTTCCACGATTCCTTAGGGGCGCAGGTAACGTGAGAATTATGTGTTGAGATGCCAGTGGCTCTGAGGCATCATCCAGCTGGTGGACCAAGGTGTTGGTGAGTCCCACACACTATTAGAATATCAATATTGTCAAATCCCCTAATCTATATGAGAAATGATTCGCCGATAAAACTGTATCGATGAAAATATATCACAAACATAATATTTATGAACATTCTTGCATAATGACATTTCCTAGCATCTTATTGCAACTCTTGTAACTATGTCATTACTAGTATACCCTCAAGTCTTTGTCCCATTATAAAAAGGGCTCTAACTCCTTGAATTTCACTGATTCTTATAACCTAGTAACTCTTAGCAGTTAATATTGTTAGTGTTGCTAATTCTTAGCCATGATCTAACCTCTTTTTGATCAGATCTGAACTCCTTCAAATCATACAATGTTTGTTGCATTACAAGCATTATACCATATAATTAATGTAATTAGTGATTTAATAAAATGTACATTGTATAGATATCAAATATTTATACAAACAAGAATGACATGTAAGCACAAACCCTAACAATCGCTCACTTGCTCTAGTGTCATTCATAGTGGTATGTAATACCTATAGACTTCACGTGTTTCTCAAACACCTTTAGAGTTAAGGCTTTAATAAGTGAGTTCACTATATTATTTACAGAATTTATTCTACAAATAATTACATCTCCTTTAATTAAGATCTCTCTAATTATGTAGTATTTTCTCTCTACATGCTTAGACTTTTGGTGTGCTCTTGACTCTTTGGCTTGTGTTATGATCCCATTATTGTCATAAAATAATAAGATAGGATCTTTCGAGCTTAGAACTATTCTGAACTTAGCGATAAACTTGTGAATCTATACTGCTTCTTTCGCTGCTTCTGAGGTGGTTATAAATTCTGTCTTTATGGTAGAATCCATGTGGACCCTTGCTTAGTGCACTTTTTACTAGGGTTAGCGCTTACGTGCTATCCCTGAATGTACATATACTTGTGTATTTATACAAGTGTACATTCCTATTAAATCGCTAATACCCATTTAAATGGTACTATGCAATGTAATGTTACAGACATTGTACGATCTGAAAGAGTTCAGATCAGATCTAAAGGAGTTTAGATAAGGGCTCATAGTTAGCCACGCTAAGAGATATAAATACTAAATGTTAGCATAGCTAAGTGCTAGCTAGTTATAATACTCAGTGAATATCAAAGAGTTAGAGCATTGTCTGTAATGGGACATAGACCTGGGATTATACTAGTAACTGAATAGTTACAAGAGTTGCAATCGGATGCCAGGAAATGTCAGTTGTACAAGTATGTTCTCAAATAATTATCCCTAATCTATTTATGCCAATACAAGTCTATCGATGGATACCTTTCATATAGATTAGCATATGTCGTACCTATAAGGTATAGATGGTTGTTCCTAGCCTACCGTGAGCTTAGAGCTCGTATTGGCATATGGGTATCCAAGTAGGACTAGATATAGGACAGACTCACGAGGGCCTCAAATAGACACCTAATGTAAGCCGTCAATGGAGGGTCCTCTCGAGTTGAGTAGTATACATGGTCCTTTGACCTGAGTGTCATGGTGGGCTTGCAAGTGATCCATTATACTTTAGTTTTACGCATGTCACAGACCTTTCATGGTGTGACCGCTGGGTATGATCCGATACTTATGAAGTCCGGTGCGTACATATATAGGATCTGTCAGCTCGCTAAGGAGTTAGATATCCAGATACTTCGAGACTATATCTTAGAAAGTCTTGTGGCTATAAGCATTAATCCCGAGAAAGAGCTTCTGATAGGGTGGAACAATATGGCAAATGAGTTTGTACATATTGTTTAGTGAGATACAAGTCTAGAGATAGGACATGGATGAGCACTTGGGGGATTTGACGGTGATAATCTATATCCCTGCATATCCAATATATCATGACGGAATAACTATATATATGCGTTGTAACCTCAGCTTGTATGGTTCAACGCACTGATTTGTATATTCGTGACGTGTGCATAGGGCAATGTTCACGGACTCATGGAATAGTTCCATTTGACGAATTAGGCGTGGACCTAGGGAGTCCCATAATATGAAGTGTACTCGTTGTGCACTGGGGCAGCGTGCCAGATTAAATTGTCTAATCCAGCAATATTCAGCACTATCACAGAAAAGCGTGCGTATATGTATTTAAGTGTTAAATACAATAATTAGTCAATAATTATTATTTACTAATTGTATAATGACACGTGGCGCATTGTGGACCCTCGGTTGAGTTTACCCAAGTGTAAAATTTAGTGGAACCCACTAGAGGGTATACTTAGTAACTATTCATGAGGGAAAAATAGTTGGCATCCATTTATGTTATTATTATTATATTATATTATATATTTATATATATATATATGAAATGAAATGTGTGTGTTTTGCCGAGAAATGGAGAAAGAGAGAAGAAATGAAAATGAAGCCGAAAAAGAAAAAAAATAGAAGAAAAATAAAATTGTTTCATTTTTCTCTTGATTCCAAAAGAAGCAATTATGAATTGCTTCAATCTCTATTTCCCTTTCTTTTAGAGAAAATGAAGAATACACACCACTTGTTATTTTGGGATTAAGAGTTATTCCCGTGCTGGATATGAGGCTACTGTTCTAACTTACCAAGTCCACCGAATTGGTGACTAGAACTACTGGCAAGTTGGTCTCCATGCGGACTTCGAGGATATATATGTATAACTTTACACATTCAAGTGATTTTTCAACACAACTAATATATTAATGTGATTAATATATTTTATTTATTGTGTTTATTGCATGTTTTAATGCTTTCGTCGCGTTAAATATGTATGTGATACGTATTTTAAGAAATAGACACAATTTCACATGCATACACCCACGTATATTAGATCCCCAACACAAATAGTATCAGAGCCATTTAGGATATATTTAGGTGTTGTTTGAGTGAATGGATGCAAAAGGCCTAGTGTAAATGACGTGTTTCAAGTGTTGAAACGGGTATGCCAAAAGGGGTGCACTGGGTGTTGTCGCGCCAGAGGACTGGAGCTGCAACGCTAAAGGGCTGGTGTCAAAGTGCTAGGGGTTCGACCTCCCAACGCTGTAGTGCTAAAGGTCTGACGCCACGATGCTGGGAGTTTATTCTTCCAGCGTTGAAGCGCTGGCGAACCTGCACTGGAGAGCTGAGTTTCTGGAATTTGTGCCCCAAAGGTGCAGCACGAGCGCCGTAGCGCTAGAGGTTCAACCTCCCAACGCTGCAGCGAGGTAAGTTGGAGCAGCGGCATTGGCGTTTGATCTCCCAGCGCTACAACGATATCATCAGGCGCCGCAGTGGTGTACTATTCACTTGACCATTAGCACATAAATAGTACTTTTTACTGTTCACAGCCATAGTATTTTAAAATTAGTTTTGCATGTGTAGGTTTATGAGATGTAGTGATAAAAGGTATTAGTCTACATTATAAATCGGGGTTTATGAGATGCAGTGATAAGAGTTATCAGTCTGCATTATAAACTAGGATTAATTTTTCTGTGTTGGTAACCACAATGAAAGTCCTACTGGTGGAGGTTAGTTGTGCTTACATAAAAAAATTAATTAATTGAGAATCACCCTCCCTATAAGAATAGAGACCTAGGATATAAACAAAAAAGAATCTCTCTTAATTAGATTGAAGAATATTAAATTATAAGATATTATTTTATTCTGATCCGTCTTGTCCATACGGTGTTAGACGAGTCACGTCGGCCTTTTTCCAATACTGCTACAGCGTGAGGAACTTGGTCGGTTGGGCTTGGACTATATCGGTTAAACTTGATATTAGGCAAATATATGCGAAAGTTTTACCCAATATTGCTATAGCGTGAAGGTAGTATCGGTAGCATATATTTGATCATTGACAAGTTAATTTAGAATACACTTACCCAATATTGCTACAGCGTGAGGATAAGGTATATTCAGGATTAAGTGGTAAAAGTTGCATGAGATGCAATTGACAAATGTTGTCTACCTGTTGAGTTTACAAAGGCCAATATTGCTACAGCGTGGGGCCCGAGTAAATTTCAATGGGATCTACTTCCCGCTGTATAATTTAAAAGAGTTTAAACTATCATCTTCCCGTTCATAAGATTGCCAAGATTTTGTAAAGTAGTGAGAGGGCGTTTTAAATCGAAAATATATAATTAGTATACCTATGATTTAAAATGTTCTATTAGCGATTTAATGACTATTTCGCTTACATCTCTCGTTATCTTGGCATGTCAAGAATAATGGCCACTACAAACCAGTTGGTGTGTATAGTTGATGCAATCTAACTTAAAGGTACTAGAAATTACTACGGCTAACAGATGCATCTCAGAAATGTTTTGGATTTAGAAAATCTTGAATTTTTTGTTAATCAGAGTTTACCATAAGGTACCTCTGATAACACCTCTCTAAGGGATATTCAATAAAAGGGGTATGACCCTCTTTGTTCAGGGTGCTTCATCTTCTACCCCAAGTATATCTGGTGAGACCAGATATGTGAGGAGAAGAAGATGAGGCAGATGCCCAGGATAACTCCTCAGAGGCAATATTTATCCAAATATCAACAAGAGAGCAGTGTAGATGAAAAGTGTTTCCACTACAATAAGGTTGGGTATTGGAAATCTCACATGTTTGTGTTTGACAAACATAGACATTTCTAGGGCATATGATGCCAGTTCAAGCTGGGTATGAAATACCGCATATCCCTCTCATATCTGCAATATGTTGCGGGGATTGAGAAATACCAGAATGCAACAGCTTATAGAAGTAATATTAAGAGTAAGAAATGGTGATTTCTTGTAAGTTCAATTTGTTGGGCAGCTTGACTTACTTCTCGTATGCAATATAATAGTTGTATTGTATAATTGATATAATATCCAAAACATCATCCGAAAAATTGTGTCCCTTCTTGTGTTTGACAGTGAAAGATATCATATAAATATTAAGAATTGTTCCTTATATTCATGTGATGTGAATGATATTTTATTAGCTGAATGTCAGTTAATAAATGGACATTTTATACAAACAGAAATGTCTGTAGATCGGAATCCTTAAATAATACAAAGCTGTGGCATATAAGTTTAGGGCATATAGGCATAAGATACCTATCCGTCTGGTTAAGGATGGTTAGATTCTTTATCTGACCATAAAGACTTAACAAGTTTATGAATAATGTATTCACAGAGATGACTAAACATACCAAAATGTACATCACATCCCTTCAATTATATTGAGGTACTGAGTACATTAATAGCAAATTTCGCATTTGTTTAAAGGAGAATGAGATTCTCACTCATTATAGTCCTTCGGTTAATCCACAACATAATGATGTTTTGGAAAGAAAGAATCAGGCTTTATTAGATATGGTTCGATTAATGGTGAGTGTTATCGATCTATAAATGTGAGTATCTGCTCCAAAGATAACTGCTTATTAAGTAGAGTTCCATCAGAAGCTGTTCCTTCTATTCCATATGAGATACAGAGAGAAAGGAAGCCAAATCCTAAATATGTTAAGACTTAGGGCTGTCCTGCTTACGTAAAAGTTACGTAGTAGGGTATCTTATTTTATAATAGTTACTCAACAGGATAAATTAGTACCCAAGAGGAACATGTATAGGTTTATTGTGTATCCTATAAATTCAATAGGATACTTATTCTATGAGTCAGAGAAGCGAAGTGTGTTCGTTTCTCGGTATACCACTATTCTAGAGAAAGAGTTTCTTATGAATCGTAAAAATTATAGAAGGATTGAACTTGGTGAAGTCAATGTAGAAATCAATGAACCAATGATGAGAACTCAGGCTCTGTTAAGCAGTGACCTTTTACCACACTTCTCTAAGTGGGTCGAAAAGGATTTCTAGGTCATATTTAGGTATAGTTGATGCTTAAAGGTCAACTTGGAGTTTTCTTGATAGAAGAAAATAATCTTTTAACCTATAGGGAGATGATGTTAGACATTACTTCAAGAAGCTGCAAAAAGCCATAAAAACAATATTGACTCTATGTATCAAAATCAAGTTTGGGACTTGGTAAAGCTACTCATGATAATTGTTCTCATTGGTTGTAAAAGGGTTTACAAAGAGGTAGTGAGAGCCAGATGGAAGGTAGAGACCTTCTAGGCCCTATATTGGTTCTAAAAAGGTAATATTCAGTGATCTGGGATCACTTAAGAGGAAACCTTTGGACTGGTTCTGATGCTACAGTTGATTAGAATGTTATTGGCTTTTGTACCATATTATGAGTTTGAGGTTTGGCAGATGGATATAAGGAAGGCATTCCAGAATGGATATCTCAAGTAAGAGATATTTATAGAATAGCCTGAAGGTTTTACGTCCAACCAGACTCTAGTCTAGTGTGCAAGCTAAAGAAATCCATTTATGGGCTTATATAAGCCTCTTGAAGCTGGAATCATTGTTTTGATCAGATAATCAGATTGTTTGGTTTCATAAAAAACAATGAGGAAACTTATGTGCATGAAAGATCTGTGGGAGCATGATACTCTTTGTTGATGACATATTGGTCATTAGGAATAATGTCAGTATGTTATAATCGATCAGAACTAATTCGTAAGAATTTCTCCATAAAGAATTTGGGAGAGCCTTTCTTTATACTCGGTATAAACCTTTATAGAGATAGAGCTAAGAAGCTGATAGGACTCTCCAAAATTAATTCACATCAATAACATCTTAAAAAGATATAGTTTTGTTAACTATGAAATAGTTAACATATCTTTTAGACCTGGTGTTCATCTTTCGAGCAAAGTTCTTTTCAGATGAAAGATGAGAAAGTTAGAGTCTGACACATCAGATACATTAGCTCTTGAGAGCTTGATGTATTTGAGACCTGATATCAGTTTGGCTGTAAGAGTTACGAGCCGAATTCAGTCTGATTCAGGTGACCACCATTTGATGGTAGTCAAACATATCCTAAGATACCTTAAAGGTATAAAGGATAAGTTTCTCAAATATAAGAAAGTGACTCACAAATGAGAAGATGCGATGAATCAGACTTCTAGTTTGACTTAGATGATAGAAAGTCTACATCTGGGAATATGCTCATTCTCATTAGTATTAGGTGAGTTGGAATTGCACCAAGCTGGATATCACTGCTAATTTATTTAAAACGCAGTGGAAGAGGCAGTGTGGATTCATAGGTTTATTGCTGAGCTTGAAAGAAGTTCTAAGACAAATAGATCATATCCCATAGTTTTGCAATAAAACTAAGCCGTTGAATAGGCCGAGATGCCAAAAGGACACCAGTACTCTAACTATGTTAAGAAGAGTTTCATATAACTAAAGAGATCTTTGTTTAGGGAGATGTGATTATTTATAGAAGTGTTCTATAAATAATTTAGCGGACTTACTTTATAAGGCCATGACTCTAAAAGTGTTTATGAAACACTTAGAGTTGATGCATATAAGATACCATCAGGAATAACACTAGAGCAAATGGGAGATAATTATTTTTTTTGTCATATTATGTGGGACCCACCAACTCCTTGGTCCATCAGCTGGATGACACCTCAGAGCCACTGGCGTACCCACACAACTAGCTCAGGTTACCTGCGCCCCCAAGGATTTGAACCCCCGCCCCCATCTTCATAGAGGCCTTATAAGCTTTTAGAGGTTTGTCATTGTACCCATCAAGCTGGCTAACCTGATGGGTACAAGGACAAACCTCTAAAGGCATATAAGGCCTTCATGGAGATGGGGGTAGGGGTTCGAATCATTGGGGGCGCAGGTAACCTGAGCTGGTTGTGTAGGTGTTGAGGTATCATCCAGTCGGTGGACTAAGAAGTTGGTAGGCCTTACATAATCTTACACTTCTAACTCACTGCAGTGCCATTGAGAGTAAACACATACCCAAATGTAGACATTTTATCATCTAAGCTAGACTAAAAGTTTGAATTCGTGTATCTTTTCACCTATAAATCACTATCTCCATAAATGATAAACCTATCTTTTTTATTCTTAAAGTATTTCAGAATATGTTTAACTGCCATCTAATGGTTGTCACTTAGATCAGACTGATACCGACTTATAACACTTACAGGCATACTGATGTCAGGTCTCTTGCACATGATAGCATACATCAAGCTTTCAACAGCTGATGCATATGGTATGTTAGACATTCTAACTCTTTCATCTTTCATCTGATGAGACATTCTTCTCGAAAGATGAACACAATGTCTGAAAGATACATTAATTGACTTACAATTAAAGAAATTATACCTTTCTAAAATGCTATCAATATACAATGATTGGGAGAGCGCTATTAGTTTCCTAACTCTATCTCTATAAAGTTTTATACTTAGTATATAGGAAGCCTTTCCCAGATCTTTCGTAGAGAAGTTCTTACTCAAATAGCTCTTAACAGATTATAACATACCGATATTATTTTCATTGATCAGTATGTCATCAACATAGAGCACTAAGAAGACTGTCATGCTCACACTAACCTTTTTATACACAAAGCTTTCTTTTCATTTTTTATGAAATCAGACCATTTGATTACCTTATCAAAATGATGATTCTAGCTTCTAGAGGCTTGCTTAAGTCTATAAATAGACTTCTTTAGCTTGCACACTAGACTAGAGGTTAGGCTGAATATAAAACCTTTAGGCTGTTCCATGTATATCTCTTCCTTGAGATATCCATTCAGGAACACTGTCTTTACATCTATCTACCATATCTCAAAGTTATAATATGCAGTAATAGCTAATGAAATTCGAATTAACTTTAACATCGCTACTGGTGTAAAGATTTTCTCATAATTGATCCCAGATTACTAAGCATAACCTTTTGCTACCAGTCAGACCTTGAAGGTCTCTACCTTTTCATCGGGCCCATGCTTCTTTTTATAAATTCATTTACAACCGATAGGAACTATTCCTTTAGGAAGGTCAACCAAGTCCCAGACTTGATTCTAATGCATAGAGTTAATTTCAAATTTCATGGCTACTTTCTATTTTCCCAAGTCGATATCTAACATAGCCTCTCTATAGGTCAAAAGATCATTTCTTTCATCTATAAAAACTCCAAGGGCAGCTTTAGGCATCTGACCATACCTAATAGGTGGCCTTGACATCCTTTTCGATCTATGTAGAGGGTGTGTTAAAGGTATTATGCTCATTTGAGCCTAAGTTTCCATCTTTGGTTCATTAACTTCCTGATTGACTTTATCATATTCAATCTTTCTACAATCTCCATGATCCATGAGAAACTGTTTCTTTAAGAAAGTGGCATTATGAGCAACGAACACATTTCGCTCCTCAAGATCATAGAACTGGTATCCCGTTGAATTCTTGGGATACCCAATGAACTGATACTTGTACTCACTGAGTGTAAGTTTATCTTACTGCTCAACTCTTATGTAAGCAAAACAGCCTTAAATATTAAAATATTTAAGACTCAATTTTCTTTCATTTAATTTCTCATACAGAGTGGTCGGAACAGCTTTGGATAAAACTCTATTCAATATGTGAGCAACAGTTTCTAGAGCATAACCCCACAGGTATTTTGGGAGATTGATAATGTCCGGGATCTAATACATGTGGGTGTATGCATGTGCAATTGTGTCTATTACCTAAAATACGTATCAAATATGAATTTAACGCGATAGAAGCGTAAATTATATGATAAACACAATAAATAAAATATATTAATCACATTAATGTATTAGTAGGGTAGAGAACTCACCTCAACGTGTAACGTTATACACGTATTTCTTCTGAGTCCGCATAAAGACCAACTTATGAGCAGTTCTAGTCACTAACACGATAGGTTTAGTGAGCTAGAATAGCAGCCCTATATCTAGTTAGGGATTAACTCTTAATCTCTAAAATGGTCGGGTGTATGTTTTCATCCTTTTCTCCAAAAGGATAACAAATGGAGAATTTGAAACAATACATAATTGCTTCTAATAGAATCAAAGGAAAAAATGAAACAATTTCATTTTTCCCTTTTTTTTTCTTCTCCGATTCCATTTTTTTCTCTCTCTTTTTCTCCATTTCCATTTCTCTTCTCATTCTCTCGGCCAAAACACAACACACACACTTCACTTTTTCAATCTCTCTCTTTATATATATATATATAATAAAATATTAATATAATATAATATATAATAATAAAAAATTACATAATGGGTGCCAACTATTTGGCACCCAAAAATAAAATATTATTATATATTATAAAATAATATAATATAATAATATATTATAATATATAATAAAAATATATTTTGATTATTTAACAATTAAATAATTAAAGTATGAAATGATCATTTTGCTCTTTATGAATAGTTACCAAGTATACTCTTTAGTGGGTCCTATCAAATTTCACATTAGATAAACTCAACCAAGGGTTTACAATGTGTCACGTGTCATTATACATTTAACAAATAACAATTATTGACTAATTATTGTATTTAACACTTAAATACAGACACGCACGCATTCCCGTAGTAGTACTGGATATTGCTAGATTCAAGACTTTAATCCGACACGCTGCCCCAGTGCACAACGAGTACACTCCATATCGCGGGACTCACTAGGTCCTACACCCAATTCGTCAAATGGAACTATTTCATGAGTCCGTGAGCAATGCCCCACACACACGTCACAGATATTATAAATCAGCACGTTGAACCATACAAGTTGAGGTTACAATGCATATGTATAGTCCTTCCGTCATGATATACTAGATGTGCAGGGATATAGATTATCACTATCAAATCTCATAGTGCTCATCCATGTCTTATCTCCAGACTAGTATCTCACTGAACAATATGTGCAAACTCCTTTGTCATATTGTTCTACCCTGACGGAACTCTTTCCCGGGATTAATACTTATGGCTACAAGATTTTTTGAGATACAGTTTCGAAGCATCTGGATATCAAACTCCTTATGCGAGCTGACGGATCCCATATCTATACACACCAGACTCCATAAACATCGAACCATACCCAACGACACCCAGCGGTCACACTTTGATTATTTAATTATTAAATAATCAAAACATCTCTTTATTATATATTATAATATATTATTATATTATATTATAATATATAATAATATTTTATTTTTGGGTGCCAAATAGTTGGCACCCATTATGTAATTTATTATTATTATTATATATTATATTATATTAATATTTTATTATACATATATAAATAGAGAGAGATTGAAAAAGGGAAGTGTGTGTGTTGTGTTTTGGCTGAGAGAATGAGAAGAGAAATGGAAATGGAGAAAAAGAGAGAGAAGAAAATGGAATTGAGAAGAGAAGAAAAAAAAAGGAAAAAATAGAATTGTTTCATTTTTTCTTATGATTCCATTAGAAGCAGTTGTGTATTACTTCAAATTCTCCATTTTTTGTACTTTTGGATAAAATGATGAAAACACACACCCGACCATTTTGGGGATTAAGAGTTAATTCCATGCTGGATATAGAGCTGTTGTTCTAGCTTACCAAGCCCACTGTGTTGGTGACTAGAACTGCCCACGAGTTAGTCTCCATGCGGACTCTGAGAAAATACGTGTATAACGTTACACATTGAGGTGAGTTCTTTTCCCTACTAATATATTAATGTGATTAATATATTTTACTTATTGTGTTTATTGTATAATTTACGCTTTCACCGCGTTAAATTTGTATTTGATACGTATTTTAGGCAATAGACACAATTGACATACATATACCCACATGTATTAGATCCCCGAAAAAAATAGTATCAGAGCCAATAATTCGAGAACATACTTGCGTAATTTGCATTTTCTGGCACCCAATTGTAACTCTTGCAACTATACAGTTACTAGTATATTCCCAGGTCTATGTCCCATTACAGATAAGGCTCCAACTCTTGGATGTGCTGAGTATCATAACCAGGTAACACTTAGCTGTGCTAACATTTAACATTTATATCTCTCAGCGTGGCTAACTGTAGGCCCTTATCTGAACTCCTTCAGATCGTACAATGTCTATAACGTTACATTGCATAGTACCATATTAATTGGTATTAGCGATTTAATGAGAATGTACACTTGTACAAATACATAAGTATATGTACACTCAGGGATGGCATGTAAGCACCAACCCTAATAGAGAAAGCTCATCATTGATCAAACTATATCTAATAAAGTCTGATTCCTCATCTCTGAAACATTATTGTGTTGCAAAGTACCTGGAGGATTATATTGAGTGAGAATCTCATTCTCCTTTAAATAATCTAAGAATTCACTGTCCATGTACTTACCGCCTCGATCTGATCGAAGGCACTTTATGTACATTCCAATTTATTTCTCCACTTTAAGTTGGAACTCTTTGAACTTTTCAAAGGTTTCTCACTTGTGTTTCATAAGAAACACATACCTATATCATGACAAATCATTAATAAAAGTTGCAAAGTATCAAAAGTCATCGATTGTAGTATGATTCATTGGACTGCATACATTACTATGTACCAATTCCAATAAGTCAAAGACAGTGTCCAATATTTGTAAATGGGGATTTGGTCATCTTCCCTTAAATACAAGATTCATAAACTAAATAAGATTTTATGATCAGATCAGGTATCCGACCATCCTTAACCAAACGAGTTAAGCGTTTCACACTTATGTGACCTAATCTCATATGCCATAATTTCGTATCATTTAAAGTTTCCAATCTTCGTTTATTACTAGAATGGCTTGAACATTCATGACGTTTCTTATTGTATCAAAAATGCAATGCCCATTATTAAATGACATTCAGTTAACAAAACATCATTTACATCATATAAACATAAGGAACAGTTCCTAATATAGATATGATAACTTTGATTGTCAAGTACAGGAAGGGATACAATCTATCTAATGATGTAAGGCACATAATAACAATTATATAATACAATTGTTCTATTACAAAAGAGAAGTAAATTAAAATGCCAAATAACTTGGACCTATAAGAAATTACCATTTCTTACTCGAAGCATTACCTGTCCAGGCTGTAGCAATCAAACTTCTCTAAAACCCTATAATATATTGCAGATGTAAAAAAGAGCATACGGTATCTAATACCTAGCTAGAACATGCATTAAATGCTATAGAAATGTCAATAATAATCAAGCACGTACCTAATGGAGTCTTCTTCCCCATGGGTGCATTGTCAATTGCTTGAAATTATATTTTACTAAGTAGCACTCATAAAATTGCACTTCTTGGATTAAAGGGTTACAATTTTTTTTTGTTATCAAAATGTGCTCCGTCAATTGTCCTAGGCACTTTGTCATAGCCTGTTGATGCCCCTTTCATCTCAACATGATGAAAAGGGAAAATAAAATCACTGTTATGTAAAATAGCAGCCATGAAACATTTTCCCTTTTCACTTAATCAGTTGTGGCATGCATGTGTTGGAATGGTATGAGTAAACGTATATTTTACAGGCCTCTCTATTTTATCATTATGAATGCATCATAATCATAACACTTTGTTGGCTTTTTATAATCCTGAAAATTTTATAAAAGTAAAATTAGGTGTCACACCAGTTTCAAAGATACTTATTAAGGCTTTTGCTGATGTAAGTGTTATTGGCAGTAGAAGATCAATAGAAATATTTAAGCTGCATAATTTGCTCTTTAATGTGATTTACTTTTCAGAGATGGATTTTTATAATCCCGGCAAATTTTATAAAATTAGAGATGGGCATCACACAAGTTTCAAAGATACTTAGTAAGGTTTTTGCTCATGTGAGTGTTAAAATTGGCAGTAGAAGATCAATAAAAGTATTTTAGCTGCATAATTTGCTCTTTAACGTGATTTACTTTTCAGAGTGTAAACTATTATTTATCAATTTCAGAATAAGAGGACGAATTTTACAGTTGGAAACGGTAACTCAATCAGAGGCCATGAGGAGGCGTTATCGTTATTTGAGTCATTTCTCTTTAACAACAACATTTCAGGTCCCAAGTTTTTTTTTATTGGTAAAAGAGCTGTTTTCCTTGTGGTATGCTTATTTTTTCTTATCTTTTTGCCTTTCAATTTTCAGCTTTGTGAGATTGATTTGACTGAGGTGCTTTGTCCTGATGCCCTGTCTCCCTTCATAGATGAAATCAGGAAGCGTGAGAAGTAGAGGAAGAAACTTGCCAGGAAGGTATCTTGTTCTTGTTCTTTTGACAGGAAGCAATTAAAAGAAGATATGGGGTAGTATTAACTTTTTACAGTTTGTTTAATTTATTTCATAGGAATAAGCTAATCAAAGTTTATCAGGCATCTTGGAGTTACATTGTTAATATGTAAAGCAGTATTTTTCTTGTCATCACAAGATCTACAAAGCTGTTTCACATGAGAAGTTAAAATCGAAGTGTGGCCACTAAAAACTTGAAGGATGTTTGGTACATCCTAAAATAAGTGCACTGAAAAAGTGCTGTTAGATTTTTATGTGACTACCAATGATTTTTTTCTTTTTCGTCCAAGTTTCTCATTTAAAAAATGTAACACAAATTAGTTTATGCCTCTAGAGTTTAGTCATACATTGTTCTTATTTCTAGGACCGGAAGGAGAAATTGAAGGCAGAAGCTGCTCTAGTGCAAACTGTACCCATGGCATCCAGCTTTGGACAGTCCTCTTACAATGACTCCTTCACTTTCTCTATGCATGATTTTGAAGGTAATACTGTGCTCTGTCTAGATAATGATCAAGGTATTAGTAAAAACAGAATTCTTAGGGTGATATCCAATGATTCTATTTTCATTTTTTTTCGAAATCTCTTGTGAATCATTAAAATGTACTAATTAGGTTTTTACTGAGGGCTTCTTTGAGTTCATTCTCTGAAATGAAATTTAATGTGGCATGCCTGCAAGTAGATTTATCTAACTTGTATGCTTTTTTATGCATTTTACTTGGTATTTTAATTAGGTTTATCTGATTTTCTAATAATTTTGTGATTTAGTTATTTATTAGAAGATCATAGTTCAAATCTAAAATTTTTAGATCCTGCTGCGTATGTTAAGATTTGTCATTTCTTCCCCTTCTAGTCCAAGTTTTCAAATGTATAGTTGTTTTTTGGTTTATGTAATAACAAAATTTCATTGGCCTATTTGTTTTTATTATATTTATTCATGTTCAGCTCTAGGAAGTCCTCCTGTGATATCATCTAACCCTCCAAATGTCTGGAAGCGGAAACTGTTCTCAAGCGTTACAAGGCTAGGTTTCGCTGCTGGGCATGATTCACCAGCCTTGAAAAATGAGGAAACGATGCATAACAATGAACTGTCAAATGGTTCTTCTGGTGTAAATGGTAATTCTCTGATGGGTAATTTAGATAACAAGGTTGAATCTCCTTGAATTTGATGCATGTGCAATTACACTTTCACTTAAGCTAAAGAATGAATGGCCAGCCTGTGGTAGCATTAGATTGGCATTTCTCTGATTGTATTGCGACTTTTATAAATTTGTGCCTGGATCCTGTGCTGCATTGACACAGTTTTTTCTTCTGTAGTTTCAAGGAATTCAGGCACACAATCGTTTGCCAATATAATGTCTAAAGAAAAATCTACTGAAGGTTTGGAGGCACAGAAGATGGATGAGGTGGGAAAGAAGGGAAAGAAACCAAGTCGAGTCCTCTTGTCAACAGCTGGTGGTCGGCGGCGATATTAAAATGTCAGTGTACCACTGCACTCAGCTGTGTTTGGCTTCTGTATTCAGAGATTAATTTTTGAAAACTGTATTATGTTTGAATTCGAAGTATGAGTACCCGTAGATGATACAAAGAAATAAATTCTCTTCATAATGTACATCTGGCCCGCGGGGACTTTTTTGTAATAGACAAGAGATTCACCCATTGGACTGAGTTTTCAGCCACTGTTGGTTGGCCAAATTTGTTTACTTAAAAAACCTTTTTTCAAGGAACATGTTATTTTGAAAAATGTTGATTTGTGTGTTTAATTAAATCTCTGTATTCAGAGCATTGTACATGTAAAAGGTTTCGTATAAAAATGCTAATGTTGCTATTGACATAATAGTGTACTTGGGAGAGCAGATATTCAGACTAAAGTATCTTCTTCTGTCGGGCTCCTGCATGCAATTTTGCAGACCTTGTTAATCGTCGAACACTTATTTTTATAGCAATTATTTCACGATTTAGGATGATGTAAGACAAGAGCGGGCGCCTTTTGCCCGGTGGTATCCGCATTTGGAATAGGTGATATAATATACCTTTTGTTGTGGATATTAAGTCATGTATTTTAATTTAATATTTTTATGGTATCAATTAAGTTATAATTTTGATATTTTTTTTATTTTATATACAGTAAAAAATTATAATTTATACCATAAATAAGAATACATAAGATTAACACACTAATAAAGATAAAAATAAATTAATTAATTAACAAGACACAAAATATACGTGGTTCGGCCCAAAATTACTTATGTTCGTGAATGATCCATAATCCAACTTCTTATTATTGATATAAATCACTAAGTATCTTCTTACATCATCAATGATTCCATAAGACCCCTTAGTATTTTTCATAGAGACCTCTAAGTATCTATCATTGATCACCATTACTCCCTAAGACCTTTTAGTATCTCCTCATAAGAGATTTTTATAAGGAATATAAGAATAGTCCGAGCATCTAAACTAAAAGAATCTATGATGTTTCTTTTATTCACTTATGAACCTAAAGAAAACACTCCCCAAATATTACACTGCACCACGCAGTTAGTGCCTACCTAACTCCTGAATTCTCTCTTATGGTTACATCTTGAAACCTTAGATGCTTAATCTGAACCTTGTGTTTAGAAAGGTTTATATAATAAATAAAACACCCTTAAAAACTCTAAACCTAGTTAGAATAAGAATCCTTACTTGTAAAAATTCTAATCCTACTCAAAGAAGTCAATTGAGTCAAAACAGAAAATATCCTAAAGTTGTCGTGTAAATAGTACCCACGCGTGAACAGTATCACCGTAAACAGTACTGCAATGAACAGTATTCACTGCCGCGCGCAATAGTGTGCCGCATAAATAGTACTCATTCTTTTTGCTTTTCGTTTTGCTGCGCCTTTGTATACCTAATATGTATTTGATTTTATAATAACTCTACCATTAATATTCATCTTAATTTTTATCCATACAAAATTGTTGAATTACTAATTTTCAATACCCTCATTTTTAATAACAATAATATTGTATATTGTGGCAACTTTAGGGTGCATGTACTGCAAATGCTTGTTTGGGGTGTTTCCAATGCTTTCTTCAATGAATACAAAATTCAATATTAAATTAAATTAAAAGGTAATGTATTTTTAACTTGGATCAAATCAATCATAATTAATTTTATTGAATGTGGGATTCTTTAAAATTAAATTTGTGATACAAATTTTTATTTACTGATCTTAGATAATTAAAAAGTGTTAATTTAAGTTAAAAATAAGTATTGAAGTGTAGGTTTAAAGTCAAATTTTATATTTAATTTTGCCTATTGTATATCATTAAATTATATAAAATTAATGGATGAAAACTTATATGAAAAAGATTACATTTAAAAATTCAAGTTGTGAGAATCCCACATAATTTACATTTGATATTAAGTTACATTTGACGCCACAATTTTAGATAATGTAGAAACGGCTGCGTTTGGGCACGTAAACATAGTAAAGAAAAGAATCGGCGATCACATGACATCACATTCACATCACCGGTTCGCCGTGGCGTTTCTCATTAACTTCTGCTAGTCCTCGCACGGCAATAGCAGTAGGCGACCAACGATTCTACATTTAGTTTGCTTTGCTACAATTTTCGGTCTTCTAGTTTCGCTCTTCAGTCCTCTTCCTTAACAGGTACATTCCATTTTTAACTGCACTTAAAATCTTCGCCAATTAAACCCCAACTTCTGAAATCTTTTATTTCAGCCAATTGAAATTCAGATCTCAACGGAGAACAAATTCGTGTTTTGTCTGATTTTCAGCTCAATCAACGTTCAGCAATGCGTGGTTCGTATTTTATCATTTCTTTACTTGTAGATCTGATTTGCTACTTATTAAAGTTAGAGTTTCATTGTAGTCAATTGGCAAAAATTTTACATTTGCTTGAGTTTGTGATATTGAGATTGATGTTGAGTATTTACGTCTTCTCCTAGTTCAATTTTAATTTTTTTGTGCTTCTTTTTGTTTCTATTTTTACTTCTAACTTTTGAGTGATTCGCTGGTGTGCTACATTTGTGCTTGGGATGCAGGCAAACAGAGGGCTTGGACTCACAGCTCAGATAATTGATCATTGTACATTGACCTGAAGGCACCAATAGCACTTAGGTATGCTTCATCTTTCTCTCTCTGCATAGTTCATTTTTCAATTTGTTTTATTAAGACACTAAATGATAATTGTTTTTTTATTATTTACAATTGCAGTTCAATGTGCAATTCAAAATTTACGAGCCATTGGAATACAAGTATGATGTTTGCAAGGCAATTCTGTTGTGGGAACGGGTTGATATTTGCTTTTTGCCATTTTAGGTGGTTGTTCTTTAGGCAGATGTTATGTGCTCATTATGTCTTTGGAAACGTAGTATCGTAACATGACCACTGTGTTGACAAGAGAATATCTAGACTCAAGTTCGGATGGGTGGTTGGAGTATGCAGCAAAAAGAATAGCACAATTGTATGATGTTGAACTTATTCTGTCTTTTGTTTTATTTCTGTCATTTTTTGTTGGGTGGGCCCCTTACTATAGAAAGGCTAACGCGCCTTATATTATCTAATTAGAAAAGTAACCGCAAATTGGTTAATCCGTTGCTTCTTGCTCCAATTTAGGAGTAGGGGCTCTAGAGCCTTTTCTGCAGGTTGTCATACTAGTTATAGCGCGTTAGCGCTTTATTAATTGAATACAAGATAAAAGGGACTCTATCACGATGTTATGAATCTATAACTTAATAAGTATATTAGGTGTAATACTTAATATTAGGTATAAGTATATTATGATCAATATTTTTTATTATTTTTATTAATTTTTATTATCTTTTATTATTAAAAAATAATATTCATTAGGGATAAAATAACTAACCCATATTTATGAACATGGGGTGTCATTTTTTATAAAAATATGCCTATAAATAAAACATTTGGTTAGATCCTTAAATCATTCAATCTTATTAAATAAGCACATATGCCATTAGTGGAGATTGGAAATATTTATAAGAGCTTAATCATCTTTCTAAATTGTTAAAAAATGACTTCAATGGCAAGAGGTATGTTTAATCCATTTTTTAAATTTCACATTGATCTATATACTTTTAAAATTGTTTCAAGTATGTTTAGATCACCTTAAGCTAGTCTATCAGTTGGTATCAGAGCCATAGTTGCTTTTATTTTAAATGATATGCAATCTAAAAAATTTATAAGTTATGGTCGAATTTTATTTTGATCAAAACTCATTATTTTGACGTTGTATGAAGTAAAATGATATTATAAATCATTAGAAAATTAAATTTTGAACATTTTGCAATTTGAAACGTCGAACTCGGAGCTAAAATGAGGGAGATATAATAAAAATAATTAAACAGGTCAAATACAGGTCGCGGGTTTGCAACCAAGTCAAAGACTTGGCGTGAGGTTGAAGATGATTGATTAATTTCATTAAGTCCCTTCATCTTTTGTAAATTATATTTTGACCCAAAAACTTATAAATATTTATCATTAGACCCTTAAAGTATTAAATAATTTTAGTTTGGTTCCTATAGAATTTATTGATTTCAATTTGACCCTTATAGTATACAATATTTTTTAATATGCCCCTACAAATTTGGTTAATTGCAATTAGTTTTTATAAATTTTGATAATTATATTTTGGCTATAATACTTTAATAGTTTTACATATAGACCCAATAAACTTGAATATTTTAGGTTAAACTCTAAAAATTTATGTATAATTTTAATTTGACTATAAAGTTTTATAAAATGTATAATAACTCCCTATATTACTCAATTTTAGTATCTTTATGTATTACTTTTATATTTAATTTTGCAAGTATCATTCTAGTTATGTATTAATACATGCAAATTTTGTATGAATAATTCATAAATTTGGCATATTATAAAGATCAATTTATGAATTAAAATTTTGAATATTTATGGGCTTAAATTAGGTTGATTTTTGTATGCATAGCTTATTGTTTCATTATGCATATAATTTGAGTAGTACATAAATTGAAATTATGTTCATATTTATAAATAATGCTTATTTTTGCATTTATTTTATATGAGCAATTGTGAATAAAATTAAATGTCTAGTGATCTATATAATTTTAATTAATTAAGAAGTAGCCACAGCATTCTTAATTATACAAAATTATATATTTTGGATCACATATAGAAAATAACATTAATTGTGATTAATCATATTAAGTGTAGTAGATTTATCCTACATAAATTTTTATTACATTTGTATTATTAATTATGATGAATATCAAATTATATTTCTTAATTTACCCACAAGAATTAGAAAAAAGAACATAATTTGATAGTTTTTATCATAAAAATAAATGGATCTAATTGAATTAGAACTTTAGTCCACATGCAAGTTTTGTCACTAGATTCATAATTTTTATAACATAATTTACATTGGTAAAATATGATATATGTTTATTAGTCTTAATATTTAATTATAAGCATATTTGTTTAATTTTTATACAATTATGCAAACTATGATTTTTTTTTATATTAAGTGTGATATTCCTGAACTTACGGGTGATAATTATAAAATTTGAAATGAGAGAATTCTTCTCCATTTAGGGTGGATGGATATTGATTATGCTATTAGGAAAGACGAACCATCTATTACTACTACTAACACTAGAAAAGTTTTTGCTCTTTATGAATTATGAGAGCAATCTAATCGTCTCAGTGTAATATTTATAAAGACCAAGATCTCTGCTAGTATTCGTGGTTCAGTCGATCAGCATAACAATGTTCAAGCTTTACTAGAGGCTATTGATGAACAATTTGATAATTCAGTTAAGGCACTTGCCAACACCCTAATTATAAAAGTTTTCATCCTTAAGTCTCACCGATGTAAGAGGTGTGCGTAAGCACATCATGCAAATGAGGGACATTGCAGCTCAATTGAAAATACTTGAGGTTAAGATGTTTGATTCTTTTCTTATGCATTATATATTAAACACCCTTCCACAATAATATGGACCCTTCAAAATATCCTACAAAACCTATAAAGATAAATGGTCAATAAATAAACTTTTGACCATGTGTGTTCAAGAGGAAGGGAGATTGATAATAGAATTAGGTGAAAGTGCGCTAATTGCAACACAAGGCAAGAACTAGAAACAAGCCAAACAGAAAGGGAAAAATAAAATTCCTCCCTAAACTGAAATAAAAAAGGAATTCAAGTGCTTCTTCTACAAAATGAAGAGACACATGAAGAAAGATTACCCCAAGTTTCAGAAATAACTTGAGAAGAAAGGTAATTCAATATCATTTATATGTTATGAATCTAATATGGCTGATGTTATATATAACACATGGTGAATTGATTTTAGTTCTACAATCCATATTTCAAATACCTTACAGGGTATGCAAATTCTAAGGAAGCCAATGGGTAGTGAATAGTATATCTATTCTAGAAACAAGATGCGTTCACATATGAAAGCTATTGGAACATGTAGTTTAATTTTAAGCAGTGGTTTTATTTTAAATTTAAAAAGACTTTTTATATTTCTAGTTTTTCTAAGAATTTAATTTCAGTTTCAAGACTTGTGCTTTTGGGTTACTCCTTTAACTTTTCAAAAACATCTTTCAATTTAGTTTTTGAATCTAATTGTGTTGGGAATGGTACATTGTCTGATGGTCTTTTCTCCATTAATTTACAAGATAATATTGTTTGCATACTATGCATGTTCACACTGGTACTAAATGATTGTTAAAAATAAAGATTCCTCTATGTTATAGCATTGCAGATTGGGATATATCTCCGTTGAAAGGATTAAAAGATTAGTAAATGATGTAGTACTTAGTGCTTTAAATTTTATTAATTTTGACACTTGTATAGACTGTGTTAAAAGAATGCAGACTAACAAATCCAAGAAAGGTGCCAAGAGGAGTACAAACATATTAGAGATCATACATTCTGATATTTGTAGTCATGATATGGACTCGTATGGTCCGAAATACTTCATCTCTTTTATAGATGATTACTCATGATATATATATATATATATATCTACTTACTTCATAATAAGAATGAATCACTGGATGCTTTCAATAATTTTAAAGTTGAAGTAGAGAAATAATGTGGAAGACAAATTAAAATCATCAACAGATAGAGATAGAGAATATTATGGTAAATATACTGAAGATGGACAAGCACTAAGTCCATTTGTGAAATTTCTTCAAGAACATGGGATAGTTTCCCAATTCACCATACCTGGTTCACCTGACCAGAATGATGTAGCATAAAGAAAAAATCTAACATTAATGAATATGGTGCGAAGTATGCTTAACAGCTCAAAGCTTCCTAAACACTTATGGATTGAAGCTCTTAAAATGGCAGTGTAAATATTGAATTGAGTTCCAACAAAGGTTATCCAAAAAACATCATTTGAATTATGGAAAGGTTAGAAATTGAGTTTGCATCATATACGCGTTTAGGGATGTCCGTCTGAAGTAAGAGTTTACAACCCGTAAAAAAAGAAACTAGACCTAAGGACCATTAGTGGGCATTTCATTGGATATGCCGAAAGGTCCAAAGGTTATAGATTTTATGGTCCATCTTATATCACTAGGATTATGGAATTATAAAATGTAAAGTTTCTTGAAAATGACTTGATCAATAGAAGTGATCAATCCTAGAATATTATTTCTGAGAAAGATCATATTAATCTTTAACCTTCCACCTCAAGTGATAGATTGATTATTATTAATAACACTCTTTAAGTTCAACCGGATGTTGTACAACCAATCACTGAAGATCTATAAACTACTGCTGATAACAATCCACTAGATCAAGTTGTTCAAGAATTTCAAGAAATTGTTAAACAACCAGTTAAACAACATATTCCTCAAGAAAATGTTAGTACAATGTTAAAGAGATCTACTAGAATAAAAAAATCAGCAATTCTTAGTAATTATGTTGTATATCTACAAAAATTGGACTATAATATTAGAGCAAAAAATGATCCTGAAACATTTTCACAAGTCATTAGTTGCAAAGAATCAAATTTATAGTTCAATACAATGAAAGAAGAGATGAATTTTATAACATCTAACAGAGTTTGGGATCTTGTTGAGTTGCCTGATGGTGCAAAAGCCATAGGATGTAAATGGGTCTTTAAAATAAAAAAGAATGATTAGGCAACATCGAGAGATTTAAAGTAAGACTTGTTGCTAAAGAATTCACTCAAAAAAAAAAAAATCGACTACAAGAAGATTTTCTCTCCTGTATCCAAGAAAGATTCTTTTTAAATTATTATGGCATTAGTTACTTTTTTGACTTAGAGTTGCAACAAATAGATGTGAAAACAACTTTTCTCAATAAAGATCTACAATAAGAGGTTTACATGAAACAACTAGAAGGATTTTCCTCTAGTAATAGTGAGCATTTGGTGTGCAAGCTAAAAAAGTCCATATATAAATTAAAATAAGCCTCCCGTCAATGGTATTTAAAGTTTCATAATGTTATCTCTTCATTTAGTTTCGTAGAAAATATCATAGATCAATGTATATACTAGAAGATCAGTAGGAGTAAAATTTGTTCTCTTATTCTATATGTGGATGATATTTTACTTGCAACCAATGATAAGGGTTTGCTACATAAGGTGAAACAATTTCTCTCTGAAAACTTTGATATGAAAGATATGAGTGATGCATCTTATGTCATTAACATTAAGATATATAGGGATAAATTACGAAATATTTTGGGTTTATCTCAAGAAACTTATATTAATAAAGTTTTTGAGAGATTTCGGATGAAAGATTATTCACCAAGTATAGCTCTTATTGTGAAGGGTACAAGTTCAATTAGAACCAATGCTAAAAAAATGATCCTAAAAGGGAACAAATGAAAACTATTCCATATGCTTCTGTTGTCGAAAGCTTGATATATGCTCAAGTGTGCACAAGACTAACATTTCATTTGCAGTTAGAATATTAGAAAGATATCAAAGTAATGTAGGTCTTGACCATTGAAAAGCTGCAAATAAGGTAATGAGATACCTTCAAGTGACAAAGAACTACATGCTTATGTATAAATAAATTAAGAATCTGGAGGGGATTGGGTACTCCGATGTAGATTTTGCTGGCTGTGTTGATTCTAAAAAATCAACATTATGATACATTTTCATGTTTGTTGGTGGAGTTATATCTTGGAGGAGTGCAAAGCAGACTCTGACTGACATTTTCACTATAAAAGTTGAGTTTGTATCTTGTTTTAAGGCTACCTCACATGGTGTATGGATAAAGAGTTTTATATCTATGATTAGATTTGTGGATTCAATTTCTAGACCATTGAAGATATATTGTGACAATTCAACTGTAGTTTTTATGACTAAAAATAATAAAAGTGGTAGTCAAAGTAAACACATCGACATCAAGTATTTAGCCATATGAAAACGTGTAAAAGATAAAACAGTGATCATTGAACACGTTAACACTGAATTAATGATAACTGATCACTTGATAAAAAGCATGCCCCTATTAAGTTTAAGGATCATGTAGAAAATATGAAACTTGGTTCCTTTATGTAATTTTTGTCATAAGACAAATGTTATGAAATTCTATTTAAGTTATGATATTTTCTCATATTTGATTATTAATTATGTACATATTCATTTGAGAAATATCATTAAGTTTGGACATTGAATAAACTTATGGTTTATTCATTAAGCAATATGAGCAAGTATTAAGAGACATAATGCATTATAATACATAGAAGATAATATTCATTTTTAGAGGACCTATCACTATGATCCGTGTATTTTGTTTCCTACTATAGTGAATAATGAAATATATTGGCCAAGTGGGAGAACGATAAGTGTATTAGGTGCAATACTTAATATTAAGTATAAACACATTATGGCCAACATCTTTTATCATTCCTACTTACCTTTATTATCTTTCATTATTCAAAGATAATGCTCAGTAAAACAACTAACTCATATTCATGAACATGGGGTGACATTTTTGATGGAAAAATGTCTATAAATAGAACACTTGGTTAGGTCCCCAAATTATCCAATCTTATTCAAGACACAGATATGCCATAGTGGAGATTGGGAAAGTTTAGAAAAGTTTAATCATCTCTCCAGATTGTTGAAAATGACTTCAATGGCAGAAGATATGTTTAATCCGTTTTGTAAATTCTGCATTGATCTATATGCTTTTAAAGTTACTTCAAGCATGTTTAGATCACCTTAAGTTAATCTATCACAACTCTCTTTACTGAAAGATGTTGACTAGTACATTTGTTACTTTTATTTGCTTACTTGTAGGGGAGCTGATAAATGTTATAATCGGACTCTTTGTGAAGAACACCTTAATTTGATTTTACCAGCAAAGCCTCCAAAGCACCCCAAGCAATTTCACAAATGTGTAGTTGTTGGAAACTCGAGATCTCTTGAAGACAAAGTTTAGGGAAGAGATTGATGGTCATAATGCTGTTATTCAAGATAACAAGGCTCTAGTCAATCAGGTAAACTAGCAATTCTAAAGCCCTTTGTTTTCTTTACATCATCATGATGCTGTTATTCAAGATAACAAGGCTCCAGTCAATCAAGTAAACTAGCAATTCAAGATAACTTCCAATACCTTTGTTATCAACAAAATTCTCTCAAAAAAAATGGAAACTTAAGAAATGTTTAATATGCACTTTTTTCTTATTATGGTAGAAAATCCAATTGATAAAAATGTTAATTTCACATTAATTTTTAAGAATAAAATATTAATATTTTCATATATAATATTGTTAGAAATTTTTCACCTAACACATGAATAAAAAAATGTAAAGAAAAGAGAAATTAAACCTATCTTTTCATCTAATTTTCAATTTTTCATAAACTTTTCACAAAAAATAGAAAACTTACAGAAGATTTAATCACAAATCAAGAATTTGTGATTTTCTTTCTAATAACAATCAAGATATTTTTTTTTTTGCTTTTTTTCTTTTATTAGGGGTCAAATTATCATTCTATCAATTACCATTCGTCAAAATGGCACCACTTCACTACAAGCAAAAATCATCTGAATTCTCAATAGAATTCTCGACCAACCATTTGTCGCTTTTTGTTATTAAAAACTATGTATGTAATTTTTGCATATAAGATTTTTTTTAGAAAGAAAAAATGAAAACTAAATGAAAATATAGATTTAACTTTCTCTTTTATTTATATTATTTTCATGTCCTTTATTGTGTGACAAATTTTTAACAATATTAAAATTTTATTCTTAAAAATTAATATGAAATTGATATTTTGTCAATTAGGTTTCCCGCCACAATATAGAAGGGTATATTAGACTTTTTATTAAATTTCTATTTGTTTTAGCAAAATTTTATTAACAGCAAGGTATTAAAAGTTATTGAATACCTAAGGGTTTAGATTTTAAGACTTACCTTAGTGTCACGCCCCAAATATTCTCAAGCAATTACTAGAACATTTGGCGCGTGACAAGACCACCAAGAGAGTATTTGGCCCATTATGTGTTACATGGGCTTGAGTTTCTAGAAGGCTTAATTGACTTGGGTTAAGGCCACATTTGTGTGATAGGTGAGAGAGTATTTTAGAGATGACATATTCCTTGTGATATTCCCGTGGTAGGTGGCATCTTTAGAATATTCCTTTGTATATTCTCCTCTTTAGATGTGGACCGTTAGATTAGATGAATTCTAGCCGTCCATTGTATATAGCTTTGGCTACAAATAGATAGAGCTCTCATTTGAACAAACCATCCTCCAAACACTCAAGAGTTGTATTTCTATAGTTTTGTAATCTATCTTTAGTAATAATATACGAGAGTATTCTCTCAAACACTTAGTGTGCTTCTTCTTCATCTCTTTCTTTGGTTAATTGGTCTTGTAGGCTGTTTAGCACTTGAAAAGTGTCTAAGACCACGCAGGTTCGATAAATAGTCTGTGACAAGTGGTATCAGAGCGGGTTCAAAGAAGATGGTGAAGGAAGTTGCTGGATCATCCAAGATTACTAAAGGGAAGGGTAAAGACCCAAAAGCTAAGAGACATGAGAGTGTTTCAGCAGAAAAGTTCATTGATCCGAACCATGAACTAGGGAACATGGTTATGAAGCTCGGTGGTGCTATGAGCAAGGTGACGGATCGCCTTAGAGAGTTGGAAGAGCAAGTCGAGAATCTCGAGGTAGGCCTCGATACTCAAAGAGACGAGCTGCGCTCCCTCATCGAAAGCTCAATTGATGAGCATGCTGACAAGCAATGGGACTGGATCAAGGCTTTTCAAGAGAAGGTCTATAACACTATGGAAAAAGTTCAAGCCCAAGTGGAAGAGCTGCGTAAAGGGTTTGAAGCTGTCAAGGAGGACGTGGTGCTGTGCAAGCGAGCGGTCGCTAATGACGTAGCTACTCAAAGTGCGGTGGCTGCACCAAGGGTTGAAGCCCCTAAATCGAAGAAGTTTAACGGCAGACGGGATACTAAAGAGCTTGACAACTTTTTTTGGCAAATGAAGAGGTATTTTGATGCTATGGGCGTGCGGAATGAACATAAGGTAAGTACCGCAACTTTGTACCTTTCCGATCATGTAATTCTGTAGTGGCGTAGGAAAAACGAGGAGATTTGCAAGGGTACCTGCACCATAAACACATGGAAAGAATTACAACAAGAGTTAAAGCGCTAATTCTATTTAGAGAATATGGCGCACGACGCTCGCAAGCAGTTGAAGGAGTTGAAAACGAAGTCCATTAGGAAGTACGTAGAGGAGTACTCTTTGTTGATGTTGCAAATCCGCAACATGAGTGAGGAGGAGTTGTTGTTCAATTTCCTGGACGAATTATAATCATGGGCTGCCAATGAGTTGAAGCGGCGTGGAGTGCAGAACATATCCGATGCCCTTACAATGGCGGAGACGCTCATGGATTATCGTATGGGAGAAACATGTAAGTCCAAGAATTCTAAACCCAATTACAACAAAGGTAGAGAAGCCAAGGAGTTTCAACCTCTAGAGAGCAAGGAGGAGAAAGGCAAACCACCTAAGTGGAAGGAGCATAAGCGCAACGGCCATAGAGGTAATGGTCCAAAGTCAAACTGTTTCATTTGCGACGGGAATCATTGGGTAAAGGACTATCTGAAGAAAAAGGCTTTCAAAGCAATGTACAAGGCACTAGAGGAAGGCGAACAGAGTCGTATGAGTTTTATGCAGCTGTTCAATTTTCTCAAATCCAAGTGGCGTGCCAACGCATCAATGGGAACGGAGCTTATGTACATTAAAGCCTATGTCAATTGCATAAAGACTTAAGTGTTGGTTGATACGGGCACTATGCATAACTTTATTAAATGTGAGGAAGCGGAGCGCTTGGGCCTTTATGTGGAGACAGGAGAAGGATACCTCAAGTCCATGAATGCAAGAGTCAAGCCACTGGATGGGGTGGTTTGAGGAGCTGAAATCCACTTAGGCAAATGGCACTGTGAGGTAAATTTCTCAGTAGCACCTCTCGATGATTTTGATGTGGTGCTAGGTATGAAGTTCCCGCAGCAGTATAATGTGGTGCTACTCCCTCAACATAACTATATGTGTATCTTTGAGGGAGAACCTTGAATGATACCAATGATAGACATGCCCAAGGGTGGGCGATCCAAGCCAAATGCCAAGGTCCTTTCTGCAATGCAACTAAGGGTAGATGCTAAGTACAAATGAGGATTACATCCAGCCACAACAATGGGGATAGATGATGCGGCAAAAAGGGGTGAGGATGAAATACCGAAGGACATTGTGGAAGTGCTCGGGGAGCATAAAGGATCATGACTACTACCTTACTAGAAGAATCGCCTTTAAGAAAGGAAATTAAGGGCAAGTTGGAGCTTGAGTTTACGCTTCCAACCATGGTGTGTACGCCTCCATCGAAGATGGAAGAGTTACGGGGGTAGCTCAAAGAGTTGACGGATACAGGTGTCATCCAACAATCCAAGGCGTCACATGATGTGCATTTGCAGCACAAGGAGTAGGTCGAAGATAAGTAGCGGCATGTCAAGCATGGTGCAGGGGACTTGATGATGGAGATGATAGTTCCACCATAACACAAGTCAACACGCCCACTTCATAAGGTCCTTGATCATAGAGACGAGGGGCCAAAGGTTATTGCCAAGAAAGTTGACAATGTCTCGCATAAGGTGGGGATAACTTTGAGACAGTGGTAGTGGCTACATCAAGTATATTTCGTAAGCTGTTGGAAGCAGTATCGTAGAGGTACAGAAGATGCAGAATTTGAGCCACACAACCAGGAACCTTTGGGGATTTTCACACGCTGTGACAAAGAGGAAAAACTTAGGACAAGCCTTGAGTACTATGTCGAGTGAAAAGGGTTGCCCAATGGGAGAACACGCTCGAAGCATGAGTGCACACAACCAGAGTTTGAAGAGCGGGGTGCACAAGTTCCAACGAAGAAGCGACGAGGGCATCGAATGAATTTAGTAGGGGAGAATGCCACGCCCCAAATATTCTCAAGCAATTATTCGAACATTTGGGGCACGATAAGACCACCAAGAGAGTATTTAGCCCATTATGTGTTACATGGGCTTGAGTTTCTAGAAGGCCCAATTGACTTGGGTTAAGGCCACATTTGTGTAATAAGTGAGAGAGTATTCTAGAGATGATATATTCCTTGAGATATTCTTGTAGTAGGTGGCACCTTTGGACTATTTCTTTGTATATTCTCCTCTTTAGATGTGGACCGTTGGATTAGATCAATCTTAGCCGTCTATTGTATATAGCTTTAGCTATAAATAAATGGAGTTCTCATTTGAGCAAACCATCCTCCAAACACACAAGAGTTGTATTTCTATAGTTTTGTAATCTCTCTTTAGTAATAATATATGAAAGCATTCTCTCAAACACTTGGTGTGCTTCTTCTTCATCTCTTTCTTTGGTTAATTGGTCTTGTAAGCTGCTTAGCACTTGAAAAGTATCTAAGGCCGCACGAGTTTGAGAAATAGTCCGTGACATTAGGTACCCATAAAAATAAACCTTCATTTTATCTTCATTACAATGATTTAATGTATTTTCTAGCCCTTATACCTTCTTCTAGTGTGTGGAAATCCAATAAATACAAATTCACATATTCTTCTTTTTCTATGCTTATAGAAATATGTTAAGCATGTTGGTCTAAAGAGAGATTTCCACCTTGTGGTAAGAGGTGCTGCTCGTAACATGGTTAAAATTCTGAACGGATCAAGTAAGTTTTACTCTGTTTAATAAACCCTCTAATAGTTAAACTCTTTTTTTTTTCTTTGTGTTTTTTGTTTGTTTGTTTGATGCGCTGAAGGACACAAAAATCTTGTCTCGTATGGAAAAAGTGATGCACTGAAGGTCATAAAATGGGTCATTTTTTTTCACACTAACAAATTTGAGCACATCCACCTTCAGCAGCATTGTAGTAAGTTTATAGTTGTAGCTATCTTTACCCTGAATAGAATTAACAAGATTTTAGTTTGTCCTGTAGCCATGCAGTTCAACTTTAAAATATAAATTCTAGGCTGAACTGGCCAAAAGGATTGGTCCTTATAGAACCATGAGAGTGAGGCCAAAACCTGTAATAGATTAGCAGGAAAAGAGTAATTGTAGAGCAGAATTATATGATTTAGAGTTCCCTTTTCTCCAGAATCTACATATTTCTTTGGATTTTCATTTCCTCTCTGACATAAATATCAAATATTAGTAGTAATGTTCTTCTTTTGCCTTCGCCCTTTGTAGCTGATGAGGTATTTATAATCAAAAGTGTGACTCAAGAGACTTCAATGCAATGATAAAGGTGAAGATCACATCTCGAAAATCCTATATGTCTAATGATATCCATTCATGGCTACTGCATAAAGAAAGGAGAAGATTTGAGGCCAGTTGTAATGATAGCATACCTATATAAGGGAAGCCCTAGATGTCATTTGTATGGCTGTATCTTCTGTGTTATTTAATATGATTTCTCTCTGCTGCCATTAGTAAGTTAAGGGATTCTTCCAAAGTGTATATTGATGGCATGGTTAACATGTTTTATATTAAGTAAATTGCAGAGTATTCCAAATCCTGTTTATCTCTTCCAACGAATTGTTTTACGCAGAGGTGCCAAAGGACCGGAATGAAATCTATAGAACATGCACTTTCCGTGTGTGACATTGTTGACATATATGGTTTCACTGTTGATCCTGGCTATACTGAATGGTTGGTTTAATTTGCATATTTTATTCATTTCCGTATCTTTTTTGGTTTTCAAATTTGTTCATCGTTTTCATATATACATTTTTTCTTACACATTTTTTCCTACGTCATCCTTCATCTTTTACTTTGTCCCCAGTTGGTAAGAATTAGATCATTTCAATTTATTAAAAGATAACATGGCGTAAAGTATATGAATTTTTGACCATATAGAAGTGAACAAAGTTCACAATTCCATCATTCAGAATACAAAAGGAAAATAAAAAATGAGATGGACTTTGGGGTTTATTTATTAATAGCTGTATAACATTAAGGGTAACTGCTGATGAAGATTATGCTTAGTTATTGTCATCTTCAATTTTATGTTGTTTCCTATAAGTGGTAAAGGCAAGGTAAAATAATAATTTATGTTGTTTCTCTATTTTTCTGTAATTTTTTGTTAGCAATCATTATCAACTTTTTTTTTCCCTTTTTCCAGACTGAACTTCAGATTTTGTTCAATATACATCTGTGATATTGGGCTCTGTTCAACTGTATGTACTTACAGGACAAGATACTTCTCTACACTGAGGTAATTCTCTTGTAGAGTTTAACATGCAGCAGAATATGTAGAGAATACAAATAATAAAATAGGTAAAATAATTCAAGCAAAAATAATAAGTTAATTTCAAGAGCTAAGTATTAACAGTAGAGAAAAGTAAAAATATACTATACCAAGACACAAAATACGTGGTTCAACAAAATACTTACGTCCACGGTAGATCAATGATCTAAGTCTCATTTATTTAATATTTGATTACAAGAGAATTGATCTTAAAAGATCAAGGAATGATACAATTCAATTTAGAGCTCTAAGATTTGTTGTATAGTATTTTGAGAGTGTTTCTCGTGTTCTAATTCAACCTTAGGCATAATGGGGTATTTTTATGAAATCTAAAATACCTAAGCATTTAAAAGAAATGCTTAAAATTCATATTTTTGGGTTATGAACAGTAACAATGTCAATGCCTTGGCCAATGCCCCGGCATTGACATTCTACTTCTAATGCCTCCCTCAGTGCCGAGGTATTGGCCAATGCCTCCCAATACCGAAGCACTCACACCTGGGAATTTTTCTCTATTTTCTTCTGCATTTTGTCAACTGTTTTATTAGAATTCCACCCTTTCCACACATGCTTCCGGCTCCAAAATAATTTCGACATGTTCTCGAATTTGTTCCAAACATTACCAACATCATAAACATTATTTTGGATCACAAATTCCACAAATCTCCTCCTTGATACAAAATCACTCCAACAACTCCAAGAAAGCAACCAAGGATCCATCCTATCCACATCACAACCTTAATTCTAAGTTGTGATTCCAATTAAGTCCATACACAACTTGAACTTAACTGAAGGCAGCGGCTTAGTCAACATATCAACAAGATTATCCGACGTCAAAATTTTATACAGACTAATAATGCTACTCTGCACAATATCCCGAATGAAATGCATTCTAACATCAATGTGTTTCGATCTTTCATGAAACACCTGATGCTTGCTTAGATGTATTGCACTTTAGCTATCACAATGTACAGAAGTATTAACTTCATCCATAGCTAAAAGTTCAGCACATATACTTTTCAACCATATAGCCTCCTTAATTGCTTCTCCTAAGGCTGTATACTCGGCTTCGGTAGTTGATAGTGCTACAACATGCTGTAATACTGATTTCCAGCATACACTACATCCAAACACTGTGAAAATATACCCAGATAAAGACCTCATATTATCCAAGTCACATGTATAATCTGAATCCACGTAACCCTTCACTATTTCATCACCTGTGCCAATCCTTCTGAACAGCAAACTATAATATAACGTCCCCTTTAGATACCTAAGTATCCATTTCATGGCCATCCAATGCTCCTTTCCAGGATTAGCCATGTATCTACTTACAATACTCACTACTTGAACTATATCCAACCTTGTGCAAACCATAGCATACATGATAGAATCCACAGCATTAGCATACGGTACCTTAAGCATATGCAATTTTTCTTCTTCAATTTATGGTGATTGAGATACCAACAGTTTGAAATGCATTGCCAATAGAGTCGACACAGCTTTAGCATCCCTCATTCTGAATCTGTCAAGAACCTTGAGTACATACCATTGTTGAGACAAGAAAACAACATCACTACCCCTCATTATATCTATACCCAAAATTCTTTTGGCTGACCCCAAATCTTTCATTTCAAACTCACCACCTAACTGATTTTTCAGCTTATGTATCTCTTCCATATCCTCATATGCAATTAACATATCATCAATATATAGAAGGAGATATATACGCTTATTGTTATTCAATGCTTTGAAGTATACACATCCATCATACTTGCTTCTTGTGAAGCCACAATGCAGTATAAAATCATCAAATCTCCTATACCATTGTCTTAGAGATTGCTTTAGCCCATATAAAGACTTCTTTAGCAAACAAACATAATCTTCTTTGCCCAATTCTTCAAAACCTTTCGATTGTGCCATGTATATCTCTTTTTCAAGCTTATCATTAAGGAAAGCTGTCTTTACATCTATTTGTTCAAGATGTAAATTCAGATTTACACAGATGGATAATAAAATGCGAATGGATGAATATTTTACAACAGGAGAAAAGATTTCATGGAAATCAACCCTTTCTTTTTGTGTGAAGCCCTGTGCAACAAGCCTAGCCTTGAATTTTGTATACTTAACACCTAAAACCCCCTTCTTAACCTTGTAAACCCATTTGTAGCCAACTAACCTCTTGATCTTTGGTTTCACCACCAATTTTCAGGTCTGATTCTTCTTAAGAGAAATGATCTCTTCTTCCATAGCCTGTTGCCATTTAACACAATTTACACTCTCAATGGCTTCAGCATATGATTTTGGTTCATCATATTCTATAGTGTAAGCAATGTTAAACACATAAGCTATCAAATCTGCATGTGCATACCTGCTCGGTGGTCGAACAACTCTCCTTTGTCTATCTCTAACTAGCTGATACTCTTCAAGTTCAGCTTTATGAGTGCTAGACTACAATGTTGCTTTTTCGGAGGAAATTTTAGGTTCTTGTTCTTCATGTGCATCATCATTGAAGTACTGACCTATAGGAATGTCAGGTCTCAAATCATGTTTCAACTCATGATGTTCAGTTTCATATTCAGAAACTGAACTTGGCACATCCTCTGGCTTCTTCAAAGCTGAATCTGAATTGGTTTTCAATAATGTAGATTCATTGGACGTCACATCCCTACTAATGATACTCTTATATGGATTAAGATCAGTACACCACACCTTGTATCCCTGAACACCTTCTAGATATCCAATGAATATCCCCTTCAAAGCTCTTGGTTCTAGTTTGTCTTGCTTAATGTGTACAAATGTAGGGCATCCAAATACCCTTAGGTGATCATATTTTGGAGTGCTTCCAAACCATTTCTGTTCTGGTGTCATAAAGTCAATAGCTGAGGAAGGACTTCGGTTTATCAAGTAAGCTACTGTTACTATCGCCTCCCTCCAAAATGCCTTAGACAATCCAGCATTGGTTAGCATGCACCTTACCCTTTCAAGTAAGGTTCGGTTCATCCTTTCTGCAAATCCATTCTGTTATGGTGTGTACTGCACCGTTTTATGTCTTGCAATACCATGCTTAGTAAAAAACTTATCAAACTCAGTATTACAAAACTCAAGACCATTATCCGTCCTAAGTCTTTTGATTTTCTTACCCGTTTGATTTTCCACAAGTGTTTTCCATTTCTGGAATGTTTCAAACACTTGTGCTTTGCTCTTCAACACATAAACCCACAACTTCCTTGAATAATCATCAATGAATGATAAAAAAATACCGTATACCACTATGAGTGACAACTTGTGCAGGTCCCCAAAGGCTAGAATATATGTAATCCAGAATGCCCTTGGTGTTGTGTTCTCCCGTGTTAAACTTAACTCTATAAGCTTTTCCAAGTACATAATGTTCACAAAACCCCATTGGCTGAATCTTTCCCTTGCTAAATACACCTTGATCATACAACTCCTTAAGACCTCTCTCACCCAAGTGCCCTAACCTCAAATGCCATAACTTGGTTTACATATTCTCATTATCAATAGAGAAAGATGCATAACCAATGACAGCCTCTCCACTCAACACATACAACCCATGTTTACGCTCACCTCTCATTACAATCATTGAACCCTTAATCACTTTCAATGTACCACTCTCACCCTTAAATGTGCAACCGGATTGATCAATCATGCCTAAAGAAATTAAATTTCTTTTAAGATCAGGTACATACCTTACATCTAACAACTCCCTCGCACTTTCATCATATAGTTTCAGCCTAATACTACCCATCCCAATGACTTAACAAACCATATTGTTGCCCATTAATACTTTACAACCATTAATGGACTGATAGCTAGTGAACAAAGCTTTGTTATGACACATATGGAATGTACATCCGGAGTCAAGAATCCACTCACCGGTGTTCTGCCCATTCGAAGCAACTAATGTTTCTGCAACTTCAAAATCTTCTTCATAAACTATAGCTGCATCTGCTTCAAGTCTCTTCCCTTGATACTTGGCTTTCCTTTCTGGACAATCCCTTCTAAAATGGCCTTATTTCTTGAAGAAGTAACACTTCTTGGATCTGCCCCTCGATTTTGATCTTGATTAGTTTCTCTACTCTTAGATCTCCCTCTCGTAATAAGTACAGCTGCAGAATTTTGTTGTTGTTGTTCTGACTTCTTGACCAACTCTTTTGAGTTTAAGGCTACTCTAATATCCTTCATTGTCAATGACTCCCTTCCATATAAAAGAGTATCAATGAAATGTTTATAGCTTTTAGGAAGTGAACTCAATAACAGAATTACCTTATCTTCATCATTGATTTTGACATCAACTGTCTCCAAATCAATGACAGCCTTGTTAAAGGAATCAATGTGTCCATTGAGTAAACCACCCTCAACCAAAGACAACCCAAATAAATTCTTCTTGAGATACAAATGGTTTACAAGAGACTTAGTTATATACAACTCATCAAGTCTGTTCCACAAACCTAGTGCTGATTTTTCTTTACCCACTTCCCTCAAAACTTCATCACCCAAACTCAAAATAATTTCACTATGAGCTTTTCTATTAATGGTTTCAGGATCCATGTCTAACTTAGATGTTGTAGGCTTATCACTAGTACTAGAGGGTTCCTCAAGGGCTGATTCTAGTCCTTGACTCTCTAACAAAGCCATCATCTTAAGTTTTCATAAGTTGAAATCATTATACCCTGTAAATTTCTCTACTTCATTCTTATGTGGTGCCATGTTCAACAAAAAAACAAACTTAGATAGCTAATAACAAGCTCTGATACCAATTTGTAGAGTTTAACATGCAGCGGAATACGTAGAGAATACAAGCAATGAAGTAGGTAAAACAATCCAAGCAAGAACAACAAGCTAATTTCAAGAGCTAAGTATTGACAGTAGAGAAAAGTAAAAATATACCATATCAAGACACAAAATACGTGGTTCAGCAAAATGCTTACGTCCACGGTGGATTAAGGATCCAAGTCTCTCTTATTTTATGTTTGATTACAAGAAAATTGATCTTAAAAGATCAAGGAATGATACAATTCAATTTGGAGCTCTAGGGTTTGTTGTATAGTGTTTTGAGAGTGTTTCTCACATTCTAATTCAACCCTAGGCATAATGGGATATTTATATGACATCTAAAATACTTAAGCATTTAAAAGAAATGCTTAAAATTCGTATTTTTTGGTTATAAACAGTAACAGTGTCAATGCCTCGGCCAATGCCTCTCCCAGCGCCGGGGCATTGGCCAATGCCTCCCAATGCCGAGGCGCCTACACCTGGGAATTTTTTTCTGCATTTTGTCAACTGTTCCATTAGAATTCCACCCCTTTCACACATGCTTCCGGCTCCAAAATAATTCCGACATGTTCCCGAATTTGTTCCAAACATTACCAACATCAAAAACATGATTTCGGATCATAAATTCCACACCTCTTGAAGGAAGGGCATACTACCAACTCCAAGAGTGCTTTGGAGTATGAATATTTTCTTTTCTTGCAGTAGATATTATGCAAACATCATTCCTCAGATTTACTGCTGTATACTATAAATTATTTTATCTTAATCATTGTTTTTCATGATTTATGTGCATAAGGTAATTAAGGTTTGTTCTCCCATGAGAGCTGAGAGGAAGCAAGACTGGTCTGATGTTCCAAGTCTAGAAATGATTAGCAGAGCTCATGTAGCTGCCTTACAAATAAAGACTGGTGATTTGGGTCAGTTTGGTAGTTTTAAGGTGTGGGACAATGTGGATGCTGACAGCAATGGATATCAGGATCTTCAGACATGAGTGATGTCGGGAAGAATTCAAATTACAGTAAATGGGAGGTCATGCCTTTTAAGAGTCTAAGAAAGGAGGCACAGGATCACTATTTTCAAATGGAAGGTGTCTCTCTATATAAAATGGATGGTAATAGGTTGGATGATCTGGTATGTGTAAAGCATTCTTCAAAACTGGAGGTGTAGTATAACTTCTTTTCTGCCTCTTTTATTCTTCCATATCAGTTGGTTGAGTGCTGACATAACTCTTATCTCCATTTGCTTGCCAGATTTTTGTGAGATGGACTTTCTGGACAAGGAATCTGTAAACAGATTGTGTTACCACTGTATTTATCCAACTATGTTGAAGCAAACCCACTAGAGTGAGTTTTGTATTCCCGATGGATATAATCCTTGGAGCAGTGACATTATAGAATTCTTCACTTGTGCTCATGCAAAGGAGACAACATACTTCTGGAATTTCACTGAACTGATCTTGCTTTATGAGGACTATGGGAGGACTTGAAGGTCATGATTATGTAAATCAAAAAAATCCAATTGCAGGTTTTATTGGCTCCGATTTTTGAGAATGTATATTGCTACAGCCAATGTGTTTGGTGTATAATTTTAATGTATAAAGAAAACATTTTTTTTAGTCCAACAAGTAGTCAGTGGAACTCTTATGGTCTCAAATCGGAAATTTTTGGGGAAGGATTCAATTACTGTGGTATTGTACTAAGTTATCATAACACTTGGGTAAGGATTTTTGCTTCTCAAATTCTTGATGGTGTCTCTAGTTTCAGTGGTCTTGTTTTGTGTTACAGTATAAACAGAGAGAGCTACATTGAGTGCACTACATATTCTCAGTTGCTACCTACCAAATTATGAAAATCTTCTGGGTGGATAGGTGGAGTATTTTCCCAAATGATAGCGATCGAATTTGTTCAGATCTCCCATAATGTTGATGCTCTTAAATTTAGTCAGTATGATTCTCTTCGAAACTATTGACTGATTATTTTAGTTTGGAACCTTTGTAAGGCCGGTCTAGTGTCTATTATATGGGGATGGCGATTTGAGTCTGATCTGACTGCAGATGGGGGTTTAGTATGTAGTCTGTCGGGTTTGGAAGAGGTATGGGTACCTTAAATAGCCTTATACGAGTTATATATATATATATATATATATATATTATTTTGTTAATTTTTACATATGATTTATGTTATATACTGGTTTACTTGAAGTAGAGTTGCTCTTGAATAGAATCACTAGATGTAAAATATAAGTGGAGGGTGAGTGATAAACATCTACGTAAAGGGAGTGTTTTATGAAATATTTTTAATTATAGTGCTTTTTCAAAGTTGAGAAAAAGTAAAATAGTGTTAAACATGCTGTAAAAGCATTAAATTGAATAAACTCTTATGGGCGGATCATGGATGACAATCATTGATATAGTGAAAGTTGTGAAGATTGTCTCTCCAATTGCCTGTTGCACAGCTTGAAATATTCAGAATGATCAGAGATGTAGCTGTGATAGCATGGGGGTGAGTCAGATTTCGGAAAGATGGTGGTTGCATCTGAGTCATAGGTCTCAAGGGTATCATTTCTGATATTGCTCCAATTGAATCATTGACGAGAAGGCGATAAAGACACCGGTAGATGGTGATTCAGAAAAATATCTGGTCACAAATATCTCCTAATTGATGGAATATGCTTAACTTTTCCAATCTCTTGAGGTAGCCTTGGAAACAAAAAGGTGGTCTTATCCATATTGTCAAAAATATCTTGGCATCACCTCTCCTACAAATAGGAAGGAATCCAAACCATGGAGTCTGCAAATCCAACACCAAAAATAATCTCCAACATCTTCAAAATGCAGGCATCTTTGTGCATCTCATCAACCCTTATCCCATTGACACCCACCAAGAATTTCTCCAAACCAGCTAGTTCCCCACCAAAGCTTGGCAGCTCACTTGCCTCCCGTCGCTGCGCAATCAAAGCAACTGCTACAACCTATGACACTTCCACATTTGATTGCAACTCTGCCTTCTCGTGAGTCATTTCTTGGCTTTCATTCAATGCTCTGCTTGATCTTAATGGTTCGAGACAAGATGAGTAATAACAAGAAAATAAAAGAGGATGAAAACTAAAATAATAGCATACGTTGCTAGCCAGAAGAGTATTTGAACTGGGTTTATTAAGTTGAAGCTAAATTCTTCTTTGAAATTAGCTCCACTGAAAACAATACATATTTTGATTATATCATACGTTGCTAATTAATACTCTGTTTGAATCATTTTGTTTTTTTTTTGGTGATATTACCAAAATAATTTTATAACAAGACAAGAAAAAGGGCATCAAATATAAAATTATAGCACAATTATTATTTAAGAGTGAGCTTGAACTGGGTTTATTTAGCTGAACTGAAGTCTCAAATATAAAACTATAGCATAATTATAGTTAAGAGTGAGCTTGAACTGGGTTTATTTAGCTGAACTAAAGTCATACTTGTATGGATTAACTCTACTGAACACAATTATACTTTGCAGAGTGTTTCCAGCAGAAGCATGTGAGGCAATCGGTGGAGATGCTTGTTTGGCAGACGTGTATCCTGAAGTAAAGTTAAAAACAGAGGCCAGAAACGGTAAAACGAACACTGCCGCAGAGTCCATTGAGAGAGAGTATTTGGAGTACAATGAAGTTAAGACGTAATTCTCTTAGACCCTATTGATGCATGTGTGTGTGTGTATTTATAGTAATATCTGCGGTTGCAGAAAGCACTAAGCATGATTTTGTCTTTATGTTTTAACAGGGTTTTCAAAGGAGAAGCTTGCGATGATCTTGGAGGATTATTCTGCGAGCGTGAGTATCAGAGAGGAGTCTACTAGAAGAAAGCATCGTTCAGACTTCAGAATGAGAAACAATGATAACAAAATATTATCACTTCAAAAATTTATGCCTGTACATAGTTTACTACCATGCTGTTGCTGTGTATCTATATAATGTCCTTTTTATACTATATTTTAACTTCTTAATTCCGTACATACTCAAAAAGCTTTGTGCCAAAATTCTACAAAAGAGTTGACTCTCATAGAAGAGTAGAATCGCGAAGATGAATAAATGAATGAATGGTATGCTGAGAAAGAAAGAACACAAGGAAAAAATTGAATTCATGCTTCTAGGAAGATTGCTCGTCGTCCACGCTCAGACTTGTAAACGACTTGACAACCATGCTTTTCGGCAACGGACGCTATATCGGTTGTTAAGAATGAACTTACGCAACCCTTTTAAAAGATTGAGAACTTTCTGTTTCCAATGCTAGAGTTTAAAAACAATTGATCATTTGTGGTCTAAAGTAATGAATGCTTTACATCCGTATGAACAAGTTACATGTTACCCATAAGTGTTCAGAGTTCATACTCATATTGATGAGCAAAGATTTCAGATGCTAAATTAAAAAAGAGATGATAAACAAAACTAGTATGGTGGATAACATGGTTCACAAGCAAATTGCACTTAAGGCAACCGTACGGTATCAGATGAATAGAATTGTTCCAATAGACATAAATCATCCATTCATCCTTAAATCTCAGGACTTGTTGGTGAGATTTATTAAAACCCCCTAGGTTGAAGTCCTACTACAGTTCAATTCGGAAATTTACCTTATTGTTGCAATCTTCCACCTTATATATTGAAATACTAAAACCCTAATTTCAAAGACTAGGCGAGGTGACAACTTCAAAACAAAATGGTTGTCAAATGGAGCTTCAGGATAGTAGTGGTAGTAGCGCACCTCCGTTCTCTATTTTTGTATTGAAGGGGTTTAAGTTCAACTATTAGCATGATACGAGGTATTTTCTATGATTATTATAGAAATAGATTTAAGCTTTTATAGATTTTAAATTGAGCTCTTTATAAGTCAAAACATTTAGATTAGGGCACCACAATTCTAGAGTGGAGCATTTTTTTAACTAACTGCCTGATACGACTTTTTAAAAAAATTAATCGTTTAGCTGTTACTTATAATTTAAAAAATAAAAAAAATTGTTAGGGGTATTTATAAAATCTATTGGGTTGCCTTTAATCAACCAATTGTTTACTCAACCTCGTACTCTTAAAAAGCAACTGGGCCCAAATAAAAGCCATAATATTAAGCTGAGCCAGTGCCAAGGCCCAATAGTATTAGTATCCTAACTTTGAGTTATGTGATGTGTTAGGCATGGCTTAATTAAAGACTTACATTAGCATAGAGTCCTCAATTAGGGAATATGCCAGCTGAGCGAAGATCCATCCACCTACATCAGTTGCAACTTAAAACATTAGTGCTGTCAATTCACCTACTAACTTGACTAACATATAAAGCACGAAATCTTTGTACTCCGCAGATTAGAGAGCCCAATTATCAAAGGACCATGATCTCAGCATTTCTTCAAAATACTTTTGATGAAATAAAAGTCCTCAAATCGTTTATTGTCATGTGTCATCTTAAGGGGCATTCTCTAGACCTTTTTTTTTTCTTACGCTCGAAATATATCCCAAACATTCCAAATACAAGGGTAGGAAGCAAGTACATTAGAGAAGTAAGAAAACACATTTCTCCTTCTCCAACTTTCTTTTAAGGCAAAACCTTTAGGGAAGTATTAACCATTAAATTTGTCACTTAATTTGAGTATCGGAGAATTATCATCAACAACTCACTTGGCGTCTGTCTTTTATCGAATCTTCTCTTTACTTAGCAACTTAACGTTATTCTCATTTATTTTCAACTATTTTTAACTTTACATCCCATTTTTTCATCATTCATTGGATGATCCAAATTTGCCACTTGATATAGGCTAACCCACCAATCTCTGATTGATCTCCACCTCAATAAATTCTTAATACTTGAGGTCATGACTAAATTTAGACTCCAATAATAATTATTTTAATAGACAAGTTCTTTAAATTTAATTATAAGAAAATTAAAGTAAAATCTTTAAAATAAAAAAGGTTAATTTAAATAATTCAACACTTAAAACAGTATATACAAAATAACATTTTAGTCACAAAATCTCTACTTTAATTTGCAATTAAACGCCTAAAAAATAAAAATAAAAATTAAATTAAAGCTTTTAACGTTAAAAAATTTTTAAAAAAAACGTTTTTAGTCTATCAAAAAAATCTATACCAAACAAACTCTAAATTACTCATCAATTTCCACGTAAAAGTTTCTTTTATTATTCAAATTTTTAGTCCTAGTCAACTATGAAAAGAGACAAACTATAAGGTCGTGGTCTTCTTCTTCTTCCGTTCTTCTGTTTTGTTCCAAATATCTAACACTTTTTCCTCTTCTCAATCTTTATTTTTGACTGCATTATCATATAACGTTGTGCATTAAAGGGTTGATTAACAGCTATTATAATAGCACAAACTGAATATATGCAAATCTTATTATAGAACTTTGAATTAATATTTTGTTTTATACAGTATTATTTAACTAACAATTGATTAATTGATGAGCGGATGATTTGATTTTTTTAAGGTATTGATTGCGCAACAATTTTCAATGTTCTTGATAAATTTTTATTAATCTTGCAATTTTAAATATCAACATCATATCTCTTTTTATCTTTTAAGTTTTAACATCTCTAATGATCTATAAAAAAAATAGTGTATTCAGAAATAAGTTATAAAATTAGAAAAATTAATCACATTGCACCATTTATTTTCTCTACTGTAAACTAAAAAAATAACAAATAACTTGCTCTTCTTCTCCATTGATAAAGATAGAAAATAATGCCACTTTAAGCCGTGAAAGAAGAAGAAAAAATTTAAATGTTGCTGTAAACTCAGTGCTCTAATGAATTATTAATATTAGCCTTATGATAGAAATGATTATTAATATTTTCAGAGGGTGCTCTAATACTTGAGGTGCCTTGGCTTTATATATAATATTTTATTTATTTATAATACATTATCAATAGGACTTATTGATATGTTAAGTTTTTAACTTATTTTAGTTTGTGTTATAATTTTATTATTTGTTAATATGTTTTTATTATTTGTGTTATATTTATATGTAATTATTATTTGTATTGTTTCTATATTTATCGTATGTTATATTATTATCCTTATGAATTGCCATTTAGTTATATCTTTCACGTTAAAAAATAATTGTAAAAATTATTTATTAGTTATGTTATTATTATCTCATATTTATATTTATAATATCTTTTATTTCTTATTGAATATAATGTTCATTGTTTATTCTTTTAAGTTTGAATATTGTATTTACAACATGAAACTTGAAAATTAATAAATAAGTTAGAATTTGACATTCTATATTTTATTTCATAAACATAAATTTTTAAATTTGCCTCTTTATTTTAATTATTTATTCAAATAGAAGGTTATGCTTCCTATATATTGCCTTTAATGTTAATATTTTTTATTATTAATTTGTTAAATTATATTTATCTATCTTTATACTAATTTTAATTCATTTCTTTTATATCCAAAAAGCCCTTGAAAATATTTTTAACTTACAAATTTTTCCCTTTATGTATCTAGATGCAATTACTAATTATACGTATTAGATGCCAACGCACATCAAAACCATATCTAATTAACGAGGTAAAATGTATAGCTACTAGGTTGGAACGCTTTTGAGTGACTGGCACAAGTTTGAGGTCCTTCATTCAGTAGTAAACAAAAACAAATGCAAGGAAACCAAGTTAGTAGCATCTAATGCCTTAATGAAAATTCTCCCAATATTTGGGATTATAATAATTTCATAATGCAACACACAAGAAGGGAGAAGGCCAAGAAAAGGGAGAAGCATATACCTTCGGGAGTGAATTAGGAGCAGATTCTCTTTAACTTTAATATTAATATTTTTCATTATTAATTTGTTAAATTATATTTATCTATCTTCATACTAATTTAAATTCATTTCTTTTATATCTAAAAAGCCCTTGAAAATATTTTTGACAAACTTACAAAATTTTCCTTTTATGTATCTAGATGCAATTATCAATTATGGGTATTAGGTGCCAATGCACATAAAAACCATCTCTAATTAACGAGGTAAACTGTATAGCTACTAGGTTAGCACACTTTTGAGTGACTAGCACAAGTTTGAGGTCCTTCATTCAATAGTTCACTGAGGAAACAAAAACAAATGCAAACCAAGTTAGTAGCATCTAGTGCCTTGATGAAAATTCCCCCAATATTTGGGACTATAATAATTTCATAATGCAACACACCTGAAGGTAGAAGCAATACCTTCGGGAGTGAATTAGGAGCGGATTCTCTTCAAGGTAGCCAATCTGAATGGTGGAGCTGCAGTCTTAACCCATAAATAGCCACCAAGCTTTTAAATAGATATGAGACCTATGCTTGCTAACAAGGTTGATATTCTTGTCTCAAGAACTTATATAGAAAGTGTCTTCTATAAGGCTATTTCTCCACAAATAGAACAAATTCTTAATGATGAAGTTGGCATTTTTCCCAATTAGGAACATTATTCTTTTCTTCACATCATTGCAATACAAGAGATAGATTAGAAAGGCAATAATCAAAAGATGAATAAAAAATAGAAAAATCATCTATAAAAACCTCCATTATCTCCGTAATCATGTCGAAAAAAATAGCTACCACGAATATTTAAAAAGTAGCAGGAGCATTGCATAAATTAGATGACATTCTTCTAAAAGTAAATGTATTGTACGAGCATGTGAATGTCATCTTCTCTTGGTATTCAAGTACGATTATAATTTGGTTGTATCTTGAATAGCCATCAAGGAAGTAATAGTAGTCATAACCCGCTAATCAATCCAATATTTGATCATTGAATGGTAGCAGATAATGTTCTTTCCAAGTAACTTTGTTCAACTTTTTGTAGTAATGCAAACATGCCACCTCATGACCATCCTAGAAGGAATAAGCTCATTCCTTTAATTCTTAACTACCACCATGCCCTATTTTTGGCACCACTTGGATCGGACTCTCCTAAGAACTATCAAAGATGCCATAAATGATTTTGATATTAAGTAGCTTTAATACTTTGGCTCTCATAGCCAGATTTAATCTCCTTTGATTCCAATGGATGGCTTATAAGTCTCCTCCATCAAGATTTTGTGCATACATATTATAAGACTAATTCTATTTATGTCGGAGATGGACCAGCTTAATGCACTGTTGTACTTCCCTAAAATACCAAGCCACTTGTCTTCCTCTTATTGACTCAAAGATGCCAAAATAATAATTAAAAAAGTAGAATTTTCCCCCAAGAAAGCATAGTGAAGACGGTTAGGCCATTGTTTTAAGACTGGCTTGTCTTGTAAAGAACTAGATATTTTCCTAAAAACTTGAGAATCTTTATAATTAAACAGTAGCCCAAGAACATTCATATGGTCACTAGAATTTGTCTCACAAGGCAAAGATTCAAGAGCTAGCACACAATCTAGATGGTCTTTATACATATTATAATAAGCATTACGAAATTCTGTAGCAAAAAGTGCATTCTTCCAAAACATAAAGTTCACAAGTTAATATTCTAAAAGACCACTAGAGAAAACTTGAGGTACAATCTTTTAAACACAATTACCAATCATATCAATGAGGTTACAAGATTGTACTTTATCCAAAAATTACATGGTGCAGTAAATGTTGAACTTTACTTAACCATTCACCTGGAGTGTCAATTTTCTTTATAGACATTGATGAGAGCTTTCCTGGTAGCTAGAAATGGTCAACTAAGAATGATCGAAATCTCTTGATTTTTCTCTGTATCAGGACTAATAAAATCCACCAAAAGGATAAACTTATCAACCTTGACCAAGATATCCTTAATGACACTCTTCAGATAAGTAAGAGATCAATCTGCCATTTATAAAGAAATTGTAGTATACGTGACCTCCCCAAGTTTTAACTTCTAAAAAATAGACAAAGGCATGAGATTAATGCTAGTACCAAGGTCACATAATGCTTTTTCAAAATTTGAATTATTAAAAGTGCACAAAATTATGAAACTCTTGAGATACTTTAACTTTTGTGGCAACTTTCGTTGAAAAATCTCAATACATTCCTCCGTAAGCTTCACCGTTTCACAATCCTCCAAAAACTTTTCTTGGACATCTCATTTTGCATAAACTTTACAAAAGTTGGCATTTGTTCGAAAGCATCCACAAAAAGGAATGTTTATGGGCATCTTTATTTAAATCTCAAGGAATTTGGATAATTGTGCATTTAACTTCTTCTTTTGGAACTGTTAAAGAAACGACAATGAGGGAACAAGGATTGGAGGTTTTTCCCGAAAAGAAATAAAGTTAAGCTTTGAATTTGCCTTTGGTTGTTCTGCTACAACCTCTTTCTCCTAGTTTTTACTCTCTTTTAACTTAAGAGCTTTCACTTCCATACCACTCCTAAGAGTGAAAACCTTACAATTATCTTTTAAGTTGGTCTTCATGTAACTTGAAAACTTATCGGATGATTGGCCTTTGATCGAATTGGAAAGTTGGCTAATTTGTACCTCTAGGGACTTTATTGTAACATTTATAATAATGCAATGTGTCTCGATATTGTCAAGTTGGATCTCATCTTTATTAAACCTTCCCCTTGTTTTAACAATCAAAGTACTCAAGAGGTCTTTTAACGAGGGCTTCTTCTCAGCTATCAGTTAATTAAATTCTAGTAAAAGTTATAACACATTTCTTATGTTATCATAAATAAAATTTGCATGGTTGTAATGTCCCAGATGATAATGTATAGGCAAGTTATTAGGAATATTATTATCTCAGTATTTAAAATTCTAGTTATTTACATATTAAACTTGCTTCACATCACAACCTTCATCGGTATAAGAAACACTGTCAACCACTATCGAATTCTTGCTTAATGAAGCTTCTTAGAATTTAGCATCAGAATTTAACTTATTAAATTTGAAACTTAAGCTAAAAGTGAAAACTTAAGCTAAAAGAGCAACTATAGGATCAAATTCATGAATTCCTTCAGCTTTCTTCCATTAGAAATTATTGGATGCCTTCTCTTTTAATAGAAATTGAGCTTCATCAGTGGTTTTAGACAATAAAGTACTACCGACCATCACATCAACAATTGTTCTTATTTTCTTATTCAATTTATTGTAAAACAATTACATTTAGAACCAATCTTGATATCAATGTTGGGAGCACTTTCGAATGAGATCCTTAAATCTCTTAGTGCCTCATAAAGAGGCTCAAAGTCAATTTGGTGGAATTGCATAATTTCACTCAAAGTTGAGAAGTCTTTAATAGAGTGAAGAACTTTGTGAGAAACTTTTACGCCAAATCCTTCCAAGTTGCAATACTACTGAGTTGTAAATATTGGAGCCAGCCCTTTGTCTTATCCCAAAGAGAGAAAAGAAACAAAAACATTCTAATGAAGTCTTTCGATTCACAGTTCATCTTGATGGTATCACAATTCTCCACTAATATAGCAAGGCGAACATTGGGGTCTTCATTTAGCAATCCTCCATATTGATTTTGTTGGACCATGTTAATGAAAGCTGACTTCAACTTAAAGTTATTAACATTGATTCCTTGGTGTCGAATTCCCTAATATTTATCATTAATTACAAGCTTGAAATAATCCTGCAAGGTCCATTATTGTTGATTGTTATCTCCTTCCGCTATAGCTTAAGCTTTGTTCCTTCTTTCTCATCTTAGTCTCCATAAAGCACGCTATACTTCCTTATCAATCGGTAGAAAATCCAAGCTACATGCTGTTTGCATGCACCTTCAACACAAAAAAAATTAACCAAAACTCAACAAAAAATAAATAAATAAATGCCTAAATTAAGATCAAGTTACTTAACAACAATATTAGAAAAAATTCAAAAACTGTAATTCTCGAAAACAGTACCAAAAACTTATTTGTTGACACACACATATACATAAACCGTAATCACACAGGTCGTGATCAAATAATAAAGTGATAAGTAAAGTATTTTCCCACAAAGATTGATCTTTCAAATTTATGCTAAGTACTATAAGTTTTCACAACTTAATTTTATCTAGGCACTTTTAATTTTAAATTAATTGCAAGAAATGAAGAAAATTAAAGTAGCAAAATTAATTAAAGCTATTGACAAAATAATAATTAAAATGGACAATTTTACAAGATAGGAAATCTATAATAAAAAGAATTCTAGGGTCTTGACTTTACTTTATTCTTCCCATATTCTTCCTATTTAAAAATTATTAAATAATTCTATTTCAATTCATTAATCAAAGGTTTAAGATTATTTTCATTACCTTTCCTAAGTGTTAAATGAGATTCTATGTATAAATACTCAAGTAGATATCCCTATCTAACTTGCCTACTTATATATTCATTAAGAAACTCTTATATTAATCGTCAAAGTGTTGTTGGCCTTCCAAGCTCAACAACAACTAAGATTATACTTCCAAAATTTGATAAATTAATTAATCTCTCCAAAGCATTAAAATTCAAAAATCTAAGTCAACCAATTTATTTTCTAACAAATTAGAAGTAATAAGCATAGAGAAGTATAAATGAACTGAAATGAAACTTTGTTAACAATTACCTAAATATTCTAAATATGGTATAAATAGAGTTACATCAAGCCCTAGAATAAAAATCTAGCCAAACATAGACATACCTATAACTAAAATCATAAAAAAATTCATAAATATAAGCATGTTTAAAATAATATCCACAAATATAAATTTTCAAACAAGATAGATAAAAAAGAAAGAAGAAAAAGAAACTATGGTGGAGATGATCTTCAAGACTATAATCCTTCAAGAATCCTCAAGAATATCTTCAAGAATCTTCAACCTCCAAGTTTATCTATCTAGAAATGTGTATTTTCTCTCTCTCTTTTTTGTTCTCTCCTTTGCTGATGACAAGACTGATGGCTCTAAGGTCTTTATTTATGGGCTTCAATTAGGGCAAATTTTGAAAATAAGAAAAATTAACTTTTTCTGTTTTGTCAGGTAACACCGCAGCTTAGGCTCAAAATCGTGTTGTCGCCATAACTTGTGCACTCATCAATACTCAAGGCCATAGTACCAGGATTTTGCATTATTATGCCAAGTGTAGTAGAAAGTAAGCGTTGTGACACTCTAAGCTAAGGCTACAGTGGTGGACGATATCAGGTTAGCAACACAGTGTTAGAAAACAAGGTCCTGACACTAAATTTGGAAAGCCTATTCTAACTTGGACTCAAAATTTGCTCTAATTTGTGGACGATAGCCTATAAATATAAGACAAAAAGCCAAATTCGAAAGAGAAATGGAGAGAGCAATAGAGAGAACAACGTTTTGAGAGTTTAGAGCAGATTTTTATAAAATTAAATAGAGGAGAATCAAGAGAAAAAGAGATTGAAGATTTTAGGGCTTCATATGCTTTGCTTTTTTTTTTTCTCTTTATCTTTATTTGTTATATATTATCTCTATGATGTTGAGCTTAATGTGCTCTAACACTCTTTATTACATCATGAGCTAACTTTTCTAATATTACAATTTGAACTTAATTTGTAGCTTAAATTGATTTACTTTCCCTTAGTTTATGAAATCAATATTGAATTGTTCATTCTATTTTGTGTTTAATACTTCTAATTATTTGATCACTAATTAGATTGATTAGAGAAACATTAATGAACTTAAAAATAGGATTTTTGTGTTTAGCCTTGAATAGATTGATATATAATCAATGCTTAAAAGCTTTGAGTGTCATGTGAGATAGGAATATATTTACGTGGCATATATAACGTTTAGGGAACATATTCTTAATAAATCTTGCTTTAATCTAATTATCATAGGAATATATATAATTGATTAAGTAAGGTATTTTTACTTGACTATCGAAAGAGGTTTGTAAAGATATTAGGTTTCTTGGTTAACAATTTATACTAATGAATTAAATTAAAGGGAGTAATTAGAATCAAGTGAAGTATTAAGGGATAATGGTAATTCTAGGCTTTTTTATATTGGTGAATAATGGTTGTTTTCTTTACTTTATTTTTTTGTTTTCTTTTATTATTTAGTGTAGATTTTAACTACTTGACTTATTGATCATTTGAATAAGAATAGGATGATAATTTTTGTAATTAACAAATTTAATAACAATTTCTCGTGGGATGATACTTGATCCATCATTATATCACTTATTTGTAATAATGTGCACTTGTGTTTCTAAATCATACAAATAAGATTTTGGCACCATTGTTGGAATTATTTATTATCTTTGTTAATATTAATACCAATCTATCTTATTCTTAATTCAAATCTTTTTTCTTTTATTTACAGTTACTTTTTTAGCTATTTATGCAGCATGCAAGAAGTTTTGAACGAGTTTATTGTGATCTAGAAATTAAGTGAATCTTAAGAAGAATTCATCAAGAAAGAAATCAAGTTCAATATCAATAAGACCTAATGGTTGATCAAAATTAATCTAAAGTGCAAAGATCATTGCGAGAATATGCAATATCACTTGTTAATGGCATTCATACGAGCATTTGGAGACTTGCCATCAATGCCAACAAGTTTGAGATTAAGCAGAGTATAATTCAAATATTGAAAGACTCAGTACAATTCAGTAGATAGTCAAACAATAATCTTATGAGCATATCGTAAATGTTTTTAGAGATTTGTGATACGTTCAAATATAATGAAGTCTTGAATGATGCAATTTGACTTTGTTTATTTCTTTTTTCACTCTAGGATAAGGTAAAGAGTTGGCTGATATCTTTACTATCTAGTTTTATTGCAACATGGAATGACTTAGCCCATATATTTTTAGCAAAATTCTTCCCACTACCAAGACAGCAAAGCTGAGGAACGATGTCACCTATTTTTGTAATACAACTCAAAGTCACTTTATGAAGATTAGGAGAGATTCAAATACTTGTTAAAAAGATGTCCACACCATGGAGTCATAAAGTGCCTGCTTATGCAAACTTTTTATAATGTGTTGTTAGGACATTTAAGAATAATTATTGATGCTGCAATAAATGGTGCATTGATAAAGAAATCTATTGATGAATCTTATGAATTGCTAAAAGAGATGGCTTCTAAGAACTATCAATGGCCATTTGAAAGAGTAGCTTTAAGAAAGGTCGCTGATATTCATGAAGTAAAGGCGTTTATTACATTGACATCTTAAGTTAACTTATTAGCAAAGAAATTTAATGCTTTTAGGGAAAATATTGTGAAGAGCCAAACTGTTACCTATGATTTTTGTAAAGATAACCATGCAAATGGCCAATACGTAGAAACAGTTCAATACATGTGAAAAAATTTAATAAACATCAAAACAACTATAATTCAAACTTCAAAATTCATGGTAGAGGAATTATCCCAAATTTTTATGGAGTAATAACAAAGGTTAGTCATCAATGTCCATGCATCCTTCTAGATTTCTATTACAACCATCGCCTTAACAAGAGAAGAATTCAGATTTAGAAGATATGTTCATGCAATACATGAAGCAAACATATGCTCTCATACAGAGTTAAGAAAATCTTCTACAAAGTTAAAATGCTTCACTACAAACAATTGAAATTTAAGTAGGTCAACTAGCCATATCCATAAATAACCAACCTTAGGGATATTTACCAAGCAACGCATAACTCAATCCAAAAGGGGATACAGAACACTACGAGGAAATTACTTTGAGGAGTGGAAAAGAATTATCTAATACTGCTAAAAAGCCCTAATTAAAAGCAAGACCCATGAAGATGAATTAAAGGTTGAGTTAAAGGAACAAGCCAAGAAGAGAAAGAAGACACGAAGAAAATGAGAGACTTAAGTCCTTATAACCCACCATCTTTATTTTCCTAATGTCTTTATAAGTAGAAACTTGATAAGTAGTTCTCCAAATTCTTATATAAAAGTTGCATATTAACATTTCTTTTAATGATGCATAAAAGCAGAGTCATAATTATGTTTAGTTTATGAAAGATATCCATATAAGAAAAGAAGGCTGAGAGATTTGAGATAGTTGCCTTGACTAAAGAGTGCAGTGCAATTCCATAAAAGAAACTACCACTAAAGATCAAAGATCTAGGGATCTTCAACATTCTGTGCACCATTAGGAATCATTTTTTTTTTGTAAAAGCCCTAATTGACTTAGAAGCTAGTATTCATTTAATGCCCATGTCTATATACAAGAAGTTGAGTTTGGGGAAGTAAAGCTAACCATTATTACATTACTACTTGTTGATTGATCTCTTACTTATTGAAGGAGCATAATTGAATATACACTTGTGAAGATGGATAAATTTATCTTTTTTTGTAGATTTCATTGTTCCTGAAAAACCATTATTTGGCTACAGGAAGAAAACTCTTAGATGTGCAAAAAACATATAGAGCTTACAATGAGATTCCACGACCAAGAAGTGACTTTTAAGGTTTTTAAAACAATAAAACTTTTAAGTGAGACTGAAAACTATTTCAGCATTGATGTGGTGGATAGTGAGATCAAAGACACTCTTATGAAGAATTTTGGTAAAAATTCACTCGATGATGCTATTATCAATGGGGCTAGTGTGAAAATGCAAGAAACCCAAAAAACACTTGCATTTATTAAAAATCTCCCATCAATTTGACAGAGGCAAAACATATTTAAATGAGATAAGAAAGTGACAATTTGACCCAGGCAATGGAGTTTACTTTTTCATTCAAAATTAAAACTTTTTTCCAGCAAGGCATAAAACAAAATGGTTAATGACACTTCTGCACCATTTTTTTTGAGGCTGTGGAAATCAAGGATAATAATCCCAAAGATATTTAAAGTGAGTGGGCAACAGCTAAAGTAGTATTAGGGAGGAGAGGTTGATCGGGAAAAATCCTCCACTATTTTGTTCAAACCTCCATAAGCAAAGAAAGACATCAGGCTGATGATGTATGTAAGAGGCTAAGAAGAAAAGCAGGAGAAAAAAAGATAGGCCAAAAAGAGATTACAAAGAAACCTTCACTTACCAAAAAGTTAGTTGAAGATCAATCGCAATTAACATCGAAGAGAAAGATTTTTCAATAAGGCTGGAAAAAAACAAGAAAAGATAAGGATGGATTTGCTTCTTACTCTGAAACTAAAAGCTATAGACTTTAAAGGGGAAAGATTTTGAAAGGAAGTGAGACAGATGATTAAGGCCGTCAATCCCAAGTACCTTAACCAAATGACGCCATATGGCATAATGCTAAGGGGAAAGCATGCATACCTTTAAATATGGTAGGGTCATATTAGAACCCTATTTAATGAGTGGTGAGGGGTCGAATAACCTCAATAGCCTTCACTTACCATACGAAATGAGAAAAATACCCCTAGCCACCTCCTTCAAAAGAATAAAGAGGTGAAAATTTTTTTGCCAAAAAAATTAATAATCATCATAAATTATGTCACGTGTCCTTAAGGTAGAATAAGTTTTATTGTTTCCTTACCTCTACACTAGAAACTAGGGGAGCTAATATTAAGAAAAAATAAGGTAACACTTAAGCTGTGCTCTAAGGCCTACTCGAGACCTCAGGCCCAGCTTCCTTAAAGAGTTGCCTAGCCTAATTTGAGGCCATCCCAGCAAGCTTAGTACCAATCTAAGCACAATGATCTTTAAAATTTGGCTTGTGGGGTCCATTAGGTAGAGCATATCCATTAATCCACATCATCATTCAGTCCCACTATTAAAAGACACATCATCATGACTAAGTCACTTGTCACGTCACCATCAAGCCCCATAATTGGTGTACACACCAGTGAAACCCTATTTCCTTAAATGCCATCGCTGGGCCTATTAAATACCTAACTAAAAGCTACATTGCATGATAACTAAACCTAGAGATAAGGCCTAGGTAGGGAGATCTCAAAAGAACCACTATCAAATCTTTACGTCAACATGTGATAGGCATCTATCCCCTTGCTGACATAAGGATGGGGTTTGTCTAAGGTTAGTGAGGTAAGCTAGCACTGAATCTGCTAGAGCTCAAGAGCTAATGCCTGCGATTCACTTAACCTTATGGCTGATCCTCCTAAAAAGTAATCAATCTGAAGATACTTAGTACTCCAAGTGTCAGAAAGGTACAATTACCCAATAGCTCTTAATTATGATATTTTTTCAAAATGCCCATAGAAGAAAGGAGACTCGCCAATCAAGTATCGCTATGTGTCATCCTTGAGGGAAATTCTTCAGGCCAACTCCCTCCATGCTCAAAACTTATCTCTAATTTTGAATTAAACTTAAATAGATTTGAACTAAGCATACTAAAACTCTAGTTATAAATACTCTCTCTGTTCTTCTCCATATTCTTTATAGGGTAAAAACCTTAAGAAACATCTACTATTGAGTCATCATCTTACTTAAGCGTTGGAAGGTTGGCGTCATATTTTTTATGTTTCTAAAGTCTTACTGTGTAGCTTAATCTTTAACCAATTCTCAGTAAACCCACTACTCAACCACAATTCCAATACCACCTTGCTCAAGGTCCAAGCCCAACTCTTAGTATCAACAAATTCAATAATTGAGATTTTTTCTCACTCAACTATTTAGGGTGGCCTTGGTGGGTCTAACCAAATTTAGTCCCAAACATATCTATATGAGATAAATTGGTTATATTATATTATTGAGTCAAGATGATTATCCTTGATATAATGGGTGAGTCTTTAGCATGATTCTAAAGAGAATATTGGTGTAATCTCAATATTTTTTCATAATGAAAATTAGAATTGAACTATAGTTCTATTATTTTTCTAAAAAAGAATTTTTACATAAAATTCGTTGGCTCATTATAATTAATTATGGTTTGATATTGTGATATTATTAATTTGCTAATTGTGGTGGTATGCTAATTTATTTTAATAACATAAGAGAAAAAGAATATTTTTGTTGTATAGTATTTATGTGATATTTCTCATTAATAATAAATGTGATAGAAATTATGAGAGTGAGAGGAATATTTTTAGAAAAAAAACAGAAATATAAAATAAATTGTTTTATTTTAAATTTTAACAGGGGTGGGGATGGGTGAGTCACTCAATTTTCCTTTAATTCAATAACAAGAAAATATTAAGTAATTTTTTTATATTTTCGACTACAAATGTCATTGTTAGAAAATAAAAAATGCATTGTCAAATATTAAGAAAAAATAGTATAAATAGAAATGAAATACGCCTCTTAATTCTTAAATACGACGTTTACATACCTTCCCCATCCGCTAAGGCGCTAACCCGGACTCACGAGCTAATTTGTACGGCCGAAGAAGAGAAAAGGAGTTAAATAATAAGAGCTGCGTTAGCCCTCGGATGACTTGTATAGTCTTGACCTGAGGAAACGTCCCTAAACACTGCCGTAAGTCCGTCTATGAAAATGTCATAACACGCTTTATTATGACTTTTGTATGCTATGAAGCCTTACAGAACCAATGCACTTCAAAAACTTGCTACCGCTACTAGATCATCTCTTTCTCGATCGCCAAATGCAAACCCCATTTTCGAAAACCTTATTGATGCCCGTATCATCAAAACGGGTTTTGATCCAAACACATGCCGCTCCAATTTTCGGGTCAATAATCTTGTCAGAAGAGGCGAGTTATTGGAAGCACATAAACTGTTCGATGAAATGCCTAACAAAAACACAGTCTCGACAAACATGTTAATTTCGGGCTATGTTAAATCCGGAAATCTTGCAAATGCTAGAGAGTTATTTAATAGCATGGCTGATCGAAATGCTGTGTCATGGACTATTTTAATTGGTGGCTATTCACAAAAGAATCAGTTCAGGGAAGCGTTTGAACTTTTTGCTAATATGCGTAGAGAGGGCTTGGATCCTGATCATGTGACCTTTGCAACTCTCTTATCAGGATGTAATGACCCAGATGCAGCTAATGAACTGATTCAAGTTCATGCTAATGTTATTAAGTTTGGTTATGGTTCGACCCTTTTTGCTTGCAATTCTTTAGTTGATTCTTATTGTAAGATTCGTCATCTTGATTTAGCTTGGCGGGTTTTTAAAGAAATGCCTGAGAGGGATTGTGTTACTTTCAATGTGTTGATATCGGGGTACTCGAAAGAGGGGTTAAATGAAGAAGCCGTAAAACTGTTTGTGGAAATGCGACATTTGGGCTTCAAGCCTTCTGACTTTACTTTTGCAGCTGCTTTATGTGCTGGTATTGGCTTGGATAATATAGCATTAGGGCAACAAGTTCATGGATTTGTGGTGAAAAATGATTTTGTTGAAAATGTGTTTGTGGCGAATGCTTTGTTAGATTTCTACTCGAAGCATGATCATATAGTTGATGCCAGGAAGCTTTTCTCTGAGATGCCAGAGGTGGATGGTATTTCTTATAATGTGATGATAACATGCTATGCGTGGAATGGGCAATATAAAGAATCACTAAAGCTTTTCAGGGAACTACGGTTGACTGGATTTGACAGGAGCCAATTCCCATTCTCAACTCTGTTGAGCATCGTAGCAAATACATCAGACTTGCATATTGGTAGGCAAATCCATACCCAGACCATTGTGACAACAGCCAATTCAGAAGTTAAGGTTGGAAATGCGTTGGTTGACATGTATGCCAAATGTGGCAGATTTGAGGAAGCCAAAAGGATATTTTCACATCTAAGCCATAGAAGTTCAGTTCCATGGACGGCCATGATCTCAGCTTGTGTTCAGAAAGGACACCTTGAAGAAGGCCTTAACTTGTTTATTCAGATGTACAGGGCAAATATAAGTGCTGACCAGGCCACTTTTGCCAGCATAATAAAAGCTTCTGCAGATTTGGCTTCACTGTCACTTGGGAAGCAGCTACATTCATTTGTAATTAGGTCAGGTTTCATGTCAAATGTGTTTTCTGGCAGTGCACTCTTGGATATGTATGCAAAATGTGGATCTCTAAAAGACGCAATTCAAGCATTTCAAGAGATGCCTGAAAGGAATATAGTCTCTTGGAACGCTTTGATGTCAGCTTACGCTCAAAATGGGGATGCTGCATCCACTCTAAAATCATTTGAAGAGATGGTTCTGTCGGGGTATCAGCCAGATTCAGTTAGCTTCCTCAGCGTGTTGTCTGCTTGCAGCCACTGTGGACTTGTTGAAGAAGGATTACAGTACTTCAACTCAATGACTAAGAAATACAAACTCGAGCCAAAGAAAGAACATTACGCATCTACGGTCTATATCTTATGTCGAAGAGGACGATTTGATGAAGCAGAGAAGTTGATGGCTCAAATGCCAATTGAGCCTGATGAGATTATTTGGTCATCAGTTATCAACTCATGTAGAATTCACAACAACATAGAATTGGCTAAAAAAGCAGCAGATCAACTTTTCAAAATGGAAAAGCTTAGAGATGCGGCTCCTTATGTTGCCATGTCTAATGTCTATGCAGTAGCAGGTCAATGGGACAATGTCAGTGAGGTGAAAAAGGCAATGAAGGATAGCGGAATGAAGAAGGTTACAGGGTATAGCTGGGTTGAGATAAAAAACAAAGTTCATGTATTTACCGCGAACGATAAGCTGCATCCACAAATAAAGGAAATTGGGAGAAAGATCGAAAAGTTGACAAAGGAGATGGAAAAAGATGGGTACAAACCAGACACAAGCTGTGCCCTTCACGATGAAGATGAAGAAAACAAAATAGCATCGCTCAAATACCACAGTGAACGCCTAGCAATTGCATTTGCACTTATCAATACACAGGAAGGGTCGCCGATTCTGGTAATGAAGAATTTAAGAGCTTGCACAGATTGTCATGCTGCAATCAAAGTGATCTCAAAGATCACTGGAAGGGAAATTACAGTTAGGGATTCAAGCAGGTTCCATCATTTCAGAGATGGGATATGCTCTTGTGGGGATTTTTGGTGAGCTTTTGATTAATGATGAACCAGATACAATATTTATTAATCGGTCATCAATTTTGAGCTATATCTTCAAGAATTGTACAGTTCATTGATTGATTGCAAGAATGCTAATTATTCAAAATGTTCCCTAAAGATAAATCGGAAAATGAATTCAAAACGAAACACAAATACAAAGCTAAAAGAAAATGTTGACATAAACCAAAATTTAACTACTCTCGTCGAAAATAACACCGAAAAAAACAACAAATTTCAACAAGCTATTTCTTATTTCTTGTTCTTAACGTTACTCTTATTCTTCACGAACTCATCAGGAACAAGCTTGAGTAATTTCTTATCTTTAGACTTGGCAATTTTCTTCAGCGTGTTCTTATTGGAAATCACTTGGAACTTGGTGCCTGATTTCAATATATTTTCTTCCTTCTTCTTCTTTCTCTCTTCAGCCTTTTTCCTCTTCTCAATCTTATTCTTCCTAATCTCTTCTTTCAATTCGTTCACCCTCTCTTTATACGCCTTCTTTATCAGCTTCTCCCTCTCTCTCTCCTCGAAACTCGTCCTCTTCAAGCTCACTTGCTTCGCCGACGCGCGTTGCTTACGCGCCTGCTTCCAGTTCCTCCCCGACACCTTTCCCGCTATCACGCCATCGTAAGTGGGCCGGCCGAACGTCGGCTTACCGGGGTCTTCCGAGGATGCGATGGCGGATCTTTTGGCGGCGGGTGGACACGTGTCGTTGTCTACGTCCATATCGGCGGCGGCGGCATGGTCTTTGGTGTCACCAGCGATGGTGAGGGCGGCAGCGAGGGCTTTTTCAGACTCTTGGCGCTTTCGCTTGGCGGTCTTGCCGCCGAAGCCTTCGTCAAGACGCCTGAAGTCGATGGTGCAAGCCATGGATGAAAGATTGTGTGGAGAAAAATAAATGGTAGGGTTTTGGTCCGGAGGCTTTTATAGGAAAAAGAGTTGTGGGTTTTTACGGTTAGGTCATATTTATTAAGTGTAATAACACCCGGATCTCTTGAGTTTTCATAATTCGGCAACTTACATATATAATTTTTTTGTTATTATTATAAATAATCTTGAAGTAAAGTTTAATTATATAAATATTCAAAAGTTTCAATATTTGATAAAAAATTTAAAAGTTTGAAAAAATGTTACCATACCCAGCCATTAGAAAATCTTTCGTAACACTTATCAGATTCTATATTAGGAGAAATGAAATATCGAAATTACCCCTATATATGATTAAAAAAATTGTGATACAATAATTAATATCTTTTAATATGTATCTCTAAAATACGTATCCTGAATTATGAGAAAATCTCACTTTTTTAGCATTTTTAAAGAGTTATTATCATGATTTTGTTAAAAAAAAATTTAAATTATTTTCTTTAACTCATTAATATTAATAATAGAATTAATTTTATAAATAATTCAAAAAGAAAAAAAATATTATTTGTTCTATGAAAATTCATTAAAAAACTCAAAAGCCTTATTAACTTCTCCAATTCGGCATAAACCTCAAATCAGAACATTGAAAGTCCAATTATCTGGTTGCCAATACAATCTCAAATGCACTTTAAATATGCACATAGCCTCATCTACTTTAACTACGGCATTCAACTAGCTATTACACGTCAATGTGTTCATAGTAACTTTTCATGCTTGAAGCTGAGAAAACAATCTCTTAACAATATAAAACTTTTCAACTTTATACACGATAAAATAAAAAATTCTATCATCAAATAATTTGGCATCCTCGTATCAAATAACACTTTGACAAAATCATGTAGACCCAATTTAATATTAAATATTTTATGTTATTTTATATCTTTAAAACATACGTAATAATATTTTATTAGATCAATAAAATTTATTTATATATATAATTGAACATACGTTGAAGAGCTCATATTTTTAAAATATGTGATCTATGTATAAAGCATATGTGTTCATAATAACTTCTCCTGGCTGAAGCTGAGAAAGCAATCTCTTAACAATATAAAACTTTTCAACTTTTATATACAACAAAATAAAAAATTCTATCATCAAATAATCCGGCAAATGACCATCAATCCTTATATCAAATAGCACTTTGACAAAATCATGTAGACCCAACTCACTGTTAGACGTTTTATGTTATTTTATGTCCTTAAAACATGCGTAATAATATTTTATTAGATTAATAAAGTTTATTTATATATATAATTAAGCATACATTAATGAACTTATATTTATAAAGTATGTGATCTATGTATTAGGCATATGATGCTAATACAGAGGGAATAGATCACAAATTATTTATAAATTAAATCTAATTCACAGTTATTACTGAAAAAGAACATTTCATTAAGAAATGTTGTAGTTTTTCTGCTTCTTATAATAAATTATTTGCTTTGATTGTTGAAGTAGGGACTTCAAGTAAAAAAATTAGTGAATATGTTACATTGAACGGGACTACTGTGAATTTCAATTTGATTAACTAAATGTCGTAGATCTTAATTCATAAAAGCTTTAATAATCTTTATTGAACTTAATCCTGAGCAGGTAATAAACTTACATTCATGCATTGTATCTTTTGAGTTATCACGGAGTGAGATCCATATAAAAGGTCAAAACCTTGATAGTTTGAAAATATAATTTCATGGGTTGTAGGAACATATATTTGTAATATAGAATCTAATAAATAATGTCCACCTAAGCTGTTTGCGGTACTTGATTATTAGAATCCGTAGCCACAGTTTATTCAATAAATTATTTATTGAATAATAATATTTATTTATAAATTTATTTACAAATATAGACATATTAAAAGTGATCATTAGAGCATTCAATGACTTAAGGGAAAATAAGTAATTAAAGAGGCAATGCATTTTTTTCATGGCTTACTTTTAATTATGGACATCAATTAAATGATCATTTAAGTAGTTATTATTGGTCTAAAGACCTAACCCAATTTAATTAAAATGAGTTTTAATTAAATAAATTTTTACTTAATAACATGGATTACTAAAATACAGCATTTGACTTTTAGTAGAATAGTTTGGGGTTAACTTAGAAGAATTTGTGTATTATGAGATAATAAGAACTAAGCCTTTTAAGTTGGAACTAGAAAGCCCATGGGTCTTGCATCCCTCTACTAGCTCAAATCCTAATCAAACTCTAATTTCGTAATCCTAATCTAATTCAAAATACCCAAAGAAAATTCTTATATATATATGGGAGGTATGGAGTAGTAAAACAATTACAACAAATACTACCATAAATTTTTTCTTACATATGCTAATGTAGAAAAAGAATTTGATTATTATCATTCTCTTAGATTAAGGTATTAGTGATTTTAAATATTAAGGAAAGATCCACATGCCCACACACATTAAGTTTGAAAGTTGAGAATAGTAAAAAAGATTATAGCCTATCAATTTAAGATTTGCCATAGTGAGGATTTGAGGTAATCTTCTATCCTTATACATGTAATTATGAACAAGACGGTTTGTCTTCCATTGCATTTATTTTATTAAAACATAAGTTTTTATTTACAACGAACAACATATCTCTCACTTACCCTAAAGCATGTCGGGCATCTGTCGAACTCCCATATCATATATATTAGTTTCAAAACACTTTTCTGGTAATGATTTGGTGAATAGATTAACTAGATTTTCTGCTGATACAATCTTGGATACTATAACTTCACCCTTTTGCACAAGCTTCCATACAAAATGGTATTTTCTCTCAATGTGTTTTCCTTTCTTGTGGTATTTCGGTTCTTTAGATTGTGCTACAGCTCTGCTATTATCACATTAAATAACAATGGGTATCTTAGCATTAGGTACCACTTTAAGTTCCATAAGGAACTTGCAAAGCCATACAGCCTCTTTTACAGCTTCTGACGCATTTATATATTCAGCTTTCATGGTAGAGTCTGTGATGCATAATTGTTTTACACTCCTCCAACTTATAGCCCCACCACCTAAAGTAAACACATATTCTGAGGTAGATCTCCAGGCATCATTATCTGCTTGAAAATATGAATCTGTATACCCAATAAGTATAAGACCCTTACTGGAATACACGAGCATATAATCTTTCGTTCTCCGAAGGTACTTAAATATATGCTTTACTGCAGTCCAGTGTTCTGGTCCTAGATTAAATTGATATCTACTGACCATGCCGACTGCATAATAAATATTTGGTCTACTATATAGCATTGCATACATGAGACTTCCTACTGTTGATGCATAAGGATTTTCTCTCATGTGATTTATCTCTTTAGGAATTTTGGGACACTGATTCTTAGATAGATCAATTCCATATCTAAAAGGAAGTGACCCATTTTTAGATTCATGCTTAGCAAACCTAACCAAAATTTTATCTATATATACAGTAGCTTGAGATAAAGCTAACATCATATTTTTACATTCTCGCAATAACTTAATTCTAATTATGTAACTAGCTTCACATAAGTCCTTCATATCAAACTAATGATAATGTTCCTACATCATTTCCAATAAGTAGTGATCATCTATATATAGGACTAGAAAAACTACCAACAACCCATCTATCTTCTTGTAAACACAAGGTTCATCAGGATTTTGATCAATACCAAATGATTTGATTGCCTGATCAAATCTCATATTCCACGATCTAGATGCTTGTTTAAGCCTATAGATAGATTTTTGCAGTTTACAAACTATATACTCTTGACCTGTAGCTATAAAACCATCTTATTGTATCATATAGATACTTTCTTCAAGATTGTCATTAAGAAAGGCAGTTTCGACATCCATTCATCAAATCTCATAATCAAGATTTGCTACAATGGATAAGAGAATTCTAATAGACTTAAGCATGGCTACTAGCGAAAAGGTCTCCTCATAATCGATACCTTCTTTCTAAGTGTACCATTTAGCAATAAGCCTAACTTTAAAGATTTCCACCTTCCTATCTACCCCTCTCATTCTCTTGTAGTCAAATTTATACCCTATGAGTTTTATCCCTTCAAGTTTCTCTACAAGTTCTCGGACTTTATTGAAATACATAAAATTCATTCTGATTTCATAAATTTATGCGAATGGTTTGCATCTTTATAAACCATTGCTTCATCATAGCTAGTGGGATCTAGTTCATGCTTATTAGAGACTTCCTGAAAGGACTCTCTATTTAACATGTACCTAGTTTGATGTCTAATAATCCTCCCACTATGACAAAGTACTGGTGGTTATTATTCTATAACTAGCTTTGTTTGGTTATTATGATCTGGATTGAGAATTTAACTCATTAACTCTATCAGGCAAAATATTAGAGTCTCAAATAACTCATCAAGAATTATCTTAGCCATAGACTTGAAGTTTTTCATATAGTCTTCTTTAAGAAAGATTGCATTAGTACTAACTAATACTTTCTTATCTTGAAAACTATAGAAAAGACTTCCTCTTGTTCCTTTAGGATAGCTAACAAACAGATAAACTTCTGACTTAGATTTTGACTTGTTTGTCTTCTCTTTTAGCATATGAGCTAGACAACCCCATATATGTATGTGATGTAAACTTGGTTTACGCCTTATCCATATTTTTAGAGGTGGTTTAAGGACTAACTTAGTTGGAATTAAGTTAAGAAAATACATGGCTATTTCTAAGGCATAACCCTAGAACGAGATGGGTAAAGTTAAATAATTCATCATTGACCTTACCATTTCAAGAATAGTTTTATTTCTCATTTCTGCTACACCATTTTGTTGGGATGACCCTGGTACAGTTAATTGGGATAATATCCCATTGTCTAACAAATAGGTCCTGAACTTACTATAGAGGTATTCGCTACCTCGATCAGAGATCGAAATGCCTTTATGTGTTTTTCTAATTGTCTTTCCACTTCTGCCTAAAACTCTTTGAATTTATCAAATGCCTCAAACTTGTAGTGCATTAGGTATACATAACCGAATCTAGAATGATCATCAATGAAAGTGATGAAATATTCATAACCTCCTCTAACTTGTGTGCTTATGGGTCTACACACGTTAGAGTGCACTAATTCTAACGTTTTAATGGCTATATTACCTTTAGTATTAAAGGGTCTTCTGGTCATTTTACCTTCTATATAGGATTCACATACTAGTAATGGTTCAATATCTAATGAACTCAAAGGTCCATCTTTGATCAGTCTTTGGATCCTATCTAGACTAATATGACTAAGATGTAGATGCCATAAATACGTTTAATTAGTGGGAGTCACTTTAATCCTCTTGTGGTGATTAGATTTATTATTCAATTATGTGTCATGCAGTGAGTTAATTTTAAGATATATATATTATAGATTGTTAACTAGTGTACCAGAACATATAAACGATTTATTTCTTTTGATCACCACAGTTGAGTAAAAAATAACAGAATAACCAAATTTATTCAAATAATTAACTAAAATCAAATTGCATTTGAGTTCCGATACTAACAAACAATCATCTAATACTAAAGTCCTAAAATCATCAAAATAAAGTTGAACAACTCTCACTACCTTGGTTGCAACGGTTGTGCCATTTCCTAGCCTTAGACTGATCTCCCCTTCACTGAGTTGTCTAGTTTCCTAAAACCCTTGTAATGAATTGCAAATATATTTGGTGGCTCTAGAATCTACTATTTAGGAATCAGTAGAATCAACCACTAAATATATCTCAATGAAATTTTTTTTACTTGAAGCAGAAGCTTCCCTTTTAGCTATTGAAAGCTTTGCTAAGTGAACTGGACAATTTCTCTTCCGATACCATTTAATACCACATTGGAAACATTTTCCTTTAAGTTGCTTATCCTTTTGCTGAATTTGTACAGAAGTTGAGTTAGATGCTCTCTTGAGCTTATTCTTTTTCTTTTTACTACATTTTCCCTTAAGATTGGGACCAGAAGAGAAAGATAGACCCTTAGTCAAATGAACAATTAGTCCAGGTTTCATTATGGACTTAATAGCTCTAAACTGATTCATTATCTCAGTTAATGAAAAATTCAACTGATTCATTGACATGTTTAATAAGAAAGTCTGAAATGAAGGTGCTAGGGTTTCTAGGACCATCTTGACCTTAGATTGGCCAGTGTATTCCCTACCAAAATTCTCAAATTACTAAAATAGTGCTATCATTTTCAACATGTGATCTTGCACAGGAGTTCTTTTGGCTTTCCTAGTATTTATGATCTCTTTCAAAGCAGCCTGCCTCAGAGTCTTGTTTTTATCAACAAACATTTCTAAAAGGCTAAAGACCATATCAATAGCTGTTTCCATAGTCTCATGCTGCTTTCTGATTGGGATGCTATAGTAGTTAAGCGCAAATGCACGCTATCGTATCAAGTAATATAGGATTTTAAGTCCAGATATCGATCCCACAGGGACTATGCAATCTCATTTTATAAATCAAGTACTAAAATTATACCTACTTAACTTTTATTCAAAAAATCATAATCTGAAATTTATTTAACTAATCTAATTCTATCAATTAACTAAACAAAAACAAAGAGTATAATTAACAAATAAAGATAATCTAGGATTTTGACTCGTCCCCTAGTATTTCATTGGATTCATTAACCACTTAGTTAATCCCTTAATACCAATTGATTGGCTTAGACACTAATCTCATCACAAGCCTCTGTCGATGGTCAAGTGACTATATTACGCATTCTAACAATCACCTATATGTCTATGGTAATCAAATCAGAATGTAATTCATTAAGATCAAGTCTAAATTATACTATACATGCCACCTAGGTATATGTCTATCCTAGATGGAATTCATAGTTGTTACCCTATGATCATGCATCAAACTACCCTAGGCTAAACACATGAATCCCTCCGTCGAGTTCATCATGGTTCCTCAATCATTCAAAATATTGATCAGGTATAATGAAAGTATTAAACACAAGATAGAATGAATCAATTGAATTTATCAAGTTTATAAACTAAGAATCAATGAAATTCAACTACATACTAGGTTTACATAGTCTAACCCTAGAATAAGAATTTAGCCCATCACAAAATCAAAAGTATCAAACCAATCCATGAAGATCAATAAGAACAAGAACATAATGATAAAAAAAGAGAAGAAAAATTAATCAAAGTGACTCCTTGATGTGCTTCTCCCTTAATCTTGACTTGAAGCTTGAATCTTGATCTTGGTTCTTCCATCTTTGGATTTGATATTTGATTTTGTATTGTGAATTCTCTCTCTAAGTTTTGATCTCTTTTTTCTCTTTTTTTCTTCTCCCTTTTCTTCTCTCTTGTTTTTCTCTTCTCCTCCTTCTAGGGTTTTTTTTATTTATTTATAGGTTTTTGTCTTCAAAACACTGTTTTACGAGTTACTGTAGCAAAAATACTATATACGGGTTACTGCAGCAAAATACTGTTCCAATATACTGTTCATCACCTCGAGCGCTGCGGTGCTCAGCTACTGACTTGGGCACTCAGTCGTTGGGCTCTGCGGCGCTCAGCCCTGGTGCCCCTTTCGTATTTTAAGCGTAACTTCTTCGTTTGACATCTGATTTGCCTTCCGTTTGTTCCTATGCGCCACATTTTCCATTGTGCATCTATTTATGATTAAAAATCACAATTAAATATCCAAATAGTTATGATTTAGAGTAAAATACAAAAGTTGAGTACAAATAATAATAGTACTTTTACACCCCTATCACTTTCCTAAAGTAATAGACAAATAAGCTACTATATAACATCTGGCCATTTCATCAAATTGTTGCCACTTGTTATTGTTTTCAGCTTGAGATGCCTTCATTAGGTTCAGGAGGACATTTTTTAGTTAAGATATATTTGTGCTCTTCAGTTATGAGAACAATGTCTAAGTTTCTCTTCCAATCCACATAATTATGTCCGGTTAACTTGTTTTGGTTAAGGATGAATGCTAGTGGGCTGAATGAAGACATGATTCTGAAAAATAAATTCATACATAAACATACATTATCTGAAAGCATATGTAAGTATGAATACATGAAATGCATTTATGTAGAACTCTTTAACTACATTATGCATCGATAATCTAATTTTCATTCAAAATACACCTCCGTAGGGTGGTTGTATCCATCATGAATCAGACTAGTACCATACTAATTTATTATTATTATTATTATTATCTAAATATCTCATATCAAATAATAATAAACTACCGATTCTATAGCCCTTAAATTTAATTGACAAAAACTTCATAAGGAGGATATTAATCAACCTGAGTTGAGTGCATAACCATTATTTCAATCCTTTATATTTTTCAATTAAAAAAGCCACCGCAGGGTAGTCAATTTCGTATGAGTCCTATATTGGATCTTATCCTTTAGGGAAGTTATATCTAGTAACCAGTTCTGATTAATACACTCCATAGGGAGCTCATAAGATTTGAGGTAAGGCATTAATCTACCTTACTATAAGACCAATAATAAAGGTCATGGGCTTTATGCCTAAACCCTTATCTCACTCAATATTTTAAATTCTTAGAGTTTTTAATTAATTTATAAAATAGAATTCTACTCATTATTATCTAGTTTTATTTTCATAAAATAATTAATAATGTCACGTCAAATAATAAATTAAATAATATTAAAAAATATGACAATAATCTTATTCTAATCTCATTAGAACATTAATTTCAAACAAAATGATATATTTTATCCATGGACATGTGAATGTAGCACTCTTAATCTATATGACATATTATTCATCTAATCAATTAACTAGATAAATAAATAACCCATAATTCATGACTTTTTCTAAGAAGAAAAATATTTAAAACTAAGCCTAAGTTCTTTAAAGTCTTCCTTGAAGTCAACTTAGGCTCTTCCATAATATTACCTCTTCTTACTTGTCTCATTTTATGGGCATGGATTTTAGGCCTCTTAATTTTCTTTGGTCCACTTATTTTTTTTAAAAAAAAATTGGGCATATCTTAGGCTTAAAATTTCTATTGGGCCTTCTAAAAAAAAATTAAATAAAAAAAATATTTTTAGACCTAATAATTTTAATAAAATAGTCCAAATAAAATTTTAAAAAATTGGATCAATATTAAAAGAAGTTTGGACTAACTTTAAATTAGTAAATACTCAAAATTAGTCCAAAAATAAATTTAAGTTAAATTTAGGATCTATTTGTAAATATCTCAAAGTTTTCTAGCCAAACTTTGATTAACCAATACCTGGAGGGGGCTGAGTGAAATAAAATTTTGTAGGGCCTATTTGCATAATTTACAAATCTAATAGAATTAATTCAAATTTAGAGGGGCTTATGTGATATTTTTTAGATGAACCCTAGTTCCATCATGTTTACACGGGCTGCCACCCACACTTTCTCTTTTTTTTTTTTTTTACGTTTTTCTTCTCCTTTTTTTATATTTGTTTTACAACAAAAATAATAAAATATATATTATTTAGATTACAAATTAAAAAACCCTAAGCCATTTAATTAGTTTACAAAGAAATCTAAAGAGTTACTAAAAATTAACCTAACCAAGAGGAAAAATTGTGATATTATTTTATCACCCCCTCTTATTACAATTTTCAAGAAAAAATATAAATAAATATCTAACCATGAATTATTAGGTATAACTATTTATCACATAATTAATAAAAATAATAAATATAGATTAAATATGCAATTGGTACCACAATAAACAATTACTGCCACATATAAAAATAAATTATACATGTAATATAAAATAAGGCGACTCTGATACTAGTTATTTGTTATAAATAAATTTTTTTGTTTTAATAAAATAAATGCAGCGGAAGCCTAATCGTCTTGTTCATAATTACATGTATAAAGATAAAAGATTACCTCAAATCTTCACTATGGCAAATCTTGAATTAATAGGCTGCAATCTTTTTTATTATCTTCAATCTTCACATTCAACGCGTGTAAGTACGTGGATCTTTCCTCAATCTTTAAAATCACTAATACTCAAATCTGAGAGAACGATAATAACCAAATTCTTTTTTCACGTTAGAATACGTAAAAAGAATTTTCTGTTTATATTTGTGTAATTGTTTTACTACTTTATACCTCTTATATATATAGGAAATTTCCTTGGGTATTTTAAATTAGATTCGGATTACGAAATTAAAGTTTGATTAGGATTTGAGTTAGTAAAAGGACTGCAAGACCTATGGGCTTCCTAGCTCCAACTTAAAATGCCTAGTCCTTATTATCTCATAATACACAAATTCTTCTAAGTTAATCCTAGACTATTCCACTAAAAGCCAAATGTTGTACTCTAATAACTCGTGTTATTAAGTAAAAGCTTATTTAATTAAAACTTATTTTAATTAAATTGGGCTTGGTCTTTAGACCAATAATAATCACTTAAATGACCCTCTAATTGATGTCCATAATTAAAGTTAGGCCATGAAAAAATATCTTGCCTTTTTAATTACTTATTTTTCCTTAAGTCACTGGATGCTCTAATTATCACTTTTAATATATCTATATTTATAAATAAATATTATTATTCAATAAATAATTTATTGAATAAATTGTGGCCATAGATTTTAATGATCAAGTACTGCAAACGGCTTAGCTGGACATTATTTATTAGATTCCATCTTGCAAATATATGTTCCTATAACCTATGAAAGTATATCCCTAAGCTATAGAAGTTTTGATCGTTTATATGGAATGATCGTTTATATTAGATCCCTAAATTGGGCTTGGTCTTTAGACCAATAATAATCACTTAAATGACCCTCTAATTGATGTCCATAATTAAAGTTAGGCCATGAAAAAATATCTTACCTTTTTAATTACTTATTTTTCCTTAAGTCACTGGATGCTCTAATTATCACTTTTAATATATCTATATTTATAAATAAATATTATTATTCAATAAATAATTTATTGAATAAATTGTGGCCATAGATTTTAATGATCAAGTACTGCAAACGGCTTAGCTGGACATTATTTATTAGATTCCATCTTGCAAATATATGTTCCTATAACCTATGAAAGTATATCCCTAAGCTATAGAAGTTTTGATCGTTTATATGGATCTCACTCCGTGATAACTCAAAAGATACAATGCATGAATATAAGTTTATTACCTGCTCAGGATTAAAATCAATCAAGCTTATTAAAGCTTTTGTGAATTAAAATCTGCGACATTTAGTTAACCAGATCGAAATTCACAGTAGTCTCATTCAATGTAACATATACACTAGTTTTTCTACTCGAAGTCTCTACTCGAAGTCTCTACTTCAATGATCAAGGCAAATCATTCAGTATTAGAAGTAGAAAAACTACAACCTTACATAATAAAATGCCCTTTTTCATTAATGGTTATGAACTATATTTAATTTATAAAGAACTTGTGATCTATACTCTCTATATTAGCATCATATAGCTAATATATAGATCACATACTTTATAAATATGAGCTCATTAATGTATGCTCAATTATATATATGAATCAACTTTATTAATCTAATAAAATGTTATTACACATTCTTTAAGGGCATAAAACAACATAAAACGTCTAACACTCACAACTTCATAAGTGAATTGTAAATCTTGAAAGAATGATTAAGACTCGGATTCACTCTGCTGAACTCTAAGAACTTCGGTCTCAATTTTGGATTATTTAAATGCTTAATTACCTCAAATGATATCAAAGGATCTAACTTCTCACTCAAATAGCAAACACAAGAATTTGAAAATAATTAGAATGAATAAATAGAATACACACAACTTTGACAAACCAGAGCTCGTTGTTGTGCCTATAAATGACCTCTTTTAGGTTAAAGAGGTGAGATCCTCCAATGGCTTGGTCATGTAAATGGGTAATGGCGGCAATAGAAGAGGCTCGAACCCTTGAGAGACAAGCTGTAAAAAACATAAATGTCATTTATAACTCTACGCCATTCGCAGACCCATGAAACTAAAGGACGATTGCAGCTTTAATCTTTGATCGTTATTCGATCCAATGGCTATGATGCTTGAATCGGTGTCTTTGATATTGACAGAGAGCGAAGAGATCGATGATTTGAAGTAGGATAAAATTAGTGCCTCTAGTGGTAACAGAGAATGATGGTGGCTTCGATCTTTGACAAAGAATGACGATAGGGAAACAATTCCCTACGCCATCTTAATAATAACCCATTTTTCTTTTTCTCCCATTCTAATAGGGAAACAATTCCCTAATAATTAGAATGCATTTATCAGCACTTTATAATTTCTAAGAGTTATATTGGTGTTGAAAAATCTCTTAGGCAACTTCTTTCAACCATATATTATTTACATAGAAATTGACACTAGTTTTTATAGAAAAGCCTAAAAATAAGAAGAGATTTTATGATCTCAAATTTACAATTAAACACAAGTCGACCAGAAAGAATAATAGAACAGTAAAAAATAATTCTCATTTAAAAAAAAGATTTCACATTCTTAATATTAGGGGTGACAATTTAAATTGGCGTATTTATGTTATGTCTTGTAAAATAAAAGTTTTAACACAAATAATCAAATTTCAACTTATCAAAAATTGAATCATTAATTAAATGTCACATATATTTATTAATCAAAATTTTATGTTGAAACGAAAGCACACAAACAAGCAATATAACTCAAACAATATATGCAGAACAAGTAATTAAGGAACTTAAAGAGAGAAAGGTAAGAGAAGAACACATAGAATTTACATGGTTCAGCAACTTGCCTACGTTCATGGTGGATCAAGATCACTCTCACTTATTATTAAATCACAAAGTACTCACAAAGTATGCCTTTTACAAAAAAGACTCACAAAGAAACACTTTCTCTTGTAACTAAAGGATTTTCTCTCACTAAGAATCACAAAGTATGTTTAATCATAAAGATTTCTTGGGTTCTCACTAAGATATGTTTACAAGCTAATAGAGAGCTTTTATATAGGCTTTAGGACATCTTAGGTTTACCCTAAACGTGTGGGAGTCATATTAGGGAGTCCTGGAGCAAGTGAGAGACGAAATAAATCGCAACAATTCGAGAAACTCTTTCCGTGATGGGCACTACGTTGCTCAGCTTCCATAGCCGTCGCACTGGTCACTTAGTAGCGCAGTGCTCAGGTTCTATTCTAGGCCACAACACCCAGGACCTGGTCTCCGTGACGCCCACACCTGGGCACCGCCCCTTGTGTCTTTCACCTCCATTCAGGTCCGTCTTCGATCCTCGCTTACCCTACGCACTTGGCTTACTCTCTAAATCATATCTTGATGATTTTTAATCAATATTCTCACAAATCCCCTCCTTAATTCAAAATCATCCACAAAGTAACTCGATCTCTCATCTCTGTATCATCGGTCAACCTCACAAAGCAGTGACTCTGATTAAGTCTTTGTATAGGATAAACTTAACTGAGGGTAATGGCATAGTCAATATGTCTGCAGGGTTTTTAGACGCTACTATCTTCGTTAAGCTAACTTCACCACTTTAGACAATCTCTCAAATGTAATAGAGCCGTACATCAATGTGTTTCGACCTCTCGTGGAGCACTTAATGCTTGCTTAGGTGTATGGCACTTTGGCTATTACAATATACACTTGTATTCACATCTTCACTAGTAAATACCTCCGCGCATATGATTTTCAACCACACGGCCTCTTTAATAGCTTAACCAACAGTTATGTACTCCGCCTCTGTGGTAGATAATGCAACCACATGTTGTAGAATTTATCTTCAACATACACTACACCCAAACACTATGAATACGTAACCCGTCAATGATTTTCTCTTGTCTAGATCACCTACATAATCTGAGTCTATGTATTCTCTTATCATTTCACTGTTGTCCTTATCCTTCTTATACATCAACTCATGATTTGACGTCCCATTGAGATATCTCAGAATCCACTTCACTTTAAGCCAGTGATCCTTACCCGAATTTGACATGTATATACTCACCACACTCACAACCTATACTATGTCTGGTCTTGTGCATACCATTGCATACACGATGCTCTCCACATCGCTTGCATACGGTACTTTACTTATTTGTAGTTTCTTCTCTTCGGATATCGGCGACTGTGCTGCTGAAAGTTTAAAATACATAGCCAAAGGAGTAGAGATAGCCTTTGCGTTGTACATACCAAACTTCTCTAGAATTTTGAGTATATATTGCTATTGAGACAAGAATATAACATCTCTTCTTTCCCTCACAATATCTATACCCAATATTCTCTTCATTGCTCCCAAATTCTTTATCTCAAACTCGCCACTCAACTGCTTCTTGAGTTTCTGTATTTCTTCTATATTCTTATATGCGATCAACATATCATCAACGTATAGAAGCAAATATATCATCCCACAACTTATATTCTTGAAGTACACGCATCTGTCATACTTGCTTCTACTAAAGCCACAAGCCACATAAACTCTTCAAATCTCTTATACTACTGTCTAGGTGATTACTTTAACCCATATAATGACTTCTTTAGCAAACAAGCCTAATTTTTTTTCTGGGCTCCTCGAACCCTTGCGGCTGTGTCATATATGTCGTCTCTTCAGGCTCTCTATATAGAAAAGCTATCTTTACATCCATCTGCTCTAGATATAAATCAAGATTTACACACATGGCTAACAAAATCCTAATAGATGTGTGCTTGACGATTAGAGAGAAAATCTTATGAAAGTCAACTCCTTCTCTCTGAGTAAAACCTTGTGCAACTAGCCTAGCCTTGAATCTCGTAGGCTCTATCCCTGGTATCCCCTCATTCACCTTATACACCCACTTGCACTCGACTAGTTTCTTTGGAGGTCTCTCCACCAACTTCCAAGTACTATTTTTCTTAAGAGAACTAATCTCTTCTTTCATGGCCTGCTGCCATTCTTTTTTGTTTTCACTCTTCATAGCCTCACCATATGTTCTAGGTTCATCACACTCAAGAGTATAAGCAGAATTAAAAGCATGAGAAACTAGATCTGCATGTGCATACCTATTTGGTGGGTTTTTCGTTCTCCTTAGCCTGTCTCTAGCTAGCTGGTACTCTTCAAGTTCCATCTCAGGAGTTCTAGTATTTCCTTGTGTGGACTTGGAGGAACTCATCAGTGTTCTTGGTTCTCTTTCAAGGATCTCTTTGTTGAAGTGCTGATCTATGGGTATATCAGATCTTCTCTCAGTCTCTACTTCAACTTCTATTGACTCGGGTACTAAGTCTTCCTTGGACACAGGTTTTTCTTTTTCATCTTCTTAGGAGGCTTTCAGCATGGTCATCTCATCGAACGTCACGTCACAGCTTATGATACTCCTTAGTGGTGTCAAGTTTTTACACCACACCTTGTATCCTTTCACTCCTTCAGGATATCCTATGAATACCCATTTGATGGCTCTAGGTTTCAATTTTCCCTCCTTAACATGTATAAAGATAGGGCAACCAAATATTTTGGGGTAGTCACACTTGGGAGGATTGTCAGACTATTTCTCTTTTGGCATCTTGAAGTTAATTGCTGAAGATGGACTTTTATTAATCAAGTAAGCTGCAGTCACTACAGCTTCTCTCTAAAATGCTTTGGACATCTTTATATTGGTAAACATGCATCTAACCCTTTCAAGTAGGGTCCTATTCATCCTCTCAACTATGTCATTTTGCTGTGGTGTTGATCTTACCGTTTTATGCCTTACAATCCCATGTTAGGCACAAAACCCATCAAACTCTCTATTGTAAAACTCAATGCCATTGTCAGTTCTTAACCTTTTCACTCTTTTACTAGTCTGATTTTCAATATAAGCCTTCCAAGTCTTAAACGCATCAAACACTTAATCCTTTCTCTTCAACATATAGACCCACAACTTCCTTAAATAGTCATCAATCAAACTGAGAAAGTACTTGGCACTACCAAGAGTAGCTATCTGAACGTGTCCTCAAAGATCTGAGTGTATGTAGTCAAAAGTCCCCTTAGTCTTATGCTCACCAGTACTAAACCCTACCCTATGTGCTTTCCCAAGCACAACATGCTCACAAACCTCCAATGGCTGGAGCTTATCTTCACCAAATGTCTTTTGACTAAATAACCCCTTCAGATTTCTTTCGCGTAGGTATGCCAATCTAAGATGCCATATCTTGGTTTACATATTCTCATCATCTATAGAGAATAATGCAGAACCACTCATAATTTTACCTTTAAGCACATAAACGCCTTTGTGCTTCTCTTCTCTCATTACCACTACGAAACCCTTCAACACTCTCAAAACCCCTTCGTCGATCCTGATGGAACACTCATTCTAGTCTAAAGTTCCTAGTGAAATCAAATTCTTCTTGAGGTCAAGAACATACCTAACATTTTTCAACTCTCTCACTCGCCCTTCATACAGCCTAAGTCTAACACTACCAATTCCCATCATCTAACATGCAACGTCATTACCCATTAACACCTTACCACCACTAATGGGCTGAAAATTCATAAACCAAGACTTGTACGGGCACATGTGAAAAGTACAACTAGAATCAAGAACTCATTATTCAGCATTCTTACCATCAATAGCGACGAATGTCTTTGTAGTGTCATAGCTGTCATCATAGGCTAGCACAACATCCGCTTTCTTCTTATCTTGTGCTTTCTTCTCTAGACAGTCTTTTTATGAAGTGCCCCTATTTCTTGCAACAATAGCATTTCCTAGAAGTCCTAGATTTCAATCTTAAGCCATTTTCCCTTCCATCTCTATATGAGGGCCTTCCTCTTACAGATAGACTTCTGTATTGCCCTTGATCTGCTTCTCTAATAACTTTGAGTTTAATAATGATTTCACATCGCTCATCTTTAAAATCTCTCTGTCGTAGAGTAACGCATCAATAATGCTCTCATAACTCTTGGGGAGTGAACTTAACAAGATAATTGCTCTATCTTCATCTTCTATCTTGATGTTGATAGACTCAAGATTAAGAATGATCTTATTGAAGGCATTTATATGATCTTTCATTGGCGTCCCCTCTGACATGGACAGCTGATATAGCTTCTTCTTTATATGCAATCTGTTGGCCAATGATTTTTGCATATAAAAGGAGTCAAGCTTCTTCCAAAGACCATTGTCTCACTTGCTACTTCCCTCAGTACTTCATCGCTCAATGATAGAACGATTGTGCTGTAAGCTCTTTCTTGAATGTCCCTTCTTTCTACTTCAGTTTTAGATGACTTTGGTATATTTTCTTCTTCACTAGATGGAGTTGCAGTCTCCTCTAATGCCGAGCCTAACCGTTGGCTCACCAACAACACCTTTACCTTCATCTTTCACAGATTGAAGTCATTAGTATCGTTGAATTTCTCTGCCTCATACTTGGGTGTGGCTATGTCTGCTTAGAACTAAACTCTGATACAAGTTTGTTGAAGTGAAAGCACACAAACAAGTAATATAACCCAAGCAATATATGCAAAATAAGTAATTAAGGAACTTAAAAAGAGAAAGGTAGAAGAAGAACACATAGAATTTACGCGGTTCGGTAACTTGCCTACGTCTACAGAGGATCAAGATTACTCTCACTTATTATTGAATCACAAGGCACTCACAAAGTATGCCTTTTACAAGAAAGACTCACAAAGAAACACTTTCTCTTGTAACTAAAGGATTTTCTCTCACTAAGAATCACAAAGTATGTTTAATCACAAAGATTCCTTGGGTTCTTACTAAGATTACTAAGATGTGTTTACAAGCTAATAAGGAGTCTTTATATAGGTTTTAGACATCTTAAGTTTACCCTAAACGTGTAGGAGTCATATTAGAGAGTTCTGAAGTAAGTGAGAGACAAAACAAGTCACAACAATTCGGGAAACTCTTCCCGCATTGGGCGCCGCGATGCTCAGCTCCCATTGCCATGGCGTTGGTCACCTGGCACTGCAGCGCTCATGTTCTGTTCTGGGCGCCGCAGAGCCCAAGACCTGGTCGTCGTAGCACCCACACCTGGGCACCGCCCCTTGTGTCTTTCGCCTCCTTTTGCGTCCATCTTCGATTCTCGCGTACCCTACGCACTTAGCTTGCTCTCTAAATCATATTTCGATAATATTTAATCAACATTCTCATATTTTCTTTTAATTATATTCATGATATTATTTTTTCAAACTCTAATTAATTTTAATAAATAAATATTTTTTTAAATACAACAAATATAATATAAACATAATCAATTATTTCTTAAAGTATCAGAAATATAAGATAACTAGATTAAATCATCAATAAATCAACACAATATAAAACACAATATAAACACTCATAATTTATTATGTTATAAGAGAAAATAGATTGGTGTGTTTAATTTGACGTCAATGTTATGTGTTAGTATTCATGCTTGTCATGTTATACCAACCCATTAATTACACAAATTGTCACAAGGAAAAATATTATTGGAAAAATATTTAAAAATAGCTAATTTTTTAAAACAATAATTAATTTAGCTACAAAATAAATTTATGAACTATATTAGTTATACACTTGATTTTCGTATCATTTTACTCTTGAAGTATTTTTATATCTTTCTCCTACAAATTATTTAAAATTTTAATCAAAATATACTTTAAAATTAGTTTAAATAAGTAATTTGAAATAAAATAAATTAAAAATTAATAAATTTGATTAAAAATAACTGAAAAATTCTGAAAAAAAAGTAAAATCTAGCAAAAACTGTCGAAGAACAAGGCTAAAGTTGACAGGACCTCGTGTGGGTGCGAGTTAGAGCCTTGCGCAATATCTCGCGTGCAGGGGCGTTGTGTGACACGAGGCCTCTTCCTGCGCCTTGCGTGCTGAATGTTGTGCAAGTTGGGGCCTCGCACTCGAGGCATTGCACAAGGCCCCAACTCGCGCCATGCCTCGCGCATAAGGCATGGTGTGAGACCCCTCCCTGGGCCTTGCAGGAGGTGTGATAAATTTTGGCTTTGTTCACTATTTTTGTCCTTGATTTCATTCCTTTTTTTTTAATATTAATATACAAAATTACTTATTCTTAATCTATCGAGTATTTTTTTCAAATCTATTTAAACAATAACAATATTCTTTTTGTTGAATTTGTGATTTAAACTATAAATATTTTTTGAGTCATATTATTCATAAAGACAATTTCGTTCATTCATTATCTTCATGACTAATAAAAATTTATCAAATAATTTTTTACTATAAAAGTTTATAACATTTTAAAAATAGTTATTTCTGAACATTTTCTTATATCTCTTCATTTTAAAAAGAACAATTTTTAGAAATAGTCCGAAATTTTAAACAATTAGTTTTTTATTCACAAACTAATACTATGATCTTTATTAGTCAAAATTAGGCTAAATAAATACAATTATCCTTATTTATAAAATATAATAATAAATAAAACATTTAAAAACAAGCTATATAAAAATCGGTTGACATTTTCAAAATTAATTTAAAAATATACACACCAATTTTTGAAATAAATAGATTGCAATAAGTATGGTATAATATGCTGAAGTGGAGGAGAAATAGAATGAATTGAAAAAAGAAAAAAATCTAGATTTTAAATTGCATCACACGCTTTTCTGTACGCGCAATTCTAATTGCATTGTGCACAAATGATTTCGTGCCTCAATCATGCGGGCATCATGTGAAAGTACGCATTCACATAAAATATAATGCATATGGTTGTTAATAAAGTACACATGCGATTTCTATCGCACATTTGGATTTGCACTCTAATTTTGCAAACATCGTACTTTGAATAAAATTAAACGTTCATCTAGTATTTAGTACATCGTCATTCACGTGCTACACGAATGGTGCATGTTCTCCTCCCCGGTTGCCACAAGTTGACTGTAGCCTAGTGGTAAGAATCTTGTAGCTCTGGAGACCAAGATTTGAATCCTAGAAGTCACACTTTTTCATTTTTACTTCCTATCGTACATCATTCGCATGCCACATGAATGGTGCGTGTTGGCCTCCCCCCCGCCACAATGTTTTAGTTTCTCGATGATTTCAGCTAATTTTTTCACTTTTAACTATTTTTTTACTTATTTTCACATAATCTACTTATATTTTACTTATAATTTATTTTCACGTATTAATCACAAAAACTATCAAACTCATGAATTTGAGAATATTTTTCTTGCTAAAGTTCAAATAGAGGAAAAAAATAGCCAAGCATAAAAATATTCATTTTTTTTTTTAAATTCTTTAGCTATAAAAAATTAACTATTAAATTTGGGACTAAAAAAGAATACTAACTTAAAATTTGGGTTATTTTCAAAAATTTTCCTTTCAAAAATTATAAAAAATGAGAATAAAAATGAATGAAGTACTAAAGGAGGGTGTCAACTTAATCAAAGTCAAGATCATGATTTATTTAATTTTAAAATATACTAAGATCGTGATTACATGAATCCTATCAAATTTTTTTATGAATGCAACCACGATATAAGAAATAAAATTCATAATCAATATATGTTGATGTCAGCCTAAAAGTTACATAGTAGGCCCAATTATATTTTTTGTACTTCTATCCAAGCTTAGGATGTTATGTCCAAATTAGTTGTTTGTTATTATAGAAGTTTTTCTTGATTAGAATTTTTACTTTTTTAGAATTATGGTTAAAATAAAATTATGTAGCCTATATAAATGTTTAATTTTTTCATTGTAATCATCATTCAACACATAAGACAATACCACCTTTTTAACTATTTTTCTAAATTTTTCTTTTATTTTTTTTTCTTTCAACTCAAGATTTCATTCTTGCTTATTAATCTCATAGCCTAATTGCTAGAGTTTTGCCTGTTCTTCTCTGCGAAGTAACCCAAACATTTCAATCTGCTTGCTATCCCACAACCTAGGTTTAGTCTAAACCTTACTCACAGTCAACCAAAGTTAGACTTGCCTTATTTGGTAAACCTTAATGTCAGTTTTCTCAAATTTGAAGCGCTACATTAATTTACCAGAACACTAAAGGTACACGAATCTTGTCCTAGAAATTTTACAGTGCAAACATCTTTTTGGCATGCTCAATAGGACTTGAACCCATAATCATTTAATTAGAAGTCAAGAAAAGATCGCAGAAGAAATCAAGAGGATTCTCTAAGCCGGTCTCATCAGCCTAGTAAATAATGTAGAATGGCTGTCCAATGTTGTTCTTGTTATAAAAAAGAACAACAAGTTATGACTCTGTATCGACTTTAAAAATTTAAACATGGCAACTTATAAATACGAGTATCCTATGCCCATAGTCGATATGTTGGTTGATTCAGCTACAGGCTACGACATCATGAGTTTTTTCGGTGGGCATTCTGGATATAATTAGATATTCATCAGGGGGTTGGACATTAACAAGACAACATTTCGATGCCTTAGAGTTATTGGAACATATGAATGGGTTGTAATGCCATTTGGTTTGAAAAACGTTAGAGTAACATATCAAAGGGCAATAAATGTCATATTCCATGATATGATGGGCTGATTTATGGAACTATATATCAATGATATTATGATCAAGTCAAATTCTAGTGAGCAACACTTAGCCAACTTATAAATGGTTTTTCAATTAATGCGATTCCATCAATTGAAAATGACCTTACTCAAGTGTGCATTCAGGATTTTGTTCGGAAATTGTCTTTGGCTTCTTGGTACACCAATCGAGGGGTGGAATTAAACCAAAACAAAGCCAAAGTGATAATAAAAGCATCGACTCCAAGAACAAAAAAGAATTGCAACAACTAATCGATAGAAACAATTTTTTTAGAGGCAATTTATTTCAAACTTTGCCAGTTGCTTCAATCTTGGTCACTCTTATTAAATTTGAAAGACAGTGAAGATTTCAAATGGATAACTCATTACCAATAGGTCTTTGATGAGATTAAGAAATATCTCACAAGTATACCAGTCATGGTGCTGCCCAAATTTGAACTACCATTGATCCTTTATAGCTCTACAGTAGAAGAGTTAATTGGAAATATTCTAGCATAAGAGCACCATGCCGTGGAAAAAGTCATCTATTACTTTAGCTGAGTTTTAAATGATGTTGAGACAAGGTATACAGCAATTAAAAAATTATGTTTGGCTATCTTCTTCTTATACAAAAAGCTCAGATATTACTTACTGCCTACAACTATACACATGATAAGGTAGATAAACATCATAAAGTATCTCTTATCAAAACTATTTTTAAGAAATCAGCTTGGGAAGTAGTGATCGTGCTATCAAAATTCAACCTCAAATACATTCCCCAAAAAGCAATTAAGAGCCAAGCTATTTATGCTCAAAATGTAATGCGGCTATTGCAGTATAAATTGAGGTGTCGATCCCACGAGGAAGCTTTTGGCAAAATAGGTTGGTGAAGTAAAATATTAAAGCAATAGCAAATGAGAAAATTAATTAATTGGTTTAAGTGAATGAGATAGAATTGCCTATGAATTGAGGAAAATGTCTTATGATGATTTAAACAAGGCTTCAAGAATTACAATTATGCTTTATAAATCTACTCTACACTTTGATTCAATGTTTATAACTCAATTGACAGTTTTATATCTAAACAATCAATTGAAAGGTATGTAAAATATAACACATTTGATAACACGTGTATTTGATGTGACTAAACTCTTTGCAAACATTAATAGAAATCATGTTCATTTATACAAGTTATCTAAGATCGACAATATATCATTTTGACAATATTACAGTAAAAGATCAACTTGAATATCAAACATTTATTGTCTTTACATGTTATCCAAGATCGACAATATATCAATTGACAATATTGCAGTAAAAGATTAACATATCAAATAATGTAACCAATAACAATTATAATTCAACAAGAATCACATAAGAAAAGCATGACTGAAAATATATGAGACCTGAGAATTATAACTTCTGGATTATAGAAAATAAAATAGATAAGAGTTTAACAAAACCAAACTTACAAACATTTGTAGCTCTTGACAACGAATCAAAGCATATAAGTAAATTTATTACACATAAAAGTTCATCTCTTAGCCTTGCCAAGAACTCTAGCCTAGATTACAATACATGTTAATGAGAAGAAAATAAGAGAGAATTATCTAATGTTGAAAATGTCCTAAGAGTGTTTTTATATAGGCAATGAATGAAAAGATGTTAAGTGTGACATCAATCTTCAATAATTTAGGCCAATAACTTGTTCACCCATTTGCAGCACAGTTTTAGTAATGTAAATGACGATGTATCTTTTTTAGCCAACCTAACAGTTGTAGTATTTTGTCTCTTCTTTCCATAAGCACCATGTTCATACAATTTGGATGAGTATTCAATGAGATATGGGCAAAATTCCAAAGATACGTTAGATTTAGGCCAACAACCCTTTTACCCACTTGCAATACAATTTGGTCCATGATAACGGCTGATTTGGACTTTACCATCAACATAAGAGTTGTTGATAATTAAGTCAATATTTTATAGCTTTAAAAATTATACCTTTTAGGTATGTATTTTATGAGATACGATCCAAATACGTGAGTTAGGTCAAGCTAAGCACAAGTTGTAGCCCAATTCTATTGTATCTTAATTTTTGGACCACAATATGTTGGATTTGGCTTTTTAACTGTTCTTCAAGTTTGTGTAAGATTGAGTCATATTACTCCAGGTTAAGAATTTCTTCATTTCGATTTTTACATTGAGAGTTATGTCTATTTTACCTAAACCTGTGCAAATAACATTCATTAATCACAATTTGAGGAGAACACTTTATTTCAAGCTAAAAGTACAAAAATGCTAAAATTAGTGACATTAAATGGTGACTGAATCTCTTAATAAATATGCATTTTCATGTGTTTATCATAAGTCTTAGCCGATTTCTTGGCAAATCACCCTTCACCATCCTCAACCGTGCCCATTTTGAAATCAAACAGGTAAATAATATGAGTTGGCAACTATGGTTTGATGGGTCAAAAATAAATTAAGCAGTAGGAGCTGCTATCATCTTAGTTTCCCTATATCGACTAAAGACAAAAAAGTCTTTTATGTTGGACTTTACATGCACCAATAATCAGGCCGAATACGAAGTTCTCATTATCGGCCTTGAGATACTTACTGAAATAGGGATTTAAGAAATTGAAATAAGAGTTGATTTGTTACTTGTTATCAAACAAGTGATATGAAAATACAGCTATCAAGCCAACTTACTACTTCCATATTGAAACAAAGCATGGTATCTCCTCCAAGGGTTCCAGTCCACCTTGGTCGAATATTTAACAAGAAAGAATAATTCATAAGCTAATAATCTAACACAATGGGCATCAGGTTTCAAAAGGGTAATAAAGGAAATACCTCTAATTCATCAACCTCATTCATGCTTATTCAATACTAAATTACCAGAATAATAGTGGGCGATCTTGCAAATCAACTTGAACAAAGATTGGAAGAAAAAATTGGTCAATTATATGAAGTATCTTGATGATAATGTCAATCAACGAGTAAAGATCATGGCACCAAAATTTGCTTTCTTTGTATGAGAATTGTTCAGAATAGACCTTTAGGAGAATCACTGAGATACATCAGCCTAAAAGAAAGTATGTTGGTCATGGTCGAATCATATGAAAGATTAACGGGAACTCATCTAAGTAGTCAATTGATGAAGAAAATAATTTTCAAGAATGGCTTCTAGTAGCCAACCATGGAGCAAGATTGTCATATTTATGCCAAAGGCTGTGAGAAATGTCAAAGGCATTGTCTACTCTAAATCATCCCAGCAGAAGAAATACATCAGTTATTAGGTATTTATGCCAAAGGTTGTGAGAAATGTCAAAGGCATTGTCTCCTCCAAATTGTCCCACCAGAAGAAATGCATCGATTATTAGGCCATGGCCATTTAGAGGGTGGGCAATGGACATAATAGGTAAAATTTATTTATTATCTTCAAAGCAACACGCCTTTATCCTAATAGCGATCGACTATTTTACCAAATGCGTTGAAGCCGTACCTTTAAAAACAGTTACTTAATAGTTAATCATTAGATTCATTTAAGAGAATATCATATACAAGCATGGCCTTCCAAAGTCTATTACACCTGATCAAGGGATAGTTTTTACTGGTAAAGAAATGGTCGATTTTACAAAAGCATTCGACATCAAACTAATCTATAACACTTTTTACTATGCATAATCAAATAGGCAAGCCAAATCAACTAATAAGTTGATCATTCAAGGGCTAAAGAAAGCGATAAAAAATAATCCTAGAGTTTGGCATGAAAAGCTATAAGAAGTTCTTTGAGTGAACAGAGTTAACCCAAAAACAACTATGAAAACTTCTCCTTACTAGTTAGTGTTGGAGCTAGTGCTCACGTGCCATTCTAATATTGTATGAATATTAAATGTTAATATTTATACAATAAACATTTCGAATAAAGATTGTTAATATCATATTAATATGGTATAATGCTTGTAACATTACAGACATTGTTTGATCTGAAAGAGTTCAGATCTGATCTAAAAGAGTTTAGATCAGAACTAATAGTTATCAAAGCTGAGAGTTATAAATGCTAAGACTTAGCACTGTTGATAGTTATCAGTTTATAAGAGTCAGCGAGGTCTAAAGAGTTAAAATCTTGTCTATAATGGGACAAAGACCTGAGAGTATACTTGTAATGATATAGTTGCAAAGAGTTGCAATAGGAGTTAAGAAATATCATTATGTAAGTATGTCTCAAATATAATGTTCCTGATCTATGATCACCAATGCAGGTCTATCGGTGAATTTACAATATATAGATTAGTGTATGTCTATATCTGACTAGTTCAGATGGTTGTTCTTAGTTGACCATGAGCTTAGAGCTTGTATAGGCATGCAGGTATTCAGTCAGGACTGGATACTGAACAGACTTATGAGGACCCCAATAGATATCCTATGAAACCGTCAAAGAAAGGTCCTCTCGAGTTGAGTAGTAATCGTGGTCCTTTGACCTGAGCGCCACGGTGGTCTTGTGAGTGATCCATCATGCTTTGGTTCCACATATGTTAGAGACCTTTCATGGTCTGACCGCTATGTGTCGCTGGGTATGGTCTGATGCTCATGGAGTCCGGTGTGCGTAGATAAGGGATCCATCAACTTACGTAGGTAAGTTGTATATCCGATGCTCCGAGATTGTATTTCATAAAGTCTTGTGGCCACAAGCATAAACCCGAAAAAAGAGTTTCCCACAGGGTTAAACAATATAGCAAGGTTAAACAATATAGCAAAAGTGTTTGCGTATATTGTTTATCGAGATACGAATCTGAGATAAAATTATTGGATGAGCAAATGGGGATTTGATGGTGTTGATCTATATCCCCGCACATCCAGGATATAAATGATGGAAGGATTATACGTATACGTTATGACCTCAACTTGTATGGTCTGACACGCTGATTTGTAATATTCATAACGTGTGCGTGGGGCATCGATTACGGATTAATGGAATAGTTCCATTTGACAAATCGGGTGTGGACCTAGAGAGCCCCAATATGAAATGTACTCTTTGAGCACTTGGGCAGTGTACCGTATTGAATTGTTCAATACAGTATAATTCAACAATTACTAAGGTTACGTTAACTAAAGTATATGGTTAAATGATGGGACCCACTTTAGGTTAACTTGGTAACCGAGTAAGGATATAATAGTAATTTCACTTTATGATTATTTAATTGTTAAATAATTAAAATAAATATTTATTTATTTAATTGTTAAATAAATTATTTAACTTAACTAAGGTTAAAAGTTAACCATATGATTAAGTTAAGTTAACCTTACTTAAAGGTTAACCTAACCATAGTTAAGTTAGTTAACTATGGTTAAATTAATTAAATATTTGTTAACTTAAAGGTTAAGTTAAAATAATCTAACTATGGTTAAATATTAACTAAGGTTAGGTTAAGCCAAATGAAATGCAAATGAAATTCAAATTAGTTTAGAATTTATGCATTAATATATATAAAGTGAAATGAAATTGAAAATAATTAAGTTTTGAAATTGTTTTAGATTTTAGGTTTTGCATTTAGGGAGCCAATTCAATTTGAGAAATTGAAATTGTTTATTTTGTGTTTTAAGTGTTAGAACAACAAAATAAATTAGATAAATGGTTACTAAATGTAATAACTAAAAACAAGATTTATTTTATTCATTCAAGAGTTGAATAAAAGGAAAAACAAATTTAATTAAGTTAAATAGTTTAACTTTGAATCATGTTTAAGAGTTAAACATATATGCTGGATTAAGATGCTGCCATTCTAGACAATCAAACCCACCCTTGTTAATTGCTAGGATTGATCAAAGATTCATTTCATGGTGGACTTCAAAGAAAATTAATCCAAAGGCTTCATTGGTGATATTTTCTCAATCTCGAATTTTCAGTTAATCAAATATGTATTTTCTGTGTTCATTGTATTTAATCTTCCACTGTGCACATGTATGTATGAGATATGTATATTGTTTGTATGATGAACACAACCCACATGCAAGCACCCTAATGATTTATACGACATAACCAACAGTTAGTTTATAGCTCTGAAGCTATATTTCTAATGGAACTCACAACCGATTCCATAAGAAGATGATTTCAAGAAGAAATGAATGCTAAATGATATAAAGATGCCATGGCAGAAGAGATAGATAGAATAGATAAAGATTGCCTCAAAGCCTTAAACTAACTTGAAGTGTAGAAAAGTAGGGTAGAAAGATCCGGCAACAAGAAATTCAAGTCTGTGTCATTTAAGATGGGCGACTTAGTATGGAAAGTCGTCCACCCAAAAGATTCAAAAGAACATAATTTTAGTCCAAATTGGGAATAACCGTTCAAGATCGTCAAGATCATTGGCAATTGGGCATATCTACTAAGTAATCTGGAAGGAATCATACACCTAAGGGCGATCAATGCCAAGTACCTCAAGCACTATCCACCAACTATTTAGGAAGGAAATGATAGATTAATTTTTTAGAACCATTGATTAGTCGATCATATTATGTAGAATATGACTGTTATTAACGTCTTTTTGGCATATCGATTCTTATGAAAGCCGTATATCTTTCATTAATTAATTGGGTATAGTAAACTAAAAAGCTTATTTTGTACAGTGTTTAACTTATTAATACATAGTCAATTATTATTTTAGTTTATTCTAAAATTGTGCTATGAATGAACAAGTTTCGAAGAGATTTATCGTTGTTATATATATGGCCTTCATCAAGCCAATTTGTTTTTTTTTTCTAGGTTAAGATTTGGAATTATTGATCAGTTAAATCACAAACAAGCAAAGTTGATTTATCCTAAAATAATGACACTAGGTAACAAAAGCTTGCATTTCATTCATAAAATTATTTACAAAAGTCTCTTAGGGCGATATCATTTACAATTGATCCAAAAAGGAAAGAAAATCGGCAACCAAATAGTCAACAGACTTTGCTTCTGCCTCGGCCTTAGGGACCATCTCATTTTTTAGCTTAAGGCTCTTTTTTAGCTCAGCCTTTCTTGGGTGATTGTTCAGAATTTGCTCCCTCAAACTTAAAGACTTCTTTGTCTATTCTACCTTTGTGGCCTTAAGTTTAACAAGCTTGTCCTTTATTGCCTCTATCCTATCAGTGGTGTTCTAACTCTAGATGCCCAATTCTCTAACTTCAGACATCAATTGAAACTCAAAGTGGTTTAGTGCTGCCTTCTCTTCAGCTTCTCTCTCAGTCTCTTTGATAACATTTACGATCGATTGCTTCTTTTTTACAAGGCTTGTAAAAAAACCTGCGGATTCATCAATTTTATTTTTCAAGTCGATCAACATCGTGTCACCTATTGCATGATAAGACAACAACTTGAGCTTTTTGTTGATGTCTAAAACCTTGTGGTCATTAAAAACCGATTCGACCATCTGGCTCTTCATCTCCTTCAATTGATGGATGGTCTTCATCACTTCAGATTGTAAAGCGGATACTGAAAAGGTTTTTTCCTATTGAGGAGAGTTGTCATCCAACTCCTTACTTTTATCAGATGATTATGATGAGCATAGAGAGGACAACAACATCAGAAGTAGCAACACCCAACTGTGGAGGCATCTTGGCAACCGGCTTGCCCATTGAAACCGATCTTAGAAACGCTCTAGCTGACTCTTCAAAATGTGTATGAGGGATCGATTCCTCGACATTCTCTAAACCTATAGTAGTTGAAGGTAATTTACTTGTAGAAGTCAGCATTATGGGTGTCTTTGACTAGAGAGAAGCAGTCAATTTCTTGGATGTTAACTTAGAGTGGACAATTTTTGGGTCTCTTGGATATTGTCTAGAATAAAGAAAAAGTCAGCAATGGAACTCTATTAGATAAATCAAATAATTAAATAATAAGGTGATAGTATCTACCTTAAACCGCTTCCTGTGAGGGATCGACTCTTCTTCTTGACCCTTTAGTGGGGCGTCCACACGAGTAAGAATAGCTTCTGCAATGGTTGGTAAAAGATTAATATTAGAAGAATGTTATTAGACAAAAGATACAAATAATTATACATTGTTGAGTCGTATTGCCAATAATCTTGATCGACTCAGGATCAAACAAGGATTTATTATAGTTATCTAAGTAAAAACCAGTCCATGTAGGCTAATTTTTCCTTTTGCTTGGAATATCACCAGTGATGCTGAACTTGGTTATTGGGATTGAAGGTCTTGGATCTATAAATGGTCGCTTAAAAAATACCTCATTAACCAAGGGTTGCCAGAGCAAACCCATTGGATTTGGCGTTTAATGACCGACCACCTATGTTCCAAGAGAAGTTTTTTTTTTCTTTAGTGGTACAGGCTTCTCATTGATTTTAATTTATTATAGTTAAATTTAAAGCCATAAAAACACTCAAAATCAAGAATCTCTTATTTGAGCTTACCCTGTGTCTTTTGCTGGCTAACCTATACACTAGCATCAGGATTAGTCTCAACTATAGCAAAATCATGAAGAGCAAGTACATGGTCTAAACATAATAAAAAATGAAGGCCAACCACTTCTTCCTAGTACTGATAAAAAATACCCCAGCGACCCTGGCTAATTGAGAGATTAACTAATTAAAGAGTTTTTTTGAGTTAGGATGAAAGCAAGGAAGTTTTTTCTCCAATAGAAGAATGCTTAAAAATGGCCTTAGACCTAAACTTTTGGTTGGCTAAAAAAAGATTTGGATGTGAGATGATCTGTCCAAACCAAATTGGCGACTTATTCATTGGGGATAGTAAGTCTCAATCCCATATTTATTATTATTGTCAGTTGTAATAATAACTCTGTGATGTAGGTCCCTGGCCTTTAAGCAACTGGCCCACGATTTATGCCATTTAACATCTAAGTTGACCTCTGTCAAAGTGGATGAATGACCCATGTATGATTAACAAGTTTACTTAGGAATAAATAATGAAGGTCTAACGTGAAAAAAAGACTTATAATCTATGGACGAAGTGAAATAAAAGAATTAAAAGATATCTTCAAACTTGTCCTGGTCGAGCTGCCATTGGATAAGTTAAGGAGCATAACAACTTCAGCGACCCTCAGGAGGTTGAGAAGTAGTTTAGAAAAAATGAGAAAAGTAGACCAATACCCAAAAATACAGGATTCAGAAAGACCATGTGCATTTGAAAATGATGTCCCACCCTTATTGAGTAAAGTTTCAAAAAGACTTCTATAAAGATGATAAAGAAAGAAAGGGCCTAAGATTAACTGTGCACCATATGCTAGGGCAATCATACTTTAAGAAAATTCCCTAGTGATTTTCTGAGAAATGAGGTATAGGGTATATTTACACAACTAAAAAAGTACAAAAAGCGATATGTTCGATCTTAAAAAGAGTATTCAATTTAGACTTAGTAAAAAAGAGGTCGACATCACCTACTGATAACTCAGCATTAATTGTTACCTCGTGGATGACCAAGTTACAAAGAACTACTAGGTCGTATAAAGTGGGGGTCATGTAGCCAAACTTGAAATAGAAGACGTTGTTAGCTCTAGACTAAAAAAGTAACAAGGTTGATATCAAACCATTGTGAAGGGGTATTTGATACTTAGAAGCTAACTTAGGTTATAGACGTCGGCCGACTTTCATAAAGACTCAAAATGAGGCTCTAGGCTATTCATCCATCGCGTAAACTATATAGTCAATTTTAGCCATGACTTAATGGACTTAAATGTCAATCAAATAGACCTAGAATGGGTTTAACTAAACCTTATAGGGTCATTCCTATGTGCAAAGAAGAAATTGAAATAATGGAAGTATTATGTGGACGTAAAATGTATTGGGAAGAATTGGCCTTAAAGATCAATATCTGATAAATGATCTGCTCATCAACAGATCTTGATTTAGACAAGAGCGAGAGAGGCATCTCAGTGGCCTCAAACGATTTTGACTTTTTAAATCAAATAGCAACAGTTAATTTTGATTCCTTTATTCATATAAATTACTTACAAAAATTAAAAACGAATCAAAATCTATTTTAAATAGGAATTAAAAATGAAGACTTGAGCAAGAAAGATTAAAACTAAAAATTAAGAAAATTTACCTTAAAGATGCTTGAAGATTATTCAATCACTGAAAGAATCGTTGAAGATTGAAGATTTAGAAGAGATTAAAATTGCTTAGAAAAGTGAGTAAAAAATAAAGTGGTGAAAGTCCCTTTTATCAGGCTTTAGGGGTAAAAATGAAAGGTTGTAAAAAGAAACCTCAACAGTTGGGCATTTAATAAAGGTAATGGTAAGTTATTTATAAATGAAGGCAATGATGAAACGGTTATTTTTTTAAATTCATGATAGAACCATTACTGATAAAGTAATGATATGATAGTTGTTGATAGGTGCATTAATAACGGTTGATAAGGCTAATGAAGGGTTAATCATTGCAAGCATAATTAAGAATCTTCATGGAATAATCTAAGTGAAGCAAAATTAGCTTGTGATGTTGCATTACTTAAAGCCAATATAGGTTGTAGGAAGATCGACAAGTTTAAATGTTATAATAATAAGTCAATTTTCAGAATATAGCCGATATGAGTGCATAATACAGGTCAAAGTAATCGACTATTCCAATTATCATGAGAAGCCGATTAAAGAGATTATTCTTGTAAATCTAGTAATATAAAGATGATTTCTAGATGTAGCAATAAGATCGACTGCCATAAGAGGAACCATGTGATTTTAAAAGTGATTTTAAAAAGGAAACCCTTTCAATACATGCAATTTCAGAGGTGATCTATAATGAAGAGCTGATCCTCAGGACAAGCATTTGAGGCAATTCCTGCTAATAGCTAAAGTAAAAAATCATCAAACTGAGCATGGCGGTTTAAGAAGTAATCCACGATGAAAGGCGACATCCATGATATCTACTTGATACAGGGCGATTCTTGAAGATAGATCATAATAAAAGTCAATAATTATCAAAATTAAATTTAGCATAGACAATCTTCAGATAGTTAATTAAGGAATCCGATTCAAATGAAGAAATTAGGTCAACTTTTTCAAAAGTCATTAATTAAAGTCGATTGATCAACCAGATATTAAAAGCGATCTTAACATCCTGATAAAAGGCGATATTTTTAAGCTCTAATCGAAGAAAATATATTAAACCTAATATTTCATAATAAAGAATATGGTCAGCATTGTTAAGTTGCAAACCTTAGCAAAAGTCATCCTTTTGGTCAGTTTGCAAGGGGCATTGTCAACATTGGCCCAAAAGTTATTAAGTGGACCCATTTATATATTTTGTACTTTTGTTTAGGCCCAGTTGGATGTTATGTCCAAATTAGTTATTTGTTGTTATAGAAAGTTTTGCTTGATTGAGATTCTCACCTTTTAGAATTAAGGCTAAAATATGGTTATGCAACCTATATAAAAGTTTGAGTTTTTCCTTGTAATAATCATTCAACATATAAGACATTACCAACTTTTCATCTTTTTATCTTTATGAGTGTAATGACCTATAATTTGATCTCATTTATCTTAGTAATTGTTCATTTTTTAGTAATTTAAGGGCTATTTATGTGTTAAATGTTGTTTTACAGGGTTAAGTCATAAAGAGATGGGAAAGAAATCAATGAAGTATTTAAAGAGGAAAATCGGAGGCTAAAAATATAAATTGCTATAATATATCATTATAGTAATTGCGAATAGTAATTTGGAGGCTGTAACATTTCACTGTTTATGATTGTAGCAATGATCACTATTCATTAACGATTAAATCACTATGCAACGGTTATAATACTATTGAAGCACTGCAACAATGGCTAGCACAGTCAGAGTACTGTAACAACGGTCAAATCATTATAGCAATGGCTAGAGCACTGTAACAACGTTCAAATCACTATAGTTGATTCTATAAATACCTTGTTTTTCCTTCAAATAGAAGAATTCCACCCCTAACCAAATCCTAAACTATTTTTCCTCAATTTTAAAACGTCCTTAACCTAGAAATCATCTTTTTTGTACAAAAACAACATTTCAAGCTATTTTGGAGAGGGATTCACATTTAAGAGCATTTTGGCTAACTTTTGGAGGATTCAACCAAAGCTTAAAGATTGATTAAAGGCCACTTCGTCTTCATAAATTCAGTTTGAAATTGGTTGTATCATGTTTATTTATTGCTATTTAGCCATTAAACTCTTATTATGTTGATTTAATTTTATTATCTAGGATTGTAGTTTTAAACTCAATATGTGTACTTAATTGAATTACTTGATTCCTATTATTATTCAGTTTATTATTCAATTTGTGTTATTCTTAATGCTTTCAATATACTAGGAATAGTAGTTGAATAATTATGAAACATTAGGATAAACTTGGAAAAGACATCTTATTATTTAGACCTAGATAAATTGATGCATAATTGTGGAGTAATATCTACAAGTTTCGATATAGAATAAGAATATACCTATATGGCATGTATGGTCAATACAACTTGTTTGTAATGAACCTTAATTTATTCTAATTACCATAGAAATATAGAAATTTGATAAATTAAGATATAATCACTCGACCATCAAAAGAGGCTTGTGAAGAAATATGTGTTGTGACAAATAATTGAATTGATTAATTAAAAATAGGATAATAAATTCATATTGAGGGATAGCTATAATCTTAAATACTTTTTATATAGTGATTACGCTTACACTCTTGCATAATTAAGATTGATTTGTATAGTTAGTAATTAGTTTTAATATAAACAAATCAAATTTATTAAATTTTTGGTTAATTGCATGAAGATACAAATTTAGTAATTGGTTAGGAGTAATAACAATTCCTCATGGGATCGATACTCAATTTATCACTTTATTACTTATTTATGTTAGCGTGTACTTGTGCTTAACATAGAAATCGCACAACAAGTTTTCCGCATCATTACTTGAAAATTAAATTTATTCTTACCAATACTAATACTAATCTATCTTGCTTTTAATTTATATTTTATTTTCTGTTTTTATTTTTTTATTATTATTATTTCATTTAGTTTGTTTTTATTATTTTTAATTTAATTTCTATTTAATTTTGTCTTGTTTATTTCATTTTATTTTGATTAATCTATTTTATTGTTGCATTTTTATTTACTTTTGTTTATTTCTATTTATATTGGATTGTTGTTTATTTTATTATTTATTATATTTTATTATTGTGTTTTTATGTGCTTTTGTTTATTCCCGTTTATATTGAACTATTGTTTATTTGACAATTATTTTTACGTTATTTTTAATTGCTTGGATTCTTTTTTTAGTGCTATGTTATTTTACTTTCTACTTTCCTTCGTTTTTAATTTGTAAATATTTTTGTACAATTATTTTCTTTTATTTTTGTACAATTACTATTTATTTGTTCTTGTTTTTAGTTTTTAGTTTGCTTAATTCTTATGTGATGGCTGAGCATAACCAAGCTGGCACACAAAGATTATTGGCACACAAAGATTATTGCTTGATTTGGTAATTCCACGATTAGAAGACATCCAGTCTAGCATTCAAATACCTACCATTGATGTCAACTACTTTAAAATCCAGCCAGAGTTAATTCAATTATTAAAAGCCTTAGTACAATTCAATGGACTGCCAAATGAGGATCCAATGAGCACATCAATAATTTCCTGGAAATTTATGATTTGTGCAAATACAATAAAATCTCAAATGATGCAATACGACTTCGATCATTTTCTTGTTCACTTCGGGATAGAGCAAAGAGCTAGTTGAGGTTATTACCATCGGGGTCTAATACCACTTGGGATGATTTGGCCCAAAAGATTTTAGCAAATTTTTTTCACCAGCCAAGACAGCAAGGATGAGGAATGAAGTCATGACCTTTATGCAGTATGATTTAGAATCTCTATATAAAGCTTAGGAGCGATTTAAAGAAATGTAGAGAAAGTGCTCGCACTATGAAATTCCTAAATGGTACTTAGTACAAATTTTCTACAATGGAGTAGTAGAACACTTGAGGATAATAATTGATGTTGTAGTAGGAGGAAGCCTTTATGAATAAATCTGTTGATGACGCTTATAATCTATTAAAGGTGATGGTTTTCAACAATTGTCAATGCCCAGAAGAAAGAGTGAATCCTTCTTTTCAAGAAGAATTTTTGGAATTTATAATATGAATACGCTGACTTCAATAGTTACACAAGATAACTTATGGTTTATGACAAATGATACTATAGGGATGAATATAATAAGAAGCCAGTAGATCACTTGCGATTTCTATGGGGGCAGCCATTGATCAAATGGCAAATGTGATGAGCCTACACTTTACATATGATAATATCAAGAGCAGCAGCACATCCTCAATTCAAATTACTACAATCCATAGTGGAAGGATCCTTTCAGCATTCTAGCACAACCTCAGCAGTGGCAAGAAAAGACTTTTGTCACAGAGGATATGCTTATGCAGTACATGAAACAAACTTTATACAATATATGAAATAGACTAACACCTTCTTACATAGTCAAGATGAACTCATCCAGAACCAAGCAGCCTCTCTATGAACCTTGGAGACTCAAGTTGGACAGTTAGCCTCAGCAATGAATAACAGTCCATATAAAGCTTTACCAAGAAATATAGAAGTTAATCCAAAAGGTGATAGAGAGCAATGTAAAGATGTCATATACAGAAACAACAAGGAATTATATAAAAGTGCATTAAAACCTACACTGCAGTAGGAAGAGCAACAAAATAATGCTAAAAGTGTAGTTGCCCAACAAAAACAAAAAGTAAACAAAGTACAGAAAATGGGAAAAGAGTGCAGAAATCGTTTGTTTAACTCTATAATCCACCATCACCATTTTCCCAATGACTACAAAAGAAGAACATTGATCAACTGAAATGTTCTAACAACTTCAGCCACTGTTTCAAAGTTTACATGGTAATTCATGAGAAAGCTCTATGATGCGATATTTCTATATCATAAATTAAGTGCAAGTATACACTATCATATGCAAGTAATAAAGAGACTAATTAGTCGGATGTCGAACCCACAGGGATAATTTCTTCTTATTAACTAATTACTAAAATTATGTCTTTCTAATAATTATTCAGAAAAAATAAAAATTCAAGAATGAATGTAGAAAATATAAAAGTAAAAACACAATGCAATGAGATTTAAAGATAACAACGTAGAGAAAACCTAGGATTAATATTATCCCTCAATATGTTTTTACTGATTAATCCTCTAATATTTAACTCACTTAATCTTTATTATTGATCAAGACACTAATGTATTCACAAGCCTCTTCCAAGGTCATGCAAGTATATCTTAGTTTACCAAATACGTATATTCCTATGGTACTTGTAATAAATTAAGATTCATTAAGATTAGGTCTTATTGATCATACATGCCAATTAGGTATATTCCTATCCTAAGTTGAAGCTTGCATATGCAACATTGAATGTTACTCTACAATCATGCATCAAATTACCTAGGTCTAAATATTATGATTCCTCTTTCGAGTTTATCAATAATATTACCAATTCATTCACCATATATTGGCCAGATATATTGAAGCATTAAACACAAGTAATTTAAATAATAAAAGACTAAGTTTATTAAATACTAAAAGATATGGCAATTAAGCACACATATTGAGTTCAAATATTAACCCTAGAAAACAAGTTTAGCTCATGGCTACAAGAGAACAGCAGTAAAAATAATTATAAATCATGATACAATTATTAGCAAACCGATATAGACGTCGAATTACTCTTAATTGCGCTGCCTAGGAACTCTTGATGCCGAAGAACGTCTTGTATCTCTCTCCAAAGTTGCTTCAATTAAGCTCCTATTACTCTCCAAGACTTGTGCTCTGTATTCTTAGTGCTCTTGGGTCGTCTTGGAGTCCCTCTTGAAGGCTGGGAACGAGTGGCTTTATATAGGGATTGATATGAGCTTGAAAATCTCAATTCTCATTGGACTAGGACTCGCACTACCGCTGGTGCGCTATGCATCTGTCGCTGGGGCGACGCGTGAAAAAGCGATTACCGCTGGAGCGGTGGAATCTTGGCGCTGTGGCGCTGCATGAAAACGGCTTCACCGCTGGCGCGGTGTGTTGATAGCGCTGGGGCGCTGGAACGTCGCTAGCGCGGTGACTCTTCGGCGCTGGAGCGCTAGACGCGACTTAAGCAGGTCTTTTTTCTTATTTCGATCACTATTTCAGCGCTGGGGCTAAAATACTTGTGGCGCGGGGGCGCTGGACTCATAATTTGAAAACTTTGCAGTTTAGTCCCTGTTTTTGCTCCTTTTGCGTTCTTTCTTTAAATTTCGTTCAAGTCCCTATAAATAACAATAATGCACATAAATAGCCATCTATTCTCATAAAATCATAAAATATCAATAATAAAAACATGAGAAAATATATAACAAATTTGCCCTTATCACTCTACCTCTTCCTAAATTAAAAGTGATAGAAACAATGCAACTAAAAACTCGTGCGAAGTTAAATTGCACAATAGAAAGAAAAAGAAACGGTATGGCAAAAACAACATGGACAATCAGATTAACATCGGCCAACCAGGTTCAACTGTCCGGTCTAAGATTAAAATCTTTTTTATGAGACTAAAAACAAAGTGGTCAAAGCTGTTTCTTTAAGATTTTCTCATATAGCTTTGGAAGTCGAAGAAAATGACTGTCAACTGTCATGCCCCAGACCTAAAAGATCTGACACATGATATAACTTATACTCATTTAATAATGTGCACTCATAATTAATATTATATAAAATTTCAAACTTGAATTCTATATAAGAATCCTTAATAAGTTGCTAGTAGGTTCATCACAAAAATTCACCCATGATCATACTTGGTGAAATATAAACTAAATACAACCAAACTTAATAAAATAATACATTAGTATTTATCAATATGGACAAATCAAATATCTTAAACTACGTGTCCACAAATGAAACACTTAGCAACCTAATAACTTAGAGAACCCAAGGGACAGCAAAAGCCTTGCCAAATTCGCTAAGCACATATGTGCCTTATTTACCTTAAATCACCATAAACTATAATGAGTATAAAACTCAATAAGTATACTAGTTTTTCATATATCAAAATACATATATGTACATAATGCATATGTATGATATGCAGTGATAAATCAAAATCATAATCATAATCTTATCAAATCACATGTCAGGTAAGCGCTTACACATTCTTTCAAAATATATAATAGGAATACTATTACTCAACTACTACTTAGTAGGACTTTCATATTACATATCACATAATGAGCCAAATGTCACTTGTAGGTGACATACTGTATGCGAGAAATAGTACAAGTGAAGTTTAAATTACACATATATAATGCTCATGCCCGAAGGTAAGAGCCAAATCCTCACCCTGATCATCGGTGAGTCCTCTCACATGCACCAATATGCCACCACACGAATGTGATGACTCACTCTTTCTTTAGGTACCAATAGGATCCTCCCTATATACAAAACACATAACATATACCAATCCCGAAGGAAAGGCTACACATAAAGGCTCTACAAATCACATAAGATGCATACTAATTCAATAATAAGTTCAAGCATCCTCAAAACACAAAATATTTCTCATGGACATATTACACTTCAAAAGCTTTCTTTGTTAAACACATTTCATTTTGAAAGCTCACTTTCAAAAATACATATATGTCATGTATGTCCATGCTCACATTTATAAACACATGTTTTTCACATTTCATATCAAAATATACTTTGACATAATATAAACATATTATAAGGGACATTCACAAATTCCTGCATAAATAATTACTATGTTTATTGTGATTTCAGTGAAAGTCTAGTATACTTAACTCTTAACACTTTTGGGTACAAGGCTTAATTCTCCTTAACCTATCAATAGAGATTAATCCTTTCATAAGCTCAACATTCACAAAAAATACTTTAAATAGCTTACAAAATTAAACATATTGCACTTATCACATCGAATTGGTCTAATTACTTAGTTTTTCAAAACCTGTCATTCTGATCACTTACACTTAACAAAATTTTCTTATACATCAAATGATGTCCAATTGCTCCAAAATTAGAATATATCTTTCTTAACTCATATATCCTCCTTATGTATGAATATTATATCATAATTCCTACACAAATCTATTTCATAAACACCATCAAATCCAAACTATTATCCTAGCGGGATCAAGATATTTACTGAACAGTATTCAGTCTCCCAATTTTATAAAATCATATACTAACTCAACAATTATAAAACTATCACAGATTACTCTTGACATATATTTCAATTCATGATAAATATTTTACTTCAAAATCCCTACCAAAAGTAGTTTAAAACTATTTTATTCTATAACTTTAAAAATCTGTTAATCACATACTACAATGAGCTAATACATTTTAAAAAATCATAACAATTTAACCACATTGATCTAAATTCTCAATTCTGAGTATATCATATTAGATATATAAATTTATCATATTCTATAAAATCGTAATTTTTGAAAATTATTTAGTAGATCAAAAATTATTTGTCACTGTAGTATACTATTAACACAGAAAATGTCTATAATTTTAGGGTCATTTTTGTAAATTCACTAAGAATTCGATTTCTAGAATTTTCAATCCATTCAAAGTCTCAAATGATTTTGGACATGTCTAGTTTCATATTCTCAAAATTCAAAACCAGAATAGAAGTACAAGAAGTTATAAAATTCTCGGATCAAGATACTATCAAGTAGAATTTGTGCAAATTCTTCATGATTTATTAAGTTATCTACCTAATCATTATCAATTCTCAATATTTCTTACAAAATCCACATCAAGTCCTCAATTTTACATATTTTCAAAAATCAAAACTTAAAGAAATTAACTGAATTAACACTAATAAATTGAGAAATAGTTATGATATACCTCTTAAAACTCAAAATTCTAATTTCTTCTTCTCTTTCTCTCCCCTCTATTTCTCTCTTTAAAGGGGTGGCTCGACCCAAAAATGAGTAAATTAGGATTTAAAATGTGTATTTTTATACTAAGAGGCTAACTTTTAGTATTTATAAATTAACCCTAAAAACTTTCAAAGTATTATAATTTAGTCCCTAAAATAAATCTAAAGTCTTACAAATAAACCCAATACTAATAGTATGTCCTTAATCTATACAAATAATACTAATAACAATACATAAATTAAGTTTCATTCATATACAAATAAAATATGAATATTATACAAGTACAAATATTTATTCTTATCGGTTGTGAATAAGTGGTTACTACATCAACACTCAAAGATATCAACTTAGATTCTATAAAAAGGATGCCTCGGATATGCAGTATGATCTACCTTAAGACAATAAGGAGGACGTAAAGCCAATGATGTTAAATCAAGCGCTTCTTGAAAGGCAACCCAAGTAATTTTTACTTTTTAATTTTAATTTTTTGTTGTTAATGTTATTTCTTTCTTGCAGTGTGTAAAACAGCAAGTCGATACCTAATAGAGAATGATAAAAAAGAGTTGAAGCATAACCAAAAAGATACAGCCAAGGAAATAAGAAAATAAAGCAAGTTAAAAGCCTTGGTAGCAGGCTGGCATAAACTTCAGCAACTCAGCATCAGCCCAGCAACATAATTGGCTTAAGATTTTAAATACCACCATGCTAAAACATCATCTACTAAAGGAGTTTCCTAACCTCATTTTCTTTTTCTCGCTATTGGGGACAATGTCAAAATTTAAGTTTGGAAGGGAACACTCTTCAGTGTTTATTTACTTTTGTAGTGTTTATTCACTTCTTTTTATCATTTACACTTAGTTATGGCTGCTATTTTTAGTTATTTTATTTTGCTTAAAAAACATTATTATTTTTTGTTAAGTGTTTTATGTTGGATTAAGATGGTAATTGCTAGTCTATAATAAGAAACTTGATTGCATAATTTATTTTTCAATTTCTTAGGAAATGATAGATGCCTTAAATAATTCATGCACCAATACTTAGACGAATTTTGACCTTATTTGTGATCATAGATTTTGAAGCACATGAATAAAGCTTGTGTTAGTTGAATTTGTTACTTAGAGATGCTCATGCTCAAGTAGTACACTTGATTCTTGATGAACATATCGACACTCTAATACTTGTTTGATTATGACTTAAGGCAAAATCCTGAGAAACATATGAATAGGAAAATGAAATTAGGTCATCTTTGGACCGTTTGAGCCTTTCTAGTCTACATTTGTTGTGTATTTATCTATAGTCAACCATTTAAGCCTAAATACTCATTTTATTAAATAGCCATATTACAAGCCCAAACTTTGATTTAGGTACCCAAAATAACCTTAACACCATAAACACTGAGCATAGTAAAAAATATTATAGAGTTTGTAATGTTATGGTTGAAGAGAAAAAAATAATAAAATTTGGTGAGTAAACGCCACTTTAAATTTGGGAGAATTATTCTATGTTTGAGGGAGTTAATAAAAAAATGAAAAATGAAATGATGTCTTCTAAAACAAAAAAGAGAAAAGAAAAGGAAAGAAAAAAAAGTGGTTGAAATGGGTCAAAAATCATAAGTTTGGGGAAATTAAATCAAGTGTAAGAATTTCAAGTAGTAGCCAAGGGGACTTTGTGTTCATAGTGTTAAATTAAGTCAAATTTGTATTCAAAATAACCTACCTTAACCCTACATTACAAGCTAATAAAAGACCTACTAAATTCTTAAACATGTGTATTTCTATATTAGTGGAGAGTTGTATGAAAAATAAGTTTATGGTAGTGTTTTATACTTAAAATATGCCCGGACACCTCTTTTCTGTACAATCTTAAGTACTTGAGCTAATTTAGATACAATTCAATTAATACTTATTTGTTTCATACACATGCACAGTTGATCACTTATGGGGAAGAATGAAAGTACTTAGTTGTGGTGTTTGTAAATTGTTTGGAGTATTTATTGATTTTAAAAGAATTGAGAATAGTAATGCAATTTGTAAGACAATAAGGTAATCATTAAACTAATCCAACCAATTGTTACTTTCATGTTTTTTTATTTTTTATATGAGTTTATGTATTTTTTTTTCTATTTTGTGTTACTCTCTCTAATTGCTCGAGGGCAAGCAATTACCTTATTACCTTTGAAACTTTTTAAAAATTCTAAGAACACCACCATCTTTCTCTTCTCTTGCCTTTAGTTACTTTTAGATTTAGGTGAGTAACATCGTCCTCTTGAAAAAGAAAATACTTTAATGCTTAAGTCAATATTTGATTGAGAAAAAAGGATATTTTATGTGTAGGGAGTGTTTCCAAGGCAACCAAGAGGTTAATTGGATGCTAAAGATGCTCTCTGAGAACTTTAAAGGTCTCAAAAGCACTTGAAATGAATTAAATGAATAATGAGTCAAGATAGCATACTGTTGGAAGTGGTGATTAAACAATCATATATGGGCATGAATTGAGATAAATACTAAATAAAGAGTCGATAAAAAGTCTAGTACGCGAAGGTTATGCGAGGAATGAGCAAAATGAAAAAGTAGAAGAATGTGTAATGTTCAGACGACGGGCATTGTTCACGCAATAACTTATGAATATTTCTTATTTTGGCTCAATTGACTTCTTTAAGTGGGATTTGGACCTTATTTCAAATCCCAATTAAAGAATGGAATCTTATTCCAATTATGTTTATAGTTTTTAGGGACTTTGTAAACACTATATAAACCTTTGTAACCTCTTAGAATAACTTAAGCATCTAAAGCATCAAGATGTAAACATAAGAGAGAATAGAGGAGTTAGGTAGACACTAATTGCGTGGTGCACTAGGATGTAACTTTTAAAGGTGTCTTTGTTCTTGTATGAACAAAAGGAGCCCCAAAAGATCCTTTAAGAGTGCTCAGGCTATTCTTATATTCCTTGGGTTAAATCTCCTATAAAGTATAGAAAATACTAAGAAGTCTTATAAGATCATGGTGATCTAGGAGATACTTAGTAGTCTGATTAATAAAAGAAATTAGATCATGAATCCCCCATAGGCGTAGGCATTTTGGTCGAACCACATATATCTTATGTCTTATGATTTATTTCTTTATTTTTATTGTTGTGTTGATATTTTATGTTCTTGATTATTTGTGAGTTAAGTATTCTATACATGCATGTGGTTCTTAAAGTGCTAAATACCAAGCCATCATAATATTAGGGCACATAGAATTATATCAAAAGGTATCAAAACTTTGGCTTAGTTGATACTTAACTAGTGTCAAATTGGAGAGCATAATTTGATAACGCAACACATACATATTTATCGTATGTAAATCCTAATTCATATCAGAGTATGAATGTATGCAGCAAAGTATTATTTTATTAAAATATAGTTAATTATGAATTATAATCCTTTTCGAACAAAGAAAAATGATTTAAATAGAATTCCACCATTTATGAGAATTTATTTTTATGTAGAATAATAGTTAATTAATTAAAATATGAATAGGATTTGAATTAATCTATTCCAATCTTTCTATGAATCTCATGACTTGTTTGTATGACTCATAAGTTGACAGATTAAATTATCTCAATTTAAAATTTAAGTTCATAGATTGAATTACGCGTGAGCTGGTTGGGCCTATAAATAATAATCCAACACTTATAATACAATAAAATCTTGTAATGCTCTATCTCTTTGTCTTAGCCTTTTAGTCAATAGTCTAATATGAATAACAAGATTCTTCCTATATACATTTTAAAATTAATAATTAAATTACATTTTAGATTATAATAACTTAATTAATTATTTGTTATAAAATATTGGATTGTATAAAATTTCTATCTCAAAATTAATGTCAAAGTTTTAAATAAAAAAAAATTAATTTAAAATAACTTATCTCTCAAACGCATTGAAATGTTGTTAGTAGAATACCCTTAGATGATGTTAAGTTGCAAATCTTAATGGTAAAAATTCAATTACTTAAGGGTCATCTCGTCTTTTTGTATTGGTGAGGGACCTATTTGATACAAATAAAATACATTTATGTCTTGAAACAATGAAACCTCGGGAATCCGAATGTAAACACTCCACATTTATTAATGAAATCATAAATAAATTATCAATTATTGTGCTTAAATGTTTAGGATAAATATTTATTTTATCGCCTTTGTCATTAAGCGCCCATGGCCTAATGGATAAGGCGCCTGACTTCTAATCAGGCGATTGTGGGTTCGAGTCCCACTGGGCGTGTGTGAAGGTTTTTTATTTACCTGAAAGCCAAGATTTTGACCCTTCTACGCCAACCATGCATTCTTGTTTTATATTTCATCTTTTAATAACACCTTCATGCTATTATAGGAAAGAGGAGAGAGTTCCATCAAATATTAATTCGTACTATATATATATATATATGCTTATTCTAAAAGAAATTTAAATACTAGTTGTTAGCCTAGTTTCGGAGGGACTGCAATTTTCCCCGCATAATTCCTAGAGCTCATTAGGTTAGTGTAGAAACATTTTGATGTGTACCCTTGTATTATTTATACTTAGTACAAACTATAGTTTTCACTATGTTAATCTGAGTACAATAATAATCGAGGTAGACGAGGGAAAATATTGTGATTAGGGACGTGCAATTGGGACGAAAAAAAATGAGAAATGAAAAAGATGTAAAAGTGGATGATACGTTACAGAAAATAAAGCTTAATCAATAAGATTTTTTTATATTAATATAAAAGCCAAACTTTTATTCTTCTAAAGTATACTACAATAAGCTTTCAGAAAAGGCTCGTTTTTGTTAAACAACTTGCACTCGTTTCGGGCTCGTGCCAGCCAATGTTACATAGAGGTACTGACTAGCTAGTAGCTATTCCCTTGGATTACAATAAGAAGAAAAAAAAACATAATCCTTAAAATATAGATTATTGAAATACACCGCTTGAAAAGGAAAGGTTATTTCCGTCAGTCTATTCTTGACACAACTGATGCAAAGTGATACCAGGATGGAGGCCAAAATGTTCGGAATTGATATTTGAAAGGGAAGTAAAAATAACAAGAGATGAGTTTTATACGCTCGAGGAAGAGCGATTCTCAAATCCATACTCACAATTTAACTCCGAGAGGTCGCTTTCAAAGAAGGTTTCATGGAGCGACCTTACACACTGTTCTGCTTCATCATCATTTACAATCAACGAAATATTAACCTGTTCGGGTAAAAACCGAAAGTCTTAGCTACACTATAAGACAAAAAGATGGCATTTATGTAACAGAATCTAGAAATCTATCCCAATAAAATGCTTCATTCAAAGAAGATGATCAACAATAGTTTATGATATTGTCCCAACAAAAATTTTGGAACCTGGGTCTAGTCCAATTAGCCGGATTGAAGAGCATAAAAGATATGTAAATCTCCAATCTTCAGTTTAAAACACATGCTTGGACTCTTGTGCTAAAATGGGCAACACACTCTCAAGAAGAGAGCAAAACATAATTTTGTGACGGACCTTAGATGCACCCTAAGAGATCATCTGAACATTGACCCCATTTTTTCGAAGAACATGAAAAGCCTGCCATAAAATATGTAGACAGTCAGGAAAACATTTACAAAAAAAATAAAACACAATAAGAAGGAAAAAAACAAAAATGAAAAAGAAACAAGAAGATGATGGAAAACATTTAGTCAAAGTTTGAATACACATCACATCACTCCTCTTAATTTTCTTCTAAAAAGGCACACATTCAGGTGCCTATTAAAATTGAATTTCCAGAATTACATGAAAACACAATACAATATCTTGAATAAAGGCCTAGGATGAAAGATGTTTGGGCAAGTTTTATGTTGAGGCCATTTTCACTTGAAACTATATTAAACCAAATCCTAAGGTTACATTTAATTTTCACCTAGAAAGGGCCTCATAATGAGATAGATACTTGTCAGTTCATCAAAACAAGGTAAATCGTAAATGGTGTTTCACCATGAAACTGAGAGTACTAACAGAATGACGAAAACAATATTTGTGATCACCCCCAGAAAAAATAAAAAATTAGGCATGCTTAATAAAGAGGTAATTCCGTACCTTCTCAAGTATCAGTGAAGACCTTTGGACATTGCCAATTAGAGAAATAATTGATCTGTGCTGAAGGAGATTGACAATTGCAATCTTCTCAAGTTCTTCTACGACATGGTCAAGTTCCTGATTAAACCAGATAGAATACCACATTAGATTTAACTGTAGAAAAATCACATAAAATAGCTGAAACATATCAGGTGCAGAAACTGTAAATCATCAAGCTAAACTGCAACACATGGAGAAAAACACCATATGCTTGCCTGCTGGATTAACTCTCTACTCCAAAGCTTAGATGGATCTAGTGTCAAGGAAATACTAACTTCACTAGTAGCAACAACATCCACTGAAATGCCCAAATCTTCAAAGATTGAAAATACCTGCAAGAAAAAAAAATGAACTAAACAATTAATGGATGCCAAGGGAAAAAAGGTACCGGTGCCAGCAATCAGAATTATTACCTTTGCAAGGAAACCAAATTGCCCAAGCATGCGAGTACTAACAATATCCAACATGGTAACGTTACATTTCAGAACAATGCTAGTTACTACTGCCTGCGGTTGTCAAAAGGAAGATTAATGCTCTTTTAATTCTGTCAAACAATTAGTAAGCCAACAATCTCAGTACAAACCTTCCTCATATCTCTTGACCTGGTGATCAGAGTTCCGGGAGCATTAGGATTATAAGAATTCTTAACCCTAACAGGTATATCACCCTCTCTAGCTGGTCTCATGGATTGTGGGTGCAGAACCTGAGAGAAAAAAAAATGCAACATTCTTAGAGAAACAATTTCATTCCAGCCATACAATCTATGTTTAACTAAGAAATGTTCACATTATCATTTTGGACTCCCCAAACAATCTAGGTATTAAGTGCTTCTCTATAAAAGCTTTTTGAATTTTTGTGCTACTTAACATACTACCAGAGCCAGGTTGACCAAAAGTATTGTGTTAGAATTCCCCCTTAATATTATTTATAATATGTTGTGTTTGCATTTCTATTTATAATTGAGATTCTGACTGAGGTTGTGTTTGTTCTACATACTTTGCTCATGAAGGGACATGTGAAGAGCTTAAATATCACAATTGGGCCCTTGTGTATAAGCTTAGAATATTGACTTTTGTGGTTACTTAACACTAATCATTAGGATTGCTATCTAGTTGGGGTCCAGCTTCAGCTATTGGGATAGCTTTGAAACATAATGAAAATAAGGTGGTCTGAGTGACTTACAAGCTTGCTGACCACCAATGGGTTATCTAATGCACCTTCTATGCCCAGGAAAATACATTAAAGTATTTCATTTATAACCAAGTTTCATATAAATACTGTAAAATACACTAATATTTGGATTTCAACAAATTGGCCTGAATCTTGTGAAGGTTATATTAGGATGGCCAAAAACAAAATGGTTTCCTGAGTGTTCTAGAAACAAGCATCCATAAGAAATTTGAAAAAATGAATATCAGGATAACAGAAAATTTATCCTTTAACAGAAAAAAAAAAAGCCAGCTTTAAAGGAAAAAAATAATGCCTTGGATTACAGTTTCAGGGCCATGATTAAAAGCAAAACTCAATTTAATTCATCATAAATTGTGAAAGAAAAGAAATATTATGGACATTTACATGATTCAGTTGCACAAAAAGCAACAAAAATATTTACCTGAGCCCCAAAATATGCAAGTTCAGCTGCCTCATCAAATGTCAAATATGGAACTGGCTCAGCACGTGGATATATGTTGGGATCACATGTCAAAACACCATCAACATCCTTCCACACCTGCAACAATAAAACAAGAGTTTTATATTATTCTGATACAATCTGAGCATGGAAGTATATTGAATGCAATTCTCAATCTTGTACACATTTTTTTAATACAATTTGAAGCTACAACAGCATGACTTTATTTCATATATTTCAAGGAAAACAGACTGTATTTGCATCTTTTTGTCATTTCATTATATGAAAGGAAAAATGGTCCTTGTACGTAAGATGTATGTATGAACAAATGACATGCACACTTTCAGCATCTGCCTTGACCTGAATCTCTTCCAACCCTAATGCCTTCCCAATGGTTGTGGCTGTCAAATCACTACCGCCCCTACCTAATGTAGTAATTGCACAAGTCCTCCAGCCCTGTAATTGAAGGAAAATAAAAGACAAGCGTATTGAGAATTTTAGCAAGGCCTCCCTAAAGAATCATTTTAATAAGTATTTGAAGAATTTAGCCATTTGAAGGACCTTCCCAAGGAAACCAGTAACGATAGGAATTGCAGGATCGCTGATCCAATCACGATGTAACCTCTTAGCAACAGCTAGATAAGTGACTTCCAAAATATCAGCATTGGTGAAGTCATCAGTTGTTATAAAACCGATATCAAAGGCATCATACTGCAAAAGAAATGCAGAAAGTTATAATCAGCTGTCATTTGGATAAAGTAAGCACTAATCACAGTAGAAATGGAAGGAAATCTGAAAATTATAAAATTTGGGAGAGAGAGAGAGAGAGAGGAAATGCACGTTTAAAGGTACTCCACTAATTATCGGAGAATTTAAACTTGTGAACAGCTATTATAATAAAGATACAGAAATATAAAAAGTGAAAACATACTTGGCGGGCTTTAACACCAATCTTATTCAAATATGCTGCAAAAAGCCTTGTAGACATGCACTCGCCAAAGGAAACCAAGTAGTCTCTAGAGTGTGGAGTTAACTCTTTCAACATAGCAATACCCTTCAAAAGTTGCTCCAGTTCTTCAAGGTGTTCTGCAAATGTTTTCCACACACAAAGACAAAGAGAGTCACACCCACAAGCAAAAGCATACAAAAATGAGATGGGCATATTTCTTGACATTTTCATTCACCACATCTTCTCTAGTTACTAGGAAAAATTAACAAATTAGAGCTGTAACAAATGACAAGAACTCACATCAGCTTCACAGAGGTGCACTCATTACTATCTAACTCATATTATAAATATCAACTGTTAACAAAGTAAACTTATCCAGCTTTGCAGTTTTTGAGGCTTGTGCAAAGGTTCTATGATTATGAGTCAGACAGAGAAACTTTAATAGCTAAAATAAAGAAGCTCAAAACTCCTCAGCTACAAGCTGAAGTATAATGTTCAATAGGCGCAAACAAACATCAACTTATTTCCAGAAAAACAGAAATACTTACTTTCAATAATTGACCTGTCTACACCAAGTTCATCTGCAGTCCTGGACAAATTCATGGGAAAAGAATTTCAAATCACAATCTTGGCTTTTCATTATAGAAACAAAAATAGAATTCACTTTCCTCACCTGAGATGCAAGTCCTTTATAAAGCTCAACTCCTCAATACATGATATGTTACTAACACCACAACTAACAGCCTTCTCTCCAGCCTAGTGAACAAGCAACTAATTTCACCATAAATAAAACAATTTCATCATATGAATTACACATCTATGAAAAGGAAACAAACAAAAAAAATCATGAACACCAATAAAAGCTTATTTGTTGTCTTCCCCATTGCAGAGAGAACAATCACAGGCCTCTCGTTGGGGAAGTCAAGTATAAGCTCAGCAACTTCTCTCATGCTCTCCACAGAGGCCACCGAAGATCCACCAAACTTCATAACACATGTCAACTGCTTCTCACTCTCTTCTAAACCTTTGTTCTCACTCTCTCTCCTCTCAATCACATCGATTCTCGCTGCCTCACAACTGACTCTCAAACGTCCTCTACCTCTACATGAATTTCTCACACTGATACTTAATCTAGAACTCAAATTTGAACTCGAGCATTTCGCAAACTCAAGCTGCCATGACAGCGCTTGGCAACAGAAAGAATTCTTTTGAATGACATCACAAAATTGCATTGTGTTTCCGATTCTTTATCCCTCAAAATTATTTTAAAATGCTACAAATAATAAATAACTTGTATAACAAGTTATTTCGACAAATAAGAAATATACAACTTCCGGAGATCAAAGCAGCGAACAGTTCAAAGCGTCGAGCTTCAGCAGCTCGTTCTGTGCAAATTCACAAAGTATTAAACAAAATTAGCATAAAACAAGCTTTTTTTTTTCACAAAGAGATTAAATATTTTTTTATTATTTATAATACATGAAAAAAAAACAAAATCATAAGATTCAAATGATTTTCCCTCCAAACAACACTAAAGAAATTAAATTATATACCTGCAAGACCGAGCTCCGAATAAAAATGAAATGTAGAATAAGTTAAAACAGAAGCGAGAGAATAAATCGGACTCGCGATTCCTTCAGAGAAACAGAAGCTCTCGAGCTCGGCCTTTTTTACTTTGACCGAAAACTCCGGAGCTCTGAACTGAAGGGACGCGTTAAGAGAAATGCGGACGGACCAGCTATTAATCACAGGGCGTTGCGCTTTCTCTAAAAATATAAACCCGCCAGAAACCCTTTCTGCTAAAATCCAACGGCGAAAATTCGAGCTTGGTGGCCCACTTGTTTTTGTCTGAGTCAGACGCTGATTTTCATCAAACGGTGGGAAAGAGTTTGTGTATTTGGTTGTTTTTGTTACGCTATTCAGAGGAAATTGAATAGCGTCAAAAACAACCAAATAGCACAAACTGAAATTTAGGAGTCGGGCTTTCAAAAAAAAAAAAAAAGGAGAGAGAAATTTCAGAGGCGGATCCAACGTCGACCGGCATTCGGCGATGTTCGTGTGTTATCGGATCTCCAATGGGAGGATATTAATACTGTCACCGCCTAAGATTTACATAAATTACATTTTAATTGTGACTTTAGTTTTAATTATATTATTATTTTTTATTTAATTTTAAAGACGAAAGTATATTGTTATTTAAAAATATTTTAATTAGTTTTATAATAAAAATTATAATTTTAATAGTAGTTTTATTTTCTTAATTAAATTAATAATATAATTAAAATTAAATTCATCATTAAAATATAATTTATGTAAATCTCAGGAGTGACAGTGTTAATACCCCTTCCAATGGGGGCATTGTCAAGGATCATGCCATCTTATGATCTGTGTGCACTTAGATGCTGTATGTTAAACGTGTGTCTTGAGTAACAAGACGTTAAATGTTAATAACAACTTATTAATAGGCTCTGAAACTAGTACCAAAAAGCAATCTTAGACAAAAATATTTGGAAATTTTATCATTTTAACCTAAAATTTAAATTAAAAAATTATTTTGATTAAAGTCAAATTTGTTAATATATATTAACTAAATACTAATTTCTTTTATCATTTTACCCTTATCCTCAAAAAAACAAAATTCTCTCAAAACACTCCCCTCACTCTCATTCTCTAGGCCACCTTATTCCTAAATTCTCATAATTCTAAGATAGGTTGTAAATTTAATATATTTTGAAGATTTGAATTAAAATAATTAAGCGTAAAGTTAAAAAAATTAAAAATACAAAAAAATTGGCTAATTTTTATTGTATTTTAAATTTTGTTACATTTTTGAGTTATTTTTTATTTAGTTATTAGAAATATATATGTTGTGTTAGTAATGTGAAAAACAAATATTGAAAATGTGTGTAAAATGTCAAAACTACACCAATAAAAGGCCAAAAATACAAATTTGAGCCATTTTTTTAGAGACACGCACTGGAACTACACTCTATTCGCTAGTGCATGGGGCACACATCGTGGTGCGCACCCACGCCTTTGCCACGTGGCATCACAGCAAGGCGCCATGTGATAATTTTAAAATTTTTAATTAAATTAAAAATATAGTAAATTGATTTATTTATTTAACATTATTTAATTTAATGTGTTTAATTTTAAATTATTTTGTCATTATTATATTATTTTATATTATTATTTTGTAGTTGTAATATTAAGTTTTTGTCGTAATAGTTGATTATATGTTAATAATAATTTTTTTAATTCTATATGTTAATAAATATTTTTAACTTAATTTTTTTTAGGAAGAAGAATTTTTCAAAAGACTACGTGGTTGCCAAAAATAAATTCTACCGATCAACCGTACATACTTACTCAAAATTATGAGTTATGAAAAATATAAAAGACATTTTAGCAGATGAGATTTTATTAAGACGCGAATATGCCAAAAATTTATATGAAGAATTATAATTCTATATAGACAAAAGACGTATTAGATTTTCCCATCTAAAATTTTATTTAATTATTGGTTTGAAAATAGGGGATTATCTCGTAATAAGTGGGTTAGGTGATAAACTATGGCACGAATACTTTTTGGGTAAAAGTGAGTTGACTTACAAGGATTTAAATCCGTGGTTCAAGAGAGTCGATGATATAGATGTAGTAAAAATGTGTCTATTTTTATGTATTTCATAAATTGTTAATGCCACATGATCGGAATAGAGCTGTACAATATTTTGTGTTTCGCCTCGTAGATAATCTTGATAAGTTTAAAGCTTATCCTTGGGGCACAATTGCATGGATTGTACTCTATAATAGCTTATGCACGGCTCCAATTAAAAAGTTAGTGAAGCTAAAAAAAGTAAGCGCTTAGGATAGAGAATGATACAACCTATACTCATTTAGTCAAGCATTCTTGGTGAGTAATTCTATTTTTTCGATTCATTATTATAATAGAATACAAAAAAAATTATTTTATTGACATTGTTATTTTTTTCATTTATTATGATCTCAAGTATGGATCTACGAGGCGATCCCGAGATATGGGAAACTATTTGCCAGCAAGAATGGAGACTATTTTTCGTATTTTCTAAATTAGTTTGGTACGAGTACCCCATTATACGAAAGCATCTTAAATGTCATCTTTGATAGTGTTGGGGCATGCTTTTATTGTCGAGGATCTAATATACGGGGTGTATGCATGTGTTATTGTGTCTATTGCCTATTATGCATATCATATACTAATTTAACGCGGCGAAAGTGTAAATTATACAATAAATAAATATATTAATCACATTAATATATTAGTAAGGTTTGAGAACTCACCTCAACGTGTAACGTTATACACGTATTTTCTCGAAGTCCGCATGGAGACCAACTCGTAGGCAGTTCTAGTCACCAACACGGTGGGCTTGGTGAGCTAGAACAGTAGCCCTATACGCAGCACTAGGTTTAACTCTTAAATCTCAAAATGACCGGTGTGTGTTTTTATCCATTTTCTCTAAAAGTATAAAAAAATAAAGGCTGAAACAATTCTCAATTGCTTCTAAGACACTATAGAGAAAAATGAAACAATTTCATTTTTTCCTATTTTCTTTTCTTTTCTTTTTCTTCTTATTCTTCTTCTTCTCCTTCTTTTCTTTCTCATTCTCCATTTCTTCTTTCTCTCGGCCAAACCAACACACACACATACACCTCTCTCTCTTTCCTTATATATATATATATAAAATAAAATATTCATATAATATAAATAATAATATATTATATAATATAATAAGAGAGATATTTTGATTATTTAACCATTAAATAATCAAAGTATGTAATAACCATTTTTCCATTCATGAATAGTTACCAAGCATACCCTTTAGTGGGTCCCACCAAATTTCACACTTGGGTAAACTCATCTGAGGGTCCACAATACACCACGTGTCATAATACAATTAGTAAATAACAATTATTAACTAATTATTATATTTAACACTTAAATACAGATACATACATATTTTTCGTGATAGTGCTAAATATTGCTAGATTAAATATTTTAATCTGGCACGTTGCCTCAGTGCATAACGACTACACTTCATATCATGGGACTCTCTAGGTCCTACGCCCGATTTGTCAAATGAAACTATTTCATGAGTTCGTGAGCAATGCCCCACGCACACATAACAGATATTACAAATCAGCACATTGAACTATACAAGCTGAGGTTCCAACGCATACGTATGTCCTTCCGTCATGATATTATGGATGTGCGGGGATATAAATTATCACTGTTAAATCCCCTAGTGCTCATCCATGTCTTATCTCCAGACTTGTATCTCACTGAATAATATGTGCAAACTCCTTTGCCATATTGTTCTACCATGATGGAAATCTTTCCCGGGATTGATGCTTGTGGCCACAAGACTTTTCGAGATATAGTCTCAAAGCATCTGGATATCGAACTCCCTATATGAGCTAAAGGATCCCATATCTGTACACACCAAACTCCATAAGCATCGAACTGTACCCAGTGACACCCAACAGTCACACCATGAAAGGTCTGTGATATGCGTGGAACCAAAGCATGGTAGATCACTTACAAGCCTACCATGGCACTCAGGTCAAAGGACCACGTATACTACTCAATGCGGGAGGACCCTCCGTTGATGGCTTATATAGGATATCTATCAGAGGCCTTCATGAGTCTGTCTCATATCCAGTCTTAACTGGATACCCATATGTCAATATGAGCTCCAAGCTCACGGTCAACTAGGAACAACCATCTATACCCTATAGGTACGACATATGCTAATCTATACATAAAAGTATCCATCGACATACCAGCATCGACAGAAATAGATCGAAAAAAATTATTTGAGAACACACTTGCACAACTAGTATTTCCTAACACCCGATTACAACTCTTGCAACTATACAGTTACTAGTATATTCCCAGGTCTATGTCCCATTACAGACAAGGCTCCAACTCTTAGATATGTTAAGTATTATAACCAGCTAACTCTTAGCTGTGCTAACATTTAGCATTTATATCTCTTAGCGTGACTAACCATAAGCCATTATCTAAACATCTTTAGATCTGATCCGAACTCCTTCAGATCTACAATGTCTGTAACGTTACATTGCATAATACCATATAAATGGGTATTAGCGATTTAATAAGAATGTACACTTGTATAAATACATAAGTATATGTATATTCAAGGATGGCACGTAAGCACCGACCCTAACAGCTTTTACGTTCAACAAAAATATATATGTAATTTCCTTATAATTTTTTTATTTTTTCTAATAACGATTAATAAATATAAAATATTATGAAGGCTTTAGAGGTTTATAAAAAGTTAGTGCCCCACAAACATGAGAAGAATGCGGACTATAGTATAGCGGCAAACTTACACATTCCATCGAGAAAATAGGGAGGGAGTCTTAGGTTGGAAAAAGTTAGAATTTTGAACACCCAATTCACCGATGATGTTCAGCTTGACTACGAATTTCAAGCCCCGCCAGCGACTGAATCAATGGTATAATAATTTAATTTTTTTTCCTTGAATTATAATTACTTATGTTATTGATGAGTATTAGATTATGAAAATTAATTATAATTACTTATTTATAGTTTGAGTCTAGCACGTCATCATCACAGTATTATGTCCTGGAGAAAAGGATGGATGATCTTGAAATAAGGCTATTTACTAGGATTGATAGGGTTAACTCAGAGCTTTCCACCAAAATTGATCGTGTTAGTTCAAAGGTAATAAGTAGGGTGGCTAAGGCCAAAAAAGATATATTGCATCAGATATCTCTTTTAATGCAACAGTTTAAGCCAGCCAAGATTTCTGAGGATGCAGAGGAAGAGTATGGTATGTTTTGAACCTAAATTTCATTGGGTACAAAGTTTAACAAGTTTATATATTAATTGGTGTTGTTTGGTTTTGTAGGGTACCGAATTCATGGCAGTTGAATTTTAGGTCTATGTTCCTACTAGTGAATCTCAGCATCAGCTCATGTCAATAGATATACAGCATGTAGCTGATAACCCTGTCAATGTAAAAATTATACATGCTCTATTGGGTCAAAATATTAGCATTTATGGGCACCTTCGCAGAAAAGCAACAACCTAAGTTAGTTCATATACCAATTCGTTGAAAAAGCCCGTGAAAAAAAAACTTGAAGAATTATAAGTAGCACATACAATTGACGTAAACAGACAACTAATTCCTTTTGATCAGACTAAATTTATTGAGATTCTGGATTAAATAAAAAAAATAACCCAACACAGCAGGTTTGCTTGGATAGACTCGATCCCAACTGTACATGGTTTAATGACCTACTACAACACTGAGTTGACGATTCGATGAGGACTTGTATTTGTATTTTTTTGTGAGTTGTTTAAGAGTATCGAAACCTATACATATTCTTTATTTTGCAGTATATAAATGAGTACTTAAAGGTTTTGCGTTTGTGCCAAATGACGTTCTCTAACATATATTCATAAGATTGCACAATTACAGATGCATATTTTTACGTAAGCTATTTTTTATCCATCTATTTTGCATATAACATTATCATACCATTGTATATATTAACTATTAAGGAGTTAACGTCGTATATATTTATCTTTAGGAGTATATTCGACAAATGTGGCGAACGTCCTTCACTGTTGATCCTTTAGATGACGACCAATGGCTCGAACCGTTGTTGGCTTATGTACTCGAAATAAAGACCGAGTTACATAGTGCTAAACTGTGGGCATTGGTTAATAAGATATTTTTAAGAACAGTAATAACTTGTTTATGTGTATATAACAACATTAAGTTTAAAATAATACAACAATAATTTTTATAGGTATATATCCCTTTGAATATCAATCAGGAATATTGATTTGTAGTAGAGCTCGACCTTGTTCGAATGGCGATTATTCTTTATGATTTCAGCGTGAACGGCCACTCCGACGAGACCATCATAAAATTTTTAGAGCTTCTGCATGTTGTGATACCTTTGTACTTTCAAAATTATAGAATTTATAGTTTGAAGGGCATACTAGGCCTAAATTTGTTCTCTTGGCCAGTGGTTCGTTTGCGGGAGAATGTGTCGCAACAAGAGATCGAGAGTGGGGATTGTGGCGCCTTTGTCTATATGTATATTGAGTATCTTATGTTAGGTCGGCCATTTGATTCATTCCTTCAGATTGGTACCTTTTATAGACAGAAAATGGTCGTTGATTTATGGACTGCAGGATTTACTTCATAGATGTTTAATACTATATTTTTTATTTATGCATTTATGTCATATTATTTGTTTTGATGTTTGTGTATTGGGTGAATGTGTGCGAAGATGAAATATAATTGGATAGAAGTGTGTTTTTTCAATATGGAAGGTTAAGGAACGTTCATATAATATGGGAGATTCTGCCAAATTTTTTTAAAAATTATCAACATCAATATTAAGTATATAATAATAAGTACATTACAAAATAATTAAGTATGTAATAAAAAGTATAAGTGCATTATAAAATAAGTGCGCAGAAGTTACGAAACTCGACACTCATACATAATTAAGCCTCAGGATCCAACTCGTTTCCATATTTTTCAGATCCGTTTGAAACAAAAAATAAATATTAGCCTTATATTATAGTGATATTAAATATCAATAAGGTAGTTTTATAAATAAATATATATCACCTGCTTTATAAAGGGACAAGGTTTCAACACATCTGTCAATTATGTCCATGCTATCTACAATGACTATATATATTCTTTGATAGTTCCTCCCCTTGAGATAGAATCTGATTTATCTGACATCTGCCTGACTGATGATGTGCTATCGGAGGATGAATGTCCATATTTTTCAGATACTTCGGGACTACCAAATCTGACACTTGACCAACCGGAAGTACTGGCTCATTATAGGCATGGAATAAAATCTCAGATGTGTAATAAGTCGAACAAAGACTCTCGTACGATAATCTAATGTATTTGCATACCGTAAGTGCATGGGAACAATGCAGTTGTCGATAGCCAAACTTCCAAAAACTACATGTTCTTTCACTAATGTCCACTATCCAGTTTACGCCACCACCCTTAACTACAAATTGTAAATCATCAACATGAAAAATTGTCATTCGACTTACGTCATCGTTATGTTTCATGACTTTATGATATACCTAGTTCGTCAGGACATTCGTTATATTTTGTGTTGCTAATTGTCTATGGTAAAACCATAATTGCGTTAGCTCCCACATCCATTCCACCAAATTGGTCATCGAAAATTTTCTTGCTTATTTTACAACTGCATTAATGCTCTTGGCAATATTAGTAGTCATGACGTCGTACCTTTTGAAAGCACCAGCTGATCAAGCTAATCTTACCGTACCAACATCCTCCTCTAAATACTTCATTACATTAGGTATCATTTGTCGTATCTTGTTTAATTGGTGTTAAAAATCAGTGACACGATAAGCCTTACCAACTACGAAGTAGGCAGATATGTATAGCTATTGTTTAGACATTTTTGGTGGTAACTTTTATTTTGTCATTAAATTTTTCTTCAAACAATAGATACATAATCCATGATATGTATAAGGAAACACATCCCGTATAGCCCTCTTAATGCTGGCGTATCGATCAGATATAAAGATAAGATTCTGATGGTCCGCAATTACTCTCCACAGTTTAACCATAAACCACTCCTAAGAAGTATCATTTTCTAAGTCAGCAATTCCTTAAGCCAATGAAAAAATCTAATTGTTTTCATCTTTACAAATAACCACAAACATTGTAGTAAGATAGGAACCTTTCAAAAATGTTCTGTCCATTATAATCACTAGTCAGATTGATGAATTTAAACATCTGATGCATAGTCTTAACGCTAAAAAGAAATACTTGAAGTGATTTTCTGCATCAATAACCGTACTCGGGATATTTTATTGCAACACATAACTGTATGCAGGAAGAAATCTGAACAAATCCTCTGAAGCACCTCTTATAAATCTTAATGCATGGTCCTAGCTCTCCAAGATGTAGTATACATTATCTGAACATCGAATTCGTCATGTATATCTATTTGAATGTCTTTCGACCTATAATTTCTATTGACCGATGTAAACTTATTTTTTTATTACTTTAGCAATAATTCGACTCTTAACTTGCTGGTGACTATCCCGCAATTGACTCAAAACACAAGTGTGCTCTACATCTACTCGCCTTATGAAACGTCCAAAATATAGAAATTTATTTCCAAGTGCAGGATTGTCGAAGAAATAAATAACCCAGTGAGAACAGGGTCAATCCGTATGGAAGTGGAATTAAAATTACAAACTATAAATATTTTAAAGACAATTAAAGAAATATAAGATATTTGTAAATAATAATTCAATTAGCCAATTAAAATAAAAGCTAAGGTTAGGGGGATCCTCTTTTGGCATATGAAATAAGAATATATTCAACTCTTTTTATAACTCAATTGGATTCCTTACACAATTGAGATTCCAATCGGAAGATATAACAATTAAAGTTCATCACCATTTATTTATTAACTTGTATTTATTTCTTTCAAATATTATACACTAAATCTTATAAATGGGTATAAGTATTTATTATGTCAATATTTATATTTGTCTACAATAAATCAACACTCCCATTTTATAAGAAAGGGTATCTACGCTAAATCTTGTAAATGGTTTCAAGAATTTATTGTGCCAACTATAAAAATTGTCTATAATAAATCAAGATACACTACTTCACAAGAAATGGTATTAATATTACAAACAAAATAAATACATCATATATAAATTTGCATAACTTAAAAATGAAACATTAAATTCATGAATAAGAGTTAAGTATATTTTATTACCTTACCAAGAGGTTTACCCTTTCACCTTAATAAAAACAAAATTACTTGGACATAATAAAAAAAAAATTAAAGGGGTTGGAAGAAGAGATAACATGACTTTAGAATAGTAAACAAAAGAAATAATACTACAAAGTGATAATACAAAAGACAAGTGTTTTAACTAAAATTTAACTCTCTAATTACATATTTTGGGCATAAATAGACCACTTATTTATAGTAAAACACAGATAAATCAAGACAAATGAAGAGGAAACCATTTGGATAGAAGGGTGGCAACTAATTTGCATTGATTATCATTAATGTACCAACTTGATTGTTCAATTTGAAATTGATGTGATTCGAATTAGCTTTCACTTAAGAAATAAAAATTGTATATAAGTCTCTTATATTTTCAAATTGAGTTGTCTCATACATATTAGATATGTAGTTCTATAGTTATGGGCTAAATACTGATGACTGTTTGGACAGGGCCTGTACTGCAGATCAGTTTTGTTCTAGGCCATTTTCACCCTCTAAACACTCGAATTTAAAATACCTTATGAAATACAATATGTTAGCCTATTGAGTCAGACCTTCACAGGATTAAGAATCACTCCAATTGGATTCACAGGTAAAAAGGTATGCCCATTTTACTGAACCCACCACAAAATAGTTAAAAGCTAATTAGGTACAATATTGTAAATATAATTAAGTTAGGGGAGTTAAAGATACTAGTAATACAAATAAATGATGTAAAACCCTTGTTAAATGTATAATTTCAAGTGTTCATCACACCCTCCAATCAGTTTATTGCTAGTCCCTAACAATTCAAAAATAAATAAAATTTGAACACTACCTAAGTATTTCAAACAAAATGTCATTTCAAGATCACAATCGTTATTAAGGTTATTTCAATTATAACTTCTAAAATTGTGTGTGTGAATTAAGCCGAAGCCTTCTTACCACAAACCACAACATAAATAGCCTTAAAAAGTTTCTCCAAGTAAAAGTCTCAACTCCATATCCTCACAGGTGAATAACTGTTTAACGGGTTAGGGTTTTACTCATGGAGTTGGAAAATAGATAATCGCTCAAAAAAATGTTACATTTAAGGACAGACAGACAAACTAGCATTGATCCAAAGATAAAAAAATCAATTGTTTAGAGTCAAACCATTCTTGTGACATGCTAGCTTTAGGACTTTAACTATTTTATAGGAATCTTACGAATAGAGAGTCTGGTGATAAAATTGCTTTCTAATGACTTTTGTCTTCTAAAATTGAACGAATACTTTATTGAACAGAATTGACTTCTTTTCTTCTTTTTTTCTTTTTTTTCTTTTTTTTAAAGACATAAGGAATCATTGCAAAATAAGAGCAATTTTTCACTATAATACTTTCTCATAATTTTTTTAATCATCCTTCAGCTAAGCAACCAAATTATTCCTCATTTAAAATAATGTCATACCAAACAAAAATTAACCATTTCAAAAGATCAATGAAAGTTCTTAAACCGTTATCTCAAACCTCTCCACTCACTCATAAAAGATGTGTGAGTTTAGAAAAGAATATGTATACTTAAACGTGAAAATTCTCTTGGCTATATATATATTAAATCATCCATCTTACTACAAAGCTTAGTATTGTGCTCAAGAAATAATTTCGAAAGTTATTCTTTAGTAACCTAGATAGAAAAATTGATTTAAACTAAATAATTTTGATATCATACCTCGGTAGTAAAATAAATTTATTTACCCAAGAGTTACCAAAAACTTAAGCAACAAACAAATATACATAAAATGCATTAAAAGTAAAGCAATTAGAATGTGTTTCAAAAGTTCAGTAATGTACTCTTCACTCTGCCATTCTAGAACTGGAATGTATCTCAAGAATGCATAAATGAACCTTTTACTCATGCCATTCATGATTATTTTTATTTTATTTTTAGAGGACAAAGTGATAGCAAAAAAATTAACATTAACATTATATATCTGCTATCCTCCCCCTAACCAGATTGGGACATTGTCCTCAATGTCAAAATATAAAAAAAGTAGAGTATAGAAGATATCACCTGAAACATCTTTTATTAGAAATAAAACCTACAACAAAATAAAATAAACCACACAAAATGCTTTAAAATATATAAAAGTAGATAGGCTACAGACAAATAGTCAAATCTATCTTGCGTTTCTTTTCACTGTCATCAGGATACCAATCTATCTGACGCGTTGTTGGATCAGATAGAGGTATAAAAGCTTGTAATTCATTGAGTAACTGATCAACAGTTGAAGCAGAAATGAGGATTCATCGTACTGCAAATGTGACAAATTATTTTTCCACCACATAGTCAAAAAAAGATAACAAAGCATTATAAAAATCACCAACATTTAACAAACCAATGGATTTTTGGTGGATTTGCAATTATGCCTATGAGACAATTTGAAAATTTTCATCTAAAGTTCCAAAACCTCCAAGTAGGGCTATGAAGGCATCAGCAATGTAAAGCATAAGAGACATTCGTTCATGTATTGATGATGCCTGTAACTCATCCCCAATTATTTTTTCTATAATATTTTCAATAACTAAAGCTTTCAGTATGACACCCAAAACTCAACTGCTTTATTTTGTGCAGCTGTTGCCACACATCCTATTAATCCACAACTACCTCTCTCATATACTAAATGAATTTTTCACTCAGCTAACACCTTACCAAGGGTTTTTGCTACTTCTATAAACTCTCTAGTTTTATTAGGGCTGGATCTACAAAAGACACAAATTTTTGTGAATTTACAAGTTGATGTTCCTTCCATTATTACCCTCTCGATTGAATGATTTTGAGTTTGTATGAAGATGCAGAAATAATGCAATGTATTTATAGAACCAAAAGGTGTTGTAAAGTTAAGCCATATAGGTAGTTAGTTGTGAATAGATAAGATTAAGCTTTAAATGCAAAATTTTTAAAATAAACTATGAGTGGTTGGTTGTTGTTGGAGAAGACATTTTAGTTGAAATGAAATATTTAAAAATAACAACTACAATAAATATGTACAAGTAGTTGTGATTGTGACTCACATCTTCCTTTAGTTTTACGTCTAGAAACGGCTTAAACGCCCTTTATAGGTTAGGGATAGGCTTCTTATCAAATTTTCTTATAAATTGGCAGACAGAATCTTTAAAGTCAGATTCTCGAGACTGTACTGCTCATGTTCCTTTAGGAATATATCTCATAATTCACAAATTGCAATATGAACATATCTAATAGGACGTGTCTCAAGAGTCGATAAAATATCATCCAAAGACTCCTTACTCAAGTCATCCTTAATGAACCTAATTTTATCTTCGTGATTTATAAACACCATTTCTAAAGTGCAACAACGTGTGTTGCAAGTCATGCGTGCACACTTGTAATAAACATTTAATCTTTTTCTCCTTTACTTTTTTGCAAAAGAGCTTTTACCAAGCCAGGCATGTAGGAAAGCAATGAGTCTAAAAACTCACATTTCAATCAAACTTTGGCTTCAATTAACCAACGTACATCAGTAGGTATATTCATAATCATTAATAACCTTAATCTTTCACATCTTGTTTAGCAAATTTTCATTAAGTCATTTTGAGGCAATGAGAAAAAATGTTTTTTTCAAATTCATTAGAAGTTCATCCATATTTTTTAGAAATGAGAAGAAGAGAAGGTATCAGTAATTATGAAAAACTGACAAACCTAACTTGAAATGTCACGAAGTACTGTTATCTGCCATTTAACCGAGGTGCAAAACAAAACTTTAACAACAATACTAAATTAACCTGCAAGTATGAAGAAAAAAAAAGTTAGAAGGAGAATAAATATATAAATATGTAATACAAAGATTAATTGGTCTCGTAATAAGGGTTAGACAGGGACACAAATTCATCATGAAAAGCTTGATTTTCTAGAAACGGCTTAAGTCTTTGCCCATTTACTTTAACCACATTACCATTTCTAGGATTTTCAATGTCAATTGTTCCATAAGGGTACACATGTTTCACAATAAAAGGGCCACTCCATCTTGATCTGAATATTTCAGGGAATATATGCAGTCGAGAATTATAAAGCAAAACTTTCTGACCAACATCAAATATTTTTCTTTGAATTTTTTGATCATGAAAAGCTTTGATTTTAGCTTTATGAATTCTTGAATTCTCATATGCATTATTTCTCAATTCTTCAAGTTCATTTATTTGTAATTTACAAACTTGTCTAGTAGAATCAAGATTTGCGTTGAAAGTTTCAATGGCTCAATATGCTTTATGCTCGAGTTTCACAGGTAAGTGACAAGGTTTCCCATAAAATATCTTATAAGGAGATATACCCAATGACATTTAAAAGCAGTTCTATAAGCTCAAAGTGCATCATTAAATCTTAAAAACTAATCTTTGCGATTTGGGTTTATAGTTTTTTTCAAAATTTGTTTTATCTCCTTATTTGCTAGTTCAACTTGTCCACTTGTCTGATGATGATAAGGGGTGACAACATTATGAGTAATATCATATTTTTTCATTAATATTTCAAATGATTTATTACAAAAGTGCTTACCCCCATCACTTATAATGGTTCGAGGAATTCCAAATCGACTAAAGATTTTTTCTTTCAAAAGTTTTATGACTATTTTATGGTCATTATTTTGACATAGAATAGTTTCAATCCATTTTGAGACATAATCTACTGCGACTAAAATATACGTAAATCCAAATGATAGTGAAAATGGTCCCATGAAATCTATCCCCCAATAATTAAAGATTTTAATAACAAGAATATGGTTCAAATGCATCATGTTTCATTTTGAAATGGATCCCAATTTTCGACAATTTTTACACGTTATACAAAATGCATGTGTATCTTTAAATAAAGTAGGTCAATAAAATCCACACTACAAGATTTTTGTAATTATTTTCTTTGATAAGAAATGTCCCCCACATGCTTCAGAATGATAAAATTCAATAACTCTACTTCCCTCATTGTCGGGTATGCATCTTCAAAATATTTAGTCAGGATAATATTTGAAGAGATAAGGATTATCCCAACAAAACTTTCTTACTTCAGTTAAAATTTTCTTTTTGTCTTAAGCATTTCATTGAGGTGACATTTCTCCTGTTATAAGAAAATTAACAATATTAGCATACCAAGACATTGTAACAGTAGAAAATAAAAATTCATCAAGAAAAGAATCATTAATGGGTGTTATTTCTATTGATAAATCTAGTGTGAGTCTTGATAAGTAATCTACAACAATATTCTCAGCTCTCTTTTTGTCCTTAATAATGATATTAAATTCATGAAGCAATAGAATCTATCGAATCAGTCTTAGTTTACATCCTGTTTTGACATTAAGTACCTTACAGCAGCATGGTCAGTAAACAAAATAGTTGAAGATTCAATTAAGTAAAGATAAAATTTGTCTAATGCAAATATTACAGCAAGTAGTTCTTTTTTAATTGTTGTGTAATTCTCTTGTGCACTATTTAAAGTGCTACTTGCATAATAAATTACATAGGTTTACCTTCCTTTCTTTATTCCAATATAGCAGCAACAATATAGTCACTGGCATTACACATGAGCTTAAAAGGCAAAGACCAGTTAGGAGATTGTATGATAGGAGCAAATATTAAGAGGTCAATTAATTTTTCAAATAATTTTTGACACTCTTGAGTCCATTCAAATAATACATCCTTTGCTAAGAGGTTACAAAAAGGTCTAGATATAGCACTAAATATTTTTATGAACCTTTAATAAAATTCAGTATGTCCTAAAAAGGATTAGACTTCTTTGATTATTTTTTGTGGATGCAAATGAGCAATCGGTTTGACTTTTGACTTATCCACTTCAATTCCTTTAGAAGACACTACATGTCTCAAAAATATTTCAAAAGTAACCATGTAATGATATTTTTCTCAATTCAACACAAGACCTTTTTCTTCACATCTTTTTAAGACATTTTCTAAGTTTTAGAGACAATTATCAAAAGAATTTCCAAACACAGTTAAATCATCGGTTGAAACTTTTAAATAAACCTTAACCATGTCACTAAAAATGCTTAACATATATCTTTGAAATGTTGTTGGGGCATTACAAAGTTCAAAGTGCATTCTTCTAAAAGTAAAGGTCCCAAAAAAGTATGCGAATGTAGTCGTTTCTTGGTTCTCTAGTGCTATAAGAATTTAATAATAACCAGAATAACTGTCTAGAAAGTAATAGTGGAGATATCCTGCTACTGTTTGTAAAATTTGGTCAATTAATGGTAAAGGAAAATGGTCTTTTTAAGATGCAAAGTTTAACTTCTTATAATCTATGCACATCCTCCAACTAGATGAGACTCGAGTTGGTATTAACTCACCTTTATCATTTTTAATGATTGTTATTCCAGATTGTTTTAGTACTACCTGAGTAAGACTTACCCATTTATTATCTGAGATAGGACAGATGATTGCTACTTCAAGTAATTTGAGAACTTCAGTTTTCACTACCTCTTTCATATGTGAATTTAATCTCCTTTGTGGTTGTTAAGAAGTTTTGGCATTATCATCTAGGTGTATTCTATATGTGCAAATCAAAGGATTAATGTCATTTATATCTTTTAAAGTCCACCTAATTACATTTTTATACATTTTCAATACTTCAATTAACTTGCCTTCTTGTTCGCTTGTGAGTGTAGAAGAGATTATCACCGGGTAAGTTTATTTCTCTCCAAAAACATACATATTTTAGCCCATCAAGTAGAGGTTTCAACCCCAACTTTAGAATTTTGTTCTACTTATCATCATTTTCTCCAAATTATTCAAACTTTGGTTTCCATCCTTTATTTTCAATCACATGTGCACAGTCAAGTAAAGAACATATATCAGAGATTTCAGGATCTAATTGTATATTTGACTCAAATGAATTCATTAAACACAATTTTGAGGAATCAATAGAAGTACCTTTTTAAATATGATCCTCTACAATGTTTCAATCATGTTGGCTTCTTCACTTTCATACTCTTCCTCATGTGGTTGCTTACTTACATTGAAAACATTGAGCTCAAGTGTCATGTTTTCAAATGAAAGCTTCATTACTCCATTCTTGCAATTAATCAAAGCGTTACAAGTTGCTAAAAATGGACTACCCAAAATAACGGGTATCAGATTACATCCTTTAACAAATTTTGCATCCAAGATAATAAAATTCACAAGATATATGAATTTATCAACTTAAACTAAAACATCTTCCACTATCCCTCTTGGCATTTTTATTAATCTATCAATAAGTAAAAGAATTACAGAAGTTGGTTTTAACTCACCAAGATTGAGCTGTTGATAGACTGAATATGGTAGTAAATTCACACTAGCACTAAGATTAAGTAAGGTTTCTTCAATTTTATGACTTCAAAAAATATATGAAATTGTAGGACAACCAGAGTTTTTATATTTCAAAGCATTTTTATTCTGAAGAATGGCACTTACTTATAAGAGTGGGCAAAAAAACTAACCCGGATCAAACCGATTGATTTTTAGAGGGAAAAAATCAAAAAAACCAATTTATTTCAGTTTGGTTGGTTGAAAATCGAACCGAACCAAAAAAACCGGTTTTTTAATTTTTTAATTATTAATAACTATAGTTAAATATAAAAAATGTAGCCAATAATATGAAAATAAGCTTTGTTCAATTGGCAAATGGTGTTTATCTTCTGCAAGAGTTCCATGGTTCAATTCTTGTTGAATATTTTTTTTAAAAATTATTAATCTGTTAAAATATTTATACAAAAAAATGTCTTTTCTTCAAAAAACCAACTTTAGCCGAGTGGTAAAGAGAATAGAAATATATAGTATAGTTTCAGGTTTGAATCCTATTAGCATAATGTTTTTTATATTAGTATTTTAAAATGTAATATAGTAAAATAGATTGTATTTTTGTGCAAAAACCTATTATAGTTCAGTGGTAATGTAGGCTTAACATTGAGATTAAGGCATAGGTTCGACTCTTGACAATTTTTTGCCATTTATAATATTTTAATTCAAAAAACTTAATATCATTAATTTGTTATAGATTTATATCTCAAAAACCAACTCAACTCAGTTGGTGAATTAGTAGTGTTGTTCTATAACAGGCCATGGTTTGATTCCATAGCTGTGTTGCCAAAAGTTTTTAATTTGTTAGTTGTGTTTCCAAATATCATATATAAAAAATATATTTCAACCAATAACTCAAAAACAAACTTGGCTCAGTTGGTTAATAGCATGCTTGTGTGCATACAAGTTAGAGGTTCGATTCCTTTGAGTTATGTTTCAATTTTTTTTTTAAATTGGCTTAGAAACTGAAAAAATAGAACCAACCGAATCGGTTTTTACCGGTTCAATTTTATAATTAATTCAGTTTAATTTTGATTTTCCTTTAAAGAATATTAAAAAAAATCGAGGTCCGGTTTGGTTCTGGAGAACACTTGACTGAACCAGACCATGCCTACCTCTACTAACTTGTTTAGTTAAAAATGCTTTCTTTTTCACATTCAATTTTTTTTTTACTGTGCATAAATCCTTCAAAAAATTTGCCAAATAAAACGAAACCTGTTTAATAACATCCAATAAAGGAATATTAACTTTTACCTTTTTGAAGATTTCAAAAATTTTAGGATTGTGATTCAACTTCTTATCATTACGTAATGCATGGGGAAATAAGGGTGGAGGTGAAGGTTTGGTGTTTTCGTGTAAGTTTAATACTTTCCTTATCCTTAGAGATTGATTCATCATTCTCATGAGGTTCAAGAATATATTTTTCAACAATCTTACCATTTTAAAGAGTGATAATAGCTTGAACTTAATCCATATATTGACTTCCTAAACTACATGCATTTGAGTTATGTTGTCATTTAGGTTTGGTTGTGGTTGAGAAGGAAATTTTTCTTTCTCATAAATATTCAGTGCGAATGTAAATTTAGTAAGAGAAGCTTTCAAATCAGCAAATGTTTGAGCATTTTGAGAATTAATAGACTCTTACTTTTTAATGAATGCATACAAAGTTTCTTCAAGATTTTTCTTAGGAGGTAGAACATATAGTGCATAACCTTGATGGTTCTGAAAATTTTGGTGTGGTTAAAAATGTGGTTGTGATGCCTGTGCTTGAATGTCATTACTTCAACTAAAATTTGAGTAATTTCTCCAACCAGAATTATAGTTTTGTGAATATGGGTTATTATTTGACCACTTAAACGTGTTTAGAACATTGGCTTATTCATGGAGATATTTTCTAAATACAAGTTAGGCAATCATTGGTAGAGTGATCACAGATTTCACATATGTGACAAAAGTTCTTGAATAGATTTTAATTGACCATCTTTTTTTTTAAGTTCTAATGTTTCGACTTTTTTAGCTAGGGATGCTAATTTGGCTTGAAGGTCATGCTCTTTCCTAAGATGATAAATACCCCCACTAGATGTAGTGGTTTAAGTTTTGTTAGGTGCCTCACAGGTACCGGCAGTGTCCCAATTTTAAGCATTTTCTGTTAGTAAGTCTAGATAGTTCATTGCCCCTCATGGGTATTTATCCTCAAATGTTCCATTACACATTATTTTTACTATTTCCCTAACTTAGGGTGTTAAGCCCTCGTAGAAATTTAAGACTAATCTCCAAGTTTCAAAGCCATGATAAGGATAGGTATTAAGTAATTCTTTATACCTTTCCTAACATTTGTAAAAGGTCTCTCCTGATTTTTGGGCAAAAGTGGTAACTTATCTTTTGAAAGAATTTGTTCTATGGGAAGGAAAAAAAAATTTTAGGAATTGTTGTTGCATTTTATTCTATAAGGAAATAGATCCTGGCCTAAGGTTTTGTAGTCAAGTGTTAACTTTATCTTTTAAAGAAAAAGGAAAAAGCTTAAGTCGAATTGTGTTCATACTATAATTCTGGTCATTATATGTGTTACACACTTTTTCAAATTCTCTTAGATATAGGTAAGGGTCTGCATCTAAGACATAAAAAGTGGGTAAAAGTTAGATAATGCCCGGCTTAAAATTAAAATATGTTACATCTGAAGAAAAAATTAAATAAGATGGTGCACTGGTTTGTGTAGGATTCATGTAGTCTCTAAATGTCTTAGGTCGGTTATGGTCATTATGTTGGGATTGATTGTCCCCTAGATCTATGAGTCTCTCAATTTGATTATTGGTCATGGTATTAATTAGTAAAGAATGAGAAGATGAAGGAGAATCCAACAAATTATCAAAAGAAGTTCAAAATTACGTTTCACCAAACGATGAGAATTAAGATTTCGAAACCAACTACTCTTACAAAGAAATAAAATAAAATAAAATACAATAACAATAAATATTGCAAATAAGAAATAAAAAGAAATAAAATATTAAATAAAGGCAAATAAAATAGACAAAGCTAACAACAAAATAAAAGTTAGATAAATAGTTAGAAGTTAGATTAGTAAATGTTAGATTAGAATAATAAAAAATTAGTAAATAAAGAGTAGAAGCCTTAGCCTTTCATGAAAATAACAAGTGAAGAATAAATAAAGTAAAGCAAGTTAGGATGCTTAGCCTTCCATGAAAATAAAACAAAACAAAAATGTTAATTTCACTTCTTCGGCAACAATGTCAAAAATTTGACATATACAGAATATAGGAGTTTATTCTCAAGTGCAGGATTATCGAAGTAATAAATAACGCAGTGAGAATGGAGTCAATCCACAAGAAAGTGGAATTAAAATTATAAACTATAAATACTTTAAAGACAATTAAAGCAGTATAAAATATTTATAAATAATAATTCAATTAATCAATTAAAATAAAAGTTAAGGTTATGGGGATCCACTCTTGGCATATGAAATAAGAATATATTCAACTCTTTTTATAACTCAATTGGAATCCTCACACAAAGGAGATTCCAATCGGAAGATATAACAATTAAAGTTCATCACCATTTATTTATTAACTTGTATTTATTTCTTTCAATTATTATACACTAAATCTTATAAATGGGTATAAGTATTTATTATGTCAATCTTTATATTTGTCTATAATAAATCAACACTCTCATTTTATAAGAAAGGGTATCTATGCTAAATCTTGTAAATGGTTTCAAGAATTTGTTGTGCCAACTATAAAAATTGTCTATAATAAATCAAGATACACCACTTTACAAGAAAGGGTATTAATATTGCAAACAAAATAAATACATCATATATAAATTTGCATAACTTAAAAATGAAATATTAAATTCATGAATAAGAGTTAAGTATATTTTATTACCTTACCAAAAGGTTTACCCTTTCACCTTAGTAAAAAAAAAAATTACTTGAATATAATAAAACAAAAGAAAAATAAAGGAGATGGAAGAAGAGATAACATAACTTTAGAATAGTAAATAAAAGAAATAATACTACAAAGTGATAATACAAAAGACAAGTGTTTTAAACTAAAATCTTGCTCTCTAATTACATGTTTGAGCATAAATAGACCACCTATTTATAAAAAAATATGGATAAATCATGACTAATGAAGAGAGAACTATTTGGATAATAAAAGTCAAGAAGAGTGGCAACTAATTTGCATTGATTATCATTAATGCACCCACTTGATTGTCCAATTTGAAATTGATGTGATCCAAATTAGCTTTCACTTAAGAAATAAAAATTGTATATAAGTCTCTTATATTTTTAAATTGAGTTGTCTCATACATATTAGATGCGTAGTTCTATAGTTATGGGCTAAATATTGATGACTATTCGGACAGGGCCTATACTGCAGATCAGTTTTGGTCTACGCCATTTTCACCCTCTAAACGCTCGAATTTCAAATGTCTTGTAAAATATAATATGTTAGCTCATTAAGTCAGCTCTTCACAGGATCAAGAATCACTACAATTGGATTCCTAGGTAGAAAGGTATGCCTATTTTACAGAACCTACCATAAAATAGTTAAAAGCTAATTAGGTACAATATTGTAAACATGCTTAAGTTAGGGGGTTAAAGACACTAGTAATACAAAACAATGATGTAAAACCCTTGTTAAATGTGTAATTTCAAGTGTTCATCACGTTACGATGAAAAAATGCCGCCCTTTAGTCGACACTGGCTGTAATCTCCACTTGCATCTGTTATCATCGCATTTTAACTCGAAATAATCTTTGGTAGACTTGTAAACTCCAAAGTTCCATTTGCCCTTCAGTGTAACCATGCTTATAGCTTCATGAATTTCATCTTTATTGTTATGTAACTTTCTTACAAATACATCACCAATTCCAGTAGAGGACATATTTTTTCAATATATTTAAGTCAAGTGGTGGTATTTCAGACTGAAACTAAAATGAATTTTTTACCTTAACCCTTTCTTCTCTGCCATAATTATTATCATAATCATCATCATCACCACCCCCATCGTCATCATCATCATCACCAACATCATCATTTTCATCTGATAAGGGCATATTTGTCTCATATTTTTATTTTGACATTTTATTATTTTATAAGAATAGATGGCTATTTATGCTCATTATTATTATTTATATGGATTTGAACAAAATTTTTGCCCTAATGCTAGAATAGTGATCAAATAAGAAATCATAAAAAATAACCTATTTAAGTTGTAGTGTGGCACCCCAGCACTCCATCGTGCCAGCGACAGGCCAACGCTCTAGTGCCAACACCTCATCGCTTCAGTGGTGAGGCCTTTCACACGCAGCGCCCTAACAACAGAAGCATAGCGCCCCAACGGTAGTACGAGTCCTAATCCGACGAGAATTGAGATTTGCAAACTTATATCAATCCCTATAAAAGGTCACTCGTCCCTATCCTTTGAAGAGCAACCTAGAGCATCCAAGAGCAATCCAAGAATATCAAAAATACAGAGCACAAGTCTTAGAGAACAATAAGAGTTTAATTGAAGCAACCTTAGAGAGAGATTCAAGGCGTTCTTTGGCATCAAGAGTATCTTAGGCAGTGCAATTAAGAGCAATTCGACGTCTATATCGATTTGCTATTGATTGTATCATAATTTATTATTATTTTTATTGTTGTTCTTTTGTAGCCATAAACTAAATTTGTTTTCTAGGGTTAATACTTGAACTAAATTTGTGCGCTTAATTGCCATATCTTTTTAATATTTAATAAACTTAGTTCTTTGTTATTCAAATTACTTGTTCTTAATGCTTCAATATATCTGGCCAATATATGGTGAATGAATTAGTAATATTTTTGATAAACTCAGAAGAGGAATCATGATATTTAGACCTAGGTAATTTGATGCATGATTGTAGAGTAACATTCAATATTGCATATGCAAGTTTCAATTTAAGATAGAAATTATCTAATTGGCATGTATGATCAATAAGACTTAATCTTAATGAATCTTAATTTATTACAAGTACCATAAGAATATAGGTATTTGGTAAATTAAGGTATCCTTGCATGACCTTGAAATAGGCTTGTGAATACATTAGTGTCTTGATCAATAACAAAGATTAAGGGAATTAAATTTTAGAGGATTAATCCTTAGAAAGTATATTGAGGGATAGTATTAATTCTAGCTTTTCTCTATATTACTATCACTTAATTCTTTTTACATTATGTCATTGCTTTTATATTTTCTGCATTCATTCTTAGATTTTATTTTTTTCTGAATAATTATTAGAAAGACATAATTTTAGTACTTGGTTAGAAAGTAGGAATTATCCTTGGGGTTTGACATCCAATTTTATAAGTCCTTTTATTACTTGTTATAATAGTGTATACTTGCGCTTAATTTTAAGTATAGAGATATCGCATCACCATCCTCAATCTCTTCATAATCATCATCATCATCATCATTTCTACCATCATCATCAACCTCATAACTAATATTGTAACCACGATTATCATTCTTATAACGTTCCTCATTTTTTCCTTTATTACTCACGTTATATCCAACATCTTGACAATATCATAGCCAAGATCAACGCCAACATCTCCATATATCTTACTATTACAATATGTATAGCCTGGTTGTTCATTGAACATCAGAGGAGAATAATGATAATCCTTCGGGGGAATTAAAATATACACAAGGGTTGCCGATGCGAATTAATTAACAAAATCTTATTTTTGCTCCATGGGTGCTTCTGCATTACTTTCATTATAAAACCCGGTTACTATTAATAGTGTAGATTCCTAGATTTTGGTATAAAGCAATAAAGAAATTGTAAGGTTATCCAATTTTAACCCTATTAAAAATATTATTTTATGGCGCGCGTGAGAGGTATTAGACCTAAATTGTTAATTTCACAGTCGACTGGAGAATCGGACCATCATGGAATATTTTTAAAATTTTTCTATTGGCTTAGAAATGGAAAATTCAACTTAAGCACACATAAACTCCAAGTGAGCCTTATACATGGAACAAGCCTTTGTTAAGAAACACAATCCATGTCTTTTTAAATGAACCAATGAGGAATAAGCTCATGGATTGCCAAGTTAAAAGTGTAATTTGGTTAGTTTGACTAGTTTAGTCAAATAGTTAGAAATGGACCAATCATATGCCTTTATTTTCTAACCAATTGTATCTTTGATATTTAAAGTTTAGTTAAGAGGCAAATTGGACATTTTAGAGGGCACTATATAAAGTTAATAGCTGCTGAAAATTTTGTCTTAAATGAGAAGCAAAATTTGAGACCAAGAAAGGGAGATTTTAGGCAAAATTTGGAGACAAAAGGGGGAGACTTACAAAACCTTTTCTAGCAGCAAATTCAAGGCTTTTTCATAGTTTTTCATGCATGATCAAGCTAAGCTCAAGTTCCTAAGGTTAAATAAATCATGTACAAGTAAAAAATCCAAGGAAAAGAGGTAAGAAAAATATTATTTAGTGATTGTGGTATATGATTTTTCAAGATTACTTCAATTAATGTCTTTGTTTGAATTATTGACTTAGATTTGAATTGAATTCAAGTTTGGAGCTTAAGGAGACACCATACTAAAGGAATTAGCAAGGTATGAATTAGAGTTTGGTGTGATTTTGATGTAGAGACTTCAATTGAATGCTATTAGGGCATTATAATTAAATTGACATGATTTGAATGTCATTGGACAAATAAATTGAGAAAAGGAATGATTTTTGTGGAAGATGGTGAATTCGGCCACTTTAAGGATTTTAGGGTTTGAGTGGTGTTTCGGTTCAATTGTTGTAAATGAATGATTCTTTGTGTCAATTAGATGTATATGGATGATGAAAAATCAAGAATGAAGTAAAGGGGACATAAATGTCCATTCATGGTAAGATGAAAGGCAATTATGTACAACCGAATTATAAGAGTGTTAAGCAATTTTATGGCTTTGGATAGTGAATTAAACAAGATTGAATGTATATGAAAATGAAAAAAATGGAAAGTGGAGTTTATTTGGGCTTTGTAAGCCAATTAAGGCGCTTACTAGTTTAGGTATAATTTTAGCATTAGTAAAGATTTTAAATGTTATTTGTGGAATGTAGATGAAGGAAACCGAGAGCGGTAAAAGAAGAAAAAATTTCGGAGAAGAATTGAGCTTAGAGCGTTTAATGAGTGAAAATCTATAATTGTTTATCTTACATTTAATATATTTTAGCATATTTGAAGTTTATATTTTATGTGATTTTAAATGCATAAGTATGATTTACAGTTTTTGTATACTATTATAATTATGAATTTTTATGTTCAATTTTGAGAAATAGTTTTAAGGTTATTAAATTAGTTTTCAAAGGCCATTGGTACCCTCAGATTTACAGTGTGGTGATGGTTTAAGACCCGACTGGTATATCTTGTATGCATGGGCAAGTATTGGGGGGTGTGTCCCTAACTTTGAAAAGTCAGGTTGTCAAGTCAAGTGAGTTGCTCTATGTGTACGAGGTATTATCTTGCTATATGTAGGCAATGTAGAATTTCACTGCATAGCCAGTGAGATGTCTTTAGATGTTACAGTAGGTGTTGCTAGTTTAGACGCCCTGTGACCTACTCACGTTGTGTGGTGCTAGTTTAGTCGCTGCGTGAGTATAGAGCTTTAGGGTTACCATTTGGTGCAATGTAGAAAGAAAATAGCCGAGCGATAGTTTTAGTAGTTTTTGAGTTACCGAACACATATAAGTGTATTTATATATATACATGTTCATTACTATATTTTATAAATTCTGGCAATTGTTTACAGAAATTATTAATTATTAATAAACAAAATCGCTCGGCAGAATTTTATCAGCATATGATGTTTAGAAATAGTTTTATAATAGCTTAAGAAGCATGTTTTAGGCACTATTTAAAATTTAATATTTATACAGAATCTTATTTTTACTAAAAATTTTAAAAGCACTCACTGATCTCCTTTAGTTCACTCGTTTTGCGTTTTATATTTTTTAAAACCTTTTTTAGATGCAGGTTTCGGTATGTAGGTTGCTGGTTCTCCTACATCAGATTAATGGGCCAAGTGAGACGATCATTTTATAAATGTAAATGTACCGAGTAAGACCTTTTGATTTTCTGCATAGTAGTATAGACTTTGTGCATCTTGTAGATATGTTTTGAACAAACGAGAAATGGTTTCTGTAATCTAGTGACAGTTTTACTTTTCATTAGTATGTTAGTTTTCTTATAACTTATTTTTTTGTGAATTGGAATGAAATTACTGTGTTGAGTTGGATTTGATTCTAGAAGGACTGGAGGTCCTATTTCAAAATTTAAAAAATTGTTTGAAATAGAAGTGTGGTTTATTTGTAGGTTTTATGTTTTTGGATTTCAGAAAAACAGAGTAAACTCTATCTAGCTTTTGTTTTTCAAAAATGATAAAATATCCTCACTGGTATTTCAAGATTTAGTTAGTAATAGCAAGAATTAAAAGAAGTTTGAATCACAGAATTTTCTAATTTTGGTAGTTAGACTCTAAGGAACTTCCGTTAGGGTGCTAGGCAGGGCCCACCGAAATCTACAGTAGAGGGTTCTGGGGTAGATCCTATCATTCATATTCAAGAGCTCAAGCATTTATTGTTACACAAAGATGTGTAGCTATATTATTCTATAAGCTCAACCATAATATCGCATCGCCGTCATTTTCAAGTGAAATAGGTCTCAACTTTATAATACTTGAAGGAATCTCAAACTTTAGAGTCACTTTATAATACACCTGATCAACTCTTAGAAATGATAAACTCTTTTCAATAATGCTTCATATTTAATATTTTTTAGAACTACTATGTGCATATTTTGATATCCAATGTATCTTTCAAAACTATCACTAGAGCTCTCCCATCTTCCCCCAAAACATACAATGGTCAAAATTTGCGACATGATGATATCAGCAACACCTAAAAAAAACTAACGCTAGTTTAGTATATATATAAAATTAAATTAAAAATAATACGAAATATTGAATATATAAATAAATATATAAACTTTACATAAATAAATAAAATAAATTTTTTTTAGAATGCCACGTGGCGCGTTGCAATCGCAGCACACTTCTAGGTGCTGGCCTTGTTGCGCGCAAAGCGCTTGTTGCGCGCAAAGCGCACTTGGGCACGCAACATGCGAGCCTTGGTGCAGCCTTGGCGAGCAACGTTAGGCAACAAGTCGCGCGTTTAGCAACACAGCGATGCGTGTGACGGAGGCTTAAACAAAGTCAGAATTTACCATTTTGGACCATTTTTGGTCTTTTTTTTATTATCAATTTTAACCTATTTTATACATTAACACTACAATTATATATTTCTAATAATTACATACAAAACACACAAAAACACATATAGCTAATAAATTTACAACTACTAAATTTAGGATAAAAATTTATTAATTTTCGTCAATTTTTAATTTTTTCTTTGTAATTTATTATTTTCGCGAAAAATCTTCAATTATAACTGATTTATAAAAACAATTTGAAAAAAGGTTTATATTGGTGGAGAGAGAGTTGTGAGGGGGTGTTGAGAGTTGCAAAAAACTTTAACCGAGAACATGGGGTATGAAAAAAAATATTAAAAAAAGAAAAAAAGAAATAATTAAACAAAAAATAATAAAATTACGATTAAGGGCAAAATGGTCAGCATATACTATATTTGGTTAACAAAAATTTAAAATTTTAATTTAGGTAAAAAAATTCCTCCCTTTAAATAATGGTCAAATACGAAAAAATTTCAAAATATTTTCAATGCTTTTTTTTCAGAAACTCTTAAATATATTTTTGATTTTATGAAATTTATTTTATTTATTATTAAATGGATAAAGTTTAAAGTAGTTCTAACCTATGGTAAAAATTATTTTCATATTTGTTTTTAATAATGACATGACATTGATAGTGATTGTCTAATGAAGCCTTTAGTTAGATCAAACTTATGGTTGTTCATAAAAAACAAATTTTGCTCCTAATTGAATTCAAGGGAGAAAATTTGGACTCTTCATCCTTAACCCCACTATGGAATGGAGCTCAGTTTTAATCGCATTTAAAATAATATTAACAATATAATTGAATTAACTATTAGAGCTGATGTTGATAGGACAAATATTTGACAACATATGGACGAGAGTCATTGGCAATCAGACCATATAATTTTCTGTACTTTTATTTGTAGTAAACAACTGAATTATTTTATAACCAATCACCAACTATAAAAAAGACAACATCCAAAAACAGTGAATAAAAAATAAAATATACTTAATTACTACGTTTTGCGCACCCAGTTCGTCGTGGAATCCATTTTGATTGATGGATTCTTTTCTACAGATTTTTAAAACTATTGGTCCCTAGCATCCCTTGATTTTCTTTTGTAAAAAAAAAAATCCTTTGATTTTCTCTTTTTCTTTTATAATACAAAATAACATCACTTGATCAAGTTGACAAAGGATGACGATTTGGTATCGATTAACCCTTAAAATTTTTAATACGATACATTAACGTGATAATCTTGAATTGATACAGTATCGTTCCGGGTGCAAGATTGAACCATTAATAGATTAATATTGTATCCATTATCTTGATAATAATAAGCTAAATTAGTATTTGCGGTGAATTGTTTTATTATGTAGTCATGTATTATAATAAAAAATTTCAACGCTATAGTAAAGATGATATTTTTTATCATTTCTTTGCATGTATCTATAATAGCATTTAAGTAATGACCTTTAATTTCATCTATTTCAATTTGCGCTTTATAAATTACTTTTGCACAAAATAAGAAATGACCCTTTTAAGAGGACAAATTTGATTGGTTAATAATACTTCTAAATACAATATTTAGTTATTTTGCCTATAAATATTAACACTTCGTAGAATAATTATGTCATTTTTCTTACATACCTTATTTTATTTTTTTAATTATCTTTCTTGATATTCACAAATAATGAGTTAGAAGTGGTAAAAAAAATCATGAGCACGAAGGTTCAACCAAGTTAGTTGAGTTCCTCTAAGTCTCATTTTTTCACATGGGTTCGAATCTTCTCTCCTCTCAAATGATGCGTGAAGATATATATATGTATGTAATCCCTCTAAAAAAAAGTGGTAAAGAAAATCATAAATTTTAATTTAATTTAAATTTATTTATTTTAAGAATAATTTTTTTGACTTCTTAATTTATTAGGTCTATTTCTCTTTTTATATTTATTTTTTTATTTTAATTTATTCTTGTTAAATTTATTTTTTATGTTTTGATTTATTCTTATTAGGTTTATTTCTCTTTTATATTTCTCTTTTTCTCTATTTTAATTTATCATAAATTTTATAAATAATTAAACATTTATCAATAAGAATACAATATGATATCACATAAGGGTTGGCAAACCGAGACGGGTTTAGGGTAGGACTCGACCGATCTTGTGTTTTGTCAAGAGAGAAAATTCTATTCCAACCAAGATAGATTTTGGTCCAGATTGTGTCCTAACCCGAATCAGAACGGGCTTAGTCAAAACACAAGACCAAATTTGGGATTGGGCCATTTTTTGTGCATGTCCCTAATTTGGTCTAATTTTATATTTAGGCTTAAAAATCTTGGTCCATTAGTGTCTATGACCTTAATTGCTCCAAATATATATTTTTGGCCCAAAAATTTAATTTTGAAATTCTTTCTAGACTTTAAAATTTGTATTATTAATAATTTTTTATTTCATTAATATAATTCCAATTTCAATTCTAATTTTAATTTTTAATTACATTAAATGTTATAATTTCAATTTTAATTAAGTTAAATATTTTAATTTTAATTTCAATTAAGTTAAATATTATAATTCTGATTTCAATTTAATTTCAACTATGTTAAATGTTATAATTCCGATTTCAATTCTAATTTCTGTAACATTAAATGTTATAATTTCAAATCGACAAATTTAATTTCAATTTCAATTATGTTATATGTTATAATTCCAATTCCAATTATGTTAAATGTTATAATTTCAATTCTAATTTTAATTTTAATTAAGTTAAATGTTATAATTCTGATTTCAATTCTAATTTCTATTACGTTAAATCATAAATCTTATAATTCTGAATCAACAAATCTAATTTAAACTTAAATTACATTGAGTGTTATAATTTTAATTTTAATTTTAATTATATTAAGTATAATTTCAATTCTAATTACATTAAATATTATAATTCAAATTTCAATTTAAATTGCGTTAATTATTATAATTCTAATTTCAATTACGCTAAATATTTAATTCCAATTCTATTTCAATTTTAGTTACGTTAAATGTTATAATTTCAAATCAAATTCTGATTTCAATTACGTAAATATTATAATTCCAAATCTAATTTCAATTATATTAAATATTTTAATTCTAATTATAATTTAAATTACATTAAATGTTATAATTTTAAATCTAATTTTAATTTCAATCATATTAAATATTATAATTCCAAATCTAATTTTAATTTAAATTACGTTAAGTGTTATCATTCTAAATTGCAATTCTTAATCACAAATTAAGGTGAAATGTTAAAAAAAAGCTTATAATTTATTAATTAGCTTGTAAATTTATAACAATTATATTAAATTAACTTATAATTTATTAATTAACTAATAAAATCTTTAATTAGTTTTTAATTATTTATTTTTAGTGGAAGAAGTCTATACTATACCCGCTGAAGGGGTTGGTTCATTTCCATTTAACTTGAGTAATAAATTATTTCATTTAAGTCAATAAGGGAATGCATATGCATAAATTAATGCAAAATATATCCAAAGGAAAAATAAGTGATACTGTATTACACAAATCATATCATATTTTTATTACACTTGTGATAATGAAATCATAATAAATACATAATAAAATATTAAGTGATTTACATTTGAAAATGTTTGGTAAAACTTCTCTTAAAAATTGAACATTCCAGCCTAAACTTGTACAAAATTATAACACTCCAATATAAATTATTATTTTACTAAATCACCACATCAAATCATCATTGACCAAACACTTATAATGCCAATAGATTCAAAATAAACTAATATTTCAACTAATTGTACATCTTTTCAAAATTAAAACAAAGTACAACATTTAGGTAAATACATAAAATCTAAAATGTAATTACTAAAATGATAAATAAATAAAATGCAAAAGACAATTGCTAAAATCTTCATAAAAGTATCTTGATAATTCAAATTCTTGCGCAATCTGCAAAAGTGTAAAAAATTAAATATTCCATGTTAAATATATAAATATATATATACTTGAAAAAGAATAAATTCATGATTATTAATATTTATTGGTTGAATTAAAGAATTACCTAAAAACTAAATTGCCTACAAGTAACATAAGTATCCTCTTGGTGACTATTATAGTAGAAGAGGTGTTTGCATCATAGTTTGTGCAAATTCTACATGAAAGATAATAATTTTCTCATAATTTTTACAAACATAGAATATTAGTAAATAATAATAAAAAATATCAAATGGAGAAATAATTAAAGAGTAGAATAAATATTTTTCATCTACTTTAACTTTGTGATAAAACTCAACATCTTCATAAATTTATTCTTTCTTTACTCTATCCAACAAAAGCGAAGCTTGTATCCAATTTTGTATGCATATCAAACTCTCAACTATCTTTAGAGTCAACGAACTCTTGAATGAATCAATAATACATCACCAAATACTAAAAACTGACTCAAAGGCCACAGTAGATACCGGAATAACAAATATATCCCTAGCTTTATGTGCCAACACTGGATACTTTGAGGAATTTACCTTCCACCAATTCAAAATATCAAAATGTTAATTTTTAGAATTTTTAACTTTCTCCATCAAGTATCTATCTACTTCATTTGATTCAACCAAATTCATTTCATCATCTATACACCCCACGAATTTTAATCAAATGTCATCATCTCTCATATCAAGCTGTATGACTTCTGAAAATAAAGTTGATGGACTAGATTGTGGTGACTGTGAAACATACATGCCTCTCCCAGTCCCACTCTCACCAATACTAGTAACACTACTACTTGCTCTACCAACCACTCTACCATGTTATGTATTGTAGGCCTCATAGAGCTTACATAATAATTATTTACTTATTCTCTTTATGTCTTTGACTTGGCGCTATTATCACCCTATAAAATTCTAAAACAAAATCCAAAATATTGTATCTTATGCCATGGATCAAGCATTGTAGTAAGTATCAACAATTTATTGATTTTCTCCATAGATTCTCAATACTTATCGTATTTTGCCTTCATCTTGCTAGCCATGACGCTTAACAAGATATCTTCATTCCAACTTAATTTACCTAAGTTGGAATTAATCTTGCAAATCTCATTAAAACAAATATTAGATGTCACAATCAATAAAGTACTAAATTTTAACGTGACATCATAAAAAAATTTTAGAAACTTTACAAACCGATTAGCATTCTCCTAATTCACACTAATTGGTGGCCAATTTCTTTTCTTTCCATTTTCATCATCTAAAAATTAACTCTCATATAACTCATCCTCTTCTACTATTCGATCAAGTACCTTTGCAAATTTTAATTCAGCAGCCAACATCAAATAAGTAGAATTCTACCTAATTGGCACATCTAACACCACAATCTCTTTATACTCAATATTTTCTCTCCACAAAATTTTTAAAAGCTTATACTCATGTTGCAGAGATTCTAACATATTTCACAGTATTGCGTATACAAATAATCCTCTCATGAAATTCCTTTAACCTATCAATCACAGTCAGATTCAAAATGTTATCATAACAACGAACTTGCATAAACTCACCATTTAATACTAGTGCATCATCTTTTCAACTCCTTAGACTCTTATTAAAATAATAATGGCAACGTTATTAGCACTTGCATTTATCAACTAGAATGATAAACACTTTCTTTATACCCTAATCCCACAAGCAAGATTCAATTTGCTCGCCGATCATCTCCCCTTTATCATTTGAAATTAGAGAAAAACTCAAAATCCTACTATACAACTTCTAATCCCTATCTATCTAGTGGGCAGTAACAACCATGTAGTTGTGATTATAAATGAAAGTCCAAATGTCAGTTGTCAAGCTCACTCGTTGCCCAGTCCCACTTATTATACTCTTTAACATCACTTTCTCCTTATCAAGTAATTGTACTACATCGCTGGTTATAGTTTTACGTGATAGAATATCAAATAGGGGACTTGCTACACTGTAAAAAAAATCAAAACCTATCATTCTCTATAAAATTAAATGGAAATTCATCTATAACCATCATTTTTACAACTGCATCTTTATATGTTTTTTGACTCCATCCCCTAGCCACAACATTACTACTATTTTTCTCTCCTCCCCCAATGGATTCTTTACCAAAAATTGTTTATTTATAATCCAATAATATGCATGAAATCATTTTACATTTTTGTAAGTATTTTCTCAAACCATTTGTTCCATCTTTTATTGAATGAGATACATACAATTTCTCACATTAATTGTATTGCAATTTATTCTTTATATTCTTACATTGGGGGTAGTATAGCCACACCATCAATCTTGTTCTCATTTTAAGATTAGGATGTGAAGGCAACAATGCATCTTCGACGTTGCATTGCATATCCTCATGAAATCCCCTCATATTCATAATATTTTCTGAACTTGAATCAAGACTCATCTATAATACAAGTTGTATAGAATGAAATATTATACAACGATGAAACAAGATTAATGCAATATTAAGGAATTTTTTTAATACCATAACAATAGTACAATATCATAACCTAGTGGTCATAGAAGTTAGTTACATAATTAAAATTTTAAATAACAATAATGCCGTAACAATAGTATAATACTGCATAATTCCCATAAATAATGATTAATGATTAATTTAGGTTAGTTTAATGCTACATTTAATTCGGCAACAATGATTAATGATTAAAACAAGATTATTACATTATTAGTAGTAGTCATCAACTACTAGTGGCCTTATTAAATTCGATTTCTTGAATTCATAAATAATTACAATATTATTATTACATTATTCTCAATTTTCTATTACATAATATTTCCAAATCTCAATTTCTCAAGAATCACATCAATCGCAACAATTTCTTATTAAATTCTGCAATAAACAATCTCATTCCCATTCCCATATTATATTATATTATGTTATATAATTTTTCATAAACCTAACAATCAACATAATGATTTTATTTATGATATTTAAATGAATTTAAATCCATCATTCTAATTTAGCATAATAATTTTATAATCAAGAAATTACATAATTATTATTTTTCCAAATAAAAACCCTAAATAAGTAAAGGAATAAATTTCATCAATATTATAAATTATAATCACAAATCAGTAATCACAACCAAATACCCCTTTAATCAATATTATAATCAACAAAAATCCTAAATAAATTTCATCAATATTCACATTTACACAAATCACAACTACACGGCCATATCACGGTGGTGACGGCATGGTAAGGTTAAGCTCGTAGATGGTAAGCAACATCGAGCAAACAACACTTAGATAGTGCAGAAACAACAAATAGATGAGGCAATGGTGGAAAGACGCGAGACGACACGATGGCAAGCGTTGCAAGCAAACGACAACAATGATATAGTTCGATCTAGGACATTTTTCAGACTAAACTAGGTTCCATCTCAAACTAATAGACATTCAAGTTCTTCATTTTGGGATCCGGTTCTTTCCTTGTTCTTAGACCCGTTCCGTCCTGTTTAGCAATTTTTGGGATAGGACGCTCGAGACGGGACGAGATTGAAAAAAATGCCCACCCTAATATCAGAGCCTCCCTTGAGTTCATTTTTGCCTCCACCAAGCCGTTGTGCAATGGTCAAGTGAAGCTGCTATACGCAACCAAGTAAAGGTTACTACGTAGCAACAAAATAAGTTTATGATCAATTCTTTAGTTTTTTTTCCCTCTTTTCTTTCAAAAATTTAAGCATTAGCCAATTTCTTAATAATGTATTCAATTTTCCTTCATCAATATGTTTCTTCTCTCCCATAAATAGTGCATGTGAATAATAATTATAAACAATACTTGTAAATAGTTATATGAATAGTGTCTTAAATAGTGTGCGTTAACAGTAATTATGAACAGTTATGAACTGTCTGTTGCTTATTCTTCATAATATGCAGGAATACAACTAATATTTTATCATCTTTAACACCAACAATTCTCTTTAAAAAAAATTATTCTCTCTTCGTTTTTATAGATTACTTTAGTTCTGTTATAAGATTAAACTCCTATATACTATCTCTCCCGATTTCTATTCTATTATGGGATTAAACTCCTATAAACTTTCTCCATTCTCTTATATTCAATTAGGGGATTAAATGCCTATAAACTCTTTATTTCCTCTTTTGTTTTTCAAACGACTATTTTATTTTTCTACTTTATTTCAAAGGTTAACTCTCTTCTATTTTCAAATAGGTCTTTTATTATTATTATTTTTGCTTTATTTTTTATTTTATTTTAAAGTTTCATTCTTTAATTCTCAAAAAGTTTCTTTTCCTTTCTATTATTTCCTTCTTCTTCTTCTTCTAATTTTAAAATTCTTTAAGCTCAATAAACCAAAGTTAATCTCTGACTTTCTTTCCCATCAGATTATTATTTATTTACAATTTATTGACCATTAGGTCAAATCAACAACAATTGTCTGCTCTTGTTCAGTAACAAGTGCTTCAATCTTTCTCAATAATTTCTATCGTAGTTAGCATAAATGCTACCACAACGCCCTTTCTTTGCATCACAGCTATTGCACACTGTCTGCCCTAGTTGTGGTGGAGCCCTCACCAAACATTTTCATCGCAGTCAATTTCTCCTCTTGAAAAACAAGATTAGACTTTCTCCTCTAACCTTTTTTTCTTGATGGACAAGATTGGACTCTCCACTTAGAGCTTCATCTTGTTGAGGCATAATAAAGGAAATCAAGAAATTTAGTTTAAATTAACTTTATTTGTTTTAAGAATTATCCTTTTTGACTAATCAACCTATTAGATCTATTTCTCTTTTAAGGTTTATTTTTTTTATTTTGATTTATTCTTATTAGGTTTATTTTTTTCATTTTGGTTTATTACTATTAGGTTTATTTCTCTTTTAGGTTTACCCTTTTTCATGTTTTTGTTTATTGTAAACTTTATAAATACTCAAACATTTGTCAATGAGAATATAACAAGTAATGAAATATTTTTTATTATCTTTAAATCTCTCCAAGAAGGAGAGGAAGAGAAATGTTTTTTTTTGGGCTTGAAATATAACTTAATTTAATTTATTTAGTTATTTAATTTGTTTGTTTTTTTGACTTAACAAAAATATTAAGTTAATTTTGGTTTAACTAAGAAAATTTAATTTTTTTTAATATTTGACTTATTGTAAAAAGTGAGAATGACTCTATTAATTCCTTTCTAAAAAATATCTGTACTTAATTTGTATATTACATCTCTTTCCATATAAAACTCATCTATTTTGTTTTCTATCAAATACCAATTATATAAAATACATACTTATTGTTGATCAATATTATAATTATGGTATTTTTTTAATGTACATACATTTTAAAGAAAATTATTAGCCATAAATAATTACAAATAAATTTATATTTACATTGTTCCAATATTAATTTGTATAATTAAATATTTAGTTGTATATTTTTTTATTAATTTAACATTAAAAATTTATAAGGTATAAATGTAAAAATATTAGTTTTCAATTGTTTTTTATTTTTAAAAAATAAATAATTTAACACTAATATTCATATTAAGTAAAACAAAATGCAAGTTATTAAGATTGACTTTATTCAGCATTTAGTTTAATTTAACTCTATTCAAAAATTCAATTTTAAAAAAAAAACACTACTGAAATATCTAAATATACAAACATTTCATATCACATGTGACAAGTCTTTAGTTCATTCTAAATTTTATTAACTGAAAATATACTCTATTACCTTTTTTTATATATTTTTAATGACATTTACTACATTTAGTAAGAATAATTTTATATATTTTAAGTTAATATTTCTGGTTTTTATATTTTTATTGATGTGTCAATAAGATGAACTAATCTCAACAATTCTAACGTTGACAAATTCAATCTTTACGAGGCAAACCTCTTCACGTGGACAACGCCAACAGTCTTCATCTAATACAATTTCCCACCCAAATTTGAGGGACAAATGCTTGAAATTTGACTTTCAAAGTCATTTACCAATATTTCTCTGTTAAAAGCACTTTTTTTTTTTTTTATAACACGATTCATTTAGTCCAGATGTGTTTATGCTTAGCTCTGAAAGCACAACAGTTAAAATGTTCGGTAAAAAATTGCTTTCACTTCAAGTATTTATTAATTATATAAATATCAAATGCACTTGATGTATTCGCAATATAAAGTATTTTCATTCTAAGGCTAATAGACATATGGTCAAAAATGAAATTTTAGGATTGACTATTATGGAAGGAGAGTGGTGTGACATGAAGGATAAAATTGCTACTATTCTTTCATGTCATTTCTCCTCTTTGTTTTTTTTAAGGTGTTAGAATTTTATTTTAAATTTTAAATTTATTACTTAGAATTTTATTTTGATTGAAATAAAAGTGATCCATATCTATTTCTTAATATGATGAGGATTATCCAAATAATCTTAATTCGTTTATAATAAAGAATACACCTATTATAAATAAAGTGCACTTTTAGTGGGAGAATATACACACTTCAAAAAAATAAACACATTAATTATGATATAAGTATATAAGCCATTCAATCTCATTTTAGTATTATAGAACATCATACAGAGATTGATTAAGGCTTAAAAGTTTTTAAACACATTCAAATTTGTTTCCGGTTGATAGAGTTAGCAATGGCTAGAAGTATATCCGTTTATTAATTTTATTTTTATTTTGCATTAATCTAATTACTTATAAAGTTATCAGGCATGATTAGATAGTATTTAGAACTAACACAAGGTTCCTATAGTTGATGGGTGTGTGGATTTGTTCCATGACTTGGCTTCCCATTGTCATTACATCACTTTGTTGTCTTAAGAATTAGTTTATGGTTGAAAAGGTCAGACAGGAAGTGTTTGAAATGAGTCCTTCTAACGCACTGAGGCCAAATGGTTTTCTGCTTGTTTTTTAACTAGCCCATTGGAATATTGTAGGGCCTGACGACGTTCTTTGCTTTTGCTTGAATGTTCAGAGTTAGGGGCATTCTTTGTTATATGCTAATCACACTAATGTTGTTTTGATTCCAAAGGTGACATGCCATCAATCTGTCTTACAGTTTCAATAAATAAGCATTTGTAATACCCTTTATAAGAAGTTAGGTAATTGGTTGAAATCTATTATGATAGAGATAATTTCTATGTCTCCGAGCACACGTGTGCCTGGTCGATCAATCATCGATAATATTATAGCAGATTTTAAGATTATTCATTATATGAAACGTTGTATTAGAGGTTTTATGGCGATTAAGATTGATATGTATAAAGCTTATAACTGAGTGTAATGGTCTTGTTTTGCCTATATGATGTGATAGTTGGGGTTCAATGATGAATGGGTGAACTTGATCAATACTTGCTCTTTACAACAAAGTTTTCTTCTTTAGTGAATGGACGGGCGATTGGTAATGTTCTTCTTTCATGGGTTTTGGATTAGGGATGCTCATTATTTTCATATTTGTTTTTGATACATACAGAAGAGTTCTCTTTTCTATTGCAATGAGCTGAAAGTGTCAGACCTTTTAGTAATTTTGCATGTTCACACATGGCCCCAAAAGTTAAGTCATCTATTTTTCACAAATAATAGTTTAATATTGTTGTGGATATCACGCCATGCACTTTAATTTGACACCCTTATGGCATCAATTAAGCCACAACCTTGATACCCCATTTTGCTCTATGTGCAGCGAAAAACCATAATTCATACCATAAGTAAGAACACATAAGATTAATACACCAATAAAGATAAAGAAAACAAATCAATCACAAGACACAAAATATACGTGGTTCGGCCCAAAATTGCCTACGTCTACGGAGGATCCATGATCCAGCTTTTTACTATTGAAATAGATCACTAAGTATCTTCTTACATCATCAATGATCCTACAAGACCCCTTAGTATCTCTCATAGAGACCTCTAAGCATCTACCCTTGATCATCATAACTCCCTAAGGCATCTCAGTATCTCATCATAAGAGATTTTTACAAGGAACACAAGAATAGCCCGAGCATCTAAGCCAAAAGGATCTATGGTATTTCTCTTTTATTCACTCAAAGAATCTAAAGAAGAAAACACCCCCAAAGGGTACACCCTAGTGCATCACGCACTTAGTGCCTACCTAGCTCCTCTATTCTCTCTTATGGTTACATCTTGAAACCTTAGATGCTTAATCTTAAACAAGGGTTTACAAGTATTTATATAGGATGTATTTCGTGCCTACAAACCCTATTCCTTGTTGGAGTAAGAGTCCACTTGTTTTAGAAGTCCAAAACTTCCTAAAACTCGAAATCCCGAACCAAAACGGATTTTTCCACCCGTTCTGGCACCGCGGATCTTGTCTTTGGGCACCGCGGCGCTGGTGACCCAGTGCTGCGGCGCTGTGCTTCTGTGTTGAGCGCCGCGGTGCTGGTCAGCGCCCCACGATTTCTTCATTTTCTTTGCGTCTTCGAGTCCCGTTTCACTTCCCTCTTCGTATCCCACATGTCCTAGACCTCTCCATACGTGTCCCACACGTTCTAGACTTCTTGTGACTCTCCACTTTGATATTTATCTCAATTCTTGTCCAACCAAGATTGTTGAATCACCAATTTTCCAACAAATATTTTTTCAAGTCACTTTTCAAGATTGTTCTAAAATCAATGGAATTCTTGAGTTAGTTTTGGGGTGCAAAAATTTTTTTTTTTTAAATCAACCATTATATTTAGTCTGAATGTACATCAAGACCTTTAAAAGATCCAATATGGATCTATTTGGTTTAGAGAATAAATGCCTCTATTGTAAATATTTGGGGCTTTCTTTTGTTATTAGCTGTAGTAAGAGAGTTATTTTTTAACATGTTAAAGCAGAGAACTTTGAGGCTACTTCAACTACAAAAGAGGCATTTTTTTTTCTCTATTGGTGGCAAAGAGGTTCTCATTAAGACTGTGCGCAAGCAATTCCACTTATGCCAATAGTATTTTAGGTTGCCTGATTGTCTATGTCAAGAAATTACCCAACTTATTCATCCATTTTGGTGGGTAAAAATGGCGAGCACTGAAAATTATATTAGATATAGACCAAGCAGGAAGGTGGATTAAGGTTTAAAGATTAACATGCTTTTAATAAAGTTTTAATGGCTAAGCAAGGTAGGTGAGTTTTTTCTTGTCTTAATTCTTTGCTGTTGTAGGTTTGTTCTTAATTAAGCCCAAAAATTCTTAACTTAGCCTAAAAATTTCTAATTAAGTACAACTTAATAACTAAGATAAATTTTTTTAACTTAACTAAAAAATTCGTAATTAAACCTAAATTAATAACTAGGTCTAAAAGCTCCTAATTAAGCCCAAATTAATAGTTAGGCCCAAAAAAATTTAAGTTCGCCAAAATTTTTCTAATTAAGCCCAAACAAATAACCAAACTAAAATATTTCTAATTAAGTCTAAATTAATAACTATGTCTAAAAATTTTTAACTTAGCCCAAAAAATTCTAATTAAACTTAAGTTAATATCTAGACCCAAATATTATTAATTTAGCTCAAAAATTACTTGGACTCGTCATTGATTGTGACTTTATATATTTTAATTTCTTTTAGAATAATATGCTTTTTTTTTCATGCATTTAATCTTAGACTTGTTCAAAAATTATTAATAAAACACGTTTTTTTCATTGTTATCTTCTAATGATAATGAAAGTCATATGTCATATGATTTTTACCATATTTAGAAGATAACAATAAGAAACAATATGTTTTATTATATAATTAATAATAAGATTAAGAAGTTTGATGAATGATGGGTTTGATAAATGAGGAGGATTTGTTAAATTGATGATTGCTTGAAGCTTGGATTGGGATATTAATTGTCAAAGTTGGTGAATGTTTGTAATAAATTTGCTATAATATGGATTTGATTTTGCATATTAAAAAAGACAATTAATGATTCTATGATCTTCAATTTACATTTATGTGGTGTTCTGTGATAATAAAGATAATCCTTAGTGATGTTGTGGCCATGTGCTTTATTTGACCTACAATTATAAAAGTTTTGGGTTTAAGTGGGAATTCTAAAAATGACTCTACAATCATTTATATATTATTAAAACTGATTTTTGATTGGACAATGAGTGGGAATATCTTGAATTTTATATTGAATTCTTTTACTTCTCTAGGAAATGAAATTCTTTATTGGAATGTATAAAGAAAATTATGTTGATGAAAGGAAATCTACACTAATTTTGAATGATAGTAATGTATGCTTTTGCAACAAGTTTGAACTTGAAACCATGAGAAGTTTTGATCTCATCCTTTTGCCTAGTGTAATTTGAGATTTGATTATTTGTGGAAAATATCTCATTGGCTTTTATCTAGCTTAGTCAAAATTTAAGAATGGATTGATCTGACTATTGATATATCATGCAGGTTTTAAGAACTCTCCCTGAAACACACAGCTATAAATTTCATGATGAGTCATTGGTGATATATACTATTTGTTGGATGATTTTATTGTTATGACATTCATAACGCAGCGGAATAGAAAAATAAAAATTATTTAATCTTTGTTTTCATTAGATAAAAACACTTTTTATCTAAGGATCTTATGAATATATGATTTTGATGTTACATTAAATAAAATTTAATAAAACATACCTTAAATCCACGCAGAATTTTCTTCCACCAAAGGATTTCAAACCAAATCTCTTGTTTTTTTTACAGTGAAGGGAAGAGTGGGCTTCTTTCTTCTGTTTTTCTTCTCTAAAGAACAAATATGTATCCTGCGTTTTTCACATATGTGTGTTGTGTTTTATTTAGACTAGTCTTCTTATTTTAAAATAATAATTTAATTAATAACATTTACTAATTAAATTATTATCTCTTAAAAGGAGACCCAATTCATGTAAACTACATAGAGCCCTACTTTTTATAGTTAACGTATAATATCCAACATTTGAGCATTATTAGTCTTTTAATAAAAGAAAAACACTAAAATTATAATTAAAATCTTTTTGATAATTTCAAAAATTATCCCTAAGATTTTATTTATTTAATTTCTTAAATTAAATATTTAATTATATTTGGATAAGATCTTATCTATATTAATTAATTCTTAATTAATTAATTTTATCCAAATATAAACTATACATATTTGAAAACTATTTTTGGACACAAATAATTTGTGTAATAACACAATCCTTTTTATTTGTTCACTGTAATAACGAAAGATGTGGTATTGGGGACCTATGGACCTACAATTTCAAGCTCCAATAAATTTTAAATAATTAATTAAACTCTTTAATTAATTAATTTAATTTATTAATTCTAGTGTTATTCCACTAAAAACCTGGAATTGCACTCTTGAAATTGTAGATATAATTTACTCAGAAAACTTAGAGTAGTCCATTGATTTAATCATTTCATGTAATTTAACTCTCCATAAATGGTTCATAATTAGAGTTAGGTTAATTATCGTTTTACCCCTTTAATTATTTCTTTATCCTTAAGTACCATTACTTCACCAGTGAACAGTTAATTTGTAACATTATTACAAATTGAGCGCTCTAACCGTTCAGTTCTAGAATTAACCCTTAAGAGAACTTTCTTTCTAACTTCCATTAGGAATAAATGGATTCCATATCTGTAAATCATATTTCCAACCGTTTATCTCACAATGCCACCAAAATACAAGTTTTTAGTCTATTCTTTAAACAAACCGTAATGAGTATTTAAAATGACATAATGACACAAACAGGAGTTTATGATCACTCAGGATTAAGGTTAATCAGCATATGATCATCGGTTGACGGTATTTGAATTCTTAATTAACAACGGTATTTTACATAAGAATTTAAACTACGTCTGATCCAGTCCTATATAATCATATTATATATAGTGCCTCCACCATAATGTCACTACATTAGTGATTCGGATAAGATTACTACATTTTAAATGTTTGTGGATCGCACTAGTAATATTTAATTAGAGATCCCAAACTCTAATTAATTTATTATGGACTTTTTCTGTTTTTTATCCATAACTTTAATCCTCTTATATATAACAATTATATATTAAAGTTAAGATTACATAAATAAACAAGGGATTTTCAGATATTTATGTCACAAAATTATGAACATTTATCAAGTATAAAATTGCAACTTTATTAATTTCATAAAAACAGTACAAGTACATGCTTTTAGGGCATTATACCTAACAATCTCCCACTTGCTCTAAAGCAACCATATGACTCTCAAACGACCTAGTCGATAATGTCTTGGTGAACGAGTCTGCAAGATTATTTTCAGATGCTATCTTCATGATTGTCACATCACCTCTATGCACTATTTCCTTAATCAAGTGATACTTTCTCTCTATATGTTTTGCTTTCTTGTGGCTCCTAGGTTCCTTTGAATTTGTCACTGCCCCACTATTGTCACAGTAAAGGGTCAATGGTTTATTTATGTTTGGAACAACTTCCAGATTAGTGAAGAATTTCCTAAGCCATACTACTTCTTTAGTTGCTTCACAAGCTGCTATGTATTCAGCCTCCATGGTTGAATCAGCAGTACTGGATTGTTTTACACTTCTCCTGTAGTAACCAGTATCCACGACTGGTAAGAATAAGTATTTATATATGTATAAATATACGTATTATATTTGTATGTTGGTGATACTTGATTTATATATTGTTATTAGTAGTGTTTGTATAGGTTAAGGTGATACTATTAGCATTGGATTTAATTGCGACTTTAGATTTATTTTAGGGACCAAATTGTAATACTTTGAAAGTTTTGGGGGTAAATTCGTAAATACCAAAAATTAACCACTTAGTATAAAAATACACTTTTAAAACTCTAATTCTCTCATTTTGGTCGAGCTACCTCTTTTAGAGAGAGAGAAGAGAGAAAAGAGGGGAGAGAAAGAGAAGAAGGAGAAGAAAAAGAAGAAGAAATTGGAATTTTGGATTTTAAGAGGTATATCACAACTATTTCTCAATTTATTGGTGTTAATTATGTTAATTTCTTTAAGTTTTGATTTCTGGAAATATGTATAGTTGAGGATTTGATGTGTATTTCGTATGATATTTTGAGAATTGATGATGATCTATAAGATAGTTTGATAAATCATGATGGATTGTAGAATTTCTGCTTGATAGTCTCTTGATCCAAGAATTTTATAAATTGTTGTGATTCGATTCTGGTTTTGAATTTTGAGTATATGAAATTAGACATGTTTAGTATCATCTGAAACTTTGAATCGATTCAAAATTCCAGAAATTGAATTTGTTGTTAATTTACCAAAATGACCCTGAAATTCTAGAAATTTCCTATGTGAACAGTATAATACAGTGACGAACAATGTTTGTCCTACTGAATGATCTTCAAAAATTATAAATTTGTGGAATATGATAATTTTATATGTCTAATATGATATACTCAGAATTGAGAATTTAGATCAATGTGGTTGAAATGTTATGATTTTCTAAAGTATACCCGCTCATTACAGTATTTGATAAACATATTTTTAAAGCTATGGAATAAAATAGTTTTAAAATATTTTTGGCAGTGATTTGGAAAAGAAATATTTATCATGGACTGAGATATGTGTTAAGAGTAATTATGTGGTAGTTTTATAATTTTTAGTTAGTATATGATTTTATAAAATTGGGAGATTGAATACTGTTCAGTAAGTATCTTGATCCTGTCAGGTTTGTAGTTTGGATTCGATGGTGTGTATGAAATGGATTGTGTAGGAATTTTGATATAATATTCATATATAAGAAGGATATATGAGTCAAGAATGATATATTCTGATTTTGGAGTAATTGGACATCATTTGATCTATTAGAAAATTTTGTTAAGTGTAAGTGGTCAAAATGACAGGTTTTGAGAAACCAAGTATTTAGACCAATTTGATGTGATAAATGCATTGTGTATAATTTTGTAAGCTATTTAAAGTATTTTGTGTGAATTGTGAGGCTTATGAAAGGATTAATCTCCATTGATAGGTTAAGGAGATTTAAGTCTTGTAGCTGAAAGTGTTAAGAGGTAAGTATACTAGACTTTTTACTGAAATCACAATAAACATAATAATTGTTTTGTATGATTTTGCAAATGGGGTTAAGAATATGTTTATGTTATGTCAAAGTATATTTTGATATGAAATGTGAATATATGTTTATGAATGTGAGCATTGACATTGAGCATGGACATACATGTATTTTTGAAAGTGAGCTTTCAAAATAAGATGTGTTTAATAAAGAAAGCTTTTGAAGTGTAATATGTCCATGAGAAATATTTTGTGTTTTGAGGGTACTTGAACTCACTGTTAACTTAGTAGGCATTTTATGTGATTTGTGGAGCCTTTATGTGTGGCCTTTCCTTCGGGATTGGTATATGTTATGTGTTCCGTATGTAGGGAGGATCCTATTGGTACCTAAAGGAAGAGTGAGTCATCACATTCGTGTGGTGGCGTATTGGTGCATGTGAGAGGACTCACCGATGATCAGGGTGAGGGTTTGGCTTTTGCCTTCGGGCATGAGCATTATATATGTGTAATTTAAAGGCCTCACTTGTACTATTCCTCTCATACGGTATGTCACCTACGAGTGACATTTGGCTCATTATGTGATATGTGATATGTAAGTCCTACTAAGTAGTAGTTGAGTGATGGTATTCCTATTATGTGTTTTGAAAGAATGTGTAAGCGCTTACATGATATGTGATTTGATAAGATTATGATTTTGATTGATCACAGCATATCATACATATGCATTGTGTACATATATGTATTTGTATTTGATATATGAAAAACTAGTATGCTTATTGAGTTTTATACTCATTATAGTTTATGGTGATTTCAGGTAAATAAGGTACATGTGTGCTTAGCAGATTTGGCAAGGCTTCTGCTGTTCCTTGGGTTCCCTAAGTTGTTAGGTTGCTAAGTGTTTTATTTGGGGACACGTGAGATAAGATATTTGATTTGTCCCTAGTGAATAAATACCTATGTATTATTTTATTGTGTGTGGTTGGACTTAGTTTAAGTTTTACCAAGTGTAGTAATGGATTGATTTTAAGTAAGAATTTACAATGAATATATTCTGGGCTTCCGGTAACAAAGTTGCTACTGGTGACATAGTAGAGTGTTAATCTCTGAGAAAACTCTGCGTATCTCCGGTTTACTAATTGTCCCAGTCATAATTCAATTGCTATAATTCTGAAAGAAATTAAAATGAATGTTTAAGTATTATTGAATGAATGTAAGTGATGTCGTATGTCAGATCTTTTGGGTTTGGGGCGTGACAGCTCCAAACTATGGCTCCGCCACTAAGAGTAAACACTGACCCAGATGTCAACTTTCGACTGTCTTTATCTGATTGAAAATCAGAATCAGTATAACCAGTGGGGTTCAGGTCTCCACCCGAATACACAAGTATATAGTTTCTCATTCTCTGAAGATATTTGAGAATATGCTTTACTGCAATCCAGTGAGCCAATCCAGGGTTGGATTAATAACAACTAACTATTTCTACTGCATAGTAAATGTCAGGCCTTGTGCACAACATAGCGTACATGAGGCTGCCAATTGCTGAGGCATAGGGAACTCATCTCATATCGTCTTCCTCCTGAGGTGTTTTAGGACACTGTTCTTTAGAAAGAACAATTCCATGTCGAGTTGGTAATTGACCATTCTTGGAATTTGCATAAAAAATTGCGTAAACACTTTATCAATATACGACGCCTGAGACAGTGCCAATAGTCTATTCTTGCGATCCCGAATAATTTGGATCCCAAGGACATAACTTGCCTCTCGCAAATCCTTCATTTTGAAGTTTTTGGCCAGCTACTTCTTTATGTTGGATAATGCTTCCATACCATTCCCAATGAGTAAAATGTCATCCACATAAAGTACTAGGAAAACCACTTTTTTGTTCTTGATGTACTTGTATACACAGGGTTCATCAATATTTTGCTCGAAACCATAAGATTTAATTATCTCATCAAATCTTAAGTTCCAAGACCTGGAAGCTTGTTTAAGTTCATAAATGGACTTGAGCAATTTGCAGACTTTCTGCTCCTGGCTTTCTGCCACGAACCCCTCTGGTTGCACCATATAGATGCTCTCTTCAAGATAGCCATTCAAAAAGGCTGTCTTGACACCCATTTTCCATATCTCATAATCGAGACATGCAGCAATGGACAAGAGAATGCGAATGGATTTAAGCATGGCTACTGGCGAGAAAGTCTCCTCATAGTCGACTCCCTCTTTTTGGGTATAACCTTTTGCCACTAGTCTTGCTTTGAAAGTCTCTACTTTTTCATCCATGCCTCTTTTCTTCTTGAAGATCCATTTACATCCAATGGGCCTGACATCTTCAGGTGGATCTATAAGTTCCCAGACTGAATTGGAGTACATAGACTCTATTTCTTGGTTCATGGCTTCTTGCCATTTTTCTTTATCAGAATCTTCCATTGCATGTCTATATGTCAATGGATTGTCTTCTCGTGTCGGACACAACTACTTGTGCCTCTCCCTCTTCTTTGTAACGAGAAGGTAGTCTCACTATTCTCCTATTACGCGAGTTTCCAAGGTGTTCTGATCATAATTAGTGGTTACCTGACTTTGTCGTTCACTAACTATCAATAGTAAAGGTCTGATCTGATCAGAAAGCATTTCCTTCAGTACAATCTTACTGCAAGGTTTGTAGTTTAATATATAATCATTTTCAAGAAAAGTATCATTTATTGATACAATCACTTTCTTTTCTTGAGGACTATAAAACAAACCTCCTCTTGTGTCTCTAGGATAGCCTACAAACAGACAAACTTCTATTCGTCATTCTAACTTTTTAGTCTTTGCTTTCAGCACATGTGTCGGACACCCCCATATGCGAAAATGGCGTAAACTAGGTTTACTACCATTTCACATCTCTAAAGGTGTACTTTGGATAGATTTAGAAGGTACTACATTCAAAATGTAGACCGCAGTCTATAGTACATAACCCTAATATGAGAGTGGTAATAAAGAGTAGCTCATCATAGACCTAACCATATCTAGCAATGTTCTGTTTCTCCTTTCTACAACACCATTTTACTGTGGTGTTCCAAGTGCTGTGAGTTGGGATAAAATCCCATGCTTCAATAGGTGATCCTTGAACTCTGTGTCAAGGTATTCACCACCTCGATCGGATCTAAGGGTCTTAAGAGTTTTACCTAATTACTTTTCAGCTTCTACTAAGAATTCTTTGAACTTTATAAAAGTCTCAGATTTTCTTTGCATTAGGTAAACATAACCGTATCTTGAATAGTCGTCAATAAATAAGACAAAATATTCATAACTGCCTCTTGCTTGTACATTTAATGGACCGCAAACGTCAGTATGTACAAGCTGAAGTGGTCCCTTGGCTTTTTCACCCTTAGCTGAAAAGGGTCTTTTAGTCATTTTACTCTCTAGACAAGACTTACATATAGAAAAAGTGCTAATGTTTAGCTCTCTTAAAGGACCATCCTTTACTAACCTGTTTATCTTATCCAGATTAATATGACCTAATCTAAGATGTCAAAGATACGTGTCATCATTAGGAGAAAACTTTTGCCTTTTAGTAGATTTAGGATATTCTACTCTAAATAGTTCAGAATTATGCAGTGAGGGCTCATCGGGCCTTAAAACATAAAGCCCATTTTCTAATTTCGCATGATAAATATCTAAACCATTTCTACCAATAATAATCTTATTATTATAAAAAGAAATATTAAACAATTGTTCATGCAACTTAGAAATAGAAATCAAATTCCTTCTGAATCCAGAAATAAAATAAACATTATTTAGAATTAAAAACTTATTTCCAAAATTCAATCAAGCCACTCCCACTGTTAAAGCTGAAACGACTGCCCCATTGCCAACCTGCATAGTAAAGTCCCCATCAGCGAACTCCTTAGAAGAGCTAAACATCTACAAGGAAGAACAAACATGATTAGTGGCTCCTGAATCAATTATCCAAAGAGAAATTTCATCCTCCACTAAATAGGCTTCTAAAACCAGTAAATCATATTTACCTTTGTTCTTTTCCTTCAGCTCAGAGAGATACTTTTTACAGTTCCTCTTCTAATGCCCCTCGACTCCGCAATGAAAACACTTTCCTTTCTTTACTTTGGAGTCTTTCTTTTTACTCTTACTGCGGTTAAAGGATTTCTTGGCCTTTCCTCCATAACCTAAACCACCACCAATGTTCTTCCTCTTCTTAGTTTGCTTAGAGGAAGACTGCTTAGCTTCAGTAACATTTGTCTCAGACTCTTAAGGTTAATCTGATATAGCCTTAAAAGTTTACAGTTCATTAAGTAGTTGAGTCATACTATATGAAAGCTTGTTCATGATATAATTTGTTTTGAACTGCGAAAATGCTAGAGTAAGAGACTCGAGAATGATGCTGACTTGCGTCTTATCATCTATAGTGGCTCCATGGATTTCTGCCTGATGCATTAAATTGATCATGTTCAAAACATGCTCACACACCAGAACTCCTTTTTTTCATTTTAGCATTCATGTAGTTACGAGTAGCTTCATGGCGACTTTGTTCCGACTGCTAGCCAAACATCGCTTAAAGAGAATCCCATATCTCATGTACAATCTCCAAGTGCTCATGCTTCATTCTAAGCACATCGCTCATACTGGCAAGCATATAGCAGCGGGCCTTATTATTGGCCTGTATCCATTTCTCATACTGCTCTTATACATTACGATGAGCATTAGCTATAGGTTCTGAAGGACACTCCTCCATAAGGACGAACTTTTGGTCCTCACAGATCAACACAATATTCATATTATTTTTTCATTTTACAAAGTTATCACCAGTCAATTTTTCATTTGCTAAGAGGGCTATGATTGGGTTTGTTCCAGACATAATGCTGAAATAAATAAATAAAGCAATTTTAAGAATACTTGAATAAATATCATAACGATTTTTAAAATAGTAAACATGATGCATGACTACATTTATTTAAACACATAAATATATATACTAATCCACGATAGTTTAATTTAATAATTAATATGCCGCCGTAAGGTAGGTCAAATTAAATTAAAATTAAAATTGAGACTATTTCAAATTAATAGGAAAATTTTAAAATATCTCATATTTTCATTTACCTATTAACTACAGTTTATTTCGGTCAAGACATGGTTAACCTCTTAATTATATCTTTGTGAGTGTAACCCATTATTTCAAATTAAGATGACTTAACTCAAAAAAATACCACCGTAGGGTCGGTCAATTATGAAATACATCACTTAATCCTATCTCTAGGAAGTCAACCTTGCTATTGAAATAGGCGGACACCCTACGTAGAGAGGACGAAATCAAAAGAGTCGCGAGGCGCCACCTATATCTCACAATTTTGTACTAATAATAGAGACCAGTGGGTTCATTGTCATGTACCCTCTCCCATTCACTATTTTTAACTATGTGTTTTTATAATTTATAAAACATCTTTATGTTTTATAACTTCAACAAATTATTATATCTCATATAATAAATTACTAAGTATAGTTAATTAATCCTAATAAAGTCCAATCTTATTGGGTCTAGGTTCATTAGTCTAATTATTCATATTAAATAGGCCTAACAATTTAGGTGAACCTGATTTTTTTTTAATTATAGGATTAATTATTTAATTTTATAAATAATAAAATTAATAATTTTATTAATAATTTTCTAAGTAATCCTAAATTAAACTATTTAATTTAGGTTACCTGAAATAATGTAAAATTACCAATTTAACTATTAAACCTAATTTCACATTATTTGATTAATTATACAAGTTCTAAGCATGCTAATCAATCAATAAATTTAATTATAATATGCCATAATAAAATAAAACTATTTAAATATTAATTATGGCATATATGCATGTCATATTACAATAATGTGAGTGGGTATAAATGCATGATTATGTTATAATTCATCACATAAATAAATAACATAAATAAATATTTAATATAACTTTGACCGAGTCCTCTAAGATTTTAAATTACAACCCATAAAATATGAGTAAATAAATTACATAAAAAAATAGGCACATAGGCCCAATTGCACGTAGTTTTCTCAAGTTCATAACAAGCTCAATTCATTTTCTTTGTAATTTTATACATTTGGACTTAAAACTTTTCTTAAGCCTATTATATATTTTGCAAGGTAGTCCAACTCTTAAACACCTTTTTTTTTTTTAAAAAAAAAAATTTATCCATTTAAAGTTCACACATCAAATGAATCAAATTCAATTTTATTTAAACTTTCCAATAAAAGCCTTATATTACCGTAATTGCATCTAACATGAAGATAAATTACTACTGTTTGTGGTTGCTGCCTATGGTGACAGCAGCCACAAACACTATCCCTCGGACACTATTCGGATAGTACCGATAAATTGTGACTGTTCATTGCCAATAGCAGTGGTAGTGGCTATGGAAGCCCAAAATTTGCAAGGGCACCAACAGTTGGCACCTGCCAAGACCAAAAGCAATTGACCAAGCTATTTTGTCTTATTCGCTTTTTTTTTTTTTGCTTCATACGGCAAATGAAATTGAAAAGCACTTATGACAACCTTTTTTTTTTTACTTTTCTTTTGCCTTTTTTTTATACTAAAAGAAATAACAATATTTCCTTACAACCATTTTTGTTTCTTTTATTGTCGCCTTCTGCTTCTTTTTTTTCTTCCGTTTTTTTTCTTTTGTCTTCCAGCGGCAAGAAACAAAAATAAATATATTATCAAATTAACACTGTACATTCCTGTCCATCATTTAATAAATAAAAATAAATATTGTAAAAAACAATCTTATACCCTTTTATAGGTTTACAAAATTTTGATCTAATAAAAAAAATATTACAATAAATCTTAGAGGACTATATAATTAACGACCTAATGATCCATACATAAAACAATCATTCATCACATGAATATTATAAAAATGCAAGTACCCACTCAAACATACATATCCATAAAAATAAATCATGATTTAAATAAAATAAATTATAACACAAAAATTATATATTCAAGAAACCAATGCTCTGATACCAGTTGTTGGATGATTTTATTGTTATGATATTCATAACGCAGCGGAATAGAAAAATAAAAATTCTTTAATCTTTGTTTTCATTAGATAAAAACACTTTTTATCTAAGGATCTTATGAACATATGATTTTGATGTTACATTAAATAAAATTTAATAAAACATACCTTAAATCCACGCAGAGTTTTCTTCCACCAAAGGATTCCAAACCAAGCCTCTTTTTTTTTTTACAGTGAAGGGAAGAGTGGGCTTCTTTCTTCTGTTTTTCTTCTCTAAAGACAAAATACGTATTCTGCGTTTTTCACATATGTGTGTTGTGTTTTATTTAGACTAGTCTTCTTATTTTAAAATAATAATTTAATTAATAACATTTACTAATTAAATTATTATCTCTTAAAAGGAGACCTAATTCATGTAAATCACATAGAGTCTCACTCTTTATGGTTAACGTATAATACCCAACATTTGAGCATTATTAGTCTTTTAATAAAAGAAAAACACTAAAATTATAATTAAAATCTTTTTGATAATTTCAAAAATTATCCTTAAGATTTTATTTATTTAATTTCTTAAATTAAATATTTAATTATATTTGGATAAGATCTTATCTATATTAATTAATTCTTAATTAATTAATTTTATCCAAATATAAACTATACGTATTTGAAAACTATTTTTGGACACAAATAATTTGTGTAATAACACAATCCTTTTTATTTGTTCACTGTAATAACGAAAGAGGTGGTATTGGAGACCTATGGACCTACAATTTCAAGCTCCAATAAATTTTAAATAATTAATTAAACTCTTTAATTAATTAATTTAATTTATTAATTCTAGTGTTATTCTACTAAAAACCTGAAATTGCACTCTTGAAATTGTAAATATAATTTACTCAGAAAACGTAGAGCAGTCCATTGATTTTATCATTACATGCAATTTAACTCTCCATAGATGGTTCATAATTAGAGCTAGGTTAATTACTATTTTACCCCTTTAATTATTTCTTTATCCTTAAGTACCATTACTTCACCAGTGAACAGTTAATTTGTAACATTATTACAAATTGAGCGCTCTAAGCGTTCAGTTCTAGAATTAACCCTTAAGAGAACTTTCTTTCTAACTTCCATTAGGAATAAATGGATTCCATATCTGTAAATCATATTTCCAACCGTTTATCTCACAATGCCACCAAAATACAAGTTTTTAGTCTATTCTTTAAACAAACCGTAATGAGTATTTAAAATGACATAATGACACAAACAGGAGTTTATGATCACTCAGGATTAAGGTTAATCAGCATATGATCATCGGTTGACGTTATTTGAATTCTTAATTAACAACGGTATTTTACATAAGAATTCAAACTATGTCTGGTCCAGTCATATATAATCATATTATATATAGTGCCTCCACCATAATGTCACTACATTAGTGATTCGGATAAGATTACTACATTTTAAATGTTTGTGGACTGCACTAGTAATATTTAATTAGAGATCCCAAACTCTAATTAATTTATTACAAACTTTTTCTGTTTATTATCCATAACTTTAATCCTTTTGTATATAACAATTATATACTAAAGTTATGATTAAATAAATAAACAAGGGATTTTTATATATTTATGTCACAAAATTATGAACACTCATCAAGTATAAAATTGCAATTGTATTAATTTCATAAAAATAGTACAAGTACATGCTTTTCGGGCATTATCCCTAACACTATTTACATATATAGACTTACAAAAACCTGAAATTTATTTGTTATAATGAACATATGGAATCAAATCAAATAACTAATAAATGGGAAACACTTCTTTTTTTTTAGTTGTGCAAATATGGTATCCAATCTTTACAATAGACATTATTGTTTTTATTGGGATCATTTCCAGTTTCAAAGTTTATAATGTATTACTATGATAAATTTCCATATGAAGAAAAAAGAAAATAGACGGATCACATAAGTGTGTTTATTTAGACTCGATCAAATGTAGTATAATTGATTCAAATAGTGTAGAAATAATTGTAAATAAAATAAAATAACTTTTTATAAATATTTAATGTTCTAATTAAATTTTCATATTTTTAGGGTAAATTAAGTGAAAGTTTGTCACAATTGCTAAATAACACAGAAGCTGTAAGAGATCAAATATTCATTTATATGATTAGACGTGACAGTCATAGATATGCTAAAACCTATGGGCATGGTCCATCACCATCAGATATTGTACAACAAAGTTCAAGCCAAAATTATGAAATGGTGAAACAAGAAAAATTATTTGAAGTCTTGTTATAGTGACCTTCAAGGAAAATATATAGTTGTGCAGAATCCATGTGATAATATGCTTGCATTGATGCAATAGTATTTTGATAGTAATGGGATTCACCTATCTACCATAATTATGTATGAATACTTAATTTAATATTGCATTAATTTAATATTAATTTTTGTTTGTAGAGTTATCTCTAAAATATGAATTACTTTTATTTACAGGTTTAAGATATTTTTAATGTGCAGTATCAGCACATAGATACTGATTAGAGGTTGAAAAATACAAAATTATTATAAACGTTGTCAAAAATACATTACAGATGTTATTATAATTGCTGGAGTTGGTGCTTTGATAAGGGCTTAAATGTACTATTATATCTATCACTTCGGACTTAAGTTTTGTTCTAAATTATGAATATTTAGCTATTTATTTATGTTTTTAATCATAAGTAGGTTTACAAGTCAAGGCATGCAAATTTGGGACAAACCAGAGATAAAACAGACAAGAAATAGCGAAGATACATAAAGAAACGATAGACGGTCAACTTATGCCTGAGCGCCGCGGCACCAATGGTTGGACACCATGGCATCATTGGCAGAGAGTTGAGTGCTGCGACACCCTGTAGTGTCTTAATAATTTGTACTTTCTAGGTCTGAGTGCAACAACACCCATCTGACAACTAAAACACCTCCTCAAAAGTCCTATTTCGGCTTGGATTCGAAGGCCCTCGACCCTAGAGTTTTTAATACCTATAAAAGCACTCTTTTTAAGCTAAAAGGGAGAAACTTTCATATGCAAACCTAAGGTAAATAAATTCATATGGCAAAACAAGAGATCAAAGCAAGTATTTAAGAATTGAAGAGTTAGATTTGTGCATTCAAGTTAAGAGGAAAAGAAGTAATCCAGGGCATCTACTTGTGTTATTTCTTTTTTCTCTTAGTTATATGATCTTGTTCATGATGTTTTCTAATATTTACTTTGACACTTGTTTCGCTCAAAATATAACGCGGCTATCGCAGTATAGATTGAGGTGTCGATCCTACGAGGAAGCTCTTGGCAAAATAGGTTAGTGAAGTAAAATATTAAAACAGTAGCAAAGGGTTAATTGATTTAAACAGATGAGATAGAATTGTCTATGAATTGAGGAAAATGTCTTATGATGATTTAAGCAAGGCTTTGAGAATTACAATTATGCTTTATAAATCTACTCTATACTTTGATTCGATATTTATAACTCAACTGAAAGTTTCACATCCCAAACAATCAATCGGAAAGTATGTAATATATAGCACATTTGATAACACATGTATTTGATTTAGTTAAACTCTTTGCAAGCATTAACACACATCATGTTATTTATACAAGTTATCTAAGATCGACAATATATCATTTTGACAATATTGCAGTAAAAGATTAACTTGAATATCAAACATTTATTGCCCTTACATGTTATCCAAGATCGACAATATATCAAATTGACAATACTGCAGTAAAAGATTAACATATAAAACAATGTAACTAGTAACAATTATAAATCAACATGAATCACATAAGAAAAGCATGACTGAACATATATGAGACATGAGAATTATAACCTCTGGATTATAGAAAATAAAATAGATAAGAGTTTAATCAAAATCAAACTTACAACATTTGTAGCTCTTGACACCGAATCAAAGCATGGAAGTAGATTTATTACACATAAAAGTTCATCTCTTAGCCTTGCCAAGAACTCTAGCCTAAATTGCAATACATGTTAATGAGAAGAAAATAAAAGAGAATTATCTATTAAAAATGTCCTAAGGGTCTCCTTATATAGGCAATGAATGGACATATGTCATGGATGACATCAATCTTCAATAATTTTAAGCCAATAACTCGTGTATCCACTTGCAGCACATTTTTGATAATGTAAATGATCAATTCCGCTTTTTCAGCCAACATGAAAGTTGTAGAATTTTGACTCTTCTTTCCATAGGCACTAATTTCATGCAAATTGGATGAGTATCCAATGAGATATGAGCAAAATTCCAAAGATACATCAGAATTCGGCCAACAACCATTTTACCCACTTGCAATGCGATTTGGTCCATGATAACGGCTGATTTGGACTTTACCATAAACATACGAGTTGTTGATAGTTAAGTTAGAAATTTAAAGCTTCAAGAATTATACCAATTGAGTATGTATTTTGTGAGATACGGTCCAAATACGTGAATTGGGTCAAGCTGGGTAAGAGTTGTAGTCCGATTTTGTTGTATCTCAATTTTTGGCCCATAACATGTTGGATTTGGCTTTTCCACTATTCTTCAAATTTGTGTAAGATTGAGTCATGTTGCACCAGGTTTAAGAATTTCTTCATTTTGATTTCTACATTGAGAGTTATGTCTATTTTACCTAAACCTGTCCAAATAACATTCATTAATCACAATTTAAGGAGAACACTTTATTTCAAGCTAAAAATACAGAAAATACTAAAATTAGTGACATTAAATGGTGATTGAACCTCTTAACAACATGCATTTTCATATGTTCATCACAGCCCCCAACCAGCTTATTGCTAGTCTCTAGCAATTCAAGCGTAAATAGAATATGCAAAACTACCTAAGCATTTCAATCAAAACGTCAGTTCGAGATCACTGTTGCTATCATGGTTTTTTCAATTACAACTTCCATAATTTGTGTGTGTGTGAACTAAGCCATAACCATCTAACCACAAACCACAATAGATATAGCCTTGAGAATTTCTCCAAGTAAAAGCCTCAACTCCATATCCTCACAGGTGTATGACTGTTTAAAAGGTTGGGACTTCTCTTATGAAGTTGGAAAACAGTTAAGCACTCAAGAAAAAGTCAATTTTAAGGACAGACATATAAACTAACATTGATCCAAAGATAGGAAAATTATTTGTTTAAAAATCAATTATTCATATCATACGCCAACTTTAGAACTTTAATTGGCTTGTGAGAATAATACAATTATAACTTAGTGAGAAAACTGTTTTACAAGATATTTGTCTTTTAAAATTGAATGAAGACTTTATTAAACTGAATTGCTTCTTTTTTTTTTTGTGGTATTTTTGCTTTTTGTTTTTGTTTTTTTTTGTATTTTTGAAGAATACAAGGAAGCATTACAAAGGTTTCTCACCAAATTATATTACACACAAATGCAACCAACTTATCCCTTAATTCAAATAATATCATTCTAAACAAAAATTAACCAATTCAAAGAATCAATGAAGGTTCATAAGCTGTTTTCTCAACCTTTCCACTTACTCACAAAATATATGTGAGATTTAGAAAAATATATACTTAAACATGGGAATTCTCTTGGCTATATAAATTGAATCATCCATCTTACCACAAGACTTAGCATTGTGCTAAAAAATATTTTGGAAGTCATTCTTTAGTAACCTAGATAGAAACAGTGACTCAACCTAAACAATTCTGAAATCATACTTTGGCAGAAAAGCAAATTCCTTTATACAAGAATTATCAAGACTACAAGCAGTAAACGACAATGCATGAAATATAAAACAAAACAACAAAAAGTTAGTTAAAATGCATTTTAAAAGTTAGTACTAAAACTCCTTACTCTGCCATTCTAACTTGACTTAGAATGCGTCTCAAGAGTTCAAGAATAAACTCTTTACTCTGCTATTTTAATCAAATGTCGGACCACAATTTTATTTTATTTTATTTTTTTTTTTTTTTTTGCAAAATGCAACGTATGTCTACTATCCTCCCCCCAAACCAGATGAAACATTGTCCTCAATGTTTAAATAGAAAGAGATAAAGTATAGGAGATATTACCTGAAACGCCAGTTATTTGAAAGAAACAAACCTGAGAGACACTTAAGCAAATATAAACTAAAATGATGGTACTGATAAATAAATAAATAAAAAGAAAAATTTACAAACGAAGTGTCAGATCCAATTTTCGCTTATTAAGGCCCACTGACCAATCGATCCGAGTTATTGCTGGGTCAGGTTCGTAGGTAACTGCCTGTAATTTGTTAATCAATTCATCCACCTCAGTAGCAGAAACCAGGATCTGTCGCGCCGAATGTGAAATAAAATTCTGTTCCACAGCTTGATCAAGAAAACAAAGTAAGCAATCAAAATAGTTATTAACATTCAATAAACCTATGGGTGTTCGGTGGATATTCAGTTGGGCCCAAGAGACAATTTGAAAAATTTCTTCCAAGGTACCAAAACCACCTGGTAAAGCAATAAAAGCGTCTGCATTGCAAAGCATTCTAGCTATACGTTCATGCATGGATGAGACTCATAATTCTTCCCCTATTGTTTTCCCGGTCAGGTTTCCCACGGCCAAAGCTGTAGGAATAATACCTAAAACTTGACTTCCTCCTAAATGTGCAGCTGTTGACACATACCCCATTAGCCCAAGGCTACCTCCTCCATAAATCAAATGAATTTTTCTTGCAGCTAATGCTTTTCCTAGATTGTTTGCTGCTTCTACGAATACTTTACTCTCCCCAGGACTAGATCCACAAAATACACATATATTTTGAAATTGTCGAACTTGGGTTTCCTCTATATCTACTCTCACCTTTATCTTAATATATGAAAATGAAGAAACTGAGGTGCTGTATTTATAGAGTGCCAAATGATAACAATGATTATGGTAACTCGACAGTTTGTCAAAAGAGAGTTAAACACAAAAATTTAAACATAATGACCCACATGCATTATTGAGCAAAAAGATTTGAATTTAAGACATCTACATGAGTAGCCCTACTATTCATAAAATAAAGTTTGAAATTAAAACACATGTATTTACAAGTAGTTGTGATTGTGGCTCACATCTTCCTCTGGTTTTACATCCAGTAACGGCTTAAACGCCCTCTATGGGTCGGGGATAGGCTTCCCATCCAATTTTCTTATAAATTGGCAAACATTATCTTTTAGAGTCAGATTCCCGAGACTATACCGTTGATGTTCATTTTTGAATTTGTTCCATAAATCGAGAAGTTCACGTTGCACGAGCCCACAGGGATGCGTCTCAAGAGTCAATAGGATATCATCCAAAGACTCCTTACTCAGTCCATCCTTAATGAACTGAATTTTGTCTTCTCGATTTCTAGATACGAATCCTAAAGAACGACAACTCCGATTACAATTCCATCGAGCACATTTATGACAGACTTGTAACCTTTTTGCTCGTCGCCTTTTGGCATAGGAGCTTCTTCCAAGACCAGGCATATGAGAAACAAAATCATTTTCAAACTCACCAGACAACCGAACCTTGGCTTCAATTAACCAACGAAGGTCCACAGGGATATTACCCAACATCAATAGCCTTAGTCTTTCACACCGTGCTTTGTAAATCTTAAGTAGAGCATTTTGAGGAAATGAAGGAAAACGTTTTTTAAGGTTGGCAAGAATGCGATCCATTTTGAAAGAAAGAAAAGAGATGAATGCATAGTTTGAGGGACAGTTTTTAGGGAACTGAGAAACCGACTTTAATAGTCACGGAGTACCGTATCTGCCACTTGACCGGGAAATAAAATCACACTGAAGAAAAAATAAAAAGAAGAAAATAAAGTAAAATAAAATGTGCAAGAAAATAAAAGCAAAAATAGAAAGTCAAAAGATAAAATATAGACAAAATATAAAATATGGTACAGATAGATTGAACCTGATCAATCACGATAGACAGGATCCACAAGAGAGATCTCGCTTAGGTACATAGAGTCGTCTACCTTTTCCACGTACCTTTTTAGCCGCTGTCCATTCACTTTGAAAGTTCGTCCATCAGTGGGGTCTTCTATTTCAACGGCACCATTAGGAAAAATATGTCTTACCATAAATGGACCAGTCCATCGAGATCTCAACTTTCCAGGGTATAAATGCAATTGAAAATCATAAAGATAGACGCGTTGATTTGGCTCAATGTGTTTCCTTGAGATCTGTTTATCATGAGCTACTTTCATTTTAGCTTTGAAAATTCTGGAGTTGTCATATGCGTCATTTCGTAGCTCTTTTATTTCTGACAATTGTAACTTTCTCTAGAGACCTACAACATTCAAAGCTTTAAGAGAATGGTTACAGAAATGTGTTCCTTGGTTACTGATGATGACACGTGTTGTCCCAAGGTTTGATGGTTTTGGTTTCTCCCTCTCTTGTGGCAACTCTTCAATGCCTGGTTTCCAAAATTGAATCCCTTTATCCTGTGAGTCAAAAATACTAAACATATCAGTTGTTTCATCAGGATAATACAATTCTTCAATATCAAAATCAAAGAGATTTTCTAAAGAATTAGAGCCATGATTTTTATAAGCTTCCTCCGCTCCAAGTGTGTCTATCATATATGAATGATAGCATTCGTCTTCTTCTTGTGATTGCTTATCAATATGAAAAATGTTCACCTCAAGAGTCATATTCCCAAAAGATAATTTCATTAGACCATTTCTGCAATCAATAAGAGCATTAGCAGTGGCAAGAAAATGTCTCCCCAAAATAAGAGGGATTTTTGACTCCATGTTAACAACAGAATGAGTATCTAAAACAAGAAAATCAACAGGGTAGTAAAATTTATCAATTTGCAACAAAACATCTTCTACTATTCCTTGTGGTTTCTTGATTGATCGGTCAGCTAATTGTAGGACTACAGATGTTGGTTTAATCTCACCAAGTCCCAATTGCAAGTAAATAGAATAAGGCATTAAATTTACACTTGCTTCTAAGTCCAATAAAGCTTGACCAAACTCATGTGTCCCAATTTGGCAGGAGATTGTGGGACATCCTGGGTCTTTGTACTTGGGTGGTGTCTTTTGTTCAATCACTGCACTTACCTGTTCTGCCAAAAATGCAGTTTTCTTCACATGGTGTTTTCTTTTGATAGTGCATAAATCTTTGATGACTTTGGCATAAGTTGGAACCTGCTTAATCAAATGTAACAAGGAAAGATTAATTTTAACTTGTTTCAAATGTTCTAAAATCTCACCTTGAATTTCTGAATTTTTCCCAACCGGTCGAAGAGCTTGAGGAAAAGGCACTGGGATTGAAAACTTACTTTCGGGCTCTTTTTCCACTGTGGCCTCTTTTTCAAGGGGGGCGTCTTTACTACTCGTAGATGTGTTAATTTCAGGAGTAGGCTCACTTACAATCTTACCACTTTGAGTAGTAATGGCATTGACTTCTTTGAGATTTTGAACATCAGAAGTAGAAGCTTGTGCCATGAATTGTCCTTTCGGATTAGATTGAGGTTGAGATGGAAACTTACCTCGCTCTTGTACAGTTAAGGCACTGGTCAACTTTATGATTTGACTCTTGATTTCTTTGTTTTCGTCCACCACCTGTGCAAGAATTGTTTCAAATTTTTGATTAGTCTTACTTTGTTCCTCCATAAATGCTTGTAATATATCCTCTAAAGAACTCCTAGTTGGTCGTGCATTATATTGAGGTGCAACATAAGACTTGGGTGCTTGTTGTTCTTGTTTCCACTGGCTGTTGGCTTGTTGGTCAGATTTTCAACTGAAATTTGGGTGGTTTCTCCAGCTAGGATTATATGTTTTAGAGTAGGGTGAATAAGGCTTCTTGTACATCCCTAAGGCATTACATTGTTCCTCATATATCCCTCTCATCTCACTATACGTGGGGCAATCCTGAGCTAAGTGTTCCGCTCCTCCACAGACAAAACAGACATCGTGTGACTCAACTCTAGCAACCGTGTGGGTGACCCTTATATCTTTGGTTTTCAAGGCGTCTAACTCCCTAGTTAAGACCTCTAATTGGGCTTTGAGGTTATCCTCTTCCCTAAGATGGAAAACTCCATTGGGTCGTGACCTATTTGTGCTTTCAGTAATGCTAGGTCCAGTCCATGTATGGGCTTTTTCGGCTAAGTCATTAAGGAATTCTATGGCTTCCTCAGGATCTTTGTGAAGGAACTCCCCATTACACATCATCTCAACAAATTGGCGCTCTCTAATTGTGAGTCCCTCATAGAAATAACTAACCAAGCGCCAATTTTCATACCCATGGTGAGGGCACAGATTTAACAACTCTTTAAACCTTTCCCATGCTTGATATAAGGTTTCACTGTCTTTTTGGGAGAATGAAGAAATTTGTCTTTTCAGGCCATTAGTTTTGTGTTGTGGGAAGTATTTATTGAAAAATGCTTGGGTTATTTCTGCCCAAGTTCCTATAGACCTCGGCCTCAAAGAGTATAGCCAACTCTTTGCTTTGTCTTTCAAAGAAAAAGAGAAAAATTTAAGTCTAACAGTGTCTATGGCTTCAGGTTGGCTATGGAAGGTGGCAATTACCTCTTCAAATTCCCTAACATGTACATAAGGATTTTCACTATCTAGACCATAAAAAGTGGGAAGAAGTTGTATCATTCCAGGTTGAAAATCTGAATGTGGTGTGTTAGGTGGAAATATAATGCATGATGGTGTGGCTGTGCGAGTAGGATGCAAGTAATCTTTTAGAGTTCTAACGGGGTTTTCTTCGTGTTGGCTCATTGTGTCAGAATTACAAGATGAACTAGAAGGTGAATTCTTTTCACTTACAAATTGTAAGGGTGGTTCTAGTTCTAGTTCTCTCACAAATTTTTCTCGTTTGTCTCTAAGTCGATGCATACATCCTAACAACAATATTATTTTTTATTTTTTAGGAAAGAAATGCTTAAGAAAAATTAAGAAGTGGAATAAAACATAACAAGAAATAAAAATGGGTTAGGTGGTAAGACCAACCATGAAATATAAATACAATAAATGAACAAAAGATAATAAACTGTAAAGTACGAGAAAAAAGTATAATAAATAAATAATAAAAAAATACAATAAGTAAATAAATAAGAGGTTAGGCGGTAGAACCGGCCATTAAAATAAAAAGAAAATATAACATATTAACAAAGAAAATAAAGTGCAATAAATACGTAAAAGAAAATGAAAATAAAGTACAATAAGAAATAAAGAAACTAAGTTAGGCGGTAGAACCAGCCACAAAATAAAAAGAAAATACAACAAATTAACTAAAGAAATAAAGTACAATAAATAAATAAAAGAAAGTGAACGAAGTTAGGCGGTAAAACCAGCCATTAAAAAAAAGTGCAATAAATAAACTAAAGAAAATAAAGTGCGATAAATAGATAAAAGAAAATAAACTAATTAGGCGGTAAAACCAGCCATTAAGATAATATAAAATATAACAAATTAACTAAAGAAAACAAAATAAATTAGGTGGTAGAACCAACCATGAATAATAAATAAATTACAATAAAGGAAATAAAACTAAGATTTTACAAAGAAAAGAAAATGTACAAAGTTACCACTTTAGTATTTATAATCGCAACCGACTTTCGCTTAGTGTGCCTCCCCGGCAACGGCGCCAAATTTTTGTTTACGCTCAAAATATAACGCGGCTATCGCAGTATAGATTGAGGTGTCGATCGCACGAGGAAGCTCTTGGCAAAATAGGTTAGTGAAGTAAAATATTAAAGCAGTAGCAAAGGGTTAATTGATTTAAACGGATGAGATAGAATTGTCTATGAATTGAGGAAAATGTCTTATGATAATTTAAGCAAGGCTTTGAAAATCACAATTATACTTTATAAATCTACTCTATACTTTGATTCGATATTTATAACTCAACTGAAAGTTTCACATCCCAAACAATCAATCGGAAAGTATGTAATATATAGCACATTTGATAACACATGTATTTGATTTAGTTAAACTCTTTGCAAGCATTAACACACATCATGTTATTTATACAAGTTATCTAAGATCGACAATATATCATTTTGACAATATTGCAGTAAAAGATTAACTTGAATATCAAACATTTATTGCCCTTACATGTTATCCAAGATCGACAATATATCAAATTGACAATACTGCAGTAAAAGATTAACATATAAAACAATGTAACCAGTAACAATTATAAATCAACATGAATCACATAAGAAAAGCATGACTGAACATATATGAGACATGAGAATTATAACCTCTGGATTATAGAAAATAAAATAGATAAGAGTTTAATCAAAACCAAACTTACAACATTTGTAGCTCTTGACACCGAATCAAAGTATGGAAGTAGATTTATTACACATAAAAGTTCATCTCTTAGCCTTGCCAAGAACTCTAGCCTAAATTGCAATACATGTTAATGAGAAGAAAATAAAAGAGAATTATCTATTAAAAATGTCCTAAGGGTCTCCTTATATAGGCAATGAATGGACATATGTCATGGATGACATCAATCTTCAATAATTTTAAGCCAATAACTCGTGTATCCACTTGCAGCACGTTTTTGATAATGTAAATGATCAATTACGCTTTTTCAGCCGACATGAAAGTTGTAGAATTTTGACTCTTCTTTCCATAGGCACTAATTTCATGCAAATTGGACGCGTATCCAATGAGATATGAGCAAAATTCCAAAGATACATCAGAATTCGGCCAACAACCATTTTACCCACTTGCAATGCGATTTGGTCCATGATAACGGCTGATTTGGACTTTACCATAAACATACGAGTTGTTGATAGTTAAGTCATAAATTCACAACTTTAAGAATTATACCAATTGAGTATGTATTTTTTGAGATACGGTCCAAATACGTGAGTTGGGTCAAGCTGGGTAAGAGTTGTAGTCCGATTTTGTTGTATCTCAATTTTTGGCCAATAACATGTTGGATTTGGCTTTTCCACTATTCTTCAAATTTGTGTAAGATTGAGTCATGTTACACCAAGTTCAAGAATTTCTTCATTTTGATTTCTTCATTGAGAGTTATGTCTATTTTACCTAAACCTGTCCAAATAACATTCATTAATCACAATTTAAGGAGAACACTTTATTTCAAGCTAAAAATACAGAAAATACTAAAATTAGTGACATTAAATGGTGATTGAATCTCTTAACAACATGCATTTTCATATGTTCATCAATACTCTTAGATTAATCAAGAGCTAAACATTTTTGATCTAGGGTTAGACTATTTGAACCTAATATATAGTTGAATTTTTATTTACTCTTGCTTTATAAACTTAATACATATAATTGATTCATTCTATCTTGTGTTTATTATTTTCATTATCTATGGCCAATATTTTGAATGATTGAGGAACCAGAATGAACTCGATGAAGAAATTTAGGTGTTTAGCCTATGATAGTTTGATACATGATTATAGGGTAATAACTATGAGTTCTATGTAGGATAAAAATATACCTAAATGGTATGTATAGTTTGATTTAGATTTGTTCTTAATGAGTTGCATTCTATTCAAATTACCATAGACATATAGGTAATTGTTAGGGTGTCATATAGTCACTCGACCATCGACAGAGGCTTGTGATAAGATTAGAGTCTAGCAAATCAATTTGTATTAAGAAATTAACTAAGAGATTAATGAGTCTAATAAAATATTAGAGGGATAAGTCAAAATCCTAGATTGCTTTTAATTGGTGAATTCAACCTTTACATGCTTTTGATTTAGAATTAGGTGTAATTTGATAAAATTAGGTTAATTAGATACAATCCATCTTTAGATTTTTCTAGATAAAATTAAAGTAGAATTAATTTTAGTAATTAATTGAAAAAATTAGATTAAATAGTCTCCGTGGGAATGATAACTTGGACTTAAGTCCTATATTACTTGATACGATAGCGTGCACTTGCGCTCAGCTATTATTGCACATAATATGCTTACGTGCCATTCAAATAATTGTGTGAATATTTATTTATTTCATATATATGCAAAGAACATTTCAAATAAATGGTTAATAATTAATTGTATGGTAATATACTTGTAACTTTACAAACATTATAAATCTAAAAGAGTTTAGATCTAATCTAACGGAGTTTAGGTCAGGACTAAGAGTTAACATTATAAGGAGTTACGACCTTGTCTTAAATAGAGAAATATACTTGAGAATATATTAGTAATGACATAGTTGTAAGGAGTTACAAATGATGCTATGAAATATCATTATACAATATGTTCTCAAAAATATCGTTCCTGATCTATAGTTGCCAACACGGGTTAATTGATATTCCTTCTAGGTCAGTGTGTGTCTATATTAGGATTGTCCAGACGGTTAGTCTTAGCAAACCTTGGACTTAGCAAAAGCTCGTATAGGCATACATATATTCAGTAAGGACTGGGTATTGAGCAGACTCACGAGGACCTCCAATAGACATCCTATAGAGCTGTTAATAGAGGGTCTTCTCGAGTTGAGTAATATTTGTAGTCCTTTGACCTAAGTGCCACGGTAGGTTTATAAGTGATCCATTATGCTTTGATTCCACACATGTCAGAGACCTTTCATGGTCTGACTTCTAGGTGTCGTAGGTATAGTCCGATGCTTATATGGGTGAGTTGTATATCTCCTTACTCCAAAATTGTATTTTAGAAAGTCTTATGCCATAAGTGAAAACTTCAAAAAAGAGTTTTCTGTAGGGTTAAACAATATAGTAAAAGAGTTCGTGAATATTCTTTACAAAATACGAATTTGGAGATAAGTTCACAGTTGAGCATATAGAGATTTGATAGTGATGATCTATATCTTTGCTCTTATAAGATATAAGTGACAGAAGGATTATACATATATGTTATTGTTGGAACTGGTGTTTACGTGCCATTTCAAATTGTATGAATATTAATTGTTTAATATTTATACAATAAATATTTCGATTAATGTTAATATTAATAATATATGGTAAGATGCTTGTAACATTTTATACATTGTATGATCTGAAATAGTTTAGATTTGGTTCAAAGGAGTTTGGACTAGTGTTAAGAGTTAGTTATGCTGAGAGTTATAATTGCTAAGCGTTAGCACTGTGAAGAGTTAGCAAGTTATAAGAGTCAGCGAAATCTAAAGAGTTAGAGCCATGTCTGAAATAGGACAAAGATCCTAGGGTACACTAGCAATGACATAGTTGTAAAGAGTTACAAATAGTACTAAGAAATGTCATTGTGCAAGTATATTTTCAAACGTTATATTCTTGATTTACTTTCACTGATGTAGGTCTATTAGTGAAAATTTTATATAATATAGATTGGTGTATGTCTATATCTGGATAGTCCAGATGGTTAATCTTAACAAACCATGAGCTTAGTGGAAGCTCATATGGAAATACGAGTATTTAATAAAGACTGGGTACTGAACAGGCTCAATTAGGATCTCTAATAGACATCCTATAAAACTGTCAATGGATGATCTTTTAGAGTTGAGTAGTATTCGTGGTCCCTTGAATTAAGTACCACAGTTGACTTATGAGTGATCCACCATACTTAGGTTCCATACATGTCAAAGACCTTTCATGGTCTGACCGCTGGGTGTCGTTGGGTATGATTGATACTTATGGAGTCCGGTGTGTATAGATATGGGATCCGTCAACTCATATGGGTTAGTTTTATATCCAGATACTTCGAGATTGTGTTCCAAAAAATCTTATGGTCATAAATAATTCACTTAGAAAAAATATTTTGTGTAAGAAATAATATCATAAAGGTGTTTGCGGATATTGTTTATCAAAATACGAATCTGGAGATAGGTTCTAGTGTTGAGCAAATAGAGACTTAACAGTGATTATCTATATCTCTACTCTTCCATGATATAAATAATGGAGGAATTATACAAATATGTATTAACCTCAACTTGTATGGTTTAACATGCTACTTTGTTATTTCTATAATGTGTGTGTGCGGCATCGTTTAGACTTATGAAAGAGTTCCGTAAGACAACACGAGTGTGAACCTAGAAAGTCTCACTATATGAAGTGTATTCGTTATGCACTGGGGTAGTGCACCAGATTGAATAGTTCAATTTGAAAAGTTCTCAGAAAATTAGAATTATTTCAAGGTCTCTCGGAAAGATCATAAGATTTAAATATTAAGCCTGGAATCTCGACAAGTGAAACTTATCACGTTTACCTTTCTATTGGATGCCACATTCCATGCCATTAATTTGTTAGGGTATGATACGTGGCATGATTTGAATGGCTCGTTTAATTGTGTATTATTAAATAATGGTAAAATGAAACAATTGATTAAATGGTGGCATGTTTCTATTCGGCAAAATCAAGTGTAATAAGCAAGAGGTGGCTGATTTACATTTGTTTTCAAAGCCAAATTCCTTGTCATGCTAATTCTTTAAGCATGAGCTGCCTAAATTATTTTTTTATAATTTTGTATTGGCTACTTATCATGTTAATATTCAGCCAAGTCCTTGTTTAATATGACTCATTATTTAAACAAGCATGATAGAGAAAAATTCATGCCTTGTCATGCTTATTATAGTTTCGCCATCAACCTTGCATATTATTAGAAGATTGGATGGCCAAAATTGCTATATAAAGGGGCCATTAGTCCATTTGCAAAATAAGTAAATGGTGTGTATATTTTATAAAATATTGAGAGATAAAAAAATGAAGCAAATGTTGCTTCAAATAAAATTTCAGTCGAGAACAAAAGGCTACTGTTCTAGCTCAAAAGATCTTATTAAATCCTAGACTAAAACTACCCAAAGCACGCTTCAATGGTGATTTTTCTAATATTTCATTAGCATAATGAGATATTTGTTTATTATTATGCTGTACCTAGTTTTGCAAGTGTGATGTGTAATTAATAAAAATTAAAATGTACAAGCTCAACTCACGTATAGCTCACTTTCAGTTATAACTTCAACTTGTATGGTTAAATGCATCATTCCGTAATATTTGTAACATATGTGTAGGGCATCGTTCACGAATTTATGGAAGAGTTCTGTAAGACAAGCGAGTGTGAACTTAGGGAGTCTCACAATATGAAGTGTACTCGTTAAGCATTGGAGTAGCGGACTATGTCGAATTGTTCGATTCTAGAAAATTTTGGAAAGCAGAATTTGTTTCAAGATATCTTGAGAAGCACACTTATCAAGGTTTGAGTGTTAAACCTATATTTTATTAGTTTAAATTATTAACTAATAAAATCTTGACACTTGGCATCATGCATGAAAAAGTAAGTGGAGACTTGACTTTATACATTCAAAAGTGAATGAACACTTGGCATCATTCATAGAAAAGTAAGTGAAAACTTGAATTTATGCATGAAAAAGTAAATTGACACTTGTCCATTTGAAAAAGAAAAATATTAAACAAATAAAAGATTTTTCGTTTGTTTAAGGCATATGTTTCTTACTCACTATTAAGGTATAAAAGGCAAAGATTGCTTTACACTTGGCACATGCGTGGCGTAATTGAAGAGAAAAAGTCATTCAAGAAAATTATTTGCATAATTCAAGTTTGGCTCTATGTTGGGCAAGTATCCATATGGAAGAGCTTTAGCCAAATAAAATATATGAAAGTGTTTTATTTGTTAAGAGAATTGAATTTGAAGAGCAATTTTCATGCAAGCCGTTGAGAGAGAAAAGAAAACCCTCAAAGTTTGTCATTTTGGTCCCTAAAACACTTCTTCAACATATATGAAACAAGAATAAGTTCAAATGTTGAATTGAATTTGAATCCTCACTAGAAATTAAAAAGAAAGCTACCATTCTAGCTACTTTAATCCCACCAAAATATAAAGAGTAGAATTATTCAGGGGATCACTTCTAGGTGAGCTCCAAAGAGTATGTATTCGATTCAATCTTTACTGAATTGTCTATAGGGGTATGTGTTTGATTCATATACTATTTTTGTTTAGCTATGATGTGTATATGTTGTATAATTATATGTTATTCCACTGCGTAATATATGTTGGACATGCATTTTAAAAAATTTCAACATTTATACAATCACATGCATGCACCCTTAATGCACTTCAATAATGGTATCAGAGCATGTTTATGTGCTATTCTGGGTAAATGGCGTGTATTTGAGTTGTTTGGGATACCTAAAAAAAATGGGTACTGCATTTGTAAATGTTGAAAGTGTTGAAGCAAATCTTTGTTCAAGGGAACCCTAGGGTGTTTTCATACTTAGTACAAGGATGTTCATTAATTTGGATGATCACCATGCTATCTTTAAAAATTAAATTAATAGACGGCGAGAGGGGCGTTAGGTGTATAATGCCGCGACGTTCAAGGCATATACTCCATTTTACATTCCTTTACATGTGATGTTTATATTATACTATATAATTGTTATATAAATTGTAATCATTTGTTTGCGCCGTTAACCACAATAAAAGCCAGAGTTAGTTATGCTTGTATAAAACAAATGTTTGATTATGAATCAAATCCTCATGAGATGCAGATAATTATAAAGTTTCTCTTAATCAGATTGAAAATCTATTTTATTTTAAAAAAATATTATACATGACCCATCTTGTCAATACAATGTTAGACGAATCACCTCGGTCTTTCTCAATATTGCTAAAGTATGAGGGATTGGTCAGTGTGATTTAGACTATCAGGTTAAATATGAGATGAGACAAATATAAGTAAAAGTACTATCTAATATTGCTAAAGCATAAGAGTAGTATTAGTAATTTATATTTGATTATTGACAAGTTAATTTGGAACACATTTACCCAATATTGCTAAAACGTAAGGATAAAATATGTTTAGGATCAATAATAAGAGTTGTATGGGATATAATTGACGAGAGTTGTCTACATTTTAGATTTTACAAAGGCTAATATGATTAAAGCGTAAAGTCAAAGTAGACTGCCAATTGGATCTACTTTTTATTGTAAAGTTTAAAAAGTTTAAATTTTCGTTTCCCATTTGAGTGATTAAAGAGAATATGTAAAGTAGTAGGAGGGCGTTTTTAGATTGAAAACTTATACTAGCTATATTCATAATTTAAGCATTATTAATTAACGATTTTGCAATTTTTTCCACTAACATCTCTTATTTTTGTTTTGTGAAGACAATATGCCTTCGAAAAATTCATTGGTTCCTATACTTGATGGCATACCAATTAAAGGGTGCCGATAATATTGGGATTTGTGCTCATGTGTCATTCCATTGTTGTATGAATATTTTATTTTATTTATACAGTATATTATTTGTTAAATCGCTAATTACAATTATTAAATGGTTCAATGCTTGTGACGGTACAAACATTATATGATCTGAAGGGGTTCAGATTTGGTCTAAAAAGCTTAGATTAATGCTAAGAGTTAGCATCACTGAAAACTATAAATGCTAAAGAGTTAGCATATTATAATAATCAATGAGGTCTAAAAGTTAGAACCTTGTCTGTAACGATACAAAGACCTGAGAGTACATTAGTAATAATATAGTTGCAAGAGTTGCAATAGATGCTAAGAAATGTTATTATGCAAATCTATTCTCAAATTGAATTTTTCTGGTCTTAATTCACCGATGCAGGTCTATCGGTGGAATCTTTTCCCATAGACCAGTGTATATTATACTTAGATGGTTATTTTTAGCTGACCATGGACTTACTGAAAGTTCGCATACAGGTGTTCAGTGAGGATTGAATACAAAACAGACTCAATGAGGACCTCAATAGACATCCCATGAAGCTGTCAATGGAAGGTCCTCTTGAGTTGAGTAGTATACGTGGTTCTTTGACCTGTGTACCATAGTGGACTTGTAAGTGATCCATCATACTTTGGTTCTACATATGTCACAGGCCTTTCATGGTGTGACCGCTAGGTGTTGCTGGATATGGTCCAATGCTTATGGAGTCTAATGTGTTCAGATATGGAATCCGTCAGCTCACATGAATAAGTTATTTATCCGGATGCTCAAAGACTCTATCTTAGAAATTCTTATGGCCATAAGAACCAAACCCAGAAAAAGAGTTTTCCATAGGGTTAAACAATATTGCAAATGTGTTTGCATATATTGTTTATCAAGATACGTGTCTGGAAATAAGTTCACAGATGAGCACATAGGAATTTGACGGTAGCGATATATATCCCCGCTCTTTCAGGATATAATTAACGAAAGAATTATACGTATGTGCTATGACTTTAACTTGTATGTCCACTACACTAATTTGTAATATCTGTGACGTGTGCGTGGGGCATCGATCTCGGACTCACAGAATAGGTCAGTTTAACAAATCGAGAGTGGACCTAAAGAGTCCTGAAATATGAAGTATACTCGTTGTGCACTAGGGCAGCGTACCTGATTAAATAGTTCGATCCATAAAATTTCAGCAGACCGAACATTTACTTTGGTCTCCCTCCAATCGTGTATGTGTCAAGACTTAAGAGTTAAGTACATCAATAAGTTAACAATTAGTTGTTGACCAATGGGATGTTGACACATGGCACGTTGTGTGCCAATTATTGTTTGACTTTTGTTAATTTGTTTGACTTAGAAATTAACAAAATGACCTTATTTATTGGACAAATAATATCATTATTTTATTCATTAAAATATTTATTGAATAAAATAATAATATTATTATTATATATTATTATTTAAATTGGAGTCAAACAATTCATTTATTATTTAAATTGGCATGTGTTTCTACCATAATTTAATATGATTAAATTAGTTATTTAATATTATTAAATAATATAATAAAAATAAATGGGTGGCACTTATAAATGGTAGCCTTAACATGTTTCTTGCTAATAAAAAAGTATTTCTCATTTGGCCTAGATTTAGGCTAAGTTCATCTAATTGATTTTTCATTTTGTTTTGTTTTCATTTAATTTATTGTAAACAATAATAAACAAAATACAAATGGCAAACATTGACCAAGATAATGGAGGCCATTATGTAATTAAATGGGACAATTGTTGTCTATTAAGTAAAAAATAAATAAATGAGCAATATGTTGCCCAATTTTGAGAGGATTCGGCCAAGTCATTAAGGAGAAAGAGAATTGAAAATTTACTAAGTGTTAGAAAATTATCTTAAGTGTTGAGAGCCTAAAATTACACCTTTCATTTTAGCCATCTATACTACAAGGTAGAACCAATGATTCAAGAGTTGAATCCTTTGCTGGAAAACTGATATTCTAGCTTCCTTAAGCCCACCATGTTGTGGAACTAGAATTATGAATGAGTTGCTTCAAGGTGGGTACTCCGGTTCGACCAAAAATTAAAGGCTTGTCAAGGTAATAAATTCTCAATCTTTATGTAGTTTACATTTATGAGATAACATGTAAAACTTATTTGTGATTATCATTAGGAAATTAGTATTCCGCTCATCCGTTGCACATATATGTATGTGATACGTATGCAATTTTGAATGATAGACACAAACTCACATGTATGCACCCTAGGTTTAAAATCACTAATAGATAATTACTCTGATTAGCTGATGATCTCAGAATTATTTTGAATTTAGAAAAGCTTGGATATGTGATTGATCAGAAGATACCTAAAGGTGCTTCAAATAAAGCTACTTTTGAAGAGCTCGAGATATATTAGAAATGGGTTAATGATCATTTGAAAGTCAAATCATACATCTTTACCCTAATGTCAACTGAACTCTAGAGGGAGCATGTGTACATGGATAGTGCAAACAGTATTATACTTCATCTGAAGAAGTTGTTTGGAGACAGATCACAGGTTGATCTGTACAAGATCTCCAAGACACTCTTTCTGTTTAAATTGGCTAAGGGGAGTCCAGTTAGTCCTCATATACTTAAGATGATCTCTTACATTAAGAAATTATAGACTATGGATATATCTCTGAACAATAATTTAAGGAATAGTTTGATTCTCCAGTCTCTGCTAAGATTATTTACAAAGTTCATTATGAACTTTAATCAGCAAAGGTTGACTTACGCATATGCTGAGCTGCACAATATGTTAAAGGCAGCTTAAGAGGACATGAACAAAGAGGATACGACCTTTTATATTTAGGGCGGTGCTTCATCTTTTACCTCAAAGGCTTTTAGAAAGTCTACAGGTAAGAAAAAAAAGAAGAAGAAGCAAACACCACATATGGGTCATCAGAGACAAGTCATATCTAAGTCACAAGAGAAGAATAAACGCAAAGAAAAATATTTCTATTGCGACGAGGATAAACATTGAAAGTGTAACTGTCCGAGGTATCTGGCATAGTTAAGAACAACCCCTCAGGTATATATTTGTTATCATTGACATTTCATTAGCATTTGATGCTAGCACGAGGTGTGTATTAGATATCAATGGTCCTTCTCATATCTGCAATATGTTGTAGGGTCTAAGGGAAGTTAGACAGTTATAGCATGGAGAAATACAACTTCATGTTGAAAATATGAAATACAATTTCCTACAAGTCAATGCAGTTGGGCATTTTGAATTATTTATCCCTTATTTTAGAACTTTGATGTTGTATAACTATTATTTTGTGTTAAACATTAATAGACAAATTATATCCCTTCCTATGTTAGACGCTGAAGGTTATCATGTATTTATTCAGATTCCTTATACTTATATGATGTGGATAATATTTTATTAGTTGAATGTCAGTTGGTTAATGGCCATTATATTTTAGATACAATAAGAAATATCTTGAATGCACAAGTGAATACAAGTATTAGTTCAAGAACTTTGAATGATACTGAATTGTGGTATATACAATTAGGCTATATAGGTGTGAGGCGCCAAACCCAACTAGTTAGGGATGATCAAATACTTGATCTTACCATAGAACCTTATTCAATTTTGAATCTTGTATTCAAGAAAAAATGACCAAAACTCTTTTTTTAGGTGTTGGACACCATGTCACTGATTTATTGGAACTAGTACATAATGATGTATATGGCCCATGAATCACACTGCTATAAGTGGGTTTTGATACTTTGTGATCTTTATCGATGTTTTATCATGATACGGATATATATTTTTGATGAGACACTAGTCGAAAACCTTTAAAATGTTCAAAGAATTTCGACAGGAAGTAGAGAAATGAACTGGTATGGATATTAAATATCTTCAATCATATTGAGGTGGTGAATACAAGAGCAGTGAATTCAAAAATTATTTGAAGGAGAATAAGATTCTCGCTCAGTATAGTCCTCTAAGTACTCCTCAACATAATGGTGTTTCGGAGATGAAAAATCAGACTTTATTAGATATGGTCCAATCGATGATGAGCTTTACCGATTTTTTGAAATATTTATGGAGTTATACTCTAGATACTGCTACTCACTTGTTGAACAAAGTTCCATCAAAAGTTGTATTTACTACTTCGTATGAGATATGGACTGAGAGAAAACTGAGTCTTAAATATGTTAAGATTTGAGGTTGTCTTGCTTAAGTAAAAGTGATGCAACAGGATAAACTTGCACCCAAGGGGTACAAGTATCGGTTCATTAGATATACCAAACACTCTATGGAATATCAGTTTTATGATCCACAAGAACAAAATGTGTTCGTTACTCATAATGCCACTTTCCTTGAGAAATTCTTTTTATGAATTATGGGAATTGTGGAAGGATTGAACTTAATAAATTCAATCTAGAGGTTTATAAATCGATGATGGAACCTCAAGCTCAATTGAGTGAGATACCTTTGACACACCTTCCACGTAGGTTCGAAAGAATCTTAAGGCCACTTGTAAAGTAAGATTTGATATCTAAAGTTGCAATTGAGATTTTCTTAATTGAAGAAAATGATCCTTTAACTTATAGATAGGCAATGTTGGACATCGATTCGAAAAAATGGTAAGAAGTTATGAAATCCAAGATTGACTCTATACAGGTCAATCAAGTCTGGGACTTAGTTGAGTTTCCTGAAGAAATTGTTCCTATTGGATGTAAATGAGTTTACAAGCAAAAATGTAGGCTAAATAGAAAGGTAGAGCTTGACTAGTTGTAAATGGTTATACTCAGTTATCTGAGATAGATTATGAGAAAACATTTTCACCTGTAGCCATGCTAAATTCGATTTGAATTCTTTTAGCTATTGTAGTATATTATGATTTTGAGATTTGATAGATGTATATAAAAACGGTTTTCTTGAACAGATATCTCTAGGAAGAGATATTCATGAAGCAGCCTGAAAGTTTTACATCTAGCATAACTTCTAATCTAGTGTGCAAATTGAAGAAGTCCATATATGGACGTAAGCAAGCTTCCCAAAGTTGAAAACTTCATTTTAAAGTAATTAGATGGTCTGGTTTTATCAAAAATAAAAAAGAAACATGTGTGTATCGAAAGGTAAGTAGGAGTATGATTGTCCTTTTTATTCTTTACGTGGATGACATACTTATTATAAAAAATGATATGTATATTACAATCAGTCAAGAGATATTTGAGTAAGAACTTCTTTATGAAGGATTTGAGAGAGACTTCTTGTATACTGGCTATAAAACTTTATAGAGATAGAGATAGAGCTAAGAGGCTGATAGGACTCTCTCAATCCTGGTACATAGAAAGTGTTCTTGAAATGTGTAATTTTAATAACTGTAAGATAGTTCATGCATTTTTCAAACATAGCATTCATCTTTCTAAGAGAATGTCTCCTCATACAGAAGATGAAAGGGTTAGAATGTCTAACAGACCATATGTATCAGCTGTAGGTAACTTGATGTACACCATGTTATATACGAGAATTGACATTAGTATGGCTGTAAGTGTTATGAGTCAGTATCAATATGATCTAGGTAACAACCATTGGATAGCCATAAAATATATCTTAAAATACTTTAAAGGTCCAAATGATAAGTTTTTTATTTATGAAAAGAGAGACTTACAAGTGAGAGGATACACTAACTCAGACTTTTAGTTTAATCCGGATGATAAAAAGTTTACATCTAGATATGTGTTTCTTCTCACTAGTGCCACAGTTAGTTGGAAGAGTATCAAGCAGGCATTCACAATTGATTCTACCACAAAGGTAGAATATATTACAACTTTAGAAGTTGCAAGGGAAGCCGTGTGGATACACAAGTTTGTCCCAGAACTCGATATAGTCCCAAGTTTAGTGGATCATATCCCACTATTTACGACAATAGGACAATTACTCAAGCCAAAGAGCCAATGGCACACCAGAAGTCTAAGCATCTAGAGAGGAGATATCACATAATTAGAGAAATCTTGACTAGAGGAGATGTAATAGTTTCTAGAGTAGATTTTATTGATAATGTAGCAAAACTACTCACTAAGGCCTTAACTCCTAAGGTGTTTGAAAAACACGTAGAGTCAATGGGTATAAGATATCATTGTGAATAACACTAGAGCAAATGGGAGTTGTTGGAGTTAGTATTTACGTGCCATTCAAATAATTGTATGAATATTTATTTAATATTTATTCAAGGAATATTTCAAATAAATCGTTAATAATTAATTGTAAGGTAATAAGCTTATAACTTTTTAGACATTGTAGATCTAAATGAGTTTAGGTCAGCGGTAAGGGTTAACATTCTAAGGAGTTAGAACTTTATCTAAAATAGGGATAAAGATCTGAGAATTTATTAGTAATAACATAGTTACATGCAGTATGTGCTTGAAAATATTATTCCTGATCCATGGTTGCCGATATTGGTCGATCGGTATTCCTTCTAGATCAGTGTGTGTTTATATCTGGATTGTCTAAACGATTAGTCTTAGCAAACTTCGGGCATAGTGAAAGCTCTTATAGGCATACAGATATTCAGCAAGGATTGGGTATTGAACAGACTCACGAGGACCTCCAATAGACATCTCATAAAGTCGTCAATAGATGGTCTTCTCGAGTTGAGTAGCATTCATGGTCATTTGACCTGAGTGCCATAGTGAGTTTGTGAGTGATCCACCATACTTTAATTTCATACATGTCAGAGACATTCATAGTCTAACCTTTGGGTGTCTTTGGGTATGGTCTGATGCTCATGAAGCCCAATATATATAAATATAGGATCCATTAGCTCACATAGGTGAGTTATATATCTGGATGCTCCGATATTATATTTCAGAAAGTTTTATAGCCATAAGTGAAAATCCCAAAAAAGAGTTTTTCATAGGATTACACAATATCGTAAAGGAGTTTACGAATATTGTTTACAAAAATACAAATCTGGAGATAAGTTTATGGTTCAGCATATAGAGATTTGAAATTGATGATCTATGTCTCTGCCTTTCTATGATATAGGTAACGAAAGGATTATACATATATGTTATAACCTCAACTTGTATAGTTCAAAGTGTTGTTCTGTAATATCTGTAACGTGCGTCTAAGACATTGTTCATGGACTTACAAAAAAGTTTTTTAAGATAAACAAGTGTGAACTTAGGGAGTTTCACAATATAAAATATACTTGTTGAGCACTGGGATAGTGGACTGGGTCGAATAATTTAATCCGAGAAAATTTTGTAAAGCAAAATTTATTTTAGGATCTCTCAAAAAGTACAATTGTGAAGGTTTAAGTCTTAAACTTATGTTTTATTAGTTAAAATTGTTAACTAATAAAATCTTGACCTTGATATCATGCATGAAAAAATAAGTGGAGACTTAACTTTATGCATGTAAAAGTGAATGAACACTTGGCATTATACATGAAAAGTAAGTGGAAACTTAACTTTATGCATGGAAAACTTAATGCACACTTGTCCATTTGAAAATGAAAAATATTAAACAAATGAAAGAGTTTTCATTTGTTTAAGGCTTGTGTCTTACACATCTATTAAGGTAAAAAGGGCAAAGCTTATTTTACACATGGCATATGTATTAAGTAATTAAGGAGACAAATGTCATTCAAGCAAATTATTTGCATGATTCACTCCATGTTGGACAAGTGTCCACATGCAAGGGTTTTAGCCAAATAAAACAACTGAAAGTGTTTCATTTGTCAAGAGAATTGAATTTGGAGAGCAATTTTCGTGCAAGCCATTGAGAGAGAAAAAAAATATTCTAAGGTTTGCCATTTTGATCCCTAAAACACTTCTTTGACATTTTTTAGACAAGAACAAGTTCAAGTATTGAACTGAGTTCGAATCCTTTTTAAAAATTGGAAAGAAAGTTACCATTTTAGTTACTTTAATTCTATTAAAAGTTGAAAACTAGAATTATTTAAGAGATCACTTCAAGGTGAGTTACAAAGTTTTAATCTTTATCGAATTGTCTATAAGAGTATGTATTCGATTTCTATATTATTTTTGTTTGGTTATAATGTGCATATGTTGCATAATTACATGTTATTACGCTACAAAATATATGTCGAACATGCATTTTAAAATTTTTTAATATATATACAATCACATTGATACACCATTAATGCACTTTAACAATAATACACTATAGATGTTATTGTTTATTATTATAATATATGATTAATTTTCTTTTTGCTAGTTAAAAAAAATATTTTTTTTGTGAAATTTTTTTTTTAAATGAACAAATTTCAATACATGCTTGAAAAACACACAAATGTTACAGTTCTCCGACGACATCTTTAATTTATCATTCTCCTTGGACGTTGACTTTTATTATGTTCAAATTAGTCGTTGCAATGTCCCCTTGTCAACTTTTGTTGATCTTTTTTTCCAACAACTAAATAGTCATCGCATTCTTGTAGTGATAAAAGTGGTTTATGTTGTGTATTCCTTGCATTGACCCATGAACAATAATTTATTGTCCATACAAAATTTGAACATCAAACCAGTTCATATTTGATTATTTAAGCCGAAGACAATGCAGTAAGAATGACTAATAACCTAATTTGATAAGAAGAGTTTTCCGTCAAATTCAATTAACTTGTCAAGGCTTGTCTTTCTTACGAAGATGATATGAATCCACTTTCCATTCTCTTATTGTAGCATTAAAGGCACCTACTGCTCTTGCGTTGTTAAAGCAACTTATTGGTCTGAGTCCATAGAGAAATAAAACTCCATTCATATATACTACATTGTCAATAAGAATTCTTTTGTTGGTATCGAACTAGATTGTATCCTCAAATTTATATATGTTGATAGAATACTTTTCGAAATATGACCTGACTAAAATTACCATACAATCAAAAGAAATTGGAGAGGTAACAAATGCCACTTCCTGATGTCTTAAAGATGCTACTGCTGCTGCATACTGTAATTTTGGTAATTCAATGATCTTATCAGTAAAAGGAGAGAAGAAGAGTATTAATGTAGCCTCGTTAATAGATTTTCTCTGCAAGAAAACGACCCAAACCATGTTTTATATCTAGCATCATTGAATCAAGTATCCTCACACCATTAAGATACTTTCCACTTGGACAACAAGAAAACAATATATTTTCATGGTGCATTTTATGGATAACATTCCCAGTCTTAATAAAAAAAAAATTTGGATAGCTAATGGTATATAATATTTTATTAAAATAAAAATTAATTTAATATTTAAAAAATTATTAAGTATTCAACAGATTGTATCACTAATTATCTATTAAAAGAATGAAACCGTCTTCCTCTTCAGAATAATATTCATAAACCGTCTTTCTTCTTTCACACCCATCTCGTCGGTTCTTCATCACCGGATCCGACCACCACTAAATCGTTCTGGCCAAAAGCACGTGCACCATTAACGTGTTCGGGTCAGAACAGATCGCCGTCGCAAAACCCTCAATCAACTCAACTGTTATCGACGACGAAGCGAAGCTCTGAGAGATACAACAACCAAACCACGAGGAAGAGAAAAAGAAAAAACAACGATCTCAAAGAAGAAGATTATTACAAAATTCTCCAAGTAGACTGAAATGCCAAAGAACAAGATTTGAAGAAAGCGTATCGGAAACTCGCCATGAAGTGGCATCCTGATAAGAACCCTAACAACAAGAAAGAAGCTAAAGACAAATTTAAACAAATCTCGAAGCTCATGATGTAACAATTCCCAAAAATCACTTCCCTCGTTGTATTTATTTATTTATATATTTTATTAAGTTTGGTCAGGCATATTTACATTTTTTCAAAATTAATTACAGGTTTTGAGTGATCTTCAAAAGAGATCAGTATATGATCAGTACAGAGAAGAGGGTTTGAAGGGCCAGGTGCCGCCACCTGGCGCAGACGTGTTCTCGAGCAGCGGCGTTGGGGGGCCGATGTCGTTTCGGTTCAATACGAGAAATCTCGAGGATATATTCTCGGAGTTTTTCAGATTTTCTAGCCCGTTTGGTAATATGAGCAGGTCACGCGCCAACGCGTCAGGATTTTCGAGAGGTATGTTTGGTGATGATATTTGTGCGTCGTTTAGAGGAGTGGCGGTGAAGGGTCGATGATGTGACAAGAAAAGCAGCGATTATAGAGCGGACGTTGCCCAGTAGTATGGAAGAATTGTATAAGGGAACCACCAAGAAGATGAAGATTTCGAGGTATGTTGTTACGAATTCTTGGGTAAAACTCACTTTTAAAAATCGGTTTATAAGGGAAAAGTGTTCAAGGGTTAATAAATTACCGGTTAATCTTATATTTAATCGATGTGGGATCCTAACATATCATCACGCTTTCAATATCGACGTTCACGATAGCTCACTCTGAGTGGTCCACTTTGGCCTTTTCAGATCGCCCCTTCTGCAATGTGGGCGCCTGCGTGGAGCTGGTTCTGATACCAAATGTTACGAACCCTTAAGTAGAACTCACTCTTAAAAACCGACTTATAAGAAAAGGGTGTCCAAAGATTAATAAACTACCAGTTAATCTCATATTTAACCGACGTAGGATCTTAATAGATGTTATCGATGCTAGTGGGTAAGCTTCTTCTTTATGAAAGATTGCATATTTTTTATTACATATTTGATTTAATCGGTACTTTCAGTTCTTTGTAATACGTTTCTGCTTCGGGATTTAATTGATGGATTTTGGGTAGGCTGATGGATGACTTAGTAGAAACTCAAGAATGTCAATTGAATTATGAGTGGTAGTTATATTGTTTCAAATCAACCTTGTTGAGAGTGTAATGGAGAATCTAGAGATGGATTTGAACTCTTTCTGGCAGTGATATCAATTGATCTGAAATTGAAGCTGAATCTGGCCTACAAAAACTCTCTATGGTTTGTCTTCCAGACTGATATTTGGCTTCTCATTGACTGTAGAAGACCTTTTTAAGACAATCCTGATTTGGTTGTTCCAACGTAGTAGTAGTTGTATATTGCAGTAGTCTGTGTTGTATATGCAATTTTTCAGTTTTTAGGTAAACAACGATAATTCGGCCTAATTTGTAACTTCACTTCTATTGGACTTGGAATGTGGACATCTGTCCTTGATGGACTCTGGAAGATTTTGAGTTTAAAAAAAGAATTTTCTTTTCTCCTCTTCTATATCAGACAAAGAATGCTCATGTGCAATTATTTGTTGGCAACTACAAAGATTATCATCAAAAGGTTTGACTTTGCTTCTCATACTGAGGGGATCCTCATTAATTAAAAAAAATATAGCATTGGAGGATGGATATTGCTACATTCAAAATGGCTAACATTTTCTATAAGTTTAATGCATGATGGTTGTTCGTCAATAAAATGCAGTTCGGCGTTGAAATTATAGTTAGACTTATGATCATGGCCTCTAAATTGGTATTCTGCAATTGTTTATTATATATATATATATATATTTCTTTGATTAACATCAAGTGATATATATACTATTATTTTAATTCCATCAAAAGGTTTGAAAGGATTATATAACTGGCCTGAGATTTTTATTACCAATGCATACTCAACAAAAGTAAGACTATATTCATTGGGCATTCAAACGACAATTAGAAAAAAGATTGTGGGATCCAACTAAATGTTTTGTTTCAATGCGTTCATCGTGCACTTTAATACTTGAAGAGCTTGAAATAAATCATAGATCGGTCAAATAGGAGAGAAGGAAAAGATCAACATTTTACCGAAGAAGTGTTCAATTATTTTTATTAATTACCATCAAAATTTCAAGATGAGTACTAATCACTTACTTTTCAGCACCAAAGTTAACGAAATAATTGATAAAATTTTAGATTATTATTTCCACTATTGTGAGAAACACATATGAAAGTTCGAGATCAAACCAAAAGATTGAGCATAATATATCTGGAGTTAATGTTTAAGAGTAAAGTTTACATCTGCCAAGGCAAAATAAATTACTGAAATTCATGAAAATCTTTAGTCAAAGTATTCTTTTAATTCAAACACATAGATTTATAAATAAATAAATAAAGAAAAAAATTAGAATGCAAGCAATCGCAAAATTTTTATTCATCATGACATGTGAACAAGAAATCTAAAAATTAAATTCATGCACTCAATCTTCAGTAGCGAATATGAATATATGGCCTTCTGAATCTTTTTTCCTCAACTTTTCAATCGTAAATAACCATACATAAAAACAACATATAACAAGTCATTCATATATATGGAATGTGAAATAACAAAGCTTGGTTTATGTCAATATCAAATTTGTAAATTATTTTTTTACTTATAAGTTAAACTAAATCTTATAAATATAATGTAAAATTTAATCAACAATAAACTTCCATTATATAAAATATGTATATATAAAATAAATAAATCATAAATGAAACATAATTTATTTAAAAGAATTTAAAGTAAATAAAAAAATCAACATGTAAATATAAAAGTAGACATAAATTTTGTTAATTAGATGTACGACATGTAAATGTAATATAACATTTGTAAAATAATATCGAACTTGTAAATTATACTTTTATTTGTAAATTAAATCAAAATTTATAAATATAATATAAAATTTATAAATCAACACTAAACTTGTATATTTATGTAAGAAAAATAAATATAACGCATAAATCATAAATAAAATATAATATTTGTAAAAGAATTTAAAAGTAAATAAAAAAATTTATAAATCATCACAAAAGTGTAAAAATAGATATAAATTTAGTAAACTATACATACAATATGTAAATGTGATATAACATTTGTAAATCAATATCAAACTTATAAATAATACTTTTTACTTATAAATTAACCTAAATTTTATAAATATAGTGTAAATTTTGTATATCAACAATAAACTTATATATCTACATAAGAAAAATAAATATAACGCATAAACTATAAATGAACCATAATATTTGTAAAATAATTTTAAATAACTAAAAAATTATAAATTAACACAAAATGTAAAAGTGCACATAAATTTCATAAGCTACACGTACGATATGTAACTGTAGTATAACATTTGTAAATTAATATCGAACTTGTAAATGATACTTTTTACTTGTAAATTAAACTAAATTTTATAAATATAATGTATATTTTGTAATCAATATTGAACTTGTATATCTACATAAAAAAATTATAACACATAAATAATAAATGAAATATAATATTTGTAAAAGAATTTACAATAACTAAAAATTTTATAAATCAACACAAAATGTAAAAGTAAACATAAATTTTGTAAACTCAACGTGTGATATGTAAATGTAATATAACATTTATAAATCAATATTGAACTTGTAAATAATATTTTTTTCTTATAAATTAAACTAAAATTTATAAATATAATGTATAATTTATAAATCAACATTGAACTTGTATATCTGCGTAAAAAAAATATAACTCATAAATCATACATGAAACATAATATTTATAAAAGAATTTAAAATAACTAAAAAAAATTATAAGTCAATACAAAAATATAAAAGTAGACAAAAATTTTGTGAAGTACATGTACTGCGTGTACATTTAATTTAACATTTGTAAATCAATATTAAACTTGTAAATATTGATTTTTACTTGTAAATTAAACTAAATCCTATGGCAAAAAAAATTTAATACTATTATTTTACAATTAATTAACTACAGTAATCAAGACACCTTATCTAGTTTATCCCTATTATATATTTTTAATTTTTTAAGTTTCATATTTTAATAAAATTAAGTTTATTAAAATATTTTAATTAATACAATTAATTAACTACAGTAATCAAGACACCTTATCTAGTTTATCCCCATTATATATTTTTAATTTTTTAAGTTTCACATTTTAATAAAATTAAGTTTATTAGTGAAGATATTTGAGAATATATATTACCATTATGTTAATTGATTAGATTCTTTTGAATAATAATCAATTAGTAATATAGTATTCTCAAAATTAATCAAAATATTACTTTTTATACATAACTTGAGATCATATCTTCATGACATGTAACCAAATTGCACTAACATGAAAGTAGTGACTAGCAATAAAAATAATTATTTTATTTACAAAGTTTACAATTTAATTTAAATTTATAGTACATAAATTGTAATGCATTATTATAGTTTATTGGTCTTTATTATATGTTAGTATTAATAATCATTGAAATTAAATTTTATTTTTCTTTATATTAGTTTTTAAATCTTATTTTTTAAAATTGTTATTGATAGAGTTCCTCTAAATATATTACAATATATATTTAGATTATATTTTAATTTATGACTATTTTATAAAGATTAATAATTAATTTATGTTCAACTATAAATAATCTATGTTTTTTAATGTTTATATGGCTATTTATTTTAATGTTCTTGATATTAATTAACCTGTTAACAAATTGAAAAAATTAAAAGTTATAATGCATAAATATATATATTTTTAATATAAATTCAAGGTGATCTGTTATAACTTTTATTTGTAAGGAATTAATGATAGAGATTAAAACAATGTAATCTAATGGTCAATAACAAATCAAATATTGTTACCGTAAATATTTTACAGCATAATAAAAAAATCCTATTTTCATTTGTTTTGATGTTTTGGGCGGGTCCAATGATGGGCTAATCGAACCCAAATCTTTACATAAAAGAAAGTATTTTTTAATTTTTTAAAAATCCAAATGCTTTTATTAAATTAACATATTTAAATTAAAATAATATATCCAAAAGTGTTTGAATTCATATAAGAAAAAGACTATAGTGTAGCCAACTGACGTAGTAGTCAAAAATGACCGGTAATATAAGGTATTATCAATCATTTAAATTTTTTTCATAAAGATTCTCTATATTAATATAATTAATACATATAATTATAATTATAAATTTAAAATTAATTAAGTGTAAAAATAAATTAATGAAAAAAATAATTTTATTATAATATTTATTTTTAAAAAATAAAACATATTTTATATAAAAATTTAGAAATATAAATTAAATATTATTTCAATGATAACAATCAATAAAAAAATAAATATGAAATACATATAAAATTTTTTTACTTTCAATTGCAATAAATGTTATAATTTCAAATTCAATTCATATTTTAATTATGTTAAATGTTATAATTTTAATTTTAATTTTAATTAAATAAAATATTATAATTTCAAATCTAATTTCAATTACGTTAAATGCTATAGTTTAAATTTCAATTAGGTTAAATATTATAATTCTAAAATCAATTTTAATTTTAATTGTGTTCAATATTATAATTTTAATTCTAATTTAAATTAAATTAATTTTATAATTCTAAAACTAATTTTAATTTCAAATTTAATTACGTTAAATGTTAATAATTCTAACTTCAATTATATTAAATTTTATAATTTCAATTCCAATTTAAAATTTAAATTTAATTACGTTAAATATTGTAATTTCAATTGTGATTACATTAAATGTTATAGTTCTAAATTTAATTTCAATTTTAATTATGTTAAATGCTATAATTTTAATTTCAATTTTAATTACATTAAATATTATAATTCCAATTCTAATTTTAATTATGTTAAATGTTATAATTTTAATATTAATTTTAATTACGTTAAATATTAAAATTTCAATTATAATTATAATTTTAATTACTTTAAATGTTATATTTAATTACAATGTCGATTTCAATTAGGTAAGATGTTACAATTCCAATTCTAATTTCGATTTTAATTATGTTAAATATTATAATTCTAATTTCAATTTCAATTACATTAAATGTTATAATTCTAATTCAAATTTTAATTTTAATTATGTTAACTATCATAAATCCAATTCTAATTTCAATTTCAATTACGTAAAATATTATAATTTTAATTTTAATTTCAATTTTAATTTTAATTACGTTATATGTTATAATTTTAAATTCAATATTAATTTTAATTACGTTAAATATAATAGTTCTAAAATCTAATTTTAAATTTAATTTCAACTACATTAAATGTTATAATTACAAATCTAATTTTAAATTTCATTTCAACTACGTTAAATGTTATTGAAATCCAATTTCAATTGTAATTACATTGAATGTTATAATTACAAATTCAAATTCAAATTCAATTATGTAAATTTTATAATTCCAAATCAAATTTTAATTACGTTAAATATTATAACTTCAATTCTAATTTTAATCTCATTTACGTTAAATGTTATATTTCAAATCAATTTTCAATTTCAATTACATTAAATATTATAATTCTAATTCTAATTCTAATTTTAATCTCAATTTCAAGTATGTTAAATGTTAAAATTCTAAATGTAATTTTAATTATAATTTTAAGTACGTTCAATGTTATAATTTTAATTTTAACTTTAAATTTAATTTCAATTACATTAAGTACATTAAATGTTACAATTTTAAATCCAAATTCAATTTTAATTTTATTAAATGTTGTAATTACAATCCAAATTTAGTTTCAGTTAATTTAAATGTTATAATTTTAAATTCAATTTCAATTATAATTTTGTTAAAGGTTATAATTCTAATTCTAATTTCAAATTCAATTCCTATTATGTTAAATGTTATAATTTCAAATTCAATTTTGATTCTAAGTATGTTAAATATTACAATTTCAATTTTAATTAGTTTAAATAATTTTTATTTCGATTTTAATTATGTTAAATGTTATAATTGTAATTCTAAATTTGATTTCAATTACGTTAAATGATACAATTTCAATTTTAAATTCAATTACGTTAAATATTATAATTTTTATTTTAATTTCAATTTGAATTATGTTAAATGTTACAATTTCAATTCCAACTTCAATTATTTTAAAATGTTATAATTTCAATTTTAATTACATTAAATATTATAATTCCAATTACAATATCGATTTCAATTACGTTAAATGTTATAATTTCAATTAAAATTTTGATTTCAATTATTTTAGTGTTATAATTCCAATTTCAATTTTGATTTTAATTACGTTAAATGTTATGATTACAATTCTAATTTCAATTACATTAAATGTTATAATTCTAATTTTAATTATGTTAAATGTTATAATTCTAATTTCAATTTTATTTTCATTTACATGTTATAATTTCAATTCAATTACATTAAAAAATAAAATTCTAATTTCAATTTTGTTAAATGTTATAATTCTAATTTCAATTACATAAATATTATAATTCAATTTCAATTTTCATTACGTTAAATGTTATAATTACAATTTCAATTTCAACTACACTAAATGTTATAATTTTAATTTCAATTACGTTAAATGTTATAATTCTAATTCTAATTTCAATTTCATTTACATGTTATAATTTCAATTACGTTAAAAAATAAAATTCTAATTTCAATTATATTACATGTTATAATTCTAATTTTAATTTTAATTCTAATTTTAATTACATAAAATATTATAATTCAATTTCAATTTCTATTACGTTAAATGTTATAATTTAAATTCCAATTCTAATTCTAATTTCAATTACGTTAAAGTTATAATTCCAATTTCAATTCCAATTTTAACAAATGTTAAATGTTATAATTTCAATTAAAATTTTGATTTCAATTATTTTAGTGTTATAATTCCAATTTCAATTTTGATTTCAATTACGTTAAATGTTATAATTACAATTCTAATTTCAATTACATTAAATGTTATAATTCTAATTTTAATTATGTTAAATGTTATAATTCTAATTTCAATTTTATTTTCATTTACATGTTATAATTTCAATTCAATTACATTAAAAAATAAAATTCTAATTTCAATTTTGTTAAATGTTATAATTCTAATTTCAATTTTAATTACATAAATATTATAATTCAATTTCAATTTTCATTACGTTAAATGTTATAATTACAATTTCAATTTCAACTACATTAAATGTTATAATTTTAATTTCAATTACGTTAAATGTTATAATTCTAATTCTAATTTCAATTTCATTTACATGTTATAATTTCAATTACGTTAAAAAATAAAATTCTAATTTCAATTATATTACATGTTATAATTCTAATTTTAATTTTAATTCTAATTTTAATTACATAAAATATTATAATTCAATTTTAATTTCCATTACGTTAAATGTTATAATTTAAATTTCAATTCTAATTCTAATTTCAATTACGTTAAAGTTATAATTCTAATTTCAATTCCAATTTTAACAAATGTTAAATGTTATAATTTCAATTTAAATTTTAATTTTAATTATATAAAATAATATAATTCTAATTTTAATTTTAAATACACTTTTAATTTTAATTACGTTAAACATTATAATTCCAATTCCAATTTCAATTTCATTTAAATGTTATAAGGGATAAGGTCAAATTTACCATAATAGTTTAGGCTAATTTATAACTTTACCCTAGTTAAAGATAAAATACTTAATTTTACCCTAATCCGTTAATCTTTACCGTCAAATTGGATGAAAATATTAGCTTTAATGGATAATTACCACTTTACTTTTATTATTTGTCATTTAACCTTAGACATGTGGCACAATCTCACTCATTCATTGTCATAAAATATATAATGCAATCTCATTTGTTTATTTAATTTAATATAATTTAAAAATAATAATAAATAAATATTTTTTAATAAAGTAACACGTGACAAACATTGATTAGTTACAAATTAAATGTGTTATCCTACAATTGGTTATAATTATAATAAATATATTTAAAAATAATTAATTAATAATTAAAAAACCTGCCACTATCGTTGAAAAATGGCCATCGACCAACAGCCATGTTTTGGAGACACTCCGACAACAAAAATGACAATTTTATGAGTGAGAACATATATTATATTACGTATAAACAATTAGTATATTAAGTGAGAACATGTAATATATTGAGTGAAAATATTTAGTATATTAAGTAGATACATTTAGTATATGAAGTGGGAACACGTAGTAAAAATATTTAGTATACTAAGTGGGAACACGTAGTATATTAAGTGAGAACATTTAGTATGTTAAATGAGAAGACGTAGTATATTAAGTGGAAACACGTAGTATGTTAAGTGTGAACATTTAATATGTCTAATAGTAACACGTAGTATATTAAGTGGGAATATTTAGTATATTAAGTAGAAATATTTAGTATATTAAGCGGGAACATTTAGTATGTTAAATGGGAACATATAATATATTAAGTGGGAACACGTAATTTGTTAAGTGAAAATATTTAGTATGTTAAGTGGGAACATGTAATATATTAAGTTAGAACATTTAGTATATTAAGTTGAAACATGTAGTATATTAAGTGAAAATATTTAGTATGTTAAATGAGAACGCGTAATATATTAAGTGAGAATATTTAATATATTAAGTGAGAACATTTAGTATATTAAGCGGGAATATTTAATATACTATGTGTTCCCACTTTATATACTACTTGTTTCCACTTAACATATTAAATATACTAAATGTTCCCACTTAATATACTATACGTTCTTACTTAACATACTAAATGTTCTCACTTAATATACTATAAGTTATTACTTAACATACTAAATGTTCTCACACTAATATATTATATGTTCCCATTTAATATACTATTTGTTCTCATTTAACATACTAAATGTTCTTATTTAATATATTACGTGTTCCCACTTATTATACTACGTGTTCCCACTTAATATACTACTTGTTCCCACTTAATATACTATTTGTTCCCACTTAATATACTATATGTTTCCACTTAACATACTAAATGTTCTCACACTAATATATTATATGTTCCCACTTAATATACTATTTGTTCTCACTTAACATACTAAATGTTCCTATTTAATATATTACGTATTCCCATTTATTATACTACTTGTTCCCACTTAATATACTACTTATTCCCACTTAATATACGAAATGTTATCACTTAATATACAAAATATTTTCACTTAATATATTATGTATTGCTACTTAATATACTACGTGTTCCCACTTAATATACTACGTGTTCCTACCTAATATACTAAATATTTCAATTTAATATACACATATTCTCACTTAACATACTAAATATTTTCACTTAATATACTATATGTTCCTACGATTTGCTATTATCTACACTTTTACATTCTTAGCACATTGTCGATTATCACTAAAAATATGTGATTTATTATTAGGGGTTTCAATTTTATGAATGTTCTGCATACATATGATTTTTATATATGCTAAAAAAAATAATTACAAACAACATTATGTTCACACTTAGTAAACTATATGTTCTTATTATTTGCCTATTGTATGTTAAGTGAAATGCAACATACAACAGTTAGTAGGAATATAAGTTAAATATTGTAATTTTAAATTTAATTATGTTAAATGTTATAATTCAAATTTAAATTTAAATTTTAGTTTTGTTAAATGTTAATTCTAATTTTAAATTCAGTTTCAATTACACTAAATATTATAATTTCAATTCTAATTTTTAAATTTAATTTCAATTACGTTAAATCTTATAATTTCAATTCTAATTTTAAATTCAATTTCACTTATGTTAAATATTATAATTCTAATTCTAATTTTAAATTCAATTTCAATTACATTAAATTTTATAATTTTAAATCTAATTTTAATTTTAATTACATTAAATGTTATAATTCTAATTTTAATTTTAATTTTAATTTCATTTACATTAAATATTATAATTTCAATTCTAATTTTAAATTCAATTTCACTTACATTAAATGTTATAATTCCAATTCTATTTTTAAATTTAATTTCACTTATGTTAAATATTATAATTTTAATTTTAATTTTAAATTCAATTTTAATTACGTTAAGTTTTATCATTTCAAAGCTAATTTCAATTTTAGTTATGTTAAATGTTATAATTTCAATTTCAATTACGTTAAATGTAATAATTTATATTCCAATTTTAAATTCAATTTCACTTATATTAAATGTTATAATTTCAATTCTATTTTTAAATTCAATTTCATTTAAGTTAAATATTATAATTTTAAATCTAATTCTAATTTTAATTTCAATTACATTAAATTTTATAATTGCAATTGCAATTACATTATATTTTATAATTCTAATTCTAATTCTAATTTTAGTTATATTAAACCCTGACGGTAAGGCCTTATGGGGGAGGGCCCAGCCAAATAGGGATAGCACACCTCCTGCTTTAAGCTCACTTTTATATCGACTAAATCACTCTAAAGGTCTAGTCGATGGAACTAGTGAACCGCGCAAGCTGGTTAGATGTGTGGAGTAGAGGGCTCGTAGTACCCCATTCTCTTGATCCAACATTTTCTTCAATTCATTGAAGTAATTATAGCAGCTCTGATACCCATTAATTTTGCACCTTCTAACATCTCGGGTTGAGAATTCTCGTCATGCTTTTCACTTTACTATGTTACTATTTTATATTAAAATTGAAATTAAAAATTAAAATTAAAATATTTAACATAATTAAAATTGAAATTGAAATTTGAATTACAACATTTAACGTAATTGAAATTGGATTTAAAATTATAATATTATACATAATTAAAATTGAAATGAGAATTGAAATTATAACATTTAACATAATTGAAATATAAATTGAATTTGAAATTATAACATTTAATTTAATTGAAATTAAAAAAAATTTGGTATGTATTTTTTCTTTATTTTTTATTGGTCATTATTATTAGAATAATATTTAATTTATGTTTACAAATTTTTATATAAAATATGTTTGATTTATCAAAAAAATAAATTAGAATAACATTATTTATTAATTTTATTAATAGAGGGGCCTTTATGATACAAGCTAAAATAACATGTAATATCTAAGATTGCCGGTCATCTTAGCTAACGTCACTAGCTGGATGGCACAGCCGACTATACTATAGTTAATCTCTTGTTTAGGACACCCATAAAATAACTTTCTCTTATATCATGTAACATGTTTCTAGTTTTTACATCCACAACTTATTGTATATTGTATCTCACTTAATGTAGGACGTGTTTCCACTTTTGCATCTCTCATCTACAAATATAAAAGGGTGTCCCAACTTATTTATAAATTACAAGTTTGTATTTAACTTCACAAAAAATATAATATAATACAAAGTGATGATATTTTATATGTGTCCTAAATAACCATGGTTAATATAAAAAAGTCATGCCACGTGGCGCCACCACAAGACGCCATGTGATATTTAAATTTAAATTTTTATATTTAATCTTTAATTTCTTATTAAATTTTATTTAACTTCATACTTAAAATAGTAATTATTGTTCTAAGTTAATGAATAATTAATATTCAATTAACCACTTATTATTAAAATTATAAATAAAATTTAAATTACATTAAATTTTAAAATATATAACAAAATATTTTAATTAAGCTAAATTAAAGTTTTTGGGTTATTTTTAACTTTTACCTTTATTTTTTCTAGGGTGTTTTTATATTTTGGATATATATTTTTTTTAATTTTTAAAGTATTTATTAAACTATCTTAACATTCCAACTCTTAATTTCAAAAATATATAACAAATTCAAAATTTTAATTTCCAAAATAAATAATTCACAAACAAATTTCTAATTTTCAAGAATATATTTATAATTTCCAATTACTGATTTGTTACAAAAATATATATAACAAGTCCAAAATATATTTCTAACTTCCAATTTCAGATTTGTTAAAATCTAAATTGAACTTTTAATTATAACATTTAACTTTATTAAAATTTAATTTAAATTTAAAATTAAAATTATAACTTTTAATGTAATTAAAATTTGAATAAAAAATAGAACTAGAATTATAATATTTATATACTTGAAATTGAAAGTGGATTTGAAATTACAATATTTAATGTAATTAAAATTAGAATTGTAATTATAATATTTAACGTAATTAAAATTAAAATTAAATTAAAATTTATAAAATTTAATATAATTTAAATTTAAATTAGAATTAGAATTATAACATTTAACGTAATTAAAGTTGAAATTGAAATTAGAATTAGAATTAATGTTTAATGTAATTGAAGTTAAAATTGAAATTATAACACTTAACGTAATTGAAATTAAAATTCAAATAGGAATTGTAATTATAACATTTAACGTATTTGAAGCTGAAATTAGAATTATAATATTTTATGTAATTAAAATTAAAATTAAAATTAGAATTCAAATTATAACATTTAACATAATAGAAATAGAAATTGGAATTATAACTTTAAAATAATTGAAATCAAAATTAGAATTACAATTATAACATTGAATGTCAATGAAATCGAAATTGGAATTGAAATTATGATATTTAATATAATTATAATTAAAATTATAACATTTAATGTAATTGAAATCGAAATTATTTTATGTACTTGAAATTAAAATTAGATTTGAAATATTAATATTTAATGTAATTAAAATTAAATTTTGAATTATAATAATTAACATAATTGAAATTAAAATTATAATATTTAAATTAATTAAAATTAAAATTAGAATTGTAACATTTAATGTAATTAAAATTGAATTTGAAATTAAAATCTGAATGATAACATTTAATGTAATTGAGATTGAAATTAGAATTGGAATTGGAATTGGAATTATATTATTTAACATATTTAAAATCAAAATTAGAATTCAAATTATAATATTTGATGTAATTGAAATCAAAATTGAAATTAAATTTAGAATTAAAATTATTTAACCTAATTAAAATTAAAATTATAACATTTAACGTAATTCAAATTATAATTGAAATCTGAATTATAAGATTTAAGGGATAACAATAAATTTACCCCAATATTTTAGGCATAAATATAACTTTATCCAAATTAGAGATAAAATATCCAAAATTTTCTAATCTGTTAACTTTTATTGTTAGTTTTAATAGTGGAAAGATAAAAAAAAAATAATTTAACCATAGAATTAAATTAAAAATTGGGACGTGGCACAAAATAACATATATCATTGTATAATTGGTAATATTTTTAAAAATAATTTTACAAAAGATCATATTTTAAATTATTAAAGTCTATTTTTTCTGATCGACACAATGATGTAGATATTTTTAGAAGAAAAAGACTAGAAAACGACTAAATGTGGTGGTGAGAGGTGACGGCCTTCGTCGCTCGCTATCAAATCGTGGGGCGGTGACTTGCATTACTTCCACCTATGGACAAATCGGCAATCTGTCCATAGGTAAGAGTGGTGCAAGTCACTGCCTACCATTTGACGGGGGCGATGGTGGCTACCACCCCTCATCACTACATTTAGCATTTTTCAATCTTTTTTTTTTGTCAAGAATGACTCACAATTGTGTACATTAAAACAAATAGAGTTTAATGATATAAAATATAATATTTTTTATCGTTAGAGTATCGCCGAAAAATAGCGTTTGGCCACTGGTCGGCCACTGTTTTCGACAACAGTTACAGATTAATTTTTTTAAATTTTATCATTTAATTTAGTTTATTTTTAAAATATATTTTTATAAATATAAACCAATTATACAACATCAAATTAAAATTGGATTTGAAATTATAATATTTAACGGAACTAAAATTGAAATTATAAGATTTAACATAATTAAAATTGAAATTGGAATTAGAATTATAGCACGTAATGTTATTGAAATTAAAATTGAAATTGGAATTAAAATTATAATATTTAAAATTATTAAAATTAAAATTATTAATTATAACATTTAACGTAATTAAAATTAAGTTTAAAATTAGAATTTGAATTATAACGTTTAACGTAATTGAAGCTGAAATTGAAATTATAATGTTTAATGTAATTAAAAGTAAAATTAAAATTAAAATTAAAATTATAACATTTAATATACTTAAAACTGAAATTGAAATTATATTATTTTATGCCATTAAAATTAGAATTAGAATTGAAATTATAACATTTAACATTTAATTTAAATTTAAACTGGAAATAAAATTATAATTTTAACGTAATTAAAATTGAAATTGAAATTAGAATTGGAATTTGAATTATAATATTTAAAGTAAATGAAATTAAAATTGAAATTATAATATTTTGTGTAATTAAAATTAGAATTATAACATTTAACATAATCGAAATTGGAATTGTAACTTTTAACGTAAATTAAATTAAAATTAGATTTCAAATTATAACATTTAATATAAATGAAATCGAAATGAAATTAGAATTATAACATTTAACGTAATTTAAATTAGAATTATAACATTTAATGTAATTGAAATTGAAATTGACATTGAAATTGTAATTATAATATTTAATGTAATTGAAATTGAAATCAAAATTAGAATTAAAATTATAACACTTAACATAATTGAAATTGAAATTAGAATTGAAATTATAAAATTTAATATAATTAAAATTGAAATTGGATTTGAAATTATAATATTTTAACATAATTGAAATTAGAATTAGAATTGTAACATTTAACATAATTCAAATTCAAATTGAAATTAAAATTAAAATTATAATATTTAACGTAATTAAAATTGAAATTGTATCATTTAACGTAATTAAAATTAAATTTAAAATTGAAATGATAACATTTAATGTAATTAAAATTAAAATTAAAATTAGATTTGAAATTAAAATTATTTAACTTAAGTAAATAAAATTAAAATTGAACTTATAATATTTAACGTAATTGAAATTAAAATTAAAATCAAAATTATAAGATTTAATGTAATTGAAATTAAAATTAAAATTATAAGATTTAATATTATTAAAATTAAAATTATAACATATAATATAATATATTATATTTAATTTTTTAATATCATAAAAAGATATTTTGTTAATAATTTAATTTTAAAAAATTTATTTTATATTTAATTAAATATTAAGAAAAACTTTTAATATTTTTTAATTAACTTGTAAATATATATTATCAAATTTTAATTATTAAATTAATCTAATAACTGAGACAACCGACTATATTCAAAGCGGTGCCTTCAAATAATATATCTGTAATGTTTGAATTCAAACACTTGATGGATATATTTTTATAATTATATTTCTTTTTCTCTCCTGCGCACTACTAATAGGAAGTGCTCCCGTTTTATAACATTGTGTGAAAATAATTTTTTCAGAAATCGCAAAGTATGTGTAAGCGTGTGTGTGTTTGGATGAGTGTGTGAAAAACACACCCAAATAATAAAAAAAAGTGAGTGCGCGTGTTTTTCTAAACAGAAATTGAGAGTATTTGGAGCTAAAAACACAGACGTTCTTGCAATCATAAATTGAGAAATTTTTTTGTTTGTGATCATTCTCTAACCAAAGCCAGAATTCATTCGTTCTTAAAGCTTCTGCATCAATATCCAATATGTTATTTATGTATTTTCATCATTGGTACACAGAGTTAGCATGATTTATATTCTGTTTTTGGTTCTCTTTATTAAGTGTTTCTTAAATCGCACCTAGAACTCTTTAATGGCATAATTCATTTTAGTTGTTTTTTCAGGCTAGATTTATAGTTTTATGAATTCTAGCATGTGAACAATTTATTTATGAGGCCTTTGATTTGTTGTGAAATATCTTAGAAGATGAATGAAACCATGCTTTAATCATAAAACTTAAAGTTATATTTTCCTGTAACTTTCTGCACAATAATTCATTCATCATAATTTTAGTATGATTAGAAAGATCTCGAAATAAGCTTTTTAACGATGTATTATTTATAAAAATTTGGATTTTAATTGAGAGAGAATGAACCCTTTCATTTTTTTTAATTAAAATTTTGTTTTCTAAATTTTAGAAGTTGAAGATGATGAACTTTATTCGAGTCTCACTTCATATCAGGCATGTGGAACTCACTTCTAACTTCAAACTAGAAAATGGAGTTCATTAATGAACTCAATGCATAATTTAAAATTGGAAGATGGTAGTCCAATTGTCAGAAGTTAGCAAGAGGTCGGTGCATGCAAGGAGGGAGCTAGCACTGCATTGTAAAACGCGTTTTCACTCCCTCTTTAGCCCCCATATACCTTTTTCTTGGACTTCGATTTTAGTGGATTTGCGATAGTTGGATTAATATTTTATTTAATTTTATTACGGTTTTTTATTCAGTGCTATACATTGATCTTTGGTAACCTGTAATTTGATCAGTTAAAAATTATTAAAAAATTAAAATAAAATACTATTAGATAGTTTAAAATTTTAAAACAATATTTTTTTTTATATATTATGAATTACACTTATGAGTGTTTCACTCTAGTGAGAACAAAATAAATATATTTAGAATATTTAAAATTTTAATTTGGTATGTAACAATATTGTCTCTATTGTTTTGTTTTATATGGATGAATATTATAATAGAGAATTTAAAAAAAAAATTAAAGATGAGATATTAAATAACAAATCGAATAAGAGGCTTATAGATAATATATCAATCTTTAGAGATATGACTTTAAGAAAATTGTCTTTTCAATTCATTTATTTATTGTTATACTATATATGATACTTATAATTTATTTGTTTTATAAAGAATAGATTATTTGTTTATATATATATATATCACATAATTGTTTCTTAGTGGAAGTTCTACTTTATTAAAATTTTAAGAGAATAAATAAATGTAATTAATATTTGTGCAATACACTAAAATAATAGTAAATTAATACTTAAAAAGACTATGTTTAAAAGTTTCGATGACTTTTTAAACCTAATCCTTGTATTAACTTACTTTTTTGTTTTGCTTTTGTGATTGTGATAAAATGAATAATTGTGTATAATGACATATTATGTAGCATCTCATTAATATATATTTAGTTTTCCTGTATAGAAATGGCAATAATAAAGAATATTGTGGTTGAACTAAATAAGGGAGAGAAATTGAACGGTGACAATTATGATATTTGGCACCATAAAGTCTCTTAAGGCTCTCTTCAACACCAAGACTGAGCCACCTCAAGAAAATATTGCTCAACATAGGAGAGATCTTGATTCTAATTAAGCCTAAAAGAGAAAAAAAATAGCAATGCTTGCATCACGTTGCTAAGCAGTATGTAAGATGATCTTATATGTGAATTTAAGGAGTATGAGATGACTTATAGCCTGTGGCTTGCCCTAAAAGACAAGTTTGGTGGTAATTCCACTACTAAGCTTAAGAGGCTTACTATTAAATTCAAATCCTACAAAAAGTACTAGAATTATTTAATGAGGCAACATCTAAGAGAGATGTTGAACATGATATGCAAGAAATGTGCTGATTGACAAGCAGTAAGTGCAAGTAGTCATATGACCACTTTCTAATAGTTGGGAGCATATAGGAGTTAACATGAAGCCTAACCATAACATCTAAACTTTTTGATGATATCTAGTATCACATTGAACTAAAAGATGAGCACTTAACAATGTCTAAGGCTTCTAGTCAACTCTATATGGGAAAATTACTTGCGCAAGCTTATGGCTGCAAGCATAAAAGACAAGGCAAAGATTTCAAAAGGGGGAAAGACTTCTAGTACAAGAGAAGCCCACTATGAGAAATGCATGAGAGGTAAGCATGCCAATAAAAAGAAAGACAAAACTAAGATGACTTGTTATAACTGTAGCAAGCTAGGCCATTTCGCTAGCTAATGCACCAAGCAGTAAATGGTACAAACTCAATTCATACATTTGTTTTATAATTATAATTGTGATTAGCTTTGTATTTATGATTGAATATCATTTGTTGTAGATTATAGACTTAGAAGCAATAAACCACCAAGAAAAAGATTGTGGATCTTTTGTGGAGTATCATCGAACTAGTCAAATGGACTAGATGGATATACTTGGGGAATAACTTAAATGTTGAAGCAAAAAATATTGGCACCTACACTAGGGTTGCTAGTGGTTAAAATCTTCTTCTTCACGATGATTTTACACTCTAAAGTTTCGACTTAACTTAGTTTCTATCTTAGCACTTCTTAGATTAGGATACAATCTTAATTTTTTTTTTGGTTTAAAAATATCTTATAATTCAAATTTAATTGGCACTAGTTATTTGTTGGACGGTTTTATATTTTTGAATATCAATTTTTTTTATAATAATTAGAATGTTAGTTGTTTTTTGTATGGTACATCTTCTAGTTCTATAAATGTGGATGGTCATATTTAGCATACTAGACTTAGACATATAAGGAAAGATAGATTGAGTAGAATTAACTAAAGATGGATTTTTGGGCTCACTCGTTAATATTAAATTACATATATGTGAAAATGTTTTAATAGATAAAGGAACTAGAGTTGAAAGTACTTTGAAATTTATCTTCTTAGACATATGTGGTCCAATAAGTACGAGGGCTAGACATGGAGCCTTATATTGTATCAAATTTATTAATGACTTCTTATGCTTCAACTATATCTACTTGATCTCCCATAAATTTGAAGCATTGCATTATTTTATATATTTTTTTAATTTTGGGAGAGAATTAATTAGAGTTAAAGTTCTAAGAACTGACTAAGAATATGAATATCTTTTTGAATAGTTCAAGGAACCGTGTGATGAGAAAGGAATAAAGAGACATTTAACAATTCTTGAAACTCTGAACATAATGGTATAGTGAGAGAAGGAATAGTATATTACATGAAATGGTTAAGTCTATGATGGCATAAACAAGAGTTCTAGTTTTATACTAGGGAGATGCATTGTTAACTATAGCCTATATACTTAATCAAGTTTGGAGTAAATCAGTTAGTTCCATATAACATGAGTTATAAACAAGTAGGAAGCTTGACTTAACTTATTTGCGACCCTAGGGTCGTAGCATATGTTTATGACCCATCTCATAAACATAAAAAATTGGATCCAAGATAGAATACATGTATCTTTATTAAATATTATGAACACTCTAAATGTTATGTGTTCATAGGTGAACGAGAAAATGGAATAATAATTAACCTTGAATCACGATATGTCACATCTATTGAGAATGAATTCCCTAGCATTATAAAAGTGGACAAGGATATTTGATTATATGAATTAGATGTTTCATTTAGTATTGTCACTTTTAACATATGAATTAAAAGGGACCTAAATTTTCCTAGTCTTAGTGAGATTCAATCACCTTCTGAGGTGGCTGTACAAGATAACTCAATTCGACAAAAAAATCATATACCTATCAATGTCACTGTTTTGAGATTGAGGGGCAGACAGTTGTGGTTGCTTCACATGACAGTTGTTGACTTTCTAATCATACATATTGTGTTTTGATGATAACAAATCACATGTTCATTGTAATATATTAATCTATTAAGCATTGAAATGTTTAAACATATAAATGAGGTAAACTAAGTGCAAGTAAAGCACTTATAAAAACTCAAGAACTTTAAAACTTCAACAAAATTGAAGAGCATATTAAAAATTATTTTGGCACTGTATGAGATATAATCTTTGCACAAAATCAATTAAAAAAGAAAGATAATTGTGTTAGCTTTCCAAAAAATTTTACAAAAGTAATTTTGGAGTTGTTTATGGAAAGTTATGGCCAAATTACTCAAGCATGCTGAAGTTGGACCAAAGCGCAAAGTTTTGAAAGTTTTAAAAAATAGACTAAATTGCAAAATATCAAAACTTTGACAGGATCACTGTAGCGTGCACTGTAGCTACGTTCAAGTCACTATAGTAGTACTGTAGCAATGACTAATTTTTTACCTCATTATAAATACTTTATTTAAAGCTCTTTATAATTTTGGAAAAACATCATATATTAAATTGAGAGCCTCTTTGTTCTTACACCTTCATATTAGTTCATTTTGGAGTTTAAAATATTTTGTATTTGTTTTAATTCTTGTATTGAGTTTAGTTAAGTATTTGTGGGAAACACTTTGAGAGTAGAGTGATTACTCTTTTATTATAAGGGTTCAATTATTACCTTAGAAACCAATTTGTTGTAGAGGTTTCTTGACATCTTGGAAGTCAAGTGTATTGATTCTTTGCCTTGGATTAAGACAAGCTAATAGAATCCTCAATGTGAGTAGCTAAGGTGTGGACATAGGCCGTGTAAAGTGCTGAACCACATAAATATTAAGGTGCAATTCTCTTTATCCCTCACACTTTTTATTTTTCCATTTTAGTTATCATATTATGCCTATTTATTGCAATTTATTTGTTATTAAAATTGTTTATATTTTAAATAATAGTATAAATTGTTCATATTAGTATATTAATTTTTAAATTACCCAATTTACCCCCCTCTTGGGTTGCCAATTTAGAATTTTTATTTGATATCAGAACCTCGTTCTTTAGAAAAGAACTTAACTATTTTAGAGAGATCTGTGGCAACCATTAGTGGACCTAGCATATATGAAGGCCAATCTACCACTAGACCTCTATTCTTTAAGAGAACTGACTATAACTATTAGAAAGCTAAAATGAGAATTTATCTTCAATCCATTAGTTATAATTTATGGCTAGTTGTTGAAAATGGACCTCATATTCTAACTAAAATTGATAGTGAGGGAAAATCCATCCTAAAACCTCAAAATGAGTGTGATAATGATGACAAAGAAAAACTTACCCTTAATGTCAAAGCAATGAACCAACTTCTTTGTATCATAGAAAAGAAAGAATTAAATAGAATTTCTTAATACAAATCTGCATTTGTAATTTGGCAACATTTAGAAGTTATTTATGAGGGAATAAACCAAATAAAAGAATCTAAAATTAGTCGACTCACTAGAAAATATGAATTATTCAAAAGAGAGTAATACGAAACCATTCATGAAATGTACACACGTTTCACCACTATCATTAATCAATTAAATTCTCTTAGTAAACATCACTCTATGAGTGAGCAAGTGAAAAAGATTCTTAGATTTTTACCCAATGAATAGAGAGCTAAAACAACATCCATCAAAGAAACCAACGACCTCAACACATTATCACTTGATGATCTCATTGGTAAGTTGATGGACTATGAAATTGAATTGAAGGAGGATGAAAGAGAGAAAGCATCAAAGAAAAGGAACATCACTTTCAAAACTATAATAAGCAAGGAAAATAGTGATGATGAAAGTGATGGAGAAGATGTTGTAATGTTAGCATACAAATTTAAACAATTTCTTAAATTCAAAAAGTCAAATGGAAAGAAGTTTGGCAAAGAATTGAAGAGAAAAATTAATAGATATGAAAAGAAGAACCACATCATTTGCTTTGAATGTAAGAAATCGGGACATAAAATTTATTAATATCTTTTCCTCAAGAACAAGAAAGGAAAGAAGAAAGCTATAAATGTCACATGGGATGATAATAATGGTGAATCATTAGATGAATTTCTTGAAGATTCTAAGGCAATAGGTCGTAAAAATGTTATCTTGAAAAAAGAAATGTCTCATTGAAAAATGAAGTTGAAAACCTTAAAAAGGAAAATGATATTCTTAAAGGTGAAAATCTCTCTTTAAAAGAAAAGGAAAATTCTTTGAAAATAGAAAAAGAAAATCTTGAAATATCTAAACATGCATCCAAGAGTTAAATAAGAACCCAAAAATCAATTAAATAATTTTAAAAAAAATGAAGCCATTAAAAAAAGTCATAGATTTACAAGAAATTGTCTTAAAATTCACAAATGGGTAAAAGAATTTTGAAAAATTACTTGGTTCTAAAAAATGTGTGTTTGATGAGGGAGGCATAGGATATAAGCCATTCCTAAAGCAAAAATCCTTAAAAAGTTATTTTATAAAATCAAGTTTTAAAATAGAACCTAATTCAATTTGTCATTTTTGCAATAAAAATGGTCATAAAGTTTATAATTGTCCTTTCAAAATATTTAGAGTAAACCACTTTGGGGTTCCAAAAAAAACTTTCTCTACAAACATTCAAGGACCCAAAACGATTTGGGTACCTAAAATTGATACTTGAATTTTTTTGTAAGTAACTAAAAGAAAAGGGAATAGGTAGTTTTTAAATAGTGGATGCTCAAGGCATATGACTGGAGATTCATCAAAATTCAAAAGCTTCACCAAAATCAAGAATGACAGATATTTAACATTTAAGGAAAATGCTAAAGGAAAAATTCTTGGCGTAGGTAATGTTGAAAAAGACTCAACTATACTTATTAAAAATGTATTCCTTGTTGAGAATTTGAAGCATAATTTGCTTCACATTAGTCAATTGTATGGTAAAGGTTATAAAATTATTTATGAGCGTACTTGTTGTTTGGTAATTAACATTAGTGATAATAAGACTTGGTTTATAGGAAATAGACATAATAATATTTACACCATTGATATTGAGTGTGCATCCTCACATGATAAATGTTTCTCTACATTACATGATGATTCTTGGTTATGGCATAAAATATTAGGACATGCAAGCATGTATTTTATTTTTAAAATTTCCAAAAATGATCTTGTTAGAGGTCTTACTAAATTATCTTCTGAAAAAGATAAAATTTGTGAAGCATGTCGATTTGGAAAACAAACAAAATCATCTTTTAAAAATAAAGATCATATTTTCACAACTAGACCACTTCAATTGCTTCATGTGGACTTATTTAGACCAACTAGAGTTGCTAGCCTAGGTGGCAAGCATTATGCATTTGTGATAGTAAATAATTTTATAAGATTTACATGGGTTTTATTTTTAACTAAAAAAGATGAAACTTTAAAAGCTTTTATACATTTTTACAAGAAAGTTCAAATTGAAAAAGAGTGTTCAATTTCATGCATTAGGAGTGATTATGGTAAGGAATTTGAAAACCACTCATTTATAGATTTTTGTAGTGATCATGGAATCCAACACCAATTCTCATCACCTAAAACACCTTAACAAAATAGAGTTGTTAAAATGAAAAATAAGTCTATTCAAGAAATGGCTAGGACCATGTTACATGATAATGCTTTACCACAATAGTTTTGGTCCGAAGCCGTTAATACTACTTGTTATGTATTAAATATACTATTGATCAGACCTCATTTGAATACGACTTCTTATGAGCTTTGAAAAAATAGAAAACTAAACATTGAATATTTTAAAGTCTTTGGTTGTAAATATTTTATCTTGAATAATAAGGATGATATTGGTAAATTTGATTCAAAATTCAATGTTGGAATCTTTCTTGACTACTCTATGACAAGTAAAGCGTATAGAGTTTTTAATAAAAGAACCTTAGTCATTAAGGAAACCATGCATATTATCTTTGATGAGACTAATAAATCTATTGCCAAGAATGCACAAGAAGATGAAATTGTTGAAATAGAAAATGATGTACGCAAACTTCAACTAGAAGAAAGCGAAAAGGATAAGCTCAATAATATTACCCCCAAAGAAAAAGAGGAGAATCAAGGAAAGAAAGAAGAAACTCAAGAAGAATGAGGTGATAATAATGCCCAATCACTCCATAGAGTATTGAGGTTTGCATATTCTCACCCTTTAGATAATATCATTGGTAATCCATCACATGGCATAAAAACTACATCATCACTTAGACATATTTATAATAACATGGCATTCGTATTTTAAATTGAGCCTAAGAACTTCCTTGAAGCCAAAAAAGATGAACATTGGATAATGGCAATGCAAGAGGAGTTAAGTCAATTTGAGAGAAATCAAGTTTGGATTAGTACTTAAACTATAACATTAATCTGTAATAGGCACCAAATGGGTCATTAGAAACAAAATAGATGAATCTAGAATAGTTGTTAGAAATAAAGCTAGATTAATTGCACAAAGGTATAATCAAGAAGAGGGAATTAATTTTGATGAAACTTATGCACCTATAGCTAAACTTGAATCCATTAGGTTCTTACTTATGCATGTTATAATAATTTCACTTTATATTAAATCGATGTGAAAAGTGCATTTTTAAATAGTTTCATTATGGAAGAGGTTTATGTAAAACAACCTCTTGGCTTTGAAAATGAGAAGTCTCTAGATCATGTATATAAGTTGTCTAAAGTATTATATGTTTTAAAGCAAGCGCCTAGGGCATTGTATGAATGTTTAAGCAAATTCCTTATTGAAAATGGTTTTTCAATGGAAAAAGCTGATAACACATTATTCATGAAGCATAAGAACTATGACATACGTATTGTGCAAATTTATGTTGATGATATCATTTTTAGATCCACTAATAAATCTCTATGTTAAGGAATTCTCAACTTGTATGAATAATGAATTTGAGATGAGCATGATGGGAGAAATCAATTTTTTTCTTGGACTTCAAATCAAGCAAATGAGAGATGGATCTTCATCAATCAATCCAAATACATCAAAGATCTTCTCAAAAGATATGAAATATAAAATGTAAAGAGTACGTCAACTCCAATGAACTTATCTACCAAGCTAGACAAAGATGAGAAATGAGAAGAAGTGGATATAAAAAAATATCGAGGTATGATCGGCTCTTATTTATATTTAACTGCTAGTAGACTGGACATTATGTTTATTGTATGCCTATATGCGAGATTCCAATCATGTCCTAAAATCTCACATCTAGTTGCCGTAAAAAGAATTTTTAAATATTTACTTAGCATAATAAGCCTAGGGTTATGGTACTCAAAAGGCACTCAATTTAACCTCATCAGTTATTTAGATGTTGACTTTGCCAGATGCAAAGTGGATAGTGTTAAGGTCGGTGCTTATGTGTCATCTCTCAATGTATATATACAAGTGTACATTTCCATTAAATTGCTAATACCCAATTATATGGTATTATGCAATGTAACGTTACATATATTATAGATTTGAAGGAGTTCGGATCAGATCTAAAGGAGTTTAGATAAGGTCTCATGGTTAGCCATGCTGAGAGATATAAATGCTAAATGTTAGCACAGCTAAGGGTTAGTTGGTTATAATACTCAACATATTCAAGAGTTGGAGCCTTGTCTATAATGGAACATAGACCTGAGAATATACTAGTAACTGCATAGTTACAAGAGTTATAATCGGGTGCCAGAAAATGCTACTTGCGCAAGTATGTTCTCGAATAATTGTCCCTGATCTATTTCTGCCAATGCGGGTCTGTCGGTGGATACCTTTTAATATAGATTAGCATATGTCGTACCTATAGGGTATAGATAGTCATTCCTAACCGACTGTGAGCTTGGAGCTCGTATTGACATATGGGTATCTAGTTAAGACTGGATATAAGACAGACTCATGAGGGGCCTCCGATAGATATCCTATATAAGCCGTCAACGGAGGGTTCTCTTGAGTTAAGTAGTATATGTGGTCCAAGTGCCATGGTGGGCTTGTAAGTGATCCACCATGCTTTGGTTCCATGCATGTCACAGACCTTTCATGGTGTGACCCCTGGGTGTCGCTGGGTATGGTCCGATGCTTATGGAGTTCGATGTGTATAGATATGGAATCCGTCAGCTCGTATAGGGAGTTTTATATCCAGATGCTTTGAGACTGTATCTCGAAAAGTCTTGTGGCTATAAACATAAATCCCGGGAAAGAGTTCCGCTATGGTGGAACAATATGGCAAAAGAGTTTGCACATATTGTTCAGTGAAATATATGTCTGAAGATAAGACATGGATGAACACTAGGGGATTTGACGGTGATAATTTATATCCCCGCACATCTTGGATATCATGATGGAAGGACTATACGTATGCGTTGTAATCTCAGCTTGTATGGTTCAACGCGCTGATTTGTAATATCCGTGACTTCTGCGTGGGGCATTGCTCACAGACTTGTGCAATAGTTCCATTTGACGAATCGGGTGTAGGACCGAGGGAGTCACGTGATATGGAGTGTACTCATTGTGCACTAGGACAGTATGCTAGATTAACGTGTTTAATCAAGTAATATTTAACATTACCACGGGAATGCGTGCATATCTGTATTTAAGTGTTAAATATAATAATTAGTCAATAATTATTATTTACTAATTGTATAATGACACGTGGCACATTATGGACCCTTGGTGGAGTTAACCCAAGTGTGGAATTTGGTGGAACCCACTAGAGGTAGACTTGATAACTATTCATGAGGGGCAAAATGGTCATTTCACGATATGATTATTTCATTGTTAAATAATCATTCTCTCTCATTATTATATTATATATATTAATATTTTATTTTGGGTGCCAAATAGTTGGCACCCATTATATTATTATAATATTATTATTTTATTATATATATTATTTTATTATATATATATATAAAGAGAGAGAGATGAGAAAAAGTGTGGGTGTGTGTTGGTGTGGCCGAGAGAAAGAAGAAACGGAGAAGGAGAGAGAAAAGAAAGAAGAGAAAAGAAAAGAAGAAGAAAAAGAAAAAAAAGAATAGCAAAAAATGAAATTGTTTCATTTTCCTCTATGGTGTCTTTGAAGCAATTGAGAATTGCTTCAGTCTCCATTTCTTATCCTTTTGGAGAAAACGATAAAAACACACACCGGCCATTTTGGAGATTAAGAGTTAATCTCGTGCTGAATATAAGGTTGCTGTTCTAGCTCACTAAGCCCACAATGTTTGTGACTGGAACTGGCCTAGAAAAATATGTGTATAACGTTACACGTTAAGGTGAGTTCTCAACCTTTCTAATATATTAATGTGATTAATATATTTATTTATTATGTTTATTGTATTTTTCACTCTTCCGCCGCGTAAAAATTCGTATATGATACGCATAATAGGCAATAGACACAATTGCACATGCATATACCCACATGTATTAGATCCCCTGTCAACAGATAGAAAGAGCACAAGTGGAATTTGTCATTTATTAGGTCATTCACTTGTCTCATGGGCTAGTAAAAAATAAAATTCAGTAGCTACGTCAACTTGCGAGGCCGAATATATTGTCGCTGGTAGTTGTTGTGCTCAAACACTTTGGATAAGACAAACCCTTAGGAACTTTGATGTTGAAATAGGAAATACTTCTATTATGTATGACAAACTTGTTTAAAAATCCTATTCAACACTCATTAACTAAACACATTGAAATTAGGCATCATTTTTTTGAGGGATCATGTCCAAAAAGTTGATATTACTTTGCAATTTATACCCACGGATGACTGACTTGTTGACATTTTCACAAAACCTTCAAATGAAGACAAGTTTTGCAAAATTAGATGAGAACTTGGTATGATGGAATCTCCATATTAGGAACATTTTGCATAATTAATTGTTTAATTAAATTTCTTTCTAAAGCAAATTGTTGACTTCATACATGTCATATTTTCATACTTATTATATTTTAGATAAATTTATTTTAAATTGTTTGATATACATTTGGTTGTCATAGGAGGAGCTATATCTTCTAATCATTTTGGGTATATCATTACATCTTTAATTTTTTAAGGTAGAGATTTGTCTATGTTATATTTAGGGGGAGTATAACAAGCTTATAGTTTGTGAAAGATATTTTTGCTTGTACCTATTGAAAACATTAGATGCACTGTTTTGATGAGATAATATACATTGAAATATTTTTTTTAAAACAAAGAGAAATACTCATTGTTTATTTTTTAAATTGTATTGAACGTCATAAATGCACCAATATTGTTAAAAGGGAATTATTTTTTAATGCCTTTTGTTGATGACAAAAGAGGGAGAATTGTATTTTGATAATTTTGATGTGCATATTCGATGCTTCTTGTACTAAATTTATTGAGATTTTTTTTGAAGCTCTACATACACAAAGGAGAGTTATTTCATTTTGAAATTAGTCTCTCTAAAAATCTCCATTAAAGTTATCAAAATATATGAGTTATTTGTCATCATTAAAAAGGGGGAGATTGTTGACTTTCTAGTCATACATATTGTGTTTTGATGATAACAAATCCCATGTTCATTGTAATATAATCTATTAAGAATTAAAAGGTTTAAATACATAAGTGAGGCAAACTAAGTGCAAGTAAAGTACTCATAGAAACTCAAGAACTTCAAAACTTCAACAAAACAGAAAGGCATATTAGAAATTATTCTTGCACTACATGAGATAGAATATTTGCACAAAATTGATTAAAAAAGAAAAATAATTGTGTTAGCTTTCAAAAGAATTTTGCGGAAGTGAATCTGGAGTTGTTTACGAAAAGCTATGGCCAAATCATTCAAGCATGCTGAAGTTAGACTAAAGCGTAAAGTTTTGAAAGTTTCAAAAAATGGACTAAAATGCAAATGATCAAAACTTTGGCAGGATTGCTGCCCTATTGTAAACAAGTACACTTTATATTATAGGACTCCCTAGGTCCACGCTCGATTAGTCAAATGAAACTATTCTATAAGTCTGTGATCGATGCCTCATGCACAAGTCACAGATATTATAAATTAACACGTTAGATCATACAAGCTGAGGTCATAACGCATAAGTATAATCCTTTCATCATCTATATCTTAGATATACGGACATATAAATTTACACCGTCAAATCGGCATATGCTCATCTATGAACTTATCTTTAAATTTGTATTTTCAAGAACAATAAATGCAAACACTTTTAATATATTATTCAACCTTTTGAGAAACACCTTTCGCGGGTTAGTACTCGTAGCCATAAGATTTTCTGAAATATAGTTTCAGAGTATCTGGATATATTACTTCCTTATGAGAGCTGGCAGATCCTATATCTATACACACTGAACTCTATAAGCATCGGATCATACCCAACGACATTCATCGGTTACACCATGAAAGGTCTGTGATATGCGTGGAACCAAAGTATAGTAGATTACTTATAAGCCCATTATGGCACTCAGGTCAAAGTACCACGTATACTACTTAACTTGGAGGACTTACCACTGACGGCTTCATATGATGTTTATTGGTGTCCTCCTGAGTTTATTCAGTATTCAGTCATGATTGAATACCTGTATGTATATATGAGCTTCCGGTAAGCCCATGGTTGACTAAGAACAACCATTTATATCATATAGATATAGCATAAACTGATCTTTATTAAAGCAGATCCACCGACAAACCTGCATCGGTAAAGCAGATCAGGAATATAGTGTTTGAGGATACTTGCATAATGATATCTCCTAGCACCTATTGCAACTCCTTGCAACTATTTCATTACTAGTATATCCTCAGGTCTTTGTCCCATTACAGATAAGAATGATCTCGCTGACTCTTATAACTTGCTAACTTTTAATAGTGCTAACTGTTAGCATTTATAACTCTCAGCTCTACTAATTCTTAGCACTGGTCTAAACTCTTTTAGACCAGGTTTAAACTCTTTCAGATCATACAATATCTACAATGTAACAAGTATTGTACCATGTATTTATATTATATTAACGATTATACGAAATGTTTACTGTATAAATATTAAATAATTTAATATTCATATAGTATTGAAATGGCACGTAAGCACCAGCTCCAATAATATGTCACTTTGACTAGGTCAAGATAAGGTTATAGTTATATAAGTATTTAATCGAACATAATATACCCCACTGTCATGGAAAGCTGATTAAGTTAGATGTTGGTTTTGTTATTTGGCGCTTAATAAAAAACAAGCTTATTAAAAACTCAAGTTAAACACTTAAATGACGACTAAATTTAGATAACTAGGACAACATATGCTTTGCAAAAGAGAATTCATTATATCCTTTGAATCATACAAAATGTACATTTTCAGTGAGTAAGGAAAATGAGTGAATTGATTCTATACTTCCTCATTGAGCAAGTTCTTTTAAGATTATAATTAACCTCAACTAATATCCTTTTATCACCATCAACTATATTTTGAAATAAAGACCACCTTAGTGTATTTTCTATAACTATGGTAATATTTGATCTATGAAACATGATTAAGAAAGCAATTAATTTGGAATCACAAAATATGAGTTGAATGGAACGATTTGTTTTCTTTCATTTGACTTATATATTCAACGATCGACTAGTTGTAAAATTAATAGGAGGATGAATACAATTGTGAATACATAGAGTGCAAGAAGTCAAGCATAACCGCTATTGAGGAATTAAGTATACTTAAGCTAATGTAACAAAATCAAATTTTAGATACAAAATGAACATAATAATTAATAAATCTCTTGTACATGGTTGCATTTGAGATTTCTTATTTTTTTCATAGCTCTTATTTATATGATATTTGGTTACTAATCACATGTTGTATTTTCCTTTATGAGTACTCTATTAAAAATTTAGGGCCCGATACTCTCATTACTTTGTTTACATTGTCATCCTATCATGTGTGGGTGATAGATGTTAGTTTTTTAGGCGAGTCACCCACAATGGGTTGACTCGGCCCAAAGTTTAGATAAAAGAAAGCTGTATTTAAGATTTCTTGTTTTTTCATAGCTTCTGATCACATGATATTTGTTCATGGGTCACACGTTGCATTTGCATATATAAGGACTCTGTCAAAAGTTTAGGACCATATACTCTTATTACTTTGTTTACACTGTCATCCTATCATGTGCCAGTGGTAGATATTGGTATTTTTGGTGAGTCACCTATGATGGGTTGACCCGACCCAAATATTTAAATAAAAGAAACTTCTTTTGAATTTAAATTATTTTTAAATTCAAATGCTTTTATCTTTAAATTAGTCATATTTGAATTAAAATAATATATCCATAAGTGTTTGAATTCAAAAACTTGATGGACAATATTTTTATATTTATCTCCTTTTTCTTTGCCCACTATAAATAAGACATACCCCATGTTTATAAAGTCTACATGAATGGGAACATTGTGTGAAAAACTATTTTTTGAAAATTGCAAAGTGTATGAAAAAAAAAAGAACTTGAGTATGTGGTGGAAAACAAAGAAAAAGATAATGTGAAAAACAGAGTGAGTGTGTGTTTTTCCAAAAAATATAGAGAATAAAATCTAAAAACACATATGTTCTTGCTGTTTTCGGGGATCTAATATATGTGGGTGTATGCATGTGCAATTGTGTCTATTGTCTAAAATACGTATCAAATACGAATTTAACGCGGCGGAAGCATAAATTATACAATAAACACAATAAATAAAATATATTAATCACATTAACATATTGGTATGGTAGAGAACTCACCTTAACGTGTAACGTTATTTACGTATTTCCTCGGAGTCCGCATGGAGACCAACTCGCGGGCAGTTTTAGTCACCAACTCGGTGGGCTTGGTGAGCTAGAACAGCAGCCCCATATTCAGCATGGGATTAACTCTTAATCCCCAAAATGGCCGGGTGTATATTTTTCATCATTTTCTCCAAAAGGATAAGAAATAGAGAATTTGAAGTAATTCACAATTGCTCCAATCGGAACCATAGAGAAAAATGAAACAATTTCATTTTTTCCTATTTGTTTTTTCTTTTCTTCTTCTTTTCTTTTCACCTCTTTCTTCTTTCTTCATTTCTCTATTTCTCCATTTGCTTCTCTCGGGCACCAGCACACTCTTCTCTTCTCTTTTCTCTCTCTCTCTCTATCTCTTTATATATATATAAAATAAAATATTAATATAAAATATTATATAATATAAATAATAATATAATATATAATATATTATATAATAAGAGAGATATTTTGATTATTTAACCATTAAATATTAAAATGTGAAATGACCATTTTACCCCTTATAAATAGTTACCAAGCATATCCCTTAGTGGGTCTCACCAAATCCCACACTTGAGTAAACTCAACTTAGGGCCCACAATGCACCACGTGTCATTATACAATCAGTAAATAATAATTATTGACTAATTATTGTATTTAACACTTAAATACAGACACACACGTATTCTTGTGGTAGTGCTGAATATTGTTGGATTAAATAATTTAATCGGCATGCTGCTTCAATGCACAACGAGTACACTCCATATCACGGGACTCCCTAGGTCCGCTTGATTCGTCAAATAGAACTATTTCATGAGTCCGTGAGCAATGCCTCATGCACACGTCACGGATATACAAATCAGCGCGTTGAACTATACAAGCTGAGGTTACAACGCATACGTATAGTCCTTCCATCATGATATCCAAGATGTGCGGGGATATAGATTATCACCGTCAAATCTCCTAGTGCTCATCCATGTCTTATCTCCAGACTTGTATCTCACTGAACAATTATGCAAACTCCTTTGCCATGTTGTTCTACCCTGACAGAACTCTTTCCCGGGATTAATGCTTGTGGCCACAAGACTTTTCAAGATACAGTCTCGAAGTATCTGGATATCAAACTCCCTATGCGAGCTAACGGATCCCATATCTGTACACACTGGACTCCATAAGCATCAGACCATACCCAGCGACACCTAGTGATCACACCATGAAAGGTCTGTGACATGCATGGAACCAAAGTATGGTGAATCACTTACAAGTCCACTGTGGCACTTAGGTCAAAGGACCACGTATACTACTCAACTCAAAATGACCCTCCGTTGGCGGCTTACATAGGGTGTCTATCGGAGGCCCTCGTGAGTCTGTCCCACATCCAGTCCTAACTGGATACCATATGTTAATACGACCTCCAAGCTCATGGTCGGCTAGGAACAACCATCTATACCCTATACGTACGACATATGCTGATCTATATATAAAAGTATCCACCACAGACCCATATCGGCAGAAATAGATTAAGGACAATAATTCGAGAACATACTTGCGTAACTGATAGGGACAATAATTCGAGAACATACTTGCGTAACTGATATGCTTCAAATCATAAGTATTTAACTATTTAATTGTGTTTTCTGATCATAAACAGATGCATGATGGAAAATGTGACGTATAGGAATAAACGGGAGGCAAATCGAACGTCAAATGAAGAAGTTACGCTCAAAATACGAAAGTAGTGTAGCAGCAGGTGGCTGGGCGCCGCAGCGCCCAGAATAGTGAGTGAGCACCGCGACGCTCAGCACCCAGCGCCGTGGCGCTCTTCAAAGAAATTGCGGAGACCTGTGCTCATATCTAGCACCGTGGCGCTGAGACCTCAGCACCGCGGCGCCTATGCGGGAGATTTAAATACCTTTCCTCAATTGTGATTTGGGGTTAGCTTGGTGCCTAGGGTTTCTCATAGCAACAAAAACACTCTTTTGAGGCAAAAATAGAGAGACTTAGCAAGGAGAATAACATAAGAAACAAACACACATTCAAGCTAAGAGATCAAGGTGAAGTTATTGAAGATTGAAGATTGGGGAATCAACTCTTGAGCAATCAAGACAAGAGGAAGAAGAACAACTCAGGGCATCACTTGTTTTGTTTTATTCCTTACTTTTAAGAGATGATTTCGTTCATTATATTTTCATACTTTTGCTTTGATATTCTTGTTTTGAACATGAGCTAATTTATTTTGATCTAGGGTTAGACGTTATTGAACCTAGTATGTAATTGATTCTTTTAATCTCTTAGTTATGAACTTTTATTCTTTAATTGATTCAATCTATTTATGTTTAATGCTTTCATTATACTTGATCGCTATTTTGACTGTTTAGGAACCATGATAACTTTAACGAAAGGAATCATATGTTTAGCCTATGGTAAATTGATACATGATCATAGGGTAACATCTATGAGTTCCATCTAGGATAGACATATACCTAGGTGGCATGCATGGTTTGATTAGACTTAGTCTTAATGAGTTGCATCTTATTTGGATTATTATAGACATATAGGTAATTGTTAGGGTGTGATATTATCATTCGACTGTCGATAGAAGCTTATTATGAAATTAGTGTCTAGCCAATCAATTGATAAAAAAGAAAATAACTAAGGGGTTAAAAGGTGCAGTGAACTACTAGGGGATGCGTCGATACCCTAGATTACCTATCAATTTAGTGAATTTTATCTCTAAGTACTTGCGATATTTTAATTAGGTTTAATTTGATAGCAATAATTTAGTTAGTTAAACTCCATCCTTGAAGCTAGTCAGGATAAAGGTAAAGTATAGTAATTTTAGTATTCAATTGAAGAAAATAGAAACAATAGTCTCTGGGGATCGATAATCTGGACGTAATCCTATATTACTTGACACAAAAAGTGTGCACTTGCGCTAGGTCATTAAATTAGACATCAGTAACTAGCATTTCTTAGCACCCGATTGCAACTCTTGCAACTATGCAGTTACTAGTATATTTCCAGGTCTATGTCCCATTACAGACAAGGCTCTAACTCTTAGATCTGCTGAGTATTATAACTAGTTAACACTTAATTGTACTAACATTTAGCATTTATATCTCTCAGCGTGACTAACTATGAGCCCTTATCTAAACTCCTTTAGATCTGATCTGCACTCTTTCAGATCGTACAATGTCTGTAATGTTACATGCATAGTACCATATAAATTGGTATTAGCGATTTAATGGGAATGTACACTTGTATAAATACACAAGTATATGTACATTCAGGGATGGCACGTAAGCACCGACCCTAACACTTGCAATGGAATTAGAAAAAGTTTATCATTCTCTAAAGCTACTGCATCAACATCCCATATGTTATTAATGTTTTTTTATTAGTTTGTGACAAGGGTCATAGTAAGAATAAAAGTAGCAATCAGGTACCATCATCCATAGTGATTTATCTGCCTATTTAACAATACCATCAAAATGGCAACTCTTGCAGACTCATTGGAAGTGCAACTAATAAACGTCAATATAGTAGAGATAAATCATGATGATTAAACATTTTATATTGTGTGAAAGATTGGACCATGACTTTCTTTCACAATCTTATTCATTGCCTAGAGGCTACTTTTGTCGTCATTGCAAAATTAAATGCATTCTCTCTTGCAAACTCAACATTAGAAGGGATAAGATTTTGTATAAGTTACTTGACTGACAATTTTTTTATCTGATATTTAACAACAATAAAGCCTTAGCAAATTAATTATAACTAATTTTAATATAGTATTGTTTGGGGCTAAATTTGGTCTAGGCTTACCCCAAACAAGTAGAGGGTTATTGAGCAATGAAAAATCTAATTAGTTATGCCAAGAGTTAGGTTTGGACCTTGAATTTGATGATGTTCAAAATAGGATTAAATAGAGATTGTGTAAAGGATTGATTGCGAGCTGGGTTACTTTAAGGGTGGCCGGTTACGACCCTCTAACATTTAAGTAAGACAACAGTTCAATAGTGGATATTCTCTAGGGTTTTTTTCCTTAGCGAGAATTTTCTTACTAGAGTTGGTTTGCTTTGTTTGAATTATTTTGTCTTACTTGAATTTAAAAGTGGAGTTAATTCCTTGCATGTGGAAAGAGCTAACATAAAGAATGCCCCTCAACAATGACATGTGGCATTATTTAATTAACGACTTGTTTCTTTCATAATGGGTAATTTAGAGAAATAATTTAAATGGGGCTATTAGTAATTCTGCCATTTTAAGGTTTAGTGTACTAGGTATCCTCATATTAGATACTTTTAGATTGACCAGCTTTGTTTAGGTGAGTTGTGGGTATTGAGTTAGTTGCGGCTACTATCTCTTTGAGTTCAGTAGATTCAGTGGTGGATTATCCTAACAACTCCATGTAATCCTTATTCTTATATTAGTAGGGGAAAAGAACTTGGCTCATCATGACATGAAGACTTGACATTAGCTCTTTTGAGATTTTTCACCTTAGACCTTATCCTTAGGCCTAGTCCTCAGATAATATGGCTTTTAGTTGGACAATTAGTGGTGCCTAATAGTGACGTGGTAGGCAATTATACTCTATTGATGTGTACAATAATTAGTGGGCCTAATAATGATGTGGCGTGTGTCTTGGTGCAATGATGCATTCCGTAGTAGTGGGACAGAGTTCTAATGTGCATCCTTGTGCGAGTCGTACCCAAAGGCCATCTTGGACCAAGTTATAGAGGCTTATAGATTAGAACCAGCACTGAGCTTGTTAAGGTGGTCTAGCTTGGAGTGGACTACTCATTAGGGAGATTGAATCAAAGGGCTCAACTAGGCTTTTGTGTGTGGCGCAAGTGTCACCTAGTTTTTTTCCCCAACATCAACCCCCTAGTTCCTAGTGTTAAGGTGAGTAGACAATATGAAATACATTTTTCTAGTGACACGTGTTAAGCTTCCATTAGCACTTTCTTATTTTTCCTTCTTTTTCTCTTTATCTTTTTTAGTTTTGTTTTTTATAATTACTTTGGTGGGAAAAGGTTCTCATTTTCTCCTATTTTAAAGGACCAACTAAGTGAGTTCTTGCCCTTTCATGTAGCAAGCAGGGACTTTGAAGTCATTTCGCCCCGCCCCACTCAATAAGTAGGGGGTCTGACACGGTCCTAACATGTTTGAACCTGGTGTACACTATTTATGCTCAAAATATAATGCGATTATCGTAATATAAATTGAGATGTCGATCCCACAAAACAGCTTTCGGAAAAATAGGTTTGCGAAATAAAAATATTAAAACAGCAACAAATAAGAAGATTGAATGTGAGATTGATATCGAGAAGATAAAATTAAATATAAATTAAGAAAGAAAATTATAAAGATGTGAGCAAGACTTCAAGAATTACTAATGTGCTTCATAAATCTATTCTATACTTTGATTCAATATTGATAACTCAATTGAAAGCTTCACATCCCAAACAGTCAATCGGAAGATATGTATAATATGACACATTTAATAATAAATGTATTTGACATGTGATAAGGCGTAATTGTATAAACTATTTTATCTTCCTAACTTGATATTTGTTCAATTTATCTCAATAATTGGGCTATTTATGCGTATTAATGTTGTTTTATAGGTTGAAGCATTATCGGAGCAAAAATACCAGAAAACGGACGCAAATCGGAGCATTAGAGATAAAAATACGAATGGAGGCACTGTTTGCTACAGTAACACTATAGCTACAGTACTGATACAGTACCACTGTAGCAACAGTGCAGCGCCGCAGCGCTGGATTTCAGCGCCGCGGCGCCGATTGCAGAAACTGAGCGCCGCAGCGCCAAATCGCAGCGCCGCGGCGCCGGGACCTGGGCAACAAGTTTTGACAGGTTCCTGAAAATCAGGAAACCCAAAAGCAACCCAAAATGCGCCCTAATTCCGTGCTCTTACCTATTTAATTGCTCAAAACTTACATTTTGGGGGAGGACTCCAGCTGGGACAGCAGCTGGAAACACAAAGAAACACCTAACTTCTAAGTTTGAAGAAATCAAAGAGGAGGGAAGCAAGCTTCAACAACAAAGGCATTTGACAGGGATGTCTTCTTTGCTTTGATTCTTTACTTGTTGTAAGATGTTTAGTTTACATGTATTGATGGAATTAGCTTCAAGATTGTGTAGTTTAATGATGAGCTAATTTCGTTCATCTAGGATTACATCCTTGAACTCATTATGTGATTGATTTAGTTCTCTCTTTTATGGTATTAATTCAGCTTTTGATGTATTCATTGTGCTTGTGCTTAATGCTATTTGATTACTTGGCCAGTGGTTAAATTGATCTAGAAATGCTTAAATAAACTTGACAAAGGCATTTAGGTATTTAGTCTTAAGCATATTGATGCATGATCATAGTGTAGTACACTTGAGTTTCATATGAGATAGACATATACTCATAAGGCATGTATGGCTCATGAAACTTGTGCTTAATGAATTTTGTTCAATTTATTTATCATAGACATATAGATATTTGATTGGATGGAATAGATTCACTTGACCTGCAAAAGAGGCTTGTGATGTGTTGAGTGTTTTGGTCAATATATCAAGTTGAGAACCAATAAACATCAAAGAGATTCTGCTGAATTTATTTGCATAATGGGGGATAGTTTGTAATCCTAGGATTTCTCATATTGAATATAATTTGTTGGTAATTTAGTTTATCACTTAGCATAATTAAGTTGTTCTTTTACTTGAGTAGTTTAATCATCATACATTAAATCATTTTCTGGATAATAGTAGAAAGACACCATTTCGGTACTTAAACTAGAAAAGATAAATCATTCTCTGTGGGATCGACACTCTACTTATCATATATTACTTGTTGCGATAACGTGCACTTGCGCTAATTTGTGTTATAGAAAATACACAACAACATGACTAAACTGTTTGTAAACATTATTACAAACCATGTTTATCTATACAAGTTATCTAAGATTGACAACATATCATTTTGATAATATTACAATAAAAGATTAACTTGTAAAATGATATAATTAGTAATAATTATAATTCTACAAGAATCGTATAAAGAAAGCATGATTAAAAATATATAAAACACGAGAATTATAGCATTTGGATTATAGAAAAGTAATAGATAAGAGTTTAGATACAAACAAACTTACAACATTTTAGCTTTTAACAAAGAATTAAAGTATAGAAGTAGATTTGTTGCACATAGAAGTTCATCTCTAGTCTATCCAAGAACTTTAGCCTAACTTATAATTCATTCTTATAAATATTAAAGAAAAGTATTTAAGAGAATTGTAAGACATGAAAAACGTCCATTAGCCTCCTATGGGTGTCCTTATATAGGCAATGAATGAGAAAATAGTTAGTGTGACATCAATCTTCAATAATTTCGACCATCAAATTCTTCACTTAATTGCAGCATCTTTTTGATAATGTAGATGATCAACATAGCCTTTATGGTAAACATGAATGTTGTACCATTTCGTCTCTTATTTCTTCAGCCACTGAGTTCATGCAATTTGGATTAGTATCCAATGAGATATGGACAAAATAACCAAAGATACATCAGATTTTGTCCAACAATCATTTTACCAATTTATAACACAATTTGGTCTATGATAATGACTGCTTTGGAATTTTCTATCAATATAATAGTTGTAGATAATTGATTCAGCATTTCCCAGGGTCATTGGGTAGAAGTTGTAATTCAGTTCTGTTGTATCCTAATTTTGGCCCATTAAATGTTAGATTTGGCATTTTGATTGTTATTTAAGTTTATATAAGATTAAGTTATATTACTCCAAGTTTAAGAATTTTTTTATTTCAAAATCTACATTGGGAGTTATGTCAATTTTTCTAAACCTGTGCAAATAGCATTTATTGATCACAGTTTAAGGACCACACTTTATTTCAAGTTTAAAAATACAAAAGTACTAAAATTAGTGATATTTTAAATATTAAATAGTGACTGAATCTCTTAATAAATATGCATTTAAATATGCTTATCACAACCCTTAACTAACTTATTGCTACTTTTTAGCAATTCAAACGTAAATAGAACATGTAAAATTACCTAAGTATTTCAAATAAAAAGCCAATTTAAGATCACTATTGCTATTACGGTTTTTCAATCATAACTTCCAAAATTATGTGTTTAAACTAAACCATAACCTTCTTACTACAAACCAAAAAACATATAGCCTTGAGAATTTCTTTAAGTAAAAGCTCTATACGAACAGTCAGTCCTCTCCATTGCTCTAGGCTAAGGCTGGCAAATCAAACAACTTTATGTTCTTCACTTGCGAGATTCATGAAAATAAATGAGGTGTGCGCGGCAGACGGGCGGGAATAACAAGTCCTGTATTTTACATATCCATACGATTGAGTCCTTGGGTTTCTAAAATAGTGTAAAAAGAAGTGCTTCGAATCATTGCTATTTGACCCGGACCTATTCTAAAAAAGTCGAGGCATTTCGAATTGTTTGTTGACACGGATAAAGTCAGGGAAAACCTCTCAACTCCATATCCTTATAAATGTATGATTATTTAAAAAGTTATGATTTCTCTCATGGAGTTGGAAAATAGTTACCCATTCAAGAAAAAGTCAATTTTAAGGACAGACATATAAATTAACATTGATCCAAAGATAGAAAAATCAATCGTTTAGAAACCAATCATTCTTGACACAAATCAACTTTAGGACTTCAATTGTCTTGTGAGAATAATACAAATATAGCTTGGTGAGAAAACTGCATTACAAAATATTTATTTTCTAAAATTGGATAAAAACTTTATTAAACCGAATTGATTCTATTTTTCTTTTTTGTATTATACTTTTCAATTTTTTTGTATTATTTGTTTTTTAAAGAATACAAGGAAGCATTACAAAATAAAAAATAGTTCCTCACCAAAATAAATTACACACAATTTGAAATTTTACTTTAATTAGTCTTTCAGCCATGCAACAAACTTATTCCTTAATTCAAATAATATCATTTTAAACAAATATTAACCAATGCAAAATATCAATGAAAGTTCATAAGTTGTTTTCTCAACCTTTTCACTTACTCACAAAAGATATGTGAGACTAAAAAAATATATACTTAAACATGAAAATTCTTTTGGCTATATACGTTGAATCATCCATCTTACCACAAGACTTGGCATTATGCTCAAACATATTTCAAAAGTCATTCTTTAGTAACCTAAATAGAAACAGTGACTAAAATCAAATAATTTTAAAATCATATCTAGGTGGAAAAATAAATTCCTTTATACAAGAATTACTAAGTCTACATGCAATAAACAACAATGCATGAAATATAAAATAAAATAACAACAAGTTAGTTAAAATGTGTTTTAAAATTTTTAAAAAAATTCTTACTCTTCCATTCTTAATCTAATTGACCTAGAATGCATCGTAAGAGTTCAAAAATGAACTCTTTACTCTGCCATTTTAATCAAATAGGTATGTCAGACCTCATCATAATTTTTTTTTGAAATGCAAAATGCAACTTATGTCTATTATCCTCTCCCCCTAAACCAAATTAAAACATTGTCCTCAATATTTAAATAGAAAGAGATAAAGTATATGAGACATTACTTGAAACATCAGTTATTCAAAATAAACAAACTTGAGAGATACTTAAGTAAATATAAACTAAAATGATGATGCTAATAAATTAAAAAGCAAGAAAAATTTACAAACGAAGTGTTAGATCCAATTTTTGCTTTTATGGCCCACTGACCAATCTATCTGAGCTATTGTTGAGTCAAGTTTGTAGGTAACCGCCTGTAATTTATCAATAAGTTCATCCACATTGGTAGTAGAAATAAGGATCTGTCACGCCAAATGTGAAATAAAATTCTGTTCCATAGCTTGATCAAGAAAATAGAGTAAGCAATCAAAATAGTTATTGACATTCAACAAACTTATAGGTTTCCGGTAGATATTCTGCTGGGTCCAAGAGGCAAGTTGAAAATTTTCTTCTAAAGTACCAAGATCACTTGGTAAAGCAATAAAAGCATCTATATAGTAAAGCATTCTAGCTATACATTCATGCATGGATGAGACTCATAATTCTTCCCCTATTATTTTCCTAGTAAGGTTCCCTATGGCTAAAGCTATAGGAATAATACCTAAAACTTAACATCCTCCTAAATGTGCAACTGTTGACACATACCCCATTAACCCAAGACTACCCCCTCTATATTTCAAATGGATTTTTCTTACAGTTAATACTTTTCTTAGATTATTTGCTGCCTCTACAAACACTTTATTTTTCCCAAGACTGGATCCACAAGATACACATATATTTAAGAATGGTCGAAGTGAGGTTCCCTTTATATTTGCACTCACCTTTATCTTAATATATGAAAAAGAAAAAAATGAGGTGCTTTATTTATAGAGTACCAAATGATAACATCGATTTTGGTAACCCGATAATTTATTAAAAGGGATATAAAAATAAAATACAAAAATTCAAAGATAACGACGCACATGCATTATTCAACCAAAAGATTTGAATTTAAAATATCTATATGAGTAGCCTTACTATTTATAAAAGAAGTTTAAAATTAAGATGTATACGTATGTATAAGTAGTTGTAATTGTGGCTCACATCTTCCTTTAGTTTTACATCCAGTAACGGTGTAAACGCCCTCTATGGGTCGGGCATAGACTTTTTATCCAATTTTCTTATAAATTGACAAATAAGGTCCTTTATATTAGGGTTGGTGCTTATGTGCCATCCTTGAATGTACATATACTTATTATTTATATAAGTGTACATTCCCATCAAATCGCTAATGCCTATTTATATGGTACCATACAATATAACATTACAGACATTGTATGAAGAAGTTCAGATCTGATTTAAAGGAGTTTAGATGAGGGTCCACAGTTAGCCTCACTAAGAGATATAAATGCTAAATGTTAGCATAGCTAATTATTAGCTGGTTATAATACTCAGCAAAGATCTAAGAGTTGGAGCCTTGTCTGTAATGGGACATAGACCCAGAAATATACTAGTAACTGCATAGTTGCAAGAGTTGCAATCAGGTGCTAGGAAAGGTCACTTACGTAAATATGTTCTCGAATATTATCCCTGATCTATTTCTACCGATGCGAGTTTGTTGGTGGATACCTTTATATAGATCAGCATATGTCGTACTTATAGGGTATAGATAGTTGTTCCTAGCAGACCGTGAGATTGGAGCTCGTATTGACATATGGGTATCTAGTTAGGACTGGATATGGGATGGACTCACGAGAACCTCTGATAGACAACCTATGTAAGCTGTCAACGGAGGGTCCTCTCGAGTAGAGTAGTATACGTGGTCCTTTGACCTGAATACCATTGTGGGCTTATAAGTAATCCACCATACTTTGGTTCCAAGCATGTCACAGACCTTTCATGGTGTGACCGCTAGGTGTCGCTGGGTGTGGTCCAATGCTTATGAAGTCTAGTATGTACAGATATGGGATCCGTCAGCTTGCATAAGGAGTTAGATATCCAGATGCTTCAAGATTGTATCTTAGAAAGTCTTGTGGCCATAAGCATTTATCCCGGGAAAGAGTTTCCACCAAGGTGGAACAATATGACAAAAGAGTTTGCGCATATTATTTAGTGAAATACAAGTCTAGGATATGGTATGAATGAGTACATAGGGATTTGACGGTGATAATGTATATCCCTGTACATCTAGGATATCATGATGGAAGAACTATACGTATGTGTTGTGACTTCAGTTTGGATGGTCGATGCGCTAATTTGTATTTTTGCGACGTATATGTAAGGCAATGTTCACGGACTTGTGGAATAGTTCCATTTGATGAATCGGGCATGAACTTAGGGAGTCCTGCAATATGGAGTGTACTCGTTAAGCATTGGGGCAACGTACCAGATTGAATTGTTCAGTCTAGTAATATCTAGCATTACCACGGGAATGTACACGTGTCTATATTTAAGTGTTAAATACAATAATTAGTTAACAATTGTTGTTTACTAATTGTATCATGACACGTGACTCATTATGGACCCTCGGTTGAGTTTACTCAAGTGTGAATATAGTAGGACCCACTAGAGAGTAAACTTGGTAACTATTCATGAGAGGTGAATTGGAAATTTTACATATTGATTACTTAATTGTTAAATAATCAAAATATCTCATTATAATATATTATAATATTATTTAATTTAATAATATTATTTTATGCTTAGTTGTAAAGCATATATGATTATTATATTATTTTTTAATATAATAATATTATTTTCTAAACATTGTGGGTAAGTTTAGTGTTTTAATATTATTTTATTTATGTTTCATATATATATATATATATATTGAGATGTTAAGTGTGTAAACCATAGAAAGCAATTTAGAATTGCTTTGCTTTTATTGCTTTGAAATTAAAGTAATTGTTGATTTTGGTTTCAAAGAGGTGGCCGGCCATGTGAGAAGAAAAGGATAAAAAAATTGTTTCTTTTTCTTAAATTTCAAGTGTTGCAATTATAATTTATAATCTTATTTTATTAGCCTAGCCGTTAAATAGCAATATAAGCTATTGTTTTATTAATCAAGTGTTGATCAGTGGTAAACACATAGCTTAAGGTTTAAGTATTAAACCTACTGCTAGATTAAGAGCTGCTATTCTAGCTTACCAAGCTCACTGAGTTGGTGACTAGAACTGTCAACGAGTTGGTCTCCAAACAGACTTCTAGAATACACGTGTAAAATATTACACATTTCAGTGATTTCTCAACCTTTCAAATATATTAATATGATTAATATATTATTTTAATTATTCTACTGCTTTAAATATGTATGAGATACATATTTTATACAATGAATACTATTGCACATGCATACACTCAACTACAAAAGATCCCCAACGCTTTAGAGTAAGATTCCCAAGACTATACCATTGATGTTCATGTTTGAATTTGTTCTATAAATTGAGAAGTTCATATTGCACGAGCCCATAAGGATGAGTGTCAAGAGTCACTAGGATATCATCCAAAGACTCTTTACTCAGTTCATCCTTAATGAACTGAATTTTATCTTCTCAATTTCTAAATACAAATCCTAAAGAATAACAACTCCAATTGCAATTCCATTGAGCATATTTATGACAAACTTGTAACCTTTTGGCTCTTTGCCTTTTGGCATAAGAGCTTTTTCTAAGACCAGGCATAAAAGAAACAAAATCATTTGTATACTCACCAGATAATCGAACATGGGCTTTAATTAACCATCGAATATCCATAGGTATATTCTTCAACATTAATAGCCTTATTCTTTTAAACCGTGCTTTGTAAATCTTAAGTAGAGCATTTTGTGGCAATGAAGGAAAGTAATTTTGAAAGTTGGCAAAAATGCTATCCATTTTGAAAGAAATGAGAAAAAAGAGAAGTAATGATTTCACAATTTGTTTGGGTGATAGTTTTTAGGGAATTGAAAAACCAAATTTAATAGTCACGGAGTACCGTATCTGCCACTTGTCAGGGAAATAAAATCACAACTGAAGAGAAAAGAAAAAGAAAAAGAAAATAATATAATACTAAAGAAAATAAGAGCAAAAATAAAAGTCAAAACATAAAATATGGACAAAATGTAAAATATTGTTTAGAGAGATTAAAGGTGATCAAGGATAATAGACAAGATCCATAAGAGGGATCTTGTCTAGGCACATAAAGTGATCTACCTTTCCCACATAGCTTTTCAATCGTTGTTCATACACTTTGAAAATTCACCCATCATTGGGGTCCTCAATTTCGACAACACCATTGGAAAAAACGTGCTTTACCACAAATTGACCAGTCCATCGAAATCTTAACTTTTTAGGGTGTAAATGCAATCAAGAATCATAAAGATAAATCGTTGATTTAGCTCGATGTGTACCCTTGAGATCTGATTGTTATGAGCTACTTTCATCTTAGCTTTGTCAATCCTGAAGTTGTCATATGCATCATTCGATGTTCTTCTATTTCTAACAATTGTAATTTTCTTTGAAGACCTACAGTACTCATATCAAAGTTAAGGGCTTTGATAGCCTAATAAGCTTTATGCTCTAGCTCAACAGGTAAATGACAAGATTTTCTATAGACAAGTCGATATGGAGACATTTATAAGATGGTTTTGTATGCAGTGCGATATACCCATAATGCATCAGAAAGGCGTAGAGATCAATCTTTATAATTCGAGTCAACCGTCTTTTCCAAAATCTGTTTAACATCTCTATTTGCTAACTTTCCTTGACCATTTGTTTGCAGATGGTATGTAGTGAAAACTTTATGAAGAATACCATACTTGCGCATCAAAGCTTTAAAAGAACGGTTATAGAAATGTGTTCCTTGGTCATCAATGATGACATGTGGTGTACCATACCTAGATAACACATTTTCGTTTAAGAACTTTACCACATTTGTGTTATTATTAGCACGATAAGCTATAGCCTCCACCCATTTTGATACGTAGTCAACAACTAAAAGAACATAAAGGTAACCAAAAGATGGGGGAAAATGCCGCATGAAATTGATACACCAACAATCAAATATCTTAATAACAAGAATAGAGTTAAGAGGCATCATATGTCTTCGAGATACAATACCTAAATTTTGACATATTTCACATGAACGACAACAATTGTTAGTGTCTTTGAATAAAGTGGGCCAATAAAGACCACACTATAAAATTTTCACGGCTATCTTTCATAGAAAAATGACCCGCCACAAGCAGGACTATGGTAAAAATTTAATACACTAGCAACTTCACTTTCAGGAGTGCAACGTCTCATAATTTGGTTAGGGAATTATTTAAAAAGATATGGATCATCCTAATTAAATTTGCATACCTCAACTAAGAACTTATATTTATCTTATGCATTCTAGTTAAATGGAACTTATCCACAAACTAAATAATTTACGATATGTGTGTACCAAAGTACTTGGCTTACAATGAAAAGATGTTCATCAAGAAAATTATCTCGAATGACTAGAACATCAATGGAGTTATTGAACTCAAAGCGGGATAAATAATCTACAACAATATTTTCAACACCCTTTTTATCTTTAATGGTTAGATCAAATTTCTGTAAAAGAAGGATCTACTTAATTAGATGCATTTTAGCATCATTCATAGAAAGAATGTACTTAAGGGCCACGTGGTCAGTGAACACAATAATAGGTGAACTAATCAAATAAGAACAGAATTTGTCTGAACCAAAAACAACGGCTAATAGTTCTTTTTAAATAGTAGAGTAATTCATTTGATAATCATTCAAAGCCCTACTAGCATAATAGACAACAAAGGTTTCCTCTCCCTTCGTTTCCAAGGATTGCTTCTATAATATAGTTACTTACGTCATATATAATCTCAAATAGCAAGTTCTAATTTGGTGATTGCATGATTGAAGTGATGGCGAGTTTGGCAATGAGTGTTTGGAATGCCTCCTCACACTCTTGTATCCATTTGAATTCAGTATCTTTTAGCACAAAGTTACACAATGGTCTAGATATGACAAAAAAAATTTGTATAAACCTCCTGTAAAAGCTAGTATGTCCTAGAAAAGAACGGACATTTTTTAGCATTTTGAGTAGGTAATTTAAAGATCAATTCGATTTTGGCCTTATCAACCTCTATCCCCTTTTCAGATACAATATGCCCCAAAATGATCCTTGAAGATATCATAAAGTGGCATTTCTCCCAGTTTAGGAAAAGTCTTCTTTCATAACACATACACAAAATAGCTTTTAAGTTAAATAGACATGAATAAAAAGAATCACATAAAATAGTCAAATCATCTATAAAAACTTCCATGCATTTTCAACAATATTAGAGAAATACTCAACATACAACGTTGAAAACTTTCTGATGCATTACATAATCCAAATGGCATTCTACAAAAAGCATAGTACCAAAAAGGCAAGTAAAAGTGGTTTTTTTCGTATTCTTCTATAGCTAACTCAATTTGGTAGTAACTTGAATACCCATCAAGAAAGTAATAAAAGGGATGGCCAGCTACACATTCTAAGATTTGGTTGATAAAAGGCAATGAAAAATAGTATTTCCTAGTGGCTGTGTTTAGTTTTCTATAATCAATGTACATTCGCCAATCACTTACTACCCTAGCGAGAACAAGTATCATATTCTTATTTTTCTCAACAGTAACCTCATATTTCTTAGGAATTACTTGAGTTGGACTTACCCATTAACTATAAAAAATTAGGTAGATTATACATGCATCTAATAGTTTTAAGACCTCTTTCTTTACTATTTCTTTCATTGTTGGGTTAAGTCTTCTTTGGGGGTCCCTACGGGGTTAGGTGTCTTCCTCTAAATGAATTATATGAGAGCATATTAATAGAGAAATACCTTTAATATCAGTTATGGTCCAACTTAATGCAGACTTATGTTCATTTAAGAATTTTATCAATTTTTTTCTCTTATTCATCATTAAGTTTAAAAGAAATGATGATAGGAAAGGTATCATCTTGTCCCAAGAATACGTGTATCAAACCTTTGGACAGTGAAAAAAGCTCAACTTATGGTGTTTTGTGGTTTGATGGTTTTCGTCTCTCCCTCCCTCGTGGCAACTCTTCAAAGTATGGCTACCGAAATCGAGTCCTTTTATCTTGTAAGTCAAAAAATACTAAATATATCAGTTGTGTCATTAGGAGCCTTGCCTACTGAGCTGGATCTATCCATTTTCTAACAAAACTTACTAAGCACTTGGTGCGATATTTCTATATCTTATATTGCGTGTAAGTATATACTATCGTATGTAAGTAATAAAGGGACTAAATAAGTCGGATGTCGAACCCACAAAGATATTTTCTTCTTTTTAACCAATTACTAAAATTATGTCTTCCTAATAATTATTCAGAAAAATAAAAGTCTAAGAATGAATGTAGAAAATATAAAAGTAAAAACACAATATAAAGAGAATTAGGTGATAGCAATGTAGAGAAAATCTAGGATTAATACTATCCCTCAATATGCTTTTTAATGATTAATCTCTAATATTTAACTCCCTTAGTCTTTGTTATTGATCAAGACACTAATGTATTCACAAGCCTCTTCCAAGGTCATGCAAGTATACTTTAATTTACCAAATACCTATATTCCCATGGTACTTGTAATAAATTAAGATTCATTAAGATTAAGTCTTATTGATCATACATGCCAATTAGGTATATTCTTATCCTAAATTGAAACTTGCATAAGCAACATTGAATGTTACTCTACAATCATGCATCAAATTACCTAGGTCTAAATATTATAATTCCTCTTCCGAGTTGATCAATAATATTACTAACTCATTCACCATATATTGGCCAGATATATTAAAGCATTAAGATCAAGTAATTTAAATAACAAAGATCTAAGTTTATTAAATATTCAAAAGATATGACAATTAAGCACATATATTGAGTTCAAGTATTAACCCTAGAAAATAAATTTAGTTCATGGCTACAAGAGAATAGCAGTAAAATTTTTTATAAATTATGATACAATCAATAGCAAACTGATATAGACGTTGAATTTATCTTGATTGCACTACCTAAGATACTCTTGATGCTGAAGAATGCCTTAAATCTCTCTCTAAAGTTGCTTCAATTAAACTCCTATTGCTCTCCAAGACTCGTGCTTTGTATTCTTGGTGTTCTTGAATGGGTGATTTTTAACGTCTAGGGTTAAGGGGATTTTTATAGGCATTGATATGAGCTTGAAAATCTCAATTCTTGTTGGACTAGGACTCGCACTACCGCTGGAGTGCTGGATGCTATCACTGGGGCGCTGCGTGTAGAAGGTTTCACTGCTGGAGCAGTGGAGTGATGGCACTAGCTTATCACTGGCACGGTGAAGATATGCACTGGGGCGCTATCTTATCGCTGGTGCGGTAAAGATATAGAGCTGAGGCGCTGGCCTGTCGCTGGCGCGATGCAGGTCTGGCACTAGGGCGCCAGTTGTGACTTCAATAAGTCATCTTTTCTGATATTCTTATTTCGATCACTGTTCCAGAGCTGGGGCGAAAATCCTTCATTTAAGTCTCTATAAATAACAATAAAGCACATATATATCCATCTCTTCTTATAAAATAATAAAATATCAAAATAAAAATATGAAAAAATATATGACAAATTTGTCTTTATTAGCACTTTATTGAGAGCATTTGGTTTTGCTTATGAGGTAACTCTTGTCACCTTTCTTTGTTGATTTATATATATTTTTTCTTTTATGTTGTGTCTTTATTATTATTAGGACCCTCTCTTATAATAGACTACTTATACATTGGGGGAGCATAAGGAGGAGCTAGAGAGGGCCCCGAGGGCCACAGAGGACCTATAGATTCTCCAATAGATTCGAGGGAGAATGAAGAGGTTATAAGAACTAAAAAGGATAAGTACAAGAAGATGTTTGTTTTAGTCAGTAAGAAGCTTACCAAAAAAAAGGGGGACTTATCTCAGAGCCTTGAGAAGAGAAAGGTATTGGTGCTAACCAATAACAAGCTGAATAAATGGTGTTGTAAACTTACTAGAGAAGATACTCAAGGAGGTAGTTCAGAAGGCACACTAGGTTATGCTCACGACATGGTGTCTAACATATATCTGATCTGGATTTCATCTTCCTGAAGCCTAAGACATCTACTGCTCTAACCTCAGTCATAAAGAAGGAAGATAGCACTGTTAAAGCCTTAGCCATCCAAGCCACTCCATAAGAGCTAGAGGTTACTAAAAAGGGATCGAGTAAAAGGCTTCCTGATTTTGACATCCTCATAGACTCGGCTGCCTATAAGACCAAAGAAAGAGAGGACACTGGTAATGGTGATGATGAACTGCCCCTTTTAATGACTCCTTTATGGCCAGCTATTAAGTCCCGAGCTTCTAGTTACAACTCACTAGACAATTTGCTGACCATTTGTCTATTTTTTTTTTATAGTTAATTTGACATTTAACTATTGAACGATTTAGATGATTGTATTAAGTATTTTTTCACTTTGATATTGTTTTACAAATATGTTTTAGGATTTAGTTTCCCTTTTTCTAGACTGTTTAAGATGCATCCATTTAGGCTTATGCTACTGAGCATCTCTAAGTTGCTCTTTACTCTCAAGGTGTTAGAGCCTTAGTTATTTTGTTGGGTTTAGTAGCTAATCATACTGTCCGACTATTTACCACTTTGATGGCTATTGAACTCTGTATCTCCTTCACAAGGTCTACATTGGTTACAGCTAAGTTAGCATTCTCTTATTAAAGAGCAAAGTCCTGTGAGTTAGCATTCCTAGTTCAACTAGTATGAATTCTTTAAACCCAAAAGATAAGGTAAAAATGGTCTTCCTTGTAATGATGTTGAACGTGGTCATATATACCTACAACACACTAGGCAGCTCATCTACCCAGGTCCCTTTGCAATCCTCAAGTTTCTTTTTTAGAATGGGCTTGTTGATTTTGTTCACAGCATCCACTTACCTATTTGATTGGGGGTGAGCTAGTGAGTCAAATCTATTAGTGATCTTCAAATTTTTGCAAAACTACTTGAACTTCTCATTTTCAAACTTAGTTTTATTATTCGTTACTATAATATGAGGTAGACCAAAGTGAAAAATTATTACATGCCATAGAACTCATTAGTCTTTATTTTAGTGATCAAGGTTAGAGGCTTCGCCTCTGCCTCTTTTTGTTACGTAGTCCATTATTACAATAGTGTACTTGGCTCCATCCCTGCTAACTAGCATGGGACTAATAAGATCTACTCCTCAAATTGTAAAGGGTCATAAGAAGTTCAATACTGTAAGATTTTTAAAGTGCTACCTTGGTATTTTTGTAAACCTTTGATACTTGTCGTACCTCTTGACTATGACTTGCATATCTTAGTTCATGTTGAGCCAGAAGTATCCTTGTCTCAATCCTTTGTAGGCAAGTGCTCTACCTCTTTTGTAATTATAACAAATCCCATCGTTCATCTCCCTAGGAATATATTGTCCCTTCTAAGGGTGTAGGCACCTCAAAAAGGGTAAGGAGGCTCCTCTATTGTAGAATACTTCACCAATCAGGCAATATCTAGTTGCTTGGTATCTCAGCCTTCTGGCCTGAGTTCAATCCTCAGAGGTGACTCTATCATTTAGATAATTAATGATGGGATCCATCCAATAAGGCTCACTATCGACTGATCTGACTTTCATGGGTTTAATAGTGTGAATATTTGACTCAAACACAATCTAGTACTATTGTGGGCAACGTCATGGTACTAATGAAGGCTAACTTAGTTAATAAGTCAACTTTGTAGTTGTCCATTCTAAGCACCTACTCAATGTGGATCTCCTCGAACATGCTGATTAGCTCTTGGGCCTTCTTCAAATAGGCTTGCACATTTTCTTCTTTGGTCTGGTACTCATTGCTAATCCGACTAACTACCAACTGGGAATCACTTTTGTTCGATGCCTTTAACTAAAGCTTAAGGCCCAGGTCCACTTCCCTAACTTTAACGGTTCTATCCATATACATATTCCATTAGGAAGTCACTTTTGTTGCAGGCTAAGCTAGCACTTCTCCTCCCCCTCATCCTCATATTTTAGAGTGCATTTTACTATAAAGTCAGCAATGACAAGTGCATTAATAAAACAACATGACTTGTAGGTGATGTTGAACTCACTTAGCTCTTATAACCACCTCATTAACCCATCTAACAGATTTATTTTCTAGAGAATTTACCTCAGTGGCAAGTTGGTTAGCTGTGATTGTGTGAGCCTAAAAGTAAGGGTACAGCTTCCTAATTGCCACTACTAAGGCCAACATGTACTTCTCAGTAAGTTGATATCTTTTCTCGGCATTAACCAAACATTATTGATATAGTAGATTAGCCATTGCATTCCATTGTTCTTCTCCCTTATCAATACTAAGTTAATGGCAGATTCAAAAACAGCTAGGTATAAAGGGAGCATATCACCAGGCCATGGACTAACAAGTAAGGGAGGCTCATCTAAATATTGCTTCAACTTTTCAAAAGCATCCCCATACTCAAAAGTCTAGACCATGTTTTTCATTGCCTTTAGGGATTTGAAAAAAAGTTGGTAGCAATCAGTGGCCTTGAAAATAAATTGGCTTAGATCGATCAACTTTTCTGCTATGTTTTACATGTCATTAACTATCTTAAGTGTCTTCATCTCCCTTATTACTCTGATCTTCTCTAGATTTGATTCAATCATTCTCTAGTGCATAACGAATCTAAGGAATTTTCCTTGGCCACACCAAATGCACACTTTTTTAGGTTTAACTTTATTATTCAGTACCTCAAATGTTCCTTTTAGGTCCGACATGTGGTCAGTAGTGAGCACTAACATGATGATCATGTCATCTATATAAACCTCCATAATTTTTCCAATTTCACCTGTAGAAAGCTTGTTTACTAAGCATTGATATGTAACTCTAGCATTCTTTAGCCCACAAGGCATTACCTTATAGTAGTACAGACATTTATTAGTAATAAAGGCGATCTTCTCCTTGCCTAAGCTATACATCCTGATCTGGTTATAGCCTAAAAATACGTCCATGAAACTCAAGAGCTTATGTCCTAAGGTCACATCGACCAGTTGATCAACCCAAGATAAGAGGAAGCTTTATTGAGGTCAATGAACTCCACACATATGTACCACTTCTCGTTTGCCTTCTTTATTAATACCACGTTAAAGACTTATTTGAGTAGTGAGCCTTCAGATGAAACTGGCACTAAGAAGCTTGTCTACCTTTGCCTCGATAGCCTCGTACCTTTCTTGGTTGAAAGGTATCATTTTTCTATTTGATTAGTTTGTGGTTGGGATTCATATTCATCCTATGGTATACTATCTTCAGATCGGTCCTAGGCACGTCCTTGTAGAACCAAGTGAAAACGTTTATGTGCTCTCTAGAGAAGGTGATCAAACCTTTCCTAACCTTCTCGAGTCTTAAAGAGCTTATCTTGATGATTTTTCTTGGATCACTTAATGAGATAACGAACGATATGATCTTCTCAGTGGGCTCACCTCACTTCTTTTTACTTTTCTCTTTTGAGTCTAGTATAGCAATCTAGTAGCTTGGTCTCACGACAGTGACCTTTATGACCGCTTTCCAGTGACCTTTCACGATTACAACCTCCTCAGTCACTCGAATCTTTATTACTAGGTGATACATAAAGATAAGAACTCAGGCATCATCAAGAATAGTCGACCTAGAATCACATTGTAGGCACTCAATTGTTCCATAACTAAGAAGTCAATCATATAAACTGTAGAGTTTGGAGAAATACCAATTTGGAAATAGGAAAGGTGATGGATTTGAAAGAGGATTATATTTTCCCTGTGAATCCCACCAAAGAAGTAGAGACATATGTCAACTTAAGGGACTCGATCCTTAAACTGTCAAATACATTCTTATATATCACTTTTACTAAGATCCCTATGTTTACCATTACACGGGCTTCCTCACTAGTGCCAAGTCTGAGGGTCACTATAATAGCATCATCATAAGGAAATATAACTTCACGACAATTCTCCTTAATGAATACTCCGAACACTAAATTACCACCAAATTCTACCTCAAACATCATCACACAACATGACTCAAAAGTAGAAATCCAAACTTCAAATTTTGGAAAATATCACTCAAGAGCTTTAGGCACCAACTCAAGCAACAACTTCGGCTTCACGATTCTAGCACCGTTGCACTAAGCCATTATTTACTAGGGAGTTTATTTTACTCACTCTTATTCTTGCCATTGTAGATAATATCATTTTAAGTTTGGGGGTATAAAATATTATTTAGTGTTTATTTACCTCGTTTGCCCATGCTTACTATTTTTTACTGCTATTTTTAGTTATTTTGTTTTACATGCCAATTTTTTTCATTGTTAATCGTAGGTTAGTTGAATTATTAGTAGTCAATGATATGAAATAGAAACATTATTTCAATTGCTACATTCTTTTGGAAACAATAGATGTTATGATTGCTTGCATATTTAAATCTAAAATAAATTTTGCCTTATTTTATGACTACTTGAACTATTGAGCATGTAGTTAAGATCATGTAGTTATTATGCTTAGAGGATATTTATGAATAACAAGAATATTTAAAGTTTCAAAAATACTCTAGAACTTGTTTGAGCATTACTTGAAGTGAAACCTAGAGCGCACATAATCTAAAAAATGATTTTAGAACATCTATGGACCGATTAAGCCGTTCAAGCCAACCAATATTTATTTTTTATCCCTAGTTACCCCTATTAAGTCTAATATCTATTTTTTTTTCTTTGTTAACCACATTATACCATAGCATTTAATTTAATTATCTTTCATAATACTTGTCACACAATAGGCATAGCACTCAATTAAAGAGTTATAGACTTTTAAAGATGAAGAAGTAAATTTTAGAAGGTTTGTGGGTTTTAATTATAGGTTTTGATTATTCTAAAGTTGTAAAACCTTAAATTTTAGGGTTTGGTGGCTTAAAATTAAAAAAATATATAAAAAAAATTGATGAAAAATGAATGAAGATTTAAGTTTTTTATACCTCTAGCTCAGGAAAAAAAAAATGAATGAACAACAAAATTAGCAAAGGAAATAAGAAAATCATTTGAGGGGAAATTATTTGGAAATAAAGGGTCCGATTCGATTAATCTCTAGAAGAATGTATGCTTATAGTGTGAGTTGAGCCAAAATATATCCATTTTATACCACCATCACCCTAGCCGTACATTACAAGCTAGATAAAGTCCTATTTGATCATTGATTATATGTGTGCTACATTAGTGGAGAGTGGTGCAAAAACTAAGCCTATGGAGTATTAACTAAATAAAACCTCATAACGACCATTTCTTTGACTTGTGTGCATAAACTAATCTATATTAATGTGACAAATGATACTACCTATATACATATGCATTAAGTAGGTCACTAGTAAGGTAGAGCAAGTAATGGATTGACATGTTGAACTGTTATGGCATTTAAAATTTCTTTGAGATTGAGTCATAAGAAATTTTTAAGACAATTTACTAATCATTTGTTGACCTTGGTTCTTAGTGTCTTATCGTAGTTTATTTTTATTTTAGTTTTTAGTCGTGTCTCCTTACTTGAGGATGAGCAAGTATTTCAATTTGTGGGAGTTTGATAAGTGTATTTTATACATCATATTATATCTCTCACAGCTTGATGTTTGCTTATTTTGACCATGAATATGTACCTTTTGATAGGACCCGCCCCGAGACCCTATACTGTAGGTCCCAGTGGCCCTGCCGGGCACCTCGATGGAAGTTCCTGAGAATTTAAGTGGGTAAGTTGAGAAATTTAGCAAGGCGAACCCGTTTTTAGTTCTTGCTATTATTGAGAAAATCTTGGCATATACATGAAAATGACATCTTAATTTTTTTAAAAAAACTGGCAGAGTTTCCCCTGTTTTTCTGAAAATCCAGTACAAAACCTGCAAAGAATTACACTTCTATTTCCAAACCACTTCTCAATACTGCCAAATAGGATCTCCAGTCCTTTCCAAAATCAATCAAACTCAACTCAATAATTTCATTTAAATCACAAAATGAGCATACTCATAAAGTAAAAACGATCATCATAATATCAAAATCTCTTCTTGTTGGTTCAAAACATACATACAAATACACATGCCTATAACTACTATACAGAAAGCAAAAGGGGTGCTATTTAGCACTTTTACATTTACAAAAATGATCTTCAGATTTGGCCCACTAATCAGTAATAAGAGAATCAACAGCTTGCATACCGAGACCTGCACCCCGAGACCTGCACCTGAAAAGGGGGTTTAGAAAATATAAAACCCAAAACGAGTGAGCTAAAAGAGCTCAGTGACTGCATTTAAGATTTCAAATAAAATAACATTATGCATAGATAGTAAATTCTAAAAGACATGCATAAATCATGCTTTTAAAACTGATATAAAGCTGTAAAACGATTTTTAACATCATATGCCAATGAAAGCTTGCCAAGCGGGTTTTATTTACATCTTTGGAAAACAATATCCAAAATCTGTACAACATAATAACTACCATGTGCATATAAATGCATAAAATACTATCGGTAGATCGAAAACTAGTAAAGTCCTCGCTCGACCATTTTCTTTCTAAATTGTACCAATGGTAACCCTAAAGTTCTATACTCACGCAACGACTCAACTAGCACCGCACACGTGAGTAGGTCACAGGGCACCTCAACTAGCAGCACCTACAGTGACATGTCAAGACATCTCACTGGCTATACAGCGGAATCCTACATCGCATACATATAGCGAGACAATACCCTGTACACATAGAGCGACTCACAGGACTCGACATCCTGACTTCCCGGAGTTAGTGACACATCCCCCATAACCTGCCCATGTGTACGGGATATACCGGTCGGGTCTAATACAATCACCACCACTATTATCTGAGGGTACCAATGACCTTTGAAACGGATGCAGTAATTTTAAAACTGTTTCTTAAACTGAACATGTAAAAACATATCTATGGATATATATCAAGATTATAAATCATGTTTATGCATTAAAAGCATATAAAACATACATTTTCATTATGCGAAAACATAATAAACGAAAGATAAAAGAAATGACAGATTTTCACTCACAACCGCTCCGCGCTCAATTTGGCTTCGGATTTCTGCTCCCATTACCGCTCTCGGTTTTCTTCACCTACGTGCCATAAATGACATTTAGAATCAAATCGAATGCTAGAATCTCATTTAACTACTAAATGCCCTAATTGGCATACAAAGCCCGGATGGATACTACTTTCCGATTTTCATTTACGGAGCCATTCAATCTTATCTAATTCACCATCCGACGCCCTGAATATTTCTTAACACCCTATAACTTCGGTTGGACATAATTGCCTTTTACCTTTGCAAAATAGACAATTATGTATCATTTTCTTCATTTTTTATTTTTCCATGAACCATATACATTCTATTTACATAAGGCACCTGTTATACATCACAATTCAACCAAAACACAACTCAATCCCTAACTTCTCTAAAGTGGCAGAATTTCACCCTATGTTCCAGCACATTTCTTTTCTCAATTTCTTGTTCCAATTACATCAAAATCAAGCCAATTTCATTCTAATGCCCTAATTACAACCAATTGAAGTCTCTACATTCAAATCCCCCAAAATCGTAATTCTTATCTTGCCACTTTCTTCACTTTGATGACTCCTTCAAGCTCTACACTAGAATTCAACTTAATCTAAACCAAGAATATACACAAGAACATCAATTAAAGCAATCTTGAAAGTTCACATATTTATCTCACAAAACAATGCTTTTCTTACCTCTTTTTCTTGAATTTTCACTAATGGAGGCTTCAATTGAGTTTAGGAATTTATACTTGACCTTCTTATAGCTTGATTAAACATGAAAAATCATGAAAAAAAAACTTGAAATGTCACTGTAGCAGTCCTTCCCTCACTTGGATGAATTTTGCTCTCTTTTGCTCTAAGTGTTTGCTTTTGATCAGTTGAAATTTCTACACACTTCTACCATATTTATAGTGCTCTCCCAAAAGACCAATTTGCCCCTTAACTAAATCAAAATTTCTAAATTGCCATTAGTTGGAAACTAAGTATGTAATTGGTTCCTTTGTAACTATCTAGTTAGAATAGTCCAATGAACTAATTAGAATTTTCAATTTGGCAATCCATGAGATTGTTTCTAATTAGTCCATTCTCTAATATATGAATTGCATTTCTCAACAAAAGCTTGTTCCATACATAACCCTTAAATGAAATTCATGTAGTAAATAAGAATTTCCTTTTCCAAGCTAAGAGAGAAAATTTTCAAAATATTCTAGGGTCGTCCAACGCTCCGACCCCGTGTGAAATTACCAAATTAGGTCTAATATCTCTCACGCGCACCATAAATTTTTTTTTCTAATAGGGTTAAAATCGGGTAACCCTATGGCATTTTCATTACTCTATACCGAAATCTAGGCGCTAATACTACTAATAGGGATTGGATATTACACCTTTTATGTGTGTTAAATTCATTTTGTAGATTCAAATTTAAGGAGCTATTTGGGATGAAAATCTTAAAAAACAATAAGGCAAAAATATCAAATATGCTACAGTAGTTAGTATAGTGAACTGCTACAATAACCATAAAGAGTATTTTTGCTACATTCCCCCCCTCCTAAGTGCCAAATCGAGCTCTCTTGGTTGAATGCTTGGTGACTAGGCGCCGCCAACACCCAAAATCTGTTTCGAAGTTTGTTCCTTAATTTCCAAACTCATTTTTAGAGCGTATATAAAGAAAATTGAAAGCCTTACTTAAAAAAAGAGAGAGCATGAAATTAGAGAGAGAAATAAAGGATTTTTAGTAAGAGAAAGAACTTTGGAGTTTGGATTCTTAAAAACGCTTGAAGATTGAAGTCCCAAAGAGAAATCTCCAACTATTTTTCTCTTTTCTCTTTCTTATTTACTTTAATTTAGAGTTTATATTTGTAGTTTGTGTTTCATTAATCATGGTTACTCTTTTAAATTTTTTATTATTATGATTTTGTGCTTGACTATGGTTGGCTAAATTTCTTGTTCTAGGGCTTGATGTAGCTCTACCATATACTATGTTTAGATATTTTCAGTTGATTAATGACTATTTTTTGTGTTATTCATTTGTACTTTTTTAGATTTAATGTTTTTAATTTAATTAAGAAATTGACTAAATGATCTAGAATTATAGGTTGTATGTTCGAGAAAGATTAACCCATTTATTGGACTTGAAAAGTATGATCTTAGCTTTAATTGAGTTAGAAGATTAATAAAACTTAAGTAATTAATTTAAGGGTTAAGTAATGCATGTATAGATAGACAAGTTAGATAGGGATATCAACTTGAATATGTACACATAGGATGTCATTTGACACTTAAAATAGGTAATAAGATTAATATTGAACCCTTTGATTAATGAATTCACAAGAGTAGTTGTTAATCACTAAAATATAAAGAACATAGGAAATGTATAGTGAAATCAAAACTCTGGGATCATTTACCATAGATTTCTCACATCTTTAATTTGTTAAATTGTTAATTTAAACATCTTTATTTTCATTAATTAACCTAGAATTAAAATTAGCCTAGATAATATTAGCTTATTAGCATCATAGTATTTATCATTAATTTAGAAGATCAATCCTCGTATGAACAATACTTCTCATCACTTTATTACTTGCTCACAGCCTATGCACTTGTGGTTAATATTCGCTTGTGTTAGTTTCATGATAGAACTCCTCAAACTACCTTTGGGTGGCTGAAGCATTTTCATCAGATAGCCCGTTAGGTGACCTCGAGGTGTTCCCCAGAGCATGCTTAAGGAATCATTACATAGGTCCTTCTAAGTCCTCATCTACCTTTTTTATAAGAGGGTTTTTGGTTAAGGCTTTAGTTTCTCGCGACATTTCAAACATGATTGAATGTTTCCACGAATTCTTGGTTGGTTATATTGTTAGGATTTTTGCTTATGTGCCATCCCATTTTTCATGAATACTTATTTTGTAATATTTATACAATCATCATTTCACTAAATCACTAATTATATTTATTAAATAGTAAGATGTTTATAACGTTTTAGATATTGTATAATCTAAATGAGTATAAATTTGGTCTAAAAGAGTTTAGATCAACTGCTGAGAGTTAGCAACACTAAGAGTTATAAGTGCTAAGATTAGTAGTGATAAGAGTTAGCATGTTATAAGAGAGCGAAATCTAAGGAGTTAGAACCTTGTCTGAAATGGGATAAAGACCTGAGAATATTTTAGTAATGACATAATTGTAAAGATTTGCAAATTGTGCTAAAAAATGTCATTATGTAAGTATATTCTCAAACACTATGTTTCTTATCTATCTTTACCGATGCGGGTCTATCGGTGAAATTCTTTTATATAAATTAGTGTATATCTATATATAGATGGTCCAGATGGTTAGTCTTAGTAGATTATGAGCTTAGTGGAAGCTCGTATATGTATGTATGTATTCAATTAGGATTGGATACTGAAAAGACTTATGAAGACCTCTAATAAACATCCCATGAAGCCGTCAATGATAGGTCTTCTCAAATTAAGTAGTATTCATTATCCTTTGACTTGAGTTCTATAGTAGACTTATGAGTGATCCACCATACTTTGGTTCTACAGATATCAGAGACCTTTCATGGTTTAATCGCTACATGTCGCTGGGTATTGTTCGATGCTCATAGAGTCCGGTGTGTATAGATATTGGTTCTGCAATTCATATGGATGAGTTGTATATCTTGATACTCTGAGATTGTATTTTAGAAAGTCTTATGGCCATAAGTAGTAAACTCAAAAAATAGTTTTCTATAGAATAAAAGATATCTTAAAAGCATTTGTGGATATCGTTTACAAAAATACGAATCTAGAGATAAGTTCATAGATGACCAAATAGAGATTTGACAGTGATGATCTATATCTCTACTTTTCTAGGATATAGGTGACGGAAGAATTATAAGTATATATTATGATCTCAACTTGTATGGTCTAACGCACTGATTTGTAACATTCATGACGTGTATGTGGGGCATCGTTCATGGATATATGGAGGAGTTTCATATGACAAACTAGGCGTGGACCTAAGGAGTCCTACAATATAAAGTGTACTCATTGTGCACTGGGCAATAGATTAGATTAAATGGTTCAATCTAATAAATTCTAGCAAATCGGATATTTATTTCAGGATCCCTCCTGTGCACTTATCAAAACTTAAGTGTTAAGTACATCAATTAGTTAATAAAAGGTATTGACAAATAGGATGATGACAAGTGGTACAATCTAGGCCATTCATTGTATGACATTGTGTTGAAGTTGACGCTTGCGTGGCATTTAAATATTGTATGAATATTAATTATTTAATATTTATGCAATAAATATTTCAAATAAAATCATTAATATTAAACATATATGATACAATGCTTGTAGTATTATAGACATTGTATGATCTGAAGGAGTTCAGATCTAGTTTAAAGGAGTTTACATTAGTGCTAAGAGTTAGCAACACTGAGAGTTATAAATGGTAAAAGTTAGTAGGTTATAAGAGTCAGCGATATCAAAGGAGTTAGAGCCTTATCTGAAGCTAAACAAAGACTTGAGAGTATACTAGTAATGATATAGTTATAAAAAGTTGCAATAAGTGTTAGGAAATGTCATTATGCTAGTATGTTCTCAAACATTATATTCCTAATCTATTTTCACCAATGCGGGTCTATCAGTGAATCCCTTTTTATATAGAGCAGTGTATATCTATATCTGCATGGTACAGATGGTTATTCTTAACTGACTATGACCTTAGTGGAAGCTCGTATAGGCATACGGATATTCAATCAAGATTGGATACTGAACAGACTCACCCAATAGACATCCTATGAAGTCGTTAATGGCAAGTCCTTTCGCGTTGAGTAGTATTTGTGGTCCTTTAACTTGAGTGCTACGGTGGGCTTTTAAGTGATCCATTATACTTTGGTTATGTCAGAGACCTTTCATGATTTGATTGCTATGTGTCGCTGAGTATAGTTCGATGCTCCTAGAGTCCGGTGTGCACAAATATGAGATCCATCAGTTTACATAGCTCAGTTGTATATCCTGATGCTCTAAGAATTGTATTTCAAGAAATCTTTTGGCCAAAAGAAGAAATCCCAGAAAATAATTTTCTATAGGGTTAAACAATATCGCAAAAATAATATCGCAAAGGAGTTTACAGATATTGTTTTATGAAAATACAAATCTAGAGATAAGTTCACGGTTGAACATATAGAGATTTGATGTTCATAATCTTTATTTTTACTCTTCTAGGATATAGGTGATGGACGGATTATACGTATATGTTCTGACCTCAACTTGTATAGTCTAACGCGCTGATTTATAATATCCATGATGTATGCAAGGGGCATCGATCACGACTCATGAAATAACTCTATTTAATGAATCGGACGTGGATTTAGAGAGTCCAGTAATATAAAGTGTATTCACTGTGCACTGGGGCAGTGTACCGGATCGAATTGTTTAATCTAGTAAATTCTAACAAAATCGAATATTTGTTTCATGATTCCTTGGGATGTGCACGTGTCAAGACTTAAGAGTGAAGTACATCAAAGAGTTAACAAAAGTTGTTAAGCAAGTAAATATTGACACGTAACGCATAGTAAGCCTTTGGTTAAGTTGACTCAAGTGTGTGGTTAGGTGAGACCCACTTTGGGTTAACTAAGTAACCAAGTAAGGACTTAAGGGTAATTTTACTTAATTGATTATTTAATTATTAAATAATTAAGATATTAATATTGCTTAAGAGTTAAGTAATCTTTAACTTAACCATGGTTAAATATTAACTAAAGCATTAAGTTAAAGTAGATATTTATTTCCTTAATTGGTAAGTAAAATTTAACTTAACTATGGTTAATTGTTACTATATGGTTAGGTTAAATAAAATATTTAGTTAGATTAAGAGTTAAGTAAAGCTTAACATAACCTTAGTTAATTATTAACTCATAGATTAGGTTAAAGACTAAATGAAAATGAAATTAAAGTGAAATACATGTTAAATTAAGAGTTAATTAAGTGCATTTGGCTTATAAGTGTGAAATGAAACAAAATACAAGTGTTAGAACACTTATAAGTGGTTGGTCATACTAGGGAGAAAGAAAAATTGTTTTCTTCAATTTTGGTTTTCAAGTATTGATTTCCATCTTCTTCTCTATTAAGGCTACTCATTGTAATAACAAAGGTTTTGTTTAATTGTTCAAGTGTTGAACAAGGGTTAAACAAAAAAAATCTAAGATAAAGAGTTTATCTTAGACTTAATGTTTAAGTGTTAAACCAGTATTGGATTTAGAGCTATCATTCTAGCCAATCAAGCTTACCTCCGTTGATTGCTAGAATTGACAACGTGTTCATTTCAGGCAAAACTCCAGTTTAATCCATTTAAAGGCATTTGAGGTGAATTCTCAATCTTTAATTATTCATTATTGTAATGAAGCAAATATTTAATGTGTTTATTGTTTTAGGAAATTAGATTTCCAACTTCTGCTTCATATATTACGTATGAGATGCATGTATATGAAATGATGGACACGCAAATCACATGCATGCACCCCTGGTATTTATTAGCACCTAATATATTTGTATTTACAAAATTGACCTTGCTTGTAAGACAAGCAAAGTCTATTTAATAATTCAATTTTGAATTAACTCAAACAATTAATAATAAAATGAATGGTTTGGATTAATTGTTATTAAATAAAAGAGAAGCAAAGAATGGGTGGCCATACTTGGTGGAGGCCATGTGTTGACATAATTGAAGAGGAAAATTGCTTTATAATAGAATGAAATTGTTTCATTTGTGTAACATTTGGGTTTGGCCAAATTGGTGAAAAGGAGAGAGAGAGCATTTTGATTTGTGGTTTTTCAAGTGTTAGACTATTTATCTTCTTTTTCATCTATAGTGCCAACTATTGAAGCAACGAAGAAGTTATTTGTTGTTCAAGAGTTGAGTGAACAAAAATAACTTCATTGCTTTGAAACAAATAGTTTAAAAAGTTTAAACTAGGGTTAAGAGTTAACCTAAGATTAAACATATTTTGTTGGAAATTAAAGCTTCAATTCTAAAGGCTTAAGCCCACTTTGTTGAGTCCTAGAATTGCCAATGCATAAGTTTCAAGGCGGGCTCAAGTTGTGAACCAAATTTTCAAAGGCATACAAGGTGATTTCTAAATCTTAAATCTCATTAGTGTAATGAACTTAATTTAAATGTGTTTGTTACATTAGGAAATTAAATTTTCAATTCTATTGCACAATATATATGTATGAGATGCATAAATTATATTGTAATAAACACATTGTACATGTATGCACCATAGAAAAATAGCACACTTTCACAAATTTGGTAAAGCATCTAAAAGTAGGATTTTCTCAAAAAGTTCTCATAAACAACACCGATGTTTTAGGGCTAAATTTGGTCAGGCTCTACCTTAAACGGTTAAGGAGTTATTAAACAAGGAAAAATTCAATTAGTTAGGCCTATTGGTACTAAGAGTTGGGCTTGAACCTCAAATTTGATGATGTTGAAACTGGGATTAAATAGATATTGTACTAAGGATCGGTTGCTTGTCGGGTTACTTTAAGGGACCTAAGAAACACAGAAAATACGAAATCAGAGATAAGTGCTAGCGGGATGGCCAGCGATGGCCCTTTGACGCTCAAGTAAGATAGCAACTCAGTGTTAGACGTTCACTAGGGTTAAAGGTGGTAGGTGGGTCTTGTTATGCTGACTTGGCCCACCAAACTATGGTTATCCCATGCCAGCCTAAGCGTGCGGTCATGTTTGGGCCAGCACAGCATAAAACTATGTTATGTCGTACTAGCTTAGGCACGACTTCTTAGGCCTTAGCCCAATACAATCCATGGGCACTGCACGAATTTATGTCATGTCATGTCACACGATAGGCCCATTGAGCCATGCCATGGGCCAATTTTAATTTTTTTTAAAGATAAGGATAATTTTATCCTAAGAATTTAGCCTAATAGACAATTTTGCTTAAATTCATTAATCTTTATTATTTATTTGGATGGAAATAATACTTTTAATATTTAATTACCAATTTTCCCTATTGTTTGTTCTCTAACTTTAGACACGTGGTATAAACTCACTCATTCACTATCTTTGAACATATTACACAATCTCATCCATTCAACTAATAATGTTTTAGGAAAAATGAGTTGAAATTCAAGAGAAATGTTGTATTTTGTTTCTGTAACAAAATTTTGTAGTTTCTGCAAATCTAATAGTATATCAACAAGTGAAACTGGTGTTAATGAGAAAGGGAAAAAGAAGAAGTTCTCTAATGGTGCAATTGTCTTGATTGGGATTGGATTTGTGTTAGGTCTTTTGTTAATTCTCGTGATATTGATGCTTAGCAATAAGAAACCTCTTAACTCCTTATTAAATAGCCACTTATGCTTCCCTTTTCAAGCAACTTCTAGAATAATGCTACCTAGCCATTATAATATCCGATCATGAAAGCAAAAGCACTTAACAACACTTCCCATAAAAACCATTCCCAGAATAATGGCTCAAGCCGGGTCCAAGTTCACCTATGAGTCAAAGTCTCAATGGACTAGATGATTAAAGAGTGCTTAACACATGTTTAAAGAGTTAGATTAGTTTTTACTCTTTCACCATCCAAAGTGATGAAAAAAATTAACGAATTGAGGCAAATTTGAGTATTTCAAATCTAATTGGGGTAAAGTTATATTTTAGGCCAAACTATTAGGGTAGAATTGACATTATCCCTTTTTCTTAATATTTAAAAAAATTAAAAATTAAAATAAATTTATAAAAATAGGCAAGAGGCAGCAGCCTGCAGTAAAAAATAATAAGAAAAACCATTTATCAATGGTCATTTTGACCGTTGAATTGTTGGACGGTTTTTCTTAGGGGGGAGGGGGTGGAGGAGGCGCTATAAATTGGCACCCATGCGCCCCGCCCCCCAATTTTTCATAAATCTCTCTTAATTTAACTTAAATCTCTCTCAAATTATTCTTTATTGTTTTTATTTATCCAATTATAAATTCTCAATATACCAAATCAATTTGAAAAAATTTCAATGCTATAATCACAAATTTCTGGTAGTCAATCTATTTCTATAACTAAATATGTTAAAAATATTAGAAAATCAAAGAGGTCGAATATTAAATGTTTGAAATTATTTCACACTAAAGAATTATACATATGCAATTTCTTAAAAAAATTGAAGAGAAAGCTATCTGTAAGTTTTTTGGTAAAACTTTAGATGCTAAAATGACTCACAACACTAGGCGTTTAAATCAACATGCCAAGGCATGTTCACAGAAACATGGTCCAAATAGCCAACTCAAATTCAACTTACCCAAAGTGCTTTTGTAGGAAATCTTTTTAGATTCAAATATAGTCAACAGCACATGCGTATTGGATTAGCTTAGTACGTTATAGCTAATGAACAACCACTCTTATTCGTCGAAGATGAAAGGTTAAAAAAATTTATAAAATGATACTTTCAACATAATTAGAGTTGTGTTCTACAAAATACTGTTAAAAATTATCTTTTTATTACATATCGTCAAACTAAAGTAAAATTAATTATTAAAATCTCACAATTTAAAGAAGTGTTTGCTATTATTTCTGATTGTTAGATAGGTGCTAATGATTTGGAATATTTGTGTTACGTTACATTATATTAATAATGATTAATTTTGTAAAAAATAATAATAATTTTTTATAAATCAGAACATCCACAGAGAGTTAATCTTTAATTCTATAATGAATATTTTTAGAGAATTTAAATTGTTGACAAACCTATTAGTATTAATTTTGACAATGCAAGTGCAAATACTACTGCTGTAGATTTGTTTTTAATTCAATTAGCACTTGCGTGTGGTTTAAAAGTTTTTCATTGAAGGTTTCTTTGGTCATATTCTTAATTTAATTATTCAAGATAATTTAAATATAATTAATTCTCATATTGATAATATTAGAGAAGCAACAAAATATATTTCTTCATCATCTACTAGATGATAAGAATTTAAAATTGTGTTAAATAATTATAGAATGTTCAAACTTGATGTAAAAACTCATTGGAATGCCACATATTTGTTGGTGAAATCATGTGTCAGTTTTAGTGATTATATTAGATATTATTATAATGATAAATGAGACATTATACTAACTAATGATGATTGAAAAATTACATTTTACTATATGTATTTTTGAAAGTATTTAATGATATCACTTTAGCATGTTCATGTGTGTATCAATCTTCATCTTTTATTGTTTTAACTTATATTTATATAATATTTAGTGATATTTTTGTTAAATATAGAGATAATCTTATGTTTTCTAATATTTGTACTATTATAGAGTTTAAATTCTAAAACTATTGGAAGAAAATTCCTATGTTATTTAATTATGCAGCCATAATGGATTCCAAAATTAATTAGTTTGGTGTAAAAATTTTAAGTTTTTAAATTTCAAAAAATTTAAACTCTATTTTATTTTAATTTTAATCAAATCTATAATTTTATCACAACTATTTAATTTTTTATGAAAATAAATTTAGATCAACTTTAGAAGAAACAAATGAATAGCCTATTTATGATTAGGCTGCTTAAACTATTTTATTCAATGATAAAATAAATGTTGATTATAATTCTAGTATTTCTACTACTTTTCAATTGAAAAAATTTATTAATACTGACTACACTTCTATATTGAGTGCATAACAATAAAGAGAATTTGATTTTTTTATGATGGAAATCAAACGAAAGAGTTTATCCTGTATTAACCACTATGGCTCGAGATCTACTAATATCTCCAATGTCCATTGTAGCATCGAGATCTGCTTTTAGTGCAAAGGGTATGATATTAGATGAAAACGATCAAGATTGGCATTAGAAACTTTGGAGACTTTAGTGTGTCTAAAAGATTAAGAAGATGCAAATAACCAAAAGTAAAATTGGCAAGAAAACATGATCAAAGATCGTCAAAACTTTGGAATTTGATCATTAGAATTTAGGAATAGAAATTTATAATTCAAGGATTGAATTTGCAAATAATAGATAGTTCAATAGGTACCAATTTAATTGTGATGTATTGTAACTACCAATCTAATTGGGATGTATTGTAACTATAGTGATGTAAATTTAACCCTTTATTTTTGTATTTGTATCCAATAACCAATAATTTCAAACTTGAAATAATATCAATAAAGTTTTATCTTTAATGGTATTGCAATTTTAATTATGAATTTATGATTATAACACAATTTTAAATTTTCAATCTAATATAATCTTAATTGTTATTATAATTATTAATTTTAATTATTATTATAATATTTATAATTACAATTTGTAAGAAAAAAATAATTATAAATTTAAAAAATTCTTAAAATATCTAAACAATATTAAATATTTAAAAAAATTAAAAAAATAAGCATGGCCCATGGGCCGTTCCATGCCGAGCTTGTGATGGGCTATTTCAAACACAACCTATAACGAGCTCATATTGGCATGTGGCCCCATAACGGGCCCTTGCCAACACACCTTATTGGGCCACAAGTCGCAACCCAGTCGGCACGACTCTTTTGGCCATGCCTGAATGGCATGACACTGTAACGTGTCGTGTTGGAACATAACACGCTACTATAATGTGCTGGGTTATGCTGCTGCCTAGTGTTTTTACCTTAGAGAAAATATTGAGGAAAGACATAAAAATTTTTTACTCGAGTTGGTGTAATAATTTTTAATTATCTTGTCTTATTTGAATTAAAAAATGGAGTTAAGTCCTTAATCGTAGAGGGAGCTGGCCTAAAAAATGCCCCTCAAAAGGTTACACGTGGCATCATTTAATTGGCGATCTATCCATTTCATAAAAGACATTTTGGAGAAATGACTCGAACGAAGGCTATTAGGTAATTGTGCTGTTTGAAGTTTGGAGTACTAAGTATCATTAAATTAGATACTTTTAGAATGATCGACTTTATTTAGGTGAGTTACAGGCAACGTCTCTCAAGCTCAAAGGATTTAATATTATATTATCCAAATAATTCTAGAAAAGCCTTGTCATTATGTCAACATGTGACATATGCCTGGCTTATGTTGGTGTGAAGGTTTAACATTAATTTTTTTTTTTTTTAAGATTTCTCACTTTAAACCTTATCTTTAAGTCTAGTCATTAAATAATATGACTTTGAACTGAACAATAGGTGGGGCTTATGATAATGTTGTAGGCGATTGAACTCTACTAACATGTGCGACAATTGGTAGGCTCAAGGATGTCATATCCTGTGTCTTGATTGTGATGTCATAGCCTGCGTCTTTTTTTTTTATAGATTTCTCATTTAAACTTTATCTTTAAGTTTAGTCATCAAATAATATGACTTTGAACTGAACAATTGGTAGGGCTATAGATTTCTCATTTAAACTTTATCTTTAAGTTTAGTCATCAAATAATATGACTTTGAACTGAACAATTGGTAGGGCTTATGATGATGTTGCAAGACTTTGAACTGAACAATTGGTGGGGCTTATGATGATGTTGCAAGCGATTGAACTCTGCTAACATGTACAACAATTAGTAAGCTCAAGAATGTCATAGCCTGTGTCTTGGTTGGGATGACACTTCTGTAGCAGTGAAACTAAGTGCTAACATGCGTCTTTGTATGGATCCCACCTAAAGACCTTCGTAGACCAAGTTATAAAAGCCCGTGAATCTGAACCAACACTAATTTATAACCTTAATTCAAGCGACCTTAGAAAATCATCTCAAGTGGATTTTTGTTTCAGCTGACTGGGCTACTTACTGCTAATAATTTCATGCTGTGAAGTCATATCGACTACTAAAGCAGGATAATCAATTCCCTTGCGAGAGGATAAAAAACAAAGAAATGAAGAAGAAAGCTTTGTTCTGTCACCATGCGCTAAACAGAATTGGTGAACGCGCCTTCCCGGACAAGGCAACTATAAAACCATACCAATTCATTGGCACACGACATTGCCACCCGACATTGCCACCAAAGCTAAAAAAGTGCATGTAAACAATGAAATAATTTCAAAGACTACTAAATACTTGCTTATTCTAAAAGCAGAAATTACAAAAGAACTCCTCGAATTTGTGGCTTTGAAGCACAATTGCAAAGGTGATTACACAATCTACCTAAGTATCTAAACATTCGGCGACCTAAAAGCATTAGTTTGGTCCTGATCGTACCTCTACAAATGAAAATGTGAAGTGATTTGCATTTACAAACTACTTGAGGTACAGAACTAACACTTAGTTCCTCCACTTGCATGTACAAACTATTCAAGTTACATCACATCTGGAACACCAGCCATATCCAAAAGCACAGCTTTGATTTGCTTGGGCAAAACATCCTGGCCTTCCCTGCATTGCTGATAAAGAAAGAAGAAATCAGTCTCTTGATGACCATATGCCTGATATACCAAGCATCAGAAAACATGAATAAATCTTCAGGCCACCAAAATAAGAAAAATCACAATGGGCCAATAGGAGAAGTGTGGATGAGATGATCAGTAATGCTGTATCACATAGCATTCCCAGATAAGTGTACTGTGCATTACCAAAAGCTTTGAAATAACTGCAATCTATAGCTATATGATTCAAGAAGAAGGCAATTGCATTTAGTAGCAACAGAGAGCAGGCTTGCAATATTGAAACTATGTCTAGTTAATTGTTTTACTATCTAACATTAATCTTTCAATGATAAACAATAAACAATTACCAATTAATTATTGATATCCAAAAGGAGTCAAGAGAGAGGAAGACTAGGAAGAAAGGGAGAAGAAAGTATAAGATGATAAAGCTTAAACACTATACAGCTGTAGTATGCCAAGATCTCAAGGCTTGTGAAGTTATTCTTATAGAAAAGACTCTCTTAAAACATTGTTTCTTCAACTATATGTTGAGTGACTCTAGAATGTTTAGTATTCACTTGTTATACACTCTATAATCAAGTTTTCAGGATAGTAATTTCTTCAAATTTCTATTTTCACTTGAGAAGTTTAAACACATTATTCTAGGGGTAGTATGCCAAAATCTGCTAGGCTTGCCAAATCATCTAAGATATGACCACAAAATACTGCTATTCAATAACTGATATTTTAAAACGAGACAAGAGATGGCCAAAATATCAGGATCTTTGTCCCTACCCTTGATTGTCTTTTCTCTAACACTAGAGTCATATTTCAAGTCCCAGCCTATTTCTCATAGAAAGAACATAAACAATTATATAAGAGTCCAAATCAATTGATTCAATATAGACAATTCTTTATAGTATCATAGGAGTTTTTTCCATAAGTTTCACATTCTCCATCATTTTTTAGGAACACACCTAATCGTGATGAATGTCATATAGAAGTCAAAATTAATCTTTTAATTTTTCTTTCTTTGACCAAGAAAAAGAAATCGTTCAGTTGTGCTCTATACTTGACAATTTGGGACATGAAATAAATAATAAAGGCAGACAAAGAAACACACCTCTGCTCGGAAAACATCCAGTGCAAACCCATTGAAACAGCTGATGACAGCCTGCTGAATATCCAACCCAAGGTTGTCCAGAGCCCTCATGGTGGAAAGCAAGAGACCCGGTCTGCGGGCACAGAACATGTGAATGTTGACAGCCCTTCCTTCCCTTATCCTAACCTCCACCTAATAAAATTTACAAGACAAAAAAACTGATCCTTTAGTATTCTCAAGTTAAGGAAAAGCTGCTAGTCAAAGGAAGAAAATGATAACAGTTATATAAAAATCATTTTTACATGGATGCAAAAGTGTACAGACACTGCATACACATCCATCCTATTAAAGCTCTCTGCATTGGGTACTCCAATTGAATTTGTCCATGTAAAGTACTTTTAGTTGTCTATGTCATATGAAGAATTATAGGGATTCACCAAATGAATGAAATGTATAAGATTATCATACTAACAAGGAGCATGCAGTGCAAATCAGAATCAATGATAGAAAAGAATGGGCTCCACATATCAATTCTAAGCCTCACTATTCTTATCAATTTCCATGCCCAAAATAATATATCTCTTTCAAAATTAATCCTTCAATCATAAAACTCAATGGTTTGCAACACGTGATCACTCACTGGTCGGTCAAGTCCTAGGGCACATGTCATATGTATGAAAAGGATAAGACATTGGCACCCATTGTTCACCAAGTACATTCACAAGAATGTATTCACTAATAAGATGAATGATAGAGCTTCAAAAATCAATCTAAATACACATTAAGTATATATGTCCCAGTCCGGAAATCAAATCTGCTGGCCAACAAATCCACATAAAACAAGCTTGTTTGCCCTGTTGACTTAACTACCACAGTCGCAATACAAACATATGCATGTGAGACATCATTTGAAAGCAAAAGCACCCATTCCCATATTTAAACATTTCAAATTTAACCTCAACACTCATGTTAAGGCCCATGTTAAGCAAGTTACAGTTCCACATTTTATAACCAAAATGTTCTTAAATATATAAGCATCAAGAAATTATGGAAAATCATAATTGAATTCCATTACGCAAAACCAAGCTCAAAGCTTTGAAAGAATCTTATGAATAAAATTTACCCTTGCAGTTTCGCCTTTAGGACTACTGCTTAACTCTTCCTTGATGCGGCAGGGAAGGGTAGGTGGAGTTGGGGTCATAGGTTGAAAGCTTGTAGAGGGCAGCATCATAGAGCCAGTTGAGGTTGACTCCAATTCGTGGTGTAGATCATTGATTCTCTGCAGAAGGTCTTTTAGGTAATCAATAGCATCTCCCAGTATTGAAGCCCTATCCATCTTTAAAATATAACAAAGACAATCAGTAAATACCATAGTCCTAACAAGACACTAGTCAATCTCTAAAAGAACTGGAACAATACATTATAATTTAAGTGAAAAACAAAAAAAAAAAAAGTTAAATGAAATGAAATACCTTGCTGATCTTTGGCACAACAGACCTAAGCATGTAAAGCCTATCATTAAGCTTCTTTCTTCTCCTTCTCTCAGCCATCAAATTCTTTGCTGGCAAACCCTTCCTTTTCCCTTTACTATGTACACCAGTGACACTGCTATTAGCATTCCAATTCATGACACTCTCATCCACCTTGCCATCCACATTATTGTTATCATTATTATAGCTACTATTATTAAACTCATCGGAGTCATAATTCAAACCCGAAATATCAACACTCGCTTCCTCATTTTTCTTACACTTCAAATTTCCTCCTCCCAGTATCTCCAAGTTTTCTAATTTGCCAGAACTCTGTCTCAAAGCAGCTCGTTTTTCGAACAGAGTTGGCTGTGATTGGGTACATACTTTAGACCTACTGTTATTGTTGTTGAAAAATAGACCATCTAAATTGTCAAAGCCGCCAAAAGTATCGAACCCATGAAAATCAGAATCTGAAGCACCAGCACAAACTTGAGTTGTTAAGCCCATGAAACTTGAAGCCTGGTGCAAAAAGGCAGCTTCACAGCCCAAATCGAAGCCACCAAGAAAAGGGTTGTTGTTGTTGTTTGGAAGAGACAAGTGTTGCAACGGGCTGAGAGTGAAAGCCTGAGAGTCAATTGGCTGAAAAAGATGGTTGCCTTCAGAAAAAGCGTTTAAAGCTCTCATATCTTGGTGGGTCTCTAAGCTACTGTTGAAATCTTGAGGTGGGTTGATATCAGAGTTCGTGAACCAGTCGGCGTCGAGAATTGATTTGAAACCGGAGAGAGAGCCGCCAGTAATGGGCATTTCATCTTCTTTAGGCTCAGTGGAGGCGGTGGCATTACTGGTGGCTCTGGCCCAAGAAACGGAGTCGTGTTGCTCTTCATCTGCCATCCAAACGGCGCTGTTTGGTCCCAGAACCATTTCTCTTTCTTATGTTTTTTTTTTTTTTCTGAGAGGAGAGAGTTGTTGAAGCGTGTGAAGCAGCAGAAGCTTTTTGGTTTTAGGAGCGAAAGCAGAGGCAGGGAGTCATTGTTTGGGGAAAGGAAATGGATAGAAGAGAAATAGATTCCAAGTTCGAACGTTGTGCATTTGTAATGAACGAATAGACAGACACCCATCTCTAATTGCCCTGCTAGCATTTTGTTTACTTTTTTTGATTTTTCATAATTTTGCCCACAAGAAAATCATGATTGAAATTCTTTTCATTTATAAATTTTATAAGAATATATTTTAATCAAATCATTAATTTTTTTTCTTTCTTTTTGGTATTTACTACTATACGTACTTACATAAAGTTTAATTATAGTTCAGCTCAAGGGCTAAGACTAAGAGTAGTCTATAGACCCTTTAAAAGAAATTCAATCATATAAGAATTAAGATGCACCAAGATGGTTCAATAATTTAAACAGATGGTTCAATTGTGCAAATTCAATAATTTATCGTGGGAACGAATAGTTTCGATATTTTAAACAGAGAGTTCGAAAATTTGAACAACAAAGGTACCTTTTAATTAATAAGGTCACACAACAATATATGTTGTAAGATTTCTGACGCTATATGATTCATACTGAATAATAATTCATGAGAGAGAATAAGATATAGCATGTAGAGAAATAACCCTAAAGGGGACCAGAAGTGAATGTGAAAGTGGATAACAAGTTGGTTTACTTTGAAATTCCATCACACATTCTGCATCAATTGTATCATTTCTGTGTACTTCTACCTTTTTTTTTTAACATTTATGTAATGTAAAATTAAAAAAAAAAAGAAAGAAAGAAAGAAACAGTTATAACTTAAACGCGCATGCATGTGGTTGTGGCCACAATTCAATGATAAACATTACCTTTGACGGCTGTTTCTAAGATATGTCCCCAAGTATTTTAATTTTTGAAAGAAAAAAATAAACCCTCGAGTAAAATTTAACAAACAACACTATAAAATTAGGGGTGATAATATGGCCGGTTGGGTAGAATCAAAATCTCTATTTCTATATTTAAATAGTATAAAGATTTTCATACTCACTTTATATTTGATATATATAATTTAGGTTTCGGATTAGGAATTCCCAAATAAGAATAGAATCCTAATGAATACTTCATACTTGAATTTTTTTTTAATTTTTTAAATACTCTTTTATTTGTATTAATTTAATTTTATGAAATAAATTTTTATCCCGTACAATCATAATATATAAAAAAAAAGTTATAAACATCACATAAAAATTTAAATTACATCGAGTCTTCAATTACTAATTTTAAAAATTAATAATATGAATTAAAATATAAAATCACAAAAATTAATAATTTCTTTAAATTTTTGTATTTAAATCATCATACTTTATTTGTAATCTAAACATCAAATCTCTATTAAGATTCTTCCTAAACCTATAACACAAAATAAAAAAAAAATTTGAGTTAAATAAGTGATGACTAAGAAATTAAGAATGGTAATAAAATTATTTACCTCTTTTATTTTTTCTTCTTCATTTTTTTTTCAACAAATAAGTTCACTTCAATTTGGAAACAAGTATTTAATATTAAAAATAATTAAAAATATAAAAATGAACTAAAAATAAAATAAAATATGAATAAGAATCAAAATATTTAAAAATATAATGTAAATAAATTTTATATCTCAATATTTAGCACGTAACTAACTTTAATTTGTATAAATAAGTAAAAAAAAATTACACTAAGTTTCTTTTATTTTGTTTTTAAATCGAGTATTCGTGTGAGTTTGGAAAAATTAACTTATTTCCAAACCCAACTCAAATTTAATTTAAGTTTGTCTTACTATACCCAGACCCGATCCATTCCTCAAAAAGTACTTAAAATATAGCCCGAATAACTCTTCATTTGGGATAGATCCCCATGGGCCCAACTCATAGGAAATTCTTTCACCCATACTACAAATACATTTTTATAAAATACTCTTTAATTTATTTACTTAAATCATAATAAAATAATGTAAAATAACTTTGTAAAAATAAATTGATTAAAAAAATATTTTAGGTACATGTTGCAAGATTTTTTAAATAAGAACAAATTAGTTCTTCTTTTCTTTGCATGAAATAAAATCTATTCCTCCTCTTTACTAAAGAGAAATTCAAATCCAACTCAAGAAAGATAAAATCCTAATAAACTTAAACTAAACACTATATAAGAAGCTCAAAGTTAATTCTTTTTCATTCTTTTCACGTAGAAAAAGAGAGAAACGTAGAGAGAAAAAAATAGTAATTTTTAGAGAGAGAAATAATTCTAGAGAAAGAGAAGTGTTTAGAAAAAAAAGTGCTAGAACATCTATTTAATTATATTTCCTATATGATTTTGAGATATAATACAGTGCTGAGCATTTTTTTAGTTTAGGAAGTGGATGTAGATTCACAAGAATTGAACCACTATAAATTTCTGACATTGTATTTCTTTACTTCCTTTTGGTTTTAAATTCTTGATTATTTGAGTTTAAGGTTAGATTGTAAATTTCTAATTGTGGTATTAAAGCAAAACTTTTTAATAGTGGTATTAAAGCCGAAAGTTCAAAAGATTAAAGGAAGACTCAATAGTAATTTACTATGAATCTAAAGAATGGTAACCACCAAGTTTGAAGTTGATAAGTTTAACGGCAATGAGATTTTAGTCTTTAGTATAAGAAGATAAAAGTCTTACTGGTTTAACAGAAGGTTGCTAAAGCCTTACTAAAACCAAATGAAGAATGAACTTTAGTAAGTGATGAAAAGATGGTAGAGATGGATGAAATCACATTTAGCACTATCATAATGCAGCTATCCAACAATGAATTACAACAAATTAATGCAAAGACGATAAAAGGGGACTTTTGGGTAAGCTTAAAAACTTGTATATTTTTAAATCTTTATCCAGTAAGATCCTACTAAAAGAAAGGTTATTTGACTTTCAGATGGATCCCTCAAAAGGTTTAGAAGAGAATTTTGATGGATTCAAAAGAATCTATATAGACTTGATAAATATTTGTGAAATAATCAATTATAAGAATCAAGTAATTATTTTTCTAAACTCTTTGCCAAGTTCTTATGAGGAAGGAAAACCAGCGATTAAATATTGCAGAGAAAGTCTTACCCTAGAGGATTATTTGACTACCTTAACATTAAGGGAGCAAGAAATAAAAACTAAGAAAAAAAATATAGTAGAAAAAATTTGTTTGCCAAAGAAAGGCTAAAGAAAAAAGAAAAACGTAAATACAAAAGAAAGTTCAAGTCTAAATCAAAGATTGATAGAAGAAAGCGCTATTTTGTGGGGGGGAAAAAAGGCACTTAAAAGGAAAACTACTCTGAAAGAATTGAGAATTTAAAAAGAAAATAGTTTAGATAATGTAGATGTAGCAGTAGCATCAGATGGGTATGACAGTTCATAGTTTTAGTGAAGAAAAACTTGAAAGATTGGGCTTTGCATTTCAGATGTACTTACTATATAAGTCCTAACAATGACTGATTTGATTCATTCAAAAAATTGAAGGGGTAAAGTACTAATGAGGAATAATAATTCATACAACGCGATTAAGGTGGGTATAATTCCCATAAAATTATTTAATGGAACAATAAGGATCCTAAATATATGAGACATGTTTTTGAATTGGATCTTTAGGGGTTTGGATAAATCTAAATATACTTGTAAAATTAAAACTAGTTAGTTAAGGATAACAGAGGTTTTATGTTTATAATGGAGAGAATTAAGCAAGCTAGTCTATATAATTTACAATGAAGCACTGTCACTTGATATATTACTACTGCTACTTAAGCAGAGTATAATGAGACAGAATTATGGCATAAGAGGTTAGGCCACACAAAGAAACTAGACTTATTATAATTGAAAAATAAGTCTCATTAGGAATGAAAAGTTGGTTAGGCAATGTACATTGAGAAAACAATGCAATGTTAGTTTCAACACTAACAATTACAAGGCATATAAAATTCTGTAATACATTTATACTAACTTGTAGTGCCAACAAATATAACAAATGGTGACAATAAGTATTTTCTATCCTTTGTTGATTACTACTCAAGGAAGGACCATGTTAAAATAAATGATTTAAGGAGAACTGAGAGAAATATAGAGGGATCTCACATTGAAGTAAAGATATAACTTTAAACTCTTCCTAAAAATAATATACAAGTTAAACTAGAAAGATGATCCATAGTCTCAAACTGATCATGAACCAATACATCAACAGACATAGGTCTAATACAAAGGCCTAAGATAGAGACCCAAGACAAAAGTCCAAAATAGAGGTCCAAGATAAAGGTCTAAAATAGAGGCCCGAGATAAAGGTCCAAGACAAAGACCTATAGGCAATGTATGGTTACATGGATTGATTCAACAAGTTAAACTGGACAGATTAGTAGTAACAATATTTTTGAATAATCAATCAACTATTCATCTTTGTAAAAATTAGGTATTTGGAAAATTGTTTCTAGTGAAAGAGTAAAACTAAATGCTGAGGGGAATCTTGCTGATCTAAGAATAGAGATACTGTTCGTGAACAAGCTTAAGGTGTATTTAAGTTTACTGTATATTAATAAGTAGTAAGTAGGAAAAATAAAATCTAAGCTAAAGAATGAGTAATGTTTATTTGGTTGAGCTTTTCAAATAGAGCTTTTGGAAGTATAACTTTTCAAAATAGAGCTTTTAAGAAAAAGCCACTAGTCGCTTAGTTGTCAATTAAAAAAACTCTTTTAAAGTATTAGATCGTTTGATTATACATTATTAAAAGTTCTTATTTGTTATTAAATTATCAAAAATGACACGTAATAAAACTTATATTCAAATTCTAAATAATTTGATATTTTTAATATATAAGTTTAAATTTGTCATGTATTTTCTCAAATTCAATTTATTAAAAATAATAATTAAGTAAAATCAATATATAGTAATCAACGAATTAATATAAATTATTATATTTTGTACAAAAAATTAAAAATAAAATAATACTTCTTTTTATTTAAAAAATAAAATATCAATAATAGATTTTACTAAATTCTTGTAAAAATATAATAGTTGTAGAGATATGGAGAATTAGAAGTATAATGACTTTTAAAAAAACTTAAAATATGTTAGTTGAATAGGATTCATTTTTATTAAGGGTACAATATAGAAATAAGAAAATATTATTAGGATATATGTGACATTACACAAACATTGAAAAAGCTCAAAAAGCTTTATTTCTAAAAGTCCAAAATTTGACCTTTTAGAAGTAAAGACAAAATAGAAATATAGAAATAAAAAAAATATTATTAGAATATATGTGACATTACATAAATATTAAAAAAATTTAAAAAGCTTTACTTTCAAAAGTCTAAAATTTGAGCTTTTGAAAGTAGAGACAAAATAATTTTTTTAATTTCCAATTTTTTTTTCTAATTGCAACAAATGTCATCAAAAAACTTTAAAATAACTTTTGGTATTAAAAAAACTTTTTTGATCAGTAGAGAAGCTCAAACCAAATGAGCACTTAAATACAATAACTAAAATACTTTTATAACAAGAGGTGGATATGAAAAGTTTTCCTTTTTTTTAGCTAAAAACATATTTTAGGTATATGTTGTATGGTTTTTCAAATAAGATCAAACTAGTTCTCCTTTTTCTTTGCATGGAACAAACCCTATTTCTCATCTTTTCTAAGGAGAAATCTAATTTAAAGAAGACAAAATTATGAACTTAAAATAAACCCTATATAAGGTGTTAAGGGTTAAGGTTTCTTATAATCCAATTCTTCTCCATTCTCTTTAGGTAGAAAGAGAGAGATTTAGAGAGAGAAAATATATTAATTTTAGAAAGAAATAATTCTAACAAGAGAAAATTATTTAAAGAAAAAAAGTGCTAAAATATCTCTGTAATTCTATTTCCTATATGATTTTGAAATATAGTGCAGTGCTGAACATGCTTTCAGCTTATGAAGCAAATATTGATTTATGAGAATTGAATCATTACAAATTTTTGGCGTTTTATTTTTTTATTGTCTATTAATTTTAAATTCTTAATTATTTAAGTTTTACGTTGAACTGCGAATTTTTAACAAACTTTTTTTTCTCAAACTTCACCATATGATAAATACCATAAAATATGTTGAATTAATGTGTATTTTAAAAATATACATTACGAAAAAGAATTTATATTATTGTTTTTTTTGTGGATATATATTATTGATAATTATAATTATAATCTTTTAGGGGTCATTTAATTCCAATTCTTATTCATTTTTACAAATAAAATTTTTTTCTAGGTTATAACACAATCTCAAAAATAGACCTGAAGTTATCTGAATAAAATCATTTGTTATATATATATATATATACTTGGTAATAGTTTTCGAAACAATTTTTGTGACTGCGAAATGTTTAATAACAAATATTTAATGAAGATTGCAACGTAAGAAAGTACCGAAGACTCGTTCGAAAACCATTTCACAGACTTCTTTTACCCAAAAAGAAAAGAAAAAAAATGGTCTATTTCAAATTGGCAACAAAGATTTTTTCACGATTTGAAAAGTCACGCATTGATTGTCAAACACATGCACCTATATACATTAAATCAATTCCCTTGATTACTGGAATATTGTGACTACTGGTCGCTAAGCTGTAATGGCTTCCAGTTCCACACATTGGAAAGAGAGAGAGAAAATTAAACCCAGTAGTTGCCATTTGAGGCATGCATTGCAAGATCGAGACTATTTAATAATTTGGAATAAATTTTCCAGAAGAAATTTCAAGTTTCTCGTGATCTCTTTCCTTTCACCGCAGCTACATACTACTTTTCAATTCCCCGTCCTTCAAGGTTCCATTCAAACACAATTTACTCTACTACTTCTCTAGTTCGTTTACACTTGTCCCACTCTCTTTCTCTATAGAGATCTTGAAACAATCAATTATTATTCAAAATTGAACTTTTAACTCCCTTAAGCTTTCAAACTGATGATTATGTACATAATTATGATACTTCTGGGAACTCCCAAGCTTTACTAAAAAGCAAAACAGGCTGCGCCTCAGTAGGCGTGGCCAACCTAAATTTCTGGATCTAATTAGCAGCGTTTCAATTCAACGATGATGATCAAATTATAACTTATTACTCATCTTGGATATATCCTCTCTCTTCACGTGAAATCCTACAATTACATGGTGGCATGATAATTGATAAACAACAACCTTGATTAACACACGCGGCAAACATGCAACTAGTTTGAAGGTTGATGATGAGAGAATGACCAATCAGAACAAATATTTGGGGTCCCTGCTTCTGCATGAAGGGCCAAAAACCACGCATGATTTTACACGCCGTTTAGTTGCTGTTTTAATCAATTATATCAAAATCAACTTTGGCGGTTTGCCCCGACATGTGAAGTGGCTGTGTAAGGCTGACCATGTGCTGAGGTGAATCCATCTTTTTCTTTGTAAAAGAAAAAGGTTTTTCATTTTTCAAGCTTAATTTTGCAGAAAATGAAGGGGATAAGAAGAGGTTTTAGGTTAAGTCTTAGTCTTAGTCTTAGGCTTAGCCTTAGCCAGACCAGGACGATGGAACTTAGATCTGAAACGAAGCAGGTGAAAGCCCACGCCAGCTTGAAAAAGAAAGGGGACCATATGCTAAATCATGAGAGGACCCTGTTTCTATTAACGGTGTAATAGCTCTGTTATAATAAAAAAAGCATGCCATCAAGATTCTTTTAATATCCCATGAACATCCTCCGGCGATATTCAATATTGTTAATGCTAATGCATGTCTTTGAAAGTTTTGGGTCATAATCTCATCACGAAACCAAATATTAAGCTAAGGTTACAGTCGGCAATTACAGCTGTGAGCTGTTTTGGCCATAAAAGTAATCTGAAATACCTGCAGGGCACTTAATTAATTAGGACATGCTAATTTGGGGTTCAGGGCCTCAGATTTTATGATTTTATCTTACACAATAAGCCCTTAACTGATGTATGCTCATGACTCTTATCTCACATTCGTAACACCATTCAGATTCACTAATGAAAACCATTTTAGTATAGGATGAATAGCAAATGAAACCAGCCTTTACATATGTATTGCTAAACAAGACAGGCTCCCTCGCCAGTCGCCTCGCGTTTGTAGGGAAATTGGAATAAGGTCATTAATATTTAGGGTAATTCTCGTGATAGTATTTATATATATATATATAGAATAAACATTTACTGTTGGAGTTATATTCTTGCAGTTGCGGCACCCTCGCCCACCAAATCAAACACAAAATTTGGCGTGTCTCTATGCCCTCCACAGCTCTATATGTATGTTCCCTCCCAGCTCCCTGGATCGATTGCTTTGAGGCTTATCCTTTCCCTATCTGTATTTTTATCATAATAATATTGGCCCTGAGATCACATGATATCTTATCATTAAAGATTATCTACTTAAAAGGAAATCATTATTGTAAGCATTTGGATCACATGTATATTCATACATACGAAGATATTTTTACATATTTTAAAATACCAATTTTGAGCTATATATAGTGTTGTTTTAACCCGAAACTTATAATAATTAAATAATATTGTAAAATTTAAATTTACATTTCAAAATATATAAACGTTAAATTTGCACTTAAATATTTTTAAATAATACAAACTGATGAGTGTGACATTGCATTCATTTGATCGATTATCAAATTCTTTACCCCTAACAACTTACATTTCTAGAGTCGTGGACTTCGCGTTTTTTCCATGTAACGTAAAAGTTTCTTGGTTGCTTGGAGCAAATTTTATTATTGGATATGAATTACAAGGCAACTTTTGTATTTTCAGGGAAAGAAACATTGTGCTGCAAAAACTTTCACCGCAATTGATAATATATGATATTTAAGGGGCCACATACAAGAATCTGGTGGGTCAAGTACTTGTACACAATGAAGTAGGATCTTACTCTGTATATCCCATCTTGATCCTCCTATTTTCCCCATTGCCATACATTTTACACAAATTTCAAACCATAGAGATTGGCCAAAAGTTAATACAAAATAAAAATTAATGAAAGAAAAACAATAAATATCACACAAACTAATTAGGAGAAGGGAACCCAAGATTTTTAAAGCAGGTGAACCCTCCATCCACAACAAGGTTATGACCTGTTATATACTTAGCTTCATCTGATGCCAAATACAAAGCAGCCCTGGCCACGTCAATCTCTTCACATTTGGCCCCCTTTAGCTCCCCGAACCCATTGATAATTTTTGCTATCTGATCTTCTGAAGCACCGGGGTAGATTTTGGATATCTGGGCCATAGACATGGGTGTTGGTATTGGAGCTGGTGAAATGCAATTTATTCTAATGCCATTCCTGCAAAGCTCACTAGCCACTGACTTCACAATACCAGGAATGGTAAATTTTGATATTGTGTATGGATGTGGGCCTAACCCACCCATTAGCCCACTGATGCTCGATGTACAAAGAATGGATCCCAAACCCGTCGGTATCATCACTCGCGCTGCATGCTTGATCCCGGCAACCAAGCCACGGATGTTTATCCGCATCACCTCATCAAATTGATCTAGGTCAAGGTCCGCAATGCTCGGCGGGATAATTGGGCCTGTTATTCCAGCACTGTTGTACATTATATCAAGTTTTCCATGACGGCACACGGCGGTATCCACAGCTTCGGCTACTTGGGACTCATCGGCTACGTTACATGGGACAAAATGGGCTGCAGGGCCCAGATCATTTGCTAATTTTGGGCCCATTGTGGAATTGATATCAGCAATGATGATTCGGGCTCCATGTTGGACAAATTCTTGAGACGCTGCCTTGCCAAGCCCACCTGCACCTCCTGTTATCAAGGCCACTTTACCTTCTAATCTGTTTTAATAATAGACAGACTCAGGGTGCGCTCGAGAATATTTGAAGATGGGAGTAAAACCAGTTGTCTCTTTTGACAAATGATCGCAAAGTACATGAGATAATTTTCAAAAAAGAACGATGACATAATGATTAGAATTGCAAGCCATTTCAACGTCCAATCATAAATTATTCTGGGCGGTTGATGTTGATGGTGATGTGATGGTGATGGTGATGATGATGGAATATTGACCAAACTTTGCTCCATTCTCATTATCTTCAAAGCCGATTCGACTCTAAAAGAATCCGACGTCATTTAAGATAACTGTTGGAGCCAAAGATAATGAAAATAAAATAAAATAAATCCTCGAATATGGCAGATCTTGCTTGCATTTGGCAATAAATATATATATATATATATATTTATTTATTTCTGGGTCTGGCAGCTAGATCAGTTTGGATCCGAAACATTCATAAAGAAAAGGAACTTCTCCTCGCTGAGGAAACAGTTGAAGGTACTTATTTAGCAAAATCTATTAATGTAAGGGGTCATATAAATGTTGCATGTCTTGCTTTATTATTTACATTTTAAGTGCTGATCCCTAACCATATCTATGTCAATCTAAGTATCAGCTCAAGGATGAGGAAAGGAGGAAATTGGTATTCCATTGTATGTATTGCGTATTTCAAGGAAAAAAAAATCATATAAGCATTTCTGGCCAAACAATTGAATTAACAGTAAGTTTTATTTAGTTTAAGCAGTAAAATTTTTTGAGTTAAAAATAAAAGATTTAAATTCAAATGCTGGTCAGAGTAAGATGTAGAGCGATTTGGTTTATATTTAATGTAATAAAACATTAAATTAATAGAAAAAAAAGTAAAGAGGTTTTAACCTCTTCAAAATGTATTTTTTTTTTTTTGAGCAGTTGATTTTTTTTTTTTTGCATTTCAATGTATTACAGTAATTATTAAAAAATTGTAGTCGCTTTCTGAATGTAAGAAATAAACTGGAGACCAGTATGAAGAATATGAAACTAAAAGTTGAAGAATTGTACAAGAAAACTAAAACAAAAGTTAAAAGACTTTTCCTGCTCACTTTTTTCTTTAATAGAAGAACGTTGTGAAATAATGCATCAAAAAAATGAGAATTAATATTGGTTGTGTACACATCTAATCATCCATTGACATGGTCGCATTTTTTAATTTGTCACAAATTTCTCAAATATCAACATTGTAATGATGATTACTTTAAATTGAAATACACCTTGAATTCAAACACAAGAGACCGTTAGTTGTATGAAAGATGATAAAAAGAAATGGCTACTTACAACTGGAAAGGGCAAAATAACCACCAAAGTCACAAGATACAAGGCATCTTATGTTACCATCAAAACTAAATGCCCATAATAAGTATCATAAAATTTTCAGTTTTCTGGGAAAAACTCGCTCGACAAGAACTTCAAACTTAAATCTTCTTCAAAATAAAATAAAATAAAAAAGACTGAAGTTACCTTTTGGCAGCAACTGTGGAGTAAAGTCTCGCATGCTTAGTGAACAAATCATAGGCGACGAACTTGAACTCTCTGCAGAAACAAAATGAAAAGAAATAACAATAATAATAAAAGGAAAAAGTATTAAGTAACCCAGTTTGCACTTTTCACTTAAAATGGGAATTTAGAAAACATCAGTTAGATGAAGCTTAGCTGAGGAAGTTATGAAGTGAGAAAGACCTGGCAAATGATCTGAGCATATCGACGAGTATGATGAATGATCTGATGAAGGAAGAAGAAGCTAGCTAAACGTTATTAGACTTTTGGTTTGGATCTGAGAATCAGAGAGTCAGGGGAAAGGAAATCGTGGGTGAAGCAAGAAGGGCAGAGAATTTATAGGAGTAGGAAGCAAATGTTTTGCTTGTGAAGTTGTATTACACACATTTCCATGCACCAGAAGCAAACTGAAACACTCTATCTAATATCTAAGAGTGAGCCATGACCTGTCCTATTTAATGATCTTCGTTATGTTACAGAATTACATAAGTGAAGTTACTATTGGCTTTTAAAAAAAATAAATAAATAAGAGAAAGGAAAAGAAAAAAGGGTGACTTCAGCTAGCGGTGCTTTAATTCTTTTTGCTTGCATGGTCTACAGTTGTGTTGATAGGGATGAATTTCGTATTTAATTTATATATAAGGAATGTATTGACTATTGCGTGCGATATGTAATGTAAGTGAACAAATAAAAAAAGTTAAGTTTTATGAAGTACTTTTACCTGCAATTTTTTTTTCTTTTGGACTTTTTTAAAATGATATGTTTAAGATATAAATTTAGAAAAAGAAAATTTAGTAGATTAGTTGGGGTAGAATGAGCTTTAGCAAGAGTAATAAAGGACTTAGTTTTAGGACCTGACATGTTTATTAACTAAGTAGTGTTGGAGGGTAGTGCAGAATCTAAATTCATTGACAACAAAGATTTTGAAGGCAGATACTTTAAGCAGGGTCCTTTCATGGAAGTCAAGTTGGGAGCTAATCCCTCGTACATATGGAGAAGTAGTTTTTAGAGAATGCAACTTCTGAACAAGGGGATAAGATGGATTATTGAAAATGGGAAGAAGGTAAAAATTTATTATAGTAGTAGGATTCTTAGAGAAACCACTTTCAAACCAATATCTCTTATAGTTCTTCTAAAAGGCTGCAAGGTTGAAGATTTAATTGATGATAGAAAGCAGTGGAGGTTGGAGTTTATTGAACTTAATATCTTAAAGGATGATGCTGAGCTAATTAAGGGTATTCCCTTTCCAAGAGTGATTAGGAAGATATCCTGTGTTGGCATTATGATAAGAGAGGTGTATATTTTGTTAAAAATGGATATTATATTTTTTGAAGGAAAAGTATGATGATGCTCCTGAACCTTCAAATAGACCAAAAGGATGCTAGAAAAGTTTATGGAATAGTTTAATCCCACTCAAAATCCGAATTTTCATATGGAGGGCTTTAAATAACCTAATACCAACAAGATTAGAGCCAAAAGGAAAATTGTTGATGATCCAATGTGCATCAGATGCCAAAAGGAACTAGAGATAGTAATCTATCCTCTTATTTCATGTAAGAAGGCCACAAGAATATAGAATTGCACTAAATATGCTCAATTGATCAAGATGTTGAAAGGGAAGGACTTATGGTAGGCTCTTAAAAGTGTACTCTCCACAACTACGACAGGGAATCAGCAGACTTCTTAATGATGTTGCGGGCAGTTTGGAAAAACAGAAATAAGTTTGTAATGCAAGGAGAAGATGAGGCATATGATCTATTGGTAACTAGAACTGAGGAATATTGTAATTCTTATAACAGTCTAGATAGAACTAAAATCTTTTCATCAAAGCAGATTCGAGTTAGGATATAGCAAGATTGGAAGTAATCCCAAAAGGATGGTGCAGGATTAATGTTGATACAGCAGCAAACCAAATGCATAGCAAAATAGGGCTGGGGGCATTGGTCAACTCTGATGAGGGGATCCCTTTAGCAATGGCAGTGGCTCCAGGCTCTTCCTGGGCAGATGTGGAAAGAGCTGAAGCAGAAGCTTTGAGATTAGAAATTCAAATGGCAATCAACTTGAAATTCTCAAACTTCATTGTAGAATAGGACGCAAGTAATGTAGTAAGTCTAGTTAAGGGTGAAATTACCTCTTTTACAGAAATTAGATGGGTTATTAAATACATCTATAACCTGCTGAGAGTAAGCAATTGATGGGCGTATTTTATACATATTATATAAACTTTTATAAATTTAACATTTGTTTAATTTAAGCATGATTATTAGGCTTTTTATATTTTTTATTATTACTTTTTTAATTTGAAGTCAACGAAACTATTTATGATGAAAATAAAAAAAATAAGATAAAAAAAATTAAATTTAGTATAGTAGATTGCTACAGTATCAGCATTGCAGTGTCGTAGCACCAAAGTCAATGTTCTCAGTGTTACGATGCCCAAAAGCTAAGGTTGTGGCACATAAACAATACCGCGTAAATAATAACTCATGAATAATACTTTTTAAATAGTGTCAATGTTGGGCACAAAAAAAAAAATTTCAAGTCCGACTTATATTTAGTATTTTGCCTTTATTTAAATAATAAAAATCTATAAATAGAAGAACAGTAAATCTATTTCAAGAATCAAGAAAAAGAGAGAACCAAGAAGAAGAGAGGAGAAGAAAGAGTAAAGAAAAAATAACTTTTTAGAGAGAGAGTTTTTGGAGAATCAAGAAGATTAGAAGATTGAAGATTGCAACAAAATTGATTTTTATCTTTTCAACTATTTTTTCTAATTTATATGATTTAATATTTTTCTTGATAAGCTATAGAAATTTTTATTTCATCATGAGATTAGTTTTTATATTTAGGATTACAACTTTGAACTCGATATGTTATTGAATTCAAGTTTTTATTTTTATTTTTATGAACTCAGTCATAGAATTGTTCAATTATTTTGTTCTTAATACTTTATAATTACTTAAACACTAATTAGATTTTTGTGGGAACCCTAATAAACTTGACGAAGAAATTTCTGTGTTAACCTTGAAAAATTTGAGATATGATTATATTCAAAGTTGTAACCCTAGATATAAAAACTAATCTCATGATGAAATAAAATTTTTTATAGCTTATCAAGAAAAATATCAAATCATATATTGAATTCAAGATTTTTCTTATTTTTATGAACTCAGTCATAGAATTGTTCAATTATTTTGTTCTTAATGCTTTATAATTACTTAAACACTAATTAAATTTTTGTGGGAACCCTAATAAACTTGATGAAGGAATTTCTGTGTTAACCTTAAAAAGTTTGATATATGATCATAATAAAGTAGTTATGAGTTTCATATGAGATAATGGTTATAATTGATCAGTTATTAGTGAATTTTAGTCTCATCTAATTACTATAGACATGTAGGTAATTGTTATAATAAGATACAGTCACTCGATTATCAAAAGAAGCTTGTGATGATATTAAGGATCTAGCCAACAATATATATTGATAGATTAATTTGAGAAAAAATTAATTGGTTCAAGTAAATACAAGGGATTGTTGTAATTTTAGGTTTTTATCAATTATCGATGATTATATCTTATTATCTTTAATCTTATCTTGATTATTAGTTTTCTGTTTAATTAGATTAAATTACTTATTTTTTGCTTTTCATTCGTCTAAATAAAAGTAATAAGATAATTTTAATACTTAGCATAACAATAACAATAATTTCTCATGAAAATAATTCTTTACTCATTTTTTATTACTTATTTACAATAATGTGCATTTGCACTTTAGTACAATACAATGACAATCAATATGTAATCAGACATATACCTCGAACTATGAATGTCTTAGCACACAAGGTAGCCAAAAGATGGCAACTGATTACTCTGAAGCCAAACTTTATCTCTCAAATTTCCCAATGTAATTATTTTTTTAATAATGAATTATTTTTTCAATTAACATAATATTTAATATATCTATTATTAATTAGTATTACATAATTACTATTTGATAATAAGTAAAAGTGAACAACCACTTAACAATGGGATAGTCACTGATTGGTGATACATCGATTGAAATATAAAGTTTATATTTTAACTACTACTCTTTAAAATAAGACTTATTGGTATTTAAGAATTTATGTGTAACATTTTATTTAACTCTAAATTATGAGTTGGAGGTCATTTTTTAGGGGAAAAAAACCAATTATATGAGTTGATGAATTAATTGAGACGGAGATAAATTATAGGGTTAAATTTAGGATTCTCTTATAATCATATTGGGCCCAGATCATATGATATGTTATCATTAAAATTTATTTTATTAAAAGAAATAATTTTTGGTAAGGATTTGAATCGCATGCGATCTAATAGAATAATGCTAAATTTGTAAAGTTTGAATAGAGACTATGTATCTTAATTGATATGTCTCCAATTAATGTTTTTCATTATGAACTTTATAAAAAAATATTTTATTATTCTTGCGTACTCCTGATAATTGTAAAAAGACCGTCCATCCTCCTAGGACTAGGAAAAATTCCTAAACTTGGACCGACTCAATTAACCTATCCCAAAATTTTTGGGTTGCCAAGTTCAAGTCGATCGAGACCAATTCTGAGAGCCCCAATCGTGTCAGGTTGGGTTCAAAAAATTCCTAAATTGAATTTGGAAAAAAAAAGCCAAGTATAATTAAAAAAATAAAATTTAATAAAATGTAGATAAAAAATTAAATTTAATGTAATTGTAATTGGAGAGGTAATAATTAGAATTTAAATTAAACTGTAAATGTAATAATTAAAAATCCAACTATAATTGAAATTTGGAAATGGAAATTTAGAATTGTAATGGCATTTGTAAATAGAACAAAATTTGAAATTGAAATTATAAAATTTAATGTAATTAAAACTGGAATTGAAATTGTAGCTAAAAAATTGTAGTTAGAAATGTAATAATTACTAATTAGAATTTAATTTTAAATTACAAATGTAATAATTCAGAATCCAACTATAATTAAAATTTAAAAATAAAAATTTAAAATTGTGATGATACTTGCAAATATAATTGAAATTTAATATAATCAGAATTAAATTTGAAATCGTAATTATAAATTTATAATTAGAAATATAATAATTACTAATTAGAATTTAAATTTAAATTACAAAATGTAATAATTCAAAAACCAATTGTAATTAAAATTTGGGAATGGAAATTTAGAATTTGAATTTGAATTGATAATGTAACAATTAAAAATTCAATTGGAATTATAAATATATATGTATTTGGAATTAGAATTAAAATTATAGTTGTGATTAGAATGTAATAACTACTAATTTAAATTTAAATTTGAATTGATAATGTAACAATTAAAAATTCAATTAGAATTATAAATAAATATATATATATATATATATTTGGAATTGGAATTGAAATCGTAATTGTGATTAGAATGTAATGATTACTAATTAGAATTTAAATTTGAATTGATAATACAACAACTATAAATTCAATTAGAATTATAAATATATATATTTAGAATTGGAATTGAAATCGTAATTATAATTAAAAATGTAATAATTACTAATTAGAATTTGAATTTGAATTGATAATGATACAATTATAAATTCAATTGGAATTATAACTGTACATGTATTTGGAATTGAAATTGAATCATAATTGTAATTAAGAATGTAATAATTATTAATTAATTAAAATTTGAATTTGAATTGATAATGTAACAATCACAAATTTAATTGGAATTGGAATTGTAATTAAAATTAGTTATTATTACTCTCACATGATAAATTATTCAATTAATCCTATTAACTCAATAAAGCAAGTCCATAAAATTTTATTATGAATATGAGGTAATAAATCATAATAAATTTTGTTGTCAATTTAATCATTTATCATTTTAATCTTTTATCACGTCGTATACATTGAAGAGTATAATACTATTATAATTTTTTTCAAAATCATCAAAGGGAATTGATCAATATATATTTAATTTGTTATAATATTATTACATAAATTATTAATTTTTTTAATTCACTTTAATAATAAAAATAAGTTTTAATTTAATCAAAATTCTAATTCGCTCAATTCAATTCAATTATGACTAGAGGGAGAATTGGAGATTAGAAAGAGGATTCAATTATTCAATTTATTCAATTAACTCAATAAAATAAATCCATATATTTTTCCAAAATAAAACAATTAAATATTAAAAAAAATCTTAAGAATAAAATAAACGCAAACATAAAAAAAATGCCAAGTCTAATTAAATCCTAACCCATATTTAAAAAAACTCAAAGCTTAAATACTAACATACAAAAAAAAAATTCAAAAAAGCTCACCAAAAACTTAGCCCAAGTTTTAAATCAATCAAGAGAGAGAAAGAGAAACTCAGCCCAAATTTTCCGAAATTAATTCTTGTCCCAACTTAAAATTTGTTCCAATCGGGACTCGGATAGGGTCATGTTGGGTCATTTAGAACCCGACCCATACCCGAACATGCCCACTCTTATATCTTTTTATAAAAAAAAAAAGGAGTATTTCGATGCTCAAGTTAGTAATTTATAAGATAAAAATGGTATATGTATGTATAGAAGTGGACTATGTTATAAGAACAAGCAAGATTTTATGTGTTTTTGTGCTTAGAATTTAGAACGTTTATATTTTTTTTGACTAAGAGGCTATGTGATTTCCTAAAATGAGAATCTGTTGCAAAAGATCCTTATAGACTTGTTTTCCAATTTCTTCATGAAAAAGAGGTATAAAGTTTTCTTCTTCTTCTTTTAGTTTTCATGTAATTGTTGATGAATTGAGCAATTAATTCATTAAAGGAGGATATAAAGTTTTCCCTTAACCCTCGAAACCAAGCTTGAATTGGTCCTTTCAAACTAGAAGGGAAAGCCAGATATTTCAATGCATCACCATGTGCGTTCATTATTATTCATGCGTTAAAATGGAAATTATGCTCTTTTAGGTTTCAATTCCTTTATACATCTAAAATTTTGGAATCAAATTTATAAGACTTTTCTGTTCGCCTTAAAGCTATCATAAATGGATATTGATTTACTTTTTTGGCCAAATTTATGGTGTCCTCCAAAACTCTAGATTTTCTAGTTTTTTCATAAAGCTCCCATCTTTTTCCTAATGGAAGCTCTTTTGTCTTCTCCGTCCATATAGTTTTTTTAAATTTAATTTCTTATTAAATACTTGTTCCAACCGTTTTTGACATGTAATGATAGTATTTAATATGTAATAATTTAAAATAAATATAAAATTCTAACCCCTTCCAACCTTCCACGATTTTTATAACCCGTTTGTAGTATCTATAAGTCGACAAGTTTGAGTTACCTAAGATGAATCCCTTGCATTTGTCAAAAAAATTACCATGTTGTTATGAACCTCTTATGTTAAAGTGGATTTCAAATACTTCGAGTGGACTGATTGGACATAATGGAATATGGGCTCAACACTAAATAAATAACGAATACCACTTATTATATAATTATTAATTTTTTAATTTTTATTAACTAAATTATAATGTTAAATTGAGAATTAGTATAATAGTAATATAAATAATAGAGTGAAAAGTCTTCTACAAGATAGGTAATAACGAGACTATACAATTATAAAATATTTTCATATAACAATCAATTAAGCCAGCTAGCTATGAGATAACAGAAAAGAACTAAGTCTAAATAATTATTTAATAATATAAGTTAATGTCGAGAGAGATCATGATCAAGAAGATTTGTTTATTCTCACGCAAGATAATCCGTTGGACCGACCATAGATGTCAACCTTATAATATATATTAAAAGTAAAAGTAACTTTTTGAAAAGACTAACTTAGGCTCTACTAAGTTCTAATACTTTCCTTTTTTTTAAATTTTTTTTTTAAGAATAATGTTATATATTTTAAATTATATTTAAAAAAATAATATATTAAATAATTATTAAATAATATAAAATTTAAAATTATTTAATATAATTATTTAAAATTAAATAATTATTAAATAATATTTATTATTTTATTTTATTATTTAATAATTATTTAATACATTATATTTTAAAATATAATTTAAAATACCTAATATAAACCATTAAACGGTCAGATCAAAAATTTTAAATAACTCAGATAAGGGATTGGAGATTACTTTTGTCAATCTGAATTGATTAACAAAATTTTAAGGGGCGTTTGATTTATGATTTGATAATAATTCTTAAAAATGATAATGTAACTTGAAATTTTTAGATATAAAAAAATATAAACAATATTATTAGATATTAAATTATTATTGTCCAATCGCATTCTTAAATATTTTTACATGTAAAAAAAAAATATATTCAAATAAAAAACAGTCAAGTGGATCAAAATAAAAGAAAAATCCTTTAATGTTCCGGATCCGAGGTGATAAAAACATATGGATGCTTTAACTACAATCACATGGCGGAGCAATTTTTGACCATCGAATGATATCATAATTATGTTTTCTTTTATAAAAATAGAATATAATTTGAGCATTATGCATTAAAAGTTTCAAAGTTATCGGCGTGTTCTATATTCTACCTCATGACCTAGGTTATGAGCTCTGTAAAATTGAGGCTAAATTTTATTGTTTGTGTTATCAAATTATGCGTTTAAATTTAATTAACTTATTTTGCACACTTTAGAAATTTTATATTTTTTTTTGGGGTAAAACTCATATTAATTTACCTTTTTTTGTTAAATTTATTTGATTTTTTACCTTTTTTTTAATAAAAAATAAATAAAATTCGAGTATTTCAAAATGCTCATGTATTTTAACCTCAAACAGTGTAAACAAGGGTTTCAGATTTTAAAATTTAAAATTTTCATGCAAAATAGTCGTAAATAACCTTAAAATCTCAAAACAAATTCAATGACATATTATACACGCAATTCTCACACCAAGCCTCCAACTCCAAGACCCTTATTGAAAAATTAAAAAAATATTTTTATTCTGTTCATTGGTCACGCCATATTGACGCCATTGTCAATTATTGCAGATTCCAGGATTATTGCTTTAATAATTTCTATAATTTTGAGCTCATAAGAATAATTAATAAAACAACAAATTGTCTTATTTACTCTATTTACTTTTGTTAGATCATGACCTCTCCTTTACAGAGAGATAAATATAATAATTAAGTGTAACCAGGATATGAAATAGTTGTAGACGGCAATACGAAATAATAGATGAAACGACGACGACGACTTCAATTCAAAACCAAATGTAAAATAACTCTTAACTCTAAACGCACTGTTGAGGCACGAAACTATATATGATTGATTCAGTTACAAATACACAATGAAACGACATCTATTTTTGTCTCATATATTTGAATAATATGTCATCACTCATCGTCATATTTTCTTTATATTAGCGTAAAGCAACATGGAAACGAATGGTTAAGACTGAAGAGACAAAGCGCTTTTTTTTTTGGTAATGTAGGGTCCCAAAAGTGCTTTCTGGTCCAAAACTGTTGGTGTCAACAGTAGCTAATTACCTAACAAAAGAAAGTAAAAAAAAAAAACGAAAATGTTAGAAAAATAAAGACGGGAGAATCTTTTACTATTAAAGATGGAAAATATAAGTATTGTAGTGTTTTAACCTTACAATCCAAAATTTCAGTATACTCAATTTTCTCAAATTACTTAAAAAATACACAAATTCTCTCAAAATTACATAATGGAATGAATTGCTAAATTCTCTCTATAAAGAATTTAACATTTATAGGGAGAGTTTAGCATGGTGGACAACCAAGTCTTGGCTGTCCACCATGACATAAGTGCTGGCACCATTTGCCAGCAATTATGTAGCTGGCATATGGTGCCAGCTACCAACAATTCTCCCACTTGGAGATTTGATTGAGAATCAATCAAGTTTCTACACCATTCTTTCTTTTTCGCCAAAGCCATGTTGCCTACGTGTCTGCTAGGCCATGCAAAGATCTACACCATACAAACTTGTTAGTATCGATGGGTTTGGTCAACACATTTGCTAGGTTATTATCTGTATGAATTTTTTTCATATCCACACTTCTATCTTCTACCATTTCACGAACAAAGTGATATTGAACACCTATGTGCTTCGTTCTTGAATGAAAAGCTGGATTCCTTGCAATGTGCAAGGCACTCTGACTGTCACAAAACAATTCAACTTTCTCTTGCTTGTGCCCGAGCTCCTCTAGTAATCTTTACATCCACATTGCTTCTTTGCAAGCTTGTGTAGCTGCCATGTATTCTGTTTCTGTAGAAGATAATGTTACAACAGTTTGCAGTTTTGAAACCCAGCTTACAGCTCCTCCTACAAGTTTAAACACATAGCCAGTAGTGGATTTTCTTTTATCAAGGTCTCCTGCAAAATTTGAATCCACATAGCCCTTAACAATAAAATTTGATCCTCCGTAACATAAAGCAACATCTGTGGTACCCTTAATGTATCTAAGGATCCTCCTGACACAACCCCAATGCTCTCTACCAGGATTCGCCATGTATCTACTAACTGCTCCCATTGCTTGTGCAATGTCTGGTTTGGTACAAATCATAGCGAACATTAAACTTTCCATTGCTGATGCATACGGTACTCGAGACATCTCCTTCCTCTCTGCTTCTTTGCTAGGACACATCTTAGAGGATAACTTGAAATTAACAGGGAGTGGGGTACTAATTGGCTTACAATCTTGCATGTTGAAGCGCCACAAGATTTTCTTTAAGTAGTTCTTCTGAGAAAGCCAAATCTTCCTGTTCTTTCTGTCTCGGTGAATTTGCATCCCTAGAATCTTGTTTGCTGGTCTCAAGTCCTTCATATCAAATTTCCTAACCAACCGTGCCTTTAATTTTTGGACTCGATCTTTGTTAGGGTCTGCCACCAACATGTCATCCACGTACAACAGCAAAATAATGAAATCATTATCATCTTCAAACCTTTTGTAGTATGTACAATGGTCTGAACTAAGTCTGTTGTATCCAAGGCTGATGATATAGGAATCAAATCTCTTATACCAATACCTCAGCGCCTATTTGAGACCGTACAGAGATTTGTTCAACCTGCAAACCAAGTTCTCTTTTCTTTCTTCTTTAAAGCCTTCTGGTTGGAGCATATAAATTTCTTCTTCAAGTTCTTCATGAAGAAAAGCTGTCTTCACATCTAACTCCTCTAGATGTAAGTCAAATGTAGCACATATTGCCAAAACTATTCTGACTGTTGTGAGTCAAACCACAGGGAAAAATATCTCATTAAAGTCAATACCTTCTTTCTGAGCATAACCTTTCACCACTAATCTCGCACGATACCGCTCCACTTGGTCATTGCCATCCCGTTTGATCTTGTAGATCTATTTGTTACCAATGGCTTTTCTTCCACGTGGTAATGCAACCAGTTCCCATGTTTTATTCTTATGCAAGGCTTCAATTTCTTCTTGCATTGCTGTCATCCATAGAGAAACATCTTGACTTTTAGAAGCCTCTTGAAAAGTTGTTGGCTCTTCATCTTCTGTTAGAAGGCAGTATGCAACATGAGCCTCTATGACATACTCCGAGTGCCATGATGATGGTCGTCTCTCACGAGTTGATCGACGATCATCTGTAGCCTCAGACTCTACTGGTTCTTGTTCTTCATGCTCTGGTGCTGCTTTAGAAGAATCTGAATCTTCTTGTACTTGATTATTTTCCATTTGTACCGTTGTAGTCTCTGAATTTTCCTTCACTGTGCTATCATCTTTATCATTCATTTGCAGTTTATCTTCTGCAAATATCACATCTCTACTGATGACGACCTTGTGGGTAGTGGGATCCCACAGTCGATACCCCTTGACTCCATCAGCATATCCCAAGAAAAAATATTTTTTGGATTTTGGATCCAGCTTCGTTGTTTCTTAGGGATTATACATCACGTACATAGGATTTCCAAATGTATGAAGGTGAGAATAATCAACTGATTTTCCAGTCCATATCTCCATCGGTGTCTTTAACTCGATTGCTGTTGATGGTGATCAATTTACCACATAACAAGCGGTTTTGACTGCTTCAGCCCAAAATGTCTTGGCTAAACCTGCAGTTCTCAACATAGTTCTTGTTCTCTCCAACAAGGTTTTGTTCATCCGCTCTGCTACTCTATTCTGTTGAGGCGTGTAAGCTGTGCTGAATTACCGCTTGATGCCTTCTTGTTGACAGAATGCAATAAAATCCTCACCAGTATATTCTCCTCCATTATTTGTCCTTAAACACTTGATCTTCTTTTTTGATTCAAGTTCTACCCGTGCTCTGAATATTCTGAAAGTTTCAAACACATATGACTTCTTCTTGATTGGATACACCCATCATCTCCTGGAGTAATCATCTATGAATGATACAAAATATCTCGCTCTTTCTAAGGACATCACCGGTGCTTGCCAAACATCAGAGTGGATCAATTCTAGAATTTCTTTACTTCTAAAACTAGATATGCTGAATTTTAATCTGTGCTACTTACTTGTGACACAGTGCTCATAGAAAGATAAATGAACCGATTTGAGCCCAGGAAGTAAATTTTGATTAGAGAGAATCTTCAAACCTCGTTCTGACATATGGCCCAGTTTACGATGCCACATTATCTTTGACTCTTCTACTGAACTAGTTGATGCAACAGATGCATCTTCTTTTTGCAGTGTTTCTCCATTAGGCATGTACAAATTTGCAGCAACCTTTTCTGCCTTCATTACTACAAGAGCGCCTTTGAGAATTTTCATTGTCCTATTTTCAATTTGGGTCTTACACCCAGTGTTATCTAATTGCCCCAATGACAAAAGATTCTTTTTGAGGCCTTTTACATGTCGCACCTCCTGGATAATAGGAACAGTACCATCGTACATCTTCATCTTGATGGATCCTATTCCAGCGATTTTCAAAGCATGATCGTTGCCCATATATACAGATCCTCCAGAGGTAGGTTCATATTGATGGAACCATTCTCTTTTAGAGGTCATGTGCCATGTAACTTCAGAATCCATGAGCCATACATCAGAGAATCGTTTTCTGCTTTCAACAACTGTTGCTGCCTCGCTGTATAAAATTTCACCATCATCTGAGGTGCTTGCAATATTCCCTTGTGGTTTATCCTCTGCATTTTTCTTCAATCCCTAGCAATCCTTCTTCAGATGGCCTTTCTTGCCACAATGGTAGCACTTGACGTTCTTCTTACTTCGAGATTTTGGTCTACCATGATTTTAACTCCCACTAAGGCCACGTTCTGTTGATCTACCTCTCATCATTGTCAAAGCTTCTGCTTTCTGCGAACATTCCTGTTTGTCTTCTTTATTTTTTCGTCTTTGTTCTTCTCCTAGTACAGCAACTGTAACATCATCGAAGACTAAGAAGTCCGTTAGGATATTATTCGTCAAGTTGATGATGAGTTGATCATACGAATCTGGTAGGCTTTGAAGTAAAATCTCTGCACGTTCACCTGCCTCTATTTTATGCCCCAAGGAAGTGAGTTGGGAAAATAGAGTATTTAACGTGTTGATGTGCTCTGTCACTGAAGTGGATTCTGCCATTCGAAGAGTATACAATCTCCTTTTTAAGAAGATTTTGTTGTGCAAAGATTTGACCTCATACAATTTTATGAGAGTATCCCAAATATCTTTTGCTGTCTTCTTTTACGCCACACTGGATAGCACATTATCAGCAAGTGCTAGATGCAGATCAGCAATTGCATTACTATCAATCTCATTCCATTTGATATTATCAGTGATACCAGCGGGTCTTTCATCAATTGCTTCTAAGCACTTGTTTTTCTTTAAAATCGCCTTTATTTTCATTTTTCATAATGTAAAATTATCTCCATTGAACTTCTCAACTTCGTATTTTGCCGCTATTGCTTTTCACTGCGAACTGCTTTCTGTTAGGATCGGCTCCCACTGTTTTATATAAATAGTACCTATACGTATGAACAGTACCCGTACGTATAAATAGTGACTGTATACATGAATAGTGACCTCCTTCAATCAGAAGCTCTGATACCACTTGTTAGAAATTTGAGGGGTGATGTAGGATCGCAGCTAAAGCGAAATTAAGAAAAATAATAAAAATAAAAATAAGATAAAACACAAGTTTACGTGATTCGACTTTTAACCTACGTCCACGGGCGAAGACAGAAGAATCTCTTATTATTAGAAATAGAGAATACAAGTATTGTACTGTTTTAACCTTACAACCCAAAATTCTAATACACCCAATTCTCTCAAATCACTTAAAAAATACATAAATTCTCTCAAAATTATATAATAAAATGAATTACTAAACTCTTCTATTTAGCATAATAAACAACCAAGACTTAATTATCCACTATGACATAAGTACTGGCACTGTGTGCCAACAATGGCACACAGTGCCAACTACCAACAGAAAAAATCTAAAATTATTATATATATTTTTTTAACTACTTGTGGGTTTATACAATCATGCAAAGAAAATAATAATAATTGGGTGGCCAAAGCATAACAAGGTTTTCACTTTTTATTTTGAGATTGAGGAGACAACAGTCAAACAACTCGATAATCTTACAAGCTGGACTGTTTGTTAAATTTCTATTAATGCGAACTTGTGTTGCTTATTAGAACTGCTTTGAAATCATTGGTGATTACTGATTATGCATTACAAGCAGAAAACTAAACAAATATACAAAGAATATAATTAAGTAGGGTTTCTGTGTGATGACCGACGAAGGGGGAATGCCGCGGACCTGCCTGGCTTTGAGAAGAAATGAGATTTGCTGATTGCATGCGTGTGAGTTTTTGATTTTGTTTATAATTAAAGTTCCACGTGGCTCCATGTGCTTATCCGCAGAGGCAGAGCCTGCTTCACCATGTCCAACCATTTGTCTTCAACATTGACACGTGGTCGTTTATTAGTCACTTGATCCCATCTTCTGAAAATCTATTTTAAATTATTTAAAAAATTTTCAATAGGTTTAATGGACCTAAATGTCTTACTCCAGAGTGCAGTTATTTTAACCCTCATTTCTATCCCATCCAAACTTCTATTTATGATATTGTTATAATTACAAATTTATTAACGAAGAGAATTACTAAAAGGGGCATATAAAATAAAGACTTACAATACAAAATTTCTTAGGAATGAAATGCTCGATATCTTTCTTATTTCGTTGAACAAATCTTAATTAATTTTGAAGTTAAAAATAAATAATAAATACAGCTATGAAGTTTAACAGAAAATTATTTCTATTATGTATTTGACAGTTTATCATTGAGACACTCATATTTTCAACAATATTTAATATAGTCAATTTTATTGGTTAAAGAGAAATGAAAGAACAATAAAGAGAATTCATATTCTTTAATATTATTTTTTTCAGTATTTTTCTTTACAATTATAATTCTGTACAAATTACTTGAAATATTTTAGGCATTGTTTTAATAGATATTTTTCAAACTACTTCTTAATAGACCTTTGTAAACACAATTGATTACTTTAAGTGAACAAATTAAGAATTTGCTCTCAAGATAATAGAAAAATAAAAAAGATAAGAAAAAAAAGAGTTCGATTTTGGACATAAAGATTGAGAAAGGAATTAGATAAATATAAAGGAAAAATAGTGGATTGAATATTTAAATATTAAATAATAATGATAATTTTATTAGAATTTAAGAGTGTATTTCAAATAAACATGTATAAAATTAAGTGTTAGAGTAGAGAGAAATAGTCGAGAAGAGAAAGGAAGACAAAAGTGGAAGTGTCCAAGCAGTAGGAGGCTTGGGCGTTGCGGCGCTAGGATTGGTGTTGCGGCCCTTTAATCTCTGGACTGGATGCTGCAGTGTTGGCTCTTGAGTACTGTGGTGCTCAATCGGGCAACACCCAATTTGATCGTTGGGGGCCGCGGCGCTGAAGGATGAATGTTGTAGCGCCTAAGGATGAGTTCCGCAGCGTCCAAAGCTGAGTTTGGTGACTCTCTAAAGAGCCACTTACCCTTTCCATATGATGTAACCTTTCAAAGAGGTATTATATCTCCCCAGATAGACATATACAACTCTATAAATACTGTAGGCACATTTGAAACAAAGTATGAACTTCTCTTCTCAATCTTTGATTCAAGTTTTTCTCAACCATTTTCTAAGTTTAAACATTTATAGTCCAAGAAAAGTATTTGGTGTGCACCTAATACTTTCTCATAAGTCATTGAATCTTAGAGCTATTATACTAACAAACCCATTTGCATCTTTGATTATAATCAAAGTAGGGATAGAAATACTTTAAGGACAGTGCATTGTACACTTTGACTTCAATATTTGGTTATTTGTATCCTTGTGAATTTTCCATATACAGAATTTTTTTTTAACAATCGTAAACTATTTCTTTTATATACACATGGATACTACAAGTGAATCTTCGCTAATGGCTATAGCAATATCTCTTTTAGAGGCTACGAATATCCCATCGTTTGATGGGAAACATTTCAAGAGATGGTAAGACTGGGTGTATGATACTCTTGATGTATTAGGTCTGGCCAAATTTCTCACTATTCCTCCTCTTGATGCTACTACAGAAAACTACAAGGAAGAGTTCTCTAAATAGAGTAGGGCAAACAAGGTATGTCGTAACATAATTCTTCACATATTATCTAATGAATTGTATGACGTTTACTCCACATATAAGAATGCACATGAGTTGTAGGCACAACTTAAGAAAAAGTATGTTATAGAAGATGTTGGTGCACAAAAGTATGTTGTAGCAAATTTTCTAGACTTTAAAATATCTGAGAAAAATGTGACCATTGCATAAATACATGATTTTCATCTTTTACTAAATGATTTGAAAAATAAAAATATTATTCTCCTTGAACCTTTTATTGTTAATTGCCTAATAGAAAAGTTGTCTGAATCCTGGAATGATTATAAGAAAAATAACAAACTAAAAAGAAGAATTTAACTTTGGAAGATTCAATTATGCACATTAGAATTGAAGAAAAGAATCACCAAAGAAAGAACATAGAGAAGGCCAAAAAATTAGTTTCTAAGGCCAATTTAGTAGAAGGTAATAATTATAATAAGAAATATCAATAGTCTATAAGCAACATTCACTTTAAGAAGAATAAAGCCTCATTCAAAAAAAATGATAAGTGTTTATGCTTGTGAAAATGGTAGTCATTTTTCTTATCGATGTATACATAGGAATAAGAAAGGAAATAACAAAACTCCCAAAGCCAATTTAGTTGAGGGAGAAGATGTTATTACTGCAGTTGTTGTTTCACAGGTGAACATAGTGGCAAGTGGCAACAAAGAGTGAGTGATTGACTTTGTAGCCACTAAACATATATGCGGAGATAAGAGTTCTTTTCAGGAGTATGTTTCCATTGGAGGAGGAGATGAACAAATGTATTGATAAGCATAAATTATATCTATTATTTTCACTCCCTTAACTTAATTAATCGCACACGGTGAACAGTACAGCGCGAACAGTGTTTCGTGAACAGTACCGCGCCAGCGGTGAACAGTGCGATTTCCTAATCCTAAAAGAAATACTACTCCAAGACTCTAATCAATCCCTATATAAAGGCCACTCGTTTCAGACCTTAAAAAAAAAATAACTTAGAGCTCTTAGAGTCACAACATATTGAAGAAGAGCAATTTTTAGAGAGAGAAGTAAGGGCAATTCAAGGAAGCAAGAGATTATTGGCGAATCTTTGGCGTATCAACCAACTGCGAATTGATGTCTATATTGGTTTGCTTTTGGTTGTATCATGTTTATTTTATTTTTTAACCATAATTCTCTTGTTATCATGAGCTAAATTTATTTTCTAGGGTTATTACTTGAACTCAATATGTGAGCTTAATTGTTGGATCTTTTTAATATTTATTTGAACTCAATTCTTCATTATTCTTCATTATTTGTTCTTAATGCTTTATTATATCTGATCAATATTGTGATTGCTTTAGTAATACTTTGATAAACTCGGAAGAGGCATCATTGTATTTAGACCTAGATAATTTGATGCATGATTGTAGAGTAACATTCAATATTGCATATGCAAGTTTCGAATTAGGATAGGAATATACCTAATTGGCATGTATGGTCAATAAGACTTATTCTTAATGAATCTTTATTTATTACAAGTACTATAGGAATATAGGTATTTGATAAATTAGGATATACTTGCATGACCTTGGAAGAGGCTTGTGAATATATTAGTGTCTTGATCAATAATAAGAAATTGAGGGATATAAATATTAAATGGATTAATCTTTAGCAACCATATTGAAGGATAGTAATTAACTCTAGGCTTTCTCTATATTGCTATTTTTTTATTTTATTTAAGTTGTATCATTTATTTTCTGCACTTTTATTTTATTCAAATTTATTGCAAAATTAAGATTTGATTTTTCTGAATAATTACAAGAAATATATAATTTTAGTACTTAGTAGAAAATAAAAATTATCCCTGTGGGTTCGACATCCGACTTTATAAGTCCCTTTATTACTTGTTACGATAGCGTATACTTGCGCTTAATTTTAAAATATAGAAATATCGCATCATGTATCTTGGTGATTCCCATTCTGCACCGGTGGTGGGGAAAGGGAAAGTTCTCTTTAAACTTACTTATGGGAAATCTCTTGTATTAAACAATGTTCTCCATGTTCTTAATATTAGATATAATCTTGTTACTGTGTTTATGTTGGGAATAGCTAATGTAAAGGTCTTCTTTGAAAGGGATAAAGTTGTAATGACTAAGAGTGGAACATTCATTGAAAAGGAATATTCTTCCAATGAATTGTTCAAACTAAATGTAATTGATGTTTAAATGAATAAAGATGTTTCTTCTACTTATATTATTGAGTATTTCAATTTATGGGATGATAAACTAAGTCACTTGAATTATCTTTATTTAAGAAAGATGAAAAGAGTTAGTTTACTATCTAATATAAGTTTAGATAAAACATATCAATGTAATGTATATGTGGAAGGAAAGTCCACAAAAAAAATTTGTAAACTTATAACTCTTAGGGAAATTGAATTTCTGGGTTTGATTCATAATACTTAAGTGATCTTAAAGATATCATGACTAGAGGGGAAAAAAGATTTTACATAACCTTTATTAATGATTTCTCAAAATATACAAAAGACGTATTTGTTAAAAAACAAAGATGAGTCATATGATAAGTTCTTGATCTATAAACAAGAAGTTAAAAATCAACTTGGTAGGAAAATTAAGAGATTAAGAACTGATAGAGGAGGAAAATATGTGTCTAACTTATTTAGTTTCTATTGTAAGGACAATAGAATTATACACGAAGTTACACCACTATACTCACCTGAATCTAATGGAGTGGCTGAAAGGAAAAATAAAACTTTAAAGGAAATGATGAATTATTTAGTGATTAATTCAGGAGCACTTAAAAATTTTTGTGTGTGTGTATGGGGGGGGTGGAGTAATTTTGACTACTTGCCATATACAAAATAAAATTCTATACAAGAAAATGGGAATTACTCCCTATGAGTTATAGAAAGGTTATGCTCCTAATCTTTCATACCTTAAAGGGTAGGGGTGTCTTGTAAAGATTCTTATTCTAAATCCTAAGAGGAACAGGATGAGACCTAAGATAATTGATTGTATGTTCATAGGTTATGCCTAGAATAGTGCTACATATAGATTCTTGGTATTAGATGATACCATTGGGTTGTTTAATGCAAACAACATAATAAAATCTAAAAATATAGGATTTTTTTGAGTTTGTCTATCCTAAGAAAGCTAATGTAGATAAAATTATGACTCAATAAAGGTTAATGTAGATCCTCTAGAAAGCGCTAACAATGAACTTAAGAGAAGCAAAAGAATGAGGAAGGCTACTAATTTTGGTAATGATTTCTATATTTTTCTTATGGAAGAGGACCCTAAAATTTTAGTAAAGCTATATTGACTACTTGCCATATACAAAATAGAATTCTATACAAGAAAATAGAAATTACTCCTTATGAGTTATAGAAAGGTTATGCTCCTAATCTTTCATACCTTAAAAAGTAGGGGTGTTTTGCAAAGATACTTATTATAGATCCTAAGAGAAATAGGATGAGACCTAAGACAATTGATTGTATGTTTATAGGTTATGCCTAGAATAGTACTGCATATAGATTCTTGGTATTAGATGATACCATTGGGTTATTTGATACAAACAACATAATAGAATCTAAAAATACATTATTTTTTGAGTTTGTCTTTCCTAAGAAAGCCAATGTAGATAAAACTATGACTCAATAAAGGTTAATATAAATCCTCTAAAAGGCGTTAACAATCAACTTAAGAGAAGCAAAAGAATGAGGAAGGCTACTAATTTTAGTAATGATTTCTATGTTTTTCTTATGCAAGAAGACCCTAAAATTTTAGTGAGGCTATGACATATCATGATGCTTCTTTATGGAGGGTGGCAATAAATGATGAAATCAATTCTATCATGAGTAATCATGTATAGGAATTAGTTTATTTATCTCTGGGTTCCAAGCTTACTGGTTGTAAATAGATCTTTAAACAGAAAATAAGGGCTGATGGGACTATTGAGAAGTATAAGACAAGATTAGTTGCCAAAGGATTTACTCAAAAGAAAGACTTAGATTATTTTGATACTTATGCACTTATTACTAGAATTACATCCATTAGAATTTTGATTGCCTTGGCTGTAATATATGATTTGTTCATACATTAAATGGATATGAAGACCGTCTTTCTAAATGGTGATTTAGAAGAGAAAATTTACACGAAACAATCGAAAGGTTGTATTGGTATTGGTACCGAGCATAAAGTATGTAAGTTAGTTAAGTCTTTGTATGGCTTTAAGCAAGCACCAAAATAATAGTATAAAAAGTTTGACAATGCTTTTATATCAAATGGTTTTATGATAAATGATTCCGACAAGCGTGCGTACTATAAAACTTTTAATACTAATAGATATGTGATTATATGTCTATATGTGGATGGTATGCTTATATTCAGTTATAATATGGAAGTGATAGTTGAGACTAAGAGGTTTATATCAAATGTATTCAATATGAAAGATTTGGGAGAAGCTGATGTAATACCTGGGGTAAAGATTATGAGAACATCTAATGATCTTACTTTATCATAAGAGCACTATGTAGAGAAGTTTCTTGACAAGTTTGGGTACACAGAATGCAAACTGATGGCAACACCTTATGATGCTAGTGTTAAACTTTGAAAGAATGTTGAACATAGTGACAATCAGAACCATTATACTCAAATTATTGGTAGTCTCTTGTATTTGATGAATACAACTAGGCTTGATATAGCATATGCTGTAGGGAGATTGAGTAGGTATACTCAAAATCTAGAAAAAGAGCATTGGAGTGCCTTAGATAAAGTTGCTTTCATATAGTGGATCACAACCTGTGATTGAAGGTTATTGTGATTTTAATTGGATATTTGAATTTAATGAGGTCAAGTCTACTAGTGGATATATCTTCACTTTGGGTGGAGGAGCTATATGTTAAAAAGTCACTAAATAGAATTATATAGCACGATCTACTATAGAGTCGGAATTGATAGCCTTAGAAAATGCTTGTTCTAAGGCTGAGTGCATATGGACACTCATGTGTGATCTTTCCATTTGTACTCACCCTCATACTACAATTTCTATAAATTGTGATTGCCTACCAGATATAGCTAGAGCAAAGAGTAAAATGTATAATGAAAAAAGTAGACATATCCGTCTACTACATGGCATCATTAAGCAGCTACTAAAATATGGGATAGTGAGCCTAGATTATGTGAGGTCAAAGAGAAACTTGTCTGATTCTTTAACAAAGCCATTAAATAGGAGATTAGTGGAAGATCCAAGAAGATGGGACTTCTGCTTAGAGTATGCAGTAAGAGTGATGGTAACCCTACCTGTGATTGGAGATCCCATTGAAGTAGGTTCATAAGGGTATGAACAAATCACTTGTTGTACTATCAATTATATTGTGGGTCTCTCTCTATGGCGAGGTAATGTATTTGCAGTGGAAAATGGTGAGTTAGTCTCTTAGTGAGCTTTATAACTTTTTATAAGGTGGTGCATTAAATCTTTAGGACACACTTAATGGAGTGTCACCTATATGAGTGTGGAATTGGGTTGGTTATTATAAGAGCTAGGCCAGTTACTTTAGAGCACTCATGAAGCCAGGAAGGCATATGATCATTAATAGTGCTAAACCATAGATATAGACAAGTTATTGAGAAATTAACTTGATAATTTAACCATTTATTTTACATTCAAATGAATGAAAGGTTGATAGAAACACGGTTTCACCTAGTTCCTGTAAAATATAGTTACTTAATCAGTAGATTAGTTCATAGCTTAAAAGAGCACCGATTCATATAAGTTAATTCCTATTTAGATACGTGGTTGATTTGATTCACATTTTTTTTAATTTAAAATATGTGAGGGATTGTTGGAATTTAAAAGTGTATTTCAAATAAACAAGTATAAAATCAAGTGTTAGAGTAGAGAAAAATAGCCGATAAGAGAAAAGAGGACAAAAAGGGAATCGCCGAATCCATAGAAGGCTTAAGCGCTGCGGCACTAGGATTGTCGCTGCGGTATTTTAGCTTTAGGATTGGATGTCGCAGCACTTAGTCGGGTAGTGTCTAGTTTGACAGTTGATCGTTGCGGCACTAAAGGAAGAGCTCTGCAATGCCCAAAGCTGAGTTTGGTGACTCTCTAAAGAGTTACCTACCTCTTTCATATGATGTAGCTTTTTAAAGAGATATTGTGTCTCCCCAAAGAGACACATACAACTCTTAAAACCTGCATGCACATTTGAAACAAAGTATGAACTTATATTCTCAATCTTTGATTTAAATTTCTGTCTTTTATCAACTATTTTCTGAGTTTAAACACTTATAGTCCAAGAAAAGTATTTGGTGTGCACCTATTATTTTCTCATAAATCATTGAATCCTGAAACTATCCTACTAACAAACCCATTTGCATCTTTGATATAAGTTTCTCTCTTTTATCAATCATTTTCTGAGTTTAAACACTTATAGTCAAAAACAGTATTTGGTGTGCACCTAATATTTTCTCATAAATCATTGAATCATGAAACTATTATACTAACAAACCTATTTGCATATTTGATTATAATTAAAGAGATAGTAGAAATAGTTTAAAAAAAGTGCATTGCACGCCTAACTTCAATCTTTGATTATTTGTATCCTTGTAAATTTTCCATATACAAAATTTTTTTTAAAACAAATTTTGCCTTAAAAAAGGACAATTTTAAAAATTGAACAAGGATTATTAAGAAATTTAAATAATTTAAAATTTTCTAACAGTTTATTATTAAAACTAAGGTTAAATAGATAAAAGCGGGGATGAATATCTCCAGTGATTACTCAATGATTATTGTTCTTATTCTCAAAACCTATAATAATTCACAATAAATTTTAGGCGAGTTAGAGCATAATACAATAGACTGAATGCCTCAGGCAATTCTAACATATTTGAGACCTCTAAATAAAGTTGTATTTATTTTATTTTTTTACTTATAAATTAGATTTGAATGAGTTTAAAATTTTTTAATAGATCAAAATAGATTAGATTAAAATTCAACATGACAGGCAGCTAAGTCAGGTATTACACTGAAAGAGATAGACGAGAGTACCATTGCCGTCTAGGTGTGGGCACGGTCTGGTTCAATTTTTTTTCGAAACTAAACCGAACCAGTTTAATTAAATTTTTTTAATAAATAAAACTGAAGGAAGTTTTTCTAAAGGGAAAAACTGAATCGAATCGAACCGATTCTTTTTTGGTTCGGTCCAATTTAATTGTTTTTGGCTATTTTAAAAATGTTTTCATTTTAAATTGTGACTTTTTAAATTTATTTGTCCTAATAATTTAGTAGATCATTTTAATTCATTTTCTTATTTTTTCATTATACGTTACATAAGTCATTAAATTTGATCATATAAATAGTATTTTAAAAATTAAGTTGACTAAATGAATATATATTACACGTTACATTACACATTATATATTATATAATAAAAAAAAATTTCATTACACATTACATAAACCACTAAATTTGTTCTTGTATATTATATAAGTTTTTAAAAAATTAAGTTGACTGAATTATTATATATTACATGTTATATATTTTATAATAAATTGTTTTTTATTACACGTTATATAAGCCACTAAATTTGTTTTTATTTATTATATAAGTCTTTAAAAACTTAAGTTGGCTAAATTAATATATATTACACATTATATATTATATAATTAAAAAATATTTTCAGTACACATTATATAAATCACTAAATTTGTTATTATATATTATATAAGCCTTTAAAAATTTGGGTTAGTTTTTGAGTTTTTTTTTATTTTAAATTGTAGGATTTGTAAAATTCATGTCTAAATAATGTAATAGATTATTTTTTGACTTAATTTTTGGGTCTATTTCATATTAACATAATTACAATTTTCTTTAATTTGAGATAAATTTAAACTTTTTATTTATTAATAATGTACTAATTTCTAATAATATCCATAAAATAAAATTTTCCTATTTAATAAAATTACTATTATGGTTTTTTCACTTTTTGATTATAATAATGAGCGAGTGAAATTATGTGTGAGTAAATATATATTTGTATTTTTAAACCCTCAATTATTTAGTGCAATTTAATTAAATTTTACCAAAAAAACTCAATTTTTCGATTCGATTTTATTTTTTGAAAAATTGAACCGAAACCAAATTGAACCGGTTGGTTTTTCTAAGAATAAAACCAAACTAATTTTTTGTGATAAAAAATGGACTGAATCAATTAATTTAATTCGATTTTTTGATTACTAATTTTTTTTACCCACCTTTATTGCCATCCATTGTTTCTCACCTTCTATAAAGAGATCATACACTGACAAACAGTGAACTACCCTATTTCCCTCGTACATAAGAAACTATTTGAATACAAGAGTGAGATAGGAGTATAATACTCTAAAAAATTACAAGATCAATTTTTGCCAAAGAGGTAGCCTTTTCCTGAATCAACTTAACCACCCTTGACGAATATGATTCGAGAGTAGAGGGACAATGATTCAGTGAATTCGCCACAACAATACCTTTATGTGTGGCTATAGCCTCAGCTATATTAACATGGAAAATACCAGGTGTTGAAGCGGAAGCACACAAACAAGCTAAACAATTCACCCAAGTAATATAATAATGCAGAACAAGTTATTAAGAAATAAAAGAGAGAAAGGGTAGAAGAAGAACACATAAAGAATTACGTGGTTCGGCAACTTGCCTACGTTCACGGCGGATCAAGATCACACTCTTCTCTTATTATGAATCATAAGGCGACCACAAAGTATGCCTATTACAAGAAAGATCACAAAGAAAACTTTCTCTTTCTCTCTAGGGATTTTCTCTCATAAAGAACCACTAAGAATAATCACTAAGATTATTGTTGATCACCAAGATCTCTCTAAGATCACAAAGATCTCACTAACTTGATCACAAAGGTTGTCAAGATCACTAAGTTGTGTTTACAAGCCAATTGATAGCCTTTATATAGGCCTTGGGACGTCCTAGGTATTCCCTATACGTGTGAGAGTCGTATTAGGGAGTCCTAGAGCAAGTAGGAGATGAAATTAGGAAGTTTCCTAATTTTGGGATACTGTTCCCGCGTCCAGCGCTGGCGCGCTTCTGCTGAGCGCTGCGGCGCTGCCTTCCTGGCGCTGCGGCACTGAGTGTTCTGTTCTGGCGCTGCGGCGCCCACTCCTGGTCGCCGCAGCGCTGGTCGCATGGTGCGCCTTCTCATTTTTTGCCTCTTTTCGTGTCCGTCTTCGATCCGTGTGCACCCTACACACTTAGCTTGATCCCCAAATCATATTCCAATGATTTTTAATCAATATTCTCATAAATCCCCTCCTTGATTCAAAATCATTCACAAAGTAAATCGATCTTTCATTTTCGCATCTTCGGTCACCCTACAAAGTAGTGACTCCGGTTAAGTCCTTGCATAGGACGAACTTAACCGAGGGCAGTGGCTTAGTCAACATATCAGCAGGGTCTTTAGATGACGCTATCTTTGTCAGACTAACTTTACCACTTTGGACAATCTCACGAATGTAATAGAGCCTCACATCAATGTGTTTCGACCTCTCATGGAACACTTGATGCTTGCTTAGGTGTATGGCACTCTGGCTGTCACAGTATACATCGGTGTTTACATCTTTATGAGCCAATATCTTCGCACATATGCCTTTTAACCACACGGCCTCCTTTATAGCTTCACCAACAGCTATGTACTCTGCCTCTGTGGTAGAAAGTGCAACCACATGTTGTAGAACTGATCTTCAACACACACTATACCCAAACACTGTGAATACGTAGCCTGTCAACGATCTTCTCTTGTCAAGATCACCTGCATAATCTGAGTCTACATACCCTCTTACCATTTCATTGCTGTCCTCGTCCCTCTTATACACCAACCCGTGATTCGATGTTCCCGTGAGATATCTCAGAATTCACTTTACTGCAAGCCAGTGATCTTTACCCGGATTCGCCATGTATCTACTCACTACACTCACAGCCTGTGCTATGTCTGGTCTTGTGCAAACCATTGCATACATGATGCTCCCCACAGTGCTTGCATACGGTACTTTGCTCATCTGCAGTTTCTCATCCTCGGATGTCGGCGACTGTGCTGCTGACAGTCTGAAATGCATGGCCAAAGGAGTAGAGACAGCCTTCGCGTTTGACATACCGAACATCTCCAGAATTTTGACTATATATCGCTGTTGGGACAAGAAGATAACATCTCTTCTTTCCCTCACAATGTCCATACCCAAAATTCTCTTCGCTGCTCCCAAATCCTTCATTTCAAACTCGCCACTTAACTGCTTCTTGAGCTTTTGTATTTCTTCCATATTCATGCATGCGATCAACATATCATCGACGTATAGAAGCAAATACATCATCCCACAACTCATATTCTTGAAGTACATGCATCCATCATACTTGCTCTTATTAAAGCCTCAAGCCATCATAAACTCATCAAATCTCCTATACCGCTGTCTAGGTGATTGTTTTAACCCGTATAATGACTTCTTTAGCAAACAAGCATGACCTTCTTTACCGGGCTCCTCGAACCCTTGCGGCTGTGCCATGTATATTGTTTCTTCAAGCTCTCCATGTAGAAAAGCTGTCTTTACATCCATTTGCTCTAGATGTAAATCAAGATTTGTACACATAGCTAACAAAATCCTAATAGATGTGTGCTTGACAACTGGAGAGAATATCTCATGAAAATCGACTCCCTCTCTCTGAGTAAAACCTTGTGCTACTAACTTAGCCTTAAATCTCGTAGGCTCAATCCCCGATATCCCCTCCTTCACCCTATACACCCACTTGCACCCGACTAGCTTCTTTTGAGGTCTCTCCACTAATTTCCAGGTATTGTTCTTCTTAAGAGAACAAATTTCTTCTTCCATGGCCTGCTGCCATTCTTTTTTGTTTTCACTCTTCATAGCCTCACCATATGTCCTAGGCTCATCATACTCAAGAGTGTAAGCAAAATTAAAAGCATGAGCAACTAAGTCTGCTTGTGCATACCTGATTGGTAGGTTAATGGCATGAATTTTGACATATAATAAAAATGTTAAAGTGGCAAGTGCTACTTGTCGAGATCCCTAACCTAACACTTAAACCTTTTTATCTCCCTGAGAGACCTTGAAATAATTTCTATTTTTTTTAGAACTTTTCAGATTGAATTATTTAATTCGGTACACTTCATATAGTGAGACTCCTTAGGTTCACACCCGTTTTGTCTTATAGAACTCTTCTGTAAGTCTATAAATGTTGCCCCACACACACGTTGTAAAAATAACAAAATAGCATATTGAACTATACAAGTTGAGGTTAATACATATTCGTATAATCCATCTGTCATTAATATCCTAGAAGAGCAGAGACATAGATCAACACTGTCAAGTCCCCTATTGCTCAACCATAAACTTATCTCTTCAATTCATATTTCGATAAATAATATTCACAAACGCTTTTGCGATATTGTTTATACCACGGAAAAATATTTTCTGGGTTAAATGCTTATGGCAATAAAACTTCATAGAATACAACCTTAGAGCATTTGGATATTTGACTCACCCATATGAACTGACGGATCTTATATCTACATTCACCGAACTCTATGAGTATCAGACCATACCCAGCGACACCCAGCGGTCGAACCATGAAAGGTCTCTGACATGTGCGGAACCTAAGTATGGTATATCACTCACATGCCCATCGTGGTGCTCAGGTCAAGGGACCACGAATACTACTCAACTCTAAAAGACCCTCTACTGACGGATTTATGGGATATCTATTAGAGGTCTTCATTGAGTCTTGTTCAGCATCCAATCCTCACTGAATACCTGTATATCTATACGAGCTTCCAGTAAGCTCATAGTTAGCTAAGATTAACCATCTGGACTATCCAGATATAGACATACACTGATCTAAATAAATCGATTCCACTCGATAAACCCCACATCGATAGAAATAGATTAGGAACATATAATTCGAGAGCATACTTGCACAATGACATTTGCTATCAACTCTTGCAACTATTTGTAACTATGTCATTGTAAGTATATTACTAGGGTTATGTCTCATTTCAAACAATGTTCTAACTCTTTAGACTTGATCTAAACTTCTTCAGATGAATTTAATGTTCGTAATGTTACAAACATCTTACCTAATATAATAAATTAGCGACTTAATAAAATATTTATTTATTACATAAATATAAAATTACTATATTCATACAAATTGGGATGACACATTAGCACAAATCTCAACATTCAGATCCGCCATAATATTAAACTGTGCCACATCAAAGAGGCCGAAGCTGGAGTCCTCGCCTCTAACAAGAAAGATAAAGGAAAATAACAACCGCAAAACACCCTGTGATGGGTTATTTTTATATTAAGCGCAAGTGCACGCTATCAGAAACACATAATATAGAATGAATAGAGTGTTGATCCTAAGAGAAATTTTTTGTATTTCTAACCAATTTACTAAAATTATATCTTCTCTCTTTTATACAAAAGATTGATTATTTTGAATTGTTTAATAAAGCTTTAAACTAAAAATTATCTATGTTATCAACTATAATTAACAATCAAATTCGACAACAGATCTGACAATATATGATGAAGATCTAGGATTATAGCTATCACTTAATATGGTTTTCCAAACAATGGTTCTTCGATTACTATTCCCTCAATTTAATTGTTGGTCACAACACTAATCTCACCACGAGCCTCTTCCGATGGTCAAGTGATTATATCAAGATCTATTAATTTTTTATATTCCTATGGTAATTAAATAGATAAGATTCATTAAGCACTAATTGTATTAACCATACATGTCATCTAGGTATATTCCTATTCTAGATCAAAACTCACAAATGCCACTTTGTGATTATGTATCAATTTGTCACGGGCTTAACAATTAAATTCCTTTTCCAAGTTTATTTAATCATTACCAATTGATTCAACATATGACCAGTATATCAAAGGCATTAAGATCCAATAAATTGAACAAGAATTGAATTCACAATAATCGTCTTCAATATAATATGTATCAAAATTATACTCATAAATACCTCCAAACTTAAGTAATTGCTCGTCCTCGAGTAATGAAAGAAATTAACACAAAGTAGCATAATAACAAAACACAAACTCAAAAATAAAACGGATAGAAATAACCATTGCTTGGATTGATCTAATGAATACATTATTGCTTAAAAAAAATTGCATTACTTTTTCCCAATCCTCTCGGAATTAATAATCAATCTAAACAATTCACAAGCACCGTAATTAAGCACTTTCATTTTTCTTAATAAGTGATCAACCGTGTGTGTGTGAAACAAGCAAGTATCAATTGATTTATACATAGATTTAGCTCAACTGCTCCAGATTATACAAAAAGATGTGTCTCGGCATATTCTTAAGCATTAAACAGTACCATAAGCTTATTTTTCATACAACTCTCCACTAATGTAGAAATACATATGTTTAAGGATCTATTAGGTCTTTTATTACTTGTAATGTAGGGTTAGGATCAAGGTGGGTTATTTTGGATGCAAATTTGGTTTAATTCACACATGAACACTAAGCCTTCTTGGCTACCACTTAAACTTTCTACACTTGGTTTAATTCTCCCAAACTTATAATTTTTTTACCTAAATTCAACCACTTATTCCCTTTTCTTTCTTTTTTCTTTTCAATTTTTTTTTGTTTTTTTTTTTCAACTCCCTCAAACTTAAGGTAGCGCTTACTCGCCAAATTTCATTATTTTTCCTCCTTAAACAACAAAAACACAATAATATCTAAAATATACTTTTACTATGCTCCGTGTTTATGGTGTTAAGGTTATTTTGAGTACTTAAATTCAAAGCTTAGGGTTATAATGTGGTTATTCAATAAAATGGGTATTTTAAGCTCAAATGGGTGACTATGGATAAATACACATTAAAGGTAGGCTTGAAAGTCTCAAACGGTCCAAAGATGGCCTAATATTATTTCTCTATTCATATGTTTCCTAGGATTTTGCCTCGAGCCATAATCAAACAAGTTCTAGAGTATTTTTCTGTTTATCGAGACTGTAGTGTACTACTTGAGCATGAGCATCTCTAAGAAAAAATTCAATTAATATAAGCTTTAATCAAGTGCTCAAAAATTGGTGATCACAAATAATGTCAAAATCTGTCCAAGTATTGGTGCATGAATTATTTAAGATATCTATTGTTTCCTATGAGAAATGAAAAAAAAGTTTTACAATTACAGTTTTTTTTTTTAGTAATCATAGTCTCAATCCAATAACATAAAACAATAAACAACAATGTATAATAAAAATTTTGAAATAAAATTAAGATCGCTTGCATTAAAAATAAGAATAGATAATGAACAGAGATTTTTAATAATTGCTCGACTAAAATACTGCTTTTCTAATACAGGCCAGCCTAAAAAACATAAAACTAACATAACATAAAAAATAGTAAAAATAATAAAATAAAGCAAAAATAAAAGCTGAGCTAAATATGGGAAGTATTTGCTCTGTCCCCACAAATTATGTGGCATGGTCCCCATGGTAGCAGAAAGAGAAAATAGAACACTTCCCTGGCCTATGAAATTTGCTTAGTCATCTAGATCCTCTGGTGCAATGCCTTGGTGATAAGGGCAAATTTGTCATATATTTTCTCATGTTTTTATTATTGATATTTTATTATTTTATGAGAATAAATGGTTATTTATGTGCATTATTGTTATTTATAGGGACTTGAATGAAATTTAAAGAATAGATGGCTATTTGGAGCGAAAACAGGGACTAAAATGCAAAGCTTTCAAAGTATGTGTCCATTGCCCCAGTGCCACAAGGATTATAGCCCCGGCGCTAGAATACTGATAGAAATAAGAAAAAAAACCTGGTTAAGTCGCATCTGGCGCCCCAGCGCCATATCGTCATCATGCCAGCGAAGAGATAGAGCCCCAGCGCCATCATCCCACCGCTCTAGCGGTGAAGCCTATTTCACGTGTCGCCCCAGTGACAATTGTATAGCACCCCAGCGGTAGCGCGATTCCTAGTGAGACGAGAATTGAGATTTTCAAGCACATATCAATCCCTATAAAAGGCCACTCATTCTCAGACTTTAAAAAGAATCCAAGAGCAACCTAGAGCAATTCAAGAACACCAAGAATACAAAGCACGAGTTTTGGAGAGCAATAAGAGTTTAATTGAAGCAACCTTAGAGAGAGATTCAAGGTGTTCTTCGGCATCAAGAGTACCTTAGGCAGCGTAATTAAAAGCAATTCGACATCTATATCGGTTTGCTATTGATTGTATCATGATTTTTTATTATTTTTACTGCTATTCTCTTATATCCATGAACTAAATTTATTTTCTAGGGTTAATACTTGAACTCAATAGGTATGCTTAATTGTCATATTTTTTTGAATATTTAATCAACTTAGTTCTTTGATATTCAAATTACTTGATCTTAAAGCTTCAATATATCTGGCCAATATATGGTGAATGAGTTGGTAATATTGTTGATAAACTCGGAAGAGGAATCATAATATTTAGACCTAGGTAATTTGATGCATGATTGTAGAGTAACATTCAATGTTGTATATGCAAGTTTCAATTTAGGATAGGAATATACCTAATTGGCATGTATGATCAATAATGCTTAATCTTAATGAATCTTAATTTATTACAAGTACCATAGGAATATAGGTATTTGGTAAATTAAGGTATACTTGCATGACCTTGGAAGAGACTTGTGAATACATTAGTGTCTTGATCAATAACAAAGACTAAAAGAGTTAAATATTAGAAGGTTAATCATTAGAAAGCATATTGAGGGATAATATTAATCATAGGTTTTCTCTATATTGCTATCACATAATTCTCTTGCATTGTATTTTTACTTTTATATTTTTTACATTCATTCTTAACTTTTTATTTTTCTGAATAATTATTAGGAAGACATAATTTTAGTAATTGGTTAAAAATAAGAAATTATCTTTGTGGGTTTGACATCCGACTTATTTAGTCTCTTTATTACTTGCATACGATAGTGTATACTAGCACTTAATTTTATAATATAGAAATATCACATCACCTGGTCTGACTGGTCGGCTGTATCGGTCTGTGGTGGTGGTGGCGGTGGTGTAGTAGTGGGCAATGGCATGGTTGGCATGTGACTAATGTCCCATCCTATGTGAAGGGCATAGAACTGTAACCACAGTAGATGGCAATGTGCAAACTCTCAAAATTCTTGCCTAAACTCTGTAAGTCCCTGTGCTTGTGCAGCAACCTGTGATTCTAACCTAGCTAATCTGGCTGCAGTAGACATACTCCGAGATGATGAAGCCTGTGGTAGGACAACTGCTGGGGGCACAAATGGTAGATCTACTGCCGGGGGCACATGGGGTGCTGGAGGTGCTGGTTGTCACTGACTCTCAGCTTTCTGTAGCTTCTGGATAGTGCTGTAGTCGATCGCACGAGCAGTATGGATGAGATCCTCATGAGTCTCTTAATGGACTCTAGCATGAGCATATAAGGTTGTGATCAAATATGGAGGGCTTAAATTATTCTTGGCAAGGTGTGAGCAAGCCAAGATCTCATCTTGAATCACTCTACCAATATTAATAGAACGCACAGTCATAATTCAGAAAAGCAATACTGACCTCGGTCTTGTGAGATTATTGACATGCATGACTGGCATCATACGAGAAGCAATGAATAGATACCAAGTCTTAGCATCCCTGATCAAAGCACTGGATCTGAAGGTTTATGGAGTACTATTCACCATTTTTCATTTTGTCTATGGCTGACAAAGTGTCTGAATGATCAGCTCAAAATCTGGGTGCTGTACCCCTTTTGAATACTCGTCAACCATTTCAGCCGGTAACCAAAAAAGTGAATTAATTATGGCATAATCAAAGGCTACCAGCTTTCTACGCACCAGGACTTGATGATTAACATGCTCTACTGCATTAGCATAAAATTCTTTCACCACTGAAATAACACCGGCATTAGGTTGCCGTTAAAAATTTTCCCACCTACAATTGGCAATCATCTATAAAATCTGAGGAAAATTATCCTCCTCTAAGTCGAAACCTTGCTCAGAAATGATGGTTTTGCGGTGAATAGATCTCATAAATCTATTCCATGCTTGTATCGAATTAAACCTAGTTGAGTCATAAGACACATTTGTCAAAGAGCTGGCTCTGTGTCTCTTGGATGCCATGACGAAAAATAGCAAAAATTGGCAGAATCTGGTGAAAAATGAAAATTTTGAGTGTTGGATGATTTGGTTCGGATCTGATGTTATAAGCTATGATTTTGTGTTTTGATTATTGAAACAAAATTGTGGTGGTATAAAGAAGGTATTTTTTGCAGGAAATTGGCTGGGTAATGGTCGGATTAAGTTTTGGGTTAGAGAGAAGAGTGTTTGTGAGGGAGAGTGAATGACTCATTTTGAACCGAACACGAAAGCGTTATGTTTTTGACATGCAGGGGCATTCTCCCTTGAATTTTCATTTTCCTGCCCATTCAGAGGTAGCGCCACGACATTATCCACAATAACACAAGGGCGTTATTGTTAGATAACGTTTCCGCGTTACTCGACCAAAGCTCCAACGGTGAAATTTTTTTTTTTTTGGTTTTTTGTTTAACAAGAATCTTTCTTAGGTTACCTCCTAAGCAGCACCTAATTTTTATGTCTTCGGCTAGACATTCTCATTCAGTGTCAAGGTTGGATTAACTGAAGGAATGACTTTTGTCGATCAATTTCATCCCCCCAATAGTGTTTCAATCTTTGCCCATTTACCTTGAATAGCCGCTTGGTCTCTTCATCCGAAATTTCAATAGCCCATAAGGAAATACCTTCATGATTCTAAATAGGCCTAATCATCGAGATTTAAGTTTGCCAGGAAAAAATTTCAATCGAGAGTTATATAATAACACTCGTTGGCCTGGTTTAAATTCTCGGTGTGCAATCTTTTGATTGTGCCATTTCTTTGTCTTCTCTTTATAAAGTTTGGCATTTTCATATGCTTGAAGTCAAAGCTCATCCAACTTATTAAATTGAAGCATTCGTCTATCACCAGCAGCTTGCATATCAAAATTAAGGGCCTTGATGGCCCAATAAGCTTTATACTCTAATTTCACTGGTAAATGACACGCTTTCCCAAAGACATGACGGTATGGGGACATTCCAAATGGAGCTTTAAAGGCCATGCGGTAGGCCCAAAGTGCTTCATCTAGTCGCATAGCCTAATCTTTCCTACTAGGCTTCATTGTCTTTTTAAGAATTCGCTTGACTTCTCTATTGGATACTTCTACTTGCCCACTATTTTGAGGATGATATGTAGTGGCAACTTTATGTCTTACTCCACACTTTTGTAGAAGAGCCGAAAAGTACTTGTTACAAAAGTGTGACCCTTCATCACTTATTATTGCTTTTGGAGTGCCATATCTAGTGAAGATGTTCTTTTTTAAGAACCTCAGCACTACCTTAGCATCATTGGTTAGAAGTGCGATAGCTTCCACCTATTTTGACACGTAGTCAACAGCCACAAGTATGTATTTATGACTGCCTGAAGAAATGAACAGTCCCATAAAGTCAATTCCCCAAACATAAAAAATTTCCACTTCCAAAATGTTTTCCAGAGGCATCTCTTGCCTTTTTGTTATATTACCAGTCCTTTGTAGCATCTTGAAACATTGTTGGCCAATAGAAACCATATTGTAGCACTTTTGCAGCAGTTTTAATACCTCTAAAATGTCCTCCATAAACTAAGAGTGACAATGTTACATGATGCTTTTCATTTATTCTTTTGAAACACATATTTTCAGCAGTTGATCTGCACATTGTCTGAACAAGAAAGGTTCATCCCAATGGTAAAACTTGACATCGTGAAAGAATTGTTTTCTTTGCTGAGGGGTTAGGTCAGGAGGTAAAATACCACTAACAAGATAGTTAACAAAGTCAGCATACCATGGTATTTTATGATGCTGAGCTGCAAGAAGTTGCTCATATGGAAAGGATTCATTGATCAAGGTTCTACTCTTGTCTCCTCTTTCTAATCTGGACAAATGGTCAGTAACTTGGTTCTTAGATCCCTTCTTATCTCTAATCTCCAAATCAAACTTTTAAAGTAGTAACACCCATCTGATTAATTTGGGTTTAGCATGCTTTTTGGCAATCAAGTATTTAATGGCAGAGTGATCTGTAAACACAATTACTTGTTTCTAATCAAGTGGGATCTGAACTTGTCGAAAGTAAATACCACAGCCAATAGCTCCTTCTCTGTGGTTGTGTAGTTGGTCTGTGCACAATTTAAGGTCTTACTTGCATAATAAATGGTGTGAAAGACCTTATCTTTCCTTTGTCCAAGCACTGCACCAATAGCTGTGTCACTAGCATCGCACGTCATCTTAAAGGAAAGACTCCAATATGGTGCTATGATAATTGGTGCAGAAATGAGTTTCTTCTTCAAGGTTTTGAAGGCTTCATGATAGGCTTCATCAAAGTGAAACACCACATCCTTCTCTAACAAGTTGTAAAGGGGTTTGGAGATCTTAGAAAAGTCTTTAATAAACCTTCTATAAAATCTTACATGACTAAGAAAACTCCGAACACCCTTCACGTTAGTATAGACTGAATGGTATTCTCCGAAATGCAAATGTACCATATGGACATGTAAATGTGGTTTTCTCCTGGTCTTCTGGTGTGATTGTAATTTGATTATGACCTGAGTATCCATCCAAAAAACAATAGTACTAATGCCCAACTAATCTGTGTAGCATCTGATCAATGAAAAAAAAGAGAAAAGTGATCTTTCCTCGTGGCCTTATTAAGCTTCCGATAGTCCATGCATATTCTTCATCCAGTTATTGTGCGAGTAGGAATTAATTTATTGTTCTCATTTTTCACTACAGTAACTCCTCCCTTTTTAGGGACACATTGGACCGGACTCACCTTAAGAGCTATCAGATATTGGATAGATGATCCCAGCATCTAACATTTGATTATTTCCTTCTTGACCACTTCCTTCATCACTGGGTTAAGTCTTCTCTATTGCTCTATGGTTGGCTTATGATTTTCTTCAAGAAAAATTTTGTGCATGCAAAAGGATGGACTAATACCTCGAATGTCAGCAATGGTCCAACTAATTGCTCTCTTGAATTTCTGGAGTACTCTAAGTAGTTTCTCTTCCTGTATCGCATCAAGCTCAACAGAAATAATAACAGGAAGAGTAACAGATTCACCTAGATAAGCATACCTTAAGTGATTTGGCAATGGCTTAAGCTCGAGCTTCAGTGGTTCTTCTATTAAAGGCTTATTACTTACCTTAATGTTCTCCAGTCTGTTTATTGATTCATACCTACGTTTCATGTGGCCAAAACTGTATGATGCATTCAATGCTTTCACATACTCCTTGACTTCATGGTTCTCAGCTTTATCCCCATTGATTATGGCATTTTTTAGAGAGTCTTCGATGGCATTAATTGTGTAAACCTTCTGTACTTCTCCATCGATGACATCAACTTTATCATGGTCATCTGATTCAATTGGGAACTTCATTGCCTTGAACACATTAAAGGTTATTTCTTCATTTTGAACCCTCATAGTTAACTCACCATTTTGAACATCAATTAGGGTTCTTTTAGTTGCTAAAAAAGGTCTACCCAAAATGATAGGGATCTCTTGATCTTCCTCCATATCAAGCACTATAAAATCTGTTAGAAATATGAACTTATCCACCTTGACAAGAACATCTTCGATGACACCTTTTGGATATGAGAGGGACTGATCTGTAAGTTGGAGAGTGACATTTGTTGGCTTTGCAGCACATAAACCTAACTTGTTGTAGATTGACAATGGCATAAGATTAATACTGGTGCCTAGGTCACATAAAGCCTTCCCGAAATACCGATTTCCAATGGTGCATAGAATGGTAAAGCTTCCAGGATCCTTGAGTTTAGGCAGTAGTTTTTTCTGAAGAATGGCATTGCATTCCTCAGTTAATGTCACAGTTTCAAAGTCATCCAGTTTTCTTTTTCTTGAGAGTATGTCCTTCATGAACTTGACATAACTCGACATTTGCTCTAATGCTTCAGCAAAAGGGATGTTAATGTGCAATCGTTTAAAGATTTCAAGAAATTTAGAAAATTGCTTATCTAATTTCTTTTTCTGCAACCTTTGTGGGAATGGTGGAGGTGGAGTGTAAGGCTGCAATTTAGGGTTTTGCACTGATTTCCCTTTTTGAGCATATTCTGCATTGTCTTCCTTTTTTATGTGAACTTCTAGTGCTGGGTCTTCTAGGTGTGCTTTTTGTTGCATTGGAGGTTGCATTTCAATGGGCTGTACCTCCTTACCACTTTGCAAAGTGATTGCCTTGCATTGTTCCTAGTCACCTCTTGGATTGGCTTCAGTGTTACCTGGTAAAGAACCATATGGACGGTTGTTCATTGCTGAAGCAAGTTGTCCAACTTGAGTCTTCAAGGCTCTCAACGATGCAGTTTGATTTTGAATAAGATTTTTTTGGCTTTGGCGAAGTCTGTCTGTTTGTTTCATATATTTCATGAACATATCTTCCAAAGCCGGTTTCTTCTCATTCTACTATTGAATTGGTGGGGCATAAAATCCGGGTGAATTGACTGGTTTAGATGACTGCCCTTGGTTATTGCTCCAAGAGAAGCTCGAATGATTTCGCCGCCCAGGATTATAGAAATTAGAGTTGGAATTGTTTTGATTTCTATTAAAATTTCCAATATAATTCGTACTTTCAATGCAATGCCCATTAGGGTGGTTATCACCACAAAAATCACAAGATATTGGTTGACTGGTTACTGAGTTGACTCCCAAAGCATCAACCTTTTTGGATATAAGGTTGATTTGGGCTGTTAAGGCAGTCAAGGCCTCAATTTCATGTACTCCAACTGTTTTTCTTGGATTTATTCTTTCTGAAGGCCATTGTAACTGTTGGATACCATTTCTTCTAACAGGTCATAAGCTTTATCAGTGGACTTATTCATTAAAGTACCACCTGCTGTAGCATCCAAAATTGTTCTTAAATGTCCTATAAGTCCATTGTAGAATGTTTGCACAAGTAACCACTTAGGAACTCCGTGGTGTGGGCATTTTCGAAGCATATCTTTAAATATCTCCCATGCTTCATATAATGACTCAGAATCAAATTGCACAAATGATGTAATATTATTGCGCATCTTGGATGTCTTTGCTGGTGGAAAGAATTTAGAGAGAAATTTCCTCGCAAGTTCTTCCCACATTGAAATTGATCTAGATGACAATGATATTAACCAACTCTTTGCTTTATCCCTTAATGAAAAAGGGAATAATCGCAATCTAATTGCATCATCGGATACTCCATTGTATCTAAATGTATCACAAATTTCAAGAAAATTCATGATATGTTCATTTGGATCATCATGGGGTAACCCGCTAAATTGTACTGAGTCCTTTAGCATTTGGATTGTGTTAGGTTTAATTTCAAAATTGTTTGCGTTGATCGTTGGTCGCCTAATGCTAAAATGTATCCCATTAACTAACGGGACAACATAATCTCTTAACGATTTTGGATCTTTAGCCACAAGGTTAAGATTTTGATCAGTCATTATGTTCAAAAGGCAAGCCTCCCTTACTGGGCAGGCATAGTTTTAGGCCACACCAGCTCTTTGAGACAAGCATGACCTTGGTCCACGCCAGCCCATAAAGTAGGTGTGGCCTAAGGTTACACCTGTGTTGAACAACAGCACAACTACTGTGTTGAACAGTTGTTGGTGCAGTAATTTGAGCCTACTAAAAGCCTAGCAAATTAAAAAAAAATGAAATATAATTTTTGGAGAAAAATAAAATATAATTATATGAGATATAATTGTATTTTATTAACTCAACAAAGGCAAGTAGCAAGAAAAATATAAAAAAATAAATTATACGAGGCATAAATATTTTTTAGAAATAATAAAATATAATATATGAAATATAATTATATTTTATTTGGAGATCAATGACTACTCAAGGAGAAGAAGCTATAAGAAATTCAAGACTTTTTTTTAATTTTTGTATTTTATTTTTCTTTTCGTAGAAATTCAAAAGACTCGATCAACACTATTTTTTTATATTTTATTTCATGTGATTATTTATGTTATAAATTATGTCTATACATTATAACATGCCATGAATATACGTGTCATTTTTTAATTTATTTATTAAAATAGTTTTAGTTTAGATTTAATAAAATTGACATATAATATACCAATTAGTTATTAGATTTAATTAAAATATTTTTAATTTATCTAATAAAGGAATTATTTTTTTAATTAGATTAATATTAATTAATTCCATAATTAATATAAATAATGTGAATTAGATTTAATTAGATTAAATTCGGTAATTTCACATTAAACAAAATAAGCTTATTATAATAAATAGTTTATTAAAATTATAAGTCTTAATTATTCATAATTAATTATATTTTTAGTGTAAAAATCTAGTAATTTATTTTAAGTGTTAATAGAATTGGATTTTAAAATTATTTAAAATGAAACGTAGTGATCAATAATTTACTAACAGCAATATTTTATTTATTTTTAATAGGATTATAAAATATGAGATATTTTATAAAATAAAACCTTACAACATAAGATAGAAAGTGGGAGAGGGTTAAATGAGAATTTGACCCATAGTTTGCATCGTTAGTTTAACAACGTGAGATTTAAGCGGCGCCTTGTAATGACTTTGTTTTCGTTCTCCCTATGGAGGGTGTTCGTTTGAATCAATATCAAGGTTAACTTCCAAGAGATAGGATTTCTGAATGTAAATCTATATTGACCTACCATACGGCGGCAACTTTGGAGTTAAGTCTAATGAATCCAAAACGATGCATCACACTTACATAAATATAATTATATAGATAATTATATTTATACAAAAAAAAATGGTAGTTAATTAATGTAGAAGTTATGAGATAACTTGAAAATATTAATTAATTGAAATTATCTCAACCTAATTTAAAATTGATTTGACCTATACTATGACGGCATATCAATTTTGATAAATTGGATTATTGTGGTATATAATTTTTTCTAGGGTTTTTACCTTTATTCTTTTGCATCATGCATCACGTTTAAAGTGTTATACCATAATTCTAATGATATTTGAGAATGAATGATTTAGTCCATTTATTTATTATTTTTAGCAAAATGACAAATCCCTTGATCACAATATTATCCAATGACAAATTAACCAATGAAAACTTTGTGAAATAGAAAGTATAGTGAACATTGTACTCGTATGTGAGAACCAAAAGTTTATCCTTACTGATCCCTGCCCTCAAAGGCCTACTCTTAATGCTTCACAAGAAGTTAAGGAGTAATATGATCGTTGGCTTGTTGCTGATGAAAAATCCCGCTGCTACTTGTTAGTAGGCATATTTGAAGTGCTTATGAGGAAGCATGAGAAGAAGAAAACCGAAAAAGAAATATGAGATTCACTTTAGGCAATGTTTGGGCAACCTTTTGAGAAATCCCGGCATGATGCGGTGAAAGCCGTTATTAATGCCAGGATGAAAGATAAAGGAAATGGCTTGTTTGGAGATAAACTTAAAAGCCAAAAGAAGAATCATAATAAGAAGGGCAATAAGAGCAACAAGGCCAAGGCAAAAGAAAAATGTTTCCACTGTCAAAAGAAAGGCCACTGGAAGAGGAATTACACCCCATATCTAGAAATGCTCAAAAAGGAAAAGAAAAATAAATATGATTTACTTGTCTGTGAAGCGTGTTTAGTGGAAGATAATGAATACCTTTGAGTAGTTGACTACGGGGCCACTAATCATGCTTGTTATTCTTTACAGATGATGGATTCTTTTTGGACATTGGCAGATGGAGAGTTTACAATATGAGTGGGTACTGGGGCTATTGTTTCAGCTAAAGTAGTAAGAGTAGTTAGGCTTAAGTTTAGGGATCATTTTTTAATTTTACAAGAAGTTTATTATATTCCTAATTTTAGACGAAATTTGATTTCTTGTCTTTAAATGTTTAGAACATTGGTATTCCGTTTCTTTTAATAATAATTCAATTTTTATTTCTAGAAATAGTTTAAATATATGCATCAGTAATTTAGAGAATAATCTTTATATCTTATGCCCAGAAACTCAAACACTGCTTAATACTGAAATATTCAAGCTGGAATAACCAAAACCTAATAAATAAAAGATTTCTTCTGATGATAAAACATTCATTTGGCATCTTAGATTAGGTTATATTAACCTAAATAGGATACAATAATTAGTAAAAAAAAAACCCTTAATAGTTTAAGGGTCGGTACTTTACCAATTTGTGAATATTGTATGGAAGGTAAAATGATTAAAAGACCTTTTACTGAAAAAGGAAACAGGGCCAAAGAACCTTTAGAATTAGTACATTCAGATGTATGTGGTCTGATTAATGTACAAGTTAGAGGAGGATACGAATATTTCGTCACTTTTATTAATGATTGTTCTTGCTATAGCTATGTATATTTTATGCATAAAAAATTGAAAATGTTTGAAAAGGTTAAAATATTTTGAACTGAATCCAAGAAACAACTCAATACACCATTAAAAGCACTTTGATCTGATTAAGGAGGTGAATACTTCGATACCTAATTTGGAGATCACCTGAAAGAGCATGGGATCATATCTTAACTCACTGCTCTGGGAACACTATAATAAAATGGTGTTGTCGAAAGGAGAAATAGAACGTTACTAGACATTGTGAGATACATGCTTAGTTTCTCATCTTTACCCGCTTTTTTGGGGGATATGCATTGCAAACAGCAATGTATATTTTTAATGCAGTACCATCTAAGTCAATTCCTAAATTACCCTTAGAGTTGTAGAATGGTCGCAAGCATTCTTTATGGCACTTTCGCATATAGGGTGTCTAGCACACGTGCTAAAGAGAAAGATCGGGAAGTTGGACCCATATTCTAAATTATACCTATTTGTAGGCTACCCCAAAGAGACAAGAGGTGGTTTCTTTTATAACCCTCAAGATAGTAAAGTATTTGTATCAATAAATGCTAATTTTCTCGAAGATAATTATATAAGATATCACATACCTCGAAGTAAAGTTGTTATCAAGGAACTACTTTTCGATGAAGTTAAACCTCAACAACTAGCAATTATTGTTGGTTCACAAAGTTAACAAACCATGTTACTAGTCAAAATACACCACTGCCACTTAGGCCCAATGAAAGAGTAGTAAGACCACCCATTCGCTACATTTTAATTAGAGAAGCACAAGTTACAATTTTTGATGACAACGTCGACGATCGATTAACTTATAAATAAGTAATAGAAGATTCTGACAAAGAGAAATGGCTTGAGCCATGAATCTCAAGATGAGGTCAATGCACTCTAACTCAGTCTGGGAGTTTGTAGATCTACCTGAAGGATTTAAACCTATTGGGTACAAATGGGTCTATAAAAAAAAAAGGAGGAAATGGAAAAAGGAAGACGTTTAAAGAAAGGCTAGTGGCAAAGGGTTATACCAAAAAAGAGGGAGTTGACTATATGGAGACTTTCTTGCCAGTAACCATGCTAAAATTCATCAGTATTCTTTTATTTTAGATTGCAAGATTTGGCAAATAGACGTCAAGACTACTTTTCTGAATTGCAATCTTGATGAAACCATTTGTATGGTTCAACCAGAGGGATTCATAGTACAAGATCAAGAGCAAAATATTTGCAAGCTGCAGAGGTCTGTTTATGGGCTTAAGCAAGCATCTAGATCTTAGAATATAAGATTTGATCAAGCTATCAAGTCTTATGTCTTTGAGCAAAATATTGATGAAGCTTATGTATACAAGCACATCAATGAGGTCAAAGTGGTTTTATTAGTTCTTTACGTTGATGACTTTTTCTCATTGGGAATGATAAAGAAGTATTATCATATATAAAGAAATAGCTAGCTAAGCAATTCCAAATGAAAGATTTGGGAGAAGCAAGTTATGTTCTTGGAATCCAACTCATACGAGATTGAAAGAATAAACTCTTAGCTCTGTCTTAAGCATCGTATATAGATAAGATCCTTGTAAGGTTTTTAATGCAGAATTCTAAAAAGGTAATTTACCTTCTCGCCATGAAATGCACTTGTCTAAGGCACAATGTCCTAAGACACCTTGAGAAGAAGAGGATATGAGATGAATACCCAATGCCTCTGCAGTAGACAGTAGGCAACCTAATGTATGTCATGTTGTGTACTAGGCTTGATATTTGCTATTCGATGGGTATAAGTCAGCCGGTATCAATCCAATCTAGGATATGATTGCTGGGTTGTGGTAAAACATATTTTCAAGTACATACAGAGAACGAGAAACTATATGTTTGTCTATTCTGATAAGAATTTGATCTCAATCGGATACACTAATTCTGATTTTTTATTTGACTTAGATTCTTAAAAATTAACATCTGGATCAGTGTTCACTCTTGGTAGCGGAGCCATTGTGTGGAGAATCATAAATTAATCATGTATTGCTACTTCAGCCATGGAAGCTGAATATGTAGCAGCTTGTGAAGTATCTAAGAAAGCGGTATAGCTCTGCAAATTCTTATCGAATCTAGAAGTTGTTCCAGATATGAATAAACTCCTCATACTTTTTTGTGATAATAGCGGTGTAGTGGCAAATTCCAAAGAACCAAGAAGTAAAAGAGGCAAGCACATAAAAAGTAAATACCATGTGATTAGGGAGATCGTTCACCAAAGAGATGTTATGGTAAAGAGTCATAAAATAACCATGCTTATCCTTTTACAAAGAGTCTTCCTGCTACTCATTTTGAGAGTCACTTAAAGGGTCTAGGGACATGAGACATGTCTTACTTGCTTTAGGGCAAGTAGGAGATTATTGGAAGTGTGCCCTAAAAGCATAATTATTTGTATTTAGATACTGCTGAAAATAATTAATAGAGGTTATTCATTCTGTAGCATATTTGCAATTATGATTGCTTTTATTTAAATATCATGAAATTCCTTGATTATTATATATAACTTTAAACTTACTATATAATAGTTATATACGAAAGGATTAAGTTTAAGTGTAATAATTTAAACTTGTTCATACTCTGGATGAAGACGAAAACTTTATTTTGATAGACTATAAATGCGGTCCATTTGTATATTGTACACAATTGTCATATCTAGATCATTCTACATGTTGGCATAGAAAATGAGGCACTTTATATAATGTTGATTATATAGGACTGAACCACGATAAAATTAATTCTCTATTAATCTCTGTTAGTAAAGAGAATTTATTTTATCACAATATAATCATATATAGATTATTCTTAATCTTGAGTGATTAAAGAACTCCTATTCATTGAGTTATGTCTATTAATTTACAAGAGAAAGATTGTAAAAAAAATTCAGTTAATTACTAAGTATTTTATAAATGTAACAAAATGGATGGTTGAGAACATTTCTCACAGATATGGAATCCACTCATTCTGAAAGGAAGTTAGATAAGTTGTTTCCTTGATAATTGATTCTGGTCTTAAATATTATGAGCTATCAGTTTTCTTTAAGAGTTAAAGAAATAAGATCAAAAGAGGATCAATGTGGATCAAGGATAAAGATGTAATTAGAGAGGTCAACGGACACTCGCCCCAGCTCTAATTATGAACACTTATGGAGGATTGTTCTATATGAAATGATTATTAAATGGACAAAGATAATTTTTATTTTTATAATTTATCTGCAAAATTAAGAGTTCAGCTTTATATTTTTAGTGGAGTAATATAAAGTTAATAAATAAAATCATGTTAATTAAAGAGTTTAATAAAATGATTTAATTTATTGGAGCTTAATTTTGTAGGTCCATCAGGTCCCCATGCTGGCTCCACAAACATTTAAATGGACTATTGAATTAATTATTAGATCTAAAATTTTAATTGGCCTAAGTTTAATTTGATTAAACTTATTAAAATTAATTATTGACTTATGTTTAATTTGATTAAACTTGTTGGGCTCAATCAATTACTGACCAAATCTATAATAGTTATGGAATTAAATAAATAAATAATTAGATGATTTATTTAAAATAAAATAATTAGATTATTTAATTAAATTAAATAATTAGATAATTATGAATTATCTTAATTATTTAATTAAAGATAATATTATATATTATATTTATCCTTTTATTATCTAAATTAAAATAATATAAATATATTATTTTATGCTAATCTTATTAGGATTAAGAGTTTAGATAACAAAAAGATTCTTGTACTATAAAAAGAGGTTTTTAGAACCACTTTTACGTTTTCTTCATCAATGCTTCTTTTAAGCTAAATTATTCTAAAGAGAAAAATTAAAAACACAGAATTAGATCTTTTATAATTTATCAACTCACTCACATAAGTAGTGTATTGGTAAGAGATACAGCATAAAAGATTTGCTTATGTTAACCGAAAATATCTGTGAAAATTCACGATTGAAGTATTTTTTTTTATACCATCTTGTTGTTAAATTAAAATAGATACAAAAAAATTTTAAATCGTTCTTGCACTAAAACCTTGCACACATACCATGTAGACATTGAATCAAAGACTTTGGGATTTTGAAAAGGCTAATTGTGTAGGTAGGGAATGCTTGTAAAAGTGCTTTCACCATAACCTCCCGACCGCCTGCTTAGTGTTGAAGTGGAAGCACACAAACAAGCAAAATCACCCAAGCAATATATGCAAAACAAGTAAATTATGGAATAAAGAGAGAAGGGGTAGAAGAAGAACACACAAAGAATTACGTGGTTCGGCAACTTGCCTACGTTCACGGCGGATCAAGATCACACTCTTCTCTTATTATGAATCACAAAGTATGTCTTTTACAAGAAAGATCACAAAGATAACTCTTTCTGTCACTCTAGGGATTTTCTCTTACAAAGAACCACAAAGATTGTTGATGATCACTAAGATTTCTCAACCTATCACAAAGATTATTGATGATCACAAAGATATATTTACAAGCCAATTGATAGCCTTTATATAGGCTTTGGGACATCCTAGGTTTACGCTATATGTGTGGGAGTCGTATTATGGAGTCCTGAAACAAGTGGGAGACGAAATAAGGAAGTTTTCTTACTTTGGGATACTGTTCTCGTCTCCAGCGCCGTGGCGCAAGCGTGCCCATCTGAGAGCTACAGCACTCTTTGTCTGGCGCCGTGACACTCGGTTGCTGGATTGGGCACAGCGGCGCTGGCGCCTGGTGCGCCATTCTTCATTTTTTGGCTTCTTTTGTAATATCCAATCTCTATTAGTAGTATTGGCGCCTAGATTTCGGTATAGAGCAAATAAGATACCGTAGAGTTACTCGATTTTAACCCTATTAGAAATATTCCCTTTATAGTGCACGTGAGAGATATTAGACCTAATTTGGTAATTTCACACTCGATCAGTGCACCAGACGACCCTAGAATATTTTTAGAATTTTTCTCTATTAGCTTAGAAAAGGAACTCCTAATTTACTACATGAATTTCCATTTACGGGTTATGTATGGAACAAGCCTTTGTTGAGAAATACAATCCATATATTAAGGAATGGACCAATTAGAAACAATCTCATGGATTGCCAAGTTGGAAACTCTAGTTAGTTCTTTTGACTATTCTAACTAAATAGTTACAAAGAAACCAATTAAATCTTTTCATTTGAACTAATGGAAAATTAGAAGTTTTGAGTAAGTTGAAGGGCAAAAAGGTCAATTGAGGGAGCACTATATATATATTGGAAGGTTGCAGAATTTTCAAGAGATAAAAAGCAAACACTTAGAGCAAAATAGAGCAAATTCGTGCAAGGGGGGAAGTTGCTGCTACAGTGAAATTTTGGTTTTTTTTTTCATGATTTTTCATGTGTAATCAAGCTAAAATAAGGTTACATATGAATCCGTAAGCTCAATTAAAGCCGTAATTAGTGAAAATTCAAGAAAAAGAGGTAAAAAAAGCATTGTTTTATGAGTTTGATAAGTGAGCTTTCAAGAATGCTTAAATTGATGTTCTTGTGTGTATTCTTGGCTTAGATTGAATTGAATTCTAGTGTGGAGCTTGAAGGAGTCATCAATTTGCAGAAATTGGCAATGTAAGAATTAGGGTTTTTGGTGATTTTGTTGTAGATATTTAAATTGGTTGTAATTAGAGCTTTAGAATGAAATTTGTTTGATTTTGTTGTAATTGGAACAAGAAATTGAGAAAAGGAATGTGTTGGAACCTAGGGTGAAATTCTGCCACTTTAGGGAATTTAGGGATTGAGTGGTGTTTTGATTGAGTTGTTATGTGTAAATGGTGCATATTGTAAATTGAATGTATATGGTTGATGAAAAAATCAAAAATGAAGAAAATGGGACATAATTGTCCATTTTGGAAAGGTGAAGGGCATGTATGTCCAACCAAGTTATAGGGCGTGCAATACTTTTCAGGGCGCCGGATGGTGAGTTAGATTAGATTAAATGACTCCGTAAATAAAAATCGGGAAATAGTACGCATTCGGGCTTTGTGTCATGAGATTCTAGCATTCGATTTGGTTCTAAATGTCATTTATGGCGCATAGGGGAAGATAACCGAGAGCGATAACGGGAGCAGAAATCGGGAGCGAAATTCAGCGTGGAGCGGTTGTGAGTGGAAATCTACCATTTCTTTTACTTTTCGTTTATTATATTTTCGTATAATGAATATGTATGTTTTATGAGCTTTCGATGCATAAACATGATTTATGATCTTGATATATATTCATAGACATGCCTTTACATGTTCGAATTGAGAAACAGTTTTAAAATTTCTGCATTCGTTTTTAAGGCCATTGGTACCCTCAGATTATAGTGGTGATGATTACATTAGACCCGGCCGGTATATCCCGTGCACATGGGCAGGTCTTGGGGGTGTGTCACTAACTCCAGAAAGTCGGGATGTCAAGTCATGTGAGTCGCTCTATGTGTACGGGGTATTGTCTCGCTATATGCAAGCGATGTAAGATTCCGCTGTATAGCCAGTGAGATGTCTTGAGATGTCACTGTGGGTGCTGCTAGTTGAGGTGCCCCGTGACCTACTCACGTGTGCGGTGCTAGTTGAGTCGCTGCATGGGTATAGAGCTTTAGGGTTACCATTGGTACAGTTTAGAAAGAAAATGGCCGAGCGAGGATTTTACTAGTTTTTGATTTACCGATAGCATTTATGCATTTATATGCACACAACAGTTATTATGATATACAGATTTTGAATATAGTTTTCCAAAGATGTAGATAAAACCCGCTCGGCAAGATTTCAATAGCATACGATGTTAGAAACTATTTTACAGTTTTACATCAGTTTTAGAAGCATGATTTCTGCATGAACTTTAGAATTTGCTATCTATACATGATGTTATTTTATTGAAATTTTATTTGCACTCACTGAGCTCCTTTAGCTCACCCGTTTTGTGTTTTATATTTTCTGAACCCCTTTCCCAGGTGCAAGTCTCGGTACGCAAGCTGCTGATTCTCCTATTGACGAGTAGTGGGCCGAATCCGAAGATCAATTTTTTGTACATGTAAATGTGCTAAATAGCACCCTTTACTTTATGCATAATAGTTGTAGGCATGTATATTTGGATGTATGTTTTGAACCAAGAAGAAGAGATTTCAATTTTATGATGATCGTTCTTTTTACTTTTATGATTATGCTTATTTGTGATTAAATGAATAACTGAGTTGTGTTGGATTTGATTTGGAAAGGACCGGAGGTTCGAATTGGTAGAATTGAGATGTATTGGAAATAGAAGTGAAATTTTTTTGCAGGTTTTATATGGATTTTCTGAAAAACAGGGTAAACTCTATCCGTTTGTTTTTAAAATTAAGATGTCGTTTTTATGTATGTTACTAGACCTTCTTAGTAGTAACAAGAATTAAAAAGGGGTTTGCCTCGCGGAATTTCTCAACATACCGAGTTAGGTTCGGAGGAACTTCCATCGGGGTGCTCGGTAGGGCCGCTGGGATCTATAGTAGAGGGTCTTGCGTCGGGTCCTGTCAGAGTGGTATCAGAGCACGATTTTTGAAGTTTTAGTTAAAAAGTTCATTTTTAGAATGAGATTCTTGAAATTGCATGCATATTTTTCTATGTTTAGTAAGTTGAATTCTTTGCATTTGATAATCATTTGCATTACTAAATTTTTAGAAAATATGCATCGTCGTGGAGGGCCACGCACTAGGAGAGCAGCTGCGGAGGCTCTTGCACCTGAAGAGGAGCAGGAAAATGAGTCAGTAAATGTTCCTACGCCTCAGACCCCTCTTGAATCATCTCAACCCGCTGAGCCAGAGGGTGGAAACGTGAATATAGCTCAAATGGCCCAGATACTAGCAGCGGCGATCCAACAGCCGCAAGAGACCGGAGTGTCCATTGAGCGCGCCAAGAAATTAGGCGCTAAGCCTTATGATGGTACCGGAGATCCCGAGAGAGCCTTATCTTGGTTAGAGAACAATGAAGAAAATTTTCAGGTTATAGGATGTACGGAAGAGCAGATGGTGGTATACTCTGCATTTCTATTGAAAGAAGGAGCGAAAGATTGGTGGAAGGCCTTGCAAAGGAGGAACGCCGATGAGGTGTCTTGGGCGTTTTTCAAAGAGGAATTTTTGAATAAGTTCTATCCCAAAAAGTTATAAAGATGCGAAGATAGAAGAATTCTTCAAGCTCGAACAGGGTTCCCTCTCGGTGGCTGAGTACAAGAAGAAGTTTTAGGAGCTCCTTCGTGCCGTTCCCTTTATAGCCGATAATAAGGAGCATATGGCTAACCGTTTTGCAGTTGGTCTCAATCCATGAATCAGGGCGTATGTAGTATCGGTAGCCCACACTCAGTGTGGAGCATTGGTGGAAGCTGCCACACGGGTTGAAAGAAGCATGGCTGCCATCCCTAAGTCATAATAGCAGGGTCAGAAAAGAGACTGGTCAGGTACTTCTCGAGGAGGACCGAGTAAATTCACCCGAACAGAGGAGAGATCTTCATGGTCCAGCAGTCAAAAACCAAGCCAATGAGCTCAATCTAGCCAAGCTTCCATTCGGCAACCATCCGCCGGATTCCGAAGCACTAAGGAGAGTTGGAAGAATTTCCTGATGTGTAATAAATGTGGCAAGGCTCATCCGGGGGATTGTAGGAAGGGGATTACCGGGTGTTATAAGTGCAGTCAAGAGGGTCACTACATGAGAGATTGCCCAAATGATGGAGCTAGCAGTAAGTTACAAGACAGACCACCAGCTCCAGGACAAACCAGTGGCGGTTGAGGGTAGATTTGAGGATGTCCTCAATTCAGAAGATCGTACGGCGCGAGCCAGCTTAGTAGGGGAGCCGGTTGAGGAGGATCATCTAGTGGATCATAAGTGAAACCGTATACCCAGGCTAGGGTATTTACGGTGACCCAACAAGAGGCGGATGCGGCCCCAGAAGTTGTGATAGGTACAATGTTAAATTTTGATCGAGATGCTTATGTATTGATAGATCCTGGAGCGACCCATTCTTTTATTTCTGTGGAGTTTGCTGCAAATGCTAGTATAGCGCCCCAGTTATTAGGTGGTGTGGTAGTAGTGTCTCTTCCTACTGGAGACTCCATTGTAGCAAAAACGGTGTATAGGAGTAGTAAAATCAGTATTGAAAGCCAAGAGTTTATGACGTATTTGATTGTGTTGGCCATCAGTGAGTTTGATGTGATTTTAGGGATGGATTGGTTGTCTAAGTATCGGGCCTCAGTGGATTGCTTTCGGAAAGAAGTTAGATTATTTAGCCCAGGCGGAACATAAGTTATTTTCCGTGGGGTGCGAAAATCACTTTCCGCCAGCATGGTGTCGGTAATGAGGGCAAGAAAGATGTTTCGGAAGTCATGTCAGGGTTACTTAGTCTATGCCATAGATGTAAGAGATGGTGGAATGAAATTGGAGGATATTCCGGTGGTGAGAGAGTTTTCGGATGTATTCCCCGAGGATCTTCCGAGATTGCCTCCGGATAGAGAGATAGAGTTTAAAATAGAAGTAGCCCTTGTAACACAACCAATTTCTAAAGCACCCAACAGAATGGCTCCTTCAGAATTGAAAGAATTGAAGGTTCAGTTAGAAGAGTTGGTGAATAAGGGTTTCATTAGACCGAGTACTTCTCTTTGGGGTGCACCAATTTTATTTGTGAAGAAGAAAGACGGAAGCATGAGATTGTGCATTGATTACCAGAAGTTGAATAAAGTAACGGTGCATAATTAATATCAACTTCTGAGAATTGATGATTTGTTTGATCAGCTGCAAGGAGCCAGAGTATTTTCCAAGATAGATCTGAGGTTAGGCTATCATCAACTGAAGATTCGGGAGGAAGATGCTCCTAAGACGGCCTTTAGGACCCGATATGGGCATTATGAATTCTTGATTATGCCTTTTGGGTTGACTAATGCCCCAGCTGCTTTTATGGATCTTATGAATAGAGTTTTTAGATCCTATTTAGATCGGTTTGTGATAGTATTTATTGATGATATACTGGTTTATTCAAGCAGTGAGAAAGAGCATACAGAATATTTAAGGATAGTTTTGCAGACCTTAAAGGAGCATCGACTGTATGCCAAACTTAGTAAATGTTAATTTTGGCTAGATAGAGTTGCATTTTTGGGGTATGTAATCTCTGCAGAAGGGGTAGTAGTAGATCCCCAGAAGATCGAAGCAATAGTGAATTGGAGACAGCCCACGAATGTGACGGAGATCCGTAGTTTCTTGGGTTTGGCCCGATATTATAGGAAGTTTGTGGAGGGATTCTCAAGGATAGCCGCTCCTATGACTAAGTTAACCCCAAAAGAAGAGAAGTTTGTATGGTCGGAAGCGTGCTAGCAGAGCTTCGAAGAGCTAAAGCGAAGGTTAACTTTGGCCCCTGTGCTTACACTTTCGTCGGGGAATGACGGTTTTACCATATATTGTGATGCTTCCAAGCAAGGTCTAGGTTGTGTGCTAATGCAGAAGGAGAAAGTAATAGCCTATGCATCCAGACAATTAAAGAAGCATGAATAGAATTATCCTACACATGACCTAGAACTAGCTGCAGTAGTTTTTGCTTTAAGAATTTAGAGGCATTATTTGTATGGGTTCCTTGCAAGATCTTTATGGATCATAAGAGCCTGCAGTACTTATTCACTCAGAAAGAATTGAATATGAGGTAGAGAAGGTGGCTGGAGCTTATTAAAGATTATGAGTGCACCTTGGAGTACCATCTAGGAAAAGCTAACGTGGTAGCAAATGCTCTCAGCAGAAAGCCTGTCGGTTCAATAGCTCACTTGAAGGTCGCATATCTATCAATGTTGATAGAATTGAGGTCTTTAGGTGTAAAATTAGAATTGTCAGATTCGGGAGCATTATTAGCCACATTTTAGGTCCGTCCAATACTGGTTGATCGGATCAAAGAACTACAGACTCAAGATCCATAAGTATTTAAATTAAAGGGTGAAATCGAGTCTGGGCAGCGGAAGGATCTTTTAGTGACCGAGGATGGTGTAGTAACCTTGGGTCGGAGGTTATGTGTTCCGAATGTAAATGAGTTAAGAAGAGAGATTATGGAAGAAGTTCATTCTTCTGCGTATGTTATGCATCCGGGGAGCACAAAGATGTACCGTACCCTAAAAGAACACTACTGGTGGAAGGGCATGAAGAAAGATATAGCTGAATTTGTCTCGAGATGCCTAACTTGCCAACAAGTAAAAGCGGAGCATCAGAAACCTGCAGGGCTCTTGCAACCCATTTCGATTCCGGAGTGGAAATGGGAAAGAATAACGATGGACTTCGTGGTAGGACTTCCGCGTAGCCAGAGAAGCAATGACGCAATATGGGTGATTATTGATAGACTGACGCAATCTGCCCACTTCCTACCTATTAGAAGCAGTTGTTTTTTTAGATAAATTGGCTCAGTTGTACGTAGATGAGGTGATACAACTCCATGGAGTTCTTGTATCCATTGTGTTAGACAGGGATCTACAGTTCACTTTTCAATTTTAGCCAAGTTTACAGAAAGCTCTAGGTACAAAATTGAGTTTCAGTACGGCCTTTCATCCTCAGACGGATGGTCAGTCGGAACGGACAACTCAGACACTTAAAGATATGCTTAGAGCGTGTGTTATGGAGTTTAAGGGAAGTTGGGATACTCATCTGCCGCTAATGGAGTTCGCCTACAATAATAGCTACCAGACTAGCATCGGGATGGCACCATATGAAGCATTGTATGGAAGAAAGTGCAGAACTCCAGTTTGTTGGGATGAGGTAGGTGAAAGGAAGCTGATCGGCCCAGAAATTGTCCAGATTACTTCGGAAAAGATTCAACTTATCAGGCAGAGATTGAAAACAGTTAATGTAGACATAAAAGTTATGCAGATAACAGAAGAAGAGACTTGGAGTTTGAGATCAGTGATAAGGTCTTTCTGAAGATATCGCCATGGAAAGGAGTACTAAGATTCGGGAAGCGAGAAAAGCTGAGTCCTCGATATATTGGACCGTACGAGATAGTTGAAAGAGTTGGAAAGGTAGCATATCGTCTACGGTTACCCAAAGATCTGGCTAGAATCCATGATGTGTTTCATGTTTCCATGCTTCGCAAGTATATAGCAGATCCTTCACACATCCTAAGGGAACAATTGGTAGAATTGAACGAGAACTTGACCTACAAAGAGAATCCTGTGCAAATCCTAGACTGGAAAGAGCAAGTCCTTCGTAACAAAAGCATTCCCTTAGTTAAGGTGTTATGGATAAACCATGGGGTAGAAGAAGCCACGTGGAAACGTGAAGATCAGATGCGAGTGCAACATCCTCACCTCTTTGAGACAGGTATGATTTAAATTTCGAGGACGAAATTTTTTAAGGAGGGGTGAAATTGTAATATCTAATCCCTATTAGTAGTATTGGCGCCTAGATTTCGGTATAGAGCAAATAAGACACCGTAGGGTTACTCGATTTTAACCCTATTAGAAATATTCCCTTTATAGTGCAGTGAGAGATATTAGACCTAATTTGGTAATTTCACACTCGATCGGTGCTCCGGACGACCCTAAAATATTTTTAGAATTTTTCTCTATTGGCTTAGAAAAGGAAATCCTAATTTACTACATGAATTTTCATTTAAAGGTTATGAATGGAACAAGCCTTTGTTGAGAAATACAATCCATATATTAAGGAATGGACCAATTAAAAAGAATCTCATGAATTGCCAAGTTGGAAACTCTAGTTAGTTCTTTTGACTATTCTAACTAGATAGTTATAAAGAAACCAATTAAATCTTTTCATTTGAACTAATGGAAAATTAGAAGTTTTAAGTAAGTTGAAGGGCAAAATGGTCAATTGAGGGAGCACTATATATATGTTAGAAGTGTGTAGAAATTTGAAGAGAGATCAAAACTAACACTTAGCCAAAAAAAGAGAGAAATTCGAGCTTCAAAGGGGGGTGCTGTTACAGTGACTATTCAAGTTTTTTTTCATGATTTTTCATGCTTAATCAATCAATAATAAGGTTACATATGAATCCTTAAGCTCAATTGAAGACTCAATTAGTGGAAATTCAAGAAAAAGAGGTAAGAAAAGCATTGTTTTATGAGTTTGATAAGTGAACTTTCAAGAATGCTCCAATTGACATTCTTATGTGTATTCTTGGCTTAGATTGAGTTGAATTATAGTGTGGAGCTTGAAGGAGTCATCAATTTGAAGAAATTGTCAAGGTAAGAATTAGGGTTTTTGGTGATTTTATTGTAGAGATTTCAATTGGTTGTAATTAGGGCTTTAGAATAAAATTTGCTTGATTTTGTTATAATTGGAACAAGAAATTGAGAAAAGGAATGTGTTGGAACCTAAGGTGAAATTCTGCCACTTTAGGGAAGTTAGGGATTGAGTGGTGTTTTGAATGAATTATTGTGTGTAAATGGTGCATATTGTAAATTGAATGTATATGTTGATGGAAAAATAAAAAATGAAGCTAATGGGACATAATTGTCCATTTTGGAAAGGTGAAGGGCAATTATGTCCAACCAAGATTATAAGGCGTTCAATAATTTTCAGGGCACCGGATGGTGAGATAGGTTAGATTAAATGGCTCCGTAAATAAAAATTGGGAAATAGTTTACATTTGGGCTTTGTATACCGATTAAGGCATTTAGTAGTTAAATGAGATTCTAGCATTCGATTTGGTTGTAAATGTCATTTATGGCGCGTAGGTGAAGATAACCAAGAGCGATAATGGGAGCAGAAATCGGGAGCGAAATTGAGCGTGGAGCGGTTGTGAATGGAAATCTGCCATTTCTTTTACTTTTTGTTTATTATGTTTCCGCATAATGAATATGCATGTTTTATGAGCTTTCGATGCATAAACATGATTTATGATCTTGATATATATTCATAGACATACCTTTACATGTTCGAATTGAGAAACAGTTTTAAAATTTCTGGATTCGTTTTTAAGGCCATTGGTACCCTCAGATTATAGTAGTGATGATTGTATCAGACCCGGCCGGTATATCCTGTGCACATGGGCAGGTCTTGGGGGTGTGTCACTAACTCTAAAAAGTCGGGATGTCGAGTCATGTTTGTCGCTCTATGTGTACGGGGTATTGTCTCGCTATATGCAAGCGATGTAGGATTCCGCTGCATAGCCAGTGAGATGTCTTGAGATGTCACTGTGGGTGCTGCTAGTTGAGGTGCCCCGTGACCTACTCACGTGTACGGTACTAGTTGAGTCGCTGCGTGGGTATAGTGCTTTAGGGTTACCATTGGTACAATTTAGAAAGAAAATTGCCGAACGAGGATTTTACTAGTTTTCGATTTACCGATAGCATTTATGCATTTATATGTACACAGCAGTTATTATGATATACAGATTTTGAATATAGTTTTCCAAAGATGTAGATAAAACCTGCTAGGCAAGATTTCAATAGCATACGATGTTAGAAACCGTTTTACAGTTTTACATCCGTTTTAGAAGCATGATTTCTACATAAACTTTAGAATTTGCTATCTATACATGATGTTATTTTATTAAAATTTTATTTGCACTCACTGAGCTCCTTTAGCTCAGCCGTTTTGTGTTTTATGTTTTCTGAACCCCTTTCCTAGGTGCAGGTCTCGGTACGCAAGCTGCTGATTCTCCTATTGACGAGTAGTGGGCCGAATCCGAAGATCAATTTTTTGTACATGTAAATGTGCTAAATAGTACCCTTTACTTTATGCATAATAGTTGTAGGCATGTATATTTGAATATATTTTTTGAACCGAGAAGAAGAGATTTCAATTTTATGATGATCGTTCTTTTTACTTTTATGATTATGCTTATTTGTGATTAAATGAATAACTGAGTTGTGTTGGATTTGATTTGGAAAGGACCGGAGGTTCGAATTGGTAGAATTGAGATGTATTGGAAATAGAAGTGAAATTTTTTTGCAGGTTTTATATGGATTTTCTGAAAAATAGGGTAAACTCTATCCGTTTGTTTTTAAAATTAAGATGTCGTTTTTATGTATGTTACTAGACCTTCTTAGTAGTAACAAGAATTAAAAAGGGGTTTGCCTCGCGGAATTTCTCAACATACCGAGTTAGGTTCGAAGGAACTTCCGTCGGGGTGCCCGGCAGGGCTGCTGGGATCTATAGTAGAAGGTTTCGGGTCAAGTCCTGTCACGGCCGGTATATCCCGTGCACATAGGTAGGTCTTGGGGGTGTGTCACTAACTCCGGGAAGTCAGGATGTCGAGTCATGTGAGTCGCCCTATGTGTACAGGGTATTGTCTCGCTATATGTATACGATGTAGGATTCCGCTGCATAGCCAGTGAGATATCTTGTGATGTCATTGTGGGTGCTGCTAGTTGAGGTGCCCTGTGACCTACTCACGTGTGCGGTGCTAGTTAAGTCGCTGCGTGAATATAGAGCTTTAGGGTTACCATTGGTATAGTTTAGAAAGACAATGACCGAGCGAGGATTTTACTAGTTTTCGATTTACCGATAACATTTATGCATTTATATGCACACAACATTTATTATGTTATACAGATTCTGGATGTGGTTTTCCAAAGATGTAGATAAAATCCGCTCGGTAAGATTTCAATAGCATATGATGTTAGAAACCGTTTTACAGTTTTACATCAGTTTTAGAAGCATGATTTTTGCTTGAAATTTAGAATTTGCTATTTATACATGATGTTATTTTATTGAAATTTTATTTGCACTTACTGAGCTCCTTTAGCTCACCCGTTTTGTGTTTTATGTTTTCTAAACCCTTTTCTCAAGTGCATGTCTCGATACGCAAGCTGCTGATTCTCTTATTACCAAGTAGTGGGCCGAATCTGAAGATCATTTTTGTATATGTAAATGTGCTAAATAGCACTCTTTACTTTATGCATAGTAATTATAGGCATGTATATTTGTATGTATGTTTTGAACCAACAAGAAAAGAATTCGAGATTATGATGATCATTTTTGCTTTTCATGAGTATGCTCATTTTATGGTTTAAATGAATAATTGAGTTGTGTTGGATTTGATTTGGAAAGGACCGGAGGTCCGAATTGGTAGTATTGAGATATATTGAAAATAGAAGTGAAATTTCTTTGTAGGTTTTATATGAATTTTCTGAAAAACAGGGGAAATTTTGTTCGTTTTTTTTTAAAATTAAGATGTCGTTTTCATGTTTATTACAAGACCTTCTCAATAGTAGCAAGAATTAAAAAGGGATTCACCTCGCGGAATTTCTCAAATTACCCAGTTAGGTCGGAGAAACTTCCGTCGGGGTGCCGGCAGGGCCGCTGGGATCTATAGTAGAGGGTCTCGGGTCGGGTCCTGTCACCTTTTACGTCCATCTTCAATCCGTGCACACCCTACGCACTTGGCTTGCTCTCCAAATCATATCCTGATGATTTTCAATCAATATTCTCACAAATTCCCTCCTTGATTCAAAATCATCCATAAAGTAACTCGATCTCTCATTTCCGCATCTTTGGTCACCCTCACAAAGTAGTGACTCCGGTTAAGTCCTTGCATAGGACGAACTTAACCGAGGGTAATGGCTTAGTCAACATATCAGCAGGGTTTTTAGATGATGCTATCTTTGTTAGACTAACTTCACCGCTTTGGACAATCTCTCGAATGCAATGAAGCCTTACATCAATGTGTTTCGACCTCTTGTGGAACACTTAATGCTTGCTTATGTGTATGGCACTCTGGCTGTCACAATATACATCGGACTTCACATCTTTATTAGCTAATACCTCCGCACATATGCTTTTTAACTACACGGCCTCCTTGATAGCTTCACCAATAGCTATGTACTTCACCTCTGTGGTAGAGAATGCAACCACATGTTATAGAACTGATCTCCAACACACACTACACCCAAACACTGTGAATATGTAGCCCATTAACGATCTTCTCTTGTCAAGATTACCTGCATAATCTGAGTCTACGTACCCTCTTACCATTTCATTGTTGCCCTTATCCCTCTTATATATCAACCCATAATTTAACGTCTCATCAGAATCCACTTTACTGTAAGCCAGTGATCTTTACCCGAATTTACCATGTATCTACTCACCACAATCACAGCCTGTGCTATGTTTGGTCTTGTGAAAACTATTGCATACATAATGTTCCCCACAACGCTTGCATACAGTACTTTACTCATCTGCAGTTTCTCTTCTTCAGATGTTGGCGACTATGCTACCAAAAGTCTAAAATGCATGGCCAAAGGAGTAGAGACAGCCTTTGCGTTGGACATACAAAACTTCTTCAGAATTTTAACTATATATCGCTGTTGGGACAAGAAGATAACATCTCTTCTTTCCCTTACAATATTCATACCTAAAATTCTCTTTGCTGCTCCTAAATCCTTCATTTCAAACTTGCCACTTAACTGTTTCTTAAGCTTCTGTATTTCTTCCATATTCTTGCATGCGATTAACATATCATCGACATATAGAAGCAAATACATTATCCCACAACTTATGTTTTTGAAGTACACTCATCCGTCATACTTGCTTTTACTAAAGCCACAAGCCATCATAAACTCATCAAATATCCTATACCATCGTCTAGGTGCTTACTTTAACCCGTATAATGACTTCTTTAGCAAACAAGCATGAACTTCTTTTCTGGGCTCCTCAAACCCTTGCGGCTGTGCCATGTATATCGTTTCTTCAAGCTCTCCATGTAGAAAAGTTGTCTTTACATCCATCTGCTCTAGATGTAAATCAAAGTTTGCACACATGGCTAACAAAATCCTAATAGATGTGTGCTTGACAACTGAAGAGAATATCTCATAAAAATCGACTCCCTCTCTCTGAGTAAAATCTTGTACTACTAACCTAGTCTTAAATCTTGTAGGCTTAATCCTGGGTATCCCCTCCTTCACTTTATACACCCACTTGCACCCGACTAACTTCTTTTGAGGTCTCTCCACCAACTTTCAGGTATTATTCTTCCTAAGAGAACTAATTTCTTCTTCCATGGCTTATTGCCACTATTTCTTATTTTCACTTTTCATAGCCTCACCATATGTCCTAAGCTCATCATACTCAAGGGTGTAAGCAGAATTAAAAGCATGAGCAACTAAGTCTGCTTGTGCATACCTGACTGGTGGGTTAATCGTTCTCCTTAGCCTATCTTTGGCTAATTGCTACTCTTCAAGTTCCATCTCAAGAGTCCTAGTCTTTCTTTGGGTGGACTTGGAGGAACTCGCCGGTGTTCTTGGTTCATCTTCATGGATTTTCTCGTTGAAGTGTTGATCTGGGGGCATATCAAATCTACTTTCAGTCTCCACTTCAACTTCTATTGACTTGGGTGCTGAGTCTTCCTTGGGCACAGGTTCTTCTTTCTCGTCTTCTTAGGAGATTTTCAGTATCGTCATCTTATCGAACGTCACGTCACGGCTTATGATACTCTTTGGTGGTGTCAAGTCTTTACACCACACCTTGTATCATTTGACTCATTCGGGATATCCTATGAATACCCATTTGATAGCTCTAGGTTCCAACTTCTCCTCCTTAACATGTACAAAGGCAGGGCAACCAAATATTCTGAGGTGGTCATACTTCAGAGGATTGCCAGACCATTTCTCTTCTGGCGTCTGGAAGTCAATTACTGATAAGGGACTTCTATTAATCAAGTAAGCTGCAGTCACTACAGCTTCTCCCCAGAATATCTTGGACATCTTTGCATTGGTAAGCATGCATCTAACCCTTTCAAGTAGGGTCCTATTCATCCTCTTAACTACGCCATTCTGCTGTGGTGTTGATCTTACTGTTCTATGCCTTGCAATCCCATGCTTGGCACAAAACCCATCAAACTCTTTGTTGCAAAATTCGAGGCCATTGTCAGTCTTTAACCTCTTTACCTTTTTGCCAGTCTGATTCTCAACAAAAACCTTCCAAGTCTTGAATACTTCAAAGACTTGATCCTTGCTTTTTAACATATAGACCCACAGCTTTCTTGAATAGTCATCAATCAAGCTAAAAAAAATACCTGGCACCACCATGAGTAGTTGTCTGAGCTGGTCCCCAAAGATCTGAATGTATGTAGTCAAAAGCCCCCTTAGTCTTGTGCTCGCCAGTACTAAACCTTACCCTATGTGCTTTCCCAAGTACACAATGTTCACAAAACTCTAAGGGTTGAAACTTATCTTCTCCAAATGCTTTTTGACTGAATAACTCTTTTAGGTTTCTCTCACCTCGGTGTGCCAGTCTAAGATGCCATAACTTGGTTTGCATACTCTCATCATCTACAGAGAATAATTCAGAATCACTTATGACTTCACCCTTAAGCACATAAACCCCTTTGCGCTTCTCTCCTCTCATCACCACCATGGAACCTTTCAAAACTCTTAAAATCCCTCTGTCGATCCTGATGGAACACCAATTCTGGTCTAGAGTCCCTAGTGAGATCAAGTTTCTCTTCAAGTCAGGAACATACCTAACATCTGTTAACTCTCTCACTCGCCCATCATGTAGCCTAAGTTTAATACTACAAATTCCCATCATCTGACATGCAATATCATTACCCATTAAGACCTTACCACCACCAATAGGCTGAAAATTTGTAAACCAATACTTGTGTGGACATATGTAAAAAGTGCAACCAGAATCAAGAACCCATTGTTCAGAGTTCTTACCATCAGTAGCGACAAGGTCTCTGCGCTGTCATAGCTATCATCATAGGCAAGTACAGAATCCGCTTTCTTCTTGTCTTATACTTTCTTCTCAGGATAGTCCTTTATGAAGTGCCCTTCTTTTTTACAGCAATAGCACTTCCTAGGAGTCCTAGACTTTGACCTTGAGCTTTTTTTCTTCCCATCTCTATATGAGGGCCTTCCTCTCACAGATAAGCTTTCTATATTGCCCTTGGCCTACTTTCCTAATAACTTTGAGTTTATTGATAATTTTACATCACTCATCGTTAAACTTTCTCTGTCGTAGAGTAGCATATCAACAAAACTCTTATAGCTCTCGGGGAGTGAATTCAGCAGGATAATTGCTCTATCTTCATCTTCTATCTAGATGTTAATAGACTCAAGATCAAGGATGATCTTATTGTAGTCGTCTATATGATCTTTCATCGGCGTCCCCTCTGACATGGACAGCTGATACAGCTTCTTCTTTACATGTAATCTATTGGCCAACAATTTCCTCATATAAAGAGAGTCAAGCTTCTTCTAACGACCTATTGCCGTCGTCTCACCTGCTACTTCCCTTAGTACTTCATCGTTCAATAACAGAATGATTGTGCTATGAGCTCTTTCTTGAATGTCCTTTTTTTCTGCTTCATCTTTAGATGACTTTGGCATCTTCTCTTCATCACTAGATGAAGCTGCAGTCTCCTCTAATGTCGAACCAAGCCTTTGGCTCACTAACAACGCCTTAACCTTCATCTTCCACAGATTGAAGTTATTCGTACCGTTGAATTTCTCTACCTTATACTTAGGTGTGGCCATGTCTACTTAGAACCAAGCTCTGATACTAGTTTGTTGAAGTAGAAGCATATAAACAAACAAAATCACCCAAGCAATATATGCAGATCAAGTAAATTATGGAATAAAGAGAGAAGGGGTAGAAGAAGAATACACAAAGGATTACGTGATTCGGCAACTTGCCTATGTCCACGGCGGATTAAGATCACGCTCTTCTCTTATTATGAATCATAAGGCACTCAAAAAGTATGTCTTTTACAAAAAAGATCACAAAAATAACTCTTTCTGTCACTCCAGGGATTTTCTCTCACAAAGAACCACAAAAATTGTTGATGATCACTAAGATTTCTCAACCTATCACAAAGATTATTGATAATCACAAAGATATATTTACAAGCCAATTGATAGCCTTTATATAGGCTTTGGGACATCTTAAGTTTACCCTATATATGTGGGAGTCATATTGTGGAGTCTTAAAACAAGTGGGAGACGAAATAATGAAGTTTTCTTATTTCGAGATACTGTTCTCATCTCCAGCGCCGCGGCGCTGGTGTGCCTGTTTGAGCATTGCGGTGCTTGTCGCCTGGCGCTGCAGTGCCCACGCCTAGTCGCCGCGGCGCTGACGCCTAGTGCACCTTTCTTCGTTTTTCGCCTCCTTTCGCATCCGTCTTCGATCCATGCGCACCCTACGCACTTGACTTACTCTCCACTTAGAATAATTTTCCTTTCTTCCATACCCTCTCTTTGATGGAAGTAAAAGCCTTCTTACAGTTCTTATCTATCCAACTTGGTAAGCCTAGATAGCTGCCATGCGAAGACACCTGAACCACCTCCAAGAGACTCACCAGCTCCCTTCCACTAGCCTCACTTGTATGCCGGTTGAAACGCACAGTTGATTTGTGGTAGTTAATCAACTGTCCAAAAGCTTTCGCATAGGATTCCAAAACTTGTTTTATTGTAAAACATGCAGATGAGTCTACGTTACAAAAATTGATGGTGTCATCTGCATAAAAGAGGTGAGTAATAACCAGCCCACTACTACCACATTTCACGCCTATAATTTTCTTTTTTCCCACCGCATCTTGAACAAGTGTAGAAAGTCCTTTAACACATAAAATAAATAGATAGGGAGAAGGAGGATCACCTGGCGCAATCCCCTAGACGGTTTCAGAAAGCCATATGTTTGTCCATAAATCCTTTTGAGAAACCCAACTGCAACATCATGCCTTTGACAAAGGACCATTCCACTCTGTCCTATGCCTTTGCTATATCAATTTTCAACGCCATCTAGTTTTGACTTCCTTTTCTTTTCCTCCTCAGCAAATTCATACATTCGAACGAGATCATGGCATTATTTGTAATAGCTCTAACAGGAACAAAAGCACTTTGTGCTTCGGTTGTTGTCGAATTCAGAACCTTCTTCAATCTATTGGCTAGCATTTTGGCTACAATTTTGTATAAGAAATTACATAAACTGATTGGGCGGAAGTCACTTGTGTTGGTTCTTTAACTTTCGACAATAGAGTTATCAATGTGCTATTTAGAGCCCTCATTTAGAATCTGAAGACACATATTAGTCACCTAAGAGCTAACCAGATGCCAGTATTTATGATAGAACAGCCCCAATATACCGTCACGTCCAGATGCCAGCATTTGAAAAACAGCTGAGTATACTTCTGTTGTTATGAATGGAGCATCCAATAACTGGTTATCTAAAGCCGAAATCTTAGGTTTAATCTTATTAAGAACCTCCTCCAAATCATCGTTCGAAGTCTGCGAAGATAAATAAAGGTCAGCAAAAAAAATTTGAATTATCTCCTGGCAAATCTTTAGATTTACTTGCCAAACCCCATCTTTATCCAAAATTTACATAATTTCGTTCCTCGCACGTCTCTTTGAGGCTTGCATATGGAAAAATTGATTATTTTTCTCCATGCTGTAACCAATTGGCTATAGACCTCTGTTTCTAATAGAACTCCAATTTATAAGCCAAACTCTCTAATGATTTCTTCACTTGGTAATATTTGTTCCAATTCTCATTACACAAGGAATTATCCATGCGTTCTAATTCTTTTTTTTTCTCAGATATTTATTTCTATAGACTCCTATAAGAATTCAAATTCCATCCATCCATCCATCCAATGCACGCCCACAGTTCTTTATATTTTCAACCATTGTAACCACTGCATTTGAGGAGAACGATGGTAGCTAGTGAGCATGAATGATCTCATTACATTTTGGTTCATCTGCCCATGCTTCTTCAAAGTGGAAGCGTCTGTAGTACCTTGGTCTCTGTACGTCATCACTCTCTAAAATCTCCACCATCAAATGCCGGCGTTCCGACCCCCAAAGGGATAAATGCGATATCTTAGTATTAGGGAACATTTTAGATCAATTTCTATTGTATACCATTCTATCCAAACATTTCTGGATAAAATGCTTACCCGATCTGCCATTAATCCAAGTAAACCGTGGTTCTTTAAAACCCAAGTCAGATAGCTCACAATCATCCAAAGCTTGTTAGAAAGTTAATGCACTTTCTCAAGTTAGAAAATTTCAATTGGTAGGTGCAGAATTAGTTGAGAAGTTTGATGTCTCAATTAATTCTTACTATCCAAAATAGAAAAATGATGTTATCCAATAAATTTGGTTTGAAAAATATGTTAATGTAAGTGAGGGTTGGCAATTTAAATATTTGTAAAATATCTATAAATAGATGTTCTAGCATTTGTTGTATGCATCCATTAATGAATGAAATGTATGTGTGTAGGAAACACAAAAAAGAAAATGCAGAAATTTTGAGCTCTGCAATAATAACTCAAGAGAAAAAATTATATCTTGATTTTATTTTTATTTTAGTTTTGTCAAAGACAATCATAAACACTACAACTTAAATTCCAACAAAATGGTATCAGAGTAGGTTTTGGAGATCAAAATCTAGGCATTTCAGTAACATAAAGCATCCAAGTGATGTCTTCCTCTACAGCAGAAAATTCATCATCCTCATATTTTGCTCTTCCTATTTTTAGATGAGAGAATTATGAATTTTGAAAAGTTAAAATGAAGACCTTACTCATGGCTGAAGAGCTATGGAGTATGGTTGACAAAAGATTTGAAAATCCTGAAAATGAAAATCAACTCTCTACAGTACAAAAAACATTTCTGGAAACAACAAGGAAGACTGATGCAAGAGCCCTCTTAAAAATTTAGAATGCAGTTTTAACTGTCATATTTTCAAGAATCATGAGAGCTACTATAGCTAAGTAAGCTTGGGAAATTCTTGAGCAAGAATTTAAATGAGACAACCAAGCAAGAACCGTCAAAATCCAATCCTTACGTAGAGGGTTTGAAAATATAAGGTTGAGAGACAATGAAGCTGTTATAGACTACTTCTCAAGAGTGACTGAATAGTAAATAAATTAAGATCTTTCGGTGAAGAACTCACAGACCAAAAGATCATTGAAAAATTTTTAAATAGATTACCTGAAAAATTCGATCATGTTGTTACTGTGATTAAAGAATCTAAAGATCTTAGCACTTTGATAGTTGAGAAAGTAATGGAATCTTTAGAGTCACACAAGCAAAGAAGATTAAAATGCAATGAGCATTCTATTGAGAGTGCCTTTCAATCAAAACTCTCTTTCAACTCCCAAAGATTTTTCAAGAATAAGAAGAAATGGAGAAAATGAGATTCAAGCAAGAGAGATGTCAGAGATGACAACAAATCATCTTGCAAAATTTGCAAGAAATCAAATATGATACTTCAAGTTGTTGGTTTCGGGGGAAACCACAAGGTTATGCTTGCAAAAAATATGGGCATACCGAAAAGGCTGAAAGAAATTTGTTTGATTTGTTTCTTTCAAATTCAGTATTGGACGAAGACGGATGCAGTGTTGAAGACTAAAAACCAAAGAATGGACAAAATTTATGCCCAACGTCGCGACGTCCAAATGACATTGACGCGGCATCTACCATAAAACATGCAGAAATTTCTTCAAGTACAGATCCTTTCCCCTCAAATGTAGCCCTGAATTTAGTCTCTATCCTTGAAAGCTCATGGTATCTTGATAGCGGATGCAATAATCACATGTTAGGTAATGAAGAAATCTTTACTGATATTGATTTTTCTGTCACACCTAAAGTAAAAATGGGAAATTAGGCTGTTGTAAAATTAAAAGAAATTGGAAAAATTGCTATCAAAACTAGAAAAGGAACCAAATATGTTAATAATGTGTTGTTGGTTCCTGAATTAAATCAAAACTTACTTAGTGTAGGATAACTTATTGAAAATTGATATTGCCTCTATTTTGAAAATAATGGTTGCACCATTTATGATAAAAAGAATAAAAGACAAGTGATTACTCATGTCAAGATGGAGAGAAACAAAAGCTTTGCACTTGACATTTATTGTGACTCAATTGTGGCAATAAAAAGAGAAGTCTTTGAAGAGGCACAAAAGGTAGTGTCATCGAAACTTTGACGATTTAAAACTTCTAAAGAAAAAAGAGATGGTGAGAGGGTTGCAAAAAATTAAGAAGTCAGCAGAACTATATGAAGGGTGTATCATAGGAAAACAACATCGTTCTTCATTTTCAAGACAGAGTTTATGGAGGGCGAAGGCACCATTAAAACTTGTGCACATTGGTATATACAGCCCAATGCAAACACCAACGTTCAGTCAGAACAGGTATTTTCTCTTGTTCGTTGATGATTTTACTTGAATAATTTGGGTGTATTTCTTGAAAGAAAAATCAGAAACCTTCACGATGTTTAAAAGATTCAAAGCAATTTATGGAGAAACAAAATGGCTGCAACATGAAAACTATCCGCAGTAATAGAGGGGGAACTTTGAAAATTTTGAAAAATACTGTCAAGATGAAGGCATTTAGAAGCACTTGACAACAAGTTATAGCCCACAATAGAATGGCATTGTAGAATCCAAAAATAGAATGATCGTAGAGATGGCAAGATCAATGCCAAGTAAGAAGAACTTGCCAAAATAATTTTAGGTAGAAGCTGTTCACACTGCAGTGTATTTTCTCAATTGATGTCCAACAAAATTGGTGAAGAACATGACTCCATTTGAAGCTTGGAGTAGAGTGAAGCCTTCAGTAAAGCATTTTAAAATTTTTGATTGCATTTGTTATGTTCATATTCCCTCTATAAGAAGAACCAAATTTGATGAGAAAAGTATGAAATTTATTTTTGTGGGTTATAGTTCTAGCACCAAATGGTATAGATTATTTGATGTTAAGTCTAAAAAGTTAATTGTGAGCAGGGATGTAATTTTTAATGAAAATGCTTTATGAAATTGGGATGAACAAAAAGAACAAGTGCTACCATAAGTTATTGTTCAAGAACAACAAAAAATGCAGACTATGTAGCAAGATGAACCTACTCTAGAAACATCTTCAAGTTTAAATGAAGAATCAACATCAATAGATTCTCCTCTGAGACGAACAAGGCTACTGAGTGATATATATGAATCCTGTAATTTTTCTGCACTTGAACTAAAAACCTTTAAAGAAGCTCAAAAAGAAGAAGTGTGGGTGAAAGCCATGGAGGAAGAGATAAGCATGATAAAAAAAATATTGGAGTCAAATAGATTTTCAAGAAACTCAATCAAGATGGAAATAGTTAAAAGCACAAAGCAAGATTTGTGGCTAGAGGTTTCACTCAAAAGTAAGGTATTTATCTTTCTAAAACTTTTGCTCTAGTTGCAAGGTTAGAAACTATAAGAACACTGATTGCATATGCTGCCCAAAGAAAATAGAAATTGTATCAGCTGGATGTTAAATCAACTTTTTTTAATGGAGTCCTAGAAGAAGAAGTCTATATTGAGCAGCCTTAAGGCTTTTTGATTGAAGATAAAGAAGACAAAGTCTACAAGTTGAGAAAGGTTCTTTATGGGCTAAAGCAAGCACCAAGAACATGGTATGCAGAAATTGATAAATATATCTTGAAAAATGGCTTTCAAAGAAGCCCAAATGAACAAACACTTTATATATTAAAAAAAGGTGCTCGTGTTCTCATTATTTCTTTATATGTTGATGATTTAATTTTTATCGGCAACGATGAAATGTTAATTCAAGATTTCAAAAAAGACATGATGAACACCTATGAGATGAGTGATTTGGGCTTACTCCATTATTTTTTTAGAATTGAAATATTTCAAACAAAAAATGGGATTTTTATTTCTAAAAAAAAAATGCCTAAAATGAATTGAAGAAATTCAACTTGCTGGGATGTAAACCTGTAGTATCTACCCTTACTACAAATGAAAAATTAAAGAAAGAAGACAGTGAGAAAAAGGTAGAGACGATGAGTTATAAAAGTCTAATTGGCAATCTTTTATACCTCATAGCTATCAGGCCAGATATTATATTTGTAGCAGTTTACTCTCTCGGTTTATTCATGAACCAAGTCACATACATTATGGAGCAGCAAATAGGGTGTTAAGATACTTGCAAGTTACTCTTGATTATAGCATCTTATATGAGAGAGTTTAAGACTCAAGATTAATTAGATATTCAGACAATGATTGGGCTGGATGTTTAGATGATATGAAAAACACTTTACGCTATGTTTTTTCTCTTGGTTTCGAAATATGTTCTTGGATTTCAAAGAAGCAAAAACCCATGGCACAATCATCTGTAGAAGCAGAATATGTTGCAGCTGCCAAGGCAACTTCTCAAGCCATTTGGCTTAGAAGAATTCTTAAAGATTTTGGAGAGAAGAAAGACAAAGCGACTACATTGTTTTGTGATAACAAATCAGCTATTGCAATTGCCAAAAATCCAATCCATTATGATTGCACTAAGCATATTGCGATCAAATATCATTTCATCAGAGATGCAATTGAATATGGTGACATTTAAATTATTGCATAACAGATGAGCAGCTAGCTAATATCCTAATCAAGGCACTTCCGAAAGAAAAATTCGGCTACCTTATATAACTTATTGGAGTTACAAAGAAAGTGCATTAAAAAAGGAGTGTTAGAAAGTTAATGCACTTTCTCAAGTAAGAAAATTTCAGCTAGTAGGTGCAAAATTAGTTGAGAAGTTTGCTGTCTCAATTAATTTGTCCAAAATAGAAAAATAATGTTATCCAATAAATTTGGTTTGAAAAATATATTAATGTAGGTGAGAGTTGGCAACCTAAATGTTTGTAAAATATCTATATATAGATGTTATAGCATTTGTTGTAAGCATCCATTAATCAATGAAATGTATGTGTGTAGAAAACACAAAAACAGAAAATGCATAAATTTTGAGCTCTAAAGTAGCAACTCAAGAGGAAAAATTCTATCTTGATTTTATTTTCATTTTAGTTTTATCAAACACAATCATAAACACTATAACTTAAATTCCAACAGAGCTAACCTAAATTCATCTATGCTTCCACTGCTTTTTTCATTACCCCCATCTTTCTTATATGAGCTTGTAATCTCATTAAAATCTTCTCTGCAAAGCCATGGTAAGGAGGATAAATAGTTTAACCTTCGCAACAACATCCAAGAGTGATTCCTTTGACAATGGTCTGAGTACTGATAAAAACTAGTGAACCGCCATTTTTATATTTGAATGCAATGTAACCAATACATCAATATGGCACCTAGAAAAAAGATAACAACTCCGCGTCTATTTGATCTCCCCATAGAAGGTATAGACCCTAATTTCTACCCACTTTTTCTACCACTAGTTTTCCCTTAAATCCCAACTTACATTTTAATGCTTTTATTTTATGTTTCTAGGAAATTGTTTCCATAAGAAACACTAATTTCGGTTTATATTGCTACACATGACACTGCAGCATAAGGAATGTTCGGCTTGTTAAAATTACAACACCAAATGAAGTTAATTACAACATTAAGCCCAAATATTTACAAGCCCAATTCTTGAAATTTCTAGATTAAGTAAGATATTTTAAAGTTAATTAAGGAGATATTTTAAAGTTAATAATTAAGGAGATATTTCTAGCTTTGACTGATCTTCCACATCAGAAAGGGTTCTAAAAATTGTGAGTGAGTGAGCTTCTGTGTCGTGAGTAGTCTGTGACTCTGCAAGTTTGTTGACAAAACTTGTTTGGTATTACTGAGGTACTGCCAACAGGATGGGTGACCTTCAAGTCGTTGGAGGAATCAAGAAGCTTAACAACCAAAATTACAATACATGGGTGACGTTGATGGAGCCTTACCTTCAAGGCCAAGATCTTTGGGAGGTCATTGGTGGGAATGAAGTGAAGCAGCCAACAGACGAAACTACTTTAAAAAAGTGGAAGGTAAAAACTGGTAAGGCTATGTTCGCCATTAAGACAACAATTAAAGAAGAAGGCCAAGACGCCAAATAAAGTATAGGACACTTTTGCATCACTCTTCTCAAAGAAAAATAACACGCGACTACAGCTTATAAAGAATGAACTGTTGTCAATTACATAACGCAACATGACGATCAACCAATACTTCACAAAGGTAAAGTTCTTGTGCCATGAAATATCTGAGTTAGATCCTACCGCTGCTACTGCTGAAACTAGGATGAAAAGAATTATCATCTATGGTTTAAGGCCCGAGTATAAAAGTTTTGTTATTGCTGTACAAGGCTGGCCAACTCAACTATCTCTCGTTGAATTTAAAATTTTGCTTGCTGATCAAGAAGCGATTACCAAGCAAATAGGCGAGGTCTCTTTAAAAGGCGATGAAGAAGCACTCTACATCGATAAAAAGAAAGGTCGATTTAAACGACGTGCTGATGAAGGATCTAAAAGAGATGATAACAAGATAAAGAGTCATCACCAAAAAGGTATCTGGCAGATAGGGAGAGTATGGAAGACTCGCAGCAATGGTAGTCAATCCAACCAAAAGAAAACTTTTGAAGGAAAATGCTACAATTGTGAAAAAATAGAACACGTGGCAAAAGATTGTTGGTCCAAGAAAAGGTCTGCTTAGGGTAATGCTGCCACATCAAACTCAGAAAGAAAAAGTGAAGATGAGTGGTTCACTCTGATGTGTTTGGACCTGTCAAGCAGCTATCAATTAGTGGCATGCGGTACATGGTGACATTTATTGATGACTTTTCGAGGTATGTATGGGTTTTCTTTATGGTGCAACATAAGACTTGGGTGCTTGTTGTTCTTGTTTCAACTGGCTGTTGGCTTGTTGGTCAGATTTCCAACTGAAATTTGGGTGGTTTCACCAGCTAGGATTATATGTTTCAAAGTAGGGTGAATAAGGCTTCTTGTACATCCCTAGGGCATTACATTGTTCCTTATATATCCCTCTCATCTCACTATAAGTGGGGCAATCCTAAGTTAAGTGTTCCGCTCCTCCACAGACAAAACAGACATCGTGTGACTCAACTTTAGCAACCGTGTGGGTGACCTTTCTATCTTTGGTTTTCAAGGCCTCTAACTCCCTAGTTAAGATCTCTAATTGGGCTTTGAGGTTATCCTCTTCCCTAAGATGGAAAACTCCATTAGGTCGTGACCTATTTGTGCTTTTAGTAATGCTAGGTCTAGTCTATGTATAGGCTTTTTCGACTAAGTCATCAAGGAATTCTATGGCTTCCTCAGGATCTTTGTGAAGAAACTCCCCATTACACATCATCTCAACAAATTAGTGCTCTTTAATTGTGAGTCCCTTATAGAAATAACTAACCAAGCGCCAATTTTCATACCCATGGTGAGGGCACAGATTTAGCAATTCTTTAAACCTTTCCTATGCTTGATATAAGGTTTCACTGTCTTTTTGGGAGAAGGAAGAAATTTGTCTTTTCAGACCATTAGTTTTGTGTTGTGGGAAGTATTTATTGAAAAATGCTTAGGTTATTTTTGCCCAAGTTCCTATAGACCTCGGCCTTAAAGAGTATAGCCAACTATTTGCTTTGTCTTTCAAAGAAAAAAGGAAAAATTTAAGCCTAATAGTGTAGATGGCTTCAGGTTGGCTATGGAAGGTGGCAATTACCTCTTCAAATTCCCTAACATGTACATAAGGATTTTCACTATCTAGACCATAAAAAGTGGGCAGATGTTGTATCAACCAACTTTCGCTTAGTGTGCCTCCCCGACAACGGCGCCAAATTTTGTTTACGCTCAAAATATAACTCGGCTATCGCAGTATAGATTGAGGTATCGATCCCACGAGGAAGCTCTTGGAAAAATATGTTGGTGAAGTAAAATATTAAACCAGTAGCAAATGATAAAATTAATTGATTTAAGTGGATGAGATAGAATTGTTTATGATTTGAAGGAAATGTCTTATGATAATTCAAACAAGGCTTCGAGAATCACAATTATGCTTTATAAATTTACTCTACACTTTGATTCAGTGTTTATAACTCAATTGACAGTTTTACATCTAAACAATCAATCAGAAGATATGTAAAATATAGCACATTTGATAACACATAAATTGGATATGACTAAACTCTTTTGCAAATATTAACACAAATCATGTTTATTTATACAAGTTATCTAAGATCGATAATATATCATTTTGACAATATTGCAGTAAAAGATCAACTTGAATATCAAACATTTATTGCCCTTACATGTTATCCAAGATCGACAATATATCAATTTGACAATATTGCAGTAAAAGATTAACATATAAAACAATGTAACCAATAACAATTATAATTCAACAAGAATCACATAAGAAAAGCATGACTGAACATATATGAGACATGAGAATTATAATCTCTAGATTATAGAAAATAAACTATTTAAGAGTTTAATCAAAACCAAACTTACAACATTTGTAGCTCTTGACAATGAATCAAAGCATAGAAGTGGAATTATTACACATAAAAGTTCATCTTTTAGCCTTGCCAAAAACTCTAGCCTAAATTACAATACATGTTAATGAGAAAAAAAAAAAAAGAATTATCTGATATTACAAATGTCCTAAGAGTGTCCTTATATAGGCAATGAATGGAAATATATCATGGGTGACATCAATCTTCAATAATTTTAGGCTAATAACTTGTTCATCCAATTGCAGCACGTTTTTGATAATGTAAATGACCGATGTAGCCTCTTGACATAAAAGTTGTAGAATGTTGTCTCTTCTTTCCATAGGCACTGAGTTCATGCAAATTGGATGAGTATCCAATGAGATATGAGCACAATTCCAAAGATACATCAGATTTCGGCCAACAACCATTTTACTCACTTACAATGCGATTTGGTCCATGATAACGGCTGATTTGGACTTTACCATCAACGTACGAGTTGTTGATAGTTAAGTCAGTATTTCATAGCTTTAATAATTATACTAATTGAGTACGTATTTTATGAGATACGGTCCAAATACGTGAGTTGGGTCAAGCTGGGCAGAAGTTGTAGCCCGATTCTATTATATCTCAATTTTTGGCCTATAACATGTTGGATTTGGCTTTTCCACTATTCTTTAAATTTGTGTAAGATTGAGTCATGTTGCACCAGGTTCAAGAATTTCTTCATTTCGATTTCTACATTGAGAGTTATGTCAATTTTACCTAAACATATCCAAATAACATTCATTAATTACAATTTAAGGAGAACACTTTATTTCAAGCTAAAAATATAGAAAATGCTAAAATTAGTGACATTAAATGGTGACTGAATCTCTTAACAAATATGCATTTTCATGTGTTCATCATTCAACCAATGGGATTTGAAAGTAAATTTCATCCTAATTATGTGTCTAAATTGAGAAAGGTATTGTATAGATTAAAGTAAGCTCTAAGGGCGTGGTTTAGTAAAATTGGAGAATTTCTAACACATGGTGGTTACTCTGTAGCACCAGCTGATTCTAGCCTGTTCAGCAAAGTTAATGGAAAGAAACTTACAATTGTGCTGGTATATGTGGATGACTTAATTATCACTGGAGACAATGAAGAAAAGATTCGTTGAACAAGAGAGAATTTGGCGGTTCGTTTCCAGATGAAAGAGCTTGGACAACTTAAGCATTTCCTTTGGCTCGAAGTCACTCGGACAGTAGAAGGGATTTTTCTAGGACAATAAAAATATGTCAAAGATTTGTTACAGAAGTTTGGGATGCTAGAGTACAAGTCTATCTCAACACCGCTAGAAGCCAATGTCAAGTTGTGTGGTCATGAAGGAAAGGATTTAGAAGATGGAACTATATATCGACAATTGGTAGGAAGTCTCATCTATTTAACATTGACTCGACTAAACATTTCTTATGCAGTTGGAGTAATAAGTCGATACATGCAAAATCCTAAGAAACCTCACTTAGAAGTAGCTCAACGGATATTGAGATATGTGAGAGGCACAATTGACTATGGTCTCTTCTATAAGAAAGACCAAGATTGTAAAATAGTTGGCTATTATGATGCTGACTATATTGGAGATCATGATACATGACGTTCGACCATTGGGTATTTTTTCAAGATAGGTTCAGGAACAGTATCTTGATGCAGTAAAAGGCAACTGACTGTATCATTATCAACTACTGAAGCTGAGTACAGAGCAGCAGCAATGGTAGCTCAAGAAAGTACATGATTGATGCAGTTAATGGAAGATTTATATCAGCCAAGAGATTATAAAGTGTCAATATATTGTGATAATCGATCAGCAATTTGTTTGGCAGAAAATCTAATTTTTCATGCAAGAACAAAGCATGTGGAGGTGCATATCACTTTATCCGAGAGAAAGTTCTGCAAGAAGAAATTGAATTGCTGTATATTAAGATCGAAGATCAAGTGGCTGATTTGTTTACAAAAACCTTGGGTGTTGATAAGTTCGAAAAGTTTCGAAGACAACTCAACGTGGTTAGAAGAACGGAAGTTGGTGTTGAGGAGGAGTGTTAAAATTACAACACCAAATGAAGTTAATTACAACATCAAGTCCAAGATTAAGCCCAAATATTTACAAGCCCAATTCTTGAAATTTCTAGATTAGGTAAGATATTTTAAAGTTAATAATTAAAGAGATAAGTATTATAAACTTATGTGGTTAATAAATTTTTACATTATTTTATTTGTGTGGTTTTAATTTGTTGAAACTAAATATAAATATCCCCCTTCCTCATTTAGTTTTGCAAGCAAGCAAATTAAGAATAAAGAGTTGATCAAATATTTGATCAATTGTTGAGAGTTTAGTGTGTTAGAGAGTTGAGCAAATAATAAGCTCAACAAAGAGTGTAAGTGTCGAGTTGTGAGTATTGTATTATAAGTAAGAAAGAGTGAGAATTTTTAAATTTTGTATTGTAAATTTTGAAATTGTTATATTAATAAAAGTGTTTTATTTGTATTCCATTATTCTCAACACGGCTGTCACCCAAACCCCGAACATTCCAGCTTAAGAGATTCATTGTGACCGACAACCTTGCTCTGCAAGAGCCACCGATAATACAGAATCTGGGGAACCAGATGAATTGGCAGAAGAAACAGAATCATTGTCAACTTCAGACACTGCACCAGCAGCAGCAACTGACCTAGAAACTGTCTTTCCACTTTTGATCTTATCTCCTTTTTTTTCATGGTTATCGCTACTGCTTTTAGGAGGGGTGTTGTTAGTTGTTTCTGGGCTTTGGACCATCCTTATCACAGAAGAGCTAGGAGACTTCGAAAAACACTTTGCAATTTTTAGTTTGGTGAATCTCTTTGTAGCAGGAGGATTGACTTTGTCTCTAGTTATCTGATACTTCGGAATGAAATTGTTTTCGTCCCTAAAGATAACTTTTAGAGCTGTTGCCACTTCTTTTTCGGATGTGGTCACACAAAGGTGCTATCCCACCGAGTCAGGTATGGACACATCAACATCTTAGTTTAACCCTTCTACTACTAAATCCCTATGATCCGCCAAATTCGGAGCACTCCCACTTTTAATTTCTTTAGCTAGTTTGACTTTGTCAAGAGAGTTTTTAGATTTCCCGTCATCCATATGTCTCTCCAGGTTTTCATGAGTGGATGATATAACCGTCCCCATATCATCTGAAAAAGTTGGCCCTCTTGATCCCCTTGTTGCATTAGGTTCCACAACCGCTATTTCGTTATTGGTCCCCCTCATACCCTGTACACAATTGGTTTGCACAACAGCCCCGGTTAAAAAGGAAGTGGGCACCAACTGCCGTCCTCCATCCAACTTTTCCTCGACTATTTTTCCAAAAGTCTGCCCCGCTGCCGGACCCGCCCTTGACACCTCCTCCTTCCAGGGATTCCATTCTAAAGATTTCGGTAGAGAAAACGGCATGATCGACCGAGGATGATTGTTGACCCTGGAAGCTTGAAGCCTATCAACCTCCTCTTCCTTGTCAGGCTCCTGAACAGTACTAGGTGAAAATCTCCCCGACACCTACAATCCTTGTGTCACGGACTATTTTCGAGACCGTGCGGCCTTAGACGCGTTGCGTGCTAAGCAGCCTAGAAAACCACACAAAGAGAAGAGAAAATAAGCACACCAAGTGTTTGCACGAATGCTCTCTATATTGCTGAAGAGAAAACAAGCTATGAGATCAAAAATACAAGTGAGGGTCTCCCCCTTTTATAGTTGCAGCCCTATACAATCAATGGCTGAGATCTATTTGATCTAACGGTGTATATACAAGATGGGATAATATTCCTTAGAATATTCCTAGATGCTCTCCTACCTCTTATGGGAGTATAACTAGGGTTAACTTCCTTAATAAGTTGCGGGCCAAGCCCGGTTCTCCATCCTAACCAGCGGGCCTTCTAGAAGCTCCGGTCCACGTAGCGCTCCATAGTCCAAGAGGCCTCCAGCAGGCCTAGTCGCGCACCAAGTGCTTGAGGAAATGCTTGAGAGCACTTGGGGCGTGACATTCTCCCCCATCAAATTCACGCGACGCCCTCGTCGCGTCCTTGCTGGAACTCGCGCACCTTGTTCTCAAACTGCCACAGTGCGGTCTCGGGTTCCCAGCTTGCTTCGCTGTCGGGCAATCCTTTCCACTTGACGAGATACTCACGACTTGGACGGCAGTTCTTCTTCCTCACTGTCCTCACATCAAGGATAAGTTCAGCCTCCTTGTCGTAAGATGTGGAAACTCCCAATGGTGCCCTGGTTTGTGGCCCACGTTCCGTGTCCTCCGCATCACCATGGTATGGCTTTAGGCAGCTTGCGTGAAACACCGGATGTAGCCGAAGTCTCGAAGGCAGCTCCACCTTGTACGAGACATTGCCAACCCTCTTGGCAATAGGAAATGGCCCCTCGTACTTTCGAACAAGACCCTTGTGAAGTGGGCGCGTAGACTTGTGCTGCGTCGGAAGAATTTTCACCATCACTAAATCCCCCACGCTGTACTCAACATGTCTTCGCTTACCGTCAGCCCATTTCTTCATCCGTTTCGTCGCCTTGTCCAGACACACTCGCGCCTTGTCCGATTGTTCCTGCCAGGACTTCGCAGCTTTGTAGGCTGCTGGACTCTTCCCAGTATCGCTGGACACGAGTGCATGCGGCGTGAGAGGCTGCTGGCCAGTAGCTAACTCGAATGGACTCTGGTTCGTCGATTCACTCCTCTGCAAGTTATACGAGAACTGTGCCACATCGAGTAACTTGACCCAATCCTGCTGATTTGTGCCCACAAAGTGCCGCAAATACAGCTCTAGTAATGCGTTCACCCTCTCGGTCTGCCCATCCGTTTGTGGGTGAAAGCTGGTGGAAAAGCGAAGTTCCGATCCCATGAGATTGAACAATCCAGTCCAGAATCTCCCCGTAAACCTCGTATCACGATCGCTGACTATCACTCTCGGCAACCCCTAGTACTTGACGACGTGCTTGAAGAAAAGTTTGGCTGTCTCTTCCGCATTACACTTTTTGGGTGCTGGTATGAAAGTCGCATACTTGGAAAACCGATCTACCACCACAATGATAGTTCCACACCCCTCGGACTTCGGTAAGGCTACAATAAAATCCATAGAGATGCTTTCCCAAGGTCTCTCCGGTATGGGCAGTGGCTCCAGTAGCCCTGCGGGACTCCGCTGCTCAATCTTGTCCTGTTGGCACACAAGACAAGTTTTGACAAACTGTTCTATCTCCTCCCGCATGTGTGGCCAATAGTAAACTGTCTCCAATAGGGCGCGTGTGCGCCGCTGGCCTGGATGTCCTGCCCATTTTGTATCGTGACACTCCTTAATGAGGTTACGCCGCAGGTTCTCCCACTTTGGCACATAAACCCGGCGTCCCTTGGTGTAGAGAAGCCCATCTTCTACCCAAAATCGCTGAGTCTTTCCCTCTTGTGCTTGAGTGGCGAGCTGTGTGGCTGCGGGATCATGTTTCATTCCCTCATAAAATAGGCCGAGCAAATCACCTTCCAGTTTGCTGATAGCTGCTAACTCGGCCTTCCGGCTTAAGGCGTTCGCCACCACGTTCACCTTTCCCGGTTTGTACTCGAGCTCATAATCGAACTCCGCCAGAAAGTCCTGCCACCTAGCTTGCTTCGGGCTGAGTTTCTTCTGACTTTGGAAGTAACTCGTTGCTATGTTGTCCGTCATCACTACGAACCTTGCCCCAAGCAGATAATGTCGCCAAGTGCGCAGACAATGGATGACCCCCGTCATCTCCTTTTCCTGCACCGTATAGCGCCTCTCCGTCTCATTGAGCTTCCGGCTTTCATATGCGATCGGATGGTCCTGCTGCATTAATACACCACCAATAGCAAAATCAGATGCATCAGTATGTACCTCGTACGGTAACAGGTGATTCGGTAATGCTAAGACTGGTTCCTCGATCACTGCTGCCTTTAGTCGATCAAAAGCCCCTTGGCACTCCTTACTCCACTCCCACGCCTTAGTTTTCTTTAGCAGGTCGGTAAGGGGTGCTGCAGTGGTGGAGTAGCTCTTGATAAACCTGCGATAATAGTTAACCAACCCAAGGAAAGACCGCAGCTCGGTAACTTTCGTGGGTGCCTCCCAGTCCACAATGGCGCGAATCTTCGCCCTGTCCATCATCAACCTGCCCTCTTTGATCTTGTGACCCAAAAAGTCCACCTCCGGCTTGGCAAATGAGCACTTCTCCCTCTTCACATACAGCTCATTCTCGCGGAGCACCTTCAAGACAGATTTCAAGTGTTCCACGTGCTCTTCGAGAGTGTTGCTGTAGATGACGATGTCGTCTAAGTACACGACGACGAACTTGTCAAGAAAGGGCTGGAGTATGTTGTTCATCAGTGTGCAGAAAGTGGCTGGCGCGTTGGTAAGGCCAAACGGCATGACCAGAAACTCAAAGGCCCCATAACGCGTCACACAGGTGGTTTTTGGCTCGTCGCCCTCGGCTATCCGCACCTGATGGTAACCTGACCGCAAATCCAGCTTCGAGAAATACTTTGCCTGCCCCAACTGATCAAACAAGTCAGCAATTAAAGGAATGGGATACCTATTTTTGACAGTGACCTTGTTCAGCGCTCGGTAGTCTATGCATAACCGCAATGATCCGTCGTGCTTGCGCTGGAAAAGCACGGGCGCGCCGTAAGGCGCCTTCGATGGCTGGATAAACCCTGCATCCAGCAACTCCTTGAGCTGCTTCCGCAACTCTGCTAGTTCTGGTGGAGACATTCTGTATGGGGCCTTGGCTGGAGGTTTCGCCCCTGGTTCCAGCTCAATCTCGTGATCAATTGCCCGTCTTGGTGGTAATTTCTGTGGTAGCGCTGCTGGCATCACGTCCTGGTGCTGCTTGAGCACTTTCGTGATCTCTGCTGGCAGCTCCTCTTCGCCCCCGTACGCCTCATCATCCGCCTCCCATATTGTGGCGAGGTATGTCTCTTTTCCCCGCTTAGCTCCTTTCTTCAGTTGCATGGCGGACAGGAGAGTAGTGTGGGCGTTGGGCTTGGATTGCCCACCTGTCGGCTGGTTTACTGTCGGTACCATGCATGGTCCTCCCTCCAAGATGCATACATAGTTGTGTCGGGGAAGTGGCACCACATTAAACTGCCGCAGAAAATCCATACCAAGAACAACATCAAAATCATCGAGAGGGGCTACTGAAAAGTTTACCTTACCGCTCCATTTTCCGAGGCTCATTTCAACTCCACGAATGACCCCGTCCAGTGGCTTGATTGCGGCGTTCACAGTCTTGAGGTAGCCAATCCCCTTCTCCACCTTGAGGCCCAAGCGTACTGCTTCCGCATACTTCATAAAGTTGTGCGTGGCTCCAGTATCTACTAGTGCTTGCGTCCTCTTCCCGTTAATGTAGGCTTCAACGTACATCAGCGCCTTTCCTGCTGGCGCGCGGGCTGCCCGCTTGGCATTGAGGGCATTGAGTAACTGGAGACATCCCAATTGTCCCTGTTCACCCGCTTGCTGAGTCTCCAACATTGTGTTGATAGCCTTCTTCTTTGGACAGTCCTTCACCCAATGATCCCCGTCGCAAATGAAGTAGCTAGATCTCGGCTTTCTCCCGCCGTTGCGCTTCTGCTCTCTCCCTGTGGGCGGTTTACCTTTCCCCTCCTTATCTTGCGGAGGATGAGACTCCCTGGTTCCCCCACCTTTGCTGTGATTGGGCTTCGAATTCTTGGACTTCCCCGCATCACCCTTGCGGTAATCAGTGAGCGTTTCCGCCAATGTGAGGGCGTCGGATATGTTCTGCACTCCACGCCGCCTCAGCTCATTGGACGCCCATGTCTGTAACCCATCAAGGAAGTTGAACAGCAAGTCTTCTTCACTCATATTGGGGATCTGCAGCATCAGCAGAGAGTACTCCTCAACGTACTCGCCAATCGACCTGTTCTGTCTCAACTCCTTTAGACGCTTCCTAGCGTCGTGCGCCACATTCTCCGGATAGAATTGGCGTTTCAGCTCCTGCTGCAACTCTGTCCAGGTATTGATGGTGCAGGTACCCTTGCGAATCTCCTCGCTCTTCCTACGCCACCACAAAATTGCATGATCAGAGAGATATAGGGTCGCGGTGTTTACCTTATCCTCGTCCCGTACGCCTAGGGCGTCGAAGTATCTCTCCATCTGCCAGAAGTAATTGTCGAGCTCCTTGGCGTTCCGCTTCCCGCTGAACTCCTTGGGCTTAGGAGCATCGACTCTCGGTGTAGACACCGTCACTTGAGCGGCGACAGACCCATTCGCCACCGCCCGCTTGCACAGCACCACATCCTCTTTGACAGATTCGAGCCCGCGGTGTAGCTCCCTTACTTGGGCCTGAATACTGTCCATTGTGGTGAGGACGCTCTCCTGAAAAGCTTTAATCCAGTCCCGCTGCTTATCGACGTAAGCCTCGATGGATGTGCTGATGAGGGTGCGCAGCTCGTCTCCTTGAGCGTCGAGGCCTCCCTCGATCTTCTCTACTTGCTGCTCCAGCTCTCCAAGGCGATCTGCTGCCTTCCCGACAGCGCCGCTGAGTGCTCTCACCATACCCCCCACATCCTGACCTGGATCTGCTGATTTCTCGCGAGACGCCGCGCCGTGCTTCTTAGCTTTGGGGTTCCGACCCCTCTCTTCAGCCAAATCTGATGGTGCGCCGTCTTTCTCCATCTCTGAACTGAACCTACTCTGATACCAACTGTCACGGACTGTTTTCGAGACCGTGCGGCCTTAGACGCGTTGCGTGCTAAGCAGCCTAGAAAACCACACAAAGAGAAGAGAAAATAAGCACACCAAGTGTTTGCACGAATGCTCTCTATATTGCTGAAGAGAAAACAAGCTATGAGATCAAAAATACAAGTGAGGGTCTCCCCCTTTTATAGTTGCAGCCCTATACAATCAATGGCTGAGATCTATTTGATCTAACGGTGTATATACAAGATGGGATAATATTCCTTAGAATATTCCTAGATGCTCTCCTACCTCTTATGGGAGTATAACTAGGGTTAACTTCCTTAATAAGTTGCGGGCCAAGCCCGGTTCTCCATCCTAACCAGCGGGCCTTCTAGAAGCTCCGGTCCACGTAGCGCTCCATGGTCCAAGAGGCCTCCAGCAGGCCTAGTCGCACACCAAGTGCTTGAGGAAATGCTTGAGAGCACTTGGGGCGTGACACTTGGCACCAAACACCCTAGATTTTTCGTCTGCCCTAATCTAATCTCCGTAGGGTAGTTTCTCGCCTACCATCTTCTTCGAACATTCACGTAATGGATGCCTGAGGATTCCACAATTGTAGCAAAGTTTTGGTAATCTTTCGTACCTCAACAAAACCGCTACTAGTTCTTCCTCTAGCTCTATTTCCAGAACTCTGGGTAATGGGTTTGTTATATCCAGTTTAACCCTGACCCTTAGCTACTTCCCTAGGCAATGACCTCTATGTCCTTCATCAATCTCTTCTACATATCCCACTAAGCCACCAAGACACACCGCTACCTGACGGTTCATACAGGCAATTGGTATATGATGGAATTGAATCCAAAAAGGTGCAATTGTGAAATTCATACTGCGATAATCTCCTATTCCAATTGGCTCCTGGAGAATGATTAGTTGATGACTAAAAGTCCAGGGGCCACCGGCTAGCACCACCCGTTTATCTGCTTCAGACCAAAATCGAAAGACGAAAATATTTTTATCAACGGCTTCAACGTCAAAAGAGAGTATTTTACCCATGAAAGAGCACGCTATTTCATCTTTCCCCACCACAACCTCCTCATCTCTCAGACACAACCTTAGAACAGGCATTCCAGAGAGAGAGATAGCCTTACATATTTCTGTTATTTCATTCGGATCCATCAATTCATACTACTACAGAAACTCTTAGAGAACTAGTACTCAGGAAGAGAAGAGAAAAAAACTAGAATACTTTCCTACTTTGTTGAGGGACAGAGAGAACCTAAACAAAACTCCTTAAAATTTCAACATTTTTTTTATATAAATAAAATTATTAGTTATAAGTAGAAGTGATTGAAAATAAGAACTTCAATGTATGATTAACTGAAAAGAGGAGAGTTTAACTCCTCGTAATAAGAGACTAGTTTATAAAAAAAAATTCAATAAATTGGATTGTATTGAATTTTATATTTTAATATATTAAATTGGATTAAAAAATCAACAATATGCTTAATGATGAATCAAATAAATTATTACTAAAATCTATCGAATCCTATCTAATGAACACCCCTAACCAAGTGAGCATATAATTCATTTTGACATGATACGGATATAATCCAATACAATGATGTGAGATTCGACCTAACATGAATTCATTTTAAGTAATGCTATTCATATAATAAATATTTTAAAAATTTTATCGCAAAAGATAAATAAAATAATATAATATTTATTTTGTGTATGATATATTTTCTTAATTCTTAAGATAATTTACGGTGTAGAAAGCCCTACGAAACATCTGTTTTTTTTTTTACCTATTTTTTAGGATCTAGCTAGATAGATTTGCAACTAATGTCATAAAAACTCTAGTTCACTTTTTATTCGATGGCTCAGCAGATATAACTAATGCTAGCGAGGAGGCCCATGCTCGAGATCACAATATTTCTTGCCTATTGGAATAAAATTCGATAGCTTGGATTAATCAACTCAATATATCCCTATATTTGAGGATTATGTATGTACACTATAAAAAATACGTCAACACAATATATCCCTATATTTGAGGATTATGTATGTACACTATAAAAAATACGTCATATATTTGACTTTAGGTGTTCATAAAAAGATAAAATTTGATTGTATTAACATTTTATTTACGGGTTTATTTTTTGTTGGGAGAAAATTATATGACACTTAGGTTTCATGAAGAATTTCAAATAGACCCTTAGGCCTATTCTTCTCAAAGGGTAACTTAGTTCAAAATAAACTACTTCAATAAGCTGAACATAGGTCTGAGGTCTCCATAACTTGGTCCAAGAAGTCCCTTGAGTAGGACTCGTATAAAGATACATGTTAGTACTTAATATCGCTACTAAAGGAAACATCACCACCATTAAGACACAGGCCACATCTTCCTCGGGTCCACCCATTGCTATAATGTCAGCTAAGCCTGGTCGGCTACCATGTCATCAAGGGGCCCACTGGTTATCCAACTAGAAGCCACATTCTTTGATGACTAGTCTTGAAGATAAAGTTTGAGATAAAATAAATTACAAGGAACCAATTACGACCCTCTATGTTAACATGACTAAGCCCCTGTCCGCTACTAATATAAGGTTCAAGGTTGTCTGGAGATGTTAGGGAAATCTAGCATTGAATTTGCTAAGCTTGTAGGGACAACACATGCAACTCACTCAGCTCCTCCAACTACTCACCTAACAAAGTTGGTCACTTCAAAAGCATCAAATCTAAAGATACTTAGAACTTCAAACCTTAAAAGAGTGTAATGACCCAAAATATCCCTGTCTGAGTGATTTCTCCTAAATTCTCCTCATGAAAGGGACGACTCTATAATTGAATGTCACCACGTGTCACCCTTGAGCTATATTCTCTAGGCCAACTCCCTCGACACTCAAAGACTTAGCTCTACTTTCGAATTTAGGTAAGACAAAAATTGAAACAAGGCACAACCACTTTATTAAGAAATTCTCTATGCCTTCTTTCAACATTCTCTTTCTAGGGGTTAAAAAACCTAGGAAAGCCTTGCCACTAAGCTCTCATCTCACTTAAGCATTGGAGGTTTGTCGTCGACCATCTTGTCTGCGCCTACCTCGAACCTCGTGTTCTTCAGGTCTTCTAAAGTAACCAGCTCATAATTAGTCCTCAACATCACCTCCACTTAGACTTAGTCTCAACATTCCTAAATTCGAGGTCGAAACTTAACTCTTGGTACTAGCAGGCCCAACTAATAGAAGTTTTTCTTACTAAAAAATTCCTACCTGCTGAAGGCTGGCCCAGACCAAATTTAGCCCTAAAATATCTACTGCTATTTATGGGAATGTCCAAGAAAAGCCTATTTTGAAATTCCTTGCATCATGAAAACCCTCCATCATGTCTAAAATGTTATGAAAAATTGGAGCCTTGACCAAAAACCCACCTGTTAAGAAGGTAATTAATAACCTAAAATGACCTATATAGCATTTTCTTAGACACACTTAGGGGAACACCTTGAAGTTGCCTAAAGTTCCATCCGACGAAGATGGTTTGGTCACTCGAAAGTAGTTTGAAGAGTTCACCAAAGAGTTGAGCCATAGTATGACTAATGTAGCTAATGGTCAAAAGAGAATAGAGAAAGAAGCTGACGGGCAGACTTAGACTGCTCCTACTTACTCCCATTATGACAAATCTAGGAGTCATTGCTCTTGTGAGCCTTAATGGAACAGATAGGCTAGCAAGAGAAAATATTTCTCTCACCATAATAGAGAGCTTTGATCTATTGTTGAGAGCGGGTCAAGAAGTACAAGAAAGAGAGAACAGAAGTAACCTTTGGAGGGTGACTTATAGGACTAACTCAATGCCAAGCTCCAAGCCCGCAAAGATGTATATGGAATGAGGTAGACAACATTATAACCACACTTCTTAGAAATGTTAACAAGCTCCAACAAGGTCTTAAAGACATCTGTTGAGTTAAAGATGTTGTAGCAGGTCTATTTCCTATGGTGACGACCATATCTCCCTTTACCAAGGACATTAGGAATACACCTCTACCTCTTTAAGTCAATATACATTAGAAATGCATCTCTCCACCATTGCGTATATCAAACAAGAAGAGTTTAAATTACTCAAAGACTTTATATAGAAGTTCCACAAGGAGGTTAGTGATATGGGTGTTTTTAGTGCCATAGAGACACTCATTAACTTTTAGAAAAATATCAGGCTTAGAAAGTTGTGGTTCGATTTCCAAGAGTTGGAGCAAAACTCTACGCTGAGGCCTATGCTCGAGCCTTAGAGCAGATCAAGATAGATAAGAAATCCCTAATGAAAGGCAAGAAAAGAAAAGAGATAGTTCTCAACCTAAGGAGAAACTAAAGATAGCTGAGTCAGTTTTGATGCCGCCTCTAATATTTGCGAAAAAGACATACACATATACAAAATAAAAAATGTATGGGTTGTGAGCAAATAATAAAGTGATAAGTGAGTATCATCTCACAAAGATTGATCTTTTAAATTAATGCGAAGTACTATGAGTGTTCACAACTCAATTTTATCTAGGCTGCTATAATTCTAAATAAATTATGTAAATTAATGGAAATTAAAGTAAACTAAGAATTTGACAATTTTAAGAGATGAGGAATTTATAATAACGTGGTCCTAAGGTTTTGATTTTAACCTATTTTTTTCTATGTTCTTCATATTTAGTAATTATTATCTAATCTCGTTAATTTATTATTCAAGGGGGTCAAGATTAATCTCATTACCTCTTCGAGCATAAATAAAAACCTAAGCATACATTTTCAAGTTGATATTCCTATCTAACTTGTCTATCTATACAATCATTAAGAAACCCTTATAGTGATTACTTAAGTGTTGTTAGTCTCTCAACTCAATAACAACTAAGACTATGCTTCTAAAAAATTCAATCAATGAATTAATCTTTTTCAAGTATTAAAACTCAAAAATTTAGAACAACTAATTCATCTCCTAACAAATTGGAAGTATTAGGTATAAGAAAGAATAAATGAATTAAACAGGACTTTATTGATAATCAACTAATTCATCAAACATAGTATTATAGAGCTACATTAAGGCCCTAGAAAGAAAGTTTAGCCAATTATAGATAAGCACAAAACTAAGATTATCCAAAAATTTATAAGCGCAAACATGTTTAAACAAATAATATCTACAAATTTAAACTCCTAATAAAAAAGAATAAAAGAGGGAAAAGAGAAAAATAGATTGGAAATGTGTTTTGGGGCTTCAATCTTCACAAATATTCAAGATTGCTGGCTTTCAAAATCTTTCTCACTCTAGTAATATCTATTTCTCTCTCCCAATTTCGTGCTATCCTCATTGATAAAATGGGTAGTGGCTCAAAGGTTTTAATTTATTAGATTCAAAATGATTTAAATGGTGATGCCACACCTGGGAAGGATTAAGGCCATAGTGCCGACTCGAATCAAGCTAGGGTTAGAACTTAGAGGTTTTGCCTCAATCAGGGCCCTAGTGCCAAGCCTTGGTACTATTTATATTCATTGTTACTGTTCATTATAATTTTTTAATTGCATTGTTCCTACGTTGCGACTTAGAATTTTGGCACTACGGTACCAAGATCTGGGGTTTGGATATCAATTTTTCTAGGCTTTAGCGTTACTGTGCTCGATTCTGGCAGTTGGCTCCAAGTGTTTGCCACTTAGTAATATTTTTCACTATTTAATTTTAACATTTTTCTCTCTTCAAAATTTTACCTTAAATAGCTCTGTTAACTTTAGACCTACAAAATTACATTAACACATATAAAAAGTCATATATTCTAATTCATATTAAGTTATTACCAAGTTTAGAAGTTCAAAATAATAGATATAAAATGCATTCATCATCCAGTACCTAGGAAGCCCCACTAAAGATAGAACCCAGCTCCCTTGAGGTTGCCTCAATTACCACCAAATTTTAGCCAACCGAACCCATAACAGACTATAAAGGTATCCTAGTTTTAGTCTCATAGCTCATTGAACACCTCTAAGGAAAATTTCTTCGTTGCCATATAGAGCAAGGGCTAGCTCCAAAAGCTCGCAACTATAAGGGGAAGTTTAGATTGGAGAAGTAGGTGGAAATATTATGACTTCTATAAAGGATATAGGCATAGAATTATTGAATACTTCAAGTTGAAGAAGAAAATCGAAGCGTTAATCAAGAATAGCTTACTGAAGGAATTCCTTAACAAGGCATGAAATGATTAGTGTGAGCGGGCATTAAGCCAAAAGATGTTATGAAGGCGAGAGAACAGTGCTCGACAAGCCTGTGCTGAAACATGGCCCTAATGTCAATGTGATCTCAGAAGGCCCAACTAGGACAGGGACCTCTAGGCGAGCAGTAAAAAATTATGCTTGAGAAATTGTGGGAGATATTATGGAAGGAATATAAATACATTATTATACACCTCACCCTTCGTGAGCCAATTCTCCTATCTATTCTGATTAGGTTCATTGAGGGAGACTACTAAGGAGTAGTGTGTTCTCCCATGATTGATGTGAATTAGGTTTTGAGAGCTTTATAAGATCCGTTGAGCATTCATGGGGGTTCAATGATAAGGGCAAGAACTAAAAAAATAAAGAAAGCATTACATACATTAATGGAGCACATCTCAAATTCATGCTTTGTTCAAGACACTAATTTATCCGAATTAAATGTTCAATATGATCAATGCATTGTCAATGTTATTCAAGTTTCTTTAAGTGATATGGAGTAATTTACATGAAGAACAAAAAAAATATAATCAATTTAGGAAGAAAATATTAGACACGTAAAGGGAAAGACTTAAGATTTAATTTCCTTTTTTTTTTAATCAATTCCTACTACGCTTAAGATTTAATTTATTTTCCTTTTAGGCTACTTGGTGAATTCAGTTATTAAACCAATGTAACTCTAAACGAAAAATATTTTATGATATTGATATTATTAAGAGTGTTCTCTTGGTTTTTCAAAGAAGTTTTCAACACTTATCAAGATTTCATCTTATGAAGTTCATTCTTGACTTACCACTTACAATATTTCTCATCTTTCTTGAGTGTGGCGTCAACTCTTTAAATTCTTATACCTTTGGTTCTTATCTCTTTATAGATAATATTGGAGATGGTGCTTCTGTGTCATTCTAATTTTGTATGAATATTTAATTGTTTAATATTTATATAATAAATATTTTAATAAATTGTTAATATTATTTTATATGGTACTAAGCTTGTTACTTTTCAGATATTATAGATCTAGAAGAGTTTAGGTTAGCAGTAAAAGTTAACATTCTAGGTCAGAGCATGTTTGCGTTGTTATAGGTAAATAGAGTGTATTTCAATTGTTTGGGATGTCCAAGAACAATAGGTACTTCATTTTCAAGTATTGAAAGTGCATAACTAGGTCTTTGTTAGATGGAGCGCTGGGGCATTGTATGCTTAACGTCGAGGCGTTCATAAAATTAGACGAACAGTAAGGCATTCAAAGCATCAGAATAAATGTTAGGGTGATCATGTGTCGATGCTAGGGCATTATGAGATAACTCTAGGGGTGATGAAAATTGTCACGTTGGGGCATTCAAAGAGAATTCCGCGATTGTGAAATCTTGGGGTTGCAGCACTGAAGATACTGACCTTAACGACACGTGGTTGTATGTCTAGGGCCGCAACTCTTAACCCATTCACTCTATTTTTGAATTTAATTGCTTGTGATCTTTATTTTACGCAATTATATCATTGTTTTATAAATTGTGGTAATTTATTTGCACTGTTAACCAGAATAAGAGCTCTACTATTTGGGGTTAGTTATGCTTGCATAAAATAAATGTTTAATTATGAATCATATCCTCATAAGATGTAGATAAGTTTTAAAATCTCTTGCATTCAGATTGAACATTTATTTCATTTTTAAAAAATGTTATACATGGTTTGTCTTGTCAATGCGGTATTAGATGGGTTACCTCAGTCTTTTGCAATATTACTTAAAGGTAAAGGTAATATCAGTAACTTATATTTGATTATTTTAAAGTTAGTTCAAAACATACTTACCCAATATTGCTAAATCGTAAAGATAAAGTGTGTTTAAGATCAGTGGTAAAATTTAGATAGGATGCAATTAACAAGAGTTATCTACCTTTTAGGTTTTACAAAGCCTACTATTGCTAAAGTGTGAGGCTGGAGTAAAATACCGAGTGGATCAACTTCTCACTGTAAAGTTTAAAATGCTTGAACTTTTTTTTTTATTTAAGAGATTAAAGGGAGTATCTAAAGTAGTGGGAGGTCTCTTTGGATTGAAAACTTATATTAGTTATATCCATGATCTAAAGTGTTATTATTTGATGATTTGAAATGTTCTGCTAATATCTCATTTTTGTCTTGTGAAGATAAAATAGTTTCGAACAATTCGTTGGTTCATATACTTGATGCACAACAACTAAAAGCTACCAAGAATTACTCTGATTGGCTGATGAATCTCAGAATTATTCTGGATTCAGAAAAGCTTGGATACAATATTGATCAAAAGATGCCTAGAGGTGCTTATAATAAAGTTACTTTGAAAGAGCTTGAGACATATAAAAAATGGTTGATAATGATTGGAGAGTCTAAGCATACATCCTCACCTCAATGTCGACTGAACTTTGGATGAAGCATGTGCATATAGATTGTGTAAGCAGTATCACGCTCCATCTAAATTAGCTATTTGGAGACAAACTGATGTTGATTTGTATAGGACCTCCAAGATACTCTTTCAGTTCAGGTGGCTGAAAGCAATCTAGTTAGTCCCTATATACTTAAGATGATCTCTTACATCGAGAAGTTAGAAACTATAGATATATCTCTTGAACAGTAATTTGGGGAACATTTTGATTCTCTAGTCTTTGTCAAGGCCATTTGCACAGTTCATCATCAACTTTAATATGCAAGGGTTTGCTCATATGCTGAACTGCATAATATGTTGAAGAAAGCTTAAGAGGACATGAACAAAATAGGGTGTAACCTTATATGTTTAGAGTGGTGTTTCATGTTCTGCCACGAACGCTTTTAAGAAGTCTAAGGGTAATAAAAATGAGAAACAAATATACAAGTCCAAAGAGACAAGTGATACATAAGTCATAAGAGAAGAAAAAAAGGCAAAAGAAAGCGTTTCCATTGCAATGAAGATAGACATTGGAAGTGTGATTGTGTGAGGTACTTTGCCACAATCAAGAAGAACCCCTTAGGTATATATTTACCTATCATTGACATTTCATTAGCATTTTATGCTAGTACTAGCTGGGTATTAGGTACTGCTTGTTCTTCTTACAGTTATAATATATTATAGGATCCGAGGGGAGTTAGACAACTATAACATAAAGAAATACTGCCTATTGTTAGAAATGAAGATTTCCTATAAGTTGAGGCTGTTGGACATTTTTGAATTATTTCTCCCCTGTGGCTTATAACTTTAATGCCTTATAACTATTATTTTGTGCCAAACATTATCAGGCAACTTATATCCCTTCTAGTGTTAGACACTGAAGGTTATCATGTATTTATTTATAATCGTTTCTTGTACTTATTGTTGGTGTAAGCCTTAGAAACCATTCATGCTGTTGATTTCAAAGACATAATATTATGTAATCAATAAAATAATTATTTAATAAAAGAAAGAGTTCTTTATTTATATGTGTAAGCTGTTTCCTTTATTCAGTTATGTATTTAAATAAAGTACGCATATGAATGGCCAGATAATTCATTAAAAGTTAGATAGAATTATCTAATCTACCCTACGAAAGTAGTATTATTCAGACAATAATAAGGTAATGTAGGCACACTGAATGCTTTCAAAAAGGATATCATAAGATGAAATGAATTTGGATGACATAATGGTTATGTAAATGGGGCATTAATTTGGATTATTGGTTAGAGAATCGATTGCCGAACGTGGCCGTCAAATGATGAATCCCATGGTATTGCATATAGTCAAAGATTCGTCGTGTGGTCATATTAGTGTACGATGTAGTCCTTTGACCTGAGATATCATTATCGTAACGGTTTGGATGCATATGGTTCATATGGTGTATATGGACGAAGATAGCCATGCTTTGGACAAAAGCTTACTTCGTCATTTGTTGTTCATCCGCAAAAATAGTTGGTTGTCAAGATGGGATCCGTTGGCTCGAGTATAAAGGATGGGAGTCACCGCTAACTCCATCTAGGATTCAAGTTCCTAAAGGAAGGTCGATAAATGTCAGAAAATTAAATCTCTGGCCAGAGTATAAGAAATGTCATAGGAAGAGTCTGTGGTGACAAGTTCTGGACATATCGATCGACGATTCTAAAATGTATATAAGTTTGAGATTTTGACATTCCGTGAATCTAGAATCGATCAGGATTAGACAACGGAGGTATATTACCTATATGGAAAATATGACTGAGAACAAAATTTTCACTGAGTTCTCAAGCCATTATGGTTAGGGACTATGAAACATTGTTAGATATATCCTATAGTCATTAGGCATTTTAGATCCATCCGGATTCGGCTCACGGCTAATCCACAATGGTTCCAGAGGTCACACCATATACCTTTGGTGTTAAAATGTGTTAAAGAGAAAGAGAGAGTTGATTATCTATGATGGGTAGCACCTTTCAAGGATAATAACTGTAATTCCGCATAAAGGGTTACACTGAAATAATCCAAAAATATTTTAAGAGTTAAAATATTCAGAAAATAATTAATTAGATTAATTATTAATTATCTTAATATGTTAAGATAATTATATAGTGGGCTTTAAAAGGCTTTTAAAGAGTTTAAAGTCTAAATTACATTGACGGCTTTAAGCGAACTAATGAGTTTACATGGGTCATAAACAATGAAATTGTCTTTAGGCCAAAGAATTTAAGACCCCAAATGCCATAAAAGAATTTGTAAAATTCTTCGACAAAATTTATAATTTGTAAGAGGTTGGTTAGTATATAAACTAACCTCAAGCTCAAGTTAAAAAAAAAAAAACATTCTTAGGAAGATAAAACACAAAAATGGCTCTCATTTCTCTCTAAAGGTTCGACCAAGCACATCTCTCACTCAAGGGTGGTGCTCACTTTGGAGTCTTGGTGTTTTTCAAGTACAACTCAAACATCCAACCATCAAAGCAAACTTGGACTCAAGGTATGTTGTCTATTTCATTAAAATGCTTCCAATGTGCACTCATGTCCCAAAATCGTGTACGATACCAATATGCATGTCTATTTTTCAACATTTTTTATCATTCTTACACAATTACTTTGAATGGTATCAGAGCATGAAGGATTTTACATGTACCTTTTAAGAAAAATCACTTGAAAAAAGCATAAATGCTGTGAATATGTTGTATATGAATGGATGGTAGCATGAGATGCATATATACTAGCTTGCATGTTGTATTCGATGCAAAATATCATAATATAAAGTTATTTATGGTTTGGCCATGTGCATATGCTATTGAAAAATTATTTTTATTTACTCGAATGTGATTGGAATTGATGGTATATTCATGTGAACCATTAGATGCATAAGTATGAGCTTGTAGGTTGCATGTGATGCAGCAAAATATTTTTATAGGACTGTTTTTGCTATAATCGTATCATGTTTTTGTTAGGGTTGGTGCTTACGTGCTATTCCTGAATGTACATATACTTGAGTATTTATACAAGTGTACATTCCCATTAAATCGCTAATACCTATTTATATGGTACCATACAATATAACATTACAGACATTGTATAATTTGAAGAAGTTCAGATCTGATCTAAAGGAGTTTAGATAAGGGCCCACAGTTGGCCACGTTGAGAGTTAGCATAGCTAATTATTAGCTGGTTATAATACTCAGCAAAGATCCAAGAGTTAGAGCCTTGTCTGTAATTAGACATAGACCTAGGAATATACTAGTAACTGCATATGTACAAGAATTGCAATTAGGTGCCAGGAAATATCATTTGCGCAAGTATGTTCTTGAATATTGTCCTTGATCTATTTCTATCGATGCGGGTTTGTTGGTGAATATTTTTATATAGATCAGCATATGTCGTACCTGTACGGTATAGATGGTCGTTCCTAGCCGACTGTGAGCTTGAAGCTCATATTGACATATGGGTGTCTAGTTAGGACTAGATATTGGATAGACTCACGAGAGCCTCTGATAGACACCCTATGTAAGCCGTCAATGGAGGTTCCTCTCGCATTTAGTAGTATACGTCCTTTGACCTGAGTGCCACGGTGGGCTTGTAAGTAATCCACCATACTTTAATTTCACGCATGTCACAGACCTTTCATGGTGTGACCGCTAGGTGTCGCTAAGTATAATCCGATGCTTATAGAGTCTGGTGTGTACAGATATGGGATCTATCAGCTTGCATAGGGAGTTAGATATCCAAATGCTTCGAGACTGTATCTCAGAAAGTCTTGTGGCCACAAGCTTTAATCTTGGAAAAGAGTTTCCACTAGGGTGAAACAATATGGTAAAGGAGTTTACACATATTGTTTAGTGAGATACAAGTCTGTAGATATGACATGGATGAACACATGGGGATTTGACGATGATAATTTATATCGCAGCACATCTAGGATATCATGATGGAAAGACTACACGTATGCGTTGTAACGTCAGCTTGGATGGTCAACGCGCTAATTTGTATTTTTGTGACATGTGTGTAGGACAATGTTCACGGACTCGTGGAATAATTCCATTTGACGAATCGGGCGTGGACCTAAAGAATCCCCTGATATAGAGTGTACTCGTTGTGCACTGGGGCAACGTGCCGAATTAAATTGTTTCATCAAGTAATATTCAGCACTACCACGGGAATGCGTGCGTGTCTATATTTAAGTGTTAAATACAATAATTAGTCAATAATTATTATTTACTAATTGTATAATGATACGCAGTGCATTGTGAACCTTCGGTTGAGTTTACCCAAGTGTGGAATTTGGTGAGACCTACTAAGAGGTAGACTTGGTAACTATTTATGAGGGGCAAAATGATCATTTTACACAATAATTATTTAATTATTAAATAATATTATAATATATTATTATATTATATAATATTATTATTATATAATAATATTATTATATTATATTGGATACTAGTTGTCATCTATTATTTATTTTATATAATAATATTACTTTTATTTATTTGGTGGCCTTATTTAATATTATTATTTTATTAATATGAGATATGTATATATATATGTGAGATTTATGTGTATATCAAAGGGGTGTGTGATTTTCGATGTAGAATGAGAGAGAAAGAAAATTGAAATTGTTCCAATCTTTTTCTTGTTTAGTCAAGATATAACAAGGAAATGAAAATTTGAAATTTCATTTTTTCATTTCGGTGCCTAGAGAAGCAATTGTGAATTATTTCAATTTCCATTTTATTTCCTTTTAAGAAAAGGAAAATTACACACAATCGGCCATTTTAAGGGTTTAAGAGTTAAGCCCAATGTTGGATATGGAGCTGTTGTTCTAACTTACCAAGCCCACCGAGTTGATGACTAGAACTGCCAACGAGTTAGTCTCCAGGTGGACTCCGAGTATACACGTGTATAACATTATACGTTTTGGTGATTTCTCAACCCTTTAAATATATTAATGTGATTAATACATTATTTATTGTATTTATTGCATGATTTAATTATTCCGCAACGCTAAATATGTATGAGATGTGTATTTTGTGCAATAAATACTATTGCACATGTATACACCCGCGTATATTAGATCCCTTACAATTTTTTATGTTGATTTTTTGCTCAAGGGATAAGTTGTTGTATTGGGAGCATGTATATTCTAATATGATGATATGTTTTATAAAATTAATATGGTGTGGCTATGTGCAAGTGTTGTATATGGTTTAAATGATAGATTAATATGTTGGATTGGTTTTGGGAATGAAATTCATGTGATGAATTTTTTTGTAATAAAATATGTAAAAGGCCTTTAATTGGCAATTGTATGATATGATAAATAATTTAATTATTTGTCATGACTTGTATAACATGCATTATCAATATTTATGAAATATTGATAATTTAAATTTTGAAGTGTTCAAAATTAAATGTATTATAATATGAGATATTATAATTGGATGGGTTTATTTATGTTTTGCATGAAAAATATTTGAAACAAAATCATTACTTATTATGGCATAGAAGAAATAATTTTATTATTATTTTTAAAATGATAATGATTAGTATTTTTTAAAAGTTTAAAATATATTAAAATAATGATATGAGATATCATCATTACTTGATTTATTTAAGTCCATAGAGTTTTTTAAAAGTGATTGATTTGATAAAAAAAATTAATTTTAAAATTTTGGGTGGAACATGACATAGGCATGATGATGCTTGAAAAAAATTGCAATTGTTGCATGCTCCAAAAATTTTAAATAATTGCTAAATGTACTTTTCATATTTACACACAAAGTAATGTATATGTGATATATATATTATAGCACTTACCAATTTTATATTTATAGCATATTGATTGTTTAAATTGTTTAAATTAAATGTTATAGATGCTTTAATTTAATATTTATTTATGTGATGGATGAATGTTAGATTAGAGGTTGATCAATGGGTGTCATTTATTTTTTAAAAAATATTCAAGGGTTGTAATATTTTTTAATGGCATGTAATAATAATTATTTTATTATTGTTAATTGTTTCATCGGTCCTGCATGCCTAAGACTGCTTATGTAATTGGAGCGGCTGGACGGAAACCCGAAGAATCATACGGAGATATAGGATAGGGTAAATAGTTTACCTTAGGACTGTATTTATAATTTTATGCATAAGATGAATGAATAATTTGTATACGAAAGCATGAAATTAGACTAGAATTTTAGATAGTAATAAAATTAAAACCTCCTTAAATGAAAAAAAACATTATTAAATCCATGTCTCCCAATATAGGGTATAACTAGTTCTTTAGCATAAATATTAAATCCCAAGATTCTATTATGTGAGGAATATGATTTTTATACCCTTGAAAGAATTATATCTTGTTCTTGGATGAAAATTCACATATTGTCCAAGATTCTATTATGTAAGGACTTGGTGGGAATGTTATTTTAAGAAAGCATAATAGTTCGAATTTAACTAGCCTAGGTACCAAGAGTCTATTATGTGAGGTATCCGAAGTTAGGGCATAATAAATGAATCATAGCTCACATGAGATGTGAAAAGAAATAGTTTCCTACTTATTAGAATTAATTGACCAAGAGTCTATTATGAGAGGTTAATTAAATTTAATAAGAATTTGATTCCCTATTAAGAAATTTAATGCAACGTAAATTTTCGAATCCAGCTTGGGGAGTGCGATATTTGAATAAATTAGTGGGAAGTAAATAAGATTTTACAGTTTTATTAAATTGATTACGACACTCACAAGCGAAATATTTTTTTTTCAACAATTTATATACTTGTGATATTTGAACAAATGGAAAAAAAAAATAGTTCTCCTAAGTCTTCTCAAAAGATATACATTGACAGGGCCCAATTACAGTAATTAGATAAGAAATCTAAATTTGGTTTTCGACTTCGAAAATATTTCATACGTTCTAGAGGGTCCGCTTCCAATCAACATAGATCCTAATGCTTTATAGCATGAAAGGGATTCTTACGAGCAATAAAAAGCGGGCAGTAAAAAGGCTAGAAACTATATGATGGCTTCTATGCCTCAGGATCTCCAGATGCATTATGAAAAGATTTTAGATGCATACAACATTCTGATCTCCTTGGAAAAGTTATACAAGGAGAACTCCAGACTAACAGAATATGAACTTTATGTGTCTCTCTTCAACATAAAGCTGAGGGAAGGAATGTCACTTGATGACCTGATCAACATAATCAATATGATGCCCCAACTACATATGACTGGTCCTTCCAGACCACATCAGGGTGAATTTAATTCTCCAGTCCCTCTCTATGAGTTATAAAGTGTTTATAATCAATTACCATCTCATTAGGATTAAGAGGGAGCTTCTAGAGCTGATGAACAAGATTCAGGATATTTATAAATAGAATTCCAAGAAAAATCACAAGAAAATGTCTTTATGGCTTCCGCTAAACAAAAGACAAAGAAAAAGACATAAAGACAACACAATAAGGGCCCAAATGTTAGACCTAAGAAGAAACCCTTCAAAAAGCTAGTGTCTAAAGTTAAGAAGGCTAAAAAGGGTGAGACCAGTGAAAGTAAAGGAGCTTGTTTCCATTGTGAGGTTGAGAGACACTGGAAGAGGAACTGCCCTCAATATCTTGACATCCTTAAAAAGGCCAAGGGAAAAGGTACATACCAATGTCATGTGATTGAATTTGAATTAAGTGTTGACTCAATTATTCTTAGATATTAGATTCAGCTACTACATAATATGTTTGTAACACTGTGCAGGTCTTGTAGAATAGTTCTGAGTTTGCAATAGAAGTCATTTTGAAGATGGCAAATAGAGCAAAAGTTGCAGCATCAGCCATTGGAAACTATTCCATCAGACTTTCGTCAAAATATATTTTGTACTTAAATCAAGTATTGTACTTTAAAGAAGCAACAAGGAACATTATTTCTATCTTTTTTCCTTATGTAAAAGTGGTTATATAATGCAGTTTAATGAAAATGAATGTTTGTTACATTATGGAAATGTATTAATTGCAAAAGCCTTAAATACAAATGGTTTGTATATATTAGAGCTGAAGAATTCAATCAATGCCATTACAAATAAGAGAACTCGAATAGAAACAAATCCAAAAGTCTTATGGCATCATAGACTTGGCCATACAGGAGAAAGAAAGTTAAAACTGCTAGGGATCTAATACATATGGTTGTATGTATGTGCAATTGTATCTATTACCTAAAATATGTATCATATACAAATTTAAATGCTGCGAAAGCGTGAAATATACAATAAACACAATAAATAAATATATTAATCACATTAATATATTAGAAAGCTTAAGAACTTACCTCAACGTGTAATGTTGTACACGTATTTCCTTGGAGTCTGCATAGAGATCAACTCGTGTATAGTTTTAGTTACTAACATGGTGAACTTGGTGAGCTAGAACAGCAGCCCAGTATTTAGCACGAGATTAATTCTTAATCCCCATTATGGCCGATGTATGTTTTTATCTTTTTTTCCAAAAAGATAAGAAATTGAGAATTTAAAGCAATTCACAATTGCTCCAATTGGAACCATAGAGAAAAATGAAACAATTTCATTTTTCCCTATTGTTTTTTTTCTTCTTCTTTCCCCCGTTCCTCTTTCTTTTCTCTCCATTTCCCTTTCTTTCTCTCGGCCAAAATGGCCAACTCACAAACACACACACAACACACTTTCTCTCTCTCCCTTTATATATATAATATAATAATAATAATATCATATAATAATATATTATATAATATTATAAGAGAGATATTTTGATTATTTAATTATTAAATAATCAAAGTGTGAAATAACTATTTTACCCCTCATGAATAGTTACCAAGCATACCTCTAGTGGGTCCTACCAAATCTCTCACTTGGGTAAACTCAATCGAAGGTTCACAATATGCCACGTGTCATAATACAATTAGTAAATAACAATTATTAACTAATTATTATATTTAACACTTAAATACAGACACGCATGCATTCCCGCGGTAGTGCTAAATATTGCTGGATTAAACACTTTAATCCGACACGCTACCATAGTGGACAATAAGTACACTCTATATCTCGAGACTCCCTAGGTCCTACGCTCAATTTTTTAAATGGAACTATTCCATGAGTCCGTGAGCAATGCCCTACGCACACCTCACGAATATTACAAATCAGCACGTTAAACCATACAAGCTGAGGTTACTACGCATACGTATAGTCCTTCCGTCATGATATCCTGCATGTGTGGGGATATAGATTATCACCGCCAAAGCCTCTAGTACACATCCATGTCTTATCTCCAGACTTGTATCTCACTGAACAATATGCGCAAACTCCTTTGCCATATTGCTCCACCCTGGCAAAACTCTTTCCAGGGATTTATGCTTATGGCCACAAGACGTTTCGAGATACAGTCTCAAAGCATTTGGATATCGAACTCCTTATACGAGCTGACGGATCCCATATCTGTACACACTGGACTTTATAAGCATCAGACCATGCCCAGCGGTCACACCATGAAAGATTTATGACATGCGTGGAACCAAAGCATAGTGGATCACTTACAAGCCCACCGTGGCACTCAAGTCAAAGGACCGCGTATACTGCACAACTCGAGTAGACCCTCTATTGACGGCTTATATAGGATGTCTATCGGAGGCCCTATGAGTCTGTCCTATATCTAGTCATAACTGGATACCTATATGTTAATATGAGCTCCAAGCTCACAATCGGCTAGGAATGACCATCTATACCCTATAGGTACGATATATGCTGATCTATATTAAAAGTATCCACCGACAGACCCGCATCGACAGAAATAGATTAATGACATTAATTCGAGAACATACTTACACAATTAGCATTTTCTGGCACCCGATTGCAACTCTTACAACTATGCAGTTACTGGTATATTCCCAGGTCTATGTCCTATTACAGACAAGGCTCTAACTCTTGGATCTGCTGAGTATTATAACCAACTAACACTTAACTGTGCTAACATTTAACGTTTATATCTCCCAGCATAGCTAACTATGAGGCCTTATCTAAAATGCTTTAAATCTGATCTAAAATCCTTTAAATCTGATCTAAACTCCTTCATATCATACAATGTCTGTAACGTTACATTGCATGGTACCATATAAATTGGTATTAGCGATATAATGAGAATGTACACTTGTATATGTACATTCAGGGATGGCACGTAAGCACCGACCCAACAAAAACAACTTAGAGAAAGTGGGCTTTTAGGCACATTGGGTTATGAATCCTATCTAACTTGTGAATCTTCTCTCCAAGGTAAAATGACCAAATCGCCTTTCAAGAATAAAGAAGACAAGGCTAAAGAACTTTTGAAGCTTATACATACAGATGTATATGGACCATTTAGTACTTTGGCCAGAGGTGGATTTGAATACTTCATTACCTTCATCGATGATATGTTATAGTATGGGTATTTGTATTTGATGAAATATAAATTTAAATCTTTTGAAAAGTTCAAAGAGTTCAAGAATGAAGTAGAGAAACAGACTGAAAAGAGCATTAAATTGCTATGATTAGATCATGGAGGCGAATACTTGAGTACAGAGTTCAGGCCTATTTGAGAAATCATGTTATCACCTCACAGTTAATGCCTCCATACACTCCTCAGTTGAATGAAGTGTCTAAAAGGAGGAATTGTACCCTATTGGATATGGTATGATCAATAGTGAGTTTTACAAACTTATGAGTCTCACTTTGGGGATATGCTTTGCAGACAGCAATTCATATCTTAAATAGAGTACCGTCAAAATCCATACAAAAGACACCATATAAGATATGGTACGATAAATCCCCTAGTCTCAATTATTTAAGGATTTGAGGTTGTCCAGCTTATGTCAAGATAGTCAAGACGGATAAGCTGGATGTAAATTCAAAGAAAGATCGGTTCATAGGGTATTCTAAAGATGGTTTAAGATACTATTTCTATTTCATGTTTGATCAGAGAATTATAATAAGTAGAAATAACAGATTCCTTAAGAATGAGTTCTTAGAGGAAATACGCAAAATGAGGAAAATAGAACTCAAGGAAGAGTTCCAAAAGCTTAGAACCAAAAGTACTGAAGCTAGATCGTCCATTCAGCAAACCTTGGTATCAGATACTATAGTTCTAACACGTAGGTCTTCTAGAGTATTCAGACCTCCAAAGAGTTATGGATTCCTACAAGAATAGGATTTGAATCCTACCTAGTGGGAGTCAATGATTATAGTGATGATCCTAGAAGCTACAAGGAAGCTATCTTGGATAGGGGTTCAAGAAAATGGCTAGAGGCATTGAATTCTGAGATAGAATCAATGCATGCTAACCAAGTATGGACACTTGTAGACCTCCCTGAAGGAATAGCCCCTATAGACTATAAATGGGTCTATAAGAAAAAGATTGGTCATAATGGAAAGGTAGAGACCTTCAAAGCACGGCTAGTTGTGAAAGGTTGTACTCATAAACAAAGGTTGGACTATGAGAAAACTTTTTCGCCCATAGCAATGACTATGAGATTTAGTAGATGGATGTCAAAATGAATTTCTTGAATGGTTTCATTGAGAAAAACATTTATATGGAACAACCAGTAGGCTTTGTATCCTCATCTAACCAAAATAAGGTATGCAAGTTGCATCGATCTATTTGCGGATTGAAGTAAGCTTCCAGAAGTTGGAATATTCGGTTCGATTAGACAAACAAATTGTTTGATTTTATCAAGAATCTGGATGAACCCTATTGATATAAATGGGTTAAGGATTATGCTATCACATTTCTCATACTGTATATGGATGACATATTTTTTTATGGGAAATTATGTGGGCGTGATGGTAGAGGTTAAAATCTAGTTATCCAAAACTTTCTTAATGAATGACTTGGGAGATGAGACCTTTGTCTTTAGGATACACATCTATAGAGATAGATGTAAGATGATAATTATATTATCTCAAAGATTGTACATAGAAATGTTGAAGAGGTTCAGCATGGAGAACTCTAAGAGAAGTCTCCTGCTCTTTACAAAAGGTGTTCATCTTTTAAAAGATATGAGTTCAAAAACTGATGAAGAGCGACAGCAGATGCATGGTGTTCCTTATGCTTCGATAGTATGGAAACTTATGTATGCTATGCTATGTACAAGACCTGATATCGCATATGCTGTAAATGTTACAATAAGATATCAAGTTAATCTCAGGGAAATACATTGGTCATATATTAAGATGATCCTTAAGTACTTGAGAAGAACTAAGGATCTAGTTCAGAGTTATGGATGTTTAGAGTTAAACATTCAGGGATATTAAGATACTGATTCTCAGTCAAACATTGATAATAAAAAGTCTACGTCAAGATATATCCAACGACCTCTTTTGTTGTAAGCTGGAAGAGTTCCAAGTAGTCGACTACAGCAGACTCCACTACTGAAGCTGAATATATTACTGCTTCAGCAATAGCAAAAGAGGTCATTTGGATACGAAATTTCGTATTCAATCTGGGACTGATTTCGAACATATGTTATTCGATGCCTTTATTCTGTGATGATGGTAGGGCTATTGCATAGGCTAAGGAACTAAGATCCCACAAAAGATTTGCGTATGTTCAGTGCAAATATCATATTCTTAGAGAGATCGTTGGAGCTAAAGAGATATTGATTTAAAAGGTCTTCTCAGATGAGAACGTAGTTGATTTGCTCATTAAAGTAATGACACAGAAACAGCTGGACCTGCATCTTGAGAAGATGGGTATAAGATACAATAGAGAATGGCTTTAATATTAGTGGGAGTTTGTTGGTGTAAGCCTTAGAAACCATTTGTGTTATCAGTTTCAGAGACATAATATTATGTAATCAATGAAATAATTATTTAATAAAAGAAATAGTTCTTTATTCATATGCGTAAGCTGTTTCTTTTATTCAGTCGTGCATTTAAATAAAGTACTTATATGAATGTTTAGATAATACATTTAAAAGTTAGATCGAATTATCGAACCTGTTCCCTACGAAAGCAGTATTATCCGGACAATAATACAACATAGTAGGCATACTGAATGCTTCTGAAAAGGATATCATGAGATTATATGAATTTGGATGACATAATGGTCATGTCACTGGGGCATTAGTTTGGACTATTAGATAGAGAACCGATTGTCGAACGTGACCGTCAAATGATGAATCATATGGTATTGCATGTAGTTAAAGATTCATCATTTGGTCATATTAGTGTACGATGTAATCCTTAGACTTGAGATTGATGCGATATTTCTATATCTTAAAATTAAGCACAAGTATACACTATCGTAACAAGTAATAAAGGGACTTATAAAGTCGGATGTCGAACCCACAAGGATAATTCCTACTTTCTAACCAAGTACTAAAATTATGTCTTTGTAATAATTATTTAGAAAAAAATAAAATCTAAGAATGCATGCAAAAAATATAAAAGCAATGACACAATGTAAAAAGAATTTAAGTGATAGCAATATAGAGAAAACCTAGGATTAATATTATCCCTCAATGTATTTTCTAATGATTAATCCTCTAATATTTAATTCCCTTAATCTTTGTTATTGATCAAGACATTAATGTATTCATAAGCCTCTTCCAAGGTCATGCAAGTATACCTTAATTTATCAAATACCTATATTCTTATGGTACTTGTAATAAATTAAGACTCATTAAGATTAAGTTTTATTGATCATACATGCCAATTAGGTATATTCCTATCCTAACTTGAAACTTACATATGCAACATTGAATGTTACTCTACAATCATGCATTAAATTACCTAGGTCTAAATATAATGATTCCTCTTCTGAGTTTATCAAAAATATTACCAATTCATTCACCATACATTGGTCAGATATATTGAAGCATTAAGAACAAGTAATTTAAATAACAAAGAACTAAGTTTATTAAATATTAAAAAGATATGGCAATTAAGTGCATATATTGAGTTCAAGTATTAACCTAGAAAGAAAATTTAGTTCATGGCTACAAGAGAACAGTGACAAAAATAATAAGATATCATGATACAATTAATAGCAAACCGATATAGACGTCAAATTACTCTTAATTGTGCTACCTAAGATACTCTTGATGTTGAAGCACGCCTTTAATCTCTCTCTATGGTTGCTTCAATTAAACTCCAATTGCTATATAAGACTTGTGTTGTGTATTCTTGATGTTCGTAAATGCTCTTAGATTATTTTTAAAGTCTGGGATGAATGGCATTTTGTAGGGATTGATATAAGCTTGAAAATCTCAATTCTCGTCGGATTAGGACTCGTATTACTACTGGGGCGCTATTTTATTATCGCTGGGTGTAAATGGCTTCACCGCCGGACTGACGAGGTGTTGGCGCTAGAGCACTGGCCTATCACTGGAGCGCTGGAGAGATGGCGCTGAGGTGTCAGTCTGCGACTTAAACAAGTTATTTTTTCTGGTTTTCTTATTTTGATCATTGTTTTAACGCTGGGGTGACAAGTCCATATTTTGAAAATTTTATATTTTAGTCCTCGTTTTTGCTCCTTTTGCGTCCTTTCTTTAAATTTTGTTCAAGTCCCTAAAAATAACAATAATGCACATAAATATTCATTCATTCTCATAAAATAATAAAATATCAAAATAAAAATATGAGAAAATATATGACAAATATGCCTTTATCAGAGACATCGTGATCGTAATGGTTTAGATACGTATGGTTCATATGGCGTATACAGAGGGAGCTAGTCATACTTCGGACAAAAGCCTACTTGGTCATTCATTGTTCATTCGTAAAAACTGTTAGTTGTCAAGACGGAATCCATTGGGTCGAGTATAAAGGATGGAAGTTACTGCTGATTCCATTCAAGATTCGAGTTCCTAAACAAACGTTGATAAATGTTAGAAAATTAAATCTCTAGCCAAAGTATAAGAAATGTCAGGAAAAGTTTGTTGTGACAAATTTTGGATATATCGATCAACGATTCTGAAAAGTATCGAGTTCGAGATTTTGACATTCTGTGAATCCAGAATGGATCAGAATTACACAACAGAAGGATATTACCTATATGGAAAATATTACCGAGAACAAAATTTTCAATGAGTTGTCAAGCCATTTTGGTTATGGACTATGGAACATTGCTAGATGTATCCTATAGTCGTTGGGTATTTTAGATCCATCCGAATTCGGCTCATGGCTAACCCACAATGGTCCCAGAGGTCACACCATATAAATTTAGTGTTAAGATGTGTTTGAGAGAGAGAGTTAATTATCCAGAGATGGCTAGCTTCTTTCGAGGATAATAACTATATTTTCGCGTAAAGGGTTACACAAAAATAATTTAGAAATATTTTAAGAGTTAAAATATTCAGAAAATAATTAATTAGATTAATTATTAATTATCTTAATATGTTAAGATAATTATATAATGGGCTTTAAAAGATTAAATTACATTGATGGGCTTTAAATGAACTAATGAGTTCACATAGGCCATGGACAATGAAATTGTCTCTAGGCCAAAAGATTTAAGACCCCAAATGCCAAAAGAGAAATGGTGAAATTCTTGGAATTTGTAATTTGTAAAAGGTTGGTTAGTATATAAACTAACCTAAAGCTCAAGTTAAAAAAAAATCTTAGGAAGAGAAAACACAAAAAATGCTCTCATTTCTCTCTAAGGGTTCGACTAAGCACGTCTCTTACTCAAGGGTAGTGCTCACTTTGGCGTCTTGGTGTTTTCCAAGTACAACTCAACCATCTAACCATCAAAGCAAGCTTGGACTCAAAGTATGTTGCCTATTTCCTCAAAATGCTTCCAATGTGCACTCATCTCCTAAAAGCATGTACTATACCAACATGCATGTCTAATTTTCAACATTTTCTATCATTCTTACACCATTCCTTTACTTATGTGGTGTCCATAATGTTTTATTAGTTGAGTGTCAATTGATAAATGACTATTATATTTTAGACACAATAGGAAATATTTTGAATGCACAAGTAGTAGTTCAGAAACTTTGAATAATACAAAATTTTGGCATTTAAGATTAGGTTATATAGGCGTAAGACACCTAACTAGTCTAGTTAGGTATGGTCAGATACTTAAAGTGTTGGCAATAAAAGTGTTGAAGATTACCATAAATAAATGAAAATAACCATGATTCGAGCCAATATGGAGAAGGATCGAGAAGCTACTATGGCTAGGTTCCTAGTTGTTTTGATTCATGATATTGCAAACATGATGGAGTTACAACATTATGTTAAGTTGAATGACATGTTTCACATGGCTCTAAAAGTGGAGCAACAATTGAAGATGAAGAGTTCCACAAGAATTTGGAAAAATTCAGGTTTTTCTTCATCATGAAAACTAAATTGGAGCAAAAAGGATGAAAAGTTTAATTTCAAGCCTAAAGTCGAAACCTCCGAAAACAAAAAAGATGGAAGTGCACCAAACAATGGTTAATTTGATTTCTAACCTTTTAGAAATAAATATATCAAATGCTTTAAGTGTTTGGGAGTAGGTCAATTGTATCTCAATGCCCAAACAAAAAAGTGATGATTTTGAAGGGTAATGGTGATATTGAGACCGAAAATAAGTTTAATGATGAGCCCATGCCATCTTTGGAGGATGTAATAGACATTGAGTATCCAGTTGATGGAGAGCTTTTGGTTTCAAACAGAGCTCTTAGTAAGCAAATAAAAAAGGATGAAAAGGTACAATATGATAACATTTTTCATATTAGATGTTATGTCAATGAAAAGGTATGTAACATGATTATTGATAGGGGGAGTTGTACTAATGTGGCTAGCACTAGTTTGGTGGAAAATTTAAAACTAACTTTGAAACAACCTAGGCCATATAAGCTACAATGGCTGAATGATTGTGAAGAAGTTAAAGTAAATAAACAAGTGCTTGTTTTATTCTCCGTTAAAAAGTATAAATATGAGATTTTGTATGATGTGGTGCTAATGCATAGGGCATATTCTTTTGGGGCGACCATGTAGTATGATAGGTATGTAATTCATGATAGTTACACTGATAGATATTCTTTTGTACTTAGTGGAAAATCAATTACTCTTGTGCTTTTAACCCCAAGACAAGTATATGAAGATCAAGTGAGGTTAAAAAGGAAGAGTGATAAGAAAAATGAGAGTGGGTGTTCAAAAAAAAGAAAGGGAAAAACTAAAAAAGAAAGAAAAAGAGAGTGAAAAAGGAAAGAAAGTTTCAATTAGTAAGGAAAGAAAAGAGAAAAAACAAGTGAATTTCTATGCAAGAGTCAGTGAGATAAAAAAAACCTTTGTTTTTATATCAGCTTATGTTGTACTTTTTTACAAAAAGACTTGTTTTAGTACTAATAAACTTAACCCCTCTTTACTTAATATTATTGTTTCTCTTTTACAGGAATTTGATAATGTGTTTCTTGAAGAGATACCTAATGGATTACTACTAATAAGGGAACTCAAGAATCAAATTGACTTTATACTTAGAGCATCAATTCTAAATAAGCCAGCTTATAGAAGCAATCCTGATGAGATAAAGGAACTTCAAAAGCATGTTAGTGAGCTCATTGAGAAGGGGTATGTGCATGAGAGCATGAGTCATTGCGGGGTTCTAATATTGCTTGTGCCTAAGAAGTATAGGTCATGGAGGATATGTATTGATTGCCGCGCCATCAACAATATTACTGTAAAGTATAGACTTCTTATTCTTAGATTAGATGATATGCTTGATGAATTTCATAGTTCTTATATTTTTACCAAAATTGATCTTAAGAGTGGATATTATTAGATTAAGATGAGAGAAGGTGATGAATGAAAAATTGCATTTAAAACAAAATATGGTTTATATAAGTGGCTAGTTATGCTATTTGGATTAACTACTGTACCTAGTACTTTCATGAGATTAATGAATTATGTTTTTCTTGTTTTTATTGGTAAATTTGTGGTTTTATACTTTGATGATATTCTGATTTATAGCAAAAACTTAGATGAACATGTCAAAAATTTAAAACTTGTTTTAGATGTTTCAAGGAAAGAAAAGTCCTTTTGCACGGATATGCTTGTATTTCTTAGTTTTGTTGTTAGTACTAAAGAAATTGAGGTAGGTGAATAAAATGTTAAGGTGATCCAAGATTGACCAAAACCTACAAGTATGGGTTATGTTAGAAGTTTCCATGGTTTGGTTAGCTTTTATAGGAGATTTGTGAAAGATTTTAGTAGCTAGCTGCTATTTTGATTGAAGTTATAAAAAAGAACGTAGGTTTTAAGTAGGGTAATGAACAAGAAAAGACATTTAATTTGATTAATGAAAAATTAGCTAATTCACTTTTTCTTGCCTTACCTAACTTCATTAAAACTTTTAAAATTAAGTGTGATGCTTTAAGAATAGATATTGGAGCTGTATTAATGTAAAATGGACATTTCATTGCATATTTTAGTAAAAAACTAAGTATGGCAGCCTTCAATTACCCTACGTATGATAAAAGAAATGTTTGCATTATTTAGGGCATTAAAAACTTGGCAGCATTATCTTTGGCCAAAAGAGTTTATGATTCATATAGATTAAGAATCTTTGAAGCATTTCAAGGGTCAAAACAAGATAAACAAGCAGCATGCCAAGTGGGTGGAGTTCATTGAAATATTTTCTTATGTGATCAAATATAAGTAAGGTAAGAAAAATATTGTGGTTGATGCATTATCTTGAAGGTACACCTTACTTTCTACTTTAGATGAAAAATTATTAGATTTTGAATACATTAAAGACTTGTATGTTAATGATTTTGATTTTGGTAATAGATCTAATGCATGTGAGAAAGTGGTGTTTGGCAAGTTCTTTAGGCATAATGGATATTTGTTTAAAGAAAATAATTTATGTGTGCCTAAATGTTCATTACGTGACTTTCTTGTTAGAGGCTCATGGGGTGGTTTGATGGGGCATTTTGGTATATTTAAGACTTTTGATATTTTGCATGAACAATTCCTTTTGTAGTAAGTTTAAAATGCAATAATGTGAGTGATTTTAAACTTAGGGTGCATGCATATGGGTTTATGTCTATCATTTAAATTCACATACATATCACATATATATGGGCGTTGCGGATGAGCTGAATACTAATTTTCTAATGATAAACACAATAAGTTTTACATATATCTCATAAATATAAATAACATAAGGATTGAGAATTCATTACCTTGGCAAGCCTTTGGATTTTTGTCGAATCGGAGAACCGCGTGAAGTGTTCTCGTTCACAATTCTAGTTCTTTAACTCGGTAGGCTTGAGGAAGCTAGAATAGCAACTTGATTTCAGCAAGGATTTAACTCTTAAATCTTATGTTTAACTCTTAAACTAACGTGCTTAACTCTTAAACTAACATGCTTAACTCTTAAATACCTGGGCTAGTTAGAAAGAAGAGAAGAAGAAGTTCAACACTTGAACTTTTACCCAACACTTGAAAGCTTAAGGTTTCTCCCTCTCTCTGTCTCTTTCTTTGGCCATGTTTTACCCTTGCAAAATGAACATAATTGCTCCTTTATTTTGTTGTTTCATTTTCTCTCTTAATGGACAACAATGGTCCATATGCATGGCCTATAACTTGTCAAAATGGTTTTGCTTTATGAATTGCTTATATTAAACAAATTGATAAAACAAAATATGTGTATTACTTTGGATGAATGTGGTCGAATATAGCAAACAAAGGGATGAAACACTTTCACCCTTTTACAAGTTATATGGTCCCACCAAGTATGGCACAAAACATGCTTGTCTCTTGTTTACAATTGTTTACACTAAACAATTAAAATAAAAGACAAGTGTGTGTGTGTGTTTGCTGTGAGAGGCAAAGAAAATGAAGAAATAATTTCTTTATTTGCTTCTTATACACACTATGGTCCCACTATATCTTATATGTCCATGCATTCATGTTTTATTGTTTCATTTAATCAATATTAAATACAACAAAACATATGTATTATTATAATAAATAATACTTGTTTGACTTTAATAAAATATTAAAATTATATATTATTATTATTATTTTATTCAATAAATAATTTAATGAATAAAATAATGATCTTGATTGTCTAACAAGTAAGGTCATTTTGATAATTTTTAAGTCAAACAATAATAGGCCTACAATGTACCACATGTCAACATCCCATTGGTCAACAACTATTGTTAACTAATTGATGTACTTAACTCTCAAGTCTTAACATATGTACGACCTAAGAAAAATTGAGGCAAATATCCAATCTGCTGAAATTTACTGGATTGAACTATTCAATCCGATATGTTGTCCCAGTACACAATGAGTACACTTCATATTGTAAGACTCCCTAGGTCCACACCCGATTCGTTAAGTGAAAATGTTCTGTGAGTTCGAAATTGATGCCCTATGCACTCATCATGGATATTATAAATCAGCGCAGTTGACCATACAAGTTAAGGTCATCGCGTATACGTATAATCCTTCCACCATATATATCCTGGAGGAGCAGGGATATAAATCATCACCGTCAAATCCCCATGCGCTCATCTGTGAACTTATTTACAGACACATATCTTGATAAACAATACACGCAAACACCTTTGCAATATTGTTTAACCCTATTAGAAACTCTTTTCCCGAATTTGTTGCTTATGGCCATAAGTCTTTCTAAGATATAGTCTCAAAGCATCTGGATATACAACTCAACCATGTGAGCAAATGGATTCCATATCTGTATACACAAGACTTCATAAGCATCGGACCATACCCAGCGACGCATAACGATCATACCATGAACGGTCTATGACATATGTAGAACTAAAGTATAGTGGATCACTTATACATCCATTGCGGCGCTCAAGTCAAAGTACCACGTACACTACTCAACTCAAGAAAACTTACTATTAATGGGTTCATGGGATGTCTATTGGGGTCCTCGATGAGCGTGTTCAGTATTCAGTCCTTACTGAATACCTATATGTTATATGAACTTTTGGTAAACCCATGGTCAACTAAGAACAACCATCTAGACTATCTAGGTATAGTATACATTGGTCTATCAAAAAGGGTTCCACCGATAGACCTACATCGGTGAAAAAGAATAGGAATATATAATTTGAGAATAGACATGCATAATAACATTTCTTAACACTTATTGCAAGTCTTTGCAATTATGTTATTACTGATGTACTCTCGGGTCCATCTCTCGTTATGGATAAGGTCCTAACTCTTAGATATTGTTGACTTTTATAACCTACTAATTCTTAGTAATGCTAACTATTAGCAATTATAATTCTCAATGTTGCTAACCCTTAGTGCTGGTTTAACTCCTTTATGCTAAATCTGAACTCCTTCGGATCATACAATGTTTACAGCGTAACAAGCATCGTACCATTTAATTAATAAAATTAATGATTTAATAAAAACATATTTATAAATATCATAAAGTAAAATATTCATATAACAATGCGATGACACGTAAGCAAAAATTCCAACAAATAGAAGTTCTCTTCCTAGAGTTATCCACAGGGAAATGGACAAGCAAAAATTAATAAACAAAACCATCTTTATAATGTTGAGGAAAATACTAAAAAGGAAGAAGGGGAAGTGGCTTTAGAAGCTTCCTAGGATGCTTTGGGCATACACGACAACTGAGAATATATCTATAGAGAGTTTCTCTTATGGTTTGGTTTATGGAATGGAGGTGGTGCTTCCCATAAAGGCATTCATCCCAATGCTAAAAACCAAACTAGTTAACCTAGGCTTTAATGATGAATCACTTTCTTTGGCAAAAAGCTTAGTTGATGAAGCATAAAGTATTACTTCCATTCATGCTGTGATCTACAGAAACATAATGTAGAATAATTATAACAAGAAAGTCCGCAAATGAGAAATTAAGGAGGGAGACTTGGTATTGAGAGAAGCTATTGATATCAATAAGGAATAAAATGCAAGGAAGATGGCAAAGACATTGGAAGGACTTTATAAGGTGATCGAAAAGCTAGAGTGATAAGCCTATCTTATTGCAAATCATGGAACGGGGAACAAATTCCCACAATATGGAACATATAAAGCTAAAGAGAATATATGTGCAAGATGATCTACAAAATTATTTCAATCAAATTGATGCATTATTCAAATTATTATCATATTTTTCATTAACATTCAAAAAAGTCTTCATTGAAAAATGGCTAACCCTCAGTTTATACCTCTTGATGAGGGCACGACTAATAAATGGAATGCAAATCCTATTCAATTTCTAGTTGGTCTGGTTACAAGGACTCGAGCTAAAAGGTTTAATAAAACTTTTAATAAACTGATTTAAAATATTTGAGCTAAAGTGAATTCATGGAGGCCCAAGGAAGATATTCCATGTGTTCCACAATGTTGGATTTTTATAATTCAAGCTTTTGAATAATTTAGAAGAAATTTCTCAAATCACAAAGTAGGTGGATTGAGTGGAGTTTTCTAAATTGGTGAATACCTAATTTTGACTTATCAAGTGTTAGGAAATAATGGGAACAACAGCACAACAGGCCACGTGAGCAACTCAAGTGGTTATAAGCTTTTGGGAGCTACAATAAACATTTATGATAATAGTTGTAATGTTTAAAATAAAGCCATAGTTGTTAGTGGTAGCTGGTAGTTAGTTAAAGTTTGTAGCTGCATTTATTATTATAGTTGTAAAGTTTGAAAGCTAGTTTAAAATAAAGCCTTATTGGTAATAGTTGGTAGTTAGTAGTTTTTAAGTTGTCATTAAATGTTGTAATTGTTACAGATCTATTATATATAAGTGTATGTATATGCAACAGTGTTGTAATTGTTAGGGATTTCGGCAATATAAAGTGTACTCATTGTGCACTAGGGATTATTTAGTCTAATAATTTGCAGCAAACTGAATATTTGTTTCAAGAATTCTCGGGATACGTGTATGGTAGTACTTAAGTGTTAAGTGTAGTAATTAGCTAATAATTGTTATTGACTAATTAAATAGTGACATGTAGCGAATAGTGAGCCTTCGGTGAATGTGACTCAAGTATAAGGTATGGTGGGACCCACGTTAGGTTAATTAAAGAGTTAAGTGATTTATAATTTGATTAGAATTTATTGTTAGCTCATGGTTAAATTAATAAAATAAATATTTTATTAAGGACTTAATTGCTAAATAAAATGATATTTTATTGAGCAATTAATTAAGTTAAAGTAAATAGTTGCTTCAAAGGGAAATTAAATGAAACCTTGAGGACTTGAATGAAATTTTGCTTGTCAATGACAAGTGATGGCCGGCCATCATCTTTTGTCCAATTGTTAGACACTTGATTGGCTTATTTGATAAACTAAAATCTTTTAATAATAATATAATGTCAAATGAAAAGATATTTCTAATTATTATTATATATATTCATTTGATGAATATATAATTGAGAGAAGGTGGCCGGCCATGGTGTGTGTGTTTTTGGAATTCATTTTATGCTTAAAACAAATAAAATGATGATAGCTCAAGTATGGCTTTTGGAAATGGAGGAAGAAAGAAAATAAAAATGGTTTTCATTTTTCCTTGAAGCCAACAAGGTGGCCGGCCATTTTGATGGTGAGAAAAATTATTTTTATTTCAAGTGTTAAAAACAAGAAAAGCTTGATAGCAAATGTTATTTTTTATTCATCTTCTTCTCTTAAACAAATGGCCACTATTGTTGCATTTGAATTATTTGTGCTTTGATGAATTTAAGTGTTGAATACATCAAGAACAAAATGAATATAGTCTAAGTGTTAGATTATGGGGATTAAGAGTTAATTCTATGGTTTAAGTGTTAAGTCGTGCTAGAAAATTAAAAGTTATTGTTCTAGCGACCTAAGCCCACCACGTTGGGTCTTAGAATTGCCAACAGGACTACTTCGGGTGGTACTCTAGAATAAATCCATTTCAAAAACTTGACTAGTGATATCTCTTAATTATGTATTAATATAGTTAATTTTATTCATTAGTGTAATTGAATAAAATTTATCACGTTCATTTTTAAGAAATTAGATTTCTAGCTTCCGTTGTAAATATTTATGTATGAGATACATAAATGGTGTATATATATTGTATTTGATACGTTTATAAATTTTTTAAATGGACACATGTACCACATGCACACATCCAATAGGTTTAGGTTGTGAACCAAGATAAATCGGTACCCCAACATAGAGGACTATACTAAGCGAGAATCCTATTCTCCTTTAAATAATCTGAGAATTCATTGTCCATGTATTCACCGCCTCTATCTGATAGAAGGCACTTGACGAACAATCTGGTTTGTTTCTCTACCTTAAGTCGGGACTCTTAAACTTTTCAAAGGTTTCTAACTTGTGTCTCAAAAGAAATATGTACCTGTATCATGACAAATTATTGATAAAGGTAACAAAGAATCGAAACCCTTCTATAGAAGCGTGATTCATTGGACTGCATACATCATTATGCACCAGTTCCAATAAATTAGTGGCTCGATGTCCAACATCTAAAAAAGGATATTTGGTCATCTTCCCTTAAATACAAAATTTACAAACTAGATAAGGCTCTATAGTCAGATCAGGTATCCGACCATCCTTAACCAGACGGGTCAAGTGTCTTACGCCTATATGACTTAATCTCATATGCCACAATTCTGTATCATTTAAAGATTCCAATCTACATTTATTACTAGAACTGGCTTACACATTCATGACATCTCTTATTGTATCCAAAACGTAGTGCCCATTTATTAACTGACACTCAGCTAATAAACACATCATTTACATCATATAAACATAACGATTCCTAATGTTCATACGATATCCTTCATTGTCAAGTATAGAACAAGACACAATCTATCTAATGATGTTAAGGATATAATAATAATTATGCAATATAATTGTTCTATTATATGGAAAAAGTAAGTCAAACTATCTAATAGCTTAGACCTGCAAGAAATCCTTATTTCTTACTCTCAACATCACCTATCTCGGTTGTAAAATTATGGTCTCTCTCAGTCCGTACAATGTATTACAGATGTGAGAAGGACATATGATATCTAATACCCAGCCAAAGCTGGCATCAAATTCCATAGAAACATCTATGATTGTCAAGAACGTACTTGAAGAAGTCTTTCTTATAGTAGCCAGGTATCTAGGGCAATTGCGCTTGCAATACCCAACCTCACGATAGTGAAAATACTTTCTGTTGGGATTTGTGCTTACGTGCCATCTCATTATGTATAAATATATAATGATAGTATTTATACAATTATCATTTCTAATAAAATTATTAATATTATTTATTATTAAATGGTAAGATGCTTGTAACGTTTCAGACATTGTATGATCTGAAAGAGTTCAAATCTGATTTAAAAGAGTTTAGATCAGTGCTAAGAGTTAGCAACGCTAATAGTTAGAAGTACTAAGAGTTAATAGTGCTAAGAGTTAGTGAAGCTAAGAGTTAGCAGGTTTATATAGTTAGCGAAATCTAAGGAGTTAGAGCCTTGTCTAAAATGGGACAATGACCTGAGAATATATTAGTAATGACATAGCTACAAAGAGTTGTATATAGTGCTAAGAAATGTCATTATGTAAGTATGTTCTCAAGTTCCTGATTTAATTTCATTGATGTGAGTCTATCGGTAGAACCCATTAATATAGATTAGTGTATGTCTATATCTGGATGGTCCAGATAGTTAGTCTTAGCAAACCACGAGCTTAGTGGAAAGCTCGTATAGAGATGCAGGTATTCAATAAGGACTGGATATTAAACAAACTCACGAATACCTCCAATAGACATCTTATAAAGCCGTCAATGGAAGGTCTTCCGAGTTGAGTAGTATTTGTGATCCTTTGACCTGAATGCCACAGTGGACTTGTGAGTGATCCACCATGCTTTTGTTTCACGCATGTCAGAAGCCTTTCATGGTCTAACCGCTGGGTGTTGCTGGGTATAGTCCGATGTTCATGGAGTTCGTTGTGCATAGATATGGGATCCATCAGCTCATATGAGTGGGTTGTATATCTAGATGCTCCAATATTGTATTTTAGAAAGTCTTGTGGCTACAAGTATATACCTTGAAAAATATATTCCGAAGGAATAAACAATATCACAAAAGTGTTTGTGGATATTGTTTAATGAAATATAAATCTAGAGATAAGTTCATGGTTGAGCAAATAGAGATTTGACAGTGATAATCTATATCTCTACTCTTCAAGGATATAAATTGATGGAAGGATTATACAAATATGCAATAACCTCAACTTGCATGGTCTAACACGCTAATTTATAATATCTGTAATATGTGTGTGGGACATCGTTCATAGACGTATGAAGGAGCTCCATATGACAAATCAGGTGTGGATCTAGAGAGTCTCATAATATAAAGTGTACTCGTTGCGCACTAAGGTAGTGGATTGAATTGAATAATTCGATCCGATAAATTTCAACAAAATAGAACGATTATTTCGGGATCCCTCAGGATGTGCATTTGTCAAGACTTAATTATTAGGTACATTATTTAATTAATTAACAAGAATTGTTAACTAATAGAATTGTGACAAATGAAAAAATCTAAGCCCTTCATTTTGTATCATGATATACTAATAAAATAATGTAAAAATAATTTTTGATTTATTTTATAATATTATTATATTCATTTAATCCATTAAAGATTATTATATAATTTAATTACATTAATTTTATTTAATAGAATTAAATAATTAACCATTATGAATGGTGGAGACATAATGAATCAAGTGGCATTCATGTTGGCTATCATATGATTTCTTTATTAATTTGATTAAATTGAAATAAATGTTTTTTTGTTTCATTCATTATGCAAGGGTTACATCTGGCCATTTGTTTTCCAAGACGTGGGTGAAGCACTTGAAGTGTAATTAAGTGTCTTAACCACTATAGTAATAATGGATATTCATTATTATTATTGAGTGGAGCACTTCATAATAAATTTTGATTAATTTATTGTAACAAAATTGAAACAAAAATGAAGGCATATTCATTCTTGAAAAATGGATGATTCGGACATGTGAATGAATGAGAGAAAGAGAGGTAAGTTTGGTCTTTATTTTTTCTTTCAAGGAGTTGAAAGAATAGAAGGTGAAGTTGATTTTTTTTTTTTATTCTACATGCTTAAAATTGGTGAATGACAAAAGAGAAATATGATTCTTGTTGTGTTAGTAAATTGTTACTAATAAGAACAGAATAAAACTTCATTTTTCTCTTCTTCCATGGATGGCTAAACCACATTCATATTTATGAAACTAATATTTGTATTCAAAGAGTTTGAATTCAAGTTGCTGGAAATTCTAAAGTTACCATTCTAGCTCCATAATCCCACTAAACCGTTATGGACTAGAATTGTTCAACAATACACTTCAAGGTGAGCTCTTTACATGGATTGGTGGAAGACTTGAAGATTTTGTAAAGCTACCTTCATTAGGTAAGTATTTTACATAATGATTTAATACAATTGTTCATCATGTATAAATTTGTATAATAGTTATACTTATGTATATATATGATAAATATGTTTAATTTGTTAAATTGGGTGCATATATTAACATGCTTCAGCTACATATAGTAATTTTTGAAATTATGTATACACTCGTATGTCACACACTCGATTCCTAACACTCTCCACCTATTTTTCTCTTTTGTTGAAGCTTGGATATTGGTTGCTTCTGAGGACTTATCCTGGGTATCTATCTCACCTCTTTGTTCCCTTTGAACTTCCTAAAAGCCCTCAAAGTAAAAAATGAAGCACCTTGAACGAAAAGAGTCTCACTTCCTTAGATCACGTCCTCTAGAGCGGTGCTATCAGAAACACCTTAGGCAATCTTTAATCAACAACATATCTAGGCTTTTCTAAATTTAGAACATCTATAAGATTCTTTTGCCAGTCATAGTAATTCTTGGTACCTTTGAGTTGGACTACATCAACTATGCATACCAAAGGGTTCGTAGCAGCCATCAGACCTTCAAAAGCTGAAATAAAAGATGAGATGTTAGTGGATTTGTAATTAAATAACTAATTAAATATTTTAGATTATGGGTATAACAGTTATATATTTTTCAATCTAAAATGCCCTCTCACTGCTTTACATAATCCCGATAATCTCTCAAACAAAAAAACGATAGTTTAAACTTTTTAAACTATACAGGGGAAAGTATATTCTATTGAAATTTTACTCAGGCCTTACACTATAGCGACTTAGCCCTTATAAACTCAATAGGTAGACAATTCTTGTCAATTGCATCTCATGCAACTCTTACCACTGATTTTGAATACACTTTATCCGTACACTGTAGCGATCTAGAGTAAGTGCATTCCAGATTAACTTGTCAATAATCAAATATATGCTACTGATACTACCCTTACACTGTAGCGATATTAGGCAATACTTTCACATATATTTGCCTCATCTCATATTTAACCGGCATAAACAAAGTCACACCGATCAAATCCCCCACACTATAGCGATCTTAGAACAAGATCGATATAACCCATTTACAACGTATTGATAAGATGGATCACTCTCAAGTCAATTAGAAAGCTCAATGGTTTTTTGCTGAAGGGGACTTAAGCTATACAACTAGAGTGAATCAAACCTTAAAGAAAATCTAATCCTAATTTAATCCCAAAAGAAAATATCTTTGGCCCTTGCTTCCTTTTTTTGGATTATGTTGCCATTTTTACATTGTCAAGTTTAAATTTTCCTTGAGTGTTTGTTGTGTTGAGTTGCACCTAATCACATTGTCATTATTTGATGTATTGCAGCCAAATCTTAATGTGTAACTCAATTCTATATCCTTTGGACTGATCAAAATAGCTCTTGTGCCATTGCCTTGAGTATTTGAGGCTCCATCTACATACATAATCCATAGGACCACAATTTGCTACTGACTGGACTCGTACTTTCCATTATCTAACCCCCTTAGTCAGTGGTGAATTCAGCTATGAAGTCGACAATGACCTATTCCTTAATAAAAGGGCAAGGTTTATAAATAATGTCAAACTCACTAAGCTCATACGAACACCTTATGAGCTTGTCTAACTCAGTGGTGAATTCAGTTATGAACTCAATTTGTTTTGTAAAATATACCTTAGTGGTAGGTTAGTAATCATAACAATAGTGTGGGCCTAGAAGTAAGAACACAGCTTCTTAGCCGAGTCAACTACTACTAAAGCAAACTTTTTTATCTAAGGATATCTCTCCACGACACTAACTAAAACTTTGCTAACATAATAGATTTCACTACGAGTCCTATCAACTTCCTCTTAGACCTATACTAATTAGGTGGTGATTCAAACAAGGCCAAGTATAAAGGTAGAACATCACTTAGGCAAGGGCTGACAACTCTAAGTATTGTTTCAACTTCTCAGGAGTCCATGTCATACTTTTCCCAATTTTTAAGGCTTTGAAGAATGGCTGGTAGTAGTCAGTGGTCTTATAGATGAATTTATTAAGTGTGACCACTCTTCTCACTAAGCTTTGAACATCTTTGATTATCTTCAGAGCTGTCATTTTTCTTATGACTCTAATCTTTTCAAGATTATACTTAATTCCTCTTTATTGTTCAACAAACCTAAGGAACTTCCCCTCGGTTACTCTAAAAGTATATTTTTATAAATTCAACTTCATGTTATGTTTCCTTAATACTTGAAACATTCATTTGAGTTCTAAGACATGGTTAGTAGCCACCATTGACTTAGTAATCATGTTATTTATATAAATCTTCATAGTCATCCTTATTTGGCTCTTAAAAAGCTTATTCATCATACAATGGTAAGTAGCTGAAACATTCTTGAGTCTAAAAGGCATTACTTTGTAATAGTATAGACCTCGGATGGAAATAAAGGACGTTTCTCCTCATCCAATCTAATTATAGCTTAAGATAGAGTCTATGAAGCTCGAGACCTTATGCCTTAACGTTATCCTTAGGATAGGCCTTGTTGAGATCTATGAAGTCTACATATATGCACCATTTTCGTTTGACTTCTCGACAGGCACCCCATTGGAGACCTATTCTAGATAATAGACTTCTCAAATGAAACCAGCATTGAGTAGTTTGTTTACTTTTGTTTTTGTGGCTTTATATTTCTCTTAATTAAATGGCCTTCTCTTTTGTTTAATAGACTTGTAGCTAGGATCCACGTTCAACCTATAACAGGCTATCTTCAGGTTCATCATAGGCATGTATTAGATCAACCAAAAACCCTAGTATACCTCTTAAGAAAGAGGACCAACACCTTTCTGATCTCTTTTGACATTGAGGAGCTTATCTTAATAGTTTTAGTTAGATAGTCCAATGAAATGGGAATTAAAATCAACTTTTAAACAGGCTTACCTCTCTTTTCTTCCGCTTTCTCTCTTGCATAAAGAGTGGCTATCCAGTAACTAGCTTGACTGCAGTACATAACATCTTCTGGCAGCCTTTTAGCACTTTTGATAGCGACAATCTCCTTGTTAGTCAGGATCTTTATAGCTAAGTGGTACACGAAGACAACAACTCAGGTCGTCATAAAAGAAAGTCGACCGAAAATTACATTATAGAAGCTTGACTAGTCTACCACTAAGAATTCAATCATGTGGACAATTAAGTTTGGAGATTCACTACTGGAGACAGGTAAGGTGATGGATTAGAAGGCATTATAATCTCCCCAACAAATTTCACCAATGAAGTGGAGATATACATTAACCTCAGGGACTCAATCCCCACAATGTCTATTGTATCTTTATAGATAGCTTCCATTGAGCTCCTGGTGTTAACCATCACCTAAACAATCTCATTGGCACCCATATTTAAGGTGACCACTAATGCATCATCATAAGGGAACATTACACCCATGCTATCATTCTCAATAAACAAGATGTAAGTGTATGGTGGAACTCGCTCAAGAGGGGCTTGATGTGTGATATAGATTTCTCTTCCTTTCTCAACACTCCTCACCTTTTCTAATGGCCCCCCAAATGACATTAACCTTGTAGCCCTGCTTTAAAGTAACTTCCTTTGTTCCATCTCCTCACCTTTTCTAATGTCCCCTCAAATGACATTAACCTTGTAGCCCTGCTTTAAAGTAACTTCCTTTGTTCCATCACCTTTAATCTTATCTTTTTGGTTAGTGCTTGACTCACAAGGAGCATTCCTCATCTTACTAAGGAATTACTTTCACATATCATTTCTTATTAGTGCCTCAATCTACTCTCTAAGTTCAAAATAATTAGTGATGCTATAGTCGTACCCTCAAAAAAGTCACAATACTTCTGCTTTCTTCTTCAGTTTTAGCTTTCTTTTATTGTTGTGGGGTTTTAGAGCTACGTTTTATTTTTTTATGGAAAAAAATATATTCTCTCATGAGGTGTTCCACGAGTTATAAGATGGGAATTAAGAGACTTTCAAAATCTCTTATGAAACCTACTGACTAAACTTAGGCAGTGGTGGCAACCTTATTATAGGTAGTCTTCTTATAGATAAAGTCTTTTTAAAATAAGGGGCAGCACTGAGGGAGGGCTACAAGGTTAGACTTAGTCTCATAATAAACAAACTGTAACATTTTAAACTTCAGGGGCAAAAAGGTGTTCCTAATGTCAACAATAAAAAGAGATCTAGCCTCTATAATAACAAAGGGATTTACCACTATGTCATTTGCCTGACAAATATCGTTAAGCTCTTATTGAAGTTTATCGACCTTCTTTAAAAGCTTAGCAAAAACATTGTCTACCTTAATGACCTTTTCCTCCTTGTGGGCTTAGCACTTGACGTTAAAGGAGTCGTAGAAGTCACCATTGTATGGTTCCTTTCATCAATGGTCTTTAGCGTTTCTTGATCTACTCTCTGTAGTGGATTTGAGTTCTTTGCTAGGATGAGCATAGGACTTGCTCTTGCCGACTTGTCTACTGTATTGAGGCTTTGGGAACAATGACTTTTAGATCTATTATAGTGAGTACAACCAACAAATGGCTGAGTTTTTTCACCAGTGTCCTTCTCCGACTATGAGTTATGCTAGTCATCGTGCAACTTATTTCATTAGTGAACTCTTCATAATGTTCCATCCTAATCGTTACATCTTTGTTAGCTTAACCATTTGTTACTTTAGAGATATTCCTAAATTATTTTAAAGCAATCTTTACACAAGTTCATTTAAGTCTTTAACAACTTTCTCTGTGGAGCATATTTCTGGTTAGAGACCTAGTTACGCTTGACATTTTAGATATACCAAACCACTTTAACACATTCTTAGTTAGTTAATCCTGGTAAAGCATTGCAAGATGGACTTTTCTTGGCATCCTTATAGACTACGCCATTAATATTGGTGTAAAAAATGGTCAAGTCCCCAAATTAAGAAGTTGTTTGACAGTGGATGAAATTGAGCTTGATGGGCTAACTTACATCAAGAGATGGGCTTGGTGTAATAACCAGTATCCACAACTGGTAAGAATAAGTATTTATATATGTATAAATATACGTATTTTATTTATATATTGGTGATACTTGATTTATATATTGTTATTAGTAGTGTTTGTATAGGTTAAGGTGATACTATTAGCATTGGGTTTAATTGCAAGACTTTAGATTTATTTTAGGGACTAAATTGTAATACTTTAAAAGTTTTAGGGGTAAATTCGTAAATACCAAAACTTAGCCACTTAGTATAAAAATACACTTTTAAAACCCTAATTCTCTCATTTTGGTCGAGCTACCTCTTTTAGAGAGAGAGAAGAGAGAAAAAGAGGGGAGAGAAAGAGAAGAAGGAGAAGAAAAAGAAGAAGAAATTAGAATTTTGAATTTTAAGAGGTATATCACAACTATTTCTCAATTTATTGGTGTTAATTATGTTAATTTCTTTAAGTTTTGATTTTTAGAAATATGTATAATTGAGTATTTGATGTGTATTTCGTATGATATTTTGAGAATTGATGATGATCTATAAGATAGCTTGATAAATCATGACGGATTGTAGAATTTCTGATTGATAGTCTCTTGATCCAAGAATTTTATAAATTGTTGTGATTCGATTCTGGTTTTGAATTTTGATTATATGAAATTAGACATGTTTAGAATCATCTGAGACTTTGAATCGATTCAAAATTCCAGAAATTGAATTTTTTGTGAATTTACCAAAATGACCCTGAAATTCTGGAAATTTCCTATGTGAACAGTATGATACAGTGAAAAATAATTTTTGTCCTACTGAATGATCTTAAAAAATTACGAATTTATGGAATATGTATAATATTATATACTCGGAATTGAGAATTTAGATCAATTTGGTTGAAGTGTTATGATTTTCTAAATTGTATCAGCTCATTGCAGTATTTGATTAACAGATTTTTAAAGCTATAGAATAAAATAGTTTTAAAATACTTTTGGCAGTGATTTGGAAGTAAAATATTTATCATGGACTGAAATATGTGTTAAGAGTAATTATGTGATATTTTTATAATTTTTGAGTTAGTATATGATATTATAAAATTAGGAGATTGAATACTATTCAGTAAGTATCTCGATCCTGTCAGGTTAGTAGTTTGGATTCGATGGTATGTATGGAATGGATTGTGTAGGAATTTTGATATAATATTCATATATAAGAAGGATATATGAGTCAAAAATTATATATTCTGATTTTGGAGTAATTAGACATCATTTGAGGTATTAGAAAATTTTGTTAAGTATAAGTGGTCAGAATGACAGGTTTTGAGAAACCAAGTATTTTGACCAATTTGATGTGATAAATGCATTGTGTATAATTTTGTAAGCTATTTAACGTATTTTGTGTGAATTGTGAGGCTTATGAAATGATTAATCTTCATTGATAGGTTAAGGAGATTTAAGCCTTGTACCTGAAAATGCTAATAGGTAAGTATACTAGACTTTTTACTGGAATCACAATAAACATAGTAAGTGTTATGAATGATTTTGTAAATGTGGTTAAGAATATGTTTATGTTATGTCAAAGTATATTTTGATATGAAATGTTAATATATGTTTATGAATGTGAGCATTGACATTGAGCATGGACATACATGTGTTTTTTTGAAAGTGAGCTTTCAAAATAAGATATGCTTAACAAAGAAAGCTTTTGAACTGTAATATGTCCATGAGAAATATTTTGTGTTTTGAGGGTACTTGAACTCACTGTTAACTTAGTAGGCATTTTATGTGATTTGTGGAGCCTTTATGTGTGGTCTTTCCTTCGGGATTGGTATATGTTATGTGTTCCATATGTAGGGAGGATCCTATTGGTACCTAAAGGAAGTGTGAGTCATCACATTCGCGTGGTGGTGTATTGGTGCATGTGAGAGGACTCACCGATGATCAGGGTGAGGGTTTGACTTTTACCTTCGGGCATGAGCATTATATATGTGTAATTTCAAGACCTCACTTGTACTATTCCTCTCATACGGTATGTCACCTACGAATGACATTTGGCTCATTATGTGATATGTAAGTCCTACTAAGTAGTAGTTGAGTGATGGTATTCCTATTATATGTCTTGAAAGAATGTGTAAGTGCTTACATGATATGTGATTTGATAAGATTATGATTTTGATTGATCACAGCATATCATACATATGCATTGTGTACATATATGTATTTGTATTTGATATATAAAAAACTAGTATGCTTACTGAGTTTTATACTCATTATAGTTTATGGTGATTTCAGGTAAATAAGGTACATGTGTGCTTGGCGGATTTGGCAAGGCTTCTGCTATTCCTTGGGTTTCCTAAGTTGTTAGATTGCTAAGTGTTTTATTTGAGGACACGTGGGATAAGATATTTGATTTGTCCCTATTGAATAAATACTTGTGTATTATTTTATTGTGTGTGGTTAGATTTAGTTTAAGTTTCACCAAGTGTAGTAATGGATTGATTTTAAGTAAGAATTTGCAATGAATATATTCTGGGCTTCCGGTAAAAAAGTTGCTACTAGTGACGTAGTAGAGTGTTAATCTCTGAGAAAACTCTGCGTATCTCCGGTTTACTAATTGTCCCAGTCATAATTCAATTGCTATAATTCTGAAAGAAATTAAAATGAATGTTTAAATATTATTGAATGAATGTAAGTGATGTCGTGTGTCAGATCTTTTGGGTCTAGGGCGTGACACTTAGACTAGTTGGAAACTTATAGAAGATGGAGCATTGAAGGAAAACAATGCTTCTTACTTGTCTAGGGTTTCAAGTATCTTTCCTTACTTGTGTTCAAATGTCTAGAATATACCTTGAATGTAAAGGGGAAATGGGCTAGAGAATTCCCCCTTGAAGGCGATATATGGTAGTGCATAATTGGAGACTTCCATCTTTAGTATGGGTATATTCAAGAAATGTTAATGATAGGGGCTTCTTAATAATTAAGCTCCCTGAGACTTAGAGTACAGGTATCCCTCTAATTGAAACTTTATGGGACAAACAGATAATGTGGTCCTTAGTACTAGCACTTGAGATCTATTTGGTGTAGGCTTACTCTGCCTACTTCAATCAGATCTTATCTCTATCAATAAGAGGGCATGGTGCTCAGAAAAGCTGGCGTGGTAATACAACAATAGCCCTTAAGATTATATGATAGGACTTAACTTGAACTATTTTAGAATTTGAGGTAGATCCTATGAAAACTATAGACTATCCTACTTCATACTCATTGCACTTTATATAATGAAGCTACGTATTCATGCTTTGTATCATGCTTCATACTTATACTCAACAAAAATATACATATGTATACATAAATTTACAAAATATGACAACTTATGCAGCTTTATGTGTCGTGGCCTAACCTCAAAATATAAAGATGTATCATGAAACATGTGTTCTTGTGACAACCTGAGAAAAATTGAAAAAGAGTGAGCTTAAGGCTCTATAAATGGACATAATTAGAAAATATTCTTTATGTATACTATCAATAATGGTCTCTTAATAATAATGTAGTAATAGGTAATACTAAATGTATTATATATATACAAATATGTGATATAAAATAATCGTAAAATTGTATGCTGAGTAATCATAAAACTTATTCTAGAAACATTCCCTTAAACAAACTCTTGTCCCACATTGATTCTCTAATTGGTGTGGCTACAACCAAGTTATAATCTAAAGGTTTCAACACTCTATTCGTATGCACAACAAAAGTGAGGGAAAAAAATGTGTATAATTTAAATCAATTAAAATAGGCCTTACAGCTAAAGATAGCATATATGTAACAACATCCAGAGTAGCCTATACCTCTTACTGAGTCAAAGTAAATACATATGCTTATATTGAATTCAACCTAGTTAGTTTTTATATGGACCTCTAGTAGCCCTTAAAGCTCTAGGTTATACTCTGCTACTAAGAATATGCCTTGTATGTGATCCTTTCTATCTCAAGGCATAACCATTACCATCTTAAAAGCTCTGAGAAGTTTCACCCTACATTAAGTTACTATTATAAGGTAGAAAATGACAGTTGCTCCTCAAGTTTCTAGTATATCCGTAATGATAACAACCTAGGTGAAACCCCTTAAACACAATTCCTTGTGACACCAGTCACAAATAGAACATTAGGGGTACCTTTTTATAATAGCACCATTTCTTTGTTAGCTACCACCTCGAAGCCTCTAACTTCATTAATTACTTCTAACAGACTGAGACATAAAACTGACTAGAACTTTGTCTCTGTCTTTATGTTGACATAAGGCATTGATTATACAATTGACTACCCAAGTGATCTATATGAATTTTCTCTCTATTAGGCATTCCATTACTATTGAATCCACCAACTAACCAACTCTAAACTTTTTTCTACTTATATGATTGGGCTTTATGTATCTCTATCAAGTTCTTTGTAACCCTAATTGCAGCCCTTTCTAACTCACTAAAATCACCATACCCCATGGTTGTTACCATGTTCTGATTATACCTCTAAGTCCTTGTTCAAATCTCTTGTATTTTTCCTTCTCATTCTACATCGCATATAGAAAATTCTTAATAACTCTATAAATCGATTCTCATATTCCTCCACTATCATTAATCCCTGTTCTAGCTCAAGAAACAATTTACATTTCTAAATGTCTTGATAAATCGTAGGAAAGAATTTAGCATCAAACTCTTTACAAAAATTAGCCCAACTAATCACTTCTCTATATCCATGTGAAATTAATCTCCATTAATAGTATGCTCTATCTTTAAGTAAAAATATAGTAAATGATACCTTCTCATCATCAATGTATCTCATACCATCAAATATTTGTTCCACTCTGGTTAATCATGACTTTATATCAGTTAACTCTGTAGTGTTTAAAAAATTCTCTGCCCTCAAACTATGAACATGCTCTATTGTGTTCTCTTTCATAAGTTGTCCTTGTGCATGTCCTTCCATTGTAATTGTAACTACTTGGGTAAGCCTATCTATCAACTGCTCTAAGGTAGGTCTATTTAGCTGCTTTATATAAGTTGTACCTTAGGTTATGGCTTCAATTGTGGCTGTGTCTACCCTATGATAAGGTTTAACTATGTTTAAGGTATGGGTTCAGAGGGGGTACTAAGTAAGCTATCTACTTCCTAATAGGTTCCTCCATTCGCTCTAGTACTAAGTGAGATTATAATTCAACAAGAAGTTTCGTGTAAGTTCGACCACATAGATGCGTTATGAAAATCTATAAAATACAATAAGATCATTTAATTATGTAACTAACACGCATGCTTCATGTAATCGTCTACATAATTTAAAACTGTGCTCTAACACCAAACTAACAAAACTCAAACCTCCTTGAAATTCAAGGTGGATCTCGTGAAAACTATTGGCTATCATAATTTATACTTATTGCATATGATATAATAAGTTAAGTGCCTCAACAAAAATATACATATGTGTATATAAGTATACAAGAAAAAAAATCTATACGGCTATGCGTGTCATAGCTCAACCCTAAAATATAAAGATGTATCACACTGCACAAGTTTTTGCAATAACTTAAGGAAAATAGGAAAAGAGTGAGCTAGGGCTTAGAGAATGGACATAATTAGAAAATATTATATACTTTATACATACTGTCAGTAATAGTTTCTTAATAATAATATAGTAATAAATAATACTATATGTATAGTATATGTACAAATTTATAATATAAACTAATCCTAAAATTGTATATTGAGTAATTATAAAATTTGTGTTGAAACATAAATTGTCATAAAATCTATGCTAAAACTGAATATACATAATGTAATGCATACATATTGAAAACTATAACAAATTTGTACCTTGAGAAAAGCTAGTCTAATATGGCAAAGGAACTCACATATATATAGAGCGAGAGATCTTATCTTACCTAGCAGAATTATTGATTCGCTTTGCTAGAGTAAACTAAATTAGTCTTACACATACACAGAACAAACTAAACTAAAGGGGATGGTATGTATTTAGTGGTTTTAAAAATTATTAGTATATAATTGTGTAAGCATAATTATTCTAAATTAAATATTTTAATACTTAATATAACAATAAATTATGCTATAATAAATTTTTATAAATACAATTAATGAACGTTAACATTTATTTATTAGATAAAATAAACATAGAAATGTGTAACTAAATCAATAAATTGTTGTAGTAAAATATTATATATGTATATATATATATATATCCACTCACAAATATATACTAATCCTAAGTTGGATCGAAAATCTGTGCCCTATCAACTATTTGTACTCCTCTTCAATTATAGGGTAAGAAAACATACTGCTAAAATTGATACGTATCAAAAATTCTAAAATATAAATACTTAAATACTCTAATATTATTACCCATCAAATCATCGAATATATTTTTAACTATCCAAATATATTTTCTACAATTTCCTTTTCTATTATTGTTTTCTTATTTTTCTCTTAGACTTAATTTTTTTTTTCTCTTTTCTTTCTTATTTTCTTCTGTTCTGCCCTTTGCTCTGCACACTCAGTTAACAAGTTGTGAAATATAACAATTTCACTTCTATTTATACAAGAAGCTACTGCCCACTAAACCAATTTGAGAGCAGCAACACTTATGCCACTAATCCACTAATCTTGGTACAATTTTTCTTATCATTATTTAGTTCCTTTCATTTGCTAATCATGTCTCAAGCACATTATTTCAATGCCAAGCATGTTATGCTAAAGGAATCAAAGGTATGTGTATGCATTATGTCCCCTAGAATCTTATCCTCTTCTTTGGTTGTCCAATAATAAAGCCTTTTTTGGAGAATTATAGTGGGGCTCAACGGTGATGTGAAAATCAACATAATTCTAATAACATGCTATTTAATAGTAGGGCTCAATGGTGGCGTAGAGATTGAGATGGTCCACTGATGCATCTTTTAACAATTTGACTAACATGAATGATTCGATATGTCAATGTGAGGCTCTGTTACCATAAATCTTCAAGTGGGCCTTATTAGTCAGCCCCACTTTTTAGATACTGAGCATTATAGGCTTAAGCCTTTGCTATTCCAATTGTATAATTCTCATTTGAACCAAGTAGCTCTATAAAGATGTGGGACTTAATGATCTCGTGGCCTCTTTGGAGAGGCACTTGTATTATTATAAATATCCCCTAACAATATCATATTCTCATTGGAGTTGGAGTTGATAGAGGACAAGCGCTCGATGCATCAAACATAATTAATGAAACTTGCTCTCACTATAGGGGAATTAAAGGTTCTTAACCATTTTACCAACAAATTTGATTTACAAATTTTAAATATGGGGTTGGATCAATGGCACTTTTTTTTACTTAACTTTTGACATAAAGTTTTAGTTATTAGATCACAATGGCTAATATTAAAGTTGATATGTAATTGTTATATTTTTAAAAGTTATTTAACCACTAATAGACCCCACTATAATAATAATAGTATTATCTTCTCTCTCTTTTTACATTTCTCTTTCTTATTGATAAGCATAAATTATATCTATTATTTTCACTCAACTTGATTAATTGCTCATTTTAATAAAAAAAAACTATTAGGCTTTTTATATGTTTTATTGTCATTTTGTAGGTTTAGAATCAATAGAGCAATCGGGGATGAAAACCTAAGAAACACAAGGCAAAACATAAAATGCTACAGTAACAATACTACAGTAATCGCTACAGTATTTGATGAATAGTAATTTTACTACCGTACATTGTTGAAGAGGTGAAAGGTATTTCGCCCCATAAAAAATTCTAGCGCCCCAAAGACCAAGACATCTCACTGTAGCTCGCAAGTGAACAGTACAATGTGAACAGTATCCTATGCTACAGTACTTTCACCCCAGCGATGAATAGTGCAATTTTTCATAAACCTAAAAGAAATACAACTTCAAAACTCTAATCAATCCCTATATAAAGGCCACTCATTTCAGACCTCAAAGAGCACACAACTTAGAGCTCTTAGAGCCATAACACATTGAAGAAGAACAAATTTTAGAGAGAGAAGTAAGGAAAATTCAAAGAAGCAAGAGATTATTGGCGAATCTTTAGCGTATCAACCAATTGCAAATTGACGTCTATATTGGTTTGCTTTTGGTTATATTCTGTTTATTTTATTTTTCAGCCATAATTCTCTTGTTATTATGAGCTAAATTTATTTTTTACGGTTATTACTTGAACTCAATATGTAAGCTTAATTGTTGGATCTTTTTAATATTTATTTGATCTTAATTCTTCATTATTCAAATTATTTGTTCTTAATGCTTTATTATATCTAATCAATATTATGATTGATTTGGTAATACTTTGATAAACTCGAAAGATGCATCATTGTATTTAGACCTAGATAATTTGATACATGATTGTAGAGTAACATTCAATATTGTATATGCAAGTTTTAAATTAGGATAGGAATATACCTAATTGGCATGTATGGTAAATAAGACTTGTTCTTAATGAATCTTAATTTATTACAAGTACCGTATAAATATAGGTATTTGATAAATTAAGATATACTTGCATAACCTTGAGAGAGACTTATGAATATATTAATGTTTTGACTAATAATAAGAATTGTGAGGTATAAATATTAAAAGGATTAATCTTTAAAAAATATATTGAATGATAGTAATTAACTATATTCTTTCTCTATATTGTTGTTTTTTTTATTTTATTTGAGTTGTGTCATTTATTTTATGCACATTTATTTTTCATAAATTTATTGCAAAATTAAGATTTAATTTTTCTAAATAATTACAAGATATAATTTTAGTACTTGGTAGAAAATAAAAATTATCTCTATAGGTTCAACATCTGACTTTATAAATTTCTTTATTATTTGTTACGATAGTGTATACTTGCACTTAATTTTAAGATATAGAAATATCGCATCATTTATCTCATCCAATTAATTCTCTCTCATATTAATCTTTTACTCCCTTATTGTGTACAAATATCTTATTTATTTAATTTTAACTTCTTCACTACTTTTTAATTGAATTTATAAATTTTATAAATCATATATGACCTAATTTTCAAATTATTCTCAATTTTTAAAATATAGTTAAATTTATAAATTAAAACCATGAACAAGTAAAATTTGGACCTTTTTTTAAAAAAGAAATTAAGAGCAAATTAGAATAATAAAGAGAATCAAAATTGAAAAAAGATGCTAGTTAGGGTTTTGTTTTTTAATTATTATTTGGTTGTGAGCTGAAAATGAAGAAATAAAGTTATGGTGATGAAGAGAATTATTGATACCGACCGAGTATTTATAGGTACAAAGAGAAATTAAATGCGGAAAAATAATGGTGGCTAAAAGGATTCACTTGTTAGATTTAATAAAATGGATGTAATTTAGAGAAAAAAATAAAAGCAACGCAAGTGAAATTCATGCTCAAAACTCATCTTTTGCCACCTCTCAGAAGTGTTCATCCTTTGACTTTGAACTTAGAAGCGGTGGATTATGAGAATGATAGCACTACAAATGATCGATCTTCTCCAAAAGCTAACACAAGTAGGAAGATAATCACGGAAGCAAAAGGAAGAACTGTAATGGTCAGGCAATAGGTAAGATCAAAAATGCCTAGGCTCCGTTGTGGGAAAATAAGCTGTGTTTGTACGTACTAGTACAGTAAAGCAACATGTAAAGCATTGCTTTTATTTTACTCTAAATTACATCCCATCTACTAAACCTAACATGTGAAGCCTTTTTAGCCACCATTATTTTCGCATATTTAATTTCTCTTTATAACTATAATTACCCAATCACACATCAATAATTCTCTTCATCACCATAACTTCATTTCTTCATTTTCAGCTCGCAACCAATTAGAAAAATAATAATCCTAGCAAACTTCCTTTTTCAATTCTAATTCTCTTTAATCTTCTAATTTTTTCTTAATTTCTTTTTGAAAAAAAAATATCCAAATTTCACTTGTACATAGTTTTAATTTATAAATTCAAATATATTTTAAAAATTTTGAGAATAATTTAAAATCTAAGTCATATATAATCTATAAAAGTTATAAATTTAATTTTAAAAAATAAAGTTGTTAAAATTAATTAAATATGATATTTGTACATAATAAGATAATAAAGTATTAATATAAGAGAGAAAAATGAATTGAATGAGATAAGAAGGAGAAATAAAATAGGAAAGAGAATAATACTATTATTATTGAATGAATAATACTACACATCTCAAGTAATGATGTGTCAAACAATTATTAGATGTGATAGAAATTTTAAAATTTATACTATTTTACTACTCAATGGTATCATTACTTGAGATACAATTTAGAATGTGTAGCATTGCTCATTATTATTATTATTATGAGGTCTATTAATAGTTAAATAATTTTAAATATAATAATTATACATCAACTTTAATATTAATCATTGAATAAAAGATGATCTAATAGATAAAAACTTGCGTAAAAAAAGGGGTCATTGATCCTACCCCCTTTAAATATGTATATAGCTTAGATCAGGTCAGGTTTTTGAAGTACTATGGCTAACATTTCGCTATCTTTTTTATTCGTTGCCCAACCTTACATATCAGCATTGTTTCAGCTATATTCAATTTCAGAACAAACAATCTCCTTTAAGGCGTTTGGACAGGTCAATTTTGGATTTTAAAAAAAAAAAAAAAGGTTGTTTCACATAGAAACGAGTTCTTCTCCTAACGATACAAATGAAAGTATCCAGAGACTGGTTTGCGTAACCATTTGAGTAAGCCAATCAATCTCTTTTAAGGCTAATGATCGAACACGACTTCTTTTGGATTATGTTTGGCTAATCACGTCCAACCTTCGCATGACGGTAAGATATTATTGAAATAAATTACGGTCTTGTTGGCAAATTTTCCCTCTTACTCTAATTACTTGTTTACCACTTTTACCTTCTTCTTGCTTACGACTCTTATACCCTTACTTACTCAACACTCTTATCATATTTATTAGATATATGATTGTGTTGAATTTTTTTATCCCTTAATTACATAATTACACTTGGAATATAGTTTATATAAAGGCTTAAATTATTGTACAATTTTAACCTAAAAAAATATACAAGTCAATTTCAATTTCATTCATAACATAGAAATGCTTCAAAATTATGCAAGACCCCGTAAAATTTTGGCAAAATAAGAGATAATGGCATTTTCCCAATATATATATATATATAAAATTTTGGCAAAACAAGAGATAATGGCATTTTCCCAATATATATATATATATATATATATATGTTTTTGTGTGTGTGTGTGTTTGTGAGTGTGTGCACGCGTTGGGTATGTATGATTTTTAATCTTCATGTAATGATTAATGAGAATTTGGTTGTGGTTGTTGTAATATTATATATTTTGTTTAATATTTGTAAGTATTAAAATTAACATAATTAGTACCAGTCAATTATAGTGCGCCATCTATTCAAACGATTAATAATTATTGAATTGTGGTGATTATTGAATTGAATTGAATTAAAGATTAATAACATTTATTGTTGAATTTAATTGAAATTTTTCCGTTACTATTTAACAATAACTCTTTGGATCTAATCCTATGTAAGCTCAGAAAATTTGTTTGTTAAGGAATCTATTTTTTGGAGGAAAGTTTAGAAACAATTAATTGGAGAGATTAAATTAATCCAAACATACAAAAAAAAAAAATCAACTTTACTTATTTTTGCATCATCATCCACTACCTTACACACACCTTTTTATCTTATCAATACTGACTTGAGTGTTAGATTACTCATTGCTCTTTCTTGCAGGAGTGCGAAGGATCCTTTAACTATTATAAAAAAAGATGTAAGGATAACAAAGTAATTTCTCAAAAACTTTATACTGAGAAACTTCAATATTAATAAACTCCCATTTCTCAAAAATTGTGTTTTATGCTTTAATTGATCAGTTGGCTGGTTTATTCTTGTTCATTAATTAGAGGAAGTTGGATCCTAGGGAGACAATAACAATTGTAGAAGTGATGCAAAAATTATTCAAACAAAGAAAGAATATTAACCCATGCCTCATTGGTGAGCCTGGTGTCGGCAAAACTAAAATTGTGAAGTTGCACATACTAATAGGAGAATTGGGAAATTACTAGAGGATGAAACATTGAATGAGGAAGCAGTAAATGTTGCAACAAACATAATGAGAAGTGCTCTTGCAACAAGTGATAATTAAATTAAATGTTGCTTTTTGGCAGTGTAGTGGTGCAACGACACTGGATAAAATATAAGAGATACATAGAGAAGGATTTATCACTGAAAAGCCGTCGTCAGCAGGTACCAATGCTGGAACCATCAGCTGATGAGATAGCAGAGATTATGGAAGGTTCGAACTTGAAATTTGAAGCTTATCATGGTTAGACATTTAATGTTATTTATGCCCTTAAAGCATGTGAAATAATATTTTATTTGATTAATAAAAATTTATTCATACATATAATTGAGCATGCATTGATAAGCCCATATTTATAAAGTATATAATCTATGTATTAAGCATATGATACTAATACAGAGGGTATAGATCACCAGTTCTTTATAAATTAAATAATGTCACAACCATTAATGAAAATGGCATTTCATTATGTAAGGTTGTAATTTTTTTGCTTCTTATAGTGAATGATTTATCTTGATCATCGAAGTAGAGACTTCGAGTAGAAAAACTAGTGTATATGTTACATTAAACGGGATTACTGTGAATTTCGATCTGGTTAACTAAATGTCGTAGATCTTAATTCACAAAAGCTTTAATAAGCTTGATTGATCTTAATCTTGAGCAGGTAATGAACTTACATTCAAGCGTTGTATCTTTTGAGTTATCACGGAGTGAGATCCATATAAACTATCAAAACCTCTATAACTTGGAGATATAATTTCATAGGTCGTAGGAATATATATTTGTAAGATGAAATCTAATAATTAATGTCCACCTAAGCTGTTTGCAGTACTTGATCATTAGAATCTGTGGTCATGGTTTATTCAATAAATTATTTGTTGAATAATAATATTTATTTGTAAATTTATTTACAAATATAGACATATTAAAAGTGACCATTAGAGCATTCAGTGATTTAGAGGCAAATAAGTAATTAAAGAGGTAAGATATTTTTTTCATGGCCTAACTTTAATTATGGACTTCAATTAGAGGGTCAATTAAGTAGCTATTATTGGTCTAAAGACCAAGCCTAATTTAATTAAATGGAGTTTTAATTAAATGGACTTTTACTTTATAACATGGATTACTAGAGTACAGCTCTTGACTTTTAGTGAAATAGCCTTGGGTTAACTTAGAAGAATTAGTGTATTATGAGATAATAAAGACTAGGTCTTTTAAGTTGGAGTTAAAAAGCCCATAGCTCTTGCAGTCCTTCTACTAGTTCAAATCCTAATCAAATTTTAATTTTCTAATTCTAATCAAATTCTAAATATTCAAAGGAGATTTCTATAAATATGGGAGGTATAGGATAGCAAAGGACACCACAATCATATAGAGAAAAAACTATTTTTACGTATTCTTACATGGAAAAAGAATTTAATTAATACCATTCTCTCAGATTTTGGTATTAGTGTTTTTAGAGATTAAGAAAGATTCACGTGCTCACACGCGTTGAGTTTGAAGATTGAGGATAATAAAAAAGATTGCAGTCAGTTAATTCAAGATCTGCCACAGTAAAGATTTAAGGTAATTTTCTATCCTTATACATGTAATTATGAACAAGACGATTTAGCATCCACTGTGTTTATTTTTATAAACAAAAAAAAAAATTATTTATAAACCAACAATCACAACATTAAATACTCAGAGGAGTCTTTAGCTGTGGCGGCTTGTTTATAAGATCAACATATAAGGTCAGAATTTTAAAGTCTTATTTCTATTGATATTATTGACCCTCAAATTTAGGATATTTCAAGCCCACAAGTTAGAAATTGTGTTTTTTAGGAATAATAGTTAGATTTTTCAATGGGCAAATTAAAATGATCACTCATTAATGCTTGTTGGACTTTTAAAGTCTCAAATTCAATTAAAATCACAAAGTAAACAATCTAAATAGACACAATATGGTAATAATTCGATTTAATGTGAATCTACATTCATTTTATCAGGTGTAATCAGCTCACTCAAATGGATTATTAAATATTATTTTTATAGCAAGAAGCAAAAAATCATGGACTCTTAAGGTTCTTTCCTTGAAAAAGTTAATTCGTGTGAATCTCTCTAAGTAGGAGGCACTCCCTTGTTCCCCTATGTCCTTGTAGGTGGAAATTAGCCTCTTTTTTTTATAATTATTATTGTATTAGGTTGTAAGTCTTTTTCGAATTAGGATATATTTTTATTTTTTTATTTATGATTAATTCCAATATTGTGGGAGTAGAATTTGTATTAAGAATCTTAGAATTTCAAAATTCTCGAAGATAAGAGTGGCCTAAGTCTTCAGTCCTCGATTTGTATATATCTCTTCTTGTTAACTTTCAAGAGATTTTAAGAGTCGACCTCTTAGAAGACTTGCATGATTGATCTCTTAGAAGGCTTGCGTGATTAATCTCTTAGAGAGATTGCGTGATCGCTCTTTTGAAGGATTTACAAAATCAGCCCTTTTAGAGTGCTTTTGAGATTACAAATATTCCTTTATTAGCCAAAATGTCTAGTGCCCGTACGATGGGTCCTCTAATAGATTACAGTAAATCTTCTGAGAATTGGACTTGAACCGAAATCTAGAGAAAAGCAAATATGTTGCAACTTACTCGTGTTTATCGACAATATTATTCCTTTACATTAATTAGAGAAGCCTTAATTTTTACATAATTGCAGCTCGTTTATTTACAGTAACCTATCTAATACACTAACATTACATTACAAATGATTCAGTGATCGGTTTAATCCAGACAAATCAGTAGATTTGACAGATGAAGTCGGTGCACGCGTAATGGTACATCAACCAAAAGGATTAACAGAAATTCCAATGGATAAGCGAGGGTGATGTAAAAGAGGTAGTAGCTTTATGGACTGGATTTCATTGTGATAATAATAAAAAATTCCTATACAAGAATCTTAGCAGATGGAAGAATATAAGCGGCTTTTACAGATGGAAAAAGCTATGCAGAAGCACATAGTAGGGCAGTCTGAAGCTGTTGAAGCAATATGTAGTGCCATTCGTAGAGCTGGAGTGGGCATGAGGGACCCAAAACGTCCTATTTCAAGCTTCTTTTTACTGGCCCTAATGGGGACGTTGGAAAAACTGAACTCGCCAATGCTCTGGCCGTTGAATATTTTGGGTCCAAAGAAGCCATGATCAGAATAGATATGAGCGAGTATCTAAGGTAATTGGCTCTCCCCCGGGCTACACTGGCTATTATGAGGGCGGCCAGCTCACTGACGCTATACGCCGTAAGCCCCGTAGTGTGGTTCTCTTCGATGAGATTGAGAAGGCTCATCGTGATGTGTTGAAACTTCTGGTCCAGGTTTTGGATGATTGGAGATTAACAGACAATAAAGGGAGCACTCTGGAATTTAAAGACACCATCATAATAATGGCTTCCAATATTGGTAACTCTGTGATTTCCCAGGAAAGTCTTATGGGATTCGAACAGGTGAAGACAGAAGTAGTTAAAGAGCTTAAATCAAATTTCAGGCCTGAGTTCTTAAACAGAATCAGTAAAGTGATCGTGTTCAGGCAGCTGAGTAAACCCCAGCTGAAAGAAATTGTTGAAGTTATGCTGAAAGAAGTATATGGACGAGTAAAAGCAGAGAACATAACGCTTCAGTTAACAGAGAAATTCAAGGACAAATTGGTTGAGGAAGCACACAATAATCACAATGGTGCCTATGGAGCAAGGCCACTGAGGAAGGCCATTGCGATGCATTTGGAGGATAACCTTCTTGAAAGAATTTTGAATGGGTCTGTCAAAGAGTGTGACTCGGTCACCATGGATGCTGATTCAGTGGGAGATGTACTTGTCTTCTAACATTTCCTTTATTTCTGTTAGCCCCGGTCGTCATGACCTCAAACTATTTCATGGATTTTATTAGAGAATTTTAGATCACGGAGAGTAAAGATTTCTGTTTCATAGTTTGTGTTACCTTTGTTAAAATTTTGATTAGGGAAGTGATATTTGAAGGTCTAAACCCATTAACGTATTTTGAATAATGTTACACAGGTTAAGTTTGTATCACATAATAAACCATTATTGATTACTAGACACACATTATTATTTTTACTCTAAAATAAATGTGTTTAGTAATTTTTTTTTTTTTGAAAGAGTTGGCTATTGGCATTCCAAGCTTTTCATTATTTAAATTAATGCTCGGCACATTTGAGAATTTTTGAGTTACATCAATAAAATCATAATTTGAAAATTTTAACACAAAATTGAAATTTTGAGTAAAAAATTTATAATAATGACCCCTGAATATGTTCTTCATATGTTCTTCATATTTTACTAGGTTAGAGATGTTACTCCATAACCTACCTAAGGAGTTTGTTAACCCACCTCTATAATTAATCCAATATTTCCCCAATATCAATTGGGTTTGGAGAAGAATTTTGATGGATTCGTCGCCCAACTCACAGAGACCGACCCTTCACACAGATCTCATTCATTGTCTTAACTCTTAAATCACTTCCCTCGCACAATCCCCTTGTACTTTCAGATACAATGCGTAACTGCATCTCAAATTCAAACCACTCAAACTGATGTGAGATCTCTACAGTTCGTACAATTAAAAAAAATGGGATCCAATCAGTCCGTCCAAGCAGTGGAAGCAGATAGCGAAGAAGAAGAAGAGGAGGAAGAAGAAGACGACGACGACGATAATGAGAATCCTAACCCTAGAGAATTGTTAGACAATCATTTAGTCAAGAAAGTCCTAGAACAAGAGCCCGAAATATTACCGTGCCACGCGTCGGCATCTCCTTTGTCCCCGCAGTTGTCCTCGCTCGGCACTCCGCGATTGGGGCCGTCGATCAAAGTGTGGGACCCGTACAATGTCTTGGCGCCTCCCCTGACGCCGACCCGCCGTCGATTTTCTCGCGGACTTTGTTGGTGGACGAGGATCGGACGGTGACGGAGGTGTTTCTGATTACTCACGGGTAGTGTGAGCTGAACTTGAGATCGGATTTGGTGGGAGGGAGATGCCACGTGGCGAAATTGACGGCCAATGGGAAGAGGCAAGCTAGGGCTTTGGCTGTTTTGCTGAATTCGCACGGGGTTAGGTTTAATGCCGTTTATTCGTCTCCTTTGGATCGGGCTAGATCCTGGGCGGTTTCCGTTTGTAAGGTACTTTGATGGGATTAGTTTCATCTCGGTAATGTTTTTGGTGCATTTATATAGAATTAATCTATCTTTCATTCATTGTGCTTTTTAAATTCTGAATATTCTAAGGATAGGATTGGGGAGTTTTCTTTACATCATGAAAAATGCTTTCAAGTAGCATAGAAAACACTACATTAAAAGGCTAAGGGAGAAACACTTGGACTGCATTGTGGGGAAGCATTTGACAATTATTTGTAGAAAATACCGTTGGAGTGACATAAATACTTGGAAGTGATTCTTTTGATATATGCTTTCTGGGAAGGACTTTTTCTTAAAGGAACTTAAGCTCAAAAGCTATTTCGACCAAAAAAAAAAATTTTTAAAGCACTTTAAAACTATCAGTAATGGAGCATGGCCCATTGAGATATAGTTTGTTCTCTATATATGCTTATAGCTGGAAAATAAGGCTTCTTTGGATTATTACTTGCTTGTAAAAAGTAGCTTAGACTGTCGAACGAGTTTATATGGAGTTATAGTTGAATGGTCGATTGAGAAAATTGTATACCCATGAAATTATGCAGGAAATGAATTTTGCAGAGGAGCAGATACAATCCTTGGATGCACTTGCAGAGATGAGTCTTGGTCAATGGGAGGGATGTCTCAGATCAGAAGTATATAGGCCAGAAATTTTGAGCTTAATTGAAAGATACCAACCAGATTTTTGTCCACCCTCTGGAGAGTCACTCAGGCAAGTAGAATTTAGGATGGTTCAATTCTTGAATGAGACAGTCTTGGGACTTGCTGAAAAATTGAGAGCAGATTTTTCGTCACACCATCAGAATGAAAGCCAAGGGTTTTCACACAACTCTCACTCTCTAACTAATTCAGTTCATGACCGAGATGGGTCTTCTCTCCCTACACCCCACTGGGATTTGCTGCAGAGGCATCGAGGTTTGACAAGGAAGAAATCTGGTAAAAGTCGGTTACAGTTTGTCAGAACTACCAGTGATCACGAGCTCGAAGATGAGATGTCCCCTCAGGAATCAAACCCTCAAAGTGACCTCCACGATTCAAGTGTTGGAAGCTCTTCCTCTTCTATGAGTATGACCTTTTGTGTTGGTGTTTTTACTCATTCATTGCCAATTAAGTGTCTCCTCACAGGCCTTCTTGGCTGCAGTACAGTGATGTCACATAAGATCTGCATAGAAGATTCTTAAGTGACTGTATTACAGCATTCATGGAAAACAGGTTGGCAGATAAAAAGGGTAAATGATACCGCACATCTGATGCTTCTCTAATTAAAGAATTGCCATGTACTCCTGTGAAGTACACTCAATGGAGAAAGAAACTGTTAGTTGTTCTGTAGAAGATGGTATAATTATGTTTTATGGATCGGACTCATATGCTGCAGCGTGTTCATCAGATGAATTGGTGATATTTGTTCAACTTCTTGTAGTATTTGATATATTTATTTTCAGATTTACAGACTCCAAAGAGAAAAAGATTTCAATTGGCAGTTGGATCTTTGTATTGTTGATTCTTTCGATTTGTAGCATTACCACAGCTGTTAGAATCGAGTGACATATTGTGTATTTCCTGTATTTGGGAATCATGATTTTGAATTCAAGAAAGCTGAGGAGCTTGTATTTCCTTATGTTCTATGGAACTGAAATGGAGTTAAGTTCAAAACATGTGATATGCCTATTATGTTTTGTTCAAAATTATCGTGTCTGCTGCGGAATTCCCAATGTCGTGTTATGCATTACGCGCGCCGTCCTTTTCAGTTGAATTCTGAATAAAGTTAATATTGAATGGAGTTGAATAGATGAATTTAAATAATTTGTTTATTTTATTTTTATTTTTTTAATATCTAAATATAAGTGTTATTTATTTTTTAAAAATAAAAATTTTGAAAATTAATATTTTTACATTATGTTTTTATGAATTTTTAATGTTAAATTAATAAAAAATATATAACTAATTATTATATTTAACTATACAAATTTTATTAGAATAATGCTAATATAACAATATTGTTGTCTATTCACCTCACCTCATGCCCGATCCACTACAAAGAAGCTTAACCATTAGGAAAACCAACCATCAGGAAAGCCAACTTTGATATTCTAAGTCCTACAATTCGGTAAGAGATTTTAATAGTTAGGCCTAGTTTTTTGAAGCCCATCTTACCTCATCGTACCTTAAACTCAAACTAAGAAACATTTATACAAGGCCCTAGGGCCTCAGAACCAAGAGAGCCCAAAAAGCTCAAGGTTAGGCACTAGAGAAGACTGTCCTCAGTATCTTAGATTGATCGACCGTACTTCTCATTGTAGACTAGTCCTAAGACATAATAACTTCCTACTAATACAACCTCAGACGCGTGTTATTTTAAAGTTCTCGAACATATCTCGTCTCGAAAATCTTGAATATAACTCATTCCTAAGATTTCGGGCATATTCAACTCCTAATGCCTAAAGGACTTGTTAGATAAAGGAAAGTATACTTCTTTAAAAGATGATTCACTTCTAGTTCAAACAACTCTCTCTAAAAAAAAAATAATAAACCTAAAGAAAGTAAGTATATTCTTAAAAGTTATATCTCCAACTATTTTTTTATTTATTAAAACCCCTTGTTAATTTAAGTATTTGATGGTTATTGTCAAAGATAACCATTAACGTAATTTAATTAATTCGATGAAGTATTAGTCTCGGAGATCGTAAAGAAATTAAAAAGTCAAATTATTTTAAAATAAAGAGTTAAGTTACTATTCTCATAAAATAAAATTAGTCTATTATTGAAGGATTGCCCAGATTCCCACAATCAACACCACTAATATTTTTAAAAAAAAATTATAATTATTTTAAAAAAATAAAAGTATTCAATGCAATAAATACATAATTAGTATTTGATTAAAAAAAAAAGATAGATGAGTTTTATATAGAAAGTGATATAGTATATAAATAATAGTACTATATACACAAATAAATAATACAAATTTATTTATATTACTTGATATAGCCTGATATAATTAGAAGGATAAATATAAAATAATAGGGATGTCATAATAGACGTCTTTAAATTATGACCTAATTACATAAATCATACAAATTTAACCGTTAAAAATTTTTTTATTAAAGTTAACAAGATAAGAGCATTAAAGTTATTTCGTAACTCTAATTTTACTTTAAATTAAAAAAAAAATTACACTTTTCTCCCCCTCTCTCTCGTTTCTTCAATCTCTCTTCTCTCCCTCTTCTACCTTGCAAAATTAAAATCAAAAACCCTGAAAATATAATTAGTTAATAGCTAAGTACAAAATGAGTGGAAAACAAATTAAATTGAGGAAAAAAGAAATGACTTAATTTATTTTCTTTAGAAAATAAGATAAATAGCAGATTTTAATTTGGTAATCCACGCCAACCAGAGGTCTAAACAATGAACAAAGAAAATGACGCCGTGAATACCAATAACATAACAATATCTATCACCAACCAGATGACTCGTATTCTTTTCAGGAATTTTGCTTTTATAATGTCAATCGGTTGTATGAAAGCTAATTTTTTGCCGTGGTATGGTTCCTTGTAAAATACAATCCAACATAATATCTATTATCTGTTCTTCCATATCAGGGGCAGTCAACATTTACCAATCTTCATTATTTTTCCACCATTTATGATATTCCAGAGCATACATAAACGTCAAGAAATTAAATGATTACCTTTTGAAATGTCTATCCTCTCAAGTGATAATTAGTTCTAGTATTACTCATAAAAAATAAATGGTTCGAAGAAAGATCACAGTATCCTAATAGAGTAACAGCTACAATATAAAATCTCCCGTAAGTCCAAATTCGACAAAGTAATCCAAATTCTCTCTAATTCCCCAAAACACCATCCTCTTAACAAAAGCTTGGGGCTTGTTAGAACCAACGTTGATCATTGGTGTTCTGGTAAAGAATGAGAAAATTTTGCTAATTTTAATTCCATACCAATTTCAACAAACCCTCTTCCCTCCTCTACAAACCCCATTTCTCATAGTCGAATCAGAAGCTTCCCCCCCCTCTCTCTCTCTCTCTCTCTCAAAACTCTCTCTTTATAAGATTCTCTCTTTCAAAAAAGAAAAACAAAGTTTTCCAGTCGTATACACTAAGGTGCTCATGCCTCGTTGAAGACAACCACCTTAAAGTGGGGCCATCTCTCGACGTGGCATGATCTTAAATATTGGGATCTATATAATGAACATATGAGATGGGATTAGAAAAAATGGATCTTTATGAAAATTTTAAAAAAAAATTAAAAAAATATAGATAAAAAATGTTAAAAGTAATTTTTTTTTTAAATGAAACTTCTAGAAATAAGTGTAAGGGCATATTTGTTATATCATAACTTTTATTATATATAAAGATAATTTCAATATTTCATATATGTTGACAAAATTTTTTAATTTTTATAAAAGATTTCTTAACAAAATTGTCTTAGTGAAATTTTTTAATATTTTTGACAGAATTTAAAACTCACGAGTATTTGTATAATTAAATCTTACCTCAAAAATATTCATGATAATCATTTAAAATAATAAATGAAAGAGATAATGTGATAATAATTAATAAGAAAACCAATTTGTTGAGGCTAAATTTGATATGAGCCCGTGTCAAATGGTTAGAGGATTGTTAAATAAGAGAAAATCTGATTCGTTGGGCCTGTTGGTGTTAAGAGTTGGGTTTAAACCTCAAACTTGTTTAAAAAAAAGGATGGAGTAGAGATTGAGCTAAAGACGTTACAAGTTGGATTAATTTAGATAGCGGCTCAGTGGTGAATATTTTTTAAGTTTTATGCCCTAAAGAGAATGTTTAAGAGAGACAAAGAAAATTTTTCTTATTAAAGTGGTTGTGCTTAGTTTTCAAGCTAAGCAGTAATAGTGAGTCAATAGAAATAGAGAAAATTATGGGTGACTCTAAGGGCTCTAGTTTCAACCTTAGAATGATAAGTTCTTCCAACAAGAACCTCTTAGGTCTAGTTCATCTCCTCCTCCGAAAAAGAGTAAATTGTCCTTTGAACAGTCTACTCCTCCATTTTTTAGGAAATCTTCACTTAGGGGTTCCAAGTTTTCCACCCCCACTATAGAACTTAAACAGACTGGTGCAAAGGCCCATATTCCTTTGCCTTTGCGCTCTGAGGTAATAAATTTAGAGGTTGTTCTTTTGAGATATTGCTACTCTAACCTGTCCTCTGTCACCCTCAGAATCCCTTAACTCAGTGAGTTTTTCACGCCTTTTCTCGAGAGGAAAGTCTCCATATTCGAAGAGTTTCTTTCCCTTAGTCGTAGGTTTCCATTACAGCCTTCTATTAGAGAATTACTTGTTACCCTTGACTTAGCTCTAGCTCAATTAACCCTTGTCTCCTAAAGGTTGATCATACGTAGTCACGTACTATGAAGAAAATCTTTTGACACTAACTTCTCTATTTAGGATTTTAAGAACCTTTTTCACTTCGAAAGGAACAACCTTATTGAGGGTACCTTTTATTTAAGCTTATAGGATAAAAACACCAACCCTACTAACAAGCTTAGAGCCTAAACTGATTAGAAGGTAACCTAGCTGTTTGTAAGGGCAGACTAAGGCTCCATAATTAGGCTCGGCCATACCTTGAAGAGGATTTATTCCTACTTCACCATTGAAGGTACATTTCTTCATTCTTTTCCTCGTTCTTATTTTCTTTATGTGTGTCACATTGTTAAGTCATTGTAGTTCCCAGTGCTGGGGAAGTCTCATTGTTTGGCTTTTATTGACTGCGCTCTTTTTGCTCATGCCTATTATCTCCTTAGTGTGCTATTAGACAAAAGACCTCGGTCTGGTCATTGTTACTTAAGTGTATGATATCCTTGCTACTAAAACCTTTGCAGCTCTTGTTAATGATGGCTTTGATGTGTTGGACGCTATTTAAGGGACATATAATCAACTCCCTACCATCAAAGGTCCCCGAGATGGGTTAGTCAGCCTCTGCGTTCTGCCCTTGATATTTTGGTTATGCTTTGAGATTAACAAGGTTGAGATACCTTCGTAGCTTAAATATTTCTCTATGCCTGTGGATTTGAGGGCTTGAATATTCCTACTCCCTCTTCTATAACTCACCATGAATCCGTTAAAAATCTAGAGAGTGATAATTTGATGCAAGACCTAATGAATGACCTCTCAAGCCTTAAAGTCCTGATACTTCTGCTGGTAAGAGCTCTACTACCTTCCTAGCCTCCAAATCCATAGGAATAAGCCTCTCTAACACTAAGAAAAAAATGGCTTTCAAGTTCGGCTAGACCTCTGTTAGTTTCTTACATTTCGAGGATCTTGGTTCCAGATTCAAGAGTAAGGCTAGACATCTACTCTTCTACTAAAGCATGCTAACACAGCCCTACCCTATGAATTGGCTCAATCTATTTCCCAGCAAGACTTTCTAAGAGCTCTATCATGGACCTCGGGTCTCACTCACAAGGTAACTTCTGTCACTCTTCTTTATTGATTCTTATCTTTGGTTCTTATATGTTATGTATTTACTATTGTTGATGTTGCTCCATACTATAAGGTGCTTATGTCCTAGGAAATCATAAAGAATAGCTGAAGGGGGCCTTGAGTTGTAAAGGTCCTATAAATTCTCTAGATTTCTTCAAGGGAGAACGAGAAGGTCTTGAAGGCTAAAAAGGACAAGTATGAGGAAAAGTTTGCTTCAGTCACAAAGGAGCTTATCTTTATACAAAAGAAGTTATTTTAGAATATAGAGGAGAAGAAAGCGTTGGTGTTAGCTAATAACGAGCTAAATAAGACTAACACAAGGTTGAATAGTATCATGGACTTGTTGAAGAATAGGCTAAAAGAAGGCGATGTAAAAGACACTAAGTCACGTTCACCACAAGGTGTCTAAAACATATCCTAATTTGTATTTCAGCTTCTTGGAGTTTGGGATAACTGCTGCTTTAACCTTAGTAATGGAAAGGAGGAGAGATGACAATAATTGTGATGATGATAATGAGCCGGCTCTAAGAAAGAGAGGACGATGATGATTATGATAGTGATGATGAACCACTCTCTTAGCAACTCCTCTAGTGGCCATCTACTAAGTATCGAGCCCATGGCTACCACTTGCTAGACAATTTGCCAACCAATTCTATCTTTATCTCTAGTTAATTTGATATTTTACTATTAAATTAGTAAGATAACTGTATTAAGTGTCATGAACTTGGATACTATGTTGTGCATATGTTTTAGGCCTTAGTTACCCTTTTTGTAGACTGTTTGTTGGATGCACCAATTTAGGTATGTGCTGCTGAGCTTTTTTAGGTAAGAACCATATAACTGGCATTCTGAATGGAAGTTCAAATGTCAATAGTCAAACAAATTCTCTGACCACTCCTACTAAAGATACTCTTCAACAATGGCTTTTCATCAAAATGCATCTACAAGACATCTCTTGTAATCATTCTATGTAAGGGGACATCAAATCTAGGAATTGCCACAGAACAAAAATAACGAAACCCCACATTCTCTATAAACTGAAAAGAAAACTCATCCATATAACCATTTTCACAGATTCTCTTCTACAAGCCTTTCGATAACCCACTTTATCTCTCATCATAAGACTAGCATCTTCGCTCTCAACTTGGCCACCTTCTTTAGCCATAATATTTTGATTTTCATCTTCAACCATTATGGCCTTCAAGTACTTATCACACTTCTTCATGTGTGTATTCATATTACTCATCCCATGTTTTACAGAACTTCTTTGATACACCTTCCCACAGTACTTGCACTCTGCCTTATTTGGATTATTAGCACATTTAACAAACATTATCCAAACCTTGGATCTTGATCTTGATCCTCCTCCTCCTACTGTTGTTGTTGTTGATGATGATGATGATGAAGTTTTGGCCCTTTAGTGCAATTATGAATCTGGAGGTAGAGTAGGTGGCATCGCACTTTATGCATTTCCTTGGTTCTTTCTCGTATTAGACAAAAATGTAGCACTTTTCCTTTCTTGACTACCATTGATGGGAATACATGGTAGTGGTGGTTATGTTTCCAATTCAACCTCATTGTATTTAGGTGAGCTCCTCGAACCCAAATTTGAATCTTCACTCATCTAAAAATAAATATAGTTCAAGGCATAAAAAATAAAAAAAAATGTATGAGATTATATGGCTATTCATAGTAGATTAGTTAAATTACAAGCCTACTCAATAAAGCAAATAACCTAAATCCTAATAAAACTACAATATAACAATTAACAAATTTATTTTAAATACTAAAAATTAATAAGACAAGTTTTACTAAAATAATAAATTATAAAATAGACTTAAGTAAGAATAAAAGCTCCCACATTAATACATGAGAATTGTTTTTGGGCATTTTATCGAACATTTAATGTGCTTAACAATTTTTTAACTTTTTTTTATAATGTTTTTACATACACTTCCTCAATCCTCACAAAGTTACAATGCTATTTCATTTCTCAAATACATTATAGTTAATCAATTTCATATACAAAATAACATAATTATAGCAATTTTTGCATTACAACTTAATACTATTAAATCAAATTTAAAAAGTACAACAACATTATTAAAAAACTTTAATTTTGTCTAACTTTAAGAGTTTGAAGATTATTGTTATACAAAACAAACAATTCATTAAATCTAAACTGTTATTACTAATTTAATTTATTATTAAATAAAAATTAAAAAAAAATACAGGTCATAAATAGTCAAACACAACAATTATTTTATGGGTAATGTGAACCTTCGCCAGACCAACAGGGGCAGACGACGGCATGAACAGCGGTAGTTGACGGTAGTACGACAACAATTGAGGGTGATAGCAGTTGACAGCAACAGCAGTTGATGCACCGATCAGAATCGCAGTAGTAGTTGATGGCAGCGGTGGCAGGCACAGCAGCTTCTAATTTGTCTTGGTGAGAATTGAGAAAAATGAAAAACCCTAATGTGGTGTGGCTAATGTGAAAAAAAAAGGTGAAATCTAGTAGTTTGCTATCGACTCTCATTTTCTTTCTTTTTTTAATTTTTTCCTTTTTTGAAGGCCAAAATGCTACGTTCTGGCCAATTGAAAATGGTTAATGTATCAATTTTCGGCTCCGATTCACCCAAGCCAAAAACCAATTAAACCAATCAATTTAGCTAAAATTGAACTAATCGATTTTGTGGCTATGAAATTGAACCAAACTGAATTGAAATTTTCGGTTTGATTCAATTTAGTCAGTTAACCGGTGCCCAGTCCTACTTTTAGAATGACCAATTTTGTTATGTGAGTAATTGGGGCTAAATGAACTGCTGGTACTATCTCTCTGAGCTTAATGAATTCAATGCTAAATTACTCCAACAACTTTATATAAGCCTGATCCTTATGTCAGCAGGGAACATGGAACTAGCTCATGTTGATGTGGAGGCTTGACATTGGCTCTCTCGAGTTTATTCATCTTTAGACCTTATCCTTAAGTTTAGTCATCAGATTGTGCCTTGTAGCTAGACAATTGGTAGGGCCTAATAGTGATGTGGTAGACGATCAAGCTCTGCTAACCTATACAACAATTGGTAGGCCCAATAATGATATGGCCCATGCTTTAGTGGCAATGACGTTTTCTCTTGTGGTAAGATTAAGTGCTGATTTGTGTCCTTGTACATGTCTTACCTAAAATCCTTCTTGGACCAAGTTATGGAGGCTCATAAATCCAACCATCACTAAGTTTGTTAAGGTGGTTTGGCTTGGGTTTAAATACCTTTTTAGGAAACTGAGCCAAGAGCCTAATTGAGCTTCTACATATGGCCTAAGTGTCACCTAGTTTTTCCCCCAACACAATAATATTATATCATGTTAGGAGCAAGTTTTTATGATTATGTAGTATTTATATATAAATTAGGCAAATATATGTATGAGAAATAAATTAATAATATCATTTCTATTTTTACATTAGTCAAAAGTAAAAAATTTAACTTTTTTAATTAAACCAAAATTACTTTAAAATTCATTTTAAATTAAAAAAATAAATAATTTAAATAATTGAACAAACTCAGTTATATTTAACATTAAATCAAAACAAAACAAAAAAAAAACAAGCAAACAACCCATAATATTTGAATCTGTTAGAGGAGACTGTTGAGAATAATAGAACACAAATGGAACACTTTTATTAATACAATAAAGCCAAAACTTACAATACAAATTTTAGAAACTCTCACTCTTTCTCACTTACAACACAACACTCACACACTTTTTATTGAGCTTATTATTTGTTTAACTCTCTAACACACTAAACTCTCAACAATTGATCAAATACTTGATCAAATTTTTATTCTTAACTTGTTTGCTTGCAAAACTAAATGAGAGAATGGAGTATTTATACGTAGTTTTAACAAACCAAAACCACACAAATAAAATAATGTAAAAATTTATTAACCACATAAGTTTATAATACTTATCTCCTTAATTATTAACTTTAAAATATCTTACATAATCTAAAAATTTCAAGAATTTGGCTTGTAAATATTTAGGCTTGATGTTGTAATTAACTTTATTTGGTGTTGTAATTTTAACACTCCCCCTTAACACCAACTTTCGTTCTTCTAACCATGTTGAGTTGTCTTCGATACTTTTCGAACTTATCAACACCCAAGCTTTGTGTGAACAAATCAACCACTTGATCTTCGGTCTTAACATACAGCAACTCAATTTCTTCTTGCAGAACTTTCTCCCGCTTAAAGTGATAATACACCTCAACATGTTTTGTTCTTGTATGAAAAACTGAATTTTTTGCCAAACAAATTATTGACTAATTATCACAATATATTGACACTTTATAATCTCTTGGCTGAGCTGTCATTGCTACTGCTCCGTACTCAGCTTTAATAGTTGATAATGATACAGTCGATTGTCTTTTACTGCACCAAGAAACTGTTCCTGAACCAATCTTGAAAAAATACCCAGTGGTCGAACATCGTGTGTCATGATCTCCAGCATAGTCAGCATCACAATAGCCAACTATTTTACAATCTTAGTCTTTCTTATAGAAGAGACCATAGTCAATTATGCCTCTCACGTATCTCAATATCCGTCGAGCTGCTTCTAAGTGAGGTTTCTTAGGATTTTGCATATATCAACTTATTACTCCAACTGCATAAGCAATGTCTGGTCGAGTCAATGTCAAATAGATGAAACTTCCTACCAGTTGTCGATACATAGTTCTATCTTCTAAATCCTTTCCTTCATGACCGCACAACTTAGCATTGGCTTCTAGCAGTGTTGAGATAGGCTTGCACTCTAGCATCCTAAACTTCTGTAACAAATCTTTGGCATATTTTTATTGTCCTAGAAAAATCCCTTCTACTGTTCGAGTGACTTCGAGCCCAAGGAAATGCTTAAGTTGTCCAAGCTCTTTCATTTGGAAGCAAACCGCTAAATTCTCTCTTGTTCGACGAATTTTCTTCATCATCTCCAGTGATAATTAAGTCATCCATATATACTAACACAATTGCAAGTTTCTTTCCATTAGCTTTGACGAACAAGCTCGAATCAGCTGGTGCTACAGAGTAACCACCATGTGTTATAAATTCTCCAATTGTACCATACCATGCCCTTGGAGCTTGCTTTAATCCATACAATGCCTTTCTCAATTTATACACATAATCAGGATGAAATTTCCTTTCAAATCCAATTAGTTGAATAATTTAGATATCTTGATCCAACTCTCCATGTAGAAAAGCATTCTTTACGTCCATTTGTCACAATATCCAACCTTTGCTAGCTGCCAGTCCAAATAGAATTCGTATTGTGGTGATCTTGGCTACTGAACGAAACGTTTCATCATAATCTAGTCCATACTGTTAAGACGATCCTTGAGCTACTAATCGAGCTTTATACCTCTCCATCGATCCATCAGGACGACTTTTGATCTTATACACCCACTTACAAGATATGAGTTTCACATCTTTTGGCTTTGGCACTAAATCCCAAGTTTGATTTTGCTTCAACGCTATGATTTCTTCTTCCATAGCTTTAATCCATTCAGAGCTCTGTGATGCTTCTTCAAATGTCTCAGGCTCCTTAACATTTTTCTCTTTCGCCATAGCTGCATTAGCATATTTGGGATTAGACTTTTGTATTCTTATTGACCTTCGAGGATGAGATTGAGGGGTTGCAGGTTCTGCTCCTTCATATTTGGCCTCCATTGTTGGTTGTTGATAGATGCCAGTTTGCTAAGGACTTTGAGTTATCTCTTGCTCGGTGTTGTCATCACTACTTCCATTATCAAGGTCTTCTTGGCTCGGTCGAATTTCAGCAATTTGTTTATCTATCTTTTGTTATAGTCGTTCTTCTATTTCTTTTGAATCTGGAAGCTCCTCTTTTTGTGGCGACCACCATGAAGATGCTTCATCAAACACTACATCCCTTAACGTGTAGCACCGCCCACTAGTAGGGTCACAACATTTTTATCTTTTACACTGGTTATCATATCCAACAAAGATACATTTGATTGCCTTTTTGTAGAATTTATTTCTCAGGTGACTTGGCACAAACACATAGCATATACAACCAAATACTAGAAAATAACTCACAGTAGGTTTCATATCCCATAACTTCTCAAAAGGTGATATGAACCCTAACCTTGGTTGAGGAAGCTTACTAATCACGTGGGCTGCAGTCTTCATTCTTTCGGACCAAAATCTTCCTGGTACATTTTTTGCGTGCAACATACTTCTACAAATTTCTGCAAGATGTCAATTCTTTCTTTCTGCAACACCATTTTGTTGTGGCGTGTTAGCACATGTGAACTGATGTCATATCTTATTTTCTCAAAGATATTGTGAGAACTCATCAGATGTATATTCTTCTCAATTATCTATGCAGAGACAATGAATCTTCCTTCCAACTTCTCCTTCAGTTGTTTCTCTAAATTCTTTGAACTTCAAAAAAGTATTTGATTTTTTCTTCATAAAGAAAACGCATACATACCTTGAGAAGTCATCAATAAATGTCACCATGTACCACATACTGCTAATTGATGGCTGCTTAACAGGTCCAAACACATCAAAGTGAACCAACTCTAATGGCCCTTTAGCTCTAAACTTTAACTCCTCATATGATAGTTGATGTGCTTTGTTGTACTGACATCCTGCACATACTATATCTACTCTTACATCAAGTTGAGGCAGACCCTTAAGCATTGCCTTGTTCATCATCACTTTTAGCTTATGATAACTTACATGTCCCAATCGTGAATGCTACAAATCTACTATTTCATTCTTTTGAGTCTTGTCTACATAAACTGACTCTGCTGATAGTACATAGACCGACTCTAGTTGTCATCCTTCCATTGTTGGTGTTCCCATGATTTTTAAATCTTGGTACACCTTAACATCTTATGGACCAAACAAGACATAATGCCTAGAAGATGTTAACTGTGATACTGACAATAGATTCTTTTTCATGCCAAGGACATAATAGACATCTTGAAGTGTTACTTTATTAGGACTATAACGAGGTGCAAGGACTGTGTTACCGATGTGAGCTATAGGCAATCTTGAATTGTTAGTTGTCACTACCACGTGACCTCCTTTGTACTTAGTCCCATCTTGTAGCTTTTTTTCGTCACCAGTCATATGATTCAAACATCCTGAGTCAATGATCCAATCATTTTCATAGTCAATCCGTCCAGGCATTATCACTGAGAGTGATAGGTCTTCTTCCTCTATAGCGACAGACGATTCAACATCCCACTTATCTTCACTTTTTCTTTCTGAGTTTGATGTGGTAGCATTACCCTCTGCAGACGTTTTCTTGGACCAACAATCTTTTGCCATGTGTTCTATTTTTCCACAATTGTAGCATTTTCCTTCAAAATTTTTCTTTTGGTTAGACTAACTACCATTGTTGCGAGTCCTTCATACTCCCCCTATATGTGAGCTACCTTCTTGGTGATGACTCTTTATCTTATCATCATATCTTTTAAATCCTCCACCAGCATGTTGTTTAAATCGACATTTTTTTTTGTCGATGTAGAGTGCTTCTTCATCGCCTTTTAAAGAGACCTTACTCATTTGTTTAGCAATCGCCTCTTGATCAGCAAACAAAATTTTAAATTCAATAAAAGATAGTTGGGTTGGACAGCCTTGTACAGCAATAACAAAACTTCTATACTCAGGCCTCAAACCATGGATGATAATTCTTTTCATCCTAGTCTCAGCAATAGTAGCGGCAGAATCTAACTCAAATATTTCACAGCACAAGGACTTTACCTTTGTGAAGTATTGGTTGATCGTTATGTTGCGTTGTGCAATTGACAACAATTCATTCTCTAAAAACTATAGTCGCATGTTATTTTTCTTTGAAAAGAGTGATGCAAAAGTGTCTCATGCTTCATTTAGCGTCTTGGCCTTCTTTATGTGCTCTAACATTTCTTCTTCAACTGTGGTCTTAATGGTGAACATAGCCTTACCAGATTTTACCTTTCACTTCTTTAAAGTGGTTTCGTCTATTGGCTGCTTCACTTCATTCCCGCCAACGACCTCCCAAAGATCTTGGCCTTGAAGGTAAGACTCTATCAACGTCGCCCATATATTGTAATTTTGGTTGTTGAGCTTCTTGATTACTCCAACGACTTGAATGTCACCCATCGTGTTGGCAGTACCTCAGTAATACCAAACAAGTTTTGTCAACAAACTTGTAGAATCACAGACTACTCACGACACACAGAAGCTCACTCACTCACAATTTCTAGAAGCTCTTTCTGATGTGGAAGATCAGTCAAAGTTGCAACCACAAAGCATACTCAAAATTCTTAGAAATCCTACAACTTGAGCAGTCTCGGACAGTCCCGCTCTGATACCAATTGTTGAGAATAATGGAACACAAATGAAACACTTTTATTAATACAACAAACCCAAAACTTACAATACAAATTTTAGAAACTCTCACTCTTTCTCACTTACAACACAACACTCACAACTCAACACTTACACACTTTTTTTTTAGCTTATTATTTGCTCAACTCTCTAACACACTAAACTCTCAACAATTGATCAAATACTTGATCAAATACTTGATCAACTCTTTATTCTTCTTGCTTGCTTGCAAAACTAAATGAGGGGGGGGGGGGGGGTATTTATACGTAGTTTCAACAAACCAAAATCACACAAATAAAATAATATAAAAATTTATTAACTACACAACTTTATAATACTTATCTCCTTAATTATTAATTTTAAAATTTCTTACCTAATCTAAAAATTTTAAGAATTGAGCTTGTAAATATTTAAGCTTAATTTTAGGCTTAATGTTGTAATTAACTTTATTTGGTATTGTAATTTTAACAGAGACAACAATACTTCCATACTAGTAGCAGCCATCAAATACTAACATATTCTATTTCTTTGTAAATTTATAGTCTCGGAGATTGCATATGTGAAGGTTTTATTAATTTGGACGAGGTGGAAGTGTGGCTCGAGAAAGTTAGATGACCAATTACTTGGATATTCCGTCTGAAATTCGTCAAATACCTTACAGTTTCTTTGGCATAATTAAGCTAGGGGAGGATAGAGGGCAGAGAGAGACAAGTTTAGATGGAATTTGCCTTTCTCTCTCTCTCGTACACATACACAGAGAATGGAAGGTGAGAAGCTGAGAACGCGAGCACTGCTCTGCATCTGCTTGTATGGAATTACCTTGTTTTACGGGTAGCATCATCACATGGACAGTGTAAGAAAACAAAAGGAGAAAGCATCCATTTTTGGTGAAAAAAACAAATGCTTCAGCATGTGAAAAACAATTTTGTACAGCATTATATGGACGCGTTGCCGCCTAATGACCATGCACAAACTGTTTGCTCTCACTGTCACAGTCACAAAGAAAAGAATCTTTTATATTCATGACAACACGAGACAAATCAAGAGAAACAAAATGTAGTAATAAATATGCCCAAATTAAAACTGCCACTATCTATCCCGTGATATGCAACAAAACATACACAACCCATAACCTTATCTTTCACAAATTCACCATATTTAACCCCTGCATCTACCTAAATTCTCTGATATCCAATATCCAGTATCCATGGCTACTATTATCACCAGCTTATCAGCTGCTTTATTCACAGGCTTCTTCTTTCTAAATCTGCATTTCCTATGTTCAACTAGTGAGCCCGTGATCTCAGCTTCTCCGGCTGTTTTGCCATATGTGACAGCACCCAATATTTCATCCTTTTTCCCTTCTCCGAGTTCTGCAGCTTCTCCAAATTCAGAGGCATTTGCACCGGAACCCAGATCAGGCGAGTTTATTGGGAAGAGGTCTTCCAGTTCAGCTAAGTTTGATGGTGGCGCTGTCGTACTTGGTGTGAAAATCTCTCTTCTGTTTGTTATGAGTTTTATCTTTATTTAATTGAGCGCTCAGTTGTATCGTGTGTACCAATAAATACTGTTTGAAGAGCATGTAATCTGCAATTTGCAAGGCAACCCCTATTCCCTTCATTTCATTTGAGTCGATGCCTTGATTGGCTTTTGTGTTCTTACTGATTAGTGCCCATGGATGCAATGTTTTGTGCGGTTCCAAATTTCAGACTATCCCAAGGTCAAGAATGTCATTTTCTTTTCTTTTTTTTTTTTCTCTCTTAATGAAGTCAGAAATATTATTATGAAGCACGGGATTTGATGGACAAATTTAAACCAATTGTCAAACGAAGTACGATCAACTGAAGCTGTAAAAATCTGGCCATAATCGAAACGCAGGCTGGCTGGCTATAAAACCATCTGTCTCTGTACCATTCTTTTGTCGGAGAGTTAGGTCGTTCCCCGGTACAATGGCTTCCTCGGCAGCCATTGAACCTTCAAGACTAGCCACCGCGCTTCATCAGATAAGGCCAGAATTGCATTAAATCAGCTTTTGCCATGCTTTTACAATTGCCATTAAGGCTCCCCTGCTATCACTGTCCAACCGGCCTTTAGCCGAGGTCTTGCCGGTGAGTTGCCACTGACGTCTACAGTTGACAAGTCCATAGACCCAATCGCCACTCTTCTCTATCGCAGGATTAGCAACCACTGACCATTTCAGGCAATGTGGGATACTTTTCTAGTGGCACCAAATTCCAGTTGGTCATCTATGCATATTGGGATTTGCTTAGTGTTAGGTTTATCTCGGTCTTGTTTTTGGTAACTGTTTTGTATATTGTATTAGTTGTATGTTATAACATTTGTATTTTTTCCCTCCTCCTATACGAGGCTTGTTTCTTTTGCTCTCAGGCTATTCGAGTTGTATTTTTCTTTTCTTCAAAGTTTCTCTAATTGAAAATATTATTATTTATGTAAAGTGTTGGAGTTGGGCACTTGTCAGTATATAAGTAAAATTTTAGGTCCCGTTAATTTATTTGATAATTTTATCAAAAGTCCTTAATATTGTATCTTAACTGTGTTTCTTTAATAAAATTCAATTTATTTTTTAAAAAAACGTCAAGATGTAAAAATAGCATAAAGTTAACAGACCAATTTTTAAATGTAATTTATTTTTATTTTACTATAGAAGCATATATTGTCTATAATCACTTAGATAATCATATTCGTTATTGAAAGCAATCGAATTTATTGATTACAATAACAATACATGTAATATCTAATGCTTTAAATTTATCTCGGTGCAAATATAAAGATAAAAGCTTACACATAAGAGAAAATATTGTTGATAGTACGAAATTTTCATCATTATTGTTACGGAGAATTTTATATTTTGAAATGAAGTTATTAATAAAAGTAACATAGTAAGATTCAAAACATATTTCTAAAACAAAAGGTTAAGTGATCTTCTTAGATTTAAATAGGAATGACATGCTTTTATTAATGTAATATCATTGATTAAAAATGTTAGTAGAATTATTGATATAAAATCAAAAAAATTATTAGAACGTTACACGAAATAATTATATTAAAGTATGCTCGAACTTATTTTTTTTATTAGAAGAAAAACAAACAACCCCCATATTAGGAGAATCATTTCAATCAAAGATCATTATTCTTATTAAAGACGGAGAATTCTATTCTCATGCAACACATAAGAGGAACAATTTACCTTTACATATGAGGAAAACTAATGGAGAATAAATGGAGAAAATATTGTAATTTTTTGGGTTTCGAGATAATATAGGAATGAGTTATGATCCCCCAAACTATATTTGGAGCAGGTATGGGATGAATTATCACCCTCGAACAGTCCCCGAAATCTCTAATTAAAAAGTTACTTATTTTAATTAAAGTATATTATTATAACTTTAAAATATATATATATTTAAAATATAAATAAATAAATTTACATATGAAATATCCACGAGAACTTTATTCTCATTCGGAGGATCCCTATCCTCAAACTCAACTATTTAATTTGAATATGAGACAAATATTTCAACCATTTAAATATAGAGATGAGAATTATCATCTCATCTCCCCCTGTTACCAGCCCTAACCACCATTATTTCTAATATTTTTGCCATCTACAATAAATAACCCTTTCAAATTTTAACTATCTATCAACAATATAGTCTAACAAAATACAACACCACAAAAAAAATGTAACAATTTAGTCTTAAGTCACCATACATAGAGACGGATCTGTTTATCTCTAACTAGGAGATAGGGATGGGCAGTATTCCCAAACCGACTTGTCTTGACTTGACCTATTCTGAAATTTTGGGTCGAGATGGGAACGAGAATGTATTTTTTATATAATACTTTTAAAATGGCATCGTTTCATAAGGGTTGAAATGTGCCATTTTTCTTAAGGAAAAAAATGAAATGAAACTGTGCCATTTCTTAATGAAAAAAATTAAAAAATTGAAATCGGGAAATACAAGCCAGAAGAGGATCTCCAAATTTTAGTTCTCGTCCATCTTCTCAATCTCAGGCCGATTTCTCAACAACTCAGTGCGACAATGCCCCTACCCATGCCAGGCAGATGCCACTGACCTACCCTTTGGCCAAACTCCCCCCTACAGCCTTGCTTTAGGTCTTGGTCTCGATCTTTGGACGATTGTCGTCGACCGCCGTGACTCCTCCGAAAGTAGAGAATAAGCCGCTGACAGCTGACCACCGTGAAGCATTCGAAGGCTGAACTATCAAAGTCGCCGCCTTTCGTCGCCTTCTCACTGTGTATGTGTGGTTTATTTGTCAAATTTGTAAAATTAGTTTTTTTATATATTTTTCCTGATAATTTTTTTTGGAAAGTGTTTAATGATAATCTTAAACCATTAAACATTATAGTATTTCTATATATATTTTTTGGTTAGATACTTAGATTCATGTATGTAATTTTTTTCTCATTGTTGAATATGTTAATTTTGAATTTTGACGAATTAAAAAGTATGTAAAACTTTGATCTAGAACTGTGGGTGTGTGTTATAGGTGTCATTTAGTCCAAACATTAGGCCTAGGTTTTAGTAATTTACTAATTTTATTAAAGCTAAATGGTGGGCAAAACTCAAAATTAACTTATATTTAATAGACACCAAGCTTGCAACAGTTTTACTGAACATGCAAAGCTTTATATATAATTAACAGTAAAGTTATTACTACTCTAAACTAAGTTGAAGCATAAACAATCACACATATAGGCAAACTTGAATTATGTTTGTAGTTTTCAATGTTCCTATTATCTTTTGTAAATTTTTAATTATTTTCTCGTTAATTTACTTGCTGAGGTTGTAGCTAGAGTCTTGATCTGCTCAGCATGTAAAAGCGAATAAGATCACTAAGAAAACACTAGAGAGCATATTAAAATTTAAATTTTTTTTCTTCATTAACATTTGGAACGAAGACAAATTTGAAAATAATTCATAAGGTAAAGAAAGGGGTAATAAGAAATAATAGACAATTTTAAACAACATAATAATTACTAACTTAAATATTAGTAATGACTTATCACTTGATTGCAACACTCACACACACACACAAAGCACTTTACTATTATTTTTTATTTATTTTAATTATATTTCATCAATTTTAAAATATATTTCATCAATTATATTTCATCGGTTTTGCTATATTGTGATTATTTGTGGTCATCCAGATCCTTTGAGATTCTTATGCATGATATTCATAAATATGCATTATTTGTAAATAATGGACTCAGATTCAAGTTCAGCTAGTAATAATTTTGTGGACTTACATTCTCAATCAAATTCTGAGGATGATCATGAGAGAGATATAGGTAAGGAAAAAAAAAAGCTTCATTTCTACCATACTCTAATGAAAAAAAGAGAAAGTTTGTGCTACAAGCATCGGCACAAAGATCACAAGCATGGTTGCATTTTAAAAAAAGTAAAACGTTAACAGACAAAACACAGTGTAATCATTGTGGTAAGTTGATTAGTTATCATTCAATGCTTCAGAAACTAGTGGTGGAGGTTGAATACCGAGAGATATCTGATTTTGTCACATATAGCTAGAGATGTACTTACTATACTTGTATCTACTATAGCCTCTGAGTTAATTTTCAGTACCAGAGGTTGTATTTTTAATTCATTTTGGAGTTTGTTAACTCCAAAGGTAGTTAAGGGCTTGATATATGGATAAAATTGGATACAATCTTTGCTTTTGGTGGATAAAGCGAAGCAAGAAGAAGGATTACTTGTAGATGTTGAATATTATGACTAATTGAAAACAGGTAAAACAATGTGAATTACTATAATAAAATTCAAATATTTATACTTATATGCATACATTTTTACTTATTTTTTCTTTTTTGCGTAAAGTTTGCTCATTTGTCTATACAAGAGCATCCATAGGCATCGACACTACATCAGCAATAATTATATTATTCATATTTACTTCGTTGGTAATAAATCAAATTTCAATAATTCAGATTTTTTAATTTTTATTCATATGTTCCATTAGCATAATAATGTGTTAATTTTTTTATGCATCCTTACAGGTTGTCAAATGCCAACCATTTCCTTTGCCGACGATTGGTGCTTAATAAATTATTAAATTTTGGACTTAATCTTTGATTTGATTTGTATTGCTTTCTGGAATGTTATTAATTGTTATGTTGTATTGTAGTTGGTTATGATATGTGGATGTGAATGTTGATGTGATTATTTTATTATTATTTGTTGGAGAAGTGTGATTTGGAGTTAGTTTAATGGTTAGACGATGGAATTAAATATTTAGAATTATATTGAAGTGTTACAAACCTACAATATTTAGCAACTTATTATAATTCAATCAATGTGGTTACTGTGGTGCTATATGGGTATTTGATAGGGTTATTTACTTGTATAAGAAGGATGTTGTAAGTTTAAATTCGTAGTCGGTTGTATCCTTCCTGTGTGAGGGCTTTGGTTTCATTGTAAAATAACCCTTCTAATTGAGGCAGTTATCCGCTATATGAGGCAAATATCCTCTTTTATGAGATTAAATTCCTCTTGCGTAAGGATAGTTTATCTTTCTTTCGGAAGGTAGTTTTGTCCCCCTTTCAAAGGTAAGTAATGTTGGTATTTCTACTTACGTGCCATCCTTTTTTTTTTATGTATGAATATTTATTTTATATTTATACTATTATCATTTCATTAAATCACTAATTATATTTTATATATAGTCAGATGTTTGTAAGGTTTCAGACATTGCTTAATTTGAAAGAGTTCAGATTTGATTTAAAAGAGTTTAGATAAATGCTAAGTATTAGCAACGTTGAGAGTTATAAATGCTAATAGTGAGCACTGATAAAAGTTACTAGGTTATAAGAGTTGGTGAAATCTAAAGAGTTATAGCCTTGTCTAAAACGGGACAAAGACTTGAGAATATACTAGTAATGACATAGTTGCAAATGATGCTAGAAAATATCGTTATGCAAGTATGTTCTCAAACACTATATTTCTGATCTATCTTTACTGGTGCAGGTTTGTTAGTGAAGACCTTATTATATATAGATCAGTGTATGTCTATATCTAGATGGTCCAGATGGTTAATCTTAGCAGACTTTGAGTTTAGTGGAAGCTCATATAGAGATATAAGTATTCAGTTAAGACTAAAAACTAAACAGACTCACGAGGATCTCCAATAAACATCCCATATAGCCATCAATGGAGGGTCTTCTCGAGTTGAGAAGTATTCGTGGTCCATTGACCTGAGCGTCATCCTAGGATTGTGAGTGATCCACCATACTTTGGTTCTACACATATTAAAAAACTTTCATAGTCTGATCGCTGGGTGTCGCTAGGTATGGTCCAATGCTCATGGAGTTTAGTATGCATAGATATGGGATCCATCAGCTCATTTGGGTGAGTAATATATCCTAATACTTCAAGATCGTGTTTCAGAAAGTCTTATGGCCATAAGCAATCATACCCAAGAAAAAGAGTTTTATCTTAGGGATAAATAATATCGCAAAAGTGTTTGCGAATATTATTTATTGAAATACAAATATAGAAATAAATTTATGGTTTAGCGTATAGAGACTTGATGGTGTTGATCTATATCTCCGCTCCTCTATGATATATATGATGGAAGGATTATATGAATATATTATAACCTCAACTTGTATGGTCTAACGCGTTATTTTGTAACATGTGTGTGAGATATTATTCACAGACGTATGGACAAGTTCCATATGAAAAATTGGGTGTGGACTAAGAGAGTCTCACAATATGAAGTGTACTCATTGTGCATTAGGGCAGCATATTGGATCAAATAGTTCGGTCAAAGAAATTCCAACAAACTAAAAATATATTTCAGGGGTTCCTCATGATGTGTATTTGTCAAGACTTAAATATTAAGTACATCACATAATTGATTGACAAGAGTTGTTAACCAATAGAATGTTGACAAATGGAGCAATGTTTACTTTGAAATTATTGATTTACTTTGCTAGTAAAAATAAGTGAGGTAAAAGTAAATTTTCAAAAATAATTTTTGAATCATTAATGTAAAATTTATTTATTATTATTATTACAAAGGGATACACATCAATTATGATAATGGTATCATTTATCTAATGAGGGGCCTTGATGTTGGCCATTAATTACTTAAAATAATTAAAGATATTCCAATATTAGGTAAAAGAATATTTGGTGACCATTAATAATATATATTTGATAAGATAATGCAATGAAATGGCCAACAATATTTATTAGTAGGTCATGAAATGCATTGTTTAATGGAACTAAAATTGAATTAATTGAATTCATTCATATGATGCATTCGGTCATTTTAAGTGAAGAGAGAAAAGAAATAAGTTTTGGGTAAGTTTTCGAATTTCTTGCAAAGCGTTGTGAGGGAAAAAGGAACATTCAACTCTTTCTCATTATTCACAAGATACATATACCATATAAATCAAAGTGTTTTAAGAGTTAAAATATTTTGTTGCTAGAAACTTGTGGTTGCTATTCTAACTTCACAATCCCATCGGTTTGTAGTTGTGAACTATAATTGTGCAACAGTATAGTTTAAGGTGAGCTCAAAACTCAGAGATTGGAGTTCTTGAAGAATTGAAAAGCTACCTTCAATTCCGGTAGGTTTATTTACTTGCAGTTTATTTAAATGAAATATATGAACATATATGAGATATATGTGTTTGATTATGCTATATTGTTTATATATTGTATGAAATACTTCCGCTGCGTGTATAAAATTTTAAAATTATATGTATACTCTACACATCACACACCCACTTATCAAATAGTATCAGAGCATGTTAATTTGATGTGTGATGTTTAATGTTGTGTGGATAAAGTGTATTTAAGATCAATAGTAAGAGTTGCATGAGATACAACTGATAAGAGTTGTCTACCTTTTGGGTTTACAAAGGCCTAGATCGCTAAAGTGTGCGGTTGGAGTAAAATGACGATGGGGTCTACTTCTCACTGTATAGTTTAAAGAATCTAAAACTATCATTTTTTTATTTGAGAGATTAAATGGATTATGTAAAATAGTGGGAGGGCTTTTTAGATTAAAAATGTATAACTGCTATACCCATAATCTAACATGTTATTTATTAGAGATTGAAATATTCCGTTAACATCTTTTTTTTATCTTGTGAAGTTCAAATGGTTTCAAGTAACCCACTAGTTTGTATCCTTGATACGCACCAACTCAAAAGTGCAGAAAATTATGATGTCTGGCTTATGAATTTCAAAATAGTTATGGATTCTAAGAAGCTTGGATATATAATTAATCAACGCCTGCCCCGAGCTAGTTTTGATGATACTTCTCTGAAAGAAAAGAAGATATATTAAAAATGGTTGGATGACAATTTGAAAGTCAAATCATTCATCCTCGACTTAATGTCCACAAAGCTCTAAAGGGATCATATCCACATAGACAATATTAGGAGCATAATGCTACCTGAAAAAGTTATTTGGCGACTAGCCTCAAGTTAAATATACAAGGTTGCCAAATCTTTCTTTTAAATTAGACTACTCGAGGGCAGTCTAGTGAATCCTCATATCCTCAAAATCATATCTCATATTGAGAGGTTGAAAACCATGGATATCTCATTGAGCAATACATTAGGGAACAATTTGATTCTTCAATCACTTTCAATGTCATTTGTATAGTTTATTATGAACTTTAATATGCAAGGATTGACTCCTATTTATGCGGATCTGTATAACATGCTAAAAATAGCTCAAGATGACATAAACAATAGAGGTATGACCCTTTATATCTAGAGTGTTTCATCTTCTACCCCAAAGACTTCTAAGAAGTTCAGAAAGAAGAATAAAAAAAAATGTAAAGCATGCACCCAAAATGGGTTCCCAAAAGCAACACATGTTCAAGCCCCAACATAAGAATAAAGCAAAAGGTAAAATATTTCCATTGCAACGAGGATGGGCACTGGAAGCAGAATTGCCCAAAATATATTGCCATGATTAAGAAGACCCCCTCAGGTATGTACTTGCCTATCATTGATATTTCTTTAAAATTTGATGCTAGTACTAGCTGGATATTAGATATTGCTTGTTCTTTTTATATTTGCAATGTGTTGCAGGGTCTGAAGAAAGTTAGACTGTTATAGCCTAGAAAAGTATAGCTTCGTGTTAGAAATAGAGATTTCCTACAGGTCGAGATTATTAGACGTTTTAATTTACTTCTTTAATGTAATAAAATTGTTGTATTGAATAATTATTATTATGTACCAAACATTATTTAACAAATTATTTTCATTCCTGTATTGGACAGTAAGGGATATCATATCTATGTTCGAAATTATTCCTTATATTTATATGATTTGGATAATATTTTAGTAGCTGAATATCAGTTAATTAATGACCATTATATATTAAATACAATAGAAAATGTCATGAATATACAGGTGAATGCTAATAAAAACTCGAGAACATTAAATGATACAGAATTGTGGTATATGAGATCAGGTCATATATACGTGAGACGCTTAACCCATCTGGTCAAGAATGGTCGGATACTTGATCTGACTATAAAACGTTATCCTGTTTATAAATCTTGTATTCAAGAAAAAATGACCAAAGCTTTATTGACTGGTGTTGGACACCATGCCACTAATTTATTAGAATTGTACATAGTGATGTATGTGGTCCAATGAATCACACTATAATGGGAGAGTTTTAATACTTTGTTATCTTTATCGATGATCTATCAAGATTTGGATATGTGTTTCTGATAAAACACAAGTCAAAAATATTTGAAAGATTCAAAGACTTTCGACTTGAAGTAGAGAAACAAACCGAAAAGTATATCAAGTGCCTTCGATCAGATCAAAGCGGTAAATACATAAGCAGTAAATTTTTGAATTATTTAAAAGAGAATAGGATTCTCGCTCAATTGAAGGTACTCCACAACACAATGGTGTTTCAAAGATGAGGAATCGAACTTTATTAAATATAGTTCGATCGATGATGAGTTTCACCGATCTCTTTAAATTTCTATAGGATTATGCTTTAGAAACTGCTGCTCATATATTGAATAAAGTTCCATTGAAAGTTGTTCCATTTATTTCATATGAGATATAGACAGGAAGAAAATTGATTCTTAAGTACATTAAGATTTGGGGCTGTCCTATTTACGTAAAAGTTATGCAACAGGATAAACTTACACCCAAATGATATAAGTACAGGTTCATTGGGTATCCTAAGAATTCAATGAGATACCAATGCTATGACCAGAGGAACGAAACGTGTTTGTTTCTCGTTATGCCACTTTTCTAGAGAAAGAGTTTCTTACAAATTATAAAGATTATTGAAAGATTGAACTAGATGAAGTCAATCAGGATTAAAATGAACCAATGATGGAACCTTAAGCTCAATCAAGTGGAATACCTTTGACACACCCTCTATATAGGTCAGAAAGGATATTGAGGCCACATGAAAGGTATGGTTCAATACCTGAAAGTGCTCTTAATGTTTTCTTTGTTTAAGAAAAAGATCTTATGACTTATAAAGAGACGATGTTAGACATCGATTTGGAAAAAGGGTAAGAGGCCATGAAATCTAAAATTGACTCAATGTATCAAAATCAAGTTTAGGACTTGGTTGAGTTTCCTGAAGGAATTGTCCCTATCGGTTGTAAATGGATTTACAAACGGAAGCGTGGGCTCGATGAAAAAGTAGAGACTTTTAACGTCCGTCTAGTTGCAAAATGTTATACTCAGCGATCTGGGATCGATTATGAGGAAACCTTCTCAACATTAGCAATGTTTAGGTCAATTCAAATTTTGTTGGCAATTGCTGCATATTATGATTATAAAATTTGGCAAACGGATGTAAAATAATGTTACTAAATGGATATCTTAAAGAAGAGATCTATATAGAACAACCTGAAGGTTTTACATCCAACCAAACTTCTGGTCTAGTATACAAACTGAATAAGTCTATTTATGAACTTAAGAAAGAATCCTAAAGTTGGAATCTTCATTTTGATGAGGTAATTAAAGGATTTGGTTTCATTAAGAACGAAGAAGAATTATGTGTGTATAAAAAAAGCAATGAGAGCATGGTAGTCTTTTTGGTTCTCTATGTGGATGACATACTCATTATTAAAAACAATGTTGGTATGTTATAGTCAATTAAAAGATATCTTAGTAAGAATTTCTCCATGAAATATTTGGGAGAGGCTTCCTATATATTGAGTATAAAACTTTATAGAGATAGGGTTAGGAGGCTTATAAGACTCTCTCAATCATCGTACATAAATAATGTCTTAGAAATGTATAATTTTAGTAACTGTAAGATAGTTAATATACCTTTTAGACATGACATTCATCTTTTGAGGAAGATGTATCCTCAGAGTAAAGATGAAAATGTTAGAATGTCTAATATACCATATACAGTAGCTATAGAAAGCTTGATGTATGCCATAATATGTACACGACCTGATATCTGTATAACTGTAAGTGTTATAAGTCGTTATCAGTCTAATCTAGGCGAAGGGCATTGGATGGCTTTGTGATAAGGGCAAATTTGTCATATATTTTCTCATGTTTTTATTATTGATATTTTATGATTTTATGAGAATAGATGGCTATTTATGTGCATTATTGTTATTTATAGGGACTTGAACGAAATTTAAAGAAAGAACGCAAAAGGAGCGAAAACAGGGACTAAAATGCAAAGTTTTCAAATTATGAGTCCAGCGCCCCCGCGCCACAAGTATTTTCGCCCCAGCGTTGTAATAGTGATCGAAATTAGAAAAATGACCTGTTTAAGTCGCGTCTGGCGCTCCAGCGTCGAATAGTCACCGCGCCAGCGACGCTCCATAGCCCCAGCGATATCAACATACCGCGCCAGCGGTGAAGCCGTTTTCATGCAGCGCCCCAGCGCCAATATACCACCGCTCCAGCGGTAATAGCTTTTTCACGCGTCGCCCCAGCGACAACTTCATAGTGCGCCAGCGGTAGTGCGAGTCCTAGTCCGACGAGAATTGAGATTTTCAAGCTCATATCAATCCCTATATAAAAGCCACTCGTTTCCAGCCTTCAAGAAGGAATCCAAGACGACCCAAGAGCACCAAGAATACAGAGAACGAGTCTTGGAGAGCAATAGGAGCTTAATTGAAGCAACTTTGGAGAGAGATACAAGACGTTCTTCGGCGTCAAGAGTTCCTAGGCAGCGCAATTAAGAGCAATTCGACGTCTATATCAGTTTGCTAATAATTGTATCATGATTTATAATTATTTTTACTGCTGTTCTCTTGTAGCCATGAGCTAACTTATTTTCTAGGGTTAATATTTGAACTCAATATGTGTGCTTAATTGCCATATCTTTCAAATATTTAATAAACTTAGTCATTTATTATTTAAATTACTTGTGTTTAATGCTTCAATATATCTGACCAATATATGGTGAATGAATTAGTAATATTTTGATAAACTCGGAAGAGGAATCAATATATTTAGACCTAGGTAATTTGATATATGATTGTAGAGTAACATTCAATGTTGCATATGCAAGTTTCAACTTAGGATAGGAATATACCTAATTGGCATGTATGATCAATAAGACCTAGTCTTAATGAATCTTAATTTATTACAAGTACCATAGGAATATAGGTATTTGGTAAATTAGGGTATACTTGCATGACCTTGGAAGAGGCTTGTGAATACATTAGTGTCTTGATCAATAATAAAGACTAAGTGAGTTAAATATTAGAGGATTAATCATTAGAAACATATTGAGGGATAATATTAATCCTAGGTTTTCTCTACATTGCTATCTTCCTATTCTCATTGCATTGTGTTTTTGCTCTTATATTTTTCACATTCATTCTTGAATTTTTATTTTTCTGAATAATTATTAGGAAGACATAATTTTAGTAATTGGTTAATAAGAAGAAATTATCCCTGTGGGTTCGACATCCGACTTATTTAGTCTCTTTATTACTTGCATACGATAGTGTATACTTGCACTCAATTTATGATATAGAAATATCGCATCACTTTGAAACATGTCCTGAAATATCTTAAGGGTACCAAGGACAAGTTTTTTTTTTTAATATAGAGAACTGACTTATAAATGAGAGGATACACAGATTCAGATTTCTAGTCTAATCTGGATGATAGAAAGTCTATATCTAGATATGTGTTTATTCTCAATAGTGCAGCAGTCAGTTGAAAAAGTAACAAATAGTCATCCACAGCTGATTCCACAATAGAGGCGAAATATATTGTAGCCTTAGAAGCAACAAAAGAAACAATGTGGATACGCAAATTTGTCATTGAACTTGGAATAATTTCAAGTTCAATGGATCTTATACCATTGTTTTGCAACAATAATGGAGCCATTGCACAAGCCAAAGAGTTGAGAGCTCACAAAAAGTCTAAGTATATGGAAAAGAAATACCATATCATTAGAGAAATCTTGGCTAGAAGAGATGTAATAGTTTGTAGAGTAGACTCTATGAATAATGTGGCAGATCCACTTATCAAGGCCTTAACTCTAAAAATATTTGAAAGATATGTGGAGTCAATAGGCATTAAATACCATTATGAATAACACTAGAGCAAGTGACAGTTGTTGAGATTTGTGCTTGCGTACCATCCCTTTTTATGTATGAATATTTGTTTTATATTTATACTATTATCATTTCATTAATTTGCTAATTATATTTTATATATGGTAAGATGTTTGTAACGTTTTAGACATTGTATGATATGAAAGAGTTTAGATCTAATCTAAAAGAGTTTAGATTAGTGCTATGTATTAGCAACGCTGAGAGTTATACTACTAAGAGTTAGCACTGAAAAGAGTTACCAGGTTATAAGAGTTTGCGAAATCTAAAGAGTTGGAGCCTGATCTGAAATGGGATAAAGACCTGAGAATATATTAGTAAAGACATAGTTGTAAAGAGTTACAAATGATACTAGAAAATATCATTATGCAAGTATGTTCTCAAATACTATGTTCTTGATCTATCTTTGCTGATGCTGGTTTGTCAATGAAGACAATATTATATATAGATCAGTGTATGTCTATATCTAAATGGTCCAGATGGTTAGTCTTAGTAGATCTTGAGTTTAGTGGAAGCTCATATAGAGATACAGGTATTCAATTGACACTAATACTGAATAGACTCACGAAGACCTCCAATAAATATCCCATATAGCCATCAATTTAGGATCTTCTCGAGTTGAGTAGTATTCATGGTCCTTTGACCTAAACGCTACGGTGGGCTTGTGAGTGATCCACCATACTTTGGTTCTACATATGTTAGAAACTGTTCATAGTCTGACTGTTGGGTGTTGCTAGGTATGGTCTGATGCTCATGAAACCCGGTGTGCTTAGATATAGGATCCATCAGCTCATTTGAGTGTTGAATTATACAAATCTAGAGATAAGTTTATGGTCAAGCATATGGAGACTTGACGGTATTGATCCATATCTCCGCTCTTTTAGGATATATATGATGGAGGGATTATACGAATATGTTATAACCTCAACTTGTATGGTCTAATGCGCCGTTTTAAAATATTCGTAACATGTGTGAGACTTTGTTCACGGACATATAGACAAGTTCCATATGACAAACTAAACGTGGACCTAGAGAGTCTCACAATATGAAGTGTATTCATTGTGCACCAGGGTAGCATATTGGATCAAATAGTTTGGTCCAAAAAAATTCTAGAAAACCAAAAATATATTTAAGGGGTTCCTCAGGATGTGTATTTGTCAAGACTTAAATATTAAGTACATCACATAATTGATTGACAAGAGTTGTTAACCAATAGGATGTTGACAATTGGAACAATATTGTGCATAAATTATTTATACTTAAAAATTATTGATTTACCTTACTAGTAAAAATAAGTGAGATAAAAGTAATTATTCAAAAATAGTTTTTGAATAATTAATGTAAAATTTATTATTTATTATTATTATAAATGGATAAACATCAATTATGACAATGGTATCATTTACCTAATGAGGGGCCTTGTTGTTGGCCATTTATTACTTAAAATAATTAAAGATATTCCAATATTAGGTAAAAGAATATTTGGTGGCCATTAATAAAATATATTTGATAAGATAATGCAATGAAATGGCTACCAATATTTATTGGTAAGCCATGAAATGCACTATTTAATGGAACTAAAATTGAATGAATTGAGTGAAGAGGGAAAAGAAGAAATTTTGGCTAAGTCCTTGGGATTCTTGCAAAGTGTTGTGAGAGAAAAATGACAAAAACATTCAACTCTTTCTCATCACTCACAAGAAACATATACTATATAAATCAAAGTGTTTTAAGAGTTAAAATATTTTGTTACTGAAAATTTATGGCCGCTATTCTAGCTTCACAATCCCACCGGTTTGTAGTTGTGAGCTAGAATTATGTAACAACATACTTCAAGGTGAGCTCAAGACTTAGAGATTGGAGTTCTTGAAGAATCGAAAAGCTACCTTCAATCTGGGTAGGTTTATTTACTTGCAGTTTATTTAAATAAAACATATGAATATATATGAGATATATGTGCTTGATTATGCTATATTGTGTATGTATTGTATATAATACTTTCACTGCATATATAAAATTTTAAAATTATACATACACTTTACACATTATACACCCACCTAACAGGTAATCCTTGTCTTTAGCAAAGTAGCTAATCCACCTCCTACACTGGTAGGTTTCTCCCATCTTAAACGGGAGTAGAGATCTCGATTAGGATAATCCCTTCTAGCGGGTTTAATTGTTTCTCTCCATAGGAGAGTAGTAGGTCTAAGCGAATTATAATAGATATATCTAATCCCTATGTAGTGTCCTGATAATATTTTGATTTATATTAAGAGGCCTACGATATAATATTACTGATTATACAATGATATTATATTTAATGATGTTTCAAAAAAAAAATACACACAGTACTTCTATTCCCATCGTAGGATCTAAAAGGTAATTCTTAAATCACAAACGGATTCTTAATAACGTGAATTTATTATTAGGATTTTCCCGTTATGTAGATCTTGGTTTACTGCTCATTCCTAAATTTTTGCTAAGATAACAATGCCATTAACTACAAATTTGTCATTTATAATTTTAGTCTATAATTCACGATTTTTTACATTATGCTTGTAATTTGTTTTTGACTCAACATTATACTCAAAATGTAACCGAGAATGTCTGTATTTTTCTTTTATTTTTTAAAGTCAAAGTCTAATAGCATGCTATCTTGATCCAACTTACAATAAATAACCTGCCTCTCTATTTAAGGATGTAAGACAGTGAAGTTGACTCGGAAAAGGTATGAACTAAACTAGACTACTAATTGGGAAAAGGTGTATCTTTGAAACTTATTGCACGAAAATGCAAATTATATAGGGTTAAGCCTACTTATAATAAAAAAAAATAGATCATTCAAAATGATCTTTGAATAGTTGGTGGCAAACTTTATATAAGTCATGTTATGTAATCAGAGTTCAAAGCTTAAAAGTAAAGGGTAAAATCCTTTGAGCATTGACCCACCCCTTATCTTTTAAAAAAAAATAATAATAAAAAAAAAGATTATTCACAATTTAATCAGATTTAATTAAAAATGATTACTTTATCGGATTTAATTCTAACAAGTTCAATTGTATTCATAAGTTGAGTATTTATTTTAATTCAAATTTAAATTCAAATTGCATCACCCAAGTTGTTTTTAATAAAAAAAATTAATTTTAAAACAAATATGGTAATTATGTTTAAATTTTTAATAATTAAAATGGTGAAATTTGGCAAGTAGTACAAGTTGGGAGAATGGGAAGAACCATGAACAATGAACATGTTTTATGTTCCCAAAATATTTTGAAGAATATGCCAATTAATTGTTGTGCTGAACTGGGCCGCTATCGTTTATAAAGTATAAACCACCTTACCATAATATGCCATTAGTAGCATTAGCAACGTGCCTATCCGCCCTTTCCTATAATTTCTCTTCATTTCATATGACAAAAGCAAATGCCTATTATATAGCCCATAAAAAGGTTTATTGCTGTGTAGAAGAAAGTCCATTATAATTCAAAAGAAAGATTTATTATAAAGGCATCCCAAGTTCTGACTCATCAACATTACAAAAATCTGATATCAAATAAAAATATATATTTAATATTTACCTACTGTCTTCAGTCTTAAAGGTCTCAGCATCAATAATTATCCTTTGAAAGTGTGCTAATTCATTAGAGTGCATGCATGTGGTATGTATTTATTATAATAAAATTTATGCATCTTATATATAAATTAATGCAGCGAAATTAAAAATCTAATTTTTTAGTGCAACAAACACATTTAAAATTTAAGTTTCATTATTATCATAAAATTAAAAATTGAGAATTAACTATCAAACCTTTGAAAATTATCGAACTAGAGTCCACCACAAAGTATTCTTGTTGGCATTCTAGGATCCAACTGGGATGAGATTAGATCACTAGAATAGCAGCTCCAATTTTCAGTAATGGTGTTTAACTCTTAAATACCAATTATGATTAACTCTTAATCACTTTAGTTAACTCTTAACTATTGCTTAAACACTTTAAGTTTGGGATTATTAATTAAACTCTTTAACTAATTATTTGTTTATATACAATTAATTTTGTTCTTGTTAATTTAACTCTTGAATTAACAAAAACAAACTCTTAATTACTCACTCATGGTCGGCCACCACTCAAGAGATTGAAGAAGATGAAAGACTATTCACAACACTTGAAAAAACTCTTTTTCTTACTCTCTCTAAATGGCCAAAGCAATTCACATTGAAAATGAAATTACATTTTATTTTATAGTTACATTTTCCCTCTTTAGTCAACAAAGATGGTCCCTAGTTTAATATAATTAAACTTATAGAAAATTAGACCGACTTTATCAATATCTTCAATAAATATATAACATTGAGTTTTTATAAAATAACTTGAATTTGAACTTAATAATAAAAATAAATTATATAGTAACTAGTTGGTTAAAATTAAATAAAATAAAAGAATAAAAATCAAATTTTTACAAATAATACATAGTTGTTTTTCATACTTTCAATTTCATTCTATAACCAATCTTGAGCAAACATCAAAGCTTTTAATGTCTTTGAATATATTCCGCTACGATGAGGACTTATAAATCTTTCACTTGTACTAATTGCATATTCAAATGCTATTAAAATTGATTTTGTTGTCATTTTAAATTTTTTACTCGAGACGAGAGAGCAAGTTTGATGAGAGTCTGAGAGAATAAAATTAATAACGATTGACAACTCAACTAAAAAAAAAGCCTTTAATATTAGAATCTATGTTTTTTTTGTTAACTATTTTCAATTTTTATTAATAAAATATATTTTTTTTTTCTAGTAACCTAGTTAAATACAAATTATAAAATAAAAAAATTGATAAATTATTTAACTATATACTAAAAATTATATTTAATATATTCATATAAAATGAGGCACGAGGTGGAGATAGGGCAGTGAGGCTTAATCTATCCCTGCCCCATTAATAATACAGGGAATAAATTTTCTCCATGCCCTACTTTATTTCACAAAAATCACCCCATCTCTACTTTATTCGGGGCGAGGCCCACAAGGCTCCATTCCCATGGGGCATTTTGCCATCACTAACTTGAAGTGGTCGATTGAAACAAAACAAATAATGAAACATTTTCATCTTTTTGCATGTCAAAATTGGCCTCCACCAAGTAAGGGTTACAAAGTTTTATTTTAATCAATTGTTGATTAAAAATAAGCAAAAAAGACTTTTGCTTTATTAAAGAATTTGGCCAGCCAAGTATTAGCAAAATGAAAACATGTTTTTCATTTTTTAAACAATTCCCTCTCATCTTGGTAAGTTAAGGCATGCCCCACTAAGCCATGTTTTCATGCCATCATGTTTTTCTATTTGTTTATTCAAATAATAAACAAACGAAATATGTTATTATTATAGATATAATAAGCCCAAATATATAACAATTATTTGACTTAATAAAATATATATTAATAACAATTATTAATACATTTATTCATTTAAAATATTTTTGAATAAATAAATGACTTTACTTGTCTCACAAGTAAGGTCATTTTAATAATTACAAAGTTAAATAATAAATAACTTATAATGTGCCACGTGTCATTATCTCATTGATCAACAACTATAGTTAACCCATTTATATACTTAGCTCTTAAGTTTTAATAAGTGCACATCCTGAGGGAACCTAAAACAAATATCTCAGTTTGATGGAATTTACTAAATTAAATTATTTAATCTGATACGTTGTTCCAATGCACAACAAATACATTTCATATTGCAGGACTCCCTAAGTCCACACCCGATTTGTCAAATAAAACTCTTTCATGATTCCGTGATCGATACTCCATAAACACGTTACGAATATTACAAATCAGCGCGTTAAACCATACAAGCTAAGCTTATAACATATTCGTATAATCCTTTCGTCATCTATATCCTGTAAGAGCATAGACAGATCACTAGCTCCAAATCTCTACGTGCTTATTCAGGAACTTATCTCCATATTCGTATTTCAATAAACAATATGCGCAAACACTTTTACAATATTGTTTAACCATACAAAAAACTCTTTCCCAAGGTTTTATACTTATGGCCACAAGATTTACTAAAATACAATTTCGGAGCATCAGGATATACAACTCATCTATGTAAGCTAACAAATCCTATATTTACGTACACCGAACTCTATGAGCATCAGAACATACCTAGTGACATGCAATGATCAGACCATGAAAGATCTCTGGCATCTATAAAACCAAAGTATAATGGATTATTCACAAGTCCATCTTAGCGCTCAAGTTAAAGGACTGTAAATACTACTCGACTTGAGAAGATCTACCATTGACGGCTTCATTGGATGTCTATTGGAGGTCTTCGTGAGTCTGTTCAATATCCAGTCCTAACTGAATACCTGTATACCTATACGAGCTTTCATTAAGCTTATGGTCAATTAAGAACAACCATTTGTACTATATAGATATAACATACACTGATCTATATTAAAAGGATTCACTAATAGACTCACATCGGTGAAAATAGATCAGGAACATAGTGTTTCAAAACATACTTGCATAATGACATTTTCTAGTACTTATTACAACTCTTTACAACTATGTCATTACTGGTATATTCTCAAGTCTTTGTTCTGTTATAGATAATGTTCTATCTCTTTAGATTTTGCTAATTATTATAACCTACTAACTCTTTAGCATTTATAATTCTTAGCGATATTAACTTTTAGCGCTGATCTAAACTCCTTAGACCAAATTTGAACTCCTTCAGATTATACAATTTCTTTAGTGTTACAAGCATGGCACTATATACTATAGTATTAATGATTTAATATGAAATAGTTATTGTATAAATATTAAACAATTAATATTTATACAATATTAGAATGGCACGTAAGCACACTAGCTCCAACATCCTCAATAGTTTATTCTAACTAAGGTTAATTACTAAAGCCTTTTAAGAGCAACAAGGAAGATGCACTCCAATCGAGAACTTAAACTGTCCTCATTCTTAAGGATCCTAAAGTCCCAAGATTTTTTGTACAATATTATTCTTTATAATCTTATAATGAGTCTAAAATAGAAAAGTAAAGACGTATCCTAATTTTAATAGAACTCTATAACCTAATACCAATATATATATATATATATATATATATAAAAGGCTAAACAATCAAGCAATAGATCAACTTTGGGAGCAAATTAAAATTCCTAAAACTCTATTAATGTGCACGACACCAAATCTTTCTTTATTGCCGTCATGTTTTCTTTATTTTCTCCTATAGACCCATCGCTTAAGCTTTAAAGGGGTTATCGCTGAAAATAATTTCTAGTGTGGCTTAACCCTGATTATGATTACAGGAGACTTTCAGAGCTTAGTATGTATCAAGGAAGATCATCTCAACCTATGCTTTCAAAAGAGATCTAGTTGATGTTCTTAAGAAATATAAATTTAACTCGTGAATCAAAAATCTCTCAACTTTTAAGGTCAATAGGATAATACCATCTACGGGAACATAATGGAAAGCCATGAAGGGCAATCTCCTAAAGGCAGATAAAAGCATCACCCAATCTATAACTACTTAAGACAATGAACAAAATTAACAATCATTAGAAATTTTTGACTGGATAAACCAACAACGGTCACTAGAGCTGTGAGATAACAACATAGCATACCGAGATGGGGGAACCTTTACATGGCAAACTAAATTAGAGAAAGAACTGGTGAAGGTGAGACTAGAGAGGAAGTAGCTAAAAGAATTATTGGCAGCAATGCTAAAGAAGCATGGAAGGTTAGAGAAGCAATATAAGCCTAAAAAATGGCCAACTGACAAGTCAACTTACCAAATATGAGGGAACCTCTCCTACTAATTAGGAATAGAATATTTCCTACTTGGTCCACTTGAGAGCAAAAAAGCAGACCTTATTGCAGGAGGTCACACTGAGAACACAATAACTAAACACCTACATACTCGAGGTTTAGAACTTGATGTGAATAAGAAATTAGGATGAGAACAAGTTAATCTAAGAAGACTTAGACCTTATCTAACAGAGGGAATCAACGAAGATTTAAATTGCAGCATACCAATAAAAGGTCACCTGGTACTACAACAAGAAGATTCGAGCACGAGGGGTTGTAGAAGGGAACTTGGTCATGAGAGAAATATTATTGAATACCAAGAACTCGCTCGAGAAAGTCTGTGGCCTTAATTAAGGTCATAATAATTTGTTCGGAGAAAGTCAGAGCATGAACATAAGAAATCGAGCATACAGAGACAAATAGTAAGAAAATCACGAAATGTCAAGCTCCTAAAAAATATTATCCCTAAATTTATAAACTATTACTTCTCTTTTGTAATCTCATATGTTTACATTTATTGTTACAATGAACACTTATAGTGCTTGAGTTTTTATGCATTTAAAAATTACAATTCTCTTTTAGAATCTTCAATATTATAATTCAATGTTTGTCGAAAAAATAATGCTTAACTACTTTACCTCGATAATGACCAATAATATATTGGTAACCTTCCAGTGAATGACAAATATGAGAACCCCAACAACGACCAGTATTGTTTGAGGAACCTTCGAGTAAACGACAAATATGAGATCCTCAATAATAACTAGCATTGTCCTGGGAATCTTCGGTGAACTACAAATATGAGAGCCACGATAATGAGCAATATTGATTTGGGAACCTTCGGGTAAACGACAAATATGTGAGCCCTGATAACGACTAGCATTGATATGAGGACTTTCAGGTGAGCGATAATATGAAAATCTTGAGAAAAACTAGCATTGACCTAGAAATCATTGGGTGAATGACAAAGTTAAATCTCTGAAAATAACCAATGTACTTTGAGACTTGAAAAAAATCGGATATTAAACAAACTACTACAAAAAGTATGCTGAGAATAACTAACTTTCATAATCGAGAACTTGGAAGAATAAGTCGTTATAGTATACAACTCGCCAAGACATGTCACCAATAGGTAAATAGACCTACCCCCAATAAAAGGATATTTTTGCCGAAAAGATGTACCATTTACTCTCCTCAAGTTAGATAAACCCTAAGAAATATTTGGACCTTATAATTGTCCATTACCAAGCACGCTTAAATAAAGGTCACAGAGAAGCACCTATTTATGGTGAACACTCAAATAGGGGAATCTCTTCGACTGAACGTAATTGATTGGCTTCATACCAACATCCGATCAAGATCAACAAGCTCAAGATGAGGCCATATCTGTAAAAAAAAAATTAAAATAGTGAAACCAAATGGCAACACAAAAGGTGTACATCTTTCAAAAGGGCAATCAAGGGTCATTTCTTACATCTCATTGAAAATAATAAGTATAGATCCGAGCTTATCGAAAAAGTGACAACCTGAGAACTTTCCCTCAATTCAAAATTCCATAAGAGCAATCCTATTTAAGGAACTAAAAAGTATCGGTGAAACCAATGAAGAGTCAAGGTGATAGCCATTTCTGACTCGAGGTTGATAGCTATTTTTGACTCGAGGTCAATGCGATTGAGAACAAGAGTCATTTCCCCTTATGAATTAAAAAAGTATGGACAAAAGGTAGAGAGGGTTAAGGTGATAGTCACCTATATGTCTCATCTTAAGTGATGAAGATCCAGAGCACTCTCTTAGAAAAAAAAAAGTTGATTTCTTGAGCAATCATCGAAAAAATGCTAAGAAGCCAAGAGGGTTAAGCCGATAACCATCGCATATGACTTAATTTCAATTAATAAAGGTCTAGAGCACCCTTCTAAATACTCAGTTCTTGAGTAACCTTTAAAAAAATATCAAGAAGTCAGGAGAGTCGAGGCGGCGATAGCCTCTCCAAATGGCTCATTTCAAAGAAATAGGGGTTTAAAATACTCTCCCAGTTTTTTAAGACAATAATCACGAGAATCGCTCGAAGAAAAAAAACAGTCAACGGGTGAAAGCAATAATTATCTTAAATGACTCATTCCAAATAAATAAAGGTTGGAGTACCCTCCAAATAACTCATGCCATAAGGACGGAGGTTTCAAGAAAATGAGTTCCTAAGCAATCATTGAATATCTTAAAAAGAAACACTGAGAACTCGAGTTATTTGAATATTATAAGAACCCTCCGAGAACCATGGGTCCGAGAATATCTCGAATTAAGATGTGCACCACAATTGTTGCAGTTTATTTTGATGTTTGGAAGGAAAAGTAATCAGAATGCTTGCAATAGAAGTACCCCCGACCAAATCAACAGGCAAGTTCCACGCCCAACACAAAGGGTAATTACGCAATTGCAAGCGCCTTAAAACCTCCGTTGAAAAAAATTTGGCAGTGAAAAATATAAATAAAGATCCCGTACAAATGACGCGAGGGTTTCACACTTTTACTGAGCCAATAAAAGCGGAATTGCCGGATTCTAACAAAGCACAAAGCAGCAGCACAGCATTTGGCAGCGAGGCACAAGAAGAAGAGAGGAGAAGAGAAAATCCTCTCCCCTCCATTTTCTCTCTTGCGTCTCTTACTTCCAAATCGATTTCTAATATCACCGGAAATGGCCCTCCCTGAATCTTCTAGGAACTCTCTCATACCAAGCTTCCTCTACTCTTACTCTTCTCCACAAACATCCTTTTCCTTGACGCCGGCATTCGATGGAGCCGCCGCCCCTGCCACGTCATCGGCTAGGAAGAACATTGTTGTGCCGGCGCCGAATGAGCCGTGGAAGAAGATAGAGATGTACTCCCCCGCATTTTACGCCGCTTGTACCTTCGGTGGGATCCTCAGCTGTGGTCTCACTCATATGACTGTTACTCCTCTTGACCTTGTCAAGTGCAATATGCAGGTTCCTTTTCTTACAGATCTGAGCTTTCGATGTCGTTTTGACCGTTTTAGTTTTAGATTTTGATTTGAGATTAGATCTGTTGTATTGCTGTATTTATTTGTTGAGTGGATTTATTTTCTAAACATCATCTTAGATTTGATATGAGATTTGATTTTTTTTTTCATATTAATAGTGTTTTCCTTTTCATTTTCTTATTGGATCGTGATCATCATGTTTTTTGAACTCTGTTAGATTTGTTTTGCTTGATTTAACATTCTTTAGTGATCTTCCGGGAACTACGACTCTTATTATTCAGTTTTTATTCTGTTAAGAATATAAGTATTGTTTTTACTTGCCAATAGATTCTCCTGAAAATTTCAAAATAGAAAAGAAATTAGGTTATGTAACAGTTACTCAGTACTTAGTTTTCTAGTTATGTCAGATAATCGTTTAGCAATACAGCGTTGTATTGATGTTTATACGCCAGAGGATGTAACTAACATAGAGATTATTATTATTATTGTTTTTTCCAGATTGACCCTGCAAAGTACAAGAGCATATCGTCTGGTTTTGGAGTGTTGCTAAAGGAGCAAGGAGTAAGAGGCTTCTTCAGGGGATGGGTACCTACCCTGCTTGGTTACAGTGCCCAGGGTGCATGCAAGTTTGGATTCTACGAGTTCTTCAAGAAGTACTATGGTGACCTTGCTGGTCCAGAGTACTTTGCTAAGTACAAGACCTTGATCTACCTCGCTGGCTCTGCTTCTGCTGAGGTGATTGCTGATGTTGCTCTTTGCCCCTTCGAGGCAGTTAAGGTCCGGGTACAAACTCAGCCTGGTTTTGCCAGAGGAATGGCAGATGGATTACCCAAGTTTGTCAGATCTGAGGGTGTTTCTGGGTACGATATTAAATGTTTTTCAGTTCCTTCTTCTGTGATATATATTATTGCATGTCAGATAGTCTCTGACCAATGCTGTTGAATTATTGCAGCTTGTATAAGGGTATTGTTCCCCTCTGGGGGCGTCAGATTCCATGTAAGTCAGCTGTTCTACATTGCAAACTTATTATACTCTTGTTATATATGATATACTGATGAAGTTAAACAATTGAAATTTTCTGTTTGCTCATTTTATATGCTTATTCTTATGTGGCTTTTCCATATGCCTTGATTTATCAGTTTGATGCATTGTTTTAATTATCTCTTGCTGTTTTCTGTACTGTTTTTGTAAGGTTGACTGGATTATCTTAATGTAATCTTCATGCTTCTGAAGACGATGTCTAATGTTTATGAGTACATAATGTGGTAGTTGAATCAATTATTTTGCAGTTATGGCTACTTGAGTCACTTAGTGCATTTAACTATTATTTTGGAACTTTGAGACCCTCACTTCTGGTTGATTCTTAACTAAATTTTCATGACCTGTTACCATTAAGATATTTCTTTTTCTTCATTGGATGTCTACTAGATGTTCTATGTGCTTGCTTGCTTATCTGCTACCCATAGTTGAAAAGCCTTCTACTGTTCTTCCTTTCTGTTTTGTATCTGATAGTGCGCTTTGACCGGTAATGTTGCAATCTATTATTATTTTCATCTACTATTCACCTTGATCAGCAAGACTATTTTCTATTTATTTGTGCTTGCTGTGACTGCCATTGGTGCTATCAAAACTGTATGCTCAGTTATTATTTTAGCGAGGTGTTCTCTTTGATCTGCAAGAATTTAACTAAGTTTTCTGTTTTTTGCCCTTTGCTCTAATCTGTGCTATTAGAGATTGTAATTTCTAAGTATTTTTAATAGAGAAATATGCTTTCTTCTTGCAGATACAATGATGAAATTTGCTTCTTTTGAGACCATTGTTGAGATGATCTACAAGCATGCCATCCCCACTCCAAAGGACCAGTGCAGCAAATCTCTGCAGCTAGGTGTGAGCTTTGCCGGTGGCTACGTTGCTGGTGTTTTGTGTGCTATCGTGTCTCATCCTGCTGACAATCTTGTCTCTTTCCTCAACAATGCCAAAGGCGCAACTGTCGGTGATGTGAGTATTATACTTTAGCATTTTTTAAAAAAATAATCACTGTTGCTTCAAACACTTGGTTATACTCCCATTTTATGATTGTATAGGCCGTCAAGAAGCTAGGTTTGTGGGGTCTATTTACCCGTGGGCTTCCTCTCCGTATTGTCATGATTGGAACACTCACTGGAGCCCAGTGGGGAATTTATGATGCATTCAAAGTTTTCGTGGGACTGTAAGTTGTTCTTTCCTTTATTATTACACTTTGTATCAAGTTTTTGTTCTTCCAATATTGAGTTAAATTGCTTATGAGATTTGATATGAATCTTCAGGCCAACCACTGGTGGTGTTGCTCCTGCTGCTACTGATCTTGCAAAGGTTTAAGACATTGGATGTTCAGCAGAATAGATTTTGCTGTTTTATGAAATTCAGGTAAACTTCATAGGGATTAATAAACCTAGGATTTTTGAAGGCGCTTGAGTGACTCAAGTTGATGGAGTATTCTTTTATATTCAGAATTTGTTTGGGGCTTGATATTTCCTGTTACAAAGGATGTTTTGTTCTCATCCTGTTATTTGACAAACCTTTTTTGTAGTTAGATTATATATGAAAATTCACTTTAATGTTACAATCACAACCTCCCCATCAAGAATAGGTGACAAAAATAATGGGCATAAGGGGAGGTGCATTATTTCTATGTGCCCAATTTTCCTGTGATCCCAGTTACTTGATGGAGATTGTGCTTCTTTGCTAAGGCATAGAATTTGTGTTTTATTAGATCCTTCACTCTTAATTTCTTAGTTGCAAGTCCCCCCTTTATTTTTTTTTTGATGCAGGAGATTATTTTGTTAATCATGTGCCTACTTGTATCTTTATTTCCTACGGTGGTTATCATATTTTATTCTTTTTAGATGATTGCATATTAATCTGGTTCCACTAAGAAAGTGGTTTTGAAATTTGGTGTATATCATTAAGTTCCCATAACTTCCATAAGGAGAAAGGGCATTCAGAATCTCCTGGGTTGGCTACCCAACCCATTGTTTTGATAAAGGGGTGTTAATAGTGATGGGGCAAAACAAAAAAATTAAAATAGATCCGAACGGGTTCTTGCCATTGTTTGCGTCATCTGTGGCGATGATGCTAGTGAGTGTAATGGGACTGCTAGATTCTAATTTCTTATATTTGAATGACGATGGGATTGATTTTGACAATTTGACGATGGGATTCTATCATACTCGGCGTTCAACATTTTAAAAGTCGGAGGGTTCTAAATAACCCGCACCCCATTAGAATTAGTTACGTTGATGTGTTAGTGTTGGATATGCTGGCCATGGGGTTTGAAGCGTGTGCTTGGTCAAGTTGCCGAAGCGTCAAACATGGGTGTGCTGTCTCACCTCGACCTCATTCTTGGATCATTTGTAGTTCTAAGACTACGAATTGTTTACCTAAAATAGTGGTTTTGGGCTGTGAAATTATTCTTTTGAAAAATAGCAACCTAACGGTCCATTCCTAGTAAAAATTATCGAAATGGTCTAAATGATCTAATACTGCAAAATAGAATTTTTTTTAAGGATATTATTATTAATATTTTTTAGGTGTAATTTAATTATAATAATATTATAATTGTTTGTAAAATATATGCAAATATTTAATCGTTAGAAATATTTTGTCAAATTAAATAAATTTATATAAATTAATGTTAAATAACTAAATTATCTCTTATATGTTATATAAAATTAATATGATAATGATTTGCACAAATTTTAAAATTTAGATTTTAAAAAATAATTAAAAATAAAATAATAATAATGAATTTTTTTTATATATGGAGGGGAAATCAAACCTAAGAATGCAAGTCTTTAAATCATTGGGATATCTTAGGCAAGCATAATAATAAAAGTATTTTTAAAATAATAATAAATAAAATAAAAATTTTTAAATACTTTAAAAAATTAAAATAATAATAAATAAAATTAAAAAATAATAATAAATAATTTTTTTTTAAAAAATGGTGGCAAAAATGGCCGTCGATCCAATTGGTTATTTTGACTGATTTTATATTTTTATATTTTATTTATTTTAATTTTATTATATTATTACTTTATTTTTTTTATTTTTTAAAAGAATTTAAATGTTTAAAGTGTGAAAAGACTTGATTCCCTTTGCATCTGTTAACTTTGACGGTAAATTGCTGATGATTGGACATTCGTGCATATTTTGAAAACAAATTAGGTATTAACGTTAATTTTTTAAACCTGTAAGTATTATTGTAATTAGGTCATGCTTGATAAAGGCAAATATATACTAGTATATTTAGTCTCCAATTTTTGTATTTTATTCTAAATTATGAATATTTAGCTATTTAATTATATTTTTTTATCATAAATATGTGTGCAACAGAAACTGTGACACATAAGAACAATTGGGAGGCGAAACAGATGCAAAACAAAAGAGATATGCTCAAATTACGAGACTTGGCGAAACAAGCTTGGGCGTTGCAGCGCTTGATTCTAAAACGTGAAGTGTCGCAGCGTTCACTGCCCAACACCGCGGTGCTCCGTTGAAGAACACCAAAACAAGCCATTTTCTAGGTGCTGGCGCGGTGAGTTTTATTTTGATGAAGAAACCCACCTTTTTGAGTTTTATTTTGATTTGGATTCAAAGCCCTTAACCTCTAAGGTTTCTCATAATTATAAAAGCACTCTTTTGAGGGCCAAAACATGAACTTTAGGGAGGGAAAAACACCGAAAAATATTCACACAAAATTAAGAGATCAAAGCCAAGAAATCAAGATTTAAGATCAAGATTGTGAGAGAAACAACCAAAGGAGTCGCCTTGATTATTATTTTTTTCTCAATTTTTATTATTATGTTCTTGATTATGACGTCTTTATATTATTGATTTGATACTATTGGTTTTATAATGAGCTAAATTTGTTTATCTAATGTTAGACTTGTGAACCTAATATAATATGTAGTTGAATTTTGTTAATTCTTAGTTTATGAACTTAATACATATAATTGATTCATTCTGTCTTGTGTTTAATACTTTCATTATACTTGATCAATATATTGAATGATTAAGGAACTATAACGAACTTGACAAATGGATTCATATGTTTAGTTTAGGATAGTTTGATACATAATTATAGGGTAATAACTATGAATTCTATCTATGATAGACATATACCTAGATGGCATGTATGACATAATTTAGACTTGATCTTAATGAATTACATTCTAATTTGATTACCATAGATATATAGGTGATTGTTAAAATGCGTAATATAGTCACTCGACCATCAACAAAGGCTTGCGATGAGATTAGTGTCTAAACTAATCAATTTGTATTAAGTTATTAACTAAAATATTAATTAGTCCAATAAAATATTAAGGGATGAGTCTATACCCTAGATTATTATCTTTTGGTGAATTTATTTCTTATTTGTTGCTATTTAGATTGATTTAATTGATAGAATTAGGTTAGTTAAATAAATTTCAGATTTTAATTTTTCTGAATAAAAGTTAAATAGTTATAATTTTAGTACTTGATTGAAATAATTAGATCATATAGTCCTTATTGGAACAATATCTAAACTTAACTCCTATATTACTTGATATGATAGCGAGCGTTTGTGCTTAGCTACTATAGCACCAACCAAAGTTTTTAACGTCATTACTGGAGACTATTTTTATCTATTCTTTCGATTAATACTAATACTAATACTAATCTAACTTTTAATTTATATTTTATTTTTTTATTTTTGTTTCAACATTTTTCTTCATTTTATTTTAATTTCCTTTTTATTTTGCTTTGATAGATCATACTATGGAGAAAAACAATGATGACATCAACAATCATATCCTTAAACCTACGATACCATAGAAGGCGTTGACAAAGTATGCTATCCCAACTACCGATGGTGTGCAATCTAGTATTCGGTGACCAACCGTTATTGCCAACAACTTTGAGATCAAACTGAATATTATTCAGATGCTGAAAGAGACTGTACAGTTCAGTGGAGCTTCCAATGACAATCCAAACATGTATATAATAAATTTCCTAGAAATTTGTGATACATTCAAATACAACGAAGTCTCCGATGACACCATCAGGTTGAGATTATTCCTTTTCTTCTTAAGAGATAGAGCCAAGAGTTGGTTAATATCATTGTCGTCAGGATTTATGTCAACATAGGAAGATTTAGCACAGAAATTCTTAGCCAAGTTTTTTCTATTAACAAAAATGAGGAATGACATCACATAATTTAGTCAAATTGATGGAGAGTCGTTGTATGAGGCATGAGAGCACTATAAAGACATGTTGAGGAAATGTCCTCATCATGAAGTCCCTAAATGACTATTAGTCCAAACGTTCTATAATGGATTAGTACGCCATTTGAGGACCATTGTAGATGCTGTGGCTGGAGGAGCTTTAATGAATAGGTCTACAGATGAAACTTATGATCTCTTGGAAGAGATGGCATTGAACTGTTACCAATGGCTAGCAGAGGTTACACCAAAGAGAGTCACTAATGTGTATGAGATTGACACATTCAATGTATTGATAGTGCAAATCAATTTGTTGTTCAAAAGTTTTAGTGCATTCAATGCTGTCAAAACCCAACAAGTGACATGCGACTTTTGTGGTGATAACCACATGAATGGGCGGTGCATGGAAGAAGTGAATTATGTAGGCAATTTCAATCATCAACAATATAACCCACAATTAAATTTCTACCATCTGGGGTGGAGAGATCATCCTAATTTTTCTTAGCGTAATAACCAAGGGGAGTTATCTAGACCAATGAATCCCCTAAGATTCCAGCTACCACAAGAGAAGAAGTCAGCTTTGGAAGAAATGTTGTTGCAATATATGAAGTCCAATGACGCCATCTTACAGAATCATTCAACATCATTAAAGAACATAAAGGTCTAAATAGGATAACTTACTGCTGCAATTAATAGGAGACCTTAAAGTACTCTACCAAGTGATACCAAGATAAATTCAAGAGGAAGTATAGAGTAATGGCAAGCCATCAATTTGAGCAGTGGTAAGATCCTATATGGTAACACATCCAAACTACCACCATCAAGTGTGAAAGAGAAGGAGAATGTGGTACAACAAGAAGAAGTGCAGCCATTAGATCACCTATTCCTTTTCCTCAAAGGCTACAGAAGTATCAAACAAGTGTAGAAACTGAAAAATTACAGTAAAGCAATCCAAAAAATGTAGAAACAAGAGATGGGCAGCAAAAAAGTGCAAAATTTTCTGTAGAAAATGGTGCAGAAGCTAGTATACAAGTGCAGAAAAATCTTAATATGTAAAAACATGACAACTCAAAAGTAAATGCCAGTAGAATTATGCAAAAACAACCTTTGCAGTCATTCACACCTCCTCCATAATTCCCACAAAGGCTGCAAAATAAGATATTAGATAAGCAATTCTCTAAATTTCTTAATGTTTTTAAGAAATTACATATTAATCTCCCTTTTGCAGATACGTTTGAACATATACATAGTTATGTCAAGTTCATGAAGAGTATTCTTTCAAAGAAGATGAGACTAAGAGTATTCTTTCAAAGAAGATGAGACTAGAAGAATATGAGACCGTGGCATTGATAGAGGAGTGCAGCGTTATTCTTCAGAAGAAGCTACCTCTTAAACTCAAAGATCTCGGGATATTTACCATATCGTGCTTTAATGGCAATCATGACATTGGTCAAGCTCTATGCGATCTAAGAGTCAGCATCAATCTCATGGCCTTCTCCGTCTACAACATGTTAGGTTTGAAAGAAGTAAAACTGATTAATATTACACTTCAACTTGCTTATCGCTCTCTCGCCTACTCGAAAGGAATTATAGAGGACATGCTAGTAAAAGTGGAAAAATTTATCTTCCTCACCGATTTTATTGTCCTAGACATGAAAAAAAAACAAGAAAATCTCTATCATCCTTGGAAAACTCTTCTTATCCATGAGACATATGGGCATTGATGTTCAAAAAGGAAAGATGACCATAAGGGTACAAGATGTCATTGTGACATTCAAAGTCTTCAAAGAGATCAAAGTGTCATCTGAGAGTGAAGACTGTGGTAGCATTAATGTAATGCACCTAAATGTCAAAGAGCTCAAAGATATAGACATATTGAATCCTCACATAAAATAAAAGGCATTGAGATATAGGAAGAGAAGAAAGAGAAAAAAGGAGCAGCAGTACGATGAGAGGATCGAAGAAAATGGCACAAGAAAAACACTTTATCGGTCTAAGATTCAAATATTTTTAGAGAAGCACAAGGAGAATAAGGCAAAAGTTGTTGCCCAAGATTTAATTAAGAAAATGAAGAAGCCAAAAGAAAGGAAGCCTAGCAAGCTCACATATAAAAATGCTTCCACTATTAACTTTGATCCTCTATAAAAGTAGAAAAAGCCCCATCGAGTCGACGATGCTAAATCAAACGCTTCTTGAGAGAAAATCTAAGTAATTTTTATTTTTATTAACTTATTTTCAGTATTAGTTATGTTAGTGTCTTTTCTTTGTAGGAATAAATCAGTAAGTCAAGCATTCAAGAAGTAGCATAAGCGATTACAAGCGTTAGGAGTAAAGGAAAACCGCAGTCTAACTAGTAGAACACAATGTTGTGATGCTTTAACTTCAATTACTAAAGGAGTTTTTATTACTTTTAAATTTATTTTTAGACATTGAGGGAAATGTCTAATTTAATTTTGGTGATAGAAAATACATAACCTGTGTTTATTTTTACTGCATGATTTGAGTGGTTATCTTATGGAGTAAATACTTTTTTAGATTGTTAAGCTTTGGTTGAGATACCGAACATTAGTCGATGACAAGAATTAGAATATTGGCTGAATTTATGTTCACAAGTCTCTAAAAAATAATATATGCTTGAGATACTTCATATATCATGAATCTTAAACTGATTTCGGTGTTATTTTTGATCATTTATTCTTGAGCACATTGAGATAAGTATGTATTAGTTGAATTTTTTGATTAGTGATATTTATGCTTAAGTAGTACACCATAGTCTTGAGGACCAATAGTTTAGAACTTACTTGATTACTACTTGAAGCAAAATCTTAGGAATCACATTAATAGAAAAATGACATTAGGCCATCTTTGAACTGATTGAGCATTTTCTAGCCTACCTTATGTGTATATTTGTCCCTAATTACCCATTGTGAGCCTAATTACCAATTTTTTTCTTTTTAACCACATTACAAGCCTCAAGTCTTTGAATTTATTTAGCCTAAAATATACCGGTAGCACCATAAACCTTGAGTCAACTTAGAAATATTCTTAGAAGAAAAAGGTCATAGTAGTGTTAAAAAAAGAAAATTGCAATAAAATGCAATAAGTCTTGAAGGTGCATAGCAATATAAGTTTAGGGGTACATATATAAAAAAGTAATAAATTAAAATACCTTCAGCTTAAGAAAAAGAAGAAATTCTTTGCAATAGTGATTAAAAGAAAGATGAGAATATCATAAGTTTAGGGGAGGGGATAAATCATGGGGGAAAAGAGATCAAGATGTTTCTAAGTAAAGTCTAAGTATTCATAATGTGATTTGAACTTCATATGTATATCATTATATCCCACCTTGAACCTAACCTTAAGTTACAAGCTAAATAAAGTTCTAAATAGATTTATAAACATGTGTATTTCTATATTAATGGAGAATTATATGAACAACAAACTTATAGTAGTGTTATGAATTGAATTATGCCAAGACATCATCTTTATGTACTATCTTAAGTATTGAGTAAATTTAAGTCTCATTTGACTAATTACTTATTTATCACACACACGCACAAGTAATCATTTATAGGGAAGAATAAAGGACTTGATGAATAGTATGATAAATTATTAAAAGTTGTCTATTGCATTATAAAAAGACTTGTGTAATTTAACAGCCTTTGAAAATTTGAATATGATCATCTAGATTAACCAAGGCTTATTTTTATACTTCGAATAAATTGTGAATGTTTGTTTTTGTTTTGCTCAAGGACAACCAAAGTCTTAAGTTTGAGAGTATTTGATAACAGCATACAAGTACTAGTATATCAAGTCCCCAACTTTCGTAATTTACACTAAATTATGAATATTTTACTATTTAATTGTGTTTCTGATCATAAATAAGTGTGTGACAGAAAATGAGATGCATAGGAATAAACAGGAGGTGAAACGGACGCAAAACGAAGAAGATACATTCAAATTATGAAACCCGATGAAATAGGCCTGGGCGATGCGATGCCCAAGGCCAAGTGCTGTAGCGCCCGATTCTAGAATGTGGAGCACCATGGTGCCCATTGCCTAGCGTCGACAGCACTCCATCAAAGAACACCAGAAGCTGTTTTCTAGGTGCTGGCACTGTGGCGCCCAGTGCAATAATGAAGAAATCTACCATTTTGAGTCCTATTTCGACTTTAATTCGAAGTCCCTCACCCTTAAGGTTTCTTATAGCTATAAAAATACTCTTTTGAGGGCCGAAACACGGACTTTGAAGAGGCAAAAACACAGAAACATTCACACACAAAATAAGATATCAAAGCTAAGAAATCAAAATTTAAGATCAAGATTCAAGTTTCAAGTCAAGATTGAGAGAGAAGCAACCCAATGAGTCGCATTGATTAGTTTTTATTCTATATTGTTATCATTATATTCTTCATTATTACTTATTTATATTATTGGTTTGATACTCTTGATTTTGTGATCAGCTAAATTTGTTTATCTAAGGTTAGACTTGTGAATCTAATATGTAGGTCAATTTTGTTAATTCTTAGTTTATAAACTTAATACATATTATTGATTCATTTTATCTTGTGTTTAATAATTTCATTATACCCAATTAATATATTGAATAATTGAAGAACCATGACGAACTTTACAAAGGGATTCATGTGTTTAATATAAGATAGTTTGATGCATGATCATAGGGTAACAATTATGAGTTCCATCTAGGATAGACATACATCTAAATGGCATGTATGAAATAATTTAGACTTGATCTTAATGAATTACATTTTACTTTGATTACCATAGACATATAAGCGATTGTTAAAATGCATAATATAGTCACTCGACCCTCGATAGAGGTTTGCAATGAGATTAGTGTTTAAGTCAATCAATTCATTTTAAATGATTAACTAAGATATTAATGAGTCCAATAAAATATTAGGGGATGAGTCTATACCCTAAATTATTTTGGTGAATGTATCTCTTGTTTGTTGCTGTTTAGGTTGATTTAATTGATAAAATTAGGTTAGCTAAATAAATTTCAAAATTTAGCTTTTCTGAATAAAAGTTAAATAGTTATAATTTTTAGTAGTTGAATGAAACAATTAGATCACATAGTCTCTGTCGAAACAATATCTAGACCTAACTCTTATATTACTTGATACGATAGCGTGCGCTTGCACTTAGCTACTATAGCACCAATCCATAACTCATGGGTATTGATGATAATATCCATTTTTTTGCTATTATTTAATAAGAAAAAAGAATTTATATTTAGAACTTTTATTTTAATAAAGTAAGAAATGTGCTAAAAAGTTATTAAAGAAAAATTAGATGACATTTAGGCCATACTCAGAATCTCATTTGAGTCTTAGGCTTAATCTTCTTGAGGGATTGTTCAATTCAAACCAATGCCACTCCAGTAGGTTTAGTGCCAATCCAAGCCTATTGACCTTCATAATCAAATCTGTGAGATCTACTAAATGGGACTTGTAATCGGTCTATGTTACCATTCAATCTCATTGACAGAGGACAAGTCATTGTGGCCAGGTTACTTGCCGTATCATTATTAAGCCTCACAATGAGCATACACGTCAACAAACCCTATCTAATGCTAGATCATCATTGGGCTTTTCAATACCAAGCTGGAGGCCGCATCACATGATCGTTGGATCTAGGGATATAGTAATAGGTGAGAAACCTCAAAAGAGCCACTTTTAAGTTTCCACGTCAACATGTAGCAGACCTTTGTCCTCTACTAACATGAGGATGAGGCTTGTTTAGGGATAGTGAGATAATCCAACACAAAATCAGTTGAGCTTAAAAGGACAACACTTGCTTACTCTGTACTTGCACTTACCTCGTCAAATCTGATCATTCTAAAAAGCATTCAATCCAAGGATACTTGGTACTCCAAACCTTAGAAGAACTCAATTACCCTATATCCCCCCACTTAAGTTATTTGTTTAAATTTTCTCTATGTGGGATGAGACTCTCTAATCAAATATTACCATGTGTCGCCCTTGAGGGGTATTTTCTAGGTCATGCTTAACGACTTAAATCTACTTTTAAATTAAAGTAAGATGAAGGAAAAAAACTAGAACAAAACACACTAACTCTAGTTAGAAATCTCATATATTTTCTTTCCATACTTCCATAGGGTAAAACCTTTAGGGAATATCTACCACTTAGTCACCGTCTTTCTTAAGTTCATCTGTTTTCTTTCCATACCTGGCTACCCCAATAGTACTTACCCCTGATGTTGTGTTTTTTGTGTTCCTCAAGTCCCATGAAGTAACCTAATTCTTAATTAGTTCTCAGTATAATCATCACCTAGTCCTAGTTTCAATATCACAAAATTTAAAGTTTGAGTCTAACTTTTGGCACCAACAGACCCAATAAATATAATTTTGTCTTACTTAATAACTCTCTATTGTTTGGGGTGGGCCTTGACCAAATTTGGCCCCAAACATCTAGTGTTGTTTGTGAGAATCCGAAAAAAAAACCCTACTTTAAAATGCTTTACCAAGTTTGACTAACCAAAATCTTGTTAAAATTCTTTCGCCATGTCTAAAATGTCAAGAAAAACTAAAACATTGGCTAGAAACTGACCTATAAAAAAAGTCACTAAGGACTTAGAGAGGCCTATACAGAGGTTCCTCAAGCATGCTCAGGGGAATACCTTAAGATCACTGAACAGACTATTTAATAAAGATGTTCTAGTCACCCGAAAATAGTTTGAGGAGATCGCCAAAGAGTTGCACCATACAATGACCAATGTAGCTGGTAACTAAAGAAGAACAGAGAAGAAAATTTGTGGGTAGACTTAGTCTGCTTCTGCCTTTTCTCACTAAGACTAATCTAGAAGCCATTCCTATCAAGAGCCCTTATATAGTAAACAACATAGCAAGAGTAAATCTCTCTCTCTCTCACACACACACACATTAACAAAGAGCTTTAATCTACTATTGAAAGCAGATTAGGAAGTACCAAAGAAGGTGAATTGAAGCAACCTTCAAGGGTGATGTTTGAGACTCATTTAATGCCAAGTGCTAAGTCTACAAAGAGGTGAAGGGCATTGAAGTTGACAACATCGCTACTAAGCTTCAGAGGAAATTTAACAAGCTTTAACAAGATCTAGAAGAAATTTGCCGAGCGAAGGATGTTGCAGTAAGTCCCTTTTTTCTATAGTAGAGGCCTGGTCTCCCATTATCGCAGACATTAAGAATGCATCCTTACTCTAAAGTTTAGGATGCCTTAACTCGTGAACTATAAAGGTAAAATTGACTCAATATCCAACATAGAGCTTTACAAAGACAACATATTGATCAAAAGTGTGGATGAGCAAGCAATGGGACATTTTTCTTCTCACACTTTGTGCAGGACAACCCGAGCCTGGTTTAAAAGTTTAGAGCCTGAATCGATATGTAGCTTAACCAACTGTCCGAGGACTTTTCCTTCCAGTTCTAGTATGCGCGAGATGGGCCTAAGGACTCTTTTACACTGATATATGTCAAGTAAGGAGAGTTTAACTCCCTCAAGGATTTCATATAAAGGGTCTATAAGGAGGTTACCAATATAGTTGTTTTCAATGCTAAGAAAACACTCATAAACTTTAAAAAAAAACATCAAGTTAAGAAAGTTGTGGTTTTATTTTCAAGAGTCAAAGCTGAAAATGTATGGAGAGGCCGATAGTAGGCCCTAAATCAAATTAAAATGGATAAGAAGTCTCAAATAAAAAGGTAGGAGGAGAGGGGAGACAATTTCCAACCTAATGAGAGACTGCGAAAAGCTGAGCCAGAATGAAGATTGATCTAGGGAACTCAGTAAATGTGATCTATAAGGATGTACTAAACAGAATGAGGATTGAGTCTCTTAAGTTGACATATGCCTCTATTTCTTTAGTAGGATTTACAGGGGACAATGTAATATCCCTTGAATCCATCACTCTCTTTATCTCCATTAGTAGTTCTCCAAACGGCACAATCCACATTATTGGCTACTTAGTTGTGGATCAGCTAAACGCCTATAATATAATTTTGGGTAACCACTTCTTAATGCGACCTAAGCTATTGTCTCTATATACCAATTAGTAATAAAGATCTCGGTGAATGGCGAGGTTGTTACTGTAAAATATAACCAAAGAATAGTTAGAAAATGCTATAAAACCATTGTGAAACTAAGCTACGAGATCGCCATGATGGACTCAAGAGAGAAAAGTAAAGAGAAGTGATGTGAGCCTGTTGAGGAGCTCATCTTGGTTCCTATCTCAGTAAGCGATTCAACCAAAATAGTCAAGAGAGGCTCTTCGATGCCTGAAGAGGTTAAGAAAGCTTTGATCACCTTTATTAGAGAATACATGGATATTTTCAATTGGTCCCACAAGGACATGCCTGGGATCGATATAAAGATAGCATACCACAGATTGAATATGAATCCCAACCATAAACTATTCAAGCAGAAGAGTAGAGCTTTTAACCAAGAAAGATACGATGCCATAAAAGTAGAGATAGACAAGTTACTTAGTGTCGGTTTGATCATTGATCTGGAGACAAGATTAGATGAGCACATAGGGATTTGACGATGCTAATCTATATCCCTGCTCATCTAAGGTATAAGTGATGGAAGGATTATACGTATGCGTTCTGACCTCAACTTGTATGGTGTAACGCGCTAATTTGTAATATCTATGACGTGTGCATGAGGTATCAATTATGGACTTATAAAATAGTTTCATTTGATGAATCGAGCATAGACCTATAGAGTCCTGCAATATGAAGTGTACTCGGGCAGCGTATCAGACTAAATAGTTCAATCCAGTAAAATTTAAAAAAATTGAATATTTGTTTCTTGAAATCATTGGGATGCGTGGTGTCAATACTTAAGTGTTAAGTACAATTGATTGGATAACAATTGTTGTTAATCAATTAAATGATGACACGTGTCGCACAGTGAATCCTTGGTTAAGTTAACTCCAGTATGGGTTTGGTAAAACTCACATTAGTTTAAATGAGAGTCTTTTGGTAATTTCATATATATAATTATTTATGAGTTAAATTATCAGGATATTTTAATTTTATAATATATTAAATAATGTGAATAACTCAACCATAGTTAAAAGTTAACCAAAGTTGAGTTAATAATTATTTAATTGTTATATTATATTAAAATATAAATATATTAGATATTTAACCAAGTTTGTTGAAAAAGTTTGGCCTAACCATAGTTAAATGTTAACCATGGTTAGGTATATTTTAGTGAAAATATCTCTAACCTTACTATGATTAAAAGTTAACCATGGTTAAGTTAAATGAATAGTACATATATATGTGAATTGAAATAAAATTGAGCACAATTTTGCATTTGGTTGGGTAGCCATTTTTAGAAGAAAATGAGAAGTTTTTTTTTTTAGTTTTAAATGTTAAAACTATAAAAATAAAGCTAGAATTTTATTCATCATCTTCTTCTTTATAAAAGCTACCATAGAAGCATAAAAATAAGCTTTTGTTGTTGATCAAAGTGAGAAAAAAGTTTGAGGGTTCAAAGAGTTGAACTTATTTATTGGATTCAAGCTGCTATCTAGCGGATTCTCGGAAAGTTTAATCCAAAAGGCTTCAAAGGTATAGATTTCTCAATTCTATTTCAATTTGATTAAAAAGCATGAAATGTGTTCATATAATTATTTTAAGACTTTTGCTGCATATATTGATGCTTATCTATGTTTATATGAACACGTAACCATATATAGACACCTTAATATAATCGGCACTTTAAAAAACAATAGTAAAATAATCAACAATTCAATATAAATGAAAATAAATAAAAGCAAAATAAAAATGCAATAATAAAATATAATAAATAAAATCAAATGAAATAAATAAAATAAAATTTATACTAAAATTAGTTAAAGCAAACTAAATAAAAATAAATAAAAAATAATAAAATCTAAACTAAAAGCAAGATAGATTGGTATTAGTATTGGCAAGAATAAATCTGATTCCCAAGCAATGACACCAAAAATTTGTACTTTTTCTATACCAAGCGCAAGTGCATATTATTGGGAACAAGTAATAGAGTGATGAGTTGAGTATCGATCCCATGAGAAATTGTTATTATCCTTAACCAAGTACTAAAAGTGTGTCTTCCTACAATTATTCAGACAAATGATAAATTTAGTTTGTTTAAGTTAAAATAAATTACTAATTCTACAAATTAAGCCTAATTATGCAAGTAGTGTAAGCGCAATCACTATTTAAAAAGTATCTAGGATTATAGCTATCCCTCAATATGTATTCATAATCCCATTATTAATCCATTGGTTTAATTATTAGTCACAACATATATTTCATCACACGATTCTTCTGATAGTTAAGTGATTATACCTTAATATACTAAATTATTATATTCCTATGGTAATTCGAATAAATCAAGATTCATTACAAACAAGTTGTATTGACCATACATGCCATGTAGGTGTATTATTATCCTTTATCAAAACTTGTAAATATTACTCTATAATCATGCATCAAAATTTTCAAGTCTAAATAATAGGATGCATTTTTCAAGTTTATCCTAATGTTCCATAATCATCCAATCACCATTCCTAGCATATTGAAAGAATTAAGAACAATACAAATTGAATAATAAACTGAATTCATAACAATAGGAATCAAATACTACAATTAAGTCCATATATTGAGTTCAAGGCTATAATCCTAAAAAAATGAAATTAAATCAACATAACAAGAGTTTAATGGCTAAATAACAATAAATAAACATGATACAACCTATCATAAACTTAATTTATGAAGACAGTAGTGCCTCCACTCAATCCATGGCCTTTGGTTGAATCCTCCAAAAGTTAGCCAAAATGCTCTTGATCATGTAATCTCTCTCTAAAATATATTTAAATGTTGTTTTGTATAATATGAAGGTGATTTCTGGGTTAGAAACGTGTTAGATTGAGAAAAAATGGGTTAGGGTTAGGTTAGGGACCAAATTTTTACGTTTAGAAGCGAAATAAGGTATTTATAGAATAGTCAGAATGAATGGACATTCACTATTAAATGCTGGGGCATTCATTAGTGTATGAACCATAGGGCGTTTGTCACTGTAGCACAATTATTATAGAAAAATCACTGTTCACAATTATTGTTCACGATTACTGTGGCGATTTATTGTAGCAATTTTTTCTAATTTGCTCCAATTATCCTTTTTCATCTTCTTCTGATTTAACCTTGAATAATATTTAACATATAATAGCCTTAAATTTCTCAAAAATGAACAATTACTAAAATAAATAGGGCTGGATTATGGATCCAAAATACACTCATCAAATCCTAATCTCTACCCACAAATAGCCAGCATGTTTTCCAATCAATTTAAGTCTTATGCTCACTTATGGGTTGATGTTTCTGTCCTAATAGCTCACATAAAAGGTACCCTCAATAAGGCTATTCCTCCTAAGGCAAAATAAGCTCTTGAAGTCTTAATGGAGAAGTTGATGTCGAAGCTTTCTTCTACAGTACATAACTTCCAACAATAGACCTTCAAGGGCAGTGTATCGGATTGAATTATTCAGTCCAATAATATCCAGCATTACCACGGGAATGCTTACGTATCCGTATTTAAGTGTTAAATGCAATAATTAGTTAATGATTATTGTTTACTAATTGTATCATGACACATGACACATTGTGGGCCTTCAATTGAGTTTACTCAAGTGTGAAATATGGTGGAACCCATTAAAGAGTATACTTAGTAATTATTAATGGGGGACGAAATGATAATTTTACACATTGATTATTTAATAGTTAAATAATCAAGATATTTATTATTATATAATATAATAATATATTATATTAATAGATATAATATTAATATATATCTACTTGGCCCCCAAGTAGATATATATTAATATTATATCAGTATAATAGTAATATATACTTGGGGACCAAGTAAATATATATTATAATTATTATATTATGCATTTAATACAATGCATGTATATGTGACATATATATATATATATATTTAATTGAAATGTAAAAAAAGAAAAACATGTGTGACCATTTTTAAAAAGTAATTTGGAATTGCTTTTACATGTTGAAACAAAAGGGAAAAATGGTGGCTAGCCATAACAAGAGCCCTTCTAAAGGGATTTTGATCCTTCTATGAATTAATTTCAAGAGTTGAAATGGATTCTATTGATTCTCTATTGGCTACCAATTGCAACAATATATGAATTTATTTTATTGATCAAAGAGTTAATTAAGAGAAAAACAAATTTATAGGGTTTAAGTGTTAAATCATGTGTTGGATAATTAGAGCTATTATTCTAGCTTACCAACCCCAGCCAGTTGGTGACTAGAACTGCCAACAAGTTGGTCTCCAAGCGAACTCCCAATTACATGTGTAAAAGTTACACATTTTGTGAATTCTCAAACTCTCTATTAATATATTAATGTGATTAATATATTATTTATTATGTTTATTGTATGTTTTATAATTTCGCTGCTCCTAAATATGTATGAGATATGTATTTGATACAATGAATACAGTTGCATATGCATACACTATAGTATAAAAGATCCCTAACAAGCACATGAAAGCCTACATTCTTAAGGAAGTAAGAGAATTATATAAAAAGATGCATAAGTTCGGATCCTCTGAAGATGCAATAACCTTTGGCAAAAAAAGGAAATTAGGATCTTTTTATTGAAGTAATAAGAATGGTCGAACAACCAGATAAATTCAACATACCTAATTTTTATATGTTCGACGAAATCGGAGGTCTTGAAGAACATATATTCCACTTCAATTCAAAGATGATCATGTACACATATAATGAAGCTTTAAAGTGTATGATTTTCCATTCTATCTTAAAGAGTCCGGCTAAGTTGGTTCCGAGAACTCAAAGGGAATTTAATTTATTCATTCGAGGAATTAACCACACAATTTATAGCACAATACATTTGAAATCAAAAGAAAATGAAGACAACCTCAGGTCTTTTCTCTTTGACGCAATGAGACAATGAATCGATTTGAAGCTTCCTCAAACAATTCAATAAAAAACTCAACAAGCTAGGCAGTTACAATTTTAAGATAGTTGCCCAAGCATATAAGAAAGCAGTCCTATCATCTACTCCATAGTACAAGTATTTAGTTTGTAAGAATTTCACTTCCTTCAAACTAATCTATCCAAAATCAGAACAATGAATACATGGGGAAAAGGAAGAAGCTTTTACAAAAAGGAAGCTTCCTTAATCATAACACAAAAGGAAGGAAGTTCACTATAAAAAGAAAATTACAGGAAGTGACTTCCTACTATGGAAGATAATAAATACAAGAGGAAATTGAAATGGATGATCCAATCTATAATCTCAATCAACACTCCTCTTAAGAAGATCTAAGGCAAGTACAAAGACTCCGGACTTTTCAAAAAACTAAAAACCATACTGATAACAGAAGATTGAAGAGACAAAACCAAGCATTATGCTTTTCATAATGAGTACGGACATAACACCAACAATTGTAGATCTTTGAGAGGCCAGATAAAAGCCCTCATAAAGATAGGTCATCTAGCTGAATTTAAACTGGTGATAAGACCTAAAGAAACCAGTAAAACCATAAAAAGATCCCCAACATCATAAGACTTATTCAAATCAAAGAGGATTTTTATTTAAACACCTTTTTCAATTCTATTTGCCATTAGTAAAATAACCAAACTCATTTTGTAGATTATCTTACTCCATTATTCCACTTACAAGAAAAATAAATCCCTAGAAGAGTCCTGTATCCTTACCTTAGAAGCAAACACTTTAAGACTTTCTTATGAGGGTTTTGTGCCTTTGCGTTAGAAGTAAACATGATGTAAGACTTCTCTAGAAAGGTCCAGTGTCTTTGTCTTAGTAGTAAAAACATCAAAAGACTTTCCTAAAAAGGTCTCGTATCCTTACCTTAGAAGCAAACACGAATTAATAAGACTTCCCAACAAGGATCTCATACGCTTGCCTTAGAAGTAAAAACGCTAAAAAACTTCCCTGGAAGGGTCTCGTGTCTTTTCCTTAGAAGCAAACATAAATCAATAAAACTTCTTTAAAAATGGCCTATACCCTTTTGAAGCAAACACTTCAAAAAGACTTTTTCGATAGGGTCCAACACCTTTACCAAGAAACATCCATATCAAAAAAACTTCCCTAAATGAGCCTTATGCCTTTGCTTATGAAGCATTACTAGAAAGACTTCTCTTGGAAGATCTCGTGCATTAGCTTGGGAATCACCAACGATAAGACTTCCTTAGAATGGCACGTGCCTTTACTTTAGAAGTACACATATCAATCAGAAATCCATATTCAAGCAACAAACTCTATAGATATAAGCATTAAAAATAATAACCTATCCTGAAACATAAGGACGACTCACCTGAACAATTATCCTATACCAGAAGCATAATAACAAAGCTCTCAGTGATAGCCCATAAAGTAGGTAGGGGGAAGATACCTTCTTTGAAACTCTCTCTTCAACCTAAGATGCACCAACCGTCCTCCTTTATTTGGTTCCACTCTAGGAGGGGGGTATGACCCTCCAAATTACTTATCTCAATAGGTCCTTAGGAAAAATGGAGCCTATGAGAATCGATCATTAACCAAAACTAGAAAAATATCAATTATATTATCTAGTCGCTTTTTTTACACTTTCACCTTAACTTTTTTATACTTTCATGTGCTTATCTTACAAATGACATTAACTCTTTCTTTATAAGAAAGCATCCATATATCAAAAGTTTTCCCTAGGAGGGTCAAGTACTAAATGACCACTCTCTATTGGAAGCTCAAACAGGAGTTTTAAATTGTTGCTAAATAAAGGTCATTACATGACGATTTAAGGTACATAACACACTTTTCACGTTAATTTATATCATGTCATGTCATAGGATGAGTATAGAGGGCCTCTACTTTAAAGTTAATTCAATTAGAAAAAGTCAAGTGCCATATCGCTTGAAGAGGAAACGTGATAATTAAGAAAAAAAATTGTTGCAAATTTTCTTTGAAGGGTTGTGTGTCTAGCAACTACACTTCCTTATAAGCATCATATCAAAAGACTTCTTTGGAAGGTCCAATGCCTTTACCTTTGAAGTAAGTATATCAAAGACTTCCCTTAAAAAGAAAGCACCATATTAACTTCCCTAAAAAATGGAAGCAAAAGACTTCCCTCATAAAGAACCACAAAATACTTCCACAAGTGAAAGGATAATACTTTTTCATAAAAAGCACCAAGATTCAAAATCATTTTCTAGAATCACAAAGTATCCAATAAAGAACTTCATAAGCTACTATATTACTATATTTTTAGAAAATTAACAATCCCTCCATGAACATATCCAATAAATATAATATAATCAAGAAGTATCACTTAACCTTATTTTTAACTATTTAAAATATCAAAATTGGATTACCGCAATTTTCTGAAGGTGATGCTTGTTTAATTTTTACATTTTATCACATATAGGTTTATCGCAAGAAACATTACTAACTATTTTCTCTCACATGGTTACATGATTATTACATTATATAATAGAAGTATTTTTTCACATGATATTGTCTAGGTATCAAATTGAAAATGGAAGTATTATTGCTTTCAAAGCAATTAAACAAAAATAAAAGGATTGCAATGATAATATCTTATGAAAAACTACAAGTTGAAGCTCCAATGCACATTTGTCTTTTTCACTTAAAATATCTCTATAATTCAAAAGAATGTAATAAAATGGGACAATAATGTCATAGAGAAAAGTGGAAAACATAATACATGAAGTGTTCACTAGTATAAAAACAATGAAATTTTTCTAAAACACTTCCACCCCTTCACTTTTGGAGAGCATCTTTGGGCCTATTATTTATAGGCCTAACTAGCTCGCATATAGTCTATTCTACAAGCTTAAATTTTAGATTCATCTTGTTAGGTAATCATGCCCGTCAACCTATGGATTCTATAAATGGGTCATAGGCGTCATAAAAAGATGAGAACGAATTAAAACTCAAATCTTATTCAACTTTTAATTTTTTTTATTATTATTTTGCGTGAAGAAATATTTCTATAAGTGGAGGAATTCTACTTAAATCCTTCTCCTTAAGTTGAAATAGATTATAATTCCTAATTGACTAAAGAGTTAATTAAATACATGCACTAATTTATACTTTGATGTAGATTTGAACTCATACATTCATATTCTAATACATATTAGGATTTATATACTATAAATAAGTATGCATTCCTGACTCATAATTTATTCAATTCATTTTCTTTACTTTGGAGTATTAGAAAGCATTCTTTGAGAATACCGCATACATCCTCTTAACCCTAAATACACTTCCTACACACATAACACTTCTTTTCTTTTAGTCAAAAATTAATTTAAACATGAGTATTTTCTTTTGTAAGAGGATAGTCCTATCCCTCAAAGAAGACACTTAAGGGCAACTAGAAAAAAAAAAACAACAAAGAATGCATTCTAAAAATTTCTCTAGAAAATTTGAAGATAATAAGGTAAGTTTTAGAGGTTCCGCAATTTGAGGACTTCACACCATGAAACGAATGAAAATAATGAAGAAATTAATTGTAATATAAAAATTCAAGATACAGATCAATGAAATTAATTAAAACCAAGGATATAATTATACGAGTAATGTTATTGTATACCTTTTGTATCCTAACTTTGTATCTTTGCTAATACATAATATTAGCTGATAAGTGCAATGTAATTAACACGTTAATGATACAATTAAAAAACACGTTAATGATACAATTAAAAAACACGTTAATAATGTAATTAAAAAGTCAATAAATATTAACACATAGCACTTCTTAATTGGTATCACATCCGTTGAGCGTATATGATATTAGTGGAGAGAATGGGCGTCAAGAGCAATATTACTACTGGGTTATAGAGACCTGTCCTTAATAGTAAAATAAATAAAGGGTAATTTAAGGATATAGAGTTTCTTTAAAAGATAGGCGTTCAGAGAACAAATTAATGAAAATAGCCTCGCCTATTTGATATTCCCTCTAAGAAATGGAAAAACGAAGACGCTTTGTCCTGAGACTGGAACCTGATGATTGGTATTCACATGGCGGGGTTATGCAACCCAATGACATTAGAAAATGAAGACTCTTGAGGACATTCAGATCGAGAAACAAACTGCAGCAATTGTGCTGCGGAATATTCAGTAGTATAATCACACATCACAAAAATGCATTGAAGGTTCAACGTGAGCCTTAAACTCAGTTACATACAGAAAGTAAAACCTCATAAATTATAACTTAAAGAATACAATTTTAGATGGCAAGATCTTCCCCATAAAAAGTAAATAACAAAAGAATTGAGTTATTAATTCCAATATACATATCTTTAATTCCTGCCTGGTATTATTTTAGTCTGCATAGACCCAGAATTTCTTACGGACATGGAACCGGGATTCAGCATCAATTAAACAAGATTGATTGAGAAGGTGACGTATGGATGAGCATCAGCATCGCCTCCCAAAGCAGCCATACCTGCCACTTCGTCTTCAGATTTCCAGTATGTGCTGCAGCAGACATTTAAGGAGCAAGATAAGCTAATATTATATAAGAAATTAAGAATAAAAATTGATATACCAATGAACAATTGAACATTATTTAAGATAGTTCAGCACAATTCCCCAAGATATATTTTTGAAACCTCCTAATCAAGTTTGGACAACAAAACTAGAATTTATTTGTATCCACACCACCTGGACAGGACAAAGTAGAGACGGTGAATGAAATCTCTACTCTAGTAAGTTTGCTGTGATTATTAAAGTTGATCCACTTAATGCCACAAAAGGAAAATTCATTTTGATTACCTGTTTGCACTGTCACAGAGTCCTTCAAGAATTGAACGTACTTTCTTTTCACTCTTTGTGGAGGGAGCCAAAACACATGCCTGATATTAACTCGGAACCAATGCTTAGTCACAATGCAACAAGTGGTAAGAAATGTGTAAGAATATAAGAGTTTATTTACCAAGAAAGATGGAGGCAAACCATATCTCAAAATACTCTCTGCAAAGACACGTACTGCACAAAAGTGCATCCAGGAGCTAAAAACCTTCAGGCAGAAAGACAGTTCAGCCCAAAATAAATTAGTGATTCCATCATAAAAGCAAGATAAACCAATGACAATAATAGATGATGGTGATTTTGAATAATATTTATTTTTGATAGGAGATCATACAATATTGAATACTGTAATTCAAACCATTATTTTATACCTTTTCTTACAAAAGATCATGTTTGTTTGGTTCCCCGTACACTACTTACTGCATTGCAAGATAGAAAGATAGACACTCCTAATGACAACTTCATTTTCTTATTTAGTTTTAGTCTCTTGATCATTTTTATAGCATAAATTTCATTGTGAAAAGCAGAAGAAAATACCTCTCCGTAACTAGTATAGCACCATTGCAGAAGAGAGCTTCTCAAGCTATCCTGGTCGCGAATTAATTTTTCTAACTCCTGCTTCCGACTTTCTTGTGCTTCAGAACTATATTCAAAATCACGAATCTGAATAACATCAAAAACAAGAAATATTAACCTGAATTAGAGATCCACCATCTAGTCAAAATTGAACAAATTTTTGACATGATAATTCAATACAAAATACAGCAGTATTGGGCGCACAGTCAAAATCCGAATGCGAGAAAGTAAGTCCCAACTTATATAATATGCAAGGTAAGACATTATTGTAGCATTTTACATAAGACAAATCACAAGCAACTAGCATAATAATACACTCACTTGGAAGCCTTTTTCACGTGCAGCAACTCTGAAATTGTCAGCAACACGACCAAATAGAGTGACAGTGTAAAGAGCATATTCATTATCCTCGTATAATTTCTTAGTAGACCGAGGAACCTGAAGAAGAGAAAAAGATGGCAAAATCATTGAGGCAGAAACCATAATAAACAAAAAGGAAATGTAGATCCAATTCTTCCACGACTCTGTTCAACTTCAGAAGATGTGCTCAACTAGTGAGCAAGGTATCATTTGTCCCCACACATTCATTTATGTCAACTCAATGCCTCGTGGCTGGACTTAAAAACATACAGCCAGATAAAAGAATTCTTACCACATAACTAGTCAATGTCTCATAGCTGGCCAACCAATCCTTCTGCGAGTACTTGGGAACAATTGCAAGGAGGGTTACTAGATGTTCTGATGTAATGATATCCTCTGGCTTTACAAGATTAGAAAGATCACGAACAGCTAAGCTGAGATAGTAGAATAAAAAAGAAAAAATTAGTTAAGTGATCAAAATATAGTATTTCTCACAAGACAAATAAAATAATACTCATACCTTCCAGTTTGCTTTCGGTTAATAGCATTAAGCTGACTACGGACATTGTTATACTCGGCAACACGAACCTAACACAGTATGAAAACAGAGCATCAAGACCAAAAATCCAAGTTGATTCACACAAGTCATAAGCTAAATAATTAGAAGTTATAACCATAATTAGGTGTATCTTTGCGAAGAGTCAGAACTTCTATAGAACATAACCAAAATCTATATTTTCAATTTTGTACAGCAGTAAAGAAAGACGAATACTCTGATTGATGAATGGTGAAGTGAAGATCGAAATGACTCAGCTGGCAGGCACACTCATAAAGAAATGAACAACTCAATAAGATGAGGTGTTCCAAATATTCCAGCCACTGCATTCATCTACTTTATCACCTCAAGTTGCAAGGGAGTGAAAATTTAATGACAAAATATCAAACTTTGTCCCAAAACCAAATTGACAAAAATTATAATCCCCGAAGGTAGATTTTTCCATTGAGCACTCCATTACTTTAAATCCTATACAAATTGTAGCCACAAAATATACAAGCAAGTCATTGATTGTTTGAAAGTAATAGTTACCATTTCTTCTGTATAAGATGTGAATTCCAACTTACTATGCCCTGGACTAGAGTCTTCCATACCCAATTCAACAGACTGTTCTTTCATCTTTCAGCCAGTCCAATCTTGGATATAATTAAAAGTCCATTGTGATATTTATTTGCTTTTAATTTACTACTCATTAATGTTTCTAATATGCCAATTGTTATTGGTTAAGATTGCATTCATGTTCCTCAAGATTGCATGTAGAGTCTCTTATTCTTTCCAATCTCTTTTGAGTTATACTTTATCATGCTTCTTGATCAACACCAACAACAAACTAGTAGCCATTTTTCGTGGTATAGAAGATCAGCACAATATGACGGAGGTCACAAACAGCGGCAATGACAAAACTTCTGTACCAATAGAACATAGAATAAGTGGCAAGCAGCAACTAGCAATACCAAAAACTTCTCTCTGTTTTAGGTTACAACACTCCAAAAACTTCTGGCACAATACAAATGTAAAATAAATGGCCTATTATTAACATGTCTAGTTGCCTGCCTTAAAACTGAATGACTAGCCAACAGACATATCAATGTTAAGAGGAACAATACCTTAAGATCATCTTCAATTTTTGCCACCTGAGTATGAATGCCATCCACTATTTCCCTCAAAGGTGACATTGTTGGGTACTTTGCTTCATCCCAAACAAACCTTCCAACACAAGCCAAAACCCATTCATAACAACATTAATCACTCAGTAAAATAAAATTAAAAACCCATTACTAAAAGTCAAAACATAACACAAAAATCACTCCTACCACTGAAATCCACTCACAAAAGATTCGGAGTAAGCTTGCCAAACCCAGTACAAGATATACATAGATTATAGTATAATCAAACCCAGATCCAGGTCATGCCAAATTCATTTACAAGGGACCCACCTAGTGAGATAAGTATCAACCGGTACTCCATCAACAGTCAAAGAACTACTCTCTACACCCGATACCTTCTCCAAATCCTCAATCTGTCTCCTGATCTTGTGAGAAACTCCTTCCATGAAGCTATTTGACTGTACATTTTATGAAACAAAATTCTCAAATTCCAAACCAGTTACAAGTTGTAATCTTACAAAACTCTCATTCAAGAAGGCTCAAATACAATGGACTGTGTCACATTTCAAAATAAAAACAAATCATTAAATTATCATCAAAAGTTCATCGACCACAACTTTTTAATGTAAGTGACATTACCATCCAATCTATAGGTCTTGTTATAAAAAACATACAGAATTGCATTTGAAAAATGAAAACAGAAAATCAATAGATTTCAAAATTTTCAAGAATTAAACAATTTGTCAAAATATCAAATCAAACTCTAGATGATAATTTTTCTTTCAGTGATTATAAACACGCAATCTACTCTAAACATTGGTCAGTTTTGAAAACATAAAACAAACAATGGCATCAATTTTATTTTTGAATCTAAATGCAAGAATTAGGACATCGCAAAGTAAATATGTTGAAAACACTAGACAGAATTCAATTAAAAAATAAGAAACACTGTGATTCAACAACAACAAACTACCTTTAAGAGATCATCGCTAAGAGAAAGGAGTGAATCTAGGGTTCCAACACGGAGATTTGGTATATTGAACTGCAAAAACAAAAACAAATTATTAAAAAAAAAAGATGAAACCAATTGAAATGAATAAAAATAAATTGAAGATCGGATCTATGAGTACCCTGTAAAGAGGAGTATCAAAGGAATGTTTGGAGATTTGTTCCTGCAATCGGTTCCAAAGAGAAGTGGCTGAATTTTGTACTGGAAGAGAAACCAGCCAGTACCTTGATGCCATTTCACGTTGGCTTACAGTTTCTCTCTTGTATGTTGAAAGTGTGTTTGCGTTGGTGTTTGTTAATATTAATAATGGAGTTTGTTCTTTTGCTAATAGCTAGGCTAGCAATGGTGAAAATGATCAGAAGAATTTATCAATTTTTGAAGATGTAAGTTTTTGTTTTTATTTTTATTTTTATTTTTATTCTCTCTATTTGGCAAGCTACCTTCAAAACCAAATAAGGTCACGCATTGTTAGTTTCAACTTTCATGTCGAGGAGGGAAAATTATATTTTTGGGTAATTTTTCATATTTTTATAATTGTAGGTAAATACTAAATACATACATAAAATATCAGTGACGTAATATTTTAAATTACTATCTAATATGTGAAATTAAGAATTAATGTCTCTGTAAATCAATACAATACTCTTTCGAGTTTTTTTTTTTTAATCGCGAATAATACGTCAATTAATCAAAAGAATTCTATGACACTAACAAATTTATTCAAAAGATTTTTTTAGACCAAATAAACTGCATTCCAATATAAAGAAGGATGAGAATTGAGTTTTTTTAGTTAATTAATTGTAAAACAGTAAATTACATAGAAAGATAATTTTATTATCTACTTTTAGTGAATCCATTAAAAATATATTTATAAGTTATATAAAATTTATAAACTCTCTACAACTATAAGTAGGAGATTTATTAAGAATTCATATCTCACTCATTTTGTGAAAATTACTATCTCTTTAATAAAATTTTTAATTCATTTATTTTTATTTTTATTTTTTTTAAAATTCATAAATCAATTGAGCATTAAAATCTTTCATTTAGTGTTGTCTGTAAAAAATTATGACTATTTAATAAAAAATTTATAATCTCTTAAGTATAGAGTGGTAATCTCATAATCCTATAGTCATGATCGTCAACTATTGATTATATGGCCTATAATCAATCTTGGACCTTTTATAACCAACACAATTTTGATCACAAAGTCATTTATAAGTATGATAAACTATTTTTTATATAATACAGTGATGATCAATGACAAAGTCTCAATCGCGTACGATTAAATTTAAGTTCATGGCTATGATGATCGTCAAATTACATTAGTTGATTTTAGTAATTTGCTATTTGATCATAAGATCTATCAATTACGTGAATAAATGACCATAATTTTTTAAACCATCAAAATTTGATTTGACATAATTTATTTATTTTATTATTTAATATGAAAAGATGAAAAAATTATCATGTGAGTTTCATAAATAGATAAAGTTAAGTGATTTATAATTTATTTATTTTATTATTTAATATAAAATAAAAAAATCATTAATATCTTTAATATTTAAATTGTCTTATCAAAATTTTTTATTTTTGAACTTGTGGCTATTATTTACTTGTTGATCTTGAGGCATGTGATTAAGTTTTGGGATTTTATAAAAAAATTACTAGATCTTGATCTTATAGCTATTCGTTAATTTCATCTATCCATTATTTAATGTTTTTAAAAACAATGCCAGAAGTGAGTCAGATGGCCAATGATCATGGATTGTTGATGTTATTTATTATTTATTATATCATTATCATTCTATCACTCCAATACACGCTCATCAATTAGAAGTGACTATTATTATTTTATTTACTTATTTTATTCCATTATGATTTGTTTATTCTCTTACTCGTTGCTTTATTATTATTTCTTCTTGACTTTTATTATGACATCGAGGGTGGTGATGATAGTATAGTTGTCATCATGAGATTAGATGTTCGAACCTAATCATACACGTATTTTATAAATTATAATGTATTTCTGTTAAATTTAATAATTATTTAATTTAAATAAAAATATATAATTTTGATTTATATTAATTTTATTTTGTAAATTTTAAATTAATAGAGTTATTTTGAATAAAATTTTAAAAAAAATAAGAACAAAAATAATCAAATATATTACAGTGCAATGAATATTAGATATGCTACAATGTGATGAACAATGATAATGTTGCAATGCTTGGCGCCTAGGCACCAAATTGGGCAAAATGCTTCGTGCCTAGGTGCCATTACATGTTTTGCTACCCATTTTTTTGTCATAATTTAAAATTTATAAATATTACTCTTTAGCCATTTTTTACACTATTAAAGGAGGCACGAACAATACAAAAGAGAACCAAGTTTTGAGCTCAAAATTAAAGAAAAGAAAGAATATCTCCAATGTTTCTTGAGCATTATTGAAGATATTTGAAGAATTAAAACTTTGGAGACATTTTCAATTTAGATTTTATCTTTTTTTTCTTTATATTTTCTCTTTTGTTTAAATTTATAGTTATGAATATTATTTACACATGTTTATATTTACGAATTTCTTGATAATTCTAGTTATGATTGAATTTGTATGTGATTAAACTTGAATTCTAAGATTTGATATAGTTTTATTTCTATTATGTTTAGATGATTTAGTATATTTTCGTTTAATTCATTTATGTTTCTCTATACTTTATGCTTCCAATTGATTGAAAAATAAATTGGTTGTTGTGAATTTATGGATTGATGCTTGGGAGAGATTGATCAATTGATCAGATTTAAAAAATATAGCCTTTAGGTTGTTGTTGAGTCGGGAGGTTAATAGCACTTAGGTAATCACCATGGTTTTCTCAATGATTGCATGTGGTGCATACTAAGTGTTTGAGAAAATGTGTGAGAACACTTGAGGTGTACACATTATGCCTAGGATCTCACTTGACACTTAGGAGAGGTAATGAGATTAACCATTGGGTAATCAATTTAAGGGTTGCGTAATGTATATATAGGTAGACAAGATAGATAGGGATATCAACTTGAATATGTATGCATAGTATCTCATTTGACACTCGTGAGAGGTAATAAGATTAGTCTTAATCCATTGATTAATGAATTGAACGAAATTGCAAAATATGAAGAACATAAGAAGAATATAATGACATCAATACTCTAAGATCTCATTTTTATAGAATTTACCATATTATCATTTTATTACTTGATTATATGTTCTAAGTCTTGATGGAACTTTATTGAACAATATGTGTTGATGTTGTTTCGTGATTAATGACTATTTTGTGTTATTTATTTATACTTTTTATGTGTTGCTTCTAATTGCATTGAGAAATGGATTGGATGATTTAAACTTTTGGGTTATGTGTTTAGGAAAGTTTAATCTATATGTCGATTGTAAAAAACATAATTTTGAGTTTGTTAAGTTAGGAGACTAATGAACTTAGAGTAGTCACATAAGGCTAGCTTAATGCGTGTATGTATAATGAGTTAGATAGGGATATTAACTTAATTGTATATGCATAGAGTCTCATTCGACACTCAGGAGAGGGAATGAGATTAATCATACACCCTGAAATAATGAATGCATAAAATTGATTGTTGATCACTAATGACAAAGGCCATAAGAACAATAAAGAAAAATCAAGTCCTTAGAATCCCTTTGCCATAGAACTATTATATTTTTAATTTACCAAGTTATTTAGTTTAAAGTATTTTTATTCCATAACTCAACTTATCACTTAGATTAGCCTAGATAAAGTTAGATTGCCAACATCATAGTACTTAGCATCAATTTAGGACACAATTTTCGTAGGAATGATACTTACTAATTACTTTATTACTTATTCATGATCCATGCATTTGCGGTTACAATTCGCATGTGTATAATTTTACGAACACCCAACCATTGTTATCATGATTATTATTTACCATTGTATTATTTAATGAGCCACTGGTTTTGATATTCAGTTTTTATTGTCATCATGTTTATTATTTTATTTAATAAATGAGTTTTATCATTAATTATTTAATCAATTTATTATACAATGATTAATCTTAGGCATTTCAAAATTTTATTTTAAATAGTATTCCAAAAGTGATGTGTTAAGAAAACATTGAGTAGTAAAATAGTGCAAATTTTAAAATTATTTATTACAGCTAATATTTACTTGACATATTACTTTTGAGATAAAATTTTGGGATGCCCTAACATTACTCATACATTTATTATATAAATATTCAATTTTGACCCTATGATGAATATTTCGTTTAATTAAGGTTAAACAGAACTATATAGATTTTGGTCTTGTGGCCAGTTTGATCATGATAGATTATCACATTTGTTAAATCACACGAGTCAAGATTTAATTTATTTTATCAATTGATTGCATAGATTATTATTTCACTGTGATCTAATTCACACATGAACCATGATCACGACCGTGTGATTATGGATTATTATTTCATGGTCCGACCATAGTCCGATCTACAACCATTATCCAATCAACATTAATTCATCATAAATCAATCATTATTTTATTATAGTGAGTTCATTCTTAAGGTCAAGCAATGGCCATTATTTCTTTGATTAATATTATTTTTTCATTATTTTTTATATACTTAATATTATTTTGATAAGCTTTTCATTTTGTAATATTATTTGGTTAATATCATAATATGATCAAATGGTCAAAATTGGATCATGATGAACCACTTGATCATAGTCTAATCATAGCCCGATCTTGATTAAATAATTATTGTATAATTTTTAATTTTCCATTTATTAATGAATAGTCATCAAGGAAAAAAGCATTAAATTATTATTATTTATGATTAATCTTATATTTAATTATATTTTTATGATGCTTTCTATAGTCATGATCTTTATTTCTTTTATGCTATTTTTAAACATATTTATGATTTGGTTATTTTATAATAATCTGATCATGTATTACATTGAGTTGATTAGAGCGTTAATTTTAATCGACCACAGTGATACTAATCTATGATGCATAATAACCTATGATGCATAATGATCTAGAGTGATCAAAGTACCTCATTAATTTGCTTACAAAATCACTTTTTAATTCAATTTCACAATGTCCTACTTATTAAATGCAATTATTATATACAACAATTGCATATAATTACTTTCATTATTTATTTCTACGTACATTTAGAATTAATCTGTTGATGTAATTACTTTAAATTCATGTTAATATCAGAGTCTTAATATTTTCATTTAGACAACATGATTCTCCAAACTAACACGAATGATTTCATTTTGTTTAAGATTATATTAAACTCTCAGTTCGCTTGTCACCTTTATTTCATATTCTTTGAATATTTGTAACCAAGATGCTAAACTAATGTCAAACCTATGCTTCTTCCAACGTTAATAAAGTCTCCTTCTAACAATATGAACAAACTCTTGAAAATTCAGACGACACCCATAATCAACAAGCCGCAACACTTCCAAGCATAGTGCCATAAGCGGCTTCACAACAAGTCACAACTTGGATCTCAACAATGTAGTAGAAGCTTGATACGCAAGCTCAATAAATAGAACAATTCACTAAAGCCTTTGCTCAATAGCATAATTATTTGCAAGAAGTTTTTAAGTAAAACGAAGAGTTAGAAATTTGTCTGGCGCAACATCACAGGTCCCTTGAGAGTGTCAACATCCTTTATAATGATGACCCAACTTTGGATGCATATGTACCACCACAAGTTATACCTTTGCAGACAGTCTTATTGGAACTGGTGCTTACGTGTCATTCCAATATTGTATGAAAATTAATTATTTAATATTTATACAATAAATATTTTAAATAAATTATTAATAATTAAATTGGCCTTAGGGTGTAATTCATAGTTTGCTTATAAGATTTCAAAGGCCATTCGACCACTTTGTTTTACAATTATTAAAGCATTATCATCCTTTATTGAAAACATGACATGGCTTTTATTTATAAGCCATAAAAAAGCTTCTTGCCACCAATCTTTCCATTAATCAAGAGGTGGCTTTTGATATGCCACTAATTTCCTTCATAATCGACAGGCCACCTAAAGGAATTTTTCACCAAGCCATTAATTAAAGAATGACATAGGCATTTGATGCATTGTCATTCTTAAATCTTTAAGCCACTCAAATTGTTATGATTGGACAAAATATATGGCGGGAAAGACTATATAATGTGGTCTATGTTCAATTGAAAATGATCAAGAAATGAATAATAGTGAGAGTTGAAAGTCAACTTAAAAGAATAGGTAATTGGTTGAGAGATTATGGAAGCAAGGAGTTGCTTCACCATATCCTACAGAGATAGGAAGCTACTATTCTACCTTGAGGAATCCACCATATCCTCGACTCTTTTTATTTAAAGCACACTTCAAGGGTGAGCTTCATTTTCATCTCATTAATGTAATGAGATGTTTATTAATATTTCATTGTCGATTTTATACATGTACGATGTGTAAATTAAAAAAATAAATAAAATGTACACGCTCACTCTACGCATAACACACTTTCAAATTGGTATTAGAGAAGGTTAAAGAAAAAACCTTGAGTAAGGTTCTCACAGTGTGACCTATGACGAAGCATTAGCTCTTACCTTACTAAGCCCAATGAGATGGGTTTGCCATTGTCGAGAGGCACGGGGTAAAACTTGTTTATGAGGGACCATTGGATGTCACATCAGCACCGATACCTTGGTACGGATTCTTCAATTTGGTATCAGAGCGCATTATTGTATTCTATTTGTGTACTTAATCGGAGTGTCCGTAGCGTTATTAGAATGTCCCAGGGCTATCGATTATGCAATTCAAATGTTGAAAATGCGTAATCAGAACACAGCTAAAGGGACGTAATGGTAGTGTAACTCTACGCCGCGATGTTGAGGCTGTTCAAGCTCCAGTGCCACAACGCTAGTGAGTAGTATTGACATTGGGGTTTTTAGGCTTTAATATCTAAGACCTAGCGCTGCAGCATTAGTAGGTCAATGCCATAGCACTGAGGTTCCCAAACCCCAGCGCTGCAGGGCTTGCAACATGGCATTGTAGTGCTGGAGACAATATCCAATGCTGTAGTACCACTAGTCCAACGCCGCAACATTGGGTAGTAACCCAATGCCACAGCTCTGAAAGTTCATCTTTACGGTGCCAAGATAAAGACCCTTGCACCACAGCGCTGTAAAGGTTGGAATTGCGATATTGGAGGTTGGGCTTTCAATATCGCAATACCGAGAACCTAGAAAAGACTGTAATTACGCTAATTACTCAAATTGTTTATTTTTAAATTGTTTAAAAATATTTATTGTTTATTTTATGTAATTTATAAATCATTTATAATTATTACAATATAAACTGTAGCCATTTGTTTGTGCTAGTAATCATAATGAAAGCCTTACTGGTGGGGGTTATTTGTGATTGCACAAAATAAATATTTGATTTAGAATCACTTTTTTATAAGTTGCGGAAAAAAGTATAAAATCTTTTTTAATCAGATTAAAAATGTTTCATTATGAGATAATGTTACATGGTTATTAGTCTTGTCAATATGGTGTCAGACAAGTGTTGTGTGATTTTTATAACACAAACTAACGCAAGTGCACGTTATCGCAACAAGTAATATATAATGAGTAGAGTGTCGATCCCACGATGAATTGTTATTACTACCTGCTAAGTACTAAAATTGTGTCATCCTACTGTTATTCAAGCTATTGACAATTTAATGATTTTGATATCTAAACTAACTAAACAATAAATAATAATAATTACAAGAATTAAGCAAAGAGAACAAACGTGATAGCACAAATACTCAAATGCCTAGGATTACAATAATCCCTCAATACTTCACTTGAATTCAATTACTCCCCGCAGAACAATCAATATGAATATTAACCAGGAACTCTAATATTCTCACAAGCCTTTTTCGATGGTCAAGTGAGTATATCTCATTCAATTAATCATCAATATTCCTATGATAAACAAATTGCAATAAGATTCATTAAGTTCAAGTTCTCTAAATGGTCATATATGCCATATGAGTATATTTCTATCTCATATGGAACTCATACTTTTTCACAATGATCATACATCAATTTATTCATGGCCAGCACAAACTTCCCTTTCCCAAGTTCATTAAAGTTCCCTAATCAATCTAATCCATTGTCATATAATTAGAAGCATTAAGCATGGAACAAATTGAACAATTCAATACCAATATGATAAATAAGGGAAAAATAATCAATCCAAGTTATATATTGAGTTCACATTGTAATCCTAGCAATAAAACTTAGTTCATAATTGAAAACATAAGTTTAGAGCATCTAACAATATCATTATACATGCTAGAATCAACAACAAATACAAAATTGAAGAGAAGAAGAAATTTCCTTTGATGCAATGGTGATGTTCTTCCTCCAAAATGCAGAAATTCTTTTTCTTCCTCTTGATTCTTGCCCCTTGTTGTTGATTCTTACTTTCAAGACCCAAATGAAGTGTTAATTGTTTTGCTCTCTACTACCCCACCCTTCTTGGCTCAATAATAGGCTATAGGTTTAGGGTTTCAAAAAGAGGACAAAAATGCCCTTAATGAGTTCCCATAATTCAGTACCGCGGTATTCGGGTTCAATGCCACGGCATTCGAATTCAATGTTGTGGCGTGAAGCTTTTGGAATTGGCGCCTCGGCTCTCAAATGGAATGCCTCGGCATTACACTGTTCATGCACTATCAAAATTACACTATTCACTCGTATTGTTCACGTTTTGAGCATTTTAGTCCCTTTTCGGATTCTCATCTCAAATAGCTTCATTTTCATCCGATTTTTAGTATTTTTGCTCTGATAGTGCTTAAACCTATTAAACAACATTAATATGTATAAATAGCCAAATTATTAGGATAAATTGAACAAACATCAAGTTTAGGATGATAAAATACTTTATACAATTACGCCTTATTAAATACCCCCAAACTTAAGAGTTTGCTCGTCCTCGAGCAAAGATAGATAAAAATAAATAAAATAAATTCAAAAACAAATTTATGGGCTAACAGATGATTAATAGATATTCTCAAATATTGCATTGTCTATAACTATTAAAAATCTTTAAATACCTTGACTATTCAATAAGTCTAATCATCATGATCATTTCATCATACAAATGATTACTTGGTGTGTGTGTATGTGTGTAGTCATTATTGTCAGTTAAATACACCCGGAATGGTTTATGCCTACAAGAAAAGATGCGGTCTCTATGAATTTTTTTTTTGAAACATACACTCCATAAAGCACGCTTTTCATATCACTCTCCACTAATGTAGGAACAAACATGATTAAGAATCAAATAGGACTTTATTAAGCTTGTAATATATGGTTAGGGTAAAGGTAGGATAATGTGGATTCATTTTTGGTTCAAATCACACCATAAACATACATTGTTGTTGAATAACAAAACCTTAATCTCATTCCAAAGGACACCCCCAAACTTAATTTGAAACTTCCTTTGTTGCTTCTTATTAACAATTTGTTTTTTTTAGAAGCATATAGGGATATATATTTGCTTTTTTTTTTCTTTTGATTTTTTTTTACAAAGCATTCCAAATCACTATGCCTCCAAACTTAGGATTTTTCAACCTTTTGGAACAAACACAAACATAACTTCTATGCCTATGGTGTGAGGGATGATAATGATGGAATATGTATTTGTTTTAAGGTATTATTATAGTTAACAAAGAAAGATGGTCATTAGGCTCAAAATAGGTGACTATGGATAAATATATATCGGTAGGCTCAAAAGGCTTAAACGATCCAAACATGGCCTAAAATCACTTCCTTAATCATGTATGTCCTATGATTTCCCCTCAAGTGATAATCAAACAAGTTCTAGAGTGTGTTTGAGACCTTTTGTGTTCTTGTTGTGCATAAACTTTCTCTAGGTTAGCAACTAACATAACAATCCAACTATGTGCTTAATGTGTTTCAAGTAATCACACAAGATAAAACGTGCAATCAAAATTAAACATATGAACAAACATAGTATCTATTGATTTCAAAAAGTTATAGTTTCTGTACTTAGTTTTATCATTGACTAATAATCATGTTAAACCCAAAATAGAATACAAAATGCATAAAACACAAAAAAAAATGCAAAATAAAAATTATTGCAAATAAACAAGCAAAAATAAAATTTCAAATAAATAAGTGAAGCCAATTAAAAATGTGAAAGTGTTTCCCTCCCCCAAACTTAATCCATGACATGTCCACATGACATCAATAAAAATAAAAAAAATGAAACACTTCCCTGAATGATGTGTTGAAGCCTCACACACATCATTCATAATGTCTTGGGATGCCTCCCAAGTAGCGCCTGATTTAATGTCGTCAGTGTGACGTCTTTATTTTTAGATCATGGTGGATCAAATTACATATCTGAACCATCTCGCCTATGGAACTTAAGTCGATGCCTATAAGTAACGACACTCTTTTTCTTCGACTTCCAAAGTTCCATGAGAAAGTTTTTAAGGAACAATTCTAGCCACCTAGCCTTGAGCTTTATTGGAAAGAGTTTAATCTTAGACCGGACAATTAAACCTCGTTGGCCAATATCTATTGGCTGCTCCTTGATGAGCTTATTTTGCCACCTTTTAGTGTTCAATATGTATCATGTGCATGATCCTTGATGGATTTAAGTACTTACTATTTTGGAGGTGGTTGAGCATCATCCAGAATAACCATATCGATCTTGAAGCAATGGGAAAATTCCTTGGCAAAATGAAAATTTTGGTTCTTCACTTCAAGCTCCATGGACAATGGAAATGGTAGAGTACAATAGCTTAGAAATTCATACTACTGTAATTCTTTTTCTTGTACTCTTTTTGTTACTTCTATTTGTACACCATCCATGTGATGAATCTCATCTGATTTGCTTATTTCATTAGCTACATGTTGCTTTACCCCAGTCTCCACAATGATTGCATTACAGTGTTCAATATTTTTCATTGAAAAATTTTCAGTATTGTTTAGCAAAGCATCTTGAGGATGATTGTAGCCAACATTTATCAATTGTTCCACCTGTATTTTTAACATCTGTAGAGATGAAGATTGGCTGTGTAACAACTCAGCTGTCCTACTTACATGTTGGAACATATCCTTTAATGAGGATTCCATCTCAAGTTGCTATTGTTGCAGAATTTATGGTGGTGTTACAAGAGGCTTTAACTATAGTGGAGTTTCCTCTTGGTTGCTATTCCAAGATGCTTGATTCCCCTATTCTGGATAATATGCATTGCAATTATGATTGTGCTGCTGTTGGTAACAAATTTTTGGATAAATTGTAGGTTCTGCACATTGTCCATTTGGATGGTTACCACCACAAAAATCACAAGTGATATATGCAACTCTCTCTATGCATTCTATTGGGGTAGTAACTTCAATTTTTCATTGATAATTGTTGAAGGCCATCTCTTCTAGCAATTCATATGCATCATCTATAAACATATTCATAAATGTACCTCCTGCTGCAGTATCAATAAGCATCCTTAAATGTCCAACTATCCCATCATAAAAAATTTGCACAAGTAACCATTTTGAGATGCCATAGTATGGACATTTCCTCTGCATTTTTTTAAACCTTTTTTATGCTTCATGTAAGGATTCATCATCATTATTCACAAATGAAGTTATGGCACTCCTCAACATTGTTGTCTTTGCCGGTGGAAAGAATTTGATTAGACATTTCTACGCTAATTCATTCCATGTTGTTATAGACTCCAGTGGTAATGACCTCAACCAATTTTTTGCACTATCTCGGAGTGAAAAAGTGAATAGACGAAGTCGAATTGCATCATCTGAGACTCCATTACATTTGCAAAGGTCATAAATCTCCAAGAAATTCACAACATGCTCAGTTGGATCTTCATTTGGTAATCCACCAAATTGTACTGATGCTTTCAATAACTGAATCATCTTCGGTTGAATTTCAAAGTAATTGACATCAATGACCAATTTTTGAATGCTTGACTGGATGTCGCTTACTCTTGGTACTACAAAATCTCATAATAAAGTTGATGTTCCAGCTATCATAAACAATCAACATAACTGAAAAGCAAAAAAATGAAACAAGTGACAACAATATGTACAATGACAGAAAAATGTACAATGACAGAAAAATGAACAATGACAGAAAAATGTTTGAACTAAGAGTAAGATGAATTGGTATTAGTATCAACAAGAATAATAAATTAATTCTATGGCAACGGTGCCAAAAACTTATTGTATGATTTCTATAACATAAACTAACGTAAGTGCACGTTATCGCAACAAATAATATATAATGAGTAGAGTGTCGATCCCACGAGGAATTGTTATTACTACTTGCTAAGTACTAAACTTGTGTCCTCTTACTCTTATTCAAGCTATTGACAATTTAATGGTTTTGATACTAAACTAACTAAACAAGAAATAATAATAATTACAAGAATTAAGCAAAGAGAACAAAAGTGATATCACAAATACTCAAATGCCTAAGATTACAATAATCTCTCAATACTTCACTTGAATTCAATTACTCCCCTTAGAACAATCAATATGAATGTTAACCAAGAACTCTAATATCCTCACAAGCCTCTTTCGATGGTCATGTGAGTATATCTCATTCAATTAATCATCAGTATTCCTATGATAATTAAATTGCAATAAGATTCATTAAGTTCAAGTTCTCTAAATGGTCATATATGCCATATGAGTATATTCCTATCTCATATGGAACTTATGCTTTTACACAATGATCATACATTAATTTATTCATGACCAACACAAAATTTCCATTTCCAAGTTCATTAAGGTTCCCTAGTCAATCTAATCCATTGTCATTGATTGTCTATTTTATTGACCTAGCGCAAGTGCACGCTTTTTGTATCAAGTAATATAGGACTAAGTCCAGATTATCGATCCCACAGAGACTATTGTTTCTATTTTCTTCAATCGAATACTAAAACTACTCTACTTTACCTTTATCCAGACTAGCTTCAAGGATAGAGTTTAACTAACTAAATTATTACTATCAAATTGAACCTAATTAAAATATTGCAAATACTTAAAGATAGAATTCACTAAATTGATAAGTAATCTAGGGTATCGATGCATCCCCTAGTAGTTCACTGAACCATTTAACTCCTTAGTTATTTTTCTTTTTGTTAATTGATTGGTTAGACACTGATTTCATCATAAGCTTCTGTCGACAATCGAATGATAATATCACACCCTAACAATTACCTATATGTCTATGGTAATCCGAATAAGATGCAACTCATTAAGATTAAGTCTAATCAAACCATACATGCCACCTAGGTATATGTCTATCCTAGATGGAACTCATAGATGTTACCCTATAATCATGTATCAATCTACCATAGGCTAAACACATGATTCCTTTCGTCAAAGTTATCATGGTTCCTAAACAATCAAAATAGTGATCAAGTATAATGAAAGCATTAAACATAGATAGATTGAATCAATTAAGGGATAAAAGTTCATAACTAAGAGTTTAAACAAAATCAATTACATACTAGGTTCAATAACGTCTAACCCTAAATCAAGAGAAATTAGCTCATGTTCAAAATAAGAATATCAAAGCAAAAGTATGAAAATATAATGAACGAAATCATCTCTTAAAAGTAAGGAATAAAACAAAACAAGTGATCCCCTGAGTTGTTCTTTTTCCTCTTATCTTGGTTGCTCAAGAGTTGATTCCCCAATCTTCAATCTTCAATAACTTCACCTTGATTTCTTGGCTTGAATGTGTGTGTGTTGCTTGTGTTATTCTCCTTGCTAAGTGTCTCTATTTTTGCCTCAAAAGAGTGTTTTTGTTGCTATGAGAAATCCTAGGCACGGGGAGCTTCGAATCCCCTAGTCAATAGGCGAGTTTAGAAGGGTATTTAAACATCCGCATGGGCGCCGTAGCGCTGGGCATGAGTACAGATCTGTCAAGACGTTGATGAGCACCGTGGCACTGGGTGCTGAGCACTGCAGCGTTCACACGCTGTTCTGGGCGCTGCGGTGCTCATATCTGGGTGCCGCGGCGCCCAACCACCTATTGCTGCGCTACTTTCGTATTTTGAGCGTAACTTCGTCGTTTGATGTCCGATTTGCCTCCCGTTTATTCCTATGTGTCACATTTTCCATCGTGCATCTGTTTATAATCAGAAAACACAATTAAATAGTCAAATACTTATGATTTGGAGCAAAATACCAAAGTTAAGTATAAATCCTACTAGTGCTTTTATGCCCCTATTAGTCATATAATTAGAAGCATTAAACATGGAAAAAATTGAACAATTCAATACCAATATGATAAATAAGGGAAAAATAATCAATTCAAGTTACATATTGAGTTCACATTGTAATCCTAACAATAAAACTTAGTTCATAATTGAAAACATAAGTTTGGAGCATCTAACAATATCATTATACATGCTGGAATCAACAACAAATACGAAATTAAAGAGAAGAAGAAATTTCCCTTAATGCAATGGTGATGTTCTTCCTCCAAAATGCAGAAATTCTTCTTCTTTCTCTTGATTCTTGCCCCTTATTCTTGATTCTTACTTCTAAGACCCAAATGAAGTGTTAAGTTTTTTACTCTCTACTGCCCCACCTTTCTTGGCTCAACAATAGGCGTTTATATAGGTTTAGGGTTTCAAAAAGAGAACAAAAATGCCCTTAATGAGTTCCCAGAATTCAGTACCGCGGTATTCGGGTTCAATGCCACGGCATTCGAATTCAATGTCGCAGCATTCGAATTCAATGCCACGGTATTCAGATTCAATGCCACGGTATTCAGATTCAATGTCGTGGCATTCGAATTCAATGCTGCGGCGTGGAGCTTTTGGAATTGGCGCCCCAGCACTTAAATTGAATGCCCCGGCATTGCATTGTTCATGCACTATAGAAATTGCACTGTTCACTCGTACTGTTCACGTTTTGAGCATTTTAGTCCCTTTTCAGATTCTTATATCAAATAGCTTCATTTGCATTCGGTTTCTGGTATATTTGCTCCGATAATGCTTAAACCTATAAAACAACATTAATATGCATAAATAGCCAAATTATTGGGATAAATTGAATAAACATCAAGTTGATAAGGGCAAAATTGTCATATATTTTCTCATGCTTTTATTTTGATATTTCATTGTTTTATGAGAATAGATGGCTATTTATGTGCTTTATTGTTATTTATAGGGACTTGAACGAAATTTAAAGAAAGAACGCAAAAGGAGCGAAAACAGGGACTAAAATGCAAAGTTTTCAAAATTTGAGTCCAGCGCCCCCGCGCCACAATCATTATAGCCCCAGCTTTGGAATAGTGATTGAAATTAGAAAAATGACCTGTTTAAGTCGCGTCTGGCGCTCCAGCGCCGAAGAGTCACCGCGCTAGCGACTCTACAGAGCCCCAGCGCCATCAATCCACCGCTCCGGCGGTGAAGGCTTTTTCACGCGTCGCCCCAGCGACAATTCAATAGCGCGCCAGCGGTAGTGCGAGTTCTAGTCCGACGAGAATTGAGATTTTCAAGCTCATATCAATCCCTATAAAAAGCCACTCGTTCCCAGCCTTCAAGAATCAATCCAAGACGACCCAAGAGCACCAAGAATACAGAGCACGAGTCTTGGAGAGCAATAGGAGCTTAATTGAAGCAACTTTAGAGAGAGATACATGACGTTCTTCGGCATCAAGAGTTCTTAGGCAGCGCAATTAAGAACAATTCGACGTCTACATCGGTTTGCTAATAATTGTATAATGATTTATAATTATTTTTACTGCTATTCTCTTGTAGCCATGAGCTAAACTTGTTTTCTAGGGTTAATACTTGAACTCAATATGTGTGCTTAATTGTCATATCTTTAGAATATTTAATAAACTTAGTTCTTTGATATTCAAATTACTTGATCTTAATACTTCGATATATCTGGCCAATATATGGTGAATGAGTTGGTAATATTATTGATAAACTCGGAAGAGGAATCATTATATTTAGACCTAGGTAATTTGATGCATGATTGTAGAGTAACATTCAATGTTGCATATGCAAGTTTCAATTTAGGATAGGAATATACCTAATTGGCATGTATGATCAATAAGACCTAATCTTAATGAATCTTAATTTATTACAAGTACCATAAGAATATAGGTATTTGGTAAATTAAGGTATACTTGCATGACCTTGGAAGAGACTTGTGAATACATTAGTGTCTTGATCAATAACAAAAACTAAGGGAGTTAAATATTAGAAGATTAATCATTAGAAAGCATATTGAGGGATAGTATTAATCCTAGGTTCTCTCTACGTTGCTATCTCCATATTCTCTTTGCATTGTGTTTTTATTTTTATATTTCTTACATTCATTCTTAGATTTTTATTTTTCTGAATAATTATTAGGAAGACATAATTTTAGTAATTGGTTTAAAAAGAAGAAACTATCCCTGTGGGTTTGACATCAGACTTATTTAGTCTCTTTATTACTTGCATACGATAGTGTATACTTGCACTTAATTTTATGATATAGAAATATCGCATCACAAGTTTAGGAGGATAAAATACTTTATATAGCTACGCCCTATCAACAAGTCACTTCAGCCTTTCTCAATATCACAAAGTGTGAAGGATTTGATCCGTTAAACAGGAGATGAGACAAATATATACGAAAGTATTACCCTAGATTGTTAAAGTGCACAGGTAGTATCAGTAGCATATATTTGATAATTAACAAGTTAATATAGAATATACTTATCATAGATCGCTAAAGTGTGTGAATAAGGTATATCTAGGATCATTGGTAAGAGTTGCATGATATGTAATTGACAAGAGTTGTCTACCTTTTAGGTTTACAAAGGCCAAGATTGCTAAAGTGTGCGGTTGGAGTAAAATGCCATTGGGGTCTACTTCTTGCTTTATAGTTTAAAAAGATATAAACTGTCGTTATCCCGTTTGAGAGATTAAAGGGATCATATAAAGCAGTAGGAGGGTTCTTTTAGATTAAAAATATATAAAAGTTATACTCATTATCTAAAGCGTTATTAATTAATGATTAGAAATATTTCATAAACATCTCCTAGGTATCTTACAGGGATAAGATCAATATAAGCAATCTATTAATATACTTGAATTTAGTAAAAAAATTATAAGGTATCGAAAAAATTCAAACTTGCCAATGAATTTGAGAATAGTTCTAGATTCAGAAAAACTTGAATATATTTTGACTAATAGATAATTAGAGGTGTTTTTGATAATATTTCTTCGAAAGAAGATAAAATTTATCGAAAAGTGATTAAGGATGATTTAGAGTCAAATCATATTTCCTAACCTCAATGTTTAATGATTTTCAATGGAAGCTTGTGCACATATAATGTGCAAGTAGTAGTATTCCGTCTGAAAAATTATTTGATATATTCAAACTACACATAGAGAATAGTCATTAATGGAAAGTGTTTCCACTTTAATAAAGGCTTAAAATAGTAATTGTTACTATTTTATGTACGTTACCTTAGGAAAGATACACCCTTTAGATATCTATTCACTAATTATAGATATTTCATTAACATATAATGTTAAGTAGCACAGGGGTATGAGATACCACTTGTCATTCTCATATCTGCAAGGTGTTGCATGATTTGAGCAATGCTAGGTGGCTATGGAAAGTAGAAGTACAGCTTCACATAGAAAATAGAGATTTCCTAAACGTGGTAGCCGTTAGAACTTTTAAGTTACTTTTCCATTGTGGCAGAAGCATTACATTGTATAATTGATATTTTATGCCATACATTATTAGGCGATGTGAGTGTTGATAAACCTAAGGTGCATACATGTAGGTTGTGTTCATTATTTCAAAATATACATCATATACATATTTGTGCGCATGCAGAAGTTTGAAAATTAATTTTCTAAGCGATAAACACAATAAATTTTCATGTTATCTCATAAATGAAATTACAAGAATTTAATGAAAATTACCTTAGCAAGCCTTTAAAATTTGTTTCAACAAAGTTCCCACCTCAAAGTGAACTTGTTGTGAATTTTAACTCTCAACTTGGTGGGCTTGAAAAGTCTAGAATGACAACCTTATTCCAACAAGGGGTTTAACTTTTAACCTCTAAGCTTGACTCTTAAACTATTAGCTTAACCTTTATGCTATTAGACTATTATAAGCTATGAATTGTTTTGTTCAAGTTTAACACTTAAACAACAAAAACCATCTTTGTTATTGCAAGTAGTATATTCGGCCAACAAGAAGAAAAATAGATTAACAAAATGAGAGAATGAGTTTTTGCTTACTTTTCAACACTTGAAGAAAAACCAAAAAAGCTCTTTCTCACTTTTTTCTCCTTTGAATAGCAGAATTAAGCATCCAAGTGAAGAAACAATTTCTTCACTTGCTTGTTCAACACACTATGACCCTACTACAAATAAGCCATGCCTTAATATTTTATATGTATTAATTTAATCACTATTAAATTAATTACAAACACATGTTTAATGTAATAAATAATAATTGTTTGACTTTATTAAAATAATAATATCAAATATTATTATTATTATTTATTCAATAAATAATTTAATGAATAAAATAATATCTTGCTTGTCTAACAAGTAAGGCCATTTTGATAATTTCTAAGTTAAATAATAATTGGCCTACAATATACCATGTGTAGGACTGCCCTAAAAAAGTCTACACTGAAAAAAGGATTTAGCAACCCTATATGCCTCAACTTGAGGACGGTCGCCAAATAGCTCATTCAGATGGAGCATAATGTTAAAAGCATCACTCCGATGAGCATGCTCTTTCTGTAAATCTGTAGACATAAAGGCAAGGACGTAAGATTTAACTTTTAAATCATCATCCATCCATTTTTGATAAGTCACCCTCTCCTCTGGGGTGGCTTCATCAGACATTCCTGTGGGCATAGGCTGATCTATCACATATCCAAATTTTTTAGAATCGAGAACAATTCTCAGATTCATCAACCAATCTCTATAGTTTTCTGCGCCTTTAAGTTGGTTCGCATCTAATAAACATGCCAACGGATTAGATGGAGTCATTTTATCTTCATAAGAGAAAATAAGAGATGTTAGCAGAAAATAAATATTTCAATTGCTAATTTTCATTTTAGATTAAGGATATAATCAAATTATACATTTTTAAATCTTAAACACCCTCCCACTGCATTACATATCCCCTAAATCTCTTAAAAGGAAAAACAACAAATTTAAATTCTTTAAATTGTATAGTAGGAAGTAGATCCATTTGGCATTTTACTTAGGCCTCAGGCTTTAGCAATATTGGCCATTGTAAAATCCAAAAGGTAGACAACTCTTGTCAATTGCATTTTATGCAACTCTTATCACTGATCCTAAATACACCTTATCCTCACGCTTTAAGAATATTGGATAAGTGTATTTCAGATTAACTTGTTAATAATTAAATATATATTATTAATACTACCCTCACGCTTTAGCAATATTGGATAAGTTTATTTCAGATTAACTTGTCAATAATCAAATATATATTATTAATACTACCATCACGCTTTAGCAATATTAGGCAATACGTTCGCATATATTTACCTCATCTCATATTTAACCCGCATAGTCAAAATCATATCAACCAAATCCCTCACGCTTTAGCAATATTGGGAAAGACCAATATGACCTGATTAATACCGTATTGATAAGACGGATCAACGTGTAATATTATCTTACAATGATACACAATTAAATCTTATTAAGAGAGATTACTTAATTATATCCCCATCTCATGAGGTTGTGATTCTTAATCACACATGTATTTTGTGCAAACATAACTAACCCCCACCAGTAGGGCTCTCATTGTAGTTACTAGCACAAATAAATTGCCCACAATATTTATCACATTTATAACAATTATAAATTGCCAAAAATAAACCATTTATTTTTAAACTTAAAAAAATAAATATTTAGAGTAGCCGGCATAATTAAATTAATTATGCCGCGTACACTCTAAATATAAGTACAAACAATACAACACAACGCTTTGATACTAATTTTGTTGGTGTTGTGTGCGTTTGTACTGTGCTACAGGTGAATATGCGTATTTTAAACAATTTAAATATTGCATGTCTCACATACAACGCAGCGAAAATATAATACACTTTAAAATAATCTCATTATACTAATGAGATTAGGAAACTCACCCTCAAAACGTGCTTTGAACAATTCTAGTTGGGGACGTGGTGGACTTCCTCAAACTAAAATGATAGCTTTCCTTTTTAGAATTATTTGAAGTAACTCTTAGTTTTAATTTATTACTGTCTCTCAAATATAAGGTTAACTCTTAACCTTTCATAAACAAATAACAATTCATTTTTCAATTGTCATTCTTTCTCTCGATTACCATGTATATATAGACAAAATTTCCTTTCATTTAACAAATTAAAAGTGCTTGATAGCCACTTGGCCAAGCATGATAAGACAATTAAATTGCTTTATCATGCTTCAATTTCTTTGGCTATTTTGGTGGCTAAATTTAGAAGCAATTGGTGGCAATACTTTACGCCACCTCTTGCTTAATAAATGAAGGTCCAATGAAAAAAATGTTTAGTGTACAATATTTAATCTAAAATAATATATAATAATGGCAAACATATTTTGAGAAAGAATTTCAATTCACCAGCCAAATGAAGCATGTTACTTTTAAAATTTAATCTAAATTTTTTTTTATAATAATTTTATCTTCCAATGCTCAAATTAGTATCCATACAAATTATTGGCACAATTTGAGACATACACTAGATAAATAAAAGTATTTAACACTTAAACCTCAACTACTCCTCGAGAGACCCTAAAATAAATAAGTGAATAATTAATTTAATTTAAATAAACAATAATTATTTTATTTAAATAGTAGCTATATCTACCGATGCCCAATTTAGTACCCATACAAAGTATTGGCACAATTTGAGACATACACTAGGTAGCTAAAAGTATCAAGTCTCACTTGGCACAATTTTAGGTTTAACACTTAAACCTTAGCTACTCCCCGAGAGGCTTTGAAATAATTAAAAGATGGATTAATATAATTTAAATAAAACCACAATTATTTTATTTAAATGGTAACTATATCTACCAATGCCCAATTTAGTACCTGTACAAAATTATTGACACAATTTGAAACATACACTAGGTAGATAAAAGTGTCAAGTCTCACTTGGCACAATTTTAGGATTAACACTTAAATCTTAACTACTCCCCGAGAGACCCTGAAATAAATTCATATTTTTTAAAAACTTTCCAAATTGAACAATTCGATTCGGTGCGCTACCCACGTGCTCAACGCGTACACTTCATATAGTGAGACTCCCTACGCTCACACCCATTTTGTCTCACAAAAAATTTCTGTAAGTCCATAACCGATGCCTTACACATACACGTTATGGATAATACAAAATGACGAGTTAAACCATATAAGTTGAGGTTAATCCATATTCGTACAATCCCTCCATCATTAATATCCTGGAAGAGTGGAGATGTAAATCAACACCGTTAAGTCCTTTATTGCTCACCCATAAATTTATCTCTTTGATTCGTATTCCAATAAAAAATATACAAAAGTTCCTTTGCGATATTATTTACACCACAGGAAAATCTTTTTCTGGGTTTAATATTTATGGCCATAAGACTTCCTAGAATACAACCTTAGAGCATCTCGATATTTAACTCACCTATATGAGCTGATGGATCCCATATCTACACACACGAGACTCCATAAGCATCGAACTATACCTAGCGACACCCAGCGATCAGACCATAAAAGGTCTCTGATATGTGTGAAACTTTTGTATGATGAATCACTCATAAGCCCACCGTGGTGCTCAGGTCTAGGGACCATGAATACTATTTAACTCAAGAAGACCCTCTACTGACGGATTTATAGAAAATCTATTGGAGGTCTTCATTGAGTCTAGTTCAGTATCTAGTCCTTACTAAATACATGTATATCTATATGAACTTCCACTAAACTCATGGTTTGCTATGATTAACCATCTGCACTATCCAAATATAAACATACATTTATCTATATTAATTAGTTCCATTCGATAGGCCCTGCATCGGTGGAAATAGATCAGGAACATTTAATTTGAGAACATATTTACACAATGATATTTCTTAACAACACTTGCAACTATGTCATTGTAAGTATATTCCCAGCTCTTTGTTTTATTTCAGACAAGGTTCTAACTCTTTAGACCTGATCTAAACTCTTTCAGATCAATACATTGTCCGAAATATTACAAGCATCTTACCTTAATAAAAATAATTAGCAATTTAATGAAATATTTATTTATTACATAAGTATAAAAATACAATATTCATACAAAATTGGGATGACACATGAGCACAAATTCGAACAATTATATCTTAAATTTAACTTGAAATGTCTAGGTAAACAGAACAAATGGTAGTTTGGAAACTTTGAATAATAATGAATTGTGTGACATAAGATTAAGTCATATAATCATGAGACGACTATCCCGTCTGGTTAAGAATAACCAGATAATTAATCTGACTAAGAAACCTTGGCGAATTTATGAATCTTAGATTTAAATGAAAAATAACCATATACTTATATAAGTTTTAGATACTGAAGTACTAACTTTTTGGAACTTATACATAATGATGTATATACTTTAATGAACCATACTACCATTGGGTGAATTTCAATACTTCATTGTAATTTGTTATGATACAGATATATGTTTCTGAAAAACACAGTATAAAAACCTTTGAAATGTTCAAAGAGTTCTAACTATAAGTATATCATAAATCCTTATGTATATTTAATGCCTTTGATCAGATCGAGGTAGTTTATACATAAATAGTAAATTCATAAATTATTTAAAGGAGAATAAGATTCTCACTCAATATAACACTCTAGATATTCCTCAATGCAAAAGTGTTTTGGAAAGAAGGAATTAGGCTTTAGTAACTGTTAATCACTCATTGAATAAAGTTCTATCTAAAGCCATTCCTTCAGTTCTGTATAAGATATCAACTAGAAGGAAATCAAGTCTTAAGTATGTTAAGATTTGGGGCTGTTATATTTGGATAGTAGTTACGCAACATGATAGACTTGCACCCAAAGGGTACAAGTACCGGTTCTATGATCTAGAGGAGTGAAACATATTCATTTCTCATTATGCCACTTTTCAAGAGAAAGAGTTTCTCATAGATCTTAGGGATTGTAGAAATATTAAACTTGGTGAAGTTAATCTAAAAATATATGAACTAATGGTGGAACTTTAAAGTTTAATTTAGTGAGATGCCTTTAACACACTTTCCCTATAGGTCGAATAGGATATCGAGGGTTACCTAATAGGTATGTTTGATACATGTAGGTGCTATTGGTGTTTTCTTATTTGAACAAAAGGATACTTTGACTTATAAAGAATCGATGTTGGACATCAATTCAAGAAAAAGGAAAAATGCCATAAAATTCAAAATTGTCTCTATACATGACAATCAAGTTTGGCACTTGGTTGTGCTTCCTGTAAGAATTGTTCTTATTTGTTGTAAATAAGTTTACGCAACGGAAGTGTAAAGGTAGAGACTTTCTAATCCTAACTGATGATAAAAGGTTACACTCATAAATTTGAGATCAGTTATAAGGAAACCTTTTTCACTAGTAATCATGCTTAAGTCAATTTGAATTTAATTGCCTATTGCAACGTGTTGGAATCTTTGTTTTAACAAAGAAATCAGAGAGTTTGATTTTGTAAAGAACAAAGAGAAAACATATGTGTTTAGAAAGGACAGTGGGACTATAATTATCTTTTTAGTTCACTATGTGGTTGACATACTTAATATTAGAAACAATGTTGATATATTGCAAGTTAGTCGGATAACAGTTATTTGTCTAAAAACTTCTCCATGATAGATTTGAGAAATGCTTCTTATATACTAGCTATAAAGTGTTATAGAGATAGAATTAGGAGGCTGATAGGACTATCTCAATCTTCGTACATGGGCAATGTTCTTGAAAAGTAAAATTTTAATAACTGTGAGATAGTTAATATACTTTTTAAACATTATAATTATCTTTTTAGGAGGAGGCATCCTCGGCAAAAAGATGAAAATGTTAGAATGTCTAACATTCCATATGTATCAGGCTAGAGATAGCTTAATGTATACCATGTTATGTACGAAACTTGAATTTGGATAGTTGTAAGTGTTACGAGCTGGTATTGATCTTTTTCAGGTAATGATCATTAATTGGTCATGAAACATATCTAAAATACTTAAGAAGTATGGAGGATAAGTTACTTATAAATAAAATGATACACAGATTCAAACTTCTAGTCTGGTTTTGATGATAGAAAGTCTGTATTAGTTATGTATTTCTTCTCGTTGGTACTGTAGTTAGTTGAGAGTGCAATATATATATCCACAGCTGATTCTACCTTGGAGGCTGAATATATTGTGGTATGAAAAGCCAGCAAAAGAAGTTTGTGTGAATGTATAAGTTAGTTGCAAAGCTTAGAATAGTTTTAAGCTCAGTGGATCCTATCCATTAAATACAATAATAACGAGACAATTACTCAAGCCAAGCAGCTATAGATCACACCAGAATTCTGATCATATTGACTCTAAATACCACATAATTAGATAGTTATTAACTATTAGAGATGTAATAGTATCTAGGATATATTCCTTGAATAATATAGCTGACCCACTTACTAAACCTTTAACTCCTAATGTGTTTGAGAAACACATGGAGACAATAAATATTAGATATCATCGTGAATGACACTAAAGCAAGTGAAAGTTGTTAGAACTAGTGCTTAATGCTATTTCAATATTGTATAAATATTAATTATTTAATATTTATACTGTTGAGGGAGGGAACGCCCTTCTCCCTCTTGAGGTTATGTTGAAGCGAAGAACCTCAAGTTCAACCTAGAACCCTAACCTCCTTGCGCAGCGAAATAACTTATTAATCAAGTAAAATAGAAAGAATCTAAAGTAGAATATAAAAGAGCACAACACATTCTTACGTGGTTCGGCCAATTGCCTACGTCCACGATGGATCTAAGGATCCTAGCCTCTCTTATTAACTCCTTAGAGATTTTACAAGAAAAACTCAATTTAAAAAACTCTCAAAAGGACCAAATATTTAGTGAACCCTTGCTCTACCACGAACAATGATCACTCAAACAACGGTTCCACCCTAGCATACACAAACACTTAGTGTCTACCTAGTTCTTCCTCTCTCTTAGAGTATCTCTTAATGCTTAATCTAAAATAAATGGTTGACAAGTATTTATATAGGGTGTATTTCGTGCCTACTAACCCTATTCCTTGTTGGAGTAAGAGTCCACTTGTTTTGGAAGTCCAAAACTTCCCAAAACTCCCCAAAACTCAAAATTCGAATAAAAAATGGACTCTCTGTCACGTCTGGCGCCACGGTGCTCATCCCTAGGCGTCGTGGTGCTCAGCCCTGGTGGCCTCCCCGCGTGTGTTTTTCATTTTCTTCGTGTCTTCGAGTCTCGTTTTGCTTCCTCCTTTGTGTCCCATACGTCCTAGACTTCTCCATACGTGTCCCACACGTTCTAGACTTCTTGTGACTCTCCACTTTGGTATTCATCTCAATTCTTGTCCAACTAAGATTGTTAAATCACTAATTTTCCAACATATACAATAAAATTTTCAAATAAAATTATTAATAATTAAATTGGCCAAAGAGTGTAATTCATATTTTTCTTATAAGATTTCAAAGGTCATTCAGCCACTTTGTTTTACAAGTTATTGAAGCCATATCATCCTTTATTGAAAGCATGACATGGCTTTTATTATAAACCATGGAAAAGCTTCTTGCCACCAATCTTTCCATTAATCAAGATATGGCTTTTGATATGCCACCAATTTCCTTCAAAATCGGCCACCTAAAGGAATTTGCCACTAAGTCATTAATTGAAGCATAACATGGGCATTTGATACATTGTTATGCTTGAATATTTAAGTCACTCAAATTGTTATGATTGGATAAAATAGCTGATGGGAAAGACTATATAATGTGGTTTATGTTCAATTGAAAGGGATCAAGAAATGATTAATAGTAAGAATTAAAAGTTAACTTAAAAGAGTAGATAACTGAGAGATTATGGAAGCAAGGAGTTACTTCAACACATCTTGCAATGATAGGAAACTATTATTCTAGTTTGAGGAATCCCACCATGTCCTTGTCTAGAATTTTTTAAAGCACACTTCAAGAGTGAGCTCCCTTTTAATCTCATTAATGTAATGAGATGTTTGTTAATATTTCACTGTATATTTTTTCATGTGCGATGTGTAAATTAAAAAAAATAATTAAAATGTACATGCTCACCTTATGCACAACGCATTTTCAAGTCCTACCACCATTAATGCATCCAAGTACAAACTCGCGTATAACACAATAACCTTAAGTACATTTTTCCAAGAAATAATCAGTACTTCTCTGCAAGTTTTCCCAATAGTTGTTAATTTTACTATCCCAGTTCCATGAGCTACTAAGTTGTCTCTTGCAACTTGTTTACCAAAAAAGGCACCAATAGCTCGCATGCAAGAAATCTTTGATGAGCGGCTGTAGAGTCACCAGCTTCATAACTCTAGCACCCCTTAATCCTTTATTGCCTGAAAATTACAGGGATCACTATTCATAGAGGAGATTGAAAGTTAGAAGAAACCACATAATCTATAAGCCACGTGTACTCCTTCAAGCAAGTTATATCCCTTGAAGACTACAACAATGCTATTAAATGCAAGTTCTTCATTCTCACTTTAACTGACATTGCTATGACATAGTTTCAAAACCTGCCAATGAAATCTATAAAGATTTTCAATAACCTCTATTAGTTGTTTGTTAACCATTTCTAGATAACTCATCAGCAACAAATCAATGTGTTCGGTTTATCTACTGTGCAATAAGGACAAAAAAAACCTTGAATGACACATGCGACATTTTCGAGATATATACACGCAGATAAAGAATTCAGATTGCATTTTTCAAAAGATTATTTCTTGATACTTAGATATACGAAGATCTTCTGTGACAACCCTCAAGATGTATCGAAGAATCTTTTCGATGTACAAAATCTTTCATTCACGTGGAAGAGGATTGATTGAGCAAAACTCGTAGAGCATATGTAAATACCATCACCTAGTCCATTCCTTTTGAAATTTTAGATCAACAAGCCAATACAAAAATAAACTATAGGGGAAGGGCACAATCCCGCCACCTTCCTAGAAGTCACGAGAAAAGAGCAAGTTTTAACACTCCTCAAATACCTGAACTCCTTCTTAATACCTTGTGGAGAAGGTATGGATGGATAACAAGCACAAAAGACTTTTTTGTGATCCGCTACTGATAAGGACTCTAGCTGATTAGTGAGATAAAACCAAAAAATGCCTATACCATAATGATTATGGACAAAAAATGCCTATACCATAAGTGAATGTTGGGATTTAAAGAGGCATATTGAAGATTTGACATGAAAAAGTGTTTTAGCCAAATATATTATCAAGAATAATGTGTCTCCCCCACCAGGAAGTCAAATCCTAACTTTGCTCCTGGAGAAGCATAAATCACAAGCTCCGCTGCCAATGAACACACTATGTATACATGGTCGGCCTGACAATGATGATGATATTGACCAAAGCAGTAGTTGCGGGGAAGATTTTGAAAGACAAAATGATAATGATATTCTATAAGGAATACTTGAAGCTTTTAGAAAAGCAATCTTGACCAACATGCGGTTTCCTCTTAAAATAGCTTTGAGAAAACACCAGATGAAGTTTTTAATCAGCTGCAAATTCTTACCATCAACGATCAACCAGATGATGAAAGCCTCACCAAAAATGAAAGGAAACATGAAGCTAAATCCTGCGAGTTATCAAATCTTACGAGTTGAGAGTTATCAAAGTCTTGCAAGGTACTTATTTATTCAAGCTTTCAAATAAAAGGATATTAGCAAATTAGTTTACACAATATATAGGCCATTTTCTTTTCAAATATATCATGACAATAAAATTCTTGTAACCTTTTTTTAAAAGCAGTAAAACTGCAAGTCATATTCATGCATAACTCACTGCATGATTATAAAGATTACTAAACAAGTCGAATGATTGAAAGACAACTGAATATTTGCACTGTTATAATCAAAAGACGACTGAGTATATTGCACTGTTTTAATCAAAAGACGACTGAACATGTCCCACCCTTATGACCAAAAGACAACTAAGTATACCATACCCTCATAATCATAAGACAACTGAGTATGTCACACCCTAATAATCATAAATGATTGAGTATTTCACATCCTCATAATTATAAGACGGTTGAGTATATTGCATCATTATAATAAAAGATAACTCATTACATCGCATATTCATAATCAAAAGATGACTAATTATGTCGTATATTCATAGTTAAAAGACGACCAAGCACATCACATACTTATAATTAAAAGATGACTAAACAAGTTGCACAAATGAAAGATGACTAGTCATGTTGCATGATGAAAAGGCAACTAAACAAATTGCACAATTAAAAGACGAATAAACAAGTCTCATGATTAAAATAAAAAGATGACTGATTATGTCACACTAATAATCAAAAGATGACTAGTTATGTCGCACATTCATACTTATAATTAAAATACGACTGAGCACGTCACAAATTTACATAGAAAATACTACTAATCATTTCTTGTATTCCAAATAAAAAAATGAGTAATCATGTCACACCATTATATAAAGAGATGACTAATTATGTCACACATTCATACTCATAAAATGACTAATCATGTTGCATATTTACAGTCAAAAGATGACTAATTATATCGCATATTCATAATCAATTAGCCACATATTCAGGCTCATAAAACAACTAATTATGTCACACATTTATGCTCATAAGATGACTATTCACATTGCACATTCACAAATTAAAAGATGACTAATCATGTCGCATCATCATATCAGAAGCACCAAATCAAAAGATAATTAATCATGTCCCATCATTAATAAGAAGACAACTAATCATATTGCATATTCAAAAAAAGGAGAGAAGATGACTAATCATGTCGCACAATCGAAATCAAAAGACGAAAAATTATATTGCACGATCAAAACTAAAAGATGACTAAACAAGTCGCATGATTTAAAAAAGACTAATTATGTCACATATTCATAATCAAAAGATAACTAATCATGTCTAATATTCATAGTCAAAAGACAACTAATTATATTGCATGTTCATAATCAAAAGACTAATCATGCCACAAACTTAAAATTAAAAAAAAAAACTGGTCATGTTGTATACTCATAACTCAAAGAAATTCTTGCATCGCCATAAATCACAAGAGGCAGAGAAAAGTAAAAAAAGTGCATGAAGTTGTCAAATCTTGTAAGTTACCAAATCACACGAATTGTCATATCTTGCAAGTTATAAAATCACACAAGTTGTCAAATCTTGTGAGTTGTAAAATCATGTAAGTTATTAATGCACACAAGCTGCCAAAGCATTGAGTTACTAAAATACGTAAGTTGTCAAATCTTCGAGTTACTAAAATTATGTGAATTGCCAAAACTACACAAGTCATCAAAATCTTGCAAGGCGCATATTTACACAAAGATTTCAAATGAAAGTTATTGGTTGCATAAGATGAAAACTATTCTTTTCACAATCACATTGAAAATTTAATAGATAAGTAGGTAACTTAAGAGGAGGTGTGAATTAAAAATTAACACTTTTTAATAAATATTTCATGCAGTTACTAATAATATAAATAAATTAAAGCACAAGTAATTGCAGTAATGAGAGTAGGAAAAGAGAAAGCTGACATCTGAATTTTTACGTGGTTTGGCCCTCCAGACAGCTTATATCAATTCCCCAAGCAATTGTATTAAGGATTACACTATATTGGTCTATCTCTCAAGACCCTTTTATTAACTTTCTAGGTGTTAAACAAACATTTTCAAATTAGTTTTTTTAAGTACCAATTAAACCTTGATTAGTTTTCTAGATACTAATCAAACCTTGATTAGTTTCTTGAGTACTAATTAAATCCTCACAGTCAGTTGGCTTTACCGGGTACCAATTAGACCTTACAAAGATTGATTTTAGGTTCAATCAAACCCTTATATTTAGAACTCTCTCATAGAGTAAATACAACAATTACAGCTCATGGTGAATATTACAACTGATATGAACATTTTAGAGTACTCTCACACCTTTTAAACTTAAGTGAAACTTTTATTTATAATTGAAGGAGTAATTTACCGTTGTTATAGTGCCACTACAATGATCTTGACCGTTGCAACATTGATATGACCATTACCAGCCGTTGCTACAGTGCTTTACAGTAATCTAACTGCTGCACAGTGATTTAACCATTATAGAATAGTGGTTGTTGTTACAGTCATACACAGTACTGCTGTTATAGTGATCTAAGTTTTGAAAATTTTGCATTTTAATCCATTTTTATAAACTTTCAAAAATTTGCACTTTGGGCCAAAATTAATGGTTCTCAATTGTTTGAAATCATCAAAAGCTTCAATGCCTTATAAGCCAACACATACCATGACAACAAAATTTTACAATTAAAAGCAAACAATAGAATTGTAAATTTTATAAGGATGACTAAACAAGTCACATGATTGAAAGATGACTGATTATGTTGCACATGCAAAACCAAAAGACAACTAAGTATGTCACACCTCTTTGATCAAAAGACGACTAAGCAAGTCGCACGATGAAAAGACACTAGTCATGTCGCACAATCAAATTAGAAAAATAATTAGCCATGTCACACACTTATAAACAAAAGACAAATAGTCTTATTGCATGTTCACAATCAAAAGATAACTAGTAATGTCGCATAGTTAAAGCCAAAAATTAAATGATTCAATCAAAAAGCGATCAAAAGATGATTAAATTATACTACATATATAATTAAGAAGATGATAAATCATGTCGTATATTTAAAGAAGATGAACAGTCATACAATTAAATTCAATCAAAAAATGACTAAATAAGTCACGTGGACAAAAAAGTGAGTAATTGTATCACACGACACACGATAAAAAAAGTGGAGTGAAAACATATAACTATTCACTTACACTTATAACACATTTTCAATCTCAAATATAATAACTGATAAAAGATTATTAGATTATATCCATCCAATTCCAAATGATATACAAAGTATGCCCAGTCTACATATATTAAAAAATATATATATATATCTCTTTAATTAAAAAAAGTATAAGAAGAGAAAGAAAAAGAAGACAAAAATAAGGAAAAAAGAAAGCCCTTAATACTTCCTAAAAAGGAAAAAAAGGGTTACGCATGTGATTAACACTCAATATACATCGTAAAATATACCCAAAGTGACATTCAATATACATAAACTATACCCTTGTCAGGCTAAATGTAAAATCATCCACTGCATCTCAAAATATATCCAAAGTAAACCCTTATCGGCTAAGTATAAAATTATTCAAATATATTCTAAGGACATACCTCAAAATATAACTCAAACCAAACTAGTAAGAATGGCATCCAAAAGGATCTTAAAACACGTTCATCAATCAAAATAAATATTTAATCACTACGAGTAATAGTAAACTTAGAATTAGCAAAGTTTAAAATTAAGAAACACAAAAAGGGGAGAAAAATGAAAGATCTAAGAAGTGTGCCTTGGTGGGACGACTTCAACAAGAATATCTTGTCGAATAGAACTTTTTCCTTTCTATTATTTTCTAAAATCTTGAAAAAGAAGGAAAGGATATTGCGTTAAAATACAAAAAGACTCACCACTGCCTCCTGAGAAGATAATCCAGGAAGAGAAACATCAGTACCAGCTATCGCTTGACCAGGTGAATCTCTACCATCACCAGACTCCAAATAGGGGTGGGCATTATTCTCGAACCTAGCTCATCCCGACCCAATCCGTTCTGAAATTTTGGGTCGGGACGGGAATAGGAATAGGTTCGGGATAGAAAAGTCTGTCCTGAACGAGACGGGTCGGGTTCGAGAATTTTTCGAACCCGAATGGGAATTCCCAACCCGTCCCGAACCATCTTTGATCCGTCTCGAACCCGACCCATCCCAAACTCGAACCGTCCCGAATTGTCCTGACCCGTCCCGAATCCGAATCAAAACTATGTCTTTTCAAAATAAATTTTTTCCAAAAAAAAATCGGGATTTTTCGACCCGACCCGTCTCGACCCGAGGTCGGGTCGAGATTTATCCTGACCCAAAATGTGTCCCGATCGGGACACATTTCAGCGTCCCGATCAGGTTCGGGTAGGGGTCGAAAATTTTCGAACCCGAAATTGCCCACCCCTAACTCCAAATATGATCCACCATATCATTATTCAAACCATTATCATCAAAGGACAACTAAATCCAATAATGCATCTTACCCTATAAATCCAAATCCATATCTCGCATCTCCCAGCTTTCTTCATATTTCTTAATAAAGGAAAAATACTAGTATCGGTCAACCTTCTATGAAGAAAGTCCTTCAACCGACGAACTTGAGCCTTCTTCCTATTATACATTCGATTATAATACTATCATGACTCTAAATATTTTAACTTAAGGTCTATTATATCTTCTCAACTCATAGTGAGTTCAGAATTCATGACAACAAGATCAATGAAATGTCAAAACACTAAATTATCAACAAGCTTTTTCTCTTTATTGGCCAAGGCAACAGCATTAACAGAAGCAGCAAGTAACTCAATTCGGCTAAATTTTAAATTCGCAGACAAACGCTTAGCAAGAGCATTATTTTTCTTCAGGAAAATATCCTTTTAATTGGTATTGAGTTGAACATATATGAATTTAGACTCAAGCTCTATAACTTTTCAATCTCGCTCCTTCAATAAGGCATCCTTTTTATCAGTATCGAGTTGGATAGACGAGTTGTGACTCAAATCCTGTGACTTTCCAATTCAATGTACTAATATACTGATTGACAAAAGTCTCAGTAAGTTCCTATCTCAATAAAAGCTCTTAGAGAGGCAAAACATTCCAAAAAAAAAAAGAAATAAAATATAAATAAAAATGATAATGGTGACAATGAATAAAATGGTTAAAAACTAACAAAAAAAAAACCACCTACTTGTAGAAATCAAATAGTTAGCTTGTCACTCAGTAAAGAAGTAGTGCCAAATGAAACACCATCAACTAGTTGCCAAGAACGCGGTGCTATAAGAATAAAGAAAGGCAAGTCGAGGAAGACGAAGAGATTAGTCAAACCAAGTACACTTCAAAAAGTAGAAGACGAATGAAGAAGAAAAAGAAGATCAAGCCAAATAAATTTTTATTATACTTTTTAAATATTCCTGTAACTTTAGAACCTAATTTATTGTATTACATTTATTTCATATAATAATTCAATAAAACAAACTATTGAAAGTGGGAGATAAAGGTAGCAATAATAAATTACACAAAGAGGTAATTTTGTTGCCTACCTTTAGTGAACTAATTAAGGGTATATTTATAATTTGCACAAAACTCATACGCCCTCTCCGACTATAAATAAAAGGTTTATTAGGAAATGATCTATATCTCACTCATTTTGTGAAAATTATTCTCTCTCTAATAAAATTTCTAATTCATTTGTTCTCATTTTTCTCTTTATCAATCTCGCTTGAAATTTATGAATCGGTGGAGCACTAAGATCCTTTATAATCAATTAATAAATGAATTATTTTTCTAAAATTTGATACAAACTTTTTATCAGAAAATATTCCTCAATCTAATACTATATTAAAATTAAAATTAAAACTCCTCATTTTCTATACTACTAGTTTTAATATTTATGTTATGATTTTTTTTTTGAATAATACTACACATCTCAAATAATGATGTGTCAAGTATTTATCGAATGTGATAAATAATTTTAAAATTTATATTATTTTCTTACTCAATAGTTACTTGATATATTATTACTTAAGATGCAACTTCGAATATGTAACATTATTCTATTTGTTTTTCTTTCCAATAGTATTAATACTCAAATTCTAGCTTCAAACGGGATAATATACATGGCAAAGTGCTTTTTCAAATTACTCAGTTTGTTGAGTAAACTACAATGCTGCATTAACAATCAATTAGGCTTTTCCAAATAACTAGTTGAGTGGACCAAGTTGCTGCAACAACAAGATTTAGTATTTAAAATTAAAGCAGGTAGCTAGAAATTATATTCTAATTAAATAATAAGCTTGGCAATGCACGCATACCAACAGCTATAGTATAAATAATGCTAATAACAAGATAATTAATTTAGTAGTACATTAGCAACTTACATTGTTCAAGAGAAACAACACGGGAAAGGAACTATATGTTGCAAGTTTTCCACTTTCTGCTCTTTATTACATTTATACTTCTGACATACAACAAAAAGGGGGGAAAAGAGAAAGTAGAGTACTGCTTAAGGAACAAAATACAGTTGCTACCATATTCTTGTGTAGGTTTCTGGGGTAGTTCCCAATTGTTTAGGAAAAAGATACCACCGGTATATATTAGTAGAAGTCATCAAGAGATAAGTTCTCAACAGATCCAAAGCTTTCCTGCAGAGACCCAATCCTTGAATAGCTGGTCAGTGAACCACCCAAAAAATCCAGGGGAGAGTCATTTGAAAAGGTTGTGGTGTCATAAATAAACGACATGTCAGTGTCGCCCACCATTGGATAATTATTCACGTAGAAGGAGCTGGTTTGATTAACTTCATAGTCATTGAAGAGGATGTCATTGACAGAGTCACTTGTCAAATTAGAATATATATCTTGATCAGAAGCCTTTTTAGCCTGAATGACCTGAAAATGTTTCAAGGTTTAATTGTCGCAAAGAGAAGCTTACAGTTTCATTTTCTCAAGGATATAGAAGGGTATATGCATAGCTTACATAATTCTGACTTTGATTATCTTGGTACACAATGATGAAGTCTCCAAGCTGTAACCTGTGCGTGTTAACAAAGTCCCCTTACAAATTTCCACAAAACAATGCAGGGTCAACCCAAATTCATTGTTTCAAAGAAATGATCAATATAAGACAGAAAGAAACTTAGGTAGTTGACATCAATCTAGTTACCAGTATTCTCGAGTACATACATCCGGCTGTTGTTATTAGGCCAAAACCTGCTCATGTGATAACGAATATTAATCAATTGTCCGTTTTACTTTTTAGAGAAAACCAACTGCCAAGGAAAGTACTCAAATATTATAACAGTTGACTGTCGTACTAATGTTGAAGGTAAAGATAATTAAGCGTGCATGTTATAGTGTTGTTTGCAATTTTTATTTCATTCTCTGCCATAAATAATTATATTATATTGTAATATGTAATTTAGGTCCCAGTGGCCTTGAAGGCCAAATTGAGAAGTATCTTCCTGCCATTAAGGAGAGCCTGCAAAGACAAATCACAATAACCTGTACTTGAAGCTCCACACATGTAGACCATCCAAGTCATCCATGCTGATAAAAATCCCTTCCTTGGATTCAAGTATGGGTAGGTAAGCCTCAGCTGCTTTCTGAAATGAAGTTCATTATGATGAAATATTTACATTATGTTTGCATATATAATGTTACCTCAATTGTTGTTAATGAAGATCAAGTTCCACGGCAAAGTTGAAAATATAAAATCTAAAACTTGAGTAGTAAAGGTTTAAACCTTTGGCAATATCATTCTCCTGAGGGAGCTTACATCACTGTTCTTAAGTTCCTTCTGGAAAAGAAATCTCAGCCTCCTTGGATCAATTACCTAAACCGTGAAGAGTGTTTTGGAGTCGGCAAATGAAAACATTAAAAAACGAAGCATTGCTCTAAAATGAAATCAAGGCGGGCAGCATAGTAAGGTACAAAAGGGAACCTGTCTCCAACATCTATGATGACCTCAAAACAAACTCAAATCAAGAATTTGTGTTAGTAAATTAAAGGTGGTGTCCTGCATTTCCAACACGCCAAAATTGCAAAAATAAGAGTACCCAATTGAATTTGACAAAATTATCATGTTATTATTACTTACGCATCAGTGCATTACTGCATATGGATACTCAAAAAGTAAATGTCAAGTGCAATCTGAAATGGCATAAAACTCAGTGAGAATTATAATTTCAATCAGGTCAATCCCTATTCTCTAGGCAGTGGTCTGGAAGGAAAAGAATTTCTAATGTTATATGATCATATATTAATTGAGTAATTGAATTTTAGAATTTATTCCAAAAACATGACAAATGTTTTATGCTAAATGTTACTCTTGATGCCTTTCACCTGCCCAAATCTGCAAATAGCCACATATTGTGTGTGATGTGGGAATAATTGACTTGTTACGTACCACAGACAGTCATGTAATGTTGTGCAGGGTTCTCTTTACTAAGCAAGACTAGCTATAAGCAAACAATTAAAAACAGATTCTAAATTATATCAAGGACCTGGTTGAGAATCTTATTTCATAACTATCACAGCAAGGAAATATAAATATATGCAACCACTACAAATTCTGCAAATCCGAAGAAACTCCAACTCTTGTACAAATTTCATCTCTTTTGACAATGATGCTTCATATAATTCAGTAATTGATTCAGTCTACGAATTCCCACTCCCAATTCACAAATAAGTGATTGGAACACACTTTTTGGGAAAAAAAAAGAAAATATAGATGTAGCAATTCCACGTATAGAAGTCCATATCACAAACCAGTTAATGATCTACAAATTAATTGATAATCCTTTTCTAATTCTAACTTTTTTCACCAAAAAGCAAATTTAGATATGAACCATATTAACAAAGACGCTTATTAGAACAATAAAATGGCTCGATCTCACAATTTGATTTATGTTTTATATATAAAAAAATACACAGATCAGCGACCCTGTGTGTAATAAAAAACTATCATGAATCAAAACTAACCACAGTTAAGCATCAAATTCCGTAAACTCCATATTAGTTTCCTTTTCAAATAAATAAATAAAGAATATACAAGAAATAGTGATCAAGCAAGGAGCTCCTAGAAAATAAGCCTAAAATTTTAGGAAAAGAACTCCAAATGACAGTACCCAAGTTGACGGAAACGCCTACATTGTAATAAAGTTAAAAAGAAAATAATAATTAAATTTATAAACCTGAGTAGCTGAGTCAATATGGGGTGTGATCAATATATGTAATTTAGAATAATATTGAAGGCAAATGTATAAATAGAGGAAGAAATTAAGAATCTCACACGTGCGGGGAGAGTTTGAGGAGGCACGTGCGAGGTAGAGGAGGAAGAAAAGGCCAGTAGATTGAAGGAAGAAGATCGCCTCTGTCTAGCCATCCTTTTCTTCCTGTTGATACCACCAAGACTGGTGACAGCAGCAACAAGGTCACGGGTTGACCCGCCCCGATGATCCGATCTAAAACGGGTCTTGTCCCCCTTCACAGTGACACCATCAACACCTGCCATGAAAGCACAGGCCTCGGTTTTCTCATGAACGCTACTAGTAAGAGCCGCTTGGTCCATAATCATTAGGGTTTTTGCGCCAGAGTCAATGATCGATATTAGTCAAGTTTAAAAAATAAAAATACAACCCCAAAAAAGGGCCAAAAAAAAAAAGAAGAACAAACCCACTATTTGGCTTTAGATTTCAGTGAGAGACTGTTGTCTCTCTGCTGGCTGTGCAGATCGAAACTACCGGTGATGGACGCTCGGCAATCACGAAATGGGGATTTGGTTTAAAGAGAAAGGTGGGTTCTTTTTCCTTTTACTATTTTTAGCATGACTTTGGTGAATGCAGAACCTGGTTCTGTTGACATTTGTGCATTCTGCATTCATGCTTTCTCTTAGATCTTTTGTTCTCATTATAAATATCTCTATATATTAGTGATAATAATGGCGTAAAAAAAAGTGTGATGGGCAATGGGTTTGCCAGTGTTAATTCTGAAAACAAAAGTAGGGTTAGGGTTTTGTGATCACAGCCACTGTTGATGATGCCAAATGTGCTGCATGGATTCATGGTTACTTTTACATCTTTGTTGTTATTATATGGTATAAATTTCTGTGAGGTGAGAAACTGCATAGAGTTAACTAGGGTTAGGTTTCTTTTTTTCTTTTTTGGTAAGCTAGTTAGAGTTAAATTAGTTAATATTGAGAAAAGAGAAGGTGATGGGGGGATTAAGGACTGGCCAAGAAGAGAGTGACGAATGGAGGGTGATGAAACAACAGGTGTTGCAAAAGTTCTGATTCAATGCAACAGAAATCAATGGCGTTTGGGCAGCATTGGATTTGAGCTCTTCAACTTTCAAATGTACATTATTAAAACGACAATCAATTTCTCTCTTTATCTCTCTGTGTATGAGCTAAATATGTAGCTTGAAGAATTTTCTTTTTCTTCATGAAGGAGAATCGTGGTTTCGAATTTTGAAGCTGGGAAAAAGAAACCACTATATAGGTCGTGTCTTGGTATCAGCCATGATAGTTGAAAGCTCTTTACGTAGAAGAGAAATTGGCATGTTTCGGGTATGGTGCTCATACGTACTAGTGAGAATTTGTCATTTGTGTAGGTGTGTGAATCAACACCGATGGTGTTGGGTTTGATATTCAGTGGATGAAAGGTCTTTATGACAAGTCGGTCCAAAAATTACAAATTTTACTCTATATAGCCTTTGTCTTATTTCTTAAAATATTTCACGGGTTTCTCTCTTTTTTTTTTTTAATTTATCAAAATAATTATTATGCAATCAACACACAGTGAGTAAAACTTTAGTATCCGCACCTAAAAAATAACCAAAAAAAATTGATTCAACTAAAAGGAAGCTCAAAATTAAAAAGTCCAATTCAATTAATCAAACAAGCAAAGCAAGAATAAAAGAGATGTGAAACCATAATATAATCAACAAAATACAACGGTTGACCATATAATTTAAGAAATTCGCTTATGAGTTGAATTTTTTTTCCTTTGAAAATAGTGATTTAATTTCTTCAAGTTAGAATAAAGTGATCTCTTTTGAAATGTGTTAATCTCTAAGGATACTCTTACACTCATAGAACTCGGTTAGGCTACGCTGATAGTTATCTCTGACTATCACTCTCTAATGTTTAACTCAATAATGAAGTTTAAGAAAAAGAAGAAAAAAACGGCTAAAAAATAAAACAAGGAAAGTTGGTAAAAAAATTGATTGTTAAATTAGGATTTTTTTTCTCTCCAAAAGCCCCTCCTTGAAGCAATGTAGCCTCATTTTTCTAGATTTCTTTGCATTTAATTGTCTGAGTCCTACCAAGAATGGAGCATATCCCTAGATTTTCTGTTTGGATTCTTTCCAAGATCGTAGAGGTTAAATTTGTCTAAAGCTTTCGGGATGCTTCGAGATCTTCAAGGATAAGGTCAAACAAAGTCCTAATGTGACATGATCTCTGGATTAGTTCTCAAAAATTACGAAGTCGACTCAGCTTGAGTTGGTTACTCTAGAATACCAAAGACTACTCATTTGCCCTATGATATCGAGGGCTGCTCTATTACTCTAAGATGTCAAGGATGTCTTTGAATAGGTACCGAGGACTCATTTCTTTGACACTGATCTTGAGTTCCTTGGGTCCTCATGAGTTTGAGCCTTTAATGTCCTAGTGTGGAGGTCCTACACTATGGGCCTCAGTGTGAGGGTTAAAGGATTGAGCTAGAAGGTCATTTCTTTGATAAACTCTTAATCTAAGGTCTTGCTAAAGAGTAGGTCCTTCCATAGGTGATTGGGCTTGGGCAAGATCCTTGGGAGAACAAATAACCACATTAAATAATTAATATTTCTTTTTGTTACATAAACAATATTGTTGTATCAAGTTCAAGTCTCCTTATGATTTTTTTGCTTCGTTAAATGTTTCTAAAAACCATTTTACATCCTATTTTCTATCACTAAATACTGATTCTGCCTTGCTATCAATACTAGACTCATAATGTTGAAATTTAGTGATTCAAAATTATATTTAAGCATAATTTTGAGTTAAAAACCAATAAGGAGTCAATATGAAGATGAGTACGCATCGAACATGCGAGAAAGGGAGCGAAATAAAGAATTAAAAGCTATAAGAGCATAAAACCATAAGTGAAGATATTCGTAGGTGTGTACGCTGCGACACTAGCTTCTTAATGCTACAGTGTTGAAGTCATAACCCTCAGCGCTGCAGTACTAGAAATTGTGTGATACAGTGCTAGTATGTGATTGCATTAGCGCCATGGCACCCAAATTCAGAAAACTTCCATTTTTAACTTAGATCGACTTCTTTGAGTAAGATGTGGACTCTTACACAGATGGACTCTTATTCCAACTAGAAATAGGACTTCTAGGAACGTTTTAAACATTATATAAACTCTTGTAAGCTTTTAGAATTAATTTATCATTAGAGAGAAACTCTAAGAGCGAGAATAGAAAGCCAAAGAGCCTTGAGTACTAAGTACACAAAAAGTGCCATATAAGTGCTTGAGATCAAAGTGATCAAGAAAGTACTAATCGATCCTTAAGAGCCTGTCTATTAATTGTATTGCTTGATTATCTCTTGTGAGAGATCTTTGTGATTTGTATTCTTTGTGAACTGAATAAAAGAGGTTAAGATCTCATGATCCATCGTAAACGTAGGTATTTGTTGTCCAACTAAATAACTTTCTTGTGTGATTATGTGATTATTTATCTCTTTATGTTTTCTTATTCTTGCTTTACTTGTGACTGAAGTCTTCTGTAAAATGTTTAAAAAAATTTTAGAGTGCACGTTAAAAACTCCAATAAGTGGTATCAAAGCCAAGATTAGGGATATTATTTTGTATATCAAAGAACATAACTTATTCATCAATGGCCACTCACAAGTATGAGGTTGAAAAGTTGAATGGATAGAATGATTCACTCTTTGAAATAAAAAATTTATGACTCTACTTATGAGTTAAGTGTTAGATTCAGCCCTTAAAAAGACTTAAGTAATAATCAGTGAAGAGAAGAGACTTGGGACATCTGGATTCGAGATAGATAGAGAAACTATTTAAAGAAGGCCCACAGTACAATAGTTTTGTCATTGAATGATGAAATTATAAGGGAGGTGGATGGAGAAAAAATGACAATTAGCCTTTAGAAGAAATTTGACACACTCTATATGACGAAGTCCTTGGGGAATCGTTTATATATTAAGAAGAAGTTATACCAGCTATTTATGGCTAAAGAAACTCCATTTAAATACCATATTGACGCCTTCAACAAGATAATTATAGATCTTAAGATGATAGACATTAAGATTAAAGATGAAGATAAGGTAATTATCTTATTTTGTTCTTTGCCTCTAAGTTATGAGCACTTCATAGATATACTCATAAATGGTAGAGAGTCTTTAACGATGAGTGATGTTAAAGCCTCATTAAACTCAAAAGAATTAGGAAAAAGATTTGAGTCCGATAGTGTAATAAGTTTGGTTACAAGAGGGAGAGATAGAAAGAACAGTCAATCAAAGGGCAAATTGAGAAAATGTTATCTTAACAAAACAAAAAGGGACACTTGATAAGGATTTTCTAGAAATAAAGAAAGGTAGAGATGTTGTAATAGTCTATGAGGAAGACTTTGAGATGGAAGAATTCTTGGTAGCTTTTATTGGAAGTTTATTGACAAATAGTTACTTAATTTTGGTTATAGTTACCATATGTATCTTGATAGATCTTTGTTTATCAATTATAAATCCATTAGAGGTAGATAAGTACTAATGAGTAATAATATAGCTAGTGAAGTTATGTGGGTTGGTAATATAAGGATGAGGTTACATGATGAAAAAGTTAGAGAGTTACTTGGTATACGACATATTTCTAGAGTTATGAGGAACTTGATATCCCTAGGAGTGCTGGATCAAGAGAGTTGTTCATTCAAGGAAAAAAAAGAAATACTAGAAGTGATGAAAGGATCTATGGTGATGATGAAAAATAAGAAGCACAATGTGCTTGATAGGAATGTTGTAGATGGCTCAATATGGGTTGTTAAAGGAATACAGAGCATAAGACAATATTGAAGTTTACGCACCATAGTGATAAGAGTCAAAAGAGAATGCATAATAAGGGTACTGCAGGAAAAAACTAAGTTTTAGCCACTGAGAAATTGTAGCTATGGTGTCAAAAAGGATATGGGAGATCGTAAACACTACCCAAGGAAAGATGCATTCGTATCTTTAGAGACATAAGTCACATGCCTAAGAGGAATTAAGTCTAGACAAAAACTTAACTGAAGTAAGCGCTAAGTGATAGGGCTTTAACGTAGATAAATGCTAGAAAGCTTCTTAAAGAGAGATTTTGAATCAATATGGGTTTGTTTAAATTTAGTGGTTCAAAATTATATTTGGGCATGATTTTAAGTTGGAGACTAATGACAAGTCAACACAAAGACGAGTACATGTCGAACGCATGAGAAAGGAAGCAAAACTGAGAGTTAAAAGCGAAGAGTATCGCCAAAAGCATAAATGGAGACATTTTTAGGTGTAAAAGCCACAGTGTTGGCTTCTTAGCGTCACAACCCTAAAGTTAGAATCCTCAGTTCGATGGCACTGAAAATGTAGTGTGATGGTGTAAGTATGTGAATGCACCAGTACTGCAGCGCTGAAAGTGTAGCACCTTGTCGCCCAAAATTAGGAAACTTTTATTTTTAACTCCAATCGACTTTTTTGAGTAGGATTTGGACTTCTACACACATAAACTCTTATTCAAAATAGAAAAATAACTTCTAGGGACATTCTAAACACTATATAAACCTTTGTAATCCCTTAGAATTAATTAAGCATTAAAGAAAAAGTCCAAAAGAGAGAATAAAGAGCTAGAGAGCTTTAAGTGCTTAGTGCACAAGAGAGTTTCATAGTGCTTGAGATTGGAGTGATCAAGAAAGCACTAATAGATCCTTGAGAGCTCGTCTATTGATTCTTTTATTATCTCTAATAAGAGATTTTTATGATCTGTGTTTTTTGTAAATTGAATAAAAGAAGCTATGATCCTGTGATCCACTATAGACTTAAGTATTGAAAGTATGTTATTTTTATGGGTACATGCATATGCATATGTGTTCATTACATTAAAATTTTATATGTCTCATATACATATAACGCAACGGAACCAAAAATCTAATTACCTAATGTAATAAACACATTTAAATTAAGTTTTCGTTACACTAATGAGATTGAGAATCACATTTTGATGCCTTTAGAAATTTGTTCATAACAGAGTCCACCTTGAAGCACACTTGTCGTTAATTCTAAGATCTAACTAGGGTGAGTTTGGATCTCCAAAATAACAGCTCCAATTCCAATAAAAGTGTTTAACACTTAAACACGATTATTTGGTTAACTCTTTAACCAATTAATTAATTTGTTTCAAAGCAAGAAAATTGTTTTGTTTACTAAACTCTTTGAACAACAAAAATAATCTTTCTATTACTTGTTAATGGTTGGCCAAATGAAAAAGATGATGGATAGGAGATACTTTTTCAACACTTGAAAAAAATCTCTTTTTCCCTCTTTTCAATTTGTCGAGCCAACTTCTTCGAATTTCTAAAAATGAAACAATTCCATTTTATAAGCAATTTCCCTCATTTGGTTAATACAAGCTCCTACCACGATGCCATAAGCTATCCCTCGATGTTTACTTGTTTCCCTTTTGTTTAATAACAAATAATACAAACCATTCATTTTATTATTAATTTGTTGACTTAATAATAACAATTAATAATTCAAAACCAATTTTTGAATTATTAAATAGACTTTTCTTGTCTCACAAGCAAGGTCAATTTTATAAATTCAAAGTCAAACAATGAATGACCTAGATCGTGCCACTTGTCATCATCCAATTTGTCAAAACATTTTGTTAACTAATTGATGTACTTAACACTTAAGTCGTGACAAGTGCACAACCAAGTGATCTTGAAACAAATATTCAGTTTACTGAAATTTCCTAAATTAAACTATTTAATCCAGTTTGCTGCCCAAGTGCACAACACGTACACTTTATATTGTAGAACTCCCTAAGTCCACGCCCATTTTGTCATATGGAACTCCTCTATACGTTTGTGAATGATATTCTATATACACATTACAAATATTATAAAGCGGCACGTTAGACCATAGCTGAGGTAAAAACATATATATATAATCCCTTCGTTATATCCTAGAAGATTAGAGATATAAATCATTGCCTTTAAATCCCTATATGCTCATCGTGAACTTATCTCCAGTTTATATTTCTATAAATGATATCCGCAAACACTTTTTCAATATTGTTTATTCCATGAAAAATTCTTTTTCTGAGTTTATTGCTTATGACTATAAGACTTTTTAAAATACAATCTCGTGAGTCTATTCAGTACTCAGTCCTCACTAAATACCTACATGCCTATACGAGCTTCTACTAAGCTCATGGTCTACTAAGACTAACCATCTAAACTATCCAGAAATAAACATACAATAATCTAGATAAAAAGGTTTCACTGATAAACCTGCATTGGTAAGGTAGATCGGGAATATAGTATTTGAGAACATATTGCATAATGATATTTTTTAGCACCATTTGTAACTCTTTGAAACTATGTCATTACTAATATATTCTCAAGTCTTTGTCCTATTTCAGACAAAGCTCTAACTTCTTAGAATTCGCTAACTCTTATTAGATCATACATGTTAAATGGGTATATCTCTATCCTAAATCGGGACTTGTAATATTTACTCTACAATCATGTATCAAATTATTTAGGTCTAAATATAATGATGCCTCTCTCGAGTTTATCAAAGTTTTATCAAAACAATTATAATATTGACTAGATATAATAAAGCATTAAGAAAAAATAATTTAAATAACAAGGAACTAAGTTTATTAAATATTAAAAAGATTTGACAATTAAGCATACATATTAGTTCAAGTATTAACCTTAAAAAGAAAATTAGTTCATAGTTACAAGAAAATTAAGGCTAAACAAAAAATAAAACATGATACAATCAATAGTAAACCGATATAGACGTCGAATTACAATTGATTCATTTGCCAAAATTATGCCAAAAATATCTTGCTCCTTGAAACGCCTTTGAATTTCTCTCTATAGTTGCTTCAATTTTGCTCAAATTGCTCTCTAAAGCTTATGTTGTGTATCTCTTGTGTGTTATATAAATACTGGTACGAGTGGCCTTTATATAAGGTTTAATTTGGAGCTTGTAGTGGTACTTCTTATCAGTTCAGAAAAAGGCTGATCGCTGGGGCAAAATTTCCTCATTGTTGGGGTGCTATGTCTTTGAACTACTATAATTGCAACAATGGCTAGTTATTACTAGGGTTGTGGACTTTTATTGGGGTGAAAACAAGTTGGTGTCGGGGCAAAAATTACAACTAATTCAAGGTCTTATTTTGGCATTTCCTATTCTACTTTTGGAATTGCCGCTAGAGGGAAAATCCTTCTACCGCTAGGGCACAAATTTGTAACTTCAAAATTTTACATTTTGGTCCTTGATTTTTGTTGCTTTTCTTAAAACTTACATTTTTGTTTCAATTTATTTAAATTTCATCTTTTTCGTTCTAAATCCTATAAATAAATAATAACGCACATAAATAATTATTTTTTTTATAAAATATTAAAATTTTATATAAAATAAGAATAATATATATAACAAATGTGCCCTTATCATATGGTCCTTATTTTTAATTGAATTTATATTTTTGTTTATATTAGAATGCATTTTTGTTTAATGATTTTGTTATTTATTTAATAAAAGGCTTGAATGCTTTTGGAGTTTGTGGAGTTTTGTTCTCAGTTGAGCTTTTGGTTTTTGTTTGAAGTGGTCCCTATTTTGATATTTTAACCATTTTCTTTTCTTTTCTTTTTTGTTGTTTAAAAGTGCTTTCATGCATGGGGTTTTTTATTTTTTTGAGCATGTGGTCCCTGTTTTAGTATTTTGAGCATACGGGGTTTTGAACATTTGGGTTTTTGTATTTTCTGGGCATGTGGTCCCTTTTTTATGTTATTTTTGTAGGTACTTTTAGCATGTGGTCCCTTTTTTTAAGTTATTTTTATAGGTACTTTTGGTTGTTTTGTTTCACGAGGCATGAGTATTATAAACCATGTGCCTACTATATACATCAGCATCACATAAAAAGGGTTAAAATATTTGGTAGGTGTTCTCTGGGCATGTGGTCCATGTTTTGGTGTTTGAACAATACTTCCATATGGATTGTAAAATGGGATTTCATCCAGAAATATTGAAATGTTTGCCTGGGATGCGGTATTTGTGGTCGCTTAAGTTAATGGTTTACAGAGAAAAAGAATAACGATTAAAGAAACAATTTTTTTTGAATTAAATAAAACATGTGAATGTGATGAACCTCTTTTTCTATTTTTGGTTTTATTTAGGTTTCATTAATTAGCATGAAATATGTTAGCTGTTGTCAAAGTTGAAAATATTGAAAATTATTTTATCAAGGTTGACTTTGTAATCTTTTCATATTGTCAAAAAGGGTTATACTAATGAGATAGATAAGATAAGATAAGTATGTGATTATCCAATCATAATAAAGTGGACAAATACAAAAATAGTTTATGCATCTTATTTTATTGTATCTTTTTGGATTCATGTTTATCTGAATTTTTGAAATCAAATTATTGCTAAACAATTTTATTGTATGAATCTAGTACTTGCTGCTAAGGTTATGATCTAAGGTCAAATACACTCCTTTTATTAGAATTCTATCGCCTCCAATTCAACATCCTCGTATTGTTGTAATTAATTTCATTCTTGTTTAAAAATAATAAAATACAAGATACAAACAACTATATTTGTTGTGTCATGCACTATATTGACTAGGATGATGACCAAAACTAGCCAAATTAATAGCCTATGTCAGACCAATTTGAGCTTGATAAAATGAATTTTAATTAAGGCCATTTTAGCTTTTGAAGTTTTGGAAAAACAAAAAAGCTTAAACTTCACATAGGACTAAATGTGGCTAGATTAGGTTAATCCAAATGTGTATCGAAACTCGAGGCTCCTTCAATTCCTTCTTTAAAGAACACCTTAGTGTTTAAGAGGGAAATAATACTATACTTATTAAATATATTTTTTAAATTTTTATATTAAATAATATGTCAAATAATTATTAAGTGATAAAAAATATTTTAATATAAAATTTTTATTGACCTTCATTTACATGGTTAATTTTATAATTTTTAAACAAATGTTTGGTAATATGAGTTAATTAGAATTATTATTTTAGACTACAAAAAATCTTAGATATAAATTTTGATTAATGTTGTTGTGGTTAATGTTGTATTTAATTTATAAACTTGTAACTTTTTATTTATTATTTATTGTTCTCACTTATAGTTGAAAATTTATTCATTACTAAGTGAAGAGAAATAATATTATTTTCCATGTTGTGATAAACTAACCCTCTGCTTCAGGAGTTTGAGGTTTTTGACTTAATATAAAGAATTCAATGTCTTGTTTGTTTATAAAGTAGTGTGTTCTAAGATTATGGAGATGACTGATAATTGTTTTTAAAAAATTTAAGATAATTAGTTAGAAAATAAATGTGTTTTTTCAGATTGGTATATGTTTTATTGATTTTTTAAAAAAACAAATTAAACTGATGAATTTGAAAATTACTTGTGCATTGTTTTGTGTATGTTATATTTGATAAAGATTAAATGCATTTAAAAAAAAAAGCTAAAAATATAATGAAAACAAATTATCAAGTTGAAAAAATGTACTTTTATTTGAGGGAAACATGTTTATTAGGATTGTTACGTTACTTTTTATATTGTGATTAATATTTTTATCATGAGCATTAGAGTATATAGTCTATAAAGGCTAAATAATCTTCAATGTATTTTTAAATAGTGAATAACAATACGATTTTACCCTTTGCACAAATAAGTAAATGCTAGGAAGTCAAAATGTTTGGAAGTAACAATCTAAATATAATATCTTGATAATTTGCATGTTCTTTTAAAAATGTGATATCTCTTACCTATATCTCATCACCAATGAAAAAATAAGTTTTATTTAATAATAATTACATTACGTTAAGTAAAATGTTATTTTTAGGTGCATATTTCTTATCCTTAATATGGATAATCTTAGATGCCATCAGATAAATTAAGTGAGGAATATGATGTCGAGGTTGAGAAATTCTTTGAGTTTGCAACCTTGCATTCTAAAAATAGTAAAACAAATAGATGTCTGTGTGTTAAATGTCATAATGCGATTTTTAATACAATCCAAAAAATTAGAAATCACTTGTTTGTGAGTGGTATTGATAAAAGTTATCAGACATGATATTGGCATAGAGAAAAAATAACTTCCCCAGGTTGTGAATGCATGCCTGATCAATCAACTATAGAAATGGTTCATGAAGCGTATAGGCATTGTGAAAATGATGAGAATTCCTTTACTGACGTACTGAAAGATTTCCAAACACTTTCATACCCCGATTGTTGCAAATACACTAAATTATTCAAGTTGGTGAAGTTGTACAATATTAAAGGGAAGCATAGATGGTCTGACAAGAGCTTTTCGGAGTTATTAAGTACTCTTAAAGTTATTCTTCCTGAAGAGATTGCACTTCCTACTTCTACTTATAAAGCAAAAAAGAAAATGAGTGCTTTAGGCATTGAATATAAGAAGATTGATACATGCCTTAATGATCATATTTTGTATAAAAAGGAGTATGAAAATCTATCTCAATGTCCATCCAGTGGTAAATCAAGATGAAAGCAACAAAAAAAGGTCATTGCAGAGAAAACAAATAGGGTTCCTGCTAAAGTTGTATGATATTTTCTAATCATTCCACGGTTGAGACACATATTTCAATCTCCTGAAACCGCCAAAGAATTGACTTGGCATGCAACTAGTAGAGAAAATAATGTTAAGCTTCGACATCCAGCTGACTCCCTTGAGTGGCACTTAATTGATAACAAGTAAGTTGAATTTGTATCTGATATTAGAAACCTCAGAATGGCTCTTTCATCCGATGGTATCAACCCACAAAGTTCTCTTAATGTATTTATAGTTGTTGGCCTATTATTCTTATGAACTATAACCTTCCACCTTAGTTATGCATGAAGAGAAAGTTCATGCTATTGTTTTTGTTAATTCTTGGTCCAAGACAACCTGGTAATGATATAGATATATATTTGACATCATTAATTGATGATTTAAGAAAAATTTGAGAAGAGGGAGCCTTTGATGTTTGTAAGAAAGAAGTTTTGAATTTAAGGGTTATGCTTTTGTGGATCATAAGCGACTTTCTCGCATATAGCAATTTGTCCAATGCTACTGTAAAGGGATATTTTACTTGTTCATATTGTAGGGAGGGTACTAATGCATGTAGGCAAAAGCACAACAAGAAAATGTCTTATATGAGGCATCATTGATTTTTTTCGACCAATCATCCATATCATTCACAAAGGAAACAGTTTAACGGTGAACCAGAATATGGATTCTCTCCTATACCATTAAGTAGGGAGAAACATTTTAAGTTGCTAGATGATTTTGAAAATAAATGGAGGCAGAAACACAAAAAATGAATAAGAGATAATAATGATAAAATTGTATGTTGGAAGAAGAAGTCTATTTTTTTCGACCTACCTTATTGGAGATATTTGTTAATTCGTCATCAATTAAATGTTATGCATATTGAGAAGAATGTGCGTGAGAGCATCTATAGAGCCTTACTAAATATTCTAAATAAGATGAAAGGTGCATGAAATCAAGATTAGATTTGAAGGAGTTGAAGCTAAGAAAAGAGCTACAGCCTAAGAAACATAACAATCACATTGTTTTGCTTGTAGCTTGTACTACATTGAGTAAAAAAGAAAAGAAAATGTTTTGTAAGGCATTGGTAGAAATAAAGGTGTCTATAGGATATTGTTCAAATTTTCAAAACATTGTATCTGTAAAAGATGCCTAGATTATAGATTTGACGTTACATGATTGGCACATATTGATGCAATAATTCATGCCTCTAGCGATATGAATATATTACCAGAGCATGTTAGAGTTGTTTTCATTATTCTTCAATGCCTTATGCATAACAGTGGTAGACCCTGAAAACTTGAAAAGGATACAAGCTGATCTTGTAATCACATTCTGTTTGTTTGAGCAGTATTTTCCACCTACCTTCTTCGACATCATGGTTCATGTGACTGTCCATCTTGTTGAAGAGGTAAGACTGTAGACCGGTTTACTTAAGGTGGATGTATCTTTCTGAGAGGTATATGAAAGTTCTAAAAGGTTATGTGCATAATCGTAATCGACCAGAATGGTGATTTGCTAATTATTATATCGTTGAGGAAGCAATGAAGTTTTGTACAGAATATATGTCAGGCCTAAATGCAATCGGAGATCCTTCTAAACATTAATAGGGGAGTAAAAGCACTAGTATGATTAATACTTTGAACTAGATATTTGCTCTCACTTATGAATTTTTGGCTATTTAATTGTGTTTTCTTTTTCGTAAGTAAGTGCACGACGAAAAATGTGACATTTCGAAATAAATGGGAGGTAAATCAAATGAGAAATAAAGAAGTTGCGGTCAAAATACGAGAGCGCCTAAACCTAGGGTTGCGTTGCAGCATATAGTCGGCCATCCATACCCATCGTGTTTCAAGTCTCAGCGCCGCAGCTCTGAGCTCCCAACACCGCAGTGCTTGTGCGACATATAAAACTCTTCTTTTAGTCCTATTTTGACTTAGATTCGAAAGCCTTCGACCTTAGGGTTTCTCATATATATAAAACCACTCTTTTAAGAGCTAAAACACATACTTTTAGAGAGGCAAAACTTAGAAAAATAATTCATAACACAAAATCAAAGATTATAGTCAATAATTGAAGATTCGTGATCAAGAATCAAGCTTCAAATTAAGATTGAGAGAGAAGCGACCCAAGGAGTCCCCTTGATTAGTTTTTCATTCTTTATTTTTATCATTATATTTTTTATTATGATGTCTTTGTATTATTGCTTTGATACTCTTGGGTTTGTAACGAGCTAAATCTATTGATCTAGGGTTAGACTATTAAACCTAATATGTAGGTGGATTTTATTAACTTTCTTGCTTTATAAACTTAATATATATATATATATATATATAATTGATCCATTCTCTATTGAGTTTAATGTTGTCATTATATCTGGCCAATATTATGAATGATTGAGGAACCATGGTGAACTTGACAAAGGGATTCATATGTTTAGCTTATGATAGTTTGATGTATAATTATAAGGTAACAACTATGAGTTCCATGTAGGATCGTCATATACCTAAATAGCATGTATGGTATGATTTAGACTTGATCTTAATTAATTACATTCTCATATGATTACCATAGACATATAGGTAGTTGTTAGAATGAGTAATATAGTCACGTGACCATCTACAAAGGCTTGTGATAAGATTAGAGTCTAGTCAATCAATTCGTACAAAGTGATTAATTAAGAAGTTAATGAATCCAATAAAATACTAGGGATAAATTGAAACCCTAAATTCTTGTCAATTAGTGAATTCAACTCTTTGTTTATTCATTATTTAGGTTTATTTTAATTTGATAGAATTAGGTTAATTAATTGAATTTTAAATTTTAGTTTTTCTTAATAAAAGTTACGTGTTATAATTTTAGTACTTGATTGAAAAAATTAGATTGCATAGTCCTTGTAGAAATGATATCTGGACTTAAATCTTATATTGCTTGATACGATAGCATACGATTACGTTTAACTAGTATATCATATATCACGTTTTTGGCTTCTTTGTTGAAGACTATTTCTAACTATTCTTAGATCGATACTAATACCAACCTACTTGCTTTTAATTTAGATTTTTTTCTATTTTTTTTACTTTAATTTTTTTTTTTATGTTGCTTTGACAGTTTATACAAAGGCCGAAAAGTGCTGACTTGACTTCTTTTGATCTTGAGATTGAAAACACATTAAAAAGGCTTTAATGTGAACAACGCCAATAATTTTTCAACATAGAAGAGAACAACAATCACATCAATATTTCAGTGTTTAATACTATGATACCACAAAGAGTGCTAAAAGAGTATGTTGTCCCAACTATTGATGGTGTCCAGTCTAGTATTTGGTGACCAACCATTAACGCTAATAACTTTGAGATCAAGCCGAATATTATTCAGATACTAAAAATAACTGTACAATTCAATGAAGCTCCCAATGACGATCTAAACATGTATATCATAAATTTACTTTGAAGTACAACAGAGTCTCAAACAATGCCATTTGACTAAGATTGTTCTCTTTCTCTTTAAAGGATATACCCAAGAGTTGGTTGATTTCATTGCCGTCAGAATTCATATCGACGTAGGATAATTTAGCACAGAAGTTCTTAACTAAGTTTTTCCCACCAACAAAGACAGTAAAGATAAGGAATTACATCACCTCATTCAGCCATATTGATGGCGAGTCGTTATATGAGGCATGAGAGTGCTTCAAAGACATGTTGAGGAAATGTCCTCACCATGGAGTCCCTAAATGGCTATTGGTCTAAACGTTCTATAATAGACTAGTAGGCTATTTGGGGACTAATATAGATGTCACTACTAGAGCTTAGAAGGGCTTTAATAAATAAGTCCACAGATGATGCATATGATCAAATAGAGGAGATGACATCAAATAGTTACTAATAGCTAGTAGAGAGAGTTACACCTAAGAGAATCATCGGTGTATATGAGATTGATACATTCAATGCATTGGCAGCACAAATCAATATATCATCTAAGAATATTGAAGCATTGAATGTCGTCAAAACTCAACAAATGACATGCGACTTTTATGGTGATAACCATATGAATGGGTAATGCATAAAAGCGGTAAATTATGTGAGAAATTTTAATCGATAGCAACCTGACCCACAATCCAACTTCTAAAAGCTGGGGTGAAAAGATCGTCCTAACTTCTCTTAGCATAACAACTGAAAGAAATCATCTAGACTAATGAATCCCCCTGAATTTCAGCCATCGCAAGAGAAGAAGTCGGCCTTGAAAGATATGTTCATGCAATATATGAAGTCTAATGATGTCATCCTACAAAATAATTTAGCATCATTGAAGAACTTAGAGGTTCAAATGGGATAACTTGCTACAGCTATTAATAAGTGACCTCAAGGCACTCTACCAAGAGACACAAAAGTAAATCCAAGAAATATAGAGTAATGTCAAGCCATAAACTTGAGGAGTGGTAAGATCTTACAAGACAACACATTCAAATCACCACCATCAAGTGTGAAAGCGAATGAGAAGGTAGCACAACAAGAAAAAGTGCAGCCATATAGACCGTCTATTCTTTTTCTTCAAAGGCTATAGAGATATCAAACAAATACAAAAACTAAAAAATTGTAACAAGGTAATCTAAAAAATACAAAATATGATGTGAAGCAACAGAAAATAATGTAGAATTATAGAAAATGTCGATGCAGCAACACATAATAGTAAAAACCAACAGAAACATACAATTCAGCCTTTTTATCTACCTCCAGCATTCTCTCATAGGCTAAAAAAATAGAAGCTAGACAAGAAATTCTCAAAGTTTCTGGATATCTTCAATAAACTTCACATTAACATACATTTTGCGGATACTCTTGAACAAATGCCAAGTAGGTGGAGTTTATGAAAGATATCTTATCTAAGAAGAGGAGACTAATAAATTATAAGATGGTAGCATTAACATATGAGTGTAGCACCATCCTTTAGAAGAAGCTACCTCAAAAGCTCAAGGATCTCGGAAGCTTTACCATCCTGTGCTCTATTGGTAATCATAATCTTGGTAAAGTGTTTGTGATCTTGAAGCAAGCATAAATCTCATGCCTCTTTCCGTTTTCAAAAAGTTAGGTTTGAGAGAAGTAATGCCTATTAATGTCACACTTCAACTTGCTGATTGCTTTATTGCCCATCGAAAAGGAATCATAGAGTACGTACTACTAAAGGTGGACAAATTCATCTTCCCTGCAAATTTCATCGTTCTAGACATAAAAGAAGACAAAGAGATTCTCATTATCCTTGGAAGACCCTTCCTAACCATTGAACGAATGATCATAGATGTTCAAAAATAAGAGTTAATTATGAGAGTGCAAGATGACACTATCACTTTTAAAATCTTCACGGAGATTAAGTTGCCATCTGAGAGTGAAGACTGTTGTAGCATTGATATGGCGCATCCAAATGCCAAAAAGCTCAAAGACATAGAGATGTTGAATCCTCACATCAAAGAGAAGGCGTTAAGGCATAAAAAGAAAAGAAAAAATAGCAGTGTGATGAGAGGATTAAAGAGAATGGCATAAAAGAACCATTTCATCGGTTTAAGATTCATGTCTTTCCAGAGAAGCACGAGGAGAATGAGGTGAATGTTGCTACCCAAGATCTAATTGTAAAGATATGGAAGCCGAAAGAGTGAAAAGTCAAGAAGCTCACCTACAAAGATGCTTCCACCATTAATTTTGATCCACCATAAGAGTAAAAAGTGCCACACCAAGCTGATGGCATTAAATCAAGCGTTTCTTGTGAGGCAATCCAAGTAATTTTTATTTTTATTTACTTATTTTAAGTTTTAGTTATGTTAATTTCTTTTTTTTAGGAATAAAACAGTAAGTCAAGCATTCAAGGAAGCAACACGAACATTTTCAAGCGTTGGGAACAAAGAAAATTATAGTCCCATTAATAAAAAACAATGCTGCAATGTTTCAACCTCATCATGATTTCATCATTGCTAACGTCATCAATGCTAACATCATTATTAAATCAACTGCCAAGTTAAGTGCCACGTTGACGACCACGTAAGCGTACACGTTAGTTGCCACATACCTACTAAATTTGCAAGTAACATATTTGTGATAGAATATATCTATCACAAAATCTATCTATCACTAATCTATGAGAGAAATGATCTATTACAGATTATGGAGGAGATTTTAGGTGATAGAGTGTATCCATCACAAAATATTGTTTATGATAGATTTTATCTATCATTATAGACCTTTTTTTTAGTAATGATGTTTCATCATACACTTAAAGAAAGTAGATGTTAACATCATGTGAACTGTGTTAAATTATTTTTTCTTTTTGTTTAGCTATATCAGTTGTTGTATGTTTCTATCAATTGTAGTACAACATATGAATTAACATAAATTCGCTAACTTTAAAATATCGGTCAGTTAATATAGCGATAGGCTATTGCCGCATTCATAGTTATCCTTCAGTAATATAATTTGTTCACAAATCTACGAAATTAGGCTACATTCGTTAAGACGCATTCTCGGCCAACAGCCGATCAAAATTACTGTTTAACTATGACAATAGAATATCTATTCCCATCCTTATACTCGGACCAATCAATTTGTGGGGTACCGCTGTAACACCCTAAATTTCACATATATAAAATATGAGTCAAAATGAGGATACTATTAATTCTATTACAGAACCAAAGTACTATACTTTACACTTTCTATGAAAATTCATCAAACCAAAAGTTCTCAATATCTCTCCACATAAAGACAAAGATAAATCTCTAAAATAATGCCCCAGCTTTTGAACCATTCTTAGAACTTAAGAAAATCAAAACTTAAACTACTAGAGACATAATTTTCTCTTATTAAGCAAGAGATAGCTTCGTGATTGCCCAACTGCAACTCCAAGGTAACTCACCAGGGTAAAACTTAATCTGCAAAAATGTTAATGGCAAAGGGTGAGTCGTCTACTCAGTAAGTAAAACATTCATAATGTATTAGGATTCTTGTTTGAAAGGCTGTAAGCATTTTTAAAATATCATCAATAATATCAATAAAATGTTTTAATTTCAAATTTATCACAGCAAAACTCTTCAATATCATAAGTCAATATGGAAATCAATTCGATAACAATTCTTGTAAACTTTCATATAAAAAGGTAAACAGAGGTTGCTCATGTCATATAGTATCACCTGTACCCCCGGTGACTCGGCCAATACTAGAATCTTATAATGACACCTGTACCCCCGGTGACCCGACTAATAATCATTTGTAGTGTACACTTTCAGAAAGAATACCAGCTGGTCTAAATCATATAATGTCAATTGTTCAATATCATATGACTATAGACAACGAGCCAAAATATTTTCTTTAAATTTTAGATTCAGTAATCAATTTATTTCAAATATCATAACTTCAATTCTTTCATAATAACATAGCTTGCAACAATTTTGTATACAGTATTCAATTAACTCAAAATTGAACCCGTAATTTTGAGTTACCATATAGAGATCTATAATTTTGCATCTTGTAAAAAAAGATGATTAAAACTAATAACAAATCTTTATTTAAAAACTTCAAAAAATACATAAATTTAAAAAATAAAATTCATACTTTTAACCAAAATCAGTAGAAAATCATTTAATTAGAAGACCATAAATAAGTTTCAGAAGTAACAATAAATCATAAGTTTCTTGAAGCATTTTCTATATTTCGAATATCACAATAATAACATTTTTTATTTGAAAACAAAATAGATACATTATGAATAAAGTTACTTACCTCAACAAAAGCCAAATACCTCAAAAAATATCTTTACTTATCCGAATACTGCAAGTATCCTATTCATCAAGATAACAATTAATTATCTTTCATAATCATTCTCAAAATAGATATCTCTCTCAACTTATAACTCTCCCTCTATTCCTATTTTAGTATCGAACAGTAAAACTCTAAAATTCGTATCTCATATTCTATATATTGAATTCATGTAAAATTTATACTTATATCTTTTAGATACATAAGAGTTCAACATATAATTTACTTGGAATATTTGGTTTAGTAAAACTATTAAAAATAAATTAATATTTCTACTTAACATAATCTGTCAAACAGTTTCTGTATGTGAATATAGTTCATACGTTAGTTCATAAAATATTTTATAGTTGTCTAAAAATTGTGAAATTAAAATTTGAATACCTAGACATATATAAAAACCAGTATATAAAATTTTAGAATTTTTGAAGATCATTTGATAGGTGAAACTATTTTCTTAATTCGGGTTTACTGCTAAAATTTCTGTTTTTAAGCATTGCAATCACTACTTTAGAAATTCATGTAAAATTGAATTCTTGGAGATTTTCAGTGAAACAAAATTCTCCAGAATCCTTATTGTGTTAGTTTTTAAATAGTAAAAATATTGGTATAAAAATACATGTGTATAAATATATTTTATTTAAAGAATTATACATGTTGTTGAATTCTCTATTTTTTTAAGATCCCACTTATTATATATATATATATATTCAAAAGTCAAAACTAAAGAGTTCTTAATAAAAATTAAGGCTTTAAATAGTCATTATAAAGTATAATTTATTTGAAAGAATTATATTTAAAATAATGATTTTAAACGTCAATTTAGGCAATATACTACTCATAAACTCGACACATAATTTTAACATAATCTCTTCTCAATTCTATTCTACATAACCTTTTTATAAACCATTTTCATTGTCAATTCATCATAAAAACATGTTAATTAAGGATGAACCCCATATAATTATGAAAAATATAACTAAAGAAATTATAGCATAGAAATGAGAAACATATCCGTGAGTAAGATTCCACTTAACACTTAACTATCTTCTCCTCCTTCATTTTTAAATCAACACTTGGTTGTTCTATAGCTTAACACTCTCAACTCACATACATACTCTAGTTTTTTTATTCTTTTCAATCAATTCCTACACTTTTTCTCACATAGACACCATCTATTTATAGTATCTATTTGAGTAATACATGATGACAAATTCACTCACTTATGGTGGACATGTTAGGTTTGTAAATAAATCATCAAATTAGGTAATTGTTTATTAAGTGTTTGTGTTAGGTCATATTCATCACTAAGCAAAACATTATCTAAGCATATATATAAGAGTTATTAATGAATGAGTCACCAAGATAGGATCAAATTACGTAATTGTTTGCTAAGTGTTTGTGTTATGTCATATTCATCACTAAGCATAACATTATCTAAGCATATGTATAAGTTATTGATCAATGAGTCATCAAGATGGGATCAAATTAAGTATTTATTTGCTAAGTGTTTGTGTTAAGTCATATTCATCATCAAACATAACATTATCTAAGCATATATATAAGTTATAAAATATAATTTAGAGAATGTTTATAAATCTTTAGTGTATTACAACCACAGCTTTGATGGGCAACCATTGCAGCACTTTTATTATCAAGCTGGCAAAAATTTGTAGTTGTAGGACATACATATACCACTCAAGTCAATGGAAAATATTGGACCATATATATATATATATTTGTGTAAATGTAATGCCAAATAATCGAAATAATTGCTATCTGTTTGGTTGATTCATGAGATTTTTTTTTTAATTAGGTCTTAATTAAATAACCCATTTGCAGATAATATTGATGACTAACTGAGCTTCTCACGACCATGCAGTTTGTAGTATATGTATATGCGCCGTCGAACAAAGATCAACCAAGTATCAAAAAGGTGTTGTTGGACTCACTTAAGATGAACGAAATAAAAATCAAATTGTATGCTATATATATTAAGGGAAACAAATTTCAATTAATTTTATTAATAATTTGCATTCCACCACGTTGGATATCATTCATGAGACAAGTGGGATTAAGTCTTGAGTGCTCTCAGTATAATATTTTATTTTTTCGTGCATCTTGGTCTTAGTTTTAATAGAGTAGAGAGGTCTCCAATATGATTAGCACTTCGGCTTGTCTTACATGTACGTTAGAGATGTAGGAAGGGTTAGTAGAGCACGTATTGGGGCAGGTCAATGGGAAAAGACACAGCACTGCACATACCCGTGATGTGTTGGTCTTTCAATTGCGGACTGCACATACCCGAACCCACGACAACTCTACATTTTGTGTTTGTATAACATTTACTGGATTAGTGACATGGATAAGTTGGGTTTTCTACTTATGTAGGAAACAACCGCCCTAATTTCCGATGAACATCCACATGAATGTTTTTTTTTTCATGTACGATTGCGCACATTCTTTGGCATAATTCTTCCCAAGTTGTTTGGTATTGGAAATGTTATCCGTTGCTTCTTCAGTAATCTACTTGTTGCGTCCATTATGTAACAACAGATATCTTGTACTTTCAGGTGTTACAAATGTTGTAAAATAGGATTGTGGCCGACACGGAATCAATTATCAAGTTATAACGGGCTGAACCGTTTTAAAATTATGATAACATAATTCATTGTTTGTTTATATATTATGAGTTGGACTCAGTGGCATTTATATATCATTACATCTGTCATTTATCACGTAACACTTTGAAAATGAATTAGACGGGTCTTAGATATATATATATATATATATTAACGGATATATAGCATTACATAGTAGTCATATTTTAGTAAAACAAATTTTCATACGACCACAATTGTCCCTTCCATTATTGTAGTGACCGTAAGCGTTATAATCTTCCATTTCCTGAACCTAGGTTATACTATATTAAGTACAGTCCAATTATTTCCTATCCTATTTTTATACTAACAATTCCAAACCATTTCAATCATATCCTATTCAACCTACCGAAAGAGCTTTATTTGGTTCATGGGAGCTGGTTGAGATTGGACAAAGTTTGGCTTAGCAATATAGGCGGGGATATGTGGTGTGGGTCTCGCATTAGTCACATCATATATCTCCCAAACTTAGTGAATGGCTTATCCTATGAAAATCATGGCATGAGCAATTCACTAAAATTGTAATTAATGAAACCTAATCATATTATTAAGTTATTGACCCTTGAAATTAATAATCAAATTTTAAAATATTTTAATTCATCAAATAATTATTAATTAATATAAATATTTTTATTTTTTAAAATTAAAACTTATGTTTTATAAATAATACAATAAATTATTTTAATTAAGATAAAATTTTCATTTAAATTCTAGATAGTTTGTTTTTACAAAAAAATAAAATTTGTAATTTAATTTTTAAATTTTACAAATATATTTTTATAAACAACATAAAAGTAATTCGTGATAAAATCTAGTTTTGCAATCATTATGAAATAATGGCCAAAATAATTAGAACTTTAAATATCAACAAACATAAATTTTCAAAAATTCAAATAAAATTAATATATTGTAATAAACGAATTAAATAAATTATTGTGTTTGGTATAAAAATTAAAAACATATTATGTACTTAAGACCAAAAACCAAAACTGGTAGAGCCTTGTTGAGATATGATGATTGTAAAAATATAGAAATACAGTAACTTTCAATAAAATGTTAAAAACATATTAGTGCAATAGGATTTATTTTTATTAAGAGCATGCTATAGAATTAAGGAAATACTATTAAGGTATATATGTCAATATACAAATATATAAAAAAAAAGTTTGAAAAGCTCTACTCGTAAAAGCTCAAAATTAAAGTTCAAATTTTGAGCTTTTACATGCAGAGGTAAAATATTTTTTTTTAATCTCCAAAAGCTATTCTCTAATTGCAACCAAACGTCATAAAAAAATTTAAATAGTTTTTGGCAATTAAGAAGCTCTTTTGATTAATAAAGAAGCCCAACCAAACATGCACTCACACTTAATTACACTTTCACCCCCTTTACTTAATTGAAAAAATAAAAATGCACTGATAAGTTTGTCACATAAAATGATTAAAATATTCTTAAAATGTGAGAATATTTTCTTCTTTTCAATTAAGTAGAAGAGATGATAATGTAATTAAAACCAAAGCCACCATCAAACTATAATTTGTTCCAACCTCGAGGAGTGACAATGTTAATATCCCTAGCTTGAACTTGTCATTTTCGACAACTTGTCATTTTCGACAACAATTCCTTTTGTTGGCATTTGAGGCAATGTCACAATAATCTGCATGAACGATTTTAAAATTTTGTTATATCTATTTTAATTTAGCAACAAAAGAGTATAAGAACAAATACCTCAATCGTATATTTTTAACGGATGTTCTCTGTCAACATCAACAAATCTTCCATACTGTATCTCCCACCAATAAACTACTCATATTGGCAAGTTAATTAATTATGGAAGATCTAATTTTTGTGTTCTTAATTTTTTTTCTCTCTAGAAAAAATTCAACCCAAATGAAAGCACAAAAAGAATACATAAAAAGTGATTTAAATACCCTTTTTTTATAGTGTTCGTATCCTTATTCTATCTAAACTCTAAATTCTAATAGGATTATGATAAAATAACATCTTTATATTATTTTAGTTTAGATAATTAAAATGATAAATCCTTATATGATAAGATTAGGATAATATCTAATATTATCTCTAATTGAATAATTTAGATATTTTATATATATAAATTAAATAAATAATCTAATTATTTATTTAATTTCATAACTATTATAGATTGGGCCAACAATTGATTGAGCCCAATGAATTTAATCAAATTAAATAGGAGCCAAAAAATTAATTAATTGCTCTTAATAAGTTTAGTCAAATTAAATTTGAGCAAGTTAATATTTTGGATCCAACAATTAACTTATAGGCTATTTTAGTATTTTATGTAGCCAGTATAGGGACTTAATGCACCTACAAAATTAAACTCTAATAAATTAAATCATTTGATTAAACTCTTTAATCAATATTATTTTATTTTATTAACTTTATATTACTCTACTAAAAATATAAAGTTGAACTCTTAATTTTGCAGATAAATTATAAAATAGAAAACTATTTTATCCATTTAATAATAATTTCATATAGATCAATCCTCTACAAGTGTTTATAATTAAAGTTAGGTCGAGTGTCCCTTAACCTCTTTAATTACATTTTTATCATTGATTCACATTAATCCCTTTTGAATATTTAATTTATAAAATTCACAAATTTATTATTTTCTTTAACCTTTAAAGAAAATTAAGCGCTCATTATGTTCGAAACCTAAATCAATTATCAAGAAAATAACTTATCTAACTTCTTCTCAGCAAAAGTAAATTCTATATCTGTAAAATAACCTATCCATTTTATTATATCTATAAAATACTTAGTAATTAATTGAAAATATTTTATAGTCTTTCTCTTGTAGATTAATAAATATAACTCAATGAATAGAAGTTTATTAATTACTAAAGATTAAGATTAATCTATATTTTATTATATTGTGATAAAATAAATTCTCTTTACTAACAGAGAATTCATTTTATTGTGGTCTACTATTATATAATTAACATTATACAAAGTGCCTTCATTTTCTGTGTCACCACATAGAATGATCCAGATAAGACTATTATATACAATATATAAATGGACCGCACTTATAGTCTATTAAATTACATTTTCATCTTCATTTAAACTAAAGACTAGTTTAGATTATTATATTTAATCTTAATCCTCTTGTAAATAACTGTTATATACTACATTTAAGGTTAGATAGAGTAATCAAATAATTTTATGATATTTGAATAAAAGTAATCAAAATTGCAAATTGAATGAATAACTTATATTATTTATTTTTAACAATAAATAAATATAATCTTGCTTTAAGGGCACCCTTCCAACAATCTCCCACTTTTTCTAAAGCGGGTGAGACATGTCTCGTATTCCTAGACTATTTAAGTGACTATTAAAATGAGCAATGGGTAGAGTCACCATAAAAGAATCAGCGTGGTTATTTTGTGACTTGATTTTATCCACCATGACATTTCCTAGGTGAACGATCACCTTAATCAAATGGTATTTTTATTCTATGTACTTGCCTTTTTTATGACTTCTTGGCTCTTTAGAGTTCACCATTACATCGCTATTATTATAATAAAGCGTGAGGGGTTTACCCATATCTGGAACAACTTCCAGATCTTATAAAAATTTACAAAGCCATATCGCCTCCTTAGCTGCTTCACAAGCCACTACATATTCAAGTTCCATGGTTGAATCGATAATACATGATTATTTTATGCTTCTTTACATAATTGCTCCACCACTAAAAGTAAACACTGATCCAGTGGTGGATTTCTGAGAATCTCAGTCAAATTAAAAATCACAATCAGTGTATTTGATTGGGATTAAATCCTTACCAGAGTATACAAATATATAGTTTCTCACTCTCTGTAGATACTTGAGAATATGTTTTACTACAATCCAATGATCATATCTTGGATTAGATTGATATTGGCTGACTATACCTACCAAATAGCAAATATTGAGTCTAGTACACAATATGGTGTACATTAGGCTACCTACTATAGAGGCATAGAGTATCTGTCTCATACACTCTTCTTCTTGAGGTGTTCTAAGACATTGTGCCTTAGATAAGTGAATTCCATAGCGATAAGATAAATTACCTTTCTTCAAATTTTGCATCGAAAATCTTACAAGGATCTTATCATATATGATACTTAAGACAAAGCTAAGACTTTTTTCTTACGATCTCGTATAAGTTAGTCCCAAGAACATAACTTGTTTCTCCTAAATATTTTATTTAGAATTGTTTAGCTAGCTATTTCTTTACATCTGATAATACTTCTTTATCATTCCCAATAAAAAAAATATCATCGGTGCAAAGAACTAAGAAAACCATTTTACTGATCGATATTTCTATATCTTATAATCAAGTGCAAGTATACACTATCGTATGTAAGTAATAAAGAAACTTATAAAGTCAGATGTCGAACCCACAGGGATAATTTCTTCTTTTTAACCAAGTACTAAAATTATGTCTTTCTAATAATTATTCTGAAAAATAAAAAATCTAAGAATGAATGTAGAAAATATAAAAGCAATGACACAATGTAAAGAGATTTAGGTGATAGCAATATGGAGAAAACCTATGATCAATACTATCCCTCAATATACTTTCTAATGATTAATCTTCTAATATTTAATTCCCTTAGTCTTTGTTATTGATCAAGACACTAATGTATTCACAAGCCTCTTCCAAGGTCATGCAAGTATGCCTTAATTTACCAAATACCTATATTTATATGGTACTTGTAATAAATTAAGATTCATTAAGATTAAATCTTATTGATTATACATGCGAATTAGGTATATTCCTATCATAAATTTAAACTTGCATATACAACATTGAATGTTACTCTACAATCATGCATCAAATTACCTAGGTCTAAATATCATGATTCCTTTTCCGAGTTTATCAAAAATATTACCAATTCATTTACCATATATTGGCCAAATATATTGAAGCATTAAGAACAAGTAATTTAAATAACAAAGGACTAAGTTGATTAAATTTTAAAAAGTTATGGTAATTAAGCACACATATTGAGTTCAAGTATTAATCCTAGAAAGAAAATTAGTTCATGGCTACAAGAGAACAACAGTAAAAATAATAATAAATCATGATACAATTAATAGCAAACCGATATAGACATCTAATTTGTCTTGATTACGCTGCTTAAGAAACTATTGATGCCGAAGAACGTCTTGAATCTCTCTCTATGATTGCTTCAATTAATCTCCAATTGGTCTCTAAAACTTGTGCTCTGTATTCTTGGTGTTCTTAGATTGCTCTTGGGTGGTTTTTAAAGTCTAGGATGAGTGACTTTTTATAGGTGTTTACGCTCAAAATATAACGCGGCTATCGCAGTATAGATTGAGGTGTCGATCCCACGAGGAAGCTCTTGGCAAAATAGGTTAGTGAAGTAAAATATTAAAGCAGTAGCAAAGGGTTAATTGATTTAAATGGATGAGATAGAATTGTCTATGAATTGAGGAAAATGTCTTATGATGATTTAAGCAAGGCTTTGAGAATCACAATTATGCTTTATAAATCTACTCTATACTTAGATTCGATATTTATAACTCAACTGAAAGTTTCACATCCCAAACAATCAATCGGAAGGTATGTAATATATAGCACATTTGATAACACATGTATTTGATTTAGTTAAACTCTTTGCAAGCATTAACACACATCATGTTATTTATACAAGTTATCTAAGATCGACAATATATCATTTTGATAATATTGCAGTAAAATATTAACTTGAATATCAAACATTTATTACCTTTACATGTTATCCAAGATCGACAATATATCAAATTGACAATACTGCAGTAAAAGATTAACATATAAAACAATGTAACCAGTAACAATTATAAATCAACATGAATCACATAAGAAAAGCATGACTGAACATATATGAGACATGAGAATTATAACCTCTGGATTATAGAAAATAAAATAGATAAGAGTTTAATCAAAACCAAACTTACAACATTTATAGCTCTTGACACCGAATCAAAGCATGAAAGTAGATTTACTACACATAAAATTTCATCTCTTAGCCTTGCTAGGAACTCTAGCCTAAATTGCAATACATGTTAATGAGAATAAAAGAAGAGAGAATTTTTCTTTTAAAAATGTCCTAAGGGTCTCCTTATATAGGCAATGAATGGACATATGTCATGGATGACATCAATCTTCAATAATTTTAAGCCAATAACTCGTGTATCCATTTGCAGCACATTTTTGATAATGTAAATGATTAATTCAGCTTCTATAGCCGACATGAAAGTTGTATAATTTTGACTCTTCTTTCCATAGGCACTGATTTCATGCAAATTGGATGAGTATCCAATGAGATATGAGCAAAATTCCAAAGATACATCAGAATTCGGCCAACAACCATTTTATCCACTTGCAATGCGATTTGGTCCATGATAACGGCTGATTTGGACTTTACCATAAATATACGAGTTGTTGATAGTTAAGTCAGCAATTCACAGCTTCAAGAATTATACCAATTGAGTACGTATTTTGGGAGATACGGTCCAAATACGTGAGTTGGATCAAGCTGGGTAAGAGTTGTAGTCCGATTCTGTTGTATCTCAATTTTTGGCCCATAACATGTTGAATTTGGCTTTTCCACTATTCTTCAAATTTGTGTAAGATTGAGTCATGTTGCACCAGGTTCAAGAATTTCTTCATTTTGATTTCTACATTGAGAGTTATGTCCAATTTACCTAAATCTGTCCAAATAACATTCATTAATCACAATTTAAGGAGAACACTTTATTTCAAGCTAAAAATACAGAAAATACTAAAATTAGTGACATTAAATGGTGATTGAATCTTTTAACAACATGCATTTTCATGTGTTCATCACAGCCCCCAACCAGCTTATTGCTAGTCTCAAGCAATTCAAGCGTAAATAGAATATGCAAAACTACCTAAGCATTTCAATCAAAACGTCAGTTCGAGATCACTGTTGCTATCATGGTTTTTTCAATTACAACTTCCATAATTTGTGTGTGTGTGAACTAAGCCATAACCATCTAACCACAAACCACAATAGATATAGCCTTGAGAATTTCTCCAAGTAAAAGCCTCAACTCCATATCCTCACAGGTGTATGACTGTTTAAAAGGTTAGGACTTCTCTTATGGAGTTGGAAAACAGTTAAGCACTCAAGAAAAAGTCAATTTTAAGGACAAACATATAAACTAACATTGATCCGAAGATAGGAAAATTATTTGTTTAAAAATTAATTATTCATATCATACGCCAACTTTAGAACTTTAATTGGCTTGTGAGAATAATGCAATTATAACTCGGTGAGAAAACTATTTTACAAGATATTTGTCTTCTAAAATTGAATGAAGACTTTATTAAACTGAATTGCTTCTTCTTTTTTTTTTTTTCTTGTTTTTGGTATTTTTGTGTTTTTTCTTTTTTTTTTTTGTTTTGTTTTTTTTTTTTTTTTGAAGAATACAAGGAAGCATTACAAAGGTTTCTCACCAAATTATATTATGCACAAATGCAACCAACTTATCCCTTAATTCAAATAATATCATTCTAAACAAAAATTAACCAATTCAAAGGATCAATGAAGGTTTATAAGCTGTTTTCTCATCCTTTCCACTTACTCACAAAAGATATGTGAGATTAGAAAAATATATACTTAAACATGGAAATTCTATTGGCTATATAAATTGAATCATCCATCTTACCACAAGGCTTAGCATTGTGCTCAAAAATATTTTGGAAGTCATTCTTTAGTAACCTAGATAGAAACAGTGACTCAACCTAAACAATTCTGAAATCATAGTTAGGCAGAAAAGCAAATTCCTTTATACAAGAATTACCAAGACTACAAGCAGTAAACGACAATGCATGAAATATAAAACAAAATAACAAAAAGTTAGTTAAAATGCATTTCAAAAGTTAGTACTAAAAATCCTTACTCTGCCATTCTAATTTGACCTAGAATGCGTCTCAAGAGTTCAAGAATGAACTCTTTACTCTGCCATTTTAATCAAATGTCGGACCACAATTTTTTTTTTTTTTTTTTTACAAAATGCAACGTATGTCTACTATCCTCCCTTCAAACCAGATAAAACATTGTCCTCAATGTTTAAATAGAAAGAGATAAAGTATAGGAGACATTACCTGAAACGCCAGTTATTTGAAAGAAACAAACCTGAGAGACACTTAAGCAAATATAAACTAAAATGATGGTACTGATAAATAAATAAATAAAAAGAAAAATTTACAAACGAAGTGTCAGATCCAATTTTCGCTTGTTAAGGCCCACTAACCAATCGATCCGAGTTATTGCTGGGTCAGGTTCGTAGGTAACTGCCTGTAATTTGTTAATCAATTCATCCGCCTCAGTAGCAGAAACCAGGATCTGGCGCGCCGAATGTGAAATAAAATTCTGTTCCACAGCTTGATCAAGAAAACAAAGTAAGCAATCAAAATAGTTATTAACATTCAACAAACCTATTGGTTTTCGGTGGATATTCAGTTGGGCCCAAGAGACAATTTGAAAAATTTCTTCCAAGGTACCGAAACCACCTGGTAAAGCAATAAAAGCGTCTGCATTGTAAAGCATTCTGGCTATACGTTCATGCATGGATAAGACTCGTAATTCTTCCCCTATTGTTTTCCCGGTCAGGTTTCCCACGGCCAAAGTTGTAGGAATAATACCTAAAACTTGACTTCCTCCTAAATGTGCAGCTGTTGACACACACCCCATAAGCCCAAGGCTACCTCCTCCATAAATCAAATGAATTTTTCTTGCAGTTAATGTTTTTCCTAGATTGTTTGCTGCTTCTACAAACACTTTACTCTCCCCAGGACTAGATCCACAAAATACACATATATTTCGAAATTGTCGAACTTGGGTTTCCTCCATATCTACTCTCACATTTATCTCAATATATGAAAATGAAGAAACTGAGGTGCTGTATTTATAGAGTGCCAAATGATAACAATGATTATGGTAACCCGACAGTTTGTCAAAAGAGAGTTAAAAATAAAACACAAAAATTTAAACATAATGACCAACATGCATTATTGAACAAAAAGATTTGAATTTAAGACATCTACATGAGTAGCCCTACTATTCATAAAATAAAGTTTGAAATTAAAACACATGTATTTACAAGTAGTTGTGATTGTGGCTCACATCTTCCTCTGGTTTTACGTCCAGTAACGGCTTAAACACCCTCTATGGGTCGGGGATAGGCTTCCCATCCAATTTTCTTATAAATTGGCAAACAGGGTCTTTTAGAGTCAGATTCCCGAGACTATACCGTTGATGTTCATTTTTGAATTTGTTCCATAAATCGAGAAGTTCACGTTGCACGAGCCCACAGGGATGCGTCTCAAGAGTCAATAGGATATCATCCAAAGACTCCTTACTCAGTCCATCCTTAATAAACTGAATTTTGTCTTCTCGATTTCTAGATACGAATCCTAAAGAACGACAACTCCGATTACAATTCCATCGAGCACATTTATGACAGACTTGTAACCTTTTTACTCGTCGCCTTTTGGCATAAGAGCTTCTTCCAAGACCAGGCATATGAGAAACAAAATTATTTTCAAACTCACCAGACAACCGAACCTTGGCTTCAATTAACCAACGAAGGTCCACAGGGATATTACCCAACATCAATAGCCTTAGTCTTTCACACCGTGCTTTGTAAATCTTAAGTAGAGAATTTTAAGGAAATGAAGGAAAACGTTTTTTAAGATTGGCAAGAATGCGATCCATTTTGAAAGAAAGAAAAGAGATGAATGCACAGTTTGAGGGACAGTTTTTAGGGAACTGAGAAACCGACTTTAATAGTCACGGAGTACCGTATCCGCCACTTGACCGGGAAATAAAATCACACTGAAGAAAAAATAAAAAGAAGAAAATAAAGTAAAATAAAATGTGCAAGAAAATAAAAGCAAAAATAGAAAGTCAAAAGGTAAAATATAGACAAAATATAAAATATGGTACAGATAGATTGAACCTGATCAATCACGATAGACAGGATCCATAAGAGGGATCTCGCCTAGGTACATAGAGTCGTTTACCTTTTCCACGTAGCTTTTTAGCCGCTGTCCATTCACTTTGAAAGTCCGTCCATCAGTGGGGTCTTCTATTTCAATAGCACCATTAGGAAAAATATGTCTTACCATAAATGGACCATTCCATCGAGATCTCAACTTTCCAGGGTGTAAATGCAATCGAGAATCATAAAGATAGACCCGTTGATTTGGCTCAAAGTGTTTCCTTGAGATCTGTTTATCATGAGCTACTTTCATTTTAGCTTTGTAAATTCTGGAGTTGTCATATGCGTCATTTCATAGGTCTTCTATTTCTGACAATTGTAACTTTCTCTGAAGACCTGCAGCATTCAAATCAAAGTTAAGGGCTTTGACAGCCCAATAAGCTTTATGTTCTAGCTCAACAGGTAAATGACAAGCTTTCCCATAAACAAGCCGGTATGGAGACATTCCTAAGATGGTTTTGTATGCAGTGCGATATGCCCATAATGCATCAGAAAGGCGTAGAGACCAATCTTTGCGATTCGGGTTAACCGTCTTTTCCAAAATCTGTTTAACCTCTCTATTTGCTAGCTCGGCTTGTCCATTTGTCTGTGGATGGTATGCAGTGGAAACTTTGTGAAGAACACCATACCTGTGCATCAAAGCTTTAAAAGAACGATTACAAAAATGTGTTCCTTGGTCACTAATGATGACACGTGGCGTACCGTACCTAGATAACACATTTTCTTTTAAGAATTTTACCACAGTTGTATTATCATTAGTACGACAAGCTACAGCCTCCACCCATTTTGATACATAGTCAACAGCTAAAAGGATGTAAAGATAGCCAAAAGATGAAGGAAAAGGACCCATAAAATCGATACCCCAACAGTCAAATATCTCAATAACAAGAATAGGGTTAAGAGGCATCATATTTCTTCGAGATAAAGCACCTAACTTTTGACATCTTTCACAGGAACGACAAAAATTATTAGTGTCTTTGAACAAAGTGGGCCAATAAAGACCACACTGTAAAATTTTCACAGCTGTCTTCTTCATAGAAAAATGGCCACCGCAAGCAGCACTATGGCAAAAATTTAAGACACTAGAAACTTCACTTTCAGGAATGCAACGTCTCATGATTTGGTCAGGACAGTATTTGAAAAGATATGGATCATCCCAATAAAAGTTACGTACCTCAACCAAGAACTTACGCTTATCTTGTGCACTCCAGTCAGATGGAAGTTCACCACAAACTAAATAATTTACGATATGTGCATACCAAGGTATTTGGCTTATAGCAAAAAGATGTTCATCTGGAAAATCATCTCGAATAGGTGGCAAATCAGTAGAGTCAGTGAACTCAAGGCGGGATAGATGATCAGCAACAACATTTTCAACACCTTTCTTATCTTTGATGGTTATATCAAATTCTTGCAAAAGAAGAATCCACCTAATTAAACGGGCTTTAGCATCCTTCTTAGAAAGAAGGTACTTAAGGGCTGCGTGGTCAGTAAAAATAACAATAGGTGAACCAATCAAATAAGAACGAAATTTATCTAAGGCAAAAACAACAGCTAATAGTTCTTTTTCAGTAGTAGTGTAATTCATTTGAGCATCATTCAAAGTCCTACTAGTATAATAAACAACAAAGGGTTTTCCCTCCCTCCGTTGCCCAAGAACTGCTCCTACAGCATAATTACTTGCATCACACATAATTTCAAATGGGAGGTTCCAATCCGGTCATTGCATGATAGGAGCGGTGGTGAGTTTGGCAATGAGTGTTCGGAATGCCTCCTCACACTCTTGTGTCCATGTAAATTCTGCATCTTTTAGCAAAAGGTTACACAATGGTCTAGATATGGCAGAAAAATTTTGTATAAACCTTCTGTAAAAGCCAGCGTGTCCAAGAAAGGATCGGACATCTTTTACCGTTTTAGGTGTAGGTAATTTAGAGATTAATTCAATTTTTTCCTTGTCAACCTCTATCCCTCTTTCAGATACAATGTGCTCCAAAACGATTCCTGAAGATACCATGAAATGACATTTCTCCCAATTTAGCACAAGTCCTTTTTCTTCACACCTACTCAAAACAAATTTCAAGTTAAGTAGGCATAAATCAAAAGAATTACCAAAAACAGTCAAATCATCCATAAAGACTTCCATGCATTTTTCAACCATATCAGAAAAAATACTCAACATGCAACGTTGAAAAGTAGTTGGTGCATTACATAATCCAAATGGCGTTCTACGAAAAGCATAAGTACCAAAAGGGCATGTAAAAGTAGTTTTTTCTTGATCTTCTATAGCTATCTCAATCTGGTAATATCTTGAATACCCATCAAGAAAGCAATAAAAAGGATGTCCAGCTACACGTTCTAAAATTTGGTCGATAAAAGGCAATGGAAAATAGTCTTTCCTAGTGGCTGTGTTTAACTTTCTATAATCAATACACATTCTCCAACCACTTACTACCCTAGTTGGAACAGGTATCCCATTCATTTTCAACAACAGTAACCCAAGATTTCTTAGGAACTACTTGAGTTGGACTTACCCATTGACTATCAGAAATTGGGTAGATTATACCTGCATCTAATAGTTTCAAGACCTCTTTCTTCACTACTTCTTTCATTGTTGGGTTAAGTCTTCTTTGTGGGTCTCTACGAGGTTGGGCACCTTCCTCTAAATGAATTCTATGGGAGTATATCAATGGAGAAATACCTTTAATATCAGGTATGGTCCAACCTAGTGCAAACTTATGTTCTTTTAACAATTTTATCAATTTTTCCTCTTGTTCAGCACTAAGTTCAGAAGAAATGATGATAGGAAAGGTATCACCTGGTCCCAAGAATGCGTGTTTCAAACCTTTAGGCAGTGGAGAAAGATCAACTTGTGGTGTCTCGAGGTTTGATGGTTTCGGTTTCTCCCTCTCTCGTGGCAACTCTTCAAAGTGTGGCTGCCAAAATCGAGTCCCTTTGTGCTGTGAGTCAAAAATACTAAACACATCAATTGTTACATCGGGATAATACATTTCTTCAAAATCAAAATTGAGAAGGTTTTTCGAAGAATCATAGCCATGATTTTTATAAGCTTCCTCTGCTACAAATGTGTCTATCATATATGAATGATAGCACTCGTCTTTTTCTCGTGGTTGTTTGCCAATGTTGAAAATATTCACCTCAAGAGTCATATTCCCAAAAGATAATTTTATTAGACCATTTCTGCAATTAATAAGAGCGTTAGCAGTGGCTAGAAAAGGTCTCCCAAAATAAGAGGGATTTTTGACTCCATGTTAACAACAGAATGAGTATCTAAAACAAGAAAATCAACAGGGTAGTAAAATTTATCAATTTGCAACAAAACATCTTCTACTATTCCCCGTGGTTTCTTGATTGATAGTTCAGCTAATTGTAGGACTACAGAGGTTGGTTTAATCTCACCAAGTCCTAACTGCAAGTAAATAGAATAAGGCATTAAATTTACACTTGCTCCTCCAATAAAGCTTGATCAAACTCATGCGTCCCAATTTGGCAGGAGATTGTGGGACATCCTGGGTCTTTATACTTGGGTGGTGTCTTTTGTTCAATCACTACACTTACCTGTTCTGCCAAAAATGCAGTTTTCTTCACATGGTGTTTTCTTTTGATAGTACATAAATCCTTGATGACTTTGGCATAAGTTGGAACCTGCTTAATCAAATGTAACAAGGGAAGATTAATTTTAACTTGTTTCAAATGTTCCAAAATCTCACCTTGAATTTTTGAATTTTTCCCAACCGGTCGAAGAGCTTGAGGAAAAGGCACTGGGATTGAAAACTTACTTTCGGGCTCTTTTTCCACTGTGGCTTCTTTTTCAAGGGGGGCGTCTTTACTACTTGTAGATGTGTTAATTTCAGGAGTAGGCTCACTTACAATCTTACCACTTCGAGTAGTAATGGCATTGACTTCTTTGAGATTTTGAACATCAGAAGTAGAAGCTTGTGCCATGAATTGTCCTTTCGGATTGGATTGAGGTTGAGATGGAAACTTACCTCGCTCTTGTACAGTTAAGGCACTGGTCAACTTTGTGATTTGACTCTTGATTTCTTTGTTTTCGTCCACCACCTGTGCAAGAATTGTTTCAAATTTTTGATTAGTCTTACTTTGTGCCTCCATAAATGCTTGTAATGTATCCTCTAAAGAACTCCTAGTTGGTCGTTCATTATATTGAGGTGCAACATAAGACTTGGGTGCTTGTTGTTCTTATTTCCATTGGTTGTTGGCTTGTTGGTCAGATTTCCAACTGAAATTTGGGTGGTTTCTCCAGTTAGGATTATATGTTTCAGAGTAGGGTGAATAAGGCTTCTTGTACATCCCTAGGGCATTACATTGTTCCTCATAAATCCCTCTCATCTCACTATACGTGGGGCAATCCTGAGCTAAGTGTTCCGCTCCTCCACAGACAAAACAGACATCATGTGACTCAGCTTTAGCAACCGTGTGGGTGACCCTTCTATCTTTGGTTTTCAAGGCCTCTAACTCCCTAGTTAAGACCTCTAATTGGGCTTTGAGGTTATCCTCTTCCCTAAGATGGAAAACTCCATTGGGTCGTGACCTATTTGTGCTTTCAGTAATACTAGGTCCAGTCCATGTATGGGCTTTTTCGGCTAAGTCATTAAGGAATTCTATGGCTTCCTCAGGATCTTTGTGAAGGAACTCCCCATTACACATCATCTCAACAAATTGACGCTCTCTAATCGTGAGTACCTCATAGAAATAACTAACCAAGCGCCAATTTTCATACCCATGGTGAGGGCACAGATTTAGCAACTCTTTAAACCTTTCCCATGTTTGATATAAGGTTTCACTGTCTTTTTGGGAGAATGAAGAAATTTGTCTTTTCAGGCCATTAGTTTTGTGTTGTGGGAAGTATTTATTGAAAAATGCTTGGGTCATTTCTGCCCAAGTTCCTATAGACCTCGGCCTCAAAGAGTATAACCAACTCTTTGCTTTGTCTTTCAAAGAAAAAAGGGAAAAATTTAAGTCTAACAGTGTCTATGGCTTCAGGTTGGCTATGAAAGGTGGCAATTACCTCTTCAAATTCCCTAACATGTACATAAGGATTTTCACTATCTAGACCATGAAAAGTGGGAAGAAGTTGTATCATTCCAGGTTTAAAATCTGAATGTGGTGTGTTAGGTGGAAATATAATGCATGATGGTGTAGCTGTGCGAGTAGGATGCAAGTAATCTTTTAGAGTTCTAACGGGATTTTCTTCATGTTGGCTCATTGTGTTAGAATTACAAGATGAACTAGAAGGTGAATTCTCTTCACTTACAAATTGTGGGGGTGGTTCTAGTTCTAGTTCTAGTTCTCTCACAAAAATCTTCCTCGTTTGTCTCTAGGTCGATGCATACATCCTAAATTTCTTTTTTTTTTTCTTTAAGGAAAGAAATGCTTAAGGAAAATTAAGAAGTGGAATAAACACAACAAGAAATAGAAATAAGTTAGGTGGTAAGACCAACCATAAAATATAAATACAATAACTAAACAAAAGACTATAAAGTACGAAAAAAAAAGTACAATAAATAAATAATAAAAAAATACAATAAGTAAATAAATACAAGGTTAGGCGGTAGAACCGGCCATAAAAAGAAAATACAACATATTAACTAAAGAAAATAAATTGCAATAAATACGTAAAAGAAAATGAAAATAAAGTACAATAAAAAAAGTGCAATAAATAAATAGAGTACAATAAGAAATAAAGAAACTAAGTTAGGCGGTAGAACCAGCCACAAAATAAAAAGAAAATACAACAAATTAACTAAAGAAATAAAGTACAATAAATAAATAAAAGAAAGTGAACTAAGTTAGGCGGTAAAACCAGCCATTAAAAAAAAGTGCAATAAATAAACTAAAGAAAACAAAGTGCGATAAATAGATAAAAGAAAATAAACTAATTAGGCGGTAAAACCAGCCATTAAGATAATATAAAATATAACAAATTAACTAAAAAAAACAAAATAAATTAGGTGGTAGAACCAACCATGAATAATAAATAAATTACAACAAAGGAAATAAAACTAAGATTTTACAAAGAAAAAAAAAATGTACAAAGCTACCACTTTAGTATTTATAATCGCAATCTTTTAACAACATGCATTTAACAACATGCATTTTCATGTGTTCATCCCCGGCAACGGCGCCAAATTTTTGTTTACGCTCAAAATATAACGCGGCTATCGCAGTATAGATTGAGGTATCGATCCCACGAGGAAGCTCTTGGTAAAATAGGTTAGTGAAGTAAAATATTAAAGCAGTAGCAAAGGGTTAATTGATTTAAATGGATGAGATAGAATTGTCTATGAATTGAGGAAAATATCTTATGATGATTTAAGCAAGGCTTTGAGAATCACAATTATGCTTTATAAATCTACTCTATACTTTGATTCGATATTTATAACTCAACTGAAAGTTTCACATCCCAAACAATCAATCGGAAGGTATGTAATATATAGCACATTTGATAACACATGTATTTGATTTAGTTAAACTCTTTGCAAGCATTAACACACATCATGTTATTTATACAAGTTATCTAAGATCGACAATATATCATTTTGACAATATTGCAGTAAAATATTAACTTGAATATCAAACATTTATTGCCCTTACATGTTATCCAAGATCGATAATATATCAAATTGACAATACTGCAGTAAAAGATTAATATATAAAACAATGTAACCAGTAACAATTATAAATCAACATGAATCACATAAGAAAAGCATGACTGGACATATATGAGACATGAGAATTATAACCTCTGGATTATAGAAAATAAAATAGATAAGAGTTTAATCAAAACCAAACTTACAACATTTATAGCTCTTGACACCGAATCAAAGCATGGAAGTAGATTTACTACACATAAAAGTTCATCTCTTAGCCTTCCTAGGAACTCTAGCCTAAATTGCAATACATGTTAATGAGAATAAAAGAAGAGAGAATTTTTCTTTTAAAATTGTCCTAAGGGTCTCCTTATATAGGCAATGAATGGACATATGTCATGGATGACATCAATCTTCAATAATTTTAAGCCAATAACTCGTGTATCCATTTGCAGCACATTTTTGATAATGTAAATGATCAATTCAGCTTCTATAGCCGACATGAAAGTTGTATAATTTTGACTCTTCTTTCCATAGGCACTGATTACATGCAAATTGGATGAGTATCCAATGAGATATGAGCAAAATTCCAAAGATACATCAGAATTCGGCCAACAACCATTTTACCCACTTGCAATGCGATTTGGTCCATGATAACGGCTGATTTGGACTTTACCATAAACATATGAGTTGTTCATAGGTAAGTCAGCAATTCACAGCTTCAAGAATTATACCAATTGAGTATGTATTTTGGGAGATACGGTCCAAATACGTGAGTTGGATCAAGCTGGGTAAGAGTTGTAGTCCGATTCTGTTGTATCTCAATTTTTGGCCCATAACATGTTGGATTTGGCTTTTCCACTATTCTTCAAATTTGTGTAAGATTGAGTCATGTTGCACCAGGTTTAAGAATTTCTTCATTTTGATTTCTACATTGAGAGTTATGTCCAATTTACCTAAATCTGTCCAAATAACATTCATTAATCACAATTTAAGGAGAACACTTTATTTCAAGCTAAAAATACAGAAAATACTAAAATTAGTGACATTAAATGGTGATTGAATCTTTTAACAACATGCATTTTCATGTGTTCATCAATAGGGATTGATATGAACTTGAAAATCTCAATTCTCGTCAGACTAGGACTCGCACTACCGCTCGGGCACTGCGTGTAAAAGGTCTCACTGCTGGAGCGGTGAGATGTTGGCGCTGGAGCGCTGGCCTGCCACTGACGCGATAACTGTCTGGCATTGGGGCGTTAGTCGCGATTTAAACAGGTCATCTTTTCTGATTTTTTTATTTTGATCACTGTTCCAGTACTGGGGCAAAAATCCTCGTTTCAAGTCCCTATAAATAACAATAATGCACATAAATAGTCATTTATTCTCATAAAACAATAAAATATAAAAATAAAAACATGAGAAAATATATGACAAATATGTCATTATCATTTACCCTCATTGATACGCTTGTATACATAAGTTTTATCAATATTTTACTCAAAGTTATAAGACTTGATAGCTTGATCAAATCACATATTCCAAGATCTAGATGCTTGCTTAAGTCTACAAATGGACCTTTGCAGTTTGCAAATCTTTTACTCTTGATCTTATTCTATGAATCCCTCTAGTTGAACTATGTAAATAGTTTCATGAAGATTGCCATTCAGAAAAGCAATCTTAACGTCCATCTACTAAATCTCATAATTTAAACAATAGACAATGGATAAGAGAATGCGAATGGATTTTAACATGGCTACTAGCGAGAAAATCTCCTTATAGTCAACTCCCTCTTTTTAAGTATAACCCTTTGTCACCAGCCTTGCTTTGAAAGTCTTCACTTTTTCATATGCTCCTCCTTTTCTTTTGTAGACCTATTTGCACCCGTTAAGTTTAAATCCTTTGATATATCTACAAGCTCCTAGACCGAGTTAAAGTGCCTTGACTTCATCTCAAGATTCATGGCTTCAAGCTATTTCTCTTTGTTAGAATCTTCCATTGTAGTGGATCATCTATACTGTCATCAAAGATTGCAACTTGTACTTCTTCAACTACAGTGTAGCATATAGGTGGTTTTACTACCCTCCCACTGTGCCTAGGTGGTGGTGGTGTATTTTGACAAGTATACATGGTTTGTTGACTTTGTGATCCTACAATAATTGTTAGTTGTTAAGGTCTAACCTTATCAGAAAGTAGTTCCTCGATAACAACTTTGCTTCGAAGTATGTGATCTCTTATATAATTATCCTCAAGAAAAGTAGCATTATCAATACAAATACTTTATTATCTTGAAGTTTATAAAAAAAACTACCTCCTGTCTCTTTAGAGAGCCTACAAATAAGCATAATTCTGAATGTGGTTCCAACTTCTTAGTCTTTCACTTTATCACATGTGTTGGACACCCTTATATGCAAAAGTGTTACAAAGAATGATTGCGACCATTTCACAACTCTAATGGTATTTTAGGGATTGATTTAAATGGTACTACGCTAAGAATCTACACTACTGTTTGTAATGCATATCCCCAAAAAAAAGCAGGTAATAATGAGAAACTGAGCATGGATCTCACCACGTCTGGTAATGTTTTATTTCAATTTTAGGCAACACCATTTTGTTGAGGTATTCCCAGAGCAATGAGTTGAGATATGATCCTATTCTCTTTCAGGTGATCTCTGAATTCTGTGTCAAAGTATTCACCACTTTGATCATATCGAAGTACTTTTACTAGTTTATTGAATTGTTTCTTGACTTTGGCTCAGAATTCTTTAAACTTTTCAAACATTTTTTTATTTTTATACATCAGATATACATTGTCTTAACGAGAAAATCATCAATAAAAGTGATAAACTATTTGTATCCTCCTCTGAATTATACATTAATCAAACTGCAGACATTTTAATATACTAGTTTCTTTGGCCTATTTACCTTTTCCAGTAAATGGTATTTTTGTCATTTTACCTTCCAGACAAGATTAAAAAACTAGTAAGGTATCGACCTTTAAACTATTTACAAGTTCACCCTTTACTAGTTATTATGTCATGCTTAGGTTAATATGACCTAATCTAAGGTGCCAAAGAAATGTTTCATCATTAGGAGAAATCTTTTGTTTCTTAGGATTTAGTTGCTTTAGTTTGAACATTCCAGTATTAAGCAGTGTTTGAGTTTTTGGGCGTAAGATATAAAGATCGTTCTCTAAATTACCAACGCTTATATTCAAACCATTTTAAGATATAAAAACTGAATTATTATTAAAAAAACAAAGTAGCAATGTTTTAAACATTTAGAAACAAAAATCAAATTTCATCTAAATACAGGAATATAATAAACATCTTGAAATATAGAAAACAATCCCTAAACTTAAGCTTAACTCATCCCACTACTGTAGCTAAAACAATAGCTCTTGAACCCACTCTTAATCATAAACTTGTCATCTATCAATGTTTACGATTAATCAATCTTTTTTCTTTTGGTGTTTAGGTTTGTCTCTAGATACGCCATTTCCTCTATTCTTCCTTTTTTTTTTTTTGGAAGAGGAAGGCTCCTTATTAGCAATATTTGCCTCCAATTGTTTTTCAATATTGATGGATTCAAAGGTTTGGAGCTCATTAAGCAATTTAGGCATGTTAAACATAAGATTGTTCATGAAATAATTGCTCGTAAATAGAAGAAAACTTAGAGATAGGGTTTCCAAGATCATTCCTACCTATATTTGTTCATCTATCTATGCCTATGAATCTCAATTTCATTGAAGTGAGCAATTATTTTAAGTACATTCTCATGAACTAAGGTTCCACTATTAATCTTAGCATTAATAACAAATTTCACCACACTATGCCAGGATTTTGCACAAGGCTACCCAAACATTGCCCAAAGTGAATTCCATATTTCTTTTTTGATTTTTATATTTTCATGCTTACTTCTAAGCACTTCAGAAATGCCCGCTAATAGGTAGTACCAGGCTTTGTTGTCAGCATTAAGCCAACGATCATATTGCTCTTTAGCTCTTTTTTGAAGCATTAATAGTAGGTTTTAGAGTGTTGCAATCAATGAGGAAAAACTTTTGATTTTCACTTATGAATACGATGTTCATTGTACTTTTTCATTTCACAAAGTTTTCACCGGTTAATTTATCATTAGATAAAATTATTATCAAGGGGTTTATCATTTTGTTAAAATAAATAAATAAATAAAATAAACCATTCATGATCAAATATCATCAAAATTATGGTATAACGCTTTAAACATGATGCATGATGGAATAAGGGTAAAATCCCTAGAAAACATTCTATATCATGATAATCCAATTAACCAAAATTAATGTACTGCTGTAGGGTAGGTTGGATCAATTTCAAATTAGACTGAGACAGTTCTCAATTAATTAATGCCTTTAAGTTATCTCATAACTTCTATATTAATTAACTACCATTTATTATTGTCTAAATATAATTATCTATATAATTATATTTATGTAACTATGACATATCGTTTCAAGATTCCTTAAACTTAACTCTAAAGTTTTCGTCGTAGCGTAGGTCAATCTAGAAAATACATCCAGGAATCCTATCTCTTGGAATTTAACCTTGATATTGATTCAAACGAACACCCTCTCTAAGGAGAACAAATTTTAAGTCTTTATAAGGCACTGTTTAAATATTACGTTGTTAAACTAACGATGCAGACCATGAGTCAAATTATCATTTGAGCTTCCCATCTACTATTTTATATTGTAGGGTATTATTTTATAAAATATCTCATATTTTATAATCCTAGTAAAAACTGTTACTGCTAGTCAATTATTGATCATTGAGTTTATTCTAAGTGTTTCTAAAATCTAATCCTATTAATACTAAACATAGTTACCAGAGTTTTACACTAAAAATCTAATTTATTATCAATAACTAAGAAATAATAAACTATTTAATATGCTTAGTTAGTTCAATGTGAATTTACCGGATTTAATCTAATTAAATCTAATTCATATTATTTATGCCAATTATAGAATTAATTAATTTTAATCTAATTAAAATTCATATCATATTAGAATTAAAACTACTTTAATTAAGTCTAATAATTAATTAGCATACGATGTGTCTATTTATTAAATCTAAACTAAAACTATTTTAGAAAAGAAATAAAATAATGACACATGTATTCATAGCATGTTATAATAAATTGAGTAGGAAAATCTTAGATCTATTTTATAATATAAATCATTATATGAAATAAAATATAAAATATTAGTGTCGGTCGAGTTTTTTGGATTTCTAAGAAAAGAAAAAATACAAAAAAATTAATAATTTAAAGACGATCTTAAATTTCTTGTAGCTTCTTCTCTTTGAGTAGTTCATGATCTCCTAATAAAATATAATTATATCTCATATAATTATATTTTATTATTTCTTCTTTAAAAAAATAATTATATCTCTTATAATATTTTTTATTTTTATCTATTGGGCTTTGTTGGGTCTGCCATTAGCAAGCCTAAGTGACTGTACCAGTCACTATTCAAATCAGTGGCTGTTGAGCCCATGGCTGTGCTACGATATAGCATAAGTAACTTGGCCTTAAACCCCACTTCGTTTTAGCAAATGTGGCATGGCCTAAGGCCACACCTTGCCCCCTGACAGTAATATAGTGTGGCCTATGAGATTTGACGAACACAATAAAGTTATTGTGCCAACTAAACCCATAGGGCGATAAGATTATTGCTCTGGCAAAAAATAAGGATATTGCCTCGGTCGAAAATGGCCGGTGAGATAATCTTTATCGCGTTGGCCCTAATTTAGGGTCATGGGCTCTGCTCATAGAGGCATAACCCTTATTTTTTTAAAGTTTTTTTTAATTTGTTTTAATTAATTTGTTAATAATGGTAATTTATATTTATTAATTATTTTAATATATTATATTTTTCATTACTTAGTATATATTCATTACAATTTATGATTATTATATATGTTATAATTGACTACTAATAATGATTGATATTAGTTATTAAATGTTTAATTATACTTTGTTATTTGGTTCTAAATATAATTTATTTAATTTATCTTTAATTTTATTTTTAGTTTTAGTGTTATTGTTATTATTATGTTACATTGTTAATTATACTTTAAAATTAATTAATAATTTTTTATAAGAATGACATAGTTTCAAAAACATTAAAAATTATAGTAGAAGATCATTTTTTTTGCAACAATTTCATGCTACTCAAAGATATGGGCACTTGATGTTAAAAAAGAGAAGTTGATAAAGTCTCAAACGAAAATATTTCAACACACATGTATAGGTCGTTTCTTGAACAAGCAACGAATAAAGTTTTTAAGCATTTTGGTTTATCATGTGTTACTCCATGAAGTGGAAATTCATGATATTGATGATAAATTTTTGTACCTTATGAACAATAAATGCATACGGTTTAGTCGGCAAGAGTTTGTGCTAATATCTAACTTAAAATTGAGAAACTATCCACCACTAAGGCACTTGTACAAAAACATTAAGTCATCGTTTATGGAGATATACTTGCTAAAAAGAAATGTATCATTGAAGGAGTTTGATGAGCTACTTTCATGATATGATTTTGACAAAATGGATAATAAAGATGTAGTGAAATTGTTATTGAAATATTTCATCCATCATTTATTGTTGGGATTGTTCGCTTGACATACATATATACAAAACTACAAGTGCACGGGTCATGAGCAAGTAATAAAGTGATGAGTGAATATCATCCTATGAGGATTGTTCTTCCAAATAAATGTTAATTACTATGGATGTTCACAACTTAATTTTATCTGGGCTATCTTAATTCTAGATCAATGGCAAAAATAAAATAAATTAAACTAAACAAGTTAATAATCTTATGAGAAGGGGAATCTATTATAAAAGAGATATTAGGTCTTGATTTCACTATATTCTTCTTATGTTATTCATGTTTAGCAATTATTAACTAATTCTGTTCAATTTATTAATCAAAGAATTAAGATTAATCTTATTACCTCTCTCAAGCATCAAATGAGATTTTATACATACAAATTCAAGTTGATATCCCTATCTAACTTGTCTATCTATACATTCATTAAGCAACCCTTAAAGTTATTACCAAAGTGCTAATGGCCTCTCGACTCAACAACAACTAAAGTTGTGTTTTCTAATTCTGATAAGTGAATTAATCTCTCCCCGAGTATTAAATCTATACATCTAAGCCAACTAATTTATTTTTCAACAACTTATTAAGTATAGAGAAATATAAATTATTTGAATTAAAGCTTATTAACAATTAACTAAACAATCAAAACATAATTTTAATAGAGCTATATTAAGCCCTAGAATGAAGATTTAGCCACACATAGATACAACTATAACTAAAATCATCAAAAAACTCACAGTTGCAAACATGCTTAAACAAATAATATTCACAATGATAAACTTCAATTAAAAAAGAGAAAAGAGAAAAGAAAGAAGAAATCTTATAAAGATTATTTTCAAACTTGGATCCTTCTAGAATCTTTAACCTTCAAGTTTCTCTCTTTAGAAATTGGTTCAATCTTTCTTAGAAATTATGTCTCAAAGCCTTAATTTTGTGCTCCTTTTTTCCTCATTTTCATAGTGGCCTTTAAGTTTTTATTTATAAGTTCCAAATAGGGCAAAATGTTAGGGGAATCTTGATTTAGCAGCGGGGTTGTGGCTTAGTCTCAATTTGGATTAAGGCCACGACCCTAAGATTTTGGCTTTGTTAAGGTCATGGCTAAGATGATTTGGGGTCGCGACCCTAAATTCTATGTTGTGTTAGGTCCTTAACCCTAACTTTAGGGCTGAGGCCCTAAGGCTTGCACTTTTGTTCCTCAATTCTTGCTCAAGGGTTGCAGCTTAAGATCTTAGAAATAACTGTTTTGCCTTTTTGTTTCAATTTTTGCTCTCCTTGATGCGCCGCTTTGTTAAAACTTGTAAAATAACAATAACATGCATGAAAAGCCACATATTGCCACTTATGTTGAGGAATTATCAAGTTAAATGAGTCAAAATATAATTATAAAATGCACTTATTAAGGATATAGAGAAAGAAGTCGATTAGATGGATATTTACTCCAAATGTGGAAATGCTGGAAGAATTTAAAAAATATCAATAGGGTAATATTTTATGGGAGGCCACTCGCAATTCTTTAAAATTGGCATTGAAGACAAAGTTGAAAAGTTACCAAATTGCAAAAGCAAATAATTTGACACATAATGAAGAAAAATATAATTTACAGGGATTTCCTTATATTTTTCAAGTATGTAATTAATTTTTCATTAATTAATCTTTAATTTTTATATATTATTGTTGACTTTTTCTTATGACAATTTTAATGAAATGTGTGAATCTATGAACCGATCTCCCTATCTAGGTTTGTATATGTAGGAGTATGTGATGATATGAGTGTAAATACTATTTCAAAAAAAATTTAATATGCAACGGAAGCAAATATACATATTATACTCATTTAATACACTTAAACATATGTATAACATATGTACCATATACATATATTTATATTTATATGTATAACAATTATACTATATTAACAAATTGAAAGTACTTACTAAAATGAAGGTAGCTATACAATTTGTTGAGATCCAAGTATAGAGCTCACAACAAATATAACTTCTAGAGAAATTCTAGGCCAAAATCAATATGGTTATTTTGGCTCTAGAATGGTAGCTTGTTATAAACTTGCAGGATTTTTTTATTTCTCTCAAGTGGTAGTATTTTTCTTCTTTCTCAAAGAGAGCACCTTTTTCTAATACTTAGCCAAAACTCTCAAATTAGCAAAAATAATTTTCTTTCTTTTTAATTTTTTCTTACGTATATCATACACACCTTAATATATATTTTTTTTATTTTATTCAAAAACACAAAAGTCAAGAGTTCACCAACTCTTTTGTTAAAAATACATAACAATTCTGCATTTATGTTTTTCTTTGTCTCTCATTTAGTCTTTGAAAAAATATGAAAGTCCATTAGAAAATTGTCATTAGCAGTATAAATCTTTATAAGTTAAAATGACTAAAGACTAATGTGCCAATATTTGATTATTTTAAGAAGTACATGTTAAAAATATTTTATTCTCAAAATCAATCCAATAATTTTCCAAATTCAAATTCAAATTCAAATGCATAACATTTATGCATTTAATTTAATAAATTGACAAGTATGCATAATTTAAACAAAATCATGACAAATGTCATACACTTGTCAAAGTGTTAATTAAATAAATGTGCATTGAGTGTTATGGTACACCAACTAGGTGTCCAAATATATTTTGACGTGTGTCGAATTCTAACACTTTTTTATGCGTGTCATTCTCAAGAGATACTAAAGCCAAATCCTACTTATTTGAATTTTTTTTCAGATCGAACTCTTCGACCTTATGTGTTACCCTAGTGCTCAATAAGTACACTTCATATTGTGAGACTCCCTAAGTTCACACCCGTTCCATTTGTCTTATGGAAATTTTTCATATGTTCATGACCATTGCCCCAAACACATGTTACATATACAATAAAATATCTTTATTGACAGATTAAATCAAATGCTTGCTTAACGTTTATTTTTTAAAATTTATCAGGCATAATTTTAACAACACACAATAGCTTCCACTTATCCAAATGATTAGTACCATTAAAAAATTGATGATTTATATGGTGAGGTTACATCAATGAGACAAGAGATGTCTGAAATGTCCATACTCAGTTACAAGTGGTGCATGCATAGTTGCTTAAAACTCAAAAAAAAAAAGGATAAAGAATAGTTGATGCAGAAGATTAGATTGATTAGACCATTATTACAAGATATTACATTATGCATGAGCACATTAAAAAATCAGATAAATTGAACATGATATCTAATTTATATTTTGTTTATAGAACTTATCTATTTTAAAGTTTGATATGTCTTTTTCAACTTACCCCTACTGGTGCAAATTAAGTCGATGATGTTAATTCTCCTGAGAGCCTAATGAAGAGTGACTATTAACTAAACAATGATTTTCAGCAAGAATCTAATGTTGGGTATGTCAGTCAATGGGTGTTACCCATTGCACTTAAGGTAACAAGCAAGTTCGAATTGGAATACAGACTAGCGTGGGTCATATATACGCCTTTTACTAATCCTCTTCACAAGGGATAAAAGAGAAGAGAAGAATAGTCAATAGTCAATTAAATGTGTCAAGAGATAGAGATTGATGTGGATCCAACGTGCTTAATTGACTTGACACTCTAGATGAAGTTTTTGGAGAGGCTTCGTGAGGGAAGTGGATAGATGAATCCTTCTAGTATTGATGCCAACTATACATACTTTCAGACACTCTTACAACATTGATTGGATGACATTGTAAATATTTTCAATTAAAAGCTAGTTGTCATTTTTTTATAGTGGAACAAAGATAATTTAGCATTATCTTCTTATAATACATCACATTAATGAGTTTTTATGATGATTTATCTCTGTTTATGCAACTTCCCCAAGACATTACCTTAAAGATGTACAACAACAAATTCATTTTTTTTTTGTAAGTATTAGTCGTAACCTGCACTAAATGATTTAAACTTTAAGATCTTATTGAGTTTTATATAACACATTTTATTGATTGTTTTCAAGAGTCCTTTTTAAGTTTCTACAGAGAGTACTTCCATGATTTCTCATCAATAATTTAGGACCTCAATCTACTATGGTATACAAGTGTGAACAAAGAGCATTTCTAAGGTGGTAGGTGGTGGAATGATATTGATAATGTATGTGTGTTTTTAGACACATTTTATAATATCCAATCCCTATTAGTAGTATTGGCGCCTAGATTTCGGTATAGAACAAATAAGACACCGTAGGGTTACTAAATTTTAACCCTATTAGAAATATTCCCTTTATAGTGTACGTGAGAGATATTAGACCTAATTTGGTAATTTCACACTCAATCGGTGCGCCGGACGACCCTAGAATATTTTTAGAATTTTTCTCTATTGGCTTGGAAAAGAAAATTCTAATTTACAACATACATTTCCATTTAAGGGTGATGTATGGAACAAGCCTTTGTTGAGAAACATAATCCATATATTAGAGAATGGACCAATTAGAAGAAATCTCATGGATTGCCAAGTTGGAAGTTCTAGTTAGTTCTTTGAACTATTCTAACTAGATAGTTACAAATGAACTAATTACATAATTAGTTTTTAACTAATGAAAAATTAGTAATTTTGAGCAAGTTGAAGGGCAAAATGGTAAATTGAGGAAGGACTATAAATATGTTGGAAGTGTGTAGAATTTTGAAGAAGATCAAAAGCAAACACTTAGAACAAAAGAGAGAAAATTCGAGCTTGGAAAGGGGGGCTGCTACAGTGACCTTTCAAGTTTTGTTTTCATGATTTTTCATGTGTAATCAAGCCAAAATAAGGTTACAAACCAATCCCTAAGCTCAATTGAAGTCTCTATTAGTGGAAATTCAAGAAAAAGAGGTCAGAAATGCATCTTTTATGAGTTTGATAAGTGAGATTTCAAGAATGCTTTAATTGATGTTATTATGTGTATTCTTGGCTTAGATTGAGTTGAATTCTAGTGTAGAGCTTGAAGGAGTCATCAATTTGAAGAAATTGGCAAGGTGAGAATTAGGGTTTTTGGTGATTTTGTTGAGAGATTTCAATTGGTTGTAATTAGGGTTTTAGAATGAAATTGGTATGATTTTGTTGTAATTGGAACAAGAAATTGAGAAAAGGAATGTGTTGGAACCTAGGGTGAAATTCTGCCACTTTAGGGAAGTTAGGAATTGAGTGGTGTTTTGATTGAATTGTTTTGTGTAAATGGTGCATATTGTGAATTGAATGTATATGGTTGATGGAAAAACCAAAAATGAAGAAAATGGAACATAATTGTCCATGTTGGAAAGGTGAAGGGCAATTATGTCCAACCAAGTTATAAGGTGTTCAATAATTTTCAGGGCGCCGGATGGTGAGTTAGTTTCGATTATGGCTCCGTAACTAAAATCGGGAAGTAGTTTACATCCAGGCTTTGTATGCCGATTAGGGCATTTAGTAGTTAAATGAGATTCTAGTATTCGATTTGGTTCTAAATGTCATTTATGGCACGTAGGTGAAGATAACCGAGAGCGTTAACGAGAGCAGAAATCGGGAGCGAAATTAAGCGCGGAGTGGTTGTGAGTGGAAATCTGCCATTTCTTTTACTTTTCGGTTATTATGTTTTTGCACAATGACTATGTATGTTTTATGAGCTTTCGATGCATAAACATGATTTATGATCTTGATATATTCATAAACATGCTTTTACATGATCGATTTGCGAAACAGTTTTAAAATTCTGCATTTGTTTTAAAGGCCATTGGTACCCTCAGATTGTAGTGGTGATGATTGTATTAGACCCGGCCGGTATATCCCGTGCACATGAGCAAGTCTTGGGGGTGTGTCACTAACTCCGGGAAGTTGAGTCATGTGAGTCGCTCTATGTGTACGGGGTATTATCTCGCTATATGCATGCGATGTAGGATTCCGCTGCATAGCCAGTGAGATGTCTTGAGATGTCACTGTGGGTGCTGCTAGTTGAGGTGCCCCGTGACCTACTCACGTATGCGGTGCTAGTTGAGTCGCTGCGTGGGTATAGAGCTTTAGGGTTACCATTGGTACAGGTTAGAAAGAAAATGGCCGATCGAGAATTTTACTAGTTTTCGATTTACCGATAGCATTTATGCATTTATATGCACACAGCAGTTATTATGTTATACAGATTCTGAATATAGTTTTCCAAAGATGTAGATAAAACCCGCTCGACAAGATTTCATTAGCATATGATATTAGAAACCGTTTTACAGTTTTACATCCGTTTTAGAAGCATAATTTCTGCATGTACTTTAGAAATTGCTATCTTTGTATAATGTTCTTGTAATTGAAATCTCATTTACACTCACTGAGCTCCTTTAGCTCATCCGTTTTATGTTTTATGTTTTTAAACCCCTTTTCCAGGTGCAGGTCTCGGTACGCAAGCTGCTGATTCTCCTGTTGCCGAGTAGTGGGCCGAATCCGAAGATCATTTTTGTACTTGTAAATGTGCTAAATAGCACTCTTTATTTTATGCATAGTAGTAGTAGGCATGTATATTTGTATGTATGTTTCGAACCAACAAGAAAATATTTTGATATTTTGATGATCATCTTTACTTTTCATGAGTATGCTCATTTTGTGATTTAAATGAAACTTTTGAGTTGTGTTGGAGTTGATTTGGAAAGGACCGGAGGTCCGAATTGGTAGTATTGAGATGTGTTGGAATTAGAAGTGAAATTTCTTTGTAGGTTTATATGGATTTTCCGAAAAAACAGGGGAAACTCTGTCTGTTTGTTTTTAAAATTAAGATGTCGTTTTTATGTATATTACTAGACCTTCTTAGTAGTAACAAGAATTGAAAATGGGTTCGCCTCGCGAAATTTCTCAACATACCCAATTAGGTTCGGAGGAACTTCCGTCGGGGTGCCCGGCAAGGCCGCTGGGATCTATAGTAGAGGGTCTCGGGTCGGGTCTTGTCACATTCACACTTATTTTTAAAATTTTATATATTTTAATACATGTGTTTTTATATTAAATTTTACATGTATCTTTCGGTCTATTACTGGGTTAAGCATTAGGTTGCAGTTAAGGTTGATTTTATAGGTCAAGAGGTCATTATATATAATTCTAGCATAAGCGGTTATACTTATGGAGTTCTTGAGGGTCATCTAGCGACTGTATGCATGATGATGCCATTATACCTTTATCATACTAAGTTTTTCACTACGAGGAATTATGTGAATTTGGATTTATCGCCATATAGTTTCATGTGCTTAAAAGAAAGAGTACCTCAACAAATAATGTTAGGTTGTACATTTGACTTTGGGCCTAAGAGTTGATCATGTTTTAGGTAAAAGATGGCTATTGAATTGTGGTGTAATGAATTACAATAAATCATTGAGATTTATGTATTAGTGAAAAAAATATAATTGTTTAAATTCCATTATATGTGTGTTTATAATATTACAGGTTTATGAATGTCCAAAGTATAAAGAAAATATTGCTAAAATTTTGATTAAAATATAATAATTATTATAAAGATATAAACAAGTGTAATTATATCAATCAAAATATAACAATTATCAAAATACATCAAAAAGACAAACCAAACCAAGAAAACCATAGCAACATCATCTGCCTGGTAATGTGGCAGAGTTTTGACATTTCTGTCGGTTATGTTTATGTTTCTTGCATCGACCACACACGTTCTTCGATGGTTCCTCCCCTTAGAATGGTACACATTTCTCTCTATATCTTCCAAATTTTCTCCATTCAATTGAAGGCTATATCTGAATATTTTGCATCTCATCTAGAATAATCCAATCTGACGGATGGTCAACAAAATTTACTAAATCACCATATACAGTTAATAAATTCTTAACTATGTAATAGAAAGAATAAAAACCCTGATATTGTAACCTAGCATGTTTGCACACAAAAATTACATGGACACACAATAGTTGGTGAAAGTCAAACTTCCTACATGTCATCGTGGCTATGTCGACTATCTCATTCTTATTGCCATACTTTATAACAAACTTGAAGTTGTCAACTGGATGAACTGACATTCTCATTAATTGATCATTGTGCTTTTAGACCTTATAGTTTGCCTATATGGTCAAGTGAGTTGTCATATTTTTTACGGTCTCTCTTTTATTATAAAACTAATTTTACATTAACTCTCGTATCCATTCATCTAGTGAAGTTATAGGTAGGAAACATGCTTATTTACCACTACATTGATACTCTCTGCAATATTAGTAGTCATAATATCATACCTTCTAAATGAACTTATTCATCTAGCCCACTTGGTGCAATCAACCTCCTTGCATGTTATTCATTTTCTTTTGAAAATTAGATAGTCAATATGCCTTTACAATGAGAAAATATGCTGCTAGGAATCCATCATTCTTCTTTTTTTCTGTTGGAAGCTTATATTTTGTGATCAGATTCCCTTTTAAGTGAAAGATACACATCTCATGGTAAGCTTTCGAAAATACTTATGAATAGCCTTTTAAAATATAGCATGTCAATTCCATACAAAAACTATATCATTGAATTTACAAATAACACCTTGTAATTTCTTCATAAACCATTCCCAAAATACATCATTTTCAGAATTAACATTGTCTCATGCTAATGGATAAATCTGATTATTTTCATCTTTATAGACTATAACAAACATAGAACCAAGATAAGAGCCTTTCAAGAAAGTACCATCTACATTATTCACCGATCTGATGAAAGAGTGAAAACCCAAATACTATAACCTAATGTGACAAAAAAGTACAAGAAGTGTCTACTATCATTTTGTTAGGATCAGTGCTTACGTGTCATCCCTGAATGTACATATACTTGTATATTTATACAAGTGTACATTCCCATTAAATTGCTAATACCCATTAATATGGTACCATATAATGTAACGTTCCAGACATTGTAGATCTAAAAGAGTTCGGATCAGATTTAAAGGAGTTTAGATAATGGCTCATAATTAGCCAGGCTGAGAGATATAAATGCTAAATATTAACACAGTTAAGTGTTAGCTGGTTATAAGACTCAGTAGATCCAAGAGTTTGAGCCTTGTCTGTAATGGGATATAGACCTGAAAATATACTAGTAACTGCATAGTTGCAAGAGTTACAATCGGGTGCCAGAAAATGCTAGTTACGCAAGTATGTTCTCAAATAATTGTCCCTGATCTATTTCTGCCGATGCGGATCTGTCGGTGAATACTTTTCATATAGATCAGCATATGTCGTACCTATAGGGTATAGATGGTCGTTCCTAGTCGACCGTGAGCTTGGCGTTCGTATTGACATATGGGTATCCAGTTAGGACTGGATATTGGATAGACTCACGAGGGCCTCCGATAGACACCCAATGTAAGCCGTCAACGGAGGGTCCTCTCGAGTTGAGTAGTATACGTGGTCCTTTGACCTGAGTGCCATGGTGGGCTTATAAGTGATCCACCATACTTTGGTTTCACGTATGTCACAAACCTTTCATGGTGTGATCGCTGGGTATGGTCCGATGCTTATAGAGTCCGGTGTATAAAGATATGGGATCCGTCAGCTTGTATAGGGAGTTCGATATCCAAATGCTTCGAGACTGTATCTCAGAAAGTCTTGTGGCCACAAGCATTAATCCCAGGAAACAGTTCCGCCAAGATGGAACAACATGACAAAAGAGTTTGCGCATATTGTTCAATGAGATACAAGTTTAGAGATAAGACATGGATGAGCACTATGGGATTTAACGGTGATAATCTATATCCCTGCATATCCAGGATATCATGACGGAATGACAATACATATGTGTTGTAACCTCAATTTGCATGGTTCAACACGCTGATTGGTAATATCCGTGACGTGTGAGTAGGGCATTGCTCACGGACTCATGAAATAGTTCCATTTGACGAATTGGGCTTAAGACCTAGGGAGTCTCATGTTATAGAGTGTACTCGTTGTGCATTAGGGTAGCGTGCCGGATGAAAGTGTTTAATCCAGCAATATTCAGCACTACTACAGAAATACGTGCATGTATGTATTTAAGTGTTAAATATAATAATTAGTTAATAATTGTTATTTACTAATTGTATTATGACACGTGGCATATTGTGGACCCTCAGTTGAGTTTACCCAAGTGTGGGATTTGGTAGAACCCACTAGGGGGTATGCTTGGTAACTATTCATGAGGGGCAAAATAGTCATTTTATACTTTGATTATTTAATGGTTAAATAATCAAAATATCTCTCTTATTATATTATATAATATATTATTATATTATTATTATATATTATTATATTATATTTATATTTTATATATATATATAAAGAGAATGAGAGAGAGAATGAGAGTGTGTGTGGCCGAGAGAAAGAAGAAATAGAGAAGAAAGAAGAAAGAAGAAGAAAAAGAAGAAGAAAAAAAATAAAAAGGGAAAATGAAATTGTTTCATTTTCTTTATACTTCTAATTTGAGCAATTGTGAATTACTTCAAATTCTCCATTTCTTATCCTTTTGGAGAAAAGGATAAAAATACACACTGGTCATTTTGGGGATTAAGAGTTAATCCCGTGCTGAATATAGGGCTGTTGCTCTAACTCACCAAGCCCACCGAGTTGGTGACTAGAACTGCCCATGAGTTGGTCTCTATGCGGACTCTGAGAAAATACATGTATAACGTTACATGTTGAGGTGAGTTCTCAACCTTACAAATATATTAATGTGATTAATATATTTATTTATTGTGTTTATTATATATTTCACACTTTCGCAACGTTTAAATTCGTATATGATACGCATAATAGGCAATAGACAAAATAGCACATGTATACACCCACGTATATTAGATCCCCGACAATACATTTGTCTTCAAATGAGTCACAGTGGTTGGATTCTCATTTTTTACCATATAGTGATTCGATAAAAGTAGTCTGAATGAATTCTATGAAGTGCCAACTATCAACCTCAATGTGTGTTGTTTAGCTCGATAAGTCATTATGTATGTAAATTAATACCATATTCCTCCTGTACATTGGCTTGGATCTCTTTCAATCTACAAAGTTTGTTGACATTTGAAAATTTATTTTTTATCATTTCAGTAATAATTCGACTATTGACTTGATGATGACCATCACACAATCGATCTAACTAACATGTGTGCTCTTTATCAATTCTTTGCATGATAAATTTTTTGTGAGGAATTGTGGATACGACACAAACTTGCCATTTGCACCTTTTATCATCACATTTTACATCAAATCAATCTTTAGTGGACCTGATAAATTTGAAGCTCTAATTAACCCTCAATGCAAGTTGGTTGAAAGCATTGTATATTACACTCTTGTTAGGAAATAACTTCCCAATGATAACTTCCCCATTCCTAAGCATGATACCACATCTGATGGATTAAAGTTAAAAAATGGTATTAAAGGGGGAAATTGAAATATGTTCTTTAGTTCAATAGTGTTGTCCTACTCATCCAATAGTGTTGGATATAAATCACAAACTATCTCTTCATCATTATTTGAAACATGGCCTTCATCACCTTCTTTTTTATCACTTAACCTATATACTTCTCCATCATCATTGACATTATCACCATTATAAGCATCCTCATCTATCTGGCTGACATAATGAGCATGAGTTGAGGTTAGCAATGCCGAGATTTATAAATGCTAAGAGTTGGCATTGTTAAGAGTTAACAGGTTATAAGAGTCAACAAAATCTAAAGAGTTAGAGCCTTACTTGAAATGGGATAAAGACTTGAGAATATATTAGTAATAACATAATCACAAAGAGTTGCAAATGGTGCTATGAAATATCATTATGCAGTCTGTTCTCAAACACTTTATTCTTGATTTATTTTACTGATGTGGGTCTATCGATCAAACCCTTTTTATATAGATCAGTGTATACTTATATCTGGATTGTTTAGGTGGTTATTTTTAGTAGACCATGAGCTTAGTAAAAGCTCGTATAGGCATACAGGTATTCAGTGAGGGCTAGATACTAAACAGACTTATGAGGACTTCCAATAAACATTCTATGAAGTTGTCAATGGCATATCTTCTTGAGTTGAGTAGTATTCATGGTCCTTTAACCTGAGTACCGCGGTGGGCTTATGAGTGATCCATCATACTTTGGTTCCACGAATATTAGAGACCTGTCATGGTCTTACAGCCACGTGTCATTGGATATGGTCCGGTGCTCATGGAGTCTTTGTGCATAGATATGAGATCCGTCAGCTTACATATGTGAGTTGTATATCTAAATGCACCGAGATTGTATCTTAGAAAGTCTTATGGTCAAAAGCAGTAAACTTGGGAAAAGAGTTTTATGCAGGTTAAACAATGTCACAAAAGTGTTTGCGTATATTGTTTGTTGAGATACGAATCTGGAGATAATTTCACAGATGAGCAAATAGAGATTTGACAGTGATAATCTATGTCTCTGCTCTTCTAGGATATAAATGACGGAAGGATTATATGTATACATTATGACCTCAGCTTGTATGGTCAAACACGCTGTTTACGCTCAAAATATAACGCGGCTATCGCAGTATAGATTGAGGTGTCGATCCCATGAGGAAGCTCTTGCCAAAATAGGTTGATGAAGTAAAATATTAAAGCAGTAGCAAAGGATAAAATTAATTGATTTAAGTGGATGAGATAGGATTGTCTATGATTTGAAGGAAATGTCTTATGACAATTCAAACAAGGCTTCGAGAATCACAATTATGCTTTATAAATCTACTATACACTTTGATTCAATGCTTATAACTCAATTGAAAGCTTCACATCCCAAACAATCAATTGGAAGATAGGAAAATATAGCACATTTGATAACACATGTATTTGACATAATTAAACTCTTTGCAAGCATTAACATACATCATGTTCATTTATACAAGTTATCTAAGATCGACAATATATCACTTTGACAATATTGCAGTAAAAGATCAACTTGAATATTAAACATTTATTGCCCTTATATGTTATCCAAGATCGACAATATATCAATTTGACAATACTGCAGTAAAAGATTAACATATAAAACAATGTCACCAGTAACAATTATAGTTCACCAAGAATCACATAAGAAAAGTATGACTGAACTTATATGAGACATGAGAATTATAATCTCTGGATTATAGAAAATAGAATAGATAAGAATTTAATCAAAACCAAAGTTACAACATTTGTAGCTCTTGACACCGAATCAAAGCATAGAAGTAAATTTATTACACATAAAAGTTCATCTCTTAGCCTTGCCAAGAAATCTAGCCTAAATTATAATACATGTTAATGAGAAGAAAATAAGAGAGAATTATCTATCTCTAAAAACGTCCTAAGTGTCTCCTTATATAGGCAATGAATGGACATATGTCATGGATGACATCAATCTTCAATAATTTTAAGCCAATAACTCGTTTATCCACTTGCAGCACATTTTTGATAATGTAAATGACTGATTTAACTTCTATAGCTGATATGAAAGTTGTATATTTTGACTCTTCTTTCCATAGGCACCAATTTCATGCAAATTGGATGAGTATCCAATGAGATATGAGCAAAATTCCAAAGATACATCAGAATTCGGCCAACAACCATTTTACCCACTTACAATGCGATTTGGTCCATGATAACGACTGATTTGGACTTTACCATCAACATACGAGTTGTTGATAGTTAAGTCAGCAATTCACAGCTTCAAGAATTATACCAATTGAGTACGTATTTTATGAGATATGGTCTAAATACGTGAGTTGGGTCAAGCTGGGCAGGAGTTTTAGTCCGATTCTGTAGTATCTCAATTTTTGGCCCATAACATGTTGGATTTGGCTTTTCCACTATTCTTTAAATTTGTGTAAGATTGAGTCATGTTCCACCAGGTTTAAGAATTTCTTCATTTCGATTTCTACATTGAGAGTTATGTCCATTTTACCTAAACCTGTCCAAATAACATTCATTAATCACAATTTAAGGAGAACACTTTATTTCAAGCTAAAAATACAGACAATACTAAAATTAGTGACATTAAATGGTGATTGAATCTCTTAACAACATGCATTTTCATGTGTTCATCACAGCCCCCAACCAGCTTATTACTAGTCTCTAGCAATTCAAGCGTAAATAGAATATGCAAAATTACCTAAGCATTTCAATCAAAACATCAGTTCGAGATCACTGTTACTATCATGGTTTTTTCAATTACAATTTTAATAATTTGTATGTGTGTGAACTAAGCCATAACCATCTAACCACAAACCACAATGGATATAGCCTTGAGAATTTTTCCAAGTAAAAGCCTCAACTCCATATCCTCACAGGTGTATGACTGTTTAAAAGGTTGGGACTTCTCTTATGGAGTTGGAAAACAGCTAAGCACTCAAGAAAAAGTCAATTTTAAGGACAGACATATAAACTAACATTGATTCAAAGATAGGAAAATTATTTGTTTAAAAATCGATTATTCATATCATACGCTAGCTTTAGAACTTTAATTGGCTTGTGAGAATAATACAATTATAACTTGGTGAGAAAACTGTTTTACAAAATATTTGTCTTCTAAAATTGAATGAAGACTTTATTAAACTGAATTGCTTTTTTTTTTTTTTTTGGTATTTTTGCTCTCTTTTTTTTTAATTTAGTATTTTGCTTTTTTTATTTTTTTTTATTTTTGAAGAATACAAGGAAGCATTACAAAGGTTTCTCACCAAATTATATTATACACAAATGCAACCAACTTATCCCTTAATTCAAATAATATCATTCTAAACAAAAATTAACCAATTCAAAGGATCAATGAAGGTTCATAAGCTGTTTTCTCAACCTTTCCACTTACTCACAAAATATATGTGAGATTTAGAAAAATATATACTTAAACATGGGAATTCTCTTGGCTATATAAATTGAATCATCCATCTTACCACAAGACTTAGCATTGTGCTCAAAAATATTTTGGAAGTCATTCTTTAGTAACCTAGATAGAAACAATGACTCAACCTAAACAATTCTGAAATCATACTTAGGCAAAAAAGCAAATTCCTTTATACAAGAATTACCAAGACTACAAGCAGTAAACGACAATGCATGAAATATAAAACAAAACAACAAAAAGTTAGTTAAAATGCATTTCAAAAGTTAGTACTAAAACTCCTTACTCTGCCATTCTAATTTGACCTAGAATGCGTCTCAAGAGTTCAAGAATGAACTCTTTACTCTGCCATTTTAATCAAATGTCAGACCACAATTTTTTTTTTTTGGCAAAATGCAACGTATGTCTATTATTCTCCCCCCAAACCAGATGAAATATTGTCCTCAATGTTTAAATAGAAAGAGATAAAGTATAGGATACATTACCTGAAACGCCAGTTATTTGAAAGAAACAAACCTGAGAGACACTTAAGCAAATATAAACTAAAATGATGATACTGATAAATAAATAAATAAAAAGAAAAATTTACAAATGAAGTGTCAGATTCAATTTTCGCTTGTTAAGGCCCACTGACTAATCGATCCGAGTTATTGCTGGGTCAGGTTCGTAGGTAACTACCTGTAATTTGTTAATCAATTCATCCGCCTCAGTAGCAAAAACCAGGATCTGTCGTGCAGAATATAAAATAAAATTCTTTTCCACAGCTTGATCAAGAAAACAAAGTAAGCAATCAAAATAGTTATTAACATTCAACAAACCTATGGGTTTTCGGTGGATATTCAGTTGGGCTCAAGAGACAATTTGAAAATTTCTTCCAAGGTACCAAAACCACCTGGTAAAGCAATAAAAGCGTCTGCATTGCAAAGCATTCTAGCTATACGTTCATGCATGGATGAGACTCGTAATTTTTCCCCTATTGTTTTCCCGGTCAGGTTTCCCACGGCCAAAGTTGTAGGAATAATACCTAAAACTTGACTTCCTCCTAAATGTGCAGCTGTTGACACACACCCCATTAGCCCAAGGCTACCTCCTCCATAAATCAAATGAATTTTTCTTGCAGCTAATGCTTTTCCTAGATTGTTTGCTACTTCTACGAACACTTTACTCTCCCCAGTACTAGATCCATAAAATGCACATATATTTCGAAATTGTCGAACTTGGGTTTCCTCCATATCTACACTCACCTTTATCTCAATATATGAAAATAAAGAAAATGAAGTGCTGTATTTATAGAGTACCAAATGATAACAATGATTATGGTAACTCGACAGTTTGTCACAAGAGAGTTAAAAATAAAACACAAAAATTTAAACATAATGACCCACATGCATTATTGAACAAAAAGATTTGAATTTAAGACATCCACATGAGTAGCCCTACTATTCATAAAATAAAGTTTGAAATTAAAACACATGTATTTACAAGTAGTTGTGATTGTGGCTCATATCTTCCTCTGGTTTTACGTCCAGTAACGGTTTAAACGCCCTCTATGGGTCGGGGATAGGCTTCCCATCCAATTTTCTTATAAATTGGCAAATAGGGTCTTTTAGAGTCAGATTTCCGAGACGATACTGTTGATGTTCATTTTTAAATTTGTTCCACAAATCGAGAAGTTCACGTTGCACGAGCCCACAGGGATGCGTCTCAAGAGTCAATAGGATATCATCCAAAGACTCCTTACTCAGTCCATCCTTAATGAACTAAATTTTGTCTTCTCAATTTCTATATACCAATCTTAAAGAATGACAACTCCGATTACAATTTCATCGAGCACATTTATAACAGACTTGTAACCTTTTTGCTCGTCGCCTTTTGGCATAAGAGCTTCTTCCAAGACCAGGCATATGAGAAACAAAATCATTTTCAAACTCACCAGACAACCGAACCTTGACTTCAATTAACCAACGAAGGTCCACAGGGATATTACCCAACATCAATAACCTTAGTCTTTCACACCGTGCTTTGTAAATCTTAAGTAGAGTATTTTGAAGCAATTAAGGAAAACATTTTTTAAGGTTGGCAAGAATGCGATCCATTTTAAAAGAAAGAAAAGAGATGAGTGCACAGTTTGAGGGACAGTTTTTAGGGAACTGAAAAACCGACTTTAATAGTCACGGAGTACCGTATCCGCCACTTGACCGGGAAATAAAATCACACTGAAGAAAAAATAAAAAGAAGAAAATAAAGTAAAATAAAATGTGCAAGAAAATAAAAGCAAAAATAAAAAGTCAAAAGATAAAATATAGACAAAATATAAAATATGGTATAGATAGATTGAACCTGATCAATCACGATAGACAGGATCCACAAGAGGGATCTCGCCTAGGTACATAGAGTCGTCTACCTTTTCCACGTAGCTTTTTAGCCGCTGTCCATTCACTTTGAAAGTTCGTCCATCAGTGGGGTCTTCTATTTCAACAACACCATTAGAAAAAACATGTCTTACCATAAGTGGACCAGTACATCGAGAACTTAACTTTCCAGGGTGTAAATGCAATCGAGAATCATAAAGATGGACCCGTTGATTGGGCTCGAAGTGTTTCCTTAAGATCTATTTATCATGAGCTACTTTCATTTTAGCTTTGTAAATTCTGAAGTTGTCATATGCGTCATTTCGTAGCTCTTCTAATTCTGATAATTGTAACTTTCTCTGGAGACCTGCAGCATTCAAAGCTTTAAGAGAACGGTTACAGAAATGTGTTCCTTGGTTACTAATGATGACACGTGGTGTCCCAAGGTTTGATGGTTTTGGTTTCTCCCTCTCTCGTGGCAACCTTTCAATGCCTGGTTTCCAAAATCGAATCCCTTTATCCTGTGAGTCAAAAATACTAAACATATCAGTTGTTTCATCAAGATAATACAATTCTTCAATATCAAAATCAAAGAGATTTTCTAAAGAATTAGAGCCATGATTTTTATAAGCTTCCTCCGCTACAAGTGTGTCTATCATATATGAATGATAGCACTCGTCTTCTTCTCGTGGTTGTTTGCCAATATTGAAAATGTTCACCTCAAGAGTTATATTCCTAAAAGATAATTTCATTAGACCATTTCTGCAATTAATAAGAGCGTTAACAGTGGCTACAAAAGGTCTCCCAAAATAAGAGGGATTTTTGACTCCATGTTAACAACAGAATGAGTATCTAAAACAAGAAAATCAACAGGGTAGTAAAATTTATCAATTTGCAACAAAACATCTTCTACTATTCCCCGTGGTTTCTTGATTGATCGGTCAGCTAATTGTAGGACTACAGATGTTGGTTTAATCTCACCAAGTCCCAACTGCAAGTAAATAAAATAAGGCATTAAATTTACACTTGCTCCTAAGTCCAATAAAGCTTGACCAAACTCATGTATCCCAATTTGGCAGGAGATTGTGGGACATCCTAGGTCTTTATACTTGGGTGGTGTCTTTTGTTCAATCACTGCACTTACCTGTTCTGCCAAAAATGCAGTTTTCTTCACATGGTGTTTTCTTTTGATAGTGCATAAATCCTTGATGACTTTGGCATAAATTGGAACCTGGTTAATCAAATGCAACAAGGGAAGATTAATCTTAACTTGTTTCAAATGTTCTAAAATCTCACCTTGAATTTTTGAGTTTTTCCCAACTGGTCGAAGAGCTTGAGGAAAAGGCACTAGGATTAAAAACTTACTTTCGGGCTCTTTTTCCACTGTGGCCTCTTTTTCAAGGGGGGCGTCTTTACTACTCGTAGATGTGTAAATTTCAAGAGTAGGCTCACTTACAATCTTACCACTTCGAGTAGTAATGGCATTGACTTCTTTGAGATTTTGAACATCAGAAGTAGAAGCTTGTGCCGTGAATTGTCCCTTTGGATTGGATTGAGGTTGAGATGGAAACTTACCTTGCTCTTGTACAGTTAAGGCACTAGTCAACTTTTTGATTTGACTCTTGATTTCTTTGTTTTCGTCCACCACCTGTGCAAGAATTATTTCAAATTTTTTATTAGTCTTACTTTATGCCTCCATAAATGCTTGTAATGTATCCTCTAAAGAATTCCTAGTTGGTCGTGCATTATATTGAGGTGCAACATAAGACTTGGGTGCATGTTGTTCTTGTTTCCACTAGTTGTTGGCTTGTTGGTCAGATTTCCAACTGAAATTTGGGTGGTTTCTCCAGCTAGGATTATATGTTTCAGAGTAGGGTGAATAAGGCTTCTTATACATCCCTAAGGCATTGCATTGTTCCTCATATATCCCTCTCATCTCACTATAAGTGGGGTAATCCTAAGCTAAGTGTTCCGCTCCTCCACAGACAAAACAGACATCATGTGACTCAGCTTTAGCAACCGTGTGGGTGACCCTTCTATCTTTGGTTTTCAAGGCCTCTAACTCCCTAGTTAAGACCTCTAATTGGGCTTTGAGGTTATCCACTTCCCTAAGATGGAAAACTCCATTGGGTCGTGACCTATTTGTGCTTTTAGTAATGCTAGGTCCAGTCCATCTATGGGCTTTTTCGGCTAAGTCATTAAGGAATTCTATGGCTTCCTCAGGATCTTTGTGAAGGAACTCCCCATTACACATCATCTCAACAAATTGACGCTCTCTAATCGTGAGTCCCTCATAGAAATAACTAACCAAGCGCCAATTTTCATACCCATGGTGAGGGCACAGATTTAGCAACTCTTTAAACCTTTCCCATGTTTGATATAAGGTTTCACTGTCTTTTTGGGAGAATGAAGAAATTTGTCTTTTCAGGCCATTAGTTTTGTGTTGTGGGAAGTATTTATTGAAAAATGCTTGGGTCATTTCTGCCCAAGTTCCTATAGACCTCGGCCTCAAAGAGTATAACCAACTCTTTGCTTTGTCTTTCAAAGAAAAAGGGAAAAATTTAAGTCTAACAGTGTCTATGGCTTCAGGTTGGCTATGAAAGGTGGCAATTACCTCTTCAAATTCCCTAACATGTACATAAGGATTTTCACTATCTAGACCATGAAAAGTGGGAAGAAGTTGTATCATTCCAGGTTTAAAATCTGAATGTGGTGTGTTAGGTGGAAATATAATGCATGATGGTATAGCTGTGCGAGTAGGATGCAAGTAATCTTTTAGAGTTCTAACGGGATTTTCTTCATGTTGGCTCTTTGTGTTAGAATTACAAGATGAACTAGAAGGTGAATTCTCTTCACTTACAAATTGTGGGGGTGGTTCTAGTTCTAGTTTTAGTTCTCTCACAAATCTTCCTCGTTTGTCTCTAGGTCGATGCATACATCCTAAATTTCTTTTTTTTTTTTTTTTTAAGGAAAGAAATGCTTAAGGAAAATTATGAAGTGGAATAAACACAACAAGAAATAGAAATAAGTTAGGTGGTAAGACCAACCATAAAATATAAATACAATAACTAAACAAAAGACTATAAAGTACGGAAAAAAAAGTACAATAAATAAATAATAAAAAAAATACAATAAGTAAATAAATACAAGGTTAGGCGGTAGAACCGGCCATAAAAAGAAAATACAACATATTAACTAAAGAAAATAAATTGCAATAAATACGTAAAAGAAAATGAAAATAAAGTACAATAAAAAAAGTGCAATAAATAAATAATAAAAATAAAATACAATAAGTAAATAAATAAAAGGTTAGGCGGTAGAACCGGCCATTAAAATAAAAAGAAAATACAACATGTTAACTAAAGAAAATAAAGTGCAATAAATACGTAAAAGAAAATGAAAATAAAGTGCAATAAATAAATAAAGTACAATAAGTAAATAAATAAAAGGTTAGGTGGTAGAACCGGCCATTAAAATAAAAAGAAAATACAACAAATTAACTAAAGAAATAAAGTACAATAAATAAATGAAAGAAAGTGAACGAAGTTAGGCGGTAAAACCAGCCATTAAAAAAAAGTGCAATAAATAAACTAAAGAAAATAAAGTGTGATAAATAGATAAAAGAAAATAAACTAATTAGGCGGTAAACTAGCCATTAAGATAATATAAAATATAACAAATTAACTAAAGAAAACAAAATAAATTAGGTGGTAGAACCAACCATGAATAATAAATAAATTACAACAAAGGAAATAAAACTAAGATTTTACAAAGAAAAGAAAATATACAAAGTTACCACTTTAGTATTTATAATCGCAACCGACTTTTGCTTAGTGTGCTTCCCCGGCAACGGCGCTAAATTTTGTTTACACTCAAAATATAACGCGGCTATCGTAGTATAGATTGAGGTGTCGATCCCATGAGGAAGCTCTTGCCAAAATAGGTTGATGAAGTAAAATATTAAAGCAGTAGCAAAGGATAAAATTAATTGATTTAAGTGGATGAGATAGGATTGTCTATGATTTGAAGGAAATGTCTTATGATAATTCAAACAAGGCTTCGAGAATCATAATTATACTTTATAAATCTACTCTACACTTTGATTCAATGCTTATAACTCAATTGAAAGTTTCACATCCCAAATAATCAATCGGAAGATAGGAAAATATAGCACATTTGATAACACATGTATTTGACGTAATTAAACTCTTTGCAAGCATTAACATACATCATGTTCATTTATACAAGCTATCTAAGATCGACAATATATCACTTTGACAATATTGCAGTAAAAGATCAACTTGAATATTAAACATTTATTGCCCTTATATGTTATCCAAGATCGACAATATATCAATTTGACAATACTGCAGTAAAAGATTAACATATAAAACAATGTCACCGGTAACAATTATAGTTCACCAAGAATCACATAAGAAAAGCATGACTGAACTTATATAAGACATGAGAATTATAATCTCTGGATTATAGAAAATAGAATAGATAAGAATTTAATCAAAACCAAACTTACAACATTTGTAGCTCTTGACACCGAATCAAAGCATAAAAGTAGATTTATTACACATAAAAGTTCATCTCTTAGCCTTGCCAAGAACTCTAGCTTAAATTACAATACATGTTAATGAGAAGAAAATACGAGAGAATTATCTATCTCTAAAAACGTCCTAAGTGTCTCCTTATATAGGCAATGAATGGACATATGTCATGGATGACATCAATCTTCAATAATTTTAAGCCAATAACTCGTTTATCCACTTGCAGCACATTTTTGATAATGTAAATGACCGATTTAACTTCTATAGCTGATATAAAAGTTGTAGATTTTGACTCTTCTTTCCATAGGCACCAATTTCATGCAAATTGGATGAGTATCCAATGAGATATGAGCAAAATTCCAAAGATACATCAGAATTCGGCCAACAACCATTTTACCCACTTACAATGCAATTTGGTCCATGATAACGGCTGATTTGGACTTTACCATCAACATACGAGTTGTTGATAGTTAAGTCAGCAATTTACAGCTTCAAGAATTATACAAATTGAGTACGTATTTTATGAGATATGGTCTAAATACGTGAGTTGGGTCAAGCTGGGCAGGAGTTTTAGTCCGATTCTGTAGTATCTCAATTTTTGGCCCATAACATGTTGGATTTGGCTTTTCCACTATTCTTCAAATTTGTGTAAGATTGAGTCATGTTTCACCAGGTTTAAGAATTTCTTCATTTCAATTTCTACATTGAGAGTTATGTCCATTTTACCTAAACCTGTCCAAATAACATTCATTAATCACAATTTAAGGAGAACACTTTATTTCAAGCTAAAAATACAGAAAATACTAAAATTAGTGACATTAAATGGTGATTGAATCTCTTAACAACATGCATTTTCATGTGTTCATCACGCGCTAATATGTAATATCCGTGATGTGCATATAGGGCATCGTTCACAGACTCATTGAAGAGTTTTATTTGACAAATCGAGCGTGGACCTAAGGAATCCCGTAATATGAAGTGTACTCATTGTATACTGGGACAGCATACTAGATTGAATAGTTTGATCCAATAAATTTTTGCAAACCAGATATTTGTTTCAAAATCCTTGGGATGTGCACTTGTCAAGACTTAAGAGTTAAGTACATCATTTAGTTAACAAAAGTTGTTGACCAATGGGATGATGGCAAGTGGTGCATATTGAGCCATTAATTGTTTGACTAAGAAAATTACAAAAAATACTCTAACTTGTTAGACAAATAACTTCTATTAGATAAATAAATAATTATTTTTTATTTTATTTAATATTATTTAAGTCAAAAATTATTAAAATAAAAATGAATAGCACATGTTTAGTTGTTATTAAACAATGGCATGTATTATTTGTTGCAATTAAAAACAAAGAAACAAGTGTGAATGGCTTTGGCATGGCAAGGTATGTTTGGTGGGGTCAGATGTTCACAAATCAAAAGAGGGAAAATTGACTTGGCTTTATAAATGAAATTGTTTTCTTTTTAAAGTCACTTTTGGTTCGGCCGTTTGAAAGTAAGAACAAAGAGAGATATTTTTTCAAGAGTTGAAAAACTTTTATTCATCTTCTTCTCTACTTAAGGCCGACCAAGTGAAAACAAAGAAAATAAATTGTTTTTGAAGTTTTGCACAAGAGTTGCCCAAAAACACAATTATCTAATTTGCTTGAAACAAATTAAATAGCTTAAAAAGTTTAAGCAATGGTTAAATAGTTAACCAAGATTGGTGTTTAAGTGTTAAACACTATTGCTGAAAATTGAGTGTTTATGCTCAAAATGTAATACGGCTATCACAGTATAGATTAAGGTGTCGATCCCACAAAGAAGCTTTTGGCAAAATAGGTTAGTGAAGTAAAATATTAAAACAGTAGCAAAAGAGAAAATTAATTAACTGGTTTAAGTGGATGAGATAGAATTGTCTATGAATTAAGGAAAATGTCTTATGATGATTTAAACAAGGCTTCGAGAATCACAATTATACTTTATAAATCTACTCTACACTTTGATTCAATGTTTATAACTCAATTGATAGTTTTACATCTAAACAATCAATCGGAAGATATGTAAAATATAGCACATTTGATAACACGTGTATTTGAATTGACTAAACTCTTTGCAAACATTAACACAAATCATGTTCATTTATACAAGTTATCTAAGATCGACAATATATCATTTTAACAATATTGCAGAAAAAAAAATTAACTTGAATATCAAACATTTATTGTTTTTACATGTTATCCAAGATCGACAATATATTAATTGACAATATTGCAGTAAAAGATTAACATATAAAACAATGTAACCAATAATAATTATAATTCAACAAGAATCACATAAGAAAAGCATGACTGAAAATATATGAGACATGAGAATTATAACCTCTGGATTATAGAAAATAAAATAGATAAGAGTTTAAGCAAAACCAAACTTACAAACATTTGTAGCTCTTGACAACGAATCAAAGCATAAAAGTTCATCTCTTAGCCATGCCAAGAACTCTAGCCTAGATTACAATACATGTTAATGAGAAGAAAATAAAAAAGAATTTTCTAATGTTGAAAACGTCCTAAAAGTGTCCTTCTATAGGCAATGAATGGAAATATGTTAAGTGTGACATCAATCTTCAATAATTTAGGCTAACAACTCGTTCACCCACTTGCAGCACCTTTTTTATAATGTAAATGACCGATGTAGCTTTTTTAGCCAACATGAAAGTTGTATAATTTTGTCTCTTCTTTCTATAAGCACTAGATTCATGCAAATTGGATGTGTATCCAATAAGATATGGGTAAAATTCCAAAGATACATCAGATTTAGGCCAATAACCCTTTTACCTATTTGCAAGACAATTTGATCCATGATAACGACTGATTTGGACTATACCATCAACATAAGAGTTGTTGATAATTAGGTCAGAATTTTCTAGATTCAAGAATTATACCAATTGGGTATGTATTTTGTGAGATATGGTTCAAATACTTGAGTTGGGTCAAGCTGAGCGAAAGTTGTAGCCCGATTCTATTGTATCTCAATTTTTAGCCCATAACATGTTGTATTTGGCTTTTCAACTGTTCTTCAAGTTTGTGTAAAATTGAGGCATGTTACTCCAGGTTCAATAATTTCTTTAATTTGATTTCTACATTGAGAGTTGTGTTCATTTGACCTTAACCTGTGCAAATAACATTTATTAATCACAATTTAAGGAGAACACTTTATTTCAAGCTAAAAGTACAAAAATGCTAAAATTAGTGACATTAAATAGTGATTGAGTCTTTTAATAAATATTTATTTTCATATGTTCATCATTGAGCTACCATTATAGAGGCTCAAGCCTACCTTGTTGAATCCTAAAATTGCCAATGCGTGTATATCATGGTGAACTCAATTTTTTCAACCACATTCCAAAGACTTACAAGGTGATTTCTCAATTTTTAATTTTCATTAGTGTAATGAACTTAATTTAAATGAGTTTATTGCTATAAAAAAATTAGATTTTCGGTTCCGTTGTGCAAAATATATGTATGAGATGCATAATTTGTTTTGTAATGAACATATTGTTGGCGACGAATCTAATATATGTAGGTGAATGCATGTGCAATTGTATCTATTGCCTAAATATATATCAAATATATATTTAAGTCTGACGGAAGTGTGAAACTTGCAATAAACACAATAAATAAAATATATTAATCGTATTAATATATTTATAGGATAGATAACTCACCTCAACGTGTAACGTTATACACGTATTTTCTCAGAGTTTGCATGGAGACCAACTCGTGTGCAGTTCTAGTCACCAACTCGGTGGGCTTAGTGAGCTAGAACAGCAACCCGATATACAGCACGAGATTAACTCTTAATCCCCAAAATAGCAGGGTGTGTGTTTATATCCTTTTATCTAAAAGGATAAAAAAAAAAGAGAAATTTGAAGTAATCTACCATTGCTTCAAATGGAACCATTTCTTTTTTTTTTTCTTTCTTCTTCTTCCTTTCTTCTTCTTCATTTCTCTCAGTCAAATGGCCACACACCTGCACACTTTTTTCTTCTCTCTCTCTTTATATATATATTATATATATAATAAAATAATATTATTATATAATATATATAATAATAATAATAATATAATATAATGGGTGCCAACTATTTGGCACCTAAATATAATAATAATATATATAATATTATATAATAAAATATAACATAATATAATATAATAAGAGAGAATGATTATTTAACAATTAAATAATCATAGTGTGAAATGACCATTTTGCCCTTCATAAATAGTTATCAAGTCTACTCCCCAATAGGTCCCACTAAATCCCACACTTAGGTAAACTCAACTGAGGGTCCACAATGCGCTACGTGTCATTATACAATTAGTAAATAATAATTATTGACTAATTGTTGTATTTAACACTTAAATACAGACACGCACGCATTCCTATAATAGTGCTGAATATTGTTGGATTAAACAATTTAATCTGGCACGCTGCCTCAATGCACAACGAGTATACTCCATATTGCGAGACTCCCTAGGTCCAATGCCCGATTTGTCAAATAGAACTATTCCATGAGTCCGTGAGCAATACCCCACGCACATATCACAGATATACAAATCAGCGCGTTGAACTATGCAATGTGAGGTTACAATGGATATTTATAGTCATTCTGTCATGATATCTTGGATGTGCAGAGATATAGATTATCATTCTCAAATCCCCTAGTGCTCATCCATGTTTTATCTCCAGACTTATATCTCACTGAACAATATGTATAAACTCCTTTTCCATATTGTTCCACCCTGGCGAAACTCTTTTCCGGGATGATTGCTTGTGGCCACAATACTTTCTGAGATACAGTCTCAAAGCATCTGGATATCTAAGTCTATATGGGAGCTGATGGATCCCATATCTATACACACCAGACTCCATAAGCATTGGACCACACCTAGTGGTCAGACCATGAAAGGTCTGTGACATGCGTGAAACCAAAGTATGGTGGATCACTTATAAGCCCACCGTGGCACTCAGGTCAAAGAACTATGTATACTACTTAACTCGAGAGGACCCTCTGTTGATGACTTTTATTGGGTGTCTATCGGAGGCCCTCGTGAGTCTATCCCATATCCAGTCCTAACTAAATACCCATATGTCAATACGAACTTCAAGCTCACTGTCGGCTAGGAACGACCATCTATACCCTATAGGTACGACATATGCTGATCTATATGGAAAGTATCCACCGACAAACCCGCATCGGCAGAAATAGATTAGGGATAATTATTTGAGAACATACTTGCGCAACTAATATTTTCTAGTACCCGATTGCAACTCTTGCAACTATACAGTTACTAGTATATTTTCAGGTCTATATCCCATTACAAACAAGACTTAAACTCTTGGATCTGCTGAGTATTATAACCAGCTAACACTTAGCTGTGCTAACATTTAGCATTTATATCTCTCAGCCTAGCTAACTATGACCTCTTATCTAAACTTTTTTAAATTTGATCCGAACTCTTTCAGATCTACAATGTCTGTAACGTTACATTATATGGTACCATATTAATGGGTATTAGCGATTTAATGAGAATGTACACTTGTATTAATACACAAGTGTATGTATATTTAGGGATGGCATGTAAGCACCAACCTTAACACATATAGCACATGCATACACCCTAGTAAAATAGCACACATTCACTAACATGGGTACTAGTGTTCGTTGGAAACACAACATTTGATATTGTTGGGGATGTGCTACTAATATGGTTACTACCACTTGTAGACATAAAGTGATTATGGCAAACTAGTTGGCTCTTTACAAGAGCTTGTGTAATATCATTACTAGTAGGGTGTCTATGATCCATATTAACACATAATAGTATCAAACCTCTTTTATTAATCCCTAATAAAAACTGCAAATCTTGATCATTATAGACTACTAACAGTATATCATTCATTCCCATTATGAACACTGATATATCAAAAGTGGTTCAGTCTCTATAGTATCTATATCAAAAAGCTATAAATTATCAAAACTAAAATATAAAAAAACAACTATTCAATTTATTTGCACGATAGTCTTATCATGCCAGTATACCGAGGTGCGATAAGTAGTTATTACACCCAATAAGTAGGTATCGAGCTCTATAAGTTAAAATCATGCCAACAATTTGTACGATTTTTTCTAGTTTGTCAATTTTCTAGTTCTCTTTGTTTCATAAACAATAATTACTAATCAAATTATATAATGCATTCGTTTTAGACACCATGCTTGTTCACAAAAATAATTTTCAAACTAAATATATATAGATATATTTAAACAAAATAATAAAAATAAATCACAATATAAAACATGACATATCAATCTCACATTTCTTTTAGGAAAAAGGATATTTTTATCCCTAGAATATGGCCTAATACTTAATTGTGTCCTTGTTGTTTTGAATTACCCAAATTCGTCCCTTTTCATTAGTCCAGTTACCGTTAGATCTTACTATTGAAGGGCAAAATTATAACTTAATAAGAAAATATTCATACACTATGACACGTGTCAAATAATTATGAATTATTAAATAAATAAATAAAACTCTACTATAGGCCACCACCATCGGCAGTAAACATCCGATAGTGGTGAGCCATAATATGTACTAAAATAGCCTAACACAAGCGCATGCTATCATATTAAGTAGAACGGGGGTTAAGCCCACATTATCATTCGCATAGAGACTATTGTATCTATTTCTTTTAATCAATTACTAAAATTACTCTATTTTACCTTAATTCAAAAAATTCTAAAGATAAATTTTAATTAATTAAACTAATGTTATCAAATTAAATCTAACTAAATACCCAAGGCAATTAAAAATTAAATTCACTAATTGAGAAGCAATCTAAGGTTTCGATGTATCCCCTAGTATTTCATTGAATTCCTTAACCCCTTAGTTACTCCCTGAATACCAATTGATTAACTAGACACTAATTTCATCATAAGCCTCTATCGATGGTCGAATAATTATATCACATCCTAACAATTACCTATATGTATATGGTAATCTGAATAAGATGTAACTCATTAACAATGAGTCTAAATCAAACCATACATGCCACCTACGTATATGTCTATCCTAGATGAAATTCATAGTTGTTACCTATAATCATACATCAAACTATCCTAGGCTAAACACATGAATCCCTTTGTCAAGTTCATCATGGTTCCTTAAATATTCAAAATAGTAATTAAGTATAATGAAAGCATTAAGATCAGATAGAATGAATCAATTGTGCTGTATTAAGCTTATAACTAAGAGTTTATAAAATTTAACTCCATACTAGGTTCAAAATGTCTAACCCTAGATTAAAAGAGTTCAGCTTATGATTAACACAAAAGTATCAAGGTAAGAATAAAAAGAAAATCATGAATAGGTACATCTAATAAAAAGAAGACAGAGAAAAAACACAAGTGATGCCCTTCTTTCTTCTTGAATCGAATACACAAGAACTTGTTCTTCAATCATCAATAATTTTCCTTGATCTTTTGATTTGCTTATGAATTTGTTTTGCTCTATGTTTGTCTCTGAAAATCTCTCCTTATTTTCTCTTAAAAGTATGTTATTTATAGTGCTTTGAAACCCTTGGGATAAAGGCCTTTGAATCCCCTTTAAATTAAGACATAAAAATAGGGTTTTATCAATAATCGCGTGAGCGTCGCAGCACTGAGGCCTGGGAGGCATTTTCCTACTTCTCTCAATTAAGCGTTGTAGCATTGGCAAGGCAGTGCTGCAGCACTCCACACACTGCCAATGGGCACTGTAATGCCCAAGCTTGATGTCCGGCGATTGCATATGTTAAGCGTATCGCGCTCATTTCTTGTTCGATTTGCCTCTTGTTTTTTCTTATTCACCACATTTTTCCATGTGCACCTATTTAATATTAAAAACATGAATAAATAGCCAAATATTCATAATTTAAAGTAAAATACTCAAGTCGAGCTACAAAATATACTATATAATTAAGCCCTTATCAAATTACCTCTAAACTTAAGACTTTGCTCGTCTTCGAGCAAAACAAAAACAAACACTAAAAATAAAAGCTAATCTCTTAAACTATCTCTAAAACAATCAATTGAATGGGTCAATCAGACTTTGTATAATTGTTTCAAAGGTTGAATTACACTTATAAAATCTTTAAACTCAAAACAAAAATACCTATAATTACCTCATACTCTAATCGTCATACTTACATTTATCTTTTAATCATTTACTTGTAAAGGTGTGCTGAGTTAGTTATCTATGCATCAATTATATTTTAGAATAACTTATTCTACAAAAAAGATTAAGACTAAAACAATTACCCATAAGCTTATTTTTCATAGCAATCTTCATTAATTTAGAACAATTATATAATAAAAGATTAAATAGAGCTTTAATCAGCTTGTAATGAAATGCTTAGGTTAGGGTGAGAAAAAGTAGAAAAATTTAAGTTCAAATTGCATTATAACCATAACCCTTTTGTCTCTGGATTAATTTGTTTTTTCTTTTTTTAATCCATACCCCCAAACTTATTTTCTTTAAACCATCCTTTCAGCAGCTTCATTGTTTTTTACTGTATTTCTAGGAGATTTGTTTTTTGAATGAATTCTCCATTACTTGTACTTGGTTGAGAAAAATTTTAGAGTTGCCTCTTCTTTCACCTATAATCTTGAATCACTTCATGATCCTTATAACAAAATATTATATCATAATGCGAAGGGTATTTATAAAGGATGCCAAAATTAATTGGCTGTGGGCTTCTAATGTGGTTCTTAGAAAGAAATATGGTTAATATAGCTCAAAAAGGGTGATTAAGTATTAAAAATAATTCAAACTGAGCTAGAAAAGTTCAATCGATCCAAACATAGCCTATAATAACATCTTTTACTATATATGTCCAGGATTTCGCCTTGAATGCTTTCTAGATATGGAGCGACCTTAATTACTTCTTTTATATGAATAAATGTATTCTAAATTAACAATTAATGCACAGCTAATACTCTAATGTACAATGTGTTTAAAGTGAATAATTACGAGCTAAATATAAATGAATCCAATTATATATAGAATGAACACAATAATTACTAAGTCTATAGAATTTATAGCTTTTTTTCATCTCATCTTTTCATCATTGACTACAAATTCTTTTCGAGCCATACAAAAGATAATAATGAAAGAAAACAAATAACTAACAACTTAGAAAAAAAATAAAAACTGAAAAGAAAAGATTAAATTATAGAAAAGCAACAAAATAAATCTGAACCTAGGAAATGTTTTCCCTACCACCAAACTTAAAATAAGCCATGTCCCTATAACGGTAGTAATAGAATAAAAATTAAAACACTTCCCTATTTATGTGGGATGAGACTCAGTCATCATCCTAATCATCCTTTATAACGTCATCATCCTCCTCATTGTCATCGCCATCGTCATCATTAGTTAGAGTGTCAGGAGGTGGTAGAGGGACATATCAAGGAAAAGGTGGTAGCACACTAGTGTCCGTCATAAAATGAGCTAAAATCATCCACAAAACTTAATCCTAATAAACTGCATGAGTCTGAAAATAAGTTAAATGGGACTCAATGCGGTTAAGATGCTCTTTAATGGACGGTGGAACTAATAGGGTGGATGCTAAAGGCAATTGCTACTATAATGCCTGTGCAAATTGTGGTCCATGTTGCCCTTGTCCATCTGTCATATGAGTGATCACTCTATAACAAGAACATGTGCTGGATGGAATAGTTCTTTAGAAGGTGCCCATTCAACTCTATCTTTGGCACATAACGTAGTGATCTAAGATGGGCAATAAAGACCCATTTTTATATTTCTAATAGCATGTAATATGCTATCCTTGATCACTTTTCCAATGTCAATTGAATAGCCGGTTAGGATATCACTAAAGAGGCTAGCTTGAGATGCTATAATGGAACTCAATTGACGTAACAATATAAGGCAAGCAGCTATGAAATAATTCCATGCTTCAGACTCACGACAGATATATCTGGTCGGAAACTCTTTGGGATGTCTCTAGCATATTCCCAGACTGCACCCAGAGCAAGAAAATTAATTATTTCATTGTAGTTTGGCTCCCTTATGAGCTATTTATAGTCACTCTTGTTGATGGATGGAGTGCCAAAAAATGTATTGATAGTTGTGCTGGTGAATTCTACGTTGCGCCCTCTCACAAATACTTGGAAATTCTAATGCTCTTGGGCATTAGCATAAAATTTACGAACTACCAGTATAACTACTACCTTAGGCTGTATGCATAATCTTTCCTATCTTTTGTCTATAATTCTATGTTGTATTTGTGGGTAATTAATAGCCCGTAGCTAAAAACCCCTCTCCGGTATAGATTTTCTCTTGATGATAAATTGATTGTGATTGTCGAAAGCCTTTTTGGAGACGAATCAGTTTGTGTCATATGGAGCGGATGAAGAAGCAGCAGATTTCTTATATTTGTGCAGAGGTATAGTGACTGTATCTGAAATGAAAAAATAAACACTCCTAATTGTGCACAACCACATACTCCTCATTAAGTTTTCAATCACCAAATGTCATGTAATGGGAATGAAAACTAATTGGCAACAACAATTTTGGTAAAACCAATATTGAATTGCAATACATGTGTAAAACACCATTCAACACCACCTAATTTAACCATTACAATGTTCTAACCTTTAACAAATATTCCCCATAGCAAAATACCAATATCAATCACCTAATAATCATTCCAACACCTCATGGCAATAACAATATTCACAACACTTTACTAACCACACTTTAGGCACACTCTTATCATTAAATCCAAACAACAAAGTTGCATCATCAATCCATCCAACTAATAAGTGATTCGAGGGGCAATAAACAACTCTTAACTAAATATAATAACAATTGTTAATCTAAGAGTTAAGGACAGAATATGAATAAGCATCCATGGAAAGAAAATATTCAATGCCTAAATTGAAACACAAAACCATCATTAAAATATGTATGATAGGAATTAAAATGACTAAATTAATTATGAGTGTTGATGCAATGCCTAAATGTCCTAAGGGGTTGAAGAAGTGTGGTACCTTGTATGCTAGTTTGAAAATGGTTTATGGTGATATGTTCTTGAATATTTTCGGACCTAGATGAGTGAATGTGTGAATGTTGTGGTGTGATTGTGTTATAGTTGTGATTTTTAGTTGATTTTAGTAATAGGTGTGGTGTGAATTGAAAGATTGGTTGAAGGATTATGAATTGATGATTTGGATATATGAGAGTTTAAGGTTTGGGAAGTGAGAAGTAAAGGTGGGATTTATGGGGGGAAAAGGGAGAAAATGTTTTAAAACCCTATTTTTGTGTTAGCGCTGCGGCGATGGCAAGCCAACTGTGTGTACTAGGAATCCAGTGCTGCGGCGCCGTAGGTACTGTCTTGCAACGTAGCGGCGCTGGCTTACCAACACTACGGCACTGAGTCTCCCTAAATTTTTTTTAACTTAAACTTCTAATTCTAAAAATGCATGATGAAAAATTATTGAAATAAGAGAAAATTAAAAAATTAAAATTAAAATTAAAACCAATGGATACTAAGCTTGGGTTACCTTCCAAGAAGCATTTGGTTTAACGTCATCAGCTCGACGTGATGATCCTACGGTTACTTGTGTTCAATCAGATCGACACTGAATTTCTGTTGATCTATGTATCCTTCATGATAATGCTTGAGGTGCTGGCCAATCACTGTAAATGTAGCTTAAGTGTTTGGATCTTTAATCTCTACAGCTCCATGTAGATATACCGTGATGATTTGGAATGGTCCGGACCATCGGGACTTGAGTTTCCCAATAAATAACCTCAGTCATGAATAGTAGAGCAGTACTTGTTATCCATTTTTAAATGATCGCTGAAATATCTTTTTATCATGCCATTGTATTTTTCTTTCCTTGTAAAGCTTAGCATTCTCATATGTTTGTAGACGAAATTCGTCCATGGCGTTAAGCTTAAGTAACCGTTTCTCACCTTTTGCTTGGAGATCGAAATTAAGGGCTTTAATGGCCTAATATGTTTTGTGTTCTAACTTCAAAGATAGGTGACAAGTTTTTTCAAAGACAAACGAAATTGGGACATACCAATGGGGGTTTTGTAAGCAATGCAATATGCCCAAAGAGAATCATCCAAGGTTAGTGGTCAATCCTTACGGTTTGGCTTAACTGTCTTCTCTAAGATATGCTTAATTTCTCGATTGGATACTTCTATTTGTCCACTTGTTTTGGAATGATATATAGTTGTTATTTTATGCTAACCCTATATTTTAGAAAGAGAGCAGAGAAATACTTATTATAAAAATGCAAGCCCCCGTCACTTATAATCGCTCTTGGGGTGTCATATCTTATGAAAATATTTTTTTAAATGAACTTAATTACAACTATAGCCTGATTTGTTGGTAACGTTACTATCTCTGCCCACTTTGAAATATAATCCGCTATTACAAAGATATACTTGTTATTATGAGATAATAAAAATGGTCTCATAAAATCTATACTCTATACGTCAAAGATCTCTACTTCTAAGATCATTTTGTTTTGGCATTTCATGCATTTTGAAAATGTTTCATATCCTTTGACATCGATCACAACCTGCAACGGTGTTAAAAATTTGTAGTATAGTGGTGAGTATTCCTGCTTGTCACACGGGTGATCCAGGTTTGTGAATAGTTATTTTTTAGCATATTTTTAATTTAGTTAATTATATGGTTGTAAATTCATTATATGTCAACAGTGAAATTCATGTGCGGAGTAACGTTGCTGCGGTAGCAACATAGAACAGCTCTTCTTAAGTATATGGTTGTAAATTGGAAAATATGTTTAAAGATGTCGTGTCACAAGAAGATTAAATAAAGAGAAACAACGTGAGTGACATGGCAAAACATGATTGCGGACGGGCTGGCAGCTAGCCAGAATATCTCCTCTCTTACATGTCGAGTATAAAACTCAAATTCCCAAAACTCGCATCAAAATTATCCCTTTGTGTTTGTGCTTGTAATGTAATTGTAGCGTCATCGATCGATCACACAGACAACAAAATAAGTTACCACCACCACCACGACATACCGCCCAACGAACTCTACCCTCCTCCGCGTACAAATACAATTATAAAACCCTTCTCTAAGTTTTCTTAATTTCACATCATCCCCTTTTCATTTACTTATGATCTCTTAATCACTAATTTCCAGAACTCTTCTTTTATTTTTAAAGGTTAATTTCTTTATTTACTAATGGTTTTTCTTCTTTGTAGGTTCTTCATGTCCTTATCCGCTGCCACAAGGGTATCCTTCAGCGCCGCCGTACGAGGGGTACCCGCCCCCACCGCCGTGGCCTGGGTACCCTTACTCATCGCCGCCATTAGCAGGAGGGCCACGTCCGTTCGAAGGGTACCAAGGGTATTTTGCTGAGGGGTATCCTCCTCCTCCTGCTGCCCCCGGTCCGCCACCATATCAGCAGCACTGTCACTACGAGCACTATCATTACCAGAACGATACTGGTTGTTTTTCGCTTTTACAAGGCTGGTATGCCAAACATCTTATCTGTGAACAATTATTCTCACTTCTTGATTCCGGATATATTGGAATATGGCTTTATTTATATTTTATAGTGAGTGTTATAGTTGTTTGAATTGTGTTAAAAATATGATGGTGTATAGTGTTGGCATCTTTTTACCTATTGTGAGGTCTTTGGATTTGATATTTATGATTTCTTTGTGTATGTAATATGTAGTATATATGTTTAATTATTTGATGTTTCGAGAACTCTTTGTGACCACTTATGCTTATGCGTGCTTAATCATGAATTTCTCTTATCAGTTCATCAAATATGATCTTAATTGCATATCTGAAACTGTGAGTGATGAAAGTTTATTTGAGTTCAGTTTCTAATAAGTGACTTGTCAATTATTCTGTTTTACCTTTCTTATAATTGATGATTGCACTATACTTACTACTTAACATATGCTATTTTCTATTGAGCTTTAAAATATAATGGGGCAACTCTATTTTAATATGAATAATACTAAACTTCCAACTTATATCCAAACTTCTTCTGTCCCAAGGGATTCTACCATAAATATGGATGTACAGTACACTTCTCCCACTTTTTGTTGCATGTTCAAAGTTCTTCATTACATATCCCTAGTTTTTTGTTACATATCCCTAGTTTTTCATTACATATCCCAACTTGTCAGTTATATTTTAAGGAACTTAAGAAACTTAGAACATGTAACGAAAAATGGGAATATGTAATGGAAAAATGGGTTGTTGTATGGTATAGCTGGATGTCTGGTAGAGTGACTACTAGCCTATAAGAATTATCTTTATCACACAAAGGTTTTATCTTGGTTTTGTTCTTCCTAGTTGTGCATCATAAGCATATATTTAATTAATTGGTCTAGAGATTTTTATGGCTAGGCTTGCCTCGGGCATAAAAGGTAATTAGGAGAGTATCTCTAATGATTGTATTTTCCTTTCCTCTTCATGAACTTAAATGATTGCAATAATTATTATGCGGGAGAGATGGAATCTAGTTTAGGAGCAAAACACTGGATATACTTGGGGGCATTAATCTCTAAATCCCTGAATGAAGGAGCTTATGTTTAAAGGTATTTAGCTCCTTTACCCTCCTAGGTTGTTAAGAGTATAGTGCATTTTTCTTTTCAACTATTTCCACTACAAGTATATCCAGTGTATGCACCTTCAATTTCATACTAACCAATCAAGTTTTGTATCTTCTAAGAAGTCCTTCAGATGATCCTTCTCTCGTCTTTTACCAGTTAATAGTCCTTTTACTCTTAAGTTCTTACCTCTTCGATTAATTATGTTACTAAGTTGCCACAAGAGCTTAGGTGAGTGGTAAGTGTAGAACAGAAGGCATGCCTTAAAGGCACAGCAGTAGTGTCTCACCGGGTTCCTGTTGCTAGATTGAGATCTCCAGATGGCAGAGACTTCAACTTTCTTATCTTGGGTTAAGAGCAGGGGTAGTAGGCATAGTAGGGCTTAATGTGCAATTTAATCATTTTGTTCATTTGTGTCAGGAAATGAACCCTGCATAGCTGCTGAGTGCTTTAATCCCTCTCCATTATTTAATATATTTCCATTCATGGAATCTTAAGTTTAAACTTTGGCAATGGCAGCAGTTCATTGACCTAGTCTCTTGCCCAGCCTCTGCCTCTTCTGTCTTCACTGGCCTAGTTGAAACTCTGTCAGAGTCGGTGCATCTAGCATAAGTAGATTCTTCAGTGTTTGGAAAGATGCAAAAGTATAAGTTATGTAATGAACAAATGAGTTCCCTCGAGGTTGTAAACCCTTCAGATATTCTAGCCGATGGGTGTTTATGATTGCTATATCCTCCCAGTTATTGTGCAACGGCATCTCTGAAGCACATGGTATTTGCTTGTTCATAAGAACTATACTATAATTTCTTTTCCTATGAAATGTGGTGCTAGATTTGCTCTAGAACTTTGGCAGGCTGTTGCACTGTGATATAGACATGATTGAATCCTCGGAAATTTTAGTATACTTTTCAGAGGCAGTATTCATGCTTACATTGTGATACCTCTAGTCTTATACTCTACTTGGAATCAGTTGGATCTTTCTGTCACTGTTGCTGGCTAGTAAATGTTATATCTATGTTGATAACATAATTACTTGGTTATTTCTTTTACATTGCAGTTTGGCTGCACTTTGTTGCTGCTGTTTGCTGGAGGAATGCTGCTTTAATGAATGGTTTCATTAAGGACTTTCATGTTTCTGGTTTTGCTTCATTTTATTGCTTCTGAATGGTGAGATGAAAACTTGCAAACCTTGATTTGGTAAATCCTGCATGACGTACTTGGGATCTGGTAATTCTTGTTTTTCATTATCTCTAGAGGGTTTATTTTTATACATAGTGGTTCTACTCTGGTTTATTTTGATACTGTTTTTCCCTTGAATTTGTAAAAATGAGAGTTTGTAGTGAATATAATTTTTATGTTATTACTGTATGCTTATTTTCTTTTTTATGAAGGTTCCCCCTAAATAATTCTGAATACTTAAATGATGAATTCAAACTTTCTTATTGCTATGTTGAAACGCAAATAAATATTTCTCCACTATCGTCTGATGTATAAATTATCTTGGAAAATCCCTTTCTCCTTGCGTTTGTGAGAATGCTGCAAATAGATTTGAATGAATTATTGCCCAAATCTTTTATCTTGATGTTGGCTTGGGGGCATGGCATCCCAAGCTTGTGTGAAAATGTCATAATTATTGTGGTTGTAAAGGTGTCTCATGATATAAGCAAATCCTTTTATACACTAAGAACAAAATTCTAGACTACGCTTTACCCCAAACCTTCAAACATGGGGAAAATTTTTCTGCTGTATCATTTTCAAAGTCTCGTATGATAACATTAATGTTTTAGTTTTCAATTTTTATGAAATAAACTAACGTGGCATTAAAATTTTTATTAATGAATGAACAAGAAAACTAAATATATAGCTGTGATAATAAAAAATTACTATAATTGTAAGACTATACAATACATTGATTCAATGAAAGCATAGTTTCATGATTATTCATTTAGCTAAACAATGATATTATTTGACTTGCTGTGCATGAGCAAGCAAAAAATAGAATATCCCGTCAATAAATGTTCTCGGTGAAATCATTTGGTGGCCCATGAACGTGCTTCCCTAACAGCCTGACATTGCAAGCCTCGTAAAATTCAGCTATACAGTTGAAACTTTCTTAACTGATTTTGCCAATACTAACACAAAATCTATTATAATAATAGATTACAAAATACCAAATCCCTCCATAAATTAAGCAGCAGCAGCATACAACTAAATAACCAACAACCTAAAAATCCATGAAATTCAGTTGGCCTACACAAAAGTAGGGCTACTAATAACAAGAAATAACCAGCCGAGCCAAGCAGATGACGCACCCAGAATAAATAAAACCTTATAATATCCAAACAAACTCCGGTGCATCTTTCCGAGGCCCAACCAGTGTTCGGTACAAATACATCTTCCCTACTTTTTGTCTATCATCTGGACAAAGCTCTATTTGATCCTCTTCATTTATGATCTCCACGTTAAGGCTTGGCATCTCCTTTGCGAGTGTCTTACAGCCACCAAGGGTAACTTCACAGGACGACATCCAAAGGGATCGCATTGTTTCATACTTTCCCACGTCCGTTAGAAGGGCTGTGTTACCGAAGGGGCTGTCCCTGATTTCTAGCTTGCGCAGCTTCTTACATCCATTCAACACATAGAGCATTCCCTTGTCGCTGCGCCCAGCAAATGCAACTGAAAGCATTTCCAACTGCTCAGCGTACATTCCAATGTAAAGGAAAACCCGATCAGTTAGAAGGCCAGAGAGTGACAATCGCCTAAGACGCTTGCATGATTGAACAATTGCCCCAAAACCTTCATCCAAGGACTGCATGGTGACAGGGTCAGGTTTTTCAGGGTCAAGGATGCACAATCTGAAGCGGGTGAAATTGGAATTATTTTTTGCTACAGTTATTAGGGCGGCATTGGTCATCTGCTGGCAGAAGTACAGCAAGGAATGAAGCTTCGGGCAACCAGCAGATATGGCAACCAGGCCTTCCTCTGTTACAGCAGCATTGCCGACCCCATAGGGGTCTGATGGGAAAACCCTCAATTCCTGCAATTCTTTACAGGTGGAAGCTACAACTCCTAGTCCTTTGTCTCCAATAGAATCCAGTATCTGCAGCAATTATGGAAATTATTGTCATTTATCTCATTTCAAAAAACAGCTCACTCAAAGAGTGCGTATGTCAGAAGATCATACCCATAAGCGTTCAAGTTTCCTGCAGTGCTGAATTAGCTTTATCAGCTCATTGCCATGAATTCCCGGGGCATAACTCAGATTCAAGGAGGTTAAATTCCGGCAAACAGGGTGAATAACCGACAAGCAGCGAGGAGCAACCTCCAAAAATCCTGACAAGCTCCTTATTGACTTACACTTTAGAAGTGTAGCCTTTAATTTATTGTAGGCCTCAAAAGCTGGATCATGTACAAAGGAACCTGTACCCAAGTCCACTAGTTGAGGCACTTTTATCAATATCTTCAGGAGCATGTCAAGTGGCACTGCTCGGTTTAACCTCAAACTTTTGAGATTAGGAGACCTTGCTACAAGTCTCTCAAGAGCTGCTAAATTTATTTCTCCTTTGAGGCAGGCAAAATTCAGGGAAACAAGAGATGTACAGCTGTCAGGAAAGCAGCTAATCCACTGGCCTCTATGATCCTCTACTTCATTTTCTTGCAAGTCAAGCTCTCTAAGATACCTAGAATGCAGAAACAAGGAAAAGATAAGAGAGCATAGTCCATACTAAATGCGAAGTATTACCAGCAAGCCAACATATGATAAGCTTACAAGGAAATCGACATCCAAACAGGCTATATATTTAGTTGTGGACAAAAATAAGGCAAAGTTGTCTACATAAATCCTTATAAAATCAGGTTTTCTGAGGTTTTAAAAAACCCAAAAAAAATTAGCTACTTTTCCACTTGGAAAGGCATACATAATTAATATGCTTGCGTAACAAAAACTATATTGGCAACATCTATGGATCTAACTACCAATTTCAGGCTTGATATACACTACTACTTTAATGTAACTGCCTTTCAAGAAGGAACTAGCAACTGTTTAACAAACACACCCAACATCAACAATAGAACAACGCCTTCTAAGCTGCATATTGATACCTAGAGCTTGTCAAGAACCACCATGAACCCAGATATTCTTATCAACTTTAACATAAACTTTTATTCAACTGTTAGCATTATTAGATCGCCATAGCTAGCACAAAGCCCTATCCTTGCAATAAGCTAAAGTGAAACAAACCCATTTACTAATAATCTGAAAGCAACAAACATTACCAATCAGCCATCTACAAAATAGTCAAATTTCACAGTAACAGCAAAAATTCAGCAAACAACTAGCATAAAGTAAAACAAATAACAAAAGCACAAAAAACCTAAAATAAATAGATAATTAAATAAATGTTCTTACCTACAATTGGCAGCAATAGCAGCCAATCCATCAGTAGTGAATCCTTCACAGCTAACAAGAACCAAAGACTTAAAATTAACAAACGACCTTGACAGCAACTCTAAACACTCATCCGAGACCACCATCCTCTTGAGCCTCAGCTCCTCTAAACCGACCCGATTCTTGGCCATGGCTTCGATCCAGGGGTACACGAACCCGCCCCAGTCAGATGGGACCAAGTTGAAGTCAGCAAAATGGGGCTTGCCCTTCAAAGTCAACGACTTTACCTCCGGGAACCTCGCGATCACTCTCTCCGGACTGATAGCATAGCAGTTTCCGATAAAAACACTTCGCCTGCTGAGCCTATCGATTTTGAACCATGATTTGCAGACCAAAGACACAGCGTTTCGGTCTTTGTGTGATGTTATGAAATCGAACACGTGTTCTATCACTTCGTCTGGGAAGTAATTCATCTTTGTTTAAACATTCGATCTCTAGAGTCCTCAAATTTCTCAGAAAAAAAGAAAATTTCCCGGATAATCAACAACTTTTTCCGAGAAATTAAAAGAAAAAAGCTCTGCTACATAAAACCCAGATCAAATATTGGGTGGATCTTTTTTCCTTTTCAATTACTTGGAAACTCCAATAATGAGACTAGATCTGATGATCTAAAACTACCAAGCACATAGAGAACATTATACGATTGTAGCACAAATGAGACAGCGTTACATCTCTTCGTACATAGAGACTATTAAGATCTAAAATAACAGAAAGTTAAAAATAAAAAATAAAAATCGATTTTTCTCGAGGAAAAAGTGGTTTTTGAGAGAGAAAAGGAAGGAGAATTGTTTCTCTTTCTTTTTTTTTCCTTTCTTCAGTGATCATCTGCAAAATGATTACAACGATGAAAAAACGTTGAAAAACAGATGAAATTCATAGATCTGAAAAAAATTGAAACTTTCCATAAATAGAAACTATAAAAACGACATCGAAAATCTAATGATAATAAACCTATAAATAGAGGGAAAAATATAAAAACAAAATTTAACTAAAAGAAAATTTTATAACCCAAAAAAAAAAAAAAACAATCTTTTAGAAGACGAGTTTGTGTTGTGTTTTGATTGAAGAGGTGTTAACTCAGTGAAGCTCTCTCATCTCAAAACTCTATTTTTGAGTTTAGGTAATTAACTAAGGTTAGTTATTAACCGTGGTTAAGAGATTTAACTGGGGGTTCTAGATCCAACGGTCAGCGTTTATTGAGGGAATCTTGACCGTTGAGTGGGGCACCATGCATCTGTCCTTATCGCTGGTTTCGAAGTCTCTCTTATTCTTACTCCGTCGCTGCTAAAAGTCTTACTACACAGATCAGTAATGCACTGTCCGGCAAAAATAACACTGGTTTTGTGGAAAATTACGAGGACGCCTCGGTGAAGATAAGAATCATGTGTTCAAACTCGCGCGAGTACGAAAACTCGCGGCCCCTGACGAAGACACCTCCATGTGGGGGCGCTTAAAGGCCCTGATGAAAAAGACAAATGTATTAGAAAGCGAGTATAGTATATTTACACTCGCGGTTGTATGTTGAGTTTTCTTCTGCAAAATTAACTTTCTTTTGTCAGGAAATTTACTTGTTTTTTTTTATTTTACTCTCTTATGTTACTTATTGTACTATACATCTATTTTCTCCCCTCTTTCATCCTTCTTTTTTATTTATTTATTTATTTGGTTCGCTCTTTAAGCTTTATGGATGTAAGTTGTAAGTGAACCATGGGCTTTTTAATCATTAGGAAATTCAGTAAAGAGATGAGGAAAATGATTTTTTTTGGACAAAATCTAAGACCTGCTTTTAAATTTGTTTTGTCATCGTAATATTATTGTGTGTGTGTGTGTGTGTGTGTGTGTGATGCTACACCGTTTTCCTGCCCATTTAATTCCATTATCTCATTATAGTCCATCATTGTGGTGAGGTGAGGTGACCACAAAGAGAAACACAAACTCTTTTATGAATTAATCTCATCCACCTTTTTTTTTACCAAAAAAATAGTAATACTTTGATTCTAAACATATATTCTTAATTTAACTACAGTTCCTAATTTATGATGATTTTTAAAATATATTTATATATTTTTTAAGGGGTTTATTTGTATTCTAGTTTTTTTTTTTTAAATATAGAGACGGCAATAAAATTTTGCTATCAATTCAATTCAACTTTGGTAGAGGCCAAATATGTTGAAGGGGTTATCCTAGAGTTTGCATGTACAATTTTGAGAGTACAATAATAGGAGTACTAGTACTTGATAATTACCAATAGAACTGGACGAGTAATCATACTAGTTTTAATGTAATTTTGTTAATACTTAGAAATATTTACAATTTGACCATAGAATGAAATATGAAATGAGAATTAAACTGAAAATGGATAGTCTATCAATATGAAATTCGAAATAAATTGAAAATTCAGTTCGAGTTATACATATAGTCCATAGGTGATCAAAAGTAATTTACATGACTGAAGATTGATGATCGAAGCTTATCGAAATGATTAATCATGGTCGGAAAACTAAGAGGGGGGGAAAGGTATTGTAATATGGTTTATATTAGTCAAATCCCGTTTAATAGTAGCTTGGTCGAGGTAACTTAAAGCTAAGATTAAAATTTTTAAAAAAATGATTTTTTTTTAGAAATGGCTCATTATTTTAAGTATTTTTTTTAATCATATATTAGTAGGCTAATTTTATTAGTCAAATCAATGCAATATTCACATAATTGCCTTTGTTGATAAAATAAATTAATAAATAAAATGTTTAAAAATAAAAATACACAATTATCAATAAATTAATAAATAAAATATTTAAAAATAAAAATACACAATCGACTCAAGTTCTTATACATTCACCTTAAAAAAATATACTCTAATATTTAAAATAACTGCATTTTAAATTTTAAATAGTAAGAAAAAGATAAACATATTTTATTAACTTATAATTTTTATTTATCGTGTATATAATTAGAAATATCTATGATATGTTTTAAAGTTATGCTTATTTTATAAATGTATTAATATTAAAATATAGTCCTAATGTAGTGTGGTGAAATTCTAAGGAGAAATAAGGTGAATAAGATAGAAATTTTAGAGTTTTAAAAAATTTTAAATTGATTTGAAAAAATCAAATAGATTTAAAAAGGATCGCAAGGAATTTTTTGTGCGTTTAAATAGCTATTCGCACTAATTATTTGTGTGGCCATTCATACATTGGAAAATACCCCTACGAATAAATTCATGTCGTATTGTATGGCCTTTTCCCGCATGTTTAGGCGTATTGTGTGCACCATTTCACTCGCACAAAAGGGCATGCCACAACACGTCCGTTTATCACGTGTCTCCTACGACTTTTTTTTTAGGGATTTTCACATTTTTTTTCAAATTGAATTTTTTTTCAATTAAAATAAATTTTATATAATTTTTTATTTCGGATGCCATAGAATATAAGTCACTTGTTATATATTTTGGAGAAAAGTGTGAGAACTATAATGACTTTAATGCGAGATATGGTATATAGAATAACTTTGGTCTTTCAATTTTAAAAAATGTTAATTATAAAGATTTTTTTTAATTATTGTATGTCATGTAATTCTAGTTAACAATGTAAAATATAAGATAATTATAAAAATATCTATTAGTGCCATGAAGTTTAAGTTAAGGCTAATTCAAATTCTAAACGATAATAACATCCAATTCTTTTTGCGAATGAATAAAAAATCCTTATGTCTTTTATATGTAACAATAGATTCTAAAACTCCTATGTATGAAAATGATATAAATGAGCCTATTCAAAACCAACCACTCTAACATAATCACTTAATGTTAGACAAATGGTATCACCCATATGGACTACATAGCCCCAACAATATCAATTGTTATGATTCCCATAAATAGAACAAATGATTATTATTATTCCATTGTAATGTTTAACAAAGTTGTTAAAGCCATGTTGCTTTGCATAATAATTGATTTATTATGTTATTATATTTTTTTTATTATTTGATGTTACTTATATTTGTATAATTTAAATTTTAATTTAATATGACTTCTCATTAAATTTATTATTTTGCTACTCTATTGTTGTTGTATTTTGTTATTATTAGATGCTATATATATTTATATAACTTAATATATATGAAACTCAATTCATTTATCACTTTATAATGCTAAGTATATTTGTAGGGAAACATTGAGTCACAACAAAAAAAAGAAAGATATTAATATATGAAAATATTATTTTTTATATTTGGGATTGAGAGACAACCCAATCAAATATCCAAATTATCCACAACTCTATAAATCATATTCTATCTAAAAGATAATGAAATCAAAATAAATATGATTAAAAAAAAATATTGTATTACAATAAGAAATATGTGTTCAACTTGTAAACATAAAATTAGTTGTATTGCAACATTACAGAAGAAAAGTAATTTTGGCTATATTGATTAATGTCACTTTTAATCCTACCTGATTTATTTGATTTTTCTAGGCAATTGAACCTAAATATTCATATACAATATTAAAAAAAAGTACGTGTAATTACTTAATGCAACTGTCATATTATCAAATGTGAAATTTTTCTGTTTCAAAAAAGTATACTTCCTTCAAACTAAATAAATATATTAAATAATTAAATTTAAATAAATTATTTCATTATTATTGGATATTAATAAATTATTTTATAATATTTAATTAATTAATAACGTATTTTTTAAATTTAACTAAATTATATTTTTACTTATTAAATTAATATGTAAAAATAATAATTATTAAATTAATAAATAAAAAAATAATTCAAATTAATAAAAAAAAATGCTCCATGTGGCTCGCATGGCCGCCCAGTGGGCATCTCGCGCATGGGCGCTGTGTGGGCACCTACGTGCCTGCTTGCGCAATGCATTTCGTGCAAGCATTTTAACCATTTTTTTAAGCCTTTTTCTTCATAGTTTGCATTTGACTTTTACAGTTTTTGGTATTTTGCCACATTTTAAAGTCATTTTGTAACACATTTCACCTAGTTAACTTATATCTATTTATTTTTACCCATTTTTAATACAAATTTCTAATTTTATCTAAAATTTAAAAAAAAATATAAAATATTGGCCATTTTTCAAATTTAAAATAAATAATAGTATGAGCAATGTCCACTCCACACAATATTATCTTCAAAATTATCAATTTACACAACATCAATTTGAGAGAATTTTATAAAAAGAGAGTGCGTTCAATTTTAAGAGAGTGTATTTTCTTTTAAGAGTTTTTTTTTATGAAAAGAAAAAAATAAGATTCAGATATAATTGTTTAATTTTAAAATTTTTTATTTTAAAAAATAATTTTTACATGTGGAGTTAAAAAAGAAAAATGCCAAAAAAAATTGGACCATTTATAAAACATTTCAAAAAAAAAAAAAAACAAACTAATGAGATTGATTCTTACCTAATAAAATAAAATAATAAAAAGTAAAAGTATTTTCTACTATGCTTAGTACGAGAATTCCATGATAAAAATCACTATCTAAAGTGTGTTAGCATAATTCAAAAGAAGACTGTTTAAGTTCGTTTTGTCTGGTTGTGTAATTTCCAATCATTTATCATTTTGACCATGTGCAATAGGCTCAATTATCCACCTTTACTTTAATTTTTGTTTTTAAAATTTTCTGCAACACCCATTAAGAATTGATGTGGCTTGGCTTGGCTTGGCTTTGCTTGTGGGTCAAAATTGAATTGCCACTTTGAAATGATTATTGGTGTGGAAATGAAATGAAAATTAGGCAAGCGTAGTCAAAATTTTATGCAATAAGATTTGCAAATCCATGATTATATTGTTTTCAAATGTCAACTTATATGTGATTCCCCTCTCTTTAACCATTATAATGTTAATAAGATTTTTCTCGTTTGAAATTGACGATTTTATTACAACTCTTTTTCTTTTTTTCAACCAAAAAGAAGAAAGTCTAATGTCCTATGTTTAATTTTTTATTAAATGAAGCTTAAAAATAATAACACATATGTAGAATACGTGAAATATTAGACCGTTACTTTGTTATGGTGGATTGAATATTTTGAGCGTTAAAATGATTAACATACCATGATTTCTTCGCATAACTTTTTTCTAGGTTATGACTTACCCTTTTCTCTTCCTTTCTCTAGTTGTTTTTCTAGGTTCCATCGGAGTCTCTCATTGGGTTTTGTGGCTAACCCAAGCCTTTAGTAGCGAACTAGTCAGACGGATCAATCGACGACGAGCCTCACTAACACAAACCAAATTTTCTGCCCATTCGGTCGTTTTGACTACTAGTTTCGCTAACCCATCCACTGGCCACTGTGCTCTCCTCTTCTTTGATCAATTCTAATAGCCTGATGCATCTTTCTATCATCGTTGGTTAAGCATCTCTGATTTTTTAGCATTCTTCTCATTGCAGTCATCATCAGGTCCTCTTCCCGTATTCAACAACCCCAAGTGGCTTCTCGTCTGCCATTTCACTATTCAGCCAGAAAACTCCATGGTCTCTCCAAGTTGCATTTCTTTTGAGTTGTTTGTATTTTAATATGTGGTTTGGGTGATATAGAATGGTATTATTATAATTTGTATGTATAGGGGTGTTGTATATATGCGACGTTGTGTTGTACTATTTCTCTAGTGTAAAACTAGATAGTTTGTACTTTTTTTTTAGAATTTTTCCTTTTATATGTAAGGGTAGTATTCTCTTCCTATAAAAGGGTAGGTTTTTCCTCCTATAAGAATATAGATTTTCCAATTCTGGGATAGCAGTAATTAGGAGTGGGTGTTTGTTCTGGTCCCGACTCAGACCGTCCGACCCAAAAAAACGAATTGGGTTGAGACAGGACTCATAACCGAGATAGAACTGGGACGGAAAATAAAAGTTCCAGTTGTCCCAGTCCAGCCAAGATGGGATCCAGTTTGATTCGGGTCATTCCCGAACCAAACCAATTTTTTGTTTGTTTTAAAAGTAAGCAAAACGGCGCCATTTAATAAGAAAAAAAAAAGATTCGAAACTAAAACCTAAACGAAGCAAAAAAGATTTCATTCATTTGAAAATTGAATTCAAATCTAAATTTCTGGCACAATTCCACCGTTGCTGCCACCAGCCATGACCATGAGGACGGTGACTGCAGTCTGTCGCTTCTCATCTTCAGAGTTGCCATTTTTTCGTTGCTGTCGCCTGCCGCTGCATGACTTGTGCTGCTGCCTATAGCCGTTCTGCCGCTGCGTGACCTACGTTGTCACTTGTCGTTGTTCTGCCATTGCTGTTCTACATCAGCCGTTGCTGTACCATTCTGCTGTTCTGTATCCGTCATTCTGCGTTGCCGCCTGCCACTGTTGCTGCCGTCTTCCACACTCGCCGCAGGCCGTAATGTAAGTATTTTGTTACTTGTATATTTTGTAAATATTTATAATATATTTACTTTATAAATATTTTGTAAACTCAAATTTTAATCCGATCTTTTTTTAATTAAATCACAATTGTGGTTTGATTAGAACTTTGATCACAATCATAGTTTGTAATTGCATCAAGTGTTGTATTAGGTAATTTTGGTTAACAACAGTTACTTTAATGTAATGAGCTAATTTATTATTTTGCTTAAAATAAAATACGTGTGTGAATTTGATAATATTTACTTTATAAATATTTTGTAAATATTTATAACAATTCTGTAAGTATTTTATTCGATTAATATTTACATGTTACATTAATTTGTTTTTGCGTGAAAGATTTAAATTAATCTTGGTTGATCATTGTGTATTATTATACTATTATATTATAGATGAGTTGTGATTCAACTTCAAAAAATATTATGAATATTGGGGGATCTCATGAGGATACGCAATGCAACGTCGACAACGCAAATGCATTGTTACCTCCACATCTTAATACTAAGAAGAGAACAAGATCAATGATGTGGAGTCACTTCATCCTGTGTAAGGACATAAGGATAAGTCGCAGTGCAATTACTGTGAAAAATTGTATGCGTGTAATTCAACAAAAGATGAAACAAATGGTATGCAAAAATACTTACGGGTATGTAAGAAGGTTTCACGTTCATTGTTGGATAATAGACAAATAATATTTGGTAGGGAACCCATAGGAAGAGAAGAGGGAAATAGTAGCAATGTTGTGCCTAAAGGATGGAGTCAAGAAGCATATCGAGATGCAGCTGTAAAAATGGTTATAGATGAATTGCCATTCAGTTTTGTAGAGAATGATGGGTACCGATATTTTTTCAGTACAACATGTCCTCTATTTGATGTTCCATCACGTAGAACTATAACCAGAGACGTTGTAAAACTATTTGCTGAGGAGAAAGTCATGTTAAAGAGTCTATTTAGTGTAATTGGGCAACGAGTGAGCTTGATAACTGATCTTTGGACTTCTGTTTATAATCAAAGCTATATGGTTGTTATTGTCCACTTCATAGATCCAAATTGGAAGTTGCATAGGAGAATTTTGAGTTTCTCTCCTATGTCATCCTATAAAAAGGATGACATCGGCAAGCAACTTGAATCTTGCTTGTTAGATTGAGGTATAGAGAAAGTGTTTACTGTTACAGTTGATAACGCAAGTGCTAATGATGTTGCCGTCAATTATTTTAAGAAGATACTAAAGAGTTGGAAAGATGAAGCACTAATATTAAATGGTGAGTTTATGCATGTGTATTGTTGTGCGCATATTTTGAATTTAATTATGACTAATGGGTTAAAGAATTTGCATGAGAGCATTATTTCTATACGTAATATTGTGAAATATGTGAGATCTTCAACATTAAGAGTTTAAAATTTTAAAAGTTTTGTGGAGAGAGACAGAATTGATTATAAAGAGAGTGTGGTATTAGATGTGCCAATGAGGTAGAATTCCACTTATTTGATGTTGGCGACTTCATTAAAATTTGCAAAGGTGTTTGATCGAATAACAGAAGAGGATAAGTCATATGGGAGTTATTTTTTGGAGGATGAAAATAGAAAGAAAAGACGTGGACCACCAATTATTGCGGATTGGGAGAATGTTGAACGGTTTGTGAAGTTTTTAAATTTTTTTATGATGTCACGTTAAAATTTAGTGCTTTATTGTTTGTGACATCTAACATTTGTTTCAGTGAGATTTGTAAAATTAATTCCAATTTAGCTAAATTAAGTCGGAGTGAAAATGTCTCTTTACGTGTCATGGCTAGCAAGATGCAGGAAAAATATGATAAATATTGGGAATCTATGGAGAAAATAAATAAATTATTGATACTTGCTACAGTTCTTGATCCAAGACGCAAAGATGCAATTTACTGGATTTTGTTTAGGGTTTTTATATAGTGATGACAGTGCCAGAGTCAAAGACATAAAGAGAATAAGTAAATAATTATTATATAGGCTTTATGAAGTCTATAATACATCGTATTGTAGAGCAGTTGGTGGGCCAAATAGTAGTGCTGGTAGTGTTGGTGAGTCTGGGAGTGGATTTGGACGTAGCACTAGCATGTATGGGTCACAATCACAGTAGTCTGATCCATCAAGTTTATATTCAGACGTAATACAGTTTGATGTGGGGGATGATGACCCTTGGGCAAAATTCGTGGTGTGTGTAGATGACGAAATGGATTTGGTTGAATCCAATAAAGTGGATAGATACCTAATGGAGAAAGTTGAGAATCCCAAAAATCAACGTTTTGATATTTTGACTTGGTGGAAGGTAAATTTTTCAAGGTATCCAGTGTTGGCACAGATAACTAGGGATATACTTGCTATTCTTATATCTACTGTGGCCTCTGAGTCAGCTTTTAATACCGGGGGATGTATTCTAGATTTATTTCGTAACTCATTGACTCCAAAGATGATTGAGAGTTTGATATGCACATGAAATTGGATTAGAGCTTCACTTTTGCTAAATAGACCAAAGAAAGAAGAATTTTTGAAAAATATTGAATTTTATGATAAAGTAAAAACAGGTAAAAAATATATTATTCTACTATTTTATTACTTCTCCTTCTGATTTTTTTCTATTATTTCTTAATGTTTTGTTTTTATAATACGAAAATTATTTTCTTATTTCTTTCATGTAAAATTGGCACATGTTATGCAATCGCCACCTCCACATCATTAAATTTTATCATGAGGTTACTTATGTTATTTGTGAGTAATTCAATTTTAAGATAATTATTCAATAGTTCAATTAAATCAATAAATATGAGTAATTAAGTTTTATATTGTAATTTGTAATTTGTAATATTTAATATTTGTTATACTTTTGTTTTGCAGATTAATGAATAATGCAAATTTTGATGACATTTTTGTATTGTAATTTGTAATATTTAATATTTGTTATACTTATGAACTTAATGTATTTATTACCTAAATGTTGCACTTTGTTTTTATTTTGTGAAGATGTTGGCTACTTAACTTGGTTTATTCATATATATTAGTCATTGAAATTATTTTGGACCTATTGGTTAGCAATGGGTCATTGTAAAAGGAATTATGGATGAATTGATTTGATATGGTGAATATTGAAATGTCAATTTTGTGCAGGTATATATTTATGGGAATGTCCAATTTTTAGGAGAGGTTCTGCCGAAATTTTTTATTCGAATAATAAAAGTTAACATAATTAAAATTAGATTTAAATTTGATTTAGAATTATAACACTTGAACAATTGATGTCACTATCACGTTAAAATTTGCTAAATCGAAATTACAATATTTGTGATTTAACATAATAGACGTCAAAATTAGAATTATAACGTAATAAACGTTAAAATCTATTAGAATTAAAATTAATAATTATATTAATGATAGAAAATTAAGTTAATAATTTTTTTATTAAAGTCTAAAACAATACAAAACTACATTTTTTAGGTTAAAAATATAAATTTGTAGAAATTAGGATCATGAATTACAAATTAACCCAAAATATTTAAACGAATTTATAAAATTCAAATAGAATTTGTAAAATTTAAACAAATTAGGGACATGGGCAAAAATTGCCCATGTCCCGGTCGGACCCATGTCCCGACCTGACCACTCGACCTGAACCGGTTTGGGTTGGGACATGGCTTGTCCCAAAAATAACCCCGTTCGGGACCCAGGACCAATCGGGTTGGTCCTAAACCTGACCTGATCCCGGGTTGCCCACATTTAGCAGTAATAATCCTTTATTTGGATAGCCCCCTAGTTTGAGGTTAATATATTCTCTCTATAAGAGAGTAGTAGATTCAGGTGAGCCTTTATAGACCTATTTTATCTTTGTGTAGCGTCTTGATAATTTTTTGATTTTATACAAAGAGTTCTAATATTATTAATTTATTCAATGATATTACACTGAATGATAAAAAAAAGATACAAACCTAGTCAAGGAAACAGTTTAGTAAGGGAAACAAAATAGAATTTTGAATTAAATAGGCCTACGTGAATCAAAGGCTTAAAAACTAGTTCCAACATGCAAAAATAGGTAATTTGATTCAATAAGTCACGAATTTTCACAAACAAGTAAATTCTTTATGAAAAATTAGATATGAATCAAATTATAATTTTTACTTCCTTTCTAATTATTATATCTGAGTTTTAATTAAAAAAAAAGGGTTTAAATCCATATTAAACTCCACAAGAAATATAAAAAATGTAATTAATGTATAAATTCATACATGCGTAATTTGATGTGAAATTAGGCACATGCACTATAAATATATATGATTTTTGATCAATCAATCATTCAATTCTATTTAATTAAAATGATAAGCATTCAACATATTCTTTTGCTTGCCTCTACAACACTCCTCACACACAAAGCACCTTCTTTTTCGAATAGACACTAACTATGCATCGAAATGTTATTTCTTATAAGAGAATAGCACATTCTCATAATTTCAATAAGTAATTAGGGTAGGGGGGAGGGATATTTTGTAAGGTTCCATATTTGAGGAACTTTAGTAGTGTCATTTATAGAAATGTTCTAAACAAAAAGTATACTTTTGACACCAAGAAAGCTAATATGATGAGACACAAGAACCCTCATAACTAAGGGCTTTTAGATGACTAAGAGAACGAAGGTCTAAGCAATATGGAGTCAAATGCTCTTGGAAGCGAAGTGCTCATTAGCATGGCAGGCGTTTTAACTAAGTTCATCAAACAACTAGAAGAAACTAAAAGGAGAATTAGGAACTAAAAGATAGATTGATGGCGATAGAAGGCTACGAAGAGCTTGATGATGATCTTAAAGAACAACCTTCTCGAGACGATGAACAAAATATGCTTAGGAAATAAGGATACTTGGTAAAATTGCCAAAAAAACATACATCCTAAGAGAGAAAAAGGGATTCAACTTTGGAAGTAACCAGAAAAATCTACGTAGATGATATTAGAGCCATCATCTTAAAAGAAGTGGTTGAGTTAAATGAGAAGATGACGAAACCCAAGATTACTAAAGGCACAATGACTATAGTGAAGAAAGCAAACCAAAAGCCTTTTAGGAATTCCATAAAGATGGCGATAAAGCCACATAAAATCCACATACCAAATCTCATATATTTTACTTAGGATGATAATGCACACTTAGTACTGGCCTTGAAGTGAATTACATTCCCCTATAGTTTAAAAGGTATGGCCCAAGTGTGGTTTTAAGGAACTAAATCCTTCTTTCATGAGTTGACAAGCCAATTTATTACTTAATACATCTAGAACTAGAAGAAGAAGAAGACAATATCAAACTTGTTCTTTATGAAACAAGGGGATAATGAGTAAATTAAAAGATTTCTTAATCGATTCAGTCAAGAACTTAGCGAGCTTAGGAGTTGTGACACAAGGATAGCTTCTCAAGTTGATAAAAAAAATGGTCAAGACATCCACTCCTTGCTACTGGCACCTTGTTCGAAAGAATTTTACTTCTTTTGAATTGATCAATCATAAATCGAAACAATAGATCAAAGACAAAAAAAAAGGAAACTACCATAAAAAAAGCTTCCATGATCATAGTGAAGAAGGAAGGTAGTTCATCTCATAAAGGAGGATATGGAAATAAAAAGAGGCCCTCTACTTAGAAAATATAATAGGGATGACAAATGGCCAAAGCGAACATTCAAACCAATAATCCTGATAAACACACCCACCGAAAAATATATAGGCAAAGCTTAAAGATTCTAGAATTTTTAGAAAGCTAGAGCCTATTGAGACACTTGATGAATATAGAGATTACTCCGAACATTGTCTCTTCCATATTAAATATGGATATAATATTGGAGATTGCCGAGCTCTTAAAGGTCAATTCACTACCTCTTGAACAATAGACACTTGGCATAATCTAGATTAAAGATAGGACCGAAGCAGGCTATAAAACCAGAGAAATAGTTAAAATCTGCTACGAAGAAAACCCAAGATATTAAGAAATATGAGGTTCTTCTTATATTAAACACATTCCATGGTTTTTTTTGTTCAATTTCACCTATCTGGAAGAAGGGGAGACAAGGGAGAAAAAGTAAACATTCAAACGTTAGATGAAAAAAAATCGTAGACTAGGAAATCATAAAAGTAGATAAAGGTACACTTCTGATCTTGGAGGGACTATAATTATATAAGGTACCTATAAAAGACTATGGAAGCTCTATCTGCAAGAGCAACAGTGAATCAATTCCATATAACAGTGGTCTATGGTAGGCCATCAAAAGTAAAGGTAAAGATAAAAGACGAAGGCCACTATTCAAAAGGGTAGCCAAGATTCAAAAATGTAAAATTAGGGAAATTTCCACAACCTTGTCCATCGCCTAGGTATTAGGAGAGATTAAATTCTCTCGATAAGACCTAACAATTTGATGATGCCATACTTAGACCCTCTAGTCATGAACTTGAATATAAGCAAAACTATAGTATGAAGAGTCATAATCGATGAAAGAAGTAACATAGATATTTTATTTTGGGAATCATTTCAGGGATTGAAGCTGAATGAGAAAGACCTAATAGAATGCAACATCGAACTAATTACCTTTGAAAGATGAGGAGTGCAGGTTAAAGGGATGATTACCTTACCTATTATAGTAGCAAAAAACTATTGGATGTAGATTATTTAATGGTCAAAGAGCCTATGGCCTACAATGCCATTACATGACACTTCTGGATCCATTATATGGAAGTTATTTCCTCGACTTAACACTAAGTGGTCAAATGTGTCTCGGCCACTAAAAAAGTGACAATATATATCAAAAGCGAGTAAGTCCAAGCAAGACAGTGCTACGTTAACTCACTTAGATACCCAAAGAGAAAAATGAGGCATCCAAAAAGTAGAAGAAATAGTTGAAGCTTCCAAAAAATCAGATTACGCAAAAGCACAAACTAAGGAACAACTTCCACCATCAAAATAGCACTTGAAAGATCAATGGTTGAAGCAATTTCCTCAAGAGAAAGATTACACCCTGCCTAACATAGAAAAAAATGAGGAAGTAATTTTGGACCTTTCAGACCTTGACAAAAATGTGCTACTTAGTAACTATATAACCAAAGAAGGGAAAGAAAATATAAATGAGCTACTAAAGAAGAACCAAGATCTCTATAAAAAATCATATAAGGATATAATAGGCATAGATCCATAAGTAATATGCCATAAACGAAGCATAAGAAAGACTACACACTATATGACTGAAGCAACAACGATTCACTCCCAAACAAAACAAGATCCTAGCAACAAGGTAGACAAATTATGAGAAGTAAGCTTTATTCGCGAAGTAAACTATCTGGAATGCCTATCAAACGTAGTGGTTGTAGAGAAGAAAATAGAAAGTAGAGAGCATATGTAAAATAAACTAATCTAAACAATGCCACACCGAAAGATTCTTTTTCACTTTTTGAGATCAATCAAATTATAGATGCTATGACAAGATATAGAAGTCTATCATTTTTGGAGGCATACAACATATGCAACTAGATCAAGATGGCTCCAGAAGATAAAGAAAAAACTAGCTTCATAACCGAGGATGGGATTTATTGCTATAAGGTAATGTCATTTAAGTTGAAGAATGTAGGAGCCATTTTTCAGAGACTAGTTAGCAAAGTCTTCAAGAAAATTTTGGGTAGAACGATGGAAGCTTATATAGATGATACAATGATCAAGAGCAAAAGGGTAAAAAATCACATTGCAATCTACAGGAGGTATTTGATGTCCTACAAGAATCTAAGACGTGCTTAAATTTGAATAAGTGCACCTTTTAAATCTCATCGAGGACCTTCCTAGAATACATCGTGAGAACAAAAAGAATCGAAGCTGTTCACAAGTCCATGCTTTCAAGAACATCATAATACTTAAAACACTAAATGAAATATCGATCCTAACCGAAAGAGTAACAGCTCTTAATAGGTTCATATCTAAAATGTTAAGCAAATATAAACCCTTCTTTCAAGTTATCAAAGCTAATAATGGGAACCTGTGAGGACTTGAACAAACCAAAGCACTACAGAACCTAAAGAAATACTTAAAACAACCTCCAATACTATCTATACCACTTCCTAACAAAACTTTGTTTCTCTATCTTGTAGTTCCATAATAGCAATTAGCACACTTTTGTTTAAGGAAGTTAACAGACAACAAAATATCGTCTTCTATACTACCAAAATACTCTTAGATGTGAAAACTAGGTATTTAATAGCACAGAAGCTTGTCTTCGTTCTTGTCTAAGCCAAAGATAAAATTTAGCACTACTTCGAGACCCATCTAATCATGGTGTACACTTTCTACCCCTTGAAACGAATTTTATCTAAATTAGATGCAGTAGGAAGAGTTGATGGGTTTAGAGTATAATATTATTTTTATCTCTTCAAACTTGATATTTACTTGTTCAATTTTAATTATTTAGCTATTTATATATATTTTTTTTGATTTATAGGTTAAAGAAAAATAGAACAAGAAATGAGAAAAAAATGGGTGAAAAAGAAAGCCAAAAAAAAAAAAAAATTGATAAGAGCGTTACAGCGCTAGAACAACCAAGGCTACGACATTGGAAGTAGAAAATTAGGATTAAGATAGAACTTGAGTGTCACGGTGCTCTACACCTAAGGCTACGACACTAGAACCTGCAGTTAAAGAAGTCTTAAGTCAGTGTCTACTCATCGTAACGCCCAGAGGTCAACGTTGTAGTGCCAACGTAACCTAAACAAAGTACTCGGATTAGAAGTTGAGCACCACGGTGCTAGCATGTCAAGGCTATGGCCTTAAAGCATCAAAAAGAAATTCCTGACTTAACTTGGATGAGAAGTATACTTTATTTTGAAGCTAAAAACCTATAATATAGCCATTTTGAGGCCAAAAATACAATTAACAAAAGAGAGCACTAAAGAAAACAAGTTTTAGAGAGTTTAGAATTAGATTTAAAAATCAAAGAAGAAGAATTTGCAGCAAGTTGGAGAGAGAAGACGCGAAATTAAGGCACTTTCTTTTGTCTTTTTCTTTTCTTAATTGTATCTTTTATCTTTCATAATGATCATTAACTTTTTTTTCAAAACTCTATTTTTTGTCATGAACTAAGTTTTTATTTCTAAGGCTACAACTTTAAATTGAATTTAATTATTTTCTTATTTTATGAACTTAATCATTAGAATTATTCAATTTATCTATGCTTAATGTTTCTATTTATCTAGCCAATATGTAGACTGACTTAGGAATCATAAAAAAGTTGACAAAGAAATTTATGTATTTAGTCTTCGGTAAATTGATATATGATTACATCATATCAATTATGAGTTTCATATGAGATAAACATATACACATAGGCCATATATGGTAGTATAAACTAGTTCTTAATGAGTCTTATCTTTATTTAATTACCATAAAAATATAGGTAATTGTTAAGGTTAAGATATATTCACTTGACCATCGACAGAGACTAATGAAGATGTTAGAGTTTAGTCAACAATTTATATTGGGGGATTAATTTAAGAAAAGATTAATTGGTTCAAGTAAAGTATCAAGAATAGTTGTAACCCTAAGTTTATCTATTATTGGTGATTATATCTTGTTAAGCTTTAGTCTTATCTTGTTAAGTTTTTTGTTTATTTAGATTAAAATTAATATTTTCAGCTATAAGTTGTCTGGATAAAAGTATAAAGAAATAATTTTAGTACTTAGTAAAAGATTAGGTATAAATTCATCATAGGATCACTACTTTACTCATTCTATATTACTTGTTACAATAGTATGTACTTGCACGTTATACGAAATAACACAATAAGAGTTGCTAAGATGGCTATGGGACTAATCCATTTGGACATCGAGTACCAATTAAGGATGATGATGAAAAGACAAATGGCAATAGACATCTTACTGGAGTGTAAACCAATAGTGTAAAATGTCACTTTACTTTCAAAACTCATGGATCCTAAGAAAGCTTTGAAGATGAACATAAATGGAGCATCCAACAATAGAGGAGCCGATATAAGAATCTGAATCAAGAGCCTAGATAGAATCATACAAGAACACATGGTAAAGCTACTATCACCCATTTTTAACAATAAGGCCGAGTACAAAGCACTAATTTAGGAACTCTTGGCCTTTCATACAGTATGGGGTGGATCATAGGACCTCTGGCTTTAGTAGCCAGATGGAAGTGATTCATACTCTTAGGTATGTATTACTTCAAGAAATATATAGAAGTAAAAACCTACAACAACACTACCATATCAAAGGTCAAGAAATTTCGATGGCAAAACATTATCACAAGATATGGAATGCCATAAGAGTTAGTCTCTGATAATAGGGATTAGTTCATCAGCTCAATAGTCACTCCTTTCTGCAACAAGTTCAAGATTCAACATAGATTCTCTTCCTGTAGCTACCTTTAAGGCAACGAACAAACATGAGTAATAAATCAGACCATATTGACTAAGTTAAGGAAACGATTGGAATAAAAGAAAGATAAATTGATAGAGAAACCTTCAAGAGTCCTCTAGGTATATAGAATAATGAAGAACAGATTAATTGGAACCTTACCTTATCCTCTAGTATATAGTATGGACAACTCCCCATGGAAACTTTCATTCTTACTTTGATAACCAAGTTAGTACAACTAGAACTAAATGACGAGGCACTTTCTTTAGAAAAAGACCTTGTAGATGAAGCTCATAACATTGCAACAATACATATAATAATTTACAAGAAATGAATGAAAAGCAGTATAACAACTAAGTCTAAAGAAGGAAAATCAACAAAGGTGACCTAGTTGTAACGGAAGCACTCGATATCAACAAAGAACAAATGTTGGAAAAATCGTAGAGACATGGGAAGGACCATACAAAGTAATAAAGAAGTTAGATTATACAGTCTTTCTACTTTAGACCATGAAAGGAGAACCCATCCCTATCCTATGGAATATCTTAAAGTTGAAAAATTTTTATGTGCAAGAAACTATTACAATTTCACAATATTATTCATATTTCAAATAAAATTGACGATTTTTTTTAATTATGTCTTCAATTTTATATCACAACACCATTCTATAGAATTGATGTGCCCTCACTGGCTTCTCTTTCTTAGAAAAGTTACAAATATCATAAAGACTCCACAAAAATAAGAAGCATAATATCAGAAAAAGCCCTACAGTTTTCATTGGAGGCATAATATAAAAAAAATCCTTTACCAGAAGTATAGCATCGAAAGCCTTCCTTTACTGGAAGCACAATATCAAAAGACTTTCTTCACTAGAAGTATAATATCAAAAGATTTCCTTTATTAGACGCAATAGAGATTATAAAAGCCTTGAACCATAAGCAAAGCCTTTCCTCAGAAGAATCACAATGTTACAAAAAGGCTTCGCTAATCAAAGCATAACAATATTCTCATAGAAAGCACCAAAATTCAAATAAAGACTTCCTTGAATAGATCAAACATCTTCAAATCATCTTTTAAAAACATAAAGTACCCAATGAGAGCTTCCAAGGCAACTAGCCATTACACTTAGAAGAACAATAATCTATCTACAGTCACATCTTGCAATCAAGATCAATACAACTCATCTCCAAAACTAAAGTATCAGATTAATCTGAATGAAAATATGAAGTATCAATTTTAGAAAATCTAAATTTCATACTATATTTATCACAATGTCTAGAAGTAACACTTGTTTAAATTTTTTACACTTGATCACATTTGCAATCGAGTTATCACAAGAATCAATGTATACAAGAAGTAACACTTAGACAAAAAAAATTTATATACACAAAAAAATCACATTTGATAAAGAAGAAGCACTTATCAATTCCATAAAAATTGCTTTCATTAATGATCATCAAATTACAAAAGTGTTACAGATATACAAAATTTTCAAATGTACAGGGGAATCAAGCACTATGTGTAAAACATGTATTAATAGTGCACACATGTGATTTTGTACATCTTGATAATTTTTCAATTGATGTCTCAACATATAAATTATGTAGTGGAATTAAGCATTATAACCAATATATACACATAAATACTGAATCATTAACAACTTAAGATTATAGAAACTTACTCTTGAAGAACTTCGGTGAAGATATCAACTCTGAAGCTCACCTAAAATGAATCCGTTGAACAATTCTAGACTTCAAATGTCCAATGGGATTGATATGCTAGAATGGAAACTTGATTGATGATTTTTAGCAAGATAAAATTTTGAAATCCTCTTAAATGGGTGGTGTTTGTCTAAGTATGGAATTAGGGCTCATTTAAAACATTTTCAAAATTTAATATATATATATATATTTAGCAAAATGGGGGGCTAAATGCCACATTTGTAAACATTCAGCCACCTCATCCTTTGCAGGGTTGACACTTATCACTTATGCATCTCATGCATGTCGCCAAGTGTCAATCATGTAATTCTTGCATGTGTCATTTGTCATACAAATGGCCATGTTTCAAGATTTTATTTTTTCATGCAAAAAGGGACTTCTTTGTAACATTTGCAAAGTATGTTTTTCATTTTCTAGAGAGGTCCTAAAATGTACCCTACTTTCTGAAATCATCTTAGATTGAATCGTTTAACCCATCTCGCTACCCTAGTACTCAACAAGTATACTTCATATTATGAGACTCCCTAGGTTCACACCCGTTTATCTTATGAAACTTTTTGGCAAGTCTATGAATGATGCTCCACATATATGTTACGAATATTACAGAATGGCATGTAAAACCATATAAGTTGAGGTCAACCATATTCATATAATTCTTCTATCACCTATATCCTAAAAAAGCAAAGAAATAGATCATTACTGTTAAATCTTTATATGCTCAACTGTGAACTTATCTCCAGATTTGTACTTTCATAAACAATATCTGCAAACTCTTTTGTGATATTGTTTAACCCTATATAAAACACTTATTCCCGGGATTTCTACTTATGGCCATAAGACTTTCTAAAATACAATCTTAGAGCATTCGAATATATAACCCACCCATATGAGTTCACAAATCTTATAACTATGCATACTAGGCTCCATGAGCATCGGACCATACCTAACAATACCAAAATGTTAGACAATAAAAGATCTCTGATATACATAGAATCAAAGCATGGTGAATCACTCACAAGTCTACCGTGGTGCTCAGGTTAAAGGAACGCAGATATTATTTAACTCAAGAAGACCTATAATTGACAACTCTATGGGATGTTTATTAGAGGTCCTTATGAATCTGTTTAGTATCTAGTCCTTATGAATACATGTATGCTTATACGAGCTTCTATTAAACCAATAGTTTACTAAAACTAACCATTTAAACAATCCAGATATACACACATACTGATTAAAAAAGAATACCAATCGACCCGTATCGACAATAAAAATCTAGAACTATATTTTTGAGAACATAGTACATAATGACATTTCTGAGCACCATTTTTATCTTCTTGTAACTATGTCATCACTAATATATTCCCAGAACTTTGTCCTTGTTTCATACAAGGTTCTAACTCTTAGAATGCTAATCACTTAGTGCTGACCCAAACTCATTTGGATCAAATCTAAATCTAAAAAGTTACAAGCTTCTTACCATATAATTAATAATTTTAATAGAAATGTTCATTGCATAAATATTCAAACATGATTCAGAATGGCACGTAAGCACTATCTCCAACACTAGCAATTGAAGATTCTTATAGAAGCTTTACAACATCTAGATCTACTTCTAAGGCTTCCTTACTAGCAGAATCATAATTAATCCACTGAGGCTCATCATGGAAGTCCCTTGTGGATCAACCTTCGTAGCACCTACACACTACATCTAAATCCTTGAGCAGCTCTTAGTACACAGTAAGGTCACATCTGAAACAAAATCCACATCTGAAGCTCTAAATAGATGTTACTCGAACTTTATAACTAAATACGTCTTTACTAGCATCTAGTTTCTTCTTCTAAAGGCTCTTAGAGGCTTCCACTTGAGACTAAGTAGCAGCAAATTGCTGAGACCCTTCCAAGGCCATCTTTAGCTCCTCAGCCACATCTTTTAACTCCGTTGTCCTTGCTTCTACAGCCTTCAATAGATTTGTACCTATAGCAATACGATTGAAAATCTCCTTAAGCTCAGCATGCTTCTTTCAAAACTCCATATAGTTGTTGAGACTTATTCATAGAGCTAGCATACAATACTCTTTAAAGTATCCTTTCTTTGCCTTAGCTTTATTATCTCAGCCTCTAAAACATCCTTCCCCTTTCTTAGGCACTCGCCCTCACTTTCTATAAGGGCCACTCTCTCCTTACCGTCCCTTAAGGAAGTTGGCACCTTATATGTATCCTATAGAAGATCCTTATTCATATATTTGGCCTCTAAAATCTCTTCATTCAATCACTCAATGACTTTTTGTATATCAACCACTGTCTGAGCATTTGCACTCTCAGCCTTCAACTTACAATTCTCCTCTTCTATCCTCATAAGATTAGCTCCTAAACAAAGTTATGTCTATAAAAAAAATATTTCCTCATCAATATGCTTCTTTAACTGCTCTTTCAATGATTTTGCCTAGCACTCAAATCTTAGAGTTCATATCGACAGGCTTTAGTAATGTAAAGGCAATCTTGTAAAGCCTGTAAAAAATTAGAAACAAAGTTAGAAAGTAATACTCTATCCAAGAAATCAAATTATAAATCAGTGAACCTTACCATAATCATAAAAGAAGAACTCTTTCATTCCTAGTCCCTTGCTTTCATTTTAGGAATTAAAGACAAGTCTACACGTGTAAAAAGTCTTCCTATAATGGTTATTGCACTCTTTCTGTTTATCTTTAAAACTGAAGAGTGTTGAACAACACCTTAGACTTCTCTTTTTAGAATCAGGGAGAAAACTCATCCTTCTCTTTTTGTGAACGATGTAAAGGTGAACGAAGTGGAGAATTCTTCTTTTAGAGCTCTCCCTCTTCCCAACTTTAGTATTGGTATTGTCCGGTCTTCCCTTATTCCTTCTCTGGGGTTCTATTTTAAGGGGTATAAGGTATAAGATCCTCCAAGTCACTTTAAATTTCAATTGAATTCTCTACAAATATAGAACCAATGAGAGTTAGTAATAAGAATGAGAAATTAAGAAGTAAAAACTCACAAATAAAAAAGCATCACCATGAGGAACAAACAATTTTAGAGTAGGTTCGAAAGGAAGGCCTTAGAAGGAAGAACCCCCTCCCCTCTCAATTTAGTTAGAGGAACCTCTCACAATTTACCAGTTGGAATCTTCTCCTTAGAAAATGTCTCTATGACTTTAAGAACCTCAAATATGATTTTGGGGACTTTAAGAGGCTTAATTCCTTAACCCATTGAGGTCAGAGGAACCTTTCCACTTTTAGAAGGATTAGTAAGAGGGTCAATTCTTTGCCTCTTTAAGGCTGAGGAAGCTTTCACACTTTTAAGTATGTTTTAGACCTTTTTATTTTCATCCTTTAAGTCATTGGTTTCTTGGCCTACTGTAATAGGCAACGAGTAATACATCCAAAATCTTTTCCGTAAAGGCTTAGAGAAGTACAATACAACAAAAAGTGCCAAATTAAATCATGTACAATAAATAAAATGAAACAAGAAAGAAATTAATAACAACTTTTTACCTTCCCCCTTATGAGTGTATGCAACCGGGGGGACAACTACTTCCATAATTGGAACTGTAGAACTAGCTTTTGCGGATGTAGGAATAGATGCATTGGTTACAATAGAATATACTTGGAAAGAGGGATCCACGAAAGAAACATGATCCATGGTTGACAATCTAGGAATTGCAGATAAGGCACCATTCTCTAGAACTTCTAAATTTGATAGAACTGACTTTGGAGCTTCACTACAGTCATCCTTAGGCTCTTTACGTAAACTAGGGAAGCTATTAGTACCCTTGGAAGCACTGACCAGAGTAAAATTTAAAACCTCACCTTTTGTAGAAACTTAAACAACCTCTACAGTCATAGCTACATAAAGAGACACAAGTTAGGAACCATAAGAAATACTAATAAAAGTAGAATGAGGTATTTTTTTTAAACTCATTGATATTGAGGAAGAACCTTGTGTAAGAGAAATGGGTGAATATATTCTCATTATCTTGAACATCCCCTCTAGAATAAGACATTTAAAGATAAAAGTTCATGATATAAGACGTAGTGTTGGAAGTGTCTAGAATTGAAAGGTAGAGTGCCCACCACACTACTTAAGTTTGAAGGAGTTAGCATCCATATGTCGTCCTCCACAGTGAAGGCATACGGAAGATGGCACACCTTCAGAAACCCAACAGACTTATGCAATAACTCAATAATGTACATGAGCTTGTGCGAGATAGGTTTCTTTTAGAAGTATTTCCTTAAGATCCTTTCCCTTCTTAGGATGGAAGGGAAAATAATGTTGGTCTTCTAACTATAAACTTTAAATGAAGATAAGGGAGACCCAGCTTCTTCTAGTCACCACTAATCATGATGACCCTCTTTTTAAAACCAACTCTTTTATCTTCAAAATCATTAAACAATCTCTTCTTACCCTTGGGGAACTTTAAGTAGTTAACTTTTGAGAAAATTAGGTTGTAGATTAAGAAAAATATTTGGGTGGACTTGTAGAAGGGATAAGCCAGTCACATGTAGGAATTCTAGAATAATGGGAGAATTAAGAACTTGAAGTATAGAAGATGCTCCGAAAATATAGGCAATTCCCTAAGGTCTAACAGTTCTGGGTTCTCCCTAGACGGTTACCAACTGGCTTATCCTTTATATTTTGGGAGCATTTTCTATGCTCCTAAAGCCAGTAACCATCCACTATTTATCAGCGGTCGGCTGATAGGGGCGTAAAAGTACTAGTATAATTTGTACTTAATTTTTGTATTTTTCTCTAAATCATAAATATTTGGCTATTTAATTGTGATTTTTGATCATAAATAGATGCACGATAGAAAATGTGACGTATAGGAACAAACGGGAGGCGAATCGGACTTCAAATGAAGAAGTTACGCTTAAATTACGAAAGGGGTACTAGGGCTGGGTGCCGCAACGCCCATGGTTGAACGCCGCAGCACCCACAACTCAGCGTCGTAGCGCTTGTGGAGGTGCACAGTACCCATGTGAACAGTAACTCATGAATAATATTTTTGCTACAGTAACTAGTGAACAGTATTTTGAAGGAAAAAAACCTATAAATAAAAAGTCAAAAACCCTAAGAGGAGAAAAAGAGAGAAAAGAGGCAAAAAAAACTAAGAGAAAATTCACAACATAAAATCAAATATCAAAGCCAAAGATTGAAGAACTAAGATCAAGATTCAAGCTTCAAGTCAAGATTGAGGGAGAAGCACATCAAGGAGTCGCTTTGATTAGTTTTTCTTCTCTTTCTTTATCATTATGTTCTTGTTCTTGTTGATCTTTATGAATTGGTTTGATACTTTTAATTTTGTGATGGGTTAATTTGTTCATCTAGGATTTGACTATATGAACTTAGTATGGATTTGAATCTTATTAATTCTTAGTTTATGATCTTAATACAATAGATTGATTCATTCTATCTTGTGCTTTAATGCTTTCATTACACCTGATCAATATTTTGAATGATTGAGGAACTATGATGAACTCGACAGAGGGATTCATGTGTTTAGCCTAGGGTAGTTTGATGCATGATCATAGGGTAACAACTATGAGTTCCATCTAGGATAGATATATACCTAGCTGGCATGTATGGTATAATTTAGACTTGATCTTAATGAATTACATTCTGATTTGATTACCATAGACATATAGATGATTGTTAGAATACATAATGTACTACACTTGACCATCGACAGAGACTTCTGATGAGATTAGTGTCTAAACCAATCAATTGGTATTAAGGGATTAACTAAATGGTTAATGAGTCCAATAAAATACTAGGGGATGAGTTAAAACCCTAGATTATCTTTATTTGTGAATTCTACTATTTACTTTTGTTTAGTTAAAGAGAATTATATTAGTTAAATAAATTTCAGATTTTGATTTTCTAAATAAAAGTTAAGTAGGTAAAATTTTAGTACTTGATTTATAGAATTAGATTGCATAGTCCATGTGAGATCGATATCTGGACTTAAAATCCTATATTACTTGATACGATAGCGTACACTTGCGCTTAGCTACTGTAGCATCACAATCACCGGTGGTAGCCGCCGCCACTTTTCATTATTTTTGACCATTTTTTGGTCTTCTTTTTTTACAAAAAATAGTCTCACCACTATGTAGATAAAAAAAATGGAGTCTAATGATTTAAATTTTGATTTTTTTTAATACCATTGTCGCCAAAAAGTAGAGGCCAGTCAATGGCCGACGGCCACTTTTCGCCGACAGTACCAGTTTTGTTTTTAATTTTTTAAATTTATTTTATTGAAAATATAACCAATTATACAATAATACGTGTCATTTGTAATAAATTATACAATGACACGTGTTTATTTATATATATATTTTATATATTTTTACATGTGTGTTATTATTAAAAATAAAATAATAAAAATATATTAAATATAAATTTTTTATTTAAATAGACAACAAATATTAATAAATTAAGATAAAATTAAAAATTTTAAATTTAATCAAAATAAAATTATTAATTAACTCAAAATATTAAAATAAAATTACACTTACCCCTTTTCCTTTAATTTTAAAGGATTGACGGCCATCGTAATCTCCTTATAAGCTTCTTGTTTTCCTGACATACCCACTGCTTCTGTCACCCTGTACACACTAATTTTAATTATATAATTTTTTTTCGGAAATTGGGATGTTTTGGTTTCGATTGTAGGTGTAAAACGAAGCAATCCACTGTTAAATAAAAATAGATCATTAGTGTTTATTAACTCTGCTTTTTAAAGTAAATAGTTGTAAAATGAAAGTAAATAATTATATGTAAGGTTTCATTTTTTAAGCAAATGAATTAGATGGATGTTTGCAAAATATAATAAAATAAGATAATTTAGAATGCTTTAAATAGATTTTTTTTTTGTATTGAAGTGGAGAAAAATTGATTTAACTTTAAAAGCAAAATTGTATGTATTGATCAAATTCTTAAATAGTTGTATTGCCAAAACTAAATAAAAGCATAATAATTTAAAATCGTGCTTAAATAAATAATTTATGAATATTGCATATATTAAGAATGTAAATTTTATCCAAAAATCAATATGAGGATTATATTAGAGTTTTGTATCTTATTTATTTTTTGTCAATTTAGGATATCTTATAAATTAGGATATTCTCATTCTGTCAACTTTTGTATCATAGTCGTGGTTTTTATGCATTAATTCTTTTTATATAAGCTAAAAATTTAATATCTACATAAAGGCTACCTCTTATAGTTATTATTCAAAGTGAAAATATAGGGACTTCAGTTTCTCTAACATATGTCAAAGCTTCAATTCTAAATTTATTCAACATGGTCTCAGAGCTTTAAGTCTAGTTTTTCTTACATGGTGTCAAATGTAGGTTATCAATTAGAGTTTGGTTAAAATCAAAGATTATTCATAAATTAAGTTGTTTTCCAGCTTAAGTTAATTTTTTGGTCTCTTTCTTTTTCAATCTCTATTTTTTCCTCTCTTCAGCATCCAAATCCAGTGTCGCCATTGTTACAGTTGCAATCCACTGCTTACCACAATGTGTCGCTTATGGTCACCATCCATTACAGCCTCTATTATCCAACTGGCAAGCCGAGACTACCATCTATCTTAGAACACACTGGTGAACTCATTATTGCTCTCTACATGTCTCTTTGCATTGTCGGTGGCAGTAAAATGACTGTTTACCCAAATTAGTCTCCTTTTTTATGCGCCATTATTTTTTAGTGAGTAAGAGCACACTGCCCAACCCATTGAATTCAGACTTGATTGAAGATCTCAATGGCAACCGAATTAAATTGGACTCCACACGCTCCCTCAGATACCATCGAATCGCCTTGCCATCTACTATTGTTGTCTCGAACCCAGCTATTTTTTAATGCGTTCGTCCTCTCCACCAACACCATTCGACTTCTCTTGGTCTGATCTATTTACCCACATCATTTTCTTGTTCGATTCACTCACCAATTGCTTAGAAGGATCTTTTCGTAAATATTTTAAAGTTATTTTTGGGTTATTTTATAAACTATTTAAAATTTTAAGGTCTAATTAAATTTTTTATATATATTGAGGACATTTTGTAATTTTCAGAAATTTAGGGTTATTTTATAATTTTTAAAAATTTATGGGGTCATTCTAAAACTTTTAGTTTCTTTTAGGGTCCTTATATAATTTACTAATAGATTTGGGGTATTTTTAAAATTTTAATAATTTTGGGGTTGATCTAAAATCTTAAATAAATTAGAGGCAAATCTGTAGTTTTAAATTTATAGTGTAAATTTAATTATGAGGCTTTTTTTTGATATTTTGCCTTCTGCACTAAATTCAATTGCGATTTCTTTTTGCACCATTGGATTTTTTTGAAGATTTTTGGGATGATAACTTTTATGTTTTGGCTCAAGTGAAATTTTGGAGATTTTTGGTCTATTGGACAAAGTCACTTGATGGAAATTTTGGTGTTGCAACTCATTAGAAATTCCATTTTTGGGTAACTTTTGGTCTCTTTAATGTTCGTTTATGAACTTTTAACAACATTGACAAGTATTTTATTTTTTTGAACTATTTGGCCACGATTCTTGTATTAATGATTAATATTATAGTAGTTAAACACAAACGCACGCTATCGTATAAAGTAATATAGAATTTAAAGTCTAAGTATTGATCCACAGGGACTATGCGATCTAATTCTATAAATCAAGTACTAAAATTGTACCTAGTTAGCTTTTATTTAGAAAATTAAAATTTATAATTTAATTAACTAATCTAACTCTATCAATTAAACTAAACAAAAACAAACGGTCGAATTCACAAATAAATTTAATCTAGGGTTTTGACTCATCCCCTAGTATTTCATTGAATTTATTAACCTCTTAGTTAATCCATTAATATCAATTGTTGGCTTAGATACTAATCTCATCACAAGTCTCTATCGATGGTCGAATGATTATATTACATATTCTAACAATCACCTATATGTCTATAGTAATCAAATCAAAATGTAATTCATTAAGATCAAGTCTAAATTATACCCTATATGCCACTTAGGTAATGTCTATTTTATATAAAACTCATAGTTGTTACCCTATGATCATGCATCAAATTATCCTAGACTAAACACATGAATCCCTCCGTCGAGTTCATCATGGTTTCTTAATTATTCAAAATATGCCTCAGGTATAATGAAAGCATTAAACACAAGATAGAATAAATCAATTGAATGTATTAAGTTTATAAACTAAAAATTAACACAATCTAAATCCATACTAGGTTCACATAGTTTAACTCTAGTGAATAATTTAACTCATCACAAAATCAAAAGTATCAAATCAATTCATAAAGATCAATAAGAACAAGAACATAATGATAAAGAAAGAGAAGAAAAAATAATCAAAGTGACTCCTTTATGTGCTTATCACTTAATCTTGACTTAAAGCTTAAATTTTGATCTTCATTTTTTCAATTTTTGACTTTGATATTTGATTTTATATTGTAAATTCTTTTTTTAAGTTTTTGCCTTTTTTTTTTCTCTTTCTTAATTAGAGTTTTTAGCATTCTATTTATAAGTTTATGTCTTTAAATTAGTGTTAAACATCAAATAAAAGTTAGAGTAGGACTACTGTTCACGAGTTACTGTAGCAAAAATTATGTTCACTGGGTACTGTTCTCGCGCCGCGACGCTGGTCACTATAGTAAATTATTGTAACAGCACTATAAAATATTTGATGTTTTTGGCTTATTTTGATTATAGTTTCGACCTTATTTGCTCTATTGACTTCAAACAAGCAAAACTAAAAATAAAATACATAAAAAGTCAAATAATCTTAATTTCTATAAACAAATATTAAGTTTAGAAGATGAAAATATTAGACTTAATTAACTCCTATCAATTAACGCATTTGCACTTGCAATAGTTGTTTCCAGTTTCTCTAACAATGTGTTTACACCTATCGTGATTAATTTCTTCAACGCTCTTATCACTCTCTGACAACATTATCACTCTCCAACAACATTGTCTCTCTTTAACAATGGTTGTCTCTCTGAAAATAATTCCCTCTCTTTGACAATGATTGTATTTTCTATCAACGGTTGTCTCTCACGTATGCTATTATCAATTTACTATTCAATTATTTTATTATTTTCTTTTTAGTTTACTTCCTAGTTTAATTTGTAAACTCAATTTATTTTCTCCACTTTAAGTTTATGGGGAAGTATTATAGTTTAGTAGCTTATTTAGTCTTTGTTAATTTATGATATCTTCCAAGTTAAAATATTTTTTATTATGTCAACGTTCATATCATAATTGTAGTTTCTATACATTAATTCTTTTTATGTAAGCTAAAAGTTTAATGTTTATATAAAAACTACTTTTTGTAGTTATTATTGAGAGTAAAAATATAAAAACTTCAGTATCTGAATCACTTATCAAAACTTCATTTTTAAATTTATTTAACATGATCTTAAAGCTTTAAGTCTTATTTTCTAACAGATTAGAAATTGTACATTCACCAAAAATGTATTTTAAAAAAAAAAATTAGTATAGCAAATGTTAATAATAGTGCTATAAAAGCATGTATTTGTACTGTTTTTATGAAATTAATAAAGTTATAATTTTATATTTGAAAAGTGTTTGTAATTTTATGATATAAATATAAAAAAAATCTCTTATTTATTTATGTAACCATAACTTTAGTATATATTTGTTATATACAATAGGATTAAAGTTATGGATAATAAATAGAAAAGTCCGTAATAAATTAATTGAATTTTGGGATCTTTAATTAAATATTACTAGTGCAGTATATAGATATTTAAAATGTAGTGATTTTATTCGGATCACTAATATAGTGACATTATGGTGGAGGCACTATATATAATATGATTATATAAGACTAGACTAGATGTAATTTGAATTTTTATGTAAAATACCGTTGTTAATTAAGAATTTAAATAACGTCAACTGATGATCATATATAGATTAACCTTAATTCTGAGTGATCATAAACTCATGTTTGTATCATTATGTCATTTGAAATATTCGTTACGATTTGTCTAAAGAACATGTATATTTTGGTAGCATAGTAAAATAAACGGTTAAGAATATGATTTACAGATATGGAATCCATTTATTCCTAATGGAAGTTAGAAATAAAGTTCTGTTAAGGCTTAATTCTAGAACTAAATGGTTAGAACGCTCAATTTGTAATAATGTTACAAATTAATTGTTTACTAGTGAATTAATGGTACTTAAGAATAAAGAAATAATTAGAGGAGTAAAAGTAATTGATCTAGCTATAATTATGAACCATCTATAGATGGTTGAATTATATGTAGTGATTAAATTGATGGACTGTTTTAAGTTTTCTGAGTAAATTATATCTACAATTTTAAAAGTGTAATTTCAGGTTTTTAGTGGAATAACACTGAAATTAATAAATCGAATTAATTAATTAAAGAGTTTAATTAATTATTCAAAATTTATTAGAGTTTGAAATTGTAGGTCTATAAATCCCCAATACCACCTATTTCGTTATTACAGTGAACAATAAAAAAAAAAGATTGTGTTATTACATAAATTGTTTGTGTTTAGAAAATAGTTTTCAAATACGTATATTTTATATTTGGATAAAATTAATTAATATAGATAATATCTTATCCAAATATAATTAAATATTTAATTTAAGAAATTAAATAAAAAAAATCTTAAGGATAATTTTTGAAATTATTAAAAAGATTTTATTTTAATTAAGTGTTTTTTTTTTTATAAAATACTAAAAGTCCATTAATTTTGAAAGTCTAATAATGCTCAATTGTTGAGTATTATACGTTAACTATAAAGAATAGGACTTTATGTGGTTTACATTAATTATGTCTCTTTTTAATAGATAATAATTTAATTAATAAATATTATTAATTAAATTATTATTTTAAAAAGAGAAGATTAGTTTAAAGAGAAAACTTACATATAAAATACGTAAAAAAAAAACTATAGGATACATTTTTTTTAAAGAGAAGAAAAAAAATAAGAAGCACACTCTTTCTCTTATTATAAAATAAGAGGCTTAATTTAAAATTTTGACAGAACAAAATTTAATGTAAATTCAAGTATATTTTATTCTTATTAATTTGTATTTATTTTAATATTAAACTCATATATTCATAAAAATTTTAGATAATTTTTTTTTAATCAAATAAAAATAAAAATTAAAAAATTTTATTTTTTATTTTACTACGTTATGTGACAATCCAACAACAAATTAATGACAATAGAGCATAAGATAACAAGTTAGGAATCGGTCAAGGGAAAGAAGCAACTTCTTCTTGATAATCATTAGTATTGGTTAACGAAACTTCTCTTCAATGCCATTTATCATCCTATACTAAAGATGTTGACACCTCCGGTATTATGATTCCTTATTTCACTTGGACATGTTTTCTTCATAGTTGAGACTTGAGACTCATTTGTTTTGAAAATTAAATAATTAAAAAAAAATAATTTCATGTTCAATAATACTGAATTTAATTTCTTTTTCTAAAAATGTTTTATTACCCTCTTACTTTAATGTAAGCGGAATTTAAATCCCAAATTTTTGGATCACTTTACTTAACAAATTAAGCTAACATCAATAAACTAAATTTTGTTTCAATTGGACAAAATCTTTATCATAAAGAGAAGCTATCTTCATTGAAAAGAGACCACAAATTAGATATATAAATTTTTGCAACGTATGTAAATCAAATGCAAGAATTACAAGTGAGTCCATATAAAATTAAAAGTTATTGAATTTTTCTATTCTCAGATCTTTGCATTTACGCCCGTACTTTTTCAATAATCTAAATTTATCTACTACATGATATTTTCATAAGAAAGAGACGCTATGATATCAAAATAAAAATCCCGGTAGCATTACTAAAATGATTCATGATGTATATTTTTTCTTTTCATTAAACACCAATATCCTAGGTCAGATGTACCGAAATCAACACAAATTAGATCTAATACGACATTATCCTAAAGTCCAAGTCCAACAACATTTAACGTTAAATACTGCTAAATAATCCATAATCACAAGCAACAAACAAAGGTTCGAATATATGGTTTAAACTTAAAAGCAAAAGCGAATCCAAAACCCACCTGGCTCAAGACAAAAGCAAATAGGCGTAGTAAAAAATACTGGTAGAATCTACAGAGTGTTTCTGTTTGATATTATTGTTTTATTCAACAAAGCGAAGGGGCCACTAATAACACAGCATGCATGGCGCCTTCGTTGAATATGCAGAGTCCCAGTCGAAATTCATATTACAGTGACCCTGTCCGACGCCCGCTTGGCTCAAGCTCAACTATTGCCATGCGGGAGATTTTTATTGGATTCTGTGGCCACTAATATTTCCAAAATTTCACCTTCTTATTTGAATTATTAATTGTTCTTTTTCTCTTTCATTTAGTTTATTAAAAAATTGAGGCCATCATCAACAAAATAGGATCATCAATCACTGCTCACATCACATTTCACACGACAACAAAAGTCACAATTGGTAGGGTAGGGTTGGGACATCAAATTTTCTTTATTATAATAATAATTATTCAATAAACAGGTCCACCTCGTCCTCATGGGAGCTCTATGTTGGCATTAGGAGCCATATAAATGGCTCAGGCTCGCTAATGAATGTTATTCAGTTAAAAGGAAATTGAAGGTGGATTTTGGTGAATTTGAAATCCTTAAGTTACTCCAAGTACCGAAGTTGGAAGAGATGAATGAGCCATTTCTTGTCTTTCTTTTTCCCTTCATTTTTGCCCATCTAAAGGTCCTTCCACAGCACACATCTGTCTCCTCAATTCTAGGTACCACCCCCAACACCTAATTCCTGTATCTCAATCAGTCTTATTACGCCTTCAGCTATACAGCGGATGCCAAACATGAAATGCCAAAATGCCCCAACTTGAACCACATGGAGTTCATTTATAATATAAATATAGTGATACTCTTAAAAAAATTAATAACTATTCTATTAATGCATAAAAGACGTGAACTCCTCGTCTAAATATTAAAGTTGAGAGGTGACAACTACCCTACTAAAAATAGTAATCAAATTAATTGAAAAGATTGCAAAAATAAGATGTTTATAGTGACTTATACATGTTACCTATAATATGTAATCATATTTTAACAAAAATTTAATATTAAAATAATATTTAAATGACAATGCAATGGTGTGAATTACGCAATAAACTTTTTTGAGAATGTTAATTTAAGAAAATAAATTTTATAAAAAATATTTGATTTGATAAGTGTGATGATACTCGTTACTTAAAGGTATTCCTTAAACATAATAACATAATAGTAAAACAGCAAAATTTTAAATTCATCTTAATTAGAATTGGGGTAAATTTCAAATATATATGATCACTTACAAGTAGTATACATAAAGTTAAAATTAAGATGTTTTATATCTCGAATATTTTGTCAATTCTCGTATTAATGAGTTTAATTTTTTTCTTTTGGGATTAGCAACTAGATTTTAAAAGAAATTGAGTTAGGTTGATCTATTTCAAAGGTAATGGACTTACTAAAAATCCCGTAATCAAAGAAAGGATTAGGCCACACTGAAAGTTTTTTGGTGATAGCACTTTGATACTTATATCAACGACCAAGAAAATGTGAAAAAAATAAAAGGCAATTAAGGTCGACAAAAAATAAAGATAGAGCTTTTTGAGAACAATGGAAGCCTAAAAATTGTCAACAATATTTGGAGTCTATTTTCAGTAATGTTTCATGCTTCACTGGCTCAACAGTTTACATCCCATTTATAGGGTTGTAAGGTGAGTTCAATATATAGTCATAGAATCCTATTATGATTAAAAAGCATCAAAACTTTCCTTTCTTGAATTCTTGTATTAGAATTCTACCCAAAAAAGGTTAGTCCGTTATTGCCCGTGTAGGACTCATGTGGAGATTATTTGAGTCATATTGTACAAGATATTTTGAATTTGTGATTCTCAGTGACAAGTCCATTTTAAGATGTTTGTGCATGATCTGAGTGGTTGATCAGATCGAGGAATGTACCTAATGGCCGAGGATGATTCGACGAGATGAGGGCTACAAGCTAGCTTGAGAACATCCATATACCTTTGTAACCTCTAGGCTTGCGCTTATAGGTCTAGCTTTTCGGGCTACATTAGATGGATTGGGCTTTATAGTGAACGATCTTATAGGTTGGAGTCTAAGGGGAACAAAGATCCCTTAGTTTTCAATGTTGAATTATCAAGACTGAAAACTTTATAAGTATAGTCCTTGTGGATTAAGTAGCCTTTAGAGTGCCATTTGATGTGGATAGCCAAAGTCCTCATCTTGATAGTTTGAGGAGGTGCTCTAGATCGAGTCTTATGTTTGTACGAGAATGGATGCATTGATCGGTGGCATACACTTTGCAGATGGTTCTTGGGCCTACATAATATAGTCGTGTGGTTATAGCGACGATGAGACTGATTGAAGTAGGCACCATAGGTGAATTTAATGTTGCAACCTTTTGAAAAGTGCGCATTGTCTGGTGGTGGATGAATAGTTACTTTTTGTTTTTAATTTATAAGGATGTGGCCTTATCTTAGAGTATTTACTGCTAATCGAATGACAAAGGTGTGCCCTTTGGGAGAATATGTCAGTTTAAAGAGACGTTTTGTTTTCGGAAGTGTTTCACCCTTTACATCTTGAGTTAATGGCTCTGATTACTTTTGAGAACTTTATATATGAAGAAGTGGTCTCTTTATTCTACAACTTTGATTTTATTTTATAGTTTTTCAAGAGAGAGAGAGAGACTTTAGCAATTTAGAATTATTGTAAAATTCATAGCTTATTTCCATATGTACTTCCTCTTTTACTTTGCAATTTTACATAAGTAAGTATTTTAGTATTGTCTTTCTTATCTTTTGATGCTTTATATCTCCTGTTGTGGCACTTTGTTTATATTTTAACTTGTTTCTGGATTTTTCATTTAATAGTGCTCAACTTTGAGTGTTCATCTTATCAGTTTGTTTAGGCGAACTTTTGATAGGGTGCATTTTTTTTTTATATTTATTTAGGTGTGAAAATTATGTCTTCAATGGATGACTTTCAAAATGTATCTGGCTGTGTGTCTAGTTGTTTTAGTGAGGGCTCAACTGTTGAGAGTATCTCAGCTCAAAAGATGAATAGCATGAGTGCTTGGGGGGTTCGAGGACTTGGACTAAAATTGAAAGGTGTTGCATGATTTCTAAAGCGAAAGTATATGCTACCGTTAACAAGTAATAAAGTAGTGAATAGGATATCGATTCCATAGGGAGATTATTTCTATTTATAACTATGTATCAAAATCGTATCCTTTAATTTTTATCCAGAAAATATGAAGCTTGCAATGATGTGAACTATGATGAATATTAAAAATTTAACAAATATGAAACCTTTATTTATTGATAGCTTTAAGAAATATCAAGATAACGAAAATCTAGGATTACAACTATCTCTTAATATGTTAATTAAACTAATTCAACTGCTCCTTATATTAATCTCTCAATTGATTATTGGTCAAAACATTGATTCCTTCATAAGCCTTTTTTGATGGTCGAGTGAATATATTTTAATATATACCACCTATATTTCTATGGTAATCAATAAGAACTAAAATTCATTAAGCGTAAGTTTTATTAACCATACATGCCACATAGGTATATTCATATCCTATATGAAGCTTATAGCCACTTGTACTACAATCATGTATCAAATTACTTTTGACCTAGCATAGTGATGTCTTTTCCAAGTTTATCAATTATGTTCCCAATTTAATTCAATTACTGACCAGGTAAATGAAAGCATTAAGTATAAATAATTTGACTAATCAAAATTGACTTCATAACAATGGAAATAAATTAATCTAATAACATATTGAGTTCAAGTATGTAATCCTAGTAAATATTATTTAGTTCATCATAGCTTGTCTATAGAATGGGACTTTCTAGAAATCTAGCTCAGCGTTGTGATGTAGGTTCAGGTTTGTTGAGGCGATGAGTCTTGGTTTGAAACTCTAAATTCTTCTTTCTCAACACCGCAATGAAACTTCTTCCTCTCCACAATGCTAACCCCTTTCTAAAATTGTTTCTTCATTTTACTTGATTTAACTCCAAATTTATCCCTTTAACTTTATTTTCTTTATATCTCATCTTTTAAGCTTAATGCTTATATAATTCATCAATAAACACATAAATAGCCATAAAATCACTCAAATTTGAACAATTCTCAAGTTAATTGGGATTAAATTTGTACATTAATTAACCTTTATCAAAAGGGCTTGTTCAAGGAGAGGATGTTGTAGAGCTATCTGACTGATTTCAAGCGGATACTCAGTGGTATGATGCCATCTCAAGTTTCTTAAGAGTGAATGGGAACTTCTTATCCAATGAGCAAGCCCAATAAGAAGAAAAAGAAGTTCGTTCCTTAGACTAACGATAAGGTTTCCTTTGAATTAGATTGCTAGCCACTATCCCTCGGATGTGCGTAAGAAGGATTTTGTTGAACTAGGTAGGAGATTTAAAATCCCAAAAGCAGTTACTTTGAGGGTTCCCTAAGAAGATGAAAATGCAAGTGCACAAACAGTTGAGGAGGTAGCCATCAATATGCATTTTTTCAATTTATGGTTGAGGATGTGTCTCGAGCTTTATTTTGTGGATATGTTAGCTCATCTATATCATGCCAACTAAATTTGAATTCATGGAGGATATTGGTTGGCCTTTATGTTATATGACATAATGCTAGCTTTAATGACCTTATTATTATTATTTTTTGCTCAAGAAAATGTACATGTTCCATCTAGATTTTAGCTTATAAGGCCCAAAGGATCTACCCCATTAGACCCAAAAGATTGCGGCTCATATGACCTAGATGATCTCAGTCTATAAAGGCTTAAAGATAAGATCAACCCAAAAATGTCCTCAAACCATAAATAACTTTTTCGAGCTAGTTAAAACACTAGTCTTAACCCAGTAATCCTATTTGATCAGACTCCAAAGGAAAAGAGATGATCTACAACCTTTGAACTGGTCAGAACATTGGTTGTAACTTGGCTACCCTATTTGGTCAGACTCTAAATAGAGACCTATACTCTCATTGAACTGGTTAGAGCATTGGTCACAATTTTTCTACCCACCTTGATTAGACTCATAACCTCAAAGCTGGTCAAAACACTGGTCATAACTAGTTACCCTATTCATCATTCTCTAAACTTTGGGGAATGGTCTTTGCCTATGTTGAGCAGAAGATCGGTCTAAACTCGACCACCTCAAAAAGCCAAGGAAATATTTATGAAAGGACTTAACTTAGAGTCATAAAGAGTTATAGATAAGGTCTAGCTTATCAGAGAAAGATCCCTAAATCAAAGGGATATCCCAAAAATTATGGTAGAAGTCCTAATAGTGTAAGAAAAAATTTAACCTGATTTTAGTAAGACTCAAATAGTAGAATCCTTAAAGGAAAGATCTACAAGGCTTTTGAATCTTAATAGGATTCCAAGTGCTACGAAATAAACCTACATCCCTACCCTACAAATAAGGGAGAAGGGTAGAGAGAAAGGAAATTGGGGAGATTCACATTGGAAGAGACACATAAGGCTTACTGTAATATCCAATCCTTATTAGTAGTATTGGCGCCTAGATTTCAGTATAGAGTAATGAAGACACCGTAGGGTTACCCGATTTTAACCATATTAGACATATTTTTGTTATGGTGCACGTGAGAGATATTAGACCAAATTTGATAATTTTACACACGGTCGGAGCGTTGGACGACCCTAGAATATTTTTAGAATTTTTCTCTATTGGCTTGGAAAAGGAAATTCTAATTTACTACATAAATTTTCATTTAAGGGTTATATATGGAACAAGCCTTTGTTGAGAAATACAATCCATATATTAAGGAATGGACCAATTAGAAACAATCTCATGGATTGCCAAGTTGGGAATTCTAGTTAGTTCCTTTGACTATTCTAACTAGATAGTTACAAAGGAACCAATTAAATCCTTCAATTTGAACTAATGGCAAATTAGAAGTTTTGAGTAAGTTGAAGGGCAAAATGGTCAATTAAGAGAGCACTATATATATGTTGGAAGTATGTAGAGTTTTCAAGAGATCAAAAGCCAACACTTAGAGCAAAAAGAGAGCAAATTCGTGCAAAGGTTGAAGGTGTTGCTACAGTAAAATTTTAGTTTTTTTTTCATGTGTAATCAAGCTAAAATAAGGTTACATATGAATCCCTAAGCTCAAACGAAGCCTCCATTAGTGAAAATTCAAGAAAAAGAGGTAAGAAAAGTATTGTTTTATGAGTTTGATAAATGAGCTTTCAAGAATGCTTCAATTGATATTATTGTGTGTATTCTTAGCTTAGATTGAGTTGAATTCTAGTGTAGAGATTAAAGGAGTCATCAATTTGAAGAAATTGGCAAGGTAAGAATTAGGGTTTTTGGTGATTTTGATGTAGAGATTTCAATTGGTTGTAATTAGGGTTTTAGAATGAAATTGGCTTGATTTTATTGTAATTGGAACAAGAAATTGAAAAAAGGAATGTGTTGGAACCTAGGGTGAAATTCTGCCACTTTAGGGAAGTTAGGGATTAAGTGGTGTTTTGATTGAGTTGTTGTGTGTAAATGGTGCATATTGTAAATTGAATGCATATGGTTGATGGAAAGACCAAAAATGAATAAAATAGGACATAATTATCCATTTTGAAAAGGTGAAGGGCAATTATGTCCAACCAAGTTATAAGGCGTTCCATAATTTTTAGGGCGTCGGATGGTGAGTTAGATTAGATTAAATGACTTCGTAAATAAACATCGAAAAGTAGTATCCATCTGGGCTTTGTATGCCGATTAGGGAATTTAGTAGTTAAATGAGATTCTAGCATTCGATTTGATTCTAAATGTCATTTATGAAGCGTAGGTGAAGATAACCGAGAGCGGTAACGGGAGCAGAAATCGGGAGTGAAATTGAGCGCGGAGCGGTTGTGAGTGAAAATCTGCCATTTCTTTTACTTTTCGTTTATTATGTTTTCGCATAATGAATATGTATGTTTTATGAGCTTTCGATGCATAAACATGATTTATGATCGTGATATATTTCCATAGACATGCTTTTACACGTTCGGGTTGAAAAACAGTTTTAAAATTTTTGCATCCGTTTTAAAGGCCATTGGTACCCTCAGATTATAGTGATGATGATTGACACGTCCAGAATATAGGAGTTATTCCCAAGTGCAGGATTGTCGAAGTAATAAATAACCCGATGAGAACGGGGTCGATCCACAGGGAAGTAGAATTAAAATTACAAATTATAAACACTTTAAAGATAATTAATGCAGTATAAGATGTTTGCAAATATTATTTCAATTAACCAATTCAAATAAAAAGTTAAGGTTAAGGGGATTCACACTTGGCATAAGAAGTAAGAATATATTTAACTTTTTCTTTATAACTCAATTGAAATTCTCACACAAAGGAGGTTCCAACCGAAAAATATAGCAATTAAAGTTCATCATCATTTATATATTGATTAGTATTTATTTCTTTCAATTATTATACACCAAATCTTATAAATGGGTTTAAGTATTTATTATGCCAATATTTATATTTATCTAAAATAAATCAAGACTCCCACTTTACAAGAAAGGTTATATACACCAAATCTTATAAATGGTTTCAAGAATTTATTGTGTCAAGTATTAAGTTTGTCAATAATAAATCAAGAATCACCACTTTAGAAGAAATGATATTAATTCTACAAACAAAATAAATACATTATATATAAATTTGCATAACTTAAAAATGAAACATTAAATTCATGAATAAATATTAAACATATCTTATTACCTTGTCAAGAGCTTCACCCTTTCACCTTGGTTTAAAGAAAATTATTTGGACATAATAAAACTAAAGAAAAAGAAAAGAAATGGAAGAAGAAATAACATGATTTAATAGTAAACAAGAGAAATAAATTTACAAAGAAATGAATACAAAGGACAAGTATTTTGAACTAAATTCTAACTTTCTAATTACATCCTTTAGGCATAAACAAGCCACCTATTTATAGAAAACATGGATAAATCGAGACAAATTTGGAGGGAACCATTTGGTTGATGAAAGTCAAGAATGGTGGCAAAATAATTTGCATTGATTATCACTAGGGCACCCACTTGATTATCCAATTTAGAATTGATGTAATCCAAATTAGCTGTCACTCAAAACATCAAAGTTGTAGATAAGTCTCTTATCTTTTCAAATTGAGTGATCTCATACGTATTTCTATATTTATGGGTCAATTACTGATGACTGTTCAAACTGGGCCTGTACTGCAGATCAGTTCTATTCTAGGCCATTTTTCACCCTCTAAACACTCGAATTTCAAATACTTTGTGAAATACAATATGTTATCCCATTGAGTCATCTCTTCACAGGATTAAGAATCACCTCCATTGGATCTTTAGGTAGAAAGTTATGTCCATTTTACCGAACCTGCCATAAAACAGTTAAAAGATAATTAAGTACAATATTGTAAATATACTTAAGTTAAGAAAATTAAATACACTAGTAATACAAAACAATCATATAAAACTCTTATTAAATGTGTAATGTTAATTGTTCATCACACCCCCAACTGGCTTATTGCTAGTCCCTAGCAATTCGAGCATAAATAAAATTTGAACACTACCTTAGTATTTCAAACAAAACGTCAGTTTAAAATTACAATCGCTATAAAAGTTATTTCAATCATAACTTCAAAATATATATATATTTTTTTGTGTGTGTGTGAATTAAGCCAAAGCCTTCTTACCATAAACCTCAACTCCATATCCTTACAAGTGAATAACTTGTTTAATGGCTTAGGATTTCACTCATGGAGTTGGAAAACAGATAATCGCTCAAGAAAAAATTACATTTAAGGACAGACAGACAAACTAACATTGATCCAAAGATAGGAAAATCAAATATTTGGAGTCAAACCATTATTGCCAAATGCTAGCTTCAAGACTTTAATTATTTAATGCGAATCTTACGAATATAGAATTTGGTGATAAGATTGCTTCCTAATGACTTTAGTCTTTTAAAATTGAATGAAGACTTTATTGAACTGAATTGATTTCTTTTCTTTTTTTTTTTAAAATTTTTTTACTCATTTTTTTCTTTTTTGAAAGACATAAGGAATCATTACAAAATAAGAGCAATTTATCATCATAATACTTTTCCAAATTTTTTTTTTATCCTTTAGTTAAGCAACCAAATCATTCCTCATCCCAAATAATGTCATTCCAAATAAAAATGAACCATTTCAAAAGATCAATGAAAGTTCGTAAGCCGTTATCTCAAACCTCTCCACTCACTCACAAAAGATATGTGAGTTTAGAAAATAATATGTATACTTAAACATGAAAATTCTTTTGGCTATATATATTGAATCATCCATCTTCCCACAAAGCTTATCATTGTTCTCAAGAAATAATTTCAGAAGTTATTTTTTAGTAACCTAGATAGAAAAGGTGATTTAAACTAAACAATTTTGAAATCATATATCGATAGCAAAGCAAATTTATTTACGCAAGAGTTACCAAGAATTTAAGCAACAAACATTTATACATAAAATGTATTAAAAATAAACCAATTAGAATGTTTTTCAAAAGTTTATAATGTACTCTTTACTCTACCATTCTAGAGCTAGAATGTGTCTCAAGAATACATAAATGAACATTTTACTCACACTATTCATGATAATAATAATTTTTTTTTGTAAACAAGGTGATAACAATAATATCAACTATTTTTCCCCCCAACCAAATTGAGACATTGTCCTCAATGTCAAAATATAGAAAGAGTAAAGTATAGAAGATATCACCTGAAACATCTTTTATTGAAAATTAAACCTGTAACAAAATAAAACAAGCCACACAAAAAGCTTAAAAATACATAGAAATAGATAGGCTACAGATGAAGCGTCAAATCTATCTTGCATTTCTTTTCACTGTGATCAGTATACCAATCTATCTGACTCATTGTTGGATCAGATAGAGGTGTAAAAGCTTGTAGTTCATTGAGTAACTGATCAACAGTTGAAGCAGAAATGAGGATCTGTTGTGCTGCAGATGAGACAAATTATTTTTCCACCGCATAGTCAAGAAAAGATAACAACCAATTATAAAAACCATCAACGTTTAACAAACCAATTGGTTTTTTATGGATTTGCAATTGTGCCCATGAGACAATTTGAAAAATTTCCTCCAATGTTCCGAAACCTCCAAGTAGAGCTATGAAGGCATCAGCATTACGAAGCATAAAAGAAATTCGTTCATGCATTGATGATACCTGTAACTCATCCCCAATTATTTTTCCTACAATGTCTCCAACAGTTAGAGCTTTTGGTATGATACCCAAAACTCGACTGCCATTATTTTGTGCAGCGGTTGCTACACGTCCCATTAATCCAAGACTACCTCCCCCATATACTAAATGAATATTGCGCTCAGCTAACATCTTACCAAGGGTTTCTACTGCTTCTATAAACTCACTAGTTTTTCTAGGGCTGGATCCACAAAAGACACAAATTTTTGTGAATTTACGAGTTGATGATCCTTCCATGATTACACTCACCCTCTCTCTTGAATGATTTTGAGTTTGTACAAAGATGTAGAAATAATGCAATGTATTTATAGAGCCAAAAGGTATTACAAAGTTAAATCACATGGCTGTTGGCTTGAAATACAAGATTCAATACCTTTTTACCAATTTTCAATTTGTTAGCTGGAAAAGTCACATGGGTTGTTGGCTTAAAATGCAAAATTTTCAAAAAGGATTATAGGTGGTTGATTATTGAAAAGACATTTGAGTTTGAAATGAAACATTTAAAAATAACAGTTATAATAAATATATACAAGTAGTTGTGATTGTGGCTCACATCTTCCTCTGGTTTTACGTCTAGTAACGGTTTAAACGCCCTCTATGGGTCGGGGATAGGCTTTCCATCCAATTTTCTTATAAATTGGCAAACAGGGTCTTTTAAAGTCAGATTCTCGAGACTGTACCACTCATGTTCTTTTAGGAATATGTCCCATAATTCATTAATTGCAATATGCATATATCCACTAGGATGTGTCTCAAGAGTCGATAAGATATTATCTAAAGACTCCTTACTCAGGCCATCCTTAATGAACCTAATTCTATCTTCGCGATTTACAGATACCATTCCTAAAGTGCGACAACGTGTGTTGCAAGTCGTGCATGCACACTTGTAACAAACATTTAATCGTTTTGCTCTTCGTTTTTTTGAAAAAGAGCTTTTACCTAAGCCAGGCATATAGGAAATTAATGAGTCTGAAAATTCACTTGTCAATCTAACTTTGGCTTCAATTAACCAACGTAAATCAACAGGTATATTCATAATCATTAATAATCTTAATCTTTCACATCTTGCTTGGTAAATTTTCTTCAAGGAATTTTGAGGCAATGAGGGAAAACGCTTTTTCAAATTTTTTAGAATGTCATCCATTTTTTTTTTTTAGAAAAGGGGGAAGAAGAGAATATATCAGTAATTATGGGAAACTGACAAAACCGATTTGAAATATCACGGAGTACCATTTTTCGCCACTTAACCGGGGTATAAAATAAAACTTTAACAAAACTACTAAATTAACCTGCAAGTAAAAAAAAAAATTGTTAGAAGAAGAATAAATATATATAAATATGTAAATATATAAAACAAAGATTAATTGGTCTCATAACAAGGATCCGACAGGAACGTAAATTCTTCATGAAAAGCTTGATTTTCTAGAAACGGCTTGAGTCTTTGCCCATTTACCTTAAACACATTCTCATTTCTAGGATTTTCAATGTCAATTGTTCCATAAGGGTACACATGTTTCACAATAAAAGGGCCACTCCATCTTGATCTTAATTTTCCAGGGAATATGTGAAGTCGAGAATTATAAAGCAAAACCTTCTGACTAGTGTCAAATATTTTTCTCTGAATTTTTTTTATCATGAAAGGCTTTAATTTTAGCTTTATGAATTTTTAAATTCTCATATGCATCATTTCTCAATTCTTCAAGTTCGTTTATTTGTAATTTACGTATGTGTCCAGCAGAATCAAGATTTTTATTGAAAGTTTTAATAGCCCAGTAGGCTTTATGCTCAAGTTTCACAGGTAAGTGACAAGGTTTTCCATAAACTATCCTATAGGGAGACATACCCAATGAAGTTTTAAAAGCAGTTCTATAAGCCCACAGTGCATCATTTAGTCTTAAAGACCAATCTTTGCGATTTGGGTTTACAGTTTTTTCTAAAATTTGTTTTATCTCCCTATTTGCTAATTCAACTTGTCCACTTGTTTGAGGATGATAAGGGGTGGCAACTTTATGAGTAATACCATATTTTTTTACTAATGTTTCAAATGGTCTATTACAAAAATGCTTACCCCCATCACTTATAATGGCTCAAGGGATTCCAAATCGACTTAAGATATTTTCTTTCAAAAATTTCATGATTGTTTTATGGTCATTATTTTGACATGGAATAGCCTCAATCCATTTTGAGACATAATCTATTGCAACTAAGATATACGTAAATCCAAATGATAATGGAAATGGTCCTATGAAATCTATCCCCTAACAATCAAAGATTTCAATAACAAGAATGAAGTTCAAAGGCATCATGTTTCGTTTTGAAATTGATCCCAACTTTTGACAATTTTCACAAGTTATATAAAATGCATGTGTATCTTTAAATAAAGTAGGCCAATAAAATCCACACTGCAAGATTTTTGCAGCTGTTTTCTTTGATGAGAAATGTCCCCCACATGCTTCAGAATGACAAAATTCAATAACTTTATTTACCTCATTGTCAGGTATGCATCTTCGAAATATTTGATCACGACAATATTTGAAGAGATAAGGATCATCCCAATAAAATTTTCTCACATCAGTTAAAAAATTTCTTTTGTCTTGAGCATTCCATTGAGGTGGCATTTCTTCTGTTACAAGAAAATTAACAATATTAGCATACCAAGGCATTGTAACAGTAGAAAATAAAAATTCATATGCAAAAGAATCATTAATAGGTGTTATTTCTGTTGATGAATCTGGTGTGAGTCTTGATAAGTAATTTACAACAACATTCTTAGCTCCCTTCTTATCCTTTATAGTGATAATAAATTCTTGAAGCAATAGAATCCATCGAATCAGCCTTGGTTTTGCATCATGTTTTGACATTAAGTACCTTACAGCAGCATGGTCAGTAAATACAACAGTTGAAGAACCAATTAAGTAAGAACGCAATTTGTCTAATGCAAATATTACAGCAAGTAGTTCTTTTTCAGTTGTTGTGTAATTCATTTGTGCACTGTTTAAAGTTCTACTTGCGTAATAAATGACATAGGATTTACTTTCCTTTCTTTGTCCCAATACAACACCAACAACGTAGTCACTAGCATCACACATGAGCTCAAAAGGTAAAGACCAGTTAGGAGATTGTATGATAGGAGCAGATGTTAAGAGGCCAATTAATTTTTCAAACAAATTTTGACACTCTTGAGTCCATTTAAATGATACATCTTTTGCTAAGAGGTTACAAAGAGGTTTAGATATAGCACTAAAGTTTTTTATGAACCTCCTATAAAATCCAGCATGTCCTAAAAAGGATCGAACTTCTCTGACTGTTTTTGGTAGAGGCAAATGTGTAATGAGTTCGAATTTTGCCTTATCCACTTCAATTCCTTTAGAAGATACTATATGTCCTAAAATAATTCCAGAAGTAACCATGTAATGACATTTTTCCCAATTCAATACAAAACTTTTTTCTTCACATTTTTTTAAAACCTTTTCTAAGTTTTCAAGACAATTATCAAAAGAATTCCCAAACACAGTTAAATCATCCATGAAAACTTCTAAATAATGCTCACATGTCACTAAAAATGCTTAATATACATCTCTGAAATGTTGCCGTGGCATTACAAAGTCCAAAGGGCATTCTTCTAAAAGCAAAGGTTCCAAAAGGGAATGTGAATGTAGTCTTTTCTTAGTCCTCTAGTGCTATGGGAATTTGATAATAGCCAGAGTAACCATCTAGAAAGCAATAATAGGGATGTCCTGCTACTCTTTTTATAATTTGATCAAGGAATGGTAAAAGAAAATGGTCTTTTCTAGTGGCCGAGTTCAACTTTCTATAATCTATGCACATCCTCCAACTAGATGAGACTCGAGTTGGTATTAACTCACATTTTTTATTTTCAATGACTGTGATTCCAGATATTTTTGGAACTACCTAAGTAGGACTTACCCACTTACTATCTGAGCTAGGATAGATGATTCATACTTCAAGTAATTTGAGAACTTCAGCTCTCACTACCTCTTTCATATGTGGATTTAATCTCCTTTGAGGTTGTTGGGAAGTTTTGGCATTATCCTCTAGGTGTATTCTAGGTGTGCAAATCAAAGGATTAATACCATTTATGTCTTTTAAAGTCCACCCAATTGCATTTTTATGCATTTTTAATAATTCAATCAACTTACCTTCTTGTTCGTTTGTGAGTGTAGAAGAGATTACCACCGGGTAAGTTTGTTTCTCTCCAAGAAATGCATATTTCAGTCCTTCAGGCAAAGGTTTTAACTCTAACTTTGAAATTTCGTTCTATTTATCCTCATTTTCTCTCAATTCTTCAAACTTTAGTTTTCATCCTTTATTTTTAATCACTGTACACAATCAAGTAAAGAACATATATCAGAGATTTCAGGATCTAATTGTATATTTAACTCAAATGAATTTATTAAACACATTTCTAAGGGATTGATAGAACTCCTTTTTTGAATATGATCCTCTACAATCGTTTCAATCATGTCGCCTTCTTTACTTTCATCCTCCCATTCATATGGTTGCTTAAACATATTGAAAACATTGAGTTTAAGTGTCATGTTTCCAAATGAAAGCTTCATTACTCCATTTCTGTAATTAATCAAAGCGTTAGAAGTTGTTAAAAATGGACGACCTAAAATAACAGGTATCGGATTACATCATTTGACAAGTTTTGTGTCTAAGACAATAAAATCCACAGGATATATGAATTTATCAACTTGAACTAAAACATCTTCCACTGTTCCTCTTGGTACTTTTATTGATCTATCGCCAAGTAAAAGAGTTACAGATGTTGATTTTAACTCCCCGAGATTGAGCTGCTGATAAACTGAATACGACAATAAATTCACACTAGCACCAAGATCAAGTAAGGCTTATTCAATTTTATGATTTCCAATAATACATGAAATTGTAGGACAACCAGGGTCTTTATATTTCAAAGAATTATTGTTCTGAAGAATGGCACTTACTTGTTCAGCTAAAAATGCTTTCTTTTTCACATTCAGTTTTCGCTTTACTGTGCATAAATCTTTCAAAAATGTTGCATAAGAGGGAACCTGTTTAATAGCATCGAGTAAAGGAATATTAACTTTTACCTGTTTGAAGATTTCAAAAATTTCAAGATTGTGATTCATCTTCTTAGAATTACGTAATGCATGAGGAAATGGAGGTGGAGGTAAGGGTTTGGTGTTTTCTTTATTAGATGTAGGTTCAACACTTTCCTTACCCTTAGAGATTGATTCATCACTCTCATGAGGTTTGGGAATTTTTTTTTCAATAATTTTACCACTCCAAAGAGTGATAACTGCTTTAACTTGATCGATGTGTTGGCTTCCTGAACTACATGCATTTGAGTTATGTTGTCCTTTGGGGTTTGGCTGTGGTTGAGAAAGAAATTTTCTTTTCTCATGAATGTTCAGTGCAGATGCAAATTTAGCAAGAGTATCTTTCAAATTAGCAAATGTTTGAGCATTTTGAGAATTAACAGACTCTTGTTTTTCAATGAATGTATGTAAAGTTTCTTCAAGATTTTTCCTAGGAGGTGGGACATATGGTGTATAACCTTGATGATTTTGAAAGTTTTAGTGTGGTTGGAAAGGTACTTGTGAAGCCTGTGCTTGAGTGTCATTCCTCCAACTAAAGTTCCGGTGATTTCGCCATCCAGGATTATAGTTTTGTGAATATGGGTTATTGTTTGACCGCTTGAATGTGTTTAGAACATTGGCTTGTTCATGGAGACATTCCCTAATTGTAGGCAAAGTTGGGCAATCATTGGTAGAGTGATCATGGGTTTCACAAATGTGACACATAATTTCTTGAACAGATTTTATTTGACCACTCTTTTTCATTTCTAAGGTTTCGACTTTTCTAGCAAGGGATGCTAATTTAGCTTGAAGGTCATGGTCTTTCTTAAGATGATAAATGCCCCCACTAGATATAGTGGTTTGATTTTTGCTAGGTGCCTCACAGGTACCAGCAGTGTTCCAATTTTGAACATGTTCTGCTAGTAAGTCAAGATAGTTCATTGCCTCTTCTGGGTCTTTTTTCTCAAATGTTCTATTACACATCATTTCTACCATTTGCCTAACTTGGGGTGTTAAGCCCTCATAGAAATTTGAGACTACTCTCTATGTTTCAAAACCATGATAGGGACAGGTATTAAGTAATTCTTTATACCTTTCCCAACATTGGTAAAGGGTCTCTCCTGGTTTTTGGGCAAAAGTGGTGATTTGTCTTTTGAAAGAATTTGTTCTATGGGAGGGAAAAAACTTTTTCAGAAATTGTTGTAGCATCTCATCCCATAAAGAAATGGATCCTGGCCTAAAGTTTTGTAGCCATGTTTTAGCTTTATCTTTTAAAGAAAAAGGAAAAAGTTTAAGTCGAATTGTGTTCATGCTACAATTTTGATCATTATACGTGTTACACACTTCTTTAAATTCTCTTAGATGTAGATAAGGGTTCTCTACATCTAAGCCATGAAAAGTGGGTAAAAGTTGGATAATGCCTGGCTTAAAATTAAAATGCGTTGCATCCGGAGGAAAAATTAAGCAAGATTGTGCACCGGTTCGTGTAAGGTTCATGTAGTCTCTAAGTGTCCTAGGTCGGTTATGCTCATTATGTTGAGATTGATTGTCCCCTGGGTCTATGAGTCCTTCAATTTGATTTTCGCTTATGGTGTTAATTAGTAAAGAATGAGAAGATGAAAGAGAATCTAACAAATTATCAAAGGAAGTTTTGCAATTACCTTTCACCAAACGATGAGAATTAGGATCTCGAAACCAACCGCTCATAAAAGAAATAAAATACAATACAATAATAATAAATAATACAAATAAGAGAAAAATAAATAATAAACATAAGTAAATAAAATAGGAAAAACGAAAAGCAAAATAAAGATAAATAATTAGAAGTTAGATTAGTAATGTTAGATTATATAATAAACAAAATAATAAATAAAACACGTTAGGAGGCTCGGCCTTCCATGAAAATAAAGAGCGAAAATAAAAAAAATAGAATAATAAATAAAGTAAAACACGTTAGGAGGCTCAGCCTTCCATGAAAATAAAAAACGAAAATAAAAAGCGAATAATAAATAAAGAGAAAGAGGCTCAGCCTTCCATGAAAATAAAAGGCAAAAATAATAAATAAATTAAACAAGTTAGGAGGCTTAGCCTTCCATGAAAATATATTTAAAGAAAATATAAAAATAGAATAATAAATAAAGTAAAGCACGTTAGGAGGCTCGGCCTTCCATGAAAATAAAATAAATAAAGAAACAACAACAAAACAAAATATTAATTTTACCTCCCCGGCAACGGCGCCAAAAACTTGACACGTCCAGAATATAGGAGTTATTCCCAAGTGCAGGATTGTCGAAATAATAAATAAACCGATGAGAACGGGGTCGATCCATGGGGAAGTAGAATTAAAATTACAAATTATAAACACTTTAAAGATAATTAATGCAGTATAAGATGTTTACAAATATTATTTCAATTAACCAATTCAAATAAAAAGCTAAGGTTAGAGGGATTCACTCTTGGCATAAGAAGTAAGAATATATATAACTTTTTTTTTTATAACTCAATTGAAATCCTCACACAAAGGAGGTTCCAACAGGAAAATATAGCAATTAAAGTTCATCATCATTTATATATTGATTAGTATTTATTTCTTTCAATTATTATATACAAAATCTTATAAATGGGTTCAAGTATTTATTATGCCAATATTTATATTTGTCTAAAATAAATCAAGACTCCCACTTTACAAGAAAGGTTATATACACCAAATCTTGTAAATGGTTTCAAGAATTTATTGTGCCAAGTATTAAGTTTGTCAATAATAAATCAAGAATCACCACTTTAGAAGAAATGGCATTAATTCTACAAACAAAACAAATACATCATATATAAATTTGCATAACTTAAAAATGAAGCATTAAATTCATGAATAAATATTAAACATATCTTATTACCTTGCCAAGAGCTTCACCCTTTCACCTTAGCTTAAAGAAAATTATTTGGACACAATAAAACTAAAGAAAAAGAAAAGAAATGGAAGAAGAAATAACATGATTTAATAGTAAACAAGAGAAATACATTTACAAAGAAATGGATACAAAGGACAAGTATTTTGAACTAAATTTTAACTTTATAATTACATCCTTTAGGCACATACAAGTCACCTATTTATATAAAAACATGGATAAATCGAGACAAATTTAGAGAGAACCACTTGGTTGATGAAAGTCAAGAATGGTGGCAAAATAATTTGCATTGATTATCACTAGAGCACCCACTTGATTATCCAATTTGGAATTGATGTAATCCGAATTAGCTGTCACTCAAAACATCAAAGTTGTAGATAAGTCTCTTATCTTTTCAAATTGAGTGATCTCATACGTATTTCTATATTTATGGGTCAATTACTGATGACTGTTCAAACTGGGCCTGTACTGCAGATCAGTTCTATTCTAGGCCATTTTTCACCCTCTAAACACTTCAATTGCTAATGCTTTGTGAAATACAATATGTTAGCCCATTGAGTTAGATCACAAAATTAAGAATCACCTCCATTAGATCTTTAGGTAGAAAGTTATGTCCATTTTACCGACCCTGCCACAAAACAGTTAAAAGATAATTAAGTACAATATTGTAAACATATTTAAGTTAAGAAAATTAAATACACTAGTAATACAAAACAATTATGTTAAACTCTTATTAAATGTATAATTTTAAGTGTTCATCAGTGATTGTATTAGACCCGGCCGGTATATCCCGTACACATGGTAGGTCATGCGGGGCGTGTCACTAACTCCGGGAAGTCGGGGTGCCAAGTCATGTGAGTCGCTCTATGTGTACAGGGTATTGTCTCGCTATATGTATGTGATGTAGGATTTCGCTGCAGAGCCAGTGAGATGTCTTGAGATGTCACTGTGGGTGCTACTAATTGAGGTGCCCCGTGACCTACTCACGTGTGCGGTGCTAGTTGAGTCACCGCGTGAGTATAGAGCTTTAGGGTTACCATTGGTACAGTTTAGAAAGAAGATGGTCGAGCGAGGACTTTAGTAGTTTTCGATCTACCGATAGCATTTTATGCATTTATATGCACATGGTAGTTATTGTGTTACATAGATTTTGGATATTGTTTTCCAAAGATGTAGATAAAATCCGCTTGGCAAGATTTCATCAACACATGATGTTAGAAATCGTTTTACAGCTTTACATTAATTTTAGAAGCACGATTTATGCATGTACTTAGAATTTACTATCTATGCATAAAGTTATTTTATTTGAAATCGTAATTTCACTAACTGAGCTCATTTAGCTCACTCGTTTTGTGTTTTATGTTTTCTAAACCCCTTCTCAGGTGCAGGTCTCGGTACGTAAGCTGCTGATTCTCCTATCACCGAGTAGTGGGCCAAATTCGAAGATCATTTTTGTATATGTAAATGTGCTAAATAGCACCCTTTGCTTTCTTCATAGTAATTGTAGGCATGTATATTTGTGTGTATACTTTGAACCAACCAGAAGAGATTTTGATATTATGATGATCATTTTTACCTTTTTATGAGTATGCTCATTTTGTGATTTAAATGAAACTACTGAGTTGTGTTGGATTTGATTTGGAAAGGACCAGAGGTCCGGATTGGTAGTATTGAGAAGTGTTTGAAATAGAAGTGAAACTTCTTTGCAGGTTTTATATGGATTTTCTGAAAAACAGAGCAAACTCTGTCCTGTTTTTTTTTAAAATTAAGATGTCATTTTCATGTATATTACAAGACTTTCTCAGTAGTAGCAAGAACTAAAAAGGGGTTCGCCTCGCGAAATTTCTCAACTTACCCAATTAGGTTCAGAGGAACTTCCGTCGGGGTGCCCGACAGGGCCGCTGGAATTTATAGTAGAGGGTCTCGGGTCGGGTCCTGTTAAAGTGATATCAGAGCACGGTTTTTGAAGTTTTTAGATAAAGAGTTCATTTTTAGAATGAGATTCTTGAAGTTGCATGCATATTTTTCTAAGTTTAGTAAATTGAATTCTATGCATTTGATAATCATTTGCATCACTTAATTTACAGAAAATATGCATCGTCGTGGAGGCCCACGTACTAGGAGAGCAACTGCAGAGGCTCTTGCATCTGAGGAGGAGCGGGGGAATGAGTTAGTAAATGTCCCTACGCCTCAGACCCTTCATGAGTCATCTCAACCTGCTGCGCTAGAGGGTGAAAACGTGAATATAGCTCAGATGTCCTAAATACTAGCCACAGTAATCCAACAATCGCGAGAGACCGGAGTGTCCATTGAGTGCACCAAGAAATTGGGCGCCAAGCCTTATGATGGTATCGGAGACCCCGAGAGGGATCTATCTTGGTTAGAGAACAATGAAGAAAATTATCAGGTTATGGGATGTACGGAAGAACAGATGGTGGTATACTCCGGTTTTCTACTGAAAGAAGGAGCGAAGGATTGGTGGAAGGCCTTGCAAAGGAGGAATGCCAATGGGATGTCTTGGGCACTTTACAAAGGGGAATTCCTGACTAAGTTCTACCCTAAAAGCTATAAGGATGCGAAGATAGAATAGTTCTTCAAGTTGGAACAAGGTTCTCTCTCGGTGCCAGAGTATGAGAAGAAGTTTTCAGAGCTCCTCCGTGCCGTTCCCTTTATAGCCGATAATGAAGAGTAGAAGGCTAGCCAGTTTGCAGTGGGTCTCAATCCTCGGATTAGGGCATACGTGGTATTGGCAGCCCACACTCAGTATGGAGCACTGATGGAAGCTACAACTTGAGTTGAAAGAAGCGTGGCGTCCAACCCTAAACCAAAACAGCAGGGCTAGAAAAGAGGCTGGTCAGGTGGTTCTCGAGGAGGGCCTGGTAAATTCACACGAATAGAGGAGAGATCTACATGGTCTAGTAGTCAGAACCCAAGCCAAGGAGCTCAATCCAGCCAAGCTTTCGTTCGGCAATCATCGGTCGAATTCTGAAGCACTAAAAAGAGTTGGAAGAATTTTTCGATATGTAATAAATATGGCAAGGCCCATCCGGAGGATTATAGGAAGGGGACTACTGGTTGTATAAGTGTGGTCAAGAGGGCCACTACATGAGAGATTTCCTGAATGATGAAGCTAGCAGCAAGCCAGAAGAGAGACCACCAGCACCAGGACAGGTTAGTGGTGGCTGAGGACAGATTTGAGAAGGTCCTCAATTCAGAAGATCGAGCGGTGCGAGCCAGCCTAGTAGGGGAGCCGATCGAGGAGGATCATCCGGAGGACCGTAAGGTAGACCGCATACCCAGGCTAGGGTATTTGCGATGACCCAACAGGAGGCGGATACGGCCCCAGAAGTTGTGACAGGTACAATGTCAATTTTTATCAAGATGCTTATGTACTGATAGATCCTGGAGCGACCTATTCTTTTATTTCTTTGGAGTTTGCTGCAAATGCTAGTATAGTGACCCAGTTATTAGATGGCGCGGTAGTAGTGTCTCCTCTTACCGGAGACTCCATTGTAGCAGAAAGGGTGTATAGGGGTAGTAAAATCAACATTGAGAGCCAAGAGTTTATGGCAGATTTAATTGTGCTGGCCATTAGTGAGTTTGATGTGATTTTAGGGATGGATTGGTTGTCTAAATATCGGGCCTCAGTGGATTGCTTCCGAAAAGAAGTCAGATTATGTAGCTCAGGAGGAATGGACGTCATTTTCTGTGAAGTGCAAAAATCACTTTCCGGCAGTATGGTGTCAGTAATGTGGGCACGAAAGATGCTTCGAAAGTCATGTCAGGGGTACTTAGTCTATGCTATAGACGTAAGAGACTGTGGAATAAAATTAGAGGATATTCCAGTGGTTAGAGAGTTTTCGGATGTATTCCCAGAGGATCTTCTAGGCTTGCCTCCAGATAGAGAAATAGAGTTTAAAATAGAAGTAGCCCCTGGAACGCAACCAATTTCCAAAGCCCCCTACAGAATGGCTCCTTCAGAATTGAAAGAACTAAAGGTTCAGTTAGAAGAGTTGGTGAATAAGGGTTTCATCAGAGCGAGTACTTCTCCTTGGGGGGCACCGATTTTATTTGTAAAGAAGAAAGACGGAAGTATGAGATTATGCATTGATTTTAGGGAACTGAATAAAGTAACAGTGCGTAATCAATATCCACTTCCGAGAATTGATGATTTGTTTGATCAGCTATAGGGAGCCAAAGTATTTTTCAAGATAGATCTGAGGTCAGGCTATCATCAACTGAAGATCCGGGAGGAAGATGTTCCTAAGACGGCCTTTAGGACCCACTATGGGCATTATGAATTCTTGATTATGCCTTTTGGGCTGACTAATACCCCAGCTGCTTTTATGGATCTCATTAACAGAGTTTTTTGATCCTATTTAGATCGGTTTGTGATAGTATTCATTGATGATATACTGGTTTATTCAAGTAGTGAGGAAGAGCATGCAGAACATCTAAGGATTATTTTGCAAACCTTAAGGGAGCATTAACTGTATGCCAAACTCAGTTAATGTCAGTTCTGGCTAGATAGAGTTGCATTTTTTGGGCATGTAATCTCTGCAGAAGGGGTAATAGTAGATCCCCAGAAGATTGAAGCAATAGTGAATTGGAGACAGCCCACGAATGTGATGAAGGTCCGTAGTTTCTTGGGTTTGGCTGGGTATTATAGGAAGTTTGTAGAGGGATTCTCAAAGATAGCAGCTCCTCTGACTAAGATAACCCGAAAAGAAGAGAAGTTTATATGGTCGGAAGCATGCCAGCGGAGTTTTGAAAAGCTAAAATGAAGGTTGACTTCGGCCCCAGTGCTTACACTTCCGTCGGGGAATGACGGATTTACCATATATTGTGATGCTTCCAGGCAGGGTCTAGGTTGTGTACTGATGCAGAAGGAGAAAGTAATAGCCTATGCTTCCAGAAAATTAAAGAAGCATGAACAGAATTATCCTACACATGATCTAAAACTAGCTGCAGTAGTTTTTGCCCTAAGAATTTGGAGGCATTATTTGTATGGGGTTCCTTGTAAGATCTTTACTGATCATAAGAGCCTGCAGTACTTGTTCACCCAGAAAGAATTGAATATGGGGCAGAGAAGGTGGTTGGAGCTTATAAAAGATTATGAGTGCACCTTGGAGTACCATATGGGAAAAGCTAATGTGGTAGCAGACGCTCTCAGCAGAAAGCCTGTCGGTTCAATAGCTCATTTGAAGGTCGCATATCTATCAATATTGATAGAATTGAGGTCTTTAGGTGTAAAATTAAAATTGTCAGATTCAGGAGCACTATTAGCCACATTTCAGGTCCATCCAATATTGGTTGATCGGATCAGAGAACTACAGACTCAAGATCCACAGGTAGTTAAATTGAAGGGTGAAATTGAGTCCGAACAGTAAAAGGATCTTTCAGTGACCGAGGATGGTGTAGTAACCTTAGGTCGGAGGTTATGTGTTCCGGATGTAAATGAGTTAAGAAAAGAGATTATGGAAAATTCTCATTTTTCTGCATATGCTATGCATCCGGGGAGCATAAAGATGTATCATACCCTAAAAGAACACTACTGGTGGAAGGGTATGAAGAAAGATATAGCCGAATTTGTCTCAAGATGCCTAATTTATCAGCAAGTAAAGGCTGAGCATCAGAAACCTACAGGGCTCTTGCAACCCCTTCCGATTCCAGAGTGGAAGTGGGAGAGAATAACCATGGACTTCGTGGTAGGACTTTCGCGTAGCCAGAGAGGCAGTGACGCAATATGGGTAATTGTTGATAGATTGACGAAATTAGCCCATTTCCTGCCCATTAGAAGCAGTTATTCTTTAGACAAATTAGCTCGGTTGTATGTAGATGAAGTGGTATGACTCTATGGCATTTCGGTATCTATTGTGTCAGATAGGGATCCACGGTTTACTTCTCAATTTTGGCCCAACTTACAGAAAGCTCTAAGCACAAAATTGAGTTTCAATACGGCCTTTCATCAACAGACGGTGGTCAGTCTGAGCGAATAATTTAGACACTTGAAGATATGCTTAGAGCATGTGTTATGGATTTTAAGGGGAGTTGAGATACTCATCTGTCACTAATGGAGTTTGCTTACAATAATAGCTATCAGACTAGCATTGGGATGGCACCATATTAAGCATTATACGGAAAGAAGTGCAGAACTCCAGTTTGTTAGGATGAGATAGGTGAAAGAAAGCTGATCGGCCCAGAAATTGTCCAGATTACTTTAGAAAAGATTCAAGTGATCAGGCAAAGATTGAAAATAGCTAATGATAGACAAAAGAGTTATGCAGATAACATGAGAAGAGACTTGGAGTTTTAGATTGGTGATAAGGTCTTTCTGAAGATATCTCCATAGAAGGGAGTACTAAGATTCGGGAAGAGAGGAAAGCTGAGTCCCTGATATATTGGGTCGTACGAGATAGTTGAAAGAGTTGGAGAGGTGGTGTATCGTCTATGGTTACCTGAAGATTTGGCTAGAATCCATGACGTGTTTTACGTTTCCATGCTACGTAAGTATTTAGTAGATCATTCACACGTCCTAAGGGAACAGTCAGTAGAATTGGACGAGAAATTAACCTACGAAGAGAAGCCTGTGCAAATTCAAGATTGGAAAGAGTAAGTACTTCGTAATAAAAGCATTCCTTTGGTGAAGGTGTTATGGATGAACCATGGAGTAGAAGAAGTAACGTGGGAACGTGAAGATCAGATGCAAGTACAACATCCATACCTCTTTGAGACAGGTATAATTTAAATTTCGAGGACGAAATTTTTTTAAGGAGGGGTGAAATTGTAATATCTAATCTTGATTAGTAGTATTGGCGCCTAGATTTCGGTATAGAGTAATGAAGGCACTGTAGGGTTATCCGATTTTAACCCTATTAGACATATTTTTGTTATAGTGCACGTGAGAGATATTAGACCCAATTTGATAATTTCACACACGGTCGGAGTGTCAGACGACTCTAGAATATTTTTAGAATTTTCTCTATTGGCTTGGAAAAGAAAATTCTAATTTAGTACATGAATTTCCATTTAAGGGTTATGTATGGAACAAGCTTTTGTTGAGAAATACAATCCATATATTAAAGAATGCACCAATTAGAAGCAATCTCATAGATTGCCAAGTTGGGAATTCTAGTTAGTTCCTTTGACTATTCTAACTAGATAGTTACAAAGGAATCAATTAAATCCTTCCATTTGAACTAATGACAAATTAGAAGTTTTGAGTAAGTTGAAGGGTAATATGGTCAATTAAGAGAGCACCATATACATGTTAGAAGTGTGTAGAGTTTTCAAGAGATCAAAAGCCAACACTTAGAGCAAAAAGAGAGCAAATTCGTGCAAAGGTTGAAGGTGTTGCTACAGTAAAATTTCAGTTTTTTTTTCATGATTTTTCATGTGTAATCAAGCTAAAATAAGGTTACATATGAATCCCTAAGCTCAAATGAAGCCTCCATTAGTGAAAATTCAAGAAAAAGAGGTAAGAAAAGTATTGTTTTATGAGTTTGATAAGTGAGCTTTCAAGAATGCTTCAATTGATATTCTTGTGTGTATTCTTAGCTTAGATTGAGTTGAATTCTAGTGTGGAGGTTAAAGGAGTCATCAATTTGAAGAAATTGGCAAGGTAAGAATTAGAGTTTTTTGGTGATTTTGATGTAGAGATTTCAATTGGTTGTAATTAGGGCTTTAGAATGAAATTGGCTTAATTTTATTGTAATTGGAACAAGAAATTGAAAAAAGGAATGTGTTGGAACCTAGGGTGAAATTCTGCCACTTTAGGGAAGTTAGGGATTAAGTGGTGTTTTGATTGAGTTGTTGTGTGTAAATGGTGCATATTGTAAATTGAATGCATATGGTTGATGAAAAGACCACAAATGAATAAAATAGGACATAATTGTCCATTTTGAAAAGGTGAAGGGCAATTATGTCCAACCAAGTTATAAGGCGTTCCATAATTTTTAGGGCGTCGGATGGTGAGTTAGATTAGATTAAATGACTCCGTAAATAAAAATTAGAAAGTAGTATCCATCCGGACTTTGTGTGCCGATTAGGGCGTTTAGTCGTTAAATGAGATTCTAGCATTCGATTTGGTTCTAAATGTCATTTATGGCGTGTAGGTGAAGATAACCGAGAGCAGTAACGGGAGCAGAAATCAGGAGCGAAATTGAGCGCGGAGCGGTTGTGAGTAGAAATCTGCCATTTCTTTTACTTTTCATTTATTATGTTTTCGCATAATGAATACGTATGTTTTATGAACTTTTGATGCATAAACATGATTTATGATCTTGATATATATCCATAGACATGCTTTTACACGTTTGGGTTGAAAAACAGTTTAAAAATTTTTGCATCCGTTTTAAAGGCCATTGGTACCCTCAGATTATAGTGATGGTGATTGTATTAAACCCGGCCGGTATATCCCGTACATATGGGCAGGTTATAGGGGCGTGTCACTAACTTCGAGAAGTCAGGGTGTCAAGTCATATGAGTCACTCTATGTGTACGGGGTATTGTCTTGCTATATGTATGCGATGTGGGATTCCGCTGCATAGCCAGTGAGATGTCTTGAGATGTTACTCTTGGTGCTGCTAGTTGAGGTGCCCCGTGACCTACTCACGTGTGCGGTGCTAGTTGAGTCACCGTGTGAGTATAGAGCTTTAGGGTTACCATTGGTACAGTTTAGAAAGAAAATGGCCGAGCGAGGACTTTACTAGTTTTCAATCTACCGATAGCATTTTATGCATTTATATGCACATGGTAGTTATTTTGTTACATAGATTTTGCATATTGTTTTTCAAAGATGTAGATAAAACTCGTTCGGTAAGATTTTATTAGCACATGATGTTAGAAACCGTTTTACAGCTTTACATCGGTTTTAGAAGCACGATTTATGCATGTACTTAGAATTTACTATCTATGCATAATGTTATTTTATTTGAAATCGTAATTGCACTCACTGAGCTCCTTTAGCTCAATCGTTTTGTGTTTTATATTTTCTAAACCCCTTCCCAGGTGCAAGTCTCGGTACGCAAGCTGCTGATTCTCCTATCGCCGAGTAGTGGGCCAAATTCGAAGATCATTTTTGTATATGTAAATGTGCTAAATAGCACCCTTTGCTTTCTTCATAGTAATTGTAGGCATGTATATTTGCGTGTATGCTTTGAACTAACCAGAAGAGATTTTGATATTATGACGATCGTTTTTAACTTTTTATGAGTATGCTCATTTTGTGATTTAAATGAAACTACTAAGTTGTGTTGGATTTGATTTGGAAAGGACCGGAGGTCCGGATTGGTAGTATTGAGAAATGTTTGAAATAGAAGTGAAACTTCTTTGCAGGTTTTATATGGATTTTTTGAAAAACAGTAGAAACTCTGTTTGTTTTTTATTTAAAATTAAGATGTCATTTTCATGTATATTACAAGACTTTCTCAGTAGTAGCAAGAACTAAAAAGGGGTTCGCCTCGCGGAATTTCTCAACTTACCCAATTAGGTTCTGAGGAACTTCCATCGGGGTGCCCGGCAGGGCCGCTAGGATCTATAGTAGAGGGTCTCGGGTCGGGTTCTGTTACTTACATTCAGAGAGAAAAAAAACACAGAATTACATATTCTGCATTCTTAAAAAAGCTTAATAATACTCTCCAAAAGCCTAAATTCTAAAGGATCACCATCCTCAAGGCTACAAGAGAATACTTTTATTAAGAAATCACTACAAGTTCCCTTTTACATTCTTGCTTATAATTTATTTTTTTGGATAATTCTTGACTTTAGCATTAAAGTACCTATGCTAAAAATAATATCCGGCACAGCCTCACTTTTATCTTTGGTTGCAAGGTTCTTATTAGATTAAACATTTGCGTAAAAAGAGGGGATCAAATCAATTTAATCCCAATCCTTGAAGTCATAGCCCAACTTCTGAACGATCAACAAATTTAACTAATTGAATCCTAAGTTACCAAATTTTGGGGTCAGTAGTTTAGAGCCATCTGTAAGAAGCAAACGGAAAAGCTATCAAAATCAGACAGAATATGAAAGGCAAATAATAAAAAATGGTCACTACTTATTCCATGGCAACGTAGAATAGCTCATAAACCTCATGACCTAATAAAAAGTCTTGGATCACATAACCTAATTACATCTATAGACATATAACATAGTGACAGCTGATATAAAAAAGAAGAGCCGTTAGCTTGGCAGAAAATGTTGGAAGAAGAATTAAGGAAGTCACGATACGAATAGGATAACCTGAAATAATTGTAAGAGAAACTTCTGAAAAAGTGTGATAATCCAAAATGAGTACAAGAGTCTCACCCAATTCGTGATTCATAACAACACCTCATGTCTCATAGAAGTGTCCTTTTAATAACAATATGAACTAGAAATCCTCCTTGCTTTACCTAAGAACATGAACGAAAAAGAGTATTAGCATAGTCCTAAAAAAAGAAAAGTCGACCCTTAAGTAGGAGATCACTCTAAGGAGGTTACAACCACTCCCCTAACTAATCAGAAGTTGAAGAATCATAACTTCTCAAGCGAGTTAATGACTTAATGGGAAAGATGCTAGAAGGATTATAAACAAAATCAGAAGAGACAAAAGGCATATACTGGATGCTCGAGAACTCCTAAATAGGAAGAAAGAAGGTAGCAATGTTGAAAGAGATGCTAGGGAAATCTTATATAAAAAAGAATGAACAATAAAGACTATGAGGCTGCAATAAGATTCCTTGATAGAATCAGGGAGTTCGAGCAAAATGAATGACACACCTCAGCATTCAGAAACAAAAATCCCTTAGTCGAAAAGGTTCAAAACTTATAAGAAAGACTATACCAACTTCTTGACAATGGGGAAAAGCAAAGGCTCCCACACCATGGCAATTGAGTAGGAGAGAAAATCTCATCTCATCACAAACTTAGAGACATAGAGCTGCCAAAAGAATTCAAGATACTGAATCTCCCAATATACAAAGGCACTATTGATCCCCATCACTCCATCGATTAGATAACATAATTGTTATTTATTGTTAGACTCAGACATATAATGATGTACTAAAATTTTCATGTGTACCTAGATGGACAAGCCTTCCTGTGGTATAGAAGCTTGAGGCAAATTATTCCCTCCTTTAGCGAGCTGACTGAGAAGTTCATCCAGTACTTTCGAGAAGCCTATGAAAAGGCTACAAATCATCAATAGTTACAATGACTCAAACAAGGCCACAAGAAAGCCTTAGGGACTTCATGCAAAGATTCCACAAGGAGGTGATTCAGCTCGGAGCGTTTTACTTACCTACCATGCTCGAAGCACTAAAACAAATGATCAAGATCAGTCAATTTAGGTATCTTTTTATCAAATAGTTCATACATCACTTATGTAATTGCTTATGAATAGGATAGGCCTCTTGCTATATAAGGATTGAAGAAGAAGAAATAGCAAAGAGAATGGCTGAAGAAAATGCACGAGGAAAACCAAAGGGGAGAGAATCCTGAAGTCCCCAAAATAAATGGCAGCATGAGAGTAGAGATACAATACTTCACAAAGAATAGCAAAATACCTACAAAGAGACATACCTCGAGAAGGAAATAAAGGAAGAACTAAAAAATCTCCTCCCAGAGTGGCCAAGGTATGAGAAGAGAAATACATCATTAAAATAGTTCCATTGGCGGTAATATTCAAAACCATTAAAGAGAAATGTTTGCTTGAGGAGCCAAAACCTCTCTTCACACCACCTAAATGACGAAACAAGAATAAAAGATGTGAATTCTATTAAGACCATGGTTATACAACTAATGAATGCATAAATTTGCAGAACTAAATAGATCAGCTGATGAGGAACGAATATACCTTATGATGGAAAAAATCAAGAGTTCAAAGACTCTCTTATACGAGAAATGAACATGATCATCTCAAGGAGTGCGACATTGATAGGTGACTCAAATAGGTAGAGGAAGAACTACACTTGATACTCACTAATAGGACATCAAGTAATGTGCCACACTCTAATTATTAAGAAACTGCGAGTACATTTAGTGTTGATCATGTTTATTGAGAAAGATGCTAAAGTTGTTAGTTACTCTTAAGATGATGCATTGGTTATAACTATCCAGATAGCAGTGATGAAAGTAAATAGAGTATTCATCGACGCAGGGAAGTCAATTAACATAATATTCAAGGATACAATTACTGAGCTTGGCATTAAAGATTTCAAGATTAATTGCATATAGACTCCCTTTTACGGATTTCGAAAGAGATATATAATGTTGTTAGGACTTGTAAGCCTACCAATATTAATAGGAGAAAAGCATTATGCCAAAACAATGAAGGTTAACTTTGTGTTAGTTGACCACCTGATAACAAGGTCATGTTGGGAAAACCCTTCATGATCAATTCAAATGCTGCCACATCCATCCACAATCTCATGCTTAAATCCCCTATTAAGGATGGAGTTGGAATCTTTCGAGGTGATCAGAAGATAGCTAAAAGCTATTATGCGAGCACATCTAAGAGAACCTTTTGTATTACCAATATAGATTCAAGGAATGAGAGCAAAGCAAAATCTCCAAAACCAATGGGATACCTACTATCAATACATATCCAGTTAAAGTTTTTTGAGAAGACCCTATAGATAGGTTTATTGCTGAAGCTAAAAGTGAGGAAAAATTTAACTTCTCTAAGAAAAGAGTTTGTAAATATCTTTGTCTAGACGTACAAAGACATGCCAAGGATAAACCACACCTTCATATCATATACACTGGCTATTAATCCATTCTTAGGCCAGTCAAGCAAAAAAAAAAAAAGAATCTTGAACTAAGAAAGAAATGAGGCTGTTACCGCTAAAGTCGTAAAGCTCTTGTAACAAGATTCATCAGAGAAGTCTACCACCCCAAGTGGTTGGCCAATGTTGTTATGGTTAAAAAGTCAAATTGAAATGAAGAATATGTGAAGACTTCACAAACTTAAATAAAGTATATCTAAAAGACAGTTTTCTTTGCTAAAGATTGATTAGTTAGTAATTACTATAGTTAGATGAAGATGTTCTAACCAAATAAAGAAAAAACTTCTTTTATCACTTATTAGGGAGCCTATTGCTACAAGGTCATGCCATTTTGACTTAAGAACACAAGTGCCATCTACCAAAAACTTTTCAATAGGTTATTCAAGCCTTGATTGAGAAAAGCATGGAAGTTATGTAAATAACATGATCTCTAAGTTCAAAAGAGCAAAAAGTTACATAGACAACCTTAGAGAAACCGTTAAAATCCTAAAGGAACACAACATGAAGTTGAACCTCGAAAAATGTACATTCGAGGTTGAAACAGGAGAATGCTTATGTTTTTTTATAAACTAAAGAGGATTGAAGTTAATCCGAAAAAAGTTTGAGCAATCCTCAAGATGAAGTCTTCAAGTATAGTAAAAGAGATACAGAGGCTCACAGGCCGGATAGCTGCTCTTAGCCATTTCATCTCCAATGGAATTGACAAATGCTTTGAATTTTTCTAGGCCATCAAAAGCAAGGATAAAATAAGATGGACCCCACAAAGCAAGAAAGCTTTCTAAAGCTAAATGAGTATTTAGCGCGACTGCTCCACCTTGTTGTACCAAGAATAAGGGACCAATTAATCCTATATTTAAGAGTTTCAGCTCGAGCGGTAAGCGTAATACTGGTCAAAGAAGATGAAAATACCCAAAGACTAGTATATTTAATTAGCAAGGCATTCACAAGTTTTGAGACTTGTTCTTCGCTAATAGAGAAGCTAGCCCTAGAGCTAGTCATAATTGGATGAACATTGAGGCCCTATTTCCAAGACCATATAATAATTGTCCTTACAAATCAACCTTTAAGATAGATTCTTCATAATCCAGATCTTTCTAAATGCCTTATCAAGTGGGCGATTGAACTTAATGAGTTTGACAAATAGTGTAAACCAAGAGTGGCCATTAACATATAAGCCCTTATCAATTTCATTGCAGAATGTACACATAGAGACTAGGTTAGAAAGACACTCTGTGTGAAGAATCTTTGAGCGTCTAAGCAAAAGAAGCCCCCCCACACTTCTATCTTGACACTCTTTATTGACGGGGCCTCAAATTGAAAAGGGTGTGGGGTTCACATAATTTTCACCAGTCCAGAAAGAGACGAACTCAATTATGCAGTCAGATTTAGCTTTTTAATTATCAACACTCCTCGCAAGACTAAGAGTTTCATGATCACTTCTCATCAAAAGAGTCTTTGTTAAAAGTGACTCACAGCTCATTGTTAACTAAATTAATAAATGGTACGAGGCCCAAGGAACATGCCTCAATATACTTGAAACAACAAAGAAGCAATTCTAGGAGGTCATCATTAAACATATACCAAGATAAGAAAACTGAAATGCCTTTATTTAGCACGTATAGATTTGATAGAAGAAGCTTAAATACTATGATCTGTTCTACTCGAACTCATCTCTAGACCAAGTATAGAAGTAGAAGAACATAAAGATTTTATGAAAGTTGATCCATGAACTAATTGGATGAACTCGATTTACAACTTCATAAAGAAAGAAATTCTATCATAAAGCAAGCAAAAGGCACGATAACTAAGATATTGACCAGCATATTACACTATCATTAAGTGCCTCATCTATCAAAGAGGGAACTCGTTCCCTTACTTGAGATGCCTAACATATGATAAAGCTGAATATGCACTTAATGTGATCTTTTTATATCTTAAAATTGAGTGCTAGTATACACTATCGTAAACAAGTAATAAAGGGAGAAAGAGTCAGATGTCGAACTTACAGGGATATATCTTCTTTTTAACCAAGTACTAAAATTATGTCTTTCTAGTAATTATTCAGAATAATAAAAATTTAAGAATGAATTTAGAAAATATAAAAGCAATGACACAATGTAAAGAGATTTGGAAGATAGCAATATAGAGAAAACCTAAGGTTAATATCATCCTTCAATGTTTTTCAGTGATTAATCTTCTAATATTTAAATCTCTTAGCTCTTATTATTGATCAAGACATTAATATATTCACAAATCTCTCATAAGGTCATGTAAGTATACCTTAATTTATCAAATACCTATATTTCTATGGTACTTGTAATAATTTAAGATTCATTAAGATTAAGTCTTATTGATCATACATGTCAATTATGTATATTCTTATCCTAATTCGAAACTTGTATATGCAACATTGAATATTACTCTACAATTATGCATCAAATTACCTAGGTCTAAATATAATGATTCCTCTTTCGAGTTTATCAAAATATTACCAATTCATTCACCATATATTAGCCAGATTAAGAACAAGTAATTTAAATAACAAAGAACTAAGTTTATTAAATATTAGAAAGATATAGCAATTAAGTTCACATATTGAGTTCAAGTATTAACCCTAGAAAGAAAATTTAATTCATGGCTACAAGAGAACAACGAAACAAATAATAAGAAATCATGATACAATCAACAGCAAACCTATATACATGTCGAATTACTTTTGATTGTGTTTCGAAGAAACTCTTGATGCTGAAGAACGCCTTGAATTTCTCTCTATGGATGCTTCAAGTATGCTCATATTGCTTTCTAAGACTTGTGTTGTGTTTCTTTTATGTCTTATTGAATGATCTCTAAAGGCTGGGGATGAGTGGCCTTTTATAGGGATTGATATGAGCTTAAAATCTCCAATTCTTTTCAGGTCAGGAATTGCACTGTTGCTGGGGTGTTATCTTGCTGTCACTAGAGTGCTAGGTTGAAAAGGCTGTATCGCTGAAGTGGTGAAGACATAGCGCTGGGCCGTCGTTGGAGTGGTGGCTTGCCAACACTGGGGATAAAATGCATGACTTCAACATGTCATTTTTTTTATTTTCTTATTTTTATCACTATTCTAGCACTGGGGCGATAATCCTTGTCGCGCTGGGGCGAAAACTATATATGTTATAATTTTTGCATTTTAGTCTCTATTTTTTATAATAATGCTCATAAATAATCATTTATTTTTATAAAATAATAAAATATCAAGGTAAAAGTATGTGAAAATATATGACAAATATCCCTTCATCAGTGCTCTGCAAAATAAAAGAAGGAATATATGGAAACCATTCCAGAGCGAATTCTTTAGCTCACAAACTTTTAGAATAGGGTATTATTAACCCACCATATTTAGCGATGCAAGAGAGTTGGTCAGAAAGTGAAACGCACACCAAAAGTATGTCAACGACATCCATGTACCACCAAAAACTCTAAAGACAATAGATAGTCCCTGGCCCTTTGCACGATGGGGGTTTGACCTAATTGACCTCCTACCCTGTGAAAAAGATCCGCCAAGCACATCGTCATTATAGTAGATTATTTCACTAAGTGGATAAATGCCAAACCATTATCAAACATCACGGCAAAAAGAACCTAAAAATTCGTGTGGAAAATTATAGTTTACAAATTTGGAATACCCCACACCATTTTATAGACCATGGAAAATAATTCGACAATGAGGGTTTCAAAAACTTCTATTCATAACTTTGAATCCAACAATTGTTCGCCTTACTTGCCCCTCCAAATATAAATGGATGGTTCAAATCCTCTAAAAAACTTGTTAAAAATTTATTTAAGAAGAAACTAATTAAGAAGAAAAGAGGTTATGTCTATGAGCTAACCAAGGTCCTGTGGGCTCTCTGAACTACTAGCAAAACAACAACTAGAGAAACACCCATCTTCTTAGCCTTTGGTTACAAAGTTATCATCCCATTAGAAATAAGAGTGCTTACCCACAAAATACTAAGTTTTGATAAGGAAAAGAATGAAGAACTCATACGAAAAAACCTAGACCTTATTAAACAAAAAAAGGACACAACCAAAGTTCGAATAGCTACCTATCAATCGAAGATCGCTCAATATTAAAACAAGCAAGTTCAAGCTCGAGAATTCCAAGATAAAGACCTAGTCCTGAGAAACATTTTTCCAAACATAAAGGAACCAATAGATAGAGTCTTTGTACCAAAGTAGGAAGGTCTTTACAAGGTACTCAGGAGAATACGACCAGGAACATATAAGCTTGAGCATGCTGGTGGATGAGTTGTCAGAAAATCATAGAATGTTTAACTCTTGAAAAAACAACATTATCCATAGATTTGTTATTGTACTATTAGAGCAAATCTAATAAAGTTCCCTTTTGATTTTCATAAATGCTTGCATTAGAAAAATCTATAGTCATAAAATAATTAATGTTTTCAAAAAATGAAAAGAGTTAAGCAAGAACAATGTATTAAAAAGATTATTTTTCATTCAATTATAGAAACAATTACAAGTATAAATGGGAAATAAAAAAACCAACAAGAAGGATGAGGTTAATTATCAGGAACATCTGAGATATCATTACCTTCAGAATCATCTTCAACATCCTTTGAGACATGCAAGGTATCATCTAGCCACTGAAGATCAATGTTAGGATATCACTATTCTTTTAAAAAAATTAATATTCTTTTTTAAACCCTCCATACCCCATAGGCAAATGAGTGCTCCTTAACATTAACGATTAGACCATCATCAACCTGATTCTCTAGCTTAGAAACCTTGCTCTTGATAAATGCAATGCCTTTAGCAACTTCATCCTGACAAACCTTGCTCAGAGGCACAACTCTCAACAATGGCCACCTTAATAGACATCCCCTCAACCTTTTCTTCTAAGGACTTCATTACTCTGTTCTTTTGTTGATATGGTTTCTTGGATTTAACCAGTTTATTCTCGATGTTAAAAGCCTTTATACTGTCATAAATTCCCTCGAGGATCACCTTACGACAGTAAGAAGCCATACACTACTTGAAAATAATAAAGGTGTCAAAATACATAAAAGGAAATCTTAAAATAGATAAGATAAGGATATAAGGAAAATACCTCTATCGCATTCACGAGCAATATGTGAAAGGCAATAAAAAGTTCTAAATCCTACATCTGATAAGCACGAGAAGGGCTTAGCATACTCTGCTTCTCTAAAAAGAAGAACCAAGTGCTCATATTTACTATGGAAATCAACAGAAAAATAACCCTAGTCAAGATGGAAGGATTCTATAGCTTATGGACAACATCTCATTTAACAGGCTTATTCCTCAAAAGAGTAGGACCGGTGCTCAAAGGGTTAGGTCCATTGCTCATTTTCTTTTTCTCTCGTAGTAAGAGGATTTTAGGCAATAGTTCTCTGAGCATCTGAGCCTTCACCGTAGAACTAATCTGAACCCCTTGATTGCAATCGAGAACATTCTCAGCAAGCTCTCAACTAGGAGGATACAAGGTAGGTACTCTTGACGAACTTACTTTGGGCTACTATCACCACTTTTTATATCTACAAGACAAACAAAATATCAATCCACAAGGTCGCAAACATAAGAAACAACCTACGGTTTCTTCCTAAAGGTGAACCACCTTAAGGAGGAATACCTTTATTGTTCTTCCTCATTAAAGGGACTTCCTCATCATCACTCAACTCCGTCTTAACAATCACTTTTCCTTGACCATTCAAGCCTTAGGGATCATATTGATTCAGGATAAACATAATTCCCAAAAACGAAATATGATAAGTCGTATATGTTCTTTTAGTTAAAGATCAAGGATGGCATAAAAATGCCAATGATCATCACTATTCAACAAAAAGTTCAAAAGGAAAGTCACTAGAACCATAAGAAAACCTAGGAAGACTTTACTGAAAGAGATGGAAGAACAAAGAATATTTCATCGAAAAAATTACCTGAATTAAAAAGTTGTAATAAGACAGAACTTCAGAGAAAATAACAAAGATTTGGCACTTTTCTTCAAAAACAAAGCAAAGAAAAAAGGTAGATTATGAAGAGTCTAATTGTTACCTCTAATTAAAGAATATCTTTATGCTTTTAAAGCTCAGTCGCAGATCAGATCAACGGTCCTTGAGAAATCCCACTCAAAAGTTTTTTCCTATATTAAAATGAAAAACTAGATAATAACTTTCAAAAGACCTAAAAGATTCTAAAAAGCCACATCAATAGGGTCACCTCCAAAAGACATAATTGAGAGAAAAATGGCCAAAACACAAAGAAGGGTGCATTAAATGCGAAATGAATTAATTGGAGAATTCAAGGAACTCACTACGATGAATATAATTCTCAGCACAATAAGGCCCTCGGAATCAAAGTCCTTAAGAAAAAAGAAGTACAAGGGATGCGAAAACCATCGACCGCACCATAACAAACATCTTGTTTGAGAGATATTTATTAATTATGAGTACCCTATTAAAACAGATTTTATTGTCGCCCTTAAGGCTAGTTCCCAACAATCTTTAAAACTAAAGTACAACTCCAACACTTAAACATAATCAACATGCTCAAGCAAAATAACAAAAAGTAAATTCATTTAGAATATTTGACGAACAATAAAGAAGAACTCAAGGTAAAAAGAAAAATCAAGCCACAAATATAGAAAAATGAAAAATCTTTCATTAATAATAGGGCTCATTACAAAACCCAAGAAAATAAAAAAGAAGAAAAAATTTATAAATCAAGTAGTGGCGGGAACAACATCATCAACAGTAGAGACGTATTGTAAGCTTAAGGACTAGTGGTCTCATCTTGGCCTAGATGAATAGTGGTCTCATTGCGGGGAACCTCAACCTCCTCAACAGCATTCCCTAGATTAGAGAAATGCTCATCCACCTAGGAGAGATCGAGGTCTAGATAATACCTTTTGAAGAGCACCACCAATTAGGTTAGAGCATTAGAGACCTCCTCAACCACGCATGCCTTCAAAGCCTCAAGCTTATCCTCTAGTTCCTTATTAGCCCATCGAAGAAAAACGTTTTCATCTTAAAGAATCCTTATCCGCCCTTCAAATTCTTTGGCCTCAAACTCCAAGACATGAACCTTGCTTTCAGCTATTGTAGGCTTAGTCTTGGCTACCCCTACTTTAGCAATCGTCTTTTACTCAGCATGCTGGACCTTGGAAGAATATATATTGAGATTACACTCAAAAGCCTGCATCTTCTTAATGACCTTCCTTAAGGCCTTTTGCCTTTGCAGCTTTAGCCTTTATAGCTGTCAATTTTTGAATATTAGTCATTATCCTATAAGGAGCATTGTGGTGACTAATGATAGCAATCATACCTTGTAAAAAACCAAAGGCAATCAACAGGTTAATACAGAAGGAAAAATAACTAAAAAACAAAAAAACAATTACCTTGAAAAAGTACCCAAACCCATCAACGAGAGATTGAGATGCAATGTAAATCAGTAATGGAGTAATGTGCTACTTAGGCATCACTCGCTCAACTTCTTTAATGAACAATACCATGTACTTGTACCTCCCCCTCTTCGTGAAATAGAGGTTAAAAGGATAAAGCAACCTTTGTCCATGCCTTAACCAGAGCCTCAAGACCCGCTTAAGATGTCTACAATAATGCCTCATTTACTAATCTAAGAAAGATGAGGAGAAAGAAGAGTATTCGTTCTAGATGGGGGAGGAAAAGTGTCCACGCTTATAGGCAGAGAATTACCATAAGCAAAGCTTGAAGTCTTAGCTAGCTCCTTCCCTTGAAACATTTTTTAGGCCTCAACCAGCCTCTTCTTGGTATAAGGAGAACCCATTGAGAACTCCCCTATTTGAGCCTTACTCAAGCTCTTCGTATAAAACAATTGAAAAGAAGTCGTTACTTTTTCTCCTACACAAGGCTTGGGTTAACATCAAAAAAAGATCTCTTCTTATCCTTCCCCATAGATGCAAACAAGATGAGAACAACAACCATTATCCTCTAAGATAATTAAAGAAGAATACCCATAAGTACCAAAAAGAATAATTACCTTCAGTCTAAGACTTAGAAGAGCTTGATGGGCTAGGAATGTCTTTGATTAGCTTTAAAAAAAGTTATCCTAAGAAAGCAGTTCTTCGCAGGGGTTGATAAAAGCATGAGCCACTTTAATATGATTCTTCTCCTCTTTGGAAAGGATAGGTTTCGAAGACCGAGAAGCAACTAAAAAAAATCAGTGGGTAAAATAAAGAAATAAATCTATCAAAAATAGATAAGAAAATAACCTATACTAGAAAAAAAACTTAGTGACACAATTGAGGACCATAAGGACCCTCAAAAACCTACCCCACTCTCATCTAGTAAAGAACTAAAGGTGTTTCTGCCTAACTTTTCTTGAGAAAAATCCTTTGTTGGAGCTATCTCTTTTTCTTTGTCATAAACAGTAAGGTAGTAAAAACCCTTATGTTGACTAGAATTCGCTCTAATTTGATAAAAGGTTTGAAGCTCAGAAAAATAAGAGCCCTCAAGGTTAGCCTTGCTCCACATGATATAGAGTCCCACCAGAATTCTCCAACTATTCAGATTCATATGGCATGGGCCAGATTGAAGTGGGATAATATATCTACAAAATATGATTGAAGGGGCAACCTTAACCATAACTCAAAGAACCTTACGTTTAAAGCCACATTCATATCTGATGGCACACTCGCATACTCATCCTCCTGGGGAACCTTTAGCGTAACAGAATTTGGGATCTTCAATCTCCTCTTCAATTTAGTGAGGACATCCTCACTCATACTAGAGGGATAGTAAGAAGGATAATCCAACTCAAACAGAGCATCCTAATTACTCTTAGCAACTAATTTCTTTTTCTTCTTATTCTTCTTCTTCAACCGACTAAACTATTTGAACACTCCATTATTAGATTTCTACTTAAGATTATAGAGATCAGCTGCTTTCATAACACTAATTCCTCGAACGGGACTCCCCACTTGTAAGATGGGTCTTCAACCCCTTCGAACACTCACATCTACTACATCTTAGGTAGAACTACTTCTAGCATAAAAGTTGTCCCTAAGATGATTTAAGTCATGACCAAATACATTCAGGGAATCACCAATCTCTGAGCTGGTTAGAGCATTAATTATAACTCGATTACCATATCTTAATAGGATTTAAAGGAGAGAGACGATATACAGCCTCTGAGCTTGATGTGGTATTTCTATATTAAGCTCAAGTGCATGCTATCGAAAACACATAATATAGAATGAATAGAATGTCGATCACACAGGAAATTTGTTGTATTTCTAACCAATTACTAAAATTGTATCTTCTCACTTTTATCCAAAAGATTGATTATTAAGAATTGCTTGATAAAACTTTAAACTAAAAATTACCTATGTTATCAACTATAATTAACAATCAAATTCGACCACAGATCTAACAATATATGACGAAGATCTAGGATTATAGCTATCACTTAATATAATTTTCCAAACAATGATGCCTCGATTATTATTCCCTCAATTTAATTGTTGGTCACAACACTAATCTCACCACGAGCCTCTTCCGATGGTCAAGTGATTATACCAAGATCTATTAATCTCCTATAGTCCTATGGTAATTAAATAGATCAAGATTCATTAAGCACTAGTTGTATTAACCATACATGTCATCTAGGTATATTCCTATTCTAGATCGAAACTCAGAACTGCCACTTTGTGATCATGTATCAATTTGTCTCGAGCTTAACAATTAAATTCCTTTTCCAAGTTTATTTAATCATTACCAATTCATTCAACATATAGCTAGTATATCAAAGGCATTAAGATCCAACAAATTGAACAAGAATTGAGTTCATAATAATCGTCTTTAATATATCAATCCATCATATTAAGGTCAAGGCTATAATCCTAGAAATTAAACTTAGATCAACATGATAATAACATCAAGATCAACAATAAATATAAACATGATATAAATAGATCAATTCGGATCAAACCAGTAAAGATTGAAGCAAAGGAAGTACAAGTTCAAGGATTGATCTCGAATTGACCCTCCAAAATGATATTGATTTGGAAGATCTTGTGTAATCTCTCCACCAAATATTGTTTGATTGTTGTTTTAGAGTTTGATTATCAATTAAGGATTATTTCTGGGTTAGGAAGGTGTTGGGGTTGAGAGAATTTTAGGTGTTTTCCAAAGGGGTCCGAAAAAATTACTCCAGGGGGCAAAATGTAATGTTTTTATACTTGGACACTAACGCTGGGGCGTTACACGAAGAACGCTCCGGCGTTAATCAAACACAGGGGCGCTCTGGTTAAAAAATGCGGGGGCATCTGTAGCGCTGCGGCGTTCCACTGTAAATACTGGGGCATCGCGATCTAGATCCAAACTTTTGCCCCAGCATTGATGTCATCCTCGCAGGGACGTTCTTCATTGTTGCGTGAATGCTGGAGCGTTCATTAACAGATGCAGGGGCGTTCTTTATAATTGACGAATGCCGAGGCTTTGTAAAGCTTAACGCTGGGGCGTTCAACACTAGTTTTTCATTTTTGTCATTTCGGTCCCATTTTTTAGTGGCTTTCTTTTGCCTCTAATTTGTTCCCTATATCTTCCATTAGTTTCTATTCCCATCTCAATATGATCAAAACTTGTAAAATCAACAATCAAAGTATAAATAACTCTGAATTTACTTTAAAATGAACAATTATTAAGATAAAATGGGGTCATAATATGTATCAAAATTATACTCATCAGAGCTTATAAGAACATTAGTCATAACTTGGCTACCTTATTTAGTCAAACTTTAAAATAAAAATCTCATTGAGCTGGTCAGAGCAATGTTCATAACTTAGCTACTCTGCGCGGTCAGACTCACCACCTAGAGCTATTAAGAACATTGGTCGCAATCTGACTACCTTATTTAATCAATCTCTAAACAAGGACAATAGTATTTGCTTATGTTGAGTTGAAGATAAGTCCAAACTTAACCACTCTATAAATTAAAAGAAAAATTCCCCAAATGACTTAACTTACGAAAGTCTTATAGATTTGTAGATAAGATCTAGCCTATCAAGAAAAGATCCCTAAAATTCAAATGACATCTTGAAAAGTATGGCACAAGTTCTACCGATGCATGAAAGAATCTAATCCGATTTTAATAAGACTCAAATAGCAGAATCCTTAAATGAAAGGTCTACAAGACTTTTGAATCTTAATAAGATTCCAAGTGCTAAGAGTTAAACCTACATCCCCACCCGATAAATAAGGGGGAGAAAGGATCGGGGAGAGATTTGCATTGGGAGAGACACATTGAGGCTCATATTTGAAGAGAAAGAAAAACACACAAAATTACATAATCTGTATTTTTAAAAAAGCTCTATAACACTCTCTAAAGGCCTAAATTTTTAAGATCCCCATCCTCAAGGTTGCGAGAAAATACCTTTATTGAGCCATTCACTATAAGTTTCCTTTTAAATTCTTACATATAATTTATTTTTCTAGACAATTATTAGCTTAAGTATCAGAGTGCTTATGTTAAAAATATATTCGATGCGACCTCACTTTTGTTTTTGGTTGTAGGGTTCTCATCAGGTGAATCTTTCATGACGGAAAGAGATAATTAAATTATTTTAATCTTGTCCTATCCTTGAAGTCATAGCCCAGCTTCCCAACGATCAAACAATTTAACTTGTTGATTCTTGAGTTACCAAATTTTGGGGTCAATAGTACTAAATTAGTAGAAACACTAATCATTAGAAGGGTTCTAGTACTTTGACTACTTTTAATGGCGAGAATAAGATTTCCTCTATAAAGGATTTGCTTTCAAATAATTTTAGGTGGAAACACTTTTGGTTTTGTTATTAGTGGTGAATGGGGGTGAGTGCATGAGGGATTGTTCAGCCTTCAATCATGTCCTTGAGTCATTCTAAGAGATGTCTTTATTTGTTTACATTTTTTTAGCTGTAGTGACTTTGTTTTTGTTATGTTCATGTTGAAAAAGCTTGAACGTTCGATGCTTTATACAAGGAACTTATTTCCCAAGCTAATTTAGAGGGTATCGGTCTTGTTGGTGATTTGCTTATCTCACCAACTAGTGGTAACCTTTTAGGCTCTGTAATAACTAAAGTTCCTATTTGTTCTGATTAGCTATTCTTTCTAATTGGCCAATACTCTTTTTCCTCTTTGTAGAGATAAGAGGAGAGAAAAAGCATGTTCTCTTGACGATACCTCCACCTATAGGGCTTTAGAAAGGTCAAAAAACCTTATAAAGTTACTCAACTTTGGTACAAAGGGTCAAGTAGGAGTTTTGAGAGAGGAGCTGACTCAAATCGTTGTTCTAATGATAAGAGGAATAGGCTGCTTAAGGATCCAACCTTTGCTACCCTCAATCTAACATCTCTTAACATGGTCAGACCGCCTTCTCCACCCTATCACTTTATCCAAGTAGGGGAAGTTCTACAGTAATGGCCTAGAGTGGTTCTTTGGGATTAAGATCCTAGTTGAGGCACATGCCACTACCTCTCTACTCATTTGACCTCAACTTTTTGAAGAAGGGAAAGTACAAGCACCTGATACCTTTAATGGATGAGGCAGTGTGCAGTGCCTAAGAAATGTGCTGCTCTGATATTGACATATAACACTTCCTAATCTTTTACACATGGATTGTGATGTATTTAACAAGTAACTTTTATGGATCTTGCTCTTTTCTTCATAGTCTATTTTTATTTCTAACTAGTCAGTTGCTTTTGGCAGAGGTATTCACCCTTACTTGTCACCACAACACCCTTTATAAGGCGGTGACAAATGAGTAGAGGTCAACTGCAATGGAGATTGAGGTAGCCAAAATGAAAGAGACCCTGAAGGAGCGTGAGTTTTATGACTACCCGACCAGAGTGAAGAATGTCAAGGTTAAGCTTGACGCCAAGGTCAAGGAGGATGAGGCTAAGGTGGCGGCTCTTTAGGAGGAGAATAATAACTTTTTGAAGAATGATGATGAGCTATTGGGGAAGCTCAATGCTTCAGAGACCGGTTTGCTGACAAGCTCTCTAAGGTTTTTGACAAGGTCATAGACTAGCATAAGGATCACTATGCTAAATTTGACCTCTCTTGCTTAGACGAGTTACATGCCAATCAGGTGGAAACTGAATAAGAGACCAAAGGCCTAACTTATCAAGCGATTGATGAACGTATTTTATAACTATTATTTTAATCTTCTAAACTTGATGATTACTCAAATTAAATAAGAATATATGTTTTTTAACGTCCATTAATGTTAGTTTATAAATTCCAAGTCAACAGAGTTATTTGGAGTGAAAGGTTGAGGAGAAAGTGTAAAAATATTAAAATTTCTATAGTGCCACACCATGACGCCAATAAAATAAAGGTTGCGGTGCATGAATACTAAAAATAATTAGTATTTATTGTTCAGGGGTACTGTTCACATAAATAGCCCCCCTCCTCCCCCAGGAGCTCCAGTTCGAGTAGAATCGTGGCTCTACAATGCCAAAAAATCAGTGCTCCAACATCGATCGATGAAAAAAGTCCCAATTTTGCCATAATTTTGGACTTATAAAAGGAGGGCTAAAGGTATCTTTTGAAAAAGGGAGTAGAGCACGAAATACAAAGAGAAACTAGGGTTTTTAGTGAGAGAAATACTATGGAAGCTTGGATTATGGGAGATTATTGAAGATTGAAGGCTTCTAAGGACTTCTCCAACTAGTTCCTTTTTCTCTCTATTTTATTTACATTTATTTTAAGTTTTTATTTTTAATTTGTGTTATTTGAACATGATTACTTTTTTGAACATTTGGATTAATATAATTGAGTGTTTTACTATGGATAGCTAAATTATATGTTCTATGGTTTGATGGAATTCTATTGAATGCTATGTTTTGATATTGTTATGTGATTAATGACTGTTTTGTATTTATTCATTTATGCTTTTTATGTGCTTAATGCTTCTAATTTGATTGGAAAATTGATTAGATGTTTTAAACACTTCGGTTATGTACTTGGGAGAATTTAATCCATGTGTTGAATTTAAAAAGCATAACTTTGAGTTTATTGAGTTAGGAGGCTAATAGACTTTAAGAAATCATTTAAAGGTAGCTTAATGCATGTATGTATAACAAGTTAGATAGGAATATCAACTTAGTTGTATATGTATAGGGTCTCATTCAACACTCGGGAGAGGTAATGAGATTAGACTTAAACTCTTGATTAATGAATACATAAGATTAATAATCACTAATGATAAAAAAACATAGGAATGGTAGAGTGAAATCAAGCCCCTAGAACCCATTACTATAGAACTCTTACCTCTTTAATTTACTAAATTATTTATTTTAAGTATTTTTAATTCTATAATTTAATTTAGCCTTTAGATTAGTCTAGATAATGTTAGGTTGTCAACACCGTAGTACATAGTAGCAATTTAGGATACCAATCATCGTGGGATGATACTCACTCATTATTTTATTATTTGATCACGACCCGTACACTTGTGATTTTATTCACGTGTGTATAATTTTACAAGCAGTGATCGAAGAGTTTCCTCTCTCACCCATTGATGAATATGTGCCAACGACTAAGAAGGGTCCTTGAACTGAAAATGCCCCTACTATAAATCTGCCTCCAACTATTTAGGCTTAGGCTTCATTTCCATTGCAATTTTTTTTTTATATTTTAAATTTGGCCATGTACAAACTTCTTTTATTAATGAAAGAAATTCTTCATTCCATTTACAATTATACTTCCTGATGCCTATTTGATTATGCCCTCTGCTTGATCTGTTTGCCATATTTCTTGATGTACTTTACATTTATGCTCAAGTGTTTTTTCCTAGGAATTCTTAAAAATTCTCGAGATAAATTGTCAGTCAATCAGTTTATAAATAGTAGGAATCTTTGACTTTTTAGCTCCTTTAATGCCTTATCCGAAGATTGCTTATAATGCTTGGTTAAAGAGGTTTTATAATAGGCTATATGATGTTTAATCCTCAAGTTTTAGCCTTAAACCAAGATTTGTAAGTTATCTCGAGGACCAGCTTAGGAGTTTTGACTCGGGGGATTGTAGTAATCTCATTTATTACACTCTTTAGATCATTATTAGTCACTTGGGGATGACTAAAGACCTTATCTGCTCGAGGAGGTCATATAACAGGGCCCTCAGACATCAATGTAATTCTCTTTGAATCATGTCTTTTTTTCATTTAGTCATCTTTCAAGAACAACGTATGTTCATAAGGGCATATTTGTCATATATTTTTTCATATTTTTATTTTGATATTTTAGTGTTTTATGAGAATAAATGGCTATTTATTTTGATATAGACCTGTTGCCCCAGTGCCAGAAGGATTTTCGCCCCAGCACTAGAACAGTTGTCAAAATAAGAAAATAGAAAAAATCACATGTTTAAGTCGCCGTTCATCGCCCTAGCGCCAGCTCGCCATCGCGTTAGTGATAGCTCAGTGCTCCAGATCCAAACCCTCACTGCTTCAGTGATACGGCCTTTTTCATACAGCGCACCAGCGATAACAATATAGCCCCCCAGCAGTAGTGCGATTCCTGACTTGACTAGAATTGAGATTTTCAAGCTCAAATCAATCCCTATAAAAGGTCACTCGTCCTTAGCCTTTAAAGAGCATCCAAGAATATCAAGAACATACAATACAAGTCTTAGAAAGCAATTACAGCTTAATTGAAGCAGTCATACAGAGATATTCAAGGCGTTCTTCGGCATCAAGAGTTTCTTAGGTAGTGCACTCAAGAGCAATTCGACGTTTATATCAATTTGCTATTGATTGTATCATGATTTCTTATTATTTTTACCATTGTTCTCTTATAGCCATGAACTAAATTTTCTTTCTTGGGTTAATACTTGAACTCAATATGTGCGCTTAATTGCTATATCTTTCTAATATTTAATAAACTTAGTTCTTTGTTATTCAAATTACTTGTTCTTAATGCTTCAAAATATCTGGCCAATATATGGTGAATGAATTGGTAATATTTTTTATAAACTCGATAGATGAATCATTATATTTAGACCTAGGTAATTTGATACATGATTGTAGAGTAGCATTCAATGTTGCATATGCAAGTTTCAAATTAGGATAAGAATATATTTAATTAGCATGTATGATCAATAAGACTTAATCTAAATGAATCTTAATTTCTTACAAGTACCATAGGAATATAGGTATTTCATAAATTAAGGTATACTTGCATGACCTTGGAATAGGTTTCTGAATATATTAGTGTCTTGATCCATAACAAGAACTAAGGGAGTTAAATATTAGAGGATTAATCGTTAAAAAGCATATTGAGGGATACTATTAACCCTAAGTTTTCTCTATATTGCTATCTTTCAAACATCTTTATATTGTGTCATTATTTTTATATTTTCTAAATTCATCTTTAGATTTTTATTTCTCTGAATAATTACTAGAAAGACATAATTTTAGTACTTAGTTAGAAAGTAAAAATTATCCATGTGGGTTCGACATCTGACTCTTTTGTCCCTTTATTACTTGTATACAATAGTGTATACTTGCACTCAATTTTAAGATATAGAAATATCGCATCATAGTGTATACGATAATGGATTCTAATAGTTTTCGGTTTGTTCTTGGTGGTTGAAAGGACAATTTTTACCATGATTCCATGAGGGGTCATTAGATTTATTTACAGCTCAGATTTAAATAATTAGAAAGCCTATTTTTATTGGTGAACTAAAGTTGAGCCTTGGTGTCTACCTTTTTCTTTTTCTTTTCACTTTCCTTAAAGAGAGAAAGTAATTTTATTTTTCTGGTGATCACATTTTCTAACGCTGATTATTATTTCCACCAGCGATATTTGACATTAATAAGTCGTTGTTTTTCATAACTTTGTTTTGATGGTCACTCATTTCTTTCTTGGCATATTCTTGGAATTATTTTTGGACTTTTAAGATTTTGTGAATACACACGTTTTGTGTGCCCTCTAGAATCGTGGTTCCTTCCTAATGATGATTTTATGGTTTCTTTTGTACTAATAACTCTTTGCCTTCGAATCATAGTGATTGAGTTTATTTTTAAGAGTAGGCTGATTCATTTTGCTTGTTAAGAGTTATGTCAGCTCTAGGTCAATCTGAGTTTCATAATTTTAATGGTTAGCCAAGAGTGGTTGTTAAGACTAAGTTAAGTGATTATGAGGAAGATGGGGATTCCTTTGGTTAGGAAAAATAATCAAGGAGTTCAGCCTCAGGGTGATCCTGATGAGGGGAGTATGTGTTCATCTATATATTTTCTATCCTATATTTTTTATGTTGATCTGGCCTTTATTTATTATATTGTAGCTATGCAATGTGAGGATGATAGTAGAAAACATGCTCGACATGAGTAAAACTTTGCAAAGTCTACTACTCAAGGAGCTACTATGGACCTACTAGTGGGTGGTCAAATATGACAGGTCTACTTCTACTCTTAGAGGAAACATTAAGGTCCTTAGAACATCAATTTAAAGGGCTTTCAATGGCTGAGAAGGGAAAAAGAGTGTTTTGCTACTCGGTTCCCTCTTAAGATACTCTGTCTTAGATGAGAATGCCATGTCCTCTTCAAGGATCATCCAATAAGTCCTTGATTCTACTAAAATCTGATCCCACTTTTCTAAGAGATAAGCTGATTGACTAAAAGGTTGTTCATCAGCTGGTAGTGGGACACCTTCTTGCTTCCTCCTCAAGTGACTTGCCTGCTGCATCTCAAAGTAAGTTCGAGCATTTTCTCCCACTTATTAGGAAATGGGTGAGGTCAACTTGTACTCACCAAACGCAAAATTGAGATTCCTTTATCCTCTTTTATTCGTCACTTATGAGTGTAATAGAGGTGAGTCTTTTTTTCTTTTTGTTATTTTTAAGTTGAAATCCTCTCAGTCAACTGCCTTAACTTTGATTTTCTTTCTCAGGTGGTGTATAGCATATCTCTTTGATGAAGAACTATCATTAAAGGTATCTATGAGGGTTTAAAGGCTTTTGGCCTCAGGAAGGATTTAGCCTAGGCGAGGCAATAAATTAAACTTAAGAATAAAGATGTGAGAGCTTTAAGGGAAATTTGGAGAAGATGGCCACTAAAATAGTTACAGTTAAAAGTCAAGCTTCTAAACTCGAGTTGTAAAATAAAGTAAGTCATAATGAAGCTACTGGAGGACTGGTCTTGAATGAGAGCAAAATCTTTAAGCTAACGAGACAGAATGCATGATTGGAAGAGCAAATGAAAAACATAATAGCATTGGTTGATATTCTAAAGTAGGAGTCTCAGCAATTATGGGACAAGGCACAAAAGGCCGAGGAGTAATCTGATAAGGCTGTTATGGCCGAGGAAGAGGCGTATACCTCAGGGGTCATATATGGATTTAGAAGAAGTGTTAAGTTACTGAAAGAGCATTATTCGAACATTGACCTTCAATGATTAGATGATGCTTTTGATGTGTCAAGCGAGGAGGATGGCGGTAATTCTCTTATTAAGGTCTCTTTGGCTGCACTTATTGTTGTTTGCTCAACCTTCAGCTAGCCTACATGCCCCTTCTACTACTAATGTTTGAATATTTGCATCTATTTTATTTTATTGCTTATTATAAATATTTTTTCAAATGTTTAACATATCAATGAAATCTTCAATTTTGTTTTTATCTTATGACTTCTTATACTATATTGGATGTTCATTCAAGTCTATATATTATGAGATCTGATGTGTGCCTCCTCAAGTATTATTATTAGTCTTTAGTTCACCATCTAAAATGTATATGACAGGACCCGACCTGAGACCCTCTACTATAGATCCCAGCGGCCCTGCCGGGCACCCCGACGGAAGTTCCTCCGAACCTAACTGGGTATGTTGAGAAATTTCGCGAGGCGAACCCCTTTTTAATTCTTGTTACTACTAAGAAGATCTAGTAATATACATGAAAACGACATTTTAATTTTAAAAATAAACGGACAGAGTTTCCCCTATTTTTCGGAAAATCCATATAAACTTGCAAAGAAATTTCACTTCTAATTCCAACACATCTCAATTCTACCAATTCGGACCTCCGGTCCTTTTCAAATCAAATCCAACACAACTCAATTATTTCGTTAAATCACAAAATAAGCATAATCATAAAAAGTAAAAACGATTATCATAAACTGAAAATCTCTTCTTCTTGATTCAACACATACTTACAAATATACATACCTACAACTATTATGCATAAAGTAAAGAGTGCTATTAGCACATTTACATGTACAAAAATTATCTTTGGATTCGGCCCACTACTCGACAATAGAAGAATCAGCAGCTTGTGTTCTGAGACCTGCACCTGGGAAAGGGGTTTAAAACATAAAACATAAAACGGGTGAGCTAAAGGAGCTCAGTGAGTGTAAATGAGATTTCAATTACAAGAACATTATACAAAGATAGCAATTTCTAAAGTACATGCAGAAATTATGCTTCTAAAACGGATGTAAAACTGTAAAACGGTTTCTAATATCATATGCTAATGAAATCTTACCGAGCGGGTTTTATCTACATCTTTGGAAAACTATATTCAGAATCTGTATAACATAATAATTGCTATGTGCATATAAATGCATAAATGCTATCGGTAAATCAAAAACTAGTAAAATCCTCGCTCGACCATTTTCTTTCTAAACTGTACCAATGGTAACCCTAAAGCTCTATACCCACGCAGCGACTTAACTAGCACCGTATACGTGAGTAGGTCACAGGGCACCTCAACTAGCAACACCCACAGTGACATCTCAAGACATCTCACTGGCTACGCAGCGGAATCCTACATTGCATGCATATAGCGAGATAATATCCCGTACACATAGAGCGACTCACATGACTCGACATCCCGACTTCTCGGAGTTAGTGACACACCCCCAAGACCTGCCCATGTGCATGGGATATACCGGCCGGGTCTAATACAATCATCACCACTATAATTTGAGGGTATCAATGGCCTTAAAAACGAATGCAGAAATTTTAAAACTGTTTCACAAATCGATCATGTAAAAGCATGTCTATGAATATATCAAGATCATAAATCATGTTTATGCATCGAAAGCTCATAAAACATACATATTCATTGTGCGAAAACATAATAACCGAAAAGTAAAAGAAATGGCAGATTTCCACTCACAACCGCTCCGCGCTCAATTTCGCTCCCGATTTCTGCTCCCGTTAATGCTCTCGGTTATCTTCACCTACGCGCCATAAATGACATTTAGAACCAAATCGAATACTAGAATCTCATTTAACTACTAAATGCCCTAATCGGCATACAAAGCCCGGATGTAAACTACTTCCCGATTTTAGTTACGGAGCCATAATCAAAACTAACTCACCATCCGGCGCCCTGAAAATTATTGAACACCTTATAACTTAGTTGGACATAATTGCCCTTCACCTTTTCAACATGGACAATTATGTCCCATTTTCTTCATTTTTGATTTTTCCATCAACCATATACATTCAATTCACAATATGCACCATTTACACACAACAATTTAATCAAAACACCACTCAATTCCTAACTTCCCTAAAGTGGCAGAATTTCACCCTAAGTTCCAACACATTCCTTTTCTCAATTTCTTGTTCCAATTACAACAAAATCATGCCAATTTCATTCTAAAGCCCTAATTGCAACCAATTGAAATCTCTACAACAAAATCACCAAAAAACCCTAATTCTCACCTTGTCAATTTCTTCAAATTGATGACTCCTTCAAGCTCCACACTAGAATTCAACTCAATCTAAGCCAAGAATACACATAAGAACATCAATTAAAGCATTCTTGAAATCTCACTTATCAAACTCATAAAAGATGCTTCTCTTACCTCTTTTTCTTGAATTTCCACTAATAGAGACTTCAATTGAGCTTAGGGATTGGTTTGTAACCTTATTTTGGCTTGATTACACATAAAAATTCATGAAAACAAAACTTGAAAGGTCACTGTAGCAGCCCCCCTTTCCAAGCTCGAATTTTCTCTCTTTTGTTCTAAGTGTTTGCTTTTGATTTTCTTCAAAATTCTACACACTTCCAACCTATTTATAGTCCTCCCTTAATTTACCATTTTGCCCTTCAACTTTCTCAAAATTACTAATTTGCCATTAGTTGAAAACTAATTATGTAATTAGTTCATTTGTAACTATCTAGTTGGAATAGTCCAAAGAACTAACTAGAACTTCCAACTTGACAATCCATGAGATTTTTTCTAATTGGTCCATTCTCTAATATATGGATTATGTTTCTCAACAAAGGCTTGTTCCATTCATAATCCTTAAATGGAAATTCATGTAGTAAATTAGAATTTTCTTTTCCAAGCCAATAGAGAAAAATTCTAAAAATATTCTAGGGTCGTCCGGCGCATCGATCGAGTGTGAAATTACCAAATTAGGTCTAATATCTCTCACGTGCACTATAAAGGGAATATTTCTAATAGGGTTAAAATCAAGTAACCCTACGGTGTCTTATTTGTTCTATACTGAAATCTAGGCGCCAATACTACTAGTAGGGATTGGATATTACAGTATATTGAGGAGGTTTTTATTTTTTACCTTGCTCAGGTATTGAGGACGCTTCTTCTTTACCTATTATAGAGGTTTTCGTTAATTTTGTTGTTCAAAACTCATGTGCTCGCATATTGTTCTTGAAAAACAAAAGAGATTTTATTAATGACTTTTATAATTTTAAAGAGTATAATAAGAATGACTGTGAATAATATTTCTTCAGAAGCTCGACATTTCAGGGTTTCTTGACAACCCTTCCATCTGTATGTTCGAGTTTATAAGTACTAATCAGATCCTTCTAGGCACTTTGTAAGGGCTTTCCTAGTTTTGTCCGAGAATGCCTTCGATCAGGTCCTTAGGTTTTGGTAGTATTTTTTTCTTAGAACTAGATTTCCTTTTTTGAATTATTAGGCTCAGACTTTGTTTTTGTAATGTCAGGCAATGTTTTGCTGATACGCTACTGTCCGAATATAGGTTAGTTCTATTTTCTATTCGATCAGATCCAAGTTCTCCCTTATGAGTTCTTTGCTCTTGTTATTATTAAAGCAATGCACCCGGTGGGTAGGCATTCCTACCTCTATTGGGATTATAGCCTTGCCTCCAAAGGCTAGGGTAAAGAGGACCAGTGGGTGTCTTACTAATAGTCTTTAGTGCCTGTAGTACTTCAAGCACCTGATTGAACCAAGCTCATTTATTCTTAGTTAGTTTCTTCTTCAACAGAGTTTTTATGAGCTTGTTAGAGGATTCTACTTGTCCGTTTATTTTTAAGTGAGCTGGGGAGGCAAACAATATCTTTATCTTAATTTATTTGTAGAAATCTTTAAAGCTCTCATTGTATATGTAGTAACCACTTATCTACAACCGGTAAGAATAAATATTTATATATATATAAATATATATATTTTATTTGTATGTGGGTGATACTTGATGTATGTATTGTTATTAGTAGTGTTTGTATAGATTAAGGACCTACTATTAGTATTAGATTTATTTGCAAGACTTTAGATTTATTTTAGGGACTAAATTATAATACTTTAAAAATTTTAGGGGCTAATTCATAAATACTAGAAATTAGCCTCTTAGTATAAAAATACACATTTGAGACCCTAATTTAATCATTTTGGTCGAGCCACCTCTTTTAGAGTGAGAAAAGAAATGGGAGAGAAAGAAAAGAAGAAAAAGAAAAAAAAGAAGAAAGTTGAAATTTAAACTTTAAGAGGTATATTATAACCCTTTTTTAGTTTCTTGGTAGTATTTGATTAACAGATTTTTAAAACTATGGAATAAAATAGTTTTAAAATACTTTTGGCAGGGATTTTGAAGTGAAATATTTATCATGGATTGAGATATGTGTTAAGAGTAATTCTGTGATAGTTTTATAACTTTTGAGTTAGTATATGATTTTATAAAATTCGGAGACTGAATACTGTTCGGTAAATATCTTGATCCTGTCAGGATGATAGTTTGGATGTAGTGGTGTTTATGAAATGGATTGTGTATGAATTATGATATAATATTCATACATAAGGAGGATATATGAGTTAAAAAGATATATTCTGATTTTGGAGCAATTGAACATCATTTGATGTATAAGAAAATTTTGTTAAGTGTACGTGGTCAGAATGACAAGTTTTGAGAAACCAAGTAATTAGACTAATTCGATGTGATAAGTGCAATATGTGTAATTTTGTAAGCTATTTAAAGTATTTTATGTGAATGTTGAGCCTTATGAAAGGATTAATCTCTATTGATAGGTTAAGGAGAATTAAATCTTGTACCCGAAAGTGCTAAGAGGTAAGTATATTAGACTTTTACTGAAATCACAATAAGCATAGTAATTGCTTATGTATGATTTATAAATGTACTTAGAAATATATTCATGTTATGCCAAAGTATATTTGATATGAAATGTGAAAGACATATATTTATGAATGTGAGCATTGACATTGAGCATGAACATACATGTGTTTATGAAAGTGAGCTTTCAAAATGAAATGTGTTTAATAAAGAAAGCTTTTGAAGTGAAAAATGTCCATGCGATACGTTTTGTGTTTTGAGGATGCTTGAACTCACTATTTACTTAGTAAGCACCTTATGTGATTTGTGGAGCCTTTAAGTATGGCCTTTCATTCGGGATTGGTATATGTTATGTGTTCTGTATGTAGGAAGGATCCTATTGGTAACTAAAGAAAGATTGAGTCATCACATTCGTGTGGTAGTGTATTGGTGCATGTGAGAGGACTCACCGATGATCAAGGTGAGGGTTTGGCTTTTACCTTCGAGCATGAGCATTATATGTGTGTAATTTAAAACCTCACTTGTATTATTCCTCTCATACGGTATGTCACCTATGAGTGACATTTGGCTCATTATGTGATATGTGATATGAAAGTAAGTAGTAGTTGAGTGATGGTATTCCTATTATATGTTTTGAAAAAAAGTGTAAGCTTTTACCTGACATGTGATTTGATAAGATTATGATTTTGATTTATCACAGCATATTATACACATGCATTGTGTACATATATGTATTTGTATTTTGATATATGAAAAACTAGTATGCTTACTGAGTTTCGTACTCATTATAGTTTATGGTGATTTCAGGTAAATAAGGTACATATGTTCTTAGCGGATTTGGCAAGGCTTCTGCTGTCCCTTGGGTTCCCTAAGTTGCTAGGTTGCTAAGTGTTTCATTTGTGGGCACGTAGTTTAAGATATTTGATTTATCCCTATTAAATAAATACTTATGTATTATTTTATTAGGTGTGATTGTATTTGGTTTAAGTTTCACCAAGTGTGGTTATGGGTTGATTTTAAGTAAGAATTTGCAATGAATATATTATAGCCTTCCGGTAACAAAGTTGCTACTGGTGACATAGTTGAGTGTTAATCTTTGAGAAAACTCTGCGTATCTCCGGTTTACTAATTGCCCCAGTCATAATTCAATTGTTATAATTTCGGAAAAAAAAATGAAATGAATGTTTAAATATTGTCAATAAATGTTTATGTTTATATTTTAAACATGAGACCAACCCGTAAACAAGAATTTAGGAATATACTAGAAACATTAAGATTGTATGTGTGCTAAGGATTCCTATGTTGAATTAAAGTTTGAAATTTTATATAATATTATTTATGAGTGCACATTATTGAATGAATGTAAGTTATGTCGTGTGTAAGATCTTTTGAGTTCTGGGCGTGATAGTATAATTATTTGCCATGGTCGATAATAATATTTTGTGGTACTCTAAATTTATAAATTAGATTTTTCCACATAAAGTCCCTTGCCTTTTTACTGGTAATGCATACCAAGGGCTTGGTTTCTATCCATTTGGTGAAGTAATTGATAGCGATGATGACGTACTTAGCTAAGCCTCTTTCTTAAGGTAAGGGATCGATTAAGTCGAGTTCTTATTATTTGAAGAGCCAGGAACTAGTCATCATCTTTAAATTCTCTGGCCAAGTATGAATGTTTTCACCACACTTCTGGCATACATCACACATCTTAACCAGATCTTTTGCATCTCAAAATATAGTAGGCTAGTAGTGACCCATCCTGAAAGTCTTATAAGTCGAGGCCTTGGCCTCAGAGTCATTTTCATAAATTTCCTCATGAATTTCTTAGAGCACATATTTGGCCTCATCGGGTATTAAACATCTCAAACGTGGGAGGGATTGTCCTCGCCTATAGAGAATACCATCAATAAGGGTGTAATAAGTTGACCTGTACCTTAACTATTGTGCTTTTTACTTATCCTAAGGCAACTTTTCATTCTCAATGTATTCTATAATATGATCTATCCAGCTCAGGTGTGGATTAATATGCGTGACCTTTTTTGTTATAGTTTTTTTAGTGCTAGGTTCAAAAATGAATTCGAGCGATATAAATTACGGTATGCTTCATTGGTCGAAGATATTTGTGCTAATATATCTACTTTGTGATTTTTGTTCCTTGGTATCTACTGGATTTCATTCTTTTTGAACTGCTTTATTTGCTTGTTGACTTTCTAGATATAAGGAACCATGCGATCTCCTCGTACCTCAAAACCTCTATTGACTTGGTTGACGGGTTGTGAGTCACTTTTGAAGAGGACTCTCTCGGTGAAGAGTGATTAAGTAACTCTTAATCGAGCTAGAAAGGCTTCGTACTTAGCTTCATTGTTTAAAACAGAAAATCAAACCTAACTGTATAACTGAGCTCGTCTTCCTCTAGAATGAGAAGAATAATGCCACTCCTACATCCTTTAAAGTTAGAGGTACCATCGATGAAGAGTGTTTAAGTTGAGGCATAAGATGTTTCATTAGTTTATGTATATGAAGGCTCTTTACAGAAAGCTTCTAATATATCTTCATCTCTATAAGTGTACGTTACGATGAAGTCTACTAAAGCTTGTCCCTTGATAGTCATTCTTGGTTTGAACTGAACATCAAACTTACTGAGCTTGACTGCCTACTTGATCAAATATCTAGAGAGGTTGGGCTTGTGGAGAATTTTTCTCAAGGGTTGGTTGGTAAAGATGACTATAGTGTGGGCTTGAAAGTATGACTGTAGTTTTTGTCTTGCCATGACTAGTGTCAATACAAGCTTCTCAGCAAGGGAGTAACGGGTTTTGAAACATGTAAAGGCTTTACTGGCAAAGTATACAGGTTTATGGATTTCTTCCTCTTCTTTGATTAATACTGCACTTATTGGCTATGTTAAGATTCCCAAGTAAATGATTAGTAGATCTTTAGTTTTTAGCACTACAGGATATAGTGGTTGAGCTAGGTATGCTTTTATCTTCGGAAGGTCTCATCGCACTAGAGAGTCCACCTTATTTTCTCTTTGCTCTTAATGGCCTAAAAAAATTCAAAGCACTTGTTAGTGACTTTGGAAATAAATCTAATGAGAGCAGCTATTTAGCCTATTAGCCTTTGAATTTCTTTTTACAGTGCTTATGGATTTCATCTCGAGGATAGCTTGGATTTTATTTAGATTGGCCTCAATTTCTCTCTGGCTCACCATGAATCTTAAGCATTTTCCTGATTTAACCTTGAAGGCACATTTTTTAAGGTTCAGCTTCATTTTATATTTTCTTAGGATTTTAAATGTCTTCCTCAGGTCATCCATATGGTCCCCAAATTAAACTAACATTGCGATCATATGACCATGTATACATTCATGCTCTTTTTTATTAACGATTTAAATAACTAGTTCACGAGTCTTTTGTAAGTGGAACCTATATTTTTCAATTTGAATAGTGTGACCTTGTAACATTAAGTTTCCTGATGGGTAATGAGTGATGTCTTCTTTCGGCCAGAAGAGAACATGCTTGTATCCTAATAAAGCATCCATGAAGCTAAGGAGAGCATGCTTGACTGTGAAGTCTACCAACTAATCTATCTTTGGGAGTGGAAAGCTATCTTTAGGGTAAGCATTATTTAAATTCGTGAAGTCTATGCACATTCTCTACTTTCTATTAGCTTTCTTAATCATTACCATATTAGTTAACCATTATGGGTAGTAGACTTCTCAGATGAACCCCGCTGTTAAGTGTTTCTTGACTTTTGTCGAAACAACTTCATTCTTCACTTGGTTAAAAATTCTCCTATTTTGTTTGACTAGTTTGAAAGATGAATCAACGACTAATTATGAGATGTCAAGGCAAGATTTATTCCCAACATTGCTTTGTGCGACCAGACGAAGATGTTTGATGCACTCAGTTTTTCATTTATCTTTGGCTTTAACTGGGAGCTTATCTTTACTGCTTTCTAAAGTGAACCTTGTCTAAGGGGTATTGAAAATAATTCTCCTACTGGTTTTGAGGACTTCGATTCATTCTCTTCTCTTGGGTCTACTATTGAGATATAAAAGGTTATTTTGGATAAGGTCGTATAGCAGCTTTTTGCTACCTTTTTATCTCCACTAATAACCTCTACTCTATCTGTAACAGGAAACTTTAATTTCAAATAATGGATGGACATGGCTGCATTTGAATTTCTCATGAAGGGTTTTCCCAACATAACTCATATATGGCATTTTCTATTTGACTACTACAACATTTACCATCATGGTTTTGATGTAAGGCTTCTCACCCAAAGACATGGGAAAACTAATAACCCTTAGTGACTTGATGCAAATATCCCTAAATTTGTACAATGAGGTCTGTGCTCTATCCATATTGGAGTCCCTAATCCAAGCTCTTCTAGTGTCTCCTTGAATATTTTATCCACTAAGCTTCTTATGTCAATGAGTACTCAGTTTACCTTTATTCCAACTATCTTTATAGTTATAACAAATGTGTCATCGTGCGATTAATTAATTCTTCACCTATCCAACTTGGTAAATATGATGTAGACCATTTAGACCTATTACTTTTTAATGGCTAGGGTGTTACACATTACTTGATTTCCTACTAATGAGTACTGAGAATAGTGTTTTCTCTGTCTATTTGAATCTCTAGCTAGTATAAGGCCTCTTGAGATTATTATGGTTATTTCCTATTGAGGAGAGTTCATGGCTTCTAAATTCTCATTAGACTGAGATTTTTCTTTCAGCCCTAAATTCTTTGAAGTACCCATTCCTTATTAGTCGATCCACCTAGTATTTCAAAGCTAAGCACTTGCTTGTAATGTGGTTGTGATTTTAGTGATATCCACACCTTATATCTTTGTTTATTGTTTGAGCAGGATTGTGAAGGCTCTTGGCTCCTCAAGTAGTCATTTTCCTTTGTGTGGCTTTGAAAACTATTGCCAATGGAAAGGTTAGAAGAATGCATTTTTCTTTTTAAAATCTCGTTTACTTTAAGGGGGACCTCTTTATCTGGTCCCCTTATTCCCTTTTTAAGATTAATCATTCCGATGATATTTCGACACCCTTGGCAGTGTTATTTCTCTTCATCCTCGAACCATCTTCCTCTTGAGAGACTTCCTAGGTTCAGGACCTCGCATTTTTCCCTGGGTATCTATTGTAGCTAACCTCTTTGTTGTTTCATATTCTTCTTCAATCTTTATGTATCAAAGAGCATACTCGTAGGGTACTGGATAAGTTATAGTCAAATTCTCGGATAGGTAGTACCAAAATCGACTCAGCTTTAATCTTACCTTAAGGGCTTTTAGGGTGACCAGCAAATCAAATTCCTTAAGCTAAATTACTTCCTAGTGAAACCATCATATTATGCTTCTTCGACTTTCAGACTGACCTTGCTTGAGTTATCGCAACTATTATGGATCCTTAGCCTTTTTTTAGGTTCTCCAGAAGTGCTAAACGAACCTTTCGGTCAGTTCGCTATATAAGTAGATGTTTCTCTATCTCAGGCTTCAGTATTAAAGGAGGACTTGCCTATCTAGGTTCATGTAGAATAATCGACATATTTATTTCTACCTAAGCTTGGGAATTGACAACAGAACGATTATCTAGTCTACATAGTAATGGGGTTTGACATGCCCTTGTAACTTAGTAAACTTAATAGTTTAAAGCATATTGGTAATTTTATATCGTTAAGCTCATTAGTAAAAAGGGACTTTCTTTCCTATCCGGTTGCCCTTGGAAAGGGGTAGTTCCTACCTTCTACCTCTCTCATTAACTTTTTTTTCCAGGGAATCTCTAGACTTAGGTGCTGAGTTATATTTCTCATCGCATTCCCTGATCTTGTTCAATATTCTCCTTACATCTTCCTTGATTCTACTGCCTTCTATATGTCTATTTAGTATTTCTCTCGCATCCTCTTTAATTCTTCTAACTTTTCTACACATATTCAATATTTCTTTGGCGTCTCGTACGTCTCTATTTTCCCTTCTGAGTTCGCCCAGTATCCTATAGGCATCATTTTTACCCAAATTACCCTTATCCGTGCCAATACCCTGACTATGTCTCAAAGTATTTGAATAGTCAACCTCTGATCGAATGAGAGCACAGGGCTTCTAGGTTCTTGCATTTCTCCAGTACTTTTACCATCAAGCCTTTTAATTCATCCTTATCCTGTCATGATCTTCTCAATTATTCTTCCAGTACTTTTCGCCAAGCTGATGATTCCCCACTTTGGCATGGTACATTGTTATTTCAAACTTCTATAGATCGTTCTTGATTTAGTGATCCAAAGTTCCCATCAATTTATAGATTCTGCCCGCTATTCCAAGTGGCCATAGAGCAGGTAACCTTAGTCTTTGAATGCACATTTCTCATAATTTTTGTACTTGTATTTAATAGATTTTTGTTTATGCCCTACAGATGGTGCCTGATTGTTGACCTAAAAATTTCGTCAACCCTTAGATCAACGAGTTGAATTTCTTTCCCTTGGCATCAACAACCGAACTTTGAAAGAAACTAGGCTAGATTAGTTTACTCCAAGGGTACTGGACTTGTTGAGAATTCTGCAACCAAGGAAAGGATTAAGCTACGCTGAAATTTTTTTCTGGCGATGACAATCCAATACTTAAGTTAGTGATAATTAGAGAAAGGTAAAAAGAATAGAAAGACATGAAAGAGTAGACAAAAATAAATATATTATTTTTTAGAGCAGAGGAAATTTAAAAGTCGCCAACGAATTTTGGAGTTTAGTTTTAATAATGCTTAATACTTCCTCTCGCTCAGTAATTTAGGCCCTATTTATAAGGTTTTAAAGTGAGTTCAATATGTGGCCATAGAATCCTATTAGGATTGGAAAACATCAAGACTTTTTCTTTTTAAATTCTTATATTATAGTTTTTTTTCAAATAAAGTAAGCCATTTCTTATTTGTATAAGATTTATATCGAGATTAATGGAATCATATTTATAGAAGATATATCGAATCCGTAATTTTTGATGATAAGTTTATTTTAAAATGTTCATGCACGATCAAGACGGTCGTTAAATTGAAGAAGATATTCAATGACTGAGAATAATTTTAACAAAATGAAGGCTACAAACTAGTTCAAGAACATCCATGTATGTAGCCTTGTAGCCTCTAAATCTGCGCTCACAAATTTAGTTTTATAAATTATATTAAATAAATTAGAGTTTGTAGTGAGTGGGCCTGTAAGCCAATGTCTAGAGGAAAAAAATATCTATGAATTGAAAATATATTTTTAAATATTGCATAATTTATATATAATTGCTAAATAGAAAGGTTTAACTAACAACGTAATTGTTGCATTACTGGTCAACTAACTTTTTGCTGCTTCCAATGTCATGTTCTCCTGAGTTTGACTCTAATGTTTTAGGTGAGGCATTGTTAATTCATTTCAGTGCAATCAAGCAAGAAAATATATGTTTTGGGTTAGGTTGATAATTATAATTTTTTAATAATTTAAATACCTTCTCTCAAAATTAAACGTAAAAAAGTATCAAATGGAACGTTTGATCATGACTCATGAGGGTGATTTCATATTTACATAATTATTCAAACGAGAGTTAAATAAACGAAAAATTTTAATCCTTCTAATAAGGGGGAAAAAAAAGAGGGGGCGGGGGGGGCTAATAAGATTCGGCTTTATAGCAAGGGTAAGCTGGCTAGCTGGCTGTCTTATACAACTTTAATATTCTAGAATTCGACATTAAAAAGAAAAAGGAATGAAAGTTCAACAAGAATGCTTTTGTATTAAATTAAGAGGAAATTGAATAGATAAATAAAAGGATTAATTGTAGGTTTATAGGCTGGCAAAATTTGTCTTGGCATTAGACGACTGTGATTGTCTGCGCAAATAAACAAGAAAAAACGAAATAAGAGAGGTGACGTTGAATTGAAAAGCATGACCCAAATAATCCAATCAGAGGAGGATTTTATTATGCAATTAGAAAAATGGGGACTGGGGAGTGGTTAGCCCAAAAGGTAGTTTGCCTAATCAAATACAATTATAGCCCCACTTGCATATAACAACAAGGAGCATAAAATAATTGAAAGGCAAGAAAATTTTATTATTATTCTTTTTAAAGTGGTCATAATCACTTCCATTTTCATATTCCCTCTCCATCCCAATCCCATCATTTGCAACAATTGCTGCCATGTGAAGTACATTAAGATTTTGATACTTAAAAAAAAGAAGATTATCTAACCAACTTATCTTAGCTACTTTTTTATTTGATATAATCCTTGACATCTCCCAATTATCAGTAACAAATTAAGAATTTCTTTTCTTTTTCTTAAAAAAATATTTTATTGAAGTGCAATCATTTTTCTTTTTAAAAAAAAAATTGTCAAATCATTTAATGATAAAAGATGAATGTAAGAAGAGTGACGTACATTAAATCGTTTTGGATAGGAGGTAAATTTGAAGGTGCATGCGAAATCATAACGCATGTGGAATGTATTGTGGTCCTTGCTGTTAAGGATCGTATGTATGTATGATACTTGGAATAGGATAAGACTTTGCCTGAAAGGAGATGAAACAATACACGTCTCATGTCTTTTTCTTTTTTAACGTCCTTTCATTTTCTTGCAAATCAACAAAGACAATGGAGAGTGGGGGGGATATATAAGAAGTCAAGGACCACAACCAAGAAAAAGAGAAAGGAAAAAGGGTCGGTTGATGTTAGCTTCTCTCCTTTTTCCTAAATAGAAGGTAAAAGCCAGACCTACCCATTTGCATTTCTCTGCTATTTTGCATATGTCATGAGTTTGCATGAATCAAATCAAGGTTCAAGTTTGCATTCAATACTATCGGTTTAAACATTTTACGTTATCGTTTTGTATCTCATGTTATCAGTTTTGACATTTTCTATGAAATCAATGCCACCAATGTTGTGGAAAATTTGCTTCTAAAAGCGTAGCTATCCATGGACAAAGGACAATACATTTCATTTCAGGAGTTAACAGGTGATGTATGTGTGGTAATTGTAATGGTGGTATCTACCACATTTTAGGGGCCAAGATTAAAGGACCTGGCCACATATGCTATTACTAGAGCCCAATATGAGAGGCTTGAATGGGCCAAATAATTGGGGCTCCATTGATATCGTAATGAGACCTCATCTATGGGCTATGCCCACCAGCCTAAGGCATTCATTACTACTACTTAACGTGTTACTTGTCCCACCATGCATAATGGACCGTTGGCTAAAGCCTTTTAAATCCATCAGATATCAAGTTTACGCTATCAAATTTGGATCTCATATCGATTTCAACTCATCTCAATTTTAACCTTTTTTTTTTTTAACATGTAAATATTATCATTATTATTAGAGTAAGCCTATTTGAACACATAAAATACTCTTCAAATCCACTTTTTATATTTTTGTATTATTATGAATAAATTATAATTAAATTAAAGAGTTTTATTTTGTAAATCCATGTATAAACCTATCTCTAGACATATTCAACTTATCATCATATATTTTAAATCTTAATTAATTAATTAATTTATTGAATTTTTTTTTTTTTTTGCAGTATCAAATATTTTGACATCATAATATAAACTCTCATTATATAATACTTTTTGTTTGGGTCCAAAATTGGTCATACCCCCAAGCATTTAAGAATTTGTTGAAGTAGAGGTTGGTCTGAACTTGTTAAACTGGTTGGCCTATGGCAAAAGATGGATTTGGGCTGGTTAATAAGTGGTGGAGAATAAGTGTTGACCTGATAGCAAACGAGAGTAATGCTAAGCTTCTTAGACATGCCGAGCATAGAAAATACTTGGTTAGAGGTAAGCCTTTGCCATTTGTCATTCAAGTTAGGCTATGACTTTAGTGATCAAGATTTTTCCTAAGACTTTTTCCCTAGAGAAGAGTTTAAAAAGAAGAGAAAAGATATTTTCTTGCTTGCCCAAAGTTACCTGCCCTTTTTGTATTTGTAATTTTAAGGTTATACTTTGAGCGCTATAGAGAAAGATGGCTTAGAGAATGCCCATTGGGATAACATGTGGTGATAAACAATTTTAAGGATGTACTTAGCCCATTAATCTAGCTCTTACTTGGGTTGAGTTATTCTTTAAAATTGGGAGCCTGAGTAGCCATATGGTTTATTAGGAACGGCTTACATGTCCTTCGAAAAATACCCCCACCTAACAATAACCTTTATAATTTCTGTGATTGAGGTGATAAGGTAGTAAAAAATCCATTTTATAAGGGCATTTTTGAATTTTTCTTACTTAACTCCCATGCTTTCCCCTCTCTCTCTCTCTCTCTCTATGGAAAAATTCTCATTCTTTCAATTTTTCAATTGTGTTTGACTAAAGGCATTTTTGACATGTGTAAGGTTGACGGTGCCAGTGATCCATTTTAGCCTCTTTCATGCATTTAGTAGGCTTTTGACAATGGTGCCCCATGTTATTAAAAGGCACACACTACTCTACTAGGCATTTGACATATGGCGACTTCCAAAGGGTACGATCAAGGCCAATAGCTAGGATTGTTTTGCCTTTTTTTCTTCTTAATTGCCATACTTCACCCTTTAGTGTCATTATTTATGTTATTAAAGCAGAGAGAGACTCAAAAGCCTCTGCTTTACCATTCATCTTCCATCTCCTTGAGACTTTCTTTTGTATTAAATCGTATTTTTCACTCAATGTCAGTGTATCACCAAGTATAGACAGCCTTCTAACTCAATCTCATTGCTTTACTTACTTACTTAGACCATCGTCTGACTGGTGTTATTTCTATCTCAAGGTCTCTCTAATCCATGTCTTAGAATTATTGAAATCGATCTCCTTTTAGCTGCTACACTAAGGATATTCAGGAGGTGAGAATCTTTTTTTCCCTTTTTTTATGATGCCTTTATTTTTGTCCTACTCAATTCCATATATGTGTAGGAGGTTGTGATTGACCATTGATGGTGAAATTGGGTAAGTCATCTTTGTGAAAGGGTTGAGAACTAATATAGACCATGGGTTCATAGGATGGATAGGATTGAAAGAGCTTAGATTAAGGACATCTCTAGTAGTAGTGACGAGCCTTTGGGCTCAATAGATCTCAGTAATAGTAGTGACCCAATGGAGGTTAATGAAGTAAGAGGGAAATTAGAGGATTCTAGCTTTAGTGTCGAGAAAGGAAGAGGTATCATCTCCCATGAAAAAAACCTCCTTCTAAGTCGACTTCTCATTCTTCCAAGAAAATAGGGAAGAATCCCATTGAGAGAATTGCTCCTCCCACTCTTATAAGGCATTTCCTTAGAGGCTCAAGTGTTGGGTGCTGTTTTTCAATTCAAAATCATATTGGTTGCGTGTATGCATGTACGTGTATCCATTGTTCATAAATATATATACATGCATCTCAAACATAATATATGCAGCGAAAGCTAAAAATCTAAATTTTCAAAATAATGAACACTATAAAATTTATATTTTATTATATTAATAAAATTAAATAGATATTAATCACATTAATACAAAAATTGAAAAAAATCATATCGCAAGCCTTTAGAACGATTTAAGCTTTTAGAACGATTTAAGCTAAAGTATTGCCCGAATGAACCCGTTGGCAATTCTAAGACTTAACGGGGTAGGTTTGAGTCGTTAAAATAATAACTTTAATTCCAACACTAGTTTAACATTTAAACCCTGAGATTAGCTCTTAATCTCCAGTTTAACACTGATAGCTATTTGCTTTACCCTTAATTAACACTTGATTAATAAAATAAAAGGTTTGTATTATTTTAATGGCCTAACCTTTATTAAAGAAGAAGATGATTAGTGAAGTGCAACAATTAAACTTAACTAACAAAGAAACAAATTTCTCTTATTTTCCTCTCACAATGGTCGTCTATGCATATATAAAACAACTACTTTTTGTTTCATTTCTCTTATTTATAAGCTTTCATTATTTAACTATTAAATACCAAAGCCTATCCATTAAAAATAATTTATAATTTGTTTTTAATCTAACTAATGAGTTAAAAATTAACTCTAGTTAGATTAGCAAATTTCTTAACCTTTAAATAATTACAAATATCTAAATTAATCTAACCCTAGTTAACAATTAACTTAGATTAAGTTAAATATTATTTAACACTTAAATAATATAAATATCTTTTAACTTAACTACAACATTTAACCATAGTTAAGTTAAATATTTATTTAACTATTAAATAAATAAATATCTTGATTATTTAATAATTAAATAATTAATTAAGTGAAATTACCCTTAAACCCTTACTTGGTTACCAAGTTAACCTAAAGTGGGTCCCACCTAACAACACACTTGAGTAAACTTAACCAATGGCTCATTATGCGCTATATATCAACATTTAATTGGTCAACAAAAATTGTTAATTAATTATTATACTTAACATTTAAATATTGACACGCGCACATTCTAAGGGTTCCTGAAACAAATATTCAATTTTATTAGAATTTATTAAACAATTCAATTCAGTACGCTGCCCAGTGCACAATAACTACACTTCATAGTGCGGGACTCCCTAGGTCCACACTCGATTTGCCAAATGGAACTATTCTATGAGTCCGTGATCAATGCCTTACACACACGTCACAAATATTACAAATCAGTGCGTTAGATCATACAAGTTGAGGTTATAACGCATACATATAATCCTTCTGTCACTTATATCATAGAAGAGCTGGGATATAGATCAGCACCGTTAAATCTTTATATGCTCATTCGTAAACTTATTACCAGATTTGTATTTCAAAAAGTAATATTCGCAAACTCCTTTGCGATATTATTTAACCCTACAAAAAACTCTTTTTTTAGGTTTCTGCTTTTAGCTAAAAGACTTCCTAAAATATAATTCTTGGAGCATCGAGATATACATCTCTCTTATGCGAGCTGACAGATTCTATATCTGTGAACATCGGACTCCATAAGTATTGGACCATTTTTAGTAACATGTAGTGGTTAAACCATGAAAGATCTTTGACATCTATAAAACCAAAGTATGGTGGATCACTCACAAGCTGACTAAAGCGCTTAGGTCAAAGGACTACGAATACTACTAAACTTGAGATGACTCACCATTAATGGCTTCATAGGATATCTATTGGCATCCTTATGAGTCTATTCAATATTCAGTCCTCACTGAATACTTGTATGCCTATACAAACTCTAAACTTATAGTCAGCTAAAGAAAATCACTTGTACCTTATAAATATAGACATACACTAATTTATAAAAAAAAGATCCACTAACAGACCCGTATTCATAAAAATAGATCAAGAACATAGTGTTTAAGAACATATTTGTATAATGACATTTTTTAGCACCTATTGCAACTCTTTACAACTATGTCACTACTAGTACACTCTCAAGTTTTTATCCTATTTCAGACAAAGATCTAACTCCTTAGATCTAGCTAACTCTTATAACTTACTAATTCTTAACAGTGCTAACTCTCAGCATTCATAACTCTAAGCTCTGCTAACTCTTAGCACTGGTTTAAACTCTTTTAGACAAGATTTGAGCTTCTTCAAATCATACAATATCTGTAATGTTACAAGCATTGAACTGTATATATTTACTATTAATGATTTATATTCAAAATATTTATAGTATAAATATTAAAATTAATATTCATACAATATTAGAATGACACATAAGCACTAACTTCAACATCAAGACCTTGACTTCCGCTATAGAGGCTAAGCCTCAAAATCCATTAAAGGCCCAAGTCTCATTGCCCATTTACTTTGGGATCACGAAATATGAAAATTCCCTACCTCTGAGTATATTAGTCTACTCCTTCTTCGGTCACTCTTAGGATTCCTAAGCGTAGAAAGTCCCACACTTCTTTCGAAGAGAGAGAGATAGTGATTTATGAGGAATTTATCTTCCTTTGTCCTCACTTCCTTTGCAGCCTTTCTTTAGGGAGTGGCTTGCGTCTTTAAACATCATTATTGCTCAGTTATCCCTAACCATCTAGAGGTCAGTAATTAGCTGTCAAGTATTATAAAGGAAGGCCTTTGAGGTAGAATTTACTGTGAAAGACTTTAAGTGGTTGTTTCACTTGATGAAAAATAGCCTCACTAAAGGAATATATTATCAAGCTCTAGGATAAGGATACTAACCCCGTTAGTAAGTATCATTCCTGTGTGCACTAGAAGACTAGGTGGCTATATCTTGGCGAAGACTAGGGGGCCACGATCAGAGTGAGTCATACTCTGAAGAGGATTTAATCTCAATTCAACCCCAAAGGTATATGCTTATAACCCTTATCATTTTTTTTTGTTTAGGCTATGTTGCTTTTCTGGACTATCAAGCTTCTAGAGTTTGATCACTTTTAGATGCACCCCGTAATATATAAGGCTTAACTATCTTTTTTGCGTTTTAGTGCAAAACTGGGGTAAGGATTACAAATTAGTCATTTCCATTCTAGAGATTGTTGACAAAACTACCAAACCCTTTATTAACTCTATAGATGATGGTTCTAAAGTATTAGATAAGCGCTACTTGAAAGAGGTGAGCTCATTAGTCCGCTGACCTCTAGAATCTCTAACTAAAGTAAGGTAGTTCGAGTTTAATATTTTTACTTTTAGTTTGATGTGTGGCTACCTAAGATGCATATATTTTTAAGTAGAGTTTTCATTGAGTTGACGATATAAACTATCATAGAAACAACTTCTACCCTGCTTCCTCCACTTACTATGAATCTATTAAGAAGTTAGAAAATGAAGACTAAATACAAGACTTTATTAAAGACCACCATAGTTTCTCTCAAGCCCTTAATGTTGGGGACTCAAGAAGAGGAAACTCTGTTACTTTCTCTACTTTAAAGAAAAAATGAGTAGCCCTTTCTAGAGTGAAGAAGAGGAAAGCTTATCAAGCTAGCTAAGTCTTTATTGCTTCCCTGCATTTAGATGACTGATAAAGGTTAATTAGGTCTAATATTTTCATCTTCTAAACTTAATATTTATTTGTTTAAATTAAGATTATTTAGTTTTTTATGTGCTTTATTGTTATTTTATAAGTTTAAAGTCAATGGAGTAAATAGGGATGAAAATCTGTAGAAAAAAAAAAGCAAAAAAATCAAATTACTACAGTACCATACTACAGTAGATTGCAACAATGCCCAACACTAGAGCGCCCAGAATCCAGTGCCGCAGCACTAAATGAACAATACACGTAAACAGTAATTCTAATATGATTTATATTTGATATTTTATCCTAATTTAAAGACATAAACCTATAAATAAAATGCCAAAAGCCCTAATTCAAAAAATAAAAGTAGAGAGGAAAAAATTTAGATAAAGAATTCATAATACAAAATCAAATATCAAAGCCAAGAAATTAAGATTCAAGATCAAGATTCAAACTTTAAGTCAAGATTGAGAGAAAGGCAACCCAAGACGTCTTCTTGATTAGTTTTTCTTCTATTTTCTTGTTATTATGTTCTTGTTCTTACTGTTATTCATGAATTAGTTTGATACCCTTAGTTTTATGATGAGCTAAGTTTTTACCCAGCGCCCAGAATCTAGAGCCATGGCGTTACGTGAACAGTAACTCATGAGCTGATTTTGTATTTGATGTTTTACTTTAATTTGAAGATATAAACCTATAAATAGAAGGCTAAAAGCCCTAATTCAAGAGAATAGAGAGGCAAAACTTAGGGAAATGATTCAATACAAAAAATCAAAAATCAAAGTCAAGAAATTAAGATTCAAGCTTCAAGTCAAGATTGAGAAAGAAACAACCCAAGACGTCTTCTTGATTAGTTTTTCTTCTCTTTTCTTTTTATTATATTCTTGTTCTTGCTATTATTCATGAATTAGTTTGATGCTCTTGGTTTTGTGATGAGCTAAACTTATTATTTTAGGGTTAGACTATATGAACCTAATATGTAGTTGAATTTGGTTAATTATTAGTTTATGAACTTAATTATTATAATTAATTTATTCTATCTTGTTTTTAATATTTTCATTATATCTGGCCAATATTATGAATGTTCGAGGAACCATGATAAACTTGACAAAAGAATTTATTGTTGTGTGATATGGTGTGTGATGTGTATAATTTCAAAAAATTAAATACGCAACGGAAGTATTCATACATATTAAACAATATGTAACATATTCAAGCATGTTTGATCATTCATGTACATATATATATCTCATATATATATTTCATGCATGATATAAAATGAATAACAAATTAACAACCTACCCGGATATGAAGGTAGCTTTACAAATCTTCAAGAACTCCAAGTTTCAATTTGTTGAGCTCACCTTGAAGTGTTCCCTTGCACAATTCTAGTTCACAACTAAATCCGGTGGGATTGTGAAGCTAGAATGGCAGCCTTGAATTTCCAGCAAATGATTGTTTTAACACTTAAAACAATTTGTCCTTATGATTACTACCAAGAGATGAGAAGAATTGGGTGTTTTCTATAGTTCTTTACAACTCTATATGTTGTAGCTTGGTAAGCCTTTGCATTTTCTCTCAACACTTTGAGAAAAACACTTAGGAAAAGCTCTCAATTCTCTCTCTTTTCTCCTAGCACAAATTTCACTCTCTCTTGCACACATTGAACTCTTTCAATTCTTTCTTAAGTGCAAAGAATGATTTATCTTAGTGCTCCACCACCACTTAACCATGTTTGCCATTACAAACATTAATCTATCATATTTTTCACTCACCAATTTGATTCAACCAATTGAATCAATTTCTAGAGAGTAAATGGCATTTAATCAATGTTAAGTGGTTTTACCACTTCCTTAGTGCATCATTTAAGAATTACAAAGTGGTAAACTTTCCTTATTATTAATAACAAGTGCATTCTCCATTAGTAAATGGTGTTTGCCACTTATTCCAATTAATAATAATAATTTGATTAATATATAAAATATTAATAATTCAAAACTATTTTGATTATTTACATTTACCATATATGTATTTACCAAGCAAGGTAAATAGGTAAATACATGGTAAATAATTTATGGAGCAAGATTATGTCACTTGTCAATTTCTTATTGGTTAACAACTCTTGTAAACCAATAATGTGTTTTATCTTCAATTATTGACAAGTGAATAATAAAAGGAACTTAGAAACATTTTTCATTTTGCTGAAAATTGTTGGATTAATTATTGAATCCAATTCGCCGCCCTAGTGCACAACGAGTACACTTCATATTGTGAGACTCTCTAGGTCCATGCCCGATTTATCATATGAAACTATTTCACACGTCCGTGAACAATGTCCCACACACATGTTACAGATATTACAAAACGGCGCATTAGACCATACAAGTTGAGGTTATAACATATTCGTATAATCCTTCCATCATAAATATCCTAGAAGAGCGGAGATATAGATCAACACCGTCAAGTCTCCATATGCTCAACCATAAACTTATCTCTAGATTTGTATTTCAATAAATAATATCCGTAAACACTTTCACGATATTATTTTCCCAAGAAATTCTTGGATGTCTGCTTATGGCCATAAGACTTTCTGAAATACAATCTTAGAGTTACATGATATTTTACTCACCCAATTGAGTTGATGGATCCCATATCTGTACACACCGGACTCCGTGAGCATCGGACCATACCCAGCGACACCCAGCGGTCAGACCATGAAAGGTATCTGACATGTGTGGAACCAAAGTATGATGGATCACTCACAAGTCCACCGTGGCACTCAGGTCTAAGGACCACGAATACTACTCAACTCAAAAGATCCTCCATTGACGACTTTATGGGATGTCTATTGGAGATCTTTGTGAGTCTGTTCAATATTCAGTCCTTACTGAATACTTGTATCTCTATACGAGTTTCCACTAAACTCATGGTCTGCTAAGATTAACCATCTGGACTATCTAGATATAGACATACACTGATCTATATATATTAAGATCTTCACTAGCAGACCCGCATTAGTGAAGGTAGATCAGGAACATGAAATTTAAGAACATATTTGCATAACAACATTTCTTAGCACCATTTGCAACCCATTGCAACTATGTCATTATTAATATATTCTTAGGTCTTTTTCCCATTTCAGACAAGGCTCTAACTCTTTAGATTTTACTAACTCTTAGTTCTGATCTAAACTCCTTTAGATCAGATCTGAACTCGTTCAGATCATACAATGTCTAAAACGTTACAAGCATCTTACCATATTTATAAATAAAATAATTAGTGATTTATTGAAATCATAAATGTATAAACATAAAGCAAATATTTATACATAAAAGGGATGGCACGTAAGCACAAATCCCAACATTTATGTGTTTAGCCTAGGATAATTTGATACATAATGATAGGATAACAACTATGAGTTTTATTTAGGAAAGATATAAACCTATGTGGCATATATGGTATTATTTAAATTTGATCTTAATAAATTACATTCTAATTTGATTACCACAGATATATAGGTGATTGTTAGAATGCTTAATATTGTCACTTGACCATCGATAAAGACTTGTGATGAGATTATTGTTTAAGCCAACAATTTACATTAAGGGATGAAGAACTAAATGGTTAATGAATCCAATGAAATACTAAGGGATGAGTTTATACCCTAAATTATTTTCCTTTGGTAAATTTATTTTTTTGTTTGTTTACTATTTAGGTTTAGTTTAATTTGATAGAATTAGGTTAATTAATTGAATTTCATATTTTAGTTTTTTGAATTAAAGTTAAGTAGATATAACTTCAGTACTTGATTGTTAGAAATAGATTGTACAATCGCTGTGAGAATGATATCTGGACTTAAAATCCTATATTACTTGATACGATAGCTTGCGCTTGTGCTTCACTAGTATAGCATCAATCAATAACCTCAACCCTGAGTTCAAAGATAAAGATAGGCATTTGTTGAATTTCATGCACTGCACCCATAAGAGTCTCTAATCTAAGTTGGCCAACTCAATCTTTGAGCAAGACTCATAGAATGTCCTATACATGGCTTTGGACCTTGTTCATGAAGTTCTCTTTAGGAATTTATTATTTTGTGTATTTCTCTTCCATTGCTACTAATTGTTGATTCTATGCCTTGATTTATGTCCATTTCTTTATAGGCTGCCTACATCCTAAGAGAATACAATGAGAGATTGGAAAAGGCATTAAGGGCCATAAAGGATTTGGAGGTTTATTAAATTGCATCCAGGCAAAGCGAAGAGACCTTGAAAACTATGGGCAATAAATATAAGTATAAGTGTGGCTCATTGGCAAATGAGCTTGCCACCATTCAAGAGGGGCTATTACGGGAGGTTAAAGAGAAGAGAGTACTCTCTCAGAAGAATAAACAGTTGACTAAAACCATATCTATGCTACACAATGTAGTTGATCTTCTAAAGAAGAAACTCTATGAGTCCGTCCAAAAAGCCCTAACCATGCTCATTGCAACGTAATTGAACTTACCCAAGCCTGATTTTAACTTTCTTGAACTAGGCTGATCAGTTGTACCCACTTCTGCTACTAAAAAAGAGGATAATGCTGTTAAGCCTCCACTAGCAATGCCACCCCGAGTGAACCTGACACTGCATAAGGACAGACTATTCTCTAATAAATGCTTTAATGTACTAGACTACTCGTGGATCCAAAGGAAACAATGGTGATGGTGATAGGGATAGAGGTGAGAACCAACCTTTTTATGTGACTCCTCTAAATGTGATGTAATGAACCCCTAGCTCTCCTCTGCCATTTGTTGACTTCATTTCCCTTTACTTATATCTATTATAGGTTTATTTTATGTTCGATGGATGACTGTATTAACTCTAAACTTATGTTGATTTTTTAGTATTCTTGGGCCATTGTGGCTCTTTTTTTCTTTTCTTTAAAATTATTTGTAGGGCGAACTCAACAAAGGTAATGGTGCTAAGTAGCGTTCTTGGCTTTAGATGGATATATATATATATATTTAGTGGGACTACAACTTCTTTTTGTGATTTAATAGGCTAACGGGTGTCTTTGTGGGATTTAGCTGATTGTTTATCTAATAATTGTTTGGTATAATCTCAGTGGTCATAAACATATAGCTACTTTTTTAACATGCATGATTTCTTCTTTAAATTCAAAACTAGCATTACATAGGGTATAGGTCTAAGAAACTCCTTTTGTGGTAACTTACGATGCCAAAGTTTAGAGAGTTAATCACCTTATACAAGGACTTAAAGAGAAAGGTTGTTGCGATGCCGAAGTTTAGAGAGTTAATCACCTTATACAAGGACTTAAAGAGAAAATATGTTGGCTATATTAAAAAAACTTAGGCATCCTCACCATACTACTCATAAGTGTCGTCAAGGATATCCACAGTCATATTTATTTGCAAGTAGAATAACCAAGAAGAGGGTGTAATATAGATTATATGGCAACAAAAGTAAGCCTTTAGTGTTTGTACTTTTTATTCAACTGTTCTCTCTATGTACAACTGATCAATGCCTATTCTATTCTTGGACACTAAAGCCTCAAAGAAATATTGCTAATGGGGACTTTTAGTGGTCTTTCACTTAAGCTCAATCTCTCATTGATTGCTCACAACTTTTGCGCATTGAGCATTAAGGAAGTAATACATTACCACTTACTTTTGGTTAAATATAAGGGAATTAGGATAAAAGCGCAATGTAAGTTATATGGTGATAATTAGGGAACTTTAAGGATTCTTGTTGCGTGGTATCTAAAACATGTGGGTGTATGCATGTGTAAATGTGTCTATTGTCTAAACACGTATCATATACAAATTTTTACGCGGCGGAAGCGTGAAATATACAATAAATATAATATATTAATTACATTAATATATTAGAAGGTTTGAGAACTCATCTCAACGTGTAATGTTATACACGTATTTCCTCAGAGTCCGCCTAGAGACCAACTCGTGTGCAGTTCTAGTTACCAACTTGGTGGGCTTGATGAGCTAGAACAGCAGCCAGATATCCAGCACGGGATTAACTCTTAATTTCCAAAATGGTCGGATGTGTGTTTATATCCTTTTCTCCAAAACCAAAAGAATTAAAAATGGAGAATTTGAAGCAATCCACCATTGTTTCAAATGGAAGCATAGAGAAAATTGAAACAATTTCATTTTTCCTATTTTATTTCTTCTTCTTCTTCTTTTTTCTATTTTTCTTCTTCCATTTCTCATTCTCTTTTCACTCGGCCAAACGGCCACACACCCATACACACTCAGAATTTCGTTTCTCTCTCTCTTTATATATATATAATAAAATATTAATATAATATATTGTATAATATAAATAATAAATATATAATAATATAATAGGTGCAACTATTTGGCACTTAAATATAATAATAATATATATATATAATTATATAATATAATAATAAGAGAGAATGATTATTTAACAATTAAATAATCATAGTATGAAATGACCATTTTGCCCCTCATAAATAGTTACCAAGTCTACCCCCTAGTGGATCCCACCATATCCCACACTTTGGTAAACTCAATCGAGGGTCCACAATGTGCCATGTGTTATTATACAATTAGTAAATAAACATTATTAACTAATTATTATATTTAACACTTAAATACAGATACACATGCATTTCAATAGTAGTGCTGAATATTGTTGGATTAAACACTTTAATCCAACACTCTGCCCCAGTGCACAACGAGTACACTCCATATTGTGGGACTCTCTAGGTCTTACGTCTGATTCGTCAAATGAAACTATTGCATGAGTCCGTGAGCAATGCCCCATGCACACGTCACAGATATACAAATCAGCGCGTTGAATCATACAAGTTGAGGTTATAACGCATACGTATAGTCCTTCCGTCATTATATTCTAGATGTGTTGGGGATATAAATTATCACCGTTAAATCCTCTAGTGCTTATCCATATCTCATCTTTAGACTTGTATCTCACTGAACAATGTATGCAAACTCTTTTGCCATATTGTTTCACCCTAACGGAACTCTTTCCCGGGACGATTGCTTATAGCCACAAGACTTTTTGAGATATAGTCTCGAAGCATCTGGATATCTAACTCGATATATGAGTTGACGGATCCCATATCTGTACACACTGAACTCCATAAGCATCGAACCATATCCAACGACACCCAGCGGTCACACCATGAAAGGTCTGTGACATGCATGGAATCAAAGTATGATGGATCACTTATAAGCCCACCATGGCACTCAGGTAAAAGGACCACGTATACTACTCAACTCGAGGGGACCCTTCGTTGATGGCTTACATTGGTTGTCTATCGGAGGCCCTCGTGAGCATGTCTCATATCCAGTCCTAACTGGATACTCATATGTCAATACGAACTCTATACTCACAGTTGGCTAGGAACGACCATCTATACCATATAGGTACGACATATGCTGATCTATATTTAAAAAGGTATCCACCGATAGACCCACATCGGTAGAAATAGATCAGAGACAATTATTCAAGAACATACTTGCGCAACTTGCATTTCCTGGCACCCGATTGTAACTCTTGTAACTATGCAGTTACTAGTATATTCCCAGGTCTATGTTCCATTACAGACAAGGCTCAACTCTTAGATATGCTGAGTATTATAATCAGCTAACACTTAGCTGTGCTAACATTTAGCATTTATATCTCTCAGCGTGGCTAACTATGAGCCCTTATCTAAACTCATTTAAATCTTATCCGAACTCCTTCATATCTACAATGTCTATAACGTTACATGCATGATATCATATAAATGGGTATTAGCGATTTAATAGGAATATACACTTGTATTAATACACAAGTATATGTACATTCAGGAATGGCACAAAAGCACCGACCCTAAAAATTCTGACTCTTAGAACTTAACATGTCCCTACTGCACATACGGTTCATTTGATCAACATATCCCTTCACAATAGATGAACAATCTCTTTCACTTAAGATACTTTAGTACTTAACTACACACTACTGAGGGGGGAATTGTCAGTGGCCTTTCACATTGGCTCAATCCCCCTTCTTTGCTCTTGACCTTTGCTTATAAAGTGTAAGGAGATGACATATCTTTAGGTCTAGATCTAAGCTATTAATTATTCCCTTTCACACTTTGGGAACATAGGGTGCACACTGTATAAGGCACATCATGAACCAACAATCAAAACAAATACAATGTGGTTTTTTAGGAACATCATCTTCATTTTATGGATGAATATTAAAAGCATAGCTAGCATAACTTTAACTCTCATTTACATAGTGAGCAGAGGATTGATGCGATATTATTATATCTTAAAATTAAGCGTAAGTATACACTATCGTAACAAGTAATAAAGGGACTTATAAAGTCAGATGTCGAACCCACAGGGATAATTTTTATTTTCTACCAAGTACTAAAATTATATCTCTCTTGTAATTATTCAAAAAACTTAAATCGTAATTTTGTAATGAATTTAAGTAAAATAAAAGTGCAGAAAATAAATGACACAACTTAAATAAAATAAAAAAAATAGCAAGATAGAGAAAGCCTAGGGTTAATTACTATCCTTCAATATGTTTTCTAAAGATTAATCCTTTTAATATTTATATCCTTCAATTCTTATTATTGGTCAAGACATTAATGTATTCACAAGCCTCTCCCAATGTCATGCAAGTATATTATAATTTACCAAATGCCTATATTCTTATGGTACTTGTAATAAATTAAAATTCATTAAGAACAAGTCTTATTGACCATACAAGCCAATTCGGTATATTCCTATCCTAATTCAAAACTTACATATGCAACATTGAATGTTACTCTAAAATAATGCATCAAATTATCTAGATCTAAATACAATAATATCTCTTCCAAATTTATCAAAGTATTACCAAATCAATCGTAATATTGATTAGATATAATGAAGCATTAAGAATAAATAATTTGAATAATGAAGAATTGAGTTCAAATAAATATTAAAAAGATCCAACAATTAAGTTCATTTATTGAGTTCAAGTAATAACCCTAGAAAATAAATTTAGCTCATAATAACAAGAGAATTATGGCAGAAAAATAAAATAAACATGATACAATCAAAAGTAAACCAATATAGACGTCAATTCGCAGTTGGTTGATACGCCAAAGATTTGCCAATAATCTTTTAATTCCTTTAATTCCCCTTATTTCTCTTGATGAACACTTGAAATTACACATTTAATAAGAGTTTTACATGATTGTTTTGTATTACTAGTGTATTTAATTTTCTTAACTTAAGTATGTTTACAATATTGTACTTAATTATCTTTTAACTGTTTTGTGGTAGGGTCGGTAAAATGGACATAACTTTCTACCAAAAGATTCAATTGAGGTGATTCTTAATCCTGTGAAGATCTAACTCAATGAGATAATATATTGTATTTCACAAAGCATTTGAAATTCGAGTGTTTAGAGGGTGAAAAATGGCCTAGAACAGAACTGATCTGCAGTACAGGCTCAGTTTGAACAGTCATCAGTATTTGGCCCATAACTATAGAAATACGTATCTAATATGTATGAGATCACTCAATTTGAAAATATAAGAGACTTATCTACAACTTTGATGTTTTGAGAGACAGCTAATTCGGATCACATCAATTCCAAATTGGATAATCAAGTGGGTGCCCTAGTGATAATCAATGCAAATTATTTTGCCACCATTCTTGACTTTCATCAACCAAGTGGTTCCCTCCAAATTTGTCTCGATTTATCCATGTTTTTCTATAAATAGGTGGCTTATTTATGCCTAAAGGATGTAATTAGAAAGTTAGAATTTAGTTCAAAATACTTGTCCTTTGTATCCATTTCTTTGTAAATTTATTTCTCTTGTTTACTATTAAATCATGTTATTTCTTCTTTCATTTCCTTTCTTTTTCTTTAGTTTTATTATGTCCAAATAATTTCTTTAACCTAAGGTGAAAGGGTGAAGCTCTTGGCAAGGTAATAAAATATGTTTAATATTTATTCATGAATTTAATGCTTTATTTTTAAGTTATACAAATTTATATATGATGTATTTATTTTGTTTGTAGAATTAATACCCTTTCTTCTAAAGTGGTGATTCTTGATTTATTATTGACAAACTTAATACTTGGCATAATAAATTCTTGAAACCATTTACAAGATTTGGTGTATATAACCTCTCTTGTAAAGTGGGAGTCTTGATTTATTGTAGACAAATATAAAGATTGGCATAATAAATACTTGAACCCATTTATAAGATTTGGTGTATAATAATTGAAAGAAATAAATACTAATCAATATGTAAATGATGATGAACTTTAATTGCTATATTTTCCGGTTGGAACCTCCTTTGTGTGAGGATTCCAATTGAGTTATAAAAAAAAAAGTTAAATATATTCTTACTTCTTATGCCAAGAGTGAATCCCCCTAACCTTAGCTTTTTATTTGAATTGGTTAATTGAAATAATATTTGCAAACATCTTATACTGCATTAATTATCTTTAAAGTGTTTATAATTTATAATTTTTATTCTACTTCCATGTGGATCGACCCCGTTCTCATCGGGTTATTTATTACTTCGACAATCCTGCACTTGGGAATAACTCCTATATTCTGGACGTGTCATTTCTCTCTAAAATTTACTCTTCTTCAATTATTGTTGCTTTAAGAGCCCTAAGTTTTGTATTTTTTTAAGGTCTGAAATGAGTAGCCTTTGTATAGAGATTGATTGAAGTCTTGCAGTTGTATTTCTTTTAGATTTAGGAAAAATTGCACTGTTCACCGCTGCCGCGAACATTGTTTATCATTGGGACGGCAGTACTATAGCATGGGTACTGTTTACAGAATAGTGTGACACTGTTCACGCGACACTGTAGCGCTTACTTTAGCATTTACTGTTTTTCCTTGTTTTTCATATATTTTCATCCTCAATTGCTCCATTGACTCCAAATCTACAAAATAATAATTAAACATATAAAAAGCCTACTATTCTTATTAAAATGAGTAATTAATCAAGTTAATGGAGTGAAAATAATAGATATAATTTTCGCTTATCAGGGATAACAAGGGTTTCTTGCTTTATCCACATAGATTTCTTAGAATTCAAATAAACAACTTAACTAGTCAGGGGCTGTATTAAGCCATTACCAGGAACTAATGAGACAAAAGAAAAATATAACCAACAGGCAATTTCAAGATTGAGCTGAACTGAGATCAAAGTCATCCATCCTAAATTGATAACACTTGTGAAGTTGGGCGACGTTCCATAGGTGCTTCACTTGCTTGTCATCTTGATGGGGTTTATTTGTAAGTGTTTGGCTTGATTACTTGTTCTACCCAGTAAGAAACCTCCCAATTTGAGCTTAAGACTTCATTTAAAGACTTTTTGGTGTTTAAGTTTACTCTGTGGAAGACCAAATTTCACATTCTTTAAACTTTCTTAGTTTAACTTGGCGATTTATTGCTAACAAGCTACCATTGTAATGGCTACTGAGCTTCACATCTCCTCTATAAGGTCTAAGTTAAATATAACTAAGCTCGTATTTGCTATTTTATCAAAGTGAGCTATCCCAAATATAGGTACTCCTCACTCAGCTAGAATGATTGCCTCAGATTCGAAGGATAAGGTAAATGGCATTTTTTCAATCATGATGTTTCGGGTGGTTCTGTAAGACCATAACACATTTGGTAGCCAATCCAATTTCTTTGATTTCAAGGATGCTACCAACTCCTTATTATCTTTACGTCTTGTATGATTATAGGGTTATTCAAAATCATTTTCCCTTTGTAACTTCCTAGACGTCCATATTTTTGCTTTGTTTTGTAGTCTTTAAATTACCATTTAGTTTATGATGTTCACAAATGGTCAACCCCTTGGATTTTTTAGTTTTTGGACTCTATTAACACTTACATATCATATGCTTGTATAGATAGCTATTGAGAGAGCATGCTGCCTTTTGATCTTCTAGCTTCTTCTTCATGATGTTTTTGATGATTTTGTTTACTACTTCAACTTGTCCATTAGATTGAGGATGGGTTGGTGAGATAAATCTATTAGTGATCTTTAAGTTTTTACAAAATTATCTCAATTTTCATTATCAAACTGAGTGTCATTGTTTGTGACTATGGCATGAGGCAAACTAAAATAATAGATTATAGCGTGTCAAATGAACTAAGTTATCTTTCTTTTAGTGATCGACATTACAGGCTTTACTTCTGCTTATTTAGTTGTATAGTTCACCGTTATAATAGTATATTTAGCTTTACCCTACCAGTTGGCATTTAGCAAATGAGATCTACACTCCAGATCGCAAAAGGCTATAGAGAGGTCACTACCATAAATTGTTCAAGTGGTTATCTTAGAAAGGGCTTTCTTTTCATGATTGTGGGTTTTGGAGCCACCATTTATTTCTAACAAAGAAAAAGATGTTCTCTTGTAAAGGGTTCAGTATGTTATAGGATGGGAACTAAAACAACTTCCAAAATCTATTGTGGGCACTGCAGATTAAACTCGAGTGGTGGTAGTAACTTCAGCGAAGCTAAGTCTGTTAGGGTCGGTGCTTACGTGTTATTTTTGAATGTACATATACTTGTGTATTTATACAAGTGTACATTCTCATTAAATTCCTAATACCTTTTTATATGGTACCATGCAATGTAATGTTATAGACATTGTACAATCTGAAAGAGTTAGATCAGATCTAAATGAGTTTAGATAAAGGCACATAGTTAGCCACACTGAGAGATATAAATGCTAAATATTAGCATAGTTAAGTGTTAGCTGGTTATAATATTCAATGAAGATTCAAGAGTTGGAGCCTTGTCTGTAATGAGACATAGACTTGGGAATATACTAGTAACTGTATAGTTGCAAGAGTTACAATCGGGTGCTAGAAAATGTCAGTTGCGCAAGTATGTTCTCGAACATTATCCCTGATCTATTTCTGCCGATGCGGGTTTGTCAGTGAATACCTTTATATATAGATCAGCATATGTCGTACCTATAAGGTATAGATGGTTGTTCCTAACCGACTGTGAGCTTAGAGCTCGTATTGATATATGGGTATCCAGTTAGGACTGGATATAGAACAGACACACAAGGGCCTCCAATAGACACTCTATGTAAGCCGTCAACGGAGGGTCCTCTCGAGTTGAGTAGTATACGTGATCCTTTGACCTGAATGCTATAGTGGACTTGTAAGTGATCTACCATACTTTAGTTCCACGCATGTCACAAACCTTTCATAGTGTGACTGCTGGGTGTCGCTAGGTATAGTCCAATGTTTATAGAGTCCGATATGTACAGATATAGGATATGTCAACTCGTATATCGAGTTAGATATCCAGATGCTTCGAGACTGTATCTCAAAAAGTCTTATGGCCACAAACATTAATCCCGGGAAAGAGTTTTCATCAGGGTGGAACAATATGGCAAATGAGTTTGCATATATTGTTCAATGAGATACAAGTCTAGAGAGAAGACATGGATGAGCATATAGGGATTTGATGGTGATAATCTATATCCCCAGCAAATTCAAGATATTATGACATAAGGATTATACGTATGCGTTATAACCTCAACTTGTATGGTTCAATGCGCTGATTTGTATATCCATGACGTGTGCGTGGGGCAATGTTCACGGATTTATGGAATAGTTTCATTTGACGAATCAGGAGTGGATCTAGGGAGTCCCGCAATATGGAGTATACTCGTTGTGCACTGGGGTAGCGTGCCAAATTAAATTATTTAATCCAGCAATATTCAGCACTACCACAGGAATACGTGCGTGTCTGTATTTAAGTGTTAAATACAACAATTAGTCAATAATTGTTATTTACTAATTGTACAGGACACGTGCGCATTGTGGACTCTCGGTTAAGTTTATCCAAGTGTGGGATTTGGTGGAACCCATTAGGGGTAGACTTGGTAACTATTTATGAGGGGTAAAATGGTCATTTTATATTTTTATTATTTAATTATTAAATAATCAAAATATCTCTTTATTATATATTATTATATTATTTTTAATATTATTTTATATTAGGTGCCATATAGTTGGCACCCATTTATATTATTATATAATATATTATATTATTATATTAGATACATAAATAGAGAGATGTGTGTGATAATAGATGTGTTTTTTGTTTATACAGGAAATTGGAAAACAAATGAAGAGAAGGAAATGAAGCTGAGAAAGAGAAGAACAAGAAGAAAAATGAAATTGTTCCATTTTCCTATTTGGTTCCAAAAGTAGCAATTATGAATTGCTTCATATTTTCATTTCTTTTTCTTTTAGAGAAAATGAAGAATACACACATCTGGCTATTTTGGGGTTAAGAGTTAATTCCGTGCTGGAATATGAGGCTATTGTTCTAGCTCACCAAGCCTACCGTGTTGATGACTAGAACTGCCCACGAGTTGGTCTGCATACGGACTCCTAGAAAATACGTGTATAACGTTACATGTTCAGGTGATATCTCAACCTTACAAATATATTAATGTGATTAATATATTGTTTATTGTATAATTTAAATGCTTCTGCCGCGTTTAATATTTATATGATACGTATTTTAGGCAATAGACACAATTGCACATGCATACACCTACATGTATTAGATCTTCGATAAAGTCCTCTAATGACCGAAGTTTTCTCATAATATGGGGTGGTGTTGAGGGTGACTCAACTCTCCTCAGTCTCTCCTTCAGCCTAGAGTCTTCCCTCTTCTCTAATTGTCTTTACATGTGAAACGTTTTTATATATCTTAATCTACTTTAGGGTTCTAGTATAGGCCTCATCAAACATCTTCAGCTCTGACTCTTAAAAGGCAAACCACAATTTCCCCAACCTAAAGCTTTTTAAAAAGTTAATGAGTATCTTCTAATTATCTTCCTCTCAGTGATCGACATTACGGGCTCTACTTCTACCTATTTAGTTGTATAGTTCACTGCTATGATAGCATATTTAGCTTTGTCCTACCAATTGGCATTAGGCCAATGAGGTTTATATGCCAGATCGTAAAAGGCCATAAAGAGGTCACTACCATGAGTTATTCAAGTAGTTACTTGGTAAGGGCTTTCTTTCATGATTATAGGTTTTGGAGCACCATTTATTTTTAATGAAGAAATTGTTATTCTCTCGTGAGGTTCTCAGTATGTTATAGGATGGGAACTAAAACAACTTCTAAAGTTTATTATGGGCACTGATGATTAAACTCGGATGGTGGTAGTAACTTTAGCGAAGCTAAGTCCTTCAATGACCGAAGTTTTATCATAATATAGGGTGGCATTGAGGGCGACTCAACTTTCCCTAGTCTCTACATGTAAAACTTTTTGTCTATCTTAATCTACTTTAGGATTCTAGCATAGGCCTCATCAAACATCTTCAGCTTTGACTCTTAAAAAGCAAACCATAGCTTCTATAACCTAATGCTTTTCAAAAAGTTAATGAGTATCTTCTTAGCACTAAAGACACTTATGTTCGTAACTTTATTTTGAAACATCTGAACAAATTTATTTAGTGAATCAAATTCTCTTTGTTTAACATACATCAATGTTAAGGCGTTGTTAGATTTTTTCGAGCATATTTAAATTGAAAAACAAAGACTTTGGGGAATTAGTTAAAATTATACACTAACTTATGTTTTAAGCTCTGAAAAAAAGCTCTTCCATTATACCCTTTGGGGTTTGTGCTCACGTGCCATCCCATTGTTGTATGAATATTTTATTTTATAACATTTATAATATACATTACTTCTTAAATCGCTAATTTCGATTATTAAATGGTTCAATGCTTGTAACATTATAGACATTATATGATCTGAAGGAGTTTAGATTTGGTCTAAAGAAGTTTAGATCAATACTAAGAGTTAGCATCACTGAAAAACTATAAATGCTAAAGAGTTAGCATGTTATAATAATTAGTGAAGTCTAAAAGTTAGAACCTTGTCTGTAACTGTACAAAGATCTAAGAGTATACTAATAATAACATAATTAAAAGAGTTGCAATAGGTGCTAATAAATGTTATTATGTAAGTCTATTCTCAAATTATGTATTTCTAGTCTTAATTCACCGATGCAGGTCTGTTGGTAGAATCTTTTTATATATACAAGTGTATATTATACCTAGATGGTTACTCTTGGTTGACCATAGGCTTACAGGAAGTTCGTATAGCATACAGGTATTCAGTAAGAACTGAATACTGAATAGACTCAATGAGTACCCCAATAGACATCCCATGAAGTCGTCAACGGAAGGTCTTCTCAAGTTGAGCAGTATATGTGATCCTTTGACCTGAGTACCACAGTGGGCTTATAAGTGATCCATCATACTTTGGTTCCACACATGTCACAGACTTTTCATAGTGTTACCGCTGGGTGTCATTGGGTATGGTCTAATGCTTATGGAGTCCAGTATGTACAGATATGGAATCCGACAACTCACATGGATGAGTTATATGTATTCGGATGTTCAGAGACTGTATCTTAGAAAGTCTTATGGCTATAAGCAACAAACCCAAGAAAAGAGTTTCTCACAAGGTTAAACAATATTGCAAAAGTGTTTGCATTTATTGTTTGTCAAGATATATGTCTAGAGATAAGTTCATGGATGAGCACATAGGGATATGACGGTAGTGATCTATATCCCAGCTCTTCTAGAATATGATTGGCGGAAGGATTTTATGTATGCGCTATGACCTCAACTTGTATCGTTTACTGCACTGATTTATAATATCCATGACGTGTACGTGAGGTATCGATCTCGGACTCACAGAATAGTTCTGTTTGATAAATCGGGAGTATACCTAAAGAGTCCCGCAATATGAAGTGTACTCGTTGTGCACTGGGGCAGCGTACTGGATTGAATAGCTCGATCTAGAAAATTCCAACAGATCGAACATTTACTTCGGTCTCCCTCCGATCGTGCACGTGTCAAGACTTAAAAGTTAAGTACATCAATTAGTTAACAATTAGTTGTTGACAAATGACAAATTATAGGCCAATTATTGTTTGACTTAGAAATTATCAAAATGACCTTGTTTGTTGGACAAATAATATCATTATTTTATTTATTAAAATATTTATTGAATAAAATAATAATAATAATATATGATATTATTATTTAAATTATAATCAAATAATTTATTTTTTATTTAAATTGACACGTATTTCTACCATGATTTAATATGATTAAATCATTTGTTGATATTAATTAAATGATATAATAAGAATAAATGAGTGGCACTTGTAAATGGTAGCCTTTAACATGTTTCTTGCTAATGAGAAAGTGTTTCTCATTTGACCTAAATTTAGGCCAAGTTCATCTAAATGATTTTCTATTTTATTTTATTTTCATTTGATTTATTATAAATAATAATAAACAAAATACTAATGACAAATATTGACCATGATAATGAAAGTCATTATGTAATTAAAATGGACAAGTGTTGTCCATTAAGTGAAAAACAAAAAAAAAAAAGAGAAATATGTTGCCTATTTTTTAAAAGGATACGGTTAAGGCATTTGGAGAGAGAAGTGTGGGATTTTGACTAAGTGTTGAGAGCACAAAATACACTTATTCCATTTTCCTTCCATTTTTGGCCACATATACTATAAGGTAGAAACAAGAATTCAAGGGTTGAATTCTTTGCTGGAAAAGCTGCTATTCTAGCTTCCTCAAGCCCACCGTGTTGAGGAACAAGAATTGTGAACGAGTTGCTTCAAGGTGGGTACTCCGGTTCGACCAAAAACTAAAGGCTTGTCAAGGTAATAAATTCTCAATCTTTACGTAGTTTACATTTATGAGATAACATGTAAAACTTATTTGTGTTTATCATTAGAAAATTAGTATTCCGCTCATCCTACGCATATATGTATATAATACATATGCATATTTGAATAATAGACACAAACCCACAGGTATACACCTTAGGTTTAAAATCACTCATATGTCCTTCTCTAACTGTGTGCGATGTATGTCATCATATGGCACATCTCTTAGCAAACTCTTCAAATTGCTTTCATAATGATTTGTGCATCTTTGTTAGTTTGACTGTTTAGTAATCTGTAAGTATTCTCCAAAGCATGCTTAAGGAATCTTTGCACAGGTTCTTTTAGGTCCTCAACAACTTTATCTATAGCAAATTTCTAATCAAAAACCCAGTTTCTCTTGACATCTTAGACATGATGAATAATTTTAACAAGTTCTTGGTTAGTCAAGCTTGGTAAAGAATTGCAAGAAGGGCTTTTCTAAGTATCCCTATAAACATCACCATTAATGTTGGGATCAAAAAGCAGTCATTTCCCAAAATATTAAGAATTTGTTGAAGTGAGGATTACTCTAAGCTTATTGGGTTAGCCTATGTCAAAGGTTGGATTCGAGCTAATTGGTGAGTGGTAGAGAATAGAATGTTGAGTTGAGAGTTGCTTACACTAGTTGAGCATAGAAAACACTTAGTTAGAAGCAAGCGTTGGTAGGATGGTCGATGATGACCCTCCGATGGTCAAGGTAAGCGATGGCTTTAGTGGTTAAGATTGTATGAGGGTTTTTTTTTCCTAGAGAGAGTTAAAGAACAAAGAAAAATATATTTTTTATTTGTCCAATGTATTGAGTTACCTACATTCCTTGTGTTTTGAATTTTGAGATATATGCTAAGTGTTGGAGGGAAAGATGGTATGGAGAATGCCTCTTGAAATGACACGTGGCGAAGATCAGGGGTCCCTTGGTAATTGATCTTCCTAGTATGTGGAGTATAAAGGTTCCTTTAATTGGATGCTTTATATGGTTGTCAAGTTGGTGGCCAAGTTAACAACGTGTACTCTTTAGTGCTAAGCTGTTTAGACTTGCTGAGCATAGAAAATACTTGGTTAGAAGCAAGCATTGGTAGGATGGGCGATGATGACCCTCCGATGATCAAGTTAAGCGATGACTTTAGTGGTTAAGATTTTTTAGGGTTTTTTTTCTTAGAGAGAGTTAGAGAAGAAGGAAAAATATATTTTTTATTTGTCCAGTGTATTGAGTTACCTACATTCCTTGTGTTTGAAATTTTGGGATATATTCTAAGTGTTGGAGGGAAAGATGGCATTGAGAATGCCTCTTGGAATGACACGTGGCGATAAACAATTAAAAAAATTTCATTTCATCTAAAGCATTTTAGAGAAATGCTAAGATCAGGGGTCCTTTGATAATTGATCTTCCTAGTATGTCGAGTACAAAGGTTCCTTTAATTGAATGCTTTATATAATTGTTAAGTTGGTGGCTAAGTTAATAGCGTGTACTCTTTAATGCTGAGGTTTTAAATTATAATTAGTATAAGTTTACCTCACTTAATTTTAAAAAAAATTTAACTTTTTATTTATAAAAAAACATAGAGCCAACCATGGTGACATAGGTATACAACAATGGCCGCTCTAGAATAACATCTTTATTTTAGATTTTATTCTTTTATTCTGCTGTCCAGGAGTAGGACTTATTTTGTGAGCTTTAATAAAATTTAATAATAACATGGAGGTCAATATAAATGTTGTTGTAGCTTGGAAAAACGTGTATTTTGATTGTGAGACCACATGAACATAGCTCAACCCAATTTGTACATGTTGACCTGAACCCTTAAATGGGCCATGTCTGACCCGTCATATAACTCAGTATTAAAATAATGCTATGTATCTTTGCTTAATCCAATAATATGACTTTTACTTTTGCCGAACTATTTTTAAAAGTGCGAGTCTAAGTAGCCATGTAGTTTATTAGTAGCGGCCCATATGTTGTCACAAATATCCCCGACACTTCTACCGAAGGATTACAGAATGAAGATTGAAAAATATCAACCTCTTTTCAGTCTCAAGTGCTAATTGTACTTTTATTCCTTTTTTTTTTCCTTTAATTTACGCTTTGTCAAGCTTCCTGCAAAGAAAGCTTCTTATTTGATTTTAGTTGAACAAATTAAAGATAAAAATTGTATTAAAAAAACAATTTCATATTTTAATGAATTTATCAAATAAAAGCAATGGGAACATGAAAATTGAAATTTTAATTAATAATGTTATATTGGGTGATAAAGTAAATTTATTGACAAAAAATTGTATTTTTAAGTTATAATAGTGAATTTAGACAGTATTTGAGTGAGATCAGGCCCCATTTTTATTATTATCAAGTTCTTTTTCTTTTTCTTTTTCTTTTTCTTTTCCCTCCATATTATGTTTATTAATTATCAACCATAAATTTGCTTAAACTCTGAAAAGTAGGGAATCTTGATACCCAACATCCAGAATCACAATAACCCTGGACTGCTTTTTATCTCCAGAGCTGACAATTAAACTGCCCGCTCAGAACACCAAGACAATGTATGCATGACAGGTTTGAAATTCTTTGGTTTATGGTTTGATATGCTGAACTGAGTCTAGTGTACTGATACCAATACTATAATTTGAATATTCTGAGTACGTCGAAATGAATCACACGCATTGAAACCAGATGAGTAATTTTGAACGACAAATCATCTACACAAAAAATATAATATTTGTCAAACAAGGATCCAGTGAGTACTATCAAGTCATAATCAATGCCTTAACATCACCGGCTTACCTTCTTGTCATCCAAATCCAAATTCATCCACAACAAGCTTGTAAATATAAACTTAAGGAATTGGGTAATTGTTCAAGCACCAAAACTACAACATAATAAAATTTTCAGCAAGCTGTAGAGTTCATCTCACTAGTGTAAGGTAAACTTACCCAATCACAAGAGAAAGTGGCCACCATGCAGACATTTGCACTATATACAATAAATACACGAGGGAAACGAGAAAATTGAATTCCGTGCCATCTTTAACTACTTTAGCCATGTTTAATGTGAAAGTGGGCTCAGATACTTCATCCAAATTAGCTATGTTCAACATTACATCACAGAGCGTAATTTACACGAGGCAGACCAAGCATACAAATAATGAACAGAATTTTCACCATACATGAGTATAGACATTGCAGCTCAAAGAGAACCATTATCCTCATGCTAGAGTAAAGTGCAGGGCATGACAATGTCAAGTATCCAGCAGGCTCTATTGAGGAATATTATATAAATGAAGACAAGAAAACTGAATTCCAAATTGTACTTTTGCAGCTTGATGCTACCCTACAATTTGTTCAGGCAACTCCAACGCAGTAACAAATTTGAATCTCAACTTTACAGACAAATACCTAATAATGAAATCATAATTTCAACTTTTGCAGCTTGATGCTAGCCTACAATTTGTTTCAACCAACTCCAAACCTACTATGATATCATTCAAATAAGTCTAAAATTATGGTGATTATTCATCAAGACAATTTGTAAGATGAAAGCAGGGGGAGCAAATCAGCAAAACTAACAGGTAAATACAGCAGTAGCCCAGCGTAATTTGAAACCTTTGATGCCCAAACCAAGGCATGGCTTAATTTACACCTCAACTTAGGCTAGATGCCCCAGTTATTGTTGCTAGACTCCTGAGTCTTAAGTAACTATGTGACCCCAGAAATTATCACTTATGGTTGTGTTACCTCAACTATCAGGTTCAGTTATGAACATCTAATTTGAAACCTAAATTAAATATTTAAATCAAGTGGATGGCGACAATCACTGTTTTCAGGTTGAACAAACCACTAGAAAGAACTTGATCATTCGCTGCCCCCACCAAAAGAATAAAAAATAAAATCATCTTATTGTAAAAATAATCAATAAGAACAAGAAGAAAAAACATGATAATATTTTTTTTTTTTTAAAAAGAAAAAAAAAATTAGAACACTATATGATGTCGTAACCTGTGTAATGGAAACTTCGCATAAGTGTAATAAATAATCTATCAACATTTTCCAAAATTAATAAACACAATGTTCTAGATGTCTATTATAAATAAACTATAATGAAGTTGCACTAGTTAGTCGGGGTATTAACTCCCAAATCTCTTAGTTGGAAATTCTAGAGAAGGACAACTTTGCACTGAAGTACAAGATTTGCTATTGAAAGTGATCACAAATGGCAAAACGAAACGGAAGTTGAATCAAATTGAAGTAGTTTCTCAATGTCTGAAAAGCTTGGAAAAATCCAAAGCAACGTGTGTTATCGCTGGCCAACAATCTAGGAAGCAAATCCACAATCCACTATCAAATGTCTCTCACACAACTTTAATGTGATCCACACTCTAGTCTCAAGTCTCACCACCCATGTGGAACCACCACCATATAAATATAAACGATTTACTCTCAAGATTTCACCATTAGTTGCTACTCATTTGAGGTTTTCTTTCTGTCTCTTATTAGTACAGATGAACTGGATAAAACTGTGCTTCTAGGTATCATGCTAAGGTAAAAATGATGGATCTGGCATAGCTAGAGACAATTTGACACCACTTAAATGAGATTATCCAAATTTAACAATTCATTTCCCAGACTTTAAGAGGATGGAGTTACTACTTCCATTTTTTCTATGTCTACATTTTCCTTTGCTTTGTTTCTTAATCATCAAGAAGTGCATCTCAAAGATAAGCAGAACAAAGTTTCTTTTTTTCTTAAAAAAAAAAAAAGAAACATATTTAGATTGTGTTACAACATTGTCACATTGTCCACCGAAACTTGAAACTAATATAATCTCATAAAAAAACTAATACTACCTCAAAAATATAACTGACAAATTATACTCAATTTAACTAACCTTCCGCTACTCAAGCAGCGTCATCCTCATCACAATCACTATCATCATCATCATCACCAAGATCGTTAGCAATAAATTCCCCAGGCTGAATCACCCGTCTTTTAGCCCCCGGCGAAAGAATATTGTCCAAATCAACCTCCGCCAACGGATCATCAGACAAATCACTGTCACTGTCCAATTGACCATCACTAGAATCATCGTCATCGCTCTCATCATCTATTAAAATCCCCTTTCCCTTTCTATCCACAACAACTTCCCCATTACCATCGGCGCCCTCATCTTCATCTTCATTGCCATCATCAGCATCACCATCGTCCACGTCATCTTTTTGTTCTACTTGAGCTTCTGAATTGACGCATTCTTTCTCTGGTTCTTGGATTTTGTCTTCGGAAGTTTGAGAATTGTTGTTCAAAGATTGAAGCTTTTGGGATTTGTTCGGGTGTTCTTCGTTCTCTTCGCAGCTTACATCGGGTTTACGCTTCGAAGGCAATGTGGGTTCTTCTGGATTTTTGGTTTCCACCATTGAATCTGTGCTTTGAAGTTCTGACAAAAAAATAATTTTAGGGTTTTGGAGCAATCAACTGGGTTGGGTAACTACTAACTAGTCAGGGGTTTTGCACTGAAACAAGTTTGTGCAATTTTGGGGTTTTATCCTTTTTCGATTTAGCCCTTGTACATTATAATATTTATGCATTTCGCTAATATTTTGTATGTGAGTAATGAGTTGAGAGAGTACAATTTCAACTGTTTCTTTTGTCGTAGCATTTTGCCCATAACTTTTATTTTGTTTCTCGAAAAGCCCCATAATCTTTGTTTAATGTGAAATCTAATGACTGCTCGCTCCGCTGGTGCTGACCGTATCAACCTTAAATATTTTGGGATGGTATAATACCACCATTGAATTTATTTATTAATTTTCAATCTCAATAAATTGCTAATTAATATTTTAAGAAAATTGATAAAAGTAATGTCTATCCAAAATACGTAATATATCTATTTTATAGATGTTTGTAACGTTTTAGACATTGTATAATTTGAAAGAGTTTAGATATGATATAAAAGATTTTAAATTATTACTAAGAATTAGTAACGTTGAGAATTATAAATGCTAAGAGTTAGCATTGATAAGAGTTAATAGGTTATAAGAGTCAGCAAAATTTAAATAATTAGAACATTCTCTGAAATGAGATAAAAATTTAAGAATATATAGTACTGACATAGTTGCATATAGTACTAGGAGATGTCATTATGAAAATATGTTCTCAAATACTATATTTCTGATCTATTTTCACTGATGTTAGTCTGTCAGTAAAATTTTTATTTTATTTATATAAATATATATCAGTGTATATCTATATCTGGATGGTTTAGATAGTTAGTCTTAGCAAACTATGAGTTTAATGGAAGCTCATATAGAGATACAGGTGTTCAGTAAGAATTGTGCACTGAACAGACTCACAAGAACCTCCAATAGTCATCTCATAAAATCGTTAATATAGTATTTTCTCGAGTTGAGTAGTATTCGTAATCTTTTGACTTGAACGCCACAGTGGGTTTAAGTTTCTTATGACAAACAGGGCGTAGACTTAGAGAGTCTCACAATATGAAGTGTACTCGTTGTGCACTAGGTAACGTATTGGATTGAATAGTTATGTCCAAGAATTCTGGTAAATCGAAAAAAAGTTTTAGAGTTCTTCAAGTCGTGTACTTGTCTAGACTTAAATGTTAAGCACGTCACTTAATTAGTTAACAAAAGTTGTTAACCAATAAGATATTAACAAGTGACATAATATTACCCTTAATTTGTTTTTACTTTAAAATGATTTATTTACTTTACTAGTAAAAATAAGTGAGGTAAAAGTAATTATTAAAAATTATTTTTAAATAATTAGTACAAAAGTCATTTATTATTATTATTATTATTATAAAAAAACATAATTATAGCAATTGTATTATTTATATAATAAGGGGTCTTGATGTTAGCAATTTAATTACCTAATATAATTAAAATAATTTTATTTGTTAGGTAAAGAAAAATTTAAATAATTATTAATCAAGTGTTTTATTAAATTAATTGAGTGAAATAGCCAACAATTATAAATGGTGAGAGGATTTTCCATTTGGACAAAACCAAAATTTAATGATTCATTCATTCAATTGAAGTGTATAACAAGGCCACGAGAGAGAGAAAGAGTTAAGAGAAATTTTTGCTAAGTCCTTTTTCTAAGTGTTCTATACAAAGGATTGTGAGGGAAAAAAAAGATTAAAAATATTCAAATTTTCTCATTTCTTATAAAAAAAATAAATACCATAAGAATCAAAGTATTTTAACAGTTAAAATATCTATCGTTGAAAATTTTGTAGTTGTGATTCTAAATTTATAATCTTACCAATTTTAGTTGGGAATTAAAATTGTACAATAACACATTTCAAAATGAGTTCAAGATTTGGAGATTAGAACTATCGAAAAATTAAAAATTACTTTCAATTCGAGTAAGTTTTTTTTATTTGTAATTTAATTTAATTAACATATAATCATATATAAGATATATGTGTATAATTATATTAAATTGAATATATTTTGTATGTGATACTTTTGTTGCGTGTAAAAAATTTTAAAATTTATATATACATTTAATTAATCACACACTCACATTTCAATAGCAACATAATTTTCTCCACGAGTTCCATTGCATCTTACGAGTAGCTTCTTCCCTACCTTCACCAAAATTGGACACTAATATTAAGCAAATCTTTAATAAGTGAGGTCGATAGCTTAAACAAACTCACTAAGTTGGAATTACTTGAATAACGGGTTTTAAGAGAATTTCTTGTCCGAGAACAAGCAGCTCTTCCAACCCTAAAGCTTTTTCCAGATAATTATTTTATAGTCGAGAACATATTCTTCTTATTTTGCCTTACTATACTCGGTAAACCCACGTAATTACTAGAGCTAGGGACTTGGGGGATCTTTAACATATTTGCCAGTGATTGACAAAGCTGAAGAGGAGGAAACATACTCCTAACTTGTTGAAGTTGATAAGCTACTTGTAAACCATCGAATGTAAAGATAAAATTTCCTTAATTATCTCACACTCGACTTGGCTTGCCTTACAAAAAAAAAATGCCTTTGTCAGCATAAAACAAATAAGAGACCATTGGCCTAATTCTGCCACCCCGAATACTATGGAGTTTTTCTTCCATCTCCGCATTTTGCACAAAGGATAAGAGACTTTTAGCACAAATCAAGACAAATAAAGAAACAATGTATCACCTTGTCAAATGCCTCGAGATGATATAAGGGAGCCAATTATCAAATAAGTATATAAAATTGTCAAAATACAACTCATCACTTTATTTAAAAAATTATTGGAGAACCCCAGCCTTTACATCATTAATAAAACTTCTATCGAGTCTCATTACAAGAAAACTCATAGCCTGTCATTTTTATCTTCATGGAAATAAAGCAATTAGAACTAATTACGGCATTGTCATTATTCGGACGACCCACCATAAAAAAACACTTTGATTTTCGCTGATTATCGTACAGAGAATTGATTTTAGCCTGTTTGCGAGTGTATTTAATATGATTTATAAGAGAAATTGCATAGACTTATCGAATAATAATCATTAACATTCTTTGGGTTGCTTACTTATAGAATTAGGACTATCAATGTTTTATTCAGTCCTATAGGAGAGGCCCTATTATTTAGCACTTGAAGACACGCATAAGTAGCTGATCTCCAACTATACCCAAGAATTTTTTAATTAACAAACTAAACATACCATCTTTCCAGACGGCCTTCAAAGGGACCATTTGAAACTTGACCGTCTTAATGTCTCCGGTGTTATATATTATATATATTAAAGTCGGCTTATATATATTAATTAATTATATATTATTGATTATCTATTTTTGTTGTTCATTAAAAATAATTAGGCTTATATATATTAATTAATTATATATTATTAATTATCTATTTTTATTGTTCATTAAAAATAATTAAATAAAATTTATTTATTATTAAATTTTTATGGCATCACGTATAGTATAAGCATTAATGTGTAGAGATCTAATTATTTTATTTTATTTTGAATAAGTTAAAATAAAATAAAATATTATAAATAATAAGTTGAGGTCTCAATCTAAACCCTAACGTATTATTCATTCACATCTTATCAGTGGATGACGACAGTTTTTCTCTCATAAAAAAAAAGTTTAGACGTGGAATGCATCAACTTCGATTTTTTTACGTCTGCATAGATTCAGGTACGCTTCTAATTTTATTTTTCTTGATGATTTAACATGAGATCTTGATTATGATGATTCTTTTACCAATTAAAATTTTTATCCAACAAATGATATCAGAACAGTTTTATGTTAAATCATTGAGATAAAGCTTTACATATCAAATTGTTTATCTTTAATTTAACATATTGTTAGATTTAATTCATCATAATCATTGTGCGGGATGTGGTTTTAATTCTGGAATATTAAAAAAACGGCAAATGGCAAGTTTTTTTTTTTAATCTGCGTTGATTACTTTACACTCGTTTTTTTTTGTATGAGGTAATGTGGCATTCATTGATTGCATGCACTGATTACGTTAATAGCACTCATCTCCGTTATTTTCATATTGTCATCAATTTGATCTTCATGCAATATATATATATATATATATATATATCCATTGCATCATATAAATTTATTTGCATTAATTACATTGGATGCATATATATTAGATTCAGGCATACAGTACGTTCAAATAATCTTCATGAATGCCTTCATCATCCCTTTGCAGTATATGCATATAGAATTCAATTTAATTTTTTATTTTTTATTTTATTGAATTGAATGCATAAATATATATTTAAAGGAAAAATAAAATGGCATAAGTTAAAATTTGTTCAAATTTAAAGTAATAATGCCAAATTTGAGGAGATTTTTTTTTAATTGTGGTGCACGTCAAGTAGTTAGTGTCCATAAATTTTAAGATTTTATCAGGTCAATTTTATAAGACCTATAAAAATTTTACCGAGCCCAAGTTTTATATACCCAACATACTTGCCAAATCAAATGAGTTAAGATGGACCTGAACTCATTTTGAATTTAGGTTATTGAATAAAGATTAGAGTTTAGGTAATTAAGAAAAGGTTAGCTTTGACCTAATTCAATTACTTCGGTCCTTACCTATTCTAGTCTTATCTTAATTTTGATATGATTTGACTTTTGACTATTAACTTTGACTTTGACCATTTTATTTTTTTTTCTATTTTCATGCAACTAATATTCAGTATTTTAAAATAAAATAAATTGAATTAAAATGCCAACAAAGTAACCTCTTTTGTGCAGATTTATTTATTTAAAAATATGTGGGTATTATTAAAAAAAATTAAATAATTGTGTTTAAATTTATGCGAAAAATAATCAGCCCAAAGGAAGATTATTTTTTGGCCAGATAATAAACACATTGACAGTAAATATATGATAAACTTTAACATTTTCTATGCATATAATATGTCGGTCCAAAGAAAGGCGTATTATTGGCAGGATCTATTATCAATATTTATTGTCCAAGTTTTTAGAGTACTGTTTACAAATTGTTATCTCTGTCTAAAGACTAAATAAAAATGTTGTGCTTGGTATCTTATAATGGCCCAATTTATTATATCTTATATCATGTGTGTATATGTATGCATGATTAAATAGCTATTAATTGTAAGTTTTTTTGTTTGTTCTATACAGTAATGCTTCTTCTATATCTGCAAACTTGAACAACAGTCTAGTGCATAACGGCATTAACTTTAGGAAATGAAAAGAGCACATTACTATTGTGCTTGGGTGTATGGATCTAGACTATACAATCTGGATGGAAGAACTTCTCGCCCCAACTAATAGCAGTACTGCTGAACAAAGGGCATTTTATAAAAATGAAAGCGTTCTAACTGTATGAGTCTGATGATTATGAAGCATTCTATTCCAGATACCATCAGGGGCGCAATACTTAAGGAAGAAAATGCTAAAAAGTTCCTAAGCCAAATAGTAGACGGATTCGCTGATAATGAAAAGGTCGAAACAAGCACCATTTTGTCTAAGCTTGCTTCAATGTTGTATAAAGGCAAAGGGAACATAAGGGAGTACATTATGAAAATGTCTAATCTTGTTACAAGATTAAAGGCACTAAAGTTAGAATTGTCTGATGGCATTCTTGTGCACCTAGTCTTGATCTCTCTTCTTGCACAATACAGTCCTTTTAAGATCAGTTATAACACTTAAAAGGAGAAATAAACTCTTAATGAGTTCATTGCTCAATGTGTGTAAGAGGAAGATATATTGAAACAAGAAAAAAATAAAGAGTGCTTATTCAGCAACTTCTTTCAATGACAATGCTGCCAACAAGAAAAGGAAATGGAATAATAAAGGAAAAAGAGCTGCAGACATTAGAACTTCACAACCTAAGGTGCAAAAGAAACAGAATGTTGAAATCTTTTGTTACTTTTGCAAGAAAGTTGGATATGTGAAGAAGGATTATTTCAAGTATATAAAATGGCTTGACAAAAAAAGTAAACTTCTCAACCTTCTTTGTTCAGAAGTTAATTTAACTTTAGTACCAAGTTACACTTGGTGGATAGATACAGATGCAACTACTTACATAAGTGTGAGTATGCAGGGTTATCTAAGAAGCCGACCGCTAATTGATGTTGAAAGATTCATCTATGTGGGCGATGAAAACAAGACTCCTATTGAGGCAATTGAATTATTTAGATTATAATTAGAATCTGGTTGTTATTTGGATTTATATGAGACATTTTATGTAACGCCATTTATACAGAATTTAGTTTCTATTTCTTGTTTGGATAAATTCGGTTACTCTTGTTCTTTTGAAAATGAAAAGTTTAGTCTCTTTCAGAATTCAAATATTATTGGTACCAGTTCTTTAGTTGATAATTTATATCAATTAAATCTTCATGACTCACAAATTAATAAAACCTTACATTCAAGTAATTATGGTATAAAGCGCAAATTAATTAATAAGAATTCTTATATGTTATGGCATAAGCGTTTAGGACACATTTCTAAACAAAGAATTCAAAGGCTTGTGTTAGAAAAAATTCTAAATTCCCTTAATTTTTTAGTTTTTAAAATATGTATTGAATGCATTAAGGGAAAATAAACAAATGTTAGAAAAATTGGTGCTAACAGGAGTTCAAAAGTCTTGAAATTAATTTATATTGATATTTGTGGTCCATTCCCTACGACTTCTTAGAATGGTCAACAATATTTTATTACTTTCATAGATGATTGTTCTCGTAATGGGTATCTATACTTGATTCATAAGAAGTCTCAATCATTGGACATTTTCAAGGCCTATAAAGTTAAAGTTGAAAATAAGCTTGGCAAGAAAATAAAAGCCGTTAAATTTGACCATGGTGGTGAGTTCTATGGCAAATATGACAGATCAGGTAAACAATGTCCAGACTTTTGTAAAATATTTGCAAGAATGTGACATCGTTTCTCAATACACCATGTCGGGGACTCCAAGTCAAAATGGTGTAGCTGAGAGACAAAATCGGACCCTAAAGAATATGGTTATAAGTATGATAAATCATTCTTCTTTACCAGAATCTTTTTGGGGTGAAGCCTTAAAGACTGCAGTGTATATCCTTAATCGAGTTCCAAGTAAAACAGTAGCTAAAACCCCATATGAGCTATGGATTGGAAGAAGTCTAGTATTAGGCATTTGTATGTTTAAGGCTGTCCAGCTTAAGGGTGGGCAAACCCAGTTCGGTTCAATTTTTGAAGAATAAAACCAAAAATCGAACTGAGTTCATAGAGAACCGAACCAAACCGAACCGGTTCGGTTTATAAATTCGGTTTAGTTCTTGGTTTTTCGATTCGATTTTCAATTTTTCAGTTCGATTTTTACTTTTTTGGTTCAATTTTCGGTTTGATTTGGCTCAAATAGACTTAATTTAGGCTTATTTTTTGTTCGGTTTGGTTTGGTTTTTTAATTTTTTTAAAATTTGTTTTATTTTTTCAAAATTCAGTTCTTCGGTTCGGTTCTCAGTTTGGCCTTCCGAACCAAAATTTTAGTTTTTTGAATTAAAAAACCGAAAATCGAACCGGGCGATTCGATTCGGTTTTTTTGGTCCGGTTCGATTTTTCAGTTTTTTGCCTACCCCTAGTCTAGTTGAAGCTAGGCCATACAAGCCTAATGAAAAAAAATTAGACTCAAGAATAATAAGTTGCTACTTTGTTAGATACTCGGAGTGATCGAGGGGTTGCAAGTTTTATGATCCCTCAAGTAGATCTTTTTTCAAGACAGGGAATGCTAAATTCAGTGAGGATGTTGAATATAGTAGGAGTACTAAACTCAAAAACATTGTCTTTGAAGAGGAATATGTAACTATTCATAATATTATAATTTATTATGACTAGGTAACTAGACCTGTCATTATGCAGGATGCAAATACAGATAATCAAGATATTTATGAGATACCTCCTGCTAATATTAAAGAACTTGCTCATACTCATGTAGAGAAGAAACAACAACAACAACAACTTCAATTGGAAGTACCATTAAGAAGATCTACCAGGGAGAAGAGATCGGTGATTTAAGATGATTATATCGTGTATCTCCAAGAACATGAGTTTGATATAAGAATGGAGGATGATCCAATAACTTTCAGTCAAGTCAAACAAAGTGTGAACTCCTAGGAATGGATAAATGCCATGAAAGATGAGATGAAATCAATGCAAGACAATGACGTTTGGGATCTTGTCGAATTTTCTAAAAGAGCAAAATCAATTGGTTGTAAATGAATTTTCAAAACCAAACGGGATTCGAAAGGCAATGTCGAAAGATATAAGGCATGTTTAGTTGCAAAAGGTTTCACTCAAAAGAAAGGTATTGATTATAAAGATACTTTCTCTCCGATTTCATCGAATAACTCTTTTAGAATTATTATGGCACTTGTAGCTTATTATGATTTAGAGCTACAACAAATGGATGCAAAGATTGCATTTCTCAATGGAGACATTGAAGAAACCATATACATGTTGCAACCAGAGAACCTTGAATCCAAAGATTCAAAATATTTGGTGTGCAAATTAAAGAAGTCCATTTATGGTTTAAAGCAAGCATCCCGTCAATGGTATCAGAAATTTGATCAAGTAATTATCTCATTTGATTTTATGAAAAACACTGTTGATCAATGCATTTATCACAAGATCAGTGGGAGCAAATTTATTCTTCTTATCTTATATGTAGATGACATTCTACTAGCAAGCAGAGATATATGATTGTTACATGAAACCAAGATATTTCTTTCAAATAAATTTAAAATAAAAGATTTTGGGAATGCCTCTTTTGTGTTGGGCATATAAATTCACCGAGATCGTTCTTGTGGAATACTTAGCTTATCACAAAAAGTATATATCGATAAGATGCTTAGTAGATTTGACATGAAGAATTGTACATCAAGAGACACACCCATTGCTAAAGGTGATAAATTTAGTCTGCTTTAATGCCTAAGAAATAAGATTTAGAAGAAATGGATGAAGAATATCCCTTATGCGTCGGCAGTAGAGAGTCTCATGCATGCTTAAGTTTGTACATGTCCGAATATTGCGTATATAGTTGGAATGCTTGGCAAATATCTAAGTAACCTAGGAATGGATCACTGGAGAGCCATTAAAAAGGTTATACAGTATCTACAAAACAAAAGATTACATGCTCATATATCAGAGATCAGATCATTTAGAGATCATTGGGTATTCACACTCCGATTTTTCTGGTTGTCTCGATAGTAGAAGATCCACTTCAGGTTATGTCTTCCTATTGGCTAGGGGAGTTGTGTCATGGAAAAGTGTCAAGCAGTCACTTGTAGCTTTATCTACCATGAAAGCAGAGTTTGTAGCTTGCTATGAGGCATCAAATCAAGCAATATGGCTGAGAATAAATTGTGATAATAAAGCTATTAAGTTATATTCTAATAACAACAGAAGCTCGTTAAAATCGAAGCACATTGACATCAAGTTTCTTGTTGTTAAAGAGAGAGTTCAGAGTCTTAAGGTGTCTATTGAACATATAAGTATTGGGTGTTTATCATAGAGTGTGTGATTATACGAGTGTGTGCGTAATTTCAAAAATTACTATATGCGCAGCGGAAGCATGTAACAAAATACACCCATTTTAACAAATTCAACATATATCACATATATGCATAAGTATAACAATTATACAATTATGAACATGATGAACAACATATATCACATATATGAACAAGTATAACAATTATACAAATATAAACATGATGAACAATATTGTATTATAACACATAATGTAAAATACTCACCTAATAAAAGTAGCTTTACAAATTCTTCAAGTTCTTCAATAATCAATGTGAAGAGCTCACCTTGAAGTATATGTTGAACAATTCTAATCCATAACTTTTGGTGAGATTAAGGAGCTAGAATGATAGCTTAGTATTTAAAATTTTCAGCACTTGTATTCAAACTCTTTTGAATACAATTTTTGTTTCTTAGATGGAGATGATAAATATTTTCTATACAACTCTTGTATTAATTAAAAATCTTTAACATACAACTCTTGTATATTAATCGTAGAAACAATTTCTACATGATAATTATTTTGAACAACTCTTTGCAAAATAATTATCTTTTTCTCCATTTACATATCATTCATTTTGGCCATCCATTAAAGAAGGAGATGAAGAGAAGTTTGTTTATTTTTCAACACTTGAAAGAATAAAACTCAAAGAACTCTCTCTTACCTCTTTTCCTTGCCATTGCCAAATTCTTCTCCCAAAATTGAATGAATGAATGAATTCAATTGTTTTACCAAAATTCATTTTGTTTATTCAACACTTTGATTAAACAAAATAAACAAAATGAAGTGCTCCACCAATTTTATTGTTGGTCTCCCATTTAGAATTAATTAAACCAAGCACTAGAATAATGACCATCAAAATTAATCTTTACCTAACAATTATAATTACTTTAATTATAATGGGTAATTAAATGGCCAACATCTAGGCCACTCATTGTATTAAAATACAATGCCATGATCTATATATATTATAATATTATCTAATAATATAATAATAATATATGATTTAATTATTCAAAATAATTTTGAATAATTACTTTTTACCTTACTAATTTTTACTACCATGGTTAAATGGTAAAAAGGTAAAATCAAATCATGGAACAAATTTTGTCATTTGTCAATATTCTATTAATTAATAACCCTTGTTAATTAATTAAGTGATGTACTTAATAATTAAGTCTTGACAAATGTATAATCCGAGGGATCCCTAAACAATCGTTCTCTTTTGCTGAAATTTATTGGATCGAACTATTCAATCCAATCCGCTACCCCAGTGCATAACGAGTATACTTCATATTGTGAGACTCTCTAGGTCCACACCTAATTTGTCATATAGAGCTCCTCCATACGTCCGTGAACAATGTCCCACACACACATTACGGATATTACAAATTAGCATGTTAGACCATACAAGTTGAGGTTATTACATATTTGTATAATCCTTCCATCATTTATATCCTTGAAGAGCAGAGATATAGATCATCACCGTCAAATCTCTATTTGCTCAACCACGAACTTATCTCCAGATTTATATTTCATAAAACAATATCCACAAACACTTTTGTGATATTGTTTATTCCTCCGGAATATCTTTTCCAAGGTTTATGCTTGCGGCTACAAGACTTTCTGAAATATAATCTCAGAGCATTAGGATATACAACCCACTCATATGAGCTGATGGATCCCATATCTACGCACACCGAACTCCATGAGCATCGGACCATACCCAGCGACACCCAATGGTCAGACCATGAAAGGTTTCTGACATGTGTGGAACCAAAGCATGGTGGATCACTCACAAGCCCACCGTGGCGCTCAGGTCAAAGGACCACAAATACTACTCAACTCGGAAGACATTCCATTGACGGCTTTATGAGATGTCTATTGGATGTCTTCGTGAGTCTGTTCAATATCCAGTCCTTACTGAATACCTGTATCTCTATACGAGCTTCCTACTAAGCTCATGGTTTGCTAAGACTAACCATCTGGACCATCCAGATATAGATATACACTAATCTATATTAATGGGTTCCACCGATAGACCCGCATCGATGAAATTAGATCAAGAACATTATGTTTGAAAACATACTTGCATAATGACATTTCTTAGCACCATCTGCAACTCATTGCAGCTATATCATTACTAATATATTCTCAGGTCATTGTCTCATTTCAGACAAGGCTCTAACTCATTAGATTTTGCTAACTCTTAGTACCACTAACTCTTAGTGTTTATAACTATTAGCGTTGCTAACTCTTAGCCCTGGTCTAAACTCTTTTAGACCAAATCTGAACTCCTTCAGATCATACAGTGTCTAAAACGTTACAAGCATCTTACCATTTAATAAAAATAATATTAACGATTTTATTAGAAATAATAATTGTATAAATACAATCACTATATATTTATACATTATGGGATGGCACGTAAGCACAAATCCCAACAATAAGTACAAACTTAATAATTACGGATCTGCTTACCAAGGGTGTACCACCTAAAGTGTTTCATGAACATGTGGCTCATATGGGTGTGGTTCATTCTAATGATATGTTTCTATAGTGGGAGTTTGTATCTTGATGTTCAATTATAGTTGACATGTTTTCTGATCAGACTAAAGTATTACTTATTGTTTATTTATTGAAAACTCTGAAATAAAGTTATATTCTTTCAATTACAGTTTTGTATAAAGTTTTGAAAGTATATTGTTGAATTCTTATGAGTTATAAAGTAGGACCAGTTGGAAATAAGCATGTTAATGGATCACATTGCATGAAATTACTATGCTACACATCCATGCTTGATCTATGTCTTATATTGATGTATATGACCATTGATGGATCTAGTTATAAAAAAGATAACGAAGATCGCTATGATCCTATATTAGTATAATTAATAGATTATATTGTTTAGAGATATCTTTTTTTAAGATAGCAAATATTGAGCTCATAAAGTTATTTGATAATGTACAATTGTAAAGTGACATATGTGGCCTAAGTGGGAAATTATTGGGTATTATATATTATAATGGGCCTACATATATCAATTAATTATACATTATTAGTTATCTATTTTATTTCCCATTAAAAGTGATCAAATAAAGTTGATTTATTATTAGGCTTTTAAGGCATCACGTATGGCATGAGCTTTAATGTATAGAGACCCAGTTATTTTATTTTATTTTTATGATTGGCCAAAATAAAATAAAATACTATAAATAATAGGTTAAGGTCCTCAATCTAAACCTTAACGTATTATTCATTCACATCCCATCAGTGAGTGACGACAATTTTTCTTAAAAGGTTTAGATGTGGAAGGAATCAACCACAATTTTTCTATGTCTATATGGATCAGGTACGCTTCTGATTCTATTTTTATTGATGATTTAACATGAGATCTTGGCTATAATGATTCTTTCACCAATTAAAATTTTTATCCAACACTCGGCGCTGAAAGGAAAATTAAAAAAAGCATTGTTGTCATCTGAAAGTTTTTGACTAACCCTATCAAGCATCATGGTCAGAACAAATTCAGGGGGTTGATCCGATTTAAAATTATTACAAAAATAGTTATGAATATTATTTTGCACACTTGTTGTCTTGGCATGCCAGTACTCATAATCATTGAATAGCCCAAAAATTTTATTACGAGCCTTTCGTTTATAAGCTTGGTAATGGAAAAACCACGTATTTATGTCCCCGTATCGAAGCCAGTTTGCCTATAAGCGCTGTTTCTATTACACCTCTAATTTTTCAAGGGTTGAATCAAGATCATTTTTTATCTGCCGATATTGTTGCAAATTGCCTTTATGCAAAGTATGTTATAAGTTGTTTACTCTCTTTTCTTCTCCGAAATCTTTTTTTTTAAGCTGCAGAAACAAACTAATTCCACTCTTTTAAGGTAGCACCATAGTTGAAAATATTTGCCCTCAACTAATTTACACTGCTCACCTTATTTAAAGCTTACCAACTAGAGATTATAATTTCTCGATAGTTTGACTCATCCGCCTAGGTAGCCTCGAAATGAAATCTATATTCCGCTTTTGTCTATTATCACATTGCTAATCTTCAGACATATAAATAAGTAGAGGTTGATGATCGGATCCCTATAATTGAAGAAGAGAAACTGATGATGAGGGGAACAAGTTCTGCCAATCACAATTTCTAACCATTCAATATAACCATTCTTGAAAAAATTCTCCCCCGTTATGCTATTCACCCATGTAAAGTGTGGCTTGTGAAAACCCAAATCCATCAAGTTACAATAATCTAAAACTTTTTGAAAGTTATCCATTTGCGGTATTGTTCTATCCAAGCTCCTTTCTTTTCCACAAGCATATAAAATTTTGTCGAAATTGCCCCTACACAGCTAAGGGAGCGAGGATATAGAATAAAGGCACCTCAAAAGTGTCCAAGTATATGTACGTTGCAAGCTGTCTTGTTGACCATAGACACTAGTAAACTACCATTTTTTCTCTTTGTAAGATGAGATAGCAACATTTATATGAAAGCGAGAGTAAGATATCAACTTAACCCCGATCTTATCACTCCACACAAGGCATAAACTTTCACCATTGGTTTCCTTAAAAAACCTAAACTACTGCAAAGTCCTTCCATCTGATCATTTCTAAGTGATAGTTTTCATTAGAAAAATTAGATTCAACCAATGTTCTTGCAAATAGTTATGTAACATAGGGAATATTCGACCATTACCCAAACCTAGAACGATCCAATTGATGATTTTTATGGCGAATAATAGCGTCTGCTTAATAGAAGCCGCTGATAGATAAGTCATAACAACTTTAGGTGAGGGAGATAAGGTGATAGGATCTGTGTCTACATCAGTCGAAGTCAAAGCATCTGTAAAAGGTCCGGAAACTGTTGAAAACTTATTTCTCAATAATCCTAAAATCTAACATTTCTATCAACAACACATGAGTATTAAGAGTTTAGAATGTATACCTGAGCTTGAAGCCATTAGATTTCTCTTTGATTTGGTTGAATTTGGGCGGTTGTAGAGAATTGGTTTTTGTTGCTAATTCTTTAGTTTAGAAAGTTACGGGAGAGAAAGAAAGAAAAGAAAGAGAAAAGAGAAAAGGGAGAGAGAGAGAGAGAGAAATTTATACCATTTACCCTGTGCAAAAAAAAATTATAAACTCAATGGGCTAGCCTCATAATATATAGGATAAGGGTAGGGACCTCATCTCAATAGAAAAATACACAATACCCATCCCATTATGGGTCTAAAATAATATCTATAAATGGTAACATTTGTCCAAATAATATACTACTAAATATGGGTATACTAAAATGACTTATTAATAATATTGTGATTACTAACAAAATAAGTTAGATGAAAATGCTCCAAATAATTTAACATCAGTCACATAATAATTTGGCTTTGTTTAACAATACAAGGAACGATTATGCTAGTCCACCAAAAATAGGAAGATTAAAATAAAATATTCTAACAATCTTCTACTTGGACAACATAAGTCATTCTAATAAAACAAAGTCTATATCTAGATTAGTCTATATGTGACTTCATCAAAAGATGTCAAATGTGAGCATTTCACCTAAAACACAATAATGTTCAAAATGTTCCTATAAGCATCAAGTTACATGGGCACCGACAGGATTCATAACATACAACAAAATACCTATAAACACATGACTAAAAGTAGTATACAAATGTGATAAAAAAATAATATGACAAAGTGATCAACATGTCCATTTTCATAAAGACCTCACATCTCACCAAAATGAGACTAATACAAAATGTCTCCGATATACTCGCATCTTTCTATAATGAGACTACAACAAAATGTCTCTAAGATGCCATGCTTCCTTAAAACCAGAATTAGGATCATAAAATGAAGCACACTGAGATGGGTCAAATGCCTCAGATCACAATATCCTCACAATATAATGCCATATCCACAAAATGCGCGCATAACAATATATATGGCAAATCAACAATATAATATGCATGCACATTATAAAAAAAAGTTGAACAATCACACAAATCTATTACAGTTGCAACTAATTTACACAATTTAGACCTCCCACTATTACATTACAACAAAAGACCCTATTAATCTCATATGAGTCACATGCTCACTAAAGACTTTTGGAGCTAAGCCTTTAGTTAGTAGGTCGGCTAACATAAGCTTTGTAGGAATATGCTCAATAATAACAAAAGATTGAGCAACTTTCTCTCTCACAAACAGATACTTAATATCAATATGTTTGCAGCGTGAGGAACTCCTAACGTTACGAGAGAAAGTAATTGCTACAGAATTATCACAATAAATCCTCAACGGCTTCGGTATGGATAATATAAAATCCAGCCCTGAGAAAAAAATTCTGCAACCAAATAGCATGACATGTAGCCTCATAACATGCCACATACTCTGCCTTTATGGTTGAGGAAGCTGTAAGTGTCTGCTTAATACTTTTCCAGGAAATAACTCCTCCAGCTATCATAAATATATAACCAGAAGTGGATTTTCTATCATCTGGACAACCCGCATAATCAGCATCAGAATATCTAACCAAGTCAAGAATGTTGGATTGTTGATATGTCAACATAAAATCTTTGGTACCCTGCAAATATTTGAGCACCTTCTTTGCTGCTTTCCAGTAACTAATGTATGGATCGCTCAAGTATCTCTCAAGTACACCAACCGTATAAGCTATATCAGGACGTGTACAAATTTGAGCGTACATCAAACTACCCACAACTAATGCATATGAGACTGTTTGTATATGAGTTCTATCATTGTCACTCTGCGAACACTGAGATCTTGATAAAATGTCACCTTTCATAATAGGTGCTTTCCCAGGAGTACATGACTGCATATTGAACCTGCTTAGAATGGTTCAATATAGCTCTTTTGAGACAATCCAAGAACACCTCTAAATCTGTCACGAAGAATCTCGATCCCTAAAATATAATGAGCCTCTCCTAGATCCTTTATATCAAAATGACAGGACTACATGTGTTTTGTTTCAAATAAAAGATCAGTATCATTAGCTGTAAGTAATGCATCATCAACATAAAGAATCAGAAAAATATAACTGCTCCCACTGATCCTTAGATATATACACTGATCTGCAACATCTTCTAGAAACTAAAAGAGGTGACAATCTCATTAAACTTCAAATACTATTGTCTAGATGCATGTTTAAGCCTATAAATGAACTTCTTAAGCTTACATACCATGTGTTCATTGCCAGCTTCAACAAATCCTTCAGGTTGAACAATATACACATTTTCAGACAAACTTTCATTGAGAAAAGCTGTCTTAATGTCCATCTGATGTAGCTCTAAATTAAAATGAACTACCAATGCCATAATAATCTGAAATGAGTCTTTGGTAGAAACGGGTGAGAAGATTTCTTTATAATCAACACATTCTCTTTGACTAAAGCCCTTGGCCATAAGTCTGGCCTTATACCTTTCTATCTGACCCCTGACATCTCTCTTGGTTTTGAAAATCTATTTGCAACCAATCGACTAACATCCATCTGGCAAATCAACTAAATTCCAAACATTATTATGACACATGGATGTCATCTCATCATGCATGGCATGTATCCAAGATGAGGATTTAAAACTACTAATTTTCTCCTCAAATGTAACAGGATCCGAGAATATATTAATATCAAACTCATGTTCCTGCAAATAGACCACCTAGTCATCAGAAATTATAGGTCTCCTAATCTTGTTAGATCTTCTCAATGGTATATCATCAGTATTATCCTCTACAGCTATGTTTACTGTATCATGATGAGAGTCTAATTGAGGAGGAACTATATCATGATCAACATATGGTGATCCCACTATAGGAGTCGAAGATAATGGAATAAGCAAAACCACACGATCTTCTCTCAAGATAATATCACAAGACTTAGAACTCCCACTGTTATGGTTATCCTAAAAATAATTGCGTGATCAGACTCAATGATTCTAGTAGTATGTGAAGGAAAATAAAACCTAGAACCCCTTGAGCCCGTGCAATAGCCAATAAAATGATCACTAACAGTTTTCGGATCAAGTTTCCTTGATTACGAATTATAAGGTCTCACTTCTGCTCTACAACCCTAGACATGAAAATGACACAAGTTGGGTTTCTTTTCTGACCATATTTCATAAGGAGTTTTAGGCACTGACTTACTCGATACTTGATTAAAATTATAAGCTGCAATCTTTAATGCTTCACCCCACAGAAAATCAGGTAAAGTAGAGTTACTAAGCATACATCGTACCATATCTAAAAGAGTACGGTTTATGCATCAATGCCATTTTGTTCAGGTGTCTCAAGCATAGTATACTGAGCAACTATGCCATATTCTTGGAGAAATCTAGCAAAAGGTTTAAGATTATGCCCAGTTTCATTATATCACCCATAATACTCACTAGCTCTATCAGATCTTATTGGCTTAATCTTTTTTCCTTTCTGGAGCTCCACCATAGCTTTAAAAACTTTAAAGGCATTTAAGGAATTAGATTTTTCAGTAAGAAACTCAATATGATCATAACAAGAAAAGTCATCTATAAAGGTGATAAAATATCTATAACCCCCTATAGCAGCAGGAGTAAATGGCCCACAAATATTAGTATGTATTAACTCCAAAATCTCTTGACTTCTACTAGTTTTATTTCTCCTGGTTTTAGCAGTGAGCTTACCCTTAACACAATCAATACAGGTGCCAAAATTAGAGAAGTCCAAGTTATGAAGAATACCATCTCTAATGAGCGTTTTCATCCTCTGTCTTGAAATGTGACCCAAATATTTATGCCATAACATAGAGGAATTATCATTCTTTCTTTTACATTTTGAGCTAACAACATTCATAACATGAGCATTAGAAGAAGATTGACCTACATCATGAGATAAATCAATCATATACAAGCTGTTATATAGAGTATCAGTACCAACAAGCATGGAATTATAAAATAAACGTACTTTTCTGTCACCAAAATGAAAAGTATAACCACACTTATCCAAGATAGATACAAATATCAAGTTTCTCCTAATAGAGGGAATATAAGCTGTGTTTGATAAATCAATAAAGTGGCCAGATTCCAAATGCAATCTAATAACTCCTATGCGTTCAACATTGGCTTTCACACCATTGCCTATATTCACAATTAGCTCTCCTTCAGTGGGCTCCCTGCTGCTTCTGAATTCCTTTCTTTTCCCACCATGCCTTATATTTATAGCAATCTACTCTCTTATGCCCACTCTTATGGCAAAATAAGCACTTTTCCTTAAATTCCTCTGAATTGGATCTAGTAGCGGTGGTGACATCAAATTGTAGAGCATTCTTTCTAAAATTTATCGTCTTAAAGAACTTACCAGTGACCCTTGATAAATATTTCTTTGTACTCCCATTGTCCTAAGTAACCATTATGGCAGTGTGAGATTGATCTTTCCTTAAAGTTTCCTCTTCCTGAACTACATAGGCTGTCATTTCATCAAGATTCCACTCTTTTTTTCGGGTATTATAATTGATTTTCAGATTGGCAAACTGAGGCGGAAACGATTCAAGAATCCTGTAAATAAGGAAATCATATGCCAATTGAATACCTATATCTCTCAACTTTTTATGATAGCTGGTCATTCTCAATATATGCTCTCTGACCCTAGAAATGCGATCATATTCTGTATGAGAAAATAACCTCATATAGTTGACTTTTTCAGCCTTATCAATTTTCTTAAAGCTTCTACCAACAGTATCCATAAAATCCTTAGCATACTCACAAGAAGGAATGCAATTACGAATGGATCTGTCAATGGTGTATTGCATTACATTAAGGCACACCCTATTAGAATAATCTCATGCCTCTCAATACGCTTTCTTAGTAGCAGTACTGACATCTGTAAGTATAGTGGGACGATCATTCCTTAATGCTAAATTTTTGTCCATGAGTGATAGATAAACAATAATGGACTCACGCCAATCATCATAATTAGTCATAGTCAAAATCTTAATGAATGAGAGTTGGAGAAATGACAAAGCATAAACTGATAAAGAATCAATAATGATATCAGTAAGCATGTAAAACAAAATTATGCTATCAATATGATTCATGTGCTTTTCAAAATGTCTCTCTATCAATAATAATATATATATTGGAGCATATAAAAAAAATAGAAAAACTTGAAATCTGGATAAAGCAAACTAGTTGCATATAAGACTAACAATGATCTATTACCAATAGAGCAACAAGGTCACTCAGTACTAAACATCCAACCAATCTCTTTACTAACCCAAGCATCCTACCAAGTAATGATTTACTAACAGGGTAGTACCACACCCGTATAGATCTCGATAAATATATATATGTATATAATACACAATACAAAATTAAGTATTTACCTAAAAATAGGCATAACACTACAAAAGACCCAAAACATTTATCATGATTGGCCCCACGATAGGTGAGTACACAACCACTCTAAATTGTGGCATTTATTAATAAAATTGTTATATAACTTTATCCCATAATGCTTAGAATAATGAATAATTAACGTTAGTTGGTCAAAATGCCAACAAAATAAAAAATTATAGACTAAACTGAAAAATATCACAACAGTGTAGGTCAATTTATAAATATCAATAAATTATGGGCCACAAAGTATTACCAAAAATTTTGGGGCCAAAATATATTTAACTAAAAATATTTAGGTCAATTTATAATTATCAAAAAATTATAAGGTCAATCTATAATTAATTATAAATATCGAGGTCAAATTATAATTTATTATAAATTAAAATGTCTTTGTGATATTTTGCAGTGATTACACAATGCATTTTAATTCGGGTTTCAAAATGGGTTTTGACCCGAATTTTATCCAAAACTCATTTTTAACCTTTAAAAATTCTAAAAAAAATTAAATATATGGCCTATATCAGTAGATAATTATAAATATTCAATAGATCGGGCCATATATTCAACATAGAACATAAAATGAAATTCGGCCAAAAATTTATTTTGTCAAAAATGAAGTTTTAAGCCACCCAACATAATATGGTAGCATTCTAACTCATGGTCGTTGAATAAAAAATATTGTTTTGGCTCTCATACCAATTGTTGAAAACTTATTTCTCAATAATCCCAAAATCTAACATTTCTATCAACAACACATGAGTTAATATTAAGAGTTTAGAATGCATACCTGAACTTAAAGCCATTAGATTTCTCTTTGATTTAGTTGAATTTGGGTGGCTGTAGAGAATTGGTTTTTGTTGCCAATTCTTTAGTTGAGAAAGAATAAGAGAATGTTAGGGGAGAGAGAAAGAGAAATTTCTACCCTTTACCCTATGCAAAAAAAAATTATGAATTTAATGAGCTAGCCTCATAATATATACGACGAGGGTAAGAACTTCTTCTTAATAGAAAAATACATAATACCCATTCTATTATTGGTAACAAATAATATTTATAAATGGTCAATACCCATTCTATTATTGGTAACAAATAATATTTATAAATGGTCACATTTGTTCAAATAATATACTACTAAATATGGATATATTAAAATAACTTATTAATAATATTGTGATCATTAACAAAATAAATCAAACGAAAATATTTTAAATAATTTAACATCAGTCGTATAATAATATAACTTTATTTAACAATAAAAAAAACGATTATGCCAATCTACAAAAATAGAAAGATTAAAATAAAATATTATAACAGAAACCTGATTACCTTAATTTTTCTTTTGTTCCCATTTCTTTATAGAAGTAACGAGAGACAAAAAACTGAAGAAATTTGCAAGGACTTTTAGGAGACTTTATAACAGAATGGCTCAGTTTGGCCAGATTGTGATTAAGACTATTAGAAACTTTTAGTTTGTGTTTTGTTCGGTATTTCAGCCCTACACAAAAGGGCCTAGAGACTTGGCTAACAACTTCTGATTGAGGTCCTACCATGTGAATAGTTGAGTTTTTATTCTCATCCTTGTAGTCTCCAAAAATTTCAGATAACATTGCTGCCTTTGTTTGCTCTGGTTGCTCCTCAGAATCTATAAGCTGCATATATGTTGATGCCATCTCTTTGACTAAAAGACCATTCTTATCTTCCGAAACCTTCAAAGACGCTCCTGATCAGCACCTGAAGGTTTTAAAATAGGGCATGGCTCAATTTCTATTTGTTACGTGGGCGTAGGGGGGGGCTGGGGCTGGGGGGGCTAGATTAACAAAATGGCTATCTACTGTATTAACCCCTGAACCATTCTTCATATCAGTTATAAAGAAAACCTGTATTTCTTTTTTCCTTATTATTCTTGTTCAAGCCCTTCGACAAGGATGCTGGAGAGGCCCTTTACTTCCACTTGCTACATCCTCAATTTTGAAGGCCTCACTATGTCTCTCCGCTTTTTTTTGGCAAATTAGTCTATAAAGAATGAGGAGCTGGCCGAGGTTTTGATGGTTTTGTCTCCTCTCCTCTTATTGTTATCACCAAACCCACGACCTTTAAATTTCGATTTTCCCTCAGCAGAATTGGCATCATTAACTCTGATCCAATCACCATATTGAAGAGGTTCAAATTTCCCATCGACTAGTTTACGTTGAGCACATTCTCAGAGAGGATGGCCTAGACTCCCACCCATAGTGATAACATAAGTCAGGGATGGGTTCGTACTTTAATAGAATAGCTACTACTTTATCCCCCAACTCCAATTCAAGTACTTGTGGCAAAGGTTTTGAGATATTAATATTGGTCTGGATACCGAGAAAACTTTATATACAAGGACCCAAAGAACCTATGTCTACCTCTTCCACTATTCTTATGAGCCCACCAAGGCATGATCCAATATAATTATTCATACACGCGATCAGAATTTAGTGAAATTGAATTAAAAAAGAAATTCGATCAAACTGCATAGTTCTATAATCCCTAATCCCGGTAGGCTCTTTTAAAACAATTAATTAATTGCTGAATGTCCATGGGCTGTCAACAAGAACAACTCTCTTATTTGCCTCTGATCGGAAACGAAAAATAAATAGATCGGTATCGATCGCCTCTACGTGAACCTTCTCCATACTCTTCCATAATTACGGCAACCAACGAATCACCCCATCACGGTGAAATATTTTGGTGGATAGAATTTTCTCGACGGAAGAGTATGCAACTCCCGTTTTGCCCATGCTTTCAAACACCCCATCTAACTTTCATTTGGGAATACGAGATTTCGAAAGAGAAATCGCTTGGCAAAGGCAAATCATCTTGTCGGGATTCATGAGAATACTGTACGAAAAAAAAACAAAATTCACTTTTTAGCCGCAAAGGGCATCTAGATACTCACTGACTTCCTACAGTCGCCCCTGAGAGAAAACAAAATCCTAAGAAAACTCGTTCTTCGTTCCTCCAAGTTTCACTTCATGATAGTTTTGTCTAAAAAAATTATGAGTATCGGAGCACTGTGACCAATTGTATCATATCATAAAACATGATCACCTCAAGCTACAAATAATAATATCAAAATAACAATAACAATAATAATCACGTCAACATTTTTTTTTTTTTTGGTTTTAATTTGACAACAAATTTCAAATATAAAATGTTGCCATCTAACTTGAAAATTTCTTTTGTGATTCTCACATTCATTTATTTTTCAGAATGGTTTAATTCTCTCAAAGTGGTATAGAATAAAATTTTCTCTGATGTAAGAGCAGATTCCTTTTCTATCGTTATTATTAAAAAAATAAATAAATAGAAAATTAGAAATATAACACAAAAAAATATTGATTATCCAAAGGCATCTTAATTACTACAGAGCACTGACATTGAAACATTTCTTTTTGGGATGTATCTCACATCAAATGAGTTACTGTTTAAAAGCATTATAATAAACTTGGCGGCTAACGGAAATCATAAAACTTAAATTTTAAAGTCAAAATTTGGTTAGATCAAATTTACGGAGCGTGGAACTTGAACATCTCAATTGTCTCATGAATAAAGTAGCGTTAGATTAATTATGAAAAGCTAAAAATTCAAATTAAAATGAAATAGAAGTTGTACAAAATCAAGAATTTTGAAAGTTTTCAATTTAAAAATAATTGGTTGACCCATGACCATTCCGCCAGGTCTAGCTCGTCCATTTGAGTCTAAAAATGCGGAGGCCCAGACCACTGGATTACCTGAATTACAATCTTCCCTCCCCCCCCAATCCCAATCAATCACGAATCACCCTCCGCCCACACAGATTCTCTCAATCCTCGCCCCGCCCGCCTTCCATTCGGGTCCGCTTTCGGATCCTCCGTTCTGTCGGATCTTTCCATACGGATCTCCCAATTCCGCCTACGCAGATCTGCTCTTCATTTTCTCCAATTCACAATTTTCTTTTTTTTAAAAAAAAAATAAATTAAACAGGGATGATTGCAATTCCGTACATAACCGCATTAACGACGTACTTCAGTTACGGGTTGTTGTTTGCTTTTGGCCAAATCAGAGATTTCTTTCGCAAACTTATTGACTGGTCGAGCGCCAAGGATCTTCAGGTAATTTTGTTTTTTTTTTCTTCCGACGGTTGTAGGTGGTGATTGGTTGATTGATTACGTGTCTGTTTTTGATATGCTGCCGCTGACTTTTGATTCGCCGAACCAGGGATATGCGCCAATCTGCTTAGGACTCGAAGATTTTTATACTCGACGCTTGTATCTCCGAATTCAGGTATTTGCTTAAAGATTTGATTGAATTCTGATATTAATCAAATGTTCTAATGCAAAATTATTAATGATTTGACTTTGAAATGGAGCGGATAAATTGGAATTAGTTATTGGTTAAAAATCCAATCAAGTAGTAGTTATGTGTTTACATGACTAATTTCTTTCGCCATGTAATTCATTATCAATATCATATCTCGCAGGACTGTTTTGGGCGACCTATATCAAGTGCCCCTGATGCGTGGTTTGACGTGGTTGAACGTTATTCCAAGGACAATAATAAGACTTTGAAGTAAGATATTTTACTCATGTCAGACGCGTATGATGTAGCGGTGTTTAGTTTTATTTTATATTTTTATATTTTTCTTCTTCATGGTCACTACATTGAATATTTATACGAGGGCGATTTTTGTTCAGACGAACTGACAAAGTAACTAAATGCCTGAATTTGGGATCGTACAACTATCTTGGCTTTGCTGCGGCAGATGAATATTGTACACCCCGAGTAATTGAGTCGTTGAAAAAGTATTTTCCCAGCACCTGTAGTACCCGGGTTGATGGTGGTCAGTGTATTGGCTTGTTAGATGCTTTTGCATTGACATTTGTCTATATAAGGTTTTACTAATGCCATTTTTTGATCAGGCACGACGGATTTGCACAATGAATTGGAGGACTGTGTTGCAAGATTTGTTGGAAAACCAGCTGCTATCGTTTTTGGCATGGGCTATGTGACCAACTCTGCTATCCTCCCAGTGTTGATCGGGAAGGTTTGTTATTTATCAAAATGACAGCAATTTTTGAACATGATTTCTGACTTTAGCCTTTTAATTTTTTACTGTTGATCGATTTTATTTGCAGGGAGGCTTGATTATTAGCGATTCTTTGAACCACAATTCCATTGTCAATGGTGCACGAGGATCTGGAGCAACTATCCGTGTTTTCCAACACAATAGTAAGTTTCTTTGTTGTGTTGTTGAATTATATGATTCTGACTTGATTTTGAGGTGTCAAGCTGGTCAAGTTTAGTTGTTGATATGACATGGTGACAAATCGTATTAATTTACAAAAAAACCAAAAAGCATCTGTGTTGTGCATTATTATCAGCTTGGTGCCCTTTGTCTTTTGAATGCAAGTAATACTTCAAGAATTTTGGTTGGAAAGTTTTCTTCCTATGTGTTATGTCCCTTTACTATTTTGTTTACAGCTCCTTCTCACTTGGAGGAAGTCTTGAGAGAACAAATCGTGGAGGGACAACCTAGGACTCATAGACCTTGGAAAAAGATTATTGTAATTGTGGAGGGGATTTACAGCATGGAAGGGGAACTTTGCAAACTTCCTGAGATTATATCAATCTGCAAAAAGTATAAGGTTGTGCAAGATGGCGACTTTTATTTCAAAATGTGCATTGAATTGTCATGTCATTGAAGGCATCATTTTTGTTGTGGACAAGTTTTTGCTTTCCACAATCTTCTAGAAATGATGATTTTGACATTTACTTTTAACATACCTCTTGTTATGCATATTTATAACTTTGTTTTGGTGTCTAATATATTTTTCACAGAATAATAAATGAATGTCTTCAACATATTTTGATAAGAATTTGTGAGCATAATCCTTCTCTTTCTTTACAAAAGAAAAACGCTATACCACTCTTGGTTTCTTGAAGTTAACGCAACATGACAACTACCCAACCCTCTTCCCATTCTTCATCGTTATTTAGATCTTTTATGCCTAAGCATATGTTTGGTTCTAATCTCAAATGTTTAGTGCTTGCCACCCTGTTGCATTTAGGGTTAACAAGAGTTATTCTTTTTGTTTTCATTGCACATTCATTTTTTTTATTTCTCATTGTACTTTTGTGGGTTGTCTCTCTCTTTCTGTTGCTTTTGTACTGTGCCTCTTCTAATATGCGTATATATGTGTGTGTATGTGTTTGCAAATATTCTCACTCTTAGTTTCTTTGTGATAGGTATATACATACTTGGACGAGGCCCACAGCATAGGAGCCGTAGGAAAAACAGGAAGAGGGGTTTGTGAGCTCTTAGGAGTGGATACTGCTGATGTAGATATCATGATGGGAACTTTTACTAAATCATTTGGATCATGTGGTGGCTATATTGCAGGATCTAAGGTTTGGTTTTAGCAATCTAAGTCATAATTTAGGATTTAGCATGAACCATGAATTTTAATCTTATGGTTCCTCCATTTTTTGTTACTATCTCCTGGCATTAAAAAAGTAGCATCACAAATTAGAATCTGTCAATCTCATTCTTACAATATCAAAGCTTTTTTTTTTGTGTGAAGGAACTCATCCAATACTTGAAGTACACTTGTCCTGCTCATCTTTATGCAACTTCTATTTCACCTCCTGCTGCGCAACAAATAATATCTGCCATAAAGGTTATTCTTGGGGAGGATGGTTCCAGTAGAGGTACAAAGTCATACTCTTGCCATTATCTTTGTTTTAACTTTTACTATGAGCTTTGCGAGGATCCTTGCTTCTTGCTTTATTGATTGGACCTTGTTTCTACATAGGTGCCCAGAAACTTGCACGTATTCGTGAGAATAGCAACTTTTTCAGGTCAGAACTGCAGAAAAGGGGGTTTGAGGTTCTTGGGGATAATGATTCCCCAGTAATGCCAATTATGCTTTACAACCCTGCCAAGATCCCTGCCTTCTCACGAGAGTGCCTTATGAAGAATGTGAGAGCACCAAGCTTTATGTCCAATGTTGTGATTAATGCTTTTGTGATAAATTTTACTTGAATATCAGTAGTTATAAAATGGTGTTTATTGTAGGTGGCTGTTGTGACAGTTGCTTTTCCAGCAACCCCACTGCTATTGGCGAGGGCTCGTATATGCATATCTGCTTCGCATACCAAGGAAGATCTGATTAAAGCCTTGGAGGTAAATTTTGATCATAGAAGAGCATTGGTGCATAGATCCAGATTGATGCTCTCCACATCGTTTATCCTTTGAGAGCATTAGATCCATACGATTGTAATTGTATGCCATGATATGTTGTTTTACTGAAGGTGTTAAGGAATGCAAGTAGCAGACTTTTTGAAATTATACAAATATTTAGCTGTTTATGATAGCAATGCTTTCTAAGCAAGTGTCTAGACTGTAAATCCTGATTTGAATTTCTCTCTTTTCTCAGGTTATCAGTAAGGTTGGTGATCTTGTGGGTATTAAATACTTCCCTGCTGAGCCAAAGAAACAGCAGGACAAGGAGAGGATGAAGTTAGAGTGAAATAGAAGTGATTTATTTCGATTTATTTCCCCCCGATTTGGCAGTTGCAAACAGCAACAGAAGGAAAGGCAAGGTCAGCGAAGCTAATGATTATTTTTGCCTAGATATGGTTGGTACTCTTATAATTTTAAGTTGTAGAATCTTCAACCCAATCATGTACCTGGCTATAAATGGATCAGTGCCTCCCTGCTCATACATGGACAAATTCAAGTGATCCGTATGTCCTTATTGGGGCTAGTTTCCTTTTTATTTTTAAAAGAATTTTATCTTAAATTATTTATGGTGCCTTGTCTTTGAATGAGTTGTACAGATGTAGCTTTAAGTTGTGGCCTTGTCCCATACGTTTAAAATTGGTCCTGCTAGTGCTAGTGGAGTGATTCTATCAACTTGTATTGTTGGAAGATTTTGAGTGGTATCCCGTGTTGGGGAATGATTTAAGTGTCTAAGAATATGATTGTTCATCTTCTTTTCGTTGTAGATGGATTGAACGTTCCTCGTTTCCTTGATGTTTTCTTTTTCTTAGATCGTCCATCTTACGGGCTGCTGCCTGCTGGCATGGTCTTTTATGCGTCTGTGCCACGCTGGCCGCTGCTTCTGTGTCCCCTACGCATTTTGGATTCATGCAATCTGCTTTACTGTAGGTTTTTGTTATGTTATGTTTTGTTTTGCCTTTTTCCTTTTTAATGCGACCTGTGCATTTTAACGAAATGTAAACCAAATATTCTTTTGGTAGCCTATTTCAACCTGGTATTTTATAAATTTACTTTCTCAATAAATTCATCACTAAAATTTATTTTATAAATTTACCTAAATTTTCATTATAATCTTACTCTGTAGGTCCAACGATGGTTATACGTTATCTTAATTTTTCAAATTTAAATAGTTAAAACTTTGTAAAAAAATATTATATATGTATATATATTGTGTTTACTAATAATTAAATAAATTTAACTATCAAAGTTTCTATTAAAGTCAATTTCTTATTCTTTCTAACAATTAAAGTTTAAATAAATTGAATATAAACATTTTTGTTGATAAAATTATCCAGAACATTGATTTCTCTTTTCTATAAAAATTAATATATCACTGTAAATGAGTTTAATGATGTACAGTGAATAAATTTTGTTATTTAAGTTTCTTATATATTATTGTGTTCATAATAATAAATTTATTTTATAGGCATTTTAATAATTAAAAAAATATTAAAAAGTGGGTTTATATAGCATTATAGTGGCATCCTTATTCTTTTGTTAAAAAGATAATTTTTTTTTGAAAATATGACGAGTAATTTCTTAAAACTTGGTTTAAAAAAAAAGACCACCTTTATTTAAAAATTACCCAAAAAAAAACACTCTATTGTAATAAAAGATTTTGTTAAAATTACTTATGCCACTAAGGGTATTTTACCTTACAAAGATACATGGCAAGAAAACTACATCCATATGTTGCTTTTCTTTTTCACTTATTTTATTTTATTTTTATTAATTTATTGAAATTACTTTATATGATTTTTAGTTAAAAAATATAAAACATGAAATTTGAAGTTGGATAGAGTTGGCATCGAGTAAATCTGCTACTGTACTCATCAACAATAATGGTGGCTGATTGTTGATAAATATCCCCTATGCAATTTTTTATAAATATTTTTAAACTTACAACTTAAAAATTAAATATTTTTATAAACTTACAACAAGTAATTATACTTCAAAATTTTTTATTCTCATCCGCAACCTAGAACTATCATCATCAAAATTACATCTATATCCCATCTAACTACATATTCTAAATATCTAGGACAATATTAATAATATTATGACATCAAAATTCTCACACGAATCGATGTATTATCTTGCTTAGTATTTCTCCAATATAACACATTTTAATTTTAAATCAGGTATTATTCAACTTTTACTTATTTTTCATAGTTTAGATGCAAAAAATCATTACCTACATTTAAGAGAATTTGAAAAAGAGTATAACATGTACAATGACCTAAATTATAGTATGAATATAATTCGACTAAGTTTTTTTTTTCTTTCAAATTAAAGCTAAAACATGGCTACAAAACCTTAAGCCATGATCAATTTCTTCATGGAATGAGATGCAACAATAATTTTTAAAATTTCTTTTTTTTTTGTAAAACAAATTCTTTCAAAAAGACAATTCACTACATTTTGCTCAAAAACTATGAGAGACCATTGATTAATGTTGGAATATGCATAAGGAACTATTTAATACTTGACTCCATCATGACTTTAAAACTTAGAGATTAATCTAAAAATTTTATGAATATTTAACACCTTAAGTTAGACAAATGGTAGAAATAATATATAATAAAATATTTGATGATAAATGCCTAAAGAGATGATGGACTACCTAGGCTTACTAGCAAAAAAATTTAAAATTGGGACACTACTAGTTTGGGTTTTGCCAGGCACCAAGCAAAACTCAAACCACTACATCTAGTGAGGGCATTTACCATCATATGAAATATCACAATTTTCAAGCCAAATTAGCATCCTTAACTAGAAAAGTTGAAACCTTAGAAATGAAAAAGAGTGGTCAATTAAAATCTATTCAAGAAATTATATGTCATATATGTCAAACCCATTATCATTTTACCAATAATTTCCCAACTTTATCTGCCTTTAGGGTATGTCTCCATGAATAACCCAATGTTCAAAACACGTTCAAATAGTCAAATCTTAATTTATATTCATAAAACTACAATCCTAGTTAGAGAAATTATCCGAATTTTAGTTAGTGAATGACACTCAAGGAAAGTCTTCACAACCATCTTTTTAGGCACACCTAAACTTTCAAAACTCTCAACGTTATGCACCATATGTCCCTCCTCCTAAGAAATATCTTGAAGAAAATTTGCATGCATTTATTGAAAAGCAAGAGTTTGTTAATTCTCAAAATACTTAAATATTAACTAATTTAAAAGATACTCTTGCTAAAGTTACATCTGCATCGAGCATTCATGAGAAATGAACATTTTCTTCTTAACTACAACCCAACCCTAAAGGAAAACATAACTCAAATGCATGTGGTTCAGGAAGCCAATACATAGATCAAGTTAAAGTGGTCATTACTATTAAGAACGGTAAGGTTATTGAAAAATACATTCTTGAACCTTGTGAAAATGATGACTCAATCTCTAAGGGTAAGGAAAGCATTAGACCTACACCTAGTGAAGAAAACACCAAACCATCACCTGCACCCCCATATCCTCATGTCTTACGTAATGCAAGTAAGTTAAATCACACTCTTGAAAATTTTGAAATCTTTAAATAGGAAAAGTTAATATTCCTTTGTTAGATGCTATTAAATATGTTCTCTTTTATGTTAAAGTTTAAAGGATTTGTGCATAGTAAAAAGAAAACTGAATGTGAAAAAGAAAACATTTTTAACTAAACAAATGTTATTATTCAGAATAATAATGCTTTGAAATACAAAGACCCTAGTTGTCCTACAATTTTATATATTATTAAAAGTTATAAAATTGAACAAGTCTTACTTAATCTTAGTGCTAGTGTGAATTTAATACCATATTCAGTTTATCAACAACTCAATATAGGTGAGTGAAAACCAACTTTTGTAACTCTTTTGCTTACTGATAGATCAATAAAAGTGCCAAAAGGGATAGTGAAAGATGTGTTAGTTCAAGTCGATAAATTCATTTATCCTATGAATGTTATTGTCTTAGATACAGAACCTATTAAAGGATACAATCCAATTCTTGTTAGCTTAAGGCATCTATTTTTAGCAACTTTTAATGCTTTGATTAATTGTAGGAATGGTATAATGACGCTTTCATTTGGGAATATGATATTAAAGCTTAATGTTTTTAATATGTGTAAGTAACCATATGAGGAGGAGAATGAAAGTGAAGAAGGTAACATTCTTGAAACCATTATAGAAGATCATTTCAAAAAATAGAGTTTTATTGATCCCTTAGAAAGTTGTTTAATGAATTCATTTGAGTTAGATATGCAATTGGATCCTGAAATCTCTAACATGTGTTCATTACTTAATTGTGGACATGTAATAAAAAATAAAGGATGAAAATCAAAGTTTGAAGGACTAGGAGAAAATGAGAATAAATAGGACAAAATTCCAAATTTGAAGTTGAAAACTTTACGAAAGGGTTGAAATATACATTTTTTTGGAGAGAAAAAAGCTTACCCAGTGGTAATTGCTTCTCTACTCATAAATGAACAAAAAGGAAAGTTACTTGAATTATTGAAAATACATAAAAATGCAATAAGGTAGACTTTAAAAGACATAAAATGCATTAATCCTTTGATTTGTGCACATAAAATATACCTAGAGGATAATGCTAGAACTTCTCAACAACCTCAAAGAAGATTAAACCCACATATGAAAGAGGTAATGAGAGCTGAAGTTTTTAAACTATTTAAAGTAATGATAAGGGCATATTTATCATTTATTTTCTTATATTTTATTTTGATATTTTATTATTTTATGCGAATAAATGGCTATTTATATGCATTATTATTTATTTATAGGGTTTAAACTGAAAAAGATACAAAATTGAAGCAAGAACACGAAGTAAGTAAAAACCAGAGACTTAATTGCAAAGAAACTCAATTCTGGAAATTTTACCCCAGTGCTACAAGCATTTTTGCTCTAGTACTGGAACCTTGATCAAAATAAAAAAATCATAATTAAAACCTGGAATAGTCTCAATTTTTCACCCCAGGGTTAACTAGTTATCACCTCAACGATAGCCTGGCACCTTAGCGTTATACCTTCATTGCTCCAGTGATATTAACTTTTGAATACAACGCCCTAGCGACAACATGAGAGCACCCTAATGATTATGCTATTCCTGACCCGACAAGAAGTATAGATGCTTTTTCCTCTTAAACTCACTCCAACGCTCTTGCATTTCACCTTCAAGCTAGGTAAGGCGATCTGGTATAAATGCTGGTCGAGACGAAGAAAATACGGCTTGTAATAATGGATAAGTGGGAGCTGTAGGAATCTGGTTATGCTGGTCACCAATAGATTATACCTTATAAATATTACTATTGTCCAGTGGATGAGATGGTTGTAATAACTCTTTTGAAGGATCTCATTAAACTTCTGCTTAGGCACATAAGGCGATGATGAGGGATGGGAAAAATAAACTTGCCTTTTCCTGTTGAATGCTATGAAAAATACTACTTTTGATAACCTTTTCGACATCAATGCTTATTCATATTATAATTGCATAAAGAAAACTTGCATGATCCTTAGTTACATTGCTGAAATGTGTGACTAGCATAAGTTGGGCTCCAATAGAGTAATGCCATATCTTTTCATCTCTATCCATGTATCTGGCTAGGAATAAAATGTATAAAGTTCTTGACATCGTTTATGCAGCCTCTGCTGTCTATAATTTTTGAATTATAGCCTCATAATCTGGTTCTTTCAACAAATTATGGTAGTCTTGTCAGTGTTGCTGGGTGAGTTAAAGAACCAATTGATACTAAAGCTGTCAATGGCTACCTTTGTCCCTCGCACTCGACTCTCAAATTAATGTGCTCAAACATGTTAGCATAGAACACACGTACCATGGGTACAACAATTATCTCAAGATGAGCATATAACCTTTTCCAACCTCTATCTTTGGTAATGTTTTTAATACTTGGAAATTTTTCCTCAAGAAGGTCGAAACCTCTCTCCAAAATGGTTATTTTCATAACCACAAAATTGGCATAGTGTTTTACTACAGATAACAAAATAAACTTGGTGCTATTGAAGCACGATGCGATATGAGTTATTCTTGATCTCTTAGAAGCCATATTTTAATCAAACAGATGGTTCTCACTAAAGTTTACTTCTTTGAAGTTCATTTACTTACAAACCAACAACAACAATACTTACATCTCAATCTCCCAAAATGCAAAATCAAGCAATGGACACAACACTCAATAATATAGTTTAAGTAGCACCGCAATAGTTATTGAAGCAATAAATTAAGTGATAAGACATAAGATTGATACCTTTGAAAAGGAAATTCATCAAATTCGATGACGGAGTGTTCTTTTGAATTCTTGATGAAATCTTCAATATTTTGATGAAAATTAATGTTAATAGTGGATGAAATTATGTTTTAGAGGTGTTTCTATATTTTTTCTATGGTGAAATTATTGTGAGAGTGGTTGAATTTAGAGTTTTGATAAAGGAGAGTAGAGAGATTAGGGTTTGAGTTTGGGAAAAATAGGGGAAAATAAAGGGAATGCCTAATTTTTACTAGTTTTTGTACTAGTACTATAGTCCTGGGACTTGGGGAATCCGACAGTGCCGAGTGAAAAGGCCGTCGCTCAATAGATAAAAGTTACTCTATGGATAACAGGTTGATCTTTCCCAAGAGCTCACATCGACGGGCAAGCTCTTCTATTTTGGTTCATGGTTTCTCTTGGCTATATGGTTAATGATGGGTATTCTCTAGTCTTTAATGTTAGGACATTAGATTTGGGGTACCACAGCACTAAAGACACTTACATAGGCACTACGATACTGAGTGTTTAGTATCGCAACTTAGAGAACATTGACTCTGGCGCCACAACACTAGGTGTTGGTGCCGCAGTGTTGAGGCTTCCTAAGAATCGCTTGATTTAACATTGTCAACTTGACGTATTGATAAGTGCAATTTTATACATTATATTGTATCTCTTCTAAATTTGATAATTGCTTGATTTAAATAAGAATATATGACCTTTTATGTGTATTCATTTTATTTTGTAGGTTTCAAGTTAATGGAGCAATTTAGGATGAAAATTCAAAGAAAACAAGAAAACAAAAACTAAATATGCTACAGTGCTGATGAACAGCATATATGAACAATAGAGATGTTACAGTGCCGAACTACTACAGTACTTGGCGCCCAGGCGCCATCATCTATTTTGCAACTATTTTCTTGCCTAATTTGAAATCTATAAATATTACCCTTTAGCCACTTCTCATATAATGAAAAGAGAATATGAAATAGAGAGAGAAACTTAGGTTTTTAGTGAGAGAAACACCATTGAAGCTTAGATTGAGGGAGATTATTGAAGGTTGAAGGCTCCAAAGGTTTCTCCAACTGGTTCCTTCTTCTCTCTCTACTTAATTTACATTTATTTCTAGTTTGTAATTTGATAAGGGCAAATTTGTCATATATTTTCTCATGTTTTTATTATTGATATTTTATGATTTTATGAGAATAGATGGCTATTTATGTGTATTATTGTTATTTATAGGGAGTTGAATGAAATTTAAAGAAAGAATACAAAAGGAGCGGAAACAGGGACTAAAATGAAAAGTTTTTAAAGTATGTGTCCATCGCCCCAGCGCCAAGAGGATTATCGCCCCAGTGCTATAATAGTGATCGAAATAAGAAATACGACCTGTTGAAGTCGCATTTGGCGCCCCAGCGCCAAACCTTTACCGCTCCAGCGACGAGACAACGCCCCAGCGCTATAAACCTACCGCTCCAACGGTGAAGCCTTTTTAAGCGTCGCCCCAGCGACAACTACATAGTGCCCTAGCGGTAGCGTGAGTCCTAGTCCGACGAGAATTGAGATTTTCAAGCTCATATCAATCCCTATAAAAAGCCACTCGTTTCTAGCCTTTAAGAATCAATCTAAGACGACCCAAAAGCACCAAGAATACAGAGCACGAGTCTTAGAGAGCAATAGGAGTTTAATTGAGGAAACTTTAGAGAGAGATTCAAGGCGTTCTTCGGCATCAAGAGATTTTAGGCAGCACAATTAAGAGCAATTTGACGTCTATATCAGTTTGCTATTGATTGTATCATGGTTTATTATTATTTTTACTGCTGTTCTCTTGTAGCCATGAGCTAAACTTATTTTCTAGGGTTAATACTTGAACTCAATATGTGTGCTTAATTTCCATATCTTTTGAATATTTAATAAACTTAGTTCTTTGATATTCAAATTACTTGATTTTAATGCTTCAATATATCTGGCCAATATATGGTGAATGAGTTGGTATTATTATTGATAAACTCGGAAGAGGAATCATAATATTTAGACCTAGGTAATTTGATGCATGATTGTAGAGTAACATTCAATGTTGCATATGCAAGTTTTAATTTAGGATATGAATATACCTAATTGGCATGTATGATCAATAAGACCTAATCATAATGAATCTTAGTTTATTACAAGTACCATAAGAATATAGGTATTTGGTAAATTAAGATATACTTGTATGACCTTGGAAGAGGCTTGTGAATACTTTAGTGTCTTGATCAATAACAAAGACTAAGGGAGTTAAATATTAGAAGATTAATCACTAGAAAGCATATTGAGGGATCGTATTAATCATAGGTTTTCTCTATATTGCTATCACATAATTCTCTTGCATTGTGTTTTTGCCTTTATATTTTCTACATTCATTCTTAGATTTTTATTTATCTGAATAATTATTAGGAAGATATCATTTTAGTAATTAGTTAAAAAGAAAAAATTATCCCTGTGGGTTCGACATCCGACTTTATAAGTCCCTTTATTACTTGCATACGATAGTGTATACTTGCACTTAATTTAATGATATAAAAATATCGCATCATAATTGTATTTTGTGTTGATTTAAAAATGAGTACTTTTATGAACATTTGGATAGATGTAATTGAATATTTCACTATGGATTTCTAGATTATATATTCTAAGCCTTGATGGAACTCTATTAAAGTCTATGTATTGTTGTTATTTTATGATTAATAACTATTTGATGTTTATTCATTTATGCTTTTTATGTGCTTAATGCTTCTAATTGCATTAAGAAATGGATTAGATGCTGTTAATGCTTGGGTTATGTACTTTTCAGAGTTTAATCCATATATTAGTTTTAAAAAGTATAACCTTAAGTTTAGTGAGTTGGGAGACTATTAGACTTAGGGTAATCATTTAAAGGTTGCTTAATGTATGTATATATAATGAGTTAGGTAGGGATATCAACTTAATAGTATATGCATAGAGTCTCATTTAGCACTCGGGAGAGGGAATGAGATTAGTCTTAAGCCATTGATTAATGAATGTATTAGATTAGATGTTACTAATTATAAAGAGCATAGAAATAATAGAGGAAAATCAAGTTCCTAGAACCCCATTGTCATAGAACTCTCATTCCTTTAATTTATCGATTTACTCAGTTTAAAGCCTTTTTTTTTCTAATTCCACAATTCAACTCATCATTTAGATTAGCCTAGATAAAATTAGATTGTTAATACTATAGTAACCAATATCCACGACTGGTAAGAATATGTATAAATATACGTATTTTATTTATATGTTGGTGATACTTGATTTTGTTGGGATTTGTGCTTACGTGCCATCCCTTTTATGTATAAATATTTGCTTTATGTTTATACATTTATGATTTCAATATATCACTAATTATTTTATTTATAAATATGGTAAGATGCTTGTAACGTTTTAGACATTGTATGATCTGAACGAGTTCAGATCTGATCTAAAGGAGTTTAGATCAGAACTAAGAGTTAGTAAAATCTAAAGAGTTAGAGCCTTGTCTGAAATGGGACAAAGACCTAAGAATATATTAATAATGACATAGTTGCAATGAGTTGCAAATGGTGCTAAGAAATGTTGTTATGCAAATATGTTCTTAAATTTAATGTTCCTGATCTACCTTCACTAATGCGGGTCTACTAGTGAAGATCTTAATATATATATAGATCATTGTATGTCTATATCTAGATAGTCCAGATGGTTAGTCTTAGCAGACCATGAGTTTAGTGAAAACTCGTATAGAGATACAAGTATTCAGTAAGGACTGAATATTGAACAGACTCACAAAGATCTCCAATAGACATCCCATAAAGCCGTCAATGGAGGATCGTTCGAGTTGAGTAATATTCGTGGTCCTTAGACCTGAGTGCCACGGTGGACTTGTGAGTGATCCATCATACTTTGGTTCCACACATGTCAGATACCTTTCATGGTCTGACCGCTGGGTGTCGCTGGGTATGGTCCGATGCTCATGGAGTCCGGTGTGTACAGATATGGGATCCATCAACTCAATTGGGTGAGTAAAATATCATGTAACTCTAAGATTGTATTTCAGAAAGTCTTATGGCCATAAGCAGACATCCAAGAATTTCTTGGGAAAATAATATCGTGAAAGTGTTTACGGATATTATTTATTGAAATACAAATCTAGAGATAAGTTTATGGTTGAGCACATGGAGACTTGACGGTGTTGATCTATATCTCCGCTCTTCTAGGATATTTATGATGGAAGGATTATACGAATATGTTATAACCTCAACTTGTATGGTTTAATGCGCCGTTTTGTAATATCTGTAACGTGTGTGGGACATTGTTCACGGACGTGTGAAATAGTTTCATATGACAAATCGGGCATGGACCTAGAGAGTCTCACAATATGAAGTGTACTCGTTGTGCACTGGGGCGGCGAATTGGATTGAATAATTAATCCAACAATTTTCAGCAAAATGAAAAATGTTTCTAAGTTCCTTTTATTATTCACTTGTCAATAATTGAAGGTAAAACACATTATTGGTTTACAAGAGTTGTTAACCAATAAGAAATTGACAAGTGACATAATCTTGCTCCATAAATTATTTACCATGTATTTACCTACTTACCTTGCTTGGTAAATACATATATGGTAAATGTAAATAATCAAAATAGTTTTGAATTATTAATATTTTATATATTAATCAAATTATTATTATTAATTGGAATAAGTGGCAAACACCATTTACTAATGGAGAATGCACTTGTTATTAATAATAAAGAAAGTTTACCACTTTGTAATTCTTAAATGATGCACTAAGGAAGTGGTAAAACCACTTAACATTGATTAAATGCCATTTACTCTCTAGAAATTGATTCAATTGGTTGAATCAAATTGGTGAGTGAAAAATATGATAGATTAATGTTTGTAATGGCAAACATGGTTAAGTGGTGGTGGAGCACTAAGAGAAATCATTCTTTGCACTTAAGAAAGAATTGAAAGAGTTCAATGTGTGCAAGATAGAGTGAATTTCGTTCTAGGAGAAAAGAGAGAGAATTGAGAGCTTTTCCTAAGTGTTTTTCTCAAAGTGTTGAGAGAAAATGCAAAGGCTTACCAAGCTACAACATATAGAGTTGTAAAGAACTATAGAAAACACCAAATTCTTCTCATCTCTTGGTAGTAATCATAAGGACAAATTGTTTTAAGTGTTAAAACAATCATTTGCTGGAAATTCAAGGCTGCCATTCTAGCTTCACAATCCCACCGGATTTAGTTGTGAACTAGAATTGTGCAAGGGAACACTTCAAGGTGAGCTCAACAAAATTGAAGCTTGGAGTTCTTGAAGATTTGTAAAGCTACCTTCATATCCGGGTAGGTTATTTATTTGTTATTCATTTTATATCATGCATGAAATATATATATGAGATATATATATGTACTTGAATGATCATACATGATTGAATATGTTACATATTGTTTAATATGTATGAATACTTCCGTTGCGTATTTAATTTTTGAAATTATACACATCACACACCATATCACACAACAGATTTATATATTGTTATTAGTAGTGTTTGTATAGGTTAAGGTCATACTATTAGCATTGGGTTTAATTGCAAGACTTTAGATTTATTTTAGGGACCAAATTGTAATACTTTAAAAGTTTTGGGGGTAAATTCGTAAATACCAAAAATTAGCCACTTAGTATAAAAATACACTTTTAAAACCTTAATTCTCTCATTTTGGTCGAGCTACCTCTTTTAGAGAGAGAGAAGAGAGAAAAAGAGGGGAGAGAAAGAGAAGAAGGAGAAGAAAAAGAAGAAGAAATTGGAATTTTGGATTTTAAGAGGTATATCACAACTATTTCTCAATTTATTGGTGTTAATTATGTTAATTTCTTTAAGTTTTGATTTCTGTAAATATGTATAATTGAGGATTTGATGTGTATTTCGTATGATATTTTGAGAATTGATGATGATCTATAAGATAGTTTGATAAATTATGATGGATTGTAGAATTTCTGCTTGATAGTCTCTTGATCCAAGAATTTTATAAATTGTTGTGATTCGATTCTGATTTTGAATTTGGATTATATGAAATTAGACATTTTTAGGATCATCTGAGACTTTGAATCGATTCAAAATTCCAGAAATTGAAATTTTTGTGAATTTACCAAAATGACCCTAAAATTCTGGAAATTTCCTATATAAACAGTATAATACAGTGAAAAATAATTTTTGTCCTACTGAATGATCTTCAACAATTATGAATTTGTGGAATATGATAATTTTATATGTCTAATATGATATACTCGGAATTGAGAATTTAGATCAATGTGGTTGAAGTGTTATGATTTTCTAAAGTGTATCAGCTCATTGCAGTATTTGATTAACAGATTTTTAAAGCTATGGAATAAAATAGTTTTAAAATACTTTTGGCAATGATTTGGAAGTGAAATATTTATCATGGACTGAAATATGTGTTAAGAGTAATTATGTGGTAGTGTTATAATTTTTGAGTTAGTATATGATTTTATAAAATTAAGAGATTGAATACTGTGCAGTAAGTATCTTGATCCTGTCAGGTTAGTAGTTTGGATTCGATAGTGTGTATGGAATGGATTGTGTAGGAATTGTGATATAATATTCATATATAAGAAGTATATATGAGTCAAGAATGGTATATTCTGATTTTGGAGTAATTGGACATCATTTGATGTATTAGAAAATTTTGTTAAGTGTAAGTGGTCAGAATGACAGGTTTTGAGAAACCAAGTATTTAGACCAATTTGATGTGATAAATGAATTGTGTATAATTTTGTAAGATATTTAAAGTATTTGTGTGAATTGTGAGGCTTATGAAAGGATTAATCTCCATTGATAGGTTAAGGATATTTAAGCCTTGTAGCTGAAAGTGTTAAGAGGTAAGTATACTAGACTTTTTACTGAAATCACAATAAACATAGTAATTATTTTTTTATGATTTTGCAAATGGGGTTAAGAATATGTTTATGTTATGTCAAAGTATATTTTGATATGAAATGTGAATATATGTTTATGAATGTGAGCATTGACATTGAGCATGGACATACATGTATTTTTGAAAGTGAGCTTTCAAAATAAGATGCGTTTAATAAAGAAAGCTTTTGAAGTGTAATATGTCCATGAGAAATATTTTGTGTTTTGAGGGTACTTGAACTCACTGTTAACTTAGTAGGCATTTTATGTAATTTGTGGAGCCTTTATGTGTGGCCTTTCCTTCGGGATTGGTATATGTTATGTGTTCCATATGTAGGGAGGATCCTATTGGTACCTAAAGGAAGAGTGAGTCATCACATTCGTGTGGTGGCGTATTGGTGCATGTGAGAGGACTCATCGATATCAGGGTGAGGGTTTGACTTTTACCTTCGGGCATGAGCATTATATATGTGTAATTTAAAGGCCTCACTTGTACTATTCCTCTCATACGGTATGTCACCTACAAGTGACATTTGGCTCATTATGTGATATGTGATATGTAAGTCCTACTAAGTAGTAGTTGAGTGATGGTATTCCTATTATGTGTTTTGAAAGAATGTGTAAGCGCTTACATGATATGTGATTTGATAAGATTATGATTTTGATTGATCACAGCATATCATACATATGCATTGTGTACATATATGTATTTGTATTTGATATATGAAAAACTAGTATGCTTACTGAGTTTTATACTCATTATAGTTTATGGTGATTTTAGGTAAATAAGGTACATGTGTGCTTAGCGGGTTTGGTAAGGCTTCTGCTGTTCCTTGGGTTCCCTAAGTTGCTAGGTTACCGAGTGTTTCATTTGGGGACACATGGGATATGATATTTGATTTGTCCCTATTGAATAAATACTTATGTATTATTTCATTGTGTGTGGATTAGATTTGGTTTAAGTTTTATAAAGTGTGGTTATTGGATGATTTTAAGTAAGAATTTGCAATGGATATATTCTGGGCTCCCGGTAACAAATTTGCTACTGGTGACGTAGTAGAGTGTTAATCTCTGAGAAAACTCTGCGTATCTCCGGTTTAATAATTGTCCAAGTCATAATTCAATTGCTATAATTCTGAAAGAAATTAAAATGAATGTTTAAATATTATTGAATGAATGTAAGTGATGTCGTGTGTCAGATCTTTTGGGTCTGGGGCGTGACAAATACTATGGTAATTAGTATTAATTTAGGACACCAATCATCGTGGGAATGATATTCACTCATCACTTTATTACTTAATCACGACCTGTGCACTTAAGGTTATAATTCGCGTGTGTATAATTTTACGAACACGTACTACTCACTCTCTTATCTTGGCTCGGTTAAGTGGATCGAGGTCTTTTGTTGATTAATTTCTTTAACCCAATAATGTTTGAGTCACTGACCATTTATTTTGAGTGTCGCTTTGGATGTCTCATCTTTGACTTCTACTATTCCATGGGGAAATACTCGCATAACTCTAAATAGACTAGGCCATCGTGATTTCAGCCTTCTTATAAACAGAACTCATGCATTTTATTGGGCTATAACAAGCATTTTTCACCAACCATTTATAGATAAAATTTGAGAGCTTTGATAACCTAATAGGCTTTATTTTCCAACTTAAACAATAGATGACATGCTTTGCCAAAGACTAAACAAAATGGGGATATTTCAATAAGGGTCTTGTAAGCTGTACGGTATACCCAAAGTGCATCTTCTAAGTGTAATGCCCAATCTTTATGACTTGGCTTTATTATTTTCTCCAAGATTCACTTTATTTATCTAGTAGAAACCTCGACCTGCCCACTTGTCTGAGGATGCTTACTGCGGCAATTTTGTGCTTAACCCCATATTTTTGTAAGAAGGCTGAAAAGTACTTGTTGTAGAAGTGAAAACCCTCATCATTGATAATAGCTCTTGGGGTGCCAAAATATGTGAAAATGTTCTTCTTTAGAAATTTTAGAACCACATTTGCATTATTGGTTGGTAATGCCATTACTTCTACCTATTTAGAGACATAATCCACTACTATAAGGATGTATCGATTGTTGTGGAGGGAGATGAATGGTCTCATAAAATCTATTCCCCAAACGTTAAAGATCATAACTTTTAAGATATTTTGTAAAAGCATCTCATGTCTTTTGAAAATGTTCTTAATTCTTTGGCACCTGTCATACCTTGTAATAAAGAAATGTACATCTTTAAATAAAGAAGGCTGATAAAAACCAGATTGTATTACTGTGTTGTTGCCTTTTCTCTTCCGAAGTGTCCATGATATCCTGAAGCATGGCATTGGTGCACTACAACCTCAATTTTCTCCTTTAGAGTGCACCTTCGAATTAGTTGATCCGCACATTTCTTGAAGAGAGAATGTTCACCATAGTAATAGAATTTGACATTATATATAAACTTCTTTCTTTATTGGAATGTCAGGTCTAGAGGAAGGATGCCATTAACTAAGTAGTTGACATAATCAACATACCATGGCATGTCTCTATAATATACAGCCAAGAGTTCTTTATCCAAAATGTATCATTAATCAATGTCTCTTCCTTGCTTTAATTTAGACCTTGCAAATGAGATAAATGGTCTCCAACTTAATTTGTTTTCATCTTTCTTGTCTAGGATCTCTTGTTCAAACTCTTGCAGTAGCAATATCCACCAAATTAATCTTGGTTTTACATCTTTCTTTGTGATTAGGTATTTGATAGCTGAATAATCTGTAAATACTGTCATCTTGACTCTAATAAGATAACAGTAGTAATTACCTCTACAAGAAGTTTTTTTTTTGTAGTGGTTCTGTTGGATTGAGCATCATTCAAGATCTTGTTGGCATAGTAAATAACATGAAAGACCTTGTTGCTTCTTTACCCCATAATTGCTCATATTGCAATGTCGATGGTGTTGCACATTAGCTCAAATGGGAGACTCTAATTTGGTGCTATAATGATTGGAGCTGAAATAAGTTTCTCTTTTGGTAATTTGTAGGCTTCATGCTTGATCGAACTTGAATTGTAAATCCTTCTCTAATAAGTTGTAAGTTTGTATATTTTGAAGAAATCCTTGATGAATCTTCTATTTTAGCACGATCTACCTTAATTCCTTTTGAAGAAATTTGATGGCCAAGGACTAATCCTTTCTTAATCATGAAGTGATATTTCTCCCAATTTAGTACGAAATTAATTTCCTCATAGTGCCTTAACACAAATGCTAAATTATCCGAGCATATGTCAAAAGCGTCCATAAATAATGAGAAATCATTCATTAAGACTTCAAGAAATTGCTCCACTCTATCAGAAAATATTGCCATCATACATCTTTTAAAAATGGTAGGCACATTGCATAGTTTGAAAGGTATTCTCAAAAACCAAATGGTCTATAGAGACATGTGAGTTTGGCTTATATCACTAAAGCGATCTTCTGAGTCTACTTATAAATGCACTTTGATGCTTAAGTTAAAATTTGTAAGAATAATTTTTTTTTTTAAATTTAAGAAAAAGTAAAATGTCAGTGTTAAATTGAGAGATAAAGTGTTTGACAAATGTCTGATAAATCTGCATGGGATTTAGAGGGAAACTATAAATATTTCTTCCAAATCTTGTTTCGGCCATGGAATTGAATCTAGTTGCTCCTAGCCTTTTGATCTACCATATGAAAGCTTAGTTAGCGTGTGGGGTTGGTTAATTTTATTTAAATAGTTGTGGCTAATTTTTTATATGATTGTTCCTATTTGAAGTCAGCTTTTTAAAAATAAAAAATAGATAGATTGTAGGAGTCGATTGGGCTAACTAAATTTGGATCCAACAAACATGTAAAAAGGTGAAATCACAAATTAAAAGAGGTACTCATGAATATTTTTTAGAAATGTAGATTTTCAAGTTTAAAACTTTTGAATCATTTCTATTTTGGATTAATTAATCAAATAAGTATTTCACAAGGCAAGGAATATCCATCGGATTTTTAGATTATTCACTACAAACACTTATTAATTAATAGATATACATCAATTACAAAATTGGCATATTATTTATTCTAAATGACTAATCATCTACCCAATTGGATAATTTTATCATGAATATAAATTAATTAAAAATATAATTAAATTAATAAATTTAATGCAAAATAAAATATATATTAACATATTTAATTATACAAAAACCTATATTTAATTTTAAATTTGAAGAATATAATCAAAAGTGTTATTTAATCTAGTAGTTGGTAACCTTTACTTAGTTTAGATTTTGGCCATAAGGTCATGAACTAATTTTTTGTATAATGAGACCATTGATGGGTCATGCTAGCCCATTATGGGCTCGTGCCAATACGGTCCACAGGCTGAAAAATGCAGCCCAGCACGACACGGCATGCTAGGTAGTGTTGCTAGGTCACGACACTATAGCATGTTGTGCCAGTCCACAACAAGCTACAATGTCATGATGGGTTAGGCCGGGCCGCCCTAAGCAAGACCTTCTAAGTTTATATGGAATAGTCGGCACATCTGCTCTTGCTTTAGGCACATAATGGATAACAAATCCTTGACTTGGTCCACATAATGGTTGGGTGTTTGACACACCCCTATATGTGGGGAGGTTAAGCAATCTGAACCTTATCAAAAGCTCCATATATCTCAACTCGTCTATTAAGGAGGATTTTCTCTCTTTTGGTCTTCTTCTAAGAGGTTGGTCTTTTCTCTCATTCTCCTTTAGTATGTTATGTAACCACTCTTCTAGCCCTTGGACTTTTTTCGCAAAGGGAAAATCTATATGGGATCTCCTCTGGACCCCATCTTCTTGGTTTTCTCTTGTTTCCCTAAGCCCTTTGGTTTTCTTCTCCTCCCACCTCACCATATGGTCCAAGTCCCTAAACTAGGATTGGTTTCATTCTCTTTCGACATAGCTATACCTTAACCTGCTCACTAATTGGTTTTGTACTTGTTGCATTTAATCCACCTACCTCCTTAGTGTTTTTACCTGATGGTCCGTTCTGTGTGTTTAGGCTTTTAGGGTTTGGGAAACCCTCTCACTAATCACTTTCTTGTGTTCCTCAACACTGTCTCATTCCTTACGTTACTTTAAGATCTCAATTAATAACTTCTTTATCTCATCTCTTTCTTCTCTCAACATCATAATTCTTCCCCAACCTCGTTGTTTCGTTCTAAATATTCAATCAACCATGCATTCAGGTGGTTTTCAGCATTACTCCATGAGTAGTTCGCCAATTTAGTTTTGGTGAGCATCTCTGAGGCTTTTTGTTTCATCCCTATAGACTGTGCCAAAAATTATTGATTAGAAAATTTGGTTCTCTAGGTCAACAAGCTTTAAATTTAGTTAAAAGGGAACGAACTTAAGCCTGCTTGATTGGACTGCATTGGAAATGGACTTGAATTTTATGGTTTTGATTCCTTGGGCCTGTTTGATTAGACTGCACTAGAATGGATTTAAACTTTATGGTTTTGACTAGACTTCCCTACAATAACACAACAACATTATGGTCTCACCGATAGTTGTTTCAGTAAGGACCCTCCAATGCTTATGTTAATGACTTTAGAGAAGAAATGATTGCTCAAAAGTATTAGATAGGAAACATTTCATTACCTTTGGTGGTGGTTGAACTACTTCTTTTATAATCAGTCCTTACTACTTTGTTACAAGGACCACAACCAGACATCAAGTTGTCTTCATCATGATTGATGGTGTGTTTAGGGTGATTAGATTGATTTTGAAAGTGTGCTAATTTTTTAGGGTGCGTGCATGTGGTGCGTGTTCATTACACTAACATTTATGCATGTCATACATAAATTAAGCACAACAAAATGAAAATCTCTATTTCCTAGTGCAACAAACATATTTATATAATTAAGTTTCATTACTCGAATGAAAAATAAAGATTGAGAATCATCTATCAAGCCTTTGGAAATTATTGAACCGGAGTCGACCACGAAGCGCACTCATTGGCAATTCTAGGATCCAACTAGAGTGGGCTTGGATTGCTAGAATAATAGCTCCAATTACTAGTAACAGTGTTTAATTCTTAAACACCGAAACTGATTAACTTTTAATCACCTTGGTTAACTATTAATCATTGTTTAAATTCTTTAAGCTATAGATTATTAGTTAAACTCTTTAATTAATTGTAGTTAAATGCTTTAACTACCTTAATTTATTTCAAATCAAATAAATTACTTTTGTATATTCAACACTTGAAATAAACAAAATAACTTTTCCATTGCTCCAAAATTAGCCAACCAACTTAATGAGAAGAAGATGAATAGTGTTTTTATTTCAACTATTGAAACAAAACAAACAATACACTTTTGCTCTCACTTTCCCCACTAATGGCAAAAAAAACTATGAAGAAGATGAAGAAATAGTTTCTCAATACTTGAAAAACAAAGCAAAAAGCCTCTCTCCACCCCTTCATTCATTTGGCCGAATCTCTTCTCCACAAAATGAAAAAACTATTCATTTTATACATGTTTCTCATTTCTTCCTTGGCAAAACAATGGTCTCATCATGCATAGAGTGTATGACTTAGTCCATGCTCACTTGTTTGTCAATTATTGCCTTTTAACATATAAAATTAAGATAAAACAATTTTAATCTTTATGTTAGAAAGCAATGGCTGAATGAAAGATTAGGAAAAGAATGAAACATTTTCATTCTCATTTCTTTTGTCAAATATTTGTTGACTTTTGAAATAACTAAAAATACTTTTTTGCTATTCCAAAGAATTTGGCCGGCCATACTCAAAATTGAAGCAATTTTTCTTTAATTTATTTATTTTTCAATAAATTCCCTCCACTAATGAGTTAATTAAGGCCCCACCAAGTATTGTCATTTATGTCATGACCATGTCTTCTTGTTTAACACATAAAAAAATAATTTTTTAATTCCTTTAAGACATTGCCGAATATTGAATTGGAAATGAAATGAAGCTCTTTCATTTTATTTCAATTTTATTCTAAAAAGTTCAACACAAATGAGCCACTACCTTTGTTAACCCATTACTTGCCATTTATACATGTTGTATATTTTATTTTAATCACATTAATAATAATAAAAATAAAAACATATGATTTATGATTCAACAATTAAATCAATTGTTTGACTTTAAATAATATAATTATTACAAATTATTAATATATTTATTTATTGACAATATTTTTAAATAAATAAATGACTTTACTTGTCTCGCAAGTAAGGTCATTTTGCCAATTACAAAGTCAAATAATAAATAGTCTACAATGTGTCACGTGCCATCATCCCATTAGTTAACAACTATTGTTAACCAATTAATGTATTTAATTCTTAAGTCTTGACACGTCCACATCCTGAGGGAACTTAAAACAAATATCCCAGTTTACTGAAATTTATTAGATTGAACTATTCAACTCGGTACGCTATCCAAGTACACAACGAGTACACTTCATATTGAGGGACATCCCTATGTCCACGGCCAATTTGTCAAATAAAACTCTTCCATGATTTTGTGATCGATGCTCCACATACATGTCACGAATATTACAAATCAGTGTATTAGACCATACAAATTAAGGTTATAACATATTTGTATAATCTTTTCGTTACTTATACTTGGATGAGTAGAGACATAGATCACTACCGTTAAATCTTCACGTGCTCATCCATAAACCCATCTCCAGATTTATATCTCGATAAGATATATACGCAAACACCTTCGTGATATTATTTAACCCTACGAAAAACTCTTTTCTCGTATTTATGCTTGTGGCCATAAGACTTTCTAAAATACAATATTGGGGCATCAGGACATCCAACTCACCTATGTGAGCTGACAGATCCCATATCTATGCACATCAGACTCTATGAGCATCAGACCATACCCAGCGACACGTAGTAGTCAAACCATGAAAAGCCTGACATATGTGGTACCAAAGCATGATAGATCACTCACAAGCCCACTGTAACACACTGTAACACTCAGGTCAAAGGATCACAAATGCTACTTAACTTGAGAGGACTCACCATCGACGGCTTTATAGGATGTCTGTTGAGGTTCTCATGAGTCTGTTTAGTACTCAGTCCTTACTGAATACCTGTATGCTTATATGAGCTTCCAATAAGCTCACGGTCAGCTAAGGATAACCATCTATACCATACAGATATAACATACACTAATCTATATAAAAGGGATTCACTAATAGACCCGTACTGATGAAAATAGATTAGGAACATTGTATTTGAGAATATACATAAATGATGATATTTTCTAGCGCCTATTGCAACCTTTTATAACTAAATCATTACTGGTATGCCCTCAGGTCTTTGGTCCATTATAGATAAGGCTCTAACTCCTTAGATATTGCTGACTCTCATAGCCTGCTAACTTTTAACACTTATAACTCTCAGCGTTGCTAACTTTTAGCCCTGGTTTAAACTCTTTAAGGCTAGATCTGAACTCCTTAGATTATACAATGTCTATAACGTAACAAGCATGATACAATTTATTATAATATTAATGATTATTTTTAAAATGTATATTGTATAAATATTAAAAATTAATATTCATACAATATTAGAATGACACGTAAGCACTAACTCCAACAAACTCCTACTTGCTCTAGTGCCATTCGTACTGGCTCATACCAATTCATTCCAAGTATTTCTTTAACATACTCAGAGTTTAAGCCTGAGTGGGTCTACTACATCATCCATGGATTGAATTCTAGACACTATTACATCTCCATTAACCAAGAACTTTCTAACTCCAACTCTCAGCACTGCTAACTCTTAGCATTTATAACTCCCAGCGTTGTTAACGTTTAGCCCTGGTTTAAACTCTTTAAGGCTAGATCTGAACTCCTTAGATCATATAGTGTCTATAACATAACAAGTATGATATAATTTATTATAATATTAATGATTATTTTTAAAATATATATTGTATAAATATTAACAATTAATATTCATACAATATTAGAATAACACGTAAGCACTAACTCTAACAAATTTCTACTTGCTCTAGTGCCATTCGTACTGGTATCTTATACCAATTCACTCTAAGTGTTTCTTTAACAGACTCAAAGTTTAAGCCTAAGTGGGTTCGCTACATCATCCATGGATTGAATCCTGGACACTATTACATCTCTATTGACAAAGAATTTTTTTATTACGTGGTATTCAGAGTCCACATTATTAGAATACTGGTTTACCTTATGACATTTTGACTTAAGCAATTACTTCGTTATTGTTGCATTACAATGGGATAGAATCTACTGATTTTAGAACTATTCTAAGCTTTGCAGCTAACTTAAATATCCATAATGCTTCCGTTGTAGGCTACTTAAGCTACAACACATTCTACCTCTAAGGTAGAATTAGTTGTGGGCATCTATAAAACACATTTTCAACTAGCTCCGTTATCGATAAAGAAAAGCACATAACCAGATGTAGATTATATACGATCTGAATCTAACAAAAGGTCAAAGTATATGCATCTTTTTGCTTGTGATAATCTATTTTTATATGTAAAAGCTTATCCTATATACCTCTAAGGTATCTTGGATATGTTTCATAACCATTTAATAGTTGTAACCTGGATCAGACCGATATCGGCTCATAACACTTACAACCATTCAGTACCAGGTTTCATACATAATATAGTGTACATCAAGCTATTCTTAGTTGATGTACTAGGTAAGTTGGGCATTCTAACTTTTTTCATCTTCTTTCGAGGACATTTCCTTATAAAAGATGAATGCCATGTCTGAAAGGTACATTAACTGTCTCACAATTAATAAAGTGTACCTTTCTAGGATTTAATATATGTACGAAGATTAGGAGGGTCCTATCTACTGGGATTTGTGCTTACATGCCATCCCTTTATGTATGAATATTTACTTAATATTTATACTAGTATTATCATTTTATTAAATTGCTAATTATATTTTATATATGGTAAGATGCTTATAACGTTTCAAACATTGTACAATCTGAAAGAGTTCAGATCTGGTCTAAATGAGTTTAGATCAGTGCTAAGAATTAGCAACGCTGAGAGTTATAAATGCTAAGAGTTGACACTGATAAGAGTTATCAGAATATAAGAGTCAGTGATATCTAAAGAGTTAGAGCCTTATCTGAAATGGGACAAAGACTTGAGAATATATTAGTAATGACGTAGTTGCAAAAAGTTACAAATAGTGCTAGAAAATGTCATTATGCAACTATGTTCTTAAATATTATGTTCCTGATCTATCTTCACTGATGCTGGTCTGTTAGTGAATACCTTATTAAATATATAGATTGGTGTATGTCTATATCTGGATGGTCTAAATGGTTAGTCTTAGCAAACCATGAGTTTAGTGGAAGCTCGTATAGAGATACAGGTATTCAGTAATGACTGAATACTGAACAGACTAACAAAGATCTCCAATAGACATCTCATAAAGCCGTTAATAGATGGTCTTTCGGGTTGAGTAGTATTCGTAGTCCTTTGACCTGAGTGTCATGGTAGGCTCGTAAGTGATCCATCATACTTTGGTTTCACACATGTCAGAAACCTTTCATGGTCTGACCATTAGGTATCGCTGGGTATGGTCCAATGCTCATAGAGTCCAGTGTGTATAGATATGGGATCCATCAGCTCATTTGGGTGAATATTTATTCTAATGCTCTAAGATTATATTTTAAAAGTCTTATGGCTATAAGCAATAATTCCCGGGAAAAGAGTTTAACCCTAGGGATAAATAATATTACAAAAGTATTTAAAAATATTATTTATTGAAATACAATTATAGAGATAAGCTTTCGGTTGGGCATATGGAGATTTGACGATGTTGATTTATATCTCTACTCTACCTGGATATAAATGATGGAGGGATTATATGAATATGTTATAACTCCAGGTTGTATGGTCTAACGCGCCACTTTGTAAAATCTATAATGTGTGTGTAGGGCATCGTTCACAAACATATGGAGGAGTTCTATATGACAATTCGGGCATAAACCTAAAGAGTCTCACAATATGTAGTGTACTTATTGTGCAATGAGGCAGCATAATGGATTAAATAGTAAAAGTTCCAGCAAACCGAAAATATATTTCAGGGTTTCTCGGGTTGTGCACTTGTCTAGACTTAAATGTTAAGTATATCATATAATTAGTTCACAAGAGTTATTAACTAATTAGATGTTAACAAGTGGCATAATTTTTTTCTACGAATTGTTTTACCATGAATTCACCCATTAACCTTGTTAGTAAAATAAAAAAGGTAAATATTAATTATTCAAATAATTTTTGAATAATTAAATAAATATTATTTAAATAAATAAAATATGATTTTATTTATTTGTTATTTTATTTTTAAATGGAAGATATACCTAATTTGAGAAACATAAATTAAATTCAGTAGAGCACCATTTTGTAGAATTAATGGTGAATTTTATTAGACCATTAAAAATGGCCATCAAAAATTATTTTTGGTAGTTGGCCACTTAATTTACTTTTGGTGGAGCACTTGTGAAGTGTTGAGAGCATAAAAAATGGTTAGTTTTCATTTGGATTAATAAGGGTGAATCAAAATTCGTGCAAATGTAAAGAGGAAAAAGATGAATTTGGTTTTTGAGAGTTTTTCATTGAACAAAGAGTTGTGAGAAAAATTAGAGAAAAAGAAAAATAAATTCCTCTTATTTTTATTTCAAGTAACATAAACATTGTTGCTGGAGATTAAATTACTGCTACTCTAGCTTCATAATCCCACCGGATTGGTGTGAATTAGAATTGAACAAAAGTGCACTTGAAGGTGAGCTCAAAGTTAGAGCTAAGAAATCCCGATTTGAAATCATCACCGGAGGTCTTCAAAGATATATTTTTTATAATCTTAAGTTGTTAACTATTTAAGTTGCATGTGTATATGTTGATTACATGCTTAATTTACTGTAAAATTCGTGTATATGATACATGTGTTTAGTTTTTCAACATGTACACAATCACATGCATACACCCTAAAACACGTTAACAAGTGGTATCGAAGCATGTCTATTGTGTTTATTGGTTGTTGGAGTGTTATATGAAATGTTTAGAATACCCAAAAAAAGTGAAAATTGCATTTTGAAGTGTTTAAAGTGTAGCAAAAATAGTTTCTGTCAAAACACACCGCGGCGTCAGGAACTTAACACTGGGGCATTCAGTACTGAACGCAAGATCGTTAGTTGCTTAACTGATTGATGCTATACTAGCTAAGCATAACCGCATGCTATCGTATCAAGTAATATAGGATTTTAAGTTCAGATATCGATCCCACAGGGATTATACGATCTAATTCTATAAATCAAGTACTAAAATTGTACTTACTTAACTTTTATTCAGAAAATTACAATCTGAAATTTATTTAACTAATTTGCTCTATCAATTAAACTGAAAAAAAAGTAAAGGATAAAATTCACAAATAAAGATAATCTAGAGTTTTGACTCGTCCCCTAATATTTCATTGGACTTATTAACCACTTAGTTAATACCTTAATACCAATTGATTGGCTTAGACACTAATCTTATCACAAGCCTCTGTCGATGGTTAATTGACTATATTACACATTCTAACAATCACCTATATGTCTATGGTAATCAAATCAGAATGTAATTTATTAAGATCAAGTCTAAATTATACCATACATGCCACCTAGGTATATGTCTATTGTAGATGAAACTCATAGTTGTTACCCTATGATCATGCATCAAACTACCCTACGCTAAATACATGAATTCTTTGTTAAGCTTATCATGGTTCCTCAATATTCAAAATATTGATCAGGTGTAATGAAAGCATTAAAACATAAGATAGAATGAATCAATTGAATGTATCAAGTTCATAAACTAAAATTAACACAATCAAAATCCATATTAGGTTCATATAGTCTAACCCTAGATGAACAATTTAGCCCATCATAAAACCAAGTCATAAAGATCAACAAGAATAAAAGCATAATGATAAAGAAAGAGAAGAAAAACTAATCAAAGCGACTCCTTGATGCGCTTCTCGCTCAATCTTGACTTGAAGCTTAAATCTTGATCTTGGATCTTCAATCTTTGATTTTGTGTTATGAATTCTTTTTCTAAGTTTTTATCTCTTTTCTTATTTTCTCCCCTCTTAATTAGGGTTTTTGACATTCTATTTATAGGTTTATTCCTTCAAATTGCTATTCATAAGTACTGTAGTAAAACATTGTTCATGAGTACTATTTACCACCACTCACACCACGGTGCTGAAACCTGAGCGTTGCGGCGATGTTACTATAGCAAATCACTATAGATCATTACTGTAGCAATTCAATGTAGCAGGTACTGTAGCATTTTGATGTTTTTGGCTTATTTTTATTAGAGTTTCAACCATTTTTACTCCATTGACTCCAAACCTACAAAAATAATAATAAAATATATCAAAAGCCAAATAATCTTAATTTCTATGAACAAATATTAAGTTTGAAAGATGAAAATATTAGACTTAATGAACCCTTATCATTAACGCTGGGGCGTTACGGTCCTTAATATAGGGGCATTGCAAGGACAGAACACCAGGGCGTTAACGTGTCGAAAGCTGGGTCTTTGATGTTCTAAATTTTCTTTTGGAGCATTATATTATGTAATGTTATAACGTTCAACTTTTAATGTTGATCATTCTAAATTATACACTCTAATTTGAAATTTTTGCATGTGAGGTTCATTTAATACAATTATAATTGTTATATCATTTTATTAAATGTAATATATATTTTTTTATGCTTATTAATTACAATGTGAGCCTTATTGGTGGGCGTTAGTTATGATTGCATAGATAAATATTGTAATTATGAATTAAATTCGTATGAGATGTAAAAATTTATTATAATTATTAATGGTACTAATAATTATAATAATAATAATAAATAAAAACAAATAAAAAATATCTCTAAATCAAATTAAATAATATTGTATTATGAGATAATATTATATAATGATTCGTCTTGTCAATACGGTATTAGACGGTTCTCTTCGGTCTTACCCAATATTGCTACAGCATGAGGGATTGGTCAGGGTGATTTGGGCTATGCTGGTTAAACATAAGATGGAGCAAATATATATGAACATATTACCCAATATTGCTACAGCATGAGGGCTATACTGGTAGCATATATTTGATGATTGACAAGTTAATTTAGAATACACTTATTTAATATTGCTATAGCGTGAGGATAAGGTGTATTTAGAATCAGTCGTAAGAGTTGCATGAGATGCAATTGACAAGAATTATTTACATTTTGAGTTTACAAAGGCCAATATTGCTACAACGTGAGGTTAGAGTAAAATGACAATGAGATCCACTTCTCACTATATAGTTTATAGAATCTAAAACTATCGTTTTTCCGTTTCAGAGATTAAAGGGATTATGTAAAATAGTGAGAGTGCATTTTTTGTAGATTAAAAAATGTATAACTATTATACCCATGATCTAAAATATTCTTTATTAGCAAATGAAATATCCTGCTAACATCTTTTCTTTTGTCTTGACAAGATCAAATGGCTTCAAGCAACCCACTAATTCGTATCCTAGATGCGCACCAACTCAAAGATGCAGAAAATTATGCTGACTGGCTTATGAATCTAAAAATAGTTCTGGATTCTGAAAAGCTTGGATATGTAATTGATCAGCGCCTACTCCAAGTCTTTTCTAATGATGCTTCTTCGGAATAAAAGGAAAGATATCAAAAATGGTTGGATGACGATTTGAAAGTCAAATCATACATCCTCGGCTCAATGTCTACGGAGCTCCAAAGAGAGTATGTCCACATGGACAGTGCTGATAGTATAATGTTCTACTTGAAAGAGTTATTTAGTGACCGACCTCAAGTTAAAATATATTGGATTGCCAAATATCTTTTTCAAGCTAGACTACCCGATGGTAGTCTAGTGAGTCCCCATGTCCTCAAGATCATATCTCATATTGAGAGATTAGAAACCGTGGATATCTTACTGAACAATATATTGGAGAACAGTTTGATTCTCCAATCACTTTCAGGGTTATTTGCACAGTTCATCATAAACTTTAATATACAAAGATTAACCCTTACTTATGCTGATCTGCATAACATGCTGAAAACAGCTTAAGAGAACATGAACAAAGGGGGCATGACCCTCTATGTTCAGGGTGCTTCATCTCCTATCCTAAAGAATTCTAAGAAGTTCAAAGGGAAGAATAAAAAGAAAGCAAAGTATGCACCCAAAATAGGTCTTTAAAAGCAACACATGTCCAAACCCAACATAAGAATTAAGCAAAAGAAAAATATTGCCATTGCAATGAGGATGGGCATTGGAAGCGGAACTACCCAAAATACCTTGCCACGATTAAGAAGACCCCCTTAGGTATACACTTGCTTATCATTGACATTTCTTTAGCATTTAATGCTAATACTGACTGGGTATTAGATACTGCTTGTCCTTCTCATATCTGCAATGTGTTGCAGGGTCTGAAGAAAGTTAGACTGTTACATCTTGGAGAAGTACAACTTCGTGTTGGAAATGGAGATTTCCTACAAGTAGAGGCTATTGGACGATTTAATTTACTTCTTCCATGTAATAAAACATTATCTGGTAAATTATTTCCATTCCTGTATTGGACAGTGAGAGATATCATATATATGTATCGAACTATTCCTTATGTTTGTATGATTTGGATAATATTTTATTAGTTTAATGTCAGTTAATTAATGGCCATTATAAATTGGATACAGCAAAAAATGTCATGAATGTACAGGTGAATGCTGATAATAAATCAAAAACTTTAAATGATATAGAATTGTGGCATATGAGATTAAGTCATATAGGTGTAAGACGTCTAACCCGTCTGGTTAAGGATGGTCAGATACCTGATCTGACTATAGAGCCTTATCCAGTTTGTAAATCTTGTATTCAAAAGAAAATGACCAAAGCTCCATTATTGGTGTTGGACACCGAGCCACTGATTTATTGGAACTTGTACGTAGTGATGTATGTGGTCCAATGAATTACACTATACTCGGTGGCTTTCAATACTTCGTAATCTTTATCAATGATCTATCATGATTTCGATACATGTTTCTTATAAAACACAAGTTAGAAACTTTTGAAAAGTTCAAAGAGTTACGAATCAAAGTAGAAAAACAAACCGGAATGTATATCAAATGCCTTAGATTAGGTCGAGGCGGTGAATACATGAGCAGTGAATTTTTTGATTATTTAAATGAGAATGGGATTCTCGCTCAATATAGTTCTCCAGGTACTCCACAATACAATGGTGTTTTAGAGAGGAGGAATCGGACTTTATTAGATATGGTCCGATCAATAATGAGCTTCACCGATCTCCCTGAATATCTATGGGCTATGCCCTAGAAACTGCTACTCATATATTGAACAGAGTTCCATCGAAAGTTGTTCTTTCTACTCATGAGATATGAAATGAAAGAAAATTGAGTCTTAAATATATTAAGATTTGGGGCTATCCTGTTTACATAAAAGTTACACAACAGTATAAACTTGCACCTAAAGGATACAAGTATCGGTTCATTGAGTATTCTAAGAATTCAATGGGATACCAGTTCTATGATCCTGAGGAACAAAATGTGTTTGTTGCTCGAAATGCCACTTTTCTAGAGAAATAATTTCTCGTGGATCATGGAGATTGTAGAAAGATTGAGTTAGATGAACTCAATCAGGATGTAAATGAACCAATAATGGAACCTCAAGCTCAATCGAATAGAATACCTTTGATACACTCTCCATGTAGGTCAGAAAGGATATCAATGCCATCTAAAATGTATGGTTCAATAACTGAAGGTGCTCTAGGTATTTTCTTAACTGAAGAAAAGGATCCTTTAACTTATAGAGAGGTGATGTTGGACATCGATTCGGGAAAATAGCAAGAGGCCATGAAATCTGAGATTGACTCAATGCATCAAAATCAAGTTTGGGACTTGGTTGAGCTTCCTAAAGGAATTGCTCTTATCTGTTGTAAATGAATTTACAAGCGGAAGCATGGGCCCGATGGGAAAGTAGAGACTTACAAGGCCTGACTGGTGGTAAAAGGTTATACTCAGCGATCTAAGATCGATTATGAGGAAACCTTCTCACCAGTAGTGATGCTTAAGTCAATTCGAATTTTATTGGCAATTGTTGCATATTATAACTATGAAATTTTGCAAATGGATGTAAAAACAACATTCTTAAATGGATATCTTGAAGAGGAAATCTATATGGAACAACCTGAAGGTTTTACATCTAGCCACACTTCTGGTTTAGTATGCAAGCTGAAAAAGTCTATTTATGGACTTAAGCAGGCTTCTCGAAGTTAGAATCTTCATTTTGATGAAGTAATCAGAGGGTCTGGTTTTTTCAAGAACGAAGAAGAATCTTGTGTGTATAAATTGAACAGTGGGAGCATGGTAATTTTTTTGGTTTTTTATATGGATGACAAGCTCATTATCGAAAATGTTATTGGTATGTTACAGTCGGTTAAAAGCTATCTTAGTAAGAATTTTTCTATGAAGGATTTGGGAGAGGCTGCCTATATACTAGGTATAAAGCTTTATAAAGATAGAGATATAGCTAGGAGGCTTATAGGACTCTCTCAATCATCGTACATTGATAATGTCTTAAAAAAGTATAATTTCAGTAACTGTAAGACAGTTAATATACCTTTTAGACATAACATTTATCTTTCGAGGAAGATATGTCCTCAAAGTAAGGATGAAAATGTTAGAATGCCTAACATACCATATACATCAGCTGTAGAAAGCTTGATATATGCCATAATGTGTACGAGACCTAACATTAGTACGGCTGTAAGTGTTACAAATTGGTATTAGTCTGATTCGAGTGAAGGCCATTGGATGATTGTGAAACATGTCCTCGAATATCTTAAAGGTACTAAGGACAAGTTTATAATATATGGAGAAAGTGACTTACAAGTGAGAGGATACACAGATTCAGACTTCTAGTCTGATCTAGATGATAGAAAGTCTACATCCGAATATGTATTCATTCTCAATGGTGCTGCAGTTAGTTGGAAGAGCAACAAATAGTCTTCCACAATTGATTCCACAACAAAGGAAGAATATATTGCAGCCTTAGAAGTAGTAAAAGAAGCAGTGTGGATACACAAATTTGTCGCTTAACTTGGAATAGTTTCAAGTGCAATGGATCCTATACCATTGTTTTGCGACAACAACGGAGCCCTTTTACAAGCTAAAAAACTGAGAGCACACCAAAAGTCTAAGCATATGAAAAGGAAATACCATATCATTAGAGAAATCTTGGCTAGATGAGATGTAATAGTTAGTAGAGTAGATTTTATAAATAATATAGCGAACCCACTTACAAAAGCCTTAACTCCAAAAGTATTTGAAAGACATGTGGAGTCAATGGGCATTAGATATCATCATGAATGGTACTAAAGCAAGTGAAAGTTATTGGGATTTGTACTTATATGTCATCCCTTTATGTATGAATATTTATTTAATATTTATACTAGTATTATCATTCATTAAATTGCTAATTATATTTTATATATGGTAAGATGCTTATAACGTTTCAAACATTGTATGATCTGAAAAATTTTAGATCTGGTCTAAATGAGTTTAGATCAGTGCTAAGAATTAACAATGCTGAAAGTTATAAATGCTAAGAATTGGCACTGATAAGAGTTATCAAGTTATACGAGTCAGTGATATCTAAAGAGTTAGAGCCTTATCTGAAATGGGACAAAGACTTGAGAATATATTAGTAATGACGTAGTTGCAAAGAGTTGTAAATAGTGCTAAGAAATATCATTATGCAAATATGTTCTCAAATATTATGTTCTTGATCTATCTTCACTGGTGCTGGTCTGCCAGTGAATACCTTAATAAATATATAGATCGGTATATGTCTATATCTAGATTGTCCAGATGGTTAGTTTTAGCAAACCATAAGTTTAGTAGAAGCTTGTATAGAGATACAGGTATTTAGTAAGGATTGAATACTGAATAGACTCACAAAGATCTCCAATAAAGCCGTCAATGGAGACTCTTTCGAGTTGAGTAGTATTCGTAATCCTTTGACCTTAGTGCCACGGTGGGCTTGTGAGTGATCTATAATACTTTGGTTTCACACATGTCTGAAACCTTTCATGGTTTGACCGCTGGGTGTCGATGGGTATGATTCGATGCTTATGGAGTCCGGTGTGCATAGATATGGGATCCATCAGCTTATTTGGGTTAGTATTATATACTAATGCTTTAAGATTATATTTCAGAAAGTCTTATGGCCATAAGCAGTAATTCCTGGGAAAAGAGTTTAATCCTAGGGATAAATAATATTACAAAAGTGTTTGGTAATATTATTTATTGAAATACAATTCTAGAGATAAGCTTTCGGTCGGGTATATAGAGATTTGACGGTGGTGATCTATATCTCCGCTCTATCTGGATATAAATGATGGAGGGATTATATGAATATGTTATAACCTCAACTTGTATGGTCTAACTCGCCACTTTGTAATATTTGTAACATGTGTGTAGGGCATCATTCACGGACATATGGAGAAGTTCCATATGACAATTTGAGCATGGACTTAGAGGGTCTCACTGATAGTCGCATAAAAGAACTAGTATGATTTGTACCCAACTTTTATATTTTACTCCAAATCATAAATATTTGGCTATTTAATTGTAGTTTTTGATCATAAATAGATGCACAATGGAAAATGTGATGCATAGAAACAAATGAGAGGCAAATCGGATGTAAAATGAAGACGTTACACTCAAAATACGAAAAGGGTACCAGGGCTGGGGGTCGTAGCGCCTAGGTCAGTAGCTGAGCGCTGCGGCGCTCGTGGCGTTGAACAGTACCCGAGTGAATAGTAAAGGTCAAAAACCCTAAGAGGAGAGGAGAAAAAAATAGAGAAAATAGACAAAAACTTAGAGAGAGAATTCACAACACAAAATCAAATATCAAAGCCAAAGATTGAAGACCCAAGATCAAGATTCAAGCTTCAAGTCAAGATTGAGGGAGAAGCACATTAAGGAGTCACTTTGATTAGTTTTTCTTCTCTTTCTTTATTATTATATTCTTGTTCTTGTTGATCTTTATAAATTGGTTTGATACTTTTGGTTTTGTGATGGGCAAAATTGTTTATCTAGGGTTAGATTATGTGAACCTAGTATGAATTTGGATTGTGTTAATTTTTAGTTTATTAACTTGATACATTCAATTGATTCATTCTATCTTGTGTTTGATGCTTTCATTATACTTGATCAATATTCTAAATAATTGAGAAACCATGATGAACTTAATAAAGGGATTCATGTGTTTAGCCTAAGATAGTTTGATGCATGATCATAGGGCAACAACTATGAGTTCCATCTAGGATAGACATATACCTAGGTGGCATGTATAGTCTAATTTAGATTTGATTTTAATAATTACATTCTGATTTGATTACTATAGACATATAGGTGATTGTTAGAATGACTTGACCATCAACAAAGGCTTATGATGAGATTAGTGTATAAGCCAATCAATTGGTATTAAGGTATTAATTAAGTGGTTAATGTATCCAATGAAATATTAGGGGACGAGTCAAAACCCTAGATTATCTTTATTTGTGAATTCTACTCTTACTTTTGTTCAGTTTAATTGATAGAATAAATTAGTTAAATAAATTTCAGATTGTAATTTTCTGAATAAAAGTTAAGTAGGTACAATTTTAATACTTGATTTATAGAATTAGATTGCATAGTCTCTGTGGGATTGATATCTGGACTTAAAATCCTATATTACTTGATACAATAGCGTGCACTTGAGCTTAGCTACTATAGCACCCAATCACTCACAATATGAAGTGTACTCGTCGTGCACTGGGCAGCATAATGGATTAACCAATAGAAGTTCTAGCAAACTGAAAATATATTTCAAGGTTCCTTGGGTTATGCACTTATTAGACTTAAATATTAAGTATATCATTTAATTAGTTGATAAGGGTTTTTAACTAATTAGATGTTAACAAGTTGCACAATTTGTTTTCATGAATTGTTTTATCATGAATTCACCCATTAACCTTTTTAGTAAAATTAAAAAGGTAAATATTAATTATTCAAATATTTTTTGAATAATTAAATAAATTAAATATGATTTTATTTATTTGTTATTTTATTCCTAAATGAAAGACATGTCTAATTTGAGAAATATAAATTAAATTGAGTGGAACACCATTTTGTAGAATTAATGGTGAATTTTATTAGACCATTAAAAATGGCCACCAAAAAATATTTTTGAGAGTTCGCAACTTAATGTAATTTTGGTAGAGCATTTGTGAAGTGTTGAGAGTATAAAAAATGGTTGGTTTTCATTTGGATTAATAAGAGTTAATCAAAATTCGTGCAAGTGTAGAGAGAAAAAAGAAGAATTTGATTTTTTAGAGTTTTTCATTAAACAAAGAGTTGTGAGAAAAACTAGAAAGAGAAAAATAAATTCCTCTTACTTTTCTTTCAAGTAATATAAACCTTGTTGCTGGAGATTAAATTGCTGCTATTCTAGCTTCACAATCCCACCGGATTGTTGTGAACTAGAATTGAACAAAAGTACAATTTAAGGTGAGCTCAAAGTTGTAGCTGAGAAATTCAGATTTGAAATCATCACCAGAGGTCTTCAAAAGTATGTTTTCCATAATCTTAAGTTGTTAACAATTTAAGTTACATATGTATACGTTGATTACATGCTTAATTCATTACAAAATTCGTGTATATGATACATATGTTTAGTTTTTCAACATGTACACAATCACGTGCATACACCTTAAAACACGCTAACACTGTAAACTTCCTAGCTATATCTCTATAAACCCTTATACCTAGTATACATGAAGCCTTTCCCAAGTCTTTTATGGAGAAGTTCTCACTCAAGTAACTCTTATCTAACATTGAGTATATCTACCATATAGAGAATTAGAAAGATAATTTTGCTTTCACTGCCCTTTCTGAACACATATGCTTTGCCTTCATTTTTGATGAAATCATACCCTCCGATTATCTCATCAAAATAAAGATTTGAGCTTTGGAAAGACTAGTAAAATTCGAGTTGACTTTAGCATAGTAACTAGTGAAAAAAGTCTTCTCAGTTCTAATCCTAGATCTCTCAATATAACCTTTCGCCACTAGTGGGGCTTTGAAGGTCTCTACCTTTGAGTCCACACTTTCACTGCATAAACTCCTTTACAACATATAGGAACAATTCCATGGAAGCACAACCAAATGCCAAACTTGATTGTTATGCGTACAGTCAATTTTGAATTTCATGGCATTATGTCAAATTTCCAAATCGATGCCCACATCATCTTTCTATAAGTCATAAGATTCTTTTCTTTAACTAAGAAAACACCAAGGGTGCCTTTAAGTATCATATACCTCATTAGTGGCCTTGATATCTTTTTCAACTTATGAAGAGAGTGTGTAAAGGTATTTAACTCATTTGAACTTAAAATTCCACCATCGGTACATATATATTCTGATTGACTTCATCAAGTCAAATCTTTCTATAATCCCCATGATCCATAAGAAACTCTTTCTCTTGAAAAATAGAATTATGAGAAACGAACATGTTTCGTTTCTCTAGATTATAGAATTGGTATCATATTAAATGTATGAAATACCTAATGAACCAATACTTGTACTCTTGGGCAAAATTTATCCTGTTGTGTAACTCTTTATGCAAACAGAACATCCCCAAGCCTTAATTGTTGGGATTTGTGCTCATGTGTCATCCTAATTTTATATGAATATTGTATTTTCATACTTATGTAATAAATAAATATTTCATTAAATCGCTAATTAATTTTATTAGATAAGATGCTTGTAACATTTCGGATATTATATTGATCTGAATGAGTTCAGATTAGGTCTAAAGAGTTAGAACCTTGTCTGAAATGGGACAAAGACCTGAGAATATACTTACAATGATATAGTTGCAAATAGTTGCAAGCGTTGCTAAGAAATATCATTGTGTAAATATGTTCTCAAATTAAATGTTCCTGATCTATTTTTACCGATGCAGCGTTTATCAAATGGAATCGATTTATATAGATCAGTGTATGTCCATATTTAGATAGTCCAGATGGTTTATCTTAGCAAACCATGAGCTTAATGGAAGCTCATATAAATATACATATATTTAGTAAGGGCTGGATACTGAACAAGACTCAATGAAGATATCCACTAGATTTCCTATAAATTCGTCAGTGGAGGGTCTTCTCGAGTTGAGTAGTATTCGTAGTCCCTAGACCTGAGCACTACGGTGGGCTTATGAGTGATCCACTATACTTAGGTTCTACACATGTTAGAAACCTTTTATGGTTTAACCGTTGGGTGTTGCTGAGTATGGTCCGATGCTTATGGAGTCTGGTGTGTGTATATGGGAACCGTCAGCTCATATAGGTGAGTTAAATATCCAGATGCTCTAAGATTGTATTCTAGGAAGTCTTATGGTCATAACCATTTATCTCGAGAAAGGGTTTCCTGTGGAGTAAATAACATTGCAAATGAATTTGCAAATATTATTTATTGTAATAATATTCAAAAGAGATAAGTTTATGGTTGAGTAATAGGGGACTTGATGCTATTAATGTATGTCTCCACTCTTCCAGAATATTAATGATGGAGGGATTGTACGAATATCGATTAATCTCAACTTCTATGGTTTAACTCACCATTTTGTATTATCCATAACGTGTGTGTGGGGGGCATCGGTTATGGACTTATAGAAATGCTCCGTGAGATAAAATGGGTGTGAGCCTAGAGAGTCTCACTATATGAAGTGTATGCATTGAGCACGCAGGTAGCGCACCGGATCAAATTGTTCGATCTGCGAAGTTTTGAAAAATATAAATTTATTTAAGAGTCTCTCGGGGAGTAGCTAAGGTTTAATTGTTAAACCTAAAATTGTGTTAAGTGAGACTTGACACTTTTATCTACCTAGTGTATATCTCAGATTGTGCCAATAATTTATATGGGTACTAAATTGGACATTGGTATATATAGCTACCAATTAAATAAAATAATTATTATTTTATTTAAATTAAATTAATTATTCACTCATTTACTTTATAGTCTCTCGGGAGTAATTGAGATTTAATTGTTGAACCTAAATTTGTGTTAAGTGAGACTTGACATTTTTATCTACATAATATATATCTCAAATTGCGCCAATATTTATATGAGTACTAATTTAAATATTGATAGATAAAATTTTATTAAAAAAAAATGAAAATGAAATGTATCATTCAACAGTAAAAGTATCAAAACAAATGTACTCATTCAAATTTACAATTCGGAGTGTTTAAATCATTTGATTTATTTCACATTTGTTTATTTTTTATTGGATTGAACAAAAAAACAAATGAAATGTGATATAATTCTATTGATTAAAATGAATTTATGCTTTTGTAATTGAATTTGATTCAATCACAAAAGCTGGATGTGACAATAAGTTACATATTCATTGCCACCAATCTTTCTATCAATTTGTCACCGTAATATTTATTCATGATTTAGCACTTTTTTTTGTTGAGTCATAGAGGAGCACGTGTAAGATTGTTTTTTTTCTTTGGTTAAAACATAGGCAAGTTTGCCTATATATTTAGAAGTTGATAGACATAAAGGTTAGGTTTTGAATTATTTTCGTTTCATAAGGTTAAGTGTTAACTGTAATTCGAGAGATTGAAATAAATTTAAAATAAAATTATTTTAAATATTTTTTAAAAAAATTACCATTCTAACTTGAGAAAGTCCATCACGTCCCTAACTAGAATTGTTCATAGCACGCTTCAAGGATGAGTCCCCTAATCTCATTAGTGTAATAAGATTATTTTAATGTGTATTATATTATTTTCGTTGCATTGCACATGTGTTATGCTAATATTATTAAATTATTTAATTATACACACAAGTGCACATGCACATAGCACCAACAACAATGGTATCAGAGCACCGTGCTGTGTGCTTATATTTAGAGTGTACGTGGCATAATTTAATTATGCCAATTACTTTAAATATTTATTTTTAGAGTTTAAAAATAAATAGTTTATTTTGGTAATTTATAATTGTTATAAATGTGATAAATATTGTAGGGTCATTTGTTTATGCTTGTAATCACAATGGGAGCCCTACTGGTGGGGGTTAGTTGTGTTTGTACAAAACAAATGTGTGATTAAGAATCACGGCCCCATGAGATGGGGATAGAATTAAGTAATCTCTCTTCATCAGATTTAATTGTTTACCATTATGAGATAATGTTACACGTTGATCCGTCTTGTCAATACGGTATTAGTCAGGTCATATCAGTGTTTTCCAATATTGCTAAAGCGTGAGAGTTTTTGTCGGTGCGATTTTGACTATGCCGGTTAAACATAGATGAGACAAATATATGCGAACGTGTTGCCCAATATTGCTAAAGCGTAAGGGTAGTATTAATAATATATATTTGATTATTGACAAGTTAATCTGAAATACACTTATTCAATATTGTTAAAGCGTAAGGATAAAGTGTATTTAGGATCAGTGATTAAGAGTTGCATAAAATGTAATTGATAAGAGTTGTCTACCTTTTGGATTTTATAATGGCTAATATTGCTAAAGCATGAGGCCTGAGTAAAATGCCAAATGGATCTACTTCCTACTGTACTATTTAAAGAGTTTAAATTTGTTCTTTTCTCTTTTGAGAGATTTAAGGGATTATGTAATGCAGTGGGAGGGTGTTTTAGATTTAAAAATGTATAATTTGATTATATCCTTAATTTAAAATAAAAACTAGCGATTGAAATATTTATTTTTTGCTAACATCTCTTATTTTCTCTTGTGAAGATAAAATGACTTCATCTAATCTATTGACACGCATATTGGATGTGAACCAACTTAAAGGCACTGAAAACTATATAGACTGGTTGATGAATATAAGAATTGTTCTCGATTTTAAAAAACTTGGATATGTGATAGATCAGCATGCCCACAGGAATATCTTATGAAGCCACCTTAGAGGAGATGGTGACTTATCAGAAATGGCTGGATGATGATTTATAAGTTAAATCTTACATCCTTGCCTCTATGTTTACAGTTTTACAGAGAGAGTATGCTCATATAGGTGATGCTTTTGTCATTATACTCCATCTAAAGAAGCTGTTTGGCGACCGTCCTCAAATTAAGGCATATAGAGTTGTTAAATCCCTTTTTCAGTGTAGACTTTCTGAGGGTAGTCCAGTCAGTCACCATGTCCTCAATATGATTTCTATAATCGAGAGGTTAGAGACGATGGACATTACACTGAACAAAAATTTGGGGAATAGTTTGATTCTTCAGTCGCTTTCAGGGTCTTTCAGACAATTCATAATGAATTTTAATATGCAGGGAATGACCCCGTCTTATGTTGAACTTCATAATATGTTGAAGACAGTAGAAGAGGATATGAACAAAGTGGGATCGTCCTTCTTTGTTCAGGGTGCTTCATCATCTGTTCTTAGGGCTTCTGGGAAGCCTAAAGGAAAGAAGAAAAAGAAGGTAAGGTAGGCACCCAAGATTGGTCCTAAAAGGTGACCCATATCCAAACCATAGAAGAAAGATAAAGGAAAATGTTTTCATTGTGGTGATGAAGGACATTGGAAAAGAAATTTCCAAAGATACCTTGCCTCAATAAAGAAGAATCCCTTAGGTATATGTTTACCTATTATTGACATTTCTTTAGCATATGATGCTAATTCTGATTGGGTATTAGATTCTGCTTCTCCTTCTCACGTCTGTAATATGTTGCAGGGTCCGAGAAAAGTTAGACTGTTACAACCGAGAGAGATTCAGCTTCGTGTTGGAAATGAAGATTTCCTTCAGGTCGAGGCTGTGGGACATTTAGATTTATATCTCTTATGTAATAGAACTATAGTGTTGTATAACTGTCTTTATGTACCGTGTATTTTAAGACAAATAATATCCCTTCCTATACTTGATAGTGAAGGTTATCATATGTATATACGGAATCATTATTTATGTTTATATGATATGCATAATATTTTAATAGCTGATTATCAGTTAATTAATGGTCATTATGTTTTGAATACAACATAAAATGTCATGAATGTACAGGTAAACACAACAAGTAGTTTGAAAACTTTCAATGAAACAGAATTGTAGCATATGAGATTGGGTCATATAGGTATTAGACGCCTATCCCGTCTGGTTAAGGATGGTCGAATACCTAATTTAACCATAGAACCGTATCAAGTTTGTGAATCATGTATTCAAGTAAAGATGACCAAATCTCCTTTTATTAGTGTTGGACACCGTGCCACTGGTTTATTGGAACTTATACATAGTGATGTATGTGGTCCAATGAATCACGCTGCTATGGGTGGATTTCAATACTTTGTAACCTTTATTGATGATTTGCAACGATATGGTTATGTGTCTCTTATGAGACACAAGTCTAAAACCTTTGAAAAGTTCAAGGAATATAGATTTGAAGTAGAGAAACAAACCGGCATGTATGTCAAAAGCCTTCGATCAGATCGAGGCGGTGAATACATAAGCAGTGAATTTTTAAATTATCTAAAGGAGAATGGAATTCTTGCTTAGTATAGTCCTCCAGCTACTCCGTAGCACAATAGTGTTTCGGAGAGGAAGAATCGAACTTTATTAGATATGGTTCGATCCATAATGAATTTCACCGATCTCCCTGAATATCTTTGGGGCTATGCTCTACATACTGCTGCTCATGTATTAAATAGAGTTCCGTCTAAAGTTGTTCCTTCCACTCCCTATGAGATATGGACTGGAAGGAATCCAAGTCTTAAATATTTTAAGATTTAGGGTTGTTCTACTTATGTAAAAGTTACACAACAAGATAAAGTTGCACCCAGGAGGTACAAGTATCTGTTCATTGGTTATCCCATGAACTCAATAGGATACCAGTTCTATGATCCTGAGGAACGAAATGTGTTCGTTGCTCAGAATGGCACTTTTTTAGAGAAACAGTTTCTCATGGATCATGAGATTATAGAAAAATTGATCTTGATGAATTCAATTAAAATGAACCATAGATGGAACCACAGGTTTAATCGAGCAAATTACATTTTACACACCTTCTATATAGGTAACAAAGAATATCGAGGAAACTTGAAAGGTATGGTATGATATCTGAAGGTACCTCTGAGATTTTCTTAGTAGAAGAAAATGATCTTTTAACCTACAGAGAGGCAATATTGGATATTGATTAGGGAAAATGACAGGATGCTATGAAATTCAAAATTGACTCTATGCATCAAAACCAAGTCTGGGACTTGGTTGAGCTTTCTGAAAAAATAGTTCCTATCGGTTGTAAATGGGTTTACAAGTGAAAGCGTGGGCCCGATGGAAAGGTAGAGACCTTCAAAGCCTGTCTGGTAGCAAAAGGTTATACTCAACGATTTAGGATCGATTTTGAGGAAACCTTTGTACCAATTGCAATGCTTAACTCAATAAGGATTCTATTAGCAATTGCTGCATACTATGACTTTGAAATTTGGAAAATAGATGTAAAGACGGCGTTCCAGAATGGATATCTCGATGAAGAGATATTCATGGAATAGCTTGAAGGTTTTGCATCCAGCCTTTCTTCTAGTTTAGTATGCAAACTAAAGAAGTCTATTTATGGACTTAAGTAAGCTTCCCGAAGCTAGAATCTTCTTTTTGATGAGGTAATCAGAGAGTCTGGTTTCATCAAAAATGAAGAGGAGGCATGTGTGTATAAAAAGGTTAATGGGAGCATGGTTGTCTTCTTAACTCTTTATGTAGATAACATACTGATCATTGGAAATGATATCGGTATGTTACAATCAGTAAAAAGTTTCCTTAATAAGAATTTATCTATGAAAGATTTGGGAGAAGCTTCCTATATACTGGGTATAAAGCTTTATAGAGACAGAGTTAGAAGGCTCATAGGACTCTCCCAATCTTCCTACATTGATAGTGTCTTAGAAGGTACAGTTTTAGTAATTGTAAGACAGTTAATATACCTTTTAGACATGGCATTTATCTTTTCAGGAAAATGTGTCCTCAGAAGAAAGATGAAATATACCTTTTAGACATGGCATTTATCTTTTCAGGAAAATGTGTCCTCAGAAGAAAGATGAAAGGGTTAGAATATCTAACATTCCTTATGCATCAGCTGTTGGAAGCTTGATGTATGCAATAATGTGTACGAGATTTGATATCAGTATGGTTGTAAGTGTTACAAGCCGATACCAGTCTGCTCCAGGTGACAACCATTGGATGGCAGTCAAACATGTCCTTAAATACCTTAAGGGTACAAAGGATAAATTTATCATATATGGAGAAAATAACTTACAGGTAAGAGGGTACACTGACTCAGATTTCTAATCTGATCCGGATGATAGAAAGTCTACATCTGGATATGTGTTTATTCTCAATGGTGTTGCCATAAATAGAAAAAGTGTCAAACAGGGATCCATAGTTGATTCTACCACAAAGAAAAAATATATTGCAACTTTAGAAGCAGCAAAAGAAGCAGTGTGTCATAGAACTTGGTATAGTCCCAAGTTCTGTGGATCCTTATCCCATTATATTGCGACAACAATGGGGCTATAGCACAAGCGAAAGAGCCAAGAGCACACCAGAGATCTAAACATGTAAAGAGAAAATATCACATTTTTAGAGAGATCTTGGCTCGAGAAGATGTTGTATTTTATAGAGTTAATTCTGTAAATAATGTAACGGACCCACTCACTAAAGCCCTAACTCCAAAAGTGTTTGAGAAACACGTGGAGCCGTTAGGTATTAGATACCACTACGAATGGCACTAGAGTAAGTGTGAGTTGTTGGGATTTGTGCTCATGTGCCATCCTAATTTTGTATGAATATTGTATTTTTATACTTATGTAATCAATAAATATTTCATTAAATCGCTAATTAATTTTATTAGGTAAGATGCTTGTAGCATTTCGGATATTATATTGATCTGAAGGAGTTCAGATTAGGTCTAAAGAGTTAAAACCTTGTCTGAAATAGAACAAAGACCTGAGAATATACTTGCAATGATATAGTTGCAAATAGTTACAAGCGTTGCTAAGAAATATCATTGTGTAAATATGTTCTCAAATTAAATGTTCCTGATTTATTTCCACCGATTCAGGGTTTATCAAATGGAATCGATTTATATAGATCAGTGTATGTCCATATTTGGATAGTCCAAATGGTTTATCTTAGCAAACCATGAGCTTAGTGGAAGCTCATATAGATATACATGTATTTAGTAAGGGCTGGATACTGAACAAGACTCAATGAAGACCTCCAATAGATTTCCTGTAAATCTGTCAGTGGAGGGTCTTCTCGAGTTGACTAGTATTCGTGGTCCCTAGACCTAAGCTTTACGGTGGGCTTATGAGTGATCTACCATACTTAGGTTCTACATATGTCAGAAACCTTTCATGGTCTTACCGCTGGGTGTCGCTGAGTATGGTCTGATGCTTATGGAGTCCAGTATGTGTAGATATGGGATCCGTCAGCTCATATGGGTGAGTTAAATATCCAAATGCTCTAAGATTGTATTCTAGGAAGTCTTATGGCCATAACCATTTATCTCGGGAAAGGGTTTCCTATGGAGTAAATAATATTGCAAATGAATTTGCATATGTTATTTATTGGAATACGACTCAAAAGAGATAAGTTTATGGTTGAGTAATAAGGGACTTGACGCTATTGATCTATGTCTCCACTCTTTCAGGATATTAATGATGGAGGGATTGTACGAATATGAATTAACCTCAACTTGTATGGTTTAACTCACCATTTTGTATTATCCATAACGTGTGTGTGTGTGAGACATCGATTATGGACTTACAAAAATGTTCCATGAGACAAAATGGGTGTGAGTCTAGAGAGTCTCATTATATGAAGTGTACGCGTTGAGCACGTGGGTAGCGCACCGAATTAAATTGTTTGATCTGGGAAGTTTTGAAAAACATGAATTTATTTAAGAGTTTTTCGGGGAGTAACTAAAATTTAATTGTTAAACCTAAAATTGTGTCAAGTGAGACTTGACACTTTTATCTACTTAGTGTATATCTCAGATTGTGCTAATAATTTGTATGGGTACTAAATTGGGCATTGGTAGATATAGCTACCATTTAAATAAAATAATTATTATTTTATTTAAATTAAATTAATTATTCACTCATTTACTTTAGAGTCTCTCGGAGAGTAGTTAAGGTTTAATTGTTAAATTTAAAATTGTGTTAAGTGAGACTTGACATTTTTATCTACCTAATATATATCTCAAATTGTGCCAATAATTTATATGAGTATTAATTTGAATATTGATAAATAAAATTTTATTAAAAAAATAAAAAAAAAAAATGAAATGTATTATTCGGCAGTAAAAGTATCAAAACAAATGTACTCATTCAAATTTGCAATTCGGAATGTTTAAATCATTTGATTTATTTCACATTTGTTTATTTTTTATTGGATTGAACAAAAAAACAAATGAAATGTGTTATAATTTTATTGGTTAAAATGAATTTATACTTTTGTAATTGAATTTGATTCAATCACAAAAGCTGAATGTGGCAGTAAGTTACATATTCATTGCCACCAATATTTCTATCAATTTGCTGCCGCAAAATTGATTCACGACTTAGCATTTTTTTTTTTCTTGAGTCATAAAGGAGCATGTGTAAGATTGTTTTTTTTCATTGATTAAAACATAAGCAAGTTTGCCTATATATTTAGAAGCCGAGAGACATAAAGGTTAGATTTTGAATTATTTTCGTTTCATAAGGTTAAGTTTTAACCTTAATCTCAGATATTGAAATAAATTTAAAATAAAATTACTTTAAATATTTAAAAAAAGAAAGTTATCATTTTAGTTTGAGAAAGTCTACGTTTTTAATTAAAATTGTTTATAGCACGCTTTAAGGATGAGTTCCCTAATCTCATTAGTGTAATGAGATTATTTTAATGTGTATTATATTATTTCCACTGCGTTCCACATGTGTTATGTTAATATTATTAAATTATTTAATTATGCACACAAGTACACACGAACACAGCACCAACATTAATATACTTAAAACTATGTTCCTTTTAGTCTATATCTCATACAGAGTAGAAGAAACGGGTTTCGATGGAACCCTATCCAATAAGTGAATGACAGTTTCTGGAGCATAACCTTAAAGATATTTTAAAAGATTAGTTAAGGTCAACATCAATCAGACTGTATTTAATAAAGTTCTATTCCTTCACTCTAAGACACTTATGTGTTGAAAAGTATTTGGAGGACTTTATTGAGCGAGAATTGCATTCTCCTTTAAATAATTTGAATACACTGCTTATGTATAATTTGCCTTGATCTAATCGAAGACATTCAATATACACAAAGGTTTATTCCTCTATTTCTTAGTCAGAACCTTTGAACACTTTAAAAGTTTTCAACTCATGTTTTCAAGAAACATGTATCCGTAGGGTGACAATCACTATAAGGACAATAAAGTATCGAAATTCACAAATTGTAGTATAATTCATTAGAGTGAATACATCACTATGTACTAGTTTTAATAAATTAATGACCTGGTGTCTAACACTTACACAAAGATTTAGTTATTATCCATTGAATTCTGAATTCATAAACTGTCAAGGTTTCATAATCAGATCAAGTATCTGACCATCCTTAACCAGACAAGATAGTCGTCTCACGACTATGTGACTTAATCTTATACGTGACTATTCTTCATTATTCAAAGTTCTCAAATTACTATTTATTCTATTCACCTAGACATTCAAGACATTTCCTGTTGTATTAAAGATATAATAGTCATTTATTCACTGACCCTTACTTAGCAAAATATTATCATTATCATATAAATATGAGGAACTATTCCTGATGTGTTTATGATAACCCTCTCTGTCTGCTACAGGGAGTGATACGATTCACCTTATAATGCATGATGCAAAATATTAATTATACAACATAATGCTATTAACAGAATTGAGCAGTGACCTAACAAGTCCTAACAGCTGCCACGTGTAGGAAATCTCTATTTCCCACGTGAAATTGCACTTGTCCTTTCCTAGATTCGTAGCATTTCTCAAATCATGCAATAGCTTGCAAATATGAGAAGGACATATAGTATCTTATATCCTTACACGTTTAGCATTATACGCCAGTGAAATGTCAATGTTTAATAAACAGATATCTAAGGGTTCAATCTATTCTAAGTCAAGTTACCTTAAACAATAACACTTACTATTCAAACCTTACCATAGTGGAAACTCTTTCTGTTGCAACAATTCTCTATCTATGGTTTGGATAAATTTTCAAAATGAGCATTACTTGCAAATCTCATGTACACATGCCCTCGTTGATGATCATTAGACATCGAGGCCTGGATATATAATTTGACTCTCATATTATTCTTTATCCATTTCTAGTAATTTGTTTCCTCTTCTAAAAAGATATTATCAAAAATACCTATTAATTATTTATTGATCAATTGTATATCCAAGTTTCTCTGAATCTAGAACTATTCTCAGATTTATAAGTAAGTCTTAAAAGTTTATCGGTACTCTATAGTTAATGTGTATTGTTTAAGTATACTAACGAATAGCTGGTACTTGTCTTATTTCTATAAGGCAAGTATCTTATCTCTATAAGAAGAATGTCTTATCTCTATAAGACATATATAGGAGATGTGAAGCAGAACATTTCTAATAGTTAATAATAACACTTTAGATCATGGGTATAATAGTTATACTTTTTTAATCTAAATACACCCTCACACTGACTTACGTAATCCCTATAATCTCTCAAACGAGATAACGACAGTTTAAACTCTTTCAAACTGTAAAGCAGGAAGTGAACCCCATTCGCATTTTACTCTAGCCGCACAATGTAGTATGCTTGGCCTTTGTAAAATAAAAAGGTAGACAACTCTTGTCAATTTTATCTCATGCAACTCTTACTCTTGGTCTTAAATACACCTTATCCGTACACTGTAGTAATCTAGGGTAAGTGTTCGTGAAATTATAGATACGCGAATTGTAACCGCAAGTGCACGGGTCGTGTGCAAGTAATAAAGTGACGAGTGAGTATCATTCCCACAAGGATTGTCTCCTAAATTAATGCTAATTACCACGGTGTTAGCAACCTAACTTTATTTAGGCTAATTTAAAGGATAAGTTGAATTGTTGAATTGAAAATGCTTTAAACTAAGTAAATCGATAAGTTAAAGGAATGAGAGTTCTATAGCAATGGGGTTCTAGAGACTTGATTTTCCTTTATTGTTTTTATGCTCTTTATAATTAGTGATTAACAACTAATCTAATCATTCACTAATCAAGGGCTTAAAACTAATCTCATTCCCTCTCCCGAGTGACGAATGAGACTCTATACAATACAATTATGTTAATATCCCTATTTAATTCACTATACATATATACATTAAGCAACCCTTAAATAATTATCCAAAATCTAATAGTCTCCCAACTCACTAAACTTAAGGTTATGCCTTTTAAAATCAATGCATGGATTAAACTTTCCCAAGTACATAACCAACTTTTTAAGCACATAAAAAGCATAAATGAATAAATATCAAATAGTCATTAATCACAAAATAACATCAATACATATAATTCAAAAGATTTCCACCAAGCCCTATAACATATAATCTAGCAATCCATATTGAAATATTCAATTACATCCATCCAAATGTTCATAAAAGTACTCATATTTAAATTAATATAAAACACAATTACAAACTAAAAATAAATGTAAATGAAGTAGAGAGAGATGAAAGAGCTAGTTGGAGAAGCCTTTGGAGCCTTCAATATTCAATAATCTCCTTCAACCCAAGCTTCAATGGTGTGTCTCTCACTAAAACCTAAGTTTCTCTCTTTATTTCATGCTTTCTTTTTTATAATGTGAGAAATAGCTAAATGGTAGTATTTATAGGTTTCAAATTAGGGCAAAAAAAGGGGTAACAAAATAAGTGGTGGCGCTTGGGTGTTACTTTTTAGCGCCCGGGTGACAAGCATTCTATCTTATTTGGCGCCTAGGCACCAAATCTTAGATAATTTGGCGCTTAGGCGCTGAGCACTATAGCACTCCACTGTAGCTTTGTTACTATAGCATTACTCTGTTTATCGAAACTGTAGCATATTTGATTTTTTTGTTTTTGCTTGTTTTCTTTGAATTTGTATTTCAAATAGCTCAATTAACCTGAAACCTACAAAATGAAATTAATATACATAAAAATTCATATATTCTTATTTAAATCAAGCAATTATCAAGTTTAGAAGATATATATTATGATGTATAAAATGCGCTTACCAAACTCCCCCAAACTTAAATACTTGCTTGTCCTTGAGTAAGGAAGCACACTCACGAAAATAAATGACAACAAACTATAAAAAGATACAAAACATTAGGTCTGCAAATGATTAGTAATTTATCTCAAAAATTTCTCATAACTACTATCCTCAAGGAAAGTCTAAACATCATAATCGTTCAATATGTTAATATAACACTTATTCTAACCCATAAGAGACCTACTTGATATGTGTGTGTATGAATAGCTAAAATCATCCGTCATATGCACTTGAATTAGTTTATGTGCTCAAGATAATGAAATGGTCTTTATAAGTTTTTTTTTCATTAACACTTCATATGCTTGTTTTTCGCATCTCTCTCCACTAAGCAACCACCGTCTTTCAAAATTTGGATGATGGCTACTCATTAATTGCTCAAGTCCAGAGAAAGAGAGTTGTAGGCACACACATAATTAAAGATTAAATAGGACTTTAGTTAGCTTGTAATACATGGCTAGGGTGAGGGTAAGATAAAATGAATCAATTTCAGCCCAACTTACACCATAAACACACATTCCTCTAAAGATTACACAAGCTGAACCATTTATTTTCCACTCAATTTACCCCAAACTTATTTCTTCGAATTCCTTGCAATTTTGTTGTTCTTCTTTTCCTTTTCTTTTAAGCTAGGGTATAGCAAACTTTATTTAAAATCTTTTTTTATTGAGTTTTTAAATATTTATTTTTTAAATTATGTAACTATACCCCCAAACTTAAGCTTTTCGATATTAGAACAACTAAAATTTATAACGAAACCCATTACCATTCTTTAATTCACCCCTTCATTTTTAAATTTTCACATATCTCTCTAAAAGTAGTGCTGTGCCAATAGCATGGTGGGTATTATGAAGGATAATAAAAATAAGGTTAAGATTGGGATATGGTTAGTAAGAAAAACTGGTAATTAGGCTCAACGAGGGTGATTAGGGGTAAAAGTATATAAAGGTTGGCTTGAAAGTCTCAATCGATCCAAAGATGGCCTAAAATTATATCCTCAATTACGTATGTCTTAGGATTTTGCCTTAAGTGATACTCAAACAAGTTTTAGCATATTTTTGAGACCCTAATTATTTTTATTGTGAATAAAAGTCTTCTAAGTAAGTATAAAAACTAAATGATTCTAACTACGTACTCAAAATATAAAGTGGTCACAAAGTGAAGCCAAACTTGTCCTAGATTACCATGGTAACAATCAAAGCATTCATTGTTTCCAAAAGAATGTAGCATTTGAAATCATATTTATATTTCATATTATTGACTACTAATCATTCAACCAACCCGCAATTAAAGACAAAAATGAAAAAAAAAATTGTATGCAAAACACAACAACTAAGAACAATAGTCATTAAGAGTAAGCATGATTAACCATGGTAAATGAACACCAAATAGTGTAAGAAAAACAATTATAAAGAGTAAGCATAATTAAACATGGTAAATGAACATCATATAGTATTTTTCTCCCCCAAACTTAACATTGACATTGTCCACAATGACAAAAATGAGAGTGAGTAAAAGAGACTTCCCTCATAATCGATAGCTTAGTGTGACAGTGCTCAAATCTTGAGGCTGTAGTTATTGCTTGAGTTAGTGCTCAAAGACCTTAATTTTCTTGACTTTTGTTTTGAGCTCCAATAGGTTGCACCTTGTTGGCTTTACTTCAGCTCCTTTTTCATGTTTTATAAGGTGTCGACTTGCTGTTTTAACACATTACAAGAAATAAAAAAGAAAATATTAAAAATTAAGATTGAAATTGAAAATTAAAATTCACTTGGGTTGCCTCCCAAGAAGTGCTTGATTTAACATCTTCAGATTGATGTCTTTCAGATTCGTAAGGATCAAAATGGATGTCGGAAGCTTATTAAGGTGTATGGATGTCAAAATTTCTCTTCTTAAGCTTCCCCAACTCTATGATCAAAGTTCTCACGATGGACTCCACTAATTTTAACTTATACTTTTTCGGCAAAGAGCTAAAAAGATAATGAATAAAAGAGCTTCCTTGACTGGTGTCTCTAAACTTCTCTTGGAAATATGAGCCACACATTTTCTTTCTTTTCACCTTATGCCTTATTACCTTCAATTTTGTCCAGGCATGAACATCATCCACCTTCTTGACTTGTGGAGGTTTTTGCTCATTATTTGGGGTGCATTCCCTCGATTCTAAAACATTCGTCCTTCTCCATTGGTAATTTGATCTCCTTAAAGACCTTGAAGGTGATTATCTCCTCTTGCACTTTTGATGACTGAGCAAATAGAGATTTGACGGTGATGATCTATAACTCTGCTCTTCCATGATATAAATGATGAAGGGATTATACAAATATGTAATAACCTCAACTTGAATGGTCTAACGCACTGATTTGTAATATTCGTAACGTGTGTGTGAGGCATCGTTCACGGACGTATGGAGGAGTTCCACATGACAAATTAGGTGTGGACCTAGAGAGTCTCACAATATGAAGTGTACTCGTTGAGCATTGGGGTAGCAGACTCGATGGAATAATTCGATCCAATAAATTTTTGCAAAATAGAATAATTGTTTCGAGATCCCTCGAGATGTGCATTCGTCAAGACTTAAATTTTAAGTACATCATTGAATTAATTAATAAGAGTTGTTAATTAATAGGATGATTGACAAGTGGCACAATTTGCTCAATGATTTGATTTTACCTTAGTTTTACCATTTAATCTTGGTAGTAAAAATTAATAAGATAAAAAGTAATTATTCAAAATTATTTTGAATAATTAAATTAGATATTATTATATTATTAGATAATATGATAATATATATTAATTATGACTATTATATTTTAATATAATGAGGGGCCTAAATGTTAGTCATTTATTTAAGTAATATGATTAAAATAATTATATTTGTTAGGTAATGATTTAATTAGGTGGTCATTATTCTAGTGGTTAATAAATTAATCCAAAGTGGGAGACCAACAACTAAATTGGTGGAGCACTTATTTTTGTTTTATCAAAATGTGTTGAATAACAAAAACAAAAGATTAAGCTAACAATTGAAATGAATTCATTTAATTGGAGAAGTATTCGGCCAAGTGAATTGTGAGGTAAGAGAAAATTTGTTTTGTTCTTTCAAGTGTTGAAAAACATGAAAAACCTCTCTTCTTCTTCTTCTTCTCTCAATGATGGCTAAAAATGAATGAAAAGAAAATAGAGAAAAGATAATTATGTTAGACAAGAGTTGTTCAAAATAATTATCTTATAGAAATTATTTCTAAGAATTAATACAAGAGTTGTATGTAAAATATTTATCATCTCCATTTAAGAAACAAAATTGTATTCAAAGAGTTTGAATACATGTTGCTGGAAATTCTAAAAACTAAGCTACCATTCTAGCTCTATAATCCCACCAAACTGTTATGGACTAGAATTGTTCAATAATTCACTTCAAGGCGAGCTCTTCAATTGGATTATTGGATGACTTGAAGATTTTGTAAAGCTACCTTCATTAGGTAAGTGTTCTTTACATTTTAATTTTATGTACACAATTGTTCATCATATATATTTTGTTGTATAATAGTTATACTTGAGCCTATATGTGGTTAAATTTGTTACTTGGGTGTATTTGTTAACATGCTTCCGCTGCATGTAGTAATTTTTAAAATTACGTATACACTCATATGTCACACACTCGATTTTCAACAGAGTAGTATTCACGGTCCTTTAACCTGAGTGCCACAGTGGGCTTGTGATTGATCCACTATACTTTGGTTCATATGTAAGAGACCTTTTATGGTCTGACCGCTATATGTCGTTAGGTATGGCCTGATACTCATGGAGTTTGATGAGCGTACATACGGGATCCGTCAGCTCACATAGGTGAGTTGTATATTTAGATGCTTCAAGATTGTATTTCAGAAAGTCTTATGACCATAAGCAGTAAGCCTAAGGAAAGAGTTTTTCGCAGGGTTAAATAATATTGTAAAAGTGTTTGTATATATTGTTTATTGAGATACGAATCTAGAGATAAGTTCACGGATGAGCAAATAGAGATTTGACAGTAAGAATCTATATCTCCACTCTTCTAGGATATAAGTGACGGAAGGATTATACAGATATGGTTAATCTCAACTTGTATAGTTCAACGCGTCGTTCTGTAATATCCGTAACGTGTGTTTGGGGCATTGTTCATAGACTTGAGAAAATGTTCCGTAAGATAAACGAGTGTGAACTTAGGGAGTTTCACAATATGAACTATACTCGTTAAGCACTGGAGTAGCAAGCCGGGTCGAACGATTTGATCCAGGAGATTTTTGGAAGTAGGATTCGTTTTAAGGACCTTTTTGTAAAGTGAAAAACATAGTTTGCAAATGTTGCAAATGTTGCAAATGTTGCAAATAGGTCCCCTTTTTGCTAGAAAATGTATTCTTGACACATGTCATTAAACCATTGGCTCTTGAATTAATTGGATTTATTTAAATAAATATATGATGTTTATTATATTATTTTTTAAGGCATGTGTTGAACACTTGTCTTGAATAGACATGAGATGTTTATTATATTATTTTTCATGTGATATGTGTTGGACACTTGTCTTAATAAATTAATTAAATAATTAAAGTTTGTTTTCTTGTCTTGCATTGATATGACAAAACATGTATTTTAATATAAGAGAACATTTATCTTGGTTTGAATTATTTATTTAAAAACATTTACATTGAAATGCTTTAAATATATTTTAATGTAGTCAAATAAGAAAAATGTTTCATTTTGTTAATTTTAAAGAGACAAAATTGAGCCAAGCATTTATTTAATAAAATAAATATTGTTTTAGTATTTATTAATTTATTTATAAAAGCATTGTCAATTAAATAAAAGAATGGGTTTTTGGAATAATTCTTTTATGAAAAAGAAAGGTAAAAACATATGTATTTTTCACTTAAACAAAAATTGCATAATGGTTATGTAATAGGAAAAGGAAAATTTGGCCAAGGGGTATTTTTTCACTCCTTGGAAGGCTTTGAAACACAACAAACACCTCTCCATCTTTTTCTTTCATGTTAGATTTGGTAGGAAAAACAAATGGCAAAAAGAGTTTTGTTTTAAGTGTGAAAAAGAGAGTTTGTTTTTCTTTAAGAGTTTAAGCACAAGAACAAAAATTTTACACCAATTTTAAGCTACCATTCTAACTTCTCTAATCCCACCAAGCGTTGGAGACTAGAATTGTTCTAGGATTAACTTCAAGGTGAACTCCGAGAAGTTTTAATCATCATCGAATCGTCGACAAATGTATGTTCAAATTACCATAATATTTTGATTCAGTTTAAATTGATGTGTTTATCATATTGAGAAATTTGATTTCTTATTCCGCCAACAAAATTTGTATGTATGACATGCTTATTACATAATGATGAACATATTACACACATAATCACCCTAGAATAATCCACACTCAACAATTGGTATTAGAGTATGTTTGTGTGTTTTTGGGTGATTGATGTGAAAGTTGTGATATATTTGACATGATAATGTTATTTATATTTTTACAACTTGTTAATGTTCATTTTAGAACATTTGTGATATATTTGACATGATGATGTTATTTATATTTTTACAACTTGTTAATGTTTATTTTAGAACATTAATGATATATTTGATATGATGATATTATTTTTATTTTCACAACTTGTTGATGTTTAATTTAGAACATAGATGACGTTTAATTTAAACATGTTATTTTTAATGATGTTTATAAACATGTTGATGTTTTCGAATGAACGTATTATATTTGAATATTTTGTCCATGTGATAAATTTGAGCACCAAGATGAGAAACATTAATTGCGGAATGTATTAAATTGTTATTGCATTCAGTGCTGCGTCGCTAGCCTCTGGGGGCCACGGCACCAAGGGTATTTTTAGTGGATGCCACAACGCCACTTTCTGGAATGGATGCCGCGGTGCCCAAAATGATGGCTTTGCGGCGCCCCTACGCTTTTCTCATAGGTCCCACGGTATTTACCTTCCAATGCCGTGGCACTCAGTGTTGTTTGAATTTTTTCTATTGTCTTCATGTTTTGACTTGTTTAAATGATATATTATGTCTCTTTATTTTTCATAACATGAAATGATCATTGATTTATGTTGATAACCACAATGAGAGCTCTAATGGTAGGAGTTAGTTATGCTTGCGTAAAATTAATTATATGATCTAAATTTTACATCTTCATAAGATGTGAATGTATTTTGAAATCTCTCTTAATCAAATTGAATAGTATCACATTATGAGATAATATTTTATGATGATCTGTCTTATTAATACGGTGTTAGTTGGGTCATATCAGTCTTTTTTAAGATCGCTACAGTGTGAGGGATTTGGTCGGTATGATTTGGACTATGCTGCTTAAACATGATATGAGAAAAATACATGTGAATATGTTGCCTTAGATTGCTACAATGTGCGGGTAGTACCGGTAGCATATATTTGATTATTGACAAGTTAATATGGAATACACTTACCCTAGATTACTACAGTGTGCGAATAAGATGTATTTAAGATCACGAGTAAGAGTTGTATAATATGTAATTGACAAGGTTATCTACCCATTGGATTTACAAGGGCCTAGATCGCTACAGTGTGCAGATAATATGTATTTAAGATCATGAGTAAGAGTTGCATGATATGCAATTGACAAGGGTTGTCTACTCGTTGGGTTTATAAGGGCCTAGATCTCTACAATAAGCGGTCCGAGTAAAATACCAATAGGGTCTTCTTCCCATTGTATAGTTTAAATCAGGTTAAATTATCGTTACCTTATTTTAAGAGATTAAAAGGATTATGTAAAGCAGTGGGAGAACGTTTTAAATTAAAAATTGTATTTAGATTATACCAATGATTTAAAACGTTGTATTAGCGATTTAATGTCTTTAATATTCACTGACATCTTCTAATTTTTTATCTTCTGAAGATTAAATGGCTTCTAGTAACCCTTTAGTCTGCATTCTTGATTCATACCAACTCAAGGGTACAGAAAACTATTCTGATTAGCTAATGAATCTTAGCATAGTTTTGGATTCTGAGAAGCTTGGGTATGTAATTGATCCGCACTTACCCCGAGACATTTCTGATAATGCTTCTTCAGAGGAAAATGAGACATATCAGAAATGGTTTGATAATGATTTAAAAGTCAAATCTTACATCCTAGCCTCGATGTCTATATAATGCTTTATTTGAAGGAGCTTTTTGGCGACAAACCTCAGGTCAATATATACAGAGTTACCAAAACTCTCTTTCAGGCTAGACTCCTAGAGGATAATCTTGTTAGTCCTCATGTCCTAAAAATTATTAGATACATTGAGAGGTTGGAGACTATGAATTTGGTACTGTGTAATACATTGGGGGAATAGTTTGATTTTCCAATTGCTTTCAGGGTTATTTGCAAAGTTCATCATGAACTTTAGCATGCAAGGATTGACCCCTACTTATGCTGATCTGCAAAACATGCTTAAAACAACACATGAGGACATGAATAAAGGGGGCATAGCCCTCTATGTTGAACGTACTTCATATTCTACCATAAGGGCTTCTAGGAAGTCCAAAGGAAAGAAAAAAAAGAAGATGAAATACACACCTAAAATGGGCCATCAGAAGCGACAGATATCCAAGCCACAAAAGAAACCAAAAGTAAAAGGAAAATGTTTCCATTGCAGCAAGTATTGGCACTGAAAAAAGAACTACACCAAATACCTTGCCACCGTAAAGAAGACTTCCACATGTATATGATTACTAATTATTGACATTTCTTTAGCATTTGATGCTAGTGCAGGCTGGATATTAGATGCCGTATCTTCTTCTTACATCTGCAATGTGTTGCAGGGTTTGAAGAAAATTAGATGGTTGTAGTCGGGAGAAGTACGTCTTCAAGTAAGAAATGGTGATCATTTGTGGATCGAGGCTGTTGGACATGTTGACTTGATTCTTTATTGTAATAGAACTGTTGTATTGCATAATTATTATTTTGTACCCTCTTGTATCAGATAGATTATCTCATTTCCTGTACTTGATAGTGAAGGATATCATATGTATATCAGGAACCGTTCTTTATATTTATGTGATATGTTTGATGTTTTGTTAGCTAAATGTCAGTTAATTAATGAGCATTGTATTTTGGATACAACAAAAAATGTCATGAATATAAATGGTAGCATTAGTAGTAGCTCAGGAACTTTAAATGATACATAACTTTGACATATGAGATTAGATCACATAGGTGTAAGACGTCTAACCTATCTGGTTAAGAATGATCGGATATCTGATATAACCATACAATCTTATCCAGTTTGTGAATCTTATATACAAGAAAAAATGACTAAATCTCCATTTACTGGTGTTGGACACCGTGCCACTAATTTATTGGAATTAGTGTTTAGTAATGTATACAATCTAATGAATCAAGCTGCAATGGGTGGCTTTCGATATTTTGTAACGTTTATGGATGATTTGTCACAATATGGGTACGTGCTTCTTATGAATTACAAGTCAGAAACCTTTGAAAAGTTCAAAGAGTTCAGACTTGAAGTAGAGAGACAAACCGGTATATACGTTAAATGCCTTCAATAAGATCGAGGAGGCAAGTACATAAGCAATATTTTTTCTGATTATTTAAAGGAGAATGAGATTCTCGCTCAGTATAGTCCTACTGAGTCCTCCGGGTACTCCGTAACACAATAATGTTTCAAAAAAGAGGAATCAGACTTTATTGGATATGGTCCGATTGATGATGAGCTTCATCGATCTTTCAGAATATCTGTTGGGATATGCTCTTGATACTTTTACTCATATATTGAATAGAGTTCCATCTAAAGCCGTTCCAACCACTCCGCATGAGATGCTGAAAGGAAAGAAACCAAGTCTTAAATATTTTAAGATTTGAGACTGTCCTACTTACGTGAAAGTTACGCAATAAGATAAACTTGCACCAAAGGGGTATAAGTATCGGTTCGTTGGGTATCCCAAGAATTCAATGGGATACAAATTCTATAATTTAGAGGAACAAAACGTGTATGTTTCTCGATATGCAACTTTTCTTGAAAAAGAGTTTCTTATGGATCATTAAGGTTGTAGAAAGATTAAGCTTGATGAAGCTAATCAAAACCAGAATGAACCAGAGATAGAACCTCAAGTTCAATTCAGCAGAATACCTTTAACACACCCTCCACGTAGGTCGGAGGGGATGTCTAGACCATCTGCCAGGTATGGTCAGATGCTTGAAGGTGTGCCTAGAGTTTTCTTAATTAAAGAAAATGATCTTTTAACCTATAGAGAGGCCATGTTGGACATCGACTTAGGAAAATGGAAAGAAGCCATGAAATTCGAAATTAACTCAATACAACAAAATCAAATATGGGACTTGGTTGATCTTCTCGAAGGAATAGTTCCTATTGGTTGTAAATGAATTTATAAGCGGAATCGTGGGCCTGATGAAAAAGTAGAGACCTTTAAAGTCTGAATGGTTGCAAAAGGTTATGCTCAACGATCTGGGATCAATTATGAGAAAACCTTTGCACCCGTAACGATGTTAATGTTAATATGAATTTTTTTGACGATTGCTGCTTATTGTGACTTTGAGATATGATCGAAGGATGTAAAGACGGCATTCCTGAATAGATATCTCGAGGAAGAGATATACATGAAACAACCTGAAGGTTTTGCATCCAGCCTAACTGCAGGTCTAGTATGCAAGTTGAAGAAGTCCATTTATAGACTTAAACAGGTATCCCGAAGTTGGAATCTTCGTTTTGATGAAGTAAACAAAAGGGTCTGGTTTCATAAAAAATGAAGAGGAACCTTGTATGTACATAAAGGTTAGTGGGAGTATGATAGTTTTCTTAGTTCTTTATATGGATGATATACTGATAATTGAGAATGATATAGATATGTTACAATCAGTAAAAGGTTATCTGAGTAAGAACTTCTCCATGAAAGACTTGAGAGAGGCTTCCTACATACTAGGTATAAAGCTTTATAAAGATAGAGTTAGGAAGCTGATAGAACTTTCTCAATCATCATACATAGACAGTATCTTAGAAAGGTACAACTTCAGTAACTATAAGACATCTAATGTACCTTTTAGATATAGTGTTCATCTTTCGAGGAAGATGTGTCCTCAGATGGAAGATGAAAAAGTTAGAATGTCTAACATCCCATATGTATCAGCTGTTGGAAGTTTGATGTATGCCATGATGTATACGAGACCTGACATCAGCATGGCTGTAAGTGTTACGAGTTGATATCAGTCTAGTCTAGGTGATAACTATTGGATGACAGTAAAGTATGTCCTTAAATACCTTAAGGGTACAAAGGATAAGTTACTTATATATGGAGAAAATGACTTACAAGTGAGAGGATATACATATTTAGACTTCCAGTCTGATCCAGATGATAAAAAGTCTATATTTGGGTATGTATTCATTCTTAATGGTGCTGCAGTGAGTTGGAAGAGCACCAAATAGGGATCCACTGATGATTCTACTACAAAGGCAGAATATATTGCTGCTTCAGAAGCAGCGAAAGAAGTAGTGTAGATACGTAATTTTATCGCTGAGCTCGGAATAATCCCAAGTTCTATGGATCCTATTCCATTATTTTACGACAACAATAGAGCTATAGGGCAAGCCAAAGAGCTAAGAGAACACCAGAGATCTAAACATATGGAGAAAAAATACCACATAATTATAGAGATCTTGACTAGAGGAGATGTAATAATTTGTAGAGTTGACTCTGTAAATAATGTAGCGGACTCACTGATTAAGGTCTTAACTCCTAAGGTGTTTGAGAAACACATGGAGTCGATGGATATAAGATACCATTACGAATGACACTAGAGCAAGTGGGAGTTTGTTAGGATTTGTGTTTACGTGTCATCCCATTTTGTATGAATATTTAATTTTAATATTTATACAATTGATATTTTATCGCTAATTATATTTATTGAATTGGTAAGATGCTTGGAACATTTTAGATATTATATGATCTAAAAGAGTTTAGATCTGGTCTAAAAGAGTTTAGATCAGTGTTAATATTCAACAATATCTAAAGAGTAAGAGTATTGTTTTAAATAGGACAAAGACTTTAGAATATAATAATGACATAGTTGCAGAGGGTTGCAAATGGTGATAGAAAATGTCATTATGCAACTATGTTCTAAAATACTATGTTCCTGATCTATTTTACCGATGCAGGTCTATTAGTGAAACCTTAATATATAGATCAGTGAATGTCTATATTTGGATGGTTCAGATAGTTAATCTTAGTAAACTATAAGCTTAGTGGAAGCTTGTATAGGTATACGGGTATTTTAGTAAGGATTGAATATTGAACAGACTCATGAGGACCTCCAATAGATATCCTATGAAGCCATCAATGAAAGGTTTTCGCAAGTTGAGTAGTATTATGGTTCTTTGACCTGAGAGCCACGGTAGGCTTGTAAGTGATCCACTACACTTTGGTTTCACATATGTCAGAGACATTTCATGATCTGACCGCTATGTGTCGCTGGGTATAGTTCGATGCTCATAGAGTTTGGTGTGCATAGATACATGATTCGTCAGCTCACATAGGTGAGTTGTATATATAGATGCTTCAAGATTGTATCTTAAAAAGTCTTATGGCCATAAGCAGTCAGCCCAAGGAAAGAGTTTTCAATAGGGTTAAACAATATTGTAAAAATATTTGCATATATTATTTATCGAGATATGAATCTAGAGATAAGTTCACGGATGAGCAAATAGAGATTTGACGGTAAGAATCTATATCTCTCATCTTCTAAGATATAGGTGACAGAAGGATTATATGGATATAGTTAACCTCAGCTTTTATGGTTCAACACGTCGTTCTATAATATTCGTAACGTGTGTGTGGGGCATTGTTCACAGACTTACGAAAATATTTAGTAAGACAAACAAGCGTAAACCTAGGGAGTCTCACAATATGAAGTGTACTTATTGAGCACTAGAGTAGCAAACCGAGTCGAATGGTTCGATTTGGAAGATTTTTGGAAGTAGGATTCGTTTACGGACCTCTTTGCAAAGTGAAAAATATAGTTTGCAAACGTTGCAAATATATCTCTCTTTTGCTGGAAAATGTACTGTTGACACATGTCATTAAACCATTGGCTCTTGAATTAATTGGACATTATTTTATTTAAATAAACATAGGATGTTTATTATATTATTTTTTAAGGCATGTATTGGACACTTGTCTTGAATAGACATGAGATGTTTATTATATTATTTTTCATGTGACATGTGTTGGACACTTGTCTTAATGGATTAATTAAATAACTAAAGTTTGCTTTTTTTGTCTTGCATTGATATGACAAAACATGTATTTTAATAATTAAAGTTTGTTTTCTTTTTGACTCTTGAGCTTGTTCAAAATTCTATCTTTAATAAAAGCAAACAAGAATGATTTGTTTCTGCCCTCGAAGCTAGGGAAACTAAGATACGTGTCATGGCAAGACACTTTCCTAACACCTAAATATGACACAATTTAAGAGGAGGTAACAAGTGGCACTTGTTGTCTAAAACAGATAGCCAAATTTTCCAAGTTAATAGGTTAATTAGAAGCCTTTTTCATATTGTTGGAGAATTTGTTGAACTGCTTGACAATTAGCCAAAGAAGCTTGAGTGTAGATCAGACTATCATCAATGAAAAGAAGATGAGAGATATGAGGCCCACTTTTGCCACATGTCATACTATTTATATCTCTATGCTCTGTAGCATTAAGTAATGCCAATAAACCCTCAGCGCAAAGTATAAATAAGTATGGGAAATTGGGATCTCTTTCTCCAAGGCCTCTAGAAGGTGTCACTTAACCCTTTATCACACTATTTATAAGGAATGAATATGATTGACGATAGGTAACACTAAATCTATTTGCACCAATTATCCAAAATTTTTATCCATCCTAGTATTGCATCGAGAAACTTCTATTCCACCTTATCATAGGCTTTGGACACTATAAGTTTGAGTGCCATATACCCATTTTGATTACATCGTTGATACTTAATTAAGCGGGACATTCAAAACTGATGATTGTATTATTAGTTATTAACCTACCAAGAATAAAAACACTTTATGCTTCAAAAACCACATCATTCAAAACCAACTGAAGCCTATTCACTATGACATTGGCAATAATCTTGTAAACCACATTACAGAGGTCGATAGAAAGATAGTCTTTTAGGAATTTTGAGTATTGCTTCTTTGGTACGAGGGAAATCAACGTGTCATTAATATAACTAATAACTTCCATAATATTCAAGAAATAAAGACACGCAAAAATGATATCACAACCCACCACATCCTAATACTTTTGGTAGATTCATCTAGAACATTGCTTTAGGAATTTCTGTAACTTTAAAAGGTGCTTCAAGTTGCCTGATACTCTGCTCTAATAGCTAACCATGCATACAGTTAATGATAGGTTGAAAATTGTCCCCTGATGGACCAATAGAATAGAAAAGATGAGAGAAATGATCTATAGAATCGACACGATCTGATTGTCATCCTTCTGTTAGATGCTTGAGCTATCCAATGACCTGTAATTTTATTTTCCCATCTCTTACTTGAGGCTTTACAGTGAAAAATTGAGAATTTCGATCACCACAATAGAGCCAATCAACTCTCGACCACTGGTTCCAATACAGTTCATGTTTGTAATACAAAACATCTAATTGCTTTTCAAGGCCATACAACTACTTCCAAGAACTAGGATTGATCATTCGTTAAGCTCTATGTAAAGATATTGACTGAAAATCATCGGGATATAATTTGGAGATCAAGCTAAGTGAGTAGGGTGCGCACGGATCGAAGAAGAACGCAAAAATAGGCAAAAAAATGAAGAAGGGCACACCAGGCGTGAGCGCCGCGGCGCCCAGTCCAGAACTAGAGTGCTGCGGTGCCAGAACACTAGCACCGTAGTGCTCAGCAGAAGCGCGCCAGCGTCGCGGCTACGAGAGCCTAGAGCCGTGGCGCTGGAGACGGGAACAATATCCCAAAATAAGAAAACTTCCTTATTTCGTCTCCCACTTGTTTCAGAACTCCCTAATACGACTCTCACACGTATAGGGTAAACTCAGGTCATCCCAAAGCCTATATAAAGGCTATCAATTGGCTTGTAAAGACATATTTGTGATCAAGTAAGAGATCTTTGTGATCAACTAGAGATCTTGACAATCTTTGTGATAAATAAGAGATCTTTGTAGTTCTTTGTGAGAGAAAATCCCTAGAGTGAGAGAGAGCGAGAGTTTTCTTTGTGATCTTTCTTATAAAAGACATACTTTGTGAGTGCCTTGTGATTTATAATAAGAGAAGAGTGTGATCTTGATCTGCCTGGACATAGGCAAGTTGCCGAACCACGTAATTCTTTGTGTGTTCTTCTTCTACCCCTTTCTCTAATTATTTCTTAGTAACTTGTTCTGCATTATTATATTGCTTGGGTTAATTTTTTGCTTGTTTGTATGCTTCTGCTTCAACAAACTGGTGTCAGAGCTCTGGTTCTAAATAGATATGGCCACACCCAAGTACGAGGTAGAGAAATTCAACGGTACGAATGACTTCAATCTGTGGAAGATGAAGGTTAAGGCGTTGTTGGTGAGCCAAAGGCTTGGCTCGATATTACAAGAGACTGCAGCTCCATTTAGTGATGAAGAGAAGATGCCAGAGTAATTTAGAGCTGAAGCAGAAAGAAAGGACATTCAAGAAAGAGCTCATAGCACAATCATTCTGTCATTAAGCGATGAGGTACTAAGGTAAGTAGCAGATAAGACGACAGCAATAGATTTTTAGAAGAAGCTTGACACTCTTTATATGAGGAAATCGTTGGCCAACAAATTACATATAAAGAAGAAGCTGTATCAGTTGTCCATGTCAGAGGGGATGCCGATGAAAGATCATATAGATGCCTTCAATAAGATCATCCTTGATCTTAAGTCTATCAACATCAAGATAGAAGATGAAGATAGAGCAATTATCCTGCTGAGTTCACTCCCCAAGCGTTATAAGAGTTTTGTTGATACGCTACTCTATGACAGAGAGAGTTTAACAATGAGTGATGTGAAATCATTATTAAACTCAAAGTTATTAGAAAAGTAGACTGAGAAAAATGCAGAAAGTCTATCTGTAAGAGGAAGGCCCTCATATAGAGATGAGAAGAAAAAAAGGCTCAAGGTCGAAGTCCAGGACTCCTAGGAAGTGCTATTGCTACAAGAAAGAGGGGCACTTCATTAAGGACTATCCTGAGAAGAGAGCACAAGACAAGAAGAAAGTGAATGCTGCGCTTGCCTATGATGATAGCTATGACAGCACAGAGACACTCATCGCTACTGATGGTATGAACTCTGAATAATGGGTTTTAGATTTTGGTTGTACTTTTCACATGTGCCCGCACAAGTCTTGGTTTACAAATTTCCAGCCCATTAGTGGTGGTAAGGTGTTAATGGGTAATGACATTGCATGTCAGATGATGGGAATTGGTAGTGTTAAGCTTAGGTTACATGATGGGCGAGTGAGAGAGTTGACAAATGTTAGGTATGTTCTTGACTTGATGAGAAACTTGATCTCATTGGGGACTTTAGACCAGAATGGGTGTTCCATCAGGATCGACGGAGGGATTTTAAGAGTTTTGAAAGGTTCCATGGTGGTGATGAGAGAAGAGAAGTGCAAATGTGTTTATATGCTTAAGGTAGAAGTCGTGAGTGGGTCTGCATTATTCTCTGTAGATGATGAGAGTATGCAAACCAAGTTGTGGCATCTTAGACTGGCACATCTAGGCGAGAGAAACCTAAAGGAGTTATATAGTCAAAAGGCGTTTGGTGAGGATAAGTTCCGGTCCTTAGAGTTTTGTGAGCATTGTGTGCTTGGAAAAGCACATAAGGTGAGGTTCAGTATCGCCGAGCACAAGACTAAGGGGACTCTTGACTACATACACTCGGATCTTTGGGGACCAGCTCAGACAGCTACTTGTGGTGGTGTCAGGTATTTTCTCAGCTTGATTGATGACTATTCAAGGGAGCTGCGGGTCTATGTGTTGAAGAGCAAGCATTAAGCCTTTGAAGTATTCAAGACTTGAAAGGTTCTTGTTGAGAATCAGACTGGCAAAAGAGTGAAGAGGTTGAGAACTGACAACGGCCTCAAAGTTTGCAACAGAGAGTTTGATGGGTTTTGTGCCAAGCATGGGATTGCAAGGCATAAAACGGTAAGATCAACACTGCAGCAGAATGGGGTAGCTGAGAGGATGAACATGACCCTACTTGAAAGGGTTAGATGCATACTTACCAATGGGAAGATGTCTAAGACATTCTGGGGAGAAGCTGTAGTGACTACAGCTTACTTGATTAATAAAAGTCTCTCCTCAGCAATTGACTTCAAGACGCCAGAAGAGAAATGGTCTGGCAATCCTCTGAAGTATGACCACCTCAGAATATTTGGTTGCCTGATAAGGGCAAATTTGTCATATATTTTCTCATGTTTTTATTATTGATATTTTATGGTTTTATGAGAATAGATGGCTATTTATGTGCTTTATTGTTAATTGTAGGGACTTGAACGAAATTTAAAGAAAGAATGTAAAAGGAGCGAAAACAGGGACTAAATTACGAAGTTTTCAAAATATGAGTCCAGCGCCCCCGCGCCACAAGGAATATAGCCCCAGCGCCAGAATAGTGATCAAAATTAGAAAAACAACCTGTTTAAGTCGCGTTTAGCGCCTCAGCGCCGAAGAGTCACCGCGCCAGCGACGCTCCATCTCCCCAGCGCTATTAACATACCGCTCCAGCGGTAATAGCTTTTTCACGTGTCACCCCAGCGACAACTGCATAGCGCGCCAGCAGTAGTGCGAGTCCTAGTCCGATGAGAATTGAGATTTTCAAGCTCATATCAATCCCTATAAAAAGTCACTCGTTCCCAACCTTCAAGAAATAATCAAAAGGGACCAGAGAAGAACCTAGGGCAAGAAAAAGAGAACTTAGAACAGTTCAAGAGCACCAAGAATCCAAAGCAACATCAATCAAGAGCAATTCGACGTCTACATCGGTTTGCGATTGATTGTATCATGTTTTATTTTTATTTTTATTGCTGTGATTCTCTTGTAGCTATGAACTAATTTATTTTCTAGGGTTAATATTTGAACTCAATATATGCGCTTAAATTGCCATATCTTTTTAATATTTAATAAACTTAGTCTTTTATTATTTAAATTACTTGTGTTTAATACTTCAATATATCTGACCAATATATGGTGAATGAATTGGTAATATTATTGATAAACTCGGAAGAGGAATCATAATATTTAGACCTAGGTAATTTGATACATGATTGTAGAGTAACATTCAATGTTGCATATGCAAGTTTCAATTTAGGATAGGAATATACCTAATTGGCATGTATGATCAACAAGACCTAATCTTAATGAATCTTAATTTATTACAAGTACCATAGGAATATAGGTATTTGGTAAACTAAGATATACTTGCATGACCTTGGAAGAGGCTTGTGAATACATTAATGTCTTGATCAATAATAAAGACTAAGTGAGTTAAATATTAGAGGATTAATAATTAAAAGCATATTGAGGGATAATATTAATCCTAGGTTTTCTCTACGTTGCTATCTTTAAATCTCATTGCATTGTGTTTTTACTTTTATATTTTCTACATTCATTCTTGGATTTTTATTTTTCTGAATAATTATTAGGAAGACATAATTTTAGTAATTGGTTAATAAGAAGAAATTATCCCTGTGGGTTCGACATCCGACTAATTAGTCTTTTTATTACTTGCATACGATAGTGTATACTTGCACTTAATTTATGATATAGAAATATCGCATCATTGCCCTGCTTTTATACATGTTACGGAGGGGAAGTTGGAACCTAGAGCTATCAAAGCGGTATTCATAGGATATCCCGAAGGATTGAAAGGATACAAGGTATGGTGTAAAGACTTAACACCACCAAGGAGTATCATAAGTCGTGATGTGACATTCGATGAGATGACGATGCTGAAAACCTCCTAAGAAGATGAGAAAGAAGAACCTGTGACCAAGGAAGACTTAGCACCCGAGTCAATAGAAGTTAAAATAGAGCCTAAAAATGGATCTGATATGCCTCTAGATCAACACTTCAACGAGAAGATCGTTGAAGATAAACCAAGAACACCGGCAAGTTCCTCCAAATCCACCCAAAGAAAGACTAGAACTCATGAGATGGAACTTGAAGAGTACTAGCTTGTTAGAGACAGGCTAAGGAGAACGATTAGCCCACCAGTCAGGTATGTACAAGCAGACTTAGTTGCTCATACTTTTAATTCTGCTTACACTCTTGAGTATGATGAGCTTAGGACATATGGTGAAGCTATAAAGAGTGAAAACAAAAAAGAATGGCAACAGGCCATGGAAGAAGAAATTTGTTCTTTTAAGAAAAATAATACCTGGAAGTTGGTGGAGAGACCTCAAAAGAAGCTAGTCGGGTGCAAGTGGGTGTATAAGGTGAATGAGGGGATACCGAGGATTGAGCTACGAGATTCAAAGCTAGGTTAGTAGCACAAGGTTTTACTCAGAGAGAGGGAGTCAATTTTCATGAGATATTCTCTCCAGTTGTCAAGCACACATCTATTAGGATTTTGTTAGCCATGTGTGCAAACCTTGATTTACATCTAGAGCAGATGGATGTAAAGACAGCTTTTTTACATAGAGAGCTTGAAGAAACAATATACATGGCACAACCGTAGGGGTTTGAGGAGCCCAGAAAAGAAGATCATGCTTGTTTGCTAAAGAAGTCATTGTACGGGTTAAAGCAATCACCTAGACAGTGGTATAGGAGATTTGATGAGTTTATGATGGCTTGTGGTTTTAGTAGAAGCAAGTATGACGGATGCGTGTACTTCAAGAGCATAAGTTGTGGGATGATGTATTTGCTTCTATACATCGATGATATGTTGATCGTATGCAAGAATATGGAAGAAATACAGAAGCTTAAGAAGTAGTTGAGTGGCGAGTTTGAAATGAAGGATTTGAGAGCAGCGAAGAGAATTTTGGGTATGGACATTGTGAGGGAAAGAAGAGATGTTATCTTCTTGTCTCAACAGTGATATATAGTCAAAATTTTGGAGAAGTTTGGTATGTTAAACGCGAAGGCAGTCTCTACTCATTTGGCCATGCATTTCAGACTTTCAGCAGCACAGTCACCGACATCCGATGAGGAGAAACTGCAGATGAGCAAAGTACCGTATGCAAGCGCTGTGGGGAGCATCATGTATGCAATGGTTTGCACAAGACCAGACATAGCACAGGCTGTGAGTGTAGTGAGTAGATACATGGCGAATCTGGGAAAAGATCACTGGCTTGCAGTAAAGTGGATTATGAGATATCTCAAGGGAATGTCGAATCACCGGTTAATGTATAAGAGGGATGAGGACAGCAATGAAATGGTAAGAGGGTACGTAGACTCAGATTATGCAGGTGATCTTGACAAGAGAAGATCGTTAATGGGCTACGTATTCATAGTGTTTGGGTGTAGTGTGTGTTGGAGATCAGTTCTATAACACATGGTTGCACTATCTACCACAGAGGCAGAGTACATAGCTGTTGGTAAGCTATCAAAGAGGCCGTGTGGTTAAAAGGCATATGCGCGGAGATATTGGCTAGTGAAGATGTGAGCACCGATGTGTATTGTGATAGCTAGAGTGCAATACACCTAAGCAAGCATCAAGTGTTCCACGAGAGGTCAAAACACATTGATGTAAGGCTCCATTACATTCGTGAGATTGTCCAAAGTGGTGAAGTTAGTCTAACAAAGATAGCGTCATCTAAAAACCCTGCTGATATGTTGACTAAGCCACTACCCTCGGTTAAGTTCGTCCTATGCAAGGACTTAACCGGAGTCACTACTTTGTGAAGGTGATTGAAGATGCGAAAATGGGAGATTGAGTTGCTTTGTGGATGATTTTGAATCAAGGAGGGGATTTGTAAAGATATTGATTGAAAATCATCGGAATATGATTTGGAGATCAAGCCAAGTGCGTAGGGTGTGCACGGATCGAAGAAGGACGCGAAAGGAGGGGAAAAAGAAGAAGGGCGCACCAAGCGCCAGTGCCGCGACGACCAGGCGTGAGCGCCGCAGCGCCCAATCTAGAACTTGAGCGCCGCAGCGCCAAGACACCAGTGCTGCAGCACTCAGCAGAAGCGCACCAGCATCGTGGCGATGAGAGCCTAGCGCCGCAGCGCTGGAGACGGGAACAATATCCCAAAATAAGGAAACTTCCTTATTTTGTCTCCCACTTGTTTTAACACTCTCTAATACCACTCCCACACGTATAAGGTAAACCTAGGTTGTCCCAAAGCCTATATAAAGGCTATCAATTGGCTTGTAAAGACATCTTTGTGATCAAGTACGAGATCTTTGTGATCAACTAATAATCTTGACAATCTTTATGATAAACAAGAGATCTTTGTGGTTCTTTGTGAGAGAAAATCCCTAGAGTGAGAGAGAGAATTTTCTTTGTGATCTTTCTTATAAAAGGTATACTTTGTGAGTGCCTTGTGATTCACAATAAGAGAAGAGTGTGATCTTGATCCGCCATGGACGTAGGCAAGTTGCCGAACCACGTAATTCTTTGTGTGTTCTTCTTCTACCCCTTTCTCTATTTATATTTTAGTAACTTGTTCTGCATTATTATATTGCTTGGGTGAATTTTTTGCTTGTTTGTGTGCTTCCGCTTCGACACTCTAAAATATTTTTTATTGAAAAAGCCTTTAGATAGTCACTGAAATGATCTCGATTCCAACCATTCAATTTGCATGCAATGGCAATAAGATTATCATAAACCCCATAGATGGAATTAGTAGTCCTCCTACCTTCGATAATGGTCTCACGACATCATTTATCCTTTGCCCATGCTGCCTCAAAGTGGAATCTAGATGAAGCCTTCGAATGAGTATTTGGTAGCTGCTACTCAATAATGTCATGGATTAAAAATAATAGAAGTCAATGGTCAGAACTCTAGAAGTCAAGGTGTTTTACAAAGGAGTGGGGGAAAAGTAAAGCCCATTTAACATCATACATAACTCTATCTAACCTCTTCTGTATGAATCCAACAATATCATAACTATTGCACCAAGTGAAAGAGGGCCCATGAAACCCATATCTAGTAAACCACAGTCATCTAATGCTCGTCAAAAGTTTTCTATTAAATACCTCGACCTAGGTCGACCTCATTGGTTTTTCTCTTTATTCAAGATCTCATTAAATTCTCTGTAGCAAAACCACAGAAGAGCAAATAATCCATCCAAGCGACTTAACAAGGTCTAGGTATGAACTCTTTGATTAGCCTTTGAATTCCTATATATACCAGTAAACCTCTATAATTTACCCTAGTGTGTAGTGACAACAACATCAACACGGAATTTGTAATAGGATAGAAGACTAACCTCAAGATTGTCAGACTTTCGCAATGCAATACCCCACTATGTCCAAATTGCTCAATAACAAGCTTGTGAACAAAACTAAATCTGTCTCCTAAATTTTCTATTTGTTGCTTATAGGAAATGGTTTTAGTTAGGAAAATCAGATCGGGGCAATGGTTTTGTACTAGTTGAGACAGGATACGGAATGTACGAGTGTTACCTAATCCCTAAATATTCCAACAAAAGCAATTTATTGATCCTGGTAGCCCTGCACCTCGGAAAGAGCCGTTCTATAGTAGAAGAAATATCATAACTGTCATAGGCTACATCAAAATAAAAACTTAAGAGCTTTTCCGTGCATTTCCCACCCTTCTTTCTCTTGTTAGCTAAGTTACCAAGCAAAGTTGGTTTTGCCTCCCTTTCACCTAACACAGATGATAAATGTGTCAATGTCAATCTCACTGATGAATCATCAGCCTTGCTGTGAGATTTCCTCTTACAATTTTTCCTTAGACTAGAATTGCTAGTTATTGATTGGTATGCTATAGTAGCTAAGCGCAAGTGCATGCTATCGTATCAAGTAATATAGGATTTTAAGTCCAGATATCGATCCCACAGGGACTATGCAATCTAATTCTATAAATCAAGTACTAAAATTATACTTACTTAACTTTTATTCAGAAAATCACAATTTGAAATTTATTTAACTAATCTAATTCTATCAATTAACTAAACAAAAATAAAGAGTAGAATTCACAAATAAAGATAATCTAGGGTTTTGACTCGTCCATTAGTATTTCATTGGATTCATTAACCATTTAGTTAATCCCTTAATACCAATTGATTGGCTTGACACTGATTTCATCATAAGCTTTTGTCGACAGTCGAATGATAATATCACACCCTAACAATTACCTATATGTCTATGGTAATCCGAATAAGATGCAACCCATTAAGACTAAGTCTAATCAAACCATACATACCACCTAGGTATATGTCTATCCTAGATGGAACTTATAAATGTTACCTTATGATCATGTATCAATCTACCGTAGGCTACACACATGATTCCTTTCATCAAAGTTATCATGGTTCTTAAACAATCAAAATAGTGATCAAGTATAATGAAAGCATTAAGTATAGATAGATTGAATCAATTAAGGGATAAAAGTTCATAACTAAGAGATTAAAAGAATCAATTACATACTAGGTTCAATAACGTCTATCCCTAGATCAAAAGAAATTAGCTCATGTTCAAAACAAGAATATCAAAGCAAAAGTATGAAAATATAATGAACGAAATCATCTCTTAAAAGTAAGGAATAAAACAAAACAAGTGATGCCCTGAGTTGTTCTTCTTCCTCTTGTCTTGATTGCTCAAGAGTTGATTCTCCAATCTTCAATCTTCAATAACTTCACCTTGATCTCTTGGCTTGAATGTATGTTTGTTGCTTGTGTTATTCTCCTTGCTAAGTCCCTCTATTTTTACCTTAAAAGAGTTTTTTTGTTGCTATGAGAAACCCTAGGCTCGAGGAGCCTCCAATCCCTTTTGAATAGGCGAGTTTAGAAGGGTATTTAAACATCTGCACGGGCACCGCGACACTGGGCACGAGTACAGATCTGTCAAGATGTCAATGAGCGCCGCGGCGCTCACACGCTGTTTTGGGTGCTGCGGTGCCCAACACTGGGCGCCGCGGCGCCCAGCCACCTGCTGCTGCGCTACTTTCGTATTGTGAGCGTAACTTCTTCGTTTGACGTCGGATTTGCCTCCCGTTTGTTCCTATGTGTCACATTTTCTGTCATGCATCTGTTTATGATCAGAAAACACAATTAAATAGTCAAATACTTATGATTTGAAGCAAAATACGAAAGTTAAGTACAAATCCTACTAGTGCTTTTATGCCCCTATCAAATACCCCCAAACTTAAGACTTTGCTCGTCCTCGAGCAAAACGAAGAAAAATATTCACAATTTATTCATGACTCAAAAAATAAAAATTAAAAACTAAAAACAAGCTCAAATTGATTAGATGATCAATATCGTTGTCTCAAAAGCTGTGAAAAATAATACAAGGCACTTTAGAAATCAATAAACAACTTTCAAGAATCCTCATACCATTGATCAAGTACTTCATTCTCCCTTGTTAATGATCACTTATGTGTGTGTGTGTAATAAGCAAGTAGTTAGCTAAATAGAACATAGATTTACTCAATACTTAAGAAAGTACATAAAGATGATATCTCGACATAGTTTCAATTATAACACTACCATAAGCTTGCTTTTCATACTACTCTCCACTAATGTAGAAATACACATGTCTAGGGATCTATTTAGGACTTTATTAGCTTGTAATGTAAGGTTAAAGTAAAGGTGGGTTATGAAGATATATATAAAGTGCAAATCACACCATTAACACTTAGACTTTACTCAGTAACCTCTTGATTCCTTCTCCTCCTTGATTATTCATCTCTTCCCCAAAACTTATGCTATTCTCAATTTTTTTTTAATCCTTTTTATAAAGAATTTCTTCTTTTTCTTAAGCTGGGGGTATTATGCATTTAAACATTTTTTTTTGTTATGTACTCCCAAACTTAGAATGATATGTACATTCAAGACTTATTACTTTTCATTGCAGTACCCTTCTTTCATACATCCACAAGCTTCTTCATTTTAAGAATATTTTTAAGTAAACTCAAGGTTTATAGTGCTACCGGTAGATTGTAGGATAAATAAACTCAAAGTCTTAGGCTTGTAATGTGGTTAAATAGGAAAAATGGTTAATTAGGCTCAAACGGGGCGACTAGAGATAAATATACATATAAGGTAGGCTCAAAAAGGCTCAAATGGTCCAAAGATAGCCTAATGTCATTTCCCTAAGCATATGAATTTTAGGATTTCGCCTCAAGTAGTAATTAAGCAAGTTCTAAAGTATTGGTCTTCGAGACTGTGGTGTACTAATTAAGCATGAATAACTCTAAGCAAATTTTTTTAACTAATACATGCTTATTTTAATGTGCTCAAGAATAAGTGATCAAAAATAAGCTTGAATTCAATCCAAGAATCATGATATAAGAGTTATCTCAAGCATCTATTATTTTTTAAAGACTTGTGAAAATAAATTCAGCAAATATTTTATTTCATATCATGGACTAATGATAATCATCTCAACCAAAACTTAACAATCCTAAAAAAAAAAAAAATTTACTTCACAAGACAACCAACCAATATAAGCAGCAAAATAAATATAAGAAAATGTGTTTTCCACCCCCAAACTTAAATTAGACATTGTCCTCAATGTCTAAAAATAAATTTAAAAGTAAGAAAAACTCCTCTGGTAATTGAAGTTGAAGCAGTGCAGCGTTGTGTTCTGTTGAATGTGAATGCGGTTCTCTTTACTTCCAACGCTCGAACTTGCTCATGCTGCTTCATTGAATGCTTGAATTACTGATTTATTCCTACAAAAAAAAAAAAAAAACTAACATAATTAAAACTGAAAATAAGCTAATAAAAATAAAATTTTACTTGGGTTGTCTCCTAATAAGCGCTTGATTTAACGTCGTCGGCTTGACGGGGCTTTTTCTACTCTTTATGAAGGATAATCATTAATAGTAGAAGTATCTTTGTATGTAAGCTTGCTGGGCTTCCGCTCATTTGGCTTTCACATTCTTGCACTTAGACCTCGGGCAGCAACTTGTTCTTTTTTCTTATGCTTATTTGAAAGGACTTGAATCTTAGACCGGTGAAGTGTTTCTCTTGTGGCATTTCTTCTATCCTCTCATCAAACTGCTGCTTCTTCTTCTTCTTTCTTCTCATTCTATGCCTTAACACATTCTTTTTAATGTGAGGGTTTAATATCTCTATGTCTTTGAGTTCTTTAGTGTTTAGGTGCACCACATCAATGTTACAACAGTCTTTACCTTCAGCTGGCAACTTAATTTCCTTGAAGACTTTAAATGTTGCAGTGTCATCTTGTATCCTCATGGTCATCTCTCCTTTTTGAACATCAATGATCGTATGTCCTGTAGCTAAGAAGAGTCTTCCAAGAATGATAGGGATTTCTTTATCTTCTTCCATGTCTAGAACAATGAAATCGGCGGGAAAGATGAATTTATCCACCTTTACTAGCACGTCTTTAATAATTCCCTTTAGGTAGGCGAGAGAGCGATCAGCAAGTTGAAGTGTGATATTGACCGGTTTTGCTTCTCTCAAACTTAGCTTGTTGTAGACGAAAAGGGGCATGAGATTAATGCTCGCTCCTAGATCGCATAAGGCTCTACCAAGATCATGATTGCCAATTGAGCACGGTATGGTAAATCTCCTAAGATCTTTGAGCTTAGGAGGTAGCTTTTCTGAAGAATAACGCTACATTCTTCTGTCAATGCCACTGTCTCATAATCCTCCAATTTCATCTTCTTGGCAAGAATGTTCTTCATGAACTTGACATAACCAGGCATTTGTTCAAGCGTATTTGCAAAAGGGAGATTAATATGTAATTTCTTAAAAACATCAAGAAATGTAGAGAATTGCTTATCTAATCTCTTATTTTGCAGCCTCTGTGGAAATGGTGGAGGAGGTGTGAATGACTGCCATGGCTGTTTCTGTACATTTTCTACATTTGTATGCTGTTCATCTTTCTTTTCTACACTTTCAGGATTTCCTTGCTACAATTTTTCAGTTTCAGCACTTGTTTTGCACCCGTGTAACCTTTGAGGAAAAGGAATAGATGGTCTATATGGTTGCACATTTTCTTGTTGATCAACCTTTTTATTTTCCTTCATCTTTGGAAGTGGTGTTGGTAGTGTGTCATTATGTAAGATCTTACCACTTCATAAGTTGACAGCTTGGCATTACTCTACACTTCCTCTTGGATTAGCTTCAGTGTTGCTTGGTAAAGTCCCTTGAGGTCGATTATTTAGTGCTACAACAAGTTGCCCTATTTGAGTCTATAGATTTTTCAAAGATGCAGAATGGTTTTGTAGAATAGCATCATTCGACTTCATGTACTGCGTAAACATATCTTCCAAGGATGCTTTCTTTTCCTGTGGGGGATGAAATCCGGGTGGGTTTGGTTTAAGTTGTTGGCCTTGGTTGTCACTCCAAGAAAAGTTTGGATGATTTCCTCACCCTACATTATAGTAATTTGAATGTGGATTATTCTGCTGTCTATTATGGTTTCCCAAATAGTTTGCTGACTCCATGCATTGCCCATTCAAATGATTGTCGCCACAGAAGTCACAAGTCGCAATCTGGGTGTTGATAGCATTCATAGAATCAAACCTCTTGGTTAATATATTGATCTGCGCAGCCAATGCATTAAATCATCAATCTCATGAACTCCAGCAACCTTCCTTGGTGTGACTCTTTCAGTAGGCCATTGATAGCTATTAGATGCCATCTCTTCTAATAACTCATATGCTTCATCTGTGGACTTATTCATTAGAGCTCCTCCAGCAGCGGCATCAATAATTGTCCTTAAATGACCCACTAGTCCATTGTAGAATGTCTGGACTAATAACCATTTCGGAACTCCATGATAGGGACACTTCCTCAACATGTTTTTGAATTGTTCCCATGCTTCGTATAATAACTCACCTTCAATCTGCACAAATGAGGTGATGTCATTCCTCATCTTAGCTGTCTTTGTTGGTGGGAAAAACTTCGCTAAGAACTTCTGTGCTAGGTCTTCCCAGGTCGATATGGATCCTGACGGCAATGACATCAACCAACTTTTAGCTCTGTCCCTTAAGGAGAAAGGGAATAGTCGCAACCTGATGGCATCATCTGAATCCCCATTGAACTTGAATGTATCGCAAATCTCTAAGAAGTTCACGATATGCATGTTGGGATCATCATTGGGAGCTCCACTGAATTGCACAGACTCTTTAAGCATCAGAATAGTACTTGGCTTGATTTTAAAGTTGTTTGCATTAATAGTTGGGCTCCTAATACTAGACTAAATGCCTTCTGTTGTAGGAACAACACAATTCCTTAACGATCTCTCCGGATTCATAGGCTCAAATACTGGATTATCAATGTTGTCGTGATTCTCTGCCATATTTTTGTTTTGATGTTGTTCTTGACGAAGTCTCCGGAATATCCTTTCAATCTCAGGATCAAAAGACGTTAAATTTTTACTCTTGGTTCTTCGCGTGAACTGTCAAAAAAAAAAAATACAAATGGTGACTAGAATGGAAAAAGAACTATAATAGTAATGAAATAAAAATAAAATCTGAAGTAAAAGTCAAATAATATGGTATTAGTATCGATCTAAGATTAGATAAAATAGTCCTCGGCAACGGCGCTAAAAACTTGATTGGTATGCTATAGTAGCTAAGCGCAAGTGCATACTATCGTATCAAGTAATATAGGATTTAAAGTCCAGATATCGATCCCACAAGGACTATGCAATCTAATTCTATAAATCAAGTACTAAAATTATGCCTACTTAACATTTATTCAGAAAATCACAATCTGAAATTTATTTAACTAATCTAATTCTATCAATTAACTAAACAAAAAATAAAGAGTAGAATTCACAAATAAAGATAATCTAGGGTTTTGACTCGTCCCTTAGTATTTCATTGGATTCATTAACTATTTAGTTAATCCCTTAATACTAATTGATTGGCTTGACACTGATTTCATCATAAGCTTTTGTCGACAGTCGAATGATAATATCACACCTTAACAATTACCTATATGTCTATGGTAATCCGAATAAGATGCAACCCATTAAGATTAAGTCTAATCAAACCATACATACCACCTAAGTATATGTCTATCCTAGATGGAACTCATAAATGTTACCTTATGATCATGTATCAATCTACCGCAGGCTACACACATGATTCCTTTCGTCAAAGTTATCATGGTTCTTAAACAATCAAAATAGTGATCAAGTATAATGAAAGCATTAAGTATAGATAGATTGAATCAATTAAGGGATAAAAGTTCATAACTAAGAGATTAAAAGAATCAATTACATACTAGGTTCAATAACGTCTATCCCTAGATCAAAAGAAATTAGCTCATATTCAAAACAAGAATATCAAAGCAAAAGTATGAAAATATAATGAACGAAATCATCTCTTAAAAGTAAGGAATAAAACAAAACAAGTGATGCCCTGAGTTGTTCTTCTTCCTCTTGTCTTGATTGCTCAAGAGTTGATTCCCCAATCTTCAATCTTCAATAACTTCACCTTGATCTCTTGGCTTGAATGTGTGTTTGTTGCTTGTGTTATTCTCCTTGTTAAGTTTCTCTATTTTTGCTTTAAAATAGTGTTTTTGTTGCTATGAGAAACCTAGGCACGAGGAGCTTCCAATCCCCATTGAATAAGCGAGTTTAGAAGGGTATTTAAACATCCGCACGGGCACCGCGGTGCTGGGCATGAGTACAGGTCTGTCAAGACGTCGACGAGCTCCGCGGCGCTGGGTGTTGAGCGCCACGACGCTCACACACTGTTCTGGGCACCGCGGCGCTCAACCACCTACTGCTGCACTAATTTCGTATTTTGAGAGTAACTTCTTCGTTTGATGTCCGATTTGCCTCCCGTTTGTTCCTATGTGTCATATTTTCCGTCATGCATCTGTTTAAGATCAGAAACCATAATTGAATAGTCAAATACTTATGATTTGGAGTAAAATACGAAAGTTAAGTACAAATCCTACTAGTGCTTTTATGCCCCTATCAGTTATGTTACCTATACAAGCTTTCTTACCTCATTTACTACTCTAATCAATCATTGCATTAGGGATAGAGTGAAATATGAAGTCATTCAATATCTGCACATCATGAAAGAAGTTAGATGTAGTCATGAAAAAATTACTTAGTACTTCAGTCTCATAATATGAACCTTCTTTGAAAGGAGTATAGTGGTGTGGATCCCAACAAAAGGGATTTATATATGCACCATGATGGCCACTATCAGAGAGTACTGACCTGTTAAAGATTGGAACAACCTGGCCAGAATCAACGTCCTGCATGGCTAAAAATGGAGATGTCATGAGAACATCTTCTTAACCTTTCATAGAAGCTTGCATATATGCTATTGAGGTGTGTGTGGTTAGTGAAATGCGAATACGTGTCACAACAGCATACAATAGAAGCATAATATGTATTTCAAAACCATATTAACACAAACAATTTTATCAGTAATAGAAAATGTACATTTGATGAACCGTCGATGTTGTTGGATAATTAGAACTAAAAGTATCACCTTGAAATTACTCTCAAACAATTTTAGGTCCTGAATACGGTGAGCTCAAAACATTAGAATGGTAGCTTGAGATTTGTTAGATTCGCGCTTGGTGTTTTAGGCTTAACACTTAAGCAATTGTATCTCTCTCACTCTCTCGGCTTCTTTTAAGCTTTCACTTGCCAAAGATAGATTACATTTTGACTTTTTATAATCACAATCTTTGAATAAAAAAAAAACTCAAATTGCATAACCCTTATGCATATTTTATTGATATTTTGAAATGGACAAATGTCTATAAATAAACTAGTCATTATAACAAGTGTCCAACATTTGTCAATTAATTAACCAAAGCTTAATAAAATAATCAACAGTTGAGAATTAATGAAACAATAAATGGTGGCTTTTAATTCTTATGGTTTAATGACGTGTCAAATTCTAATAATTATAAATTTGACACGTTCTTTTAGAGAGGTGCTATAATCAAATCCTACTTATCCAAAAAAAAATTGGATCATACTCTTTGATCCTATCTGCTATCCTAGTGCTCAACAAATGCACTTCATATTATAAGACTCTCGAGGTTCATACCTGTTTATCCTATGAAATTTTTTCATAAATCCGTGAACACTGCCTCATTTACATATCATAGATACAACAAAATAGCACGTTAAACTATATAAGTTATAGTTAACTATATTCGTATTGTCCCTCCATCACCTATATCCCAAAAGAGTAGAGGCATAGATCGATACTATTACGTCTATATCCGCTCAACCATAAACTTATCTCCAGATTTATATTTTGGTAAACAATATCCATAAACTTATTTGCAATATTGTTTTACCTTTACAATACTATTTTACCTTTAAAATATTATTTTACCTTACAAAAACTTTTTTTTTCAAGTAGTGCTTATGGCCATAAGACATTTTGAAATAAAATCTTGAAGCATCAGGAGATATAGCCTATCCATATAAGCTGATGGATCCTATATATGCACACACTAGATTCCATGAGCATTGGATCATACCCAACGACACCCAGAAGTTAGACTATGAAAGATCTCTTAACATGTGTGGAATCTAAGTATGGTGGATCACTCATAAGCCCATTATGGTGCTCAAATTAAAATACCACAAATACTACTCAACTCAAGAAGATAGTTCATTAACGGCTTTATGAGATATTTATTAGAGGTCTTTATGAGTCAGATTAGTACTCAGTCCTAACTGAATACCTGTATGCTTATACAAGTTTTCACTAAACTCACGATTTGTTAAGACTAATAGTTTAAAAAATTCAGATATAGATATATATTGATCTGTAATGTTTACCAATCGACTCGTGATGGTAAACATTGATCAAGAACGATAATTTTGTGAATATACTGTATAATGACATTTCTTAACACAATTGTAACTCTTTGTAACTGTGTTATTATAATAAATATTCTCGAGTCTTTGTCTTATTCCAGACAAGGATGAAAAGGAAAAAAATTATTACCATATAATAAATATTTGTATAAAAAGTGGAATGACAGGTAAGCTTCATCTCCAACAACTTTCATGTGCTATAGTGCCATTGTCAATGGTATTTAATACCTATTGACTTTAAATGTTTAACAAATACATTAGGATTTTAGGCTTTAGTAAGTGGGTTCGCTATATTATCACTAGAATCTACTTTAGATACTATTACATCTCATTTAGCAAAGATCTCTCTAATTATGTGATACTTCTGTTTCACATGCTTAAACTTCTGGTACGCCGTAGGCTCAATAGCTTAAGCACCTTTCTTATTGCTATCATAATATAGTTGGATAAGATTCACTATATTTGGGACTTCTCCCGATTCTGTGACAAACTTATGTATCCATATTACTTCATTTGCAGTTTTTGAAGCCGTAATATATTTTACCTCTGTGGTAGAATCAGTTGTGGATCATTGTTTTGTACTCTTTCAACTGACAGTGGCACAATTGAAAAGAAACATATAACTAGATGTAGACTTTTTATCATTCAGATTAAACTAGAAGTTTGAGTTAGTGTATCCTCTCACCTGTAAGTTATTCTCTCCATAAATCAGAAACTTATCCTTTGTATCTTTAAGGTATTTTAGAATATGTTTTACGATCATCTAATGGTCATTTCTTGGATCACACTGATACTGGCATGTAACACTTACAGCCATGCTGATATCAGGTCTCGTACATAACATGATGTACATTATGTTATATACAACTGATGTATAAGGTATGTTAGATATTCTAACTCTTTCATCTTAATTTTAAGGACACATCCTCTTAGAAAGATGAATGTCATGTTTGAAAGGTAAATTAACTGTCCTATAGTTAATAAACCTATACCTTTTCAAAACACTATTTTTGTATGAGGACTGAAAGAGTCCTATCAACCTTTTAGCTTTATCTCTATAAAGCTTTATATGCAATATAAAGGAAGTTTCTCTCAAATCCTTAATAGAGAAGTACTTACTCAGATAACTCTTGATTGACTATAACATACCAATATTGTTTCTGATTATGAGCATATAATTCACATAAAGTATTAAAAGACTATTATGCTTCTGCTGACCTTCTTATACACACACTGATTACATTATTTTTTATAAAACTAAAATCTCTAATTATATCATTAAAACGAAGATCCCAACTTCGGGAGACCTACTTAAGTTTATAAATGGACTTCTTAAGTCTGCACACCAGATTAGAAGTTAGATTGGATGTTAAACCTTTAAGTTATTCCAAGTATATCTCTTATTCAAGATATTCATTCAAAAAATACATTTTTACATCCATCTGTAAGATTTCATAATCATAATATGCAGCTATAGCCAATAAAATTTAGATTAACTTCAGGATAGCTACTGGTGAAAAGGTTTTCTCCTAATTTCTCCTAGATTTTTTAGTATAATCTTTTGCAACAGGTTAGGCTTTGAAGATTTTTAACTTCCATTGAGCCCATGATTTTTCTTGTAAATTTATTTACAACTGATAGGAATAGTTCATTCAGGAAACTCAACCAAGTCGTAGACTTGATTTTCATACATAAAATCAATCTCGAATTTCTTGGCATCTTGCTATTTTTCTGAATCAATGTCCAACACTGTCACTCTATAAGTCAAATGATCATTTTCTTCAACTAAGAAAACATCAAAGACACCTTCAGGCACTATACTATACCTAACAGGTGGCCTCGAGGTCCTTTTTGACTTACAAGAAGGGTGTGTTAAAGGTATCTCACTCAGTTGAACCTGAGGTTCCATCATCAATTCATCAATATGTTGATTGACTTTATCAAGTTCAATCTTTCTACAATCTCTATGATCTATCAGAAACTGGCTTTTTAGGATGTGACATAATGAGCAATGATACATTTTATTCCTGAGGATCATAGAACTGATATTCTATAGAGTGCTTGGGATATCCAATGAATCAATACTTATACCCATTAAGTGTAAGTTTATCTTATTCTGTAACCTATATGTAAAAAGGAAAACCCTAAATCTTAACATACTTAAGACTTGGTTTCCCCCTAATCTTTATTTCATACAAAGTAGTAGGAACAACATTTGATGAAACTCTATTCAATAAGTGAGAAGCAATCTATAGAGTATACCACAAAGATATTTAAAAAAATCGATAAAGCTCATCATCAATCAAACTATATCTAATAAAGTTTGATTCCTTTTTTTTGAAACACCATTATATTAAGGAGTACCTAAAGAACTATATTAAGCGAGAATCCCATCCTCTTTCAAATAATTAATGAATTCACTGATCATATATTCACCATCTCGATTCGATCGAAAACATTTAATAAACTTATCGGTTTAAGTTTATTTCTCTACCTCTAGTCAAAACTCTTTGAACATTTTCATGGTTTTTGACTTGTGTTTCATAAGAAACACATATTCATATCATGACAAATCATTAACAAAGATCATAAAGTATCATAACTCACCTATAGTAGTGTAATTTATTAGACCACATACTTTATTATATACTAGTTCTAACAAATCAGTAGCCTAGTGTCATATACTAGTAAAAGTAGATTGGTCATCTTCCCTTGAATGCAAGATTCACAAATTAAATAATGCTTTATAGTAAGACTAGCCTTAACCAAATGGATTAGGCATCTCATGTCTATATGAACTAATTGCATATGCCATAATTCAGTATCATTTAAAGTTTTCAAAATTTTCCTCTTCTTATTTATTAGTACATTTCGTGTTGTATTTAAAATATAATTTCCATTCATCAATTGATAGTTAGCTAGTAGAATACTATCTTTATCATATAAAATTAAGGAACTATTCCTAATATGTACATGATAACCATCCCTGTCAAATAAAAAATGGGATATGATTTGCCTAGTAATGTTTGATACAAAATAAAAATTATACAACAAAATAATTCTGCCAAAGGGAAAAGTAGCCTATGTTTACCTTATCTTATATTTGACCAGTACAATCCAAATCACTTTGACCAGTCCCTCACATTTTAGCGATATTGGGAATAACCAAGGTGATAAGTCTAATACTGTATTGACAAGACGGACCATGCATTACATTTTCCAAGAATGAAACATATAATAATTTAATTTTGTGAGATTTTAAGCCTATCTGCATCTCATAAGTATAAATTTCTCAAACACTCATTTATTTTATGCAAACACAACTAACCCCCACCGATAGGACACTCATTATGGTTAACAACATAAACAAATGATCATTGGATTAAGCAACAATATAATAGGCATGATATAAATAATACATGCATTGAAAAAGAAAGAGAAGTAAAAAATATAAAAGCCTCAGCGTTCAAAATGCAAGCTACAGCACTGGGCTTTTATACAAGCCTTGGCTCTGCGGTGCCAAAATCCCAACACATTGGCGCTGATTCTAGTACTTGAAACGCCACTAGCATTCCACTGCTACTGCGCTGATTCCAGTACCTTCAGCACCTTGGTGTCACCAGGCTATGACCATGATACTTACCAAATAAAGACCTAGCACCATAACATCAACTCTAGAAGCCGCGACACCTATTGTTTTAGGCTTTAATGTCAAACATCACAAATGCACTCCATTGTCCAACAATACACAACTCTTGTGTTACACACTTAATATACAAAATGCTCTGATACCAATTTGTTGGAGTTTATGAGAGTGTGTGTGTGGTTAGTGAAATATGAATGCATATCACACAGCATACAACGGAAGCATAATATGCATTTCAAAACTACATTAGCACAATCAATTCTATCAGTAATAAAAAATATACTTTTGATGAATTGTTGGTGTTGTTAGAAATTGAGCTTAGAGTTTCATATTGAAGTTTACTCTCGAATAATTTAAGGTCTTGACTGCAGTGGGCTCAGAGTGCTAGAATGGTAGCTTGAGATTTGCTAGATTTGGTCGTACTATTTTAAGCTTAACACTTAAGAAATTTTAGCTCTCTCACTCTCTCGACTTCTTTTAAGTTTTCATTTACCAAAGAAAAAAGGCATTTTCACTTTTCATAATCATAATTACTAAATCAACAAACATCAAACTGCATAACACTTATGCATGTTTTGTTGACCTTTAGAAATGGACAAATATCCATGAATAAACCAGCCACTATGACAAATGTTCATGGAACAATCACTACCATGACAAGTGTTCAACACTTGTCAATTAATTAACTGAAGTCTAACCATTAAGCTTATTAAAATAATCAAAAATAGAGAATTAATGAAGCCATAAGCAGTGGCTTTTAATTCTTATGGCTTAATGACATGTCAAGTTTTAGTAATTAGAATTTGACATGTGTCCTTCTTGAGATGTGTTAAAATTAAATCCTAATTATCTGAAATTTTTTCGTATCATACTCTTTGGCCCTATCTTCTACCCTAGTACTCAACGAGTACTCTTTATATTGTGAGACTCTTTAGGTTCACACCTATTTGTCTTATAGAATATTTTTATAAGTTCATGAACGCTGCCTCACTTATATGTCACGAATATAACAAAACGGTGTGTTAAACCATACAAGTTAAGGTTAACCATATTCGTATAGTCCTTTTGTCATCTATAATTAGGAACAACAGAATAGATCTATACTGTCAAGTCTCTATCCGCTAAACCGTGAACTTGTCTTCAAATTTATATTTTGATAAATAATATCCGCAAACGCTTTTGTGATATTATTTTTCCTTACAGAAACTCTTTTTCAAGTTAATGCTTATGGCTATAAGACTTTTTAAAATACAATCTCGGAGCATCAAGATATACAATCTACCCATATAAGCTAACGGATCCCACATCTACGAACATTGGACCCATGAGCATCAGACTATACTCAACAACACCTAGGGTTAGACCATGAAAGGTCTTTAACGTGTGTGAAATTTAAGCATGTGTGGATCACTCACAAGCCTACTATGGTACTCAGGTCAAAGGACCACAAATACTGCTCAACTCAAAAAGACCATCCGTTAACAGCTTTAAGTGATGTCCATTGGAGATCCTCATAAGTCAGTTCAATACTCAGTCTTAACTGAATACCTACATGCTTATGGGAATTTTCACTAAACTCAAGTCTGCTAAAATTAATTATTTGAATAATCTAAATATAGACATACACTGATATGTAAGGTTTACCAATTGACTTGTGTTGATAAACATTGATTGGGAACAATATTGTTAAGAATACACTATATAATGAAATTTTTTAGCACTATTTAAAACTCTTTGTAACTATGTCATTGTAATAAATATTCTTGAGTCTTTGGAACATTCCAAATAAGGCTATAAACTTTTAAAATTTCTAACTTTTAGTCTTAATCTAAACCATTTCTTTATCACAATATCTGAAAAGGAACAAAATTATTATCATATTATAAATCAACAATTTAAAAAAATATGCATTTTATAAATATTTATAAAAAAAAATGGAATGGCACATTAATACCATCTCTAATAGATCCAAAGCCCATATGTTGTATGTGACTGTCAAGGTCTTTTTAAGAGATATTTTAGGGAAGAGTAGTAGACAAGCCAACACAACTATTTCAGTCTTTATTAGAGCGGGATCTGGCTACACTGTCGCACATAATCCTTTTGTAAGTAATCCTCATGGAGTCCAACATCAAAAGGAAATATATTAGAAGATAACTATTAATTTGGTGGCTGAGAAGAGGATGTTTCATCCCTTTGAACCCTCTTAAATGTTTGGCCTCAACTCTTAGAGTAGTACTCGCTATTATCTAGATACCATATAAGGGATTTTGGGTTTGATGTTAAAAAATAGGATGCTTGAAACACTCTCGTTCTAGATGCACAAAAAATCCAACAGATAAAGCATAGGGCAAGTACTTGTTCATACCTAAGTAAGATGGTGACAATGTCATTAGAATTCGGCAACTTCACACGTAAGGCTAGCTTTAAGAGCTTACTATATCGATATAAACCTGATTTCGAAGGTATTTCCCCCCGACATTCCCTATTAGCCCCCTACCAACCTCTTCAACATCACTAATTAAAGTACCAATTGTCCTCTCTACTGCTTTATGCATCAAAACCAAAGGTAGACCATGCAATTAGATCAAAAAATAACATACAGTTAAAAGTAAGGTTTGAAAGTCTACCATATTTTGGGACCAATAATACCAGTAGATTATTATCATAAAACCATAAGCCACTAGCAAAACTCTCTTACGGTCAATATCCAATTGAAAGTAAAAATAAACATATTTCAACTCGTATTAACCTCTTTAATGGTAAATGGTTTTGTTGTACGCCATAAGCTACGCATACCAAAAATGAAGGTGATGAACACATGAATTACGCATTTAATAGGATTTTAAATCATCATTTTTCATTATTAATGTCATTAACCTCCCAAACTTATGCATAGTTAAAATATTATTTGAATTACTTTTTTATTGTTTTGTGGTCGGTTTGTAAAATAGATATAACTTTCTGTCTAATAATCCAATTGACGAAATTATTTCTCTTATAATAGGCTAACATCATGGAGTACAATAATAAATTTCACAAGGATTTTGTAAATCAAACGTTTGGAAGGCGAAAATAGACCAAGAACACAACCCATCCACAGAATAGGTTCAGTATGAACTGTATTCCGTATTTTGATAATAACTTGAGAATTACCTATCAAATATGAATGAGATCACCTAATTTAGAAATCTAGAAGGAATATATACAACTTTAATTTAATAATTGTTGCTGATTAGAATAGCATCATGGTCAAATTGTATATTGAAAGTGGGTGGAAGTGGTAATCAAGTGCAATGAGTGGTTGTCTCCTCTCTTTTGATTTCTTTAATATTCATGTGGTATTTTTAGGGCTTTGAGAACCTCCATATAGCTTCTTCAAAGGATGGTTGGTTTTTAAGCAACAAAACTTATTTCACCTATAAGCTATACTGTTAAGCAAGGAAGCCAACCTCAAAGACTAGCGACTAATTTACATAACGAAAAGCTAGGTTTTATTCCATCTCTAGTTTCATTTGATCATCTATAGATGACATGCTTCGAAAGATTGCTGCTCAATAGCGTATGGCTGATGACAATGCAAGGCCACGTACTAAAAAGCTACCACCTTATTCATCCTAATCGAAGGGACATTGTAGAGCCAACTTAACCGATTCTTCTCGAATCTTTTCAGATAATGAGGGAACAACATCCAGATCTGATGTAGGTTTTTCAACTTGATAGGATCGTATTCCCAAGTGTCTGACTCAATGAGAATATAGCCTAATAGCTAGTATGATGAAGCCTATATTCCCCTATCTTTATTACACCCCGAACACCCAATCGATCATTCCTCGATTGACATTTGAAAACCCTGAGTTCTACCCAATCATCCCCAGATATAAATGTGTGACACAAGTCACTCTCTTTTGATCCGTGATAAAGGCATATTTATCATATATTTTATCATATTTTTATTTTGATATTTTAGTGTTATATGAGAATAAATGGTTATTTATGTGCATTATTGTTATTTATAGAGACTTGAAAAAAATTTAAAGAAGCAAAAATAGGGACTAAAATGCAAACTTTTTAAAATATGAACCTATCGCCCTAACGCCACTAGAATTTTCGCCCTAGAGCTAGAACGGTGATCAAAATAAGAAAATAGAGAAAATGATTTGTTTAAGTCATAGTTCATCGCCCCAGCGCCAGCTTGCCATCGCGCCAGCGACAGCTCGCCATCATGCCAAGGACAGCCTAACGTTCCAGCGATATAGCCTTTTACACGCAGTGCCCCAGTGACAATGTGATTCTTGATCTGACAAGAATTGGAGATTTCGAGCTCAATTCAATCTCTATAAAAGACCATTCATCCTTAGCCTTTAAAGAGATTCAAAAACATCAAGAACACACAACACAAGTCTTAGAGAGCAATTGGTTTGAAGCAACTATAGAGAAAGATTCAAGGTGTTCTTCGGCATCAAGAGTTTCTTAGGCAGTGCAATTAAGAGCAAGTCAACGTCTATATCAGTTTGCTGTTGATTGTATCATGATTTCTTATTATTATTTTTACTGCTGTTCTCTTGTAACTATGAACTAATATTTCTTTCTAGGGTTAATACTTGAACTCATTATGTGCGCTTAATTACCATATCTTTTTAATATTTAATGAACTTAGTTCTTTGTTATTCAATTTACTTGTTCTTAATGCTTCAATATATCTGACCAATATATGGTGAATGATTTGGTAATATTTTGATAAACTCGGAAGAAGAATCATTATATTTAGACTTAGGTAATTTGATGCATGATTGTAGAGTAACATTCAATGTTGTATATGCAAGTTTCAAATTAGAATAGGAATATACCTAATTGGCATATATGATCAGCAAGACTTAATCTTAATGAATCTTAATTTATTATAAGTACCACAAGAATATAGGTATTTGGTAAATTAAGGTATACTTGCATGACCTTAGGAGAGGCTTGTGAATACATTAGTATCTTGATCAATAACAAGAACTAAGAAAACTAAATATTAGATGATTAGTCATTAGAAAGCATATTGAGGGACAGTATTAACCCTAGGTTTTCTCTATATTGCTATCATCCAAATCTCTTTACATTGTTTCATTGTTTTTATATTTTTTAAAATTCTTTCTTAGATTTATATTTTTCTGAATAATTACTAGAAAGACGTAATTTTAGTACTTGGTTAAAAAAAAGATATTATCCTAGTAGGTTCAACATTCAACTCTTTTGTCCCTTTATTACTTACATACAATAGTGTATACTTGCACTCAATTTTAAGATATAGAATTATCGCATCTATTCGCGACGATAATTAAATTTCTTAAGCGACTGTGCCAAGCTTAGTTGAAATTGAAAAAGGGCGAGCTCAACTATACTTGCTTGAAAGAAGATAGCCACTGTGATTACTATATATGAATATGATATAGATATAGATATTCTTCTATAGATAGATTTTCAGACTTACTTACAGAAGTCATTTTATAGATTGAGGGCAAAAAAGCTTAGTAATTTCAGGCCTATTAGTTTGGTCAATAGTGTATACAAGGTTGTTGTCAAAATCCTTACAATCCTATTGAAATTAGTGATTGACAAAGTGGTGAGCGCATATCAGGGGATATTCATTCGTGTCTAGTAGGCATATGTTGGATGGGGCCTATAAATGCATCGATTCGATTCCAGGCTAATAGAAGGAAGAAAGAAAAGGGTTGATTAATATGGAGAAAGCTAAAGTGAGTAAAGAACGGGACCAGTAAAAGCAGAGTCAAGTAAGAAAGGAAGAGTGTATGGGCTGTTCTTACCTACTTTCTGTACGGTTCGTTTGTTGCAAAGTAATTCTAACTTACTTAATTTAATGTAATGTAATGTATGGTATGCTCTATTATTCAAGCTCCCTCTGTATATACCGTATTGAAACCATAGTAAGGGAAGGAATAAGAGAATGACTGACCTACCAAAGGGAAAGCAAGAGCTATTATGGCTACTATAACTATGACTAAAAGTATTGTACTATTTACGAAACTTACCATTAATGAAACTCTCTCTTTCTGCAGATATATCATTTTTTTAATCTTTATTAGTGCTACGTCAAACATGACACAGAACAAAACACATGTCAAATACAGTAGCTCTCACTCTGTATCACTTTTAAAAGCCTTTTCATTCCTCATTATATTCTGACTTTAGGATTGCCTTAAGAAAAGCATCAGTCTTTTCTTTCCTTTTTTTCGATTAGTGCCAGAAAAAACTAGATCCATAAGTAAGATGCAAAGATGATAAGATGATGTATAAACTTTCATTTAATCTTCTTCTCCTGTTGGGATGGCAAAGAAGGATATCTCCTATCCCGTAATGACAAACACTCAAAGTTTTCCTATAAATCGATAAATTATACCTTGTTAGTGCTCTATTCAACTGACTTTCTTTAGTCGTTTAGGTCTGATCACTTTACATCAATTTAGCAGAAAGCTAGATTATCAACTTTAGAGTGGCAAGTATTAAAGAAAAGAGCCTCATAGCATAATAATCAGGCATTAGAGTTGGTTCTTAGTCAGTCTTTATGGTTGGTGTCTTGTCCTTCACACGATGAGTCAGCGTCTCTAAACCAGATATAAGATATCTGTTAACCATCTAGTTATAGGCATAACTATTACCCGATCAGGTGTATTTCATGCTTCTATGATTAAGTACAAAACTTATTCACCTGATCATGTTTTGAATTACGCCTTTCAAGGCATTCATCACTCTTTGAGCACAACCGTATTTACTTGTTTTGAAAATAGCAATAGCAGTATCGACTCGAGAATTCTCTTAATTCTTTCTCATACCAAATCCCCCAATTTGTGTCTGCTCCAAAAGACTCAATATCGTTAGCTTAGGCAGACTTTTCTTATTAACGGTTCCTGAGTCTCTACCCTTTAATTAATAAATCATAGTTAGTTTGGGCCTATGTTGAAAAGTAAGGACTAATGACATATACTATCTTTCTTTTAGTAGTGGAATTTTTAGACCTTTTCTAAAGCTAGCTTATCTTTTATTTACTTTGACCGCCTTGGAAATCGATCTAACTAAGGCCATATTAGGGTCACAACAGATGGACTATGATATTTCTTTCTTTGTTTCCCTTACATAATAGCCTTCCTAGCAATCAATATATCTCCCATATCGGATGAAAGGTTCATTTCTTATTTTTCTTTCTTAGGTATATATATTCCTCCTGTGGGATGAGAGGAGGCTTGCTTGTTCGCTCACCTCATCTATATAGCTCTTTTATAGCTATACTTCTAATGAAAATATATAGTTTAGTTAGCTAGATGATTGATTAGTGAGCTATAATTGTGAGATCTTTCCAATAAAGGGTCGGATGCTGAATTCCAAAAGGAACATAATGGGATGTTGGGCTCAAACCTCACTAAACAATTGCTCTTCGATCCCTATCTGCTGTTTTTGCACAACCGGCATTAGTTTTGTCAATGCTACTGGCCTTGACCGATCCACTAGAATAGAATGGTTGGAGCAACTAGAGCTAATACTATCCTTAGAAGCTAATCTTGGTTGTTGGCCCGACCAGATCTCAATCCCTTATTGCCCTTAGATTGGCCCCACTTCTAGGAAAGATTCCACTTGATCTGACTTTGGATATGAATCTATCACTGGATCTTATCTCTGTACGAGCCTATATCCAGATGGGCCTAGCAATGGAGTTTCCCTATTAAACAAACAACAACATAAGCTTTGACCGACCAAGAGAAGCTTCTATTGATCCCGTAATTCCTGCCCTAACTTAACTAATGAGGGTCTGGTAGTGTGGGGTAAGAATGAACAGAAGGAAACCAACCAATCTCACTATGAAACCAGATGCCCGCAGATGTTTGATTCGTAGGGTATGGAAGAGGGTTGGAAAAGATATAAATTCTTCCATTACGGCTACGAAAAAAATATTTCACTATCGCATTATACATCCATTAGTGGAGACGAAAGTGAATATCCCTAATGCCTTGCCTCTCTCCCTCCAGTCGAGAGCTAAACCTTAGGAGTGAGAAAGATTGAATGAACTGGCAAGAAATAGTAGATTCAACCTTTTTACGGTGATGGTTTGTCTCAAAACTGGGATATGCGAAGGATTTTCTACTTCCAGATAGATAGGAATTGATAAGCGTAAATTATATCTATTATTTTCACTCTCTTAACTTAATTAATTGCTCATTTTAATAAGAATATTAGGATTTTTATATGTTTAATTGCTATTTTACAGGTTTGGAGTCAATGGAGTAATTGTGGATGAAAATTTAAGAAAAACAAGACAAAACATAAAATGTTATAGTATATCGCTACAATGCCCTTGGAACAATAACGCGTGAATAGTATTGTCGCCCCAGCGATGAACAGTGATCGCGACAGCGGTAAACAGTGCGGTTTTTCTAATCTTAAAAGAAATACAACTCCAAGACTCCAATCAATCCCTATATAAAGGCCACTCGTTTCAGACCTAAAAGACACACAACTTAGGGCTCTTTGAGCCACAACACATTGAAGAAGAGCAATTTTTAGAGAGAGAAGTAAGGGCAATTCAAGGAAACAAGAGATTATTGGCGTATCAACAAACTGCGAATTGACGTCTATATTGGTTTGCTTTTGGTTGTATCATGTTTATTTTATTTTTTAGCCATAATTCTCTTGTTATCATAAGCTAAATTTATTTTCTAGGGTTATTACTTGAACTCAATATGTGAGCTTAATTGTTGGATCTTTTCAATATTTATTTGAACTCAATTTTTCATTATTCAAATTATTTGTTTTTAATGCTTCATTATATCTGATCAATATTGTGATTACTTTAGTAATACTTTGATAAACTCGAAAGAGGCATCATTGTATTTAGACCTAGATAATTTGATGCATGATTGTAGAGTAACATTCAATGTTGTATATGCAAGTTTCGAATTAGCATAAGAATATACCTAATTGGCATGTATGGTCAATAAGACTTATTCTTAATGAATCTTTATTTAGTACAAGTACCATAGGAATATAGGTATTTAGTAAATTAGGATATACTTGCATGATCTTGGAAGAGGCTTGTGAATATATTAATGTCTTAACCAATAATAATAATTGATGGATATAAATATTAAAAGGATTAATCTTTAGAAACCATATTGAAGGATAGTAATTAACCCTAGGCTTTCTTTTTATTGCTATTTTCTTATTTTAATTAAGTTGTATCATTTATTTTCTACACTTTTATTTTATTCAAATTTATTACAAAATTAAGATTTGATTTTTCTGAATAATTATAAGAAATATATAATTTTAGTACTTGGTAGAAAATAAAAATTATCCTTGTGGGTTCGACATCCGACTTTATAAGTCCCTTTATTACTTGTTACGATAGCGTATACTTGCGCTTAATTATAAGATATAAAAATATCGCATCAGGAATCGAACCTATTCCATCCCCAACATTGATTTCTGTTCCCCTGACTTCAAGGCTCTAAAATGATCTATTTCAATTCTCGGCTTTAAGACATGACGATGAGTCAGGAAAGGATGATATTGAATCCCATAACTAGAAATAAGGAATATCAGATTTGGATTCACGCTTTTAATTGGTCTACTCATTGTTAGGGAGGAAATCATTGTTCAGTCAGTGGGCCAGTAGATCGAATCTCGAATCATCTTATTCCCCAAAGGCACCTGATCCAAGCATTGATGGATAATCTATTTTATCTCTTACTACTGGTTTAGTGGATAGATTAAGTTCTAAGGCGGGAGAAGCAGTAGAGCTAGATGGATCGATACCTAATTTGGATTGTGATCTATGAAATCAAAATACATTCCTTCGAATCAATGAAGGGATTAACTGAATTGGAAATGAATGAATGAAGAGTGAATTGAATCTATAAAAACCTCGATGAATAGTAGATAAAACTGCGGAGCGGATAAAGAGAAAGGAAATGGATTTAATTGTATTCAAAAGGTGGTTTATTTATCAAGGAAAACTGCATTTCCCTCTCTTATTAGGAGAGCTATATTCGAAACCTTTTCAAAATACCTAGTCCAAACTGAATATATAATTCCTTATGAGATATCATCTGATTGAATCCCTTCTGAATCCCTGCCTCTCATAAATTCCCTCCCAAAGACTGAAGGTGATCAACGGATCTTGCTTAACCCTTAGTCACTAGATCGATTCCTATTTATGGTCAATTTTATTAGCCTGACCCGGCGGACTCCTCCATCCATTGAATCCCCTCCTTAATCCTAAGGGAATAATTGAAAGAAACAAGTATTATAGTATATATTCTTCGATGACAGAAACAGAACAACCAATAAAATAATTGAAATAATTCATATTCGTGATGCAAGCATTGCTATATTAAATCCAAAGGTTTTTTTTTTCTTTTCTTGAACTAGCTACAAGGATGAGACTCTATAATATTGAAAGAAAGTAGAACCTAAAAGAAAAAGAACATAAGAATTACTAGTCTTAGAATCGAGTTAAATTGAAATAAAGGTTTGATTTCTTCGAGTGATCGTTCGATTCTTTTTTTCTTCTCATTCAAAATATTATGTGCAATTAATGATGAACCTACTACTGAATTCAATAAGTTAAAGTAAAGTCAAATTGTTAGTTGGTTGTTGTTCGTTCCAAAATAAAAAATGGATTCGATACAATTATTTGTACTTTTGCTTTAAAATTTAAAAGAGTTTCCATATATCTCGGTAATGGGGTTTGTTGATTCAAAATCATGCTCTTTAGGATTTGAACCTACGACATTGGGTTTTGGATATCCATGTTCTACCAAACTGAACTAAGAGTTCTTTCTTATCATGGTAGAAACGAGTGTAAAGAAAAAGGTTCTTTTTGTACCCCTAACACATCTTGCATGCAAATAGTATCATTAAATTAAAGATTTTGTATATCTAATTTGAATCCATCTTTAATAGATCTTTTGTTACTGCCAGAGGATAAGTAATTAGTAGGGATGAAAGGATTAGAACCCATGACATTTTGTACCCAAAAAGAAAAGGTCCTACAAAGATGTGCTACATCTCTTTCACTTGGTCTACGATTTCATTGTAGAGAATCCCTGCCCTGTTTTCCACATCTTTATTTCTTTTGCCATTTCTTCTTTTTAGTTTTTATTGATTTATATACTCATCATCATCCCGCCGCTCTTACCAATGCTTACTTATGAGCAAAAAGGGTTATAAATAATTAGCCTTTTGAATAAGCGAGGCTTTCATGATAGAAAGAGTTATATGCGAGAGAGATCCCAATTCCGTGTATCTAGTTAAGCAAGCCCTGCCGCCAGCTTCCACCAAGACAAATGAGCATTAATCGTGAAAGGTTGCTTTACTGAATAATATAAGGCGTGTTAGCGCTTTCAATAAAGGGCAAAGTTTGAAGAAGAGAAGGGAGCCTAGAGTAGTAGCCTATTACGTTTGCTTTTCAAGCCTTTTTACTTTCTTATTATATTAGTAAAGCAATAGCGCCCCTCTTATAGGGGTTTTTCACTATCAATGAAAGGGAAAGAAAGACAAAAATCTAGTACGTTTTGTATAGATCGAGACTTGTATCTTGATTCTTTACTTATTCTATACTGGGAATAATTACAAAAAATTATTCCATAACACTTTTTCCTATTTCTCAATGATATCCAATGATCAAGAAAATTCTTGTGAAACTCTTTATTTTATATAAGTGAATTCTTATTCTTACAAAAAATAGCATTTCTTATTGATTTTTCTCATAGACTGGACCTATTCTGTTTTGATTCCGAATTATCCGTCACTACATTGTTCCCAAGAACTAGCAAAATTGAAATAACAAAATTCTTGGGTCATCTCAATGGGTTCAAAAACCACACGTTTCTCTGGATCATCATAGCGTACTTCCACATATCTACTCAAAGGAAGGTCTTTTCTTAATTGATGACCCTTGAAACCATAACTATTAATATATGGCTAGATCCAGATGATTAATGAGAGAAACACCAAACATATCCCAAACTTTTCACTCCTACTAACCGACTGATGGAAATAGACTGACTATCAGAGATATTTGTGTTACTTCATCTGGACTGGTTTGTACACGAATGCGTGAGTTATACTGAGTACTTAGTAAATTACAAACCACTTTAAATCTTCATTTTCGAGAAGGATAATCAACTCCGCAAATATTGATTAAAACTTAAGCCCTTTTATAGGTATGCAATTTAAGCAAGCACAACAATTGAAATAGGTAGTCCGTATTGGTATCAAATCTAATCCTATGTTCTGATCTTTTCATTTTTTAAAGTCTTCTAACTATATTTAAAATAGATTGATTATCTATAAGGATAAAGAAAGTTTTCTTGTAGTTCCACTTCTTCCTCTTAAAATTCAGAAAAACTTGCCGGAAATCACTTTGGTCTAACCAAGAAAGGCATCGGAGTTTTGGGCGTCTGAAGGTCGAGTTAAGTAAAGACTACCTACCTATATAAGAAACCTCACAGGACATTTTCTAGATCTCTGTCTCTATTTTTGATTGCATGCTATTGGAGCTACGTGTACACGCCACGTTGAGACTCTCTTTCTCAAGCCACAGAAGAGTGTAGCTTCGTTAACCTAAATGCAACCGTAATCTTATATATGTATACATAACCTACCTTTAGTCTCATTTTAACTAGGAACACACGAATGAAAGACTGACAGCGTATAGAACACTTGGAAAGTGAGTAGAACATATTCTGACCACTTAAGTTAAACTCTATTCTTATTCCTAGAAGCAAAGCAACCTAGCTAATTCTAAGAATCGGGAACAGTCTAGCTAACTACTCTTTCTTCTTTACTAGCTAGTCTAGCTATTGTACCTGAATAGACTGCTTTTTTTCGCGATAGAGCAAGCAAGCACTCCTACAACTACTAGCTACAGAAAAGAAGCTGTTACAAGCTCAAGGATATGGGAACTACATACTAACAAAATTTATCAAGCAAACTCAAAAATAGAATGAACAATTAGTGAAATAACTTACTATTCTAGTGAGGTAAGCTCAATATCTCACTGGAAGCCCCTATTGGGTAGTAAGTTCTTACTGAAAACAAGATGGGGTAGCTACGGTGCAAAACAGTAATTGTCAAGCTTTAGATTGTCTAACCAAAACTATATTAATATGTTAAGCTAATACTTAGTCATTACGAGACTTTTTCTGCCCCTACTTCACCACTTTGAAAAAGCCTACTTAGCTTTAGTAGGCGAGCAGAGTCAAGTCAGGCTAATACTTACCTATCTCGATCTAGAAAAGATTTCTTCTTTGCTTATACTTCTTCATATACCTATAACAAACTACTTACAACGTTAATCCTAAGCGAATAGAATTATAACGTTATTCATATCACAATATGGACTGCATCGAGACTGTCTTTCTCAAGCTCTCCTATAAGAAGGTTCAAGGATTTTTCTAATTGCACAAGAGATTGCCCTACCAGCTAAACAAATAAAATGCCAGCTAAGCCACTTAATTTCTACTGTCTAATTCCTTTCCTTTATGGTTTGGCTACCGGGGATCCATTATAGCTTGTGACTAGGTTGGTATAGGTGAATTATTATTAAGCCTAAGTTATCTGATCCTAGCTAATGCCCAAAGGGATTGACCTTGCTTTGGGTTAGTAATACTCTAAGTGTAGTTAGTATATAAAGGTTCTGCGACTTACTACCATGAGGAAAAATCTCCAATAAAAGTATCTTATTCTGGGTCTGGTTCTATAGCTTACCCTTACTACCCTAAACTTGGAATAAATTATTGCAACTCTAAATTATTTATATAGGGGAAACTCAAACTATTGATTACAAAAGCCCTGTTATCGAATACTAAAGCATTCCTCTTTGATTCTTATTATCTGTGTCACCATTGGATGACACTTTCAAAAGCGTAGATCCGCGAGAAAGAAGTTCTAAAGGGTAACCCCTAACATTAAAGTATCAAAATAGGTATGTGGGAATTTTTTGCTGCTACCTTGAAACTTCTATTGAGTCAAGCAATAAATAATATAACTAGCAAAGCAACTAAAGCATCGAAGCTCTTCTAACTAAAACTTATTCTAAATGAATACAAGAATAATTGATACGAGACTTTTGATGCTATAGAATCCCTAAAATATTTTAATTCTTTGGGTAGCTTAGGAATAGGGTTGGGCAAAAAGCTCAATGCAGGGAGTCCTTAATCTTTTAGATTGATTGGGGTTTTGTTCCTTAACTTAAGCTTTCACGGTATTTGGCTACTCAGCTTGAAGTAGAAATAGAAACAAGGCATGAATCCACTGCGACATCTTCTTCTTCATCCAATGATGCTCACTGAATACACCTCGAAGAGAAAGAAAGTTGTCAACTTGAAGCTGACACCTTAGACTTCTTCTCGGGCAATCTATGAATTAGAAAGCTAAGAACTCCTTAACTCACCCGTTCAGCCTGAATTTACTTATTTCTATAAAGAAAAGTGGTCTAAAACATAATGGAACCCATGTCTGGGCTCTGAACCTTAAAACAGGTTCGAACAACTCTTTCTTTGTAATAAACTACGCTAGATATGAGATATTTAATAGTTCGGTAATTTCCTAACCTTATAAAGGGGATTTCCACCAGATGCCATACTAATGGTTTTGATAATGGTTTTGTGGATAATGCTTAAGAGTCAAAGGGAGAGCTTATACACCTCTCTTCAAGAGATATGATTTGGTATCTGAATCAGCTGAAAGAGAATGAAGAGGCAACTACTTTTCCATCCTAGCCCATAGGAAAGCCTCTTCTTTTCAGTCTACATCAAGTACATTGAATGCCCCACAATCAGAATCAAAGAGGATGGGTCAAAGGGAGCTTTGGGACAAAACTAAAATCAAATTGGATCTGCAGCAAAGCAGAGCCTTCGGAGGTACAGTAGCTTGTGTTATGTTGTCATTTTGGATTCCTGACCAATTTCAGCACTAGTTAAATAGGGTGGATCACCCAGATCTTGAATCTACTAGTATATCATCAACACAGAGAGCCAATTGATTCTTTATATGAGTTGGGAGTTATGGCAGCTTGCGCGTGACCCATACCAATTTTACACTCCTTTCTACTATTGTTTCTTTATCACTTATTGGAAATCACGAAGAGGATTTCTAGACTAGACTGAGTGAGCAAGATGGATATTTCTTTTGTTTTCTTAATTTTTTTCAGTATGCCGCTCTGCGAGTGAGAAGTGCCACGCACGAGTAAAGCAAAAACAAAGCAGGGGGAATTCTTCGTTAGGGAAAATCCTTTGCATATTGAATATAGATCCATATCATTCTTGTTCCACTAACTTCTACTAACTAGAACAAAATTCTCACAACTTAGTTTTGTTATTACAACTTTCATTTAAGATGTTAAAGACTAGAAGCTATACACAAATTATCATTGGATCTCAATTGTTCTTAACAGCGATGACTATTTATTTAAGTCTTCGGGTAGTACTACTAGATTTTCAACAAGGTGGAAATTCTCGTATTCTGTATATACATGTTCCTACGGCTCGGATGAGTATTCTTGTTTATATCACAAAGGCTATAAACACTTTCTTGTTCCTATTCATAAAACATCCCATTTTTTCTTCGCTCTTGTGAAATCGGTATAGAAATAGGTGCTTTTTTTACGTTGTTTACCTTAGTTACTGGGGGTTTCGGGGAAGACCTATGTAGGGCACCTTTTGGGTGTGGGATGTTCGTTTAACATTTGTATTCATCTCCTTACTTATTTACTTGGATGCACTGCATTTTCAAAAGCTTTATGTTGAACTGGCTTCTATTTCAATCCGTGCTGGACCGATCGATATACCAATAATCAAGTCTTCAGTCAATTGGTGGAATACATCACATCAACATCGGACCATTAGCCAATTCGGTACATCAATACATGTTCATATGCCCATTCCAATCTTGTTTAACTTTGCTAACTTCTACTTCTCAACCCGTATCTTGTTTGTTCTGGAAACACATCTTCTTATTTCATCTTTTCTCAAATCTCCTTTAACAGAAGAAATGGAAGCTCGAGAGGGAATACCAAACCCTAGTTCACTCGCTAAGTCTCTTTGCAACCATGGTTGAATTGTTAAAGCGCCTAACCTATACCAACCTAATAAAAAGGCAAATTCGTAGGTTCGATTCCTATTGGATGCACTTGTAACGTTCAGTTTAATTGCTACTCACAAAATTTAGACATAGAGCTTATAGGGTACTTCATTTGCTCAACACTCGTTCAAAATGTCTACTCATTCTTTCACTCATGAAAGATGATGGATAAGTAATCGTCCCTTACTATATTCCTTCCTAAGTCAGGAATGGCGAGACGGATTAAAGTAAGAATCCCTCAACTCCTTTAGTTAACTATATCTGCTTATATCTATTATAAAAAGACTCAAGAGGTATTCTTTGGTAAAGGGGAAAAAGTACATTCTTTATAAAGTTTCCATCCATACAAAAGGTTAGATAACTTATGTTAATCCTAAGAATATTTATAGAATTGGTTAACAAGAACTTCAACTATCAAATCATACTTAACTAAGAAACTTCTTTATGCGTAGATAATCAATGAACGTGTGTTATCTCTTTTTAAAGTAGTGCAAACGGTCTCAAAGAAGCAAAGTGGGACTGATCTAAGAAGTAGGGTTGATTTGTGACAACTTTCATCACCGTATTTCTAAGTGGTATGGTATATTAGGTAGTTGATGGGCTTTTAACTGCGATCTGGTTTCAAAGACTGGACGACTAGAAGTGTAATACTAGATTGAAGGCATTTTAATGTTGGGATGATGACGATTCTCTGCCTGCAGACTAACACTTTAGAGACTACGGGTCCTTAGATGTAACCCCGCTTAGGTTGAAAGCCATCCTAGCCCAGGCGAATTGGGTTTTTACATTAACTCAAAAGGATAAAAAGTGCATCAGGTATAAGAAAGATTTCTTACAAGAGCATAGGAGAATAAATTATATCAAGGATGGTAGCTAACTAGCATTCACAAGAAGGCACTTATAGGATGAGTTCCTTGATTGGCTAGTCAAGGGATTCTTCAGAGAGCAATTACTAAAGATTAAATATGAAATTTTCTAACTACGAAAATGGTACAGTCCCAATGAATGTGTCTCTTAGCTGGTTTATAGGCTTTGGAAAAAAAAGAAGAAAATAACAACCCACTGTCATAACTACAAGAGTTAGTTGCCGTAACTGCTCAGGATGTTATTTGTCGAGTTGACTAGTTTTAGTTCAGACATCTAAAATAGGATCATAAACTACCCTATCTTCATAGGGGGTTGGGATTCAGACAGTAAAAATTTTCCTTAATTGTCCAAAAATCTAAAATTGCTTTCTCGGGAGCCTCTAGGAGGTCGGGGTATTCCATCCCATGATACTCAAGGAGCAACGCGTCATATCCCAGGGTTTGACTAATACATCATAAAACGGATCCAGGTTTTGGGTTATACCTTAAAGGGGAAACCAAACCTCCCTATTTGCTACTAAAAATAGACTCTGGAAATGGTTTTTGCTAGGATGAATGCAACTTTTATGTAATCCCATTGCATTTTAATAAGAATGTACTCCTTTTTCAATCTTTTAACCATGCTTGCTAATTCTAATTCAGTAGGAGCACTTAGATTGCAGATTTTTGCAAAATGATCTCGTGTAGCTAGTTCAATAACTGGTATCAATTTGAATAGATTTATAGAAACAAAATTTTTCCCTATTTTGAGAAGAACTTCATTGTCGAAGTAATCAATAGGGAGCTCAGGTAAAGGAATCCAAAGCACAATTTAAATGACCATTGCCAAGGAGGGCCTAAAGTAGGGTGCTTCGAAAAGTGAGATAATGGTTTATTATCATCTAAGGACCTTCAGTAAGAGCTCTTTTGTAATCCTCCCCATTAGTTAAGGATGGTCATGGCCTAGGAAAATAAAGTCAACTCCCCATTTTATCTCCACATTTCAAAGAATTTCTCATGGATAAATTTATACTAAACTTTCTTACCCAGAACCTCAACTATAAGAAAGAGACTTCCTCCATAGTTAAAAAAATTATCCTTTTCTTTTAGTTTCCCCATTAATGTTGATCGCAAGGGGATAATTTAAAAGGCCCTGGTTATTGATTTGCTGCTCATCTTCTTCCCACTCATCTGATTTAAAGCCTTTAGACTCCGATTTTGACTTGGAAGAGCAAGAAAGAACAGTGGTTGATCACTGTCTTTCTTTAATCTCTTTCATGGTCGATGACTCTTCTTGGGGTCTAGAGGTAGCTCACAAAGGTCGCCATTAACAGTTTTAATCATCATAGAGGTAGGAATTTTTCACCTCTTCTATTTCATTTCCATAGATATTCATTCAATATAGAAAAAGCAATGCAACTAGAGTAGAGTTAGTATCAGGCCTAAAGCTCTTAAACTATAGGACGGGTCTAGCATACTGAAACATAAATATAGCTATAAAAGCCTTTTTAAGCATCTTCCTTGCGATCTTCTTATCCTATATCAAAACGTTTTCACTTTTTTTTTTTTGCTATCATAATAAATTGCCATATATCAAAAGTGAGTCAAGGCTTAATGCTTCCACCTATCTGGTAGTCATTACCAACTGTTCACCACTCCTCCCTTCTTGCCTATTTCGTTACCATGACTTATCTCTAAAGTTTAATTCAAGTCCTTAGTCCTATATAAAATATTTTTTAGAGATTTTTGATAGGTGAACCACTTCTATTCGATTGCTCTAATAAAAGTCCTCTTACTAAATCCAATCGATCAATATTGGATAAACCTTTGCTACAGATCAGAAGAACATATACTGATTAAAAAGAAAGGAAGAAATATTGGACCGGATTGGCATGTGATTGACCTTTACATTAGTAGTGATAAAGATAGCCTAGCTGTAGATAAGGGCAGGGCCCGAGGTGGATTATATATAATAATAAAGGAAATCACTTTAATGGATTATTTACGACAGCTTATCGATGCTCGTTAGTGGTGAACTCCCTTAAACTAGAAGTTTGAAAAGCAAGCTTATAAGAGAAATGAACTTCATATACCGATATCGCATATTGAAGAGAGGGAGGAGTGGTGCAATTAAGCCTTTCCTTCTGCCTGCCGTCTCCCTCATCTTTGCTTTGCTAGCATCATTTGATAAGTAAGTTTAATGAGCTTTAAAAGGTTTATTTGAGATACTTTTGGCAGCCAGTACACATCATAGCCCCTGAAAAGCCCTTTGGACTAATCAAGAAGGCCTTTAAAAGGGTTTTCTATGGATTTTCTTGTCATCTTTGTTTTAGCTTCTCCAGCTTTCCTTTTTAACTCATGAGCACTTAGCCTTTCAAATAGCGTAAGCTGATCCAGCTGATGTGAGAGTTCTAGCTCAAGTACCTATTTATTTTGTACCTTAATTCAATTCAATTATTAGATGATGATTATACCAATTCTTTCATTAAAAAAAGATTAGTCAAGAGCTGAGTAAGAGGAAGGTCAGGCCTTTCTAGGACTTTGTACTATCCTACTAAAGGTTCATTAACCATTTAGCCAAAGATGCATATCCTTAAAAGAATTGCTTAAGAAGGGACAATTGTTGGGGACCAGAGTGGGAGAATGCGTTCTAGTATTTTAAGGAGTGCTTAGTTACAGCCCTTATACTTTGGTTTTCAGACTGGGACAAGTCTATGCTTTTCTCTACGCTATATATACAACATTATTAGCTCAAGTGGGTCTTCCAAACTAGATCATCCCATTAGTAGGTGGGGTAGTAAACTTAGAGGGTACCTGCCTCCTCTTTAAACATGTCCTCGACAACCTAGCAGTGTTCAATCTCTGCTTTTGGGGGTGAGAGTGCTTGGTCGTTAAGGTTTCCTTTTCCTCAACCAATTTAGTTATGTCACCTATGAGATTGGTATAACATTTTGTTATGAGCTGGCTAAACAAAGATGGATTGAAATTAAAGGTAAGCTAGATTTGAGTTTAAATGGCATAGGACCTTTGATTAACCATATGGTGTATTCTACCCTTACTGAATTCATCCTATGGGGAAAGACAGTTATTATACAAAGGCATATCCTTCGAGGGATTTTCCTCAAGCTAAGCTAGGTGGCTGTAATGCTTCTTACTCGTCAAGAAACCTCTACTTATTCATCATTGAAGCTTATATTATGTTAATATCTCCTCTTTGTAATAGAGGTTTTAAAGAAAAGAACTATTTGCTTTTCGGTTGGTTATAGGTTATAGGCAGGAGACCTAAGGCAATTGCCCCAACAGATTACTTGATATTACTACCTGAAATGAAACTTCATTCAAAAGTTGGTTCAAGGCAATGATTAAAGCTCTTCCTTGACTTTGGCTTAGCTAATAAATATAATGCCAAATTCCCTGCTCGCTTTTCTTTTGCACATATATATAACCTTGATAGTTGCTATTACATGGGCTGTATTTGGCCGTGCTAACTCCTTGTGTGCTTTTATGCTAGAAGCATGAACTACCTTCAATGGCAAGCGAAGCATTATTTCTTTCATATGCGAGTTATCTCTATAAAAAGCTTCTTGTTATCCTTAATTCCCTTAAAGGTCAATCCATACAACTAGGGAGAAAAACATCGATACCTCGATGATACCTTGAGATAATAAAATAGCAGAGCGTGGGAGAAAAGAGGAAGAAGATAGAGAAGAAAGTGCAAAGAGAGGTGATCAGAATGAGAGCTATCGATCTTGAGATATCATAGGAGTGTATCGCGGACCCTTAGTTTAGTAACCACTGCCAAACAATCTATCATCTAGTGGTGAACAACCAATTCAATTTGCATTGATTATTCAATGAGTTGACCTGACATAAAAATACCTAAAGATTGGGGTAACCAGGTCGGGTGGCAGACACTTCAATGAAAGAGCTTGAGTATTCCTTGATCTAAGAGAATCAAATCTCATCCTTCCCAGCTCTTACGCTAGGAGCCTCCATCTCATAAGTATCAACTGATGAAATGAAGTTGAATAGATCAACACCCCATTCTTTCTGCGAAACATTATTTATTTTAGCCAAAGAAACGGTTTTACTCAAAAGCCAAGTAAAGCTTCGCAACATCAGCTGATGAAACAATGGCTCTGGTTTATCCCTCCTAGCCAATGGATTTAGTTTATCCTGAACCAACAGATCTCATTTCTCTCGAACCACCAACAACACCTGTTTATCCCGAACTACCAAGAATCGAATAATCATTCCATTCTCTACCTTTTTTGAATGAAAAAGTGTGAACCCATAGGATCAATTTCCAGTGTTTACCAATTCCTTTTCTACTGATTGCTTCTATTACTGACTTATACGATGATTCAGATTATCAGTGCTACTCAAAGGTCTATTGCTTGCTTGGCTAGCTAGTTTAGTAGGGAGCTTTTTCTTGCTCTACTTCTCGTGCTATCACCTATCTAGTGCTATTGCAAAAGATGTATGGTGCCTATGGCTCCTAGCCCTCTTTTTGCTTATTAATAGAGATAGAGGTGATACATAAGACTTTTTGGCCTATGCTAGCTTCGTAATAAATACACGAATCTACACTAATGTACATATTGCTAATTACACACTGCTATAAGAAAGAACTTGTTGGCAGGGACATGAAATCACATTGGAAATGATATTTTCCATATACAACGAAGGTAGCACCGATATGTATCGATTGCCGTTGAAGAGCTTACTACTTAATAACGCCCTATGGCCTTTGTTGAAAAGTTAGGACTTGTTGTCTATGTTGCCTTTCTTTCAGCTTATGGTTATGTACCCACCTAACTTGCTAGCTTATAGCTTTAAATTAGCTTCAATCACAATTAGTTGTAGAATTTCAATTATATTTCATTCCCTTACTACACCCTCCTACCGCCAATGAAAATTGCATAGTTCATATCTAAAAATAGCTTTTGATCAAGTCCCATAGCCCCTGTGACCATCATTATTCAATGCGCGTTAAAGGCTCTTTACCCTTTTGAAAAGAAAAAAATTAAAGATTTTTACCCTGCCTTTGGCTATTTTTCCCCATTTCTTTGTTTAGCCCACTTATCTTTTCCCAACCTAGCCCTAGTTCAAATCTAAACCATTCTATCACCCTTTAAAAGGAATTCTTTTTCTACTTCTTGGTATATACTTCTGTGGCAGCTTCCTCTTCTGCTTCGTTCGTTTCAAAAGACTTGGTATTGGCTTTAGCTAACTAGCCTTCTCTTCAATTAGAAATATTTGAGACATATGCAGTGTATGCTTTTACGCACTAGCAACGTCTACCTAGACTGTGTTATCTTATTACGATCTGTCAATACAAATCTATCAAGTTATTGAGCTGGACTGTCATTTTGTTCGAGAAAGGCTGAGACCTTACACTATCCCTGAAATAGGTCACGTTTTAAGGAATAAAAAAGGGACTTAAGCCCATTTCCCTTAAAGCCCATTAGAAAACCCCCCTCATTTCTTTTTAAATTAGCCAAAAGGTTATAAAGAAAAAAAAAACAAAAGCAAAACATGCCTTTTTAAGAGTGTTGTTGCCGAGAGAGATAGTAACGGTAAGTTCATGGCTTCCCATTTTACTTCTTCACTTGCTTTTGTTGTTTTAAGTATGATTTTGAATTATTATACTGTAGGCAATATTTTAAGCATGAATTTAGATCTCTAAGTGTTGGGTTTTTTTTAATCAGAGAGAGATTTAGACATTTAAAGTTTTAGAGAGAGAAAGGTAGTGTGAAGAAGAGTATCCAAGTTTATAGGAGCAAGATTATCACTCTAATTTAAGGTTTTTATTGATATATATATATATGTGTGTGTGTGTATGTGTGTGTGTTAGAGAGTAGGATTTCATGGAAATAGAGGGATTTGAATTTTGGAAAAACCCAAACCCTTGAATTTTGAGGTAATTTCGTAATTCACTAAATTAGTAGCTTAAATTATTATATTTCTTCATTTTAGGACTCGTAGAAGATTTACGAAATGAGTTGGACCCCATACCACAAAGTTTGCATCAATCTAACGAGATGGTAAGTATATAACCCATTACGCTATCATTTTGTGTAATAGATTTTTGTTTAGAATTGCCAATTTGGGTATTCATTTCCTTATGATGAATAATCATGCACTTTATCTCATTTAGGAGGGTTTCCGAACGTGACGTGTCCCGGTAACGTATTTTTGATATGCGTCATCACTTTTTGTAAGCGTGATTTATATTATATATGTACATATATAGTTTATTACTCATGTTAAAGTTTTCTTTTACTATATATCATGTTATAAATGACCATGAAACATGATGAACATTAAATTTTTTGTTAAATTAGTTGTTTTATGTTATTAATTAAAATTCTTGGAAATTAGTTCTTTTACATCATTAATTAAAATTCTTGGACATATTTAAGTCAAGTATTTATTTTACGTTATGAAAAAACTCATTTATATTACTGTTTGACCCTTCAAACATTTGTAAATAATGTTGTAGATCGTTTATATTGATAGAAATATGTTTAAATAATTTATTTGTTAAAGTATAAAGTATGAGATAAGGTTCAATGAGTTTTTAATTATATAAATAGAATTAGATTTTAAATTACTAGGCAGTACCCTTCCCCGTTTAGATAGAGATATAAGATTCAGGCCTTTGAGGTCTGTTTGTACACACATATAGGCTTTGGGCCGTGTGTATAGGTGCTTTGCTCTTTGGGAATCAGTTTACTCTGCACATGCATAAGACGAGGATGTGAGATGATATAGAGATAAGTACATCCAACACTTTACCCGATGGATATTCTAAGTATGAGGAGGTTTCCCCATAGATACTCGTTTGGTGTAAGGTTTTAAAAAAATAAATAAATAAAATATTTAAATTCCATCGCATGTATTATATGTGATCTGATTTATGAATATATTTTATAAGATTATATCAGATTTTGTAGAGCTTCCATTTATAGCATGAACAAAATGAGATTTGATGATTCTTATGATATTTTGAAAATTTTAAATTATTTATGTTAAGATTTATATTTATAGTGTAAAAGTTTATTATTACTATTGTTATAATTATTATTATCATTTTTTTAATTTTATTTTGAGATTAATCCATTCACTGAGTTCGTGAAAACTCACCCTCAACTCATTTGTTTTCCATCATAGGAGATAGTAGTCATCCTCAGCTCAGCGACTAGTTGATATGGGTCACATGGTAGTGCTTTAGGTCATTTTATGAGTCATATAGGATATATCGACTCTCTTATTCTTTTGGGCCTATAGGAATTTGTTGTATTAAGCTTGATAACTTTGGGTTATATATTACATTATTTATTTTTGACAAGACCCGACCCGAGACCCTCTACTATAGATCCCAGCGGCCCTGCCGGGCACCCCGACGGAAGTTCTTCCGAACCAAACTGGGTATGTTGAGAAATTCCGCAGGGCGAACCCCTTTTGAATTCTTGTTACTACTAAGAAGATCTAGTAATATACATGAAAACGACATCTTAATTTTAAAAACAAACGGACAGAGTTTCCCCTATTTTTCGGAAAATCCATATAAACCTGCAAAGAAAGTTCACTTCTAATTCCAACACATCTCAATTCTACCAATTCGGACCTCCGGTCCTTTCCAAATCAAATCCAACACAACTCAATTATTTCGTTTAAATCACAAAATAAGCATAATCATAAAAAGTAAAAACGATCATCATAAACTGGAAATCTCTTCTTCTTGATTCAGCACATACTTACAAATATACATGCCTACAACTATTATGCATAAAGTAAAGAGTGCTATTAGCACATTTACATGTACAAAAATTATCTTTGGATTCGGCCCACTACTCGGCAATAGGAGAATTCAGCAGCTTGCGTTCCGAGACCTGCACCTGGGAAAGGGGTTTAAAAACATAAAACATAAAACAGGTGAGCTAAAGGAGCTCAGTGAGTGTAAATGAAATTTTAATTACAAGAACATTATACAAAGATAGCAATTTCTAATGTTCATGCAGAAATTATGCTTCTAAAATGGATGTAAAACTGTAAAATGGTTTCTAATATCATATGCTAATAAAATCTTGCCGAGCGGTTTTATCTACATCTTTGGAAAACTATATTCAGAATCTGCATAACATAATAACTGCTATGTGCATATAAATGCATAAATGCTATTTGTAAATCGAAAACTAGTAAAATCCTCGCTTGGCTATTTTCTTTCTAAGCTGTACCAATGGTAACCCTAAAGCTCTATACCCACGCAGTGACTCAACTAGCACCGCTTACGTGTGTAGGTCACGGGGCACCTCAACTAGCAGCACCTACAGTGACATCTCACTAGCTATGCAGCAAAATCCTACATCGCATGCATATAGCGAGACAATATCCCGTACACATAGAGCGACTCATATGACTTGACATCCCGACTTCCCGGAGTTAGTGACACACCCCCAAGACCTGCCCATGTGCACGGGATATACCGGCCGGGTCTAATACAATCATCACCACTATAATCTGAGGGTACCAATGGCCTTAAAAACGAATGTAGAAATTTTAAAACTGTTTCACAAATCGATCATGTAAAAGCATGTCTATGAATATATCAAGATCATAAATCATGTTTATGCATCGAAAGCTCATAAAACATACATAGTCATTGTGCGAAAACATAATAACCGAAAAGTAAAAGAAATGGTAGATTTTCACTCACACCCGCTCCGTGCTCAATTTTGCTCCCGATTCCTGCTCCTGTTAACGCTCTCGGTTATCTTCACCTACGCGCCATAAATGACATTTAGAACCAAATCGAACACTAAAATCTCATTTAACTACTAAATGCCCTAATCGGCATACAAAGCCCGGATGTAAACTACTTCCCAATTTTAGTTACGGAGCTATAATCGAAACTAACTCACCATCCGGCGCCCTGAAAATTATTGAACACCTTATAATTTGATTGGACATACTTGCCCTTCACCTTTCCAACATGGACAATTATGTCCCATTTTCTTCATTTTTGGGTTTTTCCATCAACCATATACATTCAATTCATAATATGCATCATTTACACACAACAATTAAATCAAAACACCACTCAATTCCTAACTTCCCTAAAGTGGCAGAATTTCACCCTAGGTTCCAACACATTCCTTTTCTCAATTTCTTGTTCCAATTACAACAAAATCATGCCAATTTCATTCGAAAGCCCTAATTACAACCAATTGAAATCTCTACAACAAAATCACCAAAAACCCTAATTCTCACCTTGCCAATTTCTTCAAATTGATGACTCCTTCAAGCTCCACACTAAAATTCAACTCAATCTAAGCCAAGAATACACATAAGAACATCAATTAACACATTCTTGAAGTCTCACTTATCAAACTCATAAAAAATGCTTTTCTTACCTCTTTTTCTTGAATTTCCACTAATAGAGACTTCAATTGAGCTTAGAGATTGGTTTGTAATCTTAATTTGGCTTGATTACACATGAAAAATCATGAAAAAAAACTTGAATAGTCACTGTAGCAGCACCCCCCTTTGAAGCTCGAATTTCTCTCTTTTTTTTTTTTGGCTAAGTGTTAGTTTTGATCTCTCTTCAAATTTCTACACACTTCTAACATATATATAGTGCTCCCTCAATTGACCATTTTTCCCTTCAACTTACTTAAAACTTCTAATTTGCCATTAGTTAAAAACTAATTGTGTAATTAGTTCATTTGTAATTATTTAGTTAGAATAGTTCAAAGAACTAACTAGAACTTCCAACTTAGCAATCCATGAGATTTCTTCTAATTGGTCCATTCTCTAATATATGGAATATGTTTCTCAACAAAGGCTTGTTCCATACATAACCCTTAAATGGAAATTCATGTAGTAAATTAGAACTTTCTTTTCCAAGCCAATAGAGAAAATTCTAAAAATATTCTAGGGTCGTCCGGCGCACCGATCGAGTGTGAAATTACCAAATTAGGTCTAATATTTCTCACGTGCACTATAAAGAAAATATTTCTAATAGGGTTAAAATCGAGTAACCCTACGGTGTCTTATTTGTTCTATACCGAAATCTAGGTGCCAATATTACTAATAGGGATTGGATATTACAATTTTATTTGTGCATTTGATGCCACGATCTAGTTAACTCAATCCTAGATTTTTAGATTATGTTGACGTATGAGTTATAAATTTTTTACTTTTTATTTGATGTTGATGGTTGTGAGTTACGGATAAGATATGAGATGTGTAGAAGTATGGTTGCTAGTATTAAGTTTATAGAAGTATATACTTTAAGTTGTAGGTATGAGAATGTCTATAAAACAGTGAAAACTTTGCCAAAATTTCAATTGAATTCCTATTATAGTGAGCGTTCATGAATGTTCACAAGATAGCAGTCAAGATTCGTCCTAAGGTTTATATAAAACTTTGGGGTGGGTCGTTTTAATTGGTATAAGAGCATAGGTTATAGATTTTGCATACTTTCTTGTCTTTTAATGATTTTAGTGTTGTAATTAAAATATTTGAGATGATATTTTTGTGGGCACCATCATGCCACAATGTCGTACTAGACCCATCACTGAGCTGAACCTCTATCCTAGCATCATAGGGGAAATGACCAGATAAATGAAGGCGCAGTGGAATCTAATGCACCTACACTTGTTCAACAAGTACTTGTGACCCTGTCCATGATTGATATGCTTACTCAGCTTGTGATTGCAGTTGTGCAAAATCATGCTCAAACACCTGTTAGTATTAACACCATTGTGCAAGTGACAAATCTTGAGGCAAAATATTTTGATGGTTCAGGAGACCCTTTGAAGGTTGAGTCTTGGCTAGATAAGGTGGAACATATATTTGATGTGATGAGGTGCTCAGGTGAGGAAAAGTTATCATTTGCCACATTTTTACTTGAGGGTAGTGCACTTCATTGGTAGAGATTAGTACAAGAGCATTATCTGACCCCTAAAGAGATTACTTGAACAGTCTTTCAAAAATAATTCTATGATCACTTCTTTCTTACTGTGTATTGGGAGGGTAAATGGAAAGAGTTTCTTCACCTAACTCAAAATTCTATGTCTTTTGAACAGTATGAGAGAAAGTTCCTGGATTTTTTGTGTTTTACTACTGCGGTAATTTTTACAGAGAAAGAGAAATGCACTAAGTTTGAGGATGGTTTACACTGCAAGATTCGTATAACTATGACAGTTTCTAGCTTCAGTGAATTTGAAAAGCTAGTAGAGGCTGCAATAAGGGTAGAGTGAAGTATCAACGAGTTGCACGAATTTCTGCTGTAAGACAAAAATGCAATCAGGAGTGGATAGATGGTGGCCCTAACGGTAGGCCGCTTAAGAGAGGAGGCAACCATGTGGCTAGTTCAGATGACTTCTAGAGAAGCTAGAGTTCAAGGTATTGAGGAGGATAGGAACAAATTTTTAGTTAAGGCTCAGTACAGCAATCTATGAGAAATAAGAACTAGGGATTTAGTGGCAGAGGTAACGGAGGCTACCGTGATGACTGCTCAGTGAGCACTAGACATACATAGTATAGAACTTATGGCAAGAACCATCAGGGACAACGTTTGGTTGAGAGCAGTAATTGCTACCATTATGGTCAGACAAGACCTATTAAGCGATATTGCCCAACTTTAGCTAAGGGTGATAACCTTGCTTAGAGGTCCACTTCATAGCACTTCCATAGAAACTTCATTCAGACTCAAGGTCAAATAAGTGTACAGACAAGAGGTTCCACATCGACTGGTAGGACTTAGACTTTCAATTCAGGTCAAAGGGGCTAACCTAATGAGCTCGCTAACCTGGTAAGCCCCGTACTCAAGCTCAAGTGTTTTTCCTTGACACAACAGGAGATACAAACTACACCAGATGTTGTTATGGGTACGTTATCTATTTTTAATCATGAGGCCCATATTCTCATTGACCCGGATCTACTCATTCTTTTATTTCTCGTGCCTTTTTTGTGTATTTAGATAAAGAGTTGAGACCCTTAGATTATGGCCTAGTTGTTGCCACAACCATTAAAGATTTATTACTTATTAAGCATGTGTTTCAGAATTGCAGGTTAGAGTAGGTGAGCATGATTTTGAGGTAGACTTGATACCCTTTGATATTAGGGACTTTGACGCTATATTAATTATGGATTGGTTTGCCAATCATTATACTTCTGTTAATTATTTTAGAAAATAGGTAGTGTTCAAGAAGCTAGAAAAATCAGATGTTAGATTTTGTGGGGAGTTAAAGCCTCTTTCTTCATGTATTATATTTGCCATTGATGCTATGCGATTACTCAAAAAGGGTGCTCAGCCTACTTAGCCCATGTGGTGGATACTAAAGTGATGAAGTAAGGTTGGAGGATATTCTGGTGGTGCAAGATTTCTCAAATGTCTTTCTTGATGATTTACTAAGGTTACCACTATATAGGGAGGTTGAGTTCACTATAGATTTGATCCTTGGGACAACATCTATCTCAATAGCACCATACAAAATGGCTCAAATATAATTGAAGGAACTTAAGGTTCAGTTATAAAATTTGATGGATAAAAGGTTTATTAGACCTAATGTATCTCTATGGGGATTTCCGGTTTTGTTTATTAAGAAGAATGATGGAATATTCAGACTTTGCATTAATTATCGATAATTGAACAAGGTCATAATACACAATAAGTACCCACTCCTCCATATTGATGACTTGTTTGATCAACTCCAAAGCACTAAGATCTTCTCTAAAATAGATCTACGCTCAGGTTATCATTAGCTTAGGATCAAGGAAGCTAATATTCCTAAGACTGCTTTTAGAGCCTGTTATAGAAACTATGAGTTCTTGGTGATGCCATTCGTGTTCGACGAATTCCCCAACAGCCTTTATAGACTTGATGAATAGAGTGTTTCGTCCCTACCTTGATCGATTTATAATTGTGTTTATTGATGATATCTTGGTGTATTCTCGGAGTGAAGAGGAGCATATAGAGCATTTAAGGCTTATCTTACAGACCTTGAAGGATAAGTAGCTTTATACCAAGTTCAACAAATGTCAATTTTGGCTTGACAATGTTATATTTTTGGGCCATATGATATCAGCTGAGGGCATTTATATAGCTCCTCAGAAGATTAAGGAAATGGTGAATTAAGAGTGACCTACTAATGTAATCAATGTTAAGAGTTTTCTTGGCTTGGCCGGTTATTATCGTAGGTTTATAAAAGGTTTCTCCAAGATAGCTAGCCCATTGACAAAGTTGGCCCAAAAGGATGTTAAATTGTATGGAATGAAGATTGTGAAAAGAGCTTTCAAGAACTCGAGGCACTATTAACTTCACATTACTATTTACTCTTTCATCTGGTAATGAGAGGTTTGTGGTATATAGTAATGTTTCTAAACAAAGGTTAAGTTGTATGTTAATGCAACATGGTAAGGTAGTGGCTTATGCTTCTAGGCAACTTAAGAAGTATGAGCTAAACTACCCAACATATGATTTGGAGCTTACAGCGATGGTATTTGCACTTAAGACTTAAAGGCATTACTTATATGAAGTAACTTGTCAGATTTTTACTGATCACAAGAGTCTTAAGTACCTACCTACTCATAATAACTTGAACTTGAGACAGAGTAGATAGATTGAGTTGATCAAGGACTATGAGTATACCATTAACTACCACCTGAGCAAGGCAAACATGGTAGCGGATGCATTTAGTAAGAAATCTTGCAGTTCTACTACTAATTTGAGAGCGACATATATGCCATTGTTGATTGAGTTAAAATCTCTAGGAGTTGAGTTAACAGTTTCTGATTCTACAGCATTGATGGCTAATTTTTAGGTCAGGCCTACTATAGTTGATAGAATTCGAAAATGCAAGCTTATGACCCTCAATTAGTGAAGTTGATTGATGATGTGAAAAAGGATTTGCGAGCCAATTTTGTAGTGAGAGATGATGGGACTTTAACCATGGGTAGTAGACTTTGTGTACCCGATATAGAAGATTTGAAAAAGGAGATCATGGAGGAAGCTCATTGTTCGGTCTATGCCATTCATCCGGGTAGTACGAAGATGTACCGTACATTGAGAGATCATTATTGGTGGCATGGCATAAAGAGAGATACATCACTTTTTGTGAGCAGAATTTATATTATATATGTATATATATATATATAGTTCATTTCTTATTTTAAAGTTTTCTTTTACTATATCAAGTTATAAATGACCATGAAACATGATGAATATTAAATTTTTTGTGAACTTAGTTGTTTTATGTTATTAACTAAAATTCTTGGAAATTAGTTCTTTTATGTTATTAATTAAAATTCTTGGACATATTTAAGTCAAGTATTTATTTTACGTTATGAAAAAACTTATTTATATTACTGTTTGACCCCTCAAATATTTGTAAATAATGTTATAGATCGTTATATTGATAGAAATATGTTTAAATGATTTATTTGTTAAAGTATAAAGTATGAGATAAGGTTCAATGAGTTTTTAATTATATAAATAGAAGTAGTTTTCACACTACTAAGCAGTACCCTCCCCCGTTTAGATAGAGATATGAGATTCAGGCCTTTAGGGTTCATCTGTACACACATATAGGCTTTGGGCCATGTGTATAGGCATTTTGCTCTTTGGGAGCCAGTTTACTCTACGCATGCATAAGATGAGGATATAAGATGATATAGAGATGAGTACGTCCAACACTTTACCCTAAGGATATTTCAGGTACGACGAGATTTTTCCATAGGTACTAGTTTAGTGTAAGTTTTTTAAAAATAAATAAATAAATAAAATATTTGAATTCCATAACATGTATTATATGTGATCTGATATATGAAAATCTTTTATAAGATCATATCAGATTTTGTAGAGCTTTCATTTGTAGTATGAACAAAATGAGATTTGATGATTCTTATGATATTTTGAAATATTTACATCATTTATGTTAAGATTTATATTTATAATGTAAAAGTTTATTATTACTATTGTTATTATTATCATTATCATTTTTCTCATTTTATTTTGAGATTATTTGACTCACTGAGTCTGTGAAAACTCACCCCCAGATTATGTGTTTTCTATCTTAGGAGATGGTAGACATCCTCAGCTCAGTGACTAGTGGATATAGGTCACATGGTAGTGCTTTAGGTCATTTTATGAGCCATGTAGGATATATGAACTCTCTTATTCTTTTGGGCCTATAGGAATTTATTGTATTAGGCTTGATAACTTTGGGTTATGTATTATGTTATTTATTTTCTTTGTGCATTTGATGCCATGATCTAGTTAACTTAATCCTAGATTTTTAGATTATGTTGACGTATGAGTTATATATTTTTTACTTTTTATTTGATGTTGATGGTTGTAAGTTGTGGATAAGATATGAGATGTTTATAAGTATGGTTGTTGGTATTAAGTTTATAGAAGTCTATACTTTAAATTGTAGGTATGAAAATGTCTATAAAACAGGAGAAAATTTGTCAAAATTTCGGTAGAATTCCTATTATGGTGAGCGTTCATGAAAATTCAGATAATAGCAGTCAAGATCCATCCTAAAGTTTATATAAAACTTCAGGGCGGGTCGTTTCAATCTCAATGACACTTCGGATAAAAAACCAAAAGTAGTGAGCTTACGGGGTACCGATTAAATAGTATGGGCTTCAGGACAGAAGTTCTCTAGAAGTAGTCTTTTATTCCCTCCGCTGGGATAACAAACGCACTGGTGAATGCAAGGTTATTAGCCAATCACCCAACATAGACTAAAGTTGAGGAACAGTCTCATCCCCCATTCTGGTATTCCTTATTCAAACTAGTATAGGGGATTCCTCTGACCCTAGAAGATCCAACAATTTCTTCATTTGACGTGGCGATGGTAATTGTGGAAAGAGCTAGGCTTTCTCTAGATATCCAAAAGGTCACCTACTATGAACCCTTAGAGGAGCTCTATGGAGAGTATTGTAAGGCTTTGGATAAGGTAAGTTGTCTTAGCCTTGGATAACTCTGCTTTCTAATAGCAGTTTTTTGGAATTACTATTTATTTTCTTGGCATTTTTTTGTACTTCATTTTATATGAATCTCTGCCTAAAGAGCTCTTAAGCTAAGATCAGGGAACTGAGCAATGAGAGAAATGCTTGCAACTATGAGATTGGTCTCCTGAAGAGGGATATATCTTAAGCATAGGAGAACTTGCAATTGGCCAAGCTAGGGTGGAATAATATGCAGAGGTGTGTTAAGTATGTAGAAGAGAGGGCAAATAAAGCTAAGAAGAGAATTTAGGAGGTAGAGAAAATGGCCCTTAATGCTGACGGAATGGAACTAGACTAACGCTATCGAACCTCGGTGTCAAGCTACTGCTGATGCTACCTAGCTCGAAGTCAAGAACATACCATGAAATCAAATAAAGCTGAACTTCAGCGTCTAAGAGCCATTTTTCATAAAAGTAAAGAAGGATTTTGATGACGGCTATGCACAAGTCGCTCAAGATTTTGAGCTAGATGTAGCTTCAAAGACTGCTTAGGGTGATTATGTTCAAGATGGTAAAGAGGTCATTGGTGAGACCGCAGATCCGCCAAGAGGAGATGTCAAAGCGGATAGGGTAGTCATGCCCACAGAAGATGAGGTAGCATCGATATTGTACCTGAGAAGGCAATTGTTGCTTTGGAAAAAAGGGTTGGTGAGGTTGGGCCAGAGGAAGTTGCTTTAGTTGTTGAAGAGAAGACGGAAGATGCAAGTAACCCTGAGGAGGTTCTAGTGAAGAACGATAAAGGCATGCAAGACACCAACATCAAGGCTATAGAATAAAGATATTTTAATAGTCGACTATTTCCAGGGGGTTTCCGAGGCCATGAAATTTGATGATGCTGGGTCTGTCTCCCTATAGTAGGAAGACTTCATTGTGATTAATGAAATTTAACTCGGAGTCGAGCTGTTCTGTTGGTTGTTTCTTTTGTCGAGTAGTTTGCGTCTGTATAGCCCTCTAATGCTTTGAATGAAATAGATTTCCTTTTGCTAGCATATCTTTCATTCAATATCTCTTTCCCCCTCTACTCTGTCTAAGATGGATCTTCCCACTCACATCCTTCCAATGGCACTTTGTTCGCAAAATTATATACATGTGAATTTGTAACAACAATGCATAGGCCGTGAGCAAGTAATAAAGTGATGAGTGAGTATTGTTCCCACGAGGATTGTGTCCTAAATTAATGCTAAGTAATATGATGTTGGCAACCTAACTTTATCTAGGCTAATCTAAAAGGTAAAATGAATTATCGAATTAAAAACAACTTAAAACTAAATAACTTGGTAAATTAAAGATATAATATATCTATAGCAATGGGGTTTTAGGAACTTGGTTACCTCTATTGTTTCTATGGTCTTTATCATTCGTGATTAATAACTAATCTAATACATTCATTAATCAAAGGTTTAAGATTAATCTTATTCCTTCTCTTGAGTGCCGAATGAGATACTATGCATATACAACTAAGTTGATATCCCTATCTAGTTATATATACACGCATTAAGCAACCCTTATGTGACTACCCTATGTTCATTGGACTCCTAACTCAACAAACTCAAAGCTATGCTTTTTACAACCAATATATAAATTAAACTTTTCCAAGCACATAACCCAAATGTTTAGATCATCTAATCCATTTTTCAACGCAATTAGAAGCATTAAGCACATAAAAACACATAAATGAATGATGCGATATTTCTATATCATAAAATTAAGTGCAAGTATACATTATCGTATGCAAGTAATAAAGAGACTAAATAAGTCGGCTGTCGAACCCACAGGGATAATGTTTTCTTTTTAACCAATTACTAAAATTATGTCTTTCTAATAACTATTCAGATAAATAAAAATCTAAGAATGAATGTAAGAAATATAAAAATAAAAACACAATGCAAAGAGAATAGGGAGATAGCAACGTAGAGAGAACCTAGGATTAATATTATCCCTCAATATGCTTTTTAATGATTAATCTTCTAATATTTAACTCACTTAGTCTTTGTTATTGATCAAGACACTAATGTATTCACAAGCCTCTTCCAAGGTCATGCAAGTATACATTAATTTACCAAATACCTATATTCCTATGGTACTTGTAATAAATTAAGATTCATTAAGATTAGGTCTTATTGATCATACATGCCAATTAGGTATATTCCTATCCTAAATTGAAACTTGCATATGCAACATTAAATGTTGCTCTACAATCATGCATCAAATTACCTAGGTCTAAATATTATGATTCCTCTTCCGAGTTTATCAATAATATTGCCAACTCATTCACCATATATTGGCCAGATATATTGAAGCATTAAAATCAAGTAATTTAAATATCAAAGAACTAAGTTTATTAAATATTCGAAAGATATGGCAATTAAGCACACATAATGAGTTCAAGTATTAACCCTAGAAAACAAGTTTAGCTCATGGTTATAAGAGAACAGCAGTAAAAATAATTATAAATCACGATACAATTATTAGCAAACCGATATAGACGTCGAATTGCTCTTAATTGCGCTGCCTAGGAACTCTTGATGCCGAAGAACGCCTTGAATCTCTCTCTAAAGTTGCTTCAATAAAAACTTTTATTGCTCTCCAAGACTCGTGCTCTGTATTCTTGGTGCTCTTGGGTCGTCTTGGATTCATTCTTGAAGGCTGAGAATGAGTGGCTTTTTATAGGGATTGATATGAGCTTGTAAATCTCAATTCTCGTCAGACTAGGACTCGCACTACCGCTGGCGCACTATTCAGTTGTCACTGGGGCGACGCGTGAAAAAGCTATCACCGCTGGAGCGGTGTGATCTTGGCGCTGGGGCGCTGCATGAAAACGGCTTCATCACTGGAGCGGTATGTTGATAGAGCTGGGGCGCTGGAGCTTCGCTGGCGCAGTGACTCTTCGGTGCTGGAGCGCCAGACGCGACTTAAACAGGTCATTTTTCTTATTTCGATCACTATTTCAGAGCTGGGGCGATAGTCTTCTTGGCACTGGGGCGATGGACTTATATTTTGAAAACTTTGCATTTTAGTCCCTGTTTTTGCTCCTTTTGCATTCTTTCTTTAAATTTCGTTCAAGTCCCTATAAATAACAATAAAGCACATAAATAGCCATCTATTCTCATAAAATCATAAAATATCAATAATAAAAATATGAGAAAATATATGACAAATTTGCCCTTATCAATTAATAACACAAGATAACCATTAATCGCATAACAACATCAACACGTATTGTTCAATAAAGTTCCATCAAGGCCTAGAACATATAATCTAACAACAAAATGATAATCTTGTGATATGGTGAATTCTATACAAATGGGATCCTAGAGTATTGATTTCATTCTATTCTTCCTATATTCTTCCTATTTAGTATTTCGTTCAATTCATTAATCAAGGGCTTAAGAATAAACTCATTCCCTCTTTCGAGTGTCGAATAAGATACTATGTATACACATTCAAGTTGATATCCCTATCTAACTTATTTACCTATACATGTATTACGCAACCCTTAAATTGATTACCCAATGATTAATTTCATTACCTCTCCCGAGCGTCAAATGAAATCTTAGGCATAATGGCACACCCCAAGTATTCTTACACATTTTATCAAACACTTGGTGTGCACCACATGCAATCCTTGAGAAAACCATGGTGATTACCTAAGTGTTATTAGCCTCCCAACTCAATAACAACCTAAGGCTATGTTTCTCCCAAATCCAATAAATGGGCAAGCTCTCCCAAGCATCAATCTATAAATCTACAACAACCAATTCATTTTCCAATCAATTGGAAGCATTAAACATAGAGAAACATAAATCGATTACACAAAAATATACTAAATCATCCAAACATAATATAAATAAAACTACATCAAGTCTTGGAATTTAAGTTTAATCACATACAAATCCAACCATAACGTAAATTATCAATAAATCCATAGATACAAACTTGTTTAAACATTATTCAAAGCTGAAAATTTAAACAAAAGAGAAAAATAAAGAAAAGAAAGAGAAAACTGAATTTGGGGATGTCTCCATGATTTCAATCCTTCAAATGTCTTCAATGATGCTCAAGAAATCTTGGAGACATCATTTCTTATCTTCGAATTTGAGCTCAAGTCTTGTTCTCTTTTACAATTTTCGTGCCTCCCATTAATTGTTGAGAAAATGGCTAAAGGGTAGTATTTATAGGTTTCAAATTATGGCAAGAAATGGGGGCTTAAAATAGGTGATGACGCCCGTCTTAACGTATTTTAGGGTGTATGCATGTAATTGTGTACATATTGAAAAACTAAACATATGTATCATATACATGAATTTCGCAATGGAATTAAGCATGTAATCAACATATACACATTAACTTAAATTCTTAACAACTTAAAATTATAGAAAACATACCTTTGTAGACCTCCGGTGAAGATTTCAAATCCAAATTTCTTAGCTCCAACTTTGAGTTCACCTTGAAGTGCACTTTTATTCAATTCTAGTTCACAATAATTCGATGAGATTGTGAAGCTAGAATAGTAGCAGTTTAATCTCCAGCAACAAGGTTTATGTTACTTGAAAGAAAAATAAGAAGAATTTATTTTTCTTTCTCTCTAGTTTTTCTCACAACTCTTTGTTCAATGAAAAACTCTAAAAAATCAAACTCTTCTTTTTCCTTTCTACACTTGCACGAATTGTGATTCACATTCTTTCATCAAAATGAAATCCAACCATTTTTAGTTCTCTCAACACTTTACAAGTGCTCCACCAAAATTAGATTAAGTGGCCAACTACCAAAAATAATTTTGGTGGTCCTTTTAATGATCTAATAAAATTAACCATTAATTCTACAAAATAGTGTTCTACTTAATTTAACTTATGTTTCTCAAATTAAGTATATCTTTCATTTAGGAATAAAATAACAAATAAATAAATTCATATTTTATTTATTTAAATAATATTTATTTAATTATTCAAAAACTATTTGAATAACTAATATTTACCTTATTTAATTTTACTAACATGGTTAATGGGTGAATTCATGATAAAATAATTCATAGAACAAAATTGTGCCACTTGTTAACATCTAATTAGTTAACAACACTTGTCAACTAATTAAATGATATACTTAATATTTAACTCTAGACAAGTGCACAACCCGAGGAACCCTGAAATATATTTTCGGTTTACTGAAATTTCTAGGATGGAACTACTCAATCCATTATGTTGCCTCAGTGAACAACGAGTACACTTTATATTGTGAGACTCTCTAGGTCCATGCCCGAATTGTTATATAGAACTCCTCTATACGTCCGTAAACGATACCCCACCACACGTTATGGATATTACAAAGCGGTGTGTTAGACCATACAAGTTGAGGTTATAACACATTCATATAATCCCTCAATAATTTATATCCTAGTAGAGCGGAGATATAAATCATCACCGTTAAATCTTTTTATGCCCGACCGGAAGCTTATCTCTAGAATTGTATTTCAATAAATAATATTCCTAAAAACTTTTGTAATATTATTTATCCCTAGTGTTAAACTCTTTTCCTGAGAATTACTGCTTATGACCATAAGACTTTCTGAAATATAATCTTAGAGCATTAAGATATAATACTCACCCAAATGAGCTAATGGATCCCATAGCTATGCAAATCGGACTCCATGAGCATCGAACCATACCTAGCGACACCCAGCGGTCAGACCATGAAAGATTTTTGATATGTGTAGAACCAAAGTATGGTGGATCATTCACAAGCCCACCGTAGCACTCAGGTCAAAGGACCACGAATACTACTCAACTCGAAAGTCCCTCAATTGACGGCTTTATGAGATATCTATTGGAGATCTTTATGAGTCTGTTCAGTATTCAGTCCTTATGGAATACCTATATCTCTATACGAGCTTCCACTAAACTCATAGTTTACTAAGCCTAACTATCTAGACCATCTAGATATTGACATACACCGATCTATATATTTATTAAGATATTCACTGACAGACCAACATCAGTAAAGATAGATTAGAAACATAATATTTGAGAACATATTTGCATAATGACATTTTCTAGCACTATTTGCAACTCTTTGCAACTACGTAATTACTATTCTCAGGTCTTTGTCCCATTTTAGATAAGGCTCTAACTCTTTAGATATCACTGACTCTTATAACCTGATAACTCTTATCAGTGCCAACTCTTAACATTTATAACTCTTAACGTTGCTAATTCTTAGCACTGATCTAAATTCATTTAGACCAGATTTGAACTCTTTCAGATCATACAATATCTGAAATGTTACAAGCATCTTACCATATATAAAGTATAATTAGTAATTTAATGAAATGAAAATACTACTATAAATATTAAAAAAATATTCATAGATAAAGGGATGGCATGTAAGTACAAATGCCAACAACCTGGGCGCCAAGCATTCTGGCCATTTTAGGGCTTGGGCACCACTTTTCGGTGGGCGTCACTTTTTAGCGCCTGGGTGCCAAACACTGTTGGGGGTACTGTAGCACATGTATTATTCACCTGACACTGTTCATTGTACTGTAGCATTTTTGATCTTTTGCTTATTTTCTTTGAATTTTTATTCCAAATAGCTCTATTAATTTAAAACTAACAAAATGAAATTAATATAAATAAAAGGCCATAAAATTCATATTTAAAATTAACAATTATCAAATTAAAAGGGTATAATATCATATATAAAATGCGCTTATCACGCTTTTTATTTTTCTTTCTTTTGTTCATTTTCAAAATAAAAAAGAGAAGGCTTTGCATTCAAGGAAGTTGATTGAATGAAGTTATAAGTTACTATAACATACTATTATTATTATTAAGATAGGTTTCATTAAAGAAAGTTATTCATATCGCACTATTTCAATTAGATACTGTCAGCATTTAGTGTATAAGAAAGTACACTTGTCTTTTGTACCTCTTCATATGTATGTGCTTTAGCCCTGATTACTTGATTTTATATAGAAAGAAAAAAATATTTGTCTTGCTTCTTTGGATTGAAGTACGTGCGTTATGCTTCTGACCTAACCACTCTTTCTTTCACCAAAGATATTCTTTTCTAAGTTCACTTTTTTTTAGAAAAACTATCTTAATGTAATAGGAGAAGAAGGTTCTAAGAAAAGAAAAGTCGTATAGTGCAAGAGGCAAATTAAAAAAAAATGGTTGATTACTTAGATTGATTTTCGCATCCCTGTGCCCAAAAGGATGGGTAAGTTCGCTAGTTTAAGTGTTCATCGATTGGGTGGATCTATATGCTCTCGGGGGGTGAGACAAGATGTAGCGCAATCTAGTTAGCACATGTATTTTAGTTACAGAAGGCCATAGGTTTGAATCCATTCACCTTGATGTAGTACTCTCAAAGGCCGCCAAAGTGCAAGCCTCATAGCCTATCCGTGGTCAGGAAGGTAAGCGATGAGAAAAAAATGACTTTCATTAAAATTATATTCTATTTTATATACCGACAAGTCTCTTTCATTTTCCTACTGACTCCCTCCTGATTATTGATCAACCTTCTCTTTTTCATTTTATTTTGTCGAGTCTTTCTTAACTTCAGTGTAATATAAGTGGAAACTATGATAGATTTATTCAATACAATTTACGTAAGTAAAGGAACACCGCATCCTTCCATGTCAGGACAACCCTTTCCAGATTTGAACCTTACACCTAACCCACCCCTTCTAGATTTTAACCTAACCCCTATCTCTTCGTCTGAGCTGGAGGAGGAGGTTGACCTCTATAACGAAAAGGACCCTGATCATCTAGAACACATTCTTGAAAAACAAAAGCAAGAGTGGTATGCGTGCGAGGTTTCCACTACGAGGAATAAAATCTTTCAAGAAAATAAAGCAAATCATGGATGATAGATTGGGTGAGAATTATGATTCATGGACAAAAGAAGAATGCCTCACAAAGGTGAATGAAAAATATCTTTCACTCATTCTTGAAAATAAGAGGGATATCAGGCGAACTCTGAAAAATGGGCTCACTCAACTATCTAAACCTAAGCCAGGGTATTACTCTTATGATTTAAAAATCTACGATTTTATAAATAAATTCCTTAAAGGGGATCAGGGTTAGAACTTGTTTTCTTCTGAGGTTGTGTACAATAACCTTAACCGCACAAGCCTGGGCTAGGCCTACACTGCATGAAAAGGCTTTAACCCCAGTGAGGAGAGATCGAGAGGTAGAATAGGTGAAATCAGACTCCCTTAAGCCCGAACAACCGTCGAGATGTGAAATTGACTTTCTTTCTATGGCTAGTGGTGGCATATCTATGGGGTGATAGTAGTTGACCAAGTGGAAGTTGGTTCTCTTCTCGCACACATTAACGGATCCTCCACGTGCTGGGCATACCTCTTCCGTGCGTCTTTCTCATGGCGGGACCAGAACAACAAGGAAAGAAAAGACTCGGCTGACCTGTCCAGGGCTCAAGGGCGAGCTTTATTTAAGAGAGAATGGGGAGTGAATCGAAAGGCTTCCGTTTTCGTTCTTGGTTTAGGGGCTTTTGGGATCCTCTCGATCTTATTTGTAGTTGGGAATGGGGAAGGAGTCTAAATCAATAGACATTAATGAACCATCATTAATGAATGTTGTATATAACACGATTAATTCGACTCAAGGTCGGGTGCTAATAGAGGTTGACCCCTATCCCTAAAGGAGTCGTATGAGGCAGAAGCTCCATGTACGATTTTGAAGCCAAGCCTTTCCAACAATGGGGCCTAGGGATCGATATGATAATTAGTTTAAGTAGGGTAGTCGGCCTACTATAGGCACCTATGGGGATTAGCACGATCCACAAAAGCATGGGACTCACCCTTTACTTAGGAATAAAGAGGGGAAATATAGCATGTCATAAGAGCGAAGCGAGTAAGGTATCCATCTACTGTGAGAGGGATGCCCTGCGAGCTGAGCTTCTAGAGATGAGGCCTTTGGCGAAGCCAAGTAAATTTTGGGCTACCAAACCCTATAACTGATGAGAAGGCCTTATGGAGTAAAGGAAAACGTGTACGTTGTCACACTCCCTACCTTGCAAAGGTCCTAGAGAGCAAGCCAGACGCAACATAGCATAGCAACAACCTGAGAGTGGATTCCCCACCAACAAGGGGATATGAGACGGCCATCTCAAGGCACATCACGACCTACAAGAAAGATAGTGAGATGAAGGAAGGTAACCCGAGTGGGAGTTGATAAGAGTTCATTAAGTCTAATATTTCTATCTTTCAAACTTAATATTTGTTCGTAGAAATTAAGATTATTTACCTTTTAATGTATTTTATTATTATTATTGAAGGTTTGGAGTAAATGGAATAAATAGGGTCGAAATTCTAGTAAAACTACGCTAAAAATATCAAATTACTACAGTACCATAATAGTGATTTGATACAATATCTAGCGCTGCGGCGCCCAAAACAGTAACGCATGAACAATATTTTGCTACATTACTCGTGAACAGTAATTCTACTTTGACTTGTAATTGATGTTTAACCCTAATTTGATGATATAAACCTATAAATAAAAAACCAAAAACCTTAATCAAAGAAGGGAGAAAAAAAAAAAGAGGCAAAAACTTAGATAAAGAATTCACAACACAAAATCAAATATCAAAGCCAAAGATTGAAGAACCAAGATCAAGATTCAAGCTTCAAGTCAAGAAAATGTAGAAGCACATCAATGAGTCACTTTGAGTAGTTTTTCTACTCTTTCTTTATCATTATGTTCTTGTTCTTGTTGATCTTTATGCATTGGTTAGATAATTTTAGTTTTGTGATGGGCTAAATTATTCATCTAGGGTTAAACTATGTGAACCTAAAATGAATTTAGATTGTGTTGATTTTTAGTTTATGAAGTTGATACATTTAATTGATTCATTCTATCTTGTGTTTTAATGCTTTCATTATACCTTATCAATATTTTGAATGATTGAGGAACCATGATGAACTCGACAAAGGGATTCATGTGTTTAGCTTAGGATAGTTTGATGCATAATCATAAGGTAACAACTATGAGTTCCATCCAGAACAGACATATACCTAGGTGGCATGTATAGTATAATTTAGACTTGATCTTAATGAATTACATTCTGATTTGATTACCATGGACATATAGGTGATTATAGAATGCGTAATATAGTTCCTTGACCATCGAAAAAGGCTTGTGATGAGATTAGTGTCTAAGCTGACAACTGATATTAAGAGATTAACTAAGAGGTTAATACATCCAATGAAATACTAAAGGACGAGTCAAAACCCTAAACTATCTTTATTTTTTAATTTTACCCTTTATTTTTGTTTAGTTTAATTGATATGGTTAAATTTATTAATTAAATTGCAAATTGTAATTTTCTGAATAAAAGTTAAGTATGTACAATTTTAATACTTAATTTATAGAATTAGATTACATAGTCCATGTAGGATCGATATTTGGACTTTAAATCCTATATTACTTGATATGATAGCATACGCTTAGCTACTATAGCTTCAATCAAGAGTCAAAGGATCCAGAGTTCTTGCAGCCCCACGGACTTAATATTCATCATTTTTTAAAGCGGCAAGAAGGGATCTCTATTTGGAACGTAAAAAAATGAAGCATATTTGACTCGGTACAACTTAATGATACATTCAATACCAAGGATCTGTGTCTAAAATACATTGCTGGATCTTTACTTTAGAAAGTTATACAAGCAATAATTGGGTTTGGGGAAAGAATAAGAAAAGTGATTTCACTATATTTCTTATTCCTTCCATTCTGTTTTGTTGAGTACAATCCTTCTTATAAATAGTAGACTTGTTTTTGCCATGGGGAGAGTTGATTTTGGAGAGGAAATTAGGAAGTTACATTTAATTCCAAACATATCTTCTTGTATTATCTCATTATGTCTTTTTAAACTTTTAGCTAAGGCTAAGAGTGAAACACTTATGGAGCTGTAATTTTGTCACTTTGATCCTACTTTTGTGCTTCAAATGTTTATATTTGTTTTCAAATTATTTGATTTATCATTTATAGAAGTTATTTTGGTTTGTTGGGATCCATGATTTTTTATAGACTAAGGGCACAAGAAATGCTTGGAAAGATCTTCTACATATCAACAACATATTTTTTACTAATGATGTTTTCTATCAATTGAAATCATTTCTCAATTGAGTAAAAGGATCAGAGGAACTCTACTACAACCTAAGTAAGTATGGATCTCTAATGCCTTAGTGTTCTTTTAAATTGATTTCTTAATTTACACTTGGTAATCTTTTCTTCTAAAATCAACCAATATTCTCCATCTTTGGGTACAATACTTCACTACTCTTGAACATTGACAAACAACCTTTGCTTTTGGTGATCACTCCTTATAGATATGACACTTGGACTCATGAGTAAATACTATAATTAAGACAACCTACACTTGAGTAATACAATATTGAGTTGTAGCAAGTTTTTAGCGCCGTTGCCGAAAAGTGAAATTAACTAAGATAATTGGTTTTTTTTTCTCTTTTTCCTCATGGAAGGCTAAGCCTCCTATCTTATTTTATTTTAATATTTCTTCATTTTATTATATTCTATTACTTAAACTTCCTCACCCAGAAAGTGAGCATTCTTTTATTTTGTCTAATTTGAAATTTTCATAAAAAAAAACCTCTTAAAATGCATATTTTGCAATTGTTAATCAATTAAATATAAGAGGTGGGAAATTATTCAATTTTGTCCCTTTTGTTTCTTGAACTACCATCTTAGTCCTTGTTTCCAAAATACTTATGTTAGTTTCTGACATAAAATAATTTGTAGACTTTAACTCACTTTTGAGGACAATCAAGTAAAACTTGATTCTTACGTAAAAAATTAATAAATGTCAGTTAAAAAAAAATTATTTGTTTAATTTTTATTAAAAAATAATGAAAAGAGAAATAAATAAATATATTAATTTACTAATTAAATGAAAAATAAAATTGTTAAAAATATTTATCTTCTTCTCCATCATTTTCTCTCATTCTTTTGCACTCTTTATCTCATCAAACAACAAGAATTCACAATATTCCTCCGTTTCTCTCCAACTCCGTTGAGCAAATTGTTGCTAAGGTACAAAAATTGTTCAAAATTTATTTAAGAAAAACTGACCAGTCCAATTTGGTTCTAGATTGGTTTTCCTTAAATAAAAACCAAACTGACAAAATCAGTTTTTTGATAAACTTATACTTACTTGCCACTTGGCATTCATGCATTGGATAATTGAAAATATTAACATACACTTAACCACACACAATCCTTCTTAAATTTTAAAAATAAAAATCCTAATTTCTAAAATTGAAAAAACCGAACCGAAAAAAATCGGTTCAATTTTTCCCCCATAAAAAAACTGGTTCGATTTTGCTTCTTCACAAAATCGAACCGGACCAGTTTGGTTCGGTTTAGTTTTCAAGAAAATTGGACCGAATCAAACCATGCCAAGCTTTACTTCTAACCAATCTTCCTCAGCCATATTCACTGTCAACCCGCCACCAAGAACATTAAATTGAAACATTATATCCACACTTTTCTTCATTTGATTCATGAAAAACCATGATCTTTTAATGTTCAAAACCACCGCCATAAAGTTTTCCGTCCTCTATTCTAGAGATCCAGCCTTGCTACAACCACATAAAATGGCTACCACCATAATTCAATGCTATCCTTGTTTTTTAACCTTTTGTTTCTCTTATTATCAAAATAGATTTTTTTTTTTATTTTGAAATTTTTTTGGTTAATTTTGAATATAAATTATGGGATTAAATTTTGATGGTTTGAGTAATTCTATGAATTAATTATTTTATTTATTTAAGGGATATTATCATGAATATACTCGAGGTAAGGCTTAATATTAGTAATATCCACTAGTTTACGAAAATACAGTAATGCCTAGCCGTTAAAAAATATTTTGTGGGAGTTAACCGAATTTGTGTTAGATTGCGTGAAAAGTCTATATTGCCCTTTTAAACATGAAAGAACAATTAAATAATTACTTTACCACTACACAACAAACGAGAAACACCATTAATTCATTAAAAAAAATTGAATTTTCAATCATAAATTAATAATATCGCTTTTTAATTTTTATTTTTTAAAATTAATAATATAATAATTACAAAAAAAATTAAAAAAAAAAAAGCTCCAACAAAACTTTGCCATCTGATTATATTCATCATCTTTAATCTTCCTCATTTGAATTAAATCCGAACAAAATTATTCAACTTCTTTATCCAACAAAACCCTCCAAGTCAATTCATATATTAATAATTTTAAATTTCAAAAAAGAAAAGAAATAAATTGCTTTCAAATATATGTGCAAATGCTGGGCGTTGGAAAGATGTGGCCAAGCTTAGATCATTGATAAAACATACTAGGATTAAGAAGAGGGCCAATTGCAGTTGGTTATAAGGAAAGAAAGGCACTTCAAACTTCTTTATGGTGACCGAACTCATCCATAATCTAAACAAATATATGAAATCCTTACAAACTTGATCCGATGCATCAAACTTATAGGGTATGTTCCAGATATAACCTTTGCACTCCATGATGTGGATGATGAAGAGAAAGGTGATCTTCTTTCTAAACATAGCGAGAAGTTGGGGCTAAACAAATAAATACTATTGCTATATTTATTTTTGAAAAGCAAAATCTATAACCATGTTTCTCTCTATTATCATCACTTCGATCAAAACTTGGTCGTCCTCTACCCACTCTTATATATGGAAATATTCCAGTGTGCATGGATCTGTAGTTTCACCCATAAATTCAAACCTTTCATCCCATAGACTAAACTTGGCTTGCTCCCTAAAATGAACCATCTCATCTTTTCGGTCACCAATTCATGGAATTATGAGGTGGAGAACCATGAAAGCTAGCAATAAGATAATGATGAGGAAGAAGAAACGATGGTGAGATAAAAGAAAGAATAAAAAATTAAAGAATTTTTAAAAAATTAAACTAAAAACAACAGTTTGTTCAAGAGGAAAAGAGAAAGAAAAATAAAAATAAATTTTTTTTTAGGGTTTTTAAGGGGTGTTTAGATATAGAGATAAGAGTATTTAAACACGAGATAATAGGTGTTTGGTGATGAGTGTGATTTAGTCATATGTTTTGGCCCCATTTTAACTTAAAAACTTGTCCATTCTCAAGTAATTTCATGCTATTTATGTGTTTAAGTGTTAATTTTACAGGATAAATCATGAAATGGATGAAGCTGAAGAAACTAGAAAGAAAACATAAAAAATTAAAAGTGAAGATTTAGAAAGGGGAGTGAAGAAAAGTGATGAATGCCCCTGCGTTCTCCTTTCCAAAGCGCCAGAGTTTATAAAAATGGATGGATGCCCTAGCATTCTAGTTCATGATGCGCTAGTGTTCATACAGGAGATCAACATTGTGGCATGAATAGTGTGAACTCTGTAGCAAAATCAAGGGCAGGCAACGTCTCCACGTTTCATCATAATCACAACCATTTTGAGAACACCGTAGCATTGGAGACATTGAACACCACGGTGTTAATACGATAAATTTGAACAATGCCTCAGCATTTTAAGGAAAATGCTATGTCGTTACGGTTATCCATAGTACTATAAAAGCTCATTTTTTGGAAGACTCCAAGAGTTTAGACGTTTTAACTTCATTCTTCCTTCAAAGTAGGTCGTCTTAAGCCAAAAATCCATCCTTTTAGTGCAAACACAAAGTAAATAACACTTTGAATAATTTGGGGAGAAGAACAACATAATCAAAGAGTTGATGACTGTAAAAAGGATCATTCAACCAAAACCAAGAGTCACTTTGAATTTTCATCATCTTTCTTCTATGTGGTATGGAACTAATTGTGTTATGATTTTTATTGTATTACGTTATCTCTCTTTCATTATGTTGAATTAAATCTATTGTCTAGGATTGTATTTTTGAACCCAAGTATGTGATTGTGCATATTTTTGTCTTTGAATGTTATTAACATAGTTTTTATTTAAGTTGTCTAATCTTAATGCTTTCAATTACTTAGTCAGTTATCAAATGATTTTTGGTTCATTGAGATAAACTTGGAAAATGCATCTTAATGAATAGCCTCGGACAAATTAATGCACGATTGCAATGTTGTAGTCTTAAGTTTCGAATTAGGATAGGAATATACTTAATTGGCATACATGGTTAAAATAACTTGTGCTTAATGAATCTTAGCTTAATCACATTACCATAGAAATATAGGTAGTAAATAAGCTAGGGTATAATCATTTGACTATTGGAAGAGGCTTGTGATGAGTATTATGTTGTAACCAATAATTACTAAGGTATTAACATTCAGGTACATATTGTTGGTAGAACATATTTGAGGGATAACTATAATCCTATATTTACTCATTTATTGATTTTATAGTGTTTTTACTTGCATATATAAGGTTGATAAATTTAATGATAATATTAGTTTTTAAATTGCAATTTTAATAGTCAAGTTATCTGATTACAAGTAAGAGAATCAATTTTGGTACTTGGTTTAGGAGAACATATAAAGTCCTTATGGGATCAATACCCTTTATCATTATATTACTCGTCAATAATAGAGTGCACTTGCGCTTAAAAAATCACATATAGCACATATTTGTTTGCGTTGTGACATATGGACACGAGGATAAGGGTGTTTGGATACAGGATAAGGGGTGTTTGGATAATACAATGTTAAAATGATGATACTATCCTTTTCTCAATTAATTTCCACATAATATTTCTAAACAATTGGGCATTACTGCCTATTTCGCAAACTAATAAGTATTACTAATATTAAGCCTCCCCTTGAGAACATTCATGATAATATTCATTTATTTAATTTTTAATTATTTTAAGAGAAAGCAGTGCATGTGTGAATTTAAGGGTTTTGGTCATTGTTGTTAAGTGGAGTTTAAAATAAAAAGAAAGGAAAGGAAAGGAAATATCCATCAGGGGAAAAAAAATAGGAAGAGAAAAAGGTGTAAGTTGTTGGGAGTTTATTTGTTGGGTTTGGTTTTGGAATGAATGACCATTTTTGGATAAAATTGGTTTGAGAAATATTATACTAATTAATATGGTAGATCCTTTTTCTTATATTTTTGGTGAATGCAAGTGTTTAATCTATTTATATTTCCGTTAACCAGAAAAACTAGTTCTCTAAATCAACAAGTTTTGAATTTGTTTATTTAAGGGAACGATGATGGGCCTTGCTGGATTAAGCTGCGTTGAGAGGTTTTTTATGGTAGTTACTCAGGTTTCTTCCTATAAGAATAAGAAAAAAAAATTATGATCCCGTTGGTAGTGATTCTGGTGATGACCATCTGATGTTTAAGTAGTGTATGAGATGGGAGATTACTGAAAGTGTTTTAATTCAAAAAAAAGTGATATTACTCGTTGTTGTTGTTTCAGCCCTTTCTTTATGGTTGTTTTTTATTAAGTACACTCCAAGATTCTTGGGTTGAGGATCAGACCGTTTCTTTCTAAATTATCGGTGTGGTCGAGGTGATTAAAGTCTGTAACTAAAGTCACTTCCCTTAAAGGTGGTATGTATTAAAAATAGTAGGTGGTTGCCTTATGATGCGTATATTGAATTTTTTCCCTTGATTATCGAGATTATTTCCTAAATTAAAGGGAACAATAGTCTTAGGTCTGGCTTCATACTGCTCGAGGTCTGAAGCCGTTTGGATCAACGTGGCAAGAATGACCCTGGATAGCACGCGGTACCTTAGGTCTTCAAATCTTATTTGTCTTAGGATTAATTAAGTTATGCCTTGATTGACCTAGATAATCTGGGACGGTTCACTTGTGCTGACCCCTTAGGGTGGTTTGAACCCTTGTTTTGGGCTAAAATAAAAAATGGGCCTCGGCCCGTGATTGTTCTGATTTCTAGAGGGAACAATTTATTTTAATTTATTTTTAATTAATGTAAAAAGTATTTTTATTATATTATTTTTAGTCAACTTTTAATATTTTTCTTAAATAAAAATAAATTGTCATAATAACATATTATTATTTTAAATTATCACATCAGGATAACTTAGTAAAAATAACTTATTCCTAAATGTTTAAATTATTGTGCTTAAGCTGAAGCAAAATAGTTAAACGGTGCATAAGATAAATTGAATAAAGACTTCGGTTTTTTTTCTTTTACATAGTTAAAGTAAGATTTATTAAATATATTTGTTTATTGTGCGTTTAAATTAATTTACATAAATTAAGACTTTATTTTTTTATTTCTTTTACATTGTTAAAGTAAGATTTATTAAATATTTTGATTATTACGCTTCTAAAATTCAGTCGAAGTAAAATGGTTGCAATAGGTACCTAAGATAATTGAATAAAGATTTTTTTAATTTTATTTTATTTATATAGAGAAGAAAGAATTTAAACTCGAAAACTCTAATTTATTAAGATATAAAATACGTCATAAATCCTCTATCACCAATTGCAATTAGGTCTTCATTACATAAATATATATAATATGGAAGAAAAAAAAAAGAGTAAGTATTTAATAGATTACTCCTAAATAAGAAAATATATAATATATTAATTGGGGCTTCCAAATTAAATAATGCAATGATGGAGTTGTAAATTTATTATTATCTCAATTTTTTATCTTATTAAAAAAATGCAATTAGAAAGAATTAATTATTAAATAATGCAAAGATCATTCATGAATGTGCTAACTAATAATTTAATGATTTTTTTAAAAATGAAAGAGGAATTATATTAAAAAAATTATTTATATTTGTAAACAATAAACTGTACTCAAAACATTATAAGGTGTTTTGAAAAATAAGTGGGGTATATTGAGAAATACAATTTATTTTAGAAGATTTAATGCTTGACAATAAAAAATGAGGGTTTATGAGATTACAGAAGATATTTCTTCCCCCATATTTTGTATAATCACGCCTTATCTTTCAAATTTTTTTAAAGTTACAATTTAACCCTTGAATGAAATGACTAAAAAATTGATAAAATCAGAGCCATGATTTTTATAAGCTTTCTCCGCTACAAGTGTGTCTATCATATATGAATGATAGCATTCGTTTTCTTCTCGTGGTTGCTTGTCAATATAAAAAATGCTCACCTCAAGAGCCATATTCTCAAAACATAATTTCATTAAACCATTTCTTGGTTCCGTTGCTGGAAATTAGCTTTCTTCGGTACAAGTGTGTCTATCATATATGAATAATAACATTCGTCTTCTTCTCGTGGTTGCTTGTCAATATGAAAAATTTTCACTTCAAGAGTCATATTCCCAAAAGATAATTTTATTAAATTATTTCTACAATTAATAAGAGCGTTAACAGTGGCAAGAAAAGGTCTCTCCAAAATAAGAGAGATTTTTGACTCCATGTTAACAATAAAATGAGTATCTAAAACAAGAAAATTAACAGGGAAGTAAAATTTATCAATTTGTAACAAAACATCTTCTACTATTCCTTATGGTTTCTTGATTGATTGGTCAGCTAATTATAGGACTACAGATGTAGGTTTAATCTCACCAAGTCCCAATTGCAAGTAAATAGAATAAGGCATTAAATTTACACTTGCTCCTAGGTCCAACAAAACTTGACCATACTCATGTGTCTTAATTTGGCAGGAGATTGTGGGGCATCCTAGGTCTTTATATTTGAGTAGTGTCTTTTGTTCAATTACTGCACTTACCTGTTCTGTCAAAAATACAAATTTCTTTACATGGTAATTTTTTTTATAGTGCATAGATCCTTAATGACTTTGGCATAAGTTGGAACCTGCTTAATCAAATGTAACAAAGGAAGATTAATCTTAACTTATTTCAAATGTTCTAAAATCTCACCTTGAATTTCTAAAATTTTCCCAACCTGTCGAAGAGCTTGAGGAAAAGGTACTGGGATTGAAAACTTATTTTTGGGCTCTTTTTTCACTGTGGCCTCTTTTTCAATGGGGTGTCTTTACTACTTATCGATGTGTTAGTTGAAGAAATAGGCTCACTCACAATCTTACCACTTCGAGTAGTAATGGCATTGACTTCTTTAAAATTTTGTGCATCAAAAGTAGAAGCTTGTGCCATGAATTGTCATTTTAGATTAGATTGAGGTTGAGATGGAAACTTACCTCGCTCTTGTACAATTAATAATAATAATACAATAATTTATATTAATTTAAAGAATATTTATATTATAAAATTCTTATTCTTTTTTTGGGTATGCACATTTTACTCTTTCTTGAATCAAAATATATTTTTTGATATATTTGATATTTTAAACAAAAAAGAGAAAAGATATATAGTAAAAAAATAATTTTATTAAAAAAATAAACTTTATATTAATTTGGAAGACTATGTTTTAATTGGAAGATGTTGCTTCGTAAAAAAAAAAAGCCAATGATGATGTAAAAGTGTGCAAACAAAAAAGAATCTAAGTTTTCAAGGAAATTTTTTTATAAATGTTAAAAAGTAAGGGCATTTTAGGAGCAATTGGGGTTCATTTTAATTTTTTTGATAAGCTATATTAATAAGTGGAGTGTTATTACAGTAATAGAAATATCACTATCTCAAAATTAAAAGGGGTAAATAAATAATTAAATATTTTAAAAACATTAGGGTTTATTTATAGAATATTAAATTTTTTATAGTAAATCAATAAATAGAGTGTTGTTATGCAAAATGTGGGGTGAAAATGCGATTGCAGTATAATACAATTCAAGCTTATTCATAAGGCCAAATCAAAAGTTTTAATCTATAATAGCAAAATATTTGGAGGTGGGGTTATAAGAAAAGAAAAATGCCCCAAAGCCCCCAACAACTTCATTAATATTAACAAACAAACTTTAAAATAAAGCAAAAAGGAAAAAAAATTGATGTATCTAAAATAAAATAAACACTAAGATCAAATGTCTAAAAAATATTATAATCTAAAATTCAAGTTAAAATTAGGTAAGTTTCTCATGATTTATTTATCTGATTTTAAAGTTCATAATTTATTATTTTCTCATTGGTCTTTATTAGTATTTGTTTGAATGATATATGAAAAAAAAATATCGTTTATGTATTAATGTAGTCTATGAAGTTTGATTGAGTTCCAATTCTGGAAGTTTTGTTGTTGAACGAAATAAAAAAAAAAATTAGTTTCTGCAAGTGGATGCTAGATGGTGTTTGAAAATTTTATCAAGCACATGAAATTTTAACAATGCATGCCGTGTAAAATGCTCGATGGTATTCGATAAAAAATATTTCGAGCACCATGGAGCTTTTGTGGTGCTCAACAAATTTTGTCAAGCACTACTTACACACATGAAAATGATTCTTTTTTCTTTGAGTTCTTTTAATCATTCTAAAAAATTTAAATATCATGAAATAAATATTAACTTCTTACAATTAATCAACTAAATATATATTTATTTTATTTTAGTAATATGAAATAATTGCTGCTTATACTTTACTTCGAAAGAAAATTGGAGAGTTCATTTGAAGGTATTGAAGATTTCAAAGGGGGAGAGAGTTTTGGTACTATAGTTCTATTAGATATTATTTATGAACAACTTTATAATAAGGCATGTTATGTTCTTGGTATTAATTCAATTGAGTATTCTATGGAGATGAAAATATTTGTAATGTCGACAATTATTTGTGTAAAACTAATATGCATAAGAAACAACAGAGGCATGAAAATTTTATTGGGTGTGAATAGAGATCATATGATAAGAGCTTATACTCCTCTATGCATTACAATAGATCGATAAGTTCCTACATATTGTCTGACAATGGCGTAAGAAACTATTTTTTCGACTATGCCATCATTTAAATAACATTACTCTCCGCTAAATTATAATAAAAACCCATGTTGTAACCAATATAAAAGTAAAGAAAATGTTGATGATCTTTACAAAATCGAAGAAGAGAATGATGAAGGTGACCATGATGCTAATAACGATTTGGAGAATGGGCTACATGATATAATAGAGAGGAAAGACAATGTCAATCATTTGCATAGATGACAAGGTTAGAGATACTTTCATCCAAGTGTCACATCCTTGGCAGTATCATAACAAAAATTCTCTTGAGATTTTACCTCTAATTCCACCATCAGATTCTGCGCCTTTTTTTTACATTACCAAAAACTAGATTTTAAAAAAATTTCATTAGAAATTATATAATTTTAAAGAAGACTTATACCTTCAATTAAGAATGCTTGCATTTTAAAGGAATTGATGATTTTAAGGTGTCGAGATCGATAAAGGATTATTTTGAGGCAATATACACTAATAGTGATGCAAATTACACATCTGTACAATGACAATAAATAAGTGAATGCACTTTGTAATTAAAAGATTTGACCCAACTCATACTTGTTCTTTAAATCAATTAGAGTATAACAAGAAAGTAGTTGAGTTATTACATAACATATCAAAAAATAACTTCTAACACACTAAGAGAAATTACAAGATGAAAGATATTCAAACTCATATCCATCATGAATTTGGTGTATTCATATTATACCCATAATATGGCACGTTAAGTAAGTTATATCCATCATGAATTTGGTGTATTCATATCATACCCATAATTATGGCAAGTTAAGTAAGTTGCATTTATGTTGTTGGCGGGAACTCCCACGGATTCTTTTTTAATTACTTTTGTCATATTGCTAAATATTTAAGAGTAAGAATCCTAATATAATGACTTGTTCCATAATAGTAAAACACTAATTTAACAACATCCTCGTTTATAATATGATTAAAATTTAATTATGTGAATGGATAATCCAACCAATGCATGTTCTTGTTAACTTTTCTGTTAAAATATTTATCTTTTAGCTATAATTGTAACTTTTTTCTTAACATAATTTCATTTGGGACTATTCTAAAATTCAAACCCATCACCGGGTAAAATATGTGCAAGAGAAGTGAATTTACTTTTTGGATACTAAAAATCACATTTCATAAGGGAGCTCTTTAAGATGCATCTTTTGGATAAGAATATTGTGTACTAATTAGATACTAAAAATTTAGGGTTGCATATTTAAGAATTTACCCATACAAATTTCTCTATTCATTATCTTTGATTTTTAATTAGTTATTTCTCTATTCATTATCATTTGATTTTTAATTAGTTTCTCCTTGATTTTCCTATACAAATTTCTTTATTCATTATCGTTTGATTTTTAATTAGTTCCTCTCTTATTTTATACTTGTCATGGGAGGCCGTAATGTATATAACTAAAACAAAAGTTAAATTGATACTCAAAATTTAAAATTTTAATTTAATAATTAGATGAGATAAATAAAAAATACATAACAAAAAAGGATAAGAAAAAATTTAAAAATTGGCTCGTTAAACGGTTAGAGGAGGTTGACAAAATCTATTAAGAGCCCTTATTGTGCACACAGGTGAGCGCTAAATAGCACCCACACGCCTATACATGGACCCACAAGGAACTCTTAAGCTCTTCTCCCTATTTTTTCTAACACTTTTTCACATTGTCATTTTGCTATCTCAAACACATCATAAATTTATTCAAATAATAAAAAAATATTAATGTATTATAACTTTCTGTTAAGTGAGAAAAATATATATACACAAAATTGTGTATTATAACTCATGTTTTTTTTAAGTATTTTGGCCAACAACAGTTGTATTTCGCCAAGATCAAATTATGCTCTTAAAACTCATCAACTTTAAAAGATTATTGTTATTTTTTGTGATTTGAATTTATCAAATTTCAATTTATGATGAATTTTTAATTGATTAAAAAATGCGTCGAGAGAGGATTTAAAGAGAGAGTTGAATGTAATTAATAAATTTTTTGAGGGCTATCAACCTTTTTGTCCTCACAACTTTTTTTCTTTTACTAAAGTATTAATCAGTAGGACTCTGAACTAAAATAATTGAAACCCATATTTTTGGCTTTCATAAATTAAAACCCTCAGACGAAGGACCGGAGATGCTGTCCATTTTAGCATGTGACAAGATCACGAGCGGGCAACATTTTATATGGTTAATCAGGGTAAGAACAAGGCTCAAAACAAAAACTAGTATGCTTGAATCCAGTAGTAAATCCAATGGGCTACTAGGCCCAATTTCCAACTTTCTAAAGGTTAAAAATGTTCTTTATAAAAAATGTCCTTTATTTTCAAGCACATTCTCTCTCTCTCTCTTTAAAAAATAATACTTAAATTAAACAACAGAAACTCGAGGATAGGAATTCTCTACAAGCATTTGCCCAATGGAAAATGGAATAGATTCTATTAAGAAATAATTCTAAAATTATTCTAGAATAATTTTAGAATAATTTTTTTATACTCTTTTATTATATATACATGTTATTAATGTAAATTATTTATTTTCTTATGTATGTTATCTTCTTATTTTGTAATAAGGTTACAGTTTATATAAAGACTCTATTGTACAATTTATATTTACAGTAAAATATATTATCTTTACATTTCTCACATAGTATCAGAGTTTTGATTTTTTCACTGTCATTTTGTTTAGTTAGAGATTTGTCGAAAAACTTTTCAAAATCTGACGAAATCCACTAGAGTTTTTCGAAAAGTCGTCAAAAAATTTTGAAATCTTACTGTCTTAGCCACCGCCCATCTCAGATTACTCAAAATTCTCCCGCTGTTTCAACGTTATCGATGATGCGCCAATCCGAGGTTGAAAATCGCCGGACGCGCCGCCAGAATAACACTGCTGTCGCCTACTGTCACTTTAGATCCCGGCCGTTCTACGGCGATGTGACCGACACCACCTACACCAAAATAATCCTCAGTCACCGGCTGTTTCAACGCCGTCAACGATGCGCCAATCCGAGGTCTGAAACGGCCGGACGCGCCGCCAGAACACCACCGCCGCCGGTCACTTTCACTTCAAATTTCGGCCGTTCTACGGCGACGTGACCGACACCGCCCAGATCGAAAGAATCCCCATTCACCGGCCGTTCAAACGATACTGAGTTTACGTCAATCGAAGGTCGGAGTAAGCCGAACGTGCCACCTGAAGTTCACTGTTTTCTGTTAGGGGTCTGTTTGTAAATATTTTAGTATTTTAAGGTCAGATCATAATTTTCTATTCCTTTGGGGCATTTTTGAAATTTTTAATAGTTTCGAGGCTATTTTGTAATTATAATAATTTTTAGGGGTCATTTTAAAATTTTTGAAAAGTTTAGAGGCTATTTTGAAATTATTTTATTTTATAAGGGTCAATTTGTAATTATTCAAATTTGAGGGGTTAATTTATTTTTATTAAATTTTAGGGATTAACTTGTAATTAATATAAGTTTAGGGACTAAATTATCATTAATTATAAAAAAAAAGGTAAAAGGAATAAGGGTTTTGGAATTTATGGATAAGTGTGGTACTTCTCAGTGTTATTCTACTGATTCTGCTCTATCTAAGCCATGCCACATATCTGGGCCATTTCAAGGTGCTGCTTTTACAGGACTTATTATTACTCCTGCACAGAATCATATGAATTGTTCCTCTAATAACCTTGAATCTTTACTCCATCTACTCCTTTTAATTTTGGTAAACCCTTAATTTATGTTTCTTCTAATTTTTCAAGTAAATCTTCTTGGTACTTTGATTATAAATGTTGTAATCACATGACTTTTGATTCTACAATTTTCTCCTCTAAAACTCTTAATTCATATTTATCATCTATTCAAACTGTTAATAGTTCTCTCATGAAAGTTAATTATGTTGGTCAAGTGTCTTGTCATAATCTCTCTGTATCTGACACTTTTTTATTCCTAACCTTACATTAAACCTTTTGTCTGTTGGTCAATTATGAGAACTTGGTCTAAATGTCTTGTTTACTGCTTCTGGTTGTTGTGTGTAGGATCCAAAGATCGGTCGAACGCTTGGGACAGGCCGCAAAGTTGGACGTTTGTATGAACTTATTTTTTTAGATCTATCATTTGTCTGCAGCATCTACCTTTTCAGTGCCTTCATTACATCTTTGGCACTCTCGTTTGGGTCATGCATCAGTCAATTGCATCCGATCTTTAGTATCCAGTGGTCATTTAGGTATTGTTTTCGATAATAAAGATAATTGTCTTACATGTCCTTTAGCTAAACAACCAGCCTTACCTTTTGATAATAATACTACTGTCTCTCATGCTCCATTTGATATTATACATTCTAATATATGGGGTCCTTCTCCAAATCCCACAATGGGAGGATCCAAATATTTTGTGATCTTCGTTGATGACTATTCTCGGTATACTTGGTTGTTTCCTTATAAAACAACGATCCGAATTTACTAAAATTTACCGAGATTTTGCTCAGATGGTTAAAACTCAGTTCTCATGTCCTATTAAGGTTTTTCGCACTGATAATGCTATGGAGTATAGAGATTCTGATTTTCTAAATCTTTTACAGGAACACGGTACTATATGTCAAAGGTCTTATCCTGGTACATTTCAGTAAAATGGGAGAGTTGAACGTAAACACAAACATATTTTAGATACTACTTATGCTCTTCTTATCTATTCCTCTTGTCCTGAACGTTTTTGGGGAGAAGCTACTTTAACCGTTGTCTTTACCATTAATCGTATTCCTTCTCTTGTTATAGAGAACAAGTCACCTTATGAGCGTTTTTATGGAACTCCACCTAATTACAAACTCCTCAAAGTATTTGGTTGTGTTTGTTTTGTCCTACTTCAAAAATATGAGCACACTAAACTCGAGCCACGTACTCGATTATGTTGTTTCTTGTGACACGGGATAGAACATAAAGGTTATAGGTGTTGGGATCTTATATCTAACATTCTTCGTGTTTCTCGTAATGTAGTCTTTCTCGAGTATACGATGTTTTCCTCTGTATCTAACTTTAAATTTGTGTCTCCTCCTAGGTCACAATTTTTTTTACAGATAATTCTGTTGATCTTTTTCTTGATACTTTACCTATAGATATTTCTTCTGAGTTTTATACAAGTGAATCTGCTGAAACGACGCCTGCTTCTGAGCCTCCTACCTCGTCTGAAAGATTTGCTCTCAACATTCCTGAGGCCTCCTCTACTCCCTCTCTTCATCGTTCATCTCGAGTAAAAGAACTTCATGTTAAACTTTGTGATTACCACTATTTCTCTACTACCCTTTCTTTATATGAGCCTCGATCATATTTTGAGGCTAATTCTAATTCTGTTTGGCAATAAGCAATGACAGAAGAATTGCAGGCCCTTGAAAAGTTGCATACTTAGGATTTTGTTACTCTTCCATCTAATAAAACTGCCATTTGATGCAAATAGGTGTACAAAATCAAGACCAAATCTAATGAATCTATTGAGCATTATAAAGCTCGTCTTATTGCCGAAGGCTTTACCCAAGAATATGGAATAGATTATGAAGAAACTTTTGCCCCAGTTGTTAGACTTACTTCTATTCGAAGTTTATTAGCTGTTGTTGCAGTTCGTAGTTGGACATTATTTCAGATGGATGTCAAAAATGCTTTCCTCAATGGTGATCTCACTAAAGAAGTGTATATGAAGCCTCCTCCCTGTTATCCACATCCTCCAGGCAAAGTCTGTAAACTTCGTCGTGCTCTATATAGTCTTAAACAAGCTTTTCGTGCATGGTTTGCAAAGTTTAGTGAGACTATTCTTCAACATGGTTTTCAATCTAGTCCTTATGACTCAGCTCTTTTTGTCCGTAAGACAGCACAAAGTTATGTTCTCCTTCTTATCTATGTTGATGATATGATTATCACGGGTGATGATCTTCTTGGTATTTCCACTCTCAAGAACTTTCTTCAGCAACACTTTGAGATGAAAGATCTTGACAACCTTAGTTATTTGCTTGGCCTTGAAGTACTATCCGACTCAACTGGGTATTATCTTTCTCGGGCTAAATATGCATCTGATCTGCTTGCTAAAACTGGGTTGACAGACAGTAAGACTGTCTCCACTCTTCTAGAGCCTAAGGCCAAACTCTTATCCTGTAATGGTACTATTCTCAGTGATGCTACCCTATATTGTCAATTAGTTGGTAGTTTGGTTTACCTTATAGTTACTCGCCTAGACATTGCTCATACTGTTCATATTGTTAGTCAGTTTATTGCCGCCCCTCGTACCTCTCATTATGCAACAGTTATTCATATCCTATGTTATCTCAAAGGTACTCTTTTTCACGGTCTCTATTTTTCGAATCACTCTCCTCTTGTGTTACGAGCTTATACTGATGTGGATTGGGCTGGTGATCCTACGGATCGACGATCAACTATTGGATTTTGTCTTTTCTTGGGTGATTCTCTTTTTTCATAGAAAAGTAAGAAACAGACAGCTACTGTTCGCTCGAGTACTGAAGCTGAATATTGTGCTTTTGCAGATACTACCCAAGAAATTGTCTAGCTCCGCTGGCTTCTTAAAGTTATGGGTATTTCTCACACTGGAGCTACACCTCTTTATTGTGACAATCAAAGTGCTATTCAAATTGCCCACAATGATGTATTTCGTGAGTGGACTAAACATATTGAAACAGATTGTCACTTTGTTCGGCAACACATTTCTCAAGGCACTATCATGCTCCACTCCATCTCATCTGAGGAGCAACCTACTGATATCTTGACCAAATCTCTACTTCTGCGCCATTTTCATGCTTTAGTTTTCAAACTCAAACTTGCTTCCACTACGCCATCTTAAGTTTGAGGGGGGGGGGGGGGGTATTAAGGAATAATTTTGGAATGATTCCAGAATAATTCCTTTATACTCTCCTACTATATATACATGTTATTAATGTAAATTATTATTTCCTTATGTATATTATCTTCCTATTTTGTAATAAAGTTACAGCCTATATAAAAATTTCATTGTACAGTTTATATTTACAATGAAATATATTTTCTTTACATTTCTCACAGATTCCATTCAAGTAGCATTATGAGAATAATTTAGAGCAAGCTTAGCTAATTCATGGACTACTTTATTGAACTCACAATAAGTGAACAACGCCTTTTAAGTGTTGAAACATACGAAAAAGTCTAGTAATGTCATAAACAACTAGCCCTAGATCCAAAGATGAATCCAAAGAAGAAAGAATAATATTAACCACAATTTAAGAGGCGGATTCAACTTTCACCTTTGAGAACTCTAATCTCTAAACTAAAGCACACCATGACGAATAGCGTAAGCTTTAGCAATGGGGACAGGAAGCATAAAAAGCAACCTTGCAATCCCAGAAATAAGGACAGAGCCGTTGGAGTTGTGGAAGCGAAGCCAGAATATGAGGAATTGGTCTTGTAATCCAAAGTAGCATAATTGTTCAACTTAACGTAGCTCGTAGCTATTGAGCTTGTTGATATTCCTTTAGAAAATCTTTGGCCCAGCACACCATAGAATTCGGATGAGGAGTGGGTTGATTGTGGCTTACCTGATTGCAAGCAAACCAAAATTGCCACATTACAATAATAAACAATTCCAACTCTGCACAACATATGCAATAAAGAAAAATGTCTATCATCGAAGTTTATAGCAGTAAGGAATATCCTGAAAATAGTTATTGCTACTTCACATCTTGGTAGGAAAATTACAAAGCATTAAAGCATGGATAGAGTTCTCTGCTCCTTGGCTACATAAAGGACACATAATCTCAACTGGGATGTTATAATTATTCAAGTTAGCTATTGAAGGGAGCCAGTCATAGGAAGCATTTCATGCAAAGTGTTTTGACTTTGGTAGGATAGACAACCTCTAAATTTTTTTCCACCAACAGTTAGGAGCTGAAACTTCAAAGCTGTTGACTTGGTTTTTCTAGTGATGTTTTAATTGCCATATTGATTGAAATGCCAAGTTAAGGATAGGGGTGGGCAAATTTCTCGTACCCGACCCGTCCTGACCTGATCCGTCCTAAAATTTTGGATCAAGACAGGAACGAAAATGGATTTGAGACCCGTTCGGGATAGGAAATTTTATCCCGAGCAGGCCGGGTTGGGTTTGGGAAATTCCCGAATGGGTTTGAAATACCTGATTCTATCGAAAATCCCCAAACGGGTTCGAAAATACCCGATTTGGTCAAGAATTCCCGACATTTGTTTTGTAAATAGCAGTTTTAAAATGACGCTGTTTCATGAGCCTTGAAACGATGTCGTTACGGCGTCGTTTTGGTGAAGGAAAAATGAAAATAAAATCGATTCTTCTCACTTCTTAGCTTATTCTTTTCTTAGTTTCTAATCGTTCCTCTTCTCTCTCTCAAAATCTCACCGACGCCAACATAGCCCCCTACCCACGCAAGACGGACGCCACCGAGCCAGTCGCAGTCTCCCCTACAGCCGTGTTCTTTTCTAAATTTTTGATTTCTCATTCCTATTCTCTCTCTCAAAATCTAGCCGACACAGCCCCCACCCACACAAGACGAACGCCACTAAGCCAGGGCGAAGTAGAACAAGACCCTTGAAATTTGTGAATTACTGGCTCCCCTTGTGTATCCCCTGCAAGCAAGTTTCAAGTAGGCAGGACATCAAGCAATCTTGATTTCAAGTTTCTTTTTTCTATTTATGGTTTTATGTATAATAGCTGAAACTCATTCAAATTTATGGTAGTTTAATGAGGAAATATTGATGCTGCATCTACTTGTTTATGGAACTTACATGGGGATGACTGTTGTAGTTAAATAATTACAGTTTATAGGTTGAAGTCAGGCTATCTTAATTCATGTTGTGTTGCTTTGTTCAGATCTTCTGCTGCATGATCCGCTTTACTTTAATTGCTTTTAGGACCCGGGAACTTGTTTGGGTTGTCAATTTAGTTAGTCAATTTATGTGATATTGTAGTGTTTCTGCATGTTTATATTTTGATTTTGATTTTTTGTGCCATGCCTAATATTTTTCACATGATTTTTTTGGCACCTCCCGTGAAGTTAATTGACTTACCTGGTGTGGATTAGCGAATTATGGACAAATCAATGGTGAGTGTTTGTCAATGGTTCTAGACCCTGTTCTGCTTTAAATATTCCCGTGGTTCAACGTTTATTCTTGTTTAGATTTTTTGTATGTATTTTGAGTGAGGGAAACATGTGGCCAGTTGTGTGTGCTACTGTTTTTTATTGATATTTTGCTGCTATTTTGGAGCTGTATTGCTACTATTTTTTGTTGTTGTTTTGCTACTGTTTTTTTGCTGTTTTAGGATTATTTTTGCCACAATTTTTGTTATTTTTTTTATTGATGCTTTGCTGCTATTTTGGAGCTGTATTGCTACAATTTTTGTTGTTTTGTTATTATTTTTCTGCTATTTTAGGATTATTTTCTACAATTTTTGTTGCTTTTTTATTGATGCTTTGCTACTGTTTTGGGCTGTATAGCTACGTAATTTCTATTACATCATGATACCCTTTTTAATGATGATTTTTTTATCAAGGCTTTATTTGTAGATTATGGATTTAGATTTAAGTTCAGCTGGTAATAATTTTGTGGACTTACATTTTCAATCAAATTCTGATGATGATCATAAGAGGGATACGGGTAAGGAAGAAAAAACTTCCTTTCTGTCATGCTCTAAAGAAAAAAAAAAGAGAAAGCTTGTGCCACAAGCATCGGCACAAAGATTGAAAGCATGGTTGCACTTAAAAAAAAGTAAAATGTTAACAGACAAAGCAAAGTGTAATCATTGTGGTAAGTTGATTAGTTGTCATTTAGTGCTTCATGGAATCAGTGATATGTCAAAACACTTAAAGAGATGTGTCGAGTTTAACAAAAAAGGTGATTGATGATCAACAACTAGTTTTTGGTAAAGAACCTACCAGAGAAGAAGGAGATGGTAGTAATGCTGTATCCAGAGGATGGAGTCAAGCTAAATGTTGAGAAGCTCTTGTTAAAATGGTAGTGATGGATGAGCTACCTTTTAGTTTTGTGAAGATTGTCAAATTTCCATATTATAACAGCGTGGCAGTTTTTAGATTTGATGTTCTATCTTGTATAACCATAATAAGAGATGCAGTTGAGTTGTTTGGTTTAGAGAAAGGCTTATTGAAGAGTTTAATTAGTGGGCAACGAGTGAGCTTGACCACTGACATTTGGACTTTCATTCATAATAATAGTAATATGGTTGTCACAGCTCACTTTATAGATAGTCATTGGCATTTGTATAGGAAGATTTTGAGCTTTGCCCCCATTTTAAATCATAAAGGAGATATAATCGAGAAGCAGTTAGAGGATTATTTGTTAGATTGAAATATTGATAAAGTATTTTGTGTAACAATTGATAATGCAAGTGCTAATGATGTTGCCTTATCTCACTTGAAGAAGAGATTGAAAAGTCGGAGAGAAGATTCTTTGGTTTTGAATGGGGAATACATGTATGTGCACTATTGTGCCCACATTTTAAACTTGATTGTAACAGATGAGTTGAAGGATTTAAATGAGAGCGTGATTTCTATACGAAACACAATAAAATATGTTAGATCTTCTGGATTGCGCTTGTAAGCCTTTAAGTATTATGTGAAAAGTGAGAAGATTGAGTATAAGGGAAGCGTAGTGTTAAATGTGCCAACTAGGTAGAATTCGACCTACTTAATGTTGACGACTGCATTGAAATTTCAAAAGGCTTTTCATTTGATGGCAGACGATGATCATTTATATGGAAGTTATTTTTTAGAGGAGGAAAATGGAAAGAGAAGACAAGGGCCACTAGTTAGTTCAAATTGGGAGAATGCTAAGCATTTTATGTTATTTTTGCAATCTTTCTATGAAGCAACATTAAAATTCAATACTTCATTAAGTGTTACCTCTACAGACTGTTTCAATGAGATTTACATGATACATTCATACTTAACAAAAATGAGTTAAAGTAATGACTTTTTCTTTAGGAGACATGGCAAACAAGATAAGGTTAAAATTTGATAAATATTGAGAATCTAGTGAGAAGATTAATAAGATTTTGATAATAGGTACTTTACTTGATCCACGGCGTAAGATGCAGTTCGCTGGATTTTGTTTTGCGAAACTCTTTGGTAATGACAGTGCAAGAATTGAAGAAATGAAATATCTCAATAAAGAGTTATTATTTAGGCTTTATAAAGCCTATAGTTCATTGCATGGCAAATCACAGTGTGGTGCATCTATTGCTAGTGGTACTGCTATTGGTGGTGAGAGTAGTAGTACTAGTAGCATGCTTGTTTCACAGTCACAAGTACCTGGTAGCACCTCGACCTCATTAATTGTAGATGTTATGCGGCGCGATGACCCTTGGAGTGAATACATTGGGCTTGCAGAGGACGATAATGATTTGGAAGAAATGCATGAGGTGGAAAAATACTTCATAGATAAACTTGAGAATCCTGGCAACCCACGTTTTGATATTTTACAATGGTGGAGGTTGAATGTCGAGAGATATTTGATTTTGTCACGTATAGCTAGAGATGTATTTGTTGTACTTGTATCTACTGTGGCCTCTGAGTCAGCTTTCAGTACCAGATGTCGTATTCTTGATTCATTTTGGAGTTCGCTAACTCTGAAAGTAGTTGAGAGCTTGATATATGGACAAAATTGGATACGATCTTCGCTTTTGGTAGATAAAGTGAAGCGAGAAGAAGGATTGCTTGCAGATATTGAATATTATGACTAACTAGAAACAGGTAAAATAATGTAAATTACTATAATAAAATTCAAATATTTATACTTATGTGCGTACATTTTTACTTGTTTTTTTTTTCGTGTAGAGTTTGCTCATTTGTCAATGCAAGAGCGTCCATGGGCACCGGCACTACATCAGCAATAAATCATGTTATTTATATTTAATCGTGGTATGCTTGGAGATATCTTTTTTATGTGGAGGTTCCCCGATGAGTTTTGGAGTTTAACTAATGCTTTATAAATTATTAAATTTTGGACTTAAATCTTTATTTTGATTTATATTGCTTTCTGTAATGTTGTTAACTATTATGTTGTATTGTAGTTAATTATGATATGTGAATGTGAATTTAGCAGGTTATTATATTCAATCAATGGAATGTCCAAAATAAGGAGAGCTTTTGTCAAAATTTTCTTAAAAATATGACAATAACAATATTTTATACCATTGAATTTTAAGTGAAACGAATCAATTTCAAAAGTAATAAAATTATAATATTTCTACTTCACGTAATTTATATTCAAAAAATAGCATTTAACGCAATTCAAATCCATGATATTTAACGTAATTGAAATTGAAATAACATTTCAAATTAAAATATTTAACGTATTTCAACTTAAATTGAATTTATAATGACAAAATTTTAAGTAATTGGATTTGGAATGAATCAATCTCAATATGACAATAACAATATTTTACGTCATTAAATTTTAATTGAAATAAATCGATTTCAAAAGTAATCAAATTATAATATTTCTACTTTATGTAATTTATATTCAAATAATAACATTTAACGCAATTCAAATCCATGATATTTAACGTAATTGAAATCGAAATAACATTTCAAATTAAAATATTTAACGTATTTCAATTTGAATTGAATTTAATATGACAAAATTTTAAATAATTGTATTTGAAATGAATCGATCTTAAAATGATAATAACAATATTTTACGCCATTCAATTTTAATTGAAACGAATCGATTTAAAAAATAATCAAATTATAATATTTCTACTTCACATAATTTATATTCAAATAATAACATTTAATGCAATTCAAATGCATAATATTTAACGTAATTAAAATCGAAATAACATTTCAAATTAAAATATTGAACGTATTTCAACTTGAATTGAATTTAATATGACAAAATTTTAAGTAATTGAATTTGGAATGAATCGATCTCAAAATAACAATAACAATATTTTACGCCATTGAATTTTAATTGAAATGAATCGATTTCAAAAGTAATCAAATTATAATATTTTTACTTCACGTAATTTATATTCATTTTGAATCTAGAATAAAAACATTAACAAATTTGTTAAATATTATAATAATTATTAAATTTAGAATACTTCAATTTGAATTTAATATTAACAAATTTTCGACCTGACCCGAATTGGACCAATCCGTCTCGAACTCGACCTAAAAAGTTCGGAACCGTCCCGTCCCGAAACTGACCTGAAATGTCCCAAACCGTCCCGTCTCGAAACTGACTTGAAAAGTCCCGAACCGTTCCGTCCGAAACCCGAACCGAAAAGTCCTGAACTATCTCGAACTCGAAATGGCATCGTTTCAAAGCAATTTTTTTAAAAAAAATTTGAGAATTCCCGACCTGACCCGTCCCGAACTAATTCGGGTCGAGAATTGTCCTGACCAAAAATGTGTCCCGAACGGAACATATTTCTCAGTCCCGATCAGGTTCGGGAGTTTTTGAACCCGACCCGAACCCGAAAATGCCCACCCCTAGTTAAGGAGTCCTAAAGATCACAATTAGAGAGAGGAGTTGGTATACTGAGAATAAGCTTTTGATCTTTGGCTAAGAAAGCTTCCGTGACGAGGTTCAGATTACAATTTTCTAGGTGTAGGCACAAATTTGGTTTTATTGAAAATCAGTTTGATTTATAGTTCAGTTTAGTTTTTTGGACTTGATTGGTTAAGTTTCAATTCGGTTTTGTTTTGATTTAAATTAAAAAAAAATACACTAAAAATTCAAAAAAAATAATCAAAAATCAAATCAAACAAGTTTATTTCAATTTTATATGATTAAATCGATTGATTCCAATTTTTTGGAATCTATCGGTTCATCGGTTTAGTTTTGGTTCGAACCAAATCAAAATAAAAAATGCTCACTCATACAATTTTTTAAATTATTTTTAGAGCAGAAAGCATCATATGTTTCGGCAACTTTTATGAGTAAACGATGGCTCGAATGAAAATTATCTTGGCTATCATTTGTTATAGTATATTGAGATTGAATTAATAAAAAATATTATTATACTAAATAAATTTGATTTGAAGAGTTAATTAGTGTTTATAAAAAATTAATATATTATTTATTATATTTATGAGCTCTTTAGCTTATAATTTTATGACATTTTTTTACATATTTAAAAAAAAATATTTGATGAGGTTTTATGAAAAATAAGAGGTTATGTGGAAAATGAAAGGGTCAAATTTCACTGCTCGAACAAGAATCAAAATGGTTTAATTACTAGTGAAAGAGTATTTTATTATTTTTTTAAAGTATTAGTATTTTGAGAGACTATTTTTTTTTTTTTACATTCTTGTTATAATATAATTTACGAGAATGAGACTTAAGAGACTCAAATCGATGCCCTAAAGATGGAGTACAGGACACTAATCACTTGACTTAGTGTGATTAAAAATGTGTATCTTATAATTATTAAATTAGTAATAATAAATTTTGATTAATTAAACAAACTCATTCAAATAATCCAACGTGAATGAAGTACAATCTAAATAAAAATTTATATTAATAAATAAAAAAGAATAATATTATATTTTTTAAATAATATCTTAATATTTTATATTTCAAATTAAGTAATTATTAAATAAAAAAATAATATAATAAATAATTTTTTAAAAATTATAAAAATTAACTATCTAATAAATACTTAATACACTTCTTAAAATAAAAAAATATTAAAATACTGTTTAAAAAGTGTAAAACAAAAATATTTGTTAAAAATCTAATTATCTAAAATAATTAACAGGAACATTAGTGCCTAATTAGGACGTAATCCGTGTTAAAGGCATTCATCTTATTTGACACGCGTCGCAATTAAAGTCCACTTAGAATCCGCGTCACCGACCACTTTATTTCCCTCGCTCCAACGTTGGTCAAGCTTACCCAACTCTTCTGGCATCTACTATTCTCCATTTTCAAAATACCCAGTATCTAGTCACCACGTGGAGGCCCATCAACAGAAAAATTCCCAGAGTTTGTCAATATCGTCTTGGATTAGTGTTCTCGATAACAGAGAAATAAATCCATTTACTGACAAAACTAACACATTAGTTCTCACTTCTCAGTTCTACATTGCTTATTACTGACAAATCGCACTCTCTTTCTTTTCGACTCGTCAAAAAGTTGAAAGAGAATGGAAATAAAATCCGAGAGTAGAAAAAATATAAAAACGACAAAAACAAAAACACAAATAAAACTAAGGCAAGCGTAATCTTCTTCTATTAAAACAAAGAGAGAAAATTAAAGGAGCAAGCGTCAAGGTCGGGGCCTAGTCTAGGGTTTCTTTCATTTCAGATTCACCACATAAGAAGCTCGAGATTCTGTTATTCAATATTTTCGACTAAAAGGTATTTTCTAATTTTGTTTTTGTTTTTGTTTTTTTTTTGCTTTTGTTACGTTTTACTGCTGTATTGTTATTGTTTTGTATATTAATTTTAATTTCTGTTAATGTTTTGATGCTAATTGATTTCATGTCTTCTCGTTTGGTTAATCAGAAGGGAAGAAACGGGAAAGAAAATTTTCTTATTTGATTCTTTTGAAGTTTAAGTGCTGGGTGTAAGAGTGAATTAAGAGTTGAATTAAAGTATAGTTCTTTATTTTTTTGGTTTTATTTTGTTCGATAAAAGTACTCTTTATACCTTTTTTTCGGGATATTTCGGCAACCAAGCAGTGTGCTAATTTATTTAATTGTGAGTCTAGGATTACAGTCCATTTTTAGGTAGGTAAATTGCGTTATTATTATTATTATTATTATTTTTATTATTATTATTATAATAGGTGTTGCCATGAAAATGTATAGTTTGTACCACTATCTGTGTGCCTTTTTCATGGGAAGCAAACAGGGCACTGACATGATTGATGATTTTGGTCAAATTGATTGGGGATACTTAGTAGTGGATTGAGCATTTGAGTGCCCATTTTGTGAGGAGGAAGGTCTGTGGACAGGATCTTGTATTGGTATTAAAAGAAGTGAAATGCTGGAGGAGGACCTGGTTGTGCTGAAGTTCCGACTGTACGATGGATCTGATATTGGTCCATTTCAGTATGCACCAACTGCAACTGTGGCCACGCTGAAAGAAAGAATCTTCACCGACTGGCCAAAAGGTTAGGACTTCAACTTCTTGATAGTTATTGAAATTTTTTTATGAAAGTCTATTTCAATTTCAGTTGTCTACTATATTGTAATATATGTCACTCTGCTGGGTGCTAATTTAACATGATTTCCATTGATTAATGTACATCCTTTTCGTATTTTTTTAACTGATTGGGAAGGAAGATAAGAATCAAGAACTTTAATAGTGTTTTTGTTGAACCTTTGTTTCTTAAGCTAAGCCATGAAACACCGACAAAACATGTAGTGCAAAAGAGGGGATTAACCTAAAACGAAAATGAATTGAGTAATTTGTGACCTTGATGTCTTAGTTGTAATTCTGTAGTCTTGTACAATGATAAAACATATGCAGATTCTTGTTATGCTTTTAATCGACATGGCTTTTTAAGGAACAGGTGCATGATATTTTAATGTGCATCTCTGCTTTCCAGTTTTTCTTATTGCACGGAGAGAGGGAAAATTAATGACCGACTTTTTGTTTCTATATCCTTCCCGAACTTTAATTAAATATAAAAGGGGCTCCGATGTGACAATTTATGCTAGATATTTTTTATCACCCTCAAATTGTGTAGATTGAGAAATTGAATAAATTTGTCTTATACTCTTAATTTATAGATAAGAATGATGTTCTTTTCTTTTCATTTATAGAATATATTTGTTCTTTACCAAAATTATGTTTGAAGAAGTCTTTTTGTTGTTAATCCTTTTAATTTTGGTAATTATTCTTGCTTACCATTATTGATATGACAATTTCTCTTTAATGCTCTTCAATTCTTCTATTCCTTGTGTCAAAATGTTGTATGTCCTGTTACAGGTATCTCGTGTAGACTGTAGATCAGAAATACAGACCTGAAAACAATCTAATTTAGATAGGATTAAAGAAATTTTATTGCATTTTGCTTTATCTTGTGCAGTATTCTATCTTTATAAATAGTGCGTTATTATGTCCATTTCAAACTCGACTATCATTCTTTTCAGCAGGAACCTTCCTGTTATATTGTATCTTTTGAGGCTCCAGACATTGTTCTTTCTTTAGAGGCTCTCATTTTTAAGAACATCCTCAAATCAACCAAACTACATTAGAAATCTTAGATGTGTAATTTATCATGTGAAGTGCAATAGGTTAAAGACACCATGGGGAAGTGAAAATGGGTATTCAAGTCGTTATAATTTTTGTTTCTATACGTTGTTGTTGTGTTGCACTTTGAAAACTAAAAAATAAGCTTCAGTCTTCCTAGTGAAATAAGGATGTCTTATTTTCATGTCAAGATGAACTAGAATCTTACATTCTTAGATGTCTTTATTTCTCGTTTTGCTAAATCTGATACTCTTCAATTAAATGGCTCCAGGTTGTCTTAATGAGGCTCATTGACTTTCTTGATAGTTATTCTGGTGCGCTTCCTAGAAATAGAGAATCCTGATTTGTAGAGGATCCTAATTATTGGCCAGGTGGCTAGGAAGTTGAGTTGGGAGTAGGTATTATTTTCTAGTAAACTACTCTGTACTCTATTTTTCGAGACGAGCCAGTTGGTTAGGAGAGTTTGACTGCCTATGTTGGCAGAGTTGATCTTTTTGCATTTAAGAGATACTTGTGTACAAAAGGTTTCTCTAAAATCCTGCCAAGTTTTATTTTTAGTATCAGATCTCTAGGAAATAAATTGGAAACTATACTTGTAAGGGACACCGTTTTGATTGGGCTGAAATTTCTTTTTCTCATTGTTCTACTTTGCATCAAGGTGGGTAATTTTGATTAACTTTATATATGAACCAGACTGATACCAAATTTTATGAGTAGGCCATATTCCAAATTACTTGTCTTTGTTGGTTTTGTGGCCAGTATTAGTCACAAAGCAATTTGGGGCTCCTCGGGAAAGCACTTGGTCTCATGGTGGTCAGGGATTTGTCTTGTAATTCTGCTGTCTGGTTACACAGTGTTGTCAATTCAAAAACACATGCGAATTGAAACACTTACATAAGATAATTTTAGGTCTTAGATTGTATTACTAACTGATGCTGATTGAAAAGTTAAAATCTTTGAATCAGGTAGATAGGGTGTTAGCAATTGCTAAGACCGTTGCGTTTTTCATCATGTAAAACTGGCTTCGTGCATACTTTTTATTCCCCTGAAAACTATAAAGCACTGCTGTTGAAGATTTTTTATAAGGACCTTAGTTCAGTAATCATGATAAGTAAATTAACAAGCATGGGGTTTTGTCTCTTGAGTTCCTGTGATGTTAAACTTTTTTTGTCAAGTGCTTCAGGCGCATTCTCCTTACAGTAGGAGTTTCTTGACTACCAATGTTGTAGGGTTTGGCATTAGTCCCAAATTTAGATGTCAAGGTAGTTCTGGGTATCCAAGAAAAAAAAGGGAGGTCTATAGGATATCATGTTATGGGTAAAGCTTAATCTTTCCTACATTGTTTACATATATATGTGTACTACCCGGCCAAAATCTATATCATTTCTTTTTAAGGGAGGGTCAGTCACTACTGTTTCTTCTATAAATGTTTATTGAATATTCTAAATTCCTAAACACTTAACATTTATCTCAATTCTTGGCTACAGTGACATTTGGCTCCAGGCCAAACTGAGAAAACTGCAAGCCGCTGCTTTCTTGTTTTTAGGTGATTAGTGACTACTGTCAGTCCTTGCTCTATTCTTTTTTCTAATTATCTTTATTTAGATATAATTGTCTTTAGATACATATTGGGATTTAACTTTTTCTTTTGCTGTAATGAGTTCCTTGCATAATTCTTTTTTGACTTCAAACTATTTAGGAGATAACATAGCCCCTTTCAGTATGATTTCTGCTTTTTGCTTTTGAATTACATTACTTTGTCAAGCAATAGTAAGATAATGGAATTTTGGCTGTAGTGATATGGGTATTCTATTCCATCCTCATTACTGACAGGTTGCTGATTGTTGAATATTTATTTTCTAATAATGGTTCTAAATGTTCAAATTATATTAGATAAAAAGCTTGTACCCAAGACAGCCAATGCATTTGGACTGAGAAAACTGCAAACCGCCGCTTTCTTGTTTTTAGGTGATTAGTGACTACTGTCAGTCCTTGCTCTATTCTTTTTTCTAATTATCTTTATTTAGATATAATTGTCTTTAGATACATATTGGGATTTAACCTTTTTTTTTTGCCGTAATGAGTTCCTTGCATAATTCTTTTTTGACTTCAAACTATTTAGGAGATAACATAGCCCCTTTCAGTATGATTTCTGCTTTTTGCTTTTGAATTACATTACTTTGTCAAGCAATAGTAAGATAGTGGAATTTTGGCTGTAGTGATCTGGGTATTCTACTCCATCTTCATTACTGACAGGTTGCTGATTGTTGAATATTTATTTTCTAATAATGGTTCTAAATGTTCAAATTATATTAGATAAAAAGCTTGTACCCAAGACAGCAAATGACATCAAACTGATTAATGCTGGGAAAATTTTGGAAAATAACAAGACTGTTGGCCAATGTAGAGTACCATTTGGTGACCTTCCGAAAGTAACTATCACGATGCATGTTGTTGTGCAGCCACCATTGACAAAGGCAAAAACAGGTAGTTTTTATGTGCTTCTTGTATCAAGCATAATACATGAACCAGTTCGGAATTTTGATCTTGACATGACAAATAACAGTTCATGGCTACTTATGTATCTGCTGGAACTTCAATTTTGTTTGTTTATCTGGACAGAGAAGAAGGTGGATGAAGCCCCAAAGAAAAGTGCCTGTGCATGTACCATATTGTGAGAGTAGGTGTTGATTTGAGCTCGAGTTTTTGAGGTGCAATGGGATATCCTAGGATCTCCATGGCAATGAAAATGGGCGGCTGGAAAGGTAAAATAATTTGTAAAAAAAGTGTCATCCTTGGTTGGTGCATGTTTGTTGAAGGGCATTATTGTGTAACAGTGCCTGATGGCATTGATGTATTTGTTTGTGTTCTATAAAATGGCTGTTTGATGTATCGGTAGCTGCAATTTAATTTTTTTTGTTGATTTTACTCGAGGTTGAGTTATGAAATTGATGTATTGGTCCTCGTTTCTGGCTTTTGCTATGAAATTGACATTTTCTAAGTGATAAAATATTCTAGAAATTGACATTGCCGTTCGTGAAATGTAGATTATCGCTGTAGATTATCGCAAATTTTTTTTATAATTAATGAATAATTATTTTATTTTAATTCAAGGGAATTTTAAAAATGAATTATCTAGATGAAGGGCATTTTTGTATTGTATATTGAAAAACATATTTCACACAATTAGGTTTTAAAATGCTTCTCTACACAGTTTTTAGGAATTAATTTAAATTCCCATTTTGTCTACTTTGCGGCCATTCATTTTTTTTTTTTTGAAAAAAGGGCAAAAGTTGATACATAGAAAGTAAAGTATACGATATTGCAATTTGATTTTTAAAATAATCTTTTTGGGCATCTACTTTAAAAAAGAAATCAATAATACCCAAATTAATTTATCAAAATTATAAATTCTACCGATCATAACTCTCATCTATCATGGACAGCAATTTGCTACTGGTTGTCAAGCATCTATGTTCGTTGAAGTTGATAATGGTATTGTTAAAATCATCGACACAATCTTTGCAACCATACTTAAAAAGAGTTTGAGAAAATTAGAGTTAAAGTTTCAACCGCATAAAGTGTTATCAAACCATAGAGAGTGGATGGGAACCAATACTAACGTTGCGTAGTGTTGGTTTGGTAATAATAAATTTTTTTTGTTTATAAAAATAAATATAGCGAAAGTTAAATTATTTTATTTATAATTACATATATAGAAATAAAAAATTATCTCAATTCTTTATTATGACAGATCTTGAATTGACTGGTTGTAATCTTTTTTACTATCTTCAAACTCAACACGTGTGGGTACATAGATATTTCTTAATCTCTAAAATCACTAATACTCAAATGTGATAGAATTGTATTAATTAAATTCTTTTTCCACGTAAGAATACGTACAATAATTTTTCTCTATATGGTTGTGGTCTCTTTTTTTTTATTATAGACCTCCCATATATATAGGAATATCTATTGAGTATTTAGAATTTGATTAGAATTAAAAAATTAGAGTTTGATTAGGATTTGAGTTAATAGAGGGACTGCAAGACTCATGGGCTTCCTAGGTCCAATTTAAAAATGTATAGTCCTTATTATTTCATAATAAACCAAATTTTCTAAGATAATTCTAAGCTATTCCACTAAAAGTTAATGGCTATACTCTAATAACCCATATTATAAAATAAAAGCCTATTTAATTAAAACTCATTTTAATTAAATTGGGCTTGATCTTTAGACCAATAATAACCACTTAATTGACCATTTAATTGATGTTCATAATTAAAAGTAAGCCTTGAAAAAATATTTTGCCTCTTTAATTACTTATTTACCCCTAAGTCACTGAATGCTCTAATGATCATTTTTAATATATTTATATTTGTAAATAAATTTATAAATAAATATTATTATTCAATAAATAATTTATTGAATAAACTGTGACTACAGATTCTAATGATTAAGTACTAAGTACTGTAAACATCTTAGGTGGATATTAATTATTAGATTCCATCTTGAAAATACATATTCCTACAACTCATGAAATTATATCTCCAAACTATCGAGATTTTGATCATTTATATGGATCTCACTCCGTGATAGCTTAAAAGATACAATGCATGAATGTAAATTCATTACCTGTTCAGGCTTAAGATCAATCAAGCTTATTAAAGCTTTTGTGAATTAAGATCTACGACATTTAGTTAACCAGATCGAAATTCACAGTAGTCCCGTTCAATGTAACATATACACTAGTTTTTCTACTCGAAGTCTTTACTTCGATGATTAAGGTAAATCATCCACTATAAGAAGCAGAAAAACTACAACCTTACATAATGACATGCCCTTTTTCATTATTGTTGTGAACTATATTTAATTTATAAAGAACCTGTGATCTATACCTTCTGTATTAGCATCATATGCCTAATACATAGATCACATACTTTATAAATATGGGCTTATCAATGTATGCTTAATTATATGTATGAATAAACTTTATTAATCTAATAAAATATTATTACACATGCTTTAAGGGTATAAAATAACATAAAATGTCTAACAATCTCTCAGTTGCCCTAAAGTATTTTGAAACTCATATATATATGATATGGGAGTTCAACAGATGCCCTAATACATAGATCACATACTTTATAAATATGGGCTTATCAATGTATGCTTAATTATATGTATGAATAAACTTTATTAATCTAATAAAATATTATTACACATGCTTTAAGGGTATAAAATAACATAAAATGTCTAACAATCTCTCACTTGCCCTAAAGCATGTCGGGCATCTGTTGAACTCCCATATCATATATATATGAGTTTCAAAATACTTTTCTGGCAATGATTTGGTGAATGGATCCTCTAGCTTTCTGTTGATGCAATCTTGAATACCATAACTTCACCCTTTTGCACTAGCTCCTATACCAAATGGTATTTTCTCTCAATGTGTTTTCCTTTCTTATGGTATCTTGGTTCCTTGCATTGTATTACAGCTCAGCTATTATCACAATAAATAACAATGGGCATCTTAGCACTAAGCACCACTTAAAGTTCCATAAGAAACTTGTGGAGCTATATAGCCTCTTTTGCAGATTCTGACGCAGTTACATATTCAGCTTACATAGTAGAGTCTACTATGCATGATTGCTTTACACTTCTCTAACTTATAGCTCCACCATCTAAAGTAAACACATATCTTGAGGTAGATTTTCGAGCATCCTTATCTGATTAGAAATTTGAATTTGTATACCCAATAAGTATAAGATTTTTACTGAAATATACAAGTATATAATCTTTCGTTCTCTGAAGGTACTTAAATCTATTCTTTACCGCAGTTCAATGTTCTAGTCCTGGATTAAATTGATATCCATCGATCATTTAAACTTACATAACAAACATCTGGTCTAGTATATGACATTGCATACATGAGACTTCCCACTGCTAATATATAAGAAATACTTCTCATGCAATCTATCTCTTTAGTTGTCTTAGGAAACCGATACTTGGATAGATCAATTCCATATCTAAAAGAAAACAATCCCCTTTGGAATTATACATGGCAACCTTGATCAGAATTCTGTTAATATACTCAGTTTGGGATAAGCCTAATATTTTTAACTTGAGATCCGTTAATACTTTGATCCCAAGGATGTTATTGACTTCTTCTAGATCATTGATATCAAAATAGTTAGATAACTATATTTTATCTGATGATAATGCTCCTACTTTATTTCCAATGAGTAGTATATCATCTATATACAGGGCTAGAAAAATTATAAACCGCCTATCTATCTTCTTGTAAACACAAGGTTCATTAGGATTTTGATCAAAATCAAATGATTTGATTGCCTGTCAAATCTGATGTTTTATAATCTAGATGCTTGTTTAAGCCCATAGATAGATTTGTGCAGTTTATAAACCATATGCTCTTGACCTATAGCTATAAAACTATTTGGTTGTATCATATAGATACTTTCTTCAATATTGCCATTAAGAAAGGCAGTCTTAACATCCATTTGCCAAATCTCATAATTAAAATTTGCTGCAATGGATAAGAAAACTCTAATAGACTTATACATAGCTATCGGCGAAAAAGTCCTCATAATCAATACCTTCTTTCTCAGTGTACCATTTAGCAACAAGCCTAGCTTTGAAGGTTTTCACATTCCCATCTACCCCTTTCTTTCTTTTGCAGACCCATTTATACCCTATGAGTTTTATCCTTTCAGGTTTCTCTACAAGTTCCCAGACTTTATTGGAATACATGGAGTCTATTTCTGATTTCATAGCTTTATACCAATGGTTTGCATCTTTATCAACCATTGCTTCATCATAACTAGTGGGATCTAGTTCATGCTCATTAGAGACTGCCTGAAATGACTCTTCAATTAACATGTACCTAGTTAAACGTCTAATAATCCTCCCATTATGACGAAGTACTAGTGGTTATTGTTCTACAACTGGGTCTGGTTGGTTATTATAATCTGGATTGGGAATTAACTCATTGACTCTATCAAGCACAATATTAGAGTTCCTAGATAACTCATCAAGAATTATCTTACTCCTAGGCTTAAAGTCTTTTGTATAGTCTTCTTCAAGAAAGATTGCATTAGTGCTAACTAATACTTTCTTATCTTGAGAACAATAGAAAATACTTTCTCTTGTTCCTTTAGGATAGCCAACAAACAGATAAACTTTTGACTTAGATTCTAACTTGTCTGTCTTCCTTTTTAGCACATGTATTAGACAACCCCATATATGTATATGAAGTAAACTTGGTTTACGTCATTTTCATATTTTCAGAGGTATTTTAGGGATTGACTTAGATAGAATTAAGTTAAGAAGATACATAGTTGTTTCTAAGGCATAACCCTAGAATGAGATGAGTAAAGGTGAATAACTCATCATTGACCTCACCATTTCAAGAAGAGTTTTATTTCTCCTTTCTACTACACCATTTTGCTGGGGTGACCCTGGTGCAGTCAATTGGGATAATATTCCATTGTTTGACAAATAGGTCCTGAACTCACTATAGAGGTATTCGCTACCTCGATAAGATCGTAGTGCCTTTATGTGTTTTTCTAATTGCCTTTCCACTTCTACCTGTAACTCTTTGAATTTGTCAAACGCCTCAAACTTATAGCGCATTAGGTACACATAATTAAATCTAAAAAAATCATCAATGAAAGTGATGAAATATTCATAAACTCCCCTAACTTGTGCGCTTATGAGCCCACACACGTCAGAGTGCACTAATTCTAACGTTTCAATAGCTTTATTACCTTTAGCTTTAAAGGGTCTTCTGGTCATTTTACCTTCTATACAGGATTCACAGACTGGTAATGGTTCAATATCTAATGAACTCAAAGGTCCATCTTTGATCAGTCTTTGGATCCTATCTAGACTAATATGACCAAGACGTAGATGCCATAGATACGTTTAATTAGTGGCAGTCACTTTAACCCTCTTATGGTGATTAGATTCATTATTCAATTCTGTGTCATACAGTGAGTTAATTTTAGTATAGATTGTTAACTAGTGTATTGGAACATATAAAAGACTTATTTCTTTTGATCACCACAATTGAGTCAAAAATAACAGAATAACCAAATTTATTCAAATAATTAACTGAAATTAAATTGCATTTGAGTTTTGGCACCAATAAACGATCATCTAATACTAAAGTCCTAAAATCATCAAAATAAAGTTGAACAACTCCTACTGCCTTGGCTGCAATAGTTGCACCATTTTCTAGCCTTAGACTGATCTCCCATTCATTAAGTTGTCTGCTATCCTGAAACCTTTACAATGAATTGCCAATATGATTAGTGGCTCTAGAATCTATTATTCAGGAATCAGTAGAATCAACCACTAAACATGTCTTAATGAAAAAAATTTTATCAGAAGTTGAAGCTGTCCTTTTAGCTATTGAAAACTTAACTAAAGGATAATTTCTCTTCCAATACCCTTTAATGCCACATTGGAAATACTTTCCTTTGGGTCTTACTACCTTTTTATGAATTTGCACAAATCCTGAATTAGATGATTTCTTTGACTTATTATTCTTCTTCTTACTACTCTTTCCTCTAAGATTGAGACCAAAAGATAAAGGTGGGCCCTTAGTCAATTGACTATTGTAAGCATCTATTTCATTTTAGGGTGTATTTTCATTAGGTATTTGAGTGCATTTATCAGTCAGGACATATTTATGCTTTTCAACCATGAGTTCAATATCTAAGTTACTTTCCTAATCTACATAATTATTTCCGGTTAACTTGTTTTGGTTAAGGATGGATGCTAGTGGGCTAAATGAAGACATGATTCTAAAAAATAAATTCATACATGAGCATACATTATCTAAAAGCATGTGTTACTTTTGCATGAATATATGAAATGCATTTATGTATAACTCTTTAACTACATTATACATCGGTAATCTAATTTTCATTCAGAATACGCCTCCGTAGGGTGGTCGTATCCGTCATAAATCAGACTAGTACCATACTAATTTATTATTATTATCTAAATATCTCATATCAAATAATAATAAACTACCGATTCTTTGGCCCTTAGATTTAATTGACAAGAATTCCATATGGAGGATATCAATCAACCTAAGTTGAGTGTACAACCATTATTTCAATCCTTTATATTTTTCAATTAAAAAAGCCACCGTGGGGTAGTCAGTTTCGCATAAGTCCTATATTGGGTCTTATCCTTTAGAGAAGTCCTATCTAGTAACTAGTTCTGATTAATAACCTCCGTAGGGAGCTCACAAAATTTGAGGTAAGACATTAATCTACCTTACTATAGGACTAATAATGGAGGCCATGAGCTTTATGCCTAAAGCTCTCTCTCACTTAATATTTTAATTCTTAGAGTTTTTAATTAATTTATAAAATAACGTTCTACTTATTAATCTAATTTTATTTTTATAAAATAATTAATAAGGCCACGTCAATATAATATTAAAATTATGACAATAATCTTATCATAATCTCATTAAAACATTAATGTCATGCAATATGATAAATTTTATGTATGGACATATGAATGTGGCACCCTTAATTGATATGACATGTTATTCATCCAATCAATTAACTAAATAAATAAATAACTTATAATTCATGACTTTTCTTAAGAAGAAAAATATTAAAAAACTAAGCCTATATTCTTCAAAGTCTTTATTGAAGTCAACTTGGGCTCTGCCATAATGTTACCTCATCTTTCTTGTCTTTTTTTATGAGCTTGGATTTTGGGCCTCTTAATTTTCTTTGGTTCATTTATTTTAAAAATAAATTGAGCATATTTTAAACTTAAATTCTTTGGGCCTTATTAAAAAAAATTTAAATAAACAAATTTTCAGACCCAATAATTTTAATAAAATAACCCAAATAAAATTTTATAAAATTTGGACAAAAATTAAAAGGAGTTTGGGCCAACTTTGAATTTGTAAATATTCAAAAATTAGTCCAAAACAAATTTGGATCAAACTTGGGACCTATTACAAATTTCTTAAAGTTTCTCACCAAACTGTAATTATCCAAAATAAGAGGGGGCTGAGTGAGAATAATCAATTCTGTTAGGCCTATTTGCATAGATAAACTTTTAAGGGTCTGTTTGTATGATATGCAAAAAATCTTGACAAAATCAAAATTAATTAAAACAAAGAGGGGGGGGGGGGGGGGGGGGGGGTTGTGTGATATTATTTGGATGAAACCTTAATTTCATCACAATTTCACATAGTGCCGCGCAGCCTTCCATCGCCCGTTGTTGCCTAAGATTTCGGCCACCGTTCATTTGCTGATCGACACTAAGAAGAGACCAGTGGATTTAGGCGACGCAAACCAGCTCAACCCGCTGCGAACCATCGCCCAGCCATCGCAGCTCGTGGCCGTATTGTTTGTCGCCGGTCTCCGTTAGCACTGTTTTGTTCACGATTTGCCGCCGCAGGTGCTGAGCGCTGTTGCTGCCAAGCGCTGTTGCTGCCAAGACTTGCCATCGTAAGTCCCCAATGGTTATGCACGCCGCTGCAAGTTCCTAGCGACCATGCACCCGTTCATGGCTCTTCTTGTTTCTTCTTCTTTTGTTCGTTTTCTTCCTTCTTTTTTTTTTAATTACATCAAAATAATTAAAAAAAATTTAATATTGTGATATTATTTCATCACCCCCTCTTGTTACAATTCCAAAAACAAATATTTAACCATGAATTATTGGGCGTAACCATTCATCACAAAATTAATAAAAATAACAATATAGATTAATATGCAATTGGTGCCACAATAAATAATTATTGCCATACACAAAATAAACTATACATGTAATATAAAATAAGGTGGCTCTGATACCAGTTGTTGGTTTGGTAATAATAAAATTTTTCTGTTTATAAAAATAAACGCAGCGGAAGTCAGATTGTCTTGTTCATAATTTCATGTATAGAGATAGAAGATTACCTCAATTACTCACTATGACAGATCTTGAATTGACTGGTTGCAATCTTCTCTGCTATCTTCAATCTTCAGACTCAACATGTGTTGGCACGTTGATCTTTCTTAATTTCTAAAACCACTAATACCCAAATCTGAGAGAATTGTATTAATTAAATTCTTTTTCCACGTAAGAATACGTATAAGAAATTTTCTCTGTATGGTTATGGTCTCTTTTTTCTTATTACATACCTCCCATATATATAGGGATCTCACTTGGATATTTAAAATTTGATTAGTATTAGAAAATTAGGGTTTGATTAGGATTTGAGTTAGTAGAGGGACTGCAAGACCCATGGGCTTCCTAGGTCAAACTTAAAAAGGCCTAGTCCTTATTATCTCATAATACACAAATTCTTCTAAGTTAACCTCAGGCTATTCCACTAAAAGTCAAGGGCTATACTCTAGTAACCCATATTATAAAATAAAAGCCTATTTAATTAAAACTCATTTTAATTAAATTGGGCTTGATCTTTAGACCAATAATAACCACTTAATTGACCATTTAATTGATGTCCACAATTAAAAGTAAGCCTTGAAAAAATATTTTGCCTCTTTAATTACTTATTTACCCCTAAGTCATTGAATGCTCTAATGACCATTTTTACTATATTTATATTTGTAAATAAATTTATAAATAAATATTATTATTCAATAAATAATTTATTGAATAAACTGTGACTACAGATTCTAATGATTAAGTACTAAGTACTGCAAACATCTTAGGTGGATATTAATTATTAGATTCCATCTTGCAAATATATGTTCCTACAACTCATGAAATTATATCTCCAAACTATCGAGATTTTGATCGTTTATATGGATCTCACTCTGTGATAGCTTAAAAGATACAATGCATGAATGTAAGTTTATTACCTGTTCAGGCTTAAGATCAATCAAGCTTATTAAAGCTTTTGTGAATTAAGATCTACGACATTTAGTTAACCAGATCGAAATTCACAGTAGTCCCGTTCAATGTAACATATACACTAGTTTTTCTACTCGAAGTCTCTACTTCGATGATTAAGGTAAATCATCCACTATAAGAAGCAGAAAAACTACAACCTTACATAATAACATGCCCTTTTTCATTATTGTTGTGAACTATATTTAATTTATAAAGAACCTGTGATCTATACCTTCTGTATTAGCATCATATGCATAATACATAGATCACATACTTTATAAATATGGGCTTATCAATGTATGCTTAATTATATGTATAAATAAACTTTATTAATCTAATAAAATGTTATTACACATGCTTTAAGGGCATAAAATAACATAAAATTTCTAACACGTAGATCAACTGGTGTGAAAGCCAATGCACTCATTATCGATTGATGACAGCGTTAACTCTAATTTACCAACAAACAAATCTCAATTAGTGGTGATTGTAACAGTAATTCTGAAAGCCACTAAAGTTGTTTGCCTAAAGTTCTCGAAGTAAGATATATACAATAAAAGTATAGATATTGAAGGCTGTATCAATACTATGGCATTTAGATTAAATAATTTTAAATGACGTGGCACCAAGTTGTTCGGTGGTTAGGAAATTTGGTATTATATCTCACCAAATTTTCTCTTCTGCATTCTAAGACTATAAATAGAGATGTAATTCTTATTTTTAATTAATAGAATAGAAAAATTACAGTTAGAAATTTTCTCATCATTTTTCCTTGCTTTCTCAGTTACCAAACAAGAAAACTCAGACTTATTACATAGTATCAGAGTCAGTTATGGCAAACGCTAACTCTTTAAACACGATTTTTGCAAATTTTACTCTGAATGCATCACATATTTCTTATTACACATTCTCAACAACAGTGAAATTAGATCGTTCAAATTTTATAATTTAGAGATCACAAGTTTCCACTGTTATTAAAGCCAATAGACTTGATGACATAATAAATGTTGGGATTTGTGCTCACGTGCGATTCCATTATTGTATGAATATTTTATTTTATAATATTTATCCAGTTCATTATTTGTTAAATCGCTAATTACTATTATTAAATGGTTCAATGCGTGTGACGCTATAGACATTATATGATCTGAAAGGGTTCAAATTTGGTCTAAAGAATTCTAGATCAATGCTAAGAGTTAACATTACTGAAAACTAAAAATGCTAAAGGGTTAGCATGTTATATTAATCAGTGAAGTTTAAGTGTTAGAATCTTGTCAGTGACGATACAAAGACCTGAGAATACATTAGTAATAACATAGTTGCAAGAGTTGCAATAGGTGCTAAGAAATGTTATTATGCAAGTTTATTTTCAAATTATATGTTCTTGGTCTTAATTCACCGATGCAGGTCTGACAGTGGAATCGTTTTACATAAACTAGTGTATGCTATACCTAGATGGTCTAAATGGTTGTTCTTAGTTGACTATGGGCTTACTGAAAGTTCATATATCATACAGGTGTTCAGTGGGGACTAAATATTGAACAGACTCAACGAGGACCCCAATAGACATCCCATGAAGCCGTCAATGGAAGGTCCTCTCGAGTTGAGTAGTATACTTGATCCATTGACTTGAGTACCATAGTGAACTTGTAAGTTATCCATCATACTTTGGTTCCACGTATGTCATAGACCTTTCATGGTGTGACCGTTGGGTGTCGCTGGGTGTCACTGGGTATGGTCTGATGCTTATAGAGTTTGGTGTGTATAGATATAAAATTTGTCAGCTCACATGGATGAGTTAATATATCTGGATGCTCAAAGACTGTATCTTAAAAAGTCTTATGGCCATAAGTAGTGGACCTAGGAAAAGAGTTTCCTACAGTGTTAAACAATATTATAAAAGTGTTTGCATATATTGTTTATTAAGATACGTGTCTGGAGATAAGTTCATGGGTGAGCACATAGGAATTTAACGGTAGTGATCTATATCCATGCTTTTCCAGGATATGATTAGCGAAAAGATTATATGTATGTGCTATAACCTCAATTTGTATGGTCTATTGCATTGATTTATAATATCCATAACTTGTGCGTGGGGCATTGATCTCGAACTCACAGAATAGTTTTGTTTGACAAATTAGGAGTGGACTTAGAGAGTCCCGCATTATGAAGTGTACTCATTATGCACCGGGGCAGCGTAATGGATTGAATAGTTCGATCCAAAAAATTTCAGAAGATTGGACATTTACTTCGATTTCCCTTTGGTAGTGCACGTGTCAAGACTTAAGAGTTAAGTACATCAATTAGTTAACAATTAGTTATTGACCAATAGGATGTTGACACATGGCACATGTGGGCCAATTATTGTGTGATTTGAAAATTATCAAAATGACCTTATTTGTTAGATAAATAATATTATTATTTTATTCATTAAAATATTTATTGAATAAATAATAATAATAATATATGATATTATTATTTAAATTAAAATCAAACAATTAATTTTTTATTTAAATTGGTATGTGTTTCTACCATGAATTAATATGATTAAACCAGTTGTTTAATATTTATTAAATGATAAGATAAGTATAAATATGTGGCATTTGTTAATGGTAAGCTTTAAGATGTTTTCTCATTTGACCTAGATTAAGGCTAAGTTCATTTAAATGATATTCCATTTTATTTGTTTTAATTTGGTTTATTGTAAGATAATAATAAATAAAAACTAATGGCAAGCATAATGGATGCCATTAGGTGAGAAAATGAAAGATAATAATAAACAAAACAGTAATGGCAAATATAATGGTTGCCATTAGGAGAGAAAATAAAATATAATAATAAACAAATGAAAGAGCAATTAGTTGCTCAATTAATCATCAAACATCTGTGCAAGGGGTTAAGGGAAGAAAGAGAAGTGAATTTTGCTAAGTGTTAGAAAATTCTCTCAAGTGTTGAGAGCACAAAAACTCAACTCTTCCATTTTGGTCACCCATATTACAAGGTAGAAACAAGGTTTTAAGAGTTGAATCCTTTGTTAGAAAAGCTGCTATTCTAGCTTCCTCAAGCCCACCGTGTTGAGGAACTAGAATTGTGAACGGGTTGCTTCAAGGCGAGTACTCTGATTCGACAATATACCAAAGGCTTGACAAGGTATTATTTCTCAATCTTGAAGTATTTTACATTTATGAGATAACATATAATGTTTACTTGTGTTTATCATTATGAAATTTATATTCCGCTCATCTGCTGTACATGTCTATATGAGATACATATACTATATTTAAATGATAGACACAAACCCATATGTATACACCCTAGATTTAAAATCACTCACAAAATGGTATCACAACTATTTTGAGTGTAAAATTATTGTTGGTGATGTTCTGGTGCTCAACAAGTGCATTTCAAGTTATTGACATGGGTATACCGAAGAAAGGAGCACTGGAGCGTCGCGGCCTTATGTGTTTAGCACCGAGGCATTGGAAAATTTTGTTCCAACGCCCCAGCGGTAGGTAGTTGGCGCTGCGGCGCTAGGGGTTTTAGGCCCTGGATATTTCTTTGAGCAATAACCTGGGGAACAGTTTGATTCTTCAGTTGCTGCCTAAGTCATTTGTGTGGTTGGGGATCTAATATATGTAGGTGTATGAATGTGCAATTTTGTCTATTGCCTAAAATACGTATCACATATATATTATATGCGGCGAAAGTGTTTAAATTAAACAATAAACACAATGAATAAAATATATTCATCACATTAATATATTAATAGGGTAGAGAACTCACCTAAACGTGTAGCGTTATACACATATTTCCTCGGAGTCCGTATAGAGACCAACTCGTGAGCAGTTCTAGTTACCAACACGATGGGCTTGGTGAACTAGAACAGTAGCCCTATAGCTAGCATTAGGTTTAACTCTTAAATCCCAAAATGGCCGGGTGTGTTTTCATCCTTTTCTAAAAAAGGATAAGAAATAGAGAATTTGAAGTAATTTATAATTGCTTTAATTGGAACCATAGAGAAAAATGAAACAATTTTATTTTTTCCTTTTTTTTTCTTCTTCTCCTTCGGCACCAGCTCGTTTTTCTTCTCTTTCTCCATTTCCTTTTGCTTCTCTCGGCCAAATGCACCAATAATACCAAATTCACACATTTCTCTCTTTATATATCTAATATATTATAAAATAATAATATAATATATATTATATTATAATAATAATAAAATTATCATAATGGGTGCTAACTATTTGGCACCTAAATAAAATATTAATATATATAATATCATATAATAAAATATAATATAATAATATATTATAATGAGAGATATTTTAATTGTTTAACTATTAAATAATTAAAGTGTGAAATGATCATTTTGCCCCTCGTAAATAGTTACCAAGTCTACCACCCTGTGGGTCTCACCAAATCCCATACTTGGGTAAACTCAACTGAGGGTCCACAATGTGCCACGTGTCATTATACAATTAGCAAATAATAATTATTAACTAATTGTTTTATTTAACACTTAAGTACAGACATGCACGCATTCCTGTGGTATTGCTGAATATTGCTGGATTAAACACTTTAATCCGGCATGCTGCCCCAGTGCACAACGAGTACACTCCATATCGCGGGAATCCCTAGGTCCTACGTCCGATTTGTCAAATGAAACTATTTCATGAGTCCGTGAGCAATGCCCAATGCACATGTCACGGATATTACAAATCAGCACATTGAACCATACAAGTTGAGGTTACAACGTATACGTATAGTCCTTTCGTCATGATATCCTAGATGTGCGGGGATATAGATTATCACCGTTAAATCCCCTAGTGCTCATCCATGTCTTATCTCTAGACTTGTATCTCACTGAACAATATGCGCAAACTCATTTGCCATATTGTTCTACCCTGACGAAACTCTTTTCCGAGATTAATGCTTGTGGCCACAAGACTTACTGAGATACAATATTGAAGCATTTGGATATCAAACTCCTTATGTGAGCTGATGAATCCCATATCTGTACACACTAGACTCCATAAGCATCGGACTATATCTAGCGACACCTAGCAGTCACACCATGAAAGGTCTGTGACATGCGTGGAACCAAAGTATGGTAGATCACTTACAAGCCCACCATGGCATTCAAGTCAAAGGACCACGTATATTACTTAACTTGAGAAGACTCTCTGTTGATGGCTTACATAGGGTGTCTATCGGAGGCCCTCGTGAGTCTATCCCATATCCAGTCTTAATTGGATATCCATATGTCAATACGAGCTCCAAGCTCACGGTCGGCTAGGAACAACCATCTATACCCTATAGTTACGACATATGCTGATCTATATATAAAGGTATCCACTGATAGACCTGCATCAGCAGAAATAGATCAGGGATAATTATTCGAGAACATACTTGCGCAACTAACATTTCTTGGCACTCGATTGCAACTTTTGCAACAATGAAGTTACTAGTATATTCCCAAGTCTATGTCTCATTACAGATAAGGTTTCAACTCTTGGATTTTCGCTGAGTATTATAACCAGCTAATACTTAGTTATACTAACATTTAGCGTTTATATGTCTCAGCATGGCTAACTATGAGCCCTTATCTAAACTTCTTTAGATCTGATCTAGACTCCTTCAGATCGTACAATATTTGTAACGTTACATTGCATAGTACTATATTAATTGGTATTAGCGATTTAATGAGAATATACACTTGTATAAATACACAAGTATATGTACATTCAAGGATGGCACGTAAGCACCGACCTTAACAATTTACACAGTTCATCATAAACTTCAATATGTAAGGAATGACCCCTACTTATGTTGATCTTCACAATATGCTAAAGATAGCGGATGAAGACATGCATAAAGGAAGCTCGATCCTCCTTATTCATGGTGCTTCATCTTTAACCCCGAGGGCTTTTGGGAAGTCCAAGGGACGAAGAAAAGAAAGGTGAAGCACACACCCAAGATGGGTCCTTAACGGCGACAGATATCCAAACCATTGGAGAAACCGAAAGTGAAAGGCAAATGCTTTCATTACGGTGATAATGGGTACTGCAAACGCAACTGCCCTAAATACCTTACCATTGTGAAGACGACTCCCTCAGGTATTATATTTCCCATTATTGGCAGTTCTTTAGCATTTGATGATAGTATTGGCTGGGTATTAGATACCACAAGTCTTTTTCACATCTGCAGAATGTTGTAGGGTCTGAAGGAAGTTAGATTCCTACAACCGGGAAAGGTCCAGCTTCAAGTAAGAGATTGTGATCTCCTACGGGTCAAGGCTGTAGGACATTATGATTTGATTCTCCCTTGTAATAAAACTGTTGTACTTCATAACTGTTATTTTATGCTTGCTATAATCAGACAAATTATCTCTATTCCTATACTTGATAGTGAAGGGTATAATATGTATATTAAAAACCGTTCTTTATATTTATGTGATATGTTTGATGTTTTATTAGCTGAGTGTCAATTAATAAATGAGCATTATGTTTTGGATACAATGAGAAATGTCATAAATGTACAGGGTAGCACTAGTAATAGTGCACAAACGTTAAATAATACTAAATTGTGGCACATGAGATTGGGTCATATAGGTGTGAGACGCTTAACCCGTCTGGTTAATGATGGTTGGATATCTGATGTAACCATACTCTTCCAGGTACTCCGCAACATAATGGTATGTTAGAGAGGAGGAATCAGACTTTATTAGATATGGTCCGATCGATGATCTACCTAAATATCTTTGGGGTTATGCTCTGGAAACTGCTGCTCATATATTGAACAGAGTTCCACCTAAAGCTGTTTCAACTACTCCAATGAGATGTTGAATGAAAAGAAACCAAGTCTTAAATATTTTAAGATTTGGGGCTGTCTTGCCTACGTAAAAGTTACGTAATAGGATAAACTTGTACCCAGAGGGTACAAGTATCGGTTCGTTGGGTATCCCAAGAATTCAATGGGATACCAATTCTATGATCTCGAGGAGCAAAATGTGTTTGTTTCTCTATATATCACTTTCTTTGAGAAAGAGTTTCTCATAGATTGTGGAGGTTGTAGAAAGATTGTGCTTGATGAAGCCAATCAAAGCGAACATGAAATCGAGATGAAACTTAAAAATTAATTGAGTGGTATACCTTTAATACACCCTCTACGTAGGTCTGAAAAGATGTCCAGTCCGCCTACTAGGTATGGTCAGATGCTTGAAGGTGCACTTGGAGTTTTCTTAGTGGAAGAAAATGATCCTTTAACCTATAAGGATGCGATGTTAGACATCGACTTGGGAAAGTGACAAGAAGCCATGAAATCCAAATTTGACTTAATTCATCACAATCAAGTCTGAGACTTGGTTGAGCTTCCAGAATGAGTAGTTCCTATCGATTGTAAATGAATTTACAAGCAGAAATATGGGCCCGATGGAAAGGTAGAGACTTCAAAGCTCGACTGGTTGCAAAAGATTATTCTTAATAATCTGGGATCGATTATGAGAAAACCCTTGCACCAGTAGCGATGTTGAAGTCAATACGAATTTTATTGGCTATTGCTGCATATTATGACTGTGAGATTTGTCAGATGGATGTAAAGATGACATTCTTGAATGGATATCTCGAGGAAGAGATATACATGGAATAACCTGAAGGTTTTGCATCCAGCCAATCCACAGGTCTAGTGTGCAAACTGAAGAAGTCCATTTACGGGCTTAAGAAGGCTTCCCAGAGTTGGAACCTTTATTTTGATGAGGTAATCAAAGGATTTGGCTTCATAAAAAATGATGAGGAACCATGTGTGTATAAAAAGGTCAGTAGGAGCATGGTTGTCTTCTTAATTCTCTACGTGGATGATGTACTAATCATCAGGAATGATATCGGTATGTTACAATAAGTCAAGAGTTATCTAAACAAAAACTTCTCCATGAAGGACTTAGAAGAGACTTCCTATTTACTAGGTATAAAGCTTTATAGAGATAGAGCTAGGAAGCTGATAGCACTCTCCCAATCATCATACATCGATAGTGTTCTTGAAAGGTACAGTTTTACTAACTGTAAGACAACTAATGTACCTTTCAGACATGTCATCCATCTTTCGAGAAAAATGTCTCCTCAGACAGAAGATGAAAGAGTTAGAATGTCTAAGATGCCATATGCATCAGCTATAGGCAGCCTGATGTATGCTATGATGTATAGAAGACCAAACATCATCATGGTTATAAGTGTTACTAGTTGATATCAATCTGATCAAGGTGATAGCTATTGGATGGCAGTTACACATGTCCTTAAATACCTTAAGGGTACAAAGGACAAGTTTCTAATTTATGGAGAAAGTGATTTGCAGGTTGACAGTTTAGGCTTTCAGTCTGATCCAGAAGATAGAAAGTCTACATTTGAATATATATTTATCCTTAACGGTGCTGCAGTAAGTTGGAACAGCACCAAATAAGGATCCACAACTGATTCAACAACTGAAGCAAAATATAGTGCAGCCTCTAAGGCAGCAAAGAAAGTAGTGTGGATACATAAGTTTGTCACTGAGCTCGGGATTGTCTTAAGCTCAATAAATCTTATCCCTTTATTCTGTGATAACAACAGAGCTATTAAACAAGAAAAAGAGCCAAGAGCGCACCAAAGATCTAAACAAGTGGAGAGGAAATACCACATAATTAGAGAAATCTTGGCTAAGAGAGATGTAATAATTTGTAGAGTTGACTCTGTAAATAATATAGCGGACCTACTAACTAAAGCCTTAACTCCAAACGTGTTTGAGAAACACGTGGAGTCTATAGGTATAAGATACCACTATAAAAATGACACTAGAGCAAGTGAGAGTTTGTTAGAATTTGTGCTCACGTGCTATCCCATTGTTGTATGAATATTTTATTTTATAATATTTATCTGTTCATTATTTGTTAAATCGCTAATTACTATAATTAAATGGTTTAATGCTTGTGACGCTACACACATTATATGATCTGAAAGGGTTCAGATTTAGTCTAAAGATGTTTAGATCAATGCTAAGAGTTAACATCACTAAAAGCTATCAATGCTAAAAGTTTAGCATGTTATTTTAATTAGTGAAGTCTAAGTGTTAGAATCTTATCTGTGACGATATAAAGACCTGAGAATACATTAGTAATAACATAGTTGCAAAAGTTATAATAGGTGCTAAGAAAGGTTATTATGCAACTCTATTCTCAAATTATATATTATTGGTCTTAATTCACCGATGCAGGTCTGACGGTAGAATCGTTTTTCATAAACCATTGTATATTATACTATTGACGTATTTTAGGGTGTATGCATGTGATTGTGTACATATTGAAAAAACTAAACACATGTATCATATACACGAATTTGGCAGCGGAATTTATCATGTAATCAACATATACACATGTTCTTCAATTCTTAACAACTTAAGAATACAGAAAACATACATTTGAAGACCTCCGATGAAGATTTCAAATCCGGATTTCTTTGCTTCAACTTTGAGCTCACCTTGAAGTGCAATTTTATTCAATTCTAGTTCACAACAATCCAGTGGGATTGTGAAGTTAGAATAGCAGCAGTATAATCTCCAGCAATAAGGTTTGATTACTTGAAAGAAAAATAAGAAGGTTTTATTTTTCTTTTTCCTTTGGTTTTTCTCACAAGTCTTTGTTCAATGAGAAACTCTTTCAAAACTAACTCTTCTTTTTTCTCTCAATCCTTGCACGAAAATTGATTCACACACTTGTTAATACACATGAAACTCAACCATTTTTAGTGCTCTCAACACTTCATAAGTGCTTCACCAAAATTAGATTAAGTGACCAACTACCAAAATAATTTTTGGTGGCTATTTTAATGGTCTAATAAAATTAACCGTTAATCACAAAATAGTGCTTCACTTAATTTAATTTATGTTTCTCAAATTAGGTATGCCTTCCATTTAAGAATAAAATAACAAATAAATAAAATCATATTTTATTTATTTAAATAATATTTATTTAATTATTCAAAAACTATTTGAATAATTAATATTTACCTTATTTGATTTTACTAACATGGTTAATGGGTGAATTCATGGTAAAACAATTCATGGAATAACATTGTGCCACTTGTTAACATCTAATTAATTAATAACTCTTGTCAACTAATTAAATGATATATTTAATATTTAAGTCTAAATAAGTGCACAACCCGAGGAACCCCGAAACATATTTTCGGTTTGCTAAAATTTCTAGGATGAAATTGTTCAATCCATTATGCTGTCCCAGTGCACAATGAGTACACTTTATATTGTGAGACTCTCTAGGTCCACACCCAAATTGTCATATGAAACTCCTCCATATCGCATACGAGTACACTCCATATCGCGGCACGTTGCCCGAGTGCACAACGAGTACACTCCATATCGCGGCACGCTGCCCGAGTGCACAACGAGTACACTCCATATCACGGGACTCCCTAGGTTCTATGCCCAATTCATCAAATGAAATTATTCTATGAGTCCGTGAGCAATGTCCCACGCACACGTCACGGATATATAAATGAGTGCATTGAACCATGCAAGTTGAGGTTACAACGCATACGTATAGTCTTTCCGTCATGATATCCTGGATGTGCGAGGATATAAATTATCACCGTCAAACTTCTTTGCCATATTGTTCTACCCTGGCGGAACTCTTTCCCGGGATGATTGCTTGTGGCCACAAGACTTTCTAAGATACAGTCTCGAAGCATCTAGATATCAAACTCTATATGGGAACTGACGGATCCCATATCTGTATGCACCGAACTTCATAAGTATCGGACCATACCCAGCGACACCCAGTGGTCGTACCATGAAAGGTCTGTGCTATGCGTGGAACCAAAGTATGATGGATCACTTACAAGCCCACCATGGCACTCAGGTCAAAGGACCACGTATACTACTCAACTCTAGAGGAACCTCCGTTGATGGTTTACATTGAATGTCTATCACAGGCCCTCGTGAGTCTGTCCCATATCTAGTCCTAACTGGATACCCATATGTCAATATGAGCTCTAAGCTCACGATCATCTAGGAACGACCATTTATACCTTATAAGTACGACATATGTTGATCTATATATAAAGGTATCCACCGACAGACCTACATCGACAGAAATAGATCAGGGACAATTATTTGAGAACATACTTGCGCAACATGCATTTCCTGGCACCCGATTGTAACTTTTGCAACTATGCAGTTACTAGTATATTCTTAAGTCTATGTCCCATTACAGATAAGGCTCCAACTCTTGGATCTGCTGAGTATTTGATAAGGGCAAATTTGTCATATATTTTATCATGTTTTTATTTTGATATTTTATTATTTTATGAGAATAGATGGTTGTTTATGTATATTATTGTTATTTATAGGGACTTGAACAAAATTTAAAGAACGAATGCAAAAGGAGCGAAAACAGGGACTAAAATGTAAAGTTTTCAAAGTATGAGTTCATCGCCCCAGCGCTGGAACAGTGATCGAAATTAAAAAAATGACCTGGTTAAGTCGCATCCGGCGCCCCAGCGCCAGACATTCATCGCGCCAGCGATGGGACAGAGCCCCAGCGCCATTAACCCACTGCTCCAGCGGTGAAACCTTTTCACATGTCGCCCCAACAACAATTGCATAGCGCCCCAGCGGTAGCGCTAGTCCTAGTCCGACGAGAATTAAGATTTTCAAGCTCATATCAATCCCTATAAAAAACCACTCGTTCCCAACCTTTAAGAATGATCCAAGAGCAACCTAGAGCATTCAAGAACACCAAGAATACAGAGCATGAGTCTTGGAGAGCAATAAGAGTTTAATTGAAGCAACTTTAGAGAGAGATTCAAGGCGTTCTTCGGCATCAAGAGTATCTTAGGCAATATAATTAAGAGCAATTCAACGTCTATATCGGTTTGCTATTGATTGTATCATGATTTATTATTATTTTTACTGCTGTTCTCTTGTAGCCATGAGCTAAACTTATTTTCTAGGGTTAATACTTGAACTCAATATGTGTGCTTAATTGCCATATCTTTTAAATATTTAATAAACTTAGTTTTTTAATATTCAAATTACTTGATCTTAATGCTTCAATATATCTGGCCAATATATGGTGAATGAGTTGGTAATATTGTTGATAAACTCGGAAAAGGAATCATAATATTTAGACCTAGGTAATTTTGATGCATGATTATAGAATAACATTCAATGTTTCATATGTAAGTTTCAATTTAGGATAGGAATATACCTAATTGGCATGTATGATCAATAAGACCTAATCTTAATGAATCTTAATTTATTACAAGTACCATAGGAATATAGGTATTTAGTAAATCAAGGTATACTCGCATGACCTTGGAAGAGGTTTGTGAATACATTAGTGTCTTAATCAATAACAAAGACTAAGAGAGTTAAATATTAGAGGATTAATCATTAGAAAGCATATTGAAGGATAATATTAATCCTAAGTTTTCTCTATATTGCTATTACTTAAATCTCTTTGCATTGTGTTTTTGCCTTTATAGTTTCTACATTCATTCTTAGTTTTTTATTTATCTGAATAATTATTAGGAAGATATCATTTTAGTAATTGGTTAAAAAGAAGAAATTATCCATGTGAGTTCGACATCCGACTTATTTAGTCTCTTTATTACTTGCATATGATAGTGTATACTTGCACTTAATTTAAGATATAGAAATATCGCATCAGTATTATAACCAGCTAATACTTAGTTGTGCTAACATTTAGCAATTATATGTCTCAGCGTGGCTGACTATGAGCCCTTATCTAAACTCTTTAAATCTGATCCGAACTCCTTCAGATCTATAATGTCTGTAATGTTACATGCATAATACTATATATGTTGATATTAGCAATTTAATGAGAATGTACACTTGTATAAATACACAAGTATATGTATATTTAGGGATGGCACGTAAGCACTGACCCTAACAATCTCTCACTTGCTCTATTGCCATTCTTGATGGCATCTCATACACATCGACTCTACGTGTTTCATAAACACTTGTAGAGTCATGGTATTTAGATAGTGGGCCCGTTAAATTATTTATAGAACACTTCTACCAATAATCACATCTCCTTTAGTCAAGATCCCTCTAGTCATGTGAGACTTCTCTCAATATAATTAGAGTACTGGCATCCTCTTGGCACGTTTGCTTGTACAATAGCCTTGTTTTTTTTGCAAACTTATGTGATATGATCTATCTGTCTTGGAACTCTACCAAGTTCAGCGACAAAGATACGAATCCTCACTGTCGCTTTCGCTCCGCCAATCTAAATTAGCAGTGAATCCCAGTTTAGTGTAATTCTAACTCCCTTAGTACTAATGAGAATGATCACATTTCCAGATGTTGACTCTCTATCATCTATGTCAAACTAGAAGTCTGACTTCGTGCATTTTCTCATTTGTAAGTTACTTTCTCCATATTTGAGAAACTTATCCTTTGTACCTCCAAGGTACCTCAGGATATGTTTGACTACCATCAAATAGTTGTTACCTGAATCAGACTAGACTCTGTTTGTAACTATTACAGCCAAATAGATTTTAGGTCTCAAACACATCATAGCATACATCAAGCTTTGAAGAGATGATGTATCTGGTGTGTTAGACACTCTAACTCTCTCATCTTTCATCTGAAGAGACACTCTCCTCGAAAGATAAACACTAGGTGTATTAGATAAGTTAACTATCTCATGGTTAACTAACTGTACCCCTTTAGACCTTATTGTTGTGAAATAATTTGGGAGAGTCTTATCAGCTTCCTAGCTCTATCTCTATAAAGCTTTATAACTAGTATAAATGAAGCCTTTCCTAAATCCTTTATGAAGAAATTCTTACGAGTTACTTCTGACCGATTATAACATACTGACATTATTCTCAATGACTAGTTTGTCTTCAACAAAGAGCATTAAGAAGACTATTATGCTCCCACTGACCTTTCATGCACACTAGACCAAAAGTCTGCTTGGACGTAAAACCTTTAAGCTGTTCCATAAATATCTTTTACTCGAGGTATTTATTCTGGAACACCTTCCTTACATCCGTCTGCCAAACTTCAAAGTCATAAAACATTGCAAGAGCCAATAAAATTTTAATTGATTTTAACATCAATATTGGTTCAAAGGTTTTCCCTTAATGATGCCAGATCATCGAGGATTACCTTTCTAAAACCAATAAAGGGCCTAGAAGGTCTCTGCCTTCTATTTGGCTCCCACTACCCTTTTGTAAACCCTTTACAACCAATGAGAATAATTCCCACGGGTAGCTTAACCAAGTTCCAGACTTGATTCTGATGCATATAGTCAATTTTGTTTTCATAGCTTCTTACTGCTTTCCGAATCAATGTCTAACATCAACTCCTTATAGGTCAAGGATGATTTTCTTCTACCAAGAAAACTCCAAGTTCACATTCAGACATCAACCATACCTAAAATGTGACCTAGACATCTTTTTCAACCCTTTGGAGGTGTGCTAAAAGGTCACTACTTCATTGAGCCTACGTTTCCATCCTTGGTTCATTGATTCCTTAGATTGACTTCACCAAGTTCAATCTTTCTATGATTCCCATGATCCATGAGAAACTCTTCCTCAAGGATAGCGGTATACCGAGAAACGAACACACTTTGCTTCTCTAAATCATCAAACTAGTATCCTATTTGATTTACAAGATACCTAATGAACCTATGATTGTACCTCTTGGGTGTTGTCTATCTTGCTAAATAACTCATACAAAATAAGATACCTTGCTGCATAACTCTTATGTAAGCAGGACAACCCCAAGTCTTAACTAATTTAAGATATAACTTCCTTCCTTTCTGTATCTCATACGGAATGAAATGAACAGCTTCTGATGAAACTCTATTTAATAAGCAGTTGTATTTGGAGTAGATATTCACAGATATAGATCAGTAACACTCATTATCTATTGGACCATATCTAATAAAGTCTAATTCCTCCTCACCAAAAAATCATTATGTTATGGATTACCCGGAGGACTATAATGAGTGAGAATCTCATTCTTCCTTAAACAAACGGAGAACTTGTTGTTAATGTACTCACTACCTCGATCTAATCGAAAGGATGTGATGTACATTCTGGTATGTTTGGTCATCTCTGTGAATACATTATTCATAAATTGGTTAAGTCTTTATGGTCAGATTAGGCCAACTATCCTTAACCAGACGGATAAACGTCTCACGCCTATATGACCTAAACTTATATACCACAGCTCCGTATTATTTAAGGATTCTGATCTACAGACATTTCTAATTATATATAATGTCCATTTATTAACTGACATTCAGTTAATAAAACATTATACTTATTATGTAATACAACTATTGTATTACATACTAGAAGTAAGTCAAGCTAGCCAACAACTTGTACCTACAAGAAATCACCATTTCTTACTCTCAACATTACTTTTTTAAGCTATTGCATTCTAGTCTCTTTCAATCCCTGCAACATTTTACAGATAAGAGAGGGACATGCAGTATCTCATACCTAGCTTGAATTGGCATCTTATGCCCTAGAAATGTCTATATTTGTGTCAAACACAGTTCTGTGAGAGTTTTCCTAACAATTATAAGGCTTCTAGGGTAGAATAAATTTCAATACCCAACTTTACTGCAGTGGAAACACTTTCCATCGCCCTCTTGTTGATCTTTGGATAAATACTACTTTTAAGGATTGATATTAAGTATCTGCCTCATCTTCTTATCCCTTACTCATCTGGTCTCACCAGATATACTTAGAGTAAAAGATGAAGTACCCTTAACAAAGAGGGTCACACTTTCTCTATTCAATTCTCTTGACGTGTTATCAGAATTAGCATTATGGCAAACTCTGATCAACAATAAATTTAAATTTTTTTGAATCCAGAACACTTCTGTGATTTATTCACCAGTCAGAGTATTTTCTAGTACCCTAGAGTTAGACTGCATCAACTATGCATACCAACTAGTTCGTAGTGGCCATTATTTTTGACAGGCCAAACTAACGAGAGATCTAAGCAAAATAATCATTAAATCGCTAATAAAATGTTTTAAATCATGGTATACAAAGTATACATTTTTCAATTTAAAACGCCCTCCCACTGCTTTACATAATCCCGGTAATCTCTCAAATGGCAAAACGATAGTTTAAACTCTTTTAAACTATACAACGGGAAGTAGATCCCATTGTAATTTACTCAAGCCCATGCTGTAGCAATATTGGCCTTTGTAAACTCAACAGGTGGACAACACTTGTCAATTGCATCTCATGCAACTCTTACCCCTTGATCCTAAATACACATTATCCTCACGCTATAGCAATATTGGATAAGTGTATTCCAAATTAACTTGTCAATGATCAAATATATGTTACCGATACTACCCACATGCTGTAGCAATATTGGGTAATACTTTCGCATATATTTACCTCATCTTATGTTTAACCGGCATAGTCCAAGCCCAACCGACCAAGTCCCTCACACTGTAGCAATATTGGGACAAGGCCGACGTGACTCGTCTAACACCGTATTGATAAGACAAGTCAGAATAAAATATTATCTCATAATATATTATTCAATCCGATTAAGAGAGATTTTATTTCTATGGTCTTCATTCTCTTAGGAAGGGTGATTCTCAACTTAATTAATTTCTCTATGCAAGCATAACTAACCCTCACTAGTAGGGCTCCCATTGTGGTTATCAACATAAAAAAAAAATCTTGGTTTATAATGCAAACCGATAACTCTTTATCACTGCATCTCATAAACCCTGATTTATAATGTAGACTAACAACTTTTATCACTAGATCTTATAAATCTACACATGCAAAATTAATTTTGAAATACTGTTCTAAACATTGTTCAAAAAACCTGTAGCTATGAACAGTAACTTACACGATTGTAGCTGTAAACAATAACATTACTGTATCGGTGAACAATAAAACTTACTGTTTTATGTGCTACTGTTCAAAGTAAACAGTACACCCCCGCGCCAAATGTCACCACTGGTGCTACAACACCTAGTGCTTCCCCTTTGGCATACCCATTTCAACACTTAAAACGTGCCATTTACACTGGTCCTTTTGTATCCGTTCACTCAAACCACACCCAAATATAGCCTAAATGGCTCTGATACCATTTTTGTTAGCGGCGGAGGGATCTAATATACGTATATGGATGTATGCATGTGCTATTTTGTCTATTGCCTAACGCAACGGAAGCGTGTAAATTTTTTGCAATAAGCATAATAAATAAAATATATTAATCGCCTTAATATATTTATAAGTTAGAGAACTCACCTCAACGTGTAACGTTATACACGTATTTTCTCAGAGTCCGCATGGAGACCAACTCGTGGGCAATTCTAGTCACCAACACGATGGGCTTAGTGAGCTAGAACAGTAGCCCTATCGCAGCACTGGTTTAACTTTTAAACCTCAAAATAGTCAGTGTGTGTTTTTATCATTTTCTCCAAAAAGATAAGAAATAGAGAATTTGAAGTAATCCACCATTACTTCAATTGGAAGCATAGAGAAAAATAAAACAATTTCACTTTTTCCTTTTTTTTTTCTTTTCTTTCTTTCTTCTTTTCTTTTCCATTTCTCTTCACTCTTTTCTTGGCCAAATTTGGCCAAAAACACACACATTCTCTCTTTTTCTCATCTCTCTCATGTAAATATATATATATATAATAAAATAATAATATATAATATAATATAATATATATAATAACAATATAAAATTAGTAATGGGTGCCAACTATTTGGCACCCAAATATAATATTAATATATATAATATCTAATAATAAAATATTATATTATATAATATAATATAATAATATATTATATAATATAATATAATAATATATTATATAATAAAATATATTATATTATATAATTAGAAAAATATTTTTGATTATTTAATAATTAAATAATCAAAATATAAAATGACCATTTTACCCCTCATGTATAGGTACCAAGTCTACCCCATAGTGGGTTCCTCAAACACTTGGGTAAACTCAACTAAAGGTCCACAATGCGCCACGTGTCATTATACAATTAGTAAATAACAATTATTGACTAATTATTGTATTTAAAACTTAAATACAGATACGCACGCATTACCGTAGTATTGCTAGATTAAACACTTTAATCTGACACGCTACCCGAGTGCACAACAAGTACACTCCATATCGCGGGACTCCCTAGGTCCTACGCCCGATTCGTCAAATGGAACTATTCCATGAGTCCGTGAGCAATGCCCCACGCACCTGTCATGGATATACAAATCAACGCGTTGAACCATGTAAGTTGAGGTTACAACGCATATGTATAATCCTTTCGTCATGATATCGTGGATGCGCGAGGATATAGATTATTACCGTCAAATTCCCTAGTGCTCATCCATGTCTTATCTCCAGACTAGTGTCTCACAGAACAATATGTGCAAACTCCTTTGCCATATTGTTTTACCATGACAGAACTCTTTCCCGGGATGATTGCTTGTGGCCATAAGACTTTCTGAGATACAGTCTCGAAGCATCTGGATATCAAACTCTATATGGGAGCTGACGGATCCTATATCTGTACGTACCGACTCCATAAGTATCGGACCATACCCAATGACACCCAGCGGTCACACCATGAAAGGTCTGTGACATGTGTGGAACCAAAGTATGGTGGATCACTTACAAGCCCACTGTGGCACTCAGGTCAAAGGACCACGTATACTACTCAACTCGAGAGGACCCTCCGTTGACGACTTACATTGAATGTCTATCGGAGGCCCTCGTGAGTCTGTCCCTTATCTAGTCCTAACTGGATACCCATATGTCAATATGAGCTTCAAGCTCACGATCGGCTAGGAACGACCATCTATACCCTATATGTATGACATATGTTGATCTATATATAAAAGTATCCACCGACAGACCTGCATTGGCGGAAATAGATTAGGGATAATTATTCGAGAACATACTTGCGCAACATGCATTTCTTGGCACCCGATTGTAACTCTTGTAACTATGCAGTTACTAGTATCTTCCTAGATCTATGTTCCATTACAGACAAGGCTCCAACTCTTGAATCTGCTGAGTATTATAACCAACTAACACTTAGCTGTGCTAACATTTAGCAATTATATGTCTCAGCGTGGCTGACTATGAGCCCTTATCTAAACTCTTTAGATCTGATTTGAACTCCTTTAAATCTACAATGTCTGTAACATTACATGCATAATACCATATATGTTGATATTAGCAATTTAATGAGAATGTACACTTGTATAAATACACAAGTACATTTATATTTTGGGATGACACGTAAGCACTGACCCTAACAGAAGCATCATTAGAAACAGCTTGGGGCAGGCGCTGATCAATTACATATCCAAGCTTCTCAGAATCCAGAACTATTATTAGATTCATAAGCCAGTCAACATAATTTTCTACACCTTTGAGTTGGTGCTCATCCAGAATATGAATTAGTGGGTTGCTTGAAGCCATTTAATCTTGACAAGACAAAAGAAAAGATATTAGCGGAATATTTCAATCGCTAATAAATAACGTTTTAGATTTAGGTATAACAGTTATACAATTTTTAATCTAGAAAATGCCCTCCCACTATTTTACTAAAATTATATCAATTAACTAAAACAAAAGCAAAGAGTAGAATTCACAAATAAAGATATTCTAAGGTTTGACTTGTCCTCTAGTATTTCATTGGACTCATTAACCACTTAGTTAATCCCTTACTACCAATTGATTGGCTTAGACACTAATCTCATCACAAGCCTCTGTCGATGGTTAAGTGACTATATTACGCATTCTAACAATCACCTATATGTCTATGGTAATCAAATCAGAATGTAATTCATTAAGATCAAGTTTAAATTATACCATACATGCCACCAAGGTATATGTCTATCCTAGATGGAACTCATAGTTGTTACCCTATGATCATGCATCAATTATCCTAGGCTAAACACATAAATCCCTCTGTCAAGTTCATTATGGTTTCTCAATCATTCAAAATATTGATTAGGTATAATGAAAGCATTAAACACAAGATATAATGAATCAATTAAATATATCAAGTTCATAAATTAAAAATTAACACAATCCAAATCCATATTAGGTTTACATTGTCTAACCCTAAATGAACATATTAACCCATCACAAAACCAAAAGTATCAAACCAATTCACAAAGATCAACAAAAACAAGAACATAATGATAAAGGAGAAGAAAAGCTAATCAAAGTGACTCATTGATGTGCTTCTCCCTCAATCTTGGCTTGAAACTTGAATCTTGATTTTGATTCTTCAATCTTTAGCTTTGATCTTTAATTTAGTGTTGTGAATTCTTTCTCTAAGTTTTTACTTGTTTTCTCTCCTTTTAGGATTTTTGTCTTCAAAATACTGTTCATAGCATACTGTTCACCATCACGAGCACCACAGCGCGAGGTTTGGGCGCTGCGGCGCCCAGCCTTGGTACCCATTTCGTATTTTGAGCGTAACTTCTTCGTTTGATGTCCAATTCGCCTCTCGTTTATTCCTATACGTCACATTTTCCGTCATGTGAAAATACAAAAGTTAGAGTAAAATAAAAAAGTTGGGTACAAATCATATTAATGCTTTTATTCCCCTATCATATGTCTGTCCTTAAAATTAATTTTTTCTTGTGTGCTTAACTGTTTTCCAATTCCATGAGAGAAATCCTAACCTTTTAAATAGTCATACACTTGTGAGGGTATGGAGTTGAGACTTTTACTTAGACAAATTCTCAAGACTATATCTATTGTGGTTTGTGGTAAGAAGGTTACGGCTTAGTTCACACACACACACAATTTTTGGAAGTTATCATTGAAAAAACCATAATAGCAATAGTGATCTTAAACTAACTCTTTGTTTGAAATGCTTAGGTAGTTTTACATATTCTATTTACAGTTGAATTGCTAGAGAATAACAATAAGCTGGTTAAGGGCTGTGATGAACACATGAAAATACAATAGAATCGGGCTACAACTTTTGTTCAGCTTGACCCAATTCACGTATTTGGACTGTATCTCACAAAATACGTACCCAATTGGTATAATTCAAGAAGCTGTGAAATACTAACTTAATTATCAACAACTCTTATGTTGATGGTATAGTCCAAATCAACTGTTATCATGGACAATTATCTTGCAAGTGGGTAAAAGGGTTGTTGGCCTAAATCTGACGTATCTTTGGCATTTTACCCATATCTTATTGGATACTCCTCCAATTGCATGAACCTGGTGCCTATGGAAAGAAAAGACAAAATGCTATAACTTTCATGTTGGCTAAAAAAAGCTACATCGGTCATTTACATTATCAAAAAGGTGTTGTAAGTGGGTGAACGAGTTATTGGCCTAAATTATTGAAGATTGATGTCACACTTAACATATTTTCATTCATTGCCTATATAAGGACACTTTTAGGATGTTTTCAACATTAGATAATTCTATCTTATTTTCTTCTCATTAACATGTATTGTAATCTAGGCTAGAGTCCTTGGCAAGGCTAAGAGATAAACTTTTATGTTTAATAAATCTACTTCTATGCTTTGATTCATTGTCAAGAGCTATAAATGTTTGTAAGTTTGATTATGCTTAAACTCTTATCTATTTTATTTTCTATAATCCAAAGGTTATAATTCTCATGTTTCATATATTTTCAGTCATGCTTTCTTTATGTGATTCTTTTTAAATTATAATTGTTATTGGTTACATTGTTTTATATGTTAATCTTTTACTGCAATATTGTCAATTAATATATTATCGATCTTGGATAACATGTAAATGCAATAAATGTTTGATATTCAAGTTGATATTTTATTGCAATATTGTCAAAATGATATGTTGTCGATCTTAGATAACTTATATAAATGAACATGATTTGTGTTAATATTTACAAAAGAGTTTAGTCATATCAAATACATGTGTTATCAAATGTGCTATATTTTACACATCTTCCAACTGATTGTTTAGATGTAAAACTGTCAATTGAGTTATAAATATTGAATCAAAGTATAAAGTAGATTTATAAAGCATAATTGTGATTCTCGAAGCCGTACTTAAATCATCATAAGACATTTTTCTCAATTCATAGATAATTCTATCTCATCCACTTAAACCAATGAATTAATTTTATCATTTGCTACTGCTTTAATATTTTACTTCACCAACTTATTTTGCCAAAAGCTTCCTCATGGGATCGACACCTCAATCTATACTACGATAGTCGCATTATATTTTGAGCGTAAACACTGGGTATGATCCGATGCTTATAGAGTCCAGTATGTACAAATATGGGATCTGTCATCTCACCTAGATGAGTTAATATCTATAAATGCTCAGAGACTGCATCTTAGAAAGTCTTATGGCCATAAGCAATGGACCCTGGAAAAGAGTTTTCTACAGAGTTAAACAATATTGTAAAAGTGTTTGCATATATTATTTATTAAGATACGTGTCTGGAGATACGTTCACGGATAGCACATAGGGATTTGACAGTAATGATCTATATCCCTGCTCTTCTAGGATATGGTTGGTGGAAGGATTATACGTATGCACTATGACCTCAACTTGTATAGTCTACTGCACGGATTTATAATATCTATGATGTATGCGTGGGGCATCGATCTTAGACTCACAGAATAGTTCTGTTTGAAAAATTGGGAGTGAACCTAGAGAGTCCCATAATATGAAGTATACTCGTTGTGCACTACGGCAGTGTACCGAATTGAATAGTTCAATCTAGAAAATTTCAGTAGACCAAACATTTACTTCGGTTTCCCTCGGGTCATGCACATGTCAAGACTTAAGAGTTAAGTACATTAATTAGTTAACAATTATTTGTTGACCAATGTGATGTTGACACATGGCACATGTGGGCCAATTATTATTTGATTTGAAAATTACCAAAATGACCTTATTTGTTGGACAAATAATATCGTTATTTTATTATTAAAATGTTTATTAAATAAAATAATAATAATAGTATATGATATTATTATTTAAATTGAAATCAAACAATTAATTTTTTTTATTTAAATTGACATGTGTTTCTACTATGATTTAATATGATTAAATCATTTGTTTAATATTTATTAAATAATAAGATAAGTATAAATGGGTGGCATTTGTTAATGATAGGCCTTAAGATGTTTCTTAATAATGAGAAAGTGTTTTCTCATTTGGCATAGATCAACGCTAAGTTCATTTAAATGATATTCCATTTTTTTTTGTTTTAATTTGGTTTATTGTAAGATAATAATAAACAAAACTAATGGCAAATATAATGGATGCCATTAAGTGAGAAAATGAAAGATAATAATAAACAAAATACTAATGGCAAACATAATGGTTGCCATTAGGTGAGAAAATAACAGATAATAACAAACAAATGAAAGAGTAATTAGTTGCTCAACTAATCATCAAAAATTCGTGCAAGGGGTTAAGGGAAAAAAGAGAGAAGTGAATTTTACTAAGTGTTAGAAAATTCTCTCAAGTGTTGAGAGCACAAAAACTTAACTCTTCCATTTTTTCTTCCATTTTGGTCACCTATATTACAAGGTAGAAACAAGGTTTTAAGAGTTGAATCCTTTGTTGGAAAAGTTGCTATTCTAGCTTTCTTAAGCCCACCGTATTGAGGAACTAGAATTGTGAACGGGTTGTTTCAAAGCGGGTACTCCGATTCGATAATATACCAAGGCTTGACAATGTAATATTTCTCAATCTTGAAGTATTTTATATTTATGAGATAATTTGTAATGTTTACTTGTGTTTATCATTATAAAATTTGTATTTCGCTCATCCGCTGTGCATGTATGTATAAGATACATATACTATATTTGAATGATAGACACAAACCTATATGCATGCACCTTGCGTTTAAAATCACTTACAATAAAAGGAGCAAGCATCAGTCTATATCAGTATGTTAGAAGGATTGGATTTGATATAACTTTTGGTGATGATGAATTAGTTGTTGAAAATCCTAAACATGAAGCTATGCGAAAGAATCAGATCTTTGCTTAGCTGGTTATTCTCTACAGTTTATGATAGCATTCTTAGACTGGTGATTGGTAGTAAGTCCTTTTATGATCTTTAGATAGCAATTAATAGGCAATTTTGTTCAACATTTAAAGTAAAGATTGTTCTACTTAAAATGTAGTTAGCTTTGTTAAGAAAAATTAAATATCTATGTCTGAGTATTTTCTTAAATTGAAAGGAATTGTTGATGAATTAACCACTGTTGATTATAAAATTGACGAAGATGATTTTATTATATACTTGATCACTGGAATTTGTATAGTTTTAGATTTTGATGCCGTTGTCACCTTGATAAGTAGTAAAATTGGTGAACTAAAAATAAATGAGGTTTACTCAATGTTGTCGACCCAAGACAGTAGAATAGCCTTCAATTTAAGTGGAAAAGTGAGTAGTCAAGGTATGTTTAATGCCAATTATGCATAGAAACATGCAAAAGGAGGAAGTTTTACTTCTGGTTGTGAAGTAATAAGAATAATGGAGGTAAGAATAGAAATTATGGTAACTTTGGTAATAATCACTATAATTCTGGTAATGAATATGGTAGAAGCAATTTTAACAACAATTGAGGAAGAGGTCAAAACCAATAAGCAGGAAGGTTTAATTATGGAAGGGGCAATGTGAAGCTTGTTTGTCAGATCTGTGAAAAACAAGGGCACTCAGTTGCTAAATGCTATTATAGGTTTAACAATAATTGCATGCTTAAGGAACATACTCAAAATGGATAAAGACACAATAGTCAATTTTCTAAAAATAAAGGGTTTGGAAATTTTAGAAATGTAAACAAGATTGCTTACTATGTCTCTTCAGCATAATATAAAGGACTAGCCGATGAAGGATGGTACCTTGACTCTAGAGCAATTCATCACCCTACCTTTAATGTGAACAACTTAAAAAACATACACATTTACTTAGGTATGGATCAATTGATTGTTAAAAATGGTCAAGGTCTAGAAATAACACGTCTAGGTGATTCATTCTTGACAACAACAACTAGGCATACATTAACACTTAAAAATATATTGTGTTTACATACAATAACCAAGAACTTACTAAATATATCTAAACTTGTTGAAGATAACTCTGTTTTTGTAGAATTTCATGATGATCATTATTTTGCTAAGGCCAAACTAAAAGGAACACTGTTGCTGAAAGGTGTGGCTGTGAAGGGATTATATAGATTGTTGCTAAACTCCTAACTCAATTCCATTGTAAATATAGAAACTTGTCTCGTACATAGTCTTGTGTCATTTTTTTCTCAACTTGTTAAACCTGCACCTTATTGTCACATAAATAAGAGATAATTGGGTGCCATTAACTCATCTTGTTATGCATTTGTATCACAAAATATAGAACAATAACTTTAAGAAGTTAAAATTATGGCATCTAAGACTTTGTCATCTAAGCCTTATAATCTTGAAGTATGTATTGAAATATTGTAACAAAGAACTTGTTATCAATAAGACTTCAGATGAATTATTTTGGGATGCATGTCAAATGGGACAAATGCACAAACTTCATCTCTCTTGTATTATGTCTAAAACAAAAAGACCTTTGGAATTGATATATGATAATGTACAGGGACCAACTCCATATAAAACAACAAATGGGTTTAAATATTACATTAATTTTTGTTGATGATCACACAAAATATAGTTGGATCTTCCCTTTGTAAACTAAATCCGAGACACTTAATACCATTATGTTTTTTTTTAAAAAAACAAAGTTGAAAAATAACTAAACACACATTTTGGCTATTCAATCAGAATAGGGGGGAGGGGGTAAGTTTAGGCTTTTTACAGAATTTTTAAAGCAAAATAGCATCTAATTCAAATTATTTTGCCTACATAAACACTAATAAAATAATGTTGAGGAGATAAAACTGTTGAAGATGGTGCTTATGTGCCATTCTAATATACAATAAATATTTCAATAATAATCATTCGTACATAATTATATGGTAAAAAGCTTGTAACTTTTTCAGACATTGTAGATCTAAAGGAGCTTAGATCTAATCTAAAAGAGTTTAGGTCAGTGCTAAAATGAGTAATTCTAAAAAGTTAGAACCTTTTCTGGAATAAGAATAAAGACTCGAGAATAATATAGTAATTACGTAGTTGCAAAGAGTTTCAAATAGTGTTAAGAAATATCACTACGTAATATGTTCTAAAAAATATTGTTTTTGATCTATAGTTACTGACAGATTGATTGATATTCCTTTTGAATTTTCATATGTCTATATCTGAATTGTTCAAATGGTTAGTCTTAGTAGACCATGGACTTAGTGGAAGTCCGTATAGGCATATAGGTATTCAATAAGGACTGGATACTGAATAGACTCACGAGGACCTCTAATAGACATCCCACTAAGCCATCAATAGAGGGTCTTCTCGAGTTGAGTATTATTTATGATCCTTTAACCTGGGTGCCATAGAAGGCTTGTGAGTGATCCATTATACTTTGGTTTTATGCATGTCAGAGAACTTTCATGGTCTGACCGCTGGGTGTCGCTAGGTATGATCCGATGCTCATAGAGTCTGATATAGGTAGATATGGGATTTGTCAGCTCATATGGATGGGTTATATATCCTAATGCTCTGCGATTGTATTTCAGGAAGTCTTGTGGACACAAGTATAAAACTTAAAAAAGAGTTTTTCATAGGGTTAAACAATATCGCAAAAGAGTTTGTGGATATTATTTACGAAAATACAAATCTGAAGATAAGTTCACAGTCGAATATATAGAGATTTGATGGTGATGATCTATATCTCTGCTCTTCCAAAGATATAGGTGATAGAGAGATTATATGGATATGGTTGACCTCAACTTATATGGTTTAACACACCGTCTTGTAATATCTATAACGTATGTGTGGAGCATCATTCACAGATTTGTGGAAGTATTCCATAAAATGAGTGTGAACTTAAAAAGTCTCACAATATGAAATATACTCGTAGAGCACTGGTGTAGCAGTATGGATCATACGGATTGATTTGGGAAGGTTTCAAAAAGTAGGATACATTTTAGAACCTATTTGAAAAATAGAATATATAGTTTACAAATATTATAAATGGGTCCCTATTGTATAGAAAAGTAAAAATGCACACATGGCATCCATGCATGGCCATTTGTGTTACAAATGGTAGCATGCATGTGACAAATATCATCCATACAAAGTGTTTGCATGGATAACATAGGTGACATTTGTTACCTATGCATAAGCTTACATGGCCTTGTATGGTCAAAGCTTAACTCTATAATGGACATATGTCTAAAATGGAAGTGTTAAGCTAAATAAAAACAAATGAAAGAGTTCATTTAGAATTCATTTTTAAATGAAAAATTTGTGCATTGCATTTGACAAAAAATGGCAACTTTGAGAAAGTTACATTTTGGTCCTTAAACTCAATCTTTAAGCATTTGATGTATGAACTAGTTAAAATGTTGAACTAAGTTTAATTCTTGCACGAAATATACATCAAAGGATACCATTCTAGCTACTCTAATCTTACCAAAGCTTGTTGAGCTCACAATGAAGCCCTATGTTGGAGTCTAGAATTATTCAAGAGAGGACTTCATTGTAAGATCAACAAGCTTTAGAGTTCAATAATCTTCACTGAATCATCTACAAAGGTATGTACTCGATTCTTATAGTGTTTTGATTTAGTTGTAATGTATATATGTTCATTATATTATTTTATTCTATTGCATAATGTATATTGGATATGCATTTGAAATTTTTTAACATGTACACAATCACATGCATGCACTATTTAATGCACTAACAGAAACATAGGCACATTATTGAAATTGGTCTCACTCTCCTTGCACATGCCAAAATTCCTTTTGTTTATTTATGGGAAGCCTTTCACATAGCCGCATATCAAAAAGTTTATAAAATTTTATCTGAGTATGAGTTTCTTAAATCTTTTGGTTGCTCTTGCTTTCTATTATTAAGACCCTACAATAGAAATAAGCTTAACTTTCATATAGAAAGGTGCATTTTTATAGGATACAATTTTATGCATAAAGGGTATAAGTTTTTACATCCATTTGGAAGAATGGATGTAACAAGACATGTTACTTTCAATAAAAAAATCCTTCCTTTATTGTGACCTTTAAAAAAAACACTATAACAACAAAGTCTTCAAGTTCACACTCATCAATTCCTATCTCAAATCCCAACTAATGTAATAACCATACCTTGAATGGCAACAATACATTAATTCTAGATTTTGATTCATATTCCTAAGCAATAAATCATTCATTGACATCTCAAACAATAAATAGAATAATAGAAACAAATCAACTATTTCAAACCAATTCACTAGAAAATTCATTTGCAAATAACTTAAATCAAACACAAATTCCAGAAACCTCTCTAACTACAAAAATAACTCACACTAAAAAACTATTGAGATTTGTGCTTACATGTCATCCCATTGTTGTATGAATATTTTATTTTATGATATTTATATAATATATTTTTATTAAATCGCTAATTCTATTAATTAAATAGTATAATGCTTGTTACGCTACAGACATTGTATGATCTGAAGGAGTTTAGATATGGCCTAAAGAATTTTAGACCAGTGCTAAAGGTTAACAACGCTGAGAATTATAATTGCTAATAGTTAGCACTACTAAAAGTTAGTAGGTTATAAAAATTAGCAATATCTAAGAGTTAAGACCTTGTCTGTAATGAAACATAGACCCAAGAGTACAACAGTAATAACATTGTTGTAAAGAGTTACAATAAGTGCTAAGAAATATTATCATGCACGTGTATTATCAAACACGATGTTCTTGGTCTTATTCACAGATGTGGGTCTATCGGTGAAACCTTTTCTAATAGACCAGTGTATACTATACCTATATGGTTGTTCTTAGCTAACCATGGCCTTACCGGAAGTTTATATAGCATACATGTATTCAGTAAGGACCGAATACTAAACAGGCTCATTGAGAACCCCAATAGACATCAATGGTAGGTTCTCTTGAGTTGAGTAGCGTACGTAGTCCTTTGATCTGAGTGCCACGGCAGACTTGTAAGTGATCCATCATGCTTTGGTTCCACATATGTCAGAGATCTTTCATGGTCTGACTACTATGTGTTGTTGGATATGGTCCGATGCTTATGAAGTCTGGTGTATACAGATATAGAATCCATCAGCTCATATGGGTGAGTTGTATATCTAGATATTCTGAGACTATCTTAGAAAGACTTATGGCCATAAGCAACAAACCCAAAAAAGAGTTTTCAACTAAGTCAAACAATATCGAAAAGGTATTTGTGTGTATTATTCATCAAGATACGTGTCTGGAGATAAGTTCACGAATAAACGTGTAGGAATTTGACGGTGATGATCTATATCCTCGATTTTTTAGGATATAAATGGCAGAAGGATTATATATATGCGCGTTGACCTCAACTTATATAGTCTACTACGCTGATTTGTAATATACGTGATGTGTGCGTAGGGCCTCGATCTCGAACTCACGGATCAGTTTTGTTTGACAAATAGGACGTGGACTTAAGGAGTTTCGCAATATAAAGTGTACTCGTTGTGCACTGGGACAGCGTATCGATTGAATAGTTCAATATAGTAACTTCCAGCGGACCGGACATTTGCTTCAGTTTTCCTCTGACCATACACGTGTCAAGACTTAAGAGTTAAGTACATCAATTAGTTCACAATAGTTGTTAACCAATAGGATGTTGACATGTGGCGCATGTAGGCTTATCATTGTTTGACTTAAAAATTATCAAAATAACCTTACTTGTTGGACAAGTAAGATAATTATTTTATTCATTAAATTTTGTATTGAATATAATAATAATGATGATAATATATGATATTATTATTTAACAAAAGTTAAACAATCATTTTTAAATGCATATGACACATGTGTTTGATAGTTTAATATTGATTAAACAAATTGATAAAACACTAATGTACGGGTTTGTCATGTGGTAGAGCCAAATTTTACAATTGCAAGCAAGAGGGAATTGTTTCCTTTTGCTCACAATCCGACCACATTCATTCCCACTTTTGAGATGCATGTGTTTGATTACATTTATTTATTGTAAACAAATATTTCAACAAGCAAAAGCCATCCCTTAGGCCAATGCATGATAATTAGATAGAAAATGAAATTAAGCAAATAAAGAAAAAGTTGCTTATTTTTTCTGAGGGTGAGTGTTGGTGTGATTTCTATAACACAAACTAACGCAAGTGCACGTATCGCAACAAGTAATAAAGTGATGTGTAGAGTATCGTTCCCACGAGGATTGTGTCCTAAATTAATGCTAAGTACTACGATGTTGGCAACCTAACTTTATTTAGGCTAATCTAAATGGCAGGGTGAGTTATTGAATTAAAAGCAACTAAAATCTAATTAGCTAGATAAATAAAGGAAAAGAGATATCTATGGCAATGGGGCTCTAGAGACTTGATTTCTCTATATTGTTCCTATGGTCTTTGTCATTAGTAATCAACAACCAATTTATGCATTCATTAATCCAGGGTGTATGATTAATCTCATTCCATCTTTCGAGTGCGAATGAGATACTATGCATATATATTCAAGTTGATATGTCTATCTAACTTGTTTACATAGACATGCATTACGCAACCCATAATTGACTACCCCAAGGATTAATTTCATTATCACTGTCACTTCATCAAATGAAATTCTAGACATAATGACACACCCTAAAGAGTTTGGCCTGTCACGCTTATCAAACACTTTAAAACGGAGAGCACCACATGTAACCCTAGGCATAATAGCACACCCCAAAGAGTTTGCGCCTGTCACGCATTTAATCAAACACTTGGAATGCACCTCATACAAATCCTAAGGAAGATCATGATGATTACCTAAGTTCATTAGTCTCTCAACTTAACAAACTCAAAGCTATGCTTTTTAAGATCGACATATGGATTAAACTTTGTCAAGCACATAACCCAAATGTTTAATTCATCCAATCCATTTTTCAATGCAATTAGAAGCATGAAGCGCATAAAAAGCATAAACGAATAACACAAGATAACTATTAATCACATAACAACTTCAACACATAAAGTTCAATAAAGTTCCATTAAGGCCTAGAACCTACAATCTACAACAAAATGATAATCTTGCGATATGGCGAATTCTATACAAATGGGATCCTAAACATTGATTTCATTCTATTCTTCCTATGTTCTTCTTCTTTAGCAAATTTGTTCAATTCATTAATCAAGGGCTTAAGACTAATCTCATTCCATCTTTCGAGTTCGAATGAGATACTATGCATACATAGTCAAGTTGATATGTCTATCTAACCTGTTATATATACACGCATTAAGCTACCCTTAAATGACTACCCCAAGGATTAATTTCATTATCACTGTCACTTCATCAAATGAAATTCTAGACATAATGATACACCCTAAAGAGTTTGGCCTGTCACGCTTATCAAACACTTTAAAACGGAGAGCACCACATGTAACCCTAGGCATAATAGCACACCCCAAAGAGTTTGCGCCTGTCACGCATTTAATCAAACACTTGGAGTGCACCTCATGCAAATCCTAAGGAAGATCATGAAGATTACCTAGGTGTTATTGGCCTTTCAACTCAATAGCAACCTAAAGCTATGTTTCTCCCAAATCCTATAAATGGATCAATCTCTTTCAAGCATAAATCCATACATTCACAACAACCAATTCATTTATCAATCAATTGGAAGCATTAAGCATAAAGAAACATAAATGAATTACACGAATTTATACTAAATCATCCAAACATAATATTAATAAAACTACATCAATCCTTGGAATCAAGTTTAATCACATGAAAATCCAACCATAACTATAATTATCCAACCATCCATAGATACATCTCATTAAAACTAATATTCATAATTGAAATGACAACAAAGGATAAAAACAAAGAAAAGGAAAGGGAAAACCGAATTTGGGATGTCTCCAAGGTTTCAATTCTTCAATTGTCTTCAATGATGCACATGAAACCTTGGAGACATCATTTCTTCTCCTTCAATTCGAGCTCAAGCCTTCTCCTCCTTTCAATTTCGTGCCTCTACTCCCCTCCCTTCTCTTTGGCTAAACAATGGGTGTTTATATAGGTAGGGTTGCAAAAAGAGGACAAAACTGCCCTTAGGAGTGCCCAGAATTCAGCGCCGCGGCGCTGGATTTCAGCGCTGCGGCGCTCACTTTCTGCAATTGGCGCCGCGGCGCTGAAATCCAGCGCTGCGGCGCTGCACTGTTGCTACAGTACACTGTAGCAGTGTACTGTAGCTACAGTATTACTGTAACAAACAGTGCCTCCTTCATATTTTTATCTCTAATGCTCCGATTTGCGTCCGTTTTCCGGTATTTTTGCTCCGATAATGCTTCAACCTATAAAACAACATTAATACGCATAAATAGCCCAATTATTGAGATAAATTGAACAAATATCAAGTTAGGAAGATAAAATAGTTTATACAATTACGCCTTATCAGTGAGACACACGACCATTAAGAAGAGGTGAAAGCATTTTGTTTTCAAGTGTTGAAAGGTAACCAAAAACTCACTCTCTCATATTGTTCATCTATTTCTTTTCTTGTTGGCTGAACATACTACTTGCAATAACATAAATGTTTTTAGTTGTTTAAGCATTAAACTTGAACAAAAACAATTAATAGCTTATAGTAGTCCAAGTGCTTAAGAGTTAATCATATAAGTTTAATAGTTAAACTAGGGTTCAAGTATTGAATCTATTGTTAGAAAAGAGGCTGCCATTCTAGACTTTCCAAGCCCACCGTGTTGGAGAACTAGAATTGTGAATAGGTTGATTCATCGTGGTTCTCCGATTCAATAAAAGACTAAAGGCTTGCCAAGGTAATAAGTTCTCAATCCCATGTAATTTACATTTATAAGATATATGTAAAACTTATTGTGTTTATCATTAAGAAATTAGATTTTCGGCTCTTCCACTACGCACTATAATACATGTTTTAAATGATAGATACAATACCCACATGAATACACCATAGGTTTATTAACACTTACAAAATGGTATCAAAGCGTTTTGAGTTAATATTGGGTGTTGTTTTAGTGTGAAATTATTGTTGGTGATGTTCCGGTGCTCAAATGGTGCATTTCAAGTTGTCAAAATGGGTATACCAAAGGTTGGAAGCATCGGAACACCGTGACAATAAGTGTTGGGCGTCGTGACACTGAGAATTATGTCCCAACGCCACAGCAGTGCTAGAAAGTGGGCGCCGCAATGCTAGGTATTGGGCACCGTGGTGCTAGAGGTATGACCTCCAGCGCCGCAGCTTCAGCTGTGTAGGCACCTCAGCACTGGGGGCTATGCCTCTAGTGCTGCTGTATAATGAACCCGGCACTGACTACACTTACTCTAAATATATTTTAAATTGTTTAAAATATTAATTTTAATCATGTGGGAGGAGGGGTTATAAGATACAATAATAAGAGTTATCAGTTTGTATTATAAACAGGGATCATTTATTTGTGTTGGTAATTATAATGGGTGCCTTACAGGTGAGGGTTAGTTGTGGTTAAATAAAAATTAATGTCTGATTGAGAATTACCTCCTAATGAGATGGGGATTAAGTCTTTGAGTTAAAAATATCTCTTACTCAGATTAAATAGTATAACATAATGAGATAATGTTGTATGATGATCCGCTTTGTTACTATAGTGTTAGACAAGTCATGTCAGTCTTGTCCCAAAATCACTACAATATGAGGGATTTGGTCGGTATGATTTGAACTATGCTGATTAAACATGAAATGAGGCAAATATATGTGAAAGTATTACCTTAGATCACTACATTGTGCGTGTAGTATCGGTAGCATATATTTGATAATTGACAAGTTAATCTGGAATACACTTACTCTAGATTGCTACAGTATGCGAATAAGGCGTATTTAGGATCATGAGTAAGATTCCATGAGATGTAATTGACAAGAGTTGTCTATCCGTTAGGTTTATAAAGGCCTAGATCGCTATAGTGTATAGACCGAGTAAAATGCCAATGGGGTTTACTTCCCACTGTATAGTTTAAATAAGTTTAAACTGTTGTTATCCCGTTTGAGAGATTAAAAGGACTATGTAAAGCAGTGGGAGGGCGTTTTAAATTTAAAAATAAATATATATATATATATTATACCCATGGTTTAAAATGTTTTATTAGCGATTTAATATTTTGAATATCCGCTAACATCTTCTATTTCTTTGTTTTATCTTGTGAAGATGTAATGGCCTCAAGTAATCCCTTAGTACGCATACTAGATGTCCACCAATTCAAAGGTGTTGATAAGTTTTTTGATTGGTACATGAATCTCAGAATCGTTCTAGATTCAGAAAAGTTAGGATATATTATTGACCAAAAAATGCTGAGAGCTGTTTTTAAGGATGCTACCAAGGAGGAAAAGGTGACATATTAGAAATGGAAGGATGGCGATTTAAAGGTTAAATTCTACATCTTTACCTCTATGTCCACTAAGCTACAGCGGGAGCATGTTTGTATGAACAGTGCTAGCAGCTCATGCTCTATCTATCTTAGAAGAGCCCAGTGAGTCTGCATATCCTCAAAATGATAGGATTAACCCCTAGAGGCTTGAGAGTATGGACATTTATCTAAACAATAATTTGGGGAACAATTTAATTCTCCTGTCACTACCCCGGTCATTTGTACAGTTCATCATGAACTTCAACATGCAAGGTTTGACCACTACATACGTTGATCTGCATAATATGCTCAAGATAATGTAGGAGGACATGAGTAAAGAAGGCCTGACCCTCTATGTCTAAGGTGCTTCATCTTCCACCTCGAGGGCTTCTGGCAAGTCCAAAAGGAAGAAGACAAAGAATGTGAAGCAGACACCTAAGATAGGTCCTAAGTGGCGATAAATATCCAAGCTAGAAGAGAAGCCAAAAGGAAAAAGAAAAATGTTTCCACTGCAGTAAGGATGGGCACTGGAAAAGGAAGTGCCCTAAATACCTTGCCACCATGAAGAAGACTTCCACAGGTATATGCTTACCCATTATTGACATTTCTTTAGCATTTGATGCTAGTACAGGCTAGGTATTAGATACCGCATCTCCTTCTTACATCTACAATGTGTTGCAGGATCTAAAAAAAGTTAGATGGCTGCAGTCGGGAGAGATACAGTTTCGAATAAGAAATGGTGATCTCTTGCGGATCAAGGTTGTTGAACATTTTGACTTGATTCTCCATTGTAATAAAATCGTTGTATTGCATAACTATTATTTTGTTTCCACTTGTATCTGACAGATTATCTCCCTTTTTGTACTTGACAATGAAGGATATCATGTGTATATTAGAAACCGTTCCTTATATTTATGTGATATGTTTGATGTTTTATTAGCTGAATGTCAGTTAATTAATGGGCATTATATTTTGGATGTAACTGAAAATGTCATGAATGTATAGGGTAGCACTAGTAGCAGTTCAGCAACTTGAAATGATACAAAACTTTGGCATATGAGATTAGGTCACAAAGGCATGAGACGTCTAACCCGTCTGGTTAAGGATGGTCGAATACCTGATTTGAGCATAGAACCTTATCCGGTTTGTGAATCTTGCATTCAAGAAAAAATGACTAAATCTCCATTTAGTGGTGTTAGACACCGTGCCACTGGTTTATTGGAACGAGCGCATAATGATGTATACAGTCTAACAAATCATGTTGAAATAGGTGATTTATAATATTTTGTGCCATTTATCGATGATTTGTCACGATATGGATATGTGTTTCTTATGAAACACAAGCCAGAAACCTTTAAAAAGTTCAAAGAGTTCAGGCTTAAGGTAGAGAAACAAACCGGCATGTACGTCGAATGCCTTTGATCAAATTAGAGTGATGAGTACATAAGCAGTGAATTTTTTGATCATTTAAAAGAGAATGGGATTCTCACTTAGTATAGTTCTCTAGGTACTCCGCAACACAACGGTGTTTTAAAAATGAGGAATTAGACTTTATTGGATATGGTCCAATCAATGATGAGCTTTACCGATCTGCTAGAATATCTGTGGGGATTTACTCTTGATATTGCTGCTTATATATTGAACAGGGTTCTATCTAAAGCTATTCTAACCACTCCACATGAGATGATACTTTAAGATTTGGGACTATCCTGCTTGCATAAAGGTTACGCAATAGGATAAACTTGCACTTAGGGGGTATAAGTACCAATTCGCTGGGTATCCTAAGAATTTCATGGGATACCAATTCTATAATCCTTAGGAATGAAACGTGTTCATTTCTTGATATGCAACTTTCCTTAAGAAAGAGTTTCTCATAGATTGTGGGGGCTATAGAAAGATTGAGCTTGATGAATCTAATCAAGACTAAAATAAACCAGAGTTAGAACCTCAAGTTTAATCTAGCAGAACACCATTAACACACCCTCCACGTAAAAATGGCATTCCTGAATGAATATCTCGAGGAAGAGATATACATGGAACAATCTGAAGGTTTTGCATTCAGCCTAACTACAGATCTTGTATGCAAGTTGAAGAAGTCCATTTATGGATTGAAGCAGGCTTTCCGAAGTTAGAATCTTTGTTTTGATGAAGTAATCAGAGGGTCTGGTTTCATCAAAAACGAAGAGGAACCTTGTGTATACAAAAAGATCAGTGAGAGCATGATAGTCTTCTTAGCTCTTTATGTAGACGACATACTAATCATTGGGAATGATATAGGTATGTTATAATAAGTGAAGAGTTATATAAACAAGAATATAAACAAGACCTTTTCCATGAAGGATTTGGGAGAAGATTCTTATATATTGGGTATAAAGTTTTATAGGGATAGAGCTAGAAAGTTGATAGGACTTTCCCAGTCATCATACATCGATAGTGTCTTACAAAGGTACAATTTTACTAATTGTAAGATAGCTAATTTACCTTCAAGACATGACATTCATCTTTCGAGGAGAATGTCTCCTTAGATGAAAGATGAAAGAGTTAGAATGTCTAAGATGCCATATGCATTAGCTATAGATAGCCTGATGTGTGCTATAATATGTACTAGACCTAACATCAGTATGGCTGTAATTGCTACTAACTGGTATCAATCTGATTCAAGTGACAGCCATTGGATGGCTGTCAAACATATCCTTAAATAACTTAAGGGTACAAAGGACAAGTTTCTAATTTATAGAGATAGTAACCTACAAGTCAGAAGATATACAGACTCAGACTTTTAATCTGATCTGGATGATAGAAAATCTACATCAGGATATATATTTATCCTCAACCGTGACTGACACGTCCAGAATATAGAAGTTATTCCCAAGTGCAGGATTGTCGAAGTAATAAATAACCCGATGAGAACGGGGTCGATCCACAGGGAAGTAGAATTAAAATTACAAATTATAAACACTTTAAAGATAATTAATGCAGTATAAGATGTTTGTAAATATTATTTCCATTAACCAATTCAAATAAAAAGCTAAGGTTACGGGGATTCACTCTTGGCATAAGAAGTAAGAATATATTTAACTTTTTATTTTTTTATAACTCAATTGGAATCCTCACACAAAGGAGGTTCCAACCGGAAAATATAGCAATTAAAGTTCATTATCATTTATATATTGATTAGTATTTATTTCTTTCAATTATTATACACCAAATCTTATAAATGGGTTCAAGTATTTATTATGCCAATCTTTATATTTGTCTACAATAAATTAAGACTCCCACTTTACAAGAAAGGTTATATAAACCAAATCTTGTAAATGGTTTCAAGAATTTATTGTGCCAAGTATTAAGTTTGTTAATAATAAATCAAGAATCACCACTTTAGAAGAAATGGTATTAATTCTACAAACAAAATAAATACATCATATATAAATTTGCATAACTTAAAAATGAAGCATTAAATTCATGACTAAAATTAAACATATCTTATTACCTTGCCAAGAGCTTCACCCTTTCACCTTAGCTTAAATAAAATTATTTGGACATAATAAAACTAAATGAAAAGAAAAGAAATGGAAGAAGAAATAACATGACTTAATAGTAAACAAGAGAAATAATAGTACAAGGAAATAGATACAAAGGAAAAGTATTTTGGACTAAATTCTAACTTTCTAATTACATTCTTTAGGCATAAAAAAGCCACCTATTTATAGAAAAACATGGATAAATCGAGACAAATTTGGAGGGAACCACTTGGTTGATGAAAGTCAAGAATGGTGGCAAAATAATTTACATTCATTATCACTTGGGCACCCACTTGATTATCCAATTTGGAATTGATGTGATCCGAATTAGCTATCACTCAAAACATAAAAGTTGTAGATAATTCTCTTATCTTTCCAAATTGAGTAATCTCATACGTATTAGATACGTATTTATATAGTTATGGGCCAAATACTGATAACTGTTCAAACTGGGCCTGTACTGCAGATCAATTCTGTTCTAGGCCAATTTTCACCCTCTAAACACTCGAATTTCCAATTCTTTGTGAAATACAATATGTTAGCCCATTGAGTCAGCTCTGCACAGAAGTAAGAATAACCTCAATTGGATCTTTAGGTAGAAAGTTATGCCCATTTTACCGAACCTGCCACAAAACAGTTATAAGATAATTAAGTACAATATTGTAAACATACTTAAGTGAAGAAAATTAAATACACTAGTAATACAAAACAATCATGTAAAACTCTTATTAAATGTATAATTTCAAGTGTTCATCAGTGACACAATGAGTTGGAAGAGCACCAAACAGGTATCCATAGTTGATTCGACAGCAGAAGCCGAATATATTGCAGCCTCAGAGGCAGCAAAGGAAGCAGCGTGGATATGCAAGTTTGTCGTTGAACTAGGAATTATCCCTACCTCGATAGATCCTATCCCATTATTCTGCCACAATAATGAGGCCATAGCATAAGCCAAAGAGCTAAGAGCACACCAGAGATCTAAACATTTGGAGAGAAAGTACCACATAATTAGATAGATTTTGGCTAGGGGAGATGTAATAATTTATAGAGTTGACTCTGTAAATAATATAGTGGATCCACTGACTAAGGCCTTAACTCTAAATATTTTTTAAAAATACGTGGAGCATATGGGTATTAGATACCACTATAAATGACACTAAAGTAAGTGGAGGGTTTTTTGGATTTGTACTTACGTGTCATCCTATTATTGTATATTTTATTTTATCATATTTATACAGTATGTTTTTATTAAATCGCTAATTTTATTAATTAAATGGTACAGTGCTTGTTACGCTACAGATATTGTATGATCTGTAGGAGCTTAGATCTAGCCTAAAGGAGTTTAGACCAACGCTAAGGGTTAGCAACGCTAAGAATTATAATTGCTAATAGTTAGTACTACTAAGAGTTAGTACCTTGTCTGTAATGGGATATACACCCAAGAGTTCAAAAGTAATAATATAGTTACAAGGAGTTACAATAGATACTAAGAAATGTTATCATGCATGTGTATTCTCAAACACGATGTTCCTGGTCTTATTCACCGGTGCAGGTTTATAGGTAGAGCTCTTTCTAATAGACCAGTGTATACTATACCTAGATGGTCTAGATGGTTGTTCTTAGCTGACATGGGCTTACCAAAATTTCGTATAGCTTACAAGTATTCAGTAAGAACTAAATACTGAACAGGCTCATTAAGGACCTCAATAGACATCCCATGAAGCCGTCAATGGTAAGTCCTTTTGAGTTGAGTAGTGTATGTAGTCCTTTGACCTGAGCATCATGGTGAACTTGTAGGTGATCCACTATGCTTTGGTTCCCCATATGTTAGAGACTTTTCATGGTATGATTGCTATGTGTTGCTAGGTATAGTTCGATTCTTATAGAGTACGGTGTGCGTAGATATGGAATTCATCAGCTTACATGGGTGAGTTGAATATTTGGATGCTCCGAGACTATATCTCAGACAGAATATTGGCTATAAGCAACAAACCCGTGAAAAGAGTTTCCAACAAGGTCAAATAATATTGCAAAGGTATTTGCATGTATTGTTTGTCGAGATACGTGTTTGGAGATAAGTTCATGGATGAGTGCATGGGGATTTAACGATGATGATCTATATCATCGCTCCTGCAGGATATAAATGGTAGAAGGATTATACGTATGCGTGTTGACCTCAACTTGTATGGTCTACTGTGTTGATTTGTAATATCCGTGACGTGTACGTAGGGCATCGATCTCGAACTCATGGAATAATTTCATTTGACGAATCGAGCGTGGATCTAGGGAGTCTCGTAATATGATGTGTACTAATTATGCACTGGGGCAGCATACCGAATTGAATAGTTCAATCCAGTAAATTCCAACGGACCGGACATTTGCTTCAGTTTTCCTCGGGTCGTACACATGTTAAGTATTAAGAGTTAAGTATATTAATTAGTTAACAATAGTTATTGACCAATGGGATGTTGGCACGTGACATATTGTAGGCCTATCATTGTTTGACTTAGAAATTATAAAAATGACCTTGCTTGTTGGACAAGCAAGATCATTAATCAATTCATTAAATGTTTTATTAAATATAATATTAATAATGATAATATATGATATTATTATTTAATAGAATTCAAATAATCATTTTTAAATGCGTATAGCACATGTGTTTGATAGTTTAATATCGATGAAACAAATTGATAAAACACTAATGCATGGATTTGTCACGTGGTAAGGCCTTATTTTACAATTGCAAGCAAAAGGGAATTGTTTCCTTTTATTCACAATTCGGCCACATTCATTCCCATTTTTGAGATGCATGTGTTTTATTGTATTTGTTTAGTGTAAACAAATGTTTCAACAAGCAAAAGCCATCCCTTGTAGGCTAATGCATAATAATTGGATAGAAAATGAAATGAAAAAAATAAAGAATAAGTTGCTCATTATTTCTAAGGGTAAGACACATGACCATTAAGATGAGGTGAGAGCATTTTGTTTTCAAGTGTTGAAAGGTAACCAAAAACTCACTCTCTCATATTGTTCATCTATTTCTCTTACTGTTGGCCGAACACACTACTTGCAATAACAAAGTTGTTTTTTATTGTTTCAGCATTAAACTTGAACAAAAACAATTAATAGCTTGTAGTAGTCCAGGTGCTTAAGAGTTAAACATATAAGTTTATTAGTTAAACTAGGGTTCAAGTGTTGAATCTTTTGCTGGAATAGAGGCTGCCATTCTAGACTTCCTAAGCCCACCATGTTAGAGAACTAGAATTGTGAATGGATTGCTTCATCGTGGTTCTCCAGTTCAATAAAATACTAAAGGTTTTTCAAGGTAATAAGTTCTCATTCCCATGTAATTTATATTTATGAGATATATGTAAAAATTATTGTGTTTATCATTAAGAAATTAGATTTTTGGCTCTTCTGCTGCACACTATAAAGTATGAGATATGTATATAATGCATAATGATAGATACAATACCCATATAAATACACCCTAGGTTTATTAACACTTACAAAAAAACTATCAGTACAAATAGTTTCAAGCCATAAAATGATCAAAAGATCAAATAATGGCATTTACAAACCAAAATTTTACTAAGTCATATCCCTGAAGTTGCTCTAGAAGCAAGAACCATCAGTGAAACCTTAAATAATCCAAAATAGAAGCAGGAAATGGTGGATGAGTATAAAGCACTTATGAAGAATGAAACCAAGTCTCTAGTTTCTACTACTAAAACAGCTTAGATTGTGAGTAACAAGTGGGTTTTCAAAGGTTAGAATAATCTTGATAGCATTATTTTAAATACAAAGCTAGATTAGTTTCTAAGGAATTTCTCTAAACACCTAAAATTGATTATTTAAAGACATTTAGTCTAATTGTGAAAGCTTCAACAATGAAAATTGTCTTAAGTTGGTTGTGATAAATCAATGGCCAATAAGACAAATAGACATTAATAATGCCTTTCTAAATGTTGACTTAACTAAGGTAGTGTATATGACTCAACCAAATGGTTTTGTTGATGTTAATCATCCAACACATGTATGCAAATGGAAGAAGGCCTTGTATGATTTAAAACAACCTCCAAAGGCTAGTATGATAAGCTTAAAAATTCATTACTTAAATAACATTTAAAAAATTCCATGTCTAACACCTCCTCATTCATCAAACACTCCTTTAGTAAGCTTATTCTAACATTAATATATGTAGATGGTATTTGATGAACATATGAAAATGCATATTTATTAAGAGATTCAGTCACCATTTAATGTCACTAATTTTATCATTTTTGTACTTTTAGCTTGAAATAAAGTGTTCTCCTTAAATTGTGATTAATGAATATTATTTTCACAGGTTTAAGTAAAATGGACATAACTCTCAATGTAGAAATTGAAATGAATAAATTCTTAAACCTAGAGTAACATGACTCAATCTTACATAAACTTAAAGAACAGTTGAAAAACCAAATCCAATATATTATGGGTCAAATATTGAGATACAATAGAATCGGGCTAAGCCTTCCATTCAGCTTGACCCAACTCACATATTTAGATCGTATATCACAAAATACATACCCAATTGGTATAATTCATGAAGATGTTAAATACTAACTTAATTATCAACAACTCTTATGCTAATGGTAAAGTCTAAATCGGCCGTTATCATGGACAAAATTGTCTTGCAAGTGGGTAAAAGGGTTGTTGGCCTAAATCTGACGTATCTTTGGCATTTTACCCATATCTTATTGGATACTCCTCCAATTACATGAACCTTGTGCCTATGGAAAGAAAAGACAAAATGCTATAACTTTCATGTTGGCTAAAAAAAGCTACATCGGTCATTTACATTATCAAAAAGGTGTTGTAAGTGGGTGAACGAGTTGTTGGCCTAAATTATTGAAGATTGATGTCACACTTAACATATTTTCATTCATTGCCTATATAAGAACACTTTTAGGACGTTTTAAACATTAGATAATTCTCTTTTATTTTCTTCTCATTAACATGTATTGTAATCTAGGCTAGAGTTCTTGGCAAGGCTAAGAGATGAACTTTTATGTTTAATAAATCTACTTCTATGCTTTGATTCATTGTCAAGAGCTATAAATGTTTATAAGTTTGATTATGCTTAAACTCTTATCTATTTTATTTTCTATAATCCAAAGGTTATAATTCTCATGTTTCATATATTTTCAGTTATGCTTTCTTTATGTGATTCTTTTTAAATTATAATTGTTATTAGTTACATTGTTTTATATGTTAATCTTTTACTGCAATATTGTCAATTGATATATTGTCGATCTTGGATAACATGTAAAGGCAATAAATGTGTGATATTCAAGTTGATCTTTTACTGCAATATTGTCAAAATCATATATTGTCGATCTTAGATAACTTGTATAAATGAACATGATTTGTGTTAATATTTGCAAAAGAGTTTAGATATGTCAAATGCATGTGTTATCAAATGTGCTGTATTTTACATATCTTGCGATTAATTGTTTAGATGTAAAACTATCAATTGAGTTATAAACATTGAATCAAAGTGTATAGTAGATTTATAAAGCATGATTATAATTCTCGAAGCCTTATTTATATCATCATAAGACATTTTCCTCAATTCATTGACAATTTTACATTTTCCTTAATTCATTGACAATTCTATCTCATCCACTTAAACCAATTAATTAATTTTCTTCTTTATTACTGCTTTAATATTTTATTTTACCAACCTATTTTTTCAAAAGCTTCCTCGTGGGATCGACACCTCAATCTATATTACAATAGCCACATTACATTTTGAGCGTAAACAAATTTTGGCATCGTCGCTGGGGAGACACACTAAGCGAAAGTCGGTTGTGTTTATCAATACTAAAGCGGTAACTTATGCACATATCGTAAATTATTTGGTTTATGGTAAACTTTCATCTAACTGGAGTGCACAAGATAAGCGTAAGTTCTTGGTTGAGGTATGTAATTTTTATTGGGATGATCCATATCTTTTCAAATATTGTCCTGACCAAATTATAAGACATTGCATTCTTGAAAGTGAAGTTTCTAATGTCTTAAAATTTTGTCATAGTATTGCTTGTGGTGGTCATTTTTCTATGAAGAAGATAGCTATAAAAATTTTATAGTGTGGTCTTTATTGGCTCACTTTATTCAAAGACACTAATAATTTTTGTCGTTCCTATGAAAGATGTCAAAAGTTAGGTGCTTTATCTCGAAGACATATGATGCCTCTTAACCCTATTCTTGTTATTGAGATATTTAATTGTTGGGGTATCGATTTTATGAGTCCTTTTCCCTCATCTTTTGGATACCTTTACATCCTTCTAGCTGTTGACTATGTATCAAAATAGGTGGAGGCTATAGCTTGTTGTACTAATGATAATACAACTATGGTAAAATTCTTAAAAGAAAATGTGTTATCTAGGTACGATACGTCACGTGTCATATTAGTGACCAAGGAACACATTTTTCTAATCGTTCTTTTGAAGCTTTGATGTGCAGGTATGGTGTTCTTCATAAAGTTTCCACTGTATACCATCTACAAACAAATGGATAAGCCGAGCTAGCAAATAGAGAGGTTAAACAAATTTTAGAAAATACAGTTAACCCGAATAGCAAAGATTGGTCTCTACGCCTTTTTGATGCATTATGGGCATATCGCACTGCATACAAAACCATCTAAGGAATGTCTCCATACCGGCTTGTTTATGGGAAAGCCTGCCATTTACTTGTTGAGCTAGAGCATAAAGCTTATTGGGTTGCAAAGCCTTTAACTTTGATTTGAGTGCTATAGGTCTTCAGAGAAAGTTACAATTATCAGAAATAGAAGAGTTACGAAATGACGCATATGACAACTCCAGAATTTATAAAGTTAAAATGAAAGTAGCTCATGACAAACAGATCTCAAGGAAACACTTCTAGCCAAATCAACGGGTCTATCTTTATGATTCTCGATTGCATTTACACTCTGAAAAGTTGAGATCTTGATGAACTGGTTCATTTATAGTAAGGCACATTTTTTCTAATAGTGCTGTCGAAATCGAGGACTCCACTGATGGGAAAACTTTTAAAGTGAATGGACAGCAGCTGAAAAGCCATGTGAAAAAGGTAGACCACTCTATGTACTTAAACGAGATCCCTCTTGTGGATCATGTCTATCATGTTTGATCAGGTTCAATCTATTTGTACTATATTTTATATTTTGTCTATTGTTTATCTTTTGACTTTTTATTTTTGCTTTTATTTTCTTTCACATTTTATTTTACTTTTTTTTTTCTTTTTTTCTTTTTTTCTTTAGTGTGATTTTATTTCCTAGTTAAGTGGCGGATACGGTACTCCGTGACTATTAAAGTCGGTTTTTCAGTTCTTTAAAAACTGTCCCTCAAACTATGCATTCATCTTTTTTATTTCTTTCAAAATGGATCGCATTCTTACTAACTTTAAAAAATGCTTTCCTTCATTGCCTCAAAATGCTCTACTTAAGATTTACAAAACATGGTGTAAAAGACTAAGGCTATTGATGTTAAGTAATATCCCTGTGGATATCTGTTGGTTAATTGAAGCCAAGGTTCGATTATCTGATGAGTCTACAAATGATTTTGTTTCTTTTATGCCTGGTCTTAGAAGAAGCTCTTATGCCAAAAGACGATGAGCAAAGAGGTTACAAGTCTGTCATAAATGTGCTCGATGGAATTGTAACCAGAGTTGTCGTTCTTTAGGATTTGTATCTAGAAATTGAGAAGATAAAATTCAATTCATTAAGGATGGCTTGAGTAAGGAGTCTTTAGATGATATCCTATTAACTCTTGAGACACATCCCTGTGGGATCGTGCAACGTGAACTTCTTGATTTATGGAATAAATTCAAAAATGAACATCAATGGTATAGTCTCGGGAATCTGACTCTAAAAGACCATGTTTGCCAATTTATAAGAAAATTGGATGGGAAGCCTATCTTCGACTCATAGAGGGCGTTTAAGCCATTACTGGACGTAAAACCAGAGGAAGATGTGAGCCACAATCACAATTACTTGTAAATACATGTGTTTTTCTTTGTTTTATTTATTTATCAGCATCATCATTTTAGTTTATATTTGCTTAAGTGTCTTTCAGGTTTGTTTCTTTCGAATAACTGGCGTTTCAGGTAATGTCTCATATACTTTATCTCTTTCTATTATAACATTGAGGACAATGTTTCATTTGGTTTAGGGGGAGGATAGTAGACATAAGTTGTATTTTGCATTCCAAAAAATAGTTCAAAAAAAAAGGGGTAAACTAAAATAATGATGCTAATATATACTCTCGATTAAAATGGCAAAGTAAAGAGTTCATTTTTAAACTCTTGAGATGCATTCTAGGTCAAATTAGAATGACAGAATAAGGAGTTTTATTTCTAACTTTTGAAATGCATTTTAACTAACTTTTTGTTGTTTTATTTTATGTGTCATGTACAATTGTTTATTGCTTGTAGTCTTGGTAATTCTTGTATAAAGGAATTTGCTTTTTTGCCAATGTATGATTTCAAAATTATTTAGGTTGAGTCACTGTTTCTATTTAGGTTACTAATGAATGACTTTCAAATATTGTTTAGTATAATGCTAAGTCTTGTGGTACGACGGATGATTCAATTTATATAGGCAAGAGAATTCTCATGTTTAAGTATATATTTTTATAATCTCACATATCTTTTATGAGTAAGTGGAAAGGTTTAGAAAACATCTTATAAACCTTCATTGATCCTTTGAATTAGTTAATTTTTATTTAGATTGATATTATTTTAATTAAGGGATAAGTTGATTGCATTTGTGTATAATATATTTTGGTGAGACTTTTTTTTAATTTTGTAATGCTTCCTTGTATTCTTCAAAATATATATATATAAAAGAAGAAAAAAAATATATATTTAAAAAAAAAGAATTAATAATAAAGTATTCATTCAATTTTAAAAGGTAAATATCTTGTAAATCAGTTTTCTTACCAAGCTATATTTGTATTATTCTCATAAAACAATTAAAGTCCTAAAGCTGGTACATATCAAGAATAATTGATTTCTAAACAATTAATTTTTCTATCTTTGAATCAATGTTAGTTTGTATGTCTGTCCTTCAAATTTACTTTTTCTTGAGTGCTTAACTATTTTTCAACTCTATGAGAAAAATCATAATCTTTTAAACAGTCATACACCTGTGAGGATATGGAGTTGAGGCTTTTACTTGAAGAAATTTTGAAGGCTATATCTGTTGCCGTTTGGGGTAAGATGGTTACGGGTTAATTCACACACACACAATTTTTGGAAGGAAAAAACTATAATAGCAATAGTGATCCTGAACTTACTTTTTATTTGAAAAGCTTAGATAGTTTTGCATATTCTATTTACGCTTGAGTTGCTAGATACTAGCAATAAGTTGGTTGAGGGCTGTGATGAATACATGAAAATGCATATTTATTAAGAGATTCAGTCACCAATTAATGTCACTAATTTTAGCATTTTTGTACTTTTAGCTTGAAATAAAGTGTTCTCCTTAAATTATGATTAATGAATGTTATTTGCATAGGTTTAGGTAAAATAGACATAACTCTCAATGTAGAAATCAAAATGAATAAAATCTTGAACCTGGAGTAACATGACTCAATCTTACACAAACTTGAAAAACAGTTGAAAAGCCAAATCTAACATGTTATGGGCCAAAAATTGAGATACAATAGAATCAAGCTACAACTTCTGCTCAGCTTGACCCAACTCACGTATTTGGACCGTATCTCACAAAATATATACCTAATTAGTATAATTTATGAAGTCATTAAATACTGACTTAATTATCAACATCTCTTATGTTGATGGTAAAGTCTAAATCAGCCGTTATCATGGACAAAATTGTCTTGTAAGTGGGTAAAAGGGTTGTTGGCCTAAATCTGACGTATCTTTGGCATTTTACCTATATCTCATTGGATACTCATCCAATGTGCATGAACCTGGTGCCTATGGAAAGAAGAGACAAAATGCTACAACTTTTTATGTTGGCTAAAAAAAGCTACATCGGTCATTTATATTATCAAAAAGGTGCTGCAATTGGGTGAACGAGTTTTAGGCCTAAATTATTAAAGATTGATGTCGCACTTAAGATATTTCCATTCATTGCCTATATAAGGAGACTCTTAGGACGTTTTCAACATTAGATAATTCTCTCTTATTTTCTTCTCATTAACATGTATTGTAATATAGGCTAGAGGTCTAAGGCTAAGAGATGAACGTTTGTGTTTAATAAATTTACTTCTATGCTTTAATTCGTTGTTAAGAGTTACAAATGTTGTAAGTTTGATTATGCTTAAACTCTTATCTATTTTATTTTCTATAATCCAAAGGTTATAATTCTCATGTTTCATATATTTTCAATCATTCTTTTTTTATGTGATTCTTGTTGAATTATAATTGTTATTGGTTACATTGTTTTATATGTTAATCTTTTACTGCAATATTATCAATTGATTTATTGTCAATCTTGGATAACATGTAAAGGCAATAAATGTTTGATATTCAAGTTGATCTTTTATTGCAATATTGTTAAAATGATATGTTGTCGATCTTAGATAACTTGTATAAATGAACATGATTTGTGTTAATATTTGCAAAAGAGTTTAGTTATATCAAATACATGTGTTATCAAATGTGTTATATTTTACATATCTTCCAATTGATTGTTTAGATGTAAAACTGTCAATTGAGTTATAAACATTGAATCAAAGTGTAGAGTTGATTTATAAAGCCTTGTTTAAATTATCATAAGACATTTTTCTCAATTCATAAACAATTCTATCTCATCCACTTAAACCAATTAATTATTTTTCTTCTTTGCTACTGCTTTAATATTTTACTTTACCAACCTATTTTTTCAAAAGCTTCCTCGTAGGATCGATACCTCAATTTATATTGCGATAGCCGCATTACATTTTGAGCATAAAAAGTATTATAATCACTAGCTATGTATTAGCACAGTTAGAGTAGTTCATTGATCAACTTGGCTCTGCCTTTGCCTTAAAATATTTAGGTATATTTAACTATTTTCTATGGATAGAAGTTACACCTACTATTTTAGGTCTACATCTTTCTCAAGTCAAGTATATCTCAGACCTATTAGAGAAAGAAAATATGCAAAATTGTAAAGGCTACTAAACTTTAATAAGTACTGGTCAGAAATTACTCAAAGATAGTAATGCCTTGATTGAAAATCCAACCTTGTATAGGAGTTTGGTAGGAGCTCTTTAATATATCTTGTTCACAAGATTTGAAGTGTCTTATGCAGTTGATAAGGGCATATTTATCATTTATTGTATCGTGTTTTATTTTGATATTTTAATATTTTATGAGAATAAATAACTATTTATGTACATTATTATTTATTTATAGGGTTTGGACAAAACAATATATGAAAAATTGGAGCAAGGACGCAAAACAGAAAAAACTAGGGATTTAATTGCAAAATATTCAAAACTGATCAAATTTCGTTCCAGTGGTACAAGTATTTTCGATCTAATGCTGAGACCAAAATCAAACAAAAAAGACCAAAATAAGATCTGATTAAGTTGCAAAATTTCACCCTAGCAAAATTTTATGATTGCCCAAATGATAATGATCTAGTGTTCTAGCAACTTAATCAGGTCTTATTTCGGTGATAATGATCTAGTGTTCTAGCAATTTTAGCATTAAGGCATATTGCCCCAATGATAGAAAATTTTTTCCATAGGGATCACACGATTCTTGACCCAATACGAATTGAGGTTTTCAAGCTCAAATCATACCCTATAAAAGGATACCCAGCCTTTAGAGAACACACAAGACAATTAAGAGACACACAACACAAGTCTTAAAGAGTAATTGGAGCACAATTAAAGCAGTTATAGAGAAAAATTTAAGGCGTTCTATGACAGCAAGAGTTTCTTAGGTAATTCAATCAAGAGCAGTTCGACATTTATATCAGTTTGTTATTGATTGTATTATATTTTACTTTTATTTTTGCCGTAATTTTCTTATAGCCATGAACTAATTTTCTTTCTAAGGTTAATACTTTAACTCAATATGTGTACTTAATTGCTATATCTTTCTGATATTTAATAAACTTAGTTATTTGTTCTTAATGCTTCATTATTTCTGGTCAATATTATGATTGATTTAGTAATATTTTAATAAACTCGAAAGAGGCAACATTATATTTATACCTAGATAATTTGATGCATGATTGTAGAGTAACATACAAGTTACATATATAAGTTTTAAATTAGGATAAGAATATACCTAATTATCATGTATGATATCTATGACTTGTTTTTAATGAATCTTAATTTATTAAATACCATAAGAATATATGTATTTGATAATTTAAGATATACTTGCACGACTTTGGAATAAGCTTGTAAATACATTCATATCTTGATCAATAACAAGAACTAAGGAATTTAAATATTAGAAGATTAATCATTAGAAAATATATTGAGGGATAATATTAATCTTAGGTTTTCTTTATATTGTCATTCTCCATTTTTGTTGGCATTGTGTTATTGTTTTATATTTTTCATATTCATTCTTAAATTTTGATACTTAAATTTTAATTTTTCTGAATAATTACTAAAAAGACATAATTTTAGTACTTGGTAAAAATAAGATATTATTCCTGTAGGTTCGACATCCAACTATTTTGTTCCTTTATTACTTGTTATGATAGTGCATCCATGCATTTAATTTTAAGATTTAGAAAAATTGCATCAAGTTTTGGCATTGTCATCGGGAATAATTATCTAATTTTTTTGCCAATATTAATACCAATCTTTTTAATTTTTACTTCAAATTCTATTTTATTGTTTTTCTTAATCTAATTTTGATTTATTTTCTTCAAAGGTTTATGCAAAGAGAAAAAATCGAAAACTTGACTGCTTTTGATCTGTAATTGAAAGAACTCTAAAAAGAGTTCGAAGAGAGCAAAGTCAAGTCAACACTATAGAAGATCAAATACTAAACGATCACAACGTAAAAATAAACTATTAAGAGAATATGTTGTCCCCTTAGTAAATGGAATCCATTCAAGTATTCAAAGATTAACTGTTCAAGCCAACAACTTTAGATTAAGCCAAGCAAAATTCAAATGCCTAAGGATTCGGTAGAGGGTAGTAGACTACTCAATGACGATCCAAACATGCACATAATCAACTTCTTAAAGATATATGACATAGTCAAGTACAATGGAGTGTTTGATGATGTAAGTCGTCTAAGATTATTTCCCTTTTCCTTGAGAGACAAAGAAAAGAGCTGGCTATTATCACTTCTATATGGATCTATAGCTACTTGAATGATCTTGCTCAGAAATTCCTCATTAAATACTTTCTACTTACCAAAAATACAAAATGAGGAATAACATCACATCCATTTTATAACTAGATGGAGAATCTCTATATGAGACTTGGGAAAGATACAAGGATATGCAAAGTAAATGCCCTCACCATAGAATCCAAAAGTGGATGCTTATGCGAACATTCTACAATGAATTAGCCGGTTATTTCAGAATAATAGTAGATGCTGCAGCTAAAGGAGCACACATGAATAAATCAACCGATGAAGATAATGATCTACTAAATGAAATGTCATCCAATGCCTACCAATGGCCTACTGAAAGAACAACATCAAGAAAAGTCACTGAACTACATGAAATAGACACTTTGAACATATTATCCACCCAAGTTAACCTCTTGACTAAATAATTAAAAACCTTAGGAGTTAATACTATTAAGAGTTAACTAATCACTTGCGATTTTTGTGGAGACAACCATGCTAATGGGCAATGCATAAAGATAGCACAATATATAAGGAATTTCAACCGCAATAATCCCAACTCTAGATAGAGGAATCATCCCAATTTTTTATGGAGCAACAATAATCAAGGGCAACATTCCAAAACCATGAATCCTTTAGCTTCCAACCACAAGCTCAATAAAAGAAAAAACCAGACATAAAAGATATATTCTTGTAATACATAAAAAGAATTGTTGCACTTCTTTAAAGTCAAGTCGCCTCATTTAAAACCTTAGAAAACAAGTAGGGCAACTTGTTGCAGTAACGAATAATCGCCCACAAGGAACCCTACCAAGCAACACTGAAGTCAATCCTAAGGGAGAACATTGCAAGGCTGCCATATTAAGAAATGGGAAAGAGTTGCAAGAAAACATGACTCAAGCTCTAAAACAACATGAAGAAGAAGAAATACCATGCAAAAAGAAAGAAAATAAAGTGCATTCACCTAAGGAGCAAACATATTGACCGTCACCATCTTTTCCTTAAAGGCTAGAAAAGCAAAAGTTAGATAAGCAATTTTCAAAATACCTTGAAATTATTAAGAAATTATATATTAATCTTTCTTTTGCAGATGTATTGGAGTAAATGCCAGCTATGTGAAATTGATGGAGGATATCCTATCAAGAAAGAGAAGACTAGATGACTTTAAAATTGTGGCACTTGAGAAAAAATATAGCTCTATCTTGCAGAAAAAGCTACCTTTAAAGCTCAAAGATTTTAAGAGCTTTGCCATACTATGCAAGATCGGGAACTACGATTTTGGGAAAGCACTATATGATCTAGGACCCAACATCACACTCATACCACTGTTTATCTACAATAAATTATGACTGGGAGAAGACAAACCAATAAACATCATACTCCAATTAACAGATCGGTCTCTCACCTATCTCAAAAGAGTCATTAAAGATGTACTAGTCAAAGTCGATAAATTCATCTTTCCTGTTGACTTCATTGTTCTAAACATGAAAGAAGATCATGAAATCCCTATCATCCTAGGCTAACCTTCTTAGTTACTAGGAGAACATTAATAAATGTCCAAAAAGGAGAACTCACCATGAGAGTTCAAAACGAAGAAGTTACCTTTAATGTCTTCAAAGCTATGAAATTCCCCAGTGACATCAATAACAACTTGAGTCATAATGTAATAGATCGAGTGATACAAAAAGTCTTCAATATTCATTCCTTTTAAGATCATTTAGAAGATGCTATCATTAATGAAGAAGAAGCCAAGAATTATAAAGTAAATGAGTATGTAAGCACTCTCAACAAATCACCTAGATATGATCTCTTAAGACCTTACTTTGAATCCTTAGATAGACCCATAAATCTTGAGGCACGCAATAAGCCCTCTATAGAAGAACCACCTAAACCAGACCTCAAATCACTCCATAATCATCTAAGGTATGTATTTTTTGGAAACTCTTTCACTCTTCTTTTTATTATTTCTAATGATTTTAATGAGCAATAGAAGGAAAAACTTTTGAGAATTTTAAGAGAGCATAAGTCTACCATAAGATGGACTATCACTAACATTAAGGGAATCAATCATTTCTTTTGTATGCACAAAATCCTATTTGAAGAAGGGCACAAATCCACCTTTGATCAGCAAAAAAGGCTAAATCCAGTTATGAATGACGTAGTAAGGAAGAAAATAATCAAGTGGCTAGACTAGAATCATCTACACAATCTCTGATAGTTCATAGGCAAGTCCAGTCTAATATGTACTAAAGAAAAAAGGATTCACAATGATCACCAATGACAATAATGAATTGATCTCAACTTTTACCATCACCGATTGGAGAATATGTATGGACTACCGTAAACTTAACAAAGCCACAAGAAAATATCATTTCCTACTATCATTGTTTGACCAAATGCTTGATTGACTTATTGGATATGAGTACTACTGCTTCCTAAATGTATATTCCGGCTACAGTCAAATAGCTATAGCTCTTAAAGATCAAGAGAAGACCACATTCACATGTCCATATGGTATATTTGCCTTTAAAAGAATACCATTCGAACTTTGTAATGTACGAGCCACATAGTGGAGAACTTTTTAGAAGTATTCATGATTGATTTTTTATTTTTTTTATTTTGGGGACTCTTTTATTATTGCTTAGACAATCTGGTATTTATATAGAAAAGATATGAGTAGACAAATCTAGTGTTGAATTGGGATAAATGCCACTTTATGGTAAAAGAATGCATAGTTCTAAGACACAAGATTTCTTCTAAAGGGATAGAAGTTGATAAGGCAAAGATAGACACTATAGAAAAACTACCACCCCCATCAATGTCAAATGAGTTAGGAGTTTTCTTGGCCATGCAAGATTCTATAGGCAATTTATTAAAGAATTCTCCAAGATATCCAAACCACTTTGTAACCTTCTTGAGAAAGATATGCAGTTTATTTTGTTCAAGATTGCTTACATGCCTTCGAAATCCTAAAGAAGAAACTCACAACTACCCTTATCATCATAACCCCTAAATAAAGTCCCCTATTTGAATTCATATATAATGCTAGTGATATAACTGTAAGAGCAGTATTGTTCAAAGAAAGAACAAGGTTTTCCATTCCATCTATTATGCTAGGAAAACATTGAATGAAGCACAAGGCAATTACACTACCATGAAAAAAGATCTATTAGCAGTAATATTTGCCTTTGATAAATTTATATCTTATTTCATTGGTGTTAAGGTGACCATCTACACTGATAATCCTGCCATTAAATATTTGATCACCAAGAAAGATGTAAAACCTAGATTGATCCAGTAGGTATTACTAATGCAAGAGTTTGATCTAGAGATTAAAGATAGGAAGGGTATTGAGATCTAAGTTGTTGACCACCTATCACGTCTAGAAGAAACATACAACGAGGAGATGACCATTAATGAAACCTTTCTAGACAAACAACCTTTAGCAACTCAACATCTTAAGGTACAATGGTTGCTGATTTTGCTAATTTTCATATTAGTAGTATTTAGCCTCTTAACTTGTCTTTGCAGCAAAAGGAAAAGCTCTTACATAACATGAAGTTCTATTATTAGGATGGCCCCTTCCTGTTCAAACAATGTGCTAACTAAATCATAAGAATGTGTGTCCTATATGAAGAAACTGAAAGCATTCTTTAACATTGTCATGGAAGCAACTATGGAGGACATTTTGGAGGAGATAAGACAATAACCAAAGTATTGCAAAGCGGATTTTACTGATCTACCATATTCAAAGATGCACACTTCTATGCCATCAAATGTTATAGATGCCAAAAGATATGGAACATCTCGAGGAAACAAGAGATACCGCTTGAGAGAATTCTAGAGGTGGAATTATTTGATGTTTTAGGGATAGATTTTATAGCACCATTCCCACCATCCAATGGGCAAAAATACATCCTAGTAATAGTAGATTATGTTTCAAAATGGGTAGAAATCATGGCTCTTCTAACAAATAATACTAAGGTGGTATTTAAATTCCTTCACAAAAGCATCTTTACAAGATATGGTACTCTTCGAACAATCATTAATGATGAAGGGTCACATTTCTACAACAAATATTTCCTTACTCTTCCACACAAATATGAAGTCAACCATAAGATTTCCATAGCCTATCATCCTCAGACTAGTGGGCAAGATGAGATATCAAATAAAGAAGTCAAGCAAATCCTGAAAAAGATAGTGAAGCCAACCCAAAAAGATTAGGCCATGCGATTGGATAATGCATTATGGGCCTATCTCACAGCCTATAACACACCAATTAGAATGTCTCCTTACTGACTTGCCTTTGGAAAAATATGTCATCTTCTAGTATAGCTCGAATATAAAGCTTATTAGGCTATTAAAGCTCTAAATTTTGACTTACAAGCAACTAAAGACATAAGACTACTACATCTAATACCATGGATGAATTTTGACTTCAAGCATATGAAAATGCCAAGCTCTATAAAGAAAAGACCAAAAAATGGCATGACTAAAGGATAGCACCACGAGTCTTTGAACTGGACAATAAGTATTACTATACAACTCAAGACTAAAATTCTTCCTAAGAAAGTTAAAGTCAAGATAGTCTAGCCCCTTTCGAGTACTCAAGGTATATCCTTATAGAGCCATAGAGTTAGCCAACAAAGAGGCCAATCAGCTCTTTAAGATGAATGGACATAGAGTAAAACACTATTAGGAATGAGATTTCGATTACCAATAATCCTCAAGTGGGAATTCTAGTAAGTGGCCTAAAGTCAAGCTCTCAGTGCTTCAACCAAAAGCCCTTACTGCCTTAGGGCCAGAGAATCACTTCAATGACATTCGTCTAGCTGTGCAGTAAAAATTCAAAACAACATCCAACCGTTACATCATAAAATATCCTTAGCGATAAGTTTCCTATCGCTCCAGTGATAGTGTAGTTACATGAGTCAAAGTGTTTTCATAAGAGCATAGAGCAATGCAACAATTTTTGTCTCAATAGTGCATCATCGCTACAGTGAAATAAGACATACCGTTATAACAAAATTGGAAGTTAAAAAATAATTAAGGATGAGTTAAGCGCACTATAACTAGCAGCAATACAGAATATGACGCCACACTTTTCATATCAACCAAACACAAGCGAGATTTATTGGTGTGGTCCTAAAGAAAGAATTTATTGGGGAATGGGGTTTTGATTTGGAGAACCTCAATATCCCAAATATTGGGGTAATAATCCAAGAATGACATTGGGAGCAATTTTACGCACAACACAACCACAGCATCATACTTATAGTGCATGAGTTTTATGCCAATGCCAGCTAGTTAAATAACTATAGACGAGTATTTGTTTGAGGCAAGAGAGTAGCATTTGATCATGTAATGATCAATGCCCACTACGGACTACCAATAGAGATTAAAGACAATATGATCGAGCTAAAGAACTATCCTAACTATGAAGAGATCATCAACACTTTGTGTACACTAGGTACTCAATGGAATATCGCCAATGATGTTCTAATGACATTCTTTTCTCACTATATGCACTTATAGGTAAAGGTATGGTATAGGTTTCTTGCCTCGCGACTTATGCCAATCTCTCATGCTAGTGACATCACTAAGCTTTGTTCTATCTACCTTTTCACCATCATGACCCCTTATCCCATCGACATTGGAAAGGTAATCCATATGGAGATTATAGCATGCGCTCGCTTTACTAGCCATCTATTCTTCCCTTCTTTGATCATGATTTTGTGTTCATAAGCTGGAGTTATTTGGGATCCAAAGGAAGAGAGATATACTCATGTAGCCACTATTTTGACACTTATTGTTTAGAGAATGATCGCTGTTAACCCACCAATTGCCGAAGCACCTCAGCTTACTGTTGTTATTGAACTAACTCAACTCTTTTTGTCCATGTTCACTTAGCTCAGATTAAGGCTCGTATGGCTAATCAAGAATGTGTTGCCAATGCCTTTCAAAGGTATATGATCCATTGGACTCAAACGATAATAGCATCTTTTGGGATTGATCTTTTGACTCCTCTACAGCCACCAGTGATTCCCTCTCCACCACCATCCCTCGATATAAACTTTTAGGACCTTCTATTTGATTCACAAAACTTGGATGACTAATCATTCCAGCTTTAAAGGAAAGTGTCTGTTGGTGCTGTGTGCATTTGTACCATGCTAAAAGTGAATATGTGCATTTTAAATAATTTAAAATATTGCAAGTCTCATATGCAACGTAGCAAAAATATAATACACATTAAAATAATCTTATTACATTAAAAAGATTAGAGAACTCACCCTTGAAGCGTGCTTTGAACAATTCTAGTTGGGGACGTGGTGGGCTTCCACAAGCTAGAATAATAACTTTCTTTTTTGGAATATAAAATACTTTAAGCAACACTTGCTTCACTCTTATTTCTCTCGGATTATTTTAAGGTTAACTCTTTAACCTTTCAAAATAAAAAGACAAACAGCAAATGGAACATTTTTTATTTCACATTTTTATTATTATTATTTTTAATAAAAATTTTATCTATCAATACTCAAATTAGTACTCATACAAATTATTGGCACAATTTGAAATATACACTAGGTAGATAAAAGTGTCAAGTCTCACTTGGCACAATTTTAGGTTTAACACTTAAACTGTAGCTACTCTCTGAAAGACCCTGAAATAAATAAGTGAATAATTAATTTAATTTAAACAAAACAACAATTATTTTATTTAAATGGTAGCTATATCTACCAATACCCAATTTAGTACCCATGCAAAGTATTGGCATAATTTAAGATATATACTAGGCAGATAAAAGTGTCAAGTCTCACTTAACACAATTTTAGACTTAACAATTAAACCTTAACTACTCCCCGAGAGACTCTTAAATAAATTCATATTTTTTGAAAACTTCTCAGATTGAACAATTTGATTCGGTGTGCTACCTACGTGCTCAACGCATACACTTCATATAGTGAGACTCCCTAAGTTCACACCTATTTTGTCTCACAGAACCATTTTGTAAATCTATAACCGATGCCCCCCCCCCCCCCCCACACACACACGTTATGGATAACACAAAATGGCGAGTTAAAACATACAATTTGAGGTTAATCCATATTCGTACTATCCCTCCATCATTAATATCCTAAAAGAGTGGAGACATAGATCAATAGCGTCAAATTCCCTATTACTCAATCATAAACTTATCTCTTTTGATTCGTATTCCAATAAATAATATATTCAAATTCATTTGCAATATTATTCACTCCACAGGAAACTCTTTCCCGAATTAAATGCTTATGGCCATAAGACTTCCTAGAATACAATCTTAGAGCATTTGGATATTTAACTCACCCATATGAGCTGACAAATCCCATATCTACACACACCGGACTCCATAAGCATTGGACCATACCCAGCGACACCCAGCGGTCAGACCATGAAAGGTCTCTGATATGTGTGGAACCTAAGAATGGTGGATGACTCATAAGCCCACCGTAGTGCTCAGGTCTAGGGACCACGAATACTACTTAACTCGTGAAGACCCTACACTGACAAATTTATGAAAAATCTATTAGAGGTCTTTATTGAGTCTAGTTCAGTATCCAGTCCTTACTAAATACATGTATATCTATATGAGCTTCACTAAGCTCATGCTTTGCTAAGATAACCATCTGGACTATCCAAATATGGACATACACTGATCTATATAAATCGGTTCCATTCGATAAATCCTACATTGATGGAAATAGATCAGGAACATTTAATTTGAGAACATATTTACACAATGATATTTCTTAGCAACGCTTGCAACTATTTGTAACTATGTCATTGCAAGTATATTCTCAGGTCTTTGTCCTATTTCAGACAAGGTTCTAACTTTTTAGACCTAATTTGAACTCTTTCAGATCAATATAATATTCAAAATGTTACAAGCATCTTACCTAAGAAAATTAATTAGCGATTTAACGAAATATTTATTTATTACATAAGTATGAAAATACAATATTCATACAAAATTAGGATGGCACATCAACAGTGTCTTTATTTTTCCTTCACATGGGGACCATGTTTTATTTTAAGTTTTCTTTTTAGAATGGGAGGATACTTTGTTGTTATTTTGCTTTTATATTATTTTTGTCTTATTTTATCTGTGCTTTATTGTCTATTTAAAAGTTTGTTTAAAAGAAGAACAAGCAAAAAGAGTAATGAAATCATGTTTGTTAAATCTTATGCTTACTCTATTATGATTCTTCTTTCTTATATGTTTTCCTTTCTATTTATTTTTGCTAGGTTGTTAAGATGATTAGTAGTCTATGAATTAAATTTATTTTTTCAAATCCTTGGGAAATGATAGATACTATAGACAACTTTTGTTATCTAAGTTTAGGAACAAAGTTTAACCTTATTTATAATCACCATTCTTTGAGCACTTTATGAGCATGAATAGTTTTAACTATTACTTATAGATACTTATGCTTTAGGGAGTACACTCAAGTCTCGAAGATCGACACTCTAGAACTTGTCTTTAATTACTACTTGAGGCAAACTTTTAGAAAACTTGTGAATAGGAAAATGATATTAGGCTATGTTTGGACTGATTAAGTCTTTCTAGCATACCTCAGATATATATTTGTCTCTAGTACCTCATTTTGAGCCTAATTACTCAGTAAAAATTTTCTATTTTAAACACATTACAAGCCCAAAACTTAAAGTTCATTTATCTAGAAAATTACCCATAAACACTATAAACTTTGAATTTACTCAGAAGTATTCTTGAAAAAGAAAAGATTGTGGTTGTATATGGTACTACAAGAAAATAAGATTGGGTGGTATTTTTCAATTTAAGTTTAGGGGTATTAAAAGAAAATTCTTTATCCTAAGAAAAAGAAGAAATTCTTTAAAAAAAATAGTGGTTGAAAAGAAGAATGAAAAATACAATAAGTTTGGGGGATGAGATAATACAAGGAAAATAAGATCAAGAGATTTTTAGATAAAGTCTAAGTGTTCATGGTGTGATTTAAACCAAATTATTTATCCTTTTATCCCACTTTGATTTTAGCCTTACATTACGAGCTAAGTGAAGTCCTAAATAGATTCTTAGACATGTGATTTTCTAGATTAGTGGAGAGTAGTAATAAAGACAAGCCTATGAAAGTGTCATTATATAAATCAACTACCGAGACATCATCTTTTCTGTACAAACTTAAGTATAAAGTAGATCAAGGTATGGTTTTAGCTATTACTTGCTGCTTGCACACACCCACATAGTGATTATGCATGAGGAAGAATCAGGGACTATATAAAGATAATTAAAATTGTTGATAGTTATTTATCTACCTTAGAATTTGTGCCATTTAAATAGTCTTGAGACAATGATTTTGATCATCTAACTAACCTAGGATGATTTTTTTTTTAGTTTATATTTGTTATTAAGTCAAGTAAATCTTTGATTTTTGCCTCTAAATATTTTATTGCTTGAGGACAAGCAAGTGTTTAAGTTTAGAGGAATTTGATAAGGGCATATTTATCATTTATTGTATCATGTTTATTTTGATATTTTAATATTTTAATATTTTATAGAATAAATAGCTATTTATGTGCATTATTATTTATTTATAGGGTTTGGACAAAAAAAAGATGAAAAACTAGAGCAAGGATGTAAAATAGTAAAAGCTAAGGACCTAATTACAAAATATTCAAAACTAATGAAATTTCGCTCTAGCAGTATAAGTATTTTCGCTTCAGCACTGAAACCAGAATCAAAACAAGAAAGACCAAAATAAAACCTAATTAAGTCGCAAAATTTCACCCCAGCGATAATGATCTAGCGCTCTGTCGATTTCAGCATTAAGGCATATCACCCTATTGATAAAAGAATTTTGCTCTAGTGATCATGCAATTCTTGACCCAATAAGAATTGATGTTTCAAGCTCAAATTAAACCCTATAAAAGGTCACTCATCCCTAGCCATTAAAGAACACACAAGACATTTAAGAGACATATAACACAAGTCTTAGAGAGCAAATAGAGCACAATTGAATCGCTATAGAGAGAAATTCAAGGCATTCTACGGCAACAAAAGTTTCTTAAGCAATTCGACGTCTATATCGGTTTGTTATTGATTGTGTCATGTTTTCTTTATATTTTTGCCACAATTCTCTTGTAGCCATGAACTAATTTTCTTTCTACGGTTTAATACTTAAACTCAATATGTGTGCTTAATTGTCATATCTTTCTAATATTTAATAAACTTAATTTTTTTGTTATTCAAATTATTTATTCTTAATGTTTCATTATATTTGGTCAATATTGTAATTGATTTAGTAATATTTTGATAAATTTGGAAAATGTATTATTATATTTAGACCTAGATAATTTGATGCATAATTGTAAAGTAACATACGAGTTACATACACAAGTTTCAAATTAGGATAAGAATATACTTAATTGGCATGTATTTTTTTTATAAATAATAAAAGCAAAACATTACCTTAATAATAATTATTTTATTAAATTATAAAATTTATCAAAATCTAAAAATTAATTTTGTCACACACTCACTAATTTTCTTTAAAACATTAAAATCACAACACCACTACAACAAACAAACTGCGGGTCGAGGATGAGTCAATTCTTAATTAGCAACTTTCCATGATTGTTGTACCTGAGCTCTCATCAGTGATCAAAAGGTCACCATTGATAATTAGATTTTGGGAAATTTTTGAAGTTTACCAAAAAACTTAATAAAATATTTATTTTGACCGTGTCAAAATTCTTTTAATTATATTAACTAAATTTTATATTTTTTTACAATTTTACCCTTACCTCTAAAAAACTTATTTTTCTCTCAAACACTACATCACACCGACACTCCCTCTCTCACGGTTTACAAACCATTTTTCTTCAAATAATTTGTTAGATCCATTATAAAACAAAGAGAGTTTGAAGATTGAAGTTAAAATAATTTATTGTCAAGTTGAAAAAATCAAAAATAGGAGAAAATTGGTAAGTTTATTTTTTAAATTTTGTTTTTATATAATTTTGAGTGGTTTTTGTAGTTAATTGTTAGAAATGTATAGATGTAGTATGAAAACTAAGTTGAAAATGTGTGTAAAATAAAAAATGGCCAGAAATGATGAACTCTGGCCATTTTTTTGTGAGACACGGACGGTGAAAATGCTTCACGCAGTAAGCGCATAGAAGCATGCATGGCGCACACCCGACGGCGGGTGCGGGCTGCTATGTGGCGCTAAGGCAAGGAGCCAAGTGGCAATTTTAAATTTTTTTATTTTTGATTAATTTAAAAATATATGATTTGATTTATTTATAGTTATTTAATTTTATAATTTTAAATTGTTTTGTCAATATTAATATAGGTTAGTTGTATTTTTTTTATCTTTATTTAATAGTTAGTTATATGTTAATAAAATTATTGTGAATAGTATATATTAATAATTTTTTTAATTTTTTCAGAAAGGAGAATGTCTCAAAATACTACATAATTGCCAAAAATATTTTCTACTGAGCGAACGTACATGCTTACTCAAAGTTATGGGTTATACAAAATATTAAAAAAAAAATTGACTTCAAGGCAAGTCGAAATATTTAAAACCACATGTTTTGGTTATTTTTTGGAGGTATCCAATATTCCATTCTCAGGTATTTTAGCAAATGAGATTTTATTAAGACGCATACAAACCAAAAATTTATATGAAGAATTATAGTTCTATATAGGCAAAATATGTATTAGATTCTCTCATCTAGAATTTTATTTGATTACTGGTTTGAGAAAGGGAGATTATCCTATAGTAAGTGGGTTAGGTGATAGATTATGACATAAATATTTTTCGAGTAGAAGTGAGTTAACTTACAAGGATTTGGATCCGTGGTTCGTGAGTATTACATTTAACGATTATGTAAATGCAGTAAAAATGTGTCTATTTTATGTATTTCATAAATTGTTAACGTCATGTGATTGGAATAAAACTATACAATATTTTGTACTTTGTCTCGTAAATAATCTAGATGTGTTTAATGTTTATCCTTGGGGCATGATTGCATGGACTGTACTCTACAATAGTTTATGCATGGCTCCAATTAAAAAGTTAGCGAGGGTAAAAAAAGCAGGCGCTTTGACTAAGGAGTCATACAACTTATACTCATTTAGTCAAGCATTCTTAGTGAGTAATTCTATTTTTTCAATTCATTATCATATTGGGATATAGAAAATTTTATTTTTTTGACATTGTAATTTTTTAATTTATTATCATCTCAGGTGTGGATCTACGAGGCGATCCCGAGGTGTGGGGAGTTTTTTGTTTAAAGGAATGGAGATTATTTTTCACATATTCTAAATTGGTCTAGTACAGGCACCCCATTATACAAAAGAGTCGTAAGCATCCTCTTTTATGATGTTGGGGTATGCTTTTATGTTCAACAAAAAATAGATATAATTTTCTTATAACTTTTGTATTTTTTCTAATAATGATTAATAAATCTAAAATATTATAAAGACTTTGGAAGTTCATAAGAAGTTGGTGTCCCAAAAACATGAGAAGAGTGCGGACTATCGCGTGGCTATAAACTTGTGTATTCTATCAAAAAAATGGGGAATGAGTCTTAAGTTGGAGAAAGTTGATATTTCAGATACCCAATTCACCGATGATCTTCAGCCAGACTACAAATTTTAAGCCCCGCCAGCGACTGAATCATTGGTATAATAATTTAATTTTTTTTTCTTGAATTATAATTACTTATGTTATTGATGAGTATTAGCTTGTGAAAATTGATTATAATTATTTATGTATAGTTTGAGTCTGACGCATCATCATTACAGTATCCTGTCTTAGATAAGAGGATGGATGATCTTGAAAAAGGATATTTACTAGGATTGATAAGGTTAACTCAAAGCTTTCCACCAAGCCTGATAAGGCCGAAGAAAATATCTTGCATCAGATATCTCTCTTAGTGTAACAGTTTAAGCCAGCCAAGATCTCTAAGGATGTAGGGCAGAGTATGGTATGTTTTAAACCTAAATTACATTAGGTACAAAGTTTAACAAGTCAATACATTAACTGGTATTGTTTGCTTTGGTAGGGTACTGAATTCATGGCTGTTGACTTTCAAACATTTGCTCCTACCAACAAGTCTCAGCATCAACCTATGACAATGGATTTACTGCATGTAACTGATAGCCCTGCAAGTGCAAAAATTATCCTTGCTTCGTTAGGTGAAAATATGAGCAGGTATAGGTGCCTTCATAAGAAGGTAGTAGCCTAAGTCATTCTATATACCAATCTGTTGAAAACGCCTGTGAAGAAGAAACTTGTGGAATTACAAGTAGCACCTATAATTGATGTAAATGGCCAGCTAATTCCTATTAATCAAGTTAAATTTACTAAGCTTCTAGATTGGATAAAAAATAATGACCCAATGCAGCGGGTTTATTTGGATAGACTTGATCCCAACTATACATGGTTTAATGACCTACTACAACACTAGCTTCACTATTCGGTGAGAACTTGTTTTTGCTTTTTTTTGTTTTGTGAGTTGTCTAATCGTATCGAAACTTATACATATTCTTTGTTTTGCAGCACATAAATGAATATTTTAAGGTTTTGCATTTGCATCAAAGAACATTTTCTGACATGTACTCACAGAATTGCACAACTACAGATGCATATTTTTACGTGAGCTATTTTATTACCCGTTTATTGTGCATATAACATTATCATACCATTGTATATATCAACTATTAACGAGTTTAATGAGTATTTTTTATTTTTCTTTAGGAGTACATTCGATAAATGTGGCAAACGTCCTTCATCACCAATCCTCCAGACAATGATCAATGGCTCGAACCGTTGTTGGCTTATGCACTCGAAACAAAGTTTGAGTTACTTAGTGTTAAATCGTAGGCGCTAGTCAATAAGGTACTTTTAAGAATAGTAATGACTTTTTACTGTGCATGTAACAATGTTAAGTTCAAAATAATACAATAATTGTTTTTGTAAGTATATATCTCTGTGAATATTAATCAAGAACATTGATTTGTAGCAGAGCTCGACCTTGTTTGGATGACAATTGTTCTTTATGATTTTGATAATAGCATAATGACAATAGTATTTTAACACTCTAACTTGGGTATTTTTGCTTTAATCCAGTAATATTTGGCTACTTATTTGTGTTTTTAATCTTAAATAGGTGCGTGAAGGAAAATGTGACGTATAGGAACAAACGGGAAGCGAATTATACGAGAAACGAGCAAAATGCGCTTGAAAGACGAAAGAAGGGAAACAAGTGGCTGGGCGCCGCAGTGCCCAGAACAGCGAGTGAGCACCGCGGCGCTCAGCACCCAGCGCCGCGGCGCTTGTCGAAGATTTGCGGAAACCTGGTGCTTGTGCCCAGTGCCACGGCACCCATGCGGATGTTTAAATACTCTTCTCAAGTCGCCTATTCGGGGTGGATTCGAAGCTCCTCGCGCCTAGGGTTTCTCTTAGAAACAAAAATACTATTTTAAGGCAAAAATAGAGGGATTTAGCAAAGAGAAAAATGCAAGCAACGAATACACATTCAAACCAAGAGATCAAGGTAAATTTTATTGAAGATTGAAGAATCAACTCTTAGGCAATCAAGACAAGAGGAAGAAGAACAACTCAGGGCATCACTTGTGTTATTTTCTTCCTTAGTTTTAAGAGATGATTTTGATCATGATATGTTTATACTTTTGCTTTGATAATCTTGTTTTGAACATAAGTTAAATATTTTTTATCTAGGGTTAGACGTTATTGAACCTAGTATGTAATTGATTCTTTTAAAATCTTAGTTATGAACTTTTATCCCTTAATTGATTCAATCTATCTATGCTTAATGCTTTCATTATACTTTATCACTATTTTGATTGTTTAGGAACTATGATAACTTTGACAAAAAGAATCATGTGTTTAGCCTAGGGTAGATTGATACATGATCATAGAGTAATATCTATGAGTTCCATCTAGGATAGACATATACCTAGGTGGCATATATGGTTTGATTAGACTTAATCTTAATGAGTTGCATCTTATTCGGATTACCATAGACATATAGGTAATTGTTATGGTGTGATATTATCATTCGACTGTCAACAGAAGCTTATGATGAAATCAATGTCTAGCCAATCAATTGATAAAAAGGGAATAACTAAAGGGTTAAAAGGTTTAGTGAACTACTAAGGAATACGTCGATACCCTAGATTACCTGTCGATACCCTAGATTACCTATCAATTTAGTGAATTCTATCTCTAAGTACTTGCGATATTTTAATTAGGTTCAATTCGATAGCAATAATTTAGTTAGTTAAACTCCATCCTTGAAGCTAGTTAGGATGAAAGTAAAGTAGAGTAATTTTAGTATTCGATTGAAGAAAATAGAAACAATAGTCTATGTGGGATCGATAATTTGAACTTAGTCCTATATTACTTGGTACAAAAAGGGTGTACTTGCGGTAGGTCATTAAATTAGACATCAGATTTTAGCGTGAACGGTCGCTCAGATGAGTCTATCATGAAATTTATAGAGTCTCTGCGTGTTGCAATGCCTTTATACCTTCAAAAGTGTGAATTTTATAGTTTGAGGAGCATACAAAGCCCAAAATTTGTTCCCTTAGCTGGTGATTCGTATGCGGGAGAATGTCCCACAATAAGATGTCAGAAGTGGGGACTGTGGCTCCTTCGTCTGTATGTATATTGAATATCTTATGTTATGTTGGTCATTTGACTTCTTTCTTGACATTGGTATCTCTTATAGATAAAAGATGGTCATTGATTTATAGACCGCTGCTTCATAGATGTTTAGTACTATAATTTTTTTATATGCATTTATGTCATAATATTTATTTTAGGGCCGTTGATTTGGGTGTATGTGTGCGGAGGTGAGATATAATTATATAGAAATATGTCTTTTCAATATGGCAGATTTGGGAACGTCCATATAATATGGGAGATTTTGCCAAAATTTAGTAAAAATTGTCAACATAAATACTAAAGACAAGTACATTAAAATAAGTATGTAATACAAAGTACAAATGCATTACGAAATAAGTGTACAGAAGTTACGAAGTTCGACTCTCATACATAATTCAGCCTCATGGTACAGCTCGTTTTCATATGTTTCCATATTTTTCAGATCCATCTTAAACAAATTTTTTTTTTAATATTAGCCTTATATTATAGTGAAATTAAATATCAATAAGGTAGATTTTATAAATGAATATATGTCACCTGCTCTGTAAATGTACAAGGTTTTGACACGTATATCGATTATGTCCATGTTGTCTACAACGACTACATAGATTCTTCGATTGTTCCTCTCCTTGAGATAGAATCCGATTCATCCGATGTCTGCATGATTGATGACGTGCTATCAGAGTCTAAATGTCCATATTTTTCAAATACTCTGGGGCTATCCAATTCGACACTTGGCCAACCAAAAGTACTAGCAAGCTATAGGCACGGAATAAAGTCTCAGATGTATAATAAGTCGAACAAAGACTCTCGTGCGATAATCTGATGTATCATCATACGACAAGTGCATGGGAACAAGGCAGTTGCCGATAATCAAACTTTCGATAGCTGCATATTCTTTCACCAATGTCTAATATCCAGTTCACGCCACCATCTATAACTACAAATCATAAATCATCAATAGGAGAAATTATCATTCGACTTACGTCATCGTTATATTTCATGACTTTATGATGTGTTCAGTTCGTCAAGACATTCGTCACATTTTGTGCTGTCAATCATTTATGATAAAACCACAATTGCATTAGCTCCCACATCCACTCCACTAAATTAGTCATAAGAAGCTTTCTTGCTTCTTTTGCAACTGCATTAATGCTCTTAGAGATATTAGTAGTCATAACGGCGTACCTTCTGAAAGCACCAGCTGATCGAGCCCATCTCACCGTACCAACATCCTCCTCCAAATACTTCAAGATATCGGGTCTCATTTGTTACATCTTGTTTAATTGGTATTAAAAATCAAGGACACAATAAGCCTTGGTAGCAGTAAAGTAGATAGATAGGTATACCAATTTTTTAGACTTTTCTGATGGTAACTTATATTTTGTTATCAAATTATCTTTCAAATGATAGATGCAGAACCTATGATATGCATAAGAAAACACACCTCGTATAGCCTTCTCAATACCGGCATGTCAATCAGATATAAAGATAAGATTATAATGGTTTGCAATTACTCCCCGCAGTTTAACCATAAACCACTCCTACAAAATATCATTTTTCGAGTCAGCAATTCTCCAAACCAATGGAAAAATTTGATTGTTTCCATCTTTACAAACGGCCACAAACATTTTACCAAGATAAGAACCTTTCAAAAATGTTCCGTCCACTGTAATCACCGGTCGGATTGATGAATTAAAACCTCTGATGCAAGGTCCTAACATTAAAAAGAAATACTTGAAGTGATTATCCACGTCAGTTTTCAAATGAGTAACCGTACCTGAATTATTTTGTTGCAACACATAGCTGTATATAAAAAGCAATCTGAACGAATCCTCTGGATTATTTTGTTGAAACAATCTTTGGTGGATTTATAAACTCTAAAGCTCTATTTTCCCTTAAGTGCAATCATACTTATAGCTTCATGAATTTCATCTTTGTTGTTATACAATTTTCTTACAAATACATCACAACTTCCAGTAAAAGATATTTTTTCTGATATATTCAAGTCAAATAGTGGTCTGTCAGGTTGAAACAAAATAGGTTTTCTACCTTAACCCTTTCTTCTCTACCATAATCATTATCGTCATCATCATCATCATTATCATTATCATTATGCTCATCATCATCATCATCACTAGCATTATGATTTTCATCTCCAGTCTCTTCATAATCATCATTTTTACCATCATCATTATTTCTACCATCATCATCAACCTCTTAACCAACATCATAACCATGATTATCATTCTCATAACCTTCTTAATGTTTTCTCTTATTACTTACATTATATATAACATCTTGATCAATATCATAGACAAGATCAATTCCAACATCTCTATATATTTGACTATATGTGTAGCCTAGTTGTTCGTTGAATATCAGAGGAGAATAATGATAATCCTTTGGTGGATTTGGAATATACACAAGAGTTGCCAATGTAAATTGCTTAGTATAACCTTGTTTTTGTTCCATTGGTACTTTTACATTACTTTCAGGTCCTCAAGCATTTACTGTTACATAAAGATGTGTAGCCATATTATTCTATAAGCTCAACCATAATATTGCATCGTTATCATTTTCAAGTGGAATAGGTCTCAACTTTGTAGTACTTGAAGGAACCTCAAACTTGAGAGTTACTTTATAAAGCACCTAATCAACTCCTAGAAGATGACAAATTCTTCTCAATAATGCTTTATATCTAATATTTTTTAAAACTACCATGTGCATATTTTGTTATCCGCTGTGACAGGACCCACCCCAAGACCCTCTACTGTAAGTCCCAGCGACCCTGCTAGGCACCTTGACGGAAGTTCCTCAAAATATAACTAGATAAGTTAAGAAATTTTTGCGAGGCAAACCCCTTTTTAGTTCTTGCTATTATTAAGGAAATCTTGTAATATACATGAAAATGACATCTTAATTTTTAAAAAACAAAGGGGTAGAATTTCTCCTGTTTTTCAAAAAATTCATATAAAACCTGCAAAGAAATTTCACTTCTATTTCAAATACTTCTCAATACTACCCATCCAGACCTCCGGTCCTTTTCAAATCAAATCCAACATAACTCAATAGTTTCATTTAAATCACAAAATGAGCATACTTATAAAAAGCAAAAGCGGTCATCATAAATTTGGCCCACTACTCAGCAATAGGAGAATCAGTAGCTTGAGTACTAAGACCTGCACCTGCGAAGAGGGTTTAGAAAATATAAAACACAAAACGAGTAAGCTAAAGGAGCTCAGTGAGTGCAATTAAGATTTCAAATAAAATAACATTATACATAGATAGTAAATTCTAAAGTACATGCATAAAGCATGCTTCTAAAACTTATGTAAAGCTGTAAAATAGTTTCTAATATCATATGTTGATGAAATCTTCCCAAGCAAGTTTTATCTACATCTTTGGAAAACAATATCCAAAATTTTTATAACACAATAACCGCCGTGTGCATATAAATGCATAAATGCTATCGGTAAATTGAAAACTAGTAAAGTCCTCGCTCGGCCATTTTCATTCTAAACTGTACCAATGATAACCCTAAAGCTCTATACTCATGCAGTGACTCAACTAGCACCGCACATGTGAGTAGGTCACGGGGCACCTCAACTAGCAACACCGACAGTGACATCTCAAGACATCTTACTGGCTATCCAGCATAATCCTACATCGCATACATATAACGAGACAATACCCCGTACACATAGAGCGACTCACATGACTCGACATCTCGACTTTTTAGAGTTAGTGACACACCCCATGACCTGCCCATGTGCACGGGATATACCAGCCGAGTCTAATACAATCACCACCACTATAATCTAAGGGTACCAATGGCCTTTAAAACGAATGCAGTAATTTTAAAACTGTTTCTTAAACCGAACATGTAAATGCATATCTATGGATATATATCAAGATCATAAATCATGTTTATGCATTGAAAGCTCATAAAACATACATTTTTATTATGCGGAAACATAATAAATGAAAGATAAAAGAAATGGCAGATTTTCACTCACAACCGCTCTGCGCTCAATTTCGCTTTGGATTTCTGCTCCCGTTACCGCTCTCGGTTTTCTTCACCTACGCGCCATAAATGACATTTAGAACCAAATCGAATGCTAGAATCTTATTTAACTACTAAACGCCCTAATCGGCATACAAAGCCCGGATGCATACTACTTCCCGATGTTCATTTACGGAGTCATTTAATCTAGTCTAACTCACCACCCAGCACCCTGAAAATTATTAAACACCTTATAACTTGGTTGGACATAATTGTCCTTCACCTTTCCAAAATGGACAATTATGTCCCATTTTCTTCATTTTTGGTTTTTCCATCAACCATATACATTCAACATACATAAGGCACCATTTACACACAACAACTTAATCAAAACACCACTCAATTCCTAACTTCCCTAAAGTGGCAGAACTTTACCCTATGTTCCAACACATTTCTTTTCTGAATTTCTTGTTCCAATTACATCAAAATCAAGTCAATTTCATTCTAATGCCCTAATTACAACCAATTGAAGTCTCTACATTCACATCACCCAAAACCATAATTCTTACCTTGCCAATTTCTTCAAATTGATGACTCTTTCAAGCTCCACACTAGAATTCAACTCAATCTAAACCAAGAATACACACAAGAACATCAATTGAAGCAATCTTAAAAGCTCACTTATAAATCTCACAAAACAATGCTTTTCTTACCTCTTTTTCTTGAATTTCCATTAATTGAGGCTTCAATTGAGCTTAGAAATTGGTATGTATCCTTATTTTGGCTTGATTAAGCATGAAAATTCATGAAAAAAAATTGAAATTTCACTGTAGCAACTCCCCCTTCACCTTGCACGAATTTGCTCTAAGTATTTGCTTTTTATTCTCTTGAAAAATCTACACACTTCCAACACATATATAGTGCTCCTTTAATTGACCATCTTTCCCTTCAACGTACTCTAAATTATTAATTTGTCATTAATTGAAAACTAAGTACATAATTAGTTTATTTGTAACTATTTAGTTAGAATAGTCCAAAGAACTAACTAGAATTTCCAACTTGGCAATCCATGAGATTTCTTCTAATTGGTCCATTCTCTAATATATGGATTGTATTTCTCAATAAAGGCTTGTTCCATATATAACCCTTAAATGGAAATTCATGTAGTAAATTAGAATTTCCTCTTCCAAGCCAATAGAGAGAAATTCCAAAAATATTCTAGGGTCGTCCGACAATCCGATCGAGTGTGAAATTACCAAATTAAGTCTAATATCTCTCATACGCATTATAAAGAAAATATTTCTAATAGGGCTAAAATCGGGTAACCTTACGGTGTCTTCATTACTCTATACCAAAATCTAGTCGCCAATACTATTAATAGGGATTGAATATTATAATTTCACCCCTCCTTAAAAAAAATTTCATCCTCGAAATTTAAATCATACCTATCTTGAAGAGGTGGGGATGTTGTACTCACATTTGATCTTCACGTTCCCACATGGCTTCTTCTACTCTATGGTTCATCCATAACACCTTCACTAAGAGAATGCTTTTATTACGAAGCACTTGCTCTTTCCGGTCTAGGATTTGAACAGGCTTCTCTTCGTAAGTCAAGTTCTCGTTCAATTCTACTAATTATTCCCTTAGGATGTGCGAAGGATCAGCTATATACTTGTAAAGCATGGAAACGTGAAACACATCATGGATTCTAGCCAGATCTTCGGGTAACCATAGACGATATGCCATATTTTCAACTCTTTCAACTATCTCGTACGGCCCAACATATCGGGGACTCAGCTTTCCTCGCTTCCCGAATCTTAGTACTCCCTTCTATGGCGATATCTTCAGAAAGACCTTATTACCAATCTAAAACTCCAAGTCTCTTCTCCTGTTATCTGCATAACTCTTCTGTCTATCATTAGCTATTTTCAATCTCTGCCTGATAAGTTGAATCTTTTCTAAAGTAATCTAGATAATTTTTTGGCCGATCAGCTTCCTTTCACCTACCTCATCCCAATAAACTGGAGTTCTGCACTTTCTTCCATACAATGCTTCACATGGTGCCATCCCTATGCTAGTCTGATAGCTATTATTGTAGGCAAATTCCATTAGCGGTAGATGAGTATCCCAACTCTCCTTAAATTCAATAACACACGCTCTAAGCATATTTTCGAGTGTCTGAATTGTCCACTCAAACTAACCATCCGTCTGTGGATGAAAGGCCGTACTGAAACTTAATTTTATGCCTAGAGCTTTCTATAAGCTGGGCCAAAATTGAAAAGTGAACCGTGGATCCCTGTCAAACATAATGGATACTGGAACCTCATCTACGTACAACTGAGCTAATTTATCTAAATAATAATTGTTTCTAATGGGTAGGAAATGAGCAGATTTCGTCAATCTATCAACAATTACCCATATTGCATCATTGCCTCTCTGGCTATACAGAAGTCCTACCACGAAGTCCTACCATGAAGTCCAACATTATTCTCTCCCATTTCCACTCTGGAATCGGAAGGGGTTACAAAAGCCCTATAGGTTTCTGATGCTCAGCCTTTACTTGCTGAAAAGTTAGGCATCTTGCGACAAATTCGGCTATATCTTTCTTTATACCCTTCCACTAATAGTGCTCTTTTAGGGTACGATACGTCTTTGTGCTCCCCGGATGCATAGCATATGCAGAAGAATGAGCTTCTTCCATAATCTCTCTTCTTAACTCATTTACATCCGGAACACATAATCTCCGACGGATCACCATACCATCCTCGGTCACTGAAATATCCTTTCGCTGCCCCGACTCGATTTCACCCTTTAATTTAATTAACTGTGGATCTTGAGTCTGTAGTTCTCTGATCCGATCAACCAGTATTAGACGGACCTGAAATATGGCTAATAGTGCTCCCGAATCGAAAACTTCTAGTTTTACACCTAGCGACCTCAATTCTATCAACATTGATAAATATACGACCTTCAAGTGAGTTATTGAATCGATAGAATTTTTGCTAAGAGCATCTGCTACCACATTAGCTTTTCCCGGATAGTACTCTAGGGTGCACTCATAATCTTTAACAAGCTCCAGCCACATTCTCTGCCTCATATTCAATTCTTTCTGGGTGAATAAGTACTACAGGCTCTTATGGTTTGTAAAGATCTTACAAAGAACCCCATATAAATAATGCCTCCAAATTCTTAAAGCAAAAACTACTACAACTAGTTCTAGGTCATGTGTAGGATACTTTTGTTCATGCTTCTTTAATTGTCTGGAAACATAGGCTACTACTTTCTTCTTCTTCTTCAGCATACAACCTAGACCTTGCTTGGAAGTATCACAATATATGGTAAATCCATCATTCCCCGATGGAAGTGTAAGCACTAGGGCCGAAGTCAATCTTAGCTTTAGCTCTTCGAAACTCTGTTGGCACACTTCTCTTCTTTCCGGGTTAGTTTAGTCAGAGGAGTGGCTATCTTTGAGAATCCCTCTACAAACTTCCTATAATACCCAGCCAAACCCAAGAAATGACCTCCGTCACGTTCGTAGGCTGTCTCTAATTCACTATTGCATCAATCTTTTGAGGATCTACTGTTACCCCTTCCGCAGAGATTACATGCCCTAAAAATGCAACTCTATCTAGCCAGAACTGACATTTACTGAGTTTGGCATATAACCGATGCTCCCTTAAGGTTTGCAAAATAATCCTCAGATGTTCTGCATGCTCTTTCTTACTGCTTGAATAAATTAGTATATCATCAATAAATACTATCACAAACCGATCTAAATAGGATCGAAAAACTCTGTTCATGAGATCTATAAAAGCAGCTAGGGTATTAGTCAACCCAAAAGGCATAATCAAGAATTCATAATGCCCATAGTGGGTCTTAAAGGCCGTCTTAGGAACATCTTCCTCCCGGATCTTCAGTTGATGATAGCCTGACCTCAGATCTATCTTGGAAAATACTTTGGCTCCTTGTAGCTGATTAAACAAATTATCAATTCTCAGAAGTGGATATTGATTACTCACCGTTACTTTACTCAGTTCCCTGTAATCAATGCATAATCTCATAATTCCGTCTTTTTTCTTTACAAACAAAATCGGTGCCCCCAAGGAGAAGTACTCGGTCTGATGAAACCCTTATTCACCAACTCTTCTAACTGAACCTTCAGTTCTTTCAATTCTGAAAGAGCCATTCTGTAGGGTGCTTTGGAAATTGGTTGCGTTCCAGGGGCTACTTCTATTTTAAACTCTATCTCTCTATTTAGAGGCAAGCCCGAAAGATCCTCTGGGAATACATCCGAAAACTTCATAACCACTGAAATATCCTCCAATTTTGTTCCACCGTCTCTTGCGTCTATAGCATAGACTAAGTACCCCTGACATGACTTCCGAAGCATCTTTCTTGCCCTTATTACCAACACCATACTGGCAGAAAGTGATTTTCGCACTCCACAAAAAATAACTTCCGTTCCGCCTGGGCTACATAATCTGACTTTTTTCTAGAAGCAATCCACTAAGGCCCGATATTTAGACAACCAATCCATCCCTAAAATCACATCAAACTCACTGATGGCCAGCACAATCAAATCCGTCATAAACTCTGGTTCTCAATTTACTACCCCTATACACCATTTCTGCTACAATGGAGTCTCATGTAGGAAGAGACACTACTACTGCACAATCTAATAACTGGGGCACTATACTAGCATTTGCAGCAAACTCCATAGAAATAAAAGAATGGGTCGTTCCAGGATCTATCAGTATATAAACATCTCGATCAAAAATTGACATCGTACCTGTCATAACTTCTGGGCCTGCATCCGCCTCCTGTTGGGTCACCGCAAATACCCTAACCTGGGTATGCAGTCTGCCTTGCGGTACTCCGAATGATCCTCCTCGATCGGCTCCCTTACTAAGTTGGCTCAAGCCGCTCAACCTTCTGAATTGGGGACCGCCTCGAATCTGCCATTGGCCACCACTAGTTTATCCCGAAGCTGGTGGTCTATTTTTTGGCTTACTGCTAGCTCCATCATTCGGGCAATCTCTCATGTAATGGCCCTCTTGACCACACTTATAACAGCCAGTAGTCCCCTTCTTACAATCCCCCTAATGGGCCTTGTTATAGTTATTACACACCGGAAAATTCTTTCAACTCTTCTTAGTGCTTCAGAATTCGGCCGATGGTTGCCGAACGGAAGCTTGGCTGGATTGAGCTCCTTGGCTTGGTTTCTGATTGCTGGACCATAAAGATCTCTCCTCTATTCGTATGAATTTACTCGGTCCTCCTCGAGAACCACCTGACCAACCTCTTTTCTGGCCCTGCTATTTCGGTTTAGGGATGGTCGTCATGCTTCTTTCAACCTGAGTTGCAGCTTCCATCAATGCTCCATACTGAGTGTGGGCCACCGATACCACGTACACCTTGATCTGAGGATTGAGACCCACTGCAAACCAGTTAGCCTTCTGCTCCTCATTATCAGCTATAAAAGGAACGACACAGAGGAGCTCTGAAAATGTCTTCTCGTACTCTGCCATCGAGAGGGAACCTTGTTCGAGCTTGAAGAACTCTTCTATCTTCGCATCTTTATAACTTTTGGGGTATAAATTATTCAAAAATTCCTCTTTGAAAAGCGCCCAAGAAACTCCATCGGCATTCCTTCTTTGTAAGGCCTTCCACCAATCTTTCGCTCCTTCCTTCAATAGAAAAGAGGAGTACACCACCATCTGTTCTTCCATACATCCCATAACCTGGAAAATTTCTTCCTTGTTCTCTAACTAGGATAAGGCTCTCTCAAGGTCTCTGGTACCATCATACGGCTTAGCTCCCAATTTCTTGGCGCGCTTAATGGACACTCCGGTCTCTCTCGGCTACGGGATCGCTGCTGCTAGTATCTGGGCCATCTGAGCTATATTTACATTTTCACCCTCTGGCTCAGCAGTCTGAAATAACTCAGAAGGGGTCTGAGGTGTAGGAACATTAACCGACTCATTCCTCTGCTCCTCTTCAGATGTAAGAGCCTCCGCAGCTGTTGTCCTAGTACGTGGGCCTCCACGACGATGCTTATTTTCTGTAAATTTAGTGATGCAAATGATTATCAAATGTAACTAATTCAACTTACTAAACTTAGAAAAATATGCATGCAATTTCAAGAATCTGATTCTAAAAATGAACTTTTTAACTAAAAACTTCAAAAACCATGCTCTGATACCACTCTGACAGGACCCGCCCCGAGACCCTCTACTGTAAGTCCCAGCGGCCCTGCCAGGCACCTTGACAAAAGTTCCTCAGAACATAATTGGGTAAGTTGAGAAATTTTCGCGAGGCGAACCCCTTTTTAGTTCTTGTTATTATTAAGAAAGTCTTGTAATAAATATGAAAATGGCATCTTGATTTTTTAAAAAAAAAAGGGGGTAGAATTTCCCATGTTTTTCAAACAAATTCATATAAAACCTGTAAAGAAATTTCACTTCTATTTCAAACACTTCTCAATACTACCAATTCGGATCTCCAGTCCTTTTCAAATCAAATCCAACACAACTCAATAGTTTCATTTTAAGCACAAAATAAGCATACTCATAAAAAGCAAAAACTATCATCATAATATCGAAATCTCTTCTTGTTGGTTCAAAACATACATACAAATATACATGCCTACAACTACTATGCAAAAAGTAAAGGGTGTTGTTTAGCACATTTACATATACAAAAATGATCTTCAGATTTTGCGCACTACTCGGTAATAGGAGAATTAGTAGCTTGCGTACTGAGACCTACACCTGGGAAGGGGGTTTAGAAAACATAAAACGCAAAACGAGTGAGCTAAAAGAGCTCAGTGAGTGCAATTAAGATTTCAAATAAAATAACATTATGCATAGAGAGTAAATTCTAAAGTACATGCATAAATCATGCTTCTAAAACTTATGTAAAGTTGTAAAACAGTTTTTAATATCATATGCTGATGAAATCTTGCCAAGCAGGTTTTATCTACATCTTTAGAAAATAATATCCAAAATTTGTATAACATAATAACCGCTGTGTGCATATAAATGCATAAATGCTATCGGTAAATCAAAAACTAGTAAAGTCCTCGCTCGGCCATTTTCTTTCTAAACTGTACCAATGGTAACCCTAAATCTCTATACTCACGCAGCGACTCTGTTGGGTGTGTTGAATTTACTTAGGGTTCTTGCATGTGGGTTATGTTCATCATACAAACAATATACATATCTCATACATACATGTGCACAGCGGAAGATTAAATACAATGAACACAGAAAATAACATTTGATTTAACTGAAATTCGAGATTGAGAAAATCACCAATGAAGCCTTTGGATTAATTTTCTTTGAAGTCCACCATGAAATGAATCTTTGATCAATTCTAGCAATCAACAAGAGTGGGTTTGATTGTCTAGAATGGCAGCATCTTAATCCAGCATTTATGTTTAACTCTTAAACATTTTACAAAGTTAAACTATTTAACTTAATTAAATTTGTTTTTCCTTTTATTCAACTCTTGAATAAATAAAACAAATCTTGTTTTTAGTTATTACATTTAGTAACCATTAATTCAATTTGTTTTGTTGTTCTAACACTTAAAACACAAAACAAACAATTTCAATTTCTCAAATTGAATTGGCTCCCAAAATGCAAAACCTAAAATCTAAAACATTATTGATTTTCAATTTCATTTCACTTTATATTCAAATGCATTAATTCCAAACTAATTTGAATTTCATTTGCATTTCATTTGGCTTAACCTAACCTTAGTTAACATTTAACCTTAGTTAGATTATTTTAACTTAACCTTTAAGTTAATAAATATTTAATTAATTTAACCATAGTTAACTAACTTAACTATGGTTAGGTTAACCTTTACTTAACCTTTAAGTAAGGTTAACTTAATTAACTATATGATTAACCTTTAATCATAGTTAAATTAAATTATTTATTTAACAATTAAATAAATAAATATTTATTCTTATTATTTAACAATTAAATAATCATAAAGTGAAATTACTATTATATCCTTACTCGGTTACCAAGTTAACCTAAAGTGGGTCCCACTATTTAACCACATACTTTAGTTAACGTAACCTTAGTAATTGCTGAATTATACTGTATTGACCAATTCAATACGGTACACTGCCCAAGTGCTCAAAGAGTACATTTCATATTGGGACTCTCTAGGTCTACACCCGATTTGTCAAATGGAACTGTTCCATTAATCCGTAATCGATGCCCCACGCACACGTTACGAATATTACAAATCAGCGTGTCAGACCATACAAGTTGAGGTTATAACGTATACGTATAATCCTTCCATCATTTATATCCTGGATGTGCGGAGATATAGATCAGCACCGTCAAATCCCCATTTGCTCATCCATAAACTTATCTCCAGATTCGTATCTCGATAAACAATATACGCAAACACTTTTGCTATATTATTTAACCCTGTGGGAAACTCTTTTCCCGGGTTTATGCTTGTGGCCACAAGACTTTATGAAATACAATCTCGGAGCATCGGATATACAACTTACCTACGTAAGCTGACGGATCCCGTATCTACGCACACCAGACTCCATGAGCATCGGACCATACCCAGCGACACACAGCGGTCAGACCATGAAAGGTCTCTGACATATGTGGAACCAAAGCATGATGGATCACTCACAAGACCACCGTGGCGCTCAGGTCAAAGGACCACGAATACTACTCAACTCGAGAGGACCTTCCTTTGACGGTGTCATAGGATATCTATTGGGGTCCTCATAAGTCTGTTCAGTATTCAGTCCTGACTGGATACCCGCATGCCTATACAAGCTCTAAGCTCATGGTCAGCTAAGAACAACCATCTGAACCAGTCAGATATAAACATACACTAATCTATGTAAAGTGAATCATCGATAGACCCGCATTAGTGATTATAGATCAGGAACAATATCTTTGAGACATACTTACATAATGATATTTCTTAACACCTATTGCAACTCTTTGCAACTATATCATTACAAGTATACTCTCAGGTCTTTGTCCCATTATAGACAAGGTTCTAACTCTTTAGACCTCGCTGACTCTTATAACCTGCTAACTCTTAACAGTGCTAACTTTTAGCATTTATAACTCTCAGCTTTGCTAACTATTAGTTCTGATCTAAACTCATTTAGACCAGATCTGAACTCTTTCAGATCAAACAATGTCTCTAATGTTACAAGCATTATACCATATTAATATGATATTAACAATCTTTATTCGAAATGTTTATTGTATAAATATTAACAATTAATATTCATACAATATTGGAATGGTACGTGAGCACCAGCTCCAACAGACTCAACTAGCACCGCACATGTGAATAGGTCACGGGGCACCGCAACTAGCAGCACCCACAGTGACATCTCAAGAATCCTACATCGCATACATATAGCGAGAAAATACCCCATACACATAGAGCGACTCACATGACTCGACATCTCGACTTCCCGGAGTTAGTGACACACCCCATGACCTACCCATATGCACGAGATATATCGACCGGGTCTAATACAATCACCACCATTATAATCTGAGGATACCAATGGCCTTTAAAACGAATGCAATAATTTTAAAATTGTTTCTTAAATCAAACATGTAAATGCATATCTATGGATACATATCAAGATCATAAATCATGTTTATGCATTGAAAGCTCATAAAACATACATTTTCATTATGCAGAAACATAATAAACGAAAGATAAAAGAAATGACAGATTTTTACTCATAACCGCTCTGTACTTAATTTCGCTCTGGATTTCTGCTCCCGTTACCGCTCTCAGTTTTATTCACCTACGCGCCATAAATGACATTTAGAACCAAATCAAATGCTAGAATCTCGTTTAACTACTAAACGCCCTAATTGGCATACAAAGCCCAAATGCATACTGCTTCCCGATTTTCATTTACGGAGTCATTTAATCTAGTCTAACTCACTACCCGGCACCCTGAAAATTATTAAACACCTTATAACTTGGTTGGACATAATTGCCCTTCACCTTTCCAAACTAGACAATTATGTCCCATTTTCTTCATTTTTTATTTTTCCATCAACCATATACATTCAACATACATAATGCACCATTTACACACAACAACTCAATCAAAACACCACTCAATCCCTAACTTTCTTAAAGTGGCAGAATTTCACCCTATGTTCCAACACATTTTTTTTCTGAATTTCTTGTTCCAATTACATCAAAATCAATCCAATTTCATTCTAATGCCCTAATTACAACCAATTGAAGTCTCTACATTCAAATCACCTAAAACCCTAATTCTTACCTTGCCAATTTCTTCAAATTAATGACTCCTTCAAGCTCCACACTAGAATTCAACTCAATCTAAACCAAGAATACACACAAGAACATCAATTGAAGCAATCTTAAAAGCTCACTTATAAATCTCACAAAACAATGCTTTTCTTACCTCTTTTTCTTGAATTTTCATTAATTGAGGCTTCAATTGAGCTTAGGAATTGGTATGTATCCTTATTTTGGCTTGATTAAGCATGAAAAATCATGAAAAAAAACTGAAATTTCACTGTAGCAGCACCCCCTTCACCTTGCACGAATTTGCTCTAAGTATTTGCTTTTTATTCTCTTGAAAAATCTACACACTTCCAACACATATATAGTGCTCCTTCAATTGACCATCTTTCCCCTCAACGTACTCTAAATTATTAATTTGCCATTAATTGAAAACTAAGTACATAATTAGTTTATTTGTAACTATTTAGTTAGAATAGTCCAAAGAACTAACTAGAATTTCCAACTTGGCAATCCATGAGATTTCTTCTAATTGGTCCATTCTCTAATATATGGATTGTATTTCTCAATAAAGGCTTGTTCCATATATAACCCTTAAATGGAAATTCATGTAGTAAATTAGAATTTCCTTTTCCAAGCCAATAGAGAGAAATTCCAAAAATATTCTAGGGTCGTCCGACACTCCGATTGAGTGTGAAATTATCAAATTAAGTCTAATATCTCTCACGCGCACCATAAAGAAAATATTTCTAATAGGGTTAAAATCGGGTAACCCTACGGTGTCTTCATTACTCTATACCGAAATCTAGTCGCCAATACTACTAATATGGATTGGATATTACACGATGTATCTTTCAAAACCATCACTACAGCTCTCTCATCTTCCCCCAAAATATATAATGGTCGAAATCTGCGACATGATTAGCGACACCTGAAAAAATACAACATAATTTTAGTTTAATTATATATACAACTAAATTAAAAATAAAATTGAATATATAAATATTTATATATATACAAATATATATTTAATATAAATACATAAAATAAAACTTTTAGTGGTGATGCCACGGTGGTGCACAACAATGCGTGCCCTACATGAGCGCCTGTTGCGCACCCTACATGAGCACCTTGTTGCACTCTGGTGCATGCATGAGCCAGCACCCTAGCAACAGTTGTGCATGCAGTCACGCACCCTCCGACACACCATCCGTGATAATCAGGGAGTTTGAAACATCTATTACATTTTTCATCTATTACACTCATTTTCAATATAAATATAAACACTACTACTAATTAAAAAATAAATAAAATAAACTTACTAGTTTTTAATTTCAGCTAATTTTTCTAAATCTTCAAAATATCGTCGCATCTAAGAAATATCTTTAAAATTAGTAATAGATCTAAGAGAGATGGGTTTGCGTCAATAGAGAGAGAGCTTTTAAGATGAGAATTTTTTAAGATTAGGGTATTATTTGTGAGGGGTAAAATAAGAAAAAATTAGTATATTTGGTTTAATATATTACTTATTTAAATAAAATAAAATAAAAAGCTTGCGGGCTTCATGCATACACCCTAAGTAAGACCTTGCAGGGCGCATACTTTGGGGGCGCGCTCCACGCATGCCCCTTAAGGCTTTGCTTTTTTATTTTTATTTTTATTTTAACTTTTTTATAAAATTTTATTTTTAATTTATTTTTAAATTAATTATTTTAATTAATTTATAAAAAATAAATGTTATTTAATTAAATATTTATATTATTTAATTACAATATAGTTTTTTTCATTAATTTAATAAAAAAAGTAAAAAAAAATTATCTTTAATTTATTTTTTCTGTTTACTTTATTTTATTTTTTAAATTTATTAAAAAGAAAAGAAAACTAAAACTTGGGCTCATGGGGCGCAGCTCATGCCTAGGCGCGCATGTCTGGGCGCTCATGCCTGGCACGCGCCCAGATTTGCTTTTTTTTTTTTTTAAGTTTTAAAATTTTACTTTTTAACTTATTTTTAATTAATTTATAAAAAATTAAATGTTAATTAATTAAATAATATATATTATTTAATTACAATATAATTTTTTTTAGACTATTATTGTTATTATAACTATTTTTTATAATTAATTAAAAAATTAATTATTTAAAATTTTATGTTTTAATTAATTTATAAATAAAATAAAATAAAAGATAAAATAAGAAAAAAATTTATTAAAATTACAATAAAAATAAAATAATTAACGTAAGATATATTTAGTTAATAAAATTTTAAAAATTTAACTTTGGTCAAATAAAAATTATATCTTAAATTACTAGTCAACTTAAAAAATTTCTAAAAGATTTTCATTGCCAGGAAATCTATGAAGAATGGTTAATTTAAACACTTATTATCTAAATACTTAAAAAAAAAAAGGAAAAGAAAAAAAAAACACCAATTATCGAAAAAGCCCGCGGTCCAGTGGTTACGACATCAAGAACGGGAATAAAAGGAATCGGGTCACAGTAGTCAGTAAGAGTGAATTTTGTATGCGATAAATTAATTAAGCAAATACTTTCTCTTTAATTAATTGACCTTATCCTAAGGTAACTTTCTACAAATCAAGTATGTTCATTTACGGCTTTCCCTTTTCATGGTTTTGTCATCCATCTCATCCTTTTGCATGGCATCACGTACGTAAACAAACAATTTGGTACAAAACTCTCTAACAAAAAAGACCCTAAAATAACAAATGTACGTTGAAGAGCATACGAATAAATAATATTGTATAGAATAAATAATTAAAAATTAAAGAGAGAAAGATAGAAGAAAAACATATAAAATTTTTATAGTTTAACAATTTACCTATGTCCATAACGAATCAAGATCACTCACTCTCTTTATTAAATTATAAAATACTCATAAAGTATAACTTAAAAAAAAAAACTCACAAAAAAAATACGCTCTCTTATAACTAAAGAGTTTTTTCTCACTAAAAATTACAAAGATTTCTTAGGTTTCCACAAGGTTAACCAAGATATATTTACAAGTCAATAGAGAGTCTTTATATAAGCTTTAGGATGTCCTAGATTTACCTTAAACATATGAGAGTCGTATTAGTGAGTCTTGAAGTAAATGGGAGACGAAACAAGATGATTCTTCCTCACGCTAGGCGCTGTGGTGCTCAGCCTTCATCGCTGCAGCGCTAAGGCCTCCGTCTGGGTGCCGCGGCGCTAGTCACCTGGCGCCACGGCTCTTAGGTTCTATTTTGGGGGCCGCGGCGCCCACACCTGGGCATCGCCCCTTGTGTCTTTCGCCTCCTTTTGCGTTTATCTGCGATCCTCGCATACCCTACGCACTTGACTTGCTCTCCAAATCATATCCTGATGATTTTCAATCAATATTCTCATAATCTCCTCTTTGATTCAAAATCGTCCACAAAATAACTCGATCTCTCATCTTCACATCTTCGGTCACCCTTAAAAATAGTGACTCTAGTTAAGTCCTTGCATAAGATAAACTTAACTAAGGGTAGTGGCTTAGTCAACATGTCAGCAGAATTTTCAGACGACGCTATTTTTGTTAGACTAACTTCACTACTATGGATAATCTCTTGAATGTAATAGAGCAGTACATCAATATGTTTTGACCTCTCGTGGAACACTTGATACTTGCTTAGGTGTATGGCACTCTGACTGTCATAATGTACACTGGTGTTCACATCTTCATTAGCCAATACCTCCGCACATATGCCTTTCAACCACACAGCCTCCTTAATAGTTTCACCAACAGGTGTGTACTCTGCTTCTATGGTAGATAGTGCAACCACATGTTGTAGAACTGATCTTCAACATACACTACACCCAAACACTGTGAATATGTAACCCGTCAATGATCTTCTCTTGTCTATATCACCTGCATAATCTGAGTCTGCGTATCCTCTTGCCATTTTACTGCTGTTTCCATCCCTCTTATACATCAACCCGTGATTCGACGTCCCCTTCAGATATCTCAAAATTCACTTCACTACAAGCCAGTGATCCTTACTCAGATTTGTCATATATCTACTCACCACACTCACAGCATGTACTATATCTAGTCTTATGCAAAGCATTGAATACATGATGCTCCCCACAGCGCTTGCATACTGTACTTTACTCATCTGCAGATTCTCCTCTTCAGATATCAGCGACTGTGTTGCTGAAAGTCTGAAATGCATGGCCAAAGAAATAGAGACAGCATTTGCGTTGGAAATACCAAACTTCTTTAGAATTTTGAGTATTTATCGCTATTGAGACAAGAATATAACATCTCTTCTTTCCCTCACAATATCCATACCCAATATTCTCTTTGCTGCTCCCAAATCCTTCATCTCAAACTCGTCACTTAACTACTTCTTGAACTTTTGTATTTCTTCCATATTCTTACATGCAATCAACATATCATCGACGTATAGAAGAAAATACGTCATCCCACAACTTATGTTCTTGAAGTATACGCATCCGTCATACTTACTCCTACTAAAGCCACAAGCCATCATAAACTCATCAAATCTCTTGTACCACTATCTAGGTGATTATTTTAACCCATATAATGACTTTTTAGCAAATAATCATGATCTTCTTTTCCGTGCTCCTCGAACCCTTACGGCTGTGCTATGTATATCATATCTTCAAGCTCTTCATATTTAAAGGATGTCTTTACATCCATCTGCTCTAGATGTAAATCAAGATTTGCAAACATGGCTAACAAAATCTTAATAGATGTGTACTTGACGACTGGAGAGAATATCTCATGAAAGTAAACTCTCTTTCTCCGAGTAAAACCTTGTACAACTAACCTAGCCTTGAATCTTGTTAGCTCTATCCCCGGTATTACTTCCTTTACCTTATACACTTACTTGCACCCAACTAGTTTCTTTTGAGGTTTCTCCACCAACTTTCATGTATTATTTTTTCTAAGAGAACTAATCTCTTTTTCTATAGCCTGCTACCATTCTTTCTTATTTTCACTCTTCATAGTCTCACCATATGTTCTAGGCTCATTATACTCAACAGTGTAACCAAAATTAAAAGCATGAGCAACTAGATCTACTTGTGCATACCTAATTTGTGGGTTTATCATTCTCCTTAGCTTGTCTCTGGCTAGCTGGTACTCTTCAAGTTCCATCTCAAGAGTTCTTGTCTTTCTTTGGGTGGTCTTAGAGGAATTCGCTGGTGTTCTTGACTCTTTTCAAGGATCTCTTTGTTGAAGTGCTGATCTGTGGACATATCAAATCTACTCTCAAGCTCAACTTCAACTTCATTGACTCGGGTACTGAGTCTTCCTTGGTTGTCTATTCTTCTTTCTTATCTTCTTGGGGGATTTTAGCATGGTCATCTCATCAAACGTCACATTACAGCTTATGATACTCCTTGATGGTGTCAAGTCTTTACATTACACCTTGTACCCTTTCACTCTTTCAAGATATCCTATGAATACCCCTTTAATAGCTCTAGGTTCCAACTTTCCCTCCTTAACATGTACAAAGGTAGGGTAACCAAATATTCTAAGGTGGTCATACTTAGGGGGATTGCCAGACCATTTCTCTTTTGGCGTCTTGAAGTCAATTGTTGAGGAGAAACTTCTATTAATCAAATAAGCTGCGGTCACTAACTCTTCTCCCCAAAATATCTTGGACATCTTCGTATTGGTAAGCATACATCTAACCGTTTCAAGTAGGATCCTATTCATCCTTTCAGCTATGTCATTCTGTTGTGGTGTTGATTTTATAGTTCTATGCCTTACAATCCCATACTTGGTACAAATTTTATCAAACTCTCTATTACAAAACTTGAGGCCATTGTCAGTTCTCAACCTCTTCACCCTTTTTTCAGTTTGATTCTCAACAAGAGCCTTCTAAGTCTTGAATGCATCAAACGCTTGATCTTTACTCTTCAACACATAGACCCACAGTGAGTAACTGTCTAAGCTGAACCCCAAAAATCTGAGTGTATGTAGTTAAGAGTCCCCTTAGTCTTGTGCTCTCCAGCACTAAACCTCACCCTATGTGCTTTCTCAAGCACACAATGCTCACAAAACTCTAAAGGCTAGAGTTTATCCTCACCAAATGCCTTTTGACTAAATAACTCCTTCAAGTTTCTCTCGCCTAGGTGTGCCAGTCTAAGAGGCCACAACTTGGTTTGCATACTCTCATAATCTACAGAAAATAATGCAGAACTACTCACAACTTCACTCTTAAACACATAAAGGCCTTTATGCTTCTCTCCTTTCATTACCACCATGGAACCCTTCAATACTCTCAAAATCCCTCCATTAATCCTAATGGAACACTCATTCTGGTCTAAAGTCCCTAGTGAGATCAAGTTCCTCTTGAGGTCAAGAACATATCTAACATCTGTCAACTCTCTCACTCGCTCATCATATAGCCTAAGTTTAACACTATCAATTCTCATCATCTGACATGCAATATAATTACCCATTAAAACCTTACCACCATTAATGGGATGGAAATTTGTAAACCAAGACTTGTGCGGGCACATGTGAAAATTATAACCAGAATCAAGAACCCATTATTCAGCATTTTTACCATCATTAGTGACGAGTGTCTCTGCACTATCATAGTTATCATTATAGGTAAGCGCAGCATCCGCTTTCTTCTTGTCTTGTGCTTTCTTCTCTGGACAATACTTTATGAAGTGCCTCTCTTTCTTGTAGCAATAGCACTTCCTAAGAGTCCTGGACTTCGATCTTGAGCCCTTTTTCCTTCCATCTCTATATAAAGGCCTTCCTCTTACAGATAGACTTTCTACATTGCCATCAATCTGTTTCTCTAATAACTTTGAGTTTAATGATGATTTCACATCGCTCATCATTAAACTCTCTCTGCCATAGACTAGCGTATCAATAAAGCTCTCATAACTCTTAAAGAGTGAACCCAGCAGGATAATTGCTCTATCTTCATCTTCTATCTTGATGTTGATAGACTCAAGATCAAGGATGATCTTATTCAAGGCATCTATATAATCTTTCATCGGCATCCTCTCTACGATGGACAGCTGATACACCTTCTTCTTTATATGCAATATAGTGGCCAATGATTTCCGCATATAAAAGGAGTCAAGTTTCTTACAAAGACCAATCGTCGTCGTCTCACCTACTACTTTCCTTAGTACTTCATCGCTCAATGATAGAACGATTGTACTGTGAGCTCTTTCTTGAATGTCCCTTTTTTCTGCTTCAGCTTTAGATGACTCTGGCATTTTTTCTTCTTCACTAGATGGAGCTGTAATCTATTCTAATGCCGAGCCTAACCGTTGACTCACCAATAACGCCTTAACCTTCATCTTCCACATATTGAAGTTATTCGTCCTGTTAAATTTCCCTACCTCATACTTGAGTATGGCCATGTCTGCTTAGAACCAAGCTCTGATACCAGTTTATTGAAGTGAAAGCACATAAACAAGCAATATAGCCCAAATAATAATGTGCAGAATAAGTAATTAAAGAATTAAAAAGAGAAAAATAGACGAAAAACAGACTGAATTTACATAGTTCGGCAACTTACCTACGTTCACGGTGAACGAAGATCACTTACTCTCTTTATTGAATTACAAGGCACTCACAAAGTATGTCTTTTACACAAAAAGAAATACTCACAAAGCACTCTCTCTTGTAATTAAGGGGTTTTCTCTCACTAAGAATCACAAAGTATGTTTTAATCACAAAGATTTCTTAGGTTTCACAAAGTTAACCAATATATATTTACAAGTCAATAGAGAGTCTTTATATAGGTTTAGGATGTCTTAGGTTTACCCTAAATGTGTTAGAGTCGTATTAAGGAGTCTTAAAGCAAGTGGGAGACAAAACAAGTTAATTCAAAATGAGAAAGTCTTCCTTGGGCTGGGCGTCATGGCGCTCAGCACTCATCGCCGCAGTGCTAGAGAACCCGTCTAGGTGCTATGGCGCTGGTCACCTGGCTCTACGGTGCTCAGGTTCTGTTCTAAGCACCGCCCCTTGTGTCTTTCACCTCCTTTTACATTCGTCTTAGATCCTCGCATACCCTACGCACTTAGGTTGCTCTCTAAATCATATTCTAATAATTTTCAATTAATATTCTCACAATACATATGTACGTGAAAAGTGGGAGAATGAAAATCATCAGCATCGCCACATAAAAGCAACAAGAATGGCTCTATGCCACCCTAAGAGCAAGCAACCTTTATCCTCTGTCAGTCTATAACCATCGCATGAGTATATTCCAAGCAATATCTTCGATTGAGTCACTGCATTTGCACTCAATGGCACACCTTTAAACCCTTTTCCCTCCATTACCTTTCTCAATTTCTCTAGCCTTTCATGCCTCTCTATTCTCTCTGGCCCTTCACATGCCACTATATTCCTTATCTCCGGTGCAAATATGTATTGCTCCACTTTTGCTCTCTGTGCAGAATCTGGAGGAAATGTTGAGTCTAATGAATCAAAAATTTCTAAATAATAGTGCAATGCCTCGAGGAACCGCCCTAAGAAGTACGGTCCATTGTGGTTTGCTTCTTGTTCAACTAGGGTTACAATATTAGGTGCTTGGTCACGAATCACCGCCAATAAGTTCCCTAGACAATTTCCAGGGATCCGGTGGAGCCGGTTAACGGTGTTAATAGCAAGAGCCTCACCAACACGTCTGTTGAACATGTGTGGTTTAATATCTTCAAGTTGATCACCAACTAGGTGGAATTCAAAGGGTACATGGAGAGAGTGAGCAAATTCCGTTAAGCAACGGCCTGTTTCCTTAACGAATTCTATAGAAGGTCTAACTCCGGTTATTCGGAGTAAAGGAGCACCTTCCGGTCGAGCATCTAGGGCTTGCATGAAGGCTGGCATTGGTAGCCCTGATGGATATCTAGGTCAATAACATGGACACGTTCTTCGACTTCAAAGGCTTCTAAGATGGCTTGATTAGCAGTGAAATGAGCAAATTTAAACGTATGGGCAGGCTTGGTACACAATTTGGTAGATTTTGAGGATTTCTAAGGAATTTGATGGAAAAGGAGAGAAGGATTTTGGGTTAGAGGAACTTGGTTTTGTTGTTAGGGTTGCTGCCAATCGAGCGCTTAGGGCTTCAGTGCAGCAGGAAGCAACTCGTTACATGGAGTCACCGAGAGGTGACACCACATGATTGAGGTGGTGTAGGTATCTTCTCGCCAACATGTAGTCCTCTTTGGCCACTGCTTCAGCACAGGCAAGAAGGAGATGCACCAATTGAAGCCCACTGTCTTGTTCATGGAGAAACAAATTAAATGAAATTAAGATGTATAGCAAATTTGATGATATCTTTGCAATCAAGGTGTCGTGACTTCTAATTAACAAGGGCTATGAAACAAAGTAAACCCTAACTGCCAAATGTAGATGCGTACATGGTTGGAAAATATTAGTTAAAGAAAAACTTTGTAGTTATCAAACACTTTACTTATTACACAGAAAAAGAAGTACAAGTTACAAACCTAATTTACATAAGTTATTGAGAGAGAGAGAGAGAGTTTAACCTGCTCAGAACTGGTAGGAAAAGGCACCATCAAGCTGTAGTTAAGATTTTGCTGCTGCTGTTGTGGTGGTGGTGCTGGTTGTTGCTGCTGTGGCTGTTGCTGTTGTGTTTGTTGCTTCTCCTGGTGGTGCTCTTGTTGCAGTTGTTTTGATAATGGAGCAGTTCCAATTGATTGATAGATATCCTTCTCTTCTGTCAGTTGAGATACACCAGCAGTTGATGATGTTTCACTCACTGATCCAGAAAAACTCGACGAACTTGGCATCGGTAAGCATTCAAGCATTGCTGGAACCGTTGAAGGCATATCAAACAGTTGTGATGAACTTCCAGAACCTGATATCTTCATTGGAGAGAACATCCCATAACCATCTTTTTGGTAATCCTCCAAGAAATATTCAATAGCTGGCAACGCAAGATTCTCAGCTGGTTGCATATACTGATTGTTTGGAGAGTTGAAGACCTTATGAAGTGGGCTCTGCCCTTTCGCTTTGAGGCTGCTGCTAAAAGCTCCAAGCTGAGCCGAAAAGCGAGGAGGAGAACAACCTGAAAGACTCTGCCCTTGCATTGCCTGAGCATAGTTGTAGTTTTAATTGTAAATTGAAGTTTGAGGAGAGTTAGGCAAATTTCTTACTGGAGATGAGATCATTAAGTCACCATCTAAATGATCAGAGAAGAAGGTCTCCCATATCGAACTGTCCGGTGATTGGACTTCAACATCTCCATCTATCTCAAATTTGAGTCGTGGAAAGTTGAGGCTTGGTAGGGTTAGGCTATTTTGCTCCAAGTCAGAAGATTGAGCCATTTTGTTAGTCTCTGAAACTGACTCATTTGGAGAAGATGGTTGAAGTTTAGTGCTTGAGTTCTCACTTTTAATGGAACCCGTGCTTCCAGAAAGTGAATTAAACATCTTTCTCTCCTTTCAAACTCAATATTTTTCAATTACCCACAAACCCAAAACAAGATTTCTTGGGCTGCGGAAAACAAAAAAGTATTTCAGTATTTGCTCTTCATATTAGTTTTCTCACTATCCTAAATGGTACAGTATAGAGAAAACTAAAAGCAGAGACTGATTTTCTGTGTGTTAAGCAAGGATTTGTCACTTTGTCCAGTTTGTCACTAGAAAGGAAAAGAGATTACCGGAAAATTTTCAAATCTAATAGCTGTGATTGGAGGTTACTGAACTAATCACCTCCATTATATCACCTCTACTATGTTTAGTTGTATTCTAGAGGCGTAATTTGTCATCTTTGATGACCTGTTTAAACTCATTGTCACTCAGCTTTGGAAGGCCTGTGACAGGACTAAGTGACAATTTATTGGACGGGAACTACTTTCCTTGGGCCGGCCCAGCTGAGAATAATTTATTTAGACCTTTTCTTGTTTATATATTATGAGATTATCGTTACCTTAGTATCCGAGATTGGGGATTGGTTCACAATGAACAATAGAGAGGAGAAAATGATGAAGAAAATAGTTTTAAAACGAAAATGGGCAGGAAAGGGACCATATTCCAAAATACCAATTGGGAAAAGGGCTTCAACAATTTTTTTTTTTTTTTTTTTCAATGAAAAAATTATAATATATATTCATTTTTGCACTATTTGAAAAAGAAGGAGAATCGAACCTAAATAAAAATGTGAGACTTTGGAGGCCATGCTCAAAAGGGCTTCAACAATGCACATTGACATAAGGGAAACAATTACTTTTTCATTAACAAGACGGGCCCTACCTTTGAAGCCTTCGCTAGTATCAATTTGTGAATTTTTCCTTGTGTGACCCCTTCAGCATTAATATTTTACTCTTTCTCAATCCTTATTAAGTTGGAATCATATCAAGTAGATCATATATGTACTTAGTATTATCAATTTTCTGGAACGTATGAAATTACATGCAGATCTTAAATTAAATTCCTAACAATACGATGTTGTTTTGTAGCGAAAACGATATTGTGTTTGTAGCAAAATAATGTTGTATTGCTGACAATCGAGCTCAATTCTGCATCTTGTAAAATCACTGAAGTCTCATTATATCTTTGATATGCATATAAATTGAAGAATACACATCAATTGATTACAAAAACATTTTAAGAGATCAATAAAAAGTATATGAAATATTAAAGAATTATGATCCTGTATTAACCTCATCTTACTTAATTCTTAAACAATTTTTTTATAAGTGTTTTATATTAGTTATATATGGTAAAGATTTAATTTGTAGTTATTTTATCTTTTATCAACTACCAACTCCATGTTAGTAAAAGATTATAAAAAATGAGATTAAGAGAAGGATCCTAGTTTTTTTTCTTAATGAAGATTCATGACTTCATTGTTAATATATCTAAATAAATCTTAGAGATTTTCAATTCTCTATAAGACATATATATATATATATATGTATATATATATTAGTTAGAAATCTATTTTATGTTAGGTTAGAATTAAATTCAAAAATTTTGCCATCGTTCCTGATCTAAACTTACATTTTCATCATTGAGTTATCTGTTTTTATTATAAGATTAATTTTATTAATCTGAGTTGGTTGCTCATCATTTACGGGTGTACGTATAAGATACTTATACGACATGAACATGATCATAATCTATGTGTACATTTTCATATAAATGATATAATTCCACTGCACAATTGTATATACACCCAATGCATTAAAAATGAATGCAAATGGAAAATAGTAAAAGTACGAGTAAAATATATATTATAAAGGGAAATTTTCGTACTTAACTAAATGCGTAAACATAATTTTTTTTTTACCTCAGTCAAACGATTAATACTATACTAATCAAATATATTTTTTTTTTCATTTTATTTTTCTTCTCTTTTTCAAAACTTTCGACAACTCACAACTCTCTCTTAACTTCTCAAAATTCTCTTAAACTTATAGATCAGTTACAAATTTAACATAGTTTAAAAATTTTATAAAAATAATAAATTGTAGAGTTGAAAAAATTAAAAACTGATAAATTTTTATCTTAAATTTAGTTTTATGTGTTTTTATGTAATTTTTGTATGTAATATAGTTTTATGTGTTTTTATGTTATTTTTGTATGTAATATTAGAAACATATAGTTGTAGTGTTAGTAATGTATAAAATATATTGAAAATGAGTATAAGAGATCAAATATAATACAAAAATAGCCGAAAATGATCTAAAAATTACAAAAACAATGAATTCCGACCTTTTTCAAGCCCTAAGCCCAGTCAAGTGTCACCATATGCCAGCGTGTTGCAACCATGCACAGGCAAATGGGCGCACGAGCACACCCTGGTGCTCATAACAAGGCACTGGGTACACAAGCGACAAGGGGCTAGGCGAGCAAGTAACAAGGCGTGCCCTACTACGCACACCATGCGCCCTGCTATGCGTAACAAGGTGCCCTGCTATGCCACCATGTGCCCTGCTGCATGTACCATGTGCCTTGTTGTGAGCCTCAGCGCCCCGCGCAGCAGCTTGGCACATGGCGCAACATGCCATGTGGCATGCCAGGTGGAATTGTAAATTTTTTATATTTTATTTATTTATTTATATATTCAATATTTTGTATTATTTTTAATTTTATTATATATAATTATACTAAATTTCCTAAGTTTGTTTTTCAAGTGTTGCTAAAATCATCATGTCGTAAATTTTGACCATTATATGTTTTGGAGGAAGATAGAAGAGCTATACTGATGATTTTGAAAGATACATTAGATATTAAAATATGCATATAATAGTTCCAAAAAATATTAAATATAAATCATTGTTGAGAAGAATTTGTCATCTTCTAAAAGCTAATCAGGTGCATTATAAAGTGACTCTGAAGTTCGAGATTCCTTCAAGTACTATGAAGTTGAGAGCTATTCAACTTTAAAATGACGACGATGCGATATTATGGTTAAGCTTACACAATAATATGGCTACACCTCTTTGTGTAATAATAGATGCTCAAGCTCCTAAATATAAAGTAATGCAGAAGCACCCATAGAGCAAAAATAAGATTATGCTAATCAATTCGCATCAGCAACCCCTATGTATATTCCAAATCCACCGGAGGATTATCATTATTCTCCTCTGATGTTCAACAAACAACCAGACTGCACATATTATAATAGTCAGATATATGAAGATGTTGCCATTGATCTTGGCTATAATAGTGGTCAAAATGTTGAATATAATGTGAGTAATGAGAAAAAAATGAGGAATGTTATAAGAATGATAATTTTAGTTACGATGTTGGTTATAAGGTTGATGATGATGATGATGATTATGAAGAGATTATGGATGAAAATGATGATGATGATGATGATGAGGGTGATGATGATAATAATGATTATGGCAGAGAAGAAAGGGTTAAGGTAGAAAATCCATTTTAGTTTCAGCTTAAAATATCACCATTTGACTTGAATATATCGAAAAAGATATCTTCTACTGAGATTGGTGATGTGTTTGTAGAAAAGTTGTATAACAACAAAGATGAAATTCATGAAGCTATAAGTATGGTTGCACTGAAGGAAAAATGGAGCTTCAAAGTTTACAAGTCCACCAAAGATCGTTTCGAGTTGAAATTCGATGATGACATATGCAAGTGGAGATTATAAGCCGTATCAACGAAAAGGCGACATTTTTTCATCATAAAATGAGTAGATGCAGAGCACACTTGTATTTTAAGTCAATTACGAAATGGTCATCGGCAAGCCAAGAGCCAAATTATTGCTAAAGTAATAAAAAATAAGTTTACATCAGTCAATAAAAATTATAAGTCGAAAGACATTCAAGCAGACATACATGAAAAATTCGGTGTTCAGATAAGTATACTACATCTTAGCAAGCTAAGGAGCGTTCATTAAGATTTATAAGAGGTGCTCTAGAGGATTTATTCTGATTGCTTCTTGCATACAGTTATGTGTTGTAACAAAATAACCCAGGTACGGTTACTCATTTGGAAACTGATACGGATAATCACTTCAAGTATTTCTTTTTGGTATTAAGACTATGCATTAGAGGTTTTAATTCATCAATTTGACTAGTCATTGCAGTGGACGGAATATTTTTGAACGGTTCCTATTTTGGTACAATATTTGTGGCCATTTGTAAAGATAGAAGCAATCAAATATTTTCATTGGCCTGGGGAATTACTGACTCAGAAAATAATACCTCTTAAGAGCGATTTATAGTTAAACTATGGGGAGTAATTGCGAGCCATTAGAATTTTGTATTTATATCTAATCGACATACCAGTATTGAGAGCGCTATACGGGGCATTCTTTCTCATGCATATTATGGGTTTTGCATCAATCATTTGAAGGAAATTTGATGACAAAATATAAGTTACTATAAAAAAAAGTCTTTAAAATGGGTATACTTGTTTGCCAACTTTACTTCTATCAAGGCTTATCGTGTCCCTAATTTTTAACATCAAGTAAACAAGATACAATAAATAAGACCCAACGTAACGAAGATTTGGAGGAGGATGTTAGTATGGTAAGATGGGCCCGATCAGCTGATGCTTTCAAAAGGTACGACGTCATAACTACTAATATCACTGAAAGCATTAATACCTTGTTTCCATGCACTCATCATATGCAAATACATCAGATTATCACACAAGAGTTTATGTTCAACTTATTAAATATTTGAGACTTTATTATGTGCCTATAGCGAGCCAGTACTTCTAGTTGGTTAAGTGTCGGATTGGATAGTCTCAGAGTATCTGAAAAATATGGACATTCAACCTCTAATAGCACGTCTTCAGTCAGGCAGACACCAGATGAATTGGATTCTATCTCAAGGGGAGGAACCATCAAAGAATATATGTAGTTGTTGTAGACAGCATAGGCATAATCAACAGACGGGTTGAAACCCTGTTCCTTTATAGAGCATGTGATGTATCAAGAGAGATATCTGATGCAAGATATATTGTTTGGCCTTAGCCACCCTACTTATTACGTCTGAGCTAACACGATCAATCTTGATGGAAAGCTCTGAGTTAACCTTATCAATTCTGATAAATAGCCTTGTTTCCAGATCATCCATCATTTTCTCCAAGACATGATACTGCAATGATGACGCACCAAACTCAAACTATACATAAGTAATTATAATCAATTTTCACAATCTAATACTCATCAATAACATAAGTAATTATAATTTTAAAAAAAATTAAATTATTATACCATTAATTCAGTTACTGGACGGGCTTGGAATTCGTAGTCAGGTTAAACATCATCAGTGAATCGGGTGTCCGAAATCTCAACTTTCTCTAACTTAAGAATCCCTCTCTATTTTTTCGATGGAATGCGAACGTTTTCCGCCACACCACAGCTTACACTCTTCTCATATTTGTGGGGCACTAACTTCCTATGAACTTTCAAAGCCTTCATAAGATTTTAGATTTATTAATCATTATTAAAAAAAAATAACAAAAGTTATAAGGAAATTACATATATTTTTTGTTGAATGTAAAAGCATACCTCAACACCATAGGAGAGGACATTTACGACACTTTCATATAATAGGATGCTCGTACTATACCAATTTAGAAGACGCGAAAAATAGTCTCAATTCTTGTAGGCAAACAGCTCCCCACATCTCAGAATCACCTCATAGATCCATACCTGAGATGATAATAAATATAAAAAAATAACAATGTCAACAAAATAATTTTTTCTGTATCCTAATATGATAATGAATCGAGAAAATAAAATTACTCAAAAAAATACTTGACCAAAAAAGTATAGGTTGTATGATTCCTTATCCGGAGCACCCATTTTTCTGACCTTCACTAACTTTTTAATTGGAGCCATATATAAACTATTGTAGAGTACAGTCCATACAATCATACCCTAAAGATAGGTATTAAACTCATCAAGATTATCTATGAGGTGAAGCGCAAAATATTGTACTGCTCTATTCCGATCACATGACATTAATAATTTATAAAATACATAAAATAAAAATATTTTTACTGCATCTATATCATCGTCAAATATAATGCTTTTGAACCACGAATTCAAATCCTTGTGGTCAACTCACTACTATTTGAAAGGTATTTGTGCTATAGTCTATCACCTAACCCACTACAAGATAATCATTCATCCTTAAATCAATAATCAAATAAAATTCTACACGGGAGAATATAAAACGTCTTTTGCCTATATAGAACTATAATTCTTCATACAAATTTTTGGTATGTACACATCTTAATAAAATCTCATATGCTAAAATATCTGAGAATGGAATATTCAATACATTAAAATAAATCAAAATATGTAGTATAATTCGACAAAAACATAATATTACAACTAAAAAAATAATATATATATAATAATGACAAAATAATTTAAAAGTATAAAATTATAAAATTAAACTCATTAAATTAAAAAATTATTAAAAATAAATAAATTTATTATATTTTTAAATTAATTAAAAAATAAACAAAATTTAAAAAATTGCCACATGGTGCCTTGCCGTGGGGTGCACACCACAATGTGGGATACATGCTCCTGGCGTGCACCACGCCATGTGGCCATGCACTTACACATGTAAGCGATGCGTAAACCTATGCGCTGCATGTATGGTGCGTGTCTCACAGAAAATGGCCAGAATTTGCTATTTTCGACCTTTTTTGGCATTTCTAGCATTTTACACACATTTTCAACATATTTTTCCACATTACTAACACTACATCCATATATTTCTAACAACTAAATAAGAAACAACTCAAAATCACCACAAAACTAATTTTAGAAAAGAAAACTCACCTATTTTCGCCAAATTTTTATTTTTTCAACTCCACAATGAGTTATTTTAACTAAAATCTTCAAAATATACTAATTTTATAGCCGATCTACAAGTTATAGAGAATTTTGGGATAAAAGTTAGTAAGTGGCCTAGAGTGAATGTTTGAAAGAAAATTGATTTTGGGAGTAAGGATAAAATTGAAAGAAAGTTTGTGTTTTAGTTAATATATATTAAGTAATTTAAATGCGATTAAAATAGATATTTTATTTAGCTTTTAGGTCAAGTACGAAAATTTTCCTGTTATAAATGAGAAAGAGAGATAATAATTATAATGTTTTCATTATCTATTTATAAGTGGAGAAAAAAGAATGGTAAAGTGATCTAGAAAGAAGACAATTGAGGAGACATAGGAAAGATCGTCAAATATGGCGTCGGTGGCACCACTTACGCCTTGAATTTGCCAAATGATTGAAGTGTATGTCTCTCTTGGGCAGTATTTATTTCTTCCTCTCTCTCTCTCTCTCTCTTTCATAATATTATATGATAATTAAACAATACAATATGATTGTATTTTATTTTTCTTTGTTCTTTTTGACTTATGGTTTTATTTTGGTTGTTTGAAGGTGTATGAGAAGAGATCGTAGCTTAAAGATTTTTCCTTTTGATTCGAAAGTTAAGCCAACTTTTCGAAGGCTTAGGAAAGAAATGAGAGATCAAGCTCAAGTTATGGCTGATAGAGTCAACAACAATCAAAAACCACAGACATTGAGGGATTATTTTAGGCCCATAGTTAATGAGAAATATTCGAGGATTCGGTATCAAGTGGTTCAAGCCAATAACTTTGAATTGAAGTTGGATTTTATTAACATGGTCCAACAAAATCAATATAGGAGATTGCCAAGCGAAGACTTGAATGTTCACCTTGCAATGTTCTTGAAGGTGTGTGATACTATTAAGTTGAATGGAGTCATGGAGGACGCCATTTGCTTACGCTTATTCCCATTCTCTCTTATGGACAAGGCAAAAGGATGGCTTCAATCATTGCAACTGGGAAGTATCACAACATGGGAAGAGCTTGCTTAATGGTTCCTCATCAAGTTCTTTCCACCATTCAAGACTTCACAGTTTTGTATGAAGATTGTACAATTTAAGTAATTATATTTCGAGCCTTTCTATAAAGCTTAGGAGTGGTTTAGGGACCTTATCCAAAGGTGCCCCCAACACGGATACCAATATTAGTTCTAAGCACCCAACATGGATACCAACATTGGTTCTAAGTACAAATTTTCTACAATGGACTAAATGGGCAAACAATAATTATTGTAGATGTGGCAGTGGGTGGTACATTGTTGTCAAAAATCGTGGAAGAAGCTCAAGCTTTGTTGGAGAAGATGGCATATAATGATTACCAATGGCCTAATGAGAGGTCCATTGTGAGGATGGTCACCAGAATGCATAACGTTGATCCAATTGTGCACTTTTGGCTCAAGATTCAACTTTAGCCAACCAAGTTTTTGCACTCCATGCTAGAGAGTCTTCTTCAAGTAAGAAACTGGCAATGATTGCTAGTGTGTCCTAAACCGGTGAGCGTAGTGAGCTGGAGCATGTGCAATATATCGACAACCAAATTTTTAATTACCAGAATAACAACATGTCATCCCATGTGCCAACACAATACAATCCAATATTGCATAATCATAAGAATCTAGCATATGAAAGTTCAAGGAATGCACTACAACCTCCACCCATGTATAACCAACCAATTGCCGAGAAGAAGCTATAGTTGGAATATCTCCTGTACACTTTCATTGTTGAGATAAGGGAGAGGTTCAACAAAAATAAGGCTCGACTTAATAATGTATAGACATATTACACAACCATATGTGCCCCCATGAAGTCACTAGAGAGGCAAGGTGACCTATTTTCCAATGCAATCAAGGACCAATCTTCCAGGAAGTTTCCAAGTAACACAGAGGCTAACCCAAGAGAGTATCATAATTTCATCACCCTTAAGAGTGGTATAAAAGTAGAAACTTTGGAGAAAAATGATTTTGAAAGTGAAGAGAAAAAAGTTATTGTTGAGCCATTTAGGATAAATCATAAACCCGACTCTATTTTCTTCTTGAACAATCCTCCTATCATTACCCCACCATTGCCTTACCTTCAACGCTTTTACAAAAAAAACGTTAGATGATTAACCCTTCAATGTCCTTGAAAACTTTAAAAAGATTCACACTAACATTCCTTTTATGGATGTTTTGGAGAAAAAGCTAAACTATATGAAGTTTATGAAGGAAGTGATGTTGAAGAAGAGAAAATTGGAGGACTATAAAATGATAAGGCTAACTGAGGAATGTAGTACAATTTTCAAAGAAATTTGCCTCAAAAGATAAAGGATCCAGGTAGTTTCACTATCCTTTATACCATTAGGGAAACCACTTTTAAGAAAGCCTTGTGTGACTTCGGAACAAGCATCAATCTCATGCCCCTATCTGTCTTCAACAAGTTGGCTCATGGTGAGGTGAAACCTACTATGATTTCTTTGCAATTTGTGGATAGATCTATAACTTATCCATGGGGATTCATTGAAGATGTGTTGGTAAAAGTGAATAAATTCATCCTACTGATAGACTTTGTGGTCTTTGATATGGAGAAAGATAAAAATATTCATATTATTCTTAAGTGACCATTCTTAGCCACTGGAGAGATCTCATTGATGTGGAAAAGGGAGAGATGAAAATGAGGGTGCAAGATGAAGAAATCACATTTAAGTTTTTCAAGGAGATGAAGTTGCTAAATGATTCAAGAATGCTTGAAGATTAACAATATGCAACTGGATGTTGAAATATGGCCTTTAAATGGAAAGGAAATGGATATCATTCAACCCCAAGTTCATGGCAAGACAAAGATGCACCAAAAAGGAAAAAGATGAGGCATGGCAAGATTATGATGGAAAAATAATCAAATACTGACCATTATGGTTTGCTCTTTTGGCCAACACTAAAACTCTTTTTAGGTAAGCTCAAAATAAGAGAGTTTGGATTATTCCTTGATGATCACCTTATAGAGCTTTAGAAATTGAGAAAAGATATTGATAAGATAATTTAGCACACACCAAAGCATTAAAATAAAGGAAATTTCTATGGATACAATGCCTTCAAAGTTCAGTTTGATCCTCCATGAATCCGGAAGACATCAAGATGAAGACGTTAAATCAAGTGTTTTCTGGTAGGCAACCCAAGTGGAATTTAATTTTTAATTTCAAACTTAGTTTTTAATGTTTGTTTTACCTTATGTAGTATGTTAAACAATAATTCATACCCTCATAAAAGCATGGAAAAAGAATCGAAAACAAAGCTAACAAGATGTAGCCAAAAAGAGCTTATAATTGAGGACAAAAAATCAATGTGGCCGCAACTTGGGGCTGCAGCCTCGGAGAGTTAAGACTATAACCTCAACACCTGAAAATTTCAGTTCCAAACTCAGGTTGTAGTGCAACATGTTTGAAGTCGCATTGCCACTTGCTTACCCCCTCCAAATGGCTTCTAAACCACTTCTTAAGCCCTCTTAAACATCCCATCGTTTTTCCTAATCATACTTACACCCTCTGCACCCCCAAATTATCACCAAATTACACCTTAAATATCATTAAACAATAAGGCTCATCAAACTTTATGTCTTAGAAAGCATCCCTCAAAGGCTTTGGGCACCAACTCAAGTATTCATTCCGACCTCACAATTTGAGCACCGCTACACTATACTATCATCTATACAGGAAGTTTCTTTTACTCACTCTTATTGTTTATCATTATAAACAATGTCAACTTTCAGTTTGGGGGAGGAAAATACTATTCAGTGTTTATTTTCCATCATGATCATGCTTACTCATTATGATTGTTATTTTTAGTTTTTTATTTTACATGTATTTTTTTTTTCATCTTTAGTTGTAGGTTGGTTGAATGATTAGTAGTCAATGATATAAAATAGAAACATGATTTCAAATGCTAGGTTCTTTTATAAACAATTAATATTGTCATAATTTTGAGCACGTAGGTAGAATCATTTAGTTTTTATACTTGTTTAGAAGACTTTTATGCACAACAAGAATAATTAGGGTCTTAAAAATATGCTAAAACTTGTTTGAGCATTACTCAATGTGAAATCCTAGGGCATACATAATTGAGGATATAAATTTAGGCCATCTTTGGACCGATTGAGCCTTTCAAGCCAACCTTTGTATAGTTTTACCCCTAGTCACCCCCATTAAGTCTAATTACCATTTTTTCTTACTAACTATATTACTACCTTAACCTTTATTTTTATTATCCTTCATAGTACCCATCACACCATAGGCATAACACCTCTTTTAAAGAGTTATGTGAACTTTTAAAAATGAAGGGGTAGATTAAAGAAGGGTTATAGGTTTGGTTATTAATTTTGGTTGTTTTAATATGAAAAGCTTAAGTTTATAGGTATAGTGACTTGTATATGTAAAATTAAAATTAAAAAAATATAAATTGAGTTTGCTATACTGCTAGCTTAAATGAAAAGAAAAGGAAGAACAATAAAATAGCGAGGGAATTAAAGAAATAAGTTTGGGAGAAATTAGGTGAAAACCAATTGGTTTGATTTGAGTAATCTTTAAAGAAACATGTGTCTATGGTGTGAGTTATGCCGAAATTATTTCATTTTATCCTACCTTCACCCTAACCATGCATTATAAACTAATTAAAGTATTATTTGATCCTTGATTATGTGTGTGCCTACATTAAGGGAGAGTGATGCAAAAAATAAGCATATGGAGTGTTAATTAAATTATAAAAAAAAAAATCATAGAGACTATTTCATTGTCTTTTGTGAATAAACTAATCTAAGTGCATGTGACTAATGATTTTAGCTATTCATACTCGCACTAAGTAAGTCACTTGTGGGTTAGAATAAGTGTTGGATTAACATGTTGAATAGTTATGATATTTAAGCTTTCCTTGAGATTGGTAGTTATGAGAAATATTTTAGACAATTTACTAATCATTTACTAACCTAGTGTTTTGTGTTGTCTTATAGTTTGTTATCATTTAAACTTTTAACTGCCTCTTCTTACTTAAGGACGAGCAAGTATTTAAACTTGATAATTACTAAATTTAAATAAGAATATATGGTTTTAAATGTATGCTAATATTATTTTGTAGGTTTTAAGTTAACGGAGCTATTTAGGGTGAAAAGTCAAGGAAAATGTGCAAAAATATCAAAGGCGCCACAGTGTTACTATTTATAAAGATACTATTCATGTAAAACGTACCCACGCCACAACGCTAAAATCTAATGCCATAGTGCCAATTTAGTAGAAACTTGGGACCACTGTCTTAACTTTCTGAGACTGTAGCCTCAGGTCGTGAAATTATGTGGCACCACACCTTACACTTTGGAGATTGTCTTTTTTATCTTTTTTTGCCCTAATTTTTCAATGGTATTTTTGGGAGGACTTATAAATAGAATATCAATGCCTCGCTAAGGGAGGAAGGCACAAAATAGAGAGAGAATATAAAGTTTTTAACGAAGGAAACACATTGGAGCTTGGATTTGAAAAAGATTATTAAAGATTAAAGGGTTCCAACTATCTCTTAAACTAGTTCCATCTTTCTCTCTATCTCATTTACATTTAATTCAAGTTTGTAATTGTGATTTATGTTATTTTAAACATGAGTACTTTTGTGAACATATAAATTGATGTAATTGAGTATTTCATTATGGATAGCTAGATTATATGTTCTAGGGCTTGATAGAACTCGTTGAAACACTATATGTTGACATTGTTATGTGATTAATAATTATTTGATATTTATTCATTTATGCTTTTTATGTGCTTAATGCTTCTAATTTCATTGGGAGATGGATTAGATGTTTTAAATAATTTGAGTAATCTACTTGGGAGAGTCTAATCCATATTTTGGTTGTAAAAAGCATCACTTTGAGTTTGTTGAGTTGGGAGACTAACAAACTTAAGGTAGTCATATAAGGGTAGTTTAATGCATGTTTATATAACATGTTAGATAGGGATATCAACTTATTTGTAACGCTTAAGGTCTCATTAAACACTCAGGAGAGGTAATAAGATTAATCATACACCATTGACTAATGAATGCATAAAATAAGCTATTAATCACTAATGATAAAGAGCACAAGAACAATATAGGAAAATAAAGTCCCTAGAACCCATTATCATGGAACTCTCATATTTTTAATTTACCAAGTTATTTAATTTTAAGTATTTTTAATTATATAAGTTAATTTATCATTTAGATCAGCCTAGATAATGTTAGGTTGCCAACATTATAGTACTTAGTATTAATTTATGACATCAATCCTCATAGAACGATACTCATTCATCACTTTATTACTTGATCAAGAGTAATGCACTTGCAGTTATAAGTCACATGTGTATAATTTCGTGAATAAGTTTTTTGCGCCATTACGGGGGACTTATATATGTAAAAGCTTAAGTTTACAGGTATAGTGACTTATACATGTAAAACAAATATAAAAAATTCCCAAAAAAAAATTTATAAATCGAGTTTGCTATAACCCTAGCTTAAAAGAAAAGAAAAAGAAGAACAACAAAATAGCAAGGGAAGTAAAGAAATAAGTTTGGGGGAAATTGGGTGAAAAGTAATTGGTTCAGTTTGAGTAATCTCTAAAAGAATATGTGTCTATAGTGTGTGACAACTGTACAAATTATTTGACGCTTCTTCTCATGAATCAAGACTTTGAACTAACTAAAGTCCTATTTGATCCTTAATTATGTGTGTGCCTACATTAGTGGAGATTGATGCAAAAAATAAGCATTTGGAGTGTTAATTAAATAAAAAAAACTCATAGAGACCATTTTATTGTCTTGTGTCCATAAACTAATCCGAGTGCATATGACTTATGATTTTAGCTATTCATACACGTATCAAGTAAGTCACTTGTGGGTTAGAATAAGTGTTGGATTAACATGTTAAATAGTTATGAGGTTTAAGCTTTCCTTGACATTGGTAGTCATGAGAAATTTTTGAGACAATTTACTAATCATTTGTTGATCTAGTGTTTGGTGTTTTCTTATAGCTTATTTTCAATTTAAACTTTTAATTGTGAGTTGTGCTCCTTTACTCAAAGACGAGCAAGTATTTAAGTTTATGGGAGTTTGATGAGTTGATTTTGTATCTATTATTTTAATCTCCTAAACTTGATAATTACTCAATTTGAATAAGAATATATGGCTTTTATGTACGTTAATGTCATTTTGTAGGTTTCAAGTTAATGGAGTTATTTGGATAAAAATACGTAAAATTGTAAAAAGAGACCAAAATGCTCAAAAGTGAACAATAACAAAGACATTAACCATGAAAGTGGTACCGCGGCTCCACAATTCGCGCCACAACACTACTGTTCACTCTGTGGTGCCACTATTTATGCTACAACACTAATTGGGCAGTAAGTTAGGGTTGCGGCTCCACTCTTTTTAGGTCGTGGCCCCAAATTGAATTTAACATTTTTTACCCTATTCTTGCCCTAATTTGAAGCCTATAAATTCTAACATTTAGGTCACTTATCACATTATCAAAAGAATCACAAAAAATACGAAGGAGAAGAAAGAATGTCTTCAAAGTTTCTTGAGGATCATTGAGGACACTTGAAGGATTGAAACCTTTAAGACATCCTTAATTTTAGTTTTATTTTCTCTTTTGTTGAAATTTGTAGTTATTAATATTGTTTAAACATGTTTGTATCTATGAATTTCTTGATAATTCTAGTTATGGTTGGATTTGTGTGTGACTAAACTTGATTTCTAAGGCTTGGTGTAGTTTTATTTATATTATATTTAGATGATTTAGTATATTTTTGTTTAATTCATTTATGTTTCTCTATGCTTAAACTTTAAATTGATTGGAAAATGAATTTTTTTATTGTTGATTTATAGATTGATGTGTGGGAGAGATTAACCTATTTATCGAATTTGGAAAACATAGCCTTAGGTTGCTATTGAGTTAGAAGGCTAATAGCACTTAGGTAATCACCATGGTTTGCTCAATGATTGCATGTGGCGCACACCAAATGTTCGAGAAAATATGTGAGAACACTTGAGGTATGACATTATGCTTAGGATCTTATTTGACGCTTAGGAAAGGTAATGAGATTAATCATTGGGTAATCAATTTAAAGGTTACGTAATGCATGTATAGGTAGACAAATTAGATAAAGATATCAACTTGAATATGTATGCATACTATCTCATTTGATGCTTGAGAAAAATAATGCGAATAGTCTTAGTCCCTTGATTAATAAATTGAATGAAATTATTAAATATAATAACATATAAAGAATAGAATGAAATCAATACTCTAGGATCCCATTTTTATAGAATTTACCATTTCACAAGATTATCATTTTGTTACTTTGTTAATCCCTTAATTTGGGTTAGTTTAATTTTCTTAGTCATTGCAATTAAATCAACTTGCCTAGGTCAAATTGAAGTTATCAACACCATAACACTTAGCATCAATTTAGAACACAATCTTTGTGGACACAATCTTTGTGGGAACGATGCTCACTCATCACTTTATTACTTGATTACGACCCGTGCACTTGTGATTATAATTCGCATGTATTGTGAACAAAGGAGAAAACGTTATTGCTGAGTGGTTGTTTCATAAGTGAACATTGTGACAAGTGGCAATAAAAAATGGGTGATTGACTTTGGAGCCACTACACATATATAGAGACAAGGGTACTTTTTAAAAGTATGTCCATGTGAGAGATAGAAAAGAACAAGTGTATCTTGATGATTCCCATTCTGTAACAGTGATGGGAAAGGGAAAGATCTTCTTAAATTAACTTATGAAAAGTCTCTTGTATTAAGTAATGTACTCTGTGTTCCTAATATTAGATACAATCTTGTTTCAGTGTTTGTGCTTGGAAAAGTAAATGTAAAAGTCTCCTTTAAAGGGGACAAAGGTGTAATGACTAAAGGTGGAACATTCATTAGAAATAGGTATTCTTCCAATGAATTATTCAAACTAAATGTACTTGATGTTCCTATAAATAAAGTTGTTTCTTTAATTTATATTGCTGAGCCTTTTAATTTATGGCATAATAGACTAGCTCACTTGAATTATCTTGATTTGAGAAAGATGAAAAGAGTTGGTTTATTATCTAACATGAGTTTAGATGAAATTCATCAATGTGATGCATGTGTGGAAAGAAAGTCCACTAAGAAAAGTTGTAAACTTATAACTCTTAAAGAAATCGAATTGCTTAGATTAATTCATAGTGACTTAGATGATTTTAAAGATATCATGACTAGAGGAGGTAAAAGATTTTACATAACCTTTATTGATGATTTCTCAAAATATACTAAGGTATATTTGTTAACAAATAAGGATGAGTCATATGAAAAGTTCTTGATCTACAAACAAGAAGTTGAAAATCAACTTGGTAGAAAAATAAAATATTAAGAACTAATAGAGGAGGAGAGTATATGTCTAACTTGTTTAGTTTTTATTGTGAAAACAATAAAATTAGACATGAAGTTACACCACCATACTCACTTGAATCTAATGGGGTAGCTAAAAGAAAAAATAGAACTTTGAAAGAAATAATTAATTGTATGTTGATTAATTCTGAGGCACCTATAAATTTATGGGGGGAAACAATTTTAACTGCTTGCCATATATAAAATAGAATTTCCTCTAAGAAAATAAGAATTATACCCTATGAATTATGAAAATGTTATACTCCTAATTTTTCATACCTCAAAGTGTGGAGGTGCCTTACAAAGGTTCTTATTCCTGATCCTAAAAAGAAAAAGATGAGAGCTAAAACAATTGATTGTATGTTCATAAGTTACGCCTAGAATAATGCTGCATATAATTCTTGGTATTAGAGGATACCATGAGGTTTTTTATGCAAATAACATAATAGAATCTAAAAATGTAGAGTTCTTTGAGTCTATCTTTTCTAAGAAAGCTAATGTAGATAAAAATATGACTCATATAAAGGTTAATGTAGACCCTCCAAAAAACTCTAACAATGAACTTAGTAGAAGTAAAAGAATGAGGAAAGCCATTAGTTTTGGTAATGATTTCAATGTTTTTCTTATGAAAGAGGACCTTAAGACTTATAGTGAGGTTATGACTTCTCATGATACTCCTTTATAGAGGGAGATAATTAATGATGAAATCAACTCAATAATGAGTAATCATGTATGACATTTGGTTGATTTACCTATGGGTACTAAACCTATTAGTTGTAAATGAATCTTGAAAAAGAAGATAATGGCTAATGATACTATTGAGAAGTATAAAGCAAGATTGGTTGCCAAATGGTTCACTCAAAAGAAACACTTAGATTACTTTGATACTTATGCTCTTATAACTAGAATTACATCCATTAAGATTTTGATTGCATTTGCTACAATATATAATTTGTTCATACATCAAATGGATATAAAGACCTCATTTCTAAATGGAGATTTAAAGGAGAAAATTTACATAGAACAACCAAAAATTTGTGTTAGTATTGGTACAGAGTATAAAGTATGTAAGCTGGTCAAGTCCTTGTATGACTTGAAACAAGCACCAAAACAATGGCATGAGAAGTTTGACAATACTCTAGTATCAAATGGTTTTATGATAATAGATTTTGATAAATATATGTATTATAAAATCTTTGATGCTGATAGATATGTCATCATATGTCTTTATGTAGATGACATTCTTATATCAGTCCTAGTATGAAAGAAATAGTTGAAACTAAGAGATTTTTATCAAATGTGTTTGATATAAAAAATTTGGGAGAAGCTAATGTAATACTTAGGATAAAGATTATGAGAACATCTAATGGTCTCACTTATCACAAAAGCATTATGTAGAGAAATTTCTTGAAAGGTTTAGGTACACAATATGCAAATCGATGGCAACACCTTATGATGCTAGTGTTAAACTTCAAAAGAATGTGGAACATTAACAATCAGAACCGTTATGCCTAAATCATTGATAGTCTCATGTAATTGATAATACTACTAGGCCTGATATAGCATATACTATAGGGAGATTGAGTAGGTATACTCAAAATCTAAGAAAATAGCATTAGAGTGCCTTGGATAGAGTTGCAAATTATTTAATAAGCACTAAAACTTATGTACTTTCTTATAATAGATCACAACCTGTGATAAAAGTTGCAATGCTAATTGAATATCTGAATCCAATGAGGTCAAGTCTACTAGTAGATATATATTCACCTTAGGTAGAGGAGCCATATGTTAGAAATTCACTAAATAGACTTATATAGCACGATCTATCATGAAAATAAAATTGATAGCCTTAGAAAACGTTTGTTTTGAGGTTTAGTGGCTAAGGACACTCATAAGTGATCTTCCCATTAGAACTCACCCTCTTACAATAATTTCTATAAATTGCAATTGCCTAGTAGGATTACTAAAGCAAAGAGTAAGATTTATAATAAAAAAATTAGACATATTCGTTTATGACATAGAAACATAAAGTAGTTGCTAGAATCTAGGGTGGTGAGCCTAGATTATATGATGTTAGAGATGAACTTGGCCGATCTTCTGACAAAGCCACTAAATAGGAGATTAGTGGAACATACATCGAGGAGAATGAGACTTTTACCTAGAGCATGAGATAAGAGTAATAGTAACCCTACTTATGTGATTGGTGATCCCATTGAAGTAGGTTTATAAGGGTAAAAATAAATCACTTATACTATTAATTGTATTTTGTGAGCCTCTCTCTATAGCGAAGTAGTGCATCTGCTGTGAAATAGTGAGTTAATCTTTAATAAACTCCATAGATCTTTATAGGGTGGTGTGTTAAACCTATAGAAGATACTTGATAGAGTGTCACCTATATGAGTGTGGAATTAGGTCAGTTCCTATAAGAGTTAGGCACGCTTCTCTAGAGCACTCATGAAACCAGAAAAGGCACATAACCATTTATAGGCCTCATTTATTGACTTATTCGTTATAGCTTCTCCAGCAGCGACATCTACAATAGTTCTTAAATAGCATACTAATCAATTGTAGAACATTTAGACTAATAGCCATTTAGGTGAAAGTGTGTTTTTTGTAAGGTGAGCGTGTATATTTTTTTAATTTTTTAATTACACATCACACAAACATAATTAAGTGTAGCAAAATATAAGAAAACATCTCATTACACTAATGAGATATTAGGGAACTCACTGAATGAGGTGATATTATTCCTCATCTTTATTGTCTTTACTGGTGAAAAAAACTTGGCTAAGAATTTCTGCGCTAAATCATCCCACGTCGATATGGATCTTGACGGTAATGACATCAACCAACTCTTAACTCTATCCCTTAAGGAGAAATGAAATAGTTTCAATCTGATGGCATCATTGGAGACTCTATTATATTTTAATGTACCGTAAATCTTAATGAATTTATGATGTGCATATTAGGATCATTGTTGGAAGCTCTGGTAAACTGTATAAACTCTTTCAGCATTTCAATAGTGCTTGACTTGATCTTAAAGTTGTTTGCATTGATGGTTGGTCGCCGAATATTTAACTAGATACCATCCGCAGTTGGGACATAATATTCTTTCAATGCCCTCTATGATATCACATGCTCAAACACTGAATTATTGATATGATCGTTGTTCTCCTCTATGTTTAAAGATCGTTGACGTTGTTCACATCGAAGTCTTTGTTACGTTCTTTCAATCTCAGGATCAAAAGAAGTCAAATCAACATTTTTTCCCTTCGCATGAACTGTCGAAGCAAAATAAAAAGGAAATCAAAGTAAAAAGAAGAAAATAAGCTGAAACAAAAATAAATAAATAAATAAAATCTTAATAATGATAATAGCACAAAAATCAAGGGGTTTAATTAGATCTAATATTTCTATCTTTCAAATTAATATTTGTTCGTTTAAATTATGATTATTTGACTTTTTATGTGCTTTATTGTTATTTTATAAGTTTGGAGTCAATGAAGCAAATGGGGGTGAAAATCTAAAGAAAATAGGACAAAAATATCAAAATGCTACAATACCTGTTACATCAATGAGCTACAATAATTTACTATAGTACTAGCACCACATCATTACAAGTAGACTCTCAAGTCTTTGTCCCATTATAAACAGGATTTTAACTCTTTAGATCTCACTGACTCTTATAACCTACTAACTCTTAGTAGTGCTAATTCTTAGCATTTATAACTCTTATTATTGCTAACTCTTAGTACTGATCTAAACTCCTTTAAACCATATATGAACTCCTTAGATCGTACAATGTTTATAGTGTTACAAGCTTTAGTACTATTTAATAAAGATTATTAGCGATTTAATAAAATATTCATTGTATAAATATTCATACAAACAGGGATGGCACGTAAGTACAAACCCTAACAATTAGATCATGAATCAGCTGTAGACGTAGGCGTTTGTTACTGATAGGAACTCTACAAGAGGGACACTATGATAAGAACTCTATGAGTGAAAAACTATGAGAGGAACTCTATGAGAAGTACACTTTAAAAGGAACACTATGAGAGAAGCTCCATGAGAGGAATACTATTAGAGAAACTCTATGGGAGGAACTCATTGAGGAAAACTCTATAATAAAAACCTTATAAGAGGAACTGTATGAGAGGAATTCTATAAGAGAAAACATATTAGATGAACACTATAAGAAAAACTTTTATGAGATGAACTCTATGAAAAGAAGAGAGAATACTATGAGAGGAACTCTACGAGATGAACACTATGATGGAAACTCTATAAGTGAAAAGCTATAAGAGAAATTTTGTGAGAGTAACTCTATAAGTGGAATACCATGAGAGAAACTCTATAAAAAAAACTCTAAAAGAGGAACTCTATAAGAGAAACTATGAAAAGAACTTTATGAAAGGAACACGATAAAAGGAATACTTTGAGTTGTACTCTGTGAAGGAGACACCATAAAAGAAACAGTATAAGAGGAACATTATAAGAAGAGCTCTATGAAATGAACACTGTGATAGAAGCTCTATGAGAGGAACACTATGAAAAGAACTCTATAAGAGAAACACTCTGCGAATGACACTATGAGAGAAGCTCTATAAGAGGAAGACTATAAGAGGAACACTATGAGAGGAGTTCCTTGAGAGGAACATTGTAAAAGTAACTTTATAAGAGGAACTATATGAGAGGAAATTTATGAGAAAAACTCTATGAAAGAAACACGATAAAAGGAACACTTAGAGTTATACTTTAAGAGAGGAATACTATAAGAGGAACACTATGAGAGAAGCTTTACGAGAGGAATGTTATGAGATGAGCTCTATGAAAGAAACACTATAAAGAAACTCTACGAAAAAAACACTGTGAGAGGAACTAAATGAGATAAATTCTATGAGAATAACTTTATAAGAGAAATACGATGAAAGAAATTCTATAAGAAGAACACTATAAGAGGAATATTACAAAACTTTATAAAATAAATACTATAAGATGAACATTATAAAAGGAGCCCTATTTAAAGAACACTATGAGATGAGCTATATAAAAGAAATATATGATAGGAACACTATAAGAGAAATACGATGAAAAAAACTCTATGAGAGAAAGTTTATGAGATGAATATTATGAGGGGAACTATATGAGAGGAACACTATGAGAGGAATATTATGAGATGAGCTCTATGAGCGAAATACTATGATAAGAACATTATGAGAGGACCTCTATAAGAGTAATACTATAAAAGAAATATTATGAAAGGAACTTTATGAGATAACACTTTGAGAGGAACATTGTAAGAGGAACACTATGAGATGAGCCCTATATGAGGAAGATAAGAGCTCTATGAGAGAAACACTATGAGAGTAATACAATAAGAAGAGCTCTATGAGAGGAACACTATGAGAGTAATACAATAAGAGGAGCTCTATGAAACGAGCATTATAAGAGGAACTCTATGAGAGGAAAACTATGAAGTAACACTATGAGAGGAACACTATGAGAGGAACACTATGGGAGAAACTCCATAAGAGGAATTATATGAGATAAATTTTATAAGAAGATGTCTATGACAGAAACACGGTAAAAAGAACTCTATGAATGGTACTCTATAAGAAAAAGACTATAATATAAACACTATAATAGAAACTCTATGAAAGAAACACTGTAAAAGACACATTATAAGAGGAGCCCTATTTCAAGAACACTATGAGAGCAATATTATGATAGGAATATTATAAGAAGAGCTCTATTATAGGAACACTATAATAAGAGCTCTATGAGAGGAATACGTTAAGAGGAACATATTAAAAAGAACTCTATGAAGGAATATTATGAGAGAAACACTGTGAGATGAATACTATGATATAAGCTCTATGAGAGAAATACTATGAGAGGAGCACTACAACAGAAACTTTATTAAAGAAACTTTATGGGAGGAACACTATAAAAGGAACTTAATTAGAGAAAAACTATAAGAGAAACACTATAAGATGAGCCTTATATAAAGAACACTATAAGAGAAACACTATGAAATGAGCTTATAAGAGGAATACTATAAGAATAGCATTATAAGATATGCTCTATGAGAAGAAAATTATGAGATGAACACTATAAAAATAACTCTATAAAGGAAAACTATGATATGAACATTATGAGAGGAGCTCTGTGAGATGGGCACTATAAGAGAAACTTTATAAGAAGAATATTATAAGAGAAACACTAAATGAAGAACAATATAAGAGAAGCATTATGAGAGTAAATCTATAAGAGGAACAATAAGAGAGGAATACTATGAAAAGAGCTTTATAATAGGAAATTTATTAGAGGAGCTCTGTGAGATGAGCACTATAAGAAGAACTCTATAAGAAGAACATTATAAGAGAAACACTAAAATAGGAATAGTATAAGATGAACATTATGAGAGTAAATCTATAAGAGGAACAATAAGAGATGAATACTATGAAATGAGCTTTATAAAAGGAAATTTATTAGAGGAACTCTTTGAGAGTAACTCTATAATAGGAAATCCTCGTATTGTTCCTCTCATAAAGCTCCTTTTATAGGGTTCTTCTCAAAGAGTTCCTCACATGTAATTCTTTTATAGAATTCATATTATATAGCTCCTTTTATAGAGCTTCTCTCATGGTGTTCTTCGCATGGTATTCATCTCATAGGGCTCATCTCATATTGTTCCTCTTATAGTGTTTCTCTCAAGAGTTCCTCTCATATGGTTCATCTTATAGATTTTATCTTAAAGAGTTTCTCTTATAGAATTTCTTTCACAAGGTTTCTCTCTAAGAGCTCCTCTTATGATGCCCCTCTCTTAGATTTTCTCTTATAGTGTTCCTCTTGTAGAGCTCATCTCATAATGTTTCTTTTATAGTTTTCCTCTCATAGAGTTATTCTCAGAGAGCTCTTCTAATAAAGTTCCTCTCATAAAGCTCCTCTCATAATGTTCCTCTCATAAAGTTCTTCTCATGGTATTCCTTTCATAATGTTTTTCTCATAGGACTTCCATAATAGTGTTTCTCTAAGAGTGTTCCTCTCATAGAGTACCACTCATAGAGTTTCCTTCACTGTGTTTCTCTCATAGTGCTCCTCTCATAAAGCTTATCTTATAGTGTTCCTCTTATAATGTTCCTCTCATAGTACTCTTCTCATAGAGTTCCTCTCATAAAACTCCTCTTATAGAGCTCCTCTCATAGTTTTCCTCTCATAAAGCTTCTCTCACATCGTTCTTTTTATAGTGTTCATCTCATAGAGTTACTCTCAAAGAGTTCATCTAATAAAGTTTCTCTCATAGTGTTCTTCTTATAAAGCTCATCTCACAGTAATCCTCTCATCGTGTTTCTCTCATAGAGTTCCTTTCATAAGGTTCCTCTCAAAAAGTTGCTCTCATAGTGCTTATTTCTTAAATCTTCTCTTATAGAGTTCCTTTTATAGAGCTTCTCTGATAGTGTTTCTCTCATAGAGTTACTCTTAAATAGTTTCTCTAACAAAGTTTCTCTTATAATGCTCATCTCATAGAACTCCTCTTATAGTGTTCCTCTCAAAGTGTTCATCTCATAATGCTCCTCTCATAGTGTTTCTCTCATAGCATTTTTTTTATAGGGCTTCTCTCATAGTGTTCCTTCTACAATGTTCCTCTCATAGTGTTCCACTCATAATATTCCTTTAATAGATTTCTAAAAGTGTGTTATGCATAGAGTGAGTTTGTACATTTTAATTTTAATTTTCATATCACACATGCATAATGTACGTAGTAGAATATAAATAAAATATCTCATTAAACTAATGAGATATTAGAAAACTCGACCTTGAAGCGTACTTTAAACAATTCTAATCGAGGACATAGTGAGATTCTTCAAGCTTGAATATTAGCGTTTTATCAGCAAGATTTGAAGCAACTCCTTGCTTCTATATCTCTTAGCCTGTTTTTTCTTTTACTTGACTAACACTTAAATAATGGCAATCAATTGTCATTAGCCATGTGTTATGCCATTACAAGTCAATGGCATGGCATGTGGTAATTAGTAAGGGGACAAAGTGGCAGGTCCTACTTACCATCTTCCTAAACTTAATACTTAAACCCTGTCAATTTCCTGAAAGAGTTTAAAATAATTCCTGGTTTTTGAGAATTGTTTAGATTAAACCATTCAATCTAGTACGCTACCCCAATGCTCAACGAGTACTTTTCATATAGTGATATTTCCTAAGTTCACACCCGTTTATCTTACGAAACTCTTCTGTAAGTTCGTAAATGATGCCCTACATACACGTTACAAAAATTACAAAATGACACGTTGAACCATAAAAGTTGAGATTAATATATATTCTTATAATCCCTTCATCATTAATATTCTGGAAGAGTAGAGATCACCGTCAAGTCTTTATATGTTCAACCATGAACTTATCTCCAGATTCGTATTTCCATACACAATATTCACAAACACTTTTACGATATTGTTTATCCCATGAGAAAATCTTTCCTGGGTTTATTGCTTATGGCTATAAGACTTTTTAAAATATAATCTCGAACCATCAGGATATATAACTCACCCATATAAGCTTGCAGATCCTATATATACACCTACCAATATCACGCCCCAGACCCAAAAGATCTTAAACATGATATAACTTACACTCATTCAATAATGTGCACTTATAATTAATATTGCATAAAATTTCAAACTTGAATTCAATATAGGAATCCTTATCAAGTTGCTAGTAAGTTTAATGTAAAATCAACCCATGACCATACTTGGTGAAATATAAACCAAATACAACCACACCTAATAAAATAACATATAAGTATTTATTCAATAGGGACAAATCAAATATCTTAAACTATGTGTCCACAAATGAAACACTTAGCAACAACGTAACTTAGGGAACCCAAGGGACAACAGAAGCCTTACCAAATCCGCTAAGCACACATGTGCCTTATTTATCTAAAATCACCATAAACTATAATGAGTACAAAACTCAGTAAGCATACTAGTTTTTCATATATCAAAATACAAATACATATATGTACACAATACATATGTAAGATGTGTTGTGATAAATCAAAATCATAATCTTATCAAATCACATGTTAGGTAAGCGCTTACATATTCTTTCAAAACATATAATAGGAATACCATCACCCAACTACTACTTAGTAGGACTTTTATATCACATATCACTTAAATAAGACAAATGTCACTCGTAGGTGACATACCGTATGAGAGGAATAATATAAGTGAGGTTTAAATTATACATATATAATGCTCATGCCCGAAGGTAAGAGCCAAACCCTCACCCTGATCATCGGTGAGTCCTCTAACATGCATCAATACACCACCACACGAATGTGATGACTCACTCTTCCTTTAGGTACCAATAGGTGTTAGGGTTTGTACTTACGTGATATCCCAGTTTGTATGAATATTTATTTTGTAATATTTATATAATGAATATTTTATTAAATCGCTAATAACTTTTATTAAATGGTAATTAAGCTTATAACATTATAGACATTGTATGATCTGTATAAGTTTATATCTGGTTTAAAGAGGTTTAGATCAGAGCTAAGAGTTAGCAATGCTGATAGTTATAAATGCTAAGAGTTAGCACTACTAAGAGTTAATAGGTTATAAGAGTTAGCGAGATCTAAAAAGTTAGAACCTTATCTATAATGTGACAAAGACCTGAGAATCTACTAGTAATGATATACTTTCAAAGCGTTTTAAGATACTAAGAAATGTCATTATGTAAGTATCTTCTCAACTAAAAGAGTTCTTGATCTATGTTCACCAATGAGGGTCTATCAGTGAAACACAATAATATATATTAGTGTATGTCTATATCTGTATTGTACAGATGATTATTCTTAGTTAACCATGAGCTTGGTTGAAGCTCATATCGATATACAGGTATTCAGTTATGATTGGATACTGAACAAACTCATAAGGACCCCAATAGATATCCTATGAAACCATCAAAAGAATGTCCTCTCGAGTTGAGTAGTAGTTGTGGTCCTTCAACCTGAGCGCCACGGTGGGCTTGTAAGAGATCCACCATACTTTGGTTTCACGTATGTCAGAGACCTTTCATGGTCTGACCGCTACGTGTCGCTGGATATAGTATGATGCTCATGGAGGTCAATGTGCGTAGATATGGGATCCGCCAGCTCACATGGATGGGTTGTATATCCGATACTTCGAGATTGTATCTTATAAAGTCTTATGACAGTAAGCAATCAACCTGGAAAAAAATGTTTCCTACAGGTTTGAACATTATAGCAAAAGCGTTTGCGTATATTGTTCATTAAGATACGAATCTACAGATAAAGTAACGATGAAATTATCGACATTTGATGATAATGATCTGTATCCCGCTCATTCAGGATATAATGACGGAAGGATTATACGAATATGTAGTAACCTCAACATGTATGGTCTAACGCGCTAATTTGTAACATCCGTAACATGTGCGTGGGGCATCGATCACGGACTTATGAAATGGTTCCATTTGATGAATCGGGCGTGGACCTAGAAAGTCCCAATATGAAATGTACTCTTTGAGCACTTGGGCAGCGTACCGTATTGAATAGTTCAATACAGTAAAATTCAGCAATTTACTATGTTTAAGTTAACTAAAGTATATAGTGAAATGATGGGACCCACTTTAGGTTAACTTGATAACCTAGTAAGGACATAAATATAATTTCACTTAATGATTATTTAATTGTTAAATAGTTCAAATGAATATTTATTTATTTAATAGTTAAATAAATAATTTAATTTAACTATGGTTAAGAGTTAACCATATGATTAAGTTAGGTTAACCTTACTTAATAGTTAAGTAAAAGTTAACCAAACCATTGTTAAGTTAGTTAACTATGGTTAGAATATTTAAATGTTCAATTAACCTAACTAGAGTTAAGAGTTAACTATGGTTAGAATATTTAAATGTTCATTTAACCTAACTAGAGTTAAGAGTTAACTATGATTAAGTTAGGTTAAATACAAATTGAAATTAAGTGTAATAAATTGAAATTAAATTCATTTGTATAAATTAGCCAAATGTAATTAAATTCATAAGTTTGTTAAATTTTTGTTTTGCTAAAAACTTGGCCAGACATTACAAAGAGAGAAAAGAAAAATTGTTTTCTGATTATTGGATTCAAGTTGTTGAATTCATAATTTTCTTTTATAAAGCATTAAAACCAATTTAGCAAAAGAGGTTTTGATTAATTGATTAAATGTTAATCAAAAGAAAAAATCAAGAACATAAGTTTAAGTTGTTAAACTTTTGCTAGATCAAAGTTGTCATTCTAAATAATCAAACTCACCATTGTTGATTACTAGAATTGATCAAAGATTACATTTCGGTGAACTTCAACAATTTCGATTCAAAAGCTTCAAAGGTTATTTCTCAATTTCATTTTTGTTAATTCCTTTAATATGTAATAATTGTGTTTACTGCAAAGTTTTAAGCTTTCACTGTATATTATATGTATGAGATATGTATATTTTGTTGTTAAACACAAAACCCACATGCAAACACCCTTGAATAATCAACACCTAAAAATAGGATCCTCCCTATATACGGAACACATAACATATACCAATCCTGAAGGAAATGTCACACATAAAGGCTCTACAAATCATATAAGATGCCTACTAACTCAATAGTGGGTTCAAGCATCCTCAAAACACAAAATATTTCTCATAGACATATTACACTTCAAAAGCTTTCTTTGTTAAACACATTTCATTTTAAAAGCTCACTTTCAAAAACACATATATGTTATGTATGTCCATGCTCACATTCATAAACACATGTCTTTTGCATTTCATATCAAAATATACTTTGATATAACAAAAACATATTCCTAAGCACATTTGCAAAATCATACATAACAATTACTATGTTTATTATGATTTCAGTAAAAAGTCTAGTATACTTACCTTTTAGCACTTTCAACTATAAAGCTTAATTCTCTTTAACCTATCAATGAAGATTAATCCTTTTATAAGCCTCAACATTCACACAAAATATTTTAAATAGCTTACAAAATTACACATATTGCACTTATCACATTAAATTGGTCTAATTACTTGGTTTCTCAAAACTTGTTATTCTGACCACTCACACTTAACAAAATTTTCTTATACATCAAATGATGTTCAATTGCTCCAAAATCAGAATATATATTTCTTAACTCATATATCCTCTTTATTTATGAATATTATATTATAATTCTTACACAATTCATTTCATAAACACTATCAAATCCAAACCATTATTCTAGCGGGATCAAGATATTTACTGAACAGTATTCAGTCTCCCAATTTTATAAAATCATATACTAACTCAAAAATTATAAAACTATCACAGAATTACTCTTAACACATATTTTAATCTATGATAAATATTTCACTTTAAAATCCTTGCCAAAGGTATTTTAAAATTATTTTATTCAATAGCTTTAAAAATATGTAAATCAAATACTGCAAAGAGCTGATATATTTTAGCAAATCATAACAATTTAACCACATTGATATAAATTCTAAATTTTGAATATATAATATTAGATATATAAATTTATCATATTCCATAATTTTTAATTTTTGAAGATCATTCAACAGATCAAAAATTATTTATCACTGTATCATACTGTTAACACAGAAAAATTTTAAAATTTCAGGGTTATTTTGGTAAATTCACTATAAATTCAATTTATAGACTTTTCAATCGATTCAAAGTCTCAAATGATTCTATACATGTCTAGTTTCATAGTCTCAAAATCCAAAACCAGAATCATAGCACAACAATTTACAAAATTTCTGGAGCAAGAGACTATCAAGTAGACATTATGCAATTCATCATGATTTATCAAGCTATCTACATAATCATCATCAATTCTCAATATATCTTACAAAATTCACATCAAATCCCTAATTTTTCATTTTCAAGAAATTAAAACTTAAAGGAATTAATTTAATTAACACCAATAAATTGAGAAATAGTTATGATATACCTCTTAAAACTCCAAACTCCAAATTTCAATTTCTTCTTCTTCTTCTTCTCTTTCTCTCCCCTCTATTTCTCTCTTTTCTCTCTCTAAAGGGGTGGCTCGACCCAAAATTAAGTAAATTATGGTTTAAAATGTGTATTTTTATACTAAGAGGCTAACTTTTAGTATTTATAAATTAACTCTCAAAACTTTTAAAGTATTACAATTTGGTCCCTAAAATAAATCTAAAGTCTTGCAAATAAACTCAATACTAATAGTATGCCCTTAATCTATACAAACAATACTAATAATAATACATAAATTAAGTATAATCCACATACAAATAAAATATGAATATTATACATATATATAAATATTTATTCTTTTCGGTGTTGGATAAGTGGTTACTACAACCAAACTCCATGAGCATCAGACCATACCTAGCTACACCCAGCGATTAGATCATAAAAGGTCTTTGACATGTGTAGAACCTAAGTATGATGGATCATTCACAAGTCCATTGTGGTGCTCAGGTCCAAGAACCACAAATACTGCTAAACTCGAAAGATCCTCCATTGACGACTTTATTTGATGATTATTAGAGATTTTAATTGAGTCTATTTAGTACCTAGTCCTGACTAAATAGCCGTATGTCTATACAAGCTTCCACTAAACTCATAATCTGTTAAGATTAACCATCTGGATCATCCAAATATAGATATACACCAATTTATATTAAATAAAGTTTTCACCGACAGACCCGTATCAATAAAAATAAACCAAGAACATAAATTTTGATAACATACTTGCACAATGGTATTTTCTAATACTATTTGCAACCCTTTACAATTATGTCATTGCTAATATATCATTGGGTCTTGATCCTATTTTAAACAATGCTCTAACTCTTTTGATTTCATTAACTCTTATAACCTACTAACTCTTTAGCACTAGTTTAAACTCCTTTAAAGTAAATCTGAACTCCTTCAGATCATACAATGTCTAAAATATTATAAGCATCTTACCATATAATATTTAATATTAACGATTTTATTTAAAATATTTATTGTATAAATATTAAACAATTAATATTTATACAATATTAAAATAACACGTAAGCACCATTTTTAACAAGTTCCTCTCATAGTATTCCTCTCATAGTGCTCCTCTTATAGTGTTCGTCTTATAGAGTACCATTCATAGAGTTTTTTCACGTGTTTCTCTCATAGAACTCATCTCATAATGCTCCTCTCAAAGTATTTCTCTCATAATATTTCCCTCATAGAGTTTCTTTCAAAATATCCCCCTCATATAGCTTCAATTATAGTGTTATTCTTATAGTATTTCTCTCATAAAACTCTTCTTATTCTGTTCTTCTCATAGTATTCCTTTAATATAGCTCCTTTCATAACGTTCATCTTACTGTGTTCGTCTAAATTCTTCTTATTATGTTCCTCTCATAATGTTCATCTTATAATAATCCTCTTATAAAGCACTACTCATAGAGTTATTTAATAAAAATTTTAAATAATAAAAACTCAAATGACATTATTTAAAACTTTAAATTTTTTCTTATTATTTTGAAAAACAATTTTGACTTATATGAAAATAACCTACAATCATAACACTTTTGACTTCATCAACCATTATTACTCTTAACAACTTATGTAGTCTTTGAATTTTGTACAATAATTTATTATTACTTTTATACAATAAAAATAATCAATTACCTATTAACAAATCTTTTTTTCTTTATCAATTGCTTGTAAATATATTAATACATCAACTGCATAATAGACCGAGTCTCATTATTTATATTTTTATAATTATTATTTTTTTAATTTAATCCTTATTATTATTTTTTAATTTAAATAATAATTATTTTTTTAGAATTTAAATAATATTATTTATAAAAAATTTAATTATTAATTTTATCATCCTTATTATTATTATTTATTATTTTTTTAGAATTTAAATACTTATTATTATTTTTTTAGAATTTAAATACTTATTATTATTTTTTTAGAATTTAAATAATTATTTTTTAATTTTATGCTCATTATTATTTTTATTTTTTAGAATTTAAATAATAATAATTTTTTTCAAAAATTAAATAATTATTATTTATATAATTTTTAATTAATTTTATCCTTATTTTCAAATTTTAAATAATAATTATTACTTTTTTAATTTTTAAATAATTATTATTTGTACATTTTAATTAAAGTTTATTTTTCCTTTTCTATTTTTACTATTTTTCAGCCATGTGGCACGTGCCCATTGGCGTTCCCTTGGTAAGGTTAATCACCTTGTGCCTCGCGGCACGTGTCACGTGTACGAGACTGGGCCTCGCACCTCTATACAATGCATGCCACAAGACATGAGATGTAGACACTTGAGCATCTCGCGACACGTGTCACACACGAGTCATGTACGCGCCACGAGACCGTATGTCTCCATCATCTGCTCTGATGATTTTGGTCAAATTTTATTCTTTTTTACTATTTTTTAGCATGTTTCTACTAGATGTACATATTTTGAACCTATACTACTCTAAATCTACTCATTTTCACTCGTTATTAACAAAAAATCAAAAAAATCAAAAAAAAAGAAAAACTCACCAATTTTGACTATTTTCTTAAATTTACACTTCTCAAATAGTCTTTTTATCTTGTAATCTTAAAAATATCAATGTTTAAACTCTCAACCTACTTGTTCTTAAATCAATTTTTTGAAAGTTTCCTTCGCGTGACTAAGAAGTTTAAGTAAAGTGAAGAAATATGCTAGGAGTAAAATGGTCTAAAAAAATTATGTGTTTGATTAATAAAATTTATAAAATTATTGACTAATAAAATTGACTAAAATAAATTTTTGCTTAAAAAGAGAGCTATTTCTAAAAAAATTTCTTTGTATTTCATGTGAGAATAATAATTAAGATACGTAAGCTTTTGACTTGCTTAATTTTTTTAACGCCTTCTTTGCATAATTGTACATCAATTTAAAAATGAGAATTCTCATGTACCTATTAATTAAGCCAAGTGCACATTACACTTTAGATAAAAATTAAATGAATTTTGAATATATATGAACGAATAAATAATACTATTTGTTAAATTAATTTTTTTTGATTCATAACAAGCATTCCACCATGACAAAATAGCACTAGAGTAAATTTATATTTTTTTTATATCATTATCATATATATAGTGAATCTCTCATAATAATAAATAGTGAAAAGTTAATATCTGAATATGGGCTAAACATTACAAGGTGTCATATAATTAAGTTGTCATATTTCATATAAGATTAAAAAAAAAAAAGGTGGATCTTTAAATATAAATATATATATATATATATATATGTAACAATATTGAGACCAACAACAAAGTGCTGACCGAGACATTAAGATAGTCTTAATTTTTCTTAACAACTAAGTTCAAATCTTTTTTTCTTTTTATTATTATTCTTTTGTTAACACTATTATCTTTGATAAAGATTTATCGATAATTCAGCTATCGGATAAATTCAGAATAATTTTTTGTTGACAAGACCAGATATTTGGGCTTACAAAGGGCCTGGCTAGGCTTATTAATTTTTAAAAAAAAAAATCAAAATTTATAAACTTCAAACTACTATTCTGATTAAGAAACTCTATTTTTCGTTTAAGCAAAAGTTTTCTATAATACAATTGCATATTCTTTTAGTAGAATGTGATTGATAATAGTCGTAAGTGATAATTTTTCATAAAAAATTTCTCTCTAAAAGGTTTATTACTAGTTAAACTATTATGATATGTGAGGGCTTGTAGAGTAAAGTGAACAATTTTTAGTCAGAGCCCAGAGGCCTATTAAGTGTCCGTCCACAAATGACTTATGGGCCATTTAAAAAGGCCAGTCAAAAGCCTGGCAACTCAAAGTAATAAGACAAATTTGGCGCTTTGATCCGATACATCCGGTTTTCAATGGAGCGTGAAACGAGTAATGATAAATTAACTTCCAATATAACAACGCCTCTAACCGGCTGTCTCAGTGATTAATTTGATGATATATATTTGTATAATAAGTAAATTAAGAAATATTATTTTAATATTTAATTAAATCTAAAATATATTTTATAAAATTAAATCATTAACAAAATTCTCTTTTTGTGATATTAAAAAATTAAAGATAATATATTATATTATATATCATAATTTTAATTTTAATAATATTAAATTATATAATTTTGATTCTAATTTTAATTTCAATTACATTAAATCTTATAATTTTAATTTCAATTACGTTCAATGTTATAAATTCAATTTTATTTTTATTTTAATTAGGTTAAATAATTTTAATTTCAAATTTAATTTCAATTTCAATTTTAATTACGTCAAATGTTATCATTTCAATTCTAAATTTAATTTTAATAACATTAATAATACAATTCTAATTTTAATTATACTAAATATTATAATTTTAATTTTAATTTTAATTTGAATTATGTAAATGTTATAATTTCAATTCTAATTTTAATTATATTAAAATGTTATAATTTCAAATCTAATTTTAATTTTAATTACATTTAATATTATATTTCAATTCCGATTCCGATTTCAATTACGTTAAGTGTTATAATTTTAATTCTAATTCCGATTTTAATTTTAATTACATTAAATATTATAATTACAATTTTAATGCTAATTTCAATTACATTAAATATTATAATTCTAATTTCAATTACGTTAAATGTTATAATTACAATTTTAATGCCAATTTTAATTACATTAAATATTATAATTCTAATTTCAATTACGTTAAATGTTATAATTCTAATTTCATTTCTATTTGATTTATATTAAATGTTATAATTTTAAATTCAATTTCAATTTCATTTACGTTAAAAGTTACAATTCTAATTTCGATTATGTTATATGTTATAATTCTAATTTCAATTTTAATTCTAATTTTAATTACAAAAAGATTTATAATTCCAATTTCAATTTCACTTACTTTAAATATTATAATTCAAATTTCAATTTCAATTTCAATTATGTTAAAATTATAATTTTATTTCTAATTTCAATTTAAATTTTAATTAAATGTTATAATTCTAATTCTAATTTTAATGCCATAAAATAATATAATTTTAATTTCAGTTTTAAATACGTTAAATATTATAATTCTAATTTTAATTTTAATTTTAATTACGTTAAACATTATAATTTCAATTCTATTTTTAAACTTAATTTTAATTACGTTAAATGTTATAATTAATCATTTCAATTTTAATTTCAATAATGTTAAATATTATAATTTTAATTCTAATTTCAATTTTAATTTCAATAACGTTAAATGCTGTAATTCTAATTCTAATTTTAATTTTAATTACGTTAAATTTTATAATTCTAATTTCAGTTTCGTTATATGTTATAATTCCAAATCCAATTTTAATTTGATATTGTATAATTGGTTTATATTTTTAAAAATAAATTAAATTAAATGATAAAAAATTAAAAAAATTTGTAACTGTTACCGAAAACAAAGGTCAGACGCCATTTTTCGGCAATATTTCAGCGATAAAAAATATCAAATTTTATATCATTAAACTATATTTTTCTTAATCTACACAATTGTGAATTAGTTTTGATCCAAAAAAAATTAAAAAATACCAAATATAAAGATGAGGGGTGGCAGCCACCACCGCCCCCATCATTTGACACAAATCAGCGGCTGATCTGTTCATAGGTGGGGGTGGTGCAAGTCACCGCCCCTATCATTTGACAACGAGCGATGAAGGATGCTGCCTCTCACCATCACATTTGGCCGTCTTCTAGCCTCTACTAAAAATGATCCAATTATTGTATAGATAAGAAAAATAGACTTGAATGGCATAAAATATGATTTTTTTTTATATCGGAGACTTGCCAAAAAATGACGGCCGGACGTCGTCTTCGATGATAGTTACATATTCTTTTTTTAATGATTTATCATTTAATTTAATTTTTTGTAAAAATATATTTAAAAATATTATCAATTATACGATGACACATGTTATTTGTGTCACGTTCTAAATTTTAATTTAATTGTGGTTAAATTACTTTTTTTTTTATCTTTTCATCATTAAAACTAATGATAAAAATTAACAAATTAGAAAAAAATTGGATATTTTATCTCTAATTGGGGTAAAGTTGTATTTATGTCTAAAATATTGGGGTAATTTTATTTTTATCCCTTAAATCTTATAATTCAGAATTTCAATTTTAATTTCAATTATGATAAATGTTATAATTTTAATTACAATTTCAATTTAATTAGGTTAAATAATTTTAATTCTAAATTTAATTTCAATTTTAATTACATCAAATGTTATAATTTTAATTTCAAATACGTTAAATGATACCATTTCAATTCCAATTCCGATTTTAATTTGAATTACATTAAATGTTATCATTCCAATTTTAATTTATTCAATTTCAATTACATTAAATGTTACAATTCCATTTCAATTTTAATTTCAATTAATTTAAATGTTATAATTTCAATTATTTTAATTCAAATATCAATTTTAATTACATTATATATTAATATTCCAAATCTAATTTTCAATTTTAATTACATAAAATGTTATAATTCTAATTACAATTTTGATTTCAATTACATTAAATGTTATAATTTCAATTCTAATTTCAATTATGTTAAATATCATAATTTCAATTTCAATTTCAATTTTGATTTCACTGACATTCAATGTTATAATTGTAATTCTAATTTCAATTTCAAATACTTTAAGGTTATTATTTCAATTTCTATTTGTAGCAACCACTTATCCAACACCGAAAAAAATAAATATTTATATATATGTATAATATTCATATTTTATTTCTATATGAATGATATTTAATTTATGTATTGTTATTAGTAATGTTTGTATAGATTAATGATATACTATTAGTATTGAGTTTATTTGCAAGACTTTAGATTTATTTTAGGGACTAAATTGTAATACTTTAAAAGTTTTGAGGGTTAATTTATAAATACTAAAAGTTAGCCTCTTAGTATAAAAATATATATTTTAAACCCTAATTTACTCATTTTTGGGTTGAGCAACCCTTTTAGAGAGAGAAATAGAAGGGAGAGAAAGAGAAGAAGAAGAAGAAAAAGAAGAAGAAATTAGAATTTGGAGTTTTAAGAGGTATATCATAACTATTTCTCAATTTATTGGTATTAATTAAGATAATTTATTTAAGTTTTAATTTCTGAACAAATGAAAAATTGGGGATTTGATGTGAATTGTGTAAGATATATTAAGAATTGATAATGATTATGTAGATAGCTTGATAAATCATAATGAATTGCAGAATTTCTACTTGATAGTCTCTTGATCCGAAAATTTTGTAAATTGTTGTACTACTATTCTGGTTTTGAATTTTGAGACTATAAAACTAGATATGTATAGAATTATTTGAGACTTTGAATCAATTAAAAATTTTAAAAATTGAATTTTTAGTGAATTTACTAAAATGACCCTGAAAGTTTGGAAATTTCCTGTTTTAACAATATGATACAGTGACAAATAATTTTTGATCCGTTGAATGATCTTTACAAATTTCTGGAATATAATAAATCTATATGTCTAAAATGATATATTCAAAATTGAGAATTTAAATCAATGTGGTTAAATTGTTATGATTTACAGATTTTTAAAGTTATGGAATAAAATAGTTTTAAATATTTTTAGCAGGGATTTTGAAGTGAAATATTTATCATGGATTGAAATATGTGTCAAGAGTAATTTTGTGGTAGTTTTATAATTTTTGAGTTAGTATATGATTTTATAAAATTAGGAGATTGAATACTGTTCCATAAATATCTTAATCTCGTCAAAATAATAGTTTGAATTTGATGGTGTTTATGAAATGGATTATGTAGGAATTATGATATAATATTCATACATAAGAATGATATATGAGTTAAGAGAGATATATTCTAATTTTGGAGCAATTAGACATCATTTGATGTATAAGCAAATTTTGTTAAGTGTAAGTGGTCAGAATGACAAGTTTTGAGAAACTAAGTAATTAGACCAATTCGATGTGATAAGTGCAATATGTGTAATTTTGTAAGCTATTTAAAGTATTTTATGTGAATGTTGAGGCTTATGAAAGAATTAATCTCCATTGATAGGTTAAGGAGAATTAAGCCTTATACCCAAAAGTGCTAAGAGGTAAGTATACTAGACTTTTACTGAAATCTCAATAAGCACAGTAATTGTCTATGTATGATTTTGTAAATGTGCTTAAAAATATGTTTATGTTATGTCAAAGTATATTTGATATGAAATGTGAAAGACATATGTTTATGAATGCGAGCATTGACATTGAGCATGGGCATACATATGTTTATGAAAGTGGACTTTCAAAATGAAATGTGTTTAACAAAAAAAGCTTTTGAAGTGGAAAATGTCAATGAGATACGTTCTGTGTTTTGAGGATGCTTGAACTCACTATTTACTTAGTAGGCACCTTATGCGATTTGTGGAGCCATTATGTGTGGCATGTCCTTCGGAATTGGTATATGTTATATGTTCTGTATGTAGGGAGGATCCTATTGGAACGTAAAGGAAGATTGAGTCATCACATTCATGTGGTAGCGTATTGGTGCATGTGAGAGGACTCACCGATGATCAGGGTGAGGGTTTGGCTCTTACTTTTTGGCTTGAGCATTATATATGTGTAATTTAAACCTCACTTGTACTACTCCTCTCATACGGTATATCACCTACGAGTAACATTTGGCTCATTATGTGATATGTGATATGAAAGTCTTACTTAGTATTAGTTGAGTGATGGTATTCTTATTATATGTTTTGAAAGAATGTGTAAGCGTTTACTGGACATGTGATTTGATAAGATTATGATTTTGATTTATCACGGTATATCATACATATGCATTGTGTATATATATGTATTTGTATTTTGATATATGAAAAACTAGTATGCTTATCGAGTTTTATACTCATAATAGTTTATGATGATTTCAGGTAAATAAGGTACATGTATGCTTAGCGGATTTGGCAAAACTTCTGCTGTCCCTTGGGTTCCCTAAGTTGCTAAGTGTTTCATTTGTGAACATATAGTTTAAGATATTTGATTTGTCCCTATTGAATAAATACTTATGTGTTATTTTATTAGGTGTAGTTGTATTTGGTTTATGTTTCACCAAGTATGGTCATGGGTTGATTTTGTATTAAAATTACTAGCAACTTAATAAGGATTCCTATGTTGAATTCAAGTTTGAAATTTAATGCAATATTAATTATGAGTATATATTATTAAATGAGTGTAAGTTATGTCATATTTCATATCTTGTAGATCTGGGGCGTGACACTATTTCTATTTTGTTAAATGTTATAATTCGAATTTTAATTTTAATTTTAATTACATAAAATATTATAATTTTAATTTCAGTTTCAAATACGTTAAATGTTATAATTTTAATTTCAATTACGTTCAGCATTATAGTTTCAATTTCAACTTCAATTACATTAAATATTATAATTCTAATTCTAATTTCAATTTCAATTTCAAATTTAATTACATTATATGTTATAATTTCAATTCCAATTCTAATTTAAATTTTAATTACGTTAAATGTTATAAATTTAAATCTAATTTTAATTTCAATTACGTTAAATATTATAATTACAATTCTAATTTCAATTACGTTAAATGTTCTAATTTCAAACCCACTTTCAATGTCAAGTATATACATGTTATAATTTCAGTTCTATTTCTTATTCAAATTTTAATTACGTTAAATATTATAATTTTAATTTTAAATTTAAATTAAATTTTAATAAAGTTAAAATGTTATAATTAAAATTGTAATTTAGATTTCAACAAATCCGAAATTGGAAGTTAGAAATATATTTTGGACTTGTTATATATTTTTTGCAACAAATCAGCAATTGAAAATTATAAATATATTCTTGAAAATTAGAAAATTGTTGTGAATTATTTATTTTGAAAATTGAAATTTAGAATTTGTTATATATTTTTGAAATTAAAAGTTGGAATGTTAAGATAGTTTAATAAATGCCTTGAAAATAAAAAAATAATATATCTAAAATATAAAAACACTATAGAAAAAAGTAAATGCCAAAACCAACCTAAAAACTTTAATTTAGCTTAATTAAAATATTTTGTTATATATTATTAAATTTAATGTAATTTAAATTTTATTTATAAATTTAATGTAATTTAAATTTTATTTATAAATTTAATAAAAAGTGGTTAATTGAATATTAATTATTCATTAACTTAAAACAATAATTACTATTTTAAGTATAAATTTAAATAAAATTTAATAAGCACTTAAATATAAAAGATAAAATTTTAAATTTAAATACCACATGACGTCTTGTGGTAACGCCACGTGGCAAGACTTTTTATGTTAACCATAGTTATTTATTACACCTATAAACTATCATCCATTTGTATTATATTATATTTTTTGTGAAGTTAAATGCAAACTCTCAATTTATAAATAAGTGGAGACACCCTCTTATATTTGTGGGTGAGAGGTGCAAAAGTAAGAGCACGTCCTACATTAAGTGAGATACAATATACAACAAGTTGTAGATGTAAAAAGTGAAAATATGTTATATGATATAAGGGGATGTTATTTTATGGGTGCTTTAAACAAGGGATTAACTACAGTACAGTCAGCTAAGGTGACCGGCAATCTTAGATATTGTCGGTTATTTTAGCTTTTATTATAAAGGCCCCTCTATTAATAAATAAAATTATAATCATAAATTTTGAATCAATTAAGTCCAAAAACTTAAAATAAAGAAAATAATGTTATTATAATTATTTTTATAAATAAAACATATTTTATATAAAAATTTGTAAACATAAATTAAATATTATTCTAATGATAATGACCAATAAAAAATAAAGATAAAATACATACAAAAAAATTTTAATTTCAATTAAATTAAATGTTATAATTTCAAATTCAATTTATATTTTAATTATGTTAAATGTTATAATTTTCAACTCCAATTTCAATTTTAATTATATAAAATCTTATAATTTTAAATTCAATTTCAATTATATTAAATGTTATAATTTTTAAATTTAAATTTCAATTTTAACATAATATAGTAACATAGTAAAGTGAAAAACGTGACAAGAATTCTCAATCCGATATGTTAAAAGTTGCAAAATCAATAGGTGCCGAAGCTGCTACAATTACTTCAACGAAGTGAAGAAAATTTTGGATCAAGAGAAAGGGGTACTATGAGTCCTCTGTCCCATGCTTCTGACCAGCTCGCGTAGTTCATTAGTTCCACCAACTAGACCTTTAGAGTAATTCAATCAATACTAAGGTGCACTTAAAGCGAGGGGGTGTGCTATCCCTATTAGGCTAGGCCCTCCCCAATAAAGCCCCACCATCGAGGTGTCACGCCCCAAACCCAAAAGGTCTAACACACGATATAACTTACACTCATTCAATAATGTGCACTCATAATTAATATTGTATAACATTTCAAACTTAAATTCAACATAGGAATCTTTAGCAAGTTACTAGTAAGTTCACCACAAAATTCTACCCATGACCATACTTGGTGAAACATAAACCAAATACAACTAAACTTAATAAAATAATACATAAGTATTTATTTAATAGGGACAAATCAAATATCTTAAACCACGTGTCCACAAATGAAACACTCATCAACCTAGCAACTTAGGGAACCCAAGGGACAGCAGAAGCCTTGCCAAATCCGTTAAGCACACATGTACCTTATTTACCTGAAATCACCATAAACTATAATAAGTATAAAACTCAGTAAGCATACTAGTTTTTCATATATCAAAATACAAATACATATATATACACAATGCATATGTATAATAAGCTGTGATAAATCAAAATCATAATCTTATCCAATCACATGTCAGGTACGTGTTTACACATTCTTTCAAAACATATAATATGAATACTATCACTCAAGTACTACTTAGGAGGACTTCCATATCATATATCACATAATGAGTCAAATGTCATCCGTCGATGACATACCGTATGAGAGGAATAGCACAAGTGAGGTTTAAATTACACATATATAATGCTCATGCCGAAAGGTAAGAGCCAAACCCTCACCCCTGATCATCGGTGAGTCCTTTCACATACACCAATACGCCACCACATGAATGTGATGACTCACTCTTCCTTTAGGTACCAATAGAATCCTCCCTACATACGGAACACATAACACATACTAATCCAAAAGGAAAGGTTACACATAAAGGCTCCATAAATCACATAAGGTGCGTACTAAGTAAATAGTAAGTTTAAACATCCTTAAAACACAAAACGTATCTCATGGATATCTTCTACTTCAAAATATTTATTTTTTAAACACATTTCATTTTGAAAGCTCACTTTCATAAACACATGTATGTCCATGCTCATTGTCAATACTCACATTCATAAACATATGACTTTCATATTTCATGTCCAATATACTTTGGCATAACATGAACATAAACATATTTCTAAGCATATTTACAAAATCACACATAACAATTACTATGTTTATTGTGATTTCAGTAAAAATCTAGTATACTTATCTCTTAACACTTTCGAGTACAAAACTTAACTCTCCTTAATCTATCAATGTAGATTAATCCTTTCATAAGCCTTACCATTCACACAAAATAATTTAAATAGCTTATAAAATTACACATATTGCATTTATCTCATTGAAGTAGTCTAATGACTTGGTTTCTCAAAACTTGTCATTCTGACCACTTACACTTAATAAAATTTTCTTATACATCAAATGATGTCCAATTACTCCAAAATCATAATATATCATTCTTGACTCATAAATCCTTCTTACATATGAATATTATATCATAATTCTTATACAATCTATTTCATAAATACCATCAAATTTAAACTATTATCCTAATATGATCAAGATATTTACTGAACAGTATTTAGTCTCCCAACTTTATAAAATCATATAATAACTTAAAAATTATAAAAATACCATATAATTACTCTTGACACATATCTCAATCTGTGATAAATGTTTCACTTCAAAATCCGTGCCAAAGTTATTTTAAAAATAGTTTATTTCATAGCTTTAAAAATATGTTAATCAAATACTGTAATGAGCTAATACACTTTAGAAAATCATAAAAATTTAACCACAGTGATATAAATTCTCAATTTTGAATATAACATATTAGACATATAGATTTATCATATTCAGAAATTTGTAATTTTTGAAGATCGTTCAACAGATCAAAAATTATTTATCACTATAGTACACTGTTAACACGGGAGTTTTCAAGAATTTCAGGTCATTTTTATAAATTCATTAAAAATTTAATTTCTGGATTTTTCAATCGATTCAAAGTCTCAAATAATTCTAGATGTATCTAGTTTCATATTCTCAAAAGACAAAATTAGAATCGAAGTACAACAATTTATAAAATTCTCAGATCAAGAGACTATCAAGTAGAAATTCTGCAATTCTACATGATTTATCAAGTTATCTACATAATCATCATCAATTCTCAATATATCTTACAAAATTCATATCAAATCCCCATATTTTCATATTTTCAGAAATCAAAACTTAAAAAAATTAACTTAATTAATACCAATAAATTGAGAAAGAGTTATGATGTACCTCTTAAAGCCTAAAATTCTAATTTCTTATTCTTATTCTTTTTCTTCTTCTCTTTCTCTCCTCTCTATTTCTCTTTTTTCTTTCTCTAAAAGGGGTGGCTCGACCAAATATGAGTAAATTAGAGTTTAAAATGTGTATTTTTATACTAAGAGGCTAACTTTTAGTATTTATGAATTAACTCCCAAAACTTTTAAAGTATTACAATTTGGTCCCTAAATAAATCTAAAGTCTTGCAAAGAAACCCAATACTAATAATAGGTCTTTAATCTATACAAACAATACTAATAATAATACATAAATTAAAGAATCATCCACACACAAATAAAATATAAATATTATATATATATATAAATACTTATTCTTATCGGTTATGGATAAGTGGTTACTACACGAGGTTTAATGTAACTAAAATTATAATTAGAATTAGAATTGGAATTATAAAATGTAATGCAATTGCAATTGCAATTATGATATTTAACGTAATTAAAATTAAAATTAGAATTAGATTTAAAATTATAACATTTAACTTAAATAAAATTGAATTTAAAAATGTAATTGGAATTATAACATTTAATGTACGTGAAATTGAATTTAAAGTTGGAATAGAAATTATCACATTTAACGTAATTTAAATTTAAATTACAACATTTAGCATAACTAAAATTGAAATTAGATTTGAAATAACAAAACTTAACGTAATTAAAATTGAATTTAAAATTAGAATTACAATTATAACAATCAACATAAATGAAATTGAATTGAAAATTAGAATTAGAATTATATGATTTAATGTAACTGAAATTAAATGTAAAAATTAGAAATGGAATTATAACATTTAATGTAAGTGAAATTAAAATTAAAATTGGAATGAAAATTATTACATTTAACATAATTGAAATTGAAATTAAAATTAGAATTAGAATTATAAGATTTAATATAATCGAAATTAAATTTAAAAATTATAATATTTAATATAATTGATTTAAAATTAGAATTATAACATTTAACATAAGTGAAATTGAATTTAAAATTAGAATTGGAATTATAACATTTATGTAAGTGAAATTAAATTTAAAATTAGAATTAAAATTATAATAGTTAATGTAATTGAAATTAGAATTATAACATTTAATGTAATTAAAATTGAAATTAAATTTGAAATTATAAAATTTAGTGTAATTAAAATTGAATTTAAAATTAGAATTAAAATTATAACATTTAACATAAGTGAAATTGAATTTAAAATTAAAATTAAAATTATAAGATTTAACATAATTGAAATTAAATTTAAAAATTGGAGTTGAAATTATAATATTTAGGATAATTGAAACTAAATTTAAAATTGAAATTATAATTATAATATTTAATGAAACTAAAATTAAAATTAGAAATAGAATTACGATATTTAATATAATTAAATATGAAATTAGATTTAAAATTATAACATTTAGCTTATGTTTCCACTTAATATACTACGTGTTCTCACTCAATATACTAAATGTATTTAATGACAAGGTTAAATGATAAATAATGAAGGTAAATTGGTAATTGTCCATTGAAGCTAATATTTTCATCCAATTTGACGATAAAGATTAACGGATTAGGGTAAAATTAAGTATTTTATTTCTAACTAGGGCAAAGTTATAAATTAGCCTAAAATATTAGGGCAAATTTGACACCATCCCTTATAATATTTAATTAAAATTAGAATTAGAATTATAATGTTTAACGTAATTGAAGTTAAAAATATATTTAAAACTAAAATTGGAATTATATTATTTTATGTAATTAAAATTTGAATTGAAATTGGAATTGGAATTATAACTTTAGCGTAATTGAATTTGAATTATAACATTTAACATAATTGAAATTAAATTATAATTTTTATGTAATTAAAATTAGAATTAGAATTGAAATTGGAATTATAACATTTAACATAATTGAAATTAGAATTGTATTTTTTAACGTAATTGATATTAAAATTAGATTTGAAATTATAACATGTAAATGAAATTGAAATTGGAATTAGAATTATAACATTTAACGTAATTAAAATTAGAATTATAGTATTTAATGTAATTAAAATTGAAATTGTAATTGTAATTATAACATTTAACGTAATTGAAATCGGAATTAAAATTGAAATTATAACAATAAAGTAATTGAAATCAAAATTATAATCGAAATTATAACATTTAGTGTAATTGAAATTGATATTGTACTTAGAATTATAATATTAACATAATTAAAATTGAAATTATAACATTTTAACATAATTGAAGTTGAAATTGGAATTGTAACATTTAACATAATTCAAATTTAAATTAAAATTTAAATTAGAATTATAATATTTAACATAAATTGAATTTAAAATTAAATTTATATCATGTAACATAATTGAAATCAATTTTAGAATTGAAATTATAATATTTAACATAATTAAAATCGAAAGAAAAATTATTTAACTTAATTAAAATTATAATTATAATATTTAACGTACTTAGAATCAAATTTAAATTTGAGATTATAACATTTAACATAATAGGAATTGAATAAAATTAGAATTGGAATTATAACTTTTAATAAAATTAAAATTGAAATTATAATATTTAACGTAATTGAAACTAAAATCGAATTGAAATTGCAACATTTAATAAAATAACATTTAACATACTTGGAATTAAAATTAAAATTAGATTTAAAATTATAACATTTAATGTAATTAGAATTGAAAATTGATTTGAGATATAACATTTAACGTAAATAAGATTAAAATTAGAATTGGAGTTATAATATTAACATAATTAAAATGAAAATTAAAATGAAAATTATAATATTTACTTGAAATTGAAATTGGATTTAAAATTATAACATTTAATGTAATTACAATTAAAATTGAATTTTAATTTATAACATTTAACGTAGTTGAAATGAAATTTAAAATTAGATTTGCAATTATAACATTTAATGTAGTTAAAATTAAATTTAAAATTAGATTTTAGAATTATAATATTTAGCGAAATTAAAATTAATATTGAATTTGAAATTATAACATATAACATAATTAAAATTAAAATTGAAATTGGAATTACAATATTTTATGTAATTGAAATTGAAATTAGAATTGGACTCTTAATTTTTAACATAATTAAAATTAAAATTTGAATTGGAATTATAACATTTAATATAATTGGAATTTGAATTGCAATTATAACATTTAACGTAATTAAAATTTAATTTAAATTTGAATTGAAATTATAATATTTAACACAATTAAAATTGAAATTGATTTTAGAATTATAATATTTAACCTAATTAAAATTTGAATTATAACATTTAATGTAATTGAAATTAATATTGAAACTAGATTTGAATTTATAATATTTTAAGTAATTAAAATTATAACATTTAATATAATTGAAATATAAATTGAATTTAGAATTATAACATTATTGTAATTGAAAGTAAAAACTTTTTGTATGTATTTTGTCTTTTTTTTGTTTATTGATTGTTATTATTGGAATAATATTTAATTTATGTTCTAAATTTTTATATGAAATATGTTTTATTTTTTTTTAAATAAATATTATAATAACATTATTTGTTTATTTTATTTTTGGACTTAATTGATTCTAAATTTATAATTATAATTTTATGTGTTAATTATATTAATATAGGGGTTTGTATGAAAAAAAAATGACCAGCAATTTGTATTACCTACTATTTTTTATTATGTGAATTAATTGTACGGTACAATCGATTGTACTATAATCTTTTTTTCAATTATAACTTTATTGCATGCTTGATTCAGGGTGAACCGCACACCCTTGATTTTATTGTTAACCTCCTAGCTTTTAGTTTAATTCATCTTGTGTTTTTTTTTTCTTTTTTCAATTTTGAGCCGCATCAATTTTTCTTATATCATAATAGCTTTTCTTTTTTTATCTAAGTGGTTTAAGATATAATCTTGAACTCTCTAAAATAAAAACTCTATCAACTTAATATTAAAAGGGAATTTGTCTTTTTTTTGACCCAAAAGAATTTTTTTTATTAAATTTTGACCCGGGTCAAACAATTTAAAATATATTAACAAAAAATTTAATATTATACCTATTTTGTCCCTATTACATTTTCTTCACCGTTTATGCCACTCTCGAAAGCTCTCTCCTTTCCTCCTTCAAACATTGCATCATTTTGTTCCAAAATTTGTAGATCGCTTCAAATATTGCACATTTTGAAGATTTTAGCTAAAATAACAAATTATGGAGTTAAAAAAAAATTAAGAATAGATAAAAATTGATAAATTTTTATCTTAAATTTAGTTTTATGGCATTTTTGAGTTGTGTTTTGTATGAAATTATTAAAAATGTATAGATATAGTGTTAATAAGATATAAAATAAATTAAAAATAAGTATAAGAGGTTGAAAATAACCAAAACAAATCAGAAATAACAGATTCCGACCATTTTTCAGCACTGCCAGGGAATCCAAGCGTAAGGTGCGTGGCTTTATGCACCTGGTGCATGTAGTCACTCATTGCACGAGTTTTTATCGCGTTAGCGTGATGCATGTTGTAGTGCTCATGTCAACATTCGGCGCCTCACGTTGCCACGTGGCAATTTTTTTTTTAATTTTCAAATTTTTTGTTTTAAATTTATTTAATTTTTATTTTAAATATATTAAAATTGTGACTAAATTTAGTGATTATTTTAAATATTTTATCATTATTATATTTTTTTGTTAGATGAAAAATTTTTAATATTTTTTTTACTAGTAATTATTTGAATTATCTAATAATTAGTTATATGCTAATAAGTTTTTTTTTAAGGAAGGAGAAAGTCTCAAAGGACTATATAATTTTTGAAAATGAATTCTACTGATCAACTATAGCTACTTACTAGAAATTATGTGCTATAAAAAAAAAAGAAGAGAATTTGACTTCAAGGCAAATTGAAATATTTAAAACCACGTGTTCTCGCCATTTTTTAGATGTATAAGATATTTTATTCTCAGGTATTTTAGTACATGAGGTTTTATTAAGACGTGTATATACAAAAAATTTACATGAAGAATTGTGGATCTATATAGGCAACAGGCATATTAGATTCTCTCGTCTAAAGTTTTATTTGATTACTGGTTTGAGGATGGGAGATTATTTATTAGTAAGGAAGTTAGATGATAGACTATGACATAAATACTTCGGGGGTAGAGATGAGTTAACCAATAAGGATTTGGATCTGTTGTTCAACAACGTTACTTTTGACGATGATATAGATGCAGTGAAAATGTATCTATTTATGTGTTTCATAAATTGTTGATGCCACGTGATTGGAATAGAGTCGTCCAGTATTTTGTGCTTCACCTCGTAGATAATCTGGATGAGTTTAATGCCTATCTTTAGTGCACGGTTGTATGGACTATGTTCCACTATAGCTTAAATACAACTCTAATTAAAAAGTTAATGAAGGTTAGAAAAATGGGCGCTCCAGATAGGGAAGTATACAAGTTATACGCATTTGGTCAGGCATTCTCGGTGAGTAATTCTTTTCTTTTCGATTCATTATTATATTGAGATGCAGAAAAAATTGTTCTTTTTATTTTTCATTAAATAAGAGAATAATAGTGTTATATTTTTTTAGATTGTTAATTTTTTTCTTTATGAGTCAAGTGTGAATCTACGATGCGATTCCAAGATATGGGGAGGTGTTTTGGGCAAGAATGGTGACCATTTTTTGCATCTTCTAAATCGGTCTAGTATAGGCACCATATTATATGAAGACGTCTTAAACATTCTTTTCGATGGTGTTGAAGTATGTTCTTACATTTAACAAAAAACATATATAATTTTCTTATAAATTTTGTTCTTTTTCCTATTAATGATTAATAAATTCAAAATTTTGTGTAAGCTTTAGAAGTATATAGGAAGTTAGTGCCCCATAAACATGAGAAGAGTGCAGACTGTTGTGTGGCAGAAAAATTGTGCATTCCATTGAGAAAATGGGGATGGACTCGTAAGTTGGAGAAAATTAAAATTCTGACAACTCAATTCACCAACGATGTTCAGCCTAAGTACAATTCCAAGCCCCGCCAGTGACTGAATCAACAGTATAATAATTTAATCTTTTTCTTTGAATTTACTCACTATTATATGTTGATGAATATTACATTATGAAGACTGATTATAATTACTTATGTATAGTTTGAGCCTGACACATCATCATCGTAGTATCATGTCCTAGATAAGAGGATTGATGATTTTCGAGTAGAGCTATTTAACAAGATTGATAAGGTTAACTTAGAGCTTTCCATAAAGATTGATAGTGTTGGTTCAAAGATTCAAATAGAGGTAATGAGTATAATGGATAAAGACCAAAAAGAGATCTTACATCAGATATCTCTCTTGATGCAACAGTTGAAGCTGATAAGGCGAAATTGCATAAAATATTTTATCCTCTTAAACTTGATGTTTGTTTAATTTATCCTAATAATTTGGCTATTTATACATATTAATGTTATTTTATAGGTTTAAGCACTATCAGAGTAAAAATACTGAAAATCGGATGCAAATAAAGCTATTTGAGATGAGAATCCAAAAAGGGACTAAAATGCTCAAAACGTGAACAATACGAGTGAACAGTGCAATTCTATAGTGCATGAACAGTACAATGCCGGGGCATTCGATTTGAGCACCGGGGCATTGACTGTGGAGCCAACTCTAGAAGTTCCACGCCGCGACATTGAATCCCAATACTGCAGCACTGAATTCTGGGCACGCTTTAATGGCATTTTTATCCTCCTTTTGAAACCCTAAACCTATATGAACGCCCATTGTTGAGCCAAGATGAGTTAGGGCAGTAGAGAGCATGAAAATTAACACTTCATTTGGGTTTTAGAAGTAAGAATCAACAACAAGGGGCAAGAATCAAGAGGAAGAAGAAGAAGAAGATTTTTTGCATTTTGGAGGAAGAACATCACCATTGCATCAAGGGAAATTTCTTTTTCTCTTCAATTTTGTATTTGTTGTTGATTCCAGCATGTATAATGATGTTGTTAAATGCTCTAAACTTATGTTTTCAATTATGAACTAAGTTTTATTGCTAGGATTAAAATGTGAACTCAATATGTAGCTTGAATTGATTATTTTCCCTTGTTTATCATATTGGCATTGAATTGTTCAATTTGTTTTATACTTAATGCTTCTAATTACATGACAATTTATTAGATTGATTTGGGAATCTTAATGAACTTGGAAAAGGGAATTTTTTGTTGGCCATGGATAAATTGATGTATGATCATTGTGTAAAAGCATGATTTCCATATAAGATAGGAATATACTCATATGGCATGTATGACCATTTAGAGAATTTGAACTTAATGAATCTTATTTCAATTTGATTATCATAGGAATATAGATAATTGATTGAATGAGTTATACTCACTTAATCATCGGAAGAGGCTTGTGAGGATATTAGAGTTCTTGGTTAACATTTATATTGATAGTTCTAAGGAGAGTAATTGAATTCAAGTGAAGTATTGAGGGATTGTTGTAATCCTAGGCATTTGAGTATTTGTGCTATCACGTTTGTTCTCTTTACTCAATTCTTGTAATTATTATTATTTCTTGTTTAGTTAGTTTAGATATTAAACTATTAAATTGTCAATAGCTTAAATAAGGGTAGGAAGACACAATTTTAGTACTTAGCAAGTAGTAATAACAAATTTTCGTGGGATCGACACTTTACTCATCATATACTACTTGTTACGATAATGTATACTTGCATTAGTTTGTGTTATAGAAATCACACAATAAAAGCCATCCAAGATCTTTAAGGATGCAAGGCAGATTATGGTACGCTTTGAACCTAAATTTTATTGGATACAAAGTTTAATAAGTCAATACATTGATTGACGTTGTTTGGTTTTAGGGCATCGAATTCATAGCTGTTGACTTTTAGGCTTACACTCCTGCGACCGAGTCTCAGCATCAGCCTATGCCAATAGATACACAATATGTAGCTGAGAGCCCTGCAAGTGTAAAAATTATACCCATTGCGTTAGCTCAAAATATAAGCAAGTATGGGTGCTACTATAGGAAAGCGCAAGCATAATGCAGTCTTTATACAAATCCGTTCAAATGGCCCATGAAAAAAAAACTTATGGAATTGAAAGTTGAAGCTACAATTAACATAAACAGGCAACTAATAACTATTCTTCAAGAAAAATTTAGGGACGTTGTGGATTGGATAAATAAAATTGACCCAACGCAACGTGTTGCTTTACACGGATTGGATGTTAACAGCACATAGTTTATGAGCTATTGTTTCATTGGCTTGATGATGCAGTGATGACTTTTATTTTTATATTTTTTTGTTGTGAGATTTGTAACAATATCAAAACTTATGTACATTTTATCACCGTTTTGCAGCATATAAATGAGTACCTAAAGGTTTCTGTATACATGGCAGAGGATGTTTCTCAAAATGTACTCATAAGATTGCACAATTACAGATGTATATTTTTATGTGAGTATCTTTTATCTGTCTATTATGCATACTACATTATAATACCATTAATGTACTATTAATTAGTTTAACGTCGTATCTATTTTGGAGTACATTAAACAAAAGTGACAAATATCCTTCACTGCCATTTCAAGCTCTAACAACCAATGGATCGAACCATTGTTATCATATGCTCTTAGAATAAAGACTGATTTAGTTAGTGCTAAACTGTGAGCATCGGTCAATAAGATAGTAGAAGTAATAAATTTTTATTGTTATTAAATATAATAAGTTCAAAATAATACACTAATGATTTTTGCAGGTATATATTCCGTTGAATATCAATCAGGAACATTAGTTTACAGCAGAGGTTGACCTTGTTCAGAGGTAGTCAAACTTTCAACAGTTATATGTTCTATTGGAAATGTCCATTATCCAGATTATACCACCATCCTTGACTATAAATCGTGAAACATTAATAAGAGAAATTATCATTTAACTTACGTCGTCATTATGTTTCATCACTTTGTGATGAGCCCAATTTGTCAAAATGGTTGTCATATTTTGTGCTGCCAATCGTCTATGGTAAAATCACAGTTGCATTAGCTCCCATATTCACTTCACTAAATTGGTCACCGGAAGCTTTCTTGCTTCTTTTACAATCGCATTAATGCTCTATGTAATATTAGTAGTCATGACGACGTACCTTTTGAAAGCACTAGCTAATCGAGGCCCATCTTATCGTACTAACATCTTTCTCCACGTACTTAGTTTCATCATATCTCATTTCTCACATCTTGTTCAATTGGTGTTGAAAATCAAGGACACGATACGCCTTGGCAGCAGTAAAATAGGTAGATAAGTATACCCCATTTTTAGACTTTTTTTATGGCAACTTGTATTTTGTCACCAAATTTCCTTTCAAGTAAAAGATGCAAAACCCATAATATGCATTAGGAAACACACAACGTATAGCTCTCTCAATACTAACATGTCGATCAAATATAAAACAAGATTTTGATAGTCATCAATTACTCCTTGCAGCTTGACCATAACCACTCTAAAAAAGCATCATTTTCTGAGTTAACAATCCCCCATACCAGTAAAAATATCTGATTATTTTTGTTTTTACAAACAGCCACAAATATTGTATCAAAATAAGAACCTTTCAAAAATATTTCATCTACTGTAATCACCTGTCGAATTAATGAATTAAAACCTCTGATGTATGGTTCCAGAGCCAAAAAGAAATACTTAAAATGATTGTCTACATCAATTTTCAAGTAAGTAACTGTATCTAGGTTATTCTATTGCAATATATAGCTGTATGCAAGAAGTAATCTGAACGATTCCTTTGGATCATCTCTTATTAATCGTAATGCATGCTCCCTAACTCACCAAGATGTAGTATATGTTATCTGAACATCGATTTTTCACGTATGTCTACTTGAATGTCCTTCGGTCTATAATTTTTATTGACCGATGTAAACTTATTTTAAATTACTTTAGCAATAATATGGCTCTTGACTTGCCGATGACCATCCAGCAGTTGACCTAAAACACAAGTGTGCTTTGCGTCTACCAGCCTCACGATGAAAAAATGATGCCCTTTTGTCAACATTGCCAGTAATCTCATTTGCATCTCTCATCATCATATTTCAACTCAAAATGATCTTTGGTGGACTTGTAAACTCTGAAGCTCTAATTTTCCTTAAGTTCAACCATGCTTATAGTCTCATGATTTTCATCTTTGTTATTCTATAACTTTCCTAAAAATACATCTCCAATTCCAGTACAAGATATCTTTTTTGATATGTTCAAGTCAAATGGCAGTATTTCAGGCTAGAACTGAAATGAGTTTTCGACCTTAACCCTTTCTTCCCTAACATAATCATTATTATCATCATCACTATCATCATCATCATCATTATGGTCATTATCATCGTCGTCATCATCATTTCCATCCACAGTTATTTCTTCATCATCATCATCATTTCCATCATTACCAACCTCTTAATCAACATAATAACCGCGATCATCATTCTCGTAACCTTCGTCATTTCTAGTATCATTACCAATAATATGACCAATATCATAGTCAAGATTAACACCAACATCTTTATATATCTGATTATCAGAATATGTATAGTCTGATTGTTCATTGAACATTGGGGGAGAATTATGATCATCCTCTGGAGGATTTGGCACATACACAGGGGTTGCAGACGAGAGTTAATTAGCATAGCCTTGTTTTTGCTCTATGGGTACTTCTGATTTATTTTCATATTCAGGAGCTCGTGCATCCACTGTTATACATAGAAGTGTAGCAATATTCTTCTGTAGGCTTAACCATAATATCGCATCATCGTCATTTTCAAGTGCAATAGGTCCCAAATTTATAGTACTTGAAGGAACTTTGAACTTCAGAGTTACTTTATAATACATCTGATCAACTCTCAAAAGATGACAAACTCTTCTTTACAATGCTTCATATTTAATATTTTTTGGAACGGTCATGTGCATATTTTAATATCCAATGTATCTCTCAAAACTATTACTAGAACTCTCTCATCTTCCCCCAAAGCATATAATGGTTAAAATTTGCGTCATGATAATATTAGCAGCATGTGAAAAAAATAATACAAAAATAATTATTAGTTTAGTATAATTATATATATAATTAAATTAAAAATAATACAAAAGATTGAATATATAAATAAATATATACCATTATAAATTTAATATAAATAAATAAATAAAATTAACAATGCCACGTGGCACCATTCACTAAGCTACTGCGTGCAACAAGGTGTGCAATAGGTTAGAGCGTGCAGCTATACGCTCATATGTAGTTGCACCATGCCCTTGTGTAGTCACCTGAAAAATGGTCGAAATTCACCATTTTTAGCATTTTTTATCGTTTTCGACCATTTTTGGGTCATTTTCAATCCCTTACACTCATTTTTAACCTATTTTACACATTACTAGCACCACATCTATACATTTCTAACAATTACATACAAAAATAACTCAAAAATATATATAACTAAATTTAGGATAAAAACTTTCCAATTTTTACACATTTTTAATTTTTTCAACTCCATAAATTATTATTTTAGTTTAACTCTTCAAAATATGCCAAGTTTGTAGTCGATTCATAAGTTTTGGAGAATTTTGAGAATAAAAGTTAGTGCATACCGAGAGAGAATTATGATGGGGTTATTGGCTGAGAGAGAAGATTATTTTGTGAAGGGTAAAATGAGGAGGAAGTTGAAGATTTGGTTAATATATTGTGAAAATTTTGACTGCGGTCAAATTAATTTTTTTGGTTGAAAAAGTTGGTCAAATAAAACAAAATCATATATTAAAACCCTAGCCATTACTCATAATTTTTTCATAGCCGCCAAAAAGGAGGCTTTTTCTCTAGTAGACCTAAGCTTTCATTTATTCTTCTCATATTCGGTACTTGTTTTTTTCTATTTTTATGTTATTTTTTTCCATTTTTCTATCTGTCGATGATCTCTCTAGCAAGATCTTCGACAATGAAAGCATCTGAATAGCAACTAATTTTCGTTGAGAATTTTCGTCCTCGACTAAGTTAGCCATCAACCACCATTCTCAACCTCATTAGCTGTTCACAAAACTAACACATGTGAATTGTAACCGCAACTATATGGGTTGTGAGAAAGTAATAAAGTGATGAGTGAGTATCGTTCTTATGAGAAATATATTTCAAATTAATGCTAAACACTATTGTGCTAACAACCTAACTTTATCTAGGCTAATTTAAAGGCTAAGTTGAATTATGAAATGAGAGATGCTTAAAATAATAATTAAACTTCTATGGTAAAAGAGTCTTAAGGTCTTGATTTCACTCTACCTTTCCAATGTTCTTTGTGGTTAGTGATTAACAATTAATCTTATGAATTCATTAACCAAAGGCTTAGAAATAATCTCATTATCTTTCTCGAGTATCAAATGAGATCCTATACATACACAATCAAGTTGATATCTTTATCTAACTTGTTATCTATACATGCTTCAAGCTAACCTTAAGTGATTACCTTAATTCTATTAGTCTCTTAACTCAATAAAATTAAGGCTATGCTTTTTAATCCTAATATATAGGTTAAACTTTTCCAAGCATATAACCCACAAGTCTAAATTATCAAATCAATTTTTCAATCTAATTAGAAGTATTAAACTCATAAATGTATAAATAAAAAACACAATATATAGTCATTAATCAGCTAAACACATCAAAACATAGTACGTAGTAAAGTTACATCAAGCCTTAGAACATGAAATTTTGTTATTTATAGTGAAATGCTCAATTACATTAATCCAAAAGTTATATTAAGCCCTAGAACATGAAATTTTGTTATTTATAGTGAAATGCTCAATTACATTAATCCAAAAGTTATATTAAGCCCTAGAACATGAAATTTTGCTATTCATAGTGAAATGCTCAATTACATTAATCTAAATTTTCACAAGAGTAATCATGTTCAAATAACACGAATTAAAATAAACTTCAAATAAAAGTAAATGAGATCAAAAAGAGGGGGAAACTAATTAGAGAAGCTCTTAGGACCTTTAATCTTCAAGGATCTTCAAGATTCCAAGCTTCCAAATGCTTTCTTTCACTAGAAACTCTTTGTTTTTCTCTTTAATTTGTGTGATTTCTCCTTCATCCAAATGAGGCTTTTAATCTCTTTTTTATAAGTTCCAAGAATGGGCTTCAAAATTAAGGCACAAAGCAAAAAATGAAATTGTGGTTCGGACGACGCTTGGGTGCCACTTTTTGGTGCCAAGCTTTCTATTCATAGGAACCTATTTTGGCACCTAGGCACCAAAACCTGAGTTTTTTGGTGCCCAAGCATGGAGCACTATAGCAAAAATACTGTTCATTGACACTATAGCAAGTTACCATTCACTAGTAGTGTAGCATATTTGATTTTTTTTTTGGTAGTGTTTTCTTTGAATTTTCATTCCAAATAGCTTCATTTACTTGAAACCTATAAAATAACATTAATGCACATAAAAATCACATACTCACATTCAAAATGAGCACTTATCAAATTAAGAGAAATATAACATCATATATAAAATGCGCTCATCACTAGCCTACGTTTAAGCCTGCCAACCACCCAAAGGAAGTAGCCATTTCAAGCTTTCCCTCTCAGCTTCTCATGCCTTTGCTAACCACCATGAGCCTGCATCAGAGCCACTGCTTTAAGCTTTCCTTCTGTAAACTCTTGGACTTCATCGTTGTTGCTAACTATTGTGGGGAAGCAGCCACTACCTATTGAGCAAGCCTTGCTCACCGACAATTGCTCCGACCCTAAATCCAATGGGGATGCAATCTCTGGCGAATTTAATGTTTCCTTATAGTCATTGAAAAATAAATGTGGTTATCTATTGTTTACCCTAGGTTAGGACTACTTGAGTTGTACTGGAACATGTGAAAATGTGTAGCATGTGTGTATTTTCGATTTAGACTCACCTCAGTAGAACTATCTTGTATAATGTCTCGGTAATCGATCTGATTTTATATTAGAAGTCTTAGGATGTAATATGTATGATTTCAATCAATGATATTATATCTATCGATGATTCAAAAAAAATATAATCTTGAAAAAAAAAATTAAAAACAATTCAGAATTTGAGAATAAGCAAAAGTCATTTTTTTTTATCTTTTCTTTGAAAAATAGAATCTGATCTGATTTATGATCCAGAAATTGTATTAGTTTTTTTTTTCTTTTAAATAAATTAGATTGGCAAAGAAATTCTCCTAATATTGTCATTCTAATAATGATATACATATTGCAAGGGAATTTAGAGAAATTATATTTTTAACTATAAGAAATATATATATAAAAGAAGTAACCTTTTGATGAAGCGTAGAGGTATAAGCAAATTCAAGAGAATCCTATAAACTCGCAAGAAATTAAATCAACTGTTAATGATCTTTGTAGGCTTTTATGCATTTGCATTATTCTTTCGAGTGGGTTTTGAAAGTGCTAATGAATTCCAAAGAAATTATACATAAGAGTGAAAATCAGTGACAGATTATTCGGGCTCTTGATGCAATTGATATAAATTACAAAGTAATTGATATTGATGAGACGAATTAGTAGCAATGTAGCAATAAGCAAGAAAATTCTAAAGAGTTTTGGTAATATCAACAAAGTGAAGACTGAGGAACGGTGAGAAAGAATTTCTTAACCATGTAATAATTTAATAATTTTTGCTATCTTAGTCCTCGAGTTGTTTAATGAATTTTTCTTTGATTTCACCATCTACATTTTAGTTAGAGTGATGTCATCAGTAACATAATGCTAAAGTTTCTTGCCTTAAAGAAAATTGCTCAAAATTTGTGTTCATAAAATATAATAGTTTGAGACACATTTGAACTTTTTTCCATGATAATAAGAACTTAGGAACAAATTTTAGAGGCTTGAAAAGAATAAGGAATGGTAGCTCAAGTTTAAGATGTTAAAATATCAAAGGTCACCTAATTTTGTTAAAATTATAAATGTGTGGCATATTTTTAAAATTATCCATTTTTATTATTTTGTACAATTTTTTTTGTTAAATTTGATAGAATTACCCATTTTGTTAAAATTAAATGAAAGTAAAAATTGTCAATAATACCAATTGGCAATAAGAAAAGTTAAAAAAAAATAATATTTTCATCAAATTTAATAAAAAAAATTATAAAAAAATTGGGTGAAAATAAATAATTTTAGAAATAGAGTAAGTAAATTGTCATTTTCACTATAATATGGGGGGTCTAAATATCCTTTATCCTAATCTTATACTATATGTACATTTGTTTATTATAATTACTAATTTATTTAAAATTATTTTCAAAATAAATTTATAACTTTCCATTAAATAGATAGATAGAAAGTAACTTGTTTCTGTAATTCAAATAGAGAGACAAGTATTACTACAACAACATTAGTTTTTGCTCACTCTCTCTGTTCTGGCTGAAAAGAAAGTGGAGTAAAAGCAGCCAAAGCCTTAAATAGCCACAAAAAGTTGCTCCATAATTTTTTATTAAATAAACAGTATATAATTGATTAACTCTTGGTGACAATAGTAAAGTTGAAAAGAAAGACAGAAGAGTAATAAAGGAACAATGTATACAGAGAAGTTAATCCAGTTGTACAGTGTTTTAACAATTACAAAGATTGAAGAAGAAGTAGAACTTGTAAGAATTATAGAGTGAAATATAAAAAGATAAAGGCAAGGTGTTTCATAATGAAAGTGTTGTCCAATCGAGCAGTAAATAGAGAGAAACTTCAGGGCTAAACAAGTTTGGAAGCCTGTTGAAAACTTACAGATAGAAAGCTTAAAGAGCAATAGGTTCATATGCGATGTTGCAATAGCAAAGGACTAAAGAAGAGTGTTAGCCGAAGAACCTTGGCACTTTGATAAGTCATTGATAGCCTTAACATAAGCCAGTAACATAAGAGAAATAAATAAAATTCCTTTCTCCCATACATCTTTTTGGGTTCAAGTTCTCAATATTCTAATTGTATGTATGCAGAGAAATATGGTGCATATGTTAGGATGTAAAATTAGATAGATAAAGGAAATTGAGTTTGATGAACAAGATAGGTGTATGGGGAAGTTTGCAAGAGTAAGAGTATAGATTGATATATCAAAGCCTCTACGAAGGTTTATTAAAGTGGAAATGAGAGAATCAAACGAAGAATAATCCTACCTATTCTCTATGAGAAGCTTCCCGATATCTGCTACCAATGTGACAAAATTAGACATACTCATAGAGAATGTGAGGACTTTCGAAAGAGAATACAAGGAGACAAAGAAAATGAAATTGGGTAAAGAAGGAGAAACGGAGGTAGGGGAGTGTGCTTATAGATTGTAGATGAAAGCATAGGTCTTGGGGAGACAGATGAGACCAACTAAAGAGAAAGAGCGAACTGATAAAGCAAAAAGAAAATAAATAGCCCAAACAAAGGGAAAACAACACAAGCATAGAGAATAACAAAGATTGTGAATAACAGGGAAGACCATGAACCAATTTGAAGAAGTACAAGAGAGACTAGGAAAAAGGGTGACCCAAAACCAAAGAATGACCTGAATTTGAAAAAAAAAAACTAGACCATGAAGGCCTGAACTGCTTAAATATGAGGAAATCCTAAGGGCAATTGATGAGGCCTGGGATGACATGCTAATTGATTAGATTTACAAGAAAAGTGGGATGAGAAAAAGGGAATATGGCAGGACATTATTGGTGAACTATAGGAACAGATTATTGAAAATGGAAAAGAGGGAAAGATTCAAAAAGGGCAGAATATTTGGCCAAGAAATAGAGAGGGAAACACAAATGGGCTCTGAGGAGCAGAGCAAACAACAAGCCCATCAAGTTAAACGATGGATCTGGCCTAACTACGTATAAGACTGGTAAGAAAAAGTGGAAGCTAATAGCCAGAGAACTAGTCCTGGAAAATAGTGACTTGAGGCCTATGACGGGAAAAATGAAAAGTAATGAGCCTAGTTGAAAAGCCCTACAAACAAAAGAGAGAACTTCCAACAAACAAAACGGTTTTTTGAATTGAAATTAGAGGGGGCAAACAAACAGCTAAGGGAAACACAGATGAGTCATCAAAAATGTCATTGGCGGAGGCTTTTAAGTTGGAATATTCGAGGCTTGGGGATTTCTCAAACATTTCAAGCCCTCAATAAAATTCTCCAAATGGAAAAACCTCAGATGGTGTTTTTGTGTGAGACTAAATTACTAGAATCCCAGATGCGGCATGTTGGAAAGTGATGAACTTTGGGAACTATTTTGTTGTGAATAGAGATGGAATAAAAGAATGAGTGGCTTTGTTGTGGCATAGTGAAACAAATATTATGTTACTATTAATGCCACATTAATGTAGTAGTTCTGGAAGAAAGGGACCTTAGAGATTTACTGGGATTTATGGATTAGAAGAGACAGATCAGAAGGAATATACCTGGATGCTACTCAAAAGATAGGCAAAAATAACTAATCTTCTATGGGTCTGCTATAGATACTTTAATGGGATTATGGAGGTTGAGGAGAAGAATGAAGGGCTACCAAGAAATACAAAATCCATTGAGGGATTTAGGGAAGCAATAAAAAACAGTGGATTATTTTATATGCGATGGAATGGATTTTCATACACCTGGTCCAATAAAAGATAGGGACCACATTTGTTGGAAGAAAGGTTCGATATGTTTTTTTTTATAATAAAAATTGGCATACTAGATATTGTAGGTTTAAGGTGGAACATATAACTGCTACAGCTTTTGACCATTGCCCTATAATGATGGAAGCATGGGAGAAAGGTTATAGAGAGAGAAAAAAGCAAAGGACAACAAACATAGTCCACTACGAGGGTATATAAAACTTGCATGAAGAATGTGAGAAAATAATAAGCAAATGGTGGAATGCTTAAAGAGGGTTAGGATGTGAACAAATTGATCATTTTGTTCAAAAAATTTAAAAGACAAAAGCAACCTTGAAATGTTGGAGTAAGAAGATTTTTAAATGAAGCAGTAAGAAACTGGAATAGCTAATGAACTAAAATAGAGCATAATATTAAACAATCAATATGAATCAAACAGTAGGATACAATAACTAGATAGAACGATCGATAGCTTGCTTCACGAAGAGGAAGTTTACCAGAAGCAACGCTTTAGAATAAGCTAACTTAAAGAGAGAGATAGGAATTCAAAAAGTTTTTATGCAAAAGCAAGTAACAAGAAGCAGATCAACACAATAAAAGGGCTCCTTGATGCAAATGGGGTATGGATAGAAGATTAAGAGGGAGTGGAAAAGATAATGTGTGTATACTTCTCTAAGCTTTTTGTGTAATCAAATCCCATGAAAGAATAAAAGGATGAAGCCATCAGGGGAATAAAGAAAAGTGTTACAGAGGATATGAATAAAGAGCTACTCAAACCCTTTCCAAGAGAAAAGGTAGTGAGAGCAGTATGGTAATCAAGTCCTTTAAAAGCCGTAGGACAAGATGAGCTTTTAATAGGCTTCTATCATAAACATTGAAAACATGTTCGAGAAGATACTGCTAATGCTTGTTTACACATCTTGAATAAGGGAAGTAATGTGCAGGATTTAAACCATACCCTTGTAGCACTGTAAATAATGGGGAGACAGGGATGCCCCCCATCACCATACCGATTTATTTATTTTAATCAGGCTTTATTGACAAAACAAGGATAAAGAGTCATACAAAACCCAAAATCTCTAACTGCAAGGGTCCTCAAGGTAAGATATTTTAAAGATAAACACTATGTGGATCCTAAATTAGAAATAAGCCTTTTTCATATATAGAGAAGCTTGCTATGAGAAAAACAAGTCCTCGAAAAAGGAATAAGATGGCTTATTGGAAAGGGGGACAAAGTGAACATATATAACAACAATTGGATCTTAAAAAAAATCAACCCTAAAACCTATATCACCAAAACCCCTACCCAATGATAATAATGTAGCAGTACTGATTGATGGGAAAGCCAACTAAAGAAAGGAGTTCATTGAACAACACTTTAGAGAGGAGGATGTCTAGGAGATTCTCATAATTCCTCTACCTCTAACTAAACTGGATGACAAAGTATGTTAGCACTTTGATAAAAGAGGCATGTACACTGTAAATAATGGCTACTATTTAGCCTTGGGGGGAAAAATTCAAAATAGATGCTGAATCATCAACTACTATAAAGCAATGGTGGAAATCAATATGGAGAACTTCAATAACATTGAAGGTAAAAAATTTCCTATGGAGGGCAGTATCAAACCTTCTCCCACAATAGTGAATTTGTATAAGAGGAAAATTTCTAAAAATTCAATGTACAGAAGATGCCTTAGAGCACAAGAAAATTATTTTCATGATCTAGTTAGAGGCAAATGCCAAAAAAGCTATGAAACTGCTCACAATTTGTAGACTAGATAAGAGGAAGACAAAATATAAACATATGGGATTTTTTTTCCAGCAAATCACTATAACAACAACTATGGAGTAAAGAGATAGAATAGTGATGATTTTGTGGCAAATTGGCAAATGAGAAATAATTGTGTTATCTCCGTGAAGATTAAAGACCCCAATAGGTTGCTTACTAGAGTAAAAGCCTATTTACAATCAAGCTAGGTTGGGAAGAACAATGAGCTGAAGCTAAATCTCAATCCATATTCTAAAGCAATAATAAGCAAAGAAAATATTCCTAAAAGATGTTGCAGAATCAATACAGATGCAACTGCATGTTATCATAATAGAAAAACCAGCTTATGTGTTGTTATATCAAATTGGAGGTAATTTCCAATGGCCACGATTGCATCCATTACTAAATTCTGAGGGGATATGAAATTGACTAAAACTCAAGCAATTCAATTGACTCTACAAACAGCAAAAAGACTAAAGCTAAAGATTATAATATAGTAGAAATGATGAAAGGCAGCATATATACCCTTTAAAAAAAATCAAGTGAACCATTAGTTATATTCAAAAAAGATGTCCAGTAGTAAATCCAATTAGACTGGTTACATTCCTAGATCTTATAACATGATAGCTCATAAACTAACAAAAATGGCAACTTATTTAATAGGTTGATATATATATATATATATATATTATAAAGCGTGCTTTAAGCAATTTTAGTCGAGGACGTAGTGGGATTCCTTGAGCTAGAATGATAACCTCATTTTCTCACCAAGAATTTGTAAAAGAAACTCTTGCTTCCGGTATTACTCAAAAATACACTAATTACTAGTGTTTTATTTGAATTGCTATTTAACTTCCTTCACTTGACTTGCATAGAACAAATAAAGTTGGCCCTATATATAGCAATTTATGCCTCTAACTTAGCAAGCAAATTGATATTAGTTGCTTACTTTTTACAAGCATGACAAAGCTTTAAATTTTCCATCTCATGCTTGTTAAAATGATTAGTGGTAGAATGCAAAAGCTAGCCGAATTTCATTAAGATTAGTGCCCAAATTGATAAGCATGACAAGTAAATTAAGCCACCTCGTGCTTACTCTTAAGCATGACAATACCTTGCACACTCAAATGATAAATGTGTCAATTGAGTGCTTTATCAATTAATGTCACCACATGCTTGCTAATAAACATGACAATACCTTGCACATTCAAATGATAAATGTGTTGGCTGAATAAAACAAAGGTTAGTGGCATTTTGCTTTTCAAATTCAATTCATTTAAGCCACTTCATGCTTATGGAAATTTTGAAAAGAAACCAAGACTAAGCTATTTATGTGGTGAAATGGCTGAATTGTTTCTTAATGGATGGCAATGAATTGCCACTCACTTGCCATATGTCATGCCATTATAAGTCAATGGCATGACATGTGGCAACTAATTAGGGGATAAAGTGGAAAGTCTCACTCACTATTTGTCAAAATTTTGAGCCTAAATCTTAAGCCATGTCAACTTTCAGAAAAACCCTAAAATAATTCTTACTTTGCGAGAACTTCCCAGATCGAACCATTCAATTTGGTATGCTACCCCAATGCTCAACAAGTACACTTTATATAGTGAGACTGTTGTTGGGGATCTAATACATATGGGTGTATGCATGTGCAATTGTGTCTATTGCCTAAAATACATATCTTATACATATCTACACGGCAGAAGCGTGTAAATTACAATAAACACAATATATAAAATATATTAATCACATTAATATATTAGTAGTATAGAGAACTTACCTCAATGTGTAATGTTATACAAGTATTTTTTTCGAAGTCCATATGGAGACCAACTCACAAACAATTCTAGTCACTAACACGGTGGGCTTAGTGAGCTAGAACAGCAGCCTTATACGCAGCACTGGGTTTAACTCTTAAACCCCAAAATAGCCGGTGTGTGTTTTTATCTTTTTCTCTAAAATAACAAGAAATAGAGAATTTGAAGCAATCTATTATTGCTTCAATTGGAAATATATAAAAAATAAAATAATTTCATTTTTTCCTTTTTTTTTTCTTCTTCTTTTCCATTTCTTTCTTCTTCTTCTTTTCTTTCTTCTCCTCCATTTCTTTCTTCTTTTTCTTTCTCGACCAAAATGGCCGACACACACTTAAAATCACTATATCTCTCTTTCTCTTTATATATATATATAATAAAATATTAATAAAATATATAATATAATATATATATATAATAATAAAGTAATCACATAATGGGTGCCAACTATTTGGCACCCAAAAATAAAATATTATTATATATATAATATCATATAATAAAATATTATATAAAATAATATAAAAATATATTATGTAATATAATAAGAAAGATATTTTGATTATTTAACAATTAAATAATCAAAGTGTGAAATGACCATTTTGCTCCTCATAAATAGTTACCAAGTTTACCCCCTAGTAGATTCCACCAAACTCGCACTTGGGTAAACTCAACCGATGGTCCACAATGGGTGTCATTATACAATTAGTAAATAATAATTATTGACTAATTGTTGTATTTAACATTTAAATATAGAACTCACGCATTTTTGTGGTATTGCTAAATATTGTTAGATAAAATATTTTAATCCGGCACGCTGCCCCAGTGCACAACAAGTACACTCCATATCGCGGGACTCCAACTTGAACTGGCATCTTATGCCCTAAAAATGTCTATGTGTGTCAAACACAAACCTGTGAGAGTCTTCTTGACAATTATAAGGCTTCTAGGGTAGAGGGATTTTCAATACCTAACCTTATTGTAGTGGAAACACTTTCTATCTACATGCCCTCTTGTTGATCTTTGAATAAATGCTGCCTCTGATGATTTATCCTGGGTATCTGCCTCATCTTCATCTTCTAACTCATCTAATCTCACCAAATATACTTGAAGTAGAAGATAAAGCACCCTGAGAAAGAGTGTCACACCTCTTTTACTCAATCCTCTAGTGAGATATTATTAGAAATATCTTACGGCAAATTCTGATCAACAATAAATCTAAAATTTTTTAAATCCAAAATATTTCTAAGATTTATCTGCCGATCTGAGTAATTCCTAGTACCCTTGAGTTGGACTGCATCAACTATGCACACCAACTAGTTTTTAATGGCCATTTAAACTTGACAGGCCAAAATAATGGGAGATGTAAACAGAATAGTTATTAAATCGCTAATAGAACATTTTAAATCATGCATATACTAATTATACATTTTCGATTTAAAACACTCTCCCACTACTTTACATAATCCCGATAATCTCTCGAATGGGAAGATGATAGTTTAAACTTTTTTAAACTATACAGCAGAAAGTAGATCCCATTGAAATTTATTCGGGCCTCACGCTATAGCAATATTGACCTTTGTAAACCCAACAGGTAGACAACATTTGTCAATTGCATCTCATGCAACTCGTACCACTTGATCCTAAATACACCTTATCCTCACAATGTAGCAATATTGGGTAAGTGTATTCCAGATTAACTTATCAATGATCAAATATATGCTACCGATACTACCCTCACGCTGTAGCAATATTGAGCAATACTTTCACAAATATTTGTCTCATCTCATGTTTAACTGGTATAGTTCAAGCCTAACCGACCAAGTCTCTCAAGCTGTAGCAATATTGGAAAAAAGCCAATGTGACTTGTCTAACACTGTATTGACAAGACGGATCAGAGTAAAACATTATCTCATAATGTAATATCCTTCAATCTGATTAAGAGAGATTTTTCTAACCTTGGTTTCCATTTTCCTAGGAAGGGTGATTCTCAATAAATTAATTTTTCTATATAAGCACAACTAACCCCCACCAGTAGGGCTCCCATTATGGTTATCAACATAGAAAAAATTAATCCTGTTTTATAATGCAGACCGATAACTCTTTATCACTGCATCTCATAAACCCCGATTTATAATGTAGACTGATAAGTTTTATCATTACATCTCATAAATCTACACATACAAAATTAATTTTGAAACACTGTTCAAAAATACTATAGCTGTGACAAGTAGAAATATTGTTCATGTGCTATTGTTCAAGTGAACAGTACGCTGCCACAGTGCCGAATTGCATCGCTGCAATGCTGGGAGGTCGAACCCCCAGCGCTACGGCGCTAGCCCTTTAGCGCCTAATACTTCCCCTTTGGCATACTCATTTCAACACTTGAAACGCGCCATTTTCACTGGGCCTTTTGTATCAATTCACTCAACCAACACCCAAATATACCATATATGGCTCTGATACTATTATTGTTGGGGATCTAATACATGTGCAATTGTATCTATTGCCTAAAATACATATCTTATACATATTCTAGGCAGTGAAAGCGTGTAAATTACAATAAACACAATAAATAAAATATATTAATCACATTAATATATTAGTATTATAGAGAACTCACCTCAATGTGTAACGTTATACACGTATTTTTTTCAGAGTCTATATGGAGACCAACTCGCAAACAGTTCTAGTCACCAATACGGTGGGCTTGGTGAGCTAGAACAATAGTCTTTTACGCAGCACTAGATTTAACTCTTAAACCCTAAAATAGCCGGTGCCTATTTTTATCATTTTCTCTAAAATGATAAGAAATGGAGAATTTGAAGCAATCCACCATTGCTTCAATTGGAAGTATAAAAAAAATGAAACAATTTTTTTTTCTTTTTTTTCTCTATTTCTTTCTTCTTCTTTTTCTTTCTCAACCAAAATGGCCAACACACACTTAAAATCATTCTTTCTCTGTTTCTCTCTATCTCTTTATATATATATATATAATGTTAATAAAATATATTATATAATATAATATAATATATATATATATATAACAATAATAATAATAAAGTAATCACATAATGGGTGCCAACTATTTGGCACCCAAAAATAAAATATTATTAAATATAAAATATCAGATAATAAAATATCAGATAATATAATATAATAATATATAATATAATATAAAAATATATTATATCATATAATAAGAGAAATATTTTAATTATTTAACAATTAAATAATTAAAATATAAAACGATCATTTTGCCCCTCATAAATAGTTACTAAGTCTACCTCTTAATGGATCCCACCAAACTCTCACTTGGGTATATTCAACCGAGGATCCACAATGCGCCACGTGTCATTATACAATTAGTAAATAATAATTATTGACTAATTGTTGTATTTAACACTTAAATATAGAACGTACGTATTTTTGTGGTATTGCTGAATATTGCTATATTAAACACTTTAATCTGGCACGTTGCCTCAGTGCACAACGAGTACACTTCATATCACAAGACTCCCTAGGTCCTATGTCCGATTCGTCAAATGAAACTATTCTATGAGTCCGTGAGCAATGCCCCACGTACAGGTCACGGATATTACAAATCAACGCGTTGTAACCTCACGCATTGAACCATACAAGCTGAGGTTACAACGCATACGTATAGTCCTTCCGTCATGATATCCTAGATGTGCGGGGATATAGATTATCAATGTCAAATCTCCTAGTGCTTATCCATGTCCTATCTTTAGACTGTATCTCATTGAACAATATGCGCAAACTCATTGAACAACAATAGCAATATGGCAAAGGAGTTTGCGCATATTGTTCTACCCTGACGGAACTCTTTTTCGGGATTAATGTTTGTGGCCACAAGACTTTTCAAGATACAATCTCGAAGCATCTGGATATCGAACTCTCTATACGAGCTGACGGATCCTATATTTATACACACCGAACTCCATAAGCATCGGACCATACCCAGTGACACCCAACGGTCACACCATGAAAGGTATATAACATGCGTGGAACTAAAGTATGGTGAATCACTTACAAGCCCACCGTGGCACTCAGGTCAAAGGACCACGTATACTACTCAACTCGAGAAAACCCTCCGTTGACAGCTTATATAGGATGTCTATCAGAGGCCCTCGTGAGTCTGTCCCATATCCAGTTCTAATTGGATACCCATATATCAATACGAGCTCTAAGCTTACAGTCGGTTAGGAACGACTATTTATACCCTATAGGTATGACATATGCTGATCTATATTAAAAGTATCCACCGATAGACTCGGATCGGCAAAAATAGATCAGGAACAATTATTCGAAAACATACTTGCGCAACTAACATTTCCTGGCACCCGATTGCAACTCTTGTGACATAGTTACTAGTATATTCTCAGGTCTATATCTCATTACAGACAAGACTCTAACTCTTGGATATGTTGAGTATTATAACCAGCTAACCCTTAGCTGTGCTAACATTTAGCATTTATATCTCTCAGCGTAGCTAACTATGAGCCTTTATCTAAATTCCTTTAGATCTAATCTGAACTCCTTCAAATCTACAATGTTTGTAACGTTACATTGCACAGTACAATATAAATTGGTATTAGTGATTTAATGGGAATGTACACTTGTATAAATACACAAGTATTTGTACATTCAGGGATGGCATGTAAGCACCTACCCTAACAGAGACTCCTTAGGTTCACACCCGTTTGTCTTACGAAACTTTTCTATAAGTCCATAAACTATGTCCCACACACATGTTATGAAAATAACAATATGTCGCATTAAACTATATAAGTTGAGGTTAATACATATTCATATAGTCCCTTCGTCATATATATTCTAGAAAAGTGGAGATAAAGATCATCACTGTCAAGTCTCCATATGTTCAACCCTAAACTTATCTCCAGATTCGTATTTCAATAAACAATATCCGCAAACACTTTTATGATATTAATTATCCTACAGGAAACTCTTTCATGGATTTATTACTTATGGCTATAAGATTTTCTAGAATACAATCTTGGAGCATTGATGCGATATTTCTATATCATAAATTAAGTGCAAGTATACACTATCGTATACAAGTAATAAAGAGACTAAATAAGTCGGATGTCGAACCCACAGGGATAATTCTTTCTTTTTAACCAATTACTAAAATTATATCTTCCTAATAATTATTCAGAAAAATAAAAATCTAAGAATGAATGTAAGAAATATAAAACCAAAAATACAATGCAATGAGATTTAAAGATATAGCAACGTAGAGAGAACCTAGGATTAATATTATTCCTCAATATGCTTTTTAATGATTAACCCTCTAATATTTAACTCACTTAGTCTTTATTATTGATCAAGACACTAATGTATTCACAAGCCTCTTCCAAGGTCATGCAAGTATACCTTAATTTACCAAATACCTATATTCCTATGGTACTTGTAATAAATTAAGATTCATTAAGATTAGGTCTTATTGATCATACATGCCAATTAGGTATATTCCTATCCTAAGTTGAAACTTGCATATGCAACATTGAATGTTACTCTACAATCATGCATCAAATTACCTAGGTCTAAATATTATGATTCCTCTTCCGAGTTTATCAATAATATTACCAACTCATTCACCATATATTGGCCAGATATATTGAAGCATTAAACACAAGTAATTTAAATAATAAATGACTAAGTTTATTAAATATTCAAAGATATGGCAATTAAGCACACATATTGAGTTCAAATATTAACCCTAGAAAACAAGTTAGCTCATAGCTACAAGAGAACAGCAGTAAAAATAATTATAAATCATGATACAATTATTAGCAAACCGATATAGACGTCGAATTGCTTTTAATTGCGCTGCCTAGAAACTCTTGATGCCGAAGAACGTCTTGTATCTCTCTCTAAAGTTGCTTCAATTAAGCTCCTATTGCTCTCCAAGACTTGTGCTCTGTATTCTTGGTGCTCTTGGGTCGTCTTGGATTGATTCTTAAAGGTTGGGAACGAGTGGCTTTATATAGGGATTGATATGAGCTTGAAAATCTCAATTCTCGTCGGACTAGGACTCGCACTACCGCTGGCGCGCTATGCAGTTGTCGCTGGGGCAACGCGTGAAAAAGCTATTACCGCTGGAGCGGTGGGATCTTGGCGCTGGGGCGCTGCATGAAAACGGCTTCACCGCTGGCGCGGTGAATATGTGGCGCTGGGGCGCTAGACGCGACTTAATCAGGTCGTTTTTCTTATTTCGATCACTATTCCAAAGCTGGGGCGAAAATACTTGTGGCGCGGGGGCGCTGGACTCATAATTTGAAAACTTTGCATTTTAGTCCCTGTTTTCGCTCCTTTTGCGTTCTTTCTTTAAATTTCGTTCAAGTCCCTATAAATAACAATAATGCACATAAATAGCCATCTATTTTCATAAAATCATAAAATATCAATAATAAAAACATGAGAAAATATATGACAAATTTGCCCTTATCAAGCATCAAGATATATAACTCACCCATATGAGCTGACGGATCCCATATCTGTACACACCGGACTCTATGAGCATCGAACCATACCCAACGACACCCAACGGTCAGACCATAAAAGGTCTCTAACATGTGTGAAACCTAAGTATGATGGATCACTCACAAGCCCACTATGGTGCTCAGGTTAAGGGACCACATATACTACTTAACTCAAAATGACCCTCTATTGACGACTTTATGGGATGTCTATTAGAGGTCTTGATTGAGTCTGTTCAGTACTCAATCCTCACTGAATACCTGCATGTCTATATGAGCTTCCACTAAACTCGTGGTCTGGTAAAACCAACTATCTAGACCATCCAGATATAAACATACATCAATCTATATTAAATAAGATTTTCACTGATAGACCCGCTCAGTGAAAATAGATCAAAAATATAACATTCAAGAATATATTTGTATAATGATATTTGTTTAGCACTATATGTAACCCTTTACAACTATATCATTGGTAATATATCCCCGAGTCATTGTCTCACTTCACAAGGCTTTAACTCTTTCAATTTCACTGTCTCTTATAACCTACTAACTCTAGTAATTATAAATCTCAACGTAGCTAACTCTTAGCACTGGTCTAAACTTTTTTGGATCAAATCTGAATTCTTTCAGATCAATAATGTCTGAAATGTTATAAGCATCTTACCATGTATTAAAATTAATTAGTGATTTAATAAAATATTTCTTGTATAAATATTAATATTGATACAAAATGGAATAATACGTAAGTACAAATTTCAATAACTTTCACTTGGTCTAGTGTTATTCATAATAATATCTAATACCTAATGACTTCACGTGTTTCTTAAACACTTTAGGAGTTAAGACTTTAGTCAGTGGTTCTACTACATTGTCTATAGAGTCAACTCTATGAAATACAATATCTCCTCTAGTCAAGATTTCTCAAACTACATAGTATTTTCTCTCCACATGCTTAGATCTTAGTGTGCTCTTGGTTCTTTGGCTTGTGCAATGGCCTCGTTATTGTTGCAAAATAATGGGATAGGATCCATTGAACATTGGACTATTCCGAGCTCAGCGACAAATTTATATATCCACATTGCTTCTTTTGTTGCTTCTAAGGCGGCAATATATTCTACCTCTGTGGTAGAATCAGTTGTGCATTCCTGTTTGATACTTTTTCAACTTATTGTAGCGCCATTGAGAATAAACATATATGTAGATGTAGACTTTCTATCATTTGAATCAGATTGAAAGTTTAAATTTGTGTATCCTCTAACTTATAAGTTACTATCTCCATATGTGAGAAACTTGTCTTTTGTACCCTTAAGGTATTTAAGGACATGTTTGACTATCATCCAATAGTTGTCACCTGAATCAGATTGATATTGGCTAGTAACACTTACAGTCATACTAATGTCAGGCTTTATATACATTATGGCATACATCAAGCTTTCAACAGTTGATGGATATGGGATGTTAAACATTCTAACATTTTCATCTTCCTTCCTTGGACACATCTTCCTCAAAATATAAATGTCATGTCTAAAAGGTATATTAATTGTCTTACAGTTATTAAAATTATATATTTTCAAAAAATTGTCAATGTACTTAAATTGGGAATGACATCATATGTTACAATCAGTAAAAAATTATCTTAATAAAAATTTCTAATTAAAAAATTTAAAAGAAACTTTTTATATATTGAATATAAAACTTTATATAAATATATATATATATATAAATGTATATATATCATTATGCGACACTATTTTCCATTATTTTAGCACTATTAAACATTGTCAAAATAATTTTAAATAATGCTATACAATGACCTGTCATTCACTAGATCATTTTCGTATATATATATATATATATATGATGCAGTACAACATAAATATTCTTATCTTGCTCTGGCACTACAAGTAGGATAACAAAACAATTGCCATGTGATTTGCATTGTATCTTATATGGCTCGGCTATCTAATTGCTTTGTTCACAATCACTGGAATCTCTCATTTAGTCACATAGAATGAATGAGTAAAGATAGCTGATCATCTAACAATTCCCGGTGTATGCGTTTGATATTTGCCCAATTCTGCATCCCCAATTGTCGTTAAGTTTCATTTTACTTAACGACAATTGCTTTGTTCACAATCACTGGATTCTCTCATTTAGTCACATAGAATGAATGAGTAAAGATAGCTGATCATCTAACAATTCCCGGTGTATGCGTTTGATTTTGCCCAATTCTGCATCCCCAATTGTCGTTAAGTTTCATTTTACCCAACAATTTGCAGCTAACAAATCAGTGGCAAGTCCCCACATGACAGGATCCCAATTTTCCTGCTTCTTCAGAATGCTTTAGACCATGATAGCAAAAAGGGATGCTCCAGGTTTGTTAATAACACCATCAAAGATTATATTATCTTCAGCATAGAGATGCCCTGTCATTCAATGTAAAATGCTCCATCGTGATGATAACGAATGAACAATGAAGAGCATGTGAGTACATCAATACCATCATTCTTTTCTACATGCCATAGCTTCTTCTTCTTCTTCAATGCATCATCAATCCACGCAACCAACACCGATATTGCAGAGACACCAGTAATAAATTCGCCGACCGATTGAATTCATTGTACAGAAATTGACTTAAAGTTCTTTTTTAAGTCATTCACATTGTTCTTGTGCAGTGCAAAACTCTACAGCAAAAAAGAGATTTGAATCATATAAACATAAGAGAATGGAATCTTTTTACATACCTTGAACCTTTCTTTTGAGCTATCCAGGAAACTCAAAGACCTTAAAATCAAAAGCTTAACCCCCACAACCATGAATCTGACAAAAGGAGAAATATCATACTACTAAAGAAGCAAGTCTCTCTCCTATACATTAACTCCATATATGCCAAATGACATTCACATGTCTTTGTTTTCTTGTGAAAAAGATAAATCCCATCAACTTGTTGCTTACAGTTGGATCTCCACCAACTACTGCCACTCTTTATCCACACAGTAATTTCACCTTCAAGCTAGTATATGATAATATAAGCCAAACTATTTGTAGAGAAACGCCTGTGGAAGTTCTTCCTCTCTTATCTCCCAATATCTGGTACCATGAATCCCATAATTAGTTTCTTTCTTATTTCAACTTTTTTCATTAGCACACTGTCTTTGAAACCTCAGCCTGCCAAAACCAATGCCAAAATCACTGTAATGGGTTTTGTTTATTGTGACTTCTGCTCCAACAACAGCTTCTCCAGACACAGCTACTTCTTACCAGGTAACAAAATCTCAACAACCCAACAAAATTTCCAAGTTCTGCTGTATAGTCCTTGTACACTTCCAGTAAAATGAACCTGAATTTATAGTTTCTGATGTGTTATGGTGTTTTCTAAACAGGTGCTGAAGTCAAACTTGAGTGCAAATTCAAAGCATTTTCACCAAGAACAAGAGAACTCGTATCATTCTCAGTTAATAGAACTACAAACAGATACGGAATTTACAAGTTGGAAATACCCTCTGTTGATGGGATTAAATGTGCAGAAGCAGCCATTGCATCTTCCTGTCAGGCAAGTTTAATGTGGAGTTCATCTACTTCATGTAATGTCCCTGGTTACAGAACTACAACAAACCAGATAGCAGTCAAATCCAAGCAAGCCAATCTCTGCATCTACAGCTTAAATGCACTGACGTTCAGACCATCAAAGAGAGATAAAAGTCTATGTTGAAAATTGAAAGAAAATACTTCTCAGATTCTCTGTGGTCAATATTCAACTCAACTAGTTGTCCTTCTTCACAAGCTTTCATTTGTTAAATATCTTTCTGCCTTAGATTGAAAATACATCTAATCTCTCTCTGCAGAAAATACAAGAATTGCTGTAACTTAGATATCCTTCGGCCTCAACTCTCAGTGCCTACACAGAAATTAAAGGCATTCATGAGATTATTGTTGAAGTTTCTTCAATTAATAACTAGTATGTAGGTTCAGGTGTGCCAACAAGCTTGAGTTTCTGTTTTCTTTTTCTTTTTTTTAAAAAAATGTTTAGATTAGATTGTTGTTTGAATATTTGAAACTGGTGTCGAAGAAAATTATTTAAAAAAAAATAGTAAACCTTTTTAACATTTGAGAATCATACAAATTAATTAGCAAGCACAATACTGAACCCCTCATTATCCTGTTTGTCTCGTGATATTTTTATCTTCAATTCCCATGAATAATCAGCATTAGAATATAGAAAGAGAATTACACCAAATTGATTATATAACAAATTGGTTGAAAAGGCTTCGCAGAACATAGGCAAAGGTATTATCGTGAAGATGCTTAGCACATAATCCTTTCCCAGTTCCCAAACATCTTCCAAAAAAACTCGTATATATCAAATTCTGGTTCACAATTATAGATATTAAGTTTGAAATTTTGAGTTAAATATTTAATTTTTATTTAGTGTTTTAACTTTTATGTTAAATTTTTTTAATTTTTTTGAGATCATAACTATAGTTTAATGATAGTTACACTTCTGGATTAAGTGTTGGGATTTTGCATTTGAATCCCTCTTTCTCTGCAAGTAAAAAAATTTTAATTTTTTTTTAATGAGATGTTAATTATTTCAAAATGGTGAGAAATCTCCTCAAACCTACCCCTCCAAATTATAGAGTCGTGACTAATGTAACTCTAATAAATAAATAACTCATGTAAATAATAAATGAATACAAAATGTAATTCATGCAAAGAAAATAAATTAATAAATAAATTCAGAACATAATTTAGAAAACAAGGAGGAAACATATAATATCTGCCAATACAAGTTCCATGTGTTCAATTCCCATCCTTTTTCTGTTGCTTTCTCTTCTACTCCTCACAGGCTCACAACTAATACCTCTATATGTAGATGGTAGTTGGCCTTGAGCAATTATTCTTCCCACAGAACATAGACAAACATGATCAATACACAGCAAATTCAATTGAACCACAACAGTAACACATTTTGAAAATAACAGCAATAATAAATGATGGATCTTGTAATTCTCTAGATTGCCATAAGTTCCTGGAAGATCCTCATGGCAGAAGCTGGCAAACCCAGAAGCACATTTATGCTTTTCCTCTCTTTCCCGTGAGATAGGAACAGAATCACTTCCTTCTCAGGCAGTGCTACTGGCCCTGATAGAACAGGCTCTCCCCATCCAAAGTCTGTCGTGTGGAAAGATAGCCTTGACCAAGTTGTTATCAAAAGTGTTGAAGATAGAGAAGGTCTAGCTCTTGTTACTTCAAAATAATCTATAGCTGATCTCATGTAACTATCATTGACCATCTTAATTGCCTCCTGGACTAGCCCCACAGCATATGATAATGGCTTTTCCATCAGCTCACTGGCTTGGCATATGGAATTTGTCAACACAATTCCATTGCCACAGTACCCTTTTGGCAGTGGTGGGTTGAATTTAGGCCGCCCATCAACAGCAAATAGGAGCTTTGTGCGTTGATCAGGAAGAAATTTTAGTGCCTTGGTTCGAGCCTTCCACACAAATGCTGAAAGTGCTTCAAAAGTAGTGCATTTGTCAAGAACTTCATCTTCCATCGCTATCTTCTTGATTTGTTCGAGCTTCTCGGGGTCAAAACAGAAGGACCTATAGAGCATTTCATCATTGTAGAGATCATTGGTGCCAGACTTATCTTCTATTTCAGCAAATTCTTGGTGCAGGTACTCAATCTTTGGCGGGTTCCGGGCTTTGAGTATGCTCCTGTCTAGGAATGGAGGAACATTTAGTGGCACACCTCTGGCTATTTCACCCCATGAGTTCACAAACTCCATAGCACCAATGCCATCAAACATACAATGGTTCATGCACAAGCCAAGAACAAACCCTCCACATTTAAACTTGGTCACCTGGAAAGTGAAAGTGTGGTCTCAAGTCCTTTTCAAACTTAATAGGAAAAATTCAATCAAAGTCATACTTCTACATTGCAGACAAATGATTGTAATGCTACTATTCAATAATATGCTATTATTTTGTACTTTGGTCTAGCAAGAATTTACAACTTGAAATATAATGCGTCAAGAGAAGTTTAAAAACCTGAGCCACAAGAGGAGGCATCTCAAGTATGTTCTTTGCACCAGGAATGTCATAAACCAGTTTCCCAAGAGTATCAGGATCTGGCTTTGTTATGTCCCCAATATCTTCGAGTGAACAATTTGCTTCAGCCTCAACAAACACAGCCCCTTCCCCGGTACAATTTATGATAAGCTTCCCCTCCGAGCTTACAGTAAGCCGCCCGGCAAGAGGATAATAGTGAAGAAGAACCTTTTCTAAAGCATTCTTGATCACTTCTGCTGCCTTTTCATTTCCTTTCTCTTCAGACTTGAAGCAATAAATAGTACGGACGATAACAGCAATGTTCTGATCAAGGTTTGAAAGGAAGTAGAGACCCTTCTCTGTTTCCTCTGCAGGTTTAACCAAAGTTGGCTCACCATGCTTCACATTAATCTGAAACACATTGCCATTAGAGTTCTTCATCATAACAGACTCTTCAATCTCCAACACCTGAAACACAAATTCAAACAAAGTTACAAGATCATATATCCCAAAGAAATAAAATCAGCATGCATATAGGAGAATATATAAATGAATAATATTCAATGATGTGTAAGGTGCATCTGTTGAGTGTAAATGCTGAATTTATTATTGATTGTGAAACACAAACCATGTGAACAATCTGCAGGAAAGACAGGAGAGTTTTGAATGTAACTTAAGAGAGTGCTCAGAGCTCAATGCAAGAAATTCTTAAATTGATAATCAAACTCAAGATGGTTGCATTCAAAACTGATGTTGAGGTACAACAATATTTGTAATGGTCTCTGATAACTGGGCAATTGAGACAGAAGATATATATGGAAAGTCTGTGGACCCGTTCCACATATTTCTTTTGCTTCTTTAGGTAAATGAAATATGTATGTGAGAGACATGTGTTTGTGTCTGATTGGAGTGTTTCATGCCAGATATGCTTTGGTAGTTGATATTCAATTGTAAAAACTAAAGTCAAAAATTATTTTTGTTTCAAATATTAGTGTCTTGGACAAGGTCTTGTATTAGTTTTTGTCCTAGTCAAATGGGTGGGATTAGGCCACTTAATGGGACCTAACATCACCAGTCTGTTTGGTAAGGTTGGTATCCCAATTTGCATTCTAGTTTGCTTGCTGATTCTCTTCTTTTTTATCTTTATCACTTTACTTGCATTCATACAAGGATTGGAGCTATAATTGCTTTTAGGACTAAATTTTTTTATAATTAACAAGGTTGAAATGTAAAAAAAAATTAATTTTAGGAGCTTGAAATCAGTGATAAATATTTATTTATCACTTTCATATTTTGACTTTAATAGCACCTCAAGATATTATTTGAAAGTTCTGAAAAAATAAATAAATAAATTTGTTACTGTTAGAGTCCTTCCAAAGGAGCTGGTTAGGTTTCATTTGTTTCGCAATCTAGATACGATTTTCTGTTATGATAATTATTGCCCATGACGCATTGCAAATTTGCAATATGGGCAATTGTTAACTACAGCAGGGAAAATTAAACCCAGAGAAAGGTGACATCATTTTTCCTTTTTGTATTGTTTTATATATATTTGTTTCCAAAAAGATAATGTTTCATTTTCTGATAAGCTTATTACTTTACTTTGTGGCATGATTTCTTGTTTTGTTTTGTTTTTCTTTTCTTCAACAGGAAAAGAAATAAGAATCATTGTTCTAGAAAGAGTAATCATTCTCAAGATTTAATTTCTTAAGAATGATTTTCCTCAACGAAAGTTGTTGTACAACTAATAGGTTTTAGAAATTCTTTTTCTAAGAATGAGAACCAATGTAATGTTGAAAGCTAATGAAAAAGTTATGCATAATAATATTGTTTTTTTAACACAAATTCGCTTTAGTAAGATGGAATAAATGTATATTTTTTTATTTGTGAAGTGGTTCGTCTTTGTTTCAAAGCAAATGATTTTGCATTTTTTTTTCTTAAAGAGAAGTACTAATAGATCTTTTTAATTTAACTTAAATATTTAAATTCTTTTTTGTTTTTAAAAATATTTTAAAGACCCGTCCATCAATTTTCTCTATTACTTTTGACAAAAAAAATAGTAAAATGATATTTAACACCAGTGATATTTGACAGAAAAAAGCAATTAAAAAGAAATATTAAATAATAAATAATCTCTTAACATTCTTCTTCTTTTATTTTTCTTCATCCATTTCTTTTTCTTCATCCATTTTCTTCTTCTTTGATTTTCTTCTTCTATTTTCTTTTTCTTCTTCCATTTCTTGTTCTTCTTCCAGAGATTTTGTAGGCTTGGTTCCATAATCTCAACAATTTGATGACTTTTTTTAACAAAAGAAATGTGATAGTGATGATTGAGATCCACAGAAGGCATAGTCTCTAAAAAAACTTTTGGGAACTCACTTTTTTTTACTCCACTCACATTTTCATCTAACCACAATCTACACGAATCAGAGAAATATTTTTGCTTTCCACCAGCTTAGCCTCTTAGAATAAAGTTCTGATTTTTTTTTTAGGTTAAAATATTTGGGTTTGTTGAATGAACAAAGAAAGATTTTTGCTTTTTCTTTGGGGGTTTTTTAAATTTATGTATGTGATTTTGTTGTTTTATGATGATGTGGCTTTCTCAGATTCATGGTTTTGGCAGTATCGATTCGAAGAGCATGTAAGTCGAGAACTTAAGCAGAATTTTATGGTTGTTGTCATCTCAATTTTCAATCTCATTTTCCGACTTTTTTTAGCAAAAGAAATATGAAAATGGCCACCATGGCTATTTCTTTATTATTTATTTTTTTTTTATGTGCAAGAAGACAAAAAAAAAAGAGAAAGAAGAATTTTTTTTTAAGAAATTGAATAAATGTGAGGCAAGCACTATTATAAGGGTAAAATTGTAACTTTTATCAAATTGGATAACATTTTGTCAAACCTAACAAAGAAATTGATAGATGAGAGTCTTTAAGGTATTTTAAAAATAATGAAGCGTTTAAAGTACTTAAGTCAAACTAAAGGGGTCCATTAGTATTTCTCTTTTTTTATATTATATATATATATATATATATATTATTGTTTAGGTCTAATTTTTGGCGTAAAGGGCCGAGCTGTACTATTGTGAGGAAAATATTAGGAAAGTCTGAGTTTATTGGATTTTTCATCTCTAAGGGTCAAGTTGGAGCTCCATTTTGACAATACATAATCTATGTCTGAGAGGAGAGTAGGTTGAACACCAAGTGAGAGCTGATCGACCTGAGGGAACCTGAAGAACACAAGAAACATGAGGTCGAGGTCAATGGCTGACATCAGCAGAGTGGCTAGCGACGACCTTTTGACGCTTAAGTCAAGTGGCTACTGTATGGTAAACATTTTTTAGGGTTTATTTTTCTTAAAAAGAATGAAAAGAGTTTTCTCTTACTAGAGAGTTGTTCAAAATTCGAACCCCCCAGTCCCTTTCCAATTTTGGAGATAAAACTTAAGCTTAGATGATACCATTCCAGAGATTTTCTTTCAAGGGCAGTACATGACAAATTACAATTAGAGAACTGTCCCTATCATAAGGAATATTTTAAAGAATTTTACTTAGAGGGGCAAGAAGGTCATTAGACCTTACCTGTTATTTAGAGTACTAAGAATATTGGTGATTGGTCATTTTTTGGAGCTGTTAGCTTGAGTTGGTGAAGCTTGAGAGCTTTGAGGGGTCGTCTGACTCTGTCCCCCTAAGCTCAACAGATCAAATGCTGATTTTTCTCAATAATCCCAAACAACTCTGTTTACCATGTCAACAGGAGACAAAGTTCTGGTGTTTACTAACATGGCGCTCGTTCATTGGGTGTTTGGAAATTCCCTCATTTGACCTTATCCATAGGTCTGATAGTCAAATGATGTAGTATCTAAGTACTCCTCTAGTAGGTTCTGTTAGTGACGTTGCGAAACCTGTGTTGTGCTGATGTGTAAGTCTTCTAGTGACCCTATATAATATGACAAGTGTTCAAGCCCTCGTAACATGTCCTCTGACACCATAAATGAGTGGTGACACATATCTTGACACGAGTCCATTAAATGGACTTCTTAAGCCAAGTTACAGAAGTACAAATACTTAAACCCGAGCTCAACCTTATTGAAGTAGTTCGTTTTGAGCCAAGCTACTCAAGTAAATGTCTGGGCCAAAGTGTTGGATTTGGCTCTTTCAAATTGGGCTGAATGTCACTAATTTTTGCCCCAATAAAAGTAAATAGATTTTAATTGTGGTTAATTATTATTCTTATTTTTAAAATTAACCAAGTATTTTTGATAATATTTCTATTTATAATTTGGTTTCAAATTTATCTAATAAATAAAAACAATAAAATTTAATCTAAATAGAATTCTTTTTATCTATTTCTAATATGTAAATATTAAAGATAAAGTTATGTATCAATATTAAATATGTATATAAAAGTATATGTATAATCTATATTATTATAGCATTCATACAAAAAATATATATCATGTATTATTATTATTATTATTATTATTATTATTATTATTCAATCATATTCAATTAGCAAAAACTATAATAAAAAAAATAATAATCCTATATTTATATAATTGGATACATATGTTTTATCACAATTAATGTGGCATCTAATATATCAATTATTAATTAGTGTTGTATAACTATTATATCAATAAAAATTAAAAAGTCAATAACTACTTAATAAGTGGTAATAATTGATTAATAACACATCAATTAGGATACAAAATATATAGAGATAAGGATAATTTTGTCCCTAGAATTTGGCCCATTACTCAAAATTGTCCCTCTTGTTTCAAATTATCTAATTTTGTCTCTCTCCATTAAGCCACTACCATTAGATCTGATAGAAAAGTTCATTTTACTGTAAAATAATATTTTTGCCCTTATTAGAAACTATTAGTCAATCATTGATCATTTGATTGTCTAGAGGTGGACAAATTTTGGTTTTGATTCAATTCGATCCCAAACTAAACCAAAATCAAATGGATTAATTTTATATAAATGAAACTGATCGGTTCAAGCATTTTAGTTTGGTTCAGTTTTCAATTTTTTTGAAAATTTTAATATATGTACTTTTTAGGTTTGAATCAAATCGATTTGGTTTTTAGTTCTACCGAATTGATGCTCACCCCTAACTGTCTATCATGTCCACGTGTCAACAATGATTGGTCATTGATAAAAAAGACACATAAGCAAAAAAAAATTATTTAATTTATATTACACATTAATTAATACTATAAATTTATTCTTCAAATTTTTTTAAAAAATGAAAAAATTCTTATTTTCTGTCATCATCTTCTTCTTCAATCCAAATTCTAGATTCACCACCTTCATTAAAAAGTAAACCATTTGTTTCTTCTTATAAAATCTCTTAAACTTGCCCCTAAAAAAATCACTTTCATTTATAGAACTCTTCTGGATTTAACAAAATCACTTTCATTTATAGAACTCTTCTGGATTTAACAAAATCACTTTCATCGATGATTCAAAAACTAATAAAATAAAATAAGAGTTAAGTCATTCAATCTCTTTTATCTTCCTTTCTCTCTTTCTAAATCCCCCTATATTTTATAGAGAGAAATTCATTCTTTTTTAGCACTTTTTTTATATTGATCCAAAATGATATGGTTCTCATTAATGTCTTTGAACTTAATATCTATTAGAGATCTCAATCATCCATTAATCATGAGTTATTGGCTTTTGATTGATTTGACTTTTTTTGAGCTTTGATTCCTTTTGATTAATTTTGGTTTTTTATTTCTTCTCCATGTAACCAATCAATTCACGATCCACAAATAGGTGATTTTTCTTTAATAATTCTTTTTTATGAATGCTTTTTGAGTGGTTTCTCCATTCATGATCTAGATCTATTTTTTATTTCACTCTTTTACTTTCATTTGTTCTATTATCAAGGCCAATCATGATCTATATTTATTTTAATTTTGATAAAAATTGAGAGAATCTAAATTTTCTAAAAATATAAAAGGATAAAGTGAGTGGTCAATTGGATATGAGGAGGGGGAGAATGAAATGGGTGACCGAAAGAGTAGATAGATTTTTTATTATTAATATTTTTTATTTTTTATTACTATAAATTTAATATAGATATTTAAAATAAATATTAAATAGTTAAATCTATTACATTGTACCACATGTTCTTTTATTTTTGTTTTTTATTAGTAACTAATAATTATTTGACATGTAGTCATGATAAAATATTTTGTGTGTCAATTTTTCTATTGAGTAACTCTTTTACTATTCTTTTATCAATTTATACGATAACTTCTTAACGAAGATAGATAACATTGGATAATTTAAAATAAAATGGACAAATTAAAGTAATTGGCCAATTTTAAAGACAAAATTATTATAATTATCCTAAATATATAACCTAATTTTGTAAGTCTAGCACTACTTAATAATAAAATTGATTAAATACATATAAATTATTTTTCTCACTCGAAACACTTTTGACAACATAATTTACTAAACATTTTTTTTTGCAATTAATTATTTTTTATCACAACAAACAATAATCATTTTTAAAAATACAACGTTATCAAACTAATCCTTAATTAAGGAGTCCTAAATTTTTTGAACTACAGGGAACTTGTAACACAGATTGTTGATGAATGATAGTGAAAGTACAAAAAGTACCAAGTCAATACCTATTTTCTTATAAGCTCTCTTTCTCGTATAGCATCAGTTAGTCTTTTTCACTTGTTTTTGTAGTGTTTTTTTTTAAAAAAAATGATTGAATCTATTGAAAGTGAAGTTATAAGGATATAATTTGTCGGGCTTCTGATCAAAAGATCAGAAAAATTATAGGACTAGATGATAATAAATTATTGATGCATGACTTAATCTCATCTACTCCTAACAGTGAGAGGGAGACTAATCCCTTAAAGAAAAGAAACCCTTCCAAAGAAGGAGAAATATAGCCCTAACAATAGAGAGCAAAAAAGAGCAACACTCACGTAGGAGGGGAAAAGCATACACTGTTCAAATTGATTGATAAATACAACGCAAGACAGTATACAAATACATCGCAATATATTATACACAAACAGGGACAAACCCGAGATCTAATGCCCAACATTTTGAAACAAGTGATCGAAATTTAGGCACCGCCAATAGATATAGCTCTTGGCGACGGTGGCCGTGGTCCCTTAGGGGAGGGGGCAACGGTTGGAACTTGGGGTCTGCTGTTGGGGACGGAGGGCGGCAGCATACAAAATGAGATGGTGGCCAGAATGGTCGGTGGATTCCGATGGGACAACTTTAGAAAATGGAAGGCAAATTCCAGTGGAAAGCACAAAAACTGGCCAAACTTGAGGGTACAGCGGCTTCCAATGAGAGAAGTCACCGAAGGCTGTCCGAACCGCCAGAACCGAAAGGGCTCCACTGCGGCGGGGTCACAAGGACGACCGACAGCGGGCCAGCAAGGGCAAGCGCGGGCCGTCGATGAATCGTCAGCACCGTAGTGCTCGATGAAGCAACTCCACCTCAGTGTTTGAAGTAGCCGAACCTACAAACGAGACTAGCGAGGCTGTCGAAAAATAATCAAAAAAATAAAAGAAAAATAAAAAAAATAAACTAAACTAAACTCAGCGCGAGAAAAGCTGGAGGTGGTTTTTTGGGGCTATCGGAGAGGGAGCCTAAAGACCCCCTCTCCAATAACGTCGAAGGGGCTCTTTTTCTTTTTTCTCTCTTTTCCTTAAGGTTTTTTCAAAAAGAGTTAAAATAGTATTTATTTATGTAATATTAAATATACAAATTTAGTGTATGAATTAATCCATACAAACTGACCTAAAATAGTATAATGGACAATTAAATGCAAAAAGTTAATGTCTAATATCACATCACCCACTTTTATTTATTAGATTAATTTTTTTTATATATTTACTTATCTAATTGTATTCTTTTCATAAACTCTCTTTTTAGTTTAGTTCTCATCTTCAGCAATTATGTTGATTAAACTTAGAGACCTGGTTAAATTAATATTTATGATTAAGCTTTGCTAAGATGGGGCTTATGACTTATGACTATTCATCTGCAAACAGAAGGGGAAAAAAATGCAACTTCTTTCTTAATTGTCATTGTCTACAACTATTTACTTTTTTTTTTTAAAGATTTAAATGAGAATGAAAAATTTTACTTATAAGATACTAATGTAAAGTTGTTGATTCAAAGTGCATTTTAGGTATAAGAAAAAGATGAGGCCAAATAAAAATTTTCTGAAGAGTTTAAACCCCAAAGCGATACATTTCATTAATGGCACGTTTGGTAATTTTAGCAAAGATTCACACGATTTTCCGCATGCTATGTGGATTGACTTTCTCCTCGTCTGATACGTCCTCAAGCCGAAGGCCTTTATCTTTGCTGCATTAGGTCTCTAAGACAGCTTTAAATTTCCTTCTTCGTGCACGAAACTGAATCATGAACAAAGTCAAAAAAGCTTTATAAAAAAAGCTTGGTTGTGGGTCTCAATTAACAAAATTCCAATTCTCCTTTATTCTTTTATAAGGATGGTAAAATTTTATATGGGAATAAGAATTCAACCCCACCTTTGAATGGGGATAGGATGGATGATTTTTTTTAAAATAAAATAAAATATAAAAAAAATTATTCTTCAAATTACTAATAGAGCGGAAATGGGATTAATAATCCATCATTGTCCTGTTTTTTATGAATAAAATAAATATAATTTTTAGTATATATTTATATATAAAATAATTTATTAATTTTTATTTCAAAATTAATATGTAACTAAGACATGCTTTAATAGTATATTTTTATTAATAAAAACAAATATATATAATAAAAACCCCATAAAAAAAAATTTTATTATAAACAACAAAAAGACTTTTGTTTTTAACTTAGGCAGCTATTGATTTTAATAAGAATATGAGATAATTAACAGAAAATCAATGATGATGGGTACTAGATTATTTAAATTCTTATTTTTTTCGTATTTTTTAATTTATTTGTTATTTATTTAACAAATTGTTTACTAATTACTATTTATATTATTGAAAGATATTGTTATATTAATCTATTTTGTAAGTTTGATACTTTATTTTTTCAATCATAATCGAGATAAAAATTTTATATGGTTAAATTTGTGAATACAAATTAATATTTAATGTTAATAAATAGATAACAAGAAAATGGGGTAGGAATGGGAAAAACCTTCTTCGCATGGGAATTTTTCATCCTTGCCTGTTAAATGTTTTAGGGAATAAAGTGAGGTACAAGAAAAGCCTCCCTATCCCTGCCCCGCCGCATTGCCATCCTTATTCTTTTCAAGTAGAGAAAGAAATAGTGGTAGTTTAGAGAGAGAAATAATGTGTAGCAAGAGATTGAGAAAGTACATGTTTCTGTAATTATATTTATTGTATTATTTTAAGATATAGTGCAATACAAAGCATGTTGTTTAGTTTAAGGAGGTTCATGAGAACCGAATCATTATAAATCTATAGTGTTTTATTTTTTATTTTTTTATTGTTTGTTGATATTCATTCTTGGTTTTGAGTATTGAATTGGAGCACGAATTTCTAACAATGACATCAAAGAGCAAATTTCTAATAGTGGTATCAGAATCAAGAGTTTGAAAGAGTAAAGGAAGACTCAATGGTAAATTACCAAGAATCTAAAAAATGGCGACCACCAAGTTTAAAGAGATTATAGTCTTTAGTAAAAGAAAAATGAAAGTCTTGTTGGTTTAGTGAAGGTTGGTAAAGCCTTACTAGAACCAAAAGAAGAAAAGACTTCAATAAGTGATAAAAAAAAAAGACAAAGATGGATGAATCTGTGTTAAGTACCATCATCTTACAGTTATCAAACCACGTACTATAAGAAATGAATGAAGAGATTACAACAAGGGTGCTTTGGGATACACTTGAAAGTCTGTTTATTTTTAAATCTTTATCGAGTAAAATTCTTTATAAAGAAAGGTTATTTTACTTTCAAATGGATCTCTTTAAAGATTTAAAAAAGAATCTAGATGAATTCAAGGTGCTTTGGGGTAAACTTGAAAGTCTGTTTATTTTTAAATCTTTATCTAGTAAAATTCTTCATAAAGAAATGTTATTTTACTTTTAGATTGATCTCTTTAAAGATTTAGAAAAGAATCTAGATGAATTCAAAAGGCTCTGTCTAAACTTAGATTTACTAGTAAAGCAATTAGTGATAAAAATCATATTGTTATTCTCTTAAATTCATTGCCAAATTCTTACAAAAACGTAAAATTAATAATTAAATATGATAAAAAAAAATCTTACCCTTGAAGATTGTTTGATTGTGTTGAGACTAAGGAATAAGAAACAAAGCCTAAGAAGAAAGATTATAGAGAAATCCTTTTTGCTAGAGGAAGACTAGAAAAAAAAAAAGAGAGAGAGGGAGAGAGAATTAGAAGTATACAAGAAATTCCAAGTCTAAGTCAAAGATTGTAGAAGAAAGTGTTATTTCTATAAAAAAAAAGATGGGCACTTAAAAATAAATTGCCATAAAAATTTGAGAAATTAAAAAGAAAATAGTTCAAATCATGTAGATTTAGATGTAACATCTGATGGGTGTGACAGTTTAGAAGTTCTCACAGTTTCAATGAAAAAAATTTTAAAATTTGGATCCTAAATTCCAAATTTACTTATCATATGAGTCATAACAAGAACTGGTTTGATTCATATAAAAAATATGAAGGGAGTAAGGTACTAAAGAGGAATAATAATTCATGTAAGGTAATTAGGATAAGTGTAACTGCTATAAAGTTGCATGATGGAACAATAAGGATCCTAAAAAAATATGAGACATGCTTTTAAATTAAATAAAACCTTGGATCTTGAATTCTAAATTTACTTACCATATGAGTCATAACAAGGACTGGTTTGATTCATATAAAAAATATGAAGGGAGTAAGATACTAAAGGGAAATAATAATTCATGTAAGGTAATTAGGATAGGTGTAATTATTATAAAGTTGTATGATGGAACAATAAGGATCCTAAAAAAATATGAGACATGCTTCTGAATTAAATAAAACCTTGATATTTTTAGGGAGTTTAGATAAATCAGGATAAACGTATAAAATTAAAAATGGATAGTTGAGATTAAGCATAAGTTTTATGTTTATAGTGAAGGGTACTAAGCAAGCTAGTTTGTATATTTTACAAGGAAATACTATCATTAGATATATTATTGCTACTACTCATTCAGGGTATAAGGAGATTGAGTTATGGACACAAGAGATTAGGCCACGGAGGAAAACCAAGCTTAGTGCAGCTAGAAAAACAGGGTCTCATTAGGAATGAAAAACTAGTTAAGCTAGAATTCTGTGAATGTTGTACATTGAGAAAATAACGCAGTAGCACCAATAGTTACAAGGCAAATGGAGTTTTAGATTACATTGATACTAACTTGTGAGGGCCAAAAAATAAAGCAATATATAATGATAATAAGTATTTTTCATCATTGGTTGATGACTACTTAAGGAAGGATCATATGGAAGTAAATGAGTCAAGAAAAATTTAAAGTAAAGTAAAAAGATTTCACTTTGAGATGGAGTTATAACCCCAAACTCTTCATAGGATCCATAGCCTCAAATTGATTATGAACTAACATAGGATAAATAAATAGAGACTCAAAATAAAGGCTCAAGATAGAGATTAGAGACAGAGGCTTAAAACAAAGGTTCAAGATGTAGGTTCGAGATAAAGATCTATGTCATAGACTAGAAATAGAGGTTCAAGATAGAAGTCAGAGATAAAAGTCCAAGACAAAGGCTTGAGATAGAGACTCGAGACAGAGACTGATAGGTGATGTATGGCAGGGATTAGTTTAGAAACTTAAACTGGTCAGATCAATAGTAACAATATTTTCAAATAATCAATCAACTATTCACTCTATAAAAAAAAAATCAATATTCCATGATAGAGCCAAGTATGTGGATATAAAATACTACTATATCAAGGAATTAGTTTCTAGTAGAAAAGTAAAGTATGAGAAGGTAAACACTGAAGAGAACCTTGCTTATCTAGAAACAGAGGTATTATCCATAAACAAGTTTAAGGTGTGTTCAAATCTTATGCATATAGGTAAGCAGGGAGTAGAAGAAATAGATTCTAAGCTGAAAAAAAAATATTGCATTAATACAGAGATAAAAATGCATTGAATCAAATATGGATATGTAAAATTATTAATTCAAAGTACATTCTAAATAAAGAAGAGGGGCCGAATGAAAATTTTTAGAAAAGAGTTTAAAGCCCAAAATGGTGCACTTCATTAATGACACATTTGATAATTTTAGCAAAGATTCAAATTTGGCCACCAAGACTTCTTTTTTCTTCCTCGGGCAAGACTTATTTTCTCTTTGCAATTTTTCAACTTTCAAATGGATTTTCGTATAATATATGGACTGACTTTTTCCTCGTTTAATATGGAATCAATTCTCAAGCTATAGGCTTCTATCCATGTTGCATAGGTCTCTAAGAAATTTCAAATTCCCTTCATGCGTGAAATCAAATCATGAACAAAGTTAGAAAAGCTTGAAATAAGCTCTATAAAAGGAGTTTGGCTCTAGGTCTTAATTAACAAGAGCTCATTCTTCTTCAATCTCTTCAAATAAAAAGAGAGAAAAAATTTATTTTAAAAAGATAAATAATATATACCAAAAAAGTACACATTTTTGTAATTATATTCTTTATATTATTTTAAGATATACTATAATATTAAACAAATTGTTTAACTCAAGAATTAGACAAATTATTTAATTTAAAAAATAGACGTAAATTTATAAGATCTAAGCCACTATAAATTTATAGTGTTTTATTTTCGATTTTTTTATTCTTTGTTAATATTTATTCTTTGTTTTGAGTCTTAGACTACAGTATAAATTTTAAACAACTATCTTTATTTTTTATTTTTATTTAAACAAGCATATGCACAACCATCCTTGCAACACCCAAAACAACCCCACTGAGCTATGGCCAAGGGCTTTCACTCGTACGGTCACGAGTCAAACCAGCTACTGCATATTTCAGTAATTGCTAAAAAAAAGGAAGAGAAACGTAAGCCATTTCGAGTTTAGGAATTGGGTTGTTGATCTATCGATGATTTATTAAGGAATGGGAAGGCAGAGAAAGAAAGTGTCTAAAAACTGATTGCTACGCCTCAACGAATTGGGTGCAGGAAAACGCCTTTGTGTTACACCAAAATGCATCAGAAAGTGTTTACTTTATTCCCTTTTCTTATTCTTTCCCAAATCTTAACCAAAAACACAGCTCAGTCGGTGAGAGACTCTCACTCTCTTGTTGATTTAAGAAAACCTAAAAACAAGTTAAAAACTAATCCTTCCTTTTGTGTTTTTTTTTTTTCCTTCTCAAGGAAAAGAAAATGTCTAGTAACATTGAAAACTTGAGACCTTAAGATTTCTATTGACAAATTTTACGTTTTCCATTGCAAATTTTATGTTTTAAGTTACAGATATCTCCTAAAAGTACCAGTACTCTAGTATATAGCTGTCAAACTCATTTAAAAAAAGCCTAACTAGACTTGATTGCAATTTCTATTTGCTATGCTACATATTATGCTGTTGACATGACTATTATCATGTCTCACATGGATAGAAAATAGGTTGGTTGACAAAGCTCAATTCGTGAGAGCATGGTTTGCTGCACCCTAATATTCAAACAAGCTATTGGAAACTCAAGCTCATTCCATTTTCAAGAAACTTACCATCTTTTCTATCATCAGGGCTTGATGGGTTGTTACCAGAACTTAAATGTATCTCTTAGCCCAAAGGACATAAAGGGGAACTTAAGTCTAAAAAATGAACACGCAGTGACTTGCCAAATTAAATTAACAGTAAGAAATGATCATGGGATATGTCCTGCAAACAAGTATAACAGACACAGAAAAAGGGGCGGGGTCGGAAGAGGAGATTTATTCTTATTCTACTGGATTTTATTCAATCATAGTTTAATTTTTCTATGAGATTTAATCAAGCATAATTTATATTTTGATACCAATATTGCGATTTGTGGCACTTGAATTGCTGTAATTATTCGCAGGGATAATTGGTATTAAAATATATATTGAAAATTTTACGTAATTAGGAAAAAATAATTATGACGTGCATCGAGAAAGGTGCATTACGAGATAAATTTTTACTCGTTCAAATGCTTGGCTGGTCACTGGTCAGGGGACCTTTTCAACTCACCCCAGTTGCAAAAGAGCTTTTAGGGGTGGGAACTTTCCTTCCTGGAAATAGCTGCTCCCAAAAGAGCTTTAGAATCAAAGTAATAGAGTGGCCTTACTAGCTCTTTGATCAATGTACCAGTCCTTTAAATAAAAAAAATTAAAAAAAAAGCGTACTTGGCCGAAAATTTCATTATGAAATCTTACACTTGCAAGTCTACTCTAGACCAAAGAAAATCATCGCCACAAAGTAAATTTATTTCCACATAAATCACATGGAAATCCTGCACAAGCAGTAATAATCCAGCTGAGAGCCTTGTTTAATCTCAGCTGAAAAAGCATGTAATAAATTCACCCCAAGTTTAATGAATATAGTTTCACATCCCTCCTTACAGCTCTTGAAACGCATTTTGATCTATATTCATGTCTGCCCCATGCTTCTGCTCGTACATAATGCTATCAGAAGTGCTCAAAACAGCTAAGGGGTGGCAAATTGTCTCATAAAGTCAAGTCAGGCCACACTTGCTTAGACAAGTCCGTCCTCCATATAATCTTCTCTGCTAATCCAAAACTCAGGTGCATCCTGCATACATTAATGAACATACACTCTTCTTAGAGCAACCAAGGTTGGAAGAGAATACTAGAGAATTTTACACCATCATCACAACCAAACCTTGTAAGTTTCTGTGCATGCATACATGTGTGTTTGTGTGCGCACACGAGAGAGAGAGAGAGAGAGAGAGAGAGATGTACCTTCATAATCCCAGCTAGTACCGCTCCTCCAAGATACACCATATGCTTTCTTCTTAGTGGATCCTCAATTCACAATCTCAACTTCTGTCACAAGGTATAGAACATGAGAAAAAAATTTAATGAACAAGCTCTTTGACAAATTGCACCTTCCTACCACAGGATCGTCTAGTAATCTTCTATCTTTCTTTCTTTTCTTTTCCTTTTTTTTCTGTTATTTATTTATTTATTATATTTTTTTTGCCTCAGATAGCCATTTTCTCATTATCGTCTCCCAGTAGTTATAAATTTTTATGATCATATTTCATTTGATACCACTTACGTAGGTTCTTGAAAACCAAACTTCAAGAATTGAAAACTATAGCTACCAATTTTCCAAAACAACATAGCATTTTTTGAAAAACCAATGACCAAGAGTCAAGACTAAAATTAAAATCATCAGGAACTTAGAAAGCTATTAATTCTCAATATCAACCATGGTTAAAATAACCAACTTAGAAAGCCATTAATTCCCTCACAATCTGTCTATGCTGTTAGGTGACTTATAAATATATCAATATAAGCATTGGAAACAAGAAAAATCATTGAATTGGTATTGATACACTTTCTAACACAGAGGACTCTGATCTTACCTTTAAACCATCTTTATTACCCTTTAGAACCACTTCAAGGTATCGATCAAGGATTTCCTTCTCCAGGCTTAAAGAAAAATACTCACGTTATCAAAGTCTGCTGTATGAAATTCACAAACATGCTTAAAAATGTGCCCTCAAAAGATGGTAGCAATTTAGAGAACCCTTTTTGTTGACGTTAAACAAGGTTAAGAGTCTGAATATCCAAAATTCAAACAGGCTCCATATGCACATAACCATAATCTTATGATAGCAATGGACCCCTTCCTGTTATCTGAAATGGCAAATGCAAATTAATCACACCTATGCAATCAGGGATACAAAGAACCTTGCTTAAGAATAAAAATGTTATTCATCATCACATTCTTACAGAGTCCATTATCTTTTGAGTTCTCCAGTGCTGTTAAGCATGTTTGGCAGAGACATGAAGCAGTTGGTCCAGCAAAATACCAGCTGTGAATGCGTGGCATAATGCAAGTTAAGAATTTCAACCACGGCTCAGATAGTGAGGCAGAAAGGATATTCATCCAAGTTCTGACATGTGAATTCGAACATATGAACATAAAAATGCATGCTCAGTTTGTCAAATATAACAAAACTGATAAAAATAGTAAACTATAAATGAAGCAGACTTAATTATACTTCATTTGAGAAGAAAGAATGGTCAAGATTTCATGCAATGCAGAAAAGAGTTCAACAAAATACCGACTAGGTAGTCCTAGATACATGGTGCTCCCTCCGCTTAAAACTATATGCTGGTATAGTTGCAAAAATAAAATCAAATAACTAAGAGTTCATATGCACAAAAAAAAGAAACAGGAATACAGTAAGGTATGGACCACATCTATCTTGCCCGCCTGGAAAGCTGCTAAGTTAACTTGTCAATCTCATTTTATTTCCGTAATTAGCATCTGTATGTTGGTCATTTCAAAAATGAGCATAAAACACAATACAAACCATTTAACCAATCACATGAGTAGCTCGCATGTGTACCCAAATAATAACTCCACTGCAGTTACCAAATTATTTAAAACACTGAAGAAGGTGCCAGACAAGACATAGTAAATGGAAATGGAAAATGTAGAACTTTTGTAGAAAAATCATAACTGAAATTACTTCATATATTGACTTTAAAACAAAATGATAAACTACATGGGCACATGTATATGTCTAAAACCACCATCTATCACAAGGCAGTCACATGCAACTTGAATAGACAAGATAATGTAATGAAATTCTAACAATAAAAAAATTGAAATAAGGAATGCAAAACAACTGCCACATCTGAATATTTTTAATCAGTTAAAAAGAAATAAATTACGTAATGATACAGATCTTTAAGTAAACCAGTAGCACTATTTATAAACAAGGTGAAAATTTTACTTCCGTGTCAAACATATATCAGTTTATATTCATTAACTAAAGTAAAATGTAAATGGAAAGTACTGTATTTTAGTAACAATCACAATACCATCATACGGTTGTCAATATCCATTTCCTGAATGCAGCGAAAACCATATCGGCCATCCCATCACCTTCAACATCTATAAGTTCCTGAAAAGAGGAAGTACCTTTAAGTTTCACAATCTTCCACTGATCAATATGTTCTTGTAGTTGCATGGCCTCATGGCTATCTTGACAGTAGTATATAAAAACTCAAATGATAACAGGGGTGCTACTTTTATTAATGACAAGATGAATAACTACTCTTCAGGAAACTTTTAAAAGCCAGATACATTGAATCAGATTCTTCATTTACCACATAAATACCTGAGCAACCATTTTGGATCTAAATGGAAAGCATACAAAAACGTGGCAGAGCTATGTACCACCACCACCACCAACCACCCCCCAAAAATTTGAGGGATACAAATGGAAAATTTTCTATATACATTTAGCCCTCCCAATATATGTCTTTAGATCTTGTCTCCACAATTATTTTTCTTGCCCCCCAAACTTCAATGAATATTTCCTATACATAAAGAATTGATTTTGTACTTGCATAAACTAATGCTGTGAAATTATCTAAGGCGACAAAATTTTTCAATTAAACTACCAATATGTGCAAATGATTTAGTAACAGGCTCATGGCATCTTCAGTTGACCACAGTCAATATGTAGCGTATAGAAGTTTTAAAAAAAATAGAACACAACACTAAAGAAAAGTACAGGCTTACTGGTGTAAAAAGAGCCTCGGGGCCTGGAATCTTTCAGTTCCTACTTTAATGACCCTTCCATCTGGCAGCTGATTAAAATGATATAGGTTAATGCAATGTTAATAAAATAAAATAAAAAATTATCCAAGCTACATGGTAAGAAATGGAGAAACACAATGATGCTAGACCAACACATAAAATTACGTGATGCGGGTAAAACAAAAGCAAGTAAAGAATGAATAATGCTTCTATAGCCGTAATTGACATTCTAGTAAGGCCATCACAAGGAGTATAAAAGTTGATCTTTCATATTAAAATACCATTGAAGGTTCAAAAATACTAGGAGAATCAACTTACAGTATAATTGTTAACAAGGATAGTGGTCTCAAGTCCCAATTGATATTCCCTTCTATAATCATAACTGCAGGAAATAAATTTGACATTACATCATAATGCAACAAATTACACACGAATCACATAACAGAATAAACTTGATCACTCACCTTATAAAACAGAGCTTCTCTTTGATTTGCCTAACAGTCTCAAAGTCTGCAGTCCTATTCATTGCATACCTACAGGAAACAAATTTGGCCTTTAACAAACGAAAACACTCTAAATCATATTGAGCTTGCTAATGTGTTGACAAAGAATTGACCTCACCCTCTCCGTGAAAGTAAATCAACAAGATAGGATGTTATATGCCGACCAGCTACATTCATTCACTTAGTAAGATGAGGAAATGAGTAACCATCAACAACAGGAACCTGGGGAGACATGTTCAGTGATTATTACAAAGTGCCACAAGAACACTCTCTACATTGTCCAGTGATAAGACTCATTTCTCATGTTTACTTTTATTCTGTACCAGAATGGGAGATTTCATGCCCCACATAAGGTAATTCACAACATTTTAAGGGATACACCCTGCCACTCTATGGATTGGACAATATACTTTTCAAACAATCGAATTACAAATGCCATGTCATATTCGCAAAGGAATTCTCTAGTGGAAAAAAGGTGTGTATATGTGTGTATACATATGTTTATATATAACCTGCATAGACATAAATCCTAGAACTTGGTATATTCATTATTTTTGGCAAAGAGGAAAAAGAAAGAACAATTGAAACTGACATGAAATAATATGTCAAAATAATAATAATAGTAATAGTAGTAGTAGTAGTAGTAGTAAAATGTTAAATAAAACAGACTGAATTCACTCCATGATACAATAAAATTATTTCAATTCCAAGCCACATCCAAGGAAATGAAAAAATAAAGCAAGAATAGGTGAAATTAAGTCAAATTAGTTCTTTAGTAGTTTACCACATGGGTGACACCATCACCAGAGTCAATAACTAGTCCAGTAAGCAAACCTGCAACAATTCAAATTAATGCTAAAGCCAACAGTAAGGAGACAGTACAAAAAGAAAAGTGGTAAAAATATGGATTACTTTTCAAAACAAAATGTAGAAAGTCATTGTTAGGTAGTTTACCAGTCATGGTATAGTTCCCAAAGTCTTCAAAGGGTTAGTAGCTGAAACTCTGCATTTCACCTATTTAAATGAGTGTGCATGTGTATGGGCTTGTAAATGTGCCTGAATTTAATGAAAATTTAAATCTTCAGACATCTTCATAAGCACCTTGAGCATACAAAGTTAAAACAGCTTGAATATGAATGAAGACACCAGCAAAGTTGTATTTCTCAAACATGGTCTCAACCTGTAATTCCAAGTTGGGCCAATTAAGATGCTAATTTTGATGTGTAAATTTATTAGTCATCACAAAATTAAGTTAAAAAAATGGATCACAAACCATTTTTTCACGATTTTTAGAAGGATTAAGAGGTGGATCTGTGAGTAATATCTTACAGTCTGCTGGATCAATCTGTTGATTGACATGTAGCGGAGTTAGAAATCATCTACTGAATCTATACTAAAGATTGGTTTGGGGGGGGGGGGGGGGGGGGGGGGGGGTGGGGGGGGCGGCGCGGGGCAGTGTTGGTTAAGCATATAATTAACAGAAGCAACAAAGCGCTTACTTTTAATTCACTGTAAAACGCATGGTCCCAAACATGACCCATATCATCCCAGTTTTGCACTATTCCATTATTAACAGGATAATTTATGTCCAGTTGATGCTGCAAATCTAAAGCTGCAGCCCCCACAACCACAATAGTATCCTGAATGAAATTTTGAAAAACAGTAAGGGAAAAACAATTAAGTTCTAAGCTGCAAGCAGCAAACACAAAAACAACACGGCATGACTACAAGTTATAGAAGCAAAAACATTAGTGACAGGAAACAAAAATACACAAAATATACAAATTACTAAAACTAAGCAACCACTTGCAGGCATATGAATCTTCAAAAAGGAGGGATGCAATTTCACAACAGAAAAGTGTAATGTCACCTTGAGCTCTTGTTCCATGAGTGATTCTTCCTAACGTAACAATGGCTTTCCCACCACACAAGGGAATACAGAAGTAGGAAAATTCTCCCCCGCAAATCCGCACTTGACATACTGCAGTAGGTAATTAAACTCATCAACTAGTTCGTTATACTCTTCATAAGATAAAAACCGCATATGTTTATTTATGAATATAATTTTGCGTTACCCAAGAGTAAATTTACAGATTAATTGTTTGAATCATACAATGTTACTGATAGAAGCCAAGAATGTATAGAATTTTGAGAAGTCAAAATAGCAGATTCTAACATTTAAGTAGATCTACAATAGCAGCAATCACTGAGAATCAAACATGAAAAACTAGAATATATGATTGTAATAAATAATTAATGCTTTCACCGAAATCATTCGATGATTGATCAGATTAAATGAAAACGGATATGCGATCGAGAGGAAATGAGAATGGAAAGGAATATAAGAAGACGTACCCCTGTGCCATTGTCGCAAACGACGACGTTTTTATTGTCCATTACCAGGTGGTGGTGCGGTTGCTCAGTAGGAGTGAGTGGAAGTGTTGCTGTTGCTGAATGCTCCTTTCTTCTTCATCTAACCGCTTTTCTTGGACTGGAGGTGCGTCTAAATGCAGGAAAGTATCCGCATTAGTTACTACAGAGCCGTAGGCTTACAATTACCCGAACCGAAAAGATGAATTGAATCCAATCGAGCCAATCAATTCGATTCATTACTAAAATATAAAAATTAATTAACTAGTTTTTTATTTTTATTCATAAATAAATTAGATTCGATTTAGTTTTATTTTAAAAAATCAAACCGAATCGAATAAAAGTATATAAATAAATTTTCATACAAAATTTTTTATATTATTTATTTGGTAAATTTTAATGTAATAATTTCTTTAATTTGTTTAGTTTATAAACTTTAATTAATTTAATATTTAAAAATTAATAGTCACTTTATTTGTTTGAATGGACTTTAATTTTTTAATATTTTTATAACTTGTTTAGTTCATAAACTTTTAATTAATTTAGTATAAAATTGAATATATTTTTTTACTTTTTTTTTGTATAAATTTTATCTCTTACATATATTATTATAATTTTAAAAAAATATTTAAGAGATTAAACCAAACCAAAATAAATTAATTTGATATGATTTAGTTCTCATACATTATTCAGTATTATTCAATTCTAAAAATAAAAATATCAAATTTTTTTTATTCAGTTCAGTTCTAAGGAATACCGAACCAAATAATATCACGCCCACCCTTATATAGGCTACTCGTTTGGATGAACTTTTTAAATAGTACTTTTAGAAATATGATTTTTTTTTAAAATATTAATTGTTTGGTTATTAATTAAAAACTCTTTTGAAGTAATAGATCATTTGGTTATACATTATTAAAAGTATTTATCTATTATTAAACTACCAATGCGGATACTTAATAAAACTTATATTCAAATTCTAAATCATTTAATCTTTTTTGTACATAAATATTAATTTATCCTATATTTTCTCAAATTTAATCTCTTAAAACACAGGAATCAAGTAAAATTAGTATATAATAATTAACGAATCAAATAGATTATTATATTTAGTACAAAAAATAAAATAATACTTATAGATGACAAAAGATTTTGGTATTCTTATAAAAATATGATGGTTGTAAAGATATACATACATGATAACTTTTGAGAAAATATTAAAAATATATTAGTTTAATAAAATTTATTTTTATTAAGGGTATGCTACGAAAATAAAAAAATATTATTAGATATACGTGACATTACATAAATTTAAAAAAAAAAACCCTAAAAAGGCTATACTTCTAAAAGCCTGAAATTTTAATTGTAACCAAATATCACGCATTAGAATATGGTGTCACCTCTACAAGAGTTGCCAGTGAACGATCTAGATTATGGAGATGAAAGATGCACATTTACATGTTATTGCTAAACAATAGTGTTACAAAGGTAATTGTTATTCTTTTCATTCATTCGATGCTTCGTTGACTAAAATAACCTACCATCATGTAGTTAACAAATTTTTTAGTCTAATGGTGTCAATGATGAATTCATTTGTCACCAATCTTGATGCGAAAGGGTTGGCTAATGAAGTTTTTCTATTTGGAACCTTAGAATAATTACCTTCTTATCTTTAATAACTCATCAATTGCAGGAAAAGCATTGTCATCTTACAAGAAAAAAATACTTTGACACTTAAGTTAGTATTTAATAAAAAAAAAAGGATGCTAATGTGTGGGAGTATCTAAAGAAGAAGCGGGGGTGTGATGAATAAATTGTATATGAGCATAGAGTGTATAATATAAAGTATTAAATATTAGCATGGAGTGTAAAACGTATATATAGAATATGTGAATAATAAACTGAATTCATGATAAGTCAATGGTGTATACTTATTTATAGTGTGTAAATCCTAATCCATATTAGAGCATGCATGCATGGATCAAAATTCATATCAAAGAATAAATTAATTAAACATGAGTTAAATAGGAGCTATAATCCATTTCAAACAAGGGAGAAGGATTTAAGTAAAATTTCTCTACTTGTAATAAATCATTCTCTATGAAAAATAATAATTATTTAATTAACATATAAATAAAATTTGAATTCTAAGCTTGAGCTATGCGTGAGCTAGTTGGATCTATAAATAACAAGACCAATAAATGCTCTCTTAAAAGTAAAGGAGTGGAAGTGTTCTAGATGAACTCCTTTGCTTTTTAACCAGCAAGTGCCTTATGTATTATATTTCTCGCTTCTTTCTATTTGGAAGTTACTATCTTTAATAGTTAGGTTATTTTGAACGCTGGAGATGTTTCCAGATGGATGGGTATTGGAGCGTATCTAAGCTTCTAAATTTTTCTAGGATATTATCATTGTAGTCCTTCTGCTTTTATCTAATTACTTTGGAAGCAATATATTTACTTTTATTTGCAGTTTAATTCCTAAACAGTATCATGTAAAAGAATGCTTTCATGTACGTAATATAATAATCATGTAACCATGTAAGAGAATATGGTAATTCATGCTTTCTTACGTGCATATGAAAGGATACAAAAAAATTTGACTACGCATTACTTCCTTGTTAAAGACTTGTTACTTCCATTTTATTACTTCCTTATTTGTTGGATGTGTCCAAATGAGGAACCTTTTGATCTCTCAAGCGTAGCAGTATAGTTTCCTAGGAAGTTCTTTGTTGGATACTTCATGATTCCATAAATTAATTTTAAATCCTAATGCCTCCTATAAAAAAGTGTTATGCTTTCAATTGTGAAAGTATTTTGTAATTTCTTGCTTCCTGTGAAGACTTTTACTTCCATTTTTAAGAAAGTTGATATAATGCTTTCTTTTATTAAGAAAAGTCTTTTGATATACTTACTTCAAAGGTAAAGGCATTGGGCTCTTTTAAAGAAGTCTTTGATCTCGTGCTTCCAAAAGAAAGTGGCTTGCTAGGTACTCAACTCTTCTAAGGAAGTATTTTAAAGTTTGCAAAAAAATTGCACACTTTTCCATACTTTTTTATGAAACACAATTTTTTTTAACCATCATATCCTTAAAGTAAGGAAGCTGTATATACTTGTCCTAAGACATAACATAAATCGACTAAAAAAGTGTACTATATATTTTAAATTGTTATGTAATAACTTTTACTTAGTAACAATTTTAAACATCTGCTTATGCTTCTAGAGAATGGTGGCTTTTTAATACTCAACCCTTATAAGGACAGCTTTATATGGATGCTTCCTATGAAGAAAATATTATTTGTAAGATAAGCTCGTGAAAGGAAAAAAGTCAACTAAAGTGATTAGACAATATAATTGACTAGATAATGTAACTAATACTTTCTTGGTTTCGTCAAGAATTGGCCTTTCAATGACATGAAAGTATGTGGCTCTTTTGGATGTTGTTGTCTTTAAGTGAAATTTTTCTAACTCTCGTAGATCTTTCTTTTGTAAAGGATCTTATCTCAATAAATTTGGAGAGTCATTTCCCCTCTTCATATGTGAAAGGATAGCTTATTCAGGCTCAGATTAGGGATAGAGTTTAAGAATAAGGTATCATCATCACCGTTCACCTCATAGGCTATCATTGAGAGCTTTGTTGTTACGCTTATGGTACTAGATGATTTTTCAGGCGAGTCATCTTTGTATTTTAGGACGGTTTGTTCACTTTGATGCTTATATCTATAGAGTTCATAGCTTGAATCTAGATGTTTGATTGATTTGCGCACTTTTAAGGCTAAGGCATATGCCTCTTTTAAAGACGTCTTGCTGGTAGTACTTCCCAAGTGAAAGCGTGAAGCCCCCTAAGAAAAATCTTTCTAGTAGTGCTTTTTTGGTATAAATACTAAATTATTTCAGAGAAGTCTTTCTAATATGAATGCTTCTTAGTAGAGGTGTTGTATTTTTCCCCCAAAAAAAATCTTTCTATACTTTCAAATGTGGCTTACAGTACACGATCCTTTAAAAAAAAGTACTTGGTGCTTTTAAAAAATGAGGCCTAGGGCACAAACCTTTTTTGAAAAGTCTTTTTTGTGTTTCAAATTGTGGTCTAGGACACACAACTCTTAGAAGGAAGTATCTATGCTTCTGAGAAAGATAACTTATAGTACATGACCTTTCTATGAAGTTTTTTTATACTTTCAATGGTGACTTAGGGCACATGACCCTTAAAAGGAAGTACATGTGCTTCTAGGAAAAGTGGCCTAGGGCACACAACTTTTTTTGAAAAATATTTCTATATTTTCAATGTTGGCTTAGGCCATACAACTCTTGGAATAAAGTATTTGGTACTTCTAGAATATGTAGCTTATGGCACATGACCCTTAAAATGAAGTATCTGGTACTTTAGAAAAGGTGGCCTAAGGAACGGGACCTTTTCAAGGGAGTCTTTTTATGCTTTCAAGGGTGGCTTAAGGCATATAACCTTTTTGGCGAGTCTTTTTGTGCATTCAAAGGTGCCCTAAAGCACACAATCCTTAAAAGAAAGTATCTGGTTCTTCCAAGAAAGTTTACCTAAGGTATATGACCTTTTCAAAAAGTCTTTCTATGCTTCTAAGAGTGGCCTAAGATATATTACCCTTGAAAGAAAGCATATGGTGTTTTCGAGAAAGGTGACTTAGAGCATATAGCATTTCTAGAAAGTCTTATATGCTTTTAAAGGTGACCTAGAGCACATAACCCTTCAAAAGAAGTATTTGGTGCTTTTTGACGAGGTAGCCTAGGGTATATAACCTTCTAGAAAGTATTTTAGTGCTTCCAATGATGGTCTTGGTCACACAATCCTTGGAAGAAAGTATTTGGTGTGTAGTTAGAAAAGTGGCCAGCATACAACCTTTCTAAAAAGTCTTTACGTGCTTTCAAGGATGACCTAGGCATACAACCCTTGGAAAGAAGTATCTGGTGCTTCCATGAAATGTGGCCTAAGGCACACAACTTTTTCAAGAAGTTTTTTTATAGTTCTAAAAGTGGCCTAAGGCACACGATTCTTGAAATGAAGTATTTGGTACTTTTAAGAAATGTGGTTAAGGGCCCACAACCTTTTAGGAAGTCTTTCTTACAAGGGTGGCTTAAAATACACGACCCTTGAAAGAAAGTATTTAGTGTTTCAGAAAAAGATGGCCTAGGACACATGACCTTTTAGAAAAGTCTTTATGTACTTCTAAGGGTTGCCTAAGACAAACAATCATTGGAAAGAAATAACTAATGCTTCTAGGAAAGGTATCCTAAGGAACACAAACTTTTCAAAATGTCTTTATGTACCTCCAAGTGTGGCCTAGGGCACACGATTCTTGAAAGGAAGTATTTGGTGTTTTAAAAAAATGTGTCATAGGGACATAACTTGTTTAGGAGGTTTATATGTGCTTCTAAGAGTGGTTTAAGACACATGACCCTTGAAAGAAGGATTTGGTGCTTCTAAGAAAGTGGCCTAGGGCATAAGACCTTTTTGAGAAATCATTTTGTGCTTTTAAGGGTAGCTTAAGGCACATGACCTTTTAGGATGTCTTTCTTTCAAGGGTGGCCTAGGGCACACAATCCTTAGAAAGAAGTATCTGGTGTTTTCAAGAAAAGTGGCCTACGGTATACGACCTTTTTATGAATTCTTTATATACTTCTAAGGGTGACCTAAAGCATATAACCTTTTTAAGAAGTCATTTTGTGCTTCCAATGGTGGCCTAGGACACATGATCCTTGAAATGAAGTTTTTGGTATTTTCGAGAAAAGTGGCATAGGATATACAACCTTTTTTAAAATTCTTAATGTGCTTTAAATAGTGGCTCAAGGCACACGACCCTTAGAATGAAGTATTTGGTGCTTCCAAAAAAGGTAGCCTATGGCACATGACTTTTTTAATAAGTCTTTTTGTGCTTCTAAAAGTGGCATTGGGCACACAATCTTTGGAAGAAAGTATCTGGTCTTTTCGAAAAAGGTAGCATAAAGCACATGACCTTTATAGGGAAGTTTTTTTGTGCTTATAATAGTGACCTAAGACGCACGATCATTATAAAGAAATATCTGGTACTTTTGAAAAAGGTGGTTAATAGCATACAATATTTTGGGAAGCTATTTGTAGACAAAGTTGATTCAAAAGTGTCTTTCATTCTAAGGCATAACTTATATCTGTGCACTTCATGTTCGCCTAGAGTTTGCTCCCAGAAATATAGCTATCCCTACCCCCTCATGTCAATTCTACGAGCCTCTTATCCATTTGCATTCTTATTCGATCACGGCGAGGGGTAAGTCAAAATAGAAAAACTTACAACTCATATTGGGTTTAGGGATAATCAAGCTCGAACTGATGACTTCTACCATGTCAAGGTGACACTCTACCGCTGAGTTATATCTCTTCCCTACCCTACTAAGAAATATGGCTGACTAATCCTAAGTCAAAGAGGCGAGACACTCAAAGCTACTATTCTGGATCCTTGGAATGAAGTATTTTTGTGCTTGCAAGGATGGCTTATGGTACACAACTCTTAGAAAGAATTATTTGGTATTTTTGAAAAATATGGCCTAGGGCATACTATATTTTCAAGAAGTCTTTATGTGCTTTCAAAGATGGCCTAGGGTACAAAATTCTTGAAACGAAGTCTAGTAGTTCTAGAAAAGATAGCCTAGGGTATACGACCCTTAGAAGGAAGTATTATATTACTCTAAGAAATGTGACCGATGGGTACACGACCCTTCAAGAAAGTCATTCATGTTTGGAATAATTAAATTGAAAAATATGTTAGTACTGAAATAGCTGTTGAAATATGAGAATGTTTAAACATAGAACCTGTTTGATTTGAACGTGTTCTATGATTTGAGGATGGTTCCTCTTTTATAATAGTAGTAGATATTTTCAAGTTGCAAGAGTGTATGTGCTCGTTCTTAGCATTAAAGGTCCATAAAAGGCCCATCTTCTAGTGTTCTATAGAGTAATGAGTGCAAAGCAAATGTCCTATTTTCCCTCAGCTGGCAGAGTTTCTTTCTCTAAGGTAGGCGACAGGTTCTTTCTTTTCAGCCACTAGTCAATGCTTTTATACTGATTGTAAAACATTGTCATGTCTACTACCAAATTCTTTATCACAAACATGCATGGCAACAACGTGATCATCGTCTCATTTCCCCTGTATGGGATATTCGTCAAGCACATCAGATCGTTGCAGTCATCAATGTTTATCTATTAGGAGTCGTATATTCACTCATGGCAAGAGCGGCCAAAGGTGAGCGTAGGATCGATCTCGTTCTTAATTTTGGTCAGCGTGTCCAGAACTATGGGCATGTATTCTTTGAGATCAATTTTGTATTCTTGGAGCTTAGGTTTCCATGCGTTGTTAAGGTTTTAATGGTAGATTTGAAACTTCTTCATTTTCATGCTCCTGCTTGCCTTCAACTCTGTAGGAATCGATGTCCATTTTACTTTAGTGCATATGCATTCTCTTTCTCCTGATCCCCACAAAACTTCCCATGCTCCCGAAGCAGAGAAACACCGTTGATGCTTCCGATTGATTATCAAGCTATGTCACGATTTTAGATTTCTGCACTATCTTATCTGGCCTGAGGTTGTCATGGTCACTCTAACTCGTTATCCGAGTCTTTCAACTCAATGGTAAGTCAATTTTGCTCGTCGTGAAGAGCTTGCAAGCGGAGTTGAGAAGTGACTTCGATGATGATGATGGTCTCCCGACCTTCTTCAAATCTTCATATAATATATTTGTAGAAAGTGTCTTTCAATTTGACTCTATAACTTGACTTTCTCTCTTTCTTTTTTTTTTTATGTTGGCATACAACCCATGCATAATCTGGGGTGTCACAAATTCTTGATTTCTTAATTTTAGTTTTCTCGATTTTATTTTTTTTCTTTTTTTTTAAATAGTTTGTTGGACATATTGGATTTTTATTTAGATGTTCTTTACAGATGGGCATCACTGAAGTTTTTCGATTTGAAACCTTAAAATAATTATCTTGTTACTCTTGATAACTTCTCAATTTTGCAAGAAAAGTATTATCCCTTACAAGAAAAAAATACTCTAGTCAATATTTGATCTTATCCCTATAAGATACCTAGGAAATGTTGAGCGGAATATTTTTAATCATTAATTAATAACGCTTTAGATCATGGGTAAAACTTTTATACATTTTTAATCTAAAAGCGCTTTGCCACTGCTTTACATTGTCCCTTTAATCTTTCAAACGAGATAATGATAGTTTAAACTTTTTTAAACTGTACAGTAGAAAGTAGACCCTATTGGCATTTTACTCTAAAGCGCACACTTTAGCGATCTTGACCTTTGTAAACCTAAAAGTTAGACAACTCTTGTTAATTGCATCTCATGCAACTCTTATCATTGATCCTAAATATATATTATCCGCACACTTTAGCAATCTAGGGTAAGTGTATTCCAGAATATTTATCGATTATAAAATATATGCTACCGATACTATCCGTACACTTTAGCAATATAAGGTAATACTTTTGTATAAATTTACCCCATCTCATGTTTAACCGGCATAATCTAAATCACGTGAACTAAATTCCTCACACTTTAGTAATATTAGAAAATACCAAAGTGACTTGTTTAATACTGCATTGACAAGACGGATCACCATGTAACATTATCTCATAATGAAACACTTTCAATTTCATTAAGAGAGATTTTTGTACTTTTGTTCCCATCTCATAAGGACGTGATTCTATATCACACATTTATTTTGTGCAAGCACAACTAACTCTTACCAGTAAGGTTCCCATTATAATTTTTAGCACAAACAATGGACCATAATTTATAATACAATTATAAATTACATAAAATAAATAATAAATATTTTCAAACAATTTAAAAAAATAAACAATCAAAGTAATTTAGTGTAATTACAACATTTCTTAGATTTTGGTACTGTGATACTGAAGGTCTAGCCTCCGATGTCGAAGTTCCAATCTTTATAGTGCTTTAGTGCTAGGATCTCACCCTAGCGCTGCAGTGCTGAGCTTCCGACATTGTGGCATTGAAGATTCTGTGTCTTATGCTGTGGTGTCACACTGCGAAGACTGCGGCGCTAAGGTCTAGGAACCCCAGTGCTGCGGCGTTGGCCTACAAGCACTGTGGCACTATATGATAAGCATTGTGGTGCTAGGTCTTGGATACCCAGCACCGCAGTGCTCTTCACCAGCATTGTAGTGTGGAGCCTAGACAGCCCCAGCACCACGATGCAGAGCGATACTGCCGCAGCGTCTGTATAGCTGCGTCAGGATTATGCATTTTTTCAATATTTGAATATCATAATCAGCAGTGCCGGGGACATTCTAATTACGCTACGGATGCTCCAATTAAGTACATAAACAGTACACAAGTATACACTTTGATACCAATTTGAAAGTGCGTTATGCATAGGGTAAGCGTGTAAAGTTCCCATTATAATTTCCAACACAAACAAATGGACCATAATTTATAATACAATTATTATAACAATTATAAATTATATAAAATAAACAATAAATATTTTTAAACAATTTTAAAAAAAAGTAATCAGAGTAATTTAGTGTAATTACAACATTTTTTAGATTTTCGGTACTGTGATACTGAAGGCCTAGCCTCCAATGTCGAAGTTCCAATCTTTACAGTGCTTTGGTGCTAGGGTCTCACCCTGGCGCTGCAGTACTGAGCTTCCGACATTGTGGCGTTGAAGATTATGTGTCTCATGCTGCGGTGTCACACTGCAAAGGCTGCGGCGCTAGGGTATAGGAACTCTAGTGTTGCAGCGTTGGCCTACAAGCACTGCGGCACTATATGGTGAGCACTGTGGTGCTAAGGCTTGGGAACCCAACATCGCAGTGCTCTTCATCAACATTGTGGTATGGAGCCTGGACAGCTCCAGCACCACGACGCAGTGCGATACTACCACGGCGTTTGCGTAGCTGCGACAGGGTTACGCATTTTTTCAATATTTGAATCTCATAATCGGTAATGTCAGGACATTCTAATTATGCTACGGGTGCTCCAATTAAGTACATAAACAGTACACAAGCATGTGTTTTGATACCAATTTAAAAGTGCGTTATGCATAGGGTGAGCGTGTACATTTTAATTTTTAATTACACATCACACATACATAATTAAGTGTAATATAATATAAACAAATATCTCATTACGCTAATAAAATTTTAGAGAACTCACTCTTAAAGCGTGTTTTGTACAGTTCTAATTTAGAACATAGGGACATAATAAGATCCTTCAAGTTAAAATGATAGCTTTTTATTTCGCCAAAATATTTAACTTAAAATAACTCTTTTTTTTTATTCTATCGAGACTTAACTATTTTTTTTTATAAGTTATACCCTTACCATTCTTCATCTCTCCAACAAATGAAAAAAAGCTTCAATATATAGATTTTGATTACCACTACTATGTCCAATAAAAAAACAATTAATGGCATTTGAAAAAGAGGTGGCCGAATTTGCTATCACTTTTATGGCCAAAATATTAACTATTACATGCTTTAAAAAATTAGCAAAAGAGATTGGTGGCAGAGTATTTAATGCAATGAATATATGTATTGCCACCTCTTAGCTTTATTATAAATATATGTAATGAATTTATTAGCCAAATGAATGAAGCAAAAGTAGCCAAAATCTTTCATAAAAAATTTATTTAATTTCAATTTGAAATCAATCACACAACTTTTTACTTAACAAAAATATTTGGCCGAATTCAAAATTTAATTGGTGGCATGATATTGCCATTTTAATTATGAATTAATAAATTAAATATAAGCTGTTAGCAATATTTCATTTGTTTCATTTTAATTTATATATATATATATATAATTTTGTAACATTTACAAATTATATACTAAATCAATGAAACTTTTTCACGTTTATGCCCTAACAAATTAATGGTATGAAATGTGATATACAATAAAAATATTAAAGTGGTAAGTTTCACTTGTCGAGATCTCGGCTTAACACTTAAAACCTATAATCTTTCCAAGAGACTCTGAAATAATTCTAATTTTTTTAGAACTTTCCAGATTGAACTATTCAATTCAGTGCGTTACCCCAGTGCACAATTAGTACACTTTATATTGTGAGACTCCTTAGGTTCACACTCATTTTGTCTTCCGCAAGTTTATAACGATGTCACACACACACATTATAGAAATAACAAAACAATGTGTTGAATCATACATACAAGTTGAGGTTAATATATATTCGTATAATTCTTCCGTCATTTATATTTTAGAAGAGCGAAGACATAGATCATCGCCGTCAATTCTCCATATGCTCAACTCTATAAGTTATCTCCAGATTTGTATTCCCATAAACAATATCTACAAATACTTTTGTGATATTATTTCTTACACGAGAAATATTTTTTTTCAGGAGAATTACTTATGGCCATAAGCCTTTTAGGAACACAATCTTAGAGCATTTGCATTTAGTACTCACCCATATGAGTTGACGGATCCCATATCTACACACACCGAACTCCATAAGCATCGGACCATACCTAGCGACACCTAGCAGTCAGACCATGAAAGGTTTCTGACATGTGTAGAACCTAAGTATAATGGATCACTCATAAGACCACCATGGTGCTCAGGTCAAGAGATACGAATACTACTCAACTCGAAAGGATCCTCATTAATGGCTTTATAAGATGTCTATTAGAGATCTTAATTGAACTTGTTCAATACTCAATCCTCATTGAATACCCGTATGTCTATACGAGCTTACACTAAACTCATGGTTTGCTAAAACTAATCATCTAGACCATCCAGATATAAACATACACCAATCTATATTATATAAAGTTTCCACTAACAGACTCGCATCTGTGAAAATAGATCAAGAACATAACATTTGAAAATATACTTGCATAATGACATTTTTTAGCACTATCTGTAAACCTTTACAGCTAGTCATTGCTAGTATATCTTCATGTTTTTGTCCCATTTCAGACAAGACTCCAACTCTTTAGATTTCGCTAACTCTTATAACCTACTAACTCTTAACAGTGTTAATTCTTAATAATTATAACTTTCAACGTAGCTAATTCTTAGTACTGGTCTAAACTCCTTTGAACCAAATCTGAACTCCTTCAGATCATACAATGTATGAAATATTACAAGCATCTTACCATATATTATTAATATTAATGATTTTTTTCCGAAATACTTATTGTATAAATATTAAAAAATTAATATTCAAACAATATTGAAATAGCACGTGAGCACAATTTTTAACAATTACATATACATAATGTTTTTTATAAGTTTTTTTAGTCACATAATTGACATTATGTTAACATTTACTTGTTCTTATATTTATTAATTGTATGCCATGTAATTGACATTAGAAGGCTTGTAATCATGTCTACAACCAATTTGTCCATGATTCATTTGCCATTACATGAGACCCAATATTATTGCCTTATAGATTATAACTAAAAGAAGAATTACTCAATTACGTGTGACCCAATGTTATTGTCTTATGAATTAGAACTGAAAAAAGAATTATTTAATAGCAAATTATGGTTAAGGTTAATAATATTATTTTTATTACTCATTATTAATTTCATGTAACTTTGTATGATTCTTTTTGTAGATTTATATTTTGATTAAATATAAAGGCGAATATAAGATTGCAATAGAGGTTAATTTGTTGCATCGAAGATTAGTATTTATGATTCTAGCATTAACAAATATGCTAATGGCATACTAAAGGCTCATGTTGCCCTTATATGTATGTTGATGCCACATTATCTCTAGTCATGCAGATTTTATAATCTCAGGAGAGATATTATTTTGGATCTATCGTCGTTTTATATCATTTGGTTTAAAAGAATACGTGCCTCAACAGAGGGTCCAGAGTAATGATTATGGAGTATTTGTTTATAAGTTTATGAAGTATCTAATGTTGGGTCCTTCATTTGATTTCAAATTTAAAAGTAGCATTTTTTTTATAGACAAAAGATAGCTATAGAACTGTGGACCCAAGTCTTGAAATAATGTGAGAACATTTTTTATGCTTGTTTTATTATTTTGTAAAACAATTTGGTGGATGATTTGAATTCTTTTTATTTTGTATAATAATTTTGAAATTGTTGTTAATGACATATGGCAAGTGTACGATAATAATACTAGTATCAATGACATTAAATTTAAATTTAAATTCAAATTCTGCAAAGATAAGTAGTAAGTAGATAAAACAGAATAAATATGTAATTAGATGTTAGGATACAACAAGAAGTAACATCATTTACTGTGTAAAGCAATTGGATTCTAACAAGTATGGCTATAATGTCCATGTTATTTGTAATGACTACACATATTCTTCTCCAACTCCTTCCTCTACGATGGAATCTACTTCCTATTATGCTGCCTTGCTTGTTAATGTACTATAGGAAGTTGAATGTTTATATTTCTCCACTCGTCTGGATCTATCCAATTTGAAAAATGACTATTAGGATTAACTGATTCAGTAAATGTTTGAAATAAGCATCAAATGTATAATAAGGTGAACAAAGACCTTAATACTGTAATTTGGTCTATCTGCATACTGTAATAGCACATACATAAGGTAGTTATTGAAAGTGAAACTTCTAACAATTGCATATCTTTGAAATTATATCCACTATTCTATTTCTACATCTATCATTCACTACAAATTATGAATTATCAACTGAGTGAATTGTCATTCTTATAGATTTATCATTATGCTTCTAAACCTTGTGATTTGTCAAAGTCATTAGAAATAATGCCATATTTTTTTGTTGCCTCTTGTTTATGAAAAAAAAATTAATGTTGCATTAACTCTTATATTCACTCAACTAAAATGGTCATAAGAAGGGATTGTGCATCTTTTGAAACTTTATTAATGCTCTTTGTAATATTAAAGGTGTTATTATGTCATAACTTCTAAATACATTCATTAATTGAGCCCATTTTGGGAAACCAACGTTCTTCTCTAAATACTTTGCTATCTCAAACTTAATTTCTTGTATCTTATTAATTTGGTTTCAAAATTTAGAAATACGAAATGCCTTTGCAGTAACAAAAATAAGCAACTAGGATCCTTTTTTTTTTTTTTGTTATTGATATCTTGTATTTTGTTACCAAATTTTCCTTTAAACAATAGATGCAAACTCTATGATACACATTAGAAAACACAATCCAAATGGCTTTCTCAATGCTCGCATGTCACCAATAACTCTTTACAGTTTGACCATAAACCATTCCTAAAAGTATTGTTTTCAAAATTAGCAATCCTCTACTCTAATGGAAATATCTGATTATTTCCATCTTTAATACGATAAAAAATATTATACATAGGCACACACTTTAAAATGTTCTACAATTATAATCACCGATCGAATGGATAACTAAAGACAACTGATGCAAGGTCACAATGCCATAAAGAAGTACAAAAAGTGCTTGATATCTTTAATTTTTAAATGAGTAATCGTACCTAGATTATGTTGTTCCAATACAGAGCAGTAGGTAGGAAGTAATCTAAATAAATTTTGAAGTCCTAGCATCAACCTTATTACATGCTCTTTAGCTCCCCATAGTAGGATATGTTAACCCCACACCAAATTCTTTATATATGTTGGCTTAGATTTCCTTCAATCTGCAAATTCTACTGATAGATGTGAACTTATTTTGTATTAATTTACAAATAATATGATTCTTGACTTGTCAATTATCATCATGCAATCTATTTTTGCATGATGAAGTGCTTCTGTGCATCCATTGACATAGCATGTACTTTTCATTTACATATCTTATATCTCATTTCGCCTTAAAATGATTTTTTTATAGACCTCAAATGAAGCTCTAATTTCCCTTAAGTACTAGCAAGATAATAGCTTAATGAAGTTCTTTTTTTTTTCTATCATACAGGTTTTTCCACAAATATGTCTTCAATCTCAGAACATGATACTTTATCCAATATAGCAAAGCTCGATGGCAGTATTAGAGGAAGAAACTGAAAATAATGTTTTTACTTTAACTTTATCATACGCATCATGCGCCTTATTAAGATAACTATTAGAAAGATATCATTATCCGATCTTGTTTATTATTCCATCCATCGACTTCTTTCACATTATTAGCAGTTTTATTACCATTGACATTCCCATCTATCTAACTATCATAGTGCATATAAGTTAAGGTACTTTTTGTACATTATAGGGGAATAATAGTAGTTAATTGTAGCATTTGTAATAAGCAAGAAAATTAGTATTGTTGGGATACTAATTTGGTTGCTACCACTTGCCAATATGAAATAATTATGACAAGGTTATCAATTCTTAATAAGCGCTTATGCATCCTCTTTACATATAAGAGCTCTAAGATTTATGATTACACATATAGGTATGAAAATTCTTTTATTGACCCCTCATACAAAACTGCACATCATTATCATTTTCATTTTCAATTGTTCTTAACTTCAACCTCATTTCATTAACAAAATTCTTATAGACACATTATACTATACATTATCAACTTTAATTGCACGGTATACAATATTCAAAAGTTCTTCATATTTCACATCATTCAGAACTAAAATATCCATATTTTTATACCTAATTGTCATGACCCAACCCAGACCTGGAAAGATATTGTCCATTTTGGGCTCAAGCCCCCACGATTTTGTTCTTGGGCTTCACGCAAGCATCCTTCACTCAAAACGTATCTTACCAATTAAGGTGTGGGTCACCCCGTATAAACCCAACATCTCTCCCATGCCTTAGCGATGTGGGATTTTCCTAGGGTGTTATATACACCCCCCCTTAGAAACTCAGCGTCCTCACTGAGGTTTGCCTCACCACCGCTCTGCTGCGCACCGAAAGTGGCTTTGATACCATCTATCATGACCCAACTCAGACCTGGCAAGATATTGTCCGCTTTGGGTCCAAGCCCACACGGTTTTGTTCTTGGGCTTCACGCAAGCATCCTTCACCCAAAACGCGTCTTGCTAATTAAGATGTGGGTCACCTCATATAAACCAGCATCTCTCTCATGCCTTAGCGATGTGGGATTTGCCTAGGGTGTTACACTAATATATATTTCATTAATGTCACCAAAACTCTCCCACCTTCCCCTAAAATATATAATGAGTAACTCTCCCTCCATGACACCTATAACAAAAAAGAATGATTAGAAAAACATTTAAAATATAAAAAAAATATATATTTAAGAAAACACACGCAAAACTGATGCAAACTAGTACCACACAACTCGCATGTAGTCATTTACCCATCAATCCCGATCAAGATAGGCATGCAAATGACATCTCGCGTGGGAAGGGTGCGAGATTGTGAAATATGTGTGGGACTCCATGTTGCGTCGCATGCACTTTTTTTTGGGTTTTTTCTACTTTGTTTGCAACCTCAAAATTTATAGATCCAATATAATTATTCTCCAATAAATAACATTACACTACATCTACATTTCTATGCTCATGCATTTACAAAATAAGTACAAAAATTTCATGACTCAAAATTATATTCATAACTTATATTTGGTAAAGTTAAATTTATAAAAATATACAAAATAATTTATATTTCAATAATCATAAAAAATAATTGTACTTTTTTTTCTTGTTACTATATTGAAATGTACTTATTATGAATTCAAATTTGTTGGTAAGTATTCTGAAAATGGTATGAGAGTATAGATTTTGGGACATTTGATTTTGATATTTTAGGAATTTTTTTGAAAATGGCCTAATATTAGGTAATTATCTTTTTGATTCACAAATTAATGTTTTAATCTTTATTAGCCAAAGCTAGGGTAAATAAATACAATTGTCCTTATTTATAAAATATAATGATAATTAAAATATTTGAAATCAAATATATCACATCCGACATTCTCAAAATCAATCTCAAAATACACATTCTAAGTAGAATTCAATATTCTAATTATAAAAGAGGTACGATTACTTCTATTACTATGCAATATAAATTATTTTGTATATATTTATAATTTTAAATTAGAGTTATAAATGTAGTTATGAAGTTTTTGTATTTATTTTATAAATTTATGAGAACAAAATATATGTATAGTGTAATGTGATGAAGAGGAGAAGAAATAGAGTGAATAAGGGACAAAAAACCACAAATTAGAAAAAACAATATGAAAAAAATATAAGTTTCTAGTAGGTTCTGCACAATCACATCGCGTGCCTCTAGCGGGCGCGAGAAACTATTTTCGTATGGCCTCTCGCTTTTTTCTTGAATATTATTTTTATTAATTTAAATAGTTTTTTAATAATTTTTTGTTTGTTATAAGTGCCATGGAGTATGAGTCACTCATTGTATGCTTCGGGGGAAGTAGGAGAGCTCCAGTGATGGTGATAAAAGGTATATTAAGTATAGAAACTTGAGTATTTCGATTCCAAAGGATGTGAAATATGAACAGCTTTTAAATACTGCATATCTGTTGAAAACGATACTTATGTGTTATTCTAATATTGTATGAATACTCATTATTTAATATTTATACAATAAACATTTTGAATAAAATTGGTAATATTAAATATATATATGAAAAGATGCTTGTAACGTTTCAGACATTGTATGATCTAAATGAGTTCAGATCTGGTCTAAAGGAGTTTAGACTAGTGTTAAGAGTTAGCTACGCTAGCAATTATAATTGCTAAAAGTTAGCAAGTTATAAAAGTCAGCAAAATCTGAGTTAGAGCTTTGTCTGAAATGAGACAGAGACCTAAGAGTATATTAGCAATGGCATAGTTACAAATGGTTGCAAATAGTGCTAAGAAATATCATTGTGCAAATATATTATCAAAATTTAATGTTCCTGATCTATCTTCACTAATGCGAGTTTATTGGTGAAGACTTTATCATATCTAGATTAGTGTATATCTATATATGGATAGTTTAGATGGTTAATCTTAGCAGACCATGAGTTTAGTGGAAGCTCGTATAGGTATACGGGTATACAGTGAGGATTAGGTACTGAACAAATTTAATGAGGACCTCTAATAGACATTCTATAAAGTCGTCAATGGAGGGTCCTCTCGAGTTGAGTAATATTCGTGGTCATTTGACCTGAGCACTACAGTGGGCTTTTGAGTGATTCACCATACTTAAGTTCAACACATGTCAGAGACCTCTCATGGTCTAACCGCTGGGTTTCGTTGGGTATTGTCCGATACTCATGAAGTCTGGTGTGTGTAGATATGGGATCCATCAGCTCATATAGGTGAGTTATATATCTTAATGCTTCGAGATTGTATTTCAGAAAGTTTTATGACCATAAGCAAAAAACCTGGGAAAGAGTTTCTCGTGGGATAAACAATATCATAAAAGTGTTTACGGATAAACAATAACATAAAAGTGTTTACGGATATTATTTATAAAAATATAAATCTGGAGATAAGTTCACGGTTGAGCATATGAAGATTTAACTGTGATGACCTATGTCTCCACTCTTTCAAGATATAAATAACGGAGGGATTATTCGAATATGTATTAACCTCAACTTGTATAGTTCAATGCGCCGTATTATTATTTTCATAATATGTGTGTGGGGTATCGTTTATGGACTTACGAAAAAGTTTCGTAAGATAAACAAGTGTGAACCTATGGAGTCTCACTATATGAAATATACTCATTATGCATTGAGGTAGTGCATCAAATCGAATGGTTAGATCTGGAAAGTTCTCGGAAAGCACAAATTATTTTAGAGTCTCTCGAGGAATTCTCAAGATTTAAGTGTTAAGGCCCTGGAAGTTGGCAAGTAAGACTTGTCATTTCATCCCTTCATTAGATGCCACATATGCTATCAATTTGTAATGATATGACACATGAAATAAGGTTAATGACTTATTTAATAATCAATTGGTAGTATGAAAAGTTAATATTCGATCAAAATGAAATATCCAATAGGTGGAAATTGTTAATTTATTAATAAGCATGATATAGGCTTTTTCATTCTTATGTTTAATGTAAAAGCATAACCTGTTTATTATTAATTCATCTTTTAAAAGCTAAAATAAGTGCCATGCTTAACATTAAGCAAAAGGTGGCATTTGTTAATGCATTAACAAAATAAAATAGCCACTTTTTTAGCTCTCATTTAGCCAATATTTTTTGGCCTTGCAACTAATTAATTTTATAAGTATGAAATAGCAATCTTATTGCCTTGTCATGCTTAAAACTAAACAACCACTTACTTGTATCTTATTGGACAAATTGTTGGCAACAGATGCTATAAATAGCAAGCCTAATTTCATTTGTGATTTGTAAGTGAAATATCAAAACAATACATAGTGAGGTCAAGAGATATAATTGAAGCAAGTATTGCTGCAATTAAATTCCAGTCGAGAAAAGTAGGCTACCATTCTTGCTCATGAATTTCTACTACATCCTTAACTAGAATTGCTAAATCATACTTAAAGAGTGAGTTCACTTTTATTTTATCAGTGTAATAAGATTTTTTATTTTGCTGCGTATATTTTGTATGTGTGACATATAAAAATTAAATTAAATGTACATACTCACCCTACGCACAACACACTTTTAGTGTCATGCATAAACATTTCTATTAATGTAATAAGATTAAAGTTAAGACCAATTGAGAGTAGAAATGATAATTCTATTTGGTTCTTTGTGAGAATCAATAAAAGATCGCTATGTTTTATATATGTAACAATCGATCTTAGAGTTCTCGTATATGAAGAAGATGCATAGGTGCCCATTGAAAGCCAACAACTCTGCCATAATCTGTACATATTACATTTCTTTTTGCATTCTTTATAAGGGGCTTTTTTTGACTTTATGTAACTTCTTCAAGACTACTATGCTAAATGAGTTGTATGTTACTTTTCATGCAACGTTGTCCTGTGTGTAGCTATTAAACCCATCCAAATTACAACTATATTTAGCCCAAATTTTTGAATGCCTCTATGCTCGTCATTTGGCATCAAAATAAGATAGAATAAACATAATTTTACTGCATCTTTATCGTTGACCTAGTGTAAGTCCAATGCACAGAATCAATTATCTACTTCTTTGCATATGAATTTTTTTTTACTGAAAAAAGTATTTTTTTTAACCAAAAAAAGTATTTTTTTTTCTATAATTAATTATCTAATTTTCTTGTAAAGTCTCGAATTGGCGGGCAATTTCTTATATTTAGCCCTATTATTAATACAAACTCTTGGAGAATTGAACACACTTATTTGCAATAAAAAATCGCATTTCTTCGTACATATTTCTAGTTTGAGCCCGTCATAATAAATTCTTATGTACCAAAATTATTAGAAAAAAAATATTTTACATGTCTAAAAATCTCTCCATATATGTTGCCCCAACTAGTTCTTGTTGAGTGGGTGTCGACTTATGTTTTATAATGTCTAAGACCCACATATTTAAGTATGATGTAATTGATGCTTGAAAAAAATTATTAGTTAGAAATCTAAATTTGTGTGGATACATTATGTTTCTTGTAAAAATAAATGATAAAAATTAAATAGAATAAATAAATTCAAATAAAAAATAATAATTTTCTTAAATTGAATATATTAATTAAACAAATATAAATTATTTAAGTAAATACAATTAAACTATTTAATTAACTAATTAATGTCACAAGCTAATCCATTATAAAAATATTAAAAAATAAAATTAAAATATTTAAAAAAATTATTTTTTAATTTTCAAGCATGCGCAGGCTGCCCTGCAATGCTCAATGCTCATCAGGCACGCTCCTGCTCAAAAGGTCACGCAAAACATAATGCACGGCCGATGAGCCCTACACTAGTCCATGTCTCACCCACTCTGCCATCAACAATATTTTTTTAAAAACAAATTTGGCTAAATTTTGGTCTTTTTATTTTTTTTTTATTTTTACAATCTCGTTATTTTTACACAATCTACTCACTTTCTATTATTATTTTATATCATTATTGTACTATTTTGAAATTCCAACAATGTATTAACTATTATTCATGCTGTCAGTTATCTCAGTGCGGCCGATTGGGAGATTTTTTTATTTCAAGTTTCTTATTTGTTTCAAGTATTGGGAGGGTTTGTGTTTAAAAGACGGAAACTAATGACGAGAATAAATCTGTCCATTTCTAAATCGTTTGACTATAAAAGATTTATAATTTAATTTAGGGTTAAATAATATAATTATCTTAATTTTTAGATCATTTTTGAAAAATTTTATATTTTACAAATAAGGATAATTTACTCTTTTATTTAAGTTTTGTCTACATGAAAATTAAGGGTTAATAAAAAAAATAAATAATCGAATCGGATTGATTTGATTTAATTTTTTTAAAAGAAAAATTGATTCAATTTAATTTTTTTAAAATAAATTAAAAAAATTATAATTTAAAATAAAAATCAAATCAAATCAAATAAAAAAAATAAAAAAAATCATTCGATCTGATTTAAATTTTTTTATTAAAAAATTAATTTTAATTTTATTTATTAAAAAAATTAAATAGAATCAAATAAACTGTACCACCCTAATAAAAATAGGGAATTAGCCTATGGTTAAATGAGATAATTCATAGACCATTTTTGAAAAATTCGCTAAGAATTTAGTTTGAGCTCGGGCAAAAGCTGAAACGCTACCGTTTTTACTTGCGCCAAAAAGAGTCACTATATAAGGACGACTTCTAGGGTTTTATTGTTTACAATACACGGAGAAGCGAAGTAGCAGTAGCTTCGTAAATCCAGCTGCTAAAAAATGGTGAGTTACATCTCTCTTTCTTTGATCTCACATGCTTCTCATATTCTCTTTATTTGGCTTAACGCGATTATTGAGAAGCAAGGCAGCATTTCACATCTTATTTTTTATGAACTTCTAGGCTCCGAAACGAGGCGTAAAAGCACCAGTCGTTGCTGCGAAGAAGAAGCCGGTACTCACTTCATTGCTCATCTCTTGTTATATATTTTTATTCATTGAGATTGTTTGTTTGTGTTTGGTTATGACATTGTTGCTTTGGTCTTTCTATTGTAAAGGAGAAGGCGGTCAACCCGTTGTTCGAGAAGAGACCGAAGCAGTTTGGAATCGGAGGAGCATTGCCACCAAAGAAGGATTTGACCCGATTCGTGAGATGGCCGAAACACGTTCAAATTCAGAGGAAGAAGAGGATTCTTAAACTCAGGCTCAAGGTCCCGCCTGCTTTGAACCAGTTCACTAAGACCCTTGACAAGAACCTCGGTATGAACCCTACCAAACTCTAAGATATTTTGTTTATATATATTAGTTGTCTTCTTTTTTTAGACAAATATTATATTATAATTAGTCATTTGTATTTGGATGGTTATATTGAAGGTTTGATTTCATTATCTTGATGCAAAACTTGAAACAAGTTGTACTTATTGTTATGGTGTAGAAACAACCCGAATTAAGGATTCATTCATTTAACTGAATATGAGTAATTCCACGGGGCACAGGTCATTTATACTGGCTGGGGCTGGGCTTTTGGTGTCTATAAATATCATTGCTGTTCATTTCTTTCTGCCTTCAAAGTTTTTATGCGCCGTCTATTTTTACCGCATTTATTATGGATTTTAGATTTTGAATGATGCTAAGATTTTGGTTATGTTTGGTATCTTTGTTGATTTCTTATTTTAGGAAGTGGTTATGCCAATTTGACCTAAAAAATTTAAGTGTTTACTGTATTGTGGGTTTTGAGTGCTTTTTTGAGAATAAGAGTGTGTCTGAGAGTAATTTTTTTTGTAGAGAAAGTACTTTTTCATGCACTATCCCACAATGAACATATATATGAAATGATACAGAAAAATACTTTTCTCGTAAAATGTAAACTCTCTCAAACACACTATAAATGTCATCCATATGCTTTTTTATTTTGTTTGTAATCAAACATATAAAATGGTTATACTGTTTTAATACTTGTGAGTGTGAAGTATGCAGATAACCATTTGTGTTTAATTTTGAATTGGTCTTTCAATCTACTAGTTTACCAACATAGCGACAGGCCAATGGCAGATCATCGATACTATAACAAATATTGCGTTTCTTAATGTATTTTCACCCACAATTTTTTACCTCGAAGACTTTGGTTATATAATGAGCATGCCAGGAAGATAAAATTTTCTTTTAACTCTTCCGGATGTGTTGAATGACATCTAAGACTTTTGTTTGGTTATGTGATGTTTTATGTCAAGTGATTAAATACTAGTATCTTTGATTTGCTTTAGTTTTCTGCCTTGGACTTGTAATTTATTTTATATCATAAACATTTTTTTGGTTTTGTTGATTCAACAAAATTCCCATGTATTTTCTTTTTGTAACTCATCTCCAGCATCAAACCTGTTCAAGATGCTTCTCAAGTACAGGCCTGAGGATAAAGCAGCAAAGAAGGAGAGGCTCTTGAAAAAGGCTCAGGCAGAGGCTGAAGGAAAACCTGTTGAGAGTAAGAAGCCTATTGTTGTTAAATATGGGCTTAACCATGTCACCTACCTTATTGAACAGGTATTGATTTAGTTTGTTCAATTTTCCCGAATTGCTCTTCATCGTTCATTCCTCCATTAAACTTCTTTTCTTTATAACCAATTTTCTTGCAGAACAAGGCACAATTGGTGGTTATTGCTCATGATGTGGACCCAATAGAGCTAGTTGTCTGGCTGCCAGCATTGTGCAGGAAGATGGAGATTCCATACTGCATTGTCAAGGGAAAGGCACGCTTGGGAGCGGTAATTATGCCCATAATTTTTACTACCTTCAAAACTTGTCCAAGAAAAAATTATAAAAACTAAATCATTGTGCCTTCTAATAGATTGTCCACAAGAAAACTGCATCAGTTTTGTGTTTGACCACAGTCAAGAATGAAGATAAGTTGGAGTTCAGCAAAATCTTAGAGGCTATCAAGGTAGTGCATAGCAAAATTTTTTACATGTTATATGATAAGAGGAGGCGTTGAATCATTGACTTAATTTTGTATTTGATTTGTCGTCTCAGGCCAATTTCAATGATAAGTACGATGAGTACAGGAAAAAGTGGGGTGGTGGAATTATGGGTTCAAAATCCCAAGCCAAGACCAAGGCTAGAGAAAAGGTCCTTGCCAAGGAAGCTGCCCAGAGAGTGTCTTAAGATCCAATATTTTGCAATTTTGTTATATAGGATATGACCATCTGGTGATTGCGGAGGTTTTATTTCTTTATAGTCAGATTAAATTTAATTGAGAGGTCATCTTTTGCAGCCTGTTACTTGTACAACTTTCGGGAATTTTTGCAGCTGAGTTATTTTTGTTTAAAGCTTACTTTTATTTGTGTGAGCCTGGTCTCTCCCATTATAAATTATGTATTGGACTGTGTTTCCCCAACGAGAAGTTACATGATCCACCTAAGAATTTTGAAATCTGCAGGTGTTTTATGATTCTTGTACAGCGTTTGGATCTTGCTGTAAAGAACTATGTCCCAATTGTCTGATACAAGAAAACATTTCAGATACCATCAAAGTTTCTTGAGCATTTCATTATGGGTATGCTTCTTCACATGAACATCCATAACTTGTGCTTAAACAGGAATATTTATACATCTATTCTATGCAGCCATTAATATGTGCAGCCTATGGCACAATGACCTATTGGAATTTTTGTGAATGGATTAATCAGAAATTGTGGGTTCTCTTGTTAAATGCTTGAACTTCTGTTTACATCCCCTGATTGATTGTGTAGAAAAGTACCTTCTTTTTCTTCATTCTCCTTTTAGTTACGATTTTACTGGTCCCTTTTCGTCTGCTGGTGCATTATTCTAGAGAAAGAATCAATGTCTTAATTTTCAATATGCCAGTGGTGTGAGAGAAAGAAAAGTTCCATAAAGATAATGATAGTGTTGTAGTATAATTTAAAAATGATGTCTTCGTTATACATACTTCACTCACTACCCATCAAACTAGCCTTTTACGAAAGTAACAAAGCAAAGCTACAGACAAATATCTTTATTTGTATAACGAAAAAAAAACATGTAAAAAAGCAAGTTCTGATTGCTATTGTTAGCCTTGGGTCGTTAGCAAATGACAATTCACCAAGAGCCTTTTTTTTTAAATGGCGTTTTTTATTGCAATTTTTATAACCAAATAAAACTTCGAATGCCTCGTAATATATAATTATTATTTATTTTTGGTATCCTCTACTTAAAAAAACAAAATACTCACTCTCGCTCTCTCTTTCTCTGTTTCTCCCAAACTCTGCCATTCATCAAACCCTAGCAATCTCTCGTTCTCTCAAATCCCAAGCGCTTCTAATTTCGTGCGAATTTCGCTGATGGCTGACGAAAAGCTCGATCTGCCGGCCGATCTCCTCTTGTCCAAGTCCCTCGATCAACGCCGCTTTGTCAATGGTACTCCGTTTTCTCCCTCTTTTTAATCTCTAATTAATCTCATTGTTATTGAGATAAACCTTAGCTATATCTGATTGATCCGCGCTTTACAAATATATGTGTTTTTACTATTGATTGTGAGCTCCCTATACATCGTTTTTCTTTTCGCTTCCATTTGAGGTTACTTCAATTTTAGGTTATTAAGTTCGTATTTTTCATATTTTAATCCATTATTTTATTTTCAGGTGTTCATCCGATTGTTTGCGGATTCATTTTAGATTTCTTTTTTTACGCTGTTTATTTCTTTACTTTGGCCGTTGAAAAATACTTTTTGCACGTTTTAATCCCAATTATATTGTTACCCATGTTTAGGTATTGTCGGTCATTGTGGTTAATCTAACATTGCTATGAAGATGCTGTGTGGCCGGTGAAAATGAAAATAAATTATGATTATGTTATTTAAATTGCTAAACTTGTATGATTCTAATTCTCTTTCATTTATCTGGTTTGTTCTGTTCTGCAAGTGGAGAGTATTCAAGATTTAATGATTTGTTTTGTTTGTCGGATTATATATATATTCTTTTGATTTTAAACTGAATGTTACATACTTAATAATATCTTATTGCTTTCTCATATTACAGTTGCCTTAAATGATTTTAAGTGAACGATCCCAATCATTTGTGTATTAATAATTTGGATCTTGTGTTTGTGCTAGATGAAGCTTGGGGAAGGACTGCTGAGGATAAGTCAGTTGTAGGGCTGCTTGATGTGTCAAAAGGTAGTTTTTTTATTTTTGGGGGGGGGGGGGGGGGTTGTTTATGAGACTCAGTACAAAGACTTATGCTAATGCGTTTGATGTGTGTTCAAATTCTGTTTCTGCCTTCTTTTCTCTTCTATTGTTTGTATATGCTCGCATGGTCCTAGTGGTGGTTTCTTATGACACTTTGTTATTTTGGTTGCTATTGCAGATCAGTTAACTTCAGACAGCAGCATACCCTTGTCCCCGCAGTGGCTTTATGCTAAACCAGTTGATGCCAAGACATCAAGTACATGGGCTTCAGGGGTGAGAACCTCGAATACTATTTTAGTTAATTATAGGTGTCTAGCTAGATTAGAGCAATCTAGCATGCTGCACTTGAAGGATTACTGAATATTTGGTATAATTTTGATAGTTTACCATATTTGTTATGTTCTGATCTACAGACCCAAATTTGATTAAATTTGAACCTTGATTTGTTGAAAGAGGGAGGATGTGCATTGTCAACCATGATTGCTCATGATAATGCTCCTGAATTCCTTTTTCTTATTGCCCTACTGTACAATTTATATTTCAATTCTTGGACTCCATATCAGCCTTTCTGTATTGTTCAATTAGTTATGGTATCCATTGAGGTTGTTCTGAAATTGCTGTCATGTTTCTAGACCTATGCTGTGTTGCAACATTTTTCACTTTTCTCTCCATATGTGGATGTGTCCATTTCATTTGCCAGTGGGTGTCAATCCACGTTCCTCTTATAAAGCCTCATAATAAATTTTCAGTAATGGAAATTGGTAGCAGAAATTTGAAGGTGTATCTCTTTCCAGATACTTATGACCATGTTATTACAACTAGTTTAGTAGCTTAGTTGTTGGTGTAAAAGTACCTGGCCAAAGAGAGGTTCAGCTCTCGTCCATCAGATTATTGGGGATGGAAATATTTAAGACCATCTTATTTCTGTGAAAACTTAAAAATAGTCTATTTGTTAAAAAATTTAGGTTTTCTTTTTCTATGCTTCAGTTATAACTCATTAATTGAGGGCTTTTTTGCCATTCAGATTACAAAAGAATATATTTTTTGTGTTGGGTTCATGACTACTGATGTTTCATGAGCATCATGAGATTTTCTCTGTAGCATTTTCACTTTTCACCCTTTTGCTGATTTTTGCACCCAAAAAACAGCAGGAAATATGTGGACCAAATTCCTTGCCGCATGCAAATACTACAGATCCTAATCTAAAAGATAGTTGGCGTTTAGATGGATCTCAGTATAAGAAAGACTGGAGGAAGATTGTGCCTGATGTTGACAGCAACCGCCGTTGGCGCGAAGAGGAGAGAGAAACAGGTTTACTTGGTAGAAGAGATCGCAGAAAAGAAGATCGTCGTGCTGATATCATTTCATCTAGGGATGTATCTGAAAATAGAGCCTTGTCTTCTAAAGATCGTTGGTATGATCCTAGTAACCGTAGTTCTGGGCATGAATCCCATAGAGACAGCAAGTGGACTTCAAGATGGGGTCCTGAAGATAAAGACAAGGATTCTCGAACTGAAAAGAGGACAGATGCTGAGAAGGAAGATACTCAGGTTGATAAACAATCTTTTGTCACTGGCAATTGCACAGTTTCTGAGTGTGATAATGACTCTCGTGATAAGTGGAGGCCACGACATCGCATGGAAAATGGATTGGGTGCATACCGCTCTGCACCAGGATTTGGCCCAGGGAGGGGACGGGTGGAGGGCTCAAATGCGCGATTTGCTGCTGGGCGTGGAAGGTCTAGTAACAATGGAAGCCTACCAATAGGCAGGCCCCCCGCTGTATCTGTTAGTGCCTCAGTTGGTGTAGATAAATTAGCCGGCTCCTCAGCTGCTAGTAGATATTGCTACCCTAGGGGAAAAATTCTTGACATATATCGTAAGCAAAATACTTTTCCAAGTTTTGATGCTATACCTGGTGAGATGGATCATTTATCAACGATAACACAAGTAGCAGCTATTGAGCCGTTGGCATTTGTTGCTCCTGATGCAGAGGAAGAGGTATACAGACTTCTTGTATTATATGATAGCTTCATAGTCATTATGCTGCTTCAAATATGATTATATTTGTTTGCAGGCTGTTCTTGGGGATATATGGAAAGGTAAACTTAGAAGCAGTGGGGTATTGCAGCACTCATCTGGGGACAAAAATGCGGCATCAAATGATAATATTACCGGTTAGCAGACTTGCATTTTGAGTGGCTATTTTCTAATAAACTACTCTCTGATGGAAGGTTTATTGCTTATCCAGGTTTTGGCGACGCAATTTTCAATGGAGGGAAGCTGAGCTCTTTACTGGTATCTGAAGAAACTGCTAAAACTTCTGAAAAGGCAGCTGTACATGATCCTTTTCCTGGTAATTGTGCCAAGGGATTAGATATGTTTGATCTGCAGGCAGTGGTTGTCAAGGGTAAGGCAATGTCATAAATCTTTGACTGTTAGTTAATTAAGTTGAGAATATTGATAGTGAATGATTAATTATGTGTACATTTACATGAAAGTTTCCTTCATTTTAGAAAAGGATAATTTTAAGGCAAGTAAAGTGAAGTTCATGACTGGAGCAACTGATGCAGGAAAACATGATGGTTCTATACCTTCAGTTTTTGAGAGACAAGATATTTCTTGTGCAATGGAGACTGGCGGTCATAGTAACAGTGTGAATGAACTGAAATGTCCTGAAAACCAACATGGAGAAGATTTGATTCATTCAAAGTACTTCAAGTTGGAGGATATCAAGCCTGCTAATTTAGATGTTGATGGCCAGCTTCCCGATGATTCGAGTTCTCTATTTGATTTTACATCTCTGCAGCAAATTTCAAACAGTGATCATCTTCGTCTAGGAAGCAATGACAAGGCACATTCATTGGACAGTGTCATACCACCAGAGGATTTAAGCTTGTTTTATCTTGATCCTCAAGGAGTAATTCAGGGACCATATATGGGGATTGACATTATTACATGGTTTGAGCAAGGCTATTTTGGAACAGATTTACCGGTACGATTATCAGATGCCCCTGCTGGATCACCGTTTCAAGAACTGGGTGAAGTCATGCCAGATCTAAAAGTTAAATCTGGGCCTCAGCCTAGAAATTTGGCTACCACATCACAGCTGTCTGATGCTGTTGGAGGTAGCTTGGAAGAGAGTCTAGCTCCCTCTGTTTCCAGTCCTGACTTTAAGGGGTCTACAGTTGTAAATAATCAACAGTGGGTTTCAACTGGTTTTGAGGTTACTTCAAATATTAATAATCATTCAAGCAAGCCTAATCATGGTAATCTCACCGAGCTGCATTTGTCAGACGATCAAAGCTTCCAAAATTTTGCTGCTCAAGATGAAGGTATGTTACATGGCTTTAAATTGCTTTATCATTTTATTTGATTATCATGGTATTTGAATTGTTTACTTTGCGTTTGTTGCAGAAATTGTCTTTCCTGGGAGGCCTGGAAGCAGCAGCGGAAACCATTTTAGGGGATCTGCTGATATTCAGAGTTCATTTTCCAGTCCTGCTAGCCACCATTCCCTTGCCAATGAATTTTCAGAAACTAGTATCCCTAGACATCAAGATGATGATAGATTGCACCCTTTTGGCCTTTTGATGTCTGAGCTCAAAGACAGCTCTTATTTGAGGCGTTTTGAGTCATCCAATATGTCCTCAAGCATCGGTGACCAGGGTCAGATCATGGATTCTTCGCTTGAGAGAGAGACTGCATATGTCAATCAGAGCCCTTTAGGTATGAAGCCTGATCAACCCTCTTCTGGGGAGACATGGTCCGATGATTATAGAAGAAAGCCACTTTCTGCACCAAACATTTATCAAGGTTCTGTGGATGCTCAGCACTCTCTCCGTAGGGAGCAAGGATTGGATGGTTTTGAAGTGGGAGGGCATTTAATATCACAAAAGTCGCAAAATGAGCAACAACATCAAAGTCATTTGCCTCATCATTTTTCCCATGCAACTGAATTGGGAATAGAGCAAATTCCAGGTTTTGCTCTTTCTCAGAACAAGAAACTAAATCTGCAGCAGCCAGCCCATCCACGAGCAGATGTGGAACAACTTTTGGAACTTCAGTTTCAACACCAGCGACATCTTGAGCTTCAACAACAGAGGAGGCATCTTGAGCTTCAGCAACAGCGGCATCTTGAGCTTCAGCAACAGCGGCATCTTGAGCTTCAACAACAGCGACACCTTGAACTTCAACAACAGCAACAACAGCGGCATCTTGAACTTCAAAGACAGCGGCATCTTGAGCTTCAGCAGCAGCGGCACATTGAACTTCAACAACAGAGGCATCTTGAACTTCAGCGACAGCATCAGTTACTGCAGCAACAGCAACAGCAACAGCAACAGCAACAGCAACAGCAACAGCAACAGCAACAGCAACAGCAACAGCAACAGCGGCAGCAGATTCGTATCAGTGAGATGAAATTACTGCAGCAGCAACAGCACTTACTACTGGAAAGATTATTCCAACATCAAATGTCTGAGCCAGGTTATGGGCAGTTGCAGGTAGATCCTCTGAGAGACGATCTGCACGATCAGGTTCAGTTAAGGATGCACCTTCTGTGTGAACTCCAGCAGAATTCTCAAACAAGGCAGCCTGATTCATCAGCGGAGCAGATCATCAGAGCAAAGATAGGTCAAAGTGCACTTCATCGACAGCCGGCTGCTTTACTGGACCTCGTATCACAGGCAAAACGTGGGAATATGTTTTCTTCAGAACAGCTTCACTTTCAGCAAGAACCTTTGCAGGCTCGACAATTATCACTGGCATTGAGGCAGCAGTTGGGGTTGGAGGGGGAAAGGCATATCAATGGGCCGTGGTCCATTGATGACGCCAGCCAGTTTTCCAGGGATTCCTCTGGTCATCACGAGGTTGAGTCTGTAGGCTTTAATGCTTCAGATTTCTCCCAACAACAGCAGAGGCTTTCCTCGCATGACGAGCAATTCAGCCATCTTAATTGGAATCATGTTATAGAGGAACGACATCAGCGAGGGTTATATGAGCCAAACTCTATGGCATTGGATAGGCCAATGTCTCTTTCTCCTGTGGTTGCTCCTACAGTGAACTTGGATAATGTGAATGCTCGTGCCCAAGGTTTAGATTTTCCAGATCAACGTCTCTATGTGCACAATGGTCAGCTTGGTTCTTTTTCTACTAGTTTACCATCTCACTCCCGGCAACTCTCGGATGAAATTTTTGCTTCTCATCCGGATATGATGGACAGCTCCTCCTCCAGGAATGATGGACTGCTAGAAAATAGCTGGATTGAAAGACAGATGCAACAATTGAATCTTAAAGCTGAACAGCAAAGGAGGGAGTTAGAAATTAATATGACTACCGTGGATTCAAGTATGTGGGCACCTGCTGGAGGTAACGAGGAGAATTCAAAGCGTGCTCTGATGGGCCTTCACCCAAATTTGGGTCATCAGTCCCTGCAGCGATTGGAAGAAGATTATCAACATTGTATGCCAACTTCTACAACACAGGAAATCATTTGGCCAATTTCTGAGACACACACTCCAAATCATCCTTTTAGTCATTACTCAGATCAAGAAGTCAGTGCAAACAGCTCTTTTATGGAAGGGCCTAAAAATTCCAATGCTGGTGCACAATTTAGATCTAGTTCTGGAGCACCAATACAACAGTCATTCTTGTTGGGTGCTGTCGAGCATTCTAACTCTATTGGTAAATCAGCTATGGATAGAGACTTGTCTGAACTGCAAGGACTGAAGGGAAAGAGACATGGGTCGAAAGACATGAGCAGGTCAGTTACAGATATCAAGTATAAATTGATGGAGTTAGCAGAAAACTCCCTGGATCGTCGGCAGCTACCTAGTAATTCCCATAGTAGGCATAGCTCGCTCAATACTGCTGGTAATTTGTTAAACATTCTTCTTCCCTAGATTTTGAATTTTTTTTTAAGGAATATTGAAAAGGACCAAAAATTGTGCAGGTGGAGATGGAGGCTTATATGGCTATGAGATTGGAATAGAGAAGTCACTTGGAGAAGTTTCTAATGACAGGTATGTTTTTTCCTGCTATAATTGCTAGTGTACATCATGTGGTTAGATAATTGAACTGCGAGTAGCTAATTTGGCTGCAACAGTTTTGCTTGGCGAATTTATTATAGTAGCAATTTGAATGCTTACAAAGTGCAAAGTTTAAAGTTTATCCCATTAGTTATGTTGTTAAAAGTGTCTTCTCCTATTGACAGGCTACGCTCTGTGGTACCCCAAGGGCTTGACAATGATTGGAACAAACGTCCACCTATATCAAGAGGTTCATCTTCCAAGGATATTTTACCTGAGGCAACTCCTGCTTTATTTGTCAAGCAGAAAAGTTCAAATTCTCTTGCATCTGATGGTATAATATTATTCAGTTACGTTCTTTTTCGCTTTTGATTATTGGTTGTCTGTTATGTCAACTCATTGGCATTTGTGTTAACTTTCAGAAGGAAAGCGAGAATCAGTTGGTAATCCTGTAGCGACTCAGGTCTCTGAATCACAGGCATCTGGCAAGAAAGATATGCATTTTAGGAGGATATCATCTTTTGGCGATGCTGCTGTGTCGGAGAAATCATTCATAGACATGCTTAAGAAACCAGTTCTCCTGGAAGCTGATGTATCGAATGGGTCTGCTTTTGATTCATCTGACAGCGGTGCACCAACTGGGCGAAGTGGCAAAAAGAAAGGGAAGAAAGGAAGACAGATAGATCCAGCTCTTCTTGGCTTCAAAGTCTCCAGCAACAGGATCTTGATGGGTGAGATCCAGCGGCTTGAAGATTAATTTGTACCCTCTGTACAGTGCATTTAATTTTTCTCATTCTTTATAAAATAGGTCTTGTATAGTTATTGTTGAAAAGCATAGTTCTCTCTTAGTATCTTGATTTTTATTTTTATTTTTTCTTTTCATCTCAGTGTTTTGTTTTTTTGAGATATAGCAACAACTGCTAGTCATTCTCCCTGTACACTGTAATCTATGAGGTGAAAGTTTGTGCAGATGGGATTGGTAAAATTCTTTTGTAGATTTGTATACACTAATAAAGTGAGTAATTATTATATAAGCTTCTTTCCACTTTTCATTTTCTTACCTCATTTTTGGGATGACAATTGACAAACCTTTCATTCTAGTATTGACTGAAAGGAATCCCTCTGGCTAAAGTCGATGAAAATAGAAGAAAATCAAAACAACAATGTGGAGGTTAGGCTGAATCGTTTCTGGAAGCCGTTTCTTGCAAACTGGACCTAATGGAGTTGAGAATTGTTATACTTTTTCTACGTGCAAACCACAATCTAACCAGAAATCTCCCTTCTCAGGCTAGAGCATTTGATCATCAAAGTCTTCAGCTAGTTTTGAGCAAAGCAGCCAAGAGTCTGGTTTCAGTTTTTCCATTACTGCCCGTGTCTCCCAAATAATGCATGACAACATCTGCAGACGGCAATATGGTGCTTGACAAAAGAACTTACCTCGTTATGGTTCCTTCCCACGTGAGAGGTTCCATGCCGATGGTACAGTGGTGTCTGCCAAAATAGGCTGCCAAGATCACTAGCCAAAATGTCCTTGATTAGACACTTTGCACTGTTGCAATCCTTATTGATCATTTTTTACCAAAATCTTTCGAGGTCTTCGGTGGAAAACTGATCTTCATCCCGTAATGCTCCTCTTCTTGATCGAAAGGCTAGAGCCTCGGGGGCAAGAATGGCTGGACATCCCAGTATCTACTTGAAAAGCCTCCTGAACAAAAATATTGATGACAATGATATGAAGGAGAGAAAGCTGGACAATGAAAGTTGTATGTTCAGAACCAATACGGAAGGAAATTATCGGGTAACATATGCAAAGGAGGTGATCAAGGATGCGTCAGTGACCCTTTCTGTGGAGAACAACCATGAACTTGTGATGGTGGATAGGAATTACGATAATTTATCACCATTAGCACAGGGAGTCGGGAGTGATAGGTGGTGCGACAACACACCTACGAAGAAAGTCGCAGGAATCATGAAGGGAATTTAGCAAGCATAAGTGCTTAGAGGAAGCCAAAGATTCAGAAATCCAGAGAATTGTTTAGTAGGGACAGAGAAGTGACATTGACTTGATATTTTGTTAATGTACATCATAACTGCGTCAAATTTGTATTTTGGTTACTTTTTTTGTCGCGTCATCGAGCCGGATACTGAAAAATGAATCATAGACACCGACCTCGCAGCGTTACTAATCATGCCACTCAAATGCCCACAAACATTGGATATGATTTGTCTGTGATATAATTATTTATATTTAAATATTATTAAAAAAATAAAATAGAGATTATTTGTTTAATTTTATATTTTACAATGTTAATTATTTTTATTCAAATATTATGAAATTTTTTAATTATTATATGTAACCTTAAATTTAGTGTATAATAATTATATATAAGATAATTAAATTTAAGTATAATAATCTAAATTAATTCTTAATTTGGATGAAAATAAAAAATTTATTTAATAGACTATAAGTGCGGTCTATTTGTAATATTACGTTGGTAAAAAAAAATTATTTTATTATAATATAATTATATATGAATTAATCTTAATCTTGAGAGATTAATAAACTCTTATTCAATACGTTATTGTTGGTGTATATACCACTCACTTAGAGAACATCAAATACAAAACAACTATAGTACTATTAATTCGCTATCAATTGCACAAAAATAATTACGAATACAATAGCAACAACCAGATTGTTTAAGTGGAAGCAATATCCAACATATACGTATTAGAAACTAATTACTATGCCATAATATCGAATTTGATAGTCAAATACCTAAATACACTAATATATTGTAATACACCACAATATACTACAAGTATGAAGTAATCCTACAAATTGGAAGATCAATCACTAAAATTAAACTTAAAAATAGTTGAAAATACATATATTACAACACAAAGTATACGTGGTTCGGTAAAATACGCCTACATTTACAGTAGATCAAGGATCCAAGCTTTTTTTTTTATTGATTTTTGGGATTACAAGGATTTCAAATGAGCAATTTGGAGCTCTAAGGATGGATTATACAACACACTCAGTATTTTTCTCTCAATTTTTCGAGCTCTCTATCAACCCTATGCATAATGGGGTATTTATATAAAGTCCAAAATACACAAGCCTTCAAAAAACTCAAAATTCGTATTTTGGGGTCAATAAATAGTACTAGCACCTCAGCGCTGAAAGATCAGCATTGCGGTGCTGTACATTCTGCCACCAGCGCCTCAACGCTTAAGCCTGGAAACAGGCTTCCTGTTTCTTGTGTTGTCCCCTGCCTTCCAGAACTATTCCATTGGTTTTCAACCCCTTCCAAGCTTGTTTCCGGCTCTATTTCGACTCCGACTTTGTTCATGAATTGGTCTTCGATTTAATGCCAATCAACTTATGATTTTGTATCACTAATTCAACAGTTATGTTTGCTAATTTACAAGGGAAAGATTGTAAAATAATTTCAGTTAATTACTAACTATTTTATAAATATAACAAAATGAATGGCTGGAAACATTTATCACAAATATAGAATCTACTCATTTTGAGAAAAAGTTAGATAAGTTGTTCCCTTGATAATTGATTTTGGTTTTGAATATAATGAGTGCTTAGTTTTCTTTAAGAGTTAAAGAAAATAATAAATTTGTAAATTTCACAAATTAAATGTTTAAAAGGGATCAATGTAGATAAAGAAAAAAGATGTAATTAAAGAGATTAATAGACACTCGATCGAACTCTAATTATGAACACTTGTGAAAGATTGATCTATATAAAATAATTACTAAATGGATAAAGACAATGTTATATTTTATAATTTCTTTGTAAAATTAAGAGTTCAATTTTATGTTTTTTTGTAGAGGAATATAAAGTTAATAAATAAAATTATATTGATTAAAGAGTTGAATAAAATAATTTAATTTATTGTAACTTAATTTTGTAAGTCCATCAAGTCCCTATGCTAATCCTATAAAACACTAAAATGGACTATTGGATTAGTTGTTGGATCTAAAATATTAATTGGCTCAAATTTAATTTGATTAAACTTATTAAGACCGATTAATTAATTTTGTTTGCCTGTATTTAATTTGATTAAACTCATTGAGCTCAATCAATTGTTGATCCAATATATAATAATTATAGAATTAAATAAATAATTAGATTATTTATTGAAATTAAATAATTTAATTAAATTTGATCTTTAGATTTTTTTGGATAATTATGAATTATCTAAATTATTTAATTAAAGATAATATTAAACATTATCCTAATTATTATCAAATAAGGATTTATCCTTTTACTTATCTACATTAAAATAATATAAAGATATTAGTTTATCCTAATTTTAGTAGAATTTGGAGTTTAGATTAAATAAGGATACGTCCACTATAAAAAGGAGTTTTAGAATCACTTCTTATATTCTTTTTGTGCTTCTCTTTGGGATAAATGTTTTATAGAAAGGAAAAATTAAGAACACAAGATTAGATCTTTTATAATTAATCAACTCACCAACACAAGTAGTTTATTAGTGAAAAATATATCGTAGAAGATTTATTGGTGTTAATAGAGAACACCTGTTAAAAATTCACGATTGAGATATTTTGTTACTAAATTAAATAGATATAACAATTTTTAGAAATTGTTCTTACAATTAGTATCAGAGTTAGGCTCATGTTTGTATTAATTTAGCAATTATGAATTTTATTTTATATTTTTTTATAAATAGGGACACATTAATGGTTATTATATTTTTTATTCATAGGATGAATGGTTATAAATTATTGTATGGTTGATGATGTTGGTTATTAATTATATAGTCTTTTGGATTTAGAATTAATTAAATTAATTTTTTGTAAGTCATAAAAGGCATAAGTATTTTGTATTATTATTATTATTGTAAAAAAATAAAAGAAGTGAAGCACAGACGAAGAATCAAGGGAAGCAAGCATGACAAAAGAGTGAGCTGCTGAAAGAGGCCTGCCATTTTATGTTGATTGGTCAGCGTGGCCCTGGCCACACCTATCTAGTTAAGAAGGTGTGGTCATGGGCCATGCCTGACTTGCTAGTTGGGCCACGCCAAAACTTATTGGGAGGTGTAGCCTAGGGCCACGCCAGATCTGTTGCCAGGCATGGCACTGGGCAACGCCACGGTTGTTGCTGGGTAGCCCAAGTGCGGGCTAGCCCAGTAGCTGCCCATAACAGCCACTACTTATTGCAGCCTTTTAGGATTGCTTTGTGTCACGTCTCAAATATTCTCAAGCAATTATTCGAACATTTGGCGTCCGACAAAGACCACCAAGAGAGTATTTGGTCCATTGTGTGTTACATGGGCTTGAGTTTCTAGAAGGCCCAATTGATCCTAGCATTAATAATGGTTTTCGCCGTATCATGTTGGGATTTCTCATAAGGCTTTCAAACATTACCTTAAGTGAATCCCACATTTCTTTTGTTGTTTTCATCTTCTCATGATTATTCCTAAGCACTTCAGACATGCCTGTTAATAGGTAGCAGTAGGCTTTTTTGTCGGCATCAAGCCAATGATCATATTTCTCTTTAGCTTCTTATGAGGCCTTAAGAGCAAGCCTTGGAGGGCGGCGATCAATAAGGCAAACTTTTGGTTCTCATAGACTATTACGATGTTCATTATACTTTTTTATTTCACAAAGTTTTTACAAATTAATTTGTCATTGGATAGTATTATGATCAACAGATTTGTCATTTTGCTAAAAATAATAAATAAATGAACTAAATTATTCATGCTTAAATATCATCATAATTATGGTAAAAACCCTAGAAAAATTCTATACAACAGTAATCTAATTTATCAAAATCGATATGTCGTCATAGGGTAGGTCAAATCAATTTTAAATTAGACTAAGACAATCTCAATTAATTAATACATTTAAGTTATCTCATAATTTCTAATTTCTAATTTCTAATTGCTAAAAAAAAAGTTATCTCATAATTTTTGCATTAATTAACTACCATTTATTTTGATCTAAATATAATTATATTTATGTAAGTGTGATGCATCATTTTAGATTCCTTAGACTTAACTTTAAAATTACAGCCGTATGATAGGTCAATTTAGAAATATATCCAAGAATCCTATCTCTTAAAAGTTAACTTTGATATTGATTCAAACGGACACCTTCCATAGAGAGAATGAATGCAAAGCCGTTATCAGAGCCGCTTAAATCTCACTTTACTAAACTAACAATGCAGACCATGGATAAAATTATCATTTGACCCTCTCCTACTTACTATTTTATATTATAGAATTTTATTTTATAAAATATATCATATTGTATAATTTTAGTGTAAACTATTGCTACTAATCAATTATTCATTACTACGTTTATTCTAAGTGTTTCAAGAATCTAATTCTATTAACACTTACATAGATTAACAAATTTTTACACTAAAAATATAATTTATTATGAATAACTAAAACATAAACTATTTAATATGCTTAGTTAGTTCAATGTAAATTTACTAGATTTAATCAAATTAAATTTAATTCACATTATTTATACCAATTATGGAATTAATTAATTTTAATCCAATTAAAATTAAATCATATTAGATTAATTAAAACTATTTTAATAATTATATTAATTAATTGGTATAATATGTGTCAATTTATTAAATCTAAACTACAATTATTTTAAAAAAGAAATAAAATTCATGGTATGTTATAATGCATTGAATAGACACAACTTAGATCTAAATAGTATGTTAGTAAGAACATATTTTATAACATAAATTATCACATGAAATAAAATGTAAAATATTGATGTTAATCGAGTCTTTTGGATTTTTTTAAAAATAAAATAAAATACAAAAATTAAAAGACAATCTTGAATTTTTTTGTAGCTTCTTCTCCTTAAATAATCCTTGATCTTCTAATAAAAAAATAATTATATTTTATTATTTCTCTTTAAAAAATAATTATATCTTATATAATAATTTATTTTTTATTTTTTCTGCTATTGGGCTTGCCAAGTGTCACAGACTATTTCTCAAACCCGCACGGCCTTAGATATTTTTCAAGTGCTAAGTAGCCTATAAGACCAATTAACTAAAGAAAGAGATGAAGAAGAAGCACACCAAGTGTTTGAGAGAATGTTATCGTATTTTATTACTAAAGAGAGATTACAAAGCTATAGAAATACAACTCTTGGAGTATTGGAGGATGGTGTGCTCAAATGAGAGCTTCATCTATTTATAGCTAAAGCTATATACAATGGACGACTAGGATTCATCTAATCTAATGGTCCACATCTAAAGAAATGAATATTCCAAAGATGCCACCTACCACAAGAATATCCCAAGAAATATACAATCTCTAGAATATTCTCCCACCTACCATAATAATGTGGCCTTATAAAGAGTGGAACCTCAGTTCGGAGCATGTACTTAAAATGATTGATTACTTTAATGAAGCTGAGATTCGTGGGGTAGAGATAGATAAGCGTACGCAAGTAGGGATGATCTTGAAAATCTTATCTCCAAGTTTCCTTCTATTACGAGAAAATACTTCATGAACAAACTTAGGTTTAACATGACTCAGTTGCTCAATGAGCTCCAAACCTTTGAATCCATTAATATTGGGAATCAAGGGGAGGAAAATGTTTCCCATAAGGAGCTTTCCTTTTCCGAGAACAAAAAGAAGAATAATGGAGAAAGTGGCTCGTTAAAAGGCAAACCTAAAAAGATGAACAATAATAAGAAGAACAAGAGCAACAAGGCCAAGGCAAAAGAAAAATATTTTCATTGTCAAAAGAAAGGCCATTGAAAGAGAAATTGCACCCTCTATCTAGAAGAGTTCAAGAAGAAGAAAGGTAAATGTGATTTACTTGTTCTTGAAGCTTGTTTAGTAAAAGATAATGAATACCCTTGGGTATTTGACTCTTGGGCCACTAATCATGTCTGTTCTTCTTTATAGATAATTGATTCTTCGTGGCCATTAGTAGATAGAGAGTTTACTATACGAGAGAGTATCAAGCCTGTTGTTTCAGTTAAAGCAATGAGAGTAGTTAGGCTTAGATTTAGGGATCGTTTTTTTAATTTTGCAAGACGTTTATTATATTCCTCATTTTTGACAAAATTATATTTGTCTCTAAATGTTTAGAACATTACTATTCCATTTCTTTTAATAATAATTTAGTTTTTATGTTTAGAAATAGTTTGAATATATGCATCGGTAATTTAGAGAATGATCTTTATATCCTGCGCCTAAAAACTCAACACTGTTTAATATTGAAATGTTCAGACTGGAAAACAAAAACCCAAGAAACAAAGGACTTCTTTTGATGATGAAACATTCCTTTGACATCATAGATTAGATCATATTAACATAAACAAGATATAATGACTAATAAAAGACGGACCCTTAAATAGTTTAAAGGCCGATTTCTTACTAGTTTGAGGATCTTGTCTGGAAGGTATAATGACTAAAATACATTTTACCAGAAAAGGCAACAGAGCCAAAAAACTTTTGGAACTAGTACATTTAGATGTCTACGGTCTGATTAGTATACAAGTCAGAGGAGGATACAAATATTTCATCACTTTTATTAATGATTGTTCCCGCTATAACTGTAGTAACCAGTATCCACAATCGGTAAGAATAAGTATTTATATATGTATAAATATACGTATTTTATTTATATATGGGTGATACTTGATTTATGTATTGTTATTAGTAGTGTTTGTATAGGTTAAGGCTATACTATTAGCATTCGGTTTAATTGCAAGACTTTAGATTTATTTTAGGGATCAAATTGTAATACTTTGAAAGTTTTGGGGGCAAATTCATAAATATAAAAAATTAGCCTCTTAGTATAAAAATATACTTTTGAAACCCTAATTCACTCTTTTGGGTTGAGCTATCCCTTTTAGAGTGAGAAAAGAGAGAAAGAAAGGGGAGAGAAAGAGAAGAAGAAAAAGAAAAAGAAAAAGAAATTGGAATTTTAGATTTTAAGAGGTATATCACACCTATTTCTCAATTTATTGGTATTAATTAAGTTAATTTCTTTAAGTTTTGATTTCTGGAAATATGTATAATTGAGGATTTGACGTGTATTTCGTAAGATCTTATGAGAATTGATGATGATCTATAAGATAGCTTGATAAATCATGATGAATTGTGGAATTTCTGCTTGATAGTCTCTTGATCCAATAATTTTATAAATTGTTGTGATTCGATTCTGGTTTTTAATTTTGAGTATATAAAATTAGACATGTTTAGGATCATCTGAGACTTTGAATCGATTCAAAATTCCAGAAATTGAATTTGTTGTGAATTTACCAAAATGAACCTGAAATTCTGGAAATTTCCTGTATGAACAGTATGATACAATGACAAACCATTTTTGTCCTACTGAATAATCTTCAAAAATTACGAATTTGTAGCATATGATAAGTTTATATGTCTAATATGATATACTCAAAATTGAGAATTTAGAACAATGTAGTTGAAGTGTTATGATTTTCTAAAGTGTATCAGCTCATTGCAGTATTTGATTAACAGATTTTTAAAGCTATAGAATAAAATAGTTTTAAAATACTTTTGGCAGTTATTTTGAAGTGAAATATTTATCATGGATTGCAATATGTGTTAAGAGTAATTATGTGGTAGTTTTATAATTTTTGAGTTAGTATATGATTTTATGAAATTAGGAGATTGAATACTGTTCAATAAGTATCTTGATCCTGTCGGGTTAGTAGTTAGGATTCGATGGTGTGTATGAAATGGATTGTGTAGGACTTTTGATATAATATTTATATATAAGAAGGATATATGAGTGAAGAATGATATATTCTGATTTTAGAGTAATTGGACATCATTTGATGTATTAGAAAATTTTGTTAAATGTAAGTGGTCAGAATGAGAGGTTTTGAGAAACCAAGTATTTAGACCAATTTGATGTGATAAATGCATTGTGTATAATTTTGTAAGCTATTTAAAGTATTTTGTGTGAATTGTGAGGCTTATGAAAGGATTAATCTCCATTGATAGGTTAAGGAGATTTAAGCCTTGTAGCTGAAAGTGCTAAAAGGTAAGTATACTAAACTTTTACTGAAATCACAATAAGCATAGTAATTGTCTATGTATGATTTTGTAAATGTGCTTAGAAATATGTTTATGTTATGCCAAAGTGTATTTGATATGAAATGTGAAAGACATATGTTTATGAATGTGAGCATTGACATTGAGCATAGATATACATGTATTTTTGAAAGTGAACTTTCAAAATAAAATGTGTTAAACAAAGAAAGCTTTGAATTGTAATATGTCTGTGAGAAACATTTTATATTTTGAGGATGCTTGAACTCACTGTTGACTTAGTAGGTATCTTATGTGATTTGCGGAGCCTTTATGTATGGCATTTCCTTCGAAATTGGTATATGTTATGTGTTCCGTATGTAGGGAGGATCCTATTAGTACCTAAAGGAATAGTGAGTCATCACATTCGTGTGGTGGCGTATTAGTGCATGTGAGAGGACTCACCGATGATCAGGGTGAGAGTTTGGCTTTTACCTTCGAGCATGAGCATTATATATGTGTTATTTAAAACCTCACTTGTACTATTCCTCTCGTACGATATGTCACCTACGAGTGACATTTGGCTCATTATGTGATATGTGATGTGTAAGTCCTACTAAGTAGTAGTTGAGTGATGGTATTCCTGTAATATATTTTGAAAGAATGTGTAAGCGCTTACATGACATGTGATTTGATGAGATTATGATTTTGATTGATCATAGTATATCATACATATGCATTGTGTACATATATGTATTTACATTTGATATATGAAAAACTAGTATGCTTACTGAGTTTTATACTCATTATAGTTTATGGTAATTTCAGGTAAATAAGGTATATGTGTGCTTAGCGGATTTGGCAAGGCTTCTGCTGTTCCTTGAGTTCCCTAAGTTGCTAGGTTGCTGAGTGTAAGTTATGTCATGTATCGGATCTTTTGGGTCTGGGGCGTGGCAATAACTATGTATATTTGATGTATAAAAAAGTTAGAAACGTTTGAAAAGTTCAAAGAGTTTTGAGCCAAAGTCGAGAAACAACTCAATAAACCATTAAAAGAACTTTAATTTGATCACAGAGGCAAAAACTTCAATGCCGAATTTGGAGATCACCTGGAAGATAATGGGATCATATCCTAACTCGCTACTCTGGGAACACCTCAATAAAATGGTGTGGCCGAAAAGAGAAATAGAATGTTACTAGACATAGTGAGGTCCATGCTTAGTTTCTCAGCGCTACCCTTTTTTTTTTTTTTGGATATGCATTGAAAATAGTAGTGTATATTTTTAACGTAGTACCATATGAGTCAATTCCTAAAACATCCTTAAAGTTGTGGAATGGTTGTAAGTCTTCTTAGTGACACTTTTCGCATATAGGGTGTTCAGCACATATGCTAAAGGGAAAGATTGGAAAGTCAGAACCATGTTCATAATTATGCCTATTTGTAGGCTACCCTAAAAAGACAAGAGGTGGTTTCTTTTATAACCCCCAAGATAATGAAGTATTTGTATTGACAAATACTACTTTTTTTTAGGATTATTATATAAGAGATCACAGACCTCGAAGTAAAGTTGTTATCGAGGAACTACTTTTCGATGAGGTTAAACCTTAATAACCAACAATTATTATTAGATCACTAAGTCAACAAACCATACCCACTCGTCAGAATAAACTACTGCCACCTAGGCGCAGTGAAAAGGTAGTAAGACCACCCGTACGCTAGACTTTAATTAGAGAAGCACAAATTACAATCTACGATGACAGTGTATATGATTCATTGATATATAAACAAGCAATGAAAGATTTTGATAAGGGGAAATGGCTTGAATCCATGAACCTCGAGATGGAGTCAATGCACTTTAACTCAGTTTGGGAGCTTATAGATCTACCTAAAGGATTTAAACTCATTCGGTGCAAATAGGTCTACAAAAGAAAAGTGGAACATATGGGAAAGTGGAGACTTTTAAAGTAAGGTTGGTGGTAAAGAATTATATTCAAAAAGAGGGAGTTGACTATTAAAAGACTTTTTCGCCAGTAGCCATACTAAAATTCATTCGCATTCTCCTTGAGCAAAATATTGATAAAGCTTATGTATGATCAAGAAGTATTATCGGATATAAAGAAATGGCTACTTAAGAAATTCCAAATAAAAGATTTGAGAGAAATAAGTTATATTATTGGGTTCTAACCCATATGAAATTGTAAGAATAAACTTTAAGCTCTGTCTCAAGTATCGTACATAGATAAGATCTTTATAGGGTTTTGGAGCAGAACTCCAAAAAAGGTAATTTACCTTCTTGTTATGGAATTCACTTCTCTAAGGCACAATATCCTAAGACACCTCAAGAAGAAGAGGATATGAGATGGATATCTGATGCCTCCAAGTAGGTTGCATAATGTATGCTATGTTGTGTACTAGACCTGATATTTTCTATTTAGTGGGTATAGTCAACCGGTATCAATCTAATCTAGGATATGATCATTGGATTCCGATAAACCATATTTTCAAGTACCTATAGAGAATGAGAAACTATATGCTTATCTATTCTGGTAAGGATTTTATCTAAATCAAATACATTAATTCTAATTTTTAATCTAATTTAGATTCTTAAAAATCTACATCTAGATTAGTGTTTACTCTTGGTGGTGGAATCATTGTGTGGATAAGCATAAAGCAATCATATATTGCCAATTCTATTATGGAAGTCGAATATGTAACGGCTTGTGAAGCAGTTAAAGAGGATGTATGACTAGTTTTGAGAGTCACTAAGAGGGTCTTGGAATATGAGATATGTCTCACCTGCTTTAGGGCAAGTGGGAGATTGTTGAAAGTGTTCTGTAGAAGCATAATTATTTATATTTAAATACTGTTAAAAATATAATATAGATTATTCATTTAATATTATATTTTGTAATTTTGATTGCTTTTATTCAAATATCATAAAATTCATTGATTATTATATATAATCTTAAACTTAGTATATAATAATTATATATAAGAGGATTAAGTTTAAGCATAATAGTTTAAACTAGTCATTATTCTAAATGAAGATGAAAACTTTATTTGATAAATTATAAGTGCGATCTATTTGTATATTGTATATAATAGTTTTATCTGAATCATTATATGTGATGACATAGAAAATGGAGGTGCTTTGATAATGTTTATTATATAGGACTAGACCATGATAAAATTAATTCTCTGTTAATTTTTATTTGTAAAGAGAATATATTTTATCACAATATAATCATATATGCATTAATCTTAATCCCGAACGATTAATTAACTCATATTCATTGAGTTATATTAATTAATTTACAAGAAAAAGATTGTAAAATAATTTCAATCAATTACTAAGTATTTATAAATATAACAAAATAATAATTGTGAACATTTCTCACAAATATGAAATTTACTCATTTCGAGAAGTAGATAAGTTGTTCTCTTAATAAATGATTCTAGTTTTGAACATAACGAGCACTTAGTTTATTTTTAAGAGTTAAAGAAAATAATAAAATTTTAAATTTCACAAATTAAATATTCAAATGGGGATTAATGTGGATTAAGGATAAAGATGTAATTAAAGAGGTTAATGGACATTCGACCTAATTCTAATTATGAACACTTGTGGAGGATTAATTTATATAAAATAATTATCAAGACAATTTTTCTGTTTTATAATTTATTTGTAAAATGAAGAGTTCAACTTTATATTTTTAATGGAGTAGTATAAAGTTAATAAATAAAATTATATTAATTAAAAAAATTAATCAAATGATTTAATTTATTGGCAGTAAATTTTGTAGGTACATCAAATCTCTATGCTGGCTCTATAAAACATTAAAATAGACTATTAAATTAATTGTTGAATCTAAAATTTAATTAGTCAAGTTTAATTTGATTAAATTATTAAGGCTAATTAATTAATTTTGTTGGCCTAATATTTAATTTTATTAAATTCATTTGGCTCCATCAATTGTTGGCCTAATCTATAATAGTTATGTAATTAAATAAATAATTAGATAAATATTTAAATTAAATAAGATTATTTAATTTAATTAAATAATTAATTATTTAGATAACTATAAATTATTTAATTAAAAATAATATTAAATATTATCCTAATCATTATCAAATAAAAATTTATTGTTTTAATTATCTAAATTAAAATAATATAAAAATATTATTTTATCTTAATTTTATTAAGATTTGAAATTTAAATTAAACAATAATACTTCCACTATAACAGGGGTTTTTTAAAATCACTTTTTATGAATTTTTTGTACTTCTTTTTGAAATAAATTTTTTTTAAAGAAAAAAAATTAAGATCACAAAATTAAATCTTCCACAATTAATCAATTCGCCAACACAAATAATCTATTAATATAAGATATAGTCTAAAAGATTTATTAATGTTGATAAAAATATATCCATTGAAGATTCACCATCAAGATCTTTTTTCTTATATTTTTTTATTATTAAATTAAAATAGACATAACAAAATTTTAAAATTTGTTAAAACCCATTCATGCATGGTCGGCTGCAAAATCCCTTCCAAGTACCAAAATCAAGGATTTTTTTTCCTGCAATGCCTGTAGCAGCTGAAAAATAGGCTCTGATTCTGAAGAAGAAAGCGATGCTAATAGTTCCATAGATATTAGTTGTAATACTGAAGGGGAGGTCTCTCGAATCCATTTTATATGTTCAATAGCGACTTGAACCTCTCTGGCATCGGCTAAACATTTCAGCAGGATAACATGGGAGTCTGAACGTCCTATATTAGAAGCGGTACCACGGAGCAACTTAACAGCGACCAGAAAATGACCTGCACAAAACTTAATGGAAGCATGTAAATGAAAATGATATATGGAAACATTCACATTGTATGTAACTTCTCATGAAGAAACAAGCTAAAAGTATGCTTAAAACAAAACTGTAGCTGTATTATATCATTCTGTTTTATATACACAAGAACACGTTACATACCTCTTCTACAGAGATGAAGTATGAATGTGCTCAATATGCTACCTGCCAGAATTATATCTTGATTAACAGACTTGTTAAAGACTTCAAGAGCAGCTTCAAGTTTTGTTTCTTGACACAGCCCTTCAAGGAGGGACATATAGGTTGTAGCATCAGGTGCTACTCCTTTCTCCAACATCTTGTGAAAGAGCCTCAAGGCATCTTCAACTTCACCCACTTCTGAAAACTTGCTGATAAGTATATTGTAAGTCTTTAAGTTCCCACCACAGCCACTAGCAAACATCTCATCCCACAATTTTTTAGCAGGACGAAGTAAATCTTCTCTACAGCATGCTTCCATGAGGGCATTATAGAAAGAGACATCTGGGCTCAATCCTTTCTTCTTCATCTCCTGAAGAAACCCGTAGGCTTCTCTCAGTCTCCCTGCATGACACAAGCACAAAACCATAACATTGTATCTCTCCATATCTGTGAAATAACCATTTGCAGACAAAACCTTAAAAACCTCAACTAATTCGTCACTCTTGCCATGCTTACACAAATTTTTACTTAAGTTACTCAATGTCAGCAAAGTAGGCACTCTCCCTTTCTCGATCATAAAATTAAAAAACCCAATTGCAGAACTAGGATCAATGCTTGATACTGATCCTATTAACGCGTTTAAAACATCATCATCAATGTTAAAATTCCCACTAACTATAACTTCACCCATTTCTTTTGCTTCGCATATACGTCTCTCTGAAATTAAACCTAAAATAAACTCTCTATAATCATTAGTTCTTGGGGCAACCCCTAGCTTTCGTTTCTTCTTCAAAACTACTTGTCTTTCAAACACATGTCCCATTATTTTAAACTCTTCGGCCACAATTCTATAGGCAATGAAATCAGGCTTACATTCTCTAATCCGCAACTCATCCAATGCTTTAAAAGCCTCTTCTGCTCTTTTATCCTCGCAAAGTCCGTGGACTATCAAAGCAGCAATTACTGACCCATTAATCACAAAATTCTCTTTCTTTTTAACCTCATTCATCATACTTAAAACTTGATCCAGTTCAAGATTTCTACAAAACTTCCATATAAACACACCAAAACCAATGGTAGTAAACTCGACATTTCGTTGAGACATTTCTTCAAACACGTTCAGAGCACTATCAAAGTATCCATCAGAAGCTAAAGCAGCCAACAGAGAGTTACATATTTCAGGCCGAATTTCTCCACATTTCAACTTAACTTCATTAAAAACCCAAAACGCTTTCTGGGTGTTTTTCCCTTGTATCAATGAACGGATTATGGAGCCATAAACTGCGGAGTCTAGAGCGATTTTGTTGACCTTGACTTGTTTTAATATTGAGTCAATGGCGCTGACTTGGCGGGAGAGAGAGAGAGATTTCAGGACTGACTTATAAGAGAGTGAGGAGTGGGTGAAGTTTGGTTGTTGAGAGGCCCAGTTGAAGAAGCCGAGAGAGAGTGAGTGGTGCGTCAAGAGATACGGATCGATGACTCGGGCCACGAGTGACGGACTCAGTGAGTCACGGAGACCGAGTTGGTGGAGGGTTTGTTCGAGTGACGGCATCCATTGTCGTGTTGGCTTCGTGTGGTTCGATGCCGATATTAGTGCTCGGCTGATCCGATTCGCTAAATCAGTTGCTGGTCGCATGAGTTACCGAGTTTAGTAACTCAGTTCCAAGGAGAGATGATACCTTAAACGCTGCGTTTCACTTTTTGAAATAGTGTCTCACCTACTTACGATTACTGGTTTTCAAGGCCAAGCTACAATTATTTGGGAAATTTTTGCAAATGGCGAAAATTTTGAAGATATTTTTTAATTTAATAAAAAAATAAAAATTTCTAACATTTGTAGTGAAAATTTTCAAAATTAGACACAAATGTCCTCGAATTTATTTTCTCACATTCTTCGCTCAAAATTTCTTTCAAATCCTAAACACATTTTTTTTCTTTCCATTTTGATGGTGTGGACAACGACGGCTGTGGGTGGACGATTACAAAAATGTGGTAAGTTTGAGTTTTTTTTTTTAAACGAATATTTCCAAAAAAAACGTTAAAAAGAAGTGGTAATGGGCGACGACTTCGAATCGCCTAGAATCACGTTGCGGCGCATGACCTTAATTAATTCTTTTCAAAATTTATTTTTAACTTTTTTTAAATATTACTTATTTTAATATTTATTTCATTTTGCTAATTGCTCGTATGTTTAGTTTTTTATTATAAAATAATTATTAATTATTTGATTGAATATATGATTATTTTATTTATTAAATTTGTAAGTTATTTATTTTAATTTTGAATATTTAATTATGTAAATTTATTATATATTTTTAAAGTTATTATCATAAATATCTAAATTAAAGCTTAATTATATAAATATTCACGAATTTTAAATTATATCAATAATACATAAATGTTTACAAATATTTCACGGACTTTACTGTTTAAAATCTTCCGACAAAGTTAGTGAAAAAATTGATAGTAAAATCATTTCAAATTTGTGTAGTTTTATTGGACACATGTCAAAAAATACATTTTTAAAACGACACATATACGGCTAATATCTCTCCTACCCCTCACTCTCTCTATCTTTTTAAGACTCACATGTGTACAATTCTAATTCTTACTCCCTTCACTCTCTCTATCTTCAACCTCTCTCTTCTCCCTCTAAGTCGAATTGAGTTATGAAAGGATACAACTCCTTCCAATGAATTGTGAGAATATCTTCTTCATTACTGAAGAAAATTGCATCAAAGATTCGCCTTCCCTTTATTAGCCAACAGAATGCTATTCTGTCACAAGCTTAAAATGACAAAAGCTAGAAACTAGCCACTAGGATAACCTCAAGAATATTGTTTCAACAAATAAAAGAAAATTCAATAATGAATCTCAATTGACTGATTCAATTGACTGATTCAATTGAAGCCTTGAAGGTGAGAAATGGTGCAAAATTAGGACATCTTGCTAATTGATGCTAAAGCCAAAAGCAAATCTCAAGAGCTTTGAAAATTCCTATAAGCTTGTTAGTTTGATGGGCCTATCACTTTCTCAGGGACCACAAGCTTGTGTTGAGTATATTTGTATTTTTACAACCTTTATAGGTAATTGAGTCATTTCATTTGTTTTGATATATAATTTATTAACTTTAATGGAAGATTTCATAATGATTAGATATCGGTGAAATTTTTCTAAATGTTTAGATATTGTTGACAAAATTTAAAATTTATAAATATTTATATAATTAGGTCTTATCTTAAGAATATTTATAATAATAATTTTTTTTAATAATATATTAATTTATTATTATTGTTGTTATTTTGCTTCCTTATTATTATTAATTGTATTTTTTTAATTTACAAGAAGAACTTAATTTTTAAAAAATTGAAATTTTTTGTTGCAGACCATTTTTCAATAGCAATATCATCATTTTCAAAGTCAGGCTTTAGAAGTTATCAAATCAAAGCCCAGAGTCAATATAAATACTCCTAAACAATATCTCAAAGATATATAATTATAAATACATATTTTTTTTATAAGTATCTACTTCTACCATGTTATTTAATAATACCAGTTATTATTTGACTGTTGTACATTCTATAACATTAATTACTCTCTAGATGTCAAGCTACCTTTTTTGCTATTTTATTAATAGTACTCCCTTGATTTATCCATCATTAATTGAAACTCTGGACTACTTGAATATATATCTAGAGAGGAGCACTTTTATAATGGTAAGCGATAGATCAATATTGATAAGATATGTGTGTTGCTATTTTTTAGGATAAGATAAGTGCAATAAATCAATTACACATTTTTAATATTTAGTTTTAGTTTTTATGTGTACTTTTTGGGAAATTACCACGACAAGCATTAGATTGTAATGGAGGTCGATTTTATTAGTTGACTGGTCACTGTATACAATTCTAGCATAAGAGGTTATGATGATGGAGTTCTTGAGGCTCATTTAGCCAATGTACACAATAATGCTGCTTTATCTTTATCATATTCAGCTTTTTGTTAAGAGAAGTGATATTATTTACAATTTATCTCCCTTTGGTTGTTCGATTAAAGGAAAGAGTGTCTTAACAAATAGTTCAAAGTAATGATGGTGTGATTTTCACCTATTAGTTCATTGAATATTTATTGTTAGACTGTATATTTGACTTTAGGCTTGAGAGTGGACCATTTTTTAAATAGAAGATAATGATTGATTTGTGAAGTAATGAAATTTATTAACTTTTTATATATAATTTTGTAAAAAAAAAAAGAGATATTATTTTGAATATCCTTGAGGTAAGGTCTAATTTCAATGATACCTACATGTTTAAAAAATTAGTAACAATATTCGGTCATAAGAGAATATTTTGTCAAAATTAACGAAAAAGAGTAGTAAAGTCATTTTAATAAGGGATAAGTATATTTTTGTCCCACGAGTTTCAGAAATTCTAATTTTGTCATAGTTCGTTAATAAAATTATGTTAACTTTAACACTGGAAGGGCAAAACAGTCATGACATGTCAATAGTAAGCTAGCCTGACACAAAATACTCACGTGTCAATCACTGATTTGTCACTTACAAAATAAAATAAAATAAATAAAAAGATAGCAGCGGCCGCTGCCGTCGTCAATAGCGACCGGCCGCTGGTGACCAATTGTGATTCAACTCAAAATTTATATCACTGGACTCACAATTTTGTGATCTACGTAATGGTAAAATTTTTTTATCAACGAAGTACCGTAGATATGCCAAAAGTGAAAACAAAACACTCTGGGAGGCGGCGGACACAGCCCCCACCATTGGACAGATCGACGATCGATTTGTCGAACGGTAGTGGCCGCCAACAACCACCTGTTGGAGCTGGTGCTCACGTGCCATTCCAATATTGTATGAATATTAATTATTAATATTTATACAATAAACATTTCGAATAAAGAATGTTAATATCATATCATATGGTAGAATGCTTGTAACATTATAGACATTGTTTGATCTGAAAGAGTTCAGATCTGATCTAAAGGAGTTTAGATCAGAACTAATAGTTATCAAAGCTGAGAGTTATAAATGCTACGAGTTAGCACTGTTAAGAGTTAACAGGTTATAAGAGTCAGCGAGGTCTAAAGAGTTAGAACCTTGTTTATAATGGGACAAAGACCTGAGAGTATACTTGTAATGATATAGTTGCAAAGAGTTGCAATGATTGTTAAGAAATATCATTATGTAAGTATGTCTCAAAGATAATGTTCCTGATCTATAATCACCAATGCAGGTCTATCGGTGATTCACTTTATATAGATTAATGTATGTTTATTTCTGACTGGTTCAGATGATTGTTCTTAACTGACCATGAGCTTAGAGCTTGTATAGGCATGCGGGTATCCAGTCAGGACTGGATACTGAACAGACTTATGAGGACCCCAATAGATATCCTATGACACCGTCAAAGGAAGGTCCTCTCGAGTTGAGTAGTATTCGTGGTCCTTTGACTTGAGCGCCACGGTGGTCTTGTGAGTGATCCATCATGCTTTGGTTCCACATATGTCAGAGACCTTTCATGGTCTGACCGCTATGTGTCGTTGGGTATGGTCCGATGCTCATGGAGTCCGGTGTGCGTAGATATGAGATCCGTCAACTTACGTAGGTAAGTTGTATATCCGATGCTCCGAGGTTGTATTTCATAAAGTCTTGTGGTCACAAGCATAAACCCAAGAAAAGAGTTTCCCATAGGGTTAAACAATATAGCAAAAGTGTTTGCGTATATTGTTTATCGAGATACGAATCTGGAGATAAGATTATGGATTAGCAAATGGGGATTTGACGGTTTTGATCTATATCCCCGCACATCCAGGGTATAAATGATGGAAGGATTATACGTATACGTTATGACCTCAACTTGTATGGTCTGACACGCTGATTTGTAATATTCGTAACGTGTGCGTGGGGCATCGATTACGGATTAATGGAATAGTTCCATTTGACAAATCGAGTGTGAACCTAGAGAGTTCTAATATGAAATGTACTCTTTGAGCACTTGGGCAGTGTACCGTATTGAATTGTTCAATACAGTATAATTCAACAATTACTAAGGTTACGTTAACTAAAGTATATAGTTAAATGGTAGGACTCACTTTAGGTTAACTTGGTAATCGAGTAAGGATATAATAGTAATTTCACTTTATGATTATTTAATTATTAAATAATAAGAATAAATATTTATTTATTTAATTGTTAAATAAATAATTTAATTTAACTATGATTAAAGGTTAATCATATAGTTAATTTAGTTAACTTTACTTAATGATTAAGTAAAGGTTAAGTTAGTTAATTATAGTTAGAATAATTAAATATTTATTAACTTAAAGGTTAAGTTAAAATAATCTAACTAAGGTTAAATGTTAACTAAGGTTAGGTTAAACTAAATGAAATGCAAATGAAATTCAAATTAGTTTAGAATTTATGCATTAGTATATAAAGTGAAATGAAATTCAAAATTCATAAGTTTTTAGTTTATAGGTTTTGCATTTTTGGGAGTCATTTCAATTTGAGAAATTGGAATTCTTTGTTTTGTGTTTTAAGTATTAGAACAACAAAACAAATTGAATTAATGGTTACTAAATGTAATAACTAAAAAGGATATTTGTTTTATTTATTCAAGAGCTGAATAAAAGGAAAAACAAAATTGATTAAGTTAAATTGTTTAACTTTGAAAAATGTTTAAGAGTTAAACACATATGCTGGATTAAGATGCTGCCATTCTAGACAATCAAACTCACCCTTGTTGATTGCTAGGATTGATCAAAGATTCATTTCATGGTGGACTTCAAAGAAAATTAATCCAAAGGCTTCATTGGTGATATTTTCTCAATCTCGAATTTTAATTTAATCAAATGTTATTTTTGGTGTTCATTATATTTAATCTTCCGCTATGCACATATATGTATGAGATATGTATATTGTTTGTATGATGAACATAACCCACATGCAAGCACCCTAGTAGTTAATTCGTGCAACCCAACACCACCATGGGCGGTGGTTGCACGTTGAATGGAGGGGCGGTGCAAGCCATCACCCCACCGTTCGACCCACCACCAGTGGTGGGGGAGTTGCCAGCAGCCACTACCGTTCGCCGTTGAACGGTGGGGCGGTGCACCCCACTGCCCCACCGTTCCACAGTGGCGTGTGGTGGTCGCCACCCTCCCCCTATTTTTGATTTATTTTTTGGTCACCTTCTTGTTTTCTTTTGACAAAAATGATTCCACCATTGTATAAATATAAAAAAAATAGAATCCAATGATATAAATTTTGCCTATTTTCATTACCGGAATTCGATGATTAGTGGTGGCTGGCGACGACAGTCGCCGATTTTAGTTGTTCAGTTTTATTTGTTTTAATTATTTTTTAATATAAAATAAAATTTAATATTCATTAAAATTTTGAACCTATTAAAACGTGCCACATATCTTTTTTATTTTTAATAGCTTATTAATAACTGACACGTGTACATTATTTAATGTACTCACATAACTATTTTTAATTAACATAATAATTGAGGATAAATTTATCAATATACAATAAAAAGAAATTTTTAATTAAAATTAATAAAATCTTATTAACAAATTATGATAAAATTAAAATTTATAAAATAAAATTAAGAATATAGTCAAATTCATAAAACAAAAAAATCTTAATCCCGTTTAATAATTATACTTCTACTTCACATCCAAAGAAAAATCTCAAGGCCCACACGTGTACAACCCAAATCTCTCTTCCTCCTTTTTCTCTCTTGCTCCTTTCTTTTACCTCTCTCCTCTCTCTCTTCTCCATCTGCAAAAGAAAAATCAAACCAATATATTCAATTCAGTGGCCAAGGAGCTTATGAATTCGGGCTTAATATACCTTCTAAGATGGGAAACTACCAATGCTTAGCTTTTAAGCATTCATTATATAGGTTGTTAGTCTTAGACAAGTCATATGAAGTAATTTCTAAGTTGTAAAGTAAGAAATGTCCATTATTGGGCTTAAAGCATATCAACCCAGTCAACCAGCACCAGAAAAGAAAAGCCTGACAAGTAGAGCCGAAAAGATAATGGTTAAAATTTTATCTTTTCATTTAGGAGTGATGAATTATAGAATATCAACATTTTTCATATCCTCAACAAACAAAAAAAAACTAACAGCTATCAAGTATCAACAATTTCTCATCCTCAACAACTTTTATCTTCATCCATTCATGAAGATTCCTCTTCTCTTAATCTGAGTCCAAGTTACCCACAGCCTTAAGCCCTTTGAGTCTCTACATCAAATCCCATAAAAGGTGTTAAGTTAGAAAGTTCTAACTAAGCAAGAGAATGCAAATAATTTTTGCATTTGAATCCTAAATGGTAGCAAATAATATACTAAAATAAGGAAAAAAAATAGGGGTGTGATATTAAGTAACTTCTTGCTTATTGTAGATATTTTTCTCTTTGACTTTCATACATTCTAGGGTCAGATCACATAACTGCACACTAGGGTATACCAGCCGCAAAAATAATCGAATAGAACAAATTATTAGTAAATAAACATCAATAAACTTTATTTTAGAAAAAAAAAGATTTATCAATAGGATAATTTCTTGAATCGGGCTATGGAACAAGTTCACCTCAAAAGAAGAAAGGAATGTAATCAAATAGGCCTTATCCAAGAAAAAGCAGGAACATGACTATAGGCAAAAGCTGGTTTGGAATTGCTTTAATAGAGATAGTGCCCCATGTTTTGGAATTACATTTTGAGGAATCAATCTTTTGCGTGTAAATATAGAATCCTTTCTTATTCATTTTCCAGAGGATCAGAGCCAAGCGTGAAAGCTATAAAGTGAAGTAGCCTCTGAATTGTTGCCGTTGCGACCCAAACTGGGCCGCTAAACTGCACCATCTGCCTCGCACAAGGCATTCTTAGTGGTAAATCGGCCAAATCTACGTTGTCACCGACTCCTCTGACCGATATCCTGCAATCCTAACTCCCAACATGCTGTCATCATCTCCGTCTTCTTGGTTCATTTCCACAATATTCTAATTCGTGTTATTTGGAAGGAGATTTTGTAGCCAATGGTTAGAGAGATTGCCGGATATCGAATGTCTGTGTTGGATTGGTGCTCTGTTTAGAAGCTTGCGATTTTGGAATAGTGTGATGAACGTTGACATTCACCTTGGTGGTGATTTGATTCGATTTTCTCAATAGTAGGGTTTTGCCACTCCAATTTTGTGTTCTCTCTATTTTTCTTTTTTATATATTTTTTATTTTAATTATATTGGGACATATTTTTTATAGTACCACAATTAATTTGTCATAAATGTATTGAATAATGTGTTTAAAAGTAATTGAATTATTTTATGGGCCTTGATATAGAATGAATGAAAGATTATCTAACGGTCATATATTGTTGCTAATTTTTTAAATTTGTGTATATTATTAAAACTAAGTCTTATCTTGAGATATTTAAGATAATATCTTAAAATTAATTACTTTTTTTTAATGATATGTGATGTTTGTGTTGGAGATGTTATGAAAGTGTTTTAATAATTTTGTATAATTTTGATTATGGAAGTGTATTTTTGTTGCCTTGCAGACTGGGAAATATCCAAATTATAAGAAAAATATTGTTAAAATTTAACATTTTGTATTATAATTGAACCTAGTTTATTTATGTAAAAAACAATTATCCACATGTCAATAGTATAATCATTAAACCAAAATTGCATATTGTTGGTCTAGACGGTTTTGATGATTCTAAACAATAAAGGAAATAATGTTTATGGATTAAAGTGTAAATTTTAAAAATTATAAAAAATGGATTAAAATGTAAAAGTTTAAAACTTTGGTCAGCGCGTACTGTAGCTCGATCCTGTAGTAACGGCACTGTTTCATAACAGTTAAATCACTGTGCATTGGCTAGTTACTATATTAACGATTGTAACGGATAAAGCACTGTAGCAAAATTGTAGCAACGGACAAGATACTATAGCATCGGCAAAAAAATGGTTAGTTTCTCTATCTCTATAAATACAAGCCTCATTCAAGTTTAACAATAAGAAGTAAAGCATTTTATAATAATCATATCATTTGAGAAGAAAAGAAATATCATATTTGTGTTAAAATTGTTGTATCTACTCTTTAAGAGAGTTTAAATTGTAAAAGTTTAACTGAACCCAAAGTTTATCTTTGAAAGGGTCGAGTTAATACCTGGTAAAATTGATTGGGATGCTATAGTAGTTAAGTGCAAGTGCACGCTATCGTATAAAGTAATATAGGATTTTAAGTTCAAGTATCGATCCTACAGGGACTATGCAATCTAATTCTATAAATCAAGTACTAAAATTATACCTACTTAACTTTTATTCAGAAAACCAAAATTTGTAATTTATTTAACTAATTTAGTTCTCTCAATTAACTAAACAAAAGTAAAGAGTAGAATTTACAAATAAAGATAATTTAGGGTTTTGACTCGTCCCCTAGTATTTTATTGGACTCATTAACCACTTAGTTAATCTTTTAATATCAATTGATTAGCTTAGACGCTAATCTCATCACAACCCTCTGTCGATGGTCAAGTGACTATATTACGCATTCTAACAACACCTATATGTCTATGGTAATCAAATTAAAATGTAATTCATTAAGATCAAGTCTAAATTATATCATACATGCCACTTAGGTATATGTCTATCCTAGATGGAACTCATAGTTGTTACCCTATAATCATGCATCAAACTACCATAGGCTAAGCACATGAATCCCTCCGTCGAGTTCATCATAGTTCCTCAATCATTCTAAATATTGATTAGGTATAATGAAAGTATTAAACACAAGATAGAATGAATCAATTATAATAATTAAGTTCATAAACTAAAAATTAACACAATTCAAATCCATACTAGGTTCACATAGTCAAACCCTAGATAAATAAATTAACCTATCACAAAATTAAAAGTATCAAACCAATTCATAAAGATCAACAAGAACAAGAATATAATGATAAAGAAAGAGAAGAAAAACTAATTAAAGTGACTCCTTGATGTGCTTCTCCCACAATCTTGACTTGAAGTTTGAATCTTGATCTTGGTTTTTCAATCTTTGACTTTGATCTTTGATTTTGTGTTGTGAATTCTCTCTCTAAGTTTTTACCTCTTTTATCTCTCATCCTCTTAGGGTTTTTGGCATTTTATTTATAGGTTTTTGTCTTCAAAATACTGTTCACGGGGTATTGTAGCAAAATATGGTTCATTGGTACTGTAGCAAATACTGTTCCTAAAAGGCCACTGTTCACCACCACGAGCGCCGCAGCGCTCAGCTACTGTCATGGGCGCCGCGGCGCTCAATCATGGGCGCTGCGGCACTCAGCCCTGGTACCCCTTCCGTATTTTGAGCATAACTTCTTCGTTTGACGTCCGATTCGCCTTTCGTTTATTCCTATACGTCACATTTTTCGTCGTGCATATATTTATCAGTAAAAACCACAATTAGATAGCTAAATATTTATGATTAGAGTAAAATATAAAAGTTAGGTACAAATTATACTAATACTTTTACACCCCAATCAAAAACCAACATACTGTAAGGGTTTGATTAGTAAATAAGAAATAAATTAGGGTGTGATTGGTACTTGAAAAAGTTAATTGTAAAAGTTTAATTAACATATGGGAAGTTAATAAAAGGGTCTGAAAAGATAGACCGAACTAGTGGAATCCTTAAGCGCGATTAGCTTGAAGGCATGGACGTAAGCTAGGATAAGGGCCAAACCATGTAAAAATTTAGGTGTTATTTTATCTTTCCCTACTCTTTTATTTATACTGTATTTACTTGTACTTTAATTTATTTATATTATTAGTAAGTGCATTATTGTTTAAATACCAAATTCACCTCTTTCTTGGAATGTCATTCCTAAACCATTTTAAACTTTCATTTGGTATTAGAGCGGGTTCTCTATTTAAGGACTTAATCGTCTTTAGAGAGATCCTAGAATGACATATATAGAACGATAATCTATAACTAGACCACCATACTTTGATGGAACCAACTTTGATTATTGAAATGATAGAATGATCATATATTTACAAGCCAATGATTATGAATCTTGGAAAATTATTAGAAAAGGTCCTTATGTTCTCATTAAGAAAAATAGTACAAATAAAGACAAACCTAAATTAGAAAGATATTAAGAAATTTTGTGCAAATGCAAAAGCTTTAAATCAATTATATTATATCAAAGATAGAATAGTAGTTGGTAATATTCCTAAGTGTACAAATGCACAAGAATTATGGAATGCCATAGCCATAAAATATGAAAGAACTAGTGATGCTAAGGAGTCTAAGATAAATAGACTATTGAGTGAATATAAATCATTTTATATGAATATTAATGAATCTATTGAGTTTATGATTTCAAAATTACAATACTTATCAACAACCTGCAAGCTTTTGGAAAGATCATCTCTCAAAGTGAACAAGTTAAGAATATGCTAAGAGCTCTACCACTAAAATGGGCTAGTGTAAAAGTCTTTATCAAAGCCACAACCGATTTTGAGAATATCAATATGGAGTCCTTCACTAGCAAGCTTGAAGAAATTGAGTTGGACTTAAATGAAGAAAATTTAAAAATTATTGCCTTTAATGCTAATGTGGAAGAGGAAGAAAGTGATGATGAAGTAAAAGATGAAGAAATTATCTTATTGACTAGAAAATTGAAAAGAGCAATCAAAATAAAGATGATCAAAAAAAGATAAGTGACTTGCTATCAATGCATGAAGTAAGGACATGTCATGAAAGATTGCCCCTATAAGAACAAAAATAATTACAATAACAAGAAATTCAAGAAGAAAGTAATGATGACATCAACTTCAACATGAGATGATTATTCGTCAAAAGAACAAGAAGGAGAAATAACCAACCGTGCACTTATGGCTATCAACGATGACAAATCCGATAGGAGATAAGTGATGATGAACCTTTTATTGAAGAGCTTTATTTATAATTCATTGAAGAAACCAAAACTATGAAAAATAAATTGAATAAAGAAAAGAATTTATTGTAAAAAGAAGTTAAAAGTCTAAAATTGAAAAATGATGAGTTACAAAAAGACAATCAAATTTTGAAAGAGAAATTGAATAAAGAAAATAATATGCTGCAAGAAGACATTAAATGTCTAAAACTAAAAATTGATGTGTTACAAAAAGATAATCAAAATTTAAATGATGAAAAAGAAGATATTAAGAAAAATGCTCATGACTTGAATGAAATTGTTTTGAAATTTACAAATGAGCAAAAGAATTTGATGAGATATTTTATGCTAAAACACATGTTTTTGACAAAGGTAATTTGAGATATAAACCAAAACAATTTTTTTTTTTAAATATTACTTTGTCAAATCCTCCTTTAAATATAATCCTTATTCATTCACTTTATCATTATTATAATAAAAATGGACACAAAATTTTTAATTGTCCTATTAAAAAATTTGGAGAAAAACAAATTTGGGTTCCAAAAGAAAAAATTGCTAACATTGGAGGACCCAAGAAATATTGGATGGCAAAATCTATAACTTGAATTTATTTTGTAAGTATCAACGTCAAGATATCTAGGAGACATTTAGCATAATTTTTTTTTAATGAAATATTGTGATGCATGTATTTAATTTTGTATTTGCCTTAATCATATCATACCTTGATGCATGTATTAAAAAAGAAAATTTATTATGTGATACATTTACGGGGAGTATTGTAAAAATTATCTTTACTACATATGAATTTATTTTTTGGATTTTGATGATTTATTCTTTATATGGCTATGATTATATCATTATTTTTTTTATGATGCCAAATGGGGAGAAATATGTGCATGCAATTTAGTTTATGATTTATTCTTAAACTGATTAACACGTGCACTTGAATTTTAGCAAAAAGGCTTAGTAAAAATATAAATATAGGAGGAGTACAAATTGAGGGGGAGATATACTTCTCAAATAGAAGATGTCGCATACATTGTTTGTCATCATAAAAAAAGGGAGATTGTAGGCCAAACGACTTTGAAGATTTTGATGATTCCAAACAATAGAGAAAACCATGTTAATTCACTGTAGCAAAGCGCGAAGTTTTAAAAATTACACAAAATGACCAAAATGAAAACTTTGGTCACTATAGCAATGGCACTATTCCATAACAGTTAATTCACTGTGCAATGACTAGTTATTATGGTAACGGTCAAATTATTGTAGTTGAACTGTAGCAACTGTCAAAATACTGCAGCAACGGGTAGGATACTGTAACAATAATGAAAAATGACTAGTTTTTCGATCTCTATAAATACAAGCATTATTCAAGCTTAACAATTAGTAAAATATTCTATAATTTTCATATCATTTGAGAAGAAAAGAAATATTCATATTTGTGTTAAAATTGTTGTATTTATTCTTTAAGAGAGTTTAAATTGTAAGGGTTTAATTGAACCCAAAGTTAATCTTTGTAAAGGTATGGTTAATATCTGGTAAAACTAACATACTGTAAAGGTTTGATTAGTACGTGAAAAACTAATCAGCGTGTGATTGGTACCTAAAAAAGTCAATTTGTAAATATTTGATTAATACCTAAAAAGTTAATCAAATGGTCTTGGAAGATAAACCGAATTAGTGGAATCCTCAAGCACGATTAATTTTGAGGCATAGATGTAAGCCAAGATAAGGGCCAAACCTCGTAAAAATCCAGGTGTTATTTTCTCTATCCTTACTCTCTTATTTATACTGCATTTATTAGTGCTTTAATTTATTTATATTATTAATAAGTGCATTATTTTTTAAATACTCAATTCACCCCCTTCTTAGAGTGCCATTCTTAAACCATTTTATACTTTCATATATCTTTAGATAATGTATATGACAATCATCCACATGTCAAAAATAAAATACAATAATCATAAAAAAAGGTTTTGTTACATATAATAAACATCCACATGATACATAAAAGACTAAACAACACAAAAAAAAAAAATTGTCTACATAATCATTGGCTCAGTAATGCAATAAGGTTTTGGCAAGATTGTTAATTGTGTCCATGTTACTTGCATTGACTATAAGCATTCTTTGATGGTTTCTTCGCTTACAATGGTAACGTTTTTATCTATGTCTACCAAATTGTTTACATGTAATTGAAGGCTACGTTAAATATTTTGCTCCTCGTTTGGAACTATCTAATATGATAGATGGCCAATGAGATTTACTAAATCGGCATATACGATCACTAAGTTCTCCATTATGTAATAGAAAGAACAAAGACTATGATACCATAACCTGACATGTTTGTACAAGATAATAGCATAGGCACAAGGTAATTGGCAAAAGTCAAACTTTCTACATTTACATGTCTTCATGGCCATGTCGATTATCCCATTCCTACCCCTATTCCTCATAACAAATTTTGAGAGGTCGACTAACTAAACTAACATTCTCATAGATTGATCATTATGTTTCTACACCTTATGGTTTGCCCAAGTGGTCAAGTGAGTTGTCATTTTTTTATACAATTTCTCTTCTATTGTAAAATCAGTTTTGCATTAACTCGTGTATCCATTCAATTAATATAGTAATTTGTAGTTTATGTGCCTCCTATGATACTACATTAATACTGTCACGCCCTAGATTCAAAAAATCTGAGACACGTCATAACTTACACTCATTCAATAATGTGCACTCATAATTAATATTGTATAAAATTTCAAACTTAAATTCAACATAGGAATTCTTAGTAAGTTGCTAGTAAGTTCACCACAAAGTTCCACCCATGACCATACTTGGTGAAATATAAACCAAATACAACTACACCTAATAAAATAATACATAAGTATTTATTTAATATGGACAAATTAAATATCTCAAACCATGTGTCCACAAATAAAACACTCATCAATCTAGCAACTTAGGGAACCCAAGAGACAGCAAAAGCCTTGCCAAATCTGCTAAACACACATGTATCTTATTTACCTAAAATCATCATAAACTATAATGAGTATAAAACTCAGTAAATATACTAGTTTTTCATATATCAAAATACAAATACATATATATACACAATGCATATGTATGATAAGCCGTGATAAATCAAAATCAAAATAAAAATCTTATCAAATCACATGTCAGGTAAGCGCTTACACATTCTTTCAAAACATATAATAAGAATACCATCACTGACCTACTACTTAGTAGAACTTCCATATCACATATCACATAATGAGCCAAATGTCACTCATAGGTGACATACCGTATGAGAAGAATAGTATAAATGACGTTTAAATTATATATATATAATGCTCATACCCGAAGGTAAGAGCCAAACCCTCACTCTGATCATCAGTGAGTTCTCTCACATGCACCAATACGCCACCACATAAATGTGATGACTCAATCTTCCTTTAGGTACTAATAGGATCCTCCCTACATACGAAACGCATAACATATACCAATCCTGAAGGAAATGCCACACATAAAAGCTCCACAAATCATATAAGGTGCCTACTAAGTAAATAGTGAGTTCAAGCATCCTCAAAACATAAAATGTATCTCATGGACATTTTCCACTTCAAAAGCTTTCTTTGTTAAACACATTTCATTTTGAAAGCTCACTTTAATAAACATATATATGTCTATGCTCAATGTCAATACTTATATTCATAAACATATGTCTTTCACATTTCATATCAAATATACTTTGGCTTAACATAAATATATTTCTATGTACATTTACAAAATCATACATAGACAATTACTATACTTATTGTGATTTCAATAAAAGTCTAGTATACTTACCTCTTAGCACTTTTGGCTATAAGGCTTAATTCTCTTTAATCTATCAATGAAGATTAATCATTTCATAAGCCTCAACATTCACACAAAATACTTTAAATAGCTCACAAAATTACACATATTGCACTTATCACATCAAATTGGTCTAATTACTTGGTTTCTCAAAAGTGTCATTCTGACCACTTACACTTAACAAAATTTTCTTATACATCAAATAATGTCCAATTGCTCCAAAATCAGAATATATATTTCTTAACTCATATATCCTACTTATATATGAATATTATATCATAATTCCTCCACAATCCATTTCATAAACACCATCAAATCCAAACTATTATTCTAGTGGGATCAAGATATTTACTGAACAGTATTCAGTCTCCTAATTTTATAAAATTATTTACTAACTTCAAAATTATAAAACTATCACAGAATTACTCTTGACACATATTTTAATCCATGATAAATATTTTACGTCAAAATCCCTGCCAAAAGTATTTTAAAACTATTTTATTTCATAACTTTAGAAATCTATTAATCAAATATTGCAATGAGGTGATACACTTTAGAAAATCATAACAATTTAACCACATTGGTCTAAATTCTCAATTTTGAATATATCATATTAAATATATAAATTTATCATATTCCAAAAATTCGTAATTTTTGAATATCATTCAGTAGATCAAAAATTGTTTATTACTGTATCATACTGTTAACAGAGAAAATTTCTAGAATTTCAGGGTCATTTTGGTAAATTCACTACAAATTCAAATTCTGATTTTTTCAATCCATTCAAAGTCTCAAATGATTCTAGACATGTCTAATTTCATATAATCAAAATTCAAAATCAGAATCAAAACACAACATTTTATAAATTTTCTGGATCAAGAGACTATCAAGTAGAAATTCTGCAATTCATCATGATTTATCAAGCTATCTACATAATCATCATCAATTCTCAATATATCTTACAAAATTCTCTTCAAATCCTCAATTTTTCATTTTTTCAGAAGTAAAAAATTAAAGGAATTAACTTAATTAACATCAATAAATTGAGAAATAGTTATGATATACCTCTTAAAACCAAACTCCAAATTCTAATTTCTTCTTCTCTTTCTCTCTCCTCTATTTCTCTATTTTCTCTCTCTAAAGGGGTGGCTCGACCCAAAAATGAGTAAATTAGGGTTTAAAATGTATACTAGAGGTTAACTTTTAGTATGTACAAATTAACCCATAAAAGTTTTAAAGTATTACAATTTAGTCCCTAAAATAAATCTTAAGTCTTGCAAATAAACCCAATACTAATAATATGTCCTTAATTTATACAAAAAATACTAATAACAATACATAAATTAAGTATCATCCACATACAAATAAAATATGAATATTATACATATATATATAAATATTTATTTTTTTCGGTGTTGAATAAGTGGTTACTACAAATACTCTTTGTAATATTAGCAATCATGATATCATATCTCCTAAACACACCCACTGATCTAGCCCCCTTCATGCAACTAACTTCCTTATCTAAATACTTAACTACGTTGGGGTTCATACCTTGCAGTTATTCATTTGGTTCTGAAAATCAAATAATTGATATGCTTTTGCAACAACAAAATACGCTGTTAAGAATTTATCTGTTTTCTTTTTTCTTATTGGAAGCTTGTATTTCATGATTAAATCCCTCTTCAAGTGATAAATACACATCTCATGGTAGGCATTGAGGAATATTTATTGATAGCATTCTCAATGCTAGCATGTAGATTTAAGACAAAGATTGTATCATTGATATTGTTAATAACACATTATATTTTTTTTATAAACCATTCCTAAGATGCGTCATTTTTAGAATCATCAATGCCTCATGCCAATGAATATATCTAATTGTTTTCATCTTTACAAATTTTAATAAATATAAAACCAAGATATGGGCCTTTCAAGAAAGTACCATTAACAACAATCACTAGTCAGATAGATGAGTGAAAATCTCGAATACAAGTACCCAATAATTTTTAAAAAAAAGTATAAAAAATTTCTACTATCATCTATCTTTAAATAAGTCACAATGCCTAGGTTCTCATTTTCGACCACGTAATAATATTCAGGAAGTAGTTTGAATGCATATGCCAAAGTACTAATTATCAACCTCAATGCATGTTCTTTAACTTGATAACTAATGTATGTTTAATTTACACCAAACTCATCACGTACATTGACTTGGATCTCATTTGGTTTATAAATTCTATTGAAATTTGTGAATTTATTTTTTTCATCATTGTAGCAATAATTCAACTCTTAACTTAACAGTGAGCATCTCGCAACCGGTCTAACTAACATATGTGTTATTTGTCAATTCTTTGCACAATGAAATATTTTTAAGTATATGTGGACATAACACGAATTCACCACTTACACCTTTTATCATCATATTTTGCTCTAAACCGATCTTTAGTTAACTTATAAATTTTGAAGCTCCAATTATCCTTCAATGGAAGTTAGCTAAGAGTACCATATATTGCATTCTTGTTAGGAGCAACTTCCTAACAACAACTTCACCAATGCATAAGCACGATACCCCATCTAATAGATTTAAGTCAAAGGTGGTATTGGAGGGAGAAATTAAAAATGAGTTTTGTGCTTCAAACAACATCATCTTGCTCATCAAAAGGGTTGGACATAAATCATAAACTATTTTGCATTTTTGGATGCGAATCAAACATATCATCAGTCTCAAATAAGTACAATTCGCTGCCTTCTTATATATCATTCAATCCTTCCACTTCTCCATCATCGTCCATATTACAACCATCATGAGCATCTTTATTTGTCAGATTATCATCATGAGCATTAGTTAGTTCATTATTGTATTTGATTGAGGAACATTGGTGGTCATCTGTAGTGTTGATTGGAAACACAATATTTGGTATGGTTGAAGTTATGCTATTAACTCGGTTACTACCACGTGCATATACGAAATGATTAAGACAAGTTGCTAGTTCTCTACAGGAACTTGTGCAATCTCATCACTTGTAGAGTGCTTAAGAGCCACATTAACACATAAAGGTAACAAACCCCTTCTATTAATCCTCATAACGAATTGTACATATAGATTATTTCGGATCGTTAGTAGTATATCATTCATTATTATTATGGGTGCAAAAATTCTCACACTCACACTACAGTGATTAGAATTAACTTCAATTCTATAGTAAACAATGTATAAAGTTGTTCATAAGTCACATTCTTCAGAACCGAAATACCGACGCTTCAATACCCAATATATCTCCCTTGACCATTATTGAAACTCTTACGTCTTTTCTCAAAATATACAAAATGTGGCTCACCATCAATAGCACATATAAAAAAATTTAGAAAAACTAAAAAGAATAAAAAATAAAAAAATTAGTAATTTGGCGCGTAAGCACATGACACCAATTTTGCTTAATACGACAAGCTACGCAACATTGAGCAGCCTATAACACCAATTTATGGTGCGATGGGTCGCGAGATGCCTATATTGTGCCAGGCTTTATGCCGAATAAGCCGGCATGATTTGTTGCACAATTAACATGTCACATAGCCTCTTAGTCAGGCTCGTTATGCGCAAGTTCATGAATAATTTTTTTTACCTTTTTTTTCCACCACTTTCACCACCATTTAATACACATTACACAATGCATTTATTTTTAAAGATTAATGACTATATTTACATTCTTTACTATAAAAAAAAAAACTCATTCAAGTACATCACATCAGCATAACTTTGTCTAAATAATACAAAAAAAATAATAGAAAGAATATATTAATCTCACATTTGTTGTAATGTGTGAAGTATTTTTGTTGATAAAATTCGGTTCTCTAATTTTAAGTATCTGTAGTTTCATAAAAAAAAAAAAAGTAAGGGTGTATTTATTTTTATATATGATAAAGTTTCAAATTTAAGTGATAATTTTAAATGGGTTTGTGTTATATATAATACAGGGGCATTTCTGTCTAATTTTAAAAAAAATTGACTACAAAAGTTAAAAATTTTGCTAGTTGACTAAATAAAAAAGAATGGCCCTAAATTTTTTACTATTTACAAAAATTTCCCACAATTATTTTTAACATAGAATATTGACAGAATATTAACTTAAAATTTTAATTTAAAATAATTATTTTAAATTTTAGTATTAATTCCGTTCAATGTTAGATATTAATTAATTAAAAATATTAAATGTTATTTTCTACCTTCATTTTTCTACCTTTAAATAAAATAAAATTTTATGTTCTGTTTTAAATTAAAAAAAATTAAAGTAATATATCCTCTCCTTTATTTTTAATTTCTATTTTAATAAACTTTGACAATTAACTAAAAATATTTAACAATTTAAAAAGTTTTTAATAAAGTTATTACTTATAAGTATTTGAGAAACTGTCAGGCGAAGAACAATAAAAAAGATTTCTCATAATTTTATGTGTATGTAGTGTTATCTTTTTGCCAAAAGAAAGCAAATATTAATTATATTTTTCTATTACATATGTTGGATATTGAACTAATGAATGCAACAATATGTAGTTGAACAAATATGATCCAACGATAGAAATTAAACAACAATATAATAAGACCCTCTATTTAAACAGCTTAATATAAAGAATTCAATTGGCCAACTCTCACACAAGTAATCAGAGACACTTTACAAGATCCTCTGTTTATACTAAAAGCTTAATTGATAAGGTAGGGGGTCTCTTGCGCAGTGCACAAACTAGTTAACTGGTTTGTAGATCAAATTTCAAAATGGACTTGGACTAATTTGCTTTAGTGTACGTGGCTTTTTTCGGGCTTAACTTGTTACCACCATAATGATATAATTCTCTATATAAATTTTTTTAAATTCGTTATATTTATTTTACTTGAGATTGTGTATTTTAAAATATTTTTTATATAAAAAAATTAAAATTTTAAGAGTTTTAATTTATAATACGATTTTTAGAAGAATTAATTATTAGAAAAATATAAATATTTTAAAAAGCCAAATAAATAAAGTTTTAAATTTAAAAAATTTAAAAAAAAAAAGGCTCTTGCACGTGCTCTTAACAGCACCTATGCAAAGGCACTCGTTATGAGGCTCGATAACAGCACCTATGCAAAGACTGTCGAGCGCCTATGCAAATAAGAATGGTAAAAAAATTTGGATATGGATTCAAAAAAACCTGAAAATTATGGTTTTTTTTTTTCGAAATTTGGGTTCCATTTTTTGTAGTATTCGGATCTTAGTTTTTTTTAGATCCAAAAAACTCGACTTAGAAATTCGAGTTTGTGACAAGATTAGCATTTTCTTAAGAGAAGCCCTAATTCCTAAACCCGGGTTTGTGAAAATTTCTTAGTCACTTGCTATTGCCTATCACTTTGCTCTGCTCTTCACCTGATGCCAGTCTGAATCATCTCTCATCTTCATTGCTCATTGACTTGAATCATCTTCGTCACTCGCTGCTTGGTCTCTCTTTCTCATCGTCGGCTCCCGCTCGTATGAATATAATTAAAAATTAAAAATTAAAAAATAAAAAAAAAACGAATTTAAATTTGGACCAAATTCTCCAAATCCGAACCAGATTCAAACTTGAATTTGGCCTATACCTAAAAAAATCCGCTTGCAACCTGAGTTTTGAATTGATATAAAAAATTTAAATTCAAATTCAAGTTTACCAAAACTTGGATTTAGATTCAAATTTTATCATCCCTACATGCAAACGATATTTTTTTAATTTTAAAATTTATCTTTTTTACTTTTTAATTTTTAGTAAAGAATTTTTTATACATACTAATTTTTTTAAGCATCATAGTTTTATTTCATTTTACTTAAAATAAACATTTTCGAATCAAAGTCAAAATTGTTAATTTGATTGAATTAAAATCACAAAATATAACAACAATCTTGAATTACATGAATTTGGTAGCAAAATTTCATTTTAGCGAAATAAATAGGGTATCATCAAAATTAATTAACAGTTATAGTGTTTTTTTTACTTAAAAAAAATTTATAATAAAGTTTTTTTTAATTGTTTATAATGTGTTTGAAAGATGTAATTAATATTGTGGAAAAATATTTTAAAAATAAATAAAAAAGGTTGGGAAACTATCGAGCACACAGTGCTCAAAAGAATGTTTAAATACTTTGTCGAGCACCAAAAGTTATTCTCGACAAATTTTTTCAAGCACCAAAACTGTTTTAATTGTAAAATATTTTTTAAAAGTTAAAAAAATACAAAAGTAAAATAAATTTTTTTTAAAAAAAAAGGACGCTCAACAACACCCAGAAATGAGTGCCCTTGATTGGCAATCTTTTTTTTTAAAATTTTTTTATTTTGTATAAAAATTTAAAAAACAAAAAATTTAAATTTTAAAAATGGCACTTCTATTTATTTTTTAAAATTAGCCTTAATTTTTAATAATATGAGAGGTGAGTCAATTTGTCACTATCACCATCTCTGGTTGTTTACGATCAATGACGGGTGGTAGTAGCAGTTCCTCTTTTAACTTTTAATACTTTTTTTTTAAGTTTATCAAATTAATTGATAAATTTTATATTATTTAATATATTTTAATAAAAGTAAAATCATAATCTTATTATATTATGCCATGTATTCATTATTTAATTAATTTATATATATTTTTTAATTAAAAAAATAAATGAGTGTATGAGATTGTGCTAGGCATTAGGGAGTATTTGCTGTAAAATTTAGTTTAAAGAGGTAAATAGGTCATTTTGTATATTCCTTTCAAATTGATGTAAATTGAGTTTTCTATCCTTTTTCCATAAACTTATAAATAATTTTCAACAAATTTCATTGTCTACCTAATTCTCGACCAAAGCACAAATTTTACTTCCATTATTTTTAATGTAGTAATGTAAGACAATTTTAAGAGTTTTTGTTACTGTTTGTATCCATTTTGCATTTTTTTTAAAAAAAAATTAGTTAAACTTATTTTATTATTTTATTCTTATTTTTGTTATTTTAAATTAATTAGACTGAGATTATTTCAAACTTTTAATAATATTTCTTCTTTATTTACCCTGAAAAAATATCTATACAGCAATTGATTTACAAATATATGTAAATCTTATTTTTAACAAAACATTTTGAGTTTAAAATGCAAAATACAGCAATTTAAGGGGGAGAAAAACGAAAAAGAAAAGACCAACGCCAACAAAAGAGAGAGAAATCAGAAAGAGCAACAATATATATACAATATTTACAATAATATTCACATGATTTTTTTTCTTCTCCATTAAGCTGAATCTATACAGACTTCTTAGTTTTGTAGAATGCATACATCTATACACTGTACACAATATGCATAAAAATTTACAAGCACCAACACTAGTTTTCAGTATTGAAAGGTATCTTAGCTTCTTCTATACAGCAGCTTAGCGTTAAACTGGTATACTAGAGGCCAGCGGCAGGTACTGGGTAGATAACAATGTACGGTGTTTCTTACTCCCCATGTAATGTAACCTTGTTGAGTTTTTTAACATTTGATATTTCTGTACAACATATACTTCTGACAATATACAGGAAGGAACAAACTTATGAATAAGATCTAATCAACTTGAAAGTTTGGAAAGTTCTTGTTTTGAATAAGTTTCCCAAGAAATATCTTGTTGTCGTTGACTCTTTAGGTGGTTTTGGTGCAAGAATTGAGTTGCATTTTACCTGCAGTTCTGTTTGTCCAATTTGTTGGCGAATGGAATCAATAATTTTGTGATCAACTGGGCTTCCAGTCACATCAGCGACATAGAAAGTGCCTTTGACCTTTCCACCTTTTGTCAAAATTTCTGCTCTTCTGATGCACAAACCATTTTCACGGAATATCCTGGTGATCTCCGAAAGTAGTCCAGCTCGGTCTTCTGTGCACAATTCTAGCTCCAGACCCTTCATGACCACACAACATTGTTTTAGAATACAACTGTGGGCACGTCCACGATGATTAAATTCGAAATATAGCTTTCCCATACCTCATATGCTCGCCTCTCAATGGCTGCTTCAAGACACTGTATAACACGTTCTCGCTCTGCTTCCGAGCTAATGGGGAATCCATCGACATGTCGAATATAAAACTCCTAGGAACAAAACAGAGTAGTATCTGTTTAATACAAAGAAAGTGACTATTATAATTGACTCTGTGCAGAAATTAGACCACTGGACTGTGTACTCAATTGAGATCCCACCCCAAGATGGAACACAAGAACAGTATAAGGTTTGAACCACCAATCAGTTGTCAAAATCAATCAGTAGATCAATACCATTTTACAACTTTCGTATGCTGGATAATACAATATGTCTTCCATATTTATACTGTCCAGTCAACAAAAGAGTTTTGAGGGTCATTTACCATTTAATAAAACCATTTTCAGTATCTTACTTGATAAGCTTCCATCCTCTCTGTGTTGACCATTCCATGAAAGACTACATACTGCATGTCCGTCAGGGTGCAAACAATGTCAAACAACAGCTTTGGCCGATCTTTGGATCTCATAGTAATTACAGAGTAATCTTGCTCAATATTTAACACAGTAACTTGGGGTCTTGAGCTCCCATCCTTGACTCTCCCTACTGCTTTTCCAACCCTTTCATAGTCTCTATCATTGAACATAATCTGATGCAACCTTCTCTCCCAATTCATAACACCAGGAGGTGAAAGTGTTGTCTTTGCTTTTTTGAAGTCGCTGTTTACCCTGAGGACATTGCAAAGCAATTGCTTTATTGTTGAGAGAAGTTTTGGATCTTTAATTGCACATCCTGTGGAATCATCTGTGACATGAACTACAGCTGCAGCTCTATCGTTGTGTGTCCATATCTCAGCATTTACCACATTGCAGTGAAGGTCTGCAAGAACTGCGCATACTTCTGACAATAAACCAGGCCTATCGGTGCCAGTGAGCTCAATTGAGGTATGCTCTTCTGAAGGCATCACCCCAACAGAGCTTCTTAAGGAGGGTGCAAAGCTAGCATCAGTTTCAAGCTTCTGCAAAGAAACAAGTTAGACAACAAACTTAGTCAACATCTAATAAGTAAAGAGAATATCAATAGGAGATAGCAGAAAAGGAAGACCAAATTCTCTAAGGTGTTTTTATATTATGCTGCCCGTTGTCTGGCAATACTTGGTTAACTTGCTCATAATATGTCAGAAGAGGAAAGTGATCAAACTTCTATATCTTGATTCTGAAAAGAATCCAAGTGGACAAAAATCTCAACTTTAATAAGCTGAACAAAATTTTATGTTGAAAAATGAAACAGATGAAGTAGGGCTACATTTGGTTCTCAAGCTTTCTCTGTCGTTCAGCAATCAAATGGGTAATTGAACAGAAAAAATTGCAATCAAGGAACATTTCTTACCCTTTGAATATAATCAATGACTTTCTTATCTCTGATTTTGTTCCTGTCCTTATCGATCACATTAAACACTGAAACCATAATTCAAACAGAGCGATGAGAAACATCAAGAAACTCTCTACCCTTTTACAAATGGAGCAATTGAAGAAGAAGATGCTTTACCATCCATAAACCATCCCCCATCAGATGATATATATGCTTTTGTTATTATAAGGTTCATGTCAGTAAGCACTTGAACAACTTGCAAGAGAATTCCATGCTTGTTGATACTGTCTACCTGAACAAAAAATCCAACTCCTACAATCAATATATATGTTTACTTTATAAACAATACACATATTGAGTTAACAACTGAGAATTAGAGAAATTAAAGAAGTATAAGCCTTATTACCTGTATAACAGTGGCATCCTCGCATGTATCATTGTCAATCACGACTCTGCAATAAACAGGACACAAATAAAATCACCAAATATGGAAATAAAGGAAGCGGATGGAAAAAAAAAAGTATCCCATATAAATAGCAAATTTTCAGAAAGACCCACTACGCTCACTTGATTTTTTATTTCCTTGATGAGAAAATGAAGATGAGGAAAAGTTAATTGAAGTACAACGATTATACCATTTTTTCCTGAGAGAACCATGGTTAAAAAATCTTCTTAAAACAAATTTCAAATTTTCGATTATGAGAAAAAAAAAAAATTAAATCTTCTTTTTTTTTCCTTCACTTTTCCTCTAGTTTACAACAGCCAAGAAACAATTTTTCAAAAAAAAAAAAATCAAAGTGAAACATGAAAAGAAACCCATAAAGGAAAAGAAAAAGAAGGAGAAGAAGATTGATGTGAACTTTACAACCTTAAGCAACAGATAGAAATAATTAACTCTCCACAATAGCACACAACAACAAATATATTGCTCAAAATCAAAATAGAAAAAAAATAGATAAAAAAAAAGAATACCTGGGAGGGTTCATCCTCCTGATCAGTTTAGCATACTCATCATCCATTTCTCCGAAGGATAAACCCAATTTTCTCAAAACTTGAAGTTTCTATTTAAATACATACAAACCCACAATCGCAAATAACCCAAAAAGCAAAAGAGCAGCTCTATTCTCAATTCTGAGAGGGTGAATTTTACTATACAAAGATTCCTCCTCCAATATTCAAGGAAATCCCATATGGACAAAATAAAGAGAGAGAGAGAGAGAGAGGAAGAAAAGACACTTAAGAAAAAAATGGAAGACACATTGCACAACAGAAACGCGATGATAAGACAAGACTTGATTGTTTGTTGAGGTTTGGTTGGGCTATGTTTTTGGTGATGTGGCGGGTCTTGATTTGATGGACGGTATATGTTGTTAAGGATGGAGTGAGTGCAGGGATTTGACGATATTGGGTATATTGAGTTGGGTTGGTCGGTAGTGAAAGAGTCTCTTGGTGGCCGCGGGTATTTGAAGGTGGGGCACGTGAAGGGTAAGAACGGACGTGGCGCCTGGAGAATGGTCGGGGTTTTTGCCGGTATTTTTGGCGGCAATTCTACTGTTTCTTTCTTTCCCCATGTTATTTTAAGTGCTTTACTTTTAACCGCTCGCTCTTTTTTTTTTATTTAAATTTTTTTAATGTAAATATTTTATTATACATTTCGATAAATTACAAATTTTAAAAAATTATACTCAATAATTATCAAATTATTATTGTTAATAATTTAATAACTGCTAAAAAATGACATTACCAATAATTCAATAATTATGAAAAAAATTATACTTAATAACTATCAAATTATAATTAAAAATTAATTGTCAAAAATTTAAAAGAATTACACTCAATAACATTGCCTAATTATAATTCAATAGCGACCAATAATTCAATAATTGTCAAAGAATTACATTCATTAACTTCCAAGTTACTAATAATAACTACACATTGTCAATAATTCAATAATTGTTAAAGAATTACACTTAATAATAATGCCAAATTATAATTCAGTAACTGCCAATAATTTAATAATTATCAAAAAAATTACACTAAATAATTACCCAATTATAACTAAAAACTAATTGTCAATAACTGTTAAAGAACTACACTCAATAACATTGTCAATTTACAACTTAATAACTATCAAAGAATTATAATCAATAACTGTCAAATTATAAATGAAAACTAACTATCAACAATTCTATAATTTTTAATAATTGTACGCTGTCAATAATTCAATAACTGTTAAAGAATTACACTCAATAATATTATCGAATTGCAACTCAATAACTACCAATAATTCAATAACTGTCAAAGAATTACACTTAATAGCATTGTCAAGTTACAACTTAATAAATGTCAATAATTTAATAACTACCAAAGAAGTATACTCAATAACTACTAAATTAAAACTAAAAACTAACTATCAATAACTGCCAAAGAATTACACTCAATAATATTTTCAAATTACAACTCAATAAATTGTCAATAATTCAATAACTACCAAAGAATACTAAAGAATTACACTCAATAACTGTCAAATTATAATTAAAAACTAACTGTCAATAACTGTTAAAGAATTACACTTAATAATATCATTAAATTACAACTCAATAACTATCAATAATTTAATAACCACTAAATTATTACACTCAATAATTATCAAATTACAACTGAAAACTAACTGTCAATTAATTCAATAACTACCAAAGAATTACACTTGCAGACACTTTTTCAAAACTTGAATCCTTGACTTTAGTCTATGGGATGCACAAGTATTGCCACTAGATAATGCAATTAGGTGCTTTAACGGCTCATTCTTCTCGTCACCTAGTTTAGATTTGGTCTTACAATATTTTATTCTTTTTTCTTTTTGCATTTTTGAAATCTTTTTCTTATATTTTGAAATTTAAAAGATAAAGACATGAAGTAAAATATATAACAAAAATGTTAAGATATTATAATCTCAAAATATGTGAGATTGTTTTTTCTAAATTTTAATTTCTTAATAAAATTTGTCAATTATTTAATTAAAAACATCTTGAAATATATTTGAATTATTAAAATGCTTATACAGAAGGGTCCAAACATGAAATATTCGGAGAATTCTTCCTATAAGTACACGTAGTATGAATTTTCCTATGATTTTGTTGGATCAAATATGTGATATGAAAGCCAGATATAAGTGTTTGCAAATGGGCAGAATTGGGTTACTATAAATTAAATTGGAACGAAATGTACTTCTATCTCATAGAAAATGCCAAGAAAGCAGTACTGAAATTGACTGTCTAATAGAACGAAAACGGCTCAATCCAATAATGTAGAAGTAACTTAGGTCAAGTACTTTTTAAACTTAACAATGTATAGATTTTCTACAGCTTATCCATACATATTAAGAAGATGAAACGAAAGAATGATGCAGAAGCTATAAACGTGGAGTGACACAGAAACTCAAATTTCATTTTCAAATTCTGTCACAGTGTTTGCTAACAGGCACAGCATCAACTATTTTGAAAGTGCAAACAATATAGTGATATTTGGTCTTGTGTTGTGCTGTGTATTTTACTGTACGTGAAAGCAGCAGCTCATCACTTTGTCTTTTACTTTTAGAAAGTAACAAAGATGTTTCCAATTCCAGGTTCGAAGAAAAATATTTATCTTTGTACTGAAAGAAAAGTTCGTGTCGTTTCAACAAACTTCACTGGAAATTTAAGTTAGGCGCCACTAATATCACACAAATCACAAATTGTAGTCACTAAGCTAATTCAATGCCATTTTGTATCGTTACGAAAAAATTATTAATATTGTTGAAGTAGAAGTATATAAATAAGTAAAATAATTTATTTAAATAATATAATAATGTAGAATAAATTATTAAGAAATAAAGAGAGAAAGGGGTAAAAGAAGAATACACATAAAATTACGTGGTTCTATAACTTGTCTACGTCCACGACGGATTAAGATCACACTCTTCACTTATTATGAATCACAAAGCAACCACAAAGTATACCTATTACAAGAAAGATCACAAAGAAAATTCTCTCTTATTCTCTAGGAATTTTTTCTTACAAAGAACCACAAAGATTATCACTAAAATTGTTGTTGATCACCAAAATCTCTTTTTTGATCACAAAGATCTCTTACTTGATCACAAAGATGTGTTTACAAGCCAATTGGTAGCCTTTATATAGGCTTTGGGACGACCTAGATTTACCCTATACGTGTGGGAGTCGTATTAGAGAGTCTTAAAACGAGTGGGAGACGAAATAAGAAAGTTTCCTTATTTCGGGATATTGTTCCCATCTCCAGCGCCGCGACACTGGGCACTCATCGCTGCGGCGCTGGCACGCTTCTGCTGAGCGCTACGGCGCTGGCGCGCTTCTGCTGAGCGCTGCGGCGCTCAGGTTCTGGAATTGGCGCAGCGGCGCCCAAGCCTAGTCGCCGCGGCCCTGGCGCCTGGTGCACCCTTCTTCATTTTTCGCCTCCTTTCGCGTCCGTCTTCGATCCGTGCGCACCCTACGCACTTGGCTTGATCTCCAAATCATATTTCGATGAATTTTAATCAATAATCTCACAAATCCCCTCCTTGATTCAAAATTATCCACAAAGTAACTCGATCTTTTATTTTCGCATCTTCAGTCACCTTCACAAAGTAATGACTCTAGTTAAGTCCTTGCATAGGACGAACTTAACCGAGGGTAGTGGCTTAGTAAACATATCAGCAGGGTTTTTAGATAATGCTATCTTTGTTAGACTAACTTCACCACTTTGGACAATCTCACGAATGTAATGGAGCCTCACATCAATGTGCTTCGACCTTTCATGGAACACTTGATACTTGCTTAGGTGTATGGCACTCTGACTATCACAATACACACCGGTGTTCACATCTTCACTAGCCAATATCTCTACGCATATGCCTTTTAACCACACGGCCTCCTTGATAGCTTCTCCAACAGCTATGTACTCTGCCTCTGTGGTAGATAGTGCAACCACGTGTTGTAGAACTGATCTCCAACACACACTACACCCAAACACTGTGAATACGTAGCCCGTCAACGATCTTCTCTTGTCAAGATCACCTGCATAATCTGAGTCTACGTACCTTCTTACCATTTCATTGCTGTCCTCATCCCTCTTATACACTAACTCGTGATTCGACGTTCCCTTGAAATGTCTCAGAATCCACTTTACTACAAGCTAGTGATCTTTTTCCGGATTCGCCATGTATCTACTTACTACACTCACAGCCTGTGCTATGTCTGGTCTTGTGCAAACCATTGCATACATGATGCTCCCTACAGCGCTTGTATACGGTACTTTGCTCATCTGCAGTTTCTCCTCATCGGATGTCGGCGACTGTGCTGCTGAAAGTCTGAAATGCATGGCCAAAGGAGTAAAGACAACCTTCGCGTTTGACATACCAAACTTTTCCAAAATTTTGACTATATATCGCTGTTGGGATAAGAAGATAACATCTCTTCTTTCCCTTACAATATCCATACCCAAAATTCTCTTCGCTGCTCCCAAATCCTTCATTTCAAACTCGCCACTCAACTGCTTCTTGAACTTCTGTATTTCTTCCATGTTCTTACATGCGATCAACATATCATCGACGTATAGAAGTAAATACATCATCCCACAACTTATGCTCTTGAAGTACACGTATCTGTCATACTTGCTCCTACTAAAACCACAAGCCATCATAAACTCATCAAATCTCCTATACCACTGTCTAGGTGATTGCTTTAACCCGTACAATGACTTTTTTAGCAAACAAGCATGATCTTCTTTTCTGGGCTCCTCGAACCCTTGCAGCTGTGCCATGTATATCGTTTCTTCAAGCTCTCCATGTAGAAAAGCTGTCTTTACATCTATCTGCTCTAGATGTAAATCAAGGTTTGCACACATAGCTAACAAAATCCTAATAGATGTGTGCTTGACAACTAGAGAGAATATCTCATAAAAATTGACTCCCTCTCTCTGAGTAAAACCTTGTGCTACTAACCAAGCCTTGAATCTCGTAGGCTCAATCCCCGGTATCCCCTCCTTCACCTTATACACCCACTTGCACCCGACTAGTTTCTTTTGAGGTCTCTCCACCAACTTCCAGGTATTGTTCTTTCTAAGAGAACAAATTTCTTCTTCCATAGCCTGCTGCCATTCTTTCTTGTTTTCACTCTTCATAGCCTCACCATATGTCCTAGGCTCATCATACTCAAGAGTGTAAGCAGAATTAAAAGCATGAGCAACTAAGTCTGCTTGTGCATACCTGACTGGTGGGTTAATCGTTCTCATTAGCCTGTCTCTAGCAAACTGGTACTCTTCAAGTTCCAACTCAAGAGTTCTAGTCTTCTTTTGGGTGGACTTAGAGGAACTCGCCGGTGTTCTTGGTTTATCTTCAAGGATCTCCTTGTTGAAGTGTTGATCTGGGGGCATACCAGATCCATGTTCAGGCTCTACTTCAACTTCTATTGACTCGGGTGCTGAGTCTTCCTTAGACACAGGTTCTTCTTTCTCATCTTCTTGGGAGGTTTTCAGCATCGTCATCTCATCGAACGTCACATCACGGCTTATGATACTCCTTGATGGTGTTAAGTCTTTACACCACACCTTGTATCCATTTACTCCTTCGGGATATCCTATGAATACCCATTTGATAGCTCTAGGTTCCAACTTCCCCTCTTTAACATGTACAAAGGCAGGGCAACCAAATATTCCGAGGTGGTCATATTTCAGAGGATTGCCAGACCATTTCTCTTCTGACGTCTTGAAGTCAATTGCTAAGGAGGGACTTCTATTGATCAAGTAAGCTGCAGTCACTACAGCTTCTCTCCAGAACGTCTTGGACATCTTCGCATTGGTAAGCATGCATTTAACCCTTTCAAGTAGGGTCCTGTTCATCTTCTCAGCTACCCCATTTTGCTGCGGGTGTTGATTTTACCGTTCTATGCCTTGCAATCTCATGCTTGGCACAAAATCCATCAAACTCTCTGTTGTAAAATTCGAGGCAGTTGTCAGTTCTCAATCTCTTCACTCTTTTACCAGTCTGATTCTCAACAAGAGCCTTCCAAGTCTTGAACACATCAAATACTTGATCCTTGCTCTTCAACACATAGACCCACAGCTTCCTCGAATAGTCATCAATCAAGCTGAGAAAATACCTGGCACCACCACGAGTAGCTGTCTGAGCTGGTCCCTAAAGATTCGAGTGTATATAGTCAAGAGTCCCCTTAGTCTTGTGCTTGCCGATACTGAACCTCACTCTATGTACTTTCCCAAGCACACAATGCTCACAAAACTCTAAGGGCTGGAACTTATCCTCACCAAACGCCTTTTGACTATATAACTCCTTTAAGTTTCTCTTGCCTAGGTGTGTTACTCTAAGATGCCACAACTTAGTTTGCATACTCTCATCATTTACAGAGAATAGTCCAGACCCACTCACGACTTCACCCTTAAGCACATAAACACCTTTGTGCTTCTCTCCTCTCATCACCACCATGGGACCTTTCAAAACACTTAAAATCCCTCCGTCGATCCTGATAGAACATTAATTCTGGTCTAAAGTCCTCAGTGAGATCAAGTTTCTCTTCAAGTCAGGAACATACCTAATATCTGTCAACTCTCTCACTCGCCCATCATGTAGCCTAAGCTTAACACTACCAATTTCCATCATCTGACATGCAATGTCATTACCTATTAACACCTTACCACCACTAATGGGCTGGAAATTTGTAAACCAAGACTTGTGTGGGCACATGTGAAAAGTACAATTAGAATCAAGAACCCATTGTTCAGAGTTCATACCATCAGTAGCGACGAGTGTCTCTACACTGTCATACCTATCATCATAGGCAAGCGCAGCATCCGCTTTCTTCTTGTCTTGTGCTCTCTTCTCAGAACAGTCCTTTATGAAGTGCCCATCTTTCTTGCAGCAATAGCACTTCCTAGAAGTCCTAGACTTCGACCTTGAGCCTTTTTTCTTCCCATCTCTATATGAAGGCCTTCCTCTTACAAATAAACTTTCTACATTGCCCTCGATCTGCTTTCCTAATAACTTTGAGTTTAATGATGATTTCACATCACTCATCGTTAAACTCTCTCTGCCGTAGAGTAGCGTATCAACAAAACTCTCATAGCCATTGAGGAGTGAACTCAGCAGGATAATTGCTCTATCTTCATCTTCTATCTTGATGTTGATAGACGCAAGATCAATGATGATCTTATTGAAGGCGTCTATATGATCTTTCATCGGCGTCCTCTCTGACATGGATAACTGATACAGCTTCTTCTTTATATGTAATCTGTTGGCCAACGATTTCCTCATATAAAGAGAGTCAAGCTTCTTCCAAAGACCTATTGCCGTCGTCTCACCTGCTACTTCCCTTAATACTTCATCGCTCAATGACAGAACGATTGTACCATGAGCTCTTTCTTGAATGTCCATTCTTTCTGCTTTTGCTCTAGATGACTCTGGCATCTTCTCTTCATCACTAGATGGAGCTGCAGTCTCCTCTAATGCCGAACCAAGCCTTTGACTCACCAACAACGCCTTAACCTTCATCTTCCACAGATTGAAGTTATTCGTACCATTGAATTTCTCTACCTCATACTTGGGTGTGGCCATGTCTGCTTAGAACCTAGCTTTGATACCAGTTTGTTGAAGCGGAAGCACACAAACAAGCAAAACAATTCACCCAAGTAATATAATAATGCAGAACAAGTTATTAAGAAATAAAGAGAGAAAGGGGTAGAAGAAGAACACACAAAGAATTATGTGGCTCGGCAACTTGCCTACGTCCATGGCGGATCAAGATCACACTCTTCACTTATTATGAATCACAAGGCAACCACAAAGTATGCCTATTACAAGAAAGATCACAAAGAAAACTCTCTCTTACTCTTTAGAGATTTTCTCTCACAAAAAACCACAAAGATTATCACTAAGATTGTTGTTGATCACCAAGATCTCTTACTTGATCACAAAGATGTGTTTACAAGCCAATTGATAGCCTTTATATAGGCTTTGGGACGACCTAGGTTTACCCTATACGTGTGGGAGTCGTATTAGGGAGTCTTAAACCAAGTGGGAGACGAAATAAAAAAGTTTTCTTATTTCGGGATACTGTTTCCATCTCCAGCGCCGCGGCGCTGGGCGCTCATAGCTAAGGCACTGGCGCGCTTCTGCTGAGCGCTGCGGCGCTCAGGTTCTGGAATTGGTGCCGCAGTGCCCACGCCTGGTCGCCGTGGCGCTGGCGCTTGGTGCGCCCTTCTTCGTTTTTTGTCTCTTTTCGCGTCTGTCTTCGATCCGTGCGCATCCTACGCACTTGACTTGATCTCCAAATTATATTTCGATGATTTTCAATCAATAATCTCACAAATATCACTGAGAGAGAACACAGGAATTAAGATGACCCATTTGGGTTTTTTCACTTGTAACGAGCATGAAATATCTAAATCCAAAAGTGTTTGGTATTGCCATAGGTAGGAATAAAGGGCAGAGAGAATTTCTTTTTGCCTTTTGGGATACTTGGAAGATGAAGAAATGAAAGCCATAAAGAGAAGAGCCGCCCTCAATCGATTTGCATCATCATCAGCCTATCAAGGACCCCAATAAATTGATAGGTGCATCCACTTGGTGGCCTAACCAAGAAGAAAGAACAAATTTTGGGTCCCAAAATCTTTATTATGCATGAGAATAATGTTTTCAGGTCAAATTTGACAAGGCAAGTGTGAATGCAGATTTCCATTATTTTGGTTTATTACATGCACTTCTTTTTCTTAATATACCTTTTTTTTTTTGTGTCTAACGTTGAATTATTTTATTACCATGTGTCCTGAAAACATATTTTAAAAGACGTTGAATTGAGATCTGAAAAAAAAAAAAGAAGTTGAATAAATTATATGTCAAGCATCAAAACTTATTTAATAGTGTGATACTAGTTTTTCCCGAGTAGCATTCCAAAATTTTGACACTAGATGTTTTTCTTTCTTTTGAAAATGATTCTTAGTGATATTAACATAAATATAAATGACGAAATTGTGTGGTAAATTATATAATAATGTCACATCGTTTGATATATGACTTGAGAAATTTAAAATAATGTTTAGAAAAATAATATTTTCCTTTTAAAATAATAATATTTTTTAAAATAATACTATTTTACATAATTTGTATCTCAACTATATATTTTAACTAACATTCACCGTTGCCAATAAATATAATTCAATTATCACATTATGATAATAAAAGTCAATAATATATATGATATTAGCTACTATAAGTGTATTATTATTATTATTATTATTATTAAGAGATCTTGTTTGGATTGCACATTCAATGTGATCAACAGTTGTGCATCAAATTGCAGACACATTTATTGACGTGAGTAGTACTAGGATAAGAATTTGGGGTACAATGAATGTTGTAGTTGATAAATGAGTTTATTTATTTATTTATAATTTTAATGTCATTGATTAAAAAATTAAAAAATTATAAAATTTACTATTATATAAATAGAGAATTATCAAAACAATTTATGTTTATTAACAAATGTCTACACTTAAAAATTTTTCTTAAGAAAATAAATAAATTAAATTGCAAAACGGAGACTAAGTTCTAATAAGGACACATCGACCTTTTTTACCGTAAGGACCAACTACCCTCCTAACATTGAGAGAGCAACTACCTTCATACTCAATGATAAAAGCAAAGACTTCCTCACATTGGAGGAATTATACTAATACTACTACCTTATTTACAATCTCCAACCCCAAATACAACACTAATTTATTTTAAATCATAGACACACAACCAACAATACAATGCAACAAAACAAATATTATACATGTAACATTAAATACCAGTTTTGTTATGTGCTGATGTTAGCATGGTTTGTGACAAATCATCAAATCGACGTCCACCGGAAGTAGCTCACACGATGGTGGTAGGCAATGGAGACACGATAGAGTGTACAGGAGGAGAGGAGGAGATTAGCAACAATGGATCCCTGCAAAAAACGGCGGAGAATGGCAATGGCACGAGCCGCGACCGGCAAGGCCATAGCAGGATCCTGCGCGGCACAACAAAAGGACAGATGCTGCACGGCCGGAGATCCGGTAGACTGCAAGCTGAACGGGTCGGCTAAGAGATCAGAGATTTGGAAGACTACACGGCTCACGGGCAGGAGATCCGGTAGTTTGCTAGATGCTACACTGGCCAAGGATCCTCGCCGAAGATCCAATAGTTTGTTATTTGTTGCACTGGCTGGGGATCCTTATCGACGAGAAGACAGAACAGCAAGGAAAAGTCACCTACTAAAATGGATCAAAGGAAGACTCAGCAAAACAATGAAAGAGGGAAAGAACAAAAACAAGAGAGGAAGATACGTCTACCGAAGAGGGGCCCGGTTGGAGGCGGGGCTCTAGGGTTTTTGTTTGTGGTTGAGAGAGTAAATTGTATGTTGTGAGCTTTAGCTACTTAAAAGAAAAGAAGAACAAAAGAAGTCTAGTTAATAAATGAGTTGAAGAATCACCTTTTAGTCACCAATTATTCATCAGATCATATGGTAGTGGTAGGCCTCATGACTTGTTATTCATTTATTCGATTCTATTAATCAATTTGTCTATCTAGGATTGTTACGTTTCATATTATGACCAAGACTTCTTGTCAAAATATTTCTGTTAAATGAGTTATTTTGTTACTCCGCAAAGAGCTAGCTAGGGTTTGATCATGAAACCGAAAAAAGAGACAAAGGAAATTAGACTAAAGTTGTCGTTTTGATCAAGGAGACATCTCATGGAATGATACGCCAATTGTAGATCTCTATATTCATGAATTCTTTTAGCACGCACACTTTTTCATAGAGTGACTAAAATTTTACTTAGTTTTATTGTTTCTATTAATTTTTTAAAAAAAATATTATTTTAGTCTTTAATTTTATGAATATATATAAATTTAATTTTCACTTATCCAATACAAATTATGTTAATTTTTATAAAGACGAAAATAATTATTGTTCAAGAATAAAAATGGTAATAAAAAATTATCAAAAACACCTATACAAAGATTAACATAATATATATTAAAAAAAATATAGACTAAATACGTATATATTTATAAAATTAGAGACTAAAATGATATTTTTTCTTAATTTTAAAAATAAAACATTTAAAAATATTTGGTAAAAGAATTATTTTTACTTGACACTTAATATATAGTAATTTCATCCCACAACAGAAGCAGTGTATTAGAAGCTATGGCATCTCAATCTTAGTTTTAATCTAATAAGACAGAATTTATCTGTAAGAGAGATTTGTGATAAATTTTATAAAATTTAAAAATTATGATGAACTGGGAAAGTAAGGAGCAAGTTCCTGTTTTTAGTTTAATTCTTAAAAGATTTCAATGAGATTTTGTCAAAATTATGCATTCAGTAATCAAGATAAATAAATATTTTAATTTAATTATTTAGTTTAAATTAATTGTTTTTACATAAATTTGTATTTTAATAATATTTAACTTCCTAAATTCTATTACATTTATTTTTTTAAGTTTATTTATTATAAATTTTATATATACTCAAACATTTATCAATAAAAATATAATATAACTATAAGAATTGATCTTTTTAAAAACAATAACTTAACAAATGGTTTGGTCGATTCAGTGCCCTTTTATTCATAACTTTTACTTCAACAAGATCAGAGCGGGCAGATAAAAACTACCCTAAAAAATCTAGCACTAAATATTTTAATTGTTGAAAATATATATATATATATATATATATATAAATGGATTGCAAACTAAATGGGCATTGACTAAAAGATTGCAAGTCTTCTTTGATAGTGATTGTATTATTAATGCTTTGATGGCCCTAGGAAATGTAATTGAATCAATATAATCATTTTGTTTTCTAAATTAATATTAAAAATGTGAATATTTGGGAGTTCGAAAGGGTGATTATGCTCATAAAAAATAATATTAATAAAAATGTGTCTTAAAAGATTTAAAATTATTCTATAATTTGTCAAAATATTTTTATTCAAACATTTAAATCTATTCAAATTTTAAATTAAAAAAAACAGCATAAGTTTGTATTTTGTTAAAAAAGAAAAACAAAAATGAGTAAATTCCGAATAAGGATTAGACCGATTTGTGATTGTGATGTAGAATAAGGCTCGAGATAGGGTTGGTGACGAAATTGTAATTAACAAATATGCTTACTTGTTCAACAAGATTTTTGCCAGGCCGTATAGAATTAGAATCTACTCTTAACAAATCTAGCAAGTTGAGATTTTAAAATTTTGTATATATAAATGTAAAGTTAGATTAATAGTAGAACAAACTGGACATTGACTAACAGAATATTGCAATTCATCTTCAGCGGTGATGCTATTATAATGTTATGGTGGCCCCATGAAATTTTAGAGAAGACGGGCCCAAAAAACGAAGATTATTTGAAAAAACATTTATTATTATTATTATTAAGAAGAGTGGTAGTAAACTTAAAAGTTAAAATATATATTTTTTATATTATAACTTATGTATCATTAATAATAATTACTAACTGAGTTTTCTTTTAAAATATAATAATAATTACTAATTTTTTTTTTAATTTTTAACAATAATTAACAATGAATACATAAATGAGAATATAAAATATAAATGAGAATATAAAATATATATCCCAATTATATAGGTATATTATAATTGTATTATTATTATTGTTAAACGAAAAATATAATTCTTAAGGCTGAGTTTTGGATTTTGTTGGAAGGAACAAATTTGAGCCTACTTGATTAGGTTGAATTCAAAATGGGTTTGAACTTAATGGTTGACTTTTTTTTGCAAAAAAATACAATAATATTATGGCTTCATCGGTGGTTATTTTAGAAAGGAATCTTCCATGCATAAGTTAATAATTTTTGTAGAAGAATGAATTGTTCATAAATACTTTGTGAAAAAAAGTTTTATTACTTTTCTTAGTAATGAACTACCTTTTTATATAGTCAATCCTTATAACTTTATGCTAAGGGTCACGAGTGAGACATCAGGATGTATTTATTATGATTAGCGAAGTGTTTTGAGTGATTAGATTGATTTATATTCCAAGACTCCTACTCATACTCCTACCTTATTAGAAACAATACTTTGACTAATTGTGTGATTCTCGGAATATTACTAAGGAGGTGTTTAGGATCACAGGATTAATGAGTGCTTAGGCTTGAATCTTATGGCCTATGTTACCTGAACCGTCATGTTTGGTTAGTTGAGGAGACGTTTCTAGGAGCAAAACAATCTAGTCTGTCTATTTTAAATGAACTGTGAGGATTTATGTTAGCCAAAGCTATAAAAACACCCTTTATGGGTTCTTTTAGCATTTCCTTATTCATTTTATTTTTTTTTCTTCAGCAAGTAGGAGACGTTCCAACAAAGCAAGCAAGTAAAAGAGACTTTCAATAGTATTTTTCTTCATTCGTGCAAGGATCTTTCTTTGATTCAGAATCATACCTTGGTGAGTGGCCTTTCTTCACCTCTTATATTTCTTCTTGTTCACATGTATCTTTTTGTTATTCCTGTTTTGGCTGGATTAATGGTGTCTTTCATTGTGTTTGTTGAGAAGTTGCCATTTTTTTTGCTGTTTTGGTTATAGGTATGTGTTCTGCTGTTCTTTGCCCAGAGAATATGTTGGCGTAGTCGGATCTTAGGCACGTGGGTGTATGCATGTGCAATTGTGTCTATTGCCAAATGCAACAGAAATATAAATTTTGCAATAAACACAATAAATAAATATATTAATCACATTAATATATTTATACAGTTACAGAACTCACCAAATGTGTAACGTTATACACGTATTTTTTTTTGAGTCTGTATGGAGACAAACTCACTTGCAGTTCTAGTCACCAACTCGGTGGGCTTGGTGAGCTAGAACAACAACTTCATATTCAGCCTAGGATTAACTCTTAATTCCCAAAATGACCGATAGTGAATTTACATCTTTTTCTCCAAAAGGATAAGAAATGAAAAATTTGGAGCAATTCATAATTACTCCAATTGGAAGCATAAAGAAAAATGAAACAATTTCATTTTTCCTTTCCTCTTTTTTTTTTCTTTTCTCTTCTTTCTCTTTTCTTTCTTCTCCATTTCTCTCTTCTCCTTTTCTCAGCCGAAATGGCCTTCTTCTCTTTTTTATTCTCTTGCTTTTGCTTTATATATATATATATATATAATATAATATAAAATAAATATAATATAATAATATATAATAATATATATTATATAATATAAAAAGGAGAGAGAGAGAGAAAGAATGATTATTTAACAATTAAATAATCATAGTATGTCATGACCATTTTGCCCCTTATAAATAGTTACCAAATTTACCCTCTAGTGGGTCTCACCAAATTTCACACTTAGGTAAACTCAATTGAGGGTCCACAATACGCTATGTGTCTTAATCTAATTAGTAAATTATAATTATTAACTAATTATTGTATTTAACACTTACATACAGACACGTACGCATTCCCGTGGAAGTGCTGAATATTGCTGGATTAAACAATTTAATCTGGCACGCTACCCTAGTGCAAAACGAGTACACTCCATATCGCGGGACTCTCTAGGTTCTACGCCTGATTCGTCAAATGAAACTATTCCATGAGTCTGTGAGCAATACCCCACGCACACGTCACAGATATACAAATCAGCGCGTTGAACCATGCAAGCTGAGGTTACAACGCATACGTATAGTCCTTCCGTCATGATATCTTGGATGTGCGGGGATATAGATTATCACTGTCAAATCCCATTGTCTTCATCCATATCTTATCCCTAGACTTGTATCTCACTAAACAATATGTGCAAACTCCTTTGCCATATTGTTCTACCCTAGCAGAATTATTTCTTGAGATGATTGCTTGTGGCCACAAGACTTTCTGAGATACAGTCTCGAAGCATCTGGATATCTAACTCCATATAAGAGCTAACGGATCCCGTATCTGTATGCACCAGACTCCATAAGCATCGAACCATACCCAGCGACACCCAGCGGTCACACCATGAAAGGTCTGTGACATGTGTGGAACCAAAGTATGGTGGATCACTTACAAGCCCACCGTGACACTCAGGTCAAAAGACCATGTATACTACTCAACTCGAGAGAACCCTCCGTTGACGGCTTACATTGAATGTCTATCGGAGGCCCTCGTGAGTCTGTCCCATATCTAGTCCTAACTGGATACCCATATGTCAATACGAGCTCTAATCTCATGGTCGGTCAGGAACGACTATCTATACTCGACAGATACGACATATGCTAATCTATATATAAAGGTATCCACCAGCAGACCCGCATCGACAGAAATAAATAAGGGACTATTATTCGAGAACATATTTGCGCAACTTACATTTTCTGGCACCCAATTGTAACTGTTGCAACTATACAGTTACTAGTATATTCTCAGGTCTATGTCCCATTACAGACAAGGCTCCAACTCTTAAATCTGCTGAGTATTATAACCAACTAACACTTTGCTGTGCTAATATTTAGCAATTATATCTCTCAGCGTGGCTAACTATGAGCCCTTATCTAAACCCTTTAAATCTGATCCGAACTCCTTCAGATCTACAATGTCTGTAACGTTATATGCATAATACCATATAATTGGGTATTAGCAATTTAATGAGAATGTACACTTGTATAAATACACAAGTATATGTACATTCAGGGATGGCACGTAAGCACCGACCCTAACAGAATAATCTTACCCTAGAAACTTATTTTAATAGTTTTAAAAAATAATAGCGATTTGAACATTAATCTTCCCTTGATAGATAAAAAATGAGAAGATAAGGTAGAAGAAGTCCCTCTAATTAGAACATATAGGTATAAGGGAAGAGGTAGCAAGGCCTCTATCTCAAGTGGCATGGGGGCTTCTAAGTCAACCAAGCTGGACCATTGTTGGGCTTATAAAAATTGGGGAGGGTAGCTACCCCTCGACTGAACTTGTCCTCGAAATAGATTAGAAGGTTGAGAATGAGGAGTTGTCCAATGATCCTAGCCCTAATAATTAGGAATTACCTGTGGAACTCAATCCTGACCTCGAGGAGTCTGAATTTAAACTGAGCCTCAGATATCAAAAATCCCATATGACTCAAGAGGACTTGGACAATCTTAGGGTTAGATACAACATCCCTGAATTAGTGATACTAAGACTTCCAAATCCTGACGATTTTTTTGACCCAACCCAATCCTGGTAAGGTGGCTCCATGTTAAGTTCTTTAGGATAAGGCTTAAGCTCCCAATGCAACTCTATTTTGCTAAAATATTGGCTTCTCTAAAGGTTGCTTCATCTTAGTTAAACTTAAACTCCTGGCGAATTCTAACTGAGATTTTTGTTTATGGGCATAGGCAAGGGCAGGATAGTCTTTACCCCACTTTTAGGAGTTATGACAAACCATTTCAGGTGTAGTGCTACAGAGCAATGAGTTTCTTATTACTTTTCAGGCTATAGGGCTCGTGACTTTATTTAGAATCATTCTCTACCAATAAGGGTTGGAAAGAACATTGATTTTTCGCTAGTGGTAAGTAGGGTCAGAAAGTTCCTCGACCCTAAGTAGAGGGATACTGAACTATTCCTACTATTTTCTTTTTTTCTATAGAAGCAGGTTATTCCTGTGTATAGCTTTTTTCATTAGTTTTCCCATTTTCTTCATCCATTGTGCTCTGCTCACCCTTAGTTGCTTTCTTTTCCTCATTTTAGAAACTTGGCCGACTAGTTTGGGTGTATCTAAAGAGTGTCAGTCTAGGATTAAGGCGGCCTTTGCATACACTGCTAGCTTTCGAGATCTTCTTTCTGCGGTGAGCTTAAGAGAAGCTAATTTGATCCTTAAGCTTCCTCGTATAGTTCCCCAAAAGAGGAGTAAGTTTGACTTGGTTCTTTCACTAGTTGTAGTGGTTCATGTGTATATTACGAGTTTATGTTTATCTCTTTTTCTTCTTTTTGTTTTAGGAAAACCAGACATAAGGTGATCGAAGTAGGAAGAAAGCTTGTTATGATGGCTCGGGCTTTAGCTCAGGAATGGGGAATGAAGTCTTGGATCCCAAGTAGTTTTCAACATGTTTTTCATGAGTACCTCTTCTAGGTTTGCGATAGAGGCCGAAGGAGCCCAAAGGGCAGTATGGACCATAAGAGTAAGAGGGGTGGCAAGCCCGTGAGCGGCCAACCAAGGATGTGGAAGCCGAAAGAGGAGAGCCAAGAAGATCACATACAATGATGCTTTTGCCATTAATTTTAATTCACTATAAGTGCTTCTTAGGAGGCAAACCCAGTAATTTTATTTACTTATTTTCAATTTTACTTATGTTAGTTTCTTTTTCTTGTATGAATAAAATAGCAAGTCAAGCATTTAAGAAAGCAGCATGAACATTTGTAAGCGTTGGGAGCGAAGAAAACTACAGTTACATTCATCAAGATACAAGACTGCAATGTTTCAAATTCACTTACCAAGAGAGTTTTTCTTACTTTTAAGTTTATTTTTTGACATTGTAGACAATGTCAAATTTAAGCTTGAGGGTGGGAAGTACACAGCCTGTGTTTATTTTGCTGTCTATATTGAATGGTTGTCTTGTGTGAAATTTTTTTTAGTGGATAAATTTTAGTTGAGATGATAAATTTTTTTAGATGATCATTAGTCCATAATAAGAAATAAAATAGTGGTTGAATTTATTTTCACAAGACTCTAGAAAATACTAGATGCTTGAGATAATTCTTACATCATGAATCTTGAACTGATTTCAACTTTATTTTTGATCACTTACTCTTGAGCACATTGATAATAAGTATATATTGTTGAATTTTTAGCATAGAGATACTCTTTCTTAAGTAGCACACCACAGTCTCGAGGATCAATACTCTAAAACTTATTTGATTACTACTTGAGATGAAATTCTAAGAAACACATGAATAAAAAAAATGACATTAGACCATCTTTGGACCGTTTGAGTCTTTTTAGCCTACCTTAGATTCATATTCATCCATAGTTACCTATTTTGAGCCTTAATTACCCAATATGTTTATTTAACTACATTACAAGTCTCATGACTTTGAGTTTATTGATCATAAAATGTCCTGTAACACTATAAACTTTGAGTTTATGTAGAAATATTCTTACAAGAAAAAAAGTTGTTGATGTATGAGAAAATGGTACTGTAGTGAAACGCAATAAGTTTTAAAGATACATATCAATATAATTTTGAGGGTACATTTTAAAAATATATTAAAAAAAGAGAGAAGGGCTTTAAAGCATAATACCCCCAGCTTAAGAAAAAGAAGAAATTCTTTGCAAAAGAGTGGTAAAAAGAAAGATGAAAATATTATAAGTTTGGGAGAGGGGATGAATCAAGAAAATGAATCAAGAGGTTTCTAGGTAAATTTAAGTGTTCATAGTGTGATTTCCACTTCATATTTATTCTTATATCCCACATTGACCTTAGTATTATATTACAAGCTAAGTAAAGTCTCAAATAGATCTCTAAACATATGTATTTCTATATTAGTAGAGAGTAAATATGAATGGCAAGCTTATAGTTGTTAAAATTATGGCGAGACATCATCTCCATGTGCTATTTTAAGTTATTAAGTAAATTTAAATTTTATTTGACTAATTACTTACTTATTGCACACACGTACAAGTGATCATTTATAAGGGTGAATGAAGGATTGATGAATGGTATGATGAGTTATTGAAATTTTTCTGTTGCAATAAAAAAAGACTTGTGTTATTTAACAGGCTTTGAGATTTTGATTAGGATAATCTAAATTAACCAAGGGTTATGTTAAGTTTTGAGTTTTTATAGAGTCAATAATAAGTTGCGATTTTTTTGTTTTGTTTTGCTCAGAGACGAACAAAGACTTAAGTTTAAGAATATTTGATACGAGTATAAATGCACTAGTATATTTAGCACCTCGAACAGGAGTTTTGCACTAATTTATGAATGTTTGGCTATTTAATTGTGTTTTTTTTTATTATAAATAGGTGTATGACAGAAAATGTGATGTTTCGAGATAAATGGGAGGTGAATCAAATGAGAAAGAAAGAAGTTGTGCTCAAAATACAAGAGCGCTTGAACCTAGGCATGGGCGCCATAGTGCCCGAGGCAGAGAGTTGGGCGTCGCGGCACCCAACCCCAACACCATGGTACCTAGCCTGCCTCCACGCCCGTCGCATTTCTAGGTCTTAGCATGGTGGTGCTAAGCCCCCAACGCTACGGCACCCATGCGATATATAAAACTCTCTCTTTCTAGTTCTATTTTAACTTAGATTCAAAGGCACTCGACCTTAGAGTTTCTCATACATATAAAAGCACTCTTTTAAGAGCCAAAATATAGAATTTTTTAGAGAAAAACTTAGTAAAACAATTCACAACACAAAATTCAAAGATCAAAACTAAGATTAATGATTCAAGTTCAAAATTTAAGCTTCAAGTCAAAGAAGAGATAAAAGCAACTCAAGACATTTTCTTGATTAGTTTTTCTTCTATTTTCTTATCATTATGTTCTTGTTCTTGCTGTTATTCATAAATTACTTTTATACTATTGGTTTACTGATAAGCTAAACATTGTTGATCTAGGGTTAGACTATTGAACTTAGTATTTAATTAGATTTTGTTGCTTTTTAATTTATGAACTTAATATTGGAGATCGATATACTAGGGTGTATACTTGTACAACTGTGTTTATCGTATAAAATACGTATCATATAAATATTTAAGCGTAGTGAAATAATAAAACCATACAATAAACATATGTGATAATATATTAATCAAATTAATATATAAAGTGAATTTGAGAATTTACCAAAATGTGTAACTTTTTTACACGTGTAATTGGGAGTCCACCTAAAGTCTTACTAATTAGCAGTTCTAGTCACTAAATCAGTGGGCTTGGTAAGCTAGAACAACAGCTTCAAATATTTAGCACTAAATTTAACACTTAAACCATTTGAATTTATTTTTTCTTTAATCAACTATTGATCAATAAAAACAAATTTCTTGTATTATTGCAATTATAGCCTATTCAAGAGATATACAAGGAACTTAATTCCAACTTTTGAAATTAATTTCCAAAACTCAATTTTTCTATCTCACTATATGTTTAGACGGCCACCACGGCCACCTTGTTTTCTCTTAACAACATTTGTTTTCAAAGCAACAATTGCCTTTACAAACAACACACTCGTTAACAAAGCAAGAAAAGCATTTAAAAGCAACAACTTTGTTCTTTCAAGCTTCTCCTCCATTTCATTCGCTTCTCTCCATATATATATATATATATATATATATATATATCTTAGATGTATTAAAATATATATAATATAATATTAGAAAAAAAATCATATACTTGACCACCAAGTTTATGGATATAATGTTATATTAAATAATAATATTAAATACATAATGTTTGTTAACCAAGCATAAATATTATATTATATTATATTATACTATATAAAATAATAAGATATTTTAATTATTTAATAATTAAATAATTAATATGTAAAATTATCATTTTATTCATTTTTTAATAGTTACTAAATATATCTCTTAGTCGGTTCCACTATATCACACACTTAAATAAATTCAACCAAGAGCCTAAAATGCGCTACGTGTTATGATACAATTAGTAAACAACAATTGCTAACTAATTTTTGTATTTAACATTTAAATACGAACACGTACGCATTATGTGGTCATGCTAGATATTACTGGACTGAACAATTCAATTTGATCTGTTGCTTCAGCGCATAACGAGTACACTCTATATCGTGGGACTCCCTAGGTCTATGCCCGATTCGTCAAATGAAACTATTCTATGAGTCTATGAATACTGCCTCATGCACACATCACGAAAATACAAATCAGGACGTTGACCATCCAAGCTGAGGTCATAACGCATATGTATAGTCCTTTCGTTATGATATCCTAGATTTGCGGGGATATAGATTATTGCTGTTAAATTCTTATATGCTCATCTATAATCCATCTCCAGACTTATATCTCACTGAACAATATGCGCAAACTCATTTGCCATATTGTTCAACTATAGTAGAAACTCTTTTCTGGGATGATTGCTTGTGACCACAAGGCTTTCTGAAATATAGTCTCGAAGCATTTGGATATCCAACTTCTTGTGCGAGATTACAGATTCCATATATGTATCCAGCGACATTCAGCGGTAACACCATAAAAGGTCTGTGACATGTGTAGAACCACAGTATGGTGGATCACTTATAAGCCCACCGTCGGACTTAGGTCAAAGGACCACACATACAACTTAACTCGAGAGGATCCTCTATTGTCAGCTTATATAGGATGTCTATCGAAGGTCCTCGTGAGTTCGTCCCATATCCAGTCCTAACTAGATACCCATATGTCAATATGAGCTCCAAGCTCACGATCTATTATGAACAACAATATATACTATATAGGTACGACATATATTGATATATATAAAGGTATTCACCAGTAGACCCGTATCGACAGAAATAAATCAGGGATAATACTCGAGAATATACTTGCATAACTGAAATTTTCTACCACCTAATTGTAACTCTTACAACTATGTAGTTATTAGTATATTCCTGGGTCTATGCCCCATTACAGACAAGGCTCCAACTCTCGGATCTTTGCTGAGTATTATAATCATCTAACAATTGGCTGTGCTAACACTTAGTATTTATATTTGTCAGTGTGGCCAACTCTAGACCCTAATCTAAACTCTTTTAGATCAAATCTAAACTTCTTCAAATCATACAATGTCTGAATGTTACATTGCATGATACCATAGAAATGAGCATTAGTAATTTAATAGGAATGTACACTTATATAAATAATAAGTATATGTACATTTAGTGATGGCACGTAAGTATCATTTCTAACAATCTCTTACTTGCTTTAGTGCATTTCCTGATGGTATCTCATACACATCGACTCCACATATATTTGAAATACTTTTGAAGTTATGACATTAAAAAGTAGGTCTACTAAATTATTTATAGAATACTTCTATAAATAATCACATCTTCCTTGGCTAAGATCCATCTAACTATATGAGACTCCTCTCAATATAATTAAAGTACTGGTGTCCTCTTGGCTCATTGGCATCTACAACAGCCTTATTATTGTCGCAAAACTATAAGATATGATCAATCTATCTGGAAACTCTTTCAAGCCCAGCGACAAACCTACGAATGCATACTGCTTTCTTTGTTGTTTCTAAAACTAATTAGTAGTGAATCCTAGTTTGGTGCTATCTTAACTTACTTAGTACCAATGAGAATAAACACATATTCAGATGTAGACTCTCTATCATCTGTGTTAGACTAAAAGTATGAGTTCGTGTATCTTCTCATTTTTAAGTCACTTTCTCCATATCTGAAAAATTTATCCTTTGTACCCTTAAAATACCTAAGGATATGTTTGACTACAATCAAATGGCAGTCACCTGAATTAGATTGGTACCAGTTCATAATTCTTACAGCCATACTGATATCAAGTCTTATACAAATCATAACATACATCAAGCTCTCAAGAGCTAATGTATTTGATGTGTCTGACACTCTAACTCTCTTATCTTTTATTTGAAGAGACAGTCTCCTAGAAAGATGAACATCATGTCTAAAAGGTTAATTAACTGTCTTATAGTTAACATAAATTGTACATTTCTAAGACGCTATCGATGTGAACTAATTTAAAAATGTTTTATCAGCCCCCTAACTCTATCTCTATAAAACTTTATACTTAGTATATATGAAGTCTTTCCCAAATCCTTACGAGTAACTCTTGACCGACTATGACATACCGACATTATTTTTAATGATCAGTATGTTATCAATATAGAGCATCAAATAAAATATTATGCTCCTACTGACCTTTCATACATACATGCCTTCTCATTATTTTTTATGAAATCAGAAAATCTGATAACTTTATCAAAACAATGACTTCAGTTTCGAAAAATCTGTTTAAGCCTTTAAATGGATTTCTTAAGCTTGCATACAAGATCTAAGGCTTGACTGGACACAAAACCTTCTGACTGTTCCATGTATATCTCTACCTTGAGATATGTATACCAAAACACCGTTTTGATATCCATATTGCCAATTCTCAAAGTCACAGTATGCCACAAGAGCTAATAGAATTCTATTCGACTTTAGCATCACTACTGGTTCAAAGGGTTCTTTATGGTTAATCCAAGATTACTAAGGATTATTTATCTAGAATCAATATTGGGATTAGAAGGTCTCTACCATCCATTTAGCTCCCATTACCTTTTGTAAAATTTTTACAACCGATAAGAACAATTCCCATAGGTAGCATAACCAAGTCTTAAACTTGATTCTAATGCATAGAGTCAATTTTTATTTTCATGATAAAATAATTGATTAATTGGACCATATCTAAAAAAGTATGATTTTTCCTCTTCGAAACACCACTGTGTTGCGGAGTACCTGGAAGACTATGGTAAGCGAGAATCTCATTCTCCTTTAAACAATCAAAAAATTTGCTGCTAATGTACTCACTACCTCGGTCTGATTAAAATGATATGATATACATTCCGGTCTGTTTCTCCATTTCCAGTCAAAACTCTCTGAACACTTCAAAGGTTACAAAGTATCGAAATAGTCCCATCACAGCGTAATCCATTGGACCGCATACATCACCATGTACTAATTCTAATAAATCAGTTGCTTGATGTCCAACATTAAAAAAATAAAAATTTGTTCATTTTTCTTGAATACATTATTCATAAACTAGTTAAGTTTCTATGGTCAGATCAGGTATCCAACCATTCTTAACCAGACAAGTTAGGCATCTCATGCCTATATGACATAATCTTATAAGCTATAATTTCGTATTATTTAAAGATTTTGATCTACTGACATTTCTAATTATATATTATGTCTATTTATTAACTGACAATCAATTAATAATACATCATTCACCTCATATAAGTATAAAGAACTATTCTTAATATTCATTTGATATCCTTCCCTATCAAATATAAGAAGGGACACAATTTGTCAAATGATGTACTAGACATAATACAAATAATGTAATACAATTATTGCATTGCTTGGGAGAAGTCAGTCAAATTGTCCAACAACTTCGACATGCAGAAAATCACCATTTTCTTACTCTTAATATTACTTCTGCAAGCTATTGCATTATAATCTCTCTCAGTTCCTGCAATATATTACAGATGTAAGAGAGACATGTGCTATCTTACACACAGCCTGAACTAGTATTAAATGCTATAGAAATGTCTATGTTTGTCAAACAAAAACCTATGAAAGTCTTCCTGTCAATTATAAGGCATCTAAGACAATGGAATTTTTAATGCCCAACCTTATTGTAGTAGAAACACTTTCCATCTGAGCAGCTCTCTTGTTGATCTTCGGATAATTATCACTTCTGAGAACTTATCTTGGGTATCTGCCTCATCCTCTTCTCTAACTTACCTCTGGACTTGTCAGATGTCCTCGGAGTAGAAAATGAAGCACCCTAAATAAAGAGGGTCACACCTCCTCTATTCTTGTCCTCTAGAGAGGTGTTATCAAAAATACCTTACATCAAGCTCTAATCAATAATAAATCCAAACTTTTTTGAATCCAAAATATTTTTTAGATTCATCGGCCGGTCAGAGTAAATTTTAGTACCCTTGAGTTGGACTACATCAACTATGCACACCAACGAGTTCATAGTGGCCATTGTACTTGACAGGCCAAAATTAATAGGAGATGTGAGCGGAATGGTTATTAAATTTCTAATTAAACATTTTAGATCATAGGTATAACAATTATACATTTTCAATCCAAAATGCCCTCCCACTGCTTTATGTAATTCCGGTAATCTCTCGAACAGAAAAATGATAGTTTAAACTCTTTAAACTATAAGATGGGAAGTAGATCCTATTAGAATTTAACTCTAGCCTCACGCTGTAGCAATATTGGCCTTTGTAAACCCAACAGGTAGACAGTATTAGGTAAGTTTATTCCAGATTAGCTTATCAATAATCAAATATATGTTATTGATACTTTCCTTACACTATAGCAATATTGGACAATATGTTCACATATGTTTACCTCATCTCATGTTTAACTGGTATAATCTAAGCCCAACCGACCAAATCTCTCATGCTGTAGCAATATTAAAAAAAAGGCCGACATGACTCGTTTAACACCGTATTGACAAGACGGATCATAATAAAATATTATCTTATAATTTAATGTTATTCAATCTGATTAAGAGAGATTTTTCTTTATTTCTTTTGGGTCCCCATCTCATGAGGAGATGATTCTTAATTAATCAATTTTTCTATGCAAACACAACTAACCTTCACCAATAAGATTACATTGTGGTTACCAACATAGAAAATTTGATCTTGATTTATAATGTAGACTGATAACTCTTATCACTGCATCTCATAAACCTTGACTTATAATGTAGATTGATAACATTTATCACTACATCTCATAAACTAACACATGCAAAATTTAATTTTGAAACAATGTTCAAAACACTATTCAAGTGCACAATGTCAACACCGCGGCATCAGTTACAAAGCTGTAGCACCCAGTGTAATTCCGCCTTGGTATACCCATTTCAATACTTGAAACATACCATTTCACACTGAGACTTTTATCAATAACATTCATCACTCAAACAACATATAATTAAATACATAATCGGCTCTAATACTAATTTTGTTGAGGATCGATTATACTAAGGTATATGCATATGCAACTGTGTTTATCGTACAACGTATTACATATATATTTAAGCGTAGTAGAATAATAAAATCATACAATAAACACACGTAATAATATATTAATCAAATTAATATATAAAGTGAATTTGAGAATTCACCAAAACGTGTAACTTTTTTACACGTATAATTGAGAGTTCGCCTGGAGTCTTACTCATTGGTAGTTCTAGTTACCAACTTGGTAAATTTGATAAGTTAGAACAATAAATTCAAATATTAAGTACTAGGTTTAGCACTTAAACCCTTTAAATTTGTTTCTCCTTTGATAAACTTTTGATCAATAAAAAACTCATTTCTTGTGTTGTTGCAATTGATAGCCTATTCAAGAGATATACAAGGAACTTAATTCCAACTATTGAAATTAATTTCAAAAACTCAATTTTTCTATCTCACATATGTTTGGCCGGCCACCTTATTTTCTCTGTTAACCAAGCAAGAAACGCCTTTTCCAGACAACACACCTGTTAACCAAGCAAGAAACGCCGTTTCCAGACAACACACCTGTTAACCAAGCAAGAAAAGCATTTAAAAGCAACAACTTTGCTTTCTCAAGCTTTTCCTCTATTTCACACGTTTCTCTCCATATATATATATATATTGTATGTATTAAAAAAATAATATATAATATAATATAAAAAAATTATATACTTAGCCACCAAGTTTATAGAAATTAATATTATATTAACTAATAATATTATATTTATCATTCTTGCTAAGTATAAATATAATATAATTATATCAAAAATATAATATTATATTATAATGTATAAAATAATGAGATATTTTGATTATTTAATAATTAAATAATTAATGTGTGAAATTATTATTTTACTTCTTTTTTAATGGTTACTCAATATATCCTATAGTGGGTCTCACTATACCACACATTTAGGTAAACTCAACCAAATGCTAACAATGCACCACGTGTTATGATACAATTAGTAAACAATTATTGTTAACTAATTATTATATTTCACACTTAAATACGGATACGTGTGCATCGCATAATCATGATGGATGTTACTAGACTGAACAATTTAATTTGGTACGTTGCCCCAATGTATAATAAGTATACTCCATATCGCAAAACTCTTTAGGTCAATGCCCGATTCGTCAAATGGAATTATTCTATGAGTTTATGAATACTGCCCTGTGCATATGTCACGAAAATACAAATTAGCGCGTCAACCATCCAAGTTGAGGTCACAACGCATATGTATAGTCATTATGTCATGATATCCTAAACGTGCGGGGATATAGACCATTGTCGTCAATTCCTCATGTGCTCATCCATAACCTATCTCTAAACTTGTATCTCACTAAACAATATGCGCAAATGCATTTGCCATATTGTTTAACCCTCGCGGAAAAACTTTCTTGGGATGATTGCTTATAGCCACAAGGCTTTCTGAGATATAGTCTCGAAGCATCTAGGTATCTAACTCCCTATGCGAGCTGACGGATCCCATATTTATACACATGAAATCCATAAGCATCGGACCATACTCAGAAATACCCAGCGGTCACACTATGAAAGGCTTGTGACATATATGGAACCAAAGTATGATAGATTACTTACAAGCTCATTATGACACTTAAGTCAAAAGATCACGTGTACTGCTCAACTCGAGAGGACCCTCCGTTAACAACTTACATAGGGTATCTATTAGAGGTCCTCGTGAGCTCGAAGCTCACAGTCCACTAGGAATAACCATTCATACCCTATAGGTACAACATATGCTGATCTATATAAAGGTATCTATCGATAGACCCACATTGACATAAATAGATGAGGGACAATATTCGAGAACATACTTGTTCAACTGACATTTTTTAGCACCTTATTACAGCTCTTGCAATTATGCAGCTACTAGTATATTTCTGGGTCTATCTGCCATTATAAATAAGGCTTTAACTCATGGATCTTCGCTGAGTATTATAATCAGTTAACAATTAGTTGTGCTAACACTTAGCATTTATATCTGTCAGCGTGGCTAACTTTAGAATTTGATCTAAACTCTTTTAGATCAGAACTAAACTCCTTCAAATCATACAATATCTGTAATGTTACATTGCATGGTACCATATAAATGGACTTTAGAATTTAATAGAATTGTATACTTGTATAAATAAAAAGTATATGTACATTTAGGGATGGTATGTAAGCATCAACCCTAACACTTAATACATATAATTATTCATTTTATCTTGGGTTCAATGCTTTTATTATATCTGGCCAATATTTTGAATGGTTAAAGAACCATGATGAGCTTGACAAATGGATTCAGTTATTTAGCCTAGGATAGTTTGATATATGGTCATAGGGTAACAACTATGAGTTTCATGTATGATAGACATATACCTAGATTACATGTATAGTATGATTTAGACCTAGTCTTAATGAATTAAATTCTCATCTGATTACCATAGACATATAGCTAATTGTTAGAATGCGTAATATAGTCACTCGACCATCAGCAGAGGCTTGTGATGAGATTAGAGTCTATCCAATTAATTTATATTAAGGGATTACCTAAGAAGTTAATGATTCCAAAAAATATTAGGGGATAAGTCGAAACCCTAAATTCTTATCAATTAGTGAATTCAACTTTTTGTTTATTCGTTATTTAGGTTTAGTTTAGTATGATAGAACTAGGTTAATTAATTGAATTTCATATTTTAATTTTTCTGAATAAAAATTAAGTAATTATAATTTTAGTACTTGATTGAAAGAATTAGATTGCACAGTCCCTATAAGAATGATATCTAAACTTAAATCCTATATTATTTGGTACAATAGCTTGTCTTGCGCTTAACTACTAATACTAAAGTATACATTATTATATTACTGGCCAATACTAACTATTAGTATATATCTTTCCTTTACTTCACTTATTATATATCTTACCATAAGATTTACCTTATTCCTTTCATTTCAATTAACAAAACACCAATTATATAGCCATTGTTGTCACCTATTATTGCCATTGATGCCGCCTATTATTGCCAATCAAATTCATTTGAGTGGCCTTAATACTTTAAGCATGACAAGGCAATAATTTTGCCACTTCATGCTTTATAGTTTGCTTGGTGACATGGCTCTTAACTTGCCAAATAATAAGCATGATGAGTGGCAAAAAATGTTTCTTCATTATCTATTTACAAGCCACCTCATGCTTTAAATTAAGCATGACAAAGCTTTTAAAATTGTGAAGTGTTCACAGAATGGTGTCCATGGTTTGGCAATTGATTGCCATGTGTCATGCTATTACAAGGCATTGATATTATATGTGGCAACTAATTTGGGGATGAGGTGGCAAGTCTCACTTGCCACTTGTCAACATCCTAAGCTTAACACTTTAGCCTCGTCAACTTCTTGAAAGACATTAAAATAATTCTTACTTTTCGAGATCTTTATAAATCAAACCATTCGATCTAGTGCACTACCTCAGTACTTAACAAGTACACTTCATATTGTGAGATTCTCTAGATTCACACCCGTTCGTTGTACAAAATTATTCGTAAGTCCAAAAACAATGCCACACATACATTACGAAAATTACAAAATGGCGTATTAAATCATACAAGTTAAAGTTAATACATATTTATATAATCTCTCCATCATTTATATCCAGGAAGAGCAAAGACGTAGATTATTACCGTCAAGTCTCCATATACTCAAACTTGAACTTATCTCCATAATCCTATTCTTATAAATAATATTCGTAAAAACTTTTGCAATATTATTTATCTCACGAGAAACTCTTTCTCGGGTTTATTACTTATGGTCATACGATTTTCTAAAATACAATTTTAGAGAATCAGGATATACAACTTATCAATATGAACTGACGAATTTTGTATCTATATATACTAGACTTTATGAGCATCAGACCATACCTAGCCACACCCAGCGGTCAGACCATGAAAAGTCTCTAATATGTGTGGATTATAAGTATGGTGAATCACTTATAAGCCCATTGTGGTGCTCAAGTCAAGGGACCATGAATACGACTCAACTCGAGAAGACTCTCCATTGACGGCTTTATAGGATATCTATTGGAGGTCCTTATTAAGTCTAGTCAGCGTACAGTTCTCATTGAATATCTTTATATCTATACAAGCTTCCACTAAATTTATGGTCTGCTAAGACTAACCATCTAGACCATCTAAATATAGACATATACTGATCTATATATGATAAAGTCTTCACTAACAGACTTGTATCAGTGAAGATAGATTAGAAATATAAAGTTTGAGAACATACTTGCACAACGACATTTTCTAGTACTATTTGTAACTTCTTACAACTATGTCATTGCTAATATATCCTTAAGTTTTTATCCTATTTCAGACAAGGCTCTAACTCTTTAGATTTTGCTGACTTTTATAACCTACTAACTCTTATCTCTTGTAACTCTTAGCCTTACTACTCTTACCCCTGATTTAAAATCTTTTGGGCTAGATCTGAACTCCTTCAGAGCATACATGTATGAAATATTACAAGCGTCTTACTATATATTATTTAATATTAATACTTTCATTCAAAAAATTTATTATAGAAATATTAAACAATTAATATTTATACAATACTGAAATGACACCTAAGCATAATTTTCAACAATTATTGTCCTTTCTGTTATATAAGGGCTCACAGAAGCAGTGACTCCTTAATCTATCTTAAGGAGTATGGGTGGGAAAAGGCTGAGTCTTCCTGTAAGCTTATTTCTATGTTATATTTCGGCTGTTAGTGAAGTTACTCATCATGCAACATATTTTCTTAGAGAACTTTTCAAACTATCTCAAAGTAACCAAGGCATCTTCATCAATTTGGTGACTTTGAGGTGTTCCCTTAAGCATGTTTGAGGAACACCTGCATAGGCCTTTCTAGGTTTTCAACAACTTTCTCAATAGACGGATTTTTAGTCAAGGAGCTAATTTTTCTTGACATCTTAAACATAATGAAGAGCTTTATTAGGTTCTTGGTTGGTTAGATTTGGCAAACTATTACAAGGTAGGCTTTTCTCAGTACTTCCTACAGGCGACCCTAGATGTTTGGGGAAAAAATTGGCCAGGTCCATTGGAGGCCCCCCAAACACTTAACAGTTTATTAAGTGAAGGAAAAATTAAGTTAATAGACCCGGTAGTGCCAAGAGTTAGCCTTGAACCAAATGTTGGGGGATATGAGAATACGAAGTGAGTAGGGTATTTGTTAAGGACTAGTGAAATTTAGAATCGAACAATAGAGCCTTGCAAAATATAGAAAAGTTAGGTCAGAGGCATGCACCATTGAGGTGGTCAATAACAACCCTCTAAAGTTCAAGTAAGATTGTGGTTCATAAGTGAAATATTCCATAGAATTTTTACCGTAGAGAAAATTTTGAGAAGACAATGAAAGTTGTTTCTTATTGAGCTACTATTCTGCGTTCAAAACTTGTCTTACTCGAGTTCAAAATCAAAGATAAATCTTGAGCGTAGAGGGAGCTAGCCTGGTGAATTTCCTTCAGGGGTGACATATGGAGGCACATGATTGGAGATTTTCCTCTTGTATTGGTGCATTTTATAGAAATAATACAACTGAGGCCTTTTGGATAAGTGTGCTCCCTGAAAGTTAGAGTACAAATATTCTAGAATTAGTTACTTTTTAGGAGAATCAGCCTTGGGATCAAGTGGGTCGTAGGTGCTGCCTTCTAAGTTCCAACGGCTACAGTGTTGACCCACTTCACCAACCCTAAGAAAATCTTATCCCTTTGTCTAAACGGAGATAGAGACCTATGACATGTTGATATAAAGACTTGGTAGTGGTCTCTTGAGATTTTTTCCCTTAAGACCTTATCCTTTTGTCCAGTTGTCATTCTATGTAGCCTAAACTAGGCATTTGATGAACCGACGATGATGTGGAAAGTGATTCAACTTGGCTAATGTGTACATCAAGTGTAGGGCTCAATAACGATGTAGGGATGACTTAGCCATTGTGATTCGTTCTCTGGTTATAGGACTAAGTGGTGATATGGATTTATACATGAGTCCTACCAATGAACCTTATAGATCGGATGATGAAAGTTAATGAGTCTAAACTGGCACTGAGCATGGTGAAATTGCCTTGGATTAAACTTGACAACTTTTTGTCTAGAGAAGCTAAACCTAAAAGCTTTAATGGACCTCATGAGTAGCTTAAGTGTTATAATAATTTCTCTCCCAATACTTATGTATAGGAAAAAATTAGAAATATCGTATGAATTTTATTGAAGTTGTGGTGGTATTATCTTTGGATTTATGTTGTCCATAGTTTCAAAAAGAAAATAAATAAATATGATAAATATAGTCATCTCTGGATCGGAAGGAAGGGTTGGAATTATTGGGAGGGTTTAATTTTAGATAGTATTATCTTGATCTAAACTAAATGGGTTAGTCTTGCTTCATCTCAATCTAAACTACATGAGCTAGTGAGTTTATTGGCTATTTAGTTCCCAACATATCTGTTCGTACCCCTGTTGTTAATAGAATTTAAATGATTTTATGGGCTCTGACAGCAAATAAAAATATCTTAATTTTTTTATTGGAAGTCATCAAGAGGGGGTAAAAAATTGAAGAGCTGAGTTGGTCCAAGAAAGTTGAACCAAATCGATCGATTCGGTTTTTTAGGGTTAGTTTAGTTCTTCAGTTCTTAGAATGTGAAAATTGAACAATCAATTTGGTTTTCGGTTTAAAAAATTTAAACTGAAAATCCGAATGAAAATTGATTATTTAAAAGAAAAATACATTTGGCGTCATTTTATTTGTGCTGCTACAAAATTGTTGTAAAGCATGCCATATCAAATCTTTACCCATCATACTACTATATACACAAAACAACCATAATTTTATTTTGGTTTATTGAACAGAATAGAAACTTGAAATGGTAGCAGCCAGCCACTCCACCACCAAATCGTAAATCTACTTCTCTATTTCTCTTCTCCGAACGGTAGCAGCCAAAATTATTCACATTTAGCCCAACCACTCCAGCAAGTAGCTACTTGGTTTCCTGCCACGCCCACGCCCCCGCTCGATGCTCTGCCACACTGCCACTCAACGTCGACGTTCCTGGACAGGCGGACTTCCGTTGGCTGCCGCCGCTCAAGGCTCAACGTTGATCGTCCTCAAGGTATCAATTTACAATTTAATCAGAATTAAAACAGAATTTATTTTTCAATATAATTTTCTTTTTTTTGGAAAGTTTTATTTTGAGGGGACTTCTTTGAGCCCAAGCAAGAAGCACATTAGGCATAAGACTTTGCATAGGCATCAATTTTATTTTTTCCATATCAGGGTGGCTACCACAGTTTATTTTTTTTTATGACTCTTTTGCTTATTTTACAATTAATTTTTTTAACAAAGCGTCACGATTTTTAAATCAATCAGTTTCTATTTATTTATATTATATTAATAGAATTATAATAAATATAAAATATTAAAATATAGAGATAAGATTAGTTTAAAAGTAGTTAAAAAGGAGGCTTTATTGTAGATTAGAGTCCAATAAAAAGTTAAGAAAGTGAGTCCAATAAAAAAGGTCAAGAAAAAATTAAAAAAATCTAGAAAAAACCTTTAAATATGAGTTCGTAGACTCAAACTGCCGCTGCTCCAACCATGAATTGAATCAAAAAAAATTGAACCAAAAATTAAGTTGTAAAACCGAACTAAATTGAATGGTTTAATTTTACCATTCATAATTCAGTTCTTGGTTCGTTTTAAAAATCGAACCAAATTAAATATGTCCACCCCTAGAAGTCACAAGTTGCACGAGGATCTATATATATTTTTTCATCATTTAAATTATTATTAAATTATTTGTATGACTACAAATTTTTTTTCATAATTTAATTTTTAGAGTTAAGAAATATAATGACTGATCGCCTGATAAAACATAAGAAAATGGGTTCAAATTTTATGATATACAACAAAATTTTATTATCTTCAAAAAAGTTTAAACACATGCACTCTTAAAAATAAATAAAAGTTTAAAATTGTCATTGACATTATTTCAATAATTATTTAGATCTTTGGATAATTCTGAAATGCCATCTTTATTTTAAATTTAGATAAAATTTATATTCTCCATTGTGCCAACGTCGCATTTTCTAGATAGTGATGTTTTATTTACATACTTTGTATTTAATATGATAAAATATAATATAACTACTACATTCATATTATAATTAAAAAACATGAATACATTTTAAAATATAATGCTCTTTATTTGATGCCAAAGTTAATAGAAATATAAAATTTAGATATAAATAAAACTTTTTTCTTATGTACAAATATAGACGTGGGCACTGGAGTCTATATTTTTATTCACAAATATATGTCAATATCAGAGTCTCACTAATATAGTGTAGTCTATTTTTAATTACTGTTTGGATAAAAAAATTTGATTATGCAAAAATTAAATTATTTTATTCATAATTATATATTTAAAGATAGAGAATTACTTTAATTTTTCATTTGATAAATTTTAAATTAATTGGTTGTAATCTTTTTTATTATTCTCAATTTTTAAATTTATACATTTGAGTACATAGATCTTTCTCAATATTTCAAACTTACGTGTATAGATATGTGTTGTAGGCACGTGAATCTCCTTTAGACAATGTTATAGATCGAGAGAATGATTAACCTAATTCTTTTTTATTACTTTAAAATACGTAAGAGAATTATTCGTATTTTTTTTTTTTTACTACTTACCTCCTTTATATATAGGCATTTCTCTTAAAGATTTAGAGTTTAATTAAAATTTGAATTAATAGTAGAGAGACTGTTAGACCTATAGATTTTACCTTCAACTTAAAAGGCCCAGTCTAAGTCATCATTCTCTTAAGGATTTTGAGTTGATTAAGATTTGAGTTAATAGTAGAAGGACTGCCAGATCCAGAGACTTTTACCTTTAACTTAAAAAGTCTAGTCTAAGTTATTTCATAACTCACCAGATCTTTTAATTTATTCTCGAGCTATTCCATTAAAAGTTAATGTTGTACTTTAATAACCCATGTTAAATAAATAAAAGTCATTTTAATTAAAATTATTTTAATTAAATTAGACTTAGTTTTAGACTAATAATATCTACTTAATTCAACCTCTAATTAATGTCCATAATTAAAATTAAGTTTAGAAAAAAATGTTTTACCTCTTTAATTACCTATTTATTCCTAAGTCAATGAATAATCTAATGATAATTTTGTAATATATCTATATTTGTAAATAAATTTATAAATAAATATTATTATTTAATAAATAATTTATTAAATAAACTGCACTACAAATCTAAATGATTAGGTATTATAAACAATTTAAGTGTACATAACTGAATATATTTTATTTTGTAAGTATATGTCCCTGTTCATTACTTACTCAAAAGTAAGGTTAGTCAAACTTGTTAAAATTTTTGTGAATTAAGATCAATGACATTTAGTTAATCAAATTAAAAATTCACAATAGTCTCGTTCAATATATCATATATACTAGTTTTTCTATTTGAAGTCTCTACTTTAATGGTTAAAGTAAATCATTTATTATAAAAGTAGAAAAATTATAGCATTATATAAAAAAATGCTTTTTTTATTAATTACTGTGAACAAAATTTAATTTCTAAAGAACTTATGATTTATACCTTATATATTAGTATTTAATGCCTAATATATAAATCACATATTTTATAAATATAGGCTCATTAATATATACTCAAACACATAAATAAATTTCATTAATAAGAAAATATTATTACACATATTTTAAAAGTATAAATAACACAAAATATTTAACAATTACAACAAACCTCAAAATGAAAATATTTAAAGAAGTCACCCTTAATTCATATGAGAAAACTTTAATAATTACTAAGCACTCTCTTGAATTTTGTTATTTAATTTATTTTAAATTTTAAAGATACAATAATACTCAATTGTGCATTCTTGAAGCTAAGATTTCCGGGTTACTGAGGATTCGCCATCTCTACTTTGCCAATATGGCTTTATTAAATGCAGACAAATCTCTAAACCACAGACCTCTATCCTGTTTAAGGTGGCGCACCAACTCCCATCGCATCCAATTAATTTTATTAACATCACCGTTGGACCTCCACTAGAAACGTCTAGTCAAGGAATTCAGCTTGTCAATAACTGAGAATTGGGATTGTTTGCACCACAGCCTGAATAAGCACCACCTTTCCACCAGCTGAGAGTGATTTAGATTTCCATACCTAGAGATGGCTCCATACCCAGTCAATAATATACTGGAATAAAATCCTCTTATTTCTGCCAATAAGTGAAGGGAGGCCAAGGTATCGGTCATGTGGCTCAATACAAGGAATCTCCAAAAATGTCAAAATATCATGTTGAACTACAATATCAATATTAGGGCTAAAAGTCAACGAAGATTTCTGTAAGTTAATTTGCTGACCAAAAACCTCATCATCTGTGAAAATAATTTCTGAAATAGATAAACAGTCTGTTGTTTTTAGAATTCTAAAAGTTAAAAGTATTTTCCTTCTTTGTCATTCTTGGAAGCCTTTTAAGAGATACGGAGGGTCTGGGGGGAGATTCTGAAACTGAGAGTTAGATGGCGTGTGGGTAATGGCTCTTCTATTGCTTTATTCTCTGATCCTTGAATCCCAGGTCTCCATCTTATAAATCTATCAATCCTAGTTTCGGGAATAACATTTATAAGGTATCAGATTTAATACTTCCTGGTGGTGGGTGAACACCCATTTACTTCAGTCTTTGCTTTGAGACATGGATGTGCGTCTCGTATTATCTATCCCGGTTGGTTCCCATAGAGATTTAGACAAACTATTGTAGCATTATAACACCTCTTAGTGCTTTTTAATTAAGTCAGCTTATCATGTAGGTGTGGATTTGAAGTATTGTTTGGGTGACAGCGGTTTGTCACCTTTGAGATCATGGTGGAAGAAGCTTTGTAGTATGAATATCCCAAACAAAGTTGAGGTGTTTATATGGCGAGCTTACTTCAATTTGCTACCTACCAATTTAAATTTGGCTTTATGAGGAATGGACATCTCTAGAATTTGTCAGCGATGTATGGATGGGTAGGAATCGGTTGTTCATGCACTATTTTTATGCCTTTTCTCTAGTGCTGTGTGGGATTGTAGTATATTTGAAAATTAGATAGTAATGTTGGAAGGACAGCCTAATGGCCAATTCTTGGAGCAGCTGTATGGGATGATTATGGAAGCTCTTTTGTAAGATGTTGAATGTCTTTTCATGATCATGTGGAGGTGCTTGTGGGCTAGGAACCTGATGTTATTCCAGAATGTAATAGAGGACCAGAGGTTTGTCACTGATTCTGTCGGATTTCTGCTCTTTGAGTTTCAGTCCACGAAGATGAAATCAGCACCAAGAAATGGTAGCTTCTAAGACTATGGAGAAGCTTTGCAGAATGATCTTATTGATAATCGACTGGAAATGGGGCATCAAAATCTGCAGTGATTTCGAAGATATAAATAAAATAAGCTTGTCCAAAGTACGTTCCTTTGCCCAACATTGATATGATTGTTGCTGGTAGCTTCTGTCTCTTATTGATGGATTTTCCAATGTTAATCAGATCGGAACTACCAATGAAAAGATCAACACAAAACAACTTTCATCACTTTAAAGGGCTTCTACCCCAATATCATTTAGTAAATAATGGGCATTTCGGTCCCAAAAATGCCGGTGCTACCTATCAAAGAGTTGTGACAACCATCTTGAACGATATGATGGGGCATCTGGTATTGATGTATATGAACAACAGACTTCCTCCTCTAACATTGGCCGTGATCAAGAAAGTACGACATAGTCTCCTCTGACATAAGATTATATGTTGTATATCATCAGTATCTTACTCAATTCTTATTAATGGAGAGTAGTGTTGCTTTTGGTTCTAACACGGGAATTACGCCAAGGAGATCCATTGTCTCCCTACTTATTTATTACTTGTTCTGAAGACTTGTCTTCTTTGTTTAGGAAAGCTGAACTTCAAGGAGAATTTCATGGAGCAGTGCCATATGGAAAGTAGGGTCCTTCCATTCTCACTTCTTCTTTGATGATGATAGCCTCATCTTTTCTACAACTACGTTGGATAACTATCAGATAGTTAAGCGGATTCTAGAAAAGTAGGAGAATGCATCGGGCCAACTAGTGAACTTCGATAAGTTAGCTATTTGCTTGAACCCGATAGTTCCAAAACCATAGAGTGGAGTGTCATGAAAGGTATCTTAGATTATTGAGTATTAATGGAAGAAGTAGAAGGTCACTCTTCGCCACTTTGAAGGATAAGGTATGAAATAAGCTGAAGGGGTGAAAAGCTAAAACTTTCTTGGGGGCTAAGAGAGAAACACTTACTAAAGTAGTAGTAAAGGCCATTCCAGCATATTCCATAAATCTCTTTCGTCTCCCATCCAATAATCTGTGTCTCCCTTTCAATCTCATCCATGAGTTGCACAAAAGCTTGCGCTAGGTTTTGGTGCAATTGAGAGGAGTTACGCAAATTGAAGAAGAATTTAGGTTTTGGTTTTTGGAATTTCTCAATAATCCACTCTTTAATGGCTCGGGTTCTTAAAAGTCTTTATTTTTCACGAATATCTTTCTTGTAGGCAAAACCAAAGCCCATTTTTTCATTTGGATGAGTATTTTGTGGGGTTGGGAGTTGCTGCTTCATGGTTTAAGATGGAGAATTAGTGACGGGAAATCAATGGCTATTAGGACAGATGGATCTCTTGGCCCTACACTTTTCAGCCTCATATCCTCGTAAACTCCCGGAGAATACAAAGGTGGTGACCTCATTTTAACGTTTAGACAATGGAATACTAATCTGGTTATGGAATCATTTTCTAAAGATGAAGCGAGGACAATCCTTAGTCTTCCTCTATCAAGGTAGAATGCAAACCTAAAGGATAGATTAATGTGGCATTTTGATAAATTCGGACGTTATTCGGTGTGAAGTGGATACTGCCTCGCTATGCATCTAAAAGGGATTGCGAGCTGTTTTGAAAAATCATCCCTGGAGATGTGGTGGCAGCGTCTTTGGAGGCTGAACATTCCATCAAAAGTCAAAATATTTCTTTGGCGGTTGGCGCATAAATAGATCCCTATGAACGCCAATTTTAAGCACCACCATGTGTCGGTAGATGAATCTTGTGCAAGATGTGGCTATAATGCATAGTATTCAATTCATGCCTTGTGGCTGTGTGATAGGTTGAAGCAGGTAAGGAAAGTTTGTGAGTTTATGAATGTGGTAACTTGTTCTCACCAAATCTCAGTTCTTGAGATTTTTGCTGCATTCATGCACGTGTTGAATGAGATGGATTGAGAGCTTCTCTACATTATTATTTGCAGAATTTGGTTTGCTTGTAACCAATTGGTGTTTGACCGCGAGTTCATCAAATATTGATTCAATTTTGGGTTGGACGAAAGACTTCCTCCACGTATATAAATCTACCCAGGATCATCCGCAAGCAGTCAATGCAGACCATACAACCCAATGGCTGCTATCGAAGCCCGAGATCTGGAAACTTAATATAGATGCAACCTTCAGACCCGAGGGAAATAGAATGGGAATAGGTTTTGCTGGAGCTAAGAAAATTCAAGCTTTATATCGGTGCCCGTTGCCAAAGCTATAGCCATCTTAAAGAGTCTTAGTAGCTCAGCAAGTGGGGATTACAAGGATCAAAAGTTAGCCGAATGCTCCAATTGTCGTCAATGAACTTTTAGCCAAATCTCTAGCGGCATCAGAACTTGGACTGCTTATCCATGATATTCGTCACAGTTTGCAATCTTTCAGCCCGGTCAAAATTGCATTTGCCCCACGGGAGGCAAACAAGATTGCTCATAGTTTAGCCAAGTTTGCCTTAAAGTTCTAAATCGAATGTCACTTGGAGAACTAATGTCATAATTTCCACCGGGTATATGGCGTAGGTAACAAACAAGACAAATAAAAACAAGAGACATCGCTGATAGCTGCTAGATGTTCTATTTTCAGTATCACAAAGATCAGTAAACAAGAAAAAATTGTCACTTCCTTTAACGTGACTCATACTCGAAAAAACATAATTCAAAAGATTATCAGTTCAGAACTTTCCTGGAAACATCTACTCTGTAATAAAATATTGCAGCCAATCTTCATATTTCATGTACATTCAACGTCAGCTTCTGAAACTTTACATATTGTTCAGCTAAAACATACACAATGACTGGTCTAAAGAGTTTATCCCAAAAAATGTGGTAGAAATTGCTTGAGAAATGGGCACAAAATCCTGAGTTGTGCAATAATAGAATTTCTACAAAGCACGGTCCCAGAAGATCTGTGACTAAGTTATCAGTATTCGAGCAACGATAGATTTGTAGGATTCAATATTTTGCACATTTAAACCAAATGGTTGTATCCCCACATGACAAAGAAAGGTATGCAAGATTAACAAAATGCAACTTTATCCAAAGAAATATATATCTTGAAGAACTGCAAACTTATAAGCACGGTAATTGTACAAAAGGCATCCCTTTGATCTTGTTACAGGTCGCTGATTAGGCTAGGAACAAAGACAAACAATTACAACTAAAGCAACAATTAGAGATTATTGGAATGTACGTGTAATGATCTATCATGTCACTGTGAAATCAAATCTTCAGTCTTAAGATTATACGTCTGCATTTAACTTTCCCTTTTTCCATGTTCAGATATGCCATGCATGGTAGCTGCAATTGACACTACAGATAAAACTGAAACACAAGCAAAGATATTAATCACATATGCAGGGACCAGGGACCAGAAATTTGAAAGATTGAGAGTTGGATGAGGTGATGTGTAAAAGAAATTCATGACAAACAAGTCAAGCTCACTAATGCTGTTTAAATCAAATCATTATGTTAGATTGAGAAACATAACTAATTGAAAGCTGATCATGCCTTTGCAATACAATAATGTAATTTAAACTTGACAATGCTCAATTGAAGTGCAGTTCAACAAAAGCTGACAAATAAAGCTTTCATAATGTAGTGGTTTTATCTGACCATATTCTAGGGTAAGGGATAATGCCCCAACTCCAGTTCTGCTGAGGTGTTTGAGTGGATTGTTTGATAACAGCAGGATGAGGGCCAAAGTTAAACCAGCCAATGTTCAATCAAACAGAAAGTAACAGCTAGGGTGATGTGTCATCGAAAGCATGCCTACATTTATAGCATTCAATTATAGAAGCTGCCCACCACATGTGAATGACAATGAATGATGAAGATTAAACATAATCAGATACATAAAGGGACTAAACTCAGAAGAACAGATGGAAACAGAGACTTCAAGGCCAACTACAAAATGATGGAGATTATGAAGTCAACTTAGAATTTTGACCTTAGATGTCAATTCCTGAACAACCGAAAACCCTAACTCAAGAATTTAGTGCAATAGTATTACAATTTGGATGGATGCTCTTCACTAAAACTTTTAGTTCTTTTTGCAATTGAGTTGAAAATTCAGTCATTATCTTATTTCCCTACAACTTATTCTATCCTCTCAAACTTAATTTTCATTTAAAATAATTGACCTTTCAAATCTCTTACGTGAAAATTAAATAGGCTTCCCGAATAGGTTGATCTATGAGTCAGGAAAGTGTTTGATTTTAACAAATGGTTGAAGTCACCATGCTAAAGATTGAAAACTTGCAATTGAGTTGAAAATTTAGTCAGTCTTATCTCCCTACAACTTATTCTATCCTCTCAAACTTAATTTTCATTTAAAATAATTGACCTTTCAAATCTCTTAGGTGAAAATTAAATATGCTTGCCGAATAGGTTGATCTATGAGTCAGGAAAGTGTTTGATTTTAACAAATGGTTGAGTCACCATGCTAAAGATTGAAAACTTGCTATGCTCTCAACAATAGCAAAAAGAGGGTGAGAAATACCAGCAGAATTAGGTGGAAGTGGTAAACCTGGACAATTCAATAGAGTTATGCACACATAAAGGTACCTTAAAATGCAATATGTTTTTCATTCCGAGCTGGAGACAGCTGAAAGACAAATGCTATGACACTCCTAATGTGTGGACTACTGTTCGGACAACTATGATCACCTGATACTCCCCAGTTTAGAAGTTGTACATAAGATGCACTATGGTTATCATTTGAAAAAATGAAGTTTGTAATCAACCTTGAATTTGGAAATTAAGTGTATTATCCACCTATGGACAATTGGAGCACTGGCTTCAGGTGTCAACATTCAAGAATCATTCGTAGCAAGTAAATTTAAGAATCAGAGCTCCAAGTCAAATATGAGAGAAAATGACATCTTTGAGTATGAGATTTATTACATATGTAGATCAGTATTTAGTTGAGAACACAAACTTCATATTTCCAACACGTGCCTTGCTGTGAAAGCAGGCTAAAAGTGGCTCATGCTGGCCTACAGAGAGTTAACTTTGGGTGATTAGAATAACTGACAGAAACTAAGTATCGCAAAGTGTGAAGCATGCACTTGGAAGACCTTGCTTCTTAATTACTAGTTTTTCTCACATGAATTGACTATCAATTAATGCTACTAATGTGAGAACCAGGTCCTTCATTCAAAGTTTCAAGGCCTGCTATAGTAAGAAATAACCAAATTATGATTGCAGAAGAAACAAGGACTGTCTCTATTTGCATTGTTGTGGGACTGGTAATCTTTTTGACAGACTCATGTCATCTTGGCTTTGACTGGCATAATTTTAAGAAATAGAAAATTTCTACAATCATATAAACAACTATAATGTTTCAAACAAACTTGCATCCTTTTCACCATGAAGACTTGTCTGGCTCCATAACCTGGCTGACATTTAACACAAGGAAAAAGAAAGACAGAATTTTGTGATTTTTCGAATATGAAGTTGAGGGTTAATAGTGGTCTCTGATTTTAAATTCATTTACTGACATAAAAATTCAATGATAAGAGACAAGGAGTCGTGATTTTTTGGAGAACTATCTACCGAAGAAATGTTTTTCCTGCATTTTCTTAAGTGGTGGCAAGGAAGTTGATTTTAAATAGAGACAAATAGCAAGAAAGTTGCATCAATTTGTATAGTCAAATGTGTAAGAAAATTTTCCGTTCTGTGCAAAGCATCCCTTAGCCTTTGATCTAAGAAGAATTAAATAATATGGACGAAAGATTCTGTGTTTAACATAGTAAACAAACAGATAGCCAATCCATTCAGACTACAGAAGAACCAAAATTATCAAAAGATGACTTACAATGTAATCAACACACCTCTGAATTCTGATTACACAAGAAGTTAAGCCCAAACCCAAGCTATACGGCTGTGTGCATAGTTCCACCTGCACATTACACACCAAAACCAAGATCATAACAACTAAAAGCTTTACAATATATACCACCAAAAACAAATGAAAACGAAAAAGAAAATCCAAGAACAAAAAGGACACAAGAGCAGCACCTGTACAGGGAGACTTGGGGTAATGATGCAGTGGAGAAAATCAAAAGAAGGGAGCAACACATATCCCACAGTCCCTATTGAAACCTCTCTCAAGTATCAATTTTTTATTTCTCTTTTCTTTTTCCCAATTATTTTAAACCATTACAAAAGGAAAACACCTCAGCTTCTCAAGTCCAATAATGCTACTCCTTCACATTCGCTCTACTGTCCTGACCCTTGAGAATCATCCTTATTAACAGGAGCTTGTTGCTGATGCATTTGAGGGTGCACTCTGGTCTGACCCATCTGCTGATAAATTTGACTCAAAGCTTGCGGGTTCAAAACCCCAATATGACCATCTTGAGACAATCCAAGCTCCAATCCAGGTAACTGCTGGTTACTAGCACCGCCTAATATTGAAGTAAAACTCGTAGGACCCATATTAGTCACGGGCAAGTCAAACCCAGGAAACCCCATTTTTTGCAGATAATTAGAATTTTCATTCCCCAAATTCCCCGTTGATGGACCAGAAGTTGATGACTGATACCCAAATCCACCTACAGTTGAGGGCCATAACCCAGTTCCAATTTGATGAGACCTCCCTAAATTGCCACCAACCATTGACCAACCGACCCTACTGGATCCTCCTAAATCATCAATCTTTTGCTGCAATCCAGCTGTCATAGAGGCTCCTTGTTGAGAAACTGAACCCCCTGCAGCTGCCAAAGCTGATGCTGGTATTGTCCCAGTCCCAGTGACCGCAATTATAGATGGCTCAGCTTGTTGCAATAGCCATTGAATAGTTTCACCATCAGATTTATGACCCAGTTCCCTGGTTAACTGAAAGATTCTTGCAGCACATAACGCAGGCATCCTAATTCTCCTCCCCCTGCCTTCAACTTTTGTGTGCCTGTCCTTGTTTGAGCTTCTCTTGGGAGCTAACTGTTTCTTGGTTTGCTCTTCTCTGTCAGCAATCACAATCTGGAAATCTTTGATCTCCGCTGGCTTGTTTTCACCCATATTCACTTGTTCTTCCGGTGCCTGATGTTGTTGTTGCTGTTGTTGTTGGTTCAAGAAGTTGGGTACTTGTTGGTGATGTTGCGACGGCTTTGAGCCCTCGGGATCCATGAAGAGGTAGGTTTTTGGGGGTGTGCAAACAAAATTAGATATCAAGTAAAAAAAAAAAGTCCTCTTTCTTTGATTTGGAAGAAGGTGAGCTGAAAAGTCCTAGATTTTCATCAGTTTTTCATTGTTTTTGGCAAGGAATGATAGACGTAATCCCCATTTACTGTATTAGTATTTCGATATCCCAATTGCATCTCCCTTCTCAAAATATATATATATATATATTCTAACTTTCTTGTTCATTACTTGCTTTTTATTACATTTGCATACACATTCTGTACGTGTCTCGCTTGGTGTGTTATTACATGTATCTTTTTTTTACTGTACAAAGGTTTTGACTTTTGACTGATATTAAATTAACTGCCAAATTTTCACCACGCGGACACCCAAACTCTGTTCCCACATTTCAGCAAACTGCAGCAACCAAAGAAATGAACTCATAGAGACACAGTGAATTGAGCAAGTTCCCCAGTAAGTTATATTGTATAAACTTTTTAAAAAAAAAAAAAAAAAAAGAAAAAGAAAATTGGTGGAGTTGCATATTCATATGTGGATTGTTGAAGACTGAAAGAGTGGTGCTGGTTTACATTTTTAACATACACAGAAGACAGACAGACGGTAATGTATCTAAGTAGACCCCTCAGACTTCAAGTCAATAGTTCCTATTCTGACAGTTCAATGATTTTTTTTTAAGATTACTTCAACCATATTACATCAAACGAAATTATTAATATTATAATTAAATTATGGAAACAAAATTTAAAAAAAAAAATAAATATATTTTTAAAACACATCCCATTTAAATTACATTATTAAAATAATTTAAATTATATTATCAAAATTATTAAAAATAATACGTACAACTTTAAACACAAAAATTTTTTAAGAGCAATAGGTATATTTTTTATGCACATCTTATCTAAATTATATTACATTATCAAAATTATTAAAAATAACACGTACAATTTTAAGCAGAACTCGTTTAAAAAGTTACTATACTATCAGAATCATCAAAAACAAAATATATAACTTTATACACAATTAAACTAAAAAAAGTCACAAAAATAAATAAATCAACCATCTCAATATTTATTAAGGCTCGAACAGTTTCAATCATGGAGATGGAGAGGCAAACTTTCAAATGCCTACAATTGAATGTTGATGGGCCAATCTATAAATTATTAAAAATATCCTTTTGTATTTTGTAATATGCCCATAAAATTTGAATTTTTCAGTATTATTCCATTAATCTTTGCTCTGTAAACTCTTTTTTATAAATTAAACTCATTAAAATACTAATCCGAATTAATAGTTAAATTATATAGATTAAAGGAGATACAAATTATAACATACCTATCACCTAATGGGAAGTGTAACTTCAATGTTCCCCGTACAAAAGGACGAAGATAGTTGAACTAAAATTTTATAAATCACATAAAAAGAACTCGATTTTTTTATTAAATTTGACTGTCTTCCAATCTAAATATTGGTGTTTAAAACTAAAATTATTAATTAAAAAATTATATACCATGTAACCAAAAAAAAAATTGAAAGAAAAGATTAACCCAAAAGGAAGATGCATATATATAGTTGTGAGGAAAAAGAATTGCAAGCAGAAGAAAACTGTGCAGGTTTGTGAGAAAATGTACACTTGTCAAAGAAATCAAACACCCTTTTTGTTTGAGTGGATAAAATAACAGCTAATGGAAAATGACATCAATTTGTCTTAATTTCAATTTTCTTCTACTACAAAAGATGCCCAATTTTTTATACAGTGACCCATTTTTCTATTGTGACTTGAAAGTGATTTCAAAGGTCTCGTTCTTTAGTATCATATTTTATAGGGTTTATAACTAGACTCTTAAAGTTTCACAAAATTAATTAAAATGGTCTTTTTAATTTAAAAAAAAAAGAAATTTTCATTGTTTGTTTCAAATTTTAAATATAGATTATATTTGATTATAGAAATATGTTAAACAAATTAGGTTTCATCAGTAATATTTTAGAATTTTCATTTATTGTGTGTGTTGTTGTAGATGGCAACAAGAAGGAAATGAGAAGGTATTCTTGTTACTATAAGATTTTTGGGGTTTGAAGAATATGTACACTATGTGACACTATATGAATGTAGTTTAGTAGCCTTATAAGTTGTAGCGTGTGAAATTTAAAATATACCTTATAATACCTTGGTCAGGAAAAACTATTAGATTGAGGTATGATAATAAGTTTGTTTTGTTGATTGAAGAGTGTGTGAGAAGAGGGTGGTACCAAATGGTTATAGATGTAAACGTATAGCCATTAGAAATGTTCACACCCCCGATTGGGGCATTAAAGGTCCTAAATTTACTTTTGGGACTATAAAACCCAAAAAAAAAAAAACTGTTCTCTGACCCGACAAATAGCCCAACCACTGCCCAAGACACTCCTCTAGCCTATAGTGACATACCTGTCCTTACCCTTAAATCAATATGATACTCACGTGCTATATCTGTCAGACTATGACCAAGTTGACCCATTGTCTCAATTTTACCAAACTTCATAAACTAGTTTTGCTAGCCCACCCCATAAAAGACAAAGCACATGATATTGTACCCTTAAGTCCTCTATGCAATGAATTCAAATCCCAAGTATGTGAAGAAACCCATAATCCACCAAAATAAAATGTAGCAGCATTACCATAACAACTAGATGAACCAAACACGCACACACACACACACACACACATACACACACCTCATTATAGAAACTAGCCTCATAGCCACACACTTCCACTTCACTGTAGTAACTAGCCTCACAGGAGCCAAATGCTTCCATCTCAAATGAATCTTATTTTCTTGAGGATGTAGCCTTATGGTTAGATGATAAGATTGAAAGACATATTGACATTGGGGGTGTTGACAGTGAGGGTACTAATAATGCTGATGAATTAGATGAGAGTGAAGGTGATGATATCTTGTCTAACTATAAAATAATGATAAATATGAAGGAATAATGTCATCTTATGTAATGACAACAAAGTTAGCAAATTGGGTGGTAAGTTAGGTAGAGAACATCAAAAAATGAGGTGTAATCAAGATAGAAAATTATATGTTGGGATAAAATTTATGGATGTGGTTGAATTTAGACTGGTGCTAAGACATTAAGTGGTTTAGGATGGTTTCTAGTTAAAGAGGATTAAAAATGAAAAAAGAAAGTTCAAAGCAAGATGTGCATAAGAAGATTCCCTATGGTATATACGTTACCAATGTTGAATTTGCTATTATTTTTAGACTCCAACAGTTGGCGGATGAGTGTAACTGTGATACGGTATCAAAAAATAGAGAAACAAGTTGCCTATGGATTGCATCAGTCTTGTAATCCATATTGAAAAATAACCCAACAATTCCCATAAGCACTGATTTTAAAATATTTACGTTATGTTAGTAAATAAAAGTTGAATAAGGCAAAAAAAAAAGGGCATTAGAGAGTAATAAAAGGGACTTCGCAATCTCTTATAGGAGATTAAGAGATTAACTAAACTTAGAGTGCTTATGAAAATGAAGTTTAGGGTATTAGTAGAGGATGGTTCTATTCAATTTGAAAGGTTCAAGTTCACTTTTCCTATAATGAAGAATGAGTTTGTAAATAGGTGTGGATGGTTCCTTAGGCTAGATGGATGCCATTTAATCTGTTGTTAGTTTGGATGCAAACAATAAGGTTTTCACATTAATAGTATGTGTATGTAAAAGTAAAACTGCTGAAACATGGGTTGATTTTTAGACATACTAAACTAGTGGCTAGATATAGGTCATAAGAAAGGAATAACATTCATAAGTGACAGGCAAAAATGTATCCTCAATGACATTTTAGCACATTTATCTAATGCAACAAACAAGCACTATGCAAGGCATATTTTTTCCAATCTGAAAATATAATACCCTGATGCAGTTTATAGGTCCTTGTTCTGGGCAGCAGCAAAGGCAATCAGGGAAAGAGAGTTCAATGAGAACATTGAGAAATTAAGGATTACTAAGGGTAATTTATAAGGTTTTTTTTTATTACTTTGCAAAGATATACCAAAACGAGTAGGGTAGACACATGTTTAACCATAACCTCAAATGTGACCACATAACCTAATATGTCCGAGTCTTGAAACAATTAGTTAGGTGAATTTAGAGGTAGACTTGTATCGATCTGATTAAAGTTTATCAGGAGAAATATTATGAAGAGATTGCAAAATAGTCTTGTAGATAGAACGAAATGATCTAGTAGACTCCCTTTAAACATTAAAAAGAAGTTGGATATTGCTAGAAAATATGGCATGTATAAGAAGGTAATTACTACTAATGATGATGAGTTTGAGGTGATTAGTGAATATTAGGGAACTTTTATGGTTGATCTAAGAAAAATAAAACTTATGAATGTGGTGTTTTCCAAATAACTAGGATCTCATACCACCATGTATTGGTATTCGACAAGAGGAGCCCGTAGACTATGTGGATCCAAAGTTAACAATATCAGCATATTTTGCCATATATACATATTTCATTCTTCCTTTTCCAGATGAATTAACTTAAGCAATTGTTAAGGTCTTCACAGTATTTACTTTTGTGAAGAAAGCCTGAGTTTGGAGGCCAAAGGTTATGAGAAGGAGAAAGCATGGTAAAAATAAGAGATCATATTCAAGAAAGACTGTTAAATGTACCAAATATAAAGGTTTTGGCCATAACAAGAGATTATGCAAAAATCCAAATATAAGTTATGATTTTGTATATTATGATTGCTAAATTATGTTGATTTTCTTTGAATTCCATTAATACTGGAGTGAATAACATTCATGTGCAACCTTTAATGCAAATAATGTACCTTCAATAGGATTACACCAACAACAATCTTCAACTTCATCAGCTGTACATCCCTCAATAACACAACAAAATTTAGTTATTTGACAGTACATATGCTTTATTTATTGAGTTTACATATGTTTTATTGAAGATGATATTTTTGTCATCAACCCATATTATGATAAACCATATCGTCATTCAAGTAGGTGTAGTTTCAATAAGAATATATGCTCAACTTTTGGGATCTGTAACAAGTTTCAATATGCCTTCATCATATTACAACTAGCATTTAATTCTAGTATTCAATTGCTAAACAAGGTACTATTATCTTTTAGCTTGCATATTCATTCAACCATGTCAGTACATTTGATGTCAATTATTTAGATTATAACAACATTGACCCCTTAATGTTAACCGTATAAATATACTTATCATTAGAGATGAAACTATTAAAATTGGCTAGATCCCATTATTCTCTTTGCAATATTTTTTTCTTTTTGATGAACATTGACTTCATCTATATGATCACCATTTGTTTTTTGGTCATTGATGACACAAGGAAGTGGAATTAAAATTACAAACTATAAATACTTTAAAGATAATTAAAGTAGTATAACATGCTTGCAAATAATAATTTAATTAACCAATTAAAATAAAAACTAAGGTTAGGGGGATCCATTCTTAGCATATGAAATAAGAATATATTCAACTCTTTTTATAACTCAATTGGAATCCTCACACAAAAGAGGTTCAATCAAAAGATATAACCATTAAAGTTCATCACCATTTATTTATTAACTTGTTTTTATTTCTTTCAATTATTATACACCAAATCTTATAAATGGATTCAAGTATTTACTATGCTAATCTTTATATTTATTTATAATAAATCAAGACTCCGACTTTACAAGAAATAGTATCTATACTAAATCTTGTACATGGTTTCAAGAATTTATTATGCCAACTATAAAAATTATCTATAATAAATCAAGATACACCACTTTATAAGAAAGGGTATTAATATTACAAATAAAATAAAAACATCATATATAAATTTGCTTAACTTAAGAATGAAATATTAAATTCATGAATAAGAGTTAAGTATATCTTAATACCTTGCCAAGAGTTTCACCCTTTCACCTTAGCAAAAAGAAAATTACTTGGACATAACAAAACTAAAGAAAAAGAAAAAAGATGGAAGAAGAGATAACATGACCTTAGAATAGTAAAATGGAGAAATAATACTACAAAGAAACAATACAAAAAATAAGTCTTTTGAACTAAAATCCAGCTCTCTAATTATATACTTTGGGCATAAACAGTCTACCTATTTATTGAAAAATATGGCTAAATTAAGACAAATAAAGAGAGAACCACTTGGATGATAAAAGTCAAGAAGGGTGGCAACTAATTTGCATTAGTTATCATTAATGCACCCAAGTGATTGTCCAATTTAGAATTGATGTGATCAGAATTAACTTTCACTCAAAAATTCAAGGTTGTAGATAAGTCCCTTATATTTCCAAATTAAGCTATCTCATACATATTAGATAAGTATTTCTATAGTTATAGGACAAATACTTATGACTGTTTGGATTGGGCCTATACTGTAGATCAGTTCTAGTCTAGGCCATTTTTACCCTCTAAACGCTCTAACTTCAAATGCCTTATAAAATATAATATATTCGCCCATTGAGTCATCTCTTCATAGAATTAATAATCACTCCAATTAAATTTTAAAGTAAAAAGTTATGCCTATTTTACCAAACCTACAACAAAATAGTTAAAAGCTAATTAGGTACAATATTCTATACATACTTAAGTTAGGGGGAAAGACACTAGTAATACAAAACAATGATGTAAAACCCTTATTAAATGTGTAATTTTAAGTGTTCATCAACTGACTTCCTAGATACTATTATTCCTTTTGATTCTCCTTCCCTTTTGATCAACATTGACTTTATTTACATGATCACCTTTATTTGTTTGGTCATTGACTTGTCGGGAATGAACTGTGCCTATCAACTTATTACGAAATGGATACCATAACATATAGCATTGGCACCTCATCCTCATACACCTAAAGCATAGCTTGTTAAGATTACAAAATAATTATAATATGCCAACAAATGTTATTGAATTGCAATGGCATTTCCTACTTTTAAATTTTATCAGCCTCCATTGAACTGATTGACTTGAAGTAGTTCTCTAATGATTCTATGAGCCTTATCATCTATAGGTTTTCGAAACTTATAAAAATCACAAATACCAATAAAAAAAAGCTTCTTAGTATCAAAAATTAAAACAATAGCCCTTAGCTCCTTGCACTGCAATGACAGAGTATGTTTTTGAATTTAATCATCCCTCTATTGAAATTTGTGCTGTATTTTATGTTGAATTTTGTGATGAATTTGGTGATGTATTTCGTGAATATGATGATGTGTATCAAATCCTTTTTCTCTTTATGGCAACAAAAAAAATTAATTTTAGAAGAAATAGATTTGAATTAGATTGTTTTAGATGCTAAGTAAACACAAAATAACCCTTTTATTGCAGTATTTTCCTATGATATAATCGTTAGTTAGGAAACAGTTAAAATGATGAGAAATGGTCACAATTGTTGGTATTTTTAAAATAATTTTAGACACTAAGGGAATAATGGTCATTGCATAGTTTTTAAATTAATTCCATTAGTTTTCTAATTCAAATTTGTTGACGTTGGATCTTTTCCCAGTCAAAAGGCATCTTAAACTAACTTCCTTAGTCTCAAAAGAAAAAATAATAAATGTACATTTCTAAACAAAAATTATGTTGAAACAAATTATAAGCAGTAATAGATGGGTGGTGGTTTAGGCTTTTTTAAAATAAAAGGGTATTTCAAGTAATAGATGGGTGGTGGTTTAGGCTTTTTTAAAATAAAGGGGTATTTCAATTAGTTTTGTGTAATCTTGGAGGTCCAAATGTCATAAACCATATTTTATATATGATATGTTCAACCGATTATTAGATTGGCCCAATCACTTGCGCAATTGTCGATTTGCAATTAAGGCCCACTTTAAAAATAAGCCCAGGTATTATGTTCAAGCAGATTTTAGCTCAAAAATAGAATCCAATTCAATTAGGTAACGCGACCTGCCAACCCATAGACCTTAAAATGGACCATATAAGGCTTAAAGAGGTGAGAACGGATTAAAATTATTATTTTATTCAAATTTACATTAGTTTAGTCATGATTTTATATGGAAAAGGATTTCTCATGAAGTAGATAATTTGTACTTAAATGTTTTTTTTCGATTGTTGTATTAAGAAATACAAATGAACCTAATCTTTGATTAAATTGGATTAATCATTTTATGCGTATTCATGCATATTTTGAACATAATTTGGATTTATACATTATTAATATAGTTGATTTATTTGTGTACGGGTCATTAATCAAAATTATTGATTTCTTAATTATCATCGAGCATTTATAACATCTTGCTTATCTTTAAAGCACTACATACATCGAGCTCTATTTTTAAAAAAATTTAACTTGAATATCAGAGTTTTTTTTTTTTTTTTGTGCAGAAAGATAATGCTTACTTGCAATTTCAAGAAGTTTTCAAAGGAAAAAAGGTAATTTTGTGAAGTTCCAACTTCTAAGACTTTTATTGGTGCCATCCATGTGAAGTTTTGAATAAAAGAATTTTTTTGCTCTAAAAACATCGGCAACCATGACGAACCACCTTAACTCTCGTTCCTCAAATCCAAACAACACTAAAAAAGGAGGCCCTAGTGCTTCCAACTTTGCCACTCTGAAGAACAGCATCCTTGCTAGCATAACAGGCCTCCTAGCAATGATGATGAAGCTAATAGAGGAAACAAGATAGGAGAATCAAGAATTAAGAGAGAGATTAATCGTGATGGAAAAAGTTAAAGACTTTTATGACTTTTAGGATGATCTTAAAGACTTTTCACTTTGCAAAACTAGAGAACAACATAATTAGCATGAGAGATCCATGGATAATAGAGGAAGAAAGTAACCTTTAGATCAAAATGGAAAGAAGGAAGTTGTGGAACAATGAAGAGATTAGACAATGAACAAGATTTTAAAGTAGCAATCTTGAAGTTAAAGCGCTATATAGAAGGGTATGAAAAGTTCGAATAATTAAAGATGTGATGTCTTTAGCGTGAAAGGCGAATCAGGACCCATTCATGAAAGCAATCAAAAGAGTATAAAGACCTCAAAAGTATGTCATACTAAACTTTCACATATATGACGGAACAAGAGATCCTAAAGAGTACATATTCCACTTCAATGCAAAAATGATAATGCACTCAATGGACGATATTTGAAGTACATTACCTTTCTTTTCAGCCTCAAGGGAGCTACTCAAATGTGGTTCTGGTGATTGAAAGAGAATTCAATCAAATCATTTGATGAATTAACTAATTAGTTTACCACATAGTACATATGGAAGAGAGAAGAAAAACATGACCTTTGACTTATTCGTCCTGAAGCGGGGAGAAAGCAAATCAATTAAGAGCTTCCTAAATAAGTTTAATAAGGAATTTAGCAAGATTAAAAGTTATGATATAGAAATCGCAGCACAAGCATATCAAAGGGTAGTAAGGACATCCATTATTTACTATCAATATCTCGTTTAGAAGAATTTCACTTCTTTTAAATTAATAAGTCATAAATTAGAACAATGGATAAGAGAAAAGGAAGACACAGCTATTGCAACAAAAAAATATTTTATGTCACCACACGGAATAAAGGTACACCATCCTAGAATGAAGGATTCAAAAGTTAGCTTTTCGACACTAAAGAAGAAGGAAGAAGTAAATGTTAAAGGCTATACGAGCCTTTGATTCCCATCAATACACAATCCAAAAAAATTATGAAGTATAAAGATTCTGGAATGTTTAGAAGTCTAAGATCGGTGATAATTATTGAGCATTTAAAGGACATGAATAAGCATTATCCCTTCCACGATGAAAAGAGACATAACATTTCTATATTCAAACAATTAATAGTATAAATACACGCCCTAATGAGGAATGGATATTTGGCTGAGTATCAGTTAATGATAGAACCACAGAAGACCATAATGAAGGAAATTGCAAAAGACTTTAAACCTATTGAGACAAGTTGTAACTATAGAAAATTTGGTGTTAAGATACTAGATGTAATCCGTATATCACTATATGACTTCCAATACTAAGAAGAAGAAGAAGAAAATATTGAAGAAGAAATGAACGAATAAGAAATCCTAATGGTTATAAACAGACCACAAATAACAGGCAAACAAATACAAGAATCTATGAAAACGTTGTGATAAGCGTAAATTATATTTATTATTTTCATTATCTGGACTTGAATAATTATTTATTTTAATAAAAATATTATGTTTTTATATATATTTTATTGTCATTTTGTAGGTTTGGAGTCAATGGAGAAATTGAAGATGAAAATCTAAGAAAAATAAGGCAAAACATAAAATGCTATAGTACATCATTAAAGTAGTGAATAATATTTCGCCCTCAGCAAAAATTCCAGCGCCTCAATGCCCAAGACATCTCATTGCAGCCAAGTGAACAGTGTCTCATAAACAGTACCCCTATGCTACAGTACTTTTCGCCTTAGTGATGAATAGTGTTCGCTGCAGCGGTGAACAGTGTAATTTTTTCTAAACCTATAAGGAATACAATTCTAAGACTCCAATCAATCCCTATATAAAAAGCCACTCATTTTAGACCTCAAAGAACGCACAACTTAGAGCTCTTAGAGCCATAACATATTGAAGAAGAGTAAGTTTTAGAGAGAGAAGTAAGGGGAATTCAAGAAAATAAGAGATTATTGGCGAATCTTTAGCGTATCAACCAATTGTAAATTAACGTCTATATTGGTTTGGTTTTAGTTGTATTATATTTATTTTATTTTTCAGCCACAATTCTCTTGTTATCATGAACTAAATTTATTTTCTAGGATTATTACATGAACTCAATATGTGAGCTTAATTGTTGGATCTTTTTAATATTTATTTGAACTCAATTCTTCATTATTCAAATTATTTGTTCTTAATGCTTCATTATATATGATCAATATTGTGAATACTTTGGTAGTACTTTGATAAACTTGGAAGAGGCATCATTGTATTTAGACCTAGATAATTTGATGCATGATTGTAGAGTAACATTCAATGTTGCATATGCAAGTTTCGACTTAGGATTGGAATATACCTAATTGATATGTATGGTCAATAAAACTTGTTCTTAATGAATCTTAATGTATTACAAGTACCATAGGAATATAAGTATTTGTTAAATTAGGATATATTTGCATGATCTTGGGAGAGGCTTGTAAATATATTAGTGTCTTGACCAATAATAAGAATTTAAGGATATAAATATTAAAAGGATTCATTTTTAGAAAATATATTAAAGGATAATAATTAATCATATGCTTTCTCTATATTGCTATTTTCTTATTTTATTTGAGTTGTATCATTTATTTTCTACACTTTTATTTTACTTAAATTTATTGTAAAATTAAGATTTAATTTTTTTGAATAATTACAAGAAAGTTATAATTTTAGTACTTGGTAGAAAATAACAATTATCCTTGTGGGTTTGACATCAGACATTATAAGTCCCTTTATTACTTGTTGCGACAGTGTATACTTGCGTTTGATTTTAAGATATAGAAATATCGCATTACATTGATTGCTAGAATGATAGTCAACTAATACTTCGTAAACATACTTCATAGAAGACCCCTCGAAAGGGAAAACAAAAAAGATATATGAAGGCCTTTGTTTAGGGGAGCCACTAAAATCTAGAGAATCGAGGTAGGAGAGAACCTCAAGTCTTACCATTATGGCTATTGAATAAGATTTAAGAGAGATATCATTCTTCTAGGAAAACTTAACAGACACCATGCTTCTGCATCTCAATCCACTAGTGATTACATTAAACATTGGAAAAAGCATTGTTCAATATGTTCTAGTCGATGGTGGAAACAGTGCAAATATATTATTTTGGGACACCTTCAAGAGAATGGAACTCAAAGAGAAAGACATCCAATGATGTAATTCAGAACTGATCATATTTGGAAGTTTAAAAGTCTGAGTTAAGGGAATCATCATGTTACCAATAGTAGTAGTATGAAAAATATTAGATGTTGACTACTTATTGATAGATGCACCATTTAACTATAGTGTCGTAGTGGGACAATTCTGGATACACTATATAGAGATCGTCCCTTTCATTTTATATCAAGTGGTGAGATGCATATCAGCCAGTGGAAAAAGGATGATCGATATTAAAGGAGAACAAATCAAAGGAATCAATGCTAGGCTAACTCATTAAAGCCACCCAAAGAAACAAAGAATACTTTTACGAAAGCGAGGGAGGAAGAAAAAATATGTTAAAATGAGGATGAAGTAGGAACTTAGAGCACAAACGTTCTTGTATCGTCGTATGAGACAACGCTTCCTAAATAACAATTATAGAACGTCTGGCTAAAGGTACTACTTCAAAAAGTAGAATGAGTAAAGAAGTATATTCCATCACATATAGAAGAAAAAAAAGAGGAAGTGCAATTGGACCTTTTCGCCATAAATATGAAGGTTTTATTAGGCAATAATTTGAATAAAAAATAGAGGAAAACAATGGTAAACTTATTGAGAAGGAATCCCGATGTCCTTGTCTGGTCCTACGATACATGTATAGAATAGATTCCAAGATAATGACATATAAACCTAGTATAAAAAGAGGCTACCAACTAGTAAGATAAAGACAGAGAAGGTTTACTACTGAATAGAATAAAATCATTAGCGACGAAGTGGATAGGCTATTGAAAGTGGGCTTTATTTTTTAAGTTCACTATCTAGATTGGTTAGCTAATGTAGTAGTTGTGCGAAAGAAGTTCAAAATGTGGTAGGTCAATGTAGGTTACACATATCTCAATTAAATGATCTTGAAGGATTCCTTCTTACTTTTCAAGATTAGATGGTAGACATAACTATGGATATGAAAAACTATCATTCTCGGATACCTACAACGGATACAATCAGATCAAAATAGATCCAAAAGATGAAGAGAAACCTAACTTCATAATTGAAATAAGAATCTACTATTATAGAGTAGTGTCATTCGATTTAAAGAATATGGGAGTTACCTTTCAGCGGCTTATTATCAAGGTCTTTAGAAAGAGGATTTGAAAGATTATGGAAGTATACATAGATGGCATGATGGTTAAAGAAAGGAAGTAGAAGATCATATTATAGATTTATAAGAAGTATTCAATGTCCTGTATAAGTACCAGATAGGTATAAATCTAACTAAGTGCTCTTTTGAGATCTTATCTAAAATCTTCTTAGGGCATATAATAGATATGAAAAGGATTGATATAGATCAATCCCAAGTCTAGGCACTTATGAACACCACTATGGGGCCCCGAGTAAACAAAAGCACTTTAGCAATTAAAAGAATACTTGAAAAACAAGCTTATGCACTACTTCAAAAGCACATTCAATCATGGTATGCACTTCCTAAAGTGAATATTTTCGACTTGCTATTGTAGAAAAGGTCACCAAGATGGCAATAGAGCTTATCCATCAGGATATAAAGTACAAGCCAAAGACTATAATTAAAGGACAAGTGATGGCAGACTTCTTATTAGAATGCAAAACACCTATAAAAGAGAAGATTATATCACTAAAACCTGTAGAAGCAGTGGAACCATGAAAATGCACATAAATGGGTCCTTCAACCAAAAAATAGTAGGACACATAATTAGAACTAAAATTTTAGAGGGTATCATCCTTGAACATAGGGTTAAACTCTTATCAGTGACTTCCAGCGATGAAATTGAGTACGAAGCACTGATCAAAGGCATAAACATAGCATACCAACTAATGATCAAAAAATTGCAGAATATATATAGACTTTGTACTAGTCATCTCCTAGTGGAATAGAGACTATACAATAGTGAAAAAAAGATGAAGAGCTATCTTTCTAAAGTTAAAAAAGCTGCTCAGAAGCTACAAGAAGTCACAATCTCTTAGATATCGAGAAATCAGAGCACGAAAGTAAATAGAATAGCTAAGAAAGCAATAATAGCATACTTCTCCTTATACAATATGGCTCTGCTCACTATTAGATAGAAGATCATGATTGAAAAAGAAACAACAACATAAAACCAGGAAGCAGAACATATCAAAATATCAACGACTGTTAATTGGATGACTCCTTCATTGAATTCTTACAAGATGAGAGGCTCCAAAGTGACCAAAATAAAGCTAAAAAAGCTTGAGAGCAAAGCTGAAAAATTTGCACTCTTTGAAGGAACACAATATATACATGTATTCTCAGATGTCTACCTGCAATATGTACTTGAAAAAGAAAGATTCTATAAAATAGTATACGAATGGATATATAAGAGCCATTCTAGCAGAAGAATCCTAAACCACAAGATCCTAAGACAAAGCTACTATTGGCTCACCTTGAAGAAAAAGCATTATATTATGTGAATAGGTGTGAGAAGTGCTAGAAACACACTATACTAATTCATCTATAGTTGGGAACCTATACATGGTCTTAAGTCTATGGCCTTTCGTCCATTAGGGAATGAACATCATAGGGCCACTACCTTTAGCAGTCGGAGGAAAGTGATTTGGGTTACTAGCAACAGATTACTTCATGAAATAGGTTGAAGCCAAAGCTTATGAAAGATAACATGATCTAAGGTAAAAGGTTTTTATGGACTAATATTATAACTAGATTTGGGATGCCACAAGTACTAGTTTCAAACAATGGGAAGTAGTTTGTTAGTTTGATAGTGACTACCTTCTGTATCAAGTTCAAAATAGAGAAAATATTCTATTTTTATTTATAAAGGAATGGATATGCAAAAATCACTAATATGATTATCTTTACAATACTAAGGAAGAGGCTAGAGCAGAAGAAATAAAAATAACTAGATGAACTCCTAAGAGTCCTCTAAACATTTAGAACAACTAAAAATTGATCCACAGGAAACTCACCATATGCCCTGGTTTTTAGAACATAATCATTGAACTATATGAAAGTCTTCATTCTTACCTTGAGGATGAAACTGATAAATTTTGAATTGAATGATAATGCATATCCCTAAAAAAAGATCACGTTGGTAAAGCATAAGACATAGCGATGATTCACACTACTATTTACAAGAAGAGATTAAAGAAATAAGTTGAACAAAAAGTTAACAGATGAGAAATCAACAAGGGTGACTTAATGTTGAGTGAAGCCCTTAGCATCAATAAAGAAAAGAATGTTGGAAAGATGGCTAAGACTTGGAAAGAACCCTGTAAGGTCATTATACATATAGCTTACCTATTATAAACCATGGATGGAGAACCCATCCCCACCCCATGGAACATATCCAAACTAAAAAAGCTTTATATATAAGTATATTTATAATTATTTATTATTTTATCAATTGTTAATAAGATGATTTTTTTTCATATTTTTTAGTATAACAATTATGATTGGGACTTTAAAAAAAACCTTCTTTGGAAGTCATGAACCTACAACCATTCTTCTTTAAAACATCAGATGAGAAAAAGAAGCTTCCTTTAAAGGGATTGGAGTACTTAGTACCTTCTCTCCACTAGGAAAACAAAGCCTAAAGGACTAGATTACCTAGTACCTTCCTTCCGGCAAATGAAATCGAAGCTAAAAGGACTAGAAGTACTTAGTACCTTCATTCCATGAAGAAAACAAAAGCCTATAAGAACTAGAATGCCTAATACCTTCCTTCCGACAAACTAGATTAAAGTCAAAAGGACTTGAACCACTTAGTACCTTCAATTTACAAAGAAAACAAAAATCCAAATGAACTAAAGTACCAAGTACCTTCCTTCTAGTAAATGAGATCAAAGCTAGAGGAATTAGAAGTACTTAGTACCTTCCCTCTGTAAAAAAAGAAAAAACAAACAAAAAAAATAAAAGCATGGATAGATTGAAGTACCTCTTTTTTTATAAACGAAATTGAAGCTAGAGGGATTGGAAGTACTTAGTACCTTTCCTCCATAAAAGAAAACAAATCCTAAAAAGACCAGAGTATCTAATACGTTTCTTTTGGCAAACAAAATTAAACCCAGAGGGACTAAAGTACTTAGTATATTCCTTTCACGAGGAAATTAAAGCTTAAAAGGACTAGAGTACTTAGTACCTTCCTTCTAGAAAATGAGATTAAACTTGGATGAGCTAGAAGTATTCACCTTTCCTCTACAAAAAAAAAACACAAAGCCTAAAAGGACTAGTGCCTAGTACCTTAATTTCGATAAATATGATCGAATCTAAAGGGACTCGAGTCCTTAATGCCTTCCTTTCGCGAGAAAAACAAAGCCTAGAAGGACTAGAGTATATAGTACATTCCTTCTGGCAATGAGATCAAGTTTAAAGGGATTGAAGTACTTAGTACGTTTTTCCTATGAAAAAATTAAATCTAAAAAGATTAGAGTCTTTAGGACCTCTTTTCTAAAAAGAAAAATATAATAAACATGGTTGGAGTCATTATGACTGCCCTTCCGCAAAAGGATACTTTTAATTAGAAAATTATAGAGTTTTAGCTTTACGTCTTTAGAAGCGTATGACCAAAAGGAACAAACACTAGAAGGATTATGCATTCATCGATCATCATTCTATAGAAGCAAAGGAAACTAAAAACTTATGAGTAAAACAGAGCTATAAAGCTAGCCTTCCCAAGTATATACGTCCATTCAAGGGAAGTAGTTTTATTGTAAGACAATACTTAACACACACACACACACACACACACACACACACACACATATATATATATATATACATTGTGATCATATGTTTCCCAATCTCATTTGCACAAAACAATATTAAAATTTTCATGTACATGCTAAACAAACAAATCATATAGAACAAATACTTAGAGATTTTTTACTTATGCATTCTTACTCAAAAGATAAGAAAATGAAAAGTATAAAATTCTTTTGAAAAAAAAAAAGTTTTTCTCTTTCCTTAATTATAAAGATTTGACATACATGATGACTTTACAATTTCTTCAAAAGATCAAATAGGAAAAAAAGGAAGAGTCACTAGTCCACTCAACATTAGATGATCCCTCAAAGAACTCTACCACATATAAATTAGCCCTTGAAGCACCTTTCTTAATGGAGTCATAATTGATCTAATGAGGCTCATCTTCAATATGTATCACATTGTAATGCATCGTAAACCAACCATGGTACCAATAGCAGACTGAATCAAAGTTTTTAGAAAGCTCGTTATACTTAGAAGGCTTCTATCCAGACTTAAAATTACTATAAAAACTCTAAACATAGGCTATAGCCATCTGACACTCATAATGCCCCTTGGCAGTTTCCATCTGATGCCTCTACTAAGTATTGAAAGACTTCACGAGGTCTTAAAGACTCTTTAGAGTAACCTTAAGATCCTTAAGAATTCTTTCTAGCTCAGATGCCTTAGCTTTAAATGCCTTCAGCAGATCTGCACCTATTGTTACACTATTTGCTGCTTCCCACAACTTATTGTACTTTTTTATAAAGTCAATATTTGTTGTGGAAAGCTTTTCTTGTAACTTGTTCACCTTAGACTCCAAGGCAATATTTGAAGAGTTCAATTCAATATTTTATTCCTTGAAAAAGGCAACTTTAGCCTCTTGAGCAGTTAAGAAAGCTTGTAAGTCTCACATCTCTTATATCAAGCCCTCGTTTATACCTTTTAGTTCTAACATCTCAATAGTTAGTGAAGAGTCAAAGCCCTTAGTAGTAGCTTCATTATTCTATTCAACATGAATTTTCCTATTCTCTTCCCCCATTCTCTTAAGATCACTTCGAATGGACTAGATTCTGACCTTTCAGCAGAATGTTATCCTCAAGCTCTAAATCCAAATGCCTCCTCAGCTCACTTAACTCACATTGTGTTGTGTAGTTTATCTTTGTAAGCTTCCAGCATCAAAGCATTGTCTTGTATATCCTACAAAAGAGTATTAGTTAGGAAATAGTCAAACAAAAGATCAAAAGAAAACCATGAACAAATTATACTTACCATTATTATGGAGGCAAAGCTTTTTCGTTCCTAATCTACCACAATTATTCTTGGCATTAACTCCAAATCAGCCCTTAGCAAATAAGTATGACAGGATTGCTAAAGCACTCTCCCCATCAATATAGAGGATGGTAGACTCCCTGACAATGTACTTATCTCAATTTTAAAACTACGGGGAAAACTTGCCGATCATAAGAGAAACCCTCCTAGAAGGCTCCTCAGGCGTCTCTTTTAAAGGGGAACACCTCCCATCAGCAAAACTTCTCCCTCATCCTTTTCCTACCCCTGATGAAGGAAAAGAGATTGGGCTTTCTTTGCTAGCACTTGATTAAGGAGGAAGAGCCATGCTTTCATTTCTAGCCTCAATTTAAAGAGGAGGCATCGTGCTCCTTCTTTTTATTTTTGTCTCGAGGGGAAGTATGATCATCAGAGTTGCTCTAAATTTTAATAGGGTCATTTGTAGGAAACGAGAATAGAAATTTGAAAATTCAAGAAAAATTCAAGAAATATAAAATAAGTAAAAAGAACAGAAGTTATAAACTCGCAAAAAGGGATAAACTATCTATTAGTGGGTCTAGAATAGACTAGAAAGCCTCATCAACCCTAGAGGGCCCCGTAATAGATGTAATAATGGAACTCGACTCCTTCATAAGTTCATTTGGAACCTCAAAAACTTGTTTTTTTAATAGTATGAGGTGTTGATGTAGCCTTTGGAGCACCCATCGATTCCCTGAAACCTTAGGGATTGAACGTGCTGCTTCAATTTTCTCTAGAATAGGCCCAAGAACCACACCACCACTAACCGTGATTGTCTTACGCTTATTAAAATAGAGAATTCCCTGACTCAGAACCCCTAAGTACGCTATTTGTTGTTGTCTTTCTTTTTCTAAGGATCTATGCCTTCTTTAAGGCATTATGAGGGATATAAGTATAAAATATAAAATAAGTAAAAAGAACAGAAGTTAAAAACTCGCAAAGAGGGACAAAATATCTATTAGTGGATCTAAAATAGACTAAAAAGCCTCATCAACTCTAGAAAGCCTCGTAATAGATGCAATAATGGAACTCGACTCATTCATAGATTCATTTGGAACCTTAAAAACTTATTTTTCTATACTATGAGGTGTTGGTGTAGCATTTGGAGCACTTATCGATTCTTTGAAACCTTAGGGACTGGACGCTCTGCTTCAAATTTCTTTGGAATAGTCCCAAGAACTGCACCACCACTAATCTCGATTATCTTATGCTTTTTAAAATAGAGAATTCCCTGACTTAGAACCCTCAAGTACGCTATTTGTTGTTGTTTTTCTTTTACTAAGAATCTGTGCCTTCTTAAGGGCATTATGAAAATAGTTAAGGACTATACTTCGAAACTCCTCCATAAAGCCTTAAAGACCTACAATATCAAAAAGAAGATCAATAAAAGAACAAGTAGATAAGAATTCACTGTTAAAGGAAAGAAGAAAAATATATTTACCTTCCTCATAATTAGTTTGGGGAACCTTCTAAGAAAGAGCTGAAGCCCCTATCATAGTAAGAATCATAGAAAATTAACCTTTAACAACTGAAATTGATTATAATGGTTCCAGAACATATGTTGTGAATGGCTTAGCCACAAAAGGGATGTCCACGGAAGGACCAACAGTAATTAGGCAATCCTTAGAGTCGACTTCATTCAAGGAGCTATCCTTGTCTGTAGGTCCTGTACCTACACCAAAGAATAGGAAGGCATTAGAATTAATAGAGGAAGCTACAAGAGAAAAATATAGTATCATAGCTTCCTGGACACTTGAATGGCTTCGAAATTGATGCGTGCAATGAGAACTACCATTCAATTAACAAAAAGAGGTAAAATGTTATTAAAAATATTTTTTAAATTATTTTGATTCTCACGTATATCATGAAAGAATCCAATGTAAGTGAATGACCGATAGATAGTCTTATTGTTGCCACCCCTAACTTCTATTTTAAGAGAAAAAAGAATTGAGTTAGAAGAGTCTAGTGGTATGCCAACTGCTCTTGGAACTCTTTGCCTTCAAATGAAGGAAGTGTTGGAGCTGGTGCTCACGTGCCATTCCAATATTGTATAAATATTAATTGTTAATATTTATACAATAAACATTTCGAATAAAGATTGTTAATATCATATTAATATAGTAGAATGCTTGTAACATTACAGACATTGTTTGATCTGAAAGAGTTCAGATCTGATTTAAAGGAGTTTAGATCAGAACTAATAGTTATCAAAGCTGAGAGTTATAAATGCTAATAGTTAGCACTGTTAATAGTTATCAGTTTATAAGAGTCAGCGAGGTCTAAAAAGTTAGAACTTTGTCTATAATGAGACAAAGACCTGAGAGTATACTTATAATGATATAGTTGCAAAGAGTTGCAATAGGTGCTAAGAAATATCATTATGTAAGTATGTCTCAAATATAATGTTCCTGATCTATGATCACCAATGCGGGTCTGTCGGTGAATTCATAATATATAGATTAGTGTATATCTATATCTGACTAGTTTAGATGGTTGTTCTTAGCTGACCATGAGCTTAGAGCTTGTATAGGCATGCGGGTATCCAGTCAGGACTGGATACTGAACAGACTCATGAGGACCCCAATAGATATCCTATGAAACCGTCAAAGGAAGGTCCTCTCGAGTTGAGTAGTAATCGTGGTCCTTTGACCTGAGCGCCACGGTGGTCTTGTGAGTGATCCATCATGCTTTGGTTCCACATATGTCAGAGACCTTTCATGGTCTGACCGCTATGTGTCGCTGGGTATGGTCCGATGCTCATGGAGTCCGGTGTGAGTAGATACGGGATCTGTCAGCTTACGTAGGTAAGTTGTATATCTGATGCTCCGAGGTTGTATTTCATAAAGTCTTGTGGCCACAAGCATAAAACCGAGAAAAGAGTTTCCCATAGGGTTAAACAATATAGCAAAAGTGTTTGCGTATATTGTTTATCGAGATACGAATCTGGAGATAAGATTATGGATGAGCAAATAGGGATTTGACAGTTCTGATCTATATCCCCGCACATCCAGGGTATAAATGATGGAAGGATTATACGTATACGTTATGACCTCAACTTGTATGGTCTGACACGCTGATTTGTAATATTCGTAACGTGTGCGTGGGGCATCGATTACGGATTAATGGAATAGTTCCATTTGACAAATCGGGTGTGAACCTAGAGAGTCCCAATATGAAATGTACTCTTTGAGCACTTGGGCAGTGTACCGTATTGAATTGTTCAATACAGTATAATTCAGCAATTACTAAGGTTACGTTAACTAAAGTATATAGTTAAATGGTGGGACCTACTTTAGGTTAATTTGGTAACCGAGTAAGGATATAATAGTAATTTCACTTTATGATTATTTAATTATTAAATAATAAGAATAAATATTTATTTATTTAATTATTAAATAAATGATTTAACTTAACTAAGGTTAAAGGTTAACCATAAGGTTAAGTTAGTTAACTTTACTTAATAGTTAAGTAAAGGTTAACCTAACCATAGTTAAGTTAGTTAACTATGATTAAATTAATTAAATATTTATTAACTTAAAGGTTAAGTTAAAATAATCTAACTAAGGTTAATTGTTAACTAAGGTTAGGTTAAACCAAACGAGTGAAATGAAATTCAAAATTCATAGTTTTTAAGATTTTAGGTTTTGCATTTTGGGAGCCAATTCAATTTGAGAAATTGAAATTATTTGTTTTGTATTTTAAGTGTTAGAACAACAAAACAAATTAGATAAATGGTTTCTAAATGTAATAACTAAAAACATGATTTGTTTTATTTATTCAAGAGTTGAATAAAAGGAAAAACAAAATTGATTAAGTTAAAGAATTTAACTTTGAATCAAGTTTAAGTGTTAAACAAAATGCTGGATTAACATACTGCCATTCTAGACAATCAAACACACCCTTGTTGATTGCTAGAATTGATCAAAGATTCATTTCATGGTGGACTTCAAGCAAATTAATCCAAAGGCTTCATTGGTGATATTTCTCAATCTCGAATTTCAGTTTAATCAAATGTTAATTTCTGTGTTCATTATATTTAATCTTCCGCTGTGCACATGTATGTATGAGATATGTATATTGTTTGTATGATGAACACAACCCACATGCAAGCACCCTAGTTTTAATTTGTACAACCCATAACTCAACAGGAAGATGCCTTATAAACCTCAAGTTAATAAGGGTCATTTTCAAGAGTGTATCCTCATTAGTGAAAGTGCACGACTGATGACGCACCCTAGCACAGTAGGCGTAATTCCTTGACAAATGAACTCGGGATATCTACTTGTAGGCGATAGGATCCCTCTAGAAGAACTTCTTAAAGAACCTCTCCCTCCCAGGAATAAGAAAGAAGGTTAAGCTTGTCTTCCAATTAAATTCACCGAAAGACGTATTAACTTCATAAGAATAGATCGACCTCTTCTAGTCATTGCTTATTACTACCACATGTTTCTCAAAATTGGCTTTGTTGTTTTCAAAATCATTAATGATTTTTCTTTCACCTTCGGGAGCCTAGTAAATGTTCTTTGAGAGTGCTGGAGGTTATAGGTTGTAAAATCATCAAATAAGATTAGGTCATATGGTGGAGGAATCATGTGATTGAGGATAATAATGTCTTGCAATAACGAGAAGACATTGCGGTGGATTGAAGAGAAGAAAGGCTAGTCACATGTAGGAATTCGTGAATAAGGAATAGAATTGGGAAATGGAAGCATGTAAGATGTTTTCTGAACAAAGGCAACTTTTTATGATGGACAGATAGGGGAATTAGCATGCGGTTCCTTGTTGTGGATCTAAAGCACAAGTACACGATATCATAAACAAGTAATATTAAATGAGTAGAGTATCGTTCCTATGATGAATTTTTATTATTATTTGCTAAGTACTAAAATTATGTCTTTCTATCCTTATCTAAACAATTGATAAGTAAATTAAACTAATCTAAACCTAATGAAATAAGAAAATAATGTAGAGATAAACTCAAGAATAATTTTATCAAATCGCCAATATTGAATAAAACTAGGATTATTATTATCCCTCAATTGCTTCACTTGAATATTAACTAATTCCTCTTAAGTTAATTCATCAATATGAATTGTTAACCAAGAAACCTAATATATTCACAAGCCTCTTTTAATAATCAAGTGAAAATATTTTGCCTAATCAATTACCTATATTTCTTGGTAATTAGATTAAAATAAAACTTATTAAGAATTGGTTATCTATCAGTTATATATGTCATATGAGTATATTTCTATCTCATATGAAACTCAAAGTTATTATACTTTGATAATATATCAATCTATTCAAGGCCAATACCTAAATTCTTTTTTAAAGTTCTTATGATTTCTATAACAATCTAATTATTAATCAAGTAACTATAAAGTATTAAATACAAAATAGAATGAACAATTCATCATGACTTCATAAACATAAGAAAAAGAAAGATTTCAAGTTATATAATGAGTTAAAATTATAATCCTAGTTAAAAGAATTGGATCATGATGAAATCTAGAGTTTTAGAGCAAAATATGATCAACATCATAGAGAATAAACCAAAAATAAGACAATTGAGAGAAAATAAACAAAGCCTATGATGCCCTGAAGTCTTTAATCTTCAATCTCTCATTTGCCTTAATATTCTTCTTTTGATCTCGAAAAGAATTGCCCTAAACTATAAGGAATTGCTCCCTCTTATGCTCTCTCTTTGTTTCTCTCTTTTTAGTTGTTGAAATAGGCTTTTTGTTCTTCTATTTATAGATTTGTTTTTAAATTAGGACAAAACATCGAATACAAGTCTGATAAGGATTTTCATATTCCACACCTAGTATTAGGCATTGTTTAAAAAATACTGTTCATGTGTACTTCTTATATGTACTGTTTACGCACTATGACCTTGGCTTTCCAGTGCTGAGGCGTTGACATTCTAGCCCTCTCAACATTGCAGCTCTGATTTTTAGCACTACGACACTATGCACTGTAGTAAAAGTTACTATAATAAATCATTGTTTATGGTTACTATAGTAGTTACTGTTCTAGCACTGCGACAATGATTCTTAGAGTTGGGGCATTGAGATTCTACCAAATTTACTATTTTTGCTTATTCTCTTTGGATTTTTTTTTAAATCTTAAATGGCTTTATTGACTTCAAATTTACAAAATAATAATAAAAAATATAAAAGCCAAATATTCATATTTGAAAAAAAAATAAATGCAAAACTTAAGGAGCCTAACATAATAAATAAATATACACCTATCATTCCCTTTGAGGAAGATTTCTAATTTTCATGCCTTCTAAGAACTTGAAAAAAGATTTGAGTCCAACTAGGCCAATGGAATCATATATTTTTACCATTGATCTAACAAAAATTTAAGTTTGGAGAATTATGACTTTCCAAAAAGAAGAAATAAAAAGACTAGGGCTAGAAATGAGATGGGAAGGTTTTAAGAAATTTGGTCTTGAAATTAGAAGTTTCACTGAAATTTTAATAAATTCAAAATAGAAAATGTCACCTAAATTCAAAGAGACCTGTTAGCCAAAAACAATGCAATACGGGAAAAGAGATACTTTTTTAAATTAGACACTAGGCACACATTGGATGAGTAGTGAAGAAATATGCCTTATAGGATTTCTCATGAACCAACAATATTCTTCACTTGTAATCGGAATACCTATTGGATTCTTTATTAAATTTGGAATCAAAACCCACTTTAAATGTAGGCCTAGGATTTATGTTCAAGCGAAATTTATCCCTAAACTAGAACTCGATTGTATTAAGTAACTCGACTTGTCGACTCACAAACCTTAGAAATAGGTCATGTAAAGCATGAGAGTTGGGAATAAATTTAAATTATTATTTTATACAAACTTTGATTAGTTTAATAATTATTTTACATGGAAAATAATTTCTCATGAAGTGGATGGTTCACACTTAAATCATTTTCTTTGATTATTACATTAAAAATTACAAATGTGCTTAATCTCTAATTAAACCGATTTAATAACTTTTTGAATTTTCATGCATACTTCAAACATGATTTAAATTTATGTACTATAAAAATAAAGTTAATTAATTTATTTATGGATCATTGATCAAAATCATTAAATTTTTAATTATCATTGAGTATTTATAACATTCTATTTATTGTTGAAGCACTTCACACATTAAGTATTTTTTTATAAAAAAATATTAATTTAAACATTGAAGTATTATTATTTTTTTTTATAAGAGTAGGGTGCTCAACCACAGTTTCAAAAAAATTTAAAAGATAAAAAATGTATGATTCTAGAATTCCAACTTTTCGGACTTTCACAGTAAAAATTTATATATTTAACTCCAACAAGAAAGAATAATTATTGCTGAGGTAGGTGCATTTGTCCATGTGATTTGTATTATTTATAATCTTTTTTTTTAAATTCTTTTACCATAAATAATTGAAGTGCCTAAATTAAATCCTTAGACGTTTGGTCACCGAAATTCAAATCCCAATGTAACAAGTAATAAGCATGTTAATTCAACCAGCTTCATTTAATTTTTTTTGCTTTTGTTATCCTTATTCTTATTTCTTTTTTTCAAATAATGTTATAATTCTTAAATTTTGATCTTAATTTTTTTTTATCTTAAATAATATAATAAATAATTATTAGATAATTAATTTTTATAATTTTAAAATCATCTATTATATTATTTTATTATTTAAAATAAAAAATTTAAAATATAATTTAAAAAATGTATCATTACTCTTCTTTTCTACGATTTCCTCACTTATAAATAATTGTGAATTAAATATATACCGACTTTTTAAAAAATTTAATACGATTTCGAATTGGTTAGCTTATCAATAGCATTGGTTTCCTGTAATTTCAGGTAAATTGAATTGGATCATTGAATGATCAATTTTATTGAAAGAGAAAATTACAAGTTAATTCACTAAGTAATTTATACATTTGTCCAAGAAAATGAGCATACATTTTAAAAGGTTTTATAACTTTTATGAAAATAAAATAGATACTAAATTTATTGTTTATTTATTTAGAGAGAAGAGGTTCAAATTTAAGACCTCCATGTTAATTAAAAGAATATACGCACTAATTAATTACCATTAAACTATAATAATTTATGTAAATTCATACTACATGATCTATTTTCTTTATTTAATAGATAGTAGAAATTACTATGATTTTGAAAACCAAATCAATAACAACGACGAAGTACGAATAATGGTCCAAAGCTACTTTTATTTTTCAAAAAAATATTCAAAAGTTGGCAGGTTGGTCTGATTATTAGGTTTATTAATCGAATCTTAAGAAACATAATTTCCATGCTACCATCAACAAAACAGTGATACATCGACCAAATTTAACAACAGAAAATAATGATTTCTCTAGGGCTTTGACTTCCATTGCTTGAAAAATCTATGCAATTCTTGGTCACCATAGTGGGGATTCTTAATTATATGTGTACTTCTTATAAGTTTCTTCTTTTACTTGATCACCAAGTAACTTTAGGGTTTTGGCATGATTCACACGAGGAAATAGGAATCATATTGTGGGCTTTTATAAAATTTTTTAATTTTTAATTTTTTTTTAAATATTTCCCTTTTTTATTTTTTCCTAAAATTTATTAACTTTGCTTTGGTTTGATGGAGGAGAAGACCATTTTCCTTACGTTGTGTGATGATAATAATGATGGGAATGGCTATGTGTGTTTTGGTGATTGCATTGCTAGTCACATTTTGCTTCCCATCATGGAGACAAAGGAGGCCCCTCTATGAAAGCTGGCTGTTGAAATATCATACCCAATATCACATGAATTCAAAGCTTGAATGGGCAAAAAGATAATGCTTTTTACTATGCGTTATATTTTGTTTTTCTATTACTTTTTTCCCATAAGTGATAAGCTTGGATCTATATCGTCTATGCTTCTTTTAATCATTTTAGCCTCCAACTCCCATCTTTTTCAAAAGTTATGATTAGCCCATTTTTGAATGGCAATCAACACGACAAGTTCTAGTAATTCCCATCAATTCAAAAGTTACCATTTTCTATATTTTGGTGAGATTCGGGACCCTAAGTGGAGATCAAACCATATTCTTAATGAAGATAATTTAATGTCTTACCATGACAAAAAGATGCCATTTAGCAACACATCATCTGCGAATTGCTTAGAGAATCGATTTCGGTTTTACTAAAGAAGAAAATTTTTTTGGTTATGCTTTTATATATGCATTTTTTTAAAAATATATCTTTCAGAATCTAACAAAACACATTCAATTTGATTAATCCTGTTTAAATACATCAATTGTAATTTGTAATTGATTTCCATCGTGTTAATCAATAAATTCTCCCGTTTCAAATATTATCATTAAATGTTACATTTAACTAGTATGATTTTGAGTTAATCAACATTAATTAAATTTTGATAAAAATCTATTGATGTAAATTTGATGAACACCCTTGTATTCTTTCTCTTTTTTTTAAAAAAAAAAAAAAAACTGCTGTGGCTATGATTACTTCCTTAAACAATTTAAAATAGTATAAAAGTAAAGGCAAATATACTACCTTGCTCAACCATGGCAACCAATTACTCCTCAAATTTCAGGAATTTCTCCGAGGATATTCAGACTTTTCCTTTTGAGTTAATTGATTATATATTTTGTCAGTTGGCCTAACTTTTACATGCCTCTAGATTCTAGTATAAGCTGCCATAACTCATTTTAATTACATAGAATATAAATTAAATTTCTCATTAATTTTAAAAGAAATTTAATTTTTTTATATTTTTTAAAATATTTACCAATTGAATCTACACTATAAGAGAGTTACCTATTTGCGATCAGCTTTGTGACAGCTAACTAAGCCATCGCACATAATTTAGTAATATTGTGTCGTTTAATTAAAAAGATTTTTAAGAAATAAAAGAAGTGTATTCTTTTTTTCACGTTTTAGTCTTCTTTCAAACACCATGACAACGGCAAAACATTTCATCGAATTGGCCAAAAACATTCTCAACTGCTTTAATTCCAATCATCAAATCATTTAATTGCAAGAAATTAATATCTCTCCTTTCTAAGGGCGGAATTTGCAAGACCTAGCGCGCCCCGCCCCCCACCCCCCCTCCCCAAAAAATAACCCTACAACAATTCTCTTAAATTTGTATATATAATATATATATATAATTAAAATAATTATTTTGCCCCCTTCCCCCCAACTCAACCCAAATTCTTTTAAAATTTTATATTTAGTGGGTCAAATTATTAATTTAAGAAAGTAGCCCATATTAGTATTAAAGACTTAATTCTTAATATATTATTTAATATTCAAATAATATCACATTTTTCTCTATTTTAATGTTTTTTTCTAATAAAAAATAATTTTTAATTTATAAGTGGCCCCTATTTTTAGATTTTCTAACTTAATTATTTTATCTTAATAAAAATAATTTTATATTTATAAGTTCCTTAATACAAAAAAAATTTATATTTGTAATTTTTTTCCTACATAGATGGAATACATCTTTTTTTTAATACAAAGAAATTTTATAGTTGTAATTCTTTTTTTACATAGAATTTTTTTTTTCAATTTAACTTATATAAATAAACTCACAATTGTGGCACGTTATACATTAATAATTTTATCTTCTCTTCAAATTTACATGAAACCTTTCTATTCCTAACTCAAAGGTCAAGAAAAAAAAATTCTTCAAAAAATAAATATGTTAGAATATTTTAAATTTTAATAATTTTATTTATATATCAGTTAATTTTTTAATACCTTACTATTAAACTTTATATGTATTTTTGTGGATCTTGATCTTGATCTTTATGCTTTTGCTTTAAATTTACTAATTTTAAAATATAAAAATTATTTTTACCAATAATATAATACATGTTTATTATTTAATATTTTTTTTCTATGAGAAAGCTATATAATTAATCAATTTTCAAATATTAAAAATTTAAAAAATTATACATCATCACCAATTTTAAAGATCATACTAGAGTTTTCAACAACAGATTTTTTTTTAGTTTATCTATTACTGACATAGAATAAAATATTATTTTATTTAATTTTATTAAATTTAAAAATTTATGTTGAAATTTAGCCTCTCCAACTTTAAATCCTGGCTCAGCCCTACTCCCTTCTTTGGTTGATTCTAAGTTTTGAAGCTAGGTCTCTTGTTTCTTAAGTTATTTTCTGTTACTATTAAGTTTGTAGTTTCCTTAATTCTAGTTTCTTAATCTCTCTAACTGATGATTTTACTAATTTTTAATATCTCAATAATTTTTATTTAGTTTCCTCCTGAAAATTTTACTAATTCTAGTTTCCATTTAGCTTTGTTGCGATTATTGAATTTTTCTAGAGTTAGCACGATTTGAATGTATCGCAGGTGTAGCCCATTCAAAGCAAACGGGGAGCGAATCCGAATCAACATCACCAACTCAGTTATGCAACTCGAAACCTAAAGTCGAGCAATCAAAGATCAAATTATCCAAAGTTTGCACGTCTTGTTTTTTTTTTAAATTTTATTAAGTATAAGGAATTGAATTGACTCAGTCTTTGTTTGGTTACAGTAAAAATACATGACAATTGCGAGTCTTATGATTTTATTTTGTTTATCGTGAAAAAGGTTTATTTTATCTTCAGTTGGTCTTCAACATGTTGATATATTTATAGTATTCAAAGAACATAAGAAACGATGTGCATGTATGTACGTACATTGCATCTTTCAAAAAACAAAAATTGTACATTACATGTTGGAACTTCTTGCTGAGTCTTATTGGAATTTGCATCCTTGACTTGTAATTTAAACCCTCAAATGTGGAAGTAGTAATGGCACCGAACCCTGAATTAACAAATCACTGAGATCTAACCTCTTAATTATAGCCCCCAATGAGCCTGCTGCAATGAAGAAGATGGTAACAATATTCTGCTACGCACTTCAGTCAGAGATGATTTCTCCTGTAAAAATCAATGAAACAACAGAGTTTTACATTTTAAGATGAAATTCTTCCATTTTACAAGAGAGTCCTGGAAAGATATCCAACAAAACCAAAGTGTCCTAGCTTCTTAAAATTTCATGTTCAGCACAAACATGTTTATATTAGATAATTTGTTACCAGTGAATGTTTGCCGAAGGCTCTGTTCTGCTTGTAAGAAGAATGTGTTAAGGAATTGATTCACCATTCTATTACATATACATTCTGATTTGGGGGAAGTAAATAGCTTAGGCTCCACATAGTGGCCGCTCAGCATCCACCAACTAAGAAGGAAATAAGAATGACGACAATAATGAATTCTACTGGGAGTTTTCTGATGCAAATAACATATGCTTGTGGAGCAACAGGCATCAAACTGTGGCTCAAAAAGTGTTAATAAATCAAGAGTTTTCTGGGCATCATTTGTTGTATCTTAACCTCCACATAGTCCATCGGTTGTAAGTTTTATGTTCTTCATTTCTATTTCATTTTCATTCATTTGATTGCTTGGAAAACTAAATTAAAAAAAAATATTCTGTTGGTCCGATTGTGTTACCTTTTGATGATTTATTGATTTATTAAAATGCTCTATAAGTTAAAAATTAGGCTTATGTTATGCTTTAGATTGTGTTTTGAATTGGTTGCAAAAAAAAAAAAAGGCATTGATGGTGAAACATTTAACGAGTGCTTGTACTAGACAATTGGTTGCGATTGAGGAAATTGCAGAGCTACTAGAGAGAAGCAGAATGCTACCGTAACCTTGATTTGTCCACACTAAAATAACTTAGCTTTGATGTGATATGAATTTGTATACATCTCATTAGTTGAAATTATTTCTTAAACTCCTCATCAGGGCCCTTCAGATTTTGGGCTAAATAATCATCCCGCCAAACTTTGTACACCTGACTGTAAAAGTAAGCCGGATTGCAATAAATCTCCAGCACAATATATAGCTTCTGCTAGCAGCAGCACATAAAATAGTGACAATGTCTACATTTTTATCATATTTACTTGATATGAGAATTGTGACATTTACAATATGAACATTAGCATTCCTGAACAAGACTCAGTAACCAGTACTCAAGGCAGAAACTAGATAAGAGGAAACTGTTAGATAATATCATATTATAATTAAATATTATTTTTTTAAAGTAATTTACATTTAAAGTTTACTGAGTGATATAGTAATTATTTTATCGGTACATAATAATTTGATAAATTTATTTTATTAAATAATATATATAAAAAGTGGATAAAATAATTTTTATTCTCCAACTACTCACCTTTTTTTATGAAAAAAATTAATAAAATTGTATATAAAAGAAATTGAGGGTCTTTATCTGTTGAGGGAGATAACGCCCTTCTCCTTCTCGAGGTTATATTGAAGCGAAGAATTCAAGATTCAACCTAAAACTTTAACCTCCTTGCACCGCGGAATAACCTGTTAATCAAGCAAACACACCAAGAATTCAAAGCAGAAAATAAAAGAGCACAACACAATCTTACATGGTTCAGCCAATTCCCTACATCCACGGTAGATCTAAGGATCCTAGCCTCTCTTATTATAACTCCCTAGAGATTTTATAAGGAAAACCAAATGAAGAATCCTCAAAATGACCTAAACGTTTAGTGAATCTTACTCTACCACGAACAATGATCACCCAAATAATGGTTCCATCCTAGCGCACACAAATACTTAGTGTCTACCCAGTTCTTCCCATCTCTTAGAGTCTCTCTCAATGTTTAATCTGAAATAAAGGGTTTACAAGTGTTTATATAGGGTGTATTTCATGCCTACTAACCCTATTCCTTGTTGGAGTAAGAGTCCATTTGTTTTGGACGTCCAAAACTTCCTAAAACTCGAAATTCCGAACCAAAACGGACTTTTCCACGTGTTCTGGCGTTGCGGCGCTCGTCTCTGGGCGCTACAGCGCTGGCCAAAATCGCACCCAGCACTACGGCACTGGTTTGCTATTCTGGGCTCCGCGACGCTAAGCCATTGGTGCTGCAGCGCTGAGCCCTATAGCTCCACCCGCATTTTCTTGTTTCCTTCGTGTCTTTGAGTCCCATTTCGCTTCCCCCTTCGTGTCCCACATGTCCTAGACTTCTTCATATGTATCCCACACGCTCTAGACTTCTTGTAACTCTTCACTTTGGTATTCATCTCAATTCTTGTCCAATCAAGATTGTTGAATCATTAATTTTCCAACAAACCCTTCCTTGATTCAAAATCTTTCAAATAAGAAGGCTTCAGGATCTGATCCACACCAATACTTTATCACCTAAAGTTGAGTCCAGTTAAGTCTCCACCAAGACTTAACTTTTCCCGGGCTAGTGACTTCGGTCTCTAAAGGCATTCGTGCACCTTGTATAGGGTATAGATGCGTTGCACTTCTTTTCGACCCTCATCACCTCGGTGAGCACGGTTTGGATGTCGCCTAGTGGTCTGCATTGCCCCAACACCCCGCGTTGGGCCACTTATGGCCATCCCAGTAAGCACATAGAGCCCCCAATTGTGCTTCTCACCCTCAAACCCTATAGGTATTTTCTCTACCCTTAATTTTCCTTTTTCCGCTCTAACCGAATACCCTTCCTCATCGGGTTTGCCTAGGGATATTAAGTTCCTCCTCAATTTAGGAACATGCCTCACACCATATAATTCCCTAGTTTCTCCACCTTGCATCCTCAGTCTTATGTAACCAACTCCCATGATTTCGCAAGTCATGTCATTCCCCATTAGAGCTTTACCTCTCTTGGCTTTATAGTTGGTAAACATCGATCTGTCAGGACACATATGGACGCTGCACCCCTAATCTAGTATCCATTTGCCAGCGTACTTTCCCCTTGAGGCTACCAATGTGTCTACAACTTCGGTATCTTCCTCAGTATCGATTGCAGCCCACCCTCCTTGGCCATTTAATTTCGAAAAATCCTTCACAAAGTGCCTTTTCTTATTATAAAGGAAACACCTCTTGGATCTCCTCCTTTATTGGTTGCTCTTCCTTCTTTGTGCAAGCAAAGCTGCTCCACTCTCGGACTTGGATCTCTTTGTCAATTCTTTTGAGTTCAATAATGCCTTGACCTCATTCATCGTTAAAGACTCCTTTCCATACAACAGTGTATCTACAAAGCTCTCATAGCTCTTTGGCAACGAACTTAACAGGATAATGGTCTTATCTTCATCCTCAGTCTTGATGCCCAATTGCTCAAGATTTATGATGATCTTGTTGAACTCATCAATGTGAGCTCTCAATGAAGTTCCCTCGTGCATTGTTAGCTGGTGTAGTTTCTTTTTCACAAGAAGTCTGTCACGCCCCAGACCCAAAAGATCCGACACACGACATCACTTACATTCATTCACTGCATGTGCACTCATAAATAATATTACACAAAATTTTCAACTTTCATTCAACACAGAAATCCTTAGCAAGTTGCTAGTAAGTTCAACACTAAAATCAACCATAACCTAACATATAAATATAAACTTCTCTTGACAATATTTAAACATTCATTTCAATTTCTTTCAGAATTATAGCAATTGAATTATGACTGGGACAATTATTAAACCGGAGATACGCAGAGTTTTCTCAGAGATTAACACTCTACTACGTCACCAGTAGCAACTTTGTTACCGGGAGCCCAGAATATATCCATTGCAAATTCTTACTTAAAATCATCCAATAGCCACACTTTATAAAACTTAAACCAAATCCAATCCACACACAATGAAATAATACATAAGTATTTATTCAATAGGGACAAACCAAATATCCTATCCCACGTATCCCCAAATGAAACACACAACAACCTAGCAACTTAGGGAACCCAAGGAACAGCAGAAGCCTTGCCAAATCCGCTAAGCACACATGCACTTTATTTACCTGAAATCACCATAAACTATAATGAGTATAAAACTGAGTAAGCATACTAATTTTTCATATATCAAATACAAATACATATATGTACACAATGCATATGTATGATATGCTGTGATCAATCAAAATCATAATCTTATCAAATCACATATCATGTAAGCGTTTACACATTCTTTCAAAACACATAATAGGAATACCATTACTCGACTACTACTTAGTAGGACTTACATATCACATATCACATAATGAGCCAAATGTCACTCGTAGGTGACATACCGTATGAGAGGAATAGTACAAGTGAGGTCTTTAAATCACACATATATAACGCTTATGCCCGAAGGTAAAAGCCAAACCCTCACCCTGATCATCGGTGAGTCCTCTCACATGTACCAATACGCCACCACACGAATGTGATGACTCACTCTTCCTTTAGGTACCAATAGGATCCTCCCTACATACGGAACACATAACATATACCAATCCCGAAGGAAAGGCCACACATAAAGGCTCCACAAATCACATAAAATGCCTACTAAGTTAACAGTGAGTTCAAGTACCCTCAAATCACAAAATATTTCTCATGGACATATTACACTTCAAAAGCTTTCTTTGTTAAACGCATCTTATTTTGGAAAGCTCACTTTCAAAAACACATGTATGTCCATGCTCAATGTCAATGCTCACATTCATAAACATATATTCACATTTTATATCAAAATATACTTTGACATATCATAAACATATTCTTAACCCCATTTACAAAATCATACAAAACAATTATTATGTTTATTGTGATTCCAGTAGTAAGTCTAGTATACTTACCTCTTAACACTTTCAGCTACAAGGCTTAAATCTCCTTAACCTATCAATGGAGATTAATCCTTTCATAAGCCTCACAATTCACACAAAATACTTTAAATAGCTTACAAAATTATACACAATGCATTTATCACATCAAATTGGTCTAAATATTTGGTTTCTCAAAACCTGTCATTCTGACCACTTACAGTTAACAAAAATTTCTAATACATCAAATGATGTCCAATTACTCCGAAATCAGAATATATCATTCTTGACTCATATATACTTCTTATATATAAATATTATATCAAAATTCCTACACAATCCATTCCATACACACCATCGAATCCAAACTACAAACCTGACAGGATCAAGATACTTACTGAACAGTATTCAATCTCCCAATTTTATAAAATCATATACTAACTCAAAAATTATAAAACTACCACATAATTACTCTTGACACATATCTCAGTCCATGATAAATATTTGGCTTCCAAATAACTGCCAAAAGTATTTTAAAACTATTTTATTTCATAACTTTAAAAATCTGTTAATCAAATACTACAATGAGCTGATACACTTTAGAAATTCATAACACTTCAACCACATTGATCCAAATTCTCAATTCCGAGTATATCATATTAGACATATAAAATTATCATATTCCACAAATTCGTAATTTTTAAAGATCATTCAGCAGGTCAAAAATTATTTTCCACTGTATCATACTATTTACACAGGAAATTTCCAGAATTCCAGGGTCATTTTGGTAAATTCACTACAAATTCAATTTCCGAGATTTTCAGTCGATTCAAAGTCTCAGATGATCCTAAACATGTCTAATTTCATATACTCAAAATTCAAAACCAGAATCGAATCACAACAATTTATAAAATTCCTAGATCAAGAGGTTATCCAGCAGAAATTCCATAATTCATCATGATTTATCAAACTATCTTATAGATCATCATCAATTCTCACAACATCAAACGAAATACACATCAAATTCTTAATTATACATATTTTCAGAAATCAAAACTTAAAGAAATTAACTTAATTAACACCAATAAATTGATAATTAGTTGTGATATACCTCTAAAGATCCAAAATTCCAATTTCTTCTTCTTTTTCTTCTTCTTCTTCTCTTTCTCTGTCCTTTATTTCTCTCTTCTCTCTCTAAAAATGGGTAGCTCGACCAAAATGAGAGAATTAGGGTTTTTAAAAGTGTATTTTTATACTAAGTGGTTAATTTTTAGTATTTACGAATTCACCCCCAAAACTTTCAAAGTATAACAATTTGGTCCCTAAAATAATTCCAAAGTCTTGCAAATAAACCCAATACTAATAGTATATCCTTAACCTATAAAAACACTACTAATAACAATATATAAATCAAGGATCACCCACATACAAATAAAATACGTATATTTATATATATAAATATACATATTCTTACCGGTTATGGATACTGGTTACTACAATTCTCCCCTCCTTATAAGAATTTCGTCCTCGAAATTCATAACTTAAGCACATAGATGAGGATACTTAGATCTCATTTCTTCTTCTCATTCTCAATTTTCCTTTTCAACTGTATAGTTTATTCATAAAACATTTACAAAGCAATCTTCCTTGTATATAGGATTTGCTCATTGTGGTCCAAAATCCTAATAAATACTCATTCATATATTAGATTATCTCTAAGTTGGCTCATAGCTGAGTATACGAGAGGAGTACGAAACATATATCCATAAAATAAACATATGACACACATTATGGACTTATAAAATTATACACACATATTTTTATTCTTTTTTTCCCATTCGTTCAATATTTAATGGGTATCTATACACTTCACCTTTCATTCATTAAAGAATAACATAGATGTAGAATACCCATACTAATCTCTTACATAAAATTCTTAACTCCTTTAAAAATTTTAATCCCTTCAACATATACTCATACGTCATAATATCATTCACTACCTTGATATCATTCAAAAAACAAATGTAGTATTTCTACGCAACTAAGTTGTCATTCAAATCAGAATATTGAAAGCATTATCTTAAACGATCAAAAATCAACTTCAATAAAAAGACCTTTAGTTCAACTGATTCTTAAACTATAGATCTTAACATTATATCTCTTACTTTAACTCTTAAAAAAATAGTCCACCTTATTGGACATCATTTTCTCATTGAGATTGACATGTCTGTTTTTTCTAATATGCTCGATTTCAAATAGAAAAGATTCTACTAGCATAATTACTGCGATGGCAAATATGATTCTTTTAACTATTCCTTTAACGTCATCCACGTAAAAGGAAAGGACAAAACGATTATTGATTTTCTTTCATAAAACTCTATAAATAGCCTAAACCTCATAATCACTTTTCTAGCAATAAATAAAACCAACATTCTTACCATCTTCATAATGAATCCCATTATCATAACTCCTCCTGTTCCTTTTTCTCCACCACAATTTCCAAACCTAATCAAAACCAAAACACTCCATTCTCATGCCGAAGAATTCATCAGACACTACGCCATCTTAGCAGTCCAAGAACACGGCCTCACAGTTCTTGGTGGCCCTTTGTTCAACTTAGAATACCCTTTCTTTCACCTGCACTCTTTTTTCCCATTTTCCCAATGGTCCAAACCTGTCCTTTACTTGTTATGGTACCTGTTGGATCTGTATACAATCGCCATGGAATTCCCATTACTTAGAACCCTCCAAAAATTAGAAAAATGTGATGAAGATCATCCAGCCCTGATTTTTCTCCAATGGTTTTACCCAAAGACATGGTGGATAACTAAATTTCAATACATGATTGCAAACAACACAAATGCTGCAGTCCCCAGACAACATCTTTGGTCAGTCTTACTTCTCCAACGGAAGGGTATGATTATTTCAGATCACGAGATTCATTATTACCCCACTGTTAAGGATTACTTCACATTTACCCTTTCACTAAAGGGATCAATTAAGCTCTGGCCTGAAGAAGTAATTCAGCAAAAGAGAGAACTTGAAAGAATTCTTGCTCAGGAAAATCAAATAATTCCTCCGTCTGTTTGGATCTCCCCAGAAGATGCTGCACCTTGGGAACAAGTTGAAGCTGACTTTACAGAAGACCTGAATTTTGCCAATATACTCAAATTCCAACAAAGACAAAAATATCATCTTTCACATCTCAGAAATACAGATTACTCTACTCATCATCACCATATCCCAAACATGACTTATTATGCCAGATACAGACAAGCAATGGATAACCTTCACCAATGGCCTCAGCTAACTGTCCCGACAGAACCTACCCAATCTCAGCCAGTTGTCCCGACAGAACCTACTCAATCTCAGCCAGTTATCCCGACAGAACTTGACCAACACCAACCCAATCTTGACTTATCCCTCTTTCAAGACTCCCAACCTTATCCAACCGACACCCAAATCCAAGAGAAAGCCAGCACATCCCTCATCCAGACCAGCTCACCTGGAGAAGATCAAGATATGGTAGACCCACATTCCACTCCGCCAGAGCCCTCATTCAATGTATGGGAACAACAACTCCATAAGTTCCTCTCTCACGGATACGACACAGATGAAAGCGACCAAGGAGACTCATTTTGACCTATATTGCTGTTTCTATTTTCACAGAAACTAGATCCGTGTTGCTCTATCACATCAAAGAGAGACTGATTACTGCTTTATCTTTATGTCAAGTGTGCTTTATCTTTCTTCATATCTGCTTTTAATCTATCGGCCAAAAATTAATGTTAAGACCACAAAATCTTTGTAATTAATAAAGTTAATTTGGCCTCATGTCCAAAGTCCAATTGTTAGCTCAAAAAGTCTTCAAGTCATTGATGTATTGTCGACCATTAGTGCCAAAATGGCTAAGTCCCTAAATCCATGAAATAGGCCTTTATTGACTTTTCTTAATTATCTTACCTAACTTATCACACTTCCGACACAATTTTTTTTTTTTATCACACTTACATATCAACATATATTTATTCAAGATTTTGCGACCTATTGTCCCTTATAAAATGATAAAGTAAAACTCATTCTCTTTTTTTTTTGTTTTACCTCACAAGAATCGAGAAAAATATATACTTGAACATACTTACACATATGCTCCACAGCTATTATCAATTTGTTTCTCTATAAATACATTATTATTGCATCCTTATACAAACTCAAAAATATTCAAAGATTAGGGTGAGCATAACAATGGAGGAAACCTCAGCTCGTCGATTCACAAAAATTTGTGTCTTTTGTGGATCTAACCCTGGGAATACTGAAGAGTTTACAAAAGTTGCAGAAAATCTTGGTAAGGTATTAGCTGAGCGAAATATACATTTAGTATATGGAGGAGGTAACCGAGGGTTAATGGGGTCTGTGGCAAAAGCTGCATACAATAAAGGTAGTCGAATTTTGGGTATCATTCCAAAACCTCTAGCTATTGAAAATATTGTAAGAAAAACAGTTGGGGATGAGTTACAAGTCTCATCTATGCACGAGCGAATGGCTCAAATGCTTAGGCATGCGGATGCTTTCATAGCTCTACCAGGAGGTTTCGGGACCTTGGAGGAAAATTTTCAAATTGTCTCATGGGCACAATTACAAATCCACCAAAAACCCATTGGTTTGTTAAATGTTAATGGTTTTTACGACGGGTTGATATCTTTTCTTGACTATGCAGCGGGAACACAATTCATCCCACTTCTAGCACGACGGATTCTTATTTCAGCTCCAACTGTTGATCAACTGATTGATCAATTGCAGTCTTTTATTCCTCTGTCTAATCCAACATTGCATCAGTTAGATTGGTCTACTCATGACAGTCAGAAGAAGCGCAAAATAGACTTAAATCTCACTCCGTAGCCTCTATTGTATTTTTGTTGCTGCTATTGTTGTTGTGTTGTTGTTTTCCTTTTCAATAAAAGTTGTTTCAATTGATGTCTTCAATACTCTACTTCTCTATATTTTGTCATTGAGAAAAATATCTCAATTTGCTTTATCACATGCAAATTATCATTATAAGATATTCAACATCACTCTTACTAAGCATATTAGTCATAACTTAAAAGAAAATCTAAATGGTAACATTAAGATCCACAAGGTACCATTATCCACAACAACAACAATCTTAGCAGCTCTTAGATACTGTGTCATCTTCACAAAATCATACAAAATTTAAGGAATATGTCAAACTTTTACACAACAAAGCTACAAATACAATTCTAAGGATTTGGCATCTGCTCGGTTCCCTTGACTCAACACTTAAAAGTCTACAGAATCATATCTTAGCTCTAATACCAATAAAAGCTGTCACGCCCCAGACCCAAAAGATCCGACACACGACATCACTTACATTCATTCACTGCATGTGCACTCATAAATAATATTACACAAAATTTTCAACTTTCATTCAACACAGAAATCCTTAGCAAGTTGCTAGTAAGTTCAACACTAAAATCAACCATAACCTAACATATAAATATAAACTTCTCTTGACAATATTTAAACATTCATTTCAATTTCTTTCAGAATTATAGCAATTGAATTATGACTGGGACAATTATTAAACCGGAGATACGCAGAGTTTTCTCAGAGATTAACACTCTACTACGTCACCAGTAGCAACTTTGTTACCGGGAGCCCAGAATATATCCATTGCAAATTCTTACTTAAAATCATCCAATAGCCACACTTTATAAAACTTAAACCAAATCCAATCCACACACAATGAAATAATACATAAGTATTTATTCAATAGGGACAAACCAAATATCCTATCCCACGTATCCCCAAATGAAACACACAACAACCTAGCAACTTAGGGAACCCAAGGAACAGCAGAAGCCTTGCCAAATCCGCTAAGCACACATGCACCTTATTTACCTGAAATCACCATAAACTATAATGAGTATAAAACTGAGTAAGCATACTAATTTTTCATATATCAAATACAAATACATATATGTACACAATGCATATGTATGATATGCTGTGATCAATCAAAATCATAATCTTATCAAATCACATATCATGTAAGCGTTTACACATTCTTTCAAAACACATAATAGGAATACCATTACTCGACTACTACTTAGTAGGACTTACATATCACATATCACATAATGAGCCAAATGTCACTCGTAGGTGACATACCGTATGAGAGGAATAGTACAAGTGAGGTCTTTAAATCACACATATATAACGCTTATGCCCGAAGGTAAAAGCCAAACCCTCACCCTGATCATCGGTGAGTCCTCTCACATGTACCAATACGCCACCACACGAATGTGATGACTCACTCTTCCTTTAGGTACCAATAGGATCCTCCCTACATACGGAACACATAACATATACCAATCCCGAAGGAAAGGCCACACATAAAGGCTCCACAAATCACATAAAATGCCTACTAAGTTAATAGTGAGTTCAAGTATCCTCAAATCACAAAATATTTCTCATGGACATATTACACTTCAAAAGCTTTCTTTGTTAAACGCATCTTATTTTGGAAAGCTCACTTTCAAAAACACATGTATGTCCATGCTCAATGTCAATGCTCACATTCATAAACATATATTCACATTTTATATCAAAATATACTTTGACATATCATAAACATATTCTTAACCCCATTTACAAAATCATACAAAACAATTATTATGTTTATTGTGATTCCAGTAGTAAGTCTAGTATACTTACCTCTTAACACTTTCAGCTACAAGGCTTAAATCTCCTTAACCTATCAATGGAGATTAATCCTTTCATAAGCCTCACAATTCACACAAAATACTTTAAATAGCTTACAAAATTATACACAATGCATTTATCACATCAAATTGGTCTAAATATTTGGTTTCTCAAAACCTGTCATTCTGACCACTTACAGTTAACAAAAATTTCTAATACATCAAATGATGTCCAATTACTCCGAAATCAGAATATATCATTCTTGACTCATATATACTTCTTATATATAAATATTATATCAAAATTCCTACACAATCCATTCCATACACACCATCGAATCCAAACTACAAACCTGACAGGATCAAGATACTTACTGAACAGTATTCAATCTCCCAATTTTATAAACTCATATACTAACTCAAAAATTATAAAACTACCACATAATTACTCTTGACACATATCTCAGTCCATGATAAATATTTGGCTTCCAAATAACTGCCAAAAGTATTTTAAAACTATTTTATTTCATAACTTTAAAAATCTGTTAATCAAATACTACAATGAGCTGATACACTTTAGAAATTCATAACACTTCAACCACATTGATCCAAATTCTCAATTCCGAGTATATCATATTAGACATATAAAATTATCATATTCCACAAATTCGTAATTTTTAAAGATCATTCAGCAGGTCAAAAATTATTTTCCACTGTATCATACTATTTACACAGGAAATTTCCAGAATTCCAGGGTCATTTTGGTAAATTCACTACAAATTCAATTTCCGAGATTTTCAGTCGATTCAAAGTCTCAGATGATCCTAAACATGTCTAATTTCATATACTCAAAATTCAAAACCAGAATCGAATCACAACAATTTATAAAATTCCTAGATCAAGAGGTTATCCAGCAGAAATTCCATAATTCATCATGATTTATCAAACTATCTTATAGATCATCATCAATTCTCACAACATCAAACGAAATACACATCAAATTCTTAATTATACATATTTTCAGAAATCAAAACTTAAAGAAATTAACTTAATTAACACCAATAAATTGATAATTAGTTGTGATATACCTCTAAAGATCCAAAATTCCAATTTCTTCTTCTTTTTCTTCTTCTTCTTCTCTTTCTCTGTCCTTTATTTCTCTCTTCTCTCTCTAAAAATGGGTAGCTCGACCAAAATGAGAGAATTAGGGTTTTTAAAAGTGTATTTTTATACTAAGTGGTTAATTTTTAGTATTTACGAATTCACCCCCAAAACTTTCAAAGTATAACAATTTGGTCCCTAAAATAATTCCAAAGTCTTGCAAATAAACCCAATACTAATAGTATATCCTTAACCTATAAAAACACTACTAATAACAATATATAAATCAAGGATCACCCACATACAAATAAAATACGTATATTTATATATATAAATATACATATTCTTACCGGTTATGGATACTGGTTACTATAAAGTCTATTTGCAAGAGACTTCTTCATGTACAATGTCTCGAGTCTCTTCCATAGCCCAAAAGCGGTTTCTTCATCACCAACTTCTCTTAATACTTAGTCGTTTAATGCCAGGAATAAAGTGTTGTGAGTCTTCTTCTGAATCGTGTCCCAATCTTTCTGCCCGGACTTTGAGATTGTTGCCTCTTGCTAGTTGAGTAGCTGACTTCCTCCAAAGCTGCGTCTAGCCCTTCCTTCACTAGTAGAGCCCTAACCTTCTTCCTCCAAAGATTGAAGTCATTCATCCCATTAAACTTTTCTATTTTTTGCTTAATTGTAGCCATGGTTTAAATACCTCATGTGTGTATTATCGAACCTCTAGCTTTAATACTAGTTTGTTAAGGGAGGTAACATCCTTCTCCCTCTCGAGGTTATGTTGAAGCGAAGAACCCAAGATTCAACCTAGAACTCTAACTTCCTTGCGCCGCGGAATAACCTGTCAATCAATCAAACACACCAAGAATTCAAAGCAGAAAATAAAAGAGCACAACACAATCTTATGTGGTTCAGCCAATTGCCTACGTCTACGGAGGATCCAAGAATCCTAACCTCTCTTATTATAACTCCCTAGAGATTTTATAAGGAAAACTCAATGAAGAACCCTCAAAAGGACCTAAACGTTTAGTGAACCCTTACTCTACCACGAACAATAATCACCCAAACAACGGTTCCACCCTAGCGCACACAAGCACTTAGTGTCTACCTAGTTCTTCCCCTCTCTTAGAGTCTCTCTCAATGCTTAATCTGAAATTAAGGGTTTACAAGTGTTTATATAGGGTGTATTTCGTGCCTACTAACCCTATTCCTTGTTGGAGTAAGAGTCCATTTGTTTTGGACGTCCAAAACTTTTTAAAACTCGAAATCCCGAACCAAAACGGACTTTTTCACGCGTTTTGGCGCTGCGACGCTCGTCCCTGGGCGCTGCAGCGCTGGCCAAAATCGCGCCCAGCGCTGCAGTGCTGGTTTGTTGTCCTGGGCGCCGCGACGCTAAGCCCTGTAGCTCCACCCGCGTTTTCTTGCTTCCTTCGCATCTTTGAGTCCCGTTTCGCTTCCTCCTTCATGTCCCACACGTTCTAGACTTCTCCATACATATCCCACACGCTCTAAACTTCTTGTAACTCTTCATTTTGGTATTCATCTTAATTCTTACCTAACTAAAATTGTTGAATCACCAATTTTCTAACATTATCCTAATCATAAGAGAATTACGTTAATTTTGCCCGTAAATCTATTATTAGACTCTCAACAGAAATAAAATTAAAGACTTAAAGTTATTTATTTACTTTAACAACAATAATTTAATGTACTATTTATTATAATTTATTTATTTGTATTTATATGAAGTTTATTACAGAAACATAAATTAAATCCGAACAACAGAAGTTGATCCTGTGAATAGTCAATAGGAGTCTTGGTGTAAAGAAAGTCCATCCATCTCATACGTGAAACAAAGTTCAAAATTCTGCAATTTTGAAAACATTTCCAGGAAGAAATAGCCTACCCTCGTTGAAGGACGATAATTAGACACAAAAGGGTGGCCAAGCCAAGTCTACAGTTGAGGCTGTAATGGATCAAAACATTGATAATGCTAGACCAGAAAATACTTCAGAATACTTCGACACATTTACTTCATAAATTATTAAAAGACAACTCAATATCATCAATTATTCTTAGAGGTGAATATACTTGTATCCACGGAAATGTTGATTGGAAAGAATACTTCGACACATTTACTCCAGTAATACATTGATTTGGGCATGAAACGTCCACATTTCTTGGCTTTTTTTGTTTAACCTTTGATAGAGACTTTTAAATTTGTTGATGAAGCTGGATTTTGAGGTTCAAGTTTTATCACCAAATGAAAATTCTTTTGCAAAAACTGTTATTAGATTTATGTATAATTATTTTTATTTGAATTTGCCATCATAGTATAAATTGCAGGAATTGATGAATATGCTCATTAGTTGAATATGAACATACCAAACCCATTAGAACATCATAATCTTTTGTTAGTTATTAGATTATTTATTTATAAAAAAATATTATTTTGACTTTAATTTTATAAATATATATCAATTTAGCCATTATTTTTTTAATACATACTATGTTAGTCCCCGTAAAGATGAAAATAATAGTTGTATAAAAATAATAATGAAAAATTATTAAAAACGTCTTTACAGAGACTAATATAATATACATTAAAAAAATGATGATTAAATTGATATATATCTATAAAATTAAAGATTAAAATAATATTTTTCTTTTATTTATATCCATAAAATCAAATGCTAAAAATAAAAAATTGTTAATTTATTTATAACATTGATAGATACAACTCTTTTTTTGGAAAAAGAAACAAAAAGTGATGTCAAAATATTCGAAGAAGGTATTAAGTTAAAATGCTGCAAATACCTTAAAAGATAAATCATCTTAATTTTTATCATTCTCTTTATAATTTTGAAATTATTTTAGGATCACAAATCAAATAATTCTTATTTGGTGGTGGATCACATCACATTCACATATAAATCTTTTGATAAATACTTGAGACTTTTCTCATAGGGTTTTTAAAATGACAAACACCAAAATCACGAGTAAAAAAAAAAGTTCAAGAGTTGTCAACAAATTATTCGAGTACTTTGTAGTAAACCCACTTAAAATACAACCCTTTGCACTCAAATTTATTAACCAACAGTGCATTAATACTATGTAAAAGTCATTGTGAGACCAATGAATCATAAAAGCTTATATGAACACATAAAATATATATTGATGTCATTGTCTATCTACATTGTGATGGTATATCTTCATGAATTGACTAGCAATTGAGAGAGATCAATCAGAAGAGATTTGAAAATTGCAAAGGAAAAAAAAAGAAAGAAAGAAAGGTATCTCCACTACACATCCACCAATTTGCTTGGCTCCAACAAAGCCAGAATCTCTAACCGAAAGCTTTATTTTGATTAGATATGGACCTCGCCATTGTCCTCATGTCACATCTACGTATCACAAGTACTATGACCTATTCCTTTCTTTCTTGATTTCAAATTTTCTTTTCTTTTTATTAACATTTTATTTTAGCTATTAAATACCCTAAAGTTTAAATAATAATAATAATTCGTGTTAAGAAAGAATTTTTGAAAGAAACACGAATATAATTAAAAATTGACTGCATCAAATGTATTGAAATAATTTCAATGAAAAAAAAAATTCTTACTAACATAATCTCTAATAATTATCATAATGAATGAAATATATATATTATACGACAACCACTATCAATTAGCCTACAATAGTTAGAGATGCAAACAAAATAAGCAAACAAAATTGAGAGGTCTAGAATCATCAATTTATCAAAACTTCAATTGGATAGGTTCGAAATGGAGGTGAATGGTCCCAAAAATAATGGGTCATAAATCATAATCTATGCCATGTGCCCTTTGAGTGCAAAATTTTTGTGAGGGTTTGGGAGGGGCAGCCTTGAGAGATTCTTTGATTTCCCTTCCACAATCTAAGTTTGTGGTAGTTTCAAAACCACTGACTTCTCATTCATTTCAAAAAGCATTTCTTTTTTTCTAACTCTTCATTTAATTTCCCCTTCTTTGTCATACCTCTTCCACTTCCAACATAGAAATGAAGAAGCTCCCAATTTTTGTTTTTTTACTTATCAATTATAAATCGTAATTCAAATTATAAAATATTACATCTCAATAACAAATTATAAATAATTATAATATTATAACTTAAATCTCAATTAAAATTATTTCTTAATAACTGGAGGAAATAAAAGCTAACTAAAATTAAACTGGTCATCGCCAAAAATGAAACTCTTAACTTAAATTAATAGTACACAAATTTTATCATTAAAGCAAACAATTGAGTGCTCTTAATTTTTCTTTATAACCGATAATTGTTTACATTTATTTTCTCATTTCTAAATTTATACTATCAACCATATCTAATATAAAATAGTTAAATTCAGAAATTAAATTTTTTTCCATCTTTTATGAATGTTTAACAACCAATTTTTAAAGGTAAATATTTCACTTGTTAGCTTTGTTTTTTGGACCAAGATTGTTAATCCAATTTTTTATGATGAAAAATTCTTGTCTCGTTTTTGGTTTAGTATTCGGAGACAAACTTTTCTGCATTCAAGAATTGCTAAGACCTAACATTATTAAACTAATAAATTAGAAATTATGTAATTAATTTGGAAATCAACGAGTTTTAATATTAAATTGTAAAAAGTGAGGGGTTTAATTATTTTAGTCAAACCTCCATTTTTTTTTCATTATTTTAGTTTTTTTAAAAGGGGCAATAAAGACAAAAATACTCTCTCACAACTTTATTAATAACAAACAAATTTCATTATTCCCTACAATAAACAAACGAACTCTAAAATAAAATAAACAAGTCAAACGAATTTTTGTGCATGTAAAACTAAGTAAACACTAAAAAAATTAGTTATTTACAAAGATTATAATCTAAAATTCGAGTTAAAATAAGGTAATGAATGATTTATTATTTTAATTTTGTTTCCCTCTACAAATCTCTAAAGGCCTAATTAATAAGTCCATACTCTACTTCACCTAAATAAGCAAGTTTAAAGGCCCAATATCAAGGCCAACAACCAGTTCCACCTAAGAGAATAAGCCTAAAAGCCTAGAACTTGCTCAGAATGTCATCCCATCACTTTAATCAACTTAAGATTTATCCAAATCTTGACCACACTGCATGGCCCTACACGGCCAACACTTAAGGTCTTGACCAGATTGGTATAAGCACCCCAAACAGTTAACAGTAGATGGACTAAGCTATTCATCCACCAACATCTCCAAGGCTACTCGAACTATTGAAAATGCTGAGCAACTTGATCATTTAAATCAAAAGTCTAACTTTTTAATTATGAAAGAAATGTTAGGTCAATAACCAGATAAGACAAGTCAGTAAGTATGATTGCCTGTACCACCATTAAAGAATGACCTTTAAATTTGGGAGATAATATCATTCAAGTCACGCTAGACAGACATCCTGATCGTTTGCTCTCATTTATGCAGAGTAATCCAATGATGGTCTAAATATCCATCTATATAAGCCTTCTAGACCCAATGCTATATTTAGGGGAGAAACAACTAGAAATAGGTTCTAACTCTTCAAAAATCTATATAGAAAATTTTTCTCAACACTCTTCTTATTTTTATATTATCCACCAAAAGGCTGATTTAAGCATCAGAGAGTCTTCGCCGAAACCACCGTCAACGAGGTCTTACCGAGAGTGTTTTCTTTAGTGTTTATAGAACCAATAGGAAAGAGAAGCCCAGAAAGCCCAAGATCAAAGCCCACTGAGACAAGACCTAGAATTTTATTCCCTCATAAAAAAATTTCAAAACTTGTTGGCCTGAAATAGCTATTTTTTTCGGTTAACAAACTTTAAAGTTCATAACTTTTTATTTGCTCATAAGTCTTTATATATTGTTTATTTGAATGATATATAGATGCAAAATATCATTTACATGTAATGTAGTATATGAGATTCGATTAGGTTTTAATTTTATGAGTTTTATAGTTGAATGAAATGAAGAATATCTTTTTATTTGTCGAGCACTACTCCACTTGCCTAAAAATGATGCCAAAATAATGTAATTTGCAAGCTCTTAGGAAAAGTGCTCAACAAAAATTATTGAGCGTAGGCAACTTTTTGTCAAGCACAATTCTTTGATGATTGCTAGACAATTTAGCGCTTGCAAATGAATCAATTTAGCATAAGAGAATTGTGCTTGATAATTTTTATCAATCAAATTACCTACGCTCAATATTTTTTGTCAAGCAAAATTGCTTGCACTCAACAATTTTTGTCGAGCACAATTGCTTGAATGAATTTAGCATCAAGGAATTGTGTTCACAAATTTTTTTTAATTAAAGCAATTTTCCTTACAAAAATTATCAAGTACTATTTCTCGATGCTTGCTTGACAATTTGGCATTTGAAATGGACCGATTTAGCGTCAAAGAATTATGCTTGAGAATTTTTATCAAGTACAAATCCTCATTACTAAATTGGTCTATTTACAAGTGCCAAAAATTATGTTCGACAAAAAATTTTGAGTGCAGGCAATATTTCTTGATAAATTTGTCAAGCACAATTCTTTGATGCTAAATTAATCATTTGCAAGAGCTAAATTATCAAACAATCATTAATGAATTGTGCTCGAAAATTTTTGTTAAGAAAAATTGCCTATGCTTGACAATTTTTTCAAGCAAAATTACCTGTGCCTTGACCATTTTTGGCGAGCATAATTCCTTGAGGCTTTCTAAATGACCTATTGATATAACCCATGCTTTTTTCCTTTTCTTGTGATTTTAAGAAATTCAACATCATAAAAATAAAAAAAAAATTAACTCATTTCTTTTTAATTAACCAACTTATAAAATTTATTTTCATTTTAAGTAAATAAAATAAGTGCGTTTTATATTTTGTTCTTAGAGAAAATGGGATAGTTCATAAAAAAGAAATTTAGTTAAATTAATAGCCACATTTAAAAAAATAAATTAATGAAATATTTAAAAAAATTATCGCTTGACAGCACCCTTGCACGGGCGTTGTCGAGTGTCTTAAGCGCCTACATATGGATGCTTGGCAGGCGCGCGTAGGTGTTGTTGAGTGCCTTCAGCGTCCTACACATACGTTCTAGGTGCTTACATGCTCGACAAAATTTGTCAAGCATGGTCACTTTAATATTTCGTTGAGCATTTTGTGTGCTCAAATTTTTCTAACTTTTCCTCCGAGTTTTGCCAAAATACTCTCCCATGTTTTTGTAACCATATCTCAAACATATAATTAAATAATTTCAACAACAATTATTAAATATTATAACTCTATATTTAGTGGGAAAAAAACACAAAATCATTGTTGCAATTAATTATTACATGTTCTTGAATTTTGTAGTTTGAGTTTAATGAAATTTCAATTTCTTATTGATTTTTAATTTAATTATGAATTTATTGTTTGTGGTAAATGAAGTTATTGGGGTTAACGGGACATTTTTATTTGTACAAACCCCTTTTGGTTAAAATATTGAGAAATAAGAGAGCTTGACTAAATAATTAAAGCCCCTTAATTTTTGCTGTTATGGATTAGAATTTGAAACTTAATATCAAATTCATTAGAGTATAGATTATAATATCTATTTGTTGAGGGATATCAAGTCGTGCACTTCAATTTGACACCCCTATGGCATCAACTAAGCCACAACCTTGATACCTTTTGCACAGTGAAAAATCATAACTCACACCATAAGTTAGAACACATAAGATTAACACACCAATAAAGATAAAGAAAACAAACCAATCACAAGACACAAGATATACGTGGTTCGGCCCAAATTACCTATGTCCACGGAGGATCCATGATCTAGCTTCTTCCCATTGAAATAGATCACAAAGTATCTTCTTACATCATCAATGATCCCACAAGACCCCTTAGTATCTCCCATAGAGACTTCTAAGCATCTACCCTTGATCATTATGACTCCCTAAGACCTTTTCGTATCTCCTCATAGGAGATTTTTGCAAGAAACACAAGAATAGCCCGAGCATCTAAGCCTAAAGGATCTATGGTGTTTCTCTTTTATTCACTCAAAGAACCTAAAGAAGAAAACACCCCCCAAGGTTACACCTTAGTGCACCACGCACTTAGTGCCTACCTAGCTCCTCTATTCTCTCTTATGGTTACATTTTGAAACTTTAGATGCTTAATCTTAATCAAGGGTTTACAAGTGTTTATATAGGGTATATTTCATGCCTACAAATTGTAATATACAATCCCTATTAGTAGTATTGGCGCCTAGATTTCGGTATAGAACAAATAAGACACCGTAGGATTACTCAATTTTAACCCTATTAGAAATATTCCCTTTATAGTGCACGTGAGAGATATTAGACCTAATTTGGTAATTTCACACTCGATCGGTGCGCCGGACGACCCTAGAATATTTTTAGAATTTTTCTCTATTGGCTTGGAAAAGAAAATTCTAATTTACTACATGAATTTCCATTTAAGGGTTATGAATGGAACAAGTCTTTATTGAGAAACATAATCCATATATTAGAGAATGGACCAATTAGAAGAAATCTCATAGATTGCCAAGTTGGAAGTTCTAGTTAGTTCTTTGAACTATTCTAACTAGATAGTTACAAATGAACTAATTACATAATTAGTTTTTAACTAATGACAGATTAGAAGTTTTAAGTAAGTTGAAGGGCAAAATGGTAAATTGAGGGAGCACTATATATATGTTAGAAGTGTGTAGAAATTTGAAGAGAAATCAAAACTAACACTTAGCCAAAAAAAGAGAGAAATTCGAGCTTCAAAGGGGGGTGCTGCTACAGTGACTATTCAAGTTTTTTTTCATGATTTTTCGTGTGTAATCAAGCCAAATTAAGGTTACAAACCCATCCCTAAGCTCAATTGAAGTCTCTATTAGTGGAAATTCAAGAAAAAGAGGTAAGAAAAGCATCTTTTATGAGTTTGATAAGTGAGAATTCAAGAATGTGTTAATTGATGTTCTTATGTGTATTCATGGCTTAGATTGAGTTAAATTCTAGTTTGGAGCTTGAAGGAGTCATCAATTTGAAGAAATTGGCAAGGTGAGAATTAGGGTTTTTGGTGATTTTGTTGTAGAGGTTTCAATTGATTGTAATTGGGGCTTTAGAATGAAATTGGCATGATTTTGTTGTAATTGGAACAAGAAATTGAGAAAAGGAATGTGTTGGAACCTAGGGTGAAATTCTGCCACTTTAGGGAAGTGAGGAATTGAGTGGTGTTTTGATTGAATTGTTGTGTGTAAATGATGCATTTTGTGAATTGAATGTATATGGTTGATGAAAAACCCAAAAATGAAGAAAATTGGACATAATTGTCCATGTTGGAAAGGTGAAGGGCAAGTATGTCCAATCAAATGATAAGGTGTTCAATAATTTTCAGGGCGCCGGATGGTGAGTTAGTTTCGATTATGACTCCGTAACTAAAATCGGGAAGTAGTTTACCTCCGGGCTTTGTATGCCGATTAGGGCATTTAGTAGTTAAATGAGATTCTAGTGTTCGATTTGGTTCTAAATGTCATTTATGGCGCGTAGGTAAGGATAACCGAGAGCGGTAACAGGAGCAGGAATCGAGAACGAAATTGAGCGCGGAGCGGTTGTGAGTGGAAATCTGCCATTTCTTTTACTTTTCAGTTATTATGTTTTCGCACAATGACTATGTATGTTTTATGAGCTTTCGATGCATAAACATGATTTATGATCTTGATATATTCATAGACATGCTTTTACATGATCGATTTGTGAAACAATTTGGAAATTACTGCATTTGTTTTAAGGGGTACCCTCAAATTATAGTGGTGATGATTGTATTAGACCCGACCGGTATATCCTGTGCACATGGGCAGGTCTTGGGGGTATGTCACTAACTCCGGGAAGTCGGGATGTCGAGTCATGTGAGTCGCTCTATGTGTACGAGATATTGTCTCGCTATATGCATGCGATGTAGGATTCCAATGCGTAGCCAGTGAGATGTCTTGAGATGTCACTGTGGATGCTGCTAGTTGAGGTGCCCCGTGACCTACTCACGTATGCGGTGCTAGTTGAGTCGCTGCGTGGGTATAGAGCTTTAGGGTTACCATTGGTACAGTTTAGAAAGAAAATGGCCGAGCGAGGATTTTACTAGTTTTCGATTTACCGATAGCATTTATGCATTTATATGCACACAGCAGTTATTATGTTATACAGATTCTGAATATAGTTTTCCAAAGATGTAGATAAAACCCGCTCGGCAAGATTTCATTAGCATATAATATTAGAAACCGTTTTACAATTTTACATCCGTTTTAGAAGCATAATTTCTGCATGTACTTTAGAAATTGCTATCTTTGTATAATATTCTTGTAATTGAATTCTCATTTACACTCACTGAGCTCCTTTAGCTCACTCATTTTATGTTTTATGTTTTAAACCCCTTTCTCAGGTGCAGGTCTCGGAACGCAAGCTGCTGATTCTCCTATCACCGAGTACTGGGCCGAATCCAAAGATAATTTTTGTACATGTAAATGTGCTAATAGCACTCTTTACTTTATGCATAATAGTTGTAGGCATGTATATTTGTAAGTATGTGTTGAATCAAGAAGAAGAGATTTCCAGTTTATGATGATCGTTTTTACTTTTTATGATTATGCTTATTTTGTGATTTACACGAAATAATTGAGTTGTGTTGGATTTGATTTGAAAAGGACCGGAGGTCCGAATTGGTAGAATTGAGATGTGTTGAAATTATAAGTGAAATTTCTTTACAGGTTTATATGGATTTTCCGAAAAACAGGGGAAACTCTGTCCGTTTGTTTTTAAAACTAAGATGTCATTTTCATGTATATTACTAGATCTTCTTAGTAGTAACAAGAATTAAAAAGGGGTTCGCCTCGCGAAATTTCTTAACTTACCCAGTTAGGTTCGGAGGAACTTCTGTCAGGGTGCCCGGCAGGGCCGCTGGGATCTATAGTAGAGGGTCTCGGGTCGGGTCTTATCACAAATCGTATTCCTTGTTGGAGTAAGAGTCCACTTATTTTGGAAGTCCAAAACTTTTCAAAACTTGAAATCCCGAGCCAAAACGGACTTTTTCACGCGTTCTAGCGCTGCGGCGCTCGTACCTGGGCACCGCAGCGCTGGCCCTTCTCGCGTCCAGCGCTGCGGCGCTGATGACCCAGCGCTGCGGCGCTGAAAACTCTCCTCGCGATTCCTTCTTTTCTTTCGCGTCTTTGAGTCCCGTTTCACTTCCCCTTTCGTGTCCCACACGTCCTAGATTTCGTCATACGTGTCCCACACGTTCTAGACTTCTTGTGACTCTCCACTTTGGTATTCATCTCAATTCTTGTCCAACCAAGATTGTTGAATCACCAATTTTCCAACACTATTATTATTACAGTATGTTCTTCTTTCACATAAAAATTGAATTTCGGGAAAGCAGATGTTAGGGCTAGAAGTGCTCCATATAAAAGCAGCAAACCAACTGTTCCAAAATTCTGAGGTACAGCTTTTAAAAAAGCAGTATGCATGTCTCTCGATGCCCAGGCATGAATGCTTTATGGTTTCCAAACTTTAGACTTGACGGTTTGGGTGGGTGGGTAGGCATTTACTAGATTTGAAGGCAACATCTTATGTAACAGCCTAAAACTGTTGCCCTACATTTGGGAAGAAAGCCCAGGGGGTCTCAATCAAACTAAAAAAAAAAGCCACACTAGTCATGGAGATTTTTGCTAAAGCATTCTCCTCGAATAAGTGCTTCACTTATTTTAAAAATTTATTTGAAAATGCATCTTAAACAATAAAAAACTTTTCCAGATCCTTCTAAACGTTCTATGCTTCTTCTCAATCTACAACAAACTTTATTATCAACTAACCAAAATACTTTGGCCAATAATGATGCAGCCATCATTCAGCACCTGCAAACATGCAAACTTTTGACTCTAAACATACGAAACAAGTTCATCATAATTGACCTTGCTTGAATAGTCTAATTCGTCTAGCGTGTGTACGATGAACATGTTTTAAAAATTCAAAATATATAAAAACATATTTACACAATTCAATAAATAATTCAGTTTATATTAGGAGTGGGCAAATTGGCCGAATCAAGACCAACCCAAGCATCTTAATCTAATATTTTCAGGTCGATCTCAGATCAAATTATCTTTTGAGACCAATCAAGTTCCATCATGAGGGACTTGATTGGTTCCTTTGAATTTGTGAGATTTTAAACCGAATTGAGAATTAATGTGGAATAAAAAATAAAAATATGCATCGATGTCAAGGCAATACCACTTTACAAATCGCTTTTTTAAGTGTGTAAAATGGTACCTTTTAAAAACTCTTAAAACGATGTCATTTTACAAACTTCTTTTTTTTAAAAAAGAAAAAAAAGAGATGCAAAACCGTACCATTTTTAATACTAAATATAATGTCATTTAACATCAAATTTGAAAAAAATAATTTTTTCTTTCTTTTGTTTTACTTTTTAAGGAGTAGAGCTCAAACATCTTTGCCTGATCCCATGAAAACATGTCAAGAATAGGTTTTGCCTGGATTTCTTATTTGCTAGTTGTCGATTCTTCTTTCAAACTAATTAAGCAAAAGATACAAATTTTTATTAGGAGAGAAATTAAGCCATCACAGCAGAAGTCAAAAAGCTTTTAGTAGTGGGGTTCATTCAAGAAGTCCAATACTCAAATGGTTGGCTAATGTCAGATAGTTAAAAAGTTAATGAAAAGTGGAGAAGGTGCGTGAACTTTACAAATTTAGATAAAGCCTGCCCTAAAGACAACATTTCACTCTTAAAAATAGATCAGTTGGTGAACTCTATAGATATGCCCTCATCAGCTCTATGGATGCTTTCTCGAAATGTAACCAGATTAAGATGTTCCCTCTCAACTAAGAGAAGATATTATTCATAACCTATCAAAGGACTTACTGTTACAAGGTTATACCATTGGGCTAAAAAGTGTAAGAGCTACATACTAAATGTTGAGGAACAAGCAGTTTAAGCCACTGATTGTGAAAAGCATAAAGATATATATGAATGATATGATTGCAAAATCATTTCATCCTAAGTATTATATGGATGATTTGAAGAAGACATTTGAAAGTGTAGAAAGCAAAATATGAAGTTGAATCCTGAGAAGTGTGTTGTTGGGTTGAATCAAGAAAATGCTTAAGGCTCAAGCGATCACTGATAAACGTTGCTACTGCATCCAAATTTTAAGATTTACGCGATGGTATAGTTGTTTTTATCCATAGATCACCAAAAGCAGGCAAAAACAAAGTGGCAATTATAATATCTTTGCCACCAAATGACAGTAAGTGGAGGTACACCTCCACCACCATCGCAGTCTACGACCGACGATCTAATAAATGAAGATGGCGGTGTACATCTACTCAATAGTTTGGCATGTAGACATGGTCGTTGTCATTTTATTTCAATTTTGACTCTCCTTCGATGCTCTATTGATGAAACAATTACACCATCACATAGATATCAAAAATTGAAGTCGAATGATATAAAGTTTGAGTTCATCTATCACTAATCACCACTTGATTTTTTTTTCAATTTTTTAATTTAATTTATTTAAGAAAAAATGACTATTGGACCCTCTTAATTTATCCTAATTTTTTTAAAGACACTCTTAATTTTAAAATTACTTAAAAAATCTCCGTTCGTTAGTGAGAAACGTTTAATTTAAAAAAACAAAAAAAGAAAAATGACATTTAACACCTGTTATGATGTGATGTTGACATTTATTATGTCAATCAATCAATTATACTAATTATTAATAATTTTTAAATCTTTTGTTAATCTTCATTTTCTTCTTAAACTCTTTTATTTTTCTTCTCTTTGATTTTCTTCTTATATTTGTTTTCTTCTTCATCTTATATTTTTTTCCCTAAAAAAATAGCTATGGTGGCCATTTCTTGATTGATATTGGTAGCCAACAAATGGTCGCATATGTGGCCGTTTCTTTATGATTTTTATTTTTATGAGCAAAGTAAATGTAAAGAAGAAAAAAAAATTCAAAAAAAAAATGAAAAGAAGAAGAAACGGAAAGAAAAAAAAAAGTCTTCAAGTAATAAAATATTGTATTTAATAAAATGTCTTAAATTAAGAAAATAATCTATTTAAATGCACGACAAACAAAAAAGAGGTAAAATAATAATTTTTAATTTTTTATAAAAGAATTTGTCAAATTAAATGATATCTACTACCAGACAGGGTCTTTTAGCTAATTTTAAAATTAGAGGGTTTTTGAGATAATTAAGTCAAATTAAAGATCTAACAATCCTTTTTCTTTATTTAAAATTTTGTATTAAAAAATTTTATGTGATACAAGTCATTAAATTTGTTTAAGTAAAGAAACTTTCTATATTTTTTACATTTTGAAATGTTTAAATTAACAAAAACAATCACTTGAAGAAAGTCTTTTTGTTTTTTTTAAAACTACGAGAGTGGATAAACCTCTTTTTAAAAAGTTTGGGAATCCAAGTGTCTTTTACTTAAATATAAACTAAAAATAATATGTATATATTTGTTTAACCACCCTAAAGTTTGTAATTGGCTTAAAATTCTTCTTACGTACTAAATTAATTTATTTTAAATAATTTGTATTTTTTATTTTAACAACATATAATAATATAAGTATTGATTTATATATCTTACCTTAGAAGAATAGAATTAACTTGTATTTAGATTTCATTAATTTTTTTATAATGAATTTATTTATACATCAAAAGACTTTTTTATTTAAAATATTACTTTTAAAGGACTTAAGTTTTGTAAATAGTATTTTTAGTAAAATATGTTTACAAACTCTTTGTAATAATTTAAATTGAATAATAGATGAATTATATACTTTGAGACATTTATAAATATAATTTTAATATTGTATTATTTTATTTATATTCATCTTTTGATTATTGTTATCTGTTTTATTTATATACTATACTTATAATGTAAGGTTCATTATATCTTTTCATATAATTTTTTATTTTACGAATCCGTTTTGGTATTGTAAGAAGATGATATTAAAAAACCTTTAGCCCAATAAAAATAAAAAATTCTGGTTATATCCGAAACCTACCACGCTCACAACATATTTAAAAAATTTTAGGTAACAAAAGTATAATGCATTTCTTTGCTTGAATGCACTTTTAGTTTCTGTTGACACCAGTTTAAAAAGTATTTTATAGGTTTGTTTAGATTAAGAGTTTTAGGTTTAATTGTGTCTTGTAATTTATTTGAGAATTTTTATATAATAAAAAGTTATACTATATTATGATTCTTTTTTTTATAAAAGTAGGATTGATATATGATTTTATATCCTATAAATAAGTTGATTTTTCATTATTTGAGGGATCAACTACTCAATAAACATAATACACAAGTTTTTTCTTTTTAATTTTTTTTATCTTTTTCTCATTTTATCATTCAACTTAAGACTCCGTATCTTTGCCTGTTAAGAATTCCACAACCCTGTTGTTAGACTTCATTTGTCCTTTTTCAAGAAGAACCCAAATTTTACGATACACTTGTTACACCATAGCCTAAGTCTAACGATAGATATTCCTTATTCTATTCCAACACAGATTTAACGATAAACTATGCTTATTAACAAAAATTCTAAGTCTCAGTGTGGGCCCCCACCCCTCAACTATTTAGCTCAAGTGGTATCAGAGGTACTTCCCAAGGGCCTTAGAACCCTATATGGTCCTGAGTTCGAGCCACGGGAAAGAAAAAGAAAGGAGGAGGGACTTCGATATTTCTTTTAGTGGGTAGTCTCTTGCTAGTGTAGGGAGGGGTCCCACCCTGCTAGTTGAGGGGTGGGGGCCCATAATAAAAATGTGCAAATTATAATATTCAATTCCTATTATTAGTATTGGTGTCTAGATTTTAGTATAGAGTAATAAAGACATCGTAGGGTTACCCGATTCTAACCCTATTAGAAATATTAGACCTAATTTAATAATTTCACACTTGGTCAGAGTGTCGGACGGCCATAGAATATTTTTTGAAAATTTTCTCCATGGGCTTGGAAAAGGAAATTTAATTTACTACATGAATTTCTATTTAAGGGTTATGTATGGAACAAGCTTTTGTTGAGAAACACAATCCATATGTTAGAGAATGGACTAATTAGAGACAATTTCATAGATTGCCAAGTTGGAAGTCTAGTTAGATCTTTTAACTATTCTAACTAAATAGTTACAAAGGAACCAATTACCTACTTACTTTCCAACCAATGGCAAATTAGAAATTTAGAGTAAGTTGAGGGGCAAATTGGACAATTGAGAGAGCACTATATATAAAGTAGAAGTATGTAGAAATTTCATGAGATTAAAAGCATAACATGTTAGAGCATTAAAGGAAAAATTTGACCAAGAGAAAGGAGGTGCTGCTACAGTGAAATTTCAAGGCTTTTTCATACTTGATCAAGCTAAAATAAGGTCAAATACAAGTTCTTAAGATTAATTCAAGCTTCCATTAGTGAAAATCCAAGAAAAAAGAGGTAAAAAAAGCCTTGTTTTATAATGATGATGTGTGAATTTTCAAGATTGCTTCAATTGATATTTTTATAGGAATTATTGATGTAGGTTGAGTTGAATTCTAGTGTGGAGCTTGAAGGAGTCATCAAATTGAAGAAACTAGTAAGGTAAGAATTAGGATTTTGGATGACTTTGATGTAGAACCTTCAATTGAATGTTATTAGAGAATTAGAATGAAATTGATTTTGATGCTATTGGAACATGAAATTGAGAAAAGAAATGTGTTGAGTGGTGGATGTAAATTTGGCCACTTTAGGGAAGTTAGGGTTGAGTTGTGTTTTGGTTGAATTGTGGTGTATAAATGGTGTCTTATGTAAATTGAATGTATATGATTGATGAAAAATCAAAAATGAAGAAAATGAGACATAATTATCCATTTTGGAAAGGTGAAGGGCAATTATGTCCAACCAAAGTTATAGAGTGTTAAGCAATTTTTTGGGCGTCGAATGGTGAATTAGATAAGATTGAATGACTTCGTAAATGAAAATCGGAATGTAAACCTGTAACAGGAGCAGAAATTCGGAGCGAATTTGAGTTCAGAGCTGTTGTGAGTGAAAATCTGTCATTGTTTATATTTCGTTTAATACGTTTTCGCATATTGAAATTGTATGTTTTATGTGTTTTCAATGCATAAACATGACTTAAGACTTTGATATTATATTCATTGATATGCATTTACATGTTCGGTTTAAGAAACAACTTTAAAATTACTGCATTAATTTCAAAGGCCATTGGTAACCTCAGATTATAGTGGTGGTGATGGTTTAAGACCTGGCTGGTATATCCCGTACACATGGGTAGCTATTGGGGGGCGTGTCGCTAACTTTGAAAAATCAGGTTGTCGAGTCATATGAGTCATTTTATGTGTACGGGGTATTGTCTCGCTATATGCAGGCGATGTAAGATTCTGTTGTATAGCCAGTTAGATGTATTGAGATGTCACAGTGGGTGTTGCTAGTTGAGATGCCCCGTGACCTACTCACATGTGCAGTTCTAGTTGAGTCACTATGTGAGTATAGAGCTTTAGAGTTACCATTAGTGCAGTTTAGAAAGAAAATGGCTGAGCGAGAGCTTTAATAGTTTTCAAGCTACCGATCACATATTATGCATTTATATGTATATGCTGGTTATTATGTCTTACAAATTTTAGATATGGTTTTTTGAAGATGTAAATAAAATCCGTTCAACAAGATTTCATCGGCATATAACGTTAGAAACAATTTTACAGCTATATACAAGTTTTAGAAGCATGAATTTACGCATGTCTTTTAGAATTTAATATCTATGTAGAATTTTATTTTATTTGAAGTCTTAAATGCACTCACTGAGCTCCTTTAGCTCACTCATTTTTTGTTTTATGTTTTCTATCCCCCTCCAGGTGCAGGCCTCAGTGCGCAAGTCGTTAATTCTCCTACGATTGATTAATGATCCAGTCGAACGATTATTTTGCAAATATAAATGTGCTAAGTAGCACTCTTTTTGCTTTTTGTATAGTAGTTATAGGCTTGTATATTTATACATATGTTTTGGACAAACTAGAAGATGTTTTGATATTATGACGATTCTTTTACTTTTTATTAGTATGCCAGTTTTGTGATCAAAATAAAATTATTGAGTTGTGTTGGATTTAGTTTTAAAAATGAATGGAAGTCCTATTTGGTAGTATTGAAAAGCAGTTTGAAATAAAAGTGTAATTTCTTTGTAGATTTTGTAATAGATTTTCAGAAAAACAGGGGACACTCTACCTTTTTTTTCTAAAATTTAAGAAGTTAATTTCACGTATATTCCAGGATTTTCTCAGTAATAGCAAAATTTTAAAATGGGTTCGCATTGCGGAATTTCTCAACTTACACAGTTAAACTCAAAAGAATTTCTGTTGAGGTGCCAGCTAGGGTCACTGAGATTTACAGTAGAGGGTTTCGAGGCGAGTTCTGTCACCCAGCTTCTCTCGAATCTGAGGCAACCTTTGTCTAGCCGAACACAGAGTATACACGGACCCAAAATTTAGAACATGACCATCTTCTTGGCATACCCAAGGGACTCATCCTTGTATGACAATAACAACTAGATAGATGGCCAAAAATTACAAAGGTAAAAATAGAGTTGAGTCGTCCGTGACTACGCCACCTCAGTTTTGAGAACTAACAGAAGCTAAGCAAGATAGAGTGAGTTTGGCCCATGCTGATGAAGATTTGTTAAATCAGCAACTGGAAGAGATCCACCATAATACTTTCCGTATCCCTAACCTCTCTCTACAGCCGATATTCAAGAGTTGGTCTCCCAGATTGCTCACAAAAATCAATACCTCGGCATTATATTGACTAACCAAATGGTTGCAAAGTTTCAGCCTCTAATTAAAGATAATCAGAGCATTAATCAAAGTATACTCAAGAATCTTGAGATGATGAGGCAGAACTAAACTGACTTAACGACTTTACTACAGGGTTGACCAAACTTTGAATTATAAGAGCCTCATCGTAAATAGCATCATCAAGACGACCTATAGTATGGTTCTGTTAACCTCTTGAGGTTGGCTACCTAAACGAGTTTGCTCTTCTAATTCTTAGGTCCATAACAAGCCCAGATAGATTTTTAATTATGACCAAGCTGATAATATGATTAATTTAGAGAGTTTATAACAGTCCATTCCCCAGAATCAAGACCAAGTCGGCTAAAGCCACTCCAGACCGATTAAATTTGGGTCTTTAGAACCAATATAACCGTCCAGCAATTCCAGGCAATCTAAAATAGACTGAAATATACAGGCTGAAGTGTTACAAAATATAAGGGTAAACCTGAGACCTATGACATATCCTTCTTATAGAAAGCCTTACCCATATAGTATAGATACATTGTTCTTTTTTTTTCGAAGGGATACAAGATTCATTATTTTTTCCTATTTTTGAGTGAAGACAATATCACCGCTTTTGAGCACATCTCTAAGTTTACTGTATAGTGTGGTGAGGCCAGCTCGTCCCCATTTTGAAAACTAAGGCTATTCAGTAATTCGCTCACAAAAATGGCTTTCATTTGGTACACCAACCTGGTGCTCGAATTGATCCCTACCTAGGAGTAGATAGAGGACCAGTTTCATGTTGATTTCTACAAGCCACCTTTAAAGGTCACTTTAGCCGACCTGGCTATAGTTTCCCAGATTTTGGGTGAGTCAGTTTCAAAATACATAAGTTAATTTACAAAACTTCGGATGTGGTGCCAAACGTAGATATCAGAGACCGGCTCCATACCTATGGTCATCCGAGGGATGTCTTTTGTAATAAGAGAGCACTTTGAAGGATATCTTTTTTGTGATTTATATGAGTTGGCGACTCAAACCACCAACTATAAGAGACTTTTGATGGAGAATGGTCAAAAGATGGCATCCTCAAAAGTTACGTATTATAAGAACCAGATGGAGATTGCGGCTGTCTAAGCAAATTCAAAAATTGAATTAGTAGAATCTAGTTCTAATGAAGAGGTGTGTCTAGTTGAGGTTGTCAAATGTGGGCCTTATAAGTAGTCAGTGCTGAAGAAAGCAATACCCAGTAAAGAAAAGAAAAGGTTTGACAAAAATACTCAAATTGTTAAGGAATATTCTATTGACCTGAGGAAAGCCAATCAAATCTTTAATTGGATATTAAAGGAAAAATAAATCAAGCTAACTAAAGGCCATAAAATTCCACCGGTCGATCAAAGAGCAGGAAAAGACTATTGTAAGTGGCATAATTCATAGCGACATAGTATGAATAACTATATTGTCTTTAGGAATAAGATTCAGTGGTTGATCGATGAAGGCCGACTTTTCTTCACCTCTAAAGTGAAGACTCCTTTGGTAGAGACAGGCTTCATCCCTACGACAAGGGTCAATGTGATTATTCCTACCAATAGGAAATTATTAGGAGTGGGATCGACAACAGCCACTCGAACACCAAATAAGTCGAGAATCAAGATTCAAGTAAGTGATTCAGCTAATTAAGCAACTTGAACAGATAGAGTGGCCAAATTAGAGCCATACAAACTTTTCAGAAGGTCCCGAGAGACCTAGAGAGTACTAACTGTTAGGGTCAGTACTTACATGTCATCCTTGAATGTACATATACTTGTGTATTTATACAAGTGTACATTCCTATTAAATTGCTAATACCAATTCATTAGTACTATGCATGTAACATTATAGATATTGTAAGATCTGAAAGAGTTCAGATCAGATCTAAAAGAGTTTAAATAAGGGCTTATAGTTAGCCATGCTGAGAAATATAAATGTTAAATGTTAACACAGTTAAGTGTTAGTTGGTTATAATACTCAACAGATCTAAGAGTTGGAGCCTTATCTATAATAGGACATAGACCTAGGAATATACTAGTAACTGTATAGTTGCAAGAGTTGTAATTGGGTGCCAGAAAATGCTAGTTGCGCAAGTATATTATCGAATAATTGTCCCTGATCTATTTCTACTGATGCGGGTCTATCAGTGGATACCTTTATATATAGATCTGCATATGTCATACCAATAGGGTATAGATGGTCGTTCCTAACCGACCATGAGCTTAAAGCTCATATTGACATATACATATCCAGTTACGATTGGATATAAGACAGATTCATGAGGGCCTCCGATAGACATTCTATATAAGCCGTCAATGGAGGGTCCTCTCGAGTTGAGTAGTATATGTGGTCCTTTGACCTGAGTGCCACAGTGGGCTTATAAGTGATCCACCATACTTTGATTCCACGCATATCACACACCTTTCATAGTGTGACCGTTGGGTGTCACTGGATATGATTCGATGCTTATGGAGTTCGGTGTGTACAGATAAGGGATCTGTCAACTAATATAGGGAGTTAGATATCCAGATGCTTCAAGACTATATCTCAAAAAGTTTGGTGGCCACAAGCATTTATCCTGGAAAAGAGTTTCTGTCAAGGTGGAACAATATGACAAAGGAGTTTGCGCATATTGTTCAGTGAGATACAAGTCTGGAGATAAGACATGGATGAACACTAGGGGATTTGACCGTGATAATCTATATTCCTGCACATCTAGGATATTATAACGAAAGGATTATACGTATGCGTTGTAACCTTAGCTTGTATGGTTCAACGCGCTAATTCGTATATCCGTGACGTGTGTGTGAGGCATTGCTCACGGACTCATGGAATAATTCCATTTGACAAATCGGGCGTAGGTTCTAAGGAGTCCCACGATATAGAGTGTACTCGTTGTACACTGGGGCAACGTGCTGAATTAAATTGTTTAATCCAGTAATATTCAGCATTACCATGGGAATGAGTGCGTATAAGTATTTAAGTGTTAAATACAACAATTAGTTAATAATTATTATTTACTAATTGTATTATGATATATGACGTATTGTAGACCCTCAATTGAGTTTACTCAAGTGTAGAATTTGGTATGACCCACTAGGATATTTTTTGTAACTATTTATAAGGGGCAAAATAGTCATTTCATATTTTTATTATTTAATGGTTAAATAATCAAAACATCTCTCTTATTATATATTATATAATATTATTATATTATTATGTATATTATATAATATTATTATATTATTATGTATATTATATAATATATTATATTATATTATATATATATATATATAAAGAGATAAAGAAAGAAAAGTGTGTGTGATAGTGTGTTTGGCTGAGAGAAAGAAGAAAGAAATGAAGAGGAGAAAGAGAAAGAAGAAGAAGAAAAAAAAAAAAAAAAGGGAAAAATGAAATTGTTTCATTTTTCTCTATGGTGTCTTAGAAGTAATTTAGAATTGCTTCAGCCTCTATTTCTTATTCTTTTAGAGAAAAGGATGTAAACATACATCGGCTATTTTGGGGTTTAAGAGTTAAACTCAGTGCTGCGTATAGGGCTGCTGTTCTAGCTCACCAAGTCCACATGTTGGTAACTAAAACTGCCCGCGAGTTGGTCTCCATGCAGACTGTAAGAAAATACGTGTATAACGTTACACGTTGAGGTGAGTTCTCTACCCTATTTATATATTAATGTTATTAATATATGTTATTTATTGTGTTTATTGTAATGTACACGCTTTCATTGCATAGAATATGTATAAGATACGTCTTTTAGGCAATAGACATAATAACACATGTATACACCCATCATTTAGATCCCCCCACCAACACTAACACCCTTAATCGGCCATTGTAAACTTTTAAGCCAAGGCTAAACATCATTGGCCAATAGGAGGTTAAGAAATCGAGATAGAGTGTGTTTAATTGGCTGAGAGGATGCGTTCATTCTGAATCTAGGCCAACCAAGACCCAGAAAAGGAGAATACAGAGACGTAAACAACTTAAACATCTCAAACAGTCTACCCAATAAAAAGTTCTATAAAAATAGGGCTTCAAAGGATAGATGGCCTTATAGACCGAACAAAAAGGGTGATCATCCTAAACAAAATTTGGGTATTAGTCAACAGAAAAAAAGACCAGCCTAAGCCTGACAACAAGCTTTTGACAAACCTTGTCAAACCAGATAACATCACTCAAGAAGATCAGCCTTATCAGGGGGGCAACAAAATAGTCTCCTACATGGAGTATTAACATTATGGGCATGTTGCCTGAATCATTCCAATCAAAACTACGGCAATCGTCTACTCTAGATGCCGACATAGTCAATATTTTCCATATAATAGATGTGTCGAACTAGCTGGTACCTTTGACGCTTCCTCATTTAGCTGACAATATGACCAAACACATCTAGCCATTATACGTGAAGGTCGACCTCAACAGAGTCCTATGCAAAAGAATCTTGATTAATAATGAGTTCGGAGTCAACTTCTTGCCCTTAAGGATGCTAAAAAAATTAGGCTTCAATAAGAGCAATTTGGAACACTCTGAGGTTATCATGACCGACTTTGCAGGCTACAAAACACCTGCTGATGGATTCATTTCCTTCAGGGTAAAATTCAACCATATTGAAAAGAATGAATCATTTTATATGGTCAATATACTAAGTGACTACAGCGTCCTTCTCGGGCGAGATTGGATTCATTCGAATAAAACACTGCCATCCAGTTTACACCAAATGATTTTTAGATAGAAACTAGATGAGGCGGTCGAGATAATTCACGCCGATCCCAGACCATTTGAAAATGATGAGTAAGTAGTATCTGTCGCACTATACGATTCAACCATCACATTAGCTTTATTGAAAATGGATGATCCAAATCGTCATAGTTCAAACATGATCAAACCTAATGTCTAAGTTATCAAGGATGATATAGCTCAACCCACAATAGTCAAAATAGACCAACCCTTAGTATAGTTTTCCAATAAATAGATAAAAGTATACCTCTACTTTAGTCGAGTACATCTATGAAGATGAGATGCAAGATCCTAAAATCGGTCAAGAACTAAAACTAGATTCGGCTATATTGGACTATCACAACCCCCAAAGCAAACTAAGAGAATATAACTTAAGGACAAATGAAGACAATAGGCCAATCTTTATAAGTAAAGGATTGCATTCGGCTTTTGAGGCTAGGTTGTTGACGATTCTTAGGGAGTACAAAGATTGCTTTGTATGAGACTATACTAAGATGCCTGGTCTTAACAAGGACTTGGTTATGAGAAAGATGTCCAAAGAAGTAAAAGATAAGAAAGCAGACGAAAAAAAAGGCTCCTCAATGTAGGTTTCATTAGGTCAGCTAATTACGTAGAATGGTTGTCCAATGTCATCCTTATAATCAAGAAAGACGACAAATTGAGACTTTGCATAGATTTTCGCAAACTCAACCCGGTAACCTCAAAAGATAAATACTCGATGCCCATAGTCGATATGTTAGTCGATTCGGTTGCTTACCACCAAATACTTAACTTTCTAGATGGGCACTTGAGTTACAACCAAATATTCATCAAGAAGACCACGTTAATAAGACTGTATTTAGGTGCCCTAGGGTGATCGATACTTATAAATGGGTGGTCATGCCATTTGGTCTAAAAAAATAGAGAACAATTCAAATAGACTACTCACCATCAGAAGATCTTTAAAGAAATCAAAAAGTACTTGACAAGCCCACTAATCATGGTACCACCTAAACTAGGACGACATCTTCTTCTTTATATATTGACCGCTCAAGAATTGATTGGTAGCATGTTGGTACAAGAATAGGATGGGTTGAGAATGCTATATATGTCAGAGATCTAGTATACGTGGGTGTATGTATGTGCAATAATATTTATTGCATAAAATACGTATCTTATACATATTTAGCTTTGCGAAATAATTAAATCATACAATAGACACAATATATAATATATTAATCATATTAATATATTTTAAAGGGCTGAGAAATCACTTAAACGTGTAACATTTTACATGTGTATCCGGAGAGTCCGTCTGGAGACCAACTTGTTGGCAATTCTAGTCACCAACTTAATGGGCTTGATAAGCTAGAACAGCAGCTCAAATCCAACGCTGGGATTAACACTTAAATCCCTTGAATTTATTTTTCCCTTGATCAACTTTATGATCAATAAAATAAATTCTTGTGTTGTTATAATTGCTAGTCAATAAAATCTTGCATAAGAATTAACCTCAACATTTGAAATTAACTATTAAGTGAATTTATATCCCTTTAATTTTGCTTACCATTTGGCCGGCCACCAATTTTCTCAAGAAGTAACATATTTACTTCTCAAAACAACACCACAAAATGGAAAAAATTATCCACCAAAATGTTTCTCTCAGCACACATACATTTCACACACACACACATATATATATATATATAATATCTCACAAATAATAAAATAATAATAATATATATTATAATATTAAACATGGTCACCTTGCTTATAAAATAATAATATAAAAAAAAAGATGACTAAATATCATCATATAATATAATAATTTTATATAATAAAATAATATATTATAATATATAATAATGAGATATTTATTATTATTTAATAATTAAATAATCATTGTATCAAATGACCATTTACCTCTCATAGGTAGTTACCTAGTATACCCCTTAGCGGGTCCCACCAAATTTTACACTTGAATAAACTCAATAGATGGTCCATAATGCGTCACGTGTAATTATATAATTAGCAAATAATAATTATTAACTAATTATTATATTTAACGCTTAAATACAAACACGTACGGATTCCTGTGGTAGTGCTGAATATTAATATATTAAATAATTTAATCCAGCACGTTGCCTCAGTGCTCAACGAGTACACTCCATATCGTGGGACTCTTTAGGTCCACGTCCGATTCGTCAAATGAAACTATTCCATGAGTCCATGAACATTTTCCCATGTACATGTGACGAAAATACAAATTAGTTCATCGACCATCCAAGCTAAGGTCACAATGTATACGTATAGTTCTTCCGTCATGCTATCTTGGATGTGCAAGGATATATATTATCACCGTCAAATTCTCATGTGCTCATCTGTATCATATCCCCAGACTTGTATCTCACTGAACAATATGCGCAAACTTCTTTGTCATATTGTTCCACCTTTGCGCATATTGTTCCACTCTGCCAAAAATGTTTTCCGGGGATAAATGCTTGTGGCCACAAGACTTTCTGAGATATAGTCTTGAAGCATCTGGATATCTAACTCCCTATACAAGTTGACGGATCTCATATCTGTACACACCAGACTCCATAAGCATCGAACTATACCCAACGACACTCAGTGGTCACACCATGAAAGGTCTGAGACATACGTGGAACTAAAGTATGGTGGATCCCTTACAAGCCCACCGTGGTACTCAGTTCAAAGGACTATGTATACTACTTAACTCGAGAGGACCTTCCATTGACGGCTAACATAGGGTATCTATCAGAGGCCCTCGTGAGTCCGTCCTATATCTAGTCCTAACTGGATACCTATATGTCAATACGAGCACTACGCTCACAGTCAGCTAGGAATGACCATTTATATCCTATAGGTACGACATATGCAAATTTATATAAAGATATCTATTGACAGACCCATATCGACAGAAATAGATCAGGGATAATATTCGAGAACATACTTGCGCAACTGACATTTCCTAGCACCTGATTGCAACTTTTGTAACTATGCAGTTACTAGTATGTTCTCAGGTCTATGTCCCATTATAGATAAGGCTCCAACTCTTGGATCTTCGTTAAGTATTATAATTAGCTAACAATTAGTATTTATATCTCTCAGTATGGTCAACTGTGGACCCTTATTTAAACTCCTTTAGATCAAATCTGAACTACTTCATATCATACAGTGTTTATAATGTTACATTGCATAATACCATTTAAATAGACTTTAGTGATTTAATGTGAATGTACACATGTATAAATAATAAATATATGTATATTTAGGGATAACATGTAAGCACCAACCCTAACAATATATTACCTGAGATGAGTTCTAAACGATACAGAAACTAGATATATGGTGATCAAAAAACTAAAATTGGCCGTGTACTTTTCATGCACCAAATTGAGATACTACTTATTACCCACAACGGTGCATTTATTAAGCCAGACAAACATCATCAAGTATCTCATGTCAAAGCCATTCTTGAGAAATTGGCTGGGTAAATTGGTAATCACATTATTATAATTCAATTTGAAATAAATTCGCTAGAAAACAATTAAAGAACAGGCATTAGTTGATTTCTAAGCTGATCATCCTATACTATACACGAAAATAATTGATCACAAAATCGTCACACTTAGCACAAGCTAATAGCTTTAGTTTGACAGCTCAAAGACTAAACAGGCTGCCAAAGCTTGAATTGTCCTAATATCTCCTATAGGAATGAAAAACAAAGATGTCATTTTTCTTGGATTTCCTGTGCATTAATAATTAAGCCGAGTATGAGGCATTAATCATTGGACTAGAGATACTTTATAAAATAAGGGTCAAGGATATTGAAGTCAAGGGCTGGCCAACCCGATGGGTACAAAAACGAGCCTCTAAAGGTCTATAAGGCCTCTATGAAGATGGAGGCGGGGGTTCGATTCTTTGAGGTTGTAGGTAACCTAAGGATTCTGTAAGTGGGGTGCCAGTGGCTTTGAGGTGTCATCCAGCTAGTGAACCAAGGTGTTAGTGGGCCCTACACAGTCTTACAAGCCTTTTTGTAAGGCTGTACTGGGGCTCAATAACCCTTTGGTCCAACCAGCACCTAGATCCCTATCCCCTACTGGTCCCCACTAGTCAGGTGCTGGCATACCCAGTACAACTCTACTCATACACAAGCCTCCCCAGTACTCGAACTCGGGATCTCCATCCACTTAGGCCTTACGAGTTCGAGACTGGTACCCATCGGGTTAGCCATCTTGATGTCACTGTTTATGTGCTACTGTTCAAGTGAACATTACACCATCGTACCTCCAAATGTCACCATTGCAGTGCTGGGAGGTCAAACCCCAAGTGCCACGGTGCTAGCCCTCTGGCGCTGCAGCGCCCAGTGCTTTCCCATAGGCATACCTGTTTCAACACTTGAAACGTGCCATTTGCACTGGGTTTTTTGCATCCATTTACTCAAACTACATCCAAATATGTCTTAAATAGCTCTAATACCATTGTTGTGTGGGATCTAATACATGTGGGGGTATGCATGTGCAATTGTGTCTATTACCTAAATACGTATCATATATGAATTTAAACACGGCGGAAGCATAAAATATACAATAAACACAATAATTAAATATATTAATCACATTAATATATTAGTAAGGTTAAGAACTCAGCTCAACATGTAACGTTATACACGTATTTTTTCAGAGTCCGCATGGAGACCAACTCGCTGGCAGTTCTAGTCACCAACACAGTGGGCTTGGTGAGCTAGAATAGCAACCCTCTACGCAGCACTGGGTTTAACTCTTAAACCCCAAAATGGCTGTTGTGTGTTTTTATCCTATTCTCTAAAATAATAAGAAATGGAGGCTGAAACAATTCTCAATTACTTCTAAGACACCATAGAGAAAAATGAAACAATTTCATTTTTCCTTATTACTTTATTTTCTTCTTCTGCTCCATTTCTCTCCTCTCCTCTCATGACATAATGCCCAAAACACGCATTCACATTCTTTTTCATCTCTCTCTCTCTCTTTATATATATATATATATATATTAAAATATTAATATAATATAATATATATAATAATAATAAAATAAACATAATAGGTGCCAACTATTTGGCACCCAAAATATAATTTTATTATATATAATATAATATAAAAATATATTATATAATATAATAAGAGAGATATTTTAATTATTTAACAATTAAATAATCAAAGTATAAAATGACCATTTTGCTCCTCATAAATAGTTACTAAGTATACCTCCTAGTGGGTCTCACCAAATCTACACTTGGATAAACTCAACCGAGAGTCCACAATGCGCTACGTGTCATTATATAATTAATAAATAACAATTATTGACTAATTTTTGTATTAAACACTTTAATCTAACACGTTGTCTCAGAACACAACGAGTACACTCCATATTGCAGGTCTCCCTTGGTTAACGCCCAATTCGTCAAATGGAACTATTCTATGAGTCCGTGAGCAATGCCCCACACACACGTCACGAATATATAAATCAGTGCGTTGAACCATGAAAGTTGAGGTTACAACGCATACGTATAGTCCTTCCATCATGATATCCTAGATGTGCGAGATATAGAACATCACCGTCAAATCCTCTAGTGCTCATCCATGTCTTATCCCCATACTAGTATCTTACTGAACAATATGCGCAAACTCTTTTGCCATATTGTTCTACCCTGGCGGAACTCTTTCCCGGGATTAATGCTTGTGGCCACAAAACTTTCCAAAATACAGTCTCAAAGTATTTGGATATCGAACTCCTTATACAAGCTGACGAATCCCATATCTGTACATACCAGACTCTATAAGTATCGGACCATACCCAGTGATACCCAGCTGTTACACCATAAAAGGTGTGTGACATGCGTGGAACAAAAGTATAGTGGATCACTTACAAGCCCACTATAGCACTCCGGTCAAAGGACCACATATACTACTCAACTCAGGCGAACCCTCCGTTGACGGCTTATATAGAATGTCTATCGAAGGCCCTTATGAGCATGTCCCATATCCAGTCTTAACTGGATACCCCATATATCAATACGAGTTCCAAGCTTACAGTCAGCTAGAAACGACCATCTATACCCTATAGGTATAACATATGCTGATCTATATTAAAAGTATCCACCAACAGACCCGTATCGGTAGAAATAGATCAGGAACAATTATTTGAGAACATACTTACACAACTAGCATTTTTTGGCACCCGATTGCAACTCTTGTAACTATGCAATTACTAGTATATTCCTAGGGCTACGTCCCATTACAGACAAGGTTCTAACTCTTGGATTTGCTGAGTATTATAACCAGCTAACACTTATCTGTGCTAATATTTAGCATTTATATCTCTCAGCGTGGCTAACTATGAGCTCTTATCTAAACTTCTTTAGATCTAATCTGAACTCCTTCAGATCGTACAATGTCTGTAATATTACATGTATAATACCATATTAATGGGTATTAGCAATTTAATAAGAATATACACTTGTATAAATACACAAGTACATGTACATTCAAGGATGGCATGTAAACACCAACCTTAACATTTTTCACCCCCAAACTTAAATTAGACATTGTTCGCAAAGTCTAAAAATAATCTTAAAAGTAATAAAAAAAACTGCCTTGGTAACTGAAGTTGAAGCAGTGTAGCAGTGTTGCCTATTGGTTGGACTGCGATGTTCCTTTACTCCTAACGCTTACAATTGCTTGTGATGCTTCCTTGAATGCTTAACTTGCTGATTTATTCATATAAATAAAATAAAAAGTAACATAACTAATACTGAAAATAAGCTAATAAAAATAATAATTACTTGGGTTGCCTTCCATGAAGCACTTGATTTAACATCATCGGCTTAATGTGGTTCTTTCTACTTTTATGGAGGATTAAAGTTAATGGTAGAAGCATATTTGTATGTGAGATTGTTAGGCTTCCTTTCTTTTAGCTTCTACATCCTTTTCATTGAGCCAAAGTAGTAGCTTGTGCCTCATTTTCATCGTGCTTCTCTAAAAAGACTTGAATCTTAGACTAGTGAAATGGTTTTTTTGTGCCCTTTTCTTCTATCCTCTCATTAAACTGCTGCTTCTTCTTTTTCTTTCTTCTCTTTTTAGGCCTTAACGCCTTCTTTTAATGTAAGGGTTTAATATCTCCATGTCTTTGAGTTCTTTAGTGTTTAGGTACACCACATCAATGTTACAGCAGTCTTTACCTTCAGATGGCAACTTGATTTCCTTGAAGACTTTAAATGTTATAGTGTCATCTTGTATCCTCATAGTCATCTCTTCTTTTTGAACATCAATGATTGTATGTCCCGTGGCTAAGAAGGGTCTTCTAAGGATGATAGGGATCTTTTTGTCTTCTTCCATGTCTAGAATAATAAAATCGACAAGGAAGATGAATTTGTCCACTTTTACTAGCACATCTTTAATAATTCTCTTCGAATAGGCAAGAGAGCAATCAGCAAGTTGAAGTGTGATATTGATTGGCTTTGCTTCTCTCAAACCTAGCTTGTTGTAGACGAAAAATGGTATAAGAATAATACTTGCTCATAGATCGCATAAGGCTTAACCAAGATTATGATTACCAATAAAGTATGATATGGTAAATCTCCCAGGATCTTTGAGCTTAGAAAGTAGCTTTATTTGAAGAATAGCACTACAATCCTCTGTCAATGCTACGATCTCATAATCTTCTAGTCTCATCTTTTTAGAAAGGATGCTCTTCATAAACTTGATGTAACTAGGCATTTGTTCAAGCGCATCTGCAAAAGGGAGATTAATATGTAATTTCTTAAACACATCAAGAAATTTAGAGAATTGCTTATCTAATCTTTTATTTTGCAACCTTTGTAGAAATGGTGGAGAAGGTGTAAATGACTGCAAGGGCTATTTTTGCACATTTTTTGCACTTATATGTTGCCCATCTTTTGTTTTCTACACTTTCAGGATTTTCTTACTGCAATTTTTTAGTTTCAGCACTTGTATTGCACCTTTATAGCCTTTGAGGGAAAGGAATAAGTGGTCTATATGGTTAGACATTTTCTTGTTTGTCAACCCTTTCCTTTTTCTTCGTCTTTGGAAGTGGTATTAGTAGTGTGTTATCATATAAGATTTTACCAATTTATAAGTTGATGGCTTGGCATTGCTTTACACTTCCTCTATGATTTATCTCAGTATCACTTGGTAAAGTTCCTTGAGGTCTCCTATTAATTGCAATAGCAAGTTTTCCCATTTCTACCTCAATGATACTAAATGGTTTTGTAGAATATCATCGTTAGACTTTATTTTTTGCATAAACATGTTTTCCAAAGCTGGCTTCCTCTCTTGTTGTGGCTGAAATCCTAAGGGATTTATTGGTCTAGATGACTCCCCTTGATTATTATGCTAAGAGAAGTTAGAATGATCTCTTCAACCTGAATTGTAGGAATTTGATTATGGGTTAGGTTATTGACGATTGAAAATTTTCACATAATTCACTGTTTTCATGCACCGCCTATTCATGTGGTTATCACCACAAAATTCGTATGTCATTTGTTAGGTTTTGATGTCATTCAATGCATCAAACTTCATAGATAAAGTATTGATTTAAGCTATTAATGCATTGAATGCATCAATTTCATATATACCAACATCTCTCTTAGGTGTAACTCTTTTTGCTGGCTATTGGTAACTGTTTAACGTCATCTCATCTAATAGATCATAAGTCTCATCTGTAGACTTATTCATTAAAGCTCTTTCAGCAGCAGCATCTACAATGGTCCTCGAATGGCTTACTAATCTATTATAGAATGTTTGGACTAATAGCCATATAGAGACTCCATGATGAGGATACTTCCTCAATATGTCCTTGAAGCGTTCTCATCCCTCATACAATGAATCCCCATCAATTTGACTGAATGAGGTGATGTCGTGCTTCATTTTTGTTGTCTTTGCTGGTAGGAAAAACTTCTGTGCTAAATCTTCCCACGTCGATATCGATCCTTACAGCAATGACATCAACAAACTCTTAGCTTCGTGTCTTAAGCAGAAAAGGAATAATCTCAATCTGATGGCAATGTCGGAGACTCTATTGTATTTGAAGGTATCACAAATTTTTAAGAAATTTATGATATGCATGTTAGGATCGTCATTGGGAGCTTCAGTGAACTGTATAGTCTTTTTCAGCATCTAAATAATATTCGACTTGATCTCAAAGTTGTTGGCAATGATGGTTGGTCGCTGAATACTAGATTTCACACCATCGGTAGTTGGGACAACATATTCTCTCAACGCTTTCTGTGGTATCATGGACTCAAGGATAGGATTATCGATATTATCGTTTTTTCCCTCCATAGTATGATCTATTAAAACAAAATAAAAATAAAATCAAAGTAGAAAGAAGAAAATAAAATTTTGAATTAAAAGTAAGTAGTTTGATATTAGTATTGATTTAAGAATAGAAAGAAATAGTCTCTGACAACGGCGCCAAAAACTTGATGAATGCTACACTAGCTAAGCACAAACGCACGCTATTGTATCAGGTAATATAGGATTTTAAATCCAGATATCGATCCCACAAATATTATATGATCTAATTCTATAAATCAGTACTAAAATTATACCTACTTAACTTTTATTCAAAAATCACAATTTGAAATTAATTAACTAATCTAATTCTATCAATTAAACTAAACAAAAATAAAAGGTAGAATTCACAAATAAAGATAATCTATAGTTTTTGACTCGTCCCCTAGTATTTTATTGGATTTATTAACCTCTTAGTAAATCTCTAACTACCAACTAATTGGCTTAAACACTAATTTTATCACAAGCCTCTATCGATGGTCGAGTGACTATATTATGCATTCTAACAACCACCTATATGCTTATTGTAGTAACCAGTATCCACGACTGGTAAGAATAAGTATTTATATATGTATAAATATACGTATTTTATTTGTATGTTGGGGATACTTGAATTATATATTGTTATTAGTAATATTTTTATAGGTTAAGGATATACGATTAGTATTGGGTTTATTTGTATGACTTTAGATTTATTTTAGGGACCAAATTGTTATACTTTGAAAGTTTTGGGGGCAAATTCGTAAATACCAAAAATTAGCCTCTTAGTATAAAAATACACTTTTAAACCCTAATTTACCATTTTTAGGTCGAGCTACCCATTTTAAGAGAGAGAAGAGAGAAATAGAGGAGAGAGAAAGAGGAGAAGAAGGAGAAAAAGAAGAAGAAATTGGAAATTTGAATTTCAAGAGGTATATTATACGTATTTCTCAATTTATTGGTATTAATTAAGTTAATTCCTTAAGTTTTGATTTCTGGAAATATGTATAATTAAGGATTTGATGTGTATTTCGTTTGATGTTGTGAGAATTGATGATGATCTATAAGATAGTTTGATAAATCATGATGAATTATGGAATTTCTGCTGGATAACCTCTTGATCTAGGAATTTTATAAATTGTTGTGATTCGATTCTGGTTTTGAATTTTGAGTATATGAAATTAGACATGTTTAGGATCATCTGAGACTTTGAATCGACTGAAAATCTCGGAAATTGAATTTGTAGTGAATTTACCAAAATGACCCTGGAATTCTGGAAATTTCCTGTGTAAACAGTATAATACAGTGGAAAATAATTTTTGACCTGCTGAATGATCTTTAAAAATTATGAATTTGTGGAATATGATAATTTTATATGTCTAATATGATATACTCGGAATTGAGAATTTGGATCAATGTGGTTGAAGTGTTATGAATTTCTAAAGTGTATCAGCTCATTGTAGTATTTGATTAACAGATTTTTAAAGTTATGAAATAAAATAGTTTTAAAATACTTTTGGCAGTTATTTGGAAGCAAAATATTTATCATGGACTGAGATATGTGTCAAGAGTAATTATGTGGTAGTTTTATAATTTTTGAGTTAGTATATGATTTTATAAAATTGGGAGATTGAATACTGTTCAGTAAGTATCTTGATCCTGTCAGGTTTGTAGTTTGGATTCGATGGTGTGTATGGAATGGATTGTGTAGGAATTTTGATATAATATTCATATATAAGAAGTATATATGAGTCAAGAATGATATATTCTGATTTCGGAGTAATTGGACATCATTTGATGTATTAGAAATTTTTGTTAAGTGTAAGTGGTCAGAATGACAGGTTTTGAGAAACCAAATATTTAGACCAATTTGATGTGATAAATGCATTGTGTATAATTTTGTAAGCTATTTAAAGTATTTTGTGTGAATTGTGAGGCTTATGAAAGGATTAATCTCCATTGATAGGTTAAGGAGATTTAAGCCTTGTAGCTGAAAGTGTTAAGAGGTAAGTATACTAGACTTACTACTGGAATCACAATAAACATAATAATTGTTTTGTATGATTTTGTAAATGGGGTTAAGAATATGTTTATGATATGTCAAAGTATATTTTGATATGAAATGTGAATATATGTTTATGAATGTGAGCATTGACATTGAGCATGGACATACATGTGTTTTTGAAAGTGAGCTTTCCAAAATAAGATGCGTTTAACAAAGAAAGCTTTTGAAGTGTAATATGTCCATGAGAAATATTTTGTGATTTGAGGGTACTTGAACTCACTGTTAACTTAGTAGGCATTTTATGTGATTTGTGGAGCCTTTATATGTGGCCTTTCCTTCGGGATTGGTATATGTTATGTGTTCCGTATGTAGGGAGGATCCTATTGGTACCTAAAGGAAGTGTGAGTCATCACATTCGTGTGGTGGCGTATTGGTACATGTGAGAGGACTCACCGATGATCAGGGTGAGGGTTTGGCTTTTACCTTCGGGCATAAGCGTTATATATGTGTGATTTAAAGACCTCACTTGTACTATTCCTCTCATACGGTATGTCACCTACGAGTGACATTTGGCTCATTATGTGATATGTGATATGTAAGTCCTACTAAGTAGTAGTCGAGTAATGGTATTCCTATTATGTGTTTTGAAAGAATGTGTAAGCGCTTACATGATATGTGATTTGATAAGATTATGATTTTGATTGATCACAGCATATCATACATATGCATTGTGTACATATATGTATTTGTATTTGATATATGAAAAATTAGTATGCTTACTGAGTTTTATACTCATTATAGTTTATGGTGATTTCAGGTAAATAAAGTGCATGTGGGCTTAGCGGATTTGGCAAGGCTTCTGCTGTTCCTTGGGTTCCCTAAGTTGCTAGGTTGTTGTGTGTTTCATTTGGGGACACGTGGGATAAGATATTTGGTTTGTCCCTATTGAATAAATACTTATGTATTATTTCATTGTGTGTGGATTGGATTTGGTTTAAGTTTTATAAAGTGTGGTTATTGGATGATTTTAAGTAAGAATTTGCAATGGATATATTCTGGGCTCCCGGTAACAAAGTTGCTACTGGTGACGTAGTAGAGTGTTAATCTCTGAGAAAACTCTGCGTATCTCCGGTTTAATAATTGTCCCAGTCATAATTCAATTGCTATAATTCTGAAAGAAATTGAAATGAATGTTTAAATATTGTCAAGAGAAGTTTATATTTATATGTTAGGTTATGGTTGATTTTAGTGTTGAACTTACTAGCAACTTGCTAAGGATTTCTGTGTTGAATGAAAGTTGAAAATTTTGTGTAATATTATTTATGAGTGTACATGCAGTGAATGAATGTAAGTGATGTCGTGTGTCGGATCTTTTGGGTCTGGGGCGTGACAGCTTTTATTGGTATCAGAGCTAAGATATGATTCTGTAGACTTTATGTGTCTAGTGAAGGGAACCCAGCCGATGCCAAATCCTTAAGATTGTATGTGTGCTTATTTATGTATATTGATTTATTTGATATCTTACTTACTTATCTTTGTGATTTTGAAAAGATGGGGCGTAATCCAAGAATTACTAGAAGTGCTGATACTGTGAATGAAAGTACTTCAGGAGAAAACCCTGCTACCATCCAAAATATTGTTCAAGCAGTGAATAATGTGCTTCAACAACAACGACCCAAAGCAGACCATAATGATAAATTCCATGTTATTGAGAAATTCAGAAAATTGCAACCACCATCATTTGAAGGCTCAAAAGACCCGCTGGTTGCTGAGGAGTGGATCCGTGAGTTGGAAAAGATATTCAGCCTCCTCGAATGTTCAGATTCACATAAAGTCAGTTGTGCCACTTACATGCTTAAGGAGGGAGCCAGTCATTGGTGGGAGATGACCATACGGACACTGAATATTGATAAGAACAAGATAACATGGGAAAGATTCAAAGAAGTATTTAATGAAAAATACTTTCCCCAGTCCTTAAGAGATGAGAAAGAGGCAGAATTTATCCACCTTACTCAGGGCAAAATGTCAGTAACAGAATATGAGAGGAAGTTTGAGGAGTTGTCTAGGTTTGCTCCCCACTTAGTAGACACAGAAGCACGTAAGGCCAAGAGGTTTCAGATGGGTCTTAAACCAGAAGTGAGAAGGTTACTCTCTGTCCTTGATCTACAGACTTACAGTGCAGTATTACAGAGGGCTGAAATATTAGCAAGGGATGAGGAATTGGCAGCACCATCTGAGTCCAAACATATGGGTTATCATCGATCAGAAAAGAGACCTTGGGTTAAAAATAATCAGAAAAAGTTTGACAGGTGGAAAGGAAAGAAGAGGCATAGGAATGATGACATTGAAAAGAAGGATTTTCCATTATGTGATACATGTGGGAGACCACATGGAGGGGTGTGTTTCAGAAAAAGTGGAGCTTGTTTTAAGTGTAGAAAGATTGGTCATTTTATTCAGGATTGTCCAGAGATGAAGAATGATCAGGGAGGATTTAAGAAAGATCAGAAAGCTCAAGCAAGAGTCTATGCTCTTACCAGAAAAGAAGCAGATGATTCACCTTCTGTGGTGACAGGTACAATTTCCATATCTGGCCAGCATGGTTTAGCTCTTTTTGATTCGGGTTCTACCCATTCATTTGTGTCACATGCATTTGTTAGTAATATGGGGGTTGTGCCAGAACCTTTGGGTGTAGATTTATGTGTTGCAACTCCTTCAGGAGATTTGATGTGTGCTACAAATGTGGTAAAATCATGTAAAATTGAAATAGGAGATAAGGTGCTACAAGCAGATTTGATTATCTTGAATATGTATGATTTTGATGTTATATTTGGCATGGATTGGTTGTCTATGTACCATGCTAATGTTAAATGCTTTGAGAAAGAAGTTGTTTTTCAACCACCCGGGGAGCCTGAGTTTAGTTTTATTGGTTCTAAGTTATGCTCTTTGCCAAAAGTAATATCTGCTTTACAAGCTTGGAAAAGTCTTAAGAAGGGTTGTCAGTGTTTCTTAGCGACTGTAGTGGATACAAAGAAAGAAGAAATGAAAATCCAAGATGTTCCAGGCGTGAATGAGTTTATAGATGTATTCCCTGAAGATTTACCTGGAGTTCCACCAGATCGAGAGATTGAATTCATGATAGAACTTCTGCCAGGAACCAGTCCTATATCTAAAACACCTTATCGTATGGCACCAGTAGAGCTTAAAGAGTTGAAGGAACAGCTACATGAATTGCTTGAGAAGGGGTTTATTCGCCCGAGTGTTTCACCTTGGGGTGCTCCAGTTCTTTTTGTTAAGAAGAAAGATGGTTCAATGAGATTATGTATTGACTATCGAGAGTTGAACCGTGTGACTGTAAAGAATAAATATCCACTTCCAAGAATCGATGATTTATTCGATCAGTTGCAAGGAGCTTGTGTATTCTCAAAAATTGATCTTCGTTCTGGCTATCATCAATTGAAGATCAAGAAAGAAGACATTCCAAAGACTGCATTTCGTACCAGATATGGGCATTATGAGTTTATTGTTATGCCATTTGGGTTGACAAATGCACCTGCTGCCTTTATGGATCTAATGAATAGAGTATTCAAGGATTATTTGGATAGGTTTGTTATTGTGTTTATTGATGACATCCTAGTGTACTCTAAGAGTAAGGGAGAACATGAAGAACACTTAAGAAAAGTCCTACAAGTGTTAAGGGAGAAGCAGCTTTATGCAAAATTCAAGAAATGTGAATTCTGGCTAGATCGAATGGTATTTTTGGGACATGTTGTTTCCTCAAAGGGAATTTCAGTGGATCCAAGCAAAATTGAAGCAGTGGTGAATTGGTCCAGACCAACTAATGTGGGGGAAATTCGAAGTTTTCTTGGGCTGGCAGGATATTATAGACGGTTTGTTGAAGGATTCTCTAAGATAGCTTCACCTTTAACTCAATTGACAAGAAAGAATGTCAAGTTTCAGTGGTCAGAAGAATGTGAGAAAAGTTTTCAAGAACTCAAGCATCGGTTAGTATCTGCTCCCATACTAACCATCCCTTCTGCTTCTGCTGGATTTGTGATTTATAGTGATGCTTCCAAGAAAGGGCTTGGGTGTGTATTAATGCAGGATGGAAAGGTAGTGGCATATGCCTCACGACAACTAAAGACTTATGAGCAGAATTACCCTACTCATGACTTGGAGTTGGCTGCAGTAGTTTTTGCTCTGAAAATTTGGAGGCATTATCTTTATGGAGAAAGGTGTGAAATTTACACAGATCACAAAAGTCTTAAATACTTCTTTACTCAAAAGGAGTTAAATATGAGGCAACGTCGATGGTTGGAACTAGTCAAAGATTATGACTGTGTAATTAACTACCATCCGGGAAAAGCTAATGTTGTAGCAGATGCTTTGAGTAGAAAATCTTCAGGACATATGGCAGCACTTTTGACTACTCAAAAGCAAATTTTGTTGGATTTAGAAAAGCTTGGCATTGAAGTGGTAAGATCTAATGATAGGGCTTATGTTGCAAGTATGTCCATTCAGCCTACCCTAATTAAGAGAATTAAGGAAGCACAAGGTAATGATGTGCATCTGAAGAAAATTATGGAAGAAATTTCATTGGGTAAAAGGCCTAACTTTGCTATTTTTGATGATGGAGCTCTACATTTTGAAGGTAGACTTTGTGTGCCTAATAATGATGAGTTGAAAAATGAGATCTTGGTTGAAGCTCATAGTTCACCATATACTGTCCATCCGGGAGGTACCAAGATGTATCGAGACCTACGAGCTATTTATTGGTGGGTTAATATGAAAAGAGAGATTGCAAAATTTATAGAGCAATGTTTGACATGTCAGCAAGTTAAGGCAGAACATCAGAGACCATCTGGGTTATTGAAACCTTTATTGGTACCGGAATGGAAATGGGAGCACATAGCCATGGATTTTGTAGTTGGGTTGCCAAGTACACAAAAGGGCTACAATGCCATATGGGTGATTATTGATAGGCTAACAAAATCAGCACATTTTATTCCAATATGCACCACTTATTCCATGGATAGGTATGCCCAATTATATGTTGATGAAATTGTGAGGCTTCATGGAGTACCTGTGTCAATTGTATCTGATAGAGATCCCCGATTTACTTCAATATTTTGGAAGAGCCTACATAATGCCATGGGCACGAAGTTAAACTTCAGTACTGCATTCCACCCACAGACTGATGGTCAATCTGAAAGGACCATTCAAATTCTAGAAGATATGTTGAGAGCATGTGTGTTAGACCTTAAAGGTAGTTGGGACAAACACCTTTCATTAGTGGAGTTTGCATACAACAATAGTTATCAATCAACTATTGGTATGGCCCCATATGAAGCTTTGTATGGAAGAAAATGTAGATCTCCTGTGCATTGGGATGAAGTTGGAGAAAGAAAAATTTTAGGGCCAGAGATTGTCCAGCAAACTTGTGAGGTTATAGAGAAGATAAGAAAAAGAATGAAAGTGGCTCAGAGTAGACAGAAAAGCTATGCAGACAATAGAAGAAAAGATCTAGAATTTAAGGTGGGTGAAAAAGTATTTCTTAAGGTTGCTCCAATGAAAGGAGTCATGAGATTTGGCAAGAAAGGAAAGTTGAGTCCAAGATTCATTGGTCCATTTGAAATCCTTGAAAGGATAGGTGATGTAGCTTATAGACTTGCCCTTCCTCCATCATTATCAGGAGTTCATAATGTGTTCCATGTGTCCATGTTGCGAAAATATGTTTCAAACTCCTCACATGTGTTAAGCTATGAGCCACTTCAACTTAGGGATGATCTCACTTATGAAGAAGTGCCCATTAGGATTTTGGACAATAAGGAGCAAATTCTTCGTACTAAGAAGATTGATTTGGTAAAGGTTTTATGGAGAAACCATGCAGTTGAAGAGGCAACCTGGGAACGAGAAAAGGAAATGAGATCTAAGTATCCTCATTTATTTGCTTAAGTTATGAATTTCGAGGACGAAATTCTTATAAGGAGGGGAGAATTGTAGTAACCAGTATCCACGACTGGTAAGAATAAGTATTTATATATGTATAAATATACGTATTTTATTTGTATGTTGGGGATACTTGAATTATATATTGTTATTAGTAATATTTTTATAGGTTAAGGATATACGATTAGTATTGGGTTTATTTGTATGACTTTAGATTTATTTTAGGGACCAAATTGTTATACTTTGAAAGTTTTGGGGGCAAATTCGTAAATACCAAAAATTAGCCTCTTAGTATAAAAATACACTTTTAAACCCTAATTTACCATTTTTAGGTCGAGCTACCCATTTTAAGAGAGAGAAGAGAGAAATAGAGGAGAGAGAAAGAGGAGAAGAAGAAGAAAAAGAAGAAGAAATTGGAAATTTGAATTTCAAGAGGTATATTATACGTATTTCTCAATTTATTGGTATTAATTAAGTTAATTCCTTAAGTTTTGATTTCTGGAAATATGTATAATTAAGGATTTGATGTGTATTTCGTTTGATGTTGTGAGAATTGATGATGATCTATAAGATAGTTTGATAAATCATGATGAATTATGGAATTTCTGCTGGATAACCTCTTGATCTAGGAATTTTATAAATTGTTGTGATTCGATTCTGGTTTTGAATTTTGAGTATATGAAATTAGACATGTTTAGGATCATCTGAGACTTTGAATCGACTGAAAATCTCGGAAATTGAATTTGTAGTGAATTTACCAAAATGACCCTGGAATTCTGGAAATTTCCTGTGTAAACAGTATAATACAGTGGAAAATAATTTTTGACCTGCTGAATGATCTTTAAAAATTATGAATTTGTGGAATATGATAATTTTATATGTCTAATATGATATACTCGGAATTGAGAATTTGGATCAATGTGGTTGAAGTGTTATGAATTTCTAAAGTGTATCAGCTCATTGTAGTATTTGATTAACAGATTTTTAAAGTTATGAAATAAAATAGTTTTAAAATACTTTTGGCAGTTATTTGGAAGCAAAATATTTATCATGGACTGAGATATGTGTCAAGAGTAATTATGTGGTAGTTTTATAATTTTTGAGTTAGTATATGATTTTATAAAATTGGGAGATTGAATACTGTTCAGTAAGTATCTTGATCCTGTCAGGTTTGTAGTTTGGATTCGATGGTGTGTATGGAATGGATTGTGTAGGAATTTTGATATAATATTCATATATAAGAAGTATATATGAGTCAAGAATGATATATTCTGATTTCGGAGTAATTGGACATCATTTGATGTATTAGAAATTTTTGTTAAGTGTAAGTGGTCAGAATGACAGGTTTTGAGAAACCAAATATTTAGACCAATTTGATGTGATAAATGCATTGTGTATAATTTTGTAAGCTATTTAAAGTATTTTGTGTGAATTGTGAGGCTTATGAAAGGATTAATCTCCATTGATAGGTTAAGGAGATTTAAGCCTTGTAGCTGAAAGTGTTAAGAGGTAAGTATACTAGACTTACTACTGGAATCACAATAAACATAATAATTGTTTTGTATGATTTTGTAAATGGGGTTAAGAATATGTTTATGATATGTCAAAGTATATTTTGATATGAAATGTGAATATATGTTTATGAATGTGAGCATTGACATTGAGCATGGACATACATGTGTTTTTGAAAGTGAGCTTTCCAAAATAAGATGCGTTTAACAAAGAAAGCTTTTGAAGTGTAATATGTCCATGAGAAATATTTTGTGATTTGAGGGTACTTGAACTCACTGTTAACTTAGTAGGCATTTTATGTGATTTGTGGAGCCTTTATATGTGGCCTTTCCTTCGGGATTGGTATATGTTATGTGTTCCGTATGTAGGGAGGATCCTATTGGTACCTAAAGGAAGAGTGAGTCATCACATTCGTGTGGTGGCGTATTGGTACATGTGAGAGGACTCACCGATGATCAGGGTGAGGGTTTGGCTTTTACCTTCGGGCATAAGCGTTATATATGTGTGATTTAAAGACCTCACTTGTACTATTCCTCTCATACGGTATGTCACCTACGAGTGACATTTGGCTCATTATGTGATATGTGATATGTAAGTCCTACTAAGTAGTAGTCGAGTAATGGTATTCCTATTATGTGTTTTGAAAGAATGTGTAAGCGCTTACATGATATGTGATTTGATAAGATTATGATTTTGATTGATCACAGCATATCATACATATGCATTGTGTACATATATGTATTTGTATTTGATATATGAAAAATTAGTATGCTTACTGAGTTTTATACTCATTATAGTTTATGGTGATTTCAGGTAAATAAAGTGCATGTGGGCTTAGCGGATTTGGCAAGGCTTCTGCTGTTCCTTGGGTTCCCTAAGTTGCTAGGTTGTTGTGTGTTTCATTTGGGGACACGTGGGATAAGATATTTGGTTTGTCCCTATTGAATAAATACTTATGTATTATTTCATTGTGTGTGGATTGGATTTGGTTTAAGTTTTATAAAGTGTGGTTATTGGATGATTTTAAGTAAGAATTTGCAATGGATATATTCTGGGCTCCCGGTAACAAAGTTGCTACTGGTGACGTAGTAGAGTGTTAATCTCTGAGAAAACTCTGCGTATCTCCGGTTTAATAATTGTCCCAGTCATAATTCAATTGCTATAATTCTGAAAGAAATTGAAATGAATGTTTAAATATTGTCAAGAGAAGTTTATATTTATATGTTAGGTTATGGTTGATTTTAGTGTTGAACTTACTAGCAACTTGCTAAGGATTTCTGTGTTGAATGAAAGTTGAAAATTTTGTGTAATATTATTTATGAGTGTACATGCAGTGAATGAATGTAAGTGATGTCGTGTGTCGGATCTTTTGGGTCTGGGGCGTGACACTTATGGTTGTCAAATCAGAATGCAATTCATTAAGATGAAGTTTAGATTATACCATACATGCCACCTAGGTATATGTCTATCATAAATGGTGTTGGGGATCTAATATATGTGAGTGTATGCATGTGCAATTGTATTTATTGCCTAAAATACGTATCACATATGAATTTAACGCAGTGGAAGCATTTAAACATGCAATAAATACAATAAATAAAATATATTAATCACATTAATATATTAATAGTGTTGAGAACTCACCTGAAAGTGTAATGATACACGAATTTTCTCGAAGTCTGTATGAAGACCAACTGGTCGGCAGTTCTAGTCACCAACTCGGTGGGCTTGGTGAGCTAGAATAGCAGCCCCATATCCAGTATGGGATTAACTCTTAACCCAAAAATGGCCGGTAGTGTGTATTCTTCATTTTCTTTAAAAGGATAAGAAATGAAGAATGAAACAATTCACAATTGCTTCTTTTTGTACCATAAAAAAAAATGAAACAATTTTATTTTTTTCTATATTTTTTTTTCTTCTTTCTTTCTTTCTCGGCACCATTTCCTTTTCTTCTCTTTCTCTATTTCCCCTTCTCAAAACACACACACTTACAAAAAAACACACACATTTCACACTTATATGTCTCACAATAATAAAATAATAGTATTAAACAAAATACTTTTATGAAAAATAATATTTTTATATTAAATAATAATAAAATATAAATAATGCTTGACAACTAAAAAGCATATTGAATATAATAATATTATATAATATAATATTATAATGAGATATTATTAATTATTTAATAATTAAATAATCAATGTGTAAAATGACCATTTTACCCCCCATAAAATAGTTACTAAGTCTACTCCCTAGTAGGTCCCACCAAACCTACACTTAGGTAAATTCAGCCGAGGGTCCACAATGCCTCACGTGTCATTATACAATTAGTAAATAATAATTATTGACTAATTGTTGTATTTAACACTTAAATACAGACACGCACGTATTCTCGTGGTAGTGCTGAATATTGCTGGATTAAACAATTTTATCTGGCACGTTGCCCCAGTGCACAACGAGTACACTCCATATTGCGGGACTACCTAGGTCCACGCTCAATTCTTCAAATGAAACTATTCTATGAGTTGTTGAATATTGCCTACGCACACATCACGGATATACAAATCAGCGCTTTGAACCATACAAGTTGAGGTTATAACGCATACGTATAATCCTCCTGTCATAATATCCTGGATGTACTGAGGATATAGATTATCATCGTTAAATTTTCATGTGCTCATCCATGTCTTATCTCCAGACTTGTATCTCACTTAACAATATGTGCAAACGCCTTTGCCATATTGTTCCACCCTGGCGGAAACTCTTTACCGAGATTAATGCTTGTGGCCACAAGACTTTCTGAGATACAGTCTCGCAGCATCTAGATAATCTAACTCTCAATGCGAGCTGACGAATCCCATATCTATACACACCAGACTCCATAAGCGACACTCAGCAGTCACACCATGAAAGGTCTGTGACATACGTGGAACTAAAGTATGGTGGATCACCTACAAGCCCACCATGGCACTCAGGTCAAAGGACCATATATGCTACTCAACTCGAGAGGACCTTCTGTTGATGGCTTACATAGGGTATCTATCAGAGGCCCTCGTGAGTCTGTCCCATATCTAGTCCTAACTAGATACCCATATAACAATACAAGCTCTAAACTCATGATCAATTAGGAATAACCATCTATACCCTATAGGTACGACACATGCTGATCTATATATAAGTATCCACCGACAGACCCGCATTAGCAAAAATAGATCAGGGACAATTATTTGAGAACATACTTGCGCAATCTAACATTTTCTGGCACCCAATTGCAACTCTTACAGCTATGCAGTTACTAGTATATTCCCATGTCTATATCCCATTACAGACAATGCTCTAACTCTTAGATCTTCACTGAGTATTATAACCAGTTAACACTTAGTTGTGCTAACATTTAGCATTTATATCTCTCAGTGTGGGCAACTGTGGACCCTTATCTAAACTCCTTTAGATCTGATCTGAACTCATTTAGATTATACAATATCAATAATGTTATATTGCATAGTACTATATTCAGAGGTATTAGCGATTCAATAGGAATAAACTTGTATAAAGACACAAGTATATGTACATTAAAGGATGGCACGTAAGCACCAACCCTAGCAGATGGAACTCATAGTTATTACCATATAATCATGCATCAAATTACCCTAGGCTAAACTATAAATGCCTTTGTCAAGTTCATCATGTTTCCTCAATCATTCATAATATTAGTCAGATATAATAAAGTAATAAACACAAGATAGAATGAATTAATTATAATAATTAAGTTCATAAACTAAGAATCAATGAAATTCAACTACATACCAGGTTCACATCGTCTAACCCTAGAATAACAAGTTTAGCTCATCACAAAATCAAAAGCATCAAACCAATCTGTAAAGAATAGCAAGAATAAGAACATAATGATAAGAAAAGAAAAGAAAAACTAATCAAGAAGACGTCTTGGGTTGCTTCTCTCTCAATCTTGACTTGAAGCTTGAAGCTTGAATCTTGATTTCTTAGCTTTGATATTTAATTTTGTGTTATGAATGCTTTATTTATGGTTTTTCCTCTCTAAAGTCTGTGTTTTTTTTAACTCCAAAAGAGTGTTTTTGTTGGTATGAGAAACCCTAGGGGCGAGGGCCTTTGAATTTAAGTCAAAATAGAAGAGTTGAGAGGGGATTTTATATGTCGCACGGGCGCCGTGGCACTAGGGGATTAGTGCCGCAGTGCCAAAACCTATAAATATGACTTCGAGAAGCCTCACTGGGCATCGTGGTGCTGGGTTGTGGGCACTCCAGCGTTCAGCTACTGACCTAAATGCTGCGGCACCCAACCCTGGTTCATTCGCTTTTATTATTATGAGCGTAACTTCTTCGTTTTATGATCGATTCGCCTCTCATTTATTTCTATGCATCATATTTTCTATCATGCATCTATTTATGATATAATTGGAACTGATTGCTGAGAAGGGATCTTGTTCAGCGAGCAGCAGATTTAGCGGGCGAACTCGGGGGGACAGCGCCAGAGTAGAAACATAAAAAAACTGAAAAAAAAACACAATTAAATAACTAAATATTTATGACTTGAATCAAAATATGAAAGTTGGGTACCAATCATACTAGTGCTTTTACGCCTCTATAAACCATCTAGTCTATTCAAAACTAAAAAGGGTTGGCTTAAGATGACAGAACAATTTATCATCTAGAGATGGAGTATTATAATAGAAAGTAAAGAAATTGAAGAAACAATTGAGAGAGGAATAGACTTTTGTGATTACATTAAGAGAAAATATAAGAATATAAAGCCTAAGCCTCCACCTTTGTCTAGTTGAAAAGCTTGCCTTTACACCTAGATGTTTTACTTTACAACTAGAATCTATTCATTTCCACACTCCCCCTCAAGTTGGATCATATAAATCATATACACCAAGCTTGTTACAAATAAATTCAATTTTAGGACCTTTAAGAGATGTAATAAAAACATCTGCTAGTTGATCATTTGGGCTAACATAATTGATGAAAATAATGTCGGATAGAATCTTTTCTTTAATAAAGTGACAATCAATCTCTATATGTTTAGTCTTTTTGTGAAACACTAGATTAGATGAAATATGAAGGACAACTTGATATCACAAAGTAACTTCATCTTTGATATATCTACAAATTTTAATTCTTGGATTAACTATTTTAACCATATGAGTTCACATGTTGCTAAAGTCATTGCCTGATATTTTGCTTCTGCACTTCATCTAGCAACAACAGCTTGTTTCTTACTTTTCTAAAATACAAGATTTTCTCCAACAAGAACACAATACCCAGTGGTAGAGTGTCTATCTAATAAAGAACCTACCCAATCGGGATTTGAATATCTAATAATCTGTGTATGACCCTTATTCTTATATAGCAAACCTTTACCTGGTGCATTCTTGATATATCATAGGATTCTGATAACCACATTCCAAGGACTGTCACATGGAGACTGTAGGAACTGACTGACAACACTAACCGAGAAGAAAATATCAGGTTGTGTGATGGTGAGATAATTAAGTTTACCAACTAGTCTCTGATATCTCCCAGGATCTGCAATGGGCTCTCCCTGTCCAGGTAGAAGTTTAATATTACAGTCCATAGGATTGTCTATATGTTAGCAATCCATCATCCTAAATATCCAAAGCATACTTTCTTTGAGAAATAACAATTTCAGAGCTAAATTAAGCTACCTTAATACGAAAGAAGTATTTAAGTAATCCAAAATATTTGGTCTGAAAATGATCAAATAAGTGTTTTTTTAATTGCTTAATACCATCTTGATCACTGCCCATGATGACAATATCATCAACATAGACTACCAGATATATGCATTGGCCTTGTAGTTATAAAAAAACAGAGTGATCTGACTGACTTTGAATCATGCTAAACTCATGGATAACAGTGCTGAAACGACCAAACTAGGCACGAGAAGATTATTTTAAACCATATAATAAGCGACATAGTTTGCATATCAAACCAGACTCCCCCCTGAGCAACAAAACCAAGTGGTTGCTCTATATAGATTTCTTCTTGAAGCTCACCAGGGAGAAAGGTATTCTTGATGTCAAGTTGGTGCAAAGGCCACTGGCGAATAACAACCATAGATAAGAACAACCAAACAGACAACATTTTAGCCACAGGAGAAAACGTATCAGAATAATCTAGGCCATAAGTCTGTGTGTATCCTTTGGCAACCAACCTTGCTTTCAACAAATCAACTTGACCATCGGGTCCAATCTTGATAGTATAAACCCAACAACAACCAATAATAGAGTGACAGAGGGGCAGTTAGACTAATTTCTGAGTACCATTATTATGCAAAGCAGTCATTTCCTCAACCATTGTTTGACACCACTCAGGATGTGACAGAGCATCATGAAGAGTAGTAAGAACAAAGACAGAAGGATAAAGTAGACACAAAGTGTCACGCCCCAGACCCAAAAGATCTGACACACGACATCACTTACATTCATTCAATAATACTTAAACATTCATTTTAATTTCTTTCAGAATTATAGCAATTGAATTATGACTGGGACAATTAGTAAACCGGAGATACGCAGAGTTTTCTCAGAGATTAACACTCTACTACGTCACCAGTAGCAACTTTATTACCGGAAGCCCAGAATATATTCATTGTAAATTCTTACTTAAAATCAATCCATTACTATACTTGGTGAAACTTAAACTAAGTCCAACCACACACAATAAAATAATACATAGGTATTTATTCACTAGGGACAAATCAAATATCTTATCCCACGTGTCTCCAAATGAAACACTTAGCAACCTAACAACTTAGGGAACCCAAGGAACAGCAGAAGCCTTGCCAAATCCGCTAAGCACACATGTACCTTATTTACCTGAAATCACCATAAACTATAATGAGTATAAAACTCAGTAAGCATACTAGTTTTTCATATATCAAATACAAATACATATATGTACACAATGCATATGTATGATATGTTGTGATCAATCAAAATCATAATCTTATCAAATCACATGTCATGTAAGCGCTTACACATTCTTTCAAAACACATAATAAGAATACCATCACTCAACTACTACTTAGTAGGACTTACATATCACATATCACATAATGAGCCAAATGTCACTCGTAGGTGACATACCGTATGAGAGGAATAGTACAAGTGAGGTCTTGAAATTACACACATATAATGCTTATGCCCGAAGGTAAAAGCCAAACCCTCACCCTGATCATCGGTGAGTTCTCTCACATGCACCAATACGCCACCACACGAATGTGATGACTCACACTTCCTTTAGGTACCAATAGGATCCTCTCTACATACGGAACACATAACATATACCAATCCCGAAGGAAAGGCCACACATAAAGGCTCCACAAATCACATAAAATGCCTACTAAGTTAACAGTGAGTTCAAGTACCCTCAAAACACAAAATATTTCTCATGGACATATTGCACTTCAAAAGCTTTCTTTGTTAAACATATCTTATTTTGAAAGCTCACTTTCAAAAAAATACATGTATGTCCATGCTCAATGTCAATGCTCACATTCATAAACATATATTTACATTTCATATCAAAACATACTTTGACATAACATAAACATATTCTTAACCATATTTACAAAATCATTCATAACACTTACTATGTTTATTGTGATTCCAGTAAAAAGTCTAGTATACTTACCTCTTAACACTTTCAGCTACAAGACTTAAATCTTCTTAACCTATCAATGGAGATTAATCCTTTCATAAGCCTCACAATTCACACAAAATACTTTAAATAGCTTACAAAATTATACACAATGCATTTATCACATCAAATTGGTCTAAATACTTGATTTCTCAAAATCTGTCATTTTGACCACTTACACTTAACAAAATTTTCTAATACATCAAATGATGTCCAATTACTCCGAAATCCGAATATATCATTCTTGACTCATATATACTTCTTATATATGAATATTATATCAAAATTCCTACACAATCCATTCCATACACACCATCGAATCCAAACTACAAACCTGACAGGATCAAGATACTTACTGAACAGTATTCAATCTCCCAATTTTATAAAATCATATACTAACTCAAAAATTATAAAAATACCACATAATTACTCTTAACACATATCTCAGTCCATGATAAATATTTCTCTTCCAAATCACTGCCAAAAATATTTTAAAACTATTTTATTCCATAGCTTTAAAAATCTGTTAATCAAATACTGTAATGAGCGGATATACTTTAGAAAATCATAACATTTCAACCACATTGATCTAAATTCTCAATTCCGAGTATATCATATTAGACATATAAACTTATCATATTCCACAAATTCGTAATTTTTGAAGATCATTCAGTAGGACAAACATTGTTCGTCACTGTATTATACTGTTCACATAGGAAATTTCCAGAATTTCAGGGTCATTTTGGTAAATTCACAAAAAATTCAATTTCTGGAATTTTGAATCGATTCAAAGTCTCAGATGATCCTAAACATGTCTAATTTCATATACTCAAAACTCAAAACCAGAATCGAATCACAACAATTTATAAAATTCTTGGATCAAGAGACTATCAAGCAGAAATTCTACAATCCATCATGATTTATCAAACTATCTTATAGATCATCATCAATTCTCAAAATATCATACGAAATACACATCAAATCCTCAATTATACATATTTCCAGAATCAAAACTTAAATAAATTAACATAATTAACACCAATAAATTGAGAAATAGTTGTGATATACCTCTTAAAATCCAAAATTCCAATTTCTTCTTCTTTTTCTTCTCCTTCTTCTCTTTCTCTCCCCTCTTTTTCTCTCTTCTCTCTCTCTAAAAGAGGTAGCTCGACCAAAATGAGAGAATTAGGGTTTTAAAAGTGTATTTTTATACTAAGTGGCTAATTTATGGTATTTACGAATTTATCCCAAAACTTTCAAAGTATTATAATTTGGTCCCTAAAATAAATCTAAAGTGTTGCAATTAAACCCAATGCTAATAGTATGACCTTAACCTATACAAACACTACTAATAACAATATATAAATCAAGTATCACCAACATACAAATAAAATACGTATATTTATACATATATAAATACTTATTCTTACCAGTCGTGGATATTGGTTACTACACAAAGACATAGCATAGGGAAGACAATCGATGATAACTAAGAAAATTATAGATATGATGAAGATTGCGAGTGGAATGCATACTTTTTTGAATAGCAATGAAATATTGGTCAACATGTGGTAGGACCCTAGTAAAAGAGTGATTAGAAGCAGGAAGTGAGTCAGTGGGCCCCTTAAGTGTCATAGGAGCAGTAGCACTGTCATCACCTGCAGGAGAAATATTATATTATAAGACAAGAACAAGTTCAGTGTTTGACTCAGGAGGAGGAATAATAGAAGGAACTGGAAGAGCCTCTGTGAGTGATATAGTTTCTAAAGTAAATGAAGAAAAGAAGGGGAAGACTAAAAAAAAGTGACATCAACAAAAAGAAAATGACGTTGGGTGTTAGGAGAATAACACTGATATTCTTTCTAAAGACGTGAGTAGCCAAGAAAAATGCATTTGATGGACTGAGTGGATAATTTATCTTGACCAAGAAAGAATATATAGACAAAATATTTGCAGCCAAAGATATACGGTGAAAAATGAAACAATAGTTGAACAAGATACATAATAAAATGAGGTACCTGATGTTGTAACATGAATGAGGACATTTGATCTATCAAAAAAACAAGCAGTAAGAATAGCATCCACAAAAAATAGAGAGGAACATTATAATGTAGAAGTAAAGTGCGGGTAGTTTCAATGAGATGTCTGTTCTTACGTTCGGTAACTCCATTCTATTGTGGAGTATAGACACAAGAAGACTGATGTAAGATGCCCTGAGAAGACATAAATTTAGTAAAAGGAATAGAAAAATATTCACGTGCATTATCACTACGTAATATATGAATAGTGGTAGAGAATTGTGTCTTAATTTCAGCACAGAAAGATTCAAAGATAGAAAATAATTCAGAACGATCTTTCATTAAAAATAACCAAGTGCAACGCAAATAATCATCAATAATGTAACAACGTATTTAAAGTCTAAAACAAATTAAACTCGACTGAGACCCCAAATGTCTGAATGAACTAATTCAAAAAAGGACGTGGCCCGATTATTGACCCGCTTTGGAAATGATCCACAAGAGTGTTTTTCAAGCTGACAAGACTCACAATTAAAAAATGATAAACGAGAGAGACCGAGAAATATTTTTTAAAGCTTGAACAAATGCAGGTGTCCCAAACGATTATAGAGGAGTGCTGGTGATTCAATAATAGTGCACGCGACAGATAGTTGAGGAATACTCAAATGATAGAGCCCCTGTGACTCACGGCCTGTGCCAATCATCTTTCCAATACTGCAGTCCTGCATAAGAACGGAGTCATTAACAAAAGTGATAGTATAATTTAAAGAATGAATGAGTTTACTAATAGAGATAAGGTTAAAAAGATATTGTGGGATATAAAGTATAGAGTCTAAAGCTAAAGAAGGCAAAGGGAAAGCTCGACCAATTGCTTTAGCAATGGTTTTGGTTTCATTAGCCAAAGTGACAGATGATAATGACCCAGTCTCAGAAATACAAGAGAGTAATTGAAGGTTACCAAAAATATGGTCTGATGCATTAGAATTAAAAACCCACGGTCCGTGAGAGGAAGGCTGAGTAAGGCAGGTGATAGAATTATCAGTATTAGCAATTGAGGAAGTAGACTACTGAGCTGCTTGGTATTAGCCCTCATAATCAACACCAGTAATAGTCATGGATGAAGAACAATTGTTCAAGATGCCAGTTTGATCAGTGTGAGTAAGGTTAGTAGTTCAAAGAGGCTGTCCATGCAACTTGTAGCATTTTTCTCAAGTATAGCCCCAACGATGACAATAACTACACTTAGGGCAATTTTTGCTACGATCGCCTTAATCTCCTTTGAAAGAGTTATATGATCGATATTGGGAGGCCAAGACTGAAGAGTCCATTCAGGTGTTTCAAGAATAAAACATGGTGCAGAAACACGAAGGAGCCGAGCAAACACCTCATCCATAGAAGGGATAGTTGCACTGACAAGGGTCTGATCTCGTATTAGTGAGAGCTCAGAGCCAAGAGAAGCCAAAGTCAGAACCATAAAAAATTTATCCCTCTGTGCAAGGTCTTCGGCCACAGTCTTACTAACTAGTAGAAGTAAGTTAAATTCGATTTTGAGGGATGCCATCCGTCCAAAGAATTTTGACATATCCATAACCTATTATTTTAGATTGATAAGATTCGAGACAACAGAATATAGTTTTTGGAAGTTATTAGTATATAACAACTGAGCCTCATTCCAAATATCAAAACAAGTCTAGTAGGCCTTATAAATCGGATATAGTTAAGGATCAATGCTCTGCCATAATTGGTTACATAATAAGGCATTAATCTTTTTTCACTCAACTCTATTTTTATCTTGCAAATCTGTAACCCTTGTAGTTAAATGGTCTTCTAAGCTATATCTCATGCACTATAACTCAACAGATGCGGCCCAAAAGACATAATTACTACTTTCTACTAATTATTTAGTTATAAAAGTAAGAGATGAGTTAAAGGATAAGGTAGAACCTATTTTGGAGTTTTCAATGGCTATATTGAATCACAAACCAAATAAAATAATTGAAAGCAGGTTGATTGAAAGCAAAAATAATTTTTTGGTAACAAAGGGCAGTTTTTTATGAAGGTGATGGCAACCAGTGATGGCAAGTGGCTGCATGGTAGGTATTGGGTTTGTGAGTGTAGCTTGAATTTACTGGTGCCGACGGTTAAGATTCACGCTCGCCACAGTAAGAGATTGGCGATCTAGTGACAGGGACAGAGATACGGCAAGCAATGGTGTGTCTAGCAGCCGATGAGTGCATGGCTACTAGATTTGAGGTCACTGGCTTCATCTGAGTCTGGTGACGTCGGCGGTAAGAGCTCACATTGGCTAGAAAAAAGCGGATTAGCAGTTGTAGATCGCTAAAAATTTGGCTGTTGTCGGTGCTTAGAGGCGCGTCCAACGACCAGAGAGAGTGGACAGCTACAGATTTTATCTCCGATGTCTTCTGAGTCGATGGAAGATGCCTAGAACTATGTACTTAACCAAAAATAGTACGGTCACTTGAGAGTATTACTATTTTCAGTGCGTGAAGACGTGTCCGGTGATGTGTCTGATGACAATTTCTTGGGTCTTACTGTGGAGAGCCTTCTGAGGTCACAACCGTAAAAAAAATAGACTAGCAATGTTACTAAAAAATAGACAGGCAGTATGCCGAAAAAAGAAATACATAAGTTAGAAGCCAAGAGTTGGCTCTGATACCATGAAGAAACAATTAAGAGAAGAAGAGACTTGTGTGATTATATTGAGAGAAAATATAAGAATATATAGCCTAAGCCTCCATCTTTGTATAGTTAGAAAGCTTGTCTTTACACCTAGATTATCTACTTTATAACTAAAATCTATTGATTTCTATAGAAATCAATAAAATTCAAATCTTTAAGCTGTCATTGAAGAATCCAAAGAGCGTAACAACTAAGCCAATGTTTACCAGGCTGTGATGTTACCTTGAAAAATGAAGGAAAGTAAGCCGATATCCAAAAGAAATGAATTCATAAAGGACCCCTAGCCTTTGTAAAGGTCTACTCATCCTTTGAAAGCAAAAATTTATAAAGGCTTCTATACAAGTGGGAAAGAAAGAAAGGACCTAGGGCGAGCGATATGCCGTCAGCTATAGCAATAACAACCTTGGTATACTCCTTAGTGATATTTTTAGAAAGTGGGCATAGGGCGTACTTGTCAAGCCAATACAGAAGGAAAGCAATAAGTTCAGCTATGTTAGGGGTAGTCGATTTTTCCCTAAAAGTTGTCATGAATTTACCAAAACTAGACTCGGCCTTGGTAAAGAGGAGTTCGGCCCCATCAACCTCAAGTTTAGAGTTTATTTCAACACCATGGACTAGAAGGTTGAAGAGAACTATTAAGTCATAGAGTATGGGTGACATGTACCAAAGTCTAAAACAAAAATAGTTGGCCGACCTCAATAAAAAAGTATAGTGGAAAAAATTAAATCATTATAAAGAGGGATTTGATATCGGGTGATTTGAAGGAGGTCATAAATCCCAGCCAATTTTCACACTGACCCAAAAATGAGGTTCAATGCGATTTAGCCATCCCTTGAAATCACTTATGGTTTCGGTCAAGATCTGATCGACTTAGAGATTGACCATATAGACATGTCATGCTCTTGACTAAACCTAAGAAGGTCTTTATGGTGAGTTGGAAAATAATCTAAATATTCTAAAATGACTTTAGATTTATGAGTGCCTAATATATATCATAAATGGTCAGTTGAGTATGTTAATGCCTACATGGTGACCTCATTGGAGAATGCGATCTTCTGGGCCTTAGCATACAGGTTCAAAGGTGTATTGTTTGGCTTAGTAGCATATGATTTCTTAGCATAAGCAGTGTTGGTCGATTTAGATGTCATTATTATAAAATCTACAAAACATATATATGGCAGTAAATAACAAGATTCGAAAAAAAGTGTGGATTATTAAGATTAAAAATAAAAATTAAGTTTGAATTTACCTTGAAGGCAAGTTGAAGATCTTTGAAGGATGAAGAACAGTTTGAAGTTTTCTAAAGGGGTTGAGAGCAACGATGATGCTCGAGGTAAAAGGTAAAAGTGAAAATGAACCCAAAGGTATGTTTTAGTACTTAGGGTAGTTAAAAAGAAAGGTCGCTCATTTAATATTTGGTTAAGTATTTAATGATGAGACATTGATGGTTAATTGTCATAGTAAAAACATTGTTACTAACAATTGAGAAGAAGGTGAAAAGACCTCAAAAAAATGACAGAGTTTTACCAAGTATAACATGAGCAATATATCATAAAAAGAAGAACAGCAGATTTAGGAAATGAGGGACAGTCGATTTATGAAGTTTGTGGAAGCAATGTCACGGGACGATCCTGGGGTAACTAAAAGTTGTAAAAAATGATTTGCAGCTCATTAACATGTTTTGGACTATTTGCAAAGTGATGAAAAAATTAGTGAGCAATATCGAAGCTCATATTGTTCGTAGCGATACTTTAGCATGAGGATTCAAGGCAATGGCTCACCTAAAGAGAACAGAAACAAAGCAACCAAGGCTGATTTATCTCACACTACAATTTGACAGATGGTCATTTAGAAGAAATAGGGCGATCAAGTTATCATAAGAATAAGCAGTCGATTAATCGAATTTATGCTTTGAGAGATTCCAAGATAGATCAAAAGGGTTCTAGGATGATTTCGATAGGTCATATAGAGACAGACTGACTAACATGACATAAATGAAGATTGGACAATTTTTACATGGCAGTCAATGACTATTGTAGTCAGTACGACTTCAGGCAATTGTATAAAGGCATCCGTGCAATTCTTAGTATAGAAGGATGAGATTTTTAGGCATATTGGAATGACCCAGGCAATTTTAAAGCATTCTGAGCATGGTCTCGAGCAATTTTGGATTGATGGGTTCGTAATGGGGATTTTGGTAGGCTAGGTGTTGCAAGCCTTACAAAATCATCATTTTGATCGATTTGTAGAAGGCATTGTGGACGTCAGCCTAAAAAGTACCTGATGAGCCTTTTTAGATTAAGGGTTTTAGGCCTAACTATGTCTTGTAGCTTATTTGAAAATTTTTACATAATAAGAAGTTGCACTATATTTGGATTCTTTTCCTTATAAAAATAAGATTAATATAAGGTTTTACAACTTATAAATAAGCTTGATTTCTTATTATTTGGGGGATCAACTATTCAATACACATAATACATAAGCTTCTTAACTTTTTTTTTTTTCGTTTTGTCATTCAACCCAAGACTCTGTGTCCTTATTTGTTGAGAATTTCGCAACTCTGTTGTTAGATTTCTCTTATCCTTCTTCGAGAAGAACCCAAGTTCTGCAATACACTTGCTGCATCACAACTCAGGTCTAACAATAGATCTTACTTGTTGTATTCTAGCCCAAGTTTAATGAAAAACTGTACTTATTAGAAAAAAATCTTAAGTTTTGACTTCTTTCAAATTTTGTACAACCCATGTCTAATCGGACATCGACCATACACGGATCTAAAATTTAAATCATGAACAGTTTCCAACGTTAGAAAATATTGGTTGGCATTTACAAGATTTAAAAAGAGCTAGTGACGAAACTCAAGTGAGATAAAAGAGCACACTTTTTTTAAAATAAGATTTGATTAAAATTATATTAAAAGAATAATAAATTAGGATTTTTATTTTTCTTATAATTAGGTGAAATAACAAGAATTTTTTAAGACATTTAAATTATATTTTAATATAATTAAATAATAGTGACTAAAGCAAAGATTAGAAAAAATGGCAATTAGATTTTTTTTTTTTAAAAAAGATAAAATTTTTAAAATTTGCTAAAAAATAGAAAAAGTGACTTGACCGTTTGATCAGGTATTTTAAGTAAGGTAAACAAATTATATTCGTATCAATTTTTAATAAAATTTTATTAAAACTTTTATGAATTCAAATATTATTCATTTAAGTAAAAGAATCAAACAGTTAAATGTGAATGCTTTTTGTATAATAAATGAATTATACGATACAATACAATTTTGCACTTTTAATAAATGGGTTACAGTACATGATTTAATTTATTTATATGATTAAATATGATTCAATTTATTTATATAATTGTAGGCACAAATTAATTCATTTACACAATTATTATTTTAAAATATTAAAAATGTATATTTTTTAAATCATAAAATAATTTATATTTAAACAGATTATAACTTAGACAAATCATAATACTCAAATACGAATTTGACATAATTATTAAACAAAAGACATGACTTCAACTTATTTAATAATTGTATTATTTTTCTAAATCCAAATTCATTTAATTCATATTATATAAAAAATAGTAATTTATATTGTCACCCCTTTAATTCATATTTTATAAATAAATAACTCGCATCGTCACCCCTTAATCTTTGATCCAAAGGGCTCAACGCCTAAGCACACCTTAATCCTTAATCCAAAGGGCTCAACGCCTAGCACAGTATATTATATGCACAGTTCTAAAATTTGTAGAAAATTAGGTGCTCATCTGACCTCTCTTACATCAACTCAAACTAAATAAGGGTCACTAACCATGAAACTTTTCACTAAAGCAGTCAGAGAATAAGTGCCAAATGATTTCTGAGGTAAATGTAGTCACAAATGACCTACTAAACAAGATTACTTGAAGATTATGGCAGTGATTCACCGTCTGCAAATATGTAGAATTTTTATTCTTCACCCTAAGTGATCTTGCTTTAAACCTGTAATTCATTTTGCGCGTGTTATTAAGATGATTTACAGATCCATAATCAAGTTCAAGTTCATACAAGTACAGTACAGCCAGAGGGTTTCAGTATTCAGCTACTTACAGATGGCCCAAAGTACATGCAAATAGGTGGATTGATCCTTAAAATAGAGAGGATTGCAGACGGTACTGTCCAAATTCCATCGCCACATATTAAACCCGACGCAACTGCCCCTGCAAGATCCTCTGCATCCTTCCTATTGATTTGCTCCCATATAAATAATATCACTGTCCCAACAAACATATCAATAGCAAAGTAGGCTCCAATATAAAATGGAATAGCCATAGCCATTGGAATAGGAATAAACTGTGAGACTTTCTTTGGAGTCACGTCCCGTAAGAGGTTTATAACCAGTGCACCCACAAAAAACCCACAACATAAGGCCAGGCAGTTCTTCGGCAGTTCCGAGAAGCCCTCAACGCCTAAAATAGCCATTTCCCTTAATATCACAGCATATGGTGCTTTGTATGGACCATCAGGTGATCCAATATCGAAAGCGGTCCAAAACAACCAGAATGTTAGTGGGGCAATAACACAACCCATGGCTGTTCCTATTAATTGGCTCACAAACATAGACCTGGCTGACGAGAAGGTTAGGTAACCTGTCTTAAAATCCTGCATGAGATCAGCAGCAGTGGAGACAATAGACATCATAACCCCAGAAGCTGCTAATCCAGCAATAACCCCCCCATTGCTTCCAACCAGAGAAGCAAAGATAAAGAGACCAATCTTTCCATAAGTTGAAGACAAGCTACAGTCCGTAAGTCCAGCACCATAAGAGTTGCAGAAGGCTAGGGCAGGGGCAATAAGGTATGAGCAGAGAACCAAGTACCACTTGAGAGGTGGAAAGATGATTGGAACGGTTGCTGTTGATATAGCTGCCAGGCCCACATATCCAGAAGCAGCAAACCAGGTAGGTATGCTGTCTTTTAAAAATATATTCTCTCTTTTTTTCTGCTCCAGTAGCAATTTGGAACTCTCATCTGCTAAAGCACACATCAGCATGGTTATTAACTTGCGTGAAGAAATATCAATGGAAGTTTCTCACTATTAAAACCAATATAATTGGTTGAATTTAGTTCACATTTTGTTGAAAAATTCAAACTGCATATCACAAGCAAAAGCAAAATTGATAGTATGCACAAACAGTGAGCAGAATTCTCCATCAATTTTCAAAGACATTATTTGGTCAAGTTGTCATAGATAATGAAGGAACATATAAACCTTCACCTTTAATCTCATTGACAGTTGGAAGTTTACTCTCTTTGATACTTTTATTGCACAATCCCTTAACAGTTATAGCTATTATCTTTATCAGATTGAAAAGACCATCCCCAAGGATCATGGAAGTAGCTATGAAAACCTGCAAAAAGCAATTAAAGAGTGTGATTCTTATTTAAAGCAGAGAAACAAGAAGATTTCTTCACCAAGGCAAAAGTGAGATTGTGTATGTGCTTATGCCTCAAGATGTAAGCTAGAAAAAAGTCAAAAACCCTTCACAGAATTGGCTTTGTGGTAATGAAAGAGTGTGCTTTAATTTTATCATACCTTATACCCATAAAGCCCTTTAAAATCATTGCTACCCAGGTCAGCCGGATACCAGTCGCCAGCACGTTGGGAGATGAAGGGCCAGAGGAAACCCCATGATATAATAGCCCCAAGAAGAACTGAACAGTTGACAATGTGAGGACAAATAAGGCCGCATCCAACATAAGTTGGACTGAAGTTGAAATAAAACCTGCATATAGCCAACAAGAGGGAAACAAAAATTAGAATACTGGGGACATTTACATTATATATATATAACGAAATTTGATGGACAATGTAAACACATAAAGAAATTTATCCACCATCTTTTTGCTTATTTTACTAAAGAGCAAACCACACGCAGTATAATAAAATTTGACGGACAATACAAACACATAAAGTTATGCTCTTATGCTCTCTCTCTAATTTTGCAATAAATGATTGAACAGTCTATTTGTTCCCCAGTGCTTACAATATGCAATCCAGTAACAGACCTAGTGGCACACAGCTATCTCATCTTAAATATTTTATAGAAAGAAAGATTGAAGATAAAGAATCACTTTTAATTACCGTGCTGCCCCATGTATGCTAAATATTCCACATGCCAAAAATTATAAAACAAATTGTAAGCTAAGCCACGTTTCTGGTTGCTTCCATACAATATTATGGAGTACACACAGAGGGATAAAGAACAAAAACAGACAGAAACAGAGATACTATCAGAATTTGATGATCGCAAATAGAAATGCAATTTCTAAGACAGACAGAGTGAGATACCAAATGAAAGTAAATCCACAAGAAACTCACGTGTTTCTAAATAGAGCCAAACCAAGGGTGGGAAAGTTATCAAATCCACATGACTCCCCGATACCACTAAAGAACCACTTAAAGCAGCTCCAAAAAAAACTTATGCTCAAATATTTTCCAAGGCACCTGACTTGCTTCCTGCAATCATGACACGATGAATATTTAGTTAGGTAGTACTCATTTGCTTATTTTATAGGAACCGGGCTGGTGATAGGATGCTAGAACTCTGCTTTTAACAATCATTAATGAATTATTCAATGAAGATACAACATTATATTTTTCAGATACATCAAATACAAGGATAAAGGGTATCCTCAAAGGTATCCAGTAAGATTAAAATATAATAATAAAAATATTAGAGGGAAGGTGGAACAATTTACTAAGTAGCAGCCCACTGCAATGAAATTTATAGATACCGTGGACATTCACAAGCAAGGATTATGACATTGAAAAGTCCTCTTTCTTTACCCGGCAACCTTGGGCATGATCCTTTCCCAGTAGATAGACTTCTCATTTTTCATTCACTCTTTGATTTTGTTTAGCTTTCCTCACTCATTTCAGTAATTTTCTCTGTAGTTCACATTAAAAGGAAGTATATCAAGACCCCTACAAAACAACGAAGAGCTTCATGTATTTAACAATTACCCTGCAAGCTCAGCTCCTGTGTTGGTGTGAAAGCTATTTATCAACATTCCCGTGGCAGTTCCACTGGGATATGTAAGTTTATAATCCAAGACCATAACCTGATACCATATGCAGGGAAGAATGAGAAATCGAATACCTAAAGGAATAAAAAGGCCAATCATAGTCATTGATTGATGTGCTGAGACAGAGTATCGATATATGTAAAAGAATTCAAATATTACAAGCTTTTTCAAATTTAAGTTTTTCCACTTTCTCATAGTTGCTAAAATCTGTTACAGCAAACATGTTTCAACCATATGAAGAACATGGACTCCATTTCTCCTACAAGTCTAAACAAAGTAGAGACAAAAATAAAAAATATTAAAGCAAACTTAGCAAGTTAACTTCAGTCCAATATTAATAATGGGAAAATGCATCCAATTAGTTTATGACTTCCCGGATGTAAAACAGTTGACAAGCTGGGCTATAACATCAATCCAGACTTATCTTACGTAATTGCAATTTTACAAAATCTAGAAGTAAAAGTAATAATATTGATGATGTTGATAGCTATAGTGACAGCGAAAGATACCTTACGAAGTGGAACAAGACCAAAAAGCCCAAGGAAACTGACAAAAAACAGAAAGCTAATCATCCACCCCAACCCTGGGTTCTTGATGTCTTCTGCTCGGTTACCAGGGTAATCAGAGCCAATTAATTGATATGTTCTCTCATCCATTGCAAGCATAGTCGAACCAAGTCCCCCTGTGTGCATTTGCATATAGTTAATTACATCAAACTCAAATTTTCAATTGTACACAAACTTAAAATGCAAACAAGTATAAGTGAACAGAGCAAAAGAAAAAAAAATTAGAAAAGGAATTACAAACAGTAAAATACCACAAGTGCTTTAGCTCAATTTATTTAAATTGGAAAAGAATAAACATAACACTACCTTAAGGAGTGTAGCAGTAACCCTTTCCATAAAAACTTTTTAAAAGCTTCTTAGAAGCACTCCAGCTCTTCTAGTGTGTTTTTTTCCTTAAAAGATCTTTATAATCCACAAAGTGGTTCTCCATAAACCACTCTAACCAAATACTAAAATTTGAAGTGCTCTCAATGGTGTTAAAAAGTACTTCCAAACACAATGTAAATAGTCCTTTATAGAGAACTTCCAAGTGCTTTCTTCATTTAAAATTCTTCCTATAAAAGCACGTATAAAATCCTTCCCAAAACAAGCTGTTTCATTAATCCATAAAGTCTTTTGCATCTGTCAAAGTTTAGCACTACAAAATAAACTACAGAAAGCTTTCAAATATAAGAAGCACAGATGAGATTATGACAAGAATACAGCTTCCCAAACATTGGCGGACCTACAGCAAGCCTAAGTGCCATGGCTATCCAACCCCAAAGAAATTGTAAATGAATCAGTGGCTATTTACATATTTACGCCTCAAATTATTAGTTTTTATGCTTTGCCCTGTAAGATATTAACCTTGACAACTTGACTCCTAAAAGCTTGTAATTTTGACAATTTAGCCGTACTAATTCATTTCTGACTCGGCCTCTTTAATTTTTTTTTTATACATATATACATACTGGCCAATCAAATGTAATCGGTTTTCAAGCTACCGCTATTTGGGCACGACATACATAGGCACTGGGCATATTCTGTCGCGCATTTGCTATTTCTTCCGACGGTAAACGCTGCGCAAACATAGCTGTCGCCGGCATATTTTTTGGCTTTTATTTTTTCAAAATGTTTTGGAATGTTTGTTTGACGTATTTTTACGCAAAATCTTGAATTTTGAGAATACACAGACATTTCGTGGTCCGCTATTTTGGCTATTTCAAGAAAAAGAAAAACAAGTATATGCCCCTATTAATTGTAATTGATTAAAGAAAAAAATTACTCTCCATCAAACAATTCAAAGATCAAAGCAAACATAAATAAACGCAAAATAATTAACAATTTACCATTAAAAGCAATGCCATAACAAGCGACAACACAAGTCTGAATGACAGTGTTCTCCTGTCTGGTGAAAGGCTTAAACGTATACCCTAGCTTTGACAAAAACCCAGTCCACGACTTCACGGAGAAGAACCCTAGCAGTCCTGCGGCGATGTTCAGAGACGGAATGATACCGGACGTCAGATTGAGCCTGTGCGTGATAATACAGAAGAGCGTCCCCATCAACGCGCTCACCACCAGCCCTCTTATCGTCATCTGGTCCTTCCATTCCGGAATCCGCTGATCCTCCCCCTCCGCCTCTACGGCAGAGGCCCTGATTTTCTCAATCAACGGCTTTGATGCCTCCGCCTGGGTTCCCATGGTTTTGGCGTTTTTCTTCGGTGACTCGATGAATCGTTACGACTTTACGAAGTGTGCTTCATGTGTTGTAATAAGTTAAGAGTGGGTTGATTTAACGTGGATAAGGTGTCGAGTGAAGACAGAGGGGAGTTGGCGAAGGAGTGGACAGTTCTGTCAAGAACATGCCATGTCAAAATATATATATATATATATATGGAAAAGTACACCTGGCCCGCAAGTTTTTTAAAAGGAATTTATATATTTTAATAATTTTAAAAGAGATAAAAAAATTAATTGTCAAATGATGGCTTCTGTCAATTTGAATGATGAAGCAAATTCTTATATTTATTCTTTAAAAAAAAAATGTCACAACTTTAGGATAACACAAAGTGAAAATACAGAATGGCCTGTACACATATTATTTTTTTATATAAACAAAAAGGAAGATTTGAATTTAAGACTTAAAAGATGTATTGTAAATTTTTAAATTACTTAATATTTTAAATAAGTGTAATATATACAGTATAAATATTATTGGAAGGTTTTTTATTTTTTAATACAAAATTTTTTAATAAATTAAATAAAAAAATTTATAAACAAAAATAAAGTAAGCAATCACTATCATCAATGACTACCCTTAGTCATGATCATTGTTACTAATGACTAGTAGCGAATTGATTTAAATTTTATATTATCAATTTTAAAATTTTAAAATTTATATAATAATGTAATTATTTTTATTAATAAAATATTAAATAAGTGCCAAAAAAAATAGTGGTCATTATATCTCTGCCACTATTTATGGAGGTGCACTACCACCTCCACCAATTAGATCACTAGCCGATGACCCTTATAATGGTAGTGATGCACTTCCACTCATTATCGTTTGGTGATAGATATGATAATTATCACTGTATTTTTTTTTCTTTTGACACTCCTCTAGTATTTTATTGATGAAAACAATCACATTATCATGTAGATTTCAAAATTTTAAATTTAATAATGTAAAATTTAAGCCAACTTACCACCAAAAACCGATGATCGATCGACGATGACATATAAAAAGAATTGAACATAAAAATTTTGTAAATTAGATATAAGACATATGAATATAATATAACAAATGTAAATTGATATAAAGCTACTAGGTTGCAATTATATTTTCAAATAAAAAAAAACTTAAATATATAACATATTGATGAATTGTATAATAAATCAACATAAATTACATATCAAGATGTTGATGTGTAAGAAATGGGATTGTTAGATTTTTGTCACTGCTTTTTTGGTCAAAGAACGATGGCCCATGTGGAAAGTACCTTTTGATCACATTTTAAGAGCTTATTATGTTTAAAGAAAAAAATAATTTATTTCAATTTCTCTTTATTTTTCTTTCATCTTTATATTGCTCTTTTTTCTTTTTAACTTAACTAAATCCCATTAAAGAAAATAGTAAATATATAATAAATGGAGCTTTTGATGAATTATTAAAGAATTAACGGGGCTTAAAGATATACTTACACACTAAAAAGAGCCCAACCTCAACCCTTTACAAGCAAAGGGAATAACAATATCCCCAACTGAGAAAGGCCCTTTCAAAGAATGGAAAAGATATAACTCTTATAAAAAGAGAGTAAAAGAAAATAACCCTTATGCAGAAGGGGATTACAACCATTAATAACAATTAACGTAAAAAAATATTTACAATTATTTGAGAGTTCAAAAACAGTCAACAAGTTTTAAATACTCCAACTCCAAGTAATATCCATCAAGCACAAGAGACCGGCTAGGGTTTGGTGTCACCAAAAAATATCCCATTTTTTGAAAATAAGCTGTTGGTGCAGACCCTACAACTGAGGAATACGATGATTGGTTCAAGGAACATGCTAGCTGTGGGTGGTACTGAGCTATAATAAGTTTGGCCGGCCGAAAAAAAACAAATGCAACGACATTCAGTAATTAGTCATCTGAAGCTGTCAAGCTCTGCTAGATCTGGGGATCTACGAGGTTGGCAGCAGTACTCAGCTGGCTGAAGGCCAACAGGTCGAGCTAACATCTGTCGAAGGCCATCTTTTCCATTAAGCTTTGACTAATGGTCCCACCAGATTTCAAAACCGATAGAATACCGATTGGTTGTCGAAGAGAATGAGAAGCGGCATCGAGCTAGCCATAGAGGGCCAAAAATTTTGTAGCAAAAAAAACGAAGAAACAAAATGAAAAAATAAAAAATAAAGAAAGAAAGAAAATGAACAGATCAGAAAAAGTTGTTTTGACCACCGAAGATGGGACTAAAGGTCCTTTCTCTAATGGAGATCTGAGTTTTTTTTTAGACAACTGTTCGGCTTTGGTGAAAGAGAATAGTTTTTAATTCCACATCCTTACAATTATATTGTTCTTTTTTTTTATTCTCTACAAAAATCAAATAATCAAACGTGGTGGTTCTATTAACTAAACTAATGTAAAAGAAGATGGGAGCAGTTATTCAATAACTCCTAATTCATTCACGTAACTGCCACTTAGTAGTTACTTCATATATTTAGATCTGATTACCCTATTATGAGCAAACCCACCCAAATTTTAACAACCCCACTTATACATGATATGATTATATTCAATGTTGAAGTAACAAGAAAGTATTTTTAGCCCAAAGCCATAAACACATTATACATATAGGCAAATATAATGTATGATCCATAGACAAATTTCAGGTAAGTAAGAGTTGTAAAATAAGATATCTTAATTGTAACCATGTATACGAGTTTATAAAGTATTTTATTCATCTTGTATCTTATATTTCGTTTTGTTACACTAGTCTAAGCATACTCAATCCCTCGATATGCTCAACTTCTATGTAATCTATGTATTCACAATTGTTATATCCTTTTATGGATTATACAACTGATTGATTGATGAAGATATAAGTCAAATATTATAAAATAAATCTCCCCATTTAATTTATATTTTTTATTTTTGGATTAATTACTTTCCTAATCATGTTCATAGGTCAAATATTATTGTAATCATAGAAAATATGCTAAGGTAGCATGCATTAATCCCAACTTCAAAATATAATTAATGATAATTGAGAATACGAATTGAGGTTTTCACTAACCTCAACTTATTTTATTAAGTTGGTCATAAAAAGTATGCGTAGTATGATTCGTGTGCTACAGTGAATTTTCTTTAAAGAGAATATATCTTACAAGTTCGCAATACATATTTTAGTCTAGTTACTACTTTAGGGAATAACTTGAGTTCTCAATAAGCTCACTTTTCACAAAGCAATTACAAAAGTCGCATCTAGCTAAATAAGATTTCTTTGATAATGAGGTATATCATGATCGATTCGACACTTAGTAAAATGAACTTCATCTTAATCCATTCAAAGTGACATTAGACTATAGAAATAAATATTAGCTCTATGTGAATAAATCACCACTTTAGGGAATAACCTAAGTTCTCAATAAACTCACTTTTCACATAGTAATTACAAAAGTCGCATCTAGCCAAATAAGCTTTCTTTAATAATGAGGTATATCATGATCGATTCGACACTTACTAAATGAACCTCATCTTAATCCATTCAAAGTAACGCTAGACTACAAAAATGAATATTAGCTCTATGTGAATAAATTATTTTGTTCTCTTTTATTTTATGTCTCATCTTAGTTTGCCTTTCTAGCAATTGAGGTGATGGCTCGTGTAAGAAAGTTGGTTATAACCTGATGGCATATCTTTCATCATCTTATGTGTGTAATATGTTGCTAGCCATGAATGTAGATAGAGATGAAATATCTAAAAAAATCTCATCAAATACAACATCATAATCTACAAATTTTAAAAAAATCATACATGTGCAACGTAAAAATATACCTAGTTACAAATTTGGTAAGCATGTCTATTGTCATGTGACCTTTAGAAATGTATTGTTTGCATATATTATTTTGTGCTATAATACCACTCATAATTGATACTTGATCTCTATTTTCTTCAATCTATTATCGTAACTCATATCTTTTGCAAATAAATGTTATTATTTGACAGTCAAAAATGCATAATCATTGAACTAGAAGTATCAATGATGACGTTAAAATCCTTTAAGAATCTTTTAAGCCAAATACTCTCTTATACTGCCACTAAACATGCCATATTTCTAGCCCTTATTATTGATAAAGCTTATATATATTTGCTTTGTACTGCTTTGATTTTGCTTGCCATGATTGCCTTCATGATTGGTGTTATAAGCGCAAATTACCTCTTTAATAGCATAAAGAGTAGTATGCAATATTCTCAAAGTATGTTAAAATCCATTCAATAGCATGTTAATCATTTGCATTGAGAATTTGATTAGTATCTACTCACAATCCTATAGTATTACTTATATCTAATTTTATAGATATGAAAGTGCACTTGAGGCTTACAATAATACTTGAGTACAAAACTTATGTAATGTATTTCTTGTTCTCTAAGAAGTCCCAAAATACATGTCAAGGCTAAAAGTTTATCTCTTTTGTAATAAGAGTATCCATAGGCATACAATGTAACACATTTGTTCTTTCAAAAAATTTCTAATGTAAGACTCTTGTGATAAAGTTAGAAGTATATTTGAAAGATCCATATGGATTTTAACTACTAAAATGTATTTCATTTCACCTGTATCATTCATCTCGAAATTTAAAACAACTATCCTTCAATTGTTTTTGGCAAACTCATTGTTTCTAGTTAGTAAAATATGGTTCACATTTGATAACAAAACTTTTGAGCTTGCAAACTTTACACTCTTAAACTTTTATTATTATGGCATATAGGTAGTTCTACAAAAAAAAATCTTCTTCTAATTCTACATTGAGAATATAAGTTTTAACATCCATTTGATATAACTCCGAGTCTATATATGGAATAATCTGTTAAAATTAATCATATGGAGCTACATTTCTTCACCAAAGAAAAGATTTTGTCTAAGTTTACACCCTATCGTTGGGTATAGTATTTTAATGACTAATTATGCCTTATACCTTCGAAATTGTGTCATATGCCTTACATTTATTATGCAGAATACATTTATCTCAAATGACTCTATTGTTAGGTGATGAATCAATCAAGTTCAAAATATGGTTAGATTTTATAGACTTTATATATTTATTTATTATTTTCATTCATAATTCCTTAGCAATGATGTGATAGTCTCATTGAAAGTTCTTGTCTCATCACTATCATAACAACCATAATACCTCCCTTTTAATCTCAAAAGAATGACATGGAATGAATAAATGATTACTTCATCGAATCAAGTTATTCTATAGAGGTAGCCTAGTAGAGAGTTGATTCCCACTATGATCAAAACTTTTAAGTAAATTTGGAGCTCTTCTCAATTTGTAATTAAAAATTAAGTATCCTATAGAGTCATAACATCGTATGTTCAACTCCACTAATACCAACATCAATTAAAAAATAAATAACAATTAAATAAACATCATGTAAATGAAAAACTTATATCATATTCTTAGAAGAATAATAAGAATGGCTTTTTATTGAATTTTTAATACATATCAAATATCATAAAGATTAGGGTTAATCTCCATGTAACACTTTATGTTGTATATACCTTATTATCTTACTCGACTATAATCCACAAAAATCTTTAATATCTAGCCACATAGCCTGCATCTCCTAAGTCAGTAGTCCATTAAAGATAAGATTCAAACATAGAAATAGAACTACTAATATAATAATAGGTCAAATGAAAATTTTGATTATATAAATTTTGCCTCAATACATACATTCATGAGCAAAATAGACTAGCTTGGTTCAATTACAACAAGTTATCTTAGTCTTGTCCTTTCTATTACCATACGTTTGTCATTCAATCACTTTATAGTAAACAGGCTTCCCTTACTTTATTTTTTTCATCTCTATTATGTTTAAAACTTAGTGCTTTATGCAAGTTGGACTTAGTCATATAAAGGTTACTAGAAGCCATTAGTTACCTTTGGGCGCTCATTCTCTATGATAACGTGAGATATTTGCACTATACTTACTTTATATGCTCTAAGTTTTTAAGAAGAGACTTTGTAACTACCTAAACCTGTCATTCATTAGTTATTGTCTGTCTTGTGCATTGAACTGACATATAATATTTTGTAGTTAAAATATCACTAAAATAATCTCTTTTAGGTGTTACAGGTCGAACGTTTGTCATTGATTTAAAAAACTAGTCTGTTAAGTAATATTATTTATCCACTCACATATTATCAAAATTTGTCTAATTTCTATTCAATGTAGGACATGATATAAACTTTTTTCTAAATCATCTAATACCACTTAAACTCACATATATAAAGTCTTTTAGTATGAATCTCAACAATATAATGTGTGTCATACTATTTTGCAAACTTTAAAAGCTTTAAAACCTTCTTGTGTGTGCAATAGTATTAATAAGATATTTGACTATTTTATTTTATTTTGATTAAGATATTTGACTTTAAATACCCTAGCTATTAATAAGAACATAGACATGGAAACAATAGTATTAACATAAATTAAAAAATTAACACATTCACATAATTTTTTACAAATACAAAATCAAAAGATATGGTGATTGCTATAAGGATTGGATTCGAAAAGTCACGAGACTTCTAGTCATCATCCTTTTTAAATATTAAAATCATTATAATTTTATTTGGTTGCATAAAATTTTAGCTCTCTTCATTTATTCTCTTAAACTTTTTAACAAATAAAAACTTCCACTCAAAAGATAACATGTGATATATTAATATACTATTTATTTCTAATAGAAATAATATACAAAATCACATGTCTTGACACCAAAATGGCTCTCGCTGATAATCAAACAAATAAAATGAACGATTAAAATATAATCAATTGGTTAAAAGAGCATTTTCCTAAAAATACATTTTAGTATATAAGTCTATTTTTTATATTATAATTATGAGCATTGCTACAATGAATAACTCATATTTTCATAATAATTCTTTTAATTATTTTTTAGTATAAAAAATTCTTTTATACGCACACCCATACATCTACCACTGCTGTAATTATAGTACATATTACAGGCAATGATTCCTCATATGCTAATATATAACTACAATCCCTTGTAGAGCTAACGGTGCTAGCCAAATTGGCTAGTCCCTCCTTGGTTGTTCATCCAAGTCTAAGGTTCGATCCCGCCTATGACGGGATGGGAAGGAGTGTATGTGTGTTGTTAGGGAGGGTGTGTGTGTTGTAACACTAAAAAAAAAATAACAATCCCTTATACACATATTATCAATTTAAATTTTAGAAATAAATATAAATAATTCACTCATATACTAAATTTACAAAGAAATTTAATCATATTACATATGTTATAACCATGTGTCTTGCACTAAATGCAACATGGTTCATTTTATGTTAGACATAATATAATATGGAGCTGCTTTGCTAACTTAATCTTAATTTACATTTTACTGATAAATTTAAATATATAATCTCAAGTTTTACTAATAATTTTAAAAATTTTACTTAAATATTGTCAAACAATCTTAAGTTAAGATTAAATGCTACCTCTCTCCGAATTCTCGAAAAGTGTCTATATTAAACTCTTATTCATTTTAATTTTAAAAATTTATAAATGCAGACTTACCATCTCACACAAAGAGCATTTATCTATTTTAATTTCTATAAATTTTTTATTGCATCATTCGATTAATTGAGCAAAAAAAATAAAAAAATATATATTTTGCATAATATTAAAGAGAGAACATATATCTAATATCTTAATTTTACTTCTATTAAAGTGCAACATCCTTAAGCGCATTCTAAAATATATTTTAAAAAGTTTTTAAAATTTTTTCCCCCGCCCAACAAGTTTTTTTACTTTATTCATAATAAAGTAATAAATGATTTATTCATAATAAAATCAAATTAAAATGCTTATTACATAAAAAAAAATTCTAAATCCAAAAATAAAATAAAGTTCTGTTCTAGCCACTTCAAATGACGCCAAAATCAGAGTTCGACCAGGGGGCACGCATGCGCTGACCTCGAGCCACCCATCTGGAGACCAAACTGCTATCGTCCTACTCCAAATCCTGCACTGAGTTCATTAGTGTGCTCCGGTTTCTACTTTGAAGTCAAAGTTAGTTGCACACACTAACATAAGAGTGGGACTTTAGATGAACACTTTCATCAGCTTCAATCTCAAAACTCATAAAACACTTTTCAAACAGGAAATTAAAAATAAATAAAAGTAATTCACTCATATACTAAATTTACAAAGAAATTTAATCATATTACATATGTTATAACCATGTGTCTTGCACTAAATGCAACATGGTTCATTTTATGTTAGACATAATATAATATGGAGCTTCTTTTCTAACTTAATCTTAATTTACATTTCACAGATAAATTTAAATATATAATCTAAAGTTTTACTATCCCTTGTACACATATTATCAATTTAAATTTCAAAAATAAATAAAAGTAATTCACTCATATACTAAATTTACAAAGAAATTTAATCATATTACATATGTTATAACCATGTGTCTTGCACTAAATGCAACATGGTTCATTTTATGTTAGACATAATATAATATGGAGCTTCTTTGCTAACTTAATCTTAATTTACATTTCACAGATAAATTTAAATATATAATCTCAAGTTTTACTAACAATTTTAAAAATTTTACTTAAATATTGTCAATTAATCTTAAGTTAAGATTAAACGCTACTCTCTCCGAATTCTCAAAAAGTGTCTATATTAAACTCTTAATCATTTTAATTTTAAAAATCTATAAATGCAGACTTACCATCTCACACAAAGAGCGTTTGTCTATTTTAATTTCTATAAATTCCTTATTGCATCATTCGACTAATTGAGCAAAAACAATAAAGAAAATATATATTTTGCATAATATTAAAGAGAGAACATATATCTAATATCTTAATTTTACTCCTATTAAAGTGCAACATCATTAAGCGCATTCTAAAATATATTTTAAAAAGTTTTTAAAATTTTTTCCCCCGCCCAACAAGTTTTTTTACTTTATTCATAATAAAGTAATAAATGATTTATTCATAATAAAATCAAATTAAAATGCTTATTACATAAAAAAAAATTCTAAATCCAAAAATAAAATAAAGTTCTGTTCTAGCCACTTCAAATGACGCCAAAATCAGAGTTCGACCAGGGGGCACGCATGCGCCGACCTCGAGCCACCCATCTGGAGACCAAACTGCTATCGTCCTACTCCAAATCCTGCACTGAGTTCATTAGTGTGCTCCGGTTTCTACTTTGAAGTCAAAGTTAGTTGCACACACTAACATAAGAGTGGGACTTTAGATGAACACTTTCATCAGCTTCAATCTCAAAACTCATAAAACACTTTTCAAACAGGAAATTAAAATGATTTTTTGCAAATTATACATATGACATATATCATTGAAAAGCTTTCTTCGTGCACTTTGTAATTATACCAAATTCACCACAAATCACTATCTAAAAAGTTATGAATAAAATACGATTTCGAATTCCATAACTAAAATTTTGTTTTACTAATTTTCTAAATTAATTTACAGCAAAACAAAACCTTATTCACACAAAAAGGATATATATATATATATATCTCTCTCAAGGGAGCAGATGTTAGCGCTAGAAAGTGCTCCCTGAAAAAGCAAAGAAACAGTTATTCTAAAATTTTAAGGTAAAGCTTTACAATTGCAGACGTCTTACAATGCTTACGCTTTAATGCTTTTTGGTTTCCGACCGTAGACATAATGTCGGTGGACATTTGTCAGAATTGAAGAGTAACATCTTATGTAAGAACCTACATATGGGAAGAAAACCCAGGGGCCTAATCAAAACAAAAGAAAAGGGCCACTAGCCCTGAGATTTTTCGCTGAAGCATTTTAATAAGAAGTGCCAAGTGACTTCTGAGGTAAATCACAAATATAGTCCCCAATGATCTACTAAACAAGATTATGTGAAATTATGACGTTATTCACCATATACAAATATGCAGATTTTTTATTCTTCATCATAAATGATTTTGCTTTAAACCTGTAATTCATCTTTCGCGTGTGTATGATTAAGATGTTTTAAAGAACCATAATCAAGATATACAACAAACATTTACAGAATCCATTTAGTAGTCCAAGTTCATACAACAGATAAACAAGAACAGCACTAAGTCCTTCCGTATTCAGCTACTTATAGAAGGCCCAAAGTACATGCAAATAGGTGGATTGATCCTTAAAATAGAAAGGACTGCAGACGGTACAGTCCAAATCCCATCGCCACATATTAAACCCGACGCAACTGCTCCTACAAAATCCTCTGCATCCTTCTGATTGATTTGCTCCCATATAAATAAAACCACCGTCCCAACAAACATATCGATAGCAAAGTGGGCTCCAATATAAAAATGGAACTGCCATAGCCATTGGAATAGGAATAAACTGTGAGACTTTCTTTGGAGTCACGTCCCTTAAGAGGTTTATAAGCAGTGCAGCCACAAAAAACACACGACATAAGGCCAGGCAGTGCTTGGGCAGTTCCGAGAAGCCCTCAACACCTAAAATGGCCATTTCCCTGAATATCACAGCGTACGGTGCTTTGTACGGACCATCAGGTGATCCAACATCGAAAGCGGTCCAAAACAACCAGAATGTTAGTGGGGCAATGACACAACCCATGGCTGTTCCTAGTAACTGGCTCACAAACATAGACTCGGCTGATGAGAAGGTTAGGTAACCTGTCTTAAAATCCTACATGAGATCTGCTGCAATGGAGACAATGGACATCATAACCCCACAAGCTGCTAACCCAGCAACGACCCCACCATTGCTTCCTACCAGAGACACAAATATGAAGAGACCAATCTTTCCATAAGTAGAAGCCAAGCTCCAGTCCGCAAGTCCGGTGCCATATGAGTTGCAAAAGGCTAGGGCCGGGGCAATAAGGTATGAGCAAAGAACCAAGTACCACTTGAGAGGTGGAAGGATGATTGGAATTGTGGCTGTTGATATAGCTGCCAGGCCCACATATCCAGAAGCAGCAAACCAGGTGGGTATCCTGTCTTTTAAAAATATATCATCTCTTTTTTTCTGCGCCAGCAGCAAATTGAAACTCTCGGTATCTGCCAAAGCACAGATCAACGTGATTATTAACTTGCTATTACTTCTGCAGAAATATCAATAATGGAAGTGTCTCACTATTTAACCACTTTTTTTTTTTAATAACACTATTTAACCAATCTAATTGGTTGAGTTTAGTTGAAAAAAATTATAACTGAAGGAACAGGATTATTTGGTAAAGTTTCACAGATAATGAAGGAACATGCATGTCCTCACCCCTAATCTCATTGACAATTGGAAGTTTTCTCTGTATGGTGCTCTTGTTGCACATTTCCTTAACAGTTATAGCTATTATCTTTATCAGATTGTAAAGACCATCCCCAAGGATAAGGGCAATAGCTATGAAAACCTGCAAAAAACAATCTCAGCAAAAGTTCGCAATAGAGCAGAGAAACAAGAGAAGACTATTTAACCAAGGCAAAAGTGCAAGAGAGATCAACACAAAGAAAACTTGAAATTGTGCATGTGACTTATGGGCACACCTCAAGATGTAAGCTAGAAAAAAGTCATGAACCCTTTATGGAATTGGCTTTGTGGCAATGAAATGGTGTGATACACATTTAAGTTATCATACCTTATACCCATAAAGCCCTTTAAAATCATTGCTACCCAGGTCAGCCGGATACCAGTCGCCAGCATGTTGGGAGATGAAGGGCCAGAGGAAACCCCTCGATATAATACCCCCAAAAAGAACAGAACAGTTGACAATGTGAGGACAAATAAGGCCACATCCAACATAAGTTGGACTGAAGTCGAAATAAAACCTGCATATAGCCAACAAGAGGGAAAACGGATTAGAATACTAAGGACATTACCATTATATATATATATGATATCCACCAATTTTTTGCTTATTTTACTAAAGAACAAACCACACTAGTATGACAAAATTTGACGGACAATGCAAATACATAAAGGTAAAGCTCATATACTCTCTCGCTAATTTTTGCAATAAATGATTGAGCAGAATTTGTTCTCTAGTGCTTATTACATGCATACCCTTGAGGTATGCTCTAATTTCAATACTATCAACGAGTTTGAAAAATTAGTAGCAATATCCAACCGTAGAGGATATTTTGTCAAAGTTAACGAAAAAAGTGTAATAAAGTTATTTTAATATTTAAATAAATATTTTTAAAATATTAAATTCTAAAAACCCTAAAATTTTCTCATTCTTATTTGTTATCTCAAATTTTACAAACCGAAACACCCTAACATAGGAGTATTCAATTGCATGTAGTTGGCAATAGAACGTAATGAGCTCAATATAAAAACACAAAGAAATTAAAGGTTCTGAAGAAAGTTAATGACAAAAGAAAGGTGAGTCAAGCAATAGTTGGTGTTTGTACAGCTACATTTATCATAGTAATTGTATTTACTACTGAATTTATTACATTTTGGTGGCAATTAAAGTAGAGTAGCTTACTCTTTACTTTCAATAATTATAAAGTTATAACCCCCAACTACCAAGTTTAAATAAGTGTTTTGTTCTAGACCTCCCAAGTGATCTCACGAGGGATAAAAAGTGCAGATTGAGGTGAGTTCAAATAAATAGCCGGTATCTTTTTGGTGGATTTCATTGAGTGATGAGCTTAAACAAATAGCCTATAGCTCTTATTTTGTCTCTTTTGGTGGTAAATTCTATATCCCTTTAGAAAGCAATAAAAGTGTGCTTGTTTTCTTTCTTTAAAGCTTGTAGTACTTTTTTTTAATTCTTAAGCCAGCATCAGTTTGGTATCAGAGTTTTAGATTTTGATTATCTTTTAACATCCAAAGGTCGTCAATTTACTCCAACCATTGGGAAACAACCTACAACTCAAACTGAATTCAACAACTTCAACAATGTTTAGAATATTTCAAAGATTAGGGTAAAACAATGCAACATCAAGATCCAAATAAAGGTCATATAACAATGATGAATGTAATACAAATCCTTTCCATCAAGCTCTTCTCTTTCTTCTGGTGATATTCATTACATCCAAGTGTCAAAAGTAATGTGGCATTTAAAAATGATTCTCTTTGAGATTTCTATATAAAGGTGGAAATACCATCTTTTGAAGAAAGAATGCATCCAAACAAGTTTATGTATTAGTTGAACACCGTTGATCAAATCTTCAATTGTCAAGATGTTTTCGAAAATCAAAAGGTAAAACTCGTTGCCATAAAACTTAAGAAGTATGCATCTTTGTGTTGGTAAAATCTGAAGAAGCAAAGGGTTCAAGAAAGTAGAAACTAGATCGTGACTTAGGAGAAGATGAAACGAGAGCTGAAGAGAAAATATCTTCAGAACAACTATCGACAAGTTTTTCTCAAACTTCATAATTTTCGTCAAAAGGAGCTCTTTGTAGAAGATACGCTATAGAGTTTGATCATTTCATGTTGAAGTATGATATGGTTGAACAAGATGAACAAACACTAGCATGTTATATTAGAGGTGTAAAACCTGAGATTTCCAATGTCGTGCAATTATAACTATATTGGACTTATGGAGATATGTGTAGGCTTACACTTAAGGGGAAGAATCAACAAAATATGGCACGTAGCGGCAATTCTCAATTCTTGACACAAAAAGGCATTTCCAATCGAGCAAGTACTTCTCACTCTAAGACCATTTTCGCTGCCAAACCAACTGCAAAAGCTTCTTCAAAGAATGAGGGTGTCACTAACCGAAAGCAACAACATAATTCTTCCAATACCAATTCTCGCAAGAGTTTCAAATGCCAAGGATATGGAAATATTACTTCCGAATGTCCAAATAGTAGAATTATGTCACTCATTGAAGAAGAGGACGAAAAATAAATGGAGAAGAACTATGCAGATCCTGAAGAGGATATAACTTATGAAGATGAAGGTAAAACTCTCATCCTTCATAACGTTTAAGTGTTGTCCATGAAGAATGAGAAGATTGATTGCGAAAAAATATATTTCATACCAAGTGTACCTCTCATGGCAAGATGTGTAATGTCATCGTTGATGAAGGAAGTTTTGAGATGTGTAATGTCATCATTGATGGAGGATGTTTTGAGAATGTGATTTATGCTCAAATAACAGAAAAATTGGACCCAAAAATAGTAAAACATACTCAAGCATACAAGTTAACTTAGCTCAGAAAAGGAAATAAAATAAAAGGTAAATCAATGTTGCCTTGTCTCTTTTTTTATTGGAAAAACTACAAAGATGAAGTTTGGTGCGATGTTCCCATGGATGCTTGTCATTTACTTCTTAGTCGTTTATGGTAATATGAAAGAATAGTTTTTCATGATGGCTACAAAAACACTTAATTCTTTTGTCAAGAATGGTATTAAAGTCATTTTGGATCTTTCTAAGATGATGAATGTTCATAAACCTTCTAAAGGGGAGTAAAATAATTTCTCGACTCTTTCTAAATGTAAGAGGGAATTTTCAAAAGTTGAGAAAGTCTTATTCTTGTGGTGTTTGAAGAAAACAATAATAGTTTTAAGCCACCTCCTATAATGAAGAAGCTACTTCAAGAATTTTGTGATTTAGTACTAATTGAGATACCACCTGGATTGCCTCCATGAAAGACATTCAACGTGGTATTGATCTTATTCTAGGAGTTGTTTTACCCAACAAAACAGTCTATAGAATGAGTTCTAAAGAACATGCAGAACTTCAAAGGCAGGTGAACGAGCTTTTATCCAAAAGCTTGGTTGCAAAAAGTAAGAGTCCTTGTGTTGTTCCTACTCTCACGTGCCCAAGAAGGATGATTCTTGATAAGCACTCACAAATGCACTCTAGTTAAGTGCTTTTTATCAAATATTTTGAGTTTTAATTAAGTATTCCTATGATTTTAATTCAGAATATTGAATTTGAGAATATTTTATTTTAACTTATTTTTATTCACTTATTTTGTAAATTACTTGCAGGATTTCAAAAGAAAAGGAAAAGCCCAAAGTCTAAGTTTTAAGCTTTGAAGTTAAAAAATTCAGCAACCCAAGAAGTCAATTTTTCCATGCAGCCCCATGTGTCTGATGCAATTATATCTTCACTTTTCCATGCGATCCCCACATGTCTGATGTATCCATATCTCATTTGTGCAACAGTTGCATAAATTGACCAAGGTCCGTAGGTCACGCGTTGAATCATAGATATATTTTGGTATGGTCCAACTTGTGTGTGGAGAAAATGAGATGTGGGTGCATCTAAAATGTGGGATCGCATGGAAAAGTATGATTGCATTAGACACATAGGAGCAACGTGGAAAAATTGACTTCCTGAATTGCCGAATTTTTAAACTTTAAAGCCTAAAACTTGGACTTTGGGCTTTTTCTTTTCTTTTGAAATCCTACAAGCAATTTACAAAATAAGTGAATAAAAATAAGTTAAAATCAAATATGCTCAAATTAAATATGTTGAATCAAAATCATGAGAACACTCAAGTAAAACTCAAATTATTTGACAAAAAATAATTAAATAGTGCATTTTAAATGACCGCTATATTTTAACACTTTTTGGCGTAATTAGTTCTTATTGCATGTGTGTGGACAACAGAGCCATTAACAAAATCACTATATATTATCGTTTTCCAATTCCTCCCCTTAATGCTCCCTTGACCAACTTTATAAAGCTTGTATTTTCTCTAAAATTTATCCTTGAAGCGGATACCATTAAATAAGGATTAAACCAGGTAATGAATGGAAAACTGCATTCAAGATAAGAGATGGTATTTTTTAATGAAAGGTAATGCATTTTGGACTTTCAAATGCTTCAAGTACTTCTATGTATTTAATAAATCATGTTCTGAAACTTTACATTGAAAGATTTGTTGTTGTCTACTTTGATGACATTCTTATGTATAACAAAGATGAGGAGCAACATTTGAATTATCTTCATCAAGTTTTTAACTCTTTTAAGTGAACAAGAGCTTTATGCTAACTTTAAGAAATGTGATTCTTCTCAAATTGCCTTGTCTTTTTATTTTAGGCTATTCTGCCTTTAAAGATGGAATTAAAATAGATCATAGTAAGGTGAAATCTATTTTGAACTAGCAAACTCGTTAAACTCTCCATAGTGTTCAAAGTTTTCATTGATTGGCTTTATTTTATCGTGTTTCATCATGGGATTTAGTTCTACTATGGCTCCATTCACCTAATGTTTAAAGTAAGGGTGATCACTTTTAAGTGAACAAATGAACTTCAAAAGAGTTTTGATCTCATCAAATTGAAGGTAACCTAAGCTCTTATTCTTGCATTACCAAATTTTGACAAAGTCTTCAAAGTTAAATGTGATGCATCAAATGTGGGGATTAATTCTGTCCTTAGTACAAAATGTAAGCCCATTGCTTTCTTTATTAAAACATTAAGTGATTCCCATAAGAAGTATTCTACTTATGATAAAGAATTCTATGTAATTTGTCTAACTCTAGGTCATTAGAGTCATTATCTTCTTTCCAAAACTATTTGTTCTTTATTTTGATCATAAAGCACTGAAGTTATAAATGGCCAACATAAACATAATAGGCATCATACTTGTTAGGTTAAATTCCTTCGATCATTCAACTTCACAATTAAGCACAAATCAAAAGTTCAAAATATGAAAGCTGATACATTAAATCAAAAATATTCCTTGTCCTCCATGCAAGTGAATGTTGTAGCAAAATAGTAAATGAACTTTCCAAAGATGATGCTTATTTTGGAAAAATCACAGATGAATACAAGTGTTGAAATGTATATGGTATTTTGTATCATAGAATAGGAAATAGATTGATAACCTTCCAAATAGGATTAATTGACCTTTCAAATAGGACACATAGCTTCACCTATATAATAATGTATTTTTCTTATTATAAAAAAAAATAAGAATTCTTTTTTTTCTATTTCTTCACATGGTATTAGAGCCATTGTGTTCTCTTCGATCCCTAATTTTTTCGGCGAAGTCACTTGTTCTTTTTCCGACCACCGTGCTTTCTTCATTTTTCTGGTGGTCGTGTCCTCAGCTTTGAGTTCACCAGTAACTCGCCGGCGAAACCCCAAGAAGACAGGCATTGAAACCCTACCGAACGCGCCACCCACCGGAATCTAACCTAATTTACCGACGCGCGTGCACTCTCACCGCCGGTGTCCCTGCCTTCAGACAATGCCGACGATCACTTATGGCAGCCCAATAGTCATCGGCCACTGCACGCATCGCCATATTTTCAGCCAGTTTTCGATCTCTCTCCGGTGACTTTTCTTCAGCGATCATCTTTCCCTTGAACTTAGACAAGGCCGGCAACCAAGCCTACAGCAATTGCGCACTCATCAGCCGCTGGACGCGCCACCTCTCCACCACCATCACGTGATCACCGATCTCCTCCTTCGGCGCATGAGTCCTTACTGCCGGCACTAATAGCTTCAGACCACACCGGTGAACTAAATACCTGCCAACGTGTCACTTCTTGTCACCGGCCGCCGTCACCATCGCCAGAAATTACGAGTGTTACTGGAAAACTTCTCTTGGTTGTCAGTTGTTTTCTCCTTCTTCCTTCTCTCCGATTTGTGAGCCAATATGATTACTGAGAGTTCTAAAACAGACAAGCAATCTCCATTCTTGACTCTCACTGGTATCGACTATGAGGAATACCTTAAATACCAAGCTGCTAAGCAGTTTACCTCTTCCATTGCACACACTAGTAATTCAATCACTTGCCTTACCCAGTCCTCTTCTTTAGAACCCTGGGTTCTTGATTCTAGTGCCTCTGACCACATTTCTGGTAACATTCAATTACTTTTTCATACTTTTACATCCAAGTTATTGCCATCTGTCACCTTAGCTAATGGGTCCACAACTACTACTTAAGCGGTTAGTCGAGCACACCATCTTCCTTCCTTACCTTTAGAATCTGTTCTTTATATACTGCATTGTCCTTATAATCTTATCTTTGTCAGTAAACTCACTCGCTCTTTAAACTGTACAATCACTTTTGTTAATGACTCTGTTCTTATACAGGATCGCAGTATGGGAAAGATGATTGGCATAAGTCATGAGTCGCAAGGGCTTTATCATCTGAGTATTCCTCAACCATCTATTGCATGCACTATCACTGAATCACCAACACTTCTTCATAATTGTTTGGGATATCCAAATTTATTAAAGCTTCGAAAAATGGTTCCAGGTCTCTCTAGTCTACCATCTTTCAATTGTGAGTCTTGTCAGCTTGGAAAACACTTTCATAGATCGTTTCCAAGGCATGTCAATAATCGGGCTGCATTCCTTTTTGAATTAATTCATTCAGATGTCTAGGATCCGAGTCGATTCTCTTCTGTTTTAGGTTTTAAATACTTTTTTACATTTATTGATGGGCTTATATGGTTGAAACAATTGATTCAAGAATTGAAATTTGCAGACATATCACAAATGAAGTTACTTTGTGATAATCAAGCTGCACTTCACATTTCATCCAACTCGGTATTTCATGAAAGGACTAAGCATATAGAAATTGATTGTCACTTTATTCAAGAGAAGATTTTGTCTGGCTGTATTGCCACAAGTCATGTTTGCTCAAACAACCAGCTAGCAAACATTCTCACTAAATCTCTCAAGGGTCCTTAAATTGATTTTACTTATAACAAGTTTAGCGCATATGATTTATATGCTCCAACTTGAGGGTAAGTGTTGAAATGTATATGGTATTTTGTATATATTTATGGTCAATATCATAGAATAAGAAATAGATTAATAACCTTCCAAATAGAACTAATTGACCTTCCAAATAGGACACATAACTTCACCTATATAATGATGTATTTTTCTTATTATCAAAAAAACAAGAATTCTTCTTTTTCTATTTCTTCACAACAAGCATGGCTCTTTTCAGCAATATTTTATACACGATGGATATCTTTTCAAAGGAAACCACTTATGTATTCCACAATGCTATCTTCGAGAGCCTATTTTCAAAAAATCTCATTATTGTAAGATTGTGGCTTGGAGAACTTTTTGGGAAAGACAAGACTTTGGCATTACTACAATAAAAATTTTATTGGCCAAAGATGAAGAAGGATGTCTAAAGGCATGTGGATAGGTGTAAAATTTGTCATGTGGCTAGAAGTCATAGATGTCTAAGGTAACCACTAATGTATTCTTTAGAAAGATGTGGGCATAAATTTTATTGTGGGATTGCCGAGGACTTAAAGAATAAAGATTTTGTCATAGTGGTGATAGATCATTTTTCCAAGTTGGCACACTTCATTATTTGCAACAAGACTTTTGATGCTTCCCATGTAGTTGACTTATATTTTTAAAAAATTATGAAACTACACAAAATTCCTAAAACCATCGTTTTGAATTGTGATACAAAGTTCATGAGTCACTTTTAGGGCACTCTTGGGAGAAAGCTTGAAATTTAACTTCTAATCATCCACAAACTGATGGACAAATTGAAGTTACAAATCGCAATTTGGGAAACCGTATGAGAAATGTCAAAAAAACATTTTTCAATGGGATCTTATTTTGGCTAAAATTGAGTTTTCTTTCAATCAGACTAAAAGCCAAACTACAAGTTATAGTCCATTTGAAATTGTTTATAGCCAAAACTCCATAAGTCCATTGGATTTAGTTCTTTTTCTAACTACACATCAATTCAACACGGATGCTAAAGAACAAGCGAGGAACAATAAAAAGTCGCATCAAGAAGTTAGAAGAAAGATACTAAAGCAAATTGAGAAGTACCAAAAGAGCGCCAACAAGCATCGTAAGCATGTAGAATATCAAGAAGGAGATCTAGTTTAGATTCTTCTAAGAAAAAAGAGGTTCCCTTATGGTAAGTTTGCCAAACTCAAAAAGAGAGCTTATGGATCATTTAAGGTGATCAAACGAATTGGAAAAAATGCCTACAAAATTAATTTTCTAAAATCTTATAAAGTCTCAAATATCTTCAATGTCGTTGACCTATCTCCTTATAAGGGTAATGAAGAGATTCTGAGCTTGAGGACAAGTCTTTTTCAACCAGGAGAGAATGACACAAGATGTCTAATTGCATGAAGGTGGAAATAGAACCTAATGAACTCAACATAATCACACTAAGAAATTATAAGTTATGGAGAAAGTTAAATACAAAAGGAAGGTGGGTCAAACAGTGGTTGGTGTTTATGCAATTGCATTTATCATAATAGTTGTATTTACTAGGGGTGGGCAAATTTCCCGTACCTGACCCGTCCTAAAATTTTGGGTCGGGACGGGAATGGGAATGGGAATGGGTTCAGGACCTGTTCGGGACAGGAAATTTTGTCTCGAATAGGCCGGGCCGGGTTCAGGAAATTCTCGATCCCGTTCAGGAATTTCTGACATTTCCAAACTTGTTCGGGAATTCTCAAACTTCCAAACCCGTTCGGGAATACCCAATCCGATCGGGAATCCCCGAACGTATTCCAAACCTGTTCGGGAATACCCAATCCGGTCAGGAATCCCCGAACGTTTGGAAATTCCCGACATTTTTTTTAAATAGCAATTTTAAAACAGCGTCGTTTTGGTGAAGGAAAAATGAAATCGATTCATTCTTAACTTGTTCTTTTCTTAGTTTCTGATTTCTCGTTCCTCTTCTCTTTATCAAAATCTCGCCGACGCCGACATAGCCCCCACCCACGCAAGACGGATGCCACCGAGCCAGTCGCAATCCCCCTTATAGCCTTGGTCTCACTTCTCAGTCTCGGGGTGGGCAGTATTTGAATGATTGCCGCTGATCACCGTGAGTCCTTCGAAGCCGAGGGTAATCGCCGACATTTGACCACGGTGAGTTTTTTTTTGAAGGATTTAGTTTTTTTTGTTTGCTCGCATTTAGTTTTTCGTTAGTTATTTAATTGAAATAAATTACAACATGGATAGAAGCATGTATATTGTATAGTATGTATATGTGAATGCCCTAAGATTGAAGCTATATTCCTGTCGAGTATTTAAAATAATAATGCTATTAAATACAAGATTATAGGCAATTGACAGTGAGCTGAAATTGGCATGTTGTATCAGATATATGCAAAATCTTCCATTTGGTTGAGGAAATTTTGTTGGATTTGTAGATGTGTTGTAAATACAACAAATTTACAGAATTCTAGTTTCATTGGGCACGGTTCAGTTCATTACCCTCTTTCCCATAATTGCGCATCATTATAAGAGAAGATTGCAAATGAACTTTAAGTTTTGTGGTTAATTGAAAGGCAGATTGCTTAACATGATTAAATTATTTGAGCATAATCCTGCTGTATTAGAATTCAGTAACCATGTATGCAGGCACATACAAGTTTGTTACTATAAGAATGTTGGGATAGATGAACCAGGATTGATAGAAATGCACACATTAGAATTCAATAAATTTTGTATTTTTGGTGCTAGCCGTCAGCCATGGGCCACATTGATCTTGGGATTCAGATCTATTGCCTACTTGTTGATTTGATGATTGTGCTGCCAGAAAGCGAGAGAGCTAGCAAAGTTTCAGGACTCCAGTTGCTCGCTGTGTTATCTTCTTCCATCTCTGAATCAAGAGATTTCGCGAATCTAAATAGAGAAAAGGTTGGGGAAGATAAATGCACTGTGGAAATAATCTAGAGAGTCTGAGTTGTTTTGGTTTGCTACTGTTTTTTATTGATATTTTGCTACTGTTTTGGAGCTGTATTGCTACTATTTTTGTTGTTGTTTTGCTACTGTTTGTCTGCTATTTTAGGATTATTTTGCTACAATTTTTGTTGCTTTTTTTTTATTGATGCTTTGCTGCTGTTTTGGGCTGTATAGCTACTTAATTTCTATTACATCATGATACCCTTTCTAATGATGATTTTTCTTATTAAAGCTTTATTTGTAGATAATGGATTCAGATTCAAGTTCAGATGGTAATAATTTTGTGGACTTACATTCTCAATCAAATTTTGAGGACGATCATGAGAAGGATACGGGTAAGGAAGAAAAAGCTTCCTTACCCCCACGCTCTAAAAAAAAAAGAGAGCTTGTACCACAAGCATTGGCACAAAGATCGAAAGCATGATTGCACTTCAAAAAAAGTAAAACGTTAACAGACAAAGCAAAGTGTAATCATTGTGGTAAGTTGATTAGTTGTCATTCAGTGCTTCATGGAACCAGTGGTATGTCAAAACACTTAAAGAGATGTGTTGAGTTTAACAAGAAGGTGATTGATGATCAACAACTAGTTTTTGGTAAAGAACCTACTGGAGAAGAAGGAGAGGATAATAATGCTGTGTCCAGAGGATAAAGTCAAGCTGGATATCGAGAAGCTCTTGTTAAAATGGTAGTAATGGATGAGCTACCTTTTAGTTTTGTGGAGAATGCCGGGGTTTGATATTATAACAGCATGGCAGTTCCTAGATTTGATGTTCCATCTTATAGAACCATAACAAGAGATGCAGTTGAGTTGTTTGGTTTAGAGAAAGGTTTATTGAAGAGTTTAATTAGTGGGCAACGAGTAAGCTTGACCATTGACATTTGGACTTCTATTCATAATAATAGTTATATGGTTGTCACAGCTCACTTTATAGATAGTCATTGGCATTTGCATAGGAGGATTTTGAGCTTTACCCCTATTTTAAATTACAAAGGAGATATAATCGGGAAGCAGTTGGAGGATTGTTTGTTAGATTGGAATATTGATAAAGTATTTTGTGTAACAGTTGATAATGCAAGTGCTAATGATATTACCTTATCTCACTTGCAGAAGAGATTGAAAAGTCGGAGAAAAGATTCTTTGGTTTTAAATGGGAAATACATGCATGTGCGCTGTTGTGCGCACATTTTAAACTCGATTATAACAGATGGGTTGAAGGATTTAAATGAAAGCGTGATTTTTATACAAAACGCAATAAAATATGTTAGATCTTCTGGATTGCGCTTACAAGTCTTTAAATATTATGTGAAAAGGGAGAAGATTAAGTATAAGGGAAGCATAGTGTTAGATATGCCAACTAGGTGGAATTCTACCTACTTAATATTGATGACTGCAGTGAAATTTCATAAGGCTTTTGATTTGATGGCAGATGATGATCATTTATATGGAAGTTATTTTTTAGAGGAGGAAAATGGAAAGAGAAGACAAGGGCCATCAGTTAGTTCAGATTGGGAGAATGCTGAGCATTTTGTGTTATTTTTGCAATCTTTATATAAAGTAACATTAAAATTCAGTGTTTCATTAAGTGTTACCTCTACAGACTGTTTCAATGAGATTTGCATGATACATTCCTGCTTAACAAAAATGAGTCAAAGTAATGACTTTTCTTTGGGAGACATGGCAAACAAGACGAGGTTAAAATTTGATAAATATTGAGAATCCAATGAGAAGATTAATAAGATTTTGATGATAAGTACTTTATTTGATCCACGGTGTAAGATGCAGTTTATTGGATTTTGTTTTGCGAAACTCTTTGGTAATGACAGTACAAGAATTGAAGAAATGAAACATCTCAGTAAAGAGTTCTTGTTTAGGCTTTATGAAGCCTATAGTGCATTGTATAGCAAATCACAGTGTGGTGCATCTACTGCTAGTGGTACTGCTGTTGGTGGTGGGAGTAATAGTATTAGTAGCATGCTTGTTTCACAGTCATAAGTACCCGGTAGCACCTCGACCTCACTAGTTGCAGATGTTATGCTGCGCGATAACCCTTGGAGTGAATACATTGGGCTTGCAGAGAACGATAATGATTTGGAAGAAATACATGAGGTGAAAAAATACTTCATGGATAAACTTGAGAATCCTCGCAACCCGTATTTTGATGTTTTACAGTGGTGGAGGTTGAATGCCGAGAGAAATCCGATTTTGTCACGTATAGTTAGAGATGTACTTGCTGTACCTGTATCTACTATGGCCTCTCAGTCAGCTTTCAGTATCGGAGGTCGTATTCTTGATTCATTTCAGAATTCGCTAACTTCGAAAGTAGTTAAGGGCTTGATATGTGGACAAAATTGGATACGATCTTCGCTTTTGATGGATAAAGCGAAGCGAGAAGAAGGATTGCTTGCAAATGTTGAATATTATGACCAAATAGAAATAGGTAAAATAATGTGAATTACTATAATAAAATGCAAATATTTATACTTATGTGCGTACATTTTTACTTGTTTTTTTTTTCGTGTAGAGTTTGCTCATTTGTCAATGCAAGAGCGTCCACGGGCATTGATACTACATCAACAAAAAATCATGTTATTTTTATTTACTCGTAGTATGCTTGGAGATATCTTTTTTATGTGGAGGTTCCCCGATGAATTTTCGAGTTTAACTAATGCTTCATAAATTATTAAATTTTGAACTTAATCTTTTATTTAATTTGTATTGCTTTCTAGAATATTGTTAATTATTATGTTGTATTGTAGTTGGTTATAATATGTGAATGTTGATTTAGCAGGTTATTATATTTAATCAATGGAATATCCAAAATAAGGGGAGATTTGTCAAAATTTTCTTAAAAATATGACGATAACAATATTTTACACCATTAAATTTTAATTAAAAAATTGATTTCAAAAGTAATTAAATTATAATATTTCTACTTAACTTAATTTAATTTCAAATAATAACATTTAACGTAATTCAAATCTATGATATTTAACGTAATTGAAGTTGAAATAATATTTCAAATTAAAATATTTAACGTATTTCAACTTGAATTGAATTTACAATTACAAAATTTTAAGTAATTGGATTTGAAATGAATCGATCTTAAAATGACAATAACAATATTTTATGTAATTGAATTTTAATTGAAACAAATCGATTTTAAAAGTAATCAAATTATAATATTTCTACTTCACGTAAGTTAATTTCAAATAATAACATTTAACACAATTCAAATCCATGATATCTAATGTAGTTGAAATCGAAATAACATTTCAAATTAAAATATTTAACGTATTTCAACTTGAATTGAATTACAATGACAAAATTTTAAGTAATTAGATTTGGAATGAATCGATCTCAAAATGACAATAACAATATTTTACACCATTGAATTTTAATTGAAATGAATCGATTTCAAAAGTAATCAAATTATAATATTTTTACTTCACGTAATTTAATTTTAAATAATAACATTTAACGCAATTCAAATCCATGATATTTAACATAATTGAAATCGAAATAACATTTTAAATTAAAATATTTAACGTATTTCAACTTGAATTGAATTTACAATGACAAAATTTTAAGTAATTGGATTTAGAATGAACCGATCTCAAAATGACAACAACAATATTTTACACCATTGAATTTTAATTGAAACAAATCGATTTTAAAAGTAATCAAATTAAAATATTTTTACTTTACGTAATTTAATTTCAAATAATAACATTTAACGCAATTCAAATCCATGATATTTAACATAATTGAAATCGAAATAACATATCAAATTAAAATATTTAACATATTTCAACTTGAATTGAATTTACAATGACAAAATTTTAAGTAATTGAATTTGGAATAAATCGATCTCAAAATGACAATAATAATATTTTACGCCATTGAATTTTAATTAAAAAGAATCGATTTCAGAAGTAATCAAATTATAATATTTCTACTTCACATAATTTTATTTCAAATAATAACATTTAACGCAATTCAAATTCATAATATTTAATGTAATAGAAATCGAAATAACATTTCAAATTAAAATATTTAACGTATTTAAACTTGAATTGAATTTACAATGACAAAATTTTAAGTAATTGGATTTGAAATGAATCGATCTCAAAATGACAATAACAATATTTTACGCTATTGAATTTTAATTGAAACGAATCGATTTCAAAAGTAATCAAATTATAATATTTTTACTTCACGTAATTTAATTTCAAATAATAACATTTAATGCAATTCAAATCCATAATATTTAACATAATTAAAATCAAAATAACATTTCAAATTAATTGAAAGGAATCGATTTCAAAAGTAATCAAATTATAATATTTCTACTTCACGTAATTTTATTTCAAATAATAACATTTAACGTAATTCAAATCCATGATATTTAACATAATTAAAATCGAAATAACATTTCAAATTAAAATATTTAACGTATTTAAACTTGAATTAAATTTACAATGACAAAATTTTAAATAATTGGATTTGGAATGAATCGATCTTAAAATGACAATAACAATATTTTACGCTATTGAATTTTAATTAAAACGAATCGATTTCAAAAGTAATCAAATTATAATATTTCTACTTTACGTAATTTAATTTCAAATAATAATATTTAATGCAATTCAAATCTATGATATTTAATGTAATTGAAATTGAAATAACATTTCAAATTAAAATATTTAACGAATTTCAACTTAAATTAAATTTACAATAACAAAATTTTAAGTAATTAAATTTGAAATAAATCGATCTCAAAATGACAATAATAAAATTTTACGCCATAAAATTTTAATTGAAACAAATTGATTTCAAAAGTAATCAAATTATAATATTTCTACTTCATGTAATTTATATTCATTTTGAATCTAGAATAATAATATTAACAAATTTGTTAAATATTATAATAATTATTAAATTTAGAATACTTCAATTTGAATTTAACATTAACAAATTTTCGATCTGATCTGAATCGGATCGTCCCGTCCCGAACCCAACTCGAAAAGTCCCGAACCGTCCTGTCCCGAAACTAACCCGAAAAATTCCAAACTCAAAACGGCACCGTTTCAAAGCAATTTCAAAAAAAAAAAATTTTAAGAATTCCCGACCCGTCCCAAACCGATTCGAGTCAGAAATTGTCCCGACCTGAAATGTGTCCCAAACGAAACACATTTCTTTGTCCCGATTGAGTTCGAGTAAGGTTCAAAAATTCTCAAACTCAACCTGAGCCTAAAATTGCCCACCCCTAGTATTTACTACTAAAGTTATTACATATTTGTGGTAATTAAAGTAGAGTAGCTTAGTCTTTACTTCCATTAATTATAAAGTTTTAACCCTACTAACAAGTTTTAATGAGTGCTTTCTTCTAAACCCTCCCAAGTGGTCTTTATAAATATAATGAGGAATATTTAGAACCCTGGTGGTGAGTATCTTTAGAACCCTATATCTCATTGGTGGATTTCACTAAGTGGTAAGTTCAAACAAATAACTTGTAACTCTTATTGTATCTATTTAAGTGGTGAAATTCTATATCCTTTTAGAAAGCAATAAAAGTGGTGTGCTCATTTTCTTTCTTTCAAGCTCGTTGTACTTTCTCTTATTAAGCATCCATCACACCCTCAAACAAGAATTAAAAGAAAGTACAACAAGCTTCCCGCAACAAATCATCAAACGCAACCCAAATTCCTATACAACACAATACCTAATTGTAGCAAAATTTCAAAAAAAAAAAAAAAAGCATCTGTCTGATTCTCTCATTTCGCAAAACCCAACAACAAAATAAATCAAGTAATTGCCCTTGCTTGGCCACTAATGTAAGAGGGTGGAGCAAAGATTTTGTTTCAAACACTGGAAAGCAAAGTTTTTTTTTTGTTTTTTAATTTTTAATTTCTTTTGACACTATGGGACTCTGGGTTTTGTTATGAGAGAGGAGAATATGGATGAAATTAAGGGTTTGGGTAAAAGCCATGATCATGTTAGCCATGGCCGAATCTAATCATATCTGATTTTTGCTAATTTATTTTATAATTATCTTATAGAGATGATAATTATTAAATAATTGTTAATATTAATAATTTAAAAAAAACAAAAAAAAATCATGTAAAAGGATATAATTGTCAAGTTAACTTCATTATTAAGGGCAATTGAGTCATTTCATGTACTAAGACATAGATTTTGTTAAATTTGACAAAAGATTCTCTAATAATTGGGCATTGCTGCTAATTTACCAAACTCGTGGGTATTCAAGATAATATATACGTGTGTGTATATATATACACAAACACAAACACACACACACACATATATATATATATATAATATCCAACAATTTTTGCTTATTTTACTAAAGAACAAACCACACTAAGTATGATGAAATTTGAGAGACAATGCAAATACATAAAGGTAAAGCTCATATGCTCTCTCTTTAATTTTTGCAATAAATAATTAAACAGTCTATTTGTTCCCCAATGCTTATTATATGCATTTCAATAACAGGCCTAGTGGTACACAGCTATCTCATCTTAAATATTTTATAGAAAGAAGGTTTGAAGATATAGAATGGCTTTTAATTACCATGCTGACCTATATATATATATCTATATATACACACACACATCTATACATATATATGATATCCACTCATTTTTGCTTATTTTACTAAAGAACAAACCACACTCAGTATGACGAAATTTGACAGACAATGCAAATACATAAAGGTAAAGCTCATATGCTCTCTCTCTAAAGAAAGAACTTCTCGTCCTCTACAAGTCTACTACAAGTATAAACAAAAAAGATAAGAAAAACAAACAATATTAGATCAGACGTAACAAGAGAAATTTAAGTCCAATATTAAATATGCATCCATGACCAAGTTTATGACTTCCTGAATGCAAATCAGTTCACAAACTGGATTATAACAACAATCCAGACTTATCTTTCTGCATTTTTACTATTATGTTGATAGCAATAGTGACTGCAAAAGCTACCTTTTGAAGTGGAACAAGACTGAAAAGCCCAAGGAAACTGACAACAAGCAGAAAACCAATCATCCACCCCAACCCTGGGTTCTTGATGTCTTCTGCCCGGTTACCAGGGTAATCAGCACCAATTAGTTGATATGTTCTCTCATCCATTGCGAGTAAATACGAACCAAATCCCCCTGTGGATGTTGCAAACTAATAATTACATCAAACAGAAAAATTCAATAAGCACAAACTTGACATGCAAAGAATGCAAAGTGAACACAGTAAAGGAGAGGAAAAAAAGAGAGAGAGAAAGAATTATGAGCAGTAAACCGCTAGAGGTGCTTAACAAAATCAATTCTTTGAATTTTAGTCGAAGAATAAACTCAATACTGCCTTAGGGAGTGCAGTAGCAAGCCTTTCTACAGAAGCATCTCAAAGCTCCTTCACTGATCGAGAAACCTTTTTTAAAACAGCAATTTCAAGTACTCTGTAAGTATGAAAAGCACTTACGAGCACTGCAGCTCTTCAAGTGTTAGTTTTTCCCTAATATATATATGCCTCTGTCGAATGGTTCTTCAGAAACCACTCAATCCAAACACTAAAAGATTAAAGCACTTTAATGGTGCTTAAGTAATTCTTAAGACACCATAAACACTCCTTTACAGAAAACTTCAAGCGCTTTTCACATCTAAAATTGCTTCCTATGAAAGCACATATCAAATCCTTCTCACAAACAAACTTTCTACTAATCCTAAAAGATTTCCATATCTGTTACAGTTAAGCACTACAAAATAAACAATAAAAAAAAATTCCGAATATAGGAAGCATAGATAACACTACGAACAAAAATACAGCTTCCTTGATAATATTGTCTAATGTACTGGCATGTTAAACTAAAGCCCCTATTAACTGTAATTGACCGAACATAAATAAAAGCAAAATAATTAACAATTTACAGCTAAAAGCTAGGCCATAACAAGCCACAACACAAGTTTGAATGACTGTGTTCTCTTGTCTAGTGAAAGGCTTGATCGAAAACCCTAGCTTTGACAAAGCCCCAGTCTAAGACTTCACGAAGAAGAACCCTAGCAGCCCCGCGGCGACGTTCAGCGACGGAATGATACCGACCGTCAGATTGAGTTTGTGAGTGATGATGCAGAAGAGCGTCCCCATCAACGCGCTCACCACCTGCCCCCTTATCGTTATCTGATCCTTCCATTCCGGAATCAGCTGATCCTCCGCATCCTCAGCTGTGGTGGAGGTATTGGTTTTCTCAATCAACGGTTCTGATACCTCCACCTCGGTTCCCATGATTTCGCGACCTTCTATTTTTTTTTTCGGTTTGAACAATTGTTAGTACTGTGTTAGATGTGATATAAATTGAGGCGTTTTGAGAATGTGAGTTGGGTTTTGATTGGATGGAGATGAGGTGTTTGAGTGAAAATACAGAAAGGTAGCGGAAGAGTTGACGATTTGTTGTGCACTTCGATGTGGAATCGTGGATGACGATTATTAGTTGGGGTGGTAGAGTTAAAAATCGGCACGTTTCTCTCGCTTTATTTTGTTTGCTCAATTGGTTTTTGTCGTTTTTATACAACTATTTTTTTTAGCAAGTCTAACTTTTATTAATCAAAATTATAAAAAATAAACTCTTTCATAAAATATAATAATAAATAAAATATTTAAAATAAATATATAAAATTAGTTAACTTTTTAAAAATCAATCTTAAAAAATACGCTTTTAACTTTCAAAATAAATAAATTTTAATTTTTAAATTGTAAAAAATAAAAAAATTATAAATGCAAAATTGCATCGTACATCTTGTTCAGTGTGTGAGATGATGCATGAAACAAATCGTGCACCTATCTCATGCCCGAGATGAAACACACGAAATAGGCACACCAAGCTTACGTGTGCCTCTTATGCACAAGAAGAGGCGAGCACTAACATGCCATGCAATGCAAGCACACGTATCGCGTAACAAAATTTTGTACAATCTCACATGGTTTTATTGATTCAAATTTTTTTTAATAATTTAAATATATTTTAAATTTTTTCTGTTATAGGTGTCATGAAGTATAAGTCACTCATTATATGCTTTGGTATGGTGGAAGAGCTCCAATGATAGCTATAAGAGATATATTGGATACAAAAAACTTAAATAATTGATGTGATATCTATATCTTATAATTGAGTGCAAGTATAAACTATCGTATGTAAGTAATAAAGAGACAAAAAAATCGAATGTCAAACTCACAGATATAATGTCTTCTTTTTAACAAAGTATTAAAATTATGTATTTCTAGTAATTATTTAAAAAAATAAAAGTCTAAAAATGAATTTAGAAAATATAAAAATAATGACGCAATATAAAGAGATTTGGATGATAGTAATATAGAGAAAACTTAAGGTTAATACTATCTATCAATATGTTTTCTAATAATTAATCCTTTAATATTGAATTTCTTTCGTTCTTGTTATTAACCAAGACATTAATGTATTCACAAGTCTTTTTTAAGGTCATACAAGTATATCTTAATTTACCAAATACCTATATTTCTATGGTACTTGTAATAAATTAAGATTAAGTCTTATTGATCATACATATTAATTAGGTATATTTCTATCCTAATTTGAAACTTGCATATGCAATATTGAATATTATTCTACAATTATGCATTAAATTACTTAGGTCTAAATATAATTATTCCTCTTCCGAGTTTATCAAAAATATTACCAATTCATTCACCATATATTGGCCAGATATATTGAAGCATAAAGAATAAGTATTGAATAACAAAGAACTAAGTTTATTAAATATTAGAAAGATATAGCAATTAAGTACACATATTGAGTTCAAGTATTAATTCTAAAAAGAAAATTTAGTTCATTGCTACAAGAGAATAGCGGCAAAAATAATAAGAAATTATGATACAATTAATAGCAAACTGATATAGACGTCGAATTGCTCTTGATTGCACTGCCTAAGAAACTATTGATGCTGAAGAACGCCTTGAATCTCTCTCTATAGCTGCTTCAATTAAGGTCCAATTGCTCTTTAAGACTTGTGTTGTGTATTCTTGATGTTCTTGGATGTTCTCTAAAAGTTAGGGATGAGTGGCATTTTATAGGAATTAATTTGAACTTGAAATCTTGAATTCTTGAATTCTTGTCGGATTAGAAATCGTACTACCGCTGGAGCGCTACATTGCTGTCGCTGGGGTGCTGCGTGTAAAAGACCTCATCGCTCCAGCGCTGGGCTATTGCTGGCACGGTGGCGAGCTGGCACTAGGGCACTAAACTGCGACTTAAATAGGCCATAACAAATATGCCCTTATCAAATTTCCTCAAACTTAAACACTTGTCCTCAAACAATAAAATAAAATAAAATCAAGAGAGAAACAAAAGGTTATACTTGACTCAAATAAAAAAATAAAGAAAACAAAATAAAATATACTTAGGTTAGTAAGATGATTAAAATGATTGTCTCAAAAAGCTGTTTAAATGACACAAATCCTCAAGATAGATAAATAACTATTAACAACTTTAATTATCTTTTTTGAGTCCATCATTCTTCCTCAAAGATAATCACCATGTGTGTGTGTGCAAGAAGCAAGTAATAGCTAAAACCATACCTTGATTTTACTTTATACTTTAGTTTGTACATAAAAGATGATGTCTTGGCATTTGATTTGTATAATGACACTTCTATAGGCTTATCTTTACTACCATTCTCCACTAATATAGAAAATCACATGTCTAGGGATCTATTTAGGACTTTACTTAGCTTGTAACGTAAGGTTAGGGTCAAGGTGGGATAAAAGAATAAACAATTTAGGTTAAGTCACACCAAGAATACTTAGACTTTACCTAGAAACCTCTTGATCTTTTTTTTTCATTGTATTATCTCTTCCCCAAACTTATTGTATTTCCCATCTTTTTTTTCAACTTTTATTTTTCAAAGAATTTCTTCTTTTTCTTAAGCTGTGGTTATTTTTCTTTTCTTATTCTTCTTTTTTAATACCCCCAAACTTAGATTAACAAATGCCACCCAAACTTATTTTTCTCATATCACTACAACATTTTCCTTTCAATAGTATTTCTAAGCAAATGCAAGGTTTATAGTGTTTTTAGGTAAATTTAAAAATAAATAAATTTTAAGTCTTGGGCTTGTAATGTGGTTAAACAGAAAAAATAGTTCATTAGGCTAAAAAATAAAGTACTGGGGATAAATATAAAATTAAGGTAGGCTAGAAAGGCTCAATCGATCTAAATATGGCTTAATGTCATTTTTCCATTCATGTGTTTCCTAGAATTTTGCCTCAAGTAGTAACTAAAGATTAGTTCTAGAGTGTTGGTCTTCGACTGTAGTGTACTCCCTAAAGCAAGTATCTCTAAGTAATAGTTATAAATATTCATGCTTATAAAGTGCTAAAAAATGGTGATTATAAATAAAGTCGAACTTGTTCCTAAAATTAGACAATAAAAATTATCTCAAGTATCTATCATTCCTTAGGGATTTGTGAAAAATAAATTTAGTCATGTATTTTATTTCTTATCGTAGACTAATAATCATCTTTAAAAAAACCTAACAAACAAACTAATTAACTAAAAAAAAATTTAACTCACAAGAATAACCATTTAAATTATGTAGCAAAACAAATATAAGAAAATATTTTTCACCCCCAAACTTAAATTATATATTATCCCCAATGTTAAAAAATAAAGAATTAAAAGTAAGAGACCTCTCTGGTAATTGAAATGTAAGCTATGCAGCATTGTTGTATATTGATGTGAATATAATCCTTTGCTCTAAACGCTTACAAATGCTCATGCTGCTTTCATTGAGTGTTTGACTTGCTGATTTGTTCCTAAAAAGAAAATAAAATAAAGTAACCAATTGGAAATTAAATAAACATAAAAATAAAAATTACTTGGGTTGCCTCCCAAGAAGCACTTAATTTAGCATCGTCAGCTTGACGGGGCTTCCTATTCTCTTATGAAGGGTTAAAGGTGCTGATGGAAGCATTTGTGCATGTGATCTTGCTAGATTTCTTCTTTTTCGGCTTCCATATTTTTGCTATTAAACCTCGGGTAGTATCTTTTATTGCATTCTCCTTGTGTCTCTCCAGAAAGACTTTAATCTTAGACGATGAAGTGGCTTTTTTTTTTCTTGCTTTGTCGTGATGCTGCTCTTTCTTCTTCTCTTTTGCCTTCCTGTGCTTCAACGTCTTTTTTCAGATGTGAGGATCCAATGTTTCCATATCTTTGATTTGGTTGACATTTGGGTTCACTACATTAATGCAGAAATAATCCTCACTTTTAGTTGGTAGCTTGATATCTTTGAAAACCTTGAAAGTGACCGTGTCCTCTTGTAGCCTCATGGTCAACTCCTATTTTTGCACATTAATGATTATTCTTCCAATAGCTAGGAAGGGTCTTCCAATAATGATATGAATCTATTTGTCTTCTTCCATGTCTAGAATGATGAAATCGGTAGAGAAGATGAATTTATCAACTTTAACCAGTACATCTTCAATGACTCCCTTGGGATAGGTGAGAGAATAATTCCTTAGTTGGAGTATGCTATTTGTTGGTTTGACTTTTCTTAGTCCTAATTTTTTGTACACGGACAATGGCATAAGATTAATGCTAGGTCTTAGATCACAAAGTGCCTTCCCAAAATTGTAGTTTTCAATTAAGCATGGTATGGTAAAACTCCCAGGATCTTTGAGTTTTGGAGGTAGCTTCTTTAGAAGAATAGCGCTACACTCCTCCGTTAAGGCCATAGTCTTGAAGTCACATATTCTTTTCTTTTTTATAGGATGTCCTTTATGAATCTCACATAGCTCGGCATTTGCTCCAGTGCATCTACAAAAGGAAGATTAATATGTAATTTCTTAAAAATATCAAGAAAATTTTAGAATTTCTTATCTAGTTTCTTCTTCTGCAACCTTTGAAGAAATGGTGGAGGAATGAATGATTGCGTGGCTTGCTTTTGTGGGTTGCTACTGGTATCTTCTACTACATTTTTACTTTTCTGTTCATGTACTTGAATACCAGTTTTTATGTTTTTCTATGTTTCAACACTTTTATCTTAACTTCTTAATTGCTGTAATTTTTGAGGAAATAATATATGTGGTCTATATGGTTGCACCTCATCTTGCTGGACCACTGTTTCCTTTTCCTTCTCATTCGTCTCTGAAAGCTGTGGTTAAAGTGTGTTGTCATATAAGACCTTATCACTTCTTAGGGAGATGGCTTGACACTGCTCTACATTTCTTTTTGGATTGACTTCAATGTTGCTTGGTAGGGTTAAAATTATGGGCTCCTTGGTAATTGAGTTCCTTAAGACTTTGAGTATATGTACTTCTTTAATTGGGCACTTTATGACACAGTCAGCTTCTGGATAGTTAAGCAGCACATGCTCTTTAGTGCTAATACTAGAGCTCTAATTGACGTAGGTTTGCCTGTATAACTTCATCTCTCTGTCCACAAGAGAATAAAATGTTGGATATGTTGACATGGCAATACAACAATGGCCTCTCAAAAGTACACCTCTTTAGGGCCTCATCTTCTTATTTAGTTGTCCAACAATGCAGCTTTCTTAATGAGCTATAGTAAAGCTCAACGATGACATATCCTACTGATGTCCTGTAATTGTGAGGCTCAGTGGTGACGTAGAAACTAAAATAATCCTATTGAAATGTCCTTTAATAATGGGGTTTAGTAATGATATAGAGACTCACATAGTCTTACCAATGTGTCATTAGACAGTGGGGTGCACTGGCAACATAGAGAATGATATAATTTTATTGATGTGTCCTTTAACAGTGGGGCTTAATGGTGACATAGAGGCGATCATAATCCTACTAATGTGTCCTTTGACAGTGGGACTCAATAATGACACAAGTCTACAGGTTGGCCACATCTAACCCGCTCCACGATATGAGTATTGAGTGTTGATGAGCTCAAACCCTTATTGAGCCTAGTTACATAGTCTTTATTTGGACTAAACAACCTTCTAGGAATATGAGGTTAATGATCATGTGGCCTATTGAAAATGGCCCATTTGTTATCATAATTATCCCCAACAATTATAGAAGTAAATATTAATTCAACAATATATATTAGTAATTTATGTATCAAGTAATGTATTGCCTATTAATATTTATCACATGTAAAGTATTTATTAACTTTTTTTTAAAAAAAAATACTTATTAAGTTTTCTATTTCTTTATTAATGTGTGATTCATATTGCATTTAAGAGTGCTTTCTTTTTAAAAAAAACTTTGTTGTGGATTATAGGCATAAAATAGTTTTTTTTTTCCTTATAAAAAATAAAAATAAGTACTCTTGATTACATTTTTAGTTACACCTATTAAGCAATAATAACATTATATGTATAAACTAATTCATGCTACTTATTGTGGCATAACATGGTTGTAAGAATAAATATAAAAAAATAAATGAAAAAAGATAATTTGATAATAAGTGAACCAATTATACTATATTATATAAAATGGTACGAGTGAATTTTTATGATTTTATTTATATATGTAATATACTTCATTAAATAAACTGTTGGAGTTGGTGCTTATGTGCCATTCCAATATTGTATGAATATTAAATTGTTTAATATTTATAAAATAAAGATTTATAAAATCGTTAATATTAAACATATATGATATAATGCTTATAACGTTACAGATATTGTATGATTTAAAGGAGTTTGGATCTAGTTTAAAAGAGTTTAGATCAGTGCTAAGAGTTAGCATTACTAACAATTATAATTGCTAAGAGTTAGAAGGTTATAAGAATTAGTAAAATCCAAGAAATTGAAGCCTTATCTATAATAGGACAAAGACCTGAGGATATACTAGTAATGACATAGTTGCAAGAGTTGCAATCAGGTGCTAGGAAATGTCATTATACAAGTATGTTCTCAAACACTATGTCCTTGATCTATTTTTATCGATGCGGGTCTGTTGGTGAATCCCTTTTATATAGATCAGTGTATGTTTATATTTATAAGGTATATATAGTTATTCCTAGCTCACCATGAGCTTAGAGCTCATATAGGCATATGAGTTGCGGGTATTTAGTTAAAGTGGATACTAAACAGATTCACGATGACCTCTATTAGACATCCCATAAAGCCATCAATGGAGGGTTCTCTTGAGTTGAGTAGTATTGGTGGTCCTTTGATCTGAGCATCACGGTGGGCTTATGAGTGATCCACCCATGTTAGAGACCTTTCATGGTCTGACCGCTAGGTGTTATTGGGTATAGTCCGATGCTCATGAAGTTTGGTGTGTGTAGATAAGGGATCTGTTAGCTCATATGAGTGAATTGTATATCCTGATGCTCCAAAAATTATATTTTAGAAAGTCTTTTGGCCAAAAGCATATAGCCTGAAAAAAGAGTTTTCTGTAAGGTAAATAATATCGTAAATGAGTTTGCGAATATTATTTTTTGAAATACATATTTAGAGATAAGTTCATGGTTCAGGAGATGGAGATTTAATGGTGCTGATCTATATCCCCGCTTTTCTAAAATATAGGTGACAGAAAGATTATACGTATGCACTATGATCTCAACTTATATTGTCTAACGCGCTAATTTATAATATCTATGACGTGTGAGTGGGGCATTGATCACGGACTTATAGAATAATTTTATTTGACAAATCAAACGTGGGCCTAGAGAGTCTCACAATATGAAGTGTACTCGTTGTGCACTGAAGCAGCGTACTGAATTAAATTGTTCAGTCCAATAATATCCAACATGACCACGGGATGCGTGCATATCTGTATTTAAGTGTTAAATATATTAATTAGTTAACAAATATTATTTACTAATTATATAATGACACGTGACGTATTATGGGCTATTAGTTGAGTTTACCTAAGTGTATAAAATGGTGGGGCTCACTAAGGGTATACTTGGTAACTATATTAAAAAGGCAAAATAATAATTTCACATATTAATTATTTAATAGTTAAATAATTAAGATATTTTATTATTATATAATATAATATTATTTGTTATAATATTAATATATACATAAATGAGATGTATGTGAAATTGAGACCGAGAGGGTGACATTAGAAGCAAAAAAAAAAGATGAATTGTTTTGTTATTTTTGAAACAACATGGCCAATCACTTTGTTGGAAAAAAAATTGAAATGTTCATTTTGTTCAATTGGTTGACTAAGTGATAGAAGAGATGAGAAGTGAGTTTGAGTTTTAATTTTAAGTGTTAAAACAACAAAACAAAGGCTTAGAGATTATTCATCGTCTTCTCCAAATTTTCATCACCATGAAAGCATTAGATTTATTTTTGTAATTCAAGTGTTGAATAAATTAAAAATAAATTTATTACTTAAAATAGTCTAAGTGTTAGACTATAGAGATTACGAGTTAATCTCGTGGTTTAAGTGTTAAACCAGTACTGAAAAATAAGGGTGCTATTTTACCGACTCAAGCCCACCCTGTTGAGTCTTAAAATACCCAATGGGTTCATTTCGGACGGTACTTCAACTTAAAATGTACCAAAGACTTGTAAGGTAAATTCTCAATCATAATATTATTATGATTAATATTTTATTTTGTTTATTATTGTAATGGAATAAAATTTATTGTGTTCATTGCTTTAGCAAATTAGATTTCTAACTTTCGCTGCCTATATGTTTGTGCATGAGATACATAAATTGCATATATACGTAAATTTTATGTGATAAACATAAATCACATGCACATACCCAATGCGGTTTAGAATTGCAAACACTCGAACAAATTTGGTATCAAAGCTATTTTGTGGTGTTGATTTGGTATATTTTCGAGTGATGGAAGTGTTATTGTTGACGTCCCAGTGTTAAATGGTGTATTTCAAGTGTTGAAATAGGTATTCCAATGTGAAAAACCCTATAACTGACATCGCGGCGCCGGGGCTTTCCAGGCTCTAGCGCTACAACACTGAGGTTTCCAGGCCTTAGCGCTGCAATGCTCGGGGCTTAGCATCGCGGCGCTAAGGGTTCTGCCTCCCAGTGCCGCAGAGCTGGTAAGCTAGCACTGTAGCACTGGAGGTTCAGACTCCTAGTGCCGCAATATTAATGGGCTAGCATCGCGACGTTGAGGGCTCAACCTTCAATGCTGGTAGCTTAGCGCCACGGCAATGATACTGTTCACTCAAATATTAATTTTGAACAATGTTTCGAAATTAAATTGTGCATGTGTTGGTTTATGAGATATAGTGATAAGAGTTATTGGTCTGCATTATAAAATAGGATTTATGAGATGCAGTAATAAGAGTTATCGGTCTGTATTATAAACCAGAATCAAATTTTCTATGTTTGTAACCATAATGGGAGCCCTACTGATGGGGGTGAGTTGTGTTTATACAAATAATTAATTGATTGAGAATCACCACCTCATGAGATGAGACCCAATGTTAAAAATCTCTTTTAATCAGATTGAAGAGTATTACATTATGAGATAATATTTTACTTGGTTTGTCTTGTCAATACGTGTTAGATAGGTCATGTCGGTCTTTTTTCAATATTGCTACAGCGTGAGGGATTTGGTCTGTGTGACTTGGACTATACGGATTAAATATGAGATGAGGCAAATATATGTGAACGTATTACCCAGCATTGCCATAGCTTGAAGATAGTATCAATAACATATATTTAATTACTGACAAGTTAATCTGGAATACACTTACCCAATATTGCTACAGCATGAGGATAAGGTGTATTTAGGACCAGTAGTAAAAAGTTGCATGAGATGCAATTGATAAGAGTTGTCTACTTGTTAGGTTTACAAAGGCCAATATTGCTACAGCGAGGTTGGAGTAAACTGCCAATGGAGTCTACTTCTCATTGTACAGTTTAAAGAGTTTAAACTGTTGTTATCTCGTTTGAGAGATTATAGGGATTATATAAAGCAGTGGGAGGGCGTTTTTGATTAAAAACTTGTATAATAGTTATACCCATGATCTAAAATGTTATTTATTAACAATTAAAAATGTTCCATTACGCATCTCCTTGTTTTTCTTATAGAGTCAATATATTTGTCTTATGGAGATAAGATAAGTGTAAGTAATCAGTATATACACATTAACTATAGAGTATCGAGAACATTTGACTTGATAATGAATTTGTGCATAGTTCTAGATTTAGAAAAACTCAGATGTATTTGATATATCCAAATCACATACAAAGAATAGTTATAGTGGAAAGTGTTTCCACTGTGATAAGGTTTAAAACAGTAAGTGTTACTGTTCAAAGTACCTTGATTTAACATAGATAGACCCATGGATATCTATTTACCAAACTTTGACATTTTATTAGCAAATGTTGCTAAATTTATAGGGGTATGAGATACTGTCTATCATTCTCATATTTGTAAGCTATTGTATGATTTGAGAAATGTTCCAAAGCTAAGAAATGAGAAGTATAACTTCACATAGGAAATAGAGATTTCCTGGACGTGGTAGTTATTAGGACCTCTTTGGTCACTTCTCTATTTTGGTAGAAGCATTATATTGTATAATTGATATATTATGCCAATCATCATTAGGCGAATTATATCGCTTTCTGTAGTAGATAGACAGAGTTATCATAAAGACATAAGAAATAGTTTCTCATGTTTATGTAATAATGATAATGTTTTACTTACTGAGTGTTAGGTAATGAATGACCATTGTATCTTAAATACAACACGAAATGTGTTGAATGTTTATGTAAACAGAACAAATAGTAGTTTAGGAATTTTGAATAATAATGAATAGTGGCATATAAGATTAGATCATGTTATCATGAGATGACTATCTATCCTGTCTGGTTAAGGATGGTTATCAGACTATAGAACCTTAGCTAGTTTATGGATTCTGAATTCAAGGGAAAATGATCAAATCTTAGTGTAGGTTTTGGACACCGGGCCACTAATTTATGAAAACTGGTACATAGTGATGTATTAAGTCCAATGAATCATACTACCAATGGTGAGTTTTGATACTTCATTTTCTTTATAATGATTGTCACCAGAAGGACATCTGTTTCTGGAAAACACAGGTCAGAAACTTATAAAGTGTTCAAAAAATTCCAGCTAAGAAGTAAAGTAACAAACTTTTATGTATGCCTTCGAATAAATGGAGGCAATTTATTCATAAGCAGTATATTCATAAATTATTTAAAGGAGAATGTGATTCTCGCTCAACATAGTCCTCCAGATACTCTTCAACACAAAGTGTTTTGGTTAGGAGAAATCAGACTTTATTAGATACGATCTGATTGATGTTGAGCTTCACAAATCTTCTAAAATATCTATAGGATGATGCTCTAAAAATCTGCTCTTCACTTATTAAACAGAGTTCCATCAAAACTTGTTCATTCTACTCTATATAAGATATAGACTAAAGGAAATCGAGCCTTAAGTATGTTAAGAATTGAGGTTGTTCTGCTCACATAAGAGTTATGTAACAGGATAAACTTGCAAACAAGGGGTACAAGTAATAGTTCATTGGGTATCCCATTCTTTCGATGGGATACCAATTCTATGATCTAGAAGAATGAAATATATTCATTACTTGTAACACTACCTCAAAAGAGAAAAAATTTCTCATAGATCATGGGCATTGTAGAAAGGTTGAACTTGATTAAGTCAATCAGAATATAAATAAACCAACAGTGAAATTTTAAATTCAATTGAGTGAAATATCTTTACACATTCTCCCCGAAGGTTAGAAAAGATGTCAAGGCCACCATTTAGGTATGTTTGATACCTGAAAGTGCCCTTAGTGTTTTCTTAGTTGAATAAAAGATCCTTTAACTATAGGAGATGTGATGTTTGACATCGATTTAGGAAAATGGCAAGTGGCCATAAGATGTAAAATTGACTTACGCATGATAATCAAGTTTGGGACTTGGTTATGCTTCTATAGGAATTATTCCTATTTGTTGCACAAGAGTTTGTACAGCGAAAGTATTGGTGCGAAGGTAGATACCTTCAATGCTTGACTAGTGATAAAAGGTCAAGCTCATAGATCTGGAATCGAAAATGAGAAAAACTTTTTCATCAGTAACCATGCTAAAGTCAAATTAGATTTTGTTGGTTATTGCAGCATATTAAGATTTTGAGGTTTGGCTGATGGATGTAAAGATGGTGTTCCGGTATGTATATCTCGAGTAAGAGATATGCATGAAACAACCTAAAGGTTTTTCATCTAGCCTAACTTCAAATCTAGTGTGCAAACTTAGTAAGTCCATTTGTAGACTTAAGTAGCTTTCACGAAGTTGGAATATTCGTTTAAATGATGAAATCAAAAAGTCTGATTTCATCAAAAATGAAAAGAAAGCGTATGTGTTCAAAAAGGGCAATGGATGCATGATTATCTTTCTAATTCTCTATATGGAAGACATATATCAATTTTAAAAATGAAATTGATATGTTGCAAGTCTATCAGGTAAAAGTTATTCGAGTAAAAACATTTCCATAATAGATTTGGAGAGGCTTCCTGTATACTAGGTATAAAGCTTTATAAAGATAAAGCTAGGAGGCTGATATAGATCTCCCAATCTTCGTACATAGACTAAGTTCTAAAAGGTACAACTTTATTGACTATGAGATAGTTAGTGTGCCTTTCAGACATGGTATTCATCATTCTAAGAGGAAGTGTCCTCGAGGAAAAGATGAATGAGTTAGATTTTCTAACTCATCATATACATCGGCTAGAAATAGCTTGATGCATGTCATGTTATGTATGAAACCTGGATTTGGATAGTTGTAAGTGTTATGAGTTAGTATCGGTCTAATCCAGAACATAATCATTAAATGGTTATAAAACATATCTGCCACACCTTAGAGGTATAACGGATAAATTTTTAAACTATGGAGAAGTTTCTTACAAGTAAAAGAATGCACATATTCAGACTTCTTGTCTGATCTGGATGTTAGAAAGTCTATATCTGGCTATGTGTATTTCCTCATCAGTATCGAAGTTAGTTAGAAATATGGAAGCCTGCAAAGTAAGAACTATAGATATTCAAGACAGCTGCAAAGCTTATATTAGTTCCGAGCTCAGTGGATCCTATCCCACTATAATGCAACTATAATAGAGTGATTACTTAAGCCGATAAGCCATATGGCATGCCAAAATTCTGATCATGTAGACTCTGAATACCACATAATTAGAAAGTTCTTGGCTACTGAAGATGTAATAGTATCTAGAATTCATTCCATGGATAACGTAGCAAACCTACTTAGGCCTAAACTCCTAACATGTTTGAGAAATACATGAAGTGTATTGGTATGAGATACTAGTACGAATGACACTAGAGTAAGTGAGAGATTGTTAGAATTGGTGCTTACGTACCATTCTAATATTATATGAATATTAAATTGTTTAATATTTATACAATAAAGATTTCTATAAAATCATTAATATTAAATATATATGGTATAATAATTGTATTGTTACGGATATTGTATGATCTGAAAGAGTTTGGATCTAGTCTAAAAGAGTTTAGATTAGTGCTAAGAGTTAGCATTACTAACAATTATAACTGTTAAAAGTTAACAGGTTATAAGAATCAGTAAAATCCAAGGAGTTGGAGCCTTGCCTATAATCGGACAAAGACCTGAGGATATACTAGTAATGACATAGTTGCAAGAGTTACAATCGGGTTCTAAAAAATATCATTATGCAAGTATATTCTCAAACACTATGTTCTTAATCTATTTTCATCGATGCAGGTCTGTGAGTCATTTTTATATAGATAAGTGTATGTCTATATCTATAGGGTACAGATGTTGTTCTTAGCTGACTATGAGCTTAGAGCTCATATAGGTATGCGAGTATTCAGTTAGGATTGGATACTGAACAGACTCACGAGGACCTCTAATAGACATCTCATAAAGCCGTCAATGGAGGGTCTTCTCGAGTTAAGTAGTATTGGTAGTCCTTTGACCTGAGCACCATGGTGGGCTTGTGAGTGATCCACCATACTTTAGTTTCACGTATGTTAGAGACCTTTCATAGTCTGATCGTTGGGTGTTGTTGGGCATAGTCTGATGATCATGAAGTCCGGTGTGCGTAGATATGAGATCTATCAGCTCATATTGGTGAATTGTATATTCTGATACTCTAAAAATTATATTTTAGAAAGTCTTTTAGCCAAAAACATATACCCTAGAAAAACAAGTTTTTATATCGCAAAATAGTACAAAGAAGTTTACGAATATTATTTTTTTAAATACAAATCTGGAGATAAGTTCATGGTTGAGCAGATGGGGGATTTGACAATGTTGATCTATATCCCTGCTCTTCTAGGATATAGGTGATGGAAGGACTATACGTATGCGCTTAACCTTAACCTGTATGGTCTAGCACGCTGATTTGTAATATCTATGACGTGTGTATAGGGCATTTTGATCACGGACTTATGAAATAGCTCCATTTGACAAATTGGGCGTGGACCTAAAGAGTCCCGTAATATAAAGTGTACTTGTTGTGCATTAAGGCAGCGTATTGGATTGAAATTTTTAGTCCAATAATATCCAACATAACCACGGGATGCGCAAGTGTTCATATTTAAGTGTTAAATACATTAACTAATTAACAAATGTTATTTATTAATTATGTAATAATATGTGGCGCATTATGGGCCTTTGATTGAGTTTACCCAAGTGTGTGGTATGGTGGAACCCACTAGGGTTATACTTGATAACCATATAAAAAGGGTAAAATGGTAATTTTACATATTAATTATTTAATAGTTAAATAATTAAGATATTTTATTATTATATAATATTATATTATATGTTACAATATTAATATATATACTTGGTGACCAAGTATATATATATATAATAATAATATTATTATTATATTATGTATAAATGATATGTGTGTGAAATTAAAATCGAAGGGGTGACATGAGATGCAAAAAAAAAAAAAAATGGATGAATTGTTTTGTTGTTTTTGAAATAACATGGCCAGCCACTTTGTTGAAAAAAAATTGTAATGTTCATTTTGTTCAATTGGTTGGCTAAGTGATAGAAGAGATAAAAAGTGTGCTTGAGTTTTGATTTTAAATGTTAAAACAACAAAACAAAAGCTTAGCGACTATTCATTTTATTCTCCAAATTTTGGTCACCATGAAAGCATTTGATTTATTTTTATAATTGAAGTTGAATAAAGCAAAAATAAATTTATTGCTTAAAATAGTCGAAGTGTTAGATTATATAGATTAAGAGTTAATCTTGTAGTTTAAATGTTAACTAGTGCTGAAAAAATTAGGCTACTATCTAGTGACTCAAGCTTACCTCGTTGAGTTTTAAATTGCCAACGACTTGTGAGGTAAATTCTCAATTAATATTAATAATGTACTAAAGGCTTGTGAGGTAAAATGTACCAAAGGTTTGTGAGGTAAATTCTTAATCAATATTAATATGATTAATATTTTATTTTATTCATTATTGTAATGAAACAAAATTTATTGTGTTCATTATTTTAGGAAATTAGATTTTTAGCTTCTGCTGTGTATATGTTTGTGTATGGAATACATAAATTACATATATACGTAAATTTTATGTAATAAACATAAACCGCATGTATACACCCAACGCGGTTTGCAAACGCAAACACCCCAACATAAACAATGTCACTTACTATATCAATTGACATACAAACTTTATACCTTAACATATACATACAGTTAGTATGCACAACATTATATAAATTCAATTATAAGTTAATTCGTTTTAACTCCATTAATAATTGATCACTTGGAAAAGTAGAAAAGATTGTTCATTTAGTTTCTATATTATTATTATTATTATCCCTATTGGGTTATTAAGCAAATTGAGAGTTAAAAGACATTATTCTACTCAATTATTGATCTCGTGCTAACTTATTCAATCTTAAGGATTGTTTTTAAATAGCCACATTATCTATTTCTTAATAAATTATAGGATGTTAACATAAATACATTTAAAGTAAAGCTTAATTTCATTAATAGTTATAGATTTCAGACATGTGTAACAATGCTTGGCTGTTAGGGAATCTTTTGTGAGAGATAACAGAATTTATGTCAAATTGCGCCAAATGACTTCATTGCCCTTATAGACATTAAAAAGTGGTTATATGACCAATATATCCCTACAGAACTTACTAAAAAATCTATTTTTCTATAAAATAAATAACTTTTCAATATTTAGAATATTTATTATTTTTTAAATATTAAAATATATTTAATATATATAATAAAAAAATATATTTATCCAAAGAATAAAAAGAAAAAAGAAATAAAGCAAATTACGAATGTGAAAATCAAACCCGAGATTTCACTAAATCTTTCATATCAAATTCAACAACCCCAATTTTTCCACACAAAAAAATCAATAATGGCATCTTAAAAAAAAATTTAATAGTACCAAATTCAACAACACTAAATTTCCCACATATTTTAGAATAAGAAAATTATCCTTAAAAATTTGAAAAAGAGAGAAATATTATAGAAGAACTTTATTTTTTAAATTCAACATCTCAATAACTTTATCAACTAGCCTAAAATCATTGATGATTTTAATAGTTTTGAATGTGTTTTTAGGATTTCAATGTTTTTATTGACAAGTTTTTTAATAAGGCTCTTATGGGAAATGGCGAAGAACAATTGGGTTTTCAATTTTAAAAAGGTTTGATTTGAAGAAGACTAGCCCCCTTTCCCTTTAAGAATCTGCTTATCTTCTTTATTAAGAAACTTGATGTTAGAGGATGATTTTCGACCTAAAGAAAAAGCCTGGCCCTCAAATCGAGTTTGAAGTGTGAGAAAGGATTGGAAAAGTCTAAGTTCTTAGGCCTTCAGTTGCCGAGGGTCGAGATTATGGCTGTATTGGTGGTGGATGTCTAAAATGGTGCTGAAAAGTGGTTGCACTTTGAACCATAGTAGAACTGACTAAAGGCACTTGAGGAGACCTGCAGAACACAACATAATGGAGCATCGCCATCTAACACTCAAGTTAGGAAAAAATGTTCTGAAAGTGTTCTCTAGGGTTAACTTACCCCAGAGAAAGTGAAGAAAGTCTAGAGAGAAAGTGGAGATTTGGCTTACTAGATAAAGAATTTGAATTTCAAAAATATCAATTGTTATCTCCACTTTTGCATTCTGGAGACTTAACTTGAACTTGGAGGGTGCCAGTTAGAGAACTCCTGTCAAGAGAGACATGTGACAAGTTACTAATGACAAACAGTCCCTATCATAAAAGGCATTTTGGAAAATTTTACTTTGGAGGAACACAGTGGTCATTTAGCTTTCTTTGACATCTAGAGTACTATGTATAATGTGATTGGTCAGTTTTGAACCTGTCAGCCTTGAGTTGTTGAGGTCTGAGGGGCATTAAGGTGCACTAAAGGGTCTTCTGACTCTATCCCTTGTGCTCAACGGGATTAGTGTTGAATTGTTCAACTACCCCGGACAACCTCTACCTACAGTGTTAGTAGTGACCAGTGCTTTAAGTCTTATTGATGTTGTGCTCGACTATTGGCTTTTTAGGGATTTTTCCATCCATCTTATCCTTTAGGTCTAATAGCTAGTTGAGGTGGCATCTAGGTGTTCTTTTAGTAGGCCCTGTGCTGACGTTGTGTATCCTAGCCTAGTTTATATAACACTTGTTCATTGGGCCTTCAGAGATTTTCTTATTTAACTTTATCTCGAGATCAGATAGCTAGGGTAATCCTCTAGTAGGTCCTACTAATGACATGAAAGAATTTGAGTGGCGCTAACATGTGCACTAATAATAGGCCTATGTTGATGTGGCAGGCACTGAGTCTAGGCGACGTGTCTTCTGACACAATAATTGAGTATAGACACTTACATGGCTTGGGTCCTACTACACAAGCTCAATGGGTTGAGTTAAAGAGGCATAAGTGTTATAGTTCGGGCTTAATCCCACTGAGATAGCTCCATTTAGGCCAGGTAGTTAAAAAGCTTGGGCTCCTTAGTATTGGACTGAGCGTCACTACTTTCTACCCCCAACATCAGCCCCCTAGTCCCTAGTGTTGAGGTAAGGAGGTAGTAGGAACTAGATTTTGTAAGTGACACGTGGCATGTCCAACTAGCGGCTCTTCTTCACTCTTTTTCTCTTTTCTTTCTGAGTGTTCTATATTGTCTGGTGCAATCGTCTGAATCAAAGAGACTTCTTCTTATTTGAGGGCACTGACTGTGTTTCCCTTGCTTATACCTTGCATTTCCTTAGTGTGCTATTGAACTAAGGACCTCAAGCTTGTGCCGACTACTCAAGAACACTGATTTTATTGCTGAAACCTTTGCTACACTCACCGGAGATAAGCTTTAATATATTATGCGAACATATTCTTTGATTCTGATAGCATCCTGAGATTAGTAAAGTCATGTTATTCCAGTAGCTCGATTATTTTTTTTATTATGGATGATATTGTTTTAGTACTTGTAAAGACGACTCTTGTTCCTCTTTTGCAACTCGCCTTGAGTCAGTGAAGAAGCTGAAGGGTGACAACTAGGTGCAAGATATGATGAAGGACCTCCTGGCCCTTCTAACCTTCATGACTTTAGTATTCTTATTAGGGAAAGCTCAGCTGCCTTCCTTACATCATAGTTCATGGGTGTTAGGCCCTCTGGTACTAACAAGATAAAGGTTCTTAAACCCATATAAGATTTTGTTAGCTCCATGCACTTGGAAAATCTAGGTCCCTAAACTAAAGAGGAAGGTTGGGGACTTACTGTCTCTCATGCAGTATGCTCATAGGGCTTTGCTTACTGAGCTAGCTTCATCCACTTCCCATCAAGATTCGCTGAGCACCTTGTCTAAAGCATTAAGTCTATCTTATGAGGTAACTCTAGCTATTTCCTCTTACTGATTCACATATTCCATTTTTTTTCAATTGGATGTAATAATCCCATAAAAAATTATTTTAACACATAATCATTTTTGGCATAAAAAATGATTGTCACATACAGATCAATTTTTAGCATCCTCAAAGCACTATCTACTAAAGCAAACTGAGGGGATTTAGTAGTCGGGTATAATAAACTTCATTAAAAATTATTCGTTACATGCAAGTCAGTTTTGGTATCCTCAAAGGATCACTTACTGGTGTAAATTGAAGGAGTTCGTTATTGGATGTAATAATCCCTTTAAAAATGATTTTAACTCATAATCATTTTTAGCATCCTCATAGCACTATCCACAAGGTGCAAACTAAGGGTGGTAAAGAACATGGGGTTCAACCTCTTCACGTTAAAAAGAGATAAACTACATTCGTACAATTGGAGGCTTAGGTCCTACCTTATGGGTTGGGTGTAGTAACCCTTATAAAAAAAAAAACTCTGGGGTTGCATATTGAGCTTCCAGACTATTATAGAGATTTAACATTGAGCTCTACACAGCTCTAGAGATTTCATATTAAACTTCCACGCTGTTATAGAGAATTGACACTAAGCTCTACATAGCTCTGGAGATTCAGATTAGATCTCTCTTATGGACCTCATCAATGGAGTAAAGTCATGTGATAGCTTAAGGGACTTAATCACCATCTTGTCAAGTGCATCCTTATAGATCACTTCTATTGAGCTCCCAATGTATACCATTATACGAACAGCCTCACTGGTGTCTATTTTTAGTGTGATCATGAGAATATCATCATAGGGAAACACAAATCCTTGACAATCTTCCTCGGTGAACACAATTGAAATATTTGAGAGAACTGGTTCGGGAGGGGCTAGGTGATTAACATGTATCAGTATTCCCTCTACAATGTCTCATCTAGTCTCACGGGCATAGTTTTTCACTGCCCTCTTAGTAGTTCCTACCTTAGTAGGGCCTCCTGAGATTACACTAACCTTTGGGCCATTCTTCAGTGTGGGTCTCTTTGGAGCTCATTTTTTGCCCTCAGGTCTGCTTCTCTACTCAGAGCCTAACTTGTGTTGAGCATTTCTTAGAGCTCACCGAGGAACTCCTTCAATAGGACATTTCTAATCACGGCCTCAATATGCTCCCTCAATTTGAAGTAGTCAATAGTGCTTTAGCCGTACCCTTCATAGAAATTATAGCACTTTAATTTGCTTCTTTGATTTAGGCTATTTTTCATAGGTGAGGGCTTCTAGAGCCACCCCTTATTCCCAATGGCAAAGAAAATGTTTCCCGTGATATGTTCAGTGTGTTGTATGACTAACATTGAGAGACCTCCAAATTCTACTAGGGGCTCGGCTGACTGAGCTTAGGTGGCAAGGGAGGTAGCCTTAGAGGGACTACGTGCTCACTGGGGCGCAGCTTTCTTGGTAAGGACTGAGGCACTGGTACGATCTCAGCTTTCTCGAGTATTTCTTTAGGCTATAAACTATCTCTTCTCTTCTTTTGCTTCTTCACTAGTGACTTATCATTTATCTTGATCTGCTTTAGGGCTTTAGTATAGACCTCACCATAGGTTTTGGGTTCTGACACCTAGAAAGAAAACCATAGCTTCCCGAGCCTAATGTTCTTTTGCTAGTTAACGAGTGTCTCTGTGGCACTGAAAACACCCAAGTCAATGAGTTTCTTGTGAAATCTTTATACAAAGTCTTTGATAGGCTCGTACTTTCATTGTCTCACATACATCAATGTGGAAACATCTTGGGTCTATCACATGCATACTAGAACTAAAACACAAAAGATTTTGCTAACTTGTCAAAGCTATTTATCGACTCTGGTTCTAAGCTTTGAAACTAAGCTCGAGTTATTTTGTACAAAGTGTGTGGAAACAAGCAGCATATAGCATCATCTTCTACTCTTTAGATCAGCATATAGTCCTTGTAGAGTTTCAAGTAAGCTGTTGGGTCAGTCTTTCCTTTATAGTTGGCGATTTACAATATCCTAAACTTTAGGGGCAACCGTGCACTCTTGATCCCTTCCATAAAAGAAAATTTAGCCTCCACTACTAGGATAGGACTAGGGGAACATCCTTTGCTCAGTGAATGTCCTCTAGGTCTCGTTGGAGCTTGTTGACCATATTTAGATGATTGGTCATGGTGGTGTTAACGTATTTTAGGGTGTATACATGTGATTGTATACTTGTTGAAAAAACTAAATACATGTATCATTTACACGAATTTCACAGCGGAATTAAGCATGTAATCAACATATACACATGTAACTTAAATCATTAGCAACTTAAGATTATAGAAACATCATTTGAAGTGCACTATTGTTCAATTATAGTTTACAATAATCTGGTAGGATTATGTAGGTAGAATAACAGCAATTGAATTTTCAGCAACAAGGTTTTGTTTCTTAAAAGAAAAATAAAAAGAATTTATTTTTTATACTCTCTAGTTTTTCTCACAACTATTTATTCAAAGAAAACTCTTTAAAAACTAAATCTTTGCACGAATTTTTGCTTCACCTTTATTAATCAAAATGCATTCACACCATTTTTGATGCTATAACCACTTTACAAATGCTCCATCAAAATTAGGTTAAGTGACCAACAACCAAAAATAATTTTTTGTGGCCATTTTTAATGGTTTAATAAAATTGACCATTAATTCTACAAAATGGTGACATTTAATTTAATTTAATAGTTTCTCAAATTAGGCATGTCTTCTACTTAAAAATAAAACAACAAAAAAATAAAAATCATATTTTATTTATTTGAATAATATGTATTTAGTTATTCAAAAACTATTTGAATAATTAATATTTACCTTATTTGATTTTATTAATATGGTTAATGGGTGAATTCATGGAAGAAAATTGTGTCACTTGTTAACATCTAATTATTTAACAACTCTTGTCAGCTAATTAAGCAATGTACTTAATATTTAAGTCTAGACAAGTGCAAAACCTGAGGAATTCTAAAATATATTTTCAGTTTGTTAGAATATTTGGATGAAACTGCTCAATCCATAATGCTGCCATAGTGTACAATGAGTACACTTCATATTGTGAGACTCTCTAAGTCTACGCCTAAATTATCATATGAAACTCCTTCATACGTCCGTGAACAATGCCCCCCACACACGTTACGGATATTACAAAGTGGCGTGTTAGACCATACAAGTTGAAGTTATAACATATTTGTATAATTCCTTCATCATTTATATCCAGGTAAAGCAAAGATATAGATCAACATCGTCAAATCTCCATATGCCCGACTGAAAGCTTATCTGTAGAATTGTATTTCAATAAATAATATTCTCAAACACATTTGTGATATTATTTATCCCTAGGGTTAAACTCTTTTTTCGAAAATTATTGTTTATGACCATAAGACTTTCTAAAATACAATCTTAGAGCATTAGGATATATTACCCACCCAAATTAGCTGATAGATCCCATATCTATGCATACTGAACTCCATGAGCATCGGACCATACCCAACGACACCCAGTAGTCAGACCATGAAAGGTTTCTGACATGTGTAGAACCAAAGTATGATAGATCACTCACAAGCCCACCATGACACTTAGGTTAAAGGACTACGAATACTACTCAACTCGAAAGACCCTCTATTGACAACTTTATAGGATGTCTATTAGAGGTCTTTGTGAGTCTATTCAGTATTCAATCCTTACTAAATACCTGTATCTTTATACGAGCTTCCACTAAACTCATGGTCTGCTAAGACTAACCATCTGGACCATCTAGATATAGATATACACCGATCTATATATTTATTAAGATATTCATTGACAGACCAGTATCAGTGAAGATAGATCAGGAACATAATATTTGAGAGCATATTTGCATAATTACATTTACTAGTACTATTTATAACTTTTTGCAACTATATCATTACTAATATATTATCATGTCTTTATCCCATTTTAGACAAGGCTCTAACTCTTTAGATATCGCTGACTCTCATAACCTGATAACTCTTATCAGTGTCAACTCTTAGTATTTATAACTCTCAGCGTTTTTAATTCTTATCACTGATCTAAAATTATTTAGACTAGATCTGAACTCTTTCAGATCATAAAATATCTAAAATATTACAAGCATTTTACCATATATAAAATATAATTAGCCATTTAATGAAATGATAATACTAGTATAAATATTAAACAAATATTTATACATAAAAAGATGACATGTAAACACAAATCCTAATAACTTTCACTTGCTTTAGTGCCATTCACGATGGTATCGAATGCCCATTGACTCCATATGTTTTTCAAATACTTTTGGAGTTAAGACATTAGTAAGTGGGTTCGCTACATTATTTATAGAATCTACTCTATAAATTATTACATCTCCTCTAGCCAAGATTTCTCTAACGATATGGTATTTTCTTTCCACATGTTAGACTTTTAGTGTGCTCTTAGTTCTTTAGCTTGTGGAATGGCTCCATTGTTGTTGCAAAACAATGGTATAGGATCCACTGCACTTGGAACTATTCCAATTTTAGCGACAAAATTGCATATCTATACTGTTTCTGAGGCTACAATATATTATGCCTCTGTTGTGGAATCAACTATGGATAATTGTTTGTTGCTCTTCCAACTAACTACAGCACTATTAAGAATGAATACATATCCAGATGTAGACTTTTTATCATCTAGATCAGACTGAAAGTTTGAATTTATGTATCCTTTCATTTGTAAGTCACTTTCTCCATATATCAAAAACTTGTCCTTAATACTTTCAAGATATTTTAGGACATGTTTCATAGCTATCCAATGGCCTTCGCCTGGATCAGATTGATACTGGCTTATAATACTTACAGCCATAGTAATGTCAGGTCTCATACACATCATGATATACATAAAGCTTCCTACAGCTGATGCATATAGTATGTTAGAAATTCTAACATTTTCATCTTCACTTTGAGAACACATCTTCCTTGAAAGATAAATGACATATCTAAAAGGTATATTAACTGTGTTACAGTTACTGAAATTATACCTTTCTAAGATATTATCTATGTATGATGATTAAGAGAGTCTTATAAGTCTCCTATTTTTATTTCTATAAAGCTTTATACCTAGTATATAGGAAGCTTCTCCCAAATTCTTCATGGAGAAATTCTTACTAAGGTAGCTTTTAACTAACTGTAACATACCACTATTATTTTTGATAATGAGTATGTCATCCAAATAAAGAACCAAGAAGACTACTATAGTCCCACAGCTCTTTTTATACACACATGATTCTTTTTCATTTTTGATGAAACAGACTATTTGATTACTTCGTCAAAATGAAGATTCCAACTTCAGAAAGTCTGCTTAAGTCCATAAATAGACTTCTTCAGTTTGTATACTAAACCAGAAGTTTGGCTAGATGTAAAACCTTCGGGTTGTTCCATATAGATCTCTTCTTTAAGATATTTATTTAAGAATGCCGTTTTTACATCCATTTGCTAAATTTCATAATATACAGCAATTACCAGTAAAATTCGAATTGACTTAAGCATTACTACTAGTGAGAAAGTTTTCTCATAATCAATCATAGATCACTGAGTATAACTTTTTGCCACCAGACGGGTCTTGAAAGTCTCTACTTTTTCATTAAGCCGACGCTTCTACTTGTAAATCCATTTGCAATTAATAAGAACAATTCTTTCAGGAAGCTTAACCAAGTTTCAGACGTGATTTTGATGCATTGAGTCAATCTTAGATTTTATGACCTCTTGTCATTTTTCTGAATTGATGTCCAACATCACCTCTCTATAAGTCAAAGAATTTTTTTCTTCAATTAAGAAAACACCAAGAGCACATTCAGGTATTGAACCATACCTTTCTAGTGGCTTTGATATCCTTTCTAACCTGTGTAGAAGGTGTATTAAAGATATTTTGCTTGATTGAGTCTAAAGTTCCATCGATAATTTATTTTTATCCTAATTGAGTTCATCTAATTCAATCTTTCTACAATCTCCACGTTTTATGAGAAACTGTTTCTCTAAAAAAGTAGCATTTTGAGCAACGAACATATTTTGTTCCTTAAGATCATAGAACTAGTACCCTATTAAATTCTTAAGATACCCAATGAACTGATACTTATATCCTTTAGGTGCAAGTTTATCCTGTTGCGTAACTTTTATGTAAGTAGGACAGCCCCAAATATTAACATATTTAAAACTCGATTTTCTTCTATTTCATGTCTCATAAGGAGTAGAAGAAATAGCTTTCAATGGAACTCTGTTCAATATATGAGTAGTAGTTTCTAAAGCACAACCCTATAAATATTCAGGGAGATCAGTAAAGCTCATTATCGATAGGACCATATCCAATAAAGTTTGATTCCTCTTCTCTGAAACACCATTGTGTTGTGGAGTACCTAGAGGACTATACTGAACGAGAATCCTATTCTCCTTTAAATAATCTAAAAATTTACTGCTCATGTATTAATCGCTTCGATCTGATCAAAGGAATGTAATATACATTATGGTTTGTTTCTCTAATTCGATTCGAAACTCTTTGAACTTTTCAAAAGTTTCTGACTTGTGTTTTATAAAAAACACGTATCCAAATCGTGATAGATCATCAATAAGGATAACAAAGTATTGAAAGCCACCTATTGTAGTGTGATTCATTGGTCTACATACATCACTATGTACAAGTTCTAATAAATCAGTGGCGTGATGTCCAACACCAATAAATGGAGCTCTGGTCATTTTTCCTTGAATACAATATTCATAAACTGAATAAGGCTCTATGGTCAGATCAGGTATCTGACCATCCTTAACTAGACAGGTTAGGCATCTCACACTTATATGACATGATCTCATATGTCACAATTTCGTATCATTTAAAGTTTCGAGTTATTATCAGCATTCACATGTACATTCATGACATTTCCTATTATATCTAATATATAATGGCCATTAATCAACTGACATTCAATTAATAAAATATTATCTAAATCATACAAACATAACGAACGGTTCCGTACATACATATAATATCTCTCACTGTCCAATATAAGAATGGAAATAATTTTTTGGATAATGTTTGACACATAATAACAATTAATTCAATACAATAATTTTATTACATGGAAGAAGTAAATTAAAACGTTCAATAGCTTTGACCTGTAGAAAATCTTTATTTCTAACATGAAGTTGTACTTCTCAAGGCTATAATAGTTTAACTTCCTTCAAACCCTGCAACACATTGCAGTATCTAAAACCCAACCAATATTAGCATCAAATGCTAAAGAAATGTCAATGATAGGCAAGTGCATACCTGATGAGGTCTTTTTAATCGTGGCAAGGTATTTTGGGCAGTTCCACTTCCAATGCCCATCCTCACTGTAATAGAAATATTTTTCTTTTGCTTTATTCTTATATTGAGGCTTGGATATGTGTTGCTTTTGAGGACCCATTTTGGGTGCATACTTTGCTTTCTTTTTATTATTCCCTTTGAACTTCCTAGAATTCTTTGGGACAGAAGATGAAGCACCCTAAATATAGAAAGCCGTGCCCCTTTTGTTAATGTCCTCTTGAGATATTTTCAGCATATTATGCAGATTAACATAAGTAGGGGTCAATCCTTGCATATTGAAGTTCATGATGAACTGTGCAAATGACCCTAAAAATGATTGAAGAATTAAATGTTCCCTAATGTATTGCTCAGTGAGATATTTATGGTTTATAACCTCTCAATATGAGATATAATCTTGAGGACATGGGGATTCACTGGACTGCCCTCAGGAAGTCTAGCTTAAAAAAGAGATTTGACAATCCTGTATATTTTAACTTGAGGCTGGTCACCAAATAACTCTTTCAAGTGGAGCATTATACTCTCAACACTGTCCATATGGACATGCTCTCTTTAGAGCTTTATAGACATTGAGTTGAGAATGTATGATTTAACTTACCAAATAACATTTTCAGGTAGAGCATTATACTCTCAACACTGTCCATGTGGACATGCTCTCTTTAGAGCTCCGTAGACATTGAGTAAAGGATGTATGATTATGTATGCTTTCAAATCGTCATCCAACCATTTTCAATATGTTTCATTTTCTTCCAGAGAAGCAATCAGAAATGGCTCGGGGCAGGCATTGATCAATTACATATCTAAGCTTCTCAAAATCCAGAACTATTCTGAGATTCATAAGCCAGTAAGCATAATTTTCTGCACCTTTGAGTTAGTGCGCATCAAGGATACGAACTAGTGGGTTGCTTGAAGTCATTTGATCTTGACAAGACAAAAAAAAATGATGTTAGCAGAATATTTCACTCGCTAATAAATAACCTTTTAGATTATAGGTCTAATAGTTAAACATTTTTTAATCTAAAAAGCCTTCCTACTATTTTACATAATCCATTTAATCTCTCAAATAGGAAAAGATAGTTTTAGATTCTTTAAACTATACAATGAAAAGTAGATTCTATTGGTATTTTACTCTAACCTTACACTGTAGTAATATTGGCCTTTGTAAACCCCAAAGGTAGACAACTCTTATCAATTGTATCTCATGCAACTCTTATCACTGATCTTAAATACACTTTATCCTTACGTTATAGAAATATGGGATAAGTATATTCTAGATTAACTTGTCAATGATCAAATATATGCTACCAGTATAACCTTCACACTATAGTAATATTAGGTAATACGTTCGCATATATTTGCATTATATCATGTTTAATAGGCGTAGCCTAAATCACCTCAACCAATCCCTTACGCTGTAGTAATATTAGAAAAGATCAAAGTGAACCGTCTAATACTGTGTTGACAAGACGAATTATGATATAATATTATCTCATAATACAATATTATTTAATTTGTTTAGAGAGATTTTTTTATTTTTTATTTTTTAAATTATTATAATTATTTTTACCAGTAATAATTATAATAAATTTTTGCATCTCATATGAATCTAATTTATAATTAGAATATTTGTTTATGCAAACACAAGTAACCTTTACCAATAAGACTTCCATTGTGATTAATAAGTATAAATAAATATATATTACATTCAATACAATGATATAACAATTATAATTGTATTAAATGAACCTCATATGCAAAAATTTCAAATTAGAATGTATTATTCAGAATGATCAACGTTAAAAGTTGAACGTTATAGCATTATAAAATATATTGTTCCAAAAAATAATTTTTTACTCTTTTTTTTGTCTTTAACCTTAAGCGGCCTGAGTTTCTGACTTATGAACACCCTAGCGTTCAATCATATGAACACCTTTGCGTTCATCATTAAGAATGCCCCAGCGTTCTGCTCTTCCAATGTCCTTATGTTAAGAACTTTAACACCCCAGTGTTCACCAACTATTCGCGGCTTTTATGTTTACATATGAACACCCCAGCATTTAGTTCCTAGCGCTATGATGTTTTTTGATAGAAACTATTTTTTATACTTTAAACGCTTCATAATGCAATTTTTACTATTTTTAGCCATTCTAAACACTTCATATAATACTCCAACAACACAGAAACAAATAAACATGCTTTGATTCCACTTGTTAACGTGTTTTAGGGTGTATGTATGTGATTATGTACATGTTAAAAAAACTAAATACATGTAACTTAAATACACGAATTTTGCAACAAAATTAAGTATATAATCAATATATACATATGTAACTTAAATCATTAACAACTTAAGATTATAGAAACATACCCTTGAAGACCTTCAGTGAAGATTTGAATTCTGAATTTTTTCAGACTCCAACTTTGAGCTCACCTTGAAATGTATTATTGTTCAATTCTAGTTCACAACAATCCGGTGGAATTGTGAAGCTAAAATAGTAACAATTGAATTTCCAGGAATAAGATTTTGTTTCTTGAAAGAAAAATAAGAAGAATTTATTTTTCTCTCTCTAGTTTTTCTCACAACTTTTTGTTCAAAGAAAACTCTCTTCAATGTCATCTCTCCTTGCACGAATTTTTGCTTCACCCTTGTTAATTAAAATGAATTGACATTATTTTTGGTGCTCTAACCATTTCACAAGTGCTTCACCGAAATTAGGTTAAGTGGCCAATAACTAAAAATAATTTTTGATGACCATTTTTAATGGTCTAATAAAATTTACTATTAATTCTATAAAATGGTGCTCCACTTAATTTAATTTATGTTTATCAAATTAGGTATGTCTTCCACTTAGGAATAAAATAACAAATATATAAAAATCATATTTTATTTATTTAATAGTTCAAAAACTATTTGAATAATTAATATTTACCTTATTTGATTTTACTAACATGGTTAATGGGTGAATTTATGGTAAACCAATTCATGAAATAAAATTGTGCCACTTGTTAACATCTAATTAGTTAAGAACTTTTGTCAACTAATTAAGTGATGTACTTAACATTTAAGTTTAGACAAGTGCATGACCTGAGAAATCCTGAAATATATTTTCAATTTGCTAGAATTTTTAGGATGGAACTGCTCAATCCATAATGTTGCCCCAGTGCACAATGAGTACTTCATATTGTGAGACTTCTAGGTCCACGCCTGAATTGTCAATGGAACTCCACCATACGTCCGTGAATGATGCCTCACACACATGTTACAGATATTACAAAGCGGCGCGTTAGACTATACAAGTTGAGATTATAACATATTCGTATAATCCCTCAATTTATATCCTAGTAGAGCGGAGATATAGATCAACACTATCAAATCTCCATATGCCGGACCGAAAGCTTATCTCTATAACTCTATTTCAATAAATAATATTCTCAAACACATTTATGATATTATTTATCCCTAGGGTTAAACTCTTTTATCGAGAATTACTGCTTATGGCCACAAGACTTTCTGAAATACAATCTTAGAGCATTAGGATATATTACTCACCCAAATGAACTGATGGATCCTATATCTATGTACACCAGACTTCATGAGCATTAGACCATACCCAGCAACACCCAATAGTCTAACCATGAAAGGTTTTTAATATGTATGGAATCAAAGTATGGTGGATTATTCACAAGCCCACCATAACACTCAGATCAAAGGACCACGAATACTACTTAACTCGAAAAATGCTCCATTAACGGCTTTATAAGATGTCTATTAGAGGTCTTTGTGAGTCTGTTCAGTATTCAGTCCTTACTGAATATCTGTATCTCTATATGAGCTTTCACTTAACTCATGATTTGCTAAGACTAACTATCTGGACCATCCAAATATAGACATACACCGATCTATATATTTATTAAGGTATTCACTGACAGACCAACATCAGTGAAGATAGATAAGAAACATAGTATTTGAGAACATATTTGCATAATGATATTTTCTAGCACTATTTACAATTACGTTATTACTAATATATTCTCAAGTCTTTATTATATTTCAGATAAGGCTTTAAGTCTTTAGATATTGTTGACTCTCATAACCTAATAACTCTTATCAGTGTCAACTCTTAGTATTTATAACTCTTAGCGTTGCTAATCTTAGCACTGATCTAAACTCATTTAGACCAGATTTGAACTGTTTCAGATCATATAATGTCTGAAATGTTATAAGCATACCAAATATAAAATATAATTAGCGATTTAATGAAATGATAATACTAGTATAAATATTAAACAAATATTCATACATAAAGGGATGGCACGTAAACACAAATTCTAACAACTCTCACTTGCTTTAGTACCATTCATGTTGGTATTGAATGCCCATTAACTCCACATGTCTTTCAAATACTTTTGGAATTATAACTTTAGTAAGTAGGTCTGCTAAATTATTTATTACATCTCCTCTACAAAATTACATCTCCTCTAGCCAAGATTTCTCTAATGATATGGTATTTCCTTGCAAGCCTAGTGCTTAGCATTAAGAGAGTCTCAAAGATCACTCACAGGAGGTTACTTTGGTCCTCTCTCCCTTACATTCCTGGATCTGCTTTTGGTAGTTAAATGAATCTCTCTGTGAAGCGTTCTGTGGGTTTGGGACATCAATTTCTCTTATTGGCTTGTCTACTCTGCCTAGGTTCTTTAGAATAGTGGCTCCTAGATCGTTCAAGCTGAGAGCGAGTAGGTGTAGCTTGAGTTAGACCACAGATTTCTCTTTCTCTCCATCCTTCTTCGACCTCTAGTGACACTAGTTATTGTACAACATAGTTCTTCAGTAAATTCTTCAAACTACTTCTGGGTAACTAGAGTGTCTCTATCAGGTACCTCAAGAGGTGACCTTGAGGTGTTTCTTTGGGCTTGCTTAAGAAACCTTTGTATGAGCTCTTTCAAATCTTCAACCACTCTCTAAATTGGTGGGTTTCTGGGCATGGCCCCGATATCTCTTAACGTTTCAGACATGGTGAAAGTTTGTATACACTTTTTGCCAGTCGGGCTTGGTGTAACATCTAAAAGCAAGACTTTGCTTGGCTTCTCACAGATGGCGCCAAAATATTAAGGGATGATTTTTGGCCTAAGAGAAAGGCCCGACCCCTAACTCGAATTTGAAGTGTGAGAAGATGAGGAAGTTCGAGTTCTTGGGCCTCCAGTTATCAAGGGTCGAGATTATGGCTGCACTGGTAATGGATATTTAAAATAATATTGAGAATCGGCTGAACTCTGAATTGTGGTAGAATTGATTGAGGGCACCTGAGGAGACTTGAGGAATATAACACAACGAAAGTAGGGGTAAACACCGGTTGGGTGGTCAGTGATGGCCCTTTGACGCTCACGTCAGGCAAAAATGCTCTGGAAAGTGTTTTCTAGGGTTAACTTGCCCTAAAGAAAGTAAAAAAGGTCTAGAAAGAAGGTGGAGAATTTAGCTTACTAGAGAAAGAATTTAAATTTTGAATTTGAAAATACCAATTGTCCTTTTCACTTTTACATTCTGGAGACTTAACTTAAGCTCAAAGGGCACTAGGTAGAGAACTCCCCTCAAGGGCGACATGTGACAAACTACTAATAGCGAACAATCCCTATCATTAAGGGCTGTTTAGAGAATTTCACTTGGAGGAACATAGTGGTCATTTAGCTTTCCCTGACATCTAAAGTACTGTGTATAATGTGATTGGTCACTTTTGAGCCTATCAGTCTTGAGTTAGTAAGGTCTAAGAAACACTAAGAGTCACTGAGGTGTCTTCTGACTTTGTTCCCATGTGCTCAGTGGGAATAATACTGAACTGCTAAACTACCCCAAACAACCCTGTTTACAGTGTCAGCAATGACCAGTGCTCTGAGTCTTACTGACGTGGTGCTCAGCTATTAACTTTTTAGGGATTTTCTTATTTAATCTTATCCTTCAGGTCTAAAAGCTAACTGAGGTGGCATCTAGGTGCTCTCTTAGTAGGCTTTGTGCTGACGTGGCACATCCTGGCCTAAGTTGATATGGCACTTATTCATTAGGCCTTCGGAGATTCTCCTATCTAACTTTATCTCTAAGTCAGATAGTTAGGGTACTCCTCTAGTAGGTCCCGTTAATGACATGGCAAGATCTAAGTGGCGCTGACATGTGCACTACTAGTAGCCCCATATTGACATGACAGGCACCTAAGTTTGGGTGACGTGTCCTCTGTCCAAGGCCATTTGTTGCCTACAGTTGCATGTGTTTATCAACAAAATCTTGCATGATTTTTCCTAGTTAACAAACTTAATTTCAAGGATTCACCACCATACACAACTTTTTCCACCTTTTTCACAATTTTGTTAAAAGATCCACCATCATTAACTTTCAACTTCAACAACTTTCTCTCTTCCACTTTTTCTTTTTTTAAAAAAAAAAATTGAATGAAAGTTAATGAACGGAAAATTAGGGTTGATCTGCGACAAACGATAATTGGTGCGATTGTGGTTAGCAGGCAGTGGCTGCTAAGGTTCAGTAGCAGCAAGTAAAGATATCTCCTAGTCTTTTATGGGGTAATTTGTTATATTTTTTAAATTTGTTATATTTTGTAATTTTTTTTATTTTTGAACACCAAAGATTTTGTAATTTGAAAAACAAAAAAGAAAAAAAATAAAACCAAGAAGTGGGTGGGTGGTTGGACAAATGGTTGTTTGAATATGGGTTCATATTTGTATGGACTCAAAATCAGCATTGTTTGGATATAGGATATCTGGTGTTTGGTCAACTACAATGCTAAGTATTTATTTTGATTTGACATGTGTTGAAAAAATTCAAACACATATTTGAAAAAACATCACTACTCTTTTCCTTATTATCTCTTACATAAATATTTTTTACGGTTGGACATTGTTTTTCATTTTTTAAATTTGTGGGTATTATTAAAATTAAGACTTACCATGAGAGTATTTAATATAATATCCCTAAATTATAAGACAATTTATCAAGTTGTGACAAATGAACAATATTCTATATTCTAAAAGAAAAAGCTAGATAGATAAAGGGGCATTTTTTTAGAAATAGACAATTTTTTGACTTTTTTTTAGCCTTACATGTAAAGTTAATCCTTTGTAACCAAAAAAATTCAAAATTGGACAATTATACTCCTGAATCTATTTTCTCTCTCTCCACTTAAAAACCTAAAGAAAAAAAACACACTTTCTCTCTCAAAATTGGATGCATTCTCTCTTTACAAGATATTCTCAAATCGATATTGTGTAGATCAACCATTTTGAAAATGACATTATGTAGAATGGACTTTGCTCATCTTATTACTCACTTCAAATTCAAAAAGGCTGATTCCTGATATTTTTTTAAACTTTAGATAAAATTATTAGTTAGTGTTAAAAATGGGTGAAAATGAGTAGATGTGAGTGAATTAGGTAAAATATGGATAGATTGTTTGAAAAATATGTTGAAAATATAAAGAAATGGTGAAAATTCAACCAAAAATAGCCTTTAAACTATAAAAATCGAATACAGATGATGGCCGATGTGTATTATAATGACTACATATATTTTTCGACCGTTCCTCACCTTGTGATGGAATTTACTTCTTCCATCGCAGGAGCTCTAAATAGGCACCTGTGCACTGGTTCTTTTGAGCATGAGCCCATGACCACACAAATTAATTTGTGTGGTCTTTCCCTTGCGTGGAAATAGTCATGTGAATTAATTTACATGGCCATTCATGCACGAGAAAGGTCATGTGAATCTTTTTAGATCAATCTAGATTTTTTATATCAAACTCTAATTTTTAAGAACTCTAAACGTTTTCACATTACACTAGGGCTATATTTCGATGCTAATACATTTATAAAATTAGCACAATTTCCGAAAAAAAAATCATAGATATTTCAATTTATATATACGATAATTAGACATTATAAGTTAATAAAAAAGGACTTACCTTTTTTGACAATTTAAAATTGAAATGTAGTTATTTTAAATATTGGAATGTATTTTTGTGGATAAATTTATATGAACTTGAGTCGATTTTATATTTTTTTTAATTATTTTATTTATCATTATATTTTATCAACAAAACAATTGTGTTCATATTATATTGATTTGGCTAATAAAGATTAGTCTACTAATTTGTGGCTAAAAATATTAGTTAAAATAATAGATCATTTCTGAAAAAATTTCAAATTTGATTATATAATATTAAATGATAATTGTCTGAAATTCTCAAAATCATGTAAATTGAGAGAAAGATTAGTAAATTCAATCATAAAGTGTACCTTTTTCTTGTGAACTAATAATGTCAACTGTGACTTAATTAGATTTGAAGGGCTATGTCGGTCATCTATATATGATTTCTCGTTTTCTTTCCTTTTTTGGTTTTTTAAAAAACACAACAAAACAAAAACCTGCTCATAAGGCTAATGGAGCATCTCTTTTTATTTTTATATGAAAGAATTGACAATTCTTTTTCTACTATTTAATATGTATTTTTAAATAGAGAGGAAGCAAAAAAGGACTGATGGCTTCAAAAATGATATCTAAGGCTCAATATTAGATTTAAAATGTGAGGCTTTGATAACCTACCAAAAGATTCAATTGAAAAAAGTGGCCTAATGAATTAATAAGGTTTTATTTCACAACTTTCTTTACAATTAAGGGTGAGTATGAGCTGCTTCGTTCGATTTTGGTTGAAATCGAATCGGTTACAATTTTTAATTTTTCCTTGTGGAAGATTCGAAAAAAGCCAAAATCTATATCAAAAATCAAATTGGATTGAATAGGCTTCTTTAATTTAATCAGTTTCAGTTTGTACGGTTTTAAGCCAATTGGGCCTATCTAATTTTGTGGGCTTATTATTTCTTTTTTAGATGCTGGGCAATTTTGGGCTTAAAATTAAGTGGGCTTTCTCACTTATTTTTTTTTTCCGATTTGCCACTTGTGTTCTTTCCTCATGAACTGATAAATGCAATTCTCATGTTTAAAGGGTATTTGTCAAAATCTTGGCCTTGCTGCTTTCTTCTGCAAAATTTCTTGCTGACCGCCCTTCTTGCTCCCATAATTCATCAGGGTGGTGGAAAAGGGTATGACATCTTAATATCCCATCTAAGGTAAAAATATTCTTTGGATAGCTTTAAAAGATGCATTACCAACAATTTTAAACCTGGGGCGAAGAAAAATTGTAAATAAACTTGATTGTAATGTTTGGTATTCCTTGTGTACGGAAAAACTTAAGTGATGAAGAACTAAAAGTTTTTGTAACTATTTCTTGGTCAATATGGCATGCTAGAAATTAATTTCTTTTTCAATCAGTCCTTTATAGTCCTAAAATTATTGTTCAAAGAGCTACATGTGTGTTGGATGTTTTAAAAGTATTAAAACCTCAGGTTTGCATTCCATTAAATGTTCAAATAATGTACATATGTTATGTTGGTATGGTAAATAAATTTTTTTTGGTTTAATAAAATAAATATAGCGGAAGTTAGATCGTTTTGTTCATAATTACATGTATAGAAATAGAAAATTACCTCAATTTCTTATTATGACAGATTTTGAATTGACTGGTTGTAATCTTCTCTACTATCCTCAATCTTTAAACTCAACGCGTGTGGGCGCGTGAATCTTTCATAACCTCTAAAATCACTAATACCAAAATCTGAGAGAATTGTATTAATTAAATTCTTTTCTCACGTAAGAATACATAAATTTTTTTTTCCTCTGTATTGGTTGTAGTTACATTTCTTATTACATGGTTGTAGTTACATTTCTTATTACATACCTTCCATATATATAGGGATCTCTCTTGAGTATTTAGAATTTGATTAGGATTAGGAAACTAGAGTTTGATTAGAATTTGAGCTAGTAGAGAGACTACAAGATCCATGGGCTTCCTAGCTCCAACTTAAAAGGCCTAGTTCTTATTATCTCATAATACACCAATTCTTCTAAGTTAACCCTATGCTATTCTACTAAAAGCCAAGGGCTGCACTCTAGTAACCCATATTATAAAATAAAAGTCTATTTAATTAAAACTCCATTTAATTAAATTGGGCTTGGTCTTTAGACTAACAATAACTACTTAATTGACCTCTAATTGTTGTCCATAATTAAAGCTAGGCCCAAAAAAAAAATGTCTTGCCTCTTTAATTATTTATTTGCCCCTAAGTCATTGAATGCTCTAATAATCATTTTAATATATTTATATTTGTAAATAAATTTATAAATAAATATTATTATTCAATAAATAATTTATTGAATAAATTGTGGTCATAGATTCTAATGATCAAGTACTGCAAACATCTTAAGTGGACATTAATTATTAGATTCCATCTTGCAAATAAATGTTCCTACGACTCATGAAATTATATCTCTATGCTATCGAGGTTTTGACCGTTTATATGGATCTCACTCCGTGATAGCTCAAAAGATACAATACATGAATGTAAGTTCATTACCTGCTCAGGATTAAGATCAATCAAGCTTATTAAAGTTTTTGTGAATTAAGATCTACGACATTTAGTTAACTAGATCAAAATTCACAGTAGTCCTGTTCAATGTATCATATATTTTAATTTCTCTACTCGAAGTCTCTACTTCGATGATCAAGGTAAATCATCCATTATAAGAAGTAGAAAAACTACAACCTTACATAATGAAAATCATCCACTATAAAAAGCAGGAAAAACTACAACCTTACATAATGAAATGCCCTTTTCATTAATGGTTGTAAACATGATTTAATTTATAAAGAACTTGTGATCTATACCTTCTGTATTAGCATCATATGCCTAATACATAGATTACATACTTTATAAATATGAGATTATCAATGTATGCTCAATTATATGTATGAATAAACTTTATTAATCTAATAAAATGTTATTACACATGTTTTAAGGGCATAAAATAACATAAAATGTCTAATAGGTTACCTCAAATTTTACAACTCTAAAAACAATTATGCAGTATATGTCCAATAATAGTATATTGGCTATTGCAAAGCGGTGCTCCAAATTGATGTCTACACCGGCTTCTTTTGACAAAGAAAATGCCCAGCTTTCCAGCTTTAGTACTTTGATAAAAGAAGTCCAAAGTACTGTAAGAAAAATAATGTCAAATCTACATTCTACACTCGACCGACTGTATGAAAAAAAAAACATATTGATGAAACATTGTAAAGTCTAAAATCTATACTTTAAGAAAAAATATGGTATACCTTTTAATTGATTAAAATTAAAATTTATTGAGTTTACAATAAATCAAAAAATAAAAGATAAATTTAAAATAAAAATAAATCTAATAGGATTTAGAAGTCAAATACAACCGGGTAACAAACTTATTTAGAAAGAAAAATAAAACAATTTAAACTAAACAACTAAATTACAATCTTATCTAAAAAGGAAAAAAAATCAATTTAAACTAAATACTAAATTGGAATCTTGATTTTCGTTAGCACATCCCGCAAGATGGAGCTCCGAGAGAAGAATCCAGCCTTACTCTTCAAGAGTAGAAATTAAGTGTGTGGAAGAGGTTTTGTGATGATTTGAGATTGCTCTTGACTTTTTATTTTTCATTCAAAGGTTGAGTTGTGTTTGAATTAGATATGAGATTTTCAGATTGCTGATGTGATAAAGCATTTGATAAACTTGAACCATTAATTTTATTGTCTACATTTAGTTTATGTGGTTCGATCAATAGAAAGGAAGTTGTGGAGCTGGTTGTGTTGAAGATTTTCAAGCCAAACATCTTGCAAAATTGGAGAATGGGTCTAAAACTCTTTATAGGGGTGGGAGACAGTGCAACACCGCAGTGGAGAGAAGTTAGCACTATAGAGGCTGGAGCGGGTAGTGATGCAACATAGCGGTATAGAGGAGTTGGTGCTGCAACGGTAGGGGTAAAGGAAGCAAGACTCATTTTTCATTCAAAGTGTAAGACCCAATAGAAAAATTAGAGATGGTGAAGAAAGCTTAAGCTAACTTAAGTTGTTGAGCTTAAAGGAGTTTGAAGAAAGAAGAATCAAGAGTAACTAAAAGAAGAAGAAGAAAGAGGAAGGAAGGAAAGAAGGATGTAGGAAAGAAGGATGTAGGAAAGAGAAGGAAATTAAGAAGCCTATAATTGAGTGTAATTGGCATTATAGGTAGGGACCTTAAAGAGTGTTGCAGCAAAGAAGTTCATCAAGAAGTAAGGATACCAAATTATGGTTGGCTAGAGTTTTTGATATGAATGAAAGAAAGAGAAAAAAACAAATACTAAAACAACCTGTTATTGTTATGTATTCAAAAAAAAAGTAAAAGATCCTTTTCTAGAATGGAAGAAGTGAACGAGGTAATGATCATAAAGAAATAGAAAAAGAAAATATGGTATGGCCAAAAGGAGAAAAAGAAATTTGCTAAAACTTGTAACAGATGAAAGAGAGAAAGAGAAAAAAAAAACTTGAATGATAAATGAGAATAAACAGAAAAATGTAGGAGGAGTCAAAGAGGAAACGTGAAGGAAAGATAGTGAAAAAGATAGAGGGAGGAAGTTTAAATGAGAAAAAATAATAATTAATTAATGAAGAGATGTCTACTTGTTGACAAGTTTGATGGATAAAAAAAAGGGAGGCACGAATGAAGAAGATTTATAGCAAAGTTGGGGGAAAATAAGTCTCTTCGCTTTGTCCAGATGAGGTGAGGAATTTTTTTTTTACATCTATGCTTTCACTGCTTAAAGTTTTAGTCATAAAGACATTTTCTAGAAAGGAAGAGAAAGGAATTCTGTGAAAGCATGGTGACTTGAAACAAGAGAAGTCTACCAAGTAAACTACAACGAAGTAGGGTTTGAAAACCAAAATAACAAGAAAGCAAGAGAGTAAGAAGAAAAAAAAAGAATTTCCTAGTTGCTGCTACAGTAGCCTTTACTTGGCCGCTGCGCAATAGCCCTTATTGGCAGATGCGGTGGTCGCAGTTGTTATGTAAAAAATCTAACTCAAAAGTGACTCTAATGCCATGAAGAATTTTAGAGAGAAGAAAAAATACAACATACCTTATCACTAATCAAAATTTAAATTTATAAATTTTACAACAGCCTTTACTTGGTGGAAACAGTTGCGGTTGTGGTATAAAAAATTTAACTCAAAAGTAATTCTGATACCATGAAAAATTTTAGAGAAAAGAGAAAACACGACAAACCTTTTCATTGATAAAAACTTGAATTTAAAGAATTTATAATAAACCAAAAAGAAAAAGATAAATATAATAAAACTTAGAAGTTAAATATAAACAAGAAACAAACTTATCTAAAAAAAAAACAAAATAATTTAAACTAAATAACTAAATTAGAATCTTATCTTAGATAAGATTCTAATTTAAAGATCAGATAAATCAATTTAACTAAATATCTAAATTGTTATCTTGATTTTCATTATCAAAAACACTAGTAAAAACAGTTGATTTTTTTAACTTCAAGTTTTATTTATTTATTTTATGTAATTTAATTATATAAATTCAAAATCAAAAGTAATATTTAATATTTTCAAATTTTATATCATTATAGGTAAAAATTTGTGCCATCTTTTTGAATAATAAATTTAAGGAAACCCATATAAAAAAAAAAATCCACCGCAAATTTAAATAGATTTAGATATGTGTTTAGCTTCTTACAAAGAGGAAGACCAAATAATACAAATAGAAAAGAAAAGAAAAAAATAAAGAATGAATTTCATATCCCCTCCCTCTTAAAAAAACAAAATGTGTTTTGATAATTTAATTTATAAGGGATTCAAACTTGAAATCTCTGCTTTAAAAAAAAAAAGAAGAATAATACACTATCCTTTATCAGTATATCACTCAAGCAAATACAGAACCTATTATTCTAAGAAATACAGAACCTATTAATTAATACCTTCACCGGTATTAGCTTTGAGATATCTCACGAGATTTTACCTTTAATTAGGACTGATTTTGTGGGAATAAATTGCACGTGTAACCAACACAACAAATAACAGTCCCTTTCTGGATGGTAAAAATTTGATGCTTTTTATGTCCGACATTACTATTTCTAACATTTCAATTTAAGAAAAGTTTTATAATAAATTCAATTGATTTAAAATTTATTTGACTTTTTTAATAAATTAATTGTGAAATACTTTTTATTTCTTTTCTAGAATACCCATTATCTATGCAACAACAATTCAAAGGCGTATATTAGACGGAAACTAAGTTCTCACTTACGACTCATAACAAATTACACCGAATAAGAAGTGTAGAATAATTAGTTCATTAGAACTGCCATTGTATAACTATTCATTAATGGGTATCGCTTCCCATATTAGGTAAAAGTAAAACCTATGATTGTTGAAGTAGAAATAATAGTACTAGAAATAATATTGTTTCCATAAAGTAGAGATTCAAAAACTGGTTCACAAATATTGTTTTGAATTCATTTAATTTGAATTGATATTTTTTTCATATAATTATAATTATTGTGAGGAAATGTCCACAATAATAAGTCTTAGACAATTTCTTTGTGAAAATGCATAATAGCCAAAAATGGACTCCACCTAAAATTAGGTCAAATTTAAATTGTTTAAGTTGACTCTGTAATAATAAGATTAGTTAAGCCCTATTTGACTACTCCCGAAGCAATCATTCATGGGCATTTTTAATAGGTATATAAAGGTATCACCGATATCTAATAACTCTGAAATACCAATTTTCCTTTCCTAGATATTTATGGAATAGAAATTGAAAACTAATATAATTTTTTTTTTGTTCTAGTAAGATTTGATGGCATTTTCACTTATTTTTGTTTCTAAAGATAGTGTAGTTTTGAGAAAAAAAATAGATGAATACAACAAAGAATAATCTAAAATGAATAATAATAATAAAAAGATTTGAAGGGTTTGTTTTAAACAATAGATGTCTTTCACATCCAATTTTTATAATATAGAATATAATAGGTTAATAAAAATAAAATTAGGCTAAAAAAAAGAATTTTAAATGTCATTTGAATTTAATCTTTCAGGATAAATATTACATTTCTTTCCTCCCTTAAAATAAATTAAATTGAAATAATTGAAGTCTTTCTATTTGAAATGTTTTAGGTCTAATTCTTATTACTTTGGTTGAATTATTCGTAATTACATATTTAAAATACTAATGTAGTGATTACTTGGACCTTTAATTAATTAACATCTCTTTCTTTAACTAACCTCTTCATTTCTTTAATTTAATTCGGGAGAGGGGAGGTTAAGGTCAAATTAAGATTACTGTTCAATTTAAAAAATATATAAATGAATTAAAAGTTTGGTAATAATCTTTATCTTTTATGAGAATTAGAATTGGGATGATATGAAGAAAAAAAATTGTTGATATTCATATTGATAGTTAGCATATTTTCTCATACTTGAAAATTGAAAATTTAAATTATAAAAATAAATATCAATTCAAACAATAATAATACAATTATGAAAATGGGATACAAAATTTGTACTCAAATAATGACACTTATTATTATTATTCTCTTTTTTTTTCATGTTTATCATGCGTAAAAAAATTGATATGACACATTTTTCTTTGTCATTTGTAAAATCTTTGCTATTACTATCCCTTCATTTATGTATGATTTCTTTACATCTATTAAACGTAAGAATGTTACTTGTTATATTTAGTATATTTATAGCATTATTCTAAATTAAATTATGTAGATTTGATTACAAGTTGTGGGGGGTTAAAAGTGGTCATAGCCCCTGAACATTAAGAATTTGTTTGAGAGTATAAGAAAACCAAGTTTGTTAGGCTACCCTATGTCAAGAGATGGGTATGGGCTGATTGGAGAGTTGTGAAAGAAGGGGCATTCAGTTAGGAGTTGTTGGGAACAAATGGAGGCAAATGGAGTTGTGGAAACCAACAGAGCACAAAAACATACTAGTCAGAGGTAGGCAGCAGCAGGATGGTTGACAATAGCCCTCTGACAACAAGTAAGAAGTTGGCTTTAGTGATGAACTTCCTTATGGTTTTTACCCCAGAGAGAGAGAGAGAGAGAGAGAGTTGAAGAAGAATGAGAGAAAATCATTTTCTTACTTTGATAACTTGAATTGCAACTTATTATTTATTATCTTCAAGCTTGACATTTGTTAATTTTTAGGCACTTATTTGAGTTTTTTTAAAACTTATTGTAGTCTTATTTTGTAGTTTGAAAGCTTGGAGCAAGTTTTTAAGAAATTGTAGAATAAATTAGAAAAATGCCGACTTTGGAGCAGAGGATGCCAAAGCAGGAAGTTAGCATCACAACACCAGATTTTTGGCATCACAATGCCATAAAAGGAGAATTTACTCATCAAGTCAACATTTTGGCATTGTAGTGCCAGATTCTGGCATCACAACGTTAGAATGGAAAAATTCAGCATGAACATAGCAAATTGGCACCATAACCCTAGCTTCTCGGCGTTACAAAGCAAATCGCGATTGAAATTTTTGGAAACTAATCTTATTTTCTTAAATTTGACCTTCAAGCCCAAAACTATAAATAAAGATGTCTAGGGTTCGTGAAGATAGAGTCGTATGAAAGAGAAAACACCTATAAAGAGCGCAAAGAATAAAAAAGAGAAGGAGATTGAATATTTATGCAAGATTGAAGGAGCTATCTTAATAGTTCTTCTCCGATCTCTCTAATTTTCTTAATTCTTTGTGCTTTTGACGAGGACATTGGAGTTTTTGCATTTGGTTTTCTTTTATTTCATTATGAGCTTATTTACTTTTCTAAGATTTTAATTTAAACTCAATATATAGCTTGAATTGACTTATTTTCCTTAGTTTATAAAATAAATAATGAATTGTTCATTATCTTTTATGCTTAATACTTCTAATTACTGGATCACTAATTAGATTAATTAAGAAAACTTTAATAAACTTAAAAAAGGGTTTTTTGTGTTTGGTCTTGAATAGGTTGATATATGATCATTGCGAAAGCTTTAGGTTTTATATGAGATAAGAATATACTTACATTGCATATATAACTGTTTAGAGAATCTATTCTTAATGATTCTTGCATTAATCCAATTACCATAGAAATGTAGATAATTAATTAAGATATTGTTTCTTGACTATCGGAAGAGGCTTATGAGGATATTAGAGTTCTTGGTTAATGATAAGGGCAAATTTGTCATATATTTTCTCATGTTTTTATTATTGATATTTTATGATTTTATGAGAATAGATGGCTATTTATGTGCATTGTTGTGCAAAAGGAGCGAAAACAGGGACTAAAATGCAAAGTTTTCAAAGTATGTGTCCATCGCCCCAGCGCCACAAGGATTTTCGCCCCAGCGCTGAAATAGTGATCGAAATAAGAAAAACGACCTGCTTAAGTCGCGTATAGCGCCCCAGCGCCCAGATCCCACCGCTCCAGCGGTAATAGCTTTTTCACGCGTCGCCCCAGCGACAGATGCATAGCGCGCCAGCGGTAGTGCGAGTCCTAATCCGACGAGAATTGAGATTTTCAAGCTCATATCAATCCCTATATAAAGCCACTCGTTCCCAACCTTCAGGAATCAATCCAAGACGACCCAAGAGCACCAAAAATACAGAGCACAAGTCTTGGAGAGCAATAGGCGCTTAATTGAAGCAACTTTAGAGAGAGAATCGAAGACGTTCTTCGGCATCAAGAGTTCCTAGGCAGCGCAATTAAGAGCAATTTGACGTCTATATCGGTTTGCTAATAATTGTATCATGATTTATAATTATTTTTACTGCTGTTCTCTTGAAGCCATGAGCTAACTTATTTTCTAGGGTTAATATTTGAACTCAATATGTGCGCTTAAATTGCCATATCTATTTAGTATTTAATAAACTTAGTCTTTTATTATTTAAATTACTTGTGTTTAATGCTTCAATATATCTGACCAATATATGGTTAATGAATTGGTAATATTATTGATAAACTCGGAAGAGGAATCATAATATTTAGACTTAGGTAATTTGATGCATGATTGTAGAGTAACATTCAATGTTGCATATGCAAGTTTCAATTTAGGATAGAAATATACCTAATTGGCATGTATGATCAATAAGACCTAATCTTAATGAATCTTAGTTTATTACAAGTACCATAGGAATATAGGTATTTGGTAAATTAGGGTATACTTGCATGACCTTAGAAGAGGCTTGTGAATACATTAGTGTCTTGATCAATAATAAAGACTAAGTGAGTTAAATATTAGAGGATTAATCATTAAAAAGCATATTGAGGGATAATATTAATCCTAGGTTCTCTCTACGTTGCTATATCTTTAAATCTCATTGCATTGTGTTTTTACTTTTATATTTTCTACATTCATTCTTAGGTTTTTATTTATCTGAATAATTATTAGTAAGATATAATTTTAGTAATTGGTTTAAAAAGAAGAAACTATCCCTGTGGGTTCGACATCCGACTTATTTAGTCTCTTTATTACTTGCATACGATAGTGTATACTTGCACTCAATTTATGATATAGAAATATCGCATCAGTTAACAATTCATATTGATGAATTAAATCAAGAGGAGGGATTAGATTCAAGTGAAGTATTAAGAGATAATTGTAATCCTAGGCTTTTTATTATTGGTAAACTACCAATTGTTTTCTTTATTTTGTTTTGCTTTAATTTTCTTTATTTGTTTAGTTTAGCTTTTAATTGCCCGATTTATTGATTGTTTGAATGAAAATAAGAGGATACAATTTTAGTAATTAATAAATTTAATAATAATTTATTGTGAAAACGATACTCTATTTGTCATTATATTACTTAGATACAATAATGTGCACTTGCATTCTAAATTTACACAACAAGGTTTTGGCATTGTTGCCAAATAATTATTCATTATTTTTGATTATATTAATATCTATTTATATTATTCTTAATTCAAATGTTTTTTTCTTTTGTCTTATAATTACTTGTCAGTCTTTTATGTAATATTCAAGAAGTTTTGAACTAGTTTATTTTGATTTAAAAATCAAGCGAACCATGAGAAGAATTAGTCAAGAAATAAATTAAATTTTACATCAACAAGACATAATGATTGATCAAAATCAAGCTGAAGAGCAAAGATACTTGCGAGATTATGTAGTCTTACTTGTTGATAACATTCATTCAAGTATTCGGAAACCTATCATCAATGCCAATAACTTTGAGATTAAGCTAGGTATGATTCAAATGTTGAAAGATTTGGTACAATTTAAAGGCTGCTGAATAATGATCTGAATGAGCATATCACAAATTTTCTAGAGGTTTGTAATAAGTTCAAATATAATGGAGTCTCAGATGGTGCGATTCGACTTCAATTATTTCTTTTTTAACTTTGAGATAAAACAAAGAATCAACTAATGTCTTTACTATCAAGTTTTATTATAATATGGGATGACTTGGCTCAGAAATTTTTGAAAAAATTCTTTCAAAAATTCTTTCTACTGATCAAGACAAAGAAACTGAGGAACAACATCACTTCTTTATGCAATATAAGTCAGAAGCTCTTTATGAAGCATGTGAGAGATTTAAAGACTTATTGAGAAAATGTCCACATCATAGAGTCCTAAAGTGGTTGCTTGTACAAACATTTTAATGTTAATGGGACACTTGAGAACTAATGTTAATGCTACTACAAGAGGTGTATTGATGAGAAAGTTTACCGATTAGGTGTATAATCTATTAAAAGAGATGGCTTCCAATAACTATCAATGGCCATATAAGAGAGTGGTTCTAAGAAAGATCACCAATATTTATGACATCGAGGCGTTTACTACATTAGCTATACAAGATAATTTGTTATCAAAGAAAATTGATGCTATTGGAGTAAATATTGTGAAAAGCTAAACAATTACTTGTAATTTTTACGGAGACAAATATGTGAATGGTCAATGCCTAGAAACAACTATTATATACGAAATTTTAATAGAGAGCAAAATAACCATTAAACTTTTACAATCCAAGGTGGAGGAATCATCCTAACTTTTTGTAGAGTAATAACGAAGACCAGTCATTAAAGCTTATGAATCCTCATAGATTTCCATTGCAGTCATTATCTCAATAAGAAAAGAACCCTACCTTAGAACATATATTCATGCAGTATATGAAGAAAACAAATGCTCTTTTATAGAGTCAAGCAATTTTTCTAAAAAGCCAAGTCGCTTCACTAGAAACTCTACAGACTCAAGTGGGTCAACTAGCCACATTCATAAACAATTGTCCACAAGAAGTTTTGTCAAGCAACTTTGAAGTCAATCTAAAAAGATATAGAGAACACTGCAAAGAGATTACCTTGAGAAGTGAAAAAGAGTTACCTGATCCTATTGAGAAACCTTAATCAAAGGAGAGATTCTATGAAGAGGAATTGAAGGTTAAAGAGAAGGAACAAGCCTATGAAGAGAAAAAACATGCAGAAAAGTGACTTGAGTCCTTATAATCCATTATCTCAATTTCCCCAATGTCTTTATAAAGAGAAATTGGACAAGCAATTCTTAAAATTCTTAAAGATATTCAAAAAGCTCCACATCAATATTCCTTTTGCTGATGCATTATAGCAAATTCCCAATTAAGTTAAGTTTATAAAAGACATCCTATCAAAGAAAAAAGATTTTGAGATTTTGAGACAATTGCCTTGACAGAAGAATGTAATGCCATTTTATAGAAGAAACTGTGAGTGATTTTAAACCTAGAATGCATACATGTGGGTTTGTATCTATCATTCAAAATAACATATGTATCACATACATATATACGTAGTGGATGAGCGGAATACTAATTTCTTAATTATAAACACAAATAAACTTTACATGTTATCTCACAAATGTAAACTACATCAAGATTGAGAATTAATTACCTTGTCAAGCCTTTAGTTTTCGGTCGAATTGGAGTACCCGCCTTGAAGTAACTCGTTCACAATTCTAGTTCCTTAACACGGTGGACTTAAAGAAGCTAGAATAGCAACTTTTCCAGCAAATGATTCAACTCTTGAATCCTTATTTCTACCTTATAATTTAGATGGCCAAAAATGGAAGAGAAAAATGAAAGAAGTATGTTTTTGTGCTCTCAACACTTGAGAGAATTTTCTAACGCTTAGCGAAATTCGCTTCTCACTCTCTTACAATCTCATTGGCTGAATTTCTCTTGATCAATTGAACAGCATATTGCTCTTTTATTTGTTTACTATTTTTTCTTCCATTTTCTCATATAATGGCATCCATTATTATAGTCAATGTTTGCCATTAGTAATTTGTTTATTATTTGTCTTTCATTTTTTCACATAATGGCATCAATTATTATGATCAATGTTTGCCATTAGTAATTTATTTATTATTGTCTACAATAAATAAAATGAAAAATAATTTGGATGAACTTAGCCAAATGAGAAACTCTTTCTAATTTGCAAAAAAAATGTTAAGGCCTACCATTTACAATTGCCACTCATTATTTTTATTATATCATTTAATCAATATTAAACAAATAATTTAACCATATTAAATCATAGTAAAAACACATGCCAATTAAAATAAAAAATGAATTGTTTGACTTCAATTTAATAATAATATCATATATTATTATTATTACTATTTTATTCAATAAACATTTTAATGAATAAAATAATAATATTATTTGTCCAACAAATAAGGTCATTTTAATAATTTTTAAGTCAAACAATAATTGGCCTACAATGTGCTATGTGTCAACATCTCATTGGTTAACAACTAATTGATGTATATATCTCTTAAGTCTTGACACGTGAATGATCGAAGGGAGATCGAAGTAAATGTCTGATCTGCTGGAATTTTTTGGATCGAACTATTTAATCCAGTACACTACCCCAGTGCACAACGAGTACACTTCATATTGCGAGACTCTCTAGGTCTATTCTTGATTTGTCAAACAAAACTATTTTATGAGTCCGAGATCGATGCCCTACGCACACGTCACGAATATTATAAATCAGTGCAATAGACCATACAAGTTGAGGTCATAGTGCATACGTATAATTCTTTCATCAATCATATCTTGGAAGAGCAGGGATATAGATCACTACCATCAAATCCCTATGTGCTTATCCGTGAACTTATCTCTAGACATGTATCTTAACAAACAATATATGCAAACACTTTTACAATATTGTTTAACCCCTGTAAGAAACTCTTTTCTTGGATTTGTTGCTTATGGCCATAAGACTTTCTAAGATACAATCACTGAGCATTCCGATATATAACTCATCTATGTGAGTTGACAAATCCCATATCTATACACATCAGACTCTATAAGCATCAGACTATACCCAGCGACACCCAATGATCACACCGTGAAAGGTTTGTGACATACGTGAAACCAAAGTATGATGGATCACTTACAAGCCCACAGTGGTACTCAGGTCAAAGGACCACGTATACTACTAAACTCGAGAGAACCTTCCATTGACGATTTTATGGAATGTTTATTGGGGTCCTCATTGAGTCTGTTCAGTATTTACTCTTTACTGAACACCTGTATGTTATACGAACTTCTAGTAAGTCCATGGTCAACTAATGACAACTATCTAGACCATCTAGATATAATATACACTAGTCTATGTAAAAAGATTTCACTAATCGACATGCATCGATGAATTAAGACCAAGAACATATAATTTGATAATAGACTTACATAATAACATTTATTAGCACCTATTGCAACTCTTGCAACTATGTTATTACTAATGTATTCTCAGGTTTTTGTAGCGTTACAGACAAGATTCTAACTTTTAGACTTCACTGATTATTATAACATGCTAACTCTTTAGCATTTATAGTTTTTCAATTATGCTAAGTCTTAGCATTGATCTAAACTTCTTTAGACCAAATCTGAGTTCCTTCAGATTATACAATGTTTGTAGCATCACAAGCTGTGAACTATTTAATAATTTTAATTAGCGATTTAACAAATAATGTACTGTATAAATATTATAAAATAAAATATTCATACAACAATGGAATGGCACGCGAGCATAAATCCCAACAGAAACTTCCACCAAAACTCAAAGATTTAGGGAGCTTCACTATTCTATACACTATTAGGAATCAAATTTTTGGTAAAGCGTTGCATGATTTGGGAGTTAATATTAACTTAATGCCACTTTCTATATATAAGAAGTTGGATTTAGAGGAAGCAAAGTCAACCACTGTTACATTGTAACTTGTTGATCGATCTCTTACTTATCTAAAGGGGATAGTTGAAAATGTTCTTGTTCAAGTTGATAAATTTAATTTTTCAGTGGATTTTATAATTCTTGATATGGAGGAGGATCGTGAGATTCCAATTAGCCTAGGGAGACCATTCTTGGCTATGGGTAGAGTACTTATAAATGTAAAAAAAAAAAAAGGAGCTTATGATGAGAGTCTAAGACCAAGAGGTAACTTTTAAGGTTTTCAAGGCAATAAAACGTCCAAGCAAATCTGAAGATTGTTTTTAGCATTGATGTGGTGCACGCAGCTGGAGAAAGACACCTTCTACAATTACATAAGGTGGAGGAATTTTGTATCCAAGCTTATAAGAATGAAAAGTTGTATCAAGAGAAGACTAAGAAGAGGCATATTAAGAAGATTGTAGAGAAACAATTTGAACTAGGCTAACGAGGTTTACTCTTTCGTTCAAAGCTGAAATTTTTTCCACGAAGGCTTATCACAACAGTTATTACCATCAATGTGCTATTTTATGGAGTTGTGGAAGTCAATGATAAGAATTCCAAGAATATTCAAAGTAAATGGGCAATGGCTGAAGGAGTATTTGGGAGGAGTGGTTGATCATAAAAAATACTTTATTATTTGGTCAAATCTCTATGAATGAAGAATATGTCAAACCGATGATGTTAAATTAAGCACTTCTTAGGAGGCAATCTAAGTAAATTTTTTTATATTATTTTTGTTGTTATTTAGTAATTTGAAAACAATAGCAAGTCAGCGCTACAACACTTAAAAAGTTATAGTGCCCAAGATTAGGGTTGTAGTGCCAAGTAGAGCTGAAATTTAGCACTGAGGCATAAAGCAAGCATAATGGTGCCAAGATGCAGGGTTGCAGCACCCACAAAGTCAAGACCTCAGCATTGTGGCATTAATAGGCTAGAGTTATGGCATTAAATATTGGAAAAAGAGCCTCAATTTCTAAGTATCAGCACTGCAATGCTAAGTTATAAAGGCCAATTAAAGATAAAGGTGAGGTTGATGATCCAACTGATATGGCAGAAAAATGGGCTCAAACCTTTATTATCAAGAAAGTGTTCTATTATTCTCTCTATTCAATACATTAAGGATAATCTTTATGTTATGTTTGGGGGAAGGAACACTTCTCTGTGTTGATTTACTACTTTCTATTTTGCTTAATAATTTTAATTGTTGTTTTTAATTATTGTTGTATATATATATATATATTTAGTTCCATAGTTTGTTTATTAGTTTTGGGCTTGAAATGATCTTTACTAGTCAATGATAATAACTTGATTATGATTGATATAGCTTTTGGGAATTGATAGATGTTGTAGTTGTCTTATGTTTAACTTTGTGTCAAGTTTTACTTTATGTTTGATTCCTTAAATTCTCAGCACATAGTTATGATCATTTAGTTTGTTTGATACTTAGAGAAAGTTTATGTATGACAAGGACACATAGAGTCTCACATATTCTAGAATATTTTTTATTACTACTTAAGGTGAAATCCTAATTCACACATGATTAAAGAAATGATTTTAAGCCCTGTTTAGATTATTTAAGCCTTTAAAGCCTACTGATAAGGGCAAATTTGTCATATATTTTCTCATATTTTTATTATTGATATTTTATAATTTTATGAGAATAGATGGCTATTTATTTTCTTTATTATTAATTATAAGGACTTGAACGAAATTTAAAGAAAGAATGCAAAAGGAGCGAAAATGCAAAGTTTTCAAAATTTGAGTCCAGCGCCCCCGCGCCACATGGATTATAGCCCCAGCGTCGGAATAGTGATCGAAATAAGAAAAACGACCTGCTTAAGTCGCGTCTAGCGCCCCAGCGCCGAAGAGTCACCGCGCCAGCGACACACTAGCGCCCCAGCGCTATCATCCCACCGCTCCAGCGGTGAAGGCTTTTTCACGCGTCGCCCCAGCGACAACTTCATCGCGCGCCAGCGGTAGTGCGAGTCCTAGTCCGACGAGAATTGAGATTTTCAAGCTCATATCAATCCCTATATAAAGCCACTCATTCCCAGCCTTCAGGAATCAATCCAAGACGACCTAAGAGCACCAAGAATACAGAGCACGAGTCTTGGAGAGTAATAGGAGCTTAATTGAAGCAACTTTGGAGAGAGATACAAGACGTTCTTCGGCATCAAGAGTTCCTAGGCAGCGCAATTAAGAGCAATTCGACGTCTATATCGGTTTGCTAATAATTGTATCATGATTTATAATTATTTTTACTGTTGTTCTCTTGTAGCCATGATCTAACTTATTTTCTAGGGTTAATATTTGAACTCAATATGTGTGCTTAATTGCCATATCTTTTAGTATTTAATAAACTTAGTCCTTTATTATTTAAATTACTTGTGTTTAATGCTTCAATATATCTGGCCAATATATGGTGAATGAATTCGTAATATTATTGATAAACTCGAAAGAGGAATCATAATATTTAGACCTAGGTAATTTGATGCATGATTGTAGAGTAACATTCAATGTTACATATGCAAGTTTCAATTTAGGATAGCAATATACCTAGTTGGCATGTATGATCAATAAGACCTAATCTTAATGAACCTTAGTTTATTACAAGTATCATAGGAATATAGGTATTTGGTAAACTAAGGTATACTTGCATGACCTTGGAAGAGGCTTGTGAATACATTAGTGTCTTGATCAATAATAAAGACTAAGTGAGTTAAATATTAGAAGATTAATCATTAAAAAGTATATTGAGGAATAATATTAATCCTAGGTTCTCTCTACGTTGCTATATCCTTATTCTCTTTGCATTGTGTTTTTATTTTTATATTTCTTACATTCATTCTTAGATTTTTATTTATCTGAATAGTTATTAGGAAGACATAATTTTAGTAATTGGTTAAAAAGAAAATATTATCCCTGTGAGTTCGACATCCGACTTATTTAGTCTCTTTATTACTTGCATACGATAGTGTATACTTGCACTTAATTTTATGATATAAAAATATCGCATCACCTACCTATGTATGTTTTTATCCTTAGTTATCCTCTTTGACCCTAATGACTATCTTTGCTTTGTTAACCACATATATACCTTAGCTTTTAAATAAATTTTCCTTTATAATACCATTTCCACCGTAAGCATAGTGGTTATGTTAGAATATTTTAGGGATTGTTAAACTTATAGAAAGAAGGAGTGGAATAAAGAGTGATTGTGGGTTTTGATTATTCTAAAAATGGGTTGTAAAAGTTTAAGTTTGGGGGCATAATGACTTGCTAAAAAATAAGAGAGAGAAAAAAAGAAAAAAAATGGATAAAGTTTACTATACATACTCCTAGCTTAGGAGAAAAAAGAAGAAAAGAATGAGCAACAAAGTAAACAAAGAAAGTTTGTAATTAAGTTTGGGGGGATCATTGGGAAAGTTGATGAAAGGTTTGATGATCTGAGGAAAAACATGTGTATTTATTGTGTAAATTGAGTCAAAATTATCTATCTTATCCTATCTTCACCCTAACCATATGATACTAGCTAAATAAAGACATATTTGATCCTTGATTACGTATGTATCTACATTAGTGGAGAATGATATGAAAGGCAAGCATGCAAAATATAAAGAAATATTCTTTAGAGATAAATTTTTCGAATTCTTATGTGTATAAACTGGTCTAAGTGTGAATGACTGAGGAAAATAACTGTACACACACATACCAAGTTAATCAAATGTAGGGTAAGGCTAAGGCATAGATTGCCATTTTAACTGTTGTAGTATCTGAAGTTTTTCATAAGTTGTAGACTATGTGCAATCTTTGAGATAAGTTGTTAAATATCAACGAACCTGTTATTTCTTTTTCTAAGCTTTTGTTTCCTTTTGTTTGCTCGAGGACTAGTAAATAGTTAAGTTTATGGGTATTTGATAACTTGAAATTTAACTTAATAATTATTATCTTCAAGCTTGGCATTTGTTAGTTTTTAGGTATTTACTTGAGTATTTTTACTTGTTTTAGTCTTATTTTTTAGTTTGGAAACTTGAAGAAAGTTTTTGAGAAGTTGTAAAACAAATTTAAAAAATGTTGATTTTGGAGTAGAGGATGCTGAAACAGGAAGTTGGCATCACAATACCAGATTTTTGGCATCATAGCTCAATAACAGAAGACTTTATGCATCAAGTTATCAACTTGGCTTTACATCGCCAGAATCTAGTGTCATGACACTAGAATGGAAAAATTCAGCATGAAGACAACAAGTTGGCACTATAACGCGAGCTTCCTTGCGTCGCAATGCTAATCGCGACTAGAATTTTGGGAAAGTGATCTTATTTTTTCAATTTTGACCCTCAAATCCAAAAACTGTAAATAGAGATGTCTAGAGTTTGTGAAGATAGAGCCATCTTAGAGAGAAAATACCTAGAAAGAGTTGAAAGAATAAAAAGAGAAACAAATTGAAGATTTATGTAAGATTGAAGGAGTTATCTTAATAATTTTTCTCAATTCTCTCTAATTTTCTCAATTCTTTGTATTTTAGATGAGGTTATTGGAATTCTTACATTTGGTTTTCTTTTATTTCATCACGAACTAATTTACTTTTCTAGGATTATAATTTAAACTCGATATGTAGCTAGAATTAACTTATTTTTCCTTATTTTATAAAATTAATAATGAATTGTTCATTCTCTTATGTGCTTAATGCTTCTAATTACTTAATCACTAATTAGATTGATTAGGAAAACTTTAATAAACTTAGAAATGGATTTTTGTGTTTGCCCTTGAATAGATTGAAATATGATCATTGCATAAAAGTTGAGTTTTATGAGAGATAAAAATATACTTACATGGCATATATAACCGTTAAGAGAATTTATTCTTAATGAATCTTGTATTAATCTAATTATCATAGAAATATAGATAATTGATTAAGTAAGATATTCTTGCTTGACAATTGGAAGAGACTTATAAGGATATTAGGATTCTTGGTTAACAGTTTATATTGATGAATTATATTAAGAGAAATGATTAGATTCAAGTGAAGTATTAAGAGATAATTATAATCCTAAGCTTTTTATTATTGGTAAACTAATAATTGTTTTCTTTACTATATTTTACTTTTATTTTCTTTATTTATTTAGTTTAGCTTTTAATTTCCCAAGTTATTGATTGTTTGAGTAAGAATAAAAGGACACAATTTTAATAATGAATAAATTTAATAATAATTCCTCATGGGAATGATACTCTATCCATCATTGTATTATTTATTTGAGATAATGCACACTTATCTTCTCAATTCACACAACGTACTTGTCTAAGGTTTGAAGTCACTTTCTTTACCTTTTTTTTGTTTTTAAACTTGAGAATATATTTTTAGTGTAAAGGGAAGGACTTAAAGAATTTCCCTTGAGAGCAACTTATGGTGATGCATGATTGGAGGCTCCTTATCTTCAGTGGAGGCATTTTTTAAATGTATTAAGATTAGATACTCCTTGTTAAATTTGTTGTCGATGATCTAATACATGTGGGTGTATGCATGTGCTATTGTGTCTATTGCCTAAATACGTATCTTATACATATAAGTCTGACGGAAGCATGTAAATTAAACAATAAACACAATAAATAAAATAGATTAATCACATTAATATATTTATAGGATAGAGAACTCACTAAAACGTGTAACGTTATACATCTATATCCCTGAAGTCCACATGGAGACCAACTCGCAGGCAGTTCTAGTCACCAACACGGTGGGCTTAGTGAGCTAGAACAACAACCCCATATCCAGCACGGGATTAACTCTTAATCCCCAAAATGGCTGGTGTGTATTTTTTATCATTTTTTCCAAAAGGATAAGAAATGGAGAATTTGAAACAATCTACCATTGCTTCAATTGGAAGCATAGAAAAAAATGAAACAATTTCATTTTTCCCTTTTTTTTTCTTTTTTTTTTTTCTTCTTCTTCTCCTTCTCTTCTTCCTCTTCATTTCTTCTTTCTCTTTCTCGACTAAATTTTGCCACCAACACACACTTTTCTAATTTTTACATCTCTCTTTATATATTTAATATATATAATATAATATATATTATATAATAATAATAATAATAATAATAATAAAATAATACTAATGGGTGCCAACTATTTGGAACCCAAAATATAATATTATTATATATATAATATCTTATAATAAAATATAATATAATAATATATTATATAATAAAATAAGAGAGATGTTTTGATTATTTAATCATTAAATAATTAAAGTGTGAAATGATCATTTTGCCCCTCATAAATAGTTACAAAGTTTATCCCTTAGTGGGTCTCACCAAACCCGCACTTGGGTAAACTCAATCAACGGTCCACAATGCACCATGCGTCATTATACAATTAGTAAATAATAATTATTGACTAATTGTTATATTTAACACTTAAATACAAACATGCACGCATTCTCGTGGTAGTGCTAAATATTACTAGATTAAACACTTTAATCCTGCATGTTGCCCTATTGCACAATGAGTACACTCCATATCGCGGGACTTCCTAGGTCCTACGTCAAATTTATCAAATGGAACTATTCCATAAGTCTGTGAGCAATGCCCCACGCACATGCCACGGATATACAAATCAACGCATTGAACTATGCAAGTTGAGGTTACAATGCATACGTATAGTCCTTCCGTCATGATATCTTAGATGTGCAGGGATATAGATTATCACCGTCAAATCCTCTAGTGCTTATCCATGTCTTATCTCCAGACTAGTATCTCACTGAACAATTGATAAGGGCAAAATTGTCATATATTTTCTTATGTTTTTATTTTGATATTTTATTATTTTATTAGAATAGATGGCTATTTATGTGCATTATTGTTATTTATAGGGACTTGAACAAAATTTAAAGAAAGAATGCAACATTTTTAAAGTATGAGTTCAGACCCCCAGCGCCACAAATATTATCGTCCCAGCGCTGGAATAGTGATCAAAATAAGAAAAATAACTTGTTGAAGTCATATCTGGCGCTTCAGCGCCAAACCTTTACCGCGCTAGCGATAGTCCAGCGCCCCAGCGCCATCATCCCATCGCTCTAGCGGTGAATCCTTTTTCACGCGTCGCCCCAGCGATAACTGCATAGCGCCCCAACGGTAGTGCGAGTCCTAGTCCGATGAGAATTGAGATTTTCAAGCTCATATCAATCATAAAAGGCCACTCGTTCTCAGCCTTTAAGAAGCATCCAAGACAAACTTAGAGTAATTCAAGAACACCAAAAATACAGAGCACGAGTTTTGGAGAGCAATAGGAGTTTAATTGAAGCAACTTTAGAAAGAGATTCAAGGCGTTCTTCGGCATCAAGAGTATCTTAGGTAGCGCAATTAAGAGCAATTCAACGTCTATATCAGTTTGCTATTGATTGTATCATTATTTATTATTATTTTTACTGCTGTTCTCTTATAGCCATGAGCTAAACTTATTTTCTAGGGTTAATACTTGAACTTAATATGTGTGCTTAATTGCCATATCTTTAGAATATTTAATAAACTTAGTTCTTTGATATTTAAATTACTTGATCTTAATGTTTCAATATATCTAGCTAATATATGGTGAATGAGTTGGTAATATTATTGATAAACTCGGAAGAGGAATCATAATATTTAGACCTAAGTAATTTGATGCATGATTGTAGAGTAACATTCAATGTTACATATGCAAGTTTCAATTTAGGATAGAAATATACCTAATTGGTATGTATGATCAATAAGACTTAATCTTAATGAATCTTAATTTATTACAAGTATCATAGGAATATAGGTATTTGGTAAATTAAGGTATACTTGCATGACCTTGGAAGAGACTATGAATACATTAGTGTCTTGATCAATAACAAAGATTAAGGGAGTTAAATATTAGAGATTAATCATTAGAAAGCATATTGAGGGATAATATTAATCATAGGTTTTCTCTATATTGCTATCACCTAAATCTCTTTGCATTATGTTAATTCTTTTATATTTTCTACATTCATTCTTAGATTTTTATTTTTCTGAATAGTTATTAGGAAGACATAATTTTAGTAATTGGTTAAAAAGAAAAAATTATCTCTATGGTTTCGACATCCGATTTATTTAATCTCTTTATTACTTGCATACGATAATGTATACCTGCACTTAATTTAAGATATAGAAATATCACATCAACAATATGTGCAAACTCTTTTGCTATATTGTTCCATCTTGACGGAACTCTTTCCCAGGATAATTGCTTATGACCACAAGATTTTTTAAGATACAGTCTCGAAGCATCTGGATATCTAACTCCTTATACGAGCTAACAGATCCCATATCTATACACACCAGACTCTATAAGCATCGGACCATACCCAGCGACACCCAGCGGTCACACCATGAAAGGTATGTGACATGCGTGGAACCAAAGTATGATGGATCACTTACAATCCCACCATGGCACTCAGGTCAAAAGACCACGTATACTACTCAATTCGAGAGGACCCTGCGTTGACAGCTTACATAAGGTGTCTATCGGAGGCCCTCGTGAGTCTGTCCCATATCTAGTCCTAACTAGATACCCATATGTCATTACGAGTTCCAAGCTCACAGTCGGCTAGGAATGACCATCTATACCCTATAGGCATGACATATGCTGATCTATATAAAGGTATCCACCGACAGGCCTGCATCGGCAGAAATAGATCATGGATAATTATTAGAGAACATACTTGCGCAACTTACATTTCCTAGCACCCGATTGCAACTCTTGCAACTATGCAGTTACTAGTATATTCCCAGGTCTATGTCCTATTACAGATAAGGCTCCAACTTTTAGATATGCTAAGTATTATAACCAGCTAACCCTTAACTGTGCTAACATTTAATATTTATATCTTTCAGCGTGGCTAACTATGAGCCCTTATCTAAACTCTTTTAGATCTGATCCAAACTCCTTCAGATCTACAATGTCTGTAACGTTATATGCATAATACCATATAAATAGGTATTAGCGATTTAATGGGAATGTACACTTGTATTAATACACAAGTATATGTACATTCAGGGATGGTATGTAAGCACTGACCCTAACAAAATTAAGCTCCCAAAGGCTTGGAGTACAAGCACCCATCTCGTTGGACACTTTATAGGATAGTCAACCTTATAGGACAATCATGTAGCCTATGGTCTTTGGTACTCACACTTGAGTTTCATCTGGTGTAGGCTTGCTTTATGTCATGACCTAGACCTTTTTTTATTGACCTAAAAGACTAGCATGTTAGATAATATTACATACATTACCATATATACCCAAGATCTGCATAATATCTATTTGATGTGGGACATGATATTTTCCCCTACCCAATCACATAACGCCCTCGTCATAATCTGACCTAAACTCAGGGTCAACTTGGCTTGTATTCTCTATCCTGTCTACATAGAGGGACCTATTACCTATGTGACAATCTTTATTAGAGCTCAAGATAGGACTTTTAGAGCCTACTTGGCCTGTAATGCCCACCCCTTCTACTCTTAGGCATCGAATTACTCACGTGGTAATCTTTATTCAGATAATTTTATGGGCTCATATGCAAATAGGAATTTTGGTCTACTCTGATACCACTTGTTATAGGTTGGGCACTTGTCATTGTCTCAAAATACTAGCATGTTAGATAATACTGCATATCTGCTAATACCTAAGATCCACCTAACTTCTATTCAATGTAGGATGTGACATTCTTTCCTATATCATGCCCTCATCATAGTCTGGTCTAAACTTAAAGGCCAACTTGACCCGCATTGCCCATCTCTGCTACTCATAGGGGATCCACTATCTATATGGCAATCTTTACTGGGTCTTAAGACACAAGATTTTTAGGACTCACTTTGTTCATAATGCAAATCTCCTTTACTATTGGTGGACCTGCTATTTACATAAAACTCTCTAGTAGGGTGATTTTAAGGGTCTACATGTGAATGATAATTTTGGTATTCTTTGATACCACTTGCCACAAGTTGGGAGCTTATTATGAACTCGAAAGACTAGCCTATTAGGTAATATTGCATACTCGCCCATATATACCCAATATCCAACCAATTTCTATCTAATGTGGGGTGTGACATTCTCCACCACCCAATCACTTGATGCCATTATCATGGTCTGACCTAAACACAGGGGTAAACCTAACTTGTATTTCCCATCTTTGCTATTTATTAGGGTCCCGCAATCCATGTGGCAATCTCTATTAGACTTCGAGACATAAAATTTATAAGGCCTACTTAGCCCGTAATACCCATGTCGTGTACTTTTAGAGGACCCACTACCCATGTGACAATCTTTATTTTTTATGAAGACACATATTTTTTAGGGCCCACTTGGCTAATATTGTCTATCCCTAGTACTTTTAGGAGACCTACTAACCATGTGGCAATCTCCATTGTGGCAATTTTTGGAGCCCACATGTGAATGAGGATTAGGGTTTGCTCTAATATCACTTGTCACGGTTCAAACACTTGCCATTGACCCAAAAGACTAGTTTGTTAGGTGATACTGCAGAGGGCCCATATATACCAAAGATCCACTTAATTTCTATCTAATGTAGGACATGACATTCTCCCTCGTCCAATCACATGACACTCTCGTTACAATATGGCCTAACTCAAGGGCTAACTTTGCTTGTATTACCCATCTTTGCTACTCATAAAGGATTTACTACTCACGTGAAAATCTCTATTAGGGCTTTAGACACTATATTTTTAGGGCCCACTTGGCTCGTATTGCTTATATCCACTACTCTTAGGGGATCCACCACAAACATAACAATTCCATGAGGCGATTTTAGAGGCCCACATGCGAATGAGAATTTGGGTTTGCTTTGATCTCACTTATCACAGGTCGGCACTTGCCATTAACCAAAAAGACTAGTCTATTATGTAATACTACATACCCACCTATATATATCTAATATCCACCCAATTTTTATTTGATGTGAGACATGACACTTACCTTTCTCTATATAGGCCTTTTCTCTCCATCAATAAAGGGATAGAATACTGAACATGCTAATATAACGATACAATAGTAGCTCTATATTACATCGTTAAGGTCTTTGTCCTCTTCTCTAACTATTCAACAATGATGCTTACTTGGTGAACTACTACAAGGCTCAATAGTGACATCGAGACTAACACAGTTATACTAACATGTTATCAAATTGTGGGGTTTAGTGGTAACATAAATACTAATACTGTCCTGCTTATGTGTCATTTGATTGTAGGGCCCAATGGTGACATGGGTCTTAAAAGGGACCCCATCTAGTTAACTTCACAACTTGGATACTATGTGCTTGTTGGGATTGGGCCTTTACTTAGCCCGAATACTCGATTCCTTTTTAAACTTAGCAACCTCCTAGAGATATGGGCCTTAAGGGGATATATGGTCACTTTAAAGCGGCTTACGTGTCAACATAATTTCTCTCAACATAAGTTAATTTATTTTAATTCATTAATTATTCGACCACTTGGAAAAAAATTAATCTAGTTATTGTAATAATTTTTTTCTTTTAAGACAAAGGAAGATTAGACTCTTATAATTTCTATAAAGATAGTGAAAAAACTTTAAAGGTAAACACTAATTTTTGTTAAGCGAATGTATATTGTTTCAATAAAAAAATGCATTATTGAATACTATCCTAACATAGCACATGACATAATATAATAGGCTTATTTTTATTTTTAATTAAAATTTTTATAAATAAATTACTAAAATTTAAAAGAATAAAAAAAAAGAGCAACTTACCACTACTAACAATTGCCATTACCAACTAACTGCCAACAATGGTGGCAGATCGATTCACTCTTGATACAATCAAATTTCAAATTTTATGATTTATGTAATGATAAGATTATTTCCAACAAAAAAAGCACTTGAAAAGTGCCAAATATGGTAAGAAGACAGAAGCCACTAGATTGTCTTTGTTAAATGGTAGGGGCCTTGACGTGAATTGCCACCTCCATCCAATAGATTATTAACCAACAATTCTTGTAAGGGTGGTGATGCACCTCAATTTTTCACTATTTAGCAACAATCATCTAATGGTCTACACTTTTTCATTATGTTTGACACTTTTTCAATGTTTTTTTTTTGTCATAAATAACCTAATCATCACGTAAATCATGAAATTTGAATTTTAATAATATCAATAAAAAGACAATTCACTACTATCATCGTCATCAATAACACTTTATTGTGTTGGATTAGAGCACAATGCATGCTATCGTAAACAAGTAATATAATGAGAGTAAAGTATCATTTTCATGAGAAATTTTTATTATTATTTGCTAAGTACAAAATTATGTCCTCTTACTCTTATCTAAATAATTAAGAATTAAAATAAACTAATCTTAAAAACCTACAAAGATAACTGATAACAAGTATCAAATAGCCAATAATAAATAAGCTTAGGATTATAACTATCCCTCGATTTCACTTGAATCTAATAATCTTCTCTTTATTTAATCCATCAATGAGAATTATTGACAAAGAATTCTAATATCTTCACTAGCCTATACATTGCTTAAATGAACATATTCAGATGGTAATTAGATTAAGAAAGATTCATTAAGAACAATTCTTTTAAAATCATATATGTTATATGAGTATATTTCTATCTCTTATAAAACTCATAACTATTATACTATGATCATATATCAGCTCATCTAAGGTACAACACATAAATCACTCTTCTAAATTCATTATAACTATAAAATATTAAACACAAGATAAACTAAATAATTCAATTCATAAATATGAGAAGATAATGAATTCAAATTATATATTGAGTTTAAATTATAATTCTAGAATAAAAAAACTTAGTTCATAATGACAAATAGAGTTTTAGAGTGTAAAATAATCAACATCATAGAGAATAAATAGTTTAAATCAAAAAAGAAGAAAGAAGAAAAAGATAGTGCCCTAAAATCTTTATTCCTTAATCTCTTGCTTGCCTTAAAAATCTTTTTTTGAATCTTCAAAATTGCCTAAACTCTTAATAACTTGCTTCTCTTGTACTCTCTCTTTTTCACTCCTTGATATTGGAAGAATAAACTCTTATTTATAGATTTTAGTCTTGAAATTTGGGCAAACTTCACATCTAAGGCAAACTAGGTTTTTCAATTTTAACACATGGGGCAACAACGTTGACTTCTCTAGTGTTGCAGTGGCGTTTACTTCCTTGGTACTGTAGCATTGTCTCAATACTCGCACTATTGTCATAGCGCTAGCTTCATAGCACTACAATACTTAGCTTCTAATTTAGGAGAGGGGAACTTCTTCACGATCCAGCATCACGACCTTGGCTTCTAGGTGTCACAGCACGAAGCTACTATTTTCCTCAATTTTTCCTTTCATTCGCCATGGTTGTGTATTTTGGTGCCACAACGTTGGCCTTTTTTATTCTATTTTAACCTTTTTGCCCCCATTGTTTTTTCAAAATGTGATCATTCTTTACTTCATTGACTTTAAACCTACAAAATAATAATAAAGTACAAAAATAGAAAACATATTCACAATTAAATGAATAAATACTAAGTCTATGGAAGCCAAAAGAATAAGTATAAACATTCCTATTAAACTCTAGCAATTTGCTTCTCCTTGCAAAGAAAAAATAAAAAATTAAGAAAAATGAAAGATTAGTTGATGATTACTAATTTATCTCAAAAAATGTATCTTGAATACATTTCATAGAAAATTCTAAATATTATAAAAATTTAACATGTCAACCCTAGTGCTCATTGACTCTTAATCATCTTACTAACCTAAGTCATAAAAGACTCTAAAACAACTAAACATAATAAAGAGCAACAGTAAAGAACATTAATTCAAAAAGAAAAATAATAATAGAAAAAGGCATAAAATAAGTACAAGAAAGTGTTTCTCGCCCCCAAACTTAAATTTTGGCATTATCCCCAATGATAAGAGGGTAAAATGAAAATGAAACACTTCCCTATTATCCAATGTGTGCACTTATTCATCATCTATGTTTAATGGAGCATCATCCTCACCATCGTTGTCATCAAGTAATGGTGGCGCTAAGTAGACCGGGGGTGGTGGATGTTGGTTCTCAATCCCTAGGTATGCTGCACACATATTCATCCACTCAGCCTAATATGTGGCCCATTGGGTATACTACTGTCATTGTGCTTAAAAATCCATCTGATACTCTTAAAATTTCCACTTGTGTTTTTAAAGCTCATTCTTAACATATGCAAGCTAGTATATAATAGATGATGTGTGAGAGAGTGTAGCTGATGTCTAACTAGGAGTATGGTACCTTGGTTTTGCCAGTTGTTTAACCCTCTAACTTGATAGATCAAGTTCATGTTAATAGTGTGCGAAGGGTGTAGGAGCTCCTTTACGGGTTCCCATTGCACATCACCCTAAGTGTAAAGTGCAATGATGAGGAACAAGTAGTACAGATTGGCCTTTATGTTATGAAACCCGTGTATAACAGTTTGCTTGATTACTTTGCCAATGTCTATGCTCTTACCAGTCATGATGGCATAAAGAAGGATTGCCATATCCTTGGTTACATCACTAAAATGTGTGATTGACATTAGCTCAACCCCGATAAAATAATTCCACATCTTTTCATCTTGATCCATGGCATTAGTTGAAAAGGATATTCTGTTCTCCCTTAAAAATTTCCATTAGCCGCTAGCCTTGTAGAGGATTGGATGATAGCATCATAGTTTGGCTCCAACAATATGTCATGATACTCATAACTCTCTATGCTCGACAAATTATAATACCAATTAATGCTGAGACTATCAAATACGACCTCATTGCCTCACACTCTGGCTCTCAAGTGTTGATGCTTTGTGGCCTTGATGTAGAATGCTCAGTAATATGAAATATTGTAGCTTTTAGATGTTACTACAATTTTCCCACCACTTAGTATGAATGATATAGAGAAAACTTGGAAACCTTTCATCTGGAATATAGAAGCCCTTCTCCTAAATTGTGTTCTTTTTTATGATCAATGTGTTCTATTGCTTAGTGCTAGATTCAAAGACAAATTTAGCCAAGTCAAATGTTAGTGTTTGCAGTTGCAAAGTTCTACTTCATTTTGGTGCCATTATCAACAACTAAAATAATTGAATAACCAATACAATAGCCTCCAAGGTTTTGTACCAAAATTCATAATACAATCTCAATCATAATTTCAACTTAAGACCTTAATTAACAATATTATGAGCATAACTTCACTCTTTTACCCAAACACCTCAATTTGATTTTTCAAACTCCCTTAACACTTTTACAACAAAAAGTTCACATTTCAATATCAAAATTTTCAATAAGGGACAACAAAATAGAGGTTAATAATAAGAAAATGATACCTCTATGCTTGAATTCCAAAGTTTGATTCCAACTAATATTTTAATATGAATATAGATTCCCTAATTTCGGTGTTAAATTGAGCTAAAAGTGATGGATTTGGTGTTTTTGGTGTGTAATTAGCCTTGATTTAAGTGGGATTTAATGCTTATAGATAGGATTTAGGATTTTTTGAGAGTGAGTTTGAGAGGGTTTAGAGTTTTATGTTTTTGAAATGTTAGGGGAAAATGTTTAGGGCTTAATTTGAATTGAATTTTGTCTGAGCGATGGTGGGGCTTTGGCACCATGGTGTTGAGATATAAGGATTTTGTGGCTTTAACTTCCAATGCTACGGCGCTGGGTTGAAGGCATGACAGTGCTGACATTCTGCCTTGAGGCTTATTTTTTGGGCTATTGTTGGAGTTACAGAGTTGGCTTATAGGTGTTAAGGCACTAAAATACTACCTTAGGTAATTGTTTTCAGCTTTAGTTGGCATTATGACCCTAGCTTGTAGGCGTTATGACAATAAGCTTCTGTTTTAGATCGAAAATTTTACTAAATTTAGTGTCGTGGCTTTAGGCACTGCAACTTTGGCACTGAGTCTTGGGATTGAGGGAGTCAATTTTACAAGCTTGGGTGTCACAACTCTAGCTCCTGGGGTCACAAGTGAACGTCACAGCATTGAGCTTGGGCGCTACAAATCTACCGTCCTATTTTTTTAAAGAAAAATAAAAATACATAAAATTACTTTGGTTACCTTCTATGAGGTGCTTAATTTAATGTCATCATCTTGACGTCTTACTTATTTATTGTTGCTCAAACAAGTTGATCGAGGATTTTTGGCAATCTAGCTCTCCTTCCTAATGATGATTTAGCCATTATCTATTCACCTTGAATGTTCTCTTGGATGATTCATTCTCTACCTCAGTGGCTCCATAAGGGATACACTTTGGTGACTCAAAATAAACCCAGCCACTTTAACTTCAACTTTCCCAAAAAACAACTTAAGTCAGGTTTAAATAGTAGCACCGTAATCCCAACTCAAATGAGCTTTGAACAATTTTCTTATTATACCATCTTTTCGTCTTCTTTTTATACATTTTGGCATTTTCATATGATTGATGATGAAATTCATCCATCTCGTTGACTTGTAGTCTTTATTTCTCACCTGCTGCTTGTAGATCAAAATTCAATGCTCTAATGGCCCAATAAGCTTTATGTTCCAACTTTATTGGTTAATGACATACCTTGCCAAAGATTATTCGAAATGGAGACATTTTAATGAGGGGTTTGTAAGTAGTGTAGTAGACCTAAAGTGCATCCTCTAAGTGTGTTAGCCAGTCTTTTCTACTTGGTTTCACTATCTTCTTGAGGATCCGCTTTAATTCTCTATTTCAAACTATTAGGGTCGGTGCTTACATGTCATCCTTGAATGTACATATATTTGTGTATTTATACAAGTATATATTCCTATTAAATCGCTAATACGTATTAAAATGGTATTATGCAATATAACATTACAGACATTATACGATCTAAAAGGGTTTAGATCAGATCTAAAGGAGTTTAGATAAGGGCTCATAGTTAGCCACGCTGAGAGATATAAATGTTAAATGTTAGCAAAGTTAAGTGTTAGCTAGTTATAATATTCAGTGAAGATCCAAGAGTTAGAGCCTTGTCTATATTAGGACATAGACCTGAGAATATACTAGTAATTGCATAGTTGTAAGAGTTGTAATCGAGTGCCAAGAAATACTAGTTGCGCAAGTATGTTCTTAAATAATTGTCCTTGATCTATTTCTACCGATACGGGATTGTCGATGGATACTTTTAATATAGATCGCATATGTCATGCCTATAGGGTATATATGTGAATAATTTTAAACCTATGGTGCATACATGTGGGTTTGTATCTATCATTCAAATATAGTATATGTATCTCATACATACATACGCAGTGGATGAGTGGAATACAAATTACTCAATAATAAATACAAGTAAATATTATATGTTATCTCATAAATGTAAAATACATCAAGATTGAGAAATAATACCTTGTCAAGCTTTTGTTATATTGCCGAACTGGAGTACTCGCCTTCAAGCAACCTGTTCATAATTCTAGTTCCTCAACACGGTCGGCTTGAGGAAGCTAGAATAGCAGCTTTTCCAGCAAATGATTCAACTCTTGAATCTTTGTTTCTACCTTGTAGTATGGGTGACCAAAAATAGAAGGAAAAATAAAAAAGGTGTTTTTTGCTCTCAATACTTGAGAGAATTTCTAACACTTGACTTTTCAAAATTCTCTCTTCCATTCACTTAACCCCTTGCACAAGTTTTTGATAATTAATTGAGCAACTAATTGCTCTTTCATTTGTTTATTATTATCTTTCATTTTCTCACATAATGGTAACCATTATGTTTGCCATTAGTATTTTATTTATTATTATCTTTCATTTTCTCACTTAATGGCATCCATTATGTTTGCCATTAGTTTTTGTTTATTATTATCTTACAATAAACCAAATTAAAACAAAACAAAATGGAATATCATTTAAATGAACTTAGCCTTAATCTAGGCCAAATGAGAAAATACTTTCTCATCATTAAGAAATATTTTAAGGCTTACCATTAACAAATGTCACCCATTTATACTTATCTTATCATTTAATAAATATTAAATAAATAATTTAATCATATTAAATCATGGTAGAAATACATGCCAATTTAAATAAAAAATTAATTGTTTGATTTCAATTTAAATAATAATATCATACATTATTATTATTATTTTATTCAATAAATATTTTAATGAATAAAATAATGATATTATTTATCCAACAAATAAGGTCATTTTGGTAATTTTTAAATCGAACAGTAATTGGCCCACATGTGCCATGTGTCAACATCCCATTGGTCAACAACTAATTGTTAACTAATTGATGTACATAACTCTTAAGTCCTCACACATGCACGACTAGAGGAAAACCGAAGTAAATGTCCGATCTGCTAGAATTTTCTGGATCGAACTATTCAATCTGTTACGCTTCCCCAATGTACAATGAGTACACTGTATATTGCGAGACTCTCTAAGTCCACTCCTGATTAGTCAAACAGAACTATTTTGTAAGTCTGAGATTGATGCCCTACACACATGTCACGGATATTACAAATTAGTGTAGTAGACCAAACAAGTTGAGGTCATAGCGCATACATATAATCCTTCAGCCAATCATAACTTGGAAGAGCAAGGATATAGATTACTACCGTCAAATTCATATGTACTTATCCGTGAACTTCTCTCCAGACACGTATCTTAATAAACAATATATGCAAACACTTTTACAATATTGTTTAACCCTGTAGAAAACTATTTTCCTTGGTTTGTTGCTTATTGCCATAAGACTTTATAAGATACAGTGAGCATCTGGATATATATATAACTCATTCATGTAAGCTGATGGTTTCCATATCTGTACACACCGGACTCCATAAGCATCGGACCATACCCAGCGGTCACACTGTAAAAGGTCTTTGCTATCCATAGAAACAAAGTATGAGGAATCACTTACAAGCCCACCATGATAATCAGGTCAAAGGATAACTTATACTACTCAACTCGAGAAGACCTTCCATTGATGGCTTCATGGGATGTCTATTGGGGTCCTCATTGAGTTTGTTCAGTATTCAGTCCTCACTGAACACCTGTATTCTATACGAACTTCCAGTAAGACCATGGTTAGCTAAAGACAACCATTTAGACCATCTAGGTATAATATACATTGGTCTATGTAAACGAATCCTACCGTCAGACCTGCATCTGTGAATTAAGACCAGGAACATATAATTTGAGAATAGACTTGCATAATAACATTTCTTAGCCCCTATTACAACTCTTGCGACTATGTTATTACTAATGTATTCTCAGGTCTTTGTACCGTCACAGATAAGATTCTAACACTTAGACTTCACAGATTTATATAACATGCTAACCCTTTAGCATTTATAGTTTTCAGGGATGTTAACTCTTAACATTGATCTAAACTTCTTTAGACTAAATCTAAACCCTTTCAAATCATATAATGTATGTAGCGTCACAAGCATTGAACCATTTAATAATAGTAATTAGCGATTTAACAAATAATGACCTGTATAAATATTATAAAATAAAATATTCATACAATAATGAGATAACACGTGAGCATAAATCCCAACAAACTCCTACTTGCTCTAGTGCTATTCATAGTGTTATCTTATATGCATAAACTCCACGTGTTTCTCAAACACCATTAGAGTTAAGGCCTTAGTCAATGGGTCCGCTATATTATTTACAGAGTTAACTCTACAAATTATTACATCTCCCTTAGCGAAGATTTCTCCAATTATGTGATATTTTCTCTCCACATGTTTAGATCTATGGTGTGCTCTTGGCTCTTTTACTTGTACAATAGCTCCGTTGTTGTCGTAGAATAAAGGGATATGATCCATTGAGCTTGGGACAATCCCAAGCTTATGGCAAATTTGCCTATCCACACTGCTTCCTTTGCTGCCTCAGAAGCTGCAATGTATTCCGCTTCAGTTATTGAATTAGCTGTGGATCTTTGTTTGGAGCTCTTCCAACACACTGCAGCACCGTTAATGATAAATACATATCCAGATGTAGACTTTCTATCATCTGGATTAGACTAAAAGTCTGAATCTGTGTATCCCTTAACCTGCAAATCACTTTCTTCATAAATGAGAAACTAGTTCTTTGTACCCTTAAGGTATTTAAGGACATGTTTGATTGTCATCCAATGGCTGTCACCTGGATCAGATTGATATCGACTAGTAACACTTACAGCCATGCTGATGTCAGATTTCGTACATATTATAGTATACATCAGGCTGCCTACAGTTGATGCATATGGCATCTTATACATTCTAACTCTTTCATCTTCCGTCTGAGGAGACATTCTCCTCGAAAGATAAATTCCATGTCTGAAAAGCATAGTAACTTCTTACAGTTAGTAAAATTATACCTTTCAAGAACACTATCGATGTATGATGGTTAGGAGAGTTCTATCAGCTTCCTAACTATATCTCTATAAATCTTTATACCAGTATATAGGAAGCTTCTCTCAAGTCTTTTATAGAGATGTGTTTATTTAGATAACTTTTAACTGATTATAACATACCGATATCATTCTTAATGATCAGTATGTCAACCACGCAGAGAATTAAGAAGACAACTATGCTCCCACTGACCTTTTTATACACACATGGTTCCTCATCATTTGTTATAAAACCAGATCCTTTGATTACCTCATCAAAATGAAGGTTCCAACTCCGGGAAGCCTACTTAAGCCCATAAATAGACTTCTTCAGTTTGTATACTAGACTTGTGAATTGGCTGGATGCAAAACCTTCAGGCTATTCTATATATATCTTTTCCTCAAGAAATCCATTCATGAATGCTATCTTTACATCCATCTGCCAAATTTCATAGTCATAATATGCAGCAATAGCCAATAAAATTCATATTGACTTTAAAATCACTACTAGTGTAAATGTTTACTTATAATCGATCCCAGATCATTGTGAATAACCTTTTACAACCAGTCGGGCTTTGAATGTCTCTACTTTTCTATCGGGCCTACGCTTCGACTTGTAAATCCATTTACAACTGATAGAAACTATTCCTTCAAGAAGTTCAACCAAGTCCCAGACTTGATTGTGATGAATTGAGTCAATTTTGGATTTCATAACTTCTTGCCGTTTTCCCGAATCGATGTCTAACATCGCATCCTTATAGGTTAAATGATCATTTTCTTATGCTAAAAAAATCTCAGTGCACCTTTAGGCATCTGACCATACCTAATAGGTAGCCTGGACATCCCTTCAGACCTACGTGAAAGGTATGTTAAAGGTATACTGCTCGATTGGTTTTAAGGTTCCATCTCAGTTTCATGTTCGCTTTGATTGGCTTCATCAAGTACAATCTTTCTACAAACTCCATGATCCATGAGAAACGCTTTCTCAAAGAAAGTGGCATATCAAGAAACAAACACATTTCACTCATCGAGATCATAGAATTGGTATCCCATTGAATTCTTGGGATACCCAACGAATCGATACTTGTACCCACTGGGTACAGGTTTATCTTGTTGCGTAAGTTTTACGTAAGCAGGACGGCCCCAAATCTTAAAATATTTAAGACTTGGTTTCTTTCCATTCAACATCTTATGTGGAGTGGTTGGAACAGCTTTAGATGGAACTCTGTTCAATATATAAGCAGCAGTTTCTAGAACATAACCTCAAAGATATTCAGGTATATCGGTGAAGCTCATCATCGATGAGACCATATCTAATAACGTTCGATTCCTCCTCTTCGATACACCATTGTATTGCAGAGTACCTAGAGGACTATACTGAGCTAGAATCCCATTCTCCTTTAAATAATCAGAGAATTCACTGCTAATGTACTCACCGCCTCGATCTGATCGAAGGCGTTTGACATACATCCCGGTTTGTTCTCTACCTCAAGTCTGAACTCTTTGAACTTTTCAAAGGTTTCTGACTTGTGTTTCATAAGAAACACATACCCGTATCGTGATAAATCATCGATAAAGGTAACAAAGTATCGAAATCTACCAATTGCAGTGTAATTTATTGGACCGCATACATCACTATGTATTAGTTCCAATAAATTAGTGGCACGATATCCAACACTAGTGAATGGAGATTTAGTTATTTTTCCTTGAATACAAGATTCACAAACTGGGTAAGGTTCTATGGTCAGATCAGGTATCCAACCATCCTTAACCAGACGGGTTAGGCATCTCACACCTACATGACCCAATCTCATGTGCCACAATTCAGTATCATTTAAAGCTTATGCACTATTACTAGTGCTATCCTGTACATTTATGACATTTCTCGTTGTATCTAAAATATAATGCCCATTAATTAATTGACACTCAGCTAATAAAACATCAAATATATCACATAAATATAAAGAACGGTTCTTAATATACATATGATACACTTCACTGTCAAGTACAGGAAGAGAGATAATCTGTCTGATCATAGCAAGCACAAAATAACAGTTATGAAGTACAACAATTTTATTACAATGGAGAATCAAATCATAATATCCTATATCCTCGATCTGTAGGAGATCACCATTTCCTACTCAAAGTTGTACCTCTCCCGCTTGTAGCAATCTAACTTCTTTTAGACCCTGCAACATATTGCAGATGTGAGAAGGACTTGCGGTATCTAATACCTAGCCAATACTAGCATCAAATGCTAAAGAAATGTTAATAATGGAAAAGATAATACCTGAGGGAGTCTTCTTCACAATGGCAAGGTATTTAGGGCAGTTGCATTTCTAGTGCCCATTATCACTGTAACGAAAGCACTTGCCTTTCGCTTTCGGTTTCTCCAATGGCTTGGATATTTGTTGCCGTTGAGGACCTATTTTGGGTGTGTGCCTCACCTTTATTTTCTTCTTCCCAGAAGTCCTCGGGGTCGAAGATAAAGTACCATGAATAAGGAGGGCCGAGCCTTCTTTACGCATGTGCTCATCCGCTGTCTTTAGTATATTGTGAAGATTAGCATAAGTATGGGTCATTCCTTGTATATTGAAGTTCATGATGAACTGTGCAAATGACCTAGACAGTGACTGAAGAATCAAACTGTTCCCCAGGTTATTGCTAAAAAAGATGTCCATGGACTCAAGCCTCTTGATTAATCCTATCATCTTGAGAACATAAGGACTCACTGGACTGCCCTTAGGGAGCTTTGCCTGAAATAGCGTTTTGGTGACCCTATGATTCTCAATTTGGGGTTGGTCACCAAAAAGCTCCCTGAGATGGAGCATAATGCTGCTGGCATTGTCCATGCAGACATGCTCCCTCTGTAACTCAGTGGACATTGAGGCAATGATGTACCATTTAAATTTTAAATTGTCATCCAACCATTTCTGATATGTCACCTTTTCTTCCTCGGTGGCATTCTCAGAAACACCTCTGGGTATCTTTTGGTCAATAACATATCCAAGTCTTTCTGAATCCAAAACAATTCTGAGATTCATGTACCAGTCAGAGAAATTCTCGTCACCTTTGAGTTGGTATGCATCCAGCATACACACCAAGGGATTTGAGGATGTCATCCTAGCTTACACAAGTCAAATAAAATAATAGTAGGAGATGTTAGCAAAAAATATTATTAAATCGCTAATAATACATTTTAAATCATGGTATAATATTTATACATTTTTTAATTTAAAATGCCCTCCCACTGTTTTACATAATCCCTATAATCTCTCAAAATGGGATAACGACAGTTTAAACTATTTTAAACTATATAGCAGGAAGTGGACCCCATTGGCATTTTACTCGGGCCGCACACTGTAGCGATCTGGGCCTTTGTAAATCCAACAAGTACACAACTCTTATCAATTGCATCTTATGCAACTCCTACTCTTGATCCTAAATACACCTTATCCACACACTGTAGCGATCTAGGATAAGTGTATTCTAGATTAACTTGTCAATTATCAAATATATGCTACCGGTACTGCCCCCACACTGTAGCGATCTAAGGCAATACTTTTACATATATTTGCCTCATCTCATGTTTAACTAGTATAGTCTAAATCATACCAACCAAATCCCTCACACTGTAGCGATCTTTAAAAAGACTTATATAAGATAGCTAACACCGTATTGACAAGACAGATCAATAATAATAAAACACTATCTCATAATATATTATTGATCAATCTAATTAAGAGAGATTTTTTACTCTTTTTTTTATTATCACAAAGACTTAATCCCCATCTCATGATGAGATAATTCTCAATCAAACATTAATGTGTGTAAGCACAACTAATCCCCACCAGTAGGGCTACCATTGTATTTACCAACACAAAACAAATGATCCCAGTTTATAATACAACCTCATAACTCTTATCATTGCATCTCATAAACCCCTACATAATTAAAATAATATTTTAAATAATTTAAAATATAATTAGAGTGAGTATCGTCGGTGCCGAGATACTAGGCCCATCGTATGGCAGCACCGGGGGGGATAGCCCCCGGCACTGCGGTACTCAGATTCTGGCGTTGCGGTGCTCCACAGCCAGCGCTACGGCGCTAGAGGTTGCCCTGTGTGTGGCACTACATCGCTAGGGCCTGGAGGCCCCTCAGCGCTCGACGCCTAGCACCGCGGCACGAATTCCAGTATCTGTCCGTGGATGCCTATTTTCTTAGTGCTGGGGCGTCCAGCATCTAGCGCTATAGCTCCAGGGCTTGGAAGTCCTAGTGCCACGACGCTAGCTACACAGCGCTAGAACTAAAATTTTCAGCGCCTCGACGCTGAAAACTTATAGCTGCGGCACAACAGTGCTCCCTCTTTCGATATACCCATTTCAACAACTTAAAATGCACCTTTTAAGCATCGAAACTTCACCAATAATAATTTTACACTCAAAATAGCTATGATACCATTTTGTGAGTGATTTTAAACCTAGGGTGCATGCATGTGGGTTTGTGTCTATCATTCAAATATAGCATATATATCTCATGCATACATGCACAACGGATGAGCGGAATACAAATTACTCAATGATAAACACAAGTAAACATTACATGTTATCTCATAAATGTAAAATACATCAAGATTGAGAAATAATACCTTGTCAAGCCTTTGGTATATTGTCAAACATGAGTACCCGCCTTAAAGTAACTCGTTCATAATTCTAATTCCTCAATACGAAAGGCTTGAGGAAGCTAGAATAGTAGCTTTTTCAGCAAATGATTCAACTCTTGAATCCTTATTTTTACCTTGTAGTATGAGTGACCAAAAATAGAAGGAAAAATGAAATAGGTGTTTTTTGCTCTCAACATTTGAGAGAATTTCTAACACTTGACCTTTCAAAATTCTCTCTTCCGTTCACTTTACCCCTTGCATGAGTTTTTGATAATTAATTGAGCAACTAATTGCTCTTTTATTTGTTTATTATTATCTTTCATTTTCTCACATAATGGTAACCATTATGTTTGCCATTAGTATTTTATTTATTATTATCTTTCATTTTCTCACTTAATGGAATCCATTATGTTTGCCATTAGTTTTTGTTTATTATTATCTTACAATAAACTAAATTAAAATAAAATAAAATAGAATATCATTTAAATAAACTTAGCCTTAATCTAGGCCAAATGAGAAAATATTTTCTCATCATTAAGAAACATCTTAATGCCTACCTTAACAAATGCCACTCATTTATAATTATCTTATTATTTAATAAATATTGAACAAATTATTTAATCATATTAAATCATGGTATAAATACATGCCAATTTAAATAAAAAATTAATTGTTTGATTTTAAATTAAATAATAATATCATATATTATTATTATTATTCTAATGAATAAAATAATGATATTATTTGTCCAACAAATAAGGTCATTTTGGTAATTTTCAAATCAAACAATAATTGGCCCACATGTGCCATGTGTCAACATCCCATTGGTTAACAACTAATTGTTAACTAATTAATGTACTTAACTCTTAAGTCTTGACATGTGCACGATCGAAGGGAAACCAAAGTAAATATCTGGTCTGTTGAAATTTTCTAGATCGAACTATTCAATCCATTACGCTGTCTTAGTGCACAACGAGTACACTTCATACTGCGGGACTCTCTAGGTTCACTCTTGATTTGTCAAACATAACTATTTTGTGAGTTTGTGATCGCTGTCCTACGCATATGTCACGGATATTACAAATCAGTGTAGTAGACCATACAAGTTGAGGTCATAGCGCATACATATAATTCTTCTGCCAATCATATCCTGGAAGAGTAGGGTTATAGATTACTACCGTCTAAGCCATATGTGCTCATCTGCGAACTTCTCTCTAGACACGTATCTTAATAAACAATATATGCAAACACTTTTACAATATTGTTTAACTTTGTATGAAACTCTTTTCATGAGTTTGTTACTTATGGCCATAAGACTTTCTAAGATACAGTCTTTAAGCATCTTGATATATATATAACTCATCGATATGAGCTGATGGATTCCATATCCGTATACATCGAACTCCATAAGCATCGGACAATATCCAATGACACCTAGCAGTCACACCGTTAAAGGTGTTTGACATACGTGGAACCAAAGTATGATGGATCACTTACAAGCCTACTGTGGTATTCAGGTCAAAGAACCACTTATACTACTCAACTCGAGAGGACCTTCCATTGATTGCTTCATGAGATATCTATTGGGGTCCTCGTTGTGTCTGTTCAATATTCAGTTCTCACTGAACACCTGTATGCTATACGAACTTTCAGTAAGACCATGGTTAACTAAGAACAACCATTTAGACCATCTAGGTATAATATACATTGGTCTATGTAAACGGATTCCACCGTCAGACCTGCATCTGTGAATTAAGACCAAGAATATATAATTTGATAGTAGACTTGCATAATAACATTTCTTAGCCCCTATTACAACTCTTGCGACTATGTTATTACTAATGTATTCTTAGGTCTTTGTACCGTCACAGATAAGATTCTAACACTTAGACTTCACAGATTTATATAACATGCTAACCCTTTAGCATTTATAGTTTTCAGTGATGTTAACTCTCAGCATTGATCTAAACTTCTTTAGATCAAATCTGAACCCTTTCAGATCATATAATGTCTTTAGCGTCACAAGCATTGAACCATTTAATAATAGTAATTAGCGATTTAACAAATAATGAACTGTATAAATATTATAAAATAAAATATTCATACAACAATGGGATGACACGTGAGCACAAATCCCAAAAAACTCTCACTTGCTCTAGTTCTATTCATAGTGGTATCTTATACTCATAGACTCCACGTGTTTCTCAAATATCATTGGAGTTAAGGCCTTAGTCAGTGGGTCTGCTACATTATTTATAGAATCAACTCTATAAATTATTACATCTCCCTTAGCGAAGATTTCTCTAATTATATGGCATTTCCTTTCCACATGTTTAGATCTCTGGTGCGCTCTTAGCTCTTTTGCTTGTGCAATAGCTCCGTTGTTGTCGTAGAATAAAGGGATATGATCCATTGAGCTTGAGACAATCCCAAGCTTATGGAAAATTTGCCTATCCACACTGCTTCTTTTACTGCCTCAGAAGCTGCAATGTATTCCGCTTCAGTTATTGAATTAGCTGTGGATCTTTGTTTGCAGCTCTTCCAACACACTGCAGCACCGTTAATGATAAATACATATCCAGATGTAGACTTTCTATCATCTGAATTAGACTAAAAGTCTGAATCTGTGTATCCCTTAACCTGCAAATCACTTTCTTCATAAATGAGAAACTTGTTCTTTGTACCCTTAAGGTATTTAAGGACATGTTTGATTGTCATCCAATGGCTGTCACCTGGATCAGATTGATATCGACTAGTAACACTTACAGCCATGCTGATGTCAGATTTCGTACATATCATAGTATACATCAGGCTGCCTACAGTTGATGCATATGGCATCTTATACATTCTAACTCTTTCATTTTCCGTCTGAGGAGACATTCTCCTCGAAAGATAAATTCCATGTCTAAAAAGCACAGTAACTATCTTACAGTTAGTAAAATTATACATTTCAAGGACACTATCAATGTATGATGATTAGGAAAGTCATATTAGCTTCCTAACTCTATCTTTATAAAGCTTTATTCTTTTGGGATGCACATTCGAATGATCTGATCGGCACATTGCTTGGATAAGAAGAGCTCATCCCAGTAGTAGTATTTGACATCATGTAAGAACATTTTCTTCTATTGGGAATTTAAATCAGAATGGAGAATTCCACTCATCAAGTACTTTGAGAGTGAATGCCAAGAGTTGTTCATTTAGGAATGACTCATTTATCATCATCTTGGTTTTGTTTTTCTTTCTAATCGAGAAAGATCATTTGCAATTTAGTTCTCTGTGCCTTTTGTATCTCGGATCTCCAGATCAAACTCTTTCAGTAGTAGAATCCACCCAATTAACCTTGGTTTTATATCTTTCCTTGTAATCAAATACTTGATCGCAGAGTGATCAATGAATACTATTACTTTGACCCTAATGAGATCAGAGCGAAATTTGTTAAAGGTAAATACAACTGCTAACAACTCTTTATTCTATGGTTATGTAATTGATCTACATATCATTCAAGGTCTTGCTAATGTAATAGATAGTGTAAAAGACTATGTTCTTCTGTTGGCCCAAAACTACTGTAATGTCACTAGCACTACACATTAGTTTGAATAGGAGTTTCCAATCTAAAACTACGATAATTAAGGCTGAAATAAGTTTTTTCTGTAGTATGACACGTCTAGAATATAAGAGTTTATTCCCAAGTGTAGAATTATTGAAGTAATAAATAACTCGGTGACAACAAGGTCGATCCACAGAGAAGTAGAATTAAAATTACAAACTATAAATACTTTAAAGACAATTAATGCAGTATAAGATGTTTGCAAATATTAATTCAATTAACCAATTAAAATAAAAGTTAAGATTATGGGGATCCACTCTTGGCATATAAAGTAAGAATATATTCAAATCTTTTTATAACTCAATTGGAATCCTCACATGAAGGAGGTTCAAATCGGAAGATATAACAATTAAAGTTCATCACCATTTATATATTAACTAGTATTTATTTCTTTCAATTATTATACACCAAATCTTATAAATGGGTTCAAGTATTTATTATGCCAATCTTTATATTTGTCTATAATAAAACAAGACTCTCACTTTATAAGAAAGTGTATATACGCCAAATTTTGTAAATGCTTTCAAGAATTCATTGTGCTAACTATAAAAATTATCTATAATAAATCAAGATACACCACTTTAGAAGAAATGGTATTAATATTACAAACAAAATAAATACATCATATATAAATTTGCATAACTTAAGAATAAAACATTAAATTCATGAATAAGAGTTAAGTATATTTTATTACCTTGTCAAGAGTTTCACCCTTTCATTTTAGCATAAAGAAAATTACTTAGACATAATAAAGCTAAAGAAAAAGAAAAAAAATGGAAGAAGAGATAACATGACTTTAGAATAGTAAACAAGAGAAATAATATTACAAAGAGATAATATAAAAGACAAGTATTTTGAACTAAAATCTAGCTCTCTAATTACATCATTTGGGCATAAACATGATATATATTTATAGAAAAACATGAATAAATCGAAACAAATGAAGAGGGAACCACTTGGATAATAACAGTCAAGAATTGTGGCAAATAATTTACATTGATTATCATTAATGCACCCACTTGATTATCCAATTTAAAATTGATGTGATCTGAATTAGCTATCACTTAAAACATAAAAGTTGTAGATAAGTCTCTTATATTTTCAAATTAAGTTGTCTCATATATATTAGATACGTATTTCTATAGTTATGGACCAAATACTGATGACTGTTCGGACTAGGCTTGTACTGCAGATCAGTTCTGTTCTAGGCTATTTTGACCATTTAAATGCTCGAATTTCAAATGTTTTGTGAAAATAAAATATGTTAGTCCATTGAAGCAGCTCTTCATAGGATTAAAAATCACTCTAATTGGATCCTTAGGTAGAAAGTTATGCTCATTTTATCAAACCTGCCACAAAATAGTTAAAAGCTAATTATGTATAATATTGTAAAAATACTTAAGTTAGGGTGGTTAAAGATACTAGTAATACAAAACAATGATATAAAACCCTTATTACATATATAATTTCAAGTTTTTATTACACCTCTTAACTAGTTTATTACTAGTCCCTAGCAATTCAAGCATAAATAAATTTTAAACATTACCTAAGTATTTCAAACAAAACGTCAGTTCAAGATCATAATTGCTATAAATGTTATTTCAATAATAACTTCCAAAATTGTGTGTGTGTGAATTAATGTTGAAGCCTTCTTACCATAAACCACAACATATATAGCCATGAAAACTTTTTCCAAGTAAAAGACTCAACTTTATATCCTCACAGGTGAATAACTTGTTTAATGGGTTATGATTTCACTCATGGAGTTGGAAAACAGATAATCTCTCAGGTTACATTAAGGACAGACATACAAACTAACATTAATCTAAAGATAGAAAAATCAATTGTTTAGAGTCAAACCATTATTGCCATATACTACTTTCAGGACTTTAATTATTTTATGTGAATCTTACGAATAAAGAGTCCGATGATAAGATTGCTTCCTAATGACTTTTGTCTTTTAAAATTGAATGAAGACTTTTTTGAATTGAATTGACTTATTTTCTCTCTTTTTTTATAATTTTTTTCTCTTTTTTTGTTTGTTTTTTTTTAAGACATAAGGAATCATTACAAAATAAGAGCAATTTATCACCATACTACTTTTCTATTTTTTTTTATCATCCTTCAGCTAAGCAACCAAATCATTCCCCATCCCAAATAATATCATTCCAAACAAAAATTAACCATTTCAAAAGATCAATTTCGTAAGCTGTTATCTCATCTCTACTCACTCACAAAATATATGTGAGTTTTAAAAAGAATATGTATACTTAAACATGAAAATTCTCTTGACTATATATACTGAATCATTCATCTTACCACAAGGCTTAGTATTGTGCTAAAAAAATAATTTCGAAAGTTATTCTTTAGTAACCTAGATAGAAAAAATGATTTAAACTAAACAATTTTGAAATCATACTTCGGTAGCAAAGCAAACTTATTTACACAAGAGTTACCAAAAACTAAAGCAACAAACAAATATACGTAAAATGCATTAAAAATAAACCAATTAGAATGTGTTTCAAAAGTTCAGTAATGTACTCTTTACTCTGTCATTCTAGAATAAGAATGCATCTCAAGAATGCATAAGTAAATCTTTTACTCACGCCATTCATGATGATTTTTTTTTAGAGAACAAAGTGATAACAAAAAAATAAATAAATAACACTAACATTATATATCAACTATTCTCCCCCCCCCCCCCAATCAGATTGAGACATTGTCCTCAATGTCAAAATATAGAAAGAGTAAAGTATAGAAGATATCACCTGAAATATCTTTTATTAGAAATTAAACCTACAACAAAATAAAATAAGCCACACAAAATGCTTAAAATTATATAAAAGTAGATAGGCTACAGATCCCGTGTCAAATCTATCTTGCAATTTTTTTCACTGTCATTAGTCTACCAATCTATCTGACGCATTGTTGGATCAGACAGAAGTGTAAAAGCTTGTAGTTCATCGAGTAATTGATCAACAGTTGAAGTAAAAATAAGGATCTGTCGTGCTGCAGATGAGACAAACTATTTTTCAATCGCATAGTCAAGAAAAGATAACAACTCATTGTAAAAACCATCAACATTTAACAAACCAATGGATTTTTGGTGGATTTGCAATTGTGTCCATGAGACAATTTGAAAATTTTCCTCCAAAGTTCTAAAACTTTTAGGTAGAGCTATAAAGGCATTAGCATTCCGAAGCATAAGAGACATTCACTCATGCATTGATGATACCTGTAACTCATCCCCAATTATTTTTCCTACAATGTTTTCAACAACTAGAGCTTTTGGTATGATACCCAAAACTCGACTACCTTTATTTTGTGTAGCTGTTGCCACACATCCCATTAATCCAAGACTGTCTCCCCCATTTACTAAATGAATTGTTTGCTCAGCTAACAGCGTACTAAGGGTTTCTACTGCTTCTACAAACTCACTAGTTTTTTCAGGGCTAGATCCATAAAAGACACAAATTTTTGTGAATTTACGAGTTGATGTTCCTTCCATTATTACACTTACCTTCTCTCTTGAATGATTTTGAGTTTGTATAAAGATGCATAAATAATGCAATGTATTTATAGAGCCAAAAGGTATTGTAAAGTTAAGTCGCATGGGTTATTGGCTTAAAATAAAAAAAATTTAAAATCGTCTATGGGTGGTTGGTTGTTGAAAAAGATGTTTAAGTTTGAAATAAAACATTTAAAAATAACAGCTACAGTAAATATATATATAAGTAGTTGTAATTGTGTCTCACATCTTCTTGTAGTTTTACGTCTAGAAACGGCTTAAATCATTTTGCTCTTCGTTGTTTTTACAAAAGAGCTTTTACCTAAGCCAGGCATGTAGGAATTTAATAAGTCTAAAAATTCACCTTTCAATCAGACTTTGGCTTCAATTAACCAACCTACATCAATAGATATATTCATAATCATTAATAACCTTAATCTTTCACATCTTGCTTAGTAAATTTTCTTTAAGGCACTTTGAGGCAATGGGGGAAAATACTTTTTCAAATTCTGTAGAATGTCATCTATTTTCTTTTCAGAAAGTAGGAAGAAGAGAATGTATCAGTAATTATAGAAAACTGATAAAACCGACTTGAAATGTCATGGAGTACCGTTATTTGCCACTTAACCGGGGTGCAAAATAAAACTTTAACAAAAATACTAAATTAACCTGCAAGTAAAAAAAAAAAAAAATTAAAGTTAGAAGAAGAATAAATATATATAAATATGTAAAACAAAGATTAATTGGTCTCATAACAAGGGTCAGACAGGGATAAAAATTCTTCATGAAAAGCTTAATTTCTTAGAAACGGCTTGAGTCTTTTCCCATTTATCTTAAACACATTACCATTCCTAAAATTTTCAATATCAATTGTTCCATAAGGGTACACATGTTTCACTAAAAGAGTCATTCCATCTTGATCTTAATTTTTTAGGGAATAAGTGAAGTTGAGAATTATAAAGCAAAACCTTCTTACTAACATCAAATATTTTTCTTTAAATTTTTTGATTATGGAAAGTTTTGATTTTAGCTTTATAAATTTTCAAATTCTCATATGCATCATTTCTCAATTCTTTAAGTTCATTTATTTGTAATTTACGTATCTGTTTAGCAGAATCAAGATTTGCGCTGAAAGTTTTAATGGTTCAGTAGGCTTTATGCTCAAGTTCTACAGGTAAGTGACAAGGTTTTTCATAAACTATCCTATAAGAAGACATACCCAATGAAGTTTTAAAAGTAATTCTATAAGCTCACAGTGCATCATTAAGTTTTAAAGATCAATCTTTGCGATTTAGGTTTACAGTTTTTTCTAAAATTTATTTTATCTCCTTATTTTCTAATTCAACTTGTCCACTTGTCTGATGATGATAAGGGGTGACAACTTTATAAGTAATACCATATTTTTTCATTAATGTTTCAAATGGCCTATAACAAAAATGCTTACCCCCATCACTTATAATGACTCAAGGAATTCTAAATCGACTTAAGATATTTCACAATTGTTTTATAATCATTATTTCAACATGGAATAGCCTCAATCTATTTTGAGACATAATCTATTTCGACTAAGATATACGTAAATCCAAATAATAGCGAAAATAGTCCCATGAAATTTATCTCCCAACAATCAAAATTTTCAATAACAAGAATGGGATTCAAAGGCATCATGTTTCGTTTTGAAATGGATCCTAATTTTTGATAATTTTCACACATTATACAAAATGCATGTGTATCTTTAAAGAAAGTAAGCCAATAAAATCCACACTGCAGAATTTTTGCAGCTGTTTTCTTTAATGGGAAATATCCCTTACATGCTTCAGAATAACAAAATTCAACAACTCTACTTACCTCATTGTTGGGTGTACATCTTCAAAATATTTGGTCGGGATAATATTTGAAGAGATAAGGATCATCCCAATAAAACTTTCTTACCTCAATTAAAAATTTCTTTTTGTCTTGAGCATTCTATTGAGGTGGCATTTCTCCTATTACAAGAAAATTAACAATATTAGCATACCAAGGCATTGTAACAGTAGAAAATAAAAATTCATTGAGAAAAGAAGTAACCATGTAATGACATTTTTCCCAATTCAGCACAAGACTTTTTTCTTCACATCTTTTTAGACCTTTTCTATGCTTTCAAGACAATTATCAAAAGAATTTCCAAATACAGTTAAATCATCCATAAAATCTTCTAAATAATGCTCAACCATGTCACTAAAAATGCTTAACATACACCTCTAAAATGTTACTGGGGCATTACAAAGTCTAAAGGGCATTCTTTTAAAAGCAAAGGTCCTAGAAGGCATGTGAATATAGTCTTTTCTTAGTCCTTTAATGCTATAAGAATTTGATAATAGCCAGAATAACCATCTAGAAAGCAGTAGTAGGGATGTCCTACTACTTTTTCTACAATTTGGTCAAAGAATGGTAAGGAAAAATGGTCTTTTCTAGTGGCAAAGTTTAACTTTCTATAATCTATACACATCCTCCAACTAGATGAGACTGGAGTTGGTATTGACTCACCTTTGTCATTTTCAATGACTGTGATTCCAAATTTCTTTGCTACTACTTGAGTAGGACTTACCCACTTACTAGCTGAGATTGGATAAATAATTCCTACTTTAAGTAATTTAAGAACTTCAGCTCTCACTAGCTCTTTCATATATGGATTTAATCTCCTTTGAGGTTGTTGGAAAGTTTTGGCATTATCCTCTAAGTTTATTCTATATGTGCAAATCAAAAGATTAATGCCATTTATGTCTTTTAAAGTCCATCCAATTTCATTTTTATGCATTTTTAATAATTCAATTAACTTACCTACTTGTCCGCTTATGAGTGTAGAAGAGATTACCACCGGGTAAGTTTGTTTCTCTCCAAGAAATGCATATTTCAGTCATTCAGGCTGAGGTTTCAACTTCAACTTTGAAATTTCATTCTATTTATCCTCATTTTCTCCTAATTCTTCAAACTTTAATTTTCATCATTTATTTTCAATCACCTATGCACAGTCAAGTAAAGAACATATGTCAGAGATTTCAGAATCTAATTGTATATTTAACTCAAATAAATTTATTAAACATATTTCTAAGGGATCAGTAGAACTTTTTTTTTAAATATGATTCTCCACAATCATTTCAATCATGTCAGCTTCTTCACTTTCATCCTCCCCCTCATGTGGTTGCTTATACATATTGAAAACATTGAGCTTAAGTGTCATGTTTCCAAATGAAAGCTTCATTACTCAATTTTTGAAATTAATCAAAGCGTTAGAAGTTGCTAAATATAGATGACCTAAAATAACAGGTATCGGATTACATCTTTTAATAGGTTTTGTGCCCAAGACAATAAAATTCACAGGATATATGAATTTATCAACTTGAAGTAAAACATTTTTCACTATCCCTCTTGGTACTTTTATTGATCTATCAACAAGCAAACGAGTTACAGAAGTTTATTTTAACTCACCGAGATTAAGCTACTGATAAACTGAATATGACAGTAAATTCACACTAGTACCAAGATCAAGTAAGGCTTGTTCAATTTTATAACTTTCAATAATACATAAAATTGTAGGACAACCAGGGTCTTTATATTTCAAAACATTATTATTCTGAAGAATGGCACTTACTTGTTCAGCTAAAAATGCTTTCTTTTCACATTTAGTTTTCTTTTTACTGTACATAAATCCTTCAAAAATTTTGCATAAGAGGGAACCTATTTAATAGCATCCAATAAAGGAATATTAACTTTTACCTGTTTGAAGATTTTAAAATTTTCAGGATTGTGATTCATCTTCTTAGTATTACGTAATGCATGAGGAAATAGGGGTGGAGGTGAGGGTTTGGTGTTTTCTTCATTAGGTGTAGGTTCAACATTTTCTTTACCCTTAGAGATTGATTCATCGTTCTCTTAAGGTTTAGGAATGTGCTTTTCAATAATTATACTATTCCAAAGAGTTATTACAGCTTTAACTTGATCTATGTGTTGGCTTCTTGAACTACATGCATTTGAATTATGTTGTTCTTTGAGGTTTGGTTGTGGTTGAGAATGAAATTTTTCTTTCTCATAAATGTTCAGTACAAATGCAAATTTAGCAAGAGTATCTTTCAAATCAGGAAATGTTTGAACATTTTGAGAATTAATAGACTCTTGCTTTTCAATGAATGCATGCAAAGTTTCTTCAACATTTTTCTTAGGAGGTAGGACATATAGTGTATAACCTTGATGGTTTTAAAAATTTTGGTGTGGTTGGAACGGTAGTTGTGAAGCTTGTGCTTGAGTGTCATTTCTCACACTAAAATTCAGGTGATTTCTCCATCTAGGATTGTAGTTTTGTGGATATGGGTTATTGTTTGACCACTTGAACGTGTTTAGAACATTGTCTTATTCATAGAGACATTCCCTAAATGCAGGCAAAGTTGGGCAATCATTGGTTGAGTGATCATAGGTTTTACAAATATGACACACAATTTTTTGAACAGATTTTAATTTACCACTCTTTTTTATTTCTAAGGTTTTGATTTTTCTAGCTAGGGATGCTAATTTGGCTTGAAGGTCATGGTCTTCCTTAAGATGATAAATACCCCTACTAAATATTGTGGTTTGATTTTTTCTAGGTGCCTCATAAGTACCAGCAGTGTTCTAATTTTGAGCATTTTCTGCTAATAAGTCTAGATAGTTCATTACCTCTTCTGGGTCTTTGTCCTCAAATGTTCCATTACACATCATTTCTATCATTTGCCTAACTTATGGTGTTAAGCCCTTATAAAAATTTGAGACTAATCTCCATGTTTCAAAGCCATGATGGGGACAAGTATTAAGTAATTCTTTATAGCTTTCCCAACATTGGTAAAGGGTCTCTCCTGATTTTTGGGCAAAAATGGTAATTTGTCTTTTGAAAGAATTTGTTCTATGGGAAAAAAAAAATTTCCAAGAATTGTTGTTGCATCTCATCCCATAAAGAAATGGATCATGGCCTAAGGTTTTGTAGCAATGTTTTAGCTTTATCTTTTAAAGAAAAAGGGAAAAGCTTAAGTCAATTTGTGTTCATGCTACAATTTTGGTCATTATACGTGTTACACACTTCTTCAAATTCTCTTAAATACAGATAAGGGTTCTCTACATCTAACCCATGAAAAGTGGTTAAAAGTTGGATAATACCTAGCTTAAAATTAAAATGTGTTGCATCCGGAGGAAAAATTAAGCAAGATGGTGCACCAGTTCGTGTAGGCTTCATAGTCTCTAAGTGTCCTAGGTCGATTATGGTCATTATGTTGGGACTGATTATCCCCTGGATCTATGATTCCCTCAATTTGATTTTTGGTCATGGTGTTAATTGGTGAAGAATGAGAAAATAAAGGAGAATCCAACAAATTATCAAGGAAGTTTCGAAATTATCTTTCATCAAATGATGAGAATTAGGATCTCAAAACCAACTGCTCATATAAAGAAATAAAATAAAATACAATAATAATAAATAATAAAAATAAGAGAAAAATAAAATAAAATATTAAACACAGGTAAATAAAATAGGCAAAAATAAAATAAAAATAAAATAAAGATAAATAATTAGAAGTTAGATTAGTCAATGTTAAATTATATAATAAAAAGTTAATAAATAAAGAGTATGAGGTTTAGCCTTCCATGAAAATAAAAAGCGAATAATAAATAAAGTAAAGCAAGCTATGAGGCTTAGCCTTCCATGAAAATAAAATAAACAAACAAAAAAAATGTTAATTTCACTTCCCCAACAACGGCGCCAAAAACTTGACACGTCTAGAATATAAGAGTTTATTCCCAAGTGCAGGATTGTCGAAGTAATAAATAACCCATTGAGAACGGGGTCGATCCACAGAGAAGTAGAATTAAAATTACAAACTATAAATACTTTAAAGATAATTAATGCAGTATAAGATGTTTGCAAATATTAATTCAATTAATCAATTAAAATAAAAAGTTAAGGTTATGGTGATTCACTCTTGGCATATGAAGTAAGAATATATTCAAATCGTTTTATAACTTACTTGGAATCCTCACATGAAAGAGGTTCCAATCGGAAGATATAATAATTAAAGTTTATCACCATTTATATATTAACTAGTATTTATTTCTTTCAATTATTATACACCAAATCTTATAAATGGGTTCAAGTATTTATTATGCCAATCTTTATATTTGTCTACAATAAATCAAGACTCCCACTTTACAAGAAATGGTATATATGTCAAATCTTGTAAATAGTTTCAAGAATTCATTATGCCAACTATAAAAATTGTTTATAATAAATTAAGATACACTACTTTAGAAGAAAGGGTATTAATATTGCAAATAAAATAAATACATCATATATAAATGTGCATAACATAAGAATGAACTATTAAACTCATGAATAAGAGTTAAGTATATCTTATTACTTTACCAAGAGTTTTACCCTTTCACCGTAGCATAAAGAAAATTACTTGAACATAATAAAACTAAAGAAAAAGAAAAGAAATGGAAATGAAAATGGAAGAAGAGATAACATGACTTTAGAATAGTAAACAAGAGAAATAATATCACAAAGAGATAATACAAAAGACAAGTATTTTGAACTAAAATCTAGCTCTCTAATTACATCCTTTGGGCATAAACATGTTATCTATTTATAGAAAAACATGGATAAATTGAGACAAATGAAGAGGGAACTACTTGGATAATAAAAGTTAAGAATGGTGGCAAATAATTTACATTGATTATCATTAATGCATTCACTTGATTATCCAATTTTAGAATTGATGTGATCCGAATTAGCTGTCACTCAAAACATCAAAGTTGTAGATAAGTCTCTTATATTTTCAAATTGAGTTATCTTATATATATTAAATACGTATTTCTATAGTTATAGGCCAAATACGGATGACTGTTTGGACTGAGCATATACTGCAGATTAGTTCTATTCTAGGTCATTTTCACCCTCTAAACGCTCAATTTTCAAATGTGTTGTGAAACATAATATATTAGCCCATTGAGTCAGTTCTTCACAGGATCAAGAAGCACTCCAATTGGATCTTTAGTTAGAAAGTTATGCACATTTTACCAAACCTACCACAAAATAGATAAAAACTAATTAGGTACAATATTATAATAATACTTAAGTTTGGGGGGGTGGGGGGGTTAAAGACACTAATAATATAAAATAATGATATAAAACCCTTATTAAATATATAATTTTAAGTATTCATTATAGTACTTTGAAATCTTCCATACAATGATCATCAAAATTGAACAGTACATCCTTCTTTAATAAATTGTACAGAGGTTTAGAGATTTTGGAGAAGTCCTTGATGAATCTTCTATAGAAGTCTGCATGTCCAAAGAACCTCCGAACACCCTTGACATTTGTAGATGGTGGTATTTTTTTCAATTATCTTTGTTTTCACATGATCAACTTTGATTCCCTTGGAAGAAATCCAATGGCTAAGAACAATCCCTTATTTGACCATAAAGTGGCATTTTACAACTCAGCACCAAGTTTTGTTTCCTCAAATCTTGTAAGCACAAATGTTAAATTTTTTAGGCATAGATAAAACGAATCCCTAAAAACAAAAGTCATCCAAAAACACTTTGAGGAGCTACTCTATTATATTAGAAATGATTGCCATTATACATTTTTGAAAGGTGACAAGTGCATTGCAAAGCTTAAATGACATTTTTCAAAAAGCAAAAGTCTCATATGAATAGGTAAACGTTGTCATCTCTTAATCTTATGTGGCTATGGAAATCTGATTGTAGCCAGAATATTCATCTAGAAAGTAATGGTACTCATGTCTAGTAAGTATGTCAAGCATCTTATCAATGAAAGGTAATGGGAAGTGATCCTTACGAGTGACTTTATTCAACTTCCTATAATCCATACATATTTGCCATCTTGTCACTATTTATGTAGGAATTAGGTCATTATTTTCATTGGCTACAATTGTTATACCTCTATTCTTTGGCATATATTGAATTGAACTTACCCACGAACTATCTGAGATTGGATAAATGATCTCTACATCATGTGATAATCTCCTTTTTCACTACCTCCTTCATGACAGAATTTAATCGACACTGTTGTTCTATTAAGGGTTTATGGTTCTCCTCTAACAAATTATGCATGTAGAATGAAGGGCTAATACTTCTGATGTCACCAATGGTCCATCCTAATGCTCTTTTACGCCTTTTTAGTACTCTAAGTAGTTTTTCTTCCTGTGTATGATCAAGTATAGCTGATATCAGTATAGGGAGAGTAAAGGAATTGCTTAAGAATGCGTACTGCATATGGATTATCAGAGGTTTAAGCTCCAATAATGGTCGTTCCTCAATTGATGGTTTAGTTCGAGGTTCTGTGTTTGCTAGAATTTTATTGGTTCAACCTTTGCTTTGGCTCTATCATATCAATGAGAGGAATTTAAGAGCTTTAAATATTTATTGGCTTTCATTTGTTCCATATCATCTCTGTCACACCCCAGACCCAGAATGATCTGACTCGCGAAATGACTTACACTCATTCAATGATGTGTACTGATAAGCATAAATTATATCTATTATTTTCACTCTCTTAACTTGATTAATTGTTCATTTTAATAAAAAAATATTAGGCCTTTTATATGTTTTATTATCATTTTGTAGGTTTGAAGTCAATGGAGCAATTGGGGATAAAACTCTAAGGAAAACAATACAAAACATAAAATGCTACAATAACAACGCTACAATATTATGTAAATAGTGATTTTGCTACAGTATTTCACTGAAGCGATGAACAGTATTTTGCCCTAGCAAAAATTCCAACACCTAGGACATCTCGCTACAGCATCGAGTGAACAGTGTCTCATAAGCAGTGTTTCGCTGCAGTGATAAACAGTGTAATTTTTTCTAAACCTAAAAGAAATATAACTCCAACACTCCAATCAATCTTTATATAAATGCTACTCATTTCAAACCTCAAATAGCACACAACTTAGGGCTCTTAAAGCCACAACACTTAAAGCCACAACACATAGAAAAAGAGCAATTTATAGAGAAAAGAAAGGGGAATTCAATGAAGTAAGAAATTATTGACTAATCTTTGACATATCGACCAACTGTGAATATACGTCCATATTGGGTTACTTTTGGTTGTATTATGTTTATTTTATTTTTCAGCCATAATTCTCTTGTTATCATGAGTTAAATTTATTTTCTAAGGTTATTACTTGAACTCAATACGTGAGCTTAATTGTTGGATCTTTTTAATATTTATTTGAACCCAATTCTTCATTATTCAAATTATTTATTTTAATACTTCATTATATCTGATCAATATTGTGAATGGTTTGATAATACTTTGATAAACTCGGAAGAGGCATCATTGTATTTAGACCTAGATAATTTGATGCATAATTATAGAGTAACATTCAATGTTGCATATGCAAGCTTTGAATTAGGATATGAATATACTTAATTGGCATGTATGGTCAATAAGACTTGTTCTTAATGAATCTTAATTTATTACAAGTACTATAAGAATATAAGTATTTGGTAAATTATGATATACTTGCATGACATTAGGAGAGATTTGTGAATACATTAGTGTCTTGACTAATAATAAGAATTGAGGGAAATAAATATTAAAAGGATTACCCTTTAGAAAATATACTGAAGGATAGTAATTAACCCTAGGCTTTCTCTATATTATTATTTTTTTATTTATTTGAGTTGTGTTATTTATTTTCTGCACTGTTATTTTACTTAAATTTATTACAAAATTAAGATTTGATTTTGAATAATTACAAGAAAGATATAATTTTAGTACTTGGTAGAAAATAAAAATTATCTTTGTAGGTTCAACATCCAACTTTATAAATTCTTTTATTACTTGTTACGATAGCGTATACTTGCGCTTGATTTTAAGATAAATATCTCATCATGCGCTAATAATCAAAATTGCATAAAATTTCAAACTTAAATTTCATCATGAAGATCCTTAATAAGTCACTAGTAAACCTATCACAAAATCAAACCATAAGCAGCTTTAGTGGACCACATTTTATACATATTCAAAGCTTATGTACAGCAAGTCATAAATATGAATAATATGGACAAGCTAGCTATCCCCCAAAATATAAGTCCACCAACTGACACCTAGTGACTTAAGGAACCCAAATAATTGCTAAATCTGTTATATACACACATACCTTTAATCACCTAGTAATCACAATAAATTATATCAAGTATAAAACTTAGTAAGCATACTAGTTTTTCATATACCAAAATAAATACATATGTATATACAGTGTGTAAGCATGATATGCCATAGTGAAGCAATATCATAATCAAAATCAAAATCAAAATCAAAATCTTATCAAAATCACATGTCGAGTAAGCACTTACACATTCTTTCAAAATATATAATAGGAATACCATCACCCAACTATCACTTAGTAGAACTCCTCATAACACATATCATATATAACATATCATATAATAAGTCAAATGCCACACTTGACAACATATGGTGTGAGAGGAATAGTATAAGTGAAGTTTAAATTTCTCATATATAGAATGCTCATGCCCAAAGGTAAGAGTCACTCCTTTACCCGAATCATTGGTAACTCCTATCACATGCACTAATACGCTATCACACAAATGTAACCACTCACTTTTCCTTCCAAGCACCTATAGGATCATCCCTATACATGGAACACATATCATATATACCAATCCCGAAGGAAATGCCACACCTAAAGGCTCTACGTGTCACATAAGTTGCACACTAAATAAATAATGAGTTCAAGAATCCTAAAAATATAACACATATCTCATAGATATATTTCACTTTGAAAGCTTCCTTTCTTAGACACATTTCATTTTGAAAGCTCACTTTCACAAACATATGTATGTCTATACTCAAGGTTAATGCTCACATTTATAAACATATGTCATTCATATTTTCATATCAAAATATACTTGGCATGATAAAAACATATTTCAAATCAAATTTATAAAATCATGCACAAACATATACTATGTTTATTGTAATTTTAGTGAAAGTCTAATATATTTACCTCTCGTTAATCACATAACAAAGTTTAATTTTCTTAACCTATCAATGGAGATTAATCCTTTCATAAGCATCACTATTTACACATAATACTTAAAATGGCTCATAAAGTTACATAAGTCGCATTTATCACATCAAATTGATTCAATGACTTGGTTTCTCAAAACCTATCAATTCTGACTACTTGCACTTAAATCAATTTTTCTTATACATTAATTGATGTCCAATCACCATAAAATCAGAATATGTCATTCTTGACCCATATATCATTATCTTACATAGAGATTATATCATAATTCCTACAAAATCTATTTCATAATCATCCTTAAATATAAACCATTAAACTGACAAAATTAGAATATTTACTGAAGAATATTTAGTCTCTCAATTTTATAAAATTAAATACCAACTTACAAATCATGAAGCCACAACAAAATTTCTCTTGACACATAGTTAATTCCATAACAAATAATATATAGTTGAATCCACACAAATTATATTTTCAAATGAGTTTTCTCCAAAGTTTTTAGAATCTGCCAAATAAAATCTTGCATTGAGTTTATATAATTTAGAAAATCATAACAATTTGAAAGTAACGAGTTGAATGCTCGAATTTAGGTATGTTGTACTAGACATGCAAAGTATCATTTTTGAAAAAATAAAAAGAAAATTCATGATTTGATATATCAAAATTAGTTTATCATTTGACCATTCTGCAGAAACTGACAATTCTCAAAATTTCAAGGTCTTCTTTAGGAAATCACTATAAATCAAGTTTATAGAGTTTTCAAATGAATCAAAGTTATAGATGTTCAGTAGGATGTCTAGTTTCATAGATTAAAAACCTAAGATTTTATAAAAATTATGGATTGAACCATAGTCAAAAAGTAATTCTATAATTCTGTCATGATTGTTCCTCTTAATCATACATTCTTCCTCAATAATCAATACATCTCATAAAATAATCACCATATCCCTAATTTAACAAGTTTCAAGAAATCATAACTTCATAATAATTATACAACAAACATTTAATATTAGAGAAAGAGCTCTAAAAATATATCTTAATAGCATCAGATCATTATATTACTTTTAATTTCTTCTATAAAATAACACTGCATTCCTCTGTCATAGCTACTGTTTTGAAAACTCTTATTCTTTTTTTTACATAAAACATCATTCATTAGCTTCACATAACTTGGCATCTATTACAGAGCATCAACAAAAGGTATGTTAATATGCAACTTCTTGCATACCTTAAAAAACTTAGAAAACTATTTTTCAAGTTTTTGATTCTGAAGAGATTGGGGAAATAGTAGGGGTGGATTGTATGGGCTCAAGTTACTTTTTTCACTTCTACTTTTTAAATTCTATGTGTTTTGCAATTTTCCCTTCTTCTTTTATATGCACATTACCTTTAACAAGGTTCTCCTTTAGTTGAGATTTTTCTACAGTATCTAGTAATTTTTTCCTACTTCTCAAAGTGATTACTTTATAATGCTCTTTATCTCCCTTGGATTGATCTCTGTATTACTTGGCAAAGAACCTTATGGATACCTATTCGTGCATATGGCCAAGTAGCCCACTTGAGTCTCCAAAGTCCGTAATGAAGTTGATTAGCTTTAAAAGAGATTTGATTGACTCTGTAGGAGCGCATTTGTCTGTTTCATGTAATGCATAAACATCTCATTTAAAATTAGTTTTTTCTCATGTTGAAGTACTGGCTAGGAAGGAAATTTAGAAGGATTTACTAGCTTTGATGGTTATCCTTGATTATTGCTCCATGAGAAATTCAAATAATTCCTCTACCCTAGATTATAGAAATTTAAGTTGGGATTATTTTGATGTCTATTAAAGTTCGCAACATATTGTCTTGTTTCAAGACACTGGCCATTTACATAGTTCTCTCTACAGAAATCATAGATAACATGTTTACTTTTTACAGCATTCACTCTAATATCATCGAACTTCTTTGACAACAAGTTGACTTGTGCAGTTAATGAAATGTCTCCAAATAATGAACACTTGTAATTTTTGTTAGAGCTACTCTTTCTAATGGCCATCAGTAATTATTGAAAGTCATCTCCTCAACATGTTATAAACCTCACCAGTCGATTTATTCTTCAAAGCACCACTTGTTACAACATCAATAATAGTTCTTAAGTATCCAATTAATCCATTGTAGAAAAATTGTACTAGCAACCACTTTGGAACCCTATGGTGTAGACACTTTCTTATCAAATCTATGAATCTTTCCTAAGCTTTATATAGGGACTCTAAATCATACTATATAAAAGACATGATGTCGTTACTCATCTTTACTATCTTAGTTGGTGGGAGGAATTTTGGCTACAAATTTCTAGGCTAAATTATCCATATTGCAATATATTCTGATAGTAAAGACATTAACAAACTCTTTGCTTGATCCTTAAGTAAAAAGAAAATAGTTGTAACCTTATTGCATCATCTGAAACTCCGTTCTTGAATATATTATAAACTTTCAACAAAATTTACAATCTGCTCATTCAGGTCTTCATTCAACAATCGACTAAATTGCATTGAATCCATCAGCATTTGAATCATGCTTGACTTGGTTTCGAAGTTGTTGGTATTGATTATAGGTCTCTGAATATTAAAGTATATGCCATCAATAAGTGATACTGCATAATCTTTGCTCTCTAGCTAGGGACAGTGGCAGACCAGATTTGGGATGCATATTCATAAACCCGTATCCGCATTCGCTTTAAAAATGAAATCCTTTCCAAATCAGTTACAGCTTGGAGTTTTAATACCAAATCTGCTCTAGCAAGTAAATACTCATGACCAAACCCGTAGCGAGTTTGGTAATGAGTACATAACACTTAACATGCATGCTAGGAGCGGATGCTAAAAGTGCGCAATGTTGTACACCTAGTACACTTAGCATGTATATTAGGAGTGCATGCTAAACACGCAATATTACACGTATAGTGCTTAGCACGAGTGCTAGGAGTGTATACTAAGCGCACAATGTTACAAGTCTAGCACTTAGCACGTGTGCTAGGAGCAAACAGTAAAAGCGCACAATATTGTGCGCCTAGCACGCTTAGTATATATGTTTGGAGTGCACGCTAAGCACGCAACATTATGTGCCCAACGCTTAATGTATGTCTTAGAAGCGTATGCTAAGCGTATAACATTGCGCACTTAACACTTAATATATGTGCTAAAAGCCCATGCTAACACTCAATGTGTGCTCTTTACATGCAATGTACTACTTTTTTTCTTTAAAAAATTAAGAAAAAATGTAGTATTTATAGATACTCGTAGCGGCTATCCACGGATTTTTTATCGAACTTGTACTCGTCCTAAATTCGCTACGAATTTTAATTTTGTATATTAAACCCATACTAAACCCACTTCAAACCTTATCAAATCATTCTCAATATGAGCAAGTTTTAGTAGATTTGCAGATAATTTTGCCATCTCTATCTCTGGCAGGATTTTGAATTTGTTTAACTTTGATGTTTGGTTGATGTAAAGCTTGATTCCACTCTTGACAAATTCTTCTCTATGTTCTTTTAATTTCTAGATTGAAAGCAGCTAAGTCAAGACTTCATGAATGTCGCATAAATAACTGAAAAGCCACTATAAAAACAAAAGGAAAAAGTATGAATTAAGTATGAGATGGATTAATATTAATATTAATAAAAAAATAATAATTCTCCGACAACACTAAAAACTTGTTGTGTTAGATTAGAACACAAGTGCACGCTATTATAAATAAATAATATAATAAGGTAGAGTATTGTTCCCACAAAGATTTTTTATTATTATTTATTAAATACTAAATTTGTGTCCTCCTACTCTTATCCAAATAATTAAGAATTAAATAAACTAGTCTTAAAAACCTAATTAAAAAGAAAATAATTCAGAGATAATTGATAACAAGTATCGAATCACCAATAATAAATAAGTTTAGGATTACAACTATCTCTCGATATTTCACTTAAATCTAATAATCTTCTCTTTATTTAATCCATTAATATGATTTGCTAAATAAGACCCTAATATCTTGACTAGCCTTTTTCAATGATCAAGTTAATATATTTTACCTAAATAATTATCTATATTCCTATAATAATTAGATTAAGTAAGATTCATTAAGAACAATTCTTTTAAAATCATATATGTCATATGAGTATATTTTTATCTTATATGAAATTCACAATTGTTAAACTATGATTATATCAGTTTATCCAAAGCTCAACATGTAAATCACTTTTTCAAATTCATTATGTTTCCTGAAATAATCTAATTATTAATTAAGTAACTAAAAAATATTAAATTTTACATAAACTAAACAATTCAATACTAACTTCATAAATAAGGAAAGATAATGAATTCAAATTACATATTGAGTACAAATTGTACCTAGAATTAAAAAACTTAATTCATAATGATAAATAGAATTTTAGGATGTAAAATAATCAACATCATAAAAAATAAATAGTCTAAAAAAAAGACAAAAAAGAAAAAGAAGAAAAAAAATAAAAAAAAAAGATAATATCCTAAAATCTTTAATCTTCAATCTTATTTGTGTTGAAAGTCTTCTCTTAAATATTTAACATTATTCTAAACTCTTAATAATTGCTTCTTTTGTGTTCTCTTTTTCATTCCTTGATATTGGTTGAATAGACTTTGATTTGTAAGATCTAGCCTTCAAAATTAAAAAAAAAAAACACTTCGTATCTTAAGGTAAAATAGATTTTTTTAGATTTAACATCCAATGCCGTAACACTGACTTTTCAATGTGTGGCGCTGACTCGACACTTGCACTATGGTCGCAACACTGGCTTCATAATACTGTAGCACTCAATTTTTGACACGGGGGGTTGGGGAAGGAACTTATTCATGATTTAGCATCACAGCGCTGAACTAATAATTTCCCTAGTTTTTCCCTTCATTCTAGCGCTGCAACTGTGCATCTTAACGACTATTCGAACGGGTTTCTTCACGTAGTAAAAGACAAAATGGTTGTGATTAGAGTGGATCCTCCTAGTTATATGTGACAAACTTACGATTTTTTTTTTCTATAACAATTGTCGATTAAAAGTCATTGCACCTCTTCTCTAGGATAAAATGGTAAATTGTATAAATCATTCATGATCGGATGATAAAATATACTTCTCCAAATTTCAATTAAGTGGTGGGAGTTTGACTCTTCCTGCATGTATAAAAAGAATAAATTTCTTCTTTTTTGTGAATTTTAAACTCCCTTTTATAAGATTAGAGATCATGGTTAAGGTGTCAGTAGGCTTAGTGCCAATATATTTTTTTTCATTTAATACTAAATTTAACTTATTTTTAATAAGTTAATTATCGCGAAACATTTATTTTTATAGCTGACCTTGAAACATATTAATTATAGCTAAATAAAATTAATTCAAGAATTTCACTTAACGTTCGAATTAGGAAACATCTAAACGACTGACATAATTTTTTTTCTCAAAAATATCCTTATAATATTAATTTTATTTTATATAATAATTTTATTTTTCAATTGTCATAATATTATATTTGAAAGAGCATATCTACTAAAATATTAATTTTCAACAATACAAAAAAATAAATAAATATATTATTCAAACATATAAAGCTATAATTTGAAGGAGCATATAAAGCTAAACATATTCAAGCTTTTATTAGATTCATAGTTATTTATATTTTATTAAAATAATAAACACGATGAGAATCCTGATAAAATCTTACTAGGCAACCATACTTTACTATTCAAATTAAAGTCATTTATGGCACTCTTGAATGAACAACAACTCATTATTTTATATAACTAGGTCGTCACCAAACTACACAACAATCATACCCACCTGAATTCGAATAAAAAGAAAAGACAAAATTTGATTAATTAGAAATATATAACTTACCACTAAATCTTTAAAAAAAATTGTTAAATCTTCTTAATAAAACTTTCTATTTTTAATTTCGGAGAAAAACAGAAATTATCAATTCATTTTCTATTAAAAAAAAATAGAAAAAGTTGAAAATATAGACAACTATTTAACAACAGAACAATACCATATTTATATAGTTAAAATATATGATGTGTCCATTTTAATAAAAAAATAAAAAATAATTAAATAATTATTTAATAAATAATAATCATCAATTAGTGACATTAATTAAAATATAAACTTTATATCAAAACTATATAGAAATGTAACACTACTCTTTCTAATAATTTACTATCGTATTACTACTAATTTAAATAAAAAGAAAGCTTGGCACATCTCATATGTATCTTCCATTACTAGATAATCTATTTGTATATCTCATTCACGAATGAAATTGAATTAGTCAACCAAAACACTTTGCACTTCCTATGCAACTATCAATCTTGTAAATCATCACTTTGGTGAGATGATCCTATCACGTCATTTCAATTAACTAATGACAATAATAATAATAATAATAATAATAATAATAATAATGAAAATAAGTGAAAAAATTTAACTCTTCAATAATACCTTGATTTGGTATAGTATAAAGAACATAGTATCGAACATACATAGACAGCCCACATGGCCCTTCAAATCTGAATAAATCAAAATCACAGGAAAATGGACCAATTTATGATTGAATTGAGTCCAGGCAGTTTCAATCGGAATCCACCAAGAAACAATGAGAAAGAAAACCAATTTTCTCTTGGTCTCTAGAGGTTTGAAGCTTCTGTCATGCCAAAAACATATGGGAAGCCACTCAGATTTCTTGGTCTCCACGTGAAATTCACATGGTCACCATCTTAAGCATCCAATTGAGTCACCAAGCCCCACTCAGTGACTTAAATTTTGCAGCTCTTGCGTTTGTCTTAATGTTAGATTTAAAAGGGGGCGGGCGATTCTCTTGTCTCTACAGTCCTTCAAATAGGGAAAATAATTTCCTGCGTTTTATAGCTGCTTGTTGGCTAGCTAAAAATGAGGATCCCTATAACACCTACTTCACCATCTACAAAAAGTCTAGACAGATATGGAAAGAGCTTGTCTCACCTTAATCATAATTGCAGCATACGGAGTAAAGAACCTGCTCACTTCAAATAAAAATGCCAGTCAAATTTGCTAAGGTGAAACTAAATACTCTTATCAGAACCTTCATACAGATGTACATAAAAGATGACACGTGAATCCAAAATACTACCACATCAATGGCAAGTTGCAGTATTAGAGGCAGCAATAATGCAACCATCATTTTATGTTCATGTTCATTGATCAATCCTGCATGATAAGATAAGAATTGAACTTCTTAAAAGTCATGCTATTGTATCTAATTTATAAATTATCTTAACCATGCTTACTTAAATAGTGTTCAACATGTAGCTATCAGAACTCAAAAGGTACGGCAGATGAACGTGTCATGTGTCACCATCCTCATGTACCATACAGAACAATATCAGTTGATGTTAATTGCCTTTATGAAAAACAAATAAAATTTCAGATGATTTATGTAGCTATCACATGTCTAGATTGGAAATGGAATCTTAGAATGAGATTACAGTTGCATGATAAGCACAATTGGTTGGCTAAACTACTCACTTTGGTGCTTTGATTGTCAAACCCACTTGAAGAAAAGTGTCTCAATTTGAGATGCTTACATGTATTTTGTCTATAATCCTACAACACCTTCCTCCTAAGCTTATTGCAACTTCCATGGATGCTTATGGGACATGTTGATAAATCAGGACCAGCAACCCTGTCTTGGTGGGCTCCTCATTGGAAGAAATCTAAATACGGCAATGAAGGCATTTCAGAGAAGACAAGCTTCAACTGGTGAAAGATATCCTACTCATGCCTGCAACAAGTGTATGATTTCATGATAAGTAACCGAACAAATTATGACTAAATGACTTTGATAGTATCTCTACATGCAAAGCACAATTTCAACTTCTCGAAGTAAAAATAGTTTCATGTTGTGTGATGACTGGAGAAAGAAAAGACCTAAAAAAATGAAAACCTGCTTCAATCAGAGGACCAACATGTTGAGCTATTTGAATTAATATGCACAAATATTCGTGTATTGGAAATCATTATTCACCGTTTAATACAGCAAGGTAACAAAATAGACTGCATCACAGCCCTTTCAGATGAGAAGACAGGAAATTACTGCAAATTTTAGCAAAACAAGATATTGTCAGCTCCTTAAGACAACAATAGTTCTCACAAACAGATTCCATTAATGCTCTTTCTATCTATAAATCCAAAGATTTACAACCATTATCATGTTTGGAGCTTCTAAAGTATGGTAAATAAGAATGAAAAAAGAGATGATTAATTTCAAAGAACAAAAAGGGACAGAGAAAGAAAAATCGATGAAGAAGAAATAGAATATGTTACAAATGCGTAACTCACAGGACCAGTACTTGCAATGGCTCAATTAATACACACTAATTGCAGAAATACTTCAAAAGAGGCGACAAACTAGCAACGATGCAGTATATCAGAATGTTTTACATAAAAAGTATCTTACCTGAAGCATGACCCACCAAAAAGTTAAGCAAAATGAATAGAATCCCTTTGGGATCCTTGCCAATTAATCTATCTCATTATTTAATAATCATCTGTGCCCTTGACGGCATTTCAACGAAAATATTTATTTGTCCCACCAGACATGGTGGGCATTTCACTCACAACAGGTACCTCGTAAATAATTGTAAATATAGGATGACAAGACCTAAAGTTATTTCACACAATGTAAACTTATATACACATTCGATTATCGTGTCATATCTCACTCAATTATGCATGTCCAACTAGAAATGAATGTTTTACATGCATGTGAGACATGATAGTACATGATGGACATATTTGTACAGTACTGCATTTGACAATTGGCTAAGTGTGCATACGATCCTGTCTCTGTGCAACCTATTCCAAGTATCCATATATGCAAGGAAATCATAGCATCATCGGTTTGTGGGTCTCCAATCTACTCTCAAATAGATCTCCATGATTTAATCTTGATAAAGAACAGCCAACAAGAATCTTGTATGTTTCTAATTGGCTTTCTACTGACATCTATCTGAGACTCTTCTAGCAGCAATCTTCTCCTTAGCAATCCAATCACTGCCTTTAAAGTTCCATTGCCAATGCATATCTGTATCTCTCTCTGTATGAGTCTCTTTAATATTCAAGCAATCTAACATCAACCTTCCAAAGCGAGATCAAAATGAAGGTAAGTCCTTACTCTACAGATGTTCAGAATACCATAACGTTTCACATCATTTAACCTCATTTTTGCCTGTCATTGTAGCAGCTACCGGGCTGGATGCAACAGAAAAAACGAGACAATAGCATTGAGCCATTCAATGATTTCAAAATTGGTATTCCAACTACCTCATGCATAACTGTATTTTAGCAAAACAATCGTTGGCATGCATCAGCTACAAAAACAGTCATCACATAATCACAACAGAACTCACTAAGATATACTTAGCTGGAAATATAATCTAACACATAGTCCAGCTCAAGAATCTATTATACTTGTTTAATTTGAAACTCTTCAGAAATTACTTATATTTTGAAGATTGATAAACTCTTCCACCAAGAAAAAGTGCCTTGTCTAGCATAAGATTTTGCCTGAATCATCTATATCTCATACTCCACAAGAGCTTGTGTAGACCACCCAACTTCCATGGCCATAGGACCACCGGATCTCTCCACGTGGAATAGCATTTATTAGGTAGATCAGCACAACCATCAAGGCCAGTCATTCTATGAGTCATTGAGAACACTGATAGGTTCCATGATTACAAATCTGAAAGAGGTGCAGCCACTTGAATTGGTCCACATCGTCCTTTTCAGTGAACAAAAGGAAAATCAGTGTATTTTTTATGTTCTAATTCTTTGAGAGACTAATTTCAGGCTATTACTGCACTTGCCTTTCCGCTCAGTCAACTCTTGATGATCAAGACTGTTATTCAAAACCTAGCTCTGGCTCAAGACATGGATCTAGATCCTCAAAGATGACCAGGCAGGAAAATGAAAACTCCACTTCTGAACTTGAAGCCAAGGGAGTTGAAGACAACTTCTATGAAGAAACATCTATGGTTATCTCTGAGCCCTTCCACGGGTTTCTCACCATCGGAACTCTTGGTACAGAACCAATAATCAGTGAACCAGCAACACCAACATTTCCCATGTCTGTCGGGAACATAACTGAGGAAAAAACAGAGGTAACGGAATATGATTTGAAGATTATCAATGATGAACTAGAGAAGTTCCTAGAAGCTGAAGCTGAGGAAGAAGAGAACATTGAATCGTCTGGAAGAAACAGTTATGTTAGCATTACAACGCTCAGTGACAAGCCAATGCAAGGAGCCAACTCTAAAGATCACGGAAAGATGGTGTTTTGTCCACTCCAAGGATATCTATTTGGGTCTTCCATTGAACTTCCAGAAACAATTCTTGAGGTGAAGAAGGAAAAGGCATCACTTGCGGAGTTGTTTCATAGGACAAAGATAACAGAAGAAAGTTCCATGGAATATGGTACAGAGGAGATGCCAGCCAAGCGAACACATAAATCTGTCAAACATCCCATCAAGAAGATGCTGAAAAAGTTTCATTCTTTGAAAGGTCCTACCCCTTCAAGTAGTGATACTGCTTCTGTTTCAACCATGAAGAAACTCCATAAGGTGCACATTCTGGCACAGGATTTCTAAGAACCATTATTCACTGTTTATTTTTTACTTAAACCTCAGATCAATATCACTAAATTATGATAATACAGTCTAAAAATTTTTAGCCTTCACTTGTGCAACAAAGCCAAGACATCCAGGATAAATAGAAGTCAATCATAAAAATAAAATGGAGTAGACTATAGTTTTTGTGTTTTAACAGAGAAATATTGGAATCTGAGAAATTCAAAGGTGATTCCACTTTTTCTACATGAGTAAGGGTATGACATTGAGGTTGGTAGATCATCCACTAAAAATACAGCACAAAATGGTGTCCATATCATCTGTGCTAAAAATACTCAGATCTTATATTTCAATGCATTCATTTAAGAGGAATAAAAAACATATAACCAGGTCGGATCATATGGCAGTTCCAGGCACAAAATAACACAACCTTTAGTAACCATGAATCTAGGGGTATGGATTAGATAACATAAGACAATGTTACATAGAAAAAATATATATTTTCTTCTAAGGATGTTCTCTGTCAGACAAGAACCCTAAATTTGGGAGAATATACTGGATAATGTTCTTTTTCACTATTTTAATTTTGTTAGTGCCAAATAGGTCATGCAAATGTTCCACAGAAAAATCCATCCTGAAGATTCTGTAGCTGAAAAAAAGTTAATTAAGTCCTGCAGCAATAAGATCAACAGCACTCCCTATGATGATGGCCATGTTGATGGAGGCCTGATACTCTTGGACAAAGACAACAGAAGATTTCCCCAAGCATCTAAATCAAAGGAAAGGACCCAATATTACACGACCCACATGAAGTTCCCCCAATATGGGTTCAGGGGCAGTACTTCAACTGGAAGGAGGGAGCACTGGATCAAAACCGATGCAGACTGTAAGTATTACATTGTGAGCAACATATTCTTCCTTCACTTGGCAATTAACACAGACAGAAAAGCGGGGAGAGAAAGCATGATCTAACTGTAGACAAATTCTTAGGGAGAAAAAATTGCCAATATACTGATTGTTTTAATTATCGATACCAGGGTAAGGCACCATAACAGATTTTTCTTTTAAATAAGATGCATTGACAGACAGATATATGTGATTAATTATGTCTAGTAATTAAAGCATCAAAAGCATAAATATGTTGATAAAAATGTAGAATTTAGAAAATAACGAAATTATGAGTAGAACACAAAGCTAATGATATATTATCAGAAACTCGGAAAAGATAATACCTAGAGGCAAAGTTTGCATACAAAACCTAGGTAAAAAGAGCATGCAAGCACTAGGGCAGAAGGAGTACCAGTTAGCATGCAGAAATATTTTTCCAGTAAATTAGCATTCATATATTTTCCCAAATTCGATGATAAATAAAGTACTCTAACTGCCATCCCATCTCCACGTACGCACGAATCAATATTATGTCTCATCTGCCTATACATAGAACTTTTGTTTTCCTTTCGGCTGGTACTTATTGCAATTGTATGTACTTAAAACATTCTCAAGAATAAAAGAAGTGTTTGGAAAAGGTGTCATCTATAAAATTTCAGTCACTGTCATATATAAATGTTCTCTCAAAATATCCCAGAAACTTATTTTGCATCTTCAGTACAATCATCAAAATTGGCATCCATGCGATCTATGAATACCAAAATGTTGACTTATCAACAAATATTTTCTTGACGTCAAAAGACTTCATTACATACAATCTATGAAGACCCATTTGCACTACTAACCACTATACCAAAACAAATATTCCAACTTAATTGAAATTGATTGCTAACCGTCAACTATTAAGATAATTGTAATTATTTGGTAATATGTTTTTCCTAAAGATAACTGCCTTTCAAACCATATTGTGCCCTGAAAACATAGTGCAATAAGTAAATTTACTAATCTGTATCCTGACCCTCTTTTATCGCTGGTATTGCAGATTTGGTGCTGGAGCTGTAGAAGAGAAGCTGGGGCAAATGTTTAATAGCTGTCAACCTTTATGAGTAAGAAGCATCAATGTGGTGGTTTGTTATATCATCTATGTTCTTATTAATTATCAGTTGTGAGTAAAATGGTGATGAACTTTGGAGAAAGTGAGGAATATGAATAGGTCTCCAACTTATCTTCCTCTATATGCTAATAAAGTTGTGGCACTCTTGTAAGGTTCTTATTTAGTAAAGCATGATTTGACTGTGACTTGCGCCTTGTATGGGTCTTAATTAGTAAAGCATGATCTTTTTCCTGTCATTTCAATTCTTACACACCTCAGTACTTTCTGGATGGTTGACATATGTTATACAGGGTTCAGTCAATTAACTTGCATACAGGGTTCATTTAGAGTTTCATACCAGAATCAAAATCTGTAAATGATTAACAGTTAATTCAATTTTGGTTTATCACCTTACAGCTTTTTGGAGGTTCAATTTTATACACCTAATATCCCTGCCAAAAACACAAAATTGCTGAAGTTGGTCCTCATCATGTAGTCTAATAACTCAAAAAGGTAGCCTTGACCGCCCACCCACAAATTAATTTATCAACTTACACAAACAAACTAAATAAGAGAACTGCTTAAAAGGTCCGGATGCCTAAAGCCAGAATTATACTTCTTTTTATTATTTGATGTGGAGTTTTTATTCATCAACAATTTCAATTGTCAACAAAAAAGAACTAGAAGGATCAGGGTCCCACCTCATAGCATCATATATTGGAAAGGTAAGCAGTTGCTAAATACCAAAATTACACTGGTAGGTGCTCTTCGATCAAAAATCCACCCATATCCATCCTCCAAGAATGATCAACTAGAGCTGCCATCTCTCTGAGAAGAGAATACCAAAAGCTCCATAGTAACAAGTACAAATATGAGCATATAATCAAAACAAACAAACCAATTAAAAATATTATAAACTGGATAAGGTTCAATTTCTTTGAAGGGAACTCATTTATCAGAACATTACTCGGTTCATGGAAACAAATTTGATTTTATACCTAGAGAAAACAGATTGTTAGGCATTGAAGTTAAATAGGTTCAACAGTTTTCATGACTTGTGGTGTCTAGCAAGGATTTTGATATTAGTTTCGTTCTCGTTTATAAACTAGTTATAGTTGTATGAAATAATGGCATTCAAATGTACAATTAGATAACAACATTTGTAATCTTCATCAGAAGTGATTTAACCACATAAAGCAGCCAACAGAGTGCTTTTATATGTAGGATACTTCCAACCCAAAGATACAGGAGAAACTTGTAATCCACAATCAACACATATTGTCTAATCTACATAATCATCCATATTGAATTCTTTTAAGTTTACGAAAGACAATGCCTTCCTTCACCTGAGAATCGAAGGGAAAAAAAAAAAGGAACCAGTAGGTAAGTGATGAAGCCTTTAAACAACCATTACTTCTTTCTCTATATATTAATTAGTAGCTAAAACATTTTCCAACCAAACACAGAACTTAAATGGGATACACTAACAAAAAAGTGGTCAAACATCTAGCATTTAAAGAGTTCCCATATATACCACCTCATAATCAAACACCACTACATGTCAAATTGAAATTAATATGTCCATGGGACATTCTAATGTGCTCTAGTAAATTGATGTATGTCATAATACATAGTAGTAGAAATAATAAATTTTGATTCTCAAACCTGACCAAGAGAACATAATACTGAAAGTTAATATTCTAACAACAATAAGTTATAAGAGGAAATTGAAAAAGACAGACTTACTTAAGGTCATGACTAACAACAAGTATAGTTAATTCTTCCTTCAAATGCTTCAAAAGCTTCACAACATCTGCACGTGCTTTCCAGTCTGATTTCCAACATTGCATTAGCAATAACTTGAGCAAAATTTTCTATGGCACTTAGTAAAAGGTAATGCCAAATTAAAAAGTTGAGAGTGATAAAGAGAAAATTTAACACAAGTATGAGCATTGATATTGACTAGCACCACATTAAATCCTAACTTTGGAGGAATTACAACTTACTAATTACAAAAGAGCATTCTTTACAAGCAACTACTGTATGAAGAGAAGTTTCTTTCATTTTACAGTTTTCAGGCAATACATTTATCCTCAAAGAGTTAAAATAGTAATCTAAAATGAAAGTAAGTACGAAAAGTTCCAAAGAGGAAGATAAATTAGTATATAAATAAGTATGCATCTATATATACAAAAACTCATTAAAAGATGCAAAAACGCAAGATATGCTAAGTTTATCAAAAAGTTACATTTCACTAGGAATTACCAGTTCACGAATCATGAACATTACAGAACCAATTCTATCCAAATTCCTAAATCAATGAAAAATTATTCATGATCAACAACCACCACAAAAATTTATTGAATTTGTAAAAGTTCAACTAAGAGACTCTAATTAAGATAGTTTTGTTCAGAAGTCAAGTCAAACAAGCAACTCAGACAACCAAAAATTGATCTGGCAGTCTTAACCAACATCCTATCTAAGATAGCAGAGAAAGAGGAGAACTTATGCAGTTACCCAGATCGTTGATACTTTTGCAAGAATTTTACCGAGAAAAAAGAGCAACAGGCATCATGCAATCTTAATTGTCAGATTAACTTTCAATAGAGTGACAACAAGCAGTAATGAAAGAAACATACAACACTGACTGAGATCTCATACCAAGACCAGCAAGAGGCTCATCCAATATCAATAAATCTGGGATTTGTACCTGAAGGATAAACATAATCGAACATTTAGTAGTCAAAATAGGCACAATTGAATGCAATTACAATTGGCAATCTTTAACCATGGCCAAAAGTTTTTCAAAAACCAACAATGAAAAACTCCTCAAAATACATGCTTGATGCACCTTAAGAAGTGTGTGTTTACTGCATTTTGTGAACATGTGAACATCAAATATAGAGTGATTTATAAGTTCTTACCAATTGAATTGCCAATGCAAGGCGACGTTTGTAACCGCCACTTAGAGAATGAGGATCTTTATCCAAAGATATTGCATTCAACCCAACCTAAGGTTATCAATTTGACAGATCCACTTTAGATATGAAATGCATAAAGAAATATTGCAAACACTAGAATGGAGCATAGATACCCAGTTAAAAGCTCTTTGGAGATTCAAAGCAAGGTACTCCTTCAATTGAAGGCCACCTCTTTGCCTTGGCCACCCAAATATAACTTCATCAAGCACATTATCTGCTACAAAGTACCTAGTTCGCAACATGATACATTATTAAATTTAACAATGCAAATTTTCCGCAGACTAATGAAATGTTTAATAACTGGAACTATGGAACATTGTTGAGAAGTGAGAAATAATTGAGAGGAGTAAGTTATAAGCAAGATCTTCTGCAATTGATTGCACAATGGAACTGAAGTAACATAAACACAGATGAAACATCAATGAATGATGCATGAAAAGAACTTACTTTTGCCTTTACAGCAAAAGGTCCAACCAGGACATAAAATCAAACTCTGTAGATACAACAGATTAAAAGAAAAAAAAGAAAAAAAGGGAGAGAGAGAGAGAGAGTCTGCAACATCTGAGACCACTAAATTTATTACGCAATAAAAAATGAAACCATAAATGTTGAACCGATTTGTGCTACCTCTCTGGAAACTGAAAGACAATGCCCACTCTCTCTGAGGACAAGGGTTCAGGGGAGCCACTTGGTTTGCCATCATTGCTATATCTTTGAACATTAATGGAACCAGATGTTGGTTTGCTTAACCCTGCAAGAAGCTAAAAGGGGAAAGCAAGTTAAACACTCGCAAAGTATAGAACAAGAAGTGGGGATTTAACAAAATGTACAGTGAAAATTTATATGAGTTTATTCATTAAAAAAAAACACACACACACACAAAATGAAGTAGAGAACCTGTAAGAGAGTAGTTTTCCCACTTCCACTCTGGCCAAATATTAAGCCAAAACTGCAGTAATTAATGCGAACAAATAAGTCTATGAATACAAAAACCTGCTAGGGAGCAAGTTTAAGCAAATATCTCATAGATGTCGCAAAGTCTGCACTAGCTTAGTGTAGTTAACAAAGACAAGTAGGAGATGAGACACGATGCTTTGATGTCTTATCTTCTAACCTCATAAAACATTCAAAACATTTTGATCACAATAATTTAACTTATAATAATATCTCTCACTTGTTGAATGAATACAAAGATATAGCATATTGTCACAAGTCAGGAAAAAACCAATTCATAATCTATGATAGAATGATCTATAGATATCATAAATCTTCCAATGACAAACACCAAGCAGGACTAATTGGATGAAAACAAAAGCAAACACCTGACAATTTCAACCATTAATATCCAAATAAGACCACAAACACATACCTTTTCTCAGGAAGAGAAAAATTAACTCCATTTAAGATGTTGATCTGGGTCCCCGGGGGCCGATAGCAGATATCCCTAACCTTAATGTAATAGATTATAATATTTCAGTAACTTCAGCACCATCAGCTTTAAATTCAAATATAGCATACAAGCTGCTAATACTCATACATGAACCAAACAAAACAGAGCATTTTCCCCACAATTAAGTTATATACACACCCTGCAATACCAAAATCCAACTGTCAATTTTCTAGAAGCCACACTGAGTTTCCCTGAAAAGTTGAGATTCGTACAATGCACGCAGCACAAAGTATCCGACAACTTAATGCTAGAAACAGAAACAAACTAGCAATACCACAAAGTCTCCGACAATTGTCGAGTGCTCCCAATAAATTTTCTTTTTTAAACAAAAAAAAAAAGAAAAGAAAAGCTACTTAGTTGAGTGCAAACAAAATCAAGTGCTTGTTCGTAATTCACTGAAAACCTAAGGAAGTAAACGGTAAACGCAGCCATTAACTAATTTTTTATAAAAAAAAACTCACTTCAAGGCAAGAATAATCACAGAAGATTCCAACTGCCGGCGTTCTTCTGATATTCACTCTGTCAATTAATGGAAATTGAAATAACATTAAAAAAAGTCTCAAAAAAGCAAGTTAAGAAGACATACTGAAATTAAGAACTATATTTGTTACCTAGCGCGTGATTGGCGTGAAATGAAGCTCAGTGATTCAAGTCTGTTCGTCCAGTGAAGTGAAGACGAGAGAGCCAAAGCGAAGCTCGCCATCACAATACAGCAAACTATTTTGTGTTGGTTCGAGCGGTTTGTCTTTCTGAGGACCCCAACCCTGCTCACGTTCCCCGTAATTCAGATTTTTGACACGTCAACATGGGTTTGGGACGGATTCTTTAAAATTAATAAAATATTAAATTCTTTTTAAATTTAATATATATTTACAGTTTTATTATTAAATCTATTCTAGCTATTTATACCCATTCTTAATTTATAATAAATTATCCGCATATTTTAAAATAATATAAAAAATAAACTCATTTTTACAAATACAATTAATAAAATTATATTATATTTTTATTTTAACTTATTTTTTTAATATTTTAATTAATTTATCGTGCAATTAAATTTTATTGAATGTAGTATTAGTATAAATAATTTTATTAACTCTGTTTTAAAATATTGATGTTATCCTATCCAATAAATAGTGACACTTAAATTAAATATCAAATTTTAGTTGTGTTATTATTTTTTATTAATATGGTATCAATATAATATTGACTGTATTTAACTAGATTATAATGATGTAAGTTTAGTATTTAAAATCAATAATTATATGATAATTTTTTTGTGTCAAAGAATCATTTTAAAATTTTATAATTTATGATTATATTACTACTTATTTTGCATTATAATATTAGAATATATTACTAAAATTTACAGTGTTATATCCTAACATGCAATAAAATTCATTACTTAAAAATACTGTTTAATAAAAACATGCTTATAAATTCGTAATATAAATCTATAAAAGAAAAATTAATTTTATAAGTAATTATATAAAAAGATATTCATTTAAAAACTATAAAAGAGAAAGGGTATGATATTTAGAGATGATTAAACTAAATAACAATATCAACGAAAAAATTATTCCATAACATGACTACTTGAGTAATATTAATAATGTGTGAGAATGATGTCTAACTGTAGTAATAAGAGATGTTAGTAACATAATAATACTAACTTAAGTTTAAGTATTTTAAGACTATGCAGTGTTTTATTTATTAAGAAAAATAAATTCACTATAAAAAAAGTAATATTTGCGGATACCTACAAAATGATGTCTAACTGTAGTAATAAGAGATGTTAGTAACATAATAATACTAACTTAAGTATTTTAAGACTATGCAACGTTATTTATTAAGAAAAAAATTTCACTAAAAAAAAGTAATATTCGTGGATACCTGCAGTAGGTATCCGTGAATTTTTTAATTTTTTATCAAACTCATATCAATCTTAAATTTGCTGCAAGTTTTAATTTTATATACCAAATTTTTACTAAACTCGCTTTAAAATCCTATTAAATTCATTCTAATACAAGTGAATTTTAGCAAGTTTTACAAATATTTTTATCATCTCTAATGTCGATCGTCAATAAACAGATTCCGTTGTTGTGTATTGATCGGCCTTTGGAAAATAAAAATAGTGAAAAAGAAATAAAATAATAATAAAACATGTTTTTTTTTTAAATAAATTGAATTCCATTAAAGAAAGCAATAAATATACAAAATTAGAGACTTTTGATAAATGAAACTATTCTATGAGTCTGTGAGCAATGGCTCACGCACACATCACGAATATTACAAATTAGAGCGTTGAACCATACAAGCTGAGATTACAACGCATACGTATAGTCCTTCCGTCATGATATTCTCAATGTGCGGGGATATAGATTATCACCGTCAAATCCTCTAGTGCTCATCCATGTCCTATCTCCAGACTTGTATCTCACTGAACAATATGTGCAAACTCTTTTGTCATATTGTTCCACCCTGACGAAACTCTTTTCCGGGATAATTGCTTGTAGCCACAAGACTTTCTGAGATACAGTCTCGAAGCATTTGGATATCTAACTTTTTATGCAAGCTGACGGATCTCATATCTGTACACATCGGACTCCATAAGCATTGGACCATACCCAGCGGTCACACCATGAAAGGTCTGTGACATGCGTGAAACTAAAGTATGGTAGATCACTTACAAGTCCACCGTAGCACTCAGGTCAAAGGACCACGTATACTACTCAACTCAAGAGGACCTTCCGTTGATGGCTTATATAGGATGTTTATCGAAGGCCCTCGTGAGTTATTCTAATATCCAGTCCCAACTGGATACCCATATGTCAATATGAGCTCCAAGCTCACGGTCAGCTAGGAACGACCATCTATACCCTATAGGTACGATATATGCTGATTTATATATAAAGGTATCCACCGACAGACCCACATCGGCAAAAATAGATCAAGGATAATTATTCGAGAATATATTTGCGCAATTAGTATTTCCTGGCACCCGATTGCAACTCTTGTAACTATGCAGTTACTGGTATATTCCCAGATCTATGTCCCATCATAGACAAGGCTCCAACTCTTGGATCTGCTGAGTATTATAACCAGCTAACACTTAGTTGTGCTAACATTTAACAATTATATGTTTCAGTATGGCTAACTATGAGCCCTTATCTAAACTCCTTTAAATCTGATCCAAACTCTTTCAGATCTACAATGTTTGTAACGTTACATGCATAATACCATATAAATAAGTATTAGCGATTTAATGAGAATGTACACTTGTATTAATACACAAGTATATGTACATTTAGGGATGACACATAAGCACCAACCCTAATAATCTTTCACTTGCTCTAGTGTCATTCCTGATGGCATCTCATACACATCGACTCTACATGTTTCATAAACACTTTAAGAGTTATGGCCTTACAAAGTGGGTCCGCTAAATTATTTATAGAGCACTTCTAAAAATAATCACATCTCTTTCAGCTAAGATCCCTCTAGTCATGTGAGACTCCTATCATCATAATTAGAGTACCGGTGTCCTTTTGACACCTTGGTTTGTACAATTGCCTAGTTTTGTCGCAAACTATGGGATAGAATCCATTTATCTTAAAATTCTTCCAAGGCTAGTGATAAACCTACGAATCCTCACTGTCGCTTCCGCTGTGCTTTAAATAAATTAGCAGTGAGCCCTAGTTTAGTGCATCTCCAACTCACTTGGTATTAATGAGAATGAGCACATTTCCAGATGTAGACTCTCTATCATCTAGATCAAACTAAAAGTCTGACTTCATGCATCTTCTCATTTGTAAGTCATTTTCTCCATATTTGAGAAACTTATCCTTTGTACCCTCAAGGTACCTCAGGATCTATTTGACTACCATCAAATGGCAGTCACCTGAATCAGACTAAAATTGGCTCGTAACTCTTACAGCCAAACTGATCTCAAGTCTCAAACACATCACAGCATCCATCAAGCTTTGAAGAGATGATGTATCTGATGCGTCAAACACTCTAACTTTTTCATCTTTCATCTGAAGAGACACTCTCCTCGAAAGATGAACACCAGGTCCAAAAGATATGTTAACTATCTCATACTTAATAAATCGCACCCTTTTAGACGCTATTGATGTGAAATAATTTGGGAGAGTCCTATCAGCTTCCTAACTCTATCTCTATAAAGCTTTATACCTAGTATAAAGAAAGCCTCTCCTAAATCCTTTATGGAGAAATTCTTACGTATTATTCCTGACCGATTATAACATACCGACATCATTTCTAATAACCAGTATGTCATCAACAAAGAGCATCAAGAAGACTATCATGCTCCTACTGACCTTTCATGCACACTGGAGCAGAAGTCTGTCTGAACGTAAAATCTTCAGGCTATTCTATGAATATCTCTTACTCGAGGTATTCATTCCGAAATACCTTCTTTACATCCATCTGCCAAACCTCCAGGTCATTATATGCTGCAAAATCCAATAACATACTAATCGACTTTAGCATCAATGTTGGTCCAAAGGTTTCCTCTTAGTGATCCCAGATTATTAAAGATTACATTTGTAAAACCAATATAAAGCTTAGAAGGTCTCTACCTTCCATCTGGCTCTCACTACCTCTTTGTAAACCCTTTACAACTAATGAGAACAATTCTCACAAGTAGCTTAACCCAGTCTCAGACTTGATTTGATGCACATAGTTAATTTTGTTTTTAATGGCTTCTTACTGCTTCCCGAATCGATGCCTGACATTGTCTCCATATAGGTTAAGGATGATTTTCTTCTACCAAGAAAACTTCAAGTTCACCTTCAGGCATCAAACATACTCAATAGGTGAACTGGACATCCTTTCCGACCTATTAGGAAATGTGTGTTAAAAGGTCACTGCTTAATTAAGTCTAAGTTCCCATCATTGGTTCATTGATTTATAGATTGACTTCACCAAATTCAATCTTTCTATGATTCCCACTACCCATGAGAAACTTTTTCTCTATAATAGTGGTGTACCAAGAAACGAACATACTTTGCTTTTCTGAATCATAGAACTAGTATCCTATTGAATTCATAGGATACATAATGAACCTATAGATGTACCTCTTGGGTATTGTCTATCTTGCTAAGTAACTCTAACAAAACAAGATACCCTACTGCATAAGTCTTACATAAGTAGGACAAGCCCAAGTCTTAACTTATTTAAGATGCAGCTTTATTCCTTTCTGTATCACATATGGAATGGAAGGAACAGCTTCTGATGGGACTCTGCTTAATAAGTAGTTGTATTTAAAGCATATTCTCACAGATATAGATCGGTAACACTCATTATCAATCGGATTAAATCTAATAAAGTGTGATTCCTCCTCAACAAAACATCATTATATTGTGGATTACCCGGAGGACTATAATGAGTGATAATCTCATTCTTCCTTAAACAAACGGGAAATTTGTTATTAATGTACTCACTACCTCGATCTAATCGAAGGGATATGAAGTATATTCTGGTATATTTGGTCATCTCCATGAATACATTATTCATAAACTAGTTAAGTCTTTATGGTTAGATTGAGAATCCAACCATCCTTAACCAGATGGATAAGCGTCTCACGCCTATATGACCTAAACTTACATGCCACAGCTCCGTATCATTTAAGGATTTCAATCTATAGACATTTCTAATTGTATATAATGCCTATTTATTAACTGACATTTAGCTAATATAACATCATACTTATAATGCAATGCAATTATTGTATTGCATACAATAAGTAAGTTAAGTTACTCAACAACTTGGACCTGCAAGAAATCATCATTTCTTACTCTCAAATTTACTTCTATAAGTTATTGCATTGAAGTATCTCTCAATCTCTACAACATATTGCAGATATGAGAGGGACGTGTGGTATCTTATACCCAGCTTGAGCTGGCATCATATGCCCTAGAAATGTCTAAGTTTGTCAAGCATAAACTTGTGGGAGTCTTCCTAAGAATTATAAGGCTTCTAAGGTAGGGGGATTTTTAATACCCAACCTTATAGTAGTGGAAACACTTTCCATCTACAAGCTCTCTCTTTGATCTTTGGATAAATTTTGCATCTGAGGATTTATGCTGGGTATCTGTCTCATCTTCATCTTCTGACTCATCTGGTCTCACTAGATATACTTGAAATAAAAGATGAAGCACCTTGAGCAAAGAAGGTCATACCCCTTCTACTCAATCCTCTAGTGAGATATTATCAGAAATATCTTACGGCAAATTCTGATCAACAATAAATCTAAAATTTTCTAAATCCAGAACATTTCTCAGATTCATCCGCCGATCAGAGTAATTTCCAGTACCATTGAGTTGAATTGCATCAACTATGCACACCAACTGGTTCGTAGTGGCTATTTAAACTTGACAGGCCAAAATAACAGGAGATGTAAACAGAATAATTATTAAATCGTTAATAGAACGTTTTAAATAATGGGTATACTAATTATACATTTTCGATTTAAAACGTCTTTCCACTACTTTACATAATCTCGGTAATCTCTGAAATGGGAAGACGATAGTTTAAACTCTTTTAAATTATACAGAGGAAAATAGATCCTATTAAAATTTACTCGGGCCTCACACTGTAGCAATATTGGCCTTTGTAAACCCAACAGGTAGACCACTTGTCAATTGAATCTCATGCCACTCTTACCCCTTGATCCTAAATACACCTTATCCTCACGCTGTAGCAATATTAGATAAGTGTATTCTAGATTAACTTGTCAATGATCAAATATATGCTACCGATACTACCCTCACGTTGTAGCAATATTGGGCAATACTTTCACATATATTTGCCTCATCACATGTTTAACCGGTATAGTCCAAGGCCAACCGACCAAGTCTCACGCTGTAGCAATATTGGAAAAAGGTCAACGTGACACGTCTAACACCGTATTAATAAGACGGATCAGAATAAAATATTATTTCATAATGTAATATTCTTCAATCTGATTAAGAGAGATTTTTGTATCCTTGGTCTTCATTCTCTTAGGAAGGGTGATTCTCAATTAATTAATTTTTCTATGCAAGCACAACTAACCCCCACCAGTAGGGCTCCCATTGTGGCTACTAGCATAAAAAAATTAATTTTGATTTATAATGCAGACCGATAACTCTTTATCACTGCATCTCATAAATTCCAATTTATAATGTAGACTGATAAATTTTATCACTACATCTCATAAATTTATATATGCAAAATTAATTTTAAAATACTATTTAAAATCACTGTAGCTATGAACAGTAAAAATAATGTTTATGTGCTACTGTTCAAGTGAACCGTATGCCGCGCGCGGCATCGAATGTCATCGCTGCGGCACTGAAAAGTCAAACCCTCAACACCGCGGCACCACATCTCTTAGTGCTACAGCACCCAGTGCACCCCCATAGGCATACTCATTTCAACACTTGAAACACGCCATTTGCACTGGGTCTTTTGCAACCATTCACTCAAACAACACTCATATATGTCCTAAATGGATCTAATGCCATTTGTTGTTGGTAGGGAGATCTAAGACACGTGGGTGTATGTATGTGCAATTGTGTCTATTGCCTAAAATATGTATCTTATACATATTCTATGCGGCGGAAGCGTGTAAACATGCAATAAACACAACAAATAAATATATTAATTAAGGTAGAGAACTCACCTTAACATGTAACGTTATACACGTATTTCCTCAGAGTCTGCATGAAGACTAACTCACGGGCAATTCTAGTCACCAACACGGTGGGCTTGATGAGCTAAAACAGCAGCCCTATACGTAGCACTGGGTTTAACTCTTAAACCTTAAAATGACTGGTGTGTGTTTTTATCTTTTTTTCCAAAAGGATAAGAAATGGAGACTGAAACAATTCTCAATTACTTCTAAGACACTATAAAGAAAAATGAAACAATTTTATTTTTTCCTATTATTTTTTTCCTTTTCTTCTTCTTTTTTCTTTCTTCTTTCTTTTCCTCCATTTTTTTCTCTCGGCCAAATTTGGCCAAAACACACAAAACCACCACTTTTCACTTCTTTCTCTCTCTCTCTCTCTCTATATATATATATATATATATATAATATTTATATAATAATAATACTAATGGGTGCCAATATTTGGCACCCAAAATATAATATTATTATATATATAATATCTTATAATAAAATAAAATATAATAATATATAATATAATAAAATAATATAATATAATTATATATTATATAATATAATAAAGATATATTTTGATTACTTAACCATTAAATAATCAAAGTGTAAAATGATCATTTTGCCCCTCATGAATAGTTACCAATCTTACCCCCTAATAGTTCCCACCAAACTCACACTTGGATAAACTCAACCGAGGGTCTACAATGCACCACGTGTCATTATATAATTAGTACATAATAATTATTAACTAATTGTTGTATTTAACACTTAAATACAGACACGCAAACATTCCCGTGGTAATGTTGAATATTTCTAAATTAAACACTTTAATCCAATATGTTGCCCCAGTGTACAACGAGTACACTCTATATCGCGGGACTCCCTAGGTCCTACGCCCGATTCATCAAATAGAACTATTTTATGAGTCCGTGAGCAATGCCCCACACACACGTCATGGATATTACAAATCAGCGCGTTGAACCATGCAAGCTGAGATTATAACGCATACGTATAGTCTTTCCATCATGATATCCTGGATGTGCGGGGATATAGATTATTACTGTCAAATCCCCTAATGCTCATCCATGTCCTATCTCTAGACTTGTATCTCATTGAACAACATGTACAAACTCTTTTTCCATATTGTTCCACCCTGACGGAACTCTTTCCCGGGATAAATGCTTGTGGCCACAAGACTTTCTAATATACAGTCTCGAAGCATCATAACTCCTTATGGGAGCTAACGAATCCCATATCTGTACACACCGGACTCCATAAGCATCGAACCATACCCAGCGACACCCAACGGTCACACCATAAAAGGTCTGTGACATGCGTGAAACCAAAATATGGTGGATCCCTTACAAGTCCACCGTGGCACTCAGGTCAAAGGACTACATATACTACTCAACTCGAGAGAACCCTCTGTTGACGGCTTATATAGGATGTCTATTAAAGGCCCTCGTGAGTCAGTCCCATATCCAGTCTTAACTGGATACCCATATGTCAATATGAGCACCAAACTCACGGTTGGTTAAGAATGACCATCTATACCCTATAGGTACGACATATGCTGATCTATATATAAAGGTATCCACTAACAGACACGCATCGGCAGAAATAGATCAGGGATAATTATTCGAGAACATACTTACTTAATTGGTATTTTTTGGCACCCGATTGCAACTCTTGTAACTATGCAGTTACTAGTATATTCCCAGGTCTATGTCCTATTACAGACAAGGCTCCAACTCTTGAATCTGCTGAGTATTATAACCAGCTAACACTTAGTTGTGCTAACATTTAACAATTATATATCTCAGCATGGCTAACTGTGAGCCCTTATCTAAACTCCTTTAAATCTGATCCAAACTCCTTCAGATCTACAATGTCTGTAATGTTACATGCATAATACCATATAAATGGGTATTAGCGATTTAATAGGAATGTACACTTGTATTAATAAACAAGTATATGTACATTCAAAGATGACACGTAAACACAGACCCTAACAATTGCAAGTAAGAAAAATATAAGAATTCCCAATTGAGGTACACCTTTTCAAAGAAATGAGAAAAATGAAACAACCCTAATAATCAAGAAGTAAAAGAAAACAATCCTCACACAGGAGAGTGAAACTAAAACTACCATATACAACCAAATAGGATTTAAAAAATTCCACAAGCCCAAACAAAATCACCACCAAATAAATCCCATTATGCACAGTAGGCTAACAGAAGTTTAGTGCTGTCGACTTTGTGGTGGAGAAAAGTGGCAATTAAATCTAGGGGCTTGCCAATTGTGGATTAAGAGTAGCAATCCTCTAACGAGGCCATGGCAAGAGCTGGTGAGATTTGACAAATAGTCAGCGGGCTTAGAACTGACTCAGTTATATGATTGACACGTGCATTGGCTAAGCCCACCAAAACTGAGAACATAAACAATACAAAGATAACTAGTAAACCACAGTGGTGGCCAAAGCTTTTGCAAGAGTCGTTATGGTGTGACAAGACTGGGGAAGCACGGTCTGAACTGATAAAGCACAACGACTAACCATTGTGGCTCGACGACAATTGAAGATACTACAAGATCGAGGAACCACCACCAAACGTCTAGCAAAAATCACTAGCCGGACAAACAAAACACAACCAAAATAAACCTAAGAAAAAGTAAAGGAGAAAGAGAAAGAAAATATGTCATAAAGAAATAAGGGGGAGGGAGAATGCCAACCAGAGAGAAGGCTAAGCCCTCTCTCCAATGGAAGAGTCGATTGGAGTGTTGGCGCTACCTTGAACTTATTTTAGTGAGAGAGTGAGTGAGATAATAAAAAACATTTTTATTGTGAATGTATGCTTAATTGATAATTATTGAATTCTGAAAAATGAAAGGGCAAGAATGCTGGTTGGTAAAGTCAATATTTCGTTTTTAATTGTTCTACAAGATTGCAACTGATATCATTTCGAAATAGGGAAGATAAAGGTATTAAATATTATTGAGGAATTATAGATAATATTTTTTTAAATATAATTTTTTGTATTTAGTATTTTTTCTATTTTGAATAATGTAACAGGGATTAATTTACATTAATGACGAAGGTACTAAATATTCTCAAGGAATTATACATAATATTTTTTTCAAATATAAGTTTTTATATTAGTTTTTCTATTTTAAATAATATAGCCGAAATTAATTTAGCCTCCATATAATCTCCATCCAAAATAAAGGGACTAATTTAGTCTTTATATAAAGGAGAAATTCGAACAAACTTCTCATAGTAGATGATGCTAAGTATCAACCACCATACTAATACAATAGTTGAATTATGTTTAGTATATTTTATTGTTGTCAGTGGTTCTTAACTGTTGACTAAGTTCTCGATTAAAAAATGAATTTGTTTTCTCAAAAAATGATTCTTTGGTCTTAAATCAAGTTAAATCTCTCAAGCTTTTTTTGACGTTTGAGATCTACAAAAACAAACCACAAATAATGATTAAGCCTATATCAGTGGTTATCTCCACAAATCTCCTCTAATACTTAAGTAAAAAATTGGGTTAATCGAACAAATATATTTTAGTAATTCAAATATTATTTTTCGAGATTACTTATTTGTTTTGACTCTTTCTTCTTTTTTGGTGTGTTTTTTTTTCTTTAAGTCTGATTCTAATCTTTTTCTTAACTGATAAGTGTGATTTAGTCATATATTTTGACCTTATTTAAACTTACATACTTGTCCATTCCCAAATAACTTCATGCTATTGATGCATTCAAGTGTTAATTTATAAGATAAATCATGAAATGGATAGAGCTGAAGAAATTAAAAGGATAACATAAACAATTACAGCCAAAAAAGTGAAGATTCAGGGAGGGGAGTGAAGAAAAGTAATAAACGTCACTACATTCTCATCTTCAATGCGGCGGTGTTCATATCAATGGATGAATACCCAAATGTTCTACTTTATAATGTCCCAATATTCATATAGGAGACCAACGACTGGGCGTGAGTAGTGTGAATGCCGTGGTGCAAAATCCAAGGTAGGCAATGCTCCTACACCCCTTCAAGATTGTAGTCACGTTGAGAATGCCCCAGTGTTGGAGAGGGGAACATCATGACATTTATATGATAATGTTGGAGAATGCCCTAACGTTCAGTGGAAAATGCTATGGCGTTACGGTTATTACTGGTACTATAAAAGCTTGCTTTCTGGAAGACTCTAAGAGCTTGAACGTTTTTGTTGAGGATCTATTATATGTGGGTGTATATATGTGCAACAATGTTTGTTATACAAAATAGTATGATATACATATTTAAGCGCAACGGAGAAATTAAAACATAAAATAAGTACAATAAATAATATATTAATCAAATTAATATATTAAAAATGAGTTTGAGAATTCACCAAAACGTTTCTTTACACGTGAATTTTTAGAATTTACTGGAGTCAAATTCGTCGACAGTTCTAATCACCAACTTAGTAAGTTTGGTAAGTTAGAGTAGTAACCTCAAATACCAGTACTAAGTTTAACACTTAAATCTTTTAAATTTAGTTTTTTCTTAATTAATTCTTTGATCAATAAAATAAATTCTCATGTTACTTTTAAACTAATAACCAATAAAATAAGCAATAAATTAATTTTAACACTTAAAATTAACTCAAAATTAAATTAAAATCCTTTCTAATTTGCTATTGAAATGGCCGATCACCAAGGTTTCAATGCAACAAAGAAAAATGAAGTAATTTTTTTCTTCGTAACTTTTTCACACTTCTTTTTCAAATGAAAAGCACAAAGTAACAATTGCAACATTTCTTTTCATCTTACACGTTTAAAGCAAGTCCAAAATTGCTTCTCCAACTTTCCACGCCTTTCATTGTCATGTTTATCTCATATTTATATTAAAATAATAATAATATATTATAAAAAATACAAGACTTGGTCACTAAATCTATTTAAAAGATTATAATAATAAAAATAATATTATATGTATGTATATGCTTTACAACTAAGCAGTATTATATAAAAATATAATATAATGAGATATTTTTGATTATTTAATATTTAAATAATTAATATGTAGAATTATCAATATGCCCGAATAGTTATTAAGTATACATTTTAATAAGTCTTATCATTTTACACATTTAAGTAAATTTAACTGAGAGCTCATAAGACGTCACGTGTCATAATATAATCAGTAGATAATAATTGTTAACTAATTATTGTATTTAACATTTAAATACGGACACATGCGCATTTTGATGGTAGTGTTGGATATTACTGAACTGAACAATTCAATTCGGTACGCTGTCCTAGTGCACAACGAGTACACTCTATATTGCAGAACTCCCTAGGTCTACGACCGATTCATCAAATGGAACTATTCTATGAGTTCGTGAACAATAACTCACACACACGTCATGGATATTACAAATCAGTATGTTGGACCATACAAGTTGAGATCACAACACACATGTATAGTCTTTTTGTCATCTATATTCTAGATATACGAGGATATAGATCAACATCGTCAAATCCCTATGTGTTTATCCATAAACATATCTCAAGACTTGTATCTCACTAAATAATATAAACAAATTCTTTACTATATTGTTCGACCTTGTGGAATCTCATTTTTCGAATATATTGCTTATGGCTATAAGACTTTTCGATATACAGTCTCGAAGCATTTGGATATAAAACTCCTTATGTGAGTTGATGGATCCGTGTCTACGCATACTAGATTCTATGAGTATTGGACCATACCCAATGACACCTAATGGTCAGACCATGAAAGGTCTCTGACATGCGTAGAACCAAAACATGGTGGATCACTCACAAACCCACCATGACGCTCAGGTCAGAGGACCATGTATACTACTCAACTTGAGATGACCTTCCATTGACGGCTATATATGTCACGCCCCAGACCCAAAAGATCTGACACACGACATCACTTACATTCATTCAATAATACTTAAACATTTATTTTAATTTCTTTCAGAATTATAGCAATTGAATTATGACTGGGACAATTAGTAAACCGGAGATACGCAGAGTTTTCTCAGAGATTAACACTCTACTACGTCACCAGTAGCAACTTTGTTACCGGAAGCCCAGAATATATTCATTGCAAATTCTTACTTAAAATCAATCCATTACTACACTTGGTGAAACTTAAACTAAATCCAACCACACAATAAAATAATACATAGGTATTTATTCACTAGGGACAAATCAAATATCTTATCCCACGTGTCCCCAAATAAAACACTTAGCAACCTAACAACTTAGGGAACCCAAGGAACAGCAGAAGCCTTGCCAAATCCGCTATGCACACATGTACCTTATTTACCTGAAATCACCATAAACTATAATGAGTATAAAACTCAGTAAGCATACTAGTTTTTCATATATCAAATACAAATACATATATGTACACAATGCATGTGTATGATATGCTGTGATCAATCAAAATCATAATCTTATCAAATCACATATCATATAAGCGCTTACACATTCTTTCAAAACACATAATAGGAATACCATTACTCGACTACTACTTAGTAGGACTTACATATCACATATCACATAATGAGCCAAATGTCACTCGTAGGTGACATACCGTATGAGAGGAATAGTACAAGTGAGGTCTTTAAATCACACATATATAACGCTTATGCCCGAAGGTAAAAGCCAAACCCTCACCCTGATCATCGGTGAGTCCTCTCACATGTACCAATACGCCACCACACGAATGTGATGACTCACACTTCCTTTAGGTACCAATAGGATCCTCCCTACATACGGAACACATAACATATACCAATCCCGAAGGAAAGGCCACACATAAAGGCTCCACAAATCACATAAAATGCCTACTAAGTTAACAGTGAGTTCAAGTACCCTCAAATCACAAAATATTTCTCATGGACATATTACACTTCAAAAGCTTTCTTTGTTAAACGCATCTTATTTTGGAAAGCTCACTTTAAAAAACACATGTATGTCCATGCTTAATGTCAATGCTCACATTCATAAACATATATTTACATTTCATATCAAAATATACTTTGACATATCATAAACATATTCTTAACCCCATTTACAAAATCATACAAAACAATTATTATATTTATTGTGATTCCAGTAGTAAGTCTAGTATACTTACCTCTTAGCACTTACAGCTACAAGGCTTAAATCTCCTTAACCTATCAATGGAGATCAATCCTTTCATAAGCCTCACAATTCACACAAATACTTAAATAGCTTACAAAATTATACACAATGCATTTAACACATCAAATTGGTCTAAATACTTGATTTCTCAAAACTTGTCATTCTAACCACTTACACTTAACAAAATTTTCTAATACATCAAATGATGTCCAATTACTCCAAAATCAGAATATATCATTCTTGACTCATATATCCTTCTTATATATGAATATTATATCAAAATTCCTACACAATCCATTCCATACATACCATCGAATCCAAACTACTAACCTGACAAGATCAAGATACTAACTGAACAGTATTCAATCTCCTAATTTTATAAAATCATATACTAACTCAAAAATTATAAAATTACCACATAATTACTCTTAACACATATCTCAGTCCATGATAAATATTTCACTTTCAAATCACTGTCAAAAATATTTTAAAACTATTTTATTCTATAACTTTAAAAATCTGTTAATCAAATATTGCAATGAGCTGATACACTTTAGAAATTCATAACACTTCAACCACATTGATCTAAATTCTCAATTCCGAGTATATCATATTAGACATATAAACTTATCATATTCCACAAATTCATAATTTTTGAAGATCATTCAGTAGGACAAAAATTATTTTTCACTGTACTATACTGTTTACACAGGAAATTTCCAGAATTTCAGGGTCATTTTGATAAATTCACTATAAATTCAATTTCCAGAATTTTCAATCGATTCAAAGTCTCAGATGATCCTTAACATGTCTAATGTCATATACTTAAAATTCAAAACCAGAATCGAATCACAACAATTTATAAAATTCCTAGATCAAGAGGTTATCCAGCAGAAATTCCACAATTCATCATGATTTATCAAACTATCTTATAGATCATCATCAATTCTCATATGATCTTACGAAATACACAACAAATCCTCAATTATACATATTTTCAGAAATCAAAACTTAAAGGAATTAACTTAATTAATACCAATAAATTGAGAAATACGTATGATATAACTCTTGAAATTCAAAATTCCAATTTCTTCTTCTTTTTCTTCTTCTTCTCCTCTTTCTCTCACCTCTATTTCTCTCTTCTCTCTCTTAAAATGGGTAGCTCGACCTAAAAATGGTAAATTAGGGTTCAAAAGTGTATTTTTATACTAAGAGGTTAATTTTTGGTATTTACGAATTTGCCCCCAAAACTTTCAAAGTATAACAATTTGGTCCCTAAAATAAATCTAAAGTCATACAAATAAACCCAATACTAATCGTATATCCTTAACCTATAAAAATATTACTAATAACAATATATAATTCAAGTATCACCAACATACAAATAAAATACGTATATTTATACATATATAAATACTTATTCTTACCAGTTGTAGATACTGGTTACTACAATATAGGAAGTCTATTAGGGTACTCATGAGTCTGTTCTGTATCCAGTCCTAATTGAATACCCGTATACCTCATGAGTCTGTTCTGTATACTAAGCTCCAAGTTAATGGTCAATTAAGAACGACCATCTATACCCTATAGATATAGACATATACTGATCTATATCTATTATATGTAGTAGAAATCTATTGATAGGCCTGCATCTCTTAAAACAATGTCATTACTAGTATATTATGAGGTCTTTGTCTAGTTATAGATAAGGATCTAACTCTTGGAATATTTGCTAACTCTTAGCACTGGTCTAAACTCCTTTAGACCTGATCTGAACTCCTTCAAATCATACAATATCTGTAGCGTTACAAGTATTAAACTATATAATTAAACAGTAATTAGCGATTTAATAAAATATACATTGTATAGATATCAAATATTTATACAAATTTGGGATGACACGTAGGCAAAAACTTAATAGTTTCAACTTCATTTTCCCTTCAAAGTAGGTCGTCTTAAGCCCAAAATCCATCATTTTTCTTACAAACACAAAGTACCTAACACTTAAAATCATTTTAAGAGAAGAACAACATAATTAAAGAGTTGGTAACTATAAGAAGGATTATTCAACCAAAACCAAGAGTTGTTTTAGATCTTCATCTTCTTTACTCTATGTGGTTTGGAACTGGTTGTTTTATATTTTTTTACTATATTTAGTTATCTCTCTTTCATTATGCTGAACTAAATCTATTGTTTAGAATTATAGTTTTAAACCCACGTATGTGATTATACATATTGCTATCTTTGAATGTTATAAATTTAGTTTTTTTGTTTAATTTGTCTATGCTTAATGCTTTCGATTTACCTGAACAATTGTCGAATGATTTTGTGTTTATTGGGATAAACTTGAAAAAGGTATCTTAATGAATAGCCTAGGATAAATCGATGCATAATTGCGATGTGGTAATCGTGAGTTTCATATTATGATAGAAATATACCTAATTAGCATGTATAGTTTAAACAACTTGTGCTTAATGAATCTTAACTTAATCGCATTACCGTAGAAATATAGGTAATGGATAAGTTAGATATAATCACTTAACTATCGAAAAAGGCTTGTGATGAGTGTCGTGTTGTGAAAAGTAATTACTAAGGATTAACATTTGGGGTAATATCATTGATAGAACATATTTGAGGGATAATTATAATCCTAGAAATACTCAATCATTGAATTTATAGTGTTATTGCTTGCACATTTTAGGTTAGTAAATTTAGTAATAATATTTATTTTTAAATTATAATTTTTAGAAGCAAGTTGTCTAGATAAAAGTAAGAGGATCAATTTTAGTATTTGGTTTAGGAGTATAAAGGCCTCATAGGATCGATACCCCTTTTCATTATATTACTTGCCAATGATAGTGTATACTCGTGCTTAAGAAATCACACACATAGCATATATTCGCTTGCATTGTAATAGGTTTTTGGCACCACTGTCAGAGACTTTGTTTATTTATTTGCCAATACTAATACTAATCTATCTTATTTTAATTCATATTTCATTTTTGTTTTACTTTATTTAGCTTTGATTTATTGTTGCTTTCACAGGTAGCTATAGTGGTGGTTTAAGCCGTTTTGATCATAAAATAGAAAAATTTTTAAGGAGAATCCAACAAGAGTAAGCTCAGAGAAACACTATAGCCGATCAAGATCATAATCCCACAACTGTATATTTAAGGACTTTGACAGAATATGTAGTTCCATTGGTTAATGGAATTAATTATATCATTTAGAGGCATACAATTAATGCTAATAACTTTGAGATAAAGCCAAGTACCATCCAAATGCTTATGGACTCTGTACATTTTTGTGGCCTTCCCAATGACAACCCAAATGAGCACATAATTATTTTTCTTAAGATATATAACACATTTAGATTCAATAGGGTATCAGATGATGTAATTAGATTGAGATTGTTCCCTTTTTCATTGAGGGATAAGTACCATCCATATGCTTAAGGACTTCGTACAGTTTTATGGCTTTCTAAATGATGACTCAAATGAGCATATAATTAATTTTCTTAAGATATGTGACATATTTAGATTCAATAGGGTGTTAGATGATGCAATTAGATTGAGATTGTTCCATTTTTCATTGAGGGACAAGGCCAAAAGTTGTTTAATTTCATCGTCATCTAGATTAATTGCCACTTGAGATGATTTGGCATGAAAGTCATTACCCAAATATTTTCCACTTGCCAAGATAACTAGGATGCAAAATGGCATAATTTCATTTGTATTACATGAACAAGAGTTATTGTATAAGGCATGAGAGTGTTTAAAGATATGTTAAGGAAGTGTCCACATCAAGGAGTTTCTAAATAGTTGTTGGTGCAAACGTTTTACAATGGGCTTATGGGTTATTTGAGAACCATTATTGATGTAGTAGTTAGAGGTGCATTAATAAACAAATCCATATACGAGGATTTTATAATTTGTTAAAAGAAATGGCAAGCAACAGTTATTAGTGGTCAACAGAGAGTGCGAACCCAAGAAAGGTAGCTAGTGTATATAAGGTTAGTGCTTTGACATCTATGACAGCATACGTTAGTCTTCTCATCAAGAAGGTTGATGAATTGAGAGTGAACTCAATACAGAGGCAACCTACTGGTTGTGATCTTTATAGGGACAACCATTTTAAGGGTAATTGTATGGAGACAACATAGTTTATAGGGTATAAGAGAAATCAAAGCAACCCTAACTTAAACTTCTACAACCCAGGTTCATGAAATCACCCAAAATTTCCCTAAAACAATCAAGGCCTAATTGTTGGGATTTGTGCTTACGTGCCTTCCCTTTATGTATGAATATTTATTTACTATTTATACTAGTATTATCATTTTATTAAATCCCTAATTATATTTTATATATGGTAAGATGCTTGTAACGTTTTAGACATTGTACGATCTGAAAGAGTTCAGATTTGGTCTAAATGAGTTTAGATCAGTGCTAAGAATTAGCAACGCTGAAAGTTATAAATGTTAAGAGTTGGCATTAATAAGAGTTATCAGGTTATAAGAGTCAGCGATATCTAAAGAGTTAGAGCTTTGTCTAAAATGAGACAAAGACCTAAGAATATATTAGTAATGACGTAGTTGCAAAGAGTTGTAAATAGTGCTAGAAAATGTCATTATGCAAATATGTTCTCAAATATTATGTTCCTTATCTATCTTCACTGATGCTGGTCTGTCAGTGAATACCTTAATAAATATATAGATTGGTGTATGTCTATATCTGGATGGTCTAGATGGTTAGTCTTAGCAAACTATGAGTTTAGTGGAAGCCCGTATAGAGATACAAGTATTCAGTAAGGACTGAATACTAAACAGACTCACAAAGATCTCCAATAAATATCCCATAAAGCCGTCAATAGAGGATTTTTTTAGTTACGTAGTATTCGTAGTCCTTTGACCCGAGTGCCACGATGGGCTTGTGAGTGATCCACTATACTTTGGTTTCACACATGTCAAAAACATTTCATAATCTAACCGTTAGGTGTCGCTAGGTATGGTCCGATGCTCATGGAGTCAAGTGTGCATAGATATGGGATTTATCAGCTCATTTGGGTGAGTATTATATCCTAATGCTCTAAAATTATATTTCAAAAAGTCTTATGGCCATAAGCAGTAATTTTCGGAAAAAAAGTTTAACCCTAGGAATAAATAATATTACAAAAGTGTTTGAGAATATTATTTATTAAAATACAATTTTAGAGATAAGCTTTCAGTTAGGCATATAGAGATTTGACGGTGTTGGTCTATATCTCTGCTCTACTCAGATGTAAATGATAGAGGAATTATATGAATATGTTATAACGTCAACTTGTATGGTCTAACGCGTCACTTTGTAATTCTGTAACGTGTATGTTGGGGGGCATCGTTTACTAATGTATGAAGGAGTTCTATATAATAATTCGGGCGTGGACTTAGAGAGTCTCATAATATGAAGTGTACTCATTGTGCACTGGGGCAGCATAATGGATCAAACAGTTCCATCATAGAAATTCCAGCAAACCAAAAATATGTTTTAGGGTTCCTCGGATTGTGCACTTGTCTAGACTTAAATGTTAAGTATATCATTTAATTAGTTGACAAGAGTTATTAACTAATTAGATGTTAGCAAGTGGCACAATTTTATTCCATGAATTATTTATTAAAATACAATTTTAGAGATAAGCTTTCAGTTAGGCATATAGAGATTTGACGGTGTTGGTCTATATCTCTGCTCTACTCAGATGTAAATGATAGAGGAATTATATGAATATGTTATAACGTCAACTTGTATGGTCTAACGCGTCACTTTGTAATTCTGTAACGTGTATGTTGGGGGGCATCGTTTACTAATGTATGAAGGAGTTCTATATAATAATTCGGGCGTGGACTTAGAGAGTCTCATAATATGAAGTGTACTCATTGTGCACTGGGGCAGCATAATGGATCAAACAGTTCCATCATAGAAATTCCAGCAAACCAAAAATATGTTTTAGGGTTCCTCGGATTGTGCACTTGTCTAGACTTAAATGTTAAGTATATCATTTAATTAGTTGACAAGAGTTATTAACTAATTAGATGTTAGCAAGTGGCACAATTTTATTCCATGAATTATTTTACCATGAATTCACCCATTAACTATGTTAGTAAAATCAAATAAAGTAAATATTAATTATTCAAATAGTTTTTGAATAATTAAATAAATAAAATATAATTTTATTTATTTGTTATTTTATTCCTAAATGAAAGACATACCTAATTTGAGAAATATAAATTAAATTAAGTTGAGCACTATTTTATGATTAATGGTTAATTTTATTAGACCATTAAAATTACAACAAAAAATTATTTTGGTAGTTGGCCACTTAATCTAATTTTGGTGGAGCACGTGTGAAGTGTTGAGAGCGCTAAAAATGGTTGAATTTCATTTGAGTTAACAATTGTAAATCAATTTCGTGTAAATAGTTAAGAGGAAAAAGAAGAGTTGATTTTGAGAGAGTTTTTCATTGAACAAAGACTTGTGAGAAAAGCTAAAGAAAAAGAAAAAGAAATTCTTCTTATTTTTCTTTCAAGTAATATAAATGTTGTTGTTGGAGATTATATTGCTGCTATTCTAGCTTTACAATCCCACCGGATTGTTTTGAACTAGAATTGAACATAAGTACACTTCAAGGTAAGCTCATAGTTGGAGCTAAGAAATTCAAATTTGAAATCTTCACCGAAAGTTTTCAAAGGTATGTTTTCTGTATTCTTAAGTTGTTAAGAATTTAAGTAAATGTGTATATGTTGGTTACATGATAAATTTGGCTGCAAAATTCGTGTATTATAATACATGTGTTTATTTTTTAATATGTACACAATCACATGTATACACCCTAAAACACATTAACACTAATAGCCCACATGCATTTTATGCTCCACTAGTTCAGTAACAATAAAAAAGGAAAGTGGCATTGAAATATATGCTTGTGCAGTATTTGAGTAAGACATATCAACTTATCTGAAGCCAAGCAACCTCTCTCAAAACCTTAGAGACACAAGTGGGACAGCTTGTTTCAGCCTTGAACTAATTGTCCACAAGGTGCCTTACCAAGCATCATAGACGCAAACCCTACTGGAGATGTAGAGTATTGTAAGGCTATAACGCTGAGGAGTAGTAAGAAATTACAAGATGGTACATCTCAACCAAGTTACCCATCATTGAGAGTAACGTAGAAATGGATGATATAGTGCAAAAAAATAAGGTACTAACATATATACCTCTAATACCATTTCCACAAAGACTGTAGAGGCAGAAACAAGTTGTTGCAGAAACACCTAAATAATATAAATGGCGTTCTAATGATTATGAGATGAGTGACACAGCAAAAAATAAGAAACCAATAATCTAGAAAGACAATTCAAGTTTAGACATCCCTCCACCACATTTCCTTCAACGCCTCCAAAAAAAGAAGTTAAATAAATAGTTTGCCAAATTTTTAGAGGTGTTAAAAAAGTTGCATATCAATATACCCTTTGTAGAAGCATTAGAGCAGATTTTGAAACTATGGCCTTGATAGAAGAAAGCAGTGCAATCCTAATAAAGAAGCTACACTTAAAGCTTAAAGATCTTAGAAGTTTTACCATTGTTTGCACCATCGAGAACTAGTTCATTGGTAAGGCGTTATGTGATTTAGGGGCAAGCATTAAATTGATTCCATTGTATATTTTTAAGAAGCTAGGCTTAAGGGAGGCAAGACTAAGCAATGTGACATTGTAACTTGCGGGTTAATCTCCAATATATCTAAGGGGTATTGTTGAAGATGAGTTGGTGAATGTTGACAAATTTATATTTCCTGCTGACTTTATTATGTTGGATATGAAGGAAGACAAGGAGATCCCAATTATTCTTAGGAGGCCATTCCTAACTACTGGTTGTACATTGATAAATGTGCAAAAACAAGAATTGACAATAAAGGTGCAAGAGGAAAGAACGACACTTTAAAGTTTTCAAGAAAATCAAAATGCCCATAAGAAGTGAAGATTGTTTTAGAATGGATGTAGTATAATCAAGTGGAAAATAATGATCAATATAACTAAAAGAGATGGAGGAAATATATCCTCGAATGAGAAAGAAAGTGTGGCTACACAAAATGAAGAGAAAGAAGAGGAATGACTCATACTTAATGAGAAGTTAGAAGACATCGGTCTAGGAAGCTTTTTATCTCATCCTCAATTAAAATTTTTTCTAGAAAAAGCACAAGATAAGATGGTTGAAGTTAATTATCAAAGACTTGATCATAAATTTAAAGAAGCCTAAGCAAATTTTTTTCAACAATATGCATCCAACATCAACTTTGATCTACCTTAAGTCTCGAGAAGCAAGAAGTCAAACCGACGCGTTAAATCAATTGCTGTCTGAGAGGCAACCCAAGGTAATGTTTTTTTTTTTTTGTATTTGTGTTCATTTTGTTTTAGTTAATAGCTATTTTCTTTGTGTGTGTGAAACCAGAATAAGGCAAAAAATTAAGTCAATGCCACAACATTCAAATTCAAAATACTTCAGCGTCAAAACCAGATGTCTTAGCACTGAAGCGTCAAACTTTCAATGCTTTAGCATCCATACAGAAAAGCCAAGGCGTCCAAACACTCAATGCCCTAACGTCAAAACTAGAGGTCTCAACGATAAAGCATCAAACACCGGTGCCCTTATGACAAGTCAAGCAATCAACGATAGGGCATCCAAACTTTAATGCTCACATTTTCATAAATAAATACTGAGGCGTCACAACATTCAATGGCCCCACCTAAAATCTAGAGGACCCAAAATTTTAGCATTGAACAACAATGTCGCAACGGTCATTTTTCACTTGGGAAGGCCAACAGTCATTAGCAGATGACCCAGGGTTTGTCAACTTCAAAATTTAAACCACTAAAATTTCTAATGCCCCTGCGTTGTACATGTCAAAAGTTACAATGTTCCCTTAACTTTGGAATTCGAGAAGTCAAGTGATGAATGCTCTCACGTTCATGTAAAGGTGATAAATGCCCCTACATTTTAAAGAGAACATAGCTGTGTTAAGTCAAAATCAGCTTCAAAACATAATTCTGGCTAGTTTCCTACCATTTATTCTCCAAAATGCTTTTACCTCTCTTAATCCAAGCTCAAATCTAGCGAAAACCCACTCAATTTAACACCCCAAACACCTTAGCCACCACACAAACAACCTTTTTCACCAATCAAAACATCAAATAAACACTAAAACCACCCAAATTCACCCAAAATTAACTATATCTAAAACTAACCTAACTACACCTAGATTTTCGACCATGGTACCCAAAAGAAGCCGAACCACAACAATAAGGAGCTAATCCTTTGACATATCATGCTTCATATCGCAGAACATTACCAATCATTACTCTAACATAATCTTCCAAAAATCCATCATAGCAAAGCGATGCTTCAACCTCAATAAAGGGGATTAATTGATGCTATAATAGTCTAGCACAAGTGAACGCTATCTTTTCAAGTAATATATGACTTTAAGTCCAGATATTATTTCCAGAGGGACTATTTGATCTATTTCTATCAACTAATTACTAAAATTATACCTACTTTAATTTTATCAAGAAAACTATAATCTGGAATTTAACTAATTAACCTAAAACTTAACCTAGATAAAATAACAGAGGGTTAAACTCACAAATTAATAATAATCTAGGGTATAGACTTATCTCCTAATATTTCTTTGGATTTATTAATATCTTAGTTAATCTCTTAATATCAATTGATTGACTTAGACACTAATCTCATCACAAGCCTCTATTAATGGTCGAGTAACTATATTACGTATTCTAAAAATTACCAATATGTCTATGGTATAGACTCATATTCAAATATTTCATTGGATTCATTAACCACTTAGTTAACCCCTTAATATAAATTATTAGCTAAGATACTAATCTCATCACAAGCCTCCGTCGATAGTCGAATGACTATATTACGCATTCTAACAATCACCTATATGTCTATGGTAATAAAATTAGAATGTAATTAATTAAGATCAAGTCTAAATTATGCCATACATACCATATAAATTATTGTTACCCTCTGATCATACATCAAACTATCTTAGGCTAAACACATGAATCCATTTGTCAAGTTCATCATGGTTCCTCAATCATTCATAATATTGGCCAGATATAATTAAAGCATTAAGATCAAGATAGAATAAATCAATTGTATGTATTAAGTTTATAAACTAAGAATTCATAAAATCTAACTATATATTAGGTTCAAAAGTCTAACCTTAGATAAACAATGTTTAGCTCATCACACGACTAAGAGTATCAAACCAATCTATGAAGAACAACAAGAACAAGAACATAATAATAAATGAAGATAAGAAAAACTAATCAAGAAGACGTCTTGGGTGGTTCTCTCTCTTCCTTGGCTTTAAATCTTCAATCTTCAATTTTGAACTTGAATATTGATTTATTGGCTTTCTATCTCTAGTTCATGCTAGTTTAGATCGACTTCATTAAGCTCAATCTTTCTACAACCTCTACAATTTATGAGAAACTCTTTCTCAAGAAAAGTGGTATATCGAGAAACGAACACGTTTCGTTCCTCTAAATCATAGAATTGATATCCCATTGAATTCTTAGGATACCCAATGAACTGGTACTTGCACTTGCTAAATGCAAGTTTATCATATTGCATAACTTTTACATAAGCAAGACAGCCCAAAATCTTAAAATATTTAAGACTTGGTTTATTTCCTTTTAGCATCTTATGCGGAGTGGTCGAAACAGTTTTAGATGAAACTCTGTTCAATAAATGAGCAGCAATATCAAGAGCATATCCCCATATATATTCTGGAAGGTCGATAAAGGTCATCATCAATCGTACCATATCCAATAAAGTCTGATTTCTCTTTTTCGAAATACTATTATGTTGTAGAGTACCCAGAGAACTATATTGAGCGAGAATCCCATGCTCATTTAAATAATTAGAAAAATCACTGCTTATATACTTGCCACCTTGATCTGATCGAAGGCATTTAACGTACATGCTGGTTTGTTTCTTTACTTTAAGTTTGAACTCTTTGAACTTTTCAAAGGTTTCTGACTTATGCTTCATAAGAAACGTACCCGTATAGTGACAAATCATCGATAAAGTTTACAAAGTATCAATATCCATCAATTGCAGCGTGATTCATTAGATCACATACATCGCTATACACTAGTTCTAATAAATTAGTGGCACGGTGTCCAATACTAGTAAATAGAGATTTAACCATTTTTCCTTGAATACAAGATTCACAAATTGGGTAAGGTTCTATGATCAGATCAGGTATCCAACCATCCTTAACCAAACAAGTTAGACGTCTTATGCCTATGTAACCTAATCTCATATGCCAAAATTCTGAATAATTTAAAGTTCTCAAACTACTACTAGTGCTACCCTGTACATTCATGAAATTTTCAGTTGTATCCAAAACATAGTGCCCATTAATTAACTAACATTCAGCTAATAAAACATTAAACATATCACATAAATATAAGGAATTGTTCCTAATATACATATGATATCCTTCACTATCAAGTATAGAAATGGAGATAATCTATCTAATACAAGAGGGTACAAAATAACAGTTATACAATATAACAGTTTTATTACAAGGGAGAATCAAGTCAAAATGTCTAACAGGCTCGATTCGTAAGAGATCTCTATTTCTTACTCGAAGCTATACATCTCCCAGTTGTAACCATCTAATTTCTTTTAAACCCTATAACACATTGCCGATGTGAGAAGGAGGTGCGGTATTTAATACCTAGCCTATACTAATATCAAATGCTAAAGAAATATCAATAATGGGTAAGCATGTACCTATGAGAGTCTTCTCTATGGTGGCAAGGTATTTAGAGCAGTTTCTTTTTCAGTACCCATCGTTGCTGGAATTATTTTCCTTTTGCTATACTTTCTTTAGGGCTTGAAAATGAGTTGCTTCTGAGGACCGATTTTGGGTATGTATTTCACCTTCTTTTTCTTCTTCCCTTTAAATGTTTCAGAAGCCCTTAGGGTATAAGATGAAGTACCCTAAATATAGAGGGTTGTGCTACATTTGTTCATGTCCTTTTGTGTTGTCTTAAGCATGTTATGCAGATCAGCATAAGTAGGGGTCAATCCTTACATGTTAAAATTCATGATGAATTACGCAAATGACCTTGAAAGTGACTAGAGAATCAAACTATTTGTTAGGGTTGTGCCTACGTGCCATCCCAATTTTGTATGAATATTTGATATCTATACAGAGTATATTTTGTTATATCGCTAATTATCTTTTAATTATATGGTTTAATGCTTGTTACGTTACAGACTTTGTTTTATCTGAAGGAGTTCAGATACGGTCTAAAGAAGTTTAGACCGGTGCTAAGAGTTAGAAAATATTCCAAGAGTTGGAGCATTGTCTGTAATGGGACAAAGACCTCAGAATATACTAACAATGATATAGTTGCAAGAGTTGCAAAAGGTTGCTAGGATATGTCATTGTGCAAGCATGTTCTCAAATAAATAATTCCTGATCTATTTATACTATCGCATGTCTGTTAGTAGATCCTATTAATTTATATAGATCAGTGTATGTCTATATCTGTAGGGTACAATTGGTTGTTCTTAGCTAACCAGGATCTTAGAGATTGTATAGGCATACAGGTATTCAGTTAGGACTGAGTACTGAACAGACTTATGAGGACCCCAATAGACATCCTATGATGCCGTCAATGGAAGGTCCTCTAGAGTTGAGTAGTATACATGGTCCTCTGACCTGAGCACTACAGTGGGTTTATGAGTGATTCACCATGCTTTGGTTCCACGCATGTCAAAGACCTTTCATGGTCTGACCACTGGGTGTCGCTGGGTATGGTCTGATGCTCATAGAGTTCAGTGCGTGCAGATATGGGATCCATCAGCTCTCATAGGGAGTGATATATCTAGATGCTCTAAGATAGTATCTCAGGAAAGTCTTATGGTCGTAAGCAGTTAACCCGAAAAGGTGTTTCTATGGGTTAAACAATATGGCAAAGAGTTTTACTCATATTGATCAATTGAAACACTATTCTGGAGATAGGTTATAGATGAGCATATGAGGATTTGACGATGTGTATCTATATCCCCGCACATCCAAGATATATATGATGGAAGGACTATAAGTATGCATTGTAACCTCAACTTGTATGGTTCAACGCGTCGATTTGTATATTCGTGACGTGTGCGTGGGGCATGGCTCACAAACTTATGGAATAGTTCCATTTGACGAATCGGGCATGGACTTAGGGAGTCCCGCGATATGGAGTGTACTCGTTGTGCACTGAGGCAGAGTACTGGATTAAATTGTTTAATTCGATAATATCCAACGTAATCACAAAAATGCATGCATGTGTGTATTTAAGTGTTAAATACAATAATTAGTTAATTATTATTATTCACTAATTATAAAGTGACACGTGACGCCTTGTGAGCCCTCGGTTGAGTTTACTCAAGTGTGAGATTTGGTGAGACCCGTTAAGGGGTATACTTGGTAATTATTCATGAGAGGTAAAATGGTTATTTCACACTTTGATTATTTAAATGTTAAATAATTAAATATCTTTAATATTATATATTATTATATAATATTTTATTTATAATAATATAATATATATAATATTATTATTTTCTTTGTTTATTATTTATTTTTGCCAACAAGGCTTGTTTAGTTATATTATATTGTAATAATATTTTTTTATTGATTAGAGATATATAAGTGTGAATTTGAAACGGAAATGTTAGAAGTGAAATGAATCTGAAACAAAGGAAACGAAAAGAAAAAGAAAAGAAATAAGGGTTATTTCTTCATTTTCGTTTATGCTCTTTTCTTGGAGAAGCAAACGTTGCATCTATTTGCTTTTTCTCTTCATCCGTGAGTTAGAAAGAGCAAGTTTTGAACTGGCTATTTGGATTAAGTGTTAATCTTACATTGGATAAAGGAGTTGCTGTTCTAGATTATCAAGCCCACTAAAGTTGATAACTAGAATTAAGAACGAGAACACCTCCAGATAGACTCTGGATAAAACGTTACATGTGTTGGTAATTTTTCAATGTTATCATTTATATATTAATTTGATTAATATATGATTAGTGTGTTAATTTTATATTTTAAATTTCGCTGCTTTAAAATATGTATTAGATGCGTATTTTTAATTAACACACTATCACATGCATACATCTGGACACAGTAAATCCCTTACAAATTATGTAAGAGCCGGTTCTGTAACAATTGGGTGTTGTTTGAGTAGACGAAATGAAAAAGACCTAGTGTAAATGATGCGTTTCAAGTGTTGAAACGAGTATGCCAAAGGGGTACACTAGGCGCTGGAACTGTTCACTTGAACAGTAGCTAATGAACAGTGAATGGTACTGTTCACATGCTACAGTATTTTTGAACAGTGCTTCAAAATTAATTTTGCATGGTAGGGTTTATAAGATGCAATGATAAGATTTATCGATCTGCATTATAAATCGGGATCAATTTTTTGTATTAAGAGTCACAATGAAAAGCCTATTGGCGGGGGTTAATTATGTTGATATTGAAATATTTATTAATTGAGATGGGGATCTATCAACCTACAAAAATCTCTCTTAATCAGATTAAATTATATAATATTATGAGATAATATTATATTTTGATCCGTCTTATCAATACGGTGTTAAACGAGCCACATCAGCCTTTTCCCAATATTGTTACAACAATTGAATTCAAAATTAAGAAAATAATTTTTCCTTTTCTTTTTCTTTGATGGCTGGCCAATCACTTAGCAAAAAATAAAATTAACCTCCTTAATTTTAATTCATCTTACAAATATATACAAATAAATTTTAATTTCATTTAATTTCACTTAATTTGCATTTACATTTAACTTAACCTAATCATAGTTAATATTTAACCCTAGTTAGGTTAGTTTAACTTAACCTTTAAGTTAAATAAATATTTAAATAATCTAACCTTAGTTAACTAACTTAACCATGATTAAGTTAACCTTTACTTAACCATTAAGTAAGGTTAACTTAATCTTATGGTTAACTTTTAACCATAGTTAAATTAAACTATTTATTTAACTATTAAATAAATAAATATTTATTAAAATAATTTAATAATTAAATAATCATTAAGTGAAATTATATTTATGTCCTTACTAGGTTACCAAGTTAACCTAAAGTGAGTCCCATCATTTAATTATATACTTTAGTTAACTTAACCATAGTAAATTGCTAGATTTTACTGTATTGAACTATTCAATACAGTACGCTGCCCAAGTGCATAAAGAATACATTTTATATTGGGACTCTTTAGGTCCATACTCGATTCGTCAAATGGAACTATCCCATAAGTCCATGATCAATGCCCCATGCACACGTTACGGATATAACAAATTAGCGCATTAAACCATACATGTTGAGGTTACTACATATTCGTATAATCATTTTGCCATTATATCCTAGATGGGCAGGATATAGATTATCATCATCAAATCCCTATAAACTCATCCGTGAACTTATCTCGAGATTTGTATCTTAATGAACAATATACGCAAATAATTTTGCTATATTGTTCAACCCTGTAGGAAACTGTTTTTTTGGGTTCATTGCTTATGACCATAAGACTTTATAAGATACAATCTCAGAGCATCGGATATATAACCTACCTATATGAGCTGGCGAATCCTGTATCTACGCATACCGAACTCTATGAGTATCAGACCATACCTAGCGACACATAGCAGTTAGACCATGAAAGGTCTCTGACAAATGTGAAACCAAAGTATGGTGGATCGCCTACAAGTCCACTATGGTGCTTAGGTCAAAAGACCATTAATATTACTCAACTTAAGATGATCTTTCTTTGACGGATTCATATGATATCTAGGGTCTTCGTGAGTTTGTTCAGTATTCAGCCCTGACTAAATGCCTACATGTCCATACGAGTTTCCACTAAGCTCATAATCAGCTAAAAATAATCATCTGTACAATACAGATATAGACATATATTGATCTATATAATAATGATTCATCAATAGACTCACAATGATGAACATAGATCAGAAACACTATGTTTGAGAACATATTTACATAATGACATTTTCTATGACCTTTTTCAACTCTTTTCAACTATATAATTACAAGTAGACTTTTAGGTTTTTGTCCTATTATAGACAGAGTTCTAATTCTTTAGATCTTGCTGACTCTTGTAACCTTCTAACTTTTAACAGTGCTAACTCTTAGCATTTATAACTTTCAACATTGCTAACTCTTAACATTTATAACTCTCAGCATTGCTAACTCTTAGCAGTGGTCTAAAATCCTTTAAACCAAATCTGAACTCCTTCAGATCATATAATGTCTACAGTGTTACAAGGTTTAGTACAATTTAATAAAGGTTATTAGCAATTTAATAAAATATTCCTTGTATAAATATTACAAAATAAATATTCATTCAAACAGAGATGGCACATAAGTATAAACCATAACAATATTTCTGCTGCATTGTATGTGAGATATGCGATATTTAAATTATTTAAAATGCACACATTCACTTGTAGTATAGTGCACATGCACACAACAATCTCTACCTTGGGCGTTGCAGCACCCCAGCCATGGGTTTAGGTGCTTTGGTATTTTGAGAACAACTTCTTTGTTTCTCGTCTGATTCGCCTCTCATTTATTCCTATTCATCACATTTTCTATCATGCACCTATTTATAATATAAAAAAATAAAATTAAATATCCAAATATTCATGATTAAGAGCAAAATACAAAATTTAGAAAGTAAATACACTAGTGCATGTATGCCTCTATCAGGGATTTCGCTTGTATTATCAAGATGATATTTAATAGGAGATGAGAGAGCATCTGTGAGTCTCTGATTGGGGTGTTGATTCTAATCGTGAAGGAATTTTACCCCAATGCTGAGGAGCATCAGGGATAGTGAGGGTTTGTGGGAGGATGCTGGCCTTTGACTACTGATAAGGGCATAAAAGCACTAGTAGGATTTGTACTTAACTTTCGTATTTTACTCCAAATTATATGTATTTGAATATTTAATTGTATTTTCTGATCATAAACAGATGCATGACGGACAATGTGATGCATAGGAATAAACAGGAGGCAAATCGAACGTCAAACGAAGAAGTTACGCTCAAAATACGAAAGTAGCGCAGCAGCAGGTGGCTGGGCGCCGCGGCGCCCAGAGCTGAGCGCCGCAGAGCCCAGAACAGCGTGTGAGCGCCCGTACGAATGTTTAAATACCTTTCTAAAATCGCCTATTGAAGGGGAATTTGAAGTTCCTCGTGCCTAGGGTTTCTCATAGCAACAAAAATACTCTTTTGAGACAAAACTAAAGAGACCTAGCAAGGAGAATAACACAAGAAACAAACACACATTCAAGCCAAGAGATCAAGGTAAAGTTATTGAAGATTGAAGATTGGAGAATCAACTCTTGAGCAATCAAGACAAGAGGAAGAAGAACAACTTAGGGCATCACTTGTTTTATTTTATTCCTTACTTTTAAGAGATGATTTCATTCATTATATTTTCATACTTTTGCTTTGATATTCTTGTTTTGAACATGAGCTAAGTTTTTTTGATCTAGGGTTAGACGTCATTGAACCTAGTATGTAATTGATTCTTTTAATCTCCTAGTTATGAACTTTTATCCCTTAATTGATTCAATCTATCTATGCTTAATGCTTTTATTATACTTGGTCACTATTTTGATTGTTTAGGAACCATGATAACTTTGACGAAAGGAATCATGTGTTTAGCCTATGGTAGATTGATACATGATCATAGGGTAATATCTATGAGTTCCATCTAGGATAGACATATACATAGGTGGCATGTATGGTTTGATTAGACTTAATCTTAATGAGTTGCATCTTATTCGGATTACTATAGACATATAGGTAATTGTTAGGGTGTGATATTATCATTCGACTGTCGACAGAAGCTTATGATGAAATCAGTGTCTAGCCAATCAATTGATAAAAAGAAAAATAACTAAGAGATTAAAGGGTTTAGTGAACTACTAGGGGATGTGTTGATACCCTAGATTACTTATCAATTGAGTGAATTCTATCTCTAAGTAATTGCAATATTTTAATAGGTTCAGTTCAATAGCAATAATATAGTTAGTTAAACTCCATCCTTGAAGCTAGTCTGGATAAAGGTAAAGTAGAGTAATTTTAGTATTCAATTGAAGAAAATAGAAACAATAGTCTCTGTGGGATCGATAATATGGACTTAGTATTATATTACTTGATACAAAAAGCGTGCACTTGCGCTAGATCATTAAAATAGACATCAACTATGGCACTATCAATGCATTATTTGGGCTGTCGGTAAACATGCCTGATGAGCACATTAATGTGGTACAAGATTGATAAGGGCATATTTGTCATTTATTTTCTCTTATTTATATTATTATTTAATGAGAATAAATATCTATTTATGTACATTATTATTTATTTATAGGGTTTTGACTGAAAAAGATACAAAATTAGAGAAGCAACATAAAATAGCAAAAATCAGTGACTAAAATGCAAGACATTCAAAATATACACTTATTTCCCTAGCTCTACAAGAATGCCCCAGCGCTGGAACCTTGATTAAAATAAGAAAATAAAAAATAAGACTTGGATTAATCGTAATTGTTTGCCCTAGCGTTAACTAGCCATTACGCCAGCAATAGCCCAGTTCTCTAGTACTATATCCTCATCGCTCCAGCGATACAAGCTTTTGAACGTAGCACCCAGCAATCACGTGTTTCCTGAACTGATAAGAATCAATGATTTCAATATCAAATCAATCTCTATAAAACGCTACTCGTCCCCAATCTTTAGAAAATACACAATACACTCAAGAGACCCATAACACAAGTTTTAGAGAATAATTGGAGCATAATTAAAGCAGCTATAGAGAGAGAGGTTCAATGCATTTTTTGGCATCAAGAGTTTCTTAGGCACCGCAATCAAGAGTAATTCTATGTCTATATCATTTTAATATTGATTGTATCATATTTGTTTATTATTTTTGCTGTTGTTCTCTTTTAGCCATGAACTAAATTTTCTTTCTAAGGTTAACACTTGAATCCAATACGTGCGCTTAATTGTCATATCTTTCTGATATTTAATAAACTTAGTTCTTTATTATTCAAATTATTTATTCTTAATACTTTATTATATCTGGCCAATATTGTGATTGTTTTGGTAATATTTTGATAAACTCAAAAGAGGCATTATTGTATTTAGACCTAGATAATTTGATACATGATTGTAAAGTAACATTTAATGTTGCATATATAAGTTTTAAATTAGGATAGTAATATACCTAATTGGCATGTATGATCAATAAGACTTGTTCTTAATGAATCTTAATTTATTAAATACCATAGGAATATAGGTATTTGGTAAATTAAAATATACTTGCATGACCTTGGGAGAGGCTTGTAAATACAATAGTGTCTTGATCAATGACAAATACAGAAAAATAAACATTAGATGATTAATCATTAGAAAGCATATTGAAGGATAGTATTAATTCTAAGTTTTCTCTATATTGCTATCTTCTAAATTTTTATTGTGTCATTACGTTTATATTTTTTAATTTTATTCTTAAGATTTTGACTTTTCTAAATAATTACTCGAAAGACATAATTTTAGTATTTGGTAAAAAGAAGAAATTATCCTTTTGGGTTCAACATTTAACTCTTTTATCCCTTGATTACTTGATTATGATAGTACATACTTGCACTCAAATATAAGATATAGAAATATCGCATTAGAGATCCACACTATGGGTTCATCATCTAGACTCTTTGCCAACCAAGAACAGAGTTGAAGACTATGAATGGTCTTCTAATGCACATCAGATTGAGCGCCCTGACCAAAGACGCTAGGGCGTGGTATGTTTTTATTTCTATGAGGATGACGCCAGTGATCCGCATAAGTGACTTCACAAAACTGAAATTGGTGCTTCTTTACTCCATCATGACCGGGTGATCGGTCAACATTGGGTGAATTTTTCAAGAGGAGATCTTGGCTTACTCTCGGCTAACGAATAATAGTTTGGGTCTACCTTTATTGATTACATCTCTTTATACTCATACTGGAGTCCATTGAGAGGTGCATAAGAACTTAATACCGGTAGCTCGAGCAATTGACTTCAACACTATTTGGAAGCTATAGACAACTGAGAGCCAGAGGCAGTTAGCACAGCCCGTAGCATGAGCTTCAATAGCAGAGCTAGCGAATCCCTTATCGTTAGCTCTAGCAGAAACCTCATCATCGAGGAGCATGATGATTCATGCTAGATTGGTCCAACTGGAAACCTAATCTGAGGCACAGAGGAGAGACCTGGCAACATTTCAGCTAGGGGTGGGCAAAAAAATTTAAAAATTGAAAATCTAAACCGGAACTGAACCAAACTGGCCGATTCGGTCTGGTTTTTTTAGTCTTTATTATTAAAAAACTGAATGGTTTGGTTCGGTTCTGATTCGGTTATACATAAAATCAGAACCGAACCGAAAACTAGTTTTTTAAATTATTAATACTTTATAATATAAATATATATTATTAGGGTGCAAGTTGTCATAGTTGGAGTCGTAGCTCAATTGGTTAAAAAGAAATAAAATTTCCTTCTAAGTCGCAGGTTCGAATCCTAATTGTATTTTTAATTTTTAATATTTTATAACTTGAATATTAGTAAGTAGAATGTCATCCGATCTAAAGATTGAGCTTCAACTCAATGGCATAATGGAGATGATTTATTATTAAGGTCATTGGTTCGATTCATAGTAATGTTTTCTCAATTATTAATATTTGATAACATGCATATAAATAAGAATAATGTAATCTAACCTAAAAAAGAAATTCAGGTTGGTGGTTAAATGGGAAAAATTCCTTTCTTGAGTTTAGAGGTTCGGTTCCTTGTAATGCATTTTTCAATTATTAATATTTTATAATATAATATAAATAAATAAAATGTATTGTTACCCAAAAAAAAGCTTTAGCTCGGTTGTTAAATGGAAAATGGCTTTTATTGAGGTCGTAGGTTCAAATCCTAATAATGTTTTTTCCAATGATTAATATTTCATTAGATGATATAAATAAGTAAAATACAATTTTACCCAGAAAAGAGCATCAGCTCGATGGTAAGATTGAGCAACTCTCTATTTAAGGTCAGAGGTTTGACCATCAACCTTTACATTTCTATTTTTTTAATTGATTAAAAAATCGAAAACCGAACTAGAAAAAACCAGTTCGATTTTTATCCTTAAAAAATCGATTTCAGTTTTTTTCTTTAAAAACTCTAACAGGACCGGTTCGGTTAGATTCGATTTTGAAAAAAAACAGACCGAACCGGACCGTGCCCAGTCCTAATTCCAATAGGAGTTCAAAGACTATAGAGAATGCCAATACCAGTGAATACAACTATGCGTTACTCGTTGCGGGTTCAATATTAGTCAAATCCTATAGATGCAGCCATCACATTTAGCGCCCACTATCACCATCCCTACTAGCAGAGGATGAAGAGACACTAATGTATAGGGATGGAAAAAAACCCGAACCCAAAAAAGCTGGATCCCAGCCCAAAAAATTCAGGTTTTTTCTCGGATCTAGGTCCGAATATTTTAGAAAATTTGGATTTAAGTTTTTGTGGGAACCTAAAAACCTGGACCTGGACCCGAATTTAGATTTTATTTATTTATTTATTTTATTTTTTAAAGTCCTAATTAATTCATAAAATTTTTAATCTTTAATTTATATGAATCTAATAATGTTTTTACAAAATAAATATCCCAAAAGTTCAAATTTCACCTAAACGTTTAGAAAACAAATTTAAAAAAAATAAAAAATCAATCCAGGCTAAAATTTGGATTTGGAAAAATTCAAAAAAATTTGAAAAAACCTAAGTAAAGCTCAGGTTCTGAGTTTATTAAAAAAATTCAAATCCAGATCCGGGTTGAGCAAAACCCTGATTCAGATTCAAATTTTGCCATCTCTATCGATGTGGGATGATTTAGGCCTTACCGTTTCGAACTTGGATGACTTGACCAGAGATCCCTAGATTTTTAGGGAAATGTTTCAGTTTCATTTTTTGTTTCTGCCATGAGGACTATGCCTGATTCTAAGTTGGCGGCAGGGAAACACTTCTTATGATTGTGCTAGAAATTTCAGTTTTATCCTAGTTTTGTGTATCTTGTATTTCATAGTTTATGTCTTTATGTCTGTTTTTTTTTTTATAGTTTATGCCTTTTGTAGTGAAAAAGAAAAGCATGAGTAATAATGATTTGGCTTTCACTTTAAATTCTTGTGTTGAATTTTGCCATGGTTTTCTTATGTTAGGTTGTGATGATGTTTGCTAATCTATGATAATAATTGACTAAATATCTTAATTTTTCAACTCCTTAGGAAAATATTTATACTTGAAATGATTCATGCACCAGTATCTAGACTGATTTTGACCTTGTGGGATCCCCAATTATTGAGCACTTAATTAAGCTTGTATGGTTGAATTTTTGCTTAGAAAGTTTATACTTAAGTAGTACACCTCAATCTCGATGACCAGGCACATTAGAAGTAGTTTGATTATAGCTCAAGGAGAAATCTTAAGAAACATATGAAAAAGAAAAGGAAATTAGGCCGTATTTGGACCGTTTGAACTTGTTTAACCTACCCAGAGTTTACATTGATCCTTAGTCACCCCATTTAAGCCTGAACCATCATTTTTATTGAATAACTACATTACAAGCTTAAGCTGTGAGTCTAAATACCCTAAACACACTTAACATTGTGAACATTGAGCTCATTAAGAAATATTGGGATTGTGTTGAGTGAGGTGGTGAAAAGGTGAAAAAACAAAAATAAAAAAAAATTGTCACGTGAATGCAAAGTTTAGTTGAGAAAAGACTTTAAGTTTTGGAGAGTATTGTTGAGTTAAGTTTTACTTACTTTTTTTTTTAAAAAAAACAACGACAACATTTGTATTCATAAATAAAAGTAGTTTTGGGAAAAAGGATTAAGTTTGGGGGAAATTTAAAGTATAGGTAGTAAGTTCAATTGGAAGCTAAGCGAGCTTAGTGTTCATCGTGTGAATTTAGCTAACATCTTATCCAAATAACCCAACTTAATCCTAGCCCTACATTATATACTAATAAAAGTCTTAATCGATCTTTATTTGTGTGTATTTCTACATTAGTGGAGATATGTATGAAAAACCAGCTTATGGTTATGTTTGTAAATAAAAGTGTCCCGAGATAACACTTTTCTACGCAATCTTGAGTATTTGAGCCAATCTTGGTAAAAATTCAATTTATACTCACTTATTTCACACACATACAGTTGATTACTTATGAGGAAGAAAGAAAGTGCTTAATGGTGGTGTTTGTGGATTGTTAAGAGCTGTTTATTAAATCTATAGGAGTTAAAATTAAGTGGGGTAGCTTTTGAGATAATTGAGTAACTATTAAATCAACTAGACCTTATGAATGGTTTTCTTAAGTTTTTAATAATATGTTTCTTTTTATTTCATTTTGGCCAATTAGCATTGTGTTTTTTTTGGCATAATTCTCTTTCTCTCTCTTATTGCTTGAAGACGAGCAATTATTTAAGTGTTGGGATTTGTGCTCACGTGCCACCCATTGTTGTATAAATATTTTATTTTATAATATTTATATAGTACATTACTTATTAAATCGCTAATTATAATTATTAAATGGTTTAATGCTTATGATGCTACAGACATTATATGATCTGAAGGGGTTCAGATTTGGTCTAAAGAAGTTTTGATCAATGCTAAAAGTTAGCATCATTGAAAACTATATATGCTAAAGAGTTAGCATATTACAATAATTAGTGAGGTTTAAAAGTTAGAACCTTATATGTAACGATACAAAGACCTAAGAGTACATTAGTAATAATATAGTTGCAAGAGTTGCAATAGGTGCTAAGAAATGTTATTATGCAAATCTATTCTCAAATTATATGTTCCTAATCTGAATTCACCAATGCATGTCTATCGATAGAATCTTTTCATATAGACTAGTGTATACTATACCTAGATGGTCTAGATAGTTGTTCCTAGCTGACCATGGGCTTATTGGAAGTTCTTATAGCATATAGGTGTTTACTAAGGACTGAATACCGAACAGACTTAACGAGGACCCCAATAGACATCCTAGGAAGCTGTCAATTGAAGGTCCTCTCGAGTTGAGTAGTATACGTGGTTCTTTGACCTAAGTACCTTTGTGGACTTGTAAGTGATCCATCATACTTTGGTTCCACACATATCACAGACCTTTCATAGTATGACCGTTGGGTGTCATTGGGTATGGTCTGATGGTGATAGAGTTCGGTGTGTATAGATATGGAATCTGTCAACTCACATGGATGAGTTATATATCTAGATGCTCAAAAAATGTATCTTAGAAAGTCTTATGGCCATAAGCAACAAACTCAGAAAAAGAGTTTTTCACAGGGTTAAACAATATTGCAAAGGTGTTTGCATATATTGTTTATCAAGATACGTGTCTGGAAATAAGTTCACGGATGAGCACATAAGGATTTGACGGTAGTGATCTATATTCCTACTCTTTCATGATATAATTGGCGAAAGGATTATATAAATGTGCTATGACCTCAACTTGTATGGTCCACTGAACTGATTTGTAATATCTGTGACGTATACATGGGGCATCGATCTCGGACTCACAGAATAGTTCTATTTGATAAATTAGAAGTGGACCTAGAGAGTCCCGCAATATGAAGTGTAATCATTGTGCACTGGGGCAACATACTGGATTGAATAGTTTGATCCAGAAAATTCTAGCAAGCCGAACATTTACTTCAGTTTTCCTCCGGCTGTGCATGTGTCAAGTCTTAAGAGTTAAGTACATCAATTAGTTGTTGACCAATGAGATGTTGACACATGGCACATTGTGGGTCAATTATTGTTTGACTTGAAAATTACCAAAATAACTTTATTTTTTGGACAAATAATATCATTATTTTATTTATTAAAATATTTATTGAATAAAATAATAATAATAATATATGATATTATTATTTAAATTGAAGTCAAACAATTATATTTTATTCATTTGTAACAAATTTTAATTTGATTAAAATATTAAACAAAACAAATGAATGGTTTAGAAATTTAATGTATTAAAATTAATATATTTGATTATTTAAATTGTTTAAATAATTACAAATAAACATTAATATATAGGAAGGATGAATGGTGGGGCCTATTGCATGAATGGGTAAATAGTTCTTCAATTCATTTGGCTTTCATTAACGGTAAGTTTATTCCTACACAAATGCATAAGTGTTTTATTCAATTTGTTTAAGTGTAAAAAAATATAAAATAAAAGAAAATGGGACAAGTGTTGTCTATTGAGAAGGAAAAACAAAAATAACTTATTAAGAACAATTTATTACTCATTTGAAGAGGGTGATATTCGGCTAAGGCAAATAGAGGAAATGAGAAGTTTTAGTTTTGCTAAGTATTAAGAAAAGCTCTTAAGTGTTGAAAGCTTGAATAACAGTTCTTTCATTCTTTTCTTTTTGGCCACATATTGATGCGATATTTCTATATCATAAATTAAGTGCAAGTATACACTATCGTATGCAAGTAATAAAGAGACTAAATAAGTCGGATGTCGAACCCACAGGGATAATTCTTTCTTTTTAACCAATTACTAAAATTATATCTTCCTAATAATTATTCAGAAAAATAAAAATCTAAGAATGAATGTAAGAAATATAAAAGCAAAAACACAATGCAATGAGATTTAAAGATATAGCAACGTAGAGAGAACCTAGGATTAATATTATCCCTCAATATGTTTCTAATGATTAATCCTTTAATATTTAACTCACTTAGTCTTTATTATTGATCAAGACACTAATGTATTCACAAGCCTCTTCCAAGGTCATGCAAGTATACCCTAATTTACCAAATACCTATATTCCTATGGTACTTGTAATAAATTAAGATTCATTAAGATTAGGTCTTATTGATCATACATGCCAATTAGGTATATTCCTATCCTAAGTTGAAACTTGCATATGCAACATTGAATGTTACTCTACAATCATGCATCAAATTACCTAGGTCTAAATATATTGATTCCTCTTCCGAGTTTATCAATAATATTACCAATTCATTCACCATATATTGGCCAGATATATTGAAGCATTAAACACAAGTAATTTAAATAATAAAAGACTAAGTTTATTAAATACTAAAAGATATGGCAATTAAGCACACATATTGAGTTCAAATATTAACCCTAGAAAACAAGTTTAGCTCATGGCTACAAGAGAACAGCAGTAGAAATAATTATAAATCATGATACAATTATTAGCAAACCGATATAGACGTCGAATTGCTCTTAATTGCGCTGCCTAAGAACTCTTGATGCCAAAGAACGTCTTGTATCTCTCTCTAAAGTTGCTTCAATTAAGCTCCTATTGCTCTCCAAGACTCGTACTCTGTATTCTTGGTGCTCTTGGGTCGTCTTGGATTCTTTTTTGAAGGCTGGGGACGAGTGGCTTTATATAGGGATTGATTTGAGCTTGAAAATCTCAATTCTCGTCGGACTAGGACTCGCACTACCGCTGGCGCGCTATGCATCTGTCGCTGGGGCGACGCGTGAAAAAGCTATCACCGCTGGAGCGGTGGGATCTTGGCGCTGGGGCGCTGCATGAAAACGGCTTCACCGCTGGCGCGGTGAATTTCTGGCGCTGGGGCGCCAGACGCGACTTAAACAGGTCGTTTTTCTAATTTTGATCACTATTTCAGCGCTGGGGCTAAAATACTTGTGGCGCGGGGGCGATGGACACATACTTTGAAAAGTTTGCATTTTAGTCCCTGTTTTTGCTCCTTTTGCGTTCTTTCTTTAAATTTCGTTCAAGTCCCTATAAATAACAATAATGCACATAAATAGCCATCTATTCTCATAAAATCATAAAATATCAATAATAAAAACATGAGAAAATATATGACAAATTTGCCCTTATCAAATTCCCCCAAACTTAAATACTTGCTTGTCCTCAAGCAATAAAATAAAACTAAGAGAGAGACAAAGGTTTATACTTGACTCATTTAACAAAATAAAACAAAATATAATAAACTAGTAAGATGATCAAAATCATTGTCTCAAAGGCTGACAAAATAGTACAAATCCATAAGGTAGACAAATAGCTATTAACAATTCTAATTATCTCCATTTAGTCCCTCATTCTTCCTCATAAATAATCACCATGTGTGTGTGTGCAAGCAGCAAGCAAATAGCGAAAACCATACTTTGATTTACTTTATACTTTAGTTTGTACAGAAAAGATGATGTCTCGGCATTTTATTTGTATTAATGACACTTCCATAAGCTTGTCTTTATTACCACTCTCCACTAATGTAGAAAATCACATGTCTAGGGATCTATTTAGGACTTTACTTAGCTTGTAATGTAAGGCTAAGGTCAAGGTGGGATAAAAGGATAAATATATGAAGTTCAATTCACACCATGACCACTTAGATTTTACTTAGAAACCTCTTGATCTTCTTTTCCTTGTATTATCTCTTCCCCCAAACTTATTGTGTTCCCATCCTTCTTTTCAACCTTTTATTTTTCAAGGAATTTCTTCTTTTTCTTAAGCTGGGGGTATTTTTCTTACTCTTTTTTTTTTCTTTTCTTTTTCTTTTTTTTTTTTTGAATACCCCCAAACTTAGATTGACAAATACCCCTCAAACTTATTTTTCTCATATCACCGTAACTTTTTCCTTTCAAGAGTATTTCTAAGTAAATGCAAGGTTTATGGTGTTACGGGTAACATTTTTAGATAAGTAAACTTTAAGTCTTGGGCTTGTAATGTGGTTAAACCAAAGAATGGGTAATTAGGCTCAAAATAGGGTACTAGGGATAAATATATAATAAAATGGTAGGCTAAAAAGGCTCAATCGGTCCAAAGATGGCCTAATGTCATTTCCCTATTCATGTGTTTCCTAGAATTTCGCCTCAAATAGTAACTAAAGACAAGTTCTAGAGTATCGGTCTTCGAGACTGTGGTGTACTCCCTAAAGCATAAGTATCTCTAAGTAATAGTTATAACTATTCATGCTTATAAAGTGCTCAAAAGAATTGGTGATAATAAATAAGGTCAAATTTGTTCCTAAACTTAAATAATCAAAATTGTCTCAAGTATCTATCATTCCCTATGGATGTGTAAAAATAAATTCAACCATGTATTCTTTTTCTTATCATAGACTAATGATCATCTTATCAAAATCTAATAAAAATGAATTAACTAGAAAAAAAAACTAAGTAACTAAAAAAAAAAAAAAAAAAAATTTTTTTAACCCACAAGAATGACCACTCAAATCATGCAAAATTTTTAACCCACAAGAATGACCACCCAAATCATGCAGTAAAATGAACACAAGAAAGTGTTTCCCACCCCCAAACTTAATTTAGACATTGTCCCCAATGTCAAAAAATAAATAAGTGAAAGTAAGAGACTTCCCTGGTCAATTTTCGCTGTCGCGCTGAGTCTCCATCGCTGAGGCGATGTTCTGGCGCTGCCGCGGTAATCGTCTATCGCTGCAGCGCTGAAGGCTGATTTCTGCACAGATACTGGAATTTGCGCTGGCGCGATGTTGCGTGTACCGCGGGGGCGGTGGTGTCTTGATTTTTATGTCGCTGCCGCGCCATGTTATGCCGCTGGAGCGCTGAACCCTCTTTTTTTTTTTTTTTTTTTTTTTTTTTTTTTAAGATGCTGAAAAAAAAATAAAAAAAATGATAATAATAATAATAATAATACTTTCCTTGGGTTGCCTCCCAAGTAGCGCTTGATTTAACATCATCGGCTTGACGGGGCTTCCTTTTCTTTTATGGTGGGTCGAAGATGCTGATGGAAGCATTTGTGTAAGTGATCTTGCTGGCTTTCTTCTTTTTCGGCTTCCATATTTTTGCAATTAAACCTTGGGCACTATCTTTTGCTGCATTCTCCTTATGTCTCTCCGGAAAGACTTTAATCTTAGACCGAGGAGATGGTTTTTCCTTTTCTTTCTCTTTGCTCGCTTTGTCGTGATGCTGCTTTTTCTTCTTCTCTCTTGCCTTCCTATGCTTCAATGCTCTTTTTCGGATGTGAGGATCCAATGTCTCCATATCTTTAATTTGCTTGACACTTGGGTGCATCACATTAATGCAGAAACAGTCTTCATTTTCAGCTGGTAATTTGATCTCCTTGAAGACCTTAAAAGTGACTATATCCTCTTGTACTCTCATGGTCAACTCCCCTTTTTGCACATCAATAATTGTTCTTCCAGTGGCTAGGAAGGGTCTTCCAAGGATGATTGGGATCTCCTTGTCTTCTTCCATATCCAAAACAATGAAATCGGCAGGGAAGATGAATTTACCGACTTTAACCAACACATCTTCAATTAATCCCTTGGGATAGGTGAGAGAACGATCTGCCAGCTGAAGTGTGATATTTGTTGGCTTGGCTTCTTTCAGTCCCAACTTTTTATACACGGACAATGGCATAAGATTGATGCTAGCTCCCAGATCACAAAGTGCCTTCCCAAAATCATAATTTCCAATTGAGCATGGTATGGTAAAGCTCCCAGGATCTTTGAGCTTTGGAGGTAGCTTCTTTAGAAGGATGGCGCTACACTCTTCTGTTAGGGCCACAGTCTCGAAGTCATCTATTTTTCTCTTCTTTGATAGGATTTCCTTCATAAATTTCACATAGCTCGGCATTTGCTCCAGTGCATCTGCAAAAGGAAGATTAATATGTAATTTCTTAAAAATATCAAGAAATTTAGAAAATTGCTTATCTAGTTTCTTCTTTTGCAGCCTCTGAGGAAATGGAGGTGGTGGAGTGAATGACTGCGTGGGTTGCTTCTGCGGATTGCTACTGGTATCTTCTGCTGCATTTTCACTTTTCTGTTCTTGTACTTGAATACCAAATTCTATACTTTTCTGTGTCTCAGCACTCTTCTCTTGGTTTCTGAGCTGCTGTAATCTCTGAGGAAATGGTATAGGTGGTCTATATGGTTGCACGTCATCTTGCTGGACCACTGGTTCTTTTTCCTTCTCTATCATTTCCGAAAGTTGTGGTTGAGGAGTGTTATCATGTAAGACTTTACCACTTCTTAGGGAGATGGCTTGGCACTGTTCTACGCTTCCTTTTGGATTGACTTCAGTGTTGCTTGGTAGAGTTCCTTGAGGGCGATTGTTTATTGCTGTTGCGAGCTGCCCTACTTTATTTTCCAAGGCTCTAAGTGAAGTTGCTTGACTTTGAAAGAGTGCATCTGTTTTCTTCATGTATTGCAGGAGCATGTCTTCAATGTCTGGTTTCTTCTCTTGCTGAATTTGTGGTTGGAAGCCAAGAGGAGCTTTAGAATGCTGTCCTTGATTATTGTTGCTCCATGAGAAGTTTGGGTGATTTCTCCATCCAGGATTGTAAAAATTAGAATTGGGATTGTTGCGATTAAAGTCCCCTACATATTGAGCAGTCTCCATGCATTGTCCATTAGCATGATTTCCTCCACAGAAATCGCAAGTGATGGGTTGACTCTTGATAACATTAACTCCCAAGTTGCTTAATTGTTTGGTCAAAAGGTTGACTTGAGCAGATAATGTGGTCAAGGTGTCTACTTCATGTAATCCAGCAATCTTTCTTGTGGTTGACCTTTCGGTGGGCCATTGATAGGCATTGGACGCCATCTCATCTAGTAGATCATAAGCTTCATCAGTGGATTTGTTCATGAGTGCTCCTCCAGCTGCAGCATCTACTATCGTTCTGAATTGACCGGCTAATCCATTGTAAAATGTTTGTACAAGCAACCACTTCGGAACTCCATGATGAGGACATTTTCTTTGCATATCCTTGTATCTCTCCCATGCCTCATAAAGAGATTCTCCATCTAGTTGCAGGAATGATGTGATGTCGTTCCTCATCTTGGCAGTTTTAGCAGGTGGAAAGAATTTGGCGAGGAACTTTTGTGCAAGATCATCCCATGTAGCTATAGATCCAGATGGAAGTGATAACAGCCAACTTTTTGCTTTGTCTCTTAAGGAAAAGGGAAACAGTCTTAGTCGGATTGCATCATCGGACACCCCATTGTACTTAAAAGTGTCACATATCTCCAAGAAGTTGATAATGTGCATGTTTGGATCATCATTGGGTAGTCCACTAAATTGTACCAAATCCTTGAGCATTTGAATCGTGCTTGGCTTGATCTCGAAGTTGTTAGCTTGAACAGTTGGTCTTTGGATGCTTGAATGGATTCCATTCACTAAGGGAACAGCATACTCCCTTAGTGGTCTTCCTTCATTATTAGGTGCAATTGGTACTTGATCTTCCATGGTGTTGACTTGATTTTGTTCTCTTCTAATTCTTCGTAAGGTTCTTTCAATTTCTGGATCAAAAGAAATCAAGTCTTCACTTTTCGATCTTTGCATGTACCTCGTAAGAAAGAAAGTAAAACTAAATTAAGAAAAATAAAAAATAAAAAAATAAAAAAAAAAAAATTCTGAAGTAAAAACTAGAAAGATTGGTATTAATATTGGTGAAAAAGTAGATAATTATCCCCGGCAACGGCGCCAAAAACTTGATGCGATATTTCTATATCATAAATTAAGTGCAAGTATACACTATCGTATGCAAGTAATAAAGAGACTAAATAAGTCGGATGTCGAACCCACAGGGATAATTCTTTCTTTTTAACCAATTACTAAAATTATATCTTCCTAATAATTATTCAGAAAAATAAAAATCTAAGAATGAATGTAAGAAATATAAAAGCAAAAACACAATGCAATGAGATTTAAAGATATAGCAACGTAGAGAGAACCTAGGATTAATATTATCCCTCAATATGTTTCTAATGATTAATCCTTTAATATTTAACTCACTTAGTCTTTATTATTGATCAAGACACTAATGTATTCACAAGCCTCTTCCAAGGTCATGCAAGTATACCCTAATTTACCAAATACCTATATTCCTATGGTACTTGTAATAAATTAAGATTCATTAAGATTAGGTCTTATTGATCATACATGCCAATTAGGTATATTCCTATCCTAAGTTGAAACTTGCATATGCAACATTGAATGTTACTCTACAATCATGCATCAAATTACCTAGGTCTAAATATATTGATTCCTCTTCCGAGTTTATCAATAATATTACCAATTCATTCACCATATATTGGCCAGATATATTGAAGCATTAAACACAAGTAATTTAAATAATAAAAGACTAAGTTTATTAAATACTAAAAGATATGGCAATTAAGCACACATATTGAGTTCAAATATTAACCCTAGAAAACAAGTTTAGCTCATGGCTACAAGAGAACAGCAGTAGAAATAATTATAAATCATGATACAATTATTAGCAAACCGATATAGACGTCGAATTGCTCTTAATTGCGCTGCCTAAGAACTCTTGATGCCAAAGAACGTCTTGTATCTCTCTCTAAAGTTGCTTCAATTAAGCTCCTATTGCTCTCCAAGACTCGTACTCTGTATTCTTGGTGCTCTTGGGTCGTCTTGGATTCTTTTTTGAAGGCTGGGGACGAGTGGCTTTATATAGGGATTGATTTGAGCTTGAAAATCTCAATTCTCGTCGGACTAGGACTCGCACTACCGCTGGCGCGCTATGCATCTGTCGCTGGGGCGACGCGTGAAAAAGCTATCACCGCTGGAGCGGTGGTATCTTGGCGCTGGGGCGCTGCATGAAAACGGCTTCACCGCTGGCGCGGTGAATTTCTGGCGCTGGGGCGCCAGACGCGACTTAAACAGGTCGTTTTTCTAATTTTGATCACTATTTCAGCGCTGGGGCTAAAATACTTGTGGCGCGGGGGCGATGGACACATACTTTGAAAAGTTTGCATTTTAGTCCCTGTTTTTGCTCCTTTTGCGTTCTTTCTTTAAATTTCGTTCAAGTCCCTATAAATAACAATAATGCACATAAATAGCCATCTATTCTCATAAAATCATAAAATATCAATAATAAAAACATGAGAAAATATATGACAAATTTGCCCTTATCACATATATTACAAGGTATAAACAAGAATTCAAGAGTTAAATCTGTTGCTGGAAAAATTGTTATTCTAGCTTCCCTAAGCCCATCAAATTGAGGAACTAGAATTGTAAAATAGTTGCTTCAAGGCGAGTACTCCAGTTCAACCAAATACCGAAAGCTTGTCAAGGTAATAAATTCTTAATCTTTATGTCGTTCACATTTATGAGATAACATGTAAAACTTATTTGTGTTTATCATTAGAAAATTAGTATTGCGCTCATCCGCTGCGTATATATATATATGATACGTATGGATATTTGAATGATAGACACAAACCCACATACATGCACCCTAGGTTTAAAATCACTCACACTAAGTATGGGAGAATTTGATGAGTGTGATTTAATCATATATTTTTGCCTTATTTTAACTTAGATAGTTACCCTTTCCCAAGTAATTTTATGCTATTAATGTATTTAAGTGTTCATTTTGTAGGATAAATCATGAAATGGATGGAGCTAAAGAAATTAGAAGGAAAAAAAATAAAAATTTAGAGCAAAACAGTGAAGATTCATAGAATAAAGTGAAAAAAAGTGATAACCACCCTGCATTCTCCTCTCCAATGCACCTATGTTCATATTAATGGATGAACGCCCTAGCGTTCTACTTCATAATGCCCCAGCATTCAAACAATTGACCAACAACGTGGTGTGAACAGTGTGAATGTTGCGGTGTGAAATCTAGGATAAGCAACGCTCCCGCGCCCCTTCAAGATCACAGCTGCATTGAGAATGCCCCAGTGTTGGAGAAGTGAATGCTGTAGCACTCATATGATAAAGTTTGAGAATGCTTCAGTGTTCTGTAGAAAACACTGTGGCGTTACGAATATCACTGATATTATAAAAGCTTGCTTTTCAAAATATTCCGAGAGCTTGGACGTTTCAAATTCATTTTCCCTTCAAACTAGGTCATCCTAAGCCTAAAATTCATCTTTTGTTTAAGCAAACACAAAGTACATAACACTAAAAATCATTTGGGGAGAAGAACAACAAAATCAAAAGCATTTGTGACTATAAGAATGATCATTCAACCAAGATCAAGAGTTGCTTTGGATTTTTATCTTCTTTACTCCATGTGGTTTATAATTAGTTATTTTATGATTTTTACTGTATTAGTGTTTGTGTGTGTTTTGTAAAGCACAAAACTAAGCGCAAGTATACATTATTGTAATAAGTAATAAAGAGACTTATAAAGTCAGATGTCGAACCTAAAGGGATAAATATTATGTTCAACCAAGTACTAAAATTGTATCTTTCAAGTAATTATTCAGAAAATTAAATCTTCAAATTATAAATATTTAATAAACTAAATAAAGTGTAGAAAATAAATGACACAACTTAAATAAAATAAGAAGTAACAATATAGACAGAGCTTAGGGTTTATTATTCTTCAATATGTTTTTTAAAAATTAATCCTTTAATATTTATATTCTTAATTCTTATTATTGGTCAAGACACTAATATATTCACAAGCCTTTCTCAAAGTCAAATAAGTATATCTCAATTTATCAAATACCTATATCTTTATGATAATTGTAATAAATCAAAGATTCATTAAGAACAAGTCTTACTTACCATACATGCCAATTAGATATATCTCTATCCTAAGTTAGAACTTGTAAATTTCTTAACAATCATGTATCCAATTATCAAGGTTTAAATACAATGACGCCTCTATCGCGTTTATCATAGTATTCCTAATTTTATCACAATATTGATCAAATATTATAAAGCATTAAGAACAAATAATTTGAATAATAAAGAATTGAATTCAAATAAATATTAAAAAGATCCAACAATTAAGCACACATATTGAGTTTAAATAATAATCTTAGAAAAGAAATTAGTTCTTGATTACAAGAGAATTATGGCTGAAAAATAAATAAGCACGGTACAACCAAAAGTAAACCAATATAGACGTCGAATTATAATTAGGTGATCCGCCAAAGATTCGCCAACAATATCTTATTCTCTTGAATTCCCCTTGCTTCTCTATCTAAAATTGATTTTCTTCTATGTGTTGTGGCTTTAAGAGTCTTAAGTTGTGTATTCCTTAGTCCTAAAATGAGTGGCCTTTATATAAGGATCAATTGGGGTTTTGAATTTGTATTTTTTTCAGTTCAAGAAAAGTCAAATCATTGGGGCAAATTTTGATTTTCACTGCAACAAACTACTATTCACCACTACAATGCACTATTCATCATTGGGACAAAATGCGTTGTAGCGTGATCACTGTTCGTAGTTCTTATTCATGATCACTATAGCAATTTTAATATTTTACCTTATTTTCTTTAGATTTTTATCTTCATTTGATCTATTGACTCGAAACTTATAAAATAACAATAAAGCACATAAAAAATTAAATAATCTTAATTTTAACGAATAAATATTAAGCTTGGAAGATAAAAATATTATACCTAATCAACCTCTATCAATAAGTTATCTCTCTTTCATTATATTGAACTAAATCTATTATCTAGGATTGTAGTTTTAAGCCCAAGTATATGCTTGTACATATTGCCATCTTTGAATGTTATGAACTTAGGTTTTAGTCAATTTGTATATGCTTAATGCTTTTGATTTACTTGAACAGTTATTGAATTTTTTTGTTCATTAGGATAAACTTAAAAAGGCATCTTAATGAATAACGTAGGACAAATTGATGCATGATTGCGACATGGTAGTTGTGAGTTTTGAATTAGGATAGGAATATATCTAATTGGCATGTATAATTAAAATAATTTTTGCTTTATGAATCTTAGCTTAATCTCATTATTGTAGGAATATAGATAGTGAATAAGTTAGGGTATAATCCTTGATCATTAGAAGAGGCTTATGATGAGTGTCATATTGTGACCAATAATTACCAAGGGATTAACATTTGGGGTAATATCATTGGTAGAACATATTTAGAGGATAACTATAATCCTTGATATGCTCATTCATTGAATTTTATAGTGTTATTGCTTGTAAATTTTAGGTTGGTAAATTAGTAATAATATTAGTTTTTAAAGTATAATTTTAAGAATCAAGTTGCATGGATAAAAGCAAGAGGATTAATTTTAGTACTTGTTTTAAGAGAACACATAAATTTTTCGTGGGATCAATACCCCTCATCATTATATTACTTGTCAATAATAGCATACACTTGCGCTTAAAAAATACACAGATAGCATATATTTGCATTCATTACGACACCCATGTACAAGACTTAGTTTTCCCTTATATAGGCTTATTGGATGGTTATTCAATGTTACACATGTTCTTTTGTCTATGGTCATATGAGTGACATAAGATTTTATGAATTGTGGGTCAATTGCCTTGTTTGTTTTGCATTTATAAGGAGCATGGTGACATGTTCTACCTTGTCGAGATTCTTGGGATTGTGGGCTTAATAAATATTTAATGGATCTATTTTGGTATTCTCTGTGAATCATAAATAGTATTTAGATTGAGGTTGTCCTTAGGTTGAGAACTGCCCTCAGTTAATAATAGTCCTTGAGCTTGCTTTCCAACCTGAGAACCTAAAGTTGACTGATCTCCTTGAACTAAACTTGGTTATTCCACTAATTACAACACTAATTAGATGGTTATGGGCTAGGCATACACTAATCATAGGTCAGGTTTGAACCCTTTGGTTTTTAGTCAATTAGGCTATACACCCATGGGCAATCAAGTTTAGTGTTCATCGGTCAATACTGGAAATATAGTACAGTTCTTGGCCTTGGTTGACTTCTCAGGAATGGCGAGCTTTAGGCTGCTGGATTGTTTGTCCACTAAAGGTGTGGTCCTCAAAGTTAGATGTTTGAAAATTTAAAATTAGCGCCAAGCATTAAATAAGGTAATTCTTCAAAAATTGAGCATTGTTTCAGTTATCACCTTTCAAGTATTTAATAGTCAATTCACTATAGTTATTAAGGATGTGGACTCATCTTGAACCCTTGGATCTTATCTAACAACTAAGATCACTCTTGAGCTGATGCATATGTAAAAAAAAAAAAGATAACTTGCACACGAGATAATTCTAGCCATTAGATTCTTTTTTTAAGATAAACCTTGAAGACCTTTATAAATTTGACTTTGCTCTAAACTACTTTTTTGCATTTTTTCAAAATTTATATAGAGAGAATCGATGCTATAGTGAGAGAAGCTCTACCCTGTTAAAGATCTTTATCCATTTTCTAATCATCGATTTCTAGTTTTAAGTAAGTCTTTTGCCTCGCTTTCTCTTCTTTATTTGGTTTTTTTAGTCGTGATTTTGGCTTTTCTGAATGTTTGGGTTTTTCTTTTTTATATGTGCTCTTTATTATCTGCAAAGTAGTATAAATACCTGACTAATGTTTTGAGTACTTGAGTTTACTCTGGGTATCTTGATCTTACCCCCTTGTTTAGTTTAATAGATATGTCTTTTGATAGAAGTATTGCAGATGACTCTAAAAAACATCTTATGTAAAAAGTCTGACAATTATATGGTGGACTTGGACGTTGAAAATAACCCATCCTAAAAGGTTTGTAAATAAGTCACTTAAAATGATCTCAACCTACTTAGTTTTTGCTAGAGATCTTGATCAAGAAGAAAATCTTGAGGTTAAATTAATTAAGGTTAGGTTAGACTTTGAGTGGACTGTGAGTGAGAGTCCTGAGAGCCGAGAAGTTTCTACCCGTACTCCTTACTAAAGAGAAAGTGCTTAGGGCCCAATGAAAACTAAGAAGACAAAAAAAAAAGTAGTCCTTGATGGGACACGAGGTCCCTTCTGAATTGAACTAAACCCCTATAACCCCTTTCAAGTGATTAAGGTGAGGAAAGGCAGGAACTAGAATATAATTTGGATTTATAACTATCGCAAGGCAAGCTAAGCCATAAAAACTACCTTAGACACCTTATAGCTAACTATAAAATATCGATCACGTCCATTCTAAGGATTCAGTACCCGGTGGAGCATACTAATAAGCCTCAAACTGGCAAGATCACCTTACACTTACTTTGTTTGGATGATGGATCGCCTGAATATTCCTTCTTGCCATATAAATCTGAACTTCTGGAAAATACTATCCGAACAATGTAATATTAGTGAGATCTAGACAATTTGAGCTTAAATTTTAGGAGCTTTAGTACTTTTATCACATCCAGGCAAACTCGGATAAAAATAATAGGTTTTACTACCTCAAGGAGTACAAGGTCTAGACAAATCCTATCAAAGACCTACCCTTAAGTAATAAGAAGTAGAAATATGTCTGGTCTTTTACTGTGGGAAAGTAGGAGCAGGATGCTGCTGGGCTGTACTTAAAATCCCATGTATGCCCTCGTGTCTTCTGTAAATCAGGTCTAACTTCCTTACTCTTTTTTTCTTTTTACGAGCTCAGTGGAATTTTTTACTCTTATCTACTTTTATTATCTCTTTTTTGCAATGTTCATGGCAAACTAGACCTCAACTATGAAGATTAAGAAGGGATTGATCAAGCTTCAACGTGTGCGAGCTTAGTCAAGGATCTTCTTATAGAGGAAAGTTTGAAAAACTCATGGGTATTAAGAAGGGTGATTGGTGAAGATCAAACCTAGAAGAGCCAGAAGAGAAGAAGTAACTAACACTTAGTTAATTTATCTCTTTTTGATCTTTTAATATTGGCTCATGAAGCTCAACTCTTTTGTAGAAATGTTAGACAAGAAATAGTAGCAGAAATAGACCTTACCTAATTTAGCGTTGGGGAGGAAAGGGGTCTTCAAAAAATCAAAGGGAGATGATGATTAACAACATCATTTTCAAAGGTAGTTCAGGAAATCTCTCGAGATTTTAAAGAAGGCTTCAGCTAGCCAAAGGGATTCCTTAAAGAATCACAAAGGAAACAAAATGGTCGGGGTTTTGTTTTTGCTTATCCCTTGACATATTCCCATAGCACCATCTAAGGTCCCCCAAGCAATGCTCAAGGGTTTATAGGACACAAAAATCCTCGATTACAACACCAACTTGTGTACCTACCTTTAGTACCGAACAAGGGCTTACAAAGAGGTCTCATAGCTAATTAATTTAGTTTTTGGCTTCCTTATTCACCATATTAGACTTTCCCCTTGACAAAAGGGTAAAGTTTGGACACATGCTCTAATTAATCTGAATGGGAGAGTATGCAGTCAAGGCTAGGTGCTCCAAGGAGGCCTCAAAATATGATGTGGTTAAGGCATTCCAGACTAGCCTCTATGATCTATTTGAGGTATGTTTCTTGACTTAAGCATTTTGTGTTACTTTCAAAGTTGTGCTGTGATTGACCTTTTCTTTTTCTTTTTTTTTTTAATAAATTTTAAGCAACCTTTGTCCTCTCTAGCACTAAAAGGGAATCATCAATATGGCCTGAGATGATCGCGATCCAAATGAGCAAATCTAGAGTAGTGTAAAAAATGTTTTAGGTTCTTATACTCATTATGCCTAGAATAGCTATTCGTCCTTATCCATATCTCAAATTAATGATGAATTCTATTTAGTTCCTAAAATAATACCTGAATGGAACCAAACTAATTATCATACTACTATTCTCTTGTTTTATTCTTATAAATCATGGAGCAGTAGTTGATTTTGCAAAAAGATTAATTCATTTGATTGCATGATGAACTCCTTACAAATTTTTGGCATATATTAAACGAGTTGCTCTACCTAATTAAGTTATAGCCATTGTCTTCGTGATATTTATTTATTACATTATATAGATAATTAATTATAAATATTTTAGAATCCTAAATCATATCTCTTTAATTTTTTTTTAATTGGTATTACTTATAAGTTATATTAGATTTATATTTTATGTTAATGTTCTTAAATTTTTATTAAAGTAGTAGTTATACAACATTGTTCGTAGATTTATACACACATGAATTGTAACCGCAAGTGTATGGGTCGTGAGCAAATAATAAAGTGATGTGTGAGTATCATTCTTATGAGGATTGTATCCTAAATTGATACTAAATACTGTAATGTTGACAACCTAACTTTATCTAGGCTAATCTAAGTGATAATCTCATTCTGTCTCCAGGGTGTATAATTAATCTCATTCCCTCTTCCGAGTGTCGAATGAGACTTTGTGCATATACAACTAAGTTGATATCCCTATTTAACCTGCTATACATACACATATTAAGTTACCCTTATGTGACTACCCAAAGTTTATTAGTCTCCCAACTCAACAAACTCAAAGCTTTGCTTTTTATAACCAACATATGGATTAAACTTTTTCAAGTACATAACTCAAATGTTTAAATCATCCAATTCATTTTCCAATGCAATTGATAGCATTAAACACATAAAAAGCATAAACGAATAATACAAAATAGTCATTAATCACATAACAATATCAACACATATTGCTCAATAGATTTTCATTAAGGCCTAGAACATATAATTAAGCAACAAAATAATAATCTTGTGATATGGTGAATTCTATACAAATGGGATCCTAGAGTATTGATTTCATTCTATTCTTCTTATGTTCTTTCTATTTAGCAATTTGTTCAATTCATTAATCAAGGGATTAAAACTAATCTCATTACCTCTCCCGAGCGTCAAATGAGATACTATGCATACATATTCAAGTTAATATTCCTATCTAACTTGTTTACCTATACATGCATTATGCAACTCTTAAATTAATTACCCAAGGATTAATCTCATTACCTCTCTTGAGCGTCAAATGAGATCCTAGACATAATGTCACACCCCAAGTGTTCTCACATATTTTCTCAAACACTTGGTGCATCACATGCAATCATTGAGAAGATCATGGTGATTACCTAAGTTCTATTAGCCTCCCGACTTAATAACAACCTAAGGCTATGTTTCCCAAATCTGATAAATAGGTCAATCTCTCCCAAGCATCAATCCATAAATCTACAATAACCAATTCATTTTTCAATCAATTGGAAGCATTAAACATTGAGAAAGATAAATGAATTAAACAAATTATATTAAATCATCCAAATATAATACAGATAAAACTACATCAAGCCTTGAAATTCAAGTTTAATCATATACAAATCCAACCATAACTAGAATTATCACTAAATTCATAGATACAAATATGTATAAACAATATTCATAACTATAAATTTCAATAAAAGAGAAAAAAAAAAAACTGAATTTGGGGATGTCTCCAAGGTTTCAATCCTTCAAATGTCTTCAATGATGCTTAAGAAACCTTAGAGACATTCTTTCTTATCTTCAAATTTAAGCTCAAACCTTGCTCACCTTTGTATTTTTCATGCTTCTTTTAATAGTGTGAGAAGTGGCTAAAGGGTAGTATTTATATGTTTCAAATTAGGGCAAACAAAATGGGTAACAAAACAGGTGGTGGTGCTTGGGCTTCGCTTTTTGGCACCCAGACATCAAGCATTCTGCCCGATTTGGTGCTTAGGGACCACTTTTTGGTGCGCGGGCACCAAATCCTGGGTCAGTTGGCGCCTAGGCATCGAGGTGGTAAAATGGGTCACGACATGATTATTCGATACGCTTTAAGCAAATATGGGTAAAAAAAATTGACAGGATTAATAAACAAGTCGAATTCGTGTTACCCGTTTATTAATCGTATCGAATATGTGTTTGAGTTTTACAATTTATCAATTCGTTTAAGACACGTTACTGTTTAATTTACTGTATATTTTCTTACATTCAATAGTGTTACTGTTGACTTAAACGTGTTTAATCATGATTTAATTGTGTTTAAACAAATATTTATCATTATTTAAACGTATTTAATTATATTAAATGAATCAAATTTGGTGTTATAATTTGTTTAAACGAATATAATTATAAACGAATTGAATTGTGTATAATCGTGTAAATAAATTGAATTTAATTCATTTATTTAAATGTGTAATTCGTTTATTAAATGAATCGAATATGTGTTTAAGTGTGTGATTCATTTAATAAATAAATCGTAAACAAATAAGATAAAAAATTGTTAATACCCGACATTGACATGACACGAATACGATTAGTTTACACGAATTGTCACCTCTACCTAGGCGTCACTTTTTAGCTCTTGGGCGTTGAGCACTATAGCAGTCACTATTCATCAGTGCTGTAGCACCTCAACTATTTATTATACTGTTTATTACACTGTAGCATTTTTTTTTTTTGTGCTTGTTTTCTTTGAATTTCATTTCAAATAACTTCTTTAACTTGAAACTTACAAAATAAAATTCATACACATAAAAGATATATATTCTTATTTAAATTAAGTAATTATCAAGTTTAGAAGAGATACATTTGATGTATAAAATGCGCTTGTCAAACATCAATTAATAATAGACACATTATATGCCATATTAATTAAATAATTTTTTTTGTAAGCATAGTACTATACAAATTTTACAAGCATATCATTATTAATAAATCTAATATAAAACAGCCATATCTTAAAATATAAAGATAAAGAAAGGATACCACTCACGGTTTCAAAGATTTGTATGATATCATAAATTTTTTTAAAGATAATATTTTTTTTTTTGAAAAATATAAAACTCATGTTTTCAAAGATTCGAGAAAATGACCATTACTCTCTTATGATATTGGCTAATGTTTGCTTATCTCCATGTGGTTTTAGAAGAACCAAAACCCCCACTACCGTTAGGAATTTTCTATTTTCTTTTAACTTTTTATATAATTTTACAATTTTACTCTTAATATATGCTTAACAATTTTGTCCTGAAGAGTTGAGAGCAAAAGAAAAAAATGAGTTTAAAGGTATTTGAAGCCTTGACTTTAAAGATAAAAGTTATGAATCTTCACTATTTAGACAAACTTAAATTTACTTAATATTTTATGAAGACTAATATATATGTCCTATAAACAAATTAGACGAATTATTAGTTATAAGTTAAATAAAATTTGGTAGTCAAAATCATAAATAATAATAAGTCTAAAAATATTTTAAATAACATTTAATTCAAATAAGCTGACAAAAAAAATGAGTTTTTTGTTTAGAAACTCATTATAAACATCTTCTCATTTTCTATCTATTTTTAAATTAATTGCAATAAATAAAAGGTATTGATAATTATATTAATTATAAAAAAATAATTTTCCAACAAAAGTCAAAAATTTATTTTCCATATATAGCCATCAATTATCATTTTTTTTTCCTGATATAACATATTAAAAGTTGTATAATTAAAACTTGTTTGAGAGCATAGAAGAATTTGACATTATTTGTAATAATTTTTTTAATTTAAAATTTATAATAATTAATTTTTTATGAGTTGGATATAATTATCAATATTTATCGTTTACAAATTAATTTTTTTGTGAATGTAATTCTCAAATAAAATTTAGAATTCTTCCTAAAAATTTATTTTTTATTTAAAATTAAATAATAAAAATTCACCCGTGAGCTTGAAATAAATTTATTTTTAGTATGTATTATGCTTTAGTATTTTTTATTTATTTTAGATTAATTTTAAGAAATTATAAAATTTTATAATAAGTTTTTAAAACTTAATTATTAAGTTCTACATACTTAATTGAATTTATTGTTTAATAACATATGTAATTGAATTTCATATTAAAATATTTACACTTACTATTGTTTATGAGTTTTGAGCACAAAAAATTATTTAATTTATAATTACCAATTCATCTAATTAATTTTGTAGGGTATATATATAATAGTTTTTATAAAATGTTAAGCTTGGCTAAGTGGTTAAGGTGAATGGTTTTTATCTTTAAGGTCGAGGGTTTATATCCCTTCAAAATCTTTCTTTTTTCTTTTGCTTTAAATTTTTAGAGGCAAAATTGTCAAATTATATATTATAAAGGGTAAAATTATAAAATCATGTAAATAATTAAAAGATAATAGTTTTCTTTTGCTTTAATTCTTTAGTGGCAAAATTATCAAACCATATATTATAAAGGATAAAATTATACAAAAAGTTAAAAGATAATGAAATATTTCTAACAATATGGGAGTTTTGGTCTTTTTTGAAACTACAAGAATAAGTAGACATTGGTCAATACAATAGGAGGAAAAATGTTTTAACTCTATAAGGGATAAATTGTCAATTCATATATTATAAAAGATAAAATTGTAAAATCATGTAAAAAGTTTAAAAATAATAATTATTTTCTTTTGCTTTAACTCTTTAGGAGGTAAAATTATCAAGTCATATATTATAAAAAGTAAAATTATAAAATCATATAAAAAGTTAAAAAATAACAAAATATTCTTAATAATAAGGAGTTTTTGATTCTTTTTGAAACCACATGAAATAAGTGGACATTAGTTGATATTATTGGAGGAAATGCTTTAACTCTTTAGGGAGCAAAATTATTAAGCCATATATTATAAATGATAAAATTATATAAAAAGATAACGAAATAATTTTAATAAAAAAATTTTGTTACTTTTGAAATCACAGAGAGTCAATAAATATTGGTCGATACTATAAGGGAGAAATGCTTTAACTCTTTAACAGTAAAATTGTCAAAGTTATATATTATAAAGAGTAAAATTATAAAATTATGTAAAAAAATTAATAATAATATTTTGTTTTAGTTTTAACTATTCATTTATTATAAAGGGTAAAATTTTATAAAAGGTTAAAAGATAATAATTTATTATATGGATTAGCGATTTGCTAATTCTTAGGATTAAAAAGTTTCCAAGCTCAAACATTTCCAAACGTAATTTACCAAGAAATTCTGAATTAATGAAATGAAATTTGACTGGAAATGGAAAGATTTAAGTCTAGACTTTCATGGAAGAGTTTGGTTGAAAACTTGAACGTGTTTCGGATTCAACACCAAAATTCACGTAAACAACTCCCCCAGTTTGCACTTGGATTCACAGAGTAGACTTCCAAGTCTTCAACGCCAACTCCTTTTTAATTTGTTTTTGACTAGGAATTCTATTCAAAGTGTCAATGACAACGAGAGCCACAAATTCCGATTTTGAACGTCGTGGCGTGGGAAGGAAGCTTCTATTCATCTTTTTTGAAGCCATCGCTTTATTATTAAAATCTCGGATTCTTTGCCCCCCGGCCATTTTATTATACAGGTCAGTTTCCACAAGCTTTTTTTTTTTTTTTATTGAGATCAAAGCTTATAATAATAATAATAATAATAAGTTATTTACACCCACTACAAAAGTTTCCTGAAGCATCACGAAAGATTACAAAATCTTGTTTGCAAACAAATTTCGCCATGTCCTACACTCGTTTAAACACAAACATGGTTTAAAAGAAAAGAAAGAAAAGATAACAAATATCAGAGAATATCTTGGTTAGTGTCAATAAAAAAGGTTTCCATGAATACATAAATTATAAAAATATTTTGGTAAGTGTATAGAGTAAGATTATATTAGAAATTTAAGTATGTTTATATAATAAAATAAAAAAAAATTAAATTTTGATGGTGGGTTGATAAAAAAAATAAGTTTATAAAGTATTATAATAGATTCAAATAACTCCACCCTGATAATAAAAATTATAATAATAAAAAAATAAAATCTTCCAACAAATTACAACTACTAGTCCACTATCAATTTCCATTTGTGAACTAACACCATACTTCACGACGGTCAAACTGGCTAGTTTCGGTCAAACAGTGATTTCCAACCAATGAGAATATGACACATAAGTATCCAGTGTTTTTTTAGTGTCAGACCAATGTTTCCCCTGGGTTGGAGGCACTATATAATATATTCTCAGCAGACATATCATGTCGCGCGTGTTATATTTTTAGATTTCTTTTTTTATTTTGAGTTTTAATTAAAATTAGCCATTTTAGAGGAGCTCTAATTTATTTATTCATATTTTTTAATTTATCAATTTTTTTTAATTAAAGATGAAAGAGGGAGGATTATTTTACCCCATCAACATCATTAATTATACTAATGGAAACTCAACAACAAAACCATCAAATTCTCTATATTTATATTCTCAACACACACACACACACACAAACTCTCAAAACAACTACATATCAACCACTCTCTTTAGAATTAAATACACAATATATATCAAGAAAATCGAGTTAAGTAAAGGTATATTCTTAACTTAACTAATTTTATACGATAATATTATTCTATTTTGGTTCTCACATACATCACTTGTTTGTAATATTAAAAAAAAATAGTTAAGTGAATGGTGAACAGATAAATATTATTTGAGTGAATGAAAATAAATAAAAAATGTGAAAATGGTAAAAGTTGTAGTAACGCTCGACAATTATTTTAATCATTGTAAAAAAAAACTTGCTCGACACATGTCTGAAAAGAGGGCTTGACAAAAGTGTCGAGCGATTTAAAATTGAAAACGAATTTTGCTCAATACCTTTGCTCAATACTTAAAATATTTTATTCTTATTTCTATTTTTGACTGATAAAAATGTCGAGTGTGTTATAATTGAATATGTATTCTGCTTTATAGACATGATCAACTTAAATAAAAGATTCTAATTTTATTTTTTTCGACATAGGTATTGAGTGTTATACAAATGACAATGATTTTAGGTTGGAAGTTGTGCTCGACAAATATGTTTACACTTTGTTTTTTTGCTTGACAGATAACTAAAACTTAAATTTGCTTGCTAATCCTAGAATAGGATTTTTAATTTGTTAGTTATTTTCAATTTTGTTTCACATAATATCAAAACTAAGAATGTTCCATATATATGAATATTTATGTTTGTTTTGTTTTAAATAACATGGAGATTATGCTAGTTATGATTCATTTTGGCAAAAAAATATGTGAGTTTTTTAAAAGATATTTAGGTTTACTAAGAGGAAGAGAAGTTTGGTATTATGGTTTATTGGATATCACTAACCAACAACTTTATGATGGAGTACATGATGTTCTCGATGTGAGTTTTACTAAGTATAAGATACAGAGATGAGAGTTTCTTTACCATCTACAATAAAAAGTGTAAAACTAATATATATAAAAAATGATGGAGATGTAAAGTTTTTGCTGGATGTGAATACATATCTAAAAGTAAGATGGAGACCTACACTCCTCTTTGTATTACATTAGACCGTCGAGCTTCTACATATTGTAGGCCAGTGGTACATGAAACAATTATTTGGACCATGTCATTATTTGAACAACATTACTTCCTACCTTAATATAATAATGATCCATGTTGTACACACTATAATCCATTTCACTTTTTGCCTCAATTTTCACTATTAGATTCTATGCCTTCTATTGAAATGTCAAAATTGATTTGGGGATTATTTTTGTTTGAAAATTGCATAATTCAAAAGAAAACCTACATTTGCAATTGAAATATCTTGCACTTAGGGGGGATTGGTTATTTAAAGTGTTTCTGTTAACCAACAATCATTTTGAGGGAAAATACATTAATAATAAATGAAAATGGTGCATTTATGCCACGACAAAAAAAAAAAAACCCCCAATTTTTAGTAAGAAGATTTGACAAAGCCATACTTGTTCGTTGGACCAATTGGAGTAGAGACACTATTAAGCAAGCAGCTGAGTTATTACAGAATACATCAAGATAAATTTTGTGATTAAGAGGATTTACAAGCCAAAAGATATACAAGCCAGTATAGACATGAATTTGGCGTATTCATAACATATCCACAAACATGGTAGACTAAGAAAATTGCTTCCAACCTGTTGGCGGGAACTCCTTAAGATTCATTTCAATTACTTCTGTGCTATTGCCACATATTGTAGCATAAGAATCATGATTTAGTGACTCATATACAAATGGATGCAAATAATTAATTTTTTTGGTATTTTTTTCATGGCACTAGGAGCGTGCATTCATGGTTTTTAATCATACATTAGACCAATGATAGCTATGGATAACACTTTTTTGAAAGGTACATATTTTGGTATTTTGTTTATGATTGTATCAAGATAAAAATAACTAATTTTATTAGCATTTGGTCTTGTAGATTTTGAGAGTAATGCATCATTGGAATGATTTCTCCTTAGACTTTGAGGAGCCATTTGGGAGGTTAATGATTTGGTTGTCATTTCAAATTGACATTCAAGTATTGAGAAGGCTATCTATATAGTCTTCCCAGATTCAATGTACGGGGTTTGTACATAACATGTTACACGGAACATCAACTCTAAAGTTAAGATGTCTATAAAGAAAAAAGACTCTATGAACATATTAGATTGTGGCAAAGACATATTGTCCAAGTCACTTCACTAAACAACTTAGAGTAGTTATGGATAATGAACCACGAGTCTGCAAAGGTTAAGTTTTAAAATATATGACAAATTTTATTGTAATTGCAACCAAATTACATAATCATATGAAAAACTCACTAGAGATGGGTTGATACCTAGAAAGGAGACATAAGAATCCATTAACTCCTTAACCTCTTATTTAATATTTCTAAGTTCATGTGTAATGAACTCGTATTGTTGCATGAATATTTGCTCAATGAAAGAATTTTGGCTATGAAACTCTTTAAAAATATCAAGTCTAAGATATTTAAATTGCTTGGCCATTTCATCCTCTAATACTTATAAATAGGGTAAAATTAAATTTGTAAATAATAGATGCTATTTTTTTATTATACATTTAAATAACAAGTTACTAAAAAAATATGCAGTGCTAGAGCGTCATATGCTTCATCAGTTGGCATCGATGGGGTTGTTGTTTCTTTTGGTGGGTCCATATTCTCATCATCACTATCTCTCAAGATGTCTCTAGTTAGAGAAATTTGGAGTGCGTTTGGACAAGCCATTGAATATGTTAAAGCTACCATACAAATGTCTTCTCCTTTTCAACTTAAGTAGGTGGTAACATCTTACATGAATGTAACTGCACAAATGAAAATAAAAATAGTTAAGAACAAATGGCATATAAAAATTTAGTTCTTAGGCAATTTTCTTAAAGGAGATTTCTCACTTTATTTTGTATAAATAGGCTATTGCATTGATCATCGCTTGACATCTTTTTTTTTCTTCTACTTCAAAATATGGGGAATCAATTTTGGAGTTTTTCTAATCTATACAATTGCCTAACAATGTGGGTTGTCTAAAAAGTTCAAATCTACAAAAATAAAGAATAAGAATACTAAACTTTAAACTGATCATAAATGAATTTATGTATATTACAATTGCTTATAAATATTTTTCCATACCTAAAAAGCATAAATAAACCTAGCTAACATTATACTTCTCCTTCTTGTTAGGGTTAACAATCTTCTTATTCTAAAATTTTCTTAGTTGGTTCCCAAAAGCCTTGTTTAAAGAGTTAAACAAAGAATTATATGCCATATTATCCTTTAGATACTTGTTAAATTCTTCCAAATTCATTTGCCAATTGAAGAATGAATTGATCCATATATCTATAAGAGGTTTTCCCAAACAACACTTGTTGAACAAAGTAGATTAATGCCACTTTCACTCTATCCCTATTATCCATCTTGTTGAACTTCAAACTCATGAATTGTCTATCTAACTTGTACATATCCATGTTGATATCATTGTTGAAAGATTTATGTTTCACATATGAGTACAACATTTCCCTCAACATAATCTCGTTTAGAAATAAATCAAAAGGTTTATCACCAAACCAAGCTTCATCTGAGGGAATCGAATCATCTTGTTGGAGATGAGAAACCACTTCTACATTGTAAGATTGGTGGTATGCACCTCTTAGATTAAGACATTATGGACGAGTTGTGAAGTGAAGGTTAGAGACTACATCTCTAAAAACTTTCTCATGCATGCTTGTTTGAACATTTCAGTTTGTCTCTTTGTAACTTCACTTTGTTTTTTTTTTTATTGCTCATAACGAGTATGAAGTTATTCAACCCTAAAAACGGTCTTCATGCTTAATCTTAAAATCTTTAAAAATTGTATCTTTTTTCATTATACTATTAGAAATGATAGGTCATGTACAAATCAATATAAATTAGCCTTTCAAAACCATAACGCTCAATAACTTGCTCAACAAATATGTCGAGCACAATCATACTCCAAAAATGCTTGATATGAGTGTCAAGTATCACCATTGCAAAATCTAAGTTGTACTTGACTTATTATTGAGTAGTTTTTGCACTCATTGCTTGTTGCTTGTGCTTGACATTTTGTTGGTTAAAACACTAATATTTTTTTTTTGTTGCAAAATTTTGTATTTTAAACAACTCTATTGTGCCACATACCACATACAATATGCTACAACAACTACAAAATAAACAACTATATAAAATAGTTTGCCTTAATTTTATACAACACAAAACAAATAATTTTATGCATGAAAAATATACAATACAACACAAAACAATTTGTCCTATATTAACCCAACACAAACTACAACTAAAATGAGTATAACTAGCCTTACAATGTTTGATGATTGTGTTTAATTTGCTTGAATTTACCTAATTTAGTTTTGTTTGAATTTTGCTAAATCTTACAATTTTTAGTTCGGATTTGGAAGTTCATGTGAATTGTTTTTGGCAATGTTTGTAGAGAAAGAGTTTGATTATTGGAAGGTTTGATTGTTAGAAAGTTTTGATTGTTATAGAGAAAGTGTTTGAATTTTATGACTTATTTGATTGTTGTAGGGAAACGGTGAGTGGTGGAGTTATTTTTGGGAGTTATTTGATTGTTATTGAAATGTTGATGGGATAAAATAGTCTTCAAACCCCATACTCGATAAAAAAAAAAAACAAATTTAAAAGTATGATTAAATAAATTAAAGGGCATCTAAAATGGCTAAAATTTTGGTTTTAAATCATGTGGTCCTTGGGGTTGGGGGTATTTTTCGGTAAATCATGTGGTCCTGTAGTTTCGTTAAAAGATATGTAAATGTCGTAGTCCATCTTCTTGTGGTATTTGCCCTCGTGAATTTTGCTGTGTTATGTTTGGGGTGACTTCTTACTCCGTTTTATTTCTCAAGTTATAAGAGTTGATGCTTTAATAAAATAATTTACTCTTGAGCTTCAATAACAATCACATTTTGATTGTGATTCAGCTACCTGTCACTATTTTTCAATGCAAAGAGATTCGAATAACCTTGAAACCATGCACTTATTGAACAATATAATCTTCAAAATTTGTTTAAAAAATAAAATAAAATGTTTTCACAATTTTCTTTTTGTCCCAAGATGTTTTCATTGTATCAGTAAGCTTAAAAAATTAGAAAACAAAAATAAAAATAAAAGAAATCCCATCTTAAAATATAACTCACTTTTTCACATACTAAAAATTTGATCTCAAGTGAGAAATAACGAAACGCCTTGGGTATTCTACATTTCACCATCAAACAAGCAAGATGGACAGTAAATAAAAAGTAAAAAGATTACGTAAAATATATGGCCTATGGGTTTTATTGTCTCAATCTTAGGGTAAAAAAAAAATTCAAATCTTGAATTAAATGAAACTTTTGAATTGACTACCGACAAGTTTAAAAAAAAAAAGACTTCAGTGATTCATATTCACCAAGAAATTTCACCTCAAAAACTCACCAATTTTCACTTTTGATATTCGTTCATCGATAACGCTCCCACGAAAGTTTTAATTTTGACTTGTGTTCTGTCAACAAATCATAAAAAATTCCAAAAGTTTCTGTCCATCTTTTTGAAGCCATCGCTTTTGTTATTTTAATCCACAACAATCAGCATTATGAACCAACTTTGTATTCTACCGGGCTCACCGGTCAAACAGAAGTTCTACAAACCAACCAGAACATGCCAGGTGAGCATACGTGTTTGTTACTGTAAGGAAAGCGTGATCCTGGAAGCAGCGGATACGTTCTGTCTCCGAGGGAGAAAATCATGTGGATTATTTTTAGTGTGGGCGGGTCTGGCGAGTGAGCCATGAACCACAACATGTGGAGAATTACCAAGAAAAGACATAGTGATGACCGAAGTGCTTTTCTGATGGTGGCATAGTTGTTTCACATCTTTCTTTCTGCTTTCTATTAAAGCAGGAACAGATACATACGTTTAACTTAAATGCTCTCTTCCCAATTAACTCCACTACAGCGACTTCTAACTTCTCCCTCATTCTAAGTTTTCACTTCGTTTTAAAGCTTGGTACCTTGTTTTTCTCTTGCTCGTTCAGTTCAGGGATTTGCAATTCTTGGTTTTTGTCTTCTGATTGGTTCAATAACATTGGATGTTCTTGGGGTTTTGATTCACGTGTACCAGCAGCTGCTTTTTTTTTTTTTTTAATAATGGAGTATCCGACTAAGAAAGTGCTGCTAACCTCGGATGGGGACGAGATTTCCCAAAACATTGCTTTCCATTTGGCCCAACGTGGTTGCAGGTTCAATTCGGATTCTTCTTTATTTAATTTTATTTTTGGGTTTTCAAGTTTCTTTGGTTACTAAGAAAGTTGAGGAATCAATAGAGAAACTTTAGTTTATTGATACTGTTTCTTTTTTTAAAATATAATTTATTTAACAGAGTGATCTTGGTGTCGGTAATTGTTTTAATAAACAAATAACGCATGGGTTTTTAAGGAAGAACTTTTTTTTAATATCGTTGTTTCTGGGTTCTTTTGTTTGTGACACTAGATTGGTTTTGATGGGGAACGAGAGCCGTCTTCGCATTGTTGCGGAGAAGATAATGGGTTCATTGAAGGATGCTGAAGCAGTTCGAGTGGTGGGAGTGGACATGGAAGAGGAGAGAGAAGGAGCTTTTGATGAGGCTGTTGATAAGGCATGCAAGTTCTTGGGCCAATTGGATGCTTTTGTGCACTGTTATACTTATGAAGGTTTGTGGTTATTGCGAGTCTTTTGACTGATTGATGATACTAGTATTTTGACTTTAAGAATTGTTAAAAGACAACCTAATCTAGTTCCTGTGCATAAAACTTTAGTGGCTTATAAATTATTGAGTTAATGATGAGACTTGTTTCTTGTTACATGGACATAGAAGTTTGATTAGTGAAACTACTGTTGGTAGCTGTTAGAAGTTTTGTCTTAAATAAAATTATATGATTCCGTTCAGTGCATAACTCAAAAAATGAAAAAGGGTTTCTTTATGGCTGACAATGATGGAAATCATTGGATTTTCAAATATTTAAACTTCACTAGTCTTTTATTCATTGCATTCTTCGGATGAATGTACGAAGTGATATTGTAACTAGTTATCAAATTTTTGTGAAGTGATGAAGAGACGTCATTTTGAGCTCAAAATTCAAATTGGAGCAAATCTCCACTTATGGTCTATCATTTGTCTACTTTAGCTCTAGTTTCTCATCAGTTTCATTTTTTATGTAGAGAAAAGATTCAACTTCAAAAATTTTGGTGGCCCTTTTTTCTTCTTCTCTTTAACTCTTTAATTGATAATAAACTTGAAACCATACAATTGAGAAAGCAGTTGTTTATTTTCTGGGTTGTTGTGTGTAGACATCTGAAATGACAACTTTTGGGACCCATGGTAAAGATGGAACTGAAAGAACTAATTAAGCCATGGAAACGTGAAAGTGGGGTGAAGCAAATGAATTGTAAAATTCATATTTTTGAGTCTAATGTCTAAATGTGCACTATCTAAGATAATAAAATGATTGCGACTTCCCATCTGTGCTGGTTCTATTGTTATAGTGGGAACACAAATTTCTACCTTCTTGATTTGTGAGAGTGATATTCACAGAAATTAGGAATTGAGCAACATGGTGAATCAACATTAAAATGGGGATGGAAACTCCAGACGCACATCTCATTGGATGGAGGTCCTTGCTGCAAAGGGGGTTGGCCACAAGATACTTTTTCCTGTGATTTGTGGTGAGATTCACCGAAACAGAATTTGAGCAATGTGCAAGATCATCACCCATAATGAAAGATGGTGTGGTTATTGGCCAGAAGATGATATTTAATACATCTCAAATATTTACTCCTTTCATGATCAATTGGTAGCAAACTTCTGGACTTCATTTCATAAGAAGAGATGCTTATCAACATACAATTGTCCTACATCTTGTCAATCACTGCTCTCACTTATAAATAACTCTAGGAACTAGGATGATAAAATGAGTTGCTTATCTTAAACAAAGTTTGCTGTCCATTTTTATTTTTATTTTTTTGTAATTTTCTATTTATCATTTCATATTTGATTATCCTGAGGCAAATCAAACGTGGTTGTGAGTAGGCAACTTATGGCTTGTCATTATTTGAAACAGGAAAGATGCAAGACCCTCTAAAATTAGCTGAGGATGAGTTCAGAAAGTTAGTGAAAATTAATTTTATGGCTTCATGGTTCCTGTTAAAGGCTGTTGGCAAAAGAATGAAAGACTCAAAGGCAGGAGGTTCCATCATATTCTTAACCTCAATAATGGGGGCTGAGAGAGGAATTTATCCTGGAGCTGCAGCCTATGGTGCTTGTTCGGCAGGTGTCCAGCAGTTAGTTAGGGTAAGTATATTCACCAGGATCCCATTTCATTTTTGCATATTTGTTTTTTTTTCTAACACTTTTAGCTATAAATTGAAGCTTCATTACGTTAAGTATAGCTATCATCATGAACCATATGATAACCCTAAGTTGTCGGGTTCATGTAGTTGTGGTTATGGTTTCCTTATTTGGCAACGTCTGATTTAGTAATAGTCCAAATCCTTCTCTTCACTTTACTTTCTGATGTAGTGTATTGTAGCATTTTAGTTGATAAGTTCTTGTAATACAAGCCAAAAGCATTGTCATGTTAGATAGGTTTTGCCAGATAAGGACTTTAACTTGAAATTGTTGTCACTTTTTATCACCTGGGATCATAATTCGAGTTCTTTTTTTGCTTGAAGAAGACTTCATCTTTTCTATCGAACTAATGTCATTTTATTAAGGGATAAGGACATTTTGTCTCTCGAGTTTAGCCCTAATCTTAAATTTGTCTCAATTCTTTAGCCTATTTCTATTTGTTTTGACGGTGAAAGGGCGAAATCATAACTCAACACAAATTTAAAGTGACCAACAGAATGAGATACAAACTGACACGCAACATGTCATATCATGTCCATGTGTTAATTACAAATTGATCCACGAAAATTTATTAATTTTAATTAATATAAAAATTATAAATAGTTCTGAAAAGCCATTTTCATAACTTTTCTATCTCTTTCTTCTATCTTCTTCCCTTTTCTTTTCTTTTTTTTTTGTTCGCACTCTCTCTTTACCAGGTTACGACTGTCCCCTATCTACTCTCTCATCTTCGCTTTCCTCAACATCAACACTCATTCCCATGTCTTTCACTATATATTCAGTAAACCCACCAAGCCTCACGTCCTTCTCTGTCATTCTCTCCCCGAACAACTCCATCGCCATTGATCTTGCAATGCTTCCCCTCACTGATTCGTTCCATTTTCTCACATCCACCCATTTTTATCAGCAAACACAAACCCCAACATATTTGCTCCCACAACAATTTGATTCACAATTTTAATAGTGAAGTAAGCCAAATGGAAATTAAAATAATTTTAATTTTCTTTTTATTTTTGGTTGAGTTTGTTTTTTGATGTCTTGCTTCTATTTTTTCTCTCTTTATCTCTTTCTTTTATTCTCCCTTCTTGTTTGGAGTTTGGAGTAAACGTGGAGAAATGCAGTTTTCTATCTATCTCTAAAATCCTTTTGTCACTTTTCTTTCTCGGTTTCTCCAACAAAGTCTCTAATCTTCCTAAAACCCTTAAATGCAATTCTTTATTGTAAATTAATTCCCAATTCAAAAAGAAAAAGTATTTTTTTTTCTAGTTGTTTGTAATTTTTTTTAAATTTTTTATATTTAATTGTAAATTACAATACTTGATCAGTCTCTATAAAAAAAAAAACAAAGAACTGAAAAACAAAATGATCAATCAAATAACAATACTTGATCATTGTTTTGATGGTGGTAGATCAAGATGTTTATTTGGATTTTGGTTGCAGTTTTGATTTGTGAGAGATTTGGATTTTGGTTGCAGTTTGGTGACAGAATTGTAGTTGACTTTGGCTTTGGTTTTGATGTGGAGTTTGGTTGCGATTTTGGTTGCCTTTGATCGTTTGTTTGGTTTTGAGTTTTTTTTTCTTTAATTTTGAAGATAATTTTATTGAAATTATCAAAATTGAAATTATGCCCAATAGCCTACAAGCCACAAAACTTTAAGAGAATGGGTGAATGATTTGAAAAAATTGTGTTAAGAATTTCTATTTGGCAACCACCCACTCTGCCTGCCGTTGCCACCACCATGATTGGTCTACTCAACTTACTGCCTCACATCTCTTTTTCATTCTTTGGCCATCCTCAGTTTGCCACACAGCCTTCTTATTCCAATTCCACAACATATGATTTTATTTTTCACCATGAAGAGCAGTGGAAGAGAGAAAGTGTGAACAAAAAAAGAAAAGGGAAGAAGACAGTGGACAAAAGAAAGAGAAAAAATATGCGAAAATGGTTTTGACAACTATTTATAATTTTTATATTAATTAAAATTAATAAATTTTCATGGAACAATCTATTATTGCTCTTGGACATCACATCTCACCTGCTTACCTACTTTTTGTTGACTGTCCTATTACTTTAATCATCAACTAACTTAATAAATAAGGGCAAACATGTTATTGTAGAACAAAATTAGCAAAACCATCTAAACAAACAAAAACAGGTTGATAAATTAGGACAAATTTAAATTTTTTAAAATCATAAATAGATTTGGGATTAAGGTCAAACTTGTAGGACAAAGATGTTGTTATCCCTTTTATTAACATAATCAAGTGACTATTGAACTTGAAAAGTTAATGAACTTTTCAGCTGAGTATGATTGCAATAGAAGACATCTCGGTCTTCAATTTGGCAGTGATTGCTCATGTGAGCAGAACTGTTGTACAGGATCGACTGTCTACTTCAAAGTTGAGATGGGCTCAGTTAATATTTCCTTTACCATGCTTGATCCAATATAGTGAAGGAGATGTGATCTTTGTTATTATTATTTCTTTTCTGGGAAAATGGATAATCTCTTAAACAGAAAAATCTCTTTAGTTGGGTGAACTTGAACAATGTGAATTTCATCTCATTTCTATGCTTTGTGCCTCTAGAAATACAGTGATAGCTATAAATGGGGCTTTAACATTTTCTGAGTTTAGTCTTATGCTAGGCTTTAAGGTGTAGGTGTGATACATACGTGTCACTCTGCTATAACTATTTGTCGTTTGCATATATTGAATTTGAAAATTAGTATTAAGAGCTCTCTTATTTTCTGGTATTTCCATTTAACCACTTTCTGTTTTCGGATTTCAATTTGTACCGTGATTAGATTAATTATACCATCATCTCTGATTACTATTTTCAGACTGCAGCTATGGATATTGGAAAACACAAGATCAGGGTTAATGCCATTGCCCGTGGCTTGCATCTAGAAGATGAATATCCAATGTCAGTGGCGAAGGAGAGGGCAGAGAAGTTGGTCAAAGAGGCTGCACCATTGCAGAGATGGCTGGACGCTAAAAATGATCTGTCCTCGACTGTCATCTATTTAATCAGTGACGGTTCACGTTATATGACTGGTACTACCATATTTGTTGATGGGGCACAGTCTATAACTAGGCCTCGGATGCGATCTTATATGTAATCCTCAGACCTTATTATTTAATTTCATTTGTATTAGTGCATTTTTTATTTTTAAAAAAGAAAAATCTTGAGTATAATAAAAAGTAGCCTCCTCCGTATCAACTGTAAGTTGGAATAAAAGTAGCTAATTGCTTCGAGTTCCATCATTTTTTTAAGCCATTAATTGTTAGAAATTTCAAAAGCTTAGTGGCAATGAGCAGTGTATTTAAAAATGGGATTGATAAAATGGAATTTGAATTTTAGGCTTCGTCAACTTGGGTAACAGTCACAAATATTTCAACATCAAGCCATGAAGCATCCTCGTATTCTTGTTAATGTTCTCGTAAATCTACTCTGTTGGGAACTAACTATTTCATTATAAGTGATTACGGTTATTTTTATTTTTAATATTATTAGAGTTTTTGTAATTCAATAATTTTGTTTGAAAAAAAATTATAAAGAGTATTAAAGAAGAGAGTCATAAGAAGTCAAAAATATATAGGACATGCATCACGAAGTTTATGATGTGTAGAACGCGAATAAAGAAGTGAAACGAAACTTTGAGACATGAAAAGAGACAAGAAAGGTGATGACTGCATGACCAAGCCACAATGTTAGAAGGTAGTAAGCATAACGTTGCAGCATTGGCCAAATAGTGTCTTGGTGCTAGATTGATTTCGTGCCAGCATAGTAGCGCTGCCTACCCAGCGTTGCAACGCCAGACGCAAAAAGGTTGTTTTGGCTTCGAATTTGAGAGTTTTAGAAAATTTTAGAATCCTAAAACATGGGGACTCTTATTTCAATTAAGAATAGAGTTAGTAGGCACGAAATAGCTTTTTTATATACTCTTGTAAACTATTTAGTTTGAAATTAAGTATTAAAATAGACTCTAAGAGAGAAGAACTAGGTGGACACTAAGTGCTTTTGTGCGTTAGAGTGCAACCACTATTTGGGTGTTCATTGATTTTGGGAGAACAAAGGTACGCCATTCATTAGATCCTTTTGAGGGTTCTTCATTGTGTTTTCTTGTAAATTCTCTAGGGAGTTAATAAGAGAGGTTAGGATCATTGGATCCACTGTAGATGTAGGCAATTAGCCAAATCACATAAGTGACTGTATTGTGCTCTTGATTATCTGCTTTATATTTTTACTATTTTTGCTTGATATCTTAGTTATTCTACTGAGCAAAGAGATTAGAGTTCAAGATTAATCTTGGTTAGGGTTCTTCACTTAATATAATCTCATATGGAGAAGTGTGTTTCCTTCAAAACAATTGGTATCAGAGCCAGGTTCGATAATACATATGGGGGGTATTTAAACCATGACTACAATTAAGCAAGAAATAGAGAAGTTCAATGGAATGAATGACTTCAATCTTTAGATGAAGAAGATTAGGGCTTTACTAGTGAAGGAAGGGGTTAGACTTAGCCTTAGAGGAAGCCACTTCCTCAACTAGCAAAGGGATGACAACCTCAAAGTTCGAGGAGAAAGATTGGGACATGATTCAGAAAAAAGGCTCACAGCACTATAATCTTAGTGTTGAGCAACTAAGTATCAAAGAAAGTTGGTGATGAAGAAATCGCTTTTGGACTATAGAAGAAACTCGAGGCATTATACATAAAGAAGTCTCTTGAAAATAGACTTCTTGTAAAGAAGAAACTGCATCACATTGACAAGTTCAATAAGATCATCTTAAGTCTTGAGCAATTGGGCATCCTGTTAAGTTCGTTGCCGAAAAGTTATAAGAACTTTGTAGATACGCGGCTGTATGGTGAGGAGTCATTAACAATGAATGACGTCAAAGCATTATTGAACTTAAAAGAATTGACAAATAAATCTGAATTCGAAAGTGGAGTGGTATTGCTTGCGCAAGAAAATAAGAGCAACCAATCAAGAAGGAGATCCAAGAAGTGTTTCCTTTATCATAAAGAAACCACTTTGTAAAGGATTGTCCTAGATCAAAAAACCAAGATGGGTGTGCTACTGTCAATAGTCTTGAGGAAGATATCAAAGAAGTAGACATATTGGTAGCCTTAAGGGAAAAGTACGCTGGTAAATGGATACTAAATTTAGGGTGTAGCGTCCATATATGTCCCAACAGATAATTATTTACCAACTATAAAGCCACGAGAGGTAAAGCTTTAATAAAGAATAACATGACTTCTTAGATTATAAAAATTGGTAACATAAGGCTGAGGATGTAAGGTAGAGAAACTAGGGACTTACGTGGTATAAGGAATTATCTTAATCTAAGGAAGAAGTTAACATCCCTAGGCAAGCTCAATGAAGAAAGGTATTCGGTTAGAGCGAAAAAGGAAAAACTGAGGGAAGAAAAATGATCTATAAAGTTTGAGGGTGAGAATGACATGACTTCTTAGATCATGAAAATTGGTAACATAAGGCTGAGGATGTAAGGTAGAGAAATTAAGGACTTACGTGGTATAAGGAATTATCTTAATCTAAGGAAGAAGTTAATATGCCTAGGCAAGCTTGATGAAGAGAGGTATTCGGTTAGATCGAAAAAGGGAAAATTGAGGGTAGAAAAATGATCTATAAGGTTTGAAGGTGAAAAGTACAATATGGGGGCTCTATGTGCTTAAGCGGATGGCCATGAGTGGCCTAACGCAGGGTGATGGGGTAATGCAGACTACTAGGAGACATCTAAACTATGCTCACCAAGGTGACAAGGTTCAAAAATGAGTGCAACGTATCAATACCTTATGCAAGGTGCACGAATGCCTTTGGAGACCAAAGTCACTAGTCCGAGGAAAGTTAAGTCTTAGTGGAGACTAGAATGAACTCAACTCTAGGTAATAAAGTATTGGTATAGATTAGATTCAGAAGCTTTTTTTGAAGATTTTGAATCAAGGAAGTGTTTATTAGAGTTTTGGTGATTCAACAATCTTATTTGGACAAGAATTGTAAAGAATATCAAATAAGAGAGTCACAAGAAATTTAGAACGTGTGGGACACGCATGAAAAAGTTTAGGACATGTGGGACATGCATAAAAAGTGAAACAAGACTTGGAGATGCGAAAGAAGGCGAGAAAGGCAATAACTGCATAACCAAGCCGTAGTGCTGCAGCCTTGAAAAGCAGTAAGCACAGCGCCGTAGCGTTGGCCACCCAACACCGCGACGCAAGACGCGGGAAAGTTGTTTTGGCTTTGAATTTTAGAGTTTTGGAGAGGTTTGGACTCCTAAAACATATGGACTCTTATTCCAATTATGATTAAAGTTAATAGGTATGAAATAACCCCTATATAAACCCTTGTAAACCTTTTAATTTTAATATTAAGCATTAAGAGAGACTCTAAGAAAGAAAAAATTAGGTAGATACTAAGTGCTTGTGTACGCTAGAATATAACTGCTATTTGAATGTTCATTATTCTTGCGAGAATAAAGGTATGCTATTCATTAGATCCTTTTGAGGGTTCTTCATTGTGTTTTGTTATAAATTTTCTAGGGAGTTAATAAAAGAGGTAAGGATTCTTGGATTCACCATGGACGTAGGTAATTGGCCGAACAACATAAGTAACTGTGTTGTGCTTTTGATTATTTACTTTTTATTCTTGTTATTTTTGCTTGATATCTTAGTTTTTCTGTTGCGCAAAAAGATTAAGGTTTAAGATTGACATTAGTTAGGATTCTTCGCTTAATCTAATCTCACAAGAAGAATGACGTTTCTTTTAATAAATATGTTATAAAAATCCAAATACAAACACGATTCTAAACATCAAACCTATTTAATATGCATTCTTCTAACAAAAGTATAGTTTCACAATCATAATGAATCTCCTTAACCACTGCTTCAACATGCAACAAAATTTATAATAGATAGTTAATTTGTTTCTTTCATGTTTTACTATTTTGATAGATGGACCCATTCACAAAATATATATATGGTTCAAGTTGAGTTGGAGTATTTTATTTAATTAAAAAGTAAATATTATAAAGGAAATTTGTGAAATTGACCTCATCTTTTTATTATTAAAGTATTTTTTACCAAAGTCAAATTTTTATTTCTTTATTAACAAACACAAAAAAAATTTCCCCTTTGTCTTTATCATTTTTGAAAAGCTATCTCTCTTGTAAACACAAATCTCCACTACCCAATTTACAAAATTGACAGGATTAATTTAAAATTTGTAAATCAACTTTAAAATCACCATATTTTAAAAATTAAAAATAAAATAACCGATTGTGGAATTAGAAATATTAAAAATTGGTAAATTTTTATTATAAATATTATTTTGTTATGTTTTTGTGATGTTTTTGTATTCTAGTTGTAGTAACCAGTATCCATAACCGGTAAGAATATGTATATTTATATATATAAATATACGTATTTTATTTGTATGTGGGTGATCCTTGATTTATATATTGTTATTAGTAGTGTTTTTATAGGTTAAGGATATACTATTAGTATTGGGTTTATTTGCAAGACTTGGGAATTATTTTAGGGACCAAATTGTTATACTTTGAAAGTTTTGGGGGTGAATTCGTAAATACCAAAAATTAACCACTTAGTATAAAAATACACTTTTAAAAACCCTAATTCTCTCATTTTGGTCGAGCTACCCATTTTTAGAGAGAGAAGAGAGAAATAAAGGAGAGAGAAAGAGAAGAGAAGAAGAAGAAAAAGAAGAAGAAAATGAGAATTTTGGATCTTTAGAGGTATATCACAACTAATTATCAATTTATTGGTGTTAATTAAGTTAATTTCTTTAAGTTTTGATTTCTGAAAATATGTATAATTAAGGATTTGATGTGTATTTCGTTTGATGTTGTGAGAATTGATGATGATCTATAAGATAGTTTGATAAATCATGATGAATTATGGAATTTCTGCTGGATAACCTCTTGATCTAGGAATTTTATAAATTGTTGTGATTCGATTCTGGTTTTGAATTTTGAGTATATGAAATTAGACATGTTTAGGATCATCTGAGACTTTGAATCGACTGAAAATCTCGGAAATTGAATTTGTAGTGAATTTACCAAAATGACCCTGGAATTCTGGAAATTTCCTGTGTAAACAGTATAATACAGTGGAAAATAATTTTTGACCTGCTGAATGATCTTTAAAAATTATGAATTTGTGGAATATGATAATTTTATATGTCTAATATGATATACTCGGAATTGAGAATTTGGATCAATGTGGTTGAAGTGTTATGAATTTCTAAAGTGTATCAGCTCATTGTAGTATTTGATTAACAGATTTTTAAAGTTATGAAATAAAATAGTTTTAAAATACTTTTGGCAGTTATTTGGAAGCAAAATATTTATCATGGACTGAGATATGTGTCAAGAGTAATTATGTGGTAGTTTTATAATTTTTGAGTTAGTATATGATTTTATAAAATTGGGAGATTGAATACTGTTCAGTAAGTATCTTGATCCTGTCAGGTTTGTAGTTTGGATTCGATGGTGTGTATGGAATGGATTGTGTAGGAATTTTGATATAATATTCATATATAAGAAGTATATATGAGTCAAGAATGATATATTCTGATTTCGGAGTAATTGGACATCATTTGATGTATTAGAAATTTTTGTTAAGTGTAAGTGGTCAGAATGACAGGTTTTGAGAAACCAAATATTTAGACCAATTTGATGTGATAAATGCATTGTGTATAATTTTGTAAGCTATTTAAAGTATTTTGTGTGAATTGTGAGGCTTATGAAAGGATTAATCTCCATTGATAGGTTAAGGAGATTTAAGCCTTGTAGCTGAAAGTGTTAAGAGGTAAGTATACTAGACTTACTACTGGAATCACAATAAACATAATAATTGTTTTGTATGATTTTGTAAATGGGGTTAAGAATATGTTTATGATATGTCAAAGTATATTTTGATATGAAATGTGAATATATGTTTATGAATGTGAGCATTGACATTGAGCATGGACATACATGTGTTTTTGAAAGTGAGCTTTCCAAAATAAGATGCGTTTAACAAAGAAAGCTTTTGAAGTGTAATATGTCCATGAGAAATATTTTGTGATTTGAGGGTACTTGAACTCACTGTTAACTTAGTAGGCATTTTATGTGATTTGTGGAGCCTTTATGTGTGGCCTTTCCTTCGGGATTGGTATATGTTATGTGTTCCGTATGTAGGGAGGATCCTATTGGTACCTAAAGGAAGAGTGAGTCATCACATTCGTGTGGTGGCGTATTGGTACATGTGAGAGGACTCACCGATGATCAGGGTGAGGGTTTGGCTTTTACCTTCGGGCATAAGCGTTATATATGTGTGATTTAAAGACCTCACTTGTACTATTCCTCTCATACGGTATGTCACCTACGAGTGACATTTGGCTCATTATGTGATATGTGATATGTAAGTCCTACTAAGTAGTAGTCGAGTAATGGTATTCCTATTATGTGTTTTGAAAGAATGTGTAAGCGCTTACATGATATGTGATTTGATAAGATTATGATTTTGATTGATCACAGCATATCATACATATGCATTGTGTACATATATGTATTTGTATTTGATATATGAAAAATTAGTATGCTTACTGAGTTTTATACTCATTATAGTTTATGGTGATTTCAGGTAAATAAGGTACATGTGTGCTTAGCGGATTTGGCAAGGCTTCTGCTGTTCCTTGGGTTCCCTAAGTTGCTAGGTTGTTGTGTGTTTCATTTGGGGACACGTGGGATAGGATATTTGGTTTGTCCCTATTGAATAAATACTTATGTATTATTTCATTGTGTGTGGTTATTGGATGATTTTAAGTAAGAATTTGCAATGGATATATTCTGGGCTCCCGGTAACAAAGTTGCTACTGGTGACGTAGTAGAGTGTTAATCTCTGAGAAAACTCTGCGTATCTCCGGTTTAATAATTGTCCCAGTCATAATTCAATTGCTATAATTCTGAAAGAAATTGAAATGAATGTTTAAATATTGTCAAGAGAAGTTTATATTTATATGTTAGGTTATGGTTGATTTTAGTGTTGAACTTACTAGCAACTTGCTAAGGATTTCTGTGTTGAATGAAAGTTGAAAATTTTGTGTAATATTATTTATGAGTGCACATGCAGTGAATGAATGTAAGTGATGTCGTGTGTCGGATCTTTTGGGTCTGGGGCGTGACAGCTTTTATTGGTATCAGAGCTAAGATATGATTCTGTAGACTTTTAAGTGTCGAGTCAAGGGAACCGAGCAGATGCCAAATCCTTAGGATTGTATTTGTAGCTTTGTTGTGTGAAAGTTTGACATATTCCTTAAATTTTGTATGATTTTGTGAAGATGACACAGTATCCAAGAGCTGCTAAGATTGTTGTTGTTGTGGATAATGGTACCTTGTGGATCTTAATGTTACCATTTAGATTTTCTTTTAAGTTATGACTAATATGCTTAGTAAGAGTGATGTTGAATATCTTATAATGATAATTTGCTTGTGATAGAGCAAATTGAGATAATTTTCTCAATGACAAAATATAGAGAAGTAGAGTATTGAAGACATCAATTGAAACAACTTTTATTGAAAAGGAAAACAACAACACAACAACAATAGCAGCAACAAAAATACAATAGAGGCTACGGAGTGAGATTTAAGTCTATTTTGCGCTTCTTCTGACTGTCATGAGTAGACCAATCTAACTGATGCAATGTTGGATTAGACAGAGGAATAAAAGACTGCAATTGATCAATCAGTTGATCAACAGTTGGAGCTGAAATAAGAATCCGTCGTGCTAGAAGTGGGATGAATTGTGTTCCCGCTGCATAGTCAAGAAAAGATATCAACTCGTCGTAAAAACCATTAACATTTAACAAACCAATGGGTTTTTGGTGGATTTGTAATTGTGCCCATGAGACAATTTGAAAAATTTCCTCCAAGGTCCCGAAACCTCCTGGTAGAGCTATGAAAGCATCTGCATGCCTAAGCATTTGAGCCATTCGCTCGTGCATAGATGAGACTTGTAACTCATCCCCAACTGTTTTTCCTACAATATTTTCAATAGCTAGAGGTTTTGGAATGATACCCAAAACTCGACTACCTTTATTATGTGCAGCTTTTGCCACAGACCCCATTAACCCTCGGTTACCTCCTCCATATACTAAATGTATATTTCGCTCAGCTAATACCTTACCAAGATTTTCTGCAACTTTTGTAAACTCTTCAGTATTCCCAGGGTTGGATCCACAAAAGACACAAATTTTTGTGAATCGACGAGCTGAGGTTTCCTCCATTGTTATGCTCACCCTAATCTTTGAATATTTTTGAGTTTGTATAAGGATGCAATAATAATGTATTTATAGAGAAACAAATTGATAATAGCTGTGGAGCATATGTGTAAGTATGTTCAAGTATATATTTTTCTTGATTCTTGTGAGGTAAAACAAAAAAAAAAAGAGAATGAGTTTTACTTTATCATTTTATAAGGGACAATAGGTCGCAAAATCTTGAATAAATATATGTTGATATGTAAGTGTGATAAGAATTGTGTCGGAAGTGTGATAAGTTAGGTAAGATAATTAAGAAAAGTCAATAAAAGCCTATTTCATGGATTTAGGGACTTAGCCATTTTGGCACTAATGGTCGACAATACATCAATGACTTGAAGACTTTTTGAGCTAACAATTGGACTTTGGACATGAGGCCAAATTAACTTTATTAATTGCAAAGATTTTGTGGTCTTAACATTAATTTTTGGCCGATAGATTAAAAGCAGATATGAAGAAAGATAAAGCACACTTGACATAAAGATAAAGCAGTAATCAGTCTCTCTTTGATGTGATAGAGCAACACGGATCTAGTTTCTGTGAAAATAGAAACAGCAATGTAGGTCAAAATGAGTCTCCTTGGTCGCTTTCATCTGTGTTGTATCCGTGAGAGAGGAACTTATGGAGTTGTTGTTCCCATACATTGAATGAGGGCTCTGGCGGAGTGGAATGTGGGTCTACCATATCTTGATCTTCTCCAGGTGAGCTGGTCTGGATGAGGGATGTGCTGGCTTCCTCTTGGATTTGGGTGTCGGTTGGATAAGGTTGGGAGTCTTGAAAGAGGGATAAGTCAAGATTGGGTTGGTGTTGGTCAAGTTCTGTCGGGACAACTGGCTGAGATTGAGTAGGTTCTGTCGGGACAACTGGCTGAGATTGGGTAGGTTCTGTCGGGACAGTTAGCTGAGGCCATTGGTGAAGGTTATCCATTGCTTGTCTGTATCTGGCATAATAAGTCATGTTTGGGATATGGTGATGATGAGTAGAGTAATCTGTATTTCTGAGATGTGAAAGATGATATTTTTGTCTTTGTTGGAATTTGAGTATATTGGCAAAATTCAGGTCTTCTGTAAAGTCAGCTTCAACTTGTTCCCAAGGTGCAGCATCTTCTGGGGAGATCCAAACAGACGGAGGAATTATTTGATTTTCCTGAGCAAGAATTCTTTCAAGTTCTCTCTTTTGCTGAATTACTTCTTCAGGCCAGAGCTTAATTGATCCCTTTAGTGAAAGGGTAAATGTGAAGTAATCCTTAACATTGGGGTAATAATGAATCTCGTGATCTGAAATAATCATACCCTTCCGTTGGAGAAGTAAGACTGACCAAAGATGTTGTCTGGGGACTGCAGCATTTGTGTTGTTTGCAATCATGTATTGAAATTTAGTTATCCACCATGTCTTTGGGTAAAACCATTGGAGAAAAATCAGGGCTGGATGATCTTCATCACATTTTTCTAATTTTTGGAGGGTTCTAAGTAATGGGAATTCCATGGCGATTGTATACAGATCCAACAGGTACCATAACAAGTAAAGGACAGGTTTGGACCATTGGGAAAATGGGAAAAAAGAGTGCAGGTGAAAGAAAGGGTATTCTAAGTTGAACAAAGGGCCACCAAGAACTGTGAGGCCGTGTTCTTGGACTGCTAAGATGGCGTAGTGTCTGATGAATTCTTTGGCACGGGAATGGAGTGTTCTGGTTTTGATTAGGTCTGGAAATTGTGGTGGAGAAAAAGGAACAGGAGGAGTTATGATAATGGGATTCATTATGAAGATAGTAAGAAGGTTGGTTTTATTTATTGCTAGAAAAGTGATTATGAGGTTTAGGCTATTTATAGAGTTTTATGAAAGAAAATCAATAATTGTTTTGTCCTTTCCTTTTACGTGGATGACGTTAAAGGAATAGTTAAAAGAATCATATTTGCCATCGCAGTAATTGTGCTAGTAGAATCTTTTCTATTTGAAATCGAGCATATTAGAAAAAGCAGACATGTCAATCTCAATGAGAAAATGATGTCCAATAAGGTGGACTATTTTTTTTTTAAGAGTTAAAGTAAGAGATATAATGTTAAGATCTATAGTTTAAGAATCAGTTGAACTAAAGGTCTTTTTATTGAAGTTGATTTTTGATCGTTTAAGATAATGCTTTCAATATTCTGATTTGAATGACAACTTAGTTGCGTAGAAATACTACATTTTTTTTTGAATGATATCAAGGTAGTGAATGATATTATGACGTATGAGTATATGTTGAAGGGATTAAAATTTTTAAAGGAGTTAAGAATTTTATGTAAGAGATTAGTATGAGTATTCTACATCTATGTTATTCTTTAATGAATGAAAGGTGAAGTGTATAGATACTCATTAAATATTGAACGAATGGAAAAAAAAAAAGAATAAAAATATGTGTGTATAATTTTATAAGTCCATAATGTGTGTCATATGTTTATTTTATGGATATATGTTTCGTACTCCTCTCGTATACTTAGCTATGAGCCAACTTAGAGATAATCTAACATATGAATGAGTATTTATTAGGATTTTGGACAACAATGAGCAAATCCTATATATAAGGAAGATTGCTTTGTAAATATTTTATGAATAAACTATACAGTTGAAAAGGAAAATTGAGAATGAGAAGAAGAAATGAGATCTAAGTATCCTCATCTATGTGCTTAAGTTATGAATTTCGAGGACGAAATTCTTATAAGGAGGGGAGAATTGTAGTAACCAGTATCCATAACCGGTAAGAATATGTATATTTATATATATAAATATACGTATTTTATTTGTATGTGGGTGATCCTTGATTTATATATTGTTATTAGTAGTGTTTTTATAGGTTAAGGATATACTATTAGTATTGGGTTTATTTGCAAGACTTGGGAATTATTTTAGGGACCAAATTGTTATACTTTGAAAGTTTTGGGGGTGAATTCGTAAATACCAAAAATTAACCACTTAGTATAAAAATACACTTTTAAAAACCCTAATTCTCTCATTTTGGTCGAGCTACCCATTTTTAGAGAGAGAAGAGAGAAATAAAGGAGAGAGAAAGAGAAGAGAAGAAGAAGAAAAAGAAGAAGAAAATGAGAATTTTGGATCTTTAGAGGTATATCACAACTAATTATCAATTTATTGGTGTTAATTAAGTTAATTTCTTTAAGTTTTGATTTCTGAAAATATGTATAATTAAGGATTTGATGTGTATTTCGTTTGATGTTGTGAGAATTGATGATGATCTATAAGATAGTTTGATAAATCATGATGAATTATGGAATTTCTGCTGGATAACCTCTTGATCTAGGAATTTTATAAATTGTTGTGATTCGATTCTGGTTTTGAATTTTGAGTATATGAAATTAGACATGTTTAGGATCATCTGAGACTTTGAATCGACTGAAAATCTCGGAAATTGAATTTGTAGTGAATTTACCAAAATGACCCTGGAATTCTGGAAATTTCCTGTGTAAACAGTATAATACAGTGGAAAATAATTTTTGACCTGCTGAATGATCTTTAAAAATTATGAATTTGTGGAATATGATAATTTTATATGTCTAATATGATATACTCGGAATTGAGAATTTGGATCAATGTGGTTGAAGTGTTATGAATTTCTAAAGTGTATCAGCTCATTGTAGTATTTGATTAACAGATTTTTAAAGTTATGAAATAAAATAGTTTTAAAATACTTTTGGCAGTTATTTGGAAGCAAAATATTTATCATGGACTGAGATATGTGTCAAGAGTAATTATGTGGTAGTTTTATAATTTTTGAGTTAGTATATGATTTTATAAAATTGGGAGATTGAATACTGTTCAGTAAGTATCTTGATCCTGTCAGGTTTGTAGTTTGGATTCGATGGTGTGTATGGAATGGATTGTGTAGGAATTTTGATATAATATTCATATATAAGAAGTATATATGAGTCAAGAATGATATATTCTGATTTCGGAGTAATTGGACATCATTTGATGTATTAGAAATTTTTGTTAAGTGTAAGTGGTCAGAATGACAGGTTTTGAGAAACCAAATATTTAGACCAATTTGATGTGATAAATGCATTGTGTATAATTTTGTAAGCTATTTAAAGTATTTTGTGTGAATTGTGAGGCTTATGAAAGGATTAATCTCCATTGATAGGTTAAGGAGATTTAAGCCTTGTAGCTGAAAGTGTTAAGAGGTAAGTATACTAGACTTACTACTGGAATCACAATAAACATAATAATTGTTTTGTATGATTTTGTAAATGGGGTTAAGAATATGTTTATGATATGTCAAAGTATATTTTGATATGAAATGTGAATATATGTTTATGAATGTGAGCATTGACATTGAGCATGGACATACATGTGTTTTTGAAAGTGAGCTTTCCAAAATAAGATGCGTTTAACAAAGAAAGCTTTTGAAGTGTAATATGTCCATGAGAAATATTTTGTGATTTGAGGGTACTTGAACTCACTGTTAACTTAGTAGGCATTTTATGTGATTTGTGGAGCCTTTATATGTGGCCTTTCCTTCGGGATTGGTATATGTTATGTGTTCCGTATGTAGGGAGGATCCTATTGGTACCTAAAGGAAGAGTGAGTCATCACATTCGTGTGGTGGCGTATTGGTACATGTGAGAGGACTCACCGATGATCAGGGTGAGGGTTTGGCTTTTACCTTCGGGCATAAGCGTTATATATGTGTGATTTAAAGACCTCACTTGTACTATTCCTCTCATACGGTATGTCACCTACGAGTGACATTTGGCTCATTATGTGATATGTGATATGTAAGTCCTACTAAGTAGTAGTCGAGTAATGGTATTCCTATTATGTGTTTTGAAAGAATGTGTAAGCGCTTACATGATATGTGATTTGATAAGATTATGATTTTGATTGATCACAGCATATCATACATATGCATTGTGTACATATATGTATTTGTATTTGATATATGAAAAATTAGTATGCTTACTGAGTTTTATACTCATTATAGTTTATGGTGATTTCAGGTAAATAAGGTACATGTGTGCTTAGCGGATTTGGCAAGGCTTCTGCTGTTCCTTGGGTTCCCTAAGTTGCTAGGTTGTTGTGTGTTTCATTTGGGGACACGTGGGATAGGATATTTGGTTTGTCCCTATTGAATAAATACTTATGTATTATTTCATTGTGTGTGGTTATTGGATGATTTTAAGTAAGAATTTGCAATGGATATATTCTGGGCTCCCGGTAACAAAGTTGCTACTGGTGACGTAGTAGAGTGTTAATCTCTGAGAAAACTCTGCGTATCTCCGGTTTAATAATTGTCCCAGTCATAATTCAATTGCTATAATTCTGAAAGAAATTGAAATGAATGTTTAAATATTGTCAAGAGAAGTTTATATTTATATGTTAGGTTATGGTTGATTTTAGTGTTGAACTTACTAGCAACTTGCTAAGGATTTCTGTGTTGAATGAAAGTTGAAAATTTTGTGTAATATTATTTATGAGTGCACATGCAGTGAATGAATGTAAGTGATGTCGTGTGTCGGATCTTTTGGGTCTGGGGCGTGACACTAGTAGCTTAAATGTGTAGATTTAGTGTTAAGAAAATGAAAACATAGTTAAAAATGTATGTAAAAAGTAAAAAATGATGGAAAATAGCAAGAAATTACCAGCTAGAAACTGCATCCAATTGCCCTGTGCTGGACGTAAAGCACCACGTGCATGGCGTATGGTGCCATGCGCGAAGTGTACTACGCACGCTATGTGGAAATTTAATTTGTTTTATTTTTTTAAATTTCATTTTTGTATATTAAATTTAATTTTTAATTTTTCATAATTAATTATTTAACATTGTCTTTTTAAAAAATAGTATTTATTTAAAATTTAATTTTTTAATTAGTTGAAACTTTTTAATTAAATTTCATATTTTTTGAATTTATGTAATTGTTAATATACTAATATTTATTTTTTTAAATTATTTTTTCAGGTGCTACTTATATTGTTTTAGATATCATATGGCTTATTTCGACTATTGTATGCTTTGGAGGAAGGTGAGAGAGTACTAGTGATTGTGTTGAGATATACACTAGATTTTAAAATATCAACATGTCAGTTCTAAAAAATATAAAATATGAAGTATTATTGAGAAGAGTTTGTCATATTATTAAAGTTTTGATCAGGTGCAGTATAAAGTGACTCTCAAATTTGAGGCTCATTCAAATACTATAAAATTGATATCTATTCCATTTGAAAATAATGACGATATGATCTTTTAGTTGAGCCTACAAAAAAAGTACTACACCTTTATTTGTAATACTAGATGTTCCTCCTATATGTGAAAATAATGCAGAAACATCCATCGAACAGAAAACAAGTTTACCTTAATCAAATCATGTCCGCAAGCTGTAGCAACCAAGTGAGTAGTATAGCCTCAACAATTCCAACCCATGTGTTTCCACCAAACCCTTCAAATAATTTTTATTATTCTCCTCCAATGTTCAATGAACACTCAACTTACATATATTATGATAGTTAGATATATGAAGATATTGGCATTGATGTTGGATATGATATTGATAATAATGTTAGTAGAAGTTCAGTTTATACCACCAATACCATCGTTTTACTTGAACATATCAGAAAAGGTATCGTGTAATGAAATTAGAGACGTGTTTATAGAAAATTTGTATAACAACAAACATGAAATTCATGAGGCTATAAGCATGCTAACACTTAAGGGCAATTGAAGCTTCAAAGTTTATAGGTTTACCAAAGATCGTTTTAAGGTGAAATGCGATGACGATAGATGCAAGTAGATTTTACATGCAGTGTCAATGAAAGGGCGACAATTCTTCACTTTGAGGAGAGTAAATGAAGAGCACACTTGTGTTTTGGATCGATTGCAAGATGGTCATCGGTAATTCAAGAGTCATATTATTGATAAAGTAATTAAAAATAAGTTTGCATCGATTAGTAAAAATTATAGACCGAATAAAATTTAAGCAAACATACGTGAAGAATTCAGTATTGAGATAACGTATACAACAACTTGGCAAGCTAAGGAGCATACATTAAGATTAATAAGAGGTGCTCTAAAGGATTCATTCAGATTACTTCCTGCATACAGCTATGTGTTACAATAGTAGAACCCGGGTATGGTTACTCACTTGAAAATTGATGCCGATAATCACTTTAAGTATTTTTCTTTAGGCTAGGACCCTGCATTAAAGGTTTCTAGTTATTCGTCTGATCGGTTATTGCAGTTGATGAAACATTTTTGAAAGGTGCCTATCTTGTTACAATATTTGTGGTAGTATGTAAAAATTGAAACAATTAGATATTCCTATTGTCGTAGGGGATTGCTGACTTAAAAATGATACTTCTTGGACATGGTGGTCAAACTATGAGGAGTAATTGGTGAGCATCAAGATCTAGTTTTTGTATCTAATCGACACACTAGTAGTGAAAGAGCGATTCAGAGTGTGTTTCTTAATGAATATCATGGATTTTGAATCTTTCACTTGAAGGAGAATTTAGTGACAAAATATAAGTTATCGACAGATAAGTCTAAAAAAGAGGGATATTTGCCTGCTTATTTTCTTATTGCCAAGATATATCATCTCTATGATTTTTAACACAAAATGAACAAGATGCAGGAGATGGTACCTAATGTAACTAAGTAATTAAAAGAAGATATTGGTATTAAAAGATGGGCTCAATCCACTATTACTTCAAGAAGATACGACATCATAACCACTAATATTGCAAGAAGTATTAATGTAGTTGTAAAAGAAGCAAGAAAGCTTCCTACGACCATTTTGGTAGAGTGGATAAAAAAGCAGTAATGGTTTTATCTTATACGGGAGGTGGCACAATGTATGACGACCATGTTGATGACTTGGGCAAATCGTAATGTGATAAAATACAATGATAAAACTAGTCAAATGAGAATTCACCCAGTAGATAATTCACGATTTATAGTAAAGGATGACGATAAAGATGGAATAGTAAACATTCCCGCGAAGACATGTAGCTATCGAAAGTTTGACTTTTGTCAACTAGTTTGTCCCCATATATTTGCCGTATACAGACATATGAGATTAGCACAGAAGAGTCTTTGTTTAACTTATTACACGACCAAGTCTTTATTTCATGCCTATAATGACTCAGTACTTCTGGTAGGCCATCTCTTAGATTGGATAGTCCTAGAGGAGTTAAGCAATGTTGACATTCAGCCTCCAATAGCACATAATCAAATAGGCAGTATTGGGATAAATCGGATTCCATCTAAAAAAGAGAAACCATCAAAGAATGTTTGTAGTCGTTGTCAACAATATAAACATAACTAACAAACATATTGAAACCCTATTTCATTATATAGTAGTTGATGTATGTTTGTTATAAAACTAAAATTTATATTTAATCTTTAATGTCACTATATTATTAGCTTAATTTATTATTATTCTTTGTTTTAGGACCTTTAGGAGGTAGAAGGAACGTATTGAACCCTGAGGCGTAATTCTCACATCGATTTCACGAGATGAAGGGTTCCCGTACAAGACTTATAGACCATTTTGGTCACTAGGACCTATAGTAGTTTATTTTGTTAGTCTTTTGAGCTTGAATTTCAATTATGCTATTTTGGTTATTTAATGTTGATAGTTTTGTATTGTTGATAAGTTATGGAAAGTTTGGAAGTATAGTAGCATGTGTTGAATTTTATAAAAGTGTTAATATTTGTAAGTTATTGGTTTGGGATGTTCAAATAAAGGAGAGACTTTGCAGAAATATTTGTAAAATTTCTACTGTAATGAGAGATTATAAATATTTACAAGACAGTACTCGAGATTCAAATTTTTATTTTACATATTATATACCTTTATATGTGCCCTTGTGTTTTTAAATTACACAACAATTATTAAAGAAATTTCAACATGATTATTTCTATTTTATGAATGTTCCCAAACCTACATCTTAAAAAAAACACTTTTATACTATTATAATTCATCTCTGCACACATCCACCAAGCAAAAGATGACTTCAATATAATTATATAACACAAATGTACAAATATAAAATAGTTTAGACATCTATACATCTTGTTAAGCGGTGGTCCACAAATATAAGGCTATATTTTGTCTAAAATATGCACCAATCTTAGGGAAGAAATTAAATGGTCGACCTTGTTGGATTGAGTGTGTGGTATACGAGTGTACATTTAATTTTAAAACATTTATAACACGTAGTGGAAGCATGTTAACAAAATACACTCAATTTAACAAATTTAACACATATATTACATATATGCATAAGTATAACTATTATACAAAATTTTATATATGATGAACAATTGTACTAAAATAACATGTAAAGAATACTTACCTAATGAAGATAACTTTACAAACTTCAAGTCCTTCAATTATCTAAGTAAAGAGCTCGCCTTAAAGTGTATTCTTGAATAATTCTAGTCTATAAAGGTTTGGCAGGATTATGAAGCTAGAATAGTAGCTTTGATTTAGAATTTCCAACAATATGTATTCAAACTATTTGAGTACAGTTATTTGTTTCCAAGAAAATAAAGATGATTAATATATTTATGCAAATCTTGCATAAAACTTAGAAACAATTTCCATAGAAAAATGTTTTGAATAATTCATGTGTAAAACTAATTTTTCTTTCTCTATTTTTTATGATGCATGATTCACCTCCATGAGTGAAGAAGAAGAGAGACTTCATTTTTGTTTTCTCAACACTTTGAAAAACAACCAAAAACACTCTTTCTCCCTTTTTCATTCACTTGGCCAAATCCTACATTACCACCATCATCATTATAATGCCTCTACCATTATCATGCTTAATGAAAATAATTGATGGCCATTAAGAAAGTGCCCCATTGCAATTAATAGTTGGTGCCCTCTTTAATTAATTAACAATTTATTTAGTTTAACGGCCAACCAAAATTTAAATTATTTAAATATTCTTGAATGGCCAATATATGACCCCTTATCATAAATAAATTTATTATAATATTATCTAATAATATATAATTTAGTTATTTAAAACACCTTTGAATAATTACTTTTACCTTTCTTGTTTTTATTACTAAGGTTAAATGTTAAATTTAAGGTAAAAATAATTCATGGACCAAATTGTACTACTTGTCAACATCTTATTGATTAACTAATTGAGTGATGTACTTAACGATTAATTCTTAACAAATACACATCCCGAGGGATCCCAAAATAATTATTCTATTTTGCTGGAACTTATTGGATCTAATTATTCAATCCAGTCCGCTACCATAGTGTGCAATGAATACACTTTATATTATGAGACTCTCTACGTCCACGCTCAATTTGTCATGTGGAGCTCCTTCATACGTCCGTGAACGATGCTCTACACACATGTTACAGATAATAGAAAATAGCGCGTTAAACCATACAAGTTGAGGTTATAGCATATTCGTATAATCCCCCTGTCATTTATATCATGGAAGAGCATAGACATAGATTATCACCGTCCAATCTCTATTTGCTTAACCATGAACTTATCTTCAGATTTATATTTCCATAAATAATATCCGCAAATATTTTTGTGATATTGTTTATTCCTTCAGAATATATTTTTCAAGGTTTAGGCTTATGGCCACAAGACTTTTTGAAATACAATCTTGGAGCATCAGGATATACAACTCACTCATATGAGTTGATGGATCCCATATCTACGCACACCAGACTCTATGAGCATCAGACCATACCCAACGACACCCAGCGGTCAAAACATGAAAGGTTTCTAACATGTGTAGAATCAAAGTATGATGGATCACTTACAAGCCTACTATGGCGCTCAGGTCAAATGACCACAAATACTACTCAACTCGAAAGACCTTCCATTGATGGCTTTAAGAGATGTCTATTGAAGGTCTTCATGAGTTTGTTCAGTACCTAGTCCTCATTGAATGCCTGTATCTCTATATGAGCTTCCATTAAACTCATGGTTTGCTAAGACTAATCATCTGGACAATATAGACATACACTAATCTATGTTAATGGATTTTACCGATAGACTTAGATTAATAAAATTAGATCAAGAATATAGTTGCATAATGACATTTCATATCACCATCTGTAACTCTCTGCAGCTATGTCATTACTAATATATTCTCAGGTCTCAGTCTTATTTCAGACAAGGCTTTAACTTCTTAAATTTCACTAACTCTTATAAGTTGCTAACTTTTAGTACTTATAACTCTTAGTGTTGCTAATTCTTAGCACTGATCTAAACTCATTTAGAACAGACTTGAACTCATTCGAATCATACAATGTCTGAAATGTAACAAGCATCTTACTATTTAATAATTAATAATATTAACAATTTTATTAGAAATGATAATTATATAAATACTATAATTAAAATATTTATACATAATGGGATGACACATAAGCACAAATTCCAATAACTCTCACTTGCTCTAGTGCCATTCATAATGATATTTAATATCTATTAACTCTATGTGTTATTTAAATACTTTAAGAGTTAAAGCTTTAGATGTGGGTCTGCTATAATCTATAAGGATGTTTCCTAGATATTTTTACATCTCCAATATCCAAGATACTTCTAATTATATGGTATAAAGTATCTACATAATTAGATTTTTGGTGTGTTTTATATTTTTTGGCTTGAGAAATTACCTTGTTATTGTTGCATTATTATGGGGATAAGATTCATTGAGCTTAGAATAACTGACTTGAATATCCACAGGGCTTCTTTTGTAGGCTTCTCAAGCTTTAACATATTCTACCCCTAAGGTAGAATTAAATGTGGACATTTGAATTGCACTCATTTAATTAGCCGTGGTACCATTGAGAAGCAATACATGACCAGATATAGATTATCTATCATTCGAATCAGACTGGAAGTCTGATTCTTTGTTTTCTCTCATTCGTATATATCTTTCTCCATAAGTTAGAAACTTATCCTTCATACTTATCAGGTATAACTGGATATTTTTCATTGCCAATCAATGGTCATTACTTATATCAGATCGATATTAGCTCATAATACTTATAGCCGTCAAGATACAGATCTCGTACATAATATGGTACATATTAAGTTAGCTTTAGCCGATGTTTATAGTATGCTAGACAGTCTAACCCTTTCATCTTCTTGCTGAGGACTCTTACTCTTAGGAAGATGAATGTCATATTTGAAAGGTACATTAACTGTCTTACAATTATTAAAATTATACATTTTCAGCACTTAATTTATGTACAAAGATTTGAAGAGTCCTATCAACTTTCTAACTCTATCTCTATAAAGCTTTATACCTAATATATAAGAAGTATTTTTCAAATCTTTTATGGATAAGTTCTTACTCAGATAACTCTTAACTAACTGACTCGCAACATACTATTTTCATTTCTGACGATGAGTATGTTATTCATATAGATAATTAGCAAGATAATTTATGCTCTCACTATCCTTTTTGAACACACATGCTTTCTCTTCGTTCTTAATGAAATCAGACTCTCTGATTACCTCATCAAAATAAAAACTTTAGCATGCTACAATATCTAACAAAATTTGAATTAACTTTAGCATATATATTGTGAAAAAGTTTTCTCATAATCAATCCTATACCGTTGAGTGTAAATTTTTACACTAATTAGGTTTTTGAAGATTTCTACCTATAAATATGGGCCCACACTTTCAATGCGTAAACTCATTTACAACCTATAAGAATAATTCTTATAGGAAACATAACCAAATCCTAGACTTGATTGTCATGCTTAGAGTTAATTTTGAATTTCATGGCATCTTGTCATTTTTCCTAAATTATGTCTAACATCGTCTTTGTATAAGTTATAGGAACCTTTTCTTCAACTAAAAAAATACTAAGAGCACCTTTCAAGTATCAAACATACATAATAGGTAGCCTTGATATCCTTTTTAACCTACAGGGAGAGTGTGTTCAAAGTTTTTCACTAAATTGACTTTTAGGTTTCATTGTGTTTCATTTTCATCTCGATTAAATTTATAAAGTTCATTCTTTCTATAATCTCCATGACTCATGAGAAACTATTTCTTTAGAAAAATAGGATTACTAGTAACGAACAAGTTTTGTTTCTCTATATTCTAGAACTGTTATCCTATAGATTGCTTAGGATATTTAATGAATCAATACTTGTACCACTTGATTGCAAATTTATCTTATTGCATAACTATTAAGTAAATAGGATACCCAAATCTTAATATACTTAAGACTCAATTTTCTTCCACTCCATATCTCATATGTAGTAAAAGGAACGACTTATGATAGAGCTTTGTTCAATAAGTGAGTAGCATTTTTTAGAGCATAACCCTATAGATATTTTAAAAGATCGGTGATGCTCAACATTTATCGAACCATGTCTAATAAAGTCCGATTTCTCTACTTCTAAACACATTTGTGTTGAGGAGTAACTGGAGAACTATATTGAGCTAAAATCTCATTCTCTTTTAAATAATCCGTGAATTTACTGCCCATGTATAAACAGCCTCGATTTGATCGAAGGTGTTCAATATACATAATGATTTATTTTTTTACTTCTAATAAAAAATCTTTGAATATTTTAAAAACTTTTCGAGCAGTATTTTTTAGAAACACATGTCCATATCATGATAAATTATGATACAGACAACAAAGTATTAAAATCCACCAATGACAGTTTGATTTATCATATCATATACATCACTATGTACTAATTTTAATAAATTAATGGCCCAATGTTGAACACTTACATAAAGATTTGGTCAACTTCCCTTGAATACAGGATTCATAAATTGAATAAGGTTGTATGGTTAGATAAAGTATTTGACCATCCTTAACCAGATAGGATAGTCGTCTCATGCCTAGATGACCTATTCTTTTATGCCATAATTCGTTATTATTCAAAGTTCTCAAACTACTATATGTTTTGCTCACCTAGACATTTTTACGCATTTCTTATTGTATGTAAAATATAATGGTCATTAATTAACTGACATCCAGTTAGTAAAAATATTATCATTATCATATAAATATGAGGAACTATTCTTAATATATTTATGATAACCCTCTCTGTCTAACACAGAGAGTGATATATTTCACCTAATTATTCTTGACACAAGATAACAATTATACAACATCATACTTTTTACTAGAATGGAGAAGTGACATAAAGTCCTAACAACTACAACATCTAGGTAATCTTCATTCTCTACGTGAAGCTGTGCTTCTCTTTTTATACCTACCTAGCATTGTTATAATAATGCAACGTCTTGCAGATGTGAGAAGGACATGCGGTATTTAATACCACTGCACTTATTCACATTATATGCATATGAAATGTCATTGATTAGTAAACATATATCTAAGAGGTTTATCTTTTCTAAATTAAGGTTTCTTGAATAGTAACACTTACTATTTTAACACTCACTATAAGGGAAATACTATCCATTGTGATTATTCTCTATATATGTTTTAGATATATTAAATAAATTTCAGATGGAGCAATATACTATTTATACATCTCATGTGTATATGCTATCATTAAAGATCATTAGATAGGCTAGGATATATGATTTGACTTTCAAATTATTCTTAATCCTTTTCTGATAAGGTTCTGTCTCTTTTTAAGAAATATTATCAGAAACACCTCTTATATTATCTATTGATCTATTTTATATCTTAGTATTTTATTAATCTAGAATAATTCTTAGATTTATCAGCAAGTCTAAATAATAACGGGTTGCTCATAGTAATCTTATCTCTATAAGATACTAATCTTATCATTATAAGATAAAATTAGAGATGTTTAATAGAATATTTCTAATCGTTAATAAATAACGCTTTAGATCATGGATATAACTTTATTACATTTTTTTAATCTAAAGACGTCCTCCTACTACTTTACATAATCCCTTAAATCTCTCAAAAGAAAAAACGACAGTTTAATCTTTTAAACTGTACAGCGAAAAGTAGACCTCATTAGCATTTTACTCCAGCCGCACACTTTAGTGATCTTGGCCTTTGTAAACTCAAAAAGTAGATAACTTTTGTCTATTGCATCTTATGTAACTCTTACTACTGATTCTAAATACACCTTATTCGTACACTTTAGCGATCTAGGATAAGTGTATTTTAGATTAACTTGTCAATCATAAAATATATGTTACCGATACTACCCACATACTTTAGCGATCTAGGATAGTGCTTTTGTATATATTTGCTTCATCTTATATTTAACCGGTATAGTCCAAATCATCTCGACTGATCCCTCACACTTTAGCGATCTTGAAAATAACCCGTCTAACATCGTATTGACAAGATGGGTCATTGTATAATATTATCTCATAATACAATACTATTCAATCTGATTAAGAGATATTTTAATTTTATTATTATTATTATTTAATTTATTAATAATTATAATAAAATTTCACATCTCATACGAATCTAATTTATAATTAAAATATTTTTTTATGTAAGCACAACTAATCCCCCACTAATAAGGCTTCCATTGTGGTTAACAACGTAAACAAATGATTTACAATTTTTAATACAATAATATAACAGTTATAATTGTATTAAATATACTTTATCTGCAAAAATTACAAATATGAGTATTATGTTTAGAATGATCAGTGTTAAAAACTAAAAGTTCTAACATTATACTATATAATGCCTTAAAAATTTTTTTTTACTCATTTTTGGTCTCTAGTATTGGACGTCGCAATGTTAAAAAATAAACATCGCAGTGTTCATCCAAAATGGTCGGGGGCCAACTTTGGGCCCTATGGCATCCAGCCTTAAAAACACCTAGCGTTGCGGCTTTGGGATCTGACCACCGCAAGGCTCAGGTTAGAATGTATGGTGCCGTGGGGCTCAAGTTAGAATCTATGGCACCGCGACACCAAAATCGGGTGCCGTAACACCGACACTGAAATAGTGTTTCGACCCTCCGAACACTATTTTTTCACCTCTATTTTACTATTTTCACTTAGGTATCCTATCCAAACATTATTATGCGTCAATTCTAAATATAATCATGTTCAAGAATACCACAATATGTTTAACATATTCTTGAATTGCCAACATATGATCCATTATCATAAATGAATTTATTAAAATATTATCAAATAATATATAACTTAATTATTTAAAACAAGTTTGAATAATTACTTTTTCTTTACTTGTTTTTACTATTAAGGTTAAATGTTAAATTTAAGGTAAAAATAAGTTATGGACCAAATTGTGCCACTTGTCAACATCTTATTGATTAACAAAGCAGCGTGTTAGACCATACAAGTTGAGGTTATAGTATATTCGTATAATCCCTCCATCACTTATATCCTGGAAGAGCAGAGACATAGATCATTACCGTCAAATCTCTATTTGCTCAACTATGAACTTATCTTCAGATTTATATTTTCATAAATAATATTCGCAAGGTTTATGCTTGTGATATTGTTTATCCCATCGGAATATATTTACTAAGGTTTATGCTTGTGGCTACAAGACTTTTTAAAATATAATCTCGGAGCATCAAGATATACAACTCACTCATATGAGACAAATCACATATCTACACATACCGGACTCCATGAGCATTGAATTATATCCAGCGGTTAGACCATGAAAAGTTTCTAACATGTGTGGAACTAAAGTATGGTGGATCACTCATAAGCCCACTGTGGCGCTCAGGTTCAAGGACTACAAATACTACTCAACTCGGAAGACCTTCCATTGATAGCTTTATAAGATGTCAATTAGAGGTCCTCGTGAGTCTGTTTAGTATCCATTCCTCATTAAATACCTATATCTTTATACGAGCTTCCACTAAGCTCACGGTTTGCTAAGACTAGCCATTTAAACCATCCAAATAAAGACATACACTAATTTATATTAATGGATTTTACCGATAGAGCTGCATCGATAAAATTAGATCAAGAACATATTGTTTGAGAACAAGTTGCATAATGACATTTCTTAGCACTATCTATAACTCTTTACAGCTATGACATTACTAATATATTCTCAGATCTTTTTTCTATTTCAAACAAGGCTCTAACTTCTTAGATTTTACTAATTCTTATAACCTTCTAACTCTTAGCATTTATAACTTTTAATGTTGCTAATTCTTAGCATTGATGTAAACTCCTTTAGACTATATCTGAACTCCTTCATATCATACAATGTCTAAAATGTAACAAGCATCATACAATTCAATAATTAATACTATTAATGATTTTATTAGAAATGATAATTGTATAAATATTATAATTAAAATATTTATATATAATGGAGTGACACATAAGTACAAATCCCAACAAACCCATCATAAGGTACTTAATGAACATACAAGTAAATACGTCGCAATCCCCACTCTCAACCCTCTGTTGACGTACATTATTCTTCAAGCGAATAATTAGAAAAGATGACATGTCTATATTCACTTCTCTTCTTAATTAATAAAATCTACATCTTCGATGATAAAATGGTGTAAAAATACTCAGAGGTGAGATAAATTTTCAATGACTTCGTTGTTCTATTGGTGGAATCATACAACATAATCTTCCTTAGAATAAAATTAACCTCTACTATGAACTAATATTCTTGATTGTAATTCAATAAAATATATACCTACATAAACTATTATTATTTTATTATGAATTTATTGTATTCTAAATGATAAAAAGTTATTAATTAACTTCCACTACCTTATTGACTGTAGCTAGATTTTAGTACCAACTAAATTATCCTTTTTCCTTGTGCATATGACAATAATGTCGCTATCCATTCAACCCTAGCATCTGAACTGTTCTACATTTGCCACATTTATCTAATGTACTCCTAAAAATAAAATATATGATATTAAACTCATTAAAGTTAACCAACAGTACTATAATGTAATGTACACAACAACCAAGCAAAAAATACTTATATAAAAATATGCATCTGCAACTGTGCAATCTGTGAGTACATTTATTGAAACATATCATGTCGGGTACAAAGCCCCTTTTAGATACTCATTAATGTACTACAAAACCCAACTTAATGTATATAATTATTTATACTATTGAAAAAACTCACATAAGAAAATATAAAATTAAATGTCCTTACCAAATAATCAAGTCAATGGTACAAGATGTTATTAAACCAATTCCTATTAGCATAGAGCCCATATAAAGGAACACATTGACCTATTGGTCATTATTTTTTATCCAATCCTGAAGTTCTTTAAGTTTTACTTCATTTATAAGAAGCATTCACCTATGTATGTTAACTATAGTTTCTATTTTCAATTCTTCAAAAAACATTTTTGACCTTATTTCGAAAAGGATTAGTATAAAGAGTATGTTTAGCATACGCAACCTTATACTAGCATCCATTCTTGCTCATCTCTTATACAATAGCATGATCGGCTACAACTGATGTTGATACTCATGCACAGAAGTGTGTGTCTACACGTCATCAGCCATGGATTCTCTTTCTAAAAATAAAATAACACTAATCAATATATTGATTTGTTAACTTTCTACCAAATCAACTTCAGGTAAAAAATGTATCATTGTCTGATGCATGTTCAGAGATCCTAAATGTCTGGAGGTATTGCATTATGAGACTCATCTGATGTAAGAGCTCTTCTTTATCCTTCTCCATCTTTGTCATTAACTCTTCTTTAATTGTATCAAACTTGATGATTAGCTTTATTTTTCATAAATCCCATATCGTTCCACAAATTATCAATCTTCTTTTCTGAAACATTATACTGCGATGACGTGCCCAGCTCAAACTATACATAAGTAATTATAATCAATCTTCATAATGTAATACTCATCAACATGATATAGTGAATCAAAGCAAAAAGATTAAATTATTGTACCGTTGGTCCAGATACTGGTGGGGCTTTGAATTGGTATCCACATTGAACATCTAAAGCATCCATAGAATCATTGAATTGGATGTTCAACTTCGTAATATGCTCGAGTTTGAGTGTCCCTCTCCATTTTCCTTATAGAATGTACAATTTTGCTGTCATACGATAGTCTTTATTCTTCTCATGTTTATGGAACACCAACTTTTTATTTCGTTCTATGATAAAATATATAAAATCTTTACCTCTTTTGAGGAGAATATTTTCAACGTCTTCGTACAATAGGATGCCCCTTCTAGACCAATTTAAAAGGCGAGAAAAACGGTCACCCTCCTTATGTGCAAACACTTATTCACATATTAGGATCTCCTCGAAGATCCAAACATGAGATAATGAGAAATAATAATCTCAAATAACTTTATTTTCTTATCGTCTTTAATGCAATATAAAAATAACTTTTTTTTTTATATTTCAATACAATAATGAATCGAAAAGAATTACTCACCATAAATACCTGACAAAAAACATAGATGTTATATACTTCTCCTGACTGTACCCTTTTCTGACTTTCATTCATTTTTTAATTAGTGTTGTGCTTAAGCTATTGTAAAGCACACTCCATGAAATTGTGCCTCATGGATATGTATTAAACTCATTTAAATTTTTCATGAGGCGAAGTACAAAATACTAGATGGCTTTACTCCAGTCACTGGCATCAACAATTTATGAAATAAATAAAATAGACATATTTTTATAGCATTTGTATCATCTTTAGTGCTAAAACTAACTATATTGAACCACAGATCTAAATCCTTATAGGTCAACTCGTTTATATCTTTAAAATATTTATCTCACAGTCTGTTATCCAATATTTTTTTCAACTCTCTTTATAAGGGATAATCTTCCATCAGCAAACCCGTAATCAATAAAAATATAAATGGGAGAATCTAATTTGCCTCTTGCATATATAAAATCATAATTCTTAATTAATATTCTTGATATGCACCTGTCTTAATAAAATCTCATGTAGTAATATACCTGAGAATGAAATGTCATGTGCATCTAGAAAATGGCCAAAACACATGGTCTTAAATAATTCTATCTATCTTTCTGTCAACTTCTTCTTGATCAAATCGATAGCCCACATCTTAGAGTAAGTAGTGACCAATGCTTGACAGAATTCGTTTTCTGAAATTATATAATCCTTGAAGACGTTTTGTTTCTTGAAAAAATTATAAAAAAATTATTAGTACATAAGCAATTACATAAAATTAAAACACAAATTTTAATTAAAAAGTTTGAAATTAATTACAAAAATAAAATTCAAATAAGTACTAAAATTTAAAAACAACAAAATATGAAATAAAGTAAACTTAATACACAAAATAAAACTAATAAAAAAATAAATTAATGACAAAAAATTAAAAAATTGAAAATTTTAAATAATTTAATTAAATAAAATTAAAATTTTACATTAAATATAATTTAATAAACAAAAATAAAATTAAAAAATTAACTTTCTAAGTGGCAACGTGCTGCACATAAAGCTTAAGTACAACTAGTGAACTGCACCATGCGCCATGCGCATGGTGCTCTACATCCGATGTGTAGTGCATGTACTAGCATGTGTGCCACGAGCTGGACATAGTTTCTAGTCGAAATCGATCATTTTTAGCATTTTTTGTGTGTTTTTATTAACTTTTTACACCTATTTTCAACCACATTTTCACTTTCTTAACATTAAATCTATACATTAGAACTACTAGAATACAAAAATATCAACAAAAAAAAACACAACAAAGCATATATTTACAATAAAACTCACTAAATTTAATCTATTTTCAATATTTTCAACTTCACAAGTGATTATTTTACTTCCAATCTCCACAAGTGATTTTGAAGTTGATTTATATATTTTTTGAATCGATCTTGTCGATTTTACAAATTGGGCGGTGGAGATTTGTGTTTGAAAGAAAGATAGCTTTTCAAAAGGGGAAAAAATTTTAATTCCACCATTTTTAAATATTAATTTTTATTTAACCAGAATCAAAGTTTTTAATCTTTTCTCACAAAAAAAAAACATAATAGTTTGTCAATTTTGTCCCTCTTACAAAAATTTAAAATTTTCTCTCCTAAAATTAACTAATTTAGTAAAATATTTAGATTTAGAGTTAAAATGTTGTAATAATGACTGGAAATAGTTATAAATTGTTAGAAATGGTGAAAAAGACTGAAAAATGCTGAAATTTTCACTTTTTAACTGTGCACCACAGTTCACTACAGTGCACATAATTTAATAATTTTATATTTTAATAAAATTTTATTATTAATTTATTATTTAATTTTATAATATACTTTCGAAGAAACAAAAAAAGTGCACACTTTTAAAATTTTAAATAATTAATTAAATAAAAATATTTATAGACAAAATAAAATTAAAATGATTTGAGTATTTAAAAAACTAAAACTTAAATCAAACTAAATTTTTTTATTTAAATTATAATTTAAAAACTATAATTTAAATAAAAATTAAAATATTAATTAATTTCAGTTATTTAAAAAAATTGATTTAAATATAAAAAAATATTATTATGCAGTATGCATAGCATGCACATTGTGCAACGTAATTTTTTTTAAATAATTTATTTATTTTAATTATCATAAAATTAAAATTATTGATTAAATTAATTAAAAAATTAAAAAAAAAATTCTGTAAATTATACGGGCAAAAAGAAAAAAATCATGTGTTTGGTAATTAAAGTATAAAAAATTGAATGTGGTAGAAAAAAATTTTATATTTAAAATTTTGGTCAATTGATAAAATTTTCCTTTTGAAAATGATAAGAACAAAAGGAATTTTTTTTTTTTTTTTTGGTGTTTGGTTAATAAAGAAATAAAATTTTGACTTTGATCAAAATACTTTAATAATAAAAAAAATATGATCAATTTCGCCAAATAAACTTTTGAGTTTGATCAAAATATTTTAATAATAAAAAAAATGGTCAATTTCACAAATTTTCCATATTATAATGAGTTTATAAATGAAAAGTAAATTTTATAATAAAATATTGTACCTAATTGATATAGGAATATATGTAAAAAAATAATAAAAAATAACTGATTTCTCTACTTCTAAAATCTTTTACTGTAATTTTCTTTAACTACTTCCACAATATAAAAACATCCAGGTATTTGTTGAGAACTACCTAATGTATTAAACAAAATTAATTGGGTGCCCGTAGCGAGTCTTTTTATTTTTTTACTGCAAAAGAAACCAGCCATGTCGATCATGAAAGATTTTCAACTTTCAAAATTAGTTGCATGTTTTCAGAATATGAATTTAATTTGCATAATATTATTTAAGTCTATGTAAGGATCAATAAATCATACATATTTTTATATTAGTATGATATTATTTATTTTAAAATTAGATCTCTATGAATTTACTTTTGAATTTTATTTCAAAAAATCTTATACTAATAAAAATATTTTTCATATTTTATATACCCATAATCTTCTTAATTTATAACAATCATTTTCTTCGAAAAAAAGATCACACAATTTCTTATGGTTTGAGTCTCTTCTTAAAATATCACTCATTTGTCTATCTTCTTTACTAGAAAGGCCTCACTTCGTTGAGTCTGTTACTCAATTTCATTGCATTAGAGTCACGCTTTACGTGTAGTACAGAATACAACTTATCTCAAGAGTTTATTCTATCCAAGTTAACTTCCTCATCATTGAGTTAAAGGCACATGTCTTACGTGAAGCGCACTAGAGCACACTGCCTATTCAATAGAACTTAACTACAGATTCATCACATTTTAATTGGGGCTCACCAACTTCATTTGTATACTTATAATCTTTTCAATTTATAACAATCATTCTCTTTGAACAAAAGATCATATTATTTTTTATGGTTTGAGTCTCTTCTCAAAAGATCACCCATTCGTCTATCTTTCTTACTAAGAAGTCTTCGCTTCATTGAGTATGCTACTCAACTTCACTGCATTAGAGTCACGCTTACGTGAAACACCAAAATACAGCCTATTTCGAGAATTTACTCTATCCAAATTAACTCTTCATCATTGTGTTAAAAGCACATGCTTGACGTAAAGTATTAGAGCACACTGCCTATATAATAGAACTTAACTACAGATTCCACCAGAAGCCAATCGAGACTTACCATCTTTATTTGATGTTAAAAAATTTCTCCACATAGCTAATTGTGAGGTATAACTCTAATACTTCTTATAAAAATTAATAAATTATATATATCTGTACATTAATATAATATTATTTACTTTATACTTAGAATCTCATAAATTTGTTCTTTAATTTTATTCAAAAAAATTTATACTAATAAAAATATTATTCATATCCTATATATCTATAATTTTATTCATTTATAACTAATATAGAAACTTTATTTGTATTCCTAACCGTCTACTCAAAATATGAATTACTCATTTTCTTAAATCTTTCATTCAATCTAATCGCACACTAAACATGAAGGAGAAGGTACTTGGATGGAAACACAAAATCATGGAAAAGACGTGTGTTTAGTTGATTTGACTGAATAAGCTTACAAGATTCTTTTCAACCTCCTATGCAAATACTTTCCCAAAATAATTTTCTTTTTCAACAGAATATTATGATTTTTATTGAATTAGAGGGACTTTCGTGAAAATATATTTAGAAGTATGCTAAAAGAAATACTAACATTAGCCACTATTGTGTCGATCGCTGCTTTTAAAACAATTTTATCTCTTTATTTTAGTATTTTGTTTCTACTATTTTTAACACAATATATATAAAAAAATATGTGATTAGTTTAAAAACAACGACCGAAATTAGTCGTAACTATCATCAGCACTATTTTAAATAAAACATATTTTAAAAAATAGATATAAATACTTCTAATATCATTAAAAAAGTTATCAAATTAATATAAATGTTATATTACAACGCTAGATCGAGACAAATATTTTTTTCTTAAATAACTTAAAATAATAGAAATACTATAAAATAATTTCATAAAGAGTATAATCAAATAGATAATGTTTTAATAAAACAAGTTTTCTTTCTTTCTTTTTTCATTTTAAAGAGGTCCATTTTATTATTATTCTTTTAGTCATTTTTTTCTTTCTTCTTAGACTTTTAGCATTTTCTCTTATTGATAATAGGATCTCCACCTAAATTAGTAGTTTTTGATGATTCAAATCTTGATTTTGATAAGCTCTTTGTTTTCAATCATTCAGATCTTAATTTGGATTAAATTCTAAGATTTTGTTCTTTTATTTTTAATAATGTTTTCTTCATATATGAAATTTTATTAATTTAAATTTAACAATTTATAAAAAATTTGGTAGAATACCAAATTGAAGGATTGATGCTAGTGGTAGATAATGACTTACAAGAGCGATGAGCTATATTTGATTTATTATATAGTAATAAAACTTGTTGACACTTTTGTATATAAAAAAATTGTCAAGAATCTAAATAAAAGCTTTAAATTTTTCCGACATAATCTTCCAATTCTTTTAAAGAATTGTCTAATAAGTTCTAACTTAGAAAAGGAAAGAATGTGATAAAAGATCTAAAAAAGGAAAGGTTTGACCTTGTAACAGGCCAAAACCATCGTAAAACTCGCTTAGACAATAGGCCACTAGGGCAATAGGTTAGTGTATACTTCAAGATTGAGCTTCATTCCCTCTTCTGCCTAACCTATTACTCTTGCACTAACCTAATGCCCTAGTGGCCTCTTGCCTAAAAGGGTCTTACGGTGGTTTTAGCCTGTTAAAAGATCAAACCTTCCTATTTTCGGATCTTTTACCATATTTTTTTATTTTTTTAAGTTAAAACTTATCAGAGAATTTTTTTAAGAGAATTAGAAGATCATGTCTAGAAAACTAAAGCTTTTATTTAGATTCACTCCAAATTTGATTATAACTAAATAGGGGAAATCCATTTATAGGCTTCATTCCTTCTCCAATAGTATCAGAGCCATTCTTCTTTTTGATCTAAGATAGGTTGTGATGAGAATTCTTCCTCTATACTATGAATATCTCTGATCTTATTCCACCAGTTGCTCTCACTCCTTCTCCCTCTACTCTTACTTCTTTTCCATCACTACGTTCTACTGATGTAGCAAAAATAGATCATCTATATGAAAATACATACCTCCTAAAAGAAAACAAGATCCTTGTAACCAATATTTCTATCATAAACACATAGTCTCCTTTAAATTTCCAAAAGACCTGATACCCTAGTAGCTCAAACAAGGCTACACCTACTTACACTTTGGAGTTGTATGGTTCGCTCTCACTTTTCATGGACGAAAATGACTAAAAACTGTAGCAAGAATAGCCTTGCTTTATTCTAGATTTTTTGCATATAAAGATGCTTTTATTGGCACAATCTAAACAACATTAAATGCTGGAACAATATTGATAACATTATATCCAAAATTTTGTGTGCCAATATCAAATCCATATCTAACAGTAGCCCTCAATGCATAAATACAAATCACAAGATCAGTCCCTGAAGCATAGACGTATGCAACCACTTTACATTATCATATGGTATACCGGGTATAGAATAATGCCTTGGATTTTGGAACTCTACACTCTAACTAAGATGTATTGTTATTATCAGTACACTCCAACAGAGTCCCATAATGTACCCATGTATCAAGACAACTGATAAATGAAGAACTTGTCAAGCTTTTACCAGACATCTGGATTACAAAGTATAAATAGAACCATAAACAAAGCCAAACTCCAATAGCTTTACAATCTAGAAAACACAGCTTCTTTCAAACGAAAGATGGCCAGATAGAAATCTGTTTTGAAAATTCAGGTCCATTAGCACTGTCTATTTTATTTCTAACTCAGTTCATGTTATAGCCACACATACATAAAACTCAAGAACCAGGAGATCTCTGTTACTGCCTTTGATGTAGAAGGTAACTTGATCTACCTTTTCAAAGACCCAAAAGGTCATTGCTATTATAATCTCTTTTGCCAATATCGAGCATGTTTGGATGATCCCTATTCAGAGGGAAATTTTTTTGAAAAATAAGAAAAAGAAAAGCTACCAACAGTTTTTAAAAGCAAGATTTGATAAAGGAGATCCAAATGTTGGCTTGTTAGGCCACACTTCTGGTAAGTTTGACTATTATGTCACTTATACTTGTTAGGGTCGATGCTTACGTGCCATCCCTGAATGTACATATACTTGTATATTTATACAAGTGTACATTCCCATTAAATTGCTAATACCAAATTATATGGTATTATGTATGTAACATTACAGATATTGTAGATCTAAAGGAGTTCGGATCAGATCTAAAGGGTTTAGATAAAGGCTCATAGTTAGCCATGCTTAGACATATAATTGTTAAATGTTAGCACAGTTAAGTGTTAACTGGTTATAATACTCAGTAGATCCAAGAGTTGGAGCATTGTCTGTAATAGGACATAGACCTGAGAATATACTAGAAACTGTATAGTTGCAAGAGTTGCAATCGGGTGCCAGGAAATACATGTTGCGCAAGTATGTTCTCGAATAATAGTCCCTGATCTATTTCTACCGATGCCGGTCTATCGGTGGATACTTTTATATATAGATCAGCATATGTCATATCTGTCGGGTATAGATGGTCGTTCCTGACCGACCATGAGCTTGGAGCTCGTATTGACATATGGGTATCCAGTTAAGACTGGATATCGGATAGACTCACAAAGGCCTCCGATAGACATTAAATATAAGCCATCAACGGAGGGTCCTCTCGAGTTGAGTAGTATACGTGGTCTTTTGACCTGAGTGCCACGATAGGCTTGTAAGTGATCCACCATACTTTGGTTCTACATATGTCACAGACCTTTCATGGTGTGACAAATGGGTGTCGCTGGGTATGGTCCGATACTTATGGAGTCCGGTACGTACAGATATAGGATCCGTCAGCTCCTATATAGAGTTTGATATCCAGATGCTTCGAGACTGTATCTCAGAAAGTCTTGTGGCCACAAGCAATGATCCGGGAAAGAGTTCCGACAGGGTGGAACAATATGGCAAAGAAGTTTGCGCATATTGTTCATTGAGATACAAGTCTGGAGATAGAAAATGGATGAGCACATGGGGATTTGATGGTGATAATCTATATCCCCACACATCCTGGATATCATGATAGAAGGACTATACGTATAGGTTGTAACCTCAGCTTGTATGGTTCAACGTGCTGATTTGTATATCCGTGACGTGTGCGTGGGGCATTGCTCACGGACTCATAGAATAGTTTCATTTGATGAATCGGGCGTAGAACCTAGGGAGTCCCGCGATATGGAGTGTACTCGTTGTGCACTGTGGCAGCGTGCCGGATTAAATTGTTTAATCCAGCAATATTCAGCAATTCCATAGAAATGCGTGCGTGTTTGTATTTAAGTGTTAAATACAATAATTAGTTAATCAATGTTATTTACTAATTGTATAAGGACACATAGCGTATTGTGGACCTTCAGTTGAGTTTATCCAAGTGTGGAATTTGGTGGAACCCACTAGAGGGTAAACTTGGTAACTATTTATGAGGGGCAAAATGGTCAACTCTGATTATTTAATTGTTAAATAATCATTTTCTCTCTCTCTCCCTTTTATATATATATTATTATTTTTTTGTTATTATATTATATTATATATATATATAAAGAAGCAAAAGAAAAAAAGAAGAGAGGAAGGCCATTCGGCCGAGAGAGAAAGAAAGAAAATGAGAGAAAGGAAAGGAAAAAGAGAAGAAAGAAAAGAGAAAAAAAGAAAAAAAAATGAAATTGTTTCATTTTTCTCTCTGCTTCCAATTGGAGTAATTATGAATTGCTCCAAGTTCTCAATTTCTTATCATTTTGGAGAAAATGATGTAAATTCATTCCCGCCCATTTTAGGGATTAAGAGTTAATCCCAGACTGAATATGGAGCTGCTGTTCTAGCTCACCAAGCCCATCGAGTTGGTGACTAGAACTGCACGCGAGTTGGTCTTCATGCGGACTCTAAGAAAAATACGTATATAATATTACACGTTTGGTGAGTTCTCTAATCTTATTAATATATTAATGTGATTAATATATTTATTTATTGTATTTATTGCAAAATTTATATTTTTACTACGTTAGGCAATAAACACAATTGCACATGCATACACCCACGTGCCTAGATCTTGCTGCGCCAACAATACTGTCCAAAATTCTAAACCCATACACTGTCCTCCTCAAACGTGTCATACCCTAAAATTTTCACCTAGAAATAACCTTATGCACAAACCATCTCAACCCATCCCACAGGCTTGTATGTTCACATCCACAAAATTTTCCCTTTTAAGCCCACAAACAAACATTGAAGAAAACATTTTTTCAATAGTGGAAGATAAAACAACCTAATACTAATACTAGAAGGGTAGATGGGTCTTTTGAATAGATCAATCCAGCAGAAGCTATTCTGAACTGGCAATCTCAAAATGCTATTGCCTAGAACAAGATGCTCAAAATGACTGAAGAGTCACAGCAAAGAATTGAAGCAAAAGTTGATGCAGGATTTAATAGCCACCAATTAATCCTTGACAAACGTAGACTTGAAATCAAAACTCTTTATGAGCATATTCTTAACCTTGTCCAAAACGGTCTTCCTTATACTGAACAAGAAAAAAAATCATCTTAAGATTCAGTTCAATACCTTTGAGAGAGATTCCGTGCGGCTATAGAAATTAGTGGATACACTACTAAAGATGTCGCAACCTTTTTCTTTAACTCATTTAACTACTAGCTCAATCTTTAGAGATAGCTTTAGCTTGATTCCAAAAAAGAAAACCAAAGATCGCACTAAAGATAAAGGCAAGGAATCAAAACTCCAAATAATAGAAACAATAATTACTTCCACCATTACTGAACCAACTTTGCCAAAAATGCCCAATATATTTCCCCCAGCATAAAAAACACAATTCATAGCCATCAACCAAAACTCTTCCATCATCTTTGAAATAACCCCAGAGTCATCAACTCAAATAACTAATTTTAGCCCATATTAGAATCAAAATCCTCTTTAAAAACACAACTTCAATTTATGAATAACCCCTATAGATCTATAACCCCTACATCCAGTAACAGAAAATTTGATTCATCTTTAATGGACGAAAACTTTACATCACTACAAAGGTAGCACAAAAGACAAACCACACGTACAAGAGATTCATTAGAGAAATGACATTGGTTCACTCTTGATGATATCCCACCAGTAAAATGGATTGATAGAATTTTTAAATTTCAAGTATGATGTATTGCTGAAAGCGAGAAGCCAGAAACGACTATCCTAATTTTAATTCAAAAAGCTATCGCAAGGTTCCAAGGTATCCTGAAATACTAGTATTTACATCTAAGTGAATACTGTCAACAAATGATCTAGCAATGTACCATTGTTGAATAATTTATTAGTTTTATATTTGTTGAATTTATCAGTGAAAAAACTCAACTTATTGACAAAGCATGAGAAGAATTCTTTAAGATGAAGTGTTGCTTATTCAAAAGAAAAGATCTCAAATTACATTTCAAAAGAACTACTTTTCGATATTATATCCTTGGAATTAATAATCTAAATCTCAAACAAGCTTATTTGAATTTTGTTCCAGAACTATTGGGACAAGAAGCTTTGAGAATCATTGAAGCAAAAGGGAAAAATCTAGCAAATACATAAATTGGAATAACACAACAGTCTATTATACTTACCCTAGACAAGTTATATGCAAGATACAAGTTCTTCAATGAATTTGATCTCATGGGGAAGAAAATTTAGGAAGCTTGCAAAAGACCTAACTTGGTAATAAAATGTCTAAAGAATAAAAGCTGTAGTTGCCACACTAGCAAGAAAAAGCATCATCGAAAATTCAAATTTAGACCACACTTCAAAGTTAAGAAGAAACACTTTTACAAGCATAAATCAAATTTTTTGCAAAAAATAAATAAGTACTTTGTGTGTAACCAGAAAGACCACTATGCAAAACAGTGTTCAAACAGAAACAACAAGAAAAAGATATTTTCAGCAATCACAGCTTTAACCAAACACAATCTCAAATAGGTTGATCTTGAATCATTATATTTTGAATAGTCTGAAAAAACCAGTGATACCATCCTTATCATTTCCTCATCCGATTCTGACTCAAACTCCATCACCGATTCCTTAAAACTCCAACCCGAAACCAAACCCCATATGACAGTTACTTTAGTACCCATGATTAAAATCTATTTGTATCCCACTAAGTATGATAAGCCTATCCTAGTCTCAGGACTTTTGGATACAGGTGTAGCCACATCAATTCTAAACCCTGCCACACTATCTAAATTATTTTGGAAACCTTATAACCAAACTTTCAGGGTAGCTAATGATGAATTATTTATTGTCACCATTATCAATAAATCAATTAATCTATCATTCTTCCTATGACTTATGCTGAAACATAAACTCTTAAGATTAAATTTATCGAGTAAAGACATTATTACCGAGTTTGATTTAATCCAAAAATTATTGGAAAAAAAGTCTTTAAAAAACCAGACGGACTAAAATTCAAAGCCCATTTCCTTTAATAGACTAAAATACCTAATTACTTTTCCATTGATAACCTTACATCCATCTTTGACCAAATCAAAGCCTAATCAGCCTCATCAAGCCACTCAGAATTCCTCCTTAAGTGTCCAAACCCATTATGAAAAAACTAAAACTTTTTCTTCCATCTCCCATTAAAAACAAATGAAGCCATAAACCCCACCAAAGCAAGTCACCCAAGTCTAACCCCAGAACACCTAAAACTAGCCAAAGAAGAGCTAACACAATTACTTTATGAAGGTCTCATTGAGTCTACATCATCTTAGTGGGTTTGTCAAGCATTCTATGTGAACAAACGCAGTGAACAGATAAGGAAAAAACCACGTCTTGTGATAAATTATCAACCCTTAAATAATTTTTTACAAGATGATAAATTTTCTTTGCCAAACAGACCAGCGTTATTCACTAAAATTGCTGAAGCATACATGTTCTCAAAGTTTGATCTTAATACAGGATTTTGACAAATTGGCATCCATCCTGATGGTAAGCACAAGTCTGCATTTTGCATTCCTCAACATCATTATCAATAGACAATGCTACAATTCAGTCTAAAAATCGCCCCTTCGAGTTTTCAAAAGGCCATGATGAAAGTCTTTAAACCAATTTAAAAAAATGCGATCATTTACATTGATGACATCTTATTATTTTCTAACAATGCAGATTCCCACCGTAAATTACTTTTACAATTCGAATCTATCTTGCAATAATTTGGAATCATGATTTCACCTACTAAGTGCTAAGTGGGCTAGAATGATATTGATTTCTTAGGGATGCACATCCATCGAGGCCAATATTCTCTCTAGCCTCACATTGCAACCCAACTCATAAGATTTTCTGATGATAACCTTTCCCTAACACAGGTTCAATAATTCTTGGGAATAATCAATTATATAGCAGACTTTATTCCAAAGTTAGCCTATGTGACTAAACCAATTTATTTAATGCTAAAAAAGAATCATCCCCTGTGACAAGCAGAACAAACAAAAGCTATTAAAAGGTTGAAAGCAATAGCTACCACTCTACCCCCTCTCCAAATACCATCAAAAGGAAAAAGAATCTTCAAACAGATGCCAGTGATCATTGTTGGAGTACAATTATTTTAAAAGAAGAAAGTAAAAAAATGAGAATTTGTGGGTATAAAAGTGGGAGCTTTTCAGACTCAGAACTCCACTACCACAGTACCTATAAAGAAATTCTTGCAGTTAAAAAAGGCATTGAAAAATTTGAATTCTATCTCATCGGCTACAAGTTTTTAATTGAATTGGTCATGTCAACATTTTCCAATATGTTGAAATTTAAACAGAAAAAGATTTCACATACACAACTTTTAAGATGGCAACAATGGTTCTCAAATTATTCTTTTAACGTCATCTATCTTAAAGGAAAAGATAAAACAGTGACAGATTTTTTTTCATGCAATCTTATAAAGCCTTCACCCTCTGCTTTAGTTACTTGTTCCACAGCCTCAATCAACTATCCCATTCAAACCAAAAAGAACCCCAAACACTGTTCAAGCTTTATCTTCACCATGACACCGCTGATTATCACACCTCATGTTCCTTTCACCCTATCAGAACTTCCTGAGTTAATTAAAACCAAAACACTACACTCTTCAGTAAGAGAACTAATTCAATACTATGCTATTGAATCAGTCACAGAGCATGAAATTTTGGTCAAATGAGGGCCTTTATTCAACCTTGTATACCCATTTTCCTCCTACATAGAATAACTCTTCCTAGAATAGTTCTATTTAAAAACCTGGTAGATCAATAAGCTCACCCACCTAGTATACAAACACTCTCAAAGCCTCATTCCACCAAACCATCTTCAAACTATTTTGCTTTTCCAAAGAAAATGAATGATCATCTCTGAGCAAAAAATCCATTATTATCTAACAGTTAAAGATTATTTTACATTTCCATACTCTTTGCAACTTTTTCAAGAAAGCCATAAAAATGGAAATAAGAGCCCTTAATATAACTTTTGTAGAAGAGAATCAGATAATCCATCCATCTATTTGGATCTCTACTAAGGATAAAGCCCCATGGGAAGATATCTCTCTATATTTTATATAACATATTCAAAATGCTGATGCATTGTTCCGTAGAAGACAAACACAGAAACGACTCACATACTACAGGAGTATTGATTACGCCTACCACCATCACCATCTGCCAAACAGTGCCCTAAATTATCCAAATTGAGACAAATTTTCTCAGCCAAATATCCCACATGATCACATGAAAATTGACAACAAACAACTAAATCTAGAACTTTTACTGTTCAAGATTCTCAACCAATTCACACCAACACTAAAATCCAATACGAAGTTGACAGACTTCTTGGAAATGACCCACAAGACCTCACTTTATTGGATGCCTTTGACACTAAGAGTTTTTGGGCTCAGTTTAATGGAACCACTCAAGGCTATGATCACATGAAAATTGACAACAAACAACTAAATCTAGAACTTTTACTGTTCAAGATTCTCAACCAATTCACACCAACACTAAAATCCAATACGAAGTTGACAGACTTCTTGGAAATGACCCACAAGACCTCACTTTATTGGATGCCTTTGACACTAAGAGTTTTTGGGCTCAGTTTAATGGAACCACTCAAGGCTATGATAATGAAAACTCAAGCTACTCATCTTTTAATAATTAAGTGCGTTCTTGTTTTCAATGTACTTTTTCTTTTATCAATAAGACAACTGTATTTTAAGGTTTATATTTTGTCGGCCATGAGCTAGCTGTAATTTTTCTTTTAATGTGTGTTTCTGAGATCCCTTAGCATATAAATGGATCTCTCTTCTTTAGGTGTAATTGGAGTGAATCTAAATAAAATCTTTAGTTTTTCAAACATACTCTTCTAATTCTCTTAAAGAATTCTCTTATCAGTTTTAACTTAAAAAGGAAAGAATGTGATAAAAGATCTGAAAAGTGAAAGGTTTGATCTTATAACAGGTCAAAACCACCGTAAGACCTGCTTAGGCAGAAGGCCGCCAAGCAATAGGTAAGTATGTATTAAATAAACAATCATCATTGGCATCTCCATTTTTTTGAAAAGTCTACCACATCTTGCTCGTCGTTGCATTGAACGGTATAATTAATAGAGTCAATGATAAAAATATAATTATATTAAATCAATTTAATAAAAAATAAAAATATATTAAGTAATGCTAGACATTTAAAATTTATATCTCAAATTATATTTTAAAAGTGATGTGACAAGTAAACATTGGGTGTTGAAAGAATATAAAATTTAAAATTATTTATTAAACCGAATATTTGACACATTACTTTTGAAATACAATTTAAAACATAAATTTGAAAGCTCTAACATTACTCAAAATATATTATATTCATATGAAAATACTAAAATACTCTTACAATTATATAATTTTTTTATCTCTCTTCTTCTTTCTCTCTCTATCCCAAACCAAATACTATCTATCAACAAAGAGTAATTTTATATTTTTATAGTTAAAATATAAAATTTGAATTTCAACTTATGTGGTATACCATATTGATAACAAAAATTAATTAATAATTATTTAATAAGTAATAATTACTATTTAATAACACATCTATTAAAATATAAATTTTATATTTCAATTATTTAAATATATAGACCGCAACTTAAAAAGGGGTTGTGCGGAGAGTGCGAGAGATTACTCAAAGCCTAACGGTGGCGACTATGACCACAAAGCCGTGTGTACCTGACGTGAGGCGCTCTTACAACTGCGAGAGGCTTAGTGTAGGCCATACACAACGGTCGTGCGGCTGTCAAAACCTCGTGGTGGCCGCCAAGCCCTTTGTGGTGACCGCGCGACCATCACTTTCCTTGTCTGCACATGAAAATAGGATCTGCAAATAATATTATTTTAAAAAGTAATATAATGACAAAATTAATTCTGTCCAACATACAACATATTAAGGGTGAAATATCTTTTGCGGTCGAGAATAAGCAATTGTTTATTTTAATTAACGTAAGTAAAAGTGTAATGATGCATTATAGACTTTTCAAATGAATAGAGATGGGATGATAATTATGGATTTAATATGTGAGTGGAGTAAAGATTTCTTAAAATGTCTCTTTAAATATATATGGTTATATTTTTTTATTTATGTAATTTTTAATTTGAGTTGTGAATGAATATTATGTATAATTACTTTAAAAAAAATAAAATTAATATTTACGCTTCAATTAAAAAATGCTACATAAAGATAACATTAGGGATAGCAATAGGCGGGTTTAGAACGGATATCCTTAAATTTATATCTATATTTACTTAAAAAATTAAATATCAAATTCTTTTCGAACCTATTGTAAGTTTGGAGTACTATTATCAAACCCGCACTTACGGGTATATACTTATTATCAAACCTGCAATGGATTATTCACGAATTTTAAGCGAGTTTTGAATTAATATAATAAAAAAATAAAATTATAACCTTAATTTAATTAAAAATTCATAAGATATAGCTATTAAAATAATATCAATTTTAATTTTAATTTTATTTATGTTAAATGTTATAATTTTATTCTAATTTTAATTTTAATTATATTAAATATTATAATTTTAAATCCAATTTCGATTTTTATTACGTTAAATGTTATAATTTTAATTATGTTAAATATTTTTTAATTCTAATTTTAATTTTAATTATGTTAAATATTATAATTCGAAATTCAATTTCAATTTCAATTACGTTAAATATTATAACTTCAAATCTAATTTTGATTTCAATTACGTTAATGTTATAATTATAATTCCATTTTCGATATCAATTACGTTAAATATTATAATTCTTATTCTATTTTTAATTTCAATTATGTTAAAATAATATAATTTCAATTTTAATTTTGATTTCACTTATGTTAAATGTTATAATTCTAAACCGAATTTCGATATTAGTTATATTAAAATTTATAATTTTAATTCAAAATTTTAGTTTTAATTACGTTAAATGTTATAATTAAAAATTTAATTTCGATTTTAATTACGTTAATTATTATAATTCCAATTCAAAATTTTAATTTTAATTATGTTAAATGTTATAATTTAAAATTTAATTTCGATTTTAATTACATTAATTGTTATAATTCTAATTTTAATTTTGATTTTAATTACGATAAATATTATAATTTTGATTCTATTATTGAATTCAGTTATGTTAAATGTTATAATTTCAAATTCAATTTCGATTTCAATTACATTAAATATTATAATTCTAAATCTAATTTTAATTCTATTAAAAACTATAATTCCAATTCTAATTTAAATTTCAGTTACATTAAATGTCATTATTTTAAATCTAATTTCGATTTCAATTATATTAAATGTCATAACTCCAAATCTATTTTCGATTTCAATTACATTAAATGTTATAATTATAATTCCAATTTCGATAGTTAAGTGTTATAATTCTAAATTTAATTTTAATTACGTTAAATATGTTAATTCCAATTCTAATTCTAATTTTATTTATATTAAATTTTATAATTCTAAATTTGATTTCAATTTTAATTGTGTTAAATGTTATAATTTTAAATCTAATTTTAATTTTAATTACATTAAATATTATCATTCTAAATCTAATTTTATTTTTAATTTTAATTAGGTTAATTATTTTATTCCAATTACAATTCCAATTACATTAAATGTTTTAGTCTAAATTCAATTTCATTTATATTAAATATTAAATATTCTAATTCTAATTTCAATTACGTTAAATGTTATAATTTTATTTTCAATTTCAATTATAATCATTAGTCCATTTAAACTAATTTTATTTATTTTTTATGTGAGCTAAAAAAAAATGTAAAAAAATTAACTTATATTTTTTATTTTTCTTTAAATTTTTTTTATAAAATTGTAGTATGTGCCATTGCGGGTATCTGAGGATTTTCACTAAATTCATACCTGTATTAAATTCGTTACGAATTTTAATTTTAAATATTAAATCCGTATTAGACCCGTTTTAACATTTACCAAATTCTTCCTAATGCAGACGAATTCTAGTGAATTTGCTGATTTATAAATTTTTTAACCATCCTTAAATAACACTCTCATAAATATGCACTTTAAACATAATTTTATTAGTAGTTAAAGTGTTTTCTTTACTCAAGGCAATTTGATAAAGACGGACAATTTCGATGGCTCTTGCCAGTTAGTGACATGTGAGTTTTTGACGTTTCAAATTAAGTTAGAAAAATTCAAGCAAACGCGAATGATGGCGTAGCCCTAGATTTGAGTCTACTGGTTGGACAATGGATTATCAAATAAAGTCATTTTGCTTTTCAAATTTATGAAAAAGAAGAAGAAGAAAGAAGGGGATCCACATGAGGGGGCATCTTAAGCAAACAAAAACCTCTTAAACTTAAAAAACCCTAAACAAAATCCGCTGCCGCCACCACTCCCACTATCCACCGAAGAAGGGGTTTCTCCTTCTCCGGTGGATCTGAGACTAAGAGTACAACAGCTCGTCTTCTCCGTTTTATCTATGCTTCCCTTGTTTTGCTCCGTTTTTTATGTTTCTGTTTTGCTGTTTGGCAGGCTATTTCTGTCGGCCGGCGTCTCCCTCCGATCACTACTCCGCTATTGGGATCCTTGGTCGCGTCGAACCGTTGATGTCTTTGGTGGCGGTTGCTTCCGGCTGGTCTCGGCGAGCTTAAATCTCCTTGTGTTGCATTTCTGGACTTCTGCCCACGGCGTTTCTGGGATTCGGTACCACGGCTTTTCTTCATGCAGCGCTATCCTCGGTGTACCGTCGGTGTCTTCGGTGTTTCCCTTGAGCCTTCTTGCTGCGGTGGTGTGCCTCATCATCGCCATCGAACAGAATAGGACACCAGTGCATATCCTTTTCTTCGTCGACTCATGAGGCCGCCGACCTTTGATGGCGTTTCTGACACCGCGGCTTGCTTTGACGGTTCTGTTTCTTCGGTACTTGATGTGGAGCTTGCTTGGGTGTAGTTTCGGCCTGCCTCTGCGCTGAATTGTCTCCATGGCTCTATGGTTTTTTTTGTTTGTTTTTCCGTTTTCTGTTTTAGGTGGAGCCAAACATTCTGGCCGGTGGGCTTCTATTTAATGTCCGGGATTCATCCAACTGTCGCAGAGTCTCCTCGACACCATCGAGCTCCCCGAGTAGTCACCGGTTATTTCACCGGCCGTTCTTCGGTTGTGCTCCAGTTGGATCCAGTTTGCGCGGCCTTTAACACAACACTACATCTACTTATGCCATGCAACCCCCCCCGGCCATCTCCCTGAACTCACTGCCTTGCTGACTACAGCCGTCATCTAGCCTTTGCACCTGAGCAATCACAACTATCAGTAGTTGTGCTCCCGTCCGACGGTTTTACGCCTATTGTGGTTCCAATATATGTGCCAGTTTCTTGGTTACTGTTTGTTTGGTCTTTGTAAAATGGCGTATTTGTTTAACTTACCTTTATTTTTATGCAATAATAATCTCTCACTTTTTAAAAAATTTGTATTTTTTTTATGTGAGGTCTAATGTCCATTTTTACGAAAAGGTTTATTTTTTTTTTTTACGAAAAAGTTTTCTATCTCTTTTTTTTTTGAAAGAGTTTGTATGTTTTATTATTCAAATATAACTGTCTCTTTTTATTTTTAAGAGTTTTAACTTAAATCTCAAAATATAATTTACTTTTTTTAATTTGTATACCAAAGATATTAATGATATGGTATAATATGAAATTATTTAAAAGAAAAAAAATAGTCTGCCCCGGTGCTGCGGGCCTCAAAGCAGTAGCCAAATGCCTAATAATTCAAACCCCTCCTGATTTCTTGACTTGGTCTTTGTCCACGTGTTTGATCTCTCTCGTAATTCTCCATGTACCTTTTCTTCTTTTTCTTTTTTAAAAAAACGATTTTAGGTTTACCCAAAGTAATTATACATTGAATTTGGCAAATGGTTACAATATTATTGAGATACTTTTTTTAATATAAATGTCAAAATGTGGAAACAACCTCTAACAATCCTTTATATATATTAGTAATCCTTTCAACCTTTTTAAAATTTTGTTAAATAGTTATTATAACCTTATAATTATTAAATAAATAAATTAATTAATTAAACTAATAACTCGGGGTCAATAATAAATAAATTACTATGATTGCACAATCTTAAGTTATTATTTTAATTTATTTATATATCCAAAATAAAAAATTTATACATAATAAGTGTTACTTTTACTTTAATTTATTTAGTCTTTATTTAATAAGGGTAAAATTTCAAAGTATAAAAATAATAATTATTTAATAAAAGTTTTTAATCGAGAGGTGTGTTTGAGAATTTTAGAAGTCAAGACGGTAACTGGTGTATATAAAAAAAGTTGGAAGGGTGATGAACATTTTTCCATTGTCTAATAGAATACTTTTAACACAAAATAGCACACTTGTAATAAATGTTTCTGTTATGTATTATAAATTTTATTATATGTTTAATTTTTAATACATATATGTCTACAAATTTACCGTTAAGCATGGATATGACTTTATATAATATAACCTTATTTGATTTGATGGTAAGTTTTTTTTTTTTTATACAAGTCTATTTCTATTGAGGGCTAGATTTAGTCGGGACTAATAAGCCCACCCTAAATGGTCAATAGTTTATTGAGTACGAAAAAAATACAAGTTGTTAAGTTTGAAACTTGAGGTTTGTATGTGGAACTAAGGCTAAGTATTGGTGTGCTGAGAATTAGTTGAGAACTGAATTGCTCGATAACTTGAGTAATATAGAAAACACGAAGTGAGGGGTGGGCATCGGTGGAGTGGTTGACGATGGCCCTCAAATGTTCAAGTAAGACAACAGTTCATTAATGAATGTTCCTTAGAATTTTTTTTATAGAGAGAATATAGAAAAAAGACAAATTTTTTTTTGTTAGAGTTAGTGTACTTAGTTCGAATTCTGTCTTATTTTGATTCAAAAGAAGAGTTAAGATTTTAGAGTTGAGAGAGTTGGTTAGGAGAATACTCTTCAAGAATGACACATAATGCTATTCAATTGGGGAGTCTCATTTCACACGGAGGCACTTTAGAGAAATAACTCAGATGGGAGCCATTGGATAATTGTACTTTTTTGAGACTTTAATTATTGAGTATCCTCAAATTGGATACTTTTTAAAAATGATTCACTTTGATTATGTGACCTGTAGGTGACGAGTGAGTTTGATTATTGAGAATTACAAGTACTACCCCTCTAAGCTTAAGTGTACTAGCCTCAAATAAGCCTCATCTTTATGTCTGCAGGGAATAGAGGCTTGTCACATGGTGACATAGAAATTTGGTAATGATCCTTCTAAGATTTTTTATTTAGGACGTTATTCTTAAGTTCAACTATCATTTAATGTGGCATTCGGCTAAGCATTTGATGGGTTTGATGATGACATAAAAGGAGACTGAGTTTCGCTGATATATACACTAAATATGGAGCTCAATAGTGACATGGCAAATGACTTGATTACGATGACGTGTCCCTTGATTATAGGACTGAGTGGTAATATAGACCGATGCATAGAATCATCCAAATAAACCTCATATATTTAATTATTTGTGGAGGCCAATAAACGCACCAAACTTACTGAGACGAACTTGAATTGGATTGGGCGCCACCTCAAAAGTTTAATATCTATCATCACTTTATCTTTTTGTGTTATTTTATGATCTCAACCCACATTCGAGGGAGCATTTTAATTTCCAAATACTAGAGTAATCTTTCCCTACTCATAAAGGGAGACGAATATTATGTCTCTTCCATCCAAGTTTTGGGTGCAAGGTTGATTCAATGGAAATTTGACTCTACACAAATTTTGAATCTCACAAACCCCTTTGACATATTACTGAATTCTATTAAACGTTAATTTCTCAACTTCATAAAAAATTAGTTTTGGTAATAACTTTCTACGAAAAGGACGACATTTTGCTTTTTATTTTCTTCTCAATTTTTTCTTTTAATTATTGTCTCTATTTGTTAGAGCTATGCAAAGTTGAACCTATTTTTTCAAACTATTAAGTTTAGTAAAATAATTAAATTTCATTTGTTCTAAAATTCTAACGAATTGTTTTGGTTTATGTATTGAAATGAATAATTACTATCTCATTTTAAGAAATTATTCAAAAAAATTATTTAAAGTGATTTAACATTCATTATATAAATGATACGACAATATATCATACTATCTTAAAAGTTATACAAGTTCATCATTTACATAATATATAAATTTTAGATTACTTTTCCCTTTTGAAAGGAAAATATTATATTATTTAAAGATAAAAAATTTGAGATAATATTTGAGATGAATATTACCATTAACTTGGTTGCTTTGATAAGATATTTTGTTTAGTCAAAATCTCTTAAAGGAGCCAACCACTTATTTTTCTGTAACATTTGAAAATGTCAAGAGTCGAGCATTTATTTAGAAATTTTGTACACATGTTGTCATTATCTGATGAATAATTTGATGTTACAAAATTTGGATTTATATTGCCTTCATATGAGGTGATGTTAATTTTTATTTATTTATTTACAGGTGTTTATCCCTGTTTTATAAAGATTATTTACTAATTTGATGTAGTTTTATATAATTTTAATTGAAATACAGATTAAATATCAATGTTGAATTGATCGAGTATTAACAGAAAGTTTAAATAAATGAAACAAAATAAGCTGATAAAGTAAAGAAGATTACTCCTTTGCATGGGTTCTTTAAAATAATCAAATATTGACCAGCTTCAGTCAAATTTTAATATTTTTCAAGGCTTTCAGATAGGTGGTAATTAACAGCTTGATATGTGATCACAGAATGTGAAAAGAAAAGAAAATGGAAAATGAAAGTTAGAATTCTCTTCACGGTGCGTTTGCTTTTTGTTAGCAATATATCAATCACTGGCCAAGAGAAAGAAAGAAGGGAAGAAATATAGTAGCAGATAGCAATCAATGGGTTTTGTTTAGCTAAAGTTAATAGTGTCAATCAGATTGATCATCACACTTTACTTTTTAGAACAATCAACGACAAATGTAAATTAAAGAATGTAGCCAAATACATGCACCCATCAGGACTGATACCGAAAGATGCTACTTCATGGAAATTGAGGCACCCGCAGACATGGCGAACATTAAAAATAATGTAGATAAATCATCTAAATATTTATCTGCGTAAAAAAAAAAAGATCGTCTAAATATTTATATTTATTTAATAAAAGATCACAAAAAAATTTAAGAAAAATAATTTAAAAAATCTATTAAAAAAATCACAAAAACCAACATAATCATAAACGTATTTTTACCATGATTTTTCAAATGAAATACATACAAATATGATGTTTGAGGAAATATAATTTGGCTGACTTTTATTCAATCAAAATAATAAGTCTCTAAATTCAGATATTAGGTTATGCAAATATTGAATAGTACTTATAGAGTTGTGTAATTTAGAAATGTAAGTGTACATTATCGCAAATAAGTAATATGATAATAAATAGAATATTGTTTTCATGAAATATTATTATTAAATTTGTTATTTATTAAAATTGTAACTTCTTATATTTATTCAAACAAACGAAAATTCAAAGAAATAAAATTTAAATCAAATAATTAAAGAAAACAAAAGTAAAATAGAGTAAAGAAGATAACTATAGTTCAATAATATTAAAAGGCTTAGAATTATAATTATCCCACAATATTTCAATTGAATCTAATTAGCTCTACTTAATTTAATTCATCAATAAAAATTATTAACTAAGAAACCGAATATTTTTACAAATTTCTTCCGATGGTCAAGTGAAAATACCCCACCTAATTAATTTTTTATATTTCTATAATAATTAGATTAAAAAAGATTCATTAAGAATAAATTATCTAAATAGTTATATATGTTATATAAGTATTTTCTATCTCATATGAAACTCAAAGTTAAATGCACTGATCATACATCATTCTATTCAAGGATATACAAAACTCTTTTTTCTAAATTCATTAAAGTTTCACTAATCAATCTAATTAGTGATCAAATAATTAGAAGGATAAAGAACATAATAGAATAAACAATTCAATATTAATTTTATAAATTAAAGTAGAATAAACTAATTCAAGCTACATATTGAGTTCAAATTACAATCCCAACAAAAATAAGTTAGTTCATAATAAAATAAAGTGTTTTAGAGTACATTAAATTCACCATCATAGAGATAATAATAAATTGAGAAAGACAAAGGTAAAAAAGCAAAAAAAATTAAGCTTATGATGCTTTGAATTCTTGAATCTTGAATCTCATATTCTCTTGATTTTTAAAAATTTGCTCTAAATTTTTAAAAAGTTATTTTCTTTAATGCTCTCTTGAAATTGACTTTTTATTTTTTATATAGGATTCATATTAAGTTAAGGCAAAACGTTGAGTCTAAATTAGATTAAAATTTTTAAATCTAAGCCCAACGTTGCGGCTTTGCTCTCTAGCATTACAACATTGACTCGATATACCCTCATTGCTATGGTTTTGGCTTTGTACAATATAGCCCTAACCTATTACTATTCTAGTGCTGCGACGTTGAATTTGGACATTGTGACGTTGGTTTTCTGCCACTTTCGGCACTGTTGCATAGAATTCTAATGTTACAACCTTGAGTTTCTGCTCTATTATTCATTTTCTCTCCTTTGCAACATTACAGCTTCAAGTTTGGGGATGCGACATTGAGTTCTTGATCCCTACTTAACAATTTTGCTTTAGTTTTTTAAATTTTTTATCTCAAATAATTTTATTAATTTTAAACCTACAAATTAATAATAAAATACATAAAAAGTTTAATAATTATATTAAAATGCACAAATATCAAACCTAAAAAGTATAAAAATAATAAATATAAAATCAACTCATCACAGTATCTTATAATTTTCAAACAACGGTATATTAGCTTAAATTCGACTTTTTTCACTAGCGAAATAAAAAAGCATATCTATTTTTTAAAAATAAAATAAAATTTCGTTGTACACACAGTATAGATTGAGCATTCAGCGTTCCAGAAACACGAGTGAATTGTTGTTAGTCCAGAGGCAACTGGCTTTTAGTCAAAGCTGACAGTAATTTGCCATCATTCACCAACTTTGCAAACTAATAAGCGATTTTCGTGCCAAAACTTTCTCCTACAACAATATTCTCTAATATTATAATTTAATTGTATTGGGTTAATTTGTTTACCATTAGCATACTAAATGTCTTGTTTCTAATGATGAAGCCGCCTCCAGTTTTCCAACGTTAACTTTTTCCTAATCGAAAACTTATTTTCCATTTTCTTCCCCGTGGAAAATTTTCGTGCCGTCTACGACACCTTTCTAATTCTATATAAATCAACGTAAATTCTTCTACTTCTTCATTATCTATGTTCATTTAATGCTTTAATATTCCTAGATTCTCATAGAATTTTTCAACCTTTTTAGAAACAAGCTCTAGGGTTTCTTCTTCTTTGATCTTTGTTTTAACTAGGTAGCTGGCTTGATCAAATATATCAGATGGAAAATTACCAAATGTTCTTCCCTTGTTCATCTTCTGGGAAATCAGTTTATCCTATAACAACAAATATAGCAAACTCTGGTCATGCTGTTAGTCATGGAGATGGTTCATCAACTGGGGTTTTGGGGTTGAATACACAATTTTTTTTACCAAAAACAGATATTGTTGATAAAGACCTTTTCCACAGTGGAGCTTTTGCAGGGTCAGAAAGTGAAGGAAAATCAACTAAAAAGAAGGGGGAAAAGAAGGTTAAGAAGCCCAGATTTGCTTTTCAAACAAGGAGCCAGGTTGATATACTTGATGATGGTTATAGATGGAGGAAATATGGTCAAAAAGCTGTTAAGAACAACAAATTCCCCAGGTATAATTATCAGTTGAATTATAATTAATTCTCTCTTGCTTTTGCTAGATTTTCATTTTTGTTTTTTTCTTCTTTTAAATTTCCTTTTTTAGTGAGTTTTTCAAATGTGATCTTCATGCATACTAAAATAATCAAATTCCACCATCCTGATTATTGCTTTGCGGCTTAGCCTAAAAGTGAGATCTTTCTTGATTTTCACTTAAAAAGAAAATAAACCTTGTTGAGGGAGAAGAGTTAACTGCTATGTTCTAATTTTCGGATTATGGTTATGGACCTAAGACTATGTTTGCATCTTAAGATGGGGATTAGGTTTTAGCTTTAGGGTTTCTTTCTCTCCCCCAAAACTCTTTCTGTATGACTCCTAAGATTTCTGTAGCACACTACTCACTGTTTCTAGATCACACCCTAGTTTTAGATTCTCCCAAAATACTCTTAATTGTTAAAGTAGAAACTTAAACAATAAAATTTATGATTATATATCTTTTCACAAGAGGTGTATTAATTCTAGGGTGTCTATGACATTTATTCTTCCAGACACCACCCACATATCTTCTATAACCAAGTATATAAATTGATTCAATAGAAAGTTTGTGCAGTTGTGCTGATAGAAGTTTTCTAATATTGTTTCATTTTCTGCCAGCTTCTGTGCATAACCAAATATGAAACATATAGGACTTTCTTCAAGCAAAATAATAATGCATTAATCATTACTTATCCTGCATTTGGATGTACATAAAACTTCAGAATGAATACGAATCAGCCACGTATCCTTTCAGAACTAGCAATTAATAAAAAATACTAAAGCATAAAAACCATAAGTTAATTTGGAATCTTCGTTGCAATGACGAAGTAACCCTGGATTGGGCACATAATTGCTTTAAAGTATGTAGATTTATAGATTAATTATTACAAATTCTTTCAGTATATGCAAAGCTCATAATGATGCTCTAGCTTTGAACATGCTAATTGATAGTATTAATTGTTTTCATATATGCAGAAGCTACTACCGGTGTACACATCAAGGATGCAACGTAAAGAAGCAAGTTCAACGCCTAACAAATGATGAAGGCATTGTAGAGACAACCTACGAAGGGACGCACACTCATCTAATAGAGAAGCCTACTGACAATTTTGAGCATATCTTGAGTCAGTTGCAAATTTACACCCCCTTTTGAAGCCTTCGTGATCACTGTGAAAATATATACATATATGTATGTCTCCTAAATTATAGATCAGCACCTTTAGAATTTTAATCTCTTAGATCCATATGGAAATAAAGTCGTCTACTCTGTAAAATTCTGGCAGAAGATCCTGTTATATCGTTAGACATTGTATGTGATAAGGAAGAATCAGAGTGGTGCTCTCTGGGTGACTCATGTTTCTTCTACTGATCAACTTGTGGATGCCTTCACCAAGCCTCTTTTGCATGCTCAATTTTTAAGTTTGAGGAACAAGAAAGAACTTTCCTCTTGGAGCTCTATCTTGCGGGAGCATAATACGAAAGATTCTGATTTTGCTTTTAATTCAGTTACCTAGTTTGAATTAACTTATTTTTCAAATAAGTTTGTATCCTAATTATAATTGACTTCTAAACCTATTTTCTCTCTTTCTCCTTTAAGTTTCTCTCTTCTTTTTTCGTTTATTGTAAAAATTATAAATTAAAGTCTTTATCAATGAGAAAGTAAGTCATATTTTCTCTGCTCTAGGAAGAATCAGATTCTTCCTTATCAGTATATTCTTATATATTTTGCTGGTTAGAGCAATATGAGTTTTTTGGGTTTCTTTTGCTCTCTAAAGGTATTCATATTATTACATATCAGGTTCAAGGAAGCTAAAACCGAAGCCGCTAGCTAAGAGTTCCAAAATTACGCAATACAACGCGTTAGAAAAATAGCTACAAGCAATATGATTTTTAAGAATATTACATGGAATAGAAGTTCATATTGTTGCACTTGCCCATCAAATGATAGATATTCCGACGATATTTATCTGCTCAGTGCTGGGATTCTGGTATAAATTATTAATTAAATACATAAGGGGATCTTGAGAGTCGAAACTTACAAGCAAATGGGCACATTATTTATCCCTTTTCTTAAAAAATGTACAGTGCTTTCAAAAGAAATTGCGACATATATGCATAACGTTTACTAGTTACAAAGCACAACAATTAAAATGTTGATAAATATTGTTAGTTTGACGATTAATGTTTACAGACTATTTATCCTTTTATATTTGATAGTTATTATTCTGTTTCATAATAGCTATAAATTAAAGTTACAACACTTCAATCATAAATATATTTATAAAAAAAATTAATTTTAAAGCCAATGCGCTCACTCTTGGAATTGACTTTTTTCTTTTCATAAAATGAATATCCGAATTCGAAAAAAAAAAATGCCACTTTCCTCTCCATCGTTTTCCACATTAACCACTTTTTCCCTTATCGTTTGTATTATTTAATTACCCTCTTGCTGTGAGACAAAACACACCTTTAAGGGTACTTTATTTTTTTAATTATTTTATATTCTTAAATTTAAATTCCATAAAATACAAAGATGCATTTTTGTCTTTTAGTTCATTTTGAATTTAATATTTTAGTAAATGTATTCTTTTATCTTATAGTGACTTTGGCTTTTAGTATTTTAGTTTTTTTTTTAAAAAAAGAAACCCTAAATATTTTTAGATAAAATAAATTAAACGTGTCATATATATATATATATTTACTTTTAATAAGCTTTAATATATATGTGTATATATATATATATGAAAATTGATTTAATGGACTATATAACTCATTATATGGTGAGCATCACTGTCATATGTTGTTATCTAATAAATTTTTAACTTTTTATAACTTTTGTACAGTTTATAATTTATTACAAAATACTGTAATGTGTCCAGAAGCTTTTTATTTAGTGAGTTACGTAGTCCACTAGATTAATTATATATATATATCACATAAAATAATTAGATCAACAACTTAAAACATATCAAATGGATATTAAAACTCACAAATTATAATAATAATAAGCTCATAGATCCCTAATTATTAGGGGTGATTATTATTCCCGAACCCAACCTGTCTCGAAATTTCGAGTCGGGACGGGAACGAAAATGGGTTCGGGACCCCTTTTTTTTAATTTTGATTTTTTAAAAATTAAATTCAAAAATTTCCGATTTGACCTAACTCGACCCGAATTGTCCTAACCCGTCCCGTCCTTGAATCAAAACTACATCATTTCAAAATAATGTTTTTAAAAAAAATCAGGATTTCCTGACCCTACTTGTCCCGACCCGAAAACTGTCTCAAACAGAACACGTTTCGGCGTCCCGATCGAGTTCAAGTAGGGGTTGAAAATTTTCGAACCTGACCCGAACCAAAAAATGCTTACCCCTACTAATTATCACCAAATTTAAATAAACAAAATATTAAAAACTTATGTTTGGTAAAAACACATTATGAATATATTTTTTAGATTAATAACTTAAAACATATTAAATGAATATTAAAACCCTCAAATCCTAAATAATAGTGAGCTCATAGCTCCCTAATTATCACCGAATATAAATAAAAAATGTTAAAAGCTCATGTTTGGTAAGAATACATTATAAGTATGAATTTTTACAAATTAATTTGAAACGTAATAAAAATTATTATTATATTCATTGTAAAATTATTTTATATTTAATATAATTTTAAAAATTTTAAAAATTTAAAAAATTTTAAAATTTTTAAAAACTTTATATTTTTTTATGTTTAATTATATACGGCTACAAATTAGATATTATTTATTAATGTGGGTATCAATTTATATATTAATAGGGGTATAAATTTGCTCATGCAACTATTGCTAAAATTATTTTATATTTTGGTTTTAGATGTGTAAATAAGTATTTTCTATGTCGTTGCTTCAATTGCTAAAAGATTTTGAAAAAAAAATTTAAATCCTTAAGATTTTAGGAAAGGGACATACAGATTTTAATAGTTTCAAAAATTTTATTTATACTTTTGTTATATAACGTATCCTATTAACTTTAATGAAAAAATAGGAAAAAATAGTGAAAATATATTTTTGCCCCCATTTTAACTAAAAACTATTAAATTTAATGGAAATATGGGAAAAAAACAATGAAAATATATTTTTGCCCCCATTTTAACAAAACAAAAAGTTAGTTTAATTAAATGTTAAAAAGAGAGCTTGAACCTTTGGCCCCATGGTTAAAGACCACACATTTTAACTAACTAAGCTATTTTAACTTTATGTTTATGTATAGATCTGTAAATTTATTAATATATTATCCTTAAGATCACATATTAATGACTTTAAAAATATCATTAATTAGGTTTGAATCCTAATCACCAATATGACAAGTAAGAGTACTTAACACTGAATTACAATAAATATTTGATATAATGTCAAAATAGAAAATACAAAAAGGTAAAACTACAAAACCATAGCCATCGCCCATCAACGCCGATCTTCACTAGCCATTGTCATCGGTCACCATCTGGTGGAGGCAGGTAGTAGCCGACAGCAATGATTAGTGGCAAGCAATGGTCGACGATAGTGACTGGTGGCAATGGGAGGTGACAAGCAATGAACAGTGATTGGTGGTGACCCGTAATAAGGGCCGGGTGGTAGCTAAAGTCCTATCATTTTAACTTTTTGCATTTTCTATTTTGAGATTATATTACAAATTTTCATTGTACTTCAATGGTGAGTACTCTAATTTGTTATATTGGTGATCAAGGTTCAAACCTCGTCAATAACGTTTTTAAAATCATTAATATATAGTCTTAAGAATATGTTAATAAAATTTGTAGATTCATATATAAATATAATGTTGAAATAACTTAGTTGTGGTCTTAAGAACAATATGTTAATAAATATTTGTAGATTTATACATAAATATAAAGTTAAAATAACTTAATTGATTAAAATGTATAGTTCTTAACCATGATCTTGGTTTTAAGAACAATATGTTAATAAAATTTACAGATTCACAGATAATATAAAGTTGGAATAACTTAATTAATTGAAATATACAGTTCTTAACCATGATCTCAAAGAAAAAGAGATGAGTACGTAATTTATTTCTAATAACCCATATTTCATTTTAGGTCTCACTTACATAAAAAAAAAAAAAATTAAAGAAAGTTCATAAAAATGATGCTTGAAATTGGCTAGAAACCAAAGAAAATCTCAAGTTCACAATAATTTCTCTCTTTCCTGCAGTATTTCCTTTTTCCTTATTCAATTTGGTGAAGATAAGTTCTAAATTTAACATGTTATCTTCATCTCTTTATCTATTTGTCAACTTCTTTTGTGTTTTTTTTTACTTAATAATTTTTATTTGTGCCTTTTTTAAGGGTAAAAAAAAAGAAATAAACTTTTCAATTTGATTATAGGAAGATATGTGAATGAGATTGTATATGTTTTTTGGTTGTTTTAACTATTTAAAAATAATGTTTCTTTTGCTTATGGAGATGTGTTCTTCGTGCCCATTTTTAATCAAAAGACTTTGTTGCAGACATTAAATTCTCATTGAGTTAAACTAAACTATAATTTGGTTTAATATTGGCAACAAGAATTTGATGAAAGAAAGAGAAGTAGATTTTTTTTTTCTTTAAGGAGCATGAAACTCACGATCGAGTTTCATGGAAGATTCATAAATTGGAAATCCTAGTTAACAATGAGGGCAAGGGCGTTCAGTTGACCAGAAACAAAGAATTGTACATATAAACAGCTAGCAAGTTTTTTCTTCGTTTAAGGGCGTCAATGATGATGATTCAAGCGAAAATGAAAATCTTTGAATAATCATGGCAGCAGCCTCATTTTGACTGCCCGCATGCATGCATGTTCTAATCATTCTAATTATTACATTATTTTCAACTGCTTTAATTTCATTGCAATGCTAGATCGAACTAGCAGCTGAGGATTTCTACTTGTACTGCAAGAAAAGTTCATTTAAAGAAAAAAAAAAAAGCATGCCATACAATTTATATTATCAAGTGTTGAATTTTATTATTTTCTATATTGGCTCACATAGTAATAAGGATAAAAGACACATAAACCCCCGAAGTTTAACAAAAGGAATTGAAAATCTCTAAAACTTTAAAATGATCATAAAAACTCTTAAATGAAGGTGAAAACCATCTGAATTAACGAAAAAAAAAGAAAAATTCACATTTTGATTATCAAATGAGTTAAGAATACCAAAATACCCTTGTATGTATTTTAAAATGAAACAATAAAATTATACACTTGGTAAGACTTAAAACTAAGACATTTGGCTCAAACTAAACACCTTAATCATTAGTCTATAAACACTTTTTTGACCAAAGACTATCTATTTTTTATGTATATAATAAAGAGACCATGTATGAGTTTTTAAAATAAAATGATAAATATACACTTAGTGAGACTCGAACTCAAAATATTTGAGCAAAAATCTAACATCTTAACTATTAGGTTGCAAGCACTTTATTGATACTAAATATATCTATTTTTTATATATATTATAAAGACATCTAAATAATGAATAAACTAATTAAAATTTAAAATCAATTAATTAATAAAATAAATTTAAAATGAATTAAATAAATTAAATTTAAAATTAATTAAACTAATCAAATAAATTAAATATAAAATGAATTAAATAAATTAATTTAAAAATAAATTAAATAAATTAAATTTGAAATTAATTAAATAAATCAAATTTAAAATAAAATAAATTTAAAATTAATTAAGTAAATTAATAAAATGAGTCAGTGATCGGTGGCCACTTGATTAATTTTTAATTTCTTTATTTTTATTTAATGTACTTTAAATTAATTTATTTAAAATTAAATTATTATTTTTTCAATAAATTGCTTGTAGTCTAATGATTAAGGTGTTAGTTTTCTTCTTAAATGTCTTGTGTTCGAGTCCCAAGTGCATATTTTTATTCTTTTATTTTAACCCTTTATTGTACATATAAAAAATAGATAGTCTTTGATTGACAAAGTTCTTGTAGCCTATAGTTAAGGTGTTTAGTTTTAAGTCAAAGATCTTGAGTTCAAGTCCCACCAAGTGCATACTTTTATCCTTTCATTTTAAAAATGTATACAAGGATATTTTGATACTGTAATTGATTTTAACTAGTTGACCATTATTTCATACGGTTTTCATCTTCTAACAAAGGTCTCTATGGCCTTTTTGAAACCTCAAGAGTTTTTCAGTCCCTTTTGTTAAACTTAAAGGGTCTATATGTCTTTTACTCTATTAATAATAATTATATATTATGGACTATCATAACTAATAGGACTAATTTAAGTGATTTTTTTGAACTATCTCTTTTTGAGCTCTAGAAACATCTGTTGGATATGTACTTATTATGTGTAGAGATCTAATACTAGTTAAACTATGATTGATGAGATGATAATTAACTTAGTATATAAAGACCTTCTTTAAAATTGTGGTCCCCAAGTCAAATCATTAACTTATAGAGCTCTTTTTCTCTTTCTATCATAGAGAGAACCCCATTAAGTGCTTTGTAGATTTGATTGTGGAAGGCCATTATATTTTTAGTTCTCATTGAAGGCTATTAATCTTCACATTCTAATCACTCTAGATTCCTCAAGTAAAGTTTTTTCAATATCTATTCTGAAAATATGACATAATAGATCAAGAGGGTTGTATTATGTGGATATCAATTTTGATTTATAGGTATGTCTAACAAGTGGTAACAGGATTGTTCATGCATATATTTATGTTTCAATGTCTTTTCTTAAATGGCTTATTAAGGTAAAGATATTATTATGGAGAATGGTGCTTACGTACCATTCTATTTTGTATGAATATTTATTATTTAATATTTATACAATGAATATTTGGTTAAATTGTTAATATTATTTATTAAATAGTAAGAACTCGTTGCGTTTCAAATATTATAGATCTAAAAGAGTTTAGATCTAATCTGAAAGAGTATAGGTTAATGCTAAAAGTTAACAATGCTAAGAGTTAGCAGTTATAAGAGCTAGAAAATTTAATAGCTAGAACCTTGTCTGAAATGGGACAACGGTCTGGAGATATATTAGTAATGACATAGTTTCAAGTAGTTATAAATGATGTTTAAAAATGTCATTATGCAATATGTTCTTAAAGACCTCATTCCTGATCTATCTTTACCGACGCGGGTCGATCGGTGAACCCTTCTAGATCAGTGTATATCTATATTTAGATCGTTCAGACTGTTAGTCTTAACAGACCATAAGCTTAGTTGAAGCTCATATAGGCATCCAAGTATTCAGTAAGGACTGGGTACTAAACAGACTCATCAAGGCCATTAATACATATCCTATAGAGCTGTCAACGGAAGGTTTTCTTGATTTGAGTAGTATTTAGTCATTTGACCCAAGCGCCATGATAAGCTTGTGAGTGATCCACATACTTTGATTCTACACATGTTAAAGGCCTTTTATGGTCTGACCTTTGGGTGTTGTTAAGTAGGTTCGATGTTAATGGAGTCCGGTGTGTATAGATATGGGTGAGTTGTATATCCTAATGCTCCGAGATTATATTTTAGAAAGTCTTATGGTCATAAGTATTAAACTAAAAAAAGAGTTGTCTATAGGGATAAACAATATCGCAAAAGTATTTGCAGATATTGTTTATAAAAATACGATTCTAGAGATAAGTTCATGGTCGAGCATATAGATATTTGACGGTGATGATCTATATCTCTGCTCTTCCAGGATATAGCTGATATAATGATTAAATTATATGATTAACCTCAACAGATTTGGTTTAACGCGCTGCTTTGTAATATTCATAATGTGTGTATGGTATTGTTCACAAACTTATGACGGAGTTCTATATAACAAACTGAGTGTGAATATAGGGAGTCTCACAGTATGAAGTGTACTCATTCAATATTGAGGTAGCGAACTAGATTGAACAGTTCGATCTAAAAAATTTTAGTAGGCCAAAAATTTATTTCAGAATCCCTTAAAATGCGCACTTGTTAAAGTTTAAGTGTTAAGTATATCATTTTAATTAGTTAATAATAGTTGTTGTCCAATTAGATAGTGAGAAGTGACAAGATTATGACCCTTAATTATTTAACGTTTTGTTGACAAAAGTAAGATTACTTGTGTGACAAGTAATAGGCATTAAAATAATGCAAAATTAATTTACATTTTTAAGACTCAATAAAACAATGAAGCATAGGCTTGTGAGGGCCTTGTTATTGACAATTAAAAGGGAATTGAAAATGGAAAATATCACTAATTTATTTTGATGAAAGTAGTTGGCCAAATTGCTAAGCAAAATTAAGTTGAAATTATGCAAAATTATTTTGCAAGATGATTGACAAGCAGTAGATATTTTGGAGACAAATTTTTATGGCTTATAGGGACTATTTGTTTGACAAATAGAATGAACATAAAATGCAATATTTTTTCATCCTTCCTAAAAAGGTGATACTCGGCCATTAAAAAGAAGAGGAGAAAAGCTTTTATTTTGTAAGGGGTTGCTCTAAAACTATTCATCTTCTTTTTTAGATCGAAAGTGCTTAAAGTGTTTAAGTATAAGGCTTGCTGCAAATTCATAGTTAGGCTACCATTCTAGCATTTCAAGTCTACCAAGTTGATGTTTATAATTACCAAATAGATCACTTTAAGGCGAGCTCAAGTTTAAAGAACAAAATCAAAAGCCTTTAAAGGTAATTCCTTGAACTTGTTAGTGTAACAAGATTTAAATTAAGTATATGTTTGTTGAATAGGATATTAGATTTCCATTTCATTGTGTAATTTTTGTGTGTTTGACATGATTTTTTGTATATTAAATAAACACTAATCACATACATTTATCCTAATTTAGCACACACAACAAATTGGTATTATAGCATTGTTGTGTGCTTTTTTTAGGACTATTGAAGTATTTTGTATTATTTAGGATGTCTCAGAGTAGTAAGTAATGCATTTTCAAGTGTTAAAAGTGCAAAACTAGATCACTGCTCAAAGGGATGCTATAGTGGTGAGATTTAGGTGCTGTAGGTTATATTCTTCAATGTTACAGCTCTAGAAGGTTGGTGCCACGACACTGGAGGTATTTTACCTCAGTGCTGCAGCATTGGAAGCTATTGGAAGGTTAGCGTCGTGATGGTGACACTGATTACTCCAAAAACATTTTTAAAATATGCATGTTATGTTTATTTATGCAACAATAATTCTTATATGATTGCATTATAATCTATGGTCATTTGTTTGTGCTATTAACCACATCAAGAGTCCTACTAGTGAGGGGTTAGTGTACTTACACAAAAAGAAAGTTTGATTAAGAATCATATCCTCGTGATTGGTGGATAAGTTATCACAAAATCTCTCTTAATTAGATTGAATAGTATTTCATTATAAAATAAATATTATACAATGGTGCATCATGTCAATACAGTGTTAGACGAGTCACCTCGATCATCTCTAATATTGCTAAAGCGTGAAGGATTGGTTAGTGTGATTTAGACTATGTTAGTTAAATATGAAACGAGGCAAATATAAGCTAACGTATTGCCCAATATTGCTAAAGCGTGAGGGTAGTATCAGTCACTTATATTTGATCATTGACAAGTTAATCTGAAATACACTTACCCAATATTATTAAAGCATGAGGATAAGATGTATTTAGGATTAATGGGAAGAGTTGCATGAGATGCAATTGACAAGAGTTGTCTACCTTTTAGGTTTACAGCGGCTAATATTGTTAAAGCACGAGGCTAGAGTAAAATGTTAATAGGTCCACTTCTCACTATATAGTTTAGAAATGTTTAAACTTTCATTTTTGTTGGGTGTTTATTACTTTAGGGTACATGCATGTGATATATGTATTCATTATACAAAATTTACATATCTCATATATATGTGCACAACAGAAGTCTAAAAATTTACAATGAACACAATTAATACGTATTAATCAAATTAATAATGGAATTGAGAATTTAACCCATTAAACCTTTTGATTAAAATTGCTTGAAATCCATTTGAAATGTAAACTTTGTCAATTCTAGCAATCAACAAATAGTGGGTTTGATTGTCTAGAATAGTAATATGTTAATCCAGTAATCAGTTTAACAAATTAAACCCTCAGTATTTGATTTTTCTTTGATTAACATTTAATCAATAAATCTAACACTTAATTAGTTTAATGGCCTAAACCTAATGGAGAATAAAAATTAATCTATAATTCAACTCTTGAATTATAAATTGAGAAGAACAAATTTTTCTCTCTTTTTCCTCTTTAGATGGCTAGCCAAAAAACTTAGCAAAAATCTAAATTTTACTTATATTAATTTCATTTAACACTCAAATGAATTTAATTTAACAAGTATTTTCTTTAATTTCACCTAAATTTGAAATTACATTTAACTTAACCTAATTATAATTAATATTTAACCTCAGTTAGGTTAGTTTAACTTAACCCTTAAGTTAAATAAATATTTAAATATTTTAACTTTAGTTAACTAACCTAATCATGGTTAGGTTAACCTTTACTTAACCATTAAGTAAGGTTAACTTAACTTAACCATAAGGTTAACTTTTAACTATAGTTAAGTTAAATTATTTATTTAACTCTTAAATAAATAATTATTTATTTTAATTATTTAACAATTAAATAATCATTACGTAAAATTACTTTTATGTCCTTACTAAGTTACCAAGTTAACATAAAGTGGGTCCTACCACTTAACCATATACTTTAGTTAACTTAACCATATACTTTAGTTAACTTAACCATAGTAAATTACTAGATTTTACGATATTGAACCATTCAATACAGTACGCTACCCAAGTGCACAAAGAGTAAATTTTATATTCCATGAGTCCATAGTCAATACCCGATTTGTCAAATGAAACTATTCTATGAGTTCATAATCGATGCCCCACGCACACGTTACAGATATTACAAATCAGCGCGTTAGACCATACAAGTTGAGGTTATTACGCATACGTATAATCATTCTATCATTTATACCATGGATGTATGAGGATATAGATCAGCACTGTCAAATCCCCGTTAGCCCATTCTTGAACTTATCTCTAGATTTGTATCTCGATAAACAATATACGCAAACACTTTTGCGATATCGTTTAACCCTGTGGAAAACTCTTATTTTGGGTTTGTGCTTGTGGCCACAAGACTTTATAAAATACAGTCACAGAGCATCGGATATACAACTTACCTATGTAAGCTGACTAATCCCGTATCTACATACACCGAACTCCATGAGCATCAAACCATACCCAGTGACACATAGCGGTCAGATCATAAAAGGTCTCTGACATAAGGAACCAAAGTATGGTGAATTACTCACAAGCCCACTGTGGCGCTTAGGTCAAAGGACCACGAATACTACCCAACTCGAGAGGACCTTTCTTTGACAGTTTTATAGGATATTTATTGGGGTACTCGTGAGTCTGTTCAATATTCAGTCCTGACTGGATACCCACATGCCTATACAAGCTCTAAGCTTATGGTCAGCTAAGAATAACCATCTGCATCTGTTAGTTATAGACATATACTGATTTATATAATAGTGATTCACCAATAGACCCGTATTGGTGAACATAGATCAAGAACATAATGTTTGAAATATATTTACACAATGAGATTTCCTAGAACTTATTACAACTCTTTACAACTATGTCATTACAAGTATACTCTCAGGTCTTTGTATTATTATAGAAAAGGTTCTAACATCTTTAGATCTCACTGACTCTTATAATCTGCTAGCTCTTAACAGTGCTAACTCTTAGCATTTATAACTCTCAGCTTTGCTAACTCTTAGCCCTGATCTAAACTTAGATCAGATCTAAACTCCTTCAGATCATACAATGTCTGATATGTTACTTGTATTGTACCATATGATTATAAGATTAATAATTTTTATTCGAAATGTTTATTGTATAAATATTAAATAATTAATAATATTTATACAATATTAGAATGACACGTAAGCATCAATTCTAATAATTTTTTCATTTGAGAGATTAAAGGGATTATGTAAAACAGTGGGAGGGCGTCTTTAAATTAAAAATATATAAAAGTTATATCCATGATCTAAAGCATTATGTATTAACAATTGAAATATTCCATTAACATCTTTTTCTTTTGTCTTGTAAAGATAAAATAGTTTCAAGCAACTCGTTGGTACACATACTTGATGCATACTAACTCAAAAGTGTCGAGAACAATTCGGATTAGCATATGAATATTAGAATAATTCTTGATTCGAAAAAGTTTGGGTATGTTATTGATCAGACCTTAGCTCAAGGTGTTCTGATGATGCCACTCTAAAGGAGAGAGAGAGAGAGAGAGAGAGAGAGAGAGAGACATATCAGAAATAAGTTAATGATGATTTAAAGGTCAAATCATACATCCCAGCCTCAATGTCTATTAAGCTTCAGAGAGAGCATGTGTATATGGACAGTACAAGCAGTATTATGCTCTATCTGAAGAAGTTATTTGGTGACAGACCACAAGTTGAGATTTATCAGGTTGCCAAATCTCTCTTTCAAGCTAGACTTCTAGAGGGCAGTACTATTAGTCCCCATTTCCTCAAGATAATTTTATACATTAAGAGGTTAGAAACTATAGACATTATTATGGATAATTCTTTATAGAATAGTTTGATTCTCCAATCGCTGTCAAAATTATTTACACAGTTCATCATGAACTTCAATATGGAAGGATTGATTCACACTTATGTCGAGCTACCCAACATGTTGAAGACAACTATGAGAACTTGAACAAAGAGACTGCAACCCTCTATGTTCAAAGTGCTTCTTCTTCTACCCTAAAGGCTTTTGGAAAGCAAAAAAGGAAGGTGAAGCAAGCACCAACCATAAGTTCTCAGAGGCAAGACATATTCAATCTATAAGAGAAGAACAAAAGTAAAGGAAAGTGTTTCCATTGCGGTGAGGACGGAGGCTGGAAGCATGATTGCCTAAAGTACCTTGTCCCTTTAGGTATATATTTGCCTATCATTAAAAAGTTTTAGCACGTAATGCTAGTTCTGGTTGGGCATTAGATACCGCTTATCATTCTCACATCTGCAATATGTTATAGAGTCTGAGAGATGTTAGATTGTTACAGCCAGAAAAAGTACAGCTTTGTATTAAAAATAGTGATTTCTTGTAGGTCAAAGCTTTTAGACATTTTGAATTATTTCTCCCTTGTAATAGAACAATTATATTATATAATTGTTATTTTACGTTGAACATATTATATCTCTTCTTATGTTAAATAGTGAAGGTTATCATGTATATATTTAGAATTGTTCCTTATGTTTATATGAAGTGGATAATTTTTTGTTAGTTGATGAATGACAATTATATTTTAGATACAACATAAAATATCTTGAATATACTAGTGAATGCAAGCAGTAGCTCAAAAAATTTGAATGATACCGAATTATGGCATATGAGATTAGGTTATATAGGTGTGAGATGCCTATCTCGTCTGGTTAAGAATTGTCAGATACCTAATTTGACTATAGAACCTTATCCAGTTTGTGAATCTTGTATTAAAGGGAAGATGACCAAATCTCTTTTTACTGGTGTTGGACACCAGGCCAGTGATTTATTAGAACTAGTACATAGTGATGTATGTAATCTAATGAATCACACTGCCATATGTGGATTTTGATACTTTATAGTCTTTATCGATGGTCTGTCATAATATGGATACATGTTTCTTATGAAACATAAGTTAGAAACTTTTGAAATCGCTCAATATAGTCATTTAAGCACTCCTCAACACAATAGAGTTTTAGAGATGAGGATTCAAATTTTATTAGATATGGTTCAATCAATGATGAGTTTCACTGATCTTTCAGAATATCTATAGGGTTATGCTCTTGAAACTGCTACTCACTTATTGAATAGAGTTTTATCGAAAGCCGTTGCTTCTACTACATATGATATATGGACTAAAAAGAAACTAGGTCTTAAGTATATTAGGATTTTGGGTTGTTTTACTTATGTAAAGGTTACGCAATAGGATAAACTTACACCCAAGGGGTGCAAGTATCGGTCTATTAGGTATCCTAAGTATTATATGGGATATCAATTCTATGATCCAAAAGAACAAAACGTATTCGTTGCTTGTAATGCCAATTTTCTAGAGAAATAATTTCTCATGGATCGTAGGAATTGTAGAAAGGTTGAACGTGATGAAGTCAATCAAGATGTTTATAAACCAATGATAGAATCTCAGGCTCAATCAAGTGAGATGTCTTTAATACACTCTCCCCGTTGGTCAGAAAGGATATCAAGGCCACCTACAAGGTCTGGTCTGATATCTGAATGTGCCCTTGGTATTTTTTTAGTAAGAAAAAATGGCAAGGTTCTATGAAATTCAAAATTAACTCTGTGCATCACAATCAAGTCTCAGATTTGGTTGAGCTTTTCGAAGAAATTATTCTTATTAGTTGTAAATGGATTAACAAGTGGACATTAATCCGATTATAGTATAAAATAAACACAATAATAGATAAGTCTAGAGTTTATAGCTTTTTTTCAACTCCATTTATCATCATCGACTATAACTCTTTCGACCCAAATAACCGATACTGAAAGAAAGTAAATGACTTCAAAAGAAAATAGATAAAATAGAAAATAAACCAACAACGCATGAAGAACATTACGAATTAAAAAGTGTTTCCCCTGCCCCATACTTATAATAAGACATGTCCTCATGGCGGCAGTAAAATAACAAAATAGGAACACTTCCCTATTTGTATGAAGTATTAGGTGTCCTCGTCATCTTCATCTTCACTTCCCTCTTCGTTTTCAGCTTCAGCATTATCTCCTAAGTGTGTGAGTGTAATGCGCAAAACCTGGTCGTGATAGACGGCATGTGAGGCTGTCCACTGCTGGTGTGTGGTGAAGGCATCCTCTAACCTAGACAGCCATTGAGGTATGGTCAGTTGTGTTGTGGGTCAGTATGGCGAAAGTGGTTGGGGAACGGGGTCTTGAGCTGGACCATCAATGATTGTAGCAATTTTGTTGTTGTCCAATACATGTGCTAGGGGCAATACTTCCTGTGATGACGTCCATTCAACTCTAGCTTTTAGCACAAAGTGCTATAATCAACGAGGGGCAATATATGCTTTGCTTTGGATGATTGAGGCCGAAAAAGATTGTATTGCTGATCACCCTACCAATGTCAATAGTTTGCCCTGTTAGAATGTCATACAAAAGGAGAGCTCTCTTTGCTGTTACTGTGCTCATATGACGGATTGGCATTAATCTTGCAGCTATGAAATAGTGCCATGCTTTGAATTCTCTGCACATGTAGTGTGTGGGAAAGGAGACCAGAAGACTTCCAGACATCGTCCATTGAGCATCTGGGGTGGCCAAGTATCGAATGACCACTTCATAATTAGGGTTCTGGTAGAGCTTCACGCTGGACTTTAATCTTAAGCCATTCTTTAACTTTTCTTCTCTCTATAAAGGCCTTTCTCTTTTAAATAATGCATCTATATTGGTCTCAATCTTTTTTTCCAATTGTTTTGAGTTTAACAATGATTTCATATCTTTCATGTTTAAACTCTCTCTGTCATAGAGCAGCATATCAACAAAGTGCTCATAACTACAAGGAATACCACTTAACAGAATAATTTCCTTGTCTTTATCATGTATCTTAACATCGATAGTCTCTAAATCGATTGTGATCTTGTTGAAAGCATCTATATGGTCTTTTATAGGTGTTCCCTTTGACATGGATAGTTGATACAGTTTCTTCCTTATATACAAACGGTTGGCCAACAACTTTGTCAAATAAAGATTATTTAACCTCTTGACAAGACCCGACCTGAGACCCTCTACAGTAGATCCCAGCGACCTTGCCAGACACCCCGACGGAAGTTTCTCAAAAAATAACTGGGTAAGTTGAGAAATTTCGCAATGCGAACCCCTTTTTAGTTCTTGCTATTACTGAGAAAAGCTTAGAATATACACGAAAATCACTTTTTAAGTTTTAAAAAAAAGGACAGAGGTTCCCCTATTTTTCTGAGAATCCAATATAAAACCTGTAAAGAAATTTGCACATCTAATTCCAATACTTCTCAATACTACCAAATAGGACCTCCGGTCATTTTCAAACTAAATCCAACACAGCTCAATAATTTCATTTAAATCACAAAATGAGCATACTTATAAAAGCCAAAATAATCATCATAATATTGAAATCTCTTCTTATTGGTTCAAAACATATATACAAATATACATACCTACCACTACTATGCAAAAAGAAAATGGTGCTATTTAACACATTTACATATACATAAATAATCTTCAGATTTGGCCCACTACTCAGGAATAGGAGAATCAGCAGCTTGCGTACAGAGACTTACACCTGGGAAGAGGGTTTAGAAAATATAAAACATAAAACGAGAGACCTAAAGGAGCTCAGTGAGTGCAATTAAAATTTTAAATAAATTAACATTATGCATAAATAGTAAATTCTAAAAGACATGCATAAATCATGCTTCTAAAACTGATGTAAAGCTGTAAATCGGTTTCTAACATCATATGCTGATTAAATCTTACCGAGTGAGTTTTATCTACATCTTTGGAAAATATAATCCAAAATCTATATAACACAATAACTGCCATGTGCATATAAATGCATAAAATGCTATCGGTAGATGAAAGACTAGTAAAGTCCTCGCTCGGACATTTTCTTTCTAAACTGTACTAATGGTAACCCTAAAGCTCTATACTCACGCAGCGACTCAACTAGCACTGTACACGTGAGTAGGTCACGAGGCACCTCAACTAGCAGCACCCACAATGACATCTCAAGACATCTCACTGGCTATACAGCGGAATCCTGCATCGCATATATATAGCGAGACAATACCCCGTACACATAGAGCGACTCATATAACTCGACATCCCGACTTCCCGGAGTTAGTGACATACCCCCATAACCTATCCATGTGTACGGGATATACTGACCGAGTCTAATACAATCACCACCACTATAATCTGAGGGTAACAATGGTCTTTAAAACGGATGCAGTAATTTTCAAACTGTTTCTTAAACCGAACATATAAAAGCATATCTATGGATATATATCAAGATCATAAATCATGTTTATGCATTAAAAGCTCATAAAACATACATTTTCATTATGCGAAACACATAATAACTGAAAGATAAAAGAATTGACATATTTTCACTCACAGCCGCTTCGAGTTCAATTTCGCTTCGAATTTCTGCTCTCGTTACCGCCTTTGTTATCTTCACCTACGCACTATAAATGACATTTAGAACCAAATCGAATGCTAAAATCTCATTTAACTACTAAACGCTCTAATCGGAATACAAGCTCGGATGGATACTACTTTTCAATTTTTATTTACGGAGCCATTCAATCTTATCTAACTTACCATTTGACGCCCTGAAAATTTCTTAACACCCTATCACTCCGGTTGGACATAATTGCCCTTCACCTTTCCAAAATGGATAATTATGTCCCATTTTCTTCATTTTTGGTTTTTCCATCAACCATATACATTCAATATACATAAGGCACCATTTACACACAACAACTCAATCAAAGCACCATTCAATCCCTAACTTCCCTAAAGTGGCAGAATTTCACCCTAGGTTCCAACACATTTCTTTTCTCAATTTCTTGTTCCAATTACACTAAAATCAACCCAATTTCATTCTAATGCCATAATTACAATAATTAAAGTCTCTACATTCAAATCACCCAAAATCCTAATTGTTACCTTGCCAATTTCTTCAAATTGATGACTCCTTCAAGCTCCACACTAGAATTCAACTCAATCTAAACCAAGAATACATACAAGAACATCAATTGAAGCAATCTTAAAAGTTCACTTATAAATCTCACAGTGCTTTTCTTACCTCTTTTTCTTTGTTTTTCACTAATGGAGGCTTCAATTGAGCTTAGGAATTGATATGTGACCTTATTGTAGCTTGATTACACATGAAAAAGCATGAAAAAAAACTTGAAAGGTCACTGTAGCAACAACACTCTTCTAGCTCAAATTTGCTCTTAGTGTTTGCTTTTTAATCACTTGAAAAATTCTACACACTTCTACCATATATATAGTTATCCATCAATTGACCATTTTGCTCCTCAACTTACTCTAAATTACTAATTTGCCATTAGTTGGAAACTAAGTATGTAATTAGTTCCTTTGTAACTATCTAGTTAGAATAATCTAAGAAATTAACTAGAATTCTCAACTTGGCAATCCATGAGATTGTTTCTAATTGGTCCATTCTCTAATATATGGATTGTGTTTCTCAACAAAGACTTATTCCATACATAAGCCTTAAATGAAAATTCATGTAGTAAATTAGAATTTCCTTTTCCAAGCCAATAGAGAAAAATTTCAAAAATATTTTAAGGTCATCCGACAGTCCGACCGAGTGTGAAATTATCAAATTAGATCTAATATATCTCATGCACACCATAAAGAAAATATTTCTAATAGAGTTAAAATCGGGTAACCCTACAGTGTCTTCATTATTCTATACCGAAATCTACATGCCAATACTACTAATAAGGATTGGATATTACAATTTCATCCCTTCTTAAAAAAATTTCATCCTCGAAATTTAAATCGTAGCTGTCTCAAAGAGGTGGGGATGTTGTACTCGCATCTAATCTTCATGTTCCCATGTGGCTTCTTCTACCCCATAGTTCATCCATAACACATTCACTAAATGAATGCTTTTATTACGAAGCACTTGGTCTTTCCGATCTAGGATTTGCATAAGCTTCTCTTCGTAGGTCAAATTCTCGTCCAATTCTACTGAATGTTCCTTAGGATATGCGAAGGATTTGCTAAATAGTTGCGTAGCATGAAAACATGAAACACGTCATGGATTTTAGCCAAATCTTTGGGTAACCGTAGACGATATACCACATCTCTAACTCTTTCAACTATCTCGTACGACTCAATATATTAGGGACTTAGCTTTTCTCTCTTCCCGAATCTTACTACTCCATTCTATTGTGATATCTTTAGAAAGACCTTATCACCAATCTGAAACTCCAAGTCTCTTCTCCTGTTATCTGCATAACTCTTCTATCTATCATTAACTATTTTCAATCTCTGCCTGATAACTTGAATCTTTTCCAAAGTAATCTGGGTAATTTATGGGCCGATCAGCTTTCTTTCAGCTACCTCATCCCAAAAAATTAGAGTTCTACACTTCTTTCCATACAATGCTTCATATGGTTCCATCCTAATAATAGTCTGATAACTATTATTGTAGGCGAACTCCATTAGTGGTAGATGAGTATCCTAATTCCCTTAAACTCCATAACAAACGCTCTAAGTATATCTTCGAGTGTCTGAATTATCCGCTCAGACTGACCATTCGTCTGTGGATAAAAGGCCATACTAAAACTCAATTTTATGCCTAGAGCTTTCTGTAAGCTGTACCAAAATTGGGAAGTGAACCGTGGATCCCTATCTGACACAATGGATACTAGAACCCCATGGAGTCGTACTACCTCATCTACGTACAACTGGGCCAATTTATCTAAAGAATAACTGCTTCTAATGGGTAGGAAATGGGCAAATTTCGTCAATCTATCAACAATTACCTATATTGCATTATTGCCTTTCTGGCGACGTAGAAGTCCTACCACGAAGTCCATCGTTATTCTCTCCCATTCACTCCGGAATCGGAAGAGGTTGTAAGAGCCCTGCAGATTTTTGATGCTTAGCCTTTACTTGCTAACAAGTTAGGCATCTTGTGACAAATTCGGCTATATCTTTCTTCATACCCTTTCACCAATATTGCTATTTTAAGGCATGGTACATCTTTGTGCTTCCCGAATGCATAGCATATGCAGTAGAATGAGCTTATTTCATAATCTCTCTTCTTAACTCATTTACATCCGGAACACATAACCTCTGACCCAAGGTTACTACACCATCCTCAGTCAATGAAAGATCCTTCCGCTGCCCGGACTAGATTTCACCTTTTCATTTAACTACTTGTGGATCTTGAGTCTGTAGTTCTCTGATCCAATCAAACAGTGTTGGACGAACCTAAAATGTGGCTAATAGTGCTCCCAAATCTGAAAATTCTAATTTTACACGTAACGACCTCAATTCTATCAACATTGATAGATATGCAACCTTTAAGTGAGCTATTGAACCGACAGGCTTTTTGCTGAGAGCATCTACTACCACATTAACTTTTCTCGGATAGTACTCTAGGGTGAGCTCATAATCTTTAATAAGCTCCAACCATCTTCTCTACCTCATATTCAATTCTTTCTGGGTGAACAAGTACTACAGGCGCTTATAATCCATAAAGATCTTACAAGAAACCTCTACAAATAATGCCTTCAAATTCTTAAAGCAAAAACTACTGCAGCTAGTTCCAGGTCATGTGTAGGATAATTTTGTTCATGTTTCTTTAATTGTCTGGAAGCATAGGCTATTACTTTCTCCTTCTGCATCAGCACACAACCTAGACCTTACCTGGAAGCATCACAATATATGGTAAATCTGTCATTCCCCGATGGAAGTGTAAGCACTAAGGCCGAAGTCAACCTTTGCTTTAGCTCTTCGAAACTCTACTAGTACGCTTCCGACCATACAAACTTCTCTTCTTTCCGGGTTAGTTTAGTAAGAGGAGCGGCTATCTTTGAGAATCTCTCTATAAACTTCCTATAATACCCAACCAAACCCAAGAAACTACGAACCTCCGTCATGTTCGTGGGTTGTCTCCAATTCACTATTGCTTCAATCTTCTAGGGATTTACTGTTACCCCTTCTGCAGAGATTACATGCCCAAAAAATGTAACTCTATCTAGCCAGAACTGACATTTATTAAGTTTGGCGTACAGCCGATGCTCCCTTAAGATTTGTAAAACAATCCTTAGATGTTCTGCGTACTCTTCCTCACTGCTTGAATAAACCAGTATATCATCAATAAATACTATCACAAACCGATCTAAATAGGATCGAAAAACTCTATTCATGAGATCCATAAAAGCGGCTAGGGCATTAGTCAGCCCAAAAGGCATAATTAAGAATTCATAATGCCTATATCAAGTCCTAAAGGCCGTCTTAGGAACATCTTCCTTCTGGATCTTCAGTTGATGATAGCCTGACCTCGGATCTATCTTGGAAAATACTCTGGCTCCCTATAGCTAATCAAACAAATCATCAATTCTCAGAAGTGGATATTGATTACACACCGTTACTTTATTCAGTTCCCTATAATCAATGCATAATCTCATACTTTCATCTTTCTTCTTTACAAACAAAATCAGTGCCCCCCAAGGAGAAGTACTCGGTCTGATGAAACCTCTATTCACCAACTCTTCTAGTTGAACCTTCAATTTTTTCAATTCTGAATGAGCCATTCTATAGGGTGCTTTAGAAATTGGTTGCGTTCCAGGGGCTCCTTCTATTTTAAACTCTATCTCTCTATCTAGAGGTAAGCTCAGTAGATCTTTTGGAAATACATCCGAAAACTCTCTAACCACTAAAATATCCTCCAATTTCATTCCACCGTCTCTTACGTCTATGGCATAGACTAAGTACCCTTGACATGACTTCTGAAGCATCTTTCTTGCCCTCATTACTGATACCATGTTGGCAGAAAGTGATTTTCGCATCCCACGAAAAATAACTTCCGTTCTGCCTAGGCTATATAACTTGACTTCTTTCTGAAAGCAATCCATTGAGACCTGATATTTAGACAATTAATCCATCCCTAAAATCACATCAAACTCACTGATGGCCAGCACAATCAAATCCGCCATAAACTCTTAGCTCCCAATACTAATTTTACTACCCTTATACACCATTTCTGCTACAATGGAGTCTCTTATAAAAAGAGATACTACTGTCGTACAATCTAATAACTGGGGCGCTATACTAGCATTTGCAGTAAACTCCATGGAAATAAAAGAATGAGTCACTCCATGATCTATCAGTACATAAGCATCTCGATCAAAATTTGACATCGTACTTGTCACAAATTCTGGGGCCGCATTCGCCTTCTATTGGGTCACTGCAAATACTATAGCCTAGGTATGCGGTCTACCTTGTGGTCCTCTAGATGATCCTCCTTGACCGGCTCCCCTACTAGGCTGGCTCAAGCCGCTCGACCTTCTGAATTGGGGACCACCTCGAATCTGTCCTCAGCCACTACTAGTCTATCCCGGAGCTGGTAGTCTATCTTCTGGCCTACTGCTAGCTCTATCATTCAGGCAATCTCTCATGTAGTGGCCCTTTTGCACAATTATAACAGTCGGTAGTCCCTTTCTTACAATCCCCTGAATGGGCCTTGCCGCATTTATTACACATCGGAAAATTCTTCCAACTCTCTTTAGTGCTTTGAGATCCGACCGATGGTTGCCGAATAGAAGCTTGGCTAGATTAAGCTCATTAGCTTGGTTTTTGACTACTAGACCATATAGACCTCTCCTCTGTTTATGTGAATTTACTAGGCCCTCATCGAGAACCACCTGACTAACCTCTTTTTTGGCCCTGCTATTTCAGTTTAGGGATGGCCGCCATACTTCTTTCAACTCAAGTTTCAGCTTCCACCAATGCTCCATACTGAGTGTGGGCTGTCAATACCACGTACGCCCTGATCCGAGGATTGAGACCCACTACAAATCGGTTAGCCGTTTGCTCCTCATTATCGATGTAAAAGGGAACGACACGAAGGAGTTTTGAAAACTTCTTCTCGTACTCTGCCACCGAGAGAGAGCCTTGTTCCAGCTTGAAGAACTCTTCTATCTTCTCATCTTTATAACTTTTAGGGTAGAACTTATTCAAAAATTCCTCTTTGAAAAGCGCCCAAGACACCCCATCGGCATTCCTCCTTTGCAAGGTCTTCCACCAATCTTTCACTCATTCATTCAATAGAAATGTGGAGTATACCACAATCTATTCTTCAGTACATCCCATAACCTGGAAAATTTCTTCATTGTTCTCTAACCAGGATACGGCTCTCTCGGGATCTCCGGTACCATCATAAGGCTTAGCGCCTAATTTCTTGGCGCGCTCAATTGACACTCCAGTCTCTCTCGACCGTTGGATCACTGCTGCTAGTATCTGGGCCATCTGAGCTATATTCACGTTTCCCTCATCTGGCTCAGCAAGCTGAGATGATTCAGGAGGAGTTTGAGGCGTAGGAACATTTACCGACTCATTTTCTTGCTCCTCTTCAGATGCAAGACCATCTGCAGCTGTTCTCATAGTACGTGGGCCTCCACGCGATGCATATTTTCTATAAATCTAGTGATGCAAATGATTATCAAATGCAAAGAATTTAATTTACTAAACTTAGAAAAATATGCATGCAATTTCAAGAATATCATTCTAAAAATGAACTTTTTAACTAAAAACTTCAAAAACCGTGCTCTGATACCACTCTGACAGGACCCGACCTGAGAGCCTCTACAGTAGATCCCAGTGGCCTAACGGGCACCCCGATGAAATTTTCTCAAAATATAACTGGGTAAGTTGAAAAATTTCGCGATGCGAACCCCTTTTTAGTTCTTGCTATTACTAAGAAAATCTTAGAATATACACGAAAATCACTTCTTAAGTTTAAAAAAAAAGGGCAGAGGTTCCTCTGTTTTTCTGAGAATCCAATATAAAACCTGTAAAGAAATTTGCACTTCTAATTCCAATACTTCTCAATACTACCAAATAAGACCTCCGGTCATTTCCAAACTAAATCCAACACAGCTCAATAATTTCATTTAAATCACAAAATGAGCATACTCATAAAAATAAAAAACAATCATCATAATATCAAAATCTCTTATTGTTGGTTCAAAACATACATATAAATATACATGTCTACCACTACTATGTAGAAAGCAAAGGGCGCTATTTAGCACATTTATATATACAAAAATGATCTTCAGATTTGGCCCATTACTTAGGAATAGGAGAATCAGCAGCTTGCGTACCAAGACCTGCACTTGGGAAGGGGTTTAGAGAACATAAAATACAAAACGAGCGAGCTAAAGGAGCTCAGTGAGTGTAATTAAGATTTAAAATAAACTAATATTATGCATAGATAGTAAATTCTAAAAAAACATGCATAAATCATGCTTCTAAAATTGATGTAAAGCTGTAAACTGGTTTCTAACATCATATGCTGATTACATCTTACCGAGTGGGTTTTATCTACATCTTTGAAAAATATTATCCAAAATCTATATAACATAATAACTACCATGTGCATATAAATGTATAAAATGCTATTGGTAGATCGAAAACTAGTAAAGTCCTCGCTCAGACATTTTCTTTCTAAACTGTACCAATGGTAACCTTAAAGCTCTATACTCACGCAACGACTCAACTAGCACTACTCACGTTAGTAGGTCACGGGGCACCTCAACTAGCAGCACCCACAATGACATCTCAAGACATATCACTGACTATGCAGCGGAATCCTACATTGCATACATATAGCGAGACAATACCCCGTACACATAGAGCGACTCACATGACTCGACATCCCGACTTTTCAGAGTTAGTGACACACCCCCCATAACCTGCCAATGTGTACGGGATATACTAGCCGGGTCTAATACAATCACCACCACTATAATCTGAGGGTACCAATGGTCTTTAAAACGGATGCAGAAATTTTCAGACTGTTTCTTAAACCGAACATGTAAAAGCATATCTATGGATATATATCAAGATCATAAATCATGTTTATGCATTAAAAGCTCATAAAACATACATTTTCATTATGGGAAACACATAATAACTGAAAGATAAACGAATTGACAGATTTTCACTCACAGCCACTTCGAGCTCAATTTCGCTCCGGATTTCTGCTCCTGTTACCGCTCTCAATTTTCTTCACCTACGCGCCATAAATGACATTTAGAACCAAATTGAATGCTAGAATCTCATTTAACTACTAAACGCTCTAATCGGCATACAAAGCTCTGATGGATACTACTTTGTGATTTTTATTTACGGAGCCATTCAATCTTATCTAACTTACCATCTGACGTCCTGAAAATTTCTTAGCACCCTATCACTTCGGTTGGACATAATTGCCCTTCACCTTTCCAAAATGGACAATTATGTCCCATTTTCTTCATTTTTGGTTTTTCCATCAACCATATACATTCAATATACATAAGACACTATTTACACACAACAACTCAATCAAAACACCACTCATTCCCTAACTTCCCTAAAGTGACAGTATTTCACCCTAGGTTCCAACACATTTCTTTTCTCAATTTCTTCTTCCAATTACACTAAAATCAAGCCAATTTCATTCTAATATCATAATTACAACCAATTAAAGTCTCTACATTCAAATCACCCAAAAGTCTAATTGTTACCTTGCCAATTTCTTCAAATTGATGACTTCTTCAAACTCCACACTAGAATTCAACTCAATCTAAACCAAGAATACACACAAGAACATCAATTGAAGCAATCTTAAAAGTTCACTTATAAATCTCACAAAACAATGCTTTTTTTACCTCTTTTTCTTTGTTTTTCACTAATTGAGGCTTCAATTGAGCTTAGGAACTGATATGTGACCTTATTGTAGCTTGATTACATATGAAAAAATCATGAAAAAATCATGAAAAAACACTTGAAAGGTCACTGTAGCAGCAACACTCTTCTAGCTCGAATTTGCTCTCTTTTGCTCTTAGTGTTTGCTTTTTGATCACTTGAAAATTCTACACACTTCTACCATATATATAGTTATCCATCAATTGACCATTTTGCTCCTCAACTTACTCTAAATTACTAATTTGTCATTAGTTGAAAACTAAGTATGTAATTAATTCTTTTGTAACTATTTAGTTAGAATAGTCCAAGGAACTAACTAGAATTCCCAACTTGGCAATCCATGAGATTGTTTCTAATTGGTCCATTCTCTAATATATGAATTGTGTTTCTCAATAAAGGTTTGTTCCATACATAACCCTTAAATGAAAATTCATGTAGTAAATTAGAATTTCCTTTTCCAAGTCAATAGAGAAAAATTTTAAAAATATTCTAGGGTCATCCGACGGTCCGATCGAGTGTGAAATTATCAAATTAGGTCTAATATCTCTTTCGCGCACCATAAAGAAAATATTTCTAATAGGGTTAAAATCGGGTAATCCTATGGTGTCTTCATTACTCTATACCGAAATCTAGACGCCAATACTATTAATAGGGATTAGATATTACACCTCTTTTAAAGACTAAGGCTGTCTTCTTACTAGCAACCTCCTTCAATACTTCATCGCTCAAGGAAAGAACAATTATACTATAAGACCTTTCTTGAATGTCTTTCTTTTCTACTTCAAATTTAGATGACTCTGGCTTCGCTACTTCGCTAGATGGAGCTGTAGTCTCCTCTAGGGTCGTGCCTAACCTTTAGCGCACTAGTAATGCCATCACTTTAACCTTCCAGATTCAAGTCATTCTCACAATTGAATTTTTCTACTTTATACTTGGGTGCTGCTATGATTGCTAAAAACCTTGCTCTTAAACCAATTTGTTGGCAGAAACGCTTTACACATAAGTATAATAATGTAGCAAAACAATGGAAAGTAATAAGAGTAAGAAAAAGTAGAAGAAAATATACAAGTAATTTACGTGGTTCAGCAAATTATTTACGTCTATGGCGGATCAAATCTCGCTTTTTATTAATGAGTAACAGAGTTCACAAAGAATCCTAAGAAAGAACTCATAAAGAATTTCTCTCTTAATACAAAGAAAATTACACAATTGTTCTCTCAATTATTTGTGTAGTATTTTTCTAGGGTTTGTGATATTTTCTTAAGCCTAAATAAGTCTTTTATATAGGTTACAGACATCTTAAGTAAATTTTAATCTGAGTGGGAACAAAATAAAAATCTTAAATGACTTAAGAGTCCTTGTAGGGTTTGATCGCATAGATGCCGTTGCACTTCGATCTCTGTCTGTAGTGCCGCGACGTTGGGACTTGGAGATTGGCATCGCGACGCTCCGACTATCTTCATGCTTCTAAGACCTTCTCACCTTTGAACATTCTCTACGTGTCTCCTATTCAATTGACTTAATCCCAAATCTTTTCTAAAATAATTTTTAATCATCTTCTCACATTAAACTAAACCCTAATTATATTAAAATTCTAGAGCTACAGAGAATAATATAATTCATATATTCAAGTTAAAAATCCTGATAATTTTTAGTTGCCATAATTTCCCGTGTAAAAGTTAGTGCCGTTATCATAATCTTAGTGGAAAAGTAAGAGCAACAAAAAAAAAAAACGCTATCTTAACTAGTGGAAAAGTAAGATTAATTGTAGTCATATTTTCAGTGTAAAAGTAGAGTAATCATCATAATATTAATGTAAAGGCTCTCGGTCTTCATGTTGAAGGTTGAAGGTTGAGGTTTGTGTCTTTCTACATATTGTGGGACTTGACCCCTCTTTCTTTAACAAATGACATTTAAATTCAGTTATAGATTATTTTAATCTTAATTTTTTATTATATGATAGACAAATATTTTTAAAAAAAATAAAAAAGAACATTGAGAGAGAATGAATTGAGAGAAACAATAAAAAAATTTGTAAAAGTAAAGACATAAGAAGGCAACAAGTTAGTGGGACTAGGTAAGGTAATAATGTAAATAATTTTTAACAGGTATGTCCATATTTTATCACAATATATATTTATTAAATAATTAATTTTTATATTTTTCAAAATTAATTTTTATATTATTTTATTATTTATAATATACTATTTAAAATGCGTAGTATCACCCGTTATTGACATCATACTTGACAGCTCGTGATTTTATTGGGTATTAACTGTGAATTAAAAGTTACAGAACTCGACAATTTTTATTCCTTTTAAAGGGGAGTTTAATTTGTATTCTGCTTCTGTGGCAACAAATATTTTCATGGACTGTGGAACAAAAATTTACTGAAGAGATGGTGAATGCTTGCTTGATTGCTTCATGGTCACTTCCTGGCTGCTTCTAGCTCTAGACTTTCGGACCTACTTTTTTCTTTTGGTATAGTTACAGGTCATCGTTTGAAGAAATTTAAAGCTGGAACTAATTTCTGTCTCTTTCTTTCTTTTTGCTTTTTTCTTTTCAATGTTTGGTATAGCTTATTAAATTTGAAGGCCCTACAAGTTGAAGTTAGGAATTGAACTTTCAATCATGAACCATAGGGAAAGGGACAAATATAGAAAAGAGAGAGAGAGAGAATTCCTATGTAAGTTAATTTTTCAACTCCCATCTCAAATAAGTCAAATTATTTCACCAGCACTTACTGTCAGCTAGAAACAGATGGTTGAAGGGAGACGATTTTGAAAAAGAAGTTGAAATAGACAAAGACTTTTGATGATGGACACGAACTCTTGAGTTCTACTCAAATAGAATGGCAAGGGCAATATGAAATGTAATTGCTCCATCAGACATCAGAGATCAGACAGCTAGCAGCCGTATGAATATAATGCTAACAGATGAAAATTTTGATAATTGAACAAGTGTTGCGTTGAGATATTTGATTGTTAGCTATTCTCTTACTGCTGGTTCTGTAATGTTATTGGGATTTTGTAGCTCCAGATGGATAGAAGTGGTGGTTTCCCTTTTTAGTGTTAATAATATCAGCAGACAATCCCACCATCGAGGAATTAAAGTAAAAAAGTTTGACATTTAATCACCGTTAGGTACAACAATCAACAAAAGCCATCTAACAAGCTGTATTACATTTTGCGGATTACAAACCCTACCCGGCCAAAACTCTTTCAACCGGAAAAAATTATATAAAACCTATATATAATTTTGTTTTACTTCTCTATTTTTCGTTCCTCTGTTTATATTTTCTTCTTGCTTTTTATGTTTTTTCTATTGTTTTTTTTTTCAGTTAGCGATGCTGCCAACCTCTAACGATTCGGTTGAAAAATCACATTGCGGGAGGCTGTGGGGCTTAGGCAAGCTGGGAATCTCTTCGCCGTCTTCTCCCTTGGCGGCCAAGCAACTCAACCACCATCACCAGTGTGCCGAAGCCCCTTTTCTGCGTGCGAAGATAGCACTTCTGTGCCGTATCGAAACGCCACTTTCCTCCGTCGACGTTTGCAAGGAACAGGTCAAAATATGCAATCCTTTGCCGTCCCTCCACCCACAGCCATGTAGCTCACCAAATATTGCTATGATGGCCGTTCTAAGTAAGGATTTGCGTTTGGGAGTTGCCGATTCCGGCGAAATGCCACTGTTTTTGTTGACTTGCCCTTACCACCTTTAGATCTAGTCACTATCTACTATCTTTGACCACCACGAGCTTCACTGCCGACTATTGTTTCCGATTTATATTTGCGATTGTTTAGTTGTGTTGGATGGTATGAATTCGATAGTGTTTGGTACAAACAATAATTATAGTTAAATGTAAGATCTCTTTTGTAATTTTGATATAGTGTAATAATCTCCCTACGTGGGGATGATATTCTCTTTTGTCCCTTAATATAAAGATAGTCGGTCTCTCACTATGTGAGTATTTGATCCCTCGTTACGAGAGTCCTTTACTATAAAGATAATCGATCTTTCGCTATGAGAGTATTTAATCCCTTGTTATGAGGGTAATTAATCCGTTGAGAGGGTCGATGAGCCCTCTAAGGGCTTGACTCCAGTGTCAGAGTTAAAATGTTATTTTCTTTTCTCTAAAAGAATTTAAGTCCGAGCATTCATCAATACGTTTTAAATTGTGTTGTTCAGATAATTTTCTAATTGTGTAACAATAAACATATCTTTAATTATATAAATGGTATTAAAATTTTTTAAAAAAAAAATTCACCGTTAGGTTGATATTGGTATATAGACATCTCCCAACAAGACCATAACCAATCATTGGCATAGTTTCCCGAACGAGAATGATCCTTAAATACGAAATATTAGTACTCTTCATTCTTGCGTTTCTGTGACACCAAGCCGAGCTAAGCAATAATTCCCATTTTTCACACATCACAGAGAGCACTGTCTGGAGGAATCAAGTTAACGAAAACATAAATTGTAAATGAGATACATATATATAAAATTGTAAAAGAATACAAAAAAAAATGTCAAAATTGAACACAAACAAGTATTACAGATATCCAAAGGCCAGAATGAAAATGAACCTTATATAAAATAATTATGGGTTTGTTTGGTTGATTAGGAGACAGAATAGCTAATATAAACAAATTTTTGCAAGCATAATCAAGATTTATTCCAAGTAAACCGCCAATTTCACATAAGATAAAGATCAAACTATGAACTCTTATAAAACTACTCGGGTCCCTCTTTCAAATTGTTTTAGTGCTTCTCCTTTGGAGTGTCCTTCTCAGGAATCTTTGACTCCAGCTCCTTGGGCTTTACATTCTCCGCAGCCCTGAAAGGAGTTCCATCAAAGTACATTAATCTCCATAAAGATGCAACTTAACCATTAGCTTAATTTTAAAAAAAAAAGGAAAAGAAAAGAAATTTTGCAAAATACAGAAGAGAAAGAAGTAAACAGCAGTCATCATGCTATTGATAGTTGGAACCAAATGCAAAATAAAGGCAGGCCATCAAGAAAATAAAGTTGGGTTTTCTTCACTAATAGTCAGAATCACAACCTTTTAATTCAGAGGTTGTTTTCCAACTGCTAAAGGAAATCATGACAAGCTATTATTATGGCCAAGTATTTACAGCAGTTTTTGAAGGGCAAGATTTTAATACTCCACTGGGATTTAATAATAGATTATCTAGCTTCATGACAAATTTACGGTCTTGAATAAGATTAACTGATGGGCACCTGAACGTGCCTTTCCATGTCAATTCAGATTATCTAGACTCATGAAACCAATTCATGAGGACTCTATGAATTCAATAATAAAAATGATTTCACAAATAAATGTGTCAAGCTTCGGATTGCTGAAAAATCTGGCACAGGATTGTAACTGTCTTTCTAAATCAACATCAAGAATACTTTGATACAAACATCTGCCACAGGACTGACGTGGGACTCCAATTGGTAACCGTCTACAACGAGATTGCTAACTAATTTCCAGCTTCTGCTGACCTGACAGGATGAGAAAACCAAAGGAAAATTTGCCCCTATATCATAGTTGAGTTGCAAATTCCATCAAATTTTACCATTCAATCATAACCATGGTTTGAAAGTGCAAAGGTAGAGAATATCAGCTTTAGAATAGCAACTTATGGCAAGAACCTGAGCAAATTGTCAACTTGTGGTGTCCTAGCAAGAAATTCTTTAATCATCAATGCCAACTTGAAAAGATGAATTTCCTCTTATTTACATATATTTGTAACCTCAGAAAATGCTGTAGTGCAAGATGCAGTAAATGCTCACGGCATTTGAAATATTCAAAAAATCAACTACTTTGGTTGGCTGTGTCATTCCTCTAAAACCTTCTAATTTTACAGGATTCAGATTATGTTGGGAATTGAGGTCCTGTAGTTTTTAATCCATCACTACTATGGAATAGAAGAGCTGACTGTCAAGTATAATTAGATGGGTAGTTGGTAAACCCTGCAGTATTGATCACGCCCAGAATGATAATATCAAGTTCAATCCAATTTTGGATTATTTAATATTCTGCTCCACTACTGCTGGATGAAGGACAAGGATTATAGCACTTCATCACTATTTCCAACTAGAAGAGACTGAAATTGTATCAACTACAATGGTGCCGTGCCTCTAACCAGATAATCAAAACACTCCAAGTTGCAGGCTTTTCTAATTATTGAACCTTGAATTCGTTTTATACTAAAATTTGATAATAACATTATTATTATCGTGAAAAATACAAAAATACAACCATCCAAAGAATAATCAATTAAACAGCAAATATTTCATCATGTGAAATTAATTGCCACAAAATTTCCCTCAGCAAGCTTAAGATTAAGATGTGCAATACAATAATGATAATTGCTGACCAATTATCGAGTATAATCTATTCAATGAAACAAATAATAATAAGGGGAGAGAAAGAAATTATTCACTTGGAGGCAGCAGAGGATTCTTCTTCAAGCCAATTGCGAATATGTTTAACGTTGCGTCTGAAAATCGCAGCCGACTGTTTCACGTCGCTTCTCAGTAACAGAACCACGGCGCTGACACCCGCCACTGTCAGTATGAAGTTCGTCAAAGCCATTATCTTTGTCTCAATCAAAACCCTAAACTTTTGCTTTCTTTTGTCGTCTGAAACCTTACTGATTTTTATTTTAGCGTCAGTACGAGTGTTTTTTTATTTTTTTTATTTTTTTGTCTCTCGTTGTTTTTTGCACTGGACTATACTTGCCGAAGACGTGGATATTTAGATTGGGCTTGTCTTAGTTCTTGCTATGATATGGGCCTTACATGTTTCGCGGCCCAATATATTGTAAAGAAATGCATAATCTATCTTTTGCTATAGGTATTTCATTTAAGTTTTTTTTTTTTTAAAAAAAAAAATTATTTCATTTATTTGTTTAGTTATTTATAGGATATTTTTACGAATAAAATAGGTTTGATTTAGAGAATCCATTTCATCCTTAGGGAAAAATATATAAAGGTAAAATCAAATACTGATGTTATTTGAAAAAGATGCAATATGAGAGCCAACTTCTTGAGAATCATATATTTGGTAAGTGATTCAACCAGCAAAGTTTTTTTTTTTTTATAATTTATAAAGATGCAAAAAGTAAGATTTAAATCTCTTTCCCATTGAAATTTTGAAATATATATATAATTTGTATTTTATATAATTCTATTAGTTTGTGGATGTAGATACTTATATTCTTTGTGTATTCTATCCTATAAATGCGCATGGATAAGTCTTTTTTTTTATTGTAGGTACGAAGGTAAGGAAAACATCTAAATCCAATGACTTTAAGTATTGATAATCAAGTATTTTATTATAACAATTTTTATATGAACTTTTATTATTAATAGAAGTTAATGGGAGACAATTAATAATGAAAGTAGTGGTAAGGAAAGTATCAACCCTTAGCTTCATTGTCAAAGATACTAGAAACATCATAGTGAGTACTATTTTCAATGATGTGCCGATGTTTATGCTCTGTCACACCATTTTTTTTAAGTGTGTGTGAGCAAGATAGTCATCATTGAATGCCATGATTCTCCAAATGTTTAATAAAAGTATTGGATGTAAATTCGGTTCCACCGTCGCTAAAAAATTTTATTGTATGGGAAAATTGGTTCTTAGCCTATTTTTGAAAATTTACAAACATGAAAAAAAAAATTCAGTTTTACGTTTTAATGTAAACAACCAAAAAAAAAAAAAAATCAACAATAAATATTACATAAAATCTTAATAAATATTGAAATTCTGAAAACAATCTGTTTTTTCAAGAGGAAATTCTGAAATTTTAATAAATATTGAAAAAGGTTTCTTACAACTTTTTCTTAATTGGAAAGAAGCACAAACACTTGTAGTCTCCAACTAGGAACGTTAATTAAACTTTAATTTTTTAGAGTTTGTAACATTCCAGGATTGGCATGCCTAAGTCGCATATGCCAAATATTAAAATCTTCTGAATTTTCCTTTATTGCAACCAACATAAGTTGTTATCCTTCATCTAATATGAATAACTTCCCATGTCTACGTCTTTTGGCCAGAACTTGATTATGTTTATTCTTAACAATAAAATCATTAATATTAAATTCAAAAGAGCATAAATTGTCATCAACAAGTTGCCTAACTGAGAATAAATTCTTTCTAAGTTTAGGTATAACTAAAATTTTATTTATTTTTAATTTACTATTTGATGTATTTAATGTGATAACCCCTACGTGAGAAATCAGTAGTCCTTGTTCATTACCAACAAAAACTTTATTAGATCCTTTATAAGGAATAACCTATTTGAGTTTACCTAGATTATTGACCATGTGAGTGGTGGCTCTAGATCGACATAGAATTGGTCATCAACTATATTTTCCATGGTAGGTTAGGGGACCGTCTTATTCAGCCAAATCATATCTGTACCATCAATCTGTGGTTGTATGTTTACGTCTGCCATATATTTGACAGATAACAATTTCTTTCTCCTCTTTCTCTGCATCGTTATTTGTTTTTGGTGCAGAAGGATTTTTTCCTTTGTTGTTTTGAGGAGCATTGCGGTGATTGTAAGTCTGTTTATGATGTTTTTTATTATAGCCATTATAGTTTTGAGAATTTTGATTCATAGGGTTCTTTTCTTGATTGTTTGAAAATGACTCTCTTTCGTAATTACCTTGCCTGCCCCATCTTTGATTTCTTCCACGGCCTCTTTGACTTAAATAAGCTTGATTCATGTTGATTCTTTCTTCTTTTCAGCAAGAATTATTAGGATTTTCTCATGGTTTTGAAGGGTATAAGGAAACTGCTTCAAGGTTGGATGAGGCGACTTTGTTAACATGGCGATTTTGAAGTTGAGGTATTTTAGTCTCAAGGCTCTGGCGAGTTAGAACATTTGATCTTCTTTAGTGATTGGTTTGCCAACTGTGGTGAGATTTTTGCAGATTTCTTTGAATTGTTTGAGGAAATTCTCAAGTTTTCTTGTTCCTTTCTTTAAGGAATAAAAGTTGTCTTTAAACCAGCTTTTTCTTTCTTTAGTGGCTGGTAACAAGTGATCTTTGATAGTAAGTCAAACTTCTTGAGTTGTAAGTAAGCTAATGGTTATGCTTTGTACCCCTCAATCGTCATGTTCTTAAGCCACGCCATAAGAATTCCATCATTTATTTTTAATGAAACAAAATCACGATTGATTACTTCTTTCCCATCTTCTTTTATTTCATTTCCTAGAATCTCAACATCTTTCAAATGGTGTTGAATCTCACGGCTTTGTATAAGTGAAAGAATTAGGGATGACAAAATTGCCCACAAATTCTTACTCACATTAAGAAAAATTTCATAAGATTTGAAACTGGTTTAGTATATAAAATTAAACCTATAATAAATTTAGAACGGATACTAGTTCAGTAAAAACTTCACAAATATTACATTTTTTTTTAAATAAAGAAAACAAATTAGTTGATTTCTTTTGCATTTATTTTTAGCCTACATCGAAAGGCTTGGGTTTGGTTTGATGTCGTTCACACCATTCAATAACATTCAATAAAAAATAAATAAAAATAATTCAAAGGAACTAATGATTGTAATTGAAATTAAAATTGGAATTCTAACATTTAACGCAATTGAAATCGAAATTTAAATTTAAATTATAATATTTATTATTAAACATAATTAAAATTGAAATTGAGTTTAAAATTATAACATTTAACGTAATTGAAATTGAAATTAAATATTTAGCGTAACTAAAATTAAAATTGGAATTGAAATTATAATATTTATCATAATTGAATTTGAATTTGAATTTAGAATTATAACATTTAATATAATTAAAATTAAAATTAGATTTGAAATTATAATATGCAATGTAATGAAAATTAGAATTGGAATATGATTTAAAACATTTAACATAATTAAAATTAGATTTGAAATTATAACATTTAACGTAATTTAAATCAAAATTGAATTTGAAATAATAACATTTAACGTAATTAAAATTAAAATTGAAAGTGAAAGTAGAATTATAACACTTAATATAATTAAAATTAAAATTAGATTTGAAATTATAATATGCAATGTAATGAAAATTAGAATTGGAATATGATTTAAAATATTTAACATAATTGAAATTAGATTTGGAATTATAACATTTAACGTAATTGAAATCAAAATTGGATTTGAAATAATAACATTTAACGTAATTGAAATTGAAATTGAAAGTAGAATTATAACATTTAACATATTTAAAATAAAAATTATAATTATAATATTTAATGTAATTGAAATTAAAACTAGAGAAAATTTGCTTTTTGATCACTATTTTGTCTCTTTAGTTAAATTTTTATTTCTTTTTAACCAAAGAAATAATATTTGGACCATTTTTCCCTTTTTCAATTTTTTTAAATTTTCTTTTTTATTCAAAAATTTAATTTTTTAATTTTTAATTTAATTTCATCATTTATTCAAAATTTTATTTAATAAATAAAATATTTTTTTAAACAAGCAAACACACACACTCTCTCTTAAACATTCTCTCTATCTCTCTTGGACACTCAAAATTTCTCTAAATTCATAGCCAGATCTATCATACAATTTGTAGATTGGTTTCAAACGCATCACATTTTAAAGATTAAAAGTGAAATAATCTATTGTGGAGTTAAAAATATTAAAAATTAGCTAAAAATTAGCGAGTTTATTTTTGTTGTTGGTTTGTATTGTACTAGTTCAAATGTGTATATTTAGTGTTAAGAAGGTAAAACTATGATTAAAAATAGGTGTAAAAACCACACGTCGGAGAGTGATTTCACGTGCCAAACGCATTGCACTTTGTGCTAAAGCGTGCCATGTGGCGGCATAGGGCAAATGATTTTTTTAAAAAAATTGAATTTTATATTAAAGTAATTATTTCTTTTTTTTATTTTTTGTCATTAATTAAGTAATATATATTTCTTTATTAGTTATTTTTGTATTGTATAAATTATTGTATTTAATATTTTGTATTTTTGAATTTTTTGTAATTATACTAATAATTATTTTAGTATTTTTTAGGTGTTACTAATATTATCATGGTGCATGTTTTGACCATTGTATAATTTAGGGGAAGGTGAGAAAATTTCAATGATGGTGTTGAGAGATATATTGAATTTTAAAATATCCATATATTAATTTCAAAAAATATAAAATATGAAGCATTGTTGAGAAGAGTTTGTTATATTCTTAGAGTTTATCATGAGCAGTATAAAAGTGACTCTCAGGTTCGAGGTTCCTTTAAATACTATAAAGTTGAGACATATTTCACGTAAAATTGATGATAATGTAATGTTTTGATTGAGCTTATAGAAGAAAAGTGCTACACCTGTGTGTGTAACAGTGGATATTCGAGCTCCTGAATATAAAAATAAAGCAGAAGTACCTATGGAGTAGAAACAAGGATACACTAATCAATTCACATCCGCAAGCGATAGCAACAAAATAAGTAGTATAGCCCTAACAATTCCAACCCCTATGTATGTTCGAAACCCTCCAAAGGATTATCATTATTCTCCTCCAATGTTCAACGAGCAACTAGCTTATATATATTATGATAGTCAGATATATAGAGATGTTGGTGTTGATCTTGGTTATGATATTGGTAATAATGTTGATTATAATATCGGTCATGATGATGGAAATAACGATAGTTATGAGAATGATGATCGTGACTCTCAGGTTCGATGCTCCTTTAAATACTATAAAGTTAAGACCTATTTCACTTAAAAATGATGATGATGTAATTTTTTGATTGAGCTTATAGAAGAAAAGTGCTACACCTGTGTGTGTAACAGTGGATGTTTGAGCTCCTGAATATGAAAATAAAGCAAAAGCACCTATGGAGTAGAAACAAGGATACACTAATCAATTCACATCCACAAACGATAGCAACAAAATGAGTAGTATAGCCATAACAATTCCAACCCCTATGTATGTTCCAAACCCTCCAAAGGATTATCATTATTCTCCTCTAATGTTCAACGAGCAACTAGCTTATATATATTATGATAGTCAGATATATAGAGATGTTGGTATTGATCTTGGTTATGATATTGGTAATAATGTTGATTATAATATCGGTCATGATGATGGAAATAACGATGGTTATGAGAATGATGATCGTGACTCTCAGGTTCGTTGCTCCTTTAATACTATAAAGTTAAGACCTATTTCACTTAAAAATGATAATGATGTAATCTTTTGATTGAGCTTACAGAAGAAAAGTGCTACATCTGTATGTGTAACAGTGGATGTTTGAGCTCCTGAATATGAAAATAAAGCAGAAGCACCCATGGAGTAAAAACAAGGATACGTTAATCAAATCACGTCCGTAAATAATAGTAACCAAGTGAGTAGTATAACCTCAACAATTTTAACCCATATGTATGTTTCAAACCCTCTAGAAGATTATCATTATTCTCTTCCAATGTTCAACGAACAACCATATATATTATAATAGTCAAATACATAAAAATGTTAGCTTTGATCTTAGTTATGATATTAGTAATAACATTGATTATAATGTTGGTAATGATGATAGAAATGACGATAGTTATAAGAATGATGATTATGGCTATGATGTTGATAATGATGATGCAAATGATGATGATGACTATGGAATGGAAGTCAATGAAAATAGTAATGGAAATGATAATGATGATTATGTTTATAAAACTTCTGTTCATGTGCTGCATGATGAGTATGTCTCATATGCAAAAGAAGATAGGGTTAAGATAGAAAACCTATTTAAATTTATGCTTGGAATACCATCGTTTGATTTGAACATATTAGAAAATGTATCTTGTTCTGAAATTGAAGATGTGTTTGTAAAAAAGTTGTATAACAACAAAAATGAAATTTATGAGTCTTTAAGCATAGTTTCACTTAAGGAAAATTGGAGCTTCAGAGTTTATAAGTCCACCAAAGATCATTTTGAGTTGAAATGTGATGATGACAGATGCAAATGAAGATTACATGCAGTGTTAATAGAAGGGCGATAGTTCTTTACTATGAGGTGAACAGATGCAGAGCACACTTGTGTTTTGGGCCAATTACGGGATGGTTAATGACAAGCTAAGAGTCGTATTATTAGAAAAGTAATTAAAGGTAAGTTTGCATTAGTTAGTAGAAATTATAGACCGAAAGAAATTTAAGCAAAAATATGTGAAGAATTTGGTATTCAGATAACGTATACCATAGCTTGGTGAGCTAAGGAGCATGCATCAAAATTGATAAGAGGTACTTCAAAGGATTCTTTCAGATTGTTGAAAAGTACTAGTATAATTTATACCTAACTTTTGTATTTTTCTCTAAATTATAAATATTTGGTTATTTAATTGTGGTTTCTAATCATAAATAAATGTACGACGGAAAATGTGACATATAGAAATAAATATGAGGCAAATCGGATGTCAAACAAAGAAGTTATGCTCAAAATATGAAAGGGACACTAGAGTTGGGCGCCGCAGCACCCAGCGATTGAGCGCCGCGGTGCCCACAACCCAGCGTCGCGGCGCTCGTTGCGGTGAACAGTGGCGTAGGAATAGTATTTTTGCTACAGTAACTAGTGAATAGACTTTTGAAGACAAAAACCTATAAATAGAAAGCCAAAAACCCTAAGAGGAAAGAATGAGAGAAAAAAGAAGAAAAGAGGCAAAAATTTAGAGAGAATTCACAACACAAGATCAAATATCAAAGCTAAAGATTGAAGAACCAAGATCAAGATTCAACCTTCAAGTCAAGATTGAGGGAGAAGCACATCAAAGAGTCACTTTGATTAGTTTTTATACTCTTTCTTTATCATTATGTTCTTGTTCTTGTTGATCTTTATGAATCTGTTTGATACTTTTGGTTTTGCGATGAGTTAATTTATTCATCTAGGGTTAGACTATGTGAACCTAGTAATAGATTTGGATTGTGTTAAATTTTAGTTTATGAACTTGATAAATTCAATTGATTCATTATATCTTGTGTTTAATGCTTTCATTATACCTGATCAATATTTTGAATTATTGAAGAATTATGATGAACTCGACGGAGGGATTTATGTGTTTAGCCTAAGGTAGTTTGATGCATGATTATAGGGTAACAATTATGAGTTCCATCTAGGATAGACATATACCTAGGTGGGATGTATGGTATAATTTAGACTTGATCTTAATGAATTACATTCTGATTTGATTACCATAGAAATATAGGTGATTGTTAGAATGCGTAATATAGTCATTGACCATCGACAGAGGCTTGTGATGAGATTAGTGTCTAAGCCAATCAATTAGTATTGAGAGATTAACTAAGTGGTTAATGAGTCCAATGAAATACTAGGGGACGAGTCAAAACCCTAGATTATCTTTATTTGTGAATTATACTCTTTGCTTTTATTTAGTTAATTGATAGAATTAGATTAGTTAAATAAATTTCAGATTGTGATTTTCTGAATAAAAGTTAAGCAGGTATAATTTTAGTACTTAATTTATAGAATTAGATCGCATAGTTCCTGTGGGATCGATATCTTGACTTAAAATCCTATATTACTTGATACGATAGCGTGCACTTGCGCTTAACTACTATAGCACAATAATCAATTGCTTCCTGCATATAGCTATATGTTGCAACAACAAAACCTAGGTACAGTTACTCATATAAAACTGATGCTGATAATCACTTTAAGTATTTCTTTATGGCATTAGGACCCTAGATCAAAGGTTTCTATCCATTCGACTAATGATTGCAATGGGTGAAACATTTTTGAAAGGTTCCTATCTTGGTACAATGCTTGTGGTAGTATATAAAAATGGAAACAATAAGAGATTTTCATTGGCATAGGGGATTGCTGACTCAGAAAATACTGCTTCTTGAGCGTGGTTTATGGTCAAACTACAGTAAGTAATTGATGACCATCAGGATCTAATTTTTGTATTTGATCGACACGCTAGTATTGAGAGGGCTATATAAGGTATGTTTCTTAATACGTATCATAGGTTTTACATCTTTCACTTGAAGGAAAATTTGGTGATAAAATACAAGTTACCAACAAATAAGTCTATAACAGGGAGATACTTGCTTGCTTATTTTTTTACTGCCAAGGCATATCTTTTTTCTAATTTTCACTACTAAATGAATAAGATGTGAGAAATGAGACCTAATGTAACTAAGTAGTTGAAGGAGGATGTTGATATGGGAAGATGGGCTTGATCAGCTGGTAATTTCAGAAGGTACAACATAATGACTCGCAGAGAGCATTAATGCAGTTGCAAAAGAAACAAGAAAGCTTCATATGACCAATTTGATGGAGTAGATATAAGAGCTAATGTAATTATGATTTTACCATAGACGGGAGGCAGCACAACATATGGCAATCATGTTGATGACTTAGGCAAATCACAATGTTATGAAACATAATGATAAAGTAAATTATATGATAGTTTACCTAGTAGATATTTCATAATTTATAGTAAAGGATAGCGGTAGTAATGGAATAGTAGATATTCTCGCGAAGATATATAGCTGTCGAAAGTTTGACTTTTGGCAACTAGCTTGTCCCCTGCACTTGCTGTATGCAGACATATAAGTTTAGCACACAAGAGTCTTTATTTAACTTATTACATGATCGAGTCTTTATTCTATGCCTATACCGAGTCAGTACTTTCGGTTGGCTATTCGTCAGATTCGATAGTCCTATAGAATTTGAGAAATATTGACATTCAACCTCCGATAACACATCATTCAACATGCGTAGGACGAATCAAATTCCATCTTAAAGAAATAAACCATCAAAGAATATTTGTACTCATTGTAGATAACATGGACATAAAAAATAGACATGCCAAAACCCTATTGCTTTACATAATAGCTGATATATGTTTATTTATAAAACTAAAATTTATATTTAATCTTCAATTTCACTATGACATTTGCCTAATGAAATTTTTTTTAACCGAGTATGAGATAGAAGGAACGACTTGGACCTTGAGGTGCAATTTTATAGAAAGATTTTACGGGATGGAAGATTCTCATAGACCATTTTCATTATGCTATTTTTTGTATTCAATGCCATAATTTCATTAACTTTTTCTAATGCACTTAAAAAATTATTAGTTATAGATGTATTTTTCATTTCATGTTTATAGTTTTAAGTTGTGAATAAGTTATAGAAAGTTTGAAAGTATAGTAGCATGTGTTGGCTTTTCATAGATGTGTTAATATTTGTAAGCTGCGGGTTTGGGATGTATGAAAAACATGGGAGACTTTGTCGAAATTTTTGTAGAATTTTATATATGTCCTTTGTGTTTTTAATGAAATTTCGGCAAAATTTTTTCTTTTTTTCGAACGTTCCCAAACCTGTATCTTTTTAAAAAAAAAACCTTCTATACAATTATATATCATCTCTAAACACATCTACCGAATACAATGACTTCTAAACAATTATCTAATACAAATGCACATATATAAAATATATAACACATCTATACATCCTGTCTAGCAATGGTCCACAAATGTACGCCTATCATTTTTTTAAATAAACACCAGTCTCGAGAAAGAAATTAAATAGTCGACCTAATATAAAGTACTCAATGAACATACAAGTAAATGTGTTGTAATCCCTACTCTTGACCCTTCGTTAAGGTACATTATCCTTCAAATGAAGAACTTAGAAAGCCAACGTATTTGTATTGACTTCTCCCTTAATTGATAAAATCTAAATATCCGAAGATAATGTAGCATGGCAATACTCAGAGGTGCCATAAAAGTTTTAATAGCTATGTTGGAGTTTTCTTTCATGCTAGAATTATACAGTGTAATCCTCTTCTAAATGAAATCGATCTCTGCTGTAAACTAATGTTCTTTATTGAAATTCAATGGAATATTTACTTGCATAAACTATTGTTGTTTTATTATGAACTTATTGTATTCTAAACACTATAATATTACTTAAACTTCCACTACTTTATTGACTACAGCCCACAGTTTAGCACCAACTAAAGTTTCCTTTGTTCCCTGTGCATATGGCAACACCTCTGCGATCCATTGAACATCAGCATTTGAACTACTTCCTATTTCCACAATTATCTAATGTACTTCTAAAAATAAATAAATATATGACATTAAACTCGTCAAAGTTAACTAATAGTATTATAATGAAATGTGCCCAACAACCTAGCAAAACTTTTCACATAAAAATATGCATCTGCAACTGTATAATTCTATGAGTATATTTATTGAAATCTATCTTATTGGATACAAGGCACCTATCATTTTTTTAAATAAACACCACATAAGATACAAGGCATCTTCATTAATATGCTACAAAACTCCACATAATGTATATAAGTTTTGTTACTCTTTAAAAACTCACATAAGAATATATATATATATATAATTAAATGTCCTTACTAAATCATCAAGCCAATGATATAAGATTTGATAAACTAATTCCCGTTAGCATCGAGCAATGTAAAGGAACACGTTGCTCTAGCCCATTATTATTTATCCAATTTTAATGTTCCTTAAGTTTTACTTCATTTATGGGAAGCAATAACTCGTGCATGTCAACTGTAGCTTCTACTTCCAATTCGACAATTTTTCTTTTGACCTTCTTTCGGAAAGGATCGGTATAAGGATTGTGTTTAGCTTACGCAGCCTTATACTGTCGCTTATACCTGTTCATCCTTCTATAACAGCAGCAAGTATAATTTAAACACTTGTGGGGCTCTCAATTACATGTTGCATATCCGGTTGAAACTAATGCTAAGACTCAGTTGTAGGACGCTGAATCTGATATTGACTGGCCATGCATACTCTCCCCTAAAAAAAATACCGATCATTGTATTGACCTGTTAACTTTGTACTAAAAGAAATTTATATACAAAACATACCATTGTCTAATCTGCATCCTTAAAGATCCTGGATGACATGAAATACGATATCATAAGACTCATTTGATGCAAGATCTCTTCTTTGTCCTTGTACTTCTTGGTTATTGTCTCTACTTTAAGCTTTAAGCTAATCGTATCAATCTTGGTGGTTAGCTCTGTGCAAATTGTATCAATCCTTGTAGTTAGCTTTGTTTTTATAAATTTCAAATTATCCTGCAAATCATCAATCTTCTTCTCTAAAACATGATACTATGATGACGTGCCTAACTCAAATTACACATAAGAAATAATAATAATAATAATAATAATAATAATGATCAATCTTCACAATGTAATACCCATTAACATCATATAGTGAATCCAAGAAAAATGATTAAATTATTATATTGTTGATCCATACATTGACAGGGCTTTGAATTGGTACCCACATTAAACATCCATATCAACCATAGGATCGGTGAATTTGATGTTTGAAATAGCAACATGCTCAAGTTTGAGAGTCCTTCCCCATTCTTCCTATGGAATATGTAATTTTACCACCATGCGACAGTCCGCATTCTTCTCATGTTTGTAAGGCACTAACTTCTTATATACTTCCAAAACCCACACAAAATTTTAGATTTATTAACCATTAACAAAAAAAAAGAATTTCCAACAAAATTTTTATATATTTTTTGTTATATGTAAAAAAATTCAAAATCTTTATCTCTGTTGACGATGTTTTCAACGTCTTCGTATAGTAGAAGGCCCTTACTTAACCAATTTAGAAGGCGAAAAAAACTGTCACCTTTTTTGCTTGTAAACACCGAGCCACATCTTAAGATCACCTCGAAAATCCAAACTGAAGATAATACTCAAATAATAACATTATTTTCTTATCTTCTTTAATGTACTATAAAAATAACAATTTTTTTTATGCATTTCAATATAATAAGAAATCGATAATATATCAAAAACATTACTCACCAAGAATACTTGATCAAATGCATAGAGGTTATATGCTTCCTTCTCCTAACCGCGTCATTTTCTAACCTTTACTAATTTTTTAACTGGCATTGTGCTTAAGCTATTGTAGAGCACACTCCATGTAATCGTGCCTAATTGGTTTGTATTAAACTCATCTAAATCATCCATAAGACGAAGTATAAAATACTGGATGGCTCTACATCTATCATGTGGCATCAACAATTTATTAAATAAATAAAATAAACACATTTTCACAACATCTATGTCATCATTAAACTTAACTATTTTGAACCACGGATCTAAATTCTTATAGGCTAACTCATTTCCATCTTTAAAGTATTTATCCTATAGTCATATTATCCAATTTTGATTCAACTCACTTACTGAGGGATAATCCTCCATCTCAAACCTATAATCAAATAAAAATCTAGATGAAAGAATCTAATTCGTCTCTTGCCTATATAGAACTACAATTTTTTATGTAAATTTTTGTTATGCACTTGTTTTAATAAAATCTCATGTACTAATATACTTGAGAATAAAATATTGTGTGCATCTAAAACATGGTCAAAATATGTGGTCCTAAATAATTATATTGCCTTTCCATTAATTTGCCTTTTATTCTATTGATAACCCATATCTTGGAGTAAGTAGTGGCCGTCGCTTGATAGAATTCATTTCTATAATTATATTATCCTTTGAGACATTTTTCTTCCTAAATAAATTAAAAGAAAACTACAAGTATATAACCAATTACATAAGATTCAAATTATGCAAATTTTAATTATAATTAAAAAATTCAAATAATGACTAAAATTAAAAAATAATAAAATATCAATTAAAATCAAATTTAATACACAAAATCAAAACTAATAAAATAATAAATATTAATGACAAAAAATTAAACTATTGATTAAGTTAAATAATTTAAGTACAATTCTAATATTTACATTAAATAAATTAAATAAACTAACTAAAAGAATTTTAAAAAGTTGCCACATGGCATGGTGTGGCGTCACGTGGCAACGCTCGCGTGTTGCACTTTGGCGCAAAGTGCATGGCTATGTGGCTTCACGTGCCATACGTGTGTACACAGTGTCCAGCACGTGACGCACGTGCCGGCTTGTGCATCACGAATTGGATGCCATTGCCAATCAAAATCAGCCATTTTTTTATCATTTTCGACCACTTACATCTATTTTCAACAACCTTTTCATCTTATTAACACTAAATCTAAAAATTTGAACAACTATAATACAAAAAAAATCACAAAATCACAACAAAAAAAAATTTATAATAAAAACTCTCTAATTTTCGACCATTTTCAGTTTTTTTAATTCTACAATAGGTTGTTTTTACTTCAAATCTTCAAAATGTAATAAGTTTTAAACCGATCTACAAATTTTGGACCTAATTCCATAGTGGCTGACAGAGATTTTGTGAGAGTGAGAAGCAAAAATCGATTTTTGCAAATAGAGGTAAAATGGGCCATTTTTTTTTTAATGTCTTTGGTTAATATAGTTTAAACATTTTGACTTTGGTTAAATTAGTATATTCATAAAAAAAAATATTAAGGTCAAATCGGAAAATTATTTTTAGAACTATAATATTTAATGTAATTGAAATCAAAATTAGATTAAATTATAATATTTAATATACTTGAAATTGAAATTATAACATTTAACATAATTGAAATTGAAATTATAATTATAATTATAATTGTAACTTTAAACGTAATTGAAATCAAAATTGGAATTGGAATTGAAATTGTGGTATTTAACGTAATTGAAATTAGAATTAAATTTGATATAATATGTAATGTAATTGAAATTGAAATCGAAATTGAAATTGGAATTATAATATTTAAAATAATTGAAATTGAAATTGGATTTAGAATTGCAATATTTGACATAATTGAAATCGAAATGGATTTGGATTTAGAATTGTAATATTTAACATAATTGAAATTGAAATTGGATTTGCAATTATAACATTTAATGTAATTGAAATCAAAATTGGATTTAGAATTATAACATTTAACTTAATTGAAATCAAAATTAGAATTAAAATTATAACATTTAACGTAATTAAATTGAATTTGAAATTATAATTGATATGATTTTAATTGCTATATTTTATGAATTTTCATTTAATTTGAGACTATGATTTTATTTTTTTATTATATTAATTTAAAACCTAATTAAAATCTGTGGATAGGTTGTGGGTTTAATAATAAGTATATATTCGCTGGACCAGGTTTGATACGGGTTTAAGAAGGATTTGGTATTTTATTTTTTAAGCGTATATGGATGCAGATTCAGGGGTATTCATCCTAAACCCACTTCGCTGCCATCCCTAAAAAGAATATAAAATTTCTATAGGAGATAATCATTTGGTTTGAGTTTAAAAAAGATTAAACTTGCACACTAATAAAAGGTTTGGAGAGATAAGGTTGGCTCAGTATGTGAATTCAAATTCGAACTGGAAGCAATTAGTAGCTCTGATACTACGAAGAAAAACAAGAATACAAAAGATTATGTTTGTATATTTTCCTTACACACACGTTACAGTTTGAAGTATTTGTATCATTATACAAATTGAGACACATGTATAAAAGAAAAGGTATTCTAGGAATAAAGATATTCCTAAAGTATATTGTTGTGAAAACTACCCGTTGCTCGATTTCAGGCAAATTTGTCTTGTAACCATTTTGTATCGTGTTGGATTTGATTTTGTTTATCTGCTAAATTTGTTTCCTTTAGATGTGAGTCTGTTGGACTGATGTGTGATGCGATATTTTTATATCTTAAAATTAAGTACAAGTATACACTATCTTATGCAAGTCATAAAGGGACTAAATAAGTCCGATGTCGAACCTACATGGATAATTTTTTCTTTTTAACCAATTACTAATATTATATCTTCCTAATAATTATTCAGAAAAATAAAAATCTAAGAATGAATGTAGAAAATATAAAAATAAAAACACAATGCAAAGAGATTTAGATAATAGTAATATAGAGAAAACCTAGAGTTAATACTATCCCTTAATATGCTTTCTAATGATTAATATTCTAATATTTAACTCCTTTAGTCTTTGTTATTGATTAAGACACTAATGTATTCACAAGCCTCTTCCAAAGTCATGCAAGTATACTTTAATTTACCAAATACCTATATTCCTATAGTACTTGTAATAAATTAAGATTTATTAAAATTAGGTCTTATTGATCATACATGCCAATTAGGTATATTTTTATCATAAATTTAAACTTGCATATGCAATATTGAATGTTACTCTATAATCATACATCAAATTACCTATGTTTAAATATTATGATTCCTCTTCTGCGTTTATCAACAATATTACCAACTCATTCACCATATATTGGTCAGATATATTAAAGCATTAAGATCAAGTAATTTGAATATCAAAGAACTAAGTTTATTACATATTCAAAAGATATGTCAATTAAGCACACATATTGAGTTCAAAGTATTAACCCTAGAAAATAAATTTAGTTCATAGCTATAAGAGAACAGCAGTAAAAATAATAATAAATCATGATACAATCAATAGCAAACCGATATAGACGTCGAATTTGTCTTGATTGCGCTGCCTAAGATACTCTTGATGCTGAAGAACGCCTTGAATCTCTCTCTAAAGTTGCTTCAATTAAACTCTTATTGCTTCCCAAGACTCATGCTCTGTATTCTTGGTGTTCTTGAATGTGTCTTAGGTTCTCTAGGTTCATTCTTAAAGGCTGGAAACCAGTGGCTTTTTATAAGGATTGATATGAGCTTGAAAATCTCAATTCTCGTCTGACTAGGACTCGCACTACCACTGGGGCGCTATGCAGTTGTCGCTGGGGTGACACGTGAAAAAGGCTTCACCATTGAAGCGATGGGATGTTGGCGCTGGGGCGTTGGCCTGTCACTGGCTCGGTGACTATTTGGCGCTGGAGTGCTAGATGCGACTTAAATAGGTCATATTTCTATTTCGATCACTGTTTCAGAGCTGGGGCACTAGACATATACTTTGAAAAGTTTACATTTTTGTCCCTGATTCTTTAAATTTAGTTCAAGTCCCTATAAATAACAATAAAGCACATAAATAGCCACCTATTGTCATAAAATAATAAAATATCAAAATAAAAATATGATAAAATATATGACAAATTTGCCCTTATTAATGTGATTTTGTTTATCTACTATATTGGCTTCCTTTAAACGTGCATCTGCTGGATTGGTGTGATTTATTTATCTCCTGGATTTGTGTCTATTGAATGTGCATTGTTATCATACATTTATATAAAGGATCAAAACTTCGACTTAGAGATGCAATTTTATGAGTTGGTAAGAATATATACTTATAAGATGAAATATGTACTTAGATGATGTTCATCAAAGCTGCTTTCAAAACTTGATTAATTAAATTTGTGGCTACAGTTTATTCGATAAATTATTTTTAAATAATAATATTTATTTTTAAAGTGAATTACAAATACATATATATATATATATCAGAAGGTGATTATTAGATCATACAATGATTGAGGCAAATAAGTAATTAAAGAGGTAAGATAATATTTTTTAGCTACATTTAATTATGAACATTATATAAAAGATTAATTGAGTGGTTATTATTAGTCAATTACCAGTGTTAATTTAATTAAAAGAGTTTTAATTAAAATTAATTTTATTTATTGCTTAGGCTAATTAAAGTAGAGTCGATTAATTTAGAAAACCTAGTTGTTTATATGATGACTAGAATTCGGCTCTCTAAGTTGGACCTAAAAAGTTGTCTTTGGTCTTTTTTTAAGGTAAGAGGGATGTGCAAGCATAAAGAGTTTTTTCATTGTTTACCTCCCCAGGGTCGAACTTGAGTGGTAATATGGCACAAAAGCCTAATTTTATATGGCATAAAGGTCGAACTTGGGTCTTTTACTAACTCAACACCTCTCAAAACCCTAACACTAAGGCGATGCTTATATAAAGTAAAGTATTGAGAGGTGGTAGCCACATTGTTATACACTTATAACACACTTTTTGTTAGGGTCGGTGCCTACATTCTATCCCTGAATGTATATATACTTATGTATTTATACAAGTGTACATTCCCATTAAATCGTTAATACTAATTTATATAATACTATGCAATGTAACGTTACAGACATTATAGATCTGAAGGAGTTCAAATCAGATCTAAAGGAGTTTAGATAAGGGCTCATAGTTAGCCACGCTGAGAAATATAAATGTTAAATATTAGCACAGTTAAATGTTAACTGGTTATAATACTAAGCAGATCCAAGAGTTGGAGCCTTTGTCTGTAATGAGACATAGACCGAGGAATATACCAGTAACTACATAGTTGCAAGAGTTGCAATCAGGTGCCAGGAAATGCCAGTTGTGCAAGTATGTTCTTGAATAATTGTCCCTGATCTATTTCTGTCGATACGGGTCTGTCAGTGGATACCTTTATATATAGATCAGCATATGTCGTACCTATAGGGTATAGATGGTCGTTCCTAACCGACCGTGAGCTTGGAGCTCGTATTGACATATGGGTATCCAGTTAGGACTGAATATGGGACTGACTCACGAGGGTCTTCGACAGACATCTTATATAAGCCGTCAACGAAGGGTCATCTCGAGTTGAGTAGTATACGTGGTCCTTTGACCTGAGTACCACGGTGGACTTGTAAGTGATCAACCATACTCTGGTTCCACACATGTCACGGATCTTTTATGGTGTGATCATTGAGTGTCGTTGGGTATGTCCGCTGCTTATGGAGTCCGGTGTATACAGATATGGGATCCGTCAGCTCGTATAGGGAGTTCGATATCTAAATGCTTTGAGATTGTATCTCGAAAAGTCTTGTGGCCACAAGCATTAATCCCGGGAAAGAGTTCCGCTAGAGTGAAACAATATGCAAAAGAGTTTGCACATATTGTTCAATGAAATACAAGTCTGGAGATAAGATATAGATGAGCACTATAAGATTTGACGGTGATAATCTATATCTCCGCACATCTAGGATATCATGACAGAAAGACTATACGTATGCGTTCTAACCTCAGCTTGCATAGTTCAACACGTTGATTTGTAATATCCGTTATGTGTGCGTAGGATATTGCTCACGGACTCATGGAATAGTTTCATTTGACGAATCGGGCGTAAGACCTAAGGAGTCCCACAATATGGAGTGTACTCGTTGTGCATTGGAGCATTATGCCGAATTAAAGTGTTTATCTAGCAATATTTAGCAATATCACGGGAATGCGTGCATATTTGTATTTAAGTGTTAAATACAATAATTAATCACTAATTGTATAATGACACGTGACGTATTGTGAACCCTCAGTTGAGTTTATCAAAGTGCGTGTTTGGTTGTACTCACTAGGGATAGACTTGGTAACTATTCATGAGCGACAAAATGATTATTTCACACCTTGATTATTTAATTATTAAATAATCAAAATATCTCTCTTATTATATTATATAATATATTTTTATATTATATTATTTTATTATATGATATTATATATATAATAATATTTTATTTGGGTGCCAAATAGTTGGCACCCATTAGGTATATTTTATTATTATTATATATATTTTATATTATATAATATATTATATTAATATTATATTATTAGTTTATTATATATATATATATATAGAAAGAGAGAGAGAGAGAGAGAGATGAGAAAGGTGGTGTGTGTGTTGGTGTTGTGCCGCAAGAAGCAAATGGAAATGGAGAAGAAAAAAAGAGAAGAGAAATGGAGAAGAAAGAAAGAAAGGAAGAAGAAGAAAAAAAAAATGAAATTGTTTCATTTTCTTTATTCTTCTAATTGAAGTAATGGTGGATTGCTTTAAAATTTTAATTTCTTATTCTTTTGGAGAAAATGATAAAAATACACCGGTCATTTTGGGATTTAAGAGTTAAACCTAGTGCTGCGTATAAGGCTGCTGTTCTAGCTCACCAAGCTCACCGTGTTGGTAACTAGAACTGTCTGCGAGTTAGTCTCCATGCGGACTCTGAAAAAAATACGTGTATAACGTTACACGTTGAGGTGAGTTATCTATACTACTAATATATTAATGTGATTAATATATTTTATTTATTGTATTTATTGTAATTTACATGCTTTCGCCGCGTAGAATATGTATAAGATACGTATTTTAGATAATAGACACAATTGCATATGCATACACCCATATATATTAGATCCCGACACTTTTTTCATAAAAGAGAGAGAAAATAAGGTTACTACAAATTCTCTACTTAATTTTTTTATTGAAAGATTAAGTGCCCATATACTTAAGGGCTTTATGGTTAAAGATAGTATAGAAGACTAGAACTAGTAAGTTTAAATCCAACACTCTCCAAATAAAAGGATTTTTGGTAACTCTATAAAAATTTTATATGCAAATATATTCGAGACTTTTTTTCCACCATTAAAAACTTATTGTTGTAATCTGATCTTCTTTTACAGGATTGATCTCCGAAAGCAAAATGCTCCATTCTTCTATTTTAAACAAGATGAGTGTCTTGGGAACACTAGTGGGGTCAATGGAACCAAAAGATAGAGACTCGACGACAGCCTCCATGATTGTGGTTATTACTTAACGAAGAACAATATATTAATGAATTAGTTTGGAACAAAATTCTACATTATATAACCCTGAATTCAGATATTTCGGATAAAAGCAAATGCGCTTTTGGTCCATATAAAGATTCTCGCTTTACACATCAAAAGCAGAAAATGGAAGAGTGAAAGCAAGGAGATGTGATAGTAGTAGTACTTGGTCAATAAAATACAAGTTCCAATTGAACTAGATTTACAAATGCAACTATATATAGCATTAGTCATTGAACTCTTATTAATTAACCAAATGATATCTTGAATTTGATCGAGTGCATGGAATGAGAAGACATTTGATCTTAAATAAAATGCATATGATAATGGATACTGATCTCCAAAGAGTGATCAATGTAATTGAATGATACCATTTGAGAAGAGAATGTGCAACTTAATGAATGTTTTAACACTAATAATTAGACTGATTGCAACTGGGTGCAATTAACTTTAAAACGGTAGATAAGACTTAAGAAGTAATCTGATCGAGCATCGCAACTAATACTCACTTGTGATTGTGCGGTGTACGAGTTGTCAACCAGGAAGAATATCTTATCTCCATGATTTTTCAATATCATCAAACTTTTGGCTGTCTAGTAGATGTCCGAGTAAAGAAAACCATGCCAACTTGCAAAAGCACAGGACTAGGCTACTATAGTTTCATCCTCTCGAACCGCAGCTGCCTCTAGCTATCATACTCTTCTCAGTCTTAGTGTGAGTAAGATTAAAACTTCGAACCTCTTGTATCTCCAAAATGTTTAATCAATTGAACCAACTGCTACCCAGGCCAAAGTATATAGTTCCAGCTTGTAATTGATCTTTGTTGGATGTTGCATCTCCGTGTCTAAAGTAGATTATTTTCATTTAATTGAACCCACTTATATCTGCTAATAATTCCCACCATCTTCCAAGTGGTATATATATATATATAGCACATAAAGTTATGAAGATATATATGATCAAATGACACAAAGAATTTTACTATCTTCGGTGCTTATCCTTGCAATGCCTGTATGTATAATCTTTCCAAAAAGCATAGAACGATTTTATATGCCTATAAATCGTAAAAGGCATGTAGTAATGCGTGTACGATTGATCATCATCTATGTGCTTGTATCTTTTTTACTAAATTTTGCAATGAAGTAAAAGTTGTAACATGAAAAGTTGTTCTATTATTCTAGGAAAATTCTTCAGAATGCGAGAGTCGAAGGTGTGAAAAAGACACTGTTCTTATCCTCCAACACATAGACCTTCTGATCAATCTTCATTTTATAGTACAACAATTTGAGAGTGTTCAATTTCACATGGCAAGCTACAAAGAAATTAAACAGAAGCATTCAAGCGTGCTAGGTCGGAATATGCTTTCTTGCATAATATAGATACCAAGCTTGACTAGCAAATAGTTATCTGCAAAATAAAGTTGAGTTAATGATCATATTCCATTTAAAACTTGATCTTCTTTGAAGATGCATATTGTAAGTTTACATAATTATCCTCAAAGACCAAACAATTAAGAGTAATTATATAAATCAGTATATATATGAACTATTAGAACCTTGATTCTGTGTCTGTCATTTCTTCATCCAGGTCAAGCAATATCTGGTGGTCCTCACAGTGCTTATAATCAGTCCATTCAGATATTAAGGTGTAAATTTATGGAGCCCTTATTTCTATTTATTCTAAAGGATTGATGATGCAGTGCAGTGGGCCTAAAAGCTTGACTCAATGGACCAGGTTTCCAGTTGTTTCTCTAAAATGGAGCACATTTTAGGAAGATGTGGCTCCTTTTGAACTGACGAGATGAACTATTGAGAACTTGTAAACCCATGTATGCTGGCTCTTGGTTTCTTAGAGGAAAATTTACTGATCTTCTTTGAAGTTATAATTATTGATAATATGTATAGGTATCTGTTCATGTTGTTGGGGATGATCATCATCTTTATAGAAAATGTTTATGATAAATTCTAAATGAGGTTTCTGAAAATTTACGTGGAGGTTTTAAACAAATTTCAAAATTTTATTAGAGGTTTCTACTGAATTTTAATTTTTTAAACATAAACCATTTTATACTACATAACTTTGTAGAAGAAGAAGAAGGCCCTGGACACTCATTCAAGTTCTTAATTAATTAATTAACATTAGCAAGTAGTTATTATGCTTCTAAAGTCTTACCTAGAGAGATCCATGGTTAAAAAAAAAAACTATTACATATTCTGTCAGGTTTTACAGTGTGCAGCCTAACTGTTAATGGCCCTGGTTCTTCTAGATATTATTCTCTTAACAAGGCCTTCTTCCATAAAATATTTAAGATTGTTCCAGTTCTATGGCCACAGAAACATAGTTTATACAGAATTAATTAAAAATAACTTATTGGTTCCGGTAGCATATCTCTTTCTCAGAAAGCTACTTGCTTGACACATAAGCAGAGAATAAATCTAAACCATATAATCCATCTCCTAATAAGATATAAATCCTAGACTTAAAAAAAAATTTAAAAAAAGGAGAGATTATGCTTCCCAATATCTAGCACAGGGACCTCAAAACTATCAAGATTCATGCCTATCTATTACTACATTATAAAAGGTTTACCCCAAACTGCTATAAATAGAGCCTCTCTTGTACACAAATACTCACCATTGATACTCACATCCAAAGTTTACTTACTTCATCAGGTTAAAAAATGGACCAGTGGAATCGCAAGCGCAGAGGGTTCATCAAGGGGAAGTTGATGCCACTCTATCGAGTAGCCAAGCCTTCCTCGAATGTGCAGTATGGTAGCAAAGTTAAGCCAAGCCAGTCTTCACCAGCAGCTGCTTCAGTTAGTTTCGTAGTTCATCACCAGGACTATGTAATTGCTCAGCCGAAGCAAAAGGTTTCGTTTGTCTTACCAGCAGGTCAAGATAATAGTATTAACGATAACAATCGTGATCATGAAAAGTTAAACCAACTTGAAAAGTTGTTTGGTGTAGCTGGTGGTGACGAAAGTGTTGATATCAAGGCTGCAAGCTACATCTCTTCTGTTCAAGAGCGTTTCAAGCTTGAACGTAATTACTCAGAAAGAATGAAGTATCAAGAGAGTACATAATTAGAAACTGCATGCTAGCTTTATATTAACAACCACTGTCATCTAGTATTAGGGATTGCCTGCTCTTATTTTATTAATAAATTCTCTCATTATCTGGAAAGATAGCTAGGTTTACCTGTGAAGAGAAGTAAGGCTTCTTATGTTTTTGTTTATATAATTTTTTTTATATGTATCTCTAAGCTTAGCCCTGCCTCAGCTTGAAGCTTTGAGTTATTGTGCATGCACATGAACTTGCTTCTGTTCATGTGAGAGTAAAACTTATCACTCTTCTTGTTCATTTTATTTGATCTTAACCTATTTTAACACAATAAATAGTTACAAATCAATCTTATCACAAAATTGATTAACAATAAGTGATCTTCATGTTTTGAGTCAAAATATCCACTTGGGTTCTAAAACAATTTGTGCATGTAACAATATTCTTCTTGTTTATTATCAAGAGAGTTGCAGTCTTAGCTTCCAGTTGAAGAGAATAATTAATGTTTATTAGTGCATGTAAAATATAAGTTTAATTAGCTACAAGCAACTTTTTTAATTGTTTTATCAATTCTTTGATTAGATTTTAACCTACGTTTTCTGGAATTATCCCAACAGCTAGGTGATGAACTACAATTCACTTGAGGAAAGAGGTTCAATCTTCCTGTGTGTATCTGAACCGAAATTTCCCGACTGCAATACAACAGACCTAAACATCTAAGCCGAGTCTCGGAAGACTGTCTGCAAAATATCAGCAATCGTACAAAGGAAAAGGATGTTTTTTGTTTTAATTTTTTGGTGGATGTATAACTTAAGAGTACCTTAATGTGGGATGCAGAATATATATATTTACAAACTCTCCTCCAGTAAAGCTATAGGAAGGAGGAGGTTAGTGCCCTTAATTATAAATAATTTGTTAGCCACAGCTATGTATACCCTAAGATGTAGACTCCTTATTCAGATAATAGAATTAGAATATCCCATCCTTGAACTGGAATTTCTCCCCCAAGATAATATCAAACAATAGAAACTGTACTCTGTGTTTGCTGCTGATTGTTGCACAGCCTAAGATAATGATTTGAGTGTGAAGAATCTCTTAGTGCGCGCACGTTCCCTTCCCAAGAGAAAAAGAAAAAAAAAAAAATATATATATATATATGAAGATAAAACGAATCTGGAAAAGTGTTTGATCGTTCAATTGGTGTATCCAAATTTATAATATTTTATTTTCCACGCAGTGGCTTATTTAGAAGATGTTAATCAAAGCGTAAGATATGCTTGGAATATGTTGCAATCTAAACGACGAAGTCCCCCAACGACATGGTTGAGTACATTTCATTGGAATAGGAAACCAAATGGCTGGGTGTAACGTCACAACTTCGGTTATGGATACCGGAGAATATTTTATCTCGCAATATTTCGGGCTCCACAAGGCTTACGCCCATATAAAGCCGCCCATTTAAGGTGGGCCACTTATTCATCCAAAAACAAAGCTCAGTTATTACTAGTCCACACTCCACCCCTCTATACAATGAGAGAAATGTTTTAGATCTGCCAAAGTTAGGGGGCTCTTTTCTTAATTTAGCCAATTTCCTTTGTTCTCTTCCTTTTAGCCAAAAATATTCTATACAATTACAAATACCTTTATTTTCTCAAATTCTTATTTTCTCACTCTAACCTCTCGTAAGTTTATAAAACTTCTTACTTATAAAAAAGAAAAAAAAAAGAAAAAAGAAAAGCTTAACCAAAGAATTCATTTCAAGCGAGAGAGAGTTACACATGCTCATAAATCAAATTACAACAAGCAAAATGGTAAATTTGAAGGAGAATATTTTTTCAAATATTTGTGGGTCTTGAATAAAATAACAAAAATGTTAACTTTATCATTAAAAATTAAGTTAAGTTTTTTTTTTATACAAAAAACATAGTCGTTAAGTTGATATTTTTGCATAAGAAGAGTATTTTTTAACTTGAAAAAATGCAGATTATTAGCATTGGTGGGTTGTGCGCAGGCGATAAATCATGCAAGTTTTGTTGCACACTTATCATTTGTGATATGTTTTGTTGTTGTTTGGAAGTGATAAATTGCATATGTTTTGTCGCGTGCAGCTTATTGTACATTGTTGTTTGTGCATAGGGATGATAAATTTGCACACAAATTGTAAATCTACTAAAATTCATTTGTGTTAAAAAAAGATTTGGTAATGTTAAAGCAAGTTGTTATGGATTTGGTAAACAAAATTAAAACCCACAGAAAATTTGGGATAGGTACTAATTGGATAAAAAAATTTACAAATACTTACAACGGGTATCCGCAGATATTACATTTTTATAAAATTTTATTTAAAACAAAAGGCAATACGATACGTATTATATGCTTAGCACTCTTAGCATACGTGCTAGGAGTGCACATTGCGCGCTAGTATGGGCTCCTAACGCGTGCTAAGCACTAGGTACTCTTAACATGCACTTCTAGCATGTGTGCTAAAAGTTAAGAGTACAACGTTGCGCGTTTATTATAGGCTCTTAGGATGCGTACTAAGCATTACGTGCTTAGCATGCGTTCCTAGCACGTATGCTAAGTGTTAGGCGCACAATATTATGCATTTAGTGTGAGCTCTTAGAACACGTACAAAGTGTTAAATGTGCGACATTGAGCACTTGGCGTGTGCTCTTAGCATGTGTTCTAAACGCAACGTTGTGCGCTTTTAGAATTTGCTTATAGTATGTGTGTTAAGCACTATGTACTCATTACCAAACCCATTTAAAATTTGTAGACAACTCGTTATAAGTTTGGTAACGAGTACATACCTGCTATAGCTGATTGGTATTGAAACTCCTAACCTGCAATGGATTTGGGAGGGATTTAATATTTTATTTTTAAAGTGAATGTGGATAAGAATTTAGGAGTATTTGTCTTAAACCCAGTCTACTGTCATCCCTATTTTTGCATGACAAAGTGCATAAGTTTTGTTATGCGCACACCAATATGTTCTGAGAGAACTTAATGCAAAAATGAAGAGTTTGAAAGACTAGGGCATTTTTAATAGTTTGTGGTCATTTTTTGTTAAAAGAAAGAGAAATGTGAAATTTGACTATATTAAAAAAGCCCTTTAAATTTTGCATATTTAAAAAATATTTACAATTATGGTCTGTACTTGGAGGTTTCAAGTCGATTCTCTCAATTAAACAGGAAGGAGAATTCCTAAATTAGGAATAAAAGAATCCTAAAAAATAAGACTGTAAATTTACGAGTGAGAGGGAGAATTAAATAAAAGTGTACAAAAACAAAAAAAAAGAGCTACTTGAAATGAGATTTATATAATTTGGTAAATTAATTGGGATTAAAATTTGTTTGGAGCTAAATTTGGTTAGGCCTACCAAGGCCATCCTAAACAGTCGAGAGTTTATTGAGTGAGAAAAAATTCAAGTTAGTTGGCCTATTGATGGCAAGAGTTGGGCTCGAACCTTAAGTTAGGTGATATTGGAACCTAAACTGAATAGTGGGTTTGCTAAGAACTGGTTAGGATCTAAGAAACATAAAAAACATGACATTATGAGTGGGTGTTAGTGGGGGTACTAACGACGATCCTCCAATGCTCAAGTAAGACGGTGACTCGGTAGTGTATGCTCCTTAGAGTTTTTATATGGAGAAGAACAAAGAGAGTGTTTCTTACTATAATGGGTATGCTTAGTTCAAATTTGTCTTACTCTAATTCAAAATTGGAGATAAGCATTAAGCATGGAAGAAGTTGGCCTAGAAAATTGAGGGTTATTGGATAATTATACGCGTGGTGACATTGATTGGCGAGTCTCATTTCTCATAGAGGTACTTTAGAGAAATAACACAATTGAGGGTTATTGGATAATTATACCTTACAAAGACTTGAAGTACTGAGTATCCTTAGATTAGCTATTTTTTAGAAGGATTAACCTTAAGGTTGGATGAGTTATAAGTGTGACCTCTTGAGCTCTAGTGGATTTAGTGCTAGCCTACCTCACCGATCTCAGATAAACCTCATTTTCATGTCAGGCAGGGGTAGAGGCCTATCACAATTAACATGAAAGCTCGATAGTAATCCTTCTGAGATTTTCTAACCTAGGACCTAATCCTTAAGTCTAGTTATCATGTGATGTGGCCTCTAACTAGGTATTTGATAAGCCTGATGATGACATAGAAGGAAATAGGGTTTTACTTATGTGTACTCCAATTATAGGGCCCAATAGTCATGTAGCAAGTGATTTAGTCATGATGACATACTTTGTAGTGGGTCTATATGATGATGTGGACCAATGCATAGGTTCCACCTAATGGACTTTATAGGCTGAATTATAGAGGCTAATAAGCATAGACTAACACTAAGCCTGTTGGGATGGCCTTGAATAAAATTGAACAACTTTTCAATGAAGCTGGACCTAAGAGCTTGAGTAAGATTCCAAGTGCAGCTCAAGTGTCACCTTATTTCCCCTCCATCCATGTTTCTCCCTCCTACCAACAAAATTATAACATTGTTATTAAAATATAATAATGTGTGATAACAGAAATGGTGAAACTATTTGAATCCACCATAATAATTTATCAACTCTTTTTGGTGATTCAATTACTAGATTGTTCATAAGGCAAATACTATTATAGACACAATAGTATAATTAAAAGAGAATTATATAAAAAAATATTTTATTCATTATACTCATATTTAAACTTATTTGTAAAATATATTCAATGTACCTTTATCCATTTTATCTTAACTTTTCATTTTATATTATATTCAGTATTAGTTCACTTATATATATTAACTACAAGGAAAAGGAAATCAATTTTCATGAGAAGTTTAACAACGAAAAAAATATGTTTTTCTTTTATTTAAAACAAGAATAATTTAAATTTAATAGAAACATGTGACGATTAAAGTTAAGTTAACAATTAGTAATTTATATTTTATTGTTGACTTGAAGAAATAGTTTTTATGGTCAACAAGCCTTAAATTTATTTATGAGGGAGAATCAAACTTAGGCCTCGTCTTAATGGGAACGGTTAATGTGGGCTTTGGTCTTCCTCTTCACCGCGAGTTGCGGGGAGCCTGCAAAGAAAACACGAACACAAGCTTGATGAAGGTCTTGTTAGAGTGGGTTCTGGCGAAGATACTCTGATACTTAAGTTAAAAATGGGATTTTTTCTCTTAAAAATTGATAAGATAAGAATAAATCCTTATAATGCCGAGGACAAGAGGGAGTATTTCTTTTTTTTTTTTTTTCTTTTTTTTGTTCTTTTGAAATTTTTTTCATCATCCTTTTAAATGTCTTCCTCTTTTTTTTTTATAGTGATAACTTTTCAAAGGCCTTTTTGGATTTTCCTCTGTAGTATTTCTGTCTTGCGCTGAATATTTTTTGTTTCGCTTCTGACACATATCAAATATCTTTTTGATGTGCTCTTGACATACGCTGAATATTCTCTTGCAGATTTTTTGACCCCGTTCTTATCGCACGTCAGATTTTTCTTTTGATATGTTAAACATATTCCTGGTTTATCTCAGTCGGCGATTTTGGTTTATGTGAGGCTTATTTAAACAACCCTCCCTCACTGGTTTGATATCGACGTGGAATTCCTAAGAGCGAAGCTGGTGGAAAGTGGTCAGTACCTGCTCGGCCATGGTCGTGTTCAGGTCGGCAAGGCCAGATATGTTTTCTCATTTACCGACCAAATCCTTCGAGTCTGAACCATTTCTCTGTTGGGTTTTGGCCCATTGGCAATTGCTCATAGGCCTATCTTTAGATTAGACTGGCTGTGCAAATTTTGGTGAACTTTCGAAAGGAGAGTGACTTGAATGGAACGTCTGGCTGGTCCCCCAGGTGCCGGCCTTGATCGAATTTAGGGGCCTCGAGCCCAAAGGCATAAAGAGAGGATTTTCAGGGGAGAACAGAGGTCTGCCAATTTCTAGTTTTGATTTATCAAAATTAGAAACCCTATTCTGGTTTGGTCAGCTTATATTGCTCCTCGCCTACACCCTCCCCCGCCACACTATCTTTTCTTCTGTTGTCATTCTCACCCAAGCAAATCTAATTTACTCCCCGAAAGCAATTGCATGATCTGGTCTAGATTTTGGGGATGTTAGAGCGGGCAGGCTTGTCATGGTGATATCACGGTGATCTGAAGAGTCATCGACACATGATGGCAGCTTCTCTCAAGACTTACAAATTTAATGGCAGGTCTCCTTAAATGTCGTCCTTGATTCTCGTGAAAGTCTCTTTATTGTCAGCTATTGATCTTCTTCCGATCGTGCGGTTGATATTAGCTGGGACCTAAACACCGTGTCCTTCTCTTTTCCTGAGTGGCGTTTAACTGACTGAAGTCCCCCAACTGTCCAATTTGTCTGAATCTGACGGCTTGGATTACAATCTTTTAAAGAGACACGTGTTTCTTGCTCTTGAGGATCTGAAGCGCGGCGTCTCTGGCACTTGGCGCCTTTTTATTTTTTTCATTGATCTTACCCGTTCATTTTAATTTTGAATGGTCTAGATCACTTCACTACTACCTATAAGTAGTCATCATCTTCTTTATTTTGTACATTTTATCACGCATATCACTTTCTACTGTTGTCTTATTGTGTCATCATTGCTTCTCTTTTGTCGAAGGCGCATTCTTGACTTGGTGATTTCGTCTCCATCGTACTCGATTCTTTAGCTTTCTTCAGTCCTTCTGGGTATGTCCTTTTATTTTATTTTTTGCCTTATTTTCTTTTACCTTATTTGTTCCCGCGGTTGTATCATTTCTTCCGGGTACCTAGAGTTTTAGGCCTTACTTCTGGCTTTTCGTCTGCATTTTTCCTATTTTGGTTTTTCTTGTGCTTTCTAGTTATGACGGTTGTCACTTATGTTTACCATTTTCAAGTGTGGTTAGTTTATTGTTGTCCTTGCCAAGTAACCCATAGTCTCATTTAGGAAGTCTATTTTGTTAATCGATGGCCTCCAGGGTCAACTTAGACCTTTCGATCATGGATATGGTGGACGAGGAGGGGGAGCAGTCCCCAGAGCTCCCATTGGTTAGGAGGAACAGAGGAACCAAGGCGAGTGAGGGGGTGTCCACTTCGATAGGTGGAGTTCCTTCCTCGTCTAAGGTAGTTCTAAGTAAAGCCGAGCCGATCCTCAGTGCTAGGGAGGGGGAGGGCAACGATTCCGAGGGCCCAGTGGCATGGGTGGGCATGAAGGTAGTAAAGTACGAGATGAATGCCAGATACTGCGCCTCTTGCCTGAGTGAGAATGACTAAGATCGTTTCAAACACTCCTACGATATTCTTGAGACAGTTACCCTCAGGCTGTATTTCGAGGAGGATTACCCGAGCAGCCCCACCAATGGTGAGGTGGCCATTCATGTTGAGTTCATTAGGCTGGGACTCAGGTTTCTCATGCAATAATATTTTGCTAAAATGTTGGCCTACCTCGGGATAGCCCCCTTTTAGCTAGGTCCGAACTCATGAAGAGTGCTAACAGGCCTGTTCGTCTTATGGGCAAAGGTAGGGCAGTCTCCTCATTTTTAGAAATTATGCTACCTATACCATTTTAGGAGCAACGTCAGAAGTCAAAGAGGCTTCTATTACCTCTCATTTCATGGTCTTTAGAACCCGATCCCTGGTCAACCTACCTCCATAAAGGACTAAAAAGGGAAGTGATTTTTTGCCCGGGGATAGTGGGTGAGGGTCCTCAAAAGAGATGAGGGAGAGTAGGTCATCCTTATTGCCTTTTCTGCGGACGCATGTCCTAGTTCTTCCATATGTATAGATTTAACTAGTCTGCTCGGCTCAGCTGACTTTCATTTGCTTACCTGTTTTTCTATAGTTACCTGAGCTACTGACGTGGAAGTGTCCGAGCAGACCCTTAATTGGATAGACGCCACACTCAAATATATTTGTCCGATTCAGGAGCTATTATCCCCATCTAGCCTCGTCGAATCAGGGCTAGTTTCCTCTATTCCATCCCTACCTCAAACCCAGAGTGAGTTTTTGACCTTTTGCTCTGGGCTTCTCCATCCCAATTTTTTTCTCGTTCTTACATTGTGTAAAACACAGGAATGTCTAAACAATGAGGTGGTAAGAGGAGGAAGAAGAGTCGAACTGAAGGCTCTTCCTTAAGGGGTCGGAGGCCCCTAAATATTGACAGTGTTATGGGCATGCTATTCGATTATGAGAGGAATCAGTGAGGGGGCCATCCGTCGGTGATCGGGCTCGCGAGGATAAAGCTGCTAGGAGTCTAACTGTCTGGGAGAGAGGTGTGGCCTAAGGCGGTTCTTCTTCTAAGGAACGGGCTTCCATTGAGGCTCAGCCATAAGACTCTCCCACTATCGAAATGCCAAGTAGGGGGCAGGGGTCACCAGCTTGTCCCTCAACACAGGTCACACAGTCTAGGTGAGCTGCTGCATCGTCGAGCTTCCTGAGGCGGGAGGGGTGGTCTTCCAGCCAGGGGCCCTCCTGAGTGTCTACCTCAGTTTTGGTCATAGAGGCCAAAGATGACCTGGGCTTCTTGCTCTCGGTGATGCGAGAAATGGAGAAGTATATGACCCCCCTCTCGGCAGGTTAAGCATCTTCCCTGGATCCCGTTATAGGCTTCAACATGGCGTTGAGATCTACCCTTGATGTAAGTTGCCTGGTACTTAGTCCATTTCTCATTTTGTTATCTGCTTGTTCTGACCTCGTATTTTCCTATAGTCCATTTTTCTACTTTCTCAGTTTTGGCCGAGATCATGGGTTTCATGACCTGTGCTCAGAAAGCGGAGGATGACCTTGCTTGGTTCAGGACTGAAACTCAAAGAGCGAGAAGAATAATCGAGCAAGAGAGGAAGATGGCTGATGAGGCTGGGGCCAAGTTAGAGGAGATGATGACCGCCAGGGTCAAGACGGAGAGCAAATTGTCTGAGCTCAAACATAAAAAATGGCTAGTCGAGTAGACGATGACAAATTCTCTGACGGGGGCCGGGGTCCGAGTTAGTGAGCTAATGTGCCAAAACAAGGAACTTGAAGCGTAGCTCGGTGCAACCCAAAGGGAGAGAGAGTTGATTGACCAGAGCTGGATCCCTCTGGCAACCCAGCTCGAGTAGCAGAGGAACCAATGATTGCCTGGTCATGAAGAGAGATTTCGCCAAGGCACAATAGAAGGGTTCCAAAGATCCATCACCGTTTTTTAGAAGCACCACCTAGAGATTGACCTCCAGTGGCTGTAGTCCTTAGCCACTGGCGGCTCTTTTCATGAATGGGAAACTTTTTAGGCTCGTGAAGATGAAGCGTTGGTGCCTGCTGGCGCTGATGGCGATTATATCTCTTTTGCCGACATGCCTGCCTCTGTTAGGAGCACTGCTATTGTGAGTAGTAGTGAGGTCACTCCCCTTACCGACAGGGGCAGGCTAGTGACGCTGGTCCTACTGAGCCATAGAGGATCGTTGATGTCCTAGCCGACTAGCCTGTTGTTGTGGTCCCTTCAGTCGACAATGCTCCTGAAGCCGTCCCCATCATGGATCTGGATATGCTTGACACCGCCCTTGCAGCCTGGTGATCCCTTCTTCTTTGTAGGATTTTTTTTTGAAATGTCTTGCAATTAACTCGAGTAACCATTTTCAATGAATAGATAATTATGCTTCTTAATATGTGCGTCTATTCTCTGTTTGTTTTTACCTATTCAAAGTAAGTTTGTTTCGCCGCAGCAAAAACGTTGTAACATAGCCGAACTACTTTTAAGACATCGATCTTGCTAAAATAACCATGCCATTAGTAATAATCATTGTTCCGAATAAGATAATTCATGAATAAAAAATAATACTTATAGTTAAATAGGCTGACCTTTTTTACCAAACGGCTTTAGTCAGGACTGTTCCAAATAAGATAATTCATAAATGAAAATAGGTCCCATAGTTAAGTAGTCCTTCTTACCGAATGGCTTTAGTCAAGACCATTCTGAATAAGATAATTCATGAATGAAAATAGGACCCGTAGTTAAGTAGGCCTTTTTGCCGAACGGCTTTAGTTAGAACCGTTCCAAATAAGTAATTCATGAATGAAAATAGGGCCTGTAGTTAAGTAGGCCTTCTTGCCGAACGACTTTAATCAGTACCGCTCCAGTAATCATCAATTCTCGGCGAGTCTAATAGTGACGCCCAATCCAAGAAGCAGCTGAGTTGGCTCTGGTGATACATCAATAGTTGGGGCAGTCCAAGGCGGGTGGCCTGGATTAACTGTCGGGTGCGGGACCTTTCAATACCTTTGGGGGACTGGCTCGGTGTAATAATGCTAAACAGCGTGTCATGGGTGTTGTGAAAAGGCCACAATGATACTGTGGTAAAGCCACAGTCAAACCCTCTTCAATGGGCGCCATGGTAAAACCCATGGTAATGCTGTAGAAGCGCCACAGCCCTCGCCCCACCGAGCGGTCCATATGTAATGCTAGAGGACGAGCGTCGAACCAATCACAGTGAAATGCTCTGTGAGCGTTGAACTAGTGACTGAAATGGAATGAATCGTTGAACCGGTCAAGGTGAAATGCTTCGTGAGCGTCGAACCAGTGATGGCAAAATGAAATGAACGTTGAACCGGTCATGGTGAAATGCTCTATGTGATATGGCGATGTCTCATTAAACAAAGATATGGATAATCTTGTAATAATGGTGTTTCGAGAAGCCTACGATGAGGCATGATATGCCATTTCAAGTGGTTCGGTGCAAGTCCTTTGTCAAATAATTCGAGGGCGTGTTCCAATCAATTTTCTCCTCGCAAGCGTTTATGCAAAAATGGAAAAGTTATTTTTTATATTTAAGCATGATGTTTATATAGCAAACAATTGCAAACAAAAGTTTAGAGATAGTATTTTCTTAGTAGCTCGGCATTTCATGATTTTCTAATGGCTCATCTGTCTATCCCTTCAAGTTCGTACGCCCCTCCGGTATGCCTGAGGACCTTGTATGGCCTTTCTCAGGTGGGACCGAGGACTCCGTTTGCAGGGTCTTTCATGTTGAGCACTACCCTCCGTAGCACCAAGTCTCCATCTTTGAAATCTCGGGTCCTGATCTTCTTGTTGTAATATCTGGTTAACTTATGCTAGTAGGCTATTGCTCTGATCTGGGCCCAGTCTCTAAGCTGTTCGATCGAGTCCAGCCCTCCATTTATCAGTTCTTTATTGATGTCTTCAGAAAAATTTAGTACTCGATGAGTCGGGGTCCCAATTTTTGCGAGGATCACTGCTTTACTCCCGAAGACTAATGAGAATATCGTCTCGCCGGTCACTATCTTACTAGTCATTCAGAGTGCCCATAGTACCTCTAGCAGCTCCTCTACCCATGCTTCTTTTGTTTATGTTAGCTTCTTCTTGAGCAATTTCTTGATAAGCTTGTTGAAGGATTTGTCCTGGCCGTTGGTTTTAGGGTGTGCAGGGGAGGCGAATGACAGTCGTACTCCCGGTTGTTTGCAGAATTGCTTGAAGTTATTGTTGTTGAACTACTTCCCGTGGTCGGTGATGATGATTTGAGGGATGCCGTACCGACACATCATGTTCCTCCATACAAAATCTCAGACACTCTTCTCCGTGATTTTTGACAGCGGCTCAGCCTCAATCCATTTTTTGAAGTAGTCGACCACCACGACCACATACTTGCAAGATCCCTTGCCTCGGGGGAGTTGTTCGTGTTGTCGTCAGATCTAAGACACGTGGATATATGCATGTGCTATTGTGCCTATAGCCTAAATACATATCAAATACATATTAAACACAATAAATATATTAATCGCATTAATATATTAGAAGGTTTGAGAACTCACCTCAACGTGTAACGTTATACACGTATTTTTTCGGAGTTTGCATGGAGACCAACTCGTGGGCAGTTCTAGTCACCAATACGGTGAGCTAGAACAGCAGCCCCATATCTAGCACAGGATTAACTCTTAATCGCCAAAATGGCCAATGTGTGTTTTTATATCATTTTCTCCAAAAGGATAAGAAAGAGAAAATTTAAAGCAATCTACCATTGTTTCAATTAAAAGCATAAAGAAAAATGAAACAATTTCATTTTTTCTATTTTTTATTTATTTCTTTTTCTTCTTTTCTTTCTTTTCTTTCTCCATTTCTTCTCCACGTCTCGGCCACCAACAACACACTTCACTTTCACTTTCTTTCTTTCTCTTTATATATATATATATAATAAAATATTAATATAATATATTATATAATATAAATAATTATAATATAATAGGTGCCAACTATTTGGCACCCAAATATAATAATAATATATATAATATTATATAATAATGAGAGAGATTGATTATTTAATAATTAAATAATCATAGTGTGAAATGACCCTTATAAATAGTTACCAAGTTTACCCCTAATGGATCCCACCAAATCTCATACTTAGGTAAACTTAACCAGGGTCTACAATACACTACATGTCATTATACAATTAGTAAATAACAATTATTGACTAATTATTATATTTAACACTTAAATACAGACACGCACGCATTCCCGTGGTAGTACTGAATATTGCTGGATTAAATAATTTAATCTGTCACACTGCCCAATTGCACAACGAGTACACTTCATATCACGGGACTCCCTAGGTCCTATGCCCGATTCGTCAAATGAAACTATTCCACGAGTCTGTGAACAATGCCCCAGCACACATCACAGATATACAAACCAGCGCGTTAAACTATACAAGTTGAGGTTACAATGCATATGTATAGTCCTTCCGTCATGATATCCTAGATGTGCTTGGGATATAGATTATCATTGTTAAATCCCCTAGTCCTCATCTATGTCTTATCTCTAGACTTGTATCTCAGTGAATAATATGTGCAAACTCATTTGCCATATTGTTCCACCCTAGTGGAACTCTTTCTCAAGATTAATACTTGTGGCCACAAGACTTTCTGAGATACAATCTCAAAGTATCTGGATATCTAACTCGATATGCAAGCTGATGGATCCCATATCTGTACACACTAGACTCCATAAGCATCGGACTATACCCAGCGACACCCAGTGGTCACACCATGAAATGTCTGTGACATGCGTGGAACCAAAGCATGATGGATCACTTACAAGCCCACTGTGGCACTCAAGTCAAAGGACCACGTATACTCAACTTGAGAGGACCCTCTGTTGACGGCTTACATAAGTTGTCTATCGAAGACTCTCATGAGTCTGTCTCATATCCAGTCCTAACTGGATACCCATATGTCAATACGAGCTTCAAGCTCACAGTCGGCTAAGAACGACCATCTATACCCTATAGGTACGACATATGCTAATCTATATAAAGGTATCCATCGACAGATCTGCATCGATAGAAATAGATCAGGGATAATTATTTAAGAACATACTTGAGCAACTAGCATTTTCTAGCACCCGATTGCAACTCTTATAACTCTTGTAACTATGCAGTTACTAGTATATTTCCAGGTCTATGTCCTATTATAGACAAGGCTCCAACTCTTGGATTTGTTGAGTATTATAACCAGCTAACCCTTAACTATGCTAACATTTAGCATTTATATCTCTCCGCGTGACTAACTATGAGCCCTTATCTAAACTCCTTTATATCTGATCCGAACTCCTTCAAATCATACAATGTCTATAACATTACATATATAATACCATATAAATGGGTATTAGCGATTTAATGAGAATGTACACTTGTATAAATACATAAGTATATGTACATTCAGGGATGGCACGCAAGCACTGACCCTAATAGTTCGATCAAGTTGAGTCCCCACTGAACGAATAGCCATGGACCGCTTATTGTGGTCAGCTCCCTTGCGGGTGCCTGGATCCTATCTATGAATCTTTGACACGTATCATAGCGCTAAACTAGGTGTTTAGCATTTTGAAGGGCAGTGGGCCAATAATAACCGGTTTGAAAGACTTTGTGAGCTAAAACTTTCCTCCCCGAATGGTTTTCGCACACTCTTTCATGGATCTCCCTCAAGACCCACTCCGGTCTTAGGGGACCCACTTCTTTTTCAGGGGGCCCAGGCACCTCATGTAGGGGTAAGAGAAACCCCTTCGATATAATACCCTATCGATCACTGAGTATCTAGTGGCCTAGCACTTAATTTTCTTGGCTTTCTTTTTGTTGATTGGAATGTCCCGTTTAAAATGTAGTCCTTAATAGGGTTCATCCAGCTTAGCCCTGATTCGATCTGCATGATTTGCTCGCCTTTCTAGTACTATATTTTGACAAGAATTCCACAGGTACTGTATGGGGGAGATTAGCATCTTCTGCTGACGCCATTCGAGCGATGACATCAGCTTGATGGTTTTCATTTCTTGGGATCAGCTCCATCTGTATCTCTCTGACCTAACCATTTATTTTTTGTACTATCACGAGATAGGCGGCCGTTCTTTCTTCGAAGTCGCCATTAACGTTTTTTACCACCATCTGGGAGTTGCTCTTAACCAGTACCTCTTTTGCAGCTATTGCTTGAGCCACTCTTAACCCAGTCATGAGAGCTTTGTACCCTACTTCTTTGTTTGAAGTTTTGAGTCCTAAGCGAATAGTGTACCTGATCTCATCTCCCTCGGGACTGATGAGGATGATCTCTGTTCTGCTTCCCTGCAGGTTAGACACCCCATCAATATAAAGTACCTATGGACCATTTATCTCTTTATTCATGATTGTCTCATATGTGTTTTCGGCCACAAAGTCGGCCAGGGCCTGCCTTTTAATAGTTGTTTGGGGCTTGTAATGAATGTCAAATTCACTCAACTTTATGGACCATTTAACCAGTCGGGCTTGTGCAGGATTTGTCTCAGCGGCTAGTTTGTTAGCACCAAGATGGTGTATGCTAGAAAATAGGGTCGCAGCTTCCTTTCAATTGTGATCAGTGCAAAAATTAATTTCTCGGGGTAGGGGTAGGGGGCGTATCGATTTTTTGGCCTGGTGAGGGCCCTGCTCATATAGTACACTGGTTGTTGTACCCCCTTCCTCCATGGGGAGGATTGAGCTAACAACACGTTCTGATACTCCCAGGTATACCATCAATGACTTTCCTTGCACAAGAATTGCCAAGTGTACCGGTTCAGAGAGGTAAGTCTTCAGCTGTTGAAAGGCTTGTTCGTACTCTTTGGTCCATCGATTTGTCTCCTTTCTCTTGATTGCCTGAAAACAAAAGTGAAGCACTTGTCGGTGGCTTTGGAGATGAATCTGTTTAATGCCACGATCTTGCCTGTCAGCCGTTGGATCTCTTTCACTATGCTTAAGGACTTCATTTCTAAGATAACTCAGAATTTATTTAGATTGGCTTCTATTCCCCGTTGGCTTACCATGAAGCCCAAGCATGTTTTAGACCTTACCCCAAAGATGCACTTCTCGGGGTTCAGTTTCATTCTGTTCTCCCTCAACACCATAAAAGCTTCTCTAAGGTCGGCCATGTGGTTCGTCGCCTTTATTGTCTTGGTTATCATGTCATCCATGTAGACTTCTATATTTTTGCCTATCAGGTTTTTTACAAAGCTTGTTTACCAATCTTTGATAGGTGGCTCCTGCATTTTTTAATTCGAACGACATCACTTAGTAGTAGTAGGTCCTTTGATGGGTGATGAACGGCATTTTTTTCCTGGTCAGAATGGAACATCGGGATCTGATTATAGATAGAAAAAGAGTCCATGAAACTTAATAGCTCATGCCCCATCGTCGCGTCCACTAGTTGGTTGATCTTCGGAAGGGAAAAACTATCTTTTGGGCACGCCTTATTCAAATCAGTGAAGTCAACGCACATCCTCCACTTTCTACTCGCCTTTTTTACCATCACCATGTTAGACAACCATTCTAGGTAATGGACTTCTCGAATAAACTAAGTTGCCAGTAACTTCTCCACCGTTTCTGCTACGGCTTCATTTCGCTCTCGATTGAAGATTTTTCTTTTTTGTTTGATTGGTTGAGACATAAGGCAGACAATCAGGTTGTGGGTAGCTAGTTTTGGATTAATTCCAAGCATGTTTTAGTGAGACTAGGCGAAGACGTTTGAAAACTCTTGGATCAATCGGGTTAGCCCTTGCTCGACCTCTGGTTTCAGCTAGGTTCCCATTCTGACCACCTTCTCAGGTTCCCCAGCCTCGACCTGAAGTTCTTGTATTTCTTCCATCAGCTCCAAGGATTCAAAGACTCTCTCTCTTGGATCGATGGCGGAAATGCAAAATGTCTTTCTCGTCATCATCACATAATAGCTCCTGGTCGCCTTTTGATCTCCCAACACTACTCCGATCACTTCCCCTACAGGGAATTTCAGCTTCAGGTAATGGATGGACAGGGTTGCATTAGTACTTACCATGAACGGTCGCTCAAGGAGAATTATATACAGAAATGGTCAGTCTACCACCATAAACCTGGTCATCACCCTTTTTCATAGGGCCTTCATCCAGTAGTGAGGGGGAGGGCCACCACTCCGATCGACATCACATAGCTATCCCCGAATAATTAATAGATTTATAAAGCAAGGTTACAATGTGAATTTAGGTATGTTTATAAAGTAGAATTTTTTATTTTTTATTTTTAATTTTTGAGGTGAGTTTATTGAGAAACTAAATTTTATGGAGTACTGCAATGGGTTCAAATAGTCTCATTTTAACAGGAAAAAAAATGATATTCTTAATTAACTAAAGAAAATTAGGGAACTTGGTTAGTCCATAAAAGGACAAAACCCAACACACTGCTTGGACCCATTATTTTATGGGAAATTCTTACTTTGCCCCTATTTTAAATCAATAATCTTCATTGTATCCCCAATTATTCAAAAAGTCTACAATCCACACCCACACCATTAATCTTGCCGTCAAAATTAATTAAGATAAGGATAAAATGTAATTACTTATTGTTAAACTATTTTGAAGATGAAAACACAACACTATCCCTAAAAAATCCAAATCAATTGAAAGTTTAAAGATAGATTTAGAATAGCACTTCAAGAGGGTGGAGGTTAACTGGATTTCTATGCTCTAAAGTAAACAATTAATTTACAACTCAAATTATAGTCAAATAAAATATATTTAACAAATAAGCACAATCTACTACAAAGCAAATACTAGATGCATAAATTAAATAGTGCAAGGATAAAGAAAAGTAATACAAGATGTTTACATAGTTTAGCCTTTAACCTAGCTTACATTTATACTTCGAAGCAAACCATGCTTGAGAATTGCATTAGTTTAGTCTACCTCCTAAAACCATTTGATTAACTTTTCATATATTAATCAAATTCTTCCAACCATTTGATTTACTGGGTATTAATTAAACTCTCACAAGGATTCAAATAAAGTGACAAAAATTCTCTCAAAAAGAGTAAATACCATACTTTTAATGCAAAGATGAGTATGTAATTTTTACAAATGATATGAAGGTTATAGAATACTTTTCTTATATCTTGAGTTTGAATGATGTTTGTATTTATGAATGAATAAAGAAAAATAGTCATTTATAGCTGTTTAATTTTTTAAAAAAAGTTATTCCCAACCACAACCATTTTGCTTAATTTCATAAATATGACCATTGGCGCTCCAAAACCACAAGACTAGTTTAAAACCAGTTGAAGTCGGTTATATGCTATTTAAACCAATTTTGAAACTAGTTTTCAAATCGCATAATTAGTTTGGCAGTTGTTCAAACTGCATAGCCACTTTATCATTTTTCTGGTTTGAGCGTGCTTGAATAATTGAGTCATAACTTATTAGAGAAAACTCTAAATTGACTTCCCTAAACTTTTATGTAAAGTTGATAAATTTATCTTTCTATTGAGCTTAAGGATGGCAATTTGTGTAATGAATCATATTCATATCATGTCAATATAGGGTACTAACAAATGTTTATCATATTTATATAAGATTCATTTATGTAAATGAATCAGGTACTTAAACACAGATTCAATTTGTTTAACATTAAAATTACACTACACGATACGATTAGATATGTTTAAATAAATGAATCGAATTCAATTCATTTATACAAACATACACGATTTGATTCATTTACGATTATATTTATTCAAATGAATAATAACACTAAATTCAATTCATTTACATGAAATGTTCGATTCGTTTATCCTATTAAACATGTTTAAGTCACAATCAATAAAATTTAAAATTACATAAAAAATCAAGTATTTAATGTATCTAATAATAAAATTATTCTAAAATACAATTACAAAAATAAAATTCATTATGTAGAATAATTTGGTGAGTAGAAGTAAAAAGTTGTTTTTTAATTTTAAATAAAATTCATTGTGCCAGTGTATTTTCTAAATGCCCTTCCATTTTCTTAAAATTATTGTTTTACTCTTGTTGTTTGAAATCATTAAAAAAAATCTTTAAAATTTTTTAGGCCAGTATCAACAACTTGAATCAATAAGTGACTATTAGTGTTGAGATGGTGTATGGTTAGGATGGTGAATAGAAAATCCTAGTAAGGTGGTTGTGCATGCCTAGTGTCACGTCCAACATCGAATAAAAATTAGGTGGATCTTGAGTATAGATGGGCGGATAGGTAGCACTACTTAATAGGCTAGTCTTTTAGGTTAATAAGAAGCACTCGGTCCATAACAAATGGTATCATAACAAACCCGAATTCTCATTCGTATGTGAGCCCCCAAAATCGCGCTAATATAAATTACCACGTGGGATATAGGTTTCCTATGGCTTCAGAGGGATGGGTAGTATAAACTAAGTGAGATCTCAATATTCTGTATTTTGAGCCATAATAGAGATTGTCACGTGCGTAGTGAGTCCTTATATCTCCGAGAGATGGATAAAATAAATCAAGTTGACTCTTGAGTTTGAGTTAGACCGTGACGATGACATCAGATGATTAGGTAGGAGAGAATATCACATCCTACACCGAATTCTCATTTATATGTGGACCCCCAAAATTACTTAAATTAAGATTGCCAAGTGAAATGTGAGTCCTTCATGGCTCCGGAGATATGGGTAATACGAGCTAAGTGGATTTTAAAAATCCTGTGTCTTAAGCCCCAATAAGGATTTGTACATGGGTAGTGGGTCCCTATATCTTAGAGAGATGCGCAATACAAACCAAGTTGGCCCATAAGTTTAGGCAAAACTGAAACAAATGTGTCATATGATTTGGTAGGAGAGAATATCACGTTCTATATCAAATAAAAATTAGGTGGGTCTTGAGTATAGATGAGCAGGTAGGCAATATTACCTGAATAGGGTTTTTGGTCAATAGCAAGAACTCGACTTGTGACACTAAGATGGTGAACAAGCAGCCCTACTTGTGATTGTGTGAATCTCGTGAGGGCCACTGTGAATTGGCCTTACTTGGTCTTGCTAAGCCTTTCAAGGGCATGTGTGGCCACTCTGGGCCTTGTGGTGGCCATTGCTTGGCCCTTGTGCAGGCATCTTCCACCATGATCCTCTATTTCTTTGCTTTATTTTGGATTTCACTTTTCAATCTAAAATTCATACTTTACTTTTGCAAATCTATATTACTTAAATTGAAGATAGTTAAAAGACCAAACTTTTTTATCCTCGTCTAGCAACAATAATATCGTAGAGTTGAACATAAATTTTAGAATGGTATTCAAATAAAAATTCATAAATGAATATAAAATTTATATTTTGGGTTTAATTATTTGTGATTGAAGCATTTACAAATGGATTTAGATTCTATTGAATTGAATAAGAATTATGTGTATAGATTGATTAATTAAGTAGTAGAAAAATGGGAGAATGAGAAAGAAAATAAAATGATTAAAAATATATTCTATTTTATAATAATTTTGATTTGCAAAAATATGTAATTTATCATTTTTGGATATATTTTATTGTAATTTTATTGATTAATTATGGTCCACATCTATTTAACAAATAATAATAATAATAGAATGAAAACTTTTCAAATAATTAGGATTTAAAATAAAGGTTGAGTGAATATTTATAGAGATGGTAATTGGGCTAGGTTGCCTATGGGCGGTCCAGCCCAATACGATATTATAGCGTGCTATAGGCTGGCAGGACACGCTACAACACCGTACTTTAATGCACGGCCTAAGTAGTCGTGTCGTGTTGGGCTGTAGATTGCAACTTAATGTGTCATGCCAGTATAGGTCCGTGATGGGTCACATGTTGACATAAACCCAAGACAGGTTATGCCCATCATGGGCTCAACACGAAAACAGCTCATAGGCCGTGCCATTTTTTAATTATTTAATTTTTTAGACATTTTAAATATTTTTTAATTTTAATATTTGCAATTATTTTTTACAAAAAATTAATTACAAATATAAATATTGTAATAGCAATTAAAATTATTAATTATAATTATAATTTACTAAAAAATATCTATTGATATTAGATTAGAAAAAAAAAATTTACAATCATAATTGAAATTGTAATTATAATTTGTTGATAAAAATTTATTGATATTATTCTAAATATGATATTATTGGATACAAATACAAAAATAAATGGTCAAATTTACATCACTATAATTAAAATACATCTCAACTAGTTATAATTAGTAGATCTCGAGTCATGGTGGATACAATTCAACCAGAAGAAGGGATTAAGCGAGACCGTGTGAGTTCTCAAGCTAGTGGTTGGAATAAAAGATTGGGTGAGAATTCTCATATTGGTGGTTGGAATAAGGAACTTAGTGAAAGTTTTCAAGTTGGTGGCCAAGATAACTAGAGTAGAGGTTAGAATTCTGGAATAGGTTCTAGAAACAAAGGCAGTGGTGATGATTGACTGGAGATGGCAAAAATACTCGCAAACCTGTTAAAACTTGTTCGTATTAAAAAGGATTTGATAAGATTTGAAGTAGATTTAGTACGGGTTTGGTATACAAAATTAAAAGCCGTAGTAAATTTGGAACGAGTACGAGTTCGATAAAAAATCTGTAGATACCCGCAACAGGTATCTGCAAATATTACTTTTTTTAATACTTTTTTAAAGAATTTTTTTTATTTAAATAGTTAGAACACTGCGTAGACCTAGAATACTTAAACTTTAGAATGTTTCATTTCATTCCTTATTTATTTTTCATATTATAAGAGTTAATTGTTTATAGATTTACATTATGGATTTATAAGCATATTTTTATTCAAATACTATTTCAAGTAATGAATTTTATTGCATATTAGGATAAAACACTACAAATCTCAATTATATAGTCTAATATTATAATACAAAATATGTAAAAATATAATCATAAATTATAAATTATTTATTAAAAAATTAAAAAATAATTCATTAACACTAAAAAATTATCATATAATTATCAATTTCCGACACTAAAATTACATTATTATAGTCTAGTTAAATAAAGTCAACATTATGTTGATACCATAATAATAGAAAACACTAACACAACTAGATATTGATATTTAGTTTAAGTGTCACTATTTGTTGGAAGGAGCAACATCGATATTATAAAACAGAGTTAATGAAACTATTTATACTAATATTAAATTTGTATCGTTTAATATTGTACATTCAATTTTAATTGCACCACAAACTAATTAAAATATTGAAAAGAGTATGTTAAAATAACAATAAATATATATATATATAGCATGATTTTGTAGTTGTATATGGAAGAATAGGTTTATTTTTTATTATATTATTTTAAAATCCACTTAAAATATGTGAATAACCCGTTGCAGGTCTGGTATAACTACAAAGTCGCTAGAGCAAATTTAGTAATGGAACTCCATACCCGTAATGAGTCTGAGAAGAATTTAGTATTTTATTTTTTAAGTGGATGCGAATACGAGTTTAGATATATCTGTCCTAAATTTGGTCTACTGCCATCCCTATGATCAACCGAAGTCCTAGAATAAAAAATGATGCTGATGAATGCCCATCAAAAGATGTAAAAGAAGGAAGCATCTGAGGTTGGGGAGCAAGCAACTAATGGGATAAAATTGCCAAAAGCTTTTGGGGGAAGAGAAGCGATAGAAGTAGCAGATGAGGATGGTAGGAACTCTTAATATAGAAATTTGTGTACTAGTTTTCAACATGAAATAATTTTAAACATTTAATGTTCGATTTTTTTTTAATTTTTTAATATTTCTAACATTTTTAATTATAGAAGTAGATTGATTATTAAAAATTTAGGATAACATAGTAATTTCTTTAAATTTATTTGGAGTATTAAAATTTGTCATTATATAGACAATAAATATGCATGTTGAGAATTTGTAATTAGATGAATGAAAATTAAAAAATAAAAAAATAATTTAAAAAATTATTATTTTTATAAATAGTTGAAATAATTTTAGAATAATTTAAATAAATTTAAATTGAGCTGAAAGAGTTAACATTTGAGAGGAGCTTGATGCCAATTTTAGACATCCACAATCAGAAATTACAAGCTTTCTTTTAAAAATAATAATTTTTTAATATAACAAATGCAAGTTTGCAGCGCTGTTACTATTGCAGACATCTTTTAATCTTTTTAAAAAATTAAATAATAAAGCATAAGCACGACTAGTGGGCATGCCGTGCCAGGACGACATAGCATGATAAAGAGCTGTGCCCATAAACTATGTTAGACAGTGGCCCAAACTGTCGTGCCTATTGTCACGCCCCAAAGGTCCTCAAGCAATTCATCGAACATTTGGTGCGCGCCAAGATCCCTCAATGACTACTTGGGCCATTGGAGCATTCATGGAGCATACCTTTTAAAAGCCCACTTGAGTTTGTAGTATTCATGGGCCAAGCCCACTTGTAATTAGTAGTTGGTAGAGTATTCTAGAATAAGGATATTCCTTGGAATATTACCCACTTGTAAGTTGTAAGTGGTAGAGAATTCTAGAATAGGAATATTCCAATAGAATATTACCTATGGTAGGTGGCTTTTATTTTAAACCGTTAGATTCTTTTAATCTTAGCCATCCATTGTACATAGCTTTTGCTATAAATAGGTGAGCTCTTATTTGGAGCAAGACACCTCTTAGCTTGTAATTCTCTTTGCTATCAATACAAGAGTATTTCATCACACACCTTGTGTTCTTTTTCTTCATCTCTTTCTTAGTTTATTGGGTTTTTGGCTGCTTAGCACTAGCAAGTGTCTAAGGCCGCACTGTTCGAGAAATTAAGTCTGTTACAAGTGGTATCAGAGCGGATTTGAGAAAGATGGTGAAGGAAAAGGATGTTGTTAGATCATCCGACCTTTCGGTTGAGAGGGGTAGAGACTCCAAAGTTAGGAGGCATGCTAGCCTTCCTCAAGACAAGTCCATTGAACCTAGCCGCGATTTTGGGGACGTGGTCATGACTCTTGGTGTTGCCATGACCAAGGCAACGGACCGCCTTGGAGAGTTGGAGGAGCAAATCAAGAAACTGGAAGTAGGTCTCGATCGTCATGGGGACAAGGTACGCTCTCTCATTGACAACACTATTAACACGTATGCGGAGAAGCAACAAGATTGGGTCAAGACTTTCCAAGAAATAGTTTTTTCCACCATGGAAAAGTTGCAAGCCCAAGTGGAAGAGTTGCAGAAAGGGTTCGAGACCATCAAAGAGGATGTTGCGCTATGCAAGCGGGCAGTCGCAAGTGGAACTGCTGCCACCCATGTTACGGTGGCTGCGCCGAGAGTAGAAGCTCCTAAGCCGAAAGATTTCAGTGGCAAACGAGATGCCAAGGAGCTGGACAACTACTTTTGGCAGATGGAAAGGTACTTCGAGGCCTTGGGCGTGAGGGAGGAACAAAAGGTAAATACTGCAACCTTGTATCTTTCTGATCATGCAATTCTGTGGTGGTGTAGGAAAAGCGAGGAAATTCGCAAGGGTACCTGCACCATTAACACTTGGGAAGATTTGCAATGGGAGTTGAAGCACCAATTTTACCCAGAAAATGTGGCGCATGATGCCCGGAAACGATTGAAGGAGTTGAGGCAAAACAAGTCCATCAGTGAGAACGTGGAGGAGTACTCGATGTTGATGCTGCAAATTCCGAACATGAGTGAGGAAGACTTGCTATTCAACTTCCTGGACGGGTTGCAAACTTGGGCCTCTAACGAGCTAAAGCCGCGTGGAGTGCAAAATATATCCGACGCCCTTACCATGGCGGAGACACTTATGGATTACCGCAAGCAAGAAACCGGTAAGTCCAAACACCCGAAACCCAACTTCAGCAAAGGTGGGGGAGCCAAATAGTCCCACCCTCCTCGGAACAAGGATGGGAAAGGCAAACCGCCAATGGGGAAAGAGCAGAAATGAGATGGCAAGAGCAAGCCAAAGTCGAACTGCTTCCTTTACGACGGAGATCATTGGGTAAGGGACTGTCCAAAGAAGAGAGCCTTCAACGCCATGTTTGAGACACAAGAGGCAGGTCAGCAGAGCCAAATGGGATGTTTGCAGTTGCTGAATGCCTTCAATGCCAAAAGGGCTCCCAGCGCGCCAACGGGGACGGTGCTCATATACGTAGAAGCCCACATAAATGGGAAGAAAACTCAAGTGCTTGTTGATACCGGAGCTACGCACAACTTCATCAAGCGTACGGAAGCGGAGCGCTTGGGTCTCAAGGTGGAGAAAGGAGTTGGCTATCTCAAAACCGTAAACGCCGAGGCCAAACCGCTGGATGGGGTCATTCGAGGAGTCGAAATGCACCTGGAAAATTAGCGCGGCAAGGTAAATTTTTCGGTTGCTCCTTTAGATGATTTTGATACTGTTTTTGGTATGGACTTCTTGCGACAGTTTAATATGGTGCCTCTCCCTCGACACAATTATGTGTGCATCCTGGAAGGAGGGCCATGCATGGTGCCAACGGTAGACAAACCCAAGAGTGGGCAATCCGCACCAAACGCCAGCAACACTCTCCTCTCCGCAATGCAGTTGAAGAAAGGAGCCAAACGGGGAGAAGAGACATATCTTGCCACAATTTGGGAGGTGGGTAATGGGGCAATAGCAGATGAAGAAGATCTACCGAAGGAGGTCGCAAGAGTGCTCGAGGAGCACAAAGATGTAATGCCAGCAAAACTTCCGAAGAAATTACCTCCAAGGCGGGCAATCGATCATGAGATCGAATTGGAGCCAGGAACAAAGCCTCCAGCCAAAGCGCCCTACCGAATGTCTCCACCGGAGCTAGCAGAGTTGCGGAGGCAGCTCAAGGAATTGTTGGATGCGGGATTCATCCGGCCATCTAAGGCGCCTTATGGCGCGCCAGTGCTTTTTCAGCGCAAACATGACGGTTCGCTGCGGTTATGCATAGACTACCGGGTATTGAACAAAGTCACTGTCAATAACAAGTATTCCATCCCCTTAATTGCTAACTTGTTTGATCAATTGGGGCAGGCCAAGTACTTCTCGAAACTGGACTTGAGGTCAGGATATCATCAAGTGCAAATAGCCGAAGGAGATGAGCCGAAGACCACATGTGTAACACGCTACGGCGCATTCGAATTTTTGGTTATGCCATTCGGTCTCACCAATGCACCAGCTACTTTCTGCACTTTGATGAACAATGTACTCCAGCCTTTCCTCGATAAATTTGTTGTTGTGTACTTAGATGACATCGTAATCTACAGCAACTCTCTCAAAGAACATGTGAGGCATTTGCAGATTGTTTTGAGGGTGCTCCGAGAGAATGAGCTGTATGTGAAGAGGGAGAAGTGTTCTTTTGCCAAATCAGAGATGGACTTTCTGGGTCACAAGATCAAACAAGGCAAGTTGCTGATGGATAGGGCAAAAATTCGGGCAATAGTGGATAGGGAGGCGCCTACGAAAGTAACCGAACTGCGGTCCTTTCTCGGGTTAGCCAATTATTACCGGAGGTTCATCAAAAGCTACTCCACTATTGCTGCACCCCTCACTGACTTGCTGAAGAAAACCAAAGCGTGGGAATGGACTGAAGAGTGTCAATGGGCATTTGATCAGTTGAAGAAAGCGGTGATTGAGGAACTGGTTCTTGCGCTGCCAAACTACTTGCTACCGTATAAGGTACACACCGATGCATCCGATTTTGCTATTGGGGGTGTTCTAATGCAACAAGGCCATCCAATTGCATTTGAGAGTCGAAAGCTCAATAAAATGGAGAAACAGTATACGGTGCAAGAAAAAGAGATGACGGCGGTCATCCATTGCCTGCGCACTTTGCGACATTACTTGCTTGGGGCAAAGTTCGTAGTGATGACGGACAATGTCGCAACGAGCTATTTTTAGAGTCAAAAGAAGCTCAGCCCAAAGCAAGCCAGGTGGCAGGATTTCTTGGCGGAGTTCGACTATGAACTCGAGTACAAACCGGGTAAGGTGAATGTGGTGGCGGACGCCTTAAGCCGGAAGACCGAGTTAGCATCTATAAGTAAGCTAGAAGGGGAGTTACTCAGCCTATTTCGTGAAGGTACAAAACAAGACCCCTTTGCTAAGCAAATATTTGCACAGGCACATGATGGAAAAACACAGCGGTTTTGGGTAGAAGATGGGCTTCTTTACACCAAAGGCCGTCGGGTGTATGTGCCAAAGTGGGGAAACTTGCGGCAGAACCTTATTAAAGAGTGTCATGACACCAAATGGGCAGGACATCCAGGACAAAGGCGTACACGTGCTCTACTAGAGACGGTGTACTATTGGCCACATATGCGGGAGGAGATAGAGTAGTTCGTAAAGACTTGTCTAGTATGCCAACAAGACAAGGTGGAGCAGCGGAGTCCCGCGGGCTTACTTGATCCCTTGCCCATACCGGAGAGACTTTGGGAGAGCATCTCCATGGACTTCATTGTCAGTTTGCCGAAATCAGAGGGATGTGGGACTATCATCGTGGTGGTAGACCGAGTCTCCAAGTATGCTACTTTCATCCCGGCACCAAAGAAGTGTAGTGCGGAAGAGACCGCAAGGCTTTTCTTCAAGCATGTGGTCAAATATTGGGTATTACCGAGGGTGATAGTAAATGATCGTGACACTAGATTCACCAGCAGGTTCTGGACGGGGTTATTCAATCTCATGGGGTCAAAACTTCACTTTTCCACCAGCTTTCACCCACAAACGGATGGGCAAACCGAACGGGTGAATGCACTTTTGGAGCTGTATTTGTGGCACTTTGTGAGTGCCAATTAGCAGGATTGGGCTAAGCTACTCAACATTGCTCAATTCACATACAATTTGCAGCGGAGCGAGTCAACAAACCGGAGCCCATTCGAGCTAGCAATTGGCCAGCAGCCTCTTACACCGCATGCGCTCGTATCCAGCGATACGGGGAAGAGTCCAGCAGCATACAAAGTTGCAAAATCTTGGCATGAGCAGTCAAACTTAGCGCGGGTGTATCTCGACAAGGCGTCTAAACGGATGAAGAAATGGGCGGATGACAAGCGGAGACATGTTGAGTTCAATGTGGGAGACTTGGTGATGGTAAAAGTACTCCCGACACAGCACAAGTCTACCCGCCCACTTCACAAGGGCCTTGTTCGAAAATATGAGGGGCCATTTCCGATTGCCAAGAGAGTTGGCAAAGTCTCATACAAGGTGGACTTACTTTCGAGACTAAGGTTACATCCGGTGTTTCACGCAAGTTGCTTGAAGCCATATCATGGAGATGCGAAAGACACGGAGCATGGACCACAATCCCGGGCACCTTTAGGAGTTTTCATATCTTACGACAAGGAGGCAGAACTAATCCTTGATATAAGGACAGTACGGAAGAAGAATTATCCTCAAAGTCGTGAATACTTTATCAAGTGGAAGGGGCTGCCCGATAGTGAAGCAAGTTGGTAACCCGAAAACGCACTATGGCAGTTTGAAGACAAGGTGCGCGAGTTCCAGCGAAGACGCGACGAGGGCGTCGCGTGAATTTGGTGGGGGAGAATGTCACGCCCCAAAGGTCCTCAAGCAATTCATCGAACATTTGGTGCGCGCCAAGATCCCTCAATGACTACTTGGAGCATTCATGGAGCACACCTTTTAAAAGCCCACTTGAGTTTGTGGTATTCATGGGCCAAGCCCATTTGTAATTAGTAGTTGGTAGAGTATTCTAGAATAAGGATATTCCTTGAAATATTACCCACTTGTAAGTTGTAAGTGGTAGAGAATTCTAGAATAGAAATATTCCAATGGAATATTACCTATAGTAGGTGGCTTTTATTTTAAACCGTTAGATTCTTTTAATCTTAGCCATCCATTGTACATAACTTTTGTTATAAATAGATGAGCTCTCATTTGGAGTAAGACACCTCTTAACTTATAATTCTCTTTGCTATCAATACAAGAGCATTTCATCACATACTTTGTGTTCTTCTTCTTCATCTCTTTTTTGGTTTATTGAATTTTTGGCTGCTTAACACTAACAAGTATCTAAGGCCGCACGGTTCAAAAAATTAAGTCCATGACACTATACCATACACGTCACGACACTACACAGCGCAGGCAGTACAGCTGCCTCTAAAGATTTGCCTTATTTTGTAATCATCTCCCATTTTTCATTTAATTAGGACATTATTATGGGGGGCTTGGGCGTGGATGGTGAGTTGCGACATTAGTACATTACTCTTTTAGCTTTAAATTTGCGCACCAAAATCTGATTTGATTTCTGGCCCAAATCCAATTTTGATTTTGGTGCATAAATAATTCCCCAAATTCCTCTGCCCGCAAAGCAACCAGCGGAATCCTCAATCCTTGTACTCTCTTTGCTTATGACTTCTGCTTGAACAAACCAAAATTAAAACCTACCTTGATCAAATATATCACTGTAGCATGAGCGCAGAAGCTGAAGTAGAGACTGAGCAGCAGCAGACAGCAGTCAAGCATATTAAACGAACTCTGCTACTTAATAATTCACATTCTCAAACCAATTTCAGATTCATTTGGTTAGCGTCATGAGTTCTTCATTCTATTTCTGAATTACTGGAAGTTTAAGATTGAGCCACTTCATGTTAGTCTCATTTGAGAATTCATTTAGTTACTGTATAAGTGATCGAGTATGTTATAAGAATATAATCCAATAGAATGGGATATTTTTAACCTTCATTTTTAGGGTTTAAATTGTATTTATACCTGAAGCTGATTGATTTCAAGCCTTTTATTTGCTAATACTTGTAATAATTGGAGCAGTACCAAGGTTATATCGTTGGCTCTTTACTGATTTTTCTAAAGATTTGTATTAAGCCCTCAAAGACTGTTACATCTCTGCAACTTTGCTGTTCCTTTGGAAAACGTTGGTACCTCTATGGATTATGATTGAAATTTGTAATTTCCAGCTTATTAATCCCTTCATTTTCTTTTTTCTTTCTTTTCTGCAGCCTGGAATTGTTCATGAAGCCAAGTCACATTAATGGTGAGGTGTATAAAGCTAGAAAGCAGGAAACCTTTTTCAGGTTAGATTTTAAGTGGCACAATATCAATAAATATGTATCTATCGGATCCCCAACAATGGGTAATTAGCTTAACTTGGTTGGGGTTTCTGCATTCTGTTTCTATTATGAACTCAGTCGTGTATTTCCCTGCCAGTTTACTTCTTTGTCACGGCTGTTTCCAGTTTCTGATTCAGTGTTATATTTTTGTTGAATAGTTAGAATATTTTACTGGACCCAATTAATACTTTAGAAATATCTATCGACAGATCATATTTGTGCATAACAACCCTGCATTAGTCACAACAAAAACCGGGAACATCCTTGATTAAGTATTCCAAATTTATGCTGTATAATGCTAGCCAATTCTAGGTTAGGCTTTTTAATGCAGGTTAGAGTTAGAATAAGATCTATATTTGTTGAACAAAATACAAATGCATACATTGCATGTTCATAGTTGATCAGTGATAAGGAAAACAAAGTAGATCTCTTGTTCCAAATTCGGAACTATAACTAAGATTTAGTCATGTGTACAGATTTAGATAACAAAATGAATTTTTTGGACACTCTTTTATTATGCAATTCTGCAGTATCATCTTATGTGATACAATCATCATTGAGTTCATGTGCTAAATATAAAATACTCCCTGAAACTGTCTATTTTCATCACCACTAAACATCATAAGACAAAAACTACAATCATAATAGAAACTTAATTGAGATAACAACACTACAAAAAATGAGTACACAATAACTGTTGCAGACTGGTATTTCTTTGGTGATATAGTTTTGATCTTACCATATTACAAAAGCTCTCAAGTCAAGTGAGACAAATTTGAGAATCTGATCATAACTGAAGAAACAAAAGTCATCAAATCAAGTGAGAAAATTTTGAAAATCTGATCATAACTGAAGAAACAAGCAACAGGAAGGTAGCGGTAGTAGATTATCCAGTGTTGATATGAACGCCAATAACAATAAGGAAAATTGTGATGAGGCCAAGGTAAATGATGGTGTGGACAAAGATGGAGACGCCACTGGTTTGGAAGTTACCAAACTCAACAACTCTGCCCTTTGCAGGCAGCTGAAGCAACAGCCCTGGCGTCAACAACACAAACAACACGGTGGCTATCACTACTGGCCCCCAATCTGCCATTTTCTTATGAATTGGCTACCTAAGATATGTGAAGAGTAGATGAGAAAGAGTAGGAGAAGTTATAAGAGAGTTGGTGAATGTGAAGATTTTAGATAAGAGATAAACGACTATAAAATGAAAAGATGGAGTTGTCTTGACAAAGAAAAAAGGAGGTAAATGGGGACGAGAAAAATGAAAAGGTGGAGTTGACTTGACAAAGACAAAAGGAGGTAAATAGGGGACAAAATAGAAAACTAAAAGTTGAAGAAAAAGTCCTTAACCACACGATGGCCTTGGATTCTGTTGGATAAAAGAAATTTATTGTTAAAAAATAAATTTGTGTAGAAGTCAGAAATATTTTGTTCACAATTACATATAAAATTAAAAAATTATCTCAATTTAATAAATTTTAAATTAAATTGTTATTATCTTCTTTATTAAATTTCATCTTTAAACTCACACATATAGGCACGGGATCTCTGTTAATCTTCAAATTCAAGTGTATCCAAAGTAATGTTATAAATTGAGAAGAGATGAGTAGTTTAAATTTTTTAAACATAAAATACATAAATGAATTATTGTTCTTATTATTTTACTACTCCTTACTTTATATATATATATATATATATATATATATATAAATTTTCCTTGAGAACTTGAAGTTTGATTACCATTTAGGATTTAGAATTTGAATTAGTAGAAAGATTGTTAAATTCATGGGTTTTTTAATTCTAACTTAAATAACTTAGTCTAAGTCATCTCATGACTCACTAATTCTTTTAAATTAATCTTAGACTATTCTATTAAAAGTCAAATATTGTACTTTAACAACCTATGTTAAATAAATAAAAGTTTCATTTAATTAAAACTCTTTAATTAAATTAAACTTGAACTAAGACCAATAATAACTATTTAATTGACTCTCTAACTAATGTTCATAGTTAAAGTTAAATCTTAAAAAAATGTCTTGCTTATTTAATTAACTATTTATCACTAAATCAATGAATATTCTAATGATCATTGAATATTTATTAATATGTCTATATTGATAGATAAATTTATAAATAAATATTATTATTCAATAAATAATTTATTGAATAAATTACGGCTACAGATTTAAGTGATCAAACATCACAAATAGCTTATATGAACGTTACTAAGTAGATTCTATCTTACAAGTATATATTTTTATAACTTATTAATATTGCATCTCTAATCCATTGAAATTTGACCAGTTATATAGATATCACTCTGTGATAACTCAAAAGATACAATATATAAATATAAGTTCATTACTTGATTAGAATTGAAGTCAATCATGCTTATTAAAACTTTTGTGAATTAAGATCAACGAAATTTAGTTAATAATTTTAAATTTACAGTAGTCCCATTCTATGTATCATATACACTTATTTTTTTTGTTAGGGTTGATGCTTACATGTCATCCCTAAATGTACGTATACTTATTATTTATACAAGTGTACATTTCTATTAAATCGTTGATGCCTATTTATATAGTACCAAGCAATGTAATATTATAGACATTGTATGATCTGAATGAGTTCAGATCTGATTTAAAGGAGTTTAGATGAGAGCTCATAATTGGCCACGCTGAGAGATATAAATGCTAAGTATTAGAACAACTAATTGTTAGCTGGTTATAATACTCAGCAAAGATCCAAGAGTTGGAGCCTTATCTGTAATAAGACATAAACCCAAAAATATATCAGTAACTGCATAGTTGAAAGAGCTGCAATCAGGTACTAGAAAATGTCAGTTACGCAAGTATGTTCTCGAATATTGTCTCTGATCTATTACTACCAATTTGGGTCTGTCAGTGGATACCTTTACATAGATCAGCATATGTCGTACTTATAGGGTATAGATGGTTATTTCTAGTCGACCGTGAGCTTAAAGCTCGTATTGACATATGGGTATCTAGTTAGGACTGGATATGGGACAGACTCACAAGGACCTTTGATAAACACCCTACCTAAGCCTTCAACAGAGCTCAAGTTGAGTAGTATATATGGTCCTTTGACCACGGTAGACTTGTAAGTGATCCACTATACTTTAGTTCCACGCATGTCATAAACCTTTTATGGTGTGACCGTTGGGTGTCGTTGGGTATGGTCCGATGCTTATGGAGTTCGGTGTGTACAGATATGGGATTCATCAGCTCGCATAGGGAGTTAGATATTCAAATGCTTCAAGACTATATCTCAGGAAGTCTTGTGGCCACAAGCAATTATCTTGGAAAAGAGTTTCCGTCAGGGTGGAACAATATGACAAAGGAGTTTGCGCATATTGTTTAGTGAGATAAAAGTCTGGGATATGATACAAATGAGCATATGGGGATTTAACAATGATAATCTATATCTCTACACATCTAAGATATCGTGACGGAAGAACTATATATATACATTGTGACCTTAGCTTGGATGGTCGACGCACTGATTTGTATTTTCGTCACGTGTACGTGGGGTAGTGTTCATGGACTTATGAAATAGTTTCATTTAACGAATCGGGCGTAAACCTAAGGAGTTCCGTGATATAAAGTGTACTCGTTTAGAATTGTGGCAGCTTACTAGATTGTCCAATAATATTCAGCACTACCATGGGAATGCGTACGTGTCCGTATTTAAGTGCTAAATACAATAATTAATTAATAATTATTGTTTACTAATTATATCATGACATGTGTAACGCGATGCATTGTGAACCCTCGATTGAGTTTATTCAAGTGTGTGTTTGGTGGAATCCACTAGGAAGTAAACTTGATAACTATTTCTAAGGTATAAATTGGTAATTTCACACATTGATTATTTATTAATTAAATAATTAAAATATCTTTTTATTATATATTATATAATATTATTATATTATATTATTTTATGCTTAGTTGTAAAGCATATATGTTTTTTATATTATTATTTTATATAATAATATTATTTATATAAACTTGGTGGCCAAGTTTAGTTTTTTATCAATATAATATTATTATTTTATATATATTTGAGATATATATATATATATATATATTTGAAACCATGGGAAGCAAAAAAGAGAATTGCTTAATTTGATGTTGTTGTTTTGTTTTGAGAAGCAAAATTGTTATCTCTCGAGTATTTTAATGGCCGACCAAAGGTTAAGCAAATACAAAGGGATATAGATCTATTTAAGGATTAATTTCAAGTGTTGAAATTAATTTTTTTGCTTGATTTTATTGGCTACCAATTATAACAATTAAGAATTTATTTTATTGATCAAAGAGTTGATCAAGGAAAAAATAAATTCAAAAGGGTTCAAGAGTTAAACCCAGTGTTGGATAATTGAAGCTGTTCTAGCTTATTGACAAGGGCGTAAAACCACTAGTATGATTTGTACTTAACTTTTGTATTTTACTCTAAATCATAAATATTTTGCTATATAATTGTATTTTCTTATCATAAATAGATGCACGATAGAAAATATGACGTATAGGAACAAACGAGAGGCGAATCGAACGTTAAACGAAGAAGTTATGCTCAAAATACGAAAGGAGCACCAGGGCTGAGCGTCGCAGTGCCGCGGCAGAGTGAACAGTATTTTGCTACAGTACTCGTGAATAATATTTTGAAGTCAAAAACCCTAAGAAAAATAAGAGAGGAAAGAAAAGAAGAAAAGAGGCAAAAACTTAGAGAAAGAATTTACAACACAAGATTAAAAATCAAAGCCAAAAATTGAAGAACTAAGATTAAGATTCAAGCTTCAAGTCAAGATTAAGTGAGAAGCATATCAAGGAGTCACTCTGATTAATTTTTCTACTCTTTCTTTATCATTATGCTCTTGTTCTTTTTAATATTTATGAATTGGTTAGATACTTTTAGTTTTGTGATTGACTAAATTGTTCATTTAGGGTTAGACTATGTGAACCTAGTATGTAGTTAGATTTCATTGATTCTTAGTTTATGAACTTAATTATTATAATTTATTCGTTCTATCTTGTGTTTAATATTTTCATTATACCTGATCAATATTTTGAATGATTGAGGAACCATGATGAACTCGACGGAGGGATTCATGTGTTTAGCCTAGGATAGTTTGATGCATAATCAAAGGTTAATAACTATGAGTTCCATCTAGGATAGACATATATCTAGGTGGCATGTATGGTCTAATTTAGACTTGATCTTAATAAATTACATTCTGATTTGATTACCATAGACATATAGGCGATTGTTGGAATGTGTAATATAGTCACTTGACCATCGACAGAGGCTTGTGATGAGATTAGTGTCTAAAGGATTAATTGAGTGGTTAATGAGTCCAATGAAATACTAGGGGACGAATCAAAACCCTAGATTATATTTATTTGTGAATTCTACTTTTTGCTTTTATTTAGTTAATTGAGAGAATTAGATTAGTTAAATAAATTTTAGATTTTAGTTTTTTGAATAAAAGTTAAGTAGGTACAATTTTAGTACTTGATTTATAGAATTAGATTGCATAGTCCGTGTGGGATCGATACTTGGACTTAAAATCCTATAATACTTGATACGATAGCATGCACTTGCGCTTAACTACTATATCACCCAATCAAGTTTTTGGCGCCATAGCAGGGGACTAATTTTATCTATTCTTTAGATCAATACTAATACTAAGCTACTTACTTTTAATTCAAATTTTTATTTTTATTTTATCTTCTTCTTTTTACTTTGATTTTATTTTTATTTTTCTTTGACAGTTCACACTATGGACGAAAACAATGATCACATCAATAATCCTGTGTTTAAGCCCATTATACCACAGAGAGCTTTGAAAGAGTATACTATCCCAACAACAATTGGTGTTCAGTCTAGTATTCGGTGACCAACCATCAACGCTAATGACTTTGAGATCAAGCCGAATATTATTCAGATGTTGAAAGAAACTGTACAGTTTAGCAGAGTTCCCAATGACGATCCTAACATGCATATCATAAATTTTTTGAAAATTTGTGATACCTTCAAATACAACGGAGTCTCCAACGATGCCATCAGATTGAGATTATTCCCTTTCTCCTTAAGGGACAGAGCTAAGAGTTGGTTGATGTCATTGCCGTCAGGATCTATATCGACGTGGGAAGATTTAGCATAAAAGCTCTTAGCCAAGTTCGTTCCACCAGCAAATACAACAAAGATGAGGAATGACATTACCTCATTCAGTTAGATTGATAGAGAGTCATTGTATGAGGCACGGGATTGCTTTAAGGACATGTTAAGGAAGTGTCCTCATCATGGATTCCGTAGATGGCAATTAGTCCAAACGTTCTATAATGGATTAGTAGGCCATTTGAGGAATATTGTAGATGCTGCAGCTAGAGGAGCTTTAATGAATAAGTCTACAGATGAGGCTTATGATCTATTAAAAGAGATGGCGTCAAATAGTTACCAATGGCCAGCAGAGAGAGTTACACCTAAGAGAGTTACTGGTATATATGAAATTGACGCATTCAATGCATTAATAACTCAAATCAATACTTTATCTAAAAAGTTTGATGCATTGAATGACGTCAAAACTCGACAAGTGACATGCCACTTATGTGGTGATAACCACATGAATGGGCAGTGCATGAAAATAATGAATTATGTGGGCAATTTCAAGCGTCATCAACCTAACCCACAATCAAATTTCTATAATCTGAGATGGAGAGATTATCTAAACTTCTCTTGGCATTACAACCAAGATGAGCCATCTAAACTAATAAATCCCCCAGGATTCCTGCCACTACAAGAAAAGAAGCCGCCATTGAAAGACATGTTTGTGCAATATATAAATTTCAATGATGCCATCCTACAGAATCATTCAGCATCTTTGAAGAATTTAGAGGTTCAAATGGGACAACTTGCTACTGCAATTAATATAAGTCCTCAAGGCACTCTACAAAGTGATACTAAGGCAAATTTAAAAGGGATTGTAGAGCAATGTCAAGCCATCAACTTGAGGAGTGGTAAGATCTTACAAGAAAATATATCCACACCACCACCATCAAGTATAAATGAGAAAGAAGTGCAAAGAAAATAAAGTGCAACCATATAGACCGCTTATTGCTTTTCTTCAAAGGCTACAGAGGTGTCAAACAAGTGTTGAAACAGAAAATCAACAACATACCAGTCCAGAAAATAGTGTAGAATCTCAGAAAAGTGCAGAATTCTCAATAATGAAACGTGCAAAAACTGGTATTAAAGTGCAACAATATTCTAAGGTGCAGAAAAGTGACAACACAATAGAAAATACTAGTAACAAAGAGCAGAATCAGCTTATGCATACTACATTACTTGATTGTTGTAGCATTAATGTGGTGCCATCAAACACTAAAGAGCTCAAAGATATGGAGATATTGAATCTTCACATAAAAAAGAAGGCGTTAAGGCATAGAAAGAGAAGAAAGAAGAAGAAGAAGAAGAAAAAGAAGCAATACGATGATAGGATCAAAGAGAATGGCACAAAAAGAGACACTTCACCGGTCTAATATTCAAGTCTTTTCGAAGAAACATAAGGAGAAAGAGGAACAAGTTGCTGCCCAAAATCTAATAAAGAAGATGTGGAAGCCAAAAGAAAGGAAGCCTAATAAGCTCACATATAAAGATGCTTCCACCATTGACTTTGATCCTCTATAAGAGTAAAAAGAGCCCTGCCAAACCAACGGCATTAAATCAATTGGTATTAAAGGATTAATTGAGTGGTTAATGAGTCTAATGAAATACTAGGAGACGAGTCAAAACCCTAGATTATCTTTATTTGTGAATTCTAATCTTTGCTTTTGTTTAGTTAATTGAGAGAATTAGATTAGTTAAATAAATTCCAGATTTTAGTTTTCTAAATAAAAGTTAAGTAGGTACAATTTTAGTACTTGATTTATAGAATTAGATTACATAGTCCTTGTAGAATCGATACTTGGACTTAAAATCTTATATTACTTGATATTATAGCGTGCACTTGCACTTAAAAGGCCCATTGTAAATGGTGCGTTTTAAGTGTCAAAACGGGTATGTCAAAGGGAATACATTATACATTGCAGCGCTGAGAGTTTTTGCTCCCAACGTTGCAACAGGGAAGGTTCTGTCTCCCGGGCTGCAACGCAGAAGTGTGAATGCCGCAGTGCTAGGGTTTAACCTCCCAACATTGCAACGTTGGTAACCCGACTCCATGGCATTGATACTGTTCACTTGAACAGTAGAAATGAACAGTATTTGTGCCGTTCACATGCTACAATAATTTAAACAGTGTTCCAAATTAATTTTGTATATGTGAGTTTATGAGATGTAGTGATAAAAGTTATTAGTCTAAATTATAAATCAAGATTTATGAGATGCAGTGATAAGAGTTATCGGTCTGTATTATAAATTATGATCAATATTTCTGTGTTGGTAACCACAATGGGAGCTCTATTGATGGGGGTTAATTGTATTTGCATAGAAAAATTGATTAATTAAGAAAGACCTCCTCATGAGATAGGTACCTTGGATAGAAAGAAAAATCTCTCTTAATCAGATTGAATAATATTACATTATGAGATAATATTTTATTATGATCCGTCTTGTCAATATGGTGTTAGACGAGTCACATCGAACATTTTCCAATATTGCTACAGTGTGAGAAATTTGGTCGGTTGAACTTAAACTATGCTGGTTAAATATGAGATGAGATAAATATATGCGAACGTATTGCCCAATATTGCTACAGCGTAAGAGTAGTGACAGTAACATATATTTAATTATTGACAAGTTAATCTGGAATACACTTACCCAATATTGCTATAGCATGAGGGTAAGGTGTATTTAGAATCAAGTTGTAAGAATTGTATGAGATGCAATTGACAAGTGTTGTCTACCTATTGGGTTTACAAAAGTTAATATTACTATAGCGTGAGGCCCGAGTAAATTCTAATGGGGTTTGCTTCCCACTGTATAGTTTAAAGAGTTTAAACTATCATCTTTCCATTCGAGAGATTATCGAAATTATGTAAAGCAGTGGGAGGACGTTTTAAATTGAAAAATGTATAATTGTTATACACATAATTTAAAATATTTTATTAGCGATTTAATAACCATTCCGCTTACATCTCCCGTTATTTTTTGGTCTGTCAAGTATAATGGTCACTACGAACCCATTGATGCGCATAGTTGATGCAGTCCAACTCAATGGTACTAGAAATTACTATAATCGGCAGATGAATCTAAAAAATGTCCTAGATTCAGAAAAGTTTAGATTTATTATTGACAAAGTTTACCCTAAGGTATTTCTCATAACACCTCTTTAGAAGATATGAATAGAGGGGGTCTAGCCCTCTTTATTTAGGATGCTTCATCTTCTACTCCAAGGATATTTGGTAAGTCCAAAGTGTGAGGGGAGGAAGATGAGGCAGATACCCAGGATAAGTCTTCAGAGGCAACATTAATCCAAAGGTCAGTAAGAGAGAAAAGTAGATGGAAAGTATTTTCACTGCAGTAAGTGATGAACACTTAAAATTACACATTTAATAAGAGTTTTACATGATTGTTTTGTATTACTAGTGTATTTAATTTTCTTAACTTAAGTATGTTTATAATATTGTACTTAATTATCTTGTAACTGTTTTGTGGTAGGTTTGGTAAAATAGGCATAACTTTCTACTTAAAGATCCAATTGAGATGATTCTTGATCCTATGCAGATCTGACTCAATGGGCTAATATATTGTATTTCACAAAGCATTGGAAATTCGAGTGTTTAGAGGGTAAAAAATGACCTAGAACAGAATTGATCTGCAGTACAGGCCCAGTTTGAACAGTTATCAGTATTTGGCCCATAACTATAGAAATACATATCTAATATGTATGAGATTACTCAAGTTGGAAAGATAAGAGACTTATCTACAACCTTTATGTTTGGAGTGACAATTAATTCGGATCACATCAATTCCAAATTGGATAATCAAGTGGGTGCCCAAGTGATAATGAATGCAAATTATTTTGCCACCATTCTTGACTTTCATCAACCAAGTGGTTCCCTCCAAATTTGTCTCGATTTATCCATGTTTTTCTATAAATAGATGGCTTATTTATGCCTAAAGAATGTAATTAGAAAGTTAGAATTTAGTTCAAAATACTTGTCCTTTGTATTCATTTCTTTGTAAATTTATTTCTCTTGTTTACTATTAAATCATGTTATTTCTTCTTCCATTTCTTTTCTTTTTCTTTAGTTTTATTATGTCCAAATAATTTTATTTAAGCTAAGGTGAAAGGGTGAAGCTCTTAGCAAGGTAATAAGATATGTTTAATATTTATTCATGAATTTAATACTTTATTTTTAAGTTATGCAAACTTATATATGATGTATTTATTTTGTTTGTAGAATTAATACCCTTTCTTCTAAAGTGATGATTCTTGATTTATTATTGACAAACTTAATACTTGGCACAATAAATTCTTGAAATCATTTACAAGATTTAGTGTATATAACCTTTCTTGTAAAGTGGGAGTCTTGATTTATTGTAGACAAATATAAAGATTGGCATAATAAATTCTTGAACCCACTTATAAGATTTGGTGTATAATAATTGAAAGAAATAAATAATAATCAATATATAAATGATGATGAACTTTAATTTTTATATTTTCCGGTTGGAACCTCCTTTGTGTGAGGATTCCAATTGAGTTATAAAAAAATAAAAAGTTAAATATATTCTTACTTCTTATGCCAAGAGTGAATCCCTGTAACCTTAGCTTTTTATTGAAATTGGTTAATTGAAATAATATTTGCAAACATCTTATACTGCATTAATTATCTTTAAAGTGTTTATAATTTGTAATTTTAATTCTACTTCCCTGTGGATCGACCCTGTTCTCATCGGGTTATTTATTACTTCGACAATCTTGCACTTGGGAATAACTCTTATATTCTGGACGTGTCAGTAAGGTTGGGTATTGAAAATTCCACTACCCTGGATGCCTTATAATTATCAAAAAGACTCCCACAGATTTGTGTTTAATAAACATAGACATTTCTATGGCATATGGTGCCAGTTTAGGCTGGGTATGAGATACTGTATTACCCTCTTATATCTGTAATATGTTGCAGGGATTGAGAGAGACTAAAATGCAACAGCTTGTAGAAGTAGTGTTAAGAGTAGAAAATGGTGATTTCTTGCTGGTTCAATTTGTTAGGCACTTTGACTTACTTCTCATATATAATATAATAGTTGTATTGTATAATTGATATGATATCTAGATCATCATTTGACAAATTGTGTCCCTTCTTATACTTGATAGTGAATGATATCATATGAATAATAGAAATAGTTCCTTATGTTTATATTATGTGAATGATGTTTTATTAGTTGAATGTCAGTTAATAAATAGACTTAATATACAATTAAAAATGTTTGTAGATTAGAATCTTTAAATAATATGAAACTGTGGCTTATGAGATTAGGTCATATAGGCGTAAGACGCCTAAACCGTCCAGTTGAGGATATTTGGATTCCTAATTTGACTATAAAGACTTAACCAGTTTATTAATAATGTATTCACGGAGATGACCAAACATACCAGAATGTACATCACATCCCTTCGATCAGATCAAGGTAGTGAGTACATTAGCAATAAGTTATCTGATAATTTAAAGGAGAATGAGATTCTCACTCACTATAGTCCTCGAGGTACTGCACAATATAATGATGTTTCGGAGAAGAGGAATCAGACTTTATTAGATATAGTCCATTTAACGATGAGTTTTATCGATCTATATTTGTGAGAATATGCTTAAGAAATAATAACTTATTAAGCAGCGTTCCATCAGAAGCTATTCTTTTCATTTTGTATGAGATACAGAGATGAAGGATGTCAAATCTTAAATATGTTAAAATTTGGGGCTATCCTACCTACGTAAGAGTTATATAGCAGGATATACTTGTACCCAAAATGAGCCGAGTCTTAATTGTTTTAAGACTTGGGGTTATCCTACTTACGTAAAGAGTTACGCGACAGGATATCTTATTTTGTAAGAGTTACTTAACAGGATAAACTAGTACCTAAAATGTGCAAATATAGATTCATTGAATATTATGTGAATTCAATAGGATACTAATTCTGTGTTTCAGAGGAACGAAATGCGTTTATTTCTCAGTATACCACCATTCTAGAGGAAGAGTTTCTCATGGATCATGGGAATCATAGAAAGATTGAACTTGATAAAATCAATCCAGAAATCAATGAACCAAGAATGGAAACTCAGGCTTAATTAAGCAGTGACCTTTTACCACACTTTTCAAGTGGGTTGGAAAGGATCTCTAGGACACCTATTAGATATGTTTGATGCCTGAAGGTGAACTTAGAATTTTCTTGGTAAAATGAAATAATCCTTTGAATTATAGGGAGATGATGTTATATATCGATTCGAAAAATGGCAAGAAGCCATGTAAACAAAAATTGATTCTATGCATCAGAATCAAGTCTGGCACTTAGTTAAGCTACCTGTGGGAACTGTTCTCATCGGTTGTAAAGTATTTACAAGAGATAGTGGGAGCTAGATGGAAGGTAGAGACCTTCTAGGCCCTATATTTGTTCTAGAAAGGTAATCCTCAGTGATTTTTGGATCAACTATGAGAAAACCTTTGGACCATTAGTGATGCTAAAGTTGATTAGAATTTTATTGGCTTTTACAGCATATTATGACTTTGAGGTTTGGCAGATGGATGTAAATATGGCATTCTTGAATGGATACCTTGAGTAAGAGATATTCATGGAACAACTTAAAGGGTTTACATTCAGCCAGACTTCTGATCTAGTGTGCATACTGAAAAAGTCTATTTATAGACTTAAACAAACCTCCTAAAGTCAGAATCATTATTTTAATGAGATAATCAAATTGTATGGTTTCATAAAAAATAAGGAGGAAACTTGTGTGCTTGAAAGGTCAGTGGGAGCATGATAGTCTTTTTGATGCTCTATATTGATTACATATTGGTAATTGAAAATGATGTCAGTATATTATAATCGATCAAGAGTAACTTGTAAGAATTTCTTCATAAAGGATTTGGAAAAGGCTTCCTTTATATTGGGTATAAAGCTTTATAGATATAAAGTTAGGAAGCTGATAGGACTCTCCCAAATCATTTCACATCAATAGCATTTTTGAAACGTATAATTTTTGTTAACTGTGAGATAATTAACGTACCTTTTGGATATGGTGTTCATCTTTCGAGGAGAGTGTTCCTCATCTGGAAGATGAGAGAGTTAGAGTATCTAGTGTACCAGATACATCAGCTCTTAAGAGCTTGATGTATGTTATGATGTATTTGAGACCTGATATCAGTATGGCTGTAAGAGTTATAAGGCGATACTAGTCTAATTCAGGTGACCACCATTTAATGATAGTTAAACATATCCTGAGGTACCTTGAGGGTATAAAAGATAAATTTTTCATATATGGAGAAAGTGACTTACAAGTGAGAATATGTATAGAATCAGACTTCTAGTTTGACTTAGATGATAGAGAGTCTACATTCGGGTATATGTTATTTCTTATTGGTACTAAATGAGTTGGAATAGCACCAAACTGAGATTCACTGGTGATTTATTTTGGAAATAGCAAATAAAGCGGTGTGGATTCATAGGTTTGTCACTGGCTTGGAAGAGTTCTAAGACAAATAAATTCTATCCCATAGCTTTGCAACAAAACTAGGTTGTTGTATAAGCCGAGGAGCGAAGAGGACACTAGTACTTTAACTGTGTTGAAAGGAGTCTCACATGACTAGAAGGATTTTGGCCAAGGAAGATATATATTTGTAGAAGTGTTCTATAAATAATTTAACGGATTTATTTTCTAAGGCCATGACTTCAAAAGTGTTTATGAAACACATAGACTCGATGTGTATGAGATACCATCAAGAATGACACTAGAGCAAGTGGGAGATTGTTAGAGTTGGTGCTTATGTGCTATCCTTGAATGTACGATACTCATTATTTATATAAGCGTACATTCCCATTAAATCACTAACGCCTATTTTTATGATATTATACAATGTAACATTATAGACATTGTATGATCTGAAGGAGTTCAGATCTGATCTAAAGGAGTTTAGATGAGGGCCTACAGTTGCCCACGCTGAGAGATATAAATGCTAAGTGTTAGTACAACTAATTGTTAACTGGTTATAATACTCAACAAAGATTCAAGAGTTGAAGTCTTGTCTGTAATGGAACATAGACTCGAGAATGTACTAGTAATTACATAGCTGCAAAAGTTGTAATCAGGTGCAAGGTAATATCAGTTGTGCAAGTATGTTCTCAAATATTATCCCTGATATATTATTATCGATGCGGGTCTGTCAGTGGATATCTTTATAAAGATCAGCATATGCCGTACCTATAGAGTATAGATGGTTGTTCATAACTAACCATAAGCGTGGAGCTCATATTAACATATGGGAATCTAGTTAGGACTAGATATGGGACTGACTCATAGGGACCTCCGATAGACACCCTACGTAAGCCGTCAACAGAGGGTCCTTTCGAGTTGAGTAGTATATGTGGTCCTTTGACCTGAGTGCCATGGTGGGCTTGTAAGTGATCCACCATATTTTAGTTCCATGCATGTTACAGACCTTTCATAGTGTAACTGTTGGGTGTCATTGGGTATGGTTTAATGCTTATGGAGTCCAGTGTGTACAGATATAAAATCTATCAGCTCGCATAGGGAGTTAGACATCCAAATGCTTTGAAACTGTATCTCAGAAAGCCTTGTGGCCACAAGCATTTAACTCAGGAAAGAGTTTCTGCCAAGGTGGAACAATATTGCAAAGGAGTTTGCGCATATTATTCAATGAGATATAAGTCTAGGGATATGATACAAATAAGCACATAAGGATTTCACGATGATAATCTATATCCCCCCACATTCGGGATATCATGACTGAAGAAATATATGTATGCGTTGTGACCTTAGCGTGGATGGTCAATGCGCTGATTTTTATTTTGTGACGTATACATAGGGCAATGTCACGAACTCATAGAATAGTTCCATTTGACGAATCAAACGTAGAGCTAGGGAGTCTCACAATATGTAGTGTACTCGTTGAGCATTAGGGCAACGTATCAAATTGATTTGTTCAGTCCAATAATATCCAGTATTATCACGGGATTGCGTAGGTGTCCGTATTTAAGTGTTAAATACAATAATTAGTTAATAATTATTGTTTACTAACTGTATCATGACACGTGTAATGGGACGTATTGTGAACCCTCGATTAAGTTTATTCAAGTGTGAGTTTGGTGAAACCCACTAAAGAGTAAACTTGATAACTATTTATGAGGGATAAATTAATAATTTCACGCATTGATTATTTATTAGCTAAATAATCAAAATATTTTTTTATTATATATTATATTTATGCTTAGTTGTAAAGCATATATATTTTTATATTATTATTTTATATAATAATATTATTTATATAAACTTGGTGGCCAAGTTTAGTTTTTTTTTATCAATTTAATAATATTATTTTATATATATTTGAGATATATATATATGTGAGACCGTGGGAAGCAAAAAAAAGAATTGCTTAATTTGGTTTTGTTTTATTTTGAGAAGCAAAATTGTTATCTCTTGAGAATTTTGTTGGCCGACTAAAGGTTAAGCAAATACAAAGGGATATAGATCCATTTAAGGATTAATTTCAAGTATTGAAATTAATTCTTTTGCTTGATTTTATTAGATATCAGTTACAACAATTAGGAATTTATTTTATTGATCAAATAGTTGATCAAGGAAAAAATAAATTCAAAAGAGTTTAAGAGTTAAACCCAGTGCTGGATAATTGAAGTTGTTGTTCTAGTTTATCAAGTCCACTGAGTTATTGACTATAACTGTCAATGAGTTGGTCTCCAAGCAGACTCCCAGAATATACGTGTAAAATGATGCACGTTTTGGTGATTTCTCAATCCTTAAAATATATTAATGTGATTAATATATTATTTATTGTATTGTTTTAATTATTCCGTTGCTTTAAATATGTATGAGATACGTATTTTATAAAATGAACACTGTTGCACATGCATACACTCACATACAAAAGATCCCCAATATTTTTTTCGTTCAAAGTCTTTACTTCGAAAATTAAGGTAAATCATCCACTATTAGAAGTAAAAAAAAAACTACAACCTTATATAATAAATATCATTTTCATTCATGGTTATGAATAATATTTAATTTATAAATAACTTGTAATCTATACCTTCTATACAAGTATCATATACCTAATATATAAATCACATACTTTATAAATATGAGATCATTAGTGTATGCTAAAACATATATGAATAAACGTCATTAATTAAAAAATATTATTTCATATGCTTAATGGTATAATTAACACAAAATGTCTATCAATCTCTCACTTGTCCTAAAGCATATTGGCATCTATCGAATCCCTATATCATCTATATGAGTTACGAACTCTTTGCTATTAATGACTTGGTGATGGTTCTACCAGATTATTTGCTAATGCAATCTTAGATATTATGACTTTACCTCTTTGCACAAACTATCTTACCAAACAATATTTCCTTTCAATGTTTTTTCTTTTCTTATAGTACCTTAGTTCCTTAGATTATGCTACTCCTATTCTAATATTACAATAAAGAACAACATACATTTAAGTACTAGGTGTTGGAACTGGTGCTTATATGTCATTCCAATATTGTATGAATATTAATTGTTTTGTAGTAACCAGTATCCACAACCGGTAAGAATAAGTATTTATATATGTATAAATATACGTATTTTATTTGTATGTGGGTGATAATTGATTTATGTATTGTTATTAGTAGTGTTTGTATAGGTTAAGGTCATACTATTAGCATTGGGTTTAATTGCAAGAGTTTAGATTTATTTTAGGGACCAAATTGTAATACTTTGAAAGTTTTGGGGGCAAATTTATAAATACCAAAAATTAGCCTCTTAGTATAAAAATACACTTTTGAAACCCTAATTTACTCTTTTAGGTCGAGCTATCCCTTTTAGAGTGAGAAAAGAGAGAAAGAAAGGGAAGAGAAAGAGAAGAAGAAGAAAAAAAAGAAGAAGAAGAAGAAATTAAAATTTTGGATTTTAAGAGGTATATCACAACTATTTCTCAATTTATTGATGTTAATTAAGTTAATTCCTTTAATTTTTGATTTTTGGAAATATATATAATTGAGTATTTGATGTGTGTTTCGTAAGATATTGTGAGAATTGATAATGATCTATGTAGATAGCTTGATAAATCATGATGAATTGCAGAATTTCTACTTGATAATCTCCTGATCCAGGAATTTTATAAATTATTGTGATTCGATTCTAGTATTGAATTTTGAGTATATGAAATTAGACATGTTTAGAATTAATGATATTTTGAATCGATTCAAAATTCTAGAAATTGATTTTTTTGTGAATTTACCAAAATGACCCTAAAATTCTAGAAATTTCCTTTATGAACAGTATGATACAGTGACAAATAATTTTTTGCTTGCTGGATGATCTTTAAAACTTATTAATTTATGGAATATGATAAGTTTATATATCTAATATGCTATACTCGGAATTGAGAATTTAGATCAATGTGGTTAAATTGTTATAATTTTTTGAAGTGTATCAGCTCATTGCAGTATTTGATTAACAGATGTTTTAAAGCTATGGAATAAAATAGTTTAAAATACTTTTGACAGTGATTTTGAAGTAAAATATTTATCATGGATTTAGTTATATCTCAAGATTATTTTAGTGATAGTTTTATAATTTTTGAATTTGTATATGATTTTATAAAATTGAGAGATTGAATACTGTTCAGTAAATATCTTGATCCTGTCAGGTTAGTAGTTTGTATTCGATGGTGTGTATGGAATAGATTGTGTAGGAATTTTGATATAATATTTATATATAAGAAGGATATATAAGTCAAGAATGATATATTCTGATTTTGGAGTAATTGGACATCATTTGAGGTATTGGAAAATTTTGTTAAGTATAAGTGGTCAGAATGACAGGTTTTAAGAAACTAAGTATTTAGACCAATTTGATGTGATAAATGCATTGTGTATAATTTTGTAAGCTATTTAAAGTATTTTTTGTGAATTGTGAGGCTTATGAAAGGAGTAATCGCCATTGATAGGTTAAGGAGATTTAAGCCTTGTAGCTGAAAGTGTTAAGAGGTAAGTATACTAGACTTTTTACTGAAATCACAATAAACATAGTAATTATTTGTATGATTTTGTAAATGTGGTTAGGAATATGTTTATGTTATGTCAAAGTATATTTTGATATGAAATGTGAAGATATGTATTTATAAATATGAGCATGGACATACATAACATATATGTGTTTTTGAAAGTGAGCTTTCAAAGTGAAATGTGTTTAACAAAGAGAGCTTTTGAAGTGTAATATGTCCATGAAAAATATTTTGTGTTTTGAAGGTACTTGAACTCACTGTTAACTTAGTAGGCATTTTATGTGATTTGTGGAGCCTTTATGTGTGGCCTTTCCTTCGGGATTGATATTTGTTATGTGTTCCGTATGTAAGGAGGATCCTATTGGTACCTAAAGGAAGAGTGAGTCATCACATTCGTGTGATGGCGTATTAGTACATGTGAGAGGACTCACCATTGATCAGGGTGAGGGTTTGGTTTTTACCTTCGGGCATGAGCATTATATATGTGTGATTTAAAAACCTCACTTGTACTATTCCTCTCATACGGTATGTCACCTACAAGTGACATTTGGCTTATTATGTGATATGCGATATGTAAGTCCTACTAAGTAGTAGTTGAGTGATGGTATTCCTATTATATGTTTTGAAAGAATGTGTAAGCGCTTACATGACATGTAATTTGATAAGATTACGATTTTGATTGATCACAGCATATCATACATATGCATTGTGTACATATATATATATATATATTTGTATTTGATTTATAAAAAACTAGTATGCTTACTGAGTTTTATACTCATTATAGTTTATAGTGATTTCAGGTAAATAAGGTACATGTGTGCTTAGCGGATTTGGCAAGGCTTCTTCTGTTCCTTGGGTTCCCTAAGTTGCTAAGTTGCTGAGTGTTTTATTTGGGGACACGTGGGATAAGATATTTGATCTGTTCCTACTGAATAAATACTTATGTATTATTTTATTGTGTGTGGTTGAATTTAGTTTAAGTTACACCACGTGTGGTTATGGATTGATTTTAAGTAAGAATTTACAATGAATATATTCTAGGCTTCTGATAACAAAGTTGCTACTGGTGACGTAGTAAAGTGTTAATCTTTGAGAAAACTCTGCGTATCTCCGGTTTACTAATTGTCCCAGTCATAATTCAATTGTTATAATTCTGAAAGAAATTAAAATGAATGTTTAAATATTATTGAATGAGTGTAAGTTATGTCATGTATCGAATCTTTTAGGTCTGGGGCGTGAACAAATATTTATACAATAAATATTTCGAATAAAAATTGTTAATTTTATAATTATATGGTATAGTGCTTGTAAGACTACAGACATTGTATGATCTGAAAGAGTTCAGATATAGTTTAAAGTAGTTTAGACCAGGGCTAAGAGTTAGAAATGCTGAGAGTTATAAATACTAAGAGTTAGCAAGTTATAAGAGTCAGCGAGATCTAAAAAGTTAGAACCTTGTCTATAATAGAACAAAGACCTGAGAGTATACTTGTAATGACATAATTGTAAAGAGTTGCAATAGGATCTAGGAAATGTCGTTGTGTAAGTATGTCTCAAACATTATGTTCCTGATCTATGTTCATCAATGCGAGTTTATTAGTGAATCACTACTATATAGATCAGTGTATGTCTATATCTAACTGGTGAAGATGGTTATTCTTAGCTGATCATGAGCTTAGAGCTTGTATAGGCATGCAGGTATCCAGTTAGGACTGGATATTGAACGAACTCACGAGAACCCCAATAGATATCTTATGAAGTCGTTAAAGGAAGGTTCTTTGGAGTTGAGTAGTATTCATAGTCATTTAACCTGAGCACTACAATGGGCTTGTGCGAGATCCACCATACTTTGGTTTCATATATGTCAGAGACCTTTTATGGTCTAACTGCTATATACCGTTGGGCATAGTCCAATGCTCATGAAGTCCGTTGTACGTAGGTACGGGATCCGCCAGCTTACATAGGTAAGTTATATATACGATGCTTCAAGATTGTATTTCACAAAGTCTTGTGGCCACAAGCATAAACCCGAAAAAAGATTTTTCCACAAGGTTAAACAGTATCGTAAAAGTATTTGCGTATATTGTTTATCGAGATACGAATCTGGAGATAAGTTCATGGATGGGCTAACGGAGATTTGATGGTGCTGATCTATGTCCCCGTACATCCAGGGTATAGATGATGCAAGGATTATATGTATACGTAGTGATCTCAACTTGTATGGTCTAACACGTTGATTTGTAATATCCGTAATGTGTGCATAGGGCATCAATTACAAACTCATGAAATAGTTTCATTTGACAAATTGGGTATGGACATAGGGAGTCCCGCAATATGAAATATACTCTTTGTGTACTTGGGCAACGTACCGTATTGAATGGTTCGATACAGTAAAATTCAGTAATTTACTATGGTTAAATATTCAGTAATTTACCATATTTAATAGTTAAATAAATATTTTAACTTAACTATGGTTAAAAGTTAACCATATGGTTAATTTAAAGTTAATCTTACTTAATGATTAAGTAAATGTTAACCTAACCATAATTAAGTTAGTTAACTAGGGTTAGATTATTTAAATGTTTATTTAACTTAAGAGTTACGTTAAACTAACCTAACTAGGGTCAAATGTTAACTATAGTTAAGTTAAGTTAAATGTAAATTCAAATTTAAGTGAAATTAAATTAAATACATGTTAAATTAAGTGTTAATTAAATGCATTTGGGTTATATTAGTAAAATGAATCAATTTTATAAGTTAAGCGTTGTTTTGGATGGTTGAAAATTTTGAGAGATATTGAGAATGAATATTGTAATGTTTTCAAGAGTTGAAAACATGTTCTATTTATTATTTTCTCTAATTAAAGTTAGCCATTAAAACATGAATTAAATTTATTTTTGTTCAAGAGTTAAATAAATGAATAACAAATTTAATTAAATTAAAGAATTTAACTTTCAATTAAGTTTAAGAGTTAAACTGATTGCTGAATTAATATACTGATATTATAAACAATCAACCCTACCATTTGTTGATTACTAGAATTAGCAAAGTTTACATTTCAGGTAGACTTCAAGCAATTTAATCCAAAGGCTTCATAGGTTAAATTCTCAATCTCGTTATTAATTTGATTAATATATAATAACTGTGTTCATTGTAAACATTTATAATTTCGCTGTGCACATATATATATAAGATATGTATATTTTTTATAATGAACACATATACCACATGCATGCACCCTAGAATAATCAACACCCAATAATTGGTATCAAAGCAATTTTGTATTGTTTTGGATGCTTTATAGTGTTGGCTATGTTGTAGGATAAGTTCCAGGGCTGTTTGGGTGCATTTCAATTGTCAAAAATGAAAAACTATTGAAAACAGCACCTAGAATGCTGCAGCATTCATGTCCAATGTTGCAACGTTTATGGTGAACATTACGGTGTTGAATGGAGAACGCCATGGTGTTGTGGCTTTCAGGCCCCAGGGCCACAACGTTCAAGCTTGGCATTGTAGCGTTGAAGGTACTGCTTCTAGCGCCGCAGCGCTGAGGCTTTTGAAGCCCTAGCTTTGCAGCGCTAAAGAATCAACACCTCAGCATTAGAGGCTAAGCCCTCGAATGCCGTATTGTTGCTAAGTCAACGCCGCGACGTTGATACTAAAAACAAGAGTAAAGTTTTTTTTAATTTTTTCATGTAAAGGGTTTGTGAGATGCAATAATAATAGTTATTAGTTAGCATGATAAATTAGAGTTATTGTTTTTGTTTTTGTAACCACAATGAAAGCTCTACTGATAGGGGTTAGTTGTGCTTACACAGAAATAAATAATTAATTGAGAATAACCTTCTCATGTGATGAGAGCCTATATTTATAAATCTCTCTTAATTAGATTAAAATTTATTATATTATGTAATAATATTTTAAATGGTTCGTCTTGTCAATACGGTGTTAGACGGGTGACTATAGTATTTTCTAATATTGCTTTAGTGTGAGGAATTTGGTCAGTGTGACTTGGACTATGTCGGTAACTGATAAGATGAGTCAAATATATATGAACATATTATTCAATATTGCTTTAACGTGATAGTAGTGTTAGTAACATATATTTGACTATTAACAAGTTAATCTGAAATACACTTTCTCAATATTGCTTTAGCATGAGGATAATGTGTATTTAGGATCAGTAGTAAGAGTTGCATGAGATGTAATTGACAAGAGTTGTCTACCTATTGGGTTTACAAAGGTCAATATTGCTTTAGAGTGAGGTTGAAGTAAAATGCCAATGGGTCTACTTCCCGCTGTATAGTTTAAAATTTTTTTAAACTGTCGTTATCCCATTTGAGAGATTAAAGGGATTAAGTAAAGTAGTGGGAGGACGTTTTTTAGATTAAAAAAATGTATAATAGTTATACCTATGATCTAAAGCATTATTTATTAACGATTAGAAATGTTCCGCTACACATCTTCTAATTTGTCTTATAAAGATAAAATATAACGAGCAATCCGTTAGTACTCTTGATCAATACACACCAACAATAGGGTGCCGAGTAAAATATTTATGACATGCTGATGAATCTAAGAATAGTTCTAGATTTAAAAATATTTGATATTTCTAAACCATAGATAGAGAATAGTCACAATAAAAAATATTTCCATTGTGATAAGGTTTGAAATAGTAAGTGTTAGATTGATCCATTAGATATCTATTTACCAATAATAGACATTTTCAATTAGCATATGATGCTAAGTGTACGAAGGTATGAGATACCGCTTGTCATTCTCATATTTGCAAGGTGTTGCATGATTTAAAGAATTCTTGATAACTTGGAAATGAGAAGTTCAACTTCACGTAAGAAATAAAGATTTCTTATACGTGGCAGCCGTTAAGACTTTTTAAGTCACTTCTGCTTTCTAGCAAAAGCATTATTGTTGTATAATTACGTTTCATGCCAAACATTATTAGGTAAATCATATCACTCCCTGTACTTGACAGAGAGGGTTATTATAAGTATATTATGAATAGTTTCTTATGATAATGATAATGTTTTACTAACTGATTGTCAATTAATGAATGGCCATTATATCTTATATACAACAGAAAATGTCATTAGTAACTGTGAATAATAATGAATAGTGGCACATAAGATTAAGCCATGTAGTCGTAAGATGACTATCCCGTCTAGTTAAGGATGGTTAGATATTTGATCTGACTATAGAACATTGACTAGTTTATAAATTCTGAATTCAAGAGAATATGACCAAATCTTAATATAGGTGTTAGACGCTGGGCCACTGATTTATTGGACCTAGTACATATTGATGTATTTACTCCAATGAATCTTACTAATATAAGTGATTTCGATACTTCATTATTTTTATAGTGATTTGTCACTATATAGATATGTGTTTCTGGGAAACGTAGGTCATAAATTTTTTGAAGTGTTCAAAATATTTTGACTATGAATGTAAAGAAATAAACCCTTATGTATATTGATTGCTTTCGATTAGATCGGAGTAATTTATATGTAATCAGTAGATTCATAATTTATTTAAACGAGAATATAATTCTCACTCAATATAATACTCCTCAATACAAATGTGTTAGAAAATGAGGAATCAGACTTTATTAGATACAGTTTGATTGATATTGAGTATCATTGACCTTCTACAATCTCTATGGGATTATGCTTTAAAATCTGCTACTCACTTATTGAAAATAATTCCATCAAAAATCGTTCTTTTACTTTGTATAAGATATAGAATAAAAGGGAACCGAGTCTTAAGTATGTTAAGGTTTTGGGTTGTTTTGCTTGCATAAGAGTTACGTAATATGATAAACTTGTATCTAATAGTATAAGTATCGGTTCATTGGGTATCCCAAATGTTCAATGGGATACCACTATGTGATTCAGATGAACAAAATATGTTTGTTACTTATGATGCCACTTTTCTAAAGAAAACATTTCTCATAAATTATAGGGATTATAGAAAGATTGAACTTGATGAAGTTAATCAGAATATATATGAACTGATGGTGGAATTTTAAGTTTAATTGAGTGAAATACCTTTAACACTTTTTCTCATAAGCAGAAAATGATTTCAAGGCCACCGATTAGGTATACATGATACCTAAAAGTGCCATTAGTGTTTTCTTAGATAAAAAAAAATGATTCTTTAGCTTATGGAGAGACGATGTTTGACATCATTTCGAAAAAAATGGCAAGATGCCATAAAATCCAAAATTGACTATAAATATGACAATCAAGTCTAGGAAACCTTTTTCATTAGTAACCATGCTAAAGTCAATTTAAATTTTGTTAGCTATTGCCGCATATTATAATTTTGAAGACTGGCTAATGGATGTAAATGCAGCATTCTAAGATGTGTATCTCAAGTATGAGATAATCATGGAACAGCCTAATGTTTTTTTATCCAAGCTTAACTTCGAATATAGTGTGCAAACTGAGAAAGTTCATCTCTGGATTTAAGCAGTTTTTCTGAAGCTAGAACCTTCGTTTATATATGAAATCAGAAATTTAATTTTATCAGGAATGAAGAGGAAGCATGTATGTTCAGAAAGGGCAATGGGAGTATATTATCTTTCTAGTTCTTTAAGTGGAAAATATACTCAATGTCAGGAATGATGTTGGTATGTTGCAAGTAAATCAGGTAAGTGTTATCTGAGTAAAGAATTGCTTCATAAAAGATTTGAGAGAAATTTCCTATATACTAGGTATAAAGCTTTATGGAGATATAGCTAGAAGGCTGATGGAACTCTCTCAATCTTCATACATAGACTAAGTCCATGAAATGTAAACTTGATTAACTGTGAGATAATTAATGTGCTTTTCATAGATTGTATTCATCTTTCAAAGAGGAAGTGTCATTGGGAAGAAAATAAGAGAGTTAGAGTGTGTAACATCTCATATGTATAAGTTAGAGATAGCTTAATACATACTATGTTATGTACAAGACCTGAATTAAGATCGTTGTAAGTGTTACAAACTAAGATCGGTCTGATCCAGATCATGACCATCAGATGGCTATGAAACATATCTGAACTACCTAAGAGGTACAGAGGATAAGTTTTTACATTTATGAAGAAAGTTTCTTACAAATCAAGGGACGCACATATTCAAATTTTTTGTCTGATTCAGATGGTAGAAAATCTACATCTAGTTTTGTGTTTCTCTTTATTGGTACAGGTGTTAAATATGTGTAATTTAAAAATTCACAATTAATTCTACCATTGAGATAGGATATGTTGCGGCTTGAGAAGCTGCAAAGAAAGTACTATAGATATTCTAGAAAATTGCAGAGCATTAAATAGTTGCAAGCTTAGTGGATCATATCCCACTATATTGCAAAATAACAGTAATTGCTCTAGCTAAGAAGCTATAAGGCATACCAGTATTCTGATTGTGTGAACTCTGAATACCATATAATTAGAAAGTTCTTAGCTACTGAAGTTGTAATAATATCTGGGAATCAATCCATGGATAACGTAACAAACCCACTCAGGCCTAAACTCCGATAGTGTTTGAGAAACACCTGGAGTATATTGATATGAGATACCAGTACTAATTGCACTAAAGCAAGTGGGAGTTTGTTGGAGCTGGTGCTTACGTGCCATTCTAATATTGTATGAATATTAATTGTTTAATATTTATACAATAAATATTTCGAATAAAAATTGTTAATTTTATAATTATATGGTATAATGCTTGTAACACTACAGACATTGTATGATCTGAAGGAGTTTAGATCTGATTTAAATGAGTTTAAACCAGAGTTAAGAGTTAGTACTATTAAGAGTTAGCAGGTTATAAGAGTCATTTTAATTCTCTCATGGTGATTACAAACCATGTGCACTTAGCCTATAGTTATAAAATCATCAGGTTGTATCATATAGATACCTTCATCAAGATTGCCATTAAAGAAGACTATCTTGACATCCATTTGTCAAATATTATAACCAAGATTTATTGCAATGGATAAGAGCATTCTGATAGACTTAAGTATGGCTATCGGTGAAAAAATATCCCTATAATTGATGTCGTCTTTTTTAGTGTACCCTTTTATAATAAGCATACCTTTGAAAGTGGATACCTTCGCATTTATCCCTTTTTTTCTAGTAAACCTATTTATACCCTATGGGTTTTATACCTTTAGATTTTTCTATAAATTCTTAAACTTTATTGGAATATATTGAATTCATCTTTGATTTCATAGCTTTAAGCCAATGATTTGCATTTGTGTCAAACTTTGCTTTATCATAGCTAATGGAATCTAATTCTTGTACATTAGAGAATGCCTGAAAAAACTTTCTAATGCAATTAGTTGGATTTTAATAATCTTCCCACTATAGCAAAGTACTGGTGGTTGTTGTTATCCAATTGGTTCTGGTTAGTTATTATAATCTAGATGGGAACTAACTCATTAACTCTCTTTAGCATAAAACTAAAATTCTTAGATAACTCATTAATAACTATCTTACTCCTAGGTTTAAAGTATTACATCTGTGCTCTACAAATATTTTATTATCTTGAGGATCTTAGAAAGACTCTTTCTTGTTTTTTTATGATAGCTAATAAACAGACAAACTTTCAACTTAGGTTCTTAAATTATCCATCTTTCTTTTCCAGCATGTATGCTGGATAATCTAATATATGTACATGACACAAACTAGGTTTACGACCCATATATATTTTAGAGGTGTTTTAGGTATTGATTTAGATGGAACTAAGTTAAGAAGATACATAACCAATTCTAAGGCATAACCATAAAACGAGATGGGTAGAGTTAAATAACTCATTTTTTTTAATTAATTGAATAACTCATTATTGACTTTACCATTTCAATAAAAGTTTTTTTTTTCTCCTTTCTACTACACAATTTTCTAAGGTGGCCTAAGTATAGTCAACTTGGAAAATTTCTCAATTCTATGACAAATAGTTTCAAAACTAACTATAGAGGTATTTACACCTTAATTTGATCGAATGGCCTTTATGTGTTTTTTCTAATTGCTTTTTTATTTCTACTTAAAACCCCTTAAATTTATTAGATGCCTTGGACTTATGGTGCATTAGGTATGCATAATTGCATCTAAAATAATCATCAATGAAAGTGCTAAAATATTCATAACTTTCTCTAGCTTGTTTGTTTGTGGGCCCACATATATCATATAGCACTATTTCTAATGCTTCAATTACTCTATTATTTTTAACATTAAAGGGTCTTCTAGTCATTTTACCTTTTATATAGGATTCACAAATTAGTATTGGTTCAATTTTTAATAAACTTAAAGGTCTATCAATGACTAGTCTTTGAATCCTTTCTAAACTAATATGGTTATGATGTAGATGCTATAAATACTTTTTATTAGTGGGAGTCATTTTAATTCTCTCATGGTGATTAGATTCGTTATTTAATTATATATTATACAATGAGTTGATTTTAGGAAATATGTAGTATAGACTATTTAACTAGTGTATTAGAATATATAAACAACTTATTCCTTTTTATTACCATAGTTGAATAAAAATAACAAAGTAACCAAGTTTACTTGAGCAACTTAACTGAGATCAAATTGCATTTAAGTAATCACCCAATACTAAAGTTCTTAAATTATCAAAATGGAGACAAGCCACTTTCACTTTGGTTACAACACTTGTACCATTTCCTACCTTAAGATTGATTTCTTTACCATTGAGTGATCTGATCTTCTAAAAATGTTGCAAAAAAATTGTAAATTTGATTAGTGGCTCTAGAATCTACTATCCAAAATTTTATGGAATCAACCACTAAACATGCCTCAATAAAAAAAATATATTACTAGAAGTTTAAGTTATTTTCTTAGCTATTGAAAGCTTAGATATTGGACAATTTCTTTTTCAATATCCTTTAATGCCACATTGAAAACACTTTCTTTTTAAGTCTTACTTCTTTTTCTGAATTTGTATAGATCTTAAATTAGATGTTTTCTTTGCTTTTTTCTTATTTTTTCTTACTACTCTTTCCTTTAGGATTGAGACCAAAAGAAGAATATGAGTCTTGAGTCAAGTAATTACTATAAGTATCTATTTTGTCTTAGTGTGTATTTTTATTAGATTTTAGAGGGCATTTATCAATCAAGACAAACTTGTGCTTCTTAATCGTAAGTACAATAACTAAGTTCCTTTTTCAGTCTAAAAATTTATTCTTAGTTTATTTATTTTGATTAAAAAATGATGCCAGTGGACTGAATAAAGATATAATTTTGAAAAATAAATTCATACATGAGCATACATTCTCTTATAACATGTGAAACTTTGTCATGAATTTATGAAATCCATATATGTAGAACTCTTTAACTATATTATGTATTAGTGATCTAATTGTCATATGCCTCCATAAAGTAGTCGTATCTGTCATGAATCAGACTTGTGCCATACAAATTTATTATTATTATCTAGATATCTCATATCAAATAATAATAAATTATCTATTCTTTAGCTTTTAGATTTAAGGGATATTATTATCAATATCCTTGAGGTATAGCCTAATTTTATCAATACCCACAGATTTGAAAAAATTGACATTAGTACCTAATTTATTGTGCAAAATATACATGGATGCCCAACCGTTAGTCGTCTACGTAAAAGTTAATAGATCCAAGGTAAATACATTATTTTACACTTTGAATACTAAAATTTGTTCAAAAAATAATAATTAATAATTAAAAAAAACAATGGTAAAAAAAAAAGACAAAATGGTTACTGCTCCAAACGACCATTTTGGCAGCTTGAAGTTGCCAGCCAAAATGGCTTGGTTCAAGCAGCCAAAATGGTTATTGATCTAGCGGTCATTTTAGCCGTTTAAACTAGGCCATTTTGGCTGCGTGAACCAAGCTATTTTAGCCACCAACTTTAAACAGCAAAAATGATCACTTGAATCAATAGCCAAATGGCTAGTGGATCAGCGACCATTTTAGTTGCTTGAACTAGGCCATTTTGGCCGCGTGAACCAGGCTATTTTAGCCACCTCCTTCAAACAGCAAAAATGATCGCTTAAATCAATAGCCAATGGCTAGTGGATCAGCGACCATTTTAATTGCTTGAACTAGGCCATTTTGGTTGCCAAAAAATTTTTTTTTTTTACATTTTTCTTAATTATTAAGTATTAGTAATTTTTTTTTACGTTTTTGTTAATTATTATTATTATTTAATTTTATATATTTTTAAAGATTTTAATTATTTTATAGTATTTTAGTTTTTATTATTTTTTAAAGTCTAAACTTTGAAGCTCGTACAATTGTCATGTCATATCAATTTCTTTTAACGTTTAAGGGGTAATTTGGTCATTTGATGCTGATTGACATAAAATCTATCAACTTTAATGAAATATTCATAACGATTAAGCATCCATGCATAATTTGTGAAAACATTAGGTATTAATATCAATTTTTCAAACTTATGAGTATTGTTAAATTAGGCATTACTTCATAGGTATTAAGAAAAATATCCTTAGATTTAATTGACAAAAACTCCGTAAAGAGAATATCAATCAACCTAAGTTGAGTGTACAACTACTATTTAAATCTTGCATATTTTCTAATTTAAAAAGCTACCGTAGATTAGTCAATTTCGTATGAATCTTATATTGAATTTTATCTTTTAGGGAAGTTCTATTCAGTAACTAGTTCTGAATAATATCCTCCGTAAGAAATGTCACAAAGTTTAAGATAAAACATTGATCTATTTTACTATAGGACAAATAATCAAGGTTGTGGGTCTTGTGCCTAAATCCATCTCCCACTCATTTTTTTTTAAATCTTAGAGTTTTTATTTATTTTTTAATATACCAATTAATTTACAAAATGATGTTTAGCCCATTAATATTTAATTTTATCTCAAAAAATAATTAATGATGCCATATCAAAAATAATTAATTTAATATTAAAATTATGATAATAATCTTGTCTTAACTCGTTAGAATATTAAGGTCATGCAAGATAATAATATTTATGTATGGACATATGAATGTGACACCTTTAATTTATATAAAATGTTATTCAACCAATCAATTAATTAGATAAGTAAATAACTCATAATTAATGACTTTTCCTTGAAAGAAAAAACATTAAAATTAAATCTAAATTTTTTAAAGTGTCCATTGAAGTTAACTTAGGCTCATTCATAATGTTCATCTTATTGGGGATTAAATATATATGGCGTATGCATGTGCAATAGTGTTCATCATTTATACCTTGGATGTGCAGGGATATAGATCAGCACCGTCAAATCCCCATTTTCTCATCCATTATTTTATCTCCAGATTTGTATATCGTTAAACAATATACGCAAACATTTTTGCTATATTGTTTAACCCTGTGGAAACTCTTTTCCCGGGTTTATGCTTATGGCCACAAGACTTTATGAAATACAATCTTGGAGCATCGGATATACAACTTACCTACGTAAGCTGACGGATCCCGTATCTACGCATACCGAACTCCATGAGCATTGGACCATACCCAACAAGATATAGCAGTCAGACCATGAAAGGTCTCTGACATATGTGGAACTAAAGCATGGTGGATCACGCACAAGCCTACCATGGCGCTCAGGTCAAAGGACCACGAATACTACTCAACTCGAGAGGACCTTCCTTTGACGGCTTTATAGGATATCTATTGGGGTCCTCGTGAGTCTGTTCAGTATCCAGTCTTGAATGGATACCCGCATACCTATACAAGCTTTAAGCTCATGGTCAGCTAAGAACAACCATCTGAACTAGTCAGATATAGACAGACACTAATCCATATTATATGAATTCACTGATAGACCCGCATTGGTGATCATAGATTAAGAACATTGTGTTTGAGACACACTTACATAATGACATTTCTTAGCTTCTATTGTAACTCTTTGCAACCATCTCATTACAAGTATACTCTCAGGTCTTTGTCCCATTATAAACAAGGTTCTAACTCTTTAGAGCTCGCTGACTCTTATAACCTGTTAACTCTTAACAGTGCTAACTCTTAACATTTATAACTCTCAACTTTGCTGACTATTAGTTATGATCTAAACTCCTTTAGACCATATCTGAACTCTTTCAAATCAAACAGTGTCTGTAATGTTACAAGCATTATACCATATAAATATGATATTAACAATTTTTATTCGAAATGTTTATTATATAAATATTAATAATTAATATTCATACAATATTAAAATGGCACGTGAGCACTAGTTCTAACGGTTTTAATCACCAACTTGGTGGGCTTGACGAACTAGAACATCAGTTCCTTAATTTAGCACGGGATTAAGCCTTAACCCCCTTAAAATGGCTGGCTATTTTTTCTTTGCTTTTCTCTTAAAACGAAAATATAACAAAGAAAGAAAAATGCAACAATTGTACTTCACCCTCTTTTTCCGTAGCTTCACACACACACACACACACACACACACACACACACACACACACATATATATATATATATCTCAAATTTGATTAAACAAATAATAATTTTAGCCACTTAAGGCAATAAAAATAAAAAATTAATTTAAAATATATTAATATGCATGACAACTATCATGCAATAAAATATATGTTGGTGATCGAGTGTGTGACATACGAGTGTATACATAATTCCAAAAATTACTACACACAGCAGAAACATGTTACAAATACACCCAATTTAACAATTAAACACATATATCACATATATGAATAAGTATAACAATTATACATTTATAAACATGATGAACAATTGTATTAAAACATTATGTAAAACACTTACCTAATGAAGGTAGCTTTACAAATTCTTCAAGTCCTCCAACAATCTATGTGAAGAGCTCATCTTGAAGTATATGTTGAACAATTCTAGTCCATAACTTTTGGTGGGATTAAGGAGTTAGAATGGTAGCTTAGTTTTAGAATTTTCAACATGTATTCAAACTCTTTTAAATACAATTTTGTTTCTTAAATGGAGATGGTAAATATTTTACATACAACTCTTGTATTAATTAGAAATATTTTACATATAACTCCTGTATTATTCTTAGAAACAATTTTCACATGATAATTATTTTGAACAACTCTTTTCTAAAATAATTATCTTTTTCTCCATTTCATTTTAGCCATCTATTAAAGAAGGAGATGAAGAGAAGTTTGTTTATTTTTCAGCACTTAAAAGAACAAAACTCAAAACTCTCTCTTACCTCTCTTCCTTGCTATTGTCGAATTTTTTTATCAAGAATTGAATGAATGATTCAAATGTTAGCCAAAAATCATTTTGTTTATTCAATACTTTGATTAAACAAAATTAAATGCTCCACCAATTTTATTGTTGGTCTCTCACTTAGGATTAATTTAACCTAGCACTAGAATAATGGTCACCTAAATTAATTTTTACCTAACAAATATAATTACCTTAATTATAATGGGTAAATAAATGGCTAACATTTAGGCCCTTCATTGTATTAAAATACAATGTCATGATCTATATATATATATTATAATATTATCTAATAATATAATAATAATATATAATTTAATTATTCAAAACAAATTTAAATAATTACTTTTTACCTTATTAATTTTTACTATCAAGGTTAAATGGTAAAAAGGTAAAATCAAATCATGGAACAAATTTTGCCACTTGTCAATATTCTATTAATTAACAACCCTTGTTAATTAATTGAGTGTTTTACTTAACAATTAACTATTGACAAATGTACATCCCGAGGGATCCCTAATAATTATTCTATTTTGTTGAAATTTATTTGATTGAATAATTCAATCAAATCCGCTACCCTAGTGCGCAACGAGTACACTTCATTTGTGAGACTCTCTAGGTTCACACCTGATTTTTCATATAGATCTCCTCCATACGTCAGTGAACGATGTTCCACACACACGTTACAAATATTACAAATCAACGTATTAGACTATGCAAGTTGAGGTTATTGCATATTCGTATAATCCTTCCATCAATTATATCCTTGAAGAGTAGAGATATAGATCATCACCATCAAATCTCCATTTTGCTCAACCATGAACTTATCTCCAGATTTATATTTCATTAAACGATATCCACAAACACTTTTGTGATATTGTTTATTCCTTTCGGAATATATTTTTCGAGGTTTATGCTTGTGGCCACGAGACTTTCTGAAATACAATCTTGGAGCATCAAGATATACAACCCACTCATATGAGCTGATGGATCCCATATCTACGCATACCGAACTCTATGAGCATCGGACTATACCCAGCGATAGCCAGCAGTCAAATCATGAAAGGTTTCTGACATGCATGCTAGATCACTCACAAGTCCACCGTAGCGCTCAAGTTAAAGGACTACAAATACTACTCAACTCAAAAGACCTTCCATTGATGGCTTCATGAGATGTCTATTGGAGGTCTTCGTGAGTCTGTTCAATATCTAGTCCTTGCTGAATACCTACATCTCTATACGAGCTTCATACTAAGCTTATGGTTTGCTAAGACTAACCATCTGGACCATCCAGATATAGACATACACTAATCTATATTAATAGGTTCCATTGATAGACCCACATTGATGAAATTAGATCAGGAACATTGTGTTTGAGAATATACTTGCATAATGACATTTTCTAGCACCATTTACAACTCCTTACAGCTATGTCATTACTAATATATTCTCAAGTCATTGTCCTATTACAGACAAGGCTCTAACTTCTTAGATTTCGCTAATTATATGAACATGCTAACTCTTAGCATTACTAACTCTTAGTAGCACTAACTCTTAGTATTTATAACTATTAGCGTTGCTAATTCTTAGCACTGATCTAAACTCCTTTAGACCAGATCTGAACTCCTTCAGATTATACAATGTCTGAAACGTTACAAGCATCTTACCATTTTAATTATAAATAATATTAACGATTTTATTAGAAATAATAATTGTATAAATACTATCATTAAATATTTATACATTTTGGGATGGCACGTAAGCACAAATTTTAATAATATATAATATTATAAAATAATATATATAATTGAGATATTATGATTATTTAATAATTAAATAATTATAGTGTGAAATGACCATTTTTACCCTTATAAATAGTTACCAACTATACTCTTTAGTGAGTCCCATCAAATTTCACACTTGGGTAAACTCAACCCAAGGTCCACAATGCACCACTTGTCATTGTACAATTAGTAAATAATAATTATTAACTAATTATTATATTTAACGCTTAAACACGGATACGTACGCATTCCCATGACAGTGTTGGATATTACTAAATTAAACAATTTAATCCAGTACTTTGCCCCAGTGCACAATGAGTACACTCCATATCGCGGGACTCCCTAAGTCCACGTCCGATTCATCAAATAAAACTATTCTATAAGTCCGTGAGCAATGCCTCATACACATGTCACGGATATTATAAATCAGCGCGTTGAACCATACAAATTGATGTTACAATGCATACGTATAGTCCTTCCATCATATATATCTTGGATGTGCGAGGACATAGATCAATACTGTCAAATTTCCATATGCTCATCCATAAACCTATCTCTAGAATAATATCTCACCGAACAATATAAGCAAACTTTTTGCCATATTGTTTAACCCTGTGGAAATTCCTTTTTTCGGGTTCACTATTTATGGCTATAAGACTTTCTTGAGATACTATCTGGAGCATCTGGATATATCACTCCCTATGTGAGCTGATGGATCCCATAACTGCACACACTAGACACCATAAGCATTTGACCATACCTAGTGACACCTAACGGTCAGACCATGAAAGGTCTCTAACATGCATGGAACCAAAGTATGGTGAATCACTCACAAGCCCACCATGGTGCTCAGGTCAAAGGACCACGTATACTACTCAACTCGAGAGGACCTTCTATTGATGACAACATAGGATGTCTATTGGGGTCCTTATGAGTCTGTTCAGTACTCAGTCCTAACTGAATACTCGTATGCCTATACGATCTCTAAGATCATGGTTAGTCAGGAACGATCATCTGTACCCTACAAATATAGACATGCACTGATTTATGTGAATTAATGGGATCTACCGACAGACTTGCGTCAGTAGAAATAGATCAGGAACAATATATTTAAGAACGTGCTTGCATAATGACACATCCTAACAACCCATTGCAACTATGTCATTATAAGCATATTCTGAGTTTTTTGTCCCGTTACAAACCATGTTCCAACTTTTAGAATATTTGCTAACTCTTAGCACTGGTCTAAACTCATTTAGACCTTATCTGAACTCCTTCAGATAGTACAGAGTTTGTAGAGTAACAAGCATTGAACTATTTTATTAAGAAGTAATTAGCGATATAACAAAATACACACTGTATAGATATTAAATATTTATATAAAATTAGGATGGCACGTAGGCACAACCCTAACACATGTCCACTTGCTTGTCTCATTTTATGGATAGAAATTTTGGACTTTTAATTTCCTTTAATCTGCTTCTTTAAAAAAAATAAATTAAGTACATTTTAAACTTAAAGATCTTATTAGGCATTTTTAAAATAAATTTTACAATTAAAATATATTTTTTGCTCAATACTTTTATTTAAATAATTCAAATAAAATTTATAATAAAATTAAAATGAATTTAGATAATTTTTAATTTATAAATATTAAAAAAATACTCCATAAATTAATTTGAGACAGAATTGGAACTAATTTTAAAAATTTTAAAGTTTTTACTCAAGCCGTAAGTATCCAAAATAAAATTTCTATTTAAGGTCAATTTACAAAATTTTAAATATATTCTGACCAAAACACAATTAATTAAAAGGTGAATTTCATTTAAAGACTATATGACAAATTTGTAAACTTTCTAGCTAAAGTAAAATTAACTAAAAGATGAAAATGGGTGAGTAAAAAAGTCAAATAAAACTAGGTTTACATATTTTTCTCTCTCATCATGTCGAGCAATCCTTCCCGTCTCTCTAGCCATTGATCATCCCAAAACACAACCCAACCACTGAAACTTGCTATCAGTTGTCATGAGAGACCGTTGTTCACTTCAAAAGGCTGGCCTCCACTACCGGCTGTCACGTCTCACCATCAAACCCGTACAAAGAGTGCATCGCCTAAGCCACCACTAGCAGAGTCGCCTTTCTCCTCTAGCTGTCATTCTCAAGATCAAAGAGGAGTTTGCACAATGTCGCCTTGACAGCCGTTACTGATCATCGAATGTCGTCGATAAATTCAATCACCGATTGACAACTCGCCAAAATTTTGTCTTTCCTTTTCCTTTCTTTCTTTCTTTTTTTTTTTTTGAAATAAACTGAATTCCAATTAAGAACAAAGTAAATATGGGCTTCTAATAGATCATTAAAGAATTTAACGGGAATTAACAATAAAATTTCACATTAACAAATGTCCGACCCTACCCCTTAAAGCTAAGGAGAATAGAAATAACCTCAATTTGGAAAAATTCTTTCGAATGAAGGAGTAATGAGAAATACACCTTGATAACCGGGGAGTAAAAAAAACAACCCTCAATAGAATGAGAAAAATATAAATACTATTACAAAAAAATCTAAACTACAAACATAATTACAAAAATACCCTCATACTTAATATACTCATTGAACACAGTCCAACCATAGTCTAAATCTAAGCCGCGCATATAGGTAAATAATGATTTAACATTGATTATATCATCGCCAGAAATAGATCGACGGCTCTGCGGTGGTTTGAAGTCAGGAATCCATGGGTTGAAGCACCAAAATCGTAGGGGCATGGAACAGACGATGGCGCACGGTGCAAAAATCGGCAGCGGCAGCAGGATTACATTAGAGGTAGGGCCAGAGAAGGTGTCGAAAAAGTATAAAGGCTTGATCAGGATTATAATATCATGATGAGGAACTCAGAATGATTGGTTGGAGACGCCTTGGCTCGAAGGAGGTCAAAAAACTCATTATTGGCCCCAAGGCTTCGCCGCCGGATGTTTTGCACATAGCCTCTCGGAGCAGCATTTTCACAAATGAGCTGAGTTGCACATTTCTAGTTGTCCAGAGAAAACCGAAGTAAACTAGCCAAAACAAAAAGTAAAGATGATACAGTCTAAAAACAAACAAATTAACTAAAACCAAAAGAAAACTAAATTAGAGGTTAGAAAGAGAATGAGAAGGGGAGAAAAATGTCTCCAGAGAGCATGTCGATGGCTTCCTCTCTAGTGGAGAACAACACTTTTAGGGTAGGCACGCAGTTTGGTTGAGAAAGATTGATGGGCTTGAGAAACTTTCAATTTTTTCCTTTCTTTTTTAATTAGTCTATTAGATTATTACTTTTTTTTAATAATAATTATAAATAAATAAATCTAATATTTTAATTCTTTGGATTACAAATTAATATCCTATGCCAATTATTATTAACTTACAATAAATCTAAAGAATCACATAAATTAATAAAGAGGAAAAATTATGATATTATATTATCACCCCCTCTTATTATAATTTTTAAAAAAATTATAAGTAAATATTTAATCATAAAATTATGATATTATTATTATTATAATTCATCATATAATTAACAAAAATAATAATTATAGATTAAATTATGCAACTGGTGCCATAATATACAATTAACGGCTACACATAAAATAAATTTATATATGTAATATCAAACAAAACAGCTTTGATACTAATTATTGGATAAAAAATGTTTAAAAAATAAATTTATGCAAAAGTCAGATCGTTTTATTCACAATTATATATAGAGAGTTATAGAATTACCTCAATCCATTTTTTAATAAATCTTGAATTGAATTATTTCAATTTTTTCTACTATTTTTAATCTTCAAAGTCACGTATATGGCCACGTAGATCTCCCTTACTTTTCAAACTCATATGTACCTATGACAATACTACATACTAAGAAGAGAGGAGTAGTCTAATTCTCTTTTACACGTAAAATATGTAAAAGAATTATTATTCTTGTTATTGTATTAGTCCCTACCTCCCCTATATATATATATATATATATATATATATATATATATCTCACTCTCACTTGAGGATTTAGAGTTTAATTAGGATTTGAATTAGTAGAGGGATTGTCAAACTTATTAGCTTCTTAGTTTTAATCTAAAATTCTCAATCTAAGTTATTTTATGACTCATCAATTCTTCTAAGTTAATTATAAGCTATTCTACGAAAAGTCAAATATTGTACTCTGGTAATTAATGTTCAATAAGTAAAAGTCCATTGTAATTAAAATTATTTTAATTAAATTAGACTTAATTTAAGATAAATAATAACCACTTAATTAACCATTTAACTGATATCCATAATTAACGTTAGGCTAAAGAAACATTTCTTGTCTCTTTAATTACCTATTTATCCCTAAATCATTAATATTCTAATAAACATTTCTAATATGTTTATATTTATAAAATAAATTTATAAATGAATATTATTATTCAATAAATAATTTGTTGAATAAACTGAAACTACAAATTTAAATGATCAAACACTGTAAACAGTTTAGGTGAACATCACTTAGTAGATTCCATCTTCCAAGTATATGTTCCTACAACTTATAAAATTATATTTCCAAGCCATCGAGATTTTACCATTTATATATATCTCACTCTGTAATAACTCAAAAGATACAATATATAAATGTAAGTTCATTACTTGCTCAAGATTAAGGTCAATCAAACTTATTAAACCTTTTGTGAATTGAGATCAACGACATTTAGTTAACCAGATCGAAATTCACAATAATCATATTCAATATATTATATACACTAGGTTTTTTACTCGAAGTCTCTATTTCGATGATCAAAGTAAATAATTCACTACAAGAAGTTGAAAAAATACAGTCTTACATAATGAAATATCTTTTTCATTAATAATTATGAATAAGATTCAATTTATAAAAAACTTGTACATTAATATTATATACCTAATGTATAAATTACATATTTTATAAATATGAGTCTATTAATGTGTACTCAAATACATGTATGAATAAATTTCATTAATTAACAAATATTATTACATATATTTTAAAAGTATTGTTAGGGTCTAAATTTTGGCCTAAGGGCAGACCGACTCTAGCTTACTAAAAAGAGAAAGATGGATGTTGGAAAGTCTGAGTTCTTGGGGCTTTTGTCATTGAGGGTCGAGGTAGAGACTGTATTGATGGAGAATGTTCAAGGTTGGGCTAAGAGTGGGATGAACACCAAGCTGGAGTTAGCTGGACTGAAGGGACTTGAGAAGTATAGAACAAAAGAATTTAATGGCAGGCACTGGCGAGGTGGCTGGTGACGGCCCTCTGACACTTAAGTCAGGTGAGATGTTATATAGAAAGCTTCCTAGAGTTTACCTGCCTTATAGAAAGTGCAAAATTTCTAAAGAGAAGAAGGATGGTTTTGCTCACTAGAGAGAGAATTTAAATTTTGAATTGTTTAATTGTCCTTTCACTACTTTTTAATTTTGAAGACTTAACTTGAGCTTGAAGGGTGCTAGTCTAGAGATTTTCCTTCAAGGGCTATACGTGGTGAATTAGTATTAAAGAATAGTCCATATCATGAGAGATATTTTGGAGTACTTGCTTGAGAAGAGTAGGAAGGTCATTAGACCTCTCTTGATGCTTGAAATACTAGGAATGTTGGTGATTGGCTATTTTTTTGAGCTATCAGGTTGAGTTAGTGAAACTTGAGGAACATTGAGAGGTCGTTTGACTCTGTCCCCTTGAGCTTAGCGGATTTAATTCTGAGTTGCTCAACTACCCCATACATCTTCTATTTATTGTGTCAATAGTGTCAATAAGAGACAAAACCCTGGTTCTAGTTGACGTGACACTTGCTCATTGGGTCTTTAAGGATTCTATTATCCAACCTCATCCTTAGGTCAGATAGCTAGGTGACATAACATCCAGGTGCTCTTCTAGCAAATCTTGCTATTAATGTGGCAGAACTTAAGCTGTGCTGATGTGTACACTACTAGTAAGCCCATGTTGATGTGACAAATGTCTAAGTTTCTATGACATACCCTCTGACACCGCTGTTGAGTGGTGACATGTGTCTTGACATGGATCTTACTACACAAACTTTACAGGTTGAGTTATAAAGGTCTAAATTTTTAAGCTTAAACTTGGTCCTACAAAAATAGCTCGTTATGGACTAGACTGCTCAAACAATTTGAGCTTAAATATTAAACTAAACTCCTATAAATTAAGCTAAGTGTCACCAATATTTACCCGTAATAAGTATAAATAACATAAAATTTTAACTTATCCTACGTGCTTTGATATTAACATCTCGGGGGCTGTTTTAAAATAATAATAAAAAAAACATCACGGGTGCGTAGTGTGTGGAATGTCTTCTCGGCTTTTAAAATTATTTTTAACTTTTTCAACGGAGACTCCTTTGATCTAGGGGTGGGCATAAAAACCGAAAACCGAACCGAACCGAGTGAACCGAACCGAACCGGTCCGGTTCGGTTCGGTTTACTCTAAATCGGTTCGGTTTTCGGTTTTTAATAAATAGAAAACCGAATTTTCGGTTCGGTTCTCGGTTCTTAATTAAAAAACCGAGAACCGAACCGGTTAACCAAAATTTATTTTAAAAAAATTTTTAAATGCCACATGGCATATTTTGATTAGAGGATGTAAACTATTATAATGAACATGGTTACACTAAATCTATTCTCTATAATATATAAGGGCTAAACAGTAAACCCTACTCTCAAATTTCAATTCTCCAAAATCCAAATTGTAAATATTTCTCTCGTCTCTCGTCTCTCGTCTCTCGTCTCTCGGCGGCTCAGCCTCTGCTTCACCGGTCGCCATCCACGACTCCACACCGGCGTCCACGTTGCTGTTTTTGTCAACCACACCGGCGACCTTCGACTACCACGACCACGCCGCCGTCCAAGCCACTGTCCACGCTGCCGTCCCAGCCGCTGTCCACGCTGCCGTCCCAGCCGCTGTCCACGCTGCCGTTCACTGCTGTGTTGTCCACGTTCGACGACCACGGTCTCACCGCTCGGGTCCGCATCCACGCCGCCGTCCCAGCCGCTGTCCACGCTGCCGTTCACTGCTGTGCTGTCCACGTTCGACGACCACGGTTTCACCGCTCGGGTCCGCATCCACGCCGCCGTCCCAGCCGCTGTCCACGCTGTCGTTCACTGCTGTGCTGTCCACGTTCGACGACCACGGTCTCACCGCTCCGGTCCGCATCCACGCCGCCGTCCCAGCCGCTGTCCACGTTGTCGTTCACTGCTGTGCTGTCCACGTTCGACGACCACGGTCTCACCGCTCGGGTCCCTGCCCACGCCGCCGTCCCAGCCGCTGTCCACGCCGCCGTCCCAGCCACTGTCCACGCTGCTGTTCACTGCTGTGCTGTCCACGTTCGACGACCACGGTCTCACCACTCGGGTCCCTGTCCACGCCGCCGTTCCAGCCGCTGTCCACGCTGCCGTTCACTGCTGTGCTGTCCACGTTCGACGACCACGGTCTCACCGCTCGGGTCCGCATCCACGCCGCTGTCCACGCCGCCCTCCAAGCCGCTGTCCACGCTGCCGTTCACTGCTGTGCTGTCCACGTTCGACGACCACGGTATTTACTTCATGTTAATGCGTTAAAGTTTAAACTATTATGGATATGAATTGAATTCTTTTGCTATTGCTTTGTTTTTAATTTTACGCAATCTATATCTTACTAATAATTGAACCGTGTCATGATTTAGCTTAGGAAGAAAAACTAAGAAACAAAATAAGTTATTGGGTGATAAAGTATAACTTCTTTTTTTCTAAGTATTTGTGGTGGTCATTTCAGTATTTTTCAGCTTATCTTGATCAACTTAAACCTGGGTTTGATGTCTTCTTGTGTGTGAATATGTAGCTTTTATTTATCTTGATCGAATTAAACGTGAGTTTGGTTTCTATGGCTGTTTTTACAATGTTTTTGTTTTCTTCAATGTACAATTATTAAATTTAGATCCAAATGTAGATATGAAAGTTGGTATTTTGCGTCTTGTGAGTGCTTAACTTCAGAAAGCTTCAATCTCAAGTTCTTAGTGTCATTCACACCTATCTTCAATTTTCTGTTTTTTTTTTTTTTACTTCTGAACCATGCTGTGCTTTGTATTGCCATCTTTTATGATTATGAAGCTTTGTGCTGAAGAAAGTGCTAAGTTGAGATAGATATATTTCTCATAAAGTTTCTTATGAAATAGATGGATGTGTTGTTTAACAGTTTAACTAATTTGTGTTGCCTTGGTACACTTTGCTTAATTTGGTGCATTGTTAGGTCAATATTTGTTAATATTGTTGTAGTTGAGTTGTAAATTTGTTAAGTGTTATGACTTATGAGTTAGTAACTTGTTTGTGTTAATTTAATTTAGGAAGATGGATAAAAGGATTGAACAAGAACAAGAAAGTGTTGACAAACCCCAAAAATCAAGTGGTCTTAAAGTTTCCGATAGTTGGTCTCATTTTGTGAAGATTGAAAATGATAGAGCCAAATGTATTTATTGTGGTAAAACTTATGCTGCTCATTCTGTTAAGAATGGGACCTCTAATTTAAAAAAGCATTTATTAATTTGTACGAAGTATTTGGCCACCATCATAGATGAGAGTCAAGGGGTATTAAGTCAAAATCCAATTGCTAAAGGTTGTGCTAGTAATGTCATGTCTGTTACATATAATAAGGAGGATTGTAGGAAAGCTTGTGCCAAAATGGTGATTCTAGATGAGCTGTCATTTAGTTTTATTGAGGGTAGAGGATTTCGCTATTTCTGCCATGTTGTGTGTCCAAGGTTCGATCCCCCATCTAGAAGAACCCTAGTTAGAGATATATATCAGTTGTACCTCGATGAAAAGATTTTGTTGAAGAGTATTTTTTCTGCAAATAAGGTGAGGGTGTGTATTACTACTGATACTTGGACTTCTATACAAAATATAAACTACATGGTAGTAACTGCTCATTGGATTGATGCGGATTGGGAGTTACAAAAAAGAATTCTAAATTTCTCTCAAATCACAAATCATAAGGGAGAAGCAATTGGAAAATATATTGAGAATGTGTTACGTGAATGGGGCATCCAAAGGGTATTCACAATTACTGTGGATAATGCTAGTGCTAATGATGTGGCAATTAGCTATATGAGGAGGAGATTAAAGAGTTGGGAAGTTGATGGGACATTTTTGGATGGGAAATATCTACATTTGCGGTGTGCTGCTCATATTATTAATTTGATTGTTGGTGAAGGATTGAAAGAAATAAGTGATTCAATTGCTAGTATTCGAAATGCAGTCCGATATGTTAGATCATCTCCCATGAGATTAGAAAAATTTAGAAAGTGTGTTGAACATGAAAATATTCAAGGGAAAGGGCTTGTGGTTATGGATGTCCCTACTAGGTGGAACTCCACCTACTTGATGTTGAGTAGTGCTTTGAAATTTCAAATTGCATTCGAGCGTTTAGAAGAGGAAGATGGACACTATTGCAACTACTTCAACAATGGTGATGATGGGAAGGGTAAAGCGGGGCCTCCCAAATCTGAAGATTGGGAAAATGCTCAAGTCTTTGTTGAATTTTTGAAGACATTTTATGATGCAACTTTGAAATGTAGTGCCTCTTTGACGCCTACATCTCATTTGTATTTTAGTCAGGTTAGTAAAAATTTGTTTCTTTTTCAGTCGCAAATAAATTAATTAAATGTTGAATATATATGTGTTTTAGACTTTTATAATTTGTATTTTTTTTTAGGTAAGCAAGATTCAATTCCAACTTACAGGATTGAGTGAGGAAGGTGATGATGATAATTTGTTAAAGAGAATGGCCATTAACATGAAAACAAAGTTTGATAAATACTGGGGTTCGTTGGATACTATGAATAAATTGTTGATTATTGCTGTTGTTCTTGATCCCCGATACAAGATGGAGTATGTAAGTTTTTGTTATGGGAACTTGTATGCGCCAAATCTAGTTAAGAGTATGCAAGAAGGGATTAAGGAGTTGTTGTTCTCCATGTATGATTTTTATCGTGCCCAATATTGCATTTTATCTGTTAATGTTCCTTTATCCAATTTAAAGGTAGAAGACAATGACTTGGATGTGAGGAATAAAAGAATGAAATATGATACAGAGGAAGCTTTTAAGAGACAAAAGGCAAAATTGCAACCAATTATTGGAAAGTCAGAAGTGGAAATATATTTTCTGGAGCAAAGTGAAGATTCTCATAATCTTCATTTTGATATTTTGGGTTGGTGGAGGAACAATTGTACTAAATATCCTATTTTGTCTCTTATTGCTAAGGATTTACTTGCAATTCCTATTTCTACAGTGGCTTCTGAGAGTGCATTTAGTACAGGTGGACGCATTCTTGATCCATTCAGAAGTTCATTGACTCCAAAAATGGTAGAAGCTCTGATTTGTACACAGAATTGGCTTCAATCTTCAATTAGAGATAGAGAACTTCATGTTAGCATTGATGCCTCTGATATTCAAGATTTAGAACTTTACGAGTCAATTCAATCTGGTAAGTACATTTAAATATTTATCATTTACATAAATTTAAGTTATTAATTTTTTTTACTACTATGTTAATACTTAATATGTTATTGATATGTTATAATTTTATGTTATATAGAGGTGGAGAATTCTGTGCTTACATCATTGGATATTGCAACACATGTGAATATGGAAGAGAGCTACGGTGATATTGGGGAGTAATGTTATGTACTTATGTTGCTATATCACAAATATTAAAGATTTGATTATTGTTGATCTTATTATGGACTTTTAATTGTGTTTGTTTTTTTATGGACTTTTGTTGTTTGTGTTGATATTCTTATGAATTTTTATATTTTACTTGTGTTGATATTCTTTTTATGGATTTTTATAGACATTAATTATTAACCTTTCGAGTTTTTTTATTTTTATGTTATATTGACATTTTGCTTTTAATTTAAGGTTTTAAATTTTAATTTTAACTTTATATTGTTATATTTTATTGTTATTTGGTTATGTTATAAATTATGTGTTGTTATATTATATAATTGTATTTGTATGTTATAAATTATAATTGTTAAGTCAAAGTATAATTATAATTGCTTTTAATTTAAGTTGTTTTTATTTTTATTTGTGTAATATATATTATTTTTTATGAGATTTTTTTTAGTGGGCTTAATATAGTATTTAAAAAGATGATTTGTTAACTAAATGGCCCAATAAAAGTGAAGAAATTGATTTTAATGGAGCCCAATTAAAAAAATTTAAAAAAGCCCAAAAAAATTCAGAAAAACAGAGTTTAAAATTTGATCCGAACCGAAATCCGACCCGCTAACTGAACCGACATCCGACCCGAGAACAAAACCGAGGAACCGAACCGAACCGAATCGAACCGACCCGGTTCGGTTCGGTTCGGTTTCATCTACCCACGGTTCGGTTTTCGGTTTTACTTTACAAAAACCGAACTGTTCGGTTCGGTTTTCGGTTCCCCTCAAAAACCGAACCGAACCGAAAATGCCCACCCCTACTTTGATCTAATTGCCTTTGTTGATAATGAATTTGGACTTAGGCTCTTATAAACTTAAATTTGGGCCAAAATGTGGAGGTTATGCCAGATTTCAGCAGGCGGACGACCTTGCATCAGCCTATCAATACATGCTTTGAGCTAGGCCCCGTTGTAAGGAAGAGGAAAAAGTCCAATCTACATGCTCTGATGATGAATTGTGGTTGTAGGTCAGTTTCCATGGTAACATAATTCGATGGGATGGGGCTGTGATGGATTTCAGTTCAAATCTTGCATGGTTTTCTATATTTTTACCACCTTCTTAAGTTAGCTCTCTCTATAATAATAGAAGCACGATAATTAAATTGTACTTAATAAACATTTGTAGCTTTGTTTTCAAAGTTATATTGATTTTACTTCACAAGTATTTGCTAAATAACATATTTAAAAGCATTAAATATTTTATCTTTATTACTTCAAAAGTTGTGTTTATCAAACATCTATTTACTTTAACTTGACAACTATACTTATGCTTTCGTTCACAAAAATCGTAGCAACACCATAAGAAACGGGGCCTTAGATGTGATCTTGGCATCTCTAATTAGATATTTAGATATATTTAGGAGGACGTAGTTATGTAAGGGCGAAGATGAAAGAGTGGATGGATGCTAATTGCTAGTTTCATTTGTAATCATAAGGTGAAGCTGCTAATTTATTTATATTGTCTTTGTACATTGTTTATCATCTTCTTGTTTGGTGTGCACTTTTGCTTAATACATAAATGAGCTGTTCCTGAAAGGAGGCAAACCTAACCGAACGCGTAAGCATTCCTAGAACAGCCAACCTCAATACCTCCTTTTACTTTACACAAACACCTGCTTTTTCGTATTTTGTCTCTAATGATATCTTTACTAAAGGCTCCCACCCTGATAAAATCTCTCAAAAAGCATGTTAAAAGAAGCCTTCAAGTTAACAATTATTAGAAATTTTATTAAAACAATGTGTTTTCTTTCTGCCCATCTCCATAAAGCAAACCCACTAGCGTTTACATACCTTTCCTCTCTTTAAACCTACCGTCTTCTTCCCCATTAAGTTTTGCATCCCCATCTCCCTTCGCCACCAAGAAAATTTAGTACATTTAGCCTCCTACATAATAGGAATGTTCACCAGTTTCTTTTCTAAATTTCAGTTTAAGAGAAATTTCCCATTCTACATACACAAGTTTTGAGAGAGAAATTAAAACCAGAGAGGGGGAGAGAGAGAGAGAGATGGGAGCAGATTGGGGACCGGTCGTCGTGGCTGTGGTTTTGTTCATTCTCTTGTCACCAGGGCTTCTTTTCCAGCTACCAGCAAGAATCAGGGTGATGGAATTTGGAAACATGTGCACCAGTGGAATTGCCATACTGGTTCATGCAGTCATATACTTTTGCATAATCACTATCTTGGTCATAGCAATTGGCATTCACATACATGTTAATTGATCAACTTATAATCCCATGCGCTGGGATTACTTTATTTTTCCTTGTTCTCATTTTTCCCTTTAGTTTTTCTTTTTAGGACAAGTCGCGGTCCTTAGTTTCGTCCCCTTCTTTGTAATTCAAATTTCTTTTCAAGGTCCCCTTGTTAATTGTTGTATGCATGGTTCCCTGTTTTTAGTGGCTAAACATGGAAAGAAATGTATAATGAATCCTCTCTTCTCATGTCTCTGATTATTCTATATGAAGTAAGTTCGATCTGACTAAGATTTTCCACAGTTCTACTTCCTATGCTGTGATTGTGTTTGTATTCCAGAATTGATACTTGATGACTTGAACCAGGATTTGATTGGATAAAAAACTTATATTTTATCCCTCCAAATCCTGGGCGTTTATGAACTTTCACTTTTGCTGGTTTACTCCGTAGCAAATAACATCACTAAAACACCCATTTCTTCCCCCTTATTTTTCCAAGACCAAGAATTAAACTAACTAAAAGCTACTTTTTCCTAACTTTGATCTCAAGCAATATTATACCAAAAGGGAATTATATTTAGAACATCATTGCCTTCAGTTGATAAATTCTTTAATGGCAACTTTGTGTGTAATTATAGAAAAGCTCTACATTTCGCTGACTCCAGGCACTGCCGGGCAACATACTTCTCCAGGCCAAAAACTAGCGTAAACCAAACCAGTATAAAGTATCATTAGCTCATTTCATTTAAATTACTTCGTATTACTAGATTCAGAACCAAAGGGTTCAAACCATCCTGCCCATACCCATTGGATAACTGGAAAGAGGAAATACAAATAGTCATCAATTTAAATGCTTTATGAATCTTGTGAGGCGCACCAAATGATTGAACTCGTCTACAGCAAGCCTTAGTGAGTGAATGTAGAGCTAAAAAGAACCTAGTCTCAAATGATACAATTCTCTATGGTTAACCAACTGCATCGAACTCAAAATTAAAAGTGAAAAACTAAGATAAAAAAGTAAAGCCAGTAAAGTAATCTAGAACTTTCTTTCAGCAAAAGAGTGCCTAAATTTACAGGCTTCTTCTTCACCTATTTGTAGATCCATGCAAATAAGAGGTAATAACAAAAAAACCCACGTTCAGATATGTGATTAAAACTTAATCCAAAACAGAACACACACCGTAACAGATCTTTAACAAAGATTCACACCCATTAACCGGTTCACCCTGTATATATGTGAACGTGGACGGCCAAGATGAGGATGGCATAGAGAGTGAAGAAGATAAGAGTGTGAACAGCAACAGCCTTGCCGTTGGTCTTCATGCTACCAAACTCCAGCTGCCTGCTGTTTCCCGGTAACTGAAACAGAAGCCCCGGTTGCAGCAACACAAACAGAACCACCCCGATTAGCACTGGCCCCCAGTCAGCCATTCTTCAAAGACTAGTACGGTTAATAAAGTGATCAAATAAGCTGATTAAACTGGTAGCTATGTGATGGGGTATCGGAAAAAAGTTGCTTTAAGAGGGACAATAATAGTTCGGTCTTGGGGAATAATTCATTTTGGAATAATAACATTTAGGTCACTTTATTTTACATTTTTCGCAGTAAAGGACATAGATTTGTATCAAGTAAACCCTCCCTCTTAGGAAATGATTGAAATACCTTATAGCATTAATATTAGATATTATCTATGGGTGGTAGTTTGTATCAATACCCGTTAACCTGGCTTTAATAAATTTAATTGACTTAAAATGACATGATTATAATTTATTTAATAATTATAACCGTAGTAAGTTAATTAAGATATGCGGTTTTTAATACGATAAATAAATGTATCATATTTATATAAATCTAAAATATTATTATAACTTCATTTAATGGGACACGTGTACAACACTAACCTAAATTATTGTTTTTACTATGTAGGTAAATGCTAATAGGTACTTTGGTAGAGTTGAGAGTTCATGTGATAGAAATAGATAAATTATGAGTCTCCAAGAACGTCGGTTGATGGCATAGACGTTTGTTGAAAAGTCATCCGAGTTTGACTTTAGAAGAGACAAAGAGAGTAAAGTTGCTTGGCACATTTCTTTTTTTTTTTAATAATAAATTATGTTTTTATTTGAGAAATTATGAAAGTCAGGAATATAGATGGTATTATCAAAAAAATTTATAAGCACAAGAAAGACATTTGAGTCACTGGGGTAGTGGGGTGCACGTGAACAAGGGCAAATGTTGATGGGATATGATCCTAGCTCGTTTATTTTTTACGAAGCGGGACATATACTTTTAGAAGTAATTACTAAGATACCCATCGGAGAGCATTTGCTTGACCTCATTTGACTATTTGGGTATGACAACAAAACTGCGCCACACTACTGGTGTATTATAGAAGAATTATTTAAAAAAAAAAAAGGTTGTTGTGAATAATAAAATGAAAAAGTAATAATTTTGAATTAAAATGTAAAGTGTAAATATAAATAAATATTTTTATAAATATGTTAATATTTGTATTTATTTTTTATTTGTATATATATAAAAATACTTATTTATATTTATAGAGTGAGAAAATGAAAAAAAAATAAAATTTTTTTAATATGAAATTTTGGTGGAAGACACTGTTCATGACACTGTTTACTAATATGATACTATTTATTTATATGATATTGTTCACTTGTACAGTATTGTTCATTATTATATTTATAACACTTCTCTTTGGACTTCACCATAATCCTAACTTTTTTTTTAGGCTACACCATTTTTAATTATATTTTACATTACCAAAGAAAAACCTAGTAGGATAAAAAACTTAAGCAAAATAAATACAACTCTATTTTGTACAACGGTATCAAGCGTGTTTAATATTACCTCATTACAAACTTTGCCAATAAAATTCAGTGGGATAAAACCTGGTCAAAGGAAAAAAGAGTGCAGTACACGTTTGTAACTAACACTTTTCTTCTTCTGAAAGAATATGCTCTCCATGATGAACTGCTCCCTCTCAAAATAGCATCCTATCAGTTTGTCAACTTGTTGAGCTGACGCATGCCAATCTTGTAAACCAATTTCTCAAAAGTTGAAGTTGGTAGAGATTTAGTGAACAAATCTACAAAGTTGTCAATAGAACATATTTGTTTCACATCAATCTTGTTTTGTTGTAGTTCATAAGTGTAGAAGAATTTTGGAGAAATATGTTTGGTTTTATCTCCTTTGATATATCCGCCTCTAACTTGAGCAATACAAGCTGCATTATCTTCATATATTGTTGTTGGAATATCGATTACAGAAGGTAGGCTACATGTACTTTGAATGTGATGAATAACATATCGTAGCCATATGCATTCCCTACTTGCCTCGTGGAGTGCAAGAATCTCAGAGTGATTTGATGAGATGGCAACAAAAGTTTACTTTGTGGATCGTCATGAGATTGCTGTATTGTTGTAGGTAAAAACATAACCTGTTTGTGAGTAAGCCTTATGGGATCAGATAAGTACCCAGCATCTGCATATCCAACTAGACTTGAATTTTCTGTTAGTTTATTAGAATAAAATAGTCCCAAATTTATTGTTCCACATAGATAATGAAATATATATTTGACATTATTCCAATGACATCGAGTTGGTGTAGAGCTAAATCTTGCCAATAAATTTACTGCAAAAGCTATATCTGATCTAGTATATTGGGCTAAATACAATAAAGTACCAATTGCATTTAGATATGGTACTTCTGGACCAAGTATTTTCTCATCATCTTTTTTGGGACGGAATGGATCCTTTTTAGGATCAAGAGACCGAACAACCATATGGGTACTTAATGGATGGGCTTTATCCATATTGAATATTTTCAATATAAGTAGATTTATGGATAAAGATTCAATTTGATTTATACTAGATTTGCAAGCCAAGACAGTATTTGGTCTTCCCTAGGTCTTTCATTTCAAATTCTTTCTTTAAGTATTCTACAGTTTTTAAGAGCTCTTCAGAAGTCCCGATCAAATTCATGTCATCCACATATACAGCTATAATAGCAAATCCAGTGTTTGACTTCTTTATGAATACACATAGACATATTGGGTTGTTAATATAACCTTCTTTTATCAAATATTCACTTCAAAAGTTATACCACATGTGCCCAGATTGTTTTAATCCATACAAAGATTTCTATAGCTTGATTGAGTGCAAATTTTGATTACATACTTCGTGCATTTTAAATTCTTTAGGGATTTTCATATAAATATTTGTGTCAAGTGATCCATATAGATATGCCATTACTACATCTATAAGATGCATACCAAGATTTTCTGAGACTGCCAAACTTATCAGAAATCTAAATGTAATTGTGTCTATCATGAGGGAATAAGTTTCATCATAATTAATACCAGGTCTCTGCGAGAAACCTTGAGCAACAAGTCTCGCTTTGTATTTGATGACTTCATTGTTTTCATTACGTTTCCGTACAAAAACCCATTTATATCCTATAGGTTTGACATCTTCAGATGTCCAGACTACAGGTCCAAATACTTCCCGTTTAGTTAGTGAAGTCAATTTTGTTTGTATTGCTTCTTTCCATTGAAACTAATCATGCCTTTCTCTACATTCATCAACAGATTGTGGCTCAAAATCATCATTCATAAGTTCAGTGGCTACTCCAAATGAGAGCACATTATCAAAGATTGTTTTATCTCGTTGCCACATTTCTCCTATATAAGCATAATTTATACTATTTTTTTTATTTTGAAACTCTTGTGTCACTTCTGGGACTAATATTTCTTTTAAAATTTTTTTCTCTTCAGGGACATGTGTCACTTCAGGGACTTGTGTCTTTTCAGGGACTATTAATCCTTCTGTTGTTTTAGAGAATGTGGATTCATTTACTCGAGTATTATTTTTAATAGAATTCTGTGTTTTTATTTTTCTTTTTCGCGGAACAGTATCCTTTGAACTAATTGGTCTACCACGCTTCTGGTGTATTGCGGATGATTCATTTGATGCTATTTGATTAGATTGTTTTATAGAAACAATCACCCGGGCTGGTGTATTAGCAGTTGGTATATATGATTTAGTTACTTTTGATGCATCTGTAAATGCATCTGGTAATTCATTTGCTATTTTTTGAAGATGAACAATTCTTTGCACCTCATTTCACATTGAGTTGTGCAAAGGTATAAATGAGACATAGTGGTCATTTTTCAAGAAAGTTCGTGCCTTACTTCATAAGGCAAATTTCTTTCCCCTAATAATGAGAATATTGTCTCATCAAAATGGCAATCTGCAAATCATGCGGTAAATAGATCACCTGTCAAAGGTTCAAGATATCTTATAATTGATGGTAAGGCAAAACTAATATAAATCCTCAAGCAACATTGAGGTCCCATCTTAGTGCGTTGAGGAGGTGCTATAGGTACATATACAGCACAATCAAATGTACGCAAATGGGATATATTAGGTTGATGACCAAGTATAAGTTGTAATGAAGAATATTGATGATAAGCAGTGGGTCTAAAACGAATTAATGCTGCAGCATGCAATGTGCGCGCATCAATAAAATACGCGCAATTACCTAAAGTCGTTTAATTAAGAATTCTGCCAATCCATTTTGTGTGTGAACATGTGGTACAAAATGTTCTACTTTAATTCCCACTGATGTACAAAAGTCATCAAATATTTTGGATGTTAACTCACTAGCATTGTCTAAACATATTATTTTAATAGGGTATTCTAGAAATTGTGCCCTTAATTTAATAATCTGTGCCATTAATTTTACAAATGCAACATTTCGTGTAGATAATAAACATACATATGACCACCGCGCTGATGCATCAATTAAAACCATAAAATACCGAAAAGGTTTACTTGGTGGATGAATTAGTCCACATATATCTTATTGGATCCTTTATAACAATGATGAAGATTCTAGACTAATCTTAGAAGAGGATGGTCTGATTATGAGTTTACCTTGTGAGCAAGCAGTACAAATATTTTCATTGGATAATAGAATCTTCAGGTTCTTTAACAGATGTCCATGAGAATTTTTAACTATCCTACGCATCATTGTTAATCCTGGATGACCAAGACGGTCATGCCATAGTGTAAAAATTTTTGGATCACTGAACTTCTGGTTCATTACTGTGTAGCTTTCAATTGAATTTATAACTGTATAATACAAACCCGATGATGAAGCATGAAGCTTTTCACATATGCATTTCTTGTTTGAGACATTAGAAGTAATGCAAAGATATTCTACATTATTTTCATTCAAGGTCTCAATGTGATATCCATTTCGACGGATATCTTTAAAGCTCAGCAGATTTCTTTCGGATCTACCAGCATATAAAGCCTCATTTATATATAATTTTGTTCCATTTTCTAACAAGATTGTTGCTCTTCCAAAGCCTTTAATCAGATCTACAGAACCTGATATAGTATTAACTTCCCCTTCAATCATTGTTAGTTTTGAGAAATATTTTTTATCTTTTAAGATAGTGTGTGTAGTTGCACTGTCAGCCAAACAGACATCCCCATCTTTTCTCTCTAGAGTGGACAGTTCATTTTTGGAAGCCATATCCTTTAATAAAATATTGACATTAGAAAATAAAATAAAATTTACAAAAAAAATATGAAGAGAAACTAACATAATAAATATTAAAAATAAGAAAAGATACAACATACTAACATAAAATAAAAGTACAAATATGACATAATAGAGTTTTAAATAATTAATGCCTCATTTATAATTTTCAAAGAAATCAGAGACTTCTATATGAGTATGATATGCAGGATCTGATTCATCAATAAGATTTGTCTCTATATTCTTCTATTTTTCTTTGATAAATGTCTCATGAGGCTTAATTTGATTTCTTAGTGCACGATATGTACATGACCAATGCCTCCTTTTACTACATTGATAACATGCATTTTCATGATACTTAGGGCATTTGGTTTCCATATCATTTTCTGTTTTGGTGCTTCTGTCCTCCTTTAATATATCTTTGTCTTTGGTATTTATAACCACCCCGAGGGTAATAACCACGCCCTCTTCCTCTTCCACGACCATGTCTAGCATTATTATGAAAATTTGCATTCACTTCAGGGAATGGTTGAGAACCTGTTGGACGTGATTCATAATTTTTCAATAACAGTTCATTATTCTATTCAGCAACCAGAAGACATGAGATTAAATCTGAATATTTTGTATACCGTCATTCACGGTACTATTGCTATAGAACTACATTAGAAGCATAAAAGGTTGAGAATGTTTTTTCCAACATATCATGCTCTGTCACTTTCTTCCAACATAATTTCATCTATGAGGTAATTCTAAATAAGGCAGAATTGTATTCAGCAAAAATTCTGTAATCCTGCAATCGCAGGTTCATCCATTTATATTTTTCTTTTAGGAGAAACACATCCTTTTGATGGTCAAATATTTCTTTTAAATTTTTCCAGAGGATCTGCGAGTCCTCTATGGTCAAATATTGAGCTTTTATGCTCTTATATATGTGGTGACGAAGAAAAATCATTGCTTTTGCCTTGTCTTGCAGGGGCGTACCATTTTATTTTTCAATAGTCTTTATCAAACCATTGGCTTAAAGGTGCATTTTAGCATCAAGCACCCATAATAGGTAGTTTTTCCCAGAGACATCAAGTACAGGGATTTGCAAGTTTATCAAAGACATTTTATTTAGAGGCCCTTTAAATATGGAAGAATAAAATTAAAATTAGTACATATAATATTAACCTTATAAAGAATATCAAAAGAATATTTAGGAGACATGACTTTCTATATGTCACATTATAAAATATAAATATCAAAAGTAAAGTTCAGAATGCATTGCCTTCCTTAAACAGAATAATAATAATTAAGAGGCTTGACATAGATGAATCAATAACAATTAGGAGGCATAGCCTTCAATTCAATTAAGTAAAAACAATAATATAAAAGCATAGAATTAGTACAAGAACTTATTATTTCAAAACCTGAATTATGACCAGAATGAGCCAAAGTAGCAAAGAGGTTGAATTGAAGATCCTCGATTTACTTTATTGACTATCTGGAATATATTCAGTCTTTTATAAGAAATTCGTTATTTAACAGTTCTAAGGTAGTAAAGACTTAAAGTAAATTATTACAATTATTTTAGAGGGCATACCCTCTCAAATTGTGCAAAAAGTAAATAATAGAAAAAAAATTACATAATTTAAGAGAGGGTATGATTTACAACCAAGGCGGCAGAGCTGACCGACCGGTTATCCCACATAATATTTTAAATTTAAGAGAGAGTGTGATTGACATCAATAATAAAAAAATAAATTGCATAATTTAAGAAAGGGTGTGATTTTTGCAACCAAAGGGGTAGAGCCAAACGACCGGTTATCCCACAAAATATTTGAAATTTAAATTAAAGAAAGTAAGTAATTCTTACTTGTAGTTATTGTGAATCATGCTGTGATTATTGCGAATCATGCTGATAGTGTGTGAATAATAAGATGAAGAAGCAATAATTTTGAACTAAAATGCAAAGTGTAAATATAAATAAACACTTTTGCAAAAATGTTAATATTTGTACTTATTTCTCATTTGTATATAAATGAAAGCACTCACCTATATTTATAGAGCGAGAAAATGAGAAAGAAATGAAAATTTTCTAATATAGGATTTTGGTGGAGGACACTGTTTATAACACTGTTCACTAATACGGTACTGTTCATCTATATGATACTATTTATTTATACGATATTGTTCACTTGTACGGTACTATTCACTATTATATTTATAACAAAGGAAGTATTATTGTTGTAATATCGTGTTAGTGACAACATTCTAGTTCTATGAAACTCTTGAAACTTGAAAGCACTTTATAACACTAGATATCAAGGAGATTTATTTTATTCAAAGCATTATGAGAAATTATTAAAATTATGCGTAATTTATATTTTATAGTAGATTATTGGGATAAAGATAAGGATAAATTTACTTAGGAAATAGGCTCAAAATATAAATTTGCCTTAATTAAATATGAAATACCTAAACTTGTCTCAATATATTTATTTTAATGGTAGAAGAATAAAAACGTAATCTAATTATAAAAATAAATTAAACTTTGAAAACGTGACACAATCTCACTCATTCATTGTCTTTGAATATGTGGCGCAATCTCATCTATTTATTTAATTTAATATAATTTTAAAAAATAAATTTTAATAAAATGACACATGTCATAATATAATTAGTTACAAAGGACACATGTCATCATGCAATTGATTTATATTTTTTATAAATATTTTTAAAAATAAATTAAATTATATAATAAATAATTAAAAGGGAAAATTTTAAAAATAGCAAAATTTGAGGATCTCTTAACTTTTTAGTCACTATTTTACCTTTTTAATTTTTTTTAGTCAAACAATTGGATAAAAATACTCTTTTACTATTTAAACAATACCCGCTATAGTATACAATATTTCGCTACATTTATATTTTTAATCAAAATTAAATATATTATATTATTTGTTTATTTATTTTAATCATATTACTACAAAATTTACATAAATAATATAATTATTTAATGTAGTTAAATTAAACTAAATAAATAAAAAATAATTTTTATAAAAATACAAACTTAATTTTATTTTTTTATTAAAATTATATTTATTGATAATTAAATAAAATAAATAAAAATTTAAATCAATATAATTATTTATTTATGAATAAAAAAAATTTAAATAAATATAATTGTCACAAAGGCTATTTCGGCCATCTCGGGCCTAAGATGCGATGGTGGCCATCTCGATCACGCATCTCGAGGTCGATATGCAATGGTTGAGATGGCCACCATCACATCTTGCTCGAGATGCGATGGTCAAGATGGCCTTTGTGCCCATCTCGGCCATCGTGCCCATCTCGGCCATCGTATCTCAAGCCCGAGATGGCCACCATCACATTTCGCCTACGAATCTCAGGCCTGAGATGCAATAGTCGAGATGGCCTTTATGATTATTATATTTATTTAAATATTTATTATTCATAAATAAATAATTTTATTTATTTAAATATATATTATTCATAAATAAATAATTTTATTTATTTAAATTTTTATTATTCATAAATAATTAATTTTATTTATCTAAAATTTTTTATTCATAAATAATTAAATTTTTTTATTTTATTTAATTATCAATAAATATAATTTTAATAAAAATACAATTAATTTTGTATTTATTTATGAAAATTATTTTTATTTACTGTATTTAACTACATTAAATAATTATATTTTTTGAAAATTTTGTAGTAATATGATTAAAATAAATAAATAATATAAAATAAATATAATTTTAATAAAAGGATACCACAAAAATTGTATTTATTTAGTTTAATTTAACTACAATAAATAATTATATTATTTATGTAAATTTTATAGTAATATGATTAAAATAAATAAATAAATAATATAATTTTAATAAACAAAAAATATTTAATTTTGATTAAAAACTTACTATAGCGAAAATATTGTACACTGTAGCGGATACTGTTTAAATAGTGATAAAGTATTTTTGTTTAAAAATAATTTGCTAGGCTAAAAAAAATTAAAAAGTTGAAATAGTGACTAAAAAAGTTAAGATCCCCTCAAATTTTGCTATTTCTAAAAAATTTCCTAATTAAAAATATGAAATTGTCACTGTCGTCAAAGCGTTGCCCAAAAATACTAGTTGGCCAACCACCGACAACCATTTTTTGGCAACAAAAATTATTAAAATTTATATCATTGGACTCTATTTTTCATAATGCTCACAACAACAGAGTTATTGTTTTACAAAAAAAAAAAAAAAGACTAGAAGGCGGTAAACAATTGTGGGAACTATTTTCATCAAAAGTCCTTAGTCTAATGTTCTTTCTATTAAGAAAGTGTGCTTAGCCTCCATGAGTTATTGATGTCTTTGTCACCCTATGCTAGTGAACGAGTCACTTGGTCCACAATGTCTGTTGAGTACCCCTTATGTTTATATTTTCGAGGTCGTTTGTCTTGCGCAAACCTCGAGCTAGATCATAACACCCTTTGGAACTTTTTAAAAAGGGCCTAATCAGGCTTTGGACCTTATAAGTTGCCTAGGGTTTGTGGGTTGAGCCGGGCCCTAAAAGAAATGGGCCTTGAGCTGAAATCCCAAAAGAAAACAGGAGTCCCTTAGTTTCAATATTAATTTATTAATATTGAAAACTCTATAATAATTGTTTAGACCAAAAACATCTTCTCGATTTTTATTTATTAAGTTCTTCAGTAATAGAATGCTCTCCTAACATACACCCCTTGGTATTAAAGAAAGTGAATGGACAGTCCTTCTACCATGTCATGATTACCATTTGAATTAGTCCACATGATGTAAGCATTTGTGTAGTTGTTAAATCGAGCTAGGTAATATTTTAATTTTTAAAATTGGCCCCAATTGGTCTCATTTATTTAAAGGTAACTATTTGAAAAACGTGTTGACAGGTGCTTAAAGAACAATTGCATCCCTTTGCTTACTTGTAGACATGGCTTAATCTTGGAATGTGTATGTTGATTGAATGACTAGTAAAAGAACTTCAAAGTATTGTTTTTAGTTAAAAAGATGTTCTCTTTATGAGAGCATTCCACCCATTGGATCTATAATCAATAGTTGTGATGACGTTAATCCCTCTATAAATAAGAAGGGATTTTTTTTCATTTCTTCATATGTTTGGTGATTCGAAAAAAAGAGAGAAAGTGACTGCTTGTAACCTTTAAAGAGAGAAAATACTATGACTTTTGACAACTAAATGACTTTACTAGGATGTCGCTATTCTACTTTTACTTTAATCCTTTATGCGAAAGCGTAAATTATTGACTGGGTGAACTTTCGTGCGGCTAGAATTATTATTATGTTTTCAAACTTTGTGATTTCCTTAGGTCAACAGAAATGATGTTATACCTTTTGTAGCCTCAGTCTCTAAAAAATCAGTTTCACATTAACTCTCATATCCACTCAACCAAGGTCGTCACAATAAGAGATTATGCATCTTTTGCAACAACATTAATGCTCTTTACAATATTAGTGGTTATGAATCTTATCTTCTAAATGCTTCCACTGATCGAGCCTATTTGGGGAAACCAAAATCTTTATCAAAGTACTTTGTTGTCTGAGGTTTCATTTTTTGCATCTTGTTAATTTTCTCTCGAAAGTAAAAAAGGTGATATGTCATTGTAGTAACAAAATAAGAAGCTAAGAATCTTTCTTTCTTCTTCTTTTATAATGATATTTTATATTTAGTGACCAAATTTTCTTTCAAATGGTAAATGCAAACCCTATGATAGGCATTAATAAACACCTTTCAATTGGTCTTTTCAATACTAACATGTTGATGGGATACAAACTCCTTTCAATTTGGCCATACACTATGCCAAAAAAGTATCATTTTTAGAAATAACAATCCCCAATGCCAATGAAAAAATTTGATTATTTTCATCTTTATATATGGCCACAAATATTGTACATAGATATGCGCATTTCAAAAAAATTTCATCAACTATAATCATTGATTAAGATGAATGAGTAAAAACCATTGATGCATGATCTTAACGATATAAAAAAGTATATAAAGCATTTGCTATTATCAATTTTCAAATGCGTTACCATACCAAAATTCTATTGCTCTAACTCATAGCAGTATACAGGAAGTATTCTATATAAATCCTCTAGATTATCGGCTATTAACCTGAATACATGCTCTTTAGCTCACCAAGTAATGGAAAACGTTATCTTTAACTAAATTCTTCACGTATATTAGCTTAGATATCCTTTTACTCTGTAAATTCTACAAATTAATGCAAATTTTTTTATTATTAATTTACCAATAATCCAACTTTTGGCTTTCTAGTGACTATCACACAACTGATCTAATGACATATATGATCTGCATTTTTTCGGCACACGATGAAATGGTTCTATGCATTCGTAGACACTTCATTTAATTGCCATTTGCACTTCTAATGTATGCAATAATAGTTAAATGTAAGTGTACGCTATCGTATCAAGTAATATAAGATTTAAGTCCAGATATCCTTTCATAAGGACTACTAAATCAAGATTTTTCTATACTTGTATACCAGATTTTGTAGTTTTCTACTGCTCATCTTTTGTTTCTGCATTTATGTACCTTTTTACTGTAGATTTTCAGCTTCTGCACTTGGTTTGTGCCTTTGTAGCCTTTGGAGAAAAGATATAGGCTATATATATAGCTGCACTCCTTTTTGTTATGCCACTTTCTTCCTCTCACTTGATGGTTGTGGTTTAGATATGTTATCTTGTAAGATCTTACCACTCTTCAAGTTAATGGCTTGGCATTGCTCTGTATTTCTTTTTAGATTTGTCTCGTGGTCACTTAGTAGAGCTCCTTAAGGGCGCTTATTAATTGCAACAGGTAGTTGTCCTATTTAAACCTCTAAGTTCTTCAATGTCGCTAAATGATTCACTATAATGGTGTTATTTTACTTCATATATTACATAAACATATCTTCCAATGATGGCTTCTTCTCTTGTGGTAGCTAGAATCTTGGGGGATTTATTGATATAGATGACTCTATGTTTACGCTCAAAATATAATGCGGCTATCGCAATATAGATTGAGGTGTCGATCCTATGAGGAAGCTCTTGGCAAAATAGGTTGGTAAAATAAAATATTAAAACAGTAGCAAAGGATAAAATTAATTGATTTAAATGGATGAGATAGAATTGTCTATGATTTGAAGGAAATGTCTTATGAAAATTCAAACAAGGCTTCGAGAATCACAATTATGCTTTATAAATCTACTCTACACTTTGATTCAGTGTTTATAACTCAATTGACAATTTTACATCTAAACAATCAATCGGAAGATATGTAAAATATAACACATTTGATAACACATACATTGGATATGACTAAACTCTTTTGCAAATATTAACACAAATCATGTTTATTTATACAAGTTATCTAAGATCGACAATATACCATTTTGACAATATTGCAGTAAAAGATCAACTTGAATATCAAACATTTATTGCCCTTACATGTTATCCAAGATTGACAATATATCAATTTGACAATATTGCAGTAAAAGATTAACATATAAAACAATGTAACCAATAACAATTATAATTCAACAAGAATCACATAAGACAAGCATGACTGAACATATATGAGACATGAGAATTATAACCTCTGGATTATAGAAAATAAACTAGATAAGAGTTTAATCAAAACCAAACTTACAACATTTGTAGCTCTTAACAACGAATCAAAGCATAGAAGTAGATTTATTACACATAAAAGTTCATCTCTTAGCCTTGCTAAAAACTCTAGCCTAAATTATAATACATGTTAATGAGAAAAAAAGAAGAGAGAATTATCTAATATTGAAAATGTCCTAAAAGTCTCTTTATATAGGTAATGAATGGAAATATGTCATGGGTGACATCAATCTTTAATAATTTTAGGCCAATAACTCGTTTATCCACTTGCAGTACGTTTTTGATAATGTAAATGACCAATTTAGCTTCTGTAGCCAACATGAAAGTTGTAGAATTTTGTCTCTTATTTCCATAGGCACCCAGGTCATAGAAATTGGATGATTATCCAATGAGATATGAGCAAAATTCTAAAGATACATAAGATTTCGACCAACAACCATTTTACCCACTTGCGATGCGATTTGGTCCATGTTAACGGCTGATTTGGACTTTACCATCAACATACGAGTTGTTAATAATTAAGTCAATATTTCACAGCTTTAAGAATTATACCAATTGAGTACGTATTTTGTGAGATACAGTCCAACTACATGAGTTGGGTCAAGCTGGACAAAAGTTATAACCCGATTCTATTGTATCTCAATTTTTGGCCCATAACATGTTGGATTTGGCTTTTTTACTATTCTTCAAATTTATGTAAGATTGAGTCATGTTGCACCAGATTCAAGAATTTCTTCATTTTGATTTCTACATTGAGAGTTATGTCCATTTTACCTAAACCTATCCAAATAATATTTATTAATCACAATTTAAGGAGAACACTTTATTTCAAGCTAAAAATACAGAAAATGCTAAAATTAGTGACATTAAATTGTGACTGAATCTCTTAAAAAATATGCATTTTTATGTGTTCATCACAGCCCCCAACCAGCTTATTACTAGTCACTAGCAATTCAAGCGTAAATAGAATATGCAAAACTACTTAAGCATTTCAAACAAAACGTCAGTTCAAGATCATTGTTGCTATCATGGTTTTTTTTCAATTACAACTTCCAAAATTTGTGTGTGTGTGAACTAAGCTATAACCATCTGATCATAAACCACAATAGATATAGCCTTGAGAATTTCTCCAAGTAAAAGCCTCAACTCTATATCCTCACAGGTGTATGACTGTTTAAAAGGTTAGGACTTCTCTTATAGAGTTGGAAAACAGTTAAACACTCAAGAAAAAGTCAATTTTAAGGATAGACATATAAACTAACATTGATCCAAAGATAAAAAAATTATTTGTTTAAAAATCAATTATTCCTATCATACGCCAGCTTTAGAATTTCAATTGGCTTGTGAATAATACAAATATAACTTGGTGAGAAAAATGCTTTACAAAATATTTGTCTTCTAAAATTGGATGAAGACTTTATTAAACTGAGTTGATTCTTCTTTTTTTTTTTTGTTTTTTTTGGTATTTTGTTTCTCTTTTTTTAATTTTTAATTTTTCTAATTTTTAAAGAATACAAGGAAGCATTACAAAGGTTTCTCACCAAATTATATTATACACAAATGCAACCAACTTATCCCTTAATTCAAATAATATCAATCTAAACAAAAATTAATCAATTCAAAGGATCAATGAAGGTTCATAAGCCGTTTTCTCAACCTTTCCACTTACTCACAAAATATATGTGAGATTAGAAAAATATATACTTAAACATGGAAATTCTCCTGGCTATATAAATTGAATTATCCATCTTACCACAAGGCTTAGCATTGTGCTCAAAAATATTTTGGAAGTTATTCTTTAGTAACCTAAATAGAAACAGTGACTCAACCTAAACAATTTTAAAATCATACCTAGGCAAAAAAGCAAATTCCTTTATACAAGAATTACCAAGACTACAAGCAATAAACAACAATACATGAAACATAAAACAAAACAACAAAAAGTTAGTTAAAATGCGTTTCAAAAGTTAAAACTAAAACTCTTTATTCTGCCATTCTAACTTGACCTAGAATACGTCTCAAGAGTTCAAGAATAAACTCTTTACTCTGCCATATCAAATATCGGACCACAATTGTTTTTTTTAAAATAAAGTACGACTTGTGTCTACTATCTTCCCTCAAACTAGATGAAACATTGTCCTCAATGTTTAAATAGAAAGAGATAAAGTATAGGAGACATTACCTGAAACGCCAGTTATTTGAAAGAAACAAACCTGAGAGACACTTAAGCAAATATAAACTAAAATGATGATGTTTATAAATAAATAAAACAAAAAACAATTTACAAATGAAGTGTCAGATCTAATTTTCGCTTGTTAAGGCCCACTAACCAATCGATCTGAGTTATTGTTGGGTCAAGTTCATAGGTAACTGCCTGTAATTTGTTAATCAATTCATCCGCCTCAGTAGCAGAAATCAGGATCTGTCATGCCGAATGTGAAATAAAATTTTGTTCCACAGCTGATCAAGAAAACAAAGTAAGCAATCAAAATAGTTATTAACATTCAACAAACCTATGGGTTTTCGGTGGATATTCAGTTGAGCCCAAGAGACAATTTGAAAAATTTCTTCCAAGGTACCAAAACCACCTGGTAAAGCAATAAAAGCGTCTGCATTGTAAAAAAAATTCTTCCAAGGTACCAAAACCACCTGGTAAAGCAATAAAAACGTCTGCATTGTAAAGCATTCTAGCTATACATTCATGCATGAATGAGACTCGTAATTCTTCCCCTATTGTTTTCCCGGTCAGGTTTTCCACGGCTAAAGCTGTAAGAATAATACCTAAAACTTGACTTCCTCCTAAATGTGCAGCTGTTGACACACACCCCATTAACCCAAGGCTACCCCCTCCATAAATCAAATGAATTTTTCTAGCAGCTAATGCTTTTCCTAGATTGTTTGCTGCTTCTACAAACACTTTACTCTCCCTAGGACTAGATCTATAAAATACATATATATTTCGAAATTGTTGAACTGGGGTTTCCTCCATATTTACACTCATCTTTATCTCAATATATGAAAATGAAGAAAATAAGGTGCTGTATTTATAGAGTACCAAATGATAACAATGATTATGGTAACCCGACAGTTTGTCAAAAGAAAGTTAAAAATAAAACACAAAAATTTAAACGTAATGACCCACATGTATTATTGAACAAAAAGACTTGAATTTAAGACATCTACATGAGTAGCCTGACTATTCATTTGAAATTAAAACACATGTATTTACAAGTAGTTGTGATTGTGACTCACATCTTCCTCTGATTTTACGTCCAGTAACGGCTTAAACACCCTCTATGGGTCGGGGATAGGCTTCCCATCCAATTTTCTTATAAATTGGCAAACAGGGTCTTTTAGAGTCAGATTCTCGAGACTATACCGTTAATGTTTATTTTTGAATTTGTTCTATAAATTGAGAAGTTCACATTGCACGAGCCCACAAAGATGCATCTCAAGAGTCAATAAGATATCATCCAAAGACTCCTTACTCAGTCCATTCTTAATGAATTGAATTTTGTCTTCTCGATTTCTAGATGCAAATCTTAAAGAATGACAACTCCGGTTACAATTCCATCGAGCACATTTATGACAGACTTGTAACCTCTTTGCTCGTCGCCTTTTGGCATAGGAACTTCTTCCAAGACCAGGCATATGACAAATAAAATCATTTACAAACTTACCAGATAACCGAACCTTGGCTTCAATTAACTAACGAAGATCCACAGGGATATTACCCAATATTAATAGCTTTAGTCTTTCACACCGTGCTTTATAAATCTTAAGTAAAGCATTTTGAGGCAATGAAAGAAAACGTTTTTTTAAGGTTGGCAAGAATGTGATCCATTTTGAATGAAAGAAAAGAGATGAATGCACAGTTTGAGGGACAGTTTTTAGGGAATTGAGAAACTGACTTTAATAGTCACGGAATACTGTATCCGCCACATGACCGGGAAATAAAATCACACTGAAGAAAAAATAAAAAGAAGAAAATAAAGTAAAATAAAATGTGAAAGAAAATAAAAGCAAAAATAAAAAGTCAAAAGATAAAATATAAAATATGATACAGATAGATTGAACCTGATCAAGCATGATAGATAGGATCCACAAGAGGGATCTCGCCTAGGTACATAGAGTCATCTACCTTTTCCATATAGCCTTTTAGCCGCTGTCCATTCACTTCGAAAGTCCGTCCATCAGTGGGGTCCTCTATTTCAACAGCACCATTAGGAAAAATATGTCTTACCATAAATGGATCAGTCCATCGAGATCTCAACTTTCCAGGGTGTAAATGCAATCAAGAATCATAAAGATAGACCCGTTGATTTGGCTCAAAGTGTTTCCTTGAGATCTGTTTATCATGAGCTACTTTCATTTTAGCTTTGTAAATTCTGGAGTTGTCATATGCGTCATTTTGTAGCTCTTCTATTTTTGATAATTATAACTTTCTTTGGAGACCTGTAGCATTCAAATCAAAGTTAAGGGCTTTGATAACCCAATAAGCTTTATGCTCTAGCTCAACAGGTAAATGGAAAGCTTTCCCATAAACAAGCCGGTATAGAGACATTCCTAAGATGGTTTTGTATGCAGTGCGATATGCCCATAATGCATCAGAAAGGTGTAGAGACCAATCTTTGCGATTCGGGTTAACCATTTTTTCCAAAATCTGTTTAACCTCTCTATTTGCTAGCTCGGCTTGGCCATTTGTCTGTGGATGGTATGCAGTGGAAACTTTATGAAGAACACCATACCTGCGCATCAAAGCTTCAAAAGAATGATTACAAAAATGTGTTCCTTGGTCACTAATGATGACACGTGGCATACCGTACCTAGATAACACATTTTCTTTTAAGAATTTTACCACAGTTGTATTATCATTAGTACGACAAGTTACAGCCTCTACCCATTTTGATACATAGTCAACAGCTAAAAGGATGTAAAGGTAGCCAAAAGATGAGGGAAAAGAACCCATAAAATCGATACCCCAACAGTCAAATATCTCGATAACAAGAATATGGTTAAGAGGCATCATATTTCTTCGAGATAAAGCACCTATATTTTGACATCTTTCACAGGAACGACAAAAATTATTAGTGTCTTTAAACAAAGTGGGCCAGTAAAGACCACACTGTAAAATTTTCACAGCTGTCTTCTTCATAGAAAAATGGCCACCACAAGCAGCACTATGGCAAAAATTTAAGACACTAGAAACTTCACTTTCAGGAATGCAACGTATCATGATTTGGTCAAAACAGTATTTGAAAAGATATGGATCATCCCAATAAAAATTACGTACCTCAACCAAGAACTTACACTTATCTTGTGCACTCTAGTCAGATGGAAGTTCACCACAAATCAAATAATTTACGATATGTGCATACCAAGGTATTTGGCTTATAGCAAAAAGATGTTCATCAGAAAAATTATCTCGAATGGGTGGCAAATCAGTGGAGTCAGTGAACGCAAGGCAGGATAGATGATCAGCAATAACATTTTCAACGCCTTTCTTATCTTTGATGGTTAGATCAAATTCCTGTAAAAGAAGAATCCACCTGATTAAACGGCTTTAGCATCCTTCATAGAAAGAAGGTACTTGAGGGCTGCGTGGTCAGTAAAAATAACAATAGGTGAACCAATCAAATAAGAACGGGATTTATCTAAGGCAAAAACAATAGCTAGTAGTTCTTTTTCAGTAGTAGTGTAATTTATTTGAGCATCATTCAAAGTCCTACTAGCATAATAAACAACAAAGGGTTTTCCCTCCCTGCATTGCCCAAGAACTGCTCCTACAGCATAATTACTTGCATCACACATAATTTCAAATGAGAGGCTTTAATCCGGTGATTGCATGATAGGAGCGGTGGTGAGTTTGGCAATGAGTGTTCGGAATGCCTCATCACACTCTTATGTCCATGTAAATTCTGCATCTTTTAACAAAAGGTTACACAATGGTCTAGATATGGCAGAAAAATTTTGAATAAACCTTCTGTAAAAGCCAGTGTGTCCAAGAAAGGATCGGACATCTTTTACCGTTTTGGGTGTAGATAATTTAGAGATTAATTCAATTTTTGTCTTGTCAACCTCTATCTCTCTTTCAGATACAATGTGCCCCAAAACGATTCCTGAAGATACCATGAAATGACATTTCTCTCAATTTAGCACAAGTCCATTTTCTTCACATCTACTCAAAACATATTTCAAGTTAAGTAGGCATAAATCAAAAGAATTACCAAAAACAGTCAAATCATCCATGAAGACTTCCATGCATTTTTCAACAATATCAGAGAAAATACTTAATATACAACGCTAAAGAGTAGCTGGTGCATTACATAATCCAAATAGCATTCTACGAAAAGCATAAGTACCAAAAGGGCATGTAAAAGTGGTTTTTTCTTGATCTTCTATAACTATCTCAATCTGGTAATATCCTGAATACCCATCAAGAAAGCAATAAAAAGAATGTCCAGCTACACGTTCTAAAATTTGGTCGATAAAAGGCAATGGAAAATAGTCTTTCCTAGTGGATGTATTTAACTTTCTATAATCAATGCACATTCTCTAACCACTTACTACCCTAGTTGGAACAGGTATCCCATTCTCATTTTCAACAACAGTAACCCCAGATTTCTTAGGAACTACTTGAGTTGGATTTACCCATTGATTATCAGAAATTTGGTAGATTATACCCGCATTTAATAGTTTCAAGACCTCTTTCTTCACTACTTCTTTCATTGTTGGGTTAAGTCTACTTTGTGGGTCCCTACGAGGTTGGGCGCCTTCCTCTAAATGAATTCTATGGGAGCATATCAATGGAGAAATACCTTTAATATCAGCTATGGTCCAACCTAGTGCAGACTTATGTTCTTTTAACAATTTTATCAAAATTTTCTCTTGTTCAGCACTACGTTTAAAAGAAATGATGATAGGAAAGGTATTACCTGGTCTCAAGAATGCATGTTTCAAACCTTTGGGCAGTGGAGAAAGCTCAACTTGTGGTGTCTCGAGGTTTGATGGTTTTGGTCTCTCCCTCTCTCGTGGCAACTCTTCAAAGCGTGGCTACCAAAATCGAGTCCCTTTATCCTGTGAGTCAAAAACACTAAACACATCAGTTCTTACATCAGGATAATACAATTCTTCAAAATCAAAATTGAGAAGGTTTTTCAAAGAATCGTAGCCATGATTTTTATAAACTTCTTCTGCTACAAGTGTGTCTATCATATATGAATGATAACACTCGTCTTCTTCTCGTGGTTGTTTTCCAATATTGAAAATGTTCACCTCAAGAGTCATATTCCCAAAAGATAATTTCATTAGACCATTTTTGTAATTAATAAGAGCGTTAGCAGTGGCTAGAAAAGGTCTCCCCAAAATAAAAGGGATTGGTGACTCCATGTTATCAACAGAATGAGTATCTAAAACAAAAAAATCAATAGGGTAGTAAAATTTATCAATTTGCAACAAAATATCTTCTACTATTTCCCGTGGTTTCTTGATTGATCAGTCAGCTAATTGTAGGACTACAGATGTTGGTTTAATCTCACCAAGTCCCAATTGTAAGTAAATAGAATAAGGCATTAAATTTACACTTGCTCCTAAGTCCAATAAAGCTTGACCAAACTCATGTGTCCCAATTTGGCAGGAGATTGTGGGACATCCTGGGTCTTTATACTTGGGTGGTGTCTTTTGTTCAATCACTGCACTTACCTATTTTGCCAAAAATGCAGTTTTTTTCATATGGTGTTTTCTTTTGATAGTGCATAAATCCTTGATGACTTTGGCATAAGTTGGAACCTGCTTAATCAAATACAACAAGAGAAGATTAATCTTAACTTGTTTCAAATGTTCTAAAATCTCACCTTGAAGTTTTGAATTTTTCCCAACCGGTCGAAGAGCTTGAGGAAAAGGGACTGGGATTGAAAACTTATTTTCGGGCTCTTTTTCAAGGGGGGCGTCTTTACTACTCGTAGATGTGTTAATTTCAGAAGTAGGCTCACTTACAATCTTACCACTTTGAGTAGTAATGGCATTGACTTCTTTGAGATTTTGAACATCAGAAGTAGATGCTTGTGCCATGAATTGTCCCTTCGGATTGGATTGAGGTTGAGATGGAAACTTACCTCGCTCTTGTACAGTTAAGGCACTGGTCAACTTTGTGATTTGACTCTTGATTTCTTTGTTTTCGTCTACCACCTGTGCAAGAATTGTTTCAAATTTTTTATTAGTCTTACTTTGTGCCTCCATAAATGCTTGTAATGTATCCTCTAAAGAACTCCTAGTTGGTCGTGCATTATATTGAGGTGCAACATAAGACTTGGGTGCTTGTTGTTCTTGTTTTCAATGGCTGTTGGCTTATTGGTCAGATTTCTAACTGAAATTTGGGTAGTTTCTCCAGCTAGGATTATATGTTTTAGAGTAGGCTGAATAAGGCTTTTTGTAAATCCCTAGGGCATTACATTGTTCCTTCTATTTCTCTCTCATCTCACTATAAGTGGGGCAATCCCGAGCTAAGTATTCCGCTCCTCCACAGATAAAACAGACATCGTGTGATTCAATTCTAGCAACCGTATGGGTAACCCTTCTATCTTTGGTTTTCAAGGCCTCTAACTCCCTAGTTAAGACCTCTAATTGGGCTTTGAGGTTATCCTCTTCCCTAAGATGGAAAACTCCATTGGGTCGTGACCTATTTGTGCTTTCAGCAATGCTTGGTCCAGTCCATGTATGGGCTTTTTCGGCTAAGTCATTAAGGAATTCTATGGCTTCCTCAGGATCTTTGTAAGGAACTCCCCATTACACATCATCTCAACAAATTGGCGCTCTCTAATTGTGAGTCCCTCATAGAAATAACTAACCAAGCGCCAATTTTCATACCCATGGTGAGGGCACAGATTTAGTAATTCTTTAAACCTTTCCCATGCTTGATATAAGGTTTCACTGTCTTTTTGGGAGAAGGAAGAAATTTATCTTTTCAAAGAAAAAGGAAATATTTAAGCCTAACAGTGTCTATGGCTTCAGGTTGGCTATGGATGGTGGCAATTACCTCTTCAAATTCCCTAACATGTATATAAGATTTTCACTATCTAGACCATGAAAAGTGGGAAGAAGTTGTATCATTCCAGGTTTAAAATCTGAATGTGGTGTGTTAGGTGGAAATATAATGCATGATGGTGTGGCTGTGCGAGTAGGATGCAAGTAATCTTTTAGAGTTCTAACGGGGTTTTCTTCGTGTTGGCTCATTGTGTTAGAATTACAAGATGAATTAGAAGGTGAATTCTCTTCATTTACAAATTGTGGGGGTGGTTCTAGTTCTAGTTCTAGTTCTCTCACAAATCTTCCTCGTTTGTATCTAGGTCGATGCATACATCCTAATTTTTTTTTTTTTAAAGAAGGAAATGCTTAAGGAAAATTAAGAAGTGGAATAAAACACAACAAGAAATAAAAATGAGTTAGGTGGTAAAACCAACCATGAAAGATAAATACAATAAATGAACAAAAGATAATAAACTGTAAAATACGATAAAAAAGTACAATAAATAAATAATAAAAAGAAAATATAATAAGTAAATAAAAGAAAAGAAAATGCAATAAATAAAGAAAATTAAAATGCAAAATACAACAAAAAAAATAAAATAAAGTGCAATAAAAAAAAGTACAATAAGTAAATAAATAAAAGGTTAGGCGGTAGAACCGGCCATTAAAATAAAAAGAAAATACAACATATTAACTAAACAAAAAAAAGTGCAATAAATAAATAAAGTACAAAAAATAAATAAATAAACTAAGTTAGACGGTAGAACCAGCCACATAAATACAACAAATTAACTAAAGAAATAAAGTACAATAAATAAATAAAAGAAAGTGAATAAAGTTAGGCGGTAAAATCAGTCATTAAAAGAATATAAATTATAGAAAATTAACTAAAGAAAATAAAATAAATTAGGTGGTAGAACCAACTATGAACAATAAGAAGAATTACAAAAAAATAAAACTAATATTTTACAAAGAAAAATGTACAAAGTTACCACTTTAGTATTTGTAATCGTAACCGACTTTCGCTTAATGTGCCTTCCCGGCAACGGTGCCAAATTTTGTTTACGCTCAAAATATAACGCGGCTATCACAGTATAGATTGAGTTATCGATTCCATGAGGAAGCTCTTGGCAAAATAGGTTGGTAAAGTAAAATATTAAAACAGTAGCAAAAGATAAAATTAATTGATTTAAGTGGATGAGATAGAATTGTCTATGATTTGAAAGAAATGTCTTATGAAAATTCAAACAAGGCTTCGAGAATCACAATTATGCTTTATAAATCTACTCTACACTTTGATTCAGTGTTTATAACTCAATTGACAATTTTACATCTAAACAATCAATCGGAAGATATGTAAAATATAACACATTTGATAACACATACATTGGATATGACTAAACTCTTTTGCAAATATTAACACAAATCATGTTTATTTATACAAGTTATCTAAGATCGACAATATACCATTTTGACAATATTGCAGTAAAAGATCAACTTGAATATCAAACATTTATTGCCCTTACATGTTATCCAAGATTGACAATATATCAATTTGACAATATTGCAGTAAAAGATTAACATATAAAACAATGTAACCAATAACAATTATAATTCAACAAGAATCACATAAGAAAAGCATGACTGAACATATATGAGACATGAGAATTATAACCTCTGGATTATAGAAAATAAACTAGATAAGAGTTTAATCAAAACCAAACTTACAACATTTGTAGCTCTTGACAACGAATCAAAGCATAGAAGTGGATTTATTACACATAAAAGTTCATCTCTTAGCCTTACTAAAAACTCTAGCCTAAATTATAATATATGTTAATGAGAAAAAAAGAAGAGAGAATTATCTAATATTGAAAACGTCCTAAGAGTCTCTTTATATAGGCAATGAATGGAAATATGTCATGGATGACATCAATCTTTAATAATTTTAAGCCAATAACTCGTTTATCCACTTGCAGCACATTTTTGATAATGTAAATGACCAATTTAGCTTCTGTAGCCAACATGAAAGTTGTATAATTTTGTCTCTTATTTCCATAGGCACCCAGGTCATAGAAACTGGATGATTATCCAATGAGATATGAGTAAAATTCTATAGATACATAAGATTTCAGCCAACAACCATTTTACCCACTTGCAATGCGATTTGGTCCATGATAACGGCTGATTTGGACTTTACCATCAACATACGAGTTGTTGATAATTAAGTCAGCATTTCACAGCTTTAAGAATTATACCAATTGAGTACGTATTTTGTGAGATACGGTCCAACTATATGAGTTGGGTCAAGCTGGACAGAAGTTGTAGCCCGATTCTATTGTATCTCAATTTTTGGCCCATAACATGTTGGATTTGGCTTTTCCACTATTCTTAAAATTTGTGTAAGATTGAGTTATATTGCACTAGATTCAAGAATTTCTTCATTTCAATTTCTACATTAAGAGTTATGTTTATTTTACCTAAACCTGTCCAAATAATATTCATTAATCACAATTTAAGGAGAACACTTTATTTCAAACTAAAAATACAGAAAATGCTAAAATTAGTGACATTAAATGGTGACTGAATGTCTTAAAAAATATGCATTTTCATGTGTTCATCATTCCCTTTAGTTGTTACACTAAGAGAAGTTTGGATGATCTTTCCACCTCGGATTATAGAAAATAGATTGTGGGTTAGGTTGTTGTCTATTAAAATTGTCCACATAATTCACTGACTCCATACCCCGCCAATTCATATGGTTATCACCACAAAAGTGGCATGTCACTTGTTGGGTTTTGACGGCATTCAATGAATTAAAATTCTTAGATAAGGTATTGATTTATGCCACCAATGCATTGACTGCGTCAATCTCATGCATACCAAGACTCTCTTGAGTGTAACCCTCTCTGCTAGCCATCCGTAACTGTTTGACGCCATCTTCTCTAATAGATTATAAGCTTCATCCATAGACTTATTCATTATAGCTCTTCTATTAGCGACATCTAAAATGGTCCTTAAATAGGCTACTAATCCATTATAGAACATTTAGACTAATAGCCATTTGGGGACTCAATGGTGAGGACACTTTCTCAACATGTCCTTGAAGCACTCTCATGCCTCATATAGTGACTCGTTATCAATCTAACTAAATAAGATGATGTCAATCCTCATCTTTACTATCTTTGCTAGTGGGAAGAACTTGGCTAAAAAGTTCTGCGCTAGATTTGAGAGTACCGATTAAAATCGGGTGTGTACATATGGTATTTATGTTCATTTTGCATACATACGCATCAAATACATACATATTTGCAACAAAATCTCAACAATAATATAATGAACACAATTATGCATTTTAATTACATTAAAATAGAGATTGAGAAATCTTCACCTTCGAAGCCTTTCAATTAAAATTTCGGGAGATCGCCTAAAATGAAGCTTGTTTATTGTTCTAGCAATCAACGGGGTGGGCTTGATCATCTAGTACAATAGTTTGAATCCAACAATCCAGTTTAACTCTTAAATCGAAGCCATTTGTTTTACCATTGATCAACTCTTTGAACAATTAAAAAAAAAACTTTAATGTTATAATGAGTAGCCAACAATGGAAGTAGATGTAAGGTTGTCAATTTTAATACTTGAAATGAAAAACCAAGAAACAATTTCTATTCTCTTTCCCTGCCAAATATGGTCGGCCACTCCAAAATAATAACACACCTAATTTTTGTTTCATTTTGCTTTATATATTAATGCATTTCATTTAGCATGTATTTGGACTAATTTCACTTAATTTCATTTCATTTTAATTTAACTTAACATAACTTAAGTTGCCATTTAACCTTAGTTAGGTTAGCTAATACTTAACTCTTAAGTAAACCAAGATATTTTGCTTTAACCTTACCCTAGTTAACTTTTTAACTTAGGTTAGGTTAAACAAATATCTAATTAACTCAACTAGTTGTTAACCATTAACCATATTCTAGTTACCTATTTATTTAAAAATTAAATAAATAAATATTTTGATTATTTAATAAACAAATAATCAATTAAGTGGAATTACCCTTAAGCCCTTATTTAACCTAAAGTAGATCTCACCAAATCACCATTTGAGTCAATTTATGCGAAGCCTCACTGTGCACCACGTGTCACCAAGTAATTGGTCAAAAATAATTGTTAAATAATTAATGTACATACTTAAGTACTAATATATGTCCTAAGGGTTCTAAAAATAAATATTCGGTCTTATTGGATTTTATTGAATTGAGCTATTCAATCATGTACGCTACCCCAGTACACAACGAGTACACTTTATATTGTGGGACTCCCTAGGTCCATACCCAATTTGTCAAATAGAATTATTTCATAAGTCCGTGATTGATGTCCTACGCACACATCATGGATATTACAAATCAGCGCATTAGACCATACAAGTTGAGGTCAGAACATATACATATATTCATTTTGTCAATTATACCCTGGATGTGCGGGGACATAAATCTGCACCGTTAAATCCCCATTTGATCATCCATAAACTTATCATCCTATTCGTATCTCGATTTATAATATACGCAAACCCTTTTACTATATTGTTCAACCCTGTAGGAAACTTTTTTACTGGATTTATTGCTTATAGCCATAAGACTTTTTGAGACACAATCTCAAATAATCGAATATATAACTCACTTATGTGAGTCGACGGATCCTGTATCTATACACACTGGATATTATGAGCATCAAACCATACCCAGCGACACATAGCAGTTAGGCCATAAAGGTCTCTGACATCCACAGAACCAAAGTATGGTAGATCACCTATAAGCCCACTGTAGCATTCAGGTTAAAGAATTACGAATACTAGTCAACTCGAAAGGACCTTCCATTGACGGTTTCATGGGATATCTATTGGGGTCCTCATGAGTATGTTCAATATCTAGTCTTGACTGGATACCCATATGCCCATATAAGCTTCTCTAAGCTTATGGTCAGCTAAGAATAATCATTTGTACCATATAAATATAGACATACACTTATCTATATAAAAGAGATTCACCGACAGACCCGCATTAGTAAAAATAGATCTGAAACATAGTTTTTGAGAAAATACTTGCATAATGACATTTCCTAACACCTATTGCAATTTTTCGCAACTATATTATTACTAGTATACCTACAAGTCTTTGTCTTACAAAACAAATGCTGTAACTCCTTAGATATCGCTGACTCTTATAACTTATTGACTCTTAGCAGTGCTAACTCTTAGCATTTATAACTCTCAACGTTACTAACTCTTAGCCCTAGTCTAAATTTTTTTAGACCATATCTGAACTTTTTAAGATCATACAATATTAACAGCATTACAAGCATTAGTACCATTTAATATAGAATATTAGTGATTTAACAAAATGTATACTGTATAAATATTATCAAATAAATATTCATACAAACAGGGATGACACAAAAGCACATACCCTAACAAGATCATCACATGTCGATATGGATCCTGATGGTAATGACATCAACCAACTCTTGGCTTTATCCCTTACAAAGAAAGGGAACAATCTAAGTCTGATGGCATCATCTAATGGCATCGTCTGAGACTTCGTTGTATTTGAAGGTATCGTAAATATTTATAAAATTCACAATATGCATGTTAGGATCATCATTGGGAGCTCCTCTAAATTGTACAGACTCTTTCAGCATCTGAATAGTACTTAATTTGATCTCAAAATTGTTGGTGTTAATGGTTGGTTGCCGAATACTAGACTAAACACCATATGCACTAGGATTGCATACTCTTTTAATACTCTCTTTGCTATCATAAGCTCAAAAACAGGATTGTTGATGTTATCGTGATTTTTCTCCATGTTTAAAGATCACTGGCATTCACGTCGTAGTCTATGCAATGTTCTTTCAATATCAGGATTAAAGAAGTCAAGTTAGCACTTTTCGCTCTTTAGCATGAATTGTCAAAACAAAGTAAAAAGAAGAAGAAAAAAACAAAATAAAAAAAATCTAAATTACAAGCAAGTAGTTTAGTATTAGTATTAATCTAAGAATAGATAGAAATAGTCCCTAGCAACGGCGCCAAAAACTTGAAGTATGCACTAATAGCACACTATCATATTAATTAAAATAGGATTTAAGTCTAGATATCCTTCCGACGAGGACTACTAATCTATTTCTTATAATCAATTACTAAAATTAATTCTACTTACTTTTATCCAAATGAATCAAAATATGGATTGTATCTAATTAACCTAATTTTATCAAATTAAGCCTAAATCAAATCAAAGGTAAGCAAATGGTTGATTTCATTAATTAAAGGGGATCTAGGGTTTCGACTTATCCTATAATATTTCATTTAACTTATTAACCTCTTAGTTAATCCCTTAATATAAATTAATTAGCTTAGACTCTAATCTCATCACAAACCTCTATCAATGGTCGAGTGACTATATTACGTATTCTAACAATTACCTATATGTCTATAGTAATCCAAACAGAATGTAATTCATTAAGAATAGGTTTAAATAATATTATACATGCCATCTAGGTATATTTTTATCCTACATAGAACTCATAGTTATTACTCTATAATCATACATCAAACTATCATTGGCTAAACACATAAATCCCTTTGTCAAGTTCATCATGGATCCTCAATCATTCAAAATATTGATCAGGTATAATGAAGCATTAAACACAAGATAGAATGAATCAATTGTATGTATTAAGTTCATAAAATAAGAATTAACAAAATCAAACAACATTCTAGGTTCAATAGTCTAACCCTAGATAACAAAAGTTTAGCTCATCACTAAACTAAGAGTATCAAAGTAATCAAACAAAGACATCATAAACAAGAACATAGTGATAAATAGAGAAGAAAAACTAATCAAGAAGACGCTTGAGTTGCTTCTCTTTTTTTCTTTACTTGAAGCTTGAATCTTGAATTCTTTGCTTTGATATCTTAGTTTATGTTATGAATTATTTTCCTAAGTTTTGCCTCTGATAAAGTCTGTGTTTTGGCTTTGAAAATGGTGCTTTTAGTCTTAGAAACCCTAGGGTCGTGGGCCTTCAAATCCAAGCTGAAATAGGACTAAAAAAAGGGTTTTTACTTGTTATACCAGTGCTCAGCCTCTAGCTTTCTACTTAGGATGCCACGGCATCCAGCTTTGGGCGCTATAGTGCCTAGGCCTGGGTTGCTCGACTCTCGTATTTTCAGTGTATCTTTGCCCTTTCTAGTCCGTTTCGCCTCCTGTTTTTCCCGAATCATCACTTTTTGCCTTGTGCACCTATTTATGATTAAAAAATATAATTAAATAGCCAAATATTCATAAATTAGAGCAAAACCTAAGTTCAAAGAGATAAATATACTAGTGCATTTATGCCTTTATCAATCTCTCATCGTCACATTTTGCTTCAAAATAATTTTTTGTAGACCTTAAATATTGAAATTTCCAATTGTTTTACATTCCCAGCAAGCTAATGGCCTGATGAAGTTCATTTTTTCTATTATACAACTTCCAAACAAATACATTCCTAATTATAAAACATGATGCTTTACTTGATAAGGCCAAGTTTGATAATGGTATTGGAGGAAGAAACTGAAAAATGTTTTTTGCTTCAACTTTATCTCCTATTCTATGTGAATCGTACGCATCATCCGTCTCATGAAAAGAAATACTAGAAACATAACATCGCTTGTCTTCTTGTGAAACATCCAATCCACCAGCTTCTTTTACATTATCAACATTTTCACTACCATTGGCATTCTCATCTATTTGACTATTGTAGTGCATATAAGTTGGTTTTTATTTAACATTATAATGGAATAATGGTAGTATTTATAAAAAGCATAACAGTTGGTATTTTTGGAGTTGTGAGTTTCACTTGGTTGCTACCATTTGTCGATATGAAGTGATTATGGCATGATGGTTAGTTCTCAATGGGTATCTGTGCATCATCTTCATATATGTGAGATATAAGATCCACTGTTATACATAAAAGACATAACAAGCTTTTATTGATCCTCATAAAAAAATTGAACATTGTTATCATTTCGATCTTAATTTATCTCAACTTAAACTTCATTGCATCAACAAAAAAATTTAGAGACAATTTATACTGTATATTATCAATTCTAATTGCATGATACATATTTTTAAAAAGCTTTTCATATCCTTTGAAATTAAAATACCCATATTCATGTACCCAATATATATCTCGTCACCTTCACTAAAGCTCTCTCATCTTCCCTCAAAATATAAAATAAATGACTTATATTCCATGACAGCTATAATAAAAGAAATATTAAAAAAATAGTTAAATTAATAAAAAAAATATTCTGTAAAACTGTGGGACATTATGCGATGCAAATATGTGGGTTATACGATACACCAAAGCGCCTCTTCTGCGTACATGGAAAGGCACATGTTTCATGTAGTTGTGTTGCACATAAGCATGAATGCAACGAGCAACCCAAATTTTCTAGGTCTTTTTTAGATTTGTGTATTTTTATTCTCTCTTATTCACCCCATTTCTTCTTTACTTCATCACATTATACTATGCCTATATTTTGATGCTCATACATTTAAAAAATAAATACACAAATTTAAAACTACATTGGTAACTCAAATTTCTTCAATTTAAATTTATAAATGTATGAAGTTCCTAAAAGTCAAAATCTCGTAGAAATTACCTCTTTGCATTTGATAACTCCTTGAATTTGTGAGAAAGCATCATCCTCCTGTAAAAAAAAATACTCTGACGCTCAAGGTAATTTTTTATAAGAAAAAAAGAGTTGTTATAATGAAAGGTGTCTCTCAAGAAGGTAAGAGAGTGATGAATGCTTTTGTATACAATTGAAGTACTAAATGGAATTGAATGAATCATAAGCCAATAAATTAGTATGAGCCCCTTAATTATTGTGCTAATCATAAGACATAGAAGTGGACAAGGATAAATACTCATAATTCCATTAGAATTCAGAAATAAAAAGCATAAAAAGAATTTAAATAATAATTCATTTCATACCTAACTTTCCATGCAATTCCTTACCTGTTTAAGAATATCCACAAGTTACAAGTTAAGTTTTACATGTACACTAGTCAGACATTTAGATCCCGGGCCTTTAATTTTATTAGGTTATCCGTGTAGAGGTGTCAAGTCTCATTTTATTGACATCTAGGCATGTTTTCTTTAAAAGGTCCAATAATTCTTAGGAATGGCACAAATTGGTTAGGCCAAATTAATAATAGGGTCAACAAATACTCCCCATAAGTGAAAGAGTGTTCTTTATTTATTGTTTAACAAGTCTCATATCTTTTAAAAGACCATTGTTCCAAATTAATAAATGCCTAATCACATTAATGTTTCCACTCTTTCAGGCTGACGCGTAGGCAAAAATAGAAGGCAGTTTAAGTTTTTTTCAAATATAAAAACTTAAAATCATTCTCCTTTTCCCTCTCATATCTTATTTCAACTAAAGAGTAACTTTATAATATTATTCTCTACACTCATCTCTATTATTCAAACAAAACAAAAAAACTAAGGATTTTAGGAAGAGTCTTGCCCAAACAATGCCTTAAAAAATTGTCACAAGTTTAAGTTCTATCCCTATATATAAAATACCATGTATCAAATGCCAAAGTGAATAAAATCAAGGTGCTTTCCTACAGTGATCCCTACAAGGATCCCAAAATCATCAAGCTAGAAGAACTATCCCTATTTTGGTAGCACCTCAAATACTTTCTTTTCCTAATTCCTCCAATTATCTTAGCATTCCTTTATGTCACAATTCTGTTTCCTTTAAAATTCCATCCTTAATGTCTTTTATTTACTTCAGGATGTTACAATCTTGAACCACATGATTAACCTACCATACTACCTTACTCTCTATAACATGTTCCTTACATACAATCTGATATACTCTAAAGCCAATTAGTTTTAGCTTTCCAAGGGTGAAAACGAGCTATTTAAGGATTTTGAGGATAAATGGGGTCAAATTTGAGGAAAGTGTTATAGTTTTCAGTAGGGATTAGAAGAGACCAGAGCTTTCATACGAAGTTAATACCTCTTTTGGTATTTATGACTGAAAGACCATGTCACTTTTCTTTTAATTCCTAGAAGGGAAAGATTTCTAAGAAAATTATTTTGGAAGAACCTAGTTAATCATAGGCACATCTATACCCCTAAGATACTGCAAAAGTATACAAGGTTCTAGAGAGTACGCTATTTTCCTTGTACTTTCACTATAGAGGAGGGAGTTTGGACCTTGACCCTTTTTTATCTGAGTATTAAGGTGGGAACCTCTCATTTTGATTTTTTTGGGCTTCCATCATCAAGTCTTATATCGCAAGTTCCTCCCTTTGGATGTTTGTTTCTTAAACAAAAATATCAAGATAGTGAGGACATCTTAGTTCCCTTCTCTTACAGAGGATTCTTCCTAATATTAGTAAGTTTAAAAGGAAATATTTTCTTATGCCATTTTCTCTATTAATGATGCTTGATTTAAATCTTTCATTTTTATAGTTGCACCCGTAGAAATGGTTCGAGTCTCTACAGTTTAACAGTGCTTCTTTGGGGATTGGCAATGCTTCTAGTGTTAAGGAGGAAGTCATAGAAGAGCTCAATGACATATTAAAACCAAATCCTTTTGCATTAAAAGTCCTCAAGAGAGACATCCCTAAACTTATATTTGTAGATCTAATTTCTTTTGTGGATCTATCATCACAAGCCCTTCCTGTAAGGTTTGAAATGTCTACTTCAGTGTTAGTAGATGATGGTTTGATGGTCCTAGCTATGGGAATCGCTACTTCTTAAGGTGTCTGCTGGAGAAGAGGAAGTTAAAGTGTCTCGTTTACTTCTTTTATTGATGTTGTTTTCTTTATTTTTCTTTCCTTTATGAGGTTTTGTTCCTTAATTACTATATATTATTTTCTGTAGTTCTTAAAGCATTCATAGAAGAGCTTCCAAATATGTTGCTGGTGTGGAAGATGGTGCTTACATGTTAGTCTATTTTTTTGTATAAATGTTTATTACTATTTATACAATGCACATTTTTGTAAATTGTTAAGTTATTATATGGTAATAATCTTATTTCTTTTTAGATATTGTAGATCTAAAGTTGTTTAGATCAGGATTAATAGTTAGTAATTCTAAAAGTTAGAGTCTTGTCTAGAATGGGACAAAGACATGAGAATATTTATTATAATAACATAGTTGAAAGGAGATGCAAATGTTGCTAAGAAATGTCATTATATAATATATCCTCAAAAATATCATTCTTGATCAATGTTTACTAACATGGGTCAAATGGTAAACCTTACAGATCAGTGTATGTTTATATCTAAATTATCCAGACTATTAGTTTAGCGAATTATGAGTTTAGTAGAAGCTCGTATAGGCATGTGTATATTAAGTTAGGACTGGGTACTAAATTGACTAACGAGGACCTCTAGTAGACATCTCATGAAGCCGTCAATAGATGGTCTTCTTGAGTTAGGTAGTATTTGTAGTTCTTTGGCTTGAGCACCATAATGGGCTTGTAATGATCTACCATGCTTTAATTCTACATATGTTAGAGACCTTTCATGGTCGAACCTCCTGGTATCGTTAGGTATAGTCCAATACTCATAGAGTCTGATGTGAGTAGATATAGGTTCCATCAGCTTATATAGGAAGGCAATATCCTGATGCTTCAAGATTGTATTTCACAAAGTCTAATGGCCAGAAGCATTACCCTAAAAATTAGTTTTTGTAAGGTAAAATTATTAAATATTTTTTAAGATGCATACATATAATTGTATACATATTAAAATTTTTTAAAATATATGTCTAACATATATTACATAGTAAAATAACTTGTAATCATAAAATATATACACACTAATACTGAACAAAAATAGTATAAGAATAGTATACATACCCTTGTAGACGATTCGGAGAAGATTTGATGTTTGAAGCTTGTTGAGCTCATAATGAAATCCACCTTAAATAATTCTACACTTTAATAGCTGGTGGGATTGGAGTAACTAAAATAGTAGCTTCTGATCTTAATTTCATATAGCAATCAACAAATAACTCAACTCTTGAATTGATTTACACATCAAATGTATAAAAATGTGTTTTGGGCACTTAAATGCAAGATTTTGAAAGTTGTATTTTTCTCTCTCAAATTTTGCATTAATTTTTTATTTCATAAATCAATTCTGAAACAAAAGAAAACTTTTTCATTGTTATGAGAAGTCAAAGACTCCTTAAGTGGCCACATGTCTACCATTAAAGCATGTGTTGCCATGCAATACCATGCACGAGTGACAAATGTTACTCATCTATGCAAATACGTTACATGTGGGACATTTGTCACATGTAATTCCAGGCATGTCGCCATTTGTCATACATTAAGCCATGCATGGATACGATATATACAGTTTGCTTTTCCATGCAATAGAGGCCTATTTGTAATATTTGCTAACTATGTTTCCCACTTTTCAGTTAGGCCCTAAAACGTATCCTACTTTTCAAAATCTTTTCGGATTGTTCAATACGACCCGTCCCACTACCCCAGTGCTCAATGAGTACACTTTATATTGTAATACTCTTTAGGTTCACAACCATTTATCTTACAAAACGTTTTACAAGTTTGTGAATGATACCTCACATACATGTTGCAAATATTATAGAATGGTGTGTTGAACCATACAAGTTGAGGATAAACATATCCATATAATCCCTTCATCATCTATATCTTGAAAGAGCAGTGATATAGATTATGATCGTCAAACTTCTATATATTTGACCATAAACTTATCTCTAGATTAGTATTTTGTTAAACAATATTTGCAAACTCTTTTGCAATATTGTTTAACCCTACAAAAAATCTTTTTTGGGGTTTAAGCTTATGGACATAAGACTTTCTAAAATATAATCTCAGACCATCATGATATATAATTCACCATGTGAGCTGATGGGTCTCATATCTATGCACACTAGACTCTATGAGCATTAGACCATACCCAGCGACACACAGTAGTCAGACTATGAAATGTCTCTAACATGCGTAGAACTAAAGTATGGTGGATCGCTTACAAGCACACCATGGTGCTTAGGTGAAAGGATCATGATGAACACATGAAAATGCATATTTGTTAAGAGATTCAATCACCATTTAATGTCACTAATTTTAGGATTTTCTGTATTTTTAGCTTGAAATAAAGTGTTCTCCTTAAATTGTGATTAATGAATGTTATTTTGACAGGTTTAGGTAAAATGGACATAACTCTTAATGTAGAAATCGAAATGAAGACATTCCTGAACCTGGTGCAACATGACTCAATCTTACACAAATTTGAAGAATAGAAAAACTCAAATCTAATATGTTATGGGCCAAAAATTGAGATACAACAGAATCGGGCTACAACTCCTGCTCAGCTTGACCCAACTCACGTATTTGGACTGTATCTCACAAAACACGTACTCAATTGGTATAATTCTTGAATCTGTGAAATGATGAATTATGATGAACACTTGAAATTACACATTTAATAAGAGTTTTACATGATTGTTTTGTATTACTAGTGTATTTAATTTTCTTAACTTAAGTATGTTTACAATATTGTACTTAATTATCTTATAACTGTTTTGTGGCAGGTTCGGTAAAATGAGCATAACTGTCTACCTAAAGATCCAATTGAGGTGATTCTTAATCCTGTACAGAGCTGACTCAATGGGCTAACATATTGTATTTCACAAAGCATTGGAAATTCGAGTGTTTAGAGGGTGACAATTGGCCTAGAACAGAATTGATCTGCAGTACAGGCCCAGTTTGAACAGTTATCAGTATTTGGCCCATAACTATAGAAATACGTATCTAATACGTATGAGATCACTCAATTTGGAAAGATAAGAGACTTATCTACAACTTTTATGTTTTGAGTGACAGCTAATTCGGATCACATCAATTCCAAATTGGATAATCAAGTGGGTGCCCAAGTGATAATGAATGCAAATTATTTTGCCACCATTCTTGACTTTCATCAACCAAGTGGTTCCCTCCAAATTTGTCTCGATTTATCCATGTTTTTCTATAAATAGGTGGCTTGTTTATGCCTAAAGAATGTAATTAGAAAGTTAGAATTTAGTTCAAAATACTTTTCCTTTGTATCCATTTCCTTGTACTATTATTTCTCTTGTTTACTATTAAGTCATGTTATTTCTTCTTCCATTTCTTTTCTTTTCATTTAGTTTTATTATGTCCAAATAATTTTGTTTAAGCTAAGGTGAAAGGGTGAAGCTCTTGGCAAGGTAATAAGATATGTTTAATATTTATTCATGAATTTAATGTTTCATTTTTAAGTTATGCAAATTTATATATGATGTATTTATTTTGTTTGTAGAATTAATACCCTTTCTTCTAAAGTGGTGATTCTTGATTTATTATTGACAAACTTAATACTTGGCACAATAAATTCTTGAAACCATTTACAAGATTTGGTTTATATAACCTTTCTTATAAAGTGGGAGTCTTGATTTATTGTAGACAAATATAAAGATTGGCATAATAAATACTTGAACCCATTTATAAGATTTGGTGTATAATAATTGAAAGAAATAAATACTAATCAATATATAAATGATAATGAACTTTAATTGCTATATTTTCCGGTTGGAACCTCCTTTGTGTGAGGATTCCAATTGAGTTATAAAAAAATAAAAAGTTAAATATATTCTTACTTCTTATGCCAAGAGTGAATCCCCGTAACCTTAGCTTTTTATTTGAATTGGTTAATTGAAATAATATTTACAAACATCTTATACTGCATTAATTATCTTTAAAGTGTTTATAATTTGTAATTTTAATTTTACTTCCCTGTGGATCGACCCCGTTCTCATCGGGTTATTTATTACTTCGACAATCCTGCACTTGGGAATAACTTCTATATTCTGGACGTGTCAAGTTTTTGGTGCCGTTGCCGGGGAGGTAACGTTAATATTTTGTTTTGTTATTGTTTGTTTGCTTATTTTATTTTCATGGAAGGCTGAGCCTCCTACTCGTTATTTATTATTCGTTTTTTTTATTTTTATTTTTATTTTTTTTATTTTCATGGAAGGCCGAGCCTCCTAACGTACTTTATTATTATTCTATTTTTATTTTTGCGGAAGGCTGAGCCTCCTACTCTTTATTTCGTTTATTTATTATTTTTTTACTTTTTATTTTAATTTTTTTTTATTTTATTTTCATAGAAAGCCGAGCCTCCTAACGTACTTTACTTTATTTATTATTCGCCTTTTATTTTCGCTTTTTATTTTAATGGAAGGCTAAGCCTCCTACTATTTATTTATTAACTTTTTATTATATAATCTAACATCACTAATCTAACTTCTAATTATTTATATTTATTTTGCTTTTAGTTTTACATATTTTATTTACTTGTGTGTAATATTTTATTTTATTTACCTGTGTTTAATATTTTATTTGTATTATTGTTATTGTATTTTGTTTTGTTTCTTTTTATGAGCGGTTGGTTTCGAGATCCTAATTCTCATCGTTTAGTAAAAGGTAAGTTCAAAACTTCCTTTGATAATTTGTTAGATTCTCCTTCATCTTCTCATTCTTCACCAAGTAACACCATGAGCGAAAATCAAATTGAGGGACTCATAGACCCAGGGGACAATCAGTCCCAACATAATGACCATAACCGACCTAGGACACTTAGAGACTATATGAACCCTACACGAACCGGTGCACCATCTTGCTTAATTTTTCCACCGGATGCAGCGCATTTTAATTTTAAGCCAGGCATTATCCAACTTTTACCCACTTTTCATGGCTTAGATGCAGAGAACCCCTTATCTACATCTAAGAGAATTTGAAGAAGTGTGTAACACGTATAATGATCAAAATTGTAGCATGAACACAATTCGACTTAAGCTTTTCCCTTTTTCTTTAAAAGATAAAGCTAAAACATGGCTACAAAACCTTAGGCCAGGATCCATTTCTTTATGGGATGAGATGCAACAACAATTCCTGAAAAAGTTTTTTCCCTCCCATAGAACAAATTCTTTCAAAAGACAAATCACCACTTTTGCCCAAAAACCAGGAGAGACCCTTTACCAATGTTGGGAAAGGTATAAAGAATTACTTAATACCTGTCCCCATCATGGTTTTGAAACATAGAGAGTAGTCTCAAATTTCTATGAGGGCTTAACACCCCAAGTTAGGCAAATGGTAGAAATGATGTGTAATGGAACATTTGAGGAAAAAGACCCAGAAGAGGCAATGAACTATCTTGACTTACTAGTAGAAAATGCTCAAAATTGGGACACTGCTGGTACCTGTGAGGCACCTAGCAAAAATCAAACCACTACATCTAGTGGGGGTATTTATCATCTTAAGGAAGACCATGACCTTCAAGCCAAATTAGCATCCCTTGCTAGAAAAGTCGAAACCTTAGAAATGAAAAAGAGTGGTCAAATAAAATCTGTTCAAGAAATTGTGTGTCACATTTGTGAAACCCATGATCACCCTACCAATGATTGCCCAACTTTGCCTGCATTTAGGGAATGTCTCCATGAACAAGCCAATGTTTTAAACACGTTCAAACGGTCAAACAATAACCCATATTCACAAAACTATAATCCTGGATGGCGAAATCACCCGAATTTTAGTTGGAGGAATGACACTCAAGCGCAGGCTTCGCAACCACCTTTCCAACCACACCAAAACTTTCAAAATCATCAAGGTTATGCACCATATGTCCCACCTCCTAGGAAAAATCTTGAAGAAACCTTGCATACATTCATTGAAAAACAAGAGTCTGTTAATTCTCAAAATGCTCAAACATTTGCTGATTTGAAAGATACTCTTGCTAAATTTGTATCTGCACTGAACATTCATGAGAAAGGAAAATTTCCTTCTCAACCACAGCCAAACCCCAAAGGACAACATAACTCAAATGCATGTAGTTCAGGAAGCCAACACATGGATCAAGTTAAAGCAGTTATCACTCTTCGGAGTGGTAAAATTGTTGAAAAAGAAATTCCTGAACCTCATGAGAGCGATGAATCAATCTCTAAGGGCAAGGAAAGTGTTGAACCTACACTTAATGAAGAAAACACCAAACCTTCACCTCCACCCCCATTTCCTCATGCATTACGTAATACTAAGAAGATGAATCACAATCCTAAAATTTTTGAAATCTTCAAACAGGTAAAAGTTAATATTCCTTTACTGGATGCTATTAAACAGGTTCCATCTTATGCAAAATTTTTGAAAGACTTATGCACAGTAAAAAGAAAACTGAATGTGAAAAAGAAAGCATTTTTAGCTGAACAAGTAAGTGCCATTCTTCAGAACAATAATTCTTTGAAATATAAAGACCCTGGTTGTCCTACAATTTCATGTATTATTGGAAGTCATAAAATTGAACAAGCCTTACTTGATCTTGGTGCTAGTGTGAATTTATTGCCGTATTCAGTTTATCAGCAGCTCAATCTCGGGGAGTTAAAATCAACATCTGTAACTCTTTTACTTGCTGATAGATCAATAAAAGTACCAAGAGGGACAGTGGAGGATGTCTTAGTTCAAGTTGATAAATTCATATATCCTGTGGATTTTATCGTCTTGGACACAGAACCTGTCAAAGGATGTAATCCGATACCTGTTATTTTAGGTCGTCCATTTTTAGCAACTTCTAACGCTTTGATTAATTGCAGGAATGGAGTAATGAAGCTTTCATTTGGAAACATGACACTTAAACTCAATGTTTTTAATATGTGTAAGCAACCATATGAAGAGGAGGATGAAAGTGAAGAAGGTGACATGATTGAAACGATTGTGGAGGATCATATTCAAAAAGGGAGTTCTACCGATCCCTTAGAAATGTGTTTAATAAATTCATTTGAGTCAAATATACAATTAGATCCTGAAATCTCTGACATATGTTCTTTACTTGACTGTGCACAGGTGATTGAAAATAAAAGATGGAAACTAAAGTTTGAAGAATTGGGAGAAAATGAGGATAAAAAGAACGAAATTTCAAAGTTGGAGTTAAAACCTCTGCCTGAAGGACTGAAATATGCATTTCTTGGAGAGAAACAAACTTACCCGGTGGTAATCGCATCTACACTCACAAGTGAACAAGAAGATAAGTTGATTGAATTATTGAAAATGCATAAAAATGCAATTGGGTGGACTTTAAAAGACATAAATGGTATTAATCCTTTGATTTGCACACATAGAATACACCTAGAGGATAATGCCAAAACTTCCCAACAACCTCAAAGGAGATTAAATCCACATATGAAAGAGGTAGTGAGAGCTGAAGTTCTCAAATTACTTGAAGTAGGAATTATCTATCCGATCTCAGATAGTAAGTGGGTAAGTCCTACTCAGGTAGTACCAAAAAAATCTGGAATCACAGTCATTGAAAATGAAAAAGGTGAGTTAATACCAACTCGAGTCTCATCTAGTTGGAGGATGTGCATAGATTATAGAAAATTGAACTTGGCCACTAGAAAAGACCATTTTCCTTTACCATTCCTTGATCAGATTATAGAAAGAGTAGCAGGACATCCCTACTATTGCTTTCTAGATGGTTACTCTGGCTATTATCAAATTCCTATAGCACTAGAAGACCAAGAAAAGACTACATTCACATGTCCTTTTGGAACCTTTGCTTTTAGAAGAATGCCCTTTGGACTTTGTAATGCCCCAGCAACATTTCAGAGATGTATGTTAAGCATTTTTAGTGACATGATTGAGCATTATTTAGAAGTTTTCATGGATGATTTAACTGTGTTTGGAAATTCTTTTGATAATTGTCTTGAAAACTTAGAAAAGGTCTTAAAAAGATGTGAAGAAAAGAGTCTTGTATTGAACTGGGAAAAATGTCACTACATGGTTACTTCTGGAATTGTTTTGGGACATATAGTATCTTCTAAAGGAATTGAAGTAGATAAGGAAAAAGTCGAACTTATTACACATTTGCCTCCACCAAAAACAGTCAGAGAAGTCCGATCCTTTTTAGGACATGCTGGATTCTATAGGAGGTTCATAAAAAACTTTAGTGCTATATCTAAACCTCTTTGTAACCTCTTAGCAAAAGATGTATCATTTAAGTGGACTCAAGAGTGTCAAAATTCATTTGAAAAATTAATTGGCCTCTTAACATCTGCTCCTATCATACAATCTCCTGACTGGTCTTTACCTTTTGAGCTCATGTGTGATGCTAGTGACTACGCTGTTGGTGCTGTATTAGGACAAAGAAAGGAAGGTAAATCCTATGTAATTTATTACGCGAGTAGAACTTTAAACAGTGCACAAATGAATTACACAACAACTGAAAAAGAACTACTTGCTGTAATATTTGCATTAGACAAATTTCGTTCTTACTTAATTGGTTCTTCAACTATTGTATTTACTGACCATGCTGCTGTAAGGTACTTAATGTCAAAACAAGATGCAAAACCAAGACTGATTCGATGGATTCTATTGCTTCAAGAATTTATTATCACTATCAAGGATAAGAAGGGAGCTGAAAATGTTGTTGCAGATCACTTATCAAGACTCACACCAGATTCATCAACAGAAATAACACCTATTAATGATTCTTTTCCCGATGAATTGTTATTTTCTACTGTTACAATGCCCTGGTATGCTAATATTGTTAATTTTCTTGTAACAGGAGAAATGCCACCTCAATGGAATGCTCAAGACAAAAGAAAATTTTTAACGGAGGTGAGAAAGTTTTATTGGGATGATCCTTATCTCTTTAAATATTGTCGTGATCAAATATTTCGAAGATGCATACCCGACAATGAGGTAAATAAAGTTATTGAATTTTGTCATTCTGAAGCATGTGGGGGACATTTCTCATCAAAGAAAACAGCTGCAAAAATCTTACAGTGTGGATTTTATTGGCCCACTTTATTTAAAGATACACATGCATTTTGTATAACTTGTGAAAATTGTCAAAAGTTGGGATCAATTTCAAAACAAAACATGATGCCTTTGAACCCCATTCTTGTTATTGAAATCTTTGATTGTTGGGGGATAGATTTCATGGGACCATTTCCGTTATCATTTGGATTTACGTATATCTTAGTTGCAGTAGATTATGTCTCAAAATGGATTGAGGCTATTCCATGTCGACATAATGACCATAAAACAGTCATGAAATTTTTGAAAGAAAATATCTTAAGTCGATTTGGAATCCCTCGAGCCATTATAAGTGATGGGGGTAAGCATTTTTGTAATAGACCATTTGAAACATTAGTAAAAAAAAATATGGTATTACTCATAAAGTTGCCACCCCTTATCATCCTCAGACAAGTGGACAAGTTGAATTAGCAAATAGGGAGATAAAACAAATTTTAGAAAAAACTGTAAACCCAAATCGCAAAGATTGGTCTTTAAGACTAAATGATGCACTGTGGGCTTATAGAACTGCTTTTAAAACTTCATTGGGTATGTCTCCCTATAGGATAGTTTATGGAAAACCTTGTCACTTACCTGTGGAACTTGAGCATAAAGCCTACTAGGCTATTAAAACTTTCAATGAAAATCTTAATTCTGCTGGACACATACGTAAATTACAAATAAATGAACTTGAAGAATTGAGAAATGATGCATATGAGAATTCAAAAATTCATAAAGCTAAAATTAAAGCCTTTCATGATAAAAAAAATTCAGAGAAAAACATTTGACACTGGTCAGAAGGTTTTGCTTTATAATTCTCGACTTCACATATTCCCTGGAAAATTAAGATCAAGATGGAGTGGCCCTTTTATTGTGAAACATGTGTACCCTTATGGAACAATTGACATTGAAAATCCTAGAAATGGGAATGTGTTTAAGGTAAATGGGCAAAGACTCAAGCCGTTTCTAGAAAACCAAGCTTTTCATGAAGAATTTACGTTCCTGTCGGATCCTTGTTACGAGACCAATTAATCTTTGTTTTATATATTTACATATTTATATGTATTTATTCTTCTTCTAACATTTTTTTTTTACTTGCAGGTTAATTTAGTAGTTTTGTTAAAGTTTTGTTTTGCACCCCGGTTAAGCGACGGATAACGGTACTCCGTGATATTTCAAATCGGTTTTGTCAGTTTCCCATAATTACTGATATCTTCTCTTCTTCCCCCTTTTCTTAAAAAAAAAATGGATGACATTCTAAAAAATTTGAAAAAGCGTTTTCCCTCATTGCCTCAAAATTCCTTGAAGAAAATTTACCAAGCAAGATGTGAAAGATTAAGGTTATTAATGATTATGAATATACCTGTTGATTTACGTTGGTTAATTGAAGCCAAAGTTAGATTGACAGGTGAATTTTCAGACTCATTAATTTCCTACATGCCTGGCTTAGGTAAAAGCTCTTTTTCAAAAAAACGAAGAGCAAAACGATTAAATGTTTGTTACAAGTGTGCACGCACGACTTGCAACACACGTTTCCGCACTTTAGGAATGGTGTCTGTAAATCGTGAAGATAAAATTAGGTTCATTAAGGATGGCCTGAGTAAGGAGTCTTTAGATAATATCTTATCGACTCTTGAGACGCATCCTAGTGGATATGTGCATATTGCAATTCATGAATTATGGGACATATTCCTAAAAGAACATGAGCGGTACAGTCTCGGGAATCTGACTTTAAAAGACCCTGTTTGCCAATTTATAAGAAAATTGGATGGGAAGCCTATCCCCGACCCATAGAGGGCGTTTAAGCCGTTACTGGACGTAAAATCAGAGGAAGATGTGAGCCACAATCACAACTACTTGTATATATTTACTATAGCTGTTATTTTTAAATGTTTCATTTCAAATTCAAATGTCTTTTCAATAATCAACCACCTATAATCCTTTTTGAAAATTTTGCATTTTAAGCCGACAACCCATGTGACTTTTCCAGCTAACAAATTGAAAATTGGTAAAAGGTATTGAATCTTGTATTTCAAGCCAATAGCCATGTGATTTAACTTTGCAATACCTTTTGGCTTTATAAATACATTGCATTATTTCTGCATCTTTGTACAAACTCAAAATCATTCAAGAGAGAGGGTGAGTGTAATCATAGAAGGATCATCAACTCGTAAATTCACAAAAATTTGTGTCTTTTGTGGATCCAGCCCTGGAAAAACTAGTGAGTTTGTAGAAGCAGCAGAAACCCTTGGTAAGATGTTAGCTGAGCGCAATATTCATTTAGTATATGGGGGAGGTAGTCTTGGATTAATGGGACGTGTGGCAACCGCTGCACAAAATAATGGCAGTCGAGTTTTGGGTATCATACCAAAAGCTCTAGCTGTTGGAGACATTGTAGGAAAAACAATTGGGGATGAGTTACAGGTATCATCAATGCATGAACGAATTTCTTTTATGCTTCGTAATGCTGATGCCTTCATAGCTCTACCTGGAGGTTTCGGAACATTGGAGGAAATTTTTCAAATTGTCTCATGGGCACAATTGCAAATCCATAAAAAACCCATTGGTTTGTTAAACGTTGATGGTTTTTATAATGGGTTGTTATCTTTTCTTGACTATGCGGTGGAAAAACAATTCGTCTCATTTGCAGCACGACAGATCCTCATTTCTGTTTCAACTGTTGATCAGTTACTCGATGAACTACAAGCTTTTACACCTCTATCTGATCCAACAATGAGTCAGATAGATTGGTATACTGATAACAGTGACAAGAAACGCAGGATAGATTTGACGCTTCGTCTGTAGCCTATCTATTTCTATGTATTTTTAAGCTTTTTTGTGTGGCTTGTTTTATTTTTTTTGTGTGGCTTGTTTTATTTTGTTGCAGGTTTAATTTTCAATAAAAGATGTTTCAGGTGATATCTTCTATATTTTACTCTTTCTATATTTTGACATTGAGGACAATGTCTCAATCTGGTTGGGGGGAGGATAGTTGATATATAATGTTAGTGTTAATTATTTTATTTTGTTGTTGTTATCACTTTGTTATGTAAAAAAAAAAAATTATCATGAATGGCGTGAGTAAAATGTTCATTTATGTATTCTTGAGACGCATTCTAGTTCTAGAATGGCAGAGTAAAGAGTACATTATAAACTTTTGAAACACATTCTAATTGGTTTATTTTTAATGCATTTTATGTATAATTGTTTGTTGCTTAAGTTTTTGGTAACTCTTGCGTAAATAAATTTGCTTTACTATCGATGTATGATTTCAAAATTGTTTAGTTTAAATCACTTTCTCTATTTAGGTTACTAAAGAATAACTTCTGAAATTATTTCTTGAGAACAATACTAAGCCTTGTGGTAAGATGGATGATTCAATATATATAGCCAAGAGAATTTCCATGTTTAAGTATACACATTATTTTCTAAACTCACATATCTTTTGTGAGTGAGTGGAGAGGTTTGAGATAACAGCTTATGAACTTTCATTGATCCTTTGAAATGGTTAATTTTTATTTGGAATGACATTATTTGGGATGATGAATGATTTGGTTGCTTAGCTGAAGGATAAAAAAAAATTGAAAAAGTATTATGGTGATAAATTGCTCTTATGTTGTAATGATTCCTTATGTCTTTTAAAAAAAAATGAGTAAAAAAAAAATTAAAAAAAAAAGAAAAGAGAAAAGAAGTCAATTCAGTTCAATAAAGTCTTCATTCAATTTTAGAAGACTAAAGTCATTAGGAAGCAAACTTATCACCGAATTCTATATTCGTAAGATTTGCATTAAATAATTAAAGTCTTGAAGCTGGTATTTGACAATAATGGTTTGACTCTAAATATTTAATTTTCCTATCTTTGGATCAATGTTAGTTTGTTTGTCTGTCCTTAAATGTAACTTTTTCTTGAGCGATTATCTGTTTTCCAACTCCATGAGTGAAATTCTAAGTCATTAAACAAGTTATTCACCTGTAAGGATATGGAGTTGAGGCTTTTACTTGGAACATTTTTAAGGCTATATATGTTGTGGTTTGTGGTAAGAAGGCTTTGGCTTAATTCACACACACACAAAAATATTTTTGGAAGTTATGATTGAAATAACCTTTATAACGATTGTGATTTTAAAACTGACGTTTTGTTTGAAATACTTAGGTAGTGTTCAAATTTTATTTATGCTCGAATTGCTAGGGACTAGCAATAAGCCAGTTGGGGGGTGTGATGAACACTTGAAATTACACATTTAATAAGAGTTTTACATGATTGTTTTGTATTACTAGTGTATTTAATTTTCTTAACTTAAGTATGTTTACAATATTGTACTTAATTATCTTATAACTGTTTTGTGGCAGGTTCGGTAAAATGAGCATAACTGTCTACCTAAAGATCCAATTAAGGTGATTCTTAATCCTGTACAGAGCTGACTCAATGGGCTAACATATTGTATTTCACAAAGCATTGGAAATTCGAGTGTTTAGAGGGTGAAAATTGGCCTAGAACAGAATTGATCTGCAGTACAGGCCCAGTTTGAACAGTTATCAGTATTTGGCCCATAACTATATAAATACGTATCTAATACGTATGAGATCACTCAATTTGGAAAGATAAGAGACTTATCTACAACTTTTATGTTTTGAGTGACAGCTAATTCGGATCACATCAATTCCAAATTGGATAATCAATTGGGTGCCCAAGTGATAATGAATGCAAATTATTTTGCCACCATTCTTGACTTTCATCAACCAAGTGGTTCCCTCCAAATTTGTCTCGATTTATCCATGTTTTTCTATAAATAGGTGGCTTGTTTATGCCTAAAGAATGTAATTAGAAAGTTAGAATTTAGTTCAAAATACTTTTCCTTTGTATCCATTTCCTTGTACTATTATTTCTCTTGTTTACTATTAAGTCATGTTATTTCTTCTTCCATTTCTTTTCTTTTCATTTAGTTTTATTATGTCCAAATAATTTTGTTTAAGCTAAGGTGAAAGGGTGAAGCTCTTGGCAAGGTAATAAGATATGTTTAATATTTATTCATGAATTTAATGCTTTATTTTTAAGTTATGCAAATTTATATATGATGTATTTATTTTGTTTGTAGAATTAATACCCTTTCTTCTAAAGTGGTGATTCTTGATTTATTATTGACAAACTTAATACTTGGCACAATAAATTCTTGAAACCATTTACAAGATTTGGTTTATATAACCTTTCTTATAAAGTGGGAGTCTTGATTTATTGTAGACAAATATAAAGATTGGCATAATAAATACTTGAACCCATTTATAAGATTTGGTGTATAATAATTGAAAGAAATAAATACTAATCAATATATAAATGATAATGAACTTTAATTGCTATATTTTCCGGTTGGAACCTCCTTTGTGTGAGGATTCCAATTGAGTTATAAAAAAATAAAAAGTTAAATATATTCTTACTTCTTATGCCAAGAGTGAATCCCCGTAACCTTAGCTTTTTATTTGAATTGGTTAATTGAAATAATATTTACAAACATCTTATACTGCATTAATTATCTTTAAAGTGTTTATAATTTGTAATTTTAATTTTACTTCCCTGTGGATCGACCCCGTTCTCATCGGGTTATTTATTACTTCGACAATCCTGCACTTTGGAATAACTTCTATATTCTGGACGTGTCAACTTAACTATCAATAACTTGTATGTTGATGGTAAAGTCCAAATCAACCATTATCATGGACCAAATTGCATTACAAGTGGGTAAAATGGTTGTTGGCTGAATTCTGACGTATCTTTGAAATTTTGCTCATATCTCATTGGATACTCATCTAATTTGCATGAAATTTGTGCCTATGGAAAGAAGAGTCAAAATTATACAACTTTTATGTCGGCTGCAGAAGCTAAATTGGTCATTTATATTATCAAAAATATGCTGCAAGTGGATAAATAAGTTATTAGCTTAATATTATTGAAGATTGATGTCATCCATGACATATGTCCATTCATTGCCTATATAAAGAGACTCTTAGGATGTTTTTAATATTAGATAATTCTTTCTTATTTTTTTCTCATTAACATGTATTATAAATTAGGCTAGAGTTCTTGGCAAGGCTAAGAGATGAACTTTTATGTGTAATAAATTTACTTCCATGCTTTGATTCGGTGTCAAGAGCTACAAATATTATAAGTTTGGTTTTGATTAAACTCTTATCTATTTTATTTTCTATAATCCAGAGGTTATAATTCTCATATCTTATATATGTTCAGTCATGCTTTTCTTATGTGATTCATGTTGATTTATAATTGTTACTAGTTACATTATTTTATATGTTAATCTTTTACTGCAGTATTGTCAATTTGATATATTGTCGATCTTGGATAACATGTAAGGGCAATAAATGTTTGATATTCAAGTTAATCTTTTACTGTAATATTGTCAAAATGATATATTGTCAATTGTAGATAACTTGTATAAATAAACATGATTTGTGTTAATATTTGCAAAAGCGTTTAGTCATATCAAATGCATATGCTATCAAATGTGCTATATGTTACATATCTTCCGATTGATTGTTTAGATGTAAAACTGTCAATTGAGTTATAAACATTGAATCAAAGTATAGAGTAGATTTATAAAGCATAATTGTGATTCTCAAAGCCTTACTTAAATCATCATAAGATATTTTCCTCAATTTATAGACAATTCTATCTCATCAATTAATTTTATCCTTTGCTACCTCTTTAATATTTTACTTCACCAACCTATTTTGCCAAAAGCTTTCTCATGGGATCGACACCTCAATCTATACTGCGATAGCCGCGTTATATTTTGAGCATAAACAGATCACAAATACTATTTAACTTGAGAAGACCTCCATTGATGCTTTATGGGATGTCTATTAAAGGTTCTCATGAGTCTTTTCAGTATCTAGTCCTTACTGTATGCCTGCATACCCATACAGACTTCCGTTAAGCCCACGATCTACTAAGACTAACTATTTGGACAATCTAGATATGGATATACACTAATCTAAAATGAATATTGATCGACCTGTGTCAGTAACCATAGATCAGGAATGATGTTTTTGCGAACATATTGTGCAATGACATTTCTTAGCACCATTTACAACTCTTTGCAACTACGTCATTACTAAAATATTCTCAAGTTTCTGTCTTTATTTCGGACAAGGTTCTAACTCTTTTAAAATTGTTAAGTCTTAGCATTGACCTAAACTCTTTTAGATCGGATATAAACTCTTTTATATCTATAATGTCTAAAAAGTTACAAGCCTCTTATCATATAAATAATAATAATAATTGATGAATAAAAGAAATATTTATTGTATAAATATTAAATAAATAAACATTCATACAATAATTTGAATGGCACGTAAGCACAATTTCCAATAAAAATAATATTGAAAAGGAGTTTACGAATATGTTTTTTCAAAATACAAATCTAGGAGATAAGTTCATAATTGAGCAAATAAAGATTCGGTGGTGAAGATCTATATCTCTGCTCTTCTAGGATATAGGTGATAGAAGGATCATAGGAATATGGTTAATCTTAACTTGTATGGTTCAATGCACTATTTTGTTGTATCCGTAGCATATGAGTGGGGCAGTATTCACAAACTTATGAAAATAATTCATAAGACAGACAGGTGTAAGCCTAGAGAGTCTCGTAATATAAAGTGTACACGTTGAAAACTTAGAGTAGTAGATAGGATCGAAGAGTTCAATCCAAAAAATATTTAGATAAAGAGGATTTATTTTTATCACCTCTCGAGAATAACACGTGTCAAATTCTAATTGTTAGAATTTGACATGTGATTGGCTTTATTAGTTCTCCACTTGTATTATTTTGATATGCTTAATAGTTAATCTTTCTTAATTTAGTGACAATTATTGGACAAATGTCATTGATAAACACTTAAAATTACACATTTAATAAGATTTTTACATTATTGTTTTGTATTACTAGTGTATTTAATTTTTTTAACTTAAGTATGTTTACAATATTGTACCTAAATATTTTTTAACTATTTTGTGGTTGGTTAGGTAAAATGGGCAGAACTTTCTACCTAAAGATCCGATTGGAGTTATTCTTGATTCTGTAAAGAGCTGAATCAATGGGGTAACATATTGTATTTTACAAAGCATTTGAAATTCGAGTGTTTAGAGGGTGAAAATGGCATAGAACAGAAGTGATCTGCAATACATACCCAGTTTGAACAGTCATCAGTATTTAGCCCATAACTATAGAAATACGTATCTAATACGTATGAGAAAACTCAATTTGTAAAGATAAGAGACTTATCTAAACCTTTGATGTTTTGAGGGACAGCTAATTCGGATCACATCAATTTCAAATTGGATAATCAAGTGGGTGCCCTAGTGATAATCAATGCAAATTATTTTGCCACCATTCTTGACTTTCATCAACCAAGTGGTTCCCTCAAAATTTGTCTCGATTTATCCATATTTTTCTATAAATAGGTGGCTTGTTTATGCCTAAATGATGTAATTAGAAAGTTAGAATTTAGTTCAAAATACTTGTCCTTTGTATCCATTTCTTTATAATATTATTTCTCTTGTTTACTATTAAATCTTGTTATTTCTTCTTTCATTTCTTTTCTTTTTCTTTAGTTTTATTATGTCCAAATAAGTTTCTTTAAGCTAAGGTGAAAGGGTGAAGCTCTTGGCAAGGTAATAAGATATGTTTAATATTTATTCATGAATTTAATGCTTTATTCTTAAGTTATGCAAGTTTATATATGATGTATTTATTTTGTTTGTAGAATTAATACCCTTTCTTCTAAAGTGGTGATTCTTGATTTATTATTGACAAACCTTATACTTGGCACAGTAAATTCTTGAAACCATTTATAAGATTTGATGTATATAACATTTCTTGTAAAGTGGGAGTTTTGATTTATTGTAGACAAATATAAAGATTGGCATAATAAATACTTAAACTCATTTATAAGATTTGGTGTATAATAATTGATAGAAATAAATACTAATCACTATATAAATGATTGTGAACTTTAATTGTTATATTTTCAGGTTAAAACCTCCTTTGTGTGAGGATTCCAATTGAGTTATAAAAAAAAGTTAAATATATTCTTACTTCTTATGCCAATAGTGGATCCCCCTAACCTTAGCTTTTTATTTGAATTGGTTAATTGAATTAATATTTGCAAATATCTTATGCTCCATTAATTATCTTAAAAGTGTTTATAATTTATAATTTTAATTCTACTTCCCTGTAGATCAACCCCGTTCTCATCGGGTTATTTATTACTTTGACAATCCTGCACTTGGGAATAAACTCTTATATTCTGAACGTATCAGTCATAACATTGGTTAGGGAAAAGAATTGATGGACCCTCTTAATTTGGCCCAAGTGCCTTAAATATCCCCATAGTTTCAAAACTCCCTTAAAGACCATACTCTATTAGTGTCATTCATTTTTTTTACAGAATCATTTTTGAATAGTCCAAAGTTACAATGTTGTCCTTGTATCATTGCACGTGCATTTAATAGAATATGTAATTAGTTTTAAAAATCCATTTTGTGATTATTTAATTATAAAAAAATTGAAAATGCCATCATCTTCTTCTTTAATCTTTGTTCTTCTCTCTCAAAAACCAAAAACTGAAAGCTTTTTTCTTGCTTAGAAACCAAATTCATCCATTCCAAACTTTTACAAGAGTATTTTAAAAATCAATAAGAGTATACTTACCTTATACTTTTAAGACTAGTGCATTATCAATTATGGTTCCTTAAGTAATTGGATCTGGTAGATATGATAGTTAAGAAAATATTAGCTTCACTTTATAGGTTTCACAGTTCTTATCTCCTTCCTCACATCAACCACCAGTTGGATTTTGCCCCTATTATTTTTCATTTTTTATTTATTTCTTCATCCAAATTTAGTAACACTATTGACTTATCAACCCTTTAATTTCTCTCTCTATTTGTATAAAGTAGCACTGTCAATAGTTTGATGATGGATGTGGCTAATGGATCTTAATTGGTGCTCAAACCAAATATGAAAAAATATATATAAAATTTTCTTGAGGCAAGATATGTCATTTCAGTTCTTTCAGTTTGGGTTTCTAATGCTATTTCAAAATATATGTAAGATAAATCCAACTTGCATATCTTATAACTCCAACTTAAATAGGTTCCTCATATATGTCATCTGCTCTATGGTATCTCAATTTTGAGAAATATGTAAGTTACATATGCTATTTTGCATTTTTTAATATTCATGGGCTGTGATGATACAATTGTATACTTAATTAATAGTTCTTTTTTGTCTTTTGTTTAAAGCTTAAAGGTGATAAATATTGCGAAGGTGCAATGTATAAATAAAAAATCATGTTTTTAGAAATATTAGGTCAATGTATATACATAACTAGTGGATGAATTGTGGTGGTTGAGATAAAGAGAAAATGGACTCTTTTATTCAATGATTTAAACAACCCTCATTTTTTTATGGAAAAAATAAAGAAGATTTGTGTTGAAGAAAAAGGAAAAGAAATAAGAAGAAGATGATGATGATGATGAATGAGAAGTGCTAAAAAAAAGAAGAAAAAAATGTCATATATCATAAAGTCACTATTAGGGATAAGTACCAATTTATCTAGGCCTCTAAAAAAAAGGTAAACACTAACGTATTGGTGTTTTTCAAGTAGTTTTGATACCATGGGGTGTTTAAAGTACTTAGGCCAAACTAAATGGGTCTAACAGTTATTTTTCCTAATGGTTAAGCTTTTGCTTTATTATTAGACAAATGTGCGACACTTTTCTTAAAGACAAATTAAGTAATGGACAATCGTCCATTTTTGCAAAAGTCAAACAAGGAAAAGTATAAAGGTTATACTTTTAGGCTTTGGAAAATGGTTCGATCATTATATGTTTAAAGAGAATTATTTTATTCTTTAAAGAGAGAAAGAAGCTCAGACAGAGAAAGCTTAATGATTTTAAGCTAAACAATATAAATACTACAATTTGGAGAGCTACCATTCTAGAGTTCTAAGTCTACAACAATCAAAACCTAGATTTTTTTAAAGGAAATAAATCAAGGTGAGATTCTGCATTCCAATTATCTAATTGACCAACGGTTTTTCAAATGTATATTTATTATTAGTGAGATAGAATTTCTTGTCTGAAGTTGTTTTGAAATGCTTTTTATTCTTCAACTGCATGTTATGTGACATATATTAGCATTTCACTACCCACTCACACTCTTACACACCCCTTACAAAATTGGTATTAGAGTATATTATATATTAAGTTTGTAACATATGAGTTGTGTATTGTTAGACAATAAAGTGAATTTGTGATGCTTGACATCATGGCCCAAAACAATGGGCACTATAGTTTCAAGATTTAACGCTACGATGCTAGGTCTTTGTTTGGTAAACGCTGTGGCGATGGCATCATAGAGCTGCGATGTTGAAGATATTGACCTTAGGTTTACGGCGGTGAAATTATAACGTTGCGGCGCTGAAGACACTGGAAACAGTGTTGGGACTCTAGAAGTCTAGTGTCGTGGTGTTCATGGCTTTTACTTTTCTTCTATTTCAAATGCATGTAATGTTTATATAGCATGCTTATTATATTGTTGTTTAATATTTTGATAATTTATTTATCCTCATGAGATATTGATAGGTCTAAATCTCTCATAAGTAGATTTTCTTGTGTTTCATTCTTGGAGAATGCTATATATGATCTGTTACACACTTATCTAATAATGTTAAAGCGACAGAATAAAGTGCATTTAGGACTAGTGTTAAGAGTTGCATGAGATGAAATTGATAAAAGTTGTCTATCTTTTGGGTTTACAATGATTAAAGAGTTAAACGTTTGTTTTTTTGTTCGAGAGATTAAAGGAAAAATGTAAAGTAATGAGAGGGCGTCCATAGATTAAAAATATATAAGTTTTTATATCCATGATTTAAGGCAGTTTAATGATTTGAAATGTTCTACCAACATCTTATTTTTTATCTTTTGAAGATAAAATAACTACGAGCAACCTATTGGTAGGCATATTGGATGCAAACCTACTAGCAAGTGTTGAGAATTATTCTGATTGGCTGATAAATCTAATAATAGTTCTAGATTCAAAAAAGTATATGTTATTGATAAGAAAATATCTTAAGGTAAATCTGATAAAGCTTTCAGAAGAGCTAGAAAATTATCATAAATGGATAGGCGATGATTTAAAAGTTAAATCATATATCTTGGCCTCGAAGTCTACTGACCTTTAGAGGAAGCATGTGCACATAGGTAATGCAAGTAGTATTACGCTTCATTTGATAGAGTTATTTGGTGAAAAACCACTGATTGAGATGTATTGGGTCGCCAAGACACTGTTTCAAGCTAAACTAGTAGAGGGAAGTCCAGTCGGTCCTCATGTTCTTAAGATGATTTTTTGGATTGACAAACTAAAATGATAGACATCGTTTTTGAATAATAATTTGAGGAATAGTTAGATTCTCCACTCTCTACTAGGATTATTTGCATAGTTGATTGTGAATTTTAACATGCAAGAGTTGATTCCAGTTATACTAAGCTATATGATATGCTGAAGACAGCTTAGAAGGACATGAATAAAGGGGCTCTAGCCTTTTATGTTCAATGTGTTTCATCTTTTGCCCTAAAAGCTTCTAGAAAGCCTAATGGGAAGAAGAAGGTAAAGTAGATACCATTTTTAGGTCCTCAAAGGCGTGACATATCCAAGCCATAGGAAAAAAAGTAAAGGCAAAAGAAAGTGTTTCCATTGCAGTGGGGATAGACATTGGAAACGTAATTGTCAAAAATACCTTGCCATAATCAAGAAGAAGCCCTCGGGTATATGTTGACCTATTATTAACATTTCATTGGCTTTTGATACTAGCACTGATTAGGTATTGCATATCGTTTATCCTTTTCATATTTGTAATATATTGCAGGGTTTAAAGGAAGTTAGATAGTTACAATGTAGAGAGGTACAACTTCGTGTAGAAAATGAAGATTTCCTAAAAGTTTAAGTAGTTAGAACTTTTAAGCTGCTTCTCCCTTTTGGCAGAAATATTTTGGTGCATAATTATTATTTTGTGCTAAACATGATTAGGCAGATCATATCCCTTTCTGTACTAGACAATGAGGTTATCATGTATATCTTAGGAACAATTCCTTATTTTTATATGATAAATATAATATTTTGCTAACTGATTGTCAGTTGATGAATAGCCATTATATTTTAGATACAATAGAAAATATCTTAAATGTACAGGTAAAATGTCTTAAATGTACAGCTGATTGTTAGTTGATGAATAGTCATTATATTTTATATGAAAAAATCCTCTTTTATTGGTGTAGGATACTAGGCCATTTATTTGTTAGAACTAGTACATAGTAATATATATGGTCTAATAAATCACATTGCCATTGGTAGGTTTTGATACTTTGTGATCTTTGTTGATGACTTGTCATGATACATATATGTGTTTCTTATGAAACACAAGTTGAAACCTTTGAAATATTTAAAGAATTCGACTAAAGGTAGAGAAACAAATCGTTAAGTTTATTAAATGCCTTCTATCAAATTAAGGCGGTGAATACATGAGTAATGAATTCATTAATCATTTTAAGGAGAATATGGTTCTCACTCAATATAGTCCTCTAGGTTCTCCTATACACAATAATGTTTAAGAAATGAGGAATCAGACTTTATTAGATATAGTTTGATTGATGATGAGCTTTACTGCTCTTCTTGAATATCTTTGGGGTTAAGCTCTACGAACTATTACTCACTTATTAAATAGAGTTCCATTAAAGGCTATTCTTACCAATGAGATATGGACTTAGAGGAAACCAAGTTTTAGTATGTTAAGATTTAATGTTTTCCTGCTTATGTAAAGGTTACGCAATAGGATAAACTTACACTCAAGGTAAACAAGTATCGGTTCACTAGATATCCCAAGCACTCTATGGGATATTAGTTCTATGATCTTGATGAACAAAATATGTTTGTTGCTTGACATGCCACCTTCATAGAAACTTATTTTCTTATAGATCATGGGGATTGTAGAAATATTTAACTTAATGAAGTCAATCAATATATTGGTGAACCGATAATAGAACCTCGAGTTCAACTGAGTGAGGTACCTTTAACACCCCTCCCCCCCCGTTTGTTAGAAAGATACTTGAGGCCACCTGTTAGGTATGGTATGATGCCTGAATGTGCCTTTGATATTTTCTTAGTTGAAAAAAAAGATTGTTTGACTTTTAGAGAGTGACGTTAGACGTAAATTTGAGAAAATGGCAAGACATCATGAAAATTGAGATTGATTCTATGCATGACAATTGAGATTGATAGGACTCTCAAGTCCTTATACATAGACAGTGTTTAAGAAAAAATATAACTTTAGTAATTGTAAGACAGTTAATGTACCTTTCAGACATAGCATCTATCTTTCTAAGATGATGTGTCCTCAAAAGGAAGATGAAAGGGTTAGAATGTTTAACATACCTTATAAATTAACTGTAGGTAGCATAATATATATCATATTATGTACAAAACCTAACATCAGTATAGTTGTAAGTGTTACAAGCCGGTATGAGTCTAATCCAAGAAACAACCATTTGATGGCCATGAAACATATCCTAGAATACCTTTAGCATACAAAGGATAAGTTTCTGATTTATGAAGAGAGTGACATACAGGTTAAAGGATATACTAATTCAGACTTCCAGTCTGATCCAGATGATAAAAATTCTACATTTAGTTATGTGTTTCTTCTTAATGGTACCACTATCAGTTGAAAGAGTGTATAATAAGGATCTATAGCTAATCTACCACATAGGCAGAATACATTGCTGCTTTGAAAGCTATGAAGACAGCAGTGTGGATATGTAAGTTTGTTAATTGGGAGTAGTCTCAATTATAGTGAATCCTATCCTACTATACTGCGATAACAACAAGGTAGTTGCTAAAGCCACGGAACCCTAGACACACCAGAAGTCTAAGCATATATAATATAGTATTATATAATTAAAGAAATCTTGACTAGAAGAGATGTAATAGTATCTAGAGTAGATTTTAGTGGTAATGTAGTAGACTTACTTACTAAAGCCTTAACTCTTATTATATATTTGAAATATTTAGAGCCAATGGGTATTAGATACCATAGACAATGACACTAGAGTAAGAGAGTTGTTAGAGATGGTGCTTACGTGCCATTCTATTTTTTTATTAATATTTATATAATGCATATTTTTGTAAATCGTTAATTTATTATATAGTAATAATCTTATTCCTTTTCAGATATTGTAGATCTAAAATTGTTTAAATCAGGACTAAGAGTTAGTAATTCTAAAAGTTATAGTCTTGTCTGGAATATGATAAAGACCCAAAAATATTTAGTATAATGACATAATTGCAAGGAATTCCAAATGGTGTTAAAAAATATCATTATATAGTATATCCTCAAAAACATCATTCCTAGTTAATGTTTACCAATATAGGTCAATTGGTAAACATTACAGATGGGTCGATTGGTAAACATTACAGATCAATGTATTTCTATATCTGGATTGTTTAGACGATTAGTCTTAACAGATTATGAGTGTAGTAGAAGCTCGTATAGGCATACAGGTATTCAGTTAGGACTGGGTACTGAACTGACTCACGAAGATCTCAAATAGGCATCTCATAAAGCCTGGATGGATGATTCTTTGACCTGAGCGCCATGGTGGGCTTGTAAATAATCCATCATGCTTTGAATTTACATATGTTAAAGACCTTTCAAGGTCTAACCTTTAGGTGTCATTAGGTATGGTCCAATGCTCATGGAGTCTGGTGTAGGTAGACATAGGATCCTTTAACTTATATTGGTAGGCCATATCCTGATGCTCTGAGATTGTATTTCAGAAAGTCTTATGGCTATAAGCATTACCTCATAAAAGAGTTTTCATAATGTAAAAGAATATAAAGCATTTGTGGATATTGTTTATTGAAATACAAATCTAGGAGATAAGTTCATGGTCAAGCAAATATAGATATGACAGTGAAGATCTATATCTCTACTCTTCCAGGATATAGGTGACGAAGGGACTATAGGAATATGGTTAACCTCAACTTGTATGGTTCAGCATGCCATTTTATTGTATCTGTAACATGTGAGTAGGGTAATATTCACAGACTTATGAAAATACTCTATAAGACAAATATGTGTGAACATAGAGAGTTTTACAATATGAAGTGTATTCATTGAACACTAGAGTAGCAGATAGGGTCGAAGAGTTCAATCCATGAAACTTTCAAATAAGTAGGATTTATTTTAAGCACCTCTTATGAAAGACATGTGTCCAATTCTAATTGTTAAAATTCTCCACTTGTATTATTTTATTAAGTTTAATAGTTAAGCTTTCTTAATTCAGTGACAAGTATTGGACAAGTGTCATAATAATGATTAAGCTTTTACTTAATTGTTAGAACAAGTGTGGGATACTTGTCTTAAAGATAAATTAAGTAATGGAAAATTGTCTTTTTTTTCTTTTGCAAAAGACAAACAAGGAAAAGTATAAAGATTATACTTTTAAGCTTTAGAAAAGGGTTCAACCGTTATATATTTTGTAAAAGAGAATTTTTTGTTCTTTATGGAGAGAGAATCTGATAGAGAGAATTTAAAGAGTTTAAGCTAAATAATATAAATCTTACAAATTAAAAAGCTACCATTCTAGAGTTTTAAGCCCACTATAGTTAGGACTTAAACTTGTTCAAGGGAATACTTAGACTCTGCATCCCAATTGTCCAACTTCACCGGTGGTTCTTCAAATGTATAATTATTATTACTGAGATAGAATTGTATATATAATATGGTTTTAAAATACTTGTTATTCTTCTGTTGCATGTTGTGTGACACGAATTAGCATTTCACTACCCACACACACACTCCTTATAAGAAAAGTTTATGCTACCAAGTATAAAGTAATCGCAGACCCAGAGACAAATAAAAAGGTCCAAGAGCCTACTTGTAAATGTGGTCCTCGAATTTGAAAAAGTTGAGAACAAAGGCTTTTGCATTGATGGTAGAAGTCAAGAGGTTCCTCTATCTTCAGTGAGTCTAGGGACTATCTTGCTTAATGTACAAGAAGTAGAACCTGAAATTAGAGCTTAAAAGCCTATATCTACCTTAAAGTTAGGGGAGGTTCCTCTTCTTGAAGACTTTCCTTCTAGACTTACTCTAAAATCGTTTGTTCTTTTGGATAATGGCTTTTTGCTATCTTTTTATTTGTTTTTATTTTTTCTCTCTTACTTCACTTATTAGGATTTTTCTTTATTCTATAGTTTTACTAACTTGTAGATTTTATTTTTACAAAAGTTCCTATCGAGGTTAATGGCTCATAAGGTTTTACCCTCATTGGAACGGGAACCGGAGAGAGTAAGAGGGGGAAGGTCACTTTATAATGTTGCTGACTCACGAGGATCTCCAATAAGCATCTCATAATTTGCTATCTATGACGATGTTATTCACTAAGAAATTGGTTTTATTTAAAATCAAATTAACAAATTCATATATGAATATTCAGAAGCCTAGGATGGCAAGGAAAAGTCTCCGTACATTTGAAGCGCTTACACCATATCCAGAGGAAAGAATAGCATCTTTTTCTTTGTTATTTTCTATTCTGCTTTCTCTTTTTATTGTTCAAACTTCAAACTCATGTTAAGTCATAGCAGCAAAAGAAAAAGGACTTGACCCTGTTGTTATACTAGGAAATTTTCAAACTAGTGTTAATTTTTGTTGTAGGAAATCAGTCTTAGTATTAAGTTAATTATTATTAGTATTGATCCCATTCGTTAGAGTATATGTGTCTTAACACCTTTTAGTCCAGTTTTTAGCACCGTAATATTTTGTGTTTTATGAAAGATTTGTCCAGTTTTTAGCACCGTAATATTTTGTGTTTTATGAAAGATTTGTCCAGTTTTTAGCACCGTAATATTTTGTGTTTTATGAAAGATTTTACTCATAAGTAAAACAAAAATAAATAAGAATAACTGTATAATAGATAAAACAATTACACATACACAAAAGGCATAAGAATATACGTGATTCAACATTCTCTTTCAACCCTTGTTACTGCGATGAGATAATCTTCAATGCCATCATTGGTATGCATATCCATATTGAGACCTCAAAGTATTCCTTTAAACACATAACCTCAATTGTGCTTCTCACCTATGAACTATTAAAACATCTTCCATATTTCTTTTACAAGAAGCTTTCAAAGATTTTGCAATTCTAAGTATTATTCATAGACTAATTACAGCACCCACACCCTTCTTTTCCTTTTTCTCTGATTACTCTTTAATCTCTTTTCTACAACCCTTTACCTTACAGTCAAGCCACTGCACTATTATGCTCTTGATCTTTTTTCTTATTCTTCTATCTTCATACATATGAATTCTCATAGTTGAATAACCTATGCTCGGCCATTGACCTTAACCATAACTCTAATAGCAGTTTATTGTGGGAAATCAGTATTAGCACTAATCTTACTTAGTAATTACCTTTAATACTAATCTCATTCGTTGGGGTATACATGCCCTAATAGCTTTTGACCATTTAGCACCATAACACTCTATGCACTTTGTGAAAGACTTCACTTATAAGTAAAATAAGAATAAATAAGATCAACTATATAACAAAGAAAATAATTACACATATACATAAGACACTGACAACAAATGCCTACATCCACGGTAGATCACCAAATTTTCGCTTATTTTATTCAGTTCTTTTATATATAAAGAACTCCTACAAGAAAAATCCAAGAAATACAATAATAAACTAGCTCTTATAAGATTTACCTAGTGCTTTTTTGCACCTATGCCCAGCGCTCAAGCACTCTCTCTCTTGTTGATTCATTATCTATTTTAATGAACTAAAAGATTTTATATAGGCTCTACACCATAGTTAAAAACTCTATTTTTTGTTGGAATAGAAGTTCACTCAAAAGGAAAGACTAAACTCGCCCAAAGCACGCAATCTGAGGCAAAATGATAACTTCCAGTAGGTCAGTAACACGACGCCACCAAGCTGCCACCACGGTGTTGAAGCAATTTTGAAGTAGCGTCGCAACCCCACCAAGCTGGTGTTGCAGTGCTATAACTTATACACGGTCTCCTTTGCAATTTCTCGCTCCTCCTCACTTCTAGCTCTCCATTTTCATCCATTTCTCATATGTCCAACGTATAGTTAACCTCATGTCCTACTCTTCCTTAATTTCTAATTCAAAATTAAAATTAACCTTAATTTTAAATCACAAAATTTCAACAATTACAAATACTCATATAATCATAACATCCTCCTTCAAAGGATCTTAACCACAGTACTGCCCTGATCCCAAACTTGCTAGCTAGCTTAGTTGGTATTACAAATGATAATGAAATCAAGCCTTTGGCACACTTTTCAATACTTCCAAATTCTTTGATCCTACCTTTTACACAAATCTTTCTTAATCATTCAGAATTTATTTATAATTAACTCAAAACGAAAACCAGAATTAATGAACATGAAACATGCATCCTCAAACAAAAGGGTTGAGTGTAAAATCCTTTAAACTTCTATATGAGGCAAAGATAGGTAATTAGGATCCAGATTTAGAAACCAAACAAATCACAATTACATATTATAGAATAGGTAAAACTGATGGAAAATGTACAATTGTGGATGTTATATGGACCCAGAAACTACATTTACTTCCAACTGAAACATTTCATAGTAATAACAAATATTTTTGCATCAAAAAGATCCACACAACATGATTTCAATTAATGAAAATAATAATCACATACCAATTTCACCAAGAGAACCACTCATCAGTGTTTAGTGTACAGATGATTGCTTCAGGGGCTATGAGCCAAGGTACATGTGAACACCAACAGCTAACAAGAAGGTACACATAAGAGCAAAATAGGTATACATGAGAGCAAAATAGAGGATGATATGAACAAGAATGGAGGTTCCACTGATTGAAAATTGCCAAACTCTACAAATTTTTTATGGCCTGGTACCTAAATCAGCAAGCCAGGTGTTAGCAATATAAACAACACAACTGCTACAAAAACAGTGCCCCAATCTGCCATATTGCGAGCTCAAGTGATAAACAAATATATCTCTGAGTGAGAGGAGAGGAGTGTTATTATTGGAAATGAAATTAGAAATAAGGGAGGGGATCTGATTTAGGAAGAAGAGACCAGGATTGATGTGATGAGTAGGAAAGGTGAACGTTACAAAATCTAGCTATGCTATGGGGATTTGCATAGTACAATATATGTTTGCTTCGGCAGTTGGGTTAAAAAAAGGAGTGAAAATTTTTTTCAGGGTCTTTGGCTATGGGAAGGGTTTTAACATTTGTGTTTTGAATCTATCAAAATCTGCACTTACTCTGGACATCTACTCCCCATATTCCCTTTTTATCAAAATGCATACAAATCGTTAAATTAAAGAGTACTCTTAAGATTATATACAGCCTATGTTATATTAAAACAAGAAAAGCAACATGTAGACGTAATGGGTGTTCGAAATCAGTAAAATGAAAATCTCTGATTGCTTGTGGAATTTATCATTTTGTTCTGGTGTTGGATTCTCTTGTTTCTGTCAATGTGTATCTAAATTCGATCGAAAGCAGGTTTCGTGGTGTCCCCAACCCCATGTAACTAAACTTACAATTTGAAAATTGGTTGTGAAATTTTTATATGGTTTTGAGCTGATTGTGAGCGCTGTTTCTTGCTTCTCACATCTCCTCGCTACATAATAATCAAGTTACTCTGTTAATTCCTTGCCGATTAATCGATCCTGAGTACTTTAAAGGCAAAATGCCCAAAAGCTTATAATATTGGGAATAGGGTGAATCTTGTTAAGAAAAGCCCAACAAATATCAGCCAATGGGCCTTATTGTTGTTGTTGTTGTATCATATATAGCATTGAATTGATCAACTTATGTGTCGGATACAGAAAGCATTACCAAAAGAAAACAATTATAAGCTATTAGCTTCCAAGACTTTTGGGTTTGGGACCTACATACAACACTCAAATCTCAATTAATAAAAAATTCAATTGGACCAAGTGGATAAGCTTTGAAGAAATCTTGTGGATTTCGATTAGCCCAAATCTGAGAATGATATTGGATTTATTAACATATTATACGTAATATGTTAATCCAACAACTCACCCAATTTGAAGATTATATTTTGCAAATTGTTGCTTTCAATTATATACGACAATTTGAATATTTTTACATATATATATATATATATGTAAACAATAGTATGGAAATAGATAATTCAATTGGTTGCTTTGTGGATACACACTTGACTAATAGCGGATGGTACCAAATACCAATTGAGACTTGTTTGGGTATCGTTAGTTGATGTCTTTACTCAATCTATTTCATCAATAAAATTATATTCTTCCACATTTTTATTCCATGTTTGTGACTATCGGAGTACTATTAACAACTCAGCAAATGTGACTCTTTACTCCTTTTTTATTTGAAAAATGAGAGAATCAAATTCAAGACTTCTAATTTAATGAAAAAATGTATTATAAATATTTTACCACGATTAAAAAATTATTTTAAGCGAAAGAAAAAGAACTTTAAAGGATAGTGCATATTGGACCCCCTGCTGGCTGCTCAATTTTTGTTAATTACCAACATTTTGTCGAATGCCGAATCGTATTTTAATCATATTGAAAAACCTATAATAATGTATTTCGCAAAACTTGGGCGACAAAAAGAAATATTAATATAAAACAAAAACAAATGTTGAACAATAACCATAATATGTAGACTTGCAAATATCTCAAGTTGCAAGTTCAATGCCCCGCGTTTACAATAATAATTAATAAGATTTAGACTTATTACAAATAATAAATAATATAAAAGGCTGATTCAAGTTCTAGAGTACTTTTAGAATGTATCAGGGTACTTATAAAAAATATTGGAAAGTATGTTTTATTATATGGAGATTATATATATATATAGAGAAAGAGAGAGAGAGAGAGAGAGAGAGAGATTTTGTGGGAGGGAAGATATAATGTAATCGATATGAAATTCAGAATCCACTTCGACTTGTGAAACAGTGTCATTTGCAACCCTCTTAATTAGATTCCATAACGTTAGTTGTATTTATTGTTAAAAATTAAATATTTTTAAATGATGTAATTTTTTTTTTAAAAAGAACGTGTTTTTTTTTATTAAATATTCTCTTTTAAAATAACATTTACTAATTTGTCAATTTGTTAAGTTAGTATATACCAATCTTGTCAACTAAATTTTTAAAATTGACTTTAAAAAAGGTTCGATAAATAGATCTGCAAAATTGGCAATGAAACTTGTCTGTTTAACATAAACCTTCTTATTTTGTTGTAACTCATGAGTGTAGAAAGAATTTTAAATAAATGTCTTTAATTTTATCTCTTTTGATATATTTACCTGTAATTTGAGCAATATAAGTAATATTGTCTTCATTATTATAGTTAGAATATCTGTTGCAGAAAGTAGATTGCATGTACTCTAGATGTGATAAAGATAGATAACAATCATATGCATTCTCTACTTGCTTCATGCACAGCAAAAATTTTAATGTGATTAAAAGAAGTAGTAATAAAGATTTTTTTTTTTTACAGATCGTTGTGAGATTATTGTATTGTTGTAAGTAAAAAAAATATCTTAATTACAAGCAAGTTTTATAGGAATTAGACAAATACCCAATATTTGCGTAACTAACTATAGGTAAATTTTTTATAAGTTTATTGGAATAAAATAATCTCAAATCTTTTGGTCCACAAAGATAATGAAATATATGTTTAATACTATTCTAATTACGACGAGTTAATATAGAATTAAAATCTTGCCAGCAGATGTAATAAAATACTAATTGTATTGAGATATAATACTTTTAGACTAAGTATTTTCTTGTTATTTTTCTTGAGATGAAATAAATTATTTCTTGAATTAAGAGATTGAATAACTATAGAGGTATTTAACAAATAGACTTTATTTATATTAAATCTTTTCAGTATAGATAGATTGATGGATAAAAATTTCGTTTGATTTGTACTCGATTTGCAAGCAGATTCAATATTTAGTCTTCCCTAAGCCTTTCATTTCAAATTTTCTTTCTAAGTATTTTTCAACCCTCAAAAGCTTTTTAAGAGTCCCGATCAGATTCATGTTATGCACATGTGTAGTCATAATGATAAACCTAGATTCTAATTTTTTTTTTTATAATTATACATGTATATTGAATCATTAATATATTATTTCTTTATTAAGTATTCGTTTAAACAGTAATATCATATGCACCCATATTTTTTTAATCTATACAAAGATTTATATAGCTTAATTAAATACAAATTGTAATTATATACTTTAGGCACGTCGAATCATTTAAAGATTTTTATCTAAATATCTATGTCAAGTGACCTATATAGGTAAGTTGTCACTACATTTATAAGACTCATATCACGCTTTCATAAGATTGCTAAGCTTATTAAAAATTAAAATGTAATTGTGTCTGTCACAGAGGAATAAGTTTCATTATAATAAATACCAAGTCTCTATAAGAAACTTTAAGTAATAAGTCGTACTTTGTATCTAATGTCCTCATTGTTTTCGTTACATTTTTATATAAAATCCCATTGATGTTCGATGGGTTTGACATCTTCAACTATTTGGATTATAGGTCCAATACTCAATGTTTAGTTAAAGAAGTTAATTTTGCTTAAATTATTTTTTTATTGGCCTTAGTCATGTCTTTCTTTGCATTTATCAATAATATGTGGCTTAAAATCATCATTCATAATTTCAATAGTTATTGTAAGAGAGAACACATTTTCGACAATTATTTCATCACATTTTTACATTTCTCATATGTAAATATAACTTGCACCATTTTTCTTGTTTTGAAATTCTTGTGTTTTATATGAGGCTTGTGTCTTTTTAGGGACTTGTACCTATTCAAAAACTTGTATCTCTTTAGGGTTTTGTATCTCTTTAAGGACTTATATCTTTTTAGGGACTTGCATCTCTTCAAGAACATGTGTCTCTTCAAGAACCTTTGTCTCTTTAGGGACTTGAGTCTCTTTATAGACTTGTGTCTCTTCAAGGATTATTAACTCTTAGTGATTTAAAGAATGTGGATTTGTTAACTCGAGCATCTTTTTTAACAGGATCTTGATTTTCACTTTTTTCTGCTAAAAAATATCTTTGAATTAAGTGGTTGTTGAGATTTATGCTTACGTGTCATTCCTTTATGTATGAATATTTGATTAATATTTATACTAGTATTATCATTTCTTTAATTCGCTAATTATATTTTATATATTGTAAGATGCTTGTAACGTTTCAGACATTGTACAATCTGAAAAGGTTCAGATCTAGTCTAAATGAGTTTAGATTAGTGCTAAGAATTAGCAATACTGAGAGTTATAAATGCTAAGAGTTGGCACTGAAAAGAGTTATCAGGTTATAAGAGTCATCAATATCTAAAGAGTTAGAGCCTTGTCTAAAATGGGACAAGGACCTGAAAATATATTAGTAATGACGTAGTTGTAAAGAGTTACAAATAGTGCTATGAAATGTTATTATGCAAATATGTTCTCAAATATTATGTTCCTGATCTATCTTCACTAATGCTGGTCTGTTAATGAATATCCTAATAAATATATAGATTGGTGTATGTCTATATCTAGATAGTCCAGATGGTTAGGCTTAGCAAACCTTGAGTTTAGTGGAAGCTCATATAGAGATACAGGTATTCAGTAAGGACTGAATACTGAACAGACTCACAAAGATCTCTAATAGACATCCCATAAAGCTGTCAATAGAGGGTTTTTCGAGTTGAGTAGTATTCATAGTCCTTTGACCTGAGTGCCATGGTGGGCTTGTGAGTGATTCACCATACTTTGGTTCCACACATGTCAGAAACCTTTTATAATCTGACCGCTAAGTGTCACTGGGTATGGTCTGATACTCATGGAGTTCGGTGTGCATAGATATAGGATCTATCAGCTCATTTGGGTGAGTGTTATGTCCTAATACTCTAAGATTATATTTCAGAAAGTCTTATGGCCATAAGCAGTAATTCCTGAGAAAAGAGTTTAACCTTGGGAATAAATAATATTACATAAATATTTGAAAATATTATTTATTGAAATACAATTTTAGAGATAAGCTTTAGGTCGGGCATATGGATATTTGACAGTGTTGATCTATATCTTCGCTCTACCCTGATATAAATGATGGAGGAATTATATGAATATGTGATAACCTCAATTTGTATGGTCTAATGCGCCGCTTTGTAATATCCGTAACGTGTATGTGGGGCATCATTTATGAACGTATGGAGGAGTTCCATATGACAATTCGGGCATGGACCTAGAGAGTATCATAATATGAAGTGTACTCATTGTGCACTAGAGCAGCATAATGGATTGAATAGTTTCATCCTAGAAATTCTAGCAAACCGAAAATATATTTCAATGTTCCTCGGGTTGTGCACTTGTCTAAACTTAAATGTTAAGTATATCATTTAATTAGTTGATAAGAATTATTAACTAATTAGATGTTAGCAAGTGGCATAATTTTGTTACATAAATTATTTTACTATGAATTCACCCATTAACCATGTTAGTAAAATCAAATAAGGTAAATATTAATTATTCAAATAGTTTTTGAATAATTAAATAAATATTATTTAAATAAATAAAATATTATTTTATTTATTTGTTATTTTATTCTTAAAAGGAAGACATACCTAATTTGAAAAACATAAATTAAATTAAGTGAAGCATCATTTTGTAATTAATTGTTAATTTTAATTAAACCATTAAAATGGCCATAAAAAATTATTTTGGTAGTTGGCCACTTAATCTAATTTTGGTGAAGCACTTGTGAAGTGTTGAGAGCATCATATATGGTTAGGTCTCACTTGTGTTAACAAGTGTATGAATCAATTTTCGTGCAAAGGGAGGAGAAGAAAAAGAAGAGTTGGTTTTGAGAGAGTTATTCATTGAATAAAGACTTGTGAGAAAAACTAAAGAGAAAGAAAAATAAATTCTTCTTATTTTTCTTTCAAATTATATTGCTGCTATTCTAACTTCACAATCCCACTAGATTGTTGTGAACTGAAATTGAACATAACTGCACTTCAAGGTGAGCTCAAAGTTGGAGCAAAGAAATCCGGATTTGAAATCTTCACCGAATGTCTTCAAAGGTATTTTTTCTGTATTCTTAAGTTGTTAAAAATTTAAGTACATGTGTATATGTTGATTACATGATAAATTTCGCTACAAAATTCTTGTATTATGATACATGTGTTTATTTTTTAATATGTACACAATCACATGCATATACCCTAAAATACGTTTACAAGTGGTATCAGAGCATGTTTATTGTGTTTCTGAGTTGTTGGAGTGTTATATGAAATGTTTATAATGCCTGAAAATAGTAAAAATTACATTTTAAAGTGTTTAAAGTGTAGAAAAAATAGTTTTTGTCAAAAAAGGTTGCGACGTCAGGAACTTAATGCTGGGGCATTCATGTATATACATGAACGCCACAGCTTTCAATACTAAATGCAAAAGCATTAGTTGATTAACAATGGGACGTTAAATATATAACGCTGGTGCATTACGGTTCTTGACATAAGGGCGTTGAAAGGACAGAACATGGATGCGTTCATGTGTTGAAAGCCAGGGCGTTGATGTGTTTAATGCTGAGGCGTTCATAAATCAGATACTCATGACTCTTTAGGTTGAAAACAAAAAAAAAAGAGTAAAAATGTTTTTTGGAGCATTATATTGTATAATGCTATAACATTCAACTTTTAACGCTGATCATTTTGAATAATACACTCCAATGTAAAATATTTACATGTAAGGTTCATTTACAATTATAATTGTTGTATCATTGTATTAAATGTAATTTATATTTTTTTATGCTTATTAATTATAATAGGAGCCCTATTGGTGGGGGTTAGTTGTGATTGCATAAACAAATATTCTAATTATGAATTAGATTCGTATGAGATGTGAAAATTATTATAATTGTTAATGGTAATAATAATTATAATAATTATAGTAATTATATATAATAATAAATAAAAACAAATCTCTCTAAATTAGATTAAATAATATTGTATTATAAGATAATATTATATAATGATCTGTCTTGTTAATACAGTATTAGATGGTTCACTACGATCTTTTCCAATATTACTACAGCGTGAGGGATTGGTTGGGGTGATTCAAGCTATGCCGGTTAAACATAAGATGAGAAAAATATATGTGAACGTATTGTCCAATATTGTTACAGCGTGAGGGCTATAATGGTAGCATATATTTGATTATTGACAAGTTAATCTGGAATACACTTATCCAATATTGCTACTGCGTAAGGATAATGCGTATTTAGGATTAGTCATAAGAGTTGCATGAGATGCAATTGACAAGAGCTGTCTACCTTTTAGATTTACAAAGGCCAATATTGCCACAGCGTCAGGCTAGAGTAAAATGTCAATGGGATCCACTTCGCACTATATGGGTTAAAGAATATAAAACTATCGTTTTCCCGTTTGAGAGATTAAAGGAATTATGTAAAATAGTGGAAGGGTGTTTTCTAGATTAAAAAATGTATGACTATTATACCCATGATCTAAAACGTTATTTAGTGATTGAAATATTCAGCTAACATCTTTTCTTTTATCTTGTTAAGATTAAATGGCTTCAAGCAACCCACTAGTTCATATCCTTGATGCGTACCAACTCCAAGGTGCAAAATATTATACTAACTGGCTTATAAATATCAGAATAGTTTTGGATTCTGAGAAACTTGAATATGAAATTGACCAGTACCTGCCTCGAGCTGTTTTTGATGATGCTTCTTCGGAAGAAAATGAGATATATCAGAAATAGTTAGATGACGATTTAAAAGTCAAATCGTACATCCTCGGCTCAATGTCTACGGAGCTCCAAAGAGAGCATGTCCACATGGACAGTGCTGGGAGTGTAATGCTCCACCTGAAAGAGTTATTTGGTGACCAAACTCAAATTAAAATATATAGAGTTGCCAAATCTCTCTTTAAGCTAAACTACCCGAGGGCAGTCTAGTGAGTTCTCATGTCCTCAAGATCATATCTCATATTGAGAGGTTAGAAACCATGGATATCTCACTGAGTAATTCATTAGAGAACAGTTTGATTCTCTAATCACTTTCAGAGTCATTTGCACAGTTCATCATGAACTTTAATATGCAAGGATTGACTGATACTTATGCTGATCTGCATAACATGTTGAAAATAGCTCAAGAGGACATGAATAAAGGGGGCACAGTCCTCTATGTTCAAGATACTTCATCTTTTGTCCCAAAGAATTCTTGGAAGTTTAAAGGGAAGAATAAAAAGATAGTAAAGTATGCACCCAAAAAGGGTCCTAAAAAATAACACATGTCCAAGCCTTAACATAAGTACAAAACAAAAGAAAAAAAATGTTTCTATTGCAATGAGGATAGGCATTGGAAATGAAACTATCCAAAATACCTTGCCACCATTAAAAAGACCCCCTCAAGTATGCACTTGCCTATCATTGACATTTCTTTAGCATTTGATTCTAATACTGGTTGGGTATTAGATATTGCTTGTCTTTCTTATATCTGTAATGTGTTGTAGGGTCTAAAGAAAGTTAGACTGTTACAGTCTGGAGAAGTACAGCTTCGTGTTGAAAATAGAGATTTCTTGCAGGTCAAGGCTATTGGACAATTTAATTTACTTCTTCCATGTAATAAAATTTTTGTATTGAATAATTATTATTATCTGCCAAACATTATCCGACAAATTATTTTTATTCCTGTATTGAACAGTGAATGATATAATATGTTTGTACGAAACCATTCGTTATGTTTGTATGATTTGGATAACATTTTATTAGTTGAATGTCAGTTGATTAATGGCCATTATTTATTAGATACAGTGGAAAATGTTATGAACGTATATGTGAATGCTGATAATAAATCAGGAACTTTAAATGATACAGAATTGTGGCATATGAGATTAGGTCATATAGGTGTGAAACGCCTAAACCGTCTGGTTAAGGATGGTCAGATACCTGATCTGACCATAGATTCTTATCCAATTTGTGAATCTTGTATTTAAGGGAAAATGACCAAAGCTCTATCTATTGGTGTTGGACACCGCGTCACTAATTTGTTGGAACTTATACATAGTGATGTATATGGTCTAATGAATCACACTGCACTCGGTGGCTTTCGATACTTCGTAATCTTTATCGATGATCTATCACAATTTGGATACATGTTTCTTATAAAACACAAGTCAGAAACTTTTGAAAAGTTCAAAGAGTTTTGAATCAATATAGAGAAACAAATTGGAATGTATATCAAATGTCTTCAATCAGATCGAGGCGGTGAATACATGAGCAATGAATTTTCAGATTATTTAAAGGAGAATGAGATTCTCGCTCAATATAGTCCTTCGGGTACTCCACAACAAAATGGTGTTTCGGAGAGGGGGAATCAGACTTTATTAGATATAGTCCAATTAATGATGAGCTTTACCAATCTCCTTGAATATCTATAGGGCTATGCTTTAGAAACTACTGCTCATATATTGAACAGAGTTCTATCAAAAGTTGTTTCTTTTACTCCTTATATGATATGAAATAGAAGAAAACCAAGTCTTAAATATATTAAGATTTAGGAATGTCTTGCTTATATAAAATTTACGCAACAGGATAAACTTGCACCTAAAGGATACAAGTATCGGTTCATTGGGTATCCTAAGAATTCAATGGGATACTAGTTTTATGATCCTGAGGAACGAAATATGTTCGTTGCTCGAAATGCTACTTTTTTAAAGAAATAGTTTCTCATAGAACGTGGACAGTGTAGAAAGATTGAGTTAGATGAACTCAATCAGAATGTAAACGAACCAATGATGGAACCTCGGGCTCAATCGAGTAAAATACCTTTAACACACCCTCCACGTAGGTCAGAAAGGATATCAAGGCCACCTGAAAGGTATGGTTCAACACTTGAAGGTGCTCTTGGTGTTTTCTTGATTGAAGAAAAGGATCCGTTAACTTACAGAGAGGCGATGTTGGACATCGATTTGGGAAAATGGCAAGAGGCCATAAAATTTGAGATTGACTCAATGCATCAAAATCAAGTTTGGTACTTGGTTAAGCTTCCTGAAGGAATTGTTCCTATTGGTTATAAATGAATTTACAAGTGAAAGTGTGGGCCCGATGGAAAAGTAGAGACTTTCAAAGTCCGACTGATGGCGAAAGGTTATACTCAACGATTTAGGATTGATTATGAGAAAACCTTCTCACCAGTAACGATGCTTAAGTCAATTCGAATTTTACTAGTAATTGCTATATATTATGACTATGAAATTTGGCAAATGGATGTAAACACGAAATTCTTAAATGGTTATCTTGAAGAAGAAGTCTATATGGAACAACATGAAAGTTTTACATTTAGCCAAACTTCTGGTTTAGTATGCAAGCTGAAGAAGTCTACTTATAGACTTAAGTAGGCTTCCCGAAGTTGGAATCTTTGTTTTGATAAAGTAATCAAAGAGTCTGGTTTCATCAAAAACAAAGAAGAATCTTGTGTATAAAAAGAGCAGTGGGAGCATGGTAGCCTTTTTGATTCTTTATGTAGATGACATACTCATTATCGGAAATGATATTGGTATATTACAGTCAGTTAAAAGCTACCTTAGTAAGAATGTCTCCATGAAGGATTTGGGAGATGCTTATACTAGGTATAAAGCTTTATAGAGATAGAGCTAGAAGGCTTATAGGACTCTCTCAATCATCGTACATAGATAATGTCTTGGAAAGATATAATTTCAGTAACTATAAGGCAATTAATATACCTTTTAGACGTGTCATTCATCTTTTGAGGAAGATATGTCCTCAAAGTGAAGATGAAAAGGTTAGGATGTCTAACATACCATATGCATCAGCTGTAGGAAGCTTGATGTCTGCCATAATATGTATAAGACCTGACATCAGTACGGCTGTAAGTGTTACAAGTTGATATCGGTCTGATCTAGGCAAAGGGCATTGGATGGCTGTGAAACATGTCCTCGAATATCTTAAATGTACTAAGGACAAGTTTTTTATATATGGAAAAAGTGGCTTATAAGTGAGAGGATACACAGATTTAGACTTCTGGTCTGATCAAGATGATAGAAAGTCTACATCTGGATATGTGTTCATTCTTAACGGTGCTGCAATTAATTGGAAGAGCAACAAACAGTCGCCCACAACTAATTCCACAACAGAGGCAGAATATTGTAGCCTCAGAAGCAACAAAAGAAGTAGTGTGGATACGAAAATTTGTCACTAAACTTGAAATAGTTTCAAGTGCAATGGATCATATACCATTGTTTTGCGATAACAACGAAGCCATTACACAAGCTAAAGAGCTGAGAACACACCAAAAGTCTAAGCATGTGGAAAGGAAATACCATATCATTAAAGAAATCTTGACTAGAGGAGATGTAATAGTTTGTAGAGTAAATTATATAAATAATGTAGTGGACCTACTTACTAAAGCCTTAACTCCAAAAGTATTTAAAAGACATGTTGACTCAATGGGCATTAGATACTATCGTGAATGGCACTAAAGTAAGTGGAAGTTGTTAGGATTTGTGCTTATGTGTCATCCCTTTATGTATGAATATTTGATTAATATTTATACTAGTATTATCATTTCATTAAATCGCTAATTATATTTTATATATGGTAAGATACTTGTAATGTTTCAGACATTGTACGATCTGAAAAAGTTCAGATCTGGTCTAAATGAGTTTAGATCAGTGCTAAAAATTAGCAACGTTAAGAATTATAAATGCTAAGAGTTAGCATTGAAAAGATTTATCAGGTTATAAGAGTCAACAATATATAAAGAGTTAGAGCCTTATCTGAAATAGGATAAAGACTTGAGAATATATTAGTAATGACGTAGTTGCAAAGAGTTACAAATAGTGCTAGGAAATGTCATTATGCAAATATGTTCTCAAATGTTATGTTCATGATCTATCTTCACTGATGCTGGTCTGTCAGTGAGTACCTTAATAAATATATAGATTGGTGTATGCCTATATCTGAATGGTCTAGATGGTTAGTTTTAGCAAACTATGAGTTTAGTGGAAGCTCGTATAGAGATATAGGTATTCAGTAACGACTGAATACTGAACAGACTAATAAAGATCTCCAATAGACATCCCATAAAGCCGTCAATTGAGGATTTTTTGAGTTCAGTAGTATTCGTGGTCCTTTGACTTGAGTGCCACGGTGGGCTTGTGAGTGATCCACCATACTTTGGTTCCATACTGTTGGAATTTATACTTACGTGTCATCCCAAAATGTATAAATATTTAATGATAGTATTTATACAATTATTATTTCTAATAAAATCGTTAATATTATTTATAATTAAAATGATAAGATGCTTGTAACGTTTCAGACATTGTATGATCTGAAGGAGTTCAGATCTGGTCTAAAAGAGTTTAGATCAGTGCTAAAAATTAGCAACGCTAATAGTTATAAATACTAAGAGTTAGTGCTACTAAGAGTTAGCATGTTCATATAATTAGTGAAATCTAAGGAGTTAAAGCCTTGCCTAAAATGGGACAATGACCTGAGAATATATTAGTAATGACATAACTGCAAGGAGTTGCAGATGGTGCTAGGAAATGTCATTATGCAAGTATGTTCTCAAACACAATGTTCCTGATCTAATTTCATCGATGCGGTCTATCGGTAGAACATATTAATATAGATTAGTGTATGTCTATATCTGGATGGTTCAGATGGTTAGTCTTAGTAAATCATGAGCTTAGTGGAAGCTCGTATAGAGATATAGGTATTCAGTAAGGACTAGATATTGAACAGACTCAGGAGGACCTCTAATAGACATCTCATGAAGTCGTCAATGGAAGGTCTTCTGAGTTGAGTAGTATTTGTGGTCTTTTGACCTGAGCGCCATGGTGGGCTTGTGAGTGATCCATCACGCTTTGGTTTCACGCATATCAAAAACCTTTCATAGTATGATCACTGCTTGTCGCTGGGTATGGTTCGATGCTTATAGAGTCTAGTGTGCGTAGATATGGGATCCATCATCTCACATGAGTGGGTTGTATATCCTGATGCTTTGATATTGTATTTTAGAAAGTCTTGTGGCCACAAGCATAATCCTTGAAAAATATATTTCGAAGGAATAAACAATATCACAAAAGTGTTTGTGGATATCGTTTAATGAAATATAAATCTGGAGACAAGTTTATGGTTGAGCAAATAGAGATTTAATGGTGATGATCTATATCTCTGCTCTTCAAGGATATAATTGATGAAGGGATTATACGAATATGCAATAACCTCAACTTACATGGTCTAACACATTGATTTGTAATATCCGTAACGTGTGTGTGGGACATCGTTCACGGACGTATGGAGGAGATCCATATGATAAATCTGGTGTGGACCTAAAGAGTTTCACAATATGAAGTGTACTCGTTGCGTACTAGAGTAGCGGATCGGATTGAATTATTCGATCCAATAAATTTCAGCAAAATAGAACGATTGTTTCAGGATCCCTCAGGATGTACATTTGTCAAGACTTAATTAACAAGGGTTGTTAATTAATTGAATATTAACAAGTGGCAAAATTTATTCCATTATTAGATTTTACCTTTTTACCATTTAACATTGGTAGTAAAAATTAGTAAGATAAAAAGTAATTATTCAAAATTATTTTGAATAATTAAATTATATATTATTATTATATTATCAGATAATATTATAATACATATAGATTATGGCATTGTATTTTAATACAATGAGGGGCCTAAATGTTGACCATTTAATTACTAATTATAATTAAAGTAATTATATTTGTTAAGTAAAAATTAGTTTACAGGCTATTATTTTAGTGCTTGGTTAAATTAATCCTAAGTGGGAGACCAACAATAAAATTGGTGAAGCACTTAATTTTGTTTAATCAAAGTGTTGAATAACAAAAATGTTTTGGCAAAACAATTGAATTAATTGATTCATTTTGGGAGCAAAAATTCAGCCAAGGAAGAAAGGTAAGAGAGAGTTTTAAGTTTTGTTCTTTCAAGTGTTGAAAAATAAACAAACTTCTTTTCATCTCCTTCTCTAATGGATGGCTAAAATGAAATGGAGAAAAAGATAATTATTTTAGAAAAAAGTTGTTCAAAATAATTATCATATGGAAATTGTTTCTAAGAATTATACAAGAGTTGTATGTTAAATATTTCTAATTAATACAAGAGTTGTATGTAAAATATTTACCATCTCCATTTAAGAAACAAAATTGTATTCAAAAGGGTTTGAATACATGTTGTTGAAAATTTTAAAACTAAGCTACCATTCTAGCTCCTTAATCCCACCAAAAAAAGTTATGGACTAGAATTGTTCAACATATACTTCAAGGTGAGCTCTTCACATGGATTGTTGGAAGACTTGAAGAATTTGTAAAACTACCTTCATTTGGTAAGTGTTTTTACATAATGTTTTAATACAATTGTTCATCATGTATAAATTTGTATAATAGTTATACTTATGTATATATATGATATATATGTTTAATTTGTTAAATTGGGTGTATTTGTAACATGCTTCCGCTGCGTGTAGTAATTTTGAAATTATGCATACACTCGTATGTTACACACTCGATCATCAACACACATATGTCAGAAACCTTTCATGGTCTAATCGCTGGGTGTCACTGGGTATGGTCCGATGCTTATGGAGTCCAGTGTCCATAGATATAGGATCCATCAGCTTATTTGGATGAGTACTATATCCTAATGCTCTAAGATTATATTTCAGAAAGTCTTATGGCTATAAACAGTAATTCCGATAAAAAGAGTTTAACCCTAGGGATAAATAATATTACAAAAGTGTTTGAGAATATTATTTATTGAAATACAATTCTAGAGATAAGCTTTAGGTCAGGAATATAGAGATTTGACGGTATTGATTGATGAACACTTGAAATTACACATTTAATAAGAGTTTTACATGATTGTTTTGTATTACTAGTGTATTTAATTTTCTTAACTTAAGTATGTTTACAATATTGTACTTAATTATCTTTTAACTATTTTGTGGCAGGGTCGGTAAAATAGGCATAACTTTCTACCTAAAGATTCAATTGAGGTGATTCTTAATCCTGTGAAGAGCTTACTCAATGGGATAACATATTGTATTTCACAAAGCATTTGAAATGCGAGTGTTTAGAGGGTAAAAAATGGCCTAGAACAGAACTGATCTGCAGTACATGCCCAGTTTGAACAGTCATCAGTATGTGGCCCATAACTATAGAAATACGTATCTAATACATATGAGATCACTCAATTTGAAAATATAAGAGACTTATCTACAACTTTGATGTTTTAAGGGACAGCTAATTCGGATCACATCAATTCCAAATTGGATAATCAAGTGGGTGCCCTAGTGATAATCAATGCAAATTATTTTGCCTCCATTCTTGACTTTCATCAACCAAGTGGTTCCCTCCAAATTTGTCTCGATTTATCCATATTTTTCTATAAATAGGTGGCTTGTTTATGTCTAAAGGATGTAATTAGAAAGTTAGAATTTAGTTCAAAATACTTGTCCTTTGTATCCATTTCTTTGTAAATTTATTTCTCTTGTTTACTATTAAATCATGTTATTTCTTCTTCCATTTCTTTTCTTTTTCTTTAGTTTTATTATGTCCAAATAATTTCCTTTAAGCTAAGGTGAAAGGGTGAAACTCTTGACAAGGTAATAAGATATGTTTAATATTTATTCATGAATTTAATGCTTCATTTTTAAATTATGCAAATTTATATATGATGTATTTATTTTGTTTGTAGAATTAATACCCTTTCTTCTAAAGTGGTGATTCTTAATTTATTATTGACAAACTTAATACTTGGCACAATAAATTCTTGAAATCATTTACAAGATTTGGTGTATATAACCTTTCTTGTAAAGTGGGAGTCTTGATTTATTGTAGACAAATATAAAGATTGGCATAATAAATACTTGAACCCATTTATAAGATTTGGTGTATAATAATTGAAAGAAATAAATACTAATCAATATATAAATGATGATGAACTTTAATTGCTATATTTTTCGGTTGGAACCTCCTTTGTGTGAGGATTCCAATTGAGTTATAAAAAAAAAGTTAAATATATTCTTACTTCTTATGCCAATAGTGAATCCCCATAACCTTAGCTTTTTATTTGAATTGGTTAATTGAAATAATATTTGCAAACATCTTATACTGCATTAATTATCTTTAAAGTGTTTATAATTTGTAATTTTAATTCTACTTCCCTGTGGATCGACCCCGTTCTCATCGGGTTATTTACTACTTCGATAATCCTGCACTTGGGAATAACTCCTATATTCTGGATGTGTCATTGATCTATATGTCCGCTCTACCCAGATATAAATGATGGAGGGATTATATGAATATATTATAACCTCAACTTGTATGGTCTAACACGCCACTTTGTAATATTTGTAACGTATGTGTGGGGCATCGTTCACGGACATATGGAGGAGTTCCATATAACAATTCGGGTATGGACCTAGAGAGTCTCACAGTATATACTCATTGTGCACTGGGGCAACATAATGGATTGAACAGTTCCATCCTAAAAATTCTGGCAAACCGAAAATATATTGGGTTCCTCGGATTGTGCACTTGTCTAGACTTAAATGTTAAGTATATCATTTAATTAGTTGACAAGAGTTATTAACTAATTAGATGTTAGCAAGTGGTACAATTTTGTTTCATGAATTATTTTACCACGAATTCACCCATTAACCATGTTAATAAAATCAAATAAGGTAAATATTAATTATTCAAATAGTTTTTGAATAATTAAATAAATAAAATATTATTTTACTTATTTGTTATTTTATTATTAAATGGAAGACATACCTAATTTGAGAAATATAAATTAAATTAAGTGGAATACTATTTTGTAATTAATGGTTAATTTTAATTAAATCATTAAAATGGCCACCAAAACTTATTTTGGTAGTTGGCCACTTAATATAATTTTGGTGGAGCACTTGTGAGATATTGAGAGCACCAAATATGGTTAGGTTCATTTATGTTAATAAGTGTGTGAATCAATTTTCGTGCAAAGGGAGGAAAGGAAAAAAGAAGAATTGGTTTTGAGAGAGTTATGCATTGAACAAAGACTTGTGAAAAAAACTAAAGAGAAAGAAAAATAAATTCTTCTTATTTTTCTTTCAAGTAATATAAACATTGTTGCTGGAGATTATATTGCTGCTATTCTAGCTTCACAATCCCACCGAATTGTTGTGAACTAGAATTGAACATAAGTATACCTCAAAGTGAGCTCACAGTTGGAGCAAAGAAATCCGTATTTGAAATCTTTACCGAAGTCTTCAAAGGTATGTTTTCTGTATTCTTAAGTTGTTAAGAATTTGAGTACATGTGTATATGTTGATTACATGAAAAATTTCGCTGTGAAATTCATGTATTATGATACATGTGTTTATTTTTCAATATGTACAAATCACATGCATAAACTTTAAAATACGTTTACAGTGGTTTGCCACGCTTTTAGTATGGAACAGATGATTTATTTGCTATCTTTTGATTAGATTGTTCTACAAGAACAATCAGCCAGGCTAATGTATTAGTAGCTAATATATATAACTTAGTTAATTTTGATGCATCTATAAATACATCTAGTGATTTATTTGTTATTCTTTAAAAATAAATAATTCTATGCACCTCATTTTCACATTAATTTGTATAATAATTCAAATAAGACATGATAATCATTATCTAAGAAAATTCATGCCTTACTTCAAGAGACATTTTTATTTCCCCTAATGGTGGAAATATTGTCTCATAAAAATGGAAATTCATAAATCATGCACTAAAACTATCACTGATTAGAGATTTAAGATATCTTATAATTGATGGTAACTTAAAACCAACATATATCCTTAAGCGATGTTGAGGTTCTATCTTTGTGTATTGTGGAGGTGCTAGAGACATTGTTTTTAAGGATTCTATTAATTTATTTTATGTGTGAACATATGGCACATAAGGTTTTACATCAAATCCTACTGATAACAATAGTCATCAAATATTTTAAATTTAAACTTTCCAACATTATCTAAATGTATGATTTTAATAGAATGGTTTTGAAATTATGCCTTCAATTTAATGATCTGTGTTAGTAATCTAGGGAATGCAGTATTTCGTATAAACAGTAAAAAAATATGTAAACATTGTGCAAATACATAAATTAAAACCATAAAATAACAAAAAATGTCTACTTGGTAAATGAATTGGTTCACAAATATCTTCTTATTTACTTAGTAAAAATGATAGAGATTCAAGAGCAATCTTATAAGGGGGTAATCTAACTATATGTTTGCTTGTAAGTAAGTAGTACAAATATTCTTAGGTAACAGAATTTTCAAGTTCTTTAATAAATGTCTATAATAATTTTTAATGATCCTATACATCATTCTTGATTCTGAATAACCAAGGTGGTCATGTTATAGCATAAATATTTTTGGATCATTGAACTTCTGATTTATTATTGCACAATTTTCAATGGAATTTATGTCTACATAATATATATCAGATGATAAGGCAAAAACTTTTTCAAGTATATATTTCTTGTCTAAGACATTAGAAGTAATGTAGAGATATTCTGCATTATTCTTACTTAAAGTCTCTATATGATATCCATTTCAATGGATATCTTTAAAATTAAGCAGATTTCTTTTAGATCTACCTATATATAAAGCGTCATTTATATATAACTTTATTTTACTTGCTAACAAGGTCGTTGCTTTTATGGAGCCTTTATTCTGATATGCAAACCTGATATAATATTGACTTTTCTTTTAATTATTGTTAGTTTTAAAAAAGATTTCTTATCTTGAAGGATTGAGTGTGTAATTACACTATCAACCAAATAGGCATCCCCAATTTTTCTTTCCAAAGTCGATAATTCATCTTTAAAAGTCATTTCTTACATTAAATAAATGTTCATGTGGACATCTAGATGATACATTACAAAAAATTATATTTGATACTAAAAAAAGACCTAACATAGAGATCTTACTTAAAACTTAATTATTGGCATTTCTTTTTTTATCCCTAAAGAAATCGGAGATATTTAGATGAGAAAATTCTATAGAATGTAAGTTATCAATAAGACTTGTCTCCACATTCTATCCATTTTCTCTGATAGATGCCTTATAATGCACTACACTAATAATAAATATTTTCTTAATCCTTAAGGTGTTTATTCTCTACACCATTCTCTTTGTCTTGGTACTTTTGTCCTATTTTAGTATTCCTTCACTCTCAGTATTTATGGATACTATAAGGGTGATAATTGTTGAAATTTGTGCTTACGTACCATTCCATTTGATGTACAAATATTTATTTTTTGTATTTATATTATCATCATTTCATTAAATTCGCTAATTGTATTTAATATATGATACGATGCTTGTAACGTTTCAAACATTATATAATTTGAAAGAGTTCAGATATGATCTAAAGGAGTTTAGATCAGTGCTAAGAATTAGCAACGCTGAGAGTTATAAATTTTAAGAGTTAGTACTAATAAGAGTTAGAAAAATCTAAAGAGTTAGAGCTTTGTCTGAAATGGGACAAAGACCTGAGAATATATTATTAAGTATAGTTACAAAGCGTTGCAAATGGTGTTAGAAAATGTCATTATGTAAATATGTTCACAAATACTATGCTTCTGATCTATCTTCACTGATGTGGGTCTGTCGGTGAAGACTTTATTATATATAGATCAGTGTTTGTCTATATCTGGATGGTCCAGATGGTTAGTTTTAGTAGTCCATGAGTTTAGTGAAAACTCGAATAAAGATACAGGTATTTAGTAAGGACTAGGTACTAAACAGATTCACGAAGACCTCCAATAGACATCCCATAAAAGTCGTCAGTAAAGGGTCGTCTTTAGTTGAGCAGTATTTGTGATCTTTTGACCTGAGCACCACGGTGGGCTTGTGAGTGATCCACTATACTTTGGTTCCACACATGTCAGAAACCTTTCATAGTTTGACCACTAGATATCACTGGGTATGGTCCGATGCTCATGGAGTTTGGTGTGTGTAGATATGGGATCTATCAGCTTATTTAGGTAAGTAATATATCCTGATGCTCCAAGATTGTATTTGAGAAAGTCTCATGGCTATAAGCAATAATACCTAAGGAAAAGAGTTTTATCCTAGGGATAAATAATATAGTAAAAGTGTTTGCGGATATTATTTATTAAAATACAAATCTGGAGATAAGTTTATGGTCGAGCATATAAAGACTTGACGGTGTTGATATATGTCTCTACTCTACCAAGATATACATGATGGAGGGATTATACGAATATGTTATAACCCCAATTTGTATAGTCTAACATGCAACTTTGTAATATCTGTAACATGTGTGTGGGACACTGTTCACAGACGTATGAAGAAGTTCTATATGACAAACTGGGCATGGACCCAAAGAGTTTCACAATATAAAGTGTATTCGTTGTGCACTATGGCAACATATTGGATTGAATAGTTCGGTCCAAGAATTTTAACAAACCAAAAATTTGTTTCAAGTTTCCTTAGGATGTGTACTTGTCGATACTTAAATGTTAAGTACATCACATAATTAATTGACAAGAGTTGTTAACCAATATGATGTTGACAAGTGGCACAATTTAGTTCAAGAATTATTTTATCATAAATTTACCATTTAACCTTGCTAGTAAAAATAAGTGAGGTAAGAGTAATTATTTAAATTATTTTGAATAATTAAGTAAATATTAGATGGGGTATATGTATTTATGATATGGGCCAAGTGTACATAATTTGTAGTTAAATTGTGTTTGCCTTTAGCAAAATATATTGGTGGCAATATGTAATGGTAGAGCATTGGTTTTGTATTGTAATACAAATTGCACAAATTATATCACATGCCATGACAAAAGGTGGTGGAGCAATATGGTGAGCATCATTAATATTTTCACTTAAGCATATCTCTCAGTAGGTCATGTATAACATTATGTGTTGGGAAGAGAATTAAATTCATTTATTCAATTTATGAAAGAAAAAATATGTAAGTGAAAGTTGAGAGAAAATTGGCTAAGTGTTTTTGACAAGTGTTCTAAGCAAAAGGTTGTGAAGAACAAAACCAAAACATAAAGTATTCATACCATCTCACTCTAAACATAAACACTTATTGTTGAAACATTTTGTGACTGCTATTTTAGATTCACAATCCCACCATTTTTATTATGAAATAGAATTATGCAATAGCACACTTCAAGGTGAGCTTAAGACTTAAAGATTAAAATTCTTGAAGAATCAAAAATCACCTTCAATCCAAGTAAATTTTATTTATTTGTTATCTAGTTTAATTTACATATGAGCATATATGAGATATATGCATATAATTATGTTAGATTGAGTGTATTTTATATGTGATGCTTTCGTTGTGGGTAATAAAATTTAGAATTACATATACACTCAATTAATCATACACTTACTTAATAATAACCACACCCTCTCCTTCTTCCTCGACCATTTTCAATATTATTATGAGTCTTTGCATTCGCTTTTGGGAATAGCTAAGGACCAGTTGAATGGGATTTCGTACTTTTTAATAGTACCTCATTATTTTGTTCGATAAGCAAAGTAAATGAGATTAATTCTGAGTATTTTTTCTTAAATCATCATTCATGATATTGTTACTACAAAACAACATTAAAAGCATAAAAAATAGAAAAATCTTCTTTAACATATTTTGTTCTATAACTTTCTCATTACACAATTTTAGTTGTGAGGTGATTATGAACAAAGTAGAATTGTACTCAGTAACAGTTCTAAATTCTATAATCTCATATTCATCAATTCATATCTTACTCTTGAGAGGAATACGTCTTTTTTATGATTATATCTTTATTTGAGATTTTTTTCAAAGGATTTGTCGGTCCTCTACCATTAAATATTGAGCTTTCAAACTTTCATGTAGTTGATGATAAAGAAAAATTATAGCTTTTGATTACTCTTGCAGGGACATATCATTTTCTTTTTCAATTATCTTTTTCAAACTATTGGCTTATCGGTGGATTTTGGAAATCAGTACCTATAATATGTAATTGTTTTTAGAGGCATCAAGTACAGAGATTTGTATATTTATCCGAGATACTTTTAAGGACTTTTGGATATGAAAAAAAAAATTAAAATTAGTACAATGAAATATAAATATTGTTCAACAAATTTATAATGTAAAATATAAATATTAAAATTAATGTTTAAGAGATACGACATGCTATATATAATAATAATAATAATAATAATAATTAAGTGACATGACTTTTTATGTATAGATAGTAATGAGAATACATAGTTTTCTATATATTGATAATAACGAAGAAGTATAGTCTTTTATATACTGATAGTAACGATGATGCATATAATTTTATATAAATAAATAATTAAAATAAAATATAAATTTAAAAACTTTGATATAAAATTTCATATTCTAATTTAGAATTAATGAAATTAATTATTACTTCAAATTCTAACTTATTAAATTATTCTGCAAACAACAAATTGTGCTAATAATGTATTATAAATAAATAATATAAGAGGCTAACTTAAATACTAGAGCACCTCTAAAAATTATTAAGACATTTCTAAAAAATATTGGAATGTATATTTTTATTATAGTGAGGTTATATATATATATATATATATATATATATATATATATATATATATAGCGAGATTGGGTGGAGGGGGATTATAAATTCAATTGCTGTGGGATTCGAAATCCACACAGCCTTGTGAATGGCACTGCATTTTCAATATTCTCTTTAAATTCCACCATTTTAATTGTTCTTATTAAAAAAATTAAGTTAAATAAAAAGTTAAACAAAATAATATGTATAATGATAGTAAACGTATTTAATATTATCTCATTAACAATTTTGTTAATTGAAATAAAATATGATCAAAGAGAAAAAAATATATATATTACATACTTATAATTAATATAATTTTTTTTTTTAAAAAAAAAGAAAGAAACATGCTCCCCGATTAAATGATACTTTTGATTTTCAGTCTCGGAGGGACGCAGCAGTTCGTTGGCAGAAACTAGAAAGGTTGTTTATGTTTTCATTTTCAAATAGTGCTTTTGTTTGGGCCACCGGGCCCCCGGCCCAACTCCACTCCACATTTGGTTTTTGTATATAAATATATATAAATGTGTGGCCCTTATCTGCACCACATGCAGTTTATTTTATTATTCACATTTTTCGTTTTGTGATAAGATGAAGATCAACAACATATTTGCCACGAGCATTTTAATATTTTAATTTTTATCATCAATGGCCAAACTCACAATTGAAATGAACCAATTACTCTCATCATATTGAATTTGAAACTCATGATGTACTGTAGCGAGTTAACAGTAAATAGTATTTCAGTTATTTAGGGGGCTAGACTTAGAGAGCTATTAAAAACAAACTGTATTATTACTTCCAAAATCATGAAAATTTAGGTACCTTGATGTAATTACTCCTACACCGTTTTTCCAATATGAGAATAAAATAAATTATATCATTATTTAAATACTACATTAATTATGATACCAATTTAATATCTTAATTTTATTTAATAATGTTACACATCTAACATTATATACTAAAAATTCATTGTGAGATAAAATGAAATATAATATAATTTCCATCTAGTGGATGGTGAGATATGTTCTAAAAATTGTTAAAAATTATAAAATCTTACCATCCACATGATGAATGGCATATTATATGCCATATTATTTTATGATGAATTTGTTTTGGTATATAATTTAGATTGTAGAGCAAATGACACCAAGTGTTTAATAAATCCACTTTTAAAGACAAGATAAATGTGGCTTCGCTACATTTGGACGTGATTGCGATGTTGATAAATAAAAATTAAGGATTAATTGTCTTGGTCATAAGTTTAATAATTGAGCTTCAACTATTCACGCTTTTGCATCAAGCATCATCAACCATGTCAATTAATTTTTTTTTTTTTGAAAGAAAAATTTACCCAACATGAGATGAGTAAAGTTGAAGGGAGTGCTTTTCCTCTTTATCCAGAACATTATTCTTTCCTTAATGGATTTGATTAAATTTGTAAATCCAGGAAATTTTGTTATCCAAATATATATATAACAGAGAAAAGAGACCAGGACTCAAGAAGAGTGCATGGTCACTACTATTAATATTATCCCTCTGTTTCAATTTAAAGAGGTGGCCATTTAAACATACAAAAACCCCACCACCGGGGGCACTTGTAAACACCCGCAACACCAGCCCATTTTTCAGACAGTAAAAATACAATGCCACGATCGATGACCCAACAATACCCACGTCGTCGTCATCATCAACATCAGCACTCATGGTTTTTTGTTCTTTTGCACACAAACACATCGAAGCTTTAACTGAACAAACTATAAAAAGACTTCAAAAAGATACTGTTTTACACATTTATACACATAAAACACACATTTTCTTTCAATAAAAACACTAACCAAGAGCTTTTTTTTTCTCATTAATTTCTTTTTTGGAGCATTGAATTGAATGAATGATGGGGAGGTTTAAGGAAAGACTTGTATCGTTCATCAATAATAGATGGCTGGTTTTTGTGGCAGCAATGTGGATTCAATCTTGTGCTGGGATTGGGTACTTGTTTGGGAGCATATCGCCTGTGATAAAGAGCTCTTTGAACTATAATCAGAAGCAGCTATCAAGGCTTGGTGTGGCTAAGGATCTTGGAGATAGTGTTGGGCTTTTGGCTGGTAGCTTGTGTGAGGTCTTGCCCTTCTGGGGGGCTCTTCTTGTTGGTGCTTTGCAGAATTTCATTGGTTATGGTTGGGTTTGGTTGATTGTCACTGGGAAAGCTTCTGTTTTGCCTTTGTGGGCTGTGAGTATAAGTCTGAATTCTCTTTTTAAACCATTAGATGTTAGTTTTCGGTTGATGATCTTGGTAATGGTTTGATCTGATTCATTGATTTTTTTAGCAAGTTCATCTCTTTTTCGTGGGTTCTCTTCTTTATTGCTATTGGAAAATTCTTAAAAAGTTGATTGTTTTGATTGAATTCTTGTTCGGTTCATCTGTTTGATTTCTGTTTATTTCGTGATGATGTTCAATCAAAGATTGCAATTTGCTTTTCATTGTTAGATTTGCTGAACAGATGACAAATTGTTTGATTTGCGTAATCTGACCATTACTGAAAATTGAAGGATTTTTTTGCTGGTAGAAGTTTGACATTTGTTTTATTGTTAGTTTCAACATTTTAATTGATTTTCATGAAAGTGATCAGCTATCTTGGTTTTTGATATTCTTGACCCAGGAATTTGGGCAACTCTCGAGTCAACGAGTTAAATTTATTTGTTTGTTGTAACTATTGGTAGAGACTAATAAAATAAAGAAAATGAGAGAAAAGAAAGAAGAATGGACACCGGATATATAATGATTTAGCTCAATTCGGGCTTACGTCCATTTTACCAAACTTTATAGGCTCACTTACATGCACTATAGAGTGATCTTTTTGCAATAGTGGTACAAGGCACCATGGCCATTATAAAGAAGAAATAGAAGAAGAAAGATTCTGCCCAAGCTCCTGTAGAGAAAAAATGGCTATATGGATTTCTTGGAATGGCCTCCTTTCATAGTTGTTGTGGTAGAGTCATTTTAGGAAGATATTTAATCTTCATCAATCCCATAATTTAATTCCCTAATTAAGGGACAATAATTCCCCCATAGATTTCGTAATTTTAGGGATAATAATTCCCTACTTAAATTGGCTCCATGATTTAATGGATGTGATTATTCCCTAATCCCTGGGTTTGTTGATGGTGAGTACCCTTATTATAACTTAAGGGTTTGGGTTTCGAAAAAAAAAAAAAGAATTTGACTATGATGAAGCTCGAGATTCCATGTGGTCACTGCTCGTGCTTATCATGTGTAGAATTTTCACACAGGTCAATACCAGCTAGTGGTGGAGCTCAGGATTTCACGTGTAAGATCTTGAATCATTTTGTGGGAAAGTCATAGGGATGATTCTCCGTACAAGGTCTTCGATTGCCTTTTGGGGATTGATCCTCGCACGAGGTCTTTTGGGGGTTGTAGGAGTCAATCCCTTGCACAAATAGATAGATTTTCATGTGGGAAGACCCCCAGACAAGGTCTTCAATTACCTTGGGGGTTGATCCTTGCACAAGGGCTTCTAGAGATAGATTTCCCTGTGGGGAGACCCCCTGGACAGGTTCTTCAATTGTGGGGGTCGATCCCCTGTACAATGTCTTGTGAAAATAGATTTCCCTGTGGGGAGATCCCCCGGTTAAGGTCTTCAATTGTGGGGGTCGATCCCCTGCACAATGTCTTGTGCAAATATGTTTCCTTATAAGGAGATCCCCCGATTAAGGTCTTCAATTTTGGGGGTCGATCCCCTATACAATGTCTTTTGAAAATAGATTTCCTTGTAGGGAGACCCCTTGGTTAAGGTCTTTAAATATGGGGGTCGATTCCTGCCAAAATGTCTTGTGAAAATAGATTTCCCCGTAGGAACATTTCCTGGTCGGGTATTCAATTATAGGGATCGATCCCCTAAACTATGTCTTGTGAAATAGATTTCCCTATGGGGAGATACCTTAGTCAGGGTCTTTAATTATGAAGGTTGATCCTACACAATGTCTTTTGCAAAACAGATTTCCTTATAGGGAGATCCCTCGGTAAGGGTCTTTAATTGCAGGGCTCTATCCTCTGCACAATGTCATGTGAAAATAGATTTTCTTGTAGAGAGATCCCCTGATCAGGGTCTTCAATTATGAGGGGTTGATCCCCACACAATGTCTTGTGAAAATAGTTTCCTTGTGGGGAGATCCCTCGGTCAAGGTCTTCAATTTTGGAGGTCGATCCCCCAAACTATGTCTTGTAAAAATAGATTTTCTTGTGGAGAGACCCCCCAATTAAGGTCTTTAATTGTGGGGGTTGATCACCTACACAATGTCTAGTGAAAATAGATTTTCCTGTGGAGAGATCCCCTAGTTTGGGTCTTCAACTGTGGGGTCAATCCCTTGTACAAGGTCTTGTGAAAATAGATTTTCATGTGGGGAGACCTCTCGATTAGGGTCTTCAATAGTGGGGGTCGATCCCTTGCATAATATCTTGTGAAAATAGATTTCCCTGTGGGGAGATCCCTTGGTCAAGATCTTTAATTGTGGGGGTCAATCCTCAGCACAATGTCTTGTGAAAATAGATTTCCCTATGGGGTGATTCCTTAGTCAAGGTCTTCAATTGTGGGGGTCGATCTCCCTCACATTGTCTTGTGAAAATAGATTTCTCTGGAGTGATACCACCCAAACAAGGTCTTAAATTGTGGGGGTCAATATCCCGCACAATGTCTTTTGGTGAATTTGTTTTTGGAAGAGCTCGAGTGCTTCATTGTTTTCCTTTTCCATTTGGGTGAGGGTCTATTTCCTATAACTAGAGAAGAGAAGTCATATAGACAAAAACCAATAATGAGCAAAAAATGACTTAAGTGGTTGGCCTCGTATTAGACTTTGGTAAGGACTTGTGATTGTCTTCGAGGCTGAGTCATGTCATTGGCTTTGGGGCGGAGTCATATGGTTGGCCTCGGGGTCCTTGGTAAGAATTTAGGTAGTTGGGCTCTTTGAGAGCTTGTGACCAACTCAGAGTTCTTGGTGAGAACTTTAGGTGGCCGGGCTGCTTGAGAGTCTAAGTGAACGGTTCGGGGTTTTTGATTGGAAACTGTTATCTGAAAGGAATCAGCGATGGTGAGAAGGGATGAAGCTGCCTACACGGTGGTGAAGGGATTAAGCTGCCCACAATTGAAGACCCTGTCCAGGGGGGTCTTCAAGCAACCTGGACAATGCCTTCCTTTTGGTCATGAAATTGTGTATCTCTGAGAAGTAAGATCCCTCTCAATCTTGAGCTTGGTTCTAGGTGTGGGGTACCACCATCAAATGACTGATAACGCCTCCTTTCTCTCCTTTTTTTCTATGCCCCAAGTTGCTACCACTCCTATCTCCTTTTTGGTGTTTAGTGACTGCCGAAAAGCTGCCTACACGTGATATGATCAATAATTTTCTGGTCAAAATTTTTTATGAGTAAATTTAGTTTTCGCAAGGGAAGTAGTAGTATAGCTTCATTCTCTTCAGTCATCTCGGGGCCTTTGATGGTTGTCTCGGCTAGCAGAGGTTGAGCCGCAGCAGTAGCTCGAGATCTTGATAGTTGCTTCAGCAGTAAAGATGGAGATCAACATCGGCTTGGGGTCCTGGTTGCTTCGATGAAGATGGAGCAGTGACTCGGGGTCTTTATGGTTGCTCAGGTTGGTGACAATAGAGCCACAACAGACTTAGGGTCTTCATCAATCCCATAATTTAATTCCCAAATTTAAGGGACAATAATTCCCCCCAAATTCTGTAATTTTAGGGATAATAATTCCCTACTTAAATTGGCTCCATGATTTAAGGGATGTGATTATTCTCTAATTAATATGGTTTTCTTTAAGGGATGAGGATCCCATTTTTAGGTCGGATTTGACCCCAAAATCTAGGGGGCAACAGATTTTACTGGAACTTTGGGCGTGATTATGATTGATTTGGGAGGATCAAGTTGTTATGGTTTTCATTGTCATTTGCAAATTCTGCTCGGCAAGACCAAAATGTAGACTATCTCTTGAAGGCCTCCACATAAGGAGAAAAATAGTACACTTTGTATTTCAGTTGCCTGTACTGCATTTATAGAAGCTTATAACTGAAAAGCTTCGTAGAAAAAGAACAGAGAAACCCTGAATGTTTTTCTTTAACTTTTCTATCAATTTTTATCAATCAGTTCTAGTCATATCAGACAACAAATGCAGTCTTTTAATACAATGGTATATTTGGATTGAACTTTTGAAGCTGTAATTTTATTAGTTTGCAAGTTTTCATCTCATGATTTAAGAACCAATTTTACAACTTAGCCGTAAAAAGAATATGATAACAATGTTTAAGCTGCTGCTGACATCAAAATTTTCTTGCCTTGAAATACTTTTCAGAGAAAAGTTTTAATTTAAAACTTGGATTTCTGTTTCAATATCAGATCCTGTCTATTTCTGCAATTTTCTTTACCAGTTTCTTTTATATTGGATCCATAACCTTTTAGCATGCGTATGATGCATCTGCTGTATTCTTTTTTGAAGATGGTGGTAAAATTTTATCTGTTTGCAAGCATACTGTGTTCATTCCATATAAGATGGGCACTTGCTAAAATAGTGATAGCATGATGCTTTCTGCAGATGTGATGTTTTTCTATGGATATTCCTTTTTCTTTTAATGCAGCTTTCTGTATGAAATATGGTGGTAAATTTTGAATGTATGTAAGCATCCTGTCTTCATTCTTCTGATAGACCAAACTTGTGATTTATGATGCATGTTAGTATATTTGATTTTTTACAAAACTTTTCCACGAGTTTTCAAAATTTAATAATTAATCTAAACCCATATACATACGAGTAAATGAAAATATTGTCATAGCAGGTAATTCATATTTATTTATATGCCAAGTGATGCATGCTTTTTAATGTTGCACTCCACAATCAATAATCACATAATTTAGAGAAGATTTGATTTGACAAGACCAATTTTATATGTATAACAAATTTTTGCGTGTTGCTTCTGGTTTTGAGATGTGACTATACTCTAAAGTTAATTGATGTCATTTTGGATGCTAGTAAGTTTATTTCCTGCTATCGTGGTTGAACTATGCATGGAATTGTTCTGCGAGTAATTCTGCCTTCTTTAAGGTATCCAAAATCACATGGAATTGAGGAGTTCTTTCTATCTTGTTTATCTTATTACATTGCTCAGATTGCTAACCCATATCAGTATGCAGATGTGCGTTCTTATATTTGTGGGAAACAATGGCGAAACCTACTTCAATACAGCTGCTTTGGTTTCTTGTGTGCAAAACTTCCCAAAAAGCCGGGGTCCTGTGGTAGGAATACTGAAGGGGTTTGCTGGGTTAGGTGGTGCAATCTTGACTCAAGTATATGCCATGATCCATTCTCCTGATCATGCAAATCTGATATTCATGGTTGCAGTTGGACCAGCTATGGTTGTTATTGGTCTAATGTTCATTATTCGACCCGTTGGAGGCCATAGACAAGTGCGGCCATCTGATGGCTCAAGCTTCACCTTTATTTATAGCGTGTGCCTTCTCTTGGCAGCTTATTTGATGAGCGTCATGATCGTTGAAGATCTAGTCAATTTGAGCCACACTATGATAAAAATTTTTACATTGATTTTGTTCGTTCTTCTTATTATTCCAATTGTGATTCCTGTGTTATTAAGTTTCTGTCTAGAGCCAATTGATCCAGCAGAAGAGGTTCTTCTACCAAAACGAGAGAAAACAGAACCCGGCACATCTCAACAGGAAGCTCATGAGGTAATACTCAGTGAGGTGGAAGATGAGAAACCTAAGGAAGTAGACTTGCTTCCAGCATTAGAAAGGCAAAAACGAATAGCTCAATTGCAAGCAAAACTATTCCAAGCAGCTGCAGAAGGAGCAGTCAGGGTCAAGAGAAGAAGGGGTCCACATAGAGGGGAGGACTTCACATTGATGCAAGCTTTAATCAAGGCAGACTTTTGGCTCATCTTTTTCTCACTTCTATTAGGTTCTGGATCAGGGTTGACAGTGATTGATAACCTGGGTCAGATGAGCCAGTCTTTAGGGTATGATAACCCTCATATATTTGTATCTATGATCAGCATTTGGAACTTTCTTGGCCGAATCGGAGGGGGTTACTTCTCCGAGATTATTGTGAGGTACATTCAGATTATACTTGTTACCTGCATGGTGATTAAAAGTTTCTTACAAAAAATGCTTTGGGTTCAGTCTTTTTACTCATCCTAATGATATAATTGAACAGGGACTATGCTTATCCAAGACCGGTGGCAATGGCAGTGGCACAACTTGTGATGGCGGTTGGTCACGTCTTCTTAGGGATGGGGTGGCCTGGGGCCATGTATGTTGGTACTCTTTTGATTGGGCTTGGTTATGGGGCTCACTGGGCAATTGTTCCGGCAGCTGCCTCTGAGTTGTTTGGCTTGAAAAAGTTTGGGGCTTTGTACAATTTCCTTACACTGGCTAATCCTGCAGGTTCACTGGTTTTCTCTGGGCTACTTGCCAGTTATATCTATGACCGTGAGGCAGAGAAGCAACATCAACCCCATCACCACCTGCAGAATGCAGGATCGATTTTTGCAAGTATGTTTCATGTAGTTGAACCACTTAAGTGTGAAGGTTCTGTATGCTTCTTTCTTACTTCCATGATCATGGCAGGATTTTGCATTTTTGCAGTTGTCTTGAGCATGATTCTTGTACATCGAACTAAGATAGTCTATTTGAACCTTTATGGAAAATCTCGCCCCTCAAATCTGGGATAGCTTTTGTAACTGGAGTATTTATTCAAATTTATGGCTGTGCTTGCCTCTGAATGAGGAGGTGTGGAAAATTCTCCAGTTTGTGATACAACTATGTTGAGGAAGATGGAAGAGGCAAGCATACTATACGATTTTAAATTTTGTCTTTATTTCTTTTTTTCATTTTTTTCTTTTGTACCCTGATTGGAAGCTATCATGTAGTTGTGAAAGATTCTGATTTGATTGTTGGTGTTGTAACACTTTCCACTCTTTCTTACCAGAACAATTCATTTGTTATATCTTTTTCTTTATTTTCTGTTGGAGATGAATCGTACTTGCGCATTCCTTTTTATTTCAGCCTTAATAATACATTATTTTGCTGGTATTGAGCACATTAAGCAACAAATTTCTGTTGCCTGGTTCTTTATCCAATGCTGATGATCATGTTCATCACAAATGATAAATATATATATATATATATATATCAAGATCTAATGGAAAAGGAAAATAAAAGAAGATGAATGAAATATTTTTTGTAATATTATTGAATAGTATTTTTCAACAGGTCATGCTACTTGGGATGAAATCATGCCTTAATGAACATTGAAGGCTGTACAGTCCTTCCGTACCTCTCCCAGATTTCCAGTCTTAACACCAACTCTTCCAAGTTCCTCGTTGCAGCAACAAAAGCTTCATTGAAGTAGCCAGGATCGTTAGGAAAAGCTTCGACGGTTGATTTAGAAGCAGGGTCTGTGTAAAGCACCTCGTCCGAAGTAAGCAAGCCTTTTCCACCACCCGGATTGTGGTAATAAACATTATCAAAAGTCCATGGAATCCAAGACGACTGTATGGTTGTCATCATTTTTTCTAGTGCAGGTTATTTTCAGCTGCTCAGCATAGCTGTGATCCAGAGAATGATCTACACGAGGGCGGAGGCGTTTGGAAAAGGTCCTGCAATGAGCAGAGCCTATCATGTGGGCACCTGAGAAAGCAATCATGTCAAATTGGGTAAAGTTTTCGCTGGCAAAAATGGCATTAAGTTGTGCGGAATGAAGGTCCTCCAGTCTCACACGAAACGCATATTTCTCTGTATAGTTAGTTGGCAGTGCGATTATGATTGAGGCATCACATCCCTGCAATCAGAGCAGGGTAAACCACTAGAGCAACTTTCTGGAGAAATACATCCTGTGAAAAAGTTAATATCCGTTAAACGCAATTGGGAAAAAATTAGTAGAACAAAAACAAATAAAAAGGGAATTACTCTTTCATGTGTATGGCGCAACTCAATTGTTTTTTTTAGTATGGATTGAGTTAATTATCTTCTTTGATATCTTATTGAATAAAAATGAAAATTTAAGTGCCCCACTCTCGTAGACTAACTTACAAAGTATAATCTATAAATCCAACTAAGGGTGTATAAGGTTTTAATCTTTTGTTCCAAGAGGAAAAGCCTCTCATCATATAAATATTAAAATATTCTCATTATAAATTAAGTAGGACTAATGTTTTTAATTCATCAGCAGTTTGAGTCTTCTTATCTTGTGAGGGGATAGGGGTGGCTATATTTTTAGAAGCAAACTCTAGGTGCATGTGACGTACATGGATATAAGTTATACTGGACCTCTCCCCTAGATTTAATTAAAGGAATGAGAAAATTCTTTAATTTTTTTTTAAAACAGATGCTTATTCACCCGCCTTTTAGGTTTTGTGAATAATCGGGACTTGTTTTATTGTTTTAAATATTAATTAATTATTTAGAGTTATAATATAATAAATAACTATAACTAATCAACCTAATAACTATTAGGTTGATTTAACAGTACATTAGGATGGAAAGGCAAATACTATGGAGTCTAAAGACATTAATTTTACACATATTGATTGACTGTAATCTAAGAATTACTATGATTGCTACATAATTAAAGTGTTATATTTATAAAGACTAGCAAAACAAGTTGTTACACTTAGACACATAAAATTAGGCACAAAATCATAGTCAATACTTATTGTTGACTCGGATTTTGAATTTTGAGCTTACAAAATGATTTTATTTACTTTTAAAAATAGCAATTAGATCTCTCAAAAGATTCAACTAAGATAATTTTTTTTTATTTGTAAACCTTTTAATCAAGAGCAAGTAGTAAAGTAATCAATCACAAAAAGAAGTAAAATTGTAGTGGTTTAGTTCAATGTGAATCTTCATTCACTTCGCCCAAGTATAACTAGCTCACTCAAATGCATTATTATAGTTTTACAACAAGAGCATAAAGAATGGTAGCTATTACTGAATCAAAGGAGGTTTAGTATTTTTCTCCTTCTTAGTGCACAAATACGACTTCTAGGGTTGTAATTTTCTTGGATAATTGATTCAAGAGTAGCCCATTGCTTTATTATTTACCCTCCTTTATAGACTTGGGTTGTAGAGTTCTATTAGAACTAGGTCATATAGAGTTCTTTTGAAAAATATGTCTAGAGTATCTTTAGAATTGGGATGTGTTTGACTCTAGGGTCCTCGGGAATAAGCGCCATATGAGTCCTCATTCAATGATGGATAGGCACTTGCTTATCTACCTCTAAAAGATTTGGTAGTCAACCTCTTGGAGGGCTTACGAGGTCGGCCTCTTGAAAGCTTCTAGAACTAAGGACAATTTGTTATGGGCTAAGATCTTTGGGTGCTTGCGCCATTGGTGTTTTTTGCGGGCCATAGTAGGCATTTTGAGGATCAAGTTTAGGTCGGAATCCCAGGGAGGAACAAGAGTCCATCAATTTTTAGTATTGACTTGTCAATAATGAAAACTTAATGGTAGTTCTCAATCTAGTAACCTCATAATAGCTATTGAGCCAAATGTTAAGTCTCGGTAAGAGTAGAATGTTCATAAACTATGTGCTCCTAGTTGGAAGGTTCTGGAATCATATAAGATGTCATCTTGCTATGATGGTAATAAAGACTAGTGTTTGAAATTGAAGTCAAAAGTGGATTTAATGCTTGGTGACCCTTTGAGAAAAGTGTGTTGATAGACAACTAAATAAACAATTACACATTTTTAAATTTCTAATGACGTCACCACATTTTAAACCATTGGTATCGATCGGACAGTTGAGATGTGCTCTTAAAGGTGTATGTCAGATGAGGAGACTTTTCACTCGAGTTATCTTCTCAGCCCTTAGATTTTGAATAAATGGTTACGATTATTGTTGTGTTGTACTAAATCGCAAGTGAATGCTAGCATAAACAAGTAATAAAGAGTGAGTAGAATATCGTTCCTACAAGAAATTGTTGTTATTGTTATGCTAAGTACCAAAATTGTGTCTTCTTACTTTTATTCAAATGATAGAAAATCAAAAGATAAGTAATCTAATATAAATAAATAGAAGTTAATCCCTCAAATGAATTGTTGATTAGATCCCTAATATCATCATAAGTCTCTGTCAATGATTGAGTGACTATATTGTACCTTAACAATTACTTATATATAAGTCTATGGTAATTATATGAGAATAAGATTCATTAAGAACTGATCTATTACTACTATATATGTCATATGGTATATGTCTATCCCATATGAAACTCATGACTATTATACTATGATCATATACTAAATTATTTAAGGCCAACACCTAAATTCTTTCGTTAAGTTCATTAGGGTTCTCATAACAATCTAATTAGTAATCAAGTAACTAAAAAGCATTAAACATAGAATAATTGAATAATTATATTATTGAGTTCATACAAATAAGAAAAAAAACTTGAATTCAATCACATATTAAGTTCAAAATTGTAACCCTAGATATAAAAATAAGCTCATGATAAAAACTAAAGTTTTAGAATATAAATTGATAAACATAATGAAGAAGAACAAAATATAAAGGTAAGAGAAGAAGAAATCACATATCAATGTCTAAATTCAGTTGATGTCTTCTTTTCTTTAACTTGCAGTTGATGTCTTCTTTAATCTTCAAATTATGATCTAAACTCCCTAAAACTTATTCCTTTCATGACCTCTCTTCTTGTCTCCTTTTTGGCTTCAAAAGTCCTTTATTTATAAGTTTTGTGGCTTCAAAGTAAGGTAACTTCGAGTTCAAGTTTGATTTAGATTTTCCTTTTATCACATGAGTGCCGCGACATTGACTTTTGGGTGTTGCAGTGCTAATTTTTTGGGCGCTCCAACACTGAGACTTGAGATCAAATGAGTCAAATTTCAAGCTTGAGCACTGTGACTAGCTGATTTTTTGGCACCCCCGGCTTTAAGAACACTGACTTGAGCACTGTAGCACTTGTACGACAACAAAATTACTATTTATAGTACTACCGCAAATTGTAGCAATGTACTGTTTATAGTTACTATAGCAACTTTGATATTTTTATCTTTTTTTTCTTGAATTTTCATCCCAATTAACTCTATTAATTTCAAACCTACAAAATTATAATAAAACACATAAAAAGCTTAATATTCACACTTAAAATAAATAAATACTAAGTCTACGCAAACCTAAATAATATATATATATATATATAATACGCCATCAATTACTCTGAGAACTTTGTATATATAGGCACAATGCCCTTATTTCTTCGTTTGCTTCTTTACTTAGCAATTTGAAGATAAAGAAGCTGTGGTGATTCGTTTGAGAGAGAAACTCTATGTTCATTACAGGTATTTGTCTTCATCTTTAATGATTCTTATACAAATTAATATTATTTACTGCCTTTTTTATTTTCACTGTCCTTTCTTTGTTGTTCAGAGTATTTTTCTACGTTTTATGTATTTTTAACACTTTGTTCTTCAAAGTTTGAGTACTCAATTTAAAGATGCTTGGGTGCTCATCTATTTATCTTTAATGGTCGAGATAGTAAAGTATTAATAGGTGGTCTACTTCATTTTTCTAATTGTTAGAATCATGTCTTCAACTAATGACTCTATGAATATATTTAATAGTGAGTTTGACAACTTTAGTGGTGACTCGACTACTGGGAGTAGCTCAGCCCCAAGAGTTGAAAATAGGAGTGCTCGAAAAGGTTGAGATCTCCAATTAACTATTAAAGGGCTTGTTCAAAGAGTGGACACTAAAAGATAATTACTTGATGGTTCTATTAATTCCGAGTGGACACCCAATGATGTAGAAGTACTGAACAATGCTTCTTGGGGGCGAGTGTTAGTCTCTAGTAAGCCAAGTAGGCCAAAGAAAAAGAAAGTATTCATCTATTTGTGTATGAGAAAGTTCTTTTTGAGTTCAACTGATTGCCCCACCATCCTTTAGGTGTGAGACAGAAGGATCTCAACCTGTTGAAGGAAAAATATATTATACTAATCATGGTACACTGAGACTACCTCGTGAGGATGAATATACTAATGCACTGCTAGTAGAAAAGTGGCTCTTAACATCGTTTATTTCAAATTGGGGTTAAGACTTCCACCTTACCCTATTTTGTACATATGTTCACCCATTTGACTTTAGTATTGTACTAGTTAAACCTAAACTGATGGATGATATTATTTGCTCTATATGATGTAGTTGAAGGTTAGCTATAATGAGCCTACCTTCTTTGAACTACAATAAATCTATCAAAGTAAGCCAAACTCTGATCAATAGAAAGGGTTTTATTATCTCTTTACTTATGATGTTGAGAAGAAGTATACCCTTATATAGGATCTGCCCTCAAGTAATCATAAGTGAAAGCAATCTTCACTAGTAGGAAATGAGGTCAAGTACATGTCATGTTGCTCTGGCACCTATCATGTCCTCTTATTTTTTTTCAAGATCAGGTTCATTTCTATTATTCTTTTATGTTTTATACTTGTAAAAAAAAATTGATGGTTTATTCTTTGTTCGTCTTTGTTATTTCAACAAAAAAAATTTCGGCCAAACCCGAGTAACTTGGAAGAAAGGATAAAGTCATTCAATCTCAAAATAAAGCAGGCTTTATCAAAGAGATTCTTATTCAGCAGAACTTAAAGAGTACAAATCTGGTCAACCATCTTAATAAATTGCCAAAGAATAGAAATGGAGAAAGAAAATGAGGTAACCAACGATTCTCTTTCTTAGTAATGTTTAGTCATCATATAAAATTGGTTTAACTTTTACTCTAATTCTCTTTTGGCCTTTCTTGTAGTAACAAAGCAAGGAGACGATAGAAGAAAGTGTCCTCATCTGTCTTTAACTTTTAGTATAAGGGGATCGAACAAGGATCTTTAGGGTGTACTCGCACTGCTCAGTCTTAGTAAAGAGGGTGTAAGCAAAGGTACTAGTTAGGGAGTTGACTGTGAGGGAATCTTAGTTGATAAGAGGAAGAGGTTGATCAAGGTTTTTGAGGCTCTAATTGATTCTATAAGTCTGTCGCCCCCTTTATAATATCCTAGTATAGAGAAGAGTTCAATAATGAGGATAATAATATCGAGCTTTTCGGTGACTCCCTTAAGTCAGACTACTCTTAGCCTAAGCAGGCCACAAATGCGACTGGGGCTTTCTTCCTTTAATTTTTCAGACTTTCTAACTAAAAACTAAGACCAGTATAGGCATATAATGCCTTTGATGAGGAAGGCTAAACTTCTAGTCAAGGTTGCTCATGCTAACACTAATTCTAAGTATAATGCCTCTAAGTCCTTCATGCATAACATGGGATGTGTGCTCGAGGTATTTTCCTTATGATGAGTTTTACATTTATTTAGTAGGTTATTTAGTCACTAACCACTCATCTGTTTATTCATAAGACCTTCATTCTAGATCTGCACCAAATGAAATCGATGGTGCTTTAAAGGATGGGTAGAAGTTGCAAGAGGCCGATATTGTTTAACTCAAATGGACCTTCTCAAAGGCCAATAATAAGATTAAAGAGGGGGGGCAAGAGGTCAAGATTTATATGACCAAGGTAATAGAGATTGAGGTTAAGGTAGCTACTGTAGAGAGTAAGGTTTCTACTCTTCAAATAAAGAACCATCAGCTTAATATGGTGGCTGGCGAATCTCAGACCTTGGTGAGGATTCTCTGTGAAGATAATGTAACACTTATAAAGAAGAACGAAGAGTTAGAAAAAGAACTAGATGCTGGTTGAGCTAATGCTGCAGGCAGCTTTGAAGACTGATTCGTGAAAGATGTCAATTTAGGTTTTGGGAAGTGTGTTGATATGTTTAAGGCATACTATCCCGACCTAGACCTCACTTGGTTAGAAGTGGCAATCACTAGTCAAACAACAACTAGAGAGAGGGAAATTTAGAACCCCCCGCAAATAGATGAAGTGGTTATTCCTCTATTAGAACAGAGCGCTCTTTATTTTTCTGTGGTTGATAAAAGTGTTAGAATTTGTACTTACGTGCCATCCCTTTTATGTAAAAATATTAATTTTATATTTATATAATTATTATTTTATTAAATCACTAATTATATTTAATATATGGTAAGATTTCTTATAATACTATAGATATTGTATGATTTGAAAGAATTCAGATTTGGTCTAAATGAGTTTAGATCAGTGTTAAGAGTTACCATTGCTATGAATTATAAATACTAAAGAGTTAATAGATTATAATAATCAACAAAATCTAAAGAGTTAGAACCTTAACTGAAATAGGACAATGACCTGAGAGTACACTAATGATGACATAGTTGTAATAGGTGTTAGAAAATGTCATTATACAAGTATATCTCAAACCTTAGTTCCTGATCTATTTCATCAATACGGGTCAATCGGTGAAACTAAGTTTTTATAGATCAGTATAAGCATATATCTGGATGGTCTAGATGATTGTTCTTAACTAACCATGAGTTTAAGTGAAGCTCATATAGGCATACGGGCATTTAGTGAGGACTGAATACTAAATAGACTTACGAGAATCCTAGTAGACATCCCATGAAGCCATCATTGGCAGGTCTTCTCGAGTTAAGTAATATTCGTAGTCCTTTGACTTGAGCGCTATGATAGGCTTGTGAGTGATCCACCATATTTTGATAGTATAGATATTAGAAACCTTTCATGGTCTGACCATTGCGTGTCACTTGATATGGTCCAATACTCATAGAGTCCGGTGTGCGTAGATATGGGATCCGTCAGCTCAAATGGGTGAAATATATATTCAGATCTTCGAAACTGTATCTCAGAAAGTCTTATGGCCATAGGCAATCAACTCGGAAAAACAATTTTCCGTAGGGTTAAACAATATCATAAAAGTGTTTGTGTATATTGTTTATCGAGATACGTGTATGTAGTTAAGTTCATGGATAAGCTTATGGGGATTTGATAGTGATGATCTATATCCCCGCTCTTTCAAGATATAATTGACATAATGATTATACACATGCGTTATAACCTCAACTTGTATGGTTTATCGTGCTGATTTGTAATATCCATGATATGTACGTGGGGCATCGATGACGGACTCATAAAAATGTTCTATTTGACAAATCGAACATAGACCTAGGAAGCCCCATAATGTGAAGTGTACTCGTTGTACATTGAAGCAACGTACCGGATTGAATAGTTCAATCCAGTAAATTTTAGCAGATCGAATATTTGCTTTAGTATCCCTCGTAGTGTGCATGTGTTAAGACTTAAGTGTTAAGTATATCAATTAGTTAACAATAATTGTTAACCAATAGAAAGATGACACATGATACATTGTGGATTATTATCGTTACACATTGTGGATTATTATTGTTATAATGATTTGCTTAAAATTATTATGAATAAAGAATATAATTGGAACATATCTTTATTTGTTAAATTTGATTTAATAAATATTAAAGAAATGATGCATGTGTTTGTTTGATTATAATAATAATAATGATTAAACAAACAAATATACGTGTGATGGGATGCCTTGGTAGGGGCCGAATATCAATTTACAAAATAAAAAAGGTATCTTCATTTGTTTTGATTCTCGGCCAAATGCATTCATCCAATTAAACATATGCCTTTTGTTATTTAATTGTTTATTGTAAATAACTGAAATGAAACAAAGGCAAATGTCATGCATGTGTAGCCATGCATTGTGGGTCGACATTGTCTTTCATGATTGAGAGGAAATTGTAGTAAATTGAGGTTGATGAATAGGATTCATTTTGAAGGTTAGGGGTTCCGCAAAGAGATAAATAGAAGTCTTATTCCCAAGTGTTTAAAAAAATCAAGTGTTAAGAGCATTTTACCTTTTTCTATTTCTTCTTATTGGCCAGTCACACTACAAGTAACAATAAAATAAACTTTGTTATTTAAGTGTTAAACTAGAACCAATATCATTCATTGCATTGTAGTAATCTATAGCTTAAGAGTTAAGCATAGAGATTAAGTGTTAATTTCATTGTTTAAAGTGTTAAACCTTGCTAAAATTGAGCTGCTATTCTAGCCTACTCAAACCCACCAAGTTGAGTGCTAGAATTAATGACAAGTGTACTTCAAGTGAGAACTCCAACATATACTTGTTCAAAGGATTACTAAGGTGATTACTCTATCATTTATCTTTCATTAATGTAATGATATAAAATTTACGTGTATATGTTGATTATATGCTTAATTTCGCTGATAAACCTGTATGTGATACATATATTTAGTTTGTTTAACATGTACACAATCACATGTATACACCGTAAAATACGTTAACAGAAAGCTCTCCAGCTAATGACCTCCTTACCCCTACTATTGGAGAACAACTTCCTATTCCTCGTGCTTAGAATAATTCTTTTTCTTTTTAGTATTTTTGTAACCTGAGTTTAGCTCCTCCACTTGTAAAAAAATTGTCATTATAAATGAAACTTATTCTTTTTCATACTTAGCATATTTGATGATGTGAATGATATCTTCTCTATTGATCATACTTAGTTTTTGTGATCATAAGTAATCATTAGGATTTTCAGTAAAATTCTCATAGCTCAATTTTGAACTATTCAATATTTTTTATATGCTTCAATGGGAATCAATATGTATGATTACTTAAAGGTCAAGCAGAATTTGTTAATAAGATTGTTGTAACAAGTCTTTGATTTTTGTCTGCTCAATTCTGATTCACTTTATTTCTTCATCCTTTTTAGGCATTCTTGGGTAATATCTAAAGTTTTGAAGTTATCATTTCTCTTTTAAGAACTACTCTGGAATTTTAGTTATGAGGGTCACTAAGTGATTATCGCCTCTACCCTTTTATCTTCAATGTTCTTTCAAGGCTTAGCTCAAGAACTTGGTCGAGAGGGTCACATTATAGCTACCACCTCTATTCTCTCAGTCTCTTGACATTCTTTTAAAGCTTACTCAGGAACTTAGTTGAGAGAGTCAGTTAGAGGCTATTGCCTCTACCTTTCTATCTTTAGTATCTTTCTGATGCTTGGCTTGGGAACTTAACTGAAATGATCATTTGGTGGCTATCACCTTTACCCTTCCAGTTGTTAAACCTCAAGCTAACCTCGTAGGATCTCGAACCATCTTGGAGTTTCTCAATCCTCAAATGTCCTTGTGGATATCTTGGATCATCTTGGAGTTTCTTGATTCTTGAATGATCCTTATAGGGATCTTAGATCATCTTAGAATTTATCGATCCTTAAATGATCCTCGTTGAGATCTTAGATCATGTTGGAGTTTATCAATCCTTGAAAGTCCTTGTATAGATCTCAAATCATCTTGAAGTTCTTGATCCTCGAACAATTCTCGTGGGAATCTCAGATCATCTTGAAGTTTCTCAATCCTCAAATGATCTTCATGGGGATCTCGGATCATCTTAAAGTTTCTCGATCTTTGAACGATCCTTGTTGAGATCTTGGATCATCTTGGCAAGCACTGGCTTCAAGATCATCGAGAAATTCTTATTGGGATCCGAGATAATTAAGGCAGGTCCCGATTGGCCATCTCATAGACTCGCTTGTCTTTGGTATTCTTTCAATACCTACTTAAGGGTTTAGCCGAGAGGGTCATTTGAGAAGCTAATATCTTTACCCTCTCAATTCTCTAATATTCTTTCGAGACTTACTCGGGTACTTAACTGAGAAAGTCACATGGTGCCTATCGCCTCTAGCCTCTAAGTTCTTCCATTGGCCTTTTTCAATAAACATCGAGCCTTTTGTGTAAAAGATTCTAAAAGAGAATAATAATCTTTAGGTGCATTAAATAAGAAAGCACGAGCAACATAATTGCTTTTTATAGCAATAGATGTAAATAAACGAGATTGAAAGAAGAGAAGTAATAAATTATAAATCTAGGGATAGTGTTTTTAATGAGCTAATCATCTTATGATTCTTTAATTATTCCTTTCTGCATGCTTGGGCTTATATGTATATGGTATGACTCTCCCGAACACCTTGTAATGGTTTTCTTAATTAAAACCGAGGACTTCTTTGAGCATACCTTGCCTTAATCCTTCTTGGTTCTTCTTCCTCGATTTTTATGTATTTGAGTGCATAGTCCTAAGCAATCATATAGGTTGTGATCGAATTTTTAGTTAAGTAGTACCAGAATCGATTCAGTCTTAGTCCTGCTCTTAGTGCCCCTAAAAAGATTACGAGCTCGAATGCCTTAAGCTGGAATAATTCTTAGTAGAATCTATCTATGAAGTTTCTCAAACCCTTTGTTTAGCCTTACCTGAGCTTTCTCAACTATTGGGGGTCTTTGGATGGCTCACAAACTCCGTGGAAATGTTGGACGAACTTGTCAATCAACTCCTTATAAAAGGATATGCTCATTTGCTTTAGGCTTTGGTACTAAGTAAAGGCTTGTAATTCCAAATTCATGTAAAATAATTGGCACATTTAATTTTAACTTAATCCTACAATGGAAAATATGAGGTCACTTAGTCCACATAATGATTTGAGCCTATTGTGCCTTTATAGGCTATGAGGTTTAAGCAATCTAAAAGTCATGGGCCGTCATATCCTTTAGCTCGTCAATAAATGAAGATTCTCCCTCTCAATACTTTTCTGGGGTAAGTCTTCGCTTCTCTTCCATTAGCTCGTGTAACCACTATTCTAGTCCTCAGACTTTTTTCCCCATTAGTACTAAATCATTGTGTTTTTAGTGTAACCTCTTATTCTAAAGTCAGCTTTCTTCCTCAAACAAGTCTTGTCTTTCCTTGCTTTTTTGTTCTTAAGTATTTTGAATAGGAAACTTATTATTCCCTATCAGTTATAAAGGCTCCCTCAGATTGGTCAGGCTGACTCATCGATCAACGCCTTCTCGAGGCTCATATTGCTTCATAACCTTTCATGCTTTTCTAATATTTTTTTTAATAACTCTCTCAACTCCTTGCTCCATTGCCTTGATTCTCCTTAGTTCTTCTAATTTAGTTCGCCAAGTGGATGTGATCTCGGCTTAATATGTTCATCCTATTGTTCTAAGGACCCTATTAGTTTAGCTGGTCGGGATTTTCTAATAATTATTAGTTTTGCTTATTATCTTAAGTAGTTATAGATTGAATGATTGTCTTTTTTACCTTGGATCAGTTCATTTATTTTTTATTTTCTGTTTTGTTCTCACAAATGGTGCTAAACTGTTTTCCTTGAATTTTAGCTATAAGTTGAATTTGTTTATTCTTGAGAAAAAGGATTAGATATCTTGAAGGATTAGGCTAAGATGATCACTTTTTGATATTTGTTGGGATTTTAATCAAGAGCAAGTATTAAAGCAATCAATCATAAAAAAAGCAAAATTTTACAAGTTCAGTTCAATATGAACCTATATCCACTCCACCGAGTGTAATCAACTCACTCAAATACACTATTATAGAATAGTTTTATAACAAGAGCATAAGAAATGGTAGTTATTATAGAATCAAAGGAGATTTAGTATTTTTCTCCTTCTTTGTGCATAAATGCAGCTTTTAGAGTTGTAATTTGCATAGAGAGTTGATCCGAGAGCAACCCTTTGCTTCATTGTTTAGCCTTTTTTTTTATAGGTTTGGATCGTAGAGTTCTATTAGATCTGGGTCACAAAGAGATCCTTTTAGAAGTGTGTCTTGTAGAGTCCTTTTAGAATTGGGACATCTTTGACTCTGAGGTCTTCAATAATAAAGGCAATGTGATTTCTCGATAAATGGTGGATGGGTAACTTCTTATCTGTCTCTTAGGCTTTAGTAGTTAAACTTTTAGAAGATTTACGCAGTCGGCCTCTTGGAGGGCTTATGTGATCGGCCTTTTAGAGGCTAACGTGGTTAGTCTCTTTGAGGATTTCTAGAACTTAGGATTTTTGATTGAGGACATTTTTTTGTCGGCAAAGATCTTCGGGTGCTTATACAATAGGTTGTAGGCCACATCAAGCCTTCTAAAAATTGGGCTTAGGTTGAAATCTCAAGGGGCACACTTATAAAAAATTTGCTTGGGAAAACACTTTGTGATCATATATACCTCAACGAAGTAGTCATGGAAAAATAGACGTAGTGTGGCTGGGAAGATAGTGAAATTGGTCTCGCGGTACTTTGTTAACACTGCCTGCTATACCATGGCTTCAAAATTTGAGCAAGCGGAGCTGTAGAAAGTTTTTACTGTTGCCCTTCTCCCCTGCCAACAATCAGTATAACCCTCAAGAATAACAACCCTCTAAAGACCTCCAATTGTTTCTCAAATTTTCTATTATTTGTGTATAAACTATAGAACTCCATGATGAATTATATAGATAGGGAAGAGCGGTGTTATTAGTTATGGCATCAAGTTAAGCATTAACATTCCACAATGTGAATTGTATCTTTGCTGATAACAAAATTGAATCTTCTCATTATCGATTTGATAGTATGCCAGCGAAATTTCCCGTTGTGTCACAACGTTTCCCACAGGAAGAAATAATCTTGGGTACAAAATGGATCGTATCAATCCTCATTTGGTTTTGGGTCGTCTCTATATTTGGTTTAACATGTAAACAATTAATTCTGGATGGGAACGCGTTTTGCCATTGGCAAGATACGCTGCATATTACAAGGATGATTGAGGCTTAAAATTCCAGTTACTGGCTATTCTTGTAAACAGTTCTAGTCTACTTAGGGTTGTATATAGCTGTATCATCTCAATCATCTTACTTATTAGTGTTTATCTTCCTCTCTTTCGATTAAATCAGAAGTCTAAAGGGCTCACTTTTAACGTACAAATGCCATTCAGTAAGTTGTTTGATGTATAAATTGAACAGAAAATAATATTGCGATCATGAAACTGTTATAATATATTTTGCAAACTTTTGAGTTAGCCCAATATGTTGAAATTTGAAGACCATTTAATATGGTCCTGATAAATTCTTCTTGTTTGTTCTGCAGCAAAAGAGACTTCCAAATAAGAATAAAAATATTGATGTCACATTATTTAATTTTATGTTAATTGACAAAGAGAAAAATAAAAAGGGCACTTGTAAGACATGGAAGCCATCACATTTTCACACCTGATAAGTAGTAGCAAATTCATCAAATGACCAAGATTTCAACGATAATAGGAATGACTAATGACAAAATTTTCAAAACCATGAAATTGTAGTAAATCTGTCCATTCAAGTTATCTTTCCTTTTTTATTTATACGGATCAAAACATGTACAACTGAAGTTCATTATTCAAAACGTTGCATACAAACTTGTATACCAATTAAAAGGAAGATTGGAATATTATTGCACCAATTCCTCCTTCCAACTATACATATTCCCAAAACAAACTATGAGCTTTTTGAATGTTTTGACAGCCACAACATTACAAAACCTTGAATGAGTGGAACACATCAATCCTCCTTTCGAAGAAAAGTTATTTGATATTCGAATGCTTCTTATTCATACACTTAAATTTGTGCTAATTAATTAATTAAGATATTGCTTTCATGAATTAAATGCTGTGCAGTCCCTCCTTATTTCTCCTTGGTTACCAGTCTTAACCCCAACTCTCCCAAGCTTTATCATTGCTGTGATAAAAGCTCCATTAAAGTCACCGGGGTTTTTGGCAAAGTCATTTATAGTAGGCTGAGAATCTGAGTCAGTGAACAGCACTTGATCTGAAGTAAACAAACCCTTCCCCGCCACCAGATTCTGGAAATACACATTGTCAAATGTTTGTGGGGTCACTGGATCAATGTTAATGGCAATGCTGGGGTCGACATTTCGGGGACAGGCTTTCATCAACTCCTTGGCATAATCTGGATCCAGAGTAGGATCAACTGGATTTGAGGGAGAGAATGAGTAGAGGCGCTCAGCGAAGCGGTCGCAATGAGAAAAGCCCAGTGTATGAGCCCCTGAGAGTGCAATCATATCAATTTGGCTGAGGTTGTGTTGGGCAAATATGGTGTTAAGTTGGACAAGATCAAATGTAGGCTCTGGCAAATTTCCTGCCACCCTTGATGCTCGAGAAATAAGGCCATCTCGCCGTCCCAATTCAACATTGAATGCAGGACCTCCAGCCTGAAATTTCAATTCATCAAACACAAAGGACCATACTATTAATTATATGCTTTCAAGTGGAAACATTTTGATAAAATATGGTTATTGCTGTCCTTACCAGGACTACAACATCTCTTGCAGCAATAGTTAAAATGTCAGCACAAGAGACTATGCCAGGGCAAACTGCTTCTACTGCTTGCTTTGCCTTGATTACAGTATCAAACCCATCTCCTGCAAGCGAAAGATTGTCTTGAGCATCTTTCTCGGCGTCCCCGTTTGGCGATGTAATTAAGACTGACGCATCACACCCCTAACAAAGAAAATAGACAATGCGATAATCACAAAACTATACAAATTCAATGGAACGAAGAACAGAATTGTACATGAAGCCAATTCCAGCATCGGTAAAATTGACCAGGTTATAAATTGTATCAGGTCAAATTTCTACTACTACCTATCATCTTGCTGATTTTTTATTTCTTTAGTGAGATCATAAAATAAAAGCACATTAACAAAAGCTTTCCCACTTTCATCAAAGCGTATATGAATCAAATTCTTTTGCTTCATCCGTAAGGCGTTGAGACATTCCACCTGGTCCATTCAGTGTATTATGTTTCAGTTAGTATATCAAACGTAGAGTTGATTTGGTAAGCGAACAAGGAGATGTCGCATTAGAGTCAAACATTTGGAAATGCATTACATAAATCGGACCTCAAACTGAAACCTCATGTGTTGAGTTGCAAAATGTGTTACGCTTCTTTATTCCATCCCTCATACTTTTACTTTTTAAAAAACAATTATGATAATATATACAGATCAATCTAGTTGTGGTTGAGAAATTGTATCAAGAATTGCTGCTATCTGGTAACGGTATGTGTCGTTTCCTATTGTATTCCTAGTCAACGATTTGGTAACGATGCCTGTCTCAGCTATAGCGTGTGATAGCCTCCAATGATGACCATACATATCTAATAAAAATTGATTGATCATAAACAATAACATTGCCTCCGTTCTTAGAACAGGAACTTTCTCATTTCCCAACTTAATTAAGGCCATTGGAGAACTATAACTTGATCAAGTTTTAAGAAGAATAATATGTATCAAAACTCTTTTTTTTTAATTACAGTTGCACGTTCTTCTACTGCATGAAAAAATTTGAACACCGTTTAGAATTATTATATCAGCTTGAGGATGATGATACAAATGGATACTCATATTAATTTGATCAATTAATACGCAAGCCAATCAACAAAACTTCATTGACATATATAGAAGATGAGCAATTAAATAATGAGTTACTGACCTCAACGAAGCAATCGTGAAAAAAGAGACGCAGAGTTGCTGGAATGGTGACAAACGTCTGGCTAAACTTGGTTGACACCGCCTGCTGAACTATTGATTCCACGTTCGGGCAAGTTGAGCTGTAGAAATTTTCTACTAATTGCGCCTCTGATCCTCTCTGCGTAATCACAAGAATCGTAAATAATAACAGCAGCGCTTTTCTTACCTCCATTTCCTTCTCTAGCTATCTATATATGTAACTTCGTTTCTTGCTCTCTCTTTTTGTTTCTTTTGTTAGTCCATTGACAACTCTTATATAGACAACACATAAATAATAGAAAAATAGAAAACGTGAGTAGTTTAATAAACATTATGTATGAATCCTACACAAAGTCCTTTCTTTACTTGGTCTAAGTGAATACCAACTCAATATTATCATTCTGATACTAATAATAATAATAATCAATATGTTTTAGCTTGTTCTTGGGTATTAGCTAGTCTGAATTTGTCTTCCAGAACCGACTATCCAATAAGATATTGCCACGTCTGCTTAATCTTCTCAGTTTATGACCTCTACTAAAGTTGGGGGTCAATTATTCTCTGTGGCAAGTAGTATTCATCGATCAAGTTTCATTGAATCCTCTGATAGTCAAAATCAAAGACAACTGCCCATTTATCAAGTCCTGGAACAAGCCATTCTCGTATGTTGAAATGGTTGGTTCTTTAAGGGCATTTTTCTAGATTGATTAGGCATCGAAATTTCACCTGATTGCTTGCAAGTTATTGATGAAAATGACACATTAACAAATCTAATTTCAGTGTTGAACAATTCACATGAGAAAATGCTTGGTATCTACCCATATGGTTTATTGTTGTTTCAACACTCTCAAGGCCGAAGATGAAAATATTTTCTATACCCCAATTGCAATTATGAGAAATAAGCAAAAGCCCACTTGAGTACTGAGAGACCAAGCCAGGTCTTCTCTTTTAATTTTGGCAAACAAATGTTTAATTACCAAGTCTTGGAGACATTTAGTTATACATTTCTCACATTGGACTTTGTTAATCTTGATTAGTATAATTATGTACTTAGCAGTCAGATGAAGCTTTCTTCTCCACTGCACGCATGATTCATGAAAGGTGATGCCAATTCATTTTCTTATTCACTTAAAACCAGTCAGCTTGGCCAACAACTCTTCGTCAATCGTATTTAATTGACGTTGCAAATCCATCTGACTTTATGCTTTTAATTTATGATGATTAGTTAAAAGAGCGAAGTAAGGTCACCATTGCGTGGCTAAATGAATTTGCTTATCGGATATCTATAACAGTAGTAATAATCTTTTCCAGGTAAGCTTGCCTATTGCTTTTGTTTTCTGCTTTTTCATTTTCAATGACGATCACAATTTAATATGAAATTGAGGATTTCCATACTGGTTTGTAGAAGAATCCAAGACGTACATTGACCTAGCCTTGCCAACTTGCAAATTTATTACATCGTTAAGTAGGTGGCTTTTGGGGCTAAGAGCCAATGTGATTAAAATTAAAATAAAAAGAGGGATTTAATTGGATCAGTAAATTGGTTATTATCGTATTATTTGATTTGATCAACTCTCTTATTTCATTATAATTGTAAGTTTATAATATAAGGTCTATCTCAACAAATCGATATAGATTTGATATATAAATTGAGACTATGAGTGAAGTTGCTGAAAATTCAAACTTATAAAAATTACTTCAATGCTTTCAATAACTTTTTAAATTTGTGGAAAAGTACTGTCTTTTAACAAAGAAAAATATTCTCATACTTAAGTTAATATTTAATTAAAAAAGAAAATATTATATGTGTAAAGAGTGTCTTTAAGAAAATAGGAGAATGATGTATGCTTTTAAATGCAATTGAGTGAGATTGAAGAGATTTGATGAACCACAAACCAAAAATACAGTATGTATTTATAGTGGTGGAATCAAATTCAAATTAGGATATGCATGCCCTATTTGTTACATTAGTTATATTTTTATCATATATGAAAGTAAAGTAGGATTAATATTCATAATTCCACTAAAGTTCATAAATCATAATCATAAAAGAATTAAAAATCATAATTTAAACCATCTTTTTTGTTCTCACATATTTCTTAACCTATTTGGAATATACATGCAAGTTATCAAGTCAATTTTACTTGTTAATGGGTCAAATATCTTGAATCTTGGATATTCTAATGCTATTGGGCCATTACAGTGGATATGTTAGATTCGACTTATTATTATCGGGCATGTTTCCTTCAAACAGTCCAATATCACATATAAGTGATGTGGGTTGAGTCATATTAATAATAAGCCTAACAAATATTTTCCTCACCCACCCCCCTTTAAGTGGGGGAGTGTGTCTCTTATATTGGAACCTTTAAAATACACTTCTTCATCAACCAACCAATGAGCGCCACTTGTCACTTATTTAAAAATTCTCACTTCTTTTAAATGACTATTGCTCCATATCAAGAAACGTCTAATCATGGTGACTTTTTCACTCTTTCAAGCAAATGTGTAGGTATGAACAAGAGAGGGTTAAAATTTTTTCAAAAATAAAAACCTAAGATACTCTATTTTTCCCTCTCACATTGAATTTTGAGAGAGTACCTCTCTAATCTTCTTTTATACATTTATCTTTGTCTTTCTTCGAAACTTTCAATTTTTGATAAAGCCTTTACTCAAACAATCTGAAAAAATGGTCAAAAGTATAAGTTCCTTCCCTGTAGATGAACTAAAAACCATGTACCAAATGCTAAAGTGGATAAAAATCATGTTGTTTCTCCATATAATCATCACAATGAGCCTTAAACTTTCCCTTGCTCAGGGAGCATCTCAAATGCTTTCTATTCCTAATTCCCCGTTATTATTTTAGAAAATCTCCATGTTATGAGTTTATCCCCATTATAAGTTACCTAAGCATTTTTTACTTACTTCAGGATGCTGCAATGCTAAACTATATGATAAACCCATTATATTGTCTTACCCTTTACAACGTATTCCTCACATATAACTTAATATGCCCTAAAGTAAATTACTTTTAACTTTCCATAGGAGAAAGAAGATTTTTGAAGATTTTAAAGGAAAAACGGTCAATTTTAAAGAAAACATAGTAGTAATTAATAGAGATTTGAAGCAACCAAACCTTCCTTATAAAGTGAATACCTCTTTTGAGTCTCTAACTAGAAGACTAGTATCACTTTTCCTTCCATACATGGAAGGGAAAAGTTCATGCAAAAGTTTTCCTAAAAGAAACTAATTAATCACAATCATATCCATGCCCCCAAGATACTGCAAAAATATACAAGGCTCTAGAGGGTACATCATTTTTCCTATACTCTTACGATAGAATAGAGAGTATAAATCTTAATCTCTCTTGATTTAAGCATCAAGGTAGGAACTCCTCCCTTGATTCAATCAGCTTCTACCACCAAGTCTTATATTAGGAATTTCTCCTAATGAACGAGTTGTATCCTAAAGGAGAACCTCAAGATGGTGATGACATATTTGCTCTATTTTCTTACAAAGTTTTTCTCAAACATTAGTAAGTTCGAAGAAACTTGATCTATGTGTTACTTTGACTTTTTTAATATTCTAACTTTACATCTTTTAACTTAAGTAGCCACACTTGTGGAAGTAGTTTAGGTCTCCCCAAAAATAGAGATCCTAGATTTTAGTTTAGCCAGTTCTTTCTGGAGAATTGATAATGCTTCTGATGCTAGGAAGGAAGTTGGGGAAGGACTCAATGACGTTCACAACTAGTTCTTACTATTTTCTAAATACTAGAGAATGGTGCTTTAATAGCTACTTTTGAAGTCATAACGGTGGATCCTGTTTGATTCATAGATCCCTTATCTTAGACGCTTCCTTTTGGGTTAAGAGTGTCTACTTCGGTTCTAATAAGTGTTGTTATTTCTTTGCCCATTAAGAGGAAGGTGAGATGTTTTTGTGTTTTATTTTTAGAAGTTCTTGCTTCTTTTTGTTTCTTATCATTGTTCTTTTGTAACCCTTCAATTGTTTATAAAAGAGTGTACTTCAGAGCTCGTAGCTAATGCTCCTCGTAATGTACGAGAATACTATAATAAGTGGAGTTAGGCCAATAATAAAGCATGCTACTACATGCTTGCCAGCATTTGTGATATGCTTAAGTTAAAGCATGAGCCCTTGGAGACTACATATAAGATTTGAGAGTCTCTTTAAGTGACTTTTGGCCAACAATTAGAACAATGCCTTCATAAAGCTACTTGTAGCTATATGAACGCCAAGATGAAGAAAAGAGTTACAATATGTGAGAATGTTTTGAACATGATCAATACCATGCATAAGATAGAGATCCATGAAGCCACCATAGATGAAAAGACTCAAGTTAACATCATTCTAGAGTCACTTACCTTAACATTTTCATAGTTCAAGACGACCTAGGTTATGAACAAACTCTCAAATTGTATAACTCGACTATTTAAGGAACTGTAGACCTACAATGCTATATTGAAAGATAAATCCAAAGAGCCTGAGGCAAATATTGTTTGTAGAAGAATTTAATATGAAATTAAAGATTTCCATACTGGTTTGTAGAAGAATCCAAGATGTACATTAACCTAGCCTTGTCCACTTGCAAATTTATTACATCGTTGGGTAGGTGGCTTTTGAGGCTAAAAATGATTAAAATAAAAATAAAAAGTGGGATCTAATTGGATCAGTAAATTGGTTAATTGGTTATCCATCGTATGATTTGATTTGATCAACTCTCTTATCTCATTATAATTGTAAGTTTATAATATAAGGTCTATATCAACAAATCAATATAGATTTGATATATAAATTGAGACTATGAGTAAAGTTGCTGAAAATCCTAACTTTGTAAAAATTACTTCATTGCTCTTAATAACTCTTTAAATTTATGGGAAAGTACTATCCTTTAACAAAAAAAAATACTCTGATACTTAAGTTAGTATTTAATTAAAAGAGATAATATTATATGTGTAAAGAGTGTCTCTAAGAAAAACAAAAGAATGATGTATGCTCTTAAATGCAATTGAGTGAGATTGAATAAATTTTAATGAACCACAAACCAAAAATACAGTATGTATTTATAGTGGTGGAACCAAATTCAAATTAGAATATGCATGCCCTATTTGTTACACTAGTTATATTTTTACCATATATAGAAGTAAAGTAGTATTAATATTCATAATTCCACTAGAGTTCAGAAATCATAATCATAAAAGAATTAAAAATCATAATTTAAACCATCTTTTTTGTTCTCACATATTTCTTAACTTGTTTGGAATATACATGCAAGTTATCAAGTCAAAATTTACTTGTTAATCGGTCAAATATCTTGAATCTTGGATATTCTAATGCTATTGGGCCATTACAGTGGATATGTTAGTTTCAGCTTATTATTACCAGGCATGTTTCCTTTAAATGGTCCAATATCATGTATAAGTAACGTGGGTTGGTTGGGTCGTATTAATAATAAGCTTAACAAATTTCCTCCTCACCCGCCCCCCTTTAAGTAGGGGAGTATGTCCCTTATATTGGAACCGTTAAAATACACTTCTTTATCAACCAACTAATAAGCGTCACTTTTCACTTATTTAAAAATTCTCACTTCTTTTAAATGACTACTGCTCCATATCAAGAAACGTCCAATTTTGTGACTTTTTCACTCTTTCAAGTAGATGTGTAGGTATGAACAAGAGGCGGTTAAAATTTTATCAAAAATAAAAATCTAAGATACTCAATTTTTCCTTTTCACATTAAATTTTGAAAGAGCACCTCTCTAATCTTCTTATTTATATTTACCCTTGTCTTTTTTAGAAACTTTCAATTTTTGATAAAAGACTTTACCCAAACAATCTGAAAAAATGGTCAAAAGTATAAGTTCCTTCCCTGTAGATGAACTAAAAGCCACGTACCAAATGCCAGAGTGGATAAAAGTCATGATGCTTCTCCATAATAATCATCACAAGGAGTCTCGAACCGTTAAACTATGGGAACTTCCCTTGCTCAGAGAGCATCTCAAATGCTTTCTATTCCCAATTCCCTCTATTATTTTAGAAAATCTCCATGTTACGAGTCTATCCCCATTACAAGTTACCTAAACATTTTTTAGTTACTTTAGGATGTTGCAATCCTAAACAATGTGATAAACCCATCATAATTTAATATGAAATTGAGGATCCTCAATTTAATGATTCATAGATCCCTTATCTTAGACGCTTCCTTCTGGGTTAAGAGCGTCTACTTTAGTTCCAATAAGTGTTGTCATTTCTCAAGGTGTGCCTGACCAGGAAGAGGAATGTAAGATGTTTTTGTGTTTCATTTTTAGAAGTTCTTGCTTCCTTTTTTTTCCCATCATTATTCTTTTGTAACCCTTCAATTATTTATAGAAGATTGTCTTTTATAGCTTGTAGCTAATGCTCCTCGTAATGTACGAGAATAGTATAATAAGTGAAATTAGGCCAATAATAAAGCATGCTACTACATGTTTTCCAGCATTTGCAATGTACTTAGGTTGAAGCATGAGCCCTCGGAGACAGCATATGAGATCTGGGAGTCTATTTAAGTGATTTTCAGCCATCAATTAGAACAATGCCAGCATGAACCTATTTGTAGCTACATGAACACCAAGATGAAGAAAGGAGTTACAATATGTGAGAATGTTTTGAACATGATCAACACCATGCATAAGACAGAGATCTATGAAGCCACCATAGATGAAAAGACCCAAGTTAACATCATTCTAGAGTCACTTACCTTGACATTTTTGCAGTTCAAGACGACTTATGTTATGAACAAACTCTCAAATTGTATGACTCGACTACTTAAGGAACTGTAGACCTACAAGGTTATATTGAAAGATAAGTCCAAAGAGGCTGAGGCAAATATTTTTGAAGCTAAGCTATCATCCTCTAAAAGCCAAAAACAAAAGGAAGAACAATGGTGGAAGTTCGGGTTTTGGAGGGCAACTCAAGAAAGCCTATAACAACTGCAAGAGCAAAAAGAAAGACTTCAAGGCAAAAAAAAAAGGGAAAAATGTTTCCATCGCAGAGTCGAAGGGCATCGAAAAGGAACTGTAAAATAACCTCTCCGAGCTGAAGATAAAAAATAATACAGGTAAATATGATTTACTAGTATTAAAATCTTATTTAGTGGACGATGAATTAACTTCTTGGATACTTGATTCAAGAGCCATTATCCATATTTTTTCTTCTTTGTAGATGGTTAATTCTCTTAAAGAGCTCACAGATGGGGACTTTACCATGCAGGTTAGCAATGATGAGGTGTTTCGACTTTGGCAGAAGGAGAGGCTCAATTGAATTTTGGAATTAATTTTTTAATTTTGAAAATTCTTTATTTCATTCTTAGATTTAGAGGAATTTTGATTTTTGTTTCGAGGTTGCATGAATAATTATTTAGTATTTCTTTTTATAATAATGATATTATTGTTGATATAAATGGTTTAGATATTTTTCATGCAAAATAAGAAAATGGTTTAGATATTTTTCATGCAAAATAAGAAAATGGTTTTACTTTTTTAAGCTTAATGAGCTCACTGCTTAATTTTGAATTCTTTAGAGTAGAACATCCTAAATTTAATAATAAAAGGCAAAAAGTTTCCCTAAATAATGACACATATCTTTCACATCTTATATGAGGTCATATTAATCTGGATATGATAAATATGTTAGTAAAAAAATGGTCCTTTAATAACACTAAACATTGGCACTCTTCTTGTATGTGAGTCCTACTTAAAGGGTAAAATGACTAAAAGATCCTTCTCAACTAAAGGTGAAAAAACTAAAGAACCACTTCAGCTTAGAGTCCATTAATGGTACAAGCAAGAGGTGGTTACAAATATTGTGCCATACTTATTGATAACTATTCGAGATACAATTATGTTTACCTAATGCAAATAAAATTTGAGACTTTTAAAAAGTTCAAGGAATTCTTGGCAGAGTTCAAGGACCACTTGTCGAAGCATGATATTCTATCCTAACTCATAACATTGGAAACACCATAGTAGAATGGTGTTGCAGAAAGGAGAAACAAAACCTTACTGGATATAGTTAAGTCTATGATAAGCTACTCTCCAATGCCACTCTTATTTTGGGGATATACACTATAAACTGCAATCTCCATTTTGAATGTAGTACAATCCAAGTTTATCCAAAGTACACTCTTAGAGATGTGGAATGGTAATCAACCTAGTTTATGCCATTTTTGCATATGGGTTATCCAACACATATATTAAAGGAAAATAATAGAAAGAGAACCATAAACAAAAGTATGTATATTTGTAGGGTACCCTAAGGGCACAAAAATAGGTTGTTTTATATTCCTTAAGAAAAGAATGTGATTGTATTGACAAATGCCAATTTTCTTGAGAATAACTATATAACAAACTTCAAACCTCACAATCAAGTTGTACCGAAAAAAATACTTTTTGATTAAATTAGATCTTAATCATTGATAGTTAGTGAATGACAAGTTTAGAAAACTATTAGTCTTGATCAAAATATATTAACACCTCAACATAATAGGAAAGTAGTAAGATTACCTTTTCGTTATGCAGAAGATGGAGAGGCATAAGACAAGTAGTTGTATTTGACATAAGCCAAAATAATTCATTAATGTACAGATATATAATGAAGGATTTTGATAAGGAGAAATGGTAAGAAGCCATGTACTCCAATTCAATATAGGAACTTGTAAATCCACATGTAGATGTTAAGCGTATTGGATGCAAATAGATCTTCAATAAGAAAGAGGCGCAGATGAGAAAGTAGAGACTTTTAAAACAATACTTGTAGTAAAGAGTCATACCTAGAAAGAGGGAGTCGACTATGAAAAGACTTTCTTACCAGTAGCCATGCTCAAATTCATTCACATCCTCTTATCCATTGTAGTATGTCTCAATTATAAAATATGGCAAATAGATGTCAAAACAGTATTTCTGAATGGCTCTCTTGAAGAAAGCATCTACATAATGCAACCAAAAGGGTTCGTAGCGGAAGGCTAAAAGCAAAAAGTCTGCTAGTTGCTTAAGTCCATTAATGAACTTAAGCAAGCATCAAGGTCTTAGAACTTACAATTTGATGAGTCGATAAAATCTTATAGTTTTAAGCAGAATATTGATGAACCTTGTATATACAAATGCATCAAGGACAAAAAGGTTATTTTTCTAATGTTTTATATAGATGACATTCTACTCATTGGGATTAATGTTAAAACACTATCCAACATAAAGAAATGGCTAGCCAAAAATTTCAAATGAAAGATTTAAGAGAGGTGAGATATGTCATTAGGATCCAAATTATTTGGGATTGCAAGAATAAACTCTTGGCACTATCTCAAGTATCATATATCGATAAGGTGCTTATGTAATTTTTGATACAAAATTTCAAGAATGGTAATTACCGAATCGACATAAAATTGTTCTTTCTAAGGAGCAGTGTCCTAAGACACCTTAGGAGGAAGAAGATATGAAACAAGATCCCTACACCTCAGCAGTTGGCAACCTCATATATGTTATATTGCACAAGGGCTGGTATTTAGTACATAGTAAGAATTGTCAGTCTCAATCTAACCTTGGATTGACTCACCGGATTATAGTGAAGCGTATTCTCAAGTATCTACGGAGAATAAGAAATATATGATGTGTATTCAGATGGAGATATAAACCCTACTAGTTACACTGATTTTGATTTTCAATCAGATAAAGATAATCGAAAGTCAATATTTGGGTCAAGTATTACTAGTTCAACTATAGAGGCTGAATATATAGCAACTTATGAAGCAGCTATAGAAGCAATGTGGCTTAGGAAGTTCTTCATTGATCTGGAAGTAGTTACAAAAATGGATATATCATTAGCTCTTTACTGCTACAATGATAAGGCAGTGGTGAATTTGAAGAATCAATGAGCCAGAAGATAGTGAAACATATAAAGATAATGTATCACCTGATCAGGAAAATCATACATAAAGGTGACATAACAGTTATGAAGATAGCATTTGAGAACAACCTTCCAGACTCATTCACCAAGACATTACCAACTAGAATGTTTGAGGGTTATATGAAGGGCGTGATTTTAAAAGACATGTCTCACCTGCTTTAGAGTAAGTGGGAGATTATTAAGATTAGCACTCTAAAAGCATGTACTTACTATTTTTGTAAAGTAAATAAAATTATAGTTTTATACTTGAAAGTGTATATAATGTTATGTCATAAATTTCAGAAAATCTCAAGTTTATTTATTTAAGTGATTATAACCTTAGTATATAATTATTATATACAAAAGGATTAAGGATATGGATAATAAAGAGAAAAAAAAAGTTCTTAATAAATTAATTAAAATTTGAAATCTTTAATTAAATATTATTAATGCGGTCCAAGTATTGAGAATGTAGTGATATTATGATAGAGGCATTTTATAAAATATGATTATGTATGATATGATCGGATGTAGTTTGAATTCTTATATAAATACTATTGTTAATTAAGAATTCAAACAACGTCAACTGATAATCTATATGTAGATCAACATCAATCATAAGTGATCATAAACTCATATTTGTAACACTCTGTCGTTTGAGATACTCGTTACAATTTATCTTAGAATAGGCTAAAAATTTGTGTTTTAATGGCATAATGAGATAGGTAGTTAAGAATGTGATTTACAGATATGAAATATATTATTTCATAATTAAAGTCAGAAAGAAGGTTATCTTAAATATTAATTCTGGAACTGAATGTTTATAGCACTCAATTTGTAACAGATTTATGAATTAACTTGTCACTAGTGAATTAATAGTACTTAAGGATAAAAAAGTAATTAGATAAGTAAAATGGTAATTTGATCTAACTCTAATTGTAAACCATCTATGGAGGATTAAGTTGCATGAAGTGACTAAATTAATGGACTACTTTAAATTTTATGATTAAAATATATTTATAATTTTAAGAGTGCAATTTTAAGTTTTTAGTAAAATAACACTAAAATTAATAAATTGTATTAAATGGTTAAATAGTTTAATTAATTATGTTAAAATTTATTAGAATTTAAAATTGTATGTCCATAAATTCCTACACCACCTTTTAAGTTATTGCAATGAACACTGTGAAGGGATTATATTATTACATAATTGTTATAAATAATTTCACAAATAGCCATATTTTTAGAGCACTTAACTAATTTAGCCATCAATGCAATTTTTTAATATTTTTAATCAAGAAAATTAAAAATGGATAAAAATACCCTTTAATTATTTAATAGTACTACTACGGTGAATAGTACCTGATACAGTAACCTTTTTATTTTTATATTTTATACTAATTTATTTATAATTTTATTATATTATGTATGACATAATTAATTTATATTATTTATTTAAAATTATATTTATATTTATTCAAATTTAAATTTTATTATTTATTAAAATGATATTTAATTTAATTTAATTATTTTTTGTTAATAATTTAATTTAATCATGTTATTACAAAATTTAAATAAATAATATCGTTAAATTAACTAAATAAATAATATACTTACCTTAAATAATTAATAAATAATATAACTAAACAATAATAATTTCATAAATGAATATAAACTTAAATTAAATAAATATAAATATAATTTTAAATAAATAATATAAATTAATTATTATACATTTAACGAACATTACAATAATAAGTAAACAAAAATTAAAATATTTATTATAAATAATAATAAACAAAATAAAATAAAGTAAATATAATATAATAATAAAAAAAATTTAAAACAAAAAGAGCGCAATTTGGGGTGCGATTTGCTCCCCGAACTATCACACCCAAATTTGGACACAATAGTTTTAATCATATTGAAATTGGGTGCGATAAACAATCAATGTAGACGTGATAGTTTTTTGTTGCATTTAAATTGAGCGCGATAGTTTTTTATCACACCAAAATTAGGCACAATAGTTTTAACACCCAATTCAACACGATAATTTTTTCACTTCTCAATGTAGGCGCAATAGGTTTTTATCGTGTTTTTAATGTGGATGTGAATTTTTTTATTGTGCACCCAATATGGGTGTGATATTTTTTATGTGCCCTCAATATTGGCATAATATTTTTTTATCGTACCTTAAATGTGGGCGCGATATTTTTTTATCACGCCCTCAATGTATATTTGTTTAAATTGCATAATTAATTTATATTATTTATTTAAAATTAATTTTTTTTTAAATTTGTATTTTTCTTATTTAATTACCAATAAATAAATTAAATATAATTTTAATAAAAATACAAATTCAGTTTCTATTTTTTATGAAAATTATTTTTTATTTATATTATTTATTTAGTTTAATTTAACTACATTAAATAATTATATTATTTATTTAAATTTTATAGTAATATGATTAAAATAAATAAATAATTTTAATTTTAATAAACAAAAAAAATAATCTTGAATAAAAAAATGTTATTGTAAGGGAGTACTGTTCATTATTGTAATGGTACTATTCATCGTAGCGAGAACTGTTAAAATAATAAAAATGTATTTTCTTTCTTTTTTTTAATTTTTTAACTAAAAAAATTAAAAAATTACACTGATGATTAAATTGGTTAAGTGCCCCAAAATTATGACTATTTACAAAAGAATTTCTAATTGTTATGTCTATAAAATAACTTTTTATAATAGGTATAATTTATTGAATAAAATTAATTAATTAAAAATTAAATAATTTTATAGATAATATCTTATCCAAATAAAAAGAATATTTTTAAAAAATTAAATATATAAAATTTCAAATATAATTTTTAAAATAATCTAAGAAATTTTTTTTCTTTTTAGATAAGGGAAACACGTTCACTGTAGAAGAATTTCCTCTATACTAATATCTTCTAGCATTTCTTTTTATAAAAGATTAATTTTTTAAAAATTAATTTTAAAAAATTTTAAAAGTTAAAATTTTAAATTTTAAAAATTTTGTAACTCCCACTTAGTAGGTATTACACATAAATGAAAGAGAGAGATTCTCTCTCTGATTCATGCTTTTATCTCTATTTTTGGAGAGATAATTGTTAATTAATTAAGGTTATTAGTTAATTTATCTAATTAAAATAAAAATTATTTTATTTCCATTGAGTCAATATAAAAGGCAAAGAAAGAGAGCTTAGAGTCATTTTTATTTCATGTAATTCTATGATTAAAAATTAGAAGTCCACTTTTTTTTTTAATTATAATATAAAAGAATTAATTTAGAATACAGCGGTCAAAATTGGGGTCACAACTCACAAACAGTACATGTACAGCAGTGCATTTCGCCTCCTTATTTCTTTTCCTTTCTTTCGCGATATTACTATAAAAGCATACTACGAATCTAGTTATAAGAAGAATTTTGAACCATTATTAAATTAGCCAGTAGGCTTGTACCCATCATATGGGTTACTATAACTTTGTATGAAATTCACCTTATATGCTTTCAATAATATTATTAGTTTATTATTTAATTTTAAATTTATAAATAAATATTAAATATTAACATTAACGATAAATTTTAATAATTTATCTGACATAAAATATAAATTTGAGTGAGTCGAAATTAAAGTGAATCTCCCTAAAAAGTGAAAGACAACGTTGTCGTTTGAGGAAGGGTATTTTGGTCAAATAAGCAAGAAGAATATCAGCGTGCGTGGTCATCTCATCGGAGGCTGTTCCGTTAAATTTCACAGATCTCATTCATCGTTCAGTCAAAGGAAGAAACAGGAGACCCAACAAGGAAAAAAAAAATGGACGCCATCGACAACGTTTTTGATCCGCTCAGAGATTTCGCAAAGGACAGCGTTCGTCTCGTTAAGAGGTGCCACAAACCCGATCGCAAGGGTACTCTTCGATTTCTTTCTCTCATAAGATTTTCTATTTTTTATATTAAAAATATTTCTCTTTGTTTCCGATCTATCCTTTTTTTTAATCTGCTGCCGTTTTGATGTTTGATTATATCGTAATTGCGCAGAATTCACCAAGGTGGCATTCCGTACAGCGATCGGATTTGTCGTGATGGGCTTCGTCGGCTTCTTCGTGAAGCTCATCTTCATCCCCATCAACAACATCATTGTCGGTTCTGGTTGAGGTACTAACGAGGAGATCTGATTTATTTCTTCTTTGAGATATTGTTTTGTTTTCTATGCGCGCTCATAATAAAATTGATAGCAAGTTAAATTCTTCTGTTTAGTTGGGATATGAAATTCTAATTGAACTAGTTAATTGTTTTATCAATTTTTTGGGTCTTAAAGTTGCGTGTAAAGATAGAAGAATCCTTGAATGATGATGGAAAATAGATGTAACTCCATTCTTTTCGGATGTGTTTGCTCTTTGGCTCAAGAAGAGAATTTAATTTATAGTCTGTTGACTTGAATCAGATTTGAGAATTATCTCAGAATATAAGATAGATTGTTCTATGGTTTGAATTTATTGGGGCAGTTGATAATTGACTAAATAGTTTCTACATCAATCTTGTAGAATCTATTTATAGGAGCTTCTGACCATTGGCTCCATTTGTTTTTCTTTTTTGTTGATTTTGTGCCCACAAAAGTCCAAAAGGAAAGCTGGGATCTATGATTTGAAGTGAATTGATCTATGAATTTTCAGTTTTTATGCTTTGGGCACTGAAGAAATCTCAGACAACATAAGTGGTTGGAGTTATGATGTCTCTGATTAGATATTTAAATGGTTCAGGACTGAGTTGAAATACCTGGTCCTATACAATAACTTGACTTGAGCGGTAGAATCTCGTTATCAGCTAAATGTCATGATAAAAAATGATGATAGATTTTATAGAAGGTGCTTTACTATTCTGGTTCTTTTTTAGCTCTCGTGGTGAAAAACAGAGGGGTCTTCTAGATTTTCTGCTGCGATGTTAAAACCAGTTGTTTTCTTGTTTGAAATTCAAGTCTGTCTATAAGCTTATGTTGTAGTCCTTTGATAAGCATCTGTTTGGATGACATATTATATGCTGGTGATAACATATTCTATTGTACTTTGCTTAATGAATTGATTAATTGAAGGAATCAAGGTTAGTTGGGGAGGGCTCTAATACGAGCCTGGGATTTAATTGAAATTTGATCATTAGTTAGAAGCATGAATTGAACTATACCACACTTGGTTGTAACTGTTTCTGCATGGACCTGAATCCATTATTTGCAAATAGGATTAAAGAAATGTATAAACATAGAGGTACATACAAGGTTAAACATGTTAAAAGATAAAACTAAGAAAATGTGGGCATCTATACGCCACAGACAGGTTAGATGTTTCATGAAGTCTTTAACTTTTTATGTATGGATATGAGTTCTTTCTTTAGAATTTCATTTTTCAGTTCCTGAGTATTGACATAATATCGTTGGCTGGTATTTTTCATTTAAATTTAGATGATTGATTTTTTTTTTTTTTTTTTTGCCTTTCTACTTTGTTGTATGTGAGTCTAGCCCTAGGAGATGTTGTTCTTAAGTTTCCTCCAAATTTAGCAACAGTTGTAGCGTTGACATTGTTGAGTACTCTCACTGCTTTTGAAGTTGCTTTGTTCCTTGTGAAACTATTCATCATAGTGTTGATAGCATTTTGAAGCCTACATGTACTTGGGTGGATTGATCTTGAGGTCAGATTAAAAGACTAGGGTGGTTGGTTTATGGTTTCGCAAGTTGTTGCATGCAAGCAGTGATTTATACTTTGCTAGCAACTCCTTTACCAGGTTTCCATATAAAAATAGATTTTCAAAATATGGCATCAGTGTCAAAATATTACTCATTTCTTGGTAGATATTAAGTTATTCATGATCACATTTCTTCCAATAAAGTATTATGGAGGGGTTGAGAACCATAAACAAGTTCACATTTGTTGGTTATGGACTATGGGGATTAATGTGATCTGGAATATATCTCTAATTGTTTCATTATACATAACTTTTTTTCTCCTCTTTAAGAAAATCAGAGTAATAAAATCCCTGTGAAATTGCAGGCTTTGCAGAGTTGCTGGCGGTCTAAGATGAAAATTGACAGCATACCGGTGCACGCAAGAAGCGAGGATTGTCTTGACCTTTAGCATTTTCTTAGGAGGCAACTGTCATTACTGTAATGTGTCGTAACTGTTTGAAACATTTTTCCTTTTTGTCATATGTTAGCCTGCTCTTATATAGTGGAACTTGTTAAACCAGTTTGGATCCCTGCACTTTTTGCTGTGCAGTGTAGTTGAGGGCTTGAGGCAATATCAAGTATAATTTATCAATCTAAAACCAGACCGAAAGTAAAACTTGAGATGCTTTGTTTTTGAAATAGAATTATTGAAGAAACTCTTACTTGAAAATAAAAAATGATAATTGTGAAACTAATTCAGGGGCTTACCAATTTCTCATATTCTCCAACACTTAAAAATATTTCCCAGACTGTAAAATTCATAATTTGATAACCATAACAACTTTATCTGAATGCTTTACCGAACACTAAAATAAACAATTCTCAAATTCATCAAGGTCGTCAGAATTATGATTAAGAAATTAAGAGAAGCAATTAAGGAATCTATTTCCAATGAAAACCCAAACAAAAAAGTAAAAAATAATCATAAAATTGGCGCTGCGGTTTCCGACTTAGCAAAGGGGGTTGCTATCAGCTGCATTATCGACAGCAGAAGCGAGGGTGAGAACAAGCTGCGGTTGAGCTTGAGCCAAATAAGCTTCCTTTCTTGCCTTCTTTTTCTCTCGCTGCAACCTGAAGTACTCTCTCTTCCTTGCACGATAGCTGTTGGGATTTTCTGGCTGAACTTCTCTTGGATATACACTTATCTGTCAAATCATATAAATCCACTGTCAATCTCGCTCACCCGGCCAGTTATTCAAAATTGTAATACAACTCATAATGCCCATTGAGGCTACAACTGCTGTGTTTGAGATAGGAGCACTCAGTCAAAACAAATTGTGTTTTCCATAAACATATCTTTTTGAGGCACATGGACATAATTATAAATAAATAAATAAATAAAAAGGCTTTATAGAGGTGTTTGTTAAACAAAAGGTTTGTTGTTTCTTCTTTTCAGAGTTAAGCACAAGCAAACAACTCAACAAGTCTTAACTGCAGAATTTTCACAAATAGTTAGTGCAATCTATCACCTTCTTCCTGTCAGGCCCAAACTTCTCAAATTTGACAAGTCCATCAATCAACGAGAAGATTGTATGGTCCTTTCCCAGCCCCACGTTGTTCCCTGGATGAAACTGAAAATTTTCTCCAAGTTAATCAAAATCACATCAACACAATTTGCACAATCAAAACACAAGTCGCACAAATTTAGGAGAAACTGAAACCTTTGTGCCACGCTGGCGAACGATAATCGAGCCGGGCTTGGCAACCTGATCGCCGAAAATCTTGACGCCGAGTCGCTGGCCTGGCGAATCACGGCCGTTCTTCGTACTCCCGGCTCCCTTCTTGTGTGCAGATTCGATGGTTAACGGAAACGGCGACTTTTCTGGGACCGGAAAGGTGACCGATCTGGGACCCACAGCGAAATCACCTTTGAAGAATGACGATGAAGTGCTTGAAGATAAAGAAAGTCCCTTAAACATGCCGATTAGGTTTACACTCATTGAAACTGTTGCCATTTTCTGAAGGTGTTTGGCTGAAATTGAAAAAATTTTGGAAGCAGAAGTAGAGGAGAGGAAATGAGACCTTATCTTAAGGTCACTCGCTTCACTCTCACCGCCACGTAAGCAATCAATTCATTTTATTTTTTATTTGTTTTTGTTTTTGTTTTTGGTAAATATTATAGTCAATCTTCAATGCTAACATATTTCCTTTTATATCTTAATTGCAATTTGGTAAGTCTAGAACAGAAATCAGTATCAATCATCAAGAAAATCATAAATTAATTGGTATTAGTGCAATGACTTGGTAATAATAATTTCGAACCTAAATTATCTAAAAGTTTTGGTATTTTTTTAAATATATTTTTCCATGTAATATATCAAATTTGATGTTTTTAGATAGGAAGACAAAAAGAGCCAAAAATATTTGAACATTTTAAAGTCTTTAATTCTGAAAGATTTATTTATTATTTTTCTTTTTGTTGTAAGGCCCTATCAACAAATAGGTGGGTTGAGCAGACCGGGCTAAAGCCCATCAAGCTTGGACGAGGTCTTTTTTGGGGCCAATTCAAGAAACTCTCTTGTGTTAATTTGAATTATGTACTAAATAAATAAATAAAATTCAATTATTTATTTTTACTAATATTATAATGATTTGATAAAAGAAAAATCATTAGAATTTAATAAAGTGCTTATTTTTATTAATTAAAATAAAGTATACAAATCTTTTATGTGGTACAGAAAGAGCAAGAACTGCATGATTATGGTTTTAGCACATTTAATAAAGTAGACACCCACTAAACTATCAATTATTTGTAGTATTCTAATTCTAATTACAAAGATTATAAGAATAAAATTAATTCATTGATTGAGCTTATTATATTTTTAAAATCTTCAATTATGTCCTCACTATTATTTAGTGATCTACTTGTCATTGCATCTCAATCTTTCAATTATATTAGACATTTAAGTATAACATCTATTAATCTACTACTTCAATATCTAATACCAAGTCATTTGTCCTAAAAGCTGACTCTATTGTTACAATTAAGACTGAATGAGTTAGTAGATTACGAGCCATAATAAAAAATATAATAAAAGCTTTTTTTTTTTACTTGTTCACTCGAGAATTAAATAACCATTATATAAAATTACAAAAATAGCATATCATAAAGATTTTTTTTAAGGGTGATTAATCACCACACTCATTATTTAAAAAAACAATAATTTTAGCTATTGAACCTACAGGATTGGAAGTTAAAGTCCGATCTTTTTACAGGCTATTATCTGTGGGATTTGCGAGCCTTAGAATTAGTTCATCCAATCCCACTGATGGATCAAACCATGCCATGCTTGTATGAAAAAACATTCCAAACCCATTGAAAATTTAGACGGTCCAACTTATTTGATACCTCTACAGGTTAGACTTACGTTGCCTAATGGGCTTATAGGCCGATGAAGTTAACTCCAAGTCTATGAAACGGAATGAACCATATATATATATATATATATATATATATATTTTTTTTTTTTTTTTTTGAGAAATATACCAACCATATAATTCATTGCAACTTCAGTACCAACCAAAATTCAGTGCAACTTTAAGTAATATTTTAATTCTTTTCATGCAAATAACTTGTCATATATTTATTTAAGAATAAGTTTTGTTAATAATTTTAAATTAATATTTAATAGATACATAAAATATCATCTAATAATAATTTTTGCATTTCACCCTTGTTGGCTGTTATTGTATGCAAGAGAGTAGTACCACTGTCATATTAATTAGATTATTAATTATATAAGCATAGTGCTAATGCTATTTTAAAATTTTATTTTAGGATTGTTATCAATTTCGTATTTACTAAAAGATTATACGCATGGTATCCTTTAGAAACAGGACCCGGTTTAAGCACATGCATGGCTTTACATTCACCGTCAACTCTCAAATTTAGGATTAATGATCCAAATATAGTAAGTTGAAATACTTCTCCTCACAACCAAAGAAACCCTTCAATCACTCCCAATTCTTTTCCCTTTCACAAAAATTTTCACATTCCTCTGGAGGAAGAAAATAATTTTTTTTTTTTTAAAAAAAAAAAAACAACATGAAGGGTCCCACTTCCACTCGCCGATTCGTGATCGAGAGGCCGCTCTTCGTCGGGGCGCTTCTAACAATCTTCATGGCAGCCATCTTCCTCTTAACCGGCTTAAGCCGAACGACCAGCTATAACTCGTTCCCAAGCATGTACACGTTCGCCACCAACGGCGATCTCGAATGCACCACACACGCCATGCAGCCACAGCTCATGGCCATCATGCACTACGCCACCACGCGCGAGGTCCCGCAACTGTCCCTTCCGGAAATCCGCTCCCCATTCGACGTCCTCCTCGACCTCGCGCCATGCAACTTCCTCGTCTTCGGCTTGGGCCACGACTCCCTCATGTGGGCGGCACTGAATCCACGTGGCACCACCCTGTTCCTCGAAGAAGACCCAACACTCGTCCACAAGATCCTCGCGCGTGCCCCCGCCATACGCGTTCATACGGTCTCGTACCAGACCCAACTATACGAGGCAGACCACCTTCTCAACTCTTACAAATCAGAGAAACACTGCTTGCCCCCGCACGTGCAGCTGAAGGGCAACAGCAGGTGCAAGTTGGCACTGAGCGAGCTGCCGGATGACGTGTACAACAGGGACTGGGACGTGATATTGATAGACGCGCCGCGTGGGTATTACGCAGAGGCGCCGGGGAGGATGGGTACGATATTCACGGCGGGGGTGATGGCACGTGCAAGGAGGAGCAGGGGGGTAACGCACGTGTTCCTGCATGACGTGGATAGGAAAGTGGAGAAGAAATATGCGGAGGAGTTCTTGTGTAAGAAGTATTTGGTGAAGGCGGTAGGGAAGCTTTGGCATTTTCAGATACCAGCAGGAGCGTACGTCAGCCCTGGCGTTCGGGGTTCCATTTTTTGCTAAGACTGCAGGAATGATTTTTTTTTTTTTTTTTGGAGATTTAAGTAGGAGAAACATAACGTTCATTATTGTTAGTTGTGAGATTTTTGTTATGTAAATGAATTACTGCGACAACAATTGAAATTTGAGACCAGATCACATCATATCAGATGATCACTGCTACTATTTTGAAATTTGGTCATCGTTTTCAATTTTAGTTAAATATGTTTTAGCTTGAATGATTTGAATTTGATGGACCCCAAAAATGAAAATATAAATTAAAAAAAAAAAATCAGTATGGGAGAGTGGGATTTGAACCCATGCCCATTCGGACCAGAACCTTAATCTGGCTTAATAAGGAAATTACTAGCCTCTAAAAATCTCTGAAAAACATATTTTATTTATATTTGTTTGCAGCAGCTAGGAGTAGGAGAGCTTAATGCCAAGTATGATCATGATAGTCTCCAGTTCCACCTCCATTTTTATTTAAGGAAAAATAACTACAAAGTAATGACATGAAAATTTATCATACTTGTGTAAATAAGACCCCAACCCAAGTATCATTTTAACATTTGGTCAAAATTGAGGCAAGCTTCAGGTGCTTGTCAAATTATTATATTTATGCATAAGCTGCCTCGGTTCATAGCTTTATCACTGTCAAGTTGTCAATTATCAAATTATGAAAGAAGAATAAAAAAACGAGAAGAGGAAACGCTGTCATTCATTTACTTGGTTAAATATAATGGAAAACTGGATGTGAGAAACAAAATATAATTTCTTCTTATGGCAGCTACTAATTAATTTCTACATTGTAATACCATGGTACATATTATGGAACATACAATTTTAAAATGTAACTGGATTGAACGAAGAACAAGTAAACAAGTCCCTATCCACCTTGGCATGAATACAGGGGACACCCTCCTGCGCACAATTTCCCGAATTTGCGCCAATGACATAACAGATGCCGCAATCTCAAAGTTGGCTTCTTCCATCTGGTGGTGCAACTGTAAAAACAGGAGAGCAACTTGAGCGAGGGAGAGAGGGTTGTTTCTAAGATCAATGAATGAAGGAGTTACATTCATTATATTGTATAACATATTTAACTTACAAACATAGAAAATCAAACCTAAAATGCCATTCACTATAATTTGTGAAAAAGTTTGTAGATCACTTAATAATTAGCATTTCATTGGTAACACTATGCTACTGATTTTGAGTTGCTTTCCAGATAAAACCATATCATCCATGTGCAATTAGGTCTGCAGTTCTATCCGCTCCTCTGTAAGGGAGAAATACACAAAACAAAAGTGGCATGTACCTTCTCAAGAACTGCAGAAGAGTCATCCAGATGAAATTTACGAATGTATTTTAGCATCTCCAGTTGCCGCAAAAGAAGTCACTTCTAGATTCAGCAATACTACTTTGCAACCAATTTTCTTTTCCAAACTTTGGCCTCATAGATACTACCTGCTCCTTTAGTTTCTGTTGACCACACATTCTTTCAGCAAATTCACCTGGCCCAAACTCTGCTTCATCACAGGCCATCTCTTCCCTATAAAAAGAAAACTTAGATATTAGATCCTCTGTATCAGATGAAAATTTTCTTTAAGGAATCAAAGCTTGTAAGTAATCATAAGCAAGGGATTCAGCTATTAATGGAAAGGAAGATAGCATACAGGAAATTGATCATGTTGTATTAGCAAGGAGATATAGAGACCAAAATGCAATAAATGCATCAATTTCACTTAAGTAATACAGATGCTAAAACAAACAAATACAGCAACAGTACATATCAAGCATGCACAAATTCTACCTGGTTACCAAGACAACTGTCTTCATCTAAATAGAAGACCAACCAAACTACAAAAGTCTATTATTTATAATGTTAATGTATTATAGCAAAGTCCACCAATTTTAGCAGAAAATTGGTTTTTGACCCACCATAGAAATTTTAATGTTCTGTTTCATTAAAATTTAAACTGATAACAAGCACAGATTGTTCCACATGAATCACAAGTAGTCTATTGCTATTTCTTATGTCAAATTTTAAACATTGAAATAAAAGATCAGAAACTTCAGCATTTGAGAGAGGAGACAGTTCTCAACATTTTGCAATCCTTGTTAGGGGCTCAAGAGACTTAGGCAAACGAAAAGCAGAAAATTGCACAAAGTCCATGTCTTGGAGGAAGTGAGTGAGAGGTCTGAGTTTGTGCACTAAAGAATAAATTCACAGAGTGGAAACAGGATGCTTGTCCCTTTTCATAGATCAAGGAAGAATGATCATAGTTTCTTCAAGTGGCCATCATAGTCCATGCAATATTTTCAGAAGGCGAAGAAGTAGACACAAGTGAAGAATTGTAAATTTGTGCTAATATGGATGCCATTTGCGAGACTGGCCTTAGAAAACTTCACGAGCATGGGAGAGAGAGAAAAAGCTTACTTTACCACAAATTTATAAAATTGTATCATCAAATCCTGATCATTCTCATAAGTCATATTCACCTTCCCCAGGCAAGTGAGACCAAACCTTGGATCTGTAATGGATAATGTGACATAATTTGAACAATGGTAGACAACGTGCACATCTTAGTACAGCATCATCGATGTAAGCAATTACAAGTGTTCAATAGACAAGTAAATAAATGATTGATTATCCATTTAAAAAAAAAGAAGAAAAAAGGCTCTCAAAGTGCAATATTACAGCTTTTGAACCAGAATCCTTAGGGATTTTAAATAAGAGCACTCAATTTCAATGTACAGAACATGTTTCATCCTCTCTTACAAACTAAGATGATGGAATTCAGGATATATCATGATTAAGGCTGTTCCATTAAACAAATGACAAAGAAGATCAACAAAGCCAACATTAAGCATCACTCTTCTTCAAGTTTATTTAATGTGGTCCACAAAGGCGTAGCAGAGTTGGTGTGAGGCTCTGGAAATGGATCCAGCGGTCCTAGATTCAACTCTTATCTTAAACTATCAGTACATGAGGTTTATGAATATCTTATTCAGTCTTGGGGATGCCATGTTTATCAAATAATGATTATAATTCATAACCTTAGCAATATTTTCACACCCTACACATTATATCAGCGATGTAATATTTTCTGCATCCTAATTCCACTTCAAGTATAATAATAAAAAGGGTGCAGCATAAGATATCAAGACAAAATTCATGATAAATTATGTAAGTTATAAAACACATAGTAAAGCCGTACATACTGCATTTAATCTACAAGACTCGAAGGGAAAAACTTCTAAAACCAAAAATACCTAGGTTGACAACAATGTTCTACTATAGAAATCAAACCAAACCTGAAAAATTGCAACCTAGATTGATGTTCAGACTGCTGTCCTTGCATATGCACCATGGTAAATGCACTTCTCGAAATGGAACAGTAATTGATCTAACCAATGAGTTTCCAAACTTGATCCCTTTTAAAGCAATAATAGTAACCTAATAAATTTAAGCCAAGTAGAACTATATAATGGCAAGTTTGACAAACTTACCGACACCCTTTTCCTGGATTTCAGTGGTAACAGCAACAGCTTCCTGCATACATTGACTTCATTTTGAGAAAATGGGTGCAACAAGGGGACAGACTATTTAAGAAGTCCAAATAAAGAAACAATATTTTACGAAGTGGAAACACTTAAAATTAGCATGCTACTTATATAAACATCAATGTTTTAAGACACTCAAAAACGTGTCATGAACCATTAAATTTGCTTGCACACCCATCACTCATATGGAAAGGCTCTGTGGTTTTGCATGTATGTACCCCTGCATGAAGATATGTCAACTAAAAATGACATATATGAACACAGTCAACACATGCATTTAAAATGTAATGAGAGTAAGTACTATTAAAACAAAATGACCATTCTAACATAAGCAAAAAAGCATTACATTATGCCCTCCATTTGGTCAATAACAAAATCAAGGAGAACGCATATGAAGAATGATTTCGGATTATGTCACTTTGGCCTCACTAATATGAAACAAACTAAGATTAACCAAATATTTTTATTTGGCAAAAACGTTGAGACAAGGATCTAATTTCTCGCGTTCTATGCTCAAAGCCCTGCTTGTTTTCCCTATTCCTTCTGGACTAAAACAACATAAAAGGAACATGAAATAGTGAAAGAGGGTACCACGAACTGATAGAAGCCGCAACCAAATAGACAATAGTACACACTTAACCAACCAAAAAATTGAAGCAAATAAAATCGTATCAGTTGAACCAATTTCATTTAAACCCACTTGTCTCGTCAACACAAGCTCAAACATAATATAAAACATTATTAACCAAAGGTTTCTGCAGGCAAGTAATATAAATAATTAACAAAAACCAAGTTGAACGAACACGAAGAAGTACGATAATTCACACAATATAACACATTTTTAAAAAAAACATAAAAGATACACTTAAAAGAAAATACAAGAAAAAAGCAATTAAAAGAGAGAGAGAAGTAATGTAATAGTAAAAGAGAAAGTATTTGCCTTTTTGTCCTTGACAGCATCATCAACCCTTTTCTTTACATCTAAAAAACAAAAAGGAAACATTTATTCTGACAAGAAATGGAATTAAAATAATAGAGAAGGAAAGGAAAGGAGAAGGGAAAACGTACCAGGCTGAGAAGTGAGAAAAGAAAAGTGGTTAAAGAGGTAAAGTAACTGTTCCCTAGAGAGCATTCCAGAACTTTGTAACTGTGAAGTAACCATTGATGAAGATGACATTGTACAAAACTGCTCTCAAGGTGAATGCTTTTGGTGGTTTTTATTTTCTTCCGAAAAGAATGTAAGTTTAATATTCACCTCTCTTTTTGTGTTGAAACAAAAAAGGAAAGTATTGTTAGATCCTTAATTTAACTCAATTGTTTTAAATATTTTTTTAGTTTTAAAATTACTCGAAAAACATCTTAAAAAGGAATTGTTCAAATAATTTTAAAATTAAAAAAGTGTTTAAGATAATTTGATCAAATTAAAGAAATCTAATAATTTTTTTTTAAAAAAATAAATGATTATTTCAAGCCGTAACAAAATGGACACACTGCAACTGCATAGTACGCAGGGCATTAACACTGTAACGACACAAATAAAACTATTACAGTGATTGTTGACCTAAAATTCTAATCAATTTTTTAAGTTAATAAGTTAAATTTATTTTTTTATTAAAAATTATTTTATTAATATCAACAAAGTAAAAATAAAAAAAAATTATCAAATATATAATGAGTTTATTTTATTTTATTGAACTTGATAAATTCATTTATGTGCTAAATTAAAAAATCATTTTATACAATAGCAATATAAGACATCACAGTTATTATAGAAGAAATAATGGAAGAAGCAAAAAAAAATAATTACACAAAAAACTATAGTAAAGAAAAATTGGATGCCTTCTCCATTATTGATCTCTCTTTTTATAGGTGTTGTAAAGCATAATAGGGGAGTCTTTTTAGAAAAGTAATTAATATTCATAATTTAAGAGATTAATTTTCTAATTTAATTTCTTAGGAATATAATTGCCTCATTAATTTGATTCTTAAAAAAGGGATTAGAACCTTGATTTTTTAAGATTAGAATTGACTTCGAAATTTAAGAGGAATAAGAGTTTTTTAATTTTCAGTTTGAATTAGAAGATTTTGCTCTCATATTTTAGATTTGACATAAGATACTTGAGTAGTATGAGTTCTCAATCTATTTTGATTTTATACTTGGATCAAGTTTAGTTAATTTATTTTATATGATCAAGTCAGTTTGTACCTTAATCTCTAATGAGTTTTTAGTAGTGGTCGACCATGACAAAGGATTAGGTGGGCTCTTCGGGTAGGTAATTGATGAGGTTTTAATGGATCATATGGGCTTATTAAGTAGTTACTCAAGGAAGTCTTTTAGTGTCTACATGATTGATCGCAAAAAGGGCTTATACAGCCTCGATAAAGACTTACGTGGCTTTGTTAAGGACTTATGTGACCTCAATAAGGGCTTATATGGCCTTGATGAGAATTTATGTGGCCTCAGGGAATGGTTTAAGTGCTCGACCTCAGTGAGAACTTAGGTGACCGAGCTCAGTGAGAGTTTAAATAGTTGAGCTCGATAAGAGCTTAAACAATTAGGATTAGCGATCGACAGGAAGTTAAATGATTGGCTTTGGGGAAAGCTTTAGGTGTTCAATCTCAAGGCGGACTTGGTGAGAACTTAAATGGTCGGCCTCGAGGTATACTTATATGGTTAGCCTCGAGGCAGACTTACCTATAGAAGATTATAATGAACTATATATATATATATATATTGTGGAGGCCTATTTACAAAGGTTTAAAAGTATCTTTTCACTTAAAGAAAGGTCAATTCCCTTTTTTTTTTATCTCACTCGCGGAGATGACATCCACTATTGGTGTTTTTTTTTGCTTCACTCGAGGAAAGAATTCCAACTTATAATAGCCTTTTTTAATTTCAAAGATTGGAGGTTCATAAGCTCTCCTTTAAATGTTGTCAATTCTTGCCTTCCTCCCTTGTATCTTTACAATAAACAAAGGAATTTGTATAAAATTAAGATATATCATTATAAAATTAAACATAACATAAAAATTTAGTCAAAATAAAAAATTTATCTTTTGATCGTTGTTAGTCTCTATGACTTTTTGTGTCGTTCCCACAAACAACACCAAATTATTGACCCTAAAATTTAGACAATTCATAAGTCATAAAGTTATTATTATTATTATTATTATTATTATTATTATTATGTGAATTATTTGGTTGAGACTAATAAAACAAAGATAAAGAGATGAAAGGACATTGAATATATAATAGTTTAACCCAATCCGAAGTTACATCCACTTACCGAGCCTGATCGGCTTAAATATATGCATTATTAAATAATTATTTTACACAGCAATAGTACAAGGTATTATGGTCATTATAGAGAATAAATAATAGAAAGGGAAAGAAGAAAAATACGCAAATGCTATAGTAAAGAGAAATTGAATGTCTTTTTTTATTACTAAGCCCATTTTTATAAGTGTTGTAAGACTTAGTAATAGAGTCCTTTTAAAAAGATAATTAATTCTCATGATTTAAGCAATATTGATTTTTTAATTTAATTCCACCATTTTTATGATATAATTCCCTTATTAATTAGATTCCTAAAAAGAGATGAAGACCCTTTTTTAAGGATAATGGTTGACTGCGAAATCCAGAAGTGAACAGTGACTATTATGTTAATTACAATATGCCTCTTCTATCAACCCTCTGTTACTTTCTACCATGGTTGACTATTAAAATAAACTCAAATGATGGAAAAAAAAACCATAGCTGCTATCTTTAGCTTATTGTAAGGCATTGACATAGTCCGTATGTGTTCAAAAAAAGTAATCAACAGCCACTTGTCACCTACTCTTCTTCTATTTTCTTATTCTTTTCAAATTGCATTGTAACAAAGTTGATGCTTATGATAATGACTTTAGTGTTTTCTTTTTAAATGAAATCGATTGAGTTTACGAGGGTTTGGGTGATGAAATGTGTTACATGGTAGAACTCACTCTTAAAATATCGACTTGTAAGGAAAGTGTTGGAATTTGTGCTTATGTGTCATCCCAAATTTATATGAATATTGTCATTTCATATTTATTGTTATAAATAAATATTTCATTAAATCGCTAATTAGTTTTTATTAGGTAAGATGCTTGTAACATTTCGGATATTATATTGATCTAAAGGAATTTAGATCAGGTCTAAATAGTTAGTACTTTGTTTGAAATGGGACAATGACTTGAGAATATACCAACAATGATATAGTTGCAAGCGTTGCTAAGAATATCATTGTGTAAGTATATTATCGAAATATATATTCCTGATCTATTTTCACCGATACATGGTCTATCGTGTGGAACCGATTAATATAAATTAGTGTATATTTATGTCTGGATTATCCAAATAGTTAATATTAGCAGACCATAAGCTTAGTAGTAGCTCATATAGATATACAGATATTCAGTGAGGACTGGATACTGAACTAAACTCAATAAAGATCTCTAATAGATATCTCATAAATTCGTCAGTGGAGGATTTTTTAGAGTTTAGTAGTATTCGTGGTCCCTTGACCTGAGCACCACGGTGGGCTTGTAAGTGATTCACCATATTTAGGTTACACACATGTCAGATACCTTTCATGGTCTAACCGCTGCGTGTCGCTGGGTATGGTCCGATGTTCATAGAGTTCGATGAGTGTATATATGGGATCCGTCAGCTTATATAGATGAGTTAAATATCCAAATGCTCTAAGATTATATTTCAGGAAGTCTTATGGCCATTAGCATTAATTTTGGAAAAGAGTTTTTCGTGGCATAAACAATGTTGCAAAGGAATTTGTAGATATTATTTATCGAAATATTAATCGAGGAGATAAGTTGATGGTTGAGCACTAGGGACTTGGCAGTGTTGATCTATGTCTCTGCTTTTCCAAAATATTAATAACGGAGGGATTATACGAATATGAGTTAACCTCAACTTGTATGGTTTAACTCGTTATTTTGTATTATCCATAACGTGTGTGTAAGGCATCGGTTATGAACTTACAGAGATATTCCGTGAGATAAAATAGGTGTGAGCCTAGAGAATCTCCTTATATGAAGTGTACATGTTGAGCACGTGGGTGGCGCACTAGATTAAATTGTTCAATCTGGGAAGTTTTTGAAAAATATGAATTTATTTCAAGGTCTCTCGGAGAGTAGCTAAGGTTTAAATGTTAAATCTAAAATTGTTCCAAGTGAGACTTGACACTTTTATCTATCTAGTATATATCTCAAATTTGTATGGATACTAATTTAAGTATTGACAAATAAAATTATTAAAAAAAAGAAGATAAATAATAAATAATTTTTAGTCAAAAAATCAATTCGACTATTCATTACTAATTGAAATAAATTGAAATGTATTTGATTCATTATTTTATTATTATTATTATTATTAAAGTGATTGCCAAATATTACTTTTTAATTAGATGAATTTATATTAAATGAAAGCTGTTGCAAAAGTATCGGCCAAATGCAAATGATAAAAATTAAATTAAATTTGATTCAATTTATAAAGTAATAGGTGGCAACAATTTTGCCACCAATTAGTTAATGATTTGGCCACCATATAAATTTAATACTCAGCAAATGTTTGAAGCTACTACTTGTTATTACGAATCCTTGTCAAGTTTTACCAAGTGGCAAACATTTTTTTTTTATGATTAGCTAATATTGGTGGTAGTCATTCCTTTATAAATTGGCCGAGTGAATTCATTTGAATTGAAGATAGTGGGTAAGCTTAATTAAACAGTAAGTGAGATTTTATAATTGTGTTAAGCATCAACACTAAATTCAGTCTGAGAGACAGAAATACAAGAAGCAAGTGTTGCTTCAACATTTTTCTGAAATAGAAAAGCTATTAGTCTAGTTTGAGGGATCCAACCACGTCCCTAACTAGATTTGTTCAAAGCACGCTTTGAGGGTGAGTCTTCTAATTTCATTAGTGTAATGAGATTAAATTAATGTATTATATTTTCGCTGCGTTGCATATGAGATATGCAATATTTAAATTATTTAATAATGCACACAATCACCGGTAGCATGACGTACACGCATACAACACCAATAATATTGGTATCAGAGCGTTGTGTTGTGTGCTTATATTTAGAATGTACGTGGCATAATTTAATTACGCCGATTACTCCAAATATTTATTTTTTAAAGTTTAAAAATAAATGGTTTATTTTTTGTAATTTATAATTGTTATAAATGTGATAAATATTGTGGGTCATTTGTTTGTGCTAGTAACCACAATGAGAGCCCTACTAGTAGGGGTTAGTTGTGTTTGCATAAAACAAATGTGTAATTAAGAATTTCGGCCTCATGAGATGGAGATAGAATTAAGTAATCTCTCTTAATCAGATTTAATTTGTTACCATTATGAGATAATGTTACACGTTGATCAATCTTGTCAATACAGTTTTAATTAGGTCATATTGGTTTTTTTCAATATTTCTAAAGCGTGAGGGTTTTGGTCGGTGTGATTTTAACTATGTCGGTTAAACATGAGATTAGGCAAATATATGCGAACGTATTGCCCAATATTGCTAAAGCGTAAGGGTAGTATCAATAATATATATTTGATTATTGACAAGTTAATATGAAATACACTTATTCAATATTGCTAAAGCATGAGGATAAAATGTATTTAGGATCAGTCATAAGAGTTTCATGAGATGCAATTGACAAAAGTTGTCTACATTTTAAATTTTACAATGGCCAATATTGCTATGCCTCACGCTTTAAATTTGTTGTCTTCAACATATTAACTAGGTTGGTGTAATTTAAATTTGTTGGAGATAGCAGAAGTGGACATAATCTGTGTGATTTAATTTGTTAAAGACAACATAAGTGATTTAATTTGTTGAAGACAACTTTTGTCAAATTAAATCACACTTATTACATAAGGAATCGGACTTTATAATATGTTGAAGACAACAAAAGTGGACATGAACAAAGTAGGATCGTCCTCTTTGTTCAAGGTGCTTCATCTTCTATTTCGAGGGCTTTTAGGAAGCCTAAAGGAAAAAAGAAAAAAAAGGTAAGGCATGCATTCAGGATTGGTCCTCAAAGGCGACCCATATCCAAATCATAAAAGAAAGATAAAGGAAAATGTTTCCACTGTTGTGAGGAAGGACACTGGAAGAGAAATTGCCAGAGATACCTTACCTCAATAAAGAAGAATCCCTCAAGTATATGTTTACCTATTATTGACATTTCTTTAGCATATGATGCTAATTCAGACTGGGTATTAGATACTATTTCTCCTTCTCACATCTGCAATATATTGTAGAGTTTGAGGGGAAGTTAGACTGTTGCAATCGGGAGAGATTTAGCTTCGTGTTGAAAATAGAGATTTCCTTCAGGTCGAGGCTGTGGGACATTTGATTTACATCTCTTATGTAATAGAATTATAGTGTTGTATAACTGTCTTTTTGTACCATGTACTTTAAGACAAATAATATCCCTTCCTGTACTTGATAGTGAGGGTTATCATATGTATATATGAAATTGTTCTTTATATTTATATGATATACATAATATTTTGATAGCTGATTGTCAGTTAATTAATGGTCATTATATTTTGAATATAACACAAAAGGTCATGAATATACAGGTAAACACAGCAAGTAGTTCAGGAACTTTAAATGAAACAAAATTGTAGCATATGAGATAGGTCATATAGGCATTAGACGCCTATCTCGTTTGGTTAAGAATAGTCAAATAACTTATTTGACTATAGAACTTTATCCAGTTTATGAATCATATATTCAAGAAAAAAATGACCAAATCTCATTTTACTGGTATTGGACACCGTGCTACTGGTCTATTGAAACTTATATATAGTGATGTATGTGGTCCAATGAATCATGCTGCTATAGCTGGATTTCAATACTTCGTAACCTTCATTGATGATTTGTCATGATATAGTTATGTATTTCTTATGAGACACAAGTCTGAAACCTTTGAAAAGTTCAAGGAATTTAGACTTAAAGTAGAGAAACAAACCAGCATGTATGTCAAATACCTTCGATCAGATCGAGGCGGTGAATACATAGGCAGTGAATTTCTGAATTATTTAAAAGAGAATGGAATTCTCGCTCAGTATAGTCCTCTAGGTACTTCGCAATATATTGGTGTTTTAGAGAGGAAGAATCACACTTTATTAAATATGGTCCAATTGATGATGAGTTTTACCGATCTCCATGAATATCTTCGGGGCTATGCTCTACATACTGTTGCTTATATATTGAACAGAGTCCCGTCTAAAGCCATTTCCTCCACTCTTTATGAGATATGGACTGAAATGAATCCAAGTCTTAAATATTTTAAGATTTGGGGTTATCCTACTTATGTAAAAGTTACACAACATGGTAAACTTGCACCCATGGGGTACAAGTATCGGTTAATTGGTTATCCCATAAACTCAATGGGATACCAGTTTTATGATTCTCAAGAATGAAATATGTTCATTGCTCGGAATGCCACTTTTTTAAAGAAACTGTTTCTCATGGATCGTGGGGATTGTAGAAATATTGATCTTGATGAAGTTAATTAGAATGAACCACAGATGGAACCACAAGCTTAATCGAACAAATTACATTTTACGTACCTTATACATAGGTCATAAAGAATATCGAGGCAACCTGAAAGGTATGGTATGATACCTGAAGGTACCTCTGAGGTTTTCTTAGTGGAAGAAAATGATCATTTGGCCTATAAAGAGGCAATATTAGATATTGATTCAGGAAAATGACAAGATGTCATGAAATTCGAAATTGACTCTATCCAAGTCTGGGACTTAGTTGAGCTTCCCGAAAGAATAGTTTTTATCGGTTGTAAATGAGTTTATAAGCGAAAGCGTGGGCTCGATGGAAAGGTAGAGACCTTCAAGGCCCAGTTGAAGGTCTATGACTTTAAGTTGGGTATGGTCTGACCGCTGCGTGTTGTTGGACCTTTCATGGTCTAACTACTGCGTGTTGTTGGATATGGTCCGATGCTCATAGAGTCTAGTGAGTGTATATATGGGATCCGTCAGTTCATATGGGTGAGTTAAATATCCAAATACTCTAAGATTATATTTTAGGAAGTCTTATGATCATAAGTATTAATTTTAAAAAAGAGTTTTCCGTGGTATAAATAATGTTGCAAAGAAATTTGTGGATATTGTTTATCAGAATACTAATTGATGAGATAAGTTTATGGTTGAGCACTAGGATATTTGGCCCTGTTGATCTATGTCTCTACTCTTCCAAGATATTAATGATGGAGGGATTATATGAATATGAATTAATCTCAACTTGTATGGTTTAACTCGTCCTTTTATATTATCCACAACGTGTGTGGGGGGCATCGGTTATGGACTTATAGAAATATTCCGTGAGACAAAATAGGTATGAGCCTAGGGAGTCTCACTATATGAAGTGTACGCGTTGAGCATGTGGGTAATGCACTGGATCAAATTGTTCGATTTGAAAAGTTTTCAAAAAATATGAATTTATTTCAAAGTCTATTGGAGAGTAGCTAAAGTTTAAATGTTAAACTTAAAATTATTCCAAGTGAGACTTGACACTTTTATCTATCTAGTATATATCTCAATTTGTGCCAATAATTTACATGAATACTAAATTGAGCATTAATAAATATAGTTACTATTTAAATAAAATAATAATTATTTTATTTAAATTAAATTAATTCACCGTTTATTTATTTTAAAATCTCTTGAGAGTAGTTAAGATTTAAGTGTTAAAATTAAAATTGTGTCAAGTGAGACATTTTTATTTACTTATTGTATATCTTAAATTGTGTCAATAATTTATATAAATACTAATTTAAGCATTAATAAATAAAAGTTATTAGAAAAAGAATAAGAAAAATAAATAATTTTTTAGTCAAAAAATTAATTCGGCTGCTCATTATTAATTGAAATAAATTAAAATGTATTTGATTTATTATTTTATTATTATTATTAAAGTGATTGCTACTTTTTAATTAGATGAATTTATATTAAATAGAAGTTGTTGCAAAAGTATTGGCCAAATACAAATGATATATATTAAATTGAATTTGATTCAATTTATAAAATAATAAGTGGTAACGATTTTTTCCCCAATTTTTTTAATAATTTGGCCACTAAATAAACTTAATACTCAACAAAAGTTTGAAGTTGTTGCTGGCCATTATGAATCCTTATCAAGCTTCATTAAGTGGCAAACATTTTTTTTTATGATTGGTTAATATTGGTGGCAACCATTCCTTTATAAGTTGGTCGGGTGAATTTATTTGAATTAAAGATAGTGGGTAAGCTTAATTCAACAGTAAGTGCGACTTTATAATTGTGTTAAGCATCAACACTAAATTTAGTTCGAGAGATAGAAACATAAGAAACAAGTATTACTTCAACATTTATTCGAAATAGAAAAGTTATTAGTCTAGCTTGAGGAATCTTACCATATCTTCAACTAGGTTTGTTTAAAGCATATTTCGAGAGTGAGTCTCATAATCTCATTAATGTAATGAAATTAAATTAATATATTATATTTCTGTTGCGTTACATGTGAAACATGTAATATTTAAATTGTTTAATAATGCACACAATCACCGGTAGCACAACGTACACGAACATAACACCAATAGAAAGGATGCCTAAGGATTAATAAACCACCACTAGCTAAACCTATACATAGTTGATGTGGGATCCTAACAAACCATCATGCTTTCAATACCGACATCTATGACGACTCTTTTAAGTGGCTCATTGGCCTTTCTAGGTGTTAGGACCTTTTTGAGAACTACACGGCTTTAGGCGCTTCGTATGCTAAGTCAGCTTAGAAAACACCACACAAAGAATATATGAGAGAAACACACATACAAAATTTTTGAGAAAATGCTCTCTATATTACTGAAGAGATTACAAGCAATGAGATTGAAGACAACTGAGGTTCCCCCTTCTTTATCTAATAGGCCTATATAATTTACGGTTGAGATTTAAATGATTTAACAGTGTACATACAAAATAAAATTATATGTTATAGAATATTTTTAGATGTCATTATATATTCTATGAAATATTCCTCTACTAAGTAGGGGTTTACAATCTTAATAATTTACAAGCTTGGCTCTGATCTTCACCTATGTCAGCGGGTCTAAAAACTCTGACTTGTAAACAGCACTATTAGTATACATAGTTTTAAAGAGATTTTATCGTACACCAAACTTTTAAAAAAGTGCTTGAGAACATTTGAGACATAATATAAATTACACCTTTTCATAAGGTGGGTATTCGTGTGGGGCTAGCTCTAATACCAATATTATAAACTCCCAAGTAAAATTTATTCTTAAAAATTAACTTGTAAAGAAAGAGTGCCCAAAAATTAATAAATCACTAGTTAAATTTATACTTAACCAATGTAGAATTTTAACAAAATGATTTGAGAAGGGTTTGAAGTAGCAAATAATGAGAAGTGGATGTTGAGGAGCGGATGTTGAGACCACGGAGGTTGGTGGTTATGTCCATAATTGAATGGTCATAAAGTGAACGAGACGGTGGCAACAGTTTTGGTTCTTGGACTTTGAGTGCGAAAGGTGGGCTTCACGAGAATAAGAAACATAAACTCCTCTTTTCTTTTTTAGAAAATAAAAATTATTTACTCAATTCCACTTGATGATTTTTGGTGGATATTGAGAAATTTGATCACTTGCGTTCTCTTTATTTCAAATTATAATATATAAATTGAATATTACGTAATTAAATTTAAAGTTTAATTAGTTAAATTATATCATTGAATTTTAATTTTAATTTACTCAATTAGATAATTTTATCATAAATATAAATCAATTAAAAATACAATTAAATTAATTAATTTAATACAAAATAAAAATGTATAATTACATATTTAATTGGTGTAAATACTAAAAAATTGTCATTAAAACTTTTTCAAATTTTCTTTTTTAAAAACTTCTCTAAAAAATTAAAAAATATATATAAAATGACCGGACTCGAATGAATCAATCGTGCCAGCAGGACTTCATATCATGCCAGTGTATTATACTGGGTCATAACCCAAATACAGAATCTCGCACTCATTTTCATAGATCATGCCAGCCCAACACGACTCATTTAACCCCTCTACACTGCAACATGTTGAGAAAGCTTTATTCATGTCATTTATATTGTTAACGCCTTGAAAGCTATTTTACTAAATAAAAAATTACTTCAAAGAAATTAATGTCAAACCTGAGATTTCCTCTCTTTTCGTTTCGAATACAAATTTAATTACCAAATTTTTTTAAAAAATAATTGTTTTATGTTCAAACTTAAATCATAATAGAATATTTTCACTATCTCATTTTTATATAACAATCGACCAAATATAAAAGAACTTTTTTTCTTTAAGAAAAACAGCTAATACCCAGCACAAACTCATTTCCTATGGTTGCATCATATGAATCGCACCAAAGTGCACAATCTTTTACTAAATTCACTCGTTAGTTAAAGCATTCAAGTGCTTTCCACAAAAGCCCAGCGCAAAATATCCACAATCATCACTGTAGTATTACAGAAAACTTGCTAGTTTAGTTGCTAAACTCAAAAACCTTATAATTATAACCCGGAAAGAATAAGCTCGGCCGAATTCCATACTTCGCCAGCACCCTCAAAATCTGTCACTTTAACACACCAAAACAGTAGTAGAAGAGAGATTGATAAACAAAATCAAAGATTATGCCTCCAGATGATTCTCAAACCACCACCCTACTGTATTTTCTAAATCCAAGCCAAATGAAACACAGAAAGATTCTTGATAAGATATCACTAGGAAAACTTCAATAAGTTTCATGCAGAATATCTGTATGAACTTATTTACCGGTTTACACTAGAAAATCGATACCGATTAAAACAATATCTAAAAGGACAGTACAGCCCATGAAATTCTCAATTCTCCCCATAATCAGCTCAAACTGTCTTATGGACATTGACGCTTCAAGTGCTGAGGCACAAACTAAATTCTTCACTTATCTTTGGGGGGGAGGGGCAGGTGGTGGCATATGGGATTTGGCAAATCCCACCCATGCAACAATGCCAACAGCGAGTATTACCCACCCGAATATGTCGTACTTGAGATCACTGCTCTTTTTCTTCTTTGAACTCTGCAAGGATAAAAAAAGAAATTAGCCAAGGGGAAAGAAACATGAACTAACCAAGCAACTTCTGCAGCAAAAATCCTCATATATAATGAAAACGACATGTAAGGAACACACTAACTGCTCCAAAATGCAAGATTTTATGGAACACAAATAATTACAACAATAACAAGTATATGTCCCTTGCTTGAGCATAAATCTTCTACCTAACCAGCACAATTTTTGGACTCGAAACACAAACAAACATTAAAAGTCTGTTCCCACCCACATGCGCATGCACAAGCAAACGTTGGCATTTGCTGTAGACATGCTAAAATGTAAAAGTGACAAGAAATACACAGTCAAAGCACCAATCCAGGCATAATTCCCCTATACTCAAATGCATGATCATAGAAATGAACTGTGAATTCCATTCCTATACTTTTAAACCAATCTTCCTAGACCCCATTAATTAGTGAAAAATGTCGTATCTTTGCAACACAGCAGAAACATGCAAGTCAATAAAGATACAGGGCAAAGCACATCTAACATCTCTAACCTCCAGAAGACTAGAGAAACAATTTTTAATCAAAGTTTGTCCATCGATAGTGCAAATATAAGGCATAAATAAATATAGAGACAGAAATATAACAGATAGACAGCTTCCAATTAACATCATGAATGGAAAAAAAAACCAGAGTGCAAGCATATTAACTGCAGTTAAAGAAGGATAAAAGAAGCTTTTGGTGCTCACCTTTGCACCCGAGGAAGTAGAAGAAGGTCCAGCGGTAGCTCCCATCACTTGTTGACCTAAACCGTGCTTATGAATTTCCATGTGTAATTCTGGAGCCTAAGAACACAAACAGATAAGAGATATTATCACTCTAGCAAAGGGAACTTAAAATTACATGTACTTAGATGCAAAACTTTGCAAAGCCAACACCATTGAGAGTTTACTTCTACCATTTCTATAATAATGACTCCACATGGCTAACTATGTCAAGGGTTTGATTCTACCATTTCTAAAACAATGAATCACCAGAAAAGTGACATTTAATAATGCCAATTAATTTGTAACTATTCAAATCTAATTCAAACTCAAACAACTCTTAAAGGATGAGCAGCAACCTTAGAATGATCAAGTCCTTACCAACGCATCACTTGGACATATCCAGATACTTCTATCTAATTATTCCACATGCTTGTGATACTGTCACTTAAATGCTTCCAACAGAACAAGCATCACAGGTTAATCAATTAGTCTTGAACATTAACAACTTGATAGAATACATATATACGTTTTACTTGGACAACAAATCCGTCATTATTGTACTACAAAACACCAATGAGACCTGCAACTATAAATGTATCTGCACATCAACCTCTAGCTGAATTGAGAAACCAATTTATTTTCAATCACCCAACAACATTTCAGACAACTCTAATATGCCACCATAAAGATTGGCAACCTCCATCCAAATCCATAAGGCTTATTGCAATTGGATATGAGATGAAGATATTAATAATCAAAGGATAATAAGTTTTTCCTAGAAAACAAGTTTGTCCAATGTAACTGTACCTATTAACATCCAATCAATATCCACAACCAGCACTTTGTTCCTTGCCAGGTAGCATACCACATTATGAAAACAGAACCTATTTCCTCATTATATACAGAACTTAAAACATGGATGAACCAAGTAGTATCTTAAACCAAGTTTCAGAACCAAGGTTGCTCCATGATCTCATACGTCATTAAAACATGAGAGCCCAATCACACAAAACATGAAGATTTTCTCTCAAACATTCATTAGCAAAAGAATTCATAGATAAAGTACCTTTGCAGCCACCTCTAAAGACTTCTGATAAAGTTCATTCGAGGGATCCTACACAAAAGAACCCCAAAATATTATATCACATATACCACACTACATAACAATCATATAACATGTGAATATGAGCTTGTATTTACATGCTGATGCAAATGAGCAAAAAGGAAAGAGAATTACCTCATCAACTGCTTGCTGAAAGTATAGAGATGCCTTATTGAAATATTCCTTAGCCTCATCCTGATCAGGAGTCAAGAAGGCATGAGAAGTATGAGCGTTTCCCAGGCACCACAAAGTATCGTGTTTGTTGGGGCTAACCAACAATGCCTCTTCCAGCTTCGAAATAGCCTCTGTTATATCATAAAAATTGCCATCCCCATATTAACAAACTCAACCTCAGTAACTATCCCCATTAAATAACTAATTTACAGTTATTCCATACAAAAAAAAAAAAAAGCATCCCTCAATATGTGACCAAGAAATAAACAATTTAGTTCAACAAATTTTGCCGTAAGATTGAATTATATAATAAAATCACCTAAAATCATTTTCTTCGAATCTGGAACATTTTGAAACTGAGACAGCTCGAGCAAAGCTCCTCCCCATCTCGTTAAATTCTGTACCAAAACAAAAATATAAAAAAAAAATGAGAGATTAAATATTCATCGTGTCAAAAAAATCCAAAATTTCTATTATCCTCCCAGGATATCTCATAGAAAAAAAAACAGATAATAAAATCAGGAGAAGAAAACAGAGGAACAAGAGGCAGATCAAAGAAATTAATCGAAACGCACATCGGCGTCAAGAGGGTTCTTAGCGTAGGTAGCTTCGGCCGTTTTACGAGCGTGCTCGAAGAAGAGCAATCTATCGAAGTCGCTTTGCATGTCCATGGTGTAATCTCTCTCCGTCCGTTTGATTGATTTCAACAGACAAATGGTCGAGAGAGAGAGTGTTACGTTGCCGTTGGTGTAAAGTTGAAACCCTAATAAGGTGTTAAAAGCGGTGGGTTAGGGGAAAGCGTATGCATATGTATGAATGAGGGTGGTTTTGGGTTTAATGGTCAAATTGGCTCGGTTCTCGGATGCACATGCGACATGTGGGAATTTTATGAAAATGCCCTTATTTTTCTTAATTAAAAATCTATTTTAATAATTCAGTATATTTATAAATTTTATTAGTTAAATATTTAATTTTCAAATTATTTTATTTTTAAAACATTTTTATAAATTATTTAAAATTTAAATTCAAAACAGTCTTTAAAATTAATTAAAATGAGTAGCAACATAGATTAAAATTTAATAAATTTAATTAAAAATAGTTAAAAAACAATAAAAAATTAACAAAATACAGTCAAAAAGTTAAAAATGAAGGTCGAGGCTATATTCCAGTGATAAGGCTACTCAGATTTGGCTCAGGTTAACACCCAGATCTAACTTGAATTTAGAAAAATTTAAAAAAAATTCTTTGTTCCAAGTTCATGAAAAAAATTTTTAATTTAGGTTGAATAAACCTTGAATTCGAATTTGAATTTTGTTATTCTTAAACTTATTTGAGTTCTATATGGCCATGAAATTCTAATTTAATTTAACACGACCTTTACCACTTACATTAACAAAATTGTTGAAATTTTTCTTGAAGAAAACGAAGATGTAATTGCATATTAAACCCCATTTGTATCACATTTATTTTTTTATTTTGCTTGCAAGCATGAATTTGCGACGATTCATTTTATGTTATTTTAAAGGAATGGCATCTCAAGTTACGGAGTTATGGTCTAAATGTAAGCTGCAAATTGAAAGTTATGTTGAACTAGTGTATAAATAATTTTTCCCTAAGCATGAGGCTACTATGTAATAGGTGTACTACCTCCGTTATACACTTCTCAAACCAACAGAAAAAAACCACCATGATAATGGAGACTAGTCTTCCACAAGAAAGAAAGGCCAATCTCAATTCTCAACCAAGGACTAATGAGGATCATGGAAAAAAGCAACACACTGTGAACTCCTATTAATTTGAGCGAATTTGACATTGTTCTTTTTGGATATTAGTTCCTTTATTTTATGATACTGTTCATTATGTTAATGTTAAATTGTACTTTATATTTCAGACAACAATTTGTATTTATGCATGTTTGATCTTCCCTATTACCAATTCATATTAGGTGCAAGCAAGGGAGAGCAGATCCTCTTATGCAGGAATTATGTTGAAACACTCGACTATAATTTAGTATTACCAATTATTAGTCTAGAAAATCCATTTTTTTTACATAATCTTGCACATCAAATTATGAGTTGTGTTGTGTTGGAATAAGGTTAAACATTAAGTTGAACCTAGGACATTAGAATTGCTTTTATGATGAAAATTATTAAGCTTTTCTATCAATACACGCTCAAAAAAAAATTATTATTACTATTTGAATAGAAAAATATCATATTGTGAGTTTTGCATGTCCATTCAATAAGTCTTTGTGTATTTGTGTACTTTACTGCTACCATCAATGTTATTAGTGTTAGGGTATGTGCTTACGCGCCATCCCAGTTTGTATGAATATTTAGTTTGTAATATTTATACAATGCATATTTTATTAAATCGCTGATAACTTTTATTAAATGGTAGTTAAGTTTGTAACATTATAAACATGATATGATCTAAATGAGTTCATATTTGGTTTAAAGAAGTTTAGACCATGGCTAAGAGTTAGCAAAGCTGATAGTTATAAATGCTAAGTGTTAGCAGGTTATAATAGCCAGCGAGATCTAAAAAGTTAGAACCTAATCTATAATGTAACAAAGACCTGAGAATCTACTAGTAATGACAAAGTTGCAATAAGTTGTAATACACACTAAGAAATGTCATTATGGAAGTATCTTCTCAAATAAAGAGTTCCTGATCTACGTGCACCAATGAGGGTCTATCGGTGATACACATATATTAGTGTATGTCTATAGCTGTATTGTACAGATGGTTATTCTTAGTTAACCATGAGCTTGGTTGAAGTTCATATAGACATACAGGTATTCAGTTAGGATTGAATACTGAACAGACTCAAGAGGACCCCAATAGATATCCTATGAAACCATCAAAGGAAGGTCCTCTCGAGTTGAGTAGTATTTGTTGTCCTATGACCTGAGCGCCACGGTGAACTTGTGGGAGATCCATCATACTTTGGTTCCACGTATGTCAGAGACCTTTCATGGTCTGACCGCTGCGTGTCGCTGGGTATGGTCCGATGCTCATGGAGTTCGGTGTGCGTAGATATGGAATCCGCCAGCTCACATAGATGGGTTGTATATCTGAACTTTGAGATTGTATCTTGTAAAGTCTTATGGCCGTAAGCAATCTACCTGGGAAAGGAGTTTCCTACAGGTTCGAACATTATAGCAAAAGTGTTTGCGTATATTGTTCATAAAGATACGAATCTGGAGATAATATAGTAATGGATGAAATTATCGGGATTTGACGGTAATGATCTGTATCCCGTTCATCCTGGATATAATGACGGAAGGATTATACGAATATGGAGTAACCTCAACATGTATGGTCTAACGCGCTAATTTGTAATATCCGTAACGTGTGTGTGGGGCATCGTTCACGGACTTGTGGAATAGTTCCATTTGACGAATCGGGCGTGGACCTAGAGAGTCCCAATATGAAATGTACTCTTTGAGCACTTGGGCAGCGTACCGTATTGAATAGTTCAATACAGTAAAATCCAGCAATTTACTAAGGTTACGTTAACTAAAGTATATAGTCAAATGGTGGGACCCACTTTAGGTTAACTTAGTAACCGAGTAAGGACATAATTGTAATTTCACTTGATAATTATTTAATTGTTAAATAATTCTAATAAATATTTATTTATTTAATTGTTGAATAAATAATTTATGTTTAACTAAGGTTAAGAGTTAACCATTTAGTTAAATTAGATTAACAATACTTAATGGTTAAGTAAAAGTTAACATAACCATGATTAAGTTAGTTAATTATAGTTAAAATATTTAAATGTTCTTTAACTTAACTAAAGTTAAGTGTTAACTATAGTTAGAATATTTAAATGTTAATTTAACCTAACTAAAGTTAAGAGTTAACTAAGATTAGGTTAGGTTAAATACAAATTGAAATTAAGTGAAATTAATTGTAATGAAATGAAATTAATTTCATTTGTATAAATAAGAAAAATGAAAATTAAATAAACAAGTCTTTTTGTTAATTTGATTTTGCAAATTTTGGTCAGCCAATTCAAAGAGAAAAAAGAGAAATTGTTTTCTAAAATATGAATTCAAGAGTTGAATTCATTATTTTCTTTTAAGGCATAAAACTAATTTAGCAAAATAGGTTTTGATTAATTGTTAATCAAAAAGGAAAAATTAATATCATAAGTTTAAGTGGTTAAACTTCTGCTGGATCAAAGGCTGTCATTCTAGATAATCAAACCCACCATTGTTGATTACTAGAATTGATCAAAGACAACATTTTGGTGGACTTCAACAATCTCTATCCAAAGGCTTCAAAGGTTATTCCTCAATTTCGTTTCTGTTAATTCAATTAATATATTTTGATTGTGTTTACTGCAATGTTTTAAGCTTCCGCTGCTTCATTATATGTATGAGATATGTATATATTGTTGTTAAACACAAAACCCACATGCATACACCCATGAATGGACAACTCCCAACAATTAGTACTCGTAGTACAACTCTTAATACTCGATCATATCAATTCCTTATTTGCTCGTTAAAACAGCTAGTACAAATATTATTATACCGGAAATTGACCTAAACTAAGAATTGTTTCAAATTTTTATTTTTATTTTTATGATTCTTGGTAAAGTTTTTGATTTAATTTGTTCAAAATTTGAAATCCTAATTCATATAACAAAGATGAATGTGAAATAACAAATGTAGAAAGAGCTTCTCGACAATAGAGTTGGTAATTTTTGTAAAAAAGACGATAGCAATTACAATGAAAAATACTCAAACAAATTTTTGAAAAAAAATAAATGACACAAATTTTATATGAAAAGCCTTCAAACAAATTAAGAAAAAAACAACATGGCAAATATAATAAATTTTCACTATGTAGAAAAATGAGAATTACAACCTCTCTCTATAATTACAAGAAGAGAACAATTTTATTTCCTCTTATAAATAAGAGAAACAACTCAAAGAAAAGAATATTAAAATAATTGTTTTCAATATTTTTTTGGGATGATATGAATGTGGAGAAGCTCATCCTTTTATAATAGAGCTAAAGTTTTTATTCAAATCCTATGGTCAAATATTGTGGCTTCAATTTCTTTATTTGGTGCCTTCATTATCATTCAGCAAAATCGGCACCTAATATTTCTTTCTTCAAATATCAAGTTTGATAGGTACAAACCCTACCAATTATCAACATTTCTCATATTTTAAGACTTGATTGGAATAATCACATCTCCACATTCTATTACTTACACTTACCATCTCAATATTGCTTATATTTTTGCCAGACCATATAAAGATCTACACTGTAAGAATTTGTCAATGTTGATCGGTAGAATTAATGCATTTGCTAGGTTCTCTTTCGTGTGGAACTTTTTTATATCTACGCTTCCACTTTCTACCACTTCACGAACAAAGTGATACTGAACTCCTATGTGTTTTGTTTTGGAATGAATAGCTGGATTTCTTACAATGTGCAAGGCATACTGACTGTCACAATATAAGAAAATATTTTCTTGATTGTACCCAAGCTCCTCTAAGAATTTTTTTATCCAAATTGCTTATTTACAAGCTTGTATAGTTGCCATATACTCATCTTTTACTGTTGATAGAGCTACAACAGTCTGAAGTTTAGAGACCCAACTAATAACTCCTCTTGCAATTGTAAACACATAGCCTGTAGTGAATTTTTTTTTATCAAGATCACCTGCAAAATCTGAATTAACATATCCTCTGACAGTGAAATCTGATCCTCTATAACATAATAGGTATCTAAGGTACCCTTACTATATCTCAGGATCCTCCAAACAATACTCAAATGCTATTTACCATAATTGCTTATGAATCTACTAACCACTCCAACTGCTTGTGCAATGTCCAATTTTGGACAAATCATAACAAACATTAAGTTTTTCACTATTGATACATACAGTACTCGAGACATTTCCTTCCTCTCTTCTTTATTGCTAGGATATATATTTGAGGATAACTTGAAATTAATAGGAAGTGAGGTAGAAATTGGCTTACAATCTTTCATATTGAAGTGTCATAAGATCTTCTTCAAGTAGTTCTTCTGTAAAAGCCATATCTTTTTATTATTTTTGTCTTGGTAAATTTGCATTTGTAGAATCTTGTTTACTAGCCTCAAGTCTTTCATATCAAATTCTCTAGCCATCTGAGCCTTTAACTCTATTACTTGATCTTTGTTGGACCCTGCTACTAATATATCATCAACATACAATAACAAGATAGTGAACTCATTATCACCAAACCTCTTGAAATATGCATAAGGATCTGCACTAAGTTTATTGTATCCAAAGCTTAATATGAAGGAATTAAATCTCTTATACCAACATTGTACCCCATGTTTGAGACCGTATAGAAATTTATTCAACCTGTAAACTAAGTTCTCTTTTTCTACTTTTGCAAAACCTTCTGGTTGGAGCATATAAATTTCTTCTTCCAAGTCACCATAAAGAAAAACTATTTCTACATCTAATTGTTCTAAATATAAATCAAATGTAACACATATAACAAGGACTATTTGAATAGTATTGAGTCTAACATCTAGTGAAAAGATTTCATTGAAATTAATACATTCTTTTTAAGCTTATCCTTTTACCACCAATCTTGTACGGTACCGTTCTACTTGATCATCACTATTTCGTTTGACCTTGTAGACTCATTTATTGCCAATAGCCTTCCTTCCTTTTGGTAGTAGTACAAGATCTTATACTTTATTCGTATGAAGAGCTTCAATTTCTTCTTGCATTGTTGCCATCCATAGAGATGCATCCGAACTGTTCATTGCTTCTTAGAAAGTCGATGGCTGTCCTTCCTCTATTGGAAGACAGTATGCAACATTACCCTCTATATGATAATCTGAATGCCAAACCGGTGTTGACCTCACCCGATTTGATTATCTAAGAGGTCACTCCTCTGGTTCAACTAGTTTTTGTTCATCGTGCTTTAGTGTTGCTTCAGAAATTTCTTCTTCTTCTGACCCTTCCTCCACTTGCACTGTGGTAGTTTCTAATTTGTCATTTGTTGTGCTATCATCCTCTTTCTTTTGTTTCTTATCTTCTATAAATATCACATCTCTGCTAATAAATACCTTATGGGTAGTGGGATCCCACAAACGATACCCTTTAACTCTATAAGCATACCCCAAGAATATATATTTTTTAGATTTTGGATTAATTTTTGTGACTTCTTGGGCATTGTACATCACGTACATAAGACTTTTAAATGTATGTAAATTAGAATAATTAGATGGTTTACCAATCCACATCTCTATTGGTGTCTTCAAATTAATTGATGTTGATGGAGATAGATTGATCATATAACAGGCGGTATTGACTGCTTCTGCTCAGAATATTTTGGCTAGACTCGCAGTCCTTAATATAGCTATAGTTCTTTCAAGTAGTGTTATATTCATTCGCTCTGCCACTCCATTTTGTTGAGGAGTGTACGCCATTGTGAATTGTCTTAATGTATTCTTATTTACAAAATACATTAAATTCCTTACCAGTATATTCTCCTCCATTGTCAGTCCTTAAACACGTAATCTTCTTCTCGGTTTCAAGTTCTACCCGTGCCTTGAAGACTTTGAATACATAAAACATATCTACCTTTTTTTTGATTGGATAAACCCAACATCTCCTAGAGAAGTCATCAATGATTGACACAAAATATTTTTCTCCTCTCAAAGATGTGACTGATGCTTGCTAAACATCAGAATGAATTAAGTCTAAGATGTCATTACTCTTAGTTGTTGATGTGTTAAACTTCAATCTATACTACTTACTTATAACATAATGCTCATAAAAGGGTAAAGAAACATTTTAAAGTCCAGGAAGTAATTTCTGATCAGAAAGAATTTTCAAACCTCATTCTGACATGTGACTAAGTCTTTGGTGCCATAACATCGTCATCTCTTATGTAGAATTGACTGATGTAACAAATACTTTTGCCTCTGAATATGTTTCCCCTAAAAGTATGTATAATTTAGTAGCTATCTTTTCTGCTTTCATTACTATAAGTGTATCTCTGACAATCTTCATGATCCTATTTTATATATGGGTTTTGCATCTAAGCTCATCTAGTTATCTTAGAGACAATAGATTATTTTTTCAAGTCTTTCATATACCATACCTTTTAGATAGTACCAATTGTTCCACCGTACATCTTCAACTTGATGGTGCCAATGCCAGCAATCTCCAAGGCATGATTATCTCCCTTGAACACAGATTATTCGAAGATGGGTTTATAATTGTGAAACCAATCTCGACGATAGGTCATATGCCATGTTGCTCCTGAATTCATTATCCAAAAATTATTGAGCTTATTTTTGTCCTTGGTAATAGTTATTTCCTCGTTGAATAAGATGTTATCATCATCAGAAGTACTTGTAACACAACCATGAGATATTGGTGACTCAGATGTCTTTTCTACCTATTTCTTATATCAATACTCACTTTTGAATGCCATTTTTTTTACCACGGTTGTAGTACTTGATATTCTTCTTACTCCTTGCTTTTGATCTTTTTTATCTGTGACTCCTACTGGACCATGCTCTATTGATTTGCCTCTAGTCATTGATAAAGTTTTCGCTTGCTGTGAACTAGTTGCTCTATTTTCCTTATTTTAAGCCTGCTTTCTTGTTCAAAAATAGAGTCTATAACATCTTCAAAAACTAGATAGTCTGTTAAAAGGTTATTAGTTAAGCTGATGATTAGATGGTCATATAAATTTAGAAGACTTTGGAGTAGAATCTCAGCATGTTCATTTTGCCCAATATTATAACCCAAAGTAGAAAGTTTGAAAAATAAAGTATTAAGAGTATTGATATGATTAGTTATTGTCGTAAATTCTGGCATTCATAGGGTATAAAGTCTTCTTTTCAAAAAGATCTTATTGTGAAGAGACTTTGCATCATACAATGTTATCAGAGTATCCCATATCTGATTCACCGTCTTTTTCTCTACTACACTTGATAGAACTTTATATGCTAATCCCAGATGCTAGTTGGCAATAGCATCTCCAACTATCTCTTCCCATTTTTCATCAGTCATACTTGCCGATCTGTCACCAATGATAAGCCAGACAATGGTCATTTCTTAAGATGGCCATCATTCTCATTTTTCACATCGAGAAATTATTTCCGTTGAACTTCTCTATCTCGTACTTTGTTGTCATATTGATTGACTATGATCTATTTCTCACTCAAACCAGCTTTTACTATTTCACCCTGAATATTAATGTATATGTAAATAGTACTGTATACTTAAACAGTGCCGTATACGTGAACAATTACATGCTTATAAATAATATCCATGAACGATATACCTTTACCTGAAAGCCCTGAAGCTTTGATACCACTTATTATGGAGATTTATAGGTTGAAACAGTATCTTAATTTAAAGTAGTAGAGATGACAAACTATAGAAAATAAATAACACACAGATTTTAAGTAGAAAACCCTAAAACAAATTAAGAAAAAAGCCACGGGGCAAGTATAAGGGATTTTCACTATGTAAAAAAATAGGAATTACAATCCTCTAGTTACAAGGAGAGAACAATTTTACTCTCTTTTATAAATAAGAGAAACAACTTAAAGAAAAAGAACACTAAAATAATTTCTTTCAATATTTTTTTTTTTGGGATGATATGAATGAAGAGAAGCTCATCCTTTTATAATGGAGCTAAAGTTTTTGTTCAAATCCTTTGGTCAAATAATGTGGCTTCAATTTCTTCATTTGGTGCCTCCATTTTCATTCAACAACATCAACATCAACACCTAATATTTCTTTTTTCAAATATCAAGTTTGATAGGCACCAACTCTACCAATCATCAACATTAAAAAGGTATTTTAGTGTACTCACAGAGAATTTGTAATTTCTAATTATTAAGGCATAGAGTTGCAATTTCGGCATTTTTGGAGTATAATAGCGTAAATCTCTCTCAAATATTTACCTCAAAAGAGTAAGAGGTCTACTTCCAAACAACTGTAAAATTTACATACAATAGTTAAATATTTAAAGTTAATAACAATATGTAATTTATAGTAAAAATAAATGTTAATTATAATTTTTTATTTGTTAATTCTTTTTTCTAAATGGTATTTTTTTAAAAAGAATTCATATACAAATTTTACATACAAAAGTTTTTATATAGACAACATATTACTATATATCACTCTTATATGCTCAATTCCATCATTATTTATTCTCACTTGCAATAATTTTACATCTAATCAATTTGTATATGATAATTCATATCTAATTTTATGCATAGTATACTCTTTAAACAAGTGTTAAGATATGCAAAAAAAAAAAAAGTACTAAAATCAATTTAAGTTCTAGAAACATAGAATTGTGTGCTATCGATGGTAAAATTAGAAAAACAAAAATATTTAGGAGATTTTATATTATTTTGATTTGTCAGAGTCTGATATTGACCTCTTAGATGGTATCAAAACCAGTTTATTTTATTTGTTGGCAAAATAAGCTAATTTACTAGTCTATATTTAAAACTTGTAGAGGTAACTATCTTATAGTCATAGAGCATTCCTCTTCTTCCAGTATACAATTACCTCTTCCTCTTCTAAGTTCTTCCCTTTCTACACTTTTACATTCTCTTTCTCTCAGATCTATTGATTAATCCAAGATTGACCACCTATATGAAGTTACATACTTTCTTGAAGAACAACATATACCTGTAACCGACCTACCCATTCTAAACCCATACACAGTCTTTCTCAAGCCACAAAGATCATTTACCATATCAGTAAAAAATCTTATCAACCCTCAACGCCTAAAAATCAAGGAGTATATTCAGGCAACCCAATTTGACAAACACCTATTACCAGTTACCACAGAAGAACATCTGGTACCCATAAAATTCTCTGACGATCTAATTCTATAATGGATCTGTCAAGGATACACTCACTTACATTTTGGTGCTGTTTGTTTTGCAATCACATTTCATGTCCGAAAACGTCTTGAGACAGTTGCTAGAATAGCTCTTCTTGATACCAGATTTCCTTTTTATAAGGATGCATGCATTGAAAATGTTCAAACAACCTTAAATGCTAGAACAGTTCTCATTATTATGTACCCAAATTTTTGTATGCTTATTTCAGACCTTTACCTTACACAAACACTCAAGGCTCAAATCTAAATTACAGGAGCTGTACCAGAAGCCAACACCTTTGCAACCACCTTCCATTACCAGATGGTTTACAAGGTACAGAACCATGCCCTTGATTTTGGTACTCTCCATGCTAACCAAGATGCTTTCTTACTCTCCGTTGAGTCTAATAAAGTCTCATCCTACACTTATGTGCTGAGACAATTATCCAATGAAGAATTAACAAAACTTCTCCCAAACTCATGAATAACTAAATACGAGCAACAATAAAAACAAGCTTAGACACCAAAACTTATACAGTCTTCAACCTATTCCTTCTTTCAAAGAAAAGATGGACAAATATAAATATGTTTTGAAAAATCAGGACCTTCGGCACCATCCTACCCTTTCCCTACATAGTTTATACTCCAGCCATACATATGACCCAAGATCTATGGATGGTCTACTCATCTCTGCATTCAATGGAAAAGAAAAATCGATATATTCATTCAAAGATCCTAAAATAAGACACTGCTATTGGGACATAAATTGTTAATGTCAACTATGCCTTGATGATCCGTTCTCTGATAATGAATACTACCTTAGTAGAAAAAAAAAATAAGAAAAAGAAGAGTTCTCAACAACTTTTGAAAGAAAGATATGAGGATGGTGATCCAGATGTCAGATTGTTGGGACATTCCTCAGGAAAATTTGACTATTATGTCATCTATTCCAAACAAAATCTCAAACCTATCAAAACTCTTAAATTATACAAACCCGAACAATAGAGTTTCCCACATTAACTCCTTAATAGAACCCAAAAAAAAAAACAATCTAATAATAAAAAGTGAAAAACCCAAATACTCAACGAGCTGATGGTTCATACAAACAGGTTTCTCCGGCAAAAGTTGTCCTGAATTAGCAGTCTCAAAATGTAGTTGCATAAAATAAAATTCTTCAAAGGATTGAAGATTCTCAACATCGCCAAGAAACAAAAATTGATTTAGGACTATCAACTCATTAGATAGTTCTGAATGACTTAAAAAAAAGAAATCTAGCAATTACATGCACTAATTCTCAGCTTGGTTCAACAAAGACTTCTATTTGCCAAACAGGAGAAATAAATTAAAAACTTAAAGATCCAACTTACAAGTCTTGAAAGAGACTTCACAGATTCTTGGAAACTAGTAGACACTTTTTTGAAAGCCTTACAACCATTATCAACCCTTTCTTTCTTATATTCAAGTTCCATATTTAGGGATAGCTCTAGCCTAATCCTTCAGAAGAAGAAAAAATATCCAACCAAAACCCATAGATCTAAAGCAAAAGAACCTGAGCCATCTTAACCACAAAAACCCCAAACCAAACTACCTAATACTCTACCTTTAGTGTCACTCCCTGAAAAACCATTCCCGAAACCAACGATGTTTCCTCCTTCCTCAAAATCCCAATTCATGGCACTACCACAATCGTCTCCAGAAACTGATTCACAATCAAAAACCTTTTCCTCAACCTCAGGCTCAACAAAAACTGAAAGTTTTACCGAAAAATCCTTCAACCAAACCACTATCTCAGAACCCGTCCTCCTTCAATTCATGAATACCTCTCCAGATCATCAGACTTATAAACCATAGACATAAGTTATTAATGAGTCAGAATCTAATGAAACAATCACATCACTCATTAAACCAACAAGAACCCATAAACCAACAAGGTCAGACAATTTTAAAAAACGTCATTGGTTTACCTTTGATGACGTTCTACCTTCTAAATGGATTGACATAATTTTTGGGTTCTAAGCCTGGTGTATCACTGAGCAATAAAAGTCAGAAACCACTATCACATAAGTGATTCAAAGAGTAATTATTCGATTTCAAGGTATCTTAAAATACTGGTTCTATCACCTTGGCGAGTACAGGCAAATGATCATTTAGCAGGCCACTACTATAGAGCAATTCATAGGAGAAAAAACACATTTCACAGATAAAGCTAGAGAAGAATACTTTAAGATGAAATGCTGCTCATTTAAACGTAAGAATTTGGAATTACACTACAAAAAAAGATGTGGCAAGGTATTATGTCATTAGAATCGACTACCCAAACCTTAAACAAACCTATCTCAATTCAGTCCCAGAACCACTTAGCAAAGAGGCCTTAAGACTTATTGAAACAAAAGGTTACACATTGACCAATGCCATACTTGGTGCTATACAACAATCAATCCTTACAGCTCTGGACAAATTATGTGCAAGATATAAATTCTTCAAAGAATTTGATAAGACATGAACAAAAATCCAAAAAGCATGTGCTCGTCCTGATCTTCTTATTAAATGTCCAAATGTCACTACTCATCTCACAAAAAGAAGAAACACCATAGGAAATTTCGTTCCGCAAGAAAATCAAAGAGATGATACTTCAAAAGAAAATCTACTTTTAGCAAAAAATCAAGTCGATGCTTCGTTTGTAAAAAGAAAGGTCATTTTGTAAAATATTATCCAGAAAGGCCTTTGAAAAAGAAAGTGTTTTCCCACATCACAGCCATTTTTCAAAATCATCCAAAAAATCATGTTTAGAATCCTTGTTCTCTGAATGAAGTAAACCTGATAGTGATACCCCTTTTACTATCTCCTCGTCAGACTCCTCAGACACTGAGTCCATCCTTGAATCCCTTAATATCCAACCTATCCAAACACACTATGCATAATAGATTTCAACCGCTATTTTCGTTCCTATGATTGAACTAAAAATCTTTCATCCAAGTATTATAATCTTATCCAAGTTTCAGGGTTGTTCGATATTAGTACAACAATATCCATTCTACACCCTTGCGGAATTCCTATCAAAATACTGAAAATCCTACCACAAAACTTTCCATGCAGCCAATGACTAACTTTAACTGTGATCATGATTAGTAAAACAATTCATCTTGAATTTTTCCCAGCACTCAAAACCATTCATAAACATTTTGGATCAGATCTCCATGGTAAAGACATTATTATCGGGTTTGATCTTATTAAAAACAAATTAGAAAAGAAAGTTTAGACCAGGCCCAATGGGCTTAAATTCAAGAATTACTTTCTCCCTTGTTCACAAGTGCCCGACTACTTTTCCTTTAACCTATTCAACCCAGTTTTTGAATAATTAAAAGCCCAGTCAGCAGCCAACAGTCATTTCGAATTCCTTTTGAAATGTCCAAACTCTTTATGGACCAACCCATACTTCTTTGTTACCTTTCCTTTAAAAACAAAATGTTAATATTAATCCTACCAAAGCCAGTCATTTGAGTATGAATCCAAATCACTTACAGTTAGCCTCAAATGAGTTAACCTAGTTACTGCATGAGAGACTTATAGAGCCCACATCTTCTTAAATGGCCTGTCAAGCCTTTTATATTAATAAATAAAGTAAACAAATTAGAGGTCAACCCAGATTGGTGATTAATTATCACCCTTTAAACCATTCCTCAAAGATGACAAATTTTCATTACCCAACAAACCTGCCATGTTTTCAAAAATTACTCAAGCAAAATTATTTTCAAAGTTTGACCTTAAATCAGGATTTTGGCAACTTGGCATTCATCCAAATGATAAACTAAAAACAGATTTTTGTACACCAGCCTATCATTATCAGTGGACTATTATTCCTTTCGGTTTAAAAATAGCTCTATGTTTGTTTCAAAAAGCCACAATGAAAGTCTTTGAACCTATCCAACATAGTGCATTGATTTATATTTATCACATTTTATTATTTTTAGCTGATGCAGATTCATATTACAGACTGTTATTGCAGTTTGGAACCTTACTACAACAACATAGCATTATGATTTCACCCACTAAATGCCAAGTGGGCCATTATGAAATTGATTTCCTTAGTATGCACATTAAAGATAGTGCATTTATTTTACAGCACCATATTGTTAGTCAACTCCTCACTTTTCCAGATTCACAGCTTACTAAAATACAGCTACAATAATTTCTCGTCATCATCAATTATATGGTTGACTGTATTCCAAAGTTAACCTATATGACAAAGCCATTTTATTTGATGCTAAAGAAGAACCACCCCCTAGACAGAAGACCAAACGATAACTATCAAAACATTGAAGAAAATTGCTTTAACTTTACCTCATTTACAGATCCCTTCTGATGGACAACGAATCATTCAGACAAATGTCAACGATCTTTATCGGGGTGTTATTCTGATTAAAGAAAAAAAATAAAATAAGACAAATCTGTGGATACAAAAGTGGAGCCTTTTCCAACTTAGAAATTCATTATCATAACACATTCAAGGAAATTTTAGTTGTTAAGCGTGCCATTGAAAATTTTGAGTTCTACCTCATTGGACACCAATATTTGATTGAACTCGACATGTCTCTTTTCCCAAGATGCTTTAATTTAAACAAAAAAGAATCCTCAATCAGCAGCTACTAAGATGGCAACAATGGTTTACTAACTATTCCTTTGAAATTAAACATCTTAAAAGAAAAGATAATGTTTTGGTGGATTTTCTCTCAAGAAACCCTATAAATACCCATGACCCACAAAATTGAATCACAAAAGTCCTTGCAAATCAGTCCCAGATTTTCACCATTTCCACTATGAACACCATTACCATATACCCACATGCGACACCTATTCTCCCCGAGCTCCCAGATTTTCTCAAGACTAGAACCTTACACTTATACACCCCCAGGCTTATCAAATTTCATGCTAAACAGGCTGCCCTAGAAAAAAGATTAACCATATTAGGCGAATTGAACTTCCTTCTCACACATAGTCTGATCTAGCCTTGTATATGCTCTGGTATTTACTAGACTTATATACCATTGTCATAGAATTCCTTATCCTCAGAATAATAGAATGACTCCATACCTAACCAAACCCGAATCACCCAGCAACCAAATTCTTACAGTGGTTTCATTCTCTCTCCTAGTGGTATTATAAGTTCACTTGTCTTCTAAAAAGACAATCTCAGTTCTCATAGAAATTTCTAAAGATTATTCTTTTCTTTCAATGAAAAAGTATAATAATGTTCGATACAGAAATCTAATATTATCATACCATTGAAGAATATTTTGTTCTTTTCTATTCACTCAAAAATAATGCTAAAGAACACAGAGCAGAAATCAAGATACTTGAAAAAACACTTACTGAGAAGAACCAAACAATCTCTCCATCTCTTTGGATATCTGCAGAAGATCAAGCTCTATGAGAAGTCATCTCAAAAGAATTCCAAAGACGTATTCAAGCTACCATCTCAAATTACCACCAAAAATAAAGAAAAGCCAATGTCTAGCACACCCAAACCACTAACTATGCCCAACACCATCACTCAATGAGTCTTTCATACAATAAAAGATACTTGGACCCAGACTCTTACCCATAACCATAAACGCATCACCAAAATTCAACATTAATGACTCAACAACCCAATGAAATCCATCAAGAAATCATAAATGCCAGCAAACCAGTAAAAGACCCAAACCCAAGGTCTAGCTAATTATTGACCCCTCGTACATTCAACCAGAGCCATCGATGTGTAGGACCTAATTAATAAATGGGGTACCAGTGTTGATAAGCATTACTCCCTAGGATACGATAGCGACACCAGTGATTAGTCTCATATCAATCTGTAACTCATGTAAAAAATCTATTTTTCCACCAAACGCTATCTTTCACATGGTTGATGTTGTTTTCATCATGATGTTTAATTATTAAAGTGTGCTAGCATACTTTGTTTACTTTTTTGGGTATGCTTTATCTATTGGCCTGCGTGCCACATTTGCCTAATAATATTAGTGCACTTTAGTTTGCTAGAATTTGGACAAGTGTACATTTGTAGGATGTGATCCATCTGTAAGTGGCCTTCTTTCCCTATATAAGGAGACCTAACATCAGTTTGTAATGATCGAAAAAAATTCATGAATAAGAAGAAAGCTATGTTTTCTCTAAATTGCTAAGTCTCTTTAGTTCCCAAAGTAAGTTTTAATATAGGATAGTCTAATTGGACTCCTTTAAAAGAAAAAGAAAAGCATGCTCTACAGTTGCCTAATCGAGGATCCCCTGCATTAGAAATTTGATATAAATTTTTAAAAAACTGTAATTTGTTATAGATAAGAGTGAAGCAATTTTCTTTTTTTAACTTAAACTATATTCTACCTTAAAATTGAGATATTTTTATAATATGTGATTGGTAAGAGTTAGCTAGTTTTTTTTCTAACAAAGTATATTTTATTTTATTTGGAAAATATATATGTTTTTTTAAAAATTGCTTTATTTTATACGGATTTACAATATTTTTCTTTATAATTGTTGCATAAAAATATTATAAACATATTATAACATTTAAAGAAAAAGGGAAAATGAAAGCTTTAAACTAATACAATGCACTTTATTATGGAAGCACCTTATGTTTAATTCATTTCACCATGCTAAAGACAATAGTATACATATGGCATCATAGCAAACTAACATGGGGCAAGTTCCTGTTCAATGTAAGATTATGGGAAGTGGTCATAAGTAACTTGTTTCTTAACACTCCTCTTTTGGTTTTCAGCACTTTTAGGTTTATATTACATTGTTGAGGAAAATTTTAGGGGGACAAAAAAACTTAAGTAAAGCTAACATGACTTTGTAATATATAAAGGTGTCGAATGTTCTTGACATTCATTCATTTAAAATCTTGTTAGTAAAATTTAATGAGATAAACACATTGTCAAAAGAAAAAAAAAGTATGGTGTATATTTATCTCATAGTTATTATAGTTGTTGACTTCAAAGAATATGCTTCTCTCATGACTGCTTCTCTTGTAGTAACATTCATCAGTTTGACATTTGTTGAGTTGATGCATATCAATCTTATAAATAGATTTTGCAAAAGTTAATGTTAACAAAGATTTAATGAAGTGATATGTAAAATTATTGATAGAGTGTATATGCTTAGCAATCGTTACGCTTTGCTATAATTTACGAGTGTAGAAATATTTGGAAGCAATATGATTAGTTCTTTCACTTTTGATGCATTCACCTATAATTTGAGCAATACAAATAGTATTATGTTCATAAATTGTTGGGATATTTATTGCAACAGATAGGTTACTTGTGCTCCAAATATGATGATTAACATACGCAACTATATATATTCCTTACTTACTTTATGCATTTAAATATCTCAAAGTTATTAAAGGAGGTAGCAACTAAAGTTTACTTTGTGGATTGTTATAATATTATTGTACATATCTTGTCTACGAGCGAGCTTTATGGGGATTAGACAAGTACCAAACATTAAAGATCGTGAAATTTGAGTTCGGGTTTTGCTTAACCCAGATTCAGAATTTTAAGGCAAATCAGAGTTTGAGTTACACCCAGGTATTTCGAGTACGGGCTAAATCTTGGTTTAAATCCAGGTAGGGTTCAAGTAACCCGAAACCTAAATGTTAACTCAGTTTTATCCCACTATTTCTTTTGTTATTTTTTCCTTTTGATTTCATGCCTCAATTACCTTTATTCCAAATTTCTAATATCCTTTTTATATTTATACACGACATTATACATTTAACAATTTAAACTTGTAGAAGTTGTTCATGTTTATAATTTTCAACCAAAAAGACTAGAAGCCAAAACATCTTTAAAAAAAAAAACATAGCCAACCAAACATTAAAGCTATATGAATAATAGCCAAAAACAACCAACCAAACCAAAAATTAAAAGTAAAACTAAAAAAAAATTCTGTGGCAGCTCAATTGTGGTTAGTGGCAAGGGTAAGTTGTGGGCGGCTGAGAGTTGAGACTTTAGTGAGAATGTGACTATGTGAGAGTGAGACCTATGAGATCAAATAGCCTTAGAGTGGGAGAAAGAGACCGTAAGAGACTCGAAGAGAGAAAGAAAAGTAAGACTTTGAGAGTAACAATTGATGAACAAATGAGATTAAGATTTGAGAAAAGAATATAGGGAAAAAAATAGGTTTTGGGCTAGGTTTCTGAGTCTAAAAAAGCCAGACCTGGATTAGAAAGACTAAAACCCGCACCTAGGAGAAAATCTAATTTTTTTGAGTTCTTTTTTGAGTTTGAATTTTTGAATTTTTTTGGATACGGGTCTGAGTGTAGTTCTTTTATCGTCCCTACCTAATATTGACATAACCAATTTGACTTGAAATTTTTGTTGACTCATTAGAATAAAATAATCCTAAATTTATCATTCTAATATGGTCACAAAATATATGTTTGACATTATTCCAATATCATTGAGTTAGTGCAAGCTAAATCTTATAAATAATTTTAATATAAATGTAATGTTAGGTCAAATGCATTGAGTTAAATATAACAAAGCACCAATTACATTAAGATATAGTACTTCTAAACTAAGTATCTTCTTGTTATCTTCTTTGAGAAGAAATGAATCCCTTTTAGGATTAAGAGACTGAAAAATCATAAAGGTACTTAATAGATGAGCTTTATCGATATCGAAATGTTTCAGAATTATTTCAACATAGGCAGATGGATAGAGATTTTGTTTGATGTGTGCTCGATTTGTAAAGCCGATAAATAGTCTTTCTAAACCTTTCATTTAAATTCTCTTTTTAAGTACTTTGTGGTTCTTAGGAGCTCATCAAGGGTCTTGGTTAAATTCACATCATCAACATATGCAACCATAATGACAAATTTATAATTTGATTTCTTTATAAATACACATGGACATATTAGGTTTTTAATAAATCATTCATTTATCAAGTATTCACTTAAGTAATTATACCACATATGCTAAAGTTGTCTTAGACCTTCGTAACTTGATTAAATACAAACTACGATTACATACTTTAGTATTATTTTAGGATTTTATATACATGTCAGTATCAAGAGGCTCATACAAGTAAGTTGTGACAATGTCTATAATACACATCTTAAGTATGTCTAAGGTCATCAAACTTATTAAAAATTGAAACGTAAATGTAGTCATTACTAGGAATATGTTTTATCATAATTAATACCATGATTATACGAGAAATCTTAGGAACAAAGTTGTGCTTTTATATTTAATGACATTATTGTTTTCATTTTGTTTCCATATAAAAACTTATTTGTATCCAATAGGTTTAACATCTTTAGGCTTATGAATTACAAGTTTAAATATTTTATGTTTAGCTAGAGAAGTGAATTTTGCTCTGATTGATTCTTTTAAAGTCAACCATGCCTCTATCTACATTAATTAACAATTTGTTGCCTAAAATCATTATGCATAATTTTAATAGCTATTGCAAATAAATATACTTTGTCAATAATTATTTCATATTTTACTACATTTCTCATGTGTAAGTATAATTTATAGTTATGTTCTCATTTTTAGATTCTTGTGCCTCTTTAAGGGATGAAGTCCTTTTTTTATTTATAGATTTTTATCCCTTTAGGGACATTTGTCTCTTTAAGGACATTTATCTCTTTAACTAGGAACTATTAGCTCTTCTAGAGTTTAATGGTTTAAATAACATAGGTTTATTTATCGCTTAAACATCATTTGTAGGATCTTGATTTTTTTTCTTCTTTTAAGGAAAAATATATTTTGATCTACACGGTATGCTATGCTTATGGCATGTAAAAGATGATTCAACTATTTTTGTATTAAATTATTTTACAAGAACAATCAACTTGTCCAGTGTATTGGCAGCTAGTATATAATATATATATATATATCTTTTGATGCATATGTAAATGTATTTGATAATTTATTTACAATTTATTGAACATGAATAGATTTTTTCACCTTATTTTTATTAATGCATTAAAGGGTATATGCATGTGATTGTGTACAAATTTTCAACATGTACACAATCACATGCATGCACACATTAATGCACTAATAGAGGCGCCAAAATGGGCTCCCATTGATAGAATGCTCGGCGCCCAAGCGCCACCACCTATTTTAATACCTATTTTTTTGCCCTAATTTAAAACTTATAAATACCACCCTTTAGCCACTTCTCAAATTATCAAATAGGAACACAAAATAGAGAGAGAAACTCTGATTTTTAGTAAGAGAAACACCATTGAAGTTTTGATTAAGAAAGATTATTAAAGATTGAGGACTCCAAAACTTCTCCAACTAGTTCCTTATTCTCTCTCTACTTCATTTACATTTATTTCTAGTTTGTAATTGTGTTGATTTGAATATTAGTACTTTTATGACATTTGAATGAATGTAATTGAATATTTCACTATGGATTGCTAGCTATATATTCTAAGGCTTGATGAAACTCTATTGAAATCTATGTATTGATATTATTTTGTGATTAATGACTATTTGATGTTTATTCATTTATACTTTTTATGTGCTTAATGCTTCTAATTGCATTAAAAATTGGATTGGATGAATTAAACATTTGGGTTATGCGCTTGAAAAAGTTTAATCTATATGTTAGTTGTAAAAAGCATAGCTTTGAGTTTATTGAGTTTGGAAACTAATGAACTTAGGGTAGTCACATAAGGGTAGCTTAATGCGTGTATATATAATGGGTTAGATAGGGATATCAACTTAATTGTATATGCATAGAGTCTCATTCGGCACTCGAGAAAGGGAATGAGATTAGTCTTAAGCCATTGATTAATGAATGCATTAGATTAGTTGTTAATCACAAATGATAAAAAGCACAGAACTAATATAGGGAAATTAAGTCCCTAGAAATCTATTGCCATAGAACTCTTATTCCTTTAATTTATCAATTTACTTAGTTTCAAGCAATTTCAATTCCACAATTCAACTTATCCTTTAGATTAGCCTAGATAAAATTAGGTGGCCAATGCCGTGTTAATCAACATTAATTTAGGACACAATCCTTGTGGGAACGATACTCATATATCACTTTATTACTTGCTCACAACTAGTGCACTTACGGTTATAATTTCGCAAACAGTTGAAAATTTTTAAATGCATGTCTAACATACATTACGCAGCGAAGTAAAACAATATAATCAACATATATACATTACAACTGAATCAAAATTATTACAAGAATCAAATACATACCCTTGTAGATGATTTGGTGAAGAATATTGAACTTTGATTTTTGTTGAGCTCACAATGAAGTCCTCTCTTGAATAATTTTAGACTCCAACATTTAATGGGATTGTAGTAGTTAGAATAGTAGCATTTGATGTATATTTCGTGTAGGAATCAAAATAACATGTCCAACATACATTATGTAGTGGAATAAAATAATATAATCAACATGTACACATTATAATTAAATTAAAAACAGTACAAGAATCAACTACATACCCTTGTAGATGATTCGGTTAAGATTATTGAACTTTGAAGCTTGTTGAGTTCACAATGAAGTCCTCTCTTGAACAATTCTAGACTTCAACATTTGGTGAGATTATAGTAGCTAGAATGGTAGCCTTTGATATATATTTCTTGTAGGAATAAAAACAAATTCAAAACTTGAACTAATTGAAGCATTAAATGCTTAAAATGGTGTTTTAGAAGCTAAATGCAACTTTTTTCAAAGTTGCTATTTTCTCTCCACATGGTAGCATGAATTTTTCACTCTTAGAATCAAAATTCTATCTTACGTAAACTCTTTAATTTATCCTAATAGAGTAAGACACATCATGTGTACATATATCTACCATTAAAGTATGTGTTGCCATGTAATGCTATACATGAGTGACAAATGTCACTCATCTATGCAAACACTTTGTATAGGTGACATTTGTCACATGCAAGTCCATACATGCTGCCATTTGTCACACAAATGGCCATGCATAGATGCCATGTGTGCAATTTACTTTTTCATGTAATAAGGATCTATTTGTAATATTTACAAACTATGGTTCTTATTTTTCAAATAGTAACTAAAAGGTATCATGCTTTCTGAAATCTTACTGGATCGATTCGTACAATTTGTACCATTATCTCAGTGCTCAAAGACTATACTTCATAATGTGAGTTTACACCTGTTTATCTTACGAAACACTTCCGCAAGTCTGTGAACGATGCCCTACATACACGTCATGTATATTACAGAATGACACATTGAACCATACAAGTTGAGGTTAGCTATATCCCTATAATTCCTCTATCACCTATATCCTTAGAAGAACAGAGATATAGATCATCATCGTCAAATCTCTATATGCTTGACCGTGAACTTATCTCCAGATTTGAATTTTCGTAAACAATATTCGCAAACTCATTTGTGATATTATTTAACCCTATAAAAAAAGCCTCTTTGGGTTTTATGCTTGTGGCCACAAGACTTCATAAATAACAATCTTGAAATATTATGATATATAACTCACCCATATGAGCTGACAGATCCCATATCTACGTACACCATACTCTATGAGCATTGGACCATAACCAGCAACACCCAGTGGTCATACCATGAAAGGTCTCTGACATGCGTGGAACTAAAGTATGATAGATCACTCATAAGTCCACCATGGCACTTAGGTCAAAAGATCACGAATACTACTCAACTCGAGAAGACACTCTATTGACGGCTTTATAAAATGTATATTAGAGGTTCTCGTGAGTCTGTTCAGTATCCATATCTTACTGAACACCTACATGCCTATACGGACTTGCGCTAAGTTTATGGTCTGCTAAGACTAACCATCTGAACAATTCAGATATAGACATACACTAATTCAGAAGGAATACCGATCGACCCATGTCAATAACCATGGATCAAGAATGATGTTTTTGAGAACATATTGCGCAATGACATTTCTTAGCACTATTTGTAACTCTTTACAACTACATCATTACTATATTATTCTCGAGTCTTTGTCCCTATTTTAGACAAGGTTATAACTCTTTAAAATTGCTAACTTTAGCACTGACCAAAATTCTTTTAGATCAGATCTAAACTTCTTTAGATCTACAATGTCTGAAAAAGTTATAAGCTTTTTACCATATAATTATGTATTAATGATTATTATTAACATGTTTACTATATATCAGAATGACATGTAGGCAAAATTTCCAATAATTTTCACATTGATTTTGTGCGGGGATTTAAATGAGGCACGATAGGTCATTTTTTAAGAAAGTCCATGCCTTATTCTAAGAGCATATTTCTTTTTTTTTTTTTCAATAATGGAAATAATATTTTATCAAAATGATAATCTACAAATCGTGTGGTAAATAGATTACCCATTTAAGGTTCGAGATGTCTAATGATTGATGGTGAGTTGAAATAAACATAATCATTAAGCAACTTTTAGATAACATTTGAATGCATTAAAGGGGTGCTATAGATACATACACAACACAATAAATAAAAAATTACACAAATGGATATATTAGGTTAATAACTAAGTATAAGTTATAATGAAGAATATTGAAAATATGTTGTAGGTGTAAAATGAACTAATATTTTACATGCAAAAATGGATAATATATGCCTATCAATAAAGTACGTGCAACTACATGGAGTCATATGATCAATGATTATATTAATCCATTCATTTTATGTGTGAGCATATAAAATTAGATTTTCTACATCGATCCCACTAATATATAATAGTCATAAAATATTTTGATTGTAAATTCATCAGTATTATTTAAACGTATGATTTTAATTGGGTAATTTGAAAATTGCATCTATAATCTAATAATTTGTTTAAACAATCTAGCAAATGAAATATTTTATGCATACAATAAATAAACATGTGAACACTATGCAGAAGCATCAATCAAATCTGTAACCTAGCGAAAAGATCCACTTGGTAGATGGAATGATTTGCAAATATCTTCTTAGATCATTTGTAAGAATTATAAAAATCCAAGATAATTCTTAAAAGGGGATGGTTCAATTATAAATTCCTTATAAGCTAGTAGTACAAATGTTCTTAGCAGACAATAGAATCTTTTACTTCTTTTGTAGGTACTCACGAGAATTTTCAATGATTCCATGAATCATTGTTGATTCTGGGAGACCAAAACCATTATGCTATAACATAGAAAAATTTAGATCACTAAACTTCCAGTTTTACTACGTAACTTTGAATTGAATTTATAATTATATAATATAATTCAAATGACAGAGTTAGAAGTTTTTATATGCATTTTTTTCTAAGACATTATAAGTAATACGAAACTATTTTGCATTATTCTCATTTAAAGTCTCAAAGTGAATCCATTCCTTCAATTGATTTTATAGTATCTCAAAACGCGCAGTATCTAAATCCCTCTATGATATCTATTTTGATAAATATTTTTAAAATTAAGTAGATTTCTTCTGTAACTACCTACATATAAAGCATTATTTTATAACTTGATTCTACTTGCTAACAAAATTATTATTCTTCCAAAAAGTTTAATCAAATTTGTAAGAATTAATATAGTATTACTTTTGCATTAATAATTAATAATTTCAAAAAGTATTATTGTCTAGATGATAGAATTTGTAATTGCACGGTTAACCAAGCATGTATCCTCAACTTTTCCTTTATAGTGGATAATTTATTTTTTAAAGGTATGCTTAACAATTTTTTTAATAACGTGTTATATACATTGTAATTTAAAACATTAAAGTGAAGGAAACCTTTTAACTAATATAAGGCGCTTTATTATGAAGTACCACCTTTACAATTCATTTCACAATGCTAAAGTACAACTCGTAAGCTATATATGTGCATAACAAATTGACTTGGGATCGAATTTCTATTCGATGTGGGATTATAAAAAATGGTGATAATTACTTGTTTTATAATAGTAGTAGATTTATCCTTTTCTTTTTTCTTAATGTAATTTATATCATCTTAAACACAAAGCCACAGTTATGTACTCTTATGTGTTCTAAAAAAAGGTTATTTTCCTAAAAGTCCTTATTGTTTTTCTTTTTCTCAAATAAACTAGTTTTTTTTTCAATTTTTGACAAATAAGTTCTTCAATTGTTGACCATTAATAAATAGCTAACATCGGTGTAAAATGACAAAAATAATCCTTAACAAAAATATAAAAGACATAAATATCCTCATTGTTACTCAAATTTTCAAGAAACCCTTATCATCAAATAATCCTAAATCAAACCATTCTCTATCAGATCTCACAAACTAAATAAAAAAGAAGGATCTAAGTAAAACTAACAAATAATCTTTTTTTTAACCCTAAAATTTCAAGAAATTTTTAGATGAGTCTTAACTTTAATATAAATACTCATTTTCGAACTAATAAAATTTGTACTAAAATTTTGATAAAGTCTCCCTTATTTTTTAGACAATGCTAATCTGCAAAAGAAATGACACACCTCCACAAATTTTACTTATACTACCAATCTTCTAAAACTTCATTTTCCAAACAATCATTTACTCAAATTTCAACAATAGAACATAGGTGCCTAAAAAACATAAAGAATTAAAAGTTTGTCTTTCCCCTAAGACACGCTTTAAACTTAGAAAAAATGAATGCCTTTGAAAATATGTGTGGTCCTAAAGAAATTTACTATTAATGATAAAGAGATGAAACTTAGGGGAAACTATATATGACTCCTTATTGTTTTTAGCATTATTAACTTATTTTCTTAATATTTTATATTACTAAAAAAACCTCTGTTGTTATAAAGATTCTGTTAAGTTTTAACTCTTACTATCTTTTTACTTATCTATCCTTATATTATTATTATTATTATAAAAAAATACGTAAACAATTAAAATAACCAAAATATTCATCATTCTACCATAACATAAATATGTTATGGTTTTTATTATTTTATTTATTTTAGTATTATTTTTTTAAAAATTAGATTAATAATTTATAAAAATAGTAATATAACGGTAGATTAGTAAACAAACAATAAAAGTAAGGATTTAACAGAATTTTGTAATAGCAAAATTTTTTAAATAACATGAAACATCAGGAAAATAGTAGATAATACTCAAAATAGGAGGGGGTAATTGGTCATTGCCCAAACCTAGGAGACCTGCTAAAGTTATCACAAAATGAAAAAGCATTTTGAGGCTTTTTATATATGAATTTTGGCTTTAATGATTCGAAGGTGATTTCAACTATATTTTTATTCAAATTTAGAAGATGAGTTCCCAATATCATTATAAATATTTTGATTAGCTTGAATTAGTGTTTTAATAGTACTTAATGCCTCTTTGAATTAAATTCATTTATGAGGCATATTGTTGATGTTAAGCCAAGGATAAAATATTCTTGTTGTATATTTGTCTCTAGTGAGATTTTATAGGCAAATTCATTGTAAAATCATTATTTTATGACATTTGTTTGTTTCACTAATTGCTTATGGCACACTATCTCATTGTTGAAAGAATTGGAGTTGGATCTAAGGACATAGTGGGTCAAAGACCAAGGATGCAAAGCTTAGGGCCATCAAATTGTTTCCCTAATATGTTAAGACAAACACAAGTTAAACACCTCATTAGAACTAGGTGTAGTAGAGACAGCTTAGAAAGTACGGATGCAACTGATGAGAAACCACCTAAGGAAAGCTCATTGATGAGCTGTGATGATCCTGATAGTAAAGGTATAAGGCAGGCTGATCGAATGGTGAATATTATTAAAGGAAAAAATTAATGCCTAAAAGATAGGTAATTGTTTGTATATATTATGAAGTTATCAATTTGTAAATATGTGTATAAATATTGGACATTGTATCTAAGTTACTATTACATTGAAGATAAAATAAAAATATTTCATTCAATATCTCTCATTTGAAATACATTCAGAAATTATCAATGTTTCAACTTGATATTAGAGCCTTCTTATATGGCCTCAAGCTTTATATCACATAATACCACACTTACAAATCCTATAAACATAACCACTCAAATCAGTATACCTACGAATTTCTTTGTGTTTTCTACACCGATTAAGTTGACCAACACCAACTACCTCGTGTTGAAATCTCAAGTGATTCCAGTTCATAGATGGTAGTAGACCATCACCAAGACAACAAATGTCTTAATAGAAGATAATAACATTGTCATTATTAATGAAAATCCTAAATATCAAGTCTAGCTAATGCAAGACTATACTTGATGTCATGGCTATTGTCATCACTCTATGAAGCAATGTTGGGAGCTGTGGTTGAGTGCTCTACCTCACACTTACTTTGGTCAAGTCTTGAGAGATTTCTTACCTCGCATTCAAAGGCCAGACTCATTCATTTGAAGAGTCTTATTCAATCTACCAAGAAGGAAACCATGAGCATAACTCAGTATTATATAAAAATAAAGGGGTTGGCAAAGTCTCTCAGATGTTCTGGGTATGCTGTATTAGATGATTAACTAGTAAATTACATCCTTGGAGGTTTATGAAATGCCTATGATCTAGTCTTTGTGAATGTTACCTCAAGGCCAAACAAGCTCCCTTTGGCAAATGTCTATGCACTACTACTCAACCAAGAGTATAGGCTTAAGCAAAACATAGAAATTTATAACTATGAAGGTTTAACTAATTTCAATACCAACTTTGTTCAATCTGGATGGAATCATAAGAAAAACTAGTTTGGAAAGATGAAAGGAAATACCTTTTAAGGTACTCAGTACCAATACAGTAGACCATTTAGAAATAACTCACCTAGAAAAAACAAACTCACAAAGCAAAGGAATTTCTAAGAACCTGTAACTCAAGAGTCCACTGAGGTTTGTCAAATCTACTTTAAACCAAAGCACATTGTAGTGGCTTGTTGGCATAGGTTCAAGAAAGACTTTATTCCCAATATGAATCAGAAATACCAGTCAATGAGAGCTTATGCATCAACTGTTGAAAATTCTGAAGACCACTCATAGTACCTTGATAATGGGGCAAATAATCACATCACCAACAACTTGAACAACCTTACTCTTAGCAACCACAATAAATGTAATCAACAGCTCATAGTTGATAATGGCCAAAACTTACTCACTACACACATTGGTTGCACAAACATCATTACACAACATTATTCACACATCAAATACATTTCACTCAATGAAATCTTGGTAGTGCCTAACATAACTAAAAACTAGATGAGTAGATCTAGACTAGCTAATGACAATAATGTTGTTATTGAATTTGACAAATTTTAATGTGTCATGAAGGACCAGAAACTAGGGAGTGTAATACTTTTAGGAGTGGTTAAAGATGGTTTATATCATTTGTAGTGTCACCTATCAAGCCAACTGCCTTTTGCTAACCTTATATCCACAACCATCAGTTTGGAGTCCATTTTTTAGTCTGTTATAAAGTCTAAGATAATAGTTAAGTACATAGTCAAGAATCTGTTAAATAGATCAACAATGCCACATTGAGACCAACTGATCAAGTAGAGTTGTTACACAGGAAATTAAGGCACCCTAATGTACTGGTACTCAAGGAAATACTGTCAAATTATAAAGATCTTTTTAACATCAGAAATAAAGACACTGAAGTTACAAAATTTTATTTTTCTCAGCATGTCAACATGGGAAAATGCACAAATTAAATTTCAAAGAAACTAAAATCAAAACAAAACACCCACTAGCACTCATTCACACAGATCTATGGGGTCCTACCCTATTACAAGCAACAAGAGATATAAATACTACTTGGCCCTAATAGATGACTACACAAGCTTCACCTGGGTTTATCCTCTTCCTAATAAATCAAAAGCATTAGAAAAGTTCATCAATTCTAAGACTACCATTGAAAAAATCATTGATCACAAGATCTAAGTCATCCAAAGTGACATAGAGGGTGAATTCAAAGCTTTTGAAACTTATCTCAAATTAAGAGGCACCAATCAAAGATATTCATGCCCACACACTCATCACCAAAATAAGAAGGTTGAGAGAAAGCACAGACACCAAAATCTGCCTTTACACTTTTAGCTTAAGCTGTCATGCCATTGAAATACTAGTGGGATATCTAATTAACAGACTTCCCTTTAGAAGATTGAACTTCAAGTCGCCATTTGACAACTTCTTGTCTATGCACTAGATTACTCATTACTACAGACTTTTGGATGTGAATGCTACCTATTCTTAATACCATACAAGAAAATAAAGTTTAACTTCCATACAACCAAGTGTGTCTTTATAGGGTGCAGTGATAAACACAAAAGGTATGTATGTTTGCACTCATCAGGAAGGATCTATATTGCTAGACATATAAACTTCAACAGAGAATCATTTCCTTATTTGTTAAACCTATAGTTAAAATTCCCTAACTAAGAATACTTAACCCATTCAAAAAACTTGAGTCGTCAATTTATCTTTGTGAAACTAGCCTCAACACTAAACAACCTAACACCTTGCAAAGCTTGATATAGACACTTTAGCATATCACTCTTCAGAGTCTGACACTCCACATAACTCACCACTCAATAATAAACACCAAAACACTATATTTCTAAACATTTCACTCGCTGATTAACCTGAAACACTATCTCAACCAACTCAACAGAACCTAAACACTCACCTAATGACAACAATATCCAAGTCTGGCATACATGAACCCAAGATATACTTAAGCATACAATTTAAGATTATCACACTCTAACACCAGTCAGGTCTACTATTTAAGATAAAAACTGGAAACATGACATGTAGAAGGAATATAATGCTCTAATCATAAATTTATGGTTGGAAACAAATCGATTTTCAAGGTAAAACACACAGCAGATGGAACTGTTAAAAGACTTAAAGCAAGATTTGTGGCTAAAGGGTTCTATCAGACCATTGGACTGGACTTTCATGAAACATTCAATCTATTTGTAAAGCCCTGACCATTAGAATTGTCTTTACCTTGACACTCAAGAATAACTGGAAATAGAAACAAACTGATATAAACAAGGCATTCTTAAATGGTGACTTAACTGAAGATGTCTTCATACATCAACCTGAATGTTATAAAGACTCTAAGAGACTTGATTTTATTTACAAACTAAAGAAGGCCTTATATGGTTCAAAACAAGTTCCTAGAGCATAGTTTGACAAACTAAAATGTTCTTTGATGCAATAGGGGTTCCAAGGTTCAAAGTCAGACACATCACTGTTTTTCAAGAGAAATGAAAGAGAAATCATACTGTTACTTATATACGTTAATGACATAATCATAACTAGAAACAATGATGCTATTATACAGAGTTTAATTAACAACCTAAAGTCATGCTTTGCCTTCAAGGATCTAGGTGAACTTTATTTCTTTCTTAGGATAGAAGTCAATAGAAAAAAGGATTCACTCTTTCTCTCACAAGTCAAATACATCCAAGACTTGGTAGATAAGACCAATATGATTAAGATCAAAAGGTACCCTACTCCTTTAAGTGCAGACACCAAACTAACAAAAGATAGTGGGAATCCATTCTATAATCCTATACAATATAGAAGTGTTATAGACAGCCTACAGTATGCCACTCTAACCAGACCCGAGTTAGCTTTTACAGTGAACAAACTCAGTAAACTTATGAGCAATCTATTGAAAGAACATTGGATTGCCAACAAAAGATTTTTAAGGTATCTCAAGGAAATAATCAACTAGGGCCTGAATTTTAAGAAATCAACATCCCTAAACCTATGTTCATTATCAAATGCAGACTAGGGCTGTGATGTGGATGACAAGAGATCAATTAGGAGATATCTTGTCTACCTTGGTGACAACCTGATATCTTGGAGTTTAAAAAGGTAGCAAGTAGTCTCAAGGTCGAGTGCTGAACAAAGTATAAGGCACTTGCAAATGTAGCAGCTAAAATAAGTTGGATCAAGTCTCTAACTCAAGAGCTAAAGCTTAAAATTCCCAGCACACTAGTAATATACTATAATAGCACAAGTGTAACATCCATGGCTTCAAATCCTATGTACTATGCTATAACTAAAAACATTGATATTGACATCCACTTTGTCAAAGACTAAGTGTGTAGAGGTGAGCTAAAAATACAGTTCATTCCTAATTTTGAGCAACCAGCCGACACCTTAACAAAACCTCTCAATTATAATCAACTTAATTATCTGAAAAGCAAGCTAAATGTTCAAACTAGAACTTTCAGCTTGAGAAGAGATATTAAAAGAATTAGAGGTGGATATAAGGACATAATAAGTCAAAGACCAAGGATACAAAGTTCAGGCCTATCAGATTGTTTCTCTAACATGTCAAGACAAACATAAAGGAAACACCACAATGAACTAGTTGAAGCCAAGATAACTCAGAAAGTACAGATGCAATTGTGAGAAACCACTTAAGGAAGGCTCATTGATGAGCTATGATGATTTTGTTGGTGAAGGTACAAGGCAGGCTGATCAATGGTGAATATTATTTAAGGACAAAATTAAAGCCTAAAAGATAGGGAATTATTTGGATATATTATGAAGTTATCAATATGTAAATGTGTGTATATATATTGGACATTATATCTAAGTTATTGTTACTTTGAAGATATAATACATAAATTCATTCAAAATCTCTCGTTTGAAATACATTTTGAAATCATTGAAGTTTTAACTCTCATTTAGTCCTACAAAGAGGGAAAAAGTTTTTTTTTTGGTAGTAATTTTATAGTCTTTCCCAACATCCTTCGATCCATATACATGCAAACTTCTCACCAACACTGCCACTTTGAATATAAAAAAAAATGAAAACATAAATTAGTTTAAAAGATTAAAATGAAAAAAACAACAAATAAATCAAAGATGGGCTTTGGGTTAGATTAAAAGCACACACACACACATATATATATTGTTAATTTTACGTGATTTATTTGTTTCCTTGAGATTCAAAAGGATTTAGAAGTGAAGAAATCAAAGATAGTTTTGAATTAGAGGCTTGAATATCAGATCCAGAAATTAGGGATGTAGTAAGGAGGTCATCGACATGATCTAATTAGATTGTTGGCAACTAAGCAACTTATTCCCATGGCCTCATGTGGCCATGCACAATGTCATGCCTTAGATAAATACTACCAAGAGTGCCATCACTCAAAGAATACCAGCTCACAGTTCGACCTTACCACTTGTTCATAATTCGATTTGTGTGTTTCTTGCTTTTATTTATGATTTGTTTAATAATTCTATAATTCTTTTAGTTTCTGTTAATTTGATTATTGATTTGTTAGGTTTAATATTTTTTTATGTGGGCTTACATATTAATAATAATTATACATTACGGACTATCTTAAATAAGAGCCAATTTAAGTAATCTATTTGAGCTATCTCTTATTGGGCATTAGAGACATCTAATTTAATATGAACTTATTATGTGTAGAAATCTAATACTAGTTAACTTATGATTGATGAGATTATAGTTTAACCTGGTATATAAAAATCTCATTCGGGTTGTGGCCCTTAAATCAAACCATTAGATGTAGAGTTCTTTTCCTTTTTTTAATCACAAAGAGAGAACCTCATTGAACGCTATATAAATTTTATTGTGGAAAAACTCTACTCTTTTTTCTCATTAATGTCTACTAATTCTTCAAGTTCAAATTGTTATAGATTCCTTAAGTATGTTTTTTTTCTCAACATCTATCCTAATAATTTGATATGATAGATCTTATGTTATATTCATATAGGTATGAATTCTAATTATGATTATGTCTAACAAGTGATTTCAGAGCAAAAATCATGTTAAATTATTAAGATTGTTTATGCATATATTCATGATTGAATATCTTTTTTTCCATATGGTTTGTCAAGGTAAAGATATTATATACATGAATTTTTGAATCTTCATAATATTTTTTAGAAAAATACTAGGTTTATAATTTTCATTGTGATTTAAGAGTTCAAATATAGTTAAGGGTCATTGATTTGAAGAATTAAGAATGAAAACATCAAAAATCGACTTCAATTTAGTATTTTTTTTTGTATTTTTTGACAATATTAAATTATTTTAATTTATTATTAAAAAAAGGCAGTGATAGTATGAAAAAAGGATGGACTTGAAAAATATCAAATAGGCCCTTTATAGTTTTTATTAATATATTTTGGCCATAAACATTAAAAAATTGCAAATACGCCTTAACAAAATTGGATATTTTTAGTTACTTCTCAAATTTTTTGGATAAATACATTTGGCTAGAAAATTTTTGTAGTGTTTGCAAATAGGCCCAAAATAATTAGCTTTTCTCATTCAGCCCCCTTCAACTTTGGGTAATTATGATTTAGCCTAAAAGCTTTTAGGAATTTACAAATAGGTTCTAATTTTGACACAAATTTATTTATGTTCTTTTTTTTTTTTTGTTTTTTTAAATCCGAAATTAGCAAATTTAAGGTCAAATTTTAGAAATTGTTAATCATGTTTTGGAGAATTAGGCTGCTCGACCTAGTTCATGGAGATCTAACCCAAAATTTGACTTATCTAAATTTGATCCGACAATTATTGACCTTATTTTGAACCATTAGTAATGCTGTAACCACAGCGACCTTGGTGCCATGCTCTACTCTAGTGTATAAGAAAAACTAAAAAAATTTATTTGCGAGCATTTTAGTTATTTTTTTGTACTAATTGTTTTATATTTCAGAATGAATTACTTGAAATAACACATTACTAAAGTAACCTATGCTATATAGATTTATTTATTTTGGAATATTAAGATGAATATGTTTATTATTTATGTGGAAAAAAAATCAGCAGAAAGGAAGATTATTGTTTTGCCAAACAATAGGCATATTTGCAATAATAAATATGTGATAATTATCAAAATTTTCATGCATGTGTTGTGTTATTTCTAAGCACAATTTAAATGCAAGTATACGTATTGCGACAAATAATATAATGTTTAAATCAAATATTGAACTCACAGGGAATTAATATGTAAGTTTGACCAAGTACTAAATTTGTATCTTCTTATTTTTATTCAGAAAATCAATGCCTCAATTGAAATTAAAATTAAACTAAGTTAATGATTGCAATAAATTTAAAATTACTATAACTAAGTAAACTATGAAAATCACAATATAGAGAAAACCTAAGATTATAACTATCACTCAATATATTTTCTAAGGATACTATTCTTAATATTTAATCCCTCGGTTTTATTATTGGTTAAGACATTACTCTTCACTAGCCTCGTTCGATGGTCAAATGAATATATCTTAAATTGCCAATTACCTATATTCTTATAGTAACCCGATAAAATTAATACTCATTAAGTTCTAATCCTTTTAACCAAACATGTCATATAAGTATATTCTTAACCTATATCGAAACTTATAAATATTACTCTACGATCATATATCAAATTACCATATACTTAAAACAAGGATGCATTTTCTAAGTTTATCAATTTGTACTCAATCAATCAATAACTAGACAAGTTTATTGGAAGTGTTAAAATCAAGTAATTTGAATAATAAAAACTAAGTTAAAAAATATTAAAAAGTATAACAATTTAAGCACATATATTAAATTCAAGCTATAACTCTAAAAAATAAAATTAGTTCATGATTACAAGAGAATAAAGGCTATAAATAATTAAAAATATGATACAACTAAAAGCAAAGCAAAATTGATGTCCTCTAAACCTGCCTTGCAATTGGTTGATCTAACAAGAATACACTAAAAATCTCTTGCTTCTCTTGATATGTGTGAACCTTTCTCTTTAAATTGCACTAAATTTTGCTTAATTTGTTCTAAAAAAATTTAAGTTATGAATTTGTATAAGGTTGGGATGAGTAACCTATTTATAGGGAAGTCTTGGAGTCATATTTAGAATCTGATTAGGAAAAGTACCAACATTGGGGCGTTACCTCAAAATTTTCTATCGTTGCAGCAATAATCACTCAACGTTGGGGCTTTGAGCCTTGAAAGTTGGGGTTCTCAACTTAGTTGCATCGCTGGGGCAATGGCTTATTAGTGCTAGAGAGATGCAAGTTCTAGAATTATCGCCATAATGTTCTTTATCTATTGCTAGAGCGTTCTTCCTCTTATGACGCTGGAGCATTTAACTTCTTGTCGCCGTGACATTCATCCTTAACTTTCTAAACTTCATATTTTAGTTCTGATTTCTAATATTGACTCTAATTTCTGCAGTTTTGCTCCAATTTCTTTACTTTTTATTTTTAATATTTTCACCCTTAAATTAACATTAAGCACATAAATAACATTCTATTCACTTAAAAATAAACAATTCTTAAGTAAATTGAGGACAAAATATATATCTATTTTGCTATTATCAGCATGCAATAAGTTGATCCAAAGAAATATTGGTAGAGTTTATGATCAATATTTGATAACTGCATTGAAGTACTACTTATAGTTAATATTTTTATTCAAAGACTAAATATCAATGTTGTGCTAAATATCTCGTGATGATGCCCACCTTTGTATGTTTTCTTATGTCATGCATATATATATATATATACACTTAAGGTAATGATATGATTAGGAGCTTATTATGCTTCTTCTATATCTATCAATATAAATTCCATTCATGTGCTTAACAACATAAACTTTAAGGATTGGAAAGAGAACATTATGATTATTCTCGGTTGCATGGATCTTGAGCTTGTGCTTCAGACATAATGATTTGCTGCTTTTACTAATTTAAGTTTTTTTTTAAGATATAAGGGACTTATGAAAGTGGGATCATTCTAATCACATATGTTTTATAATCAAGAAACATGTCATTCTGGAAACTTTTAGGGGCACTATTTTTTAAAAAGAAAATGCTAAGAAGTTCTTTGAGAAAATTAAACAATATTTTACCAAAAATGAAAAGGTTAAAACAAGTACGCTACTGGTTAACCTTATTTCAATAAGGTATAATGGCAAAGGGAATATATGGGAGTACATCATATAGATGTCTAATCTCACTTTTAAACTAAAGGCACTAAAGTTAGAGCTATATGATGACATACTCATGCATTTGGTTCCAATATCTCTTCTTGTACAATACAATTAACTTAGAGTAAGTTGCAACACCTATAAGGATAAATGGACTCTTAGTAAGCTTATTTTATATTGTGTGCAAGAAGAAGAAAGATCAAAGCGAGAAAATACTGAAAGTGCTCATTTAGCAAGTACTTATCAAAATAAGGTTATCAATAAGAAAAGGAAAAGGAATAAAGGAAAGGAAACTACAGTGGGGACTTTATATAATAAACTGTAAAAGAAATAAGATACGACCATTACATGTTTCTTTTACAAAACGGCTAGTCATGTAAAAAAGGATTGTTCCCATTACGCCAAATAGCGTGTTAAGAAAGGTATACTTCTCAAATCCATTTGTTTTGAAGTTAATTTAGCTTTTGTACCTAAATACACTTAGTGGGTAGATACATGTGCAATTACTCATATAAGTGTGTCTATACAAGATTGTCTAAGGAGCAAGTTGCTAATTGATGCTGAAATATGTATTTATGTGAGAAACGACAACACAGCTCCTATAGAGGCCATATGATTATTTAGACAGTTAGAGTTCAAATATTATTTGGATTTAGATAAGACTTATTATAGACCTTCATTTGGACTGAATTTAATTTTTGTTTCTAGTTTAGACAAATTACAATATTCTTGTTCATTTGGAAATCTTAAGTTTAGTTTTTATCAAAATTCAAACTTTATTGGTACTATTTCTTTGATTAATAATCTTTATAAATAGGGAAGTCGTGCCTCTTTTTAATAAATCATTGCATGCTAATAAATGTGATACAAAGCGAAAGTTAATTGATGAGAATTTCGCTATGTTATGGCATAAACATTTAGAACATATCTCTAAACGGAGAATAGAAAGACTTGTGTCAGATGGAATTCTTAATTCCTTTAATTTAAAAGATTTTAAAGTCTTTATTGAGTGTATTAAAAGAAAATAGACAAATAATAGAAATTTAGGTGCCAACAGGAGTTATAGCATCTTAGACTTAATACATACTGATATTTATAAACCATTCCCTACGACTTCTTGGAATGGACAATAGTATTTTATTACATTAATTGATGACTATTATCATTATGGGTACCTTTACTTGATTCTTGAGAAGTTTATATCTCTATAATTGTTTAATATTTTCAAAGCTAAAGTTGAAAATCAACTTGGCAAGATAATTAAAGCTGTCAAATCAACCGTAATAGTGAATACTATGGAAGATATAATGAATCAGATGAACAACATCTAGGACCTTTTGTAAAATTCCTAGAAAAGTGTAGCATCATCCCATAATATATAATGTTGGGGAAATCAAGCATGAATAATGTTATTGAGAGAAAAAATCGAACACTTAAAAACATAATGAGAAGTATGATTAGTCATTCTTCTTTACTTGAATCACTCTAAAGAGAAGCATTAAAAACTGCAGATTACATCCTTGATAGAGTTCTAAGTAAAGCAACACCTAAAACCTTGTATGAGTTGTGGCCAAGAAGCCTAGTATTAGGCACTTACATGTTTAGGGTTTTCCAATTGAGATTCAGCTATATAGACATAATGAGAAAAAACTAGATTAAAAAATAATTATATGATATTTTGTTGAATACCCTGAACGATCGAGAGGTTTCAAGTTTTAAAATTCCTCTCTTTTTTCGAGACGGACAATGTAAAATTTTTTTAGGATGTTGAGTTTAGGGGAGGGGGGAGGAAAGAGATAAGGTTAGAGACATTGTCTTTGAAGAGGAATTTATTTCTCTTCCTATAGCTAGTATTGAAAATAATCATACAACTTTTTCTGACATTATTCTAGACGCAGATAAAAAAATATAAGACAATATACAAGATTCCATAATCCAAAATAAAGAATTTGCTCCTATTCATGAAGAGCAACCTCAACAACTTTATCAACAAGTGTCATTGAGAAGATCCACTAAAGAAAGGGAAGTAAAATTTTAGATGGTTATGTCGTCTATCTTTAAGAACATGAATTTGATATATAACTAAAAAATTATTTAATATATTTTAGTCAAGCCAAATAAATTTTGATTTTCATAAGTAGATTAAGTCCATGGAGGATGAGATGAAATCTATTAAAGATAATGACTTTTAGAATCTCATCAAGTTTCCTAAAGGTGTGAAACCAAGATTCCTTAATCCAAAATAAAAAAATTTGCTCCTATTCATGAAGAGCAACCTCAACAACCTTATTAACAAGTGCCATTGAGAAGATCCACTAAAGAAAAGAGAAGTGAAATTTTGGATGATTATGTCGTTTATCTTTAAGAATATGAATTTATATAAAACTGAAAAAAGATTTAATCAATTTTAGTCAAGCCAAATAAAATTTTGATTCTCATAAGTGGATTGAGGCCATGGAGGATGAGATGAAATCTATGAAAAACAATGACGTTTGAAATCTCATCAAGTTACCTAAAGGTATGAAACCATTAGTTACAAATAGATATGTAAGACCAAGAGAAATTCATAAGGCAATATTAAAAGATATAAAATGCTTCTTGTTACCAAGGGTTTTATTTAGAAGGAATGCATTGATTATAAAGAGACTTTATCTTTGGTATCAATGAAAGACTTTTTTAGAATCGTCATGGTACTTATAACTCATTTTAATTTGGAGCTACATCACATGGATGTAAAAACTACATTTCTCAGTGATGATATTGGGGAAACAATATATATGATACAGTTAAAAAACTTTATTTATGGAGATCTAAAGAATATGGTGTGCAAATTAAAGAAATTCATCTATGGTCTTAAGCAAAGATCTTGTCAATGGTATCACAAGTTTTATCAAGTGATTACCTCATTTGGCTTTAAAGATAATGTAGTTGATATAGTTGATAGATGTATATGTTGTGTGATATGGTGTGTGATGTGTATAGATGTATATAATTTCAAACATTAAATACGCAACGGAAGTATTCATACATATTAAACAATATGTAATATATTCAAGCATGTATGATCATTCAAGTACATATATATCTCATATATATATTTCATGCATGATATAAAATGAATAACAAATAAATAACCTACCCGGATATGAAGGTAGCTTTACAAATCTTCAATAACTCCAAGCTTCAATTTGTTGAGCTCACCTTGAAGTGTTCCCTTGCACAATTCTAGTTCACAACCAAATCCGGTGGGATTGTGAAGCTAGAATGGCAGCCTTGAATTTCCAACAAATGATTGTTTTAACACTTAGAACAATTTGTCCTTATGATTACTACCAAGAGATGAGAAGAATTTGGTGTTTTCTATAGTTCTTTACAACTCTATATGTTGTAGCTTGGTAAGCCTTTGCATTTTCTCTCAACACTTTGAGAAAAACACTTAGGAAAAGCTCTCAATTCTCTCTCTTTTCTCCTAGAACGAATTTCACACTATCTTGCACACATTGAACTCTTTCAATTCTTTCTTAAGTGCAAAGAATGATTTCTCTTAGTGCTCCACCACCACTTAACCATGTTTGCCATTACAAACATTAATCTATCATATTTTTCACTCACCAATTTGATTCAACCAATTGAATCAATTTCTAGAGAGTAAATGGCATTTAATCAATGTTAAGTGGTTTTACCACTTCCTTAGTGCATCATTTAAGAATTACAAAGTGGTAAACTTTCCTTATTATTAATAACAAGTGCATTCTCCATTAGTAAATGGTGTTTGCCACTTATTCCAATTAATAATAATAATTTGATTAATATATAAAATATTAATAATTCAAAACTATTTTGATTATTTACATTTACCATATATGTATTTACCAAGCAAGGTAAATAGGTAAATACATGGTAAATAATTTATGGAGCAAGATTATGTCACTTGTCAATTTTTTTATTGGTTAACAACTCTTGTAAACCAATAATGTGTTTTACCTTCAATTATTGACAAGTGAATAATAAAAGGAACCTAGAAACATTTTTCATTTTGCTAAAAATTGTTGGATTAATTATTCAATCCAATTCGCCGCCCCAGTGCACAACGAGTACACTTCATATTGTGAGACTCTCTAGGTCCATGCCCGATTTGTCATATGAAACTATTTCACACGTCCGTGAACAATGTCCCACACACATGTTACAGATATTACAAAACGGCGCATTAGACCATACAAGTTGAGGTTATAACATATTCGTATAATCCTTCCATCATAAATATCCTAGAAGAGCGGAGATATAGATCAACACCGTCAAGTCTCCATGTGCTCAACCATAAACTTATCTCTAGATTTGTATTTCAATAAATAATATCCGTAAACACTTTCACGATATTATTTTCCCAAGAAATTCTTGGATGTCTGCTTATGGCCATAAGACTTTCTGAAATACAATCTTAGAGTTACATGATATTTTACTCACCCAATTGAGTTAATGGATCCCATATCTGTACACACCGGACTCCATGAGCATCGGACCATACCCAGCGACACCCAGCGGTCAGACCATGAAAGGTATCTTACATGTGTGGAACCAAAGTATGATGGATCACTCACAAGTCCACCGTGGCACTCAGGTCTAAGGACCACGAATACTACTCAACTCGAAAGATCCTCCATTGACGGCTTTATGAGATGTCTATTGGAGATCTTTGTGAGTCTGTTCAATATTCAGTCCTTACTGAATACTTGTATCTCTATACGAGTTTCCACTAAACTCATGGTCTGCTAAGACTAACCATCTGGACTATCTAGATATAGACATACACTGATCTATATATATATTAAGATCTTCACTAGCAGACCCGCATTAGTGAAGGTAGATCAGGAACATTAAATTTAAGAACATATTTGCATAACAACATTTCTTAGCACCATTTGCAACCCATTGCAACTATGTCATTATTAATATATTCTTAGGTCTTTGTCCCATTTCAGACAAGGCTCTAACTCTTTAGATTTTACTAACTCTTAGTTCTGATCTAAACTCCTTTAGATCAGATCTGAACTCGTTCAGATCAGATCTGAACTCGTTCAGATCATACAATGTCTAAAACGTTACAAGCATCTTACCATATTTATAAATAAAATAATTAGTGATATATTGAAATCATAAATGTATAAACATAAAGCAAATATTTATACATAAAAGGGATGGCACGTAAGCACAAATCCCAACAGTATATATCACAAGTACATTAGGAGTATGTTTATTGTCTTGGTTTTGTATGTCAATGGCATACTACTAAGCAAGTAGCCTAGGCTTATTGCACAAAACTAAGATATTTATATCAAGGTATTTTGAAATGAAAAATCTTGAGTATGTATTTTTTGTATTAGGGGTCTAGATATATTGGGATCGCACTTGAGGTTGGGTTATCATAAAAGAACTATATCGATAAAGTACTTAGCAAATATGTCATGAAGGATTATGCTCTAAGAAATACACTTATACTAAGGGTGATAAGTTCAATCTCCGTTAGTGCCCTAAGAATGATATTGAACAAAAAGAGATTTATAAATTCCCTTATGTATCAGTAGTAGGGAGTCTCATGTATGCTCAAGTGTGCATACATCTAGATATTGTGTACATTGTTGGAATGCTAGGTAGATATTTAAGTAACCCTAAGATGGATCATTGGAAAGTAGCCAAATAGGTTATGCAATATTTACAGAGAACAAAATATTATATGCTTACATATAATATTTTATTCTTTGTAATAAGCATATAATATTTTGTTCTCTATAAATATTGCATAACCCATTTGGTTAGGAGATCTAAAAGATTGGAATCATAAGGTATTCTGACTCTAATTTTGTTGAATGCTTAAATAGTAAGATATCTATATCAGGCTATATATATACTTTAGCTGGGAGAGCTATTTCTTGGAAAAGTACTAAACAAATATTCATAGCTTCTTCCACTATGAAAGACAAGTTTTATAGCTTATTTTGAGATATTTAATCATCGGATATGGTTGCAGAACTTTATCATAGAATTAGAGAGTGTTAATGGGTGTTCCCAATGATGTGTTCCCATAACAATAAGAGCTCTTAAAAGTCTAAGCACATTGACTTTAAATTTCTAATTATTAAAAAAAAGTTCAGAGTCAACAAGTGTCGATATAACATATTAGTACAAATTCCTTAATTGCGGATCTACTCACCAAAAGGTTACCACCCAAGGTATTTCATAAGCATCTTACACGTATGGGTGTTATATTATATGATGATGTGCATAAATAGTGAAAATATGTTATTTGATGTTCATTTAGTTATGACAAATTTATGTTTTATTTTCCATAGAATAAAGTTTGCAAATTATGATGTGCATGAATTAGGTTACACTTTCTACTGTAGTTTTGCATAAAGTTTGGAAAGTGTTTGGTGCTTTCTATTATGATTTTACATAAATTTAGAAATTATTTAACTCGTTGTAGTTATAAAGTAGGACCAGATAGAAATAGACATGTTTAAGATCATATTTCATGTAATTTCCATGCTAAGCATCTATATCTAATATATGTCATTGATTATGTTAGTATGGTAACTATTGATGGGTCTAGTTGCGATTATGTACAATGAATGTCATTTTGATCCCATATTGATACAGTTAATAGACTAGATTGTATTTAAGGAGATGTTTTGAAATAAGATAGCATTCACTAAAATTTATAATGTACAATTATTTTCAAATGATATATGTAACCTTAATAGGAGATTGTTATGTTTTATTATTTTCTTTATGTGGGCTTACATATTAACAATAATTATATATTATAGGCTATCTTAAATAAGAGCAAATTTAAGTCATCTATTTGAGCCATCTCTTATTGGGTTTTAAAGACATCTAATTCGATATAGATTTGTTATGTGAAGAAACCTATACTAGTTAAATTATGATCGATGGGATTTAACCTAATATATAAAGACCTATTTTAGTTATGGTCCCCAAGTCAAATCATTAGGCGTAGTGCTCTTCTCATCTTTTTCATCACACAAATAGAGCCTCATTGAGTGCTACATATATTTGATTATAGAAAGCCATTATACTCTTGGTATCTTTCAAGGTTGCTAATTCTTCGAGTTCAAATTGCTATAGATTCCTCAAGTATTTTTTTTATCACTACATCCATCTTAATAATTTGATATGATAGATCATAGGTTATATTCATATAAGTATGAATTCTAATTATGATTATGTCTAACATGATTTCCATAATTAGTTAATTTTAATGCATTTTATGCTTTTACTGACTAATTCTGCAAGTAGATTTCTCACTGGAAATTATATAAAAAGAAAAGAAAGAAAAAGAAAAGTAGATAATGAGTTGGCAGTTTTTAACTTATATCTTCTTTTTGTTGGTTTGATGTACATCTATTTCAAGATGAATGAAGATGAAAAATTTTAAAAAGTGATACTTCTTAAAAGTTATATGATCTGTTTTTAGTAATATTTAATAGAAAAATTAGTTCAAGTTTATACTGGATACATTTACTAGTTTTCAAGACGTTTTGAAACTTTATCAGCACAAGTTTTAAGATTTACATAAAAAACAATGGTATTCAAAGAATTAGAATAACATGAAGATATAATGCAACCAAAATTTATAGTGGTTCAGCTATAAATTGTAGCCTACATCCACTCAAGCTCAATAATGAAAGCTCTTTTTGCACTAAATTATTGAATGATTACAGCTTTAATGGTAAGGACACTTTTAAGACTCAATTACAGGACTTGAAACTCAGTGATTAGACAAATACATCAAGAAACCTAGCTTCTACACCTAAAGAAGACAAAGAGAAATGAAAGATCAAAGTCACTCTAAAGAAACCAAAAGACTCAAATGAATAACCCTAACAAAATATCACATATATATACACTTGAAACGATAGCGTTTTATAGTAGGGTAAATTTCTCATATTGAAACTCTAAAATGCCTTCTCTTAAGCCCATCAAATTTACTTTCAGAGCCATACTTTCCACAACATGTTTACCATTATCTTTAGGACAAATGTGGATTTTTTTTTTGTTTTGCATTTTTTTAGCAATAAGAAAGTTAATTTTTTTTTTAAGGTTGTTTATATTATACTTATTGTAGTCATCGTTTATCAAACTGTGATTGACAAAAATCTAGTTGATTCCTATAAGGTTCTAAAGTTACCTTAAATGCATAAGGCTATTGCTTTGTTTGTTAATGAAAAAATATGGGATTGTGATAATATGAAAATTGTATTTGTTTTTTTAACTCTTTTAATATCAAATGAATTTGTTAAATCGACTTGCTCAGTTAAGTTCATTCAAATAATCAATATTCTTGTTAAGCTTATGGTGTTTGTTTTTGTTTTAAGTTTGTAAAAGCATTTATTAGGATTTGAACTCAATTAAGATCATTTAAATTGCCAAAGATGACAAATCAATAAGAATAAATAATCAAACAAATGAAAAACAACACTAGCAAATTGCGTGGTTCAACTTTTAAAGCCTACATCCACAACACCAAAATCAATCTTAGGAACTTCTTATTGAAATAGAGTGTTACAAGATTATAGATAAATTACAAGAAAATGCCATGAAAAAGTTTTATCTCTAATTCACTAAAAGATTACTTCAAGAACCAGCTTTGAAACTAATACCAGAACCAACTTCTTATACTTAATATGGAAATTACAATAATTATTAAAGCATCCTTAGTAACTGATAAGTGCACCCACAATAGCCACTTAACTTATTTACAACCATCTTTAATATTTTACACTCTCCACATTGGTAAATATGCCTGCAGTATTCACATCACTGTGGATCTTTTCTAATTTCATAGCACCTTTATACATCTCATCTCTTATAAAATGAAGTCTTACATTAATGTGTTTAATGCATTTATGATACACTTGATATTTAACCAAATATAGCATTTTAATTATGACAAAAAAAAACCATTACAATTGTTAATCAACCCATAACTCTTTGATGATTGCTTTCATCCACATTGATTCCTTCACAGCCTCAGTTGCAACCATAAATTTTGCTTCAATTGAAGACAATTCCATAATCTTTTATAAAGATGCCTTCTAATTTACCAAATAACCATTCAACATAAACATCAAGGGTGGGCATGGGCCGATTTAGTCTGATTTTGACCGAAACCGAATCGACACGTAGATTTTTGGTTCTCCTTCAAACAAGAACCGAAAAAATAGATATAATCTAGAAATTGAACCAGACTGAACCAATTTTTTCAGTTCAATTCGACTTTTAGTATTTGGGTTTGAAAAAAAAAAGAAAAGAAAACATATTGCAAGCTGAATTCGAACCTATAACTTTAGAATGAATTTTTTCTACTTTACTAATTGAGCTATAACTTTTTAAAAAAAAAATTTAAAACACATCCATATTAACTTATTTGACTCAAACCTAGGAGGACTAATACCTCCATTTTAGCAAATAAGCTAAAGTTAATTTATAAAATAAAACGCATTCTAGTTTATTATATTAAATTATAAATATTAACAATTAAAAAAAACCCAAACAACTGGATTCGAACATGTAACCTAAGAAAGGTTATTAACTTCACTTTACCAATAAAACTAAAGCTAATTTTGAAATTAAATTACATTCCTATTTATTATATTTAAATTCAAAAATATTAATAATTAAAAAAAACTAAGCTAGTAAGATTCAAACTAGGGACAATATGATGACTAATATCTCACTTTACCAATTGAACAGAAGCGGATTTTCAAATGAAAATACATTCTATTTCTCATATTCAAATTTTAAACTATTACTAAATAAAAAAATCAATTTTCTCAATTCAATTATGGTTATATGTATAATCGGACTAAAACCGGACTGGACCATTTAATTTCTTTAATAATAAGAACCGAATGAGTTTTTTTAAAGTATAAAAATTGAATTAAATTGGCCAATTTAGTTTAGACCGATTTTTTTTTTCAATTTTTTTACCCACTCTTAATAACCATATACCCAAAATAGACCTTATTTTATCCAAATCCCCTACAAAATCAAAATCAACATATTCTATTACTAGTCATTGCCTTATTAATTTTTTCATACATCAAGCTAAAATCTGAATTACCCATTAGATATGTTAATATCCATTTAATAGCATCCCAGTGAGCTTTCTTTTAATTTTTCATAAACTTGTTGATGAAACTGACAACATAAGAAAGATCGGGCTTGTGCACATTACGACATACATCAAGCTCTCAGTGGCTTGATCATAAGGAACTTTAGCCATATACTCCACTTCTTGATTAATAACAAGAGTTAACACAGGTTCACCAACTAAAGGAGTTAACACAGGTTCAACACTTCTATTTTAAACTTTCCCAACACTTTCAATGTATTTTCCTTATGATAAGAACAAGGTACCAACACTTCTATCTCTTATGATCTCCATGCAAAGAATCCTTTTGGCATTTCCAAGATCTTTCATCTGAAAGTCAGAATTCATCAAGTCTTTAAGGTATACAACAATAGGTAGATTGCTCCACCTTTATTCAGTTGCTTGTAATAAATACAGTAATCATGCTTCCTTCTACAAAATTTATTCTTAGTCATGAAATTGTTGAACCTCTTATATCAGTACTTAGGAGATTGTTTTAAACCGTATAAGGACTTATATAGCAAGCACAAAAAAATTCGTTTCCTGATACTTTAAACATCTCATGACTAAACAAGGTTCATAAATCAATTCAACAAGGAACTAAGCAAGATTAGAAACTGCAATATGAAAATCATCACCCAGGTATATCAGAAGGTCATAAAGGCTTACGTCCCCTATTATCGGTACTTGGTCAAAAAGAATAACCAAATCATAAGACATCAAAAACACAACACACACATACATCTATAAGCAACATTGTATAAAATTATCTACATTCATATTTAACAAAAGTTACATCCTATTAAATAAGTTCATAGTTCTTCAAAACTAACAAAAATAAAAATATAAGCAAGAAATAAAGTTTGTAAAGTGGTTTAGCAAGAGTTTGTAAATTGGTATAGAAGAAAGAAAAAGTAAAATGCATCTGTCTAGCAGGGAAGAAAAGAAGGGTAATTAAATCTCTATCTTCAAAGAAGATATTAGGAAGTTTCGCAACATTGGAGTCCACCTAAGAAGCACTCTTATTAGTTGAATCATATTTAATTCGCTTAGATTCATCATCAAAGTGCCTTGCTAACTACCTACGGTACAACCCATACATCCCATCAAAATCCTTTAGAAGCATAAAATGGGTGGCAAGCTCACGACTAGTGTGAAAACCTTGATGAAAAGAATAAGAGGAATATTCTAACATTGTTGTTTAAAGTGCTCCATAACAATATCCAGCTTCCTTACAGAGTAACTCGAGGAACCCTTAGCCCTTTTAGCTTCAACTCTAACATATGTTACGGACTTTTGAGAGCCTTCGAGCACAACCCTTTACTCGTCTAACACAACTTGCAATTCTGAAACTCATGCCTCTAAGGCCTTCAAGAGATCAGCGCCTAAATTAGCCTTATTGTTGGCCATATACAGCTTGTCTTGCTCCTTTTGTAATTCAACATTTGAACCAAGCAACTATTCTTGCAACTTCATTATCGAGCTCTCCAAGGCATCCATTCCATACCTCAAATTGAAAAGTTTATTCACGCACTTATCCAACCCATCATCTTTCTTCTTCAACATATTTAGCAAATTGCCCTCTCTTTTAGTAGCAACGCTCTTCCAACTCTTAGCTCTTTCATAAAAAAAGACGAATCTTCCAATTTTTCTTAGCGTCTTTAAGCTATTGCCTAAGTCTACCAATAACTGCACTTCCATCTAGCACACTCCTTAGCTGCATATTTTCCTCCTCCTGAAGACAAGAAGTAGATCTTACAATTACTAAATGGCTCTTCTGTAAAAGAGACTCCTCATACATATTAGATATTTGCTTAGGGATCCCGCTTCCCGCCTACTTCCCTGCAGATCCAAGTTGAAGGATAAAATAGTCCATACACTATCTTGAAGTGTTAATAAAACAACCAAACATCAACCAATAAACAATTGATCTCTATAAAACAAAACCAAAAAATACCACAAATATACCACTCACCATAATTTATGGCCGGGAACTTTTCAATTCTACTTAGTGCTTGTCGTTTGTAAAATCATTTCTATGTCAACTTTAGTGAAAAGCTAACTGAGATCATAGTCACACTAAAAGGATCTAGGTGTAAGATGTATAAATGGAGGATCAGACTAGAACCAATACTCTTTATGAACCTTAGGGAGAAAATATTCTCTTCCCAAAAGTAGACCTAGGCAGAAGAGGAGCAGCTGGTCAAAAAGACAGCCCGAAAGTAGTAAAGTAAGTTCTCTTTCCTGATCATGTCTTGTTTAGAGGCACGATGATAAAGAGAGCTACCTAAAAAAGAGCTCGAAGAGCTTGAACCTTAAGATCAACAACAAAGACATCTATAAGATAATCGCAAAGTTAAAACCATGCAGTCCAAAAAGGGAAACTAAAAGAGAGGAGAGGCAAGGTGAATATTTGGAGGCACTGTGGCTTCATTATAGGAGAGAAACAGTAGCTGGCTCTTAGACTGAGGAGGGGGCTAATTAAACTTAAGGACCAAAATAATCTAAAACAGAAGCCATTTGAGTATAGAAAGAATATGGCTAAATAGAGGCACGACTAACTGACTTTTTTTGCTTTTTCATGGAGGAAGAAGGATCAGGCTTTAAACCTTTGGGTACATCCATATTTCGCTTTTTCTTTAAAGACTTCTATTTTTTAACCCCTATTCCTAGAGGATCAAGCAACACATTGAGAAGTCTTCCATGTAAAAGTAAAGATCTAGAATTCAATTTACCGTATCAATAAGGATTTACAAAGGGCGAATAAGGAGATGTAAGGATTAGAAGAATAAGACTCACCTTCCTTATTTAGGATAAAAGAAGGGGTAGGCATTTCCTCTGCAACAACATCAGTGGGTAAATTAGCAAGCAAATTTGAGACACTTAACCCTGGCAATGGGGCGAAGTGAGAGGGCAAAACAGCATGCAAACCAAAACTAGACAATTTAATAGTATAAAGATTAATAGAGAGAATCAAAATTGGGATCTTTAATGAAAGTGACTGAAGAAGTAAGAGAAGCATTTACTGGGGGTTCAAAATGGTTATTCTCTTCAGAATCCTCACTTGTAGCATGAGACCCTTAAGAAATATTTAAAAGCAAAATCGAGAGAATCAAATGGGAAGCAGAAATTAACGATCTCACCATTGAGGGTGACTTGAATAACTCTTAGTTATTCAATTAGAAAGAGGAATCAAACATAAAAAATAAATGTGTAAGTGATAGGGGTTAATTAAGTTTAATATTTTCATATTCTAAATTTAATATTTGTTCGTAGAAATTAAGATTATTTAATTTTTGATGTATTTTATTATTATTTTTATAGATTTGAAGTCAATGGAATAAATAGGGTCGAAATTCTAATGAAAATAAGCCAAAAACATTGAATTGCTACAATGATATTCTACAGTACTAATGTCGCGGTGCCTGAAATAGTGTCTACACGCCGCAGCGTGAGAACAGTATCGCATAAACAGTAATTCTACTTTGACTAATGTTTAACCCTAATTAAAGCGATGAGAGACAAAAGAAAATGGGCAAAAACTTAGAAAACTAATTCACAACACAAAATCAAAGATCAAAGCCAAAGATTGAAGAACCAAGATTAAGATTCAAGCTTCAAGTCAAGATTAAGCGAGAAGCACATCAAGGAGTCACTTTGATTAGTTTTTCTTCTTTTTCTTCTTTTTTTTATCATTATACTCTTATTCATGTTGATCTTTATGAATTAGTGAGATACTTTTAGTTTTGTGATGGGATAAATTATTCATCTAGGGTTAGACTATGTGAACCTAGTTTGGATTTGGATTTGGATTTTGTTAATTCTTAGTTTATGAACTTGATACATTCAATTGATTCATTTTATTTTGTGTTTAATGCTTTTATTATACCTGATTAATATTTTGAATGATTAAGGAACCATGATGAACTCGACAGAGGGATTCATGTGTTTAGCTTAGGATAGTTTGATGGATGATCATAGGTTAACAACTATGAGTTCCATCTAGAATAGACATATATCTAGGTGGCATGTATGTTATAATTTAGACTTGATCTTAATGAATTACATTCTAATTTGTTACTATAGACATTTAGGTAATTGTTAGAATGTGTAATATAGTCACTCGATCATCGACAGAGGCTTGTGATGAGGTTAATGTCTAAGTCAACAATTAGTATTAAGATATTAACTAAGAGGTTAAATACAATGAAATATTAGAGGACGAGTCAAAACTCTAGTATCTTTATTTGTAAATTCTATCATTTACTTTTGTTCAGTTTAATTGATAAAATAGATTAGTTAAATAATGTTTAGATTGTGATTTTCTGAATAAAAGTTAAGTAGGTATAATTTTAGTGATTGATTTATAGAATTAGATTGAATAGTCCCTGTGGGATAGATATTTGGGCTTAAAATCTTATATTACTTGATATGATAGCGTGCGTTTGCACTTAGCTAGTATAGCATCAATCAAGTTTTTAGCGCCGTTGCCGAAGACTATTTCTTTTTATTCTTATATCAATACTAATACCAAACTACCTACTTTTAATTTAGATTTTTATTTTTTATTTTTATTTTCTTCTTTTTACTTTGATTTTTGTTTTCTTTTTTTTACTTTAACAAATCATATTATAGAGGGAAACAACGATAATATTAATAATCCTATCCTTGAGCCTATGATACTATATAGGACATTGAGAGAATATACTGTCCCAACTACCGATTATGTGCAATCTAGTATTCGGCGACCAACCGTAATTGCCAACAATTTTGAGATCAAGCTGAATATTATTCAGATGCTAAAAGAGATTGTACAATTCAGTAGAGCCCCCAATAATGATCCAAACATGTATATTATAAATTTCATAGAAATTTGTGATACCTTTAAGCATAATGGAGTCTCTAATGATGCCATCAGATTGAGACTATTCCCTTTCTCATTAAGGAACAGAGCCAAGAGTTGGTTAATGTCATTACTGTCGGCATCCATATCAATGTAGGAAGATCTAGCACATAAGTGTTTAGCCAAGTTTTTCCCACCATCAAAGATAGCAAAGATGAGGAATGACATCACCTCATTCAAATAGATTGATGGAGAGTCGTTGTATGAGGCATAGGAGCGCTTCAAGGACATGTTGAGGAAGTGTCCTCATCATGGAGTCCTTAAATGGATATTAGTCCAAACATTCTACAATAGATTAGTAGGCCATTTAAGGACCATTGTAGATGCTGCTACTGGAGAAGCTTTAATGAATAAGTCTACAAATGAGGCTTATGATCTATTAGAATAGATGGCGTCAAACAATTACCAATGGCTAACAGAGAGAGTTATACCCAAGAGAGTTGTAGGTATATATAAAATTGATGCATTCAATGCATTGATAGCTCAAATCAATACTTTATCTAAAAAATTTAATGCATTGAACGCTGTCAAAACCCAACAAGTGACATACCACTTTTGTGATAATAACCACATAATAGGCAGTGCATGAAAGCAAATTATATGGGCAATTTTAACTCACAATGACCTAACCTATAATTTAACTTCTATAATGTAGGGTAGAGAGATTATTCAAACTTCTCTTGGCATTACAACCAAGAGGATCCATTTAGACTAATGAATCCCCTAGGATTCCCACCACCACAAGAGAAGAAACCGACATTAGAAGATATATTTATGCAATATATGAAGTCCAATGATGTCATCCTACAGAATGGTTCAATATCTTTGAAGAATTTAGAGATTTAAATAGGATAACTTGCTGCTACAATTAATAAGAGACCTTAAGACACTCCACCAAGCGATATTGAGACAAATTCAAAAGGGAATGTAAAGCAATGCCAAGCCATCAAATTGAGGACTGGTAAGATCTTATAAGAAAACACATTCACACCACCACCATCAAGCATAAAGGAGAAGAAAGTGCAGAAAAATAAAGTGCAATTATATAAATCATGTATTCTTTTTCTTCAAAGACTACAGAGGTGTTAAACAAGTATTGAAACAGAAAATCAGCAACATACCGATCTAGAAAATAGTGTAGAATCTAAAAAAAGTACATAATTTTTAACAATGGAACGTGCAGAAATTAGTATTAAAGTGCAACAATATTCTAAGATGCAAAAAAGTGATAACACAGTAGAAAATATCAGTAATAAAGAGCAGAATCTACCCATGCCCATTATATTACTTGACTATTGCAGCATTAATGTGGTGCCATCAAACACCAAAGAGCTCAAAGACATGGAGATGCTGAATCCTTGCATAAAAAATAATGCGTTAAGACATAGAAAGAGAAGAAAAAAGAATAAGAAGAAGCAGTACGATGACAGGATCGAAGAGAATGGCACAAAAGAGACACTTCACCAGTTTAAGATTCAAGTCTTTCCGTAGAAACATGAGGAGAAAGAGGAACAAATTACTGCCCAAGCTTTAATAAAAAAGATGTGAAAACCAAATGAAATGAAGCCTAACAAGCTCACATATAAATATGTTTCCACCATTAACTTTGATTCTCTATAAAAGTAAAAAAAATTCCCGTCAAGTCGACGACGTTAAATTAAGCGCTTCTAGAGAGGCAACCCAAGTAATTTTTATTTTTATTAGATAATTTTTAGTATCAATTATGTTAGCATTTTTTGTTGTAGGAATAAATCAACAATTCAAGCATTCAATGAAGCAACATGAGCAATTGCAAGCATTAGAAGCAAAGAAAATCACAGTCACATTCATGAGAATACTGTTAGGGTCGATGCTTACGTGCCATCCCTAAATATACATATACTTGTGTATTTATACAAGTGTACATTCCCATTAAATCATTAATACTCATTAATATAGTATCATACAATGTAACATTATAGACATTGTACGATCTGAAGGTGTTCAGATCAAATTTAAAGGAGTTTAGATAAGGGTTTATAGTTAGCCACGCTGAGAGATATAAATGCTAAATGTTAGCACAGTTAAGTGTTAGCTGGTTATAATACTCAGCAGATCCAAGAGTTGGAGCCTTGTCTATAATGGGACATAGACCTGGGAATATACCAGTAACTGCATAGTTACAAGAGTTGCAATCAGGTGCTAGAAAATGCTAGTTATGCAAGTATGTTCTCGAATAATTATCTCTGATCTATTTCTGCCGATGCGGGTCTGTCGGTGGATACCTTTAATATATAGATTAACATATATCATACCTACATGGTATAGATGGTCGTTTCTAGCTGACCGTGAGCTTGGAGGTCGTATTGACATATGAGTATCTAGTTAAGACTGGATATGGGACAGACTCACGAGGGCCTCTGATGGATATCCTATGTAAGCCGTCAACGGAGAGTCCTCTCAAGTTAAGTAGTATACGTAGTCCTTTGACCTGAGTGCCATAGTGGACTTGTAAGTGATCCACCATACTTTGGTTCCATGCATGTCATAGACCTTTCATAGTGTGACAGCTGGGAGTCACTGGGTATGGTCCAATACTTATGGAGTCCGGTGTGTATAGATACGAGATCTGTCAACTCGCATAGGGAGTTAGATATCTAGATGCTTCGAGACTGTATCTCAAAAAATCTTGTGGCCATAAGTATTATTCTCGGGAAAGAATTTCGTCAGAGGAGAATAATATGGCAAAAGAGTTTGCACATTTTGTTCTGTGAGATACGAGTCTGGAGATAAGACATGGATGAGCACAAAGGGAATTTGACAGTGATAATCTATATCCTGCACATCCAAGATATTATGACGGAAGGACTATATGTATGCGTTATAACCTTAACTTGCATAGTCAACGCGCTGATTTGTTTATTCGTGACGTGTGCTTGGGGCATTGCTCACGGACTCATGGAATAGTTCTATTTAATGAATTGGGAATAAGACCTAGGGAGTCCTGTGATATGGAGTATACTCGTTGTGCACTAGGGCAACGTGCCTGATTAAAGTATTTAATCTAGCAATATTCAGCAATACCACGGGAATACGTACATGTCTGTATTTAAGTATTAAATATAATAATTAGTCAATAATTATTATTTATTAATTGTATAATGACACATGGCACATTGTGGACCCTCGGTTGAGTTTACCCAAGTGTGGGATATGATGGGACCCACTAGGGGTAGACTTGATAACTATTTATGAGGGGCAAAATGGTTATTTTACACTTTAATTATTTAATTATTAAATAATCAAAATATCTCTTTATTATTATTATTTTATAATATATAATAATATTTTATTTTTGGGTGCCAAATAGTTGGCACCCATTATGTAATATTATATTATTATTAATATTTATATTATATAATATATAATATTAATATTTTATTATATATATAAATATAAGAGATATGTGTGAGAGATTAAGGTGGTGTGTGTGTTTGAACGAAAAAGTGAAATGGAGAAAGAAAGGAGAAGAAAGAAATGGAGAAGAGAAAAAAAAGAAGAAAAAAAAAGGGAAAAATGAAATTGTTTCATTTTTCTCTATGGTTTCAATTAAAGCAATAGTGGATTGTTTCAAATTCTCTATTTCTTATCATTTTAGAGAAAATAATGAAAATACACCCGCCCATTTTGGGGTTTAAGAGTTAAACCCAGTGCTGGCTATAGGGTTATTATTCTAGCTCACCAAGCCCACCGTGTTGGTGACTAGAATTGCCAGCGAGTTGGTCTCCATGCGGACTCTGAAAAATTACGTGTATAATATTACACGTTGAGGTGAGTTCTCTATACTACTAATATATTAATGTGATTAATATATTTTGTTTATTGTGTTTATTGTAATTTTACACTTTCGTTGCGTTTAAATTCGTATATGATACGTATTTTAGGCAATAGATACAATAGCACATGCATACACCCACATGTACTAGATCCCCGTCAACAAACACAACGCTGCACTATTTCAACTTCAGTTACTAGGGAAGTTTCTCTTACTTTTAAATTTATTTTTAGAAATTTAGGATAATGTCTAATTTAAGTTTAAGGATGAGAAACACACTTATTTGTGTTTATTTTGCTGCTTATATTGGTTAGTTGTCTTGTGGTTTTTTTTTTTGTCTAGTTTTTGTTGATACAATGATCATTAGTTCATGATAAAAAAAATATATTGGTTGAATTTCTTTTCACAAAGCTCTAGGAAACAATAAATGCTTGAGATAGTTCTTATATTATGAATCTTGGACAAAGTTCAAGCTTATTTTTGATCACTTCTTCTTGAGCACATTGAAAGAAGCATATATTAGTTGAATTTTTTGCTTAGAGTTATTCATGCTTAAGTAGTACACCACAATCTCGAAGACCAACACTCTAGAACTTGCTTGATTACTACTTGAGGTGAAATCTTAGAATTCACATGCTTAGAAAAATGACATTAGGCCATCCTTGGACCGTTTGAGCCATTTTGAGCATACCTTATATGTATGTTTATCTCTAGTCACCCTGTTTGAGCCTAATTACCCATTTTTTTTATTTAACCACATTACAAGCTTAAAGAATTTGAGTTTATCGATCCTAAAATCTACCGATAGCACCATAAATCTTGAGTTTACTTAGAAATAAATTTAGAAGGAAGAAAGTTGTATTTGTGAAAATGATAATGCAATAAAAAGTAATAAGTCTTGAAGGTACATATCAATCTAAAGTGGGGGTGCATAAAAAAAAAGAAAAAGAAGAAAAAGAGCTTTGCATGCATAATATTCATTGCTTAAGAAAAATAAGAAATTCTTTACAAAAGTGTGATTAAAAGAAAGATGGAAATAGTATAAGTTTAGGGGAGGAGATGAAGAATCAATGAGAAGGAATCAAAAGATTTCTAAGTAAGGCTAAGTGTTCATAGTGTGATTTGAGCTTCATATTTATATCTTTATAACCCACATTGACTCTAGCATGTATTACAAGCTAAATAAAGTACTAAATAGATCTCTAGACATGTGCATTTCTAAATTAATAGAGAGTAGTATGAAAAGCAAACTTATGGTAGTGTTATAATTAAAAATATGCCGAGATATCATCTTTATATATTTCTTAAGTATTAAATAAATCTATGTTCTATTTGACTAATTATTTACTTATTACACACACGTATAAGTGATTATTTATAAGGGAGAATGAAGTACTTGATGAATGGTATAATGATTGTTAAAAATTGTTTATCAATTTCCAAAAAGTCTTATGCCCTTTTAACAACCTTAATTTGAGACTATGATAATGATTGTTTAATCAACCAAAGTTTGTTTTTAGTTTTTATTTAGAGTCATGAATAAATTATGAATGTTTCTCTTTGTTTTGTTCAAGAACAAGCAAAATCTTAAGTTTAGGGGTATTTAATAGGGGTTAATTAAGTCTAATATTTTCATATTCTAAACTTAATATTTATTCGTAGAAATTAAGATTATTTAGATTTTGATGTATTTTATTATTATTTTTGTAGGTTTGGAGTCAATAGGATAAATAGGGTCGAACCTCTAATGAAAATAAGACAAAAATATCATATTGGTATAGTACTGCTACAGTGAATTACTACAGTAATGAGCTATAGTAAATAGTTCTGTGTGAAGAGTAATTGATGTTTAACCCTAATTTGAAGACATAAATCTATAAATAGAATGTCAAAAACCCTAATTAAAGGGAGGAGAGACAAAAGAAAAGAGGTAAAAACTTAGAGAAAGAATTCATAACACAAAATTAAAGATCAAAGCCAAAGATTAAAGAATCAAGATTAAGATTAAAGTTTCAAGTCAAGATTGAGCGAGAAGCACATCAAGCAGTCAATTTGATTAGATTTATTTTCTTTCTTTATCATTATGCTCTTATTCTTGTTGATCTTTATGAATTGGTTAGATACTTTTGATTTTGTGATGGGCTAAATTTTTAATCTAGGGTTAGACTATGTGAACCTAGTTTGGATTTGGATTTAGATTTTGTTAATTCTTAGTTTATGAACTTGATACATTCAATTGATTCATTTTATTTTGTGTTTAATGCTTTTATTATACCTGATTAATATTTTGAATGATTAAGGAACCATGATGAACTCGACAGAGGGATTCATGTGTTTAACTTAGGATAGTTTGATGGATGATCATAGGTTAACAACTATGAGTTCCATTTAGGATATACTGTAGTAACCAGTATCCACAACCGGTAAGAATAAGTATTTATATATATATATATATATAAATATACATATTTTATTTGTATGTGGGTGATACTTGATTTATGTATTATTATTAATAGTATTTGTATAGGTTAAGGACATACTATTAGTATTTGGTTTATTTGCAAGACTTTAGATTTATTTTAGGGACTAAATTATAATACTTTGAAAGTTTTGGGGGTTAATTTGTAAATACTAAAAATTAGCCTCTTAGTATAAAAATACACTTTTGAAACCCTAATTCACTCATTTTGGTTGAGCCACCTCTTTTAGAGTGAGAAAAGAGAGAAAGAAATGGGAGAGAAAGAGAAGAAGAAGAAGAAAGTTGGAATTTAAGCTTTAAGAGGTATATTATAACCCTTTCTTAGTTTTTTGGTATTAAATTAGTTAATTCCTTTAAGTTTTGATTTTTGAAAATATGTACAATTGAGGATTTGATGTGTATTTCATAAGATATTGTGAGAATTGATGATGATCTATGTAGATAGCTTGATAAATCATGATGAATTGCAGAAATTCTACTTGATAGTCTCCTGATCCAGGAATTTTATAAATTGTTGTACTTCGATTCTAGCTTTGGATTTTGCATATATGAAATTAGACATATTTAGAATCATTTGAGACTTTGAATCGATTGAAAATTTCAGAAATTGAATTTTTAGTGAATTTACCAAAATGACCCTGAAATTCTAAAAATTTACTATATTAACAGTATGATACAGAGACAAATAATTTTTGATCTGCTGAATGATCTTCAAAAACTACAAATTTATGAAATATGATAATTTTATATGTCTAATAGGATATACTCAAAATTGAGAAGTTAGATCAATGTGGTTAAATTGTTATGATTTTCTAAAGAGTGTTAGCTTATTGCAGTATTTGATTAACAGATTTTTAAAGCTATGAAATAAAATAGTTTTAAAATACTTTTGGCAGTGATTTGGAAGTACAATATTTATCATGGACTGAGATATGTGTTAAGAGTAATTATGTGGTAAATTTTTGAGTTAGTATATGATTTTATAAAATTGGGAGATTGAATACTGTTCAGTAAGTATCTTGATCCTGTCAGGTTAGTAGTTTGGATTCGATGGTGTGTATGGAATGGATTGTGTAGGAATTTTGATATAATATTCATATATAAGAAGGATATATGAGTCAAGAATGATATATTCTGATTTTGGAGTAATTGGACATCATTTGATGTATAAGAAAAATTTTGTTAAGTGTAAGTGGTCAGAATGACAGGTTTTGAGAAACCAAGTAATTAGACCAATTCGATGTGATAAGTGCAATATGTGTAATTTTGTAAGTTATTTAAAGTATATTGTATGAATTTTGAGGCTCATTAAAGTATTAATCTTCATTGATAGGTTAAGGAGATTTAAGTCTTGTAGCTGAAAATGCTAAGAGGTAAATATACTATACTTTTTACTGAAATCACAATAAACATAGTAATTGTTATGTATGATTTTGTAAATGTGGTTAGGAATATGTTTATGTTATGTCAAAGTATATTTTGATATGAAATGTGAAGATATGTGTTTATGAATGTGAACATGGACATACATGACATATATGTGTTTTTGAAAGTGAGGTTTCAAAATGAAATGCATTTAACAAAGAGAGCTTTTAAAGTATAATATGTCCATGAGAAACATTTTATGTTTTGAGGATGCTTGAACTCACTGTTGACTTAATAGGCATTTTATGTGATTTGTGGAGCCTTTATGTGTGGCTTTTCCTTCAGGATTAGTATATGTTATGTGTTCCGTATATAGGGAGGATCCTATTGGTACCTAAATGAAGAATGAGTCATCACATTCGTGTGGTGGCGTATTGGTGCATGTGAGAGGACTCACCGATGATCAGGGTGAGGGTTTGGCTTTTTACCTTCTGGCATGAGCATTATATATATGCTATTTAAAACATCACTTATATTATTCCTCTCATACGGTATGTCACCTACGAGTGACATTTGGCTCATTATGTGATATGTGATATGTAAGTCCTATTAAGTAGTAGTTGAGTGAAGGTATTCCTATTATATATTTTGAAAGAATGTGTAAGCGCTTACATGACATATGATTTGATAAGATTTTGATTTTGATTTATCACAGCATATCATACATATGCATTGTGTACATATATGTATTTGTATTTGATATATGAAAAACTAGTATGCTTACTGAGTTTTATACTCATTATAGTTTATGATGATTTCAGGTAAATAATGTACATGTGTGCTTAGCGGATTTAGCAAGGCTTCTGCTATTCCTTGGGTTTCCTAAGTTGTTAGGTTGCTGAGTGTTTCATTTGGGGACACGTGGGATGAGATATTTGATTTGTTCCTATTGAATAAATACTTATGTATTATTTTATTGTGTGTGGTTGGATTTGGTTTAAGTTTCACTAAGTGTGGTTATTGATTGATTTTAAGTAAGAATTTGCAATGAATATATTCTGGGCTTCCGGTAACAAAGTTGCTACTGGTGACGTAGTAGAGTGTTAATCTCTGAGAAAACTCTACGTATCTCTGGTTTACTAATTATCCCAATTATAATTCAATTGTTATAATTTAAAAAAAAAATTGAAATGAATGTTTAAATATTGTCAATAGAAGTTTATGTTTATATGTTAGGTTATGGGTTAATTTTAGTGTTGAACTTACTAGCAACTTGCTAAGAATTCCTATGTTGACTTAAAGTTTGAAATTTTATGTAATATTATTTATGAGTGCACATTATTGAATGAATGTAAGTGATGTCGTGTGTCGGATCTTTTAGGTCTGGGGCGTGATATAGACATATACTCAGGTGGCATGTATGGTATAATTTAGACTTGATCTTAATGAATTATATTCTGATTTGATTACCATAGACATCTAGGTGATTGTTAGAATGTGTAATATAGTCACTCGACTATCGACAGAGACTTGTGATGAGATTAGTGTCTAAGCCAATAATTAGTATTAAGATATTAACTAAGAGGTTAAATATAATAAAATATTAGGGTATGAGTCAAAACCCTAGATTTTCTTTATTTGTGAATTCTATCCTTTACTTTTGTTCAGTTTAATTGATAGAGTAGATTAGTTAAATAATTTTCAGATTGTGATTTTCTGAATAAAAGTTAAATAAGTACAATTTTAGTATTTGATTTATAGAATTAGATTGCATAGTCCCGGTGGGATTGATATCTAGACTTAAAATCATGTATTACTTGATACGATAACATACGCTCGCGCTTAGTTAGTATAGCATTAATCAGTAAGATACCACTGCCAAGAAATATAAAGCAGAAAGAAAACGCACTCATGACAAGAAAGAATCTTGTATAAGTAAAGTTGCAATAAGTAACCTTACCATCTCCCCATTAGGCTTCGATCAAGAATAAAAGTTCCTAAAGAGTAACTTTCTTATTATGACGTTATGGCATAAAGCAGAACGATCAAAGGGGGCGAAGGCACCAAGGAAATAGGTATTAGGATCAGAAAGAGACAATGTCAGAAGGCCATCCTTATACATCAGAGCATACAAAAAGTGTCAAACTTACAAAAGAATGGTATAACAGCTAAAAAGTCTAAGAAGGTGAAAACTATGGTGGAAAACATCTATCTCATAAAAAAATTTCCTCATAAAGCATTCCCACCCAAGCATGAGCATCAAAGTAAGGGGAGTACGAAAACAGAAGTTTTCGAAACTAGTCTAAAAATTATATGGGAGATTAAGTCGCCTCCATGCCTCACTCATGATAATTGGATTTGTGCCAAGATTGGCCCCTTTGGCCTTCAAATTCCTGATTAGCTTTTGCTCAAGCTTTAGTGCTAAATAATAGTTAATTTTCGAGCAGGTGAGATTAGAGCAAGAAAAAATGCCACACAAATAGAGGAAGTATAATAATGGCATTATATGGTTCATCAAGAAGATTCTCCAAAGCACGTGGAAGACATTAACATGGTCTGCAATATGGAAAGATCAATGACATCCAAAAATTCCAAAATTATGAGAGATATAGGGAATTGAAAACACTCAAGATGACGCTAAAACAACGAGATTTCACATTATTGCACCATTTATTTTGCTGTTATCATTTTATGAGAAAGTTCAGATGTCTATATCATTAGGAACCTCATAAGCCAACTTAACTCTTCCATGGTAAAGTTGTCTAGGCACCTAATCATCTTTAGTTTTTTTTTTCTAACTCGGAAAGGGGAAAGTTGGTGCTTTTTTAGAATAGGAAACACAAAACTTGAGAGAAATAAAAGAAGATTTAATGCTTTTTGCTTTGAGAATACTAAGTGCAGTTGAAGAGATGTCTGGAGAGAATATATAGTCTAAAGAAACTATACACCTGCCAGGCGGAAACTTTATCGTTTAAAGAGAAGTGATGTCCTTAAGCAATACGAAAAGGAGAGAGAAGTAAGAAAGTCGCAACCTAAAACCAAGACACATGGCATTGGAAGATCAAGCAAAAGTGAAGATACGTGCATTGAAGGCTCAATTATCGAGGAGAATTTATTACGCGCAAATCCAAGAAGACAATCAACTTAATGCTACGTGTCTATGCCCAGCAAAAGGGAAAAAATTTAAAGGGCTTAAATAGACACAACCACAGATGATTCATTCTCCTAACAGAGCCCTTAAATAGAATTGATCTCATATTATCCTTCCTCGTAGAATAACGTTAATAAACTTTTGAATTAACACCCTTGACCTGAGAATAGGGAAGTAAATGCGTCCATCCAACGACAAAGGAGATTTGGGGAGTGAGGAAAGCCCCTGATTTTTCCTCCAACTCCTTACCTATAAAAAGAAAAAAATTCTCTCTTACTCCACACAAAATTGCACACACTTTCTTTATTTTAAAATAACTTTTTTAAATTTAAATTACTATTTTATTAAATATTTTTAGAATAACCAAATACTCAACCTCTACTTCTCATTTTTTTTATTTAAATAATTTTTTTATTATTAACTTAAACATCAAAATATCTTTTTCAAATACTTGAAAAAACATAAATTTTAGAGGAGCAGAAGAACGAAAATCTAGATTCTTGGGTTAAAGGAATGGCGATCCCAAGCAACTCTATCAATAAATATTTTCAATTCACCAAACATGAAAAAGATGAATTAATAAAATTAAAAGAAATAACATGACGAGAAGGACTCGGCTACTAGCAAATCGAGAACTTATAATCAAGATGATGAAAAACTTATTTTTCTTTGTTATTTGTTAAAGAAAAATCTATAATTTCTTATCTCGTCATTATTCATTGAGTACCAACCTATTTTTATTTTCGAAATGCCCACATATTTTTCATACTAAGCGTCTATAATTCTTTTACTTAGATTTTGTGATGGTTAAAGCTGTTTAAACAATTTAGAATTAAAATATTATAACAATGGATTTCCCTTTTCTCAAGAGATAAAAACTATGCAGATTAATCATAAGAACCCAGCCCCAAATAATGATCAACTAAAAATAATATAATAACGACAATCCATTTGATGGCGAACTGTCACCGTTTTAAGTTAACATTCCAACCAATTCACCAATATATATATATATTGAAAAATTAAATAAGAGAAACGTGAGTATGATCACAATTCACAAGTTGATGGTATTTTAAAAAAAGGAGGTGGTCTGCTGCTCACGGGACAGAACAAGAACAAGAACAAGAACAAGATGCTTGTGATATTTTTAATTGGAAGAATCCACCCTCATGAAACAATGCATAGTCATATCAGACCCCCCATTTCCAAATAGCTTAAAAGAAAATGGTTTGCCAGCTAATTTATGCTTTTCTCATTTTGAAAATAAAAATTATGTTAGTACAGTTTTGCCCTTGAATGCTTCATGAATGACAACTGATCAACTCTATCGACTATCACCCGGGACACTGCAGTGCTTTTTCAGTTTTAACTTGTCTTCCGTAATATCTCAATTATTTAATTTAAATTATTTATTTAATTATTTAATTTAAATTATTTATTTAATTTCATAATTATTATGAATTTGATAAGTAATTAATTAAGTCTAATTAGTTAAATCAAATTAATTTAGATTAATTAATATTTTATATTTAATAATTAATTCAATAATTCATTTCAATATTTATATAGTCAATATGGGGTTTGATGGACTTACAAAATTAAGTTTTAATAAATTAAATTATTTAATTAAGCTCTTTAATTAATATAATTTTATTTATTAACTTTATATTACTCCACTAAAAATATAAAACTGAATTCTTAATTTTGTAGATAAATTATAAAATAAAAAAACTGTCTTCGTCCATTTAATAATTATTTCATATAGATTAATCATCCACGAGTGTTCATAATTATAATTAGGTCGAATGTCCATTAATCTTTCTAATTACATCTTTAACCTTGATCCACATGATTCTCTTTTAAATATTTAATTTGTAAAATTTACAAATTTATTGTTTTCTTTAACTGTTAAAGAAAAATGAGCGGTCATAATGTTCAAGATTAGAATCAATTATTAAGAGAACAACTTATCTAACTTTCTTTTAAAAGGAGTGAATTTCATATCTGTGAGAAATGTTTCCAGTCATCCACTATTTTACATTTATAAAATACTTAATAATTGACTAAAAATCTTTTACAGTTTTTTCTTTGTAAATTAATAAACAAAACTTAATGAATATGATTTCATTAATCAGTCAGAATTAAGATTAATCATATATGATTATATTATGATAAAATCAATTCTCTTTAATAACAAAAATTAATAGAGAATTAATTTTATCGTGATCTAGTCCTATATAATTAACATTATACAAAGTGTCTCAATCTATATCAACATATAAAATGTCTGGATAAGATCATTGAATATAATATACAAATGATTTACTTATAATCTATCAAAATGGAGTTTCCGTCTTCATATAGACTAAAGACAAGTTTAGATTATTACACTTAAACTTAATCATCTCGTATATAACTTTTATATACTAAGTTTAAGGTTATATATAATAATTAAAGAATTTTATAATATTTGAATAAAAACAATCATAATTACAAATATAATATTAAATGAATAACCTCTATTAACTATTTTCAATAGTATTTAAATACAAATAATTATACTTTTAAAATACACTTTCAACAAACAGAGCCGCACTTAGGATGCCAGTTGAATTGACTAGCCACCTAAAAGAGCACCCCTACCAATAAGTTGGGGGTTCAATCCTCCCATATAATTTGTAATCATTGATTTAAAAAAATAAAAATAGAACTGTCGTAACAAAGGACAAATGACTTGACCTCAAAAAACCCTAATATCTATTGCTCTTATTTTCTCATAGGAAAAGGGGGAGAGAACTCTCTATAAAATCAAGAATAATTATAATTATTGACTTTTTAGTTCTCATTTATATAGTAGTTATATAACATCAATTAACAACAAAACTCAATTAAAATATATAATTTGTATTTTAATTTTGTAAGTGTAATATTATAAAAACAATGTTTACATAATTTTTTTTGTGGTAAATTTAACATTATTGAACCAATATTTGCATAAAAAATATTTAATTATTAAATTAGATCGGATTATATCCATATTACTCAGTGCTATAAGATGAACTCGTCTTTAATTAAATTTGAACTATATTGTTGAAGCGGAAGCACATAAACAAGCAAAATAATTCACCCAAGTAATATAATAATGCAGAATAAGTTATTAAAAAATAAAGAGAGAAATGGGTAGAAGAAGAACACACAAAGAATTACGTGGTTCGGCAACTTGTCTACGTCCACGGCGGATTAAGATCACACTCTTCACTTATTATGAATCACAAGGCAACCACAAAGTATGCCTATTACAAGAAAGATCACAAAGAAAACTCTCTCTTGCCCTCTAGGGATTTTCTCTCACAAAGAACCACAAAGATTATCACTAAGATTGTTGTTGATCACCAAGATGTGTTTACAAGCCAATAGATAGCCTTTATATAGGCTTTGAGACGACCTAGGTTTACCCTATACGTGTGGGAGTTGTATTAGGGAGTCCTAAAATGAATGAGAGATGAAATAAGGAAGTTTCCTTATTTCGGGATACTGTTCTCGTCTCCAGTGCCGCGGCGCTAGGCGCTCATTGCTACGGTGCTGGCGCACTTCTGCTGAGCGCTGCGGTGCTGGCTTCCTGGAGCTACGGCGCTCAGGTTCTGGAATTGGCACCGCGGCGGCCACGCTTGGTCGCCACGGCGCTGGTGCCTGGTGCGCCCTTCTTCGTTTTTCGCCTCCTTTCTCGTCCGTCTTCGATCTGTGCGCACCCTACGCACTTGGCTAGATCTCCAAATCATATTTCGATGATTTTCAATCAAGAATCTCACAAATCCCCTCTTTGATTCAAAATCATCCACAAAGTAACTCGATCTCTCATTTTTGCATCTTCAGTCACCCCCACAAAGTAGTGACTCCGGTTAAGTCCTTGCTTAAGACGAACTTACCGAGGGTAGTGGCTTAGTCAACATATCAGCAGGGTTTTTAGACGATGCTATCTTCGTTTGACTAACTTCACCACTTTGGACAATCTCTGGAATGTAATGGAGCCTCACATCAATGTGTTTCGACCTCTCGTGGAACACTTGATACTTGCTTAGGTGTATGGCATTCTGGCTATCATAATATACACCAGTGTTCACATCTTCACTAGCCAATACCTCTGCGCAAATGCCTTTTAACTACACGGCCTCCTTGATAGCTTCACCAACAGCTATGTACTCTGCCTCTGTGGTAAATGGTGCAACTACATATTGTAGAACTGATCTCCAACACACACTACACCCAAACACTGTGAATACGTAGCCCATCAACGATCTTTTCTTGTCAAGATCACCTACATAATCTGAGTCTACGTACCCTCTTACCATTTCATTGCTGTCATCATCCCTCTTATACACTAACCCGTGATTCGACATTCCCTTGAGATATCTCAGAATCCTCTTTACTGCAAGCTAGTGATCTTTTCCTGGATTCACCATGTATCTACTCACCACACTCACAACCTGTGCTATGTCTGGTCTTGTGCAAACCATTGCATACATGATGCTCCCCACAGCGCTTGCATACGGTACTTTGCTCATCTGCAGTTTCTCCTCATCGGATGTTGGCGACTGTGCTGCTGAAAGTCTGAAATGCATGGCCAAAGGAGTAGAGATAGCCTTTGCGTTTGACATACCAAACTTCTCCAAAATTTTGACTATATATCGCTGTTGGGACAAGAAGATAACATCTCTTCTTTCCCTTACAATATCTATACCCAAAATTCTCTTCGTTGCTCCCAAATTCTTCATTTCAAACTCACCACTCAACTGCTTCTTGAGCTTCGTATTTCTTCCATGTTCTTGCACGTGATCAATATATCATCGACGTATAGAAGCAAATACATCATCCCACAACTTATGCTCTTGAAATACACGCATCCGTCATACTTGCTCCTACTAAAACCACAAATGTCAAGCCCCAGACCCAAAAGATCTGATACATAACATAACTTACACTCATTCAATGTAATATTTAAGCATTCATTTTAATTTCTTTCAGAATTATAGCAATTGAATTATGACTGGGACAATTAGTAAACTGGAGATACCCAGAGTTTTCTCAGAGATTAACATTCTACTACATCACCAGTAGCAACTTTATTACCGGAAGCCCAGAATATAATCATTGCAAATTCTTACTTAAAATCAATCCATAACCACACGTGGTGAAACTTAAACTAAATCCAACCACACACAATAAAATAATACATAAGTATTTATTCAATAGGGACATATCAAATATCTTATCCCACGTATCCCTAAATAAAACACTCAGCAACCTAGCAACTTAGGGAACCCAAGGAATAGCAGAAGCCTTGCCAAATCCGCTAAGCACACATGTACCTTATTTACCTGAAATCACCATAAACTATAATGAGTATAAAACTCAGTAAGCATACTAGTGTTTCATATATCAAAATACAAATACATATATGTACACAATGCATATGTATAATATACTATGATCAATCAAAATCATAATCTTATCAAATTACATATCAGGTAAGCGCTTACACATTCTTTCAAAATATATAATAAGAATACCATCACTCAACTACTACTTAATAGGACTTATACATCACATATCACATAATGAGCCAAATGTCACTCATAGGTGACATAACGTATGAGAGGAATAGTACATGTGAGGTTTAAATTACACATATATAATGCTCAAGCTCGAAGGTAAGAGCCAAACCCTCACCCTGATCATCGGTGAGTCCTCTCACATGTACCAATACGCCACCACACGAATGTGATGACTCAATCTTCCTTTAGGTGCCAATAGGATCCTCTCTACATACGAAACACATAACATATACCAATCTCGAAGGAAAGGCCACACATAAAGGCTCTACAAATCACATAAGATATCTACTAAGTCAACAGTGAGTTCAAGCATCCTCAAAACACAAAATGTTTCTCATGGACATATTACACTTCAAAGCTTTCTTTGTTAAACACATTTCATTTTGAAAGCTCACTATCAAAAACACATGTATGTCATGTATGTCCATGCTCACATTCATAAATACATATATTCACATTTCATATCAAAATATACTTTGACATAACATAAACATATTCTTAACCCCATTTACAAAATCATACAAAATAATTACTACGTTTATTGTGATTTCAGTAAAAAGTCTAGTATACTTACCTTTTAGTACTTTCAGCTATAAGGCTTAAATCTCCTTAACCTATCAATGGAGATTAATCCTTTCATAAGCCTCACAATTCACACAAAATACTTTAAATAGCTTACAAAATTATACACAATGCATTTATCACATCAAATTGGTCTAAATACTTGGTTTCTCAAAATCTGTCATTCTAACCACTTACACTTAACAAATTTTTCTAATACATCAAATGATGTCCAATTACTCCAAAATCAGAATATATCATTTTTGACTCATATATCCTTCTTATATATGAATATTATATCAAAATTCCTACACAATCCATTCCATACACACCATCGAATCCAAACTACTAACCTGACAGGATCAAGATACTTACTGAACAGTATTCAATCTCCCAATTTTATAAAATCATATACTAACTCAAAAATTTACCACATAATTACTCTTAACACATATCTCAGTCCATGATAAATATTGTACTTCCAAATCACTGCCAAAAGTATTTTAAAACTATTTTATTCCATAGCTTTAAAAATCTGTTAATCAAATACTGCAATGAGCTGATACACTTTAGAAAATCATAACACTTCAACCACATTGATCTAAATTCTAAATTCTGAGTATATCATATTAGACATATAAAATTATCATATTCCACAAATTCTTAATTTTTTAAGATCATTCAGTAGGACAAAAATTGTTTGTCACTGTATTATACTGTTCACATAGGAAATTTTTAGAATTTCAGGGTCATTTTGGTAAATTCACAACAAATTCAATTTCTGGAATTTTGAATCGATTCAAAGTCTCAGATGATCCTAAACATGTCTAATTTCATATACTCAAAATTCAAAACCAGAATCAAATCACAACAATTTATAAAATTCCTGGATCAAAAGACTATCAAGCAGAAATTTCATAATTCATCATGATTTATCAAGCTATCTTATAGATCATCATCAATTCTCATAATATCATACGAAATACACATCAAATCCTCAATTATACATATTTTCAGAAATCAAAACTTAAAGAAATTAACTTAATTAACACTAATAAATTGAGAAATAGTTGTGATATACCTCTTAAGATCCAAAATTCCAATTTCTTCTTCTTTTTCTTCTTTTTCTTCTCTTTCTCTTCCCCTCTCTTTCTCTCTTCTCTCTCTCTAAAAGAGGTAGCTCGACCAAAATGAGAGAATTAGGGTTTTAAAAGTGTATTTTTATACTAAGTGGCTAATTTTTAGTATTTACGAATTTATCCCCAAAACTTTCAAAGTATTACAATTTGGTCCCTAAAATAAATTTAAAGTCTTGCAATTAAACCCAATGCTAATAGTATGACCTTAACCTATACAAACACTACTAATAACAATATATAAATCAAGTATCACCCACATACAAATAAAATACGTATATTTATACATATATAAATACTTATTCTTACCGGTTGTGGATACTGGTTACTACAACAAGCCATCATAAACTCATCAAATCTCCTACACCACTGTCTAGGTGATTGCCTTAACCCGTACAATGACTTCTTTAGCAAACAAGCATGATCTTCTTTTTCAGGCTCTTCGAACCCTTGCGGTTGTGCCATGTATATCGTTTCTTCAAGCTCTCCATGTAGAAAAGTTGTCTTTACATCCATCTGCTCTAGATGTAAATCAAGGTTTGCACACATGGCTAACAAAATCCTAATAGATGTGTGCTTGATAACTAGAGAGAATATCTCATGAAAATCGACTCCCTCTCTTTGAGTAAAACCTTGTGCTACTAACCTAGCCTTGAATCTCGTAGGCTCAATCCCCAGTATCCCCTCCTTCACTTTATACACCCACTTGCACCCGACTTGTTTCTTTTGAGGTCTCTCCACCAACTTTCATGTATTATTCTTCCTAAGAGAACAAATTTTTTCTTCCATGGCCTGCTGCCATTCTTTCTTATTTTCACTCTTCATAGCCTCACCATATGTTCTAGGCTCATCATACTCAAGAGTGTAAGCAGAATTAAAAGCATGAGCAACTAAGTCTGCTTATGCATACCTGACTGGTGGGTTAATCGTTCTCCTTAGCCTGTCTCTAGCAAGCTGGTACTCTTCAAGTTTCAACTCAGGAGTTTTAGTCTTCTTTTGGGTGGACTTAGAGGAACTCGCCAATATTCTTGGTTCATCTTCAAGGATCTCCTTGTTGAAGTGTTGATCTGGGGGCATACCAGATCCATGTTTAGGCTCTACTTCAACTTCTATTGACTCTGGTGCTGAGTTTTCCTTGGACACAGGTTCTTCTTTCTTATCTTCTTGGAAGGTTTTCAGCATCGTCATCTCATCAAACGTCACATCACGGCTTATGATACTCCTTGGTGGTGTTAAGTCTTTACACCACACCTTGTATCCTTTCACTCATTCGGGATATCCTATGAATACCCTTTTGATAGCTCTAGGTTCCAACTTCCCCTTCTTAACATGTACAAAAGTAGGGCAACCAAATATTCTGAGGTGGTCATATTTCGGAGGATTGCCAGACCATTTCTTTTCTGGCATCTTGAAGTCAATTGCTGATGAGGGACTTCTATTGATCAAGTAAGCTACCGTCACTACGGCTTCTCCCTAGAATTTCTTGGACATCTTCGCATTGGTAAGCATGCATCTAACCCTTTTAAGTAGGGTCTTGTTCATCTTCTCAGCTACCCCATTCTGCTGCGGTGTTGATCTTACTGTTCTATGCCTTGCAATCCCATGCTTGGCACAAAACCCATCAAACTTTCTGTTGCAAAACTCTAGGCCGTTGTCAGTTCTCAACGTCTTCACTCTTTTGCCAGTCTGATTCTCAACAAGAGCCTTCCAAGTCTTGAACACATCAAATACTTGATCCTTGCTCTTCAACACATAGACCCACAGCTTCCTTGAATAGTCATCAATCAAGCTGAGAAAATACCTGGCACCACCACGAGTAGCTGTCTGAGCTGGTCCCCAAAGATCCGAGTATATGTAGTTAAGAGTCCCCTTAGTCTTGTGCTCGCTGGTACTGAACCTCACTCTATGTGCTTTCCCAAGCACACAATGCTCACAAAACTCTAAGGGCTGGAACTTATCCTCACTAAACGCCTTTTGACTATATAACTTATTTAGGTTTCTCTCGCCTAGGTGTGCCAGTCTAAGATGCCACAACTTGGTTTGCATACTCTCATCATCTACAGAGAATAGTGCAGACCCACTCACGACTTCACCTTTAAGCATATAAACACCTTTGTGCTTCTCTCCTTTCATCACTACTATGGAACCTTTCAAAACTCTTAAAATTCCTCCGTCGATCTTGATGGAACACCCATTTTGGTCTAAAGTCCCTAGTGAGATCAAGTTTCTCTTCAAGTCAGGAACATACCTAACATCTGTCAACTCTCTCACTCACCCATCATGCAGTCTAAGCTTAACACTACCAATTCTCATCATCTGACATGCAACATCATTACCCATTAAGACCTTACCACCACTAATAGGCTGGAAATTTGTAAACCAAGACTTGTGCGGGCACATGTGAAAATTACAACCAGAATTAAGAACCCATTGGTCATAGTTCTTACCATCAGTAGCGACAAGTGTCTCTGCACTGTCATAACTATCATCATAGGCAAGCGCAACATCCGCTTTCTTCTTATCCTGTGCTTTTTTCTCAGGATAATCCTTTATGAAGTGCCCCTCTTTCTTGCAGCAATAGCACTTCCTAGGAGTCCTAGACTTCGACCTTGAGCCTTTTTTCTTCCCATCTCTATATGAGGGCCTTCCTCTTATAGATAAAATTTCTGCATTGCCCTCAGTCTGCTTTCCTAATAACTTTGAGTTTAATGATGATTTCACATCACTCATCGTTAAACTCTCTCTGCTGTAGAGTAGCGTATCAACAAAACTCTCATAGCTCTTAGGGAGTAAACTCAGCAGGATAATTGCTCTATCTTCATCTTCTATCTTGATATTGATAGACTCTAAATCAATGATGATCTTATTGAAGGCATCTATATGATCTTTCATCGGCGTCCCCTCTGACATGGATAACTGATACAGCTTCTTCTTTATATATAATTTGTTGGCCAACGATTTTCTCATATAAAGAGAGTCAAGCTTCTTCCAAAGACCTATTGCTGTCGTCTCACCTACTACTTCCCTTAGTACTTCATCGCTCAATGACAGAACGATTATACTATGAGCTCTTTCTTGAATATCCCTTCTTTCTGCTTCTGCTCTAGATGACTCTGGTGTCTTCTCTTTATCACTAGATGGAGCTGCAGTCTCCTCTAATGCCGAACCAAGCCTTTGACTCACCAACAACGCCTTAACCTTCATCTTCCACAGATTGAAATCATTCATACCGTTGAATTTCTCTACCTCATACTTAGGTGTGGTCATGTCTACTTAGAACCAAAGCTCTAATACCAATTTATTGAAGCAGAAGCACACAAACAAGTAAAACAAGTCACCCATGTAATATAATATATATGTATAAGTAAATTTTATCCATGCAATTTTTAATAGATGATAACTGATAATAATAGTTCACGGACAGCCAATTATGGGTAAAATGAGTAAAATAGGAATATTGATTTTTTTGTAATTACATTAAGAATTACAAATAACATAACAAATATGAATTTATAAATCTTCTTCAACTTTATCTTCTTTGTCAATATATATTAAAGCAAAAATATTTTTTTCGTTCCACTTCAAGACGTAAATAGAAAGTGACTTTTTTTTTTCAAAAGTAATAGAAATTGATTAAGAAATTTTATAATCAAGGTGCACCTAGACGATGAATAAAAGCTTGTGTATTCTTCAACTTATGCTAGGGTTTGAACTTCAGTAAAAATTAAGATTTTTTTTAAATATAAAATTTATAATGTAATATTTGTATAAAATATAAATTTTATAATGTATTATTTATATAAAACAAATTATATAATCATGGTACTTTAAAAGTAGCAATTAAAAATATATATTTCATAATATAAAATATCACTTACACGTGTATAAATCACAGTCCATGAATTATCCCACTAATTCTGCTGCAACATTTTGAACTTAGAAAAAGTTGAGATCAAAAATTTCAACATCATCGTTTGTTGTTGTACTCCATTGGCCGTCACTCTTAAACCGTTCCCGTCGTCTGCTGTGACCCAGCTGCCACATCTACTGTCGTCAAGCCCTTATAACCAAGGGTTGAAACCCTATGGCCAGGTTCGTTTTCCTTGGCACACGTCAGACTATTTCTGGCTTGTGATAATTTTTCAGCTTTGGTCAACGTCCCTCTGACAGCAGATCCCCCGCCCATCGTGAGTCCCCTACTGACTAACATCGTGAGTTTCTCCTCCGACTTCAACTTGATCGAAATCTGTAACACCCACCCCCCCGGTTTTTTCCTATCTGATCTTTTAGGTCTTGGCTGAAAGCTGGCCGGATCCTCGCCGAACTGCTGCCAGAATTATTACTTTTGTCCCTGCCAACAACTTTTTTGGAGGCCCGTGGTTGAAGGCAACCAATGCTGGCATAACTTTGCTACCTGAACTCTGTACTCCGACTTGAAGAGTTATTGATTCCAACACGACAAACCAAACTCAAATTGTTATATTTACCATTGTTGTGTTGGATTTGTGTAATAATGGTTGTGTTTAGGTTGGTTGTAGATTGATTGGATAATGTATGTATTAAGCGTCGAACGATTTTAATATTGTGGTATTTGTATTGTACCCCTACGCAAAATAATTTTATTCTTTATAATTACTGGCTTTTTATCCTTTCGACGGATGTATAATATTCCTTTTTTATAGGAATAGGCTATCCCTCATATGTGATAATTGGTATCTCTCGTATATAAAAATAAATCTCTCCGCTGTAAGATAGAGGTAATAATTCTTTAAAAAATAATTTCCTTATAGAGTTGGTTTATTCGCTTGATAGGAAGAGTAATAAATTTGAACAAATCATAACTATTATATTTTATTTTTATATATTATCCCGATAATTATTTTTGATTTTATATCAAGAGCTTACATTGTGATATTACTAATTGAATCACTAATATTACATTTGAACGTTAGAAAAAAAACGAGAAGAAAAAGTGGCAAATCGCAAAAACGCCTCTCCGCGAGGGCATTTTAGGTATAAGGAACTATAAATACAATAAAAATCCACTCTCTCTTTCTCTTACCATCTGTCTGGTGGTAATCACAGTTTGGCAGATAAAAAAGGTACTCTCATCTTCCTCTTTTTTGGATCCCCAAATCTAGGGTTTCTTTTTCAGAATTTTGACTTAATTCTCATCTCAAATTCGTCCTCAATTTTAGCTTTTTAATCCAAGGAGCAAAGGTTTAGCTCTCTTTTTCTTTCAGACTGTTTACTTGGTACTAGGTTTCTTATTTTCAACTAAATCTAGCTTGATTTCTTATTTTTTTTTTTTCAGTTTTTTGTTATCTATAGTTCATAAGAGCTTGTTGGATGTTGATTTAGTTCTTATAGTGTTGAAATTGCTTATTTTTGTCGTATGTTTTAGTTGATTGTTTCATTTTAGACCTAAATTGAGAGATATGTTGTATTCCTAAGTCAAAATAGGTTGACCTTGAGTGGAAATTGGAAGAGAATGAGATCTTGAATTTTCTTTTCTTTTTTTAATTCTGCTTTCTTTATTTTGATGTGTATTTTTCACCAGATGTGTCGACTATTGGTTTGTATTCCAAAAGTTCTTCGCACCGGGCTTTAAATTTAAACGATCGCTTTTTCATACTAAAGTTGCTTAGTTCTTCTAGTCCGTAATTGAATATTAAAGGGTTTGTTTTTGTACTGTGAATGAGAAGCCGGAAACTCTCTTATCTGATTTCCAGGAACATCGAAGATAGTAGTTTTATTAATTTTTTTGCCTGGTATTACCTTTTCTGCACGTTTCACATAAATTTCTGTTTTATGGAGATTTGGTATTACTTGATTTGAAACTTTATTTCTTCAATAATCTAACAAATTTTAGGACATTTGTTTTTTTGGAAAATGACTAAAAGGCTTTTTCTCAGTCTTCCTGGTTCTTTTGACCCGTTGATGAGATTATTTCTTGTTAGATGTTAAGAACTTTTTTGATATCAAATATGAACTCTATTTAATGAGTTTGAATCTCAGTTGTTTTTCTTTATGAAAGCCCCTTGTATCTATAGACTTTTAGTATACATTATAGATCTCTAGATTTTTCATCTGATGAAATAATCTCATGATGATAAACATCAACCTAAAAAAAGAATCAATGCTCGAGAATAATGGAAGAGAGGTTTTTGATGCCAATCCTATTAGAAGGACACCTATTTAATCAAATCAGCAGATCAAGCCAAGCAAGAGAGTTCACTGAGCTTTTTCTCATTCTCTTTTTCCTATAAAATCTCTTTTACTAACCTTTATGATATTTAACAAGACTGCACCCATCCTAATGGGTTTAGTCTAGTTAAACCTGTTAGATATATAATGTATATTATATAGTTTCATGCATTATATATACTTAAATATATCTAATTTAAGATGAGTGCACTTTTGCTAAATATTAGAAAAAGATTATCAGTAGAGAGAAGGAGAAGGAGCCTCATCAGCTCCCTTGCTTGCCTTGATTTGGTTTAGTAGATAGGTTTACAATTGCATTGGCATCAATGGTGGCCCCTTCTATCTCCAAATCAGAAAAACTCTTTTTACATTGTGTATTATGTTTTAAGTTATAAATAGTAATATTTTGTTTATGATTAACACTAATCCTTGTTTTGGATTGGTCATGTGTCTTGGATTAATATTTATTACCTTGAGCTTATTTTAACATCATCTCATTACTCTTTTCATACCTGGTGCTTGAATTGATCATCTCATTTGTATACACTATGTTCTTGTAATATGCAAACTCACTAAAGAAGTCCTGTTTACAGATAATGATATACTTAATGATGGGGTTCCTTGTAGGTCTTGTCTCTGGGTTATTGACATTGCAGTCATGGGTTACTTGAGATAAAATCAATGGTCATGCTATGTTGTCACTAGCTTACGTTGTGCTATAAGCTTTTGTGTTGATCTATTTATTTATTTACCATATCATGCATCACATTAGTTATTTGAATGCCCTTGGTTCTTTCTTAGATTTTTTCTTTTTTAAATTTAATAATGAGTTGTCCTGTGTTACCATACTAGGATTGGCAAAATGGACAGCATGCATAGCTTTTGGCAATTAGGTGATGAGCTTCGAGGGCAATCAAAAGCCTCAGATGATCAATCCTGGTTAAGGGCTGCCTCTAGGTTGGCTGAGCAAACAAGGTCGAAGGGGGAACGCATGAACAATCTTGATCTTTCGAAGGGCCTGGTAGAGATCAGTCCTAGGGATAAATTTATGTACCATGAAGATAATAATCTTGAGAACTTTAACTTCAATTTCAACATGTTGAATCTGAACTCCAAAGTCGCAGAAAATGTTAGTAAAAGTTCCTACAGGAATGGCGTTATCAATATGAATGCTGTGTATCAAAAGAACAATGGGCACAATATGGGGAACCTGCTGGTCAACAAATATGGTGGCAATAATCTCAATGTTAAAGAGGTCGACAACAACAGCCATAACAACAACAACAATAACGATAACAATGCAAATGGTGCCCTTGACAAAAGGTTCAAGACTTTGCCTGCAACAGAGACACTACCAAGAAACGAGGTGCTTGGAGGGTACATCTTTGTGTGCAACAATGACACAATGCAGGAAGATTTGAAACGTCAGCTATTTGGTAATCATTATTTTCTTAGGTCCTAATTTAAAGTATTTATACATCTAGAGACATTTATTAATTTTGCACCGTTACATAGCCGGGGAATTCTTAAGAAAGGTTTAATGTTGATGGGTGAAGTATTTATTACTCTTATTGTGACATTGAGTAGTGAATGCCATAGTCATTATGCCGATATTGCTAAGCAACATGATTTTTAGGTGACCAGTTCACATGCATTTCATCGGAGAGTTTAGCTTCTTTCACCGACAATATTAGGCATATAAATCTTATGAACTGATTGCTGTATTATTCTGATAGGTTTACCTCCAAGATATAGGGATTCTGTCCGGGCAATAACACCAGGCTTACCTCTGTTTCTCTATAATTATACTACTCACCAGTTGCATGGAATTTTTGAGGTTTGTTCTAAGCTTTTTTTATATATTAACAGCCATTAAATCGGGAAAATATAATTAGATCGATTTCATCAATGTGGAAAGAATATCATACATTTTATGTTGATATTTCTGCCTGGTGGTTGTGAATTTGTGTATTTTGCCCCTACTTCCTCAGTTATTCTTGAATACTTGTGCTTCACAAAATTGATTTTTTACAGGCAACATGTTTTGGAGGTTCCAACATTGATCCAACAGCCTGGGAAGATAAAAAGTGTAAAGGGGAATCGAGGTTTCCTGCTCAGGTAAGCTTTGTCTTGATGTACTTTGGACTTGGTTTTATTCAATGACATGTTGCGGTTTTTAGTTGCCACAAATCATTTTTACTCACTGCCTACTGATAATAAGCAGGTAAGGATCCGTGTTAGAAAACTGTGCAAGCCATTGGAAGAAGATGCTTTTAGGCCTGTCTTGCATCATTATGATGGCCCCAAGTTCCGTCTTGAGCTCTCAGTTCCCGAGGTATCATCACACCCATATTACTCTTTCCACTTTTTGCTCATCTTTTATTTCATGCAAGTTTTGATATGAATTGACTTTGTAACCGAGAGTTGTAAATTCTATTTGGTGGTTATGCAGACTCTCAATCTATTGGACCTTTGTGAACAAGCAGGCTCCTCAGCGTAAGCGAAATCTGTTAGCAGACATGCAAATGTACTGGGATTTTGTGGTGGATGTGAGCTGCCTGCATTTTGCCAATTTTCCTTGAGAGCGCAAGCTGGGGTTAGAGTCTGGTTGTATGAATCTTCCTGTGAAAAGTAGAATTTGTCGTGTGAGCCAATTAAATAAATGTCTCGCAAATATACTTGTCGAGCCTTGGCATTATGTTTGATAGTGTTGTAGTCTTAACAGACAGACTTGCAAGAAGTGAAAGAGAAGATTAAGGGCTTTTAAAAGTGAAGGCCTTGTTATCTCTTTTCGGTGCATGTAATCTGAGTTTCTGATGGTTGTCTATCCTGTTTTTAAAATTCGCGTAAATTGGTAACCACGCATTATTTCAATGTAGGTGTTTCTAAACTGTGTCACGGGAAATTTAAGTGTTTTGCTTGAGAGCTATATAATTCTTAAAAGTATTGGCGATTTGTACCTTCATCTAGCACATGGCGTTCAATATTTGATGAGTTTAGTACGACAGCATAGATTTTTTCCCAATTGTTCAATGTAACGCTTAGAATGTTGATATGATTGACCCCAAACTGTCCTACAAATTAAAAATATTTGAGAAGCTGGACCTAAAGATGGGACCTAATATGAAAGCTGTATGTTCTGGAAATAAGAGCAAGCTTTTAAAAACATTAAGCAAGATGCACACTTGAAATAAGGGCAGTAGTAGGAACATTAGGCATTAAAGAATGTTATCAACTAAATGATTATTTTAAAACTTGCTTCTATTAAATTTTTTTTTTTTTAAAAAAAAACCTGTTTCTATTAATAAGACGAGAAACATTTACCCCATGGAGAAAGTGCACAACAGCTAAGAAGTGAAGCGAAAATGTGTTTAAGATGTAAGCGAAGCGAAAACGTGTTTTTAAAAATGACAATTCGGCTTATTTGGAACTGAAATTTAGAGAGAATTTTTCAAGATGAGTCGTGTTACTTTATTGTATTGTATCAACAGCTGTAGCGACTACCACCGTCACAATTTGGGAAACCATATGATATACATTATATAATATACACATTATTTATCTACCAATTTAGACTTTTAGGGCCATAGCGACTACCACCATCACAATTTGGGGTCCATAAATAATCATTCTCACAACAAAAATATTACATCTATCACCAGTTTTTGCTTCCTCTCTACTTCATTCAAGGCATCAGATGGGTTGTTCAAGATCTGAACAGGCCTCTCGCTAACACTAAATTTGATCTGTACTTACCTGCAAACTGAATGCCAACTCAATGGAGATAAGTAAATGAAGAACCAATACTTAGCCTGAATCGGGAGACTTCAATAATCAAATCATCATTATTCAGAAGTCTTACTAAACTAACCCAAGGTTTTATTTCAAACCTGGCAACAAAATACGAGAAAATGAACAATACAGATGGGACAATTGTTTCCAGGAATCATGAAAACATTAGATTGATATTTTCAGACCCTATGCACATAACCGGATGATAAAACCTCTCTCTTGTTTCATCCTGCAACATTGCATTTTCCTAAATGTAGCGGCACTCTACTATTCCAAAGCAAACCAAGCTGTTTCCACCCCTGTGGAAACTCAAAACCTACAGGTGATATGAAAGCTAAGCTTTTCCATAACCATCTGACAATAGCTATATGACTTCACACTGGTCACACACGCTGGTCCATTAAAGTGCAGCAGATGCAAGAAAAGCACGAATTCTTTGCAACAGCTCAGCCTTTACTGAATCAGGAATTGAAGCTGCATGGTAAGAGATTAACAAGTTTCACATCTGATAGACCCATAAGTTGCACCAAAGAGAAAAATAATAGTAATAATAATAAAACAAAGATGAGAACTACAATTAACAGGTCCCGGTGATTTTTCTATTATATTAAAAGGATGAGTTAATGAGCAAAAATAGTTTTACCAAATAAGAGAAAGGGCACACCCAAGTTAAGTTTGCGCATTCAAATTCCTTTTTACAATTTATTGGTCAAAAGAAACCTAAATTGATCAATAGCCTAAAACTACATGTTGCAGACTAGGAGATCAACTCCGAGTAGACAATCTTTAGAAAAAAGAAAAAATTTCATAGAAGAGAAAGAAAGTCTTACCTCTGCCCTTCGGGGTGATTACATGTATAAGGTTGTCCACAGTAACATTTTTTCTCCCTTTCTTCTTTATATATGCCCTATTGAGCCACAGATTTTTCAATGTTGAAAAGACAAAAAACACACACATTCAGAATCAATCTAATTAACTGATAGGACAAGAAATGTAATTCACTGTTTCTTTTGAATAAATAAGACATATCTGTTGAATGCAGAAAGGAGAAAAAAAGTCCATGGCAAGTAGACTCCACAAAACTGGAGCTAGTTAACAGTCTTAAGAAAAGGCGATCAACCACATAATTAGTTGCATCACCATCCCAAACATAACTCAAACTTCCATAGATATATCTTAGACATTCCATTACTTAGTCCGCATCCTAATCTAGCTCTGTCACTTAAATCTTAATCCTAATGCATGGCGAAAACAAATTGGTAAATAGTGGGCATTGACTATCAACTTGTGGTCCAAAATTCTCTCCCCTAAGATATTAGAGATTTGCATAAGCTTTTTTAAACAAGTAAAATGGATAGAGACAGAAAGAACTAAGGGCTCAAAAAGGTTACGATCTCTACTGTAAATGTACTCATTCAATCCATCAGCTATCAATGTGAAAAACTCTCTCCTCTTAGAGTGACTATCTTTGCTTTAACTTTATATACCAAAACTTTTTCTGATATGCATGCATTAGGGCAACCTCCTTTGGTTTTGTTTTAAATAAATTTTTACCTTTAGCATAACCTGCTGTCATGGCATTAAAATCTTGGCCAACAATCTCAGGTTGTCTGTGCTTCAGTTAATTGAACTATATACAAGCAACAAGAACTACTTTGCTCCTTTACATTGTTGGTTCTAAAAGTAGTGATTACAATTCCATTCCACTTATGGACCAAGAGAATTATACAAACTACAAAGAGGTAAAATAGCATCTAGCTTCAAGGCTTGTCATTTTTCTAAAACTTGGAAATTGATCTGGGAAAATTCAATCTTCCTGATCACCCTTTGCATTCAGCTTCAGCTTGTATAAGTTACTCTTGGTCCATCTAACCCAACCAAAGACATGTTGCCCATCATTATAAATCCAACAACCAAAGGCCCCTTCCCTTCAAGTCTGGTACTAGGGTAGAAAGTGGTTGCTCTATCTATTGATGGCCATGTAAAGCTTCAAACACATCCTATTTGATCAATTTACTCTCATTGGCTACTCTACTACATCACTTACCATCAATTAATCAATGTCTTATCTTGAATATTACTGCTTTAAAAACTATCAAGTTTTTCACATATGACAAGAAACTGAAAAATCATATTAACAAGGTGATTTTCCTTTTCCATATTATCATACCATCAAAACCAACCTAATAATTCAGAGATTAGTAAGACATCAACAATTCCCTATCCAACAATAATAATAGAGATATAAATTGCTAACAATAAATAAGAAATTACGGCAGTTAGGTCAATCAATATACTTTTCTTTGTAGATTAATCATTATACTCAATACAAACAAAAGCTAAATGAAGCAGTTAAAACCTGCAAAGAGATTTCATTTCATCTTTCCACCCGCACTCTACAAGTCTTTCTCGCAAAAGCTCCATTAACCTCTCTTTTTCTCCACTCTCAATCATCTGTCAATGAAAATAAACGATACCCACATAAAAAAAAATTCCTGAAACAAGTCATATAACAATCCATTTAGCATCCATAATAAATTCTATACCATCATATCGCATAAAAAATAATTTTAAAAAAAACCTTTATGTTGATGATTTCTTGAAGAGTGGGCTCTTTTTCATGGTCCTCCACTGCATCTGGTGTTGGAGGCCGATTCAACGAATTTTTCCTTTTACCCACAAGATAAAACGACAAAGAAGGGGTAAAAAACGACAATTGTAAGTGTATATTGTTAATTTTCAAGATAAATAATTTCCTTAAAACTAAAAGCTTTACATTTCAACGACTAGCTTTCTGTTGGAATTAAAAATTGAAATTCTATGTGGATTGAAGAACACAGAGAGAGTTACTTACATGCGTTAATGGCTAAGCAAAGCTTGAAATCTAGAGCTTTAAGAGAGTTTCCTTCAGCAGGGACGACGAAAGAAGATGAATAAGGGTGAATTTTTCTGAAACGACTACGTTTAGCAGTAACAGTATTTTGCCATCCCGGGGTAGGGGCCTAGAAAGGCTATAAATTACAAGCACCTTATTATCATTAATTTTTTGAAATACCACATGCCCTTTCCTGCTATTTTTGTCCCTTTAAATTGAAATCAACAAGTATGAATAATATATAAATAGTTACAAATATTAAATTAAAACACAAAGGATAAGTAAATGTCTAACGTGGGATATTTGTAAACTTTTAATTTTCAAAGTGGAGGAGCCACTTATCATGCAACACTCTCATTTAGATTTTACTTATTGTTAATTCTATTTTAAATTGGATTAACAAGTGCCCACTAAAAAAAAAAAAACCCTAGCTCTCAAAACTCTCTAAACAAAAGAACCAAGAGCTGCGGCAGCTAAACCCCCGGAGAGAGGCCGACGGCCTCTCTCCGGAGGCTTCCTCTTTTCCTTTTTGTTTTCTATCATGCTCTCTCTTCCCCTCCTTTTACTTCTGTTTTTGTGCGATGTTACCGTTTTTTTCTGTTTCCGGTGTAGGTGAGGTTTTCGGCCGGCGAGCTCTTGCGTGGGTCCGTGATCCCTTGGCTGTCGCTGAACCTCCTCAACACCGTCGAGCTTCTCAAGCAATCACCGGTCGTTTCTCCGGCAGTTTTCCTGGCAGTGCTCATACGGGTTTCATTTTGGACGGAGTTTGTGCGACACGCGCCGCCCCTCCTAGGCCCCCGATGACAACGCCCCTGCTCTGCCCTAGCCGGACTCAACCGTGTGCCACTTTCTTTTCATTTTCGGCCATCTCTCCGATCATCCTCCACGCCGTCCACCGTCAGACACCCTACCACTGCTTCGAGCTGCGGTGCTCCTACAGCCTGTGCCTCGCCTGAACGAGTTAGTGTGCCTCTGCCGAGCCCGCACCGCGCCTCCCCGGGTCACGATGGATCTGGTCCAGAAATCGGCGTGCTTTCCTGCCTTTTTTCGGCCATTTTTGGCCGTGCTCTGTCTGTCCTGCGACGGCTATGCTCCCATCCGACGGTACTCCGTTCAGGAATTTTTGTGGTACCTAAATATGTACCGGTTGTTTATTTATTGTTGTTGATTGTGGTACCGGAATATGTGCCGGTTGTTTGCTTGATTGGTTTTTATACGCGTTCGCTTGTAGTTTTATGTAATAAGTTTCTCTCCCTTTTTAAGGGATCTGAATTTCCCTTTCTTCGGAAAGGTCTGAATTTCCCTTTCTTCGGAAAGGTCTGTATTTCCCTTTCTTCGGAAAGGTCGGTTATCCCTTTCTTCGGAAAGGTCGGTTATCCCTTTCTTCGGAAAGGTCGGTCTCTCTTTCTTTTGAAAGAGTCTTGTCCTTACCCACTATGGGTATGACGGCCTTCTTCTTTGTAAGAGGCTTGAATCAGATGCTCTCGAAATGTATTTATCTTTCTCTGTTATTCCTTTAATATGTATATTAAAGGATCTTGATGTAATATCTTAACGATATTAATGAAATGATATGATTCCACTCAAAAAAAAAAATTCTATTTTAAATTGCCATAAAAATATTACTAGAACTAAAATCTAAGTAAAATAAATATAATAATATAATATTTAATAGTGTTGAATGTATTTAATAGAACCTTGTTAAAAGCTTTGTAAGTAAAACATAAATTGGTAAAACTTAGTCGAAGAAAAAAAAAAGTATAATGCACATTTATAATTAAGACAACTCTTCTCTTTAAGACATATGTTTCCTTTAAAAATAACATCAACCAGTTTGATAATTTGTTGAGTCAATACATGCTAATTTTATGAACTAATTTTTTAAAAATTGATGTTGCCAATACTTTAAGAAATAAATCTGCAAAATTATCAGCGAAGTAAAACTATCTAACATCAATCTTCTTACTCTGTTGCAGCTTACAAGTGTAAAAATATTTTAGAGAAATATATTTCATTTTATCTCCTTTGATTTATATATTTCTAATTTGAACAATACAACAACATTGTTTTTACATATTAGGAAAATGAACCTAAATAGCCCTTTTTGGGGGCTAAAAACTCTTTTAATCCCTCATTTCACTTTTAATCTTTTGTAACCGAATAAATGACAATTGAAAAAAAATATTCGTTTACCATTTTTATAGTGCCCACTACGGTGTAAAGTACCCAATGCATTAGGTAGTATTTATTATGATGAAAAATAACTGCTACAGTAAACAGCTTTTGTATTATTTTATTTAATTTACATATTCATCTTATTTATAATTAAATAAAACAAATATATATTTAAATATATATTTTTAAATAAATAATATAAATTAATCATGTTATAGATAATAAAAATAAATTAAAATATTATAAGTGATATCACTAAAATACTATCACACTAAGTTATTTGGTGTGATGACACTATCGCACCTAAATTGGTGATGTAAAAAAAAAAATCATGCCTAAGTTAGTAGCAAAATAAAAAATATTGCGCCAACGCAATAAAAAAATTACGTGCTCAAGTTGTTGGCACGAAAAATATCGTGGTGTGACTAAAAAATATCACATAAACAATATCATCCCCGTGTGATAAGTAACAAGAAAAAAATATATCACGCCGACATGATAATTAATAAAAAAATATTACACTGCGTGATAAATAATTCAAAAATATAGCACCTTTGCAATAAATAATACAAAAATATCGCTCTTGTGCGATAAGTTATAAACCTTATCGCACCCACATGATAATAATAATAAATTTATCGTGTTATGTAATAATAATTAAAAAATTATGGTATTATGAAATAAATTTAATTGCACCGGGACAATAAAACTTATTGCCCATGATATTTTTCCCCAATGCAACATATTTAATCGCATTGAGGCGATTATTTTTATTGCCCCCATTATGGGGTTGAAAAGTTATGCCCCATAATAGGGGAAGAAGGGAGCAAGTGGTAATTTGCCCCTTTTATATTTATTTTAATTTTAATTTTATTTATTAATATATTGATTTTATGATTATTTATTATAAATATTTTTATATAAATTAAATAATATATTTTTATTATTTATAATATTTATTTATTATGTATAGGATAATTAAGTTATATTATTATGAAAAGTTATATTTATATTTATCTAAATTTTAGTTTGTATTTATTTTTTTATTGAAAATTATATGTATTATTTAAATTTAAATTTATTTTATTTAATTATAAATAAAAGAATACAAAAGTTTGGTACTGTAGTAGTAATATTTTTTAATAATAGATACTGCACACTACAAAAGGAGCTGTATATTGTAGTGGGAACTATAGAAATAGTAAAAGAATTTTTTTTGTTCACTTGTTATTTTTAGTCCACAAAAGATTAAACGAAAAATAAAGGGCTAAAAAAATTTTCAACTATAAAAAAAAGGGCTATTTAGGGTCATTTCTCCATATATTATCATTAAAATATTTATTGCAGAAGATAGGGCTCTAAATATGATGAATGAAAAATTACAGCTATACATATTCCCTACTTATTTCATGTAGTGCAAGAATTTCAAAGTGATTAAATGAGATAACAACAAAATTTACTTTATAAATGGTAATAAGATTATTGTATTGTTGTAAGTAAAAATACATCTCGTATGTGACCAAGTTTTTTAAAGATTAGATAAGTATCTAATATTTGGATAACCAATTAAACTTGAATTTTTTATTGACTCATTGGAATAAAATAATCCAAATCTATCATTCCATAAAAGTAATAAAATATATATTTGACATTATTCCAATGTCGTTGAGTTGGTGCAAATTAAATCTTATCAATAAATTTAATGTAAATATTATTTCATGTTTGATGTATTGGACTAAATATAATAAAATACCAATTGCATTGAAATATGATACTTATGAATTGAGTATCCTTTTATTATCATATTTAGGATGGAATTGAACCCTTTTAAGATCAAGAGATTTAACAATCATATAAGTACGTAAAAGATGTACTTTATCCATATTGAATAGTTTTAAAATCTTATAAATATAGATATTAGATAAAGAATTTGTTTGATTTATGCTCGATCTGCAGGCTAAGAAAATATTTTGTCTTCTCCAAATTTTCTATTTCAATTTTTTTTTAAAGTACTCTTACAACTTTTAGGATTTCTTCAAAAGCCCGATTAAGTTCATTCGTCAATATATATAACCATAATGGTAAATCTAGAATATAATTTCTTTACAAAGATGTATTGACAAATTGGATCATTAATATCCTTTGTTTATTAAATATTTGCTTAAACGATTATATTATATACACCTAGATGTTCATATAAAGAACTCTGTAGCTTGATTGAATACAAATTGCCATTGCATATTTTAGGCATTTTCAATCTTTTAGAAATTTTATATTCACTTAATATGATTTTTTATATAAATATCCATGTGAAGCGAACCATTCAGGTAAGCTGTCACTATATCCATGAGACACATTAAGATTTTTTAAGATTGCCAAATTTATTAAAAATTTAACGTAATTATGTTTGTTATATGAAAATAAGTTTCATCAAAATCAATGTAAGTCTTTGCGAAAAACCTTGGGTAACAAGTCTCACTTTATATCTAATGATATTATTATTTTTAAGAAAAAAAAAATATCTAGACCTCCGTGGTTTGGAGAAAGGGATATGTAGACTCCAATATTTAAAAAAAAAAAAATTTACACTCTTGTCAGGTGACAGAATCTGTTAACTTTAACAAAAAATTTGTTAAAATTGATAAAATTATTATTATACCCCCCTTTATGACTAAAATCTAAATTCAAATAGTTAAAGTGAGTTTCGAACTTTTAACTCCCAATATAAAAATTAACACTTTAACCAACTAAACTATTATGAGTTTTTGTTTATATATGTGATTAAAAAATTATTAGGAATATTGTTTTTAACTAAACTATTTGAGAAATGAGGCATTGACTAGCCATTGATAAGTGTTGATCGACTGTTGACCATCGTTGACTGCCACTCACTGCGGCCATTTGATTGGTCATTGGTCATCATTGACACACCATTGATTGATGATTATTGACTAGCCGTTAATTATTGTTGATCAGTATTCACCAATTATTGACCGGCGTTGATGACTGTTAATCAGAATTTTATATTTCGATTAAAAGGGGGTGCTTTTTCATTTTTATCCTCTTGGGTGTTAATTTTAATAAATTCCTTCACCTGATAGGGGTATAAATAAAAATTTAAAAATATTAGGCTTTGCATGTCCTTTTCCCCAAACTACGGGGGTTTATATATCATTTTCTATTTTTTTTTAATTATAGTTCCCTATAAAAATCTATTTGCATTCTATAAGTTTGACATTTTCAGCTATTTGGATTATTTTTTCAAATATTGTACATTTGGATAGAGAAGTGAATTTCTTGATTTGCTTCTTTTTATTGAGGTTGGTTATGCCTTTGTCTGCATTCATCAACAACTTGTGACTTAAAATCATCATTCATAACTTCAATGTAATGAAATAAGTGTCAATAATATATTCTCAATAGCCATTATAAATGAGAATATATTATTGACACTTATTTCATCACATTTTGACATTTCTCCAGTGTAAACATAATTTGTAGTATTTTCTTTATTTTTTATGGGGCTAATATTTCTTTTAGGACTTCTATCACTTTAAGAACTTTTGACTCTTTGGAGGTTATTATATCTTCTAAAGTCAGAGCTAGTGATTTAGAGGAATGTGAATTTATTTATGGCTCAAGTATAATTTTTAACAAAATTCTAATTTTTTATTCTCTTCTTTCGTAGAACATACCTTTGAACTAAATGGCTTGCCACGCTTCTGGCCTGTAACAGATTATTTATTTATTTATTTTTAATTAGATTGTTCTATAGGAATAATCACTTAGGTTGGTGTAATGGTAGCAAGTAAATATGACTTGGTTACTCTTGATGCATCTGTAAATACATCTAGAATTTATTTGTAATTGTTGAAGATAACACCTCATTTTAACATTAATTTGTGCGAGGATTCAAATGAGACATCGTAATCATTTTCTAAGAAAGTTTTACCTTACTTTAAGAGGCATTTTTTTTCACCTAATAGTGGGAATACTTTATCATTAAAATGAAAATTAGCAAATCACGCAATAAATATGTCATCCCCCAAGGGTTCAAGATATTTAATAATTAATGGTGAATTAAAAATCAACATAATCAAAAGTATGCAAATATGATATTTTAGTTGATTACCAAGTAACAAGTTATAATGGAGAATATTAATGATATGCAGTGGATCTAGAACAAAGTAATGTTGCAATATGCAAAATAGTGTGACCTTATGTAGAAATTGGTAATTGTATATGCAACAATAATGTATGAGCAATTACTTAGACTCGCTTAATCAATAATTATGCTAATGTATTTTGTGTGTGAATATGTGATACAAGATATTCTATATCAATCTCGACTAATGTATAATAATCATAAAAAATTTAGATGTGAATTGAGAAAATACAATATTTTGTATATACAATAAACATCTAGATTATAGATGGCTTCCTATCCCCTTTACTTTTAAGTTTTACTCTTCTATGTCCTTGCCTTCTTAGTCATTATAAACCATGGTTGGTGGAATGCTCTACTTATTAGGATGATGTTGAGTGTATCTTATAAATTCCTCTTCCACAGTTTCCTCACGATGATCATTTTATATGGGCTTTTGACAAAATAGGACTTTTGTGTTAAAAGTTGCTACTTTTTAGCTATCCCACAAGTATCCTAATTTTTCTTCAAGTTCATCGTACCATAACTTGATGAAAATTTATGTGGGTGCTTTCTATCCCTCCCAAAGTTAAATTATTTTTCTAGAGAGCCTATTGAAATATCCTATCTACGACTTCTAAGTTATATTTGCATGGCATTCTTGTTGAACCCTTTTTAGCTATCCCACAAGTATCCTAATTTTTCTTCAAGTTCATCGTACCACAACTTGATGAAAATTTATGTGGGCGCTTTCTATCCCTCCCAAAGTTAAATTATTTTTCTAGAGAGCCTATTGAAATATCCTATCTATGACTTCTAAGTTATATTTGCGTGGCATTCTTGTTGAACCCTCATGTTAGAGATGTGGTTGGCCTATTGAAAGATGTTTTCCATGCACTTGGGGGCTATAGTTTGGTTTTGAAAGTTTGGGGATGATTTCCTCTCTTTAGTTGTATCATAGTATCATTTATGATGGATTTTTTTGAATTATATTCATCATGTTATCGTTTTGTTGTCCAAGGTAGAATTCGAGGAATGAGTCATTCTTTGTTGGTCAATCTGGTTATCCTAGAATGATTATTGTGTAGCAAAGCCTAACTTACTCATCAGCAAATAATATTTCTCATAGCTAAGAACATTTTTTCACTATAAAAAACGAGGTCATTTTGCAATGGGTAGCCATCACGAATAATGTCAGTAGTACAACATTGTTTAGTAAATGTTTTGAGTTTTGTTTGAAAGTTCCTGAGAAATGGAATGGAGAAACAAACTGAATTGGTGAGGTTATGTAGAGAAGTGGATGCAAAAATGGCAGAGGCAAAGACGATATCTAGAGAGATTGCCATCTCATCTCACAAACTCATTCCTCCAGTGCATCGTATGTAACCGCCTCCTCTTCCCTTCTTTGCTTGAGTAAGCAAATCCTTTATTTCTAAAAGAAATTTATGTTTATTATTTATTTTTAATTGTGTTAGAAGAATCACCATTTTTCCTGTGAGATTAGGTTAAAGCGAAGAACTCTAACCAAGTTCAATCTTGAACCCTAACTTTTTTGCGTAGCGGAATAACCTAAATATCAAGTAAAACTAGCAAGAATTCAAAATAGATAATAAATAACATAACATAACACAATCACTTATGTGTTTTGGCCAATTGCCTACGTCTACGGTGAATTCAAAGATCCTAACCTCTCTTATTAACTCCCTAGAGATTTTACGAGAAAAAAACCCTATAAACAACCCTAAAAATGACTTAATGTTTAGTGTACTATGAACAATGAATACCCAAACAATGGTTCCACCCTAATGCACATAAGCACTTAGTGTCTACCCAGTTCTTCCCTTTTTTAGAATATCTCTTAATGCTTGATTTCAACCTAAAGGGTTTACAATGGTTTATATAGGGTTTATTTCGTGCCTACTAACCCTAATCCTTATTGGAGTAAATGTCCACTTATTTTGGAAGTCCAAAACTTTCCAAAACTCATAAATCCAAAACAGAAACTGACTCTACCCGCTTTGGCACTACGGCGCTTGTTGCCGCGATGTTGGCATACTGATGTGGACGCTACGGCGCTCAGCCCTGGGTGCCGCAACACTCAACCTTGTCACCAGCTCCATATTTTTTTCTCGCTTCCTTCATATTTTCGAATCCTGTTTCGCTTCCCCCTTCGTGTCCCACATGTCCTAGACTTTCTCATGTGTGTCCTATATGTTCTAGACTTCTTGTGACTCTCTTCTTTGATATTCATCTCAATTCTTATTCAAACAAAATTGTTGAATCACTAAATCTCCAATAAATTAGTTCGTGAAAAAAATAAAAGAAAGTTGTATAACAAGTTTATTAGATAATTCTACTGTTAGGTATTATATAATTAGGTGGGCCTATATATATCAATTAATTGTACATTATTGACTATCTATTTTTGTTGCCTATTAAAAGTGATCAAATAAAATTTATTTATTATTGAACTTTTAGGGCATCACGTATGGCATGGGCTTTAATGTGTAGAGACCCAGTTATTTTATTTTATTTTATGATGGATCAAAATAAAATAAAATACGATAAATAATAGGTTGAAGTCCCCAATCTAAACCCTAACGTATTATTCATTCACATCCCATCAGTGAATGACGGCAGTTTTTTTCTCATAAAGAAAAAGTTTAGACATGGAAGGCATCAACTCTAATTTTTTTGTGTCTCCATGAATTCAAGTACGCTTCTGATTTTATTCTTCTTGATGATTTAGCGTGAGATCCTGGTTATGGTGATTTTTCACCAATCAAAGATTTTTATTCAACAAGTGGTATCAGAGCAGTTTCATGTTGAATCATTAAGAGAGAATTTTACATATCAAATTGATTATCTTTGATTTAACATATTATTAATTTTAATTCGCCATAATCATTATGCGGGATGTGATTTTAATTCTGCATTATTCAAAAAAAAAAATTCCAAATAAAGCCATATAAGTGTTGAATCAGATTATAAATATGTATAAGATGATTTACTATTGCACAATATATATATTTTTTATGATTTGCGTGTTGCACAATTACACATTGTTTGCCTTGATTTTGATTTTAAGAGAGGCATGCAATACTTTTACGTTTAATGAACTTTGTCATTTTGTTTTGAAAAAAAAAAAACAATAAAAATAAAAAAAAAAGGATGGCAGTATCTGTTGAATGCTTATACGGTTTGCAACTTGCATTCAATGTTATTATTATTAATTCCATTGAATACATCTTTTTTTTTTATGCATTACGAATTTAAAAAAAAAAATAAATAAAATAGAGGTAGGGAAAAGTAATAAAAGTTTAAATTTTATTTAAAGTCAAATTGATGATGTTAAATTTTGATGAGATTTTTTTTAATTGTGGTACATGTCAAATAGTTAGTGTCCATAAATTTTAGGAGTTTATTAAGTCAACTTTATATGGTTCATAAAGATTTTACGGGGCTTAAATTTTTTTTTTTTTTATATCCAACATACTTACCAAAGCAAGTGAGTTAGGATGGACCTGAACCCAATTTAGGTTAGGTTATTGGATAAAGTTTAAGGTTTGGATAATTAGGAAATATTAGGCTTGACCTGACCCAACCACTTCGGTCCTTACCCATTCCGGTCCCATCCTAATTTTGACATGATTTGACTTTTGATCGTTGACTTTGACTTTGACCTTGACCATTTTATTTTTTTTTCTTTTCGTACAAACTAATATCCAATTTTTTTTTAAAAATAAATAAATTAAATTAAATTAAAATGTCACCAAAGTGACCTCTTTTATGCATATTTATTTATTTTGAAATATATGGGTATTATTAAAATAAATAAATAATTGTGTTTAAATTTATGCGAAAAATGATCGGCCCAAAGGAAGATTATTTTTTGGCCAAATAATAAACACATGTGACAGTAAATATGTAATAAACTTTGGCACTTTCTATGCATATAATATGTCGGTCCAAAAAAAGGCGTATTATTGGCAGGATCTATTATCAATGTTTATTGTCCAATTTTTTTTTTTTGGTACCGTTTACAAATTGTTATTTCTGTCCAAAGACTAAATAGCAATATTGTGTTTGGTATCTTATTATGGTCCAATTTATTATATCTTATGCCATGTGTTTATATGAATGCATGATTAAATGACATAGTTATTGATTGTGAGTTTTTTATTTGTTCTATGCAGTAAATGCTTCTTCTAAATCTGCCAACTTGAACAATATTCCAGTGCTTAACGGCACTAACTTTAGAAAATAAAAGGAGCACATTACTATTGTGCTTGGGTGTATGGATCTAGACTATGCAATCCGGATGAAAGAACCTCTCGCCCCTACTGATAGCAGTACTGCTGAACAAAGGGCACTTTATGAAAAATAGAAGCGTTCTAACCGCATGAGTCTGATGATCATGAAGCACTCTATTCCAGATACCATCAGGGGCGCAGTGCCTGAGGAAGAAAATGCTAAAACTTTCCTGAGCCAAATAGCAGACCGATTCGCTGGTAATGAAAAGGTCGAAACAAGCACTATTTTGTCTAAGCTTGTTTCAATGCAATATAAAGGTAAAGAAAATATAAAGGAGTACATTATAGAAATGTCTAATCTTGTTACAAGATTAAGGGCACTAAAGTTAGAGTTGTCTGATGACATTCTCGTGCACTTGGTCTTAATCTCTCTTCCTGTACAATACAGTCCTTTTAAGATCAGTTATAATATTCAAAAGGAGAAATGGACTCTTAATGAGCTCATTGTTCAATGTGTGCAAGAAGAAGAGAGATTGAAACAAGAAAAGATAGAGAGTGCTCATTTAGCAACTTCTTCCAATGACAATGCTGCCAACAAGAAAAGAAATGGAATAATAAAGGAAAAAGAGCTGCAGACATTGGAACTTCACAGCCTAAGGTGCAAAATAAACAGAATACTGAAATCTCTTGTTATTTTTGCAAGAAAGTTGGACATGTGAAGAAGGATTGTTCCAAGTATGCAAAATGGCTTGACAAAAAGGGTAAACTTTTCAACTTTATTTGTTCAAAAGTTAATTTGGCTTTAGTACTAAGTCACACTTTGTGGATAGATACGGGTGCAGCTACTCACATAAGTGTGACTATGCAGGGATGCTGAAAGATTCATCTATGTGAGTGATGGCAACAAGGCTCCTGTTGAGACAATTGGATTATTTAGATTACTATTAGAATCTGGTTATTATTTGGATTTGCATGAGACATTTTATGTACCGTCATTTAGACGGAATTTAGTTTCTATTTCTTGTTTGGATAAATTCGGTTACTCTTGTTCTTTTGGAAATGGAAAGTCTAGTCTCTTTCAAAATTCAAACATTATTGGTACCGGTTCTTTAGTTGATAAATTATATCAATTGAATTTTCATGCCTCACCAATTAATGAAACCTTGCATGTAAGCAATTATGGTATAAAGCGCAAATTAATTAATGAGAATTCTTATATGTTATGGCATAAGCGTTTAGGACACATTTCTAAACAAAGAATTCAAAGGCTTGTATCAGAAGGAATTCTAAATTCCCTTGATTTTTCAGATTTTAAAATATGTATTGAATGCATTAAGGGAAAACAAACAAATATTAGAAAAGTTGGTGCCAACAGGAGTTCAGACGTCTTGGAATTAATTCATACTGATATTTGTGGTCCATTCCCTACGGCTTCCTGGAATGGTCAATAATATTTTATTACTTTCATAGATGATTGTTCTCGTTATGGGTATCTATACTTGATTCATGAGAAGTCTCAATCATTGGATGTTTTCAAAGCCTATAAAGCTGAAGTTGAAAATCAGCTTGGCAAGAAAATTAAAGCCATCAAATCTGACCGTGGTGGTGAGTTCTATGGCAGATATGACGGATCAGGTGAACAACGTCCAGGCCCTTTTGCGAGATATTTACAAGAATGTGGCATTGTTCCTCAATACACCATACTAGGGACTTCAAGTCAAAATGGTATAGCTAAGAGACGAAATCGGACCCTAAAGAACATGGTTAGAAGTATGATAAATCATTCTTCTTTACCAGAATCTCTTTGGGGTAAAGCCTTAAAGACTGCAGTATATATCCTTAATCAAGTTCCAAGTAAAGCAGTAGCTAAAACCCCATATGAGTTATAGACTGAAAAGAAGCCTAGTATTAGGCATTTGCATGTCTAGGGTTGTCCAGCTGAGGCTAGGCCATACATGCCTAATGAAAGAAAGTTGGACTCAAGGACAGTAAGCTGCTACTTTGTTGGATACTCGGAAAAATCGAGGGGCTTCAAATTTTATGATCCCTCAAGTAGATACTTTTTCGAGACAAGGAATGCTAAGTTCATTGAGGATGTTGAATATAGTGGGAGTGCTAAACTCAGGAACATTGTCTTTAGAGAGGAATATATAACTATTTCAAATATTGCAATTGATAATGACCAGGTAATTGCACCTGTCATTATGCTGGATGCAAATACAGATAATCAAGACGTTTCTGAGATACCTCCCACTAATATTGAAGAACTCACTCTTACTCACGTAGAGGGGCAACAACAACAGCCTCAATTGGAAGTGCCATTAAGGAGATCCATCAGGGAGAGGAGATCAGCGATTTCGAATAATTATGTCGTGTATCTCCAAAAACATGAGTTTGATATAGGACTGGAAGATGATCTAATAACTTTTAATCAAGTCAAACAAAGTGTGAATTCCCAGAAATGGATAAATGCCATGAAAGATGAGATGAAATCAATGCAAGACAATGACGTTTGGGATCTTGTCAAATTGCCTAAAGGAGCGAAACCAATTGGTTATAAATGGATTTTTAAAACCAAACGGAATTCGAAAGGCAATGTCAAAAGATATAAGGCACGTCTAGTCACAAAAGGTTCCACTCAAAAGGAAGGCATTGATTATAAAGAGACTTTCTCTCCGGTTTCATTGAAAGACTCTTTTAGAATTATTATGGCACTTGTAGCTCATTATGACTTAGAGCTACATCAGATGGATGTAAAGACTGCGTTTCTCAATGGCGACATTGAAGAAACCATATACATGTTGTAACCAGAGAACTTTGAATCCAAAGATTCAAAACATTTGGTGTGCAAATTAAAGAAGTCCATCTATGGTTTAAAGCAAGCATCCCGTCAATGGTATCGAAAATTTGATCAAGTGATTACCTCTTTTGGTTTTAAGGAAAACACTGTTGATCAATGCATTTATCACAAGATTAGTGGGAGCAAATTTATTCTTCTTGTCTTATATGTGGATGACATTCTACTAGCAAACAGCGATATAGGTTTATTGCATGAAACCAAGATATTTCTTTCAAATAAATTTGAAATGAAAGATCTTGGGAATGCCTCTTTTGTGTTGGGCATACAGATTCACCGAGATCGTTCTCGTGGGATACTTGGCTTATCACAAAAGGCATATATCGATAAGGTGCTTAGTAGATTTGACATGAAGAATTGTGCATCAAGAGACACACCCATTACTAAAGGTGATAAATTTAGTCTGCTTCAATGCCCAAGAAATGAGATTGAGAAGAAAGAGATGGAGAATATCCCTTATGCGTCGGCAGTAGGGAGTCTTATGTATGCTCAAGTTTGCATTCGAATATTGCGTATGTAGTTGGCATGCTTAGCAGATATCTAAGTAACCCAGGAATGGATCACTGGAGAACCGTTAAAAGGGTTATGCGGTATCTACAGAGAATAAAAGATTACATGCTCACATATCGGAGGTCAGATCATTTAAAGATCATTGGGTATTCAGACTTCGATTTTGCTGGTTGTCTCGATAGCAGAAGATCCACTTCAGGTTATGTCTTCCTATTGGCTGGGGGAGCTGTGTCATTGAAGAGTGTCAAACAAACACTCATAACTTCATCCACCATGGAAGCAGAATTTGTAGCTTGCTATGAGGCATCAAATCAAGCAATATGGCTGCGAAATTTTATCACTGGGCTACAAATTGTCGATGGTATTAAGAGACCATTGAGAATAAATTGTGATAATAAAGCCGTTGAGTTATATTCTAAGAACAACAGAAGCTCGTCAAAATCGAAGCACATTGACATCAAGTTTCTTGTTGTTAAAGAGAGAGTTCAGAGTCTTCGGGTGTCTATTGAGCATATCAGTACAAACTTAATGATTGCGGATCCGCTTATTAAAGGTGTACCACCTAAGGTGTTTCATGAGTATGTGGCTCGTATGAGTGTGGTTTATTTTGATGATATGCTTCTATAGTGGGAGTTTGTTTTTTGATGTTCAATTACAATTGACATATTTTCTGATCAGACTAAAGTATTACATTTTTGTTTATTTATTGAAAATTCTAAAATAAAGTTATATTCTTTCAATTGCAGTTTTGCATAAAGTTTGAAAGTATATTGTTGAACTTTTATGAGTTATAAAGTAGGACCAGTTGAATATAGACATGTTAAGGGATCACGTTGTATGAAATTTTCATGCTACACATCCATGCTTGATCTATGTCATTGATTATATTGATGTACGTGACCATTGATAGGTCTAGTTACATTAAAGATAACGAAGACCGCTTTGATCCTATATTAGTATAATTGATGGATCAGATTGTTTAGAGATGTCTTTTACTAAGATAGCAAATATTGAGCTTATAAAGTTATTTGGTAATGTACAATTATAAAGTAACATATGTGGCTCAAGTGAGAGATTGTTAGGTATTATATAATTAGGTGGGCCTACATATATCAATTAATTGTACATTATTGACTATCTATTTTTGTTGCCCATTAAAAGTAATCAAATAAAGTTTATTTATTATTGGGATTTTAGGGCATTACGTATGGCATGAGTTTTAATGTGTAGAGATCCAATTATTTTATTTTATTTTATGATGGACCAAAATAAAATAAAATATTATAAATAATAGGTTGAGGTCCCCCAGTTTAAACCCTAACGTATTATTCATTCACATCTCATTAATGAGTGACTGCAGTTTTTCTCTCATAAAGAAAATGTTTAGACGTGGAAGGCATCAACTCTAATTTTTCTGCGTCTCCATAAAATCAAGTACACTTTTAATTTTATTCTTCTTGATAATTTAACGTAAGATCCCGACTATAGTAATTTTTCACCAATTAAAGATTTTTATTCAACATCTACATCTTATATTGAGTTGTATCTGAGGCAAAATGTTGATCATGGTTAGCATAATCGTTGTCGTTATTGTCGGAATGGGAGGTGACATTGTACTACATCGTTTGCCGAATCCACTTCCGATTTGCATTCGATCTTTTTGCATGGCTTGTGAGGCTTTCTCTAAACAACAACGTCGTCTTCTCTCATTCTCCATCCCTTTTGGTGTCAAAATTAAAAGCCTGCATGAATAGCGTCTCTTTTTTGTTTTTTGTTTTTTTTCCGGCGAATTCTCCTATTTTGGCTCTTAAGTTTTTTCCTTGAAAAACATGGATTGTGGTTCGGGTTGTGAGAAATTGGAGATATAATTACATTTAATATCACCTTGTTGCACACTGGCAAATTTCTCACTTGATCTTTTGAAATTTCTTTTTCAACATGCGTGCTTTTTTCTCATTACAAAAGTAATTGTCTTTTCAGAGCACACTCAAGACAAGCAAATCCAGCGGATGATGAATATTCGAAGGAGACAATGATAATGATCACATGGACGTCAAATAAATTAGAGCAATTTTTTCTTTCGAGAGAGGATAGATTTTTGTTATCGTAATTTCAAAATTATGGCAAAAAACTGCTTGTTAAGGAAAGAGTAATTTATCTGCCTATTCATATCTAATTTGTTTTAAACTGCATTGTACAAAGTATTTTGTCTTCAACCCCTGTACTAATGGTGTATATTTAGACAGGATATCAATATAATTTTAACAAAATTAAGCATGGGAAAAAGATTTGGCTAAAAGTTCTCTAAGGAATATTTAGGCAAGTGTTAATTAACTTCTCTGCAAGGCAAATTTAATATCAGAAAAGTTATCTTGTGTTATCCGTGCTTGTTTGATACATGGTATCTTTTATATTTAATGTAATTATAATAATTTAAGAAAATTTTTCCACGTTTAATTGAGAGATGACGAGGGTTTGCTTTTTTGTTTTTAGTTTCCAATAGAGCATTATATTGCGTTTCGAGTAATTTTTTTTTGTTTAATTTGAATTGATGAAATCTCAGGATATGGGATAATTTGATACAGTTCATTGGTTAGAATGATATATTTGAATGTTAATTAGAGATATTTTTGTGAATGTATTATAATTTGCTTGACAAATTTTTAGGATTGTTGAGTTTGTTCGCATATTTAGTTCTAGTGATATGGTATGGGTTTGTTTTTATTTCTCCAGTACGATGAAATCTTGGGGAGAGAAGCACTTAAGGTTGTGTATGGCTCTACTACCTATATCTTTTTTATTTTTTGTTATTATTCTTTTGTGGATTTTAGTGGGTAGCGAGTTTATTTGGTATTTGTATACGTAGATATAAGGGATTTTATGAGGTCGATGGTGTTGTTGAATATTAGACGAGGATACAACTTTTAAGGGGTTTGTCAAAGTGTGTTAGATATTGTTCTTAAAATTATTTTTGTATTATAAAATAATAATTTTAAAATAAAAAAGTTTAAATGGTAGTATAATTTTTAAGATTCAATGATAATTAAAAATTACAAAAGCACACATTTAAATACAATTTTCTTTAAACAATAAGGAAGAACTTTTAAAAAATGAGTATGTTAATTGTAGAGAAAATGAATTAAGGAATATAGATGTTAGTATATGTAATTCTCATTTGAGACTAGCTTGTATTTATAGAAGAGAGATAGCTCTCAGAAAAGACACCAAACTCATTCAAAAGGCTACAAATATTGAAAAAGTATGGTAACTTTTCTAATAATCACAACCAGTGACCAGCGCCTCAACGCCGAGTGACTCCAATGGTCACATACAATGATCAACACTATGATGCTACTTTTTTAGTGCCACAATATTGTATTCTAACTTCAACGCTACGACGCTATATCTTTAACATCGCGATACTAAGCCCGTACTCAGTGCTAGTTTCTGACTTCCCTTTATTTTTCATTTTCTTAATTTCTCATATCTTACATTGTTTAAATGTTAGACGCTTTATATTATTTTATACCCTTAAAGCATGTGTAATAATATTATATTAAATTAATAAAGTTTATTCATATATATAATTGAGTATATATTGATGAGCCCATATTTATAAAGTATGTGATCTATGTATTAGGCATATGATGCTAATACAGAAGGTATAGATCACAAGTTCTTTATAAATTAAATCTAGTTTACAGTCATTAATGAAAAATGATATTTTCATTATGTAAGGTTGTAATTTTTCTACTTTTTATAGTGAATGATTTGTCTTGATCATTGAAGTAATGACTTCGAGTAGAAAAACTAGTGTACATATTACATTAAACGGAGATCTTAATTCACAAAATTTTAATAAACTTGAATGATCTTAATCTTAAGTAGGTAATGAACTTACATTTATGCATTGTATCTTTTGAGTTATCACGAAGTGAGATCCATATAAATGGTCAAAACCTCAATAGCTTGGAGATATAATTTCATGGGTCGTAGGAACATATATTTGCAAAATAGAATCTAATAATTAATGTTCACATAAACTTTTTACAGTACTTGATTATTAGAATCTATAACTACAATTTATTCAATAAATTATTTATTGAATAATAATATTTATTTGTAAATTTATTTACAAATATAGATATATTAAAAGTGATCATTAGAACATTCAGTGATTTAGTGGCAAATAAATAATTAAAGAGGTAAGACATTTTTTTTTCATGGCTTAATTTTAATTATGGATATCAATTAGATGATCAATTAAGTGGTAATTATTGGTATAAATACCAAATCCAATTTAATTAAATGAAGTTTTAATTAAATGAGTTTTTACTTAATAACATGGGTTACTAGAATACAATATTTTATTTTTAGTGAAATAGACTGATGTTAACTTAGAAGAATTGATGTATTATAAGATAATAAGGACTATGATTTTAAGTTGGAGTTAGGAAGCTCATGAGTCTTACAGTTCTTCTACTAGCTCAAATTCTAAGTTCCTAATCCTAATTTAATTCAAAATACTCAAGAAAAATTCTTATATAAATGAGAGGTATGAAATAGTAAAAGGATTACAACAGCAAAATAATTAAAAATTTCTTTTTACATATTATAACATGGAAAAAGAGTTTGCTTATTATCATTTTCTCAGATTTTGGTATTAGTGATTTTAAAGATTGAGAAAAGATTCACGTGTCCACACGAGTTGAGTTTGAAGATTGAGGATAATAAAAAAATTTACAGCTAGTCAATTCAAAATTTGTCATAACGAAGAATTGAGGTAATATTTTGTTCTTATATATGTAATTATGAATAAAACGATCTGACTTCTATTGCGTTTATTTTATTAAATAGAAAATTTTTATTTATTATTATTTATTTTAAAATACTCTTGAAGTATTCAACAAATGGGATTAAAGTCACTTGGAACCAAGTGAGTATTGAAGATGTAATGCAGTCACCCGATCAGCTTGAGAGGTTATATTTGGAGGTTCATCTTCTCACGTCTTTGAAGCATGAAATTATCATAAGTTCTGTAACTCTTGGGTGGATGATAAGAATAGGACTGTTAACATGATAACTGAGTTATTTAGTTTTAGGAGTTTACGGCAGAGTTTTGTGGACTGTTTCATGTCTTTTCAATTTATTTTTGTCTTGGATTTTTGTTATTTGTTTGTGTTATTATCATGTGTGGATTTAGAAAAGGAGGGGAAAGAAAGGAAAAAAAAAGAATCCCAGGATTAGGTGCCGCAGCGCCCATACGGGCTACTACCTCTCCCTTTATTGATATCCATTGTCCCTATTATATGGGCTATGGTATTAGAGTTAAAGGTGTGACTCATTGAAGAATCATTTAGCTCTTCAATGAGTTGTGTTCTTTTGGAAAGACATTTATTTGAATCCAAGGTTATGAACTTATAGAAAGATACACAACTGTTCCTAAGGTCACGACTCTTTAAAAAGGCATGTGTCTACTCCAAAGAATGTGTTGATCAGAAAAGGTATTGTGTCCTTCCAGGGAGGTACAAATACCTCTATAAATAAAGAAGCACACCTCACTCTTAATACATACCTGAATTATTAATCCTCTATTCTTTATTTTCTTCATCTATCAATTCTCATCAAAGTTATCTTGTTATCCTACAAAATTTGTAATAGGTGTGTACTATTACAAATTCAATAGTCATTGAATCTTGGAACTATACTACCGCACAACCTATTTACACCTTGATCATTGTCATTGTGAGGATAGAAATAATTTAAGGACAATGCCTTGCACACCTTTACTGCAAAAATTTATTAGTATCCATCTATTCAATCTGACAAGCTACATTTCCAACATTATGTCTTATAGTGTTTCCTCTTTTATAACTACCCCCCATTTCTCTTTTTAAGCTTTTTCTTCTTATCAACCTTTTTTATCCCCTAATCTTACTTAGACTCCTCCACCCCCCTTCACGTTTCAAACTTAATGTCGATGTTACTATTAACTCCTATTAAGAATTTATTGGACTTATTTAGGATATGTTAATGCTTCATGTGAAAGTTGAGACAGATGTAAATTCTATTGTTAATATGTTGTAAAAAAACCTATCGTTTCTAGAGCTAAAATATGTTATATTATTCATGATATCAAGGACTTGCTTCCTTATATTCTATTGATACTTAATTCACTCTTTCCACGTGTAATATGATAGCCCAGCATCTTGCATAATTGGTTTTGCAACTTGGCTTTTGATATGGCAAGAAAAGCTTTTGTATGATAAATCTCATCAAAAAGAAGAAAGGCAAAAACATGAGTATGTTTTGTTTGAATTCTCTATCCATGTGACATTTGTACAATCATAATTGTATACCTTACATTATAAATAAGTCTGGTGTTGCCTTTATTTTTAACTTGGAGTGCTTCATGCATAAGACTCTAGTACCACATATCTCTTTATACTCCCATATATAATACAACTATCCTTATAAGTATATTTGATGATTTACATTAAAATTGGATCCTCCACGTCAAAAAAGAAGGAATGGTTTTATACATGTATTATGTTGTTATAATATCTATGTATGTTTTTTTTTGTCTATATTTTAGAGGCCAATAATAAGAAATATATAGTTTAGAGTTCAAGAATTTAAAGATCTCGAAGAATTGGAAAAATTACTTAAAAGAAATTGAAGACTATATCAAGATGTCTAATCTCACAAAGCTTGAGTTTGACGCCTTGGATATCTCAGGTGAGAACTATTTATCCAGAATCTTAGATATTGAACTTCACCTAGATGCTAAAGGGCTTAGTGGTACAATTAAGATTAGAAACAACACATCTTTACAAGAGCAAGGCCTAGCTATGATTTACCTTCACCACAACCTTCATCAAGCATTGAAAAGAGAATATTTTATCACAAAAGACCCATGTGTTCTTTAAAACAGCTTGAAAGAAAATTTTGACCACTTGAAGTCAGCGATATTACTAGTTGTTCGTAATAAATAGATGTATTTGTATTTGCAGGATTTCAAGTTAATCAACGAATATAATTCTATACTATTTAGGATTCTTCACAATTAACATTATCTGGGGAAAAAATAATGGATTAAAAAAAGAGGTTTTTAACATTTCACACTCAAATATTGTTCTATAATAATAATGTCGAACGTGTGAATACAATAATATTATGAACTAATTTTATGTCTTCTTGATGTTGAAAAGAATAACAAGATTTTGATAAAGAATCATCAATCTCACCCTACTAGTGTTAGAACCATACCTAAAGCAAATGTTGTCTCATAGAATTGTGAAGATAATATGGCTTTATATAGTCATGGTGGTAATTATTGGTGTGACCACAATTGTGAATATGGTCGTAGACGTGGCCAAGGCCGAGGTCAAGGTCATGGTCAATATAATTATCGATCTTATGAAAATTATAATAAAAATAAATTAGAATGAGAGCACAATGAAGGAAAATAAGGAAAAGAAATGGTAGACAAAAGTCACTTGTCTCTAATGTGGAACAAAGGGCAATTTTTAGGGCAATTTTTAGTGTGCTTGTCATATGTCCAAATATTTGACTGATTTGTATGAGATATTTTTGAAAGAAAAGGAGAAGAGTGTCTAAACCAATTATCTTGGTAATATGAATTTAGAACAACACTATACATCTTAACATCTCGATCTTATGAATGTGGTTGTAGACGTGGCCAAGGCCGAGGTTAAGGTCATGGTCAATATAATTATCAATCTTATAAAAATTATAATAAAAATAAATTAAAATGAGAGCACAATGAAGGAAAATAAGGAAAAGAAATGGTAAACAAAAGTCACTTGTCTCTAATGTGGAACAAAGGGCAATTTTTAGTGTGCTTGTCATATGTCCAAATATTTGACTGATTTGTATGAGATATTTTTGAAAGAAAAGGAGAAGAGTGTCAAAACCAATTATCTTGGTAATATGAATTTAGAAAAACACTATACATCTTAACATCTCAAATTTTAATTACTATTTTTTTTTGCATGTTGTAATCTTGATATCTAATATAAATGTTTTTCTTCTCTTCATAAAGGATATAGATTTAAATAGCAAATTATATACTTTCAAGAAAGATAGAGAAATATGTTTAGCAGATAATAAAATAACACATATAACCTTTAAAATAAAGAATATTTCTCAAATTTAACATTAGTTGAAACAAAGGTGAATAGTATATCAAGCTTTATAGACTTGATTAAGCATTTGGAAGAGCTATAATCTTATTAACAATGCCAGAAAATTGCATGTTCATGATACCTTGTATTCATGCAGATTAAGCATACCTCTACTTAGCTTCAAATATATTCGTTGTAGTGAATTTTTATATAGAGACTACAAATGAGAATAATGTGAAATATTTTTGCATTACTTCCAAAGTCTCTAAACATAAGCAAATATTAGAGAAGCTTCCAGCTTATATTACACAACGATCAAAGCATTTGAAAGCTTTGTAATAATGAATGAGACTAAAAAAGATCCAAAAATATTTATGCTAGACTTGATTGTCTCGACCATGCTAGATTAACAATGATGTAAAGAATTATTAAAAACTCTCATAAACATCAATTGAAGAAACTAAAGACTCTTTTTTCTAACAAGAGCATTTGCACTACTTTACAGGGTAAACTAGTGGTTAGACAATCTCTTTATAAAATTAGATTTGAATATTTATCATTTTTGCGGAGAATTAAGGGAGATAGTTATAGATCTATTCACCCATCAAGTGGACCATTTCATTACTTCAATGTCCTAATTGATGCATCTGTATGGTGATCATATATTTATTGTTATTTACGCATAATTTTGTGTTTGCTAGATTGGCACTAATTATCAAATTATGAGCACAGTTTATAGATTACCCAATCAAGACTTTATGTCTTGATAATGCTGGTGAATACTTTCATAACCTTTTATGATTACCACAGTTAGTAAGAATTGACGTAGAACATCTAGTGCTGCATGTTTATATCCAGAATGGATTAGCAAAGTCATTTATAAAGAGACTCTAAATAAGTGCAAGAACTTTGCTTCTACTTTAATATAGGGTCATGCAATTCTTCATGCTGTAACATTAATATACCTAGTTGGTTATTCCTTTTCTTTTTAATAGCCAAGGTCTTTAGGTTTAGGTCAATAAACATTTCCTTTTGGTAACATAAGAGGCTGAGGTTTTATTTTCCTTAACTAGGAGAGCATGTAATTGAAGAAAATCAAAACCACAACAAACAAGGTGTAATCATTACATATGACTTAGCTATTGGCCTGACCTTTTTTCTTTCTTTTTTGAAAAGCTTGGCTAAAAGCATTCTTCTTCTAAATATTGGCTAGCTCAGATAAAGATTTCGGCTATTCAAAAAAGGTGGTCCTAAGCGGATGATCTTTAAATTCCATAATAACATATCCAGTGGCCATTCAAATAAACCAAGTTCCTACTTGCCTGTAGTATCAAATTTTACTAGAAATATATACTAAACATAATATAAATAAGCAGAGAATATAAAGAAAGTAAAAAAAGAAGAATAAATTGGGGGAAATAGATGATTCTAAGAGGAATTATCCTAAGGCTAGCTACTTAAGATGAATATTCTCTATTGTTGGTCATCAACATGATTTATCCCATCTATGTCTTTTGGTTGTGTTGTACAAGTTCCAATTACACATTCTCAATGCACTAATATGGAACCTTAACATTATTCGGTAATTTATATGAGTTTTAACACACCATCTATTATCATGTATTTGGAACCCTTAATAGGTGATCTGTTTACTACACATTTGCATATTATCATTTTAATGAGACAAATTTTCTTCATTAGGAGTGAGAAAATCTCCATTAAAAAATAGGCATAAATTATCCTAGAAAGTGACATGTATGTATCATCTATATCCTCGAACAATACAAAGTAAAAATGTAGTGCAAAAGATAGTTCATTCATAGTAAATTGCAAATTAGCTACTTGATGCATAAAAAATAACTAAGTCATATGTCAGCTGCCAATTTACGAGCATCAGTAGTTGTTCTTGAAGAAGAATCTATTAAAAGGGCACATTAGAAAATGTTTATTGTATGCTAAAAGTGTGGTAGACCACTTGGTTCAAAAGATTTTGTTTCGAGGAAAATAAAAATATAGAATCAAAATTATATTATAAATAATGGTTAAGTTATGTTTGAAAATACTTTTGAAGAGTTTAATGATCCTGATATACAAAGAGCCTTAGAAGCGACTTAAGTATCAAAAGTGGTCAAGCCCCATAAGAGGCTAGAAACAAAGAAATAATCATCAATAATGTCTTTGCTACTAAAATCATAAATGATGATTCTAAATTATTATTTGTTGATGAATGCGGATTAAGGCATGATTAGCTAAAATGAAATGAAGTAATTCAAGCAAAATTGATTTCTTTAACTAAACGTGAAATATTTAAACTTATGGTCCAAAAACTAAAAAGTGTCGACTTGATGGATACAAATAGGTTTTGTAAATAAATGTAATGAGAAAAAAGAAATTGTGAGTTATAAAGCTAGACTTGTTGCTTAAGGCTTTTCACAAAGATCATGTATTAATTATAAGAAAAATTATTCTCTTGTAATGGATGTCATTATGTTTTGATTCTCAATCAGCTTGGATTATCAAATAAACTTGACATGCGTCTCATGGATGTGGGTGGCAACATACTTATATAATAACTTGATACTTATGTTTATATTAAGATTCCTAATAGATTTAGAATGCCTAAAGCATTTCAATCATCACATCGTAACTTATATTCTATAAAGTTACAGAAATATTTGTATAGGTTGAAGCAATCTAGACGTATATAGTATAATCTCCTCAGTAAATATTTGATAAAAGAGGTATATATTAATGATCTCATTTGTCTTTGTGTATTCATCAAGAAGTTAGAATTTGGCTTTGCCACTATAGTAGTTTATGTCCATGATATGAATCTAATTAAAACTCTTAAAGAGTTTTATAAAATTATTGAGTATTTAAAAAGTGAATTTGAGATTAAAGATTTAAGGAAAATTAAATATTTTTTTAAGCTATAAATTGAGCACAGTTCAAATGAAATCTTTATCCATCAAATAAATTATATTAAGAAAATTTTGAAATGTTCCAATATGATTAAAGCTTTTCTATTAAGTACCCCTATAATTATTTGTACTCTTAATTTTAAAAATGATTCACTCATCCCAAATGGGGAGACAAAGAGGTACTTAGTACAAAAGCACCTCATCTAAGTACGATTAGTGTTTTATTGCTATTTAGAACAATGGGAAACCAAATATAATATTCTTAATAAAATTATTGGCAAAGTTTAATTTTGAACCAACCCAGATTACACTAGAATGGTGTTAAATACATTTTTTTTTAATCTTCGTGGAACAATGAATTTTGGATTATATTATTTTAACGTATTAACACAAAATTCAAATTATGTTGGTTATGTTGATGTCAATTATTTATCTCATTCTCATAAAGCTGCTCATAGATAAAATATATTTTTACTTACAATAATATAACAATCTCTTAGAGATTTACAAAGTAGACTATTATTACCACATTTTCAAAATATAAATAGAAATTCTTGCTTAAATAAAGCAAGCAAAGAGTGTATATGACTACGATTAGTCATTTATTATATTTATAAAACATGTAAATTTTTTTATACTATAAATACTCCTACAACTATATGTGAAGATAATACTGTTTGCGTTGTTCAAATTAGAAGAGGATATATTAAAGGGTACAAAATCAAGTATATCTCATTGAAATTCTTTTATACTCTTAAGCTTCACAAAAATAAAAAAATTAATGTCAGACAAATACGCTCTATTAATAATTTTGTCAATATCCACTTTCTTTTTTAAAAAGATAATATATAACATTGAAATGCATCCTCTCGATAAATTATCAAAGTATCACATTGCATTTTAAGGGGAGCATAATTTGTTAAAAAAAAAAGAATTTTTATAATTATTTTTGAATTATGTACACTATACTTTTTTTTTTAATTAAATTTTATCCTACTAAATATTATTAATAAATTGTTTTAACAAAGTAATTACATATTCAATACTACTTTATGGTTCATTAATTAATTATATTTCTTTGCTCGGATTTTTTTCTCACTGAATTTTTTGATTTGTACCATATAAAAGACAAAAATGATATTTCTGTCAGTTGCCTTCACTCGCATCAAAATGAAGGCTATTGATATGACAAGAAAGGCTTTCTTTTTTTTTTTTCACTAAACAAACTAGAAAGCTTTTGTATCGTAAATTTCATCAAAAGAAAGGAAGACAAAACAAGAGTATTTTTTATGGATTCTCATCCATGTGACACTTGTACAATACTAATTATATACCTTGCATTATAAATTAACCCGGAGGTTGCCTTGAGTTGTATTTAGGGGCGAACAAATCTAATTTGATTCGATTTTTGATGTGAATTAAAAATTAAATTGAGTCGATTAATTTTTTTTAAAAAATTAAAAAATAATAAATTAAACTGAATTAATTTGATTCACTTTTTAATTTTTTAATTTAGTTTAAATAGACTTAATTTAAATTAATTTTTAATTTTGTTTAGTTTAATTTAGTTTAATTTTTTTTAAATTTTAATTTTTTGATTTAATTTTCAGTTCGACCTTTCGAACTAAATTTTTAATTTTTTTAACTAAAAAATCAAGAATCAAACCGTCTAAGGGACAAATTGAACCAAACCTACTTATTCAAAATTTTAAATTTGGTTTAATTCGTTATTTTTTGATCACCCCTAATTGTATCACGAAGTGTTTAATGCACAATGGAATAATATCAACATACCCCCTTTACTTAAATTATATTATTTTTATGATTCATTTTATTAACAATTTGATACTATTTACACTTTTACATATTTAATTTAAATTCGTTTAAAAAAAAACCTCATCTCATAAATATTCTTTATTTATTAAAAAAAGAAAAGAAAAATGATCAGATCCACACTGGCAAACGGCTCCCACACGTGCGCCGAAGTCAACCAACGGAAAACGAAGTGGCGCCAAGCAGTTACCATAAGTACGGCTGTGGACACAAAACTCCATACGCAAACAAAAATAAAATATCTTGGCTTAGGAAAATTCACAAACACAAGCTATGCATTTGCATCCTCCATTATATTTCGCAACTCTTAACATCTTTATCCTCTTTATCAACAATCCTTAATCTCATTTTCTGTAGCGTAATTCTCTTCAATTCAACAAGACCTTCAATCAATGGCCACCGTGCCTCTCTCATCATCTCTCTTCTTGTCTCGAAAGCCTATGACTCTCAGTTTCAGTTATGGGGTTTCATCGATTAAGCTGGGTCATGGTTCGTTTAGTGGTAATGTCAAGTTTGGTACGATGAAGAAGGGTCAAAGAGTTAGATTGGTCTCTGTTTGTAGAGCTGCTTCTGTTGTGTTTCGTGACCTTGATGCTGATGATTTTCGACACCCTCTAGATAAGCAGGTTTTATTTGTTAAATTTCTCTTCTTAGTTCATATATATTTTAAGCTTTTGTGATGAAATTTAGAAGTTTTATTGTTACTCTGCTCGTATCTTGTTCAGCAGCCAAACAATTTTCACAGGGTATATAGCCGTGCTTCAATTTTAATTTGTGATATTGAATGTTTGTTGATCCTTGACAACTTTGCTTTTTGTTTTCTACTAATCAGAACACGCTACTTTTGAGGGCAATTCCTGGATTAAGCGATTTGGGAAAGGCTCTACTTGGTAATGTGTCTTAAACTCTTTAATCAGTGCCCTTATAAGTGACCTTAATATAGTTGTGGTGAATAATTATCAGTGGATATAACAAGTGTATTAATATTCTTTATTTTTCTGGTTCTAGTACCTTAAAAATGCATGAAAGTGAAGTTGATTAGATTGATAATTGATATAATATATATTTAGTCAGTTTTGCAAGTGAAAGCTATGGTTCAAGGCTTCTATACATGCTAGTAATAAGTTAAAGTTTCTTACAGTAGGAATGCAACATGACCATGATACTGCTCTGCTTGTCAGTTCTATTAAAATTCAGCACATGTATTTGCCTCTTACTTGAATGTAAGGATATCTGGTTCTTATGTCAACACTGACACATGGACACATCATAATTAGAGATTGCTAGAAGAATTTGTCATGAGCAGAGGTTTGACTCATTTATTTATTTCAAAAACACTTTTTGATACATCAGCCTGCCTCAGAGGAATTATGGGTGGATGATGCTTTTGACTATTATTTCTGGTGAGGTTATGGTAATCAGCAATTTTTTTAATTTGTAATTGCAGGAAGTATGACGGAGCAAATCATGCTTCTGGAGAATATAGGAACTTCAGTTCTTGTTTCAAAAAAACAGGTTTATACTAATGAAAGAGATGATACATAGAGATAGATATACTATGTGGTATATGTCTGTAAATTATGGGAAAGTTCCATGAAATACAAGATCTGCAACTGGATTTCTATTGTTTTTCCCTTTCATATTGACGTTTCTGAAAAATTTGACAACCAAAAAGACAATCTCTGACTGTTAGAAATCATACTTGTAAAGTTTTTTTAACTTCTGTTATCCAATAGGTATTTGTTATATCAAACTCTTGTCAAATGTTCGCTTATTATGAAATTTTTGCCTTCCTCATTCAATGATATCTAGTTACTATACCACTTGGACCTTTCTTCATGTGGCAAACAATGTGGTGGAAATGGAGCAGGTCTAGGTTTGGGATACTGTTTTCTTTAGGATGTAAGCAATTGATACATCTAGGACTATGCATCTTCAACATACACTCTTGCTTGAATGTGCTTAAGAGAAGTCAAAATTTCCTAGAATTAACAACATTTTATTGTTGCTTCTGAATTCAGAGGACTGGCACTAAACAGACTTAGTAAATTAAAGTAGCTATCTCTTCTGAAATGTGCGTGCTGCGTTACATCTCCAATATTCAGAACTCATGGCTGTTGCATCCAGTGATCACACATTTGTTTCACCATGTCCAGTGTGGCTACTTACATGTTTTGCATAGGAATTTTTTTCTTCATGTGTATGTGTTTTCTCGTTTAATTATTGCACAATTATTTTGATTTATTATGGTATTCATATTAAATTTTGATTGTCATTTTCTGGGTTTTCTGATTGTGCAAGTCAAACAAGTCTAGGAAATTACATTCAATATAATCAGCTCATGTGACATTTAAATTGTTATTTTTATTTGTTTGTATCAGCTTCCTGAACTTCATCTGTTAATGACTGAGGCTGCTGAAATTCTGAACATTGAGGCTCCTGATCTGTATGTCCGTCAAAGTCCCGTCCCAAATGCTTATACTTTAGCTATAAGTGGCAAAAAGCCATTTGTTGTTGTTCATACAAGTCTTGTGGAGCTTCTGACAAGAAAGGAATTGCAGGTATTTTCTAGTCTCTTGTCATAAACATGCATATAATTACGTAAATGATCATTTCCTTTCAGCATCTAGATATTCCTTAATATATTTTCAGACCAGGTTCATTGTAAATGCTCTTTTAATAGTTGAATTTAAGCTATATCTATTAGTCGACTTTGTTTCTAGTCATTTTTCTGTTTATCATCTTCTTTTCACTAAACATTTATTCTATATATAGGCCAACTAACATTTATATACTCATTATATCATTAAAATAAGTATGTCTTAAAATTAATGAAATGCTACTAACTTTTCTCCTTTTTTGTTATGGGACAGGCTGTTCTGGCGCATGAGCTGGGTCATCTGAAATGTGACCATGGTGTGTGGCTCACATTTGCAAATCTTCTTACCCTTGGGGCCTATACTATACCTGGTAGGTTTTTGTCTTTTTTGTTTAGTTGACATCACATAGCTTCAGATGTTATCCACATTTTGTTCCATTAAAATTGTCTTAAGCACATTGAGATAGGGGCAAGTGAACTTAGAATTAGAACATAATTATTGGAGAAGGAAACTTCTTCCTCTTGTTTTAATGATATTATAATGATTATGATAGAGTAGATGATAGATGCCACTTTGTTGCAGTTATTATAAATGAAGCATTATCTATACAAGCCTCTGTAATGGCTTTCCTTCATGATTACAAAGTATAACAAACAATGTGTTCTGTTCATGGTATTTCCCTAGTGTGGTAAGGGAGGTTATTTAATGAAGATTGAAGAGTCATTTCTATGTTGAGGAGTTTTACCACTACCAGGTGCAGAACTAAGATTAAAATTCCAAACCCCCTTTGATGATAAGTAATATTTAGACCTGTTTGTATTTACTTTCACCTGAGATAGTTAAATTATTGGTTTGCATGCGTGTGGCTGCTTGATTCTGCATTTCAGTTCCAGATCATGGTTACTTTATATAGAACATGGATTGCAGATTTAACTTCAGCATGCATCAACAGCAAGTCTGAATACTTGTGTTTTTCACAGGACTTGGAGGGTTCATAGCTCAGACTCTAGAAGAGCAGTTATTCCGCTGGCTGCGAGCAGCGGAATTAACATGCGATCGTGCAGCACTTCTTGTTTCCCAAGACCCTAAGGTAGGTAAAACAGACATCTTAAACCACAAACTTTATAATTTTGATGCTTTCAGTTATTTTGGGTTTCTGATTTTATTTTATGCTCCTACAAGAGGTGGTCATCTCTGTTCTAATGAAATTAGCTGGGGGCTGTCCATCCATGGCTGATCAACTAAATGTGGATGCATTTTTGGAGCAAGCTCGCTCTTATGACAAAGCTTCTTCAAGTCCAATGGGGTGGTACATAAGGTGAGCAACATCATGAATGGAGCTCCAGAAATTTAGGTTTATCTGTTTTTCATTTGGTTTTAACTCTTATGTTGTTCAGAAATGCTCAAACAAGACAACTCTCACATCCTCTGCCTGTATTACGTGCCCGTGAAATTGATGCATGGTCAAGAAGTCAGGATTATAGATCCCTCCTGAATCGTGCAATGCAGATGAATGTTGTGCAAAATGTTTAGCATTACCATGGAGACAGCAAAACAGCTTTAATAGGTTTCAATCACATGGTGAGTTGTCCATCGTTATTTGCCTTAAATTTGTTCTAAAATCATCAGTATTAATGGGGATAGTAAAAATATAAAATGGGGTGAATAGGTATTATGGTTGGTTAACAATCACTATTTTCTTTTTAACTTCCCCAAATCATTTGCATGCTGAAATTTTGTTTTTCTCATTGAAAATGTGGTAGTTATGAAGGCTTTACCTAAAACATTTAAGTTGTTACATGGCAGAACTAGATCGGTCTGACTTGGCTGTTTTTAAAGTGCACCTAGGAGCTGTAATGCTTCAATTTATGGAATCTTATTAATGCTGACATGCATGTTATGTAGGCTCAAATTGATAGGATAGGTTACTCAATACTCATGTCTAAATGCGGGAATTGGAGGTCCTGGGACATACATGACAGATCATGCCTCAATATCCAATGCATGCCCCCTATATACTGCTTTGATTTTTTCTCTCCTTTTTGGATTTACTTGTAGATGCTTATTCAGTTTTCCTCGTTCTCTTGCATGATTAGGTACTTCACCTTTCGAGAGATAATCGGGAAGGAGCAGAGAGCATTGGAGATCAAAGACATATAGGTTGAATTCATATCCATACACAGATACTGTAAATTCACAATTAGGAAATCATATTCTGGCTTGGAAGTATAGCAGATGGGTAGCTATGTAAAGTCATTATCATATAACTGATATTCAATTAGGATCAGACGCTTGGTCAATTTTTATTTACACTATCAAATATACGGGAATTTTGAACACTTATTAAGGTATCTCTTGTTTGTTGTCTACAAAATATTGTAAAATTTGGCTTTCCAACTATACCAATCATTTATATTCATCGATAGAATTCTAAAGGCTAACAAAGCTACGGTAATATGGAAAAATAATTCCTTGCAATCAAGCATTTATATTATTTGTTGCAAAGTTCTACCAATCAATGAGCAATTTCTCTTCTGATTTACGAGGCATATTGTTGCAGTCTCTTTGGATGTCACCTGAACATTTGATTGACCAGTCGTTTAATAAGAAAGAATCATTCAGAACCAGAGATGGATCATAACGGTAAATGGTTTTTCTGTTTCGCATAATTAATCATGATGAAAGCTTGCATATATCTCTACCTAAAGAGACGGTATCAATCTTAACAATAAAAGGATTAAATAAATGATTCCAACAAGAAGCCGCTAAACTTCTGAATTACAAAAACGATTAATATCCATTACTCAGTAATCATAGAAACACTACCAGAACTAAAGCATAAATCAGAAGCTTTAACTTAAATTCTAATTTCAGTCCACGAGAGGCACGCAGAACCACATCATCAATCACGGGACCACAAAATACACCATCTTTGTTTTGGTTTCTGTTGTAGCTGAGAAAACTGACTGCAGTTGGACCTGAACCTGCCTTGAATGTCAAAGAATGTTTAACAGCCGACCCAGTTCCTAAACTTTGCATTGTAAAGTTTTGAACCATTGGTCCTGCTTGAACACTTACTACAAACCTTCCCTCACACGCATCATTAGCATCTCCAAGTGTAAAATCCAAATTGTATGTGGAACCCTCCGAGAGCATAGTAGCTGTCTGTATGCCAGCTGAAAGTGAAACAATCTCAACTGCAGCATTCCCTTTGGGGACAAAGAAGTGCTTTGAGTCAATATATTTTACTGTTCCAATGACCGACCACTGTTGTAATGCAGATTGAACAGGACTTGGTGCCTGCTCAAGTAGAATTCCCTCGGTAGAATTACTCAGGAAATCTGGACCAACTTCCAATCCTCCATTTAGCAATAGATTGTCTATGCCGAACCCAAAAGCGAAAAGAAGACTTCAGTAAGAGAATAATAGAATTTAATTTTGAGATTCTAGAGCTAACTTGGATGATATAAAATTGAATGGCTCAAGGTTGAAGTGTTCAAGAAATTTGTATACTTGTAGCTAAGTCTGGGATCATTTTCAGAAGACTCAATTACAATGAGAGTTAAAATTGTCAACAATATTGATAAAACAGTTGCTATTATCTAAGCTAGAATCTGTGGAAGCATTAAAAGCAAGAATAATCTTCACAAGCATATAGTGATTTCCTTTAAGCTATGTTGTGGAAAAAATATTCACAATCATACCCCATTCCCACTGAAGCCATAATCAAGAATAAAATTTTGACTAACTATAAATAATGAAGTTTAGCCTATACATGCAGATTTAGAAACATACACACCAATACCCTGAACAAGAGTTCTGCTAGTTTTGAGAAGCAGCATATCAATCACTGGCCAACATGTGGAATTTGCATCAGATTCTGTTGTTTGGCTTTCAATCACTAGGTTAATGGGCTCATCCTGATCCCATCTACCCAAGTAATGACCATAGCTCTCCCAAGTCTCCTTTCCATAATGCTGCTTTAATGAGAACACTCCACGGCTGTCTGGTGCGGACACTACAATATCAGCATTAGCTGAACAATTCTCACCACCTGGGGCGAGTGTAAATGTAAGCACATAATTCATGTTTTCGCCACTGGCAGTAAAAGTCTGGTTAATCTTTCCATCTTGACCCAGTTGTATGGCATGTCCATTATTTGGCAGTGTTATGGCTTGACTAGCTGTTACATATTGGACTGTGCCTTCGAAAGTCCATCCTGGAATTGTGTTGTTTCCATTCAACAGCACAAAAGGGGTGGTGTGATTTTCAGCTAACTTTGTTGGTGGGGATTCAAAATCTGGATTCTGCAGAAGAGCTGTAAATGAAAAAAAAAATGTTACAGAAGTAATTAAAGACAACAAACTAAAGGAGGGTTATTGGTGAAAGGTCTATTGAAAAGTTGAAATGTGTGACTGATTTTACCTGCGGATGCCGATCCTACGAAGAGAAGCAGGAGGAAAAGTATTTCAGGCTGCATTTTCTTGCTTACAGAACAGACAATGTATTTGTATATGTTATTTCACTTTCTGGACCACATTATGGAACATGTGTTCAAAACAGAATTCCATTTTAATATAATGCAAGTTGCAGACAAGTCAACCCATTGGAATTTTCCTATGGGTTGCAACGCGGGTTCCGCATTTATTTATCCAGTATTCACAAGAGATACATGTGACTGCTTGTTAGTCAAAGTTCTAAAAGGGATTTTAAAAATATTAGGATTACATTTTTGAAATTTGTGGCTACAAGTTGTTAACCAGATCAGTTTCTGGTCCTCTCCGACTTGCTTAGTTTGGTGCTTGCTTGCTGGGTTGTCTGGCTCTGTGCTCTGTTAAACTGTTCAAACTAGACTTAGGAAATGAAGAAATGTCCACTAATAGCTCTTTTTAAACTGATTTTTTATAACCACAAAGTTAAAATGTAAATTTCGGACTTTTTATTCCTTTTGACTAATTTTGTTCTCTCAACCATTTCCTTCAAACTCACTCAATATTTACATGCAAAACGGTAGGGGTATTTGGATACTAATTTTTGAAAATTTAAAACTAAAAACACAAATTAAAAAGTAAAAATTTAGAGAATGGCAGAAGATAAGTGAGTTTTTTTATTATTATTATTATTGATATTTTTGTTAAAAATAATAAAAAATGAGTAGATTTGAAATCGTATAAATTAAAAATGAGTAGATTTAGTTGAAAACAACTTTTAAAAGTAAACAAAATAGGTAAAATCCGACAAAAATCACTTGAGAAGATGGCAGAGAATGACAAAAACAGTTATGTCTCGCTGCGGATAACACTCGTGCATCATGCGCTGTGCCCTGTGTGTTCAAAACCCGTGCCTTACATCACGTGGTGTGCATGTGAGGCAGCGACGCGCGCCTCACTTCATGTGGCGCGAGGCATGCATCGCTACCTCGCACGCGCACTAAGTGATGCGAGGCACACTCAAACAGCTGCTTCTGCTGCCCAACGAGCACTAGCCACATGGCAAGAAGCAAGGAGCCTTACATGCTTGTTGCGGAAGCGCCCAATGGGAGCATGTCGTGTGGCAGATAAAAAATAAAAAAAGTAAAAAAGTAAATCATTAAATAATATTGTAAATAATAATAATTACTATTTTAAAGTCAAAGAATAATAATAATTACTATAATATTAATAAATAAAAAAATAATAATTATTATTATAATGATATAAATTTAAATTAAATAATGATAGTAATAAAATATTAATTGATATAAAAATTCAATTAATAATAACAAAAGATAAAAATATACAATAGCAATTAAATTTATTCTAATTATTGTGATAAATAATAATAATATAATTAGCATAAAATTGGGAAATAATAACTAAAAATATACCTAGAAAAAAATTAAATTTATATATTACTCTAATAGAAATAATAATTAAAATATTATTAATAATAACTAAATAATTATTATTGTAAATCAAATAATAATTAAAGTTAAATAATAATAATAATAATAATAATAACAACAATTAATATAAAAGAGTAAAAAAATATTACTTATAATGAGAAAAAAAATACTAATAATACATTATTTAATAATTAATAATAAAAAATTAAAAAAGATTATTACATTTCCCTTATATTTTCTTTATTAATATTATAATAATAATAATAATAATAATAATAATAATGATGATGATGATATTAATATTATTTAAAATAATAGTAATAATTAGCAATATAATCAAAGTAATAAAAATATTTAAAATAAAATAGTACTAAAATTAACTTATATATCTTATAATCATGAAATTAAAAATACTATTACTATTGCTACTATTACTAATAATAATAAAATAAAATCAATAATGAAATAAAAAATATAAATTGAAATAAATATTCACTCAATAGTATAATGATTATAATTAAAGTTGTTTTCTTCTTTTTATTCTTTAATGTAATATGTTTATTTACACAAAATTGAATTTTTATTTAATTCGCAAGAAGAAAAATGTCTCTAAACAGTATAAAATTTTGGCAGAAGAGTTCAATCGCACAACTCTTTTAGCACATGGGAGACTGCGGGTGGTTGATCTTATACAATAGAAGTTGACGCTCAACTAATTGGCAATGTTTAAGGAGACAAGCCTGGGTCAGTTCTTGGACATATGATCCTTTATTTTTTCGGAGATGTTGGTGCACAAGTCTTGTTATGGCATATGCTCACTGTTAATTTGCATGAGAAACTATGGTTCCTAAATAGCAATAGACAGATTCGATTCTTATGTAGTGCGTTTACATTGATTACAGGGCTAAAGATATGAGATTACCCACCTGCCTAATATTTTGAGAGAAAATTACAGAGTTAACTATGACATTAGTACTAGTCGAAGGTAAGACATTTGACATACAGGGAGGTCGATAGGTGGTACAATATTATGGACTTTGTGAACATCGACAATGAAGATGTAGTGACGCTTAGATTGCTATATTTGATTCATAAATTAGTGATACTGCGTGACACCCATAGAGAAGTTCAATACTTTGTGCTACATATTTTGAATTATTTATAAGAGTTCAATAATTATTTAAGAAGGAACATAGTGTGGTTCGCTCTCTATAATTCACTTAGCATAGTATGCATTGAGAAGTTGAAAAAAGTCAAAAAAGATTATGCTGACGCTAAAGAGAAATATAATGTATTAGGCTTTTTATTCACTTTCCTGATACGTAATTGTCTTGAAATTGATTGTTGATATAGTTATTTATTTTTTATCAAGTCTCATTTGCTCTTCTGGATTAATTATTAGGTGTAGATATATGAGGCTATACCAATTTGTAAGAAAGCATTTCCACATCTACTCCTACATATGTTAAATTGGGTGAGAATAAAGACTCTGCAATTGAAAGCAATTGATGAAACATTTTTTAAGCATAAGCATATAAGTTGTACTACACTCTATTTCATTGCATTTTTTATAATACGATAATTATTAACTACTTGGTTTTAAATTCTGATACATACTTTTGCGGTTCTACATAATTTTTTTGGTTTCACAAGCTATTGTAGTTCATCGTAAGCTAATACCATAAGAACATGAATTATAGGAGGAGACTGTCTGGATGCTCCAGAAGTTGGGGATCTCGTCGGGACTTATGCCAGAGACGTGCATGTAATGGCTCCTGTATAGGCTCCAATGAGCTCTATTTGATCTACTAACCCCAACGAGGATGGGATGTGGACAAAGGCTTGAACGTCTCAAGAGCAACAATATAAACTCTTAGTTGCTTTACTTATTTTATTTTTTTATGTTTATTTATCTAAGCACTAAACTTATTTTAGTACAAACAATGATTATGTCTGTATAGTTTGAACATACTAGTATAATGCTTTATAACATTGCCCGAAGAATCAATAAGCTGCAGAAGCAATTAAAAGTGGATAAGGTTGAGTTGCTATAATGAATAAACCTAAATCAAGAGTTCATCCTACGAAGGGTGGATGTGGTCTGGGACGATATCACTTAGAAGATTAAAATGATGATGCAGTACTTTTAGTCATGTTCATTCAAGGTAACCTTGAATGAAACTATGGTAAGACATTACATATAAAGACTTGTTTAATAACTTGGTTGACTTCAAGACTTTAGCTGTTATTATTTTATTATTTCAATGTCCATATGACATGACTTAGGATGTGTATACTCCAATCTCGGACTTTAACCAATAGCAATATTACACATTCCAACTTGATATTTTCAATAGTATCCAAATTATACCACTTGATACAACTTGAAGAATAAGTATATTTGGACGGTAGTACAAGCTTGCATGGGTCAAGCATGCGCTATTTACAAATTTCATGCCTAGACAAATCAATAAGAGGAAGCCTGAACTTATGGACTAGCCTGACGTTGATGTGAGGGATGAGAGGATAATTCCAATCATTAAGGTTAATCCGATGCGGGAGATAGACTCGATGGTTTATACACAGTTGAGGCTTAGCTCGAGACTTTTTTATGTTTGTGTCAGTCTAGTTGGGATTGATGTTGACTCAAAAAAATTTTAGGCAGATTTTACGCGACTGGCTTGACAACTTTGTAAGTACATTAGTAATTAAATGGCAATTTGTGTATTTGAACAACATAATAACTATATGTTAACGTGTTTTAGGGTGTATGCATGTGATTGTGTACATATTGAAAAATAAAAACATGTATCATAATACACGAATTTCGCAGCAGAATTTATCATGTAATCAACATATACACATGTACTTAAATTCTTAACAACTTAAGAATACAGAAAACATATCTTTGAAGACCTCTGATGAAGATTTTAAATCTAAATTGCTTAGCTCCAACTTTGAGCTCACCTTGAAGTGCACTTATGTTCAATTCTAGTTTACAATAATCTGGTGAGATTGTGAAGTAAGAATAGCAGCAATATAATCTTCAGCAACAAGGTTTGTTTTAATTGAAAGAAAAATAAGAAGAATTTATTTTTCTTTCTTTTTAGTTTTTCTCACAAGTCTTTGTTCAATGAAAAACTCTCTAAAAAATAACTATTCTTTTTCCTCTCCTCCTCATGCACGAAAAATTGATTCACACACTTGTTAACACAAATGAAATCTAACCATTTTTAGTGCTCTCAACACTTCACAAGTGCTCCATCAAAATTAGATGAAGTGGCCAACTACCAAAATAATTTTTGGTGGCCATTTTAATGGTTTAATAAAATTAATCATTAATCACAAAATGGTGTTTCACTTAATTTAATTTATGTTTTTCAAATTAGGTATGTCTTCCATTTAGGAATAAAATAACAAATAAATAAAATCATATTTTATTTATTTAAATAATATTTATTTAATTATTTAAAAACTATTTGAATAATTAATATTTACCTTATTTGATTTTACTAACATGGGTAATGGGTGAATTCATGATAAAATAATTCATAGAATAAAATTATGCTACTTGCTAACATCTAATTAGTTAATAACTCTTGTCAATTAATTAAATGATATACTTAACATTTAAGTCTAGACAAGTGCACAACTCGAGGAACCTTGAAACATATTTTTGGTTTGTTGGAATTTCTACGATGGAACTGTTCAATCCATTATGTTGCCCCAGTGCACAACGATTATACTTTATATTGTGAGACTCTCTAGATCCACGCCCGAATTGTCATATAGAACTCCTCCATACGTCTGAAATGATGCCCCCCATATACATTACAGATATTAAAAAGCGACGCGTTAGACCATACAAGATAAGGTTATAACATATTCATATAATCCCTCCATCATTTATATTCGGGTAGAGCGGAGATATAGATCAACACCGTCAAATCTCCATATGCCCGACCGAAAGCTTATCTTAGAATTGTATTTCAATAAATAATATTTTCAAATATTTTTGTAATATTATTTATCCCGAGGGTTAAACTCTTTTACCGGGAATTACTGCTTATGGCCATAAGACTTTCTGAAATATAATCTTAGAGTATTAGGATATAATACTCACCTAAATGAGCTGATGGATCCTATATCTATGCACATCGGACTCCGTAAGCATCGGACCATACCCAGCGACATTGAGCGGTCAGACCATGAAAGGTTTCTGACATGTGTGAAACCAAAGTATGGTGGATCACTCACAAGCCCACTGTGGCACTCAGGTCAAAGGACCACGAATACTACTCAACTCGAAAGACCCTTCATTTACGGCTTTATGAGATGTCTATTAGAGATCTTTGTGAGTCTGTTCAGTATTCAGTCCTTACTGAATACCTGTATCTCTATACGAGCTTCCACTAAACTCATAGTTTGCTAGGACTAACCATTTGACCCATCTAGATATAGACATACACCGATCTATATATTTATTAAGGTATTCACTTACAGACCAGTATCAGTAAAGATAGATTAGGAACATAATATTTGAGAACATATTTGCATAATGATATTTTCTAACACTATTTGCAACTCTTTGCAATTACATCATTACTAATATATTCTCAGTTTTTTGTCCCATTTCAGATAAGACTCTAACTCTTTAGATATCGTTGACTCTTATAACTTGATAACTCTTATTAGTGCCAACTCTTAGCATTTATAACTTTCAGCGTTGCTAATTCTTATCACTGATCTAAACTCAATTAGACCAGATCTGAACTCTTTCAGATCGTACAATATCTAAAATGTTACAAGCATCTTACCATGTATAAAATATAATTAGTGATTTAGTGAAATGATAATACTAGTATAAATATTAAATAAATATTCATACATAAAAGAATAACACGTAAGCACAAATTCTAATACTATATTCATTACCTAATACATATCCATTTGGGTTTTTCATCATTTCAACAAATATTTAAAGTTAATTTATCAAAGTTAGTGCAAGTATACGAAGGCGTTGCCTCAACATTGCACCGCTATGGATACTTACTTCTTTGTAAGTTTGTTCATTCGCTTTTCGTTTCTTTTTTGGTTTTGACATGTACTCATATCTTTGTGTTCCTGTAAATGTAGGAGTTCTGTGTATACATGAAAGATTTTCAAATTTGATTTTGCCAATGCTACATAGGACTCGACATTTCTCACATATAGATGAGGATAAAAAGAAGGCGTACAAGGCAGGAAACCATAGACGATTGTTGACAAAGTAATATTTACAAAATATTAATTACAAATTAAATTTTTCTAAACGTTATTTAGAGATAATATAACAATGTTCTTTCATATGTAGATCTACTTCTCGGTTAATTACAAATAGCAATATTGGGTTACCATAGAAATGGACTTAGTACAGAGAAAGATGACAATATATGATTTTGATGATCATGATTTAGTCATATATTTCGATCCTATTCTAACTTAAAATTTTTCTATTTTCATGTAATTTCATGCCATTTATACATTCCAATATTTATTTTATAGGATAAATCATGAAAAGGATGCATGCTAAAGAAATTAGAGTGGAAACATAAAAAGTTAGAGCCAGAGAGTAAAGATTTAGAAGCTAAGTGCAGAAAAGTGACGAACGACCTAGTGTTTCCCTCTTTAACATTCCAACGTTCATGACAAAGGATGAATGCCCCAACGTTCTAAATCACAACACCCCAACATTCATGCGAAAAGCCAAAGTCGAGGTGAGAATATTGTGAACTACAGTGTAAAATCTAGGATAGGCAATGCTCCCACGTTCTAACTGATTTTCTATTAAAGTTAACAGTTTTCGTCACCTAACAGGGGTGTAAATAGAATTTTTAAAATTATAAGGGTCTAAAAGTTTATTTTCTCAAATTACGGGGGTCCAGATGTCTTTTTTTTCCTTTTCAGCATTTGGGGGGATTTTTTTAAAATGATAAATTCTTTTAATTTTTACCTTAAATTCTTTTTAAAATATTTTCACTAATTTATTTATATTTTGGGCCTTCTTTATTTTCTTAATTAGGTTTTTTTTCAAAATATTGATTTTCATAAAATTTTAATTATTTTTAATTACCAATTTGTTAAAAAAATTATTCATTTTATCAAAACTATGTTGCTTTAAATTTCTGTGTGAAATTATAATTTAAAATTTAAGTGTTGTTTTAAATAAATTAAAATTAGTATTGAAATTGTTAGCTTTTATAATTTTAACTATTAAATGTAGTTACATATAATTGCTATTCTAATTATATTTTCAATTCATATTTTAATTTTAATTATTATATTTAACGTAATTGAAAATGAAATAAAATTTGAAATTATAAAATTTAATTTAACTGAAATTAAAATTATATTTGAATTTATAACTTTAAGGTAACTAAAATTAAATTGGAATCAAAATTATAATATTTAATATAATTAAAATTAAAATTATAGCATTTAATGTAATTGAAATTGAAATCGAAATTAGAATTATAATATTTAATGTAATTAAAATTATAATATTTTATGTAATTGAAATTGAAATTGGATTTAGATTTATAACTTTTAATGTAATTAAAATTCAAAGTGAATCAGAATTAGAACATTTAATGTAACTGAAATTAAATTGAAATCGGAATTATAACATTTAAGTAATTGAATTTGAATTTGAATTTAGAATTATAATATTTAAACTAATTGAAATTAGAATTATAACTCTTAACGTAATTAAAATTAATTAGAGTCAAAATTATAATATTTAACATAATTGAAATTGAAACTGGATTTGAAATTATCACATTTAACACAAGTGAAATTAAAATTATAATATTTAATATAATTGAAATTGAAATTATAACATTTAACATAATTAAAATTGAAATTGAATTTGGATTTATAACTTTTAATGTAATTAAAATTCAAATTGAAATCAGAATGATATTAACGTAATTAAAATTAAATTGAAATCAGAATTATAACATTTAACATAATTAAAATTGAAATTAGATTTAGAATTATAACATTTAACTTAATTAAAATTGGATTTGTAATTATAATGTTTGACGTTATTGAAATTAAATTTAAATTTGGAATTATAACATTTAACGTAACTGAAATTTGAATTGAAATCAAAATCGAAATTATAACATTCCACGTAATTGAAATTAAAATTGAATTTGAGCTATTTATTAAAATAAAAATATTTAAATTTGTTATTCTTTTACGAATTTGTGATAGAAAATTTATTTTAAATTAAACGATATCATTTTGAATTTTCAAGATTTAATAAATTTGTTATTAAATAATTTAAATATATATATATCACTAAATATACAAATTTGTAATAGAATGTATCACAAATTTGTGATAGAAAATTTATTTTAAATTGAACGACGTTGTTTTGAATTTTCATGTTAGATTTAATACATTTTTATTAAATAATTTGAAAATAAATCTATCACTAATATATACTATTTATTTCTTGATACATTCTATCACCGTTTGTGATAGGATGTATCACAAATTTATAATAACAAATATAATTTGTTATTTGTGATAGAATCTATAATGAATTTCTGATAGTATAAAATTTGTGATAGAGTATATTACAAATTTCTAATAGCGATATATTTTTTTTATAACATTTTTATTACTAAAACCCTTTTTTAGTAATGGGATGAAGACAAAGAGATCCCAATCATTATAGGGAAGCCATTTCTTACCACTAGTCGTACATTGATAGATGTTCAAAATGAGGAATTGACGACGAGGGTGCCAGAGGAAACAATAACCTTCAAGGTTTTCAAAAAAATCAAAATACTAATGGAAAGTGAAGACTGTTTTATAGTGGATACAGTACAGCCAAATAAAGAACAATGATTCCTACAATTGAAGAAAATCGAGGAAATATAATATTAGATGAGAAATAAAGTGTTGGTGCACATAATGAAAAGAAAGAAGATGCGTGACTCGCACCTCAAGGAAACGTTAGAAGACACTGGCAAAGAAAAGCTCTTTATCCCAACCTCAATCAAAAAAATTTCTAGAAGAGCACAAGATAAGATGGTTGGAGTCAACAATCATAGGCTTGATCATTGAGCTAAAGAAGGCCAAGTAGAAGTTCTATAAACAACATGCATCCAACATCAACTTTGATCCACCATAAGTCTCAAGAAGCAAGATTTTAAGCCAACAACGTTAAATCAAGCGCTACTTAGGAGACAACTCAAGATATATTTTATTTTAGTTTTGTCCATGTTTTAATTAACATTCTTTTTTTTTTGTATGTAAAAGCATGAACAAGGGAAAAATCGAGCCAACGCCCTAGCATATAACTTTACAATGCTCTAGTGTCAAAACCAGAGATCCTATCATTGGGATATCATAATCTCAGAGCCTCTGTGTCAAATTTCACGAGCTATCAACATTGAAGCATTCAACTTTACAACGCCTTAACGTCAAAACTAGAGATCCCAACACTGGGGCATCACCATCCAATGTTCTCACGTCAAGTTCAAAGGCATCAACATTAGGGCGTCCTAACTCAGATGCTCATGCATCTATACAGTCAATATAGGGGTGTCAAAAATGCAATGCTCCCGCGTGAATTCTGATAGAATCAACGCCCCAACATTAACACCCAACGCTGCATCGTTCCCAGTCACACTTAGGAAAAACTTGGCTTAGCTGAGAAGGACTTGGAGGATTGAGCCAGCACTCTATCTATAAATGAAGTGTTTCAGTTTTATTTATATTTCCACTGTCATGGGAGCCATGTCATATTTTTAGTTGGGTGTGGGGAAACACTTATATATTTTGCCCCACTTGCATTTTTTCTTTGTTTATGTTGCTTTATGTTTATTTCAATGTTTATGTTTTTTATGTTTGTTATTTTTATGTCTTAGTTTTTTTTAGTTGAAGAAGAAAAGCATTAGTAATATGACTTGAATTTCACGTAAAATTTTTGCGTTGTTTATTGCTATATTTTTCTTACGTTGGGTTGTGATGATGATTGCTAGTTTAATATGAGAAATTGGATTGAATAACTTAAATTTTCAACTCCTTAGGAAGAGATATATGTTAGGGTCGGTGCTTACGTGCCATTCTTGAATGTACATATATTTGTGTATTTATACAAATGTACATTCTCATTAAATTGCTAATACCAATTTATATGGTATTATGCATGTAACGTTACAGACATTGTACGATCTGAGGGAGTTCAGATCAAATATAAAGGAGTTTAGATAAAGGCTTATAGTTAGTCATGCTGAGACATATAATTGCTAAATGTTAGCACAACTAAGTGTTAGCTGGTTATAATACTCAGTATATCCAAGAGTTGGAGCCTTGTCTGTAATGAGACATAAACCTGGGAATATACTAGTAACTGCATAGTTGCAAGAGTTGCAATTGGGTGCCAGAAAATGCTAGTTGCGCAAGTATGTTCTCGAATAATTATCCCTGATCTATTTCTGCCGATACAGGTTTGTCGGTGGATACCTTTATATATAGATCAGCATATATCGTACCTATAGGATATAGATGGTTGTTCCTAGCCGATCGTGTGCTTGGAGCTCGTATTGACATATGGATATCCATTTAAGACTGGATATGGGACAAACTCACGAGAGCCTCCGATAGACACCCAATGTAAGCCGTTAACGGAGGGTGATAATCTGGATATAAGACATGGATGAGCAATAGGGGATTTGACGATGATAATCTATATCCCCGCACATCCTGGGTATCATAACAGAAGAACTATACTTATACGTTGTAACCTCAGCTTGTATGGTTCAACGCGCTGATTTGTATATCTATGACGTGTGCGTAGGGCATTGCTCACGGACTCATAGAATAGTTTCATTTGACGAATCGGGCGTAGGACCTAAGGAGTCCCGCGATATGAAGTGTACTCGTTGTGTACTGGGGTAGCGTGCCAGATTAAATTATTTAATCTAGTAATATTTAGTAATACCACGGGAATACGTGCATGTCTGTATTTAAGTATTAAATACAATAATTAATTAATAATTATTATTTATTAATTGTATTATGACACATGGCATATTGTGGACCCTTGGTTAAGTTTATCAAAGTGTTAGATTTGGTGGGACCCACTAAGGGGTAAACTTGGTAACTATTCATGAGGAGCAAAATGATCATTTCTCACTTTGATTATTTAATGGTTAAATAATCAAAATATCTCTCTTATTATATAATATAATATATTATTATTATATTATGTAATATATTATATTATATATTATTATTATATATATAAAGAGAAAGAGAGAGAGAAGAGAGTGTGTGTGCAAGTGTGGCCATTTGGCCGAGAAATAGAAAGAAAGAAATGGAGAGGAGGAGAAGAAGAGAATAAGAAGAAGAAGAAAAACAAAAACAAAAACAAAAAAGCAAAAATGAAATTGTTTCATTTTTCTCTATGCTTACAGTTGAAGTAATGGTAGATTGCTTCAAACTCTCCATTTCTTATCCTTTTGGAGAAAATGATATAAACATACACTCAGTCATTTTAAGAATTAAGAGTTAATCCCATGCTGAATATCTGGCTGCTGTTCTAACTCACCAAGCCCACCGAGTTGGTTTCTAGAGCTGTACACGAGTTGGTCTCCACGTGGACTCCAAGAATATACGTGTATAATGTTACACGTTGAGGCGAGTTCTTAACCTTACTTATATATTAATATGATTAATATATTTTATTTATTGTGTTTATTTCAAGTTTCACGCTTCCGCCAAACTTAAAAATGTATTTGATATGTATTTAGGCAATAGACATAATTGCACATGCATACACCCACATGTCCTAAATCCCCGCCAACAATATATACTCGAAATAATTCATGCACCAATATCTAGATAGAATTTGACTTGTTTGTGATCCCTAATTTTTGAACACTTATATAAAACTTATGTTAGTTGAATTTTTGCTCAGAAAAGTTCATGTTCAAAGTAGTACACTACAGTCTTAATGTCCAGGCACTCTAGAACTAGTTTTATTACAGTTTGATGTGAAATCCTAGGAAACACGTGAATTGGAAAAGGAAATTAGGCCATCTTTAGATCGTTTAAACTTTTCTAGCCTACCCTGAGTTTAGATTGATTCATAGACACCTCAATTAATCATGAACTACCCTTTTTCTTGAATAATAACATTACAAGCCAAAATCTTGAGTTTAAGTACCCTAAATACCCTTAACGCCATGAACATTAAGTATATTTAGAATATGTTGAGTTAGGTGGTGTAAAAGTAAAAAATAACAAAATTGTGGCGAGAAAGTGCCACATTAACTTGAGGGGAATGACTCTAAGTTTGAGGAGTAGCGAAAGTGTGATAATTTTCTATGGTGCATGCATGTGCACGTATTTATCACAATTCGATCTATATATCATATACATAAATTAACGCAGCAAACGTGAAAATCTCTATTTCTTAGCGTGACAAACACATTAAAATTTAAGTTTCATTACTAATGAAATTAAGGATTGAGAATCACTTGTCAAGCCTTTGAAAATTACTAAACCGGAGTCAACTATAAAGTGCACTCATTGGCAATTCTAAAATCCAAATAGGGTGGGCTTAGATCGCTAGAATAACAACTCCAATTTCTAGTAATGATATTTAACTCTTAAACACAAAAAGTGATTAACTCTTAATCACCTTGGTTAACTCTTAACAATTGCTAAAACTCTTTAAGCTCTGGATAATGGTTGAACACTTTAACCATTTTTTATATGTTTCAAAGCAATTAAATTGTTTTGGTTTATTCAACATTTAAAATAAACAAAATAATTTTTCCATTGCTTTATTGAATGGCCGGCCAATTTGATGATGAGAATAAGATAAATAGTTTTATTTCAACTATTAAAACAAAACAAAAAGAATTAGCTTTCACTTCTCTCCCCTTTTCTTTTTGGCCAAATCAACATAATTCATGTACAAAATGAAATATTTTCATTTACATAATAAAGATATGGCCTACAAAGAATGGCCTACCAAGTCTCCACCATTTGCTCATGTTTAGCTTTTCTTTAATCAAATTAAATATAATAAAAAAATATGTGCTCTTATTTGTGTGTGAGGTGGCCCAATAGAAGATTAGAAAAAGAATGAAACATTTTCATTCTTTATTCATTCCATTTTTTGTTTGTTTGTTGACTTTTAAAATAAACAAAAATACCTTTTTGCTATATCAAAAAATTTGGCTGGCCAATTTTTCATCAAATAGAAGAATTGCATTACATTTGTTAATACTTCAATTTTCTTTTTTTATAAGTCAAAGATATCATGCCCCACCATGCATGCAGTTTTGTCTTTTTTTATATATGTCAAATAATAAATAAACATGTGCCATTCATTAATAAAATATTTGATTGACTAAATTAAAATAATATTAATAATAATTATTAATATATTTATTTATTCAAAATATTTTTAAATAAATAAATGACTTTACTTGTCTCACAAGTAAGGTCATTTTAGTAATTATAAAGTCAAATAATAAATAGCTTATAATATGCCACTTGTCATCATCCCATTAGTCAACAACTATTGTTAACTAATTAATGTACTTAACTCTTAAGTCTTGACATGTCCACATCCTAAGGGAAGCTGAAACAAATATCCCGGTTTACTAAAATTTATTGGATTGAACGATTCAATCTGGTATGCTGCCTCAGTGCACAACGAGTACACTTTATATTGTGAGACTCCCTAGGTCACACCTAATTTGTCAAATAAAACTGTTTCATGAGTTCGTGATCGATGCCCTACGCACACGTCACAGATATTATAAATCAACGTGTTAGACCATACAAGCTGAGGTTATAGCATATTCGTATAATCCTTCCGTCACCTATATCTTAATGAATGGAGATATAGATTACCACTGTCAAATCTCCACATGCTCATCCGAGAACTTATCTCCAGATTCATATTTCAATAAATAATATACGCAAATGCTTTTACGACATTGTTTAACTCTACAGGAAACTCTTCTCCAAGGTTTATGCTTGTGGCTACAAGACTTCTTGATATACAATCTTGGAGCATCATGATATACAACTCACCCCATATGGATGACGGATCTCATATCTATGCACACCGGACTCTATAAGCATCAGACTATACCCAACGACACATAGCAATTCGACCATGAAAGGTCTCTGACATACGTAGAACTAAAGTATGGTGGATCACTCACAAGCCCACCGTGGTGCTCAGGTCAAAGGACTACGAATACTACTAAACTCAAGAAGATCCTTAATTGATGGCTTCATAGGATGTTTATTGGAGGTCCTCATCAGTCTGTTAAATATCTAGTCCTAACTAAATACCCATATGCCTATACGAGCTTTTGGTAAGCTCATGGTCAGCTAAGAATAACCATCTGTACCATATAAATATAACATACACTAGTCTATATATAAAAGGGAATCACTGATAGACTCATGTTGGTAAAAATAGATCAGGGATATAGTATTTGAGAACATACTTGTATAATGACATTTTCTAACACATATTGCAACTCTTTACAACTATGTCATTACTGGTATATTCTCAGGTATTTGTCTAGATACAAATAAGGTTCTAATTTTTTAGATTTCGCTGATTATTATAACTTGCTAACCCTTTAGCATTTATAATTCTCAGCGATGCTAACTCTTAAACCCACATTGGTAAAAATAGATAAGGGAATCACCGATACAGATATAACATACACTAATCTATATATAAAAAGGAATCACCGATAGACCCACATTGGTAAAAATAGATCAGGGATATAGTATTTGAGAACATACTTGTATAATGACATTTCCTAACACATATTGCAACTTTTTGCAACTATGTCATTACTGGTATATTCTCAGGTATTTGTCCAGATACAAATAAGGTTCTAATTTTTTAGATTTCGCTGATTATTATAACTTGCTAACCCTTTAGCATTTATAATTCTCAGTGATGCTAACTCTTAGTACTGATCTAAACTCTTTTAAGCTAGATCTAAACTCCTTCAGATCATACAATGTCTGTAGCATTACAAACATGGTACCATATGTTATAGAATTAACGATTTAATATGAAATATTTATTGTATAAATATTAACAATTAATATTCATACAAAATTAGAATGGCACGTAAGCAGTAGTTCTAACAAATTCTTACTTGCTCTAGTGCCATTCGTACTGATATCTCATACCAATGCACTTTACGTGTTTCTTAAACATCTTAAGAGTTTAAGCTTGAGTGGCTCTGCAACATTATCTAAGGAATGTATCTGATGTGATATTTCTATATCTTAAAATTGAGTGCAAGTATACATTATCGTATACAAGTAATAAAAGGACAAAAGAGTCGGATGTCGAACCCACAAGGATAATTTCTTCTTTTTAACCAAGTACTAAAATTATGTTTTTCTAGTAATTATTCAGAAAAATAAAAGTTTAAGAATGAATTGTAAAACTTTGTTTAGTCAAAAAAAATAATAATAAAGAAAGAAAGAAAGTTATACTTTAAGCTTAAAAGAAAATTAGAAAAATTGATCAATAAAGAAGAAAATAAAGTTACAAAATAAGTTTAGGAGATTTTTTTATGGGAAATTTAAGAAAAGGTTTGATGATTTGAGAACAAGAGAGTATGTCTATGGTGTGAAATAAACTAAAAATTATCCATTTTATCTTACCCTCACCCTAATCATATATTACAAGCTTAGTAAAGTACTATTTGCTCTTTAGTCCTATTTTGTTCCTACATTAGTAGAGTCATATGAAAAATAAGCCTATAAAATGTTATAGACATCATGCTTCCTCTTGTATGTATAAACTATTCTGGGTGCGATTGAACTGATCAAAAAAAAAAAACTATGCATACACACACAACACACCTAGTGATCACTTATAGGGTAAAATAAGCATGATGATAAGGTATATAAGATGCTCATGATATTTAAATATTCTTATGGATTCTAGACGTGATATTTGAGACCAATTAGAGATTGTCTATTAATCTAGTACTTTGTTTTTAAAGTTTCAGTTTCTTTATTTTTATTTTTGTATTTTTTTTATTATTTTTGCTCGATGATGAGCAAACTTTTGAGTTTAAGGATATTTGATAGGACTTAATTAGATTTAATATTGTCACATTATGAACTTAAGTTTTACTCATTTAATTGAAATAAGTTGGCTATTTATGCAATTTATTACTTGATTTGTAGGTGTTTAAACTTTCGGTGCAAAGATACTAAAAATTGGACGAAAACGAAGAAGGAAACAAGAAAGGGAGCTAGCGCCTCAACCCTTAAAACTCAATGCCATGACACTCAAGTTAGAGACCCCCAACATCTTAGCGCTTAGAAATTCAATGTCGCGAGTTAAAGTCTGAAGGTCTAGCGTTGCAGCACTCAGAAATATAATGTCGTGGCCCTCAATTAGAACCTAAAAGAATAGATTTCCAAGTCTTAGCACTGCGATGCCCAAAACCTAGCACCGTGGCACTCATGATGCTTAAAATTCAATGCCTCTAGACTAGTGCAATAAAATGGAAAATCAAATTAGACTTAGATTTGAAGTAACCCTAATTAAAGGCCACAAGACCTATAAATAAGAGCCTTTTGAAGCCTTAAAAATATTCATAAGCTAGAGTAAAAAGAAAAACAAGTTTCAAGAGAGATTAAGGCAAAGTTTGAAGATTGAAAAAAGGATTGTGCTGCAAATTAGAGAGAGAAAGTGAAGATCGAGGGCTCCACAACCTTATTTATTATCTTTTCTTTCTTAAATTTATTTTCTTTCTCCATGATGTCTTTCAATTTATGCTCTAGTACTTTTTATATTATCATGAACTAATATTTTGTATCTTGGGTTGCAACTTTTGAATATAATATATAATTTAATTTAATTTTCTCTCTTATTTTATGAACTTAATAAATTGAATCATTTAATCTATATATGCTTAATGCTTTCTATATATCTGGCTAATATTTAGATTTTCTTATAAATCATAATGAACTTGACAAATGGATTTATCTATTTAGCCTAGCGTAGATTGATATATGATCATAACGTAACATTTATAAGTTTCATATGAGATAAAAATATACCCATATAGATATATGGTATTAATAAATTAGTACTTAATGAGTTTTATTCTCATCTTATTACCATAGACATATAGTTAATTGTTAAGATAAGGTATTATCACTTGACTATCAACAGAGGCTTGTGTGAAATTAGGGATTAAACCAACAATTTATAATTGATAAGTTATAATAATAGAGTAATTAGTTTAACTAAAATATTGAGGAATAAATTAGAACTCTAGTTTCTTTCTTTATTGGTGATCAACCCTTGTTGTACTTTAGTTTGTCTTAATTAATATTTAGTTTAGAATAGATAAGTTTGGATTCAATTTCATTTTGTTTGGATAAAAGTAAAATGACCTAATTTTAGTATTTAGTAAAGAATAGGTTAGAAAGTCCTTTAGGGGAATGATACTTGACTCATTCCATATTATTTATTGCGATGACATGTACTTGCATTTTAAGTTAGTAAGCCTCTAAGATATTATAAATAAAAAAACCCCACAATCAACACTTTGTTGAAAATCATTATCTATTTTGAAGTCATACTCTATATGGCTCTTAGAAGTAGTAGCATCATTGGACAAGTCTAGACATGTTTAGGGAAATTTAAAAAAAAAGTATTAGCATCATTGGATAAGTCTACATATGATAATATTTAGAAACATAAGTTTACAAAAGAATTTCAATTATTAACATATTAAATTAAAATTTTCCATTTTACCTTATTTTCTTAACCTATGCAGAATGTGGAGGATTATAACAACTGTTTAATCATTTTAATCTCCTACATGCATTCTTCTTTATCCTTTTTATGCTTCTGTTGCACTCTTTTTTCATGTCTCGCATCTATTTTCTCATTGACTTAATCTTGTAATGTACATCATCAAACTATTGAAGATAGCAATCATTTTGATATGTGGATGACGAGTATTATTCATGTGAGAATATTGATTAAAAATCATCGAGATATGATTTGGAGAGCAAGCCAAATGTGTAGGGTGCACAAGGATTGAAGACGGACGCGAAAGACGAAGGGGACTGTGCTCAGGCGTGGGTACCATAGAACATAAGTTGTGGGATGATGTATTTGTTTCTATACGTCGATGATATGTTGATCGCATGTAAGAATATGGAAGAAATACAGAAGCTCAAGAAGCAGTTGAGTGGCAAGTTTGAAATGAATGATTTGGGAGCAGCGAAGAGAATTTTGGGTATGGATATTGTAAGGGAAAGAAGAAATGTTATCTTTTTATCCCAACAACGATATATACTCAAAATTCTAGAAATGTTTGGTATGTCCAACGCAAAGGCTGTCTCTACTCCTTTGGCCATGCATTTCAGACTTTTAGCAGTACAGTCGCCGACATCCGAAGAAGAGAAATTGTAGATGAGTAAAGTACTATATGCAAGCGCTGTGGGGAGCATCATGTATGCAATGGTTTGCACAAGACCAAATATAATACAGACTGTGAGTGTGGTGAGTAGATTCATGGCAAATTCGGGTAAAGATCACTAGTTTGCAATGAAGTGGATTATGAGATATCTCAAGGGAACGTCAAATTATGGGTTGATGTATAAAAGGGATGAGGACAACAGTGAAATGGTAAGAGGGTACGTAGACTCAGATTATGTAGGTGATCTAGACTAGAGAAGATCATTGACGGACTATGTATTCATAGCTTTTGGGTGTAGTGTATGTTGGACATCAGTTCTACAACATGTGGTTGCATTATCTACCATAGAGGCGGAGTACATAGCTGTTGGTGAAGCTATCAAGGAGGCCGTGTAGTTAAAAGGCATTTGCGCAGAGGTATTGGCTAGTGAAGATGTGAACACTGGTGTATATTGTGATAGCCAGAGTGCCATACACCTAAGCAAGTATCAAGTGTTCCACGAGAGGTCGAAACACATTGATGTGAGGCTCCATTACATTCCAGAGATTGTCCAAAGTGGTGAAGTTAGTCAAACGAAGATAGCATCGTCTAAAAACCCTTCTGATATGTTGACTAAGTAACTGCTCTCGGTTAAGTTCATCCTATGCAAGGACTTAACCGGAGTCACTGCTTTGTGAGGGTGACCGAAGATGCAGAAATGAGAGATCGAGTTACTTTGTGGATGATTTTTAATCAAAGAGGGGATTTGTGAGAATATTGATTGAAAATCATTGGGATATGATATGGAGAGCAAGCCAAGTGCGTAGGGTGTGCAAGGATTGAAGACGAACACGAAAAAAGGTGAAAGACGAAGGGGGTAGTGCCCAGGCTGGGCACCGCAACGCCTAGAACAGCACCGCGACGCCCAGGCGAGCACACGAGCACTGCGGTGGTGAGTGCTGAACCCCGCAGCACTAAGCGCGGGAAGTGTTTCCTGAATTGAGGACTTCCTTATTTGTCTTTCACTTGCTTCAGGACTCCCTAATACGACTCTCACATGTTTAAGGTAAACCTAGGACATTTTAAAGCCTATATAAAGACTGTCAATTGGATTTTAAATATATCTAAGTGAAATGAAGATATATTTGTGATAACCCAAGAGATCTTAGTGATCATAGAAGAAATCTTTATGGTTCTTAGTGAGAAAAAATCCCTAGAGTGGAAGAGAGAGTTTTCTTTGTGATCTTTCTTGTAAAAGGCGTGCTATGTGAGTGCCTTGTGATTTAATAAGAAAAGAGTGTGATCTTGATCCACCATGGACGTAGGTAAGTTGCTGAACGACGTAAATTTTATGTGTTTTCCTTCTACCCTTTCTCTATTTATTTTCTTAATAACTTGTTCTGCATATATTGCTTGGGTGATTTTACTTGTTTGTGTGCTTCTGCTTCAACAGTTCAAACTAGGCCTAATTAAATATATAGATAGACATAAAGTAAGCGTTTTACTAACAATACCATGAATAAACAAATTGTGGCAAATAATGTACTTGGTCTCTATCCGAGTTAGGTGCATCTTAATTATAGACTTCATTGTAAGGTCATTTTAAGGCTAAACATTATCACCATGGGCAACATTATCATCCATATTAAGGCATCCATTGTACCTTTTGATCAATTGTTAAACTAGTTCAATGCTTGTACAAACTCTTTTCCCTTTTCATTATCTTTTAAAGACAACTTACGGTTAAGATCCAACTCTTGTATAACAAATAATAAATAACAAACTGAATGAGCTTTTGCTACAACTATTATTAGTTTTTGATTAATTATTATTGAAATAACTTATAATCTCTTTATTCAAGACAAATTATCTTGTGTTACATTTTTTTAAACCTTCATTTTAGCAAACGAGGGACTATTAATAGAGTTTGTTGAGCATACGTATTCCCACACAACAATATTGCTTCATAGATATATACCTGTAATAAAAACATTTATAACATAAATAAAATTATGATATTAAACACTCTACATTAATATAATTCATATTAAAAATTAATCAGGAAGGCATAGGTAAATCCATATAAATTGTATTTCTCTCTCTTGTGTGTCAGATCGTTTGCTAAAGCTTCTTTTTATTTTTATTTTTTGCTCTTATCATTCAATGAGTTTCTCAATGAATTGTGAGTGGAAATCCCTATGAAATATTTGCCAAAGGATATTTATTGATTTCTTACAAATTATTCACTATTTGAAGTTTAAATTCATCTATACGATTATATTCTTTGTGACCCAACAACTCACGATAAATAAAATAAAATAATGATAGTTACACTGCATCTTCATTATTCATTTGCTCAAATTCATACTCTGCAAACAAACTATCTTATTCCTTCAATAATATATCCCTTAATTGTAAATATTATCTAAAAATGATCACCATCTTCTTTGGACAACTGTTTTATTAGTGGATATTCTCTCATCTTCAAACATGTACAAGTGCAAATCTAATCGATCAAAATAAATACGCTTATTGTTTATAAGGTACCACAATTCATCAATAAAACCACTAGTTTGTACTTTCGTAAATAAATATTGAAACAAAATTTTAGAAAAATTAATTTTCTACAAGTCTAGGAATTTACCCATACATGTTGCCCTAAAAATTTTTGTTTGACGTTGCATAAACTTGGTTTTTATAATATCTAATACCCATAACTCTGAATAACATGATATACTTGTCGGAAGATAGTTTGCAACTAAAATTTTCAATCTCTTAAAATTTACGTTCTTCGTGTACATAAAACATTAATAACAAATACAAGAAAATGAGTAAATTACAATATGAAAACACCATAAAAAATCCGTAGATAATAATATGTATAAAAATAATTTTAATTAAAAATTAAAAATTATTTTATATAAAAATAACAATTATATATTAAACAATTCACTATTATATAAAAAATAAAAATTGTATAAAAATTCCTAACAAAATTAAAAGTAAACTATTAACAATTATATAAAAAAAGATAATAAATTTAAAAAATCAAACAATTAAAATTTTGTATTAAGAATTTAAAAAAACAATTATTAGCGAGTGGGCAGCTCTCGCACCACGCAATGTGACAAAACAATTGCTTTGTGAAAATGCAACGTGACACTGCTGTAATTAGGGGTGGGCAATTTCAGGTTCGGGTCGGATTCGGAAATTTCCAACCCCTACCTGAACTCAATCGGGACGCCGAAATGTGTCCCGATCAGGACACATTTCGGGTTGGGAAATCCTGCTTTTTTTTTTGGAAAAAAATTATTTTGAAAAGACATAGTTTTGATTCGAGTTTGGGCTTATTTGGGATGGTTCGGGTCGGGATGGTTTGGGTTCGGGATAATTCGGGACGGTTCGGGTTGGGTCAAGAATTCCCGTTCAGGTTTGAGAAATTCCCAAACCCGACCCATCCCGTTCAGGATAGAATTTCCTATCCCGAACGAGTCCCGAACCCATTTCCGTTCCCATCCTGACCCAAAATTTTAGGACAGATAGAGTTCGGACGGGTTGAGTTCGAGAATAATGCTCACCCTTAGTTGTAACATCCCACGGCGTTTTACCCGTGCAAATCTTTGTGCAATGTCCAATTTTTCGGCTATTTGGATACTAAGTAGGCTCTAAAATCACTACCACCAATCTACCATCTCCCATTTCACAAACAAATTTCAAAATTTTCACAAATAAGTTTCTAACATTGGATAAAAATTCTAATTTCAACTCTTTATTTTTAAGATTTAGAACAAATAAATACAAACTCACCACATAATTTTTCTTCAAATTGCAAACTTCAAGAAATGTAGCTGCCCTCCATGCAAAATCCAGTTGTAATTTTGGATGCAAAATTGATGAATTTTGTGCTAAGAGTGTTTGGGAATATTTTCATAGTGTGAGTTGAGTTTGGTGGGAAATTATAAGATTAAATTCATTAAGAGCATTTTTGTCCGTTTACTCTTTATATGGTTAAAAAAAAATTAATAATTTTTTTCTAAAATTAAATTAGAATATCTAAAATTTTGAACTATTTATGAAATTTTCTCAATTAAAAGTATCATATGTTTTTTTTAAAGCTAAGTTAAGAAATGGCCTAAATTTGAAAAATTCTCCGAGTTGACCATTAATTTAATATCAATTTTTATTTTAATCGAAGTTAAATATTTTAAATTATACTAACCAAATATACGTTATGTTTACTATTTTACCCTTATTACAATTTTAATAATTTTTATTGTTATTTAATTTTTTATTTTATTTTATATAAATTACTTAAGAATTTACATTTTTAAATAATTAAATTTTAAATTAATTATAAAAAAGATATTATTTATAATAATAATAATTAAAAATAATAATAATAAAAACAAAAGAAATGGTCACTGGGCTCGCGCCCAGGCCTAGGCGCGCACCCAGCGACCATTTTTTTTCTTTTGTTTTTTAATAAATAAATTTAAAAATAAAATAAATAATTATATATTAAATATTACTTATATATAAATATATATAAACCATCCTAATTTTATATATTTTTTCTTTTATTATCCCTCACAATATCATCTCTCATTTTATTCTCAAATCTTAGATCTGTTGCATTTTATTCTCAAAACTCGTAGATCTACTCTCAAAACTCATATCATATCTCGTTTCATCTATGAAGATTCAAAGATTCAGACCGAAGAAAAATAGTTGAAGTTAAAAAAAACGAGTAAGGTTTTGTTTATTTTAATTAATAGTATTATTTATATTTATTGAAATAAATGTAATGGATGAAAAGTAATGAATAGATGATTAAACTCGATTATTGAGACAGTGATTGCATATATAGCTGCTATGGCTGAGTTGTGGCTGCGTGTGGTTGCATATGTAGTTGTTGCTGGCTGTCGATTAGTGTGCGTCTGCGCGTGGTTGCACATGTAGTTGTTGTTGGCCGCCGTCTTGTGCGCGCACCAGTCGCAACAAGGTGCTCATGTACAACAGTCATGATGAGCACCGGTTGTAACAAGGTGCTCATGCGCACCACCGCAACACTGTAACACCACCACCAAATAGCTCTTATTTTTTCTGAACTTGCATATTATATTTATTTTATATATTTAAAATAAAAATATATTTTATATATATAAATAGTTACATATTCAATTATATATTTTTAATTTAATTTATATATAATTAAATTGAAATTATGTTATATTTTTTTTCAGGTGACGTTGATTATGTCACAAATTTCAACTATTATATGTTTTGGGGGAAGATGAGAGAGCTGTAGCGATGGTTTTGAAAGATACATTGGATATCAAAATATGCATATGGTTGTTCCAAAAAATATTAGATACAAAGCGTTGTTGAGAAGAATTTGTCATCTTTTAGGAGTTAATAAGGTGCATTATAAAGTAACTTTGAAACTTGAGATTCCTTCAAGTACCATAAAGTTGAGACCCATCCCACTTGAAAATGACGATGATGCAATATTGTGGTTGAGCTTACAGAATAATATGGTTACACCGCTTTGTGTAACAGTAGATGCTCGAGGACCTGAAAGTAATGCAGAAGCATCAATGGAGCAAAAAGAAGGCTATGCTAAGCAATTCTCATCGACAACTCCTGAGTATATTCCAAATTTCCCGGAGGATTATCATTATTCTTCTTCGATGCTCAACGAATAACAAGGCTACACATATGACCATGGTCAAATATATGGAGATGTTGGCGTTGATCTTGGTTATGATATTGGTGAAAATGATGATCATGGTTACGAGGTTGATGATGATTATAGAAATGATTATGAAGAGAATGAGGATGTAAATGATGATGCTGGTGATGATGATGATGAGGAGGGTGATGATGATGGGATTGGTGATGTATTTGTAGGAAAATTATATAACAAGAAAGATGAAATTCATGAAGCTATAAGTATGGTTGCACTAAAGGAAAAATAGAGCTTTAGAATTTACAAATCTACCAAAGATCGTTTCGAGTTGAAATGCGATGATGACAGCTGCAAGTGCAGATTACAGACAGTGTCGACAGAAGGGCGACATTTTTTTGTTGTTAGGCGAGTAGATATAAAGCACACTTGTGTGTTTTGAGTCAATTATGGGATGGTCACTGGGTAAGCCAAGAGCCGAATTATTGCTAAAGTAATAAAAAAATAAGTTTACATCGGTCAATAGAAACTATAGGCCGAAAGACATTCAAGCAGACATACGTGAACAATTCGGTGTTCAGATAACCTATACTAATGATTGGCGTGCTAGGGAGCGTGCATTAAGATTAATAAGAGGTACTCTTGAGGATTCATTTAGATTGCTTCCTGCATACAGCTATGTGTTGCAACAAAATAACCCAAGTACGGTTACTCATTTGGAAATCACGGATAATCACTTTAAGTATTTCTTTATGGCATTAGGACCCTGCATCAGAGGTTTTAATTCATTAATCCGACAGGTGGTTGCAATGGACAGAACATTTTTAAAAGGTTTCTATCTTGGTATAATGTTTGTGGCCGTTTGTAAAGATGAAAACAATCAGATTTATCCATTGGCTTGAGAAATTGCTGACTCAAAAAATGATACTTCTTGGGAGTGGTTTATGGTTATACTGCGAGGAGTTATTGCAGATCATTAGAATCTTGTTTTTATATCTGATCGACATGCCAGTATTGAGAAGGCTATACGGGGTGTTTTCCTCATGCATATCATGGGTTCTGCATATATCATTTGAAAGGAAATTTGATGATAAAATACAAGTTCCATCAGATAAGTCTAAAAAAGGGGTATACCTATCTACCTACTTTACTGCTGTCAAGGCTTATCGTGTTCATGATTTTCAATACCAATTAAACAAGATGCGACAAATAAGACCTGACATAACGAAGTATTTAGAGGAAGATGTTGGTACGGTGAGATGGGCACGATCATCTAGTGCTTTCAGAAGATATGACATTATGACTACTAATATCGCTGAGAGCATTAATGCAGTTACAAAAGAAGCAAGAAAGCTTCCGGTGACTAATTTGGTGGAGTGGATGCGGGAGCTAACGCAATTGTGATTTTACCATAGACGATTGGCATCACAAAATATGACCAATGTCTTGATGAATTAGGCACATCATACAGTCATGAAACATAACGATAAGGTAAGTCGAATGATCATTTGTCCTGTTGATGATTTACAATTTATAGTTATGGATGGTGGAGTAAACTGAATTGTAGACATTGGCGAAAGAACATGCAGCTGTCGAAAGTTTAATTATCGGCAACTGCCTTGTTCCCATGCACTCCTCGCATGCAGATACATCAGATGATCATACGAGAGCCTTTGTTCAACTTATTACACATCTGAGACTTTATTCCGTGCCTATAGCGAGCCAATACTTTCGGTTGGTCAAGTGTCAGATTGGATAGTCTCAGAGTATTTGAAAAATATGAACATTTAGCCTCTGATAGCACGTCATCAGTCAGGCAGACGTCGGATGAATTGGATTCTATCTCAAGGAGAGGAACCATCAAAGAATATATGTAGTCGTTGTAGACAACATAGATATAACCGACAAACGTGTCGAAACCCTGTACCTTTACAGAGCAGGTGATGTATATTCATTTATAAACATTTACCTTATTGATATTTAACTATGTATAATATAAAGCTAATATTTAAATATTTTTTATTTCAGACGGATCTGAAAAAATAAGGGAAAGAACTATACCATGAGGCTTAATTATGTATGAGAGTCGAGCTTCGTCAATTCTGTAATTCACTTATGTTGTAATGCACTTATTTTCTAATGCACTTATTTTGTAATCCACTTAATTTGTAATATGCTTATTTTATAATGCATTTGTACTTTGTATTACATACTTATTTTATTTTAATGCACTTGTCTTTAGTATTAATGTTGATAATTTTCACAAAATTTTGATAGAATCTCCTCCATAATATGGACGATCCAAACTGCAAAATTGAATAAACACACTTCTATCAAATTGCAAAATCACTTTCGCATACATACACCCAAATCAACGCCCACAAACAATTATGGCATATCAATTATACACCTAAATCAATGCATATTGAATAAATCACACTTCTATCAAAATGCAAAAACACTTCTGCATACATACACCCAAAATAATTATAGTATATCAATTATACACCAAAATCAATGCATGTAAAAAAATTATAGTACTAAATATCTATGAAGCTGTAGTCCACAAATCAACGACCATCTTCTGTCTATAAAAGGTACAAATGTCAAGGAACGAGTCAAATGGCCGACCTAACATAAGATATTCAATATACATACAGGCAAAAATGCCACAGTCCCCGCTCCCGACCTCTTGTTGCGGCACATTCTCCCGGATACGAGTCACAAGCCAAGGGAACAAATTTGGGCTTTGTATGCCCCTCAAACTATAAAATCTACACATTTGAAGGTACAAAGGCATTGCAACACACAGAGGTTCTATAAATTTCATGATGGACTCGTCTGAATGGCCGTTCACGCTAGAATCATAAAGAACGATTGCAAACTGAGCAAAGTCGAGTTGCACTACAATCCAATGTTCTTGATTGATATTAAGAGGAATATATACCTACAAAAATAATTATGGTATTATTTTTAACTTAATGTTGTTACATGCACAGTAAAAAGTCATTATTATTCTTAAAAAATACATTATTGACTGATGCCCACGGTTTAGCGTCAAGTAACTTAGTCTTTGTTCCGAGTGTATAAGTTAACAACATTTCAAGCCAGTCGTTGTTGTCTGGAGGATTGGCAGTGAAGGACGTTTGCCACATTTGTCGAATATACTCCTAAACACAAATAAAAGATACTCGTTAAAGTCGATAATAGTTAATATATACATTCGTTGAAATGATAATGTTTATGCACAATAAACGGGTAATATAATAACTTACGTAGAAATATGCATCTACGGTTGTACAATCCTGTAAGTACATGTCAGAAAACGTTCTTTGACACAAACGCAAAACTTTTAAATATTTATTTATATGCTGCAAAATAAACAGAATATGTATAAGTTTTGATATTATTAGACAATTCACAAAACAAGATGCGACAAATGTTAAAATAAATCCTCACCGAATTGTCAAGCCAATTTTGTAGTATCTCATTAAACCATGTGTTTTTCGGATCGAGTCCGTGTAAATGAACCCGTTATGTTGGGTCATTATTTTTTATCCAATCCAGAAGCTCAATATATTTACTCTGATCAATAGGAATCAGCTGCCCGTTTATGTCAATAGTAGGTCCTACTTGCAATTCCATAAGTTTCTTCTTCGCGGGCTGTTTTAACGGATTGGTATATAGACTGACTTGGGCTGCTGCCTTCTTGCGAAGGCGCCCATACCTACTTATGTTTTCACCAAATGGAGCAGGTATAATTTTTAAGCTTGTAGAGCTATTGACAATAGGAGCAAATGACTGATGGTGAGACTCGCTGGCAGGAGCAAATGTATGAAAGTCAGTAGTCATAAATTCGGTACCCTACAAAACCAAACAATACCAGTTAATGTATTGACTTGTTAAACTTTGTATCCAATATATTTTAGGTTTAAAACGTACCATACTCTGCCCTACATCCTCGGAGATCTTGGCTGGTTTAAGCTGTTGCATCAAGAGAGATATCTGATGCAAGATATTTTCTTCAACCTTATCAATCTTGGCTGAAAGCTCTGCGTTACCCTTATCAATCATAGTGAATATCCTTTTTTCAAGATCATCCATCTTCTTCTCCAGGATTTGATACTGTGATGTTGACGTGCCGGATTGAAACTATACATAAGTTATTATAATCAATTTTTACAAGCTAATACTAACCAGTAATATAAGCATCAGATAATTCAAGGAAAAAAAAAATTATTATACCATTGATTTAGTCACTGGCGGGGTTTCAAATTCGTGGAGATACTGCAGATTTTCGGTGAATTGGGTGTCCGGGATATCAACTGTTTCCAACTTAAGACTCCCTCCCCATATTTTCGATGGATTACAAAAGTTTACCGCCGCGCGATAGTCCGCAATCTTCTCATGTTTGCGGGGTACCAACTTCTTATGAACCTTAAAAACTTTTATAATATTTTAGATTTATTAATTATTATTAGAAAATATAACACAAATTATATGGAAGTTATATATTTTTTGTTGAACATAAAAGCATACCCCAATACCATCGAAGAGGACATCTAAGACATTTTTGTATAATAGGGTGCTCGTGCCAGACCAATTTAGAATACGAAAAAAATAGTCTCCATTCTTATCGACAAACAACTCCCCATACCTCGGGATCACCTCGTAGATTCACACCTGAAATGATAATAAATTTAAATTACAATGCCAACAAAATAAATTTTTCTCTATCATAATGAATCAAAAAGATAGAATTACTTACCAAGAATGCGTAACAAAATGAGTATAAGTTGTATGATTCTTTATCCCCAGCGTCTGTTTTTTTTACCTTCGCTAACTTTTTAATTAGAGCCGTGCATAAACTATTGTAAAGTACAGTCCATACAATTGTGCCCCAAGGATAGACATTAAACTCATCTAAATTATCTACGAGACGAAGTATAAAATATTGTATGATTCTATTCTGAATATATGACATTATCAATTTATGAAATACATAAAATAGACACATTTTTACTGCATCTACATCATCGTCAAATGTAACGCTGCCAAACCACAGATCCAAATCCTTGTAAGTCAACTGACTTCTACCCGAAAAATATTTATGACAAAGTCTATCACCTAACCCACTTACTACAGGATAATTTTCCATCCTCAAACCAATAATCAAATAAAAATCTTGATGAGAAAATCTAATACGTCTTTTACCTATATAGAACCATAATTCTTCATATAAATTTTTGGTATGCACACGTCTTAATAAAATCTCATGTGCTAAAATACCTGAGAATGGAATATCTAATATAACCAATAAACTACTAAAACATGTGATTCTAAATATTTGTACCTGCCCCGAAGTCAATTTATTTTTTATATTTCGTATAACCTATAACTTCGAGTATGTATGTACGTTCGCTTGGTAGAAATATTTTTCAACAATTACGTATTCTTTTGCGACATTCTCCTTCCTAAAAAAATTAAAAAATTATTAATATTAACAAAACAATAATCAATATAACATATAATCAAAATTTAATTTAATTACAACTAACAACTTAGACTATTTACATAATTATTAGATAATTTAAATTATTAAATTAAATAATTATAAATAAACATAAATAACATAAATTAATTAAAAAAATTTAAAAATGGGAATTTTTGTGATCAGACGCGGCGGCACGTGTGTCTACGCGCTGCTAGCGGTGGGCGAGTAGATGCACGCACCACCGCGTTAGTGCATGCCGCTTGGCGCGCGCGCCCAATGGCCTGGCCTTGGCCAATCGCGTTAGGCGCACGCCGCTTGGCGCACACCAAGCGGCGTGCGTCTACTCGCCAGTCGCCAGCAGCGCGTAGACGCACACATCGTTGTGTCTTACCACAAAAATAAGCCGGATTCACCTTTTCCGGCCACATTTCCAATCTACACACATTTTCAACTTTCTACATCTACATCTACACATTTTTATATATTTTTAACTAATATAAATTATAATACTCAAAAATAAAAAAATAAATTTATAAATACACTTACTGATTTTGTTCCTCCATAAAAAAATTATAGTGTTAACCGTATAAGGTAGGAGTGTTAGTAAAAATTAACCGGCACCGTGAGAGAGAGAAAGGGGGGGTAACCGTAAGAGTGAGAGGTAAAGATGGAAAAGGAAGAGTGTTGGTGAGGGAAAAAAAAAATAAAAAAAAATTTATTTTTTTACTTTATTTTATATAAAAGTAAAATAAGAAAAATAGTATATAATTGATTAAGAATGCATAAATTATTTTGATTAAGTCAAAATAACTTATACACTAAAAAAATAAGGTTAAATCGGTCAACTTCTCCCTAAATTTTAAGGCATTCTTACAAAATATTTATAAAAAAAATGCTAGACACTTGGAATTAACAAATTCCAAAAACCATTTCCCAATTCCCGTAACGACCAAACGACGTCACTCCATGGTATTTCTTAAAGTAGGAAGAGAGGAAAAAACAATTCTTTTTAGTGACATTGTGTTGTAGTTGTTCAAACTTATACTATTGTAATATTTATATAAGAAAAAGAAAATATTCTTTCCACTCTTATGTACAACGAAGAACGAACAGGGTTTTGGGTTTAGAGAGAGAGAGAGAGATAGTATGTCCTCCTCCCACTTTTCCTCTCATCATTTCCTTTCCAGCCAAATGGAGGCAATAGTCCTGTCTATACTTTGTTATTATTCTCTACTCCTCTCCCACCAAACGAAGCCTTGGAGTTCTTCTTCTTCTTCTTCTTTTATAAATAAAATCATTTTATTGACTTCATGACCTGTTTGGTTGCGCAGGTATTATGTCTCAATATGTGGTTTAATTGATGATCCCAAAGACCTGTTTATGAAGGATATTAGGTAAGCTGCAAGCTGTTTATTTCAGAATGTTTATTGATCTTACCTTCTTGGGCAATGAATACAACTTTTTCTACTTTATTATTGTCATTTATTTATTCTTTTGGAACAATCCACAAAGTTGTTGCTTCTACAATGAATTTGACATTGTTGTTAATTACCAGGAAGCTTCCAAAATACAATGTCACTGCAACTTCACAGGTATAATGTGTTGTGTGATTATTTTCTATGGAAGGGCAGCAGTTGTTCTTTTTTTAATAATAAATAAATGAATTGTAGATGTGGCTTGTTTGAGTTATACATATACAGTGTGCTGGTAACAGAAGAACATCAATGAGCAAAGTTAGAAAGGTGAAAGGAGTCCTACTACAATGCCGGGGCTAACGGAACCATCAGATTACTCTCAAGAATTGCCTCGTCACCCTATTCTTCAAATCAATTCCAAGGCAAACCTTTCTTTTATTTATTTATTGATTTTAATTTTCTCATGTCGTTTACGTTAGATTCTGTTTGATTAGGTGAAATATCTGATTCATTTTTCATATTAACTTCTCTTTTTCTTGCTTAATTTGGACTAAATCCAATATAATAAGCTTTTCAGATTTTGATTATAAGTTGTTATTTACTGAATTAGTGATTTTTGATAACAGATAGCCAAAAAGAATAATTATTTTTCTTGATTATTATATATATTTTATATTATTTTCTTTAACCATGAGTATTGTTTATATATATTACAGTTTTATGAGTGTTTGGTTAATGAGAAAGTGCAAGGAAATTACAAGAAATTATTTTATTGCTCTGTTTAATGTTTGTTATAATGCACTACAGTGAATACTTCGGTAATATATACTTGACAAAAAATGCCTTTGGTGAGAAAGCTAAACAAACTTCTTAACAAACTTTGTAACCGTTTGCAACTTGACTGCTGTCTAGGATGCACTAACATTGTGCTGGCATAACTAATTTGCTGATGTGGCAACTCTGGAAATGCTCTGAAATAGCTTTAATATCCCCCTCAAGCTCAACGGTATAAATAACCTTGAGCTTGGATCTGTAATAGAATAAATTCGAAACTGAAAGAGCTTTAGTCATAATATTTGCTACCTGTTCACTGCTGGGAACAAATTGAACTTCAAGGGCTTTATTTGCAATCTTATCTCGTATAAAGTGAACATCCAATTCTATATGCTTTGTTCTAGCATGAAAGATTGGATCACTAGCTAGAGTTTTGAGTACTTCGGTTGTTACACCAAAGCACAGCAGTTGATGGCATTGACACTTTAATTTTAGAGAACAAAGATTGGAGCCAAATGACTTCTGTATAGGTAGAGGCAAGTGCCATGTATTCTGCTTCAGTGCTTGACCTTGCCGCAACTTGTTTCTTAGATAACCATAAAATTAGGTTGGGACCAAGATAAATGTAGTAACCTACTACTGATCTTCTGTCATTTGGGTCACAAGCCCAATTTACATCAGTATAACCTTTTACTGCAAAGTCTTGTGATTGTTCAAATATGAAGACCATAAGTATTTGTGCTTTGAGATATCTCAGCACTCTCTTACAGGCTTACCAGTGCTTGTCAGTGGGAGCAGCAAGAAACTGTCTAAGTTTATGCACTGAATAAGAGATTTTAGGTCTGGTTAGAACTATGTATTGAAGAGCTCCTCAATACATCTATACATTGAGGGTTCAGAAAATAATTTAGCTTCCGAATCAAATTCAGCCTGTAAAAGCTTTTGTCTTGCTACCATTGGTATAGCACAGCTCTTGCATTCCTTCATATTTGCCCTTTGAAGCAAATCCAATATGTATATAGACTGTGACAGATGAATACCAGTAGCTATTGTTTAAACTTCTATGCCAAGAAAGAAATTAAAGTAACCAAGATCCTTAAGTGCAAAGGCATTACTGAGTTTCTTAATAAAACTTTCCAAGTGAGAGGAATTAGGTCCTGTAACAAGAATGTCATCCACATATACCAACACTAGAATTAGTTGGTCTTTGTGTATTCTTTAGAAGAGAGAGGTGTCTGACTTGTAATTAATGAAATCTCCAACTGAGTAAGACTCTTTTTAATTTTTTATATCAAGCTCTAGGAGCTTGTCTTAAGCCATAAAGAGCCTTTGACAACTTACACACATGTTGAGGACAAGAAGCATTTACACACCGTTCAAGTTGGCTCATATCCACTACTTATTCAAATCACCATTTAAAAAGGCATTATTGATGTCAATTTGTCTGATTGGCCATTTATTCATGACAATAAGACTAAGAATGATTCTGACAGTTGATGCCTTGATTACAGAACTGAATGTCTCAGAAAAGTCAATACCTAGTGTTTGTAGAAAACCTTACAACCAACCTCACTTTATACTTTGCAACAGATCCATCTAGATTATATTTTGTTCTGAAAACTCATTTGTTGGCCACTACTTTATTTGCTTCTGATGCAGGTACTAGAGCCCAAGTCTTGTTTCTTCGTAATGCATCGAACTCATCATTCAATGCTATTTTCCACTGAGGATCTACTAAAGCTTCTCGAACAGTTTGAGATTCCATATATGAAGAACTAACTTGATTGGTGTAGGCTTTGGTTTAAATATCCCTAATTTTGACTTGGTAGTCATAGGGTGTGTAAAAGGGATCTGAGTTTGAGTGGTATTTGTTATTGATTGTGTTTGAGTGTTTGTTGTTGAGGATGTAGATAGAGATTGACTTTGATTGTGATTGTGTGTTTACAGAAGGAGGCTGATTTTCAGTATATGATTGTATGTTTTGCTGATGTGAGGTTATGGGAACACTTGCTGTTGGGAGTGTTAGCTTGCTAGGAACCATGCAAATTATTACTGACATGAATGGCTATGTGTAGCCTACCTGAGGGATGGAGACATTTATATCTCTTGTGTAAGTAGGGGTGGTAGAATTCCCCACGGAGTCGGGGGCCCCGCCCCAAATGGGGTGAATTTTAGGTTGCACTTTTCTCATTTTTAGGGACACCGAATCAAATGCGGGTCAAGGACGGGGATGGATTGGGTTCCCTGAACTCAACCTAAAAACCCGATTTAAAAACACAATTAGAAAAAACCCTAATAATAGCCTATATTCTTTGTTCCCTTAAAAATTAAAAACTGTTCTTTGTTCTCGAAATAAAAGGTTTTCCTTTAATGTTGATAAAATATAAATATTTCAAAACTGTTTTTTAAATCGATTCAAATAATACCATATAAGAAATTAAATAGAAAAACAAAGAAACTTACTTGGTCGCATTTAATTTCTTGCTAACTATTCCACCGATTTATTTATTTATTAAAAACTGACTTATTATCATATAAGGCTCTAAATCAAAAGATGAAAAGTTTGCTTGTAGAAGTTTTATGCTGTTGGTATTTGTTCTTTATCGAGTTTCTTGATTACCAAAATTTAAAGTTTGTGAAAAGAATTTAGAATTTCAAGATAATTCTTTTGAGATATTTTTTTTTTGATATATTATGATTATATGTGGTGAAAGATTATTTTATAAAATTAAATTAGTACAAGTTAAAGAGTATTTTAAAAAGCTTTTTTAAAAAAAAACTCTGGTATGATACCCATGGGGATTCTCCACCTCGAACTCGAATTACATAAATCGAGTATTGGGTGAGTATGAGGAGTCTCACCCCATTCAGGTATGGGGATGAGGAACGTGATCCTTGCCCTGAGCCGCCCAATTGTCAGCCCTAGAAGTAAGGAACTATAACCCAGAAATAAGCAAGGTTCAGTATAAAAATCTAACTTGTGAGCATGGTAAGGTCTAAGCAGTGGGTAAAAGTACAACCAAAAGGCTTGAGAAAAGAATAATCAAGTGATGTTTTAAATAGTTTTTGAAATGGAGACTAATGTGAAAGAATTGGAGTGGGAAGTCTGTAAATGAGGATGGATGCAGTATGAAATGCATCCCTCCAAAATTTGATGTTTGCTTGAGCCTAAAGTGTGAGACCAACTTCAACTACATTCCTATGTTTCCTCTCCACTACACCATTTTAATGGTGAGTATGTGGGCATGTAAGTCAAGTTAGATACCATTGTCACTTAGGTACTTTGCAAAAGGTCTGTACTCTCCTCCCCAATCAGATTGTAATGCTTTGATGTTCAGATTGAATTGTTTTTCAAACTGAAGTCTAAGTGAAATAAAGGCGTTTAGTGCATAAGACTTTGTTTTCAATGGCAACAACCAACAGTACCTAGTATAGTCATCAACAAAACTGATGTAATAACTATATACCTCTCTAGATTGAACAGAAGCAGGTCCCCAGAGATCAGTATAAACAAGAGATAAACAAGAATGTGTGGTGATTGAATGTGAAGGAAAGTGAAGTTTATGAAGTTTGCTCAAGTATTGCAAAAATCAAGTTTGATGTTTTTATCCATTCTAGAGAACTGATAACAGCTTTGAAGCACATGTTTCAAGGTGTAGGGACAAGGATGCCCTAACCTCAGATGCCAAACATTGACAGCACTGTATTTTTGGTTCTCTTGAGAACTAGTTTGTGAAGAAAGGTTTAAAACCTGACTTGTACATTGTTTACAACTTGAATCAGGAGCACTAACCTGATTCTTATCTATTGAACATAGTGCTTTTGATGAAAAAAAAGACAACATAGACATAGGTAAATGATTCTGATCGGTTTGTGACTGAGGTGATGACAACAGTACTTTATACAATCCCTTTATAGCAATTCCCCCAGCAAATTGTTCCATCCTCTTGTCCTTGATGAAACACATTTTATCATAAAATTCAACAAAAATATTATTGTCAGTAACCAATTTTGAAACATTAATGAGATTTTTGGTAATTTTGGGCACATGTAAGAGATTTGTAAGTGTTAGGGAATGATTACATGATCTAAATAGAGAGTCACCTACATGAAGTATTTCTAAACCAAATCCATTTCCAATAATAAGTTTGTCTTTACCTAAGAAAGGAACCTTACTGCCTAGATTGCTTGCATCATAGGTAAGATGATGAGTTGCACCAGAGTCTAAGTACCAATTTGGATCATTTTAAAGCTCAAATTGTTGTTCATTGCACCAAAGATTCTCAGTTGAATTATCTTGCTCAGCCAAATAAGCTGCTTTGTTCCTAGTACTTTGAATACCAGTGTTACCTGGACCTTGATTATTACCATTTCCTCCTATTCCAGATGCATTTCCAGAGCTATTCTCTTCATCGTAGCCACCAAATCTATTTTCACCATAATCTCTATTAAACATTTAGTAGCAGAATGACCCTGCTTCTCACAAATTTGGCAAATAAGCCTATTACTGTTACTGAGGATACTTGCTCTCCCAAAAGGTCCTCTACCAAAGCCATTTCCAGATCTTCCAAAAAGACCAGTGTTAGTAACAACAAAGTTAGATCCCAGGCCATTACCAAAGTTGCCTCTACCTTTTCCAAACCATTGTCTGCCTCTTCCATAGTTCGTAACCAAATTCAGGAGAATTTCCAGCAAAATAACTACTATTGTCACCATACATTCTTCTTCCTCTGCCTCTGAAGGCATAATTTGCTTCAAAACTACTAAAATCAGCACTAACTACATTCATATTCCACTGAATTCTATTCTCCTGTGCTAATAGCATTGATAAGCTTCATTGAGGGTTATTGTACCAACTCGACTAATGATAATTGCTACCATTGGATCATAGTCAGATTTTACTCTAGAAACTAAATGCCTAATAAAATCATCATCCTCAACTTGATAACCAGTTGTTGAAAGTTCATCTGTTATCCTTTTAATCTTCAAAAAGTAATCTGACATAGTTAACGGACCTTTTCGAACAAGTGAGAGCTTGGTCATCAATTGGATAGCTTTTGCTTTAGATTGAGATCCAAATATTTTTCTACTGCATTCCACAGTTCATTACTCGATTTGCTTCCAATAACCAGACTTAGAATGGATTCATTGATTGTTAAGAAAAGCCAACTGAGAAGACTTTGATCCTGCCTCATCCAAACATCAAACTCTGGATTTTCAACCATTATAATTGATCGTTCTTGATGAATGGTTTGCAAATGCTGTGTTGGATAGATTCTGTTAAGAGATCTTTGAGTCTATTACCTCTTACGGCTGTTAAGACTTGTGATCTCCAAATAATGAAATTTGATCGATCTAATTTCGTTGTAGAGAGAAAGTTATAGGTAAAGATGGTTGAATTGATACTAGAGATAGTTGTGTTTGTAGTTGTTGAGTTCATATTTGCCATTGTTTCAAGGCTCTAATACCATATTACAATTTTATGAGTGTTTGATTAATGAGAAAGTGCAAGGAAATTACAAGAAAAGAAGAAAGAAACTTGATTTTATTGTTCTGTTTAATGTTTGTTACAATGCACTACAGTGAATACTTCAGTAATATATACTTGACAAAAAATGCCTTTGGTGAGAAAAGCTAAACAAACTTTGTAACTGTTTGCAACTTGACTGCTGACTAGGATGCACTAACATTGTGCTGGCATAACTAATTTGCTGATGTGGCAACTCTGGAAATGCTCTGAAATAGCTTCATAAAATATATATATATATATATATATATAATTTTTCTGTGGGTTGCAATTGTTGGCGCAGGAACCATTCAATGCGGAGCCTCCTCGGTCAGCCTTGATTCCATCTTATATATCACCCATCAATTTTTTCTACAAGAGAAATCACGACCTGATTCCCATAGTTGATGACATTGAATGGTGAAGTGTGCTTTCGATTTGGTTCTAAACACTGTCCAGTTGGTGGCGGGAAGGAAATGGAAAGGTAGAGAAATTAAAAGTGGAAGTAGAAAAGAAGGCTCAGCATTTCATGTATAGGATGGAAAAGAGAGGCAAATGAGATGACTGTTTCTTTTCACTCCATGGTATTTCTTAAAGTAGGAAGAGAGGAAAAAACAATTCTTTTTAGTTTGACATTGTGTTGTAGTTGTTCAAACTTATACTATTGTAATATTTATGTAAGAAAAAGAAAATATTCTTTCCACTCTTATGTACAACGAACATGGTTTTGTGTTTAGAGAGAGAGAGAGATAGTATGTCCTCCTCCCACTTTTCCTCTCATCATTTCCTTTCCAGCCAAATGGAGGCAATAGTCCTGTCTATACTTTGTTATTATTCTCTACTCCTCTCCCACCACACGAAGCCTTGGAGTTCTTCTTCTTCTTTTATAAATAAAATCATTTTATTGACTTCATGACCTGTTTGGTTGCGCAGGTATTATGTCTCAATATGTGGTTTAATTGATGATCCCAAAGACCTGTTTATGAAGGATATTAGGTAAGCTGCAAGCTGTTTGTTTCAGAATGTTTATTGATCTTACCTTCTTGGGCAGTGAATACAACTTTTTCTACTTTATTATTGTTATTTATTTATTCTTTTGGAACAATCCACAAAGTTGTTGCTTCTACAATGAATTTGACATTGTTGTTAATTACCAGGAAGCTTCCAAAATACAATGTCACTGCTACTTTACAGGTATAATGTGTTGTGTGATTATTTTCTATGGAAGGGCAGCAGTTGTTCTTCTTTTAATAATAAATAAATGAATTGTAGATGTGGCTTGTTTGAGTTATACATAAACAGTGTGCTGGTAACAGAAGAACATCAATGAGCAAAGTTAGAAAGGTGAAAGGAGTCGGCTGGGATGTTTCTGCTATTGGAAATGGTTTTGCTTCTATAATTCTGGATCAATAATCAACTTTCCTTGTTCCTTTCTTCATGTATTTTATATGCTCGAAGGTTGCTGAATTAGTTTGTTGGACTTTTTGTTGGTTCATGTATCTTTCCCTTATTTTTCTCAGGAATAAATTTGTTCTGTTCTTATCAAAATAAAAAGATATATATAAAGAAGAAATAGAAAAATGTAAAGAATTTAAATTTCTCAAAGGAATGCAAAGATGCTGAGTGCATGATTTAAGGCTCTTGTGGATGCTTTACTTGTATATACGTTCATATACATAGAAAAAAACAATGTGAAGTAATGCAGAAAAGAAACCCACAACGAGTCTGCGAAGGAAAGTGAAAAAAGATAATAAATAGAACACTAAATCAGTGAAGAACAAAGAATGGTTTAGAGTTGAAACCCCTAGGGATGCCCAGAAACAAAACAACCCCATCTCATAGAAACGGCTTCCTTTCTTCCTTGTTTAAAAAATTTTCCAGTTCCTTTCTACTAAATTGCCCTTAAAGCACCCATAACTCACAGTTCAATAGCAGCAAAGCATCAGTTTTCTTGAGTAAATCATATCAATAAATGAATAGAATCAAGAGAATGGAACAATGCAATTCAGATTGGCAACTTCAAGAAGAATTGGCCACAAGCCAACAACAATGGCGGCAAATAAGAAAAAAGAGGATCAACACTCTTCCCTACCCTCATACTCACAACAAACCAGATTAATGTAACAGGACCATTTGACTTTTCCTTTCAATTAAATCATAGGTGTAAATCTTATCATGAGCAACCATCCAAGCAAACCCTTGAACTGTATGGGGCTTTTACTTTCCCAATCATAAAAGATGGCTTGAGAGAAGTCACGGAAGAGTCATCCACCAACCTTTAGAAAATTTACAAATAAAAACAACCTACATTATCAAGTAATTAGGGTCATCTGTTCTCACTAAACGAGTCCAAAGAAACATTCTGAAGTCAACAAAGATTTAGGTTTGTGATTCTGTACTTGAGGGTTCAACATGTTTATTTTTATCAAGTAATCAGTATCTTCTGTTCTCACTAAATGAGTCCAAAGAAACATTCAGAAGTTAACCTAAGATTTAGGTTTGTGATCTCTGTACTTGAGGGTTCAACATGTTTATCAAGCAATTATGATCTTCTATTCTCACTAAACGAGTCCAAAGAAACATTCTAAAATCAACAAAGATTTAGGTTTATGATCTCTGTACTTGAGGGTTCAACAAGTTTATTCTTACACATATGCTCCAAAAAAAGTACCGCTTCCAAGTGAACAATAACATTAACAAAATACAGAGGCAAATTTATTGCAGTTATTTGAACAGAAAGAGACAGCAATTTGGAATTATAGTTCTATCAAAGTAGCTTTTAAATCCCTATCTGCATGTTTGGGCTGTACTTGAATAATCCTGAAACATAATCGATTTGTTTCCTAGCTTTTCTCTGCAACTAGAATAATTTCTCATTATTCTGTTTTTTTTTAGCTCTTTGGGGTGGTGCCAAATTGGCTGATGTTCTTGAACTGGTTGGGATTCCAAAACTGACCAGTGTTACTAAGTCAGGTGGAAAACATGTTAAATTTGTAAGCATTGACAAGTGTAAGGTACGTGTCTACCTTCAAACATCATTTCGAAGTTTGTGCCATCTGGTGGCAAATGGATTTTACTTGATAATTTTTTACAATTTTGTAGGAGAATGGGGGCCCATATAAGGCATCAATTCCACTTAGTCAAGTTACAAATCCTGAAGCTGATGTTTTAGTTGCTTATGAGATGAATGGATAGGTTAGTAGACTTGCCCTCACAAGATTTTCTGCTTGTGTAAGTGAAATGTTTTGCCTTAACTATCCCAAGTATCTACTTCTTCAATGTTCAATTGATTGGGAATTGGAGTTAGTGCGTTTGTAGGTGGAAAAAAATAAATGAGAAAGTGACTTCTGATTTACATTTCTCAAGTTGTACAGAAACTAAGATTCCAAATCCCCCCGCCCCTACCCTGGGCCTTGCATCCTGATGTAACTTTGTTTCTTTGTGTTTTGCTGGAAGCCTGTTGATTTAACCTGTTTTTGGATGCTTAACCTGTCTTTGTGTTTTGGGGTTATCGATTTCTGCTGAATTTGGCATTGGAAAATTGATTCAAAAGGAGTCTTGCTCCAATCATAATCGATTGTATCAAAATTATGTTGCATGTAATTGTTGGGATTTTTTGACACCACTACAGCTCAAACATGTACCTTTTCCTTCATCTGCTAATCTTAGTATATTATCACTGTTCTTTCTACCTTTTATTCCTATGGTAAACACATCTTTTGGGAGCATAATATTTCACCGTCTTGTTTTAAGAGTATGCTGTTTATATGATGCCAAAGCCTCTTAACAGGGATCATGGTTATCCACTTCGAGTAGTTGTCCCGGGTGTTATAGGTGTCCGTCTGTCAAATGGTTGGATGCCATCAACATCATTGCAGAGGAATGCCAGGTTGCGAAAAGTTTGTCATTATTCCTAATTAAATTTATTGTGTGTATGCATATATTGAGTTCAAATTGCTACATTACAGGGATTCTTTATGCAAGAGGACTACAAAATGTTTCCACCATCTGTAGATTGGGATAACAATATTTGGAATACCAGGAGGCCACTAATGGATTTTCCTGTTCAGGTACTTAATCATGTGCTTCTATCAAGCAGAATATTCAGTGCTCATGATCCATCAAAAAACCATTCCATCTCTTATCCACTTGAGCTAATGCCCAAGGAAAAACTATGTCAACTTTCAACCAAGAATAAATTTATGATAAAACTGTTTAATATTCTTTCTCTGTATAAGAAACAACCATATCTTTAAGTGAAATAGAGAAGAAATCATAGGCAGCTTCTGGAGAGAATTGGTCTTTTTGCTTTAGGCTTTGGTTTCAAAGGATATCACTATCCATCTTTTTTTTTTCCCCCTTTTTGCTCTTTTCTAATACATCAAAAATTTAAATTAGGAAAGGGTTTTGGGATAATTTTTTATAGATTGATTTTATTTTTGGATAAGGCGAGGAATTGATAAACTTGTTTCTTTGAATGTATTTTTGTTTAAAATTGTTTCCCCTCAGTTTTTTTCTTTTCTATGTGGACATCTTGTCTATATATATGTCTTTGTTCTTTTTGCCATTCATAATAGGATTTCCTTTGTTACTTGCTAAAAATAATTTTTTCCATTATATTGAACATATGGCACTCATGCCATACCAGGCTTTCTCGCATGATTATTGTATTGAGTTACCAAGTTCTTCATTTCTGATTATGATAGCATGTATGCTTTCCCTTTGAACCAAGAGCTGGCCCAAGATCAGTCTTCACATTGAATCATCACTAAACAACAGATCCTTTAAAATCATATTACTTCCAGTTTAAAATTAGTGGATATGCGGTATCAGGAGGCGGCCGTGGAATTGAGAGGATAGATGTATCTGTTGATGGTGGAAAAAACTGGGCAGAAGCCTCCAGATACCAGAAGACTGGTATTCCATATATTGCAGATCATGTAAGCAGCGACAAATGGGCTTGGGTACTTTTTGAGGTCATGGTTGATATTCCACAGAGCACTCAAATTGTAGCCAAAGCGGTATGTCATCCACCATCATAGTGTTTCATCCCATGTAACCTCAGATATATTGGTTCATATTCAATAATCAAATATACCTTTTTTTTTTATTTATAAAATATGCATACCGTCCAAAGTAGCCCATATTAAAACAGATAGGTTATTAGCCGATCTGTCTCTGTATATCAACATTAATGGGAAGCAACAAAATGTATCGTAGCAATCAGTTCTCTGTGCAAGTAATGAATCAAAATGTAACTAACTGTGCAACTCCAGACAAAATATCCAAGAATTAATTGAATGGCGCTGACCATTTGATAGAAATTTGAGAACTTACATTTGGAGATAGCACGTGGCACAGATTTTCACCTTGAGAAATTGTGTTGGTTTGTTCATAGTTTACCTAAACAGCCCATCTAACGTTACTTATTTTCATCTATGAGCAGGTTGATTCAGCAGCAAATGTCCAACCTGAAAACGTGGAAACAATCTGGAATTTGAGAGGTGTAGTACTTAACACCTCGTGGCACCGAGTTCATGTTCAAGTTGGACGCTCAAACATGTAAATGAAATGCAAGGTAAATGAAATAAAGTGATAGAACAGTTCTTTTGCAATTTGGCATGCTGTAGAGTAGCCGTCTCTTGCTTTTGGATGTGCTATGTACAAATGTAATAAGCTTGACGACGATATTTAACGGGTTGTTGAAGACTTCAATCATCTTTTTGATGTGGCCATAGTGGATGCTGTTTGTATAAATGGGCATTACTGTTTCAATTTTTGGAGGCCCGTGATTTCTAATGTTGCTCAATTTCATTTCTGGGCCAATGGTAATACCTAATGAAAACTGCCTTTGTCTCCTGAGTGAGAGATTTTGTTGCGGCATAGTAAATGTCAACTTCAATAAGATCGTATCTTTTCTTGTTATTGTCAAAATCTTGGGATTTGGAAAAATAAAAAATAATGAAGTCGGTGGAAAGAGGATATATATGCCCACATGGGGATATGTCAATTCTGTGTGATTGGTCTGCAGAAGCAGAGTCCTTAGAGCTTAGGGACTTGTACTTTGTTTAAACTTATAAAACACGATCCTCACGCCAGGGCTATTTCTATTATCTTATTTTCTTGGATCAAGTTGCGGATTGGTTTTTGCAGGAATATTATTTGGAGTTGGGGTAAGTAAAGTAATTGAGTTTCTATGGTTTATAATGGTATTGGTATATCCATTTATCTGTCACACAAGTAGTCCCTATAGTTGGGGATATGTTTGTTGGAAATATACAAATTTTGTATCATTATTTGAGAAAACATAAGAACACAGGGATCCGAATGACATTTTTGTGTGTGAACAGGTGTGAACATAAAGACTCAAATATAAAGATTATAATATTAGTGGACACCATTAACGAAAATCTGTTTCTTGGGTGCCCAATCCCAAACCCAAACCCAATGCTCAATCTTAATTTGGGAGCAACTATTATTTTGTTTGTTTGTATCTGCGTGGACACGAAAATGACAATATTGAGGAACACTTGGATTCCCACTATCGGCAAATTATTGCCCTTTGTCCTTCCACCTATAACTCAAAACAAATACAATCCATTTATGGTTTATTTTTCTTCACTTTTTCTCTTTTGGCTGGCGTGGAGTCGTTCGCATAATGCTATTTTAAAACCACCGGTTTTCCAGTCATTTCAACTTTTTTTATTAAGCCAAGAGTCGCATGGGGCGGTTCTACACATTTTCTTTTATTATACATCTTCCTTTTATTATTTTATTATTATTTTTTTGAAGTAAAAAACAGAACAATAAAAAGATAAGTCAAATAATTTAAAAGAAAAAATAGAAAGATATTATTGTTAATACTTTTAAGGCAATGTTAATGTGTAATATTAAAAATACTTAAGAGAGTTTAAAAAATAATTTATAATACTCAACTATTTTAAAAAATAAGTAATAATATTTAACCGTTAAAAAATATGTTTACAGTTCTGTGTCAATGCAAATAAAATAACTAAATTACTCTTGTATACTTTTAAAGGTAATGATATAATAATTATGGCCTTACATGACTTATTAAAGATTTCTTTCTTTCTCAAAATAAAAATTTATTTAAAAAAATGAACTTCTTATCCTTCACTATTTTAATAAGTACGATGATTTGATGAATATGCTGCTATACACATTATTTAATTCCATTAATTTATTTAATATTTTTACTTTTCAACTAAACTAGAAACTATATCTATTCAATCTAAACACAACCAATTTACTGTTACAGGCATATAGAAAGATCTACAGAATGCAAAAATAGACAAAACAGATTCGTCTCTGTAACTGCAACTGCAAGCCAATTTCTACTAATGGCAGCTCTTAAAGGAGAATGAATATTTGTTTGTTCTTTTAAACTCTTTCAATACAAGCAAATCTAATCATCGATCCGTTCATAAACAAAAACCCATCTTCCTCTGCAATCGTGGTAAAAAAATCAAACTTTTACAAGTTGAAGTGTCATGGCCGATAAACAGCTTCCTAAAATAGTCCTAGAATCTCATCTTTAAGTGTCCTAAAATAATTAATTGATATTTTGGTACCACTTGTTGCTACCGTCAATGATGCTGTCGTCGGGGGATATGTACTCGAAGAGAGCAGCAATGCTTTGGTCAACGGAGGAGCTAGCTTTGACTAAGTTACCGATGGATCTGGGACGTTGGATGGAGAGGACGAAGTCGTTGGGAGTGTAGTGGCCAGTCAAGGGGAGGTCGTGGGTCTTCTTTGAAGTGGGTATCTCAATAATGTTCTTCAGCTTGCCCTGGCACAGCCACTCGTCGATTCTGTTGACGACGTGCTTGGCAGTTGAGTTAGTACCGAGGCTGAGGACCATCCCGGACTTGGCAAACTCAACAGCCCATTTGCTGTCGGGAGATTTTCTATTAATTAAAAAAAAATGAAAAAGAGAAAAAAGTGAATGGGACGGAATGGAGAGGAAATTGTGATTGGGAGATTTTGTAGAGAAACAATAAAGACAAGCATCCAAAAAAGTAGACACGTTAATAATTAATTTTATTTTACAGAACCCTGCAGGAGCAGGGGCAGGCTCCACAGCCCCTAAAATTTCATTTTATAATTAATTATCAAGAGCCTTCCAATTATAGCCGTGGAACGAGCCTTTCAACCCTGGCCCTTGGATTGGTTGCTCAGTCATTCATGTCTCAGATAGTAGATTTGTGGCTGGTTTTGGTATTTATATTTATTAACCCATTTTCGTCACATGGGCATTCCAAGGAAAAAGACAATCTATATCATTTCAAAGGAATAGCTCTATTTCTGCACACACTCTCATGTCTTATCTGTCTCTTCTTTTCACAAATGCCAAATGGGTTAGATTCTTCAATTCCTCACTCTCCTTTTCACCTAATTGATTTAATGAACTTAAATAATGTCTTTTTATTTGAATATCATAAAGTGGGGAATCTCTTGGAGATTAATTATATGTTAATCACAATATTAAATTGCTGTATGCAATTATCAGTAGCTTGCCATCTTAATAGTAGATCAAGCCTAGAAAAAAAAGGAGAATTCGGAGGATGGTTTTGAGAGAAGTAGATTGGAATTGGGAGATCTCTTGGCTTGGTATCAAGGAAAAGAATTTGTCAGTAAAAATAAAAATAGTGGAAAGGCACAAACCTGAAAGGCCCTTTATTGTCACTTTAGTTAGCGATCACCATTACAATTTATTAAGAAAGACTCTTCAACTTTTACTGTAAGACTTGTAAGTCAACAACTCGGAAATGCTTCTCAACTCCACCTTCTTAAACTCATTTTATGCCGACCTTCCACCCCATGAGTTAGATGGAACCATGACTCACCCCTTTTATTTAAGGACACGAGTTCGATTTTCATTCTTAAATTGTATGGCAACAAATTTAATTTATATTAATTTTAGTAGCCTTTTAACTCGATTTTTTGTGTTAAAAAATAGAAAAAAAAAGAGAGTGATTTAGCATTGTAAATATTCATATAAAAGAAAAAAAATGTTGTTTCTAAATTATGAGCATACAAGTAAGGGTTGGTACGATTTTGTTTGGTCCAGTTTATCTTTAAAAAAAAATTGATTTAGAGGAGGAAAATTGAGTCGGACTAAATAGGTTTTTTTGGTTTTAGGCTTTTTTTTATTTTAAATTTTTAAATTTTTTAAATTTATTTGTTCAAAAAATTTATTAGATCATTTTTTGACCTTATTTTAAGGCTTATTTTATATTAACATAATTATAATTTATTTAATTTGAGATAAATTTAAAATATTATTTATTAATAATATATTAATTTCTAATAATATTCATAAAATAAAGAAATTATATGTAGGTTTATATATCAAAAATTTAAAAGTTAGATTTTTTTATTTTTTGATTTTATATTTTAAATTTAGTAAGGGATTATACGTTAATAAGTTTATATTTATATTTTAATTTTTTAATTATTTAACATCATAGGATAATTTAAATTAATTTTATTTAAATATTTAATTTTTATTTAAATTTAAAATATAATTCAAGTACACTATTTCATTATTGAGGTGCATAATAGTAATAACTCACCCTGTTATAAGGAAAATGAGTATTATCATTATTAATAAAATACAAAAAAAGGGACATAAATAGCTAAACCTCACACCGCACAAAATCATAGACTTGGTATGTCAATTTATACACGGCGTTAGACTATTAACCAGTCAATTCTCTATTCTTAATGCAGTTATATATGCGTCATCTTAGCCATCCATATCAGTTGACTGCATGCCACAATGAGCACATTCATGTCTCGCTTTTCCCTGCAGCCCTGGTTCATAGTTTTGCTGTCAATCTTTCTCTACATTTTGCGCACAATTTTATGCGAATTCAAGAGAGTTTCTAAGTTATCAGGCCCGCCGACTTTTCCGGTAATCGGATGCTTGACATCCTTCTACAGAAACCGGCACCGTTTGCTGGATTGGTATACTGAACTCCTTGCAAAATCGGCCACCAACACGATTGTTGTTTGCCGGTTTGGCGCAAGAAGAACCATTGTTACAGCAAACCCAGAAAACGTCGAGTACATGCTCAAAACCAACTTTAACAACTTCCCCAAAGGCAAGCCTTTTACTGAAATTCTTGGGGATTTTCTCGGCTATGGCATATTCAATGTGGACGGAGACCTTTGGAGGACTCAGCGCAAGCTGGTTAGTCATGAGTTCAGTGCCAACTCGTTGAAAGAATATGTGATGAATACATTGAAGGATGAAGTTGACAACCGGTTGTTGCCCATGTTGGAGTCAATTGCAGAATCATCCCAGGTTGTCGACTTGCAGGAGTTGCTAAGGAGACTTTCTTTCAATATGATTTGCAAGGTTTCACTGGGGATAGATCGGTGCTGCTTAGACCCTTCTTCGCCTGTGCCGCCACTCGCCATAGCTTTTGACATGGCATCAGAGATATCTGCCAGGCGGGGAGCTGCACCTTTGTTTCTGGTCTGGAAGATCAAGAAATGGCTTGGAATTGGATCGGAAAGAAGGCTTAAAGACGCCGTTGAAGCAGTTCGCGAATACGTAGAGGAGATTATTCAAAACAAGAAGATGACAGTTGATGGAGTAGGAGAAAATTCCAGTCAGGATCTCTTATCTCGATTGATATTGGCGGGGCAGGGGGAAGAAGTGATTAGGGACATGGTGATAAGTTTCATCGTGGCAGGAAGAGACACAACTTCAGCAGCAATGACATGGCTATTCTGGTTGATTTCTTGCCATCCGGATATAGAACAAGAACTGGTCAAGGAGATAAGATTTATAAGTGAAGAAGTATTAGACTATGTATCACTGAAGGAATTAAAATTGTTGAAGGTTTGCATCTGTGAATCAATGAGACTCTACCCTCCTGTGGCCTGGGACTCAAAGCACGCCATCGCCAACGATTTATTGCCAGATGGCACAACAGTTCAGGCTGGGGATAGAGTAACGTATTTTCCTTATGGAATGGGAAGAATGGAAGCATTGTGGGGGAAAGATTGGTCCGAGTTCAGACCAGAACGATGGTTTTCTGAAAGAAATTGTAAAGGAGAACCTGAGAAAGTTTGTCCGTACAAATTTCCAGTTTTCCAGGCAGGTCCAAGAGTTTGTCTTGGAAAGGAGATGGCTTTTATTCAGATGAAATATGTGGTGGCTTCAATACTCAGGCAGTACGAGATTAGGCCAATCAGGTCCGATCGCCCAGTGTTTGTGCCACTCCTCACAGCTCACATGGCCGGCGGGTTAACAGTTTTGATTCGAAAGAGAAACGATTAAGGTGGGCAATGTTGTTAGAATTATTTGCTCTCAAAAACCAATATTAGATTTATTTCATCAGAATTTATTTCTTTATTATTGATAAAATTTCACAAATATGATTTCAGGGTATTTATTCCATAATTACTACAATTTTATATTATTTTTTTAAAGCAACACTGTTGAAAAATCATGCTATGGGTGATGAACCTTTAGCAGGGAGTAATGACTTTTCAATACAATGTAAACTCAATTTGTTCTAGCCACTTGATGTTAAAATTAGATTTTCAATTTATGTATATACTTCTTGTACTTCTACATGATAAAATGAATTACTCCATCATGGAGGTAGTGACCTTAAGCAAATATATGGTTGTTATATAATAAGTACATGCACTAAATAGGATCCGTGAAGAACAAACCCTATATAGCAATCATGTCATAAATTAAAGGGTAATTCTGCTACAATTCATTAGTTGTCCTTAGACGTGAGAAAACCTTTGTATATCTTTATCTGTTATTTATATAACTTTAATAATGGTGATTTTAATTTTATTAGCTATTTCCAGACATGTTGGATTATATTTAGAATATGTAAAATGCTCAATATGGAGTTCGTCATTCTCAAATTGAGAAAGTATATTTAAATGATTTTAATAAATCAATTTGATTCAAAAAATGTTAGCCAGTGCTATTTACAAAATATATATTTAAATATACACATAAAGTTTTTGAAATATTTTTGGAGTCCAAATTTGATAATTAAAATCAAGATATTGAAAGGTTACATGAATTATAGATTAGAAAGTGAATTTTATCTTGTGTTAATAGTTCATATAGAATATAGTATAATGGAGGGACTGATCAGTAGAAATTATTTGATAAAGGATCTCATTTGAAATTCTCTATTCTTCAGGTGAAAATTGTTATGTGTTGACAGGCATTATTGCAATTACTAGAAGTCTATCAAATTTGATGTGAGGAGCTGGTTCTTAAAATAAATACAATTAAGTAGTATGGGCATTTTAGTCATTTTGTCTTAGGTTTAACTCTAGTGTAACGGTGCCCTTTTGTGTTAATATATATTTGTGATGTTCTTATTTTTTTTGTTTCATTCAATTAGATTTAGGTCTTTAGGCAAAAACAGCTCTGGTTCTCTCTCTCTATTCTTTTTTTAGGGATTATTGTGTTCTCTAATTTATTCATACATTGCAATAGTCAAGTTTTGTAATCAATTCTTTGGAACTTATATTGCTTATGAATGTAATTCGTTGAAGTGTTAGTACAGATCGAGATTCCCTTATTAAGCTAGTAGATGTAGGTCACAAATCGTGGTTGAACTACTATAAATAAAGTGGGCATGATTTTGTTTGGTTTAATTTTTGTTAGAATTAAAGCAAATTAATTATATTTAATTTTTTTTTAAAAAAAGGATTGAAAAAATTAAATAGTGTAAAAAAAATCGAACTGGATCATATTAATTTTTTCAATTTTAGAGTCCAAGTGAAATTATTAAATTAATACAACAATAGTGAATACAACCAATTTTAACTAAAAATAAATAAAGATAAATGATTAAATTAAAAACTGAAAAAGAAAAAATATTGTACATTGAAAGTAAGCCACAATACAGCCAATTTTTCTTTTTTTTTTCTACAATAACGAATACAACCTATTTTAATTAAGAACACATAAAAGTAAATGATTAAATTAAAAATTAAAAACGAATAAAATATTGATGGGATTTTTGCTATAATCGACGATGACAAAGCGGCTCGGCTAGAAGACAAAAAGGCTAATGGTGGCTAGCCAAAACTTCCATTTAAGTCGACAGATTAACATTAGAGATATAAGAAACTAAAAAAAAAAAGTTTTGAACACAAAATTGAAAGGAACGAAATAAATAAAATAATCACCTCACTTGCAAATTGACTCGGCTATGAGTGTGGTGGCTACGGTAGGCGAATTCTAGTGTCGCGTTGTACCAAAGATGGTGGCTGAATTTACTTAAACGAGATGAAAATCGAAAGAGATGAGAGAGCTTAAGACAAGAACTGAGAAGTACAATTGTGAAGGAAGAAATGAAAGAAAGAATGAGTCTTTAGAAATTTAGATTTTTTTTACTAACCATCTAATTAAAAAATGCCACGTGGTAGTTTAAGATAATTTTGCCAAAATGCCCAATTTTTCAGTTCGGCTATTATTTAAGAAAAACTAAATTGGAACAAAATTAGACTGGCCAATTTTTCTTAAATAATAATTGACCGATTTTTTGTTATAGAATAACAGAATTGAACTAACTAGTTTGATTCGATATTTTGGTTTTTTGATTTTATTTGCTCACTCTTAACTATAAATTTTAGTCTCTTATGTGATTGATAAATTTCTTGTGTAAAATCTTGATTATTATTTGATTGTTGAGTCTTGAGTTGTATAATCACAATAGTGGTATCAAAGCCTCTTTTTTCTTTTTGGCTAAAGGGTCATAAGTTCAACACATTTTGAAGTTGAACAGTTTAATGGTCTTGGTAATTATGCTTTATGGCAAAAGAAAATGAAGGCTCTTCTAGTTTAACAAAAAGTTGTAAAGACACTAACTGATCCAAAGATTCTTTAGGGGTATTGGATAAAGCTAGATACATATGTAAACTTGAAAATGGCTAACTGAAAATAGCATACGGCTTGTATGTACTACAGGGTAAAACAATAACTAGTTCAGATGTTGTTGTCATAAATCAAGACTTAGAACTAAATTATGGCATAAAAAACTTGGGCACATAAGTGATCAAGGTTTGTTTGAATTAAGTAGACAAGCTTTGCTTGGTAATAATAGAATTAATAAGATAAAATTTTGTGAACAATGTATTTTAGGCAAGCAACAAAAACTAAATTTTAAGATCAATTCTAATCAGTCTAAAGCCATTTCAGATTATGCTCATGCTGATTTATGGGGGTAATAGATATTTTTTGTCCATTATAGATGACTATTCCAAAAAACTCTAAAAGTGATACTTTTATAAAGTTTAAACACGGGAAATAGTTGGTTGAAAAACAAATTGGAAAAGGTTTAAAAGCACTTAGAACAGATAATAGACTGGAATGTTGTAATAAAGTGTTTGACAATTTTTGTACAAAAAATAAAATTTTAAGGTATAAGACAATAAGACATACACCCTAACAAAATGGAATTACTAAAAGAATGAACAGAACACTGTTAAATAAAGTTAGATGCATGCTGATTAACTATGGGTTAGTTAAAAGTTTTTGGGGTGAATTCTTAAATACTGTATGTTAACTTATAAATAGATCACCTTCAAGTTCAATAAACTTTAAACTCTTGAAGAAATGTGGCTTAGGAAACTGCCAAGTTATTTCCATTTAAGAATGTTTGTTTGTGTAGCTTATGCATATAAATCTAAAGATAGGCTTGATCCTAGGGCTAGTAAATGTGTATTCTTAAGATATCCATATTGTGTAAAGGGTTATAGACTTGGTTAAGACAAAGTCTAGGTGTAAGAATTATAATTAGTAGAGATATTGTATTTAATAAAGCTAATATGCCAACATATTTCAAAAGATACAGATAAAAATAGTACAAATCAATAACAATTAAAATCCTTAACTTATGATACCAAACAGCTTAAGGTGGAACATTTAAATAAATAATTGACTAGTACTGAAAAGAAATTTGTTGATGATCAAAATGATCCTAAAATGCTGAAGAACAAGGATAACCTGATCAATATCCTGAAATAAAACTAATCCACCTTTGCAAGATTATCAACTTGCTAGAGATATAGGGAGAAGATAGGTAAGATTCTCTTCTAGATTTAATTCTTATGATTTAATTGTTTTTTTCCTGATATTTGCTTAAATTTTTTATGAAACTAATCCTGTTTCTTATGATGAGGCAATGAAAAATAAATATTCAAGTCAATGGTATGCTACTATGTATGATGAAATGAAGTCTTTAGAATTGAATAAAACATGGATCTTAGTTCTTAAACCTTTAAACCAGAAACCAATGGACTATAAATGGGTTTATAAGATAAAGAAGGAAATACACCCACAAAATCGGTTAGGTTTAAAATTAGACTAGTAGTTAGAGGTTTCTCTCAAAAGGAGAAAATTGATTATAATGAAATCTTTTTACAATAGTGAAATACACTATTATAAGACTATTTCTGTCTTTAGTGTCCTATTTTAATTGGGAATTAAAATAATTAGATGTTAAAACTACATTCCTAAATAGTGAATTAGATAAAACCATTTATATAAAGCAGCCTTCAGGTTTTAAAATAAAAGATAAACCTAATTCAGTATATTTACTTAAAAAATCCTTATATGGTTTAAAACAATTCCTTAGATAATAGTATAAAAGGTTTGATATTTTTATACTAAAAGTTAGTTTTAAAAGAAATAGCTTTGATAGTTGTTGCTATTTATATGTTACTTACTAGTCATAATAAACAAGAAATAATAAATTTGAAAAGAATTCTAAAATTAGAATTTGATATGAAAGATCTTAGCCAAGCCAAGAAAATCTTAGGCATGGAAATGATAAGAGACAGGTCTAATAATAAATTGTTTTTGTCACAAAAAAGTTATTTGAAAAAGGTTTTTAATAAGTTTGGTATGACAAATTCTAAACCTGTAAGTTTGCCTTAAGCTGCACATTTTTAAATTTGTTCCAAGCAGTGTCCTACTGATATAAACAAGCAAGAAATGAATGTTGTGCCCTATTCTAGTACAGTAGGATCCATTATGTACTTTATGAAATGTACTAGGCCAAATTTAGCTCATTCTATTAGTGTTTCTAAGTAGTTTTAGGTCAAACCTTGGGAAAGAACAGTGGTTAGGTATACAATGGCTATTATGATACATAAATGGATCATTAGTTTGGGGATATTGTTTAAAGGTGCTAACTGTGATATTGAGCTGGTTGGATATACAGTTTTGATTTTGTAAGAGATTGAGACAAAAAAAGATTTATAACATCTTATTTCTTTTCTTTATGGGAACTGTATAAGTTGAAAATTCCAACTCCAACTAGCTGTGACACTCTCAAGCACTAAAGTAGAGTATATTGCTTTGATAGAAGTAGTAAAAGAAGGAAGACGGTTACAAAGATTACTTAATGAATTTAGAATTCTTGATAATATTGTAACTATATATATTGACAGTCAAAATGCTTCATATTTGTGTAGAGATCCTATTTACCATGAGAGAACCAAGCATGCTAATGTGAAATTTTATTTGATTAGAGATGTTATTTCTAAAGGTCAAGTGACCATTAAAAAGATCTCTACAAAAAAAACATCTAACTAATATGAGTACAAATGTTTTGCCTCAAAGCAAGTTTAAATTGTGCTTATGCTTACTGAACATAGATAGAGGATAAGACTGCATAAGATAAGCTATAAAGCATGGAAGTAAGATATTGCACTGGTTAGATGTATTCACTTTGGAAACCAAGGTAGAATTTGTGAGGAGCTGGTTCCTAAAGTAAATACAATTAAGTAGCATAGGCATTTGAGTAATTTTGTATTAAGTTAACCCTAGTGTAAATGGTGTCATTTTGTGTTAGTATATATTTGTGATGTTATTAGTTTTTTGTTTTTTTTCAATTAGATTTAAGTCTTTAGGCAAAATTGGCTCAGTGTTCTCTTTCTCTCTCTCGATTCTTCTTTTAGGGTTTATTGTGTTTTTAATTTGTTCATGCATTCTAATAGTCAAGTTGTCACGCCCCAGACCCAAAAGATCTAACACACGACATCACTTACATTCATTCAATAATACTTAAACATTTATTTTAATTTCTTTCAGAATTATAGCAATTGAATTATGACTGGGACAATTAGTAAACCGGAGATACGCAGAGTTTTCTCAGAGATTAACACTCTACTACGTCACCAGTAGCAACTTTGTTACCGGAAGCCCAGAATATATTCATTGCAAATTCTTACTTAAAATCAATCCATTACTACACTTGGTGAAACTTAAACTAAATCCAACCACACACAATAAAATAATACATAAGTATTTATTCAATAGGGACAAATCAAATATCTTATCCCACGTGTCCCCAAATGAAACACTTAGCAACCTAACAACTTAGGGAACCCAAGGAATAACAGAAGCCTTGCCAAATCCGCTAAGCACACATGTACCTTATTTACCTGAAATCACCATAAACTATAATGAGTATAAAACTCAGTAAGCATACTAGTTTTTCATATATCAAATACAAATATATATATGTACACAATGCATATGTATGATATGATGTGATTAATCAAAATCATAATCTTATCAAATCACATATCATGTAAGCGCTTACACATTCTTTCAAAACACATAATAGGAATACCATCACTCAACTACTACTTAGTAGGACTTACATATCACATATCACATAATGAGCTAAATGTCACTCGTAGGTGACATACCGTATGAGAGGAATAGTACAAGTGAGGTTTTTAAATCACACATATATAATGTTCATGCCTGAAGGTAAAAGCCAAACCCTCACCCTGATCATCGGTGAGTCCTCTCACATGCACCAATACGCCACCACACGAATGTGATGACTCACTCTTCCTTTAGGTACCAATAGGATCCTCCCTTCATACGAAATACATAACATATACCAATCCCGAAGGAAAGGCCACACATAAAGGCTCCACAAATCACATAAAATACCTACTAAGTTAACAGTGAGTTCAAGTACCCTCAAAATACAAAATATTTCTCATGGACATATTACACTTCAAAAGCTTTCTTTATTAAACGCATCTTATTTTGAAAGCTCACTTTCAAAAATACATGTATGTCCATGCTCAATGTCAGTGCCCATATTCATAAACATATATTCATATTTCATATCAAAATATACTTTGACATAACATAAACATATTCTTAACCCCATTTGCAAAATCATACAAAACAATTACTATGTTTATTGTGATTTCAGTAAAAAGTCTAGTATACTTACCTCTTAACACTTTCAGCTACAAGGCTTAAATCTCCTTAACCTATCAATGGAGATTAATCCTTTCATAAGCCTCACAATTCACAAAAAATACTTTAAATAGCTTACAAAATTATACACAATGCATTTATCACATCAAATTGGTCTAAATACTTAGTTTCTCAAAACCTGTCTTTCTGACCACTTACAATTAACAAAATTTTCTAATACATCAAATGATGTCCAATTACTCCAAAATCAGAATATATCATTCTTGACTCATATATTATTCTTATATATGAATATTATATCAAAATTTCTACACAATCCATTCCATACATGCCATCGAATCCAAACTACTAACCTGACAAGATCAAGATACTTACTGAACAGTATTCAATCTCCCAATTTTATAAAATCATATACTAACTCAAAAATTATAAAACTACCACATAATTACTCTTCACACATATATCAGTCCATGATATATATTTCACTTCGAAATCACTGCTAAAAGTATTTTAAAACTATTTTATTCCATAGCTTTAAAAATCTGTTAATCAAATACTGCAATGAGCTGATACAATTTAGAAAATAATAATACTTCAACCACATTGATCTAAATTCTCAAGTCCGAGTATATCATATTAGACATATAAACTTATCATATTCCACAAATTAGTAATTTTTGAAGATCATTCAGTAGAAAAAAATTATTTTTCACTGTATCATACTGTTCACATAGGAAATTTTCAGAATTTTAGGGTCATTTTGGTAAATTCAAAAAATTTCAATTTCTAGAATTTTGAATCGATTCAAAGTCTCAGATGATCCTAAACATGTCTAATTTCATATACTCAAAATTCAAAACCATAATCGAATCACAACAATTTGTAAAATTCTTGGATCAAGAGACTATCAAGCAGAAATTCTACAATCCATCATAATTTATCAAACTATCTTATAGATCATCATCAATTCTCAAAATCTCATACGAAATACACATCAAATCCTCAATTATACATATTTCCAGAAATAAAAACTTAAAAAAATTAATATAATTAACACCAATAAATTGAGAAATAGTTGTGATATACCTCTTAAAATCCAAAATTCCAATTTCTTCTTCTTTTTCTTCTCCTTCTTCTCTTTCTCTCCCCTCTTTTTCTCTCTTCTCTCTCTCTAAAAGAGGTAGCTCGACCAAAATGAGAGAATTAGGGTTTTAAAAGTGTATTTTTATACTAAGTGGCTAATTTTTAGTATTTACGAATTTACCCCCCAAACTTTCAAAGTATTATAATTTGGTCCCTTAAATAAATCTAAAGTCTTGCAATTAAACCCAATGCTAATAGTATGACCTTAATCTATACAAACACTACTAATAACAATATATAAATCAAGTATCACCAACATACAAATAAAATACGTATATTTATAAAATATAAATACTTATTCTTACCAGTCGTGGATACTGGTTACTACACAAGTCTTGTAATCAGTTCTTTAAAACTTGTAATGCTTAAGGCTATAAATTGTTGAAGTATTAATGCAGATTAGGCTTCCATTTTTTAGCTCAAGTGGATGTAGGTCAAAAACTATGACTGAACTATTATAAATCTTAGTCTCTTGTGCGGTTGATGAATTTATTATGTAGAATCTTGATTTTTGTTTGATTATTGAGTCTTGTGTTGTATAATCATAATATTTGATAAAAAAATTATAAAAATATCTCACATCAAATTTGGTTAATTATGAGATAAACTTAAAAATAAAATTAGATAAATTTGATATTTAGAATATTTCAAATCAAAATTTGAGAGTGATTAGAATTATGGAAAATAGTTTCCTAGTTAAAATAAAAGAGTTTATTTAAAAACCCCAATGCTAAAGAATTAGAGATCTTTAAGGATCCTATATACATTTTTTCACATAACTTTTTAGTAGTCTATATATATGAGAGACTGGCACACAAAAAACGTTGGCTATTATATTTTATTTTTGTGGAGTCATAAAAAATTAGAAAAATATTTTAAAGAGAGAACAACATGAATCCCTTTAATGGAAAGACATTTGAATTAGTAAGTAAGGTTAGTATTACTTTATATAGTAAATTAAAAAAATCCATATTAATGGTATGATTTTGAATTATATATATGTTGAAGATGTTGATTACATGCCATTTCAATTTAGTATGAATATTTATTTATTTAATATATATACAATGAACATTTTGAATAAATTATTAATTTTTAATTATATGTTGCTAAGCTTATTACTTTCTAGATATTATAGATATAAAAGAGTTTAAATTTGATCTAAAAGAGTTTAGGTCAATGCTAAGAGTTAGCATTTTAAGAGTTAGAACCTTATTTAAAATGAGACAAGACCTAAAAACATATCAGTAATGACATAGTTGCAAGGATTTATAAATAGTGCTAAAAATATTATTATGCTGTATATTCTTGAAAATATCGTTCCTGATCTATTATTGTCGACACGAGTCGATTGGTATACCTTTTGAATTAGTGTGTATCTAAATCTAGATTATCCAAACGATTAGTCTTAGCAGATTGTGGGCTGAGCAGAAGCTCGTATAAGTATGCAAGTATACAGTGAGGACCAGGTACTGAACTGACTTATGAGAACCTTCAATCGACATCTCATAGAGCTGTCAATGGAGGGTCTTCTTGAGTTGGGTCATATTTGTAGTCTTTTGACCTGAGCACCACAGTGGACTTATTGTTGGGTGTGTTGTGCGAATTTAACTTAGTGTGTGCTTGCATGTGGGTTGTGTTCATCATACAAACAATATACATATCTCATACATACATGTGCACAGCGGAAGATTAAATACAATGAACACAGAAAATAACATTTGATTTAAACTGAAATTCGAGATTGAGAATATCACTAATGAAGCCTTTGGATTAATTTTCTTTGAAGTCCACCATGAAATGAATCTTTGATCAATTCTAGCAATCAACAAGGGTGGGTTTGATTGTCTAGAATGGCAGCATCTTAATCCAGCATTTATGTTTAACTCTTAAACATTTTACAAAGTTAAACTATTTAACTTAATTAAATTTGTTTTTCCTTTTATTCAACTCTTGAATAAATAAAACAAATCTTGTTTTTAGTTATTACATTTAGTAACCATTAATTCAATTTGTTTTGTTGTTCTAACACTTAAAACACAAAACAAACAATTTCAATTTCTCAAATTGAATTAGCTCCCAAAATGCAAAACCTTAAATCTAAAAACATTAATGATTTTCAATTTCATTTCACTTTATATACAAATGCATTAATTCCAAACTAATTTGAATTTCATTTGCATTTCATTTGGCTTAACCTAACCTTAGTTAACATTTAACCTTAGTTAGATTATTTTAACTTAACCTTTAAGTTAATAAATATTTAATTAATTTAACCATAGTTAACTAACTTAACTATGGTTAGGTTAACCTTTACTTAACCTTTAAGTAAGGTTAACTTAATTAACTATATGATTAACCTTTAATCATAGTTAAATTAAATTATTTATTTAACAATTAAATAAATAAATATTTATTCTTATTATTTAACAATTAAATAATTATAAAGTGAAATTACTATTATATCCTTACTCGGTTACCAAGTTAACCTAAAGTGGGTCCTACCAATTTAACCACATACTTTAGTTAACGTAACCTTAGTAATTGCTGAATTATACTGTATTGAACAATTCAATACGGTACACTGCCCAAGTGCTCAAAGAGTACATTTCATATTGGGACTCTCTAGGTCCACACCCGATTTGTCAAATGGAACTGTTCCATTAATCCGTAATCGATGCCCCACGCACACGTTACGAATATTACAAATCAGCGTGTCAGACCATACAAGTTGAGGTCATAACGTATACGTATAATCCTTCCATCATTTATATCCTGGATGTGCAGGGATATAGATCAGTACCGTCAAATCCCCATTTGCTCATCCATAAACTTATCTCCAGATTCGTATCTCGATAAACAATATACGCAAACACTTTTGCTATATTGTTTAACCCTATGGGAAACTCTTTTTCCGGGTTTATGCTTGTGGCCACAAGACTTTATGAAATACAATCTCGGAGCATCGGATATACAACTTACCTACGTAAGCTGACGGATCCCTTATCTACGCACACCGGACTCCATGAGCATCGGACCATACCCAGCGACACATAGCGGTCAGACCATGAAAGGTCTCTGACATATGTGGAACCAAAGCATGATGGATCACTCACAAGACCACCGTGGCGCTCAGGTCAAAGGACCACGAATACTACTCAACTCGAGAGGACCTTCCTTTGACGGTGTCATAGGATATCTATTGGGGTCCTCATAAGTCTGTTCAGTATCCAGTCCTGACTGGATACCCGCATGCCTATACAAGCTCTAAGCTCATGGTCAGCTAAGAACAACCATCTGAACCAGTCAGATATAGACATATACTAATCTATATAAAGTAAATCACCGATAGACCCGCATTGGTGATTATAGATCAGGAACATTATCTTTGAGACATACTTACATAATGATATTTCTTAACTCCTATTGCAACTCTTTGCAACTATATCATTACAAGTATACTCTCAGGTCTTTGTCCCATTATAGACAAGGTTCTAACTCTTTAGACCTCGCTGACTCTTATAACCTGCTAACTCTTAACAGTGCTAACTTTTAGCATTTATAACTCTCAGCTTTGCTAACTATTAGTTCTGATCTAAACTCCTTTAGACCAGATCTGAACTCTTTCAGATCAAACAATGTCTGTAATGTTACAAGCATTATACCATATTAATATGATATTAACAATCTTTATTCGAAATGTTTATTGTATAAATATTAACAATTAATATTCATACAATATTGGAATGGCACGTGAACACCAGCTCCAACACTTATGATCCACTATACTTTGATTCCACACATATCAGAGACCTCTCATGGTCTGACCTATAGGTGTCGTTGGGTGTAGTCTAATGCTTATAGAGTCTGGTGTGCATAAATATGAGATCCGTTAATTCATATGGGTGAGTTGTATATTTGGATACTATATTTTAAGAAGTATTATAGCTATAAGTGGAAACCCCAAAATATAGTTTTTTTTGTTGGGTTAAACAATATTCGCAAAGTGTTAAATAATATCGCAAAGGAGTTTACGGATATTGTTTATAGAAATACAAATTTAGAGATAAGTTTACAATTGAGCATATAGAGATTCGACAGTGATGATCTATATCTTTACTCTTCTAAGATATAGGTGACGGAAGGATTATATGTATATGATTAACCTTAACTTATATGGTTCAACATATCGTTCTGTAATATCTGTAACTTATGTATGAGGCATCGTTCACTAACTTACAAAAGAGCAACATGTGTGTAAGGTATCGTTCACAGATTTACAGAAGAGTAATGTGTATGTAAAGCATCGTTTACGAACTTACAGAAGAGTTCTGTAAGACAAACAGGTGTGAACCTATGGAGTCTCACAATATAAAGTATACTCATTGAGCACTAGGGTAGATGACCAGATTAAATGGTTCGATCAGAGAAAATTTTAGAAAGCATAATTCATTTCAGGATCTCTCAAGAAATGCACATATCAAGGTTTAAGTGTTAACCTATTATTTAATTAGTTAACAATTATTGTGAACCAATATTGTTAACCAATTAGAAGTTGACACATGGCATTTTACATGTTTATAATGTGTGACATATAGCATATGCATGGATAAGTAAATGTGACAAATGCCACCCATGCAACTAGTTTGCATGACTTATAGGACACTTAGCTTGTGCAAGTCCTGCATTATGGACAAGTGTCAAGGGAGGCAAATTTTGCAGATGTTACAAATAGGTCCCTAAGTGTGTTTTGGCTAAAATAAGGCAAGTTGTTGCATTTATCCCCTCTTAAGCAAATTTTGGCCAAAATAATTTTGAGAGAGAAGAAAATTGTTCTTGCTAGAAATTTCGTACTACTATTCTAGCTCTTCAATTTCATTATTTATTGGAGACTATAATTGTTCAAGAGATCACTTCAAGATGAGCTCTAAGTTTGAATCTTCACCAAAGGCTTTAAGCGTAAGTATTTTCGAATTTGTTAGTGTAACAGACTTTAATTCAGTGTGTATTTATTTAATAGAAAATTAGATTTCATTCCGATGCGCATTGCATATATAAGAAAAAATTTAAGATTCAATAAACACATTCACATGCATGCACCTTTAATATACACTCACAATAGTGGTATCATAGCATGTTTGTGTACTTTTTTGAGTATAATGGGGTGTTCTAAGTTGTTTGAGGTACCCAGGAACAATGCATACTACATTTTCAAGTGTTGAAAGTGTAGAACCAGGTCATTGTTTGAGGGAACGTTAGGGCGTTGGTTATGTAACTCTAAGGCATTCAAGGCATCAGAATGAATACTAGGGGCGATCATGTGCATGACACTAGGGTGTTCATGACATTAGGTTGACTGCCACGACGTGGCATTCTAGTATTGGGGCATTCAAGATGTTGGAACTCACTGAAATTCACGTTGGGGCATTCAAGCAATTAAACATTGGGGCATTCCAATCTATAATGCTATAACATTCAAAACAATTCACTCCATTTTGCATGCTTTTGCATGTATTATTTATTTATTTATATAATTATATATCATTGCAATATAAACTGTGGTCACCTATTTGCACTGTTAACCACAATAGGAGTCCTACTGGTGGGGGTTGGTTTTGCTAGTTTAAAAAAAATATTTAATTATAAATCATATCCTTATGAGATGTAGATAAAATTTTTAAAATATCTTTTAATAAGATTAAAAATGCATTTTATTTTGAGAAAGTGTTATACATGGTTCGTCTATTCAATACGTGTTAGATGGGTCACAGTGTTATATATGGTTTATTCTTTTATTATGGTGTTAGACGGGTCACCTCAATCCTTCTCAATATTTTTAAAACGTGAAGGATTGGTCAGTAAAATTTATACTGTGCCGGTTAAACATGAGATGAGATAAATATAAGTGAACATATTGCCCAATATTGCAAAAGCTTGAGGGTCATATAAGTAACTTATATTTGATTATTGACAAGTTAATCTGGAACACACTTACCCAATATTGCTAAAGCGTATAGATAAGGTGTGTTTAGAATCAGTGGTAAGAGCCTCATAAGATGCAATTGATAAGAGTTATCTACCTTTTGGATTTTACAAAGGTCAATATTGCTAAAGCGTAAGGCTAAAGTAGAATGTCGATTAGGTTAACTTTTCACTATAAAGTTTAAAGTGTTTAAACTTTCATTTTCTAATTTGAGAAATTAAAGGGAATATATAAAGTAGTGGAAAACCGTCTTTAGATTAAAAAATATACTAGTTATATACATAGTATAAAGAGTTATTTTAACGATTTGAAATGTTCTGCTAAATATCTTCTATTTTGTCTTATGGATATAACATAATATGAGTATGAGCAATTTGTAGGTACACATAATTGATGCACACCAACTATAAGGTGCCGAAAAATAATTTTGACTAGCTTATGAATCTAAGAATTATTTTAGATTTAGAATAGCTTGGATATATCATTGATAAAAAAAAATAAGAGTTATTTTTAATAATTCCTCTTTGGAAGAGGCTAAATGTTATCCGAAATAAGTATATGATGAATTGAGAGTCAAGTCATACATTTTAATTACAATGTCTGCTGATCTTCAGAGGGAGCATGTGCACATAAATAGTGCAAGTAGCATTATGCTACATCTGAAAGAGTTGTTTGATATATACAAACTACAGGATGAGAATAGATGCAAAGGAAAATGTTGTCATTGTAATGAGGTTTGACACACAGTAAACGTTACTATCCAAAGCACCTTACTATAGAAAAGATAAGCCTCTTAGGCATCTGTTTACCAATCATTGACATTTCATTAGCATTTGATGCTAGTACAGGTTAGATATTAGATACCTCATGTCTTTTTTATATCTGCAATGTGTTGCCTAGTTTGAGGAATACTAATAAGCTTATAAGAGGAGAAGTATAGCTTCATACAAGAAATAGAGATTTCTCAAACGTTAAAGCTGTTAGGACTTTTGAGTATCTTCTCCTTTTCGATAGTAGCATTATATTGTATAATTTTTATTTTGTGCCAAACATTATTAGAAAAATTATATCACTCTTTATGTTAGATAGAGAGATCATGTCAAACTATATGTCAGTGGTGTCACATCTATGGAACTTTAGTCGATGTCTAAGAGCATTGATATTTCTTTTCTTCGACTTCCATAGCTCCATAAGTAAATCTCTTAGATGTGACACTAACCACCTTGATTTGGACTTTATCAAAAAGATTTTAATTCTTGGTTGGTATCTAATTGTTTCTTATTGATGATCCTGCCATGCCCTTTTTTCTCCTCAAATTGTGGAATTTTGTCATCTCAGAAGCTTGTAGTTGTAGGGCTTTTATCACTTTCAATTTATAAGGTAATGGTGAATCCTCTAGAATTATCATGTCAACCTTGAAACATATGAAATATTATTAAAAAATTACCGATGATCATGGTTCTTCTTGTAGAGTCTTTACGAGAATGGTGAAGGAGTATATAAGTTATATTAGCTTTGAAGCACCATTGGTTCATTTTCTTATGCAGTAAGTTCCTCTTTTATTGGCTCATTTTCTTTATTGTAACTCTCCTTTATTTGAGATATTTCAGCAGTTGTTGGTAGTTCTTATTCACTTCTCAAGGTGATTTCTTAGCATTGCTCTCTATCTCATTTTGGATCCATCTCGATATTGTTGCGCACAGAACCTTGTTAATGATTGTTCAATGATGTGGCCAATTAGCCTACTTGATTTTTTTAACATCATTAAAGAGGTTATGTGGCTTTTGAGGAGGGTGTTTGTCCGTTTTGTGTAATGTATGAACATTTCCTCAAAGGGTGATTCTTCTTTATGCTATTATTGAGGTTGTATTGGCATATTATAAAGATCTATCTACCTTGAATTGTAGTATATAGAATTAGGGTTGTGTTGGTACTCAAAATAGTTTTTCATGTAATGCCCAGACTCCATGCATTGTCACGATAGAAATCACAGGTGATAGGTCTATTCTTTACAGCATTAGCTTTAATGGCATCTATTTTTTAGGGACAACAGATTGATTTGTGAAACTAGTGAGATGAGTGCCCCTTCATTATGTATGCTTATGATCATTCTTAGGGCTACTATTTCTATTGGCCATTGGTAACTGTTAGATGTTATTTCTTCTAGCAGGTTATAAGCTTCGTCTATTGACTTGTTCATTAGTGCTCTACCCATTGCGACATATTTTATAGTCCTTAACTGCCCCATCAAACAATTATAAAAATTTTGTACAGGCAACCACTTTAGAATCCCATGATATGAACATTTTCTTAGCATATTGTTATACCACTTCTATGCTTTATAAGGTATTTTTTAGTCATATTGCAAGAAAGAAATAATGTCATTCCTTATCCTTGCTGTCTTGGCTAGTGAAAGAATTTTGATTTCAATTATGGGCCAAGTCATTTCATGTTGTAATAAATCTTGATGATAGTGACTAAAAAACTCTTTGCCTTATCTCAAAGTGAAAAAGGAAATAGGCATTGTAATATCCGATCCCTATTAGTAGTATAGATACCTAGATTTCGGTATAAAGCGATAAAGACACCGTAGAGTTACCCGATTCCAACCCTACTAGAAATATTATTTTTAGTATGGCGCGCGTGAGAGGTATTAGACCTAAATTGATAATTTCACACTCGGTTGGAGCATCGGCCGGTCATGAAATATTTTTGAAAAATTTCTATATTGGCTTGGAAAAGAAAATTTTAATTTAATACATGAATTTCCATTTAAGGGTTAAGCATGGAACAAGCCTTTATTCAAAAACACAATCCATATGTTAAAAATGGACCAATTAGGGACAAATTCATGGATTGACAAGTTGGAGGTCTAGTTAGTTCTTTTGACTATTCTAACTAAATAGTTAGAAAGGAACTAATTAAATACTTCCATTTTGAACTAATGGCAATTTAAAAATTTAGAATTAGTTAATGGGCAAATTGGACTTTTGGGAGAGCATTATATAAGGGATGAAGTGTCTAGAATTTGGCCAAGTAAAAAGCATAACATGTTTAGACCAAAAAGAGAGGAATTCAGCCATAAGAGGGGAAGTGCTGCTATAGTAAAATCCAATGCCTTTTTTTATGAGTTTTCATGCTTGATCAAAATAAATAAAGCCAAATACAACTTCCTCAGATCAATTGAAGTTTTCATTAGTGAAATCTAAGGAAAAGAGGTCAGAAAAGCATTGTTTAATAATGATGATGTGTGAATTTTCAAGATTTCTTCAATTGTTTGTTTTTGTGAAAATTCTTGATTTAGATTGAGTTGAATTCAAGTATGGAGCTTAAAAGAGTCAACAAAGTAAAGGAATTAGTAAGGTAAGAATTAGAGTTTGTTGTGATTTTATTGTAGAAACTTCAATTGGATGTTATTAGGGCATTATAATTAAATTAGCTTGATTTGGATGTCATTGGAATAAGAAATTGAGAAAAGAGATGTGTTGGGTGAGTAGGGTAAATTTTGGCCACTTTAGGAATTTTAGGGTTTGAGTTGTGTTTTGGTTCAATTGTTGTGTATAAACGATTCCTTGTATCAATTGGATGTATATGGTTGATAGAAGATCAAAAATGAAGAAAATGGGACATAATTGTCCATTTTGATAAGGTAAAGGACAATTATGTCCAACCAAAATTATAAGGTGTTAACTGATTTTTATGGCTTCAGATGGTGAATTAAACAAGAGTAAACAAGATTGAATGACTTCGTAAATAAAAATTAAAAAGTGGAATCCATTCGGGCCTTCTAAGCCGATTAGGGCGCCTATTAGTTTAAGTAAAATTTTAGCATTTGTAAAGGTTTTAAATGTTATATATGGCGTGTAAGTGAAGAAAACTGAGAGGGGTAAAGGAAGTAAGCACTTCGGAGAAGAATTGAATTTGGAATGGTTGGTAAGTGAAAATTTGTCATGGTTTATCTTTCGTTTAATATGTTTCCGCATATTGAAATTGTATGTTTTATGTGCTTTTAATGCATAAAAATGATTTACGAAATAGTTTTAAAATTACTAAATTAGTTTCAAAGGCCATTGGTACTCTCAGATTTCAGTGTGGTGATGGTTTAAGACCTGACTGGTATATTCCGTACGCATGGGCAAGTATTGAAGAGGGGGGTGAGTCACTAACTCCATAAAGTCGGATTGTCAAGTCATGTGAGTCGCTCTTTGTGTACGGGGTATTGTCTCGCTATATGTAGGTGATATCGGATTCCGCTGCATAGCTAGTGAGATATCTTGAGATGTCACAGTGGGTGTTGCTATTTTAGACGCTCCGTGACCTATTCACGTTGTGCGGTGCTAATTTAGTCGCTACGTGAGTATAGAGCTTTAGGGTTACCATTGGTGAAGTTTAGAAAAAAATGGCCGAGCAAGGGTTTAATAGTTTTTGAGCTATTGAATGCATATTGCGTATTTATATGTGTACATGTTAGTTATTATGTTTTATAAAATTTGGATATTATTTTTCAAAGATGTAAATAAGACCTATTCGGCAAGATTTCATCAACATATGATGTTAGAAAATATTTTACAATTTTATAATAATTTTAGATGCATGTTTTATGCATATATTTTAGAATTTAATATTTATGTAGAATTTTATTTTATTTTCACTGGAAATCTTAAACTCACTCACTGAGCTCCTTTAGCTCATCCGTTTCGTATTTTATATTTTCTAATCCCCTCTAGGTGCAGGCCTTGGTGCGCAAGTTTCTGATTCTCCTACAACTAATTAGTGGGCCTAGTTTGACGATCATTTTGTAAATGTAAATGTGCTAAGTAACAAATTTTGATTTTTGCATAGTAGTCATAGACTTGTGTATTTTGTAAATATGTTTGAACAAACAAGAAGAGGTTTCGATATTATAGTGATAGTTTCACTTTTTATTAGTATGTTAATTTTGTAATTTAAATGAAATTGTTGAGTTGAGTTTAGATTTGGTTTTGAAAAAGACTAGAGGTTCTATTTGGAAGTTGAGAAGCTGTTCGAAATAGAAGTGTGATTTTTCTTACAGGCTTTGTATTGGATTTTGAGAAAAACGGAAGAAACTTTGTCCGTTCGTTTTTAAAAATTTACTAAGTTATTTTCACTTATATTTTAATATTTTCTTAGTAATAGTAAGAATAAAAAAAAGGGTTCGCCTCGCAAAATTTTTCAGCTTAAATAATTAAATTCTGAGAAACTTCCGCTAGGGTGTTCGATAGGGCCGCTGGAATCTACAGTAAAGGGTCTCAGGGCAAGTGTTATCTTGCATAACCATACTACATCATCTAAAACTCCATTGTATTTGAACAAATTGCAAATCTCTAAACATTTATAGTATGTTCATTTGGATCATCACTTAGAAGTCCATTAAATTAAACCGAGTTTTTTAACATTTGGATTTTCCCCAGCTAAATTTCAAAGTAATTAACATTAATGGTTGGTCAGTATATGTTAGGTTGAATGCTACTAATCATTGAGATTGAATAAGCTCTCAAAAATCTATGTCTACTGCTTACTATTGAATTTGAAATTGATAGGCCATGATGTAGTTTTGAAAGGTAACCTAAACAAAAGAAAATAAAAACAAAAACAAAAAGAATTGAAAAGCAACTGTACAAAAACAAAAACAAAATAAAAGAAACTATAAAATAAAAATAATAAAACAAATAAAAAAATCTTAAAGTAAAAATAAGATTAGCATTAGTATTAACAAGATAAATAAACTTGATTCCTTGGCAATGGTGCCAAATACTTAATATGCGATTTTTAGCTAAGCCTAAATGCTAATGCAATGCAAATATAACACAAATATACATAAGTGTACGTTTCATATTAAGTCATATAATGATTGAAATCGGATATCGATTCCACGAGAACTTCTAAACTTGACGTTAATCAACTACTAAAAATAATCTAACTCAACTTTTATTCAGACAAAACTAAAGGATGAATGTTCTAATTTATTGAATTATACTAAAATTAACCTAAACTTTATCAAAAAGCATACAAAGATTTAAATTCACTAGATAGAAAGAACCTAGGGTTTCAACTTATCGCAAAATACTTTATTAACCTTATTACTCTCTTATTTAATCCCTCAATAATGGATTGTTGGATAAATTCAAATATCATTATAAGCTTTTGTCAATGGTCAAATAACTATATTGCATCCTAACAATTACATATATGTATATGGTAATAAGAATAGAATAAAATTCATTAAGATCAAGTCTATCAATACCATATATACCAAATAGATATATTTCTATCATATATGAAATTCATACTTGTTACCATATGATCATGCATCAAAAAAATCAAAGCTAAACATATAAATTCATCTGTCGAGTTCATTATAGTTCCTCAAACAATCACTATATTGGCAAGATATAAAAAAGCATTAAACATAAGCTAGAATAAACAATCTCATTTATTGAATTCATAAAATAAGAGAAACAAAAGAATTCAACTACATATCAGGTTCAAGAGTTGAACTCAAGATCAAGAACGTTTAGTTCATGATGACTCTAAGAGTATCAAAGTAAATATTGAAAGACATAATAAACAAGTCTATATAAATAAGAGAAAAGATAAGAAATAAAACACGGTGGATGCTCTAAGTCACTTATTTCTCTCTCTTGCTTGATGCACGAGTTTTGATCTCCAATCCTCACTCTAGCTTTGATCTCTATTATTTTATGTTTGCTCTAACTTCTCTCAATTGCTCTCTATTTTCTCTCTTCCTTTGGCTGTAAAAAGTGGTCTTTTTACAAGTCTTCGTAACTCTAGAGTTGTGTGGCTTGGAATCTAAGTTTTATTAGGAGTTCACATTTTTTTTCCCTTTGGTAGTATGGGCACTGCAGTGCTAGCTTCTATGCACCGTGGCACTCAACTTTTGCCTTGGGCACCGTGGTGCTAGTGAATGGTCATCGTGATGCTTAAACTTAGGAATTATCCCTCACAATTTCTACATGAGTACCGCAACGATGTGGTCACTGACTTGGCCGATGACATTAGGCCTTTTCTTCGATTTCTTCATTTTGTTCATTCAATTTCCCAAAGTCTACATGTCGTGGGCTGAAAACCTATTTTTATCAATAAATAGTCAAATATTCCATGATTTAAAACAAAACCTAAGTTCGAGAATATAGAAAAATAATCTATATAAGCCTTTATCAAATACCCAAAAACTTAAGATTTTACTCATCCTTGAGCAAAAAAAAAAAAAAAACTAAAGAGATTATTCTTCATCCAAAATAAAATGAAAAATAAAAAGTAAAATAAGCTAGGTTGATTCGATGATTATAATCCTTATTTCAAAGCTATTGAAATGATATAAGTCTTTTCAAAATTTAATAAACAACTTTCGATAATTCATAATACTATTCATCATATTCTTTATTCTCTCATATAATTGATCATTTTGTGTGTGTGCTAAGCGATAAATAGTTAAATGATACATCAATTTACTCAATAATTTAAAATAGTACAGGAAAGATGATGTCTCGGCATATTTTAATTTATAATAACATAAGATAAGCTTACTTTTCATACCAATCCTCACTAATGTAGAAAGACATATATTTAAAGATCTATTTGGCACTTTCATACCAAACGTTCTCTTCATAAAAATTCAAAGGAGTTACTTTACATGAAAATAACTATAACGCCATAACGTTTTCCTTCATAACACAAGGGCATTGTAAGCTATCATATACGAACACTACAGCATTGAGGTTTAGTAATGCTAGAGCATTCTGGCACTGCTATATTGCATGACTGGCACGAGGGCGTTGATAAATTGATGCAGCAACATTCCCTTCCACCGCTAGGGTATTGGAAATCTTGAATACTCTCTACCTTCAATACTACTCATCCTCCGTGCTACCTTTATAATGTCTAAATTCCTAGAAATGCTGGGCATTTAGTGTTTAATGTTATGGCATTCATCTTATATAGATGAACACTGGCGCATTTTCTTTATTGATGCAACTGTGTTTGCTCTTTTAATATAATTCATCTCTAATTTTTTACTCTTTGGTCTCTTTTTCACCACTTTTCTCTCCTTTTAGCCTATTCACATGAACTTCTTGCAATTTCAACATAAATATGCATAAATAGATGGCAATTACCAAAAAATAGTAATAGTAAAAGTTGAAATGGGACAATACTTATATCTATTTTATGCTTATCAATGGTGTTACGAGTAATTTTTGGATAAATAAACTTAAATTCTTAATGCTTGTAATGTGGTTAAATAGAAAAAAATAGGTATTTAGTCTCAAAAAGGGTAATTAGGGATAAATATATATCTAAGGTAGGCTAGAAAGCTCAAGTGGTCCAAAGATGGCCTAATGTCATTTTCCTATTCATATGTTTTCTAGAATTTTGCCTTAAGCAGTAATCAAATAAGTTCTAGAGTGTTTATCTTCGAAACTATAGTGTACTACTTAGGTATGAGTATTTCTAAGTAACAATTTAACTAAATACATGCTTTTATTTCAATGTGCTAAAAAATAATAGATAAACAATAAGGTTAAAATCAGTTCAAATTCTTGGTATGAGAATTATCTTAAGCATATATTGTTTCCCAGGGATTTGTAAAAAAAAAAATTTAACCAATATTCTATTTCTTATCTTAGACTAATGATCATCAACACAACCTAAACAAAATAATAAAAAAATTAACATGAAAACATAGCAAGTAAAAAAAATCACGCAATGAAAAATAAAAACAAGATAAGTGTTTCTCTCCTTCAAACTTAAATTTAACATTATCCCCAATGACGAAAATAAAAATGAGAGTAAGAAACTTCTCTAAATGATGATTAACATTGCAGCAGTTATATCTCGATGTAACTGTGTGGAGTTCTCTTTATCTCATAATGCTTGCAATTACTTGTGTTACTATTTTAATGCTTGTCTTATTTTTCTAACCCTAAAAAATGAAGAAAGTAAAGTAAATAAAAATAACAAACATAAAAATGAAATTTTTACTTGAATTGCCTCCCAAAAAGCACTTGATTTAATGTGTTTAGCTTGACGGGGTTTTCTCTATTCTTATGGTAGATCAAAGCAAATGTTAAAGGCATGTTGGAATGTATGCTTATTGGTACTCCTTTTTGTGGACTTCCATAGTCTTAAGATCAAACTTTGGACAGTAGCTCCTGCTTCATTTTTGTTATGCGTCCCTAAAAAGAGTCTAATCTTAAACCAGGGGAAAGAGTTCCTTTTGCCCTTGTCTTTGAACCTTTCATGAACGTGTTGCTCATGCTTCTTCTTTCTTTTTCTTATGTACCTCAATGCTTTCTTTTTTTATTTAGGGATTCATTGCTTCCATCTCTTTTATCTGTAGAGGTTGTTATTTATTGTTTGCATGCGCTACATTAATACAGAAATAGTCTATATTTTCTAAAGGTAATTTGATTTCCTTGAAAACCTTGAATGTCACTATTTCATCTTGCACCCTCATTGTCAGCTCTCTTTTTTGTACATCAATTATTATCTATCTAGTGGCTAGGAATGGCCTTTCAAGGATGATTGGAATCTCTTTGTCTTTTTTCATATCTAGAACAATAAAATATGCAAGAAAAATAAACTTGTCAACCATTACCAAAACATCTTCAATGATACCTATTGGATATGTGAGTGAGCGATTAAAAAGTTGCAAGGTGACATTTGTAGGTTTTGCCTCCCCTAAACCTAACTTCTTGTAAATTGACAGTAGCATAAGGTTGATGCTTGCCCCTAAGTCACATAAAGCCTTCCCAAGGTTGTGATTGCCAATGACATAAGGGATGTTAAAGCTACCAGTATCTTTTAGCTTAGGCGGCGGTTTCTTCTGTAGAATGGCACTATACTCCTCAGTCAAACCTATAGTCTCATAATCCTCTAGTTTCTTTTTCTTCAAAAGAATGCTCTTTATAAACTTGACGTAACTAGGCATTTGTTCAAGTGCATCTACAAAAGAAAGATTTATATGTAATTTCTTAAAGATTTTAAGAATTTCTGAGAATTTCTTATTTAGTTTCTTCTTTTGTAGTCTCTGAGGAAATGGTAGAGGTGGATTGAAAGTTTGCATTAGATTTCTCTACTAGTTGCTACTAGTGTTTTCTGCTGTGTGTATTTTTCTGCACTTCTACACTAGTTTCTGCACTTGTTTATGCATTAACTTGCTACTGAATTCTTGTTCCTGCATTTGTTTTTGTATTATTTTACTACTAATTTTCTACTTCTGCGCTTATTTTCTTCCTCTGTAGTCTTTGAGGAAAAGGTACTGAGATTATATAAGGTTGCACTTTTTTTTATACTACCTTTTTCTTCTCATTAATGTTTTGAATTCTTGGTGATAGAGGCTAAAATTTACTGCAGTGCAACTCCTTATCACTTCTTAAAGAGACAACTTGGCATTGATCTATATTTTTTTTCGTGGATTGGCTTCAATGTCACTAGGTAAGGTTCTTTGAGGTTGCCTATTTAGGGCTGTAGTAAGTTGTCCCGTTTAAGTTTTTATATTCTTCAAGATGCAAAATGATTTTAGAGGATGGCGTTATTGGACTTCATGTATTAGAGAAACGTGTTTTTTTAGGATGACTTATTTTCTTGCAATGGTTGAAATCATAAAGGGTTCATTGTTCTAGATGACTGCCATTGATTATTACAAGAGGTTTGAATGGTCTTTCAACCTTGGATTATAGAAGTTTAACTACGAATTATTCTGTTGTCTATTATATTCCCTATATAACTTGCCGACTCCATACATTGCCCATTTATAGGGTTGTCACCGTAGAAATCATAAGTTACCTTCTAATTTTGATGGTATTCATTGTGTCAAACTTTTTTGATAACATGTTGATTTGAGCAATTAACGCATTGAATGCATCAATTTCATGAACACTGTGAATTTTCTAGGTGTAACCCTTTCAGTTAACCATTGGTAACTATTTGACGCCATCTGCTCAAGTAAATCATATACTTCATCTGTAGATATATTCATCAAGGCCCTTCTAGTAGCTGTATCTATAATGGTCCTCAAATGCCCTACAATCTATTATAGAAAATTTAGGCTAATAGACATTTAAAAACCCTATGATAAAGATACTTCCTCAATATATCCTTGAACTATTCCCATACTTCATACTGAGATTCACCATCAAACTAAACAGATGAGGTGATATCATTCCTCATTATTGGTTGTCTTCGCTAATGGAAAGAATTTTGCCAAACATTTATGCGCTAAGTCATCCCATGTTGATATGGATCTGAAAGGTAATGACATCAACCAACTCTTATCTTTTTTCCTCAAGAAGAAAGAGAATAGCCTAAGTCTGATGACATCATTTGAAACTCCATTATACTTGAATGTATTACAAATCTCCAAGAAATTTATAATATGTATGTAGGGATTATTATTTGGGGCACCACTGAATTGTACAAAATCTTTTAGCATTTGGATAGTACTTGGCTTGATTTCAAAGTTATTTACATTGACTGTCATCACCGAATACTATATTGAATCCCCTTTGTTATAGGGATAGCATAATCTTTTAAAGATCTTTGTTGTTCTGTTATATGCTCATAACAGGATTATTGATATGATTTTCTATGGTTATAGGTTGATTTTGTTCACATCGAAGTCTTCAAAATGTTCTTTCAATCTCAAGATCAAAATAAGTCATATCTTCACTCTTTGTTCTTCTCATGAGCTATTAAAACAAAATTTAAAACAAATAAAAGTGGAAAGTAAAACGTCTAAATTAAATCAAGATAGTTTTGTATTAGTATTAATCTAAGAATAGATAAAAATAGTCTCCTAGAAACTATGTCAAAAACTTGATACGATGCAAATATTACACAAATATATGCAAGTGTACCTATCGTACCAAGTAATATAATGATTGAAATCAAATATCATTCTCACGGAAACTTTTAAACCTAATCACTTATCAGTTACTAAAATAGATCATACTCAACTTTTTTTTCAAACAAAACTAAAGAATGAATGTTATAACTTATCTAATTATACTAAAATTAACCTAAACTTAAGCAAAAAAATAAACAAGGATTCACCAGATAGAAAGAACCTAAGGTTTAAACTTATCCCCCCAATACTTTATTGAGCTAATTATTCTCATATTTAATCCATCAATAATGAATTATTGGCTAGACTCGAATATCGTTATAAGCCTCTTTGATGATCAAATAACTATATTGCATCATAACAATTACCTATATATTTATATAAATCAAAATAGAATGAAATTCTTTAATATCAAGTCTATTAATGCCATACATGCCAAATATGTATATTTCTATCCTATTTGATACTCATAGTTGTTACCATATGATTATGTATCAGACTATTCCAGGATAAATACATAAATTCCTCTGTCAAGTTCATTATGGTTCCTTAAACAATCAATATATTGGTCAGATATAAAAAAAATATAAAACACAAGATAGAATAAACAATTTCCTTTATTGAGTTTATAAAACAAAAGAAATAAAAGAATTTAACTACATATCGAGTTCAAAAGTTGAACCCTAGATCAAAAAAGTTTAGTTCATGATGAATCTAAGAGTACTAAAGTAAATATTTAAAGATATAATAACCAAGTACATTAAAATAAGAGAAACAATAAGAAATAAAACACAATTAATGCCCTGAGTCATTTCTTTCTTGCTTTTGCTTGATGCACAAGTCTTGATCTCCAATCCTCAATCTTGCTTTGATCTCTATTATTTTATGTTTGCTCTGACTTCTCTCTATTGTTCTTTATTTTTTCTCTCCCTTTGATTATAAAAAGTGGTATTTTTATAAGCCTTCATAACCTAGAGGCTTGTAGCTTGGAATCTAAGTCATATTAGGAGTTCAGAAATTTTTTTCTTTTGGTCGCATAGGCGTCGCAATGCTCCACTTTTTGCCTCAGGTGCAATGTTATTTAGACCTGGGAATTAGGCCTCAAAATTTCTACTTGAGCACCATAGTGGTAGGTGTTGGAGCACCACGGCATTGTGGTCACTAACTTAGGCGCCGCAACACCCAATTGTGCCATTTTCTCAATTTCTTTATTTTTTCATTTGATTTCCAAAAATCTTCATGCCTGGGTTGAAAACTTATATTTTATTAATAAATGCAACAAATAGATAAATATTCCATGATTTAAAGCAAAACCTAAGTTTGAGAAGATAGAAATAGTAGTTTATATAAGCTCTTATCAAGTGCACGCTATTGTAAATAAGTAATATAAGATGAGTAGAGTATCGTTCCCTACAAAGAATTATTGTTATTGTTTTATGCTAAGTATCAAAATTGTGTCTCATTACTTTTATTCAGACAAAAGAAAATTAAAAGAGTAATCTAACTCAATAACAGAAAATTAACAAGATAGAAATGACTAAAATAACAAGATAGAAGCACCAATAATAGATAAAACCTTTTATTACAACTATCCCTCGATATGTTATTTATACCATATAATATTTTCTTAAGTTAATCCCTCAATATGAATTATTGGCTATATTTTTAATATCATCACAAGTCTTTATCGATAATAGAGTGACTATATCTTACCTTAAATCTATGGTAATCAGATAAGATTAAAATTCATTAAGAACTAATTATTAATGCCATATATGCCATATAGGTATATGTTTATTCCACATAAAACTCATAATTATTACTCTATGATCATATATAAAATTATTCAAGGCCAATACAAAAATCCTTTCGTCAAATTCATTAGGGTTTCCACAATAATCTAATTAGTGATCAAGTAATTAGAAAGCATTAAACATAGAATAATTGAACAATTCGATTATTGAGTTCATAAAAACAAGAAAAGCATTTGAATTCAATCACATATCAGTTCAAAGTAATAACCCTACAGATAAAACTTAATTCATGATGAAACCTAGAGTTTTAGAATATAAATTGATAGACATAATGAATAAAAACAAAAGAGAGAAGAAAGAAAGAAGAAAACATAGATCAATGTTTTGATTCAACAATTTCTCTCTCTAACTTACAGTCAAATCCCTTCTTCAATCTTAAAATCTTTATCTAAATTATCTAAAAATTATTCTCTTTCATGCTCTCTCTTATTTTTTTTATTTATGTTTTTGGCTTAAAAAGTCTTTTACTTATAAGTTTTGTAGCTGCAAATTATGACAAATTCGTGTTCAAAGTGGTTTAGGATTTCCTTTTTATCGTATGAGTGCTACGATGCTGACTTTTGGGCTCTGCAATGCGGAACTTTCTACTTCAGCTCCACAACCCTAATTTTTAGGTGCTACAGCACTAGGAACAATGACTTGAGTGCTGTGGCGCTGCAACACTGGAACTATAGCAAAGTTAATGCTCATGAATTATTGTTTCGCGTTATTATTCATGATTACTATAGCAATTTTGATATTTTTGCCTTTTTTCCCCTTAGATTTTTATCCTTATTTGCTCCATTGATTCTAAACCTACAAAATAATAATAAAGCATATAAAAAGCTAAATAATCTTGATTTAAACGGATAAATATTAAGCTTTGAAGATAAATATATCATACCTAATTACTCCTTTTAGTATGGCTATTATATCTTATATATAACAAGAAATATTTTGAATGCATAAGTGAACTAAACAAATAGTAGTTTAGGAATTTGAATAATACAAATTTGTGACATATTAGATTAGGTCATATTGGCGTGGACATATAGCCCTTTTGGTTAGGAATGGTTAGATACATGATCTTACCATAAAATCCTTTCTAGTTTATGCATCTTACATTCAAAGGAAGATAGCCAAATTTCCTTTTGTTGGTGTTGAACACCATGTCAGTGATTTATTGAAACTAGTGTATAGTGATGTATATGGTCCAATAAAGCACACCGTTATGCATGGGTTTTGAAACTCCGTCATCTTTATCGATGATTTGTCATGATACGATATATGTTTCTAATGAGACACAAGTCGAAAACCTTTAAAATGTTCAAAGAATTTCAACAACAGGTAAAGAAACAAACTAGTATATATATTAAATGCCTCGATCAGATCGAGGCAGTGAATACGTAAGCAATAAATTTATGGGATATTTAAACGATAATGGGATTCTTGCTCAGTATAGTCCTCTGGGTACTTCTCAACACAATGGTTCTTCAGAGAGGAGGAATCAAACTATATTAGATTTGGTCCGATCAATGATGAGCTTCATTGATTTTCCTGAATATTTATGGGGTTATACTCTGAAAACTGCTACTCACTTGTTGAACAGAGTTCTATCAAAGGTTGTTCTTACGACTCTATATAAGATATGGACTGATAAAAAATTAAGTTTTAAGTATGTTAAGATTTGAGGCTGTTATGTTTGTGTAAAAGTTGCACAACAAGATAAACTTACACACAAATGGTATAAATATTGAATAATTGGATATCCCAAACATTCTAAGGGATATTAGTTCTATGAACAAAACATGTTCGTTGCTCGTAATGCCATTTTTTTAGAAAAATATTTTCTCATGAATCGTGGAGATTATAGAATGATTGAATTTGATGAAATCAATCCATAAACTTATGAACAAATGTTGGAACCTCAGGCTTAATCGAGTGAGATACCTTTGACACACTTTCTATGTAGGTTAGAAAGGATCTCAAGGTCACCTGTTAGATATGGTATGATACCTAAAGGTGCTTTTGAGGTCTTCTTAGTTGAAGAAAAGGCAGAGACCTTTAAAGACTGACTAGTTAAAAAAGGTTACACTTAATGATCTAAGATTAATTATGAGGAAACCTTTTCACTAGTAGCCATACTAAAATTGATTCGAATTCTGTTGGCTTTTACAGTATACTAAGATTTTGAGATCTAACAGATGGATATAAAGATAGCTTTCCTAAATGGATATCTCCAGGAAAAGATATTCATAGAGCAACTTAAAGGTTTTACATCTAACCTGACTTCTAATCTAATGTGCAAACTGAAGAAGTCCATTTATAGACTTAAGTATGTATCCCAAAGCTAGAATATTTATTTTGATAAAGTAATTAGATGGTTTGGTTTCATAAAAATGAATAGGAAGCATGTGTATAAAGAAAAGTTAGAAGGAGTATGATTGTCTTTCTTATTCTTTATATGGATGACATAATCATTATTGAAAACGATATTGGTATGTTATAGTTAGTCAATAGTTATCTATGTAAGAACTTCTTTATGAAGGACTTGAGAGATGACTCTCTTAATCCTTGTACATAAAAAGTGTTCTTAAAAGATATAACTTTGGTAACTGTAGGACATTTAATGTATATTTCAAATATGGCTTTCATCTTTCTAGAATGATGTGTCCTTAGAAGAAAGATGAAAGGGTTAGAATATTTAACATACCATATACATCAGCTATAGGTAACTTGATGTATGTCATGTTATATATAAACCTTATAAGTATGGCTGTAAGTGTTACAAGCTGATATCAGTTTGATCTAGGTAGCGACTATTGGATGGCCATGAAACAAATTCTAAAATATCTTAAAAGTACAAAGGATAAGTTTCTGATATATTAAAAGAATGAATTACAAGTGAGGGGATATACTAGCTCAGACTTCTAGTCAGATCTAGATTATAGAAAGTCTACATCTAGTTATGTGTTTCTTCTCAATGGTGTTGCAGTCAGTTGAAAGAGTATCAAGTAGGCATGCACAGTTAATTCTACCACGAAGACAAAATATATTGCAGACAAAATATATTGCAACTTTAGAAGCTGTAAAGGAAGTGGTGTGGATATGAAAGTTTGTCGTAAAGCTCAGAATAGGCCCAAGTTCAATAAATCCTATCCCACTATATTGCGACAACAATGAGGTAATTGCTCAAGTTAAGAAGCTAATGGCACACCAGAAGTCTAAGCATGTAGAGAAGAAATACCACATAATTAGAGAAATTTTGGCTAGAAAAAATGTAATAGTATCTAAAGTAGATTCAATAGATAATGTAGCAGACCCACTAACTAAGATCTTAATTCTTAAGGTGTTTGAGAAACACATGAAGTCAATGGATATTAGATATTATCATGAATGGCATTAGAGTATGTGGGAGTTATTAGAGATAGTGATTACGTGCCATCCAATTTTGTATGAATATTTATTGATTTATGATGAAAATTTTGAATGAATCATTAATTTTTAATTATATGGTACTGTGTTTGTTACTTTTCAAACATTGTAGATTTAAAAAATTTTAAATCTGATCTAAAAGAGTTTAAGTTTGCACTAAGAGTTAGAACTTTGTCTGAAATGGAACACAGACCTAGGAATATATTCGTAATAACATAGTTTCAATGACTTGTAAATAGTGCTAAGAAATGCTATTATATAGTATGTTCTCGAGAACATCATTCTTGATCTATGATTGCCGACACATGTTGATTGATATACCTTTTAAATCAATATGTGTCTATATCTAGATTATTCAAAAGTTTAGTCTTAGCAGAACGTAGGCTTAACAAAAGCTCATATAGGCATGTAGTTATTTAGTGAGGACTGGTATTGAACAAACTCATGAGGACCTCCAATAGCAATCCCATAGAGCCGTCAATTGAGGGTCTTCTTGAATTAAGTAGTATTCGTAGTCCTTTTACCTGATTGCCATGATGGACTTGTGAATGATCCACTATACTTTGATTCCACCTATGTCAGAAACCTTTCATTGTTTAACCTCTGAGTGTTGTTGAAAATAGTTTGATGCTTATAAAATTTGGTGTGCATAAATATAGGATCCGTTAACTCATATAGATGAGTTATATATCTAAATACTCCAAGATTGTATTTTAAAAAATCTTATAACTATAAGCGAAAACCTAAAAAAAGAGCCTTCCGTAAGGTTAAATAATTTCTTAAAGGAGTTTGCGAATATTGTTTACAGAAATAAAAATCTAGAGATAAGTTCATAGTTAAACATATAGAGATTTAATGGTGATCTATATTTCTACTCTCCGAGGATATATGTGACAGAATGATTAATTGTATATGATTGACCTTAACTTATATGGTTCAACGCGTTGTTCTGTAATATCCGTAACGCATGTATAAGATATTATTTACATACTTATGAAAGAGTTCTATAAGATAAATAGGTGTGAATTTAGAAAATCTCACAGTATGAAGCGTACTTGTTGAGCATTAGGGTAGCGGACCAAGTCGAAAAGTATCTAAGAAAATTTTAAAAAACAAGATTTATTTTAAGATCTCTCAAAAAATACATATGTCAAAGTTTAAGTGTTAAACCTATTATTTAATTGGTTAACAATAATTGGTTAACAATTATTGTTAACTAATTAGAATTTGACACATGGTATTGTGCACGTTCATGATGTGTGATACATGGCACATGCATGGATAAGTAAAGATAACAAATATCACTCATGAAAATGGTTTGCCTGACTTATAAAACACTTGGCTTATGCATGTTCTACATGACGGACAAGTGTCAACGAAGGCAAATTTTTTAGGTGTTGTAAATAGATCCCTAAGTGTATTTTGACTAAAATAAGGCAAGTTGTTGCATTTAGCTCCTCCTAAGCAAATTTTGGCCAAAATAATTTTGAGAGAGAAACAAAATGTTCTTATTGGAAATTTCGTACTACTATTCTAACTCTTCAATCTCACCACCTATTAGAGACTAGAATTATTTATGAGATCACTTCAAGATGAATTCCAAGTTTAAATCTTCACCAAAAACTTTAAGGGTGAGTATTTTTTTTAATTTGTTAGTGTAACATAATTTAATTGAGTGTGTTTATTAAATAGAAATTTTGATTTTATTTTGCTGTGTATTATATATATGACATGCAACTTAAGATTCAATGAATGCATTTTCATGCATACACCTTTAATAAGCACTCACAACAATACATATATATATATAGTGGATTATATCAATTGGCTAAATATCAATTCAATCAGAATTTATTTCTCCAGAGTATCAAAAATAAGCATGACTTCATTATGAATATAAAATTTTAAAGTATAGTACCCAAAAATAGGCTAGCCCAACTTAAATGGAATATAATAACTTTCTTATGATTTAACACACTCGCTAATACACTATCCTCATTCTATTTCAGATTGTAATCTCAAATAATAAAAAATAACACCATGAGCAAAAGCTCCAATATAGCAAGATAAATTAAAGGGTAGTTTTGCTACAATCACTAATTGTCCTTAGACCTGAGAGGTTTGTATATCTTTATCTATTAATTATATAATTTTAATATTGTCGATGTTAATTATATTTGCTATACCCAAACATATTGGGCTATCTTTATGATATTTAAAATATATAAATGCTTAATATGGAATCCATCATTCTCAAATTGAGAAAGCATATTTAAATGATTTTAATAAATCAATTGGACTCAAAGAATATTGGCTAGTGCTGTTTACAAAATATTTATATATATATATATAAAGTATATACATAAAGTTTTTGAAATATTTTTGAAGTCCAAATTTGGTAATTAAAATCAAGATATTGAATGGTTATATAAACTATAGATTAGACAATGAATTTTATCTTATATTAATAACTCGTGTGGAATATAGTATGGTGGAGGGACTGATTAATAGATGTATTTATTAAGGATCTCATTTGAAATTCTCTATTTTTTAAGGGAAAATTGTAATGTGTTGATGAACATTATTGTAATGTGTTAAGAGTTATTAGGATTATGGAAAGTGATTTTGATTCAAATATAAAAATTTATTTGAAACGCCAATATTGAAGAATTAGAGATCCAAATATTCACGTACCTTTTTTCTCATAAGTTTTTAGTAATTTATATATATAAGAGACTAACCCACAAAAAAAAAAAAAGTTAGCCGCCATAATTTATTTTGGTAAATGAAGTCAATATTACTTTATATTAGTAAATAAATAAATTAAAGAAAAAGTCCATGTTACGATATGATTTCGATCTCATCTATGTATAAATTTATTATTATTCGTTATAAATGTCATCGGATAAACTTTCAAATGTAACATGCCATTGCATTGCCTCGCCTGTATTATAGAATAGTTAGGAGCAAATTATTATGTACAACAACCATATGATGAAAGTTCATACATATCTTAATCAGCAACGCTGATCACAAGGATCCGATTCAACAATCATTGATGTGTATCACTTACCGAAGAATATATTGTGTGTGTCAAGACTGGACAAGGTTTAAGATTTAAATCTGGCAAGCAAGTATATGCGTGCTTAGAATGATTATTATTTCACATGTACTGATTATTTAAGAAGAAATGGTGGGTTGCTGTTAATAAGAATATTAAGATCTTGTTAGCATTGAACACAGCATTTCCTGTTGCTTTCTTTTTTTTTTTTTTCATCTTTTCCTTTTCCTCCTCTTTGTTGAAGTTGCGATTTAAAGACAATTTCAAGCTACAACAGCTTGACTCCCTGATCCAACTTGACCTAGTCTATTTGCAAACAAAAACTTAAAAAAATGGGCCTCAAGTTTTGAATTGACCTAGTCAAATTATGCATATTGCAAGATGGCAATTACAGATTGTATGTGTATTTTTTTTTTTCTTCCAGCGTTCATTCTACTAGAGGCAATCTCTATAGAGATAGCTTCCAAATTGCTTATTCCATTCATCGTATACACCAAGTTCATTTAAAGAAACTGAGGTCCGCACCTGTTGCAATGCATTCACAAAATCCTGCATAAAAGAGAAATATTTGACCTGAATTAGTCAACCTGATAAAACTATTGAACTTCTAGGTGTTTGAATGTGTCCAAGTTAGCGTTTATTTGATTTATTTTCTGCATATTATTACCTGAAGAGTTACTGGTTGCATATCCTCTTTTTGCCGCTTTGTAATTTCTATGCCCTGTTTCAAAGCCTCTCTCAGTAGACCCACGGATGCTTCCTTCACCAAGTTTTCATGTCTGATCCTAGAAAAAAAAAAGATACCAAGAATGAAACTTTGAAACAAAAACCCAAAAGAGAATACATAAAATTTATAGTTAAGTACCACAGCAGCTAAGAATTTTAGGTCAGAGTGGTTCAAACTAAACACCTTCAGTTAATTTGCAAATGGTATTAATATTTTTATCGGAAAGCTTGAATAGTCCATCCTTCTCTAAAAAGATTCCGTATGATCCAGGCTCTAGCTTCTTTATCTCCAATACCGGCATGTTAGAGACAATATTTTTGTGATAAAAGTAGTTAAGGAAATAAATGAGAAATATAACTTGCTCTGATGAAGGAAGGGGAATATAAAGCCTCTTGTTAAGCCGTCTCCGTGCTGCTTCATCAAGTTCTTGGTTTGTTGCTCCTGAATAAGTTTAAGATGACAATCAATTGTTATATAAATTAAGGTACAGGATATTTTTGTCCTAAAAATTTAGTCTAATTCTTAATTTTATTTTACGAATTTAAAAAAAATTAAAATTATCTCAATCCGTTAAAAAAATTTCGTTAGATTTGATATTGAAAAGATAAAATTAGAATTTAATATAAAATTTTAATATAAACTGATACAAACAGATAAAAAGATACGTAACACATTTTGATAAATTTAAATTTTAATATATATTTTTAAAAAAATTATTTTTATTTGTTAAAAATTTATTTTATAATTAAATAAATAATTAAAAAATAAAAAAATACTTTAATTCACCATTAAATACTCAATCACTGAAATGTTAAGTAAGAAAAGATATGATAAAGTTTGTGTTGAAAAATTGGTGATTCAACAATTATGATTGGATAAGAATTGAAATGAATACCAAAGTGAAGAGTCACAAGAAGTTTAGAACGTGTGGAACACGTATGGAGAAGTCTAGGACGTGTGGGATACGAAAGGGAAAGCGAAACGGGACTTGAAGACGCGAAGGAAACGAAGAAAAACACTGGAGGTGCCACCAGGGCTGAGCCCTGCAACGCCTAAGATTGAGCGTCGCAGTGCCCAGGACAACAACCTAGCGCAGCGGAGCCAAACGCGACAAAGAGTCCGTTTATGATCCATATTTTGAGTTTTGGACTTTCAAAACAAGTAGACTCTTACTCCAACAAGGAATAGGGCTAGTAGGCTCAAAATACACCTTATATAAACACTTGTAAATTCTTTATTTCAGATTAAGCATTAAGAGAGACTCTAATAGAGGAAAAAATTGGGTAGACACTAAGTGCTAGTGTACGTTAGGGTGGAACCGTTGTTTAGGTGTTCATTGCTCGTGGTAGAGTAAGCGTTCACTAAACATTAGGTCTTTTTGAGAGTTCTTCAAATTGAATTTTTCTTGTAAAATCTCTAAAGAGTTAATACGAGAGGTTAGGATCTTTGAATTTACCATGGACATAGGCAATTGGCCGAACCACATAAATTTGTGTTGTGCTATTTTATATTCTGCTTTGAATTTTTACTATTTTGCTTGATTAATAGGTTATTTCGCTACGCAAAGAGTTTAGGATTCTAGGTTGAACTTTGGGTTCCTCGCTTCAATATAACTTCGAGAGGGAGAAGGGCGTTTCCTCCCTCAACAATTTGAGAAATGAAGAACTTGCTAAAGAATCAAAATTATGTTGAGTACAAAATAAAGACACGAAGTTTTTTGGTTGAAAAAAGAAGTAATAATTTTTTGTTTTCATTTTTTGAAGTGAGAAATGAGAGATGACGAAGAGAAATAAGATATGATGAAAAGGAAAATAGTGGGTCATTTTAAAAAATTAATATAGTGTGTTTCTTAATCTATAAAAGAGAGAATTTTTGTTTTATAAAGTAGAAAGTGATAATAAATGATTAAGAGAGATAAGAAATGATAAATAGAGAAATAATGAGTTTATTTTAAAATATAATGTAGTGTATTTCTTGGTTGAGAAAAGAGGCAATAATGTTTTTTGGCACAAAATCTTTTTAAAGATTTACACGAATTTTTTTAATTTTTTTTTTCTCAAACAAAAAATTTGGGACTTTTTGAAATTAAATTCAGTAAAATTAAATATTAAGCATTTTCTATTATACATTTTATTGTAATTTTTTGTTTATACTTTGTTATACATCTTTATTTTCTTTCGTATTTTTTTTTTCTTTGTTAATGCTCTCTCCCCATCCTTTAATATTGAAGATTGATGATTGAAATTTTAATTGATATTAAAAATTAGTAAATGAAGAATTTTTTGGTAAGAAAACATGAATGGAGTTTGACTTCATAAATGATGATAACAATGTATTTTGCTGTGTATGATTATAAAAGATGAGGATAATAGTTAGAAAAAAAGAGAGAATTTTTTTAATTAATATAATAATTAAACATGAATTATTGTATTTAATTAATTTTTGTATTAAATGAATTGATGAGATTATGTCATGTGTTTAAAATTAAAATTGAATAAAGATAAAATAAATTATAAATTGTCAATAAAAGACAAAAATGTTATTATAAAAAAAAAAATAACTTTTTTGTTAAATTTAATAGAATCTTGTTAACAGATTGAGATAATTTTAATTTTTTTTAAATTTATAAGATAAAATTGAGAATTATACTAAATTTATGGGACAAAATTATTATTTACCCTATAAATTATTATTTATAGAGCTGCAGAAATTAAAAGTCGTACTATTATTTATCCTATAAATTATTATTTATAGAGCTACAGAAATTAGAAGTCATACTTGAAGAGAAAGAGACAAAACCAACACAAACTGGAATAGACTAGCTTGTTGTAAAGACTACTACTAATAATAAAAATGTATTATATCGCTCATATATATTGCCTAACTTAAAATTTTTTAAGTAATTAATTACTTTCAAATTCAATAATATTTTTTCTTTGCATTGTGGATAATATTTTACCATAAAATTATCTTAACATTGCCCAAATTCTCTATTTATTGGCAGAAAGCATGTGAAATATCAATGAACCGTGCAGAGGTGTGCCATCATCATTTCCTAATGAGTTCCTCTCCTAATGAATAGCAGTCACTACCTAGTCCCCAAATTAATGTCCCATTGACCTCTAGTTCATATCATCCAAAATATATCTTGCAAAGAGTGAAAATAAGAGACAAAATACAAAGAAACTCAAAAGAGTGCAGAAAGCATAGCCCTCTTAATCCTAAGTGCAACACATTTGGGATCATAGACATCGCAACGAGATTACCTCCAAGGAAGGAGAATAAGAGAGAATCTCAATACATGAATTTCTAATGAGAAGCAGGATGTTAGGTATAGAGATGGTAAAAATATTTATATATTTGTAAATTCGCTAAAATTTATTTATATTAGAAATGATTTAGTAAAATTTGAAACAAGTTTAGTATGAGTTTAATATACAAAATAAAAATTTGTAATGAATTTAGTACAAGTATGAATTTAATATAAAATTTAGTTTTTAAAAATATTATTATTTATTTTTATAAATAATTTTAAGTTAAAACATAAAACGTAACTCTAGTTCTACTTTAATATTTATTTTCTTTTTTAAAGTTAAATATTTAAATTTTCTCTACTTTGCAACCGTCTTCTTCGTCATAACAAATTTTAGATTTCTTCACTCTCGTCTTCTTCTCAATTATTTGATTTATTTTGTTTGTGTTAAAAGTTTAATTAATAGATGATTTTATTATAATTTTTGTACTATTAATTTTTTTTTAAATACATTTTTAGTATTATTTTTTACAAAATCTGTTTAATTTTGTCTTATTAGTATCTATTACATTTTCATCTAAATTCTTTTTTCTTATTTTGTAAACTGATTTGATTATTTTTATAATATTATCATTAATTTTAATAATTTCTTATTGAATAGATAGAGGTTATTAATAATTTATTATTTTCAACAAATGGTGAAAGCTCACATTAATGATGCAAATAAATTTTTAACAATAAAAGTTAAAATAGATTCAAATCAAATACTAACACATTTCAAACAATTATAAGTAATACGGGTAAAATTATTATATTTTAATTGATAATATTTTTAAATTGATGATATGATTATAAATTTATAATTATTATATTTTATAAATTTTTATTTAAATTAAGATTTTTATTTTATTTTTTTATTAAATAAATTTAAAATTATTTAAAATCTACGTATAACTCATTGGGAGTTTGATAATAAGTATAAACTTATTAAAATAAATTTAATAATAAAATTTCAAATTCATAACGAATTTAAAAAAAAATTGATATTTTATTTTTATAAATATAAATTTAAAAATATTCATCTCAAATTTAATCCACTATATCCTAAGTAATAGCTGCCTAATACTCTTCATATTTATACTATTAGGTCGTCTTGGAGTTGTGTTGATGCAGTTAAGACCCACTTTCGATTCTGCGGGTATAACTCAGACTTCCGAAAAACTAAAGCATTATGTTAATCTTTTCTCTTTCAGGAACCAGAAATTTTTCCCATACAGTTGCTAAGTAGCCACTGCAAAAAAGAGGAATGCGTGGTCAGCTATAAAGAACCTTGAATTATAGGCAAAATATGCAGGATTACACATGCTTCTCAGTAATAAAGAACTCTGTTAAAACCTTTCACCTAAACCAGAAACAATATTTCATAAACTAAATAATTGAATTTCGGGACTAAAAATTCACCTATGATTAGAATTTGCTCATTGCCACTGTCAAAGCCTTCCGTTTCAATAAGGAACTGTAATTTCAGTCGTCAACTGAACTCGTGTTCACCATCTGATTTACGCTGCCAATAAAAACTTTTTAACTAGAATATTTATTTAACCAGCAAGACTGTTATTGTAAGTCGCCATCCAGTGAATCATAAGTACAGTCCTCATATTCCTATTGTTCGAATAAAATCTAAAGGGAATTTTCTTAGCAGATTTGTGAAGACAACTGTACATCAAGCATAAGGCAGCCTGTACCATGCCTTGAGGTTTGTCTTCAAGAGTCAGGAGATAACCTATCTGAGAAAGGAGTGAATCTATTTCATCAACAAAAATTACAGCTGATTGACGGCAACTGGCAACTGCTAAAAGGGCTCTCACAAGCTTTTCACCCTCACCAATCTACAGTCATCAATTCAATTGAAGTATCACATATGCAATGCAATGATTCAGCAATAAGCTGTTATCAACATTTACTTCCTAAATGATTAGGACAATTGAGAAACCTTATATATAATTAGAATTTAATTTTATGCGTGATATTGTGTGCATCTCAAGTTTTAGTTTAGAAAAGTACAAATCATTCAATATTTTCTGTTGGACATCTGACGATCGTGTCAATGAACAATCACAAACTAAAGACAAAGAAATAACTCTTACCCACTTGCTTGTCAACGAACTTGCAGATATAGAGAAGAAGGTCGCTTTTGCTTCTCCAGCTATAGCTTTTCTAATCATTGTTTTTCCTGTTCCCTGATATATACCAGGTAACAGATAAGATTATAAACCAGTAGATTTTCTCAGGTACAGATGTCCACACCAAAGGAGGACTCTACAAACCAGTGATGTTTCTGTCTTTCCGATACAAGAGGATTTAGTACTTACTGGAGAAAAAAGAGAAGAACACCTTTTCCTGGAGAACGACAGTCTTTAAATATATCAGGACACAGTAAAGACCATATAACCATCTCCATTACACATGTTTTAGCATGCTCCAAACCAGCTACGACATTGTCAAGCAGCAATTGTAAATTACAAAGAACTTCACAGATAAACAGATTGCATGACAAAAAATGAAACAAATAAGAATCTCATTATACCAATATCATCCCACCGCGAGTTGTTATGGATATCAAGTCATAGATTTTAATTTGACACTCTTATGGCATCAATTAAGTCACAGTTTTGATATTCCTTTTATTCTATGCGCAGCGGAAAATCATAACTCACACTATAAATTATAAATAAGAATATATAAGATTAACACACCAATAAAGATAAAAAAAACAAACCAATTAATAAGACACAAGATATACGTGGTTCGGCCCAAAATTGCCTACGTCCACGGAGAATCTATGATCCAGCTTCTTATTATTGATATAGATCACTAAGTATCTTCTTACATCATCAATGATCCCACAAGATCCCTTAGTATCTCCCATAGCGACCTCTAAGTATCTACCTTTGATCACCATGACTCTCCAAGATCTCTTAGTATCCCCTCATAAGAGATTTCTACAAGGAACACAAGAATAACACGAGCATATAAGCCAAAAGAATTTATGGTGTTTCTTTTGTTCACTTAAGAACCAAAATAAAACACTCCCTAAAGGTTACACCCTAATACACCATACTTAGTGCCTATCTAGCTCTCTATTTTCTCTTATGGTTACATCTTGAAACCTTAAATGCTTAATCTGAATTTAGAAGGATTTATATAGTGAATAAAATACCTTTAGAAATCTTAAACTTTATTGGAATAAGAATCCTTATTTATAGGAGTTTTAATCACAGTTAAAGAAGTCAATTGAACCAAAACAGTAAATATTCTAAAGTTGCCAGGTGAATAGTAACCGCATGAACAGTATCCACGCGTGAACAGTACCGTTGTAAACAGTATTTATGAACAGTAACTATCGTAAAGAGTACCCTAACAATATTCGCCAAATAAACAGTACTTATTTTTTTTTTTTTTTTTATTTTGCTCATCCCTTGTATACTTAATGTGTACTTAACTTCATAATAATTCTGTTCTTGATATTTATCTTAATTTTTATCTATATAAAATTGTTAAATCATTCATTTTCAACAAAAATAATGATCCATAATCTCATTACTAACATGCTCAATCAAGCGAGGTTCCAAATTCCTTAATTTCTTGGGAAGCTATCCATCTAGACCACCTAGCGTTTCCAAACTAAAACCGAAGTACCCAAAAAAGAAAGGATATTCACATTTGCCTCACATGGCTCATAAGTGTCCAAATCTATGCTTCATGTTTCCAATCTAATAACGTGTGTGCATGAGAGAGAGAGAAAGAGAGAGAAGAGGAAAGTTTTTCAGCATAAAATGAACTTCCGATTGTACAGAAGAAATTAGTATAAAGCCGTAGGCGCATGTTGACTGCTTGTGAACATCTAATGGTTGAGGCTCCTTAGAAGATAATGGTTACTCCAAACTTTAAGTTCACATTGCTGACTGCTGTCAAGTGAACCAGGAAAGACTAAGCTATGCTGACTATATTAATTACAGAAAATTACATACTCACCATGCCTTTGTAGTAGACTCATCTAATGCGTCATCACTCTTTCCTCTGGGCCTTGAAGTCATGTTCCCAGTGTTGCTCCCATTATATCTAATAAAGGGAATAAAATTACCATGGACTCCACGTCGTGAAATACCATATGATTTCACACCGTAATCCCTAAAAGAGGGACTGTTATCACTCTGAGGAGAGATTGAAGCATCTAACGATCACACCCGTCCTCGCCGTTGCTTTATATCCATTTCCTATGAGAATAGGCTGAGATCAACATTGACACTTGTGAACAAAATATAAGCTGGAGAAAGACTGGTTTAGCTCCCTTATAAATATTGCAAAAACTTGTTATAATCTTATCCCAAGCTGAGATCTTATTCATTCTACTCTCTCTCTTTTCTATTTTAGAAGGCCTATTTATATCATATATACATGATTTATGTTTATGCTTCAGCTATTATTTTTGACAACAAACATCAACCCTGTCCCTGTCCCGTGTAACAATGAAAGGTGTTAAAACTCTATATGCAGACAATATGAATTCTAGCCAGCAGAAAAACATAAATAAAGAGAAAATTTCTCCTCAAAGCCAAAAAATGTCCCAACAAAAGACTCAGAAAAAAGGTTCGGTGGTAAAATAAGTACCAATATCACTTTGGCAGTTACAAATCCATTGCCAGAGACATCGTTGTTAACTTTTTCAGTGCCCGATGGTGACTTGGAAGCACTGCTTGTAGGGCTAGTAATTTTGACATGTGCATATTTCATCCCTCAAGTATTTCTATGACCTCTTTCTTCCTCTTCAACTTCAACAAAATCAGAGACAGAATGGCCCTTAGCATGGTTGGAGGACAAAGAAGACTTTTCTACAATCATGCAGTCTTCAGAATCGTTGCTTTTGGAGTTCAACCCATTCTTTTATGAGCCATCATTTGATTTTATGTTGTTGTTTTCGTACAAGGAAGCCAACTTTGCTTGTTTCATAACTTTTGATGCCTTGCAAAGCAACTTGCTCTCTGTCCAATCTGACTCCCTGAGACAGTTTGAGATCCCAATTAGTTCACATCTTGCTCAGGACAATTCATAATTTGCTAATGCTTGTGGCAGCCAAACATAAAGGCCTTGATTAAAAGAAGGCTCATAAATATGCATAATAAAATTAATCTAAGGGTCATACCAAGAGAAAAAGAAAAGTATATATATATATATATATATATAAATAGGGTCTCTATTAATAGATTAAGCAATAGTGAGAACAAATTGCTGCAAGAGCAAAAACTCTTCTTTGTTCCATACCAATTCATTTGTAGTCCTTTCATTATATTGCTGTAGATTGGCTCGAAAATATTTTGAATGCTAGATCTTTTCGATGTCTATATCTCCTTTCAAGCTAAAAACGCAGCCAGGAGCTCCGCCTGCCTGTTCAAATGCTTGGCTGAGAGTTCATTGAACACAAAATCATCAGCATTGAAGATTGAGAAGTACAAAAGCGAAAAGAGGTGTTTGACATAAACGCTTAGCCTTGACAAGACACTCCTAAATCAAAGTCCAAATGTTTAACCAGGACTCTTATGAACTCGATGCATGCACAAATTTTTTATGCAAAAGCCTCTTTCATGAGCGCAATCGGATTTCAAATCGTCTAAATTTAAAATCATAACATGCCCACAAATTCAAATTCAGTCCATTATCAACTACTTACTCAATAATATGACGTCATATAGGCTCACTTTTAAATCTGGTAGTATTATCAACATCACATAAAAATAATAATAATAACTTTTTTATTTTTTATTTTATAAGGTGAGTGCGACCACAAATAAAAATAAGTTTTTTTATTTTTATTTTTATCACTCCACAGCGATTACTCATCAGGTGAGTGCGACCACAATTAAAAATAAGTTTTCTTTTTCTTTTTTTTTTTGAAAAAGAACAACTTAAAATAAGTTATTTGTACGTACAGTTTACTGACTGAAAATCCTTAAAAATACAAGAGTTGCTAAATTCAATGGTCAGGTTAAGCCAGCGAAATCAGAATTTACTTCCTCAACTTATCACAAGACAGCTTTTTTTATTTATATATATTCTCTGTTATAACTAATATTTCTTCAATCAAATTACATTATTAATATTATATTAAATTTATTATTAATATTTATATTAAACTATACTACTAAAATTATCAAGAATAACATAAACAACATTCAACACACTCCCCTTAAACTATAAAATTCTCATAAAATAAAATAAAAACTTTCATCACCATAAGATAAAAAGAAAACTTTCGTCGCCGTAACATTTGCTAAGGCTCAAACCCTACCTAAAACAAAGAAATGCACAAGAATTACCACTTCATCAAACCCTCAAGTGCATCACAAGACAGCTTGTTGGCTGGCAAACCTCAGTTTTGTACTTAGAATTCACAATGCAGGTTCGGAGGATATTTGTGTTATTTATCGGAGGATATTTGTGTTATTTATTAAATAAAAAATAAATTAGCTAATCATTTCCCAAATTATGGGGACAAATATTCCAGCACTCAGTAACTTATATATGATTTTGTGCAGTGAAGAAAAGATAATAAGAAAAAACAAAATAAAATAAAATAACGCACAATACTTTTCAGCTACATAAATTTGCCAATAAACTGGAAAAATGAAGCCCACAGGATCTTCAATACCACCAGCCAACATTATTTAAGCATAATATTGTACTCCCATTTAACCCTCTTTTCTTAATTTCACAGCTAACTTGAAAAGCATCAAATAGATCCATACATTAGAATGCCCAGGCAAGAATCAATTCAACATTAATACATCCATAATATGAACCACAACAAAGTCCAAAGCAATATAGCATTGAAGAATCTATCTTTGCAAATTAAGAACCAAGTAAACATAACTATTGTAACAAACTTCTCTGTTGAACATGACCAGTAAAACAATGACAATTACACCTAAACAAGCTACAGAGTAATTTTTTCTGGTTGTACAAACATTCCTTTCACGGTCATCTACAATAGTATTCAGATAAAGTTATGCTACTCGCATAAATAAAACTAAGATGATCTATAGACACTAAGTTGAACCAACAACATATATTGGCCCCCTCTAGAAAATACCTAACTATGTGCTTCCAGGAGCATCACTTCCTGTGGCTGGCTTGCGATTCAAATAACGAATAACAGCATCTTCAACCCTGTTAGAATCACCAAAAACAAAAATGAATATTTAAGTTCTCTTAAATATTATTTTGTCACTTTATTAGGCACACTATCCTCAGAACTGATAAACAATTGTATCTCAGATATTTACAGCAGCCGCATGATGAGTTAAAGTATAGAACAAAGAAAAATCAAGATAAAGTCGGTGATTAATTTATCAAATGGTGCAGAGCGAATGCATTAACTACAAAATGGGCCTTATGCCCCGAAAGGGGGAAGAAGCAGCCATTGCATGCCTTGATCATCAAGCTGTTCTGTTGAACCATTCAACATATCCAACAATAGGAATATATTGGTTTAGACACAAACTACTGCTGAAAATTAGATGATGAATCCCAGAACTAGTTGTCATCAAGTCAATCACAATCTGAAGATATTGTGAGTATAAATTTGACTAAAATGGTAGGGTAAAGTTTTAAAACGCACAAGAGAAAAATCAACAGTAGAAGGTCGTACACGACTTACCATGGTTGGTTAAAGAAATCTGAGCGGCGCTCTTTCTCTGCACTTCGACTTGCTTCCCCGGCCACGATCTTCAAATCTTTGCTTTGAGACTCAATCAATGCATTAATAAATTCCACAGGAGATTGACTGAACCCAAGAAAGAAAGCTCGCCTTCTTCGGTGCTCATGTATTTTCCTGATAGCAGTGCATATTGCTTCATCACACTGCTCAATCTCTTTGTTCTTATCAGCATTGGCCAATAGAGCAGACAGTTCCCTCTGCATTGGAAAGGGCACATCAACCAACACATCATAGCATGCAGTTCCAACTGGACTATTACCTGAAAGCTTGATCTTATGTTCCAAATGTATAGGTTGCGGAGAAGATAAATGCTGTGATATCTTCTGTGAAACCATAGTGAATTTCATCTTTTCCTCCCCAAATACCTTTTGAAGGGGTGGATCACAAGTAAAGACAGATGGGTCATTCAGGTTCTGCAATTTTCTAGCCTTCACATAATGCCAAACTGCCGCAATAATTCTCGGCCGTGTGTCAACCTCAATACCAAGAACCTCCATCAAAGGTGGAGAAAGCTTAAATTTCTCAGGCACATAATTCATTTCCAACCGAATGTTTATGGTAAACTCTTGATCCCCCTTTCTCTTCACCTCAAAACCCTCATGAGGTGCAGGTGATCGGGAATTCTCCCATACAATGATATGGTTATCGGGATAGAGTCTCTGGTCCAAGGAAATGGTTACTCTCTTGAAGAAAGATGAGAACTTCGGGTACAAGGGATTCGATCTCTGAACCACTCCAGGCTGGTCTGGATCTACCCCATCTTCCGAGATCCTCCCAATTATCTTAAGCGTCCAGGTAGGAGGCTCGGCATTTGGCTTCTTTGGAATAGTTTTAATCTGATTAGCAAATGTATTAAAAACATAAATCCGAAGGGTTTTCTGCACACATGGTGGGTTCTTAAGTGCCTCCTGGATATCAACCTTCTTTCTAGTCAAGGCAGCATCAACACGAGCCTCAAACTCAAGGAGCTGGGTATACAAGGCAGACTCGGGCAAAATCGCCGCCACTCTATCTTGTAACTGTTTCTCTGGAAGTTTCTGTTTTTTCTTTCTTGCAGCAGGTGTAAGTTCCATTGGTTTTAATGGGGAAATAGTGTTCGACATAGGAAACCCAGGTGGACGCACCGGAGGCTTCTGAGGCATCCTTTTCAAACTTGCACTACCAGGAGTCAAATTAGAAGGTGAAGATGAAGCTAAGTTTCCAATACCACAATTCTGTAGTTGATTAATGGAAATCCCTTGAGCTTGTAAATGAGCTTGGAACTGGGCATGAGCTGCCTGGGCTTGCGCTTGTACGTGAGCATGTATTTTTGACTGCTGTGCAGCCTGGGCTAGAGCCTGGGCTTGAGACAACTGAAACTGGCTTTGAAACCCAGCACCCATCTGTGCCTGAGCTTGTGACTGGGGAAAACTAGGGTTTGTGGGCATAGATAGACTAGCCATTCCAGCATTGCCAAAGGGAGACGAAGATTGCCCAAGGCTCTTTGGTGGATTGTTACTGTTGTTCACAGACATTTCTAATTCTACCTATCTAACCGAATGTCTCTCCAACAAAACCTAAAACTTCTAACTTCAATAAAATTTAGACTTCATCTACGCACAGCTCTCAAATCAATTACCAAACCTAAAACCAGGAATGAAAATTAGAGAAACCCAAATTATATTTTCACCAAATATCCAACACCACCAGACAAATCAAAACCCTAAAAATTGAACCTTCGGAAGTCAAATTTCAGTATTAGCAACCAAATTTCAACTAATACACCTAAAGGGCCATCAAATAAAAACACTAAAGAAGGAATTATTGTGAAAGAGAAGTAGATTACTGGGGGTTTAACAATACCCTAATCGATAAAATTAACTAACTTAAATAATTTTCTTTTTTTCTGCGAAGAGAGGAGTATAACCGTAAAATGCAAAATAACAAGAAAATTCTTACGAAAAGTTGGCAGTGCAAGTTGGTTCCTTTGCCGTGCCTCTCGCCTAAGTTCAAGACCCAGCGACTGAAAGAGGAAGACTTTTGAATACTTTTGCCTACTCGCCTTGTTTCTCTCTTGTTTTTTCTTTTTGTAAGAAATGGGCATCCTTTTAAGACAAGTAGACAACCAATTCCACAACCCGATCTGTACTTTACCGGGTCGGGTTTTTCTTTTTCTTTTCTTTTTAACTCTTCAGATGTAACTTATTTCTCACAAAATCAATGAAATAATATTTTGTAAATTAAAATTGTATCTATTTTTTACTTTGAAATAATACTACATTTTTTTTTAATTAATTCTCTTTCTACAAACTCTGGTGCATCAAATTAAGAAAGGGATGAAATATAAATGTAAAAAAAATAAAAGAAAATAAATAATATAAACAAATGGAAATATATAATATTACCACCAAAATAATTATTTAGAAATTCAGAAATATATTATTATTCTTTAATTTGTCATTCAGTTATTAGAAATTTTGTGAAGATCATGATCAATTAAAAATAAAATTAATCTTTTAAATGTTATTATATATTTTCTATTATTTTTCAACTTTTTTTTTGATAAAAAAAAAAAGAATTGTCTCCCTACTAAGCTAGGGACTAATATTGAATCATTAAAAAAAGTAAAAATAATATAAAATCAAATTATCTTGAAATTGAAGTAGTAATATGCAATTTGACCACAAAATCAAAATCACTTAAGTTTTGTGAAAGGCAATTTAAGCTTTAAATTTATAATTGTGCGAATTAAATCAATTAGTATTTGCATTATATCTCCTGTTAGGTACATTGAAGCACAATGTAAATTGCCAAAAAAAAACATTAATTTTGAGTTTTGACCGAATCCTACTTAGAACCCGTATGGCTTTGCAATAAAGATCAGATCCAAGATCCGACCGCTCCATCACAGCTGCTACTTCATACTTTGTTCTGTTATGTGGACTTTGCATAAAAGAAATTTTCAGTTTTTTTTTTCTTTCTCTAAATAGAGTTAGTTAACAGATACTTAACTGTTGTCACTGTTGAAATTGTGGGTTCATATCTCAATAGTCTCTAGTTTTCTTTACTTGCTCTTCTTTTCGATTAATTCCTTTCTATTTTCTTGTGAGAACAAATACAGGTAACCTGAAACAATTTACATATCTTCTTTGATTAATTGTCCTAGGATGCATTTTTGGCCACTTAGACCCAACTGTAAGGCCTGATCATTCACATAATTTTAGAAGAGAGGAGACATCCTCACACAACAAATGGATTTAAAGTTAGGGGAGACAATACGAGATCAGCATAGCATCAGTTCCAGCACTGCTAACATATTCTGAAACCTCAATTTCAGTCACCGGTTTCCTATTTGGTTGTGCTTAAGTTTCCAACCATAGACAACATCACCAACATAACAATCAATTTGCATAACACTACCAAGGTTCAGATATTGAAGTGAGAAATAATATCAGCAGAATCAAGTGTATTATTAGCCACTGAATTCTCTGATACAATCACATTAGCGGCTCAAATGATCCTTCCATGCCTAAATTTGGCAAGCAATGCATGTTCACACTCATTTTTGCAGCTTTGAGCGTGTCACTGCATTTAACCAATCATACATCTTCCTTCCCAGACAAAATTAAAGAACTAACTAGGGAAGACAACGGAGAAGATCAGCAAGACTCCTTAAATTACCCAATTATAATCAGGACGTTTAGAGTGACACTTCTTGACATACACAAGAGGATAGAAATGTCTCAGAACAACTCCCTATCTTCAGAACCAATTGTTTATTTTAGCAGCTGCTATCATGTAACTATATAAGGTTACTTCTTAGGAAACACAATTCATGCTACCATAACAGAACAGTTAAGAATAAAGTGACTAAGTGGATTCTTGCCACACTCAAGAAGTCTCCATTGCAACTCCATGGTGTCAGAACTGGGACAGCATGTGTATATGGCCATACTTTCACCAGAAGTAGAGGATGCACCTATTACGAGCAGCTCATCGCCTAGTGACTTGAATGCTACACCCCACCCTCTATTAAAATCAGCTCTTACGGGAACCAATCCTAAATTCTTCCATGTGTTGCTCTTCTTCAAATACACCCTCAATTCGTTTGAAGAAGTTTCCAGCGAATAGAGTTCATTGTTCACCACAGCAATAAGGGGTGGCGACTGAAAAGTCTCTGCTGGAAAATCTCTCAACATGTCTGGAATCAGTTCCCAGGTTCTTTTGTGCCCGTCATAGGCTTCTCCACATGTGAGAGCAGTATTTCTTTCATTCCGTCCCCCTATCACATAAAACTTATTGTCCATGTAACAGCCTGAGCAAAGCTTCCTCTTTTGACACATTCCAGGAAGGCAGTCCCAAGATTTAGTCTCCGGATTATATCTCTCAGCAGAATTCAAGACTCCATTGCTATCCATCCCAAGCCCGCCAGCTACAAATGCAAAGGTGCCACAAGTGGCAGATGCAAACAAACACCTAGGCCTTTCCATGGAAGGACCCTTCAACCATTGGTTTGTTTCTAGTTCATACCTCCAAATAACACCACCATCTATCTCGTTACCTGAAACAATTAGATGAGTCCTCGCACAAAGAGATTCCTTATCTCCCAATTTAAAACATGGGTCTGACGGTAATTCCGGAAGCTTTCTACGAGACCTAAAATGCCTATCAAATGCCCACCAACTACTATCCCCACTTGCCAACATAAACACAGATGGTTCCCTAAACCCAATTTCCCTTCTAATCTTGAAGAGCTCACCACTCTTGAGAAGGGAGAAAAATCGCTTGTTTACTAAATAAAACTTCCAGTATTCTGCTCTAGGAACCCGGGCTACAATCAGATGCTCTAACTCATCACTGAGGGAGGGAACAAAGGAATAATCTGCATCCTGAGGTTCTACATCTGTGGAAGCGGAACCACCAAGCCTATCGTCACAAGAAGGAAATCCATCCCAGTTCAGGTTTGCTTTCTGATTAACCTCAGATAACCTTATTTTTTGCAGTGGCGACCCACAGGAACTAATCATAGAGTTGTTACTACAATTCTCAACAAGCACCCATTGCTCAATGAGATCATCACCATCTATGCCCAAGCCCTCTCTTTCCTTTTCTCCCTCAGTTTCTTTTTCTTTCGACATTGATCAGGAAGCTTCTAGACCCCAAAATTCTGTCATTTTGAACAAATGAAAAATTGCCAACAGAAAGCAATCAATACCAGTAAGCTTATACTCAAAGTTGGAATATTGAATAGCTAAATGACAGATAGGAAAGGAAAAAGAAACTTATGCGCCATTAACCATTCTTTGGGTGAAAAAAGAAGATCAGAAATCAGAAAAGCAGAGGAACTATAACCCCAAAACAAATTTCACAGATTGATAGAAGTTCCAATGGATACCATGAATTAGCATACCATGAATTAGCCTAAAGAAGAAACAAATATACACACTAGATGAAAAACTAAGACCACTTGCAAAACCAGAAAAGAAATAAACAGAGTAAGTATATCCCAAGGAATGATCAAGATTTAAGAGAGCTAGCCCTGAATTAATCATACATAGAGAGAGATCAAATGATAGTGCAAACGCTTCTGTATGCAATTTTTCACATCCACACCACAAAGAAACTCTTTACTAATTTGGAAGCAAGATGGGGATATTGGGATCAACTGACCAATTCCATGCCTTGGATTGAAAAGATCAAGAAATAAGGTAATATCTATATAAATATTACGAATTTATCACTAGCCCAAACCTTTTCCTTGCCCTGATTTTACAAATTTCTTCTTAAAGAAATGAATAAGTCACCATATGAGATAAAATCAATATAAGCATTGACAAAAAAGATTTTAATCAGATATATAATTAAAAAAAAAACCTCCCAAAAATTTATAAATTGAATGAATATGCATAAAATCCACAAAAAAAAATTAATTACCCAGATGAGAACTAAGATTAAGGAAACCACTTTCACATCAGTAATAAATCTCTACGGACTTCAAATTAAAAATCATGAGATGGGAAATGAAGACAGAACGATGAAAGCTTATTTTCACAGAATGAGTTGAGTAACTTGAGATAACATTCAAGTGACAAAGACATAGACGTGCTATCGGAGAAACAGAAAGAAACCATATTCAGAATTCTGAGATGAAAGGAAAAAGATATTATTTACAACATGGGTTGATCAAAACATAAATGAAAAGTGAATATAAAGACAAGTACATGCACAGAAACTCAACAGAAGCAAGGCAAAAGAGCATACCAAAAAACGAGCACACAACAAGGTACAAAACTCATATAAACAGACATACATGTACAAACCAAAGTACATAATTGGAAAACAGAGACACAGTGAATGAATAAGAGAGAGAGACAAACCAAGTGAGAAGTCAAGTCAAACAAAAGTAAAAGAAGGGGACGGTTATGGTCTTTAACTCTATAGTTGTTTATACAGTGAGAGATAAATATAAGCCCTAAATTTTGGAGTAAAGGAAGAGAGAGAGAGAGAAGGGAAATGGAACTGTACAGTTGTTATTGTTCTTGTTAAATATGAATATAAACCAGAGAGTGAGAGGCCATTGGAGGACTGAAGATAGGTAGAGTGTTCAATATGAAGACACCCCTTTGCAGGAGATCATTTTATGCTTAATTTATTATGCAAGTTATTGTGGGATTACTAAGTTGATTTAAATAATATTATTATTATTGTTGTTGTTATTTATTCTTACTGTTTATCATCACCAAAACCCACAACAATGGTTCATTTTTGTTGTAGTGAAAAGGCAAGAACTTTAAAGACGTGTGGGAATTTTAAATTGTGGAGTAGAGAGAACTGCAGAGGCAAAGTCAGTGTTTCTGCATTATTATTATTATTTATTATTTTAAAAGGTAGAATTTGCTTATTTGTTTTAGATTTTGGGTGGGATACATCAAGTTTAGTCCACGCTCGTTCGGGGAGAGTAGAGAAAATCTCTTAAATAAAAATGAAATCATCTCTAAAACTTTTTTTATTTATTTTGTTTTGTCATATTGGGATTAGGACGTAGGGATCCAACTCATTCTACATATATTTTATCAAATTTTTGGTGGGATTTGCATTAAATTTTATTATTACGGTCGAAAAAAAAAATTTGGTACACACAATTCTTGTTTACTCAGAATTCGAATCGAAATAAGTTCTATCTCGAAGTTATTAAAAATTCAAACAAAGCCATCACAGTCACCTATATCATTCAAACCACTATATACAATATCCGTTCCGATACTAGAACTCTAGCTATACCCATCCAAATACAATAAACCAATCAAAGTAATTGGACTACTTGACACTGGCGTTGCTGCTTCAATCCTCAACCCAATCATTCTCCCCTAGTCCTACTGAAAACCTTATTACTAAACCTTCCGAGCAGCCAATGATGAATTATTTATTGTATCCATGATCAGTAAGATAATTTATCTACAGTTCTTTCCAAACCTCAAAATCTGCCATAAACTATTAGGCTCGGACCTCTCAAGAAAGGACCTGATCATAGGCTTTGATTTGATCCAAAAACTCTTAGAAAAGAAAGCTTTTACCAAGCCTAATGGATTAAAGTTCAAAGCCTATTTTTTTACCATGGTCAACCATCCCAAACTACTTTTCCATCACCCTTCTCAATGTTGTCTTTGAACAAATCAAAAACCACTCTACGTCAAACAGTCACTCTGAATTTCTCCTCAAATGTCCCCACCCGTTGTGAAAAAATCAAGAATATTTTGTCCGACTACCTTTCCACATGAACGAACATATCAACCCAACCAAAGCTAGCCACCTTGACATGCCATCGGACCATGTTGACATAACTAATGTAGAACTCACACAACTGTTACAAGGGGGACTTATTGAACCCACTTCCTCACAATGGGCCTACCAAGCCTTCTACGTCAACATACGCAGCGAGCAAATTAGGAGAAAATTAAAATTAGTCATTAATTATCAACCTCTAAACCCTTTTCTACAGGATGACAAGTTTTCTCTACCCAACAAACAGGCATTATTCTCAAGGATTGCACAGGCAAAGGTGTTTTTGAAATTTGACCTAAAAATGGGATTCTGGCAATTAGAGGTCCACCTTGATGACCGACACAAAACAAGATTCTGCACACCTCACCATCACTACCAGTGGACCGTCCTACCTTTCGGTCTAAAGACTGCCTCATCCCTTTTCCAAAAAACGATGATGAAAATCTTTGAACCAATTCAAGACCAGGCCCTCATCTACATAGATGATATTCTGCTTTTCTCGAAAAACGTTGATGAACACTATGATCTCCTTTTGAGATTTGGCAGCATTCTACAAGAAAAGGGCATTATGATCTCACCTACCAAGTGCCACGCAAGTTTTGAAGATATATATTTCCTAGGGATGCGAATAAAGAATGGACAATACAAACTCCAACCCCACATTATAGAACAGCTGACCAGATTCCCTAACGACAACCTGACAAAAATCCAAATCCAATAATTTCTCGGCATTGTAAATTACATGTCAGATTTCATACAGCACCTCTCACAGATTATGAAGCCCCTGTTTCACATGCTAAAAAAGAATCCTCTACAGTGGCAACAGCAACAGACGTCAGCTGTAAAATTGCTCCAAAAAAAAGCAACAGATCTGCCGCCCTTACAGATCCCATCACATGGAAAGAGAATCCTACAAACAGATGCAAGTGACTACCATTAGGGGGCCATCCTCCTAGAAGAAACCAATGGAAAAAGACAAATTTGCGGGTACAAAAGTGGGGCCTTTTCAGACTCAGAACTCCACTACCACAATACCTTTAAAGAAATATTAGCAGTAAAACGGACAATTGAAAATTTTTAATTTCACTTAATTGGACACAAATTCATGATCGAACTGGACATGTCGACATTTTCTCACACGCTGAAGTTCAAACAGAAACGCATTCCAAACCAGCAACTGCTAAGGTGGCAACAATGGTTCTCTAATTTCTCATTCGAAGTAAAACACATCAAAGGCAAAGACAACACAGTGGCAGACTTCCTCTCCCGCAACCCTATAAATACCGACAACCCGCTCACTAACCACATCACTACCAAACACACGATCAAAAGGCCAAAACACAAATCCTATTCCAACATCCTCCTGATGGCAGCCTCCTCCCCCACTGTTCCTTTAAAACCTTTCATCGTCTATCCACCAGTCCCGTTTGCCCCTCTAAAATTTAAAGAAAGAATCAGGACCAGAACTATCAGGTCAAACCCCACTGAACTCATAAGACAGTACGTTATCCAAGCTGTTGAAGAAAACGGATGGGGCACTCTAGGCACCCCGCTATTCAACCTAACCTACCCTTTTTTTTACCTATTGATCGCCACCCCTTTCAAAGCCTGGTCCAAAAACGTTCTTTACCTGTTATGATACCTGTTGGATTCATACACCATTGCAATGGAATTCCCTGTCCTTAAGACGAAAAAATGGCTCGAAATAGTCTCATCTAGCCACGATGAAATCACATTCTTACAATGGTTTTTCCCCCATGAACAGTGGCTAGTCAAGTTTAAGAGGCTAATACATTAACCTAGTCAATCAAGAATGCCACCCAGAAGATTTCATATCATCCTTCTCTTCCAACGTAAGGGAATGATTATATCCGATCATGAGGTGCATTACTATCCTATCGTTGAGGACTACTTTATGTTTTCATACCCCCTGCATCTGTTCTGGGATAACCACAGAGTAGAAATGAGAGAACTAGAAAGAGTTCTTGTAGAAAAAAAACCAGATCATCCCACCAGCTGTATGGATAGACCCTGAAGACTGTGCCCATTGGGAAACCACAGATGAAGACTTCTCATACAGACTCCAACAAGCATCCAACATCCACAAACACAGACAGAGTGAACAACACCAATTCTACACCCAACAGTACTACCAGTACAATCAAGCCAGAATTGATCACAAAACTCTCATCCCATCAGAACCCCATGAGACAGACACTCAGATCCATGATGCCCCACCTACCCCTGCAGGACCACCAGACTTATCCCTCTCCCTGTACCAAGATGCTCAACCCCCACTTATCGAGTCATAAGCCCAACAAGAAGCAAGACTATTATCCCGTGAGTTAGCCCCACAAGACGCCGAAACTCATGATGAAAGCAATAATGACATCAAACTTCTGGAAGAGTTCATGGAAGAATATGAAAGCAGGCTGGCCAGCGTGCCTGGAAACAGTTCAATGATGATGGAGGCCTCAGTGGGTCCAGCTGATCAAGCTTTATAACCTAAGCCACGTGATAAAAATAGTCCTAAAAAATAGAGCATTTGTGCTCACAATTATCACGTGGCCTAAACATTATGTTTCCTTTACACGTGTCCGTTATTAAGCAAAAGTTTGTTCATTTTTTAAGTTATTTTTCTTGTATAGTGGTCTGCGTGCCACGTCAAAAGCTAGTTTCTTTGTCTGTATTCGGAGTCCCAGGCTCTATAAGGCCACTCCTTCCTTTTGTAAGTTATCATCTAGAGAAAAGAAATAAAATCTCTAATTTTTCTTATCCCATGAGCTTCTAAATCCTCCTTCGGTAGTTCTCTAAAGTCTCTCTTAAGTATAAAAGGCATAAAATGAGTTGATCATTTTCTAAGTTTTAAATGAAACTTACCCAGTCAAGTATGCTCTACAGTTGCTCTTTCTTAAGGGATCCTCTGTATCAGAAAGACTTTCATTTCAGTCAATGGTTTTCGGTTCCAGATCCTGTTCGGGAGTTGTCACTACGTTATGTAAAAGGCTAGGCAACAAAAATCCCGCAAAGGCAAAAGGCCGTTCAGAGTGTTGTGCCAGAGCATACCTCATAACTAGTTAGACTCTTCTACTGGTATCAGAGCCATTTACTCTTCCAAGTTGTATATTTGAATAAGTTTTAACGCCATCAACTTATTTATGCCTTAATATCTAAGGTGACTAGAGAGAACAATCGTCCTTCACCATTATGGATCCCTCATCATCTGAGTCATTCATTCCTCTCTCAGCTCTTTCCCCTTCTCCAACTACACTTACTCCCTCTCCTTCACTTAAATCCACCGATTCTTCAAGAATGGACCATTTGTATGAAATCACTTACTTACCAGAGGAAAACAAAGTACCCGTGGCTGACCTCCCCATAATCAACCCCTACCATGCCTTTCTCAAGCCCCAAAAATCCATTTCTACCTCTCTCAAACAGTTGATAACACCAAATCGAATCAAAACCAAAGAATATATACAAGCAACCAAATTTGACCAATACCTCATCCCCGCCTCAACCGAAGAACAAGTAGTAACCCTCAGGTTCCCTGAGGACCTTCTCCCTCACTGGTTAAAACAAGGCTACACTCATATGCACTTTGGTGCTGTTCGATTTGCCTTGACCCTCCATGGCCGAAAAGGGCTTGAAATTGTTGCCCACATCGCTTTGCTTGATGGACGATTCTCCAGGTACAAAGATGCTTGCATCGATACGATGCAAACTACATTAAATGCCGGCACAGTATTAGTCACTCTGTACCCCAACTTTTGCATGCCCCTTACAGATCCTAACCTATTTTCAACCCTAAAAGCACAGATCCACATTACGAGGGCAGTACTAGAAGGAAACACATATTCAGCTATACTCTCTGTAGAATCCAACATGCACCTATGTGCCAAGACAACTCTCCAATGAAGAACTGGTTAAATTCCTTCCAGACACAGGGATAACCAAGTATGAGCAAGATCACAAACAATCTCAGCCACCCAAACCACTATAAACCACAAACCACAATTTCTTCCAAAGACGGGACGGACAAACTGAGATTTGTTTTCAGAAACCAGGTCCTTCAGCCCCATCCTTTCCAACCCAGTTCACATTTAACTCGGTCAATCACCTACAAGAAACAGTCCCCATTGTCTATTTTTCAGGACAAGGGAGACCCATTTACCAATTCAAGACAGAGGATGGGCATTGCCACTGGGACCCCTTTTGTAACTGTCAGTCATGTCAAGACGACAGATCAGACGATGAGAACTTTGCCAAAAGACAAAGATAGAAAAAGAAAAAGGAACACTTCCAGTGTACCCTCGAGAAAAGATATCATAATAGCGATCCAGATGTCGGGCTCCTAGGACAGCCATCTGGAAAATTTGATTATTATGTCACATACTCTGCCCCATATCACAACCCTCTTCCAAACTGTAAACCACACAAAAAGAGCATACAACCACCAACATGCAAACTGAAACCTCAATTTCCAAATCCCTTAAACCCTATTCCACAAATCTGTATGTTCTCGCCTGCAGACTTTCCTCCCTTAATCCCTCAACATAACCCTGAAGAGAACACTATCCAGCAATGGAAAGTAAAACAACCAAACACTAGACGGGCAGATGGCAATTTTGAATAGACAAGTCCTACGGATGCAATTCTCAACTGGCAGTCACAGAATGATGTAGCCCAAAATAATGCTCTTAAAAGAATTAAAGAATCACAGACAAGGATAGAAGCCAAAATTTACAATGGCTTCACAACCCACCAGATGTTGATAGACAAACTCAAACTTGAGATTAAAATGCTACACAAACACGTGCTAGATCTGGTTCAACACGGTCTCCCCTTCCAATAGCAGGAAAAGAAAATCAATCATTTGAAAACCCAACTACGAAGCCTCGAACAAGACATCTTTCAGCCGTAGCAACCAGTAGACATCCTGCCCAAGGCATCACAACCCCTACCATGTACCAAGCCTCACTCCATTTTTGGTGACAGTTCTACACTTATCCCAAAAAAGCAGGACAAAAAGAAAAAGCATGCCTTCAAGCCATCCACTACATTCACGCCCTCAACCCCGGACACAATCACAGAACCCATCTTTAAAACCTTACCAACCCCACCCCCAAAATTTTATCGGAACCCGAATCCTATGACATCCATTTTTCCTTCAGCCACCAGGAATCAATTATTTACCCTCACTAAGACGCTAACACCATAAACAGCCTCAGAACCTGAATCCATCTCTGAGTCAACATCATGGTCAATGACCTCCCTGATTCTACCCCAATACATGAACACCACACCCTCAGACCCACAGGGATCAAGACCACAAACAGAAGTTCAGGAACCAAATTCCTCCATGGACAAGGCAGAAACTTCCTTGCGAAGATGAGCCCAATCATCATGATCAGACAACACAAAGAAAAAATACTGGCTAACTCTCGATGACGTCAGCCCTCATCAATGGGTTGATCGCATTTTTGAGTTCCAAGTATGGTGCTTAGCTGAGCAACAAAAAGCTGGAGTTACCATCCATGAAGTCATACAAAAGGCCATTGTCCGATTTCAAGAAATGCTAAAATATTGGTACCTCCATTTAGGAGAATATAGACAGCGCATGCTACAACAAAATGATTCAATCGAACAATTCATTGGCATTTTATTTAATGAATGTTTCAAAGAAGAAGGTCAGATAACAGACAAAGCTCGCAAAAAATTCTTTAAGATGAAGTGTTGCTCATACAAACGAAAAAATCTTGAATTACATTTCAAAAAAGCTACAGCCAGATATTACATTCTGGGAATTGATGACCCTAATCTGAAACAAGCCTATCTTAATTCAGTCCCAGAACTATTGGGACAAAAGGCTCTAAGACTCCTTGATTCAAAGAACAAGAATCTGTAGAATTCCTCTATAGGAATGATCCAACGGGCAGTCTTATCAGCTCTAGATAAGTTATGTGCACGCCATAAATTCTTCAAAGATTTTGATCTCACGGGCAAAAGAATCTAAAGGCTTGTGAATGATGTGATCTGCAGATTAAATGTCCAAGAAAAGAATGCTCTTGCAGAACTCAGAAAAAGCACCATCACCGAAAGTTCAAAATTTGGCAACCATTCTCCCAGCCACCCAGGTCCAAGAAGAGATTGTTTTGAAGAAAATCAGCTATTTCAAAAAAAACAAAAGGAATAAGGCTTTATTTGTGGGCAAAAAAGACATTTTGCAAAACAATGTCCTGAGAAAGACAAAAGGAAAAAGATGTTGTCGGCCATCAGTGCCATTGTAAAAGATGAACCCATCAATTCAGACCTGGAATCTCTTTTGTTCGAACAAAGCTGTCCAAGGCTTCATGCAACTTAAACCCGTCTAAGATGGCTCGTAGATCGAAGATCTACCTGTTCGTTCTCAAGATTAGAGTCTCTTTGGTATTAATGATAAAATTTTGAAGAAGTTGGTGAGAAGTTAAATTTGACTCCAATCCATTCAAGATGGGCTATGAGGCGGGAGGCCTACTTGTTTGTACTTAAAGGTAAGGATAAGGGCATTTTCAATGTTGATATTAAACATCGAGGAGATTATTAGAGACTTTCCAAACATAAAAGGCCTCAACAAACTTAAAACATTTGTATTAATATTAGGACCTTGTAACTTATAGGATCCTATCAATTACTACTCAATAAGGGAGCAACAAGAATCTCAGAACTATAGTTAATCCCATAAAGCTCAAAATTCATCACTAGTCACGACATGGATGACACTTAGATTTCTCACTTAAATTTCTCGAGATAAAAAGGCAATGACCGGTTATAAAATGGTAAAACAACCTCAACCCAAAAGATATGTGATTTTCTTAAAAACAAAAAAAAAAGAAACTTGAAACTCTACCCATTTGCTCCCTCCACATATTATTGATGAAAAAGGAGTTAACTTAAGTATTAAAGGATCTTTACCGAAAAAACCATCAATAAGACATAACTTTGCTTCATTTTTTGCTGTAGAAACACCAAAGCTACCAGACAAGGTCTTTTATACATCGGACTGATTTAAGACTTGTTGGCCCAAAAAGTTGATTTTTTAAGATTAACAAATTTTAACGCCATCTGTGGGAATGAAACAAGAAGTCTTTATACATCGGACTGAGATGGCGAATCATTCACAAAGCAATGCTGAGCACAATCAAAACTTGTAACTAACTGGACATCTAAAGCAAACTAATAGGGTTCAGTGGAGGAATCCTCAAGGGGATAATCCCAGTTACAAGTCAGAGCATCCTTGCTCGCATAGATAGAGGAAGAACTTAGGATGATGAGGGAGAAAAGATGAGAGATGAGTAAGTTGTTGATAGAGAGTCTGAAGGAACAGAAGAGGTCGAGCAAGGTAATCAAGCCTTGAGGCATTGATCAGCAAATATGGTCCTTCAAACCTGAGGGGACCAAACACTCAAGATGACATACCTACTTGAGTTTCTAGGGAAGAAAGAGGAAAGAGGAAAGAGGAAAGAGAATATGGCAAGTTGAGGTCTAATCACACTAAAAGGGAACATGCTCAATCTTAAGTTGGGGATACGGGTTGTATAAAGGACCATAATGTAGAAAGAGTTAGTGATCTCCCAGCTGAGGAAAAGGGAATTATAGGGACAAAGTACTAAAGAGCTCGTATATAGAGATATCCCTAGAAGAAAATATTCAAGGGTTAGAGGAACAGATACATAATCTACTCAATTAGTGGGAAAAACGGGACCTCCCACTCTCAAGAGGGATGAAAAGGAAGATGAGATCCCTTCTAGTTACGAGTTTAGGGATATAAAATTGCATTAGGGATTCAGACTATCCAGCCTTCCTATTTATAAAAGTGTCACAAACCCCAACCATTACATAGATTAGATCACAGATATGTTATCTGTAGTAGGCTTGAGATAAGAATAAATGTTCCAGCTATTACACATAAACTTGGAATGGCTGACTTTAGTATCGAAGTTTGAAGTAAAGAAGAATCTCCTCTTATAGTGAACTTACAGAAAAGTTTATGTAGCACTTTCAAAGGTCTTATGAAGTGGTAAAAACCCAAAAAAATTACGTAGAATCAGTTAGGGGTGAACTAAAAGCTTAAGGGAATTCATGAAGAGGTTCCACAAGGAAGTGATCTATCTCTGAGTCTTCAATCTACCCATTTCCCTGAAAGCCCGAAATGACCAATTAAAGTTAAATTAATTCTAGTACTACCTTCCTAAGAGTCCCATTGCAAGCTACACAGTGGCATACGATCAAACGCTCAATATATAACCATTGAGAAAGAGGAAGAAGCCAAGATAATGGCTTTAAGGATGCTAGTCGGGGGTAAATACATCCCTAGGAGTCAAGAAAAAGTAAGATCCTCGAATAAGAGATTCTTTAAAGAAAGAAGGAATAGAACGCCACTGCAAGTCTCTAACTACCCACTAATAAATTGACCACAAGAAATGAATTAAGGTGATAGGTCGATGGGAACCTAGCCTCGCGTGGTAAAGATTAAGAAGTTTGTTCCCTTAGTCACCCATCTAAAAGTTATCTTTAAGGCAATAAAAGACTAAGGCCTACTCATCAAGCCTTTCGCCCTAAAGGCACCTTTAAATCGATGCAATTAGACAAAGAGGTATAATTTGCATCAAGACATTGGACATTTTACATAGAAATGTCATGACTTGAGAAGACAAGTAAACCACTATATTAGAAATGACTACTTAGATGAGTTTTAAGCCGATCATTAGTGCAAAGAACAACCAGCTAATAGTCTAAATGAAGAATTCACCCCAACAAAAGCAACCGTGATCATTTTAGGAGGTCCCATGTTGGCAAGAGACTCCAACTGGCAAAGAAAGAACTACTCTCAATATTTCATGGTAAGATATCAAGTAATGTATAACATCCTGACTATCAAGAAACCTCAAATACAAGCCATCCTAATTATATTCACTAAAAAAGATGCTTGAGATGTTAGTTGTTGTACAAATTTTAATTATACTCACAAGTGCACAAGTCTATAGAAATATAAAACAGTGAGCAACGAGGTTAAATCCACATGGACTGTTTAAAATTAAGAAAGACTAATCAATTTACGTAAATATAATTTTAACCTATTTTGAAGAAAATAAATTTATTTAGGAGGAAATTAAGCTAATGAAAATAAAGAAATTAAGTAAACAATTATAAGTTTTAAAATTTAAGTGATTAAAATTACCAAAGTTTTGGAATCCACCATTATTTAACTTAGTAATTCTCTTGTTTATCAATTAATTTCTAAAATTAGAATTACACTTCCAAATCAATCAAATATCATCTTATAGATATAACATTGAGCACAAATTAATTAATCTTAAATAAGTTTTTTTTTTGCTTCACTTAATTGTGTACCGAAGTATTTTATGTATCTATTTAATGAAAAGAAACAAAATAATCAAAGAAAATCACATTAATCATTAAAGTTCCAAACATAGAATAATTAAATAAGTTCCTAACTATCAAAAATACTTTATATTAATGACAAAAAGAATTTTAATTAATTATTCTTAACAAACAAAAGTCATAGACATTAAAGAACAAACAAAGGGAATTAATTAATTTAACAAAAAGAGAACTACTTCATCAAATAGGGTATCATCTTTATCCTTGGTATAAGACAATTAGAAAGATATGATTAAATTGGGAACAACAAAAGAAATAGAACCAGTTATGAGAAAGATGGAAAAGTTGAAAGTTTTAGGATCTAAGCACCTTCAACCATTTTTTCTTCCTTTTTTCCATCTTCTTTTTCTTTTTTCTTTTATTTCATGTCTCTTTTTCTTCTATCTTTTTGTCGCTCAATTGCTTATTATTTATATAAAAATAAAGCCACTGAATTGCTATTCCATTTTGGAGAGGAAAATAACTCATGCAAGAATATTCTATTTTTTATTAAGACAAATTAAACTCTTTTTCTTTCCCATTTTCTTTAAACTTCTAATTTAAACAAGAAAATGACATTCTTAACTTCATGAGACTTTCCTTAATTGTTGGCACTTTCCAAAATAAATTGCAACTATATATTCAGTTTCCCTAATTTGTTTGTCTTTAAGTTTCTTCATTTGCTTCCTTATTTATTTTTCTATTTAAGAAAAATACCCTAATAAAAATAAACTAAATGAAATAATTAACTAACAATTATAGATTTAATGGTTATATAAGTAATACAAATAGGTACATCATTAGCTACATGCATTAGTGGTGGCAGTGCAAATAGCTAGTATTGTCACGCCCCAGACCCAAAAGATCCGACACACGACATCACTCACATTCATTCACTGCATGTGCACTCATAAATAATATTACACAAAATTTTCAACTTTCATTCAACACGGAAATCCTTAGCAAGTTGCTAGTAAGTTCAACACTAAAATCAACCATAACCTAACATATAAATATAAACTTATCTTGACAATATTTAAACATTCATTTCAATTTCTTTCAGAATTATAGCAATTGAATTATGACTGGGACAATTATTAAACCGGAGATACGCAGAGTTTTCTTAGAGATTAACACTCTACTACGTCACCAGTAGCAACTTTGTTACCGGGAGCCCAGAATATATCCATTGCAAATTCTTACTTAAAATCATCCAATAACCACACTTTATAAAACTTAAACCAAATCCAATCCACACACAATGAAATAATACATAAGTATTTATTCAATAGGGACAGACCAAATATCCTATCCCACGTGTCCCCAAATGAAACACACAACAACCTAGCAACTTAGGGAACCCAAGGAACAGTAGAAGCCTTGCCAAATCCGCTAAGCACACATGTACCTTATTTACCTGAAATCACCATAAACTATAATGAGTATAAAACTCAGTAAGCATACTAGTTTTTCATATATCAAATACAAATACATATATGTACACAATGCATATGTATGATATGCTGTGATCAATCAAAATCATAATCTTATCAAATCACATATCATGTAAGCGCTTACACATTCTTTCAAAACACATAATAGGAATACCATCACTCAACTACTACTTAGTAGGACTTACATATCACATATCACATAATGAGCCAAATGTCACTCGTAGGTGACATACCGTATGAGAGGAATAGTACAAGTGAGGTCTTGAATAACACATATATAATGCTTATGCCCGAAGGTAAAAGCCAAACCCTCACCCTGATCATCGGTGAGTCCTCTCACATGCACCAATACGCCACCACACGAATGTGATGACTCACTCTTCCTTTAGGTACCAATAGGATCCTCCCTACATACGGAACACATAACATATACCAATCCCAAAGGAAAGGCCACACATAAAGGCTCCACAATCACATAAAATGCCTACTAAGTTAACAGTGAGTTCAAGTACCCTCAAAATACAAAATATTTCTCATGGACATATTACACTTCAAAAGCTTTCTTTATTAAACACATCTTATTTTGAAAGCTCACTTACAAAAACACATGTATGTCCATGCTCAATGTCAATGCTCACATTCAGAAACATATATTCACATTTCATATCAAAATATACTTTGACATAACATAAACATATTCTTAACCCCATTTGCAAAATCATACAAAACAATTACTATGTTTATTGTGATTTCAGTAAAAAGTCTAGTATACTTACCTCTTAACACTTTCAGCTACAAGGCTTAAATCTTCTTAACCCATCAATGGAGATTAATCCTTTCATAAGCCTCAAAATTCACACAAAATACTTTAAATAGCTTACAAAATTATACACAATGCATTTATCACATCAAATTGGTCTAAATATTTGGTTTCTCAAAACCTGTCATTTTGACCAATTACACTTAACAAAAATTTCTAATACATCAAATGATGTCCAATTACTCCAAAATCAGAATATACCATTCTTGACTCATATATCCTTCTTATATATGAATATTATATCAAATTTTCTACACAATCCATTCCATACACACCATCGAATCCAAACTACAAACCTGACAGGATCAAAATACTTACTGAACAGTATTCAATCTCCCAATTTTATAAAATCATATACTAACTCAAAAATTATAAAACTACCACATAATTACTCGTAACACACATCTAAGTCCATGATAAATATTTCACTTCCAAATCACTGCCAAAAATTATTTTAAAACTATTTTATTCTATAACTTTAAAAATCTGTTAATCAAATATTGCAATGAGCTGATACACTTTAGAAATTCATAACACTTCAACCAGATTGATCTAAATTCTCAATTCCGAGTATATCATATTAGACATATAAAATTATCATATTCCAAAAATTCATAATTTTCGAAGATCATTCAGTAGGACAAAAATTATTTTTCACTGTACTATACTGTTTACACAGGAAATTTCCAGAATTTCAGGGTCATTTTGGTAAATTCACTATAAATTCAATTTCCAGAATTTTCAATCGATTCAAAGTCTCAGATGATCCTTAACATGTCTAATTTCATATACTCAAAATTCAAAACCAGAATCGAATCACAACAATTTATAAAATTCCTAGATCAAGAGTAAGCAGAAATTCCACAATTCATCATGATTTATCAAACTATCTTATAGATCATCATCAATTCTCATATGATCTTACGAAATACACAACAAATCCTCAATTATACATATTTTCAGAAATCAAAAATTAAAGGAATTAACTTAATTAATACCAATAAATTGAGAAATACGTATGATATACCTCTTGAAATTCAAACTTCCAATTTCTTCTTCTTTTTCTTCTTCTTCTCCTCTTTCTCTCTCCTTTATTTCTCTCTTCTCTCTCTTAAAATGGGTAGCTCGACCTAAAAATGGTAAATTAGGGTTCAAAAGTGTATTTTTATACTAAGAGGCTAATTTTTGGTATTTACGAATTCACCCCCAAAACTTTCAAAGTATAACAATTTGGTCCCTAAAATAATTCTAAAGTCTTGCAAATAAACCCAATACTAATAGTATATCCTTAACCTATAAAAACACTACTAATAACAATATATAAATCAAGGATCACCCACATACAAATAAAATACGTATATTTATATATATAAATATACATATTCTTACCGGTTATGGATACTGGTTACTACAAGTATGGAGGTGAACCGAATGTTCATTGACCTATAAAACTCGATCGATATAATATTCAAGGAAATATTAAATGAGTTCAGCATCAAAGATTTGAAGATGGAAGGGACCCAAACCCCATTGGCAAGGGTTCTGGGATAGCTGCAAGATGCCACTTAGGGTAGTTAATTTACTCGTGTCCTTAGGAGAGAAGTCTTATGTCAAGACCATCATGACAAAGTTTATAGTGGTTGACCAGCCTTTTTCGTACAAGGTTCTTCTAGGAAACCCTTTCATGAGAAGCACTAACATGACCCTTTCCATCCGTTATCTGAAATTAAAGTTCCTAACACGAGAAGGAATAAAGGTAGTCATTGGGGATAATAAGATGGCGAGGAGTTATTAAAACGTATCAACAAAGAGAACCTTCTAGATTACCACAATAAACATATAGGAGGAAATGATCGAGTTCTCAAAGTTGGTGAAGGAGCTAATCCAGATACGAATGAAACCAAGCTCACTGGAAAAAGTTGTAAAGATTGGCTTATAGTTAGAGCCTATGGTTAAAGAAGACTTAACTGCCCTAAAAAAAGAATTCTGAGATGTCTCCGCCTAGTTTCATGAGAATATGCCAATGATAGATCCATCCTTGATGTCTTATGCTATAGCTGTCAACCTCCCTTTCAAACCAATAAAGAATTAGAGAAGAATTTTTAACTATAAGATGAACAAGGTGGTGACTTTTGAGGATGAGAAGTAGTTAGCCACACGTTTTATACGAGAATTCTACTATCTTGAGTAGCTAGGCAATATGGTAATGGTAAAAAATAGCTATTGGGAAGTTGAGGTTGTGCGTGAACTTCACCAATTCGAATAAAGTCTACCTAAATGATAGTTTTACCTTCTGAAAGATTGTTCAGCTAGCAAACTTTACAGTCGGACATACCCTTTTAAGTTTTATGGATGCTTTTTGGGGATACAATCAGATTAAAATATCTAACTCGACCAAGAGAATACCTCATTTGTCACTTATCAGGGAATTTATTATTACAAGTGATGCTGTTTGGGCTCAAGAATGTCGGAGCTACTTACTAGAGACTGATGAACAAGTTATTTAAATCTCTTATTGGGACGAGTATGAAAGTCTATGTAAATGATATGATTTTCAATTCTATAAGATCAGAAGATCATGTGAGAAGCTTAAGGGAACTATTTGAGATAATAAGAAAGCATAAAATACGAGGATAGTCATATCATTTGTAAGTATATCCTTTACTGACCTGAAAAGTCGATAGTCTGCCTACTGAAAACCTAGCCTTGGCTCTAGTCATGTCAAGGCAAAAGTTGCTCCCCTATTTCCAAGCTCACACCATAATCGTACTCGTCATTTAACAATTGAGATAGATTCTACACAAGCCAGGCCTTTCGGGGTGATTAGTCAGATGTACAATAGAACTTATCGAGTTTGATAAATAATACAAGCCGATTGCAGAAGTAAAAGGGTAAGCTCTTGCAGATTTTATAGTTGAATGCACTCTAAAATGTCTGAAACTCTTTTAGGGGGAACATTTAAGGGAGCAAATAGAAGCCTAAGCTTGGAATTTTTACATCAATGGTACATCCAACTTATAAGGATGTGAGGCAGGTATCATATTTATCAGCCTTGAGGGAGACAGAGTTTGTTATGTCGTCCAATTTAATTTTACAGCCTTAAATAATATAGCTGAATATAAAGCCTTGTTGGTCGTGTTAAGAGTTTCTTGAGCCTCTTGGCCAAGAGAATATTCGTGAAGAATGATTCTCAATTAGTAGTGAACCAAGTCAACCAAGATTTTGAAGCTCGAGGGAAGCACATGGCTGCATATCTCAAAGTGGTCCAAAAGTTGGCCGATTAGTTTAAAGTAGTAAAAAACTAGTAAATACCAAAAGCTAAGAATCATTGAGCCAATGTCGTAGCATACCTAGCTTCTATTAATGGAGCTTGAAGTCTATGATCGATACTTTTAAAGTTTGTTTAAGAACCCAACATACATGAATGCGAACAGGTAATGCAAATTAACCCATAACTTGGCTGGATTGATTCAATAAAAGAATACATAACAATTGGGGCCCTTTTGAAGGATAAGCATGAAGCATGATAGTTGATAAGGTATATATGCACTAGTGTAATTAGTCCCCAAATTTCGTATTTTACTTTAATTTTATATATTTTTAACTATTTTAATTGTGTTTTTAATTATAAATAGGTGCACAAGAACAAATAGGGATAAACGGAGACGAATTGGATGAGAAATGAGCGAGATGCGCTCAATTTATGCCACTGCAAGAATCCAAGGCTGGGGGCTGCAATGCCCAAGGCTAGGTGCCATAGAGCCCTGGGTCAGAACGTGGGGTGCTGAGTTTGATAAATGCATTGTATACATTATAATGTATCTCTTCTAAACTTAATAATTGCTCAATTTAAATAAGAATATATAGTTTTAAATATGTGTTAATGTTATTTTGTAAGTTCCAAGTTAACGGAGATATTTAGAGCATGTCTATGAGTTAAAGTGGTGCCATTCCTTACACTTTAAAGGTTATTTTTTTTTTTTGCCTTATTTGCCATTATTTTCTAAGGGTGTTTTTAGGGAGGACCTATAAATAGAAGCTAAATGTCTCATTTGGAGAGGGGGAGCACGAAATAGAGAGAGAAATTAGAGTTTTTAGTGAGAGAAACACTATTTAAACTTAGATTGAGGGAGTTTATTAAAGATTAAAGGCTTCTAATGGCTTCTCAAACTAGTTCCATCTTTCTTTCTAACTCTTTTACATTTAATTCAAGTTTGTATTTATAATTTTTGTTGTTTGAACATGATTATTTTTTTAAACATTTAGATTCATGTAATTGAGTATTTCATTATGGATAGTTAGATTATATATTCTAGGGCTTGGTGGAAGTCTATTGAACTCTATGTATTAATGTTTTATGTTATTAATGATTGTTTTGTATTTATTTATTTATGCATTTTTTGTGTTTAATGCTTCTAATTTGGTTGAAAAATTGATTAGATATTTTAAATACTTGGGTTATGTACTTAGGAGAGTTTAATCCATGTGTTGATTTTAAAAAGCATAACCTTGAGTTTATTGAGTTGGAAGACTAAAAGGCTTAGAGTAATCATTTGAGGGTTTCTTAATGTATGTATGTATAATGAATTAGATAAGGATATCAACTAAATTGTATATGCATAGTATCTCATTCGGCACTCAAAAGAGGGAATGAGATTAGTCTTAAGCCCATGATTAATGAATACATAAGATTAGTTGTTAATCATTAATGATAAAGAGCACAGGAACAATAGAGTGAAATCAAGTTCCTAAAACCCATTGTCATAGAACACTCATATCTTTAATTTACCAAATTATTTAATTTTAAGTATTTTTAATTTCATAATTCAGTTTATCCTTTAGATTATCCTAGATAAAGTTAGGTTGCCAATACCGTAGTACTTAGCATTAGTTTTAGAATCCAATCCTTATGGGATGATACTCACTCATCATTATATTACTTGATCATGACCCATGCACTTGTGGTTTAATTCTCTTGGTTTTATGATGAGCTAAACTACTTGATCTAGGGTTAGACTATATGAACCTAATATGTAGTTTGATTTTATATATTATTAGTTTATAATCTTAATACATATAATTGATTCATTCTATCTTGTGTTTAGTGCTACAATTATACCTGATCAATATTATGAATGATTAAAGAACCATAATGAACTTGACAAAGGGATTCATGTGTTTAGCTTATGATAGTTTGATGCATGATCATATAGTAACAACTTTGAGATCTATCTAGGAAAAATATATATCTAGGTGGTATGTATGGTGTTATTTAGACTCGATCTTAATAAATTATATTCTAATTTGATTGCCATAGACATATAGGTGATTATTAGAATGTGTAATATAGTCACTCGACTATCAACGGAGACTTGTGATGAGATTAGTGTCTAAGCGAATATTTTATATAAAGGGATTAACTAAATGGTTAATGAATCCAATGAAATATTAGGGGATGAGTCTATACCTTAGATTATTATCCTTTAGTGAATTTATTTCTTTATTTATTTGTTATTTAGGTTAATCAATTGATTTTCATATTTTAGTTTTTTTAATAAACGTTAAGTAGTTATAATTTTAGTACTTGATTAATAGAATTAGATAGTATAGTCCCTATGGGATCGATACTTAAGCTTAAAATCCTATATTACTTGATATGATAGCATGCGATTGCATTTAGTCATTGTAGCACATATCAAGTTTTTTGCACCATTGCTGAAGATTGTTTCTATCTATTCATTAAATCAATACTAATATTAAGTTATTTGCTTTTAATTCAGATTTTATTATTTATTGTTGTTTCAGTTTTTTTTTCTTTTTTTTCTTTTCGTTTTCTTTGATAGTTCATGCGAATGGCAAAAGTTACTGACTTGACTTCTTTTTATCTTAAGATTGAAAAAACATTGGATAGACTTTGACGTGAGCAATAGCTCCTATACAGAGCAGCTTGGTACACACTGATAGATGGAGTACTTTAGCGATGGGGATTTTCCCACCCATACTTAAGATGCCTGGGGCCTAAAGATGTAGAGCGGATAGGGAGATTTATGAAGGCATCTGTGGAGATCACTAGGGAGTGGAGGCTTTAGCCCAAAAAATCATCTGAAGCAAATATTACTGACCCATTATACTTCAGGATTCCTAAGAACTACTAAAAAAATATGATGCTTGCCAAAATGTAAGGATCACGGCCCTTCGTATAAAAAAGGCCCGACCCAATTAGGCTTCTACCTAAAAGAAAACGGTCTGCCAAGTATGTTGTTATTTTTTGGGATTATTTTAGCGAATGGGTGGAGGCTAAGATGTTGTTCAACATCAAAGAAAAGAAATTTGGGATTTTGTGTGAAGAAACCTAATCAATAGGTTTGGAGTACCATAAGCAACCATAACAGATTATGGGAAACAATTCGATAATAACAACTTTAAGGATTTTTGTGAACAGTTGGGAATACAACTTTGTTTTGCCTCTCCGGCACATCCAAAGACAAATAGACAAGTATAATCTTCCAACAAGCTCATAAAAAGGCTACTCAAGAAGAAATTAACTGAAAAGAAAGGAAGATGGGTTGGGGAACTGTACGAGGTCTTTTGGGCACTCAAAATCACAAGCAAGACTGCTATGAGAGAAACCCCATTTTTCTTCGCATTTGGATATGAAGCTATGATACCCGTAAAGATTAGAGTTCTAACTTTTAGAATCCTACACTTTAAAGAGGGGATGAATAAGATGTTGATCAGAGGAGACTTGGATTTGGTGGAGTAGATGAGGGAATTAGCACGAATCAAGATTGCAACCTACTAGTAGAAAGTTGTCCAGTACTATAACAAGAGAGTCTGGGCACGAGAATTCATAGATAGTGACCTAGTACTGCAGAAAGTACTTTATAATACTAAGAAATCAATGGACGAAGTCCTTAACCTAACATTGGAAGGGCCTTATTGGGTTGTTAGATGAGTTTGCATATGAGCTTACAAGTTTGAACATGCAAATGGCATAATGGTGAGAAAACCTTGAAACGTCGAGCTTCTTAAAAAGTACTATCCTTGAACGATTTTTTTGTTTTATTTCTTTCTTATTGTAAGTTATGTCACCATAAATTTTAAATAACAGTCTAAACATTATTGGAAATTGATTATTTCGACAAGCGATATGAATTTTGAGCCTTCTACGGCATAGATGGAATTTCGACAAGCGATATAAATCTCAGGCCCACCCAGAGCAGGGATTGAATTTTGACAAGTGATATAAATCTTGAGTGTCCATGGAAGGGATGAAATTTTGATAAGTGACATGAATCTCAAGCCCGCTTAAGGCAATGATGGAATTTTAACAAGCAACATAAATCTCAAGCCCACTTAGGGCAAGGATAAAATTTTGACAAGCGACATAAATCCCAAACCCGTCTAGGGCATGGAGGTTTTACAATATGAATCCTAAGCTTTCATAAGGTAAGAAAATATTTCTAAACCAACATGTATTTTAAGTAAGGAAAGTTTATATTTCAATATAAATCCCAAAGCCCATCAAGGGTAAGAAAGGTTTTTACTCAAACATGAATTTAAAGCCTACCTAAGGTAGGAAAATATTCATCTTAAATCCGCCTAGGGCGGGAAAGAAAATATGACATTATGCCTTATGCCTGCTTAGGGCAAAAACAACATCATAAAATTATAAACCTAAACCTATTTAGGTAAAGAATGCCAGCATACATTACTTGAAAGTATAATGATTAGTTGAAAGCATACAGAATGATAACCTACTAAGAAACATTAACAAAATAATATTCAAAGGTGTCATAATTCATATAGGTCTACACCACCTAAAATTAAGAAAGATTAAGAAAAAAATGAACAAGTAACATAGGCAACAGTTTCCTCTGTATTTAAAACAACAATGTTCTTAGATAGAGGAACTAGATTAGAAGGGGGAACAACGTCAGTAGAGGGGACTGGAGTAACAGGGGAAATAAAAGCATTATTGGCCAAGGGGTTCTCCATATAAGCCTTATCAAGGGGAGTAGTATCTCAAGCAATCACGGCAAAAGGGTTTTAGAGGGATTAGTAGTAAGGTTAACGATGAGGCCAACATTTTCTTGATCACCAAAAGTCTATATATTGATCTATATAGGTCGACGACTTACTATATTCCCAAGCCATTAAAGGTTAAAGTCGAGGTAGTGGTCCTTAAAAACCCTCATGCACCTAAAAAATGCTTCTAGAACTTCATACGTCATCCATTATTCTAATTTGTGACAAAGGTGTCCTCTACCTTCTGTGTCTGCTTATCAATCCTCTTAGTCATCTCTGACCTGACTAGCTCTAAGGACTCCAACTCCCAATAAGTCTCAATAAACTTTACCTCGACAAGCTTATTATATGAAGTCAACTCAGACACTCAGCTCTCAACGACTACTATAGATGTGAAGGCCCCATATTTCACCAGAGCCTTCTACCTCTCTAGCTCAAAGACTTTACTCTCTATTTCGGCTTTCTTTGTCTCGACCCAAGCCTCTAGATCTTTAAACTCCTCTCGGTACTATTAGGCATTTTGTCTTATCTTGGCTAGGTTCTCCTCAAATTACTAGACACTGAATAACCTATTGTCTATTTAGCATCTAGCGAAGGCATAACCAGCCTAAAAAAATTAGAAAGAAAAGAAGAAAAAGAGAGATTAAAGTCTTAAACAACAACAAAAAAAATAGGAAAAAAGATCAACAGAGTTAGAAAATTTACATTTATCACACTACCAGCAGTAAGGTAGACCACGATGATTGGGTGCCAATCTGCCATCCATTTGGCTCGAGCAGGATCTATGTATCCCCCATCTTACTGCAGTAGAGGAATCAAGTACTCAAGGTGAGAGAGTCTGCTAGAAACAAAATTTACATGTATAATAATGAGAGGAGTCCCTGTCACTAATCGCTGCACTTCCTCCAAAAATGGTGATCTAGAACTTAAGGCCCTGGTTGCATGAGTTCCCTGAGGACCTTAAGCTGAAATAAGAGCTGTAATGAGAAACTTCATAGGTAGCATAGAGGCAATTGTTCTACTCTTTTTCTGCCTCGGCCTTTGGGGTTAATCTCAAGGTTTCACTCTCATTTACTCTTGTGGTGGCAACTTGGGGGGCTTACCCCCTCTTAGACTTTCATGACCCTTACCTCGAGCTCTTAAACCAAGAGGAGCTCCTAGGCATAGTGAGGCTCTCTAACTAAAGAAGTGGTCCATTACTCATTAGCTATCTAAAACATCAGACACCACTTCTGAATTCAAGCTTGTCTTCTTCTAACTAGTCTTCTTCCTGTCTGTGTCACCTCATCAACCTTGCATTCCTATTAAAGGGAAAAAAGATTTAGGAACAAAATAACTATGTAAAGATAAAATGAAATCGAGCACCTTACTTCTTTTCTTGGGAACAAAATGAGATAACATAAAGATGAGAGTAGCATTCTTCAAGCTTCTTTCAGTCAACAACCTCTACAATTAGCGGAATACTCCAAGGCAGCATCGATATTAGACTTACATGCTTTAGAAAATATTGAGAAGTAAACAAAAGCAACTGAAAGGGAAAGGGTAAAATACAAAAGGACAATCTACTTCCAAAGAAAATATAATTGGTACGGTCTAAGATCCCTCTTAGGATCGAGGAATGTCTTGCTTCTATTCAATACAATTAAAAAAAATCAAAACTCCTTTACAGCCTTTGATGTTGAAGGGCAGATTATGAATAGAAGCAATGGGCCAATTGGCTAGAGAAGTAGTAGAAGATTTTATTATCAGTCACACTGTGGCTGAAATAATATAAATATCATACTCTCGCTCACAAAAAAAAGCCTCGACAAAACTCGCCAAGAATTTAGACCTAACAAGAAAGGAGCAATCCTAAAGCAAGTGAACGTCCTCACAAAATAAGGGTACATAAGAAGCCTAAGACTAAGCAATATGCAAGGCTACCTCGCCTTATTTAGGCTAGCTTGGGAAGTTATCTGGGTTAGGAACCTGTAAGTTAATTGAGCTAGAAACGTCATATTAGCGTTTAAGACACTCTAGGTCTTCTTCATTCACATGAGAACTTTTGTACCTAAGATCCGACTTGTATTCTAGTTCATCGTGATTGGTGAGGAAATCGTCTCCTTCCCCCAACCTACGACCAACCTCGTCCTTTAAAAGGCCTTATTACCCATCTCATCGAGTTTCATAATAGCCAGAGCAGCCTCAAGAACCTCTATACCCCCCGAGAAGGAAGCTTTGTTTGTAGGATCTTAGATGCACTTAACCTTACAACTCCTCCTAATGAGAATAGCATCATCAATTTCTTCTTCCCTAATGCTTGTTAACAGTTTAGGATCTAAATAGCCCTTATTGTCAGAAACTATTTTAGAATTGGGCAATTTACTTTATAGTTAGAAACGCAAAATCAAAAATCCAAACCAAATATATTTGAAACCCAGTTATAATCTATTTCAAGGCAATAAACTCAACAACCAGAAATTCCAGAAATCTCAAGTTTATTTTAGGGATTTCAATAATGCAAGAGCCATCAATAACCCAATAACAGCCAAAGAAGAATGAGAAAAACAATAAAAAAGAACTCATCTTAACAAAAACAAATTGCCATAATAATGATGGAATTGACTGGAGCAATAATAAAAAAGTCAGCAAGAATCATTGAACCTTAATCTCTCTTTTTTTAGGTGAAAATAAAATTTTTTAGAAGCAAAAAGTATAAAAAGAGCCCCAAAAGACGTATTTATAATCCAAACCAAAGAAAAATCTCAACCATTCATTCAAATGGATGAATCAGATCAAAATGCACTAAAAACATCTCCTTAACTGATCAATATGATGGTTATGGGATTAGGACCATTGAATTTAAACATCATGCTTGGGGTTTACACATGTCTGCAAAAGCTTTTTAATTCGAATGCTTCGGGAAAAAGAAAAGGCAAGATAGTAAATACACGACATTCGAAGAGACATCTAAATTTAATGCAAAGATTCCAATAAATTAAACTGCCTCGGGAAGAAATTGGTCAAACAATATGAGGCCTTAGATAAGAAAGGGTACCAGGGAGCAACCATCTTCGTACCTAAGTAACTTCTTTAGAGGGATTAAAATTAGGACTAAATCGAGATATTGACCCATGTTCCCCTTAGGAAATTGGCCCAAAACCAAGGCCTAATCCAACCTAAACCCATCCAAGATGAACCATAGGCCGGAGACCTACCTATCATCCCCAAGACGGGGGCCTCCTGAATATTAATGATAAAATTCCAAAGAGCAAGGTGAGAAGTAAAATTCGGCCCAAAGCCATCTAAGATGGACTATAAGGCTAAAGGGTTACCTACTTGCATCTAGGAGTAAGATGAGGGCATCTTTAGTGCTAACGTTAAACCCTAAAGAGATTATTGGAGATTTTCCAAGCATAAAAGGCCCTGATAAATAAAATATTGTAATCGATTTATAACAAATTAATTATTACACTTATAAGATAATTATTAACCTATTAATTATATTAATGCAGTGGTTATACAATATCAATTAATAATAAATATATTAAATACAATATTTATTGATATAAAAATTAAATCTCTAATATAAAACTATTAAAAAAATCTACTTATCATTGTGAATGTCAATCTCTAATTCAATAATCTTTAAATGAATAAATTCATTGAAATTTGAGAACCAAGGATTAAGAATCCTTGCACTGTCTTTTTTCTTTCTTTTCAAAAATATAATTCCAATAGGTGAAAATAATAAAATTTAATGAATAATAATATATATAATTTTTATATGCAAATTGATCATATGACAATATTTCATATCACGTAACCTATATCATTATTTTTTAATTTCTATTACTTTTATATTTTCACTAAAACATTACTTTAACGTCACATGAAAAAATATATACGAGTTTATAAAGTATATGCAAACGTTATTAAACGTTAATAGTATTCAATCTTTTTAACAAAGCATCGTTCTTCTTTTAAAACTGGTATCCTACAACATGTAACTGTCTCACAAACAACATTTGAACTCTCAATTCGTACAGTAAGTATTAAAACCGCCAATATATATATGTGTATGTATATATCTAATTATTTTATTGGTCTAGTGGTTGATGCATCACTTCTATTATCAAGATTTGAATATAGATTTAATTTCAGGTGACAAAATTTTTCACTTAGGATCTTGTGGGGATCCGTTCTAAATAGAAAAATAATTTAGGCTATATTTTAAGTATTTTTTAAGAGTAGGACGGATTTGCGTCAATAATTCAAATGTAAATTAAATTTAGAATGAGTTTGGGGATAAGTTAATTTTTAGACCCATTCTAAATACTTGATTTAAAAATAAATTTTAAAAAAATTTAAATATGAATTTTTTTTACTTATTTATACAAATTAAAATTGGTTATAGACTAAATTTGGAAGTATAAAATTTTACTAACATTATTGTTGACCTAAAAAAAGGTCTTATGAGCCAATGAGTTTTGAACTTATTTAATCGTAGAAATCAAAATCTTGGACCTTGTCTGTTAGGCATGTAACCCAGGCCTTCTACGTATTCGGCCACTGTGATACCTGCAAACACAAGGAAAACTATTGTTAAGACTTCGCGTAGGAGTGATTCCGACAAAGACTTTCCGATGCTTAAGTCATGTGTCTGTTTTGAGATATATATATATTGAAGGGATGAGTGAAAACTTTTCAGATCAAAAGTTTTAAATGCAAGATGACAGACTTCTCTTAGCATTTTTCTTCACTTTTTTATATAGCATCAGCTTTCTAGGGATTTTATGCTTATCTTCTCTAGATTTGTGGTTGTTTTGGACAATCTTCTGATCTCTTGATGTGATTTTAGGGATATCCTCTAAAAAAGCATGATTTTATCTTCAAAATAATATTGATTGCCTCTTTTAAACAACATGCCTTATCTAGTTCATTTTGTGCTTCTCTTTCAAGTTGTTGAGTGCTACTCGGCTCTTCTACAAGGCAGGTCTTTACGTATTTTAGAGGCTTTGAGTATAGAGGTAGGTCAGCGTATTTGCCGTGTAGGTATTCTTTATGGTATGCTAACTTATACTGGTAGACTTAGAACTTGCTTGGTATGCAGGGCAAGTCGCTATGTATAGATCCATGTGATTATGGACAGCCCAAATAGAATCTGAACTGGTCAGTATTACTTAAGCCAATTAGTTCGATCGGTCGAGCAGGTTTTGTACCTTTGTTCTTTCTAATCATACTTGAACGATATGCTCTTGTTAGCTGGGGCCTTCAATCCTTTAGTCCAGCCTCTGATTAAGCTTGTTTTGTAGGTTGATATATGGACTTCTGGGTATTAAGCCTTTGGAGAGTTTTAGGAGGGGAACAGGGGTCTGCCACTTTCTAATTTTAATTAATTAAAACTAGAAATTTATTTTTCTTGAGTTTTTCTACTCGGTATGCGTTATAGTAGAAATATTCAAATGGGTTATTTAGGCAATTGTTGTTGCTTAGCACTGATGATGTTGTTTCGTCAAGTTATAGTTGCTCAATATTTTTTAGAAGATCAGGCCACTGTTGAGCAAATTACTTCTTGTACTTTGCGATTTTTCTCGTATCTTGAGCATTTATTAGTCATGATGATAGGGATCCTGAAACGTCATCCCAGCTATTTATAAAAAGGTGTATAGGAAACGAGACCTGATTTCAGTTGTTGATCTTCTTTGCATCGTGTGGCTAAGGGTATTTGACAATAGAAGGTCACGTCTGTCGAGTTCTCAAGTGACATTTAGGCAGCTAAAAAAATATAATCCGTTAATTTTGGAACTGAACGGCCCTAATCAAAAAGTTATTAAAGAGACGTGTATTAATGGTGCCTGCGAATGCGAAACATCCGGCCAGTCCTTTGAAGGGACTTCTTTTGGATTTCTTAGATGATCGTGATCGTGATCGTTCGTTCTATCTAGACAATTACAGATCCCAGACACTATAAAAACCATTTTCTAGTTACCTTTGTCTCTTCACTTTATTCTTCTTTATCTTTGCACTCTCAAAGCTCTCATGTGAACATTCTCCGACAATAAACTTTCTCTGTTCAAAAGTATTCCGACGACTCTATATTTGTTTATTTCTGCACTTCCACCTAGTAAGTTCTTATTCCCTTTTTCTTTTTCGTTCATGCAATGCTTGTTTCAGTTGATGAATACTTGCTTCTGTAAATGCTGTGTTTTTTCTATTCAAAAATGGCTATGAGTATTGTAACTGTGTTTTGGAAAATGTTTCTGTTTTTTTGTATTTTTCTCAATATATTATTGTATCTCCAAGTTTTTAATATTGTTTGTTTTTTTTCTTCTTTTAGGTGTGATTGCTTGTCTTTGCCTTTTGTGTCTTATTAGTTTTTAGGAAAATTTTATTTTATTCCTATGGCTTCAAGACGTAGAAATTTAGACGTAGGAATTCTTATCATTAATATGGCTTTTGAAGAAGAAGAAACAGTTAGCCCTAAAGTTCTACTTGTCAAGATGATAGGTCGTACTAGTGAGAGTGGAGATGCGTCCACCTCAGCTGGTGATGTGGCTTCCTTTTCTCTTACTGTAGTTATTGAGGCTAAGTCGATCTTAATTATTGGTGATCAAATGGAGGCTGATCTTGAAGATCCTCCTCAGGAATTCTTTTAGTTCTATATAGGTTGTTGAGTTCGAGGTGGACATGAGGTATCAGATGTCCAGACTGACTCAGGATAACTTGGACTCTCCCAAGGCCACATATAACATCCCTAGGTCTATAACACTTAGGCTGCCTCCCTTGATGGTTTTTTTAGCAGCCCCATAGATGGTTAAGTGGTCATCTGTATAGAGTTTCTTAGGCTTCCTATGCAGTTATACTTTACTAGGTTGCTAGGCCATCTAGGAGTACCTCCCTCATAGTTAGGCCTTAACTCTTTGAGGGTTTTATCAGGCCTGTACGTCCTCTAGGCAAGGGCAGGAATTTCCTCACCCCATTACCAGGAGCTGTGTCACCTTTATCACTTAGGAGCAGTGCTGAAGAATAGAAGAGCTTCTACTACCTGTCATTCTAAGGCTTTTAAAACCTTATCTCAGGCCGTCCCTCTTCTGTTAAAAATAGGTTAGGGGATTGATTCTTTATTGAGGGCGAGTGGAGTCAGGTAGTCCCTAAGAAGAAATAGGGAACCTGGGTCATCCTTTCTATTTTTGTCTTGGATGCAGGTCTTATTTTATAATTTTCTTTATTTGTTTGTGTTCATCATTTTTATTTTCTCTTCCTTGTACTAATGTCCAGTGAAATTCAGAGAGCTAGGTAACTGACTATTACAGATCCGAGACCAGACGCGCTCGGATTAAAGCTACTCTTGCTCACATCTCCCTCGTCCATAATTTGCTATCACTAGCTAGCCTTATTCAGTCAGGCTTAGTTTCTTTAATACCCAAAGAACCTTGTGTGTATAGTAAGTAAATCAACTTCAATTATTTTTATTGATCAAGCTTTTCTTTTTACTTAGCTTGTTCTTGTACAGGAATTCTTGAGTAAGGAGGTAGTGATAGAAGAAAGTGGAGCCACACCAATGGCTTTGGTACATCTTCAGGGTGTAAAGGTAATATAAACCTCGATAATATTATGGGGGCTTCTCTTTAGCCCAGATGAGAGGGGTCAAGGCAGGGCCCCCATTCGTAGTCACGAGCCGATCCACTAATGAAGCAGGGGTCTAAGGGTCCTCAAAGAGGAAGAAGGGTGTAAGTCCCTAATCTATCCAAATCGCTTCGCAGGGTAGAGGGCAGACTGCCCAATCTACTCAGGTCAACCCTCAATGTAGAGGTTAAGTTTGCTTGTGCTCTCCCTAAATCTCTTAGGGTTGGGGTTAGGTTTCTCTAGCGCGAACTTTAATGCAAACTCCCATTTCTACCTAAAAAATAGTGGTATCCAGCTCTGAGGGCCTTGATGAGCCCTTAGTGAATGAAGGACCTCTTCTGACCATCTCTCCAATGGTGTTGGTTCCTGAGATGATGGAGGATTTAGCCTTCTTGCTGCCTATTATGTAAGAGCTAGAGCGCTATATGAATTCGGCTTGTGCGGTTAACAATTCTTCTTTAGACCTTATCACTGAATTTCATGGGGCCATGGCGTCTGCTCTTAATGTAAGTTATTCTTTTTCCTTTCAATTCTGTTCGGTTATATCTTCTTTTTTGTATACCGATTGGTCTTTTTTCTTTGGTAGTTTATCTTGGTGGGAATAGTGCTTACGTGCTATTAGAATTATTGTATGAATGTTTATTAATTTAATATTTATACAATAAGCAATTCTTTTATTCGTCAATTATCATTATTTAAATAGTAAGAAGCTTGTAATTTGTTAAAAATTGTAGATCTAAAAGAGTTTAGATCAGTGCTAAGAGTTAGTAATTCTAAAAGTTAGAATCTTGTCTTGAAAAAGGATAAAGACCCAAGAATATTATAATAACGACATAGTTACAAAGAGTTGCAAATGGTGCTAAGAAATGTTATTGTACAATTTGTTCCTAAAAATATCATTCCTGGTCCATGGTTACCGACATAGGTCGATTGGTATTCCTTTCAAATTAGTGTATGTTTATATCTAGATTGTCCAAATTGTTAGTCTTAGTAAACTATGGGCTTAGCAAAAGTTTGTATGGGTATGTAGATATTCAATAAACACTGGATACTGAACGAACTCATAAGGACCTCTAATAAACATCCCATAAGGTCATTAATGGAGAGTCTTCTCGAGTTAAATAGTATTCGTGATACTTTGACATAAGTACCACGGTGGGCTTGTGAGTGATCCATCATACTTTGATTTCATGCATGTCAGAGACTTTTCATGGTCTAACCACTAGGTGTCGCTGGGTATGCTCATAGAGTTTGGTGTCCTTAAATATGAGATTTGTCAGCTTATATGGTGAGTTATATATTTTGATGCTCCAAGATTATAGTTTAGGAAGTCTTATGGCCATAAGAAAAAACCCCTCAAAGGATTTTTTTCGTAAGGTGAAACAATATCACAAAAGAGTTTGTGGATATTGTTTACGAAAATACGAATCTGAATATAAGTTCACGATTGAGCATATAGAGATTTGATGGTCATAATCAATACCTCTGTTCTTTAAGGATATAAATGACGAATGGATTATACAGGTATGGTTGACAACTTGTATGATTCAATGCTCTATTTTGTAGTATTCGACACATGTGTGTGGAATATTTTTCATGGACTTTCAGAAATGTTTCGTAAGACAAACAGAGGTGAAATTAGGGATTCTCACAATATGAAGTGTACTCATTGAGCATGTGGGTAATGGGATAGATTGTATGGATTAATCTGAGAAGCTTTTAGAAAGTAGGATACGTTTTAATATCTCTTTGAAAAATTGGGGGCAAAGTTTACAAATATTGCAAATAGATCCCTATTGTATGGAAAAGTGAAAATGCACACATGGCATCTATGGATGACCATTTTTGTGATAAATTGCAGCATGCATGAAGTTGCATGTGATAAATGTCACCCATGCAAAGTGTTTGCATGGATAAATGACATTTGTCATTCATGCATAACATTGCATGGCAACATTTGCCTTAATAATAGACATGTGGCCATTAAGAAGTCTTTGACTTCTTATAACAACTGAAATAAGTTTTATTTTGGTAATAGATTGAATTATGAATTCAAAATTCGTCCAAAAACAAATAGAGAAAATGAAAATTTTAAAATGTTGTATTTAGGTCCCTAAAACACATTTTTTATGCATTTGATGCTTAAACTAATTCAAGAGTTGAGTTATTTTTTATCGTTGTACTAAATTAAGTTCAAAAGTTACTATTTAAGCTGCTCCAATCCCACCAGCTTTCGGAGTCTATAATTGTTCATGGGTGGACTTCATTGTGAGATCAACAAGCTTCAAAGATCAATAATCTTCTTCGAATTATCTACAAGGATATATGTTTGATTCTTTTGTTGTTACAATTCACTATTGGTGTGTATATGTTGCAAATAGTATGTGAATCCACTGTGAAATGTATGATTGTCATGCATTTTTAAAAAAAAATTAACATGTACATAATCATATATATGCACCCTAAAACACGTTAACAATAGTATGAAAGCATAATATTTATGTTTATGGGTTGTTGGAGTATTGTATAAAGTGTTGATAATACTTGGAAACAGTAGGAGCTGCATTTTGAAGTGTTTAAAGTGCAAAACAATGCTCATTGTCAAAGGAATTCCATAGTGCTGCAATTTAAATGTTAAGGTGTTCATGTGCAAACATGAATGCTGCGATATTCTCTGCGAAACTCTGAGACATTCATCTAGGATCTGCATGTAGAACGTTGGAGCGTTCAAATGTTGAACACTGAGACATTCTTAAGGCAGAACGTTGAGGTGTTCAAGTGTTGAACAATGAGGCGTTCTTAAGGTAGAATGTAATTTTGTTACATGCAGAATGCTGAAGCGTTCAACAGTTGAACGCAAGTGTTCTCTAAGACAGAACTCTAAAGCATTCAAGTGTATAATGTCGGGGCATTGAAGAGTACAAAATTGTTTGTCGGAGCATTATATTGAATAATGATTGGTTGTTCAAGTTTTTGTCCTGATTGTTCCAAACTATACACTCTAATTTGTATTTATGCATGTGAAATATTTATATTTTATTATGTAATACAAATATAATTGTTATATCGTTGTATTATAAACTATAAACATTTGTTTATGCTATTAACCACAATGAGAGCCCTATTGATATGGGTTAGTTATGTTTGCATAAAACTAATGAGTGATTATAAATCACATCTTAATGAGATGCAAATAAATTATCAAATTGAAAAATCTCTCTTAATTAGATTAATATGCATTTCATTATGAGATAATGATTATACATGGTTTACCTTACCAATATGGTATTAGACGGGTCATTTCCATCTTTTCCAAAATTGCTAAAGTGTGAGAAACTGGTCAGTGTGATTTGGACTATGCGGTTAAACATAAGATGAGGAAAATATAAGCGAAATTATTATCCAATATTGCTAAAGCATGAGGATAAAATGTGTTTAGAATCACTAGTAAGAATTACATGAGTTACAATTGACAAACGTTGTCTACCTTTTTGTTTTTATAAAGGCCAACATTGCTAAAGTGCGAGACTCGAGTAGAATGCTTATTGGATCTACTTTTTACTGTAAAATTTAAAATGTTTAAATTTTTATTTTCTCATTTGAGAGATTTATGAGAATATGTAAAGCAGTGGGAGGATAATTTTAGATTAAAAAATATATACTAATTATATCCAAGATATAAAGCGTTATCAATTGACAATTTTGAAATGTTTCCGCTAACATCTCTTATTTTGTCTTATGAAGATAATACGACTTTAAGCAACCTATTAATACGCATACTTGATGCTAACCCATTAAAGATTGCTGACAACTACTCAGATTAACTAATGAATCTCAAAATTGTTTTTAATTCTGAAAAGATTGGATACATAATAGATCAGAGAATGCCTAGAGGTGTTTCTAAAGCTGCCATTAACGAAGAGGTTCAGACTCAAAAGAAATGGGTCGATGACGATTTGAAAGTCAAGTCGTACATCATCGCCTCAATGTCAAATGAGCTTCAAATGGAGCACACGCATATAAATAGTGCAATTAGCATTATGCTCCATCTAAATGAGATGTTTGGAGATAGACCACATGTAGAATTGTACAGAATCTCTAAAGCACTTTTTCAACTTAAGTTGGCCAAAGGTAATCCGGTAAGTCCCCACGTACTTATAATGATTTCCTACATTGAAAAACTAATGACTATAGACATTTCTCTGAACAACAACTTGAGGAATAACTTGATTCTCCACTCTCTGTTGAGATCTTTTGCACAGTTCATTATGAACTTTAACATGCAACAACTGACTCTGACTTATGCTAAGTTGTATAACTTACTACAGATAGATGAGGTTGACATTAAAAAGAGAGGTACGACCTTTATAATTTAGACCGATGCTTCATCTTCTATCACAAAGGCTTGTAAGAAGTTTAGAGGAAAGAAGAAGGTAAAGAATATACCATTTCAGGTCCTCAAAAACAAGTTGTATCCAAGCAAAAATATCAAAAGAAGAACAAGGGAAAGTGTTTCCACTATGGCGATGATGGAAACTGAAAATGCAATTGTCTGTAGTGCATTGCCATAATCAAGAAGAACCGATCAGGTATTTGCTTACCTAGTATTGATATTTCATTAGCATATGATGCTTTTAGTGGCTGAGTATTAGATATTGCATGTCATTCTCACATCTGCAATGTGTTGTAGGGTCTGAAGGAAATTAGGCAGCTGCAGTAGGGAGAAGTCCAGCTTCATGTTAAAAATGGTGATTTCCTACAGGTCGAAGCAATTAAATTTTTTGAATTGATTCTCTCATGTAATCAAACTTTCATGTTGTATAATTGTTATTATGTACCAAAAATTACTAGATAGATTATATCCAAGACATTAAGGGCTATAATGTTTTTATTCGGAACCATTCCTTGTATTTATGTGGTGCGAATAATGTTTTATTAGCTAAGTGTCAATTAATGAATAGTCATTATATTTTGAATACAACAGATAATGCTTTAAATACACAGGTAAACACATGTAGTAGTTCAGGAACTTTGAATAACATGAAATTGTAGTATATTAGATTAGGTCATATAAGCGTAAGACACCTAACCTGTCTGGTTAGGGATGGTCAGATATCTGATATTACCATAGAACCCTTACCAGTTTGTAAATATTGTATTTGAAGGAAGATGACTAAATCTCATTTTGTTCGTGTTGGATACTAAGCCACTAATTTATTAAAACTAGTACATAGTAATATATATGATCCAATGAATCACACTGTTATGGGTGGATTTCGATACTTCGACATCTTTAACGATAATTTGTCACGATATAGACATGTGTATCTTATGAGAAATCAGTCGAAAACCTTTGAAATGTTCAAAGAATTTCTACATGAAGTAGAGAAATAAACTGGTATATATATCAAATGTCTTTGATCAGATCAAGGCGATGAATACATGAGCAGTGAATTCATAGCTTATTTGAAGGATAATGAGATTCTCACTCAATATAGTCTTTTAGGTACTCTTCAACACAATGATTTTCACAGAGGAGGAATCAAATTTTATTAGATATAGTCCGATCAATCATGAGCTTTACCGATCTTTCAGAATATCAATGGGGTCCATCAAAAGTCATTCTTACTACTCTGTATGAGATTTGAACTAGTAAAAAATTGAGTCTTAAGTATGTTATGATTTGAGGTTGTTCTGCTTACGTAAAAGTTACGCAACATGATAAACTTGCACCCAATGGGTACAAGTATCAATTCATTGGATATCCCAAACACTCTATGAGATATCTATTCTATGATCCAGATGAACAAATTTGTTGGGGATTAAATATATACGGGTGTATGCATGTGCAACTGTGTTTATTGTAAAATACGTATCTAATACATATTTAACACAGTGGAATATTTAAAACATACAATAAACACATAAATATATATTAATCAAATTAATATATCAATAGTAAAATTGAGAAATTATTAGTACGTGTAACGTTTTATACATATTTCTTTAAATTTCGCCTAGAGTCTCACTCGTAGGTAGTTCTAGTTACCAACTTGGTGGGTTTGACAAGCTAGAACAATAGCTCCTTAATTCAACACGGGATTAATCCTTAACCCTAAAATGGCTGGTTCTTTATATTTTACTCTTTCTTTCCTCCGATGTTAGAAGTGGAAGAGAATCAACAATTGTTTCTAAATTAAAGAGCAAAGAAAACGAAAATTGAGAGGAAAAATATAACACTTATATTTTCTTTCTCTTTACACCCATTTCTAAACACAAATATATATATATATCTATTTGTTTTTAAATTAAATAATATTATATATTAAAATAATATAAATAAGCCACTAAAAGTAAAATAATAATAAATAACATTAAAATATAATGTGCATGACAACTATCATGCACTATTTATATATTATATAACTAAAATATATGATATTATAAAATAATATATTTTAATAGATATATTATGATTATTTAACAATTAAATAATCATAGTGTGAAATGACTATTTTGTCTCTCATAAATAGTTACCAAGTATACCTTTTAGCTAGTCCTACAAAATTTCACACCTGGGTAAACTCAACCGAGGGTCCACGATGCGTCACGTGTCATTTTATAATTAATGAATAGCAATTATTGACTAATTATTGTATTTAATGCTTAAACACGGACACACACACACATTCTCGTGGTAGTGCTAGATATCACTAGATTAAATAATTTAATCTAGTATGTTGCCCCAGTGTACAACGAGTACACTCTATATCACGAAACTCCCTAGATTCACACCCGATTCATCAAATGAAGCTATTCTATAAATCTGTGAGCAATGCCCCACGCATACGCGTTGAACCATACAAGTTGGATATGCGGGGACATAGATCAATACCATTAAATCTCCATGTGCTCATCCATAAACTTATCTCTAGAATGGTATCTCAATGAACAATATGAGCAAATTCTTTGCCATATTGTTTAACCCTGTGGAAACACCTTTTCAGGTTAAATGCTTATGGCCATAAGACTTTCTTGAGATACTATCTTAGAGTATGTAGATATATCACTCCCTACGAGAGCTTATGGATTCCATATCTACACGCACCGAACTCTATGAGCATCGAACCATACCCAGTGACACCTAGCGGTCAAACCATAAAAGGTCTTTGACATGCGTGAAACTAAAGCACGGTGGATCACTCACAAGCCCACCATAGTGCTCAGGTTAGAGGACCACGTATACTACTCAACTCGAGAGGACCTTCCATTGACGGCAATATAGGATGTCTATTGGTGTCCTCATAGTCTGTTTAGTACTCAGTCCTAACTGAATACCCGTATGCCTAACCAATCTCCTAGATCCTGGTCAGCTAGGAATGACCAACTGGATCCTATAGATATAGACATACACTGATTTATGTGAATTAATAAGATCTACCAATAGACTTGCGTTAGTAGAAATAGATAAGGAATAATCTATTTGAGAACATGCTTGCATAATAACACATCCTAGCAACCCATTGCAACTCTTGCAACTATATCATTATAAGTATATTCTGAAGTCTTTGTCCCGTTATAGACAATGTTCCAACTCTCAGAATATTTACTAACTCTTAGCACCGGTCTAAACTCCTTTAGACCATATCTGAACTCATTCAGATAATATAGAGTCTGTAACATGACAAGTATTAAACCATATTATTAAGAAATAATTAGCGATATAACAAAATATACTCTGTATAGATATCAAATATTTATACAAAAATGAGATGACACATAAGCACAACCCTAACAAAAACGTGTTTGTTGCTCGTAATGTCATGTTCCTAAAGAAATAGTTTCTCATGAGCTATAGGGATTATAGAAGGATTAAACTTGATGAAGTCAATCAAGATATTATTAAACCAACGATGGAACCTCAGACTCAATCGAGTGAAATACCTTTAACATACTCTCTACATAGGTCAGAAAGGATGTCAAGACTATCTGTAAGGTATGGAATGATGCATGAATGTGTATTTGACATATTCTTAGTTGAAGAAAATGATCTTATGACCTATAGAGAGACGATATTGAACATCGATTTAGGGAAATGGCAAGAAGCCATGAAATTTAAAATTAACTCTATATATGTCAATCAAGTCTATGATTTAGTTGAGCTTCTCGAATGAATTGTTTCTATTGGTTGTAAATGGGTTTACAAGCGAAAGCATAGGCTCGATGGAAAGGTAGTGACCTTTAAAGCCTGACTGGTAGCAAAAGTTTATACTCAACGATTTGGGATCGATTATAAGGAAACATTTTCACCAGTTGTTGTGCTAAAGTTGATTCATATTCAATTGGCTATTGCTACATACTATAATTTTGAGATCTGGCAGATGGATGTAAAGACGACTTTTCTAAATGGATATCTCAAGGAAGAGAAATACGTTTAAGGAAGAGAAATACATTTGAGAAATCTATGAATGCCTTAACTCCTAAAGTGTTTGAGAAATACGTAGACATAATGGGTGATGCGATATTTCTATATCATAAAATTAAGTGCAAGTATACACTATCGTATGCAAGTAATAAAGAGACTAAATAAGTCAGATGTCGAACCCACAGGGATAATTTTTTCTTTTTAACCAATTACTAAAATTATGTCTTTCTAATAATTATTCAAAAAAATAAAAATCTAAGAATGAATGTAAAAAAATATAAAAATAAAAACACAATGCAAAAAGAATAGGGAGATAGCAACGTAGAGAGAACCTAGAATTAATATTATCCTTCAATATATTTCTAATGATTAATCCTCTAATATTTAACTCACTTAGTCTTTATTATTGATCAAGACACTAATGTATTCACAAACCTCTTCCAAGGTCATGCAAGTATATCTTAGTTTACCAAATACCTATATTCCTATGGTACTTGTAATAAACTAAGATTCATTAAGATTATGTCTTATTGATCATACATACCAATTAGGTTTATTCCTATCCTAAATTGAAACTTGCATATGCAACATTGAATGTTACTCTACAATCATGCATCAAATTACCTAGGTCTAAATATTATGATTCCTCTTCCGAGTTTATCAAAAATATTACCAACTTATTCACCATATATTGGCCATATATATTGAAGCATTAAACACAAGTAATTTAAATAATAAATGACTAAGTTTATTAAATACTAAAAGATATGGCAATTTAAGTGCACATATTGAGTTCAAATATTAACCCTAGAAAATAAGTTTAGCTCATGGCTACAAGAGAACAGCAATAAAAATAAAAATAAAACATGATACAATCAATGGCAAACCGATGTAGACGTCGAATTGCTCTTGATTGCGCTACCTAAGAACTCTTGATGCCGAAGAACGTCTTGTATCTCTCTCTAAAGTTGATTCAATTGAGCTCCTATTGCTCTCCAAGACTCGTGCTCTGTATTCTTGGTACTCTTTGGTCATCTTGGATTCATTCTTAAAGGCTGGGAACGAGTGGCTTTTTATAGGAATTGATATGAGCTTGAAAATCTCAATTCTCGTCGGACTAGAACTCGCATTACCGCTAGCGCACTATGAAGTTGTCGCTGGGGCGACGAGTGAAAAAGCTATCACCGCTGGAGCGGTATGTTGATAGCGCTGGGACGCTGGCGCGGTGACTGTTTGGCGCTGGGGTGCTAGACGCGACTTAAGCAGGTCATTTTTTTTATTTTGATCACTATTCCAGCGCTGGGGCTATAATCCCTGGGGCGCTAGACTCATGTTTTGAAAACTTTGCATTTTAGTCCCTGTTTTCGCTCCTTTTGCATTCTTTCTTTAAATTTTGTTCAAGTCCCTATAAATAACAATAATGCACATAAATAGCCATCTATTCTCATAAAATCATAAAATATCAATAATAAAAACATGAAAAAATATATGACAAATTTGCCCTTATTAATGGGTATTAGATATCATCGCGAATGGTACTAGAGCAAGTGGGAGTTGTTAGGAATAGTGCTTACGTGCTATTCAAATTATTGTATGAATGTTTATTTAGTTAATATTTATATAATAAACATTTTTTTATTCGTCAATTATTTTTATTTATATGGTAAGAAGTTTGTAATTTTTCAAATATTGTAAATTTAAAAGAGTTTAGGACAGTGCTGAAAGTTAGCAATTCTAAAGAGTTAAAAGCTTTTTTGAAACAAGGATAAAAATCAGAGAATATTATAGTAATGACTTAGTTACAAAGAGTTGTCAATGGTGCTAAGAAATGTCATTGTGTAATTTGTTCTAAAAAATATCACTTTTTATCCATGGTCACCGACACGGGTTGATTGGTATTCCTTTTGGATCAGTGTATGTCCATATCTAGATTGTCTAGATGGTTAGTGTTAGTAGACCATAGGCTTAGTAGAATTTTGTATGAGCATGCAGGTATTCAATAAGGATTGGATACTGAACAAACTTACAAGGACCTCTAATAGATAACCCATGAAGCCATCAATTGAGGGTTTTCTCAAGTTGAGTAGTATTCGTGATCCTTTGACCTGAGCTCCACAATAGGCTTATGAGTGATCCACCATACTTTGGTTCCACGCATGTCAGATACCTTTCATGGTCTGACCGCTAGATGTCACTAGTATAGTCCAATACTCATGAACTTTAGTGTACGTAGATATAGGATCTGTCAGCTAATATAGATGAGTTGTATATCTTGATGCTCTAAAATTGTATTTTAAGAAGTCTTATAGCCATAAGAAGAAACCCCAGAAAATATTCTTCCGTAGGGTTAAATAATATCACAAAAGAGTTTGTAGATATTGTTTACAAAAATACAAATCTAAATATAAGTTCATGGTCGAACATATAAAGATTTGACTGTTATAATTTATATCTCTGATCTTCTAGGATATAGATGTCGAATAGATTATACTGGTATGGTTGACTTTAACTTGTATAATTCAACGCTCTATTCTATAGTATCCATAACATATGTGCAGAATATTGTTCACGAACTTTCATAAATGTTTCATAAGACAAACGGAGGTGAATCTAAGACGTCTCATAATATGAAGTGTATTCGTTGAGCATGAGGGTAGTGGGACAGATCATATGGATCAATCCGGGAATGTTTCAAAAAGTAAGATACGTTTTAGAATCTTTCTGAAAAATTGGACACAAAGTTTGCAAATGTTACAAATAGGTCTCTATTGCATGGTAAACATACATGGTCATTTGTGTGACAAATAGCAGCATGCATAGAGTTGCATGTGATAAATGTCACATATGCAAAGTGTTTGTATAGATAAATGATATTTGTCACTCATGCATAGCATTGTACGGCAACACATACTTTAATAATAAACATGTGGCCACTAAAAAGTCTTTGACTTCTTATAATAAATGAAATGAGTTTCATTTTTGGTAGTATATTGAATTTTGAATTCAAAATTCTTGCAAAAACAAAAAGAGAAAATAAAATTTTCAAAATGTTACATATATGTCCCAAAAACATATTTTTTATGCATTTAATGCTTAAACCGATTCAAGGGTTGAGTTGTTTTTTATTGCTATACAAATTAAGATCAAAAGATACTATTCTAGCTGTTTCAATCCCACTAGTTGTTGGAGTTTAGAATTGTTCAAGGGTGGACTTCATTGTGAGCTCAACAAACTTCAAAGATCAATAATCCTCTATGAATCATCTATAAGGATATGTGTTCGATTCTTTTATTGTTACAGTTCATTACTGAGGTGTATATATTGCAAATTGTATGTAAATCCACTGCGAATGTATGATTATCATACACTTTTAGAAAAAAATTTAACATATACACAATCACATGCATGCACCTTAAAACACATTGACATGTTTATCTTTTCTTTTGGTTCTGAACCGAGATTTTGGAAATGGTGTCACGGGCCAACCAAGCTAAAGAGAGAGCCTTGCACAAGCGAGACAATAGGTCGTGCAGGCTAGAAGGGAGACAGACCAAGAGAGGATCGAGCTCGTAAATTTAGGGGTGGGTATTATTCCCAAACCCGACCCGTCCCGACCTGACCTATCCTGAAATTTTGGGTCAGGACGGGAACGGGAATGGGTTCAGGACTTGTTCGGGATAGAATTTTCTGTCCCAAACCCAACTCAAATCGTCCCGAACTATCCCGAATTATCCCGAACCCGTCCTGAACCTGACCTGAACCGTCCCATACCATCCCAAATTATCCCGATCCCGATCTAAATCATCTTGAACCATCCCGAATTGCCCCGACCTATCCCGAACCCGAATCAAAATTACGTCGTTTTAAAATAATTTTTGTAAAAAAAAAATTGGGATTTCCCGACCCAAGGTCGAGTTGGGATTTGTCCCAACCTAAAATATGTCTCGATTAGGACACATTTCAGTATCCCGACCCGAACTCAAAATTTCCCATTGCTATGTAAATTGGCTGCCCAGATTAAGGACCTAGAGTCAGGTCGTGCAAAGGCGGAGAGTAGGGTTTTTAAATTAAACACCAAAAGATGCTGGTAGAGTAAGAGATGGCCAATTCCTTGGCTATTTCTCATAGCCGAGCTATTGAACTAATGAATCAAAATGATGAATTGAAGAGGTAGCTCACATCGAATCAAAAGGAAAGAGAGATGGTCGAGTAGATTGGGAAAAACTTGGCTGCTCAAATTGAATATCAACAAAGCTCCTAGTTTACTGAGTATAATGAGGGCTTTCACTAGGGTGATGCGGTGGGCTTTTAGAGGTTGATCGATCTCTTTGAAGAAAATTATCTTAAGATCGACCTGTAGTAGATGTGGGATCTAGTGATTGGAAGACAAGCCCCTGAGAATAAGAGTTCTCAGGCTTAGGGTATTGCCGATGTGGCCGACCCTACTACTACAAATGCTACTCTTTTAGAGACTGTTGCTCCCCTTGGGACAACTACTCTTCTTGAGACAGTTGTTCCCTTTGGGGAAGGCTAGGACAATGCTATTTTTTAAGCTTATATTGTCCCCCCTCTCTCCAATGAACTTCCTGAAGCTCCAACTGTTGTTGTTACTACTCTACCTATAGTATCAGTTAAAGCTGTTCTGGGCGATGTTTCTCAAGTTATTCCTCCTCCTGTTGGTGTAGACCTAGAAAGTGTTACAGTGGTTGACTTGGAGTTCACTGACACTACTCGACTGCTTAAGCTGATCTACTTTTGTTTTTTCTTTGTCTTCTTGTATTGGTTGGTCTATAAAAGAACTTTGTACTTTATTTTATAAATACAAGTCTATGTTTTGCATGACCTACTCTTGTTTTATATGTTGCTTGGTGAATATTACTCTACACCTATTCTTCTATAGTAATAACTTGAAAAAAAAATTTTAAACGAGACCTTGCTCGGGTCTTAAAAAGGCAATTAATTGTAAGTAGCACAGTGTAGATAAGTAACTTAAATTAATCTCATCATAAAATGATGAGCATTTCCAAACCCTGGAGATAGTATATAAATAAATTCCTGCTCAAACAGATGAAATAATTTGTAAAAACTTTCAAAATAACATGTTGATCTATTAATGTTGAGCCGACTAGAAAGGTGTTTGAGCAGACTAAGTATTTTAAACAAATTATTGAATGGACTAAGTAGTAAATCAAAAGAAGTATATTAAGTTGATCAAGTAATGTTAACATATAAATTAAATCAAATAATCATATCAATTAAATGGTGTTGGGCTGGCCTATTAGGATTAATCTTTAAAGCATGCTGGTCACATCTTGGATCAGCTTACTTTATAATTTGTCAAGGCACTTAATTGTCTTTATAGCATGCTTCTGGTCAACCCATTGAGTGTCACATCTCTTAAGGGTTTACCTCTAAGAGCGTTACCATGTTTAGCTTATTTTGGATAACCTTTTGAGTGTCGCACCCCTGTAAAGTATACCTCTAAGGGCGGCATTGATCTGTTCTTCTCATTATGTTCTTGATCAACCCCTTACATGTCGTACCTCTGTGGAGTTTAGCTCTAAGAACGTTACCTTACTCAGCTAATTCTGAGTAACCCCTTGAGTGTTGCACCCTTACAAAGTACACCTCTAAAGGCATTGCTCTTCTTGTTAAATGTTTAGTTAACTATTTTAGTGTCGCACCTCTATAAGGTTTACCTCTAAGCGCGTTACCCTGCTCGACTGGTTTTGGGTAACCCTTTGAATATCACACACCTATAGAGTATACCTCTAAGAGCGTTGCTTTTTTTTAGAATTTTCATTCATATGCGAGTATAGGCAGCCATTTAAGTCAAATTACGAGCAACTATTTAGGAGGACATACAAGAAAATAATAATATTTATTAGCAGTATTCTGTTCACATTTGGCAGACATATGAAAAGTTTCAACTTGTAAAGAAATAAAACACAAAACTTATGGATAATACTTCTTTAGTAGTTTGGTATTCCATGGCTTCCTTATTGTCTATCTGCCAGCCTCTTCAAGCTCATAAGCCCCTTTACGTGTCTAATAACCTTGCAGGGGCCTCATCAGATTGGTTTGAGAACTCCATCTATGAGATTTCTTGTATTTAGTACAACTCTTCTAAGCACCAGATCACCTTCCCTAAATTTTCTTGCTCAGACTCTCTTATTATAGTATTTGGCGATCTTTTATTGATTAGTAACTACTTAAATTTGGACCTTTTCTCTCACTTGTTCAACTTTTCTAGCTCTCTGAGACTGACTTGAACCAAACGCAATGTTTCCACCTATTTGGGCGACCCATCATCTTCTTCACATAAGTCAACCATGAGTTGTCTCAATTCTTCTCTTTCCACCCTCAATATCCTTATCTCCTCCTAAATTTTCATCGATAAAGAGTTTTCCAAAGGTTTGTTAGGCTCATTGGGTGGGTTCCACAGCCTCCGTTCTTACCAAAGTTTATGACATGTTGTCCTCCGAGAGGATTCTGACTAGTTATGAGTATTTTGTCATTTATGATGTTTGATTAGAAGCCTGTGACAAAGCTTTTTGTCTTAATTCCTATAAATGGTGCCAAACACTGTTGACAAAAATGGTCTTTTAGGCCAACGAGCTTTGAATTTATTTGATTGTAGAAATTAAAATTTTTGGCCTTACCTGTTGGGCTTGTAACTACAGATGTGCTTAGTATCCAGCCACTATAATGCCTACAAACATAAGAAAAACTATCGTTAAGATCTTGTTAGGGGTGGTTCCAGTAAAGACTCTCCGATGCTTAAGTCAGGTGTCTATTTTGAGTGAGTGAGAGAGAGAAAGAAAGAGAGAGAGAGAGAGAGAGATTGAGGGGAAGGGTGAAAATTCTTAAATCAAAAGTTTTGAATTCGAGATGATAGACCTTTCTTAGCCTTTTTCTTCACTTTTTATATAGCATCGATCTTCTTAGGTTTTTTGTGCTTATCTTCGTTGGATTTGTGGTTGTTTTGGGTAATCTTCTGATCTCTTGGCATGATTTGGGGGATATCTTCTAAAATAGTATGATATTATCTCCAAAATAATATCGATTGCCTCTTTAAATAACTTGTCTTATCTAGTTCATTTTGTGTTTCCTTTTTAAGTTGCTGAGTACTGTTTGACTCTTGCACAGGGCGGGCCTATGCAGATTTTAGAGGCTTTGCGTATAGAGGTAAGTCTGTGTATTTGCCGTGCTGGTATTCTTTATAGTATGCTGGCTTATACTAGTAGAATTGAAACTTTCTTGGTGTGCCGAGGTAAGTCACTGTGTATGAATCCACATAGTTATGGATAGCTTTGATAGAATCTGAGCTAGTCAGGCTTACTTGAGTCAATTAGTCCAATTAGCCGAGCAAGTTCTGCACCTTTGTTCTTTCTGATGATTCTCAAGTAATCTGCTCCTATTAGTTGAGGCCCTCAATCTTTTAGACCTTTTGGCCAACCTGTTTTGTGGGCTGATATCTAAGTATTGAGCCTTTGGAGATTTCTAAGGAGAACAATTATTTTTTTAAAAATAATGGTTTCATATTTTTATTTTGAATTCTTTTTTATGTTTTATTTATTGAGAAAAAAAAAGAAAATGAAGAAAAATAAACAAAAAGGTAAATGATTTTATTACCATTATTAGTTTCTTAGTTATCACTCATCTAACTAAAAATTTCTTTTACTTTATATTATAGATTTGCGATGAATCTTAATAGAAACTTGATGTTTGAATTATAAATGAAGCATGATAATTTAGATGCTAAAGTTCAAAGAAATTATTAATTTGTGTGATTTTTAGATTTTAATTCATATTATTAATTTTTAAAATTAGTATTTGAAGACTTGATGTAATTTATATTTTCATATGATGTTTACAATTTTTTTTTATATTATAATTGTACGAAGTGAAAGACTATTTCACAAAATTAAATTAGTACAAATAAAAAAGTATTTGAGAAATTTTAAAAAAAAATGGATATGGGGTACTCATGGGGATCCCCATCTCCATTTGGGATCCCTTACCCCGAATCCAAATTACATTTATCGAATATGGAGTGGGTATGAGGATTCTCATATTATTCGGGTATGGGGTGGGGATTGCAATCCCCGCCCCAACCTACCCTATTGCCACCCCTAATTTCAACAATTCAAGATGTTAAGTTTGAGTTCCTCTATTTGTCTATAGTGTTAAAGATATAATGACATCAAAATGATTAATCTCTACCATATAAATTTTATAATTAATAAGTTATATTTGATTTTCTTATATGTATTTATGTTTCTTTATTTATGTTAACTTAAAGCCTACATATAACATTTGTAATATAACATAATACACTAAAAATATAGTTTTTAGATTTTTTTCAATTTCTCTTTAGTTTTCCACTATCTTTGTCTTTTTTTATATGATATCAAAGCATTTTCTTATCTTTTCTCACATGGAAGATATATATTGTAAGAATTTTTTTATAATTTTTTGAATCATATTTATTTTTTTTAAATAAATATTCAACTTGAACTTACTGTCCAAAAGAAATTTTTACTTATAATATTAGTAAAAAAATGTAATATTTAAAAGAATAGTACAATTGGACTTTCTAATTCATATCTCAATTTTTTTCTTTTTTTAAAGTGATGTGGCATACATTAATTAAGTATTTAAAATATAAATAATTATTTTGAAATTTATAAAAATTCTTTGTTCAAATTGATGCATGTTTGATTATTTAGGATGGTATATATAATATGTGTGTATTATATGTGTGTATTAGAAGTGTATATATAAACGTATATATAATGGGTTATTGTCCTTTTTTTTCCTACCCTTTTTGAAAAAATTCAGCCTAAATTAAGTAAGACTTGATCAAAGGGATTGCCACCAAACCATGCGAATTATCAAATTTTGTAATTCGATATTTGATAAAATTAAAAGTGGCATCGAATGCAAAAGTAGAACAGACAAAGCTTTTTTTACTATCTAAATTTAATCAAAGAATATAAAAAAGCATGTTCATATTCAGTTTTGCATTTTGCTTAATAGAGACTTTTTGGTTGTTTAATTGAAGAGAGGTGGTGATTTGATTTCTGTTTTCACGCACCCAATGAAACTGAAAGTGTTCTTCAAACTCCACGGAGAGAAGGTAACATTTGGTTGCTTGTTTAGTTTCTTTTCAATCTGGAATTTTGTTAAGAATATGATAATGGGGTCTCAGTCTCTGTCACTTGTCGTTTACCTTTAGACTTTAGTTAATGCATACTTTTTCTTCAAATAAATAAATTTAAAGTATTGAACAGTAAGCCTATCGGAAACCGACCTTCGACTTCGAGGGACAAATCTTTATTAAATTACACCTCTTGGCCAAGTGTTCCCATGTAATTTTATTTCTCAATAATCTATAAACATTACGCTAATGTAGTTATTCTCTACATTATTACATTCATTTAAATTAAATTTATTGTTAGCATTTTGATAATTTAAAATTATGTTTAAATGTAATTTTGAATTTAAAATCAACAAAGAGTCAACACGATATCAAATATGCATTAGACGTATGAGAAAAGTATAAAAATAGAAGATCGAAAATGAAAATGAGCAAAAAGGCACAAGCCAATATAATGACGCTGAAGATAGAACATCCAACACCGCGACACTGGCCTAAGCAAGCCGCGATGCTACTTCGAGATCGCACCAACACTGCAGCACCTACTTTTAGAGAAGTCACAAATTTTTGGATATTTAACGCATTTGAATTGATTTTGAACTTCCTTTTTGCATGGACTCATATTTAAAAAAAAAATAGTTCTAGGAACAAATTAAAAGCTTTTATAAATTCTTATAAACCTAATAAACTATGTGTACATCAAAGAGTGCATCAATGCATCAATAAATGAGAGAATAGAGAGTTTAGGCAGATCTAAGGTGTTGAATACACGGGGAAGAGTGTCATAGGAGTGCTTGAGTACGGAGTGTATAAGAGAGCATGGATAAATCCTTTATGAGAACTTTGGCTATTAGATATTACTTGTAATCTCTTGTGAGAAGATTTTTATAATTTTGAATTCTTTGTTAACTAAATAAAAGATGTTAAGATTTTGTGATCCATCGTGAACGTTGGCATTTATTACCGAATTACATATATCTTTGTGTCTTGTGTGTGAGATTGTTATCTTTGTTATATTTATTTTTTCTATTCTTATTTTATTTATGGATGAAGCCTTTTATAAAATACTTTCAATTTTAAAGTGCGAAGAGATATTAGAATGTATAAAAATAAACTGGTGGTATCAATAATATGGCTTGAGATAAATGATTAAGGGTATCAAATTTAAGTGCCTGAATTGATTTTTAATATTTATTAATAATTTATTTGATATATAATGAAGTATAAAAATAAGTCAATAATGTAAAATTTAGATATACATTTTAAAAATGTAAAAATATTTAGATTTTTTTTATCATGTTATGATATGGGTTATGATTATTATGTATTCTTAATTATTATAAATTTAATGTTGCATAACCATTTGATGATAACAATACTTATTTGGTTATACATTGAGATTATGTGGAAATGGAATGACTCATCCTCATCAACATGCGAGCTTAAAAGGTGTGATTTACTTTTCTTTTGTTTTTATTTTTTTTAAACAGAGCAACGGTTTGAAATTGACATAAAGAAAAGATGCAATGCTAGATTCCATTCCCAATATTGATATGATTCAGATACACAAAAATTACAAAGCAAGCATCAACCAACTTCAGTGGTCGGAGATTGAGACGAGAGTTTACTGTTTATTTTTTCTTTCTTTCTTTTTGTTATTTGTTTGGAGAGTTAATATAAATATACATATATATATATATATATGTATATTTGAACTCCTAACACTTAGCAGGAATAAATTAGAGAGAGAGAGATAGAGTTATCAGGCTGAAAGAGGGAGGAGCTCTCAACTGTACATTCACCACCCTGATACAAGTGTTTATGTGAGCCATCACTACTTATTTTAGTTGGGATTGATTCATCAAAATTGATTAATTAATAATATGTTAAGGAGTTGGTTTTTTTATTGATTAATTCATCAAAATCTCATATGTTTCCCTGCAAAATCCTGAAAGATTAGAATCATTCGAGGAGCTAGAAGCTAATATTAAAGAAAAGAAGGGATTAGCAACATCTAAAAAGTTGCTGTGGTCTCTAAAATCCATAATGCGATACGCTGTCCACGATCAACAATTTCTTAATTCTTTTTCTCTGAATTTTCTAGTGAAGCTTTTAATCTTTTGGATACTTGTGAAGAGAGGGTGGCATGGCATGGCAAAACAAGTGGGCAGTTAGTCCTAGATCAATGAGCCAAGGAAATTAAAAGAAGTAGCCAATCACCAACCAGATATGAACCATTTACAATTGTAATATTAACCAAAATTCATAAGCCCAATACAATACATCTCTTTCCATACTCAAATTGTACTAATCAAGATTAATTAATTGATTAAACAATTTAGGGCTTAAGAGATTAGTTTAATGAAGACCAATTGCAGAGAAGATGCCACGCCCTAACCCTAGAAAGTGGATGTCCATTGGATAAGGTTCTTTTCTTTTTCAAATGTTTCATTTCTACTTCCCAGGCCTTGTTTTTTTTTTTTAATATAATTTATTTATTCAAAGGTTATGCATGTGTTGGCGCTCCACTTGATTAGCTTGGTGGATTTGCCTTTAATCTTTGTTAATTAATTGTGTTTTTGTGTGTGTGTGCGCGCGCGTTACTATAATCAAGACCCCCACTTTCATAATTGCGTAGGTTTAGCATTTGTGTTAGACGGGTGTCATTTTGTAAACAAAAGAACTCAAGATATTAAAAAAAAAATGAAGCCATGACAGAAAGGATTAGGGAGCCACAGCAGCTCTCTCTATAACAAACTGAATCAGCTTTCAGCCCACAGAATTGGAAAGTATTTATGCTAATGAACCTGATCCTTTTAATATAAAAATTAAACCTCCACTAATTCTTCTTTTAAGTTGGTAATTAAGAATTTGTTATTAGCACTACATGTTCAAGGAGGTGAAAAAGGGTTGTTCATTAAAGAAACTTTTGAAAGGACTCACTTACCTAATAAAACTTGGCCACTTTTTTGGGGTTGCCCATGTGTCGAGGGATGCTTCAAAACCTGGCAAATTAGAAAGACAAAGGCCTTGCTAGCTTTTGGAAGCTTTTATGAAAATAAAATTTTAAAATTGTTTAGATTTACATCTTAATGAAATGAGCCATAGACTTTCACTTAATGTCCCTTGTAATGCGACCATACTATCTTTCTTTACATCATATGTTAATGCACAAATTTATATATAAATATATATATTCTATGTTACGAATTGTAGCCAACGGAACAAATGATACGGGGTCTCAACATCAGCAACAAAAAACCCATTGTAACTCAATGGAGATGTTGTGTAATAGATAGAAATTATGAGTGAAATGCTTTGGTTTTGTTCTTGTTTCTTCTAGCTTTATTTTCAAAACATGGGATTTAAAAAATAGAACGAGAAACGTGAGAAGATAGATGGAACAAGTTATGAAATTGAGCGAAGTAACAAAACAAACCAATGAAAAAGCAGAGGCGGTGCATGCAACATACATCCAGGTTTGCAGTGGGATGGTGATGATGATGATATTGACGTCCACATCATCAAGTCTAAACTTTTGCAATTCCCAATTTCCAACTGTCGACGGTTTCCAATCTAATTGTGTGAGAAAGATAACGATAAATTTGTCTTTGGACTTGGACTATCACTGTTTAAAGCTATTGCAGATGCCTCATTGTGGCTTTGCCAAGCTACGTGGCACTTCAGCAATCTCGTTGACGGTGGCAGTGTGGCACAATAATCGTGTCAGCCAGGAACAGCACATCGTTCTTATAGACCGGTCGTTTTTAGCCAACTGCACCTCTGTTATATGTAATTTTCCTTCACTTAATATATGCATATATACATCTAACACGTTTTTTTATCATTAATATTGTTTGGGGCCGGTTATGAAAGTTGTTAGAAAATTGATTAAAAATTATCAGAATATAATTTGAAGATTAAGTTAAGTACGTAAAGTATGTAAGGATCGGAGACGGACGTGAAAGGAGACAGAAAATAAAGATAGACGCACTAGGCACTAGCGCTGCTGCGACCAGGATCGGGTGCTGCGGCGTCCATTCTAAAACGTGAGTACCGTAGCGCCCAACGCGAGAACCACCAACGCCGCGACGGTGAGAGTTGAGCGCCGCAGGGTTGGACGCAAGAATTCGTTTCTCATTTTGAGACTTCCTTATTTCGTCTCTCACTTACTTCAGGACTCCCTAATACGACTCACACACGTTTATGGTAAACTTAGGACGTCCCAAAGTCTACATAAAAGCCCTCAATTGACTTGTAAATACAATTTAAGTGATCATCAATAATTTTTGTAGGTCTTTGTGAGAGAAAATTCTTAGAGTAAAAGATAGAGTTTTCTTTATGATTTTTCTTGTAAAAAACCTATTTTGTGAGTGCCTTGTCATTCATAATAAGAGAAAAGTGTGATCTTAATCCACCGTGGACGTAGGCAAATTGTCGAACCACGTAATTCTTTGTGTGTTCTTCTTCTACCCATTCTCTCTTTATTCCTTAATTACTTGTTCTGCATATATTGCTTAGGTGATTTTGCTTGTTTGTGTGCTTCCGCTTCAACAGAAGTGATTTTTGAAGTGATGTAATAGGTTGTATAGAAATTATGGTTTGGATCCGAATAGTGGCTTTCATCCTTTTTCAACTTCGCTTTTGTTAGTTAGGAACATAGAAATTTAGACAAAAGAAAAAATATTATATTATTTTATTCATGCATGTTTAAATTTATAGAATTTACAATAAGTTAAAAAGAAAATAAGTAAAATTAAAAGAAGAAGAAACCTAATAGAATTTAAACTAATAGGGAAAGAGATATAATAGGATTTAAAAAGTCAAATATAACTAAGATACGAACTTATTTAAAAGAAAAATAAATTAATTTAAACTAAATAATTAAACTAGAATCTTTCTCTATCATGCCCCCGCAGGATGGAGCTTCAGGAGGAGAATCCAATTGTCTGTCAAGAGGAGTTTGAGAGTCTAATCTTATTTGTCAAGAGAAAAAGTCTAAGAAGAGAATCAAATCTTGTTCTTCAAGTGAAAAAATTAAGTGCACGAAAAAGGTTTGGTGAGAGCTTCGTGGCCGCTGAAGCAGGCAGTGATGCAATATAATGATGCATAAAAAGGATGTTGTGGCGGGCAGTGATGCAGCATAATGATACATAAAAAGGATGTTGTGGTGGTAGGGTGGCAGTGTTGCTACGGCATGAAGAAGCAAGAGTCATGACATGAAGCACTTGTTGTTGGACATGAGTAGGTAGTTGTTAATTTGACCCAATGGACAATGAACTATAAAAAGAATAAATATAATTTTTGTATTGATGATTCTTCTTCATTAGAAGGGGTATCAAAAGCAAAAAGAACAATCACAATAGGAGAGAGATATATAAAAAGAAAAAATTCAAGATGAAAAAGAAGGCGAAAAACTAGCTCAAGTTGTAGGCTTGAAAGATTTTAAAACTAGAAGAAGAATAAGAAAGTATTAGAAATGAAATAAACTTGTTGAGAATAGAATGAGAAAACTCTTAAAATAGAATAGAAAATAAAAATCCGTTTAAGAATGGAAGGGGTGAAACCTTTAAAATAAAGTAGAAATAAAAGACTTAATTGAGAATATAAATGAATTAACTTTCAAAATAAAATTTCTATTTAGGAATGGAAGGGAATTAACCCTTAAAAAAAATGAAGAAATAAAATCTCCTTTCAAAATAGAAGAGGATTAATCCTTAAATAAAGTATAAATAAAAAACACATTTGAAAATAGATTAACTCTTAAAATAAAACAAAAAAATAAAAGATCTCATTTGCGAATATAAAAAAATTAACTTTTAAAATAAATTATAAATTAAATATTAATTTTAAGAATGGAAGGGAAAATTTTGGAGGAGATGAGAATTGCTTGACAAAGAACTCGTAGAAGAAGATGGGCTTTAATTTTTCTTTGGTTAGTTAAAGTTTGGTTAATTTTTTTTTTGAAGGGGGGGATTACAATATTTATCAACATTTTCGCACCACCTGGGGGGGAGGGGTGGTCGAACCCAGATGGGGATGTGAGTCTTTGGGGGGCTCAGCCAACTTGGCTGAGCCCCCATGCTCGTTAAAGTTTGGTTAATAAACGTGACTTGTGCAATTCTTTCACAGAAGATGGCAGATAAGAATTGCTGGATGGAGAATTGCTTGGAGGAGATGGGAATTGGCAGAGAATTGCTTGGAGGCCGAACATAAATTATGGAGGCCGCCCTTCCTCTTCTTGTAATGGTAGAGGAGGAGTGACTATAGGGTGGTGAAAAACAAAATTAACCTAATACTTGACTCTGTACTATATAAAAATTTAAAGAGAATAAAAAAATATTATATTATTTGATGAATACTTGAATTGATAGAGTTTACAATAAGTTAAAAAAAAAAGAGATAAATTTAAAAGAAAAAAAATCTAATATAATTTAAATTAAAATGGAAAGACACTTAATAGAATTTGAAAGTTAAATACAATCAAGATATAAATTTATCTAAAAGAAAAAATAAATAAATTTAAATTAAATAACTAAATTAGAATATTTCTCTTAAATATCAAAAGAGTAAGGCTTATCAAGTTTTTGAAAAGCTCTTGAAATTTAAAAAAACTCAGTGTTCTAAATTTTACTTTAGCTATTCTTTTAATATATATATATAAGAGATTTTTTAAAATAACTTTGATTTTAAATTATGAGAGGTATGAAAGCTGGGCTTGTTTAATAAATAATGAAAAAAAAAATACATATTATTATGGTGTGTTTACGACTGTAACGTGTAATGCAAACTTATATGATATGCTTGATGCATAATATAGAGCTAGGTTTTAAGCTATAAGAGTCTTAGCACCTCTTAAACTTATATGAATTCGTTGAGAATTAGTTTATGAAGGTTCCATGCTCTAAAAAAAGACACAAAGATATTGATTTACTTCAGTTATATGATAAAGAACATGAAAGGAGAATAAGTTATAGGGAACTTGCTTTTTGAATTTTATATAAATTCATTGAGAGTCGGTTTATGAAGTTTTATGCTCCGAAAAAGACACCAAGATATTGATTTGCTTCAATTCTATGATAAAGAACTAAAAGGAGAATAAGTTATGGGGAACTTGCTTTTTAAATGTTATATGAATTCATTGAGAGTCAATTTATGAAGGTTCTAAGCTTCGGAATAGATGTAGAGCTATTGATTTATTTCAATTCTATGATAAAAAGTATAAGATGTCATGTTTGTTGTACGAATATAATGGCCAAAAGATTGAATTATGTTGAATGAAACTTGTTTTTTCTTATTAGGTGTCGAATCATACTTTTTTTTTTTTATATGTGAAATCAAGTTTCTTTTTTCAAGGTTAAGATTTTGTGCTAAGTTAAAACTCTTTGTTTGGCTTTTAATTTACTTAAAATTTAATTTAATTAATGTGTATTACACCATTAAAATGATAAATAAATTTAATAAATAAAATAAATAAGATATAGATTTTATTTTAAATAAAAGACTATTATATGAATTAGTTATTGAATTGAATAATGAAGTTATCTTTTTTCATTTTAGAAGAACCTAAGGGCTAATAAGTGCGTTATTGGAATTACGTTTCTACATTAGCTTTATTTACGTGAGGTTATCTTTATTTTTCATATTTTTTTATAATTAACCCCCTTTTTTAATTTTTTTTTTTATTCAACTACACATTATATTACTAATCTTTTGTACCCAAAAGACTTGTAGGAAGATGATTTTGCCCCTCGGTCATATTTTCTTATCGAACAATTCTTGCAAAAAAAATCCCAAAGCCTAAAAAAAACATTCTCATTTCATTTTAAAGACTTGATTGAATAAAATATTATACAATAATATTAAATAATAAGATATTTTTATTATAAATAAGTTAAAAATGAGTATAATGGTTAAAAATAAGTAAAATTGGTAAAAAAAAATATAAAACGAGTGAAAAAAATAAAATTGTAAGATAGTTGGTGTGGCGAAAGATACTGACACAATCATGACATGCACTGTGATGTGGTAGCATCGTGCATGTGTGTCACGTGGAATAGATGGCCACCACACATGGCATAAACCAACAACTGTTTTCATCAATTTTTTTACACTTTTTATGTAATTTTTTAATATCCAAATCCTTTTTTACTATTTATTTTATAAAATCTATCCACATTATACTATATAACAATAATGTACTCATTTTAGTTATACTTATCACAATAAAAATTATATATCAAAAAATTTAAAATACTTACTAATTATTCATGTTTTCTCATTTAAAAATGAGAAATGAGAAGAAATAAAGAGAGAAATATAATTGAAGAGTGAAAGTATCATATTTTAAGTCTTTTAACTATAAAACATTAGTGATTTAAAATGTGATTAAAAACAAAAAAGATTAAAAGATGGTTAGATACAAATATTTCTTTTATTTTTAGCTTTAAATCTTCAAATGAGTCTTAATTTAATTTTCTTTTATATTTTTAATCTTATTTAATACAACCATATACCTACTAAATTGCGATCTACATATTATGCTCTGAATTTCTATGTAGACTTAAACTTAGACTTTCGTAGATTTTCACAAATCAGCAAACATTTTTCCTCTAAGATAAAACGTGGGGTATGCATAGGTGCTACTCTTTATTTTGTTGGGTTTTGTTATGGTAACATCATTGCTATCCCGTATCCAAATTGACCAAGTTAGTACCAATATTCAGTCCCTCTAATCATTCAGACTATGTTCAACTTGTCCTGGTCCTCATAAGATAAAACATTAGAACTATCTTCATCTTGGGATTTGGTTTTATATGGTATCATAATCAGAACAGTCGTTCAAACCAAAAGTGCCTAAGCCCGTACCAAATTTACGGTCCTCTACTCATTGAAACTAAATTCAACATGCCCAACTCCTAATATCCAAATCATGAAATCATACCGGGAAAGAAAACCCAACAGCTAACGGGTCAACCCATAAACCCAAATTACAACAGCATGGGAATAAAAAGTCCAAAACCAAAACCCAGGGGAAATGCCGACAAAATCCGCAAATCAACCACAAGCATCACCAGTCATCATTCATCTATGGCTACCTCACTCTCAAATTTCTTCTCCTTCGTCTTACCCTCAAACCCACCTCCAAAATCTTCACCACCACCCCAACATCTCTCTCTTTCTTGTCAGACTAATACTACTCAGAGCCAACAACAAAAACCCAAGAATGCTTTGGTTTCAAAGGGGGCTCAAGAGAGACACAACTCTTCTTCTTCTTCACAACTGTCATCTGAATTGGCCCCTGTTATATGCCCTTCTCTCGCATACGCAAATACCCTTTACTTTAAATCTGCGTACAATGTCCAGGTGATTGTTGACGATAATGAGCCTGAAGAAAGGCTATTGAATAGGTTTAGAAGAGAAGTCATGAGAGCTGGTGTTATTCCAGAGTGTAAACGAAGGAGGTTCTTTGAGAACAAGCAGGAAGAGAAGAAGAGAAAGTCACGTGAGGCTGCTAAGCGTAATCGCAGAAGGTTTGGTTATTTTATTTTGGTTTGGCTTTTGCTTGGTTGATGAGAATGTGTGGCCAAAAAGAGAAAAGATAAGAAATTTAGTTGTTTTAGAATGAAAAACTTGATTTAGGTGAAGAATTTTATTTGAATTGAGTCATTTAGTTATCAATTAGGCTTAATGAAGTGGATAATTTCCATTTTTTCCTGTCAGGGTTATGAGAAAATTTTTGGAAGGAAAGCAATATAAGGTTTTTATGATGCGTGTTGTGCTGCGCTTCTCCTTTTCTTTGTTATGTCTGCGTAATTAACTGTTGTTCTAGCTTATTCAAAGTGCTCATATGTTTTTTTTTCCTTCTTGTAATTTTACTTTTTTCCATTTTGGTTCAAGTTTATCCATATGGGTTGCCACAAATTTTAGAATTGGAAGGTATTTGTATTAGGGATTTATAATTTATTACGTAAAATTGATATTGTGGCTTTTACTTTTTGATTAGTGAACTAAGGCTCAGCAGTTTGGAGTGAGTATTTGTGGTTTCATATTGTCTCGAGCTCATAGTGGTTCCCCTCATATATAGGAGGAATTCTGTTAGGTTGTTCAATACCAAGTGAATGTGTGTTGTATATGACTTTTCAAAGAATGTTATTGTGTATTTTGATGACTAAATGTAGATAATGTGTCGGGTACAAAGATGAATTTTGTGTACATGTATAGTATTTACATTATAGAGAATGAGGCAATTCATTTTCTATCTATCATCTTCCATTCTTTATTTGTAATCTCAATATTAACTTGCAAGAATGTCTTGGTTACTGTTAATTTGTATGTATATGTAACCATATGGCTTAATTGTATTTATATTTGTGTATCTCAAATTTATTTATGAAGATTAAAAATGGCATCTTTTCCATTATGTTGATGTATTAAGCTTTCAACTGTTTGCTTCTTTATTAGTGGTGGTACAATGTTTTGTACATGCTCATAAGTGTATTTTCTTCAGGATAATCTAGTCCTCTCATGTTGATATTTTTTACTTTATTTAGTGCACTACCTTATAGTAGCCATGAGGAGTTTCTCTTCCCTTATGTATCCGATGAATTTCCTTGCAAGTGATTACTTACTGCTCATTTTTATCGCCCTATGACCAGGCGCCCACAAGGAAGATTTTCGTTACAGAACAGGCAAGAAGTCTCTTCAACCAAGAAGGATGACGATGAAGAAGAAGATAACTGGGAGCTGCCTGAAGGAAACCTTCCTTATTGACTGCATTTCACTGTCTTTTGTTTCCAGGACTATTCAACTGTGAATTTGAATTTTGAGAGGCGTATCATGCTTGTAAGTTGCATTAAGTGGATTCCATTTGTTTGATTGTCTCCATGCCTTGCAATCTTTTCTTGTGAAGTAACAATTTTCTAATTTCAAAGAGAGATATTGATTTCTCGGTCTATAGTATTATGGAAATGTAGAGAAGGTTGTTGCTACTTACAATCAATTTGGCTTAAGACTATAGGAAGTTGAGCTGATATTCTTGGTTTGCTTTTTTCTTTCAACGAGTTATTAAACTAACTGCTTAGCTTACAAAATTTGCAATTTACATACAATTTGTTCTTGGAAAGCTGTCAGATGATTTTAGTTTTTAAACAGTAAAGACTCTTACATTTGGTTTATTCTTGAATTTAACAATGCTTTCAAATTAACGTTTGGCAGATTTAAGTCATTGCTTATATGTATAAGACCAGTATGGTCGTGATGATGCTGGAGGTACGAGATTTAGAATTATGAAGGTGAGACTGTTTGGACACTTTTGCTGGAAGTGGCTCAAACAAAAAGCCCAGTTCGTTTACCATCTTGGGGTTTCATGGGTTGAAGCAGATTGGCATTGAAAGGCTAGATTGTTTCAAGTCATTTCGGCTATGTACAAAGTGACTATCATTTGGATTGGACATTTGGAAAAGGCTCTCTAGTTCTTCCAACATTCTTACACATTCAAATAGTTTGATGAGCACAGTTGCAGATTCTAGAACTCCAACTGTTTTGATTTCATCTGAAAGAAGGAATGCACATCGTACTGTAAGATCCCAGTAACCTGTATTATCGCTTGAACGCGGCCAATCAAAATTTTCACTTCGCTATACTTTTCAAGGAGAAAAAAAAAAGGGTTGGTTAGCAAATTCTCTTCCTCCTTTGCATTTGCTTGGAGCTCTCGACCACATAAGCAAATTCTCTTCATCCCCTTTGATGGCGAGTGTTGTGAAGTTTCTCCAATCTTCAAGCAGTAGCTTGAGGTCATGTACCTTGCTTTCAATATCATTACAGCAATTTGCACGCACCATACATATGGTATTCAAATTTCTATTAGGCTGACAAAACCCACCAAATAGATCCGGGTGCATATAGTTAATACGCATACCCAACATATCAAAAATATATTCATTTAGCACAGTTTCTTCACAAAGAGATCGATTTTGAGAATTGGGGTGTAGAAACCTTGCCATGTTCTGATACCTGTAGTACTCCAATGGTATTTCACTTGACATCATATAAAAGAGTCCTCCATCTATCTTGTTGCTTCTGCTTTGTACATAAACAGAGTCTAAATCACATGCGATTGTCAATTCCTTCAGTGGGTCGATATGCAACATTGGATTTCTAAGCCACATCACGTCTGGTTCCTGAAGTCAAAGTTGAGATACACGAAACAAAAATCAACATTAACAAACGCGAAGACACGTTAAGAGAAGTTCTTGGTACCAAGAATTGCCCTTAACACGCTAACATGTGTTTTTAGGGCACGCGTTAGTGTAGTCCAATTGATATCATGCGATTTAGAGTAAAAAAGACCTTACTGTGAAAACGAAATTGTAGCCCAATTGAAGTACTTCCTTCAAGAATTTGTGCTTGAGGTGAAGTAGAGGCAATGGCTCGGCAGCATATCTTTTGGATGAGTTGGAGAGGAAGAAGCAATGGGGATGTATGGATTTACAATACTCAAAAGCCTTGCTATCAAATGCAACAATCACCAAGTGATTCAACAAGTGTTTGTTCCCGTCTCTGATCCGAAAACTCTCCAGGAACAGATCAAGGATGGAGCCAGGACTTGCATATTCTTGTCCAAACATGGTCACTATCACTGTTCTGTCTTGCATTGTTGTTCTTCTTAGTACTTGCATTAACTTGTTGCTTCTCGAGTCCTATTTACAAAGAAAAAAGAAAGAGCTTGTAATGTCCGTTTGCTCATATTTAATTCAGTTTAGGGTAAATTCTCTTCTCTTTTAGGTGTTGTTATGATTGATTCTTCTGTTTGATGCTTTGCTTAACTATTAACTATATATCTCAAGGAAAGGGCTTTTGCAGTTTTATGATTGCATGTTTGTTTTAGATTTTTTATATATCATCAGTGCCTAGTCAACATTATCCACACTTTGTCCCTACAATTAGCCAATCATTTCATATAAATAAATAAAAAAAAGAACAAAAAGCTATTATCTCACAAAACTAATAAATATATACTTGCAAATCCATATTAGAGAAACTTTTCCATTAGAAAAAAAAACCCTCTGATGTCTAAAGACTCGGAGCATTTCTGAACTAAGAGGAAGTTGTTAAATGTGTGAAAAGAATTGAATTTTTTAAAAAAAAACTAAGGGAATAAAACTTCTTAAAAAATCCTTGATGCCACAACAATCATTTCTTTGGGCCACACATGATACATGTGAAACAGATGTAAGAAAAGAAATTAACAATTCTGGTGGTCAAAATCATGACTAAGTATTCATAAATAAGTTACAGAGATTAAAAATCTTACAGTTCGGTGCTTGAGTTGCCTTGCTTCTGGATTTAGAGTCCCTGTTGTTGTTGGGTTACAAGAATTGTGCGAAAGCAAGAATATCAATAAGATGAACATAATCAATAACAAAATTATAGAATATGGAGACTTCGTTGCTTTGGACACCATTTTTCTATGTCTCAAGTCAAAAGATGATCAAGCAGAGGTTTATTATTAAGACAATTGACACAAGTAGCCTGCTGTAATACCCAAAATAATGAAACATTAATGTCTGTAGATACTTGGAATCCACCGTAGAAGAATAAAATTAGAAAGAATTCAAAACCAAGTTAATTGCATTCCTTTTCCTTAAATGCTAACTTTTCAGACTGAATTAAATTATTAATGTTATTCTTTTTAATTTTTTCACTCTAACTCCTATTTTAAACTCGTATTCTTTTATATCTATAAAATTAAAATACAATTTTTAATAATAACAAAGTTTAAATTTGGACCAATTTATTTTTTAAGTATATTATATCTCTTTCTTTAGGTTATTCGAAATTTTTCCTTAAAAAATACTCAAAACACACTTTAAAAAATTTAAACTTAAGAATAAGTAGATCGAGTGTTTGCACACTAATATTTTAAAGATTGAAAGTTAAAAAAAATCAATTGAAAAATAAAAAATTAGAAAATAGGCAAAAGGAATGCAATCAAGGATGAAGAAGAAGATGAAACACTGAATTTTTTGCACTTTGTATGCGAGACGAGCAATTGAGTCACAGGCCTGGTCGTGTGGCGGCAGGAAGGGCGTGAAGATGAAACCAGAAGCGGTCCACGCTCGACCACCCGACACGACAAAGGGCGCGGACCACTTCTGGGTTTCGTCTTCTTCTTCGACATCGATTTCATTTAATTAATTATGTAAAATTTAAAAAGTATGTCACTATTTTTTTTAGAAACAAAATTATATCATTATGAGATTATGATTACTTATTTATTTTTTAAAGTTATAAAATAAGGAGAAATTTTGTAAAAGATGAATTCTTTAAAAAAAAATTACACTTGCTTAAATAGCTTGTAGTGCATTCTTCCATTAAAATAAAAAAACTAAGTTCGAATTCCTATATTAAAATGTAAAAAATTTAAATTTAAATAAAATTTTAAAATAAAATATTTGACAATGGTTAAGAAAATGATTATTTTAAAAAATAATTAAATATCAAAATTAATAATAAAATTAAATGATTACACTAAGTTTTGTTTTTTTATTTAAATTTTAATTAATCTATTTACATACGAAATTGTTATTTAACATTTAAATAATTTCGGTTGCTTGAGTTGCCACGGGTGATCGGTAAGACTATGACAAAAAATAAATTAAATAATAATAAAAATTTAATAAAAAATTTAAAAGTAAGAAAATGAAATTAAATAATCAATTATTTTATTTAAATAATAAATTAAAAATATTCATATATTTCCATGTGGCAATATGTGTTGCATAGCATGGTGTGCAACAACAAGCTGCGCATTGCGCCCATGCATGTGCATTTACGTGTGACGCATGTGTAAGACAGGATGCAAATTTTGGCAAAAATTAGTTATTTTTTATTTTTTAATTATTTTTAATTATTTTCAATAATTTACAACCATTTTTTACTATTGTTTTACCCTTTTAGCTCTAAATTTAAATATTTATACTAAGTTTTTAATTTTGAGAAAAATAATTTTAAATTTTTGTTAAAGAGGCAAAAATAAAAAAATATAATGTTTTTGAGTCTTTGATCATAAAAAAATAAAATCTTTAACCGTAGTTAAAAAGATAAATATTCTAATTTGCGATCATTTTCAAAAAATTATCTCGTTGCAATGCTAAATATAATTATAACTATAATAAAATTCTGCTATAGCAATACATGGTAAATATAATATAATATAACATAACATTATTGATGGGAAGTAACATCCTTCAAAATCACATTAACTTTTCTCATCCATGAAGGACCTTTTTTTAATTAATTATGTTAATCAATTAAACAACCAACAAGCCATTTTTTTTATACATGAAAGGAGAGTGCTTAAAACTTATATAATGCATTGCAAACTCTTAAATTAATGAGCCATTTTATGCAAGTACAACAAATAGCAGATCATTTAATTGTTATCATGGCTACCATTAACATTATCATTTTTTTTTTATTTTTACAAAAATAAAATTAGGACTATAAATTCTTTATACAAATTAATATATTAATTAGATGAAAACATAAAAGGTCAATGCAATTAATGATAATAAATAATATGAGTATGTGACAATTATACAATAATGTCATACTAATTTGTAAAAAAAATATTTATTTTTTATATAAATTTTCATTCATCAACTATTTTTATACTTGTGCCACATTATACAAAATTATTGTATTTTGTAATATTATTGATTTTTGAGTAGTGGGTTAAAAGAATAATTCACTTTCAGCCTGAAACAACAGATTTTATATCTTAAATAGTCATCTGAAATATAGATAAAGATGATAGTAGTATTAATATGCTAATAAATGTGTATGATTCTATCATTTCGAATCGTTGGGTAGTGATAGGGAAGGATCCAGTAGACTGATTTGCAAATTGCAATTCTTTGTTTAGGTACTAAAATTAAACATAATGGTATGGGTTAATTATAACACGCCACTTATTTAAAAATGTCTAAGTAAATAATAATAATATATATATTATAAAATATTAGATAAATTTTAGACCATAAAATAGATTTAATAGATGAGACAATTTTGAGAGGAAAACTAGTTAATTTTCATTAAAATTCTCCTACCAATAGAAATAGTGAAAATAAAATTTAAATTGAATTTGTACTTTATTTAATTAAAGTTTAAATTAAATTTATCGATTCATACTTTAAAAAAAAATTGAATTCATATTAATATAGTTAATTATTTATGAATTATTCATTCACCATAGTATCATATTCACCATCAATTCTTATAAAAAATATTATCTTATTTATCTTTGTAAACACTCTCATACATATAATACTATTTTTTTAAATAAATAATATTTTTTTCTCAGATGAACATTGACTCAAGTATTAGAGTATTTTTTCTTACATGTAACAATACACTTTTGTCAATTTGAGAAGCATATAAGGATAAATAAGTAATTGATCATAAAGGTTTCAAATTAGAGAATTTTAGTGGTGTATCTATGAGAATGTTTTGATTAAAAGATGATCACTTACAAAAAAAAAAAACAAGAATTTGAAATAAAAAAAAAGAAGAAAATTGAAATCAAGAAAGAAAAATAAAAAAATAATAAAGAAAGAAGAGAAACCTTAGCCACCACTAAGAGCCACAGTTGTAAATCACCGCTACGGTAACCATTCATTACCGATCGACACTCCGATCAACTCAAAAATGACAAGTCAACCGATCTAAGCTAGTCTCGATATAGACCCTTGTTAAAAATAAATAAGAACCCGAATTAGTTATCACTCTTCGATCCTACTGTTTCAGCCACCGTTCACCACCTCTCAGCTCTCCAATCAACTTAGAAGGGATCGATCAGCTTATCTCAAGCATCACTAGTCTCCAATGACATCAAAAACAACTGTTTAGTTCATGTTAAAATCGAGCTCAAACCTTGTAAAACTCCACTGTCAGATTTGTCGTGTTCAATTGCGAGTTGTGCTACACCACCATCATATATTGTCTCCCTGACTTGTGTTACTTATTTTTTAATATTTCTCGTTGCTTGTTAAATTGCCGATTGCTAGAATTTGAGAAGCATAATGGACTATATGTGTTTGATGAGAAGGTTATAGTTGGCTCAACATAGATTGTTAAGGGGATACAGAAGAGAGGCATCATTGAAAAATAGCTCACTATAGTAAAAGGGGTTGAATGTACATTTTCATAAATTTTTTATATCTTCTTCGACAAATGAGAGAAGTTGTTTACTATCTACAATGTATTTGTCCAATCTAGTATGCATGCATTATTGATTATAGTAGAATGTAAAACAATTTCTCCGAGAGCACTTTTAGGTAAGTGCAATTTGAGTTAACTCATTTGGACCATATTTTTATAAATATGCCTTGGCATGTCAATTCAAACGCTTAGTGTCACTTGCACTTTTTGTGAGTGTTGATTATCGTAGGGTGCATACATGTAGGATTGTGTTTATCATTACAAAATATGCATTATATACATATATATGCATATGGAAGTCTAGAAATCTAATTTCCTAAGCGATAAACACAATAACTTTTTCATGTTATCTGGTAAATGAAATTACAATGGTTTAATGAGAATTACCTTAACAAACCTTTAGAATTTGATGAACGAAGTCCTGCCTTGAAATGTGCTTGTTGTGAATTCTAACTCCCAAACTTGGTAAGCTTGGGAAGTCTAGAATAACAACTTAATTTCAATAAAGGATTCAATACTTGAACCCTAGTTTAACTCTTAAACTAAAAGTTTAACTCTTCAAGCTATTTTGTTGACTAAAAGCTTTCGATGACCTTGGTTCTAGTTTAATATTTAAACAACTAAAATTATCATATTATTACAAGTAATTTGGTTGGCTATTGTAAAAAGAAAAAGAAGAAGTTAAGTGCTCGTCTCTCAACTCTTGAAAATTCCTCCAACACTTTGATAGAACAATACAAAGCTTTCTCTCTTCTCATTTCTTGAATGGCCATATGTCTCTTACAACAAATGAGCAAAATTTGCTCTTTTATTTGCTTCATTCTCTTTACCACTCATAAGTAATCAATGGCCTATAAGTATGACAACATTTACCTTTTTTTTTTTATAATTGTTTATAATAAACAAACTAAAAACAAAAGCAAATAGGGAAACAATTTGGCTAGATTGTGCAATCAAAGAGAAATAATTTTCTTTCTTGTATTACGTATTATGGTCCTACCATTCACTTGTTCATTTGTATTTGTCTTTGATATATTTATATTAAACAAATCAAAGCCTAACAATGTATGAGTAATGGCCAAATTTCACAAAAAAAAGAGGAAACAATTTTTATTTCTTATATTTCACATATTGGCTTTACTTGTAAGAATTTGCCATGCTTCATTGTTTTCATTTGTTTATTTAATCAAATTAAATAAAAATGAACATGTGCATAATAAAATAAACAATATTTGTTTGACTTGATTAAAATAATAATATCAAATATTATTATAAATATTATTTTATTCAATAAATATAATAATAATCTTACTTGTCTAACAAGTAAGGTCATTTTGATAATTTTAAAGTTAAACAATAATTATGGTTCTATGTGTTATTATTCTGTTGGTCAACAACTATTGTTAACTAATTAATGTACTTAACTCTTAAGTCTTGACACGTGCACATCCCGAAGGATACTGAAGCAAATGTCCAGTTTGCTAAAATTTACTATATTGAATTATTCAATTCGGTACGTTGTCCTTGTGCACAGCGAGTAAACTTCATATTACGGAACTCCCTAGGTCCATGCCCGACTTGTCAAACAGAATTATTCTGTGAGTCCAAGATCAATGCCCCACGCACACGTCACGAATATTACAAATCAACGCAATAGACCATACAATTTGAGTTCATTGCGCATATGTATAATCTTTCTGCTATTTATATTATGGAGGAGCAGGGATACTAATTATCATCGTCAAATCTCCACACGCTCATCCGTAACTTATCTCTAGATACGTATCTCGATAAATAATATATACAAATATATTTGTGATAGTGTTTAACTCTGTGGAAAACTCTTTTTACGGGTATATTGCTTATGGCTATAAGTCTTTCTAAGATACATTCTCAAAGCATCCGGATATACAACTCACATATATAAGATTATGGATCCCATATATGCGCACACCAGACTCTATGAGCATCGGACCATATCCAGCAAAACATAACGGTCGGATCATGAATGGTCTTTGTCATATGTGGAACCAAAGTAGTAGATCACTCACAAGTCCACTGTGACGCTCAGGTCAAAGGACCACGTATATTACTCAACTCAAGAGGACAAACCATTGATGACTTTATGGGATATCTATTGAGGTTCTTGTTGAATCTATTCAGTATTCAGTCCTCACTGAATGCCATATGCCATACGAGCTTCCGGCAAACCTATAGTCAACTAAGAACAACCATCTAAATATGATCATACATTGATCTATAATAAAGGGTTTCACCGACAGACCATCGGTGAATGAGATCAGGAACATCGTATTTGAGAATATATGTGCATAATAATATTTTTTATCATTTATTGCAACTCCTTACAACTATATTATTACTGATGTACTCTCAAGTTTATGTTCAATTACAGACAAAGTCTTAACTCTTAGATTTTGTTGACTTTTATAACTTATTAACTCTTAGTAGTGCTAACTATTAGTAATTATGATTCTCAGCGTTGCTAACCTTTAACGCTGGTTTAAACTCCTTTAGGCCAAATTTAAACTCCTTCAGATCATACAATATTTGTAGCATAATAAGCACTGTACCATTTAATTAATGAAATTAGCAATTTAATAAAATATAATGTATAAATATTAATACAAAATAGGATTGCACGTAAGTATAAATCTCAACACTTTTACCTTTTTAGCTTTACCATAAAACTTACAGATAGCTTTCTTTTCAATTTTTTCGAGAAACTATATGAGTCTTCGGCAAGAAATAATTTCAAACATCTGATGTTTGACATTTTTTTAGTTTTTTAATACTTCCAACATTTTCAATTATGAAAGTAGATTAATTACTAGAAATTTATTATGGTATTAGAATTTCTTCAAATTCATTTGAAGTATTGAAACTTGCTACTGTATAGATAATAAATTTGTGTGTTGAGAATTTATTATTGGATAAATGAAAATTAAAAAATAATTTTATAGATTATAATTTTTAAAGAGAGTTGAAATTTGGGAGAATTCAAAGAGAGTTAAGAGCAATTAGACATTTGGAGGGAGGAACCATAGATACCATTTTATAGGCACCCACGGTACATTAAAATTTTTTAATGTAAAAGCTGCAAGCTTGCAGCAAAGGCTGTAGGCGGCTTTTAAATTTAAAAAAAATAAAAAAAAATAATGGTCCCATGAGAACGACCCACTATTGTGTTATGCTGGGCCGCAACTTAGGTACAACACCCTGTTTGGGTTTAAATTTGAGGGATAATGGTACAACCTATCTACTACCTCTATCTAAGTAGATAATAATAATAAAAAAATAGTAATCATTAAAAATTGGATAAATTTTAGACTGTAAAATAGATTCAATTGATGAAAGGATTTAGGAAGAAAAATTAGTTTGTTTCCTCTAAAATTCTCTCGCCTACATAAATAGTAAAAATAGACGTTAAATCAAATTTATACTCTCTTTAATGAGTGTTTAAATTAAATTCATACTTGCATACTTTGAAAATAATTTAAATTTATATCCTATAAATATAAACAACTATTTATTAATTATTCATTCATCATAGGTTCATATGTACCATTCATTCATATAGAAAATATTACTATTCTGTTTGTCTTTACAAATACTCTTCCACACATAAAATATTTTTCTTATATAAACAACACTTTCTTCTCATATAAACACTAATTTGAGTATTGGAGTGTATTCTTTTTTTTTTTTATAGGAGAAGGATACATTTTTGTTAATTGGAGGAGCACGCAAAGATAATTAGGTAATTAATCATGGAGGTTTCGAATTAAGGAACTTCATTAGCGTTGTTTATGGGAACGTTTTTGTCCAAGAGATAATCACTTAAAAAAAATAAAAATCTAAGATAAAAAAAAAGAAAAAGAAAATTGAAATTGAAAATGAAAAAAAAAACACAAAAACGAGAGAAAAAACCCTAGCCACCATTAAGAGCCACCACTATAAGTTGTTGCTTTATTCATCGTTCACCATGGATCAGCACTCAAGTGAACTCAAAAATGACTAGCAAACCAATTCCAGCCAGCCTCGCCATAGATTACCGTTGAAATCGTTGAAACAAACAAAAACCCAAATCAATAATAGCCTTCGTTTCTGCCATTTTAGTTACCATTCACCATCGTTCAGCCCTCCAATAAGCTTAAAGAGAACTAACCAGCCTATCTCAAGTATCATCAACCCTCAATGACACAAAAAATTGCTCAGATCATGTCAAAACTGAGCTCAAACCTTGTAAGACTCCATTGCACAATTCGTTGTGTTCCGCCGTGAGTTGTGTTATACCACCATCACAGGTCATCTCCTGAACTTATATTACTTATTTTTTACCATTTGCCACTACTCGTTAAATCCCCATTCACTGAAATCTGATTACTCCTTTTTAAATCGATAGTTTGTTTCAATTTTTCAATCAATATACCTCAATTTGGGTCAAATTGCTACCATTGTTGCATTCACTACCTTCTAATATTCGATATCCAACTAATTTTAATCATCTTTCATTCACCGACTACCAAAAAACATGAAACCTTAGCAAGGACTCAAAACTTGAAAATTACAACTCCAAAAAAAGAGACAATTAGTTGAAAAATAAATAAGAAGTGATCAAATTGCTAAAAATAACAGAGCTACAATATAAAAGACGATTGAAAATAATAAAGATTACCAAAAAAGGAAACATGCGACTTTGCAAAATGGGTACTTTTTCATATTTATAAATAAACTGTAAAAGAGATATAACTCTTCCTTTAAATGCTAAATTTATTTAAATTCTAGTAAACTTACTCTTAAATTATAAAATAAACATATAAATATATAGGTAGGTGGATGTAATAATTTAATCTAAGTATACTTTTTTTAAAAAGTCAATACTAGTCTAAATTTAATATTTTAACTAATTGTCTGGACATACTTTTTTAAAAATAAAATAGCTGATATTTGTTTAGATATAACGATATGACCGATAATCTACATTCACTTTTTTAAACATAATCGATACTGATTCAGACACGACGATTTGACCAATAAACCCATCATTCTTTTAAACAAATAATAAAAATTGAACAAGTGAATTTAGTAGGGACATCTGTAAGTATCAAAATTGAATATAAATGGTTTATAGCATGGTTTATAGATAATAATAAATAAAAAAATAATATTCATTAAAAAGAAATAAAGAATTTTAATTTATATTTTATAAATATATGCAGTTATTCATAAGAAATTTATTCATTATAGATTCACGTTCACATTTACTCATATAAAAAATATTATTATTTTATTTATTTTTACAAACACCTTCGTATAATTTTTTTAAAAAATAAACTCCGGTCTCCAATTGAAGGTAACGTAAGATAGCCATAAACTCCTCAACAGCCCGTAGCCTTGCTCAAGTTACTTTTACACCTTCTGTTATTTGTATTATTTTATATTATAACTTGTAATGTTCAACTCTTGCTAAATAAAATTGCAACTGTTTACTCCCGTTGGCCATATAATTAATTTTTTAAAAATATATATAGAGCTTTGGTCCTTAGTTTTGATATTTTGACCTTACCATTCAATTTTGGCTTCCCTCTCTTATTTGATTTTATGTATAGATGTGGTGAATGAATAATTATTTTTTTAAAAGAAAAAAAAGAACGAGACATTAAATAAAGCAAAACTGGAGAAACTTTAATTTAAATATTAAATAAAAACAATGGTGCTTAGATCATGTCTAACTAAATAACGTATTAGAACCCTAAAAAGCCGCTACTTAAGTATTATGAAAAGAAGACAAAGTAAGAGGATTCAAGTATTAAAAGAAAACCGACGCAAAATTGGTCAAATATAAATTATATATTTGCAAATAATATTCTTTCTTACATATTAGAAATTCGAAGTTCAAAGCTCATATCCAGACCAGATTGGTGGGAGCGGCCGCGGCCATAGGTGGCGTCTCGAAGTCGAAAATGGCTTGCTTTCATGTGATTTTCATGATTGATTATTAAACTTTTTATTTTAATAAATTAAATTCATGTAACAGGTAGCCAATCTAGAATAGATTGGACACACATCGCTTATCTGAATGCAATCTTTATTGCATCCCATCTGTTTTCTTTCTTTCTTTTTTTTTTTATTTTTTTTTATTTTCTAAAAATAATATTATCAATAGTCAATGATAATTGCGATAGTGATACATATCGAGAAAAAGATGATATTATTAATAAATAAATAAAAAGAAAAACAAGAACTTTGTGGACAAAACGAAGTTTTATTTGAGGATTGTCACATCAAATCGTATAACAAGATTATGTAATGATTTCGATGTAATAACAAAAATGCCATTTTCTCTATAACAAATGCTATGTCTAATTTAATACAGCCAAAAAAAAAAAATACAAATGAATAGGAGTTTATATGGATAAAGAAGAATACTTGTTATTGAATAAAGAGGATGTTAGAATTTGATAATTTAAAATTGTATTTGAATATAATTTTAAATTAAAAATTAAGAAAAAGTTAAAATGAAGTCAAAGATATATTGAATAAATAAAAAAATTATAAAAATAAACTTTTAAAAGTGAAGAGAAGTTTGAAGTATAATAATAGCACTTACATTAGAGAAGAAACTTTGAACAAATAAAAAAATTATGAAAATAAAGTTTTAAAAGTGAAGAGAAGTTTGAAGTATGATAATAGCACTTACATTAGAGAAGAAACTATAAGAGAGAAAATAGAGAGTTAAAGAGTGCTTGAGTGTTAGGTGTGGAAATAGAACACCATATGAGTACTTGAGTACTGTGTGTATAAAAAAGTACTGATAAATTTTTTGAGAGAGCTCATATATTATTGTATTTTTTAATTATCTCTTGTGAGAGATATTTATGATCTGAGAGTTCTTTGTAAACTAATGAAAAAAAATAAGATCTTTTGATCCACCATACACGTAGGCTTTTAATATCGAATTACGTAAATTGCTTTTATTTTGTGTAGTTGTATTATTACTTGTACCTTATTTGTATATTTTTTTTTTTATCTTTTGTATGTAATCTTTTTTATTTTTAGTTATTTATACATAAAATCTTCTGCAAACCGCTTAAAGATGTTTAGAGTGTATTCTAAAAAAGCTCAATAAATAGTATGAGAGGCAAGGTCAATACTTAAATGATATAGTAGAACATAAGTTGTTTAACCATGACAACTCACAAGTATGAAATAGAGAAGTTGAATGAGTAAAGTGATTTCAATCTATAAAAGATGAATGCTATGACTCTACTAGTAAGTCAATGGTTAGATTTAATGCTTAAAGAGACTCATGCAACAACCATTAAAGAGAAAAAAAAACTTGTGACATTTGGATTCAAGACAGATGGAGAAACTATTTAAAAAAAAACCCACAATACCATCGTTTTATCATTGAGTGATGAAATTCTAAGCTGAGGTGACTGGAGAGAAGACAGTAATAGGTCTTTGGAAAAAAAACTTGACACCCTCTTCATGATGAAGTTTCTAGTGAATCATCTATATATAAAAAAGAAGTTATATCAATTATCCATGGCTGAAAAGACTTTAATTAAAAACCACATTAACACCTTCAATAAAATAATTATAGATCTTGAGATCATTAACATTAAGATTGAAGATGAAGATAAGATAATTATCTTGTTATGTTATTTGCTTTCAAGTTATGAGCACTTCGTAGATACACTTATGAATAACAGAAAAACTTTAACGATTAATGATGTTAAAGCCTTATTGAACTCAAAAGAATTTGAGAAAAGATCTGAGTTTGGTAGTGTAGTAGGTTTGATTACAAGAGAAAAGGATGGCAAGAACAACTAATCGAGAGACAAATCCAAAAAGTGTTATCATTGTAAGAGAAAATGACACTTGTTAAGAGATTATCTAAAGAGAAAGGCAAAGATGGGTATAAATGCTTCAATAGTTTGTGAAGATGACTGTGAGATTGTAAAATCTTTAATAACTTTTGATGGAAAGTATATTGGTAAGTGGATGCTTGATTTTGCCTATAGTTTTCATACGTGTCACAATAGATTCTTGTTTACTAATTATAGATTCAACAAAAGATAAAAAGTACTAATAGATAATGATACGAGTTTAGTTTGTGCAAATAATAAATTGAGATTAATATCAAGTAAATTGAGCGTTGAAGTGGATGAATCCTAGAAAGTTTTTTGCAAAGATTTTGAATTAAAGAAGGTTTTATTGAAATTTGGTAATAAAAATTGTGTTTGAGCATAATTTTGAGTTAAAGATCAATAAATAGTAAAACTAAAGTCAAAGACGCATTGGACGAACAAAAAAAAAATGATGAAAATAAAGTATCAAGAATAAGAAGGGGCTTGAAGCATGAGATGAGCACTTCTAAGCCGTGGGGCTGTTGCCCCAAGGTGGCCAAGCCACGGTGCTAGCCTAGGTAGAGGTTGGGCACTACGGCCTAGCATAGGTAGTGCTACAACGCCATAATGAACTTGCACTAATGCTTCGGCGTCACTTTTGAGAAATCTTGTTCTTTTTTTAAATTTAATTTTTTTGAGTAGGTGTTGGACTCTTACATATATGAACTCTTATTTTAATTAAAAATAAAATTTTAAAGACGTTTTGAAGCCTATACAAACCCTTTACAACCCCTAAAATTTGCGAACATTAGAAAAAAAAAACTTTAAAAGAGAAAATAAAAAGTTAAAGAATGTTTTGAGTGCATTATTTGAAAGAATTTGTATATTATTGTATTTTTTTATTATCTTTTGTAAGAAATTTTTGTGATTTAAATTTTTTTTTATAAATTAATAAAAAAATTAATTCTCATAATTTATTATGGACAAAAATATGTAATATCAAACTACATAAATAATTTGTATATTGTGATTATATACATAAGTTTTTTTTTTATTTTTAATTATTTATGAGTAAACAAAATACTTAATTTTTTTTTAAATACACGTTAAAAAGCCTCGACAAAGGAGAAACCCAAATGATCTGAATATCAAGTCCACTTGTGAATACGAAGAAACAAATTAAATTTCTTGGAAACACGTATATGTCATTAGACGTTGAAATGGGCATTACATTATAATTCGAATAATACCCGAGCCCACAATCAATCATACAATTTTATTTAATCATAATAATATATTCTGCCATCTGGATCTGGATAAGCATACGCTGGCCCTTTCCTTCACCCCAAGAGCCAATTTACTCTCAACCTTTGGATCTTCGATGAACATCCACTCGGATTTTCAAAAGTGTCACAACAGCACAAGTGCGAAACAAATTTGTGCTTATCTGTCAATCGGCAGCTTCATTTGACCCCTGTGAACATGTGAAACCCAATCGGAGAATTTTGTGTCAAAAACAATTCAATAATTAGGTTACCTAGCCTAGACCCACAAATACAGTACAAACAACAAGAATACAAATGGCAGAATTTTATTATTATTTGAGTGCATGTTGTGTGAAATTTGTTTTCAGAATTATTTCCATTGGCGTATATGAATAAGAATAATGAGAGGTGGACCCTTAATGTTGTTATTAATCATCCATAAAATTGTTACTACAGATCACATCTTGGTACTGATTTGGGTTGCTTGCTGCCATGTGTTTAGCTTGCCTTGACAACAAATAGATTATCATCTTTCTTTGGTTATTTTTTCCTTACTTTTCGGAAAAGGGATAAAAATTCAACCATTACTCTAAAAGTTCCAGAAAAGTCATGTGAAATGTAGTTGTCGCCATTATCTGCAAATATTATGAGAATAAAAGAGTGGTAAAAATTGCTTTGAAGTTAAAACATTATAATCAAGAATTGTTTTTGAATACACTACCTGAAGCTGCTTCAATCATGTTAAATTATTAATTAGCAACAGTCCAAGCATAATCACATTCACATGAAAAGAACCAAATGGTCACGTAGGATAGGATATCATTTTGCCTTTTCCCAGCAGTGATGAGTTTTAGATGAATTTTCTAACCCTCAAATTCAATAATCAAAGATGGCTATCTATTGGCAAATTGGCATAGTGGCTACAAATTAACACTTGGCGTACACATAAAAAACAAGCCAAGTGTTAGGTTATTTATATACACTAAGGTTTGGCTTATAAATGTGCAAGACAAAATGAACAGTGACGTGTTAGAGAGAGTCCTATATAAATTAAGTCCGAAGTATTTTATCAAAAGAAAGAGAAACAGTTGGTTCACTCTCTTCCAATCCAGAACCAAGAACAACATCATCTCCAACTCCAAAACAAAAGCTTCTTGGACTTAAAAGCCTCTTATTTTTCCTCTGCTTCAATGATGGATGAAGATTCAAGTCAAAGGGCAAAGGCAACGCCAGCCCATATGGAAGCTGCAGGAGCTGATGAAGAAGAAAGAGACCCAGAAAGCAATTCATTGCACCAACCACTTCTGAAGAGAAACAGAACATTATCTTCTAGTCCATTAGCCTTGGTTGGAGCCAAAGTTTCTCATATAGAGAGCTTAGATTATGAGTAATAACTTCAACACGCCATATATATATATATATATATATATATATATATATTTTTTTTTTTTTCATTTCTCTTTTCTTCTGTTTATCCTGTTATATTATCTTGTCAAAAACATTCAATGAGAATTGAAGTGATTTTCATTTTACAGGATCAATGAGAATGATCTATTCAAGCATGATTGGAGAAGCAGATCAAAACTACAAGTTTTGCAGTACATATTCTTAAAATGGTCACTGGCCTTTCTAGTAGGTCTTTTAACTGGCTTGATTGCAACCCTCATCAATCTTGCGGTTGAGAACATTGCTGGATACAAGCTTCTTGCTGTTGTCGGCTACATAGAGGAGGATAGGTAGGCATTTTGAACAATACTCAAAAAAGTTATTATGGTAATTTCAAGAGATTTATGACTTTTAACTTCTGTTCACGGTGATGATGATCACAGGTACTTAGCAGGGTTCCTCTATTTCACCGGGGTCAATTTTGGTCTGACCTTAATTGCTGCTCTTCTCTGTGTGTTATTTGCGCCCACCGCAGCTGGTCCTGGTATCCCCGAAATTAAAGCTTATCTCAATGGAGTCGATACTCCTAACATGTTTGGTGCTACAACATTGATTGTCAAGGTGGGTCTGCTTCCAATACATTACAGCTTTTATATAATTTCCTTTTGGAGTTTAACATTTATCAGTTTCAATAAGGATTCTTACGGCTTTAATTAGAGTAGAATCTTTGCTTATTTTTGGTGGATTGAATCAGAAAGACAGTTTCCAAAATGGACTGATTTCTTTTCTGCAAATGACTCTTCAAACACAAACTTCCCTTTCCGTCTTAGAATATAAAGCAGATATTTATTGCGACCAATTTTTGATCAAGAAATGGGTACTTCAGCCTTGATCCACTTACATCACACATTCGTCCATTCTTTAGTTTTGTACTATTTATGATTAATTTTTTGTTTCTTTTCTTTTCTTCTTTAGGTTATTGCTTTATATTTGCAAAGAATTGTAAAAATTCATTAGCAGGGGTAATTCTGATGACCGTTTATTGGAAACAGTTAGCCACTTAAAAACTTGAATAGGTTTTTAAGAGTTATGTGGCAGCTGTATCTTCTTTTCTTTTTCAGGGATAACGATTTATTTGACAAGTAGGCTGAAGCTAGTACAAGAAAGCTATGTTGTGGGATTCTGATAGTGTTATTACTTGATTGTCCCCTTTTTTTTTTCTAAGTTACTGAAGTAGGCCTGAGAATCTTATTTATCATAATTGTAGATCATTGGAAGCATTGGAGCTGTGTCTGCAGGGCTAGATTTAGGGAAAGAAGGGCCTCTGGTGCACATTGGCAGCTGCATTGCTTCATTACTAGGCCAAGGAGGGCCGGATAATTACCATATAAAATGGCGGTGGCTTCGATACTTCAACAATGACCGTGACCGCCGTGATCTCATTACGTGCGGTTCTTCCTCAGGAGTATGTGCAGCTTTCAGGGCGCCAGTTGGTGGCGTCCTGTTTTCCCTTGAAGAGGTGGCAACATGGTGGAGAAGTGCTCTCCTGTGGAGAACTTTCTTCAGCGCAGCAATTGTGGTGGTGGTGCTCAGGGCTTTCATTGAAATATGCAATTCTGGGAAATGTGGGCTTTTTGGTACTGGAGGGCTTATCATGTTTGATGTGAGCAATGTTGTTGTCAGCTATAATGTGATGGATATCATTCCTGTGACTATAATTGGCATCATTGGTGGACTTTTGGGAAGCCTCTATAATCACCTTCTGCACAAAGTTCTTAGACTATACAATCTCATTAACCAGTAAGCAACTGAAATGAACTTCTTTGTTTTCCACTTATATTGCAAGTAACTTGAGATTTCTCACTTGGTAATTGGTCTTTGTTTTGTCGCAGAAAGGGCAAGATGCATAAGCTACTTCTTGCTCTCAGTGTCTCAATCTTCACTTCAGTGTGCCAATATTGTCTCCCTTATCTTGCCAAATGCAAGCCTTGTGATCCCTCATTTCCAGAAGTCTGCCCCACCAATGGACGATCCGGAAACTTCAAGCAATTCAACTGCCCAAATGGCTACTACAATGATCTAGCAACTCTCCTCCTTACCACCAATGATGATGCTGTCCGAAACATCTTTTCCTCCAACACTCCAACTGAATTTCAGCCAACATCCCTCCTGATTTTCTTCGTATCGTATTGCATCTTAGGACTCTTTACTTTTGGCATTGCTGTACCTTCTGGGCTCTTCCTCCCTATCATCCTCATGGGCTCAGCTTATGGCCGCCTTCTTGGCATTGCCATGGGATCATACACCAACATTGACCAGGGACTTTATGCAGTGCTCGGTGCTGCATCCCTTATGGCTGGCTCAATGAGGATGACTGTTTCACTTTGTGTTATCTTCCTTGAACTAACGAACAATCTTTTATTACTGCCAATTACAATGATTGTTCTTCTAATAGCCAAAACAGTTGGAGACAACTTCAACCCAAGCATATATGAAATCATACTGGAACTGAAAGGCCTACCATTCTTGGATGCACATCCTGAGCCATGGATGAGAAATCTCACTGTTGGCGAGCTTGTCGATGCCAAACCACCAGTAGTTAGCCTCTGTGGAATTGAAAAGGTGTCTCGGATTGTTGAGGTACTGAAAAACACAACACACAATGGCTTCCCTGTCATAGATGAAGGTGTTGTGCCACCGGCAGGACTAGCCATTGGTGCCACAGAACTGTATGGAATTATTCTAAGAGCTCACCTAGTTCAAGCACTGAAGAAGAAGTGGTTCCTGCCTGAGAAAAGGAGGACAGAGGAATGGGAGGTGAGACAAAAATTTACCTGGGTTGAGCTTGCAGAACGGGAGGGGAAGATTGAGGAGGTGGCTGTGACGAGGAATGAAATGGAGATGTATGTTGATTTGCATCCTCTTACCAATACAACTCCTTACACAGTGATGGAGAGCATGTCAGTGGCAAAAGCTCTAGTGCTTTTTAGGCAAGTCGGACTCCGCCATTTACCCATTGTACCGAAGTACGAAGCAGCAGGGGTGAGTAGTCATCATCTTAAGCATAAGCACGGGCACAATTACTCAGATTTTTTTACTCATTTCATGTAGATGATTTTTCATTGGCATAAAAATATTGTTAACCTATTTTGTGCTCCATTTGTAGGTGTCTCCGGTAGTTGGGATCCTGACCAGACAAGATCTAAGGGCATTCAATATTTTGACTGCTTTTCCTCATCTTGCAAGAACTCCAAAACACTGAAGAACCTTTCCAAACATTGCGAGAGTAGCAACTTTTTTGGAGCAGAACATCCTTTCCAGTTCCGTTCTCAGAGTTTTTATCTCAGTTTTGAATTCTTTCCCCAAATTCTAGAAGAGATGGTTAACATACAAAAAAGATATAAAACTTCATTGCATTTTACCTATTCTTTCCATACATATTTCAGTTAAATGAACACATTCTTGGTTTGATCTTTCTCCCAAAAATAAAAAGTAAGAATTCAGTCATTTTTTATACAACAAAAAAGTGATGGCCTACAAGTCCATTTAAACATGTATCGTGACTCCTCTTCTTGTTATGTATAAGTTACCTTCTTGCATAAATCCCTCTTTCTCTCCTCCTCTGCTACTTGCCGTTACTACATGCCATTTTAATATGTCGAAACTTCTTACTAAATTCATGACACAGGCTTCTCACAAGCTTTTCTTCTTCTTTTTAGCCAATTTCTTTTTCTTGAGGCCTTGATCTCTCTTGAAGACAGCCAAAACTTCAATGCTGCAACCATTGTGCAAAACACTTCAAAGTCATATCCATCCAAAAAAAAGAAGTTATAAAAGAAAAAAAAGAAAGAAAAGAATGTATACAACATGGCTCTAATAAGCACAAATTATCATTTTTTAATTTTTCTAAAGGCAATCAGACAGGCAACTTCAATGTAATAGCAATACCTCTGGGTGCCAGGAAAGAAATTAAAACCATGGGCCTTTTCCAAATGCCATGCCTTGCTAGACAACAATGATTTGCAATCCTGTTAAATAATTTCGGCATAATTATATTGAGATAACAATATGCTAAAAGTTATAAGAATAATTAGCAAAATGTAATATAATCCTATTACACTATTGTACAAACTGCTTAACTTTTGGAAATACCTCTTTGAAGCTTTCCCATCCACAGCTTATATAAATGAGGGTTTGAGGAAGTGATCGATTGTCCTCAGGATGCAATTTGCTTCCGATTTGAACTGAAGCCTCCCTTGCACGCAAAACCCATGGTCTCTTTTCCTCTTTTACTTTTAGGGATGAACTGAAGTTGACATAAAATAGTTTAACAACTTGAGATGCATTTTCCAACCTGTAACTGAATAGAATTAATATATCCTGGACTTTGTGAGATAAGAAAAATGAGGTCCTACCTTCCATCTGATGATTTAGCTTTACGTTCTGCAGATGATATAGTCCGTAATGCATCAACAAGAGATTCATCCAGTCCCTTTCTAGGAGGATCAACAACGAGGACATCTGATCCCACAAGCCAAGATAGAGGTTCCTAAACAATACGTTAAAAAATAAACATTAGTTGGTCCTGTACTATACATCCTTAGTTAAGGGCACATCTCAGAGATTTTCTTGTCTTTCATATGAAATTTGAAGAAATTGCAAAGAGTGGAATTTAGAAAGGAAATCAATATTGTGAAAGCCAAAGAAGGTGACCCTAAATTTTTTTTTTAAAAAAAAGGTGATCCTAACATGTGTATGATCATAAATTAAGTTTAAAGAACTAAATACTAACTATTGAAGTGTCTGCATTATGCCAACTGATGCTGCTATCTACAGATTTTGGTAACCGGCTAACTGTCTTCTCAAAAGATAGCTTTGATTCTTTGTTTATCTCAATGCATTTAACAGACCTGGAAAACAGTAAACATTAGATGGAAATTAATATATATTCTTTTGGACATAAGAATGGGACCTTAACTGTGGACTATTTGAAATCAATCTTGCCTGCATTTCCTAGTGGCAGCTAATGATATTCCAATAACACCAGCTCCTGCATACAAATCAGTGACAGATGCTCCATGAGGCACATACTTTTGTAATTTCCGGAGCAAGATATCAAAAGCCTGAAAAGGTGCATCGCAATGAGTAATATCAAATACGTAATTTTTGAAGGTAAAATGATTAGGCATGTCTTGCTAATCATCAAGTCCGTCTGTCATATAATGTTGTTCTGCAGCTAGTGCCATGAGTTGCAATGACAAAAAAATGGATCAAATATTTAAGTGTCCAATTAACAAAATAATAATTGTACTAGGCCAGAAGCATATTTTTTTAGACACTTTGATGCCACCTTTTAGCACTATCTTCATCAACGCTTTAAGTAACCGTTTACCTTACAAGCGTTCCAAATTAAGCAAAAGAAAATACAACTGGATTAGAAGCTTCACATACTCGTGTGTTTGCTTGGCCAAAACTGGATGGAGCCAAAGATATATCAATTCCTCCTACATGTTCCCAAAAGTCGCTTTCTCCTAAAAGATGTCTCCACCTATTGCCAAATATCACCTGCATCACCAATAAGACTTTTTTCTAAGTCTACAGATATGAGAATAGGCAGCAATCCATGGCCATCTGCTGCCACTAGAAAGTCACCAAAGTATGTCCAAAGAAAAGGGAAAAGAAAAAAAGGAAGAAGACAAATGAAAATATCCAAAGAGTCCAGACTTCATGTATTTAGACTTCTTCCCTCAACTGAGCGCATAAAACAAATAATGAATTTAAGAAGCATATTACATTATCGATTAAAATTCTGCCATTCAGAAAGCCATTGAAAAGTAAGAACCATGTTTCTTAGTAATTAAGCTGCTTGATTTATTATCATCTTTGTACTACCATCATTGATAAATAGCCTCTTAAAATCTATGAAGGCACAAACTAATTAAATACACAATCTGAAAATAGATGGGACAAGACCGATAAAAGTTCACCTGTCACTTTCAGAAAATATGATTTTAACTCACATTATTACTTGATGTCTGAAAGTTTGCCCACACGGAGTGAATATAATGGTCTTTGCTCCTTGACCCACCATTTCTCCACAAAAACTACAAATTGTAATAAAGACTCAGACAACCCAAAGAGGGAAAAAGAAAGAATCGCAATTGCAATAAAACATCACAAAGATGGCAATCTCACATTGGACAAGGCATCTAATTTATCCGAATTGGGGGATTTCTCATTTCTTGAATTCCAAACCAAAGTAACCTGCACTTTGCCTGGAACAGTATACAAGCCAGGTAACTTCAATCAAAGAAGTTTAATTAAAAAGTTTAAACTCTTTGAAACTGAACATTATATAAGAGGATGGTGCTTAGCTATTAACCATTTCTATATCTTTCTAAGGCGGGAAGGGATGTGTTGTGTGTTGTGACAGCCATCTGCACAACCCATCATTTTATCAAATTTTGAACAGTCACAAATTACAACTACTTCATTAATTAATAATACATTTTCAGATCAATCACCTGAACATATCGCAAATCACCTGTCCCCTGATCCTCATCGTACGGCTCAATATTTAAATCTTTAATTCCTAAAAGTCAGCCACCGGGTAAGACAAACAATTGAACAACTAAAACTTTTGAATTAAAAATTGACATTAAAAAGCAAAGTATATTATCATACTAGAAGCAAAAAGTTAAAAATTTAGGAAAATTTATTGCCTGCAGAAATCAATCTTTTGCTTAGTGATGATATATTATCATACTTGAGTTTTTAACTATATATTTTTTTAAAGGGTTTTATTCTTTCAGAAACAAAAATAAAAAAGGAACATGTTTCATACCCAAAAAATAAAAAGCATTTTTGTAACAAACATCCAAACCAAGGAGTACCTAAGTGAATATTCAAAAAAAGAACAGAGAGAAAAAGAAAGAACCTTGTCTCAATAGCTCAACAGCAGCATTTATACGAGGATGATGAGCTGCAAATCAATTGACATCTATAGTTACTCAAATTATTTTGTTAACATCATTAAATAAAATAGAAATTAAAATAAATTAAGAAGTTACAATCCCAAGCTTAATCAACAGTAAGTAATCATGATTATAACAAACCTTTACATTGAGGAATATTCACTACATTATGAGTTCCCTCCTGATACAGCCCAATTAGAGGGCTCATCGACGTGCCACGCACTGCCAATTTGGCTCGACATCTCCATCCGTACTGTTAAATAGTAAAGCACATTCTCAAACCCTAAATGTCCCCAAAATTCGCCGACAATGAAATTAATTTAGAAAAAAAAAGATGCATAAGTGCATACCAGTCTACAGCTATCGAAAGTGAAATCTGAGACACCAAGACTCTTGAAAAAATCAGTAGCCTCGTCGACGATAATCGGATGGTGGAGATTGAACTCGTGCGTGCAACCGGAGCACCTGAAAGTTTTGAGAAAATTGAAACCCTTAAAAGTAAGCTTTGTTTTTAGATGAATTAAGAAATCATTGTGAATTTTTATTTTTAATTTTATTTTCTAGGAGGAAGTGCGTACGATTGGAAGTGAGGGCACTGGAGAGCGCACGTTAGAGAGGAGAGGTTGGATGGGGGAGGATATAGAGGGAGAGAAGGAGGAGGTGATGGCGGTGGAGGTGTGCGCAGTGCGCCGGGCGATACGCAGCAGGAGATGAGTAGGGAGGGAGGACGGGCGGAGAGGAGGCACGGAAACATTTGTGGAATCGGTGGTGCGCACAGTTAAACTCCAGCTGCTGCTGCTCTGTGGCGGGAATGGATAAAGTATCTGGTAAAATATCTACAAGGTTAACCGGGTCTGCTGAATCTAACATGAGCCCGACCCGAGTTAATATCTAAAACTTTTTTTAAACAAATATATGTATTTTATTTTATTTGTTTTACAGTTGCTATGACTTTCGAAATTATTATTAAAAAGTTCTTTTTTTTTAACCATTTGTCTGCTTTTAATCATTTTTTTTTTCTTTTTGACCTTTATTATCACGGAAAATCTCATTTGTCATTACTGTATAAATCAGAAACCTTTCATTTTCATATTTCTTTTTTTAAAAAAAAATAAGTTTTTCATTTTTTTTTTGGTTAAAATTTAAATTGTCTAAGAGAGTCACTCTTCACGGCTCTCAGCATAACAATATTCTACTATTTATCGTTATAAAATTAGAGAATCTAAAAATAAAAATTGTTAAAAATATAAAAAATTAAAATATTAATCTTTTACTATATATATTTTATAATTAATAGATTATATGCCATTTTCTTTTATGTATTTATATTTTTTTATTTATGTTAACTTAAAACCTATATAAAGGTTATTTCTATAACATTGTAAAATACACAGAATTATAGTAACAATGTAGTCCTTAAAGATTTTTCAGTTTCTCTTTATTATTTCGGTTGTCTTTTTCTTTTCTTTTATATTTTTCTCACATGATATCAGAGTCAGGTTCTATTATTTCACTGTTTTGTTGTTCAGCGAAATTTACTAGAATTTTTTCGGAAACTCTTAAAAAGTTCACTGGAGTTTCACCGGAACGCTACCGGAAGTTCGACGTAATCAACACCGTCCAACTCAAAAAGTTTAGATGCTGCCGGCTAGTTGAATCCCACCGAAATCAAGCTTCTCCATTGCTACACGCTTCTTCACACGCCGACCAAACTTTTCGCCGCCGTTACTATTCGCCTTGGATTTCGACTAATTTTTGGCGCGTTAGCCTGCACCGCCCAGACGGCTGCACTTATAATCAACTGGAGATTCCAACAGCACCGAAATCTTGTCGGTCCGAAGTCGCACGCTTCTCCATGCACCTCTGAACAGAGCTGCCATCCGCCACCGTTCACCTTAGATTTCCGTCTTTTTCCAGCGAGTGGTTTCTCACCGCCGGCTCCATTCAACTCCCCTCCACTAGATCTATCAGTCCCAGGTCTTCTTTTGAAATATCGGTGATCCAATTTGTAATTGGGGTTTTTTTGCAAATTTTTTAAAGTTATATGGACAGTTTGCAGTTGACTTAAGTTTTGGGCCATTTTATAATTTTTTATTTTTATAGTTTTTTTTTTGCAATTTTCAAATAAATTGGTGGAATAATTTCTCAACACACTTGCACTCGTAGCAGTTGATTTATTTTCTATCAACGCGTTTGCACTCGCAGTAGTTGACAATGCATTTGCACTCGCAACGGTTGATTTTCTGTTTTTTTATCAACGCGTTTGCACTCGTAGTGGTTGACAATGCACTTGCACTCACAACGGTTGGTTTCAAATTTCATTCAACGTATCTGCATTTGTAAGTGATTGATTTTCTCAATACCCACCATTATAATAATATTTTTTTTCAAATTCAAGTCTCTACTTGAGTTTGAGGGGATATTAAAAATATAAGAAATTAAAATATTAATCTTCTACTATATATATTTTATAATTAATAGGTTATATATCATTTCTTTTATGTATTTATATTTTTTTGTTTATATTAACTTAAAACTTATATAAAAGTTATTTCTATAGCATTGTAAAATACACAGAATTATAACAATAATGTAATTCTTAAAATTTTTAAAATTTTTCTTTATTATTTCGATTGTCTTTTTTTCTTTTTTTATATTTTTTCTCTCGAGAATAAAATAAAAAGAACTCAAAACTGCAAAAACAGCATTCTCTTCTTTTTATTTAAAAACAAGTACTAACAACTAAACCCAAGGTTAACTAGTCTGAAGAACGTGGTTTTTACTTAATTTTTTTTTCTTTTAAATTAAAAGATTCGAGACTGACATTCAGCCATTACTATCGAAATTATATCCTAGTGTACATTAAGAGCTAGTTTAGAAAGTTCATGGGCAAGCGTATTTGCTTCCCTTGGCACATGAATAATATCCTGAGTAGAAAAACCCTGCAGTAGAGCTTCAACTTCTTGAATAACCAATCCTGTTTCAGCAATGGAATCTTCAACATTCTTTACGGCATTAACGACTTCCATTGAATCAAGTTCCAATATAATGTGCTGCACATTAAACTGGTGTGCTAGTTGTAGCCCTCTAATGGCTGCTAACGCTTCAGCAATCATCAGAGAGACAAACGAATATAGGTTGGATGCTGACGAAGCCAACACCTCACGGGATTTGTTTCGGATGACAACACCCAACCCAATCAATCCTTCTCCATGCTTGGTAGCAGCATCAGTATTAATTTTGAAGCCGTGTAGCTCTGGTGAACGCCAAGATACTGTCCTCTTTTCCGGGACATTACTTAAAATAGGGTTGGCATTATAGAAGTCTTTAACATAAAAGGTTGCTCAGCCCAAACGTCCTCCTATTTTGACAGCTCTTTGTTAAACAGCAACCTATTAATTCTGAACCATATATGCCAGATTAGCACCGCCCATCTATCTACTTCCATTGTTGACATATGGTTTATTCGGTACAAAGCTAGGTCAATAAAAGAGCAAAAATCATGCTTAGACTAAGCTATTACAGACGCAGCTACGTCGGATTTATTTTAAAGAACGACATAGCCACAAAGCATGTACTGTTATTTCCTGACCAAATTTGAAGACTGGGCATATCTCTACCACCTCCATACCATGCTGTTTAAGGTTAACATATGTTGGCAACCATTCTGTGACGCTTTCCATAGAAAACTCTTAATCTCTGTTGGTAGACGTAATCGTCACAGCGTTTTCCACCATCTTTGTCACCCAAAATCCAGAACTGAGGGAGAAGGGAGATCATTTCAAGCAATAACCACTCATTACCTTATACTGGCCATTTTTATCATAGTGCCAAATCAGCATATCATTCTCACGTGTACCGGTTAAAGGAATAGAAAGGATAGCCTCTGTTTCCTCTGCTGAAAACTGTCGTCTGATAAACTGAGTCCCATGACCCTGAAGTAGTCTGTAAGTCTCCTACAGTCGTGGCTTCAGGGAGTTTATCAGGAAAGAGGGGGCGGAAAGATTTCGGCCTAGGAAGCCAGTCTCGTAGTAAACCGAAATACTTGAACACGAAAACTTTTTTGCTATAGCTCTAAGCATCTATATACGCATTACTCTAAGTCTCTAATCGATATGGACAGACAAATATAGGAAAAGTGGGCAAAAAAAAAAAAAAACATCATTTTCAATAAGCAAACCCCCGCACACACCAAGCCACATGGCGTCGTTTAGTTACCCTTGATCGCTAAAAACCATAGGAGAGGAACCGAACTAGGAGACGGCTAGCTGAAGCACGACCAACCAGAAAAAAAGGCCATGTCGTCGTCATTCAACTTCAATGTTACAGGTACGGACTTCGATTTGCTTATTTGAAGTCTCCTCTTCCCCCTTCTTCGTGAAACCTGATGGTGATTTTTTTTTTTTTACATTAATCGTAAGTGCAAACAAGTAATATAAAATAAATAAAATATCGATCTCACAAAAAATTTGTTATATTTTTAATAAATTATTAAAATTATATTCTCTCATTTTTATTTAAAAAATTAATTAATTTAATTAAAATTAAATTAAAAATTATCTATGTTACCAATCGTAATTAAACATTCAAATTAAACAATAGATTTGAATATATACGATGTAGATTTAGGACTATAATTATTACTTAATATGATTTTTCAAATAATAGTGCTCCGATTATTAATTTTTCAATTTAATTATTGGTCACAACGCGAATCTTACCACAAGCCTCCGATGGTCAAGTGATTATACAAAGATCTATTAATTATCTATATTCTTATGATAATTAAATAGATTAAGATTCATTAAACACAAGTTGTATTAACTATACATACCATCTATATATATTAATATCTTAGATTGAAACTCAAAAATATTACTTTGTAATCATGTATCAATTTATCATAGGCTTAACAATTAAATCATTTTCAAAGTTTATTCAATATATAGCCAGTATATCAAAAGTATTAAGATTCAACAAATTGAATAAGAATTGAGTTTGAAATAATCGGTCTAACAAATCAATCCTTCAAATTAAGATCAAAGTTATAATTTTAGAAATTAAATTTAGGTCAACATGATAATAATATCAAGATCAATTACAAATATAGACATAATATAAACTGATCAATCAAATCAAACTAGTAATGATTAAAGCCATTGAAGTTCAAGTTCAAAGATTGATCCAGAATTAATCCTCCAAAATGATCTCGATTAGGTTATTCTTGTGTAATCTCTCCACTAAATGTATTTGATTGTTGTTTTAGTGTTTGAATGTCAATTTTGGATTGTTTTCTGGGTTAGAAAGGTGTTGGAATTAAGAGAATTTGAGGTGTTTGGAGAAGAGGTTTGGAATTATTTTTTAGGGAGCAAAATGCAAGTTTTTATAATTTTAGCCAACGCTGGGGCGTTACATTTATGAACTGGGGCATTCTCGATGCTGCAGCGTTGTTACTGTGGCACTGGGACATTGATCAAGATCCAATTTTCTCCCGAGCATTAATATCTATCAAATGTTAGGGCGTTCATATTAAACGCATGAACACTAGGGCATTATACATCAGATGTTGGGGCATCCATCATCAATTTTGCATTTTATTTTTGCATTTTGGTCCCTATTTTACCTCCAAATTATTAAATCTTCTTCCTTATATGCTCTATTAATTTTCATTCCCTTCTCATTATGATTAAAATCTGTAAAAACAACAATAAATGCATAAATAACTTTGAATTTATCCAAAAACAAATATTTATTAAGATAAAACAGGGTTATAATATGTATCTAAATTACACTCATCAAATACCCCTAAACTTAAGTAATTGCTCATCCTCAAGTAATGGAGGAGATTAACACACAATAAACTCAAATACATATGCAACATAAATTGAAAAAAAATAAAAGTAACAACTAGTTGGATTGATTTAATGATTACATTATTATCTCAAAAACTGTTCTCAATCCTTTTGAAATTGATAAAATTTTAAATAATTCATAAACACCACAATTAAGTACTTTCATTCTTCCCCATAAGTGATCAACCATGTGTGTGTTAGCTTAAGTACTTAAGATTGTACAGAAAAGAATTATCTCTGCATATTTTTAAGTATAAAACATTACCGTAAGCTTGCTTTTCATACAACTCTCCACTAATGTAAGAATATACATGTTTAGGTATATATTAGGTCTTTTATTAGCTTGTAATATAGGGCTAGAGTCAAGATGGGTTATTTTGGATACAAATTTGATTTAATTCACACTATGAGGATATACCTTTGTGATTCTAAATAGGCCTCACCATCCAGATTTAAGCTTACCAAGGAAAAGTTTCAAATGAGAGTTGTACAATAACATTCGTTGTGTAGTAACCACTTATCCACAATCGGAAAGAATAAATATTTATACATATATAATATTTATATTTTATTTGTATGTGGGTGATATTTGATTTATGTATTGTTATTAGTATTGTTTGTATAGATTAAGAACCTACTATTAGGATTGAGTTTATTTGCAAGACTTTAAGTTTATTTTAAGGACCAAATTGTAATACTTTGAAAGTTTTGGGGTTAATTTTAAATATTAAAAGTTAGCCTCTTAGTATAAAAATACACATTTTAAACCCTAACTTGCTCATTTTTTATCGAGCCACCTCTTTTAGAATGAGAAATGAGAGAAATAGAGGGGAGAGAAAGAGAAGAGGAAGAAGAAAAAGAAGAAGAAAGTTAAAATTTTAAGCTTTAAAAGGTATATTATAATTATTTCTTAGTTTCTTGGTGTTAATTAAGTTAATTCCTTTAAGTTTTGATTTTTGTAAATATGTACAATTGAGGATTTGATGTGAATTTTGTAAGATATATTGAGAATTGATGATGATTATGTAGATAACTTGATAAATCATGATGAATTACTGAATTTCTACTTAATAGTCTCTTGATCCGAGAATTTTATAAATTGTTGTACTTCGATTCTGGTTTTAAATTTTGAGATTATAAAATTAGACATGTCTAGAATTATTTGAACTTTGAATCGATTGAAAATTTTAGAAATTGAATTTTTAATGAATTTATAAAGATGACCCTGCAATTTTGGAAATTTCCTGTGTTAACAGTATGCTGAAGTGGTAAATATTGTTTGATCTACTATATGATCTTCTTCAAAAATTACAAATTTTGGAATATGATTATTTTACATGTCTACTATGATATATTCAAAATTGAGAATTTATATCAATGTGATCAAATTGTTATGATTTTCTAAAGTGTATCAGCTCATTGTACTATTTGATAAACATATTTTTAAAGCTATGGAATAAAATGGTTCTAAAATACTTTTAGCAAGGATTTTGAAGTAAAACATTTGTCATGAATTGAAATATGTGTTGAAAGTAATTCTATGGTATTTTTATAATTTTTGAGTTAGTATATGATTTTATAAAATTGGGAGACTGAATACTGTTCAGTATATATCTTGATTCTGTCAAGATAATAGTTTGGATTTGATGGTGTTTATGAAATGGATTGTGTACGAATTATGGTATAATATTTATATATAAGAAGGATATATGAGTAAAGAATTATATATTCTAATTTTGGAGTAATTAGACATCATTTGATGTATTAGAAAAATTTGTTAAGTGTAAGTGGTCAGAATGACAGATTTTGAGAAACCAAGTCATTAGACCAATTCGATGTGTTAAGTGAAATATGTATAATTTTGTAAGTTATTTAAAGTGTTTTGTGTGAATGGTGAGGCTTATGAAAGGATTAATGTCTATTGATAGGTTGAGGAGAATTAAGTCTTGTACTTGAAAGTGCTAAGAGGTAAGTATATTAGACTTTTACTGAAATCACAATAAGTATAGTAATTGTTTATGTATGATTTTGTAAATGTGCTTAGAAATATATTTATGTTATGCTAAAGTATATTTGATATGAAATGTGAAAGACATATATTTATAAATATGAGCATGGACATACATGTGTTAATGAAAGTGAGCTTTCAAAATGAAATGTGTTTAACAAAGAAAGCTTTTGAAGTGAAAAATGTCCATGAGATAGGTTTTGTATTTTAAGAATATTTGAATTCACTATTTACTTAGTAGGCACCTTATGTGATTTGTGGAGCCTTTATGTGTGACCTTTCTTTTGGGATTTGTATTTGTTATATGTTCTGTATATAGAGAGGATCCTATTGGTACTTAAAGGAAAAGTGAGTCATCACATTCGTGTGGTGGCGTATTAGTGCATGTGAGAGGACTCATCGATGGCTCTTACCTTTGAGCATGAGCATTATATATGTGTAATTTAAACCTCATTTGTGCTATTCCTCTTATACGGTATGTCACCTACGAGTGACATTTGGCTCATTATGTGATATGAAAGTCCTACTAAGTAGTAGTTGGGTAATGATATTTCTATTATATGTTTTGAAAGAATGTGTAAGCGCTTACTTGACATGTGATTTGATAAGATTATGATTCTAATTTATTACGGCATATCATACATATGCATTGTGTATATATATGTATTTGTATTTTGATATCTGAAAAACTAGTATGCTTACTAAGTTTTATACTCATTATAGTTTATAGTGATTTCAGATAAATAAGATACATGTGTGCTTAGCGGATTTGGCAAGGCTTCTGTTGTCCCTTGGGTTCCCTAAGTTGCTAGGTTGCTAAGTATTTCATTTGTGGACACGTGGTTTAATATTTAATTTATCCGTATTGACTAAATACTTACATATTATTTTATTAAGTGTGGTTGTATTTGATTTATGTTTCACAAAGTATGGTCATGGGTTAATTTTTGTGATGAACCTACTAGCAACTTACTAAGGATTCCTATGTAGAATTCAAGTTTGAAACCTTATACAATATTAATTATGAGTGCACATTATTGAATGAGTGTAAGTTATGTCGTGTGTCAGATCTTTTGGGTCTGGGGCGTGACACGTTGTCTTGGTTTAAATTTTCGGTGTGCGATCTTTTGATTATGCCATTTCATTTTCTTTTCTTTATAAAGTTTGGCATTTTCGACTTGAAGTCGAAGCTCATCCAACTCATTGAGTTGAAGCATTTGCTTATCATCAACAGTTTGCATATTAAAATTAAAGGCTTTGATGGCCCAATAAGCCTTATGCTGTAATTCCACCGGTAAATGACATGCTTTCTCGAAGACAAACTGGTATGGGGACATCTCAATTAGAGCTTTGAAGGCTGTGCGATAGGCCCAAAGTGCATCATCGTATAGCCCAATCTTTCCTACTTGGCTTCACTATCTTCTTAAGAATTTGTTTCACTTCCTTATTTTACACCTCCGCTTGTCCACTCGTTTGAGGATGATATGCGGTGACAACTTTTTGTCTCACTCTATACTTTTGTAGAAGGGATGTAAAGTACTTGTTACAGAAGTGTGACCCTTCATAACTTGTTATTGCTCTTGGAGTGCCATATCTTATGAAGATGTTCTTTTTAAGAACTTTAACACTACTTTAAGCCTCATTGGTTGGAAGTGCTACAACTTCCACCTATTTTGACATGTAGCACCATAGGTATATATTTATAACTGCTTGAAGAAATGAACAATCTCATAAAATTAATTCCCTAAACATATTTTTTGACTTTAAAAATATTTTGCAGAGGCATCTCTTGCCCTTTTGTTATATTTTCAGTCATTTGACAATGATCACATTGTAAAGCAAATAGATGGGCATCTTTAAACATTGTAAGCTAATAGAAACCACATTGCAGCACCTTTGTAGCAGTCTTATTACCCCAAAATGTCCTCCATAATCTGAAGAGTAGCAATGTTGCAGGATGTTTTCCATCTCTTCTTGTGGAACATATCTTCTCAGCTATTGATTTGTACATTCTCTGAACAATAAAGGTTCATCCTAATGGTAATACTTGACATCGTGCAAGAATTTATTTCTTTGCTGAGAGGTGAGGTTAAGAGGTAAAACACCACGAACAAGGTAGTTAACAAAGTCAGCATACCATGGTATTGCATGATACTGATTTGCAATAAGTTGGTTTATTGATCAAGGTTCTGTTCTTGTCTCCTTCTTTCAGCCTGGATAAATGGTCTGTAACTTGGTTCTCAGTTTCCTTCTTATCACTAATCTCTTAATCAAACTCTTAGAGAAGTAACACCTATATGAATAATCTGAGTTTAGCATCATTCTTAGCAATCAAGTATTTGCTAAGAGAGTGATTAGTGAGCATAATTACCTTGACTCCTATTAAATAGGATCTGAACTTGTCAAAGGCAAATACCATATCCAATATCTCATTCTCTGTCATCGTATAGTTGGTATGCGCATCATTTAAGGTCTTACTTGCATAGTAGATGGTGTAAAAGATCTTATCTTATCTTTGTACAAGCACTGCGCCTATAGTTGTGTCACTAGCATTGCACATCATTTCAAAGGGGAGACTCCAATCTAGTGCTATGATAATCGATGCAGAAGTGAGCTTCTTTTTCAAGGTGTCAAAGGTTTTATGAAAAGCTTCATCAAAGTGAAACTGCATATCATTCTCTAAAAAGTTGTAAAGGGGTTTGGAAATCTTAGAAAAGTCCTTAATGAACCTCTTGTAGAATCTTGCATGACCAAGGAAACTTCGAAAACCCTTCACATTAGTAGGGGGAGGCAATTTCTCAATTGTTTCAACTTTAGCCTTATCAACTTCTATACCTTTTAAAGATATTTTATTGCTTAAGACTATACCTTCTTTGATAATAAAATGACACGTCTCCCAATTTAGCACTGAGTTCGTCTCCTTACCTCTTTTAAGAACAAATGCAAAATTGTCAAGGAATAAATCAAATGAATCCCTAAAGACTAAAAATTCATCTATATATACCTCTAAGAAATGTTCTACAATATCTAAAAAGATTACCATTATGCACTACTGAAATGTGGTGGTGCATTGCATAGGTCGAATAGTAGTCTTCGAAATGCAAATGTACTATATAAACATGTAAATGTGGTATTCTCCTGGTCTTCTGGGGCAATTGTAATATGATTATAGCCTGAGTATCCATCCAGGAAACAATAGTACTATTGCTCAGCTAATCTGTCTAGCATCTGATCAATGAAAGGAAGAGGAAAGTGACCTTTCCTCATGGCTTTATTGAGCTTCTGGTAGTCCATGTATAATCTCCATCCAGTTACTGTGCGGGTAAGGATTAATTCATTGTTCTCATTCTCTATTATAGTAACACCTCTATTTTTAGGGACACATGGGATTGGGCTCACCCACGAGCTATCAAATATGGGATAGATGATCCCAAAATATAACCACTTAAGTATTTTCTTCTTGACCAATTCCTTTATAACTGGGTTTAGTCTTCTCTATTGCTCAATGGTTGGTTTATGATTTTCTTCAAGCAAAATTGTATGCATGCAAAAGGATAGACTAATACCCTAGATGTTAGCAATGGTTTAACTTATTGCTCTCTTGTATTGCTAGAGTACTCTGAGTAGTTTCTCTTCATGTATCTCATCAAGCTCGATAGAAATAATAATAGAAAGAGTAGAATATTTACCTAAATAAGCATACCTTAAGTGGTTCGGTAATAGTTTAAGCTCGAGTTTCAGTAGCTCTTCTATTGAGGGCTTATTGCTTGCCTCAATGTTCTCCGATCTATCTATTGATTCATACCTTGGTCTCATATGGCCGAAACCATGTGATGCATTCAATGCTTTCACATACTCTCTTACTTCATGGTTATTGGCTTTGTTCCCGTTGATTATGGCATTTTCAAAAGAGTCTTGGATGACATTAATTATGTAAACCTTCTAGACTCCTCCATCGGTGACATCAAGTTCATTATAGTCATCTAATTCATTTGGGAACTTTATTGCTTTAAACACATTGAAGGTTACCTCTTCATTTAACATCTTTATAGTTAACTCACCCTTCTGAACATCAATTAAGGTTCTTCCAGTTGCTAAAAATAGTCAGCCTAAAATGATAGAAATCTCTTGATCGTCCTCTATACCAAGCATTATGAAATCTGCTAGAAAGATGAACTTATCCACCTTGACAAGAACATCTTTGATGACTCATTTTGGATATGTAAGAGACTGATATACTAGTTGGAGAGTGACATTAGTTGGCTTAGTAGTACACAGACACAACTTGTTGTAGATTGACAATGACATGAGGTTAATACTGGCACCTAGGTCACGTAAAGCTTTCCCGAAATACCAATTCCCGATGGTACATGAGATGGTAAAGCTTTCAAGATTCTTCAGCTTAGGCGGTAGTTGTTGGTATTGTGTGCGTGTGCACCGTGCTACGAGTAAATATATGCATTTTAAACAATTTAAAATGTAACATATTACATAATGGAATTAATATAATAAATATTAAAATAATATAATTATACTAATAAGATTAGAGAACTCACCCTCGAAGCGTGCTTTGAATAAGTCTAATTAAGACGTTGTGGGCTTCCTCAAGTTAGACTAGTAACCTTCCTTTTTGAAACTATTTGAAACAACTCTTGCTTCTTTTTTTTATATCTTTCTCTCGGAAAATTGTTAAGGTTAACATTTAACCTAAGGAACATAAGCAATTCACTACGTAGATAGAAGTGTCAAATTTCACTTGGCACAATTTTATGTTTAACAATTAAACCATAACTACTCCCTGAAAGACCATGAAATAAATAAAATGTTGAATGAATTAATTTAAATAAAACAACGATTGTTTCATTTAAATGATATCTATATCTACCAATGCCAAATTTAGTACCCATATAAATTATTGGCACAATTTAAGACATACACTAGGTAGATAAAACTGTTAAGTCTCACTTGGCACAATTTTAGGTTTAACAATTAAACCTTAGCTATTCCCTGAGAGAACTTGAAATAAATAAAATAATTTTAAAAACTTCCCGGATCGAACAATTTAATTCGATGCACTACCCATGTGCTCAACGAGTATACTTCATATAGTGAGACTCCCTAGGTTCACACCCATTTTGTCTTATAAAATATTTTTATAAGTCCATAACCGACACCTTCCATACACGTTATGGATAATACAAAATGGCAAGTTAAATCATACAAGTTGAGGTTAATCCATTCATACAATTCCTCCATCATTAATTACTTGGAAGAGTGGAGACATAGATCAACATCGTCAAGTTCCCTATTACTCAACCATAAACTTATCTCTTTTGATTCATATTCTAATAAATAATATATGCAAATTCCTTTGCATTATTATTTACTCCACAAGAAACACTTTTCTGGGTTAAATGTATATGGCTATAAGACTTCATAGAATACAACCTTAGAGCATCTGGATATTTAACTCAACCATATATGAGCTGATGGATCTTATATCTACACACACCGGACTCTATGAGCATCAGACCATACCCAGCGACACCCAGCGGTCAGACTATAAAAGGTCTTCGATATGTGTGGAGCCTAAGTATAGTAGATCACTCACAAGCCCACAGTGGTGCTCAGGTCTAGGGAACACAAATACTACTCAACTAGAGAAGACCCTCTATTGATGGATTTATGAGAAATCTATTGGAGGTCTTCATTGAGTCTTGTTAAGTATTCAGTCTTCACTGAATACCTGTATATCTATACGAGCTTCAACTAAGCTCATAGTCTGCTAAGATTAACTATCTGGATAATCCAGATATAAATATACGTTGATCTATATTAATCAGTTCCACTCGACAAACTCTGCATCGGTAGAAATAAATTAAGAACAAATTATTTGAGAACATACTTACACAATGACATTTCCTAGCAGCTCTTGCAACTATTTACAACAATGTCATTTTAGTATATTCCCAGGTCTTTGTCCAATTTCAGACAAGTTTCTAACTCTTTAGACCTGTTCTGAATTCTTTCAGATCAATATAATGTCTGAAATGTTACAACATCTTACTTAATAAAAAATAATTAACGATTTAATGAAATATTTATTTATTGCATAAGTATGAAAATACAATATTCATACAAAATTGGAATGGCACATGAACAAAAATTCCAACAACGCCCACTTGCTTTAGTATCATTTGTAGTGGTATGTAATACCTAACGACTTCACGTGTTTCTCAAACACCCTTGGAGGTAAGGCCTTAGTGAGTCAGTCTGTTACATTATTTACAGAATCAACTCTATAAAACACAACATCTCTTCGAGCCAAGATCTCTCTAACAATATGGTATTTTCTCTCCATATGTTTAGATCTCTAGTGTGCTCTTGGCTCTTTCGCCTGTGCTATCGCCCCATTGTTGTCTCAATATAATGGGATAGGATCCATGAAACTTGGGACTATACCAAGTTCTACGATAAACTTCTTTATCTATACTGCTTCTTTTGCTGCTTCTGAAGCTGTAATGTATTCTACCTCAATGGAAGAATCTGTTGTCGATCCCTATTTGACACTCTTTCAACTTATGACGGCACCATTGAGAATAAACACATATCTGGATGTAGACTTTCTATTATCTGGATCAGACAGGAAGTCTGAGTCAGTGTACCCTCTTACCTATAAGTCATTTTCTCCATATATGAGTAACTTGTCCTTTGTACCCTTAAGGTATTTAAGGATATGTTTGACTGCCATCCAATAGCTATCACCCAGATCAGACTGGTATCAGCTCGTAACACTTACAGCCATACTGATATCAAGTCTTGATGAACACATGAAAATACATATTTATTAAGAGATTCAGTCATAATTTAATGTCACTAACTTTAGCATTTTGTACTTTTAGCTTGAAATAAAGTGTTCTTCTTAAATTGTGATTAATGAATGTTATTTGCACAGGTTTAGGTAAAATAGACATAACTTTCAATGTAGAAATTCTTGAACCTGGAGCAACATGAATCAATCTTACACAAACTTGAAGAATAGTTGAAAAGCCAAATCCAACATATTATGGGCAAAATATTGAGATATAATAGAATCGAGCTACAACTTCCGCTCAGCTTGACCCAACTCACATATTTGGATCATATCTTACAAAATAGAAGCTGTGAAATACTGACTTAATTATTTACAACTTTTAGAAAAAACTTTTTAAATTACCTCTTGGGCCCAGTTGAATATCCACCAAAAACCATAGGTTTATTAAATGTTAATAACTATTTTGATTGTTTACTCTGTTTTCTTGATCAAGCTGTGGAACTGAATTTTATTTCACATTCGGCGCGGTAGACCCTGGTTTTTGCCACCAATGCGGATGAATTGACTGACAAATTACAGGCAATTACCTACAAACCTGACACAGCAATAACTCGGATAGATTGGTTAGTGGGCCTTAACAAGCAAAAATTGGATCTAACAATTCGTTTGTAAATTTTTCTTTGTTTTATTTATTTATCAGCATCATCATTTTAGTTTATATTTGCTCAAGTGTCTCTTAGGTTTGTTTCTTTCAAATAACTAGCGTTTCAGGTAATGTCTCCTATACTTTATCTCATTCTATTTAAACATTGAGGACAATGTTTCATCTGATTTGGGGGAGGATAGTAGACACACGTTTCATTTTGCATTCAAAAAAAAATTTACAGTCTGACATTTGATTAAAATGGCAGAGTAAAGAGTTCATTCTTGAACTCTTGAGACACATTCTAGGTCAAATTAGAATGACAAAGTAAGGAGTTTTATTTCTAACTTTTGAAACGTATTTTAACTAACTTTTTGTTGTTTTGTTTTATGTTTCATGTATTGTTGTTTATTGCTTGTAGTCTTGGTAATTCTTATATAAAGGAATTTGCATTTCTACCTAGGTATAATTTCAAAATTGTTTAGGTTGAGTCACTATTTTTATTTAGGTTACTAAAGAATGACTTCCAAAATATTTTTGAGCACAATGCTAAGCCTTATGGTAAGACAGATAATTCAATTTATATAGCCAAGAGAATTCTCATGTTTAAGTATATATTTTTCTAATCTCACATATCTTTTGTGAGTAAGTGGAAAGATTGAGAAAACAGCTTATGAACCCTCATTGATCCTTTGATTTGGTTAATTTTTATTTAGATTGATATTATTTAAATTACAGAATAAGTTGGTTGCATTTGTGTGTAATATAATTTGGTGAGAAACCTTTGTAATGCTTCCTTGTATTCTTCAAAAATACAAAACAAAATAAATAAAAAAGCAAAATACCAAAAAAAAAAATAAAAAAAATAGAAAGAAAAAAAAATTGAGAATCAATTCAATTTAATAAAGTTTTCATTCAATTTTTGAAGACAAATTGTTTTGTAAGGAAATTTTCTCACCAATGTATATTGGTATTATTCTTACAAAACAATTGAAGTCCTAAAGCTAGTACATGTTAAGAATAATTGATTTCTAAACAATTAATTTTTCTATCTTTGGATCAATGTTAATTGATGTCTGTCCTTAAAATTGACTTTTTCTTAAGTGCTTAACTATTTTCTAACTCCATGAGAGAAATCCTAACCCTTTAAACAGTCATACACTTGTGAGGATATGAAGTTGAGGCTTTTACTTGGAGAAATTCTCAAGGCTATATTTGTTGTGGTTTGCGGTAAGATGGTTATGACTTAGTTCATATACACATAATTTTTGAAATTTATAATTGAAAAAATCATAATAGTAATAGTGATCTTGAACTCACTTTTTGTTTGAAATGCTTAGGTAATTTTACATATTCTATTTACGCTTGAATTGCTAGAGACTAACAATAAGCTGGTTGGGGGCTGTGATAAACACATGAAAATGCATATTTATTAAGAGATTCAGTCACTATTTAATGTCACTAATTTTAACATTTTTGTACTTTTAGCTTGAAATAAAGTGTTTTCTTTAAATTATGATTAATGAATGTTATTTACACAGGTTTAGATAAAATGGACATAACTCTCAATGTAGAAATTGAAATGAAGAAATTTTTAAACCTGGAGTAATATGAGTCAATCTTACACAAACTTGAAGAATAGTTGAAAAGCCAAATCCAATATGTTATGGGCCAAAAATTGAGATACAATAGAATCGAGCTACAACTTCCACTTAGCTTGACCCAACTCATGTTTTTGGATTGTATCTCACAAAATACGTACCCAACTGGTATAATTCTTAAAGTTGTGAAATATTGACTTAATTATCAATAACTCCTACATTGATGGTAAGTTCAAATCAGCCGTTATCATAGACTAAATTGTGTTGAAAGTGAGTAAAAGGGTTGTTAGCAGAAATTTGATGTACCTTTGGAATTTTGCCCATATCTCATTGGATACTCATCCAATTTGCATGAACCTGGTGGCTATGGAAGGAAAAGACAAAATCCTACAACTTTCATGTCAGTTACAAAGGCTACATCGGTCATTTACATTATCAACAATGTACTGCAAGTATGTGAATGAGTTATTAGCCTAAATTATTAAAGATTGATGTCACACTTAACACATTTTCATTCATTGCTTATATAAGGACACTCTTAAGATGTTTTCAACATTAGATAATTCTCTCTTATTTTCTTCTCATTAACATGCATTGTAATCTAGGCTAGAGTTATTGGCAAGGCTAAGAGATGAACTTTTATATGTAATAAATCTACTTCTATGCTTTGATTCATTATCAAGAGCTACAAATGTTTGTAAGTTTAATTTTGATTAAACTCTTATTTATTTTATTTTCTATAATCCAGAGGTTATAATTCTCATGTCTCATATATGTTCAGTCATGCTTTTCTTATGTGATTCTTGTTAAATCATAATTGTTATTGGTTATATTGTTTTATATGTTAATATTTTACTGCAATATTATCGATTGATATACTGTCGATCTTGGATAACATGTAAAGACAATAAATGTTTGATATTCAAGTTGATCTTTTACTGCAATATTGTCAAAATGATATATTGTCGACCTTAGATAACTTGTATAAATGAACATGATTTGTGTTAATATTTGCAAAAGAGTTTAGTCATATCAAATGCATGTGTTATCAAATGTGCTATATTTTACATATCTTTCGATTAATTTGTTATATTTTATATTATTTTAATGGCTCGTTTTACCGTATAATTTAGTTTATTTATTTATTGTACTTCACACTCTTTTATTTATTTATTACACTTTACCTTTTTAAGTTAATTTGTCGTATTTTATTTTATTTTAATGGTTGGTTCTACCGCCTAACTTAGTTTATTTTTTTATTTATTGCACTTTAGTTTATTTATTGTACTTTATTTATTTATTGCTCTTTATTTTCTTTTATTTATTTATTGCACTTTTTTTATTGTACTTTATTTTTATTTTATTTTATTTAATTATTTTACTTTATTTTCTTTAGTTAATATGTTGTATTTTTATTTTATTTTAATGGTCGGTTCTACTACCTAACTTTTTATTTATTTACTTATTGTACCTTTTTTTTATTCATTCTACTTTTTTTTATTTTTTTCCTTTTATTTATTTATTATACTTTGTATTTTATTTTCCTTTATTTATTGTACTTTCTTTTATTTTATTTACTTATTGTACTTTTTATTTATTTATTTATTGTACTTTTTTTAATCGTACTTTATAGTTTATTATCTTTTGTTTATTTATTGTATTTATATTTCATAGTTGGTCTTACCACTTAACTTATTTCTATTTTTTGTTGTGTTTTATTTTACTTCTTAATTTTTCTTGAGCATTTCTTTTATAAAAAAAAGAGTAAAAAAAAAAATTGTTAGGATGTATGCATCGACTTAGAGACAAACAAAAAAGATTCGTGAGAGAAGTAAAACTAGAACCATCATCATAATTTGTAAGGGAAGAGAATTCACCATCTAATTCATCTTGTAATTCCAACACAATGAGCCAACACGAAGATAACCCTATTAGGACTATAAAAGATTACTTGCATCCTACTCGCACAGCCACACCATCATGCATTAAATTTCCACCTAACACACCATATTCAGATTTTAAACCTGGAATGATACAACTTCTGTCCACTTTTCATGGTCTAGATAGTGAAAATCCTTATGTACATGTTAGGGAATTTGAAGAGGTAATTGCCACCTTTCATAACCAACCTGAAGTCATAGACACTGTTAGGCTTAAAGTTTTCTCTTTTTATTTGAAAAACAAAGCAAAGAGTTAGCTATACTCTTTGAGGCCGAGGTCTATAGGAACTTGGGCAGAAATGACCCAAGCATTTTTTAATAAATACTTCTCACAACACAAATATAATGGCTTGAAAAGATAAATTTCTTCCTTCTCCCAAAAAGACAGTGAAACCTTATATCAAGCATGGGAAAGGTTTAAAGAGTTGCTAAATCTGTGCCCTCACCATAGATATGAAAATTGGCGCTTTGTTAGCTATTTTTATGAGGGACTCATAATTAGAGAGTGCCAATTTGTTGAGATGATGTGTAATGGGGAGTTACTTCACAAATATCCTGAGGAAGCCTTAATGATTTAGTCGAAAAAGCCAATACATGGACTGGACCTAGCATTACTGAAAGCACAAATAGGTCACGACCAAGTGGAGTTTTCCATCTTAGGGAAGAGGATAACCTCAAAGCCCAATTAGAAGTCTTAACTAGGGAGTTAGAGGCCTTGAAAACTAAAGATAGAAGGGTCACCCACACAGTTGCTAAGGTTGAGTCACATGATGTTTGTTTTGTCTGTGGGAGAGTGGAACACTTAGCTCAGGATTGCCCCACTTATAGTGAAATGAGAGAAATATATGAGGAACAATGTAATGCCCTGTGGATGTACAAGTTATTCACCATACTTTGAAACCTATAATCCTAGCTGGAAAAACCACCCAAACTTTAGTTGAAAATCTGACCAACAAGCCAATAGCCATTGGAAACAAGAACAACAAGCACCCAAGTCTTATGTTACACCTCAATATAATGCACAACCAACTAGGAGTCCTTTAGAGGATACATTACAAGCATTTATGGAGGCACAAAGTGGGACTAATAAAAAATTTGAAATAGTTTTTGTGCAGGTGATAGATGAAAACAAAAAAATCAAGAGTCAAATTACAAAGCTGACCAGTGCCTTAACTGTACAAGAGCTAGGCAAGTTTCCATCTCAACCTCAATTCAATCTAAAAGGAAAATTCATGGCACAAGCTTCTACTTCTAATGCTCAAAATCTCAAAGAAGTCAATGCCATTACTACTTGAAGTGGTAAGAATGTAAGTGAGCCTACTTCTGAAACTAACACATCTACGAGTAGTAAAGACCCCCCTATTAAAAAAGAGGCCACAGTGAAAAAAGAGCCCGAAAATAAGTTTTCAATCCCAGTGCCTTTTCCGCAAGCTCTTCGTCCGGTTGGAAAAAATTCAGAAATTCAAGGTGAGATTTTAGAACATTTGAAACAAGTTAAGATTAATTTTCCATTGTTGCATTTAATTAAGCAGGTTCCAACTTATGCCAAAGTCATCAAGGATCTATGCACTATCAAAAGAAAACACCATGTAAAGAAAACTACATTTTTGACAGAACAGGTAAGTGCAGTGATTGAACAAAAGATACCACCTAAGTATAAAGACCCAGAATGTCCCATAATCACTTGACAAATTGGACACATGAGTTTGGTCAAGCTTTGTTGGACTTAGGAGCAAGTGTAAATTTAATGTCTTATTTTATTTACTTGCAATTGGGACTTGGTAAGGTTAATCAACATCTGTAGTCCTATAATTAGCTGACCGATCAATAAAAAAACCACAAGGAATAATAGAAGATGTTTTGTTGCAAATTGATAAATTTTACTACCGTGTTGATTTTCTTGTTTTAGAAACTCATTCTATTGTTAACATGGAGTCAAAAATCCCTCTTATTTTGGGGAGACCTTTTCTTGCCACTGCTAATGCTCTTATTAATTGCAGAAATGGTCTAATGAAATTATCTTTTGGGAATATGACTCTTGAGGTGAATATTTTCAATATTGGCAAATAACCACGAGAAGAAGACGAATGCTATCATTCATATATGATAGAAATACTTGTAGCGGAGGAAGCTTATAAAAATTGTGGCTCTGATTCTTTGAAAAACCTTTTCAATTTTGATTTTGAAGAATTGTATTATCCTGATGTAACAACTAATTTATTTAGTATTTTTGACTCACAGGATAAAAGGACTCGATTTTGGTAGCCACGCTTTGAAGAGTTGTCACGAGAGAAGGAGAGACCAAAACCATCAAACCTTGAGACACCATAAGTTGAGCTTTCTCCACTGCCCAAAGGTTTGAAACACGCATTTTTGGGACCAGGTGATACATTTCCTATCATCATTTCTTCTGAACTTAGTGTTGAACAAGAGGAAAAATTGATAAAATTATTAAAAGAACATAAGTTTGCACTAGGTTGGACCCTAGCTGATATTAAAGGTATTTCTCCATTGATATGCTCCTATAAAATTTATTTATAGGAAGGTGCCCAACCTCGTAGGGACCCACAAAGAAGACTTAACCCAACAATGAAAGAAGTAGTGAAGAAAGAGGACTTGAAACTATTAGATGCGGGTATAATCTATCCAATTTCTAATAGTCAATGGGTAAGTCCAACTCAAGCAGTGCCTAAGAAATCTGGAGTTACTATTGTGGAAAAGGAGAATGGGATACCTGTTCTAACTAGGGTGGTAAGTGATTGGCGAATGTGCATTGATTATATAAAATTAAACACAGCTACTAGGAAAGACTATTTTCCATTGCCTTTTATTGACCAAATTTTAGAACGTGTAGCTGGACATTTTTTTTATTGCTTTCTTAATGGGTATTCAGGATATTACCAGATTGAGATAGCTATAGAAGACCAAGAAAAAACCACTTTTACATACCTTTTTGGTACTTATGCTTTTCGTAGAATGCCATTTGGATTATGTAATGCACCAGCTACTTTTCAGCATTGTATGTTGAGTATTTTATCTGATATGGTTGAAAAATGCATAGAAGTTTTTATGGATGATTTGACTGTTTTTGGTAATTTTTTTGATTTATGCCTACTTAACTTGAAAGCTATTTTGAGTAGGTGTGAAGAAAAAGGACTTGTACTAAATTGGAAGAAATGTCATTTCATGGTATCTTCAGGAATCATTTTGGGCCACATTGTATCTAAAAGAGGGATAGAGGTTGACAAGGCCAAAATTGAATTAATATCTAAATTACCTACACCCAAAACGGTAAAAGATATCCGATCTTTTCTTGGACACACTGGCTTTTACAAAAGGTTTATACAAAATTTTTCTGCCATATCTAGACCATTGTGTAACCTTTTGCTAAAAGATGCAGAATTTATATGGACACAAGAGTGTGAGGAGGCATTCCAAACACTCGTTGCTAAACTCACCACAACTCCTATCATGCAATCACCGGATTGAAATCTCTCATTTGAAATTATGTGTGATGCAAGTAATTATGCTGTAGAAGCAGTTCCTGGGCAACGTAGGGAGGGAAAACCCTTTGTTGTTTATTATGCTAGTAGAACTTTGAATGATGCTCAAATGAATTACACTATTACAGAAAAGAACTATTAGTTGTTATTTTTGTCTTAGATAAATTCTGTTCTTATTTGATTGGTTCACTTATTGTTATTATTACTGACCACGCAGCCCTTAAGTACATTCTTTCTAAGAAGGATGCTAAAGCCCGTTTAATTAAGTGGATTCTTCTTTTGCAAGAATTTAATGTAACCATCAAAGACAAGAAAGGCGTTGAAAATGTTGTTGCTGATCATCTATCCCGCATTGAGTTCACTGACTCCACTGATTTGCCACCCATTTGAGATGATTTTTCTGATGAACATTTTTTTGCTATAAGCCAAATACCTTGGTATGCACATATCGTAAATTATTTAGTTTGTGGTGAACTTTCATCTAACTGGAGTGCACAAGATAAGCGTAAGTTCTTAGTTGAGGTACATAATTTCTATTGGGACGATCCATATCTTTTCAAATACTGTCCTGACCAAATTATGAGACGTTACATTCTTAAAAATGAAGTTTCTAATGTCTTAAATTTTTGCCATAGTGCTGTTTGTGGTGGTCATTTTTCTATAAAGAAGACTGCTGTGAAAATTTTACAGTGTGGTCTTTACTGGCCCACTTTATTCAAAGACACTAATAATTTTTGTCGTTCCTATGAAAGATGTCAAAAGTTAGGTGCTTTATCTCGAAGACATATGATGCCTCTTAACTCTATTCTTGTTATCAAGATATTTGATTGTTGGGGTATCGATTTTATGGGTAATATTTCCTCATCTTTTGGCTACTTTTACATCATTTTAGCTGTTGACTATGTATCAAAATGGGTGGAGGCTATAGCTTGTTGTACTAATGATAATAAAACTGTGGTAAAATTCTTAAAAGAAAATATGTTATCTAGGTACAGTATGCCACTTGTCATCATTAGTGACCAAAGAACACATTTCTGTAACCGTTCTTTTGAAGCTTTGATGCACAGGTATGATGTTCTTTACAAAGTTTTCACTACATACCATCCACAGATAAATGGACAAGCCGAGCTAGCAAATAGAGAGGTTAAACAAATTTTGGAAAAGACGGTTAACCCGAATCACAAAGATTGGTCTCTACATCTTTCTGATGCATTATGTGCATATCGCACTGCATACAAAACCATCTTATGAATGTCTCCATACCGCTTGTTTATGAGAAAGCCTTTCATTTACCTGTTGAGCTAGAGCATAAAGTTTATTGGGCTATCAAAGCCCTTAACTTTGATTTGAATGCTATAGGTCTTCAGAGAAAGTTATAATTGTCAAAAATAGAAGAGCTACGAAATGATGCATATGACAACTCTAGAATTTACAAAGCTAAAATGAAAGCAACTTATGACAAAAAAATCTCAAGGAAACACTTTAAGCCAAATCAACAGGTCTATCTTTATGATTCTCGATTGTATTTACACCCTGAAAAGTTGAGATCTCGATGGACTGGGCCATTTATGGTTAGGCATATTTTTCCTAATGGTGCTGTCGAAATCGAGGACCCTACTGATAGGCGAACTTTCAAAGTGAATGGACAGCGGCTGAAAAGCTATGTGGAAAAAGTAGACTACTCTATGTACCTAGATGAGATCCCTCTTGTGGATCATGTCTATCATGCCTGATCAGGTTCAATCTATCTGTACCATATTTTATATTTTTTTATATTTTATATTTTATCTTTTTATTTTTGTTTTTATTTTCTTTTGCATTTTATTTTACTTTATTTTCTTCTTTTTCTTGTTTTTCTTCAGTATGATTTTATTTCTCAGTCAAGTGGCGGATACAGTACTCCGTGACTATTAAAGTCGATTTCTCAGTTCCCTAAAAACTGTCCCTCAAATTGTGCATTCATCTCTTTTCTTTCTTTTAAATGGATAGCATTCTTGCCAACCCTAAAAAATGTTTTCCTTCATTGCCTCAAAATGATTTACTTAAGATTTACAAAGCACGGTGTGAAAGACTAAGGCTATTGATGTTGAGTAATATCCTTGTGGATCTTTGTTGATTAATTGAAGCCAAGGTTCGATTATCTGGTGAGTCTGCAAATGATTTTATTTCTTATATGCCTAGTCTTGGAAGAAGCTCTTATGCCAAAAGGTGACGAGCAAAAAGGTTACGAGTCTGTCATAAATGTGCTTGATGAAATTGTAACCGGAGTTGTCGTTTTTTAGAATTTGCATTTAGAAACCAAGAAGACAAAATTCAGTTCATTAAGGATGGACTAAGTAAGGAGTCTTTGGATGATATCCTTTTTACTCTTGAGACACATCCCTGTGGGCTCGTGCAACGTGAACTTCTCGATCTATGGAGCAAATTCAAAAATGAACATCAACGGTATAGTCTCGGGAATCTGACTCTAAAAGACCATGTTTGCCAATTTATAAGAAAATTGGATGGGAAGCCTATCCCCAACCCATAAAGGGCGTTTAAGCTGTTACTGGACGTAAATCCAGAGGAAGATGTGAGCCACAATCACAACTACTTGTAAATACATGTGTTTTAAATTCAATATTTTATAAATAGTAGGGCTACTCATGTAGATGTTTTAAATTCAAATCCTTTTGTTCAATAATGCATGTGGGTCATTATGTTTAAATTTTTATGTTTTGTTTTTAACTCTCTTCTGACAAACTGTCGGGTTACCACAATCATCGTTATCATTTGGTATTCTATAAATACAACACTTCATTTTCTTAATTTTCATATATTGAGATAAAGGTGAATGTAGATATGGAGGAAACCTTAGTCCAATAATTTTGAAATATATGTGTATTTTATGGATCTAGTCCTGGGCGAAATAAAGTGTTTGTAAAAGCAGCAAACAATCTAGGAAAAGCATTAGCTGCAAGAAAAATTCATTTGATTTATGAAGGGGGTAGCCTTAGGTTAATAGGGTGTGTGTCAATAGCTGCACATTTAGGAGGACGTCCAGTTTTAGGTATTATTCCTATAGCTTTAGCTGTGGGAAACCTGATTGGGAAAATAATAGGAGAAGAATTACGAGTCTCATCCATGCATGAACGTATAGCTAGAATACTTTAAAATGCAGACGCTTTTATTGCTTTACTAGGTGGTTTTGGTACCTTAGAAGAAAATTTTCAAATTGCCTCTTGGGCCCAGCTGAATATCCACCGAAAACCCATAGGTTTGTTGAACGTTAATAACTATTTTGATTGATTACTTTATTTTCTTTATCAAGCTGTAGAACAGAATTTTATTTCATATTCGGTGCGACAGATCCTGGTTTCTGCCACCAATGCGGATGAATTGATTGACAAATTACAGTTAGTTACCTACGAACCTGACCTAGCAGTAACTTGGATTGATTAGTCAATGGGCCTTAACAAGTGAAAATTGGATCTAACACTTCGTTGTAAATTTTTCTTTGTTTTATTTATTTATCAGCATCATCATTTTAGTTTATATTTACTCAAGTGTCTCTCAGGTTTGTTTCTTTCAAATAACTAGCATTTCAGATAATGTCTCCTATACTTTATCTCTTTTTATTTAAATATTGAGGACAATGTTTCATCTGGTTTGGGGGAGGATAGTAGACACAAGTTCATTTTGAATTCAAAAAAAAAAAATTTGCAGTCTGACATTTGATTAAAATGGCAGAGTAAAGAGTTCATTCTTAAACTCTTGAGACGCATTCTAGGTCAAATTAGAATGGCAAAATAAGGAGTTTTATTTCTAACTTTTGAAACGTATTTTAACTAACTTTTTGTTGTTTTGTTTTATGTTTCATGTATTGTTATTTATTGCTTGTAGTCTTGGTAATTCTTATATAAAGGAATTTGCATTTCTACCTAGGTATAATTTCAAAATTGTTTAGGTTGAGTCACTGTTTTTATTTAGGTTACTAAAGAATGACTTCCAAAATATTTTTGAGCACAATGTTAAGCCTTATAGTAAGACAGATGATTCAATTTATATAGCCAAGAGAATTTTCATGTTTAAGTATATATTTTTCTAATCTCACATATTTTTTGTAAGTAAGTGGAAAGATTGAGAAAACAGCTTATGGAACCTTCATTGATCCTTTGATTTGGTTAATTTTTGTTTAGATTATTATTATTTAAATTACGAAATAAGTTGGTTGCATTTGTGTATAATATAATTTGGTGAGAAACCTTTGTAATGCTTTCTTGTATTCTTCAAAAATACAAAACAAAATAAAAAAAAGCAAACTACCAAAAAACAAAATAATAAAAAAAATAAAAAAAAACTGAAAATCAATTCAATTTAATAAAGTCTTCATTCAATTTTAGAAGATAAATTTTTTTGTAAGGTAATTTTCTCACCAAGGTATATTGGTATTATTCTTACAAGACAATTGAAGTCCTAAAGTAATTATATGTTAAGAATAATTGATTTCTAAATAATTAATTTTTCTATCTTTGGACCAATATTAGTGATGTGCCTTGATTTCCTGTTTAGCTTTAGCCCTTGTTATTGGACCATCTGAAATCTCATTTATGCTCAGCTCACCTTCTTGAGTTGATTTAGAACCTTCATGATACACATCAATTAGTTTATATGTCTATCCTTAAAATTGACTTTTTCTTGAGTGCTTAATTGTTTTTAAACTCCATGAGAGAAATCATAACCCTTTAAACAGTTATACACTTGTGAGGATATGGAATTGAGGCTTTTACTAGGAGAAATTCTCAAGGCTATATCTGTTGTAGTTTGTGGTAAGATGGTTACGGCTTAGTTCACACACACACAATTTTTGAAAGTTATAATTGAAAAACCCATAATAGCAACAATCTTGAACTCACTTTTTGTTTGAAATGCTTAAGTAGTTTTGCATATTTTATTTACGCTTGAATTGCTAGAGACTAGCAATAAACTGGTTGGGGACTGTGATGAACACATAAAAATGCATATTTATTAAGAGATTTAGTCACTATTTAATGTCACTAATTTTAACATTTTTGTACTTTTAGCTTGAAATAAAGTATTCTCCTTAAATTGTGATTAATGAATGTTATTTGCACAGGTTCAGGTAAAATGGACACAACTTTCAATGTAGAAATCAGAATGAAGAAATTCTTAAACCTAGAGTAACATGACTCAATCTTACACAAACTTTAAGAATAGTTGAAAAGCCAAATCAAACATGTTATAGGCCAAAAATAGAGATACAATAGAATCGGGCTACAACTTCTGTTCAACTTGACCCAACTCATGTATTTGGACTATATCTCACAAAATATGTACCCAATTGGTATAATTCATGAACCTGTGAAATATCTACTTAATTATCAACAACTCTTATGTTGATGGTAAAGTCCAAATCAACCGTTATCATGGACCAAATTATATTGCAAGTGAGTAAAAGGGTTGTTAGCCGAAATCTGATGTATCTTTGGAATTTTGCCCATATCTCATTGGATACTCATCCAATTTGTATGAACCTAATGGCTATGGAAAGAAGAGACAAAATCGTACAACTTTAATATCAGTCACAAAGGCTACATCGGTCATTTACATTATCAAAAATATGCTGCAATTAGGTGAACGAGTTATTAGCCTAAATTATTAAAGATTGATGTCACACTTAACACATTTTCATTCATTGCCTATATAAGGACACTCTTAGGACGTTTTTAACATTACATAATTCTCTCTTATTTTTTTCTCATTAATATGCATTGTAATCTAGGCTAGAGTTTTTAGCAAGGTTAAGAGATGAACTTTTATGTGTAATAAATCTACTTCTATGCTTTGATTCGTTATCAAGAGTTACAAATATTTGTAAGTTTGGTTTTGATTAAACTCTTATCTATTTTATTTTCTATAATCCAGAGGTTATAATTCTCATGTCTCATATATGTTCAGTCATACTTTTCTTATGTGATTCTTGTTGAATGATAATTGTTATTGGTTACATTATTTTATATGTTAATCATTTACTGTAATATTGTCGATTGATATATTGTTGATCTTGGATAACATGTAAAGACAATAAATGTTTGATATTCAAGTTGATCTTTTACTGCAATATTATGAAAATGATATATTGTCGATCTTAGATAACTTGTATAAATGAACATGATTTATGTTAATATTTGCAAAAGAGTTTAGTCATATCAAATGCATGTGTTATCAAATGTGCTATATTTTACATATCTTCTGATTGATTGTTTAGATGTAAAACTGTTAATTGAGTTATAAACATTAAATCAAAGTATAGAGTAGATTTATAAAGCATAATTATGATTCTCGAAGTCTTGTTTAAATTATCATAAGACATTTTTCTTAATTCATAGACAATTCTTTCTCATCCATTTAAACCAATTAATTAATTTTCTCATTTGTTATTACTTTAATATTTTACTTCACCAACCTATTTTGCCAAAAGCTTCTTCGTAGGATCGACACCTCAATCTATACTGTAATAACCGCATTATATTTTAAGCATAAAAAAGTCTTGTAGACATCATGATATACATCAAGCTTCCAACAGCTGATGCATAAGGAATGTTAGACATTCTAATCCTCTCATCTTCCTTCTGAGAACACATATTTGTCAAAAGATGAATACCATGTCTAAAAGGTATATTAACTATCTTACAGTTACTAAAACTTCACCTTTCCAAGGTACTATCAATGTACAAAGATTAGGAGAGTCCTATGAGCCTCCTAACTTTATCTCTATAAAGCTTTATACCCAATATATAGGAAGCCTCTCCCAAATATTTCATGGAAAAATTCTTATTAAGGTAACATACCGATATCATTTTCAATGATTAGTATGTCATCCACACAAAGAATTAAGAAGACAACTATGCTCCCACTGACCTTTTTATATACACATGTCTCATTTTTGTTTTTGATGAAAACAGACCCTTTGATTACCCCATCAAAATAAAGATTCTAGCTTTGGAAAGCTTGCTTAAGTCTATAAATGGACTTCTTCAGTTTGCATACAAAACCAGAAGAAAGGCTGGATGCAAAATCGTCATGCTGTTCCATGAATATTTTTTAATCAAGATATTCATTTAGGAACGCCGTCTTTATATTCATCTGCCAAATTTCAAAGTCATAGTACGCAGTAATTGCCAATAAAATCCTTATTGACTTAAGCATCACAACTGGTGCAAAAGTTTTCTCAAAATCGATCCCTGATTGTTGAGTATAACCTTTTGCTGCTAGACGGGCCTTGAAGGTCTCTACCTTCCTATTGAGCCAACGCCTTTGCTTGTAAACCCATTTACAACTGATAGAAACTATTTCTTCGGGAAGCTCAACCAAGTCCCAGACTTGATTTTGATGCATAGAGTCAATTTTGAATTTCATGGCATCCTGTTATTTTCTCGAATCAATATCTAATATCGTCTCTCTGTAGGTTAAAAGATCATTTTCTTCCACTAAGAAAACCTTAGAGGTACTTTCAGGTATCATACTATACCTTTCAAGTTGCCTCGATATCCTTTGTGACCTACGTAGAGGGTGTGTAAAAGGTAATTTGTTCGATTGAGCCTGTGATTCCATATGTGGTTCATTCTGATTGATTTCATTAAAATCAATCTTCCTAAAATTCCCACGATCCATGAGAAACTGTTTCTCTAGAAAAGTGGCATTTCGAGTAATGAACATATTTTGTTTCTTAGTATCATAGAACTGGTATCCTATTAGCTCATGGGATAACCAATGAATCGATACTTATACCCCATGGGTGCAAGTTTATCATATTGTGTAACTTTGACATAAGCAGAAAAACCCTAAATCTTAAAATATTTAAGACTTAGATTCCTTCAAATCCATATCTCATAGGGAGTGGAAGGAACGGCTTTAGATGAAACTCTATTTAATACATGAGCAGCAGTATGTAGAGCATAGCCCCAAAGATATTCAGGGAGATCGGTGAAACTCATCATCGATTGAACCATATCTAATAAAGTCTGATTCCTCCTTTTCAAAACACCATTGTGCTGCGGAGTAGCTGGAGGACTATACTGAGCAAGAATTATATTATCTTTTAAATAATTTAGAAATTCACTGCTTATGTATTCACCGCCTCGATCTGATCGAAGGCATTTGACATACATATCGGTTTGTTTCTCTACTTCAAGTCTAAATTCCTTGAACTTTTCAAAGGTTTCAGACTTGTGTCTCATAAGAAACACATAACCATATTGTGACAAATCATCTATAAAGGTTACAAAGTATTGAAATCCACCTATAGTAGCGTGATTCATTGGATCACATACATCGCTATGTATAAGTTCCACTAAACCAGTGGCACGGTGTCTAACACCAGTAAAAGGAGATTTGGTCATATTTTCTTAAATACATGATTCACAAACTGGATAAGGTTCTATGGTTAAATCAAGTATTCGACCATCCTTAACCAGACGAGATAGGCATCTAACGTCTATATGACCCAATCTCATATGCCACAATTCTGTTTCATTCAAAGTTCTGGAACTACTTGCTGTGTTTACCTGTACATTCATGACATTTTGTGTTGTATTCAAAATATAATGACCATTAATTAACTGATAATCAGCTATCAAAATATTATGCATATCATATAAACATAAGGAACTATTTCGTATATACATATAATGACCCTTACTATCAAGTACAGGAAGGGATATTATTTATTTTAAAATATAGGGTACAAAAAGATAGTTATACAACCCTATAGTTCTATTATATGAGAGATGTAAATTAAAATGTCCCACAGCCTTCACCTGAAGGAAATCTCCATTATCAACATGAAGCTGAATCTCTCCCGGCTGCAACAGTCTAAATTTTATCAGACCCTGCAACATATTGCAGATGTGAAAAGGAGAAGCAGTATTTAATACCTAATCAGAATTAGCATCATATGCTAAAGAAATATCAATAATAGGTAAACATATACCTGAGGGATTCTTCTTTATTGAGGCAAGGTATCTCTGGCAATTTCTCTTCCAGTGTCCTTCCTCACCACAGTGAAAACATTTTTCTTTATCTTTCTTTTGTAATTTGGATATGGGTCGCCTTTGAGGACCAATCTTGGGTGCCTGTCTCACCTTCTTTTTCTTCTTCCCTTTAGGCTTCCCAGAAGCCCTAGAAATCGAAGATGAAGCACCCTAAACAAAGAAAGACGATCCCACTTTGTTCATGTCCTCTTTTGTTGTCTTCAACATAATATGAAGTTCAGCATAAGACGGGGTCATTGCTTGCATATTACAATTTATTATGAACTGCTTGAAAGACCTCAGAAGCGACTGGAGAATCAAATTATTCCCCAGATTTTTGTTTAGTGTAATATCCATTATCTCCAACCTCTCGATTATAGAAATCATATTAAGGACACGGGGGACTGATTGGACTGCCATTAGAAAGTCTACATTAAAAAAGCGATTTAGCAACCCTATATGCCTCAACTTGAGGATGGTCGCCAAACAGCTCCTTTAAATTGAGCATAATACTAAAAACATCACCCATCTGAGCATGCTCTCTGTGTAAAACTATAGACATAGAGGCAAGGACGTAAGATTTAACTTTTAAATCATCATCCAACCATTGTTTATAAGTCACCTTCTTCTTTAAGATGGCTTCATAAAAAATTCTTGTGGGCATATGCTGATCTATCATATATCATAGTTTTTCAGAATCGAGAACAATTCTCAAATTCATCAACGAGTCTTTATAGTTTTCTGCGACTTTAAGTTGGTTCACATCCAATATGCATGCCAATGAATTAAATGAATTCATTTTATCTTCACAAGAGAAAATAAGAGATGTTAGCATAAAATAAATATTTCAATCACTAATTTTTGTTTTAGATTACGGATATAATTAAATTATACATTTTTAAATCGAAAACACCCTCCCACTGCATTACATAATGCCCTAAATCTCTCAAAAGGAAAAACAACAAATTTAAACTCTTTAAATTGTACAGCAGGAAGTAGATCCATTTGACATTTTACTTAGGCCTCACGCTTTAGCAATATTGGCCATTGTAAAATCTAAAAGGTAGACAACTTTTGTCAATTGTATTTTATGCAACTCTTATCACTGATCTTAAATACACCTTATCCTCACACTTTAGCAATATTGGATAAGTGTATTTCAGATTAATTTGTCAATAATCAAATATATCTTATTAATATTATCCTTATACTTTAGCAATATTGGGCAATAACTTTACATATATTTGCCTCATCTTATGTTTAACCAGCATAGTCAAAATCACACCGACCAAAACCCTCATGTTTTAGCAATATTAGAAAAGACCGATATGACCTAACTAATACCGTATTGACTAAACGGATCAACGTGTAATATTATCTCATAATAGTATACAATAAAATCTGATTAAGAGAGATTACTTAATTCTATCCCTATCACATAAGGTCGTGATTCTTAATCACACATTTGTTTTGTACAAATACAACTAACCCCCACTAGTAGGGCTCCCATTGTAGTTTACTAGCACAAACAAATGACCATAATATTTATCACATTTATAACAATTATAAATTGCAAAAAACAAATTATTTATTTTTTAAACTTCTAAAAAATAAATATTTAGAGTAACCGGCTAATTAAAGTATGCCACGTACACTCTAAATATAAGCACACAACACAGCGCTCTGATACCAATTTTTTGTTGGTGTTATATACGTGTGCACTGTGCTACGAGTAAATATATGCAGTTTAAACATTTTAAAATGTAACATATTACACAGCGAAATTAATATAATAAATATTAAAATAATATAATTACATTAATGATATTCAATCACCATCGTAACGTGCTTTGAACAAGTTTAGTTGGGACGTTGTGGGCTTTCTCAAGCTAGACTAGAAACCTTCCTTTTTGAAACTATTTGAAACAACTCTTGCTTCTTTTGTTTTATGTCTTTCTTTCAAAAAATTGTTAAGGTTAACATTTAACCTAAGGAATATAAGCAATTCACTACATAGATAGAAGTGTCAAGTCTCACTTAGCACAATTTTAGGTTTAACAATTAAACCTTAATTACTCCTTGAGGGACCATAAAATAAATAAAATGTTGAATAAATTAATTTAAATAAAACAACAATTATTTTATTTAAATGATATCTATATCTACCAATGCCAAATTTAGTACCCATACAAATTATTGCACAATTTGAGGCATACACTAGGTAAATAAAAGTGTCAAGTCTCACTTGCACAATTTTAGGTTTAACAATTAAACCTTAGCTATTCCCTGAGAGACCTTCAAATAAATAAAAAAATTTCAAAAACTTCCCGGATCGAACAATTTGATTCGATGCGCTACCCACGTGCTCAACGAGTACACTTCATGTAGTGAGACTCCATAGGTTCACACCCATTTTGTCTCATGAAATATTTTTATAAGTCCATAACCGATGCCCCATACACATACGTTATGGATAATACAAAATGGCGAGTTAAACCATACAAGTTGAAATTAATCTATATTCGTACAATTCCTTCATCATTAATATCCTAGAAGAGTAGAGACATAGATCAACATCGTCAAGTTCCTTATTACTTAACCATAAACTTATCTCTTTTGATTTGTATTCTAATAAATAATATATGCAAATTCCTTTGCATTATTATTTACTCCACAAGAAACACTTTCCCGGGTTAAATGCGTGTATGGCCATAAGGCTTTATAGAATACAACCTAAGAGCATCTGGATATTTAACTCAACCTATATGAGCTGACGGATCTCATATCTACACACATCAGACTCCATAAGCATCGGACCATACACAACAGTCAAACCATGAAAGGTCTTTAATATATGTGAAACCTAAGTATGATAGATCACTCACAAGCCTACCGTGGTGCTCAGGTTTAGGGACTACGAATACTACTCAACTCGAGAAGACCCTCTAGTGAAGGATTTATGAGAAATCTATTAGAGGTCTTCATTGAGTCTTATTCAGTATCTAGTCCTCACTGAATACCTGTATATCTATACGAGCTTCAACTAAGCTCATGGTCTGTCAAGATTAACCATTTGAACAATCCAGATATAGATATATACTGATCTCTATTAATCAGTTCCACTTGATAAACCCTGCATCGATAGAAATAGATCACAAACAAATAATTTGAGAACATATTTACACAATGGCATTTTCTAGCATCTCTTGCAACTATTTGCAACAATGTCATTTTAGTATATTTTCAGGTCTTTGTCCTATTTTAGACAAGGTTCTAACTCTTTAGACCCGATCTGAACTCCTTCAGGTCAATTTAATGTTCGAAATGTTACAAGCATATTACTTAATAAAAAATAATTAGCGATTTAATGAAATATTTATTTATTGCATAAGTATGAAAATACAATATTCATACAAAATTAGAATGACACATGAGCACAAATTCTAATAGTAGTTTCTTCTGAAGAATGGCACTATACTTCTCAGTTAATGCCACAGTTTCAAAGTCATCCAACTTTTTCTTTCTTGAGAGTATGTCCTTTATGAACTTGACATAACTTGGCATTTGTTCTAATGCCTTAACAAAAAGGATGTTATTGTGTAATTCTTTAAAAATTTCAATAAATTTAAAATATTGCTTATTTAATTTCTTTTTCTGCAATTTTTGTGAGAATGGTGGAGGTAGAGTATAAGACTGTGATTGAGGGTTTTGCACTGATTTCCCTTTTCAACATATTCTGTATTATCTTTCATTTCTTTGTGAACTTCTTGTGCTAGATCTTCTTGTTGTGATTTTTGTTGCTTTAGAGGTTGCATTTCAATAGGCTATACCTCCCTACCACTTTACAAAGTGATTGCCTTGCATTATTTCTTCTCACTTTTTGGATTGGCTTCAGTGTTGCTTGGTAGAGCACTATGTAGATGATTGTTCATTGCTAAAGCAAGTTATCCAACTTGAGTCTCTAGAGCTCTCAATGATGCAGCTTGATTTTGAACAAGATTTGTTTGGCTTTGAAGAAGTGTGTCTATTTGTTTCATATATTGGATGAACATATCTTCCAAAACTGATTTCTTCTTATACTGCGGTTGAATTGGTAGGACATAAAATCTGGGCGAATTGATTAGCTTAGATGACTGCCTAGTTATTGCTCAAGAGAAGTTAGGATGATTCCACCACCTAGGATTATAGAAATTAGAGTTGGGATTATTTTGATGTCTGTTGAAATTTCCAACTTAATTTGTACTTTCCATACAATACCCATTAGGGTGGTTATTACAGCAAAAATCACCAATAATTGGCTGACGTTTACTAAGTTGACTCTCAAAGCATAAACCTTTTTTACTATAAGGTTGATTTGGGCTGTTAACGCAGTCAAGGCCTCAATTTCATGTACTCTAGTTATTTTTCTTGGATTTATTCTTTCTATAGGCCACTGATAACTGTTGGATCCCATTTTTTATAGCAGGTTATAAGCTTCATCAGTGGACTTATTCATTGAAGCACTACCTATTGCAACATCTATAATTGTTCTTAAATGCCCCACAAGTTCATTATAAAATGTTTGTATAAGTAACCACTTAGGAACTTTGCGATATGAGCATTTTTGAAGCATATCTTTTAAATTTCTCCCATGCTTCATACAATGATTCAGAATTAAATTGCACAAATGATGTAATATCATTACGCATCTTGGTTGTCTTTACTGGTGAAAATAATTTAGCGAAATTTTTTATCGCAAGTTCATCCCACATTGAAATTGATCCATATGGCAATGATATTAACCAACTCTTTGCTTTATCCGTTACTGAAAAAAGAAATAATTACAATCTAATGGCATCATCAGACACTCTAATTTATCTAAATGTATCACAAATTTCAAGAAAATTCATGATATGCTCATTTGGATTATCATGGGATAATCCACTGAATTGTACTGAGTCTTTTAACATTAGAATTGTGCTGGGTTTAATTTTAAAATTATTTGCGTTAATCTTTGGTCACATAATGCTAGAATGTATCGCATCAACTAACGAGACAACATAATCTCTCAACAATCATGGCTCTTGCTACAACTAAATTATTGTATTACCCAAGTGTAGGTTATCTTAATTATAGTATATACTCGTGAGTCCGAGTGTTATATCTATATAGAGTGATCACCAAGAGTAAAGGTTGTTTGTTAATGTTCAAGAGTAATGAAGTATTGTACCAAAAAATAGAGAATATTGGTTGATTTTAATAGTAAATATTACTAAGTGTAAATTAAGAAATTAATTTAAAAGAACATTAAGGCATTAGAGATCCACGCTTATTTTGTTTGTTGTAGAGTTCCTTTGATCCTTTTACTCACTTGAAGAATGATTTCAATTGATAGAAAGCATAATTTGTAAAAATATGTTATTGATGTGTAGAAGATCTTTCCAAGCATTCTTTATTCCCTTAGTCTACAAAGAATCAAGGCTTAAAATAAACCAAAACTACTTTAAAAAATGATAAATCAAATCATTTGAACACAAACATGAAATATAAGAGTATGCTCAAAGTGATAAAACTATACCTCCATTAAATGTTTCACTTCTAGTCTTAATTAGAAATTTAGAATAGCATGACTTAAGAGAATGGAATACAATGAAAAGTGAACTAAAGATTACAAAATGATGGAAGATATCTCCTTTTCAACCAAGGATGTCCTTAAATAGGTAAATTTATTGGCACTATTTATAAGTGGCCAAATGTTCAACATTTTTTACAACCAAACTTTCCATTGAATGTGTAACACTCTTTTGACTGGTAAGTTTGACGAATTGCACTTTCTGCTTAATTAACAATTGGATTCTTATTTTGTAAGATACAGTCCAAATACTAAAGCCTGCTCGGACTGGGCTTGCACTACAAATGGGTATTTTTCAAAGCCATTTTTCACCATCCAAACGTTCGAATTACAAGTTGTATGTGAAATAAAATTTTATGGTACATGAAATTAGCTCTCCACAGGTTTAAGAATTACTTCAATTGAAATTTTGGGTAAAATTTATACCCAATTTATTGAACCTACATTAAAACAATTAAAAACTTAATTAGATACAATATTGAAAATATGCTCAAGTTAGGGAGATTAATAACACTAATGGTGAAAAATGATGTTGAAAAATATATTATTAAATGTGTAATTTTAAGTGTTCATCATACCCTCCAACTAGCTTATTACTAGTCCCTAGTAATTCAAGCATAAATAAATTAAAAATAACTATCTAAGCATTTCAAACAAATTGTCAATTTAAGATCACAATTTCTATCAAGGTTATTTCATGACTTTCAAAATTGTACGTGTGTGAACTAAGCCAAAACCTTATTACCATAAATCAAAAAATATATACCCTTGAAATTTTTTTTCATGTAAAAGCCTCAACTCCATATTCTCATGAGTGAAAAACTGTTTAAAGGGCTAGAGTCTTACTAATGGAGTTGAAAAACAGATAAGCGCTTAAGAAAATGTCACATTTAAGGATAGACAAACAAATTAACATTGATCTAAATATAGAAAAATTAACAAGTGGGTTAGAATGCGTCTTAAGAGTCTAAAAATATACCATTTACTCATGCCATTCATGATGCCAGATGTCAAAATTGTTTTTGAAAAAATAACAAAATGATAACCAAAAGTAACATTGACATCATATACCAAGGGTTTCTGCTGCTTTTATAAACTCTCTTATTTTTTCAAGGCTAGATCCACAAAAGACACAAATTCTTATGAATTTACGAGTTGATATTTCTTCCATTATTACAATCTCCCTAACCTTTGAATGATTTTGAGTAGGTATGAAGATGTAAAAATAATGCAATATATTTTTAGAGCTAAAAAAAGGTATTGCAATGGAAAAGTAAATGAGTGGTTGGTTGTTATTGAATAAGATTAAGCTTTAAATACAAATTTTTAAAATCAAAGTCAGCTATGGGTTGTTAGGTATTATTGGAGAAGACGTTTAAGGTTTAAATGAAATATTTTCAAAATTTACAGCTAAGGCAAATATGTATAAGCAGTTGTGATTGTGACTCACATCTTTCTTTGATTTTACGTCTAAAAACGGCTTAAACACCCTCTATGGGTCGAGGATAGGCTTCCCATCTAATTTTCTTATAAATTGAAAAATAATGTCTTTTAGAGTCATATTCCCAAGAATGTACTGCTCATGTTCCTTTAGGAATAAGTCCCATAAATCAAGAATGGCAATATGCACATATCCACTAGGATGCGTCTCAAGAGTGATTAGGATATCATACAAAGACTCCTTACTCAGGTCATCTCTAGTGAATCTAATTTTATCTTCGTGATTTATAGATACCATTTATAAACTGCGACATCTTGTATTACAAGTCGTACGTGCATCCTTGTAACAAATGCCTAATTTTTTTTATCTTCACTTTTTTTACAAAAGAACTTTTACCTAAACTAGGCATGTGAGAAATTAATGAGTCTAAAAACTCGTCTGTCAATCGGACGTGGGCTTCAATTAACCAACGTATACCAGTAGATATATTCATAATCATTAACAACCTTAATATTTCACATCTTTCTTAGTAAATATTCTTTAAGGCATGTTGAGACAATAAGGGAAAACATTTTTTAAGAAAGAAGGAAAAGAAGAAGGTGTCAGTAATTATAAAAAACTGGCAAAATCGACTTGATATATCACGGAGTACCATTATCAGCCGCTTAACTAGAAAATGAAAACATACAAAAAGAAAAAATCACAAATAAAATAAAATAACAAATGAAATGAAGAAAAAAAATCAAAACATAAAATATGATACAGATAAATAGAACCCGATCAAGTAAAAACTTGCTACAACTTAAATATTGTATTACTTAAGTATAGGTTGTCTTAATTATAGTATTTACTCGTGAGTCTGAGTGTCGTATCCACAGGGAGTGATCACCAAGAGCAAAGGTTGTTTGTCAATGTTCAACAGTAATAAGGTATTGTACCCAAAGATGGAGAATATTGGTTGATTTTGAAAGCAAAGATTACCAAGTATAAATTAAGAAATTAATTTAAAAGAACACTGAGGCATTAGAGATCCATAATTACTTTGGTTGTAGTAGAGTTCCTTTGATCATTTTACTCACTTGAAAAATGAATTCAATTGATGAAAAACATCATTTGTAAAAATATGTAAAAGATCTTTCCAAGCATTCTTTGTACCCTTAGTCTACAAAGAATCAAGGCTTCAAAGAAACCAAAACTACTTTCAAAAATGATAAATCAAATCATTTAAACACAAACATAAAATACAAGAGTAGGATCAAAGTGACAAAACTACACCTCCATTAAGTGTTTCACTCTTAGCCTTAGCTAGAAATTTAGAACAACATAACTTAAAAGAATGGAATACAATAAAAAGTGAACTAAAGATTACAAAATGATGGAAGATATCTCCCCTTCAACCAAGGGTGTCCTTAAATAGGCAAATTTATAGGCACTATTCATGTGTGACTAAATGTTCAACATTGTTTACTACCAAACTTTCTACTGAATTTGTAACACTCTTTTGACTGGTAAGATTTCTGAATTAGAATTTTTTCTCAACTAACCATTTGTAGATAATTAAAATATATTTTTATGGCTTCTTGAATCATATCAATTGGATTCGTATTTTGTGAGATATAGTCAAAATACTAAAATCTGCTTAAACTGGGCCTGCACTGCAGATGGGTCCTCTTCAAAGCCACTTTTTACCCTCAAAATGTTCGAATTATAAATTATGTGAAATTCAATTTTATTTTAAATAAAATTTTCTCTCCACAAGTTCAAGAATTACTTCAATTAAATTTTTGGATAAAAAATTATACCCAATTTACCGAACTTACATTAAAATAATTAAAAACATAATTAGATACAATACTGAAAATATGCTCAAGTTAGGATGATTAATAACACTTATGGAAACAAATGATGCTAAAAAATCTTTATTAAATATATAATTTTAAGTGTTCATCAGCTCTTCAACTACAGGATTAGGAGTTTGATAATTCTTTATGTTTCATTGAGCTTGTTCTTGAAAATTTATTCTTAATGTTCTTTCTATTTCAGGATCAAAAATAGTCAATTCAACAATCCTAGATCTACGCATGTATAGTTGTGATTATCAAGACAATCGAAACAAAACCAAAACAAACGAAAAGCAAAGAAAAATTATGCGGCATAAAATAAAAATAAATTGAAATGATAACAATAAATAATAATAACATAAAAATAAAAAATTGCAACAATAAGATATAATAAACAAAAAAAATAGAAATTAAACAAGAATTAATTATAGCAAACAATATAAAATTAAAAAAAAACGGAATTAAAAGCAAAGGATTGTTATTAGTATTGGTAAAAATAAATTTAACTTTCCCGATAATGATGCCAAAAATTTGTTGCTCTTTTATTATATTAAGTGTAAGAGCACGCTATCGAAAACAAGTAATATAGAGTGAATAGAGTGTCGATCCCACGAGAAATTTGTCATATTTCTAATCAATTACTTAAATTGTATCCTCTCACTTTTATCCAAAAATTTGATTTTTTTTATTTGTTTGATTAAAATTAAATTAAAAAATATCTACGTTACCAACTATAATTAAACTATTAAATTAAACAACAGATCTGAATATATATGATGTAGATATAAGACTATAGCTATCACTTAATATGAAATTTTAAATAATAGTGCACCGATTATTAATCCCTCAAATTAATTATTGGTCACAACGCAAGTCTTACCACAAGCCTCTTCCGATGGTCAAGTGATTATACCAAGATCTATTTATTACTTATATTTCTATGGTAATTAAATAGATCAAAATTCATTAAGTACAAGTTGTATTAACCATACGTGCCATCTAAATATATTACTATCCTAGATCGAAACTCACAAATGCTACTTTGTGATATTATATCAATTTGTCATGGGCTTAACAATTACACTCCTTTTCCAAGTTTATTCAATTGTTATCAAATCATTCAATATATGACCAGTATATCAAAAGTATTAAGATCTGATAAATTAAATTATAATTGAGTTCAAAATAATTGAATCCAATAAATCAATCCATGATATTAAGATCAAACTATAATCTTAAAAATTAAACTTATATCAACACGAAAATAATGTCAAGATCAATTACAAAAATATACATAATATAAACTGATCAAATCAAATCAAATCAGTAATGATTGAAGCCAATGAAGTTCAAGTTCAAGGATTGATTAAGAATTGATCCTCTAAAATGATCTCAATTAGGTTAATCTTGTGTAATCTCTCAACCAAATGTGTTTAATTGTTATTTTTAGTGTTTGATTGTCAATTTTGGATTGTTTTATAGGTTAGGAAGGTGTTGGAGTTAAGAGAATTTGAGGTGTTTAAAGAGGTCGGAATTATTTTTTAGGGGGAAAAATGCAAGTTTTTATAATTTTAGGCAACATTGGAGTTTTATAGTTATAACGCTCTAGCGTTGGCTCTAATGCTGGGGCGTTACATTTATGAACAACAGGGAGTTCTCGGCGTTACAGAGTTATTATTGTGGCACTAAAGCATTGATCCAGATTTAATTTTCTCCCAAGCGTTAATATCCATGAAATGTTGGGGCGTTATACATTAGAACGCTAGGGCATCCATCATTAGTTTTGCATGTTTTGCATTTTATTTCCCATTTTACCTCCAAATCATTAAATTTTCTTCTCTATATGCTCCATTAATTTCCATTCCCATCTTATTATGATTAAAACATGTAAAAATAATAATTAATGCATAAATAACTCTGAATTTATCCAAAAATGAATAATTATTAAGATAAAAGTGGCTATAATATGTATCTAAATTGCACTCTTCACTTAATAGTAGTGCCTAACCGCGGAGAGGATCTTGACTTGGCCTATTACGAGGTTGTTTTGAGTAGAAATTTTGATCACCATCAATGACCAAGAGTGGTCATAGTAAGAGTTTCTTTTGACAGCTATTGCGAGAATTGGATAGGTTAGGGTTAAGGCTAGGCTTTGGGCAAGGGTGAGACTTGTTGAAGCTAGTAGAGGTTAAGCTTAGGGAATTACAAAGGAAAGCACTACCGTAGTTGCCATTGACTTTGTTTTCTTCCTTGAGAGAGTGAAAAAAGGAATTTGAACTTTGAAGTGAGGGATGAACAGAGTGCCTAGGACTATTTATAGATTTGCTCTATTCTTGCTGATAGGTCTTTGTTAAAGTTAGGTCATAATTGTCATGTAGATACAATTTTTTTTAGGATGAGAATAAAACCACAAGATTTAGTGGGATAACATAGTGCTTGTTTTCTTTGATGGAATAGAATTTAAATACATCAAGTTGTAAATTATTCTAATTGCTACACGTAAACAACTAGTTACATGATATATATTAAAATAACTTCTTAATCTTTCACGTTTTAAAGTTTTCGGTATGTCCTATAATTTATAAATACGCAAGTCCATTATTTCATGCAAGCATATCTCTTTGTTTTACACGTTTCTCTTCAAATACATGTTCCATGCCTCTTCTCTTTACACTTTTCCATGCCTAGTGCACGGCCTAACTTCTTCACATATACTTAGGATTTCTTACACTAGTTTGTTGTTGTTGGGATTTATGCTTACGTGTCATCCCATTATTTATGAATATTTATTTTTAATATTTATACAATAATTTTTTTTATTAAATCGCTAATTATAATTTTAAATAGTAAGATACTTGTAACGTTTCATAAATTGTATGATCTAAAAAAGTTTAGATAGAGCCTAAAAGACTTTAGATCAGTGTTAAAAGTTAGCAACATTAAGAGTTATTAGTACTAAGAGTTAGTAGTGCTAAGATTTAGCATGTTGTAAGAGTTAACAAAATCTAAGAAGTTAGAGCCTTATCTGAAATGGAACAAAGACCTAAGAACATATTGTGAGTGATTTTAAACCTAGAATGTATGCATGTGGGTTTGTGTCTATCATTAAAATATAGCATACATATCACATACATGCATACGCAGCAGATGAACGGAATAAAAATTACTCAATGATAAACACAAATGAACTTTTACATATTATCTCATAAAAGTAAAATACTTCAAGATTGAGAAATAGTACCTTGTCAAGCCTTTGGTATATGGTCGAACTGGAGTATCCGCCTTGAAGCAACCCGTTCACAATTCTAGTTTCTCAACATGGTGGACTTGAGGAAGCTAGAATAATAGCTTTTTCAACAAAGGATTCAACTCTTAAATTCTTATTTCTACCTTGTAGTACGGGTGACCAAAATAGAAGAAGAAAAAGAAAAGAGGTGTGTTTTTGTGCTCTCAACACTTGAGGAATTTTTCTTAACACTTAGCCTTACAAATTCTCTCTACCATTCCCACTAATGCCTTGGCCAATTTTCACCTTACAATATTGAGCAACATATTGCTATTTTATTTGTTTATTATTTTTTTTATTTTTTCACATAATCGCATCCATTATAATGGTCAATGTTTGTCATTAGTAATTTATTTATCATTTTCTTCCATTATCTCACAGAATGGCATTTATTATAATGATCAATGTTTGCCATTAGTAATTTGTTTATTATTGTTTACAATAAACAAAATAAAAACAAATAAAACAAAAAATGACTTAGATGAACTTAGCCAAAATCTTGGTCAAAATAAAAAACTCTTTTTCATTTGCAAGTGACATTTAAGGCCTATCATTTATAAGTGTCACCCATTTACTTTTATTATAATATTTAATCAATAGTAAATAAATGATTTAATCTTATTAAATCATGGTAGAAACACATACCAATTTAAATAAAAAATAAATTGTTTGACTTTAATTAAATAGTAATATCATATATTATTATTATTATCATTTTATTCAATAAACATTTTAATGAATAAAACAATAATATTATTTGTCCAACAAATAAAGGTATTTTGGTAATTTTTAAGTCAAACAATAATTGGCCCACAATATGCCATGTGTCAACATCCCACTTGTCAATAACTAATTGTTAACTAATTGATATATTTAACTCTTAAGTCTTGACACGTGCACTACTAGAGGGAGACCGAAGTAAATTTTTGTTTTGCTGAAATTTCTAGATCGAACTATTCAATTCGATACGTTGCCCTAGTGCACAATGAGTACACTTCATATTGTAGGATGCTCTAGGTCCACTCCCGACTTGTCAAACAGAACTATTCTGCAAGTCCGAGATCGATGCCCCACGCACACGTCATGGATATTATAAATAAGTGCAGTAGACTATACAAATTGAGGTTATAGCGTATACGTATAATCCTTCTGCCAATTATATCCTAGAAGAGCAGAGATATAGATCACTACCATCAAATTCCTATGTGCTCATCTGTGAACTTATCTCCAGACACGTATCTTGATAAACAATATATATCAATACTTTTACAATATTGTTTAACTCTGTAAGATCACTACTATCTTTTCCTGGGTTTGCTGCTTTTGGCTATAAGACTTTCTAAGATACAGTCTTTGAGCATCCGAATATATAACTCATCCATGTGAGCTAATGGATTCTATATTTGTATATACCGAACTCCATAAGCATTGGACCATACCCAGCGATCACACCATGAAAGGTCTGTGACATGCGTGAAACTAAAATATGATGGATCACTTACAACCCTACTGTAGTACTCAGGTCAAAGGACCACGTATACTACTCAACTCGAGAAGACCTTCCATTGACGGCTTCATGGGATGTCTATTGGGGTCATCATTAAGTCTGTTTAATATTTAGTCCTTACTGAACACCTGCATGCTATACGAACTTCTAATAAGCCCATGGTCAGCTAAGAAAAACCATATAAACCATCTAAGTATAGTATACACTGGTCTATAAAAAAGGATTCCACCGATAGACCTACATTGGTGAATTAAGACTAGGAATATATAATTTGATAATATACTTACATAATAACATTTCTTAGCACTTATTGTAACTCCTGCAACTATGTTATTACTAATGTATTCTCAGGTCTTTGTACCATCATAGATAAGATTTTAAATCTTAGACTTCATTGATTAATATAACATGCTAACCCTTTAGCATTTATAGTTTTTTTAATGATGTTAACTCTGAGCATTGATCTAAACTTATTTAGACCAAATCTGAACCCTTTCAGATCATATAATATCTATAGCGTCACAAGCATTGAACTATTTAATAATAGTAATTAGCGATTTAACAAATAATAAATTGGATAAATATTATAAAATAAAATATTCATACAATAATGGGATGGCGCGTGAGTATAAATCTCAACATATATTAGTAATGACATAATTGTAAAGAGTTGTAAATGGTGCTAGAAAATATCATTATGCAGTTTATTCTTAAACACTATATTCTTGATCTATCTTTATGCAGATTTATTAGTGAAACCTATTTATATAGATCAGTGTATGTCTATATCTAGATGGTTTAGATGGTTAGCCCTAGCAAACCATGAGTTTAGTGAAAGCTTGTATAGAGATGCAGATATTCGATAAGGATTGGGTACTGAACAAACTCATGAGGACTTCTAATAGACATCCTATGAAGCCATCAATAGTAGGTCTTCTCGAGTTGAGTAGTATTCAAGGTCATTTGACTAAGCGTTATGATGGTCTTGTCAGTGATCCACCACACTTCGGTTCTATGCATGTTAAAGACCTTTTATAGTCTGATTATTGGGTATTGTTGGGTATGGTCTGATGCTCATGGAGTCCGATATGCATAGATATAGGATCTTTCAGCTCACATAGGTGAGTTGTATATCATGATGTTTCGAGATTGTATTTCGAAAAGTCTTATAGCTATAAGCAGTAAACCCATAAATATTTTTTTGTGGAATAAATAATATCGCAAAAGTATTTGTGGATATCGTTTATTAAAATAAGAATATGTAGATAAGTTCACGGATGAGCATATAGAGATTTGATAGTGATGACCTATATTTATGCTCTTCTAGGATATATGTAACGGAAGGATTATACATATATGTTATGACCTTAGCTTGTATGGTCTAATGCACTGCTTTGTAATATCTTTAACGTGTGTATGAAGCATCGTTCACAGACGTATGGAGGAGTTCCATTGAAAAATCAGGTATGGACCTAAAGAGTCCCACAATATAAAATGTACTTATTGTGCACTAGGATAGTAGACTGGATTGAATAGTTTAATCTAGAAAATTTCAGCAAACTGGATATTTATTTCAAGATCCTTTGGGTTGTGTACTTATTAAGACCTAAGTGTTAAATACATCAATTAGTTAACAAAATTTATTGACCACTGGATGATAACAAGTGACACAATATAGGCCATTCATTGTTTGACTTTTAAATTACAAAATTACCCTTGCATGTATGACAAGCAACATTCATAAAATAATCAAAAAGTGTTTTTGTTTGATTTTATATTATAAAGTCAACAAATATTAAACAAAAGGGAAAATCATGGAGGGATGACTATGGCATATGTTAACATTGCTTGGTGGGTTATTTACGTTGACTATGTTAAAGAAATGCATATATAAAATGAAATGTGTTTCATTTATGGAAAAGTGTTAAGTTTGGCTCGACAAGGGAAAGAGAAAGAGAGTTTTGATTTTTGCTTTTCAAATATTAGAAACAAAAAAAACTCTTGTTCTTCTTCTTTAATTCTTGGCCAACCATTAGAGTAAGTGAAATTGTTTTTGTTTTGTTTATACAAGAGTTGTGTAAATAAAGAACAATTTCATTACTTTGAAACAAATACAAATAGTTAAAGTGTTTAAATATTATCCAAGTTTAAAGAGTTTAAGCAAGGTTAAAAAGTTAACTTATTTGTGTTTAAGAGTTAAACACATTTTGTTAGAAATTAAAGTTGCTATTCTAGAGAATCAAGCCACCCAAGTTGGGTTATAGAATTACTGATGCATGTGCTTTAAGGTGGACTCTGTTTGAACAAATTCCAAAGGCTTTTAAGGTGATTCTTTTTAGTGTAATGAAAAATTAATTTAAGTGTGTTTATTGCATTAGAAAATTAGATTTCTGGTTCCATTGTGCAATATGTATGTATGACATGCAAACTTTTAATATAATGAATATATTCACATGTATGCATTCATAGAAATGGCACACTTTCAGTTACGAACGTCTTAATTTGGCTCATACAGTAATGTTTGGTCTATTAATAACCTTTCGTCGACAAAACCTTGTCCCTAAGGTTTACATTCAAAAATTATTCCTGCAACAAATTTTAGGCTTTACTTATGCTTCAATTTTAATTTCTCGAGGAGGTTCTCTCTTATCATCACCAATATCGATCTCAAATGAGTTGGAGTTTCCTTCTAACAACAGTTATGACCTTTTGCACTTGTGTCCTACTATAAATTTTTTTATAGCAATAGAAGCACAGGCCTTGAACTTGAAGTCTCTGCATTTCTTCCCAAAACAACCTCTTGATGAGAGTAGTTAGGTCTGAATGAATCACTTGAGGAGTGGCTGAAGGTGTTTATTTGGGGTAGTAGTCATACGAACTGCCCTTGTTGAGTGAGTTGTTCATTCTTCATTCTTGCTAAATTGATAGCTTCATTTAATGTCTTGAGTCTGAACATCTAGATATCTTCTGATATTTCAGGTGTTTGTCAATCCATAAAGGTGCCCCATAAGAGCCTATTGTGTCCACCGTTGTACTCAGTTGCCGAATCTATCAAATTCATTCTAGTAGTCACATAAGGTCCCGTTTTACCTTACTCTTGAAAGAGACTCATCAAAGTCTTTACAATCTATGAGTCTAAAGCGGGTCCATAACTCTTCTATAAATAACTTCAATGTTATTGCTCTGTGTTACTCTTTGTATGCCCTGCTCAACCATTGCCACCATTAATTGGATTCTCTTTTAAGGTAGAATAATATTAATGATACCTTTTTGTTCTTCGGTCATTCCTTGGTATTTGAAGAATTGGTCAACATGATTGAACTATTATGTTGGATTGTTACCCGAATATTTAAGAAACTCTAGCTTGTTTATTTTGGAAGAGAACATCTGCCTACCCCATTTCGTCCCCTTTTTATTCCCCTCTTTATTACTGCTGGATTAGTTATAGTGGTCACTCATGTTACTATGTCAATATTTACAAACAATATTGGATAACTTGTTGATGGTTGTCTTTAAATGATATAATTTTTCAGTTACGTTACTTTCCATTCTGTTCATCCCATCTTGAAGTCCTTCTAGCCTAATTTTCATATTCTCAATTCCTTCTTTATTAGTGGCTTATGTTCATTCCATTTTGTAGTCCTCCTAGCCTAATTTCCAAATTCTCAATTCTTTCTTTATTAGTGCCCATTGTAAACTATACTCTTATATTAATTGATAGGTCTCAATGAGAGTTAGGTTACAATTGTAATGTAAATAGAAATCTTTTAGGGTGAGAATAAATCAACAAAATTTAGTTGAATAACATGCTATTTTTTTGGTTTGAAAAGAATTTAAATACATTAAGTTATAACTTTCCCTAAACTATCTCTGCATGTAAACAACTACTTACATGATATATATTAGAATAACTATTTAATCTTCTACGTTTTTTAGTCTTTGGTATGTCCCTATAATTTGCAAATTCGCATGTCCATTATTTTATGTAGGTACGTCCCTTTGTCATGTAAAATTTGATCCACTTCCTATGCATGTAGGTCTCTTTGCTTCACAAGTTTCTTAGTAATACAAAATATGTTTCACGTCTCTTCATGCAAAGAGAATAAACATGCAGGTCTTTTCATGCCTATTCTCTTTGCATGTCTCCACACCTGTTGTAAGACCTGGCTTTTTTACATATACTTAGGATTTTCTACATAAGTTTGTTATGAATGTCTTGATTTGACTCATGCAACAATGTTTGGTCTATCACTTATTTGTAATGGAATGCATTTTTTATATCCAGCTTGACTCCCACGTAGATTTATTTTAATTGGGTAGAAGATGCCAATAATAAGGACCTTGTAGATTTTGAAAGTAGGCATGAATGGTAAGATTGTAATAAGTAGAGGACTTTAAGGCAAATGTCAATAACATAAAAAGAATATCTTCATTTCCTTTTCTTTGCAAGTTCGTGGGCTGTAAAGAAACGAGGCGAGATAATAATATAAGAGTACCTTACATAGTCTTTTATGAAACTTTTATGATATTACACTTTTCAAACACATTTTCCACATATTATAGCTGTGTATTTTATGATACCCAAGAAAAGATGGAGCAAGACAAACTTATATGTTGGGATTTGTGCTTACCTGCCATTCAAAAATGTATAAATATTTAATGATAGTATTTAAACAATTATCATTTCTAATAAAATCGTTAATATTATTTATAATTAAAATAGTAAGATGCTTGTAACGTTTCAGACATTGTATAATCTAAAGGAGTTCAAATCTAGTCTAAAGGAGTTTAAATCAGTGCTAAGAGTTAGCAATGTTAATTGTTATAAATACTAAAAGTTAGTGCTACTAAGAGTTAGTGATGCTAATAGTTAGAGTCTTATCTAACTATTACGAAATCTAAGAAATTAGAGTCTTATCTAAAATAGGACAATGACCTGAGAATATATTAGTAATAACATAGCTGCAAGGAGTTGCAGATGGTGCTAGAAATGTCATTATACAAGTATGTTCTCAAACACAATGTTCCTAATCTAATTTCATCGATGCGGGTGTATCGGTGGAACCTATTAATATAAATTAGTGTATGTCTATATCTGGATGATCCAGATGGTTAGTCTTAGCAAACTATGAGCTTAGTGGAAGCTCGTATAGAGATACGGGTATTCAGTAAATACTGGATATTGAACAGACTCACGAGGACCTTCAATAGACATTTTATGAAGCTGTCAATGGAAGGTCTTTCGAGTTAAGTAGTATTTGTGGTCCTTTAATCTGAGTGCCACAGTGGGCTTGTGAGTGCTCCACTATGCTTTGGTTCTACATTTGTCAGAAACCTTTCATGGTCTAACCGCTGGGTGTCGTTAGGTATGGTCTGATGCTCATAGAGTCCGGTGTGCGTAGATATGGGATCCATCAGCTCATATGAGTGAGTTGTATATCATGATGCTCCGAGATTGTATTTCAGAAAGTCTTGTGGCCACAAGCATAAACCTAAAAAAATATATGCTGAAGGAATAAACAATATCACAAAAGTATTTGTGGATATCGTTTAATGAAATATAAATCTAGAGATAAGTTCATGGTTGAGCAAATAGAGATTTGACGGTGATGATCTATATCTCTGCTCTTCAAGAATATAAATGATAGAGGGATTATACGAATATGCAATAACCTCAACTTACATGGTCTAACACGTTGATTTGTAATATCTGTAACGTGTGTGTGGGACATCATTCACGGACGTATAGAGGAGCTCCATATGACAAATCAGGTATGGACCTAGAGAGTCTCACAATATGAAGTGTACTCGTTGCGCACTAGGGTAGCGGATTGGATTGAATTATTTGATCCAATAAATTTCAGTAAAATAGAATAATTATTTCGGGATCCCTCGGGATGTACATTTGTCAAGACTTAATTGTTAAGTAAATCATTCAATTAATTAACAAGGATTGTTAATTAATAGAATATTAACAAGTGGCAAAATTGGTTCTATGATTTGATTTTACTTTTTTACTATTTAATCTTGGTAGTAAAAATTAGTAAGGTAAAAAGTAATTATTTCAAAATTATTTTGAATAATTAAATTATATATTATTATTATATTATTAGATAATATTATAATATATATAGATCATGGCATTGTATTTTAATACAATGAGGGCCTAGATGTTGGTCATTTAATTACCCATTATAATTAAAGTAATTATATTTGTTAGGTAAAAATTAATTTAGGTAGCCATTAATCTAGTGCTTGGTTTAATTAATCCTAAGTGGGAGACCAATAATAAAATTGGTGGAGTACTTGTTTTTATTTAATCAAAGTGTTGAATAAACAAAATTGATTTTAGCTAACATTTGAATTGATTCATTTAATTCTTTGGAGAAGAATTAAGCAAGGGTGAAGGAAAAAGAGGTAAGAGAGAATTTTGAGTTTTATTCTTTCCAAGTGTTGGAAAATAAACAAACTTCTCTTCATCTCATTCTCTAATGAATAGCCCAAAATGAATAAATGGAAAATGGAGAAAAAATAATTATTTTAGAAAAAAGTTGTTCAAAATAATTATCCTATAAAAATTGTTTCTGAGAATTATACAAGAGTTGTATGTATAATATTGTTTATTAATACAAGAGTTGTATGAAAATATTTACCATCTCCATTTAAGAAACAAAATTGTATTCAAAAGAGTTTAAATACATGTTGCTGAAAATTCTAAAACTAAAGTTACCATTCTAGCTCCATAATCCTACCAAACCGTTATGGACTAAAATTGTTCAACAATATATTTCAAGGTGACCTCTTCACTTAGATTGTTGGAAGATTTAAAGAATTTGTAAAGCTATCTTCATTAGGTAAGTTTTTTTACATAATATTTTAATACAATTGTTCATCATTTATAAATTTGTATAATAGTTATACTTATGTATATATGATATATATGTTTAATTTGTTAAATTGGGTGTATTTGTAACATGCTTCCGCTGCGTGTAGTAATTTTCAAAATTATGTATACACTCGTATGTCACACACTCGATCACCAAAAAATGGTATCAGAGCATGTTAAATTGAGTATGTGATAATTCTTGTTGTTGAATATGTTTACACGTTAATGTTGTATTTTTGAACAACTTAACGATGTTTAAATTTCAACATGGTGATGTATGATGTTTGAACATGATGATGATCATATTATGTTTCTGGGTTGTTGAAGTGTTATATGAAATGTTTAGAATGCCTTAAAATAGTGAAAATTGCATTTTGAAGTGTTTAAGGTGTAGAAAAAACAGTTTCTATCAAAAAACTGTCGCGGCATTAAGAATCTAACGCTGGGGTGTTCATAAATTAACATGAACGCTGCAGTGTTTATCATATAATGCAGCAGCGCTATTTGCTTAACGCGGGAGCATTTATTATATAACGTTGGGGAGTTGGATGGAAATAAAGCCGGGGCGTTAAAGTGTTTAAAGCGGGGGCATTTATATGTTAAATGCCGGGGCGTTATAAGTGATGAACGCAGAGGCGTTCTTAATGATGAAGGCAGTGTTCATCATATAACGCAGCAGCATTATTTGCTTAACGCGGGAGCATTTATTATATAACGCTGGGGCATTTATGTGTTAAATGTTGGGGCGTTATAAGTGATGAACGCAGAGGCATTCTTAATGATGAACGCAGGGACGTTAAGGTGTTTAACGCCGGAGCATTCATTAGTCAGAAACCTAGGACATTTTAGGTTGAAAAAAAAAAGAGTAAAAAATAAAAGTTATAACGTTCAACTTCTAACACTGATCATTCCAAACATAATACTTTTATTTGCAAAAAATTTCAAGTGAAGTATATTTAATACAATTATAATTGTTATATTATTGTATTAAAATAACAAATTATTTGTTTACGTTATTAACCACAATGGGAGCCCTATTGGTGGGGGTTAGTTGTGCTTACGTAAATAAGTATACTAATTATGAATTAGATTCGTATGAGATGCGAAAATTTATTGTTATTATTATTATTAATTTCAAATAAATATTAATTAATGAAATAATAATTAAAATTAAAAATCTCTCTTAATTAGATTGAATAGTATTATATTATAAGATAATATTATATAATGATCCGTTTTGTCAATACGGTATTAGACGGGTCATTTCGATCAGTTCCAATATTGCTACAGTGTGAGGGATTAGTCGGAGTGATTCAGACTATGCCGGTTAAACATAAGATGAGGCAAATATATGCGATTGTATTACCCAATATTGCTACAGCGTGAGCGTAATACTAATAACATATATTTAATGATTGACAAGTTAATATGGAATACACTTATCCAATATTGCTACAGCGTGAGGATAAGGTGTATTTAAGATCAGTGGTAAGAGTTGTAAGAGATGCAATTGACAAGAGTTGTCTACCTTTTGGCTTTACAAAGACCAATATTGTTATAGCGTGAGGTTGGAGTAAAATGCCAAAGGGGTCCACTTCTCACTGTAAAGTTTAAAACGTTTAAATTTTCGTTTTCCCGTTTGAGAGATTAAAGAGATTATGTAAAGTAGTGGGAAGACGTCTTTAGATTAAAAAATGTATAAATGTTATATCCATGATTTAAAGCGTTATTTATTAACGATAAGAAATATTCCGCTAAACATCTCTAATTTTATCTTATAGTGAAAAAATTAGTAACTTATAGAGATAAGATGTCTATAAGCAACCCGTTAATATACTTGATTAAGCACATAATCTATAAGGTACCGATAAATATTAAGACTTGCTTATAAATCTAAGAATTATTCTAAATTAAAACAAATATATATATATATATACTCTGATATATAATAGATCAATAGATAATATAAGGTTTTTCTGATAATGTCTTTTAAAAAGAGACGGTAGATTATCAGAAAAGGATTAAGAATAATTTGAAAGTTAAATCATATATCCTGACCTATCTAATGATCTTAAATAAGAGCATATGCATATGAGATGCACAAGTAGTCTAAAGCTTTGTCTAAAATTTATTTTATATATTTATAACAAATATATAGAATATTCATAATGGAAAATGTTTTTATTATTAATAAGGTTTAAAATAATAAGAGTTACTATTCAAGAACCCTTAACTTAGAAAGGATAAACCTCTTAGATATCTGTTTACCAATCATTGATATTTCATGTGTAAATGATGTGTAGAAGTATAGGAATATGAGATATCACATGTTCTTCTCACATCTACAAGATGTTGCATGTTTTAAGCAACATTAGATTAATAATAAAAATGCATAAAATGTCTAGGTAAACAGAACATATAGTAGTTCAAAAACTTTGAATAATTACGAATTATGGCATAAGTGATTAGGTTAAATAGTCATAAGATGACTATCCTGTCTGGTTAAGGATGGTCAAATACTTGATCTGACCATAGAACATTGTCCAGTTTATGAATCCCGTATTCAAGGGAAGTTAACTAAATCTTTTTTTTGTAGGTGTTGGACATTGGGCAATTGATTCATTAAAACTAATACATAGTGATGTATATGATTTAATGAATCATACTGTCACTGGTAAGTTTCAATACTTCAATGTCTTTATCGTGATATGTCACGATACAGACATGTGTTTCTAGAAAAACACAGGTCGACAATTTTGAAGTGTTTAAAGAATTTCGCCTAGAAGTAAATGAAATATACCTATATATATATGGAACACTTTTTGATTAGATCGAGGCTATTTATACATAAGCAATAAATTCATGAATTATTTAAAAGAGAATGAGATTCTAGCTCAATATAATTCTCTATATACTCCTTAACATAAATATATTTTTCTATACATATACTCCTTAACATAAATATGTTTTGAAGTATAGAAAAATCAGATTTTATTATATATAGTCTGATTGATATTAAAGTTTACCGATCTTCTAAATATCTAAGGGTTATGCTTTAGAAACTGTTACTCTTCTATTGAATAAAGTTCCATCATAAAATATTCCTTCTACTACATATGAGATATAGACTAGAAGGAAACAGAATCTCAAAGTATGTTAAGATTTAGGGTTAATTTATTTGCATAAAGGGTTGCGCAATAGAATATGGACCCAAAGGGTACAAGTATCAGTTCAAAAGATATCCCAAATATTCCATGGGATATTAGTTCTATGAACCGAAAATAGAACCTAAAGATCAATTGAATTAAATACCTTTAACACACTTTTCCATAGGTCAGATAAGGATATGAAGACTACCTGTTAGGTATATTACATACCTAAAAGGTGTTTTGGATGTTTTTCTTAGTTGAAGAAAAATGATCTTATGACTTATAATTAAACAATATTAGACATCATTTAAGGAAATTGATAAGATGCCAGAAAATTCAAAATTAACTTTAAGCATGACAATAAAGTCTAGGACTTGGTTATGATTTATATAGAAATTTTTCTTATTAGTTATAAAAAAGTTTAGGCACGAAAGTGTGGGCCTAAAAGTAGGTAAGAATCTTTAAAAGCCCCATTGACGTAAAAGGTTATCCTCAACGGTCTGAAATCAATTATGAGAAAACCTTTTACTAATAAACATGCTAAAGTTAATTCGAATTTTTGTTGGATATTGTAGTATGCTAAACTCTTCATTGAGGTAATCAGATAATTTGATTTCATTATGAATGAAGAGAAAGCATGTGTGTTCAGAAGAGGTAGTGAGAGCATGAATTATCTTTTTAATTCTCTATATATAAAACAAACTCATCGTCAGTCACAACGACAATGATATGTTGCAAGTTAGTCAGTTAAGAGTTAACTAAATAAGAATATCTTCATAAAATATTTGGTAGACACTTCCTGTATACTAGGTATAAGGCGTTATACAGATAGAGTTAGGAAGTAGATAGGACTCTCCAAATCTCCGTACATAGACTAAGTCCTGAAAAGGTACAGTTTTAATAACTATAAAATAGTTAATGTATCTTTCAAACATGACATTCATATTTTTAAGAGGAAGTGTCCTCAAGTAGAAAATAAAAAAGTTAAGATGTCTAATATATAATATACATCAGCTAAAGGTAGATTGATGTACACCATATTATGTACGAGTCCTGGATTTTGATGACTGTAAGTGTTATGAGCCGGCATCAGTTTGATCTAGGTGATGACCAATGAATGGTCATGAAATATATCCAAGTTATACCTGAGTGGTATGAAGGATAAGTTTATAAGTTATGGAGAAAGTTTCTTATAAATAAGAGGATACGTAGAACCAGACTTCTAATCTGACTAGATGATAGAGAATCCATATCTAATTACGTGCTTCTTCTTAGCGGTACCAAAACTTATAGCATAAGTGTAATTTAAATGTCCACATTTGATTCTATCGTAAAGGTAGAAAATGTTGTAGCTTGAGAAGCCTGCAAAAGAATTTATGTGGATATTCAAGTGAGTTGCAAAGCTCACAATAAGTTTTAAACTCAATAAATCCTATCACATTATAATGCAACATCAACGGAGTAACTGCTCAAGTCGAGATACCATATAATTAAATGTATCTTGGCTAATAGAGATGTATACAAATCTAGGAAACATCCTTACAGATTATAGCAGACCCGTTTTCTAAAGCTTTAACTCTTAAAAGTGTTTAAGAAACACATAGAGTCAATGGATATGAAATACCATCATGAATGGCACTAAAGCAAGTGGGAGTTGTTAAGATTTGTGCTTACGTGTCATCCCAAAATGTATAAATATTTAATTATACTATTTATACAATTATCATTTTTAATAAAATCATTAATATTATTTATAATTAAAATGGTAAGATGCTTGTAACGTTTCAGACATTGTATAATCTAAAGGAGTTCAAATCTGGTCTAAAGGAGTTTAGATCAGTGCTAAGAGTTAGTAACGCTAATAGTTATAAATACTAAGAGTTAGTGCTACTAAGAATTAGTAATGCTAAGAGTTAGCATATTCATATAGTTAATGAAATCTAAGGAGTTAAAGCCTTGTCTGAAATGGGACAAAGACCTGAGAATATATTAGTAATGACATAGCTACAAGGAGTTGCAGATGGTGCTAGAAAATGTCATTATGCAAGTATGTTCTCAAACATAATGTTCATGATATAATTTCATCGATGTGGGTCTATTGGTGGAACTCATTAATATAAATTAGTGTATGTCTATATCTAGATGGTTCAGATGGTTAGTTTTAGCAAACCATGAGCTTAGTGGAAGCTCATATAGAGATGCAAGTATTCAGTAAGGACTGGATATTGAACAGACTCACGAAGACCTCCAAAAGACATCTCATAAAGCTGTTAATGGAAGGTCTTCTGAGTTGAGTAGTATTTGTGGTCCTTTGACCTGAGCGCCACAGTGGGCTTGTGAGTGATCCACTATGTTTTGGTTTTACACATGTCAGAAACCTTTCATGGTCTGACCGCTGGGTGTCGCTGGGTATGGTCCGATGCTCATAGAGTCCGGTGTGCGTATATATGGGATCCATCAGCTCATATGAGTGAGTTGTATATCCTGGTGCTCCGAGATTGTATTTCAAAAAATCTTATGGCCACAAGCATAAACCTCGGAAAATATATTCCGAAGGAATAAAAAATATCACAAAAGTGTTTGTGGATATCGTTCAATGAAATATAAATCTGGAGATAAGTTCATGGTTGAGCAAATAGAGATTTGACGATGATAATCTATATCTCTGCTCTTCAAATATATAAATGATGGAAGGATTATATGAATATGCAATAACCTCAACTTGCATGGTTTAACATGTTGATTTGTAATATCCGTAACTTGTGTATGGGACATCATTCACGGACGTATGGAGGAGCTCTATATGACAAATCAGGTATGGACCTAAAGAGTCTCACAATATGAAGTATACTCGTTGCGCACTAAGGTAGTGAATTGGATTGAATTATTCGATCCAATAAATTTCAGTAAAATAGAATAATTATTTCGGGATCCCTCGGGATGTGCATTTGTCAAGACTTAATTGTTAAGTAAATCATTCAATTAATTAACAAAGATTGTTAATTAATAGAATATTAACAAGTTGCAAATTTTATTCTATGATTTGATTTTACTTTTTTACCATTTAACCTTGGTAGTAAAAATTAGTAAGGTAAAAAGTAATTATTTCAAAATTATTTTGAATAATTAAATTATATATTATTATTATATTATTAGATAATATTATAATATATATAGATCATGGCATTGTATTTTAATACAATGAGGAGCCTAGATGTTGGCCATTTAATTACCCATTATAATTAAAGTAGTTATATTTGTTAGGTAAAGATTAATTTAGGTGGCCTAATCTAGTGCTTGGTTTAATTAATCCTAAGTGAGGGACTAACAATAAAATAGGTGGAGCACTTGTTTTTGTTTAATCAAAGTATTAAATAAACAAAATTAATTTTGGCTAACATTTGAATTGATTCATTCAATTCTTGGGAGAAGAATTCGACAAAGGTGAAGGAAAAAGAGATAAGAGAGAATTTTGAGTTTTATTCTTTCAAGTGTTGAAAAATAAATAAATTTCTCTTCATCTCATTCTCTAATGAATGACCCAAGTGAATAAATGGAAAATGGAGAAAAATATAATTATTTTATAAAAGAGTTCAAAATAATTATCCTATGAAAATTGTTTCTAAGAATTATACAAGAGTTGTATATATAATATTTTTTATTAATACAAGAGTTGTATGAAAATATTTACCATCTCCATTTAAAAAATAAAATTGTATTCAAAAGAGTTTGATACATGTTGTTGGAAATTCTAAAACTAAAACTACCATTCTAACCCCATAATCCTATCAAATCATTATGGACTAGAATTTTTAAATAATATATTTTAAGGTGAGCTCTTCACTTGGATTGTTAGAAGACTTGAAGAATTTGTAAAGCTACCTTCATTAGGTAAGTGGTTTTACATAATATTTTAATACAATTGTTCATCATGTATAAATTTGTATAATAGTTATACATATGTATATATGTAATATATGTGATATATATGTTTAATTTGTTAAATTGGATGTATTTGTAACATGTTTCTGTTACGTATAGTAATTTTTGAAATTATGTATATATTCGTATATCACACAATCGATCACCAACACTATACTATAGTCTAAACACCCAAGACATTATTTACCATCGATTTATCCCTCTACTAGGATTGCAACTAAAGTATTCTTCTATGTTATGAAAGTTTTCTTTGAAGAGATTTTGCCGAACGATTACAAGAATAAATAGTTGTTAGATATCAAATGATGAGCGAAAATTTTTAGAAGTAGGTCAAATTTTTTGTCTACTATCCTTTTAGCTATAAACTAATGTTCTAATCTTTTCTAGTTAAAATATTTTAAAATAAACACAATTTCCCTTGTAGTATATTTTTTTTCTATTTAAAATTGTTCCCACACTTAAAGAAAAAGAAATTGAAAATTTAAAACTAAGCAGTTCAAATCCACGACAGTGAGAGAGATTAGACAAATGACATTGTAGGTCGGTGGCAAAGAGACTAGCAGTATACTGAAATGGTTAAAACGTGGCAAGTTTTTAAAATTTTAATATATGTTGTAATAATTTATTTGTAAAATTTTAAATGTAAGATTCTTGAGTTAGATTTAAGAAAAAAATACCATTCATGTTAGAAAAATGGTATTCATATGAGTAGAATGTAAGAAAATGGTAAAAGGTGGCGGCGTGAGCAACGACAGTTCACTACCTACAATGTCACACGACTTTCTAGTGTGTGCGCGGCTGCCTAATAAAACTATGCGCATGTTCTTGTTTGGGTGCTACGCACGCATACACGAAAATCTTATTTAAATAAAATAAATTTACTTTTATTAATATTTTAATTATTTATTTGATTTTGTATAGTTAGTATATTGAATTAATTAATTAATTATATTTAATTAATTATTTTGTTAATTATATTTATTTAGTTAGTGTATTTAATTTATTGTGATTATTATATTTAATTAATTTATTGATTAAAATAGTATAATTAATTAATTTTTATTTGTATTTAATTAATTTGTTTATTAATTTATGTTTTTTTAGTTAGTATATTGATGTGTAATTATTGTTTTTAACTAATTAAATTGCTTTACGTTAATTATTATTTTGTTTATTAATTTATTTAATTTTAGTTAGTGTATTTAATTTATTTATTCTATTTTATTTTTTTTATTATATTGGTTTTAATTTTTTTTTTTAATTTTCTTAAAGGAAGGATAATGTTATTACGAAAAATAATGGTCTAAGGTGAGAGGTTTGCATGTCAAATTGGTGAACATTTCTCGCGTATTCTAAATTGGCATAATATGAGGATTCCACTATACAAAGATGTTAAAAATGATTTTAAAAAGAATCTTGTATGTTTTTACTCCATATCACCAGCTTCACATATACTATATACACTATTTTTTATTAGTGGTTAACAATTCTGTGATATATAATTTTTTGTTAGTGATTAATAATTCTGTGATTTATATGATTTTCTTGTAAGTTCTAGAAGTACATTATAAGTTAATACCAAAATAACATAAAAAGGAGCAGGAGGTTATGATGTTAATGAATAATTTTGAGATTCCATTAGAGAACTATAGAGGGGTCCTTTAATTCGAGAATATTGTAGAGTATATCATTTGATTGTAATACGTTAGTCTATTAGGTATTGAAGATTTAGGCACATATTAGAGACATATTATGAGCAAGTGAAATACTTATGGCAACTCAAGAACTTTAAGAATTCAATAAGATAGAAAGGAATATTTAAAATTATACTGGCACTTTATTAGAATAAAATTGTATACACACTTGGTGTAATTAGAAAGATAATTATGTCAGATTTCTAAAGAATTTTATAGAAGTCAATTTAGAGTTTTCTACAATAAATTATGACTAATAATTCAAGCATATAGAAATAAAAAATGTAAAATGGCTGTGCGGTTTGAGAATCGGTTTCATAACTTGTTCAAATAGAGATAAACTGACTTCGTAATTTTAAAAGCGTTCATGAAATTTTTACCTTGGAAAATACTATAACAACTAGTTTTTAGCTTTAACAGCTAATTCTTCAATTGCTCTATAAATATGTCATTCAAGAAAGCTCAAAATACATCAAGACATCACACTTCAATATCTTGAGTCTGCATTGTTCTTAAACCTTCATATCAACTCATTTGAGAGTTTATATAATTTTTATTTGTATCAAATCTTGTATTGAGCTTATTCAATTGCTTGTGAGAAACATTTTGAGAGTTGATATATATATATATATATATATATATATATATATTTATATTTATATATATTCATTGTAAGGGTTATATTGATACTTTAAAAAGTAATTTGTTGTAAAGGTTTCTTGACATCAGAGAATTTAAATGTATTCATTCTTGGCCTTAGTTTAAAGTAAACTTAGTAGAATCTTTAAGACAAGTTATTTAAGACATGAATGTAGGTCATGTGAAATATCAAACTACATAAACATCCGAGTGTAATTTTCTCTATCCCTTATTCTCTTATTTAAAACATTAATGCCTCCTTGATTTTAAAAGCCTATAAAAGCAAGCCCTTGACTTGAAGGTAGGAGAATGAAAAAGAATATAATATTAGAGAGAATTGAGAGAGAGGATTTAGGGCTCATTTTTTTCTAAATACTATTGTTGTTCTGGTACCTTGTTTTGTGATTTCATCAATAAAGGTTTATGAGCTAACTACATCCATGGACATAGGTTAATTTGGTAAAATCATGTAAATTCTTTTTTTTTTTTTACTCGTGCTTAATTCTAATTTATATTTCACATACGTTGTTCTAATTTGATTGTTTTTTTTATCAAATTTAGTAATTATATTGATTTTTTTAGTTTAGTGTTCGTTATTACGGGCTCCTCAATAAAACAAAGATAATTTAGAGCAAATAAGTTTTATTTGATACTACTTATTTTTTTTATTTTTTTAAAATTAAGAATTCTTTGTATTTTTTGTTGTTGTTTTTTTTATTGTAATTAAAGAAGAAAATGAAAAGAAAAAACTATTTTACCTCTATCTAAAATTTGAACTTTTGAAAATGAAAATGATTTTTTTACTGATTAAATTATTTGATATATTTTTTACTTTTTTAATAAAACAATTATTTCATTTATCTCATAACATTATCTTTAAAAACTTATTTATTATCTTAGGATAAAGAAGGTTCCCTCTAAGATCTCATAGTCTAGGAATGCTAGTCATGGATCTCGAATCTTCAGCAATTAAGTATAGTTCTCTTGCTCTTTTCTAGTAATAGTGTTCCGATCTTCTCTCTAAATTCTTCCATTCAAAAAGTTGGAGTAGATAGGGTAGCATTATCTATTATTGGCAAGGTGATTTGTTCTTGTCCTGTCAACCGATAGCAATTCATAAATACAATGAAACAGATTTGGCAAACAATTTGTGACTTTTGCAGCAGTAAAATTAGTCAAGCATCATGATTGGTATTTAGGTTTGTCAGGTTATATAGCGCGGGACAAACAGATAATTTTCAGCCAGATTAGAGATAGAATCTAGAATAGATTGAAGGGGTGGAAAGCTTTTTTTTTTTTCTGCAATAGGGCGTGAGGTTCTTCTGAAAGTAGTAATTCAGGCTATACCATTCTACTTCATGAACCTATTCCGCATTCCTTAGGCTTTAATTAATGAACCTCATCGGCTTAGTGTTAGATTTTTGTGGGGTGGTTCTGAAAGTAAGCAGAAAATGTACTGGTGTAAGTAGGAAGACCTTTGTCGACATAAAAGAGATGGTGGCCTACGGTTTCATCGCTTGGACATCTTTAATCAAGCATTATTGTCAAAGCAAGGTTGGCATTTGATACATCACCTTGATACATTGGTATCTAGAGTGTTCAAACATCGTTATTTCCCTAATTATGATTTTATAAAGGCAAAAGCAAATTCATAATCCCCTTTTTTATGGCAGCTTCTTATGGGGTTGAGATATTATTGAGGCTGGCTCAAGATAAAGTGTTAACTATGACTCCAATTTATCTGTTTATTATGATCGTTGGATCCCACGCCTACATTCTTTCAAATTATTATTCCCACATAAGCTTCCAGCAGCTATTAGAACTGGGGTATGTAGACAAAATTTGGGGAATGGAATACTTCTATAATTAGAAAAAAAATTTACATATGAAGAACAAAAAGATATTCTAAGTATCTCTCCTAATGGGAATGGGGATGGTGAAAAATTGATATGACATTTTAACAAGAGCGGTTATTTTATTGTTAAAAGTGGGTATTGGTTGGTTTCTCAATTTAGCTCCCCATCATCTTCTTCTGTGAGTTAAAGGCGTGGTGGAAAAAATTGCAGCAACCCAATATATTGTCAAAGATCTATCTTTTCTTGAAAAAGCTACACACAATTGGATACCTACTTTCGCAAATTTAAGAAACCATGGTCTTCAGGTGGGTGACGCATGTTCGTTTTGTTTACAATCTCAAGAAACCAAGTCTCATTCCTTTTGGGGTTATGAATTCCTCAAGCCAATCTGCATTACCTGCTCATTCACATAGGGCATTTTATTTTTGAATAGGGAGTCTTTTGCTAGTTTGGTTAATTTGTACTCACAATGCCTAACTCAACAAGAATTGGAATGTTGGTTTATAATTCTGTGGTGTTGTTGGTTTCGAAGAAACACTTTTGTGCAGAAGAGAATTTCCTTAGATAATGTTGCTGTTGTTAATTGGGCAAAAGACTACCTGCGTGATTTTTAGTCAGTAATTTTTACTCATCCTCGTCGATGTTCAGAGTTGCCTTTGGGATGGCAATCGCTGAACAGGGAGACGGTAAAACTCAATACGAATACAAACTTTAGATAGTCTGAGGGAATTGTTGGTTTCAGAGCTGTTCTTTGGGGTCATGAGGGGAGAGTCCTAGTTTGGGCTGCGTCAAAGATCACATCTTTTATTTTGATGGAGTCCGCGGAGGCTATGGCTATTACCAGGGGTTTTCAAGTTGTTCAACAATGGTGTGCAAGCAAACTTGTGGTCGAGACTGATTGTCTCCTTCTTGTTTCAACAGTTAATCTTGTGGATGATTCCATTTCTAAGTTTGGTCTACCAAACTATTAGCTCAAATTCGTGAAGTTTTTTCTTGTTTCCAGTATGTATCCTTTAGGCTATACCTAAAACTACTAATGCTTTACATAGTATTGCTTGTTCGGTTCTTAGTTTATCTTAAGACCATATATAAAGGGACTCTATTCATCCATCTTTGAATCGGCTTGTAATGGAGGAACTCCCCCTTTCTTCTGTTTAATCTTATTACTCTTTATTTGGATAAAAAAAGTATCCACTTAGGCTTAAAAAAACTTATTTATTAAAATAATTAAACAATTTTTTGGTTAAAAGTTACCTTTTTTTGTTAAATATTACATTACAATCTATTGATATTTACATCACAATTCTATTGAAGCTAATCAAATTGAAATTGTTATGGTACAATCAGTAAATCTTCTTCATTGCAAAGAAATCTATTTCACCTCTTAAATTAAGAATTGATTTACCTCGAATTTAAGAGTCAAGAAACTTAAACCATCTTGCCCGGACGATGATGGGCTTACTACAAGCTACTTTAAAAAGTTACACTAAATGAAATTTTAATAATAAATTCATTAATATCTTACCATTTTAAAAAATAAGACTTTTGGATACTCTCTTTTTAAGGAAAATTGCACCACGTATCCCTTATAATACTATAAGAAAAATTCCTTTTACAATGATTAAATTGTCGTCACAAAAAGCATTTGCAATAGCGTTGCGACAGCTAAGTAATCATCGCATGTAAAATTTTAAAATAGTTACTTTGTCGTCGTGAAATACCCTTTTGCGATGACTACTCAATTGTGGCAAAAGGGCCATGGCTACTTAGCCATCACAAAAAAGTCTACTGATAACTTTTTTTTTTTTTTGCACTTTAAAATTTTAATATATAAAGTAGTAAATATAGTAATCAATATATTATAACAATAACCAATAAAATTCATAATTGTTTATATTACAAAATCTTAAAAATAAAGCACAACATTAAAAAGAATATGTAAAAATAAAATTATTAACAATCCTAAAAATTATTAAAAAGTTATAAATATACAAAATTACATGAGAAACAAAAGGGGAGAAAAATCACAATTCTGTAATTCGCTGGCCTGAGCAAACAACCTATTTTCAAGATTGTTCACAGGGATCATCAGTGAGCAATTAAACATGAAACATAAAATAATCAATTAAGCAATCAAGTAATATACTCTCGCAGGATTAGCACATGAAACACAAAATTCATACAGAGTTCTTTTGTACCTCACAATCAAGTAATAAAAGACCATCTCATATCACATATATTTCAATTAGGCTATTTATTTGATTGAGCAATTATGGCAATTTTAGTCGTGCTAATTCCATAAAAGATTTTCCACCAATACTTGCTGAGATAACATAGCATAGGAAAAAAAGAATGCAGAGAGCAACTAGATAAATAATCAACTAATGCAGGAAAAAGATAAGATTCTTCTTGTAGTTATAGTTGAATATATGAAATAGTTATAAGTGCAGATATTCATATGTGTCTATAATGAGTGGGTTTTAAAGAACATGCAGTTCATAAACTTCCACGTTGAGCCTCTGGAGGAATCTCAAAACAAGTTTAGGAATCTGCATAAGAACAAATATGATTAAAAACCCAAAAAATTTGGCATTGAACATAAGGAAGTAAACACAGAGCAAATTTGGCCTTAACCAATTCATAACATGGGTTAATCAAAGTTAGCTAGCAACATTTTATTGCAAGAATCTATTAATCACACTTTATAATGCATGACAATTTCCAGTTGAGAAAAAATGTTGAAATTCATAATGAAATAAACCAATAAATTACTTAATTATAAAAGTTTTATAAAGAAAATTTTACTTGATCATGTTGGCAATCATTAATGCCTTACTCTTTGTTGTGGACCTCAACAAGGCAACTGTCTGGCAACTTCTGAAATTATTTAATGAATTGCTTATTGTTTAATATGGACACCATTGCTAGTTTAGTTGGCTGGGTGATTAGAGCCAGTGACCATTTTGCCCAGGTTATAAGTTGCTGGAATTCTATATAGGTATAAAAGCAAAAGGTATTAATACAATTAAATATTATGATTAAATTCAGCCTAAAATCTAGAATAACTTTGATGCATGCACTAATACAAACATACACACATGTATAGTGGGAATTAAGGGTCCTCTTATGAGAGTGAAAATGGCCTTCCCAAAATGAGTGAGAATCCATAATATAATTTCTTTTTTTTCTCTCTTTCTTTAATTAGTTGTAACATTCAAATGAAGTTGAGCATGTTCAATCATAAAGCTCAAGTTATTAGAAGAGGGATCAAATCAATATATAAGACACCATATTATATTTAACTGATGTTAGTGGCAATCGAACTAAAACTAACATAGGTAACCATGAAACAAAAATGAAATTACCTTCTTCCAATGTTAGCAAATACAACCCATGACTAAGTTATTAAGAGTATTTTTTTAACTAGTAAAACTATATCCCACATTGTTTTTAACTAAAATGAAAGGCTTTAACAAAGACTTTTGAGACCATTTTTAGAGTCATTCTAACATGGCGGAACTTATATAATATTCATCAAATAAAAACACAAAAGAGCAAAATTTTGATGATGAAATTCTACTAAGACAAAAGAAAATAATAGATAAGACAGATGTGGATTATTGCAGAATTATGGGTGATTTTGGAACTTCTTTCACCTTAATGTTAAAATCCATCTCATACACGCTTAACTGAAGAATTATAGGATCTTTACTGTAGAATCAAGGTCCAGTGTAAGAATAATACTAGAGAAAAATAATTGAGTAAAAAGTATAGTAAGAACAATATTAGAGAACACAAATCTTACAGTGAGCATGAGATTAAAATATAAATATAAATGGAGATTCTGCTTCCCCAATCTTTGAGCAACAACAGAAAAATTAAGTGTATATATATAGAAAACAGGATGGATAAGCATTCCACCAACATAAGAAAAAAGAAAATAAAGGAAAGTATAAAAATTGTGAGAACAGGATTAGCAAGATATAATGGAATTCACTTTTAAATATCATAACTGAATGTGTTGTAGTCCTATAGACCTAAAAAACACTTGTTCAATTTTAAGGAAATTGTGTTGTACCTTATCAATAATTATCTAATAAGCGCGGCTCCACAAGAATTTGATGAGGCTTTCCATTAAGTCTGCGTTGCCCCTGAAATGAAAGTTATGCCATGATCAAATGCCAAATTGTATAATTATCAACTCCACTAAAAATGCTGGTAAATATGAATTTGCAATAGCTTCTAATTAATAATTTGCAGAGATGTAATAATAGTGACAAACAGAGTTTAAGCTATACTAGTGTTTAAGCAGAGACAACCAAAGTGAAGGTCTATAAAGATAATAGATAAAAATATTAAAGAAGGTTAAAAATCACTAACCATTGAAGACCCCTGATCACCAGAACTAGTGTAGACACTCTCAAATTTAGCAATTAATATATAGTCATGGAATCTTTCTATACTTTGTACTATGTTACATATCGGGTCAGATGACTAATGGAAAGACTACATTAACTGTAGATATTAGTTTTTGTGCTAAATTACGTACATACATCAACTGCTGTGAGTGATTCTTTAACACCATTAACTGACCAATACCATTCTGAGTGTTTATTCCACATTGCCTAAACATCCATCATGTCATACAACAATAATCCTAACAATCCTCACTCAATTAATTTTTCAACCTCAACTTTTGTTTGCTATGACATCGTCCAATTCCTAAATCTATCATACTATAACAAATAAGGGTTAGAAACTTATTGATGACAAAATGTTTGCCTAAGGAAAGTACTAACAATAGCAGTTCTCCCTTCCAAAACAACTTAGAGCTCTCTTTATCTCTTTCTTCATCTCTCTCAAATTACTTCTAACTAATTCTCTTGTTATGCTAACGGCCAATTCAAAAGCAAAAGATTAACTAATAATAAGACCATCCCAAATGGCTATAAGTGCAAAGATAAAGTTGTTGGTGCATTAAATGGCGCATGCATGTAATTGTGTACATGTTAAAAAAATTTAAATGCATGTTCAACATACATTACACAGCAGAATAAAATAATATAATTAACATATACATATTACAACTGAATCAAAAATAGTATAGGAATCAAATACATACCCTTGTAGACGATTCGGTGAAGATTATTAAACTTTAAAGCTTGTTAAGCTCACAATAAAGTTCTCTCTTGAACAATTCTAATTCGTAGGATTACAGGAACTAGAATTGTAGCTTTTTTGATCAATTTCCAGCAATATTGAACTCGAATTTCGCTTAAAATGGGTGCTAATTTGTTAAGAATAAAATGGGGACTTATTTGAAACAAGTTCAAAACTTGTTTATATAGTTAGCAAAAGTGGGGAGGCTAAATGCAGCAATTGCAAACCTTTATGCCACCTTAACTTTTGCATGGTTGACACTTGTCACTCATGCATCCCGTGTATGTTGCCAAGTGTCAATCATGCAAAGCCCTTATGTGCCACTTGTCAAACAAGTGGCATGTGTCAAGATTCCATTTGCCATGCAATAGGGACCTCTTTGAAATATTTTCAAAGTATGTTTCCCACTTTTCAGATTGGTCTTAAAATGTATCCTACTTTTTAAAACCTTCACGAATTGATCCATACGATACATACCACTACCCTCATACTCAACGAGTATACTTCATATTCTGTGACTCTCTAACTTCACAGTGTTTGTCTTACAGAACACTTCCGTAAATTTGTGAACGATACCCCACACACACATTACGGATATTACAGAACGGCGCATTAAATCATACAAGTTGAGGTCAACCATATCCGTATAATCCATCTTTCACCTATATCCTTAAAAGAGTAGAGATATAAATCATCACCGTCAAATTTCTATATGCTCGACCATCAACTTATCTCCAAATTTGTATTTCTATAAACAATATCCGCAAACTCCTTTGTGATATTGTTTAACCTTATAGAAAACTCTTTTCTGGGTTTTATGCTTCTTTTCTGGATTTTATACTTATGGCCACAAAAATTCCTAAAATATAATCTCATAGCATCAGGATATATAACTCACCTATATAATCTGATAAATCTCATATCTACCGACACCGGACTCTATGAGCAGCAAACCATACCCAACGGTCAGACCATGAAAGATCTCTGATATGCGTAGAACCAAAGTATGGTGGATCACTCACAAGCCTACAGTGGCGCTCAGGTTAAAGGATCACGAATACTACTCAACTCGAGAAGGCCTTTAATTAACAGCTTTATAGGATGTCTATTAGAGGTCCTCGTGAGTCTATTTAGTATCCAATCCTTATTGAATCCCTACATGCCTATACGGACTTCCGCTAAGTCCATGGTCTGTTAAGACTAACCATCTGAATAATTCAAATATAGATATACACTAATCCGGAAAGAATACCGATCGACCTATGTCGGTAACCATGAATTAGAAATAATATTTGTGGATATGAATGTGTGTGTGAGTGAAAAATGAGTGAGTATGAGTTGTAAAGGCAAGCTTTCCACCTTGACAAAGGTGGAAGCTTGCCTATATATTCATATGTTCTCTTCAATGTATAGTACAAGTTTTTCTCTTCTCTGAATACTTTCTACATGGTATCAGAGCTAAGGTTTGGCTTTTAACTTGTGTTTTTTATTTTCCGGCCTTTCTTTTATTTTCCGACAACATTGCCTGTTTATTTTCCGGCTACTGTGTTCACTTTTTCCGGTGGCCGTGATCTCAGAAGGTCATTCACAAAAAGGCCCGAGAAATCGTCGCCGGACGCATCACCGGACGCGCCTCCACGCGCCGGAACAGTAACACTCTCCGGCGATTGTAGCATTTCCCGGCGAGTTACACAGCATCCACCTATATACTCAGAAGACGCCGAAGATAACTTCTGCAGCCATCCACTGTTACTGCCCGCCGGACGCGCCTCCACGCGCCAAAACAGTAACCTTCCCGGCGATTTGCAACCGTCGACGTTCTTCTTTCCGGTGAGCGTGAGGTCTCACCACCGGCATCACCAGACTCAGATGAAGCCGGTGACCTTAACTCCAGCCGCCGCAAACTCATCGGCTGTTGGACGCGCCACCACGCACCGCATCTCCGCCTCTGTCACTAGACTGCCAATCTCATCCTCCGGCGAGCGTGAATCCTCACTGCTGGTGCCAGTCAATTCAGACATCACCGAAAAACTCAATCCTGTCATCCGGCCTCTCACCGTCGCCAGCCGCCGTCGCCAGAATTCGCCCTCTGTGACCGAAAAATTATTTCTGCTTTCAATCAACCTGCTTTATCCGGTTTGTGATTTAATATGGCCATTGAAAGCTCCAAAACAGGTTCTGCATTATCCTTTAACTCATTTCCTACTTTCATAACCGAAAACTTGGTAGGAAATAGTAATTATGCCTCTTGGGCTGCGTCTGTTGAGTTATGGTGTATGGGATATGGCTTAGAAGATCATTTAGTTACCAAGATTACAGATTTGCAAGATAAAAATACAGCTGAATGGAAAAAGATTGATGCGTTATTGTGTAACCAATTATGGCAGAGCATTGATCCTCAATTATATCCCATTTACAAGGCCTACCGAACTTGTTTTGATATTTGGCATCAGGCTCAGTTGTTATATACAAATGACATTCAAAAATTGTACTCTGTTGTCTCGAATCTTGTCAATTTAAAACAACAGGCTATGGATATGTCAGAATTCCTTTAACGGATGGCATCCCTCAAAACCGAATTCAACTCACTTTTACCAGTTGGTAAGACCGTGGCCGAAGACCTTGCACAGAGGGATAAATTTTTTATGGTTCTGACTCTGGCTTCTCTTGGCTCTGAGCTCTCACCAATACGAGATCAGATCCTTGCCAGTGCAACTATCCCTTCTATGGATGAGGTGTTTGCTCGACTCCTTCGTGTTTCTGCACCAGGTCCCATTCCTGGGCCACCTGCAATGGACTCTTCTGTCTTGGCCTCCCAATCTCAATCACATAACTCTTTCAAATGAGATCAAGGCGATCGCAGCAAAAATCTCCCCAAGTGCAGTTATTGTCATCGTTGGGGCCATACTCAAGAAAAATGCTACAAGTTGCATGGACGGCCTCTTCGAGCTACTACTCTTGCTCACACCGATCAAACTGGTACTTCGCATAATTGTTCTCCTTCCATGCTTATTATTGGTACTGATTATGAGGGATATCGTAAATACCAAGCAGCTCAACAGTCTATATCCTCCATTGCAAATACTGGTAATTCTGTCACCTGCCTGACTCAGTCTTCCTCTCACGGACCGTGGGTCTTTGATTCTGGTGCATCAGACCATATTTCCGGTAACCTTCAATTACTCTCTTGCATTTCTGAGACTGGGTCGTTACCATTTGTCACGTTAGCTAATGGAACCAAAACCATTGCTAAAGCAATTGGTCGTGCTTTTCCTTTACCTTCTTTACCTTTAGACTCTGTTCTTTATATCCCACAATGTCCTTTTAACCTTATCTCTGTTAGTAAACTCACCCGTTCTTTAAACTGTGCTATCACTTTTATTAATGACTCTGTTCTTATACAGGACCGCAGTACGGGAAAGACGATTGGCGTAGGCCGTGAGTCACAAGGGCTCTACCATTTGAGTATTCCTCAACCATCTGTCGCATGCACTATTGCTGAATCACCAGCACTTCTCCATAATCGTTTGGACACCCACATTTGTTCAAGTTTAAAAAAATGGTTCCTGGTCTCTCTCATTTATCGTCTTTTAATTGTGAGTCTTGTCAGCTTGGAAAACACTCTCGTGGATCATTTCCAAAGCGAGTCAATAATTGGGCTACATCCCCTTTTGAATTAGTTCATTCCGACATTTGGGGTCCTAGTCGCGTTTTGTCTGTTTTAGGCTTTAAAAACTTTGTTAAATTATTGATGATTATTCACGTTGCACTTGATTATTTTTAATAAAAGATCGTTCTGAATTATTTTCCATCTTTAAATCTTTCTGTGCTGAAATTAAGACACAATTCTCTACTACTATTCGTATATTACGTAGTGATAATGCACGTGAATATTTTTCTATTCCTTTTTACTCAATTTATGTCGTCTCAGGGCATCTTACATCAGTCTTCTTGTGTCTATACTCCACAGCAAAATGGAGTTGCCAAACGTAAGAACAGGCATCTCATTGAAACTGCCCGCACTTTACTTCTACATCATCATGTTCCTCTCCATTTTTGGGCGGATGCTGTTCTTACTGCCTGTTTTTTAATCAATCGAATGCCCTCCTCTGTGTTACAACATCAGGTACCTCATTCTGTTCTATATCCTGATCAACCATTATTTTCTCTTCCGCCGCGTGTTTTTGGTTGCACTTGTTTTGTTCATGTATTCTCTCCTGGTCAAGACAAATTATCCGTTCGATCCATCAAATGTATTTTTCTTGGCTATTCACATCTTCAGAAAGGATATCGGTGTTATTCTCCTGACACTCGACGTCATTTCCTTTCTGCTGATGTCACATTTTGTGAGTCTTCCCCTTTCTTTTCCTCCTCTACTTCCGAAAATCTATCACTCACAGAGGCTCTCCCAATTCCTTTTATTGTTCCTCCTCCTACGTCCAACACTGAATTTGTTCCCGTCCCCCAAAATAATCTTTCGCTTGAGGATTCTCCCTCTCCGGCTCCTGCGAGTCCTATTCCTTTTTCTCCTGCAGGTAATGACAGTGCTACTACTCCTGTGACACTTGAGGGGCCCGTTGACTCACTTCCTGCTCCCGATCACTCTCCTACTGAGGTCCTCCCACTTGCTGACCAGTTTCCCATTGCTATTCGGAAAGGTATGCGTTCCACTCGCAATCCTCATCCTATTTACAATTTTCTTAGTTATCATCGACTGTCTTCACCATATTATGCCTTTGTGTCTACTTTATCCTCTGTTGCTATTCCTACCACTCTCCGTGATGCTCTTTCACATCCTGGTTGGTGTCAAGCAATGGTTGACGAAATGACTGCTTTGCACAATAATGGTACCTGGGAGTTAGTTCAATTACCCCCCGGTCATTCCACTGTTGGTTGTCGTTGGGTTTATACTGTCAAGATTGGACCCGATGGTCAAGTTGATCGGTTGAAAGCAAGGTTGGTTGCCAAAGGATACACGCAGACTTATGGCCTGGATTATTCTGATACATTTTCTCCTATGGCTAAAATGTCGTCCGTTCGACTGTTCTTATCTATGGCTGCTATTCGCCAGTGGCCTTTGCACCAGCTTGACATCAAGAATGCCTTTCTCCATGGTGAGCTTCAGGAAGAAATCTATATGAAGCAACCACCTGGTTTTGTTACTCAGGGGGAGTCTGGTTTGGTATGCAAACTTCGTCGCTCATTATATGGTTTAAAACAATCTCCCCGTGCCTGGTTTGGTCGTTTCAGTACTGTTATCCAGGAGTTTAGCATGATCCAATGTCAATCAGATCATTCTGTTTTCTATAAGCATACACTACAAGGTCAATGCATATATCTGGTAGTCTATGTTGATGATATTATCATCACGGGCAGTGATCAAAATGGTATTAAACAATTGAAAGAACACTTGTTTGATCATTTTCAGACCAAAGATTTGGGATTACTCAGATACTTCCTTGGTATTAAGGTAGCTCAGTCTAGCTCTGGAATTGTCATTTCTTAAAGAAAGTATGCTTTGGACATTCTTCAAGAAACAGGGATGATGGATTGCCAACCCATAGACACTCCCATGGACTCGAACATTAAACTTCTACCTGGACAGAGGGAGCCCATTGCAGATCCTGGGAGATATCGGAGACTAGTTGGTAAACTGAATTATCTCACCATCACACGACCTGATATTTCCTTTCCGGTTAGCGTTGTCAGTCAGTTTCTACAGTCTCCATGTGACAGTCATTGGAATGCAGTTATCCGAATCCTACGATATATTAAGAATGCACCCGGTAAAGGTTTGCTATATGAGAATAAGGGTCATACACATTGTTGGATATTCAGATGCCGATTGGGCAGGTTCTCCATCAGATAGACATTCTACCACTGGGTATTATGTTCTTGTTGAAGGAAATCTTGTATCTTGGAAAAGTAAGAAGCAAGCTGTTGTTGCTAGGTCAAGTGCAGAAGCAGAATATCGGGCAATGGCTTTAGCAACATGTGAACTCATATGGTTAAAACAGTTAATCCAAGAATTGAAGTTTGCAGATATTTCACAGATGAAGTTACATTGTGATAATCAAGCTGCCCTTCACATTTCATCTAATCCAGTGTTTTATGAAAGGACGAAACATATAGAGATTGATTGTCACTTTATTCGAGAAAAGATTCTATCCGGCGTTATTTCTACCAATTATGTTAGCTTAAATGATCAACTAGCAGATATTCTTACTAAATCTCTCAGGGGTCCTAGAATTGATTTCATTTGTAACAAACTTGGCGCATATGATTTATATGCTCCAGCTTGAGGGGGAGTGTGGAAATGAATGTGTGTGTGAGTGGGAAATGAGTGAGTATGAGTTGTAAAGGCAAGCTTTCCACCTTGACAAAGGTGGAAGCTTGCCTATATATTCATATGTTCTCTTCAATGTATAGTACAAGTTTTTCTCTTCTCTGAATACTTTCTACAATATTTTTAAGAACATATTTCGCAATGATATTTCTTAGCACCATTTGCAACTTTATGCAAATTCGTCATTACTATATTATTCTCGGGTCTTTGTCATTATTTCAGATAAAATTCTAACTCTCTAGAATTCCTAACTTTAGTGCTGACCTAAACTCTTTTAAATCATATCTAAACTCCTTTAGATCTATAATATTTGAAAAAGTTAAAAACCTTTTACTATATAATTATGTATTAACGATTATAATAAAATATTTACTGTATATCGAAATGGCACGCAAGCAGCATCTCTAACAGGAGTAATATTTATTCTCAATTTACAAATTAACCTAAAATATCATTTCTATAATAGCTACAGGAAAATGAGACATAAAGCCCACACCCTATGTTCACCACATATTCTCAACATCAAAACAAAGAAAATACTAAAAATTGTAACTAGTCTTAGGCAAAAAAGAAAAGAACCAGAAAAATCCCATAGCTTAATATTTACTTATACAGACTAATGGACCAGTCCTCTAATGATTGGTCAAACAGCTAAAATTTACACATTCTAGTAGCTCTAACTTTCTATAGATTGAGTGAATCATGCTAATTAATTCTAAAACTGTTCATTTAGGGTCTTTATAGAATATCAAGCATGTATCCTTTTGTATATCTTTTTTTTCTAAATGTCTTATTTCTTCCATGCTCCTCATTTAAACAGAATTCCAGAAAAAGAACATAAAATAGAGAATTCTTCATATATTCAGTTCAACTCCCACATAATAGATCCGCATGGCTCCTGTGTTCTTCAATAAAAATTAAATAAGTAAATATTCATATTTTCAGTAATTATTTACACAAAAAATCAAATAACTCGCCTCACTGAAGGACAACATAAATATCAGATTCAAAATTTTCATGTGGTCTTACACTTTCTCAAATATTATAAACAAAACAACCAAACAGCAACAATAATCAGCAAACGTTGTTCACAACAAGAATTAAGAAAAGTGCACGAGTGATTAATCTTCTTCTTCTCATCGCCTCCACTTGAACTTGCTAACACAATACTCTTCTCAATGAACTCCATATCCTGCACAATCTTAGTCATTGCTCGAACCTTAAATGAGTATAATAAGCAAGATATATGGACCTCCCAGTGCTGGATCAAAATGAAACAGCAGAAGAAGAACAATGATAAATGGAAGATGAGAGCTTGAGATGACAAAGCAGAGACAGTAACAAAACTGAAACATTAAGAGAAATGGTGGTAGCGGTGGTGAAAAGTACTTACATAGTCGATTGCCTTGCCATCCAAGCTCTCTAACGTGATCTTCCTGCTCGTTGATATTCTGATTGATGATTTGGTAATAATCGATCGGCAATTTAAGATTTTGAAACCCTTATTTTTTGATATCTCTATCTCCATTAGGAGCCTTAAAAAGAAAAAAAAGCACTAAGTATCCGTTTTGAGAACGTCTTTACTCATATATAGTTGATGGGTTTTATTCATTAAAATAAATTAAAAATCGAATATTAGTATATACATCACCAATTGTATATTTAGTCACTTGATATGACTGATATAGCCGTCGCAATACCCGACGCAAATAGCGTTTATTTTTTGGTGTTAAAGCACAATAATTACACAAAATATATTTGAAAATTAGAAATTATATGTATATACATAAACTTTTGCTGAAATGTACAAAATTAATCTTAAAGAAATGATAAAGACAACATTACTTGAAGGTCAAGTAATTTACTCAACTTAAGTTCTCAGCCTCCTGTTTAATTATATTAAGGGGCATTTTAACATTTGTTATGTTAAGATGGAGCATACTCAAAAAAAAAGTAAATTTTATATTTATAAAAAATATTTTAATTTTTTATTTTGTTATATTTATAAAATATTTAGTAATTAATTAAAATTATTTTATAATTTTTTTTTTGTAAATTAATAAATATTACTAAATAAATAGGACTTTATTAATTACCTTAAATTAAGATTAATTCATATATGATTATACTATAATAAAAGAAATTATATTTATTAACAGAGATTAATAGATAATTAATTTTATCATGATCCAGTCATATATAATCAATAATATATAAAATGTCTTCATTTTTTTATATCATCATATAAAATAATCTGGATAAGATCATTAAATATAATATACAAATAGACCGCACTTATAGTTTTTCAAATGAAGTTTTCGTCTTTATTCAAAGTAAGTACTAGTTTAGATTATTGTACTTAAACTTAATCCTATTGTATTTAACTATTATATACTAAATTTAAAATTACATTTAATAATTAATAAATTTCATGATATTTGAATAAAAGTAATCAAAATTATAATTTGAACAAATAATCATGCTTTAACGGCATACGTCGAACAACCGCTTCCACATATCTCGTCATGTAGTATTTCTCAAGCATAAAATATTTTTTTTGTGTCATACTTTCATTCTATATCTCCATCTATACTATAATTCTTTGCAAATAATAATGTTGATTTATTTCTTAATACTTTACACACAAATACTTCTTCCGAGTTGCATACAAGTGAGCTTGTTGATATGATGTTTGCTCCTAAGCTACCCACCTCATTTGAAGAATCTATCCTAAACACCTTTGATTCTTTCTTTACACCCTTCTCTCATTGCTCGATTTAGGTAAGAGAAATTCTTGTTAAAGTTTATGATTATCAATATTTTATTATTATTATTTTCTTATATGAGCCTCGGTTCTATTTTGAGGTTAGCACTAATCTTGTTTTATAGCAAACAATGACAGAAGAATTGTAGGCCCTTGAAAAGTCACATACTTGAGATTTTGTTAAACTTCCATCTAAAAAAATTGCAATTGGCTACAAATGGGTATATAGATCAAGACCAAGTCTGATGGATTCATTGAAAGATATAAAACCCATTTTATTGAAAAAACGATTTACTTAAAAGTATGAATTAATTATAAAGAAAATTTTACTTTGATTGCTTGACTTACTTCTATTCAGAGTTTGTTAGTTGTTACTACAGTTTGTGGTTAGACATTATTTCAAATAGATATAAAAAAAAACTTTTCTTAATAAAGATATTGCTTAAAAAGTATAAATTTAACCTCCTCCTCCCCTTGCCCTAGGCAAGGTATGCAAACTTTACCATGCTCTGTATGACCTTAAACAAGTTCCTCGTGTTTAATTTACAATGTTTACTGGCAGTATTCTACAACATAGGTCTCAATCAACCCCTATGACTCAACTCTCTTTGTCTATAAGGCAGATTATAGTTATTTTCTAATATTTATCTATGTTGATTATATGATTATCATGGTGACGATCTTATTGCTAATTCTACTTTTAAAGATTTTCTTCAATAACATTTTGAAATTAAAAAAACCCTTGGCATTATCAATTATTTTTTTTTTTTAGGTACTCTATGATTTTACTGAGTATTATCTCTTATAGATTAAATATATATCAATCTACTTGCTAAAACTGACCTGACAGACAATAAGACTACCTTTACTCCCCAAAAGTCTAATGCTAAACTTATATCCTTTAATGGAGCTCCTCTCAATGATGCTACCATTTATCATCAGTTGGTTAGCAATTTAGTATACTTTACGGTCACTCGTCCAACCATTGCCTATATTATCCATATTGTTAATCAATTTATGACTACTCTTCATATCTCTCACTATGTCGCAGTCTTTCATATTCTACACTATCTCAAAGGTACTATTTTTTATGATCTTCATTTTTTAACTCACTTTCCTATGTATTACAAGCTTATATTAATGCTGATTGGGTTAGTAAACAGATGGATAGATGTTCAACTACTAAATTTTATCTTTTCTTGGGACATCTTTTTTTTTATGGAAGAGCATGAAGTAAACAGCTGCTGCTTGTTCTAGTACTAAGGCTAAGTACTGTGCACTTGTTGAGATTACTCGAGAAATTATTTGGCTCCAATAGATTTATAGAGATATAAGTATTTCTCACTTTAGAGCTATACGTTTTCATTATGACAATCAGAGTTTTATTTGAATCATGAATAATGATGTCTTTCAAAAGTGGACTAAGCACATTGAGATAGATTGTCATTTGTTTAACAACATTTTTCTCAAGAAATGGTTACTCTCTACTTCATCTCTTTTGATGATTAACCTATTAATATCTTCACCAAGTATCTACTCCTTGGTCATTTTCAAGCTCTAATATCTAAACTCAAACTTATTCTATTGCACTATCTTGACTTTGAGGGGGATATGAATGATATAATTGTTAGTTAACTATACAGTTGTTAGATAATTCATCCCTTACCATATATACATTATAATTAATCTGTGTATAATTTATTTCATTATGTATATTTTATTTTCTTGTTTTACAATAGCCCAAAGCTTATATAAAGGCTCACTTTGTACTACATAATATATAATGAAATACACATTTCTCTTATCTTTATCACAAATGAATTAAAAATATACGTATCTCTAAGACTTCTTGACGATCTAAGTAGCATAAACTCCCAAAAATCCCACAAGAAAACCAAGTGTCATGTTAGTTAAGAACTACAACTTATTATGATCATCTTCATCTTCTTCTTTTTCTTCACCTCTACTAGAAAACTGAGATGTTCCATCATTTTCAGGGCATTTTTATGGATGGATGGCCCCAAAGTGCTAGATTACCTTTATAAATTAATGGATCAATGAGGGTTTGAAACTGGTTTGCTATTGGTATTTGTCCAGATAAGTTATTGTATGACAGGTTCAAATGATTCAAGAATCTTAGTGAAGCCATGCTTGATGAAATAATGCTAGAAAGTTTGTTTCTTAATAGATCAACACTTTCCATTACAAGTTTTTAATCTATATTTGTTCTCATGAAATAATTCTAATATAAATTCAAAGTTTCCAAATAAAGAAGATACATAAGGTTTATGGGTATCTCTCTCAATAGAATATTGTATGATAAGTCAATAAGTTTGATAAGGAAAAAGGTGTTGACAAGTATGAACTCACTTTCTTTTATGGCAATCTGTAAACATCCCTTGTATCAAACTGTATTTTGGGGTTTAACTTTCATCACAATAAAGTTTCCTACACAAGGAGGAATGGATCCTAACATATTATTTTGTGAATGGTCCAATAAATGAATAGTAAAAAGCTTACATATTTCAGGAGGAACGTTTCCACTGAAGTAGTTAGACCACACATATAAAATTGATAAAGATGGAATGCTTTCTCTTATCCAAGTTGGAATATTTTCTGAGAATTCATTTCCACCAAGATGAAGACTATCCATAAGAGTGTAATTTTGCAGTTGAGGGATTTCACTAGAAAGATTATTGTTCCTCATCATCAAGAATCCAATGAGCTACGACAACTTATTGATTTTGGTATGGTACTAAAAAAACTATTGTTGGACATGCCAGATGCCCTAGTAGTTTAGAACTCTTCCTCTTAATTCATTGTAAGCATTATCTAGTTCATCTAGCATTAAATTGAACTCCAAAAACTAATCTAGTATAGTGTTTGAAACCCTAACATTGTTAAGAACCAAATTCGTCTGCTTATTTTGATTTCGAAGCCACGTTAGAAATTTTGGACATAGTTATACTTCTTTATTTTGGAAATATTTTGAGAATCATTATTTAATGAAAACTCCTTTATACTCGAGAGGTTCATAAAATGAACCTCAGTTATAACACCTTTCTATTTGTTCTCTGAGAGATATAACATTTTCATTGTTAAGAGTTGCCCAAATGTTTCTAGCAAGTTGCCATGCATTTCATTATTTTAGAGGTAAAATTCCTCTAGAAATTGATTTTGAGTTGGAAAACTAAGAAAGAGTCAGACACATGGTCAAGATACAATGTAAGAACAAAAAATATGCAAAACAGGAAGTTAGAAACACAAAAAAGGCGGGCATCAGTAATAAGTCGCAGTGCCATAGCGCTGGGTTCATATTACGCCAGTGCTGCAGGGAAAATATAAAAACCACTGCAATGGTACGACTTCGAGAAAGTCTTATTTTGGTTCTAATTGAATGTTTAAGTCAGTTTTTGACTTTCTAAGTATGTTGACTCTTATTCCAACTAGGTTTAAGATTTTTAGGGTTAGTATTAACATTATATAAACCCTGATAACTCTTTATAATCAAGAGATAGCATCAAATTAGCATAAGAGAGAATAAAGACCTTAGGTTACATTTAAGTATTTTGAGCACAAGATAGTGTGGCATAGATCATTGATAACTCTTGGGTATTTAGGTATTCCATGTAACTCTTGTGGGGTTTTTTGTGTTCACGTCAATTATACTAGGGTGTATGCATATTCATTTGTGTTTATTGTACAAAATATGCATCTCATACATATATATGCACAACAGAATTATAAAACAACTAATAAACACAAATAATAACATATTAATCATATTAATATAAGTTTAAGTTAAGAATTCACAAACTGTAACTTTTGAATAAAAGTTACTAGAGTCTGCCTAAAGTGTGACTCGTTCACAGTTCTAGTAACCAACTAGGTGAGCTTGATCAGTTAGAACAACGGCTTTAATCCAGTACTGGATTTAACACTTTAAACCCTAAGCAATTTAATTTATCCTTGATCAATAAATCAAATACTTATATTGTTGTAATTAATAGCAAATAATAGAGATGAATTAAATGAATTGATTTCAACTCTTGAAACCAATATGCAAGATCCAAGTTTTTTTTTTCTTCCTCTAATATTTAGACTGCCACATTTCTTTCCAACAACAACAACAATTTCTTTCTCCTTAAATTTACGTTAATCTCATACACATATATCTTTTCATAATATAATATTACTATATATATATACTTGGCCACCAAGTATATATATTAATATTATAACATATAATATTATATTATATAATATAAAATATCTTGTTATTTAATTATTAAATAATCAATGTGTGAACTTACCATTTTACTCTTCTTACATGGTTACCAAGTATATCATCAATGGGTTCCATTATACCACACATTTTGGTAAACTCAACCGAAAGCTCTGCTGGATTTTACAAGATTGAACTATTCAATCTTGTATGTTTCCCTAGTGCACAACGAATACACTCCATATTGTGAGATTCCCTAGGTCCATGCCCAATTCATCAAATAAAACTACTCCATGAGTCCGTGAACGATACCATATACACATATCATAGATTTTACAAAGCAGCGTATTGGACCATTCAAGCTGAGGTCAAAGTGCATACGTATAGTCCTTCCGTTATTTATATCTTGAATTAGCGAAGATATAGATCAGCACCGTCAAATCCTCATAAGCAAATCCATAAACCTATCTCAAAATTTGTATCTCACCAAACAATATATATTAACACATTTACTATATTGTTTAACCCTTTAGGAAACTCCTTTCTCATGTTTATTTCTTATAGTCATAAGACTTTCTGAGATACAATTTCGGAGCATCATGATATACAAAGTCCTATGAGAGCTGCCAAATTTTATATCTACGCACACCAAACTCTATAAGCATCGGATCATACCTAACAACTTCCAGCGGTCATACCATAAAAGGTTTTTGACATGCATGGAGCCAAAGTATGGTGGATTACTTATAAGCCCACCGTGGCACTTAAGTCAGAGGACCAGTATACTACTCAACTCAAGAGGACCTTCGATTGACGGCTACATAGAAATTCTATTAGGGTCTTTATAAGTCTGTTCAACATCCAGTCCTAACTAAATATTCGCATGCCTATACAAGCTTCAAGCTCATGGTCAGTAAATAACAACTATCTATACTCTATAGATATAGACATACACTGATCTATATAAAGAGGTATTAACCAACAGACCTGCATTGGTAAAAATAGATCAGGAACAATGTATTTGAGAACATACTTGTATAATGACATTACCTAGCACCCGATTGCAACTCCTTACAACAATGTCATTATTAGTATATTCTAAAATTTTGTCTCATTACAAACAAAGTTCTAACTCCTTAGAATTCACTAATTCTTATAACATGCTAACTTTTAGCAGTTAAAATTATTAGTGTTGTTAACTCTTAGCCCTGATCTAAACTTTTTTAGATCAGATCTGAACTTCTTCAGATGATACAATGTCTGTAGCATTACAAGCATAGTATCATATAATTAAAAGTAATTAGTGATTTAATAAAATATACATCATATAAATATCAAATATTCATACAAATAGAGATGGCATGAAAACACAACCCTAACAATCTCTTACTGACTCTAGTGTCATTCATAGTGATATATAATACCCATAGACTCTACGTATAAGTGAGTCAGCTGCATTATTTACAAAATCTATTCTACAAATAATTACATCTTTTTTAGTCAAGATCTTTATAATTATGTTGTACTTTCGCTCCATATGCTTAGACTTCTAGTGTACTCTTGGCTCTTTGGCTTGTGCTATGGCCCCACTACTATCATAGAATAATTAGATAGGATCTGATGAACTTAGAACAATTTCAAGCTTGACGACAAACTTGCGAATCCACACTGCTTCTTTCGTTGCTTCTAAGGTAGCTATGTACTCTACCTTAGTGGTAGAGTTAGCTGTAGACTTTTTCTTGGTGCTTTTTCAACTCACTGTACCACCACTAAGAGTAAACACATACCCGAATGTAGAATTTCTATAATCTAAGTTAGACTGGAAATCTGAATCTGTGTATCCTCTCACTTATAAATCACTATCTCTATAAATGAGAAACTTATCCTTCATACCCTTAAGGTATTTAAGGATATGTTTAACTGTCATCCAATAGTTATCACCTGGATCAGATTGATACCGACTTGTAACACTTATAGCCATACTGATGTTAGGTCTCATATATATCATGGCATACATCAAGCTCTCAACAGCTGATGCATAAAGTATGTTAGACATTCTAACTCTTTCATCTTTTATCTAATGAGATATTCTCTTCGAAAGATGAACACCATATTTGAAAGATACGTTAACTGTCTTACAATTAGTAAAATTGTACCTTTCTAAGACGTTATCAATGTACGATGATTAGAAAAGTATTATCAACCTTCTAGCTCTATCTCTATAAAGCTTTATATCCAGTATATAAGAAACCTCTCTCAAATCCTATATAGAGAATTCTTACTCAAATAGCTCTTCACAGATTATAACATACCGATATCATTCCTACTGATTAATATATCATCCACATAGAGCATTAAGAAGACCACCATGCTCCCACTAACCTTTCTATACACACAAACTTCCACTTTATTTTTTTATGAAATCCAACCCTCTAATTACCTCATCAAAATGATGATTCCAGCTTCGGGATGCCTACTTAAGTCCATAAATAGACTTCTTCAGTCTGCATACTAGACTAGAAGTTTGGTTGGACATAAAGCCTTCAGGTTAGTCCCTGAATATCTCTTCCTCGAGGTAATTTAGAAACACCATCTTTATGTCCATCTACTAAATCTCAAAGTCATAATATGCTATAATAGGTAACAAAATCTGAATTGACTTTAACATCAGAATAGGTGCAAAGGTCTCTTTATAATCGATCTCAGATCGCTGAGCATAACCTTTGCCACTAGTTTGGCCTCGAAGGTCTCTACCTTCTCATTGAGCTCATGCTTCCTTTTGTAAATTCATTTACAACCGATAAGAACTATTTATTCGGGAAGCTCAATCAAGTTCTAGACTTTATTCTGATTCATAAAGTTAATTTTAGATTTTATGGTTTCTTGTCATTTTTTTAAATCAATGTCTAACATCGTCTCTCTATAAGTCAAAGAATCATTTTCTTTTATTAAGAAAACTCTAAGTGCACCTTCAGAACCATACCTAATTTGTGGCTTGGACATCATTTCAGATCTATGTGGAGGGTATATTAAAAGTACACTACTCAATTGAGTCTGCGTTTTCATCTTTGGTTCATTTATTTTCTGATTGACTTCATCAATTTCAATCTTTCAACAATCCCCATAATCTATGAGAAACTATTTCTCTAGGAAAGTGGCATTGCGAGCAACGAACACATTTCATTCCTCAAGATCATAGAACTGGTATCCCATTGAATTCTTGGGTACCCAATAAACTGGTACTTGTACCCTCTGGGCGCAAGTTTATCTGACTGGATAACTCTTACGTATGTAGGACAACTGAAATCCTAAGATATTTAAGACTTGATTTCTTCCATTCAATATGTCATACAGAGTGGTTGGAACAGCTTTAGATAGAACCATGTTCAACATGTGAGCAGCTATGTCTAAAGCATAACCCCATAGATATTCAAGAAGGTCGATAAAGCTCATCATCAATCAGATCATATCCAATAAAGTCTGATTCCTCTTCTATGAAACACTATTGTGTTGCAAAGTACTTGGAGGACTATACTGAGCCAAAATCTCATTCTTCTTTAAATAATCCAAAAATTCACTGCTCAGTACTTACCGTCTCAATCTAATCAAAGGCAATTGACGTGCATGCCGATTTATTTTTGTACTTCTAATCGGAGCTCTTTGAACTTTTTAAAGATTTCTGACTTGTGTTTAATAAGAAACACATACCCATATAATGACAAATCATCGATAAAGGTTACGAAGTATCGTAAACCACCTATTGCAGTATGATTCATTGGACCGCATACATCACTATGTACCAAATAAATAAATCATAGGCATGGTGTCCAATACTCATCAATGAAGATTTAGTCATCTTCCATTGGATACAAGATTCACAAATTGGATAAGGCTCTAGGGTTAGATCAGGTATCTAATCATCCCTAATCAGACGGGTTAGGCATCTCACACCTATATGATCTAATCTTTTATGCCATAATTTCGTATTATTTAAAGGTTTTTGATCTATTACGTTTATTACTGGAACTGGCTTGCACATTCATAACATTTCTAGTTGTATCTAAAATATAATGCCCATTAATTAACTGACATTCAGCTAACAAAATATTATTTACATCATATAAACATAAAGAACTGTTGTTAATGTACATATGATATCATTCACTGTTAAGTATAGGAAGGGAAACCATATATCTAATGATGTTTAGGATATAATAACAATCATGTACTACAACTGTCCTATTACATGGGAGAAGTAGATCAAAATGTCCAATAGCGTGGATCTGCAAGAAATCATAATTTCTTACTCATAGCATCACCTCTCTAAGCTATAACATTCTAATTTTCTTCAGTCCATGCAACATATTGCAGATGTGAAAAGGACATGCAATATCTAATACTCAGCTAGAATAGGCATCAAATACCATAAAAATATCAATAATAATTAAGCACATACTTGTGGGAGTCTTCTTTACAGTAACAAGATACTTTGGGTAGTTGCATTTCCAATGCCCATTCTTACCTCAAAAGAAAAACTTTTTTTTTTGCCTTACTCTTTTGTTGAGGCTTGGATATTTGTTGCCTCTAAGGACCCATACTAGGTGTCTGTCTCATCTTCTTCTTTCTCTTCCCTTTAGACTTTTCAAAAGCCTTTTAAGCAAAAGATGAAGCACCTGGAACAAAGAGGGCCGGACCGCCTTTTAATCAAGTTCTCATATGCTGTCTTCAACATATTATGAAGATCAGCATATATTAGGGTTAATTCCTGTACAATGAAGTTCATAATGAACTGTGCAAATGACCTTTGCAACGATTGAAGAATGAATCAAACCATACCCCAAGTTATTGTTCAGAGATATGTCCATAGTCTCAAGTTTCTCGATTAATCCAATCATCTTGAGGAGATGAGGACTCACTGGACTGCTCTCAGCCAGTCTAATCTAAAAGAGCACCTTGGCCACCTTATAAATCTCAACCTAAGGTCGGTCACCAAAGAAATCCTTCAAATTGAGCATAATGCCACTGGCACTGTCTATATGGACATGCTCTCACTATAGCTCAGTAGTCATAGAAGCGATGATGTATAATTTAACTTTTAAATTATTATCCAACCATTTCTGATAAGTCTCCCACCCCTCAGAGGTGGCTTTATCAGAAATGCCTCTGGGAATTATCTGATTAATTACATATCCAAACTTTTTTGAATCGAGAACAATTCTTATATTCATTAGCCAATCAGATCAGTTTTCTGTGCCTTTGAGTAGTGTGCATCTAGTATGCATACCATAGGGTTTGTAGAAGCAATTAGATCAAATCTTCACAAGACAAAATAAATAAAAGATGTCAGCGGAATTAAAAATTATTAAATCGCTAATTAAAATATTTTAAATCATAGGTATAACAATTATATATTTTTTTAATTTAAAATTCCCTCTCACTACTTTATATAATCCTCTAATATCTTAAATGGGAAACCGATAAGTAAAACAATTATACAGTAGGAAGTAGACCTTATTAGAATTTTACTCTAACCTCACGCTGTAGTAATATTGGCGTTTGTAAACCCAACAGGTAGACAACACTTATTAATTGCATCTCATGCAACTCTTACCACTGATCATAAATACACCTTATCCTCATGCTATAGCAATATTAGGTAAGTGTATTTCAAATTAACTTATCAATTATCAAATATATGTTATTGATATTACCCTTATGCTGTAGCAATATTAAACAATACGTTTGCATATATTTGCCTCTTCTTATATTTAACCGGTACAGTCCAAGCCCAACCGACCAAATTTCTCACACTGTAGCAATATTGAAAAAGGCTACGAGACTCGTCTAACACCATATTTATAAGAATGATTATAATAAAATATTATCTCATAATGTAATATTATTCAATTTAATTAAGAGAGATCATAAATACACCTTATCCTCATGCTATAGCAATATTAGATAAGTGTATTTCAAATTAACTTATCAATTATCAAATATATGTTATTGATATTACCCTTATACTGTAGCAATATTAAACAATACGTTTGCATATATTTGCCTCTTCTTATATTTAACCGGTACAGTCCAAGCCCAACCGATCAAATTTCTCACACTGTAGCAATATTGAAAAAGGCTACGAGACTCATCTAACACCATATTTATAAGAATGATTATAATAAAATATTATCTCATAATGTAATATTATTCAATTTAATTAAGAGAGATTTTTCTTTAATCTAGGTCTCCATCTCATAAATAGGTGATCCTCAATTTAATCATTTATCTCTGTGCAAACACAACTAACCCCGACCAGTAATGCTCTCATTATGGTTACCAACACAGAAAATAATTCTGATTTATAATGCAGACTGATAACTCTTATCACTACATCTCATAAATCCCCTACATGTATATTTAATTATTTAAACAATTTAAAAAATTAAAATTTGAGTGAACAGTGCCAGCGCTACAACATTGGAGGCAAAGCACCTAATGCCGCGACGCTAGCCCATCAGCATTGGGAGTCAAAACCCTAGCGCTATGGCAGGCTCATCATCTAGCGTTGCACCTAGTGTAATCCATCTTAGTATATCAATTTCAACACTTGAAATGCACCAATTTACACCGGGACTTTATCAATAACACTTTCTTACACTCAAATCACACCCAATCACCATAAAATAGGCTCTGATACCATTTTTTGTTGGCGTCGATTATACTATAATGTATGCATGTGCATTTATGTTCAATGTGCAAAATACATATCTCCTACATATATATGCGTAACGAAATTATAAAATAATCAATAAAAATAAATAATAACATGTTAATAATATTAATATAAGTTTAAGTTGAGAATTTACCAACTATAACTTATGAATAAAAGTTATTGGAGTCCGTCTGAAGTGTGACTCATTCACAATTCTAGTAACCAACTGGATAGGCTTGGTCAACTAAAATAGCAGCTCTAATCTAGTACTGAACTTAACACTTTAAACCCTAAGCAATTTGATTTATCCTTGATTAATAAATCAAAGACTTATGTTGTTGTAATTAGTATCTAATAATAAAAATGAATGAAAAGAATTGATTTCAACTCTTGAAACCAATATGTAAGAACCAAGTTCTTTTGTTATTCCTCTAATATTTGGTCGGCCACATTTCTTTCTAACAACAACAATTTCTTTCTTTTTTCATTTACGTTAATCTCACACACATATATCTTTTCATACTATAATATTACTAAATATATATATTTGGCCACCAAGTATATATATAAATATAAATATATTAATATTATATTAAATAATAATATCATATTCATATACTAGGCCAACGAGTATATATATATATTAATATTATAACATATAATATTATATTATATATGTAATATCCAATCCCTATTAGTAGTATTGGCGCTTAAATTTTGGTATAGAACAAATAAAACACCGTAGGGTTACTCGATTTTAACCCTATTAGAAATATTCCCTTTATAGTGCACGTGAGAGATATTAGACTTAATTTGGTAATTTCACACTCGATCGGTGCGCCGGATGACCCTAGAATATTTTTAGAATTTTTCTCTATTGGCTTGGAAAAGAAAATTCTAATTTACTACATGAATTTCCATTTAAGGGTTATGAATGGAACAAGCCTTTGTTGAGAAACATAATCCATATATTAGAGAATGGACCAATTAGAAGAAATCTTATGGATTGCCAAGTTGGAAGTTCTAGTTAGTTCTTTGAACTATTCTAACTAGATAGTTAGAAATGAACTAATTACATAATTAATTTTTAACTAATGGAAAATTAGAAGTTTTAAGTAAGTTGAAGGGCAAAATGGTAAATTGAGGGAGCACTATATATATGTTAGAAGTGTTTAGAAATTTGAAGAGAGATCAAAACCAACACTTAGCCAAAAAAAGAGAGAAATTCGAGCTTCAAAGGGGGTGCTGCTACAGTGACTATTCAAGTTTTTTTTTCATGATTTTTCATGTGTAATCAAGCCAAATTAAGGTTACAAATCAATCTCTAAGCTCAATTGAAGTCTCTATTAGTGGAAATTCAAGAAAAAGAGGTAAGAAAATAATCTTTTATGAGTTTGATAAGTGAGAATTCAAGAATGTGTTAATTGATGTTCTTATGTGTATTCTTGGCTTAGATTGAGTTAAATTCTAGTTTTGAGCTTGAAGGAGTCATCAATTTGAAGAAATTGGCAAGGTGAGAATTAGAGTTTTTGGTGATTTTGTTGTAGAGATTTCAATTGATTGTAATTAGGGTTTTAGAATGAAATTGGCATGATTTTATTGTAATTGGAACAAGAAATTGAGAAAAGGAATGTGTTGGAACCTAGGGTGAAATTCTGCCATTTTAGGGAAGTTAGGAATTGAGTGGTGTTTTGATTGAATTGTTGTGTGTAAATGATGCATTTTGTGAATGGAATGTATATGGTTGATGAAAAACCCAAAAATGAAGAAAATGGGACATAATTGTCCATGTTGGAAAGGTGAAGGACAAGTATATCCAATCAAATGATAAGGTGTTCAATAATTTTTAGGGCGCCGGATGGTGAGTTAGTTTCGATTATGGCTCCGTAACTAAAATCGGGAAGTAGTTTACCTCCGGGCTTTGTATGCCGATTAGGGCATTTAATAGTTAAATGAGATTCTAGTGTTCAATTTGATTCTAAATATCATTTATGGCGCGTAGGTGAGGATAACCGAGAGCGTTAACAGGAGCAGGAATCAGGAGCGAAATTGAGCGCGGGAGCGGTAGTGAGTGGAAATCTACCATTTCTTTTACTTTTCGGTTATTATGTTTTCGCACAATGACTATGTATGTTTTATGAGCTTTCGATACATAAACATGATTTATGATCTTGATATATTCATAGACATGCTTTTACATGATCGATTTGTGAAACAGTTTGAAAATTACTGCATTTGTTTTAAGGCCATTGGTACCCTCAGATTATAGTGGTAATGATTGTATTAGACCCGGCCGGTATATCCCGTGCACATGGGCAGGTCTTGGGGGTGTGTCACTAACTCCGAGAAGTCGGGATGTCGAGTCATGTGAGTCGCTCTATGTGTACAGGATATTATCTCACTATATGCATGCGATGTAGGATTCCGCTGCGTAGCCAGTGAGATGTCTTGAGATGTCACTGTGGGTGCTGCTAGTTGAGGTGCCCCGTGACCTACTCACGTATGCGGTGCTAGTTGAGTCGCTGCGTGGGTATAGAGCTTTAGGGTTACCATTGGTACAGTTTAGAAAGAAAATGGCCGAGCGAGGATTTTACTAGTTTTTGATTTACCGATAGCATTTATGCATTTATATGCACACAGTAGTTATTATGTTATACATATTCTAAATATAGTTTTCCAAAGATGTAGATAAAACCCGCTCGGCAAGATTTCATTAGCATATGATATTAGAAACCGTTTTACAATTTTACATCCGTTTTAGAAGCATAATTTCTGCATGTACTTTAGAAATTGCTATCTTTGTATAATATTCTTGTAATTGAATTCTCATTTACACTCACTGAGCTCCTTTAGCTCACTCGTTTTATGTTTTATGTTTTAAACCCCTTTCCCAGGTGCAGGTCTCGGAACGCAAGCTGCTGATTCTCTTATCGCCGAGTAGTGGGCCGAATCCAAAGATAATTTTTGTACATGTAAATGTGCTAATAGCACTCTTTACTTTATGCATAATAGTTGTAGGCATGTATATTTGTAAATATGTGTTGAATCAAGAAGAAGAGATTTCCAGTTTATGATGATCGTTTTTACTTTTTATGATTATGCTTATTTTGTGATTTACACGAAGTAATTGAGTTGTGTTGGATTTGATTTGAAAAGGACCGGAGGTCCGAATTGGTAGAATAGAGATGTGTTGGAATTGAAATTTCTTTGCAGGTTTATATGGATTTTTTGAAAAACGGAGGAAACGCTGTCCGTTTGTTTTTAAAACTAAGATGTCGTTGTCATGTATATTGCTAGATCTTCTTAGTAGTAACAAGAATTAAAAAAGGGTTCGCCTTGCAGAATTTCTTAACTTACCCAGTTAGGTTCAGAGGAACTTCCGTCGGGGTGCCCGGCAAGGCCGCTGGGATCTATAGTAGAGGGTCTCGAGTCGGGTCCTGTCAATATAATAATAAAATATCTAGATCATTGAACTATTAAATAATTAATGTGTAAACTTACCATTTTACCCTTCTTGCATGGTTACCAAGTATTCCCTCAATGGGTTTCACTATACTACACACTTTGGTAAACTCAATTAAAAACTCTGCTAGATTTTACGGGACTAAACTATTCAATCCATTATGCTGCCCCAGGGCACAATGAGTATACTCTATATTGTAAGACTCCTTAGGTACACGCTCAATCCGTTAAATAGAACTATTCTATGAGTCCATAAACGATACCCTATACACATGTTATGGATTTTACAAATCAGTGCATTTGACCATACAAGCTAAGGTCAAAGCGCATACATATAATCCTTCTGCCATTTATATCTTAGATTCGCAGGGACATAGATCAGAATCGTCAAATCTCCATAAACGAATTCATGAACTATCTCCAGATTTGTATCTCACCAAACAATATATGCAAACACCTTTGCTATATGTTCGACCCTGTGAGAAGCTTGTTTTTCAGGTTTATTGCTTATGGTCATAAGACTTTCTGAAATACAATCTCGAAGCATCTAGATATATAACTATCTATAAGAGCTGACGAATCCCATATCCACGCACACCAGACTCCATAAGCATCGGACCATACCCAATGACACCCAACAATCAGACTATTAAAGATCTTTCACATGCATAGAACCAAAGTATGGTGGATCACTTACAAGCCCACCGTGGCGCTCAATTTAGAGGACCACGTATACTGCTCAACTCGATAGGACCTTCTATTGACGGCTACTTAGAAATTCTATTGGGATTCTTATGAGTTTGTTCAGTATCCAGTCCTAATTGGACACCCGCATGCCTATACAAGCTCTAAGCTCATGGTCAGTTAGGAACAACCATCTGTACCCTAAAGATATAGACATATGCTGATCTATATAAAGAGGTATTCACCAACAGACTTGCGGTTTTGAATCAATGAGAGGTTTGTTAGAATTTTGGTGATTTATAATCAAGAATAATTTTATTTTGAGTTGAAAAACCAATGGAGAGTCAGACACATGGTCGAAGATGCAATGGACAGACAAAAAAGGTACGAAATAAGAAGCCGAAAATAAAGAACATGTAGGTGTTGACAACAGGTCACAGTGCCACGACGCTAAGTTTGTAACACCGCAATATTGGAGACAGAAACCTTAGTGCCGCAATACTGGGTTCATATCGCGCAACGCTGCAGTGAAAATATAAAAACTACTGCAGTAGTGTGACTTCAGGAAAGTCCTATTTTGGTTCTAATATTGTGTTTATGTTGATTTTTGGCATCCTAAGCATGTGGACTCTTATTCCAAGTAGGTTTAGAATTTTTAAGATTAATATTAATACTATATAAACCCTTGTAACTTTTTATAATCAAGAGATAGCATCAAATTAGAACAGGAGGGAATAAAGATCTTAGGTCATACTTAAGTATTTTGAGCACACAAAATAGTATAATATAGATCCTTGGTAGATCTTGGGTATCTAAGTATTCCTTGTAACTCTTGTGAGGTTCTTTCGGTTTAAAGAATTAGAATAAAAGAAATTAGGATCCTCAGATCCACTGTGGACGTAGGTGAATTTGCCAAACTACGTAAAACAAATTTCTTTGCTTGCTTGGTTATTTATCTCTTATTGTGTTATTTTTCTTTTCTTGGTTATTTATAAGTGTAAGACTTCCACTGCGTCTTAAGGATATTTTAGTGTTTGCATTAGCTTCACCATCAACATTAAGTTCTTAAAATATCCTAAAGAAATAGGCAGATGTCCAATTAGTTGATTGAATCCTAACTTTAGTCTCTCTAAGTTACTATTATGACATGCAAATAAATCATCAATAAATTCACTTACCTCACTGATGATTCATTTCTAGAAAGCTTCAATGTCCGCAAATTGTGCATTTTCCCCATATTTCTGGATAACCAACTTCCAATGAATGAATTTCCAGACAAATTAAACTCTTGGAGAAAAGATAAACTTGCAAATGTATCTGGAATGTCACCTCGGAGATTGTTGGAATTGAGATCAAGATTGATGAGGCCATTAATGTTGAGTAACCTATTAGGGATAGAAAGCATGCACTTGTACTATTTTATGACATAAATAAATTTTAATTTTTTACTTGAAAAGTATTCATAAAGTTATGACGTAAATATAAAACAATCTTAAGTTTATGTATGTGATCAAAATATTAGTATATAAATTATTTGGATAATAAATAGAAAAAGAAGGTTCATAATAAATTATTTAAACTGAGATCTTTAATTAAATATTATTAGTGCAATCCAAAAATATTGAGAATATGGTGTTTTATTAGGATCATTAATGTAGTGACATTATGGTGGAATCACTTTATATAATATGATTATATAGGACTGGATCAGATGTAGTTTGATTTTTATGAAAAATACCATTGTTAATTAAGAAATTAAATAACGTCAACTGATGATTATATGCAAATCAATCTTAATCTTAAGTGATCATAAATTTTTATTTGTGTCATTATATCGTTTGAAATACTCATTACGGTTTGTCATAGAATAAGTTAAAAACTTGTGTTTTGATGGCACAATGAGATAAGTAGCTGAGAATGTAATTTATAAACATGGAATCCATTTCTTCCTAAAAGAAGTTAGAAAGAAGGTTTCCTTAAGTATTAGTTATAGAATTGAATTGTTATAGCACACAATTTGTAACAAGTTTATAAATTAAGTAGTCACCGGTGAATTAATAGTAGGATAAAAAAGTAATTAAATGGGTAAAATGATAATTTGACCTAACTCTAATTATGAACCATTTATGGAATGTTGAATTGTATGTAGTGATTAAATCAATGAACTACTCTAAGTTTTTTAAGTAAAATATATTTGTAATTTTAATAATGTAATTTCAAGTTTTTAGTAGAATAATGTTGAAATTAATAAATTGAATTAATAAATTATCTAAATTTAATGAAACTTGAAATTGTAAGTTCATAGGTCCTCAATACTACTTTTTAGTTTATTACAATGAACAATGTAAAAGAATTTATTTTTAAAAAAAATATAAATTGTCCCCCTAATGTTTTAAGTATTACCCACCTACCTCTCCTGATGTTTCAAATTACCCAAAAAAATCTCTTACTACTACAATGATTCTATCTAATACTAACTATTTATTGTGTTTTTACTAATCTACCATAACATTATTATTTTTTATAAATTATTAATGTAATATTTTTTAAATAATACTAAAATAATAAAAAATCATAACATATTTAAATTATAATGGAATGATGAATATTTTGATTTTTTTTTTTTTTTTGTATATTATATTTTTACTAATATTAATATTTTTTTAATGCATTAATATTTAGTGCTCATTAAAAAGAATAAATGTCTTATAGTTTTTATTTAAAACATAATTAGTTAAAAGTAATGAAAATATAAAATTGTAATATATTTATTCTTTCTCAAAAAGTATTAAATAATAATTTATTTAAAAATTAGGATTTTTTTAATAATGAATTTCATTAATGACTTTTTTAATGACAATAGTATTAAAAACTTTTTGAGAAAGAATAAATATATAATGACTTTATTAATTTCATTATATTTTTAAATTGTGTTTTAAAAACAATAAAAAGTTATAAGATATTTATTTTTTGTAATGAGCATTAAATATTAATGCATTAAAAAATATTTATATTAATACAAATTTAATATACAAAAGAAAAGAAAATTGAAAAATAAAATAGCTAAAATATTCATCCTTCCATGATAGTATAAATGCTATGATTTTAATTATTTTAGTATTATTTAAAAAATTACATCAATAATTTATGAAAAATAGTAATGTGAGGGTAGAATAGTAGAAATATAATAAATAGTTAATATTAAATAGAGTATTTGTAATAGTAATTTTTTTTTTATAATTTGAGTAATGCTTAAAACATAAGAGGGGCAATTTATACTTATTTTTATTACATAATTTGTAATAGTAAGTTTTTTTTTAGCAATTTGAAACATAGGGGGTAACTAAGTAATGCTTAAAACATAAGAGGGGCAATTTATGCTTATTTTTATTACATAATTTGTAATAGTAATTTTTTTTTAGTAATTTGAAACATTAGGAAGGTAACTGAGTAATGCTTAAAATATAAGAGGGGCAATTTATACTTATTTTTATTACATAATTTGTTATGTTCTAAAACTAAATCAATATAAATGTATGAATTTTTGGATATAATTAATTAATTTTTTAGAGATAATATCTTATTCAAATTATTTAATATTTAATTTAAAAAATTAAATGAATAAAATCTTAAGGATAATTTTGAATTAGTCAAAAAGATTTTATTTTATTAAAAGAAAGTCCATCAAAAAGATTTTAATTATTAGGTACCATTCTCAAAATGGGACTCTATATAGTTCACATATCTCAAGTCTCTTTCAAAGAGATAATAATTTAATTAATAAATATAATTAATTAAATTTATTCAATAAATAGTTATTATTATTTTAAAGATATTATAAAAGAACAAAAGACTAAAAATAAACACTCCTTTCCACAAAAAAAAAAAAAAACACAACAAAAAAAAACATAAAAATAACGTGAAAAAAAATTCTTTTGAAAATATGTATTTTTAAGAAAATTGGAAGTTCCGTTCACTGTGATATGAAAAGCTTAGTTTAAAATTCCATAATAATAAAATAAAAAACTATGCCAGAATTCAAGAAACATTTTTCATTCTTATTTTCAATTCTACATCCAAATATATATTTATAAAGATTCAATAAAAGATAAAAAGTTTTTGTCTGAATTCTTTTTTAGGTTGAATTCCAATTCTTTTTAGGTTGAATTCCACTACAAATCATTAATAGAAACCAACTCAACCAATAACGTATTGGGAAGTTGAAACCATTAATGGAAAGGTCCAACACCGAAAGCCGAAAGGAACGAATGATTCGAATATGGAAAATTCAGAGGAAGGTTGGGATGATCACAATTGGGCAAAAGAGAACGCGGTATATGAACATTTTCAAGCCAATATGACACAGTATCATTAATTTGTAAAAAGTACGCATTTCATTGAAATTCTAGATTGCAGTAATCACGGCTAATCAAAATCTTTCAATCAATATTACTTGTAGTCTAGTACTCTTGTTGCTTAAGAATATCTTTTCATTTGAACATGCTCCTGTGACAGCAGTCGTAAAGACACGAGGTATTGCTGCTGCACTTGCATTCTATCTACAGCAAACTTTGCCTACCAGGGAAGATAACTTAAGTGAATGAATCATGAAACTTTTTTGCCTGTCCTGCATATTCTAAAGTTACACACACCATCATATAGAAGCCTTTCACAAGTTCAATTTGATTCTGGAGTTTATGGACTTCAGAGTTCAGTCAATCAATTGGGGGGTATTGTGCCAAGCAAGCACAATAAAGCCAGAGTCCTCCGTATATAGGTTTCTTTAAATGCAACTGTTTTACAGGCACTATGTCACTATTGTCTACCAAATGTGAGTTCTTCCAATTGAACAATATTTCTCAGGACAATATTTCTCAGACACACAGGTGAACAAATACCCATGTTGCAAAATGTAAATATCTCTACATGCCATCATTTTCTGGCAAATGGAAAGTAAATTGTATATTGAATCGGAAGGATAAGTATATTAAAAATAGTAATCATTGAAGGATGTACCATAACCGGCAATGAGAATTACTTGCGGTAATGAGATTCAAGAAAATAACTGGGGATTCTAGTGCTACTTTCTGAATCAGTAGTTCAATAGCTCTTAGCAGAGTTCACTACAAGGGAAGCCATTGAGGTTGAATTCAATTATCAGCTTAGGAAAATAAGGTCTAATATAAATGATGCCCTCTTGTCAAAATCAGTCAACATAGTTTTACTATAAGTTGAAAAAGATACAAACGAACATCGTATTGCACTCTCATCTCAGCTGCAGGAGATTGGTTCTCAAATATCAGTAAATGAATATCTTGTAAATAACCATCTTCCTTTTTCACTATTGTTTGATAAGGAAAATACAATTTTAAGAAGATAACTCCCAAAGAGCACAAACTTAAATTGACGATATGCTGATGTTTCTCCAAACAAACCTGACAATAACAGCTACTTTCAGGTTTGTTAAAACAGAAGCAATCAACCTCTCCGATCATTGAAGCCTAATACATTACCAGCAGATACCAAGAAACAGGTTAAGGGCAACAGAACTTCAAGGGCTACCTGTGGCAAGAACAGGGTCTAGAAGCAGGACATGCCTTTCTGAAATATTCTTGGGGAGCTTCTCACATATAAGCTGATTTCAATTGAAGACAGATAAATAATTACTAAAGTCAATTGAATTGAATCATATATAGTAATAAACAACCAGACACTGGCAGCAACAAATCTACTATATTAAAATTCCAACAAAGTAAAAAGATAAACAGAAGTTACTATTCTTTTATCACACAGAATAAAAAACTCTCATTCGTCAGACAGCCAGTCAGTCAACCAAAACAATCCTTACCATGATCATCAGCCTCTTCAATCTCATCTCTAGCGCTTAATATTAAGCATAGCTTTGGCCTCATTCTGCACCTCCAGCAACTCCTCTGTTGCATACTTCTTCAACAACTCCATCTTCTTCCTCTCAACAACCATCTTCTCAATCTCCTTATCATCAGGCAGTGGCACGTGCACCACAAACTCCCTCCCCTTCATCTCCAGCTCCCTCTCCATCTCCCTCTTCCTCTCCTCCTCCACCACCTCCTCCTCACCCTCCTTCAGGACCTCCTTCAAAACCCCGTCAACATCAACACCAACACTTACCACTTCCCCGCTCTTCACCGCCTTCTTCGCCTCCTTCCTTATCTCCTCCATACTCCTCCAGTCCTCAAACGCCTCCTTTCTCATTGCCGCCTCCGCAGGCCCCTCCACTTTCTCCAGAACCCCGTCTTCATCGTCTCTATACCCATAATAACTCGCATCAATTCTCTTATATATATCATAACGGGTTCTTCTCTTTCTCAACTCCGGCGGCTTCTCGAATAATTCTCTGACACCTGGTAGTTTCTTCGCGGCCCCGAAATAACGGTAGCCGGGCCCACGCCCGCTAGGGTTAGGAACATCGACGATGTTCCCATCTAAGTCCGTCATCTTAGGGGCGTGTTTAGCATAATTGGGCCCGCCGAGCTCGATGATTCGCCGCTCCCAGTGCGATTTCTCGCGAATCAGTTTGTTGATCTCGTCATTGAGGTCCCGTAGGCGGTGCTCCCCAAGGCCTTCGTTCTGGATCTCGGCGACTTTACGCCCGATTTCTCGCATGATTTGCTGGCGCCATTTGTCGGCCTCGGCGAGGTCGCGGCACTCCGAGGCCAAGTACGGGCGGCGTTCTTTGGGTTTCTTCTTTTCCTCAGCTTTCAGCGTGATGTATCGGTTGAGCATCGACTGAGCTTTCTCCTCGTTACGCGCCATGGTTGAGGATTCGTAAGTTTCACTGAATCAATAAACCCTAATTTTGATTTCAACAACAGAGAGAGGCAAGTGTGTGTGTGGGTGCATAATCGGCTTATATGGGCTTTTGATCTTGAAACCAATTTCAGGACACGTGCGCTATTTTTGCTTATGGCCTATGGGAGGCAGAGGAATGACTTTACATCAAATTATAAATGCCGATACGCATTATTATTATTAGATTTCTTACCTTATTTTTGTTACAATTTTCTAATTTTTATTTTAGTCTTTGTTATATATATATTTTTTTTCTAAAAGATTAATTATTTCATTAATAATTATTAAACTCTTTCATAATACTATTGCAATTCACTAACAGTGCCTTAGTAATTTCGAAAAACAAAATATAAATACATCTTCATTCACTAACATTTTCAGTTAACTTGAATGAAAAATACTCTATTTAAATTACTTATTTATCCTTTATAAATGACAAGTGTCACATTTTTATCTACACTTTTTATTTTATAATGATTAAATTACAAATAGATCAGCTATAAAACTTATATATATATATATATATATAGAGAGAGAGAGAGAGAGAGGAATAATCGTAGTCTATTTATTTACTATATCATTCATGTTTTTCATTTGATAATTTGAGAATTGGCTTTAGTTGACACCATAAATCTCATGATCTCAGCACACGATCCTCATCTTCAAACCCAAATGATTATGGTAATGGTGAGTTATTGTTGGTGTTTGCTGTAATGGGAAAAACTAGAATTTTAATAATAAATTGTTAATTTTATGTTTTCTTATTGATTTCAGTAATGCTTATGTGAGTTTAAATACCGAAATTATAATTCAAATTTAATTCTAACAGCTACTTAATCAAAACTACAATTTAAAATTTAAATTACAAACTTCCTTCTATTATTTCTCTTAACAAAGAAAACAGTTTATTTGTTCTAGTCTCGAACAATAAACATGCCATTCTTAAACATTTCTCCTTGCTATTTGTTGCTCCAAACTCCCATTTTCAATCTAAGACGTTCAAATCTTGTCCTAAACAAATTCTTTATAAGAATATTTACCAGCTGAACTTCAGTTTTGCAATACACAAGCGTAACTTCATTGTTCTTTTGCACTTTCCTCCGAAAATGAAATTTCCCTTTGAAAAGCTTTGTTATATCATGAATCACAAGATTGTTTGACATTGTTGCTGGTTGGTTTTTCACAAATAATTCTGTTGCAATCTCTTATTTTAGCTTTAGATTAGCCATGATCTTTCTCAGCCATATAAGGCTTGATTAACTACAATAACAGTAGCAACTATACTTTACATCTACAATGGATTGAGTAACCAATTCTTACTTCCTTAAACTCCAGCTAAAACACCCTATCTAATGCTAAACAAATATCTAAAGTACTCTCATATCTTCACAAGATCCATCCTAATCATTGCAGTATATTCTTGTAAAACTGGCTCATCTTTCTTCTCAAATTTAATTCCATGATCAATTGTGCTTTTAATGTATCTCAGTATCCTTTTTGCAGCCTTCAAGTGCACTTTTTTAGCACAGTTAATATATCTTGAAAGTACATGTACAATAAAAACTATATCAAGTCTTGTTGCTATTCAGTACATTAAGCACTTAATAATACTCCTGCCAAGACTTTTATTAACCATATCAACTCCATTTTTTTAGGCAAAACTTCTCATTCACAGCCAATGGTGTGTCCACGGCTTTGCACTCCTTCATTTTGAATTTTTTTAAGATTTTATTTGCATATTTTTGCTGTATAATGAATATGCCATTCACTGTTACTTGTATCTCCGTGCCAAGAAAATATGTCGTCTCACCTAAGTATGTCATCTCAAATACTTCTTGCATTTGTTCCCTGAACTTTTCAACAAGCTGAGCATTATTCCTTGTGATCAATAAGTCATCTACATATATTGATACTACTATTATTTCTTGCTCCTTTGTCTTAACATACAAGGTTGTCTTATTGAGGCTTTTTTTAAAACCTATGTTTGATAGATGCTCATTAATTCTGTTGTACTAAGCCCTTAGAGCTTTCTTTAGTCTATAAAGAGCCTTTTTTTTAACAAGTAAACTTTTCATGCCTTTGATGCAAAACCTTTAAGCTACTCTACAAATATCTTCTCCTGTAAATAGCCATTTAGGAAGGCTACCTTGACATCTAACTAATAGATTCTCCACTGTTGTTGTGCTGCAATTGCCAAGAGTAGTCTGATTGTATCCACCCTTGCCACTAGTGCAAAGTTCTCTGAAAAATTCACTTCAAACTGTTGTGCATAGCCTTTCACTACAAGTCTTACTTTGTACTTATTTACTAAACTATCTGCATTTAATTTTATCTTGAACCCCTATTGGACTTCTATAACCTTCTTGTGTGTTGGTCTATCCACTAGCTCCAAAGTTTAATTTTTGCTAATCATTCTTATTTCCTCCTGCATTACAACCACCAAAGTCTCAGCTTTTGATACTTTTGCATATGCTGCTAGTTCTAGAACTGCAACATTATATTTTTGGTAAATATCTGCAAGTAATCTTATCCCTTTTATAGGATGTTCATCAATATTATCTTCTTTTAACTAGTCTGCATTTTCTCTTCATAAGAGAGTCTTCTAGGTTTAGAATTTTCTCAATACTATTCTCATTCTTTATTAAAAATTACATCCCTATTGATGATGAACTTTCTTCTTAAGGGTTTGAAGATTTTGTATCCCTTACTAATGGTATTATAGCCTACTAAAATTTCAAGTTCATCTTTCTTATCCAAATTTATCTCCTTGCTTTTGGGATAAAGGTGTACCAAAGGCAGGCAGCTAAACACCTTCAAATTATAAACATTAGCTTTAGTTCCATACCAAACTTTATAGGGTGTCTTTCCCTTTACTACCTTAGTCACCAAACTATTTAAAATAAACACAATAGTATTTATTGCCTCTGCCAAAATTTCTTTAGCACGTGTTTCTTAAAAAGTAAGCACTTGACCATCTACATGCTTGTTCTATTTTTCCTTTCACAAACTCTATTATGTTGAGGGGTGTAGGGAATTGTAAACTAAAGCTCAATCCCAACATCTTTTCAGAATTTAATGAATTTATCAACAGTATATGCAGTCTCATTATTTGATCTTACTGCCCTTATTTTACAATTACTTTGATTCTCAATACAGGCTTTGAATTTTCAAAACACTCCTACAACTTTTGCTTTTTGTTTCATGAAATAAACCCAATACATCCTGCTAAAATCATCTATAAAAAGAATAAAATATTTGTTGCCATTGAGTGATTCTGTTTAGATGGGACCACAAATGTCAGTGTGTATCAATTATAGCTTTTCAGAGGCTCTTCAAGCTTATTTACTGGAAATGATTTCCTAGTCTACTTCCTAAGCTAACAAGCATCACAAACCCTAGTCTCTTCACTAATATACTCTATTCCCTACATTACTTCTTTCTTCTGCATATACTCCAATGTTGATTTATGAAAATGTTGAATTTTCTTACGCCATAATTTTTCTTGTCTCAAAGCACATGGATGTGCACTACAATTAAAGTTAGTCCAGTTCAACTTGAAGTTTTTACCCTTCATACCAACAGAAAAACAAAACAGCTCCATTGGGATTAAAAAAATCTCATATTTGTTCTACTTAAACATAACTGAATAACCTTTATCAAGTAGTTATCCCACATTGAGCAGATTCCAATCTATCTCAGGAACATATAGTATATCACTATTAGTTTTGTTTCACTAGAACTTGTAATCTTGACTGTACCATTTCCTTTGACTGCGTCAGTTTTTCATTGTTAATTTTGACTTTAGACACTACAGTTCTACAAGCTTTTGAAAGATGAAATTATCATAAGTCATATAGTTAGTGCAACCATTATTAATCAGCCAAGCATCATTAGATAAGTTATTCCTTACAAAACAAGTAGCTACAAATAATTGATCTTCTTGTTGTTGTTGTTGTACTGCTTATGCTTGTACTTGTGCTTATGCTTGCTAATATTCCTTCTGTTTGTTCTTGCAAAATTTGGCAATATGTTCCTTCTGCTTGTATGATCTGCACTCTACCTCTAGATTTTGCCAATAACTTGACTGATGATGATTGGTCTTGTTACAATAGGGACATAGTGGAAATTTGGCCTTGAATCACCACTGGTATTGGCTCATTCTTTCCTTTGATTCTTTTTATTCCAAGATATCTTTCCCTTACTTTCATATGTGTTCTTGTCACTCTCTTTTTCTTGAAAAGCTCATTCTCTTCATGTCTATAAGACCTTCTTTGTTCTTGAGCTTGCAAAGTATTTATCAACTTTGGCAATGTAATGGTTGACACATCTTTTGACTTTTCAAGAAAGGATATTCTCAAACTTCGCAGCGAAAGTAACAAGGATCTTTTCCATTACTCTCTTGTCAAAAAATTGTTCTCCAAGCAACCTAATCTTATTGACAATTTGTATCAATCTGTTGGAGTAGTATTTAAACTTCTCATTCTCCTTCATTTTCTGCATTTTGAAATCTCTATTAAGATTCAGAATTTGCATATGTCTTGATTTAGTATTACCCTGATACTCTTGTTTAAGAAAATCTCAAGCTTGTTTTGCTATCTCACAAGTCATAATCTTGGTGAAAATCAATTCCGAAACTGCTAAGTAGAGATGCATGTTTTAACTTTATACATCCTTCTTCTATCTTTTCTCTAGTTCTTGATCTGGGCTATTGTGGGATCCTCTAACAGTGAAGTAACTTCTCCTGATCCCACTAAGTCCCACAGATCATTGCCCAGTAGAAAAGTCTCCATTCTAACAACCATAATCTAGTAGTTCTCATATGTAAATATAGATGGTATTGCCATGTAGTTGTTTCCAGCTATTTTGAAAACAAAAAAAAAAAGCTTATTGCAAATCACTTGTGAAAAAAAAAAACTCTCAAGTCCTTAAGAAGTTAGCTTTGATACCAATTTGTAGGTGTTTGATGTAATGGAAAAAACTAGAATTTTAACAACAAAATGTTGTTGCTATGTTTTCTTATTGATTTCAATAATGCTTACATGAGTTTAAATACTGAAATTGTAATTCAAATACATCTCTAATAGCTACTTATTCAAAACAGCAATTTAAAATTCAAATTCTAAACTTCAGCTTCTATTAATATTCTTAACAAAAACAGTTTATTTATCATTGTGTCCAGCAGCAAACATAACATCCTTCAACAGTTATGGGTGATGCAAGAGTTGAAATTCTATGTAAAGCATCAAAGCCTTTCATACAAGTCATCAAAGTTCCAACCTCCATCTTCTTACTAAAATTCTACTTTAGGGTTGACTTAGGGTTGGTTCAATGAAATTATCCTCACTAAATTCATTAGGTTGGCTACTTTAGCGCTTCACAGCCCTGGAAATTAAGGCGTCCAGATGAATAAACAAAACTTTCTAACTATGCCTACTAAAGAACTAGAACTAATTTTATTGCCCAGAAAATAACACAAAACAAGCTATCAAGCACGTTATAAGATTGCATAAGGTTATGATCATTTTATGCACTTCTTCAAAACAAAATTGGGAAACAGTCCATACATTGAACCTGTATTTCTTGTTCTTCTTTTAGGATTGTTATTCCTTCAAACCACTTAATTCAGCTCTTGTCAGAGCGATCAACATGGAGGCTGCATTCTAACTGAGAAAGCAGCACTTCTAAAGTTCAAGGGAAGTCCCACAGATCCTTCAAGTCGACTCTCTTCTTGGGTTAGAGAAGACTGCTGCTAATGGTAAGGCCTAATCTGTGACAATAGCACAGGACATTTTGTTAAGCTCAAACTACACTACCCACAATTTCCAGATAGTTTTCAGGGTGATGGAACAATTAATCAACTAGGAGGTGAGGTCAATCCTTCTCTGCTCGAGTTGAAGCACTTAAAATACTTAGACCCGAGCTTAAATATTTTTTGAGGAACTGCAATTCCCAAGTTCCTCGGTTTACTAGAGAATTTGGGGTATCTCAATCTCTCTGGTGCATCCTTCGATGGAAATATTCCTCTAAGTTTTGAAAATCTATCAAGCTTGCATTATCTTGATCTAAACACATTTTACTTCTAATCACTGGAAAGTGATGACGTGGAGTGGCTCACTGGTCTTTCCTCTTTGCAACACCTTAATTTGGAAGGTGTAGACCTCGGCAAGGCTAGAAATTATTGGCTTCTAGCCACTAATATGCTTCCTTCTCTTTTTGAGCTGTACTTTCTTGCTTGTGAGCTAATCGAATTTCCTTCCCTTTCATTTGTCAATTTTTCTTCCCTCCAGGTGCTTGATCTTTCCGATAATGATTTCAACTCCTCAATATCTCACTGGTTGTTCAACATAAGTAAGCTTGAATATCTTGATCTCAGATCAAATAATCTTCAAGGCGATATTCCAGCTGCAATTGCTAACATGACTAATCTCTGCATGCTTGATTTGTTGAGAATTCATTTATCCGGGATTAGATACTGAAAGACTGGGAAATCTTTGCAATTTGCAAATGTTGGATATTGTCAATAACAACTTGGATGGTGAGATAACTGAATTATTAAAGGGTTATGGTGAGATAAGTGAATTCTTAGAGGGTTTGTCTAGATGCACCAATAGTAGCTTAGAGTCACTAGATTTGGAGCATAATATCCTACGCGGATTTCTCACCAATTCTATTGAACACTGAAAAAGCTCAAGTCCTTTCAACTATGGGGAAACTTGTTAATGGGTTCAATCCCAGATTCAATTGGGAACCTGTCATCCTTAAGAGAATTTTATCTCTACAATAACCAAATGAACAGGACAACCCCAGAAAAATTTGGGAAAACTATCTCAGCTAGTTGCTTTAGATCTTTCCGAGAATCCATGGGTTGGTGTAGTAACAGAAGCTCATTTCTCAAATCTAACAAGCCTAAAGGAGTTGTCAATTGCAAAGTTTTCCTTGTCTCCAAAGCTAACGTTGGTATTTAATACGAGTGCTCAGTGGGTTCCTCCTTTTAAAATCTGGCTCACAAAGCTGATATAATGTCATTTGGGCCCCAAATTCCCTGCTTGGCTAAGACACCAGAATGAGCTACATACTTTCATACTCCTAAATGCTCAGATTTCGGACACCATATCAGAATGGTTCTGGAAGTTAGAAGTAGCAGAGTTCCGAACGCCTTGAAGATCTTCCTGAATCTACCGTAGAATCGCTTTTCAGGACCTCTTCCATTGTGGTCTTCCAATTTGTGTGCCCTATATTTGAGCAAGAGTTCTTTTTCAGGATCAATTTCCTCCAGATAACGATGAAAGAATGCCTATGTTGACGGATCTAGATATCTCCCAAAACCTCTTAACTGGTACTATTCCCTTGTCCACTGGAAGACTTGAGTGCTCTGACAACTTTTTCAATCTCCAACAACAATTTGACTAGACAAATTCCAGGATTTTGGAATCATTTTCCATTATTGTTGACGTCAAACAACAGTTTATCTGGTCAGATACCAAGTTCTCTGGGTTCTCTAAGTTACTGTTAGGTTCTTGATGCTTAGCAACAGCCATCTATCTGGAGAAATTCCTTCTACCTTGCAAAACTGTACAGACATCACTACTCCTGATCTTGGAGATAATAAGCTTTCAGGTAACATTCCGGTGTGGCTAGGTAAAAGACTATCTTTGTGGATTTTATGTCTGCACAGTAACATTCCCTCACAGCTACGCAGACTTCCATCTCTTCACATATTGGACCTCGCACATAATAATTTTTCAGGATCAATTCCCTCATCTGTTGGGAATTTGACTGGTATGGCATCAGATCTTGTAACCGATATGAGGGGCAGGTTTTGGTGGCAACCAAAGAAGCAGAATACTGGTATCACACTACTCTCTATCTTGCAAATAGCATTGACCTCTCCAACAACATCCTGTCTGGGATGATACCTGATCTAACAAATCTTTCAAGACTTGCCATCCTGAAGTTGTCTATGAATCATCTGACAGGAAATATAGCAGAGAGTATTGGGAACTTACTGCAATTGGAACTCTAGATCTCTCCAAGAATTTCTGGACCAATTCCTCCTAACTTGGCTTCATCCACTTTTCTTGCTCACTTGAACCTGTCATACAATAATCTTTCTGGTGAAATACCATCAAACAATCAATTTTTCAAACCCTGAATGATGCATCCATTTACAGGGTAACCCTGCACTTTGTGGATCTCCTCTATCCAACAAGTGCAACAAAGATGAGGAAACATCTCACTTTCCCCGCAGAGGAAAGAAAGATGGTGAAGATGAAGATGACTTTGAAATGCTGTTCTTTAACAGCAGCATAGTACTGGGATTTCTAGTGGGTTCTGGGGAGTTTGCGGACGTTTGGTGATAAACAAGTCTTGGAGGCTTGCCTATTTTCAATTTGTTGATGAAATCAAAGACAGGCTAATCTTGTTATTTTCCAAAAGCTTAGCTTGCCTCTGTCGACTGGCAAAAATATAAAACTGATGCACAGCAGAAGAATAAACAATAAACATGTAAAGAATAAACTTTTCTTCCTGTTCTCATGGATCTGCTTCTTCAAATAATTTAACGCATTTACAGAGATTGATGACTTCATTTTGCAAGTCTTTTGCATCAGGCAATATTACAGAAAGTTCATGAAACATGAAGCCACAATTGAAGGGGCAATATTACAGTAAAGTAGTTCATGAAACATGAGTGGCAATTAAAGGGGAAAAATCTCATAGTGCACCGTGAAAGACTTCTCGCTCGATGCAAAAACAAACTAATCATAAGAAAAAATGGAGCTTAACCAATATAACTGTACTTGTATTATATTATAGAAAGGGTGGTCTCCCCTCAATTTCACATTTTCAGAACATGTCTTATATTATAGAAAGGGCGATCTCCCCTCAATTTCAAAACATTAGCTTAACCAATATAACTGGTACTTGTATTATATAGCTTAACCAATATTACTGGTACTTGTATTATATTTATAGAAAGGGTGGTCTCCCCTCAATTTCACATTTTTAGAACATGTATTATATTATAGAAAGGGCGATCTCCCCTCAATTTCACAATTTCAAAACATTGATATTTATGTCTAAGGAAATTCACCCCATTTGATAGTATGTAAAAATTTCCGCTTCTTGGCAATCACATATCAATCATCAGTACCAAAGTAACGATCACCAAACTCACCCATACCAGGTATCACACGGAATTCTTCGTTCAAAGCAACATCAATTTCGGAAGTAACAATTTTCAATGATGGGAAACGTTTGCAAACACAGTGGATTCCCTCAGGAGCCTGGAAGTTAAATCATAAGATCAGTATAATTGAAAATAGTAATTGCCGAATAATATACCACACCACAACCAGCAATGAGAATTACTTACAGAGATGAGATTCAAGAATATAATGTGGGATTCTGGGACTCCTTTCTGAATGAGTAGTTCGATAGCGTGGTTAGCAGAGTTCCCTACAAGTTCAGGCATTGAGGTTGGTTTCAATTATTGGTTAGGGAAAATAGTGTCAATTATATAATGTCATCAACTCATCAAAATCAGTTGACACATGGTTTTACTATGAAGTTAAAAGATGTAAGCAAGCATCATATTGCACTCTCATCTCAGGTGCAGAAAGATTGGTTTCCAAATATCAGTATACAATATTTTGTAAACAATCATCTTCCTTTCTCAACATGGTTTTACCATGAAGTTAAAAGATGTAAGCAAGCATCATATTGCACTCTCATCTTAGGTGCAGAAAGATTGGTTTCCAAATATCAGGATACAATATTTTGTAAACAATCATCTTCCTTTCTCAACATGGTTTTACCATGATGAAGTTAAAAGATGTAAGCAAGCATCATATTGCACTCTCATCTCAGGTGCAGAAAGATTGGTTTCCAAATATCAGTATACAATATTTTGTAAACAATCATCTTCCTTTCTCAACATGGTTTTACCATGAAGTTAAAAGATGTAAGCAAGCATCATATTGCACTCTCATCTTAGGTGCAGAAAGATTGGTTTCCAAATATCAGGATACAATATTTTGTAAACAATCATCTTCCTTTCTCAACATGGTTTTACCATGATGAAGTTAAAAGATGTAAGCAAGCATCATATTGCACTCTCATCTCAGGTGTAGAAAGATTGGTTTCCAAATATCAGTAAACAATCATCTTCCTTACTCAACATGGTTTTACTATGAAGTTAAAAAATGTAAACAAGCATCATATTGCACTCTCATCTCAGGTGCAGAAAGATTGGTTTCCAAATATCAATAAATAATATTTTGTAAACAATAATCTTCCTTTCTAACTAGTACTTTTAAGGAAGATACAATTTAGATGGCAACTCCCAAAGAGCACAACTTAAATTTGAGAATATGGCGATGTTTCTGCAAATAAACCAGAAAATAACAGCTACTTTCAGGTCATTCAAATTAGAAGTGATCAGTCCCCTCCAGTCATCAATCAGCCTTCTCAAAATATTTGTCAAGAGCAATAGTATTCTTTTTTCTTTTTATTTTTGTTTTAAAAGGACAAGGTTTTCTCACATAAACAACTTACATCCCCATGCCAATAGCATAATACTTTATTAGCTGATACCAAGAAAAGAGAAAGAACAACAGAACTTCAAGGTTACCTGTGGCAAGAACAGGATCTAGAAGCAGGACATGCCTTTCAGAAATATCCTTCGGAAGCTTCTCATATATAAGCTGATATACAATTGGAGACAGATAAATAATTATTAGACTTAACTGATTTAAATCAAATGATATTAAAGAAGGAAACGCTCTAGCTCTGACAAAATTCTTCAACCACAACTATACTTTTCACCTGTTTGCCATTGTCCCCATCACGGTGAATCAGAATTTTTCCAATTTTTATTCCTTTGCAACAAGCACGTAATGCATTTTCCATGCTTTCACCACTAAACACAACAAGAGAAACATATTAGCATATACATAAAAAAGAAAAAAGGAAAAGAAAGGAGAGCCAATAAAATGCCATGCAGCAGAAAATGTCTATCAAGCTCTATTCCAAGCTTCCTGAATCACATGCCGAAGATCAGACTCTTATATTCATTAGTCATACAGCATCAGATGGAAATTGGCTCAACTCACAATTCAAGTACAATGTCATCCAATAAATCTGACAAAATACAACCTCAAAACTTTAGCAAGAGCTTACCTTCGAACAATGGAGACCCCACATAGTTTCTTGCAAAAATCAACCCCAGTATACAGGCATCCTGAAGTAGAATAACAAGATAATTTTCAAAGTGTTTTATATTTTTAGGCCTATATAATATAAAGTAAGAACAAGAAATTGAGCTTTAAACTGATAACAAGCAAATAAGTAAGGTTAATCAACACAGGCACCACCAAGCCAAGAGTAGCAACAAACAAGAGAGCAAGAGAGAGAGTTCTAAATTCTTTAAAACCAACAAAAACTATCAAGCCAATAGAAGAGGCACACATTTTCACAGAAGTTGATGTGGATTTTAAGCATGGGGGAAGGAAAGCATTGCCTGAAAAATCTACACTATTCATTAATTATCCATTTGGAAGCTTTTCTACTGCAATCAAAATATTCAGGAAAAGAACTGAACATCAAAAAATAGACAAGATAAATACATACAACAGCGAGCTAAAGCCTCGCTATTCATTATTCTTAACACACCTGTTGGAGTAACTACTTGTTTCTCAGTGAATGGCAAATGACCAAGGCCATGTTCCACAACCTGGAAGCCAAAAATCAACACAAACAATTACATTTTTAACCATGTCATAACTGAAGGCCCATATATGTATAACAAAACAACCTGTGGTAACTAATGATGTCAGGTAAGTGAGAGTGACAGAAATTACCAGCCGAATAAGCCGATCTGAATAAAATACAAAATCATGCTTTGATATTTGCTGGTCGCGAATCAGCGTATGCATACCTCTTATCTGAAACACAGTTCTCCCTGATGAGAGTAAACTAAAGACCTTATAGAACTAAATAAAGAAGACGAGAGATTAACCACTTATCAGACTGCAATTCGTATAGGGAAACTTTAAGAACACAATATTATCAAAAGTCAGCTCAAATTTCCCAACATCAAATACCAAATTGGCACATTAATCTTCTATCTCCAAAGTCATCTAATCCATAATTCTGTTTCTTCACAGAATTTGTCCTAGTAAATAAAAGGTAAAAGAAAATAAACATTACAAACACATAAGAGATATATACCTGGAATGTTGACTGAATCACATACACATTAGGATATATTTTGCAGAGGTCATGCTGACCAAGCTTTGTGTGGATATGTTGCACAATCAAATCAATGGCAACATGATTATCACCTCCCCGGGGTATGATTACATCAGCATACTTCTTTGATGGCAGAACAAAATCATCAAAGGCAGGTTTAACAAACTTGGCATACTGCAAAATTGATATAATGCTTCATAATCTACATTATTAATCATAATATCATAAGAAGTTTAACATATTGAAGTTAAAAGAGACACGAAGATCACATTTCTGACAGTAGCAAAGTTAAAGTATCGTGGAAATTAGAACCATAAAGGAAATATAGGACACAGTTTTCTCTAATTTTCTGCAAGGTGAACCATTTGTCACATGATTGGTTCTCCAAGAAGAAGAGTAGGAGATTTCTCTACTTTCATCTAACTCTCATAAAGTTAGTGACTTTAATAAATGCATCCACATAGATATCACGGGAATCAAAAACCCTGATTTTGATGCCTTCATAAGACTATCTATTCACAAATGCATACACATAGATATGACGGGAACCAAAAACTCTGATTTTGATGCCTTCATAAGACTATCTATTAACAAAGCTAAGTTTTGGCTACAACGCGGATGAATAGGAGAAACAAAACATCTGAGGTTTTTCCGATTGAATTAGCAACAGGTTCCTGATTAAAATATACCAACTACGCTGTATATTAATTGAAGATATCAAATAGAATTCCTTGCCTGTTCAAGAACAGAATTAACGTCCCTACCCCTCTCAACTGTGTCACGTCTTATTCTACGAGCAAGCCTCACATCAGCATCTACAACCATAAATATTAATAGCCAATATAAGATACTGAAACAATAGAGCATGTGGGAGAGCAGGTAGAGCATGAGAGATTCAACAAAACAATTTCTGTCCTATTTGCTTCCTGATACACAGGAAAAGGCAACTCTCCCAAGATCCAAAAAACAACTTTCCCCCAAATAAATAATCACAAAAACATATGATACCAACTGAAAATTGACTAACCCGACTTCAAATATTTTAGACAAAACAGGTGCAAACCTATTATGTTATCTCCACTATTTTCCAATAGTGATGGATCTATAGAATCAAAAGAACCTAATTTTGAGAAATATGAAGTGTACATCACAGTTTTTCCTTTAATATTAAATTGAATCAATTGAAGTGTACATCACAGCAGATCCTATTGCTATATTAACTTTGTAAAGCAGCCTCTGAAAGTAGTACCAATGAATGAGTATTATTCACAGCCACGGGCCATCCTACTGCTGAAAACAAACAATTTGCGACCAAAAATAATTGGGCAAGTTTGCCACATATTTGCTAATTACCAATTAGAACTTGGTGAATAATACAGAAATGCCCTACTAGTTCTGGCAATCCTTTAATTTGTCGAATAAATATCCCTTTGAGAACTATTTAGTACACATTAGGAAGTAAAATTAAAAAAAGATGGTATGAAGCATCTTAACTCATTTGTAAAACAAGACACATCTAGAACAGGTAATAAGCTTACAACTGACACTAAGAGGATGACAGAAGTTGAACCTGTATCAACAAAAATCTTCATATTCATCAGGTTACGGACGCGTGGGTCATGAAAAACAAGAATGCCCTCCAAGATGATAACATCCGAAGCATTTACCTGACAAATAAATTAAGATTTTTGAAATGCTGTTTATCTTTTGCTTCCAGGTAAAGAAATCATAAAGCCACATTGTATGCCCATGTTCTTAAGTAGAAACCTGTCTAAAACTATCTGAACAGCGCCGATGGTTCTTAAAATCGTAAATAGGAACTTGGTAGGGTTGCCCAGATTTGAGGGTTTGAATGCAGTCTAGAAGCTGCTCAGTGTCAAAAGCATCTAGAAAGAGCCAAATATAATCAGAAATAAGAAATGCCAAAAGCTAATTAAAAACATGAACATTAAAACCGAGCATTCAGCAAGACAAAAGACTAAACAAAGATTCCAATTATAAAATATTGATTACCAGGATGATCAAAATTGTACTCATGCACACGTTCTGATTCTTCAGGTGTCAAGCCACGATAGAACGAATCCTAAAGAATAAGATTAACAATTAAATCAAAATGAAAAATTCAAAGAAAAGAGGAAAAGAAAGTAAATGATAACAAACCTGATTCACAAGCACTACACGGTGATCATGAAGCTGTTGGATGATCATGTCACAAACTGTGGTCTTACCCGAGGCCGTACCACCAGAAACTCCTACAGAGTTATTGTAAATGGTCACACCCAATCAATATATCAATTCATAACAAAAACTAATCCAAATAATTTTTAAAAGCAGGTAACCAACCAGAAATTATAGTAAGTTGGATACAAGAAATTCGCTTCAAGAACCAACAAAAGTGATTCAAATTGCTTAAATCAACAGAATAGTATATTAGAAATTCATTCTCACAATAAATAACCAAAGTACGAGATTAGTACTCTTGCATTATGAAAGATAAACAAAAATAAGAAGAAAAAAAAAGGCAAAATCTACCTTCTGTTTCAGCTAATTACAACTTAATGTCTACTTCAAAAGAGCAAAGAAATGATTTCTTGAAAACAATAAATTAAAATTACGTTAAGAATTGCTTAAATCAACAGCACAAATTGTTCTCAGAAGATATAAAGCACGTGCCAAATAATACTCTAGCATTTACAAAGCAGTAACAAAACTGGGGGGAAAAAAAAAAAGAAAAGAAAAGAAAACCTTTTGTTTCGTCTAATTACAACTTAAAATCTACCCTCGAAGTCTAAAGAAATGGTTTCTTGAAAAACAATAAATGAAAATCATTGGAGAAAAGAAGAGCAAGTGACTTACCGATAACAAAGGGCTGCTTGGAAACACTAGCGGCGGCTAGGGCTGAAGCGAAAGCCGATGAAGCAGCGGGAGGAGCGGAGCCGTCGATGCGGAGGCCGGAGAAGTGGGGCCCAGACGCCTTCTCCATGACGTAGTCAATCGACATCGCTTCTTCAGGCATCGTTTTAAATACTAGTTAAAAGGAAAATCTCGCTGTCATTACCAACACAAGCACGGGACGAGAACAAACACGACTGTTGCGTGGACTTCACAGAGAAGTTAGAACGAGTGGAAGCGTGAACCCCCAAATAAAAAAAAAAAAAAAAAGTAGTTATATTCCTGGCGTTTTTCTCGCGATATTCTTCCTTCTTTTCTTTTGTCGAGAGTCGTTGGTTTTCTTCTGAGAAGAAAAAAAGAAATCGAATATTATGTGCGTCTGAGGTTCCGTTTTCTTATCCCGTTGGCAAAACAACGAACAATTTTTAAAGAAATATTTGGAATAAAAATAACTAAATCCTCAATAGTTTAATTTTTTAACATTAAAAAAAGAGCAAAAACTGATTAAAAAATTTAAAAAAAATTAATAAGAAAAGATACTTTTAAATAATTTTACAAACAATAGAATAAAACTATTTTTCAAATTAAAATTTGAAGATATAAATTTCTTTTTGTCAAATATATAAGGTATCAATTTCATTTTGGATCCCATTACGATTTTGCATTTTTATAAAATATTGAGGTATGGGTAAGCATGAGATTTTAGAAACAATTAACTGAGTTGTAGTTGTTGATCATCTCACATAATATTGTATTAATTAGTTAATATTGAGTGTCAATTAATTTAATCGCTAAAATTTGGTGAAATTACAAAATCTTAAATTTACATCCTATTTACATCAAAATTAACAGAGATATTATTTATATTTTATGTAATAAAAAAAAATTCAAGTGAGTAATATTTACCAACATATTTTGTCAATTTTGATTTTTGAAAAACTATTTCGTTTTTCCCAAAATTTATACTCCTCGTTTGCAATTGCAATTTATTATCCATAAATCATAAATATGGATTATCTACACATTTCATTGCATAATTATTCAAAGTTGGTTGGGGACTTTGTGGCTGATAAAAAAAACGCGTTCGAAGTAAATAATTGCAAACTCCTCGTCAATAAGTAGGTGTCGACGGGAACTTCATATAAGCATATTTGCTTTTGCCACTTTTTTTTCTTTTTGAAAAGGCTTTTGCCACATTTTGGTCAAAATAGGTAGCTAGATTTAAATAAATCCAAAACAAAAGCACGTGTGCATCATACATAAATTTCATCATCTCTCATTAAGAGGATGAGAGTTGTCACATAATAAAAAATAAGATATTTTAAATTTTTAATCACTATTCATTATTGGAAAACCAAAAAAAAAAATCGAATTATATATTGATAAAGTTAGACTTATAAAAGTAAATATGACTCAACATTTTATGCATCCATTATTAATTAATGTTATATCATTATTATATTAATAATAATTAAAAAATTAATAACTATTTAATACATGATAGTCATTAATTAGTGATACAAAATTCATATTTCAACTTCGTATTCATAATACTACCTTTTTGTATATATACTCAAAATATATATAGCAAAAACAAAATATGGGTATTTTTTTAAACTTTCAGACCAAACCCAATTCACTAAAAGGTTTGATGTAGCCAATAAATCTTTAAATATTTTAAAAATATCTAACTAAATAACTACAAGAAGGTCTATTATACGAACACCTCATGTTTTAGTCCACTGTTATTAGAATATCTAACATTAAACAAAGAAATATTCTTAAAACTTATCCATGATCCTTAGCCCTAAATTCTTCAATATCAACAAGTATCATCGACAATCTATTTTAACTTAAGTTGACTATTAAAGCCTTCTAGGATAATAAAAAATATACATATCGACTGAGAACTTAAATTAGCTTTATTTTAAAGAATTACAAAATTTTAAAAGTTTTGATACAAATTGTACTCTTATAATATTGAAGTGAGTATAAAACAGAAAGATAAAAATATATTTTAATTTTAATACAACTCTGTAACTTAATACCAACAAACCTATAAAAGAAAAAGCCAAACATTAAACAATAATGAACTTTTTTAATAAATTAAAATCCTAAAACTTCATTAGCGTGCACAACACAAGACTTCTCTTTATTCTTTTTTTTGTTTTTTTTATTTTGTAAATCCATTACTAACTTAAATATTAGAGAATCATCTTTTTAAAAAAAATTCGGAGTAACTCAATACTATTTCGTGGTTACAGAAAATTTTGAAGCCTAATAATTATTAAGGGAAATTGTTTCAATCTAACTTTTAAAGAGACTTAATGACTATTCTCAATAGAATACAAATTCAATTTATAGGCCTAAAATTTCTCAAATTCCATTATCAACAATAGAAATTAAAATACACGTCCAGACAAAGTCTTCCCCGTCTCTCTCGATCAAAGAAGTAAAAGAAAAAATTGATGCAATTGCATGTTCTTTTGCTAAACAATAATACTTATAAAGCAAAAAGTTTTCTTTTCTAATTTCTCTCGGAAAATACAAAAATTAGGAGAATTGCTTTGCTTCAAGCTCTGAAAATAATCTCATTAGTTACTTCTACTCGAATGGCACCATTGGTTATCTCATGCATTAGTACGAAAAACAAATTCTAAAATAATCAACAATAACTTTTCTAATTTATAACGAAAACATTTAAAATTAAAAAAATTAACTGATCGCATCATTTTAACATTAATCAGAGAGAAAGTCATGAATTCACACTTTTAAAGGCTGAGAGTTGAGAAGCATTATAGATTTATTCACTTTGAATAAACTTGAGTCGCGCTATCATTAAGATTTAAGGCGCTATCATTAAGATTTAAGGAAGTCATGTTATTTTCTTAGTACTTTATTAATGCTATGTTTTTTCTTACTTTACTTTGAATGAATTTGAGTCACATCTTTTTTAAAATTTAAAAAATTGGCATTATTTTCTAAAACTTCTCTTATTGCAATGTCTTTGACAACTTCTTCTACAGATGATTTTAATATTGCTTTAGTAATGTTATGTGGATTGTTATGGACTTTGAAATAAATTTCCTCTATTTTCTTTTATTTTAACCCTTGGGGATTTTGCTACTAGTTCATGCTTTTAAGCAATATTTGGTCCAAACTATTTTATTTTGATCTGTTTGCTATTTTTTTTTTTTTTGTGTGTATGTAAAAAATTTTTTAAATTCCAAAATTTGAGTTTTTGTTGTTTGTTTTAATTTTCTTGCATGTATATTTTTGTGTTTAATATCTCCTTATATTTAAAATGATGTACTACTAATTTATATGAGAAAAGTTGTACGTGCATAACTAAATTTGAGCAGAATTATATGTACATGCCCGACTTGTTTAATATTAACTATTCTTTATTTATATTTTAAATACATAACAGAAAAAAAAAAGTCATAACTTTTTTTTACTAGCTTTTTTTCTAATAGCAATAAAATGCTGAGAATAATAAAGTTATTTTCAATCGTAAAAATAAAGCCATCACAAAAGTAGAAAATCAGTCCATACTTTTTTTTTTTTGGGACAAAAAGATGGTAAAAGATAACTTAAAATTTGGTTGTTAATGAAAGTAATTTAGCGAGAAACATTAGCGCCAATAGTATTTATAACCCTATAGCCTGCCATCGAAAATAAAATAACATTAAGGACAGCTTTATTTCTCTAATGAATATAAAATAATATTTTCGATTGCATACTTAAAAATAATATTAAAATGATATGATTAATTTGGCGAGAAATATTGGCGCCTAAATCATTTTCCACCGGTGCAACTTGTCGTCGATTTTTTTTTTTGACAACATACAAAAATTATTTTTTTAATGAATTTCTACAAGTTTAAGATGGTAAATGTTCGTGCCCAAATTTAGTAGGCTACAAGTTCAAGGCCTAGTTGTTTTTTGAGCTCAAACTAGTAAAATTTTATTTTGAAAATGAGCAACAATTTAACAGAGGTTGTCCAAACTCAAAACTGTTGAGTGGAGAATTATATAAAGAGAATTGTTTGACTAAATTAAATTAAAAAGAGCTATTGCGGTTATATTTAGAATTAAATAAGGTACTTAAAGAGTGTAGAACTGAGCAAGGGAGAACTTAAATGCTGAGAGAGGCTTAAAACTCATAAGATAACTATAGATGGTCTAAATTAAAAATATTGCGAGAGAGCTTTCTGTTGTGTTATATTAAAGCATAAGTGCACATTATCGTAAACAAGTAATAGAGTATAAATAGAGTTTTATTTTTATGAAAAATTGTTGTTATTATTATGCTAAATACTAAAATTATTTTTTCTTACTTTTATTCAGGCGAATAAAATTCAAAAGATAAGTGATTTAATTTAAATAAACAGAAAATTAATAAGATAGAAAATATTAAAGATAATAAGATAGAGACACAAATAATAGATAAAATCTAAGATTACAACTATCTCTTAATATATTACTTAATCTAATTAATCTTTTCTTAAGTTAATCCATCAATATGAATTGTGAGCTAGATCTATAATATCATCATAAGCCTTTGTCAAAGGTCGAGTGACTATATCTAACTCTAACAATTACTTATATATTTATAGTAATTAGATGAGAATAAAATTCATTAAGAAATGATCTATTAATACTATATATGTCATATCAATATAAATCTATCCTACATAAAACTCATAACTGTTATACTATGATCATATACTAAATTATTAAATGGCAATACCTAAATTCTTTTGTCAAATTCATTAAAGTTCATATAACAATCTAATTAGTGATCAAGTAATTAAAAAATATTAAACATAGAATAATTGAATAATTCTACTATTGAGTTTATAAAAATAAAAAAAGAACTAAATTTTAATCACATATTGAATTCAAAGTTATAAACCTAGATATAAAAACTTAGTTCATAATTAAAACTAAATTTTTAAAACATAATTTGATAGACATAATAAAGAAAAATAAAAGATATAAAGAAGAGAAGAAGAAAACAAAGATTTGTAGCATGATTCTTCACTTTCTCTCTTTATCTTGTTATTGAATCTTCTTCTTCAATCTTCACATCCTATTCTAAACTTCTTAAAATTTATTCTTTTTTGTGTTCTCTTTTGCTGTATATATTTTCGCCTTCAAAAATCTCTTATTTATATGTTTTGTGGCTATAAATTAAGGTAATTTTATGTCTAATGTGGTTTAGGAGTCACTTTAGTCACATGAGTGCTGTGACATTCATTTCTGGGTGCTAAGGTACTGAAAGCACTAACTTAAAGTGGAGTAATGGAGCTTCAACTTAAAACTTATCATCTCCCCCTCTTCTCTCGGAGAAAGTGAGGCTTTTATATGGACGTGAACCATAGGTAAAGGGAGTTGGCCTGAGATTACCCCTTAAGAGCAATAAGTGGCGACATCAATTGGAGAACTTTTCTTCAACAGAAGGGCATCTTTGAGAACTTACTTAAAGGGGGTAAGAAGGTAATTAGACCTCGCTTGATTTTTGGAATGCTAGGTGTCTTCTAATTGGTTGCTTCAAAGTAGTCAGTTTGAGTAAGTGAACCTAAAAGTACTGAGAACTTGCTTAAAAGGGGCAAGAAGGTAATCAACAAGCTTTGTCCCTCTAAGGTTAGTGGATTTAGTATTGAGCTTCCTCAACAACTCTAAATAACTCTGTCTTCTGTGTTAGCAGTGTCAATAAAAGATTGGGTTCTGGTGCATGCTGACATGGAAGTTAGCTATTGGCTCTTTAGAGATTTTTTAATTTGACTTTATCTTTAGGATGAGTGGATGATATGGCATCTAGATGCTCCTTTAGTGGGTCTCGTTAGTGACATGATAGAGACTTAAGCTATAACATATATATATGCTGGTGGGCCATGATGATTTGATAGGTGTCTAGAGTGCGTGTGACGTGTCCTCTAACATTGGTACTAAGTATCGACACGTGTGTTGACAAAAGTCCCATCATGTGGGCTTTCTACCGAGTTATAAAGGTCCAAATGTTTGGACTCATGCTTAGCCTGTTGAGATAGCTTTTTGGACCAAACTATTCATTAAGAGAATTAAACTTGAGTATCATATTTAGCTTCCTTAAATGGGCTATGTGTCACTTAATTTTCACCCAATAGTAAAATGTTTAAGAAAAATTACTCAAGTCACACCTATAAGTCTTAATCATTATTTATTATGTGAATTATAATTATTAATCTTTTCTTTTATACATTCATTCTTGTGTGAATATTATTGAGACATATATTTGATAAGTCATTGTTTAAATATGATAGACTATTTTTCTTAAGTTATTTTTATCTAAATTTAAGTACTATGATTTTGTTCCTGTTAGTTGTAACATTAGTATAAACCACCTTATTTAACTTATTATTATAATAATATTGATTGATTAAAATACAATTACAATATAATTCAACTTTGATAAACTTTTAAGAATTTTATATGTAACTTTAATACATATTTAGGACATCAATTCTTTATCTATATATCTTTTTGCCCCAATCATATATTTCTCCACTGTGCCAATATGAGTTGTATGCTCTTAACAGTAGGTGACTTTGAATAAATTAATATAATGTCTTAATTAATTATGTCAAAGGTATATTTTGTATTTTTCTTATCTTTCTAGTTTGTGTTTATGCTTAATATTTACTGGTTTCATTTTAACGCAAGTTCTGGAAATATTGCATTATTCATCAAATTAGTATAAAGAGTCATTTTGTATTTGTGTAATGCGAATTGCGAACAACTTTGAATAACTTAATATGTATCATGGTTGGCATGTTAAAATTTTATTTTGCATTCTTTACATTAAATTTTTAATGGTTAATATGTAACACTAAAAAATTTCAAAGAGTTTTTTAGGAAATTAGTTTGATCGTATAAACATGATAAGCTTTTGTCTATCTTATTAATATGATAACAAATGTCAATATTATTTATTATAGAAATAAATACTAAAATATTTATTATAAAAGATAAATTACTAAACAAAATTAGTTTATTAAATATGACTAAGTATAACTAATATAATTTTTTTGTTGCTTAATTTCTCTTGAAAAGTGAAACCTTCTATTGACCCGAAAATTTAGGCAACTTTTGGATCAATAAGTTAAACTTAATTCTTATGTGAACAGTAATTAATAAAGCGCCTAAGCTTCGCAAAAGTTAGGTTAAACTAGTTTGCTCTAAGGATATTGAGCTTAATAAGGATCTTGTAGTCAAAATTCGATTAGACCATTCTAAAAATATTTTCGGCGATAACACTCTAATATTTAAGTCAATAAGGAAAGAAAAAAAGGTAAAAAAAATAAATAAAAAGGCAATAAAGGGCATTAAGAAAGAGAGGGACTTACTCAAAAGTGTAGAAAGAGATTTCCCTTAGTTCAACAATTCAAACTTTAATTATAAAGTTCTAATGTGAGTTCAATTCATAGTCGTAAATTTCTATTAGAATTGGAAAGCATCAAGACTTCATCTCTTAGATTTGTATATTAGAGTTTTACCTAAATAAAGATAGATCTTTTTTTACCTTTAAAGAACTTCTATCGAGATTATAATGGTTATATTTTAAAAAGAATATCGAATCTCATAATTCTTAATGGCAAGTTCATTTTAGGTCGTTAACATATGATCAAGGTGGTTGACTTAGTCGAAAAAGGCACCTAATACCGAAGACTCCTTTTAAGAAAATCGAGGACTTACGAGTTAGTTTGAGGATGTCTGTTGTTGTGTTTTATTAATGGTAGACCCTAACCAAAGTGTCCTTAAAGTATCTAGGCTTACACTTATAGGTCAAAATCTAAGAAAAAATAGGAGTTTCTCAGTTTTCAGTGTTAACTTGTTAAAATTGTAAATTTTATAATTATAGTCCTTGGATTAACTAGTCTTCAGAGTGCCTTTAGAATATTACGATGATAAAGATCCTTGGTTTAATGACTTAACCAGGTGCTTAGGAAAAGATGTCGAGTCTTCATTGGTAGATTAATGCGTTGATTAGCAATATATTCTTTGTTGATGGGTATTAGGCATACCTGACCTGATTGTGTCATCATTGTGGTGATGGAACTGATATTTAAAGTTGATGCCAAATATGTAATTAATGTTGGTGACCTTTTAAGAATACACGTTGTTAGGTGGCTAAATGAATCATCATTCTTTTTTTTTTTAAATTTGGGATGTCATGGCCTCATCTTGGAACATAAGTGTTGATCAAACAGTTGAATGTGTCCATTGGAAGGACATGTCATTTCAAGAAGATGTTTTCCTTTGAAGGTGTTATAGCCTTTAAATTTTGAGTCAATGGCCATGATTACTTTGAGACTTGTGTATATAAAAGAGCATTCTCTTTAGTTTACTATCTTAGTTCTTCTATTGTCTTGGTGTGCTTCTTTTATGCTAAGTATGTTTCTGTATTTCTTTCCTACAAAACTTTAGTGCTCTTCTTGAGTCCTTAACTTGAGCATTCGTCATAGTTGTTCCTTTCCAACACTTTATGCCATATTGGTAATCCTCTGTCTTGGCATGGTATGTTGTTATTTCGTACTTTTAAAGATTATTTTTGGTTCTACAATTCGGGATTCTTATCAAATAGCAAGTTCTGCTCATTACTTTAAACAACCATAGAATGAGTAACTACTTGTTAACCTGTTTTATGGTGCATGCATGTAATTATATACATATTAAAAATTTTCAAATGCATGTCCAACATACATTTCGCAAAGAATAAAATAATATAATCAATATATACACATTATAACTGAAACAAAAATAGTACTAGAATCGAATACATACCCTTGTAGATGATTCGGTGAAGATTGTTAAGCTTTTAAACTTATTGAGCTCACAATAAAGTCCACCCTTAAACAATTCTAAACTCTAAAATTTTGTGGATTAGAGTAGCTAGAATGGTAGTCTTTGATCAAAATTTTGTGCAGGAATAAAAAAAAAAAAACTAAATTCTTGAATTAGTTGAAGCATCAAATGCTTAAAATGGTATTTAGGGACCAAAATGTAATTTTCTCAAAGTTCACAATTTTTCTCTTCTCTTTACACGAAATTTTCATTCAAAATGAATTCTAACACAAAATGAACTCTTTTCATTTATTTTTAAATAGCCTAAGACATTTAAGTGGCTACATGTAACCATGTTATGTCATGTAGGCTTATGCATGAGTGACAAATGTCACTCATCCATGAAAACACTTTGCATGGTTGACATTTGTCATATGCATTCCCATGCATGTTGCCATTTGTCACACAAATGGCCATGTATGGATGCCATTTGTGCATTTGTACTTTTCTATACAATGGGGACCTATTTACAACATTTGTAAACTATGGTTCTAACTTTACAAATAGGTCTTAAAACGTATCTTACTTTTCGAAACCTTCCCAGATCGATCCGTATGATCTGTCTTGCTACTTTCATGCTTAATGAGTATGCTTCATATTGTGGGACTCTCTAAGTCTACCTTCGTTTGTCTTGCGGAACACTTTTGCAAGTTAGTGAACAATGCCCCACACACACGTTACGGATATTACAAAACTTAGCGTTGAATCATACAAGTTGAGGTCAACCATATTCGTATAATCTCTCTATCATCTATATCCTGGAGGAGTAGAGATATAGATTATAATCGTCAAATCTCTATATGTAATAGGGCGTAATTATATAAAATATTTTATCGTCCTAAACTTGATGTTTCAATAAATCAATGGCCCGATGTCCAACACCTGCAAAAAGAGATTTAGTCATCTTCCTTCGAATACAAGATTTACAAACTAGTAAGGGTTCTATGGTAAAATTAAGTATCTAACCATCGTTAACTAGACGAGTTAGACATCTCACGCCTATATGACCTAACCTCATAAGCTATAATTCGATGCTATTTAAAGCTCCCGAACTACTACCTGTGTTTACCTGTGCATTTAAGACATTTCCTGTTGCATTCAAAATATAATGACCATTCACCATCTGACATTTAGCTAATAAAACATTATCTGCATCACATAAATACAATGAACAGTTCGAATAAATAAATGATAGCCTCTAATGTCTAATACATAGAGAGATATAATATATCTGATAATGTTCAACATATAATAGCAATTATGCAACATTAAAGTTTGATTACATAGGAGAATCAATTGAAAATTTTTAACTGCTTCGACCTGTAGAAAATCATCATTTTCAACACAAAGCTGGACTTCTCCCTACTGCAGCTGCTTAATTCTTTCAGATCCTACAACATATTACAGATGTAAGAAGAACATGCGATATCTAATACCTAGCCATTTGAAGCATCACATGCTAATGAAATGTCAATAATAGGTAAACAAATACTTGATGAGTTCTTCTTGATTGTGACAATGTATTTCAAACAGTTACGTTTCTAATATCCGTCATCACCACAATTGAAACACTTTCTCTTTTTCTTCTTCTTATCTTTCTTCTTGGATACAACCTTTCTCTTAAGACCTGAATATAGTGTCTTCTTCACCTTCTTCTTCCCTTTAGACTTCGTAGAAGCCTTTGAGACAAAAGATGAAGTACCAGTCTGAACTATGAAGGTCGTACCTTATTTTTTAATGTTCTCCTCAACTATCTGCAATAAGTTATATAACTCAGTATAAATCTGAGTCAGTCCTTGTATGTTAAAGTTCATAATAAACTATGCAAAAGACCCCGACAAAGACAGGAGAATTAAGTTATTCCTCAAGTTGTTGTTCAGAGAAACATCCATAGTCACCAATTTTTTGATGTAAAAAATCATGTTAAGTACGTGGATACTAGACTGCCATCAAGAAACTTAAACCGAAAAAGTTCTTTGAAGATTCTATAGAGTTCTACATGTAGTCTATCTCCAAACAACTCTTTCAAATGAAGCATAATGCTACTCACACTATCCGTGTGTGATGCTCCCTCCGAAGTTCATTTGACATTAAAGTAAGGATGTATGAATTGACTTTCAAATCGTCATTAACCCATTTCTTATAAGTCAAAACCTCTTTGTCAGTAAAAGGTTTAGAAACACCTTTAGGCATTCTCTGATCTATTATGTATCCAAAAAATTTTGAATCCAGAATAATTTTGAGATTCATTAACCAGTCAGAGTAGTTATCGGTACCCTTTATCGGATTAGCATCAAGTATGCATACCAATATGTGGCTAAAAGCCATCTTATCATCATAAGACAAAGTAAGATATGTTAACAGAAACATTTTAAAATCATCAATAGATCATGAATATAACTAGTGTATATACATACATATATATAAATCTAAAAGTACCATTTTACTACTTTACAAATTTCTCATAATCTCTAAATCGCCAAAAAAAAAAATTTAACATTTTAAATTTTACAATGAGAAGTAAATCCAATCAACATTCTACTCGAGCCTCGCACTTTAGTAATATTGGCATTTGTAGAACCCAAAAGGTAGATAACTTTTGTCAATTGCATTTTATGTAACTCTTACTTCTAATCCTAAATACACATTATCCTACATTTTAGCAATATTGGATAAATGTATTCCAGATTTATTTGTCAATGATCAAATATAAGTTACTGATATTACCCTCATACTTTAGCGATGTTGGATAATACTTTCATTTATATTTGCCTCATCTCATATTTAACCAGCATATTCTGAATCACACCAATCAAATCTTTCATACTTTAGCTGTCACGCCCCAGACCCAAAAGATTCGACACACGACATCACTTACATTCATTCAATAATACTGCATGTGCACTCATAAATAATATTACACAAAATTTTTAACTTTCCTTCAACACAGAAATCCTTAGCAAGTTGCTAGTAAGTTCAACACTAAAATCAACCCATAACTTAACATATAAATATAAACTTCTCTTGACCATATTTAAACGTTCATTTCAATTTCTTTCAGAATTATAACAATTGAATTATGACTGGGACAATTAATAAACCGGAGATACGCAGAGTTTTCTCAGAGATTAACACTCTACTACGTCACCAGTAGCAACTTTGTTACCGGAAGCCCAGAATATATTCATTGCAAATTCTTACTTAAAATTAATCCATTACTACACTTGGTGAAACTTAAACTAAATCCAACCACACACAATAAAATAATACATAAGTATTTATTCAATAGGGACAAATCAAATATCTTATCCTACGTGTCCCCAAATGAAACACTTAGCAACCTAACAACTTAGGGAACCCAAGGAACAGCAGAAGCCTTGCCAAATCCGCTAAGCACACATGTACCTTATTTACCTGAAATCACCATAAACTATAATGAGTATAAAACTCAGTAAGCATACTAGTTTTTCATATATCAAATACAAATACATATATGTACATAATGCATATGTATGATATGCTGTGATCAATCAAAATCATAATCTTATCAAATCACATATCATGTAAGCGCTTACACATTCTTTCAAAACACATAATAGGAATACCATCACTCAACTACTACTTAGTAGGACTTACATATCACAAATCACATAATGAGCCAAATGTCACTCGTAGGTGACATACCGTATGAGAGGAATAGTACAAGTGAGGTCTTTAAATCACACATATATAACGCTTATGCCCGAAGGTAAAAGCCAAACCCTCACCCTGATCATCGGTGAGTCCTCTCACGTGTACCAATACGCCACCACACGAATGTGATGACTCACACTTCCTTTTAGGTACCAATAGGATCCTCCCTACATACGGAACACATAACATATACCAATCCCGAAGGAAAGACCACACATAAAGGCTCCACAAATCACATAAAATGCCTACTAAGTTAACAGTGAGTTCAAGTACCCTCAAATCACAAAATATTTCTCATGGACATATTACACTTCAAAAGCTTTCTTTGTTAAACGCATCTTATTTTGGAAAGCTCACCTTCAAAAACACATGTATGTCCATGCTCAATGTCAATGCTCACATTCATAAACATATATTCACATTTCATATCAAAATATACTTTGACATATCATAAACATATTCTTAACCCCATTTACAAAATCATACAAAACAATTATTATGTTTATTGTGATTCCAGTAGTAAGTCTAGTATACTTACCTCTTAACACTTTCAGCTACAAGGCTTAAATCTCCTTAACCTATCAATGGAGATTAATCCTTTCATAAGCCCCACAATTCACAAAAAATACTTTAAATAGCTTACAAAATTATACACAATGCATTTATCACATCAAATTGGTCTAAATATTTGGTTTCTCAAAACCTGTCATTCTGACCACTTACACTTAACAAAAATTTCTAATACATCAAATGATGTCCAATTACTCCAAAATCAGAATATATCATTCTTGACTCATATATACTTCTTATATATGAATATTATATCAAAATTCCTACACAATCCATTCCATACACACCATCGAATCCAAACTACAAACCTGACAGGATCAAGATACTTACTGAACAGTATTCAATCTCCCAATTTTATAAAATCATATACTAACTCAAAAATTATAAAACTACCACATAATTACTCTTAACACATATCTCAGTCCATGATAAATATTTCACTTCCAAATCACTGCCAAAAGTATTTTAAAAATATTTTATTTCATAACTTTAAAAGTCTGTTAATCAAATACTGTAATGAGCGGATATACTTTAGAAATTCATAACACTTCAACCACATTGATCCAAATTCTCAATTCCGAGTATATCATATTAGACATATAAAATTATCATATTCCACAAATTCGTAATTTTTAAAGATCATTCAGCAGGTCAAAATTTATTTTCCACTGTATCATACTGTTTACACAGGAAATTTCTAGAATTCCAGGGTCATTTTGGTAAATTCACTACAAATTCAATTTCCGAGATTTTCAGTCGATTCAAAGTCTCAGATGATCCTAAACATGTCTAATTTCATATACTAAAAATTTAAAATCAGAATCGAATCACAACAATTTATAAAATTCCTAGATCAAGAGGTTATCCAGCAGAAATTCCATAATTCATCATGATTTATCAAACTATCTTATAGATCATCATCAATTCTCATATGATCTTACGAAATACACAACAAATCCTCAATTATACATATTTTCAGAAATCAAAACTTAAAGGAATTAACTTAATTAATACCAATAAATTAAGAAATACGTATGATATACCTCTTGAAATTCAAATTTCCAATTTCTTCTTTTTTTTCTTCTTCTTCTCCTCTTTCTCTCTCCTCTATTTCTCTCTTCTCTCTCTTAAAATGGGTAGCTCGACCTAAAAATGGTAAATTAGGGTTTAAAAGTGTATTTTTATACTAAGAGGCTAATTTTTGATATTTACGAATTTACCCCCAAAACTTTCAAAGTATAACAATTTGGTCCCTAAAATAAATCTAAAGTCATACAAATAAACCCAATACTAATCGTATATCCTTAACCTATAAAAATATTACTAATAACAATATATAATTCAAGTATCACCAACATACAAATAAAATACGTATATTTATACATATATAAATACTTATTCTTACCAGTCGTGGATACTGGTTACTACATTAGCGCTATTGAGAAAAAAGATTGAGATGACTAAACTAGTATCGTATTAACAATGTAGACCATGTATAACATTATCTCATAATGTATTATATTTAAATCCGATTAAGAGAGATTTATCAATTTTCATAATTTTTTCGCATCTCATGTGGATGTGATTTATAATCACTCATTTGTTTTATGCAAGCATAACTAACCCCTACCAATAGCACTCTCATTGTGGTTAATAGCATAAAAAAATGTTTACATTTTATAATACAACAATATAATAATTATATCTGCATTAAATAAATAAAAAGATAAATATTTCACATGCAAATTGGAGTATATAGTTTGGAACGATTAGCAGGAAAAGTTGAACAACCTAACATTATACAATATAATGCTCTGGAAAAAAAAATTTACTCTTTTTTCTTCTCAGGCCCCAGCGTTCAACCTAAAATGCCTCGGTGTCAAATTGCTTCACCATCCCAGCATTCAACACTTGAACGTTCTAGCATTCTATGTTGGATAACGCCTTTGCATTCATATCCTTAACGCTTTAGTGTTCTGCATGCAATAAACTTGCTTCTGCCTTATGAACACCCCAGCGTTATAAACATGAACGCCCTAGCGTTATACATAGCATGTCTCAGCATTCATGTCTATAAATGAACACCTTAGCATTCTACTTGCAACGCCCTAATGTTCCCTCGATAGTAGGCTATTTTTTACACTTTAAAAACTTTAAAATATAATTTTCATTATTTTTTGGTATTCCCAACACTTTAAATAACACTCTAATTACCCTAAAACACACAAAACATGCTTTAATGCCACTTGTTAACGTGTTTTAGGATGCATGCATGTGATTGTGTACATGTTAAAAATTTCAAATGCATATCCATCATACATTGTGCAACGGACTAAAATAATATAATGAACATATACACACTATAACTGAAACAAAAATATTAATAGAATCGAATACATACCCTTGTAGATGATTCGGTAAAGATTGTTGAGCTTTGAAACTTCTTGAGCTCATAATGAAGTCCACCATTAAACAATTCTAGACTTCAACATTTGGTGGAATTAGATAGCTAAAATGGTAGCCTTTGATTAGTATTTTGTGCAGGTAGCAACAAAAAAAAAGTCAACTCTTGAATTGGTAGAAGCATCAAATGCTTAAAATAGTGTTTAGGGACCAAAATGTAACTTTCTCAAAGTTTGCATTTTCTCTCTTCTCTTTACACAAAATTTTCATTTAAAATGAATTCTCACACAAAATGAACTCTTTTTATTTTTTTTTAAATAGCCTAAGACATTTAAGTATCCACATGTCACACATGTAGCTATGTTATGCCATATAGGCTTATGCATGAGTGATAAATATTACTCATCCATGCAAACACATTGCATAGTTGACATTTGTCACATGCATGTCCATGCATATTGCCATTTGTCACATGCATGTCCATGCATATTGCTATTTGTCACACAAATGGCCATGCATAGATGCCATGTATGTATTTGCACTTTTTCATACAATGGGGACCTATTTACTACATTTGTAAACTATGGTTCTAACTTTACAAATAGATCCTAAAACGTATCATGCTTTTTGAAACCTTCCCGAATCGATCCGTACGATCTGTCTCACTACCTTCATGCTCAAGGAGTACGCTTCATATTGTGAGACTCTCTAGGTTCACCTTCGTTTATCTTACGGAACACTTCCGCAAGTCCGTGAACAATACTGAGCATTGAACCATACAAGTTAAGGTTAACCATATTCGTATAATCTCTTCGTTATCTATATCTTGGAGGAGCAGATATATAGATTATAACCGTCAAATCTCTATATGTGATAGGGCGTAATTATATAAAATATTTTATCATCCTAAATTTGATGTTTGTTTAATTTATCCCAATAATTCTGCTATTTACGCATATTAATATTATTTTATAGGTTTAAGGACTATCAGTGTAAATAGAAACTAGATGTAAACGGAGTTATTTGAGATAAGAATTCGAGAGGGAACTAAAATGCTAAAAATATAAACAGTACTATAAATAGTGTCAATGAACAGTACGGTGTGAACAATGTGCATATTGGTTACTATTCATCCACTACATTTGATGCGATATCTCTATATCTTAAAATTGAGTGCAAGTATATACTATCTTATGCAAGTAATAAAGGGCGAAAATAATCGAATGTCGAACCCACATGGTTAATTTCTACTTTTTAACCAAGTACTAAAATTATGTCTTTCGAGTAATTATTTAAAAAAATAAAAATCGAAGAATGAATTTAGAGAATATAAAAGTAATGGCACAATGTAAAGAGATTTGGATGATAGTAATATAAAGAAAACCTAAGGCTAATACTATCCCTCAATATGCTTTTCAATGATGAATCATCTAATATTTAATTCTCGTAGTTTTTGTTATTGATCAAGACACTAATGTATTCACAAGCCCCTTCTAAGGTCATACAAGTATATCTTAATTTACCAAATACCTATATTTCTATGATACTTATAATAAATTAAGATTTATTAAGATTAAGTCTTATTGATTATACATGCCAATTAGGTATATTCTTATCCTAATTTGAAACTTGCATATGCAACATTGAATGTTACTCTACAATCATACATCAAATTACTTAGATTTAAATATAATGATTCATTTTTCAAGTTTATCAAAAATATTACTAATTCATTCAACATATATTGGCTAGATATATTGAAGCATTAAGAACAAGTAATTTGAATAACAAAGAACAAGTTTATTAAATATTAAAAAAATATAGCAATTAAGCGCTCATATTGAGTTCAAGTATTAATCCTAGAAAGAAAATTTAGTTCATGGCTACAAGAGAACAACAGCAAAAATAATAAGAAAATATGATACAATCAATAGCAAACCGATATAGACGTCAAATTGCTCTTGATTGCGCTGCCTAAAAAACTCTTGATGTCGAAGAACGACTTGAATCTCTCTCTATGGCTGCTTCAATTAAGTTCCAATTGCTCTCTAAGACTTGTGTTATGTGTTCTTGATGTTCTTAGATATTCTTTAAAGGTTGGGGACAAGTGGCCTTTTATAGGAATTAATTTGAGCTTGAAAACCTCAATTCTCGTCAGATTAGGAATCGCACTACTGCTGAGGCGCTATGTTTATGTTGTTGTTGCTGGGACGCTGCTTGAAAAAATCCTTATCACTGGAGCGAAGAGGTGCTGGTGCTAGGGCGTTGACGTGATAATGAGTTAGCGTTGGGGCGCTAGACTGCGACTTAAACAGGTCATTTTGTTAAGTCCCTACAAATAACAATAATGCACATAAATAGTCATTTATTCTCATAAAATAATAAAATATCAAAATAAAAATATAAGAAAATATATGACAAATATACACTTATCAACAGTGCAGCGCTGAGGCATTGGCCGGGGAATTCAAATCAGTAGCTCTAATGTCAAGACATTGAATCCGAATGCTGCGGCACTGGATGTTAGGTACTCTTTAAGGGTAACGTTGTCCTATTTTTGTAACTCTAAACCTATATAAACGTTCGCTATTGAGCCAAAAACTTGTTGGACAGTAGAGAGCACGAAATTAACACATCATTTGGTTCTTAAAAGTAAGAATCAACAACAACAAGAAGAAATTTTGCATATTGAACAAAGAACATCATTGTTGCATCAAGGAAAATTTTCTCTTCTCTTCAATTTCGTACTTTGTTATTGATTTTAATTTGTATAATGATGTTGTTAGATGCTATAAGCTTATGTTTACAATTATGAACTAAGTTTTATTGCTATGATTACAATATGAACCCAATATGTAGCTTGGATTGAATATTTTCCTTTATTCATCATATTGGTATTGAATTTTTCAATTTGTTCTATGCTTAATGCTTCTAATTACATGACAATGTATTATATTGATTTGGGAACCTTAATGAACTTGGAAAAAGACATTTTGTGTTGGCCATAAATTGATTGATGTATGATCATTGTGTAAAAGCATGAGTTCCATATGAGAGAGAAATATACTCATATGACATATATGACCATTTAGAGAACTTAAACTTAATGAATCTTATTTCAATTTGATTTTCATAGAAATATTGATAATTGATTGAATGAGATATACTCACTTAACCATCGGAAGAGGCTTGTAAGGATATTAGAGTTCTTGGTTAACAATTCATATTAAAAATTCTAAGAGGAGTAATTGGATTCAAGTGAAGTGTTGAGGGATTATTGTAATCCTAGGAATTTAAGTATTGGTGTTATCACGTTTGTTCTCTTTGCTCAATTCTTATAACTATTCTCTTTGTTTAGTTAGTTTAGATATCAAAATCATTGAATTGTCAATAGTTTAAATAAAAGTAAGATGATACATTTTTGGTACTTAGCAAGTAGTAATAACAATTCTTCATGGGATCGACACTTTTCTCATTATATATTACTTGTTGCGATAACGTGCACTTGCGTTAAAAGTATATATATACAAAATACACAACAATATGCTCATATGTGAACTTATCTCCAGATACGTATTTTTGCAAACAATATTCGCAAACTCATTTATGATATTGTTAAACCTTAATGGAAAATTCTTTGTCCGGGGTTAATGCTTATGGCCATAAGATTTTCTGAAATACTTTCTTAGAGCATCTGGATATAGAACTCACCCATATGAGCTGATGGATCCTATATCTACGCACACTAGACTCTATGAGCATCATACCATACCCAACGACACCTAGCAGTCAGACCATGAAAGGTCTCTGACATGCGTGAAGCCAAAGTATAGTGGATCACTCACAAGTCTATTATGACGCTCAGGTAAAAGGATTACGAATACTACTGAACTCTAGAAGACCCTTAATTGATGGCTTCATGGGATGTTTATTGGAGATTTTTGTGAATCTGTTCAGTATTTAGTTCTTACTGAATATCTGCATGTCTACACGGACTTCTACTAAGCCTATGATCTACTAAGACTAACTATCTAGATAATCTAGATATGAACATACACTTATCCAAAAGGAATACCGATCGACCCGTATTGGTAATCATAGATCGGGAACAATATTTTCAAGAACATATTGCGCAATAATATTTTTTAGCACCATTTGTAAACTCTTTGGCAATGACAATATTTTTAGGTCTTTGTCCTTATTTCAGATAAAGTTCTAACTCTTAGCGTTAACCTAAACTCTTTTAGATCTACAATGTTCGAAACGTTACAAGTTTTTTACCATATAATTAATGAATAAAAGAAATGTTTATTGTTGAATACTGAATAAATAAATATTTATATAACAATTTGAATGGCACGTAAGCACCATTCCCAACACACGTTTCTCATAATCTTTTGTCCTTATGTTTAATGACTTTCTGTCATATTACCATAGACGGTGTCAAACAATTGACTCAAAAATTTGGACAACTCTCGAATCAACTAGTAAAGTGGTTAGATCTCGTAAAAGCTAGGTTGTACTGGTTCGCTTCAAAGGTGTTAGGCTTAATAAGGATCCTATAGCTAAAAAGCGGTTAGACCACACTGAAAGTTTTTCTTATGATGGTATTTTAATGCTTAAGTCAACAATGATTAAAAAAAAGGGTAAAAAAAAATAAATAAAAAAAGCAATATGAGAGAGAGTGTGAGAGATAGGCTTATTTAAAAGTGCAAAAAAATATCTTCCTTAGCTTAGCAATTCAAACCCTATTTATAGGGTTGTAATATGAGTTTAATTCATAGTTGTAAAATTCTATTATAATTAGAAATCATTAATACTTCCCATTCTAGTATTCGTTTATTAGAGTTTTACCAAAGTAAAGATAGATCTTTTTTACTCTTATAAGAGTTCTATCGATCTTATAAGAGTTATATTTATAAAAGGAATCTCGAATCTCGCAATTCTCGGTGACAAGTTTATTTTAGGTCCTTAACATGTGACCAGGGTGGTCAACTTGGCTGAAGAGGGCACCAAATGCCAAGCACTCAATGTTATGTATTTGATAGCAGTTAGTTAGGTCTAATATTTTTATGGAACAATTTCAAAAATAACAAAATTTAAGGGAGTCTTTAACTTTTTTAACCAACTGAAACTGTTTTTAATTTGTTTAGCCAAATAAATTACTTTTGGACAAATATAGCATTTCACTGTTTGTAGAGTACCCGCTATAGTGTACAGTACTTTCGCTACAGTTATTAACTAAATAAAAATTAAATATTTTTATTTATTATTTTATATTATTTTATATTTATTTTAATCATATTACTACAAAATTTACATAAATAATAAAATTATTTAATGTAGTTAAATTAAACTAAATAAATACAATAAAATAAAAAAAATTATAAATAAATACAAATTTAATAGTATTTTTTTTAATTAAAATTATATTATTAATAATTAAATAAAATTTAAATAAATATAATTAATTATGTATCTCGAGGCCATCTTAGATGGCCACCATCGCATCTCGGGACCATCTCGGGCTTGAGATGCGATGGTCATCGCATCTCGAGATCGTCTTGGGGCTATCTCAGGCCCGAGATGCGATGGCGAGGTGGCCATTGCATCTTGGGGACATCTTGGGCCCGAGATATGATGGTCATGACATTTCAAGACCATCTCAGGCCTGAGATGCGATGGCCATCGCATCTCGGGCCCGAGATATGATGACGAGATGGCCACCATCGCATCTCAGGCTTGAGATGCAATGGCTGAGATAGCTTTTATTGATCTCGACCTTTGTAACCATTATATTTATTTAATTTTTTATTATTCATACATAATTAATTATATTTATTTTATTTTATTATTAATCAATATAATTTTAATAAAAAAAATACCATTAAGTTTATATTTATTTATGAAAAGTCTTTTTATTTATTGTATTTATTTAGTTTAATTTAACTACATTAAATAATTTTATTATTTATGTAAATTTTGTAGTAATATGATTAAAATAAATAAACAACTAATATAATTTTAATAAATAAAAAATATTTAATTTTGATTTAGTTAATAACTGTAACAAAAATACTGTACACTATAACGGGTATTGTACAAACAGTGAAAGAGTATATTTATCCAAAAGTAATTTATTTGGCTAAACAAATTAAAAATAGTCTCAGTTGGTTAAAAAAGTTAAAGACCCCCTTAAATTTTGTTATTTTTGAAAATATTTCTATTTTTATCTTCTAAACTTAATATTTATTCATATAAATTAAGATTATTTAACTTTGTATGTGTTTTATTATAATTTTGCAGGTTTAAATTTTAATATTAAATGGTAGTATCTCTAGAAAAGCATATTGAATGATAGTTATAATCTTAAACTTTCTCTATTTTGTGATTTTTAAAATTTACTTAGTTGTGATATTTTAGTTTATTTGCATTCAATAATATAGGTTTATTTTAATTTCCATTAAAGTATTAATTTTTTATATAAAAATAAGAAGATTAATTTAGTATTTGGTTAAAATTATATTCCTATGGATTCAACATTCCACTTTATAGACCTTGTATTACTTTTTATGATACCGTATACTAGCGCTTAAATTTGTGTTTAGAAACAACACAACATTTACGTCCAATTAAAACTTTGCATCTCTATCATTTCTTAAGCGCAATTAAAGGTGTACAAAAAAAATTAAAAAATAAAAATATTGAACCAAATCAAATCGAACTAGTCGGTTCGATTCAACTTCTTCAAAGAAAAAACCTTTCAGTTTAAGAAAAAGTAGAAAATTAAAAAGAAAAATGGGTCAATTTTGGTTTGGTTTCACTAAAAACTAAACCGAACTGAAAAAATTAATTTTTATAATTATTAATTTTTTATAATTAAATAAAATAAAGATAATGTGTAATCTAAAAGTTAACTTAGCTCAATTGGTCAAGCGTGTTAATATCTTTCAAAAGGTTCAGCTTTGAATCTAGTTACATGCGTTTTATTTAATTATTAATATAATAAAATATAAATATATAAAATGTCTTTTATGTTTAAAATTTGACTTTAACTTAGTTGGTAGACAATAGTTATATTATGCTTTTGGTCACAAGTTAAAATCTAACTTGTGTTTTTAATTATCAATATTTAAAAATATAAATATACTAAATAATTGAATGCATTATCTACAAAAGTAAACATTAACTCAATTGATTGGGAAAATTTAAATATTTTATAGAGGTCAATAGTTCAAATCTTACTTGTGTTTGTAATTGTTTAACATTTTAAAAAATATATATATATATTAATAATATAAAATATATTATAATCAAAATACGTATTAGATTGACTGGTTGAATACTGATTGAAAAGAGGTTCATAGTTTGAATCTACTTGTGCCTTTTTAATTGTTAACATTCTAAATTTAAATATATTAATACAATGATTTATATTATGATTAGAAAGGGCTTTTAGCTCAGTAGGTTGGCTAGCATTACTTTAAAGGCCAGGTCTAAGGTTTGATTTTGGAGGCCTTTTTTTTTTAATTTTTTCTTTTTTTTAATTGATAAAAATTGAAACCGAACCCCAAAAGACCGATTTGATCCGATTCGAATTTCATATTGTCTTTCAATTTTTTCAGTTCTTAATTTAAAAAATTCAAATAAAATGCAATTCGATTCCATCTAAAATTAAAATTGAACAGAACTATGTCTACTCTTATACGCAATTGTTTTACATATGTCATTATCAATGATATAAATATCTTTATCTCTAAAGTATACTCAATCATATTAACGCTAAGAACATTGCATACTATTGCACACAGCTCATCATAAATTGAATCGCAATACCCAAACTCTCACGAACACTAAGAACATTCCTTAATGGCATCAGATGAACTCTCATATTTTTCACCTAAACAAACTATAAGTAGCAATTGTTCTATTTTACCCAAAAATAAATAAATTTTATAAATTAGATAATTAAAAAAAATTATGTACTTTAGACTTTTTTAAATTTGTAAAATAAATGCTCTTGTCGAGTATGACTATACTTTTCTAGAGCACCTAAAGCCTTATCAACAATTACCAAAATTGGTTTTTTTTTTATTTCATTCAACAACAAAACTTACAAAATTAAAATTGAATCAAGCCTATTATACTATATTATACGTATGTGATGTGTTGCATCTTATATCATTTATATAAATATTATTAGAAAGACTCGTAATCAAATAATAAGTTAAAAATCTTAAAATGAAATAAAAGAATTATAAGAAACTTATCTTATCTTTTTCTTAAATATCTAAATTTGATCTCAACTTATCTTTTTCTCAAATTTAATATTTTAAGTGTTTACTTTATTTTAGATACACAAATATTAGTTTAGTTTATTTATTTTGTTTAAAATTCGTTTGGTGCATTAATAAAGTTTGTTTGATATAAATGAAGTTGTTGAACATTAGAAAAGTAATTTTTTCCTCCTAATCTCCCATTTGGTTAAAATAATGAGAAATGAGGGAGCTTAGCTAAATTAATTGAAGCCTCCTTGTTTTTAGCTATTTAGGATAAATTTTTATTTTCAATATGGTCATATCACAAAGATTAGAAATGGCAGTAGACTGAGTTTAGGACGGATATTTTTAAATTTGTATTCGCATTCGTTTAAAAAAAAAATTAAATCATTCTCAAACTTGTTGCATGTTTAAAGTTTCATTAATAAACCCGTATTAATAGGTATGTATTACGAAACTCACAACAAATTATCCGTGGATTTTAATTAGGTTTTCAATTAATATAATAAAAAATAAAAATTTTATTTAATTAAAAATCTATAAAATATAGCAATTAAAATAATATCAATTATATTTTTAAATTTAATTTCAATTACATTAAATGTTATAATTTTAAGTTTAATTGTTTTAAATATTATAATTTCAAATTCAATTTTAATTTTAATTACATTAAATATCATCATTCTGATTCCAATTTCAATTTCAATTACGTTAAATATTTTTATTTTAATTTTAATTACGTTAAATGTTATAATTCTAAATCTAATTTCGATTTTAATTACATTAAATATTATAATTTTGATTCTAATATTGATTTTAGTTACGTTAAATATTATAATTCTAAATTCAAATTCAATTTTAATTATATTAAATATTATAATTCTAAATTCAATTTTTATTTTAATTACGTTAAATATTACAATTCTAATTTCAATTTCGATTTCAATTATGTTAAATGTTATAATTATAATTTTGATTTTAATTATGTTAAATGTTATAATTTCAAATTCAATTTCGATTTCAATTACGTTAAATGTTATAATTTAAAATTTAATTTTGATTTCAGTTATGTTAAATGTTATAATTATAATTTCAATTTCGATATCAATTACGTTAAATATTATAATTCTAATTCTAATTTTGATTTCAATTACATTAAATATTATAATTTCAAATCCAATTTGGATAAATATTATAATTCCAAATCTAGTTTCAATTTCAATTGTATTAAATGTTTTAATTTCAAATCCAATTTCAATTACATTAAATATTTTTATTCTAAATCCAATTTCAATTCTAATTACGTTAAATGTTTAATTCCAATTACAATTACAATTCTAATTACAATTACAATTCTAATTATGTTAAATATTAAATATTCTAATTCTAATTTTAATTCCAATTCTAATTATGTTAAATACTATAATTTCGATTACAATCATTAGTCCCTTTAAATTTTTTTTTATTGAACAGTATGAACGACATCGAACCAAATCCAAAATTTTTGACGTGAATTAATAACAAATAAAAGAAAATTAATTTTTATTTTTATTTTTCTCTAAAAAAATTTTAAAATATAGTATGTGCGGATATCTATTGTAGGTATTCACAGATTTGTCACTAAACTCGCTTCAAATTTTATTAAATCTTTTTTTAATACAAACTAATTTTAGCAGCAGATAATTATTCTATTCCTACGAAGACCATCTTAAATCCACAGAAGAAATCAAGCTCGAATACCTGCAAGGTCTCCTCCGCCGTTCAACGAGAGCTCGTCAAAGCCATCACGTCTATCAATGCGAAACCCGCGAGTGCCATGCAAGACCTATCAAATTCGATAGAGGAAAATTTGTAAGGATTTTACTGGTGGATGGTTGCTTCATTATCGAGTTGCTGCGCAAGAATGCTTACAATGTACGTAAAGAACAAGATGATCCCTCATTCACAATGACTTTGGGTTAACGAGTTTATAAGCCATGATCTCATTTTGCTTGAAAATCAAATTCCTTTGTTCGTTCTTGAGCGTTTGTTTACTTTAATGATGAAGGAAATTCCCGGGAATAAGGGTCTTATTGAACTTGTTCTCAGATTCTTCAATGGCTTGTTCACTTCTAATAAAATATTTGTAAATCGGATCAATACAAGACATAAAATCAAACACATTCTTATTTGTTAAGAAACTCATTGATTTTGCAGATTCGGTCCGAGAAATCACTGAAGAAAAAGATGGATATATGGAACCCTTTAGCTGTGCAACAAAGATCAACGAGGCTGGAATCGAATTCAACAGAAAAAGAAACTATAACACCATCTTGGATATAAACTTTTGCAATGGTTTTCTTGTTATTTGCGAGCAAGTGAATGCTTATTGCAGAAGCTGGTGGAACAAGACGCAGTATTTCTATATCCACAATTATTTTGGTACGCCATGGGCGGTTGTTTCACAAATTCTTTGCTCTGTTGTTCACATTCTTACAGACCTATTACACCGTCGTCGGAGTTGTGACACCAAGAAAAACATCAACCTGATGCGTGCATTATTGGAGCTGTTTGTATTAGACAGGAATCATCTCCAATCAAGGCAAAGGCCCCAAGATCATAGCACCAACGGTTATCCACCTTGATCCTTGCCTTCCTAATAGCCCGCCTCCATTGCTGCTAATTATAGTTTTATATATATAGCTTTCCAATCATTTGTATAGTTTACATTTTATTTTGGAAGGTATTTGTATAGTTGACTTACCATGTAAAGAATATTTCTAATTGTGTATAACTTATGTATTCTATCAATGCAAATTGTGGTTGTTCTTTATTCTCAAAGTTCTTATAGTTTGGTGGAAGCTTCGTTTAATATGCACTTAATGTAAGCCTTATTCGTTTTCTTTAGATAGTAAAGGAATTTACATTCTCTCCCGTTTAAAGTTTATTAATTAAATATGTGGGTGCTAACACAAGGTTTGGGGGAATTATAGTTTATATTTATGTAATATTAGAACCGAAAGAAGAAGAAAAAAAAGGAGAAAAGGAAAACAGTTTATCTAAATGTTGAATGTTTTGATAATTGGAAACCTCGTAAGACATCATTGCATTAATTTGATCACTATACCTTCTCCATCTCATTTGATGATTAATTGTTGGTTCAAATTTCTGACCCTTATCGCTCACGCAAGTGAGATCTTAGATCGTATCATATAGAATGCCTGTGTATTATTTATTATGGTATAGTTCGATTAGAAACTGTTGTTTATCATGTTAGGCACAACATTTTCAAGTCAAATGATTTTAGTCTCATGGTCATCAACCTGTCAAAATGAAGCTATAGATCAAGTGCTGTGTGTTGCTTACACCATATGATAATACAAACATTCCCATATTTTATTTCAATCTTCTCAAAATTAATAAGATAAAACAAATGAATATTTATGACTATTTATCTTTCAATCTTAAAACAACATCAATTATAACTATAATTTAATCCCTCAGGTAACCAAACAAAATCATATCTCCATTCTAGACAGACAAACTCAACCCTGACATACTCAAAACGCATAAACCAAACTGGTGGCAAATAACTCAACAAGAAGAACAGAGAAAGCATAGGGATTGAAAGCAGAAGCACCAGAAGTTGAAGTAGGTGATGATGAAGATGAAGGAGATGCCGGAGTCGAAGGAGCGGTGCCTGACACGGTGGTGATCTTGACCTTCATGCCCTGGTCACAGTGGCCTAATGTGCCACAAGCGAAGTATCGTGTACCGGGCTTGTCCAATTTGACCACATCGTTTCCACTGTTCTTGGAGTCTAGTGCTGTTCCCAGGTCGCAGTTCTTGTAGGTACTCTCATTTGGGAGCTCTACCACGCTGTGGAGGCCCGATGTGTACTTGAAAACTGCCCACATACATTATAAACTATACGTATTAATGAACTGTAGTTGTGAATTTAGTGATTCTCATAATTCACAGGAAAAATTCAGGGACTTTCTCATCTACTATATATTATCAAATAAATCACCTCCAAGAAAAATAAAGAGAATGAACATACCAAGTTGTTCGCCAACTTTGAATGTTTGGCCAGATGCCCATGAATCAAGGTCTGCAGATTCAACCCAACCTTGGCTGCCTCCAACCACATGCTGTGCTGCTGACGCTTCTTTGGCTATCAATGCACCAATGATCAACACCAACAAAGCTCTCTTGATCCTCTCCATTGCCTTTTGGCTTATAGTTCTTTGTTTAGTGCTTCAGTATTAATATAGAAAGACCTGTAAGCATCCAACTGTCTCTTTCATTAAATTATAGTTGCTCCTTATTAAATGGTAAAATTATAATCTAGATGATCGATGGCTTATGATTGTGTCAAAAGAGAATCCATTACAAATACCAGATTGCCCCGGAAGGACAATTTTATTTTTATACAATTAACGAACCTGACTCGACCAGATAATTAGATGCAAGTGGCTATTTGATTGATCAAATTTTAGAATATGGTTCTTTCATAAATAAAGGATATCAAAACTTTAAGAAACTGCGCTGGGTTGAAATATGTTGAAAAACAGGTTTTGGATACGATTCCAGTACCTTGTTAACAATTTCGAAATAAATTAAAGTCATTTTCTCTGATTTTTCCGTAATTTTTTTCATATGTAATATCAAAAGTGTTTTTTAATTGTATCTTTATTAATCTTAAAAATGATTTCAGATTAGTGATCAAATCCCACCTCACTTATTTGTGTTTTTAAACTCATAAATGTTGTTTTGGGTGTCAATGGATTCAACTAATAAAACTCTTCTTGGATTGAAACAACAGATCTGATAAGTGCTGCCAATTTGTTATAAGAGCCATGCAATTGTAGAATAATATTACGTGCAAAGTTTAAATCAGAAATTTTTTCTTTCCAGTGATACAGTATGTTCATGTGAAACTATGACTTGAATAACAAATAATGCAATAAATGAGATGAAACTTCCAAAATAATGACACTTTAAATTCAAGGTTTTGGATACCAATTTGGTGTTGTAACATTAGTTGTCAAGTAATTGGTGAAACAAACAAGGAGCATTTCGTGGATAAGCTCAGCATCAAGATTGCCCGTAAAGCAAAATCAATTTGGTTAAGAGATCACCGAAGCTTGGCGTTGAAACTAAGCCATCATAGTAATCATTTTCTATTGAGGACTTACATGGAAGCTTAAATTTTTTCATACACAATATACTTATATACATTAGATGATCAGAAGACAGCTTGGATAAGTAAAGATAGTTGGGTGAGCTGTTGTGATGATGATTGTCACATATGGTTAATTAGCTTTACAGGGACATTCATAATAAACAATCTTCACGTTCATCCATTTTACAAACAATTATGTAAACTGTCTTTCTTGATTTCTTGTTCATCCAAGCTAAAAAAGCTGGTACAGTTTATGAATAAGAGATGAGCCCAAATCAAAAATAAAATTGGTTTGAAATGGACGAACAGCAACATTCATAAATGTGACGATCTCATATACAAATATTAAAAGTAAGTTATAATAGGATAATGTTTTGAATTGATGAAAATTATAGGATCATCCTTTATATTAGAGATTTTTCTTTAATATTAATATTGAACTTTCACCTATTAATTTAAATTTTTAAGTTGAATGATAAATTAATATGATATCAGAGTAAAAGTCTTGAGTTTGAATTTTTATATCTTTTTTTTTATATCTTTATTTTTATTTAATTTTTTGATATAGTATCAGAATCAAAGTCTTGAATTTGAGCTCTTATTTATATATTTGTTTTTAATTAATTTCTTGAATTTTTAGTTTTTTGGGGACGAAAGATTCACCTAATTCAGGTTTATTAGGATCCACTTAGTTCAAACCTAGTAGAATCTTCGGATCCACATTTCACGTGAGGGAGACTATTAGAAACTTGTCTTTGATACTAATATTGAACCTTCACCTATCAATTTAAACTTTTGAATTTAATAATAAACTAATACTTTACACTCATTCTCACTATTTCTTGAATCTTACTAATCGTCCGAAATTATATTATGTAAATATATAATGTTTAACAGCTAGTTAGGAAAAAGGTTCTACTAAATGATTTACATATCATCAATTAGAAAGAGTAGAAGTAAAGCTTCTAGTGAATGATTTATTATACCAACTCATTAAAGAGTGTTCTAGTTTATAATTGTTAGATATATTATTCACACGGCCTAATCAATCTGTTCTCATATCATTTATTTATTGTAATATGGAGAGGCCCAAGGAGTAATCTAGAAAGGAAATTATATATGACTCTCATTTTATTTTAAGTATTATTCACTTTTTTTTTATGTTTTATATTATTTAAAAAAATATATTATTACTAAAATTCTGTTAAATATTAACTTTTATTGTCTTTCTACTAATTTTTCCTTACATTGTTGACATCATTCTTTCACTATTTTTTATAAATTATTATTGTATTTTTTTAAAAAATAATACTAAAATAATTAAAATAATAAAAGCCATAACATATTTATGTTATGATGGAAAAATGAATATTTTGGTTATTTTATTTTTATTTTTCTTTTATTTTATATTTTAAAATTTTAGTCATTAATTATTTTTTAAAATACATTAATATTTAATACTTTTAAGAAAAAATAAATATATTATGATTTTATTATTTTTTAGTAATTTTGTTTTAAAAAATATTAAACAATTATAACGTATTTATTCTTTCTAATGAGTATCAAATATTAATGGATTAAAAATATTAAATATTAATAAATAAAAAAAATAATTAGAATATATGTTATGATTTTTATTATTATAGTATTTTAGTTATTTGTTTAGTATTTTTTAATAATAATAAAAATCATAACGTATATTATTTTTTTTAATAAGAATTAAATATTAATGTATTAAAAAAATTAAATATTAATAAAATTATAAAATATAAAATAAAATAATAAAATAACTATAATGTTAATCCTTCTATTTATGTTATAGTTTTGTTATTTTAGTATTATTTTAAAAATATATATTATTAATTTTTGAAAAAAAAAGTAAAAGAATGATGACAACAATGACGTCATCAATGTAAGGGCAAATTAATAAAAAATTAATAAAACTTAAGATTTAACAGAATTTTTGTAACAGCAAAATATTTTTTTAATAATATGAAACATTAAGAGAATAAATAATGCTCAAAACAGTAAGGGGTAATTGACCGCGGCCCCCTCTGAAATAAGAGAACTACATGATTCAAAAGTTTAAATTTGATTCAATATTCAAATTTTAGATAATTTGACCTAACGACTTGTGAATTCTACAAATTGGTAAGACACTTTACAACAAAGTTGAAAATGAATTAAATTATAATTTCTACATTCATTTTGATTAGTATTTTTGAGTTTAACATTTTTTTTAAAAAAAAAAGATGAAATCCACCGCAAACTTGGCTAAATATCTCCTAAAACAAACGAGAAAGTTATTTATTAGATCTAATGTTCATTCAAACATATTTAGAAAAGGAATTGAATTTATGTACTATAAATATACATGATCTTTGTTTGTCATTCCGTTCGATAATATTCAATCTTACATAATCAGCATCATACTTCTCCTTGTCACAAACACTCCCTACACACAATTACTATCTTTCTTGGATAAACATTGAGCGTTTGAGTGATTACACTTCTTACATACAAATACCATCTTTTTCGAATAAATATTAACTTAAGAGTTGAAGTGTTGTTTCTTTTTTTTTTAAAAGGACTATATACTCTTGTTATTTTAAGGAAGAAATAAGGGTAAGAAAGGTTTCAAATTGGGAACTTCAGTAATATATAAAATTAACTAATGCTGATAAAATATATATTTAGTATTGACGTTTAAAGAAAGCCACTACTTGATTATACACAATGTCCTTGGCATTCACACCCATAACGAAATCAGCATGTGCATAACTTTTGATGTACTGAACACTGAGCTTGTCCCCGTCGTGATACTTGAAACTGTCGAGTAAATTCTGGACATCTCTAACATCTGAAAGGGCATCGTTGCCTCCATAGCTGACAAAGATAGGGAGGTTGCAGGGAATATTGGAGATATTGTAAATGGGAGGACTAATTTCACCATAACGTATCAGATTGTAGTCAGGCCTCCCATAGTTGAACTTAGCAATCACCCCATCTCGAACAGCTGCAAATTAATTCAATCTTTCTGTTAAGTGAGCGGTTCATAATTTCATATGATTTTATATCAGAATAGAGGGGAGTTGTAGCTTACTTTGAGACAAGTGCATCATGTTTTTGGTTGATGTGGATTGAGGCTCATTTCTTAAGAAGAGATCGACCGTCGAAGCATTGAGGCAGCAATTTTTCCCTTCAAACCAATAAAGTCAGAAAGACTGCAAATATTTCTCCAAAATAAAGCATGCATTGCAGGACAATAATGCAAAAACCAGAGAGCTCAGATTAGTTATTACCAGTAATTGAGGTTAACAAGTCGTAGCAATCAACCCCAGGATTAGCGCAAAGGTCCTTCAGAAAGTCAGCTACAGGTTTGCTGCAACAAGGAAAACAAATCATTAAGATTTAAATGCATGTCTTAACACAATAATTAATCCAAGAAAAATAAAGTTCTTGGTTCTTACCCTTTTGGATTGAACTCCGGCAAACCCAATAAAGTAGTGATCTGTCAGGAAAACCGGCCATCTTATTAGAAGATAGTGCTATGACATTATGATTTATGTTTGAAGTAGTCACGTAAATTAATTATGGACATGAACTCTTGCAGACCTCTCCAACAAAAGCTTTGGCAGCAATAACACCAAGATCGGTGTTCATGTAGCTCAAATAAGCAATCGGGCTCAACAAGGCTGCTGATTTCAGTTTGTCCACTTGTGACCCCTCCGAGAAAGATGCCAAAGCTATAAGAGTTCCCTGTTCAATTCACATGGTGCATGCACATTTATCATGTCAGATTCAATCCAGTCACTATCTAATTTTGTTTTGTTATAAATTTTCTTTTATATGGACATTTTGAAATTTGTCACTCCAACAAAAACCTTTAACAACTCTAAGGTATAGCTCCCGTAGAGATTTTTGGAAACTCGAGTCTTTATTTGTTTTATGTTTTCTTTATTACTTTTTTTAACTTGCGAGTTATACTTAGGAAATTTGAAAATTTTGAAATATGTAATGAGAAGTTTAGAATGTATAATGAAAGTTTTGGGATAAGAAGTTATGATAAAAGAACTGTACTGTAAGATAACTCAAGTAACTGACCAATGAATGGCCCACGTAATTAATCTTCTGGCCAGTTTGGCTGTACACATAATCAAAAACGGCTGGTATATCATAGGCCACCAGTTCATCCCATGACCAATTCCAGAATTCCTGACATATGGCCAGTTTTAATTCAACTCAGAAACATTTCAAATTTATACGTTAAATGTGGAAATTTTCAATAATATTTACTGAAACTACGACATAAGATTTACGTTAATCAAACGACAAAATAAGGGGGGCAAGGTGAAAGAAAATATAAGAAAGATAAGAAACCGGTTGATTGGGATCAAGAGAGGTATGTCTTCTGCTGAATCTGGTCCCTCGAGTGTTAGCAATCCACACATCAAACCCTTGATCGGCTAAAATCAATGGCAGATTTTGTTCTGGTGGATTAAGCAGCCATGTCATTCCATCCTGCACCAACAACAAAATCAACCTCTCAATCAACAAATCAAAACTCCTATTTGCTTCGGAAACAAACAACTATCAGCACACATACACAGACAAATTTAGCAGCCAAAGTATGAAATATCAGTCTTGTTGACAGAAGAGTTCTACACACAAGTATAATGTTGGAATAATCAAGAAAATAAAAGATAAGAAAAAAAGTAGGACAGAAGAAAGCACACAACAATTTATGTGATTCAGTAAATGCCTACGTCCATAGTATTAAGATCTCGCTTCTGTTATTGAATCAATAAGAATTCACAAAGAACTCTTAAAAAAAACTCAAAGAATACTCTCTTTCTAGAAGGGATTACAAACAATTGATCTCTCAACTGCTCTCATTCTATGTTATTGTTGTGATACTTTTTCAAACTAAAAATAAGACTCTTATATAGTCTACATGTCTTACATTAACCCTAATATGAATTGGAACAACATAGGATGTTTAAACCAACTTAGGAGTCTTTTCAAATTCAGAACAAGTCGCATTAACATCGGGACGTTAATTTCTAAACGCTAGGGCGCTATGGACGTCGCGACGTTGCTTCTAGATGTTGCGGTGTTTGGCTCGCTGGGATTGATGCCACAGTGTTCCCGCTTGAACATCGTGGCATTCCTACTTAGATGCCGTGGTGTTCCTACTCAGAAGTCGTGGCATTCCCACTTCACGTCCTTTCTTCATTGGTTCAACTTCGACTCTTTTCTAAGATGAGTTTTAATCATCTTCTCACAAATCTCCTCTTTAATGCAAAATCATCCAAGAAGCTTTAAAGATTTTTTATCTCCGCATCACCTTTCTTTCTCACATAAAAGTGACGTCAATTAAATCCTTGCATAGGACAAACTTAACCAAAGACAGTGGCTCAGTCAACATTCAACGGGATTTTTAAATGACCGAATCTTTGTTAGACTAATTTCGCTACTTTATATAATCTCTCTAATAAAATAAAGCCGCACATCAATGTGTTTTGACCTCTCATGAAACACTTGATGCTTATTTAAGTATATAGCATGCTGATTATCACAATATACATTATTGTCAATGTCTTTAATAGCCATCATCTCTGCAAATTCCTTTCAACTACATAGTCTCCTTAATAGCTTCACCCACAACTATATACTTCACTTTTATGGTTAACAATACCACCATGTGTTGTAGTATTGATTTTCAACACACACTACACTCAACTCAAATACCGTGAATATACTCAGTTAATGACCGCCTTTTGTCAAGGTCACCCGTATAATCTTGACGTATCCTTATACCATCTCATTCTCATTGTCAGCCTTTTTGTACAGCAATCCTTACTCTGACATTCTCTTGAGATATCAAAATCCATTTGACTACAAGTCAATGATCTTTCTAAGATTTTCAATGTACCTATTCACAATGCTCACCGCTTGAGCCATGTCCAATCTTGTGCAAACCATCTCATACATGATGCTCCCAACAGTATTAGCATATAGTACTTTACTCATCTGCAGTTTATCCTCTTCGATTTCTAGAGATTGTGTTACTGATAGCTTGAAATTCATGTCCAAATGAATGGAGATAACTTTTGCATTAAACATACCAAACCTCTCAAGTATCTCAGGTATATGATAAGGGTTAATTAAGTCTAATATTTCCATCTTCAAAACTTAATATTTGTTTGTAGAAATTAAGATTATTTGACTTTTAATGTATTTTAATATTAATTTTGTAGGTTTGGAATCAATGGAGCAAATAGGGTCGAAACTCTAATGAAAATAAGCCAAAAACATCAAATTGCTACAGTTTATGCTACAGTGATTTGCTACAATACTCTACTATAGTACCTTCATCGCCGTGGCGACCAAAACAGTGTGCCAGCGCCCAGGATTCAGTGTCGCAGCGCACGTGGCGGTGAACAGTACCGTGTGAACAGTCACTCGTAAACAGTAATACGTTACAGTAACTCGTGAACAGTAATTTGAAGACATAAACTTATAAATAGAAGGTCAAAAATTCTAATTAAAGGAAAGGAGAAAAAAAAAGAAAAATGAGAAGACTTTGGAGAGGCAAAAACGAAAAGAAATAATTCACAACACAAAATCAAAGATTAAAGCCAAGAAATCAATATTCAAGATCAAGATTTAAGCTTCAAGTCAAGATTGAGAGAGAAACAATCCAATACATCTTCTTGATTAGTTTTTCTTCTCTTTTCTTATCATTATGTTCTTGTTCTTACTGTTCTTCATTGATTGGTTTGATACTTTTGGTTTTGTGATGAGCTAAACTTGTTATTCTATAGTTAGACTATGTGAACCTAGTATGTAGTTGGATTTCATTAATTCTTAGTTTATGAACTTAATTATTATAATTGATTCATTCTATCTTGTGTTTATTACTTTCATTATATCTGGTCAATATTATGAATGATTGAAGAACTATGATGAACTTGACAAAGGGATTTATGGTTAAGTCTAGGGTAGTTTGATGCATAATCATAGGGTAAAAACTATAAGTTCCCTTTAGGATAGACATATACCTACGTGGCATGTATGGTATGATTTAGACTTGATCTTAATGAATTACATTCTAATTTGATTATTATAGACATATAGGTGATTGTTAGAATGTGTAATATAGTCACTCGACCATCGATAGAGGCTTATGATGAAATTAGTGTTTAAGGCAACAATTTATATTAAGGGATGAACTAAGTGGTTAATGAATCCAATAAAATACTAGGGGATGAATCTATACCCTAGATTATTATCCTTTGGTGAATTTATATCTCTTGTTTATTTGCTATTTAGGTTTAGTTTAATGTGATAGAATTAGATTAATAAATTCAGTTTCAGATTTTGATTTTTCTGAATAAAAATTAAGTAGATATAATTTTAGTAATTGATTGAAGAATTAGATCACGTAGTCCCTGTGGGATCGATACTTGGACTTAAATCCTATATTACTTGATACGATATCGTGCACTTGCGCTAGGGTCTTAAAGCACACACATCAGTAGATGCCTCTATTAGGATAAAAATATGACATCTATTCTTTCTCTTACAATATCCATACCTAAGATTGTCTTTTTGCTCCTAAATTTTTTATTTTAAACTCGCCACTCAACTGTATCTTTAATTTTTATATTTCTTTCATACTCTTACATGCGATCAATATATCATCTACATACAAAAATAAATACATATTCAACCCACTTCTTAAGGTCTTAAAGTACACACAACCGTCACACTTACTTCTATTGAACCATAAGTCATCATAAAGCCATCAAATCGCCTATACCACTGCCTAGGAGATTGCTTCAATCCATACAATAACTTCTTCAATAAACAAGTATGCTCCTCTTTGTTAGATCTTTAAACTCTTGTGGCTGTGACATGAATATTTTCTCATTTAGCTCTCCATGCAGAAAAGTTATCTTTACATTCATCTGCTCTATGTGTAAATTAATCTTTACACATGGCTAGCAAAATCCTAATAGATGTATGATTGACTACTGGTGAGAATATCTCATGAAAGTCTATCCCCTCATGCTGAATGAAACTTTATGCTACTAGCCTAGCTTTAAACCCCGTAGGCTCTACTCTTGGTATCCCTTCCTTAACCTTGTAAACCTATTTGCATCCAACTAGTTTATTACTTTAAGGTCTCTCCACCAAATCCCAAATATTATTCTTGAGTAGAGAATTAATCTCTTCTTTCATGGCCAGCTGCCATTTCTCACCCTTTATAACCTCTCTATATGTCTTAGACTTATCAAACTTAAGAGTGAAAGTAGAATGAAATTGATGAGTAATTAAGTCTGCTTGAGCATACTTTATCAATGGCTTTATAATTCTCATTAGTCTATCTCTGGCTAGTTGTTACTCTTCACGTTTCATCTCAAAAGTCTTAGTCTATCTTTGGGTGGACTTTGAGGAACTAACCAATGTCTTTCGTTCAAGTTTAAGGGTTAACTTGATGTAGTGTTAATCTGAGGGTATCTCAAATTTACTCTTAAACTCCACTTCAACCCCAATTATATTTTTTGGTGAAACTCTATTAGGCATAAGCTCTTCCTTTACTTCTTCTTGAGGAACTTTTAACATAATCGTCTCATTGAACATCACATTTCTACTAATGATACTTTTTGGTTGCTTTAATTTATTGCACCACTCCTTGTATCATTTCACACCTTCAGAATATCCTATGAATATCCCATTTAAATCTCTAGGATCTAACTTGCCTTGCTTCAAATGAATGAAATCTGGGTAATCAAAGATTTTAAGATGATCATATTTAGAAGGGCTTGTATACCACTTTTCTTCTAATGTCTTGAAGTCTATTATTGAAGAAGGATTTATATTTATCAAGTTGGCTGCTGTCATTACAACCTTCCTCAAAACGCCTTAGACACCCTTGCATTGGTTAACATGCATCTAACTCTCTCGAGTAAAGTCCTATTCATCCTTTCTGCTAGACTATTTTGCTGCAGTGTTGATCTCATAGTTTTGTTCCTTACAACCCTATACTTGGCACAAAATTCATCAAAACTCCTTGTTGCAATATTTGATACCATTGTCTGTCTTTAATCTCTTCATCTTCTTGCCAGTTTGATTCTCAACAAGAGCCTTTCATGTTTTGAATGTTTCAAACACTTACTACTTACTCTTTAACACATATACCTACAACTTTCTAGAATAATTATCAATGAATGTGAGGAAATACCTTGCCTCACTATATGCAACTGTTTGTGTTGGCCCCTAAATATTCAAGTGTATATATCAAAAGTTCCTTTTGTTTTGTACTCTCCAGTATTATACATTACCCTATGTGCTTTCTTAAGCACACAATGCTCACAAAACTCTAATGGCTACAACTTATCCTCATCAATGCCTTTTGATCATATAACTCTTTTAGGTTTGTTTCACCTATGTGAGCTAACCTTAAATGTCATAACCTGATTTGCATGTTCTCATCATCTACAGAGAATGATGCAGAACCACTCACTACCTTTTCCCTTGGCACATACATACCATTGTGTCTATCACATTTTATCATAACCATTGACACCTTTAACACCTTCAAAATTCCATTCTCACCTCTGAATAAAAATCCATTCTGGTCTAACATCCTTAAGAAAATCAAGCTCCTCTTGAGATCAAGAGCATACCTAACTTATAGTAACTCTCTTACATTCTCATCATGTAACTTAAGTCTAACACAACCATTCCCAACACTTAACAAGACATGTCATTTTTCATTAACATTTTACCACTATTAATGGACTGAAAATTAGCAAATAAGGACTTATTCAGGCACATATGAAACGTACAACTAGAATCTAAAATTCATTCACTAAACTCTTACCATAAAAGTAACAAAGGTCTCTATGCTAATTAACTTAGAGTCTTTTCAAATTTGGAACACATCGCATTAATGTTGGGGTGTTAATCTCCAAATGCTGGCCTGTTATGCACACTGTGGTGTTTCTTCTAGATGCCACAACATTTGGATAGTTGAAATTAACGCCACAATGTTCTCACTTGGATGTCGCAACGTTCCCACTTAGATGAGGCGGTATTCCCACTTAGAAGTCGTGCTATTAGAATTGGTAATTTAACGATTATGTATAAACATAAATTGATATGGATACTAATAGAATAGTGATTATGAAGTCAAGTACGCGTTGGGTGTACAAGAGAGGAGCAAAATAAAAAGCTAGAAGAATGGATATAGTTCACACGGCACTGCTCACGTTGCACTGTTCACGCGGCAACTTATGGGTAGTTCTTGTTTTGGCTTAATTGACTTCTTTAAGTACGATTAGGACTACTACAAGTAAAAACTCTTATTTCAACTAAATTTAGGGTTTCTATGGACTTTATAAGCATTATATAATCCATTTACATTAATTAAGAATTAAGAGAGACTCTAAGAGAAAAGAAGAATTAGGTAGACACTAAGTGCATGTGGGCATTATGATAAAATCGTTGTTTGAGTATTCATTATTCTTAAAAGAATAAAAATAAACCATTCATAAATCTTTTTAGAATTCTTTGCATTGTTATTCTCATAAAATTCTCTAAAATAGTTAATTAAAAAGATTATAATCTTTTAATTTATCATAAACATAAATAATTATCAAATTATATATATTAATTGTGTTATATTTTTATTGATCTATTTTATATTATTATTATGTTTATTTAATAATCTCATGTTTTTATTATGTAAAAATATTAAAATTTAAGATTAGTCTCTATTCAAAATTTATCACTCTGACCTAATTTCTAAAAAGAAGAATGTTTTCTTTTAACACGTGACATTCTTATTACGTACTTTTCCATTGACTCCCTACTCTCCGTACTTTTTCATTGAAGCGACTCCAACTATTTTCTAATGTGATCTTTAATTACCTTCTTACAAGTCTGTTGCTCTAGATTCTGAGCGAAGGCATCTGCAAACAGACAATTAAGACGCGCATTCATTGAAGCGACTCCAACTATTTTCTAATGTGATCTTTAATTACCTTCTTACAAGTCTGTTGCTCTAGATTCTGAGCGAAGGCATCTGCAAACAGACAATTAAGACGCGCATGCAGTGCATGTGACCCTGGCTGTAGAGCTAAAATAAAGACATTGAATTTGGGACCAATTTGATTTGAGCCGTGCATGTGTTTGTGCACCATCGGAGGTTTTTAGCCCATAGTCTGCAAGAAATACCAATAACAGGGACAAGACCAAGAGTCACAAGACTTTCGCCTAGGGAATTTAAAAATGTCACTATGTCGTTGGTTTCAATCATGACAAAAACCATTAGTTCATGTCTATCTATTAGCATTTTTATTAATCTAATACAGCTTGAACTTCCCATGAAATACAAGAAGACACAAAGGCAAAGGTCAGGGAGAAATTATTTTAAAAAAGAAAGCAACTTTGCTTCGATCTTTCTTCATCTAAAGGCATTACGATGCAAGTAGATTTGTTTCTCTTTTATTCAGCCCTTTTGCATTTTTTTTCATTTGCTAAGTGATTAATATGACACACGTTTTGACTGCTTCTACGGTGGTGCTTTGCTTTGCGTTACACTAGCTGTACTAATTCTTAAGTAAAAAATTTGACAATTACTATTTATTCAATATTTTAGTTGTTGTACTTTTAAAGTGGAATAGAAACGCAACATCATACTAAACTAACCATAGTCCAATGAAGCAAGCATTGGCGATTCAATTCTAACACTCAATCAGATTGAGACAACGCACTCATAAGACCCACAAAGATGCATAATTTCATATAAACAAATAAAATCGGATTCTTAGTCAAACATCATTAGGGTTCTTTAAAAAAGGAGCACTAACTGGGTTATCTAGAAGCCACTTTTTTTTTTCCCTAGCAAACCTTGTTTATTTATTCAACCAGAGATAAAATTTGATAATTTGATAGCGTAAATCAAGCCACTTCTTTTAGAAAACACCTTCGTTATTGGCTTTTGAGAGCCTTTAGCAAATTTCAAGTGCATGCTGCTCATAAGAGAATTCCAATTCATAGCTATGACCCCACAAAGTTTACTCGAGGACAAAGTACTAAATATCACGGGCGACATGAGCACATGGCACATGTTAATTACCAATATTATCCAACTGTCTGTTCACCAAAATGATTAAAGTAAAATTATTATCATAATGTATCACAGAGACTAGACTTGACACTTACGCCATATTTTCAAGAATCAAACCCAGAGTCAAGGTTCACACTCAAAACAGTAATTTCTTGGAAAACTGCTCTCTCTTCCTCGGACAGAGTGCTCTATCTCTACCAGACATCCAATTAATGTACGAAGAAATGAATTTGTTAACATGACCTGTTAGACTAAATGCTACAATAAATGGTTAACTTGAGAAGAATTTTAGAAAGATGAATAAGATTTTCAACACCAGAAGTCTCTATTAACCTGCTATTACTAATTAAAGAGCAAAACACCGTCAGCATCATCAATCTTCTATTAAGCTAATTAACTTACCACTAGGACTCCATGTTGTATCAAGACTGGGGGCTTCTTAGTTTCAGCACTGGCAACACGTCCTTCGGGAATTCTTTGCAAGTTAAGAATAAACCCATCCTTTGTTGTCACCTGTAGACAAATGCCCTCGTTAATCAATCCTTTCATATAACTTCAGTCAATTATGTTAACATAATTTTCATTAATAAATGAGCTCTTACATCAACCTCCTGGCACTTGTAGCCATGTATGATCACCGAAGAAGCACAGATACCAATCTCTTGAGTAGCCATAGGACCACTGGCTCGCCTAAACGAACCACGGCTCGACCCATGTGCTGAACGGGGTTCCACCAAGAAAAGAACCAAGATACAGAAGCTCAAAAGGCCACGCAGAGCCATAACTTGCATTGCCTTGCCTTATTGCTTTGCAGCTTGGTCTGAAGATATAACAATGAACTCCTTTTTATAGAGAAAAATAAAATCAAGAGGCAAAGAGAGAGAGAGAAAACGATTTGTTTTTTTGATAATCTTTTTTGGCTTAATTTTATATATATATATATATAAATAACTGACTGATAGACAATTTCTTGGCTTAAAGTGGGTCAGGCGGGTCCCAGCTCTGCTTTTGCTTCTTATCATCATTAGAGACACGTGCAAAAGCATTTGCAATAAGACTAATAAGTTCATGAATACGAGTCCATATGAATGAATATGACACAGCACAAATAATATTCGTGCTGTGTCGGCTCAAGTTCAGTTGAAAATTTGGTTCCGCATGGCTCATGAGCACGATTTACCGTACCTAATACGCATGCCTAACGAGTTAATTTATGGGTTACAAAAAATAATTATTTTTAAAAATAATATTATTATGGCGGAGTTATATGTCTCATATTATTTTATATAAATTTGATATAATTAAAATTAAATTTAAATTTAAAATTATAATATTTAACGTGATTAAAATTAAAATTAAAATTATAAATATTTAATAAATTTTGAATTAAAATTTAAATTTAAATTATAACATTTAACATATTTGAGATTTGAATTGGAATTAGAATTAGAATTATAATATTTAATGTAATTAAAATTAAAATTATAACATTTAACGTAATTAAAATTAAAATTTAAAATTAATTATAATATTTAATATAATTAGAATTAGAATTATAACATTTAACATAAATGAAATTAAAATTTAATTTAAAATTATAACAATTAACGTTATTAAAATTAAAATTGGATTTGGAATTATCATATTTAACATAACTGAAATTAAATATGAATTTGAAATTATAGCATTTAACGTAATTAAAATTAAAATTAAAATTTATAATTATAACATTTTAAAGTAATTGAAAATGAAATTGAATTTGGAACTACAATATTTGAAGTAATTGAAATTAAAATTAAAATTGAAATTATAACATTTACTATAATTGAAATTGGAATTGGAATTTAAATTATAACATTTAACGTAATTGAAATTAAAATTAGATTTAAAATTATAACATTTAGCATAATTGAAATCAAAATTAAAATTTGAATTATAACATTTTATGTAATTAGATTTGAAATTAGATTTGAAATTATAACATTTAACATAATTGAAATTAAAATTAGATTTAGAATTATAACATTTAACGTAATTGAAATTAAAATTAGATTTGAAATTATAACATTTAATGTCATTGGAATTAACATTAGAATTTGAATTATAACATTTAAGGTAATTGGAATTGAATTTGAATTTAAAATTATAACATTTAACGTAATTGAAATTAAAATCAGATTTGAAATTATAACATTTAACGTAATTGAAATTAAAATTAGATTTGAAATTATAACATATAACATAATTAAAATTAAAATTAACTTTAAAATTATAATATTTAACTTGAAGGTGTTTGAATTTGTCTGAGTATAACTTAGAATAAAGTAAATAAATACAAGGTCATTGATTTATTTGCTAAATTTTATTTCTATTTTTTTTGCACATAATAAAATTATATTTCAATATGTAATACCAAATTGTTTAAAATTAAAAATTTTAATTTTAATTTAATTATATATACATTAATGGTAATTATAATTATAATATAATTTTAATTATGATAAAAATATAAATTTAATATAGTTAAAATTAATAATAGCAATTAAAATATTTTTTAAAAATAGTGATTGATTTGATTGTATATTTTTTTTAAGATAAATATTAAATTAGATAAACATAAACATAAATATATATTAGTCTAATGAAAAGATGTCTTCACTTAATAAATTCATGATCTTATGACCACAAAAATTTATAATAAATAGCTGATATTATTAATAAAAATAATAATACAAAATTTTGTGATAAATAGTAATACTATTAACAAAAATAATAATATTATTGACATATCTTATATATTGACACAAACTCACGAAAATCTCATCCTTTAAAAATTGTGCCACCCAAGCACGTACTGTAGTATGCCAGCCCACAGCACGTTATAATACCGTGGTGTGCTTGAGCTGCTTGACCAAATTACCATCTTAATTCATAAATTATCATGATCGATATGAAACTAAAAGCAAGCTTTTAAATGATAATTCTGATTCTGAAAGCTAATCTGATTGCAGCTGCATTTGGAGTAAAAGAATAAAAAGAGAAAGAGACGGAGCAGAGAAACTCTGGCTAAGCTTCTAGACTTTGTGATGGCTTGATATTGGAAGTTATAGGAGATGAGGCATTTGCCTATACGTGTGTGAGAATAAATAAAGATTCATATGGGGTCCGAGATGTGACATGCGTTTGTTAATCCTTACAATTGTCTCACCTTAAATGGCGAGAATTGATGAGGAAATCTAATCCTTATTACTGATGTAAACTAGTGGCATCGGGGTAGTTTGCTCGATTTTAGATTCTCTAATTTCAAGTGGAATTGGAGTAACCAGCAAATGCTATGATTTTAAGATTGTTGGATTTGTTACGTATGGCAAATGTACGAGTTTTTTATCATTAAGAAATTTGTGTGAAGTATAACAAAATGTGAGAGTAGTTGTTTTACATATTTGTCATGATACGAAAATGGAAAAATTAACGAGCAAAATTTCAAATTGAGGGTATCTGAATTTGGGTTAAAACTGTTAAAATTTTATTTTAAACTCATCCTTTAAAATTTTGTACATATTTAATTATTTAAATATTTTAATTGAAATAAAAGTAGTTCATATATAAAAAAATATACATTACAAAAAATAAATACATTAATTGTGGCATAGGTCCTAAGCCATTCAATCTCCTTTAGTATTATATACCATCATATAGAGATTGATCAAGATTTAAAAATTTTTAAACACGTTCAAGTTCTGTTTTAGATTCTTAAAGTTACCTATAACTTAAAGTATGTTAGTTTAATTTTATTTTAATACCAATTAATCTAATTGCTTATTAAGTTATCAAACATGATTATATTATATAGAAACCTAACATATAATATCAGAGTCATGTATAACTTCTACCGTGTGGTGAAAAATTTAAAAAACTTCATTAATGGTCAAATTCAATTTTTAGTTTCAAGTGTGTTGTTGAAAAGTTTTTTTTTATACATACGAAGGCTAGAAATCATTTAAAAAAATTAAATTTTAAGCATTTTGACACTTGAAATATCAAATTTAGAATTCGGATGATTGAAGTATAACCAATTTTCTAAACTAGATTAGAAAAGAGGTCATGGGTCTGCATTTTAGGTCAAAAATACCCGAGGTTAAAGATAAGTTTTTATCACTCGGCCCTTTAATTTTTCTATAAATAATGTTTTGATCTAAAACTTTTTGAATATTTACATAAAGACCCCTAAAGTGTTAGGTAATTTTTGTTTGGCCCCAAATATTTAAATATTATATTTTGGACCCAAACTTTCATATAATTATAGTTTGGTCACCAAACATTTTGATAATTATAGTTTGGTCCATAAACTTTTAGATAATTACATTTTAATGCCAACATTTTAGATAATTACAAATTTGGCCCAATATTTTAGTTAATTACATTTTGACCCTTAAATTTTGATTAATTACAATTTAGTCTCAAAATTTTAAAATTTTAGAAATAAGCCCTACGGTGCTGTATATTTTCGTTCAACCTCTCATATTTTGAGAAAATACAGTTGGCCTAAAGCTTTAAAATTTTTGTGAACAAGTCTTAATATGGTAATTAAAAAAGGACTTGTTTATTTTGATATTTATATGCTTAAATTATATTAATGCTTGTATGTATAATTTATTATTTATTCAATTTTTATGCAAACAATTTAAGTAGAATAATTTAGTACATAAAATTTATATTATGTTCATATTTATAATGATGTCATTGTTGCATACAATCATATGAAAAATTTTGTAAATAAAATGTCTAGTAATCCATATAATTTTAATTAATTAAAAATTAGCCACATAATCCTTAATTATGTAAAATTATATATTAAGAATTTTGATTTATATAATTTTAATTAATTAAGAATTAGCCACAGCATCCTTAATTATGCAAAATTATATATTAAAATTTTTTAGGATCACATAAAGAAAATGACATTACTTGTGATTAATCATACTTAATATAATAAACTTTATCTTACAGGAATTTTTATTATATTTATATGATTAATTATGGTAAAATATTAAATTATATTTCCTAATCTACCCACAGGAATTAGGAAAGGATACATAATTTAGTAATTTTATCGTAAGATTGTAAATGAATCTAATTGAATTAAAATTTTAGTCCACAGACAAATTTTATGTCACTAAATTCATACTTTTGAATCATGATTTATATCAATAAGATATTATATATGTTTTATCATATCGTAAAGTGATAAATGAATCTAATTGAATTAACCCATAGGTCTATGTCACCAGATTTTTAATTTTGAATCATGATTTATATTGGTAAAGTTTGATACTATTATATCATAAAGTTATAAGTGAATCTTATTGAATTAGAACTTTAGCCCACATGTAAGTTTTATGTCACTTAATTCATAACTTTAATTCATAATTTATATTGGTAAAATATGATATAAGGTTATTAATATCAAAACCTTCATCGTAAGAATTTATATTTTATAGTTATGTAGCCTAAATTCTCTAATATAAGATATGAAATTTCCGAATTAAAGAATGATAAAATATGAAAGGAAAGAATTCTCCTTTATTTAGGGTGGATGGACATTAATTATGCTATTAAGAAAGACAAATCATTCATTACTATAACCAGCACTCCAAAAGAAATTGCTCTTTATAAAGATGAAAGCGATCTTATCGCCTTAATATGATGTTTATAAAGACCAAGATCTTTACTGATATTCGTAATTTATTCGAAAAGCAAACAATATCTGAGTAACTGATGTCTATTGATGAATAATATGAGACTTCAAATTAGGCACTTGCTAACATCTTAGTTACGAAGTTTTCATCCCTAAGGTTCACCAATGTAAGAGGTGTATGTGAGCACATCATGCAAATGAAAGACATTGTGACTCAATTGAAAACACTTGATGTTACGATATTTAAGTCTTTCTTTATGCATTATATATTGAATACACTGCCACAACAATATAGACCTTTAAAATAACTACAATACACATAGGGATAAATGGTCAATTAATAAACTATTGTCCATATTTATTCAAGAGGAAGAAAAGTTGGTAAAGGAATTGGGTGAGAGTGCATTAATGGCAACACAAAGAAAAAACCAAAAACAAGTTAAAGAAAATAGGGAAAAGTAAAATATCGCCCCAAGGTAAACTCTAAAAGGAATTCAAGTGTTTTTTTTTTCTGTAAAAAAAATAGGACACATAAAGAAGGATTGCACCAAACTTAAGAAGTGGCTTGAGAAGAAAATTCAATCTCATTTGTTTATTAATCTAATATGGTTAATGTCATTTATAACAAATGGTGGATTGGTTCTCATTCTACAATCCACATTTTGAACACATTATAGGGTATGCAAAACCTAAGAAAGTCAGTAAGAAGTAAACAATACATCTATTCTAGAAACAAGATGTATATATATATAAAGACTATTGAAATATGCAATTTAATTCTAAGTAGTGATTTTGTTTTAAATTTGGGAAAAGCCCTTTAAATTCTTATTATTTCTAGGAACTTAATTTTAGATTTAAGAGTTTTACCTTTATAATATTCTTTCAACCTTGTAGATATATCTTTCAGATTATTTTGTATATATGATCTTATTGAAAATTGTATATTATCTGATGGTCTTTTTCTATTAATTTGCAAAATAAAACTACTCATAATGTTATGTATGTTCACACTGATATTATACGAGGTGTTATAAATAAAGATTTCTCTATATTGTGACATTGGAGATTGAAAAAATATCTCCATAGAAAGAATAAAGAGATTAGTAAATAATAAAGTACTAAGCACTCTAGATCTTACTAATTTCGATACTTGTATAGATTGCATTAAGGGAAAGCAGACCAACAAGTCTAAGAAAAGTGTCAAGAAGAGAACGGATATATTAAAGATCATACATTTAGATATTTGCAGTCTAGATAAAGACTCGTATGGTCCAAAATATTTCATCTTTTTATAAATGATTACTCACGATACATGTATCTCTACTTGCTTCATAATATGAATAAAGCTCTAGATACTTTTAAAATATTTAAGACCGAAGTAGAGAAATAATACGAAAAGCAGATTAATATTACGAGAATTGATAAAGGTAGAGAATATTATGGTAGATTTACTGAGGATGGACAAACACCTAGTCCATTTGCTAAGTTTCTTCAAGAGTATGAGATTATTGCCCAATACACCATGTCTAGTTCTTTAGATCAAAATGGTGTAGCAGAAAGAAAAAATTAAACATTATTGAACATAGTGCGGAGTATACTTAGTAGCTCCAAACTTCCTAAATCATTGTGGACTGAAGCTCGTAAAATAGCAGCGTATATATTAAATTGGGTTTCAACCAAACCATTCCTAAATAAGTCATTTGACTTATTCAAAGGTTAGAAACTGAGTTTGCAATATATACGCAATTGGAGATGCCCTTATAAAGTAAGAGTTTACAATCCACAAGAGAGGAAACTAGACCCAAAGACCATTAGTGGGTATTTCATTATATATGCCAAAAGGTCTAAAGAGTATATATTTTATTGTCCATCTTATAATACTAGGATTGTGAAAATAAGAAACGCCAAGTTTCTTGAAAATAAATTGATTAGTAGGAGCGGTTAATCCCAGGATATCATTCCTAAGAGAGATCGTATTGAAGCTCAACCTGTTACCTTAAGTAATAAAATTACTGTTGTTCATAACACTACTCAAGTTCAAATGGATGTTTTAGAACCAATCATTGAAGTACCATAAACTGTTGATAATAATCCAGTATATAAAGTTGTTTAAGAATTACCTAAAACTTTTGAACAACCAATTGAACAACATTTTTCTTAAGAAACTGATGATAAAATATTAAGGAGATCTACTAAAGAAAATAAATCAGCAATTCTTAATGATTATATTGTATATCTACAAGAATCCAATTATAACATTAGAGCAAAAAATGATCCTGAAATATTTTCACAAGTCACGAGTTTCAAAATATCAAATGTGTGGAATATGCCTACTATAAATAAAATGCATTTTTGATGGAAGAATATACTTACTATAGAAAATAAACATATTAATTATGGTATAGGTCTCTAAGACATTTAATCTCCTTTAGTATTATACACCATCATATAGAGATTGATCAAGGCTTAGAAGCTCCTAAACACGTTCAAGTTCAGTTTCGGATTTTTAGAGTTACCAATGGCTAGAGGTATATCAGCTTAATTTTATTTTAATTTCGCATTAATCTAAATGCTTATTAAGTTATCGAGCATGATTAGATTATATAGAAAATTAACGACAAGAAAAATAATATCAAGAAAGTACTTTTAGAACGACATTTGACAAGCTTGAATCTTTAAGATTATCTAGAATTGAACATATCCAATCTTATGATCTAGAAGAAAAATAGCATCACAACTTAACAATTGATCAACTGATGTATTTACAAAGTTTCAAATCTATTCATTGTCTTTAAACAAGGTCTAGCCTTAAGTCATATTGATTCTGGGTCATCATACTACTTCAGAATTTTTAGCAACTTCCAAAGCCCACCAATTTCAAATGATCTCGAACTATGTTTGCAAACATCAGTAGCTATAAACATAATGGCATCGCGTCTTGGATAAAGGAATGAGAAATATATGTAAATAATAGAAACAAGGACTGTAAACAACTTCATTAATATAAAGAAAGATCGTATCTCCAGCCATTGTTGAACAAGTAAAGCTGTTAACTTAAGACCTTTTATCTTATTCCTACTGAGAGTTTAATGATGGATTCACATGCAAAATTAACGTAACTCTTATGGTTAGGATAGAGACCCCCAGTTCCTTTTTTAAATATACATAACCTTATCACTTTCTCCCATCAAAAAAGTGGGTAGTTACAGGATAAAATTATCTCACCCATTTTTCACGTACATTTCCTAATAATAAATTTATCTAATTTATTATGCATGTTATCTGATAAAGTAGTTACCACATCACCCATGAACTTTAAATGTGGACTACATTAAGGAGATAATATCTAATTTTAATAAGATATTATCTAATATTCTCCCACTTGATCCACATATTAAAATATGCATTTAGGGCAATTAATTTGTTATGGGCACAAAAATTGTGGTAACTCCCTAAAATTCATTGAGAAAATTTTTCCAAAAGAAAAACTTCAATACATAAATCATGGCGATCATGTGTTTAATAATTATACATTTTCTTCTATGTATCACATGCATAAAAGTTTTCCAAATGAGTAATTTACTTAATGAATGAACTTCTTATAAGTCATTTAGGTCCTCTTAAATAATCCCAATAGATTAAAACTTACAAACATTATGTGCATAAAAATATTTTCATGATTAAAATGATTCAAATAAGTACGTACTTACATAATTATAGAATGAAAACAACACTAAAGACAAGTCTAGACTAAAAATCCCATGTTATTCACATGATCTTTGTATAATTTAGCCGGCAATCCTTTAGTCATTGGATCTGCTATATTGAATGTAGTCCTTATATGATCAATAACCACTTCTTGTCTTTTGATATGGTCTTTGACAACCAAAAACTTTTATGTCAATATGTTTGTTGTTGCTTTCACTTTTATTATTCTTTACAAAGAATATTGCAGCTGAGTTATCATAATAAATCCTTAGAGGCCTTGCTATAGAATCAACAACCTTTAGGTCCGTAATAAAATTTCTCAACCACAATGCCTATAAAGTAGCATCACAGCAACCAATGAATTCTACTTGTATAATAGAAGAAGCAATTATTGTTTGCTTAGCACTTCTCCAAGACACAGCACCTTCAGCAAGACAGAAAATGTATCATGAAGTAAACTTCTTTGTGTTTGAACATCTAGCAAAATCCGAGTCTGAATATCCAATCACTTCAAGTTGATCGCTATGCTTGTATGTAGTCCGTAGTCCTTGGTTCCTTGTAGATACCTCATTACTCTTTTGGCAACCTTCCAATGTTCCATACTAGGATTGCTTTGATATTTGCCTGGTACACCAACTGCAAAGGTAATGTCAGGTCTAGTGCAGACTTGGGCATACATTAGGTTACTTATAGTGGAAGCGTAAAGCATTTTCTTCATTTGTTCTCATTCCAAGTCATTTTATGGACATTGATTCTGACTCAACTTATCCTCTTTCACAATGGGTGCTATAGTAGAAGTACAATCCTTCATTCTAAATCACTCCAAAACTTTTTCAATGTAGCCTTTTGAGATAATCCTAACGTCCCGTTAGATCTATCTCCGTGAATTTCTATGCCAATGACATAAGAAGCTTCACCCATATCCTTCATTTCAAAGTTTTGTACAAAACAAACTTTTGTATCATGTAGCAAACCCAAATCACTACTTACAAGCAAAATGTCATATACATATAAAATTAGAAAAATATATTTGCTCCCACTGATTTTAAGATATATGCATTGATCAATGATATTTTTGTGAATCCATATGAAGTAACAACATTATGAAACTTTAAATACCATTAACAAAAAACTTATTTCAGTCTATATATAGATTTCTTTAATTTGCATACAAGGTGACCATTTCCATTTTCGTTGAATTCTTCAAACTGATCCATGTATACCTATTCCTCAAGATCCCCATTCAAGAATATTGTTAACACATCCATTTGGTGTAACTCTAAATCAAAATGAGCTACCAAAGCCATAATGATTCTAAATTAATCTTTCTTAGACACTGGAGAAAAGGTTTTATGGTAATTAATGCCTTTCTTTTGAGTAAATCCTTTGGCTATAAGTCTAACTTTATATCGTTATATATTGCCAGCTGCATTTCTTTTGGTTTTATAAACCCATTTGCAACCAATGGTTGTATGACTAGCTGACAACACAACGAGACCCTAAACTTAATTTTTAGCCATAGATTCTATTTCTTCCTTCATAGCATCATACCAAAACATAGATTTTTCTCCATTCAAGGCATGTGAAAATGAGCTTGGATCATTATCAAATCTAACGTTAGAGTCAGAATCTTGAAGATAAACAACATAATTACTAGAAATTGCAGATCTTCTTATTTTTTAGGATCTTTTTAAATCTACAACCTCATTGTTATTGGATAGAGTTTGAGTTGTAAGCTCTTCATGAATTTCATTGAGTGTGTGTTCTTGAATCGGTTGCTCTCTATTAGATTCTAAAGTATTTCTTTAAAAAAAAATTATTGAATCATTTTGAGGAGATGATTAACATTTTTTTATTTCTTCATGAAATTCAACATTTCTAGGAAATTCACTCTCACTCACTTCATGATCCTCTAGAAATTTTGCATTTCTAACTTCTACAATTCTTGTAGAGTAAGAAGGACAATAAAATCTATACCCCTTTGAGTTTAATGGATAACCTATGAAAAAATCTATAATTGTTCTTGGATCCAGTTTCTTTAATTGAGGATTATAAATCCTCACTTCAACTGGACACCCTCAAATGTATAGATGTTTTAAACTTGATTTTCACCTATACCATAATTCAAAAGGTGTTTTAGTAATTGCCTTAGATGGAACCCTGTTTAAAATATACACAGTGGTATTTAAAAGCTTCACTCCATAAACTTTTGGGAAGACTTAAATTACTAACCATGCTTCTTACCATATCCATTAGAGTTCGATTTCTCCTTTCGGTAATACCATTTTGTTGTGGTGTTTCCGGTACTATGTATTGTGCAATAATATCTTCTTCTTGGAGAAATTTAGCAAATGGACCTAGTATGTGACCCTTTTCAATGAACCTTCCATAATATTTTCCACCTCTGTCTGATCTAACGATTTTAATTTTTCATTCCCTTTGTTTTTCCACTTCTGCTTTATAAATCTTAAAGGCATTTAGTGCCTCATCCTTATGGTTTTATAAAATACCTTTAACCATTTAGATAGGGAGAATATGATCCATTAATATCTGTATGTATAATCTCAAGTATTTTAGTACTTCTCTTGGCACCCTTGGAATTCTTGTTAGTTTGCTTACCCTTGATGCAATCTATACAAGTTTCAAAATCAATAAAATCAAGAGTTTGTAAAACAATTTCATTTACTAATTCTTTAATTCGCTCAATGGAGATATGTCCTAATCTCCTATGCCATAATTTAGAGGAGTGTTCGTTAATAATACAACGTTTAGTGCCAACATTCATACTTTGCATGGTTAATAAGTTGCATTCATACGTGGATCTAAATTAAACTTATATAAACCATCAACTAGAAAATCATTGTAAAAAATAGTACCATTTTAAAATAAAATGAAGTTTAAATCTTCAAATACAAATTAAAAACCCACGGGTACTAGTTTTGCAACAGAAACTAAATTTTTAGAAAAAGATGGAATATAAAAAGTGTTCTTAAGATCTAAATAAAAACTAGAATTCAAAGCTAATCTAAATGTTCCCACGCCTTCAACCTTTGAGCTCATCCTATTTCTTGAATAGATGTATTGCTCATTTGCTAGTAGTTTTCTCAGGTCCAAGAAACCCTGCATAATATTGGCAACGTGAATTGAAATATCAAAGTCAATCCACCATGTATTATTAGGAGCTTCAATAAAATGAGATTCATGATATACATAAATGAAACGTGTACCTTTTTTTTTAAGACATTTCTTGCGTTTCAGGTAGTCCTTCTTTATGTGCCCTATTTTCTTACCAAAAAAAGCACTTAACATCATTGCCTTTCTTGAATTTTGGCGCATTATTTTTCTTTTCTTTAGGACCACCTTTAAGCTTCTTGTCATTTGCCTTATTATGAGTTGTGAAGTTAGCAACTTTTATCTTCTCATTCTTATGTCTTTCCATCTCTTAAACACTCATAGTTAAGAGTTCACTAACAATCTATTTATCCTTATGTATGTTATATGATATTTGAAATGGACTATACTCCTTAGGGAGAGAGTTTATAATCAAATGAACCAAGAATGACTCAAAAATATCAATATCTAGAGACTTGAGTTGAGCAGCAATGTCCCTCATCTCTATAATATGCTCATGCACATTGATAGAATTGTTATGCTTCATGCCTGAAAGCTTCCTCATAAGGGTGCTAGCCCTTGTCTTATTAAAACTTACAAATTACTCTTCGACAACCCTCATGAAGTTCTTAACCTTATCACATTCTAGGATTGAACTCTTTATGTTCTTGTTAATATAATTCTTCATAAACACGAGACTCAAGCGATTGGATCGCTCCCAAGATTGATAAGTAGCTTTTTCACTTAACGTACTTGATTCCGTGCGGACAAATGGTTCATCCTTACGAAGTGCCAAGTCAAAGTCCATGCACCCCAAAGTTAGGAGAATTTTCTCCTTTCAGTCAGAAAAATTATCACCACATAAAATTAGAATATGAGAATCATTGAAAATATTAGGAACCACAACATAGAAAAAATTACATATATATTAATGTTACGAATAAAATTAAATCATATATTGAATTAACCAATGTTGAATTCAATTTGTAAATTCAAACCTTCCTATGGGTAGAGGTTATATTACACATTAAATTTACATAAAATTTATTTATGAGATCAAAAAGATATCAAACTACAATAGAATTTCCATACTTATAGGCCTATGAAGTTTTTTTTATTAGATGTCTTATTTATAATCTCATTCCTAAAATTTCGTTAAAATAATTATTTCCATATAGAGCCAAATAATTATTCCAATGAATTAATAGTAATTGGTAAATGCCATATACCTATATCACTTAAATAATTTCATATATGATTTTATAAATATTATCATAACTTAAGATGCTACGGCTGCTCTTAAGATTATAATAATAATATTATTAATTATGACATTAATTCACCAATAATCTATTATATTATTAAGATATTTGAAAATTTGTATTTAATGCACAAGATTAATACTGTAAAGTATTTTATATCCAAAATTTATGTGCCAAAAAAAAAATTGCCAAAATAATAAACTATCATTCTTTTTCAAAATCTTGCAGGAATATTACATTATTTCTATAAAATAAATAGTAACCTTACATTGCTACATGGAATATATAGAAACCTCCAGCCATATTACTGTGTAAATAATCCAATAAATAAAAAAAAAATCAATACAACATCATAATTCATTGTAAGCAAGAATTATAACATGCAAATGATTCAAGTAACATTCATCATAGGGTCATATTCATAGCTTGAAATAAAACTTATCCTGAAAAATGTAAAGGTAAATGGCATGAAAATAATAAGTGACATGAGCCATTATATATATATATATTTAAATTGAAAAGGTAATCTATTATAAGATAACTATATTAGCCTGTAATATCATATAAGTGGGATCATTTCACATGAAGTCTTTTAGACTTTATTTGCCATTAAATAGGATAACATATCCATGCCCCACAACCTCGTTATAGAGGCATTTACAATGCAAACAAAATCTAATTTCTTATAAGTTTGCATTTTGTCAAGAACAAGTCTATCATTTTATGATTAGGCTTATAATATCAAATCAAATACATAACAGTAGTAAATTTATAAAAAAAATTCTACTTAATATAAAATAATTAGTAGACTATCAATTTTCTCGACATCACATTAATAAAATAAGATGTGGCAAAGATAAACTCTAATTAAAAGAAATTTTTGAAAACAAAAATTTTAAAATAGAGACAAAAAAACACGCATGCCTTAAATTTATAACAGAGACATAAAGGCACATACATGTATACTGAACAATAAAATTGAAGGTAACTCTAATACTAAATGTAAAACTACTTTATTAATATAAAGAAATATCGTACCTCCAGTCATCGTTGAACAAGTAAAGCTATTAACGTAATGTTTTTTATCCTATTCCTGCTACGAGTTTGATGATGAATTCACAGACAAAATTAACATAACTCTCTTGTGATTAAGATAGGGACCATTAGTTCTTTTTATAAATATACATAACCTTATCACTTTCTCCCATAAAAAAATGGATAGTTACAAAATAAAATCATTTTATTTATTTTTCACGTATATTATTTAATAATAAATTTATTTTATTACATTATTTGATAAAATAATTATTACATCATCAATAAATTTTAAATATAGACTATATTAAAAAAATAATATTTAATTTTAATAAAATATTATATAACAAGAGCATATGCAAAAGATGCTCAAACCATCAACACACTCACGTAAATCTGCACTTAAATAGTTGGAGAAATAGTACCCCAACCCAATGGTCGGGGGTGAGCCGTGAGCCTAGGGAATCGAGTATCTTTCGACTTATTTTATGCCTTTCACGATGGAGTCTCATAATCAGATCGAGTTCAGTAAATGTTTCTTTCAACTTCTTAGGAAAGTGCTTATTACTTTGTTACTTTACGGCCCACCATCCACTGTCGAGAAAAGTTATTCATCGCCCACTTTGCATGTAGTTTGATTTGTTTTTGATGCAATTTAGAATTTGGTCCATGTTGGGGTTTCAGGAGGGCTCACTCGGAAACAATTTGATCTACTTCTTGAAGTGATGGTGGCCAGAGTCCAAGATATTATTGCAAATTTGTTAGGTTTTTGTTGGGCTTATAAAGATGGCTGTGCCTAATGCCAAGGTGGGAAAAACAAGTTATGGCTCATGGGTATTATTTGTGTTGGACACCACTTGTCAAGAGTGTTGCTTTCTTTTTCTGGGTTGGTTCAGTTACATTGGTTTACTTTTCTTTTCAGGGTAAACTTCTTATTCTACTATCTAAATCATAGAAATGTTTGTAACATTAATTTGCAAACAGAAAATTCGAAATGAATGATAAAAGCACAAAGTAATAAGTATCCATCCGAAGAGTAAGACCACTTTCTCCAAGTAGCATCCTAAAATCCACCTAGCGAATAATGCGACATTCTCATATTTACCACACCAACCATACCATCTACATCTTAGTGCCACATCACTAAACACATTACTTGAGATGTGAATTCAACTACTTGGGAAGAGTATTATGATTATCATCTAAAAGCAAACAATCTGTAAAGCTAATGCATATTAGTACTACCTTCATCAGTCTATCATCAATTACGGCTAGGATGAAGCCCCTGCTCTGCATATGCAGGTAAAAAAAATGTAAAGCATAACCAAAGTTTAAATGCAGTAAAGATGTATCATAAGAACATAGCATGTATACATGTTTGTGTTTCATTACATGGGCCATTTACTGGTTTTCCTTTAAACCTCTTCTTATTACAGAACTTACCGATTAAATCTTAGTGAAGATTTTTATATCAAATCTCTCCTTGGCTGCATTTTGCATGTCTTCCAAAGTTCCCATGAGAGCTAAAAAGTGTAGCAGCATAAACTTTACACAATCGGACAACTGTGATGATGAATAACTAGGAATTCATCATCTGAGATAGTCAATATTCACTTCTTCCATCTACATAATACTTGTGTCCCAAAATTTAAAGGTTAAGCAGCATTTACAGCTATGGCAGACTCCATCTTCTTCTTCCTGTCACTAAAATTACGACATGATACCAAGCTTGGAAGGCAACACTGTAAAGATTTCATTGGCTTCTCCATTGCAGAATCTTCATTAGCAGTTCTTTCACTACTACACACAGAGTTAGTTCCAGAAACATAAGGAGTACCATTTGTTGATGGAAGTACATCAAGAATAGTCGTCTTGATATACATCTTCCCATTTGCTATGTTCGGGCTACCTTGGGTACTTTGTTGATCAACACGTTGGTCTTCTGAACCTTTTCTAGAGCTCTGCCGGAACAGTTCTGCTAGTTTCATTTTCTTTCCAGTTGGGGATGGCTCAGGAATGGAACCAGGAGTTCCGTCCAACAAAGAAATTTTCTTAACTTGAGGAGTCCCAGCAGAGTTATGGACTGGAGTATTGCCACGAGATGGGGTAAAATCTGCATAATTTAACAGAGTACAAAAAGATAACTGAGTGGGAAAGATACAAAAAATTAACAGTTCTAAATGAATACCAGAAGCCTAGGATTAATTTTTTTTGATACAGCAGAGTGAACAACTGTTAAAAGATGGCAACTATCAGAAGACAGGATCCCTGGCTTCTTGACTTGCCATTCAGACCATTATTCTCAATTCTGAATAAAACAGAGTGTTCCAGGTGTCCATATTCACAGAATTACTTTAGAAGAAAAAAGATAAAAGTGGAAATGAAATTACAGTATGCTTGGCAAGACAAAACAGCTCAGAGGTTATACCTCCATTCACACTGAAAAAATCATCTTCACAGTCAGAGTCTAGCCACGGTCGAGAATCAAAAAAGGTTTCCTCTTTACTACCTGCATAGAGATCAAAATATATTTGAAACTTAGAGCAACAGATGGGCAAGAAGAAAGAGTCCAGAAGAAAACATGTGACCTAATAGATTGGCTAAATTGCATTTGATAAATTATGCATAACATACATTTGTATCATTTGACACAGTGAACAAAATAGAATTAAAAAGTTTATCATGAAGACAGTTCTCTTGATTCTTTGATTCAATTTTTACGCATTGCCATCGTTCTGGTCAGTCCAAAAGTTAATTTCTGGAATACAGAAACCACCAACTTTGTCATCCAATATGGTCTGTCTAGAAAGGTTTAAGTATCAATTGGAAAAGGGTTCACAAGTAGCCTGTTTGAAAATCAGTGAAGCTATAACCTTTATTTTAGATTGTAATATCTTAGTCCTCAATATCTTCAGTTTGAAGTGAACAGACTCACTAATGTGTCAATCTTCACAAGTATCCCACTTGACAGTACAAAAAAAATTCAATTTTAATGGGGAATCTCTAAGAATCATTGAAGTTCAGCCAGTCACACGTTATTTGTAAAATGCCCCAAACAATAAAGATTCACCACGCAATCTGTGAAATCGGCAGTCAGAGATCTTGCTACACATTAAGAAAGACTCATCAACAAGTGGGTGATTCTGTAAAGTTTTAATCACCAAGAGTAGAATAATAAATTATAATCCCTTTCAGTTACAGTGAGCTCTAGAGACCACAAGATAGTATCTCCAGCTTTCTTGGGTGTTTCTGTAAAGTTCTTACATATGTTATCCCAAAAATCTCCCATCTGATGTAAATTATTTACAGAAGCATTCACTTAAAAATCAGCTGCCACATACCGTATCCCACACTGTGGTCCATCCATCACTCAGCATTAATCAAGGTAGCTACGACCTACATAATTCAAGGTCACCAATGTGACAAGAACTAATGGCCCCATGGGTGGAGAATATTTCCAAAGGCTAAGACAACACAAACAAAACTGTTGTCCATATTAAATACAAGTAGGAGATAAACTACGGCATATGTGCACATCAAACACTCCACAGGCCACAGGGCACCCGGATTTCAAGAATTCAGGAAAGTGTCAAATGTAAGAAAAACTATCCTACATGCGCCACTGGCCCTTTCTATTATCCAATTTGTGATAACGAAAAAGTGTATTGAAACATCTGGGTTTATTCTCCAGTCCGCATAGTAGTAGCTTCCTAACAACTGTAAAAAGGTCATCATCTACTTATGATTCCACCAAAGATAATTCATGTGAATGAACATTCTCTAATCCTTCATGAAGTACTCGTTATCATGATTAAATAAACACCCTATGTTTTTCCGTTTGAGACTTTAATATTGCAGACAATCATTCCCTAAAGCTCAGATAGAAGTTCTTGACTTAAAAGCAGAACTGTATTAAAAACGATTCTTCACACAATCAAACTATTATGAAGAAAAGAAAAATACAAAATGGCATTCTATTCTATTTTGTGTGTCATTCAGCAGACAGTTATAATCCTTCAATCTTAACTGTTTGCATCTAGCAAGGCAATCTATAGCCATAAGAATACATTTTATCATTTCTTTTACAGATAAATACTTTAGAGGAGGAGGGAACCAATTGCCATCTGAAAAAACCAAAACAAATTCTGTTTACAAAACAAGGAAAATAAAATAAACTAAATGATAAAACTACGCATCCGGGAAACAAAATGATAATTACAGATTTATGCTCAAATATAAAGGCCAAGGTGTAAGTATGCACAAAATCATTTGATAAGAAAAAAAAAATGATGAATAAAAGTAATTTATAACAGAAAAATTAACAAAAAAAATTGCATAAAATAATTAAGAAAATAAGAGGAGAAAACCAATTTGGCCTGACAAGTAAACCACCGGGACCAAAAAATAAATAGTAAATAAAGAAAAATAAAACTCAATCACTAAATACCAACAAACTGATAAACAAAACCACCGAAAAAGCATATCATGTCCCTATAGACATCAATATCATACATAATAAAATATTAAAAAAAATAACTATCTTCAATAATTGACATCATCATATACTTTTCCTTTAACCCAAAACTTTATTTTTTTCCCAAAAAAATCTATTGATAGCCGCAATCACTCATTCACATAAGGTAGCAACACGTAGCTTTGACGAACTCCATACGCACTTCAGATCAAACACCGTTTAAAAAATAAAATAAAAAAATTATTACTTATAACCAAAAAAATAAACGAAAGCAAAACATCCATTTGATTACTTAAAGGCAAAAAGAAATAATAACAAAAGATTGAAGCTTTTGCTAGCATACCAAGGTCTCTCAAACTCGCCGCAGACCAGCCGTTGATCGGACGGTCACCATTGAGTTGCTTTTCCTTGATGGGTGATGGCGGAATATCAAGCTTGCCATTTTTATTAAGTGACGATACACATGAACCCATCTCTCCCCCAAAAAAAAATCTTTAAGAAAAAAAGAAAAGAAAAACTAAAAAACAAACAGCAGTCTTAACATCAGGAGATGTAAAACTAAACTAAAGCTGTAGAGAGATACACAAAATAAGAAACTTTTAGAGAGAGAGAGAGAGAGAGAGGAAGAGGGAGAGTGAAAGTGAATTATAAGACAGAAGGGTGCTGTTTTGGCGTTATGTTAAAGACTAAAGAAAGTGGAAAATTGAAAAATCTCGCACAGAACGAGAGAGAGAGAGAGAGAGAGGTAAGTTTCAAAAATAATTATTTTTTTATTTTTTTCCCTTAAAAGACTTGTATTATTCATAGACTTTTGCTAAGGTTATCTGAAACTTTTTTATAAAAATCGAGTCACTTATTTTTTTTAAAAATAATTATTAATAAAATAAAATTTAAAAAAAAATGAATTTTCAACTATAACTATTTATTTTTATTATAATTGAATCTATTAATTTTATTTTATTAATACATAATAAAAAAATTTATATACGAGATTCACACAAAAAAATAATAATTATATACATGTATATATTTCAAACTCTTCGCTTTCTTTTAATTTGTTGTCTTTAATAATCATTTTTTTAAAATTATACTAAGTAAATTATAAAATATTATAATATAAGTAATTAACTATTTTAATAGAATAAATTTTAAGTAAATTTATTTTATTTTGTTATAAAATAAACATGTATTTTAAAATAAAATTAATAATTTTAAAAATAATTAAAATTAATAAAACACTCACTTTGTATTTATATCCAATGATAAAATATAAAAAAAATTATATTTAAAATAAACACTAAATTAATATAATTAATAAATATTTTAACTTATTTATTAAAATAAATAATAAATAAATAAATAATAAATTAATTATAAAAAATAGATGCCACTATTTTTAAATCTGATGTAATTTACTTTTTAACTGACATCACCCAAGAGATCAATACAAAGGTAAAAAAATATAAAAGACATAAATCTATCAATTTAAATGTATTGTAATTTGGTAGATCCTTAAAATTACAATCTTACGCTATATTAAGAATGTTTCAATTATGTTATTAATGAAAATATAATTAAAAAAAGAAGTTGTGTATTTTTATTTTATACCGTAACTCGTGTTTATTATTATGGATACATGATTTTTATATTTAAGAAAATATGATTTTTGTAGCATTTGATCGATATCATCGTGTCATTTCAAATGTTTATTATTAATTTACAAATGAACTCAATTAAACAAAAATCTCATGATTAGAAATCAGATTAGTTTGGTGGGTTTTTTTTTTTTATAATTTTTATGTTATTTCCTTTTTTTTTCAAAAAAAAAAAAAAAAAATCCGTTTGGGTAAATTAGGTATCCATGTGGCATGAATTGGCGATGAATTTTGTCAACATAATTGGGCGATTGATTTAATTTTGTAGGGGGGAGTCTAGTGAGTGCATCAGCATAGTGATTGACTAAGACGCCACATGGCCATTGCCCACAAGTTTCATAGTCAATCCCCACAATTATTATTATTATTATTATTTGGAATGTCTAGAAGTTTAATTTAATCCATTCTTACATTCGAATTCATATCATTTAACTTGCTTTTTTCTCAATATAATTGAGAAAAATGTTACTAAGTATTTGAAGTCAAAAGGCTTAAAACTTTAAAATCTCCAAGTTAATCAATAATCATCACATTAATCAAGTATTTTAGGCCAACACTCCTCAAAATCTTCAATGTTTTGAACTTTTGAGATTCACCCTTTTATATGGTTGGTTGAGGAGTAAAGATTTCTATTTTCTCTTCTTTTCTTTCTTTCTTTAGATTAGATATTTGTATTAGATTATAGCTGAGTAATTATCTAAGAGTAATGTTTTATTTTTTTAAATAATATTTAAATTTTTTTTTAAATAAAATGTCAAGTAATTATTAAATAATGACATAATATAAATTTTAAAATTATTTATTATATTATTTTACTATTTAATAATTATTTGACGTATCATTTAAAATTAAAAAAATAAAATACCATTTAAAATGTATAACATTATTCAATTATCTAAATAAGTCCTATAACTATATAATATAAAAATATTAATAAATAATTAAAAGAAACTACTAAGTGTTCTTAATTCCTTTTGCGTGTAGAAACACAAAAGTAATGAATTTAATCCAATTTAATTTGATTTTGTTATCCCAAAGTTTCAAATTTCATAGAAAGAGAGGTGGCAAAATCTATAAAGGAAGGAAAAAAAAAAAAAAAAGCTAAAGGTCCGGAATCGGCCTTTGGGAGTTTGAGCAATGCGTTGCCATGGATCTCACTCAAATCATATGCTTAATCATTATCTAATTCACCCTTTTATACAGATGTAATTAAATATGTATTACTCATTTTAATTCCTAGAGATTTACAAATTGATCACATCATACCTTTCTTTTCTTTTCTTTTAAATGGAAAGAACATTGTGTTTAAAGTAATTGCCTCATCTCAGCATAATCAATTTTCTAATTTTTTTTTTTCTAGAAATCACTTGCCATTTGATCTACTATTTTTGTTTTTTTAAAAAAAAAAGTAAAGAAAGATGACATTCACCAAGCATTCAACCCTAAAAATCTTGACCCTAATCTCATTCAAAGCATGGTGTATAAAAAGGGTATTGTGCATGTTTAAATTATGAAAGAAGTGTAACACATAACAAATAAAAATCCCAATAATAAGTTGAAGGCAGACAAGATCCATTGCTTTGAATTCATTCCATGGCTTTGAATCTCATTCCTTATGAACTTTATAAGATGGGATGGGAGTATAATTCTCATTGTTATGTTCTTCATATTGATATAACAAATTCCAAAAACAAAGAAATAAAGCTAAAGCGACGAATTTGAAACTGTATTTGATAGCTTTGCCAACTAGCGAGAATATTGTTCTCATTGATCTTATTTATTTGTTTTAGTAATGTTGGAAAAGCTTAAGCTATTTTTTTTAAATTATATTAATCATATTATACTGCTAATACTACATTATTAATATGATAATTAGGTTATATAATGAGAACTTTTTTAAAAATAACACGTATATTTTTAAAATACACTTCATTCAAATTATACTACTAGAATAATTGAGAATAATACTTATAATTTTAAATATATCCCATTAAATTAAAAGATTAAAAAAAAAAAATTAACTACTTTGATATTCGTCAAAATTCAAATCTTTTAACTTTAATTAAGAAGGTTCACAATACTTACCATTGGTGTAAACCCTCAAATACAAAACTTTAAATATTTGGTGAGGCTGCAACATACATATTTAAGAGATTTAAAAAAATTAAAAGAATTAAAAAATTAAAAAGAAAAAGGTAAATAATTTGATTACGAAACTTATTATTTTTATATGAATTTAATTTATATAACAAGTACTTTTATCTAAAATTTTAAGCAGTCAATTGTTAACTCATTCTTTATAGATAAAACCAAATTAATAATAATAATAATATAAAAAAAAGTAATGAGAAAGATGGTATATATAGTGACAATTGAATTATGGCCTACTAATCTCAATCCGAATCTCGTTAAAGACAACTTAAAAATAATGGTGGTGGATAAACGAGGGAGAATAGTGTAATTGAAAATGATATGCCAAAAAAGTAAGCAGTAGAAGCTTTGTTAAAGAAATCAAAATCATACGGTTTAATTATGGATATGACATGGATTTATTATAAGAGTTAGGTTTAAGTTTCAACTTGTTGCGGGACTTTCGATTTTTTTGGAGTAAAGTCAAATTGACAATAAGAGATATGCCTTCAGTTTCTCTATTCAACTCATGGGTTTGGTATATATCTTTTTCTTATTTCTTTTTTTTTTTCTTTTTTTAAATAGGTTTTATTGTCCCGTTTAGAGTTTGGTGGTAAGTGGTAACTATTAATTAATTTCCTTTATTTGAAAGGGCAAATTATTATTGACATTGTAGTCATAACAAACCACGAAATAGGTCAAAACAATCCTAAATTTTTTTTAAAAAAATAAATTATTAATGACAATAATATATGCCCATCGATAATAACAATTTAACATTTAGAGTATATGAGTTCGATTTACTGTTAATATGGAATTGTTGTAACTTAAATAATTATTTTTAATTGTGTTAAAAAATAATCAATTGCGAAGAAAAGTAATTAGGCGCATTTGATAAACTATAGTTTTAAAAGTGCTTTGAGATTTAAAAAAATAATTTATATGTGTTTAATAAATATTATAATGCTATAAAAATTGACATGATTGAAATAGACATTAAACATATATATATATATATTATATAGATAAATCATGATGAGAGTAGACTAATAATAATAACAATTATTTTGTATACATCATAATAATTTGGGATGTATTGTTGTTGTTTGTAGAGAATAAAGGAGAGAAGACATAAAACATAATTTAATTTATGTTAAACTTTAATAGTTAATTTTTTTTAAAAGTAGAATGGGAATTAACTAATTTGTAATGAGATAATTTTAATTTTTTTTTATTTGCATGATGAGTTAGAATCATATTTAAAAATAAAAATTAATTCTTAAAATCATATTTTAAAAAAGTAATTATCTACTTACTTTTTTAAATTTGGTGTAGAAGGAGTGATTTTACCAAATGTGATTTTAAAATTATTTTATTAAATAAATTAATTTTTAACTTTTGAAAATCACTTTTAACTTATCCAAAAATAATCCCAATGGGCCTTAATAATTTTTTGGGTTTAGCCATTGTCTTTCTTTTAAAAAAATTAAACTTTCAAGAATCCTTCAAAAATTATAACTTTAAATTTTATTTATAGGCTAATTGTAACACCTTTGTCATTTTTTGCTTCCTTCTCCGATTACTCTTTAATTTTTATTTTTAGTTCTTTTTCTTGTCTTCAAGTCCATTGCACTACTAAGCTTTAGTCTTTTCTCCTATTATTCTATCTTCATACTTTGTGAATCCATTTAATTATACTTCTATTATCACTTGTTATGAAATCAATCTAGACTTTTTAATTTGATACTACTTAAGTATTAATTTTAATCATAGCATTAACGCTTTTGTTGCTATTTTATATGCCATAATACCTCCATAGTTAGTACTAAGCACCCTATAACCACCTAAATACTTTGTAGAAGACTCTACCCACAAGTAAAATAATAATAATAAAGATTAACTACACAATAGAGATAACAATAAATCATATAAGACACAATAATATAAGTGGTTCACTAATAACTAGTTACATTTATGGTAGATCACTACACCCTTACTTCTTTTATTTAGTTCTTTTATACACAATAAATTCTCACAAGAGAAATTCAAAAAATACAATATTAAATAAACTCTTAAAGAATCTATCCAGTGCTATCTCGAGCACTTAGCACCCAAGAACTTCTATGATACCTTCTTTTGCACACTTAACATCTTAGGGCTACCTCTAGTCATCTATTCTCTTTATTGTTAATGTATTCACAATTTTAATGAATTATAAAAGTTTATATAAGTTCTAAATAGTCTTGTGAGATTATTGGTTAAAAATCATCGAAATATAATTTGGGGATCAAGCCAAGTGCGTAGGGTGCGTACGGATCGAAAACGGATGCGAAAGGAGGCAAAAAATGAAGAAGGGCGCACCAGACGCCAGCGCTGTGGCAACCAGGTCTGGGCACCGCGGAGCCCAGAACAGAACATGAGCGCCGCGGCGCCAGGAGGCCAGCGCCGTAGCGCTCATCAAAAGCGCGCCAGCGCCGCAGCGCTGGAGACGAGAACAGTATCCCGAATAAGGAAACTTCCTTATTTCGTCTCCCATTCATTTTAGGACTCCATAATACTACTCCCACACGTATAGGGTAAACCTAGGTCGTCCCAAGGCATATATAAAGGCTATCAATTGGCTTGTAAATATATTTTTGTGATTAACAACAAATCTTAGTGATAATCTCTATGGTTCTTTGTGAGAGAAAATTCTTAAAGTGCAAGAGAGAGTTATCTTTGTGATCTTTTTTGTAATAGGCTTACTTTGTGTTTGCCTTGTGATTCATAATAAGAGAAGAGTGTGATCTTATTCCGCCGTAGACGTAGACAAATTACCGAATCACGTAATTCTTTGTGTGTTCTTCTTCTACCCCTTTATTTATTTATTTCTTAGTAACTTGTTCTGCATTATTATATTGCTTGGGTGAAATTTTTGCTTGTTTGTGTGCTTTCGCTTCAACAAACTAATATCAGAGCTTTGGTTCTAAATAGACATGGCCACACCCAAGTATGAGGTAGAGAAATTCAATGGTACGAATGACTTCAATCTATGGAAGATGAAGGTTAGGGCGTTATTGGTGAGCCAAAGGCTTGGTTCGGCATTAGAGGAGACTGCAGCTCCATCTAGTGATGAAGAGAAAACGCCAGAGTCATCTAGAGCAGAAACAGAAGGAAAAGACATTCAAGAAAGAGCTCATAGCATAATCGTTCTATCATTGAGCGATGAAGTACTAAGGGAAGTAGCAGGTGAAACGATGGCAATAGGCCTTTGGAAGAAGCTTGACTCTCTTTATATGAGAACATCGTTAGCTAACAGATTACATATAAATAAAAAGTTGTATCAGTTGTCCATGTCAGAGGGGACGTCGATGAAAGATTATATAGACGCCTTCAATAAGATTATCCTTGATCTTGAGTCTATCAACATCAAGATAGAAGATGAAGATAGAGCAATTATCCTGCTGAGTTCACTCCTCAAGAGCTATGAAAGTTTTGTTGATACGCTGCTCTACGGCAGAGAGAGTTTAATGATGAGTAATGTGAAATCATCATTAAACTCAAAGTTATTAGGAAAGCAGACTGAGGGTAATGCAGAAAGTCTATCAGTAAGAGGAAGGCCCCCATATAGAGATGGGAAGAAAAAAGGCTCAAGGTCGAAGTCTAGGACTTCTAAGAAGTGCTATTGCTGCAAGAAAGAGAGGCACTTCATAAAGGACTGTCCTAACAAGAAAGCACAGGATAAGAAGAAAGCGAATGCTGCGCTTGCCTATGATGATAGCTATGACAGCGCAGAGACACTCGTCGCTACTGATGATAAGAAGTCTGAACAATGGGTTTTAGATTCTGGTTGTACTTTTCACATGTGCCCACACAAGTCTTGGTTTACAAATTTCCAGCCCTTTAGTGGTGGTAAGGTGTTAATGGGTAATGACATTGCATGTCAGATAATGGGAATTGGTAGTGTTAAGCTTAGGCTGCATGATGGGCGAGTGAGAGAGTTGACAGATGTTAGGTATGTTCCTGACTTGAACAGAAACTTGATCTCACTGGGGACTTTAGACAAGAATTGATGTTCCATCAGGATCGACGGAGGGATTTTAAGAGTTTTGAAAGGTTCCATGGTGGTGATGAGAGGAGAGAAGCGCAAAGGTGTTTATGTGCTTAAGGGTGAAATCCTGAGTGATTTTGCACTATTCTCTGTAGATGATGAGAGTATGCAAACCAAGTTGTGGCATCTTAGACTGGCACACCTAGGCGAGAGAAACCTAAAGGAGTTATATAGTCAAAAGGCATTTGGAGAGGATAAGTTTTAACTTTTAGAGTTTTGTGAGCATTGTATACTAGGGAAAGCACATAGAGTGAGGTTCAATATCGGCGAGCACAAGACTAAGGGGACTCTTAACTACATACACTCGGATCTTTGGGGACCAGCTCATACAGTTACTCGTGGTGGTGCCAGGTATTTTCTCAGTTTGATTGATGACTATTCGAGGAAGCTGTGGATCTATGTGTTGAAGAGCAAGGATCAAGTATTTGATGTGTTCAAGACTTGGAAGGCTCTTGTTGCAAATCAGACTAGTAAAAGGGTAAAAAGACTTAGGACTGACAATGGCCTCGAGTTTTGCAACAGAAAGTTTGATGGGTTTTGTGCCAAGCATGAGATTGCAAGGCATAGAACAGTAAGATCAACACCGCAGCAGAATAGGGTAGCTGAGAGAATGAACATGACCTTACTTGAAAGAGTTAGATTCATGCTTATCAATGCAAAGATGTCCAAGACATTCTGGGGAGAAGCTATAGTGACTGCAGCTTACTTGATTAATAGAAGTCCCTCCTCAGCAATTGACTTCAAAACGCCAGAAGAGAAATGGTCTGGTAATCCTCTGAAGTATGACTACCTCAGAATATTTGGTTGCCCTGCCTTTGTACATGTTAAAGAGGGGAAGTTGGAACCTAGAGCTATCAAATAGGTATTCATAGGATATCCCGAATGAGTGAAAGGATACAAGGTGTGGTGTAAAGACTTAACACCACCAAGGAGTATCATAAGCCGTGATGTAACGTTCGATGAGATGACGATGCTGAAAACCTCCTAAGAAGATGAGAAAGAATAACCTGTGTCCAAGGAAGACTCAGCATCCAAGTCAATAGAAGTTAAAGTAGAGCCTGAACATGGATCTGGTATGCCCCCAGATCAACACTTCAACAAGGAGATCCTTGAAGATGAATCAAGATCACCGGTGAGTTCCTCTAAGTCCACCCAAAAGAAGACTAGAACTCCTTAGTTGGAACTTGAAGAGTACCAGCTTACTAGAGACAGGCTAAGGAGAACGATTAACCCACCAGTCAAGTATGCACAAGTAGACTTAGTTGCTCATGCTTTTAATTCTGCTTACACTCTTGAATATGATGAGCCTAGAACATATGGTGAGGCTATGAAGAGTGAAAACAAGAAAGAATGGCAGCATGTCATGGAAGAAGAAATTCGTTCTCTTAGGAAGAACAATACTAGGAAGTTGGTGGAGAGACCTCAAAAGAAGCTAGTCGGGTGCAAGTGGGTGTATAAGGTGAAGGAGGGGATACCGGGGATTGAGCCTACAAGATTCAAGGCTAGGTTAGTAGCATAAGATTTTACTCAGAGAGAGGGAGTCGATTTTCATGAGATATTCTCTCCAGTTGTCAAGCACACATCTATTAGGATTTTGTTAGCCATATGTGCAAACCTTGATTTACATCTAGAGCAGATGGATATAAAGACAGCTTTTCTACATGGAGAGCGTGAAGAAACAATATACATGGCACAGCTGTAAGGGTTCGAGGAGCCCGAAAAAGAAGATCATGCTTGTTTGCTAAAGAAGTCATTGTACGGGATAAAGCAATCACCTAGACAGTGGTATAGGAGATTTGATGAGTTTATGATGGCTTGTGGCTTTAGTAGGAGCAAGTATGATGGATGCGTGTACTTCAAGAACATGAGTTGTGGGATGATGTATTTGCTTCTATACATCGATGATATGTTGATCGCATGCAAGAATATGAAAGAAATACAAAAGCTCAAGAAGCAGTTAAGTGGCGAGTTTGAAATGAAGGATTTGGGAGCAGTGAAGAGAATTTTGGGTATGGACATTGTGAGGGAAAGAAGAGATGTTATCTTCTTGTCCCAACAGCGATATATAGTCAAACTTCTGGAGAAGTTTGGTATGTCAAATGCGAAGGTTGTCTCTACTCTTTTGGCTATGCATTTCAGACTGTCAGCAGCACAGTCACCGACATCCGAGGATGAAGAACTGCAGATGAGTAAAGTACCGTATGTAAGCGCTGTGGGGAGCATCATGTATGCAATGGTTTGCACAAGACCAGACATAGCACAAGCTGTGAGTGTGGTGAGTAAATACATGGTGAATCTGGGTAAAGATCACTGGCTTACAGTAAAGTGAATTTTGAGATATCTCAAGCGAACGTCGAATCATGGGTTGGTGTATAAGAGGGACGAGGACAACAATGAAATGGTAAGAGGGTACGTAGACTCAGATTATGCAGGTGATCTTGACAAGAGAAGATCGTTGACGGGCTACGTATTCACAGTGTTTGGGTGTAATGTATGTTGGAGATCAGTTCTACAAGTGGTGACACTTTCTACCACAGAGGCAGAGTATATAGCTGTTGGTGAAGCTATAAAGGAGGTCGTGTGGTTAAAAGGCATATGCGGGGAGATATTGGCTCGTAAAAGTGTAAACACTGGTGTATACTGTGACAGCTAGAGTGCCATACACCTAAGCAAGCATCAAGTGTTCTATGAGAGGTCGAAACACATTGATGTGAGGCTTCATTACATTCGTGAGATTGTCTAAAGTGGTGAAGTTAGTCTAACAAAGATAGTGTCATCTAAAAACCCTGCTGATATGTTGACTAAGCTACTACCCTCGGTTAAGTTCGTTTTATGCAAGGATTTAACCGGAGTCACTACTTTGTGAGAGTGATCGAAGATGCAGAAATGAGAGATCGAGTTACTTTTGTGGATGATTTTGAATCAAGGAGGGGATTTGTGAGATTATTGATTAAAAATCATTGGAATATGATTTGGGGATCAAGCCAAGTACGTAGGGTGCGCACGGATCGAAGACGAACGTGAAAGAAGGCGAAAAACGAAGAAGGGCGCACCAGGCGCCAGCGCCGCTGCGTCGAGGCGTGGGCGCTGTGGCGCCAGGAGGCCAGCGTCGCGGCGACGAGAGCCCAACGCTGCAGCGCTGGAGACGGGAACAGTATCTCGAAATAAGGAAACTTCCTTTTTGTCTCCCACTTATTTTAGGACTCTCTAATACTACTCCCACACGTATATGATAAATCTAGGTCGTCCCAATGCCTATATAAAGGTTATCAATTGGCTTGTAAACACATCTTTGTGATCAACAACAAATCTTAGTGATAATCTTTGTGGTTTTTTGTGAGAGAAAATCCATAGAGTATAAGAGAGAGTTATCTTTGTGATTTTTCTTGTAATAGACTTATTTTGTGTTTGCCTTGTGATTTATAATAAGAGAACGATGTGATCTTGATTCGCCGTAGAAGTAGGTAAGTTGCCGAACTACGTAATTCTTTGTGTGTTCTTCTTCTACCCCTTTCTCTATTTATTTTTTAATAACTTGTTCTGTATTATTATATTGCTTGAGTGAATTTTTATTTATTTGTGTGCTTCCGCTTCAACAAGTGTAAAAAAATTTAATTTTTTATTAAAATAAAAATTCATATAAAAATAAATTTAAAATCGATCAAAACACACAATTTGAGCCAAAATATAACTTTTCTCATAAGTTTGCATTGCAATGCCACGAAACTAATGCTGAGACATAGAACTCATCTCCTTTATGCTTTTTGGCTTTTTTTATTTTTTATTTTTTATTTTTTGTCATTTTGTTATATATCTAATGTATACTCACCTCGTATTTAACTTTATTAATTTTAAATTTAAAATAAATTTAACTTGAATTTAAAATCACTAAAATTTTAATGATTTACGAGCAGGTTGCAATTAGGGGGAAGAAGGATAGGACGAGACAGGGATGTTTGCAAGCATCCTGATTTTGTGGGTATTGAGGAAGAGTTGTCCATTGGGTCTTGTTTAAAAACATCAGGTACGAGAGGATCAAAGCAAATTAAGAACACTAGAAACTGTTTCAAATCTGGCGAGGTTCATAAGTTTATTAAGACTTTGATTGTTTTGATGAGAAAAGCTGCGTGGGATTTGAATTTAGCATCAAATTTGAAAAAGGAGGAAATCGAAAGAAATGCAAGAGAGAGTAATTTTGCAACTAAAAGGGAGTTGTTGAAAATTTGGATTTTGATCTGTTCAATTAAGAAGGGGAGAAGGAAATGTTTTTTATTTGACAATGGCTTTTTTATTAATTTTTTTAATTTACTTATTAAGGGTATTTTTATAAATTTGTATAATATTTAATATCAATTTCAATATTTTAATTTATTAATAAGAAAATATTTAATGTCAATTTCAATCACTTTATCATTTCTTAAAATAACGTCAATTTTAATAAGCCGTCAAATCAATGACAATTTAATAAAAGAATGTAATAAGTGTCTACTTAATTATAATTTTTGGATACATGAATTAATTGGGTTATTTGAAAAAGAAGAGGGATCTAATGAGTAATTAAACTAAAAACTAGAGACTAGAAGGTATTTTTATTTTATTAATATAGAATTTGTAATTGATAAAAAATAAAATAATAACATTATATTTACATAAATACATATTTTGTATTTTAATTATTATTATGATATTTGATGTATTTATTATTAATTAATATTATATAACTTATTATATATTTATAAATAAAAAAAATTAACAATTACTTAATAAATAATGCAAAATATATATCACAACATTATAAACTAGCACCACTGAAAATAAAATAATTAAAAAAATAAATTTTAATCATATATAATTAATACAAAATATGTCCTATTTTTTTTAAAAAAATATAAAATTATATAAAAAAAGATTATGTAAAATTAAACTATAAAATAATATTAATTCATATTTTAAAAAGCATCAAATATTTACATGATGATGATGCAATCTTCATTTTTTTTAATATGGCCGGAGAGCACGGAAGTACAGTAAATAATTTTATGAATAAATATTGTATTTATTTGAGAAAGTCGTGGTGTTCTTATCCATGAGGAATGACTATCTACATTGAAAATATTCATCACTCACCATGGCTGCTTCGATGTAGATGTAGAAGTGTGCCCAATCAAATAGAAGCCAAAAAATATACGATATATCCGCTTCAGTCTTCACTTACAGAAATTGAAAATTCATAATTCATAAACCCACATTAAATTTTTTTATAATTGTTTGTTTCTGATCCTAAAATGAATATTTCTAAAGTTGATTTCCAAATGCATGAGAGACGAGATTAGAATTGGCTAGCACTTTAAAGTTTACCTCGACTATTAGGTATTGGGTTCGATCCCTCTCATTGTTTAAATGTAAATTTGTGTGTGTTATAAATATGTATAAAAAAATTACATGAAAGACAAAAATTATTTTTAATTGTAAATAGAGAACATCACATTCACTTAGGCCGGTAAAATTTCTCATGATGTGAAGGCCCCAACACAGATAGAAAATAAATGAATTTTTTTTTTATAATTTTGTAAGTTTTAGAGTAAGTATGAGGATGAATTATTATTTTTGAACTATATTTGAGGTAGGTATTGGAATGTATCATTCCAACCCACCTCCAAAATTTTAAATTGAAAAAGGAAATAATTAAATAATATATTTTTAATTTTTTTTTAATTAAAGTGTATTATTATAATTTTTAAAAAATATTTTTAAAATATAAAAACTAATTCAGATATAAAATATTTCAAATTCAAAATATTTAATTTGAGTTCAAGTATAAAATTCGAGATTATCATCCCCGACTTAAACTGCCCATCGCCAACTCTTAAGTTCACACGTGTGTTGTGAGGATAGTCCATTATATTGCATAAAAAATGGGGAAGATGTGAAGCCACTACTTTTGATTCAAAACCAAACAAAAAGACAAAGTTTATTCAATAATTAAGTGCATTAACGAATCTCAATCTCAATCTCAGCATCAATAATCAAAGAACAAAACAATTCTATCAGCTTTTCACATACACACACAAACACCTACCCACTTACAATGTCATTTTCTAGAAAACATTATCATAATATTAAATTTGGAATCATTTGAAAAATATTGGAATTATATATATATATATAGTTGAATTATTCAAGCAATCAATTAACCTGTTGAATAAAGAGAAGAATTTTCATGAAGATGCGCCACCCACGTGGCCTCACACCTCTCTTATGGTCTACCAAAATTTTATAATTTTAAAATAAGAAAAAAAATCAGTTGTGTTCAACAAAATAATGCAACTGCCACATCACAATCGTTAATATGGCCCATCTACCATTATTTGTTGTTGACAATACATCAGCATGGCCCATGATCCACATCCTCTTTTCCCCTCATTGCCATTGATTTCAAGGCCGGTGCTATTATTTGGATATATAATATTATATGTACATCTTCATTTTGTCAAAATTCTATAATTTAAAATATTAATATAGGAAATTATATACATATATTAAAAAATAAAACTTATATTACACCTAAAGATAAAGGAAGTAAAGGGATTAATTACTGAAGGTTTCTAATTGAAAAATAATGTATATATACATTTATTGAAAAATAAAACTTATAGTACAACTAAACATAAATGAAGTAAAATATAAATATACACATATAAAGAGTTTATCACTTCCCTCTCTCTCTCTCTCTCTCTCTCTCTCTGCGAGAAAATGAAAACAATTTATTAAGAAGAAGAATCACTACTTACAGCTTTAGAGATTGATAAAAAGCCTACCCATGCATAATCAACAAAATTTAACAAAGCATATTTAACTAATTCGTGAGCCACAAAAATAGTTTTAGGTCTAACAAATTTACAATGAATATTCCTCAGATATAATTTAAATGAAATGTCATTGAGGATAATTTTTTTAATAAAATGAAAGGGATACTAAGTGCTTCTCTGACAAACTCTAAATGCAATACAAAGAAATTCTATATCCTCCTTATAGAATTTAGAATAAGTTAATGTTAGTATCGGCGATTCAATAATTATGTATAGTCATGAAATAAAATGGATACTAAGTAAATAGTTAGTAAAAAGTCTAGTATACATTGAACATATGAAAGAAGAGCAAGATGGAGAGCTGGAAGTAAGGAGGAGTGTCAAAACATGAGGAGGCACCACTAGGCCTCAACGTTGCAGCAACGGAGAGAGTAGCTCCAGTGCCGTAGCGCTCAGTTTTGGGGACTTTCAGTTTTTGCTTAGATTCAACTTCTTTGAGGGGGTTTCAGACTCTCAAATGCATGAATTCTTATTCTAACTAGGTTTAGAGTTTCTAGAGATGTTTTACTCACTATATAAACCCTTTAAATAAAATCAAGCATTAAATGAGAGACTCTAAAAAAGACTAAAGAATTAGGTAGATACTAAGTACTTGTGTGCATTAGGATGGAACCATTACGGGCATTTATTGTTCTTGGGAGAACGAAGGTACGCCATATAGATTCATTTGAGAGTATTTATTTATTTTTTCTTGTAATCTCTAAAAGAGTTAATAAGAGAGGTTAGAATCCATTTGATTTGTCGTAGACGTAGGCTTTTGTTAAACCACGTAAACTGATTATGTTGTGTTCTTGATTGATCTAGCTTTTATATTCTTAATATTATATTTATTTGCAATTATATACTTGACTCACGGATTAAGGGTAAAGCACTAATGGGAATGACATGACTTGTGAGGTCGTGAGGGTTGGTGACATAAGGTTGAGGATGCAAGGTGGGAAACCTAAAGACTTACATGGTGTAAAGGACGTTCCTAAACTTAGAAAAAACTTGATATCCATAGAGAAGCTTGATGAAGAAGGATATTCAGTTAGAGCGAAAAAAGAAAAAATGAGGGTAGTAAACGAATTTATAAAGATGGAAGGCAAAAAGCACAAATAATGCCTCTATGTGCTTAAAGGGATAATTGAAGGTGGCCTAACGTGGGGTGTTAAGGTAATGCAAATCATGAGACGACATCCAAAACAAACTCACGGAAGTGATGAGAGTTAAAAGGGAATGCATCACATACACACCCTATGCAAAGAGCATTTATACCTTTAGACACCAAAGTCACAAGCCCAAGATGAGTTAAGTCTTGATGAAGATTTAATTAGAATCAGCTCTAAGTGATAAAACATTGGTGTGGATGGATCCAGAAGCTTTCTTATGGGGAGATTTTAAATCAAGAAAGAGTTTGTTGGTATTGGTGATTCAATAATCATGTATAGGTATGCAATAAGATGGATACCAAGTGAAGAGTCAATAGGAAGTCTAGTACGCAATGAACATATGAAAGAGAAGCATAACAGAGAGTTGGAAGTAAGGAGAAGCACGAAATACGAGGAGGCACCACCAAGCCTTAGCACCATGACATCAGATAGAGTAGCTCCAATATCGCGGCGCTAGATCGGAGGCGTGTCTACCCTTAGCGTGGTGGCGTCTAGTTTCGTGGACTTTCGTTTTTGGTTTAGATTCAACTTCTTTGAAGGGGTTTTGGACTCCTAAACGCATGAACTCTTATTTCAACTAAGTTTTGGGTTTTTAGAGACATTTTACTTACTATATAAATACTTGTAAACCCTTTACATATAATCAAGCATTAAAAGAGAAATTTTAAGAGAGATTAAAGAACTAGTAAACACTAAATGCTTATGTGTATTGTTCCACGTTGGACATTTATTGTTTTTGGGAGAATAAAGATATGTTATATAAATTCCTTTGAGAGTTTTTTATTTATTTTTTTATTGTGATCTTTAAAAGAGTTAATAAGAGAGGTTAGGATCCTTTTGATCCACCATAGACGTACATTTTTATCGAACCACATAAATTAATTGTGTTGTGTTCTTGATTGGTCTAGCTTTTATATTTTTAATATTATATTTGATTATAATTATACACTTTCACAAACAAAGAGGTATTAGAACGAAAGGTTAATCTTTAGGAGAGCTTGGTGCTAAACCTAATCCTCCACTAAAATCCTTCAATGGCTAATGATAATAAAGCTTCAAATTCTTTACTAGTGAATGATCAAACTAAAGAAAAGAAAGGGCTTAAGAGTTGGACCTCAATAAAAGAACAATGAAAAATGGCATGATAGGAAGATTTCATGTTGTCTTCAGATCCTCGACAAAATAAAGGAACACCAATATGGTGTTGTTGTAAATTCAAAGAGGAGGGAATGAAACCTAAAAGCACCTCCAGATAAAAAATTTAGCCTTAGAAGGAATAGAAAGATGCCATAAGAAATTCCACCAAGGCTTTAATCTATTTGAAGGTCCAGAACTTCTAACAATTGAGTGGCAATGTAATACCCCAATTTAATAGTATAACTACCATTTGCAGTGAAGTGCTTTTAAGGGAGAGCTAGTAAAGAAGAAAACCAAACAGGAATTGAAGAGTTGCAATCAATGTTAATCGAACGAAAGATCTCGGAAAGCAGCTGAAAGTTCCAACAACCGTTGATGTCTAAATAGATCAGAGACTTTAAATATATCATGTCCTAAACTTGGAGAAATCAGCCTGAAAGAGAACGACTTAGGAATCCAAGGATCGAAAAAGACTGAAATACTCTAACCATCTTCTAAATTCTAGCGAGTTCCTTCCAACAAAGGACTCATACCCCAAATGAAACTATGCCATAAATAAGAGTTGCCACCTTTATAACCAGCATTAAAAAAAGAACAAAAAGGAAAATATTTTCCTTTTAAAAATACATCCAGCAAGAGAATTTGGAGAAGTCAAGAGACGCCAACATAATATAATGCAAGAAGAGCTTTATTAAACAAACTAAAATCCTTGAATCCTAATCCTTCTAAACATTTCAGTTTACATAAACCAACTCAGTCCAATGCAACCAAACCAACTTTTTGTTTCCCTTCAAAGAGCCCCACCAAAATTGTTTAATCAATTGAGATAACTGTGAACAAGTTGATGAAGGAAGCTTGAAATTACTTGTAACATAATTCGTAATAGCTTGAAGAATTGCTTTAATAAGAACTTCTTTGCCACCAACTGGAAAAAATTCCTCTGCCAAAATTAAGCTTTTTCCACATTTTGTTCAAACAAATGAGAAAAAACTTCTTATTACATCTTACCATAGAAGGGATACTAAGATATATATCATAACACTGGGTATTATGTAACCCAAGGATAGCCTTCAACGCTAATTGAGATAAAATGGGAACATTGGGATTGAACACAACAAAAGACTTGTGGAAATTAATCTGTGAACCTAATATCTTTTCATAAATATAGCAAAAAAATAAGTGAGTTACTGAAGGGCCATGGCAAGAATAAGAGAGACCCTATACAGAATGATCTAATTTTGCTTTCTATAAAATAAAAGAAAGCCTTTTTGCACAAATAAGAAAAAGACAAGGGGAAATAAGACACCTTTGCCGAAGCCCCAGGCAGGAATTACACTATCAATAGATGAACCATTGAGAAGAAAGAAGGAAACTATAGAGATGATTTGAAAAACAAGCTGTTGCCATTTAGTACTAAAACTTAATTTCTTCATCATGAAAATTAAAAATTCCACATGATTATAGGCTTTAAACATATCCAATTTTAGACTAAAAAAATCTTGATTACCATTAGTTCCACGGTTTAAAGAATTCAATAATGTGAAACCAACAATAATGTTATCTGTAATTTATTAGCCTAAGATAAAAGCACTTTAAAATGACAAAATGATATTCGATTGTTGGGCCATTGTTAATATGACTTAATTAGCCTGCACTACTTAAGAGTAATACTGGGCTTTTTTAGGATGTAGGCCCAAATAATAATATAATTAGACTTGACACATCTTTTTATATGGTTTAATAATATCAAAAAATTTAGGATCTATATTTTTGACCCATGGACAGATAAACTCAACGCAATAACCCACAGGAATTTCCCAAGCAAATAAGGAAATAATGCGAAGGTGGGGAATCAGATTTGAATTATGATTTTAACTCTTTTTATAATTACTATTTCTGAATTCAAGTAGAATAATGATTTTTAATTCATCTTTACTTCCTTTGATTGTATTGCTAAGGTATTATTAGCATATATGTGGATATAGATTTGGATTTGGTTCCATCACTATATATATACAGTTTTTGGTTCATTGTCATTTAATTCTTTCTATCCTAATTCAATTGCACTCCAAAGCATTCAAATATTCTCTTGTTTGTCTTAAGAGACACTCCTCGTACAAAAGATCCTTTCTTTTTTTTTTTTTTATCATTAAACACTACTTGAACACTAATTTGAGCTTCAACATATTTTTTATTCTTTTTTATAGAAAGATGGTATTTTTTTTATAAATTCAAAGTGTTATCAAAGGTAAGGAGGTAACTTTTACAAGATTTTGAATTTGAGAAACTTCACCGATAAAACGAATTTCAAATGATTAGCTACTGTTTTAGTAGTAATTTTATAAGTCTCATTGTAAATATTGTCAAGGGGCTAATTGGTTGAAATTCATAAATATTGTCAGGAGGCTGCACCTTAGAAATGAGAGCTATATGAGTGTGATTAATCAAAGTTAGAAAAAAACTACCATTGAGAATACCCAAACAAAATGAAGTAATATCATACTAATAATATCCCAATCTTGTTGGAAGAAAATATCATGTAAACCATGTAAACTTGGAGCTTTAAGGGGACTGTTCGAAAAAGAGTGTTTGGTAGATTTCTAAACTAGTACAGCGTGAATCAATAAAATCCTACACAAAAGGAGAAACGCGCGGTTGAAGATCATCAATAGCCTAAAAATGTTCATAATCAATATTGAAAGAAGAAAACAACTACTAAAAATATGTGGTAACAGTGGACGAAATTTGATTCCACTTATCACATTAAAAATGATGAAAAAAGTCAAGAATTTCATTACGAAATTTATAACCAGAAGGCATGCGGCGAAAAAACTTAGAATTGTAGTCACCCTATTTTAACCAGCTAGGTTATGAGATTGAAAATTATTGAGGGAGGAAACGCCATTCTCCTTTTTAAAGTTATGTTGAAGTGAAGAACTTTAAGTTTAACTTAGAGTTCTAACTTTCTTGCGCAACAGAATAACTTGTTAATCAAGTAAAATAATAAGAATCCAAAACAGAATATAAAAGAGAATAACACAATCTTACGTGGTTCAGCCAATTGCCTACGTCTACGGTGGATCTAATGATCTTAGCCTATCTTATTAACTCCCTAGAGATTTTATAAGGAAAATCCAATTTGAAGAACCCTCAAAAAGACCTAATATTTAGTGAACCCTTATTCTACCACGAGCAATGATCACCCAAATAACGGTTCCACCCTAGTGCACACAAGCACTTAGTATCTACCCAGTTCTTCTCCTTTCTTAGAGTCTCTCTTGATGCTTAATTTGAAATAAAGGGTTTACAAGTGTTTATATAGGGTGTATTTCGTACTTACTAACCCTATTCCTTGTTGGAGTAAGAGTTCACTTATTTTGGAAGCTTATTTTGGAAGTCCAAAACTTTTCAAAACTCAAAATTCAGATGAAAAATGCCACTGTTGCGTCTGGAGTCGCGACGCTGGCCAAATTTGCCCCCATCACCGCGGCGTTGGGTTGCTGTCTTGGGTGCTATGGCGCTCAGCCCTGGTGGCACCTCCTGCAGCGCTCAGTCCTAAATTTCTCCATACATGTCCTACACATTCTAGACTTCTTGTGACTCTCTACTTTGGTATTTATCTTAATTCCTGTCCATCCAAGATTGTTGAATCACCAATTTTCTAATAGAAACCAATAAACAACTTCTTACTTTAACAAATTGTTAAAGAGTAGATTATATGAAGGTAAGATGTAGCACACCTAAAGAACCAATGACTGATGAAAGAAGTTTATTAATTTCTTTGCAAATATTCCAGATTTTATTTGGAAGAGAGCCACCATTACCATCATTTCATTATAGAAGATTATTAGCACAACACTTAAGTTTATCTAGAAGAGGCCCATGTAGAAGAAGCCAAACCTCTATCTAAACACTCTTGAATGAGCATTCCACCACAATTAGAAGATTTTTGAGTGAATTTAGGACTACAAAAACCCAATACAATAGTCCACAAAAATGAACAATATCTTGGAAGGGAGAAAAAGAAGCCCAAAATTTGTCAGAACCACCACTTTTCTCAAATCGTGAGAATTTATTTGAAGTCACTAATAATCAGTAAAGGAAGATTATTTTGGTGGCTAAGTTGTTGAAGTAATTCCTAGCTAAACTTCTTGTCCCAAGTAGAAGAATTATCATAAAATCCTATCAAACACCAAAAAGAAGTATATTTTGAATTAAAAGAGTGATGAGTTGTAAAAGTAATATGAATATCAATATACTAGCAAGAATATGCTTTAATAGTAATATTCTGTTAAGAATTATATATTTAAAAAAAAGACACTTTGTTCGATACTATTAACATGGAAATAAGAAGGAAATTTGGATCTTGAACGAGCTTTATCACAAGAATTATCAAATAACTTAGTTTTTAAAATGAAAACCAATGATGGGGATGTTTCACAGATAAACTTCAGCAAATTACTAAATATATAAGGATTCCCCAATCCTCAAATGTTCCAATATAAAATACTTATGGTGATCAGCAAAGTTGACTCACACCTCAAACATTGGAATAATAAAATAAGTTCCTGAGAAAGATACAAGGAAAAACCTCTTAAAAGGAGAATCATCTATAGAATTTGAAACCTTACGTTTAGAAAGTTCCATATTAGAATTAGAAGAATTCATATTGCCCATATGAACATTGTATAGTTGAACACACATTTTCCACTTACCATCTAAAATAGTAAAAGATCAATGAGAGAATTGAGTTAATGAGCCAGGGGTAAATGGAGCTGAGAAGACAGTGACATCAACATAGCTAAAATTAACATAAAAAATTAATGAACTTTGTTCAGGCAAGACAAAAGTAGAGACAATATTAGATCGAGATACTTGGGTGTGATATTTGAAAAGAACTTCATTCAAATTAGAAAGAGAAGTCGTAGCAAAAGTTGAAAAGGTAAAGATAATAATGTTTGAATGAAAAAGGTTTACTGAGAAAGATAACTCTTTATTGATGTTTGCAAATTGTATTTGAGTATGAATTTGAGTTAGAGACCAATAAGGAGTTAATATAAGGTCAAAGATATGTTAGACGAACAAGGAAGGGTCAAAAACAGAAATTCAAAAGTGAGGAGGTGCTTGGAGCACGAGAAGAGCCAATACCACATTGTAACAGCACCAAGACCTGGGCACATTTAGCACACAGATGCCAACTTTTGATAAATATACCATTTTGAATAGAATTGCATCCCAAAGTCAGTTTTTGAACTCCTACAACACGTCAACTCTTATTCTAACAAAAAATAGAATTTCTAGAGACCTTTTAAAGCCTATATAAACTCTTGTAATCCTTTAAAATAATCAAGCATTAGAGAAGAAGCTCCAAGAGAGAGAATAGGGAGCTAAAAAGCTCTTGAGTGCTGGGTGTGCAAAGAGTGCCATAAGAATGCTTGATTACTATGTATACAAGAAAGTATTGATAGATCCTATGAGAGCTCATATGTTATTATATTACTTGATAATCTCTTGTGAAGAAATTTTTATGATCTGAGAGTTCTTTATGAACTAATAAAAGAAACTAAAATTTTTGTAATCCACGTGGACGTAGGCATTTGTTGTTGAATCATGTAACCTTTTTGTGCCTTATGTAAGATTGTTTATCTATTTGTGTCATCTTTTCTTATTCTTGTTTTATTTGTAAGTAAAGTCTTCCGCACGCGCTTAGGATTTTTAGAGTGCACACTGAAAAACCCCAATAAACTTCATCCAAATTAAAAAGAGAAGTCGTAATAGAAGTTGAAAAGATAAGGATAATAATGTTTGAGTGAGAAGGGTTTGCAGAGAAAGATAACTCCTTATTGTTGTCTGAAAATTGGTTTGATAATAATTAAGTGACATTGCTTCTTCGGTCTGAACTAAGGAATCCCTTAGATATGATGCAAAATGGATCTTGTTCTATTGTTGATTAGAATTTTTTTTATGAAAACTATGAATCGGAGTTTGAAGAAGGGGAAGGAGAATGAGTCCTCGACCCGCAACAGATAGAGGATAATTTATTTAATCACATAGTTTGGGCTCCTAGAATATGGCACCCGTGAGGTTTTTTATTTGATTGTATTGAAAGGCCCAATAAATTAGGAATTTTCTATCTGGTTGGGTCATTTCAGGGTAAGCAGATCATTTATAATGAAAATAATGAGCTTCAAGAGAATGATTCAGAGTTCTTGCAGAGTAGAACCATGCAGTATTAGACCCGTGGAATATGGATAATATCTTGAATATAGTTACAACATTATCTGATACAATAGGGAAATGAGAATTATCTAAAGGAGATTTTGAAAAGAAGATTCTCAGATAAACCATTCAATAAAACCATTTTATCGATAATACCTTGAAAGTGGATACTAGATTGAAAACTAAATAGCTGAATTTTCCAAACTATCAGAACCACCATCCAAAATAGTATATGGAAAGGAATTGACAAGCACAAAAAAATTGAGGGTTTTCGAGAAAACAATTGATAGAAGACCAAGAACCATAACCCTTAATACTAACCTTCAAAGATAAAGTGAAATAATGATTTTCAAGTTTTTAAAGAATATTTGGGAAACCACTAGTGCATTCTATAAAAGAATGACCTAAAAGGCCACAAACTCAACATAAGTATGCTAACTTCTCATATTTGAAAGAAATAAAAATAAATTTGGGTGAAGAATCCTGTTGAGATAAGAACTAGAGTGTAGTTATGAGTGCAGTTTAAATGTGGTTAAACCACGTCAGCAAATGAATGTGCAAGTTGCAAGTGAAGTTAGTTGAATTAGTTATGCAAGTTGGCAAGTTGTTGAAGTTTGTTAAAGAAGCCATTAAAGTTTTCAACCAAAATATAATTTTTCACTTTGTGCATAAAGTGTAAATGTTGTCATTTGTAATGTATGCTAAAAATATTTAAATAAGAAAATTTTCTTTCCTTTAAAATATTTTCTTTTAATTTTATTAGTTACCAAACATCTTCAATATCCTTTATATGGTATCAGAGCTATCAAAATAGCAATTTCCAGCTAATCTATAGTTCATACAACCACATTATCAAGTTTTAACTATTTATAACTTTTCTTCAACAGTCAAATTGGATAGATCTAATTTCGTAATTTGGAGATCTCAAGTATTAACAACTACAAGAGGTAATAAATTTAAAGATTTGCTTACTGGAATAAAATTTCGTCCAGTTAAGCACATACAAAATGCAAATCAAGTTTGATCATCAACTGCTTTAACTTGAAAATCTAGAATTGACAGCTAGATAAGGTAGGATCAAAGTTTGCTTAGATGGCCGTTCTTGACCATCAATGAGAAAATTTTGAGTTTGGTTATAAGAAGCAAGACAAGTTATGAATTGTGAACTGCAATTAAAAAGTAATTTGGTTCAGAATCTAAAGTAAAGGCAACTTAACTTAAAATACAGCTCTCAACTGTGCAAAAAGTTTCACTTTCAATGTCTGATCACTTTTTAAAAATCAAAAGTATAATAGAGGAGCTTGTTATTACTGGTTACCAAACAGAAGATGACGATTTCATAAGGCACTTAGTTTTTGGACTAGGAACTAATTATGATTTAGTGGTGGTAATTTTCATAAATAGAGTTGGTTAAATAACACTTAGTAAGGTATATGATATATTGCTTGCATAGGAAAATAGAAATCAACAGAATATGAATATTCTAAATGCTAACTACAATAATTTTGAGGCATATTATGCTTCAAGAGGTAGAAGAAGAAATAATGGTGGATGTTCTAGAAATTTTCCTATTAATATAATATATTTTGAAGAGAAAGACAATATTATGATAAAAGGTGAGGAAATTTTGGTAATACTTTTGGTGGTGGTTTTGTTTGTTTTGGTGGTGGTACTGGTAGATGAAATTTTCAGAGTGAAAGACCTAGCTTTTTCAATAGTAATAATAATAATAAGCTTATGTGTCAAATTTATAAAAGGCAATGACACTCAGCTTCAAAGTGTTACTACAAGTTCAACAATGATTTTTAACTGGAGAGCTATGACAATTATAATGGTTTTGATTTCAACTCTGCTAATGAGCTTAAGAATGGTTTTGAAAATTAGAATACTAGTTTAACAAATGCAAATAAAGTGGCATATATGGCTGCTTTAGAATATTCAACAACAAATAATTGGTGCATTTAAGATAATTATAAGATATTAACTATCTAAATTGGTATCTAAACTCATAAGCCACACACCATCTCATCTATAATGCCAACAACTTTGGTACAAAAGTACCATTCACAGATAAAGACAAACTTGTTATTGGTAATGGCTTGGGTTTAAGTATTCTTCATATTGGTGATTCTAGTTTTAAGTTTAATCATGCTACTCTTACTCTTAAAAACCTTATGCATGTACCTCAAATAACAAAAAATTTATTAGTGTATCAAGACTAATCTTTAATAACAATATCTTCATTGAATTTCATGATCATTTTTGTCTTGTTAAGGATAAGAGTTAAAAATTGTACTACTAAAGGGCATTATTGTCAAGGGCTTATAAAAACTCATACTATGTGCATCTTATTCTTATAATGATTTGTCTTAGTCACCTACCTAAATGCTTTCTTGTTTTTCTTCTGAAGCATTTTATACCATACATAAGAATCACACTTGTGCCACTGATTCATGTAATAATATTTGTAATGATCAAGTCATAGGTCATTGTTTTTAGTCTAAAAAAGCTAGCAATGTAAATTTGTGGCATTTAAGGCTAGGGCATGCAAATATTCATACTCTAAAGCTTCTACTTCAAAACTGTAAGCTATTCTCTGGAAATAATGAGAATCAAAGGTCTAGTTTTTGTTTAGCTTTTCGGAGAGGGAAGCTTAACAAAATTCACTTTCCTATTAATAAAATTTCAACACATAATTGTCTCTCTTAATTCATACAAACCTTTGAGGTCCAGTTTCATTATCATCTATAGAGGGATATCACTATTAATTAGCTTTATTAATGACTTTACTATATATTATTGGCTTTTCCCTTTAAAATCAAATCAAATGCTCTTAAAGCCTTTATTTCTTTTAAATTCCAAGTAGAAAAAAAAATTAATTAGTTAATCAAAGCCTTGCAATCTGACCAGGATGATGAATATAGACCATTTGCAAAATATTTAGCAAATAATGGCATTCAACTCAGGCTTACATGCCTATATACTTATCATTAAAATGGTATTGTTGAAAAAACATAGGCATTTAGTTGAAATTAGATATACTCTCTTAGCACAAGTTGGAATGCCATTTAAGTTCTGGTGGGATGCATTCCACACTACTTACTTTCTCATTAATAGACTTTCTACACTTGTTTTAAGACATCAATCACCATTTCAGAAACTTTTTCAAGCCAAACCCAATTATCACTTTATTAAACCTTTTTGGATATAAGTGTTTTCCACTCTTAAGACCTTATCATTCTCATAAGCTCAACTTTCATATAGATTCTTGTTTATTTTTGGGGTGTAGTCCTTTACATAAGGGTTACAAATGCCTTCATCACTCTGGTAAACTATACATTGTTGTTCTTGTCATATTTAATGAGACATATTTTCCTTATACACTACTTTTCAAGTCTTTAAAAGTCTCCTCTATTAATAATTCACAAAATAAATGCCATTTTTATTTAATATGCCACATAGTAGTAACAGTGTACAATGCTTTTTACAATTTCCAAATCCTGTAGCAGTATCAAATACTTTAAACTTAGTCTTAAATCCTGAACCAGAGCCCTCAATCCAAAATGTTGTTCCAATTGAATTAGAATCATCTTAAGTCCAAAGTTTAGCTTCTTCTTCTCAACATCAGAATTCTTTCACTCAAACTCAAAATCAAAACCAGATCTTATCTACTCATCCTATGAAAACTAGATCTAAATCTAGAAAATCAAAAGCCTATACTAATCAATTAAATGACTTATTTGTGGTACCTCAAATTGTAGAAGAGGCATTAAGTTGATCTAAAATGGAAAGCAACAATAAATGAAGAATATACTGCCATGTACAAGAATAATACTTGGATTCTAGTACTAGCATCTGAAGCAACCAAGATCATTTTAAACAAATAGGTGTTTAGGTTAAATATAACCTAGATGGTTCAATTTCAAAATATAAGGAAGTGGTAGTTGCATAAGGTTTTTTGTAAACACCACGAATTGATTATTATAAGACTTTTAGCCTTGTGATAAAGCCTTTAATTGTCAGATTCATTCTTAGTCTTGCAATGATGAATAAAGAGCCTGCTAGGCAGTAGATATCAACAATGTCACAACCTTAAGGGTTTTAAATTCTTCACTTCCTAATCATGTCTGTAGATTGATAAAAGCTCTTTATAGGCTTAGTCAAGCGCCTAGAGCTTAATTGGATAAATTGAAGGTAAACACCTCTCTTTTTCTTTGCAATAAAAATAATCAGCTTGTATTGATCTTGATATATATTGAAGATATTTTGGATACTAATCAATTATCAGCACAACGAGAAGCCTTTCTTTAGCAATTAAGTAAAACCTTTGCTCTAAAGGACTTTAAATACTTTAAATACTTTTTGGAAATTGAGATTAAGCCTACTACTACTGGATTACATATACCTCAACCTAAGTACAATGCAAATTTACGTAAGAAGGCTAATATGCAAGACTAAAGGTTGTGATACTCTTATTGTTGCTGGAAAAAAATTGTTTAAAGTTGATCTTAATTCTTAAACTGATTTGCTTCCTAATCCGATTCTGTACAGAAGCATTGTGGACACATTATAATATATAATCCTGACCATACCTAAATTATCCTTTTCTGTTCACAAACTAAATCAATTCCTTGCAACTCTAACTGTTAAATATTGGCAAGCTTGCAAAAGAGTACTGAGATACCTAAAGCCACTCAAATCTTTTGGTTTAAACAATGTTCAAACTTATGATCTATCTCTTACAAGATATTTTGATGCAGATTGGGTATTTGACCCTAATGATAAATGATCTATAGGTGGCTATTATATTTATTTGGGTCCAAATTTGATTTTTTAGTCTTCTAAGAAACAACAAGCATTAGCCAAATCAAGCATTGAAGTAGAATATTGATCTATTGCTTTAGCTTGTTTAGAAATGATCTGAGTTCAATCTTTACTTTCTAAACTCTCAATTTCGTTGCTTAGAATAGTAGTCCATGAGATGTACATTTAGCTAACAAAGTGTACAAGCTTTGGCTAATAACTCTATCTTTCATGCCTAAACTAAAATATCGAATTAAACGTGCGTTTCATTTGAGACAAAATTACCAGCAAAGCTTTGGATGTTAGATTTTTTTCTAAGGATCAAATTGTAGATATCTTGACAAAACTTCTATCTTTCTCACATTTCTTTTATTTCAGACCGTAACCTGAAGGGGGGATGTTGAGATAAGAAATAGAGTGCAGTTCTGACTATAGTTCAAATGCAGTCAAGCCATGTCAGCAAATGAATGTGCAAGTTGCAAGCCACGTCAGCTGACTTAGTTATGCAAGTTGACAAAAGTTGTTGAAAGTTCTTTAAAGAAGGTATTAGAGCCAAAAGGTCATTTTCACCATGTATATATATAAAGTGTAAATGTTGTCATTTGTAATTGTGCTGAAAATCATTAATAAAGAGATTTTTGTTCCTCTCAAATATTTTCTTTTAGTTTTCTTAGTTACCAAACATCTTTAATATCCTTTATAAACCCAAATTAATCTAAAGATGTTTCTGAAGGGGTTTCAAATATCCAACTGCATGTACCCGAATAAGAATAAAAGAACCCAACAACACCCATTATGATCAACATCCACCTCTAAGAACTCTCCAAGTTTATTACCTAACTTAACAATAGCAGCAAACACATGGACTACTGGTAAATTGTGAACTTGAATCTAAAAAGGCACGTAGCAGAAATCCAAAGCCCAAGAAACTGTATCATCTTAAACAATATGGAAAACCAAAAGAAACCGCTAAAATTCCAAGGCTCCATTAACAAAATTCGTTAATGATCGACAATAGAGCTAAATTCACAATGAAAAATATCGTTGTCCAACCATTTAATAAATAACTCTTTAGCAGGTTTCCAAAGAGCCATTATAGTAGATTTGAAAGCATCACGTTGGTAAGACTTAAAACCAAAACAAGGGGAGGATTTGCTTTGAAGCACAAAATCAGTCACTTACAGAACATCATTATCAGAAGTATCAGCAAGAGAAAAGGATTGCAACAAATGATCAACCTTATCCATGAGAAAGAAATGATGCAGAAAAAAATATATGACTGAGAAAGAGAAAGAAAGAAGAGGGGATAGGGGAAGAAGAAAGTCCAATCTTTAGGTCATCTTAGAGAGAAAATTGTATTTATTACTTCATCCTCTTTCCAATTACTTCATCCCTCTTAGGTGCGAGCAAAATATTTTTACGAATACTTTATTTAAATTCTTTTAAAAGTAGTTAGAATAATTATTCATTATTGAGAATAATTGTTTTCTAAAAACATAATGTTTCTCAAAATATCACTAAATATTGAGGTAAATAATTCGATTCTTTTTATAGAAGAAAAATATATGTATATTTTTTATAATAATAACAATAAATTTATAAATTAATCATACAAACTCATTCATACTCGCATGTTATAACATGGTTAGAAGAATAAATATAAAATTATAAATAAGATAAATAATGTGATAATAAAATAATTAATCATAACATGCCATGTAGCTAATATTAATGAGTTTGTTTGTATATATAATATTATTATTTTTTATAAAGTTAAATTATAATAATTGAATTTTCAAAATTTAGTGAAATTAATATTTGTATTCTTTTTTATTAATTTTTTTTAAAAAAATATTGGGATGAAGGATATGTTTATACATTTAATACTAGTAGGACACATGGCATAATTTTGTAAGTTTTACTTTTAAAAATTTTATTTTTTTAAAAAGTAATTAAATAAAATTAAAAAAATATATAAAAAAATTATTATAATATTATCAAATTTTAAATTTTGTGATTAAATAATGGTGAAATTAATTTTTTATTTTTTTTTATAGAAGGACATTGGGAAGGCCAAAATAGAAAAAAAATTCGCGGCATTCATTGCAATATTACTATCAATTGAGGGCGGCATTACAGCGCTTCACCATCTTTATCTAGATTATATGTAGTAGATTTATACAAGATGCACCATAACTCACCATCAATCCACGTCACATTACAAGTCCTATGTTTAAGGCTCTATTTGTTTTGTTTCCAAAAAGCTATCTACTTTTTAGAGTTTAATAGTATCTACAGTAGTTTCACCATGTTGTTGTTGTGCGATGATTAATGATGGTAAGTGTTACAACCATTGCTAGGCTTTGTTTTGAGTTTTTTTTAGAGTTAGTAATTAAATTTTAATTTTAGTATTGAAAAGAATTAAATTTAATTATTACAAGTAAAATAAAAAAATATATTACAATTAGAGTATCATTATTTATTTTACTATTAATACACTTTAAGTGTAATATATTATGTATTAACGAATATAAATATTTACCATGTTATGTTATAATGTTACTTTCAAATGTTTTAAATTAAATTTATATTATACTATATTATTTAATTAAATAAAATTTAATAAATATGGGGATCGAGAATATATTACATCAAACAAATTAATATAAATAAAATGTTAAATACAAAAAAAAATTAGTAAATCCAAAATTTGAAGATTTATCCTCTTTAGTAAGTATTAGTTTTTTTTGGGTTCTAAATTAAAAATATTCTTTTAATTATTTATTTAAAGAGGGTATAAAAAATTAGTTTGCAAGTCAAAAGCAATAAAAAGTCCTTTTAACGAAAGATCTAATGAGAGAGGGTTCATTTTTATAGGGTGTTAATAACAATTAGCCATTTTAGAGGGGCCTCTAATTTGTTTTTCCACAACCTCAAATTCTTTCATTTTTTAGCCAAAAATAGAGGTGCGAGGACTATTTTATCCCCAGATCCATTTTAACATGAGAAAATTTTATAAATAACCTTCTAATTTTTTTATTATTTTTTTAACCAAATATAAAATAATTATATTTTATTAATCAAATATTTTATTTTTGAAAACATTTGCTCTAATATAAAAAATATAACTTCCTCTCATTTTTTTCACCGAACCTCCAAGAGTCATATTGATGAAGCAAGAAGCATATTGATGGCCGAATATATTTTGAAGTTGTTATTGCAAAAATCAAGTGTTGCTGAGCATATTTATCACTTTAAATCAAAGAAATAACCAAATTTGGTAATTTTTTGAAATTTTTTTAGAAAATTTAATTTTAATTAGAAATTAGATAAAACTTACATTTAAAGTTAAAAATATGTGTTATTGATGAATTAAATGTGAAAAATGAGTTAGAATGGTGTAAAAGATGTTGAAATCCGGCCAAAAATAAAATTTCTAGTGTGTTTGGCGAAAACTAGATAGCAGCCGGTGCGACTACCGTCAATTTAGGCATCTCGGGCCCGAGATGTGCAATCATGCGCATAATTTTCATTTTTTTATTTTTAAATAATTATTTTAATTTTTTTAAAAATAATTTTACTAATTGTCATTTTTTTTTTAAATCCTATAGAGTATGATGCAATTGTTATTTGTTTTGGAAGAAAGTGGGAGAGTTCTAGTAATGGGGAAGAAAGTTATGTTGATTATAGTAATTTTAGGATTTCGGTTCTGAAAGATATTAATTTTGAAGATCTTTTAAATGCAGTATGTTATACCTTAGGAGTCGACAATGTGAACTGTAAGGTGACTTTGAAAATCAAAATTGATGCAACGAGGTATAAGTTAAAACTTATTGAGATTAGAAACGACAGTGATATTCAATTTTTTTTTAGCGCCAATAGAAGATCGTACTGTCCTTTATGTGTAACAGTGGATCCTAGAGTTCCCGTTTATGAAGATGATGTACAGCCCCTCAATCAAAACCCACTATCGATTCATACTCATTTTATGTCAGCTAGCAGTAACAACCAAGTGAGCCATACATCTCCATCAATTCCAACAGTGGTTCATGCAAACACAACGAATGAGTATCACAATGTTTCTTTTATACTCTTCAATGAAGACCCAGCCTATACACATTACGCTTGTGACGACATTGAAAATGTTGGGGATGTGGAATGGGACTGTGATGATGTTAGAAATGTTGATAATTTAGAAGGAGATGATTTAGCAGAAGGTGGACGTTGTTATGTTTCAACAAGCTCCCTAAATGTTAAAGCTAGAAGAATAGATTTTTGTGAAGCGGAAACCCCCTTTGCCTTTATGCCTCCAATACCACCATTAAACTTGGACATATCGGATAAGATATCGAGTAGTGGAATTGGCGATGTATTTGTAGAAAAGTTATTTGATAGCAAAGACGAACTTCACCAGGCTATTAGTATGCTAGCACTTAAAGGTAATTGGAGCTTTAAAGTGTCAAGGTCGATAAAAATCATTTTGAGATCAAATGTGACGATGATAGATGCCGATAGCGATTACGTGCAGTGTCGACAGATGCAAGGAAATATTTCATTGTGCGCAGAATTGATTTAATTCACATGTGCCAATTAGATCGATTACACGATGGTCATTGACAAGCAAAGTCTCGGATTATTGACAAATTCATAAAAAATAAGTTTACATCTGCGAGTCAACTTTATAGACCGAAGAAAATCCAAGCAAATATACGTGAGACATTTGGTATGGATATAACTTACCCTACTATGTGGCAGTCTAAGGAGCATGCATTAGTGTTGATACGTGGTACTCCAGAGGGTTCATATAAATTACTTTCTGCATACTGTCATATATTAGAACAACAGAACCCAGGTACATTCACGCATTTGGAGATTGACGATTGCAAGCACTTCAAATATTTCTTCATGGCTCTTGGATCGCGTATTAGAGGGTTCTAGTCTTTCATCCGACCGGTTATTGCAGTTGATGGTACATTTTTAAAAAATGCATATTTGGGAACAATATTTGTGGCTGTTTGCAATGATGGAAACAACCAGATTTTTCCACTTGCATGGGGTATTGCTGACTTTGAAAATGATGCTTCATGGAAGTGGTTTATGGCAAAACTCTGAGAAGTCATTGACAATCTTGAGAACCTTGTATTTATATTTGATTGACATGCTAATATTGAGAAGGCCATTAGACAGGTATTTCCTAATGTATATCATGGTGTATGCATCCATCACTTGAAGTGTAATTTGGTAGCACGATATAAGATACCGTTGCCAACAACAAAAGGAGGGGGATATTTGGCTTCCTATTTTGTTGCTGCCAAGGCGTATCGCATAGCTAACTTTCAAAGAAAAATTAATAAAATGCAAGAAATGAAACCGGAGACAACGAGATACTTGGAGGAGGAGGTTGGTTTTTCAAAATGGGCTCGATCAATATGAGCATTCAGAAGATATGAGATCATGACTACCAACATTGCAGAAAGCATTAACGTTGTTGCGAAGGAAGCACGTGCTATGACAGTGACTGTCTTAATTGAGTGGATTAGAGAGTTAATGTAAAAATAGTTTGTTGAGAGACGTGAGGCTGTAGAAAATATGTCAAACTTCTTGACCACTTGAGCCCATGACAAGATTTAGAAGCACAATAATGATTCCGCTTGCATGACAGTACATACAATAGATCAATATCGTTTTGTAGTTAAGGACGAAAAAAGAAGTGGAATAGCGGACATCCCGGGAAAGTCATGTAGTTATCAAAAGTTTGATCTGCGGCAGTTACCGTGTCCTCATGCACTTGCAGTATACAGGCAGGTCAGATTCCAGTACCAGACTATTTGTTCGCGATATTACACAATTGAGTCTTTGTTGCGTGCATACAGTGAACTAGTAAATCCAGTTTGTTATCCATTAAATTGGATTGTTCCAGAGGAGTTGATAGCTGCTGACATCCAGCCTCTTATAGTACACCGGCAATCATGGATATAATCGAAAAATTTGTCGAAACCCAATTCCATTACATGGTAGTTGATGTGTTATTTATGAGTTATATTTATATTTTTAAGTCATGTAGTTATAAGCTTTATTTGACTAGTTAATTTATACTTTTTTATGATTGTGTTTAATTGATACGTTTGTTATATTTCTTTTTTCCCCATTGTCGTTAATAATGCATGCTTTGACTAATTATATATTTACAATGAAATGTATAGAATACATAAAAATTTTTTTTTTATAAACATACAAACATTTAATTTTCTTTCACTATTTTTTTGCACATTTTCATAAGTCAATAGCTATTTTGGTCCTAAAAAATGACCCATGCTGAGGACCAAAATCTAGGGGACGACACAACATCAAAAACTCTATAAACATACAAATATAAACCCCACAATTCCCACAATTCACTGTCGACTGTGGCACTCAATTCTTTAATCTAATTACATGAAAAGGGGTTAAGTCAAGTGTAATTTGTCGTTGCTCATTAAATCTACAAGCATTTAGGTAATGGGGTAACAACGTAGATAATGGAAGGACATGATTCTCAATCACGCCATCGACAAATCCCTTGATGCTAGAATTGTAGATCAATATTTGCCGATGCAAGATGTCTACCTCAGCTGTCACCCAATGCTGTTGATTGTAGTTGACAGGAATATAAACCTAGATAAAATTCAAATAAGTCTCACAAATAGTATTACAAGTTATAAACAAAAATAACAACATTCATACAAAATATTATATTTTACCTTATTAACCTCAATCTATATACGTGCACCAAGTAAATCTTCTTTAGCGCCTTAGGCATATGCCATCACTTCATCACTCCATACAATGCCAGTCATGTCGTTTTTGTATTCCTCATAAAGGAGTCCAAAAGTCTCCTAAAAATACAGGGCCATCGAATAATCAATAAAGATGAAATAAGAAAATATAATTAATTTAATTCAATACTCACAAAGAAGTACGAATCCACAGAAGTGGACAATTAGGGTACATTAGTGCAATTATTTTGCCTAAGCCGAATCACCTTCAAATACTCATTAATATGCTGCATTAACAAACAATTACCGTCAAGTGAATGTGTAAATTTAAATAAATAAAATTAAAATGAGATAAAATTATTGAATATATATTTTACTTACAAAGTCATCCAGCCAGCTGTGTAGCAATTCTCGAAACTATGCCAGGTTAGCGTCAAGCCCAAGTAAGATGACTACACCCTCATCCTTGTCCATCCAGACCTGAAACTCAACTATGATAGTTGAGTCTATCTACTGCAATGGATTCATGTTTGCTTGAGGTTGTTCTTCAATTTCAATTTTTTTTTTCTCATGTATCCTTTGTGGAAATGGATTTGTATATGGGGTGTGCAAATACCATGCAGGCCTATACGGTCTCCCAAATTGACTCACTCCCTTATGCGGGGCAGGCAAGATCTCAATACTTACATGACTGTCAATCAGTAGCTGGGGCAGTATATCATGACCAGTAGCTAGGGTCTGAAAACCATATTGACAGCCTGCTGGTGTGTTCTCTCCAAACTAAAATATATGTATATATTAAAATAAATCAAACTGTAATTAAGGTAAGGGAAAATTATTGCGATTTTAATTTTATTTTGCTTACCATATTATGGCTTTCGTTCTGTTGGAATGAGCATGATTGCCTAAAGCACATCATCATCTGCTGCATTTGCTGTGTAAGATCGATCCAGAGTTCATCAACCCTTGAAAAACTTTCATCTCTATCCTTGTCCATTCTCTGCAGAAGTGCAGCTTCAGTATGCTCAAATCTCTTAATCATCTCCTCCCGTAGTTGCTCAATCTGATATGTTACGCTATGGTCTGCAGATGCACTGTGTTCAGACTACAAGAAACATAACCATAGTTAATGACTTATTTAGAAATATATGAAAATTTCTCTTTAGTTAATCACGTAAAATAGTAATATACCATTGCTCCTGGCACTGGTGCTGATATTTGTGGGTTTGTCTATTCATATCTATCTCCCTCCACATCCATAACATCATTGTTAGGGTTGCTAAAATGTGCATAGGTCCTGGGGCACTTGCTCTCGCTGTAATCAGACATATTTGGTAAGTCCCCAGCATAACTTTCGCTTGGAATGCCTACACGTCTAACCAGTTGCACAATTGCCTCTTTCTTCTCATGGTCTTTTGGTACTAATTTACAATGTACTGAAAGAACCTATAAATATAATATTAAGTTACGCTTAAAACAAAATAAAAGTTATAAACTAATATATTTTTTATTAATATCAACACATACCAAATCCTTCCCTAATATTGTATTCTGAACGTCATCGAACTGTGGAGTCCCTCGAGTCATCCAATTCAAAATACGAGAGAAGCGATCACCATAATGATAACCAAAAACCTTTTCGCACACTGAAATTACCTCGAAAATTCATACCTAATATAATTATTTTTGAAATATAAGTTTGGCGTATACAAAATAAATAAATAATTAAGATAAAAAAATTAAGTATAAGAAAATTATGGCGTACCAAAAATGCGTGCGAAAATTTATACACGTTGTAACTCTCAAACTTTCTCCGTGCAAACCCTTTCCTATTTATTTTCTCAAGTTTTTGGAATACAGCCTTCTTAAGTGAGTTATAAAGCACGGTCCATACAATATTTCCCTATGAATACTTATTAAACTCATCAAGGTCGTCTACTAAAAATAGAACAAAATTTTGAATCCCACTACGTTCGTCACATAGGATCAAAACACGCTGCACAAAATAAAATAAACTTAACTTTACTGCATCTGCATCGTCCATATCCGTCAAATTCAGACGTCCATACCATTTATCAAGAAATATGTAAGATAATTTTTTGACTTCAGAAAAATATGTATCCTATAATCGAGTGCCCAATTTTCTATGCAGCTGCTGGGCGGGAGGGTAATATTGCATTTGTAATCCGGTGATTAGTACAAACTCCTGTCGGCTAAATTGGATGCGTTTCCTCCCTATGTAAAACCACATCTTATCTTCTAAATTAGAGGCATACACCTCACGCAACAATAACTCGTGCACCAAAATACAAGAGAATGTCAAATTTGACATATCTAAGAACATACACGTCTGCCTAAATAATATTTTCTGATTTTCTGTCAGTTTATCTATTCTACAATTTAAACCCCACACCTTCGCATAAGCTGTCATTGATGCACGAAAAACTATATGCTCTAGAATTCTATATGTTTTTTATACGTTCTCTTTCCTGTAACAATTAAAAAAAATAAACAAAAAAAATTAATATTAGGAAAAATAATAACATGCATACATATATTTTACAAATAACATATAATATGATTTATTAAATAAAATTCACAAACAATTAATTTAACAGACATAAAAATAACATATTATAATAATTAATTACTAATATATTAATCAACATATTATAATAATTAATTATATATTAAAATAAAAATAATCATATATAAATTATAAATACAAAAGGTACTCACAATAATAAATAATGTTACAAATCAAAATTAATGAGTCATTTAAGCAACTTATTAATTAATATTAATTAATTACTTAATCTATTAGATTCATCTTTCTAAATTAGATTTTATTTAATTTAAATAAAATTACATTTAATTTTAAATTTAAAAAAATAATTTAATTTAATCTATTTAATTTAAATAACATTAAATTAAATTTATTTTATTTAAATAAAAAAATTAATTTCAAAAAATTTAAAAAAATTACACCACGTGGCATCCTATACAGGTGCCATGTGGCGCAACAGTGCGGCATTGCGGATATTGCGTCAGCGATATTGCACGTGATGCGCCTTAAGGGCGCATTGCGGGGCCATCTCGGGCCCGAGATGGCCCAGAGATTGGCAACGGTGGCCGGCCGCAGCTTCGGCCGCCGTCGGCATCTCGATAATATACTCAAAAATTTTATTTTTTGTCCATTTTTAACGTTTCTTACACCATTCTAACCCATTTTTCACATATAATTCAATAATTTCATCTATTTCTAACTTCAAATACAAATTCTAATAAATTTTTAACAATTTTCTAAAGATATTTAAATTTTTTAAAATTTCAACAATACTTACCAAAAATCGCCCATTTCTTTTATTTAAAGTGAAAAATATGTTGTATAAGTTTCGATCTATGCAATGATAACTTCAAAATTTTCGATCTAACGAATTTTGTGAAAATTCAAAATATTTTGGTGATCTTCGGTGGAGAGTGTGAAAATAGGTTAAAATTTGATATTAGGGCAAATGTGTCCAAAAATAAAAGATTTGGTTAATAAAATATATTCAATTTACATTTGGTTAAAAAAAAAATAATAATAAGAGAGTTATTTATAAAAATTTTCCTTTTAACATCTTTATTTACTTTATTAATGAAAACCCAACAATATATTCATCAAATTTTCTACACTTATATTCTCAACACAAATAAATAAATAAAAAGAACAAATTCTCTAAAAAAAATTATATATTAACTATTCTCTTTAAAAAATAAATACATAATATAATCAACAAAATCGTGTTTAATGAAGATATGTTCATAACTTACATTATATGATTAAATTGTTTTTTGTTTCCCATATACATTACCTGTTTGTAATTAAAAAAAAGAAGAACACGTGTCATAGTATTTTTTTGTGAATGATGAATGAAGAAATAGTATTTATGTGGATAGAGATAAAAAAAGAAGAAGTGAGAATGGTGAAAGTTGCAGAAATACACAACATATTCATAGTTACTCGACATATGTGTCAAGCGATTTAAAAAGAAAAATAACATTCGTTTGACAAAAAATGGATATGAGTGCTTGACAAAGGTGTTGAGCGTTTTAAAGTTGAAATTGAATTTCGCTCGACACTTATTCTATGTTATTTTTGCTCAACAAATGTGTTGAGTGTGTTTTAATAAAAAATGATTTTAACTCAACACTTAATTATTCAATTTGTATTTTTAATTGATTGATTTGTCGGGCATATTATAATTGAAACTTAAATTTACTTGGTAGTTTTGCTTTAGAAACGGAAGGGAGCTCATATCAAAAGCAAGAGAAAACGTTGTGAAACCTAATCCTTTTATAAAAGAAAAGGATGCCCCGAAGGTTTTTGGTTAGGTGCTGGAAGCGATAAAGCATGTGGAGCAGCAATTAGATATGCTAAACCACACCCCTTTAAACTTAGCTAAAGTGAAAGGCAAAGGACGATATTTAAGATAGATAAAAATATGGGTAATAAGATATGGACCAGAGTCGTACTCTTTGATAATTGTGGAATAAGAGTTGATAGAGGTAAAATAGTCCTCAAACCCCCATTTTTTGCCCAAAAAAAAAATGATAATTTGAAAGTGTGGCTAAATAAATTAGAGATCCCTTTAACATGACTAATTTAGACAAAAACTCAAAAATATACCCACTTGTCATTTTGATAAATTTTGCAGGTTCAATATCTCAAGCCCTTAAAGTTTTGTTATTGCTTAAACTAGCCCTCCACTAACTTATATTTATGTCCCCACGTTGACAGCTAAATGAAAGAGTATAATTCTAAGTGAAATATTTATAATTCAAAATTTTGGAACTCTTTTAACTACTTTTGACTACTAAAATGAAATTGAGGTTAGAAATGATATCGGAATATGATAATCATAGAAATATATTATTTTGAAAAGATTCGTGTAAAGAAAATATATTTATGATTCATATTTTGTATATATATATATTGTTTAAAAAAAAGAATTTTCACCTATAATTAATGGTTGTCTATTTATTGATTTTTACTTTAGAACAACAATGTTGTCTATTTTAACATACCATATTATCACTGGTTTTAATTAAAATTAGCCATTTTAGAGGGGCTTTTAATTTACTTAGCTACATTAAATTTATTATTATTATTTTTGTCAAAGATAGGGTGTGAGGACTATTTTATCCCATCAACATTTCAATAACAATCAAATAACTTGAGAAAATAACTTCCCCACTTACCATTTCTCTATAATAATCAAATAACTCCCAACAATCAAACACTTTCTCTACAATAATAAAAATTTTCCAACAATCTTTCTTTATAACAATCACAACTTCCAACAATCAAACTTTTTTTCTACAAACATTATAAAAAATAATTCACATAAACTTCTAAATTTTGATAAAGTATTATAAGGTTGGGCAAAATTCAGACAAAACTAAATTAGATGAATTCAAGGCAAATTAAACCCCATCATTAAACAGTCTAAAGTTAGTTATACTCATTTTAGTTTGTAGCTTATGTTGGCAAATTCGAGGCAAGTTGTGTTGTATTTACATATATAAAATTATTTGTGTTGTGTTGTATAAAATTATTTTGTGTTGTATAAATTGTGGCAAATTATTTTGATATAAATTATTTGTTTTGTAGTAGTTGTAATACATTGTATATGGCACATGGGGTTGTTTAAAATCTGAAAATTGGCCACACACAAAAAAAAAAAAAATGGTTGCAAGCATGCTTTAACCTTACACAACACTTGCTTGACATACAAGCTACAAGTAATGGGTGCAAAAACCACTAGATATGTATGTTGAGCAAAACTTGACTTTTGCTATGAAGATGCTCGATACTCATGTCAAGTATTTTTCTCACCCAATGAGAATTCAATTGTGCTTGACATGTTTGTTGAGCAAGTGGTGTGCATATTCTTGAGTGTTGTAGCTTTGAAAGGCAAATTTGCTCAACAACCCTATCAAGTGATAGCAAAGCAATGTACTCAACCATTTTGCTCGACAGAGTTGTCAAGTGAAATTCGCCTTTTAAGGTTACAACAATGGCTGAGCTTTATTTTGGTCATTTCGCTTGACAGCGTTGTCAGTGCAACCTTGAAAGGTTAATTTTGCTTAACAGCGTGTCAAGCGAAATGATTGAAACAAAGCTTAGCCATTATGCTCAATAGTTCTATTGAGCATGTTAAGACTAGTTTAAAATTTTGCTCGACAACTTTGTCAAGCAAAATTTCCTAGCCTGTTGTTAGTGTTTGTTAAGATAAATTTGGATTTTCATTTTAACTTTTATTATTATTATTATTTTATATTTTTTTTATGTTGATTTGTGCACAATTTATCATTTTTAGGAGTATAATGGCAAAAGATACAGTTTTAAAGTTTTTAAGATTAAGCTTGAAGACTATTTTCGAGGGTGAATAATTTTGTATTCAAACTTATGAGCAATCACAAAATCATAGAAAAATTAACAAAGAGGCAAATTGAAATACTTAGACAACTATGCATGGGTAAGTTTTTAGAGATGCAGTCTCTAACCTTCACTTCATAACTCGTCTATAATGTCTTACTTCTAGAGGTGCATACCACCGATCTATAATGGAGAAATGATTTCTCACCTCTAACAAGGCAATTCAGTTGTCTCGGATGAAATACAATTTAGTGACAGGTTTACCCTTTGGTTCATTTTAGAACAAGATCATATTGAGAAAAAAGTTGCGCTCATGCTTGAGCCATAAATATTTCAATAGTGATATCAATGTGGATATATACAAGTTGGATGGTTGATGCGATATTTCTATATCTTAAAATTGAGTGCAAGTATACACCATTGTTTGCAAGTAATAAAAAGACAAAAGAGTCGGATGCCGAACCCATAGGGATAATGTCTTCTTTTTAACTAAGTACTAAAATTATATCTTTTTAGTAATAATTTTGAAAAATAAAAATCAAGAATGAATTTAGAAAATATAAAAGTAATGACACAACATAAAGAGATTTGAAATAAAGCAATATAGAGAAAATTTAGGGTTAATACCATCCCTCAATATTCTTTTTAATGATTAATCCTCTAATATTTAATTTCTTTAGTTCTTGTTATTGATCAAGACACTAATGTATTCACAAGCTTCTCCTAAGGTCATGCAAGTATACTTTAATTTACCAAATACCTATATTCCTATAGTACTTGTAATAAATTAAGATTCATTAAGAATAAATCTTATTGATCATACATGCCAATTAGGTATATTCATATCCCAATTTGAAACTTGCATATATAACATTGAATGTTACTCTACAATTATGCATTAAATTACCTAGGTCTAAATATAATAATTCATCTTCCGAGTTTATCAAAATATTACCAGTTCATTCACCATATATTGGCCAGATATATTGAAACATTAAGAACAAGTAAATTGAATTACAAAGAACTAAGTTTATTAAATATTAAAAAGATATGACAATTAAGCACACATATTGAGTTCAAGTATTAACCTTAGAAAGAAAATTTAGTTCATAGCTACAAGAGAACAGCGACAAAAATAATAAAAAAATCATGATACAATTAATAACAAATAGATATAGACATCGAATTGCTCTTAATTGTGCTACCTACGAAACTCTTGATGCCGAAGAACGCCTTAAATTTTTCTTTATGACTGCTTCAATTATACTCCAATTGCTCTTTAAGACTTGTGTTGTGTTGTCTTGATGCTCTTGGATGCTATCTAAAGGCCTTTTATAGGGATTGATTTGAGCTTGAAATCTCTTATTCTTGTCAGGTTAGGAATCACACTGTCGCTGGGGTGCTATATTGCTATTGCTGTTGCTGTTACTGTTGCTGGGGTGCTGCATGTAAAAGGCTGTGTCACTGGAGTAGTGAGGGGCTGGTGCTGGGGTGGTAGACTACGACTTAAATAGTTTTTTTTTAAAAATTTTTATTTTAATCACTGTTTCAGTGTTGGGGCGAAAATCCTTATAGCGCTGGGGCGATGAACTGCATATTTTATTCAAGTCCCTATAAATAATAATGTATATAAATAGCCATTTATTCTTATAAAAGAATAAAATATAAAAATAAAAATATGAGAAAATATATGACAAATATGCTCTTATCAATGGTCAATTCATAAGTTTAAAGTTCAATAAGATAGATAATGAGGACACAGTGAAAGTGGCATTAATCAATTTTGTTGAATAGGTATTGTTTGAGGTGGCCTTGTGTAGTTATATAGATCAATTTATTCTTCAATTAAGAGATAATTTGGAAGAACTAAACAAATATCTATAAGGTAATGTAGCATATAAAATCTTGTTTGATTCTTTAAACAAGGCCTTGATGAACCAATTAAGCAAATTTTTTTTAAAAAAAAGGTGGTTAACCCTAACAAGAAAAAGGAAAAGTATAATACCAATGAAAATATTTAGTTGTTTCCGTCTTGAACACAACCACAAAAAAGTACCAATACATGCACCTTCAAAAAAGTACCATCTGCAATTATCATTGCTCTAATGGATGATTGAAAACCACAGATGCACGTTCATAGTGCTATGAAAAAAATACAAAAAAAAGATTATTTTTATTCGTCCAAATATGAGACATTGAACCAGGATTCATACATTCCAACATCTAGCAATAAGCTAGAAATAATTGAAATGAATCCTAAAGAGTTCCCATTACTGTTTGAAAGCAATTTTCTTAACTCGACATACTTGTGGATATGTCATGAACACACCAAATTAACATTGGATGCCAATTTATATATATTTTGACTTGTAATCCCTTTTAATGTCACATAATATATCTTTGTTGTATTTTGAAATGACTTAGCTGCTTGCTTGATGAAGACCTTGCTCTAATTAGTCTAATGAACAAGAATGGCTTTTGTTAAATCTTCTTACTACAAAGTTGGTTCTTTATGCTATTGTTGTAGCATGAATTGACCATTTGCATCTATTATCAACACACTAAAATGATCATTGGTCAATTAGAACATTTTAAATCTTTAGTTCCCCCTAAGTGCAAAGCCTCTCAATTACATATGTAGGTCTTCTTTTGAATTATTCATTTTCCCAATAAAAATATCCCTATAACTAATTTTTGGCAATACAATAAAAGATATAGAATTCGATTGTAGAATTTTAGGCAAAAACTCGAGTGGATTATTGTCATGACGAGGCAATGGAGTCACACTCCAAATGAGAGTATATATGCTCTTCTTAGGTACAAATGTCATCATTATGATCACAATGTCTAGCCTTTTTATTATATCATCCAACCCGTTCACCACATCATTTCCATCATTATTCTCACTTTCACCATTCTCACCTTCATCATCAACATTATGTTCACTATTATAGTGCCTATAACATGGATCATAATTTTATTGAGGTGGGGAGTAATATTGTTTAAATAATACCATGGTTGGGATAATTACTTCTTTTTCACTGGCGTAAAATATGTAGAAGCTCGATGGTTTAATGTAATATAAAGAATAATGTAGGTCCCTATATTTTAAGATTTGTATTCACGTCTAACAAAAAATTTACATCTCTATCATTTCTTATTACAACAGTTTTACATTTTTTTTATTGTAGATGATAAATAAATTTCCATCTACATCTTATACTCAGTAGAACTCATATTGAGAATGTCATATACTTTATCACAATGTAGTTGGTAAATGGTGTCCGAATGAACCATAATATCATTTCTTTCCCCCATTTTCACAAAAAATGAAAATGAAAATTGGCACAATATCCATTTTACTTGAAACAAAACAAATATAAATGTTTCGATTAATGAAATATCAAGCATTTTTGGATTTAATATTATGTGAAGCAAAATTTAAAATAAAACTCGCATTTTAGGTTTGTCAAGAAAATAACTGTTGTGTGCTAAATTAATTGGTATATACATGTGATTGTGTTCATTGAATTTCAAAATGCATATCATATATACAATTATGCAGTGGAATAAAAATTTAATTTTCTATTCAACAAACACATATTTAATTTAAATCTTGTTACATTAACAAATTAGAAAAATTACCTTTGAAGCAATTCATTGTAGTTTTCAAATTTGGAGTTCACCTTAAAATGATTCATTTAACAAATCTTGACTTTAACTCTGATGGGATTGAAGATCTAGATTGATAGCTTTATTTCTAGTGGGATATATTGCTTAAACCCTTTAAGCCTTATTGCTTGTGTTTTTTGGTTAAACACTTAGCCCATTTTATCTCAAGATGATAGAAAAATAGATTTTAGAAAAACAATTATAACTTTTATAATTTTTTCCTCTCACCATTATTGTTAGGGTCGGTGTTTACGTACCATCCCTGAATGTACATATACTTATGTATTTATACAGGTCATTCCTATTAAATCGCTAATACCAATTCATATGGTATTATGCAATGTAACGTTACAACCATTGTAGATCTGAAGGAGTTCAAGTCAGATCTAAAGAAAGTTAGATAAGGGCTCATAGTTAGCCATGCTGAGAGAAATAAATGCTAAATGTTAGCACAACTAAGTGTTAGCTAATTATAGTACTCAACAGATCCAAGAGTTGGAGCCTTATCTATAATGGGACATAGACCTGGGAATATACTAGTAACTGCATAGTTTTAAGAGTTGTAATTGAGTACCAGAAAATGCTAGTTGCACAAGTATGTTCTCGAATAATTATTCCTGATTTATTTCTGTCGATGTAAGTCTGTCGGTGGATACCTTTATATATTATCAGCATATGTCGTACCTATAAGGTATAGATCGTTCCTAGCTGATCGTGAGCTTGGAGCTCGTATTGACATATGGGTATCCAGTTAGGATTAGATATGTGACAGACTCACGAGGGCCTCCGATAAACACCCTATGTAAGCCGTCAACGGAGGGTTCTCTCGAGATGAGTAGTATACGTGATCCTTTGACCTGAGTGCCACGGTGGGCTTGTAAGTGATCCACTATACTTTGGTTCCACGCATGTCACAGACCTTTCATAGTGTGACCGCTGAGTGTCGCTGGGTATGATCCGATGCTTATGGAGTCCAGTGTATATAGATATAGGATCCGTCAGCTCGCATAGGGAGTTTGATATCCAGATGCTTCGAGACTGTATCTTGAAAAATCTTGCACATATTGTTCTGTGAGATACGAGTTTGGAGATAAAGCATAGATGAGTACTAGGGGATTTGACGGTGATAATCTATATCCCTGCACATCCAGGATATCATAACGGAAGGACTATATGTATGTGTTGTAACCTCAGCTTGCATGGTTCAACGCGATAATTTATAATATCCGTGACATGTTCGTGGGGCATTGCTCACGGACTTATGGAATAGTTCCATTTGACGAATAGGGCGTAGACCTAGGGAGTCCCGCTATATGGAGTGTACTCGTTGTGTATTGGGGCAGTGTGCTGGATTAAAGTGTTTAATCCATCAATATTTAGCAGTACCACGGGAATACGTGCATGTCTGTATTTAAGTGTTAAATATAATAATTAGTCAATAATTATTATTTACTAATTATATAATGACACGTGACGTATTGTGGACCCTCGGTTGAATTTACCCAATTGTGAGATTTTGTGGGATCTACTAAGGGTGACTTGGTAATTATTTATGAGGAGCAAAATAGTCATTTCACACTTTGATTATTTAATTGTTAAATAATCAAAATATCTCTTATTATTTTATTATATTATATAATATTATATATATTATTATTATATTAGATAATGGGTGTGAGTTATCACCCATTATCTTTATTTTATTATTATTTATTATTATATAATATATTATATTATTATTTTATATATATATATATATAAGAGATGTGAATTGTTGTAGTAAAAGTGTGTGTGTTTGTGTTGGCCGAGAGAAGTAAAATGAAATGGAGAAAGAGAAGAAAAAAAGAAATGAAACCGAGAAGGAGAAGAAGAAGAAAAAAGGGAAAAATAAAATTGTTTCATTTCTCTCTATGGTTCCAATTGAAGTAATGGTGGATTGCTTTAAATTCTTCATTTCTTATCCTTTTGGAGAAAATGATATAAACACACACCTGACCATTTTGGGGATTAAGAGTTAATCCTGTGTTGGATATCAGGCTGCTGTTCTAGCTCACCAAGCCCACCGTGTTGGTGACTAGAACTGTCAGCGAGTTGATTTCCATACGGACTCCGAGGAAATACGTGTATAACATTACACGTCGAGGTAAGTTCTTTACCCTATTAATATATTAATGTGATTGATATATTTTATTTATTATGTTTATTATTTAATTTAACGCTTCTGCCACGTATAATTCGTATATGATATGTATTTTAGGCAATAGACACAATAGCACATGCATACACCCACGTATACTAGATCTCTAACAATAATGATATCAGAGACATTTATGTTGTATTTGGGTATAGTTTGAGTGAATGGATGCAAAAAACCCAGTGTAAATGGTGCGTTTCAAGTGTTGAAACGGGTATGCCTATGGGTGTGCACTGGGTGCTGCAGTGCCAGGGGGCTGGCACTGGGTGTTGCAGCGCCAAGGGGCTGGCGCCGCAGCGCTAGGAGTTTTTTTCTCCCAGCGCTAAGGCCCTGGCGAGCCCGTGCTGGGGCGCTAAGATTTTTGAATTCGTGCCCTAACGATAAAGCGCAAGCGCCGCAAGGCTGAGGTTTGACCTCCAAACGTTGCAGCGAGGTGAGTTGGCACCACGGCGCTGGGGGTTTGACCTTCCAGCACTACAGTGATGCAACCCGGTGCCACGGCGATGTACTGTTCGCTTGAATAGTAGCACATAAACAATATTTTTTACTGTTTGCAAGTACAGTATTTTTGAACAGTGTTTCAAAATTTATTTTGCATGTGTAGATTTATGAGATGTAGTAATAAAATTTATCAGTCTACATTATAAATCGAGATTTATGAGATGCAGTGATAAAGAATTATCGGTCTGTATTGTAAACTAGGATTAATTTTTCTGTGTTGGTAACCATAATAGGAGCCTTACTGGTGAGGTTTAGTTGTGCTTGCATAGAAAAATTAATTAATTGAGAATCACATTTCCTAGGAGAATGGAGGCCAAGTAGATACGAAAATCTCTCTTAATCAGATTGAAGAATATTACATTATGAGATAATATTTTATTCTGATCCGTCTTGTCAAGATTATGTTAGACGGGTCACGTCGGCCTTTTCCCAATATTGCTACAGCGTAAGGAACTTGGTCGGTTAGGCTTGAACTATACCAGTTAAACATGAGATAAGATAAATATATGTGAAAGTATTACCTAATATTACTACAGTATAAAAGTAGAATCGGTAGCATATATTTGATCAGTAATAAGTTAATCTCTAATACACTTTCTTAATATTGCTATAGTGTGAGGATAAGGTGTATTCAAGATCAAGTGGTAAAAGTTGCATGAGATGCAATTGACAATTGTTGTCTACCTGTTAGGTTTACAAAGGCCAATATTGCTATAGTGTGAGGTCGAGTAAATTTCAATGGGATCTACTTTCCCCTGTTTAGTTTAAAAAGGTTTAAACTATCGTCTTTCCGTTGAGAGATTATCGGAATTATGTAAAATAGTGGCATTTTAAATTAAAGATGTATAATTAGTATACCCATGATTTAAAATGTTCTATTAGCGATTTAAATTACTATTCTGCTTACATCTCCCGTTAATTTGACCTGTCAAGTCTAATAGCCACAACGAATCAGTTAGTATACATAGTTGATGCAGTCCAACTCAAGGGTACTAGGAATTATTTTGACCGATAGATGAATCATAGAAGTGTTCTGGATTCAGAAAAATTTAGATTTATTGTTAATCAGAGTTTGCCGTAAAGTAATTTTGATAATACTTCTCTAGAGGATTGAATAGAGAGAGTGTGATCCTCTTTGCTTAGGGTGCTTCATCTTTTACTCTAAGTATATCTGGTGAGACCAGATGTGTGAAGAGAACAAGATGAGATAGATACTTAGCATAAATTCTCAGATGCAACATTTATCCAAAGATCAACAAGAGAGCATGTAGGTAGAAAGTGTTTCTACTACAGTAAGGTAGGGTATTGAAAATCCCTCTAACCTTCAAGCCTTATAATTGTCAAAAAGACTCCCACATGTTTGTGCTTGACAAACATAGACATTTTATGGCATATGATGCCAAGTCAAGCTGGGTATGAGATACCGTATGTTACTCTCATATCTGTAATATATTTCAGAGATTGAGAAAGACTAGAATGCAACAGCTTAAAGAAGTAAAGTTGAGAGTAGAAAATGGTGATTTCTTACAGGTCCAAGTTGTTGAGCAGCTTAACTTACTTCTTGTATGCATTATAGTAGTTGCATTGTATAATTAGTATAATGTTTTATTAACTAAATATCAGTTAATAAATGCATATTATATATAATTAAAAATATCTGTAGATCGGAATCCTTAAATGATACGAAACTGTGGCATCTAAGTTTAGGTCATATAAGCGTGAGACGCTTATCCATCTGGTTAAGGATGGTTGAATTGTTTATCTGACCATAAAAACTTAACCAATTTATGAATAATGTATTCACGGAGATGACCAGACATACCGGAATATATATAACATCCCTTCGATTAGATCAAGGTAGTTAGTACATTAAGAACAAATTTCCGTTTGTTTAAGGAGAATGAGATTCTCACTCACTATAATCCTCCGGGTATTCCACAACATTATGATGTTTTGGTGTGGAGGAATCAAACTTTATTAGATATGATCCGATCAATAATGAGTGTTACCAATCTATATATATATGAGAATATGCTCTAATGATAGCTGCTTATAAAGTAGAGTTTCATCAGAAGCTATTCCTTCCATTCCGTATGAGATACAAAAAGGAAGGAAGTCGTATCTTAAAACGTTAAGACTTGGGGTGACCTATTTACGTAAAAGTTACACAGCAGAGTATCTTGTTTTGTAAGAGTTACTCAACAAGATAAATAACACCTAAGAGGTACAAGTATAGGTTCATTTAGTATCCTATAAATCTAATAGGATACTAGTTCTATGATTCAGAGAAGCAAACTGTGTTCGTTTCTCGCTATACCATTATTCTAGAGGAAGAGTTTCTCATGGATCGTGGCAATCATAGAAAGATTGAACCTGGTGAAGTCAATCTAGAAATCAATGAATGAAGTATGGGAAGTCAAGCTCAATTAAGCAATGACCTTTTAGCACATCTCCAAATAGGTCGGAAATGATGTCTAGGTCATCTTTTAAATATAGTTGATGCCTGAAGGTGAACTTGGAGTTTTCTTAGTAGAAGAAAATAATCCTTTGACCTACAGAGAGACGATGTCAGACATCGATTCGGGAAACGGCAAGAAGCCAAGAAAATAAAATTGACTCTATGCATCAGAATCAAGTCTGTGACTTGGTTAAGTTACCCATGAGAATTGTTCTCATTGGTTGTAAAGAGTTTACAAAGAGGTAGTGAGAGTTAGATGGAAGATAGAGACCTTCTAGGATCTATATTGGTTCTAGAAAGGTAATATTTAATGATCTGGGATCAATTAAGAGAAAATATTTGAACCAATATTGATAACAACTAGTATATTATTGGCTCTTATAGTACATTGTAACTTTGAAATTTAACAGATGGATGTAAAGATGGCATTTTGGAATGGATACCTCAAGTAAGAGATATTCATAGAATAGCCTGAAGATTTTATGTCTAGCCAGACTTCTGGTCCAGTGTGCATGAAAGGTCAGTGGGAGCATGATAGTCTTCTTGATGCTATTTGTTTATCACATATTGGTCATTGGGAATGATGTCAGTATGTTTTAATTGGTTAGAAGTAACTCGTAAGTATTTCTCCATGAAGAATTTGGGAGAGGCTTCCTTTATACTATGTATAAAGCTTTATAGAGATAGAGTTAGGAAGCTGATAAGACTCTCCAAAATTATTTCATATCAACAGACCTAGTGTTTATCTTTTGAGGAGAGTGTCTCTTCAGATGGAAGATGAGATAGTTAGAGAGTCTGACACACTAGATACGTCAGCTTATCAGAGCTTAATGTATGCTATGATGTATTTGAGACTTGAGATCAGTATCAAGCATCAATAGGCTTCCTTTATACTAAGTATAAAGCTTTATAGAGATAGAGATAGAAAGCTGATAGGACTCTCCCAAATTATTTCACATCAATAGACCTGGTGTTCATCTTTCAAGGAGAGTGTCTCTTCAGATGGAATATGAGACATTTAGAGAGTCTGACATACCAGATACGTCAGCTCATCAGAGTTTAATGTATGCTATGATGTGTTTGAGATCTGAGATTAGTTTGGCTGTAAAAGTACAAGCCGATTTCAGTCTAATTCAAGTGACTACCATTGTTGGTAGTCAAACATATCCTAAGGTACCTTAAGGGTACAAAGGATAAGTTTTTCAAAAATGGAGAAAGTAACTTACAAATGAGAAGACATATAAAGTCAGACTTCTAGTTTGACCTAGATGATAGAAAGTCTACATCTGGGAATATGCTCATTCTCAATAGTACTAAGTGAGTTAGAATTGCACCAAACCGAGATTCATTGCTAATTTATTTGACGTAGTGGAAACGACAGTGAAGATTCGTAGGTTTATTGCTGGCCTTGGAAGAGTTCCAAGATAGATGAATTCTATCCCATAGTTTACGATAAAAGTAGGTCATTGTACAAGTCGAAGTGCCAAGAAGACACTAGTACTCTGATTGTGTTGAGAGGAGTCTCACATGACTAGAGGGATCTTGGTTAAAGGAGATGTGATTATTTATAAAAGTGCTCTATAAATAATTTAGTGGACCTACATTCTAATGTCATGACTCTAAAAGTGTTTATGAAACACGTAGGTCGATATGTATGAGATGCCATCAGGAATGACACTAGAACAAGTGAGAGATTGTTAGGGTCGGTACTTACGTGCCATCCCTGAATGTACATATACTTCTATATTTATACAAGTGTACATTCATATTAAATCGCTAATACCCATTCATATGGTATTATGCAATGTAACGTTATAGACATTGTAGATCTGAAGGAGTTTAGGTCAGATCTAAAGAAGTTTAGATAAGGGCTCATAGTTAGCCATGCTGAGAGATATAAATGCTATATGTTAGCACAACTAAGTGTTAATTAGTTATAATACTCAACAAATTCAAGAGTTGGAGCATTGTCTGTAATGGGATATAGATATGAGAATATACTAGTAACTGCATAGTTGTAAGAGTTGTAATCGAGTGCTAAAAAATGTTAGTTGCGCAAGTATGTTCTTGAATAATTGTCCTTAATCTATTTCTGTCGATGCAGGTCCGTCGGTGGATACCTTTATATATAGATCAGCATATGTCGTACCTATAGGGTATAGACCGTTCCTAGTCGACCGTGAGCTTGGAGATTGTATTGATATATGGGTATCCAGTTAGGATTGGATATGTAACAGACTCACGAGGGCCTTCGATAGATACCATATGTAAGCCGTCAACGGAGTGTCCTCTCGAGATGAGTAGTATACGTGGTCATTTGACCTGAGTGCCACAGTGGGCTTGTAAGTGATCCACCATACTTTGGTTCTACGCATGTCACAGACCTTTCATGGTGTGACCGCTGGGTGTCGTTGGTTATGGTCTGATGCTTATGGAGTCTAGTGTGTACAAATATGGGATCCATCAGCTCGCATAGAAGTTAGATATCCAGATGCTTTGAGATTGTATCTAAAAAATTACCTTACGGACACTTTTAGAGTTGCTCATGGAATAGTTCCATTTAACGAATTGGGCATAGACTTAGGGAGTCCCGCTATATAGAGTATACTCATTGTGCATTGGGACAGCATGCCGAATTAAAGAGTTTAATCCAGTAATATTTAGCAGTACCACGGGAATGCGTGCGTGTCTGTATTTAAGTGTTAAATAAAATAATTAGTCAATAATTATTATTTACTAATTGTATAATAACACATGGTGTATTGTAGACTCTCAGTTGAGTTTACCAAAGTGTAGGATTTGATGGGACCCACTAAGGGTAGACTTGGTAACTATTTATGAGGGGCAAAATGGTCATTTCACACTTTGATTATTTAATTATTAAATAATCAAAATATCTCTCATTATTTTATTATATTAGATAATGGATGTGAGTTGTCACCCGTTATCTTTATTTATTATTATATAATATATTATATTTATATTATATTGGTTAGAATTTGTGCTTACGTGCCATCTCTTTATGTATGAATATTTGTTTAATATTTATACTAGTATTATCATTTTATTAAATCGCTAATTATATTTTATATATGGTAAGATGCTTGTAACGTTTCAGACATTGTACAATTTGAAAGAGTTCAGATCTGGTCTAAATGTGTTTAGATTAATGCTAAGAATTAGCAATGTTGAGAGTTATAAATACTAAGAGTTGGCACTGATAAGAGTTATCAGGTTATAAGAGTCAACGATATCTACAAAGTTAGAGCCTTGTTTGAAATGGGACAAAGACCTAAGAATATATTAGTAATGACGTAGTTGCAAAGAGTTACAAATTGTGCTAGGAAATGTCATTATGCAAATATATTCTGAAATATTATGTTCTTAATCTATCTTCACAGATGCTGGTATGTCAGTGAATACCTTAATAAATATATAGATTGGTGTATGTTTATATCTAGATGGTACAGATGGTTAGTCTTAGCAAACCATGAGACTAGTGGAAGCTTGTATAGAGATACAGGTATTCAGTAAGGACTAAATACTGAACAGACTCACAAAGATCTCCAATAGACATTCCACAAAGCCGTCAATGAAGGGTCTTTTGAGCTGAGTAGTATTCGTGGTCTTTTGACCTGAGTGCCACGGTGGGCTTTTGAGTGATCCACCATACATTGGTTTCACACATGTCAGAAACCTTTCATGGTCTGACCGTTGGGTGTCGCTGGGTATGGTCCGATGCTCATGGAGTCCAGTGTGCATAGATATGGGATCCATCAACTCATTTAGGTGAGTATTATATCGTGTTTTTGACCATAATTATTCTTGTAGTGCATAAAAGTCTTCTAAGTAAGCATAAAACTAAATAATTCTAACTATGTGCTCAAAATATCAAGTGGTCACAAAGTGAAGCTGAACTTGTCCTAGATTACCAAGTAAACAATCACAACATTCATTGTTTCCAAAAGAACATAGCATTTGAAATCATGTTTCTATTTCATATCATTGACTACTAATCATTCAACCAACCCACAACTGAACACTAAAATGAAAGAAAACAAACAAAACAAAAACATTATGCAAAACAAACAACTAAAAACAGAATTAAAAATAAAACAAATAAATAAACACAACTAAAAAAAAAACAGAACTAAAAACAGAACAAATGGGAAAGTGTTTCCCTGTCCCTCAAACTTAATATCCGACATGTCCTCATGGCAAAACAAAAAGAAACATAAGACAAAAAGCATAGAAATACTTCCCTGAAATAGAGTCCAGGCTTTAGTCATCATTTGTTGCTGTTGCATCCTCATCTTCGCTGACAAAGCCATTTTGCTAAGAACACTAATTTGCCAACTAAAACCGCTCCACCAATCTCCTTAATTGTCACAAGTCCACACTCCAATCAAATTGGCTAAAAATTTCTACACTCATGGAATAACGAATTAAGTTTTCACAATTCCAACACAATTCCAATATAATGCCAACATAATTCCAATTCAATGCCAACACAATTCCAACACAATTCAATGCAAGAATTCAAGGTTAAACACAAAGCTTTCATTTTACTACTCACAAATTGATCCAAAAATTGCGTAATGGAAGTAGAATAAAGAAAGAATCAATGTGAAATAAAAGATTAGAGACATGATTGTTTACCTTGTGAGATTAATCCACCGAAATTTAAGATTAGGGTGACTTTGTCAATTTGTGTGGAAGATGCAATTTGATGGAATTTGTGATGATGAAGTATGTGAAATGATGTTTGGAGTGTGTTTTGATGTTGTTTTTAAGCTGAAAATTTAATGGGTAAGGTGGGATTTGAGAGTGTGAATTGGGGTAGGTTGAGAGGGTTGAGAGAGTCTAGGGTTAGCAAGAGAGAGAGAGCATGAGAAAAGGGGGAAAAATTTGGGCAAATGCCCCTTTTGTTACTATCCCCGCTGCAGCGCCGCGGCGCTGGTGCCTGGGAAATTCCCAGGTACCAGCGCTGCGGCACTGGATTCCAGTGCTACGGCGCTGCGGCGCTCGTTCCTTGCCAAAAAAAAACAAAATTTTTTTTTTTTTTTTAGAAACTGAAAATAATAAATGCTAATACTAATGCAATACTTATTTACCTTGGGTTGCCTCCAAAACAGCGCCTGTTTTTTCGTCTCTGGCTAGACGTTATCCTTTTTGGCTCAATGAGGATCAAACTGCATATCTGAGGCATCTCCCTTATGGAACTTAAGTCGATGTCTTCGGGTGTTAACATTCTTTTTCTTCGACTTCCACAACTCCATAAGAAAATCTTGAAGTGGCATCCCTGACCTTTTTGCTTTGAGCCTTCCCAGAAAGACTTTAATCTTAGACTGGAAGATTGAACTCCAATAGCCTATTTTCGCCGTTTTCTTTGTGAAAGTACTTTGCCTCTTCTTGGTTATCAATCTGTACCATGATGCCTTTTTATGACCTTGATGTTGAATGGCTTCTATCACTTTTAGCCTCTGAGGTAATTGTGTTTCATCCGGAATTACCATGTCCATTTGGAAACAATGGGAATAATCCTTAGAAATCTGTAGATTAAGGTAACCCTTGACTGCATTTTCTAGAGAGTCTTGGCTATAATGGCTGTTGAATATCCTTTGAATTTCTCTGTCAATAATGCTGATGCAGTAACATTCATCTTCTTCCTTGGGAAATTCCATGGCTTTGAACACATTAAACGTCACCTCTTCATCTTGCACTCTCATAGTAAGTTCTCCTTTTTGGACATCAATCAAGGTTCTACCGGTAGCTAAGAAAGGTCTTCCCAAAATGATTGGAATTTCAAGGTCCTCTTCCATATCCAACACAATGAAGTCGGCTGGGAATATAAATCTATCTACCTTAACTAACACATCTTCAATCACACCTTTAGGATATATGAGTGAACGATCTGCAAGTTGTAAAGTGACATTCGTAGGCTTGGCTTCCCCCAATCCTAGCTGGTTATAGATAGACAAAGGCATCAAATTTATGCTGGCCCCTAGATTACATAAAGCTTTACCAAAATATCGGTTTCCAATTGTGCATGGAATGGTAAAACTACCTGGATCCTTGAGCTTTGGAGGCAATTTTTTCTGCAATATTGCACTGCATTCTTCTGTCAACGCTACAGTTTCATACTCGTCCAGCTTCTTTTTCCTTGAAAGAATGTCCTTCATGAATTTAACATAGCTAGGCATTTGCTCTAATGCATCTGCAAATGCTATGTTAATGTGCAGTTTCTTAAAAATTTCCAGAAACTTTGTAAACTGCTTCTCTTTCTTTTGCTTCTGTAGTCGCTGAGGAAATGGTGGTGGTCTATAAGGCTGCACCTTCTCTTTCTGTATAACCTTTTCTTTTACTGCACTATCTTCTTGTTTTTCATTCCTCTTTGCAGAATTTTCTGCACTTTCTGCATCTGCAAAATTTTCTGCAATTGCAGAATTTTCTGCATTTTCTGCATCTGCAAAATTTTCTGCAATTGCAGAATTTTCTGCATTTTCTGCATCTGCAGAACTTTCTGCATTTGTTGATGGTTTAGGTCTTCCCACAATGTTTTGCAATTCTTTACCGCTTCTCAACGTTACTGATTTGCATTGCTCTTTGTCACCTTTTGGATTAACTTCCGTGTTACTCGGTAACGACCCTTGAGGACGGTTGTTCATTGCAGAAGCTAATTGACCAACTTGGTTTTCTAAGGTGCGAAGAGATGCTGATTGGCTTTGCAAAAGTTGGTCAGTTTGCCTTATGTATTGAATTAACAATTCCTCAACACCAGGTTTCTTTTCTTGCTGAAATTGTTGCTGCTGCTGCTGCATTTGAAATCCGGGTGGACTCATGGATTCTGAGGATTGCCCTTGGTTATTATCATTCCAAGAAAAATTTGGATGATTCCTCCATCCTGGATTGTAAAAATTCGAGTTGGGATTATGCTGCTGCCGATTGTAACTCCCTACATATTGTGCTGTCTCCATGCATAGACCATTTTGGTGATTATCTCCACAAAAATCACAAGTTGGTGGTTGGCTTTTTACTGCATTGACTCCAAGTGTATCCATCTTCTTAGCCAACAAACTAACTTGTGCTGTCAAGGAAGTGAGTGCATCAATTTCATGCACACCAGCAACTTTTCTTGGATTCACTCTTTCTGATGGCCATTGGTAGCTGTTGAAGGCTATTTCTTCCAACAAGTCATATGCCACATCTGTGGACTTGCTCATTAACGCCCCTCCAGCTGCTGCATCTACAATCATTCTTAAATGTCCCACAAATCCATTATAAAATGTTTGTACCAACAACCATTTGGGAACTCCATGATGTGGACACTTTCTCAACATATCCTTAAATCTCTCCCATGATTCATACAATGATTCTGACTCATGTTGTACAAAAGAGGTAATATCATTACGCATCTTTGCAGTTTTGGACGGTGGGAAGAACTTGGCTAAGAACTTTTGTGCCAAATCATCCCATGTTGTTATTGAACCGGATGGTGATGATATTAACCAACTTTTTGCTTTGTCCCTCAAGGAGAATGGAAACAACCTGAGTCTTATGGCATCATCTGACACGCCATTATATTTGAATGTGTCACAAATTTCTAAGAAATTTGTGATATGCTCATTGGGATCATCATTCGGGAAGTCGCTGAACTGCACTGATTCTTTAAGCATTCGAATAGTCCCCGGCTTGATTTCAAAATTATTAGCATTGATATTTGGCCTGCGAATGCTTGAGTGTATGCCATTCACCCAAGGAACTGCATAGTCTCTTAAGGCTCTTGGCTCTGCACAAACATTCTGGTTTTGCTCTTCCATGCTAGTCACTTGGTTCTAGTCTCGTCGTAATCTTCTTCGTGTCCTCTCAATTTCAGGATGAAAGTATGCTAGATCAACGCTCTTGGAACGTCTCATACACACCTGAAATTTCTACAAACAAAAACAGAAATCTGAATTAACAGGAGAAAAGATTTGTATCAGTATTAAAATAAAAAAAATTTTCATTCCCCGGCAACGGCGCCAAAAACTTGTTGTGTGTTTTCTATAACACAAATTAGCGCAAGTGCACGTTGTCGCAACAAGTAATATATGATGAGAAAAGTGTCGATCCCACAGAGAATGATTTATCTTCTCTAGTTTAAGTACTGAAATGGTGTCTTTCTACTATTATCTAGAAAATGATTTAATGTATGATATTAAACTACTCAAATAAAAGAACAACTTAATTATGCTAAGTGATAAACTAAATTACCAACAAGTTAAATTCAATATGAGAAATCCTAGGATTACAAACTATCCCCCATTATGCAAATAAATTCAGCAAAATCTCTTTTAGGTCTATTGGTTCTCAACTTGATATATTGACCAAAACACTCAACACATCACAAGCCTCTTTTGCAGGTCAAGCAAATATATTCTATCCAATCAAATATCTATATGTCTATGATAAATAAATTGAACAAAATTCATTAAGCACAAGTTTTATGAGCCATACATGCCTTATGAGTATATGTCTATCTCATATGAAACTCAAGTGTACTACACTATGATCATGCATCAATATGCTTAAGACTGAATACCTAAATGCCTTTGTCAAGTTTATTTAAGCATTTCTAGATCAATTTAACTACTGGCCAAGTAATCAAATAGCATTAAGCACAAGCATGATGAATATATCAAAAGCTGAATTAATACCATAAAAGAGAGAACTAAAATCAATCACATAATGAGTTCAAGGATGTAATCCTAGATTAATGAAATTAGCTCATCTTTAAACTACACAATCTTGAAGCTAATTCCATCAATACATATAAACTAAACATCTTACAACAAGTAAAGAATCAAAGTAAAGAAGACATCCCTGTCAAATGTCTTTGAAGTTGAAGCTTGCTTTTCCTCCTCTTTGATTTCTCTAAACTTAGAAGTTAGGTGTTTCTTTGTGTTTCCAGTTGCTGTCCCAGCTGGAATCTCCCATCAAAATGTAAGTTTTGAGCAAATATATAGGTAAGAGCACAGAATTAGGGCACACTTAGGGTTGCTTTTGGGTTTCCTGATTTTTAGCAACCTGTCAACTTTTGCTGCCCAGGTCTCGGCGCCGCGGCGCTGCGATTCAATGCCGCGGCGCTCACTTTCTGCAATTGGCGCTGCGGCGCTGAAATCCAGTGCTGCGGTGATGCACTGTAGCAAAACAGTGGTACTGTAGCAACAGTGGCACTGTAGCAACATTGCCTCCATTTGTATTTTTATCTCTAATGCTCCCATTTGCGTCCGTTTTCCGGTATTTTTGCTCCGATAATGCTTAAACCTATAAAAAAATATTAATATGCATAAATAGCCCAATTATTGAGATAAATTGAACAAATATCAAGTTAGGAAGATAAAATAGTTTATACAATTACGCCTTATCAGTATGGTCCGATGCTCATGGAGTCCAGTGTGCATAGATATAGGATCCATCAACTCATTTAGGTGAGTATTATATCTTAATGCTTTAAATATTGTATTTCAAAAAGTCTTATGGTCATAACCAGTAATTTTCAAAAAAAGAGTTTAACCCTAGTGATAAATAATATTACAAAAGTATTTGAAATTATTATTTATTGAAATACAATTCTAGAGATAAGTTTTCGGTCAGGGATATGGAGATTTGATAGTGTTGATCTATATCTCTGCTCTACCCAGATATAAATGATGAAGGGATTATATGAATATATTATAACCTCAACTTGTATGGTCTAATACACCGCTTTGTAATATCCGTAATGTGTGTGTGGGGCATCGTTCACAGACGTATGGAGAAGTTCCATATGATAATTCGGGCTTGGACCTAGAGAGTCTCACAATATGAAGTGTACTCATTGTGCACTGAGGCAACATAATGGATTGAACAGTTCCATCCTAGAAATTTCAGCAAACTGAAAATATGTTTCACTGTTCCTTGGGTTGTGCACTTGTTTAGACTTAAATGTTAAGTATACCATTTAATTAGTTGACAAGAGTTATTAACTAATTAGATGTTAACAAGTGACTCAATTTTATTCCATGAATTGTTTTACTATGAATTTACCAATTAACCATGTTAGTAAAATTAAATAAGGTAAATATTAATTATTCAAATAGTTTTTGAATAATTAAATAAATATTATTTAAATAAATAAATATAATTTTATTTATTTGTTATTTTATTTCTAAATAGAAGACATACCTAATTTGAGAAACATAAATTAAATTAAGTGGAGTATCATTTTGTGATTAATGATTAATTTTATTAAACTATTAAAATGGCCACAAAAAATTATTTTGGTAGTTGGCCATTTAATCTAATTTTGGTGGAGCACTTGTGAAGTGTTGAGAGCACTAAAAATAGTTGGGTTTCATTTGTGTTAACAAGTGTGTGAATCAATTTTCGTGCAAAGGTAGAGAGGAAAAAGAAGAGTTGGTTTTGAGAGAGTTTTTCATTGAACAAAGACTTGTGAAAAAAATCAAAGGAGAAAGAAAAATAAATTCTTCTTATTTTTCTTTCAAGTAATACAAACCTTGTTGTTTGAGATTATACTGCTGCTATTCTAGCTTCACAATCCCACCGGATTGTTGTGAACTAGAATTGAACAAAAGTGTACTTCAAGGTGAGCTCAAAGTTGGAGCACAGAAATCTAGATTAGAAATCTTCATCGGAGGTCTTCAAATGTATGTTTTATGTATTCTTAAGTTGTTAAGAATTTAAGTACATGTGTATATGTTGATTACATGTTTAATTTCGCTGTAAAATTCGTGTATATGATACATGTGTTTAGTTTTTTAATATGTACACAATCATATACATATACCATAAAATACGTCAACAATATTATTATTTTATTATATATATATATATATATATAAGAGACATGTGAATTGTTGTAGAAAAAGTGTGTGTTTGTATTAACCGAGAGAAGTAAAATGAAATGGAGAAAGAGAAGAAAGAAAGAAATGAAACCGAGAAGGAGAAGAAGAAGAAGAAAAAAAGAAGAAAAAAGGGAAAAATGAAATTGTTTCATTTTTCTCTATAGTTCTAATTGAAGCAATGATGGATTGCTTTAAATTCTCCATTTCTTATCCTTTTGGAGAAAAGGATATAAACACACACTCGACCATTTTGGGGATTAAGAGTTAATCTCGTGCTGGATATTGATAAGGCGTAATTGTATAAACTATTTTATCTTCCTAACTTGATATTTGTTCAATTTATCTCAATAATTGGGCTATTTATGCGTATTAATGTTGTTTTATAGGTTGAAGCATTATCAGAGCAAAAATACCGGAAAACGGACGCAAATCGGAGCATTAGAGATAAAAATACGAATGGAGGCACTGTTGCTACAGTAACACTGCAGCTACAGTACACTATAGCAACAGTGCAGCGCCGCAGCGCTGGATTTCAGCGCCGCGGCGCCGATTGCAGAAAGTGGGCGCCGCAGCGCCAAATCGCAGCGCCGCGGCGCCGGGACCTGGGCAACAAGTTTTTGGCGCCATTGCCGGGGAATGAAATTTTTTTTCTTATTTTAATACTGATATAAGTCTTTTCTGTTGTTAATTCAGATTTCTGTTTTTGTTTGCAGAAATTTCAGGTGTGTATGAGACGTTCCAAGAACGTTGATCTAGCATACTTTGATCCTGAAATTGAGAGGACACTAAGAAGATTACGACGAGACCAGAACCAAGTGACTAGCATGGAAGAGCAAAACCAGAATGTTTGTGCAGAGCCAAGAGCCTTAAGAGACTATGCAGTTCCTTGGGTGAATGGCATACACTCGAGCATTCGCAGGCCAAATATCAATGCTAACAATTTTGAAATCAAGCCGGGGACTATTCGAATGCTTAAAGAATCAGTGCAGTTCAGCGGCTTCCCGAATGATGATCCCAACGAGCATATCACAAATTTCTTGGAAATTTGTGACACATTCAAATACAATGGCGTGTCAGATGATGCCATAAGACTCAGGTTGTTTCCATTCTCCTTGAGGGACAAAGCAAAAAGTTGGTTAATATCATCACCATCCGGTTCAATAACAACATGGGATGATTTGGCACAAAAGTTCTTAGCCAAGTTCTTCCCACCGTCCAAAACTGCAAAGATGCGTAATGATATTACCTCTTTTGTACAACATGAGTCAGAATCATTGTATGAATCATGGGAGAGATTTAAGGATATGCTGAGAAAGTGTCCACATCATGGAGTTCCCAAATGGTTGCTGGTGCAAACATTTTATAATGGATTGGTGGGACATTTAAGAATGATTGTAGATGCAGCAGCTGGAGGGGTGTTAATGAGCAAGTCCACGGATGTGGCATATGACTTGTTGGAAGAAATAGCCTTCAACAGCTACCAATGGCCATCAGAAAGAGTGAATCCAAGAAAAGTTGCTGGTGTGCATGAAATTGATGCACTCACTTCCTTGACAGCACAAGTTAGTTTGTTGGCTAAGAAGATGGATACACTTGGAGTCAATGCAGTAAAAAGCCAACCACCAACTTGTGATTTTTGTGGAGATAATCACCAAAATGGTCTATGCATGGAGACAGCACAATATGTAGGGAGTTACAATCAGCAGCAGCATAATCCCAACTCGAATTTTTACAATCCAAGGTGGAGGAATCATCCAAATTTTTCTTGGAATGATAATAACCAAGGGCAATCCTCAAAATCCATGAGTCCACCCAGATTTCAAATGCAGCAGCAGCAGCAACAATTTCAGCAAGAAAAGAAACCTGGTGTTGAGGAATTGTTAATTCAATACATAAGGCAAACTGACCAACTTTTGCAAAGCCAATCAGCATCTCTTCACACCTTAGAAAACCAAGTTGGTCAATTAGCTTCTGCAATGAACAACCGCCCTCAAGGGTCGTTACCGAGTAACACGGAAGTTAATCCAAAAGGTGACAAAGAGCAATGCAAATCAATAACGTTGAGAAGCGGTAAAGAATTGCAAAACATTGTGGGAAGACCTAAATCATCAGCAGATGCAGGAAATTCTGCAGATACAGGAAATTCTGCAGATGCAGAAAATTCTGCAGATGCAGCAAATTCTGCAGATGCAGAAAATTCTGCAGATGCAGAAAATGCAGAAAATTCTGCAGATGCAGAAAGTGCAGAAAATGCAGAAAATTCTGCAGATGCAGAAAGTGCAGAAAATTCTGCAAAGGGGAATGAAAAACAAGAAGATGGTGCAGCAAAAGAAAAGGTTATACAGAAAGAGAAGGTGCAGCCTTATAGACCACCACCATTTCCTCAGCGACTACAGAAGCAAAAGAAAGAGAAGCAGTTTACAAAGTTTCTGGAAATTTTTAAGAAACTGCACATTAACATACCATTTGCAGATGCATTAGAGCAAATGCCTAGCTATGTTAAATTCATGAAGGACATTCTTTCAAGGAAAAAGAAGCTGGACGAGTATGAAACTGTAGCGTTGACAGAAGAATGCAGTGCAATATTGCAGAAAAAATTGCCTCCAAAGCTCAAGGATCCAGGAAGTTTTACCATTCCTTGCACAATTGGAAACCGGTATTTTGGTAAAGCTTTATGTGATCTAGGGGCCAGCATAAATTTGATGCCTTTATCTATCTACAACCAGTTAGGATTGGGGGAAGCCAAGCCTACGAGTGTCACTTTACAACTTGCAGATCGTTCACTCACATATCCTAAAGGTGTGATTGAAGATGTGTTAGTTAAGGTAGATAGATTTATATTCCCAGCCGACTTCATTGTGTTGGATATGGAAGAGGATCTTGAAATTCCAATCATTTTGGGAAGACCTTTCTTAGCTACCGGTAGAACCTTGATTGATGTCCAAAAAGGAGAACTTACTATGAGAGTACAAGATGAAGAGGTGACGTTTAATGTGTTCAAAGCCATGGAATTTCCCAAGGAAGCAGATGAATGTTACTGCATCAGCATTATTGACAGAGAAATTCAAAGGATATTCAACAGCCATTATAGCCAAGACTCTCTAGAAAATGCAGTCAAGGGTTACCTTAATCTACAGATTTCCAAGGATTATTCCCATTGTTTCCAAATGGACATGGTAATTCCGGATGAAACACAATTACCTCAGAGGCTAAAAGTGATAGAAGCCATTCAACATCAAGGTCATAAAAAGGCATCATGGTACAGATTGATAACCAAGAAGAGGCAAAGTACTTTCACAAAGAAAACAGCGAAAATAGGCTATTGGAGTTCAATCTTCCAGTCTAAGATTAAAGTCTTTCTGGGAAGGCTCAAAGCAAAAAGGTCAGAGATGCCACTTCAAGATTTTCTTATGGAGTTGTGGAAGTCGAAGAAAAAGAATGTTAACACCCGAAGACATCGACTTAAGTTCCATAAGGGAGATGCTTCAGATATGCAGTTTGATCCTCATTGAGTCAAAAAGGATAACGTCTAGCCAGAGACGAAAAATTAGGCGCTGTTTGGGAGGCAACCCAAGGTAAATATGTGTTGCATTAGTATTGGCATTTATTATTTTCAGTTTCTAAAAAAAAAAAAAAAAAAAAAAAAAAAAATTTTTTTTGGCAAGGAACGAGCGCCGCAGCGCTCAAACCGAGCGCCGCAGCGCCACTTCCAGAGATGCAGCGCCGCGGCGCTGCAGCGGGGATAGCAACAAAAGGGGCATTTGCCCAAATTTTTCCCCCTTTTCTCATGCTCTCTCTCTCTTGCTAACCCTAGACTCTCTCAACCCTCTCAACCACCCCAATTCATAATCTCAAATCCAACCTTACCCATTAAATTTCAGCAAAAATCAACATTAAAACACACTCTAAACACCATTTCACAAACTTCATCATCACAAATTCCATCAAAATTGCATTTTCCACAACAAATTAACAAAGTTCTCCCAATCTCAAATTTCGGTGGATTAAACTCACAAGGTAAACAATCTTGTCTCTAATCTCTTATTTTACATTGATTCTTTCTTTATTCTACTTCCATTATGCAATTGTTGGATTAATTTGTGAGTAGTAAAATGAAAGCTTTGGGTTTAACCTTGAATTCTTGCATTGAGATTTGTGTTGGAATTATATTGAGATTATGTTGGATTTATGTTGGCACTATGTTGGATTTGTGTTGAGTTTATGTTGAAATTGTGTTGGATTTGTGTTGGAATTATATTGAAATTATGTTGGATTTGTGTTGGCATTGAATTGGAATTATGTTGGCATTATATTGGAATTGTGTTGGAATTGTGAAAACTTAATTCGTTATTCCATGAGTGTAGAAAGGTTTAGCCAATTTGATTGGAGTGTGGACTTGTGACAATTAAGGAGATTGGTGGAGGGGCTTTAGTTGGCAAATTAGTGTTATGAGCAACATGGCTTTGTCAGCGAAGATGAAGATGCAACAGCAACAAATGATGACTAAAGCCCGGACTCTATTTCAGGGAAGTATTTCTATGCTTTTTGTCTTATGTTTCTTTTTGTTTTGCCATGAGGACATGTCGGATAATAAGTTTGGGGGATAGGGAAACACTTTCCCTTTTGTTCTGCTTTTAGTTGTGTTTATTTATTTGTTTTGTTTTTAATTGTCTTTTTAGTTGTTTGTTTTGCATAATTTTTTTTGTTTTGTTTGTTTTCTTTCATTTTAGTGTTCAGTTGTGGGTTGGTTGAATGATTAGTAGTCAATGATATGAAATAGAAACATGATTTCAAATGCTATGTTCTTTGGGAAACAATGAATGTTGTGATTGTTTACTTGGTAATCTAGGACAAGTTCAGCTTCACTTTGTGACCACTTGATATTTCGAACACATAGTTAGAATTATTTAGTTTTATGCTTACTTAGAAGACTTTTATGCACTACAAGAATAAATATGGTCTCAAGAACACGCTAGAACTTGTTTGAGTATCACTCAAGGCGAAATCCTAGGGCATACATAATTAAGGATATGATTTTAGGCCATCTTTGGACCGATTGAGCCTTTCAAGCCAACCTATGTATAATTTTGACCGTAGTCACCCCCGTTGAGCCTAATTATCATTTTTCCTTGCTAACTATATCATTACCTTAGCCTTTACTTTTATTATCCTTCATAGTACCCATCACGCCATAAGTATAGCACTTCTTTTAAAGAGTTGTATGAACTTTTATAAATGAAGGGGTGAATTAAAGAAGATCTTTGGGTTTGGTTATAAATGTTGGTTGTTCAAATATGAAAAGCTTAAGTTTGGGGGTATAGTGACTTATATGTAAAAAAAAAAAAAAAAAAAAAAAAAAAATCAAAGAAAAAAGAAAGAAACAAAAAGAAAAATGGAGTTTGCTATACCCCTAGCTTAAATGAAAAGAAAAGAAGAGCAACAAAATAGCTAGGGAATCAAAGAAATAAGTTTGGGGGAAATTGGGTGGAAAACAATGGTTGGGTTTGAGTAACCTCAAGAGGAATGTGTGTTTATGGTGTAAGTTGAGCCAAAATCGATCCATTTTATCATACCCTCACCCTAGCCATGCATTACAAGCTAACTAAAGTCCTATTTGATCCTTGATTATGTGTGTGCCTACATTAGTGGAGAGTGATGCGAAAAACAAGCATATGAAGTGTTAAATAAAAGCAAAAATCTCATAGAGATCATTTCATTATCTTATGTGCATAAAATAATCCGAGCGCATGCTACTAATGATTTTAGCTATTCACACACACACACCAAGTAGGTCACTTATGGGTTTGAATAAGTGTTGGATTAACATGTTGAACGGTTATGATATTTAGAATTTCCTTTAGGATAATAGTCATGAGAAATTTTTGAGACAAATTACTAATTTTTTGCCGACCCAATGTTTTATATCTTTTTATGGTTTGTTTTCATTGTTAGTGTGGTGTGTGTGCTCTCTTACTCGAGGACGAGCAAGTATTTAAGTTTGGGGGTATTTGATAAGGCGTAATTGTATAAACTATTTTATCTTCCTAACTTGATATTTGTTCAATTTATCTCAATAATTGGGCTATTTATGCGTATTAATGTTGTTTTATAGGTTGAAGCATTATCGGAGCAAAAATACCGGAAAACGGACGCAAATCGGAGCATTAGAGATAAAAATACGAATGGAGGCACTGTTGCTACAGTAACACTGCAGCTACAGTACACTGCTACAGTACTGTAGCAACAGTGCAGCGCCGCAGCGCTGGATTTCAGCGCCGATTGCAGAAAGTGGGCGCCGCAGCGCCAAATCGCAGTGCCGCGGCGCCGGGACCTGGGCAACAAGTTTTGACAGGTTCCTGAAAATCAGGAAACCCATAAGCAGCCCAAAATGCGCCCTAATTCCGTGCTCTTACCTATTTATTTGCTCAAAACTTACATTTTGAGGAGGACTCCAGCTGGGACAGCAGCTGGAAACACAAAGAAACACCTAACTTCTAAGTTTGAAGAAATCAAAGAGGAGGGAAGCAAGCTTCAACAACAAAGGCATTTGACAGGGATGTCTTCTTTGCTTTGATTCTTTACTTGTTGTAAGATGTTTAGTTTACATGTATTGATGGAATTAGCTTCAAGATTGTGTAGTTTAATGATGAGCTAATTTCGTTCATCTAGGATTACATCCTTGAACTCATTATGTGATTGATTTTAGTTCTCTCTTTTATGGTATTAATTCAGCTTTTGATATATTCATTGTGCTTGTGCTTAATGCTATTTGATTACTTGGCCAGTGGTTAAATTGATCTAGAAATGCTTAAATAAACTTGACAAAGGCATTTAGGTATTTAGTCTTAAGCATATTGATGCATGATCATAGTGTAGTACACTTGAGTTTCATATGAGATAGACATATACTCATAAGGCATGTATGGCTCATAAAACTTGTGCTTAATGAATTTTGTTCAATTTATTTATCATAGACATATAGATATTTGATTGGATGGAATAGATTCACTTGACCTGCAAAAGAGGCTTGTGATGTGTTGAGTGTTTTGGTCAATATATCAAGTTGAGAACCAATAAACATCAAAGAGATTCTGCTGAATTTATTTGCATAATGGGGGATAGTTTGTAATCCTAGGATTTCTCATATTGAATATAATTTGTTGGTAATTTAGTTTATCACTTAGCATAATTAAGTTGTTCTTTTACTTGAGTAGTTTAATCATCATACATTAAATCATTTTCTGGATAATAGTAGAAAGACACCATTTCGGTACTTAAACTAGAAAAGATAAATCATTCTCTGTGGGATCGACACTCTACTTATCATATATTACTTGTTGCGACAACGTGCACTTGCGCTAATTTGTGTTATAGAAAACACACAACAGATATCGGGCTACTGTTCTAGCTCACTAAGCCCACCTTGTTGGTGACTAGAACTGCCTACGAGTTGGTCTCCATGCAGACTCTAAAAAAATACGTGTATAATGTTATACGTTGAGGTAAGTTCTCTACCCTATTAATATATTAATGTGATTAATATATTTTATTTATTATGTTTATTATTTAATTTAACGCTTCCGCTATGTATAATTCATATATGATACATATTTTAGGCAATAGATACAATAACACATGTATACACCCACGTATACTAGATCCTTAACAACAATTACCATGACCAAACCTTGTGTTTGTGAGGAGAAAAAGAAATTGCAACACTTTGCTCTCTCTTATTCAAATTGCCAAAATTTTCATCTAAGAGAAAATACAACACTTTGCACTTTCTTACATAGTCAAATGAATGGCCCTCACTTTGCCATGCTTGATTGTCTCTAATAATGCAACACTTTAATGCATGTTACTTGCCTTATAAGCAATCTAATTATTAGCAAAAAGTCAACAAATCAAAAGGCCATGATTTTGTCACTTGTCACCATTTAATTGGTTAATAACTTTTGTTAACTAATTAAATAATGTACTTAACACTTAAGATTTGACAAGTGTATATCTCAAGGGATCCTGAAATAAATTTTTCGCTTACTAAATATTTTTGGATTGAACTATTTAATCTAGTCCGCTACTCTAGTACTCAACGAGTACACTTTATATTGTGAGACTTCTTAGGTTCACATCCGGTTTGTCATATGGAAGTCTTCTATAAGTTTATGAACGATGCCCTATATACACGTTACGGATAATACAAAGAGGCGTATTAAACCATACAGGTTGAGGTTAACTGTAGTAACCACTTATCCAACACCGAAAAGAATAAATATTTATATATATGTATAATATTCATATTTTATTTGTATGTGGATGATACTTAATTTATGTATTGTTATTAGTATTGTTTGTATAGATTAAGGACATACTATTAGTATTATGTTTATTTGCAAGACTTTAGATTTATTTTATGGACCAAATTATAATACTTTGAAAGTTTTGGAGGCTAATTCATAAATACTAAAAGTTAACCACTTAGTATAAAAATACACATTTTAAATCCTAATTTACTCATTTTTGGGTCGAGCTACCCCTTTAGAGAGAGAAAAGAGAGAAATAGAGGGGAGAGTAAGAGAAAAAGAAGAAATTAAAATTTGAAGTTTTAAAAGGTATACATAACTATTTCTAAATTTTTTGGTGTTAATTAAGTTAATTTCTTTAAGTTTTGATTTCTGAAAATATGTACAATTGAGGACTTGATGTGGATTTCGTAAGATATTGTGAGAATTGATGATGATTATGTAGATAACTTGATAAATCATGATGAATTACAGAATTTGTTTTTAATAGTCTCTTGATCAAAACATTTTATAAATTGTTGTGCTTTGATTCTAGTTTTAAATTTTGAGTATATGAAATTAGACATGTCTAGAATCATTTGAGACTTTGAATCGATTGAAAATTCCAGAAATTGAATTTATAGTGAATTTACCAAAATAACTCTGAAATTCTAGAAATTTCTTGTGTTAATAGTATAATGCAGTGACAAATAATTTTTAATCTGCTGAATGATTTTAAAAAATTACAAATTTATGAAATATGATAAGTTTATATGTCTAATATAATATACTCAGAATTGAAATTTTAGATCAATGTGGTTAAATTGTTATGATTTTCTAAAGAGTGTTAGCTCATTGCAGTATTTGATTAATAGATTTTTAAAGTTATAAAATAAAATAGTTTTAAAATACTTTTGGCAGTGATTTTGAAGTGAAATAGTTATCATGGATTGAGATATGTGTCAAGAGTAATGTTATGGTAGTTTTATAATTTTTGAGTTAGTATATGATTTTATAAAATTAGGAGATTGAATATTATTTAGTAAATATCTTAATCCTGTCAGGATAATAATTTGGATTTGATGATGTTTATGGAATGGATTGTGTAAGAATTATGATATAATATTCATACATAAAAAGGATATATGAGTCAAGAATGATATATTCTGATTTTGGAGTAATTGAACATCATTTGATATATAAGAAAATTTTGTTAAGTGTAAGTGGTTAGAATGACAGGTTTTGAGAAACCAAGTAATTAGATCAATTCGATGTGATAAGTGTAATATGTTAATTTTGTAAGCTATTTAAGTGTTTTGTATGAATTTTGAGGCTCATGAAAGGATTAATCTCTATTGATAGGTTAAGGAGATTTAAGCCTTGTAGCTGAAAGTGCTAAGAGGTATGTATACTAGACTTTTTACTTAAATCACAATAAACATAGTAATTGTTATGTATGATTTTGTAAATGTAGTTAGAAATATGTTTATATTATATCAAAGTATATTTTGATATGAAATGTAAAGACATGTGTTTATGAATGTGAGCATGGACATACATGACATATATGTATTTTTAAAAATGAGTTTTTAAAATGAAATGTGTTTAACAAAGAGAGCTTTTGAAGTGTAATATGTTCATGAGAATCATTTTGTGTTTTGAGGATGCTTGAACTCACTATTGACTTAGTAGGTATTTTATGTAATTTGTGAAGCCTTTATGTGGCCTTTTCTTCGGGATTGGTATATGTTATGTGTTCTGTATGTATGGAGGATCCTATTGGTACCTAAAGGAAGAGTGAGTCATCACATTCGTGTGGTGGCGTATTGGTGCATGTAAGAGAACTCACCGATGATCAAGGTGACGGTTTGGCTTTTACCTTTAGGCATGAGCATTATATATATGTAATTTAAAACCTTACTTATACTATTCCTCTCATACGGTATGTCACCTACGAGTGATATTTGGCTCATTATGTGATATGTAATATGGAAGTCCTACTAAACAGTAGTTGAGTAATGGTATTCCTATTATATGTTTGGAAAGAATGTGCAAGCGTTTACCTGACATGTGATTTATCACAGCATATCATATACATGCATTGTGTACATATATGTATTTGTAATTTGATATATGAAAAACTAGTATGGTTACTGAGTTTTATACTTATTATAGTTTATGGTGATTTCAAGTAAATAAGGTACATGTGTACTTAGCAGATTTGCAAGGCTTCTGTTGTCCCTTGGGTTCCCTAAGTTGCTAGGTTGCTGAGTGTTTTATTTGGGGACACGTGGTTTAAGATATTTGATTTGTTCCTATTGAATAAATACTTATATATTATTTTATTGAGTGTGGTTATATTTGGTTTAAGTTTCACTAAGTGTGGTTATGGGTTGATTTTAAGGAAGAATTTACAATGAATATATGTTGGGCTTCTGATAACAAAGTTGCTATTGGTGACGTAATAGAGTGTTAATCTCTGAGAAAACTCTGCGTATCTCCGGTTTACTAATTGCCCCAGTCATAATTCAATTGTTATAATTCTATAAAAAAAATTTGAAATGAATGTTTAAATATTGTCAATAAATGTTTATGTTTATATTTTAAACAAGAGACCAACTTGTAAACAAGAATTTAGGAATATACTAAAAATATTAAGATTGTATGTGTCCTTATTATTGAATGAATGTAAGTTATGTCGTGTGTCAGATCTTTTGGTTCTAGGGTGTGACATTAACCATATACGTATAAGTCTTCTATCACATATATCCTTGAAAAGCATATATATATATATATCATTAATTTCAAATCTCTATCTACTCAACCATAAACTTATCTCCAGATTTGTATTTCTATAAATAATATTCGCAAACACTTTTACAATATTGTTTATCCTACAAAAATCTCTTTTTCAGGGTTTATGCTTGTGGCCATAAGACTTTTTGAAATACAATCTCAGAACATCGGGATATACAACTTACCCATATGAGCTGATGGATCTCATATCTATACACACTAGACTCCATGAGAATCGAACCATACCTAATGACACCCAAAGGTTAGATCATGAATGGTCTCTAATATACGTAGAATTAAAGCACGATAGATCACTCACAAGTCCACCATGACACTTAGGTCAAAGGACCATGAATACTACTCAACTCGAGAATACCTTCCATTGACGGCTTTATGGGATGTTCATTAAAGATCCTCATGATTTTATTCAGTATTTAGTCCTTACTGATTACTTGCATACCTATATGATTTTCCACTAAGCTCACGGTCTACTAAGACTAATTGTCTGGACAATTCAAATATAGACATACACTGAACTAGAAGGTTCACCAATCGATTCATGTCGGTAAAGATAGATCATGAACAAGATCTTTGAGAACATACTACATAATGATATTTCTAACTCCATTTTTAACTCTTTGCAACCATGTCATTACTAATATATTCTCAGATCTTTATCCTATTTCAAATAAGGTTTTAACTCTTAGAATTGCTAACTCTTAGTGTTGAACTAAACTTTTTTAGATCAGATCTAAACTCTTTTAAATTTATAATGTCTGAAAAGTAACAAATTTGGTGTCATATATTTTGTTTTAACGATTTTATTTGAAATATTTATCATATAAATATTAAACAATTAAATATTCACATAATATTAAAGTGGCACGTAAGTATCATCTCTAACAATAACATCAAGTATAAATATGTTTTTTGAGAACAAGTATTGAGCTAAAATTATTGTTAGTTATAAAATTATTATCAAGAAAAATTATTGCCAAGAAATATTAAAATTCAAATATTTTAAGTATCAAGCATGTCTGTCAAGCGAAATTTATTTTTAGTTATAGTACGCTTGACACTTCTATCGAGTAGAATAAAAAGAAAATATTTTAAGTGTCGAGGGAAATTCGTTTTCAGTTTTAAATCACTTGACACCTTTGTAGAGCTTTCTTTCTAGACATGTGTCGATTAAGTCTAATTGTTCTTTTTACAACGCACGACACCATTGTCAATCATTCTTGGAACTTTCACAATTTTAAAAAAATTTGTTTATCTTCATTCACCCAAATAGTATTTATCTATTTATCATTCTCAAAATATCAATTTTCTTGATATATTTGATTCTAAAGAGATTGTTTTTTTTTTATATATAGAAAATATAGGTATAGAGAATTTGATTGTTGAGTTTCTATTAATATAATTAATAAAGATGTTGAAATATTATTGGGCTAAAATAGTCCTCACACTCCAATTTTTAACAATAAATAAATAAATTAATTAAAAACTCTGACTAAATAAATTAGAGGCCCTCTAAAATGGCTAATTTTGATTAAACCCATTATCATATAAGAATTATTTATATTGAAGGAATATAAACATTATACTAAGGTTGCAAAGTGATGCTATTTGACCCTTATTTTATCTCATCAATTCTCACTTTTTATTATGCATTATTAAAAATATATTTATTAAAAAAATTAAAATATTTTTAATATACTCTATTTGAATATCTAATTTATTTTTACTATCTTTTAATATTTTCAATACATCTTATTATTTATAAAATATGAAATAAAATATGAAAAAAATAAAATTTTTTAAATAATTTTTCTCTGTTATTTCTAAAAATAATTTATTTTATCTTTTTAACAAGAACTTTTAAATATTAATGTACTTAAAAATTAGAGTTTTATTGTGTATAATAGATACTGAAGTTTATGATATCATTTTAAAAGAAAAAAATAAAATTTATATATACGTATACTTACAAATATTTTGATCGTTTTTAGTAATTTTATATAAGGGAAAAAATTAAAAATGAAATAAAAATAGTAAATGGAAGCTAATAAGACAAAACAAGCATCAAACAGAGCTACTCAAGCTATAAGCATTGTAAGGTCAAATTTGGTGTCTAAATTAATATAAAAAAAATCTAGATTTGTAATAAAAAAATTCAATTGTCACTTACAGTTTTGATGCAATAATAAAAACTCTATGTTAATAAGATTATCTCCTTTTAGGGATTTGACTCTCGTTTGTTTAGCAAACTTTATCATCTCTTCTTAAATTATGGAAGACATTGAAGTCTTATGGAACTCATTCTCAATCAATAATTCCCATAATGAGGAGGTTCTCGGGATCCTAGAAGTTGTGGTTAAAAGACATTTTCGGTAGCCAAATTTAACCTTTTTGTCAAGATCATGACTAGAAAAAACTATCAACGAGATGCCTTCCAAAATATAATGCGAAGCTTATGGTAGCCTACTAGAGAATTGAGATTTCGATGGTTAGGCGGTGACATCTTCCTATGTGAGTTCACCCTAGAAGATGACTGAAAAAAGGTTTTAATGATTGAACCTTGAAACTTTAATAAATTTCTGATAGCCATGAAATCTGCCTCAGATGAAGATTTGACTGTTAACCCTACATTTTGGAATTTCTCGTTTTGGATCCAAGTGCACAATGTACCAATAATTCACATGAATGTAGAGACAGCTGAATTAATTGGGAATAGAATTGGAAAATTCTTAGATCTGGATGTCGACGATTTAGGATCACGCATAGGAAGGTTTATGCATATCCGAGTTAAACTATATCTCGATCAGCCAATACGGAGAGCCATATTTCTTAAACTCGGTTTAGTTGAAAACCTAATTTGGTTAAACTTCAAATTTGAAAAGCTCTCGAAATTCTATACTCTCTGCGGCTTCTTAGATCATGGCTGCAGAGAATGCTTACAAACATACCCAACGGTCTTAAAAAAACCAAGCAGTCACCGTTACTCTGAGAACATCTGAGCGACAGAAAATTACACGGGATATAAAGCCTCTACATCAAAAGGCACAAATTTTTTTTTATGAAAGTTTTAAAGAAGGTCCTTACGTAGAAGAGGAAGATTGAAACAATGGATTAGAGTACTCCAAGACCCAACTTTCCACTGGTGACAGCAGTGCTTATGGGGTGGCAATCGACGGTGGCACTGATAGAGGTGTAAAAGCATTAGCATGATTTGTACCCATTTTTTTATATTTTACTCCAAATCATAAATATTTGGCTATTTAATTGTGTTTTCTAATCATAAATAGATGCATGATGGAAAATTTGACGCATAAGAACAAACGAGAGGTGAATCGAATGTCAAACGAAGAAGTTACGCTTAAAATACGAAAGGAGTACCAAGGCTGGGCGCCGCAGCGCCCATGACTGAGCGCCAGGGTGCCCAGGTCAGTAATTGAACACCACGGTGCCCGTGCGACATATAAAAGCCCTCTCAAGTCTTCTATTTTAACTTGGATTCGAAGCCCCTCGCTTTTAGGGTTTCTTATACCAATAAAAACACTTTTTTGAGGTTAAATACACAAACTTTAGAGAGGAAAAAATAGAGAGAAAGAATTCACAACACAAAATTAAAGATCAAAGCCAAGAAATCAAGATTCAAGATCAAGATTCAAGTTAAAATTAAGAGAGAAGCAACCTAAGACATCTTCTTGATTAGTTTTTCTTCTCTTTTCTTATTATTATATTCTTATTCTTATTGTTCTTCATAGATTGGTTTGATACTTTTAGTTTTGTGATGAGCTAAATTTGTTATTTTAGGGTTAGACTATATGAACCTAATATGTAGTTGGATTTCATTGATTCTTAGTTTACGAACTTAATTATTATAATTGATTCATTCTATCTTGTGTTTTTTGCTTTCATTATATCTGGCCAATATTATGAATGATTGAGAAATCATTATGAACTTGACAAAGGGATTCATGTGTTTAGCCTATGATAGTTTGATGTATGATCATAGGGTAACAACTATGAGTTCCATCTAGGATAGACATATAGCTAGGTGGCATGTATGGTATGATTTAGACTTGATCTTAATAAATTACATTCTGATTTGATTACCATAGATATATAGGTGATTGTTAGAATGTGTAATATAGTCATTTAACCATCGACAAAGGCTTGTAATGAGATTAGTGTCTAAGTCAATCAATTGGTATTAAGGGATGAACTAAGTGGTTAATAAATCTAATGAAATACTAGGGGATGAGTCTATACCCTAGATTGTTATCATTTGGTGAATTTATATCTCCTAGATTATTATCCTTTGGTGAATTTATATCTCTTTGCTTTTATTTAGTTTAATTGATAGAGTAGATTAGTTAAATAAATTCTAAATTTTAGTTTTCTGAATAAAAGTTAAGTAGGTATAATTTTAGTACTTGATTTATAAAATTAGATCACATAGTCCCTGTGGGATCGATATTTGGACTTAAAATCCTATATTACTTGATACGATAACATGCACTTGCGCTTAACTAGTATAGTACACAATCAAACACTTATTCAGTGAGTGTAAAACCAAAGGTGGATGTTAGGATGACAGAGAGGGACTCCGACAACTATGGTGTGTTAACAAACTTGTGCTCCATTACAAAGATGAACATAGTAGTATGTGGTAGCATGCAACCTTATGGGGATGGTCATTTGAAAGTACATTCAAAAAGCATGGGAATGTATGAGGGGCACGTGAAAGGAAAACTACCCTTAGTGGAACATCAGTTGTAACACCAACTATGCACTTTGAAACTCTTGAAACTACCACTATAGGAGCATGTGATGGGACTACTAGCAATATAGGGGTAGGTGCAGAGGAAAATATTGAAATGGTTATGTCCCAGCATATACTAGGCACTCATTTAGAGAATAAAGTCAGAGCATATGTTATTGGTGTTAAAAAAATGGATGCTATTAAGAAAATAGAACACTAGCCATGTAAGGATTATAGAACGCAGCAAAAGCCAAGTGAGCATGTGAAATTTGCTAAACGAAGCTCGATGAAAGAAACAGTAAAACTAGATGCACCAAGTGCTGACGTGAATCTAACACTTAGTGTCTCTAAGTTATCGGCTGAAAATTCTGAATCGAGGCTTCCTTCTTACCAATATCTAGACTGCTTTAAGAGTAATGTAGGCACATCGAGCATACCTCAAATGCTGACATTCCAATGGGAATTACAAAAAGCCTGCTGGTCCTCGATAATGCTACTACCAAGGAGGGTGCCTTCCATGCAATACCAACCCCTCCTAAGCCTGTGATGAACCACCAGTTGCACGCTGCCTCAAAAGTTAAGTTGGTGGCTGATTTAATTAAAAATGCCTCGGAGATATCACGAGAACATGAGGAACTTTGTGGGCTTCAAGCAAGTGGTGAACTCGTGAATATACAAGGCTCTGTCATACGTTCTTTTTGGAAGAATGAACTATAAACTGATATTGGGGGTTCCTTTGGCCACCCTATCTTCCATAGAACAGGACGTAATCTTACAGGCTCTCTAGGTAGATCCTTCAGATAGAAATTGGGTAAACAGATACATACCTCATCCCATGGGAGCAAGAGTGCTCTGGGAAATTCCAACTCTAGTAGTAATAAGTCATACTTTGCCTTTAATGACGAACTGAAGCCTAAAAGGAAAGAACGAAACCATGACATGGAATACTCTACTCCACCTAAGAGCTTCCTACTTGGTGCAATACTGTACGGGAAGCACTTAGTTTGCTATCTTCTGGTATGAAACCAAATAATCTTGATATCTCTTCTGAGTTTCCAACGGCGGCTCCTGCTGATAAGTAGGATTGCCGATCCCAATAAAAATATTAAGTTGGAATGTGCGAGGGTTGGGCAACCTTTGTATAATCATATCCTGTACTTATTAGTACATGAGTACTGCCAGAGATGATCTTTCTTATAAAAACACGAGCATACAGACAAAGATTAGAGGATCTTCGAGTGAAACTTGGGTTTGTCAGTAAACTTATTGTGGAGAGAGTTAGACACAGTAGTGGTTTGGCACTCTTATGGATGGATAACGTAGAGATATCCATTCTATCTTATTCTCGCTTTCATATTAATGTTATGATTATAGGGCTAGAAAAAAAGATTGGCGGTTTACAAGCTTTTATGGTCACTCTGAATCGTCTCAGTATGTCTATTCTTTGACAGTCTTGAGACGCCTATATTCTTTGTCTTCTCTTCCTTGAATGTATGGAGGGGACTTCAATGAGATCCTTCAAAACTCTGAAAAAGATAGTGGATTACTCTGTCAATCCTACCTTATGCAAAACTTCAGAAACGCTATTGATGACTGTGGTCTTTCGAGCATCTAGTTCAATAGCCCTTATTTCACTTGGTGCAATGGACACGGCCTTAGTTTTTTTATCTAGGAAGACTTAACCAAATGTTATGCTCATTCTCTTGGCATTGCCTTTTCTCTGATGCCTTTATATAATATTTGAACTTTTGGGGTTTTGAACACTGGCTGTTCTTGTTATTTTTTGGGGATGCTGGAATGCCTATTGGCAGAAATTTCTCTCAACGCTCCCACAACAGATTCCATTTTGAGGAAGCCTGGGTTGATGAAGAGGATTGTAGATAAATTATTTCTAAGGGGTAGTCCCAAAATTTGAATTCTTTTGATTTAGTGTCCAGAAATCTCCTGCATATTGGGTCCAGCTTAGAAAGTGGAACTTGGTATACTTTCACAGACTAAAAGCTGAGATAAAAGAAAAAAAAAATTTTGAGGGCTTTAAATCAACAGGTAGATGCTCAAACTTGGCATTATATAACCAAAATTCAAAAATCCTTAGATGCATTGATATATAAAGAGAAGACCTATTAGAGACAACGTTCAAGGGTGCAGTGGCTGCAGGCAAATGATAAAAACTCACGCTTCTTTCACTTTAGAGCATCAAGACAGAGAAAGAAAAACTCTATCTATGGGATTATTGATAGAGATGGAGTCTGGTGTACAGACAATGAATGGATCGTGAAGACAATTGTGGAGTACTTCACTGATATATTCACCTTATCTAATCTCTCTGGGACCTAAATTGATTCTGTTGTCTCTTGTATGGAGCTGTGATTGTCTGTACAACATATTTTATTTTTAGATGCACCCTACCAAAGCTCCCAGCAAAGACGATATGCCAGCTATATTTTACCAAAAATTATGGGATATTGTTGGACTTGATATTTACCGTGTGTGCTTATGGCTTCTTAATATTAGGGAAGATCTCAGAAAGGTCAATGATACCCTATTTCCTTGATCCCTAAAGTCAACAAGCCTAAATCTTATACGAATTTTTGATCAATTAGTCTTTGTAATGTCATATACAAAATTATTGCCAAGGCATTGGCCAACAAACTGCGTTGTGTTATGAAAGAGGTGGTTTTTAATTCTCAAAGTGCTTTTATCTCAGGGCGCCTAATTACTGATAACGCAATAATCAGTTTTGAGTGTCTCTATGCTCTTAAATGTAATAAATTTTCTATTGGTAACTATTTGGCCTTGAAATTGGACATGTCAAAGGCCTATGATTGGATAGAATGACCTTTCTTGCTTGCTATGATGGAGAAATTAGGTTTCTTTGATAATTAGTGCCAAAAGATTCATCAATATATATCTTTAGTATTCTACTATGTTCTTATTAACGGCGTTCTACATGGCTCTATTTCTCATTCGAGAGGTCTTTGCTAGGGTGATCCCTTATCCTTGTATCTGTTTCTATTTTGTGTTGAGGGCCTATTTACTTTTCTTAAGTCTGCTGAACAACGTAGGGACCTGCAGGGTTTAAGATGTGGGAACCAGAGGCCAAAAATCTCTCATTTATTCTTTGCTGATGACAGCCTCATACTTGCTAGGGCCTTTTTGACTAATTACATATCAGTCAAAGAAATTTTGCATTCATATGAGCATATCAGTCAGAAATCAGCTGTTTATTTTGGTAAATCTATATCAGAGGAGGTTGCTGCCCAACTTATCCATATCTTGGAGTGGTCAAAGTTTCCCACCACAACAAATACTTAGGGCCCCTTTATGTCACTAGTAAAAACAAACATAATCTTTTTGTTCCTATAAAAGATAAAGTGTGGAATAAAATAATGGGTTGGAAGAAGCATCTTTTTTCAGTTGGGCACCGTGAAACTCTTCTTAAAGTAGTTATCCAAGCAATATCGACCTATATTATGAACTTGTCCAGGCTTTCAAAGAGCCTTATTAAGGAGACCAATAGGCTCTATGCCAGATTCTTCTGGGGAGGTAATGAGAGTACTAGAAAGATCCATTAGTGTTCTTGGGATATGTTGTGCCGCCACAAGAAGGATGGTGGTCTGGATTTTAGGGAACTAACCTCTTTTAACCAGGCCATTCTCGCTAAGCAGGGTTGGAGAGTGATTGCTTACCCAGAATCTTTAGTGGCGAGAACTCTCCAAAGCATTTATATCCCTAACTCATCTTTTTTGCAGATACTTTCTAGACAATCAAATTCATTGGTTTGAAAAAGTATTCTTTGGGGGTAGAGATTTGCTTTAAAAAAGGATTTGCTAACGTATTGATGATGGATCAGCTGTATCAATTTATTATGACCAATGGCTTCCTCGACCTCTCTCCTTCAAACCCTCATTACCCCATAAATTGTCAGAGCATTCTGGCAGAACTACTCCTCCCACCGGGTTCATGAAATTCTGAATTAGTTCGTGACTCTTTCTTGGAAGAAGAATATGGCTTAATCCTCAACATCTTGCGTTCTCCATCTTGGGAATAGTAGGTTGACTCAGTTATATGGCATTTCGACAGACATGGGCAATATTCTATAAAGAGTGGGTACTGGTTATCTTATGTTCCTGACCAAGCTTCATCTAATAATGGTAATACCGAATCTCGAACCTGGCAGCAATATTTGTAGAGTTTGAAGATTTCCCCTAAAATCAAACACTTTATTTGGAGACTTACACATGGTTGGATTCCTACATTTGCAAACCTCAAAAGGCATCATGTCTCTATTGATGATTCTTGCAATTGTTGTGCTAAAGGTGCTAAAAAATTCTTCCATACGGTATAGCTATGTAATGCTTTAAAAAAGGTACGCCAGGTTTGCTCCTTTTTGCATGGCATAAGTATTTACCATAATACACATATTCTGGATCTCTTAATAGATTGTAAGGTGAGCTTATCTACAATGGATTTTAAGGTGTTGCTAATTATATTTTGAAGACTATGGTTTCTTATAAATTAATTCGTTACAGAAAAGAATGCAATGCTAGTTAATGATGTGCTTAAATGGGCCGAGTGTTATTGGCATGAGTTTATGTCTACTTATGCAACCACGATTGTAACTGTTGGTGTATCAAGCAGTAGATGGCTAGCTCTAAGACTTGGCTTAATAAAACTTAATACTAATGCTAGTCTTTCCCCAAAATATTTCAAGGCTGGGTTATGTGTGATTTTACGTGATCACTATGGAGCTATCTTGACCTCTTCGTCTATTTCATTATATGCAAAACCTTCAGTGGACATTTTCAAAGCATTGGCAATACTCCGAGGTCTTCACCTAGCTAAGTTATTAGGTTTATTGGCTATTGAGGTTGTATTTGATGCAGCTGGTATTATTCGAGGCATTAATAACACTACTCACTCATTCTCAAAACTTGATTTTGTGCTTTATGACATTTGAACCATATCTTCATCCTTTAATTTTTGCTATTTTAACTTTTCTCATCGGTTCACCAATCGAGTGACCCATGAATTGATACACTTTGCATTAAATTTGAATTCTAAGATTATTTAATTTAAAAAATTTTCACATCAATATAATATTTTGTATTTGAGAATTATCCATCCTTTTGATAAAGTTAATAAAAATTTTGTTGTTTAAAAAAAAAACACTCTACGTTTTAACTTTATTTGAAGACGTGATTTTTGAAAAAAAATTATACTTAGAAATATTACAAGTTAATTTTTTCATGATACGAGTGGTTGACGTTAATACCTCCAAAATTAAAATGTTTGATTTGTCCCTTTGTTTATATAGAAGGGAAATATTATCACATTTCTCCCCTAATTGTTTAAACAATTTCAAGTAGATAAAATATTTGCTCAAAACATCAGTTTCCTTCCTTAACTTTTACAACTGACCAATTTAATTATTAATTGACCTTTGAAACTTGATAAAATGACCATGATGGCCTTTGGTTTGCCTTTTGTGGCTACGAAGTCTGTACAACTTAATAATCTTAGCACTTTTTTAGCTTATACTTGATGCACAAATTTTTTAAAATTATTTTAGTTCAACTTGTTAAAAGATAAAAGATTTATAATACAATCATTTGAGATAATTTTTTTAAAAATATTATCTAAGATACAAATTAAGAACCTTAAAATAAAAATTTAAGTTCGAAGTTGAAAATGAGTTTCAATGATTTTGTCAATTTTTATAATTTGTTGAATTTATAATAATTGTCGATATTATTTATCTTATTGACAAATTGATAATGAAACTCATGGAGCACGATAATTAAGGTCCTCGTTGTATACTCTTAAATTACAAATATATCTCTACTTTGATAACATATTATATGATACCATCATGCTATACCCATGCAAATGGAATGTTGAATGGACAGTTTATTTTATTTTCGCCATTTCTTTATAAAATCTTAAAAAAAATTTACTGACAAACCATGCACAAGAATAGACTCTAATGTTAAGAAGATAAGATTTATTTTACAAAAAAGAACCTTAAATAAAATATCTTTAATTGTATTAAATAATATTTTTAAAACTTTATGTCAAATGGTTGCATTGTAATTTTTTTATTTTTTTATAGGGTCGAACTAAAATAAGTTATAATTTTTTTTATATATATTTTGTACAGAAAAATATAAACTATAAAAGTATTTAGATTAGTAACTGCAACAATGGTAGCCAAAAGTGAACAAAGGGCACCATGGTCATTCTACCAACTCTCTTAACTCTTGTTGACATCGTTTGGATATTTTAAGTAAGTGGACAATTTTTGTCGAAATAAACTTTTTTGAGGCCCATTTTCCATGTCTTAAAAGTCGAATGGTTATGTGTTATGATTGAAAAGGCAAAAAAAGAAAAATATTTGTTTGAAATCTTTATATTGTCACTCCCTTAGATTTTATTTGCATTAATAGAAAGTTATTCAAAAGATTTTTTAGTTCATGTATTACCAAATTTTAGCAGTTCAACACATTAAAACTTATTTTTATTTTTATTATTATTATTATTTATCTAAATTATCATATGGAACTTCATAAATCAATTTGTAATATTGATATTTTCATAAATTTAATATTATAAAGATGCTATTTATCAATAGTCTAATTGTGTTATATTGATTGTATTGCCTAATTAAATAGTATCGGAATGCTTTTTTTTATTATTTTCTTTGTGTCAATCTAATTGTTGTATGTTTTTAGGACCATTTAAAGTAACCTTAGAAGTAGTTTATTCAAGGTTTAAGTTGTGAATATAAATGTACATGAATAAATAGATGAAGCTTAGTTAGTTTATGTTCTTCAAGTAAATAACTATCTTGAATAATTTTGGTTTATATTGTTAATAGCATATAATAAAATAAAATGTTTATTTATTTGATGGCCTGAAAATTTAGAGAAAGTTCTAATATTTTTCTAATTTTAAATTAAATGTGCAAATATAGACCATGCCTAACAAATAGAGAGAAACCTCTGATAAATTTTAATAAATGGACACTTTTTTTTTGTTGGATACAGTTATATATATATAATTTTAATTTGCAAATAAAGCCAATAAAATATATTTTATTTTTCTTTTTTTTTTGACCTGTAATTTTATCAATATTTATATGTTTTTCATTAAATGTGTTTAGATACTTTAGCTAAAGGATCTTTTAAAAAAACAAAAATTACTTCGGCTAAAAGTGGAGTAGCTATATCTTAAAAATAGAACGAGTGAGTTAATGCAGTAGGCTTAAAAGTATGTAAGGGTATTTTTGTCTTTTTATTTGATCCTAACCGTCAACAAACAGCATCAATTAACGGGGTTGATAGAGGGGGTTACAGTATAATTAATATAATATCCGTCATCAAAGTGAAAATTTTGTAAACCTCAGGGGGTAACAGTGTTAATACCCCAAATTTGTTACTTTTGTCATCAGAACCGAGGGAATGCAGTAGGTGAGTTAGGTAAAACTAATATAAAAAAGCCATGACGGCGTCGTTCTAAGGGACATAGTTTCTTCTCTGATTTCTCTAGTTTATGTATCCAAACCCGTAGGCCACTAAACTGCAGCGGGTGTGGGGGAATCGGACGAAAATGGGAGTCACAGCGAAGATTGCTCCGTCTATGCTGTCATCAGACTTTGCCAACTTAGCATCGGAGGCCGAACGCATGCTCAACTGTGGGGCGGATTGGCTTCACATGGACATCATGGTACTCTTTTCTCTCTTCCAACTTTTTACTTCAGTTTCTGTCCCTTCTGTTTTTCTTAAATTTATTTATTTTATATCCTGTAAGAATTAATTCAAAATTAATATATGATATTAGAATTTTGATTATCGAAAATTATTGCTTTCGAATTGAATAGTTTGGAGTGAAACAGTGGTTATGTTAGTTGTCATGAAATTGTATTTATCATCAATGAAATCAACGAGAACTTTTATTTTTAACTTTTGTTTTGAATTTTGCTTATAGAGAATAGAAAATTGGAAATCCCATCAGACATAGCATTAGTGTTTGACTTGCGTTGACTAGATTAGGCGTTACCATTGCTAGTACTTAATTTAAGTGTCCCCTCATTTATTTTTGCACATTTCCTTGAGTTAATTGGCTTCTCTTATTGATTATCTGTTTGCAGGATGGGTACGTTTGATGCGCATTCTCACCACTGAATTAATATCGGAATCATTTTATTGTAATTGTTGTTCCTTTGGCCCCTTTTACAAACTCCTTTTTCTCTGTTTAGCAGTTCTGTTTATGCATTAATGTTTTACTGTTCTTTGATTTTTAGAATTAAAGTCAAGTGCCAGATAGAAATGTTTTTCTGATCAATATTTTTCGTGTATAAGTAGCAAAGAAGTTTCTGTTTTGGTAGTAATTGGGTTTTAGCTGTGTGTTGAATGTGATTCTTAAAATTATAGTATGCCATTTTAACCTTATAGTTACACCAAATTTATTATTCTGTAATTTTGGTCATCTGCATTGGGCGAAATGTTGAAGCGTCCTCTGTGATTGTGCTGATGTATAAGCATGTCGGAAGTGAAATAGTGTCATGCAGTTTTATCCACAACAAATGAAATTGTACACCTAGTTGTTCTGGAGTTATTTTAAGGGCAAGGTCTTCTATTAGTAAATGGGAGGGATTATGTATGAAAAATTATGAATAACTTCTTTGAAGGATTATCTGTAAACACAAGATAGATTGTGGTTTTGTCTGAACACCTATAACCGAAATCTTGGCTTTGATATCATGTACACAAGTTTGAGAAAAAATAATTCTGTCTCTCTTCTTTTATGTCACGCTAGGTTTACTAGATTTATAGGGATGCATCAATAAGAAATCTGTATGAATTGTAACAGGAAAAGAAATATGTAAACAATTAGGAAATCCTAATTCAAAGTTAAGTAACTCCTCTGATTTTGTTTCTCTAAATGGGAATACCAAATCTGGCTAGGACAACACTAAAAACTTCTATTTCTCCATACTCTCTATGCTGAAATTAGTAATAATTACATTGATAGTTGAAAGTTGGAGCAGCTTAAGTGGGGTGTTTCTGTTAAGAGGGTAACATGAAATCATATTGTGGTCTTGAAAGTGAGAAACTCTTACACTCTATATTGTTTGTGTATAAGTTGGGCAGTTTATGCATTTTAAATAAGCACATGAACTCGCATTTGCTGCTAGTCTTAATTGCATTGGTTCTGATTAAGTCGTAATTAATGGTTTACATTTATTTGTAATGAACTGCGTTCCTTCTCTTGCTGATAAACATTTGTGGTTGTTTTTATGTTTATCTTCTTCATCTTGTAGGCACTTTGTTCCGAATCTAACTATTGGTGCACCAGTCATTGAGAGCTTAAGAAAGCATACAAAGTATGTCCATTCGTTTCTCCAAAGGAATTAAAAGAAAGAGGAAGAAGAAGAAAATATCTTTTGCCATCAGCTCAAATTTTTAGGCTACAAGTATTTTAGATGTTGGCATGTTTAGAATGGTAACTAGATGATGTCACTGTTAATCTCTTACAGGGCATATCTGGACTGCCACCTTATGGTAACAAATCCTCTTGATTATGTTGAACCTCTGGGGAAAGCTGGTGCTTCAGGTTTTACTTTTCATGTTGAGGCATCCAAAGGTGGCTATATGTTGCTTCTAAATATGCTGCTTCCATTCTTCTAGTCTTCTGTATTATTGTCAATCTTTTATTAACTTCTTCTTATGATGAGGTATCTGGTGTTCTTTTGTCAGAAAACTGGCAAGAACTTGTCCAAAGAATTAAATCAAAGGGCATGCGGCCTGGTGTGTCATTGAAGCCTGGAACACCTATTGAAGAAGTTTACCCTCTGGTATATATTATTTTTTATACCTTTTATCTTGGATTTGAGTTCTCATATGTTCTGTTAGTTACTTTTAGTATTTATTGAACAGAATGGATAGAAATGATGATTCAAAATTAGCAATATGAAACTTAATTAAATTTGTTTATGTTGCTTGCCATTCAGTAAACTGATAAATTGTTTTTAAGATAATCCATGCAGTAAGAGCCGTGATCTTTGTTTTCATATTTTGGAAATTTGTAGGTTGAAAGCGATAATCCTGTTGAAATGGTTCTTGTGATGACCGTAGAGCCTGGATTTGGTGGACAAAAATTTATGCCAGAGATGATGGATAAGGTGCCTTACTTTTCATCCGTTTCTTTCTTTTTAATATTATAATCTTTACTACTATTATGATCCTAATTTAAGTTCTCTTTTTGTTTGCTGTAACCTTTTCTTTTTCTGGGAGATGATTCAGGTGCGAACATTAAGAAAGAGGTATCCATCACTTGATATAGAGGTGAGTCCATCTCTTATTTAATACCCATTACTTTCCTCCGGAAATCTCTGTGATGGGTCATTTCCCTGAATTTAATGTTTTGACCCGCATATGATTGCCCTTTCTGCATCATTGCTTGTACAAACCCCATTTACCGGAGAAATTCCAAAAAATTGTGCAAATTGTTACTGATTCCTAAAGAGCATCTTTTGAACTTTCGGATTAATGATAGAAATTAATCTGTGGAATTTGTCCATCATTGAAATAGCTTTTAGGTTGCACGGCACCTGACCAATTTCTTGCTGCTTATTGTAACATCCACATTTGCTGGTTTCAATATTCTCGTTGGTAGCGACTCGTTAGGAATGAAGAAGTGATCTGGGGTTGGGGAAGTCTTTCGTATAGGATGGACTAAGGGTTAAGAAATGAAAACAAGAAGGAAAAATTTGTTTCTCTTTCTGTCCCACAAAACCCACATTTGAGTATGTGAGATTGATAAGGGTAACCACTTAGTGAAATGTGTAAGAATATCTTCTTTTCTGTTGTTCTGTTTTCAGGTTGATGGTGGTTTAGGGCCTTCAACCATTGTGATGGCAGCTTCAGCAGGTGCAAACTGCATTGTTGCTGGAAGTTCAGTGTTTGGGGCTTCTGAGCCAGCCCATGTTATATCTCTTATTCGAAAGAGTGTTGAAGAAGCCCAGAAAAGCAGTTGATGTTTTCACAGGCAAGATGACATCATGACTGTGCTTCATGCGTGTATCTTCATCATTAATCAGTTTGGTATGTTAAAGTTTTAAAATTTAATAAGTCAGTAATATTTGTTGCATATCAGTGGAAAAGGGAATTCGGAGTCTAACAGTGGATCATCAATTTCATCACTTTTCTTTTCTTTTCAAATAAGACACAAAAACAAAATTTGCGGGGAAGCTGTAAGCCTGTACGTATAACATTTGAGCAAACAAAAGAGAATTGTTTGGGGATTTAAACTGGTGCCTAATCATTTATATTCATATTTGGATTGAGATTTATCATGTGGCTTAGTGGCTGCTTCGTTTAGCACTATTGACATTTTGTTCTGTGTTTTCTTTTAATGCCCAAAAATCACGCAAACCCACTTATCTGAACTTGAATTCAAAATAAGAATCTCGCCAAACCCTTCAATCTTTGTGAGGTGGGAAACTCCTGTGATTGGTTTGGCGAATTGCCATAACAAACCGGAGCTCATTTCTATTGTAAGCAGGTGAGTAACATGGTTTTTGAGTTGTTTCAGGATTCGGGCGGGAAAGAAGAAAAGAATTCTTAAATTGGAGAAACCAATAATTTCACTTTACCTCTTCGCATGTAAGTTATGGCGCCAATTTACTAATATTGAACAATCGAAACAAGACTAGGTTTAACGGCTGAAGGCAATTCTACGCTCTACAATAATGAAAATCAGAAAGTCAGATAAATCTTGCACATCTTTAAAATGGGACGGGGCATCAAAGTAATCACAACAATTTGATTTATTACATTGCATAGAAAATACAAATCAAATACAGGACAACATAGCCCGCGAGAGGTTTCTTTCAGGAGTTTTGAATTGACACCTCTTCTTGGATCCCAATAGATTTCTAGCTAACATTACTTTTTGGATGCAAACATTATTCTTCTTTCAGCATATACTTCTTAATCTTTCTATAATACAACTCATCTAACCAGAGTTCCGACAAATATTTGACTACTTATGTTAGTAAACTTTGATGTAACACCCCTCAATATAAGGTCAAACTTTTGCCTGTATATTCCTAGTTTTTTATATTTTGGGCAGGTCATTTTGTAGATGATGTGGTTTTGTTAATTTGCCATAATGTGCGGATGAAAAGAAAATGACTATTCTTTTTCTCTTTATAATATTTTGAGTGATAGACAGTAGTTAGCAATTGCTGTGGATACCAGAAAGCAATTCTGATGTGGAGGTTGGAACCTTATAATAAAATCCACTCAAAAGGGCCAGCAAATGTTGTCAGCTGTTTCCTTGCGGGCATCTGGGCTTTATCTTCTGAAGATTATTATCTATTTGAAGGAGCTTTAGTCAGTTGCATGGTGGATCAATATCTACAAGGATCCGATACCTAAAATCTATCTAATTTATATTATAAAGCATCTTCTTTTAATACTGGGAACATATTATTGTTTTGTTTTCGGCATGTGAACTGTAATACGAGGACAATAAATATCTGCTATTTGAGATTCAAATCTGATAACTCATACGGGTCGGTCAGTTCCAGGTCATATGATTAATAGAGATTCACAAGTCATACATATGGGTTGTCTAATTTTCTATAAACAATTCAGTTCAAATTATCTTTATCTTCCCTTTTCCTTCTTCCAACAGATTCATAAAACTTCAACATTAAGCAACAAATCAGAAGAGTATATTTCAATGCACACACACACATGTAGGACCATACATTCTGTTATATTTTATAGTAAAATCAAAAGTTTTAAGCAATATAGTTAAGATCCAACAAGTCAAGTTTAACATTTTAAAGACTAAATATAAATTTATAGAAGTTTTAAGTAAATTTTAAATGGGCATGATCCTGTTTTAAGGGTTTATTTAGTATAGAGATGCTAAGGTTTTGAAGTCACATTAAAACACTAACTATAGAGTGGCAATAGAAAGGTACTCGATAAACCCATAAAACTAAAGTGCCTAAATATCTTTTTCATTTCCTCTCTTAATGTCTATATAAGCTTCAAGATGAAGTAACATCTTGCCCTTTTAGGCAATTTGAGTAGTGAGCATAGCTTGCTTCTGACGAATCCAAATGCTCAGTTAGTTTTAAACTAACGAGATGGCTTCAGTTGCCCACAGCCACATTATCCTCTCTCAATTCTCTTTACAAAAGTTGAATTGCACGAGAGGTTTAGACATTGGTGTAGGTATCCTCGATGAAAGAAAAAACCTTTCATGTCTCCCAATCAACAAAGGCATGTTCCAGAGTCCCCAGTCGTTTTTTCTTTTGTTGAGTGGTCCTCACGTGTTCTGACGTGCAATTTGAACATACTCATGATTCTCAAGTCTCAACTATCAAGTCCTTTGTATCTTCGATTATATTCATTGGTACTTGGAACATAAAAAGCACTTTCATTGTTATGAGAAAAGTCATTTTCTTTGTTGTATTTGCAGCCATGGAATGTTTCTGTTTACTCAAAATCTAAACACACGCACATGCATTGCTTACATTTCATCCATTCAGCCTGCCTCACTTCTCTCGCCCACTACTCCTTGGCCATGTGGTGGGTAGTCTTTGCTTTTTAATTTGAGGGTTAAGATTCGAGTTTTTTCCTATATATAGATAATGATAGATTTCTCTAAGTTTTAGTAGAATTAATTCGACATTTTTTAGATCTAGATTTGTAGATTTAGCCTTTCTTAAATTTAGATTAGCGAACTACATCTTAATGGATATTGTTATTATATATGTGATAAACTTTTGATTGTAAATATAAATAAATTGTTGTAATTAACCCCGCCATTGAAAGATACGTAATGCTATACTGAAGGGAATATATATAGCTCACTATATGATGGGGGAAAACAAAAAAAAGTAAGATAAAACATCTAATTTCATGATAAAATGTGTGGAAAAAATATTGTAATTGCGAGGGTATCAAGTTTCAGCTTGTTTTAGTTAGGTTAAACAATTTTAAAAGTTATTAATTACCCCTTTTTTTTATAAGTTGCTGTTAACTGTGGTCAGTATATGATAAGAAATTCTCTTCAATTTTTCCCTCTTCTCATTTATTATAATAACATATATATATATATATAAGTACAAAATTAGAATTCCACTCCCAAAAAAAACCGTGTTCTTACGCTTTAAGTTAAGAATCACATCCCACAATCTTCTCCTAATTCATAAAAACTTTCCTTAATTATCTCCTATAATAATGTACATAATATATCACAATATCTCCTAATTTTAGTAAAATATATCCCTAAAATATACACCTAAAATATATCTCGTAACACCCCCCCGCAAGTTGGAGCGTGTAAATCTCGAACGCCCAACTTATCCAATAAAAACTCAAACTGTGACTTTCTCAATGGCTTTGTAAGTATGTCCGCCAACTGAACCTTCGTAGACACATACGATGGGTCAATCAAACCCTCTACGATCGCATCTCTAACAAAATGACAGTCGACTTCTATATGCTTAGTTCGCTCATTAAAAACAGAATTTTGTGCAATATAATAAGCCGACTGACTGTCACAATAGAGTTTCATTCCCTTCTCATGCTGAACTCCTAAATCACCGAGTAGTTGCTTCAACTACTTCAACTCACAAGTAATAGACGCCATTGAACAATATTATGCTTCTGCCGATGATCGTGACACTGTTTGTTGCTTCTTGGTTTTCCAGGAGACTAGAGAATAGCCAAGTAACACAAACCATCAACTCAGCGATCTTCGTGTCAACGGGCAACTAGCCCAATCTGAGTCACACCATCCTTCCAAACTCAACTCACTATCTACTCTCAACAATATACCTTGTCTTGGGTTCTTTTTCAAATAATGAACAACTCGCAATGCAGCTTCCTAATGCTCTTCTCGTGGATTTTGCATAAATTGAGACGAAATGTGAACGGAATGCGCCAAATCCAGCCTAATCACGCTGAGATAGATAAGACGACCCACCAACCGCTTGTAACTCTCTATATTATCGAGCAATTTTCCACTAGCTAACACCAATTTGTGATTTTGCTCTGTAGGAAATTTCGTTGGCTTCAACCCTAATAATCCCATCTCAGATATTATATCTAATGCATACTTCCGTTGACACATAAAAATTTTCTCCTTATTCTGCGCCACCTCCAGCCTAAGAAAATATCTCAATACTCCTAAGCCCTTCATCTTAAAGCATTTTCCAAGATAATCCTTGAATATTGCTAACGCCACTTTATCATTTCCTACAATGATCATATCGTCCACATAAACAAGAACATTAATATGAATTTTACCCTTTGACAATGTAAACAAAGAATAGTATGAATACGACTGTTTGAAGCCATAGCTCTTTAGTGCCGTTGTTAGTTTAGCAAACCAACACTTAGGAGCTTGTTTCAAGCCATATAATGACTTCTTCATTCTGCACACCATATTTTTGTTGTCACTTTTCTCAAATCCCGGAGGTATCCTCATGTAAACTTCCTCTTTTAGATCACCGTGCAAGAACGCATTGTGAACATCCATCTAATGTACTTCCCAACTCTTGATCGCTGTAACTGCCAGGAATGTTCGTACTGTCACCATCTTAGCCATAGGAGCAAAAGTCTCATTATAGTCAATACCCTCTACCTGATGATTTTCAAATATCACAAGCCTTGTCTTTAATCTTTGTAAATTCCTGTTCTCATCTCGTTTCTCTATATATATCCACTGACTACCTAGTACTTTCTTCCCGGGAGGCAACTCTTGCAGCACCCATGTTCCTTGATCTTTTAATGCTCGAATCTCCTTTACCATGGCTCTTCTCCAGCCTTCATGTTTCACCATTTCTCTAAAAGTTTTATGTGGTTTTCCTACATTTACAGCTGCCACATATTGTTTGTAATTATTTAAAAACCGTTCACAAGATACAAAGTACGAAATAGGATAAAGAGTACCTGAGATAGCCGATGAAGAGGGCGAATTTTTATATGAACTTTTCTTTTTCACAACCGTATGTGTAACAAAACCACGATAGCGAGAGATTGGGAACTTAACCCGTTTCCCTTTTCCCATTTCCACTTCTTCATTATTTGCATCTGCTTGCACAACCACTTCCTCCACAACGTGTTCACTGCCCAACATCGCCCCCTCAGGGCCTATATGTTCGCTGCTAGAACCATGCAGCACACCAGCCTCCCCCTCTTCTCCTTGCTGCACTTTCAGTTCGCCCCCCTACTGTCCGAACCTCTTCACTTCCAGCGCCAGCAAGTGCATCAACCCCGCCAATATTCACATTATCACCATTATTCACTACTTCATCAAAATCATCATAATACAATTCCTTATTACCTGCTACTATATTAGAGTCACGGTCCACAATGCTTCCAGCCATAGGAAAAACATGTTCATAGAAATCGACATCACGTGAAACAAGTAATTCCTTTTTTTAAAAAAAAAATCATATAACAACCATCTCTTTTTAGCAAACGGATAACTAAGAAAGATGCATATACAACTTCTACTATCAAATTTGTCCCCTTTTGATTTTTGATTATGAGCATAACACAAACATCCTATCACTCGTATTTCACTTAAATCAGGTTCCTTTCCAAATAAACATTCATATAGTGTTTTAAAATCAAGCACACTTAAAGGTGTACGATTAATTAAATAACATGCTGCCATCACACATTCTCCCCAAAATTTCATTGACAAGTGTCCCTAGAAACATAAAGCACGTGCTATATTCAAGATATGTTTATGTTTACACTCTACCCCACCATTTTGTTGCGGTGTACCCACACACGATGTCTAAAAAACTATGCCATTCTTCACAAAATAATTATCCAAGCATTTAAACTCAGTTCCATTATCACTACGAACTCATTTTATTTTTTAATCAAACTGTCATTCTACCAAGGCCAGAGAATTTATAAATGAAAATTCAACTTCTAATTTATTAAACAATAAATAAACTCAAACTGCTCTTGAATAGTCATCAACAATAGTCAAAATATAATATGCCCCACAAAAGGAACGAGTCTTATGAGGACCCCACAAATCACAATGAACGAGTTCAAAACTTCTACTAGCTCTACTACTACTAATCGAAAAACTCTTTTTAGGTTGCTTTGCACAATAGCATACATCACAACCATCTTTATTCAAACTACTAGAAATACTTACATTAGGTACCTTCCTAAGCACTTTCTCCGACGGGTGTTCTAAACGCTTGTGCCACAACTCCATTGATCTTCCATCACTAAGAGCTAGAGCCCGAGCTTGAGGTACACCACGGAAAAAGAAAAGTCCATCTTCGCGTTCACCCACTCCAATCAGCCGCCTTGTCACTCGGTCTAGAGAGTTTATCCTTCGATTTTGGCAGGTTAAAAAGATCAAGGATATGTTGCCACTGTTCTAGAGTTATGCTTGACAATCCGGCTTGCTCCGCGGTGCGAGGCTGCTATCCCTAGTCTGCTGCTGCTGCTACTGCTGTGTCGAGGTGTTGGCAGTGGCTTTGTTTGCCCTCGCTGCCATGCCTCCTGCCGCAGTACCTCCACGCCTTCTTCTAGCCATGACACCACCACGTCCCCTTCTACCTCCACGGTTAGGCCCATGACCACCACAAGGTCGATCACCCCACCATTCCAGAAAGCCGTGAATTTGGAAACACGTGCTTTCATCATGTCGATCACCCTACGAATTCGAAAAGCTGTGAATTTTGTGCTCTGATATCATGATAAAAAATTCTCTTCAATCTCCCCCTCTTCTCATTCATCATAATAACATATATATACAAGTACAAAATAAGAATTCCACTCCCTAAAGAAAACCGTATTTTTGCGCCTCAAGCCAAGAATCACGTCCCACAATTTTCTCTTAATTCACATAAACTCTCCTTAATTATCTACTATAATAATGTACATAATATATCACAATATCTCCTAATTTGATAAAATATATCTCTAAAATATACATTTAAAATATATCTCGTAACAGTATAAGATCTAGACAATAAAATAAAAGGTATTTTCTGCTCTCATTTACATGAGAAATTAGTGAAATCCTTTTGTATTTACTTGAAAAATGAACATTATTTTATTATACAAATTCTTATTAGTACAAGACAAATAATTATTTATCTCATTTCTCAGATAATGAAAACGAAAAGAATTTTCTAACTTCTATTACATGTGTCTCACATTGATGAAGATTAGTAGTTGTTTGTGGAAATTGAGGATAATGTTTATAAACTATTTAGGTCCATTTGAGATTATTATTGGGAGGTTAAAAAGTGATTTTAAATATTTAAATTAGATGTTTTATAAAATAATTTTAAAATCATCTGTGGTAAAATCATATTTTCTTACGGTAGATTTAAAAAAAGGAGGGGTTGATTTTTTTATAAAAAAAAATAATTTTGAGAATTAATTTTATTCTTAAATATGACTCCAATTTTTTTCCCATACAAATTAAAAAAATTCAAAATTATCTTATTACAAATTAATTAATTTCAATCTTACTTAAAATAATAAAATCATTAAAATTTACTTAAATTAAACTTTGTTTTACAACTCATCTCGTTTCTTCTGTACTATTATTACTAAATTATTATTATTATTATATATGCAAAATTATAATGATGATGATGATGATTATTATTATTATTATTTTTATATATATTATTATTATTACTACTACTCTCATCATAATCTTATACACACACATATATATATATATATATAATGTCTATGTCAGTTATATTAAATTCTACAACATTATAATAGCATAATTTACTAAATACTTATAAACTGCTTTTAAATCTCGTAACACTTTTAAAATCATAATTTAGAAAATGTCTAATTGCTTCTCTTTATAATTAATTATTTCTCCAACACAACTAATAATGATTATCTTAAAAGTTACAACAATCCCAAATTGGCCCTTAATTTAGTTGAAGTAAACTAAACCATTAAACTTAGTTGATTTTTTCCCCATTAGATTTATTTTAATTCATTAGATAATTTAGATCATATTTAGATAAAATTAGAATATTATATTTAAATTATTGGAGTGAATTGTATAAAGTCGTATCAAATTCAATATTACCTAATGGTTGTATTTGAAATTATTGTACTTTTGTTAAATTTTGAAAGCATAGCAAATATTATGTTTAAGAACCTTGCAATTTTATATTTAAAAAAATTAAAGCTGATTTAATCCACAATTACATAATAAAAAATGTATATTACATCTTTAGTAACTTATCAAAAAGACTATCATGGGCTATTATTCTAAGCCATCACCGACTGCCATCAGACATTTGGTTGAAGTCATGGTTAGTACTGTTGAACTTTTTGTTGCCTAATCTTCACAAATATCAACGACAATTGAGCTTCTATTCTCCAAAAGTTTTGAGATTAATTGAAGTTTAGGTCCTATTATGGACGGGGCACAGCCATTATCTTTATGTAAATCAGTCGACACTAAAGAGAAGGATGGTAACTTGTAAATGGTATGTTTTGATATTCTTTAGAGTTATTATTGAAAGAGAGGAAAAGCTATCTATCTATATATATAGATGAGTGCAATACCTAGTGGCCTATATCGTGCTGTGATGATTTGGTATAGATGGTACTTTTAATTAGGATCGTTGGTGCTTGTCAACTTAGGATATTCATGGCGAATTTGACCTATATATCAATTGCTAGCCTAGCCATCCTTTTCGTGCCTCAACTTTAACATGCATGGACGTCTCTTTAAATATGTGAGTATCCAATTCATCCATCAACTTTCTCCATTCTTCTTATTACGTCCTTCAATTTTCAAAACACACATCATTCCAATCCTCGCTGCTTTACAAAGCATGTCTGCTAATTTTTATCCTTGGAACAGCATGCATGCATGCATGCTTGATTGATATTCTACACCATTTTTCTTTTCATGTAAATTATGCAACTGCTTAAGTACTTTAATCTCCTGCTTCGAGGTTCATGCATAGGGAAATTCTCTTGCATTCTTTTATGCTCTTGCTGCAAGCTACCGAATTCCCGTGGCTTGTCCCTTTTTTTTTTCTTTTGAAAACAGATTATCATTTCATTACTTTAGTTGAATTGGAATTCATCCCTCCATATATGAATAACTTGTTTTTGCAAAGCCATTTTTGCAGGCTTAAGAGCTGCAACATTACATAATCTGGGAATGTGATACATTTTTAAGTGCTCTTTAAGCCTCAATTTCTCCTGAATATTTTTGTTGAGCTCACATATTAATTATAATTATACATTATAAATTATTTTAAGTAAGTGCCAATTTAAGTAATTTATTTGAACTATTTCTTATTAAACTTTAAAAATATTTAATTCGATATAAATTTTTATGTGTTGTCTAATAGTAATTAAATTCAAATCGTAAGATTCTTCTTTCTTTTATTAAAGAGAAAACTCCATTAAACACTATATAAATTTAATTGTAAAAAGTTGTTATATTCTAATATTTTTATTGAAAGCTGTTAATTGTTACATTCAAATTACTATGAATTTCTTATGTATATATTTTTTTAATATCCATACTAATAATTTGATATAATAGATCTAAGGTTGTATTCTATAAATATAAATATAAATTCTATTTATATTTATGTTTAATTATCCAAACTTCCATTCACCATGTCCACAATATTTTTAGCATCCAACTCGATTACTACAGTTTGGAATTCTAGACTTTCTGCCACCTGCAGTGCAAATCTAGTTGCCGCGTGGCTTGTCCTTAAATCCTTCTTTACATAAAAGAAATTTTGGTCATCAATGACATAATAAACATGAGGAAAAGCTAAAAGGATTCGAGGGTAAGTTCGAAATTGAATTATTCTACAGTTCCTATGAAATTGAATCAGTAATTATTGAATACAAGCTTAAGTGGACAGGTACTGGTTCATCAACATTATTTGTCAAGTAAATTTTGGTGTTTATAAACGAACAAGTTCAAGCTCTATATCAGCAATATGAGATATTTTTCTCCCATTATCATAGAGGGTGGATTAGAGTCCTTAATGAATCATAGACTGCACTCTTTGTGAGTCAAGGATTTCGGACCTCACCAACAAATCCATAGAGGGTTTAAGCCTATTTCTTTATGATTGTCAATTTATGATATTTCTTTCCTATTTTGGTGGAGAGTAGTTTGAAGCCTTTTATTATTCTATTTTGAATTGATAGTTTACTAGACAGAATTATAGTGTAACATTTGGGGAAAAAAATTTAAGAAAAAACATAGGATAATTACAAATGTACCCTAAGTTGAACCTGTTGAAATAGAGGGGCCATTCATTCACCCCTTATCCATACAGAGTCTTTATAATGTATCTTTGTTAATTTATTAAGATCCTAGAAACCTACGAGCTTTTGTTTTTGTTTTGTGATTCTTCTGTATATTTTTTTTCCTGAGATAAACATACATGTTTCTGTTAAATAAGAACAATGATGGTTAATTTGGACATTTAATAATCTGTTTTATTAATTGAGATATAACTTTTGATGGGTGCATATTTTCAAATGCGTAAATTGATATGCACTTATTAGTGCTATAAATTGCAAGAATGCATGCACATATTATTAACCCACTCGTCACAATTTTGTACATCCGTCAGCATCAGGTATGTGACAAATCTCGATTGGAAGTACTTCACATTTTCCTTTTAGAAACTGTCTTATCTTAATACATGTATGGATTAATTTATCTGCTTATTTTGGCTTACAAAAAGGCAGGTTTTGAAACCCAAGATAACTTGTACTCTCATGTAGTTAAAGCGAATAGGGATGCAATGGTGCTTATTATTATTATGATCACCGGCCATTGAATTGATATTCTGAATTCTGAAATAAACAGCCACCCCAGCTTAGGCGTTAGCCAATGGAATCAAAGCCCAAGGTTAGGTGCTTAACCCCACACAGCTCGAGTCGGTAAAAATATAGAATTCCTTTGCCATCCCCGAGAAGCCTGTCTCTCTACAGCTTTGAAAATTAAATAATCTTTATTTTAACACCATTTTTTTTTGTATGGATCCAAAATATTCACTCTCTTTAAGTGCTAAAGCTCTTTATTTTTAATACACCCTCTCTGTGTTGAACTGAGTGAATTGTAGGCAATGGCAACTCTGATCACTGAGCTCTACTTTAGAGCTTTGGTTTTATTCATTTGGGCACTTATCTTTTCACTAGGACAGAGCTTGCTAAGCTGCGATACTACTACTCCAGACGCTTCAGGCTATCGATGCAGTACTGGAGTTGCATCACAGGATCAGTGTGGCACATTCGCAATTCTCCGCACAAATTCTTACTACTCATCCCTTTCCAATCTCAGCTTTTACTTGGGACTAAACCGGTTTGTGATTGCTCAAGCCAATGGATTCTCTGCTGACACGGAGTTTCTTCCAAAGGATCAGCCTTTGTTGATCCCTATTGATTGTAAATGCAATCGCGGATTCTTCCAGGCTGATTTAACTAAGACCACAGTCAAAGGGGAGAGCTTCTACAGCATTGCAGAATCATTGGAGGGCTTGACAACTTGCAACGCTATTCAAGACAAGAACCCAGGTGTTTCTGCAGGGGCTCTTGAAGATAAATCTCGTTTACAAGTTCCATTAAGATGTGCTTGCCCATCTCCATCCGAAAATCTTCCGCAGACAAGGCTCTTTCTCTCTTATCCGGTAAGCGAAGGTGATACCGTATCTAGCTTGGCCAAAAAGTTCAATACAACCTCAGAAGCTATAATATCTGCAAATAACAATTCTTTGACTAGCTTTAAGCCTGAGAGCTTAACACTTTTCACTTCTCTTTTGATTCCTCTTAATGGTCAGCCCGTTCTTGGTCCTCTTGCAAAACCCCGTGAACCCAATTTGCATTTCCCAGAAACAAACAGCATCCCTGATATTACTCCCCCTAAGAAAAAGTCCAAGATGTTGAAGGTGGGAGCTTATATTGCTCTCAGTGGAGTTGTTGTTGGTGGTTGCATTGCCATTGCAGCAGCTGCTACTGTGCTCTTATTGAAGAAAAAGAAACAGCACATTCCAGCAGTCAAAGAAGGAGATGTCGAGCTGCAACAGCTTAGTGTAAGTGTAAGAACTACGAGCGACAAGAAAGTCTCATTTGAGGGATCTCAAAGTACTATTGAAGGCCAAATCATTGATACTGGTCCTAAGAAGATGCTATTAGAATGCTATGCTTTGGAGGATCTGAGAAGAGCAACTGAAGACTTCAATTCAAGTAATCATATAGAAGGAGCTGTATATCATGGTCGTCTCAGTGGAAAAAACATGGCCATAAAGCGCACACAACCAGAAACAATGGAAAAGCTTGAGATGCAGCTTCTTCAGAATGCAACTCACCACCATCCCAACATAATCAGGCTCTTGGGGACTTGTTTGACAGATAGTCCTCATTCATTTCTGGTGTTTGAGTATGCTAAAAATGGGTCATTGAAGGATTGGCTTCATGGTGGCTTAGCAATGAAGAACCAGTTCATTGCCTCCTGCTATTGTTTCTTGACTTGGAGCCAGAGGCTAAGAATCTGTCTTGATGTTGCCATGGCCTTGCAATACATGCATCATGTTATGAACCCAAGCTATGTTCACAGAAACATAAAGAGCAGGAACATCTTCCTAGATGAAGAATTTAATGCCAAAGTTGGGAATTTTGGCATGGGAAGATGTGTTGAAGACGACACTGAAAGTCCTCAATTTTACTCAACTAATCCTGCTTCTTGGAGCTTGGGGTATTTGGCTCCTGAGTATATACATGAACGTGTAGTTGCCCCAAGCATTGATATTTTTGCTTATGGGGTAGTTTTACTTGAGGTTTTATCAGGGCAAACACCAATAAACAGGCCTAAGAAGAAAGATGAAGGGAGTGTTTGGCTTTCCGAGAAAATCAAGTCCATTTTGCAAGCAGAAAATGCAGATGAGCTCAGGGATTGGATGGATAGTGCATTGGGTGAGAACTATTCATTTGATGCTGCAGTCACAGTGGCCAATCTTGCCAGAGCATGTGTAGAGGAGGACCCTGAAATGAGACCAAGTGCTGGAGAAATTGTTGAGAAGTTATCAAGATTAGCAGAAGAATTGCCTCAAGGGGAGCATATTTCAATCTGTGAGAGCTCTTCAAAGCCTCTAGCGAAAGCATCTGCAACCAAATAATGGCAAATCTGGCAACATTCCTTTGAAGAATTGAAGGGGACAGAAGCAGTAAATCTAGTTCTAGTACTACAATGTGTTTTAGAAGTGTTTTTTAGGGTCTTGGCTTCTTGGTATAAGGGTAGTGGGATCCTTCCCGTACATATGTAATTAAGAAACTATTACTAGACATGAAGAGCAGGTTTCTACTTTAAATTTTCTCTGTTTTCTGAAATAATGAATAAACAGTAATGATGATACCAAGTTCTAGAGATGTACTATTTCTTTATCACAATATTTCTATAATTTTGTGTCGCTGCACTTTGTAGAAGGATGTTGTACATTGACTGCACTAGTCAAAGATCAGGCATTAAAAACCAAACAAACTAAAATACTTTTAAATGCTTGCAATAGAAAGGGTTTCAAAGCTTAGCTACATGTATGCTGACATTAAACATCGGACCGAAGTTCAGAAAAAGGCTGCTACAAGTCAATTACAATATTATGAGAATGCTGCCCTACATGCATGTGCAGCTTCTGTTCTTAGCACAGTTTATGTCCATCAGATAAGAGAATTTAGAATCTTGAGGCATCGAATTAAAAATGTTGATGTATATAAATTTCTGGTAATTGATTGTTTACATAGTCTTCAATGTTATGATAATGAACACACTTTTTTACTAATGGTAACTGGTCAATTGTAATGATTAAAGGCTTTTCGCTAGCTAAATAGACACCGAAAGCTTCAAAGCATATACAATCTAATCGGCTGAGACCTCCCACAGAACTTGAGTCATTCTCCACCCAGCTCTAGAGGTTTTTAGGTAGCAGATCTTAAAGCTATTCTGTAGTTTAAATTCTCATAATCAGTTTAATTTTATAAATAATGTTTGTATGAGAAAGATCTTATTGAATGAGAATATAATGTTTCGAGAGTCTTGGATGCTTTAAGAATATCTAAGATTTATTTTTCTAACTATTATGAAAACAAATAATTTCAACCAATCGCATTTAATAAACAAAATAAAAAAGGGTTGTTTCCATTAAGTCGTGGTAATTATTTGTGCTCTTAATATATTGTTCATTTTTTACTAAAATAATTTTTATTATGTGTACATCTCAACTAATCATATAAATATTAATATAAAGACGATAAAAATTTAATGAAGAGAACACAATGCATAGAAAGCCTCTAAATAATATGAATAAATTTGGATAATTGAAAAACACTATGAAAACATTGATTTAATTTTGTTAAGTTAAATGAATAAACTACGACAATTTTATGAAGTTAATTTTTCATGCTTAGAGTTTAGACTTCTAGTACAAGATAACATTTATTTAGTTTCAAGCAATAATAAGAAGACAAAAGAAAAAATAATTGGATTCTACTTGTCTCTTTTAATATGAAGTGCTTAACAATCAAAAAGCTCCTTTAAAAAGTTAGAATTTAAATTGGATATACATAATTTCACAACACATACAGAATTTCTTTAATATATATAGATTTTAATGTAACTTTTAGAATTGCGTTGTAAAGCAATTTTTTTTTAAAAAAAAATCTTAACCAAATAATTTTGTAATATTTTTTATATCATTTATTTTTAAAATAATTTTGTAATATTTTTTATATCATTTATTTTTAAGAGTTATTAATTATATTTTGATGACAAATAAATTTAGTGTAGTTATAAATATAATGTAGAGAAGACTTGAAAACCACAATAAAAGATTAGGGTAGTTAGCGATCGACGATAGCCTTCTAATGCTCAAGTCAATTAGGGTTATTTATTGAAGGCTAAAAACAAAATATGAATGTGAGTGTTAGAGTGAGTAATATTAAAAAGGATAAAAATGATGAGGGAGTTAAAATGAGGGCTAAAAGTCTTTTTTTTTTTTTTAATAAAGGGGTATTTATAGGCACTCTTTATTGTGTTGTTTCTAAGCACAATTTAAACACAAGTATACATATCGCAACAATTAATATAGTATTAAAATTAGATCTCAAACCTATAGGGAATTAATATGTATTTTTTACTAAGTACTAAAATTCTATTTTCTTATTTTTATTCAAAAAATCAATGCTTTAATTGAAATAAAAATTAAATTAAATTAATGAATGCAATAAATTTAAAATTACCACAACTAAGCAAATTATGAAAATCACAATATAGGGAAAGTCTAAGATTATCACTATTTCTCAATATATTTTTCTAAAGACGCTACTTTTAATATTTAATCTCTCAATTTTATTATTGGTCAAAACATTAATCTCTTCCAATGGTCAAGTAAATATATATTAAATTACCAATTACTTATATTCTTATGGTAAACCGATAAAATTAAGACTAATTAAGTTCAAGTCCTTTTAATCATACATACCATATAAGTATATTTTTATCCTGTATCGAAACTTACAGATATTACTCTGTAATTATGCATCGAATTACTTTAGACTAAACACAATGATGCATTTTTTAAATTTATCAGTGTATTCCTCAATCAATCAATAATTGGTCAGGTATATTAAAAGCATTAAAATCAAGTAACTTAAATAATAAAAAATGAGTTCATAAAATATCAAAAAGTATAACAATTTAGGCACACATATTGAGTTTAAGTTAACCCTAGAAAATAAAATTAGTTCATAATTATAAGAGAATAAAGGTTAAAAATAATTAAAAACATCATACAACTAAAAGCAAACCAAAATTGATGTCTTTTTTATCCACCTTGCAATTGGTTAATCTGAAGAAAAAAAAAACGCCAAAATCTCTTCTCTTAATATGTGCGAAATGCTCTTTAGATTGCACTAAATTCTCGTCATTTTTCTCTAAAATATTTTAAGTTATGGATCTGTAAAAGACTGAGATAAGTGGCCTATTTATAGGGAAGTCTTGGATCTTGGAGTCATATTTAGAATATGATTAGGAAAAGTACCAACACTGGGGCGTTCTTTACTTAATGCTAGAGCATTGCCTTGAAACGCTCCATCACTGTAGTGGTGATCACTTAACGCTAGGGCATTGAGCTTTAGAAATTAGGGTTCTGAACTTAGTCGCATTGCTGGGGCGATGGCTCACTGATGCTGGAGCGATGCAGGTTTTGGAATTATGAACGCTTGAGTGTTCTTGCTCTTATGAACGCTGAAGCGTTTAGCTTCTTGTCGCTGCGGTGTTCATCTTTAACTTTCTAATCATGGTATTTTAGTCTTGGTTTGCTCTAAATTCTACAGTTTTGCTCCAATTTCTTTACTTCTCATATTGTAATGTTCAACCCTATAAAATCAACATTAAGTACATAAATAGCCTTATATGCACTTAAAAATAAATAACTCCTAAGAAATTAAGGATAAAATATAGATCTATTTTGCTATTATCACCCTTAACTAGGGTGAATTGGGATAAACATCCTCTTTTGAGGCATTAAAATTTCTTTTATTTTTAGCATTATTTTCTCTTTTTATCATTTGAAAATCTCATCTAATCAATAAGAGTTGGATTGTTAGTCAACCAGCTAGCATATCCTATACATCTATCACTACAAGAAATGAAAGAGCTATTTTAGACCTATTGGGAACTTAAGCCCCCAGTAGAAAAAATTTCTTCTTTAAAATATTATGAAAAGTAAATATTACAGTCCCTTCTAAATTCACAATCAGCCACCTATAAAATAAGAAATTCATCCTTGGATTCAAAATAGACTCATATTATTTAAATTAACCCCTACTAACTCATAATCTTACCTTATTACTATAAAAATGGGTTTCACTGAGATTGATATTAACACTTTTTTAAATAATGTTAGTAAAGATAAAAATATACTTTTATGAAAGTACTAGGTCAGAGTTCACTGACACTTCACTCAAGTGTTAGTGAATTACTAATAACATAATATAAAAAATATGATGTGTCAATGAATTCCTAATGCCATTTTTCTATTTACAACAAAATGACACAACTTTAGATATAAAAAAAGTTATTGAACTTATTTTTTTCAAAAATAATTTAATTTTTCTCCTAGGGTGCAATTTTTTTATAAAAAAAATTAGAAAGATTACATTTTTGAGAAAATTAAAAAATAAAGACAATTAAAAATATTCCTCCATTATGTTGTCATTCTTTGGGAGGGGGGGTGTTGAAAAACGTTTTTTTGGTAAAAAAAAAAAATTAAACCCAACCCAAATGATGTGTGAGGGTGCCAAAAACAAAAAAAATGAAAATAGTCCACAATAACATCGTTTTGTGGGAAGGAAAAAAAAAAGGCACCATGTGGTTTTGGAGGTTGAAAGTTAACACAAATTCAAAGATGTTTCCTTTAACTTCATGCTCTCTTATTCTCCCAATTGGCTCCTAATGTTTACAGTTACCCTTTCAATCTTTGTATTTCTTTCTTTTATATTCAAAGTTCCTTTACACTATTGTCGAAGTTTGCATTCGGATGCTAGAGTTTTTGATTTGGGTATTGGGTTTGTAGGTGTAGGAGTTTCTAGTTTTAGTGCTGAGTTTGTGGGTACTAGAGTTTTTGGTTTAGGTGTTGGGTTTATGGGTGTTGAAGTTGTTTTTTGGGTTTGAGTGTTGGAATTTCTATTTTGGGTGCTGAGTTTGTGCGTAATAGAATTTCTACTTTGGATGTTGGATTTGTGAGTGTTAGAATTTCTAATTTGGATGCTAAATATATGGGTGATGGAGTTTTTGGTTTGGGTGCTAGGTTTATGGGTGTTGGGTTTGCGGGTGCTAGGTTTATGGGTGCTGGATTTTTTGTTTGAGTGTTGCATTTGTGGGTGCTAGAGTTTCTGGTTTAGGTGCTGGGTTTGTGAGGTTAGAGTTTCTAGTTTAGGTGCAGGGTTTGTGGATGCTGGAGTTATAATTATCATTGATTGGTGTTGGAGTTGAAATTCAATTATTTGGCTATTTATATATATATTTTTTATTGAAAACAGAGAAAAAGGGGAACAAAAATCAAGAAAAAGGCATCAGCATCGTGGTGCTAGAATATCAAGGCCACGACACTGGGAGAAGAAATTTTTGGTGTGGATACATAAACTTAAAACCGCAGCGTTAGAAAGGCAGTGTTGCGGTGCTGGAATGTGAAACAAAAAAAACTTATTGGCAAAGACTTAATGCTTTAACACCCAAAACCCAGTGTCACGGCACCAATGGAGAAATCAAAATTCAATTTGGATCAAACAATTTCCATTGGTGATCGATGGCAGAGCAAAAGAGGATGTGGGTTTTAGTGTTTGACATGTGTTTTTATAGTTAGAGTACTTTTTTTTTTACCTTTTTACCATCCAAAATGATGGTAAAAATTAATGGATTGGGGTTAAAATGAGCATATTAGATCTAATCAAGGTAAACTTGTGAATTAGATCAATTTTGTGGGGTAAATTGTCCTTATCCCTTTTCACTATCCACCACATTAATATTAAAATAATCTTGAGATTCACTTAGAAATTTCATTTGCCTTGAAAAATTTAAAAGTCACCTCTTAATCTTGGACTCTAATTGTAGGCTTTTCTTTTTGCACATCTATGAGTGTTCTCCCAGTAGCTAATAATGTTCTCCCAAGAATTATAGGGATTTTATGATCCTCTTCTAAATAAAGAACAATGAAATTCATTGGTAAAATAAATTTGTTAACTTTAACAAGTACATCTTTAATCATCCTTCTTGGATAAGTAAGTGATCTATCAGTTAGCTACAAAGTGACACTAGTAGGTTTTACTTTTACTAAACCTATATTTTTAAATATGGACAATGGAATTAAATTGATACTAACACCTAAATCACATAAAAGCATGACAAAAAAATTGCTCACCAATAGTGCAAGGAATGGTAAAGTTTTCAAGATCTTTTAACTTCGGTTACAACTTCTTTTGAAGGATGGCACTACATTTCTTAGCGAGGGCAATTATTTCAAAGTCTTCTAATATTCTTTTTTTAGAAAAAAAATATCATTTATAAACTTGACATAACTAGGTATTTGCTCCAAACTTTAGCAAAAAGGATGTTAATAGCTTCTTAATCACCTTTAAAAACTTTAAAAATAGTTGGTTAAGTTTCTTTTTTAGAAATTGTTGAGAAAATAGTGGTGGAGGGTTATAAGAAGTAGGAGAGCTCGAATCTGGCCTAGTTGAATCTGGTAAAGGAGTCTCTTTACTTGACACTTTCTTATCCTCAATTTCACTTGATTTCCTAACTCCTTATTGCACTTTTTGGCCACTCTTTAGTATGATTGCCTTATATTTCTCTTTTCTATCTTTCTTTGGATTAACTTTTATATTGCTAGGCAGTTTTTCTTAAGGATGATTGTTAATGGCATAGTTTAGTTGGCCTAATTGAGTCTCAAAAGATCTTATAGTTGCAACATAATATTGAAGTATGACATCTTTTTTTGTCATTTACTGAACAAACATCTCCTCGAGTGATGGCTTTATCTCTTGTAAATGTGGAGCTTGTTGTGGGAAGCTCTATGGGTGAATAGGTCTCTCACATAAAGTTATACCTTGGTTGTTATTGTTTTATGAGAAATTTGGGTGATTCTTCTAACTTAGATTATAAAATTTAAAATTGGGGTTGTTTTGTTGCCTATTGACATTGGAAACATATTGTGCAGACTCAACATTCAAGTGGCATTGGCTACTCATGTGATTGTCACCTCAATTTCACAAGTTACAAATGGGCGCACTCTTAACAAATCAAACTTTTTAAATAAAGCATTAACTTGAGTAGTGAAGGCTCTAATTTCTTCTAGTTCATTAATACTCGTCGTACTTTCTAAAGGCCACTGATAATTATTTGCTACCATCTCTTCTAACAATTCAAATGCTTCATCAGTAGATTTTTCCATCAATACACCACATGTTGCTGCATTTACTATGGCTTTTAAATCCCTCATCAACCTATTGTAAGAAGTTTGCACTAGTAACTACTTCAGAATCCTATGGTGTGAACATATCCTCATCAATTCTTTATAGAGCTCTTAAGCCTCACAAAGAGATTCATTATCAAACTACATGAACGAAATGGAATTTTTAGTCTTGTTGTGTGATTATAGAGTGCAAGTGCATACTATCGTAAACAAATAATACAAGAAGAGCAGAGTATCATTCCTACTAGAATTATTATTATTTTTTGCTAAGCACTAAAATTATGTTCTTCTACTCTTATTTAAACGATTAATAACTCAAGAGATTGAAATCTAAACTAACTAAACAAAGAAAATAAATGCAAAAATAGGGCAAAGAAAATAATTATGAAATCACCAATATTCAAAAGCCTAGAACTATAATCATTCATCAATACTTCACTTGAATCTAATTACTTTTCTTAATTTAATTCTTTAATATGAATTGTTAACCAAGAACTCTAATATCTTCACAAGCCTCTTTCAATGGTCAAGCAAAAATATCTCACTATTAATTATCTATATTTCTATGGTACTGATAAGGGGTAATTGTATAAACAATTTTATCTTCCTAACTTGATATTTGTTCAATTTATCTCAATAATTGGGCTATTTATGCATATTAATGTTTTGTTATAGGTTGAAGCATTATCGGAGCAAAAATACCGGAAAACAGATGCAAATAGGAGCATTAGAGATAAAAATACAAATGGAGGCACTGTTTGCTACAGTGCAGCGCCGCAGCACTGGATTTCAGCGCCGCGGCGCCAATTGCAGAAAGTGAGCGCCGCGGCGCTGAATTCTGGGCACTCCTTAAGGGCATTTTTGTCCTCTTTTTGCAACCCTACCTATATAAACACCCATTGTTTAGCCAAAGGAGAAGGAGGAGAAAAGGGGTAGTAGAGAGCACGAAAAATAAACACTTCATTTGGGTCTTGGAAGCAAGAATCAACAACAAGAGGCAAAAATCAAGGGGAAGAAGAAGAATTTCTGCATTTTGGAGGAAGAACATCACCATTGCATCAAGGGAAATTTCTTCTTCTCTTCAAATTCGTATTTGTTGTTGATTCCAACATGTATAATGATGTTGTTAGATGCTCTAAACTTATATTTTCAATTATGAACTAAGTTTTATTGCTAGGATTACAATGTGAACTCAATATGTAGCTTGGATTGATTATTTTTCCTTATTTATCATATTGGTATGGAATTGTTCAATTTGTTCTATGCTAAATGCTTCTAATTACATGAAAATGTATTAGATTGATTAGGGAACCTTAATGAACTTGACAAAGGAAATTTTGTGTTGGCCATGGATAAATTGATGTATGATCATGGTGTAAAAGGCATGAGTTTCATATGAGATAGACATATACTCATAGGCATATATGACCATTTAGAGAATTTGAACTTAATGAATCTTATTTCAATTTGATTATCATAGACATATAGATAGTTAATTGAATGAGATATACTCACTTGACCTGCAAAAGAGGCTTGTGAGGATATTAGAGTTCTTGGTTGACATTCATATTGGTAGTTCTAAGGGGAGTAGTTGGATTTAAGTGAAGTATTGAGGGATTATTGTAATCCTAGGTATTTGAGTATTTGTGCTATCACAATTGTTCTCCTTGCTCAATTATTGTAATTATTATTATTTCTTGTTTAGTTAGTTTAGATATTAAAACCATTAAATTGCCAATAGCTTTAATAAGAATAGGAGAACATAATTTTAGTACTTAGCAAGTAATAACAATTCCCCGTGGGATCGACACTCTACTTATCATATATTACTTGTTGCGATAACGTGCACTTGCGTTAGTTTGTGTTATAGAAATCACACAACAGGTACTTATATTAAAGCAAGATTTATTAAGTACAGGTTTCCTACTTAGCTATATATGCTATGTAAGTATATTCCTATCTCAAATGAAACTTAAAACTAACTACAATAATCATAAATCAATTTATCCATGGTCAACACAAAAATGTAGTTTTCAAGTTCAGTAAGGTTGTCAAATCAATCTAATTAGTGATCAAGTAATTAGAAGCATTAAGCACAGAACAAATTAAGTAATTCAATATTAACTTCATAAATAAGAAAAAATAATCAATCTAAGCTATATATTGAGTTCAAATTATAGTTCTAGATAATATATTTAGTTCATGATGAAATTCAAAGTCTTGAACACAATAAGCTTAACATTATAGAGATGAAATTAAAGCTAAAACAAATAAAATTAAAGAAGAAGAGTGAATGAGTCTCTAAAATCTTTAATCTTCAATCTCTCTTTGCCTTGATGTTCTTATCTTTGGTTCTTTAGAGAAATGCTCCAAACTCTAATTATTTTTTTTCTCTTATGTTCTTCTCTCTTAGCTGGTGAAAATAGGCTTTTACTCCTTTATTTATAGGCTTGTCAAACTAGGGTTTCCATATAAAAAGACCCAACATTATGGCGTTGACTTCTAATGCCCCAGGGCCTAACTTCTACCATAAGGTACTGTTCAGATACTATTCAATTGAGCATTTTGGTCCCATCTTAACAATTTTGTGCATTTTCCTTGGATTTTCATCCAAAATACCTTCTTTAGCTTTAAACCTACAAAATAATAATTAAACGCATAAAAAGCCTAATATTCATATTTAAATTGAATAAATGTTAAGTCTACAAAAGCAAAAATAATTAGTATAAAATATGCTCATCAAGTTTTCACTAGAGGGAAGAATTTTGCTGGAATTTTTTTACCCAAATCATCATAAGAAGTTATTGATTCAGCTGACAAGGAATTCAACCGACTCTTTTCCTTATCCCGAAGTAAGAAAGGAAATAGTCGTAGGCGAATTGCATCATTTGAAGCCTTATTATACTTAAAAGTATAACAAATCTCTAAAAATTTTATGATATGTTAATTTAAATCATCATTTGGCAACCCCACAAGCTGCACTGTACTCTAAATCATCTGAAGAACAGCTGGCTTAAGCTTAAAATCATTGGCTTGAATAGTAGGTCTTCGAGTTCTTGAACTATACAATCAGTCAATGGTATTACATAATCACGGAACGACTTTGCATTACCTTCGTCTGCTTTCCATTATTTGTTGAGGGTTTAATTATTAGTGCTTATTCTACGAATTTCCCTCAAAGTTCTCTCAATTCAAGATCAAACATAATAAGCTCAAAGCTTCTTGTACGTCTTATGCACTTCAGAGGAGTACCTGAGATTATAAAAAAGAAATTAAAAGTTTGAATTAAATTTAAATTGATTGATATTAATATTAGCAAAAATAATAAAATCAAGTCTCTGACAACCGTTCTAAAACATCATTGTGGATTTTGCCTGTATTGAAATAAGTAATATAATGATTAATAGAGTATCATTTTCACGAGGACTTGTTATTATATTTTTGCTAAGTACTAAACTATATCAGTTCTCAATTTATCCAAGGGACTAATTAAAAGGTGCACAATTTAAATAAAAATAATAATAAAACTAAAGAAAAATAAAAAACAAAAGTTAAAGCAACAAAATTTGTGAATTCACCAATAAAGATAAATTAAGGGTTTTAACTTTCACTCTACATTTTGCTTAAATTACTAATTTCCCTATTTGAATCAATTACTCAATTGGAATGGCCAACCAAGAATCCCAAGTTATCTACAACACTCTTCCAATGATCAAATAAGAATATTCTTTTTAACTCACTATATTCCTATGTAAATTAAATTAAGAAAAGATTCATTAAGCTTAGGTTTTCTTTAATGATTGCACATGTCATGCAAGTATATTCTTATTTTACATAAATTCATTATAACAATCAATGATCATATGTTATTCTATCAATAACTAAACCTAAATTAACTTTTCCTAGTTCATGATGTTACCTAATCAATCTAAATGGTGATCAAGCATCTAAAAAGCATTAAACAAAAGATAGAATAAACAATTTAATTATTGAATAATATGGATCAAATGGGTAAATATAATTCAAACTACATGTAGAGATCCAATTGTAACCCTAAAAAATAAATTTAGTTCATGATAAAATTAAGAGTTCAAAAGCATGAAAGGTTCAACATCATGAAGAAAATTACAAAATAAAGAAGAGATTAAAAGAAATAAACTATATTGCTTCAGCCCTTAATCTTCAATATTCTCTTCTTGATGTTCCCCTTCTCTTTAAACTCTCCAAAATCTTCTCTAGACTCTCAAAAGATTTCTCTCCTCAAAATTGGCTTTTCCTCCTTTATTTATAGGTTTTCCTTTTCAAGTCAGGGTAAACGTTTGAGTTCAAGTCAACTTAGGACTTAAGTTCCAGTGGTTAGTGCTACATCATTGACCTAATGATTCACCACTGGGACATTGACCTGTGGTGCTGCAACCTTTAGATTCTGCCAAAACGGGTGCTACAGTGCCAAATCATAGTGTTATAGCCTTAAGTTTGCAGCTTCATTCTAATTTTTTCCCTTTCAACACTATAGCTTTATTTCATGGGGTTGCGACAATTAGCTTTGATTATATTTTGCTTTTTTAACTTGTTTTTCTTAAACTTTCAACCCAATAACTCTATTATTTTCAAACCTACAAAATAACAATAAAATATATAAAAAAAAACCTAATTAATCATGCTTATAACTAACAAATACAAAACCTAAGGAAGCTAAAATAATAAGTGTAAATTACACATATCCAGTACTAAGAAGAAAAAGAAAACAAAGAAAAAGTAATGGATAAGGAAGAAAACCTGACAGTCATAGAAGAGCCAATGATAGCTAGCAAGCCAATATAAGACTTTATGGAAGCATTGATTGTGAGGATGATAGTAAACCAACGTTCATAGATATGCTACATGGAAAACCTCCAGAAATAGAAAGAAGAAATGAAATATGGAGGCCACTATTCCAAAGAGACACCAAAGTACAAAGAACAATAGTAGGAGAAACCTGGACTCCTATTGTAATATCCAATCCGTATTAGTAGTATTGGTGCCTAGATTTCGGTATAGAGTAATAAAGACACTGTAGGGTTACTCGATTCTAACCCTATTAGAAATATTTTTTATGGTGTGCGTGAGAGATATTAGACATAATTTGATAATTTCACACTCAGTCGGAGCGTTGAACGACCCTAGAATATTTTTGGAATTTTTCTCTATTGGCTTGGAAAATGAAATTTTAATTTGCTACATGAATTTCCATTTAAGGGTTATGTATGGAACAAGCCTTGGTTGAGAAACACAATCCATAGATTAGAGAATGGACCAATTAGAGACAAGTTCATGGATTGTCAAGTTGAAAATTCTAGTTAGTTCCTTTGACTATTCTAACTAAATAGTTACAAAGGAACCAATTATATATTTAGTTTCCAACCAATGGCAAATTAGAAATTTAGAGTAAGTTGAGAAAAAAATTGGTCAATTGAGGGAGCACTATATATAAAGTAGAAGTGTGTAAAACTTTCATAAGATTAAAAATATAACACTTAGAGTAAAAGAGAAGCAAAATTCATTCAAGTGAAGAGGGGTGCTGCTATAGTGAAATTTCAAAGTTTTCTTTCAATGATTTTTCATGCTTAGTAAAGCTAAAATAAGGTCAAATATAAGTTCTTAAGATCAATTGAAGCCTCTACTAGTGAAAATCCAAGAAAAAGAGATAAGAAAAGCATTGCTTTATGATGATGATATGTGAACTTTCAGGATTGCTTCAATTGAAGTTCTTATGTGTATTCTTGGTTTAGATTGAGTTGAATTTTAGTGTGGAGCTTGAAAGAGTCATCAAATTGAAGAAATTGACAAGATAAGAATTAAGGTTTTTGGTGACTTTGATGTAGAGACTTCAATTGGTTGTAATTAGGGCATTAAAATGAAATTGGCTTAATTTTGATGCTATTGGAACAAGAAATTGAGAAAAGAAATATATTGGGTGGTGGATGTAAATTCTGCCACTTTAGAGAAGTTAGGGTTGAGTTGTGTTTTGGTTGAATTGTTGTGTATATATGGTACATTATGTAAATTTAATGTATATGGAAGATGAAAAAAAAAATAAAGAAAATGGGATATAATTATCTATTTTGGTAAGGTGAAGGGCAATTATATCCAACCAAAGTTATAAGGTGTTAAGAAAATTTCAGAGCGTCGGATGATGAGTTAGATTAGATTAAATGACTCCGTAAATAAAAATCAGAAAGTAGTATCCATCCGGGCTTTGTATGCCGATTAGGGCGTTTAGTAGTTAAATGAGATTCTAGCATTTGAATTGGTTCTAAATGTCATTTACGATGTGTAGGTGAAGAAAATCTAACGGGAACAGAAATCCAGAGCGAAATTGAGCTCAGAGCGGTTGTGAGTAAAAATCTGTCATTGTTTATCTTTTGTTTATTATGTTTCTATATAATGAAAATTGTATGTTTTATGAGCTTTTAATGCAGAGACATGATTTATGATTTCGATATATATATATATATGTATATATATCCATAGATATGAATTTACATGTTCGGTTTAAGAAACAGCTTTAAAACTACTACATCAGTTTCAAAGGCCATTGGTACCCTCAGATTATAGTGGTGGTGATTATATTAGACCCGGTCAGTATATCCTGTACACATGGGCAGGTATTAGGGGGTGTGTCACTAACTCCGGGAAGTCGAGTTGTTAAGTCATGCGAGTCGCTCTATGTGTACAGGGTATTGTCTCGCTATATGTATGCGATGTAGGATTCTGCTGCATAGCCAGTGAAATGTCTTAAGATGTTATAGTGGGTGTTGCTAGTTGAAACGCCTCGTGACCTACTCATGTGTGCGGTGCAAGTTGAGTCTCTGCGTGAGTATAGAACTTTAGGGTTACCATTGGTTCAGTTTAGAAAGAAAATGGCTGAGCGAGGACTTTAATAGTTTTTGAGCTATTGATCGTATATTATGCATTTATATGTGCATGCTAGTTATTATGTCTTATAGATTTTGGATATTTTTTTTCGAAGATGTAAATGAAATTCGCTCGACAAGATTTCATCGGCATATGATGTTAGAAACTAATTTACAGCTTTATACAAATTTTAAAAGTATGATTTATGCATGTTTTTTACAATTTAATATCTATGTAGAATTTTATTTTATTTGAAATCTTAATGTACTCACTGAGCTTCTTTAGCTCACTCGTTTTGTGTTTTATGTTTTCTAAACCCCCTTTCCAGGTACAGTCTCGGTACGCAAGCTGCTAATTCTCTTACTGCTGATTAATAAGCCAAATTTAAAGATCATTTTTGTAAATGTAAATGTGCTGAGTAGCATTCTTTTTACTTTCTGCATAATAGTTTTAGGCTTGTGTTGTACATATATTTTTTTATAAACAAGAAGAGGTTTCGATATTGTGATGATCGTTTCACTTTTTGTTAGTATGCCAATTTTGTGTTCAAAAATGAAAATATTGAGTTGAGTTGGATTTGGTCTTGAAAAGGACCGGAGGTCTTATTTGGTAGTATTGAGAAGCGGGTGAAAATAGAAGTGAAATTTCTTTATAGGTTTTAAATTGAATTTTCAAAAAAACAGAGGAAACTCTACCCGTTTTTATAAATTTTAAGAAGTCATTCCATGTATATTCCAAGATTTTCTCAATAATAGTAAGAACTAAAAAAGGGTTCGCCTCGCAGAATTTCTCCACTTACACAGTTATATTCTAAGGAACTTTCGTCGGAGTGTCAACCAGGGCCACTGGGATCTACAATAAAGGGTCTCGGATCAGGTCTTGTCACCTATCATTATAGAAATCAAATAAGATTCGAGGGAGATATCATTCTCTTTGGAGGACTTGATAGATATTATGCTTTCACATCTCAAACCACTAGTTATCACTTTGAACATTAGGAAAACATTGTTCACCGTGTATTAATATACGATAGAAGTAGTGCGGATATGTTAGTTTGGGACATATTCAAGATTATGGAACTAAAGGAGAAAGAAATTCGAGGATGCAACACAAAACTGATAGCCTTCAGAGGGTCAAGAGTCCAAGTTAAAGGATTCATCATATTACTAATAATAGCAGCATGAAAGAGATTAAATGTAGAATATTTACTAGTAAATGCACCTTTTACCTATAATGTTGTAGCAAGACAGTTCTCGATATACTATATGGAAGCCATTCTTCCTTTTTGCATCAGGTAGTAATTTGCATGTTAGTAGCTAATTCTGAAATGCAATAGCTATTGCAAACATTCAAGATGCTATTTTGAAAACCCTACAAACTACCTCAAAATCGAGAAATAGCACACAAAATATTGCTCCGAGAGGGAACCGAACCAATCAATGTAAGGCCATACTGGTACGCTTATTTCCAAAAGTCTGAGATAGAGAAACAAGTTAAAGCGATGCTAAACTCAGTCCTTATTAAACCAAGCACAACCCATTCTCTTCGCCAGTTCTGCTAGTGAGAAAGAAAGATGGAACTTAACGATTTTATGTCGACTACATAGCTCTAAATACAGCAACCATCAAATATAGTTTCCCCATCCCAACTATTGACGATATACTAGATGAGTTACATGGAGCCACATATTTTACCAAGCTAGATCTCATGGCTGGATATCACCAGGTACGCATGCATCTCACTGACATCCTCAAAACAACATTCCAAATCCACAACAACCACTACAAATACCTAGTCACGCCTTTTGGATTGTGTAATGCCCCATCCACGTTTTAATCTCTCATGAACTCTATATTTCATCCTCATATCTGAAAATTTATCTTAGTCTTCTTTAATTATTTTCTAATTTATAGCCCCACTTGGACCATGCATCTTGAACATGTTACAATAGCCTTCGAAATATTGAAACTCACCAATTTTTCATCAAATTAAGCAAATGTGCATTTAGACATGGAAGAGGAATAATCGATATTAAAAGAGAACATTAAGGCAAGACAAAACTATGACAATTTATTAAAATTGAAAAGAAAGAAGCAAAGAAGATTTCCATAGAAGCTAGAAATGAAGAAAAAGAGAGTAGAAAGGAAGATAAAGTAAAGACCTCAAATAGCACTAAGGTTTTTACATCATCATCGGAGTCTGCACCTCTTTAATAGTAATTACTGGATGTCTAGCTAAAGGTACTACTGTGGAAAGAAGAACGAGTGGAAAAATATGTTCCACCTTGCATAGAAAAGTAAAAAAAAAAAAGTGCAACTGGGTCTTTTCGCTATAGATAGAAAGGTGCTACTAGGTACTAACTTGAACGAAGAAGAGAGAAAAGCAATGATAGATTAATTTAAAAGGAACCATAATGTCTTTATCTAGTCCTATAGAGAAAAATTCTAATGTGTTGACACATAACCTGAGTACTAAAAGAGTCTACCAACCAGTAAGACAGAGACAAATGAGGTTTATTGCTGAGCAGAATAAGATAATTAGCGAATAGGTTGACAAGCTACTAGAAGTAAGCTTCGTCTATGAAGTTCCCTTCCAATATTGGTTAGCCAGCATAGTAGTTATGCCAAAGAAGAATGAGAAGTGGTGAGTCTATGTAGATTACATAGATCTCAATAAGGCTACCCCGAAGATTCCTTCCTACTTTTTAAAATAAATCAGATGGTAGACGTAACCACCGGATATAAAAGTCTATCATTCTTGGATGCGTACAATAGGTATCAATTAGATCAGGATAGATCTAAAGGGTGGAGAAAAAAATGAGCTTTGTAATTGAAAAATGATCTACTGCTACAAAGTAATGCTGTTCAATCTAAAGAATATATAAGCTACTTTTTAGCAGCTTGTCACCAAAGTCTTAGGGAAGTTAATTACAAGAACTATAGAGCTATACATCGACAACATGATGGTCAAAAGTAAAGAAGCGGAAAACCATATTGCATATTTGTAAAAAGTGTTCAACATGCTGCTAAAGTACTAGATGTGCATGAATCTAGCTAAGTGCAGCATTAAGATCTCATCCAAAACTTTTCTAGAGAGAGGAATCAAAGCAGACCCATCTTAAGTTCAGACACTCAGGAACATCACCATTTCACGTATATTGAAAGAAGTGCAAATATTAACTTAAAGGATAAAAACACCTAGTTGGTTCATCTCTAAGATGTTTGACAGATGCAGACCCTTTTTTTAAGTCATCAAAGGCAGAAACGGGCACTTTTAGGGCAAGGAGTAGATAGAAGCACTGTAGTAATTGAAAGAATATTTGGGAAAGCTTCATATTCTTTCCCCTCTCTTTGTTAATGAAATCTTGTTTCTTTATCTTGCAGTTTCTAAAGTCGCAGTTACCACAGTACTATTTTGAGAAAAAGATAGGTAAACAAAGATTGATCTTCTACATCAGGAAAGTACTATTAGACATTAAGACACAATACACTATAGTATAGAAGCTTGTCCTTGCCATTTTCCAGGCCAAGAATAAACTCAAGTACTACTTTGAGGCACATCCAATAGTGGTATGTACCTTCTACCCCTTAAAGCACATACTATCATGACATGAGGCCATGGGAATGGTTACCAAAATAGTACTCAAACTCATCTTTCTTGCGAAAGAGTATAAACTAAAGATAATAATCAATGGGCAAGTAATGACTGACTTCCTCATAGAATGAGAACTAGCAGTAAAAGGCAATACTCTATTAATAGAATCAATTCTGTTTGATAATATTAAGCTCATTTTGATTTACAATTTGGTACTTTAGGTACTATTATCATAAATTCCTATGAATACTCTTTAATTAGATTTTTCTAGTATATAAATATGGAATTAAAACAGAGATAACTATGGTTGCCCAATTGCACAGGGAAAAAAAATTAAGTTTACCTCTTGTTGTTATGTGGTTTCATGAATAAATTTTTGGATATTCTTTTATATTTGAAATTGAAATAGAAACATAATTTTTAAACAATGTTGAAACTCAAAACAATTCAAAAATAAAAATGCTCTCATCGTCATCAATCTACAAAATAGATGAGAGAGGAGAACAGAGCAACTGCTGGCAACCTGGAGTATTGCAAAATTTGAACACTCGATGACCCAAACCAGAAAGTAAGGTAAGCATATTGTTGCTACTGCATGCGTGAGTTGATTCTGATTCGACTTAGAAAGTGTGGTGAGCAGTTTTGGTTCATAAAAAGTGAGAGAGATGGGAGGCTACTTGATTCACACTTCACAGAGAGTGATAAAGAGATGAAAGGTTGCTACCTAGCCTAGTAGTGCTTAGTTGTTTAGACTTTAAAGAGTGAGAGTGAGATAAAGATGAAATTAGATTTAGATTAAAGTTTTTTTTTAAAAAAATTTACTAAGTGCTTATGTGTGGTATACTTATGTTAGTTTTTCTTATCCTCCAATTAAATAATGTCATGTGACAATTTAATATAAATTTACTAAAATACCCAATTTTTTGGTTCAGTTCCTTTGTTTAGAAAAATCAAATTAAACTATTTAGTTATCATATTTGAGATAACTGATAAGGGCATATTTGTTATTTTTTTTCATATTTTTATTTTGATATTTTATTATTTTATGAGAATAGATGACTATTTATGTACTTTATTATTATTTATAGGGACTTGAATGAAAATGCAAAGTTTTTCAAAATATGGATCTGTTGCCCAGTGCTGGAATAGTGATGAAAATAAGAAATAAAAAAAAAAACCTGTTTAAGTGGCAGTCTGACGCCCCAATGCCATCTCTCCACCACTTCAGCGATAGGCCAGCGCTTCAGCGCTAACATCTCATCACTTCAGCGGTGAGGCCTTTTACACGCAGTGCCCCAGCGATAGCGACGTAGCGCCCCAGTGGTATTGTGAGTCCTAATTCGACGAGAATTGAGATTTTCAAACTCATATCAATTCCTATAAAAGGCCACTCGTCCCCAGCCTTTGAGAAGAACCAAGAACACCAAGAATACAGAGCACAAGTCTTAGAAAGCAATTAGAGTCTAATTGAAGCAGCCATAGAGAGAGATTCAAGGCATTCTTCGGCATTAAGAGTTTCTTAAGCAACGCAATTAAGAGCAATTCGACGTCTATATCGGTTTGCTATTGATTGTATCATGATTTCTTATTATTTTTACTACTATTCTCTTGTAGCCATGAACTAAATTTTTTATTCTAGGATTAATACTGGAACTCAATATATGCTCTTAATTGCCTTATCTGTTTAATATTTAATAAACTTAGTTCTTTGTTATTCAAATTACTTGTTCTTAATACTTCAATATATCTGGCCAATATATGGTGAATAAATTGGTAATATTTTTTATAAACTCGGAAGAGGAATCATGATATTTAGAGCTAGGTAATTTGATACACGATTGCAAAGTAACATTCAATGTTGCATATGCAAGTTTCAATTTATGATAGGAATATATCTAATTGGCATGTATGATCAATAAGACTTAATCTTAATAAATCTTAATTTATTACAAGTACCATAGGAATATAAGTATTTGGTAAATTAATGTACACTTGTATGACCTTGGAAGATGTTTGTGAATACATTAGTGTCTTGATCAATAACAAAGAATAAAAGAATTAAATATTAGAGGATTAATCATTAGAAAGTATATTGAGGGATAGTATTGATCCTAGGTTTTTTTCTATATTGTTGTCACCTAAATCTTTTTACATTGTATCATTGCTTTTTATATTTCTACATTCATTCTTAGATTTTTTTTTTCTGAATAATTATTAGAAAAACATAATTTTAGTACTTGGTTAGAAAGTAGGAATTATTCTTGTGGATTCAACATTCAACTTATTAAGTCCTTTTATTACTTGTTACGATAGTATGTACTTGTGCTTAATTTTAAGATGTAGAAATATCGCATCAATAACCGACTAATATCTTTTATATGTTAAAAACAAAACCAAACTAGCTGGTTTGGTTCAAACCAGATTAGTTTTTTTTATTTTCGAATATTTTTGCCCACCTTTAGTTAAGAGATGAGAAATCAACGAGGGTGACTCCATACTGAGAAAAGCCCTTGATTTCAATAAGGAAAAGACCGCTGAAAAGATGGCTGAGACTTGAGAAAGACCTTACAAGGTCATAAAAAAGTTAGATCGCGAAGCTTAACTACTATAGACCATGAATGGGAAACTTATCACTACCTCATGAAACATATCCAAATTAAAAATACTATATGTATGAGTACCCCTATAATTCTTTCTTATTTGACCAATTATTAATAAGATGATATTTTTTTCATATCTTTTTATATAACAACTATGATTGAGATTCTCGCAAAGAAACTATTCAATGGGAATCATGGAATTCACAACCACACTTTCTTAAAAGATCATAAGAGAAAAAGAAGGTTTTCCAGAAGAGAATGGGTTACTTAGTACCTCTCATTTGTAAGAAAAACAAAATCCTCTAGATGGATTGGAGTACCTAGTATCTTCTTTTTGATAAATTAAAGATTGAAGGTGTAAGGTACTAGAAATACATAGTATCTTCTCTTCATACAAAAGAAGCCCGAAAAGACTAGAGTATTTATTACTTTTTTTTTTGGTAAAATAAAGATTAGAAGACAGAGGGACTGAAAGTTACATAGTACGTTCATTCTACAAAAAAGACAAAGCCCGAAAGGAATAGAGTGCCTATTGCTATACTTTTAGTAAATGAGAATAGAAGCAAAAGTGGTTGAAAGTACTTAGTACCTTCCTTTCACAAAGAAGACAAAGCCCAAAAGAACTGAAGTACTTATTACCTTCCTTCTGAAAAATGAGAATAAAAGTCAGAGAGACTGTAAGTACTTATTACCTTCCCTCGTAAAGAAGACAAAGCCCATAAGGACTGAAGTACCTAGTACATTTCTTTCGGGAACTGGGATCAAACTTGAAGAGAATAGAATCCTTAATAGAATCCCTCTATGAGAAACATAAAAGAACAGAAAGATTGAAGTACTTAATAGCTTTATTTTTGCAATGAAATCAAGGTTGAAAGTATTGGAGTAGCTAGTACCTTCAATTTGTAAAGAAATAAAAAACATCGAAAGGACTGAAGTACCTAGTACCTTTCTTTTAGTAACAAAATCAAGGTTGGAAGGATTAGAGTACCTAGTACCTTCCCTCCGTGAAGAAATTAAACTTGGAAATATTAAAATCTCTATGACGACCTTCCTTTTAAAAAGAAAAAACAAAATGAGCAGGATTGACAAAGGAACAACATTTTTTTCAAAATCATAAAGTTTTATATTTACTTCATTGAAAGCCTACGATAAAAGACAACAAATGTTGAAAAGAACATGCTTCCACAAGATTATCTTTTCACATAAATAAAGGACATTGAAAAAAATTAGGAAGAAAAAAAGAACTATCAAGTCAGCCTTTCTACGTATGCACGTTCATTCAAGAGAAGTAATTTCATTGGAAGAAATACTTAGCATAGTTTTCTAATTATATGTTTCCCAATTTTATTCAAGAAATAATACTTAGAAAATTTATGATATAAAGTGCTCTTAACACACTTATCACGCCCCAGACCCAAAAGATCTGACACACGACATAACTTACACTCATTCAATAATGTGCACTCATAATTAATATTGCATAAAATTTTAAACTTTAATTCAACATAGGAATCCTTAGTAAGTTGTTAGTAAGTTCAACATTAAAATCAATCCATAACCATACTTAGTGAAACTTAAACTAAATACAATCACACTTAATAAAATAATACATAAATATTTATTCAATAAGGACAAATCAAATATCTTAAACCATGTGTCCACAAATGAAACACTTAGCAACCTAGCAACTTAGGGAACCCAAGGGACAAGAGAAGCCTTGCCAAATTCGGTAAGCACACATGTACCATATTTAGCTGAAATCATCATAAACTATAATGAGTATAAAACTCAGTAAGCATACTAGTTTTTATATATCAAAATACAAATACATATATATACACAATGTATGTGTATGATATGCTGTGATAAATCAAAATCATAATCTTATCAAATCACATGTCAGGTAAGTGCTTAAATATTCTTTCAAAACATATAATAGGAATATCATTACTTAATTACTACTTAGAAGGATTCCATATCACATATCATAAAATGAGCCAAATGTCACTTGTAGGTGACATACCGTATGAGAGGAATAGTACATGTAAGGTTAAAATTACATATATATAATGCTTATACTCGAAGGTAAGAGCTAAACCCTTACCCTGATCATCGGTGAGTCCTCTCACATACACCAATACGCCACTACACGAATGTAATGACTCACTCTTCCTTTAGGTACCAATAGGATCCTCCCTACATACGGAACATATAACATATACCAATCCCAAAAGAAAGACCACACATAAAGGCTCCACAAACCACATAAGGTGGCTACTAAGTAAATAGTGAGTTCAAGCATCCTTAAAATACAAAACGTATATCATGGACATTTTTCACTTCAAAAGCTTTCTTTGTTAAGCACATTTCATTTTGAAAGCTCACTTTTATAAACACATGTATGTCCATGCTCACATTCATAAACATATGTCTTTCACATTTTATATCAAATATACTTTGGCATAATAAAAACATAAACATATTTCTAAGCACATTTACAAAATCATACATAAACAATTACTATGTTTATTGTGATTTTAGTAAAAGTCTAGTATACTTACCTCTTAGCACTTTTGGGTACAAGGCTTAATTTTTCTTAACCTATCAATGGAGATTAATCCTTTCATAAGCCTCCTCATTCACACAAAACACTTTAAATAGCTTACAAAATTACACATATTACACTTATCACATCGAATCAGTCTAATTACTAGATTTCTCAAAACCTGTCATTCTGACCACTTACACTTAACAAAAATTTCTTATACATCAAATAATGTCCAATTACTCCAAAATTAAAATATATCATTCTTGACTCATATATCTTTCTTATATATGAATATTATATCATAATTCCTACACAATCTATTTCATAAACACCATCAAATCTAAACTATTATCCTAACAGGATCAAGATATTTACTAAACAGTATTCAATCTCTCAATTTTATAAAATCATATGCTAACTCAAAAATTATAAAATTATCACAGAATTACTCTTGACACATATATCAATCCCTGATAAATGTATTTTAAAACTATTTTATTCTATAGCTTTAAAAAATTGTTAATCAAATATTACAATGAGCAGATATACGTTAGAAATTCATAACAATTTAACCACATTGATCTAAATTCTAAAATTTGAATATATAATATTAGACATATAAATTTATCATATTACAAAAATTCATAATTTTTAAAGATCATTTAGCATATCAAAAATTATTTTTCACTGTATCATACTGTTAACATAGGAAATATCTAAAATTTCGTGGTCATTTTGATAAATTCACTAAAAATTCAATTTCTAGAATTTTTAATTGATTCAAAGTCTCAAATGATTCTAGACATGTCTAGTTTTTTATTATCAAAATCCAAAACCATAATCGAAGCACAACAATTTATAAAATTCCCAGATCAAGAGACTATCAAATAAAAATTCTGCAATTCATCATGATTTATCAAGCTATCTACATAATCATTATCAACTCTCAATATATCTTACAAAATCCACATCAAATCCCCAATTTTTCATATTTTCAAAAATTAAAACTTAAAGGAATTAACTAAATTAATATCAAGAAACTAAGAAAGGGTTATAATATATCTCTTAAAGTTTAAATTCCAAATTTCTTCTTCTTTTTCTTCATCCTCTTCTCTTTCTCCCCCCCCCCCCCCCCCCCCCCCCCCCCCCTCTTTCTCTTTTTTCTCACTTTAAAAAGGTGGCTTGACCAAAATGAGTGAATTAAGATTACAAATGTATATTTTTATATTAAGAGGCTAATTTTTAGTATTTACGAATTAGCACCCAAAACTTTTAAAGTATTACAATCTGGTCTCTAAAATAAATTTAAAGTCTTGCAAATAAACTCAATACTAATAGTAGGTCCTTAATCTATACAAACACTACTAATAACAATATATAAATCAAGTATCACCCACATATAAATAAAATATGTATATTTATATATATATAAATATATAAATATTTATTCTTACCGGTTGTGGATAAGTGGTTACACAACACTTATCATATAGAACAAACATATAAAGAGTTTTACACATGTATTCTAAAATGGACAAATGAATGGACAAACTTCTTAAATAATTTAATCTTTCATACAAACAGTTTTACATAGATAATGGTTTTACATTTTATTTTAGGATAAAATGAAATAGGAAGCAAACAAGAATGGACGAATCACTAATCATCTCTAGCATCAGAGGATTCTTCAAAAAACTCTACAAAGTCTGGATCTACCTCTGAAGCACCTTCTTCAACATAGTAATAATTGATCTAATGAAGCTTATATTCATAATGGCTTAGAAATCAACCATGGTACCAACTACATGTTGAAAATAGTGCTTACGTGCCATTCTGATTAATAATAATCATTTCGATAATAATCGTTAATTCATAATTATATGGTATGAAATTTATAACATTTACAGATATTGAAGATCTAAAGGAGTTTAGATCTGATCCAAAGAAGTTTGGGTCAGCGCTAAAATTTAGCAATTCTAACAATTAGAACCTTGTCTGAAATGGGACAGAGACCTGAGAATATATTAGTAATGACATAATTGCAAAGAGTTGTAAATAGTGCTAAGAAATATCATCATGCAGTATGTTCTCGAAAACATAGTTTTTGATCCATAGTTACTGACACGGGTCGATTGGTAATTCTTTTGGATCGGTATATCTCTATATCTAGATTGTTCAAATAGTTAGTCTTAACAAATTATGAGCTTAGTGAAAGTTCGTATGGGTATATAGGTATTCAGTGACAACTGGGTACTAGACGAACTCATAATGGCCTCTAATAAATATCCCATAAAACTGTTAATTGAGGGTCTTCTCGAGTTGAGTAATATTCATAGTCCTTTAACATGAGCACCACGGTAGGCATGTAAGTGATCTATTATGCTTTGATTTCACAAATGTCAGAGACCTTTCATGGTCTGACCGCTAGGTGTCGCTGGGTATGATCCGATTGCTCATGGAGTCTAGTGTGAGTATAGGTGAGCTTTATATCTTGATGCTTCGAGAATTATATTTTAGGAAGCCTTTTGGCCGAAAGCAAAAACCTAAAAAAAAAGATTTTTTCGTAGGATTAAACAATATCCATAAAGGTTAAACAATATCACAAAGGTGTTTGTGGATATTGTTTTATGAAAATACAAATCTAGAGATAAGTTTATGGTTGAGCATATAGAAATTTGACGGTGATGATCTATGTCTTTGCTCTTCTAAGATATAGGTGATAGAAGGATTATATTGATATCGTTGGCTTTAACTTGTAGGGTTCAACACCCCATTCTATAATATTCATAACGTGTGTATAGGGCATTATTTATGGAATTGCGAAAGTGTTTCATAAGACAAACGAAAGTGAACCTAGAGAGTCTCATAATATGAAGAGTACTTATTGAGTACTAAAGTAGCGAGGTAATTGAAGGGTTTAATCCGGGATGATTTCAGAAAGCATAATACATTTCAGGACCTCTTTGGAAAGTGGGAACATACTTTGCAAATGTTGCAAAGAGGTCCCTATTGCATGGAAAATGAAATCTTGACACATGACTACTTGTTTGACAAGTGGCATATGGGGGCTTTGCATGATTGACACTTGGCAGTATACATGGGATGCGTGAGTGACAAGTGTCAACCATACAGAGAGTGAGGTGGCAAAAGGTTTGCAAATGTTGTATTTAGCCCCCCACTTTTGCTAACTATAAAAAATAAGTTTTGAACTTGTTTCATATAGGTCTCTATTTCTAAGTCAACAAAATAGTCTATTTTGAAAGGATTTTGAAATTGAATCCTACTAGAAATTGATCAAACATGCTACCATTCTAGAGTTTCAATCTTACCACTTTGTTGAATCCTAGAATTGTTCAAGTGTTGACTTCAATGTGAGCTCCAAGTAAAAAACATGTTAAAATGCTTTAAAGATATAATTTTCTAGACTTGTTAGTGTAACAAGACTTCAATTTCATTATGTTTGTTGCTTAGGAAATTAGTTTCTAATTTTGTTGCATAATTATGTATGATTGTCATACATTAGATAAAATGAGCAATGAACACAATCACATGCATGCACTATAAATACACGTTAACACTATAGACTATGTCAAAGTTTTTAGAAAGCTTTCTTGATTCTAAAGGCTCCCATCCCAGACCTAAATCCCCTATGGAAGCTATGGGCAAACACAATAGCCATATGATATTTGTAGTGCCCCATAAGATTCTCCATCTTACATCATAATTGCTCATTAGTGGACTCTTTAGAGCCGTTTTAAGGTTTCAACTAGTTCTCTCTAGTTCAGATACTTTAGCCTCAGATGCCTTCAACAAGTCTGCAGCAATAATTGCACGGTTCACTACTTTGTACAGCTCATCATGCTTCTTCATAATATCAACATTTGTGATAAATAGTTGTTCTCGAAACTCGTTGACCTTGGACCCGAAAGCAATCTTTGAGGACCTTAATTCACCATTTTCCTCTTCAAGAAAAGCTACCTTAGGCTCTTGAGTAGGTAAGGAAGCTTACAGATCACTTTTTTATCGCAACAAGTTCCCATTGACATCTTTCAGCTCTAACATTTTGGTAGTCAGCACGAATACCACATATCGAAGCTTATTTACTGTAGCTCGTTTAAAAGACAAGATTTTGATCCTCCAACAGAGCATTATCCTCATACTCTAAAGCCAAACACCTCTTGAACTCACTTACCTCTTGCTATTCTGCCTTTAGTTCATTTTTACATGCTTCTAGCATCAAAGCATTGTCTTGAATTACCTCCACAAAAGAAACAAGTTAAGAAATAATGAACAAAAAACCAAAGTTAGTTTATACTTATCATCACCTTGGAAGCAAAGCTTTTCCACTCTCATTTTCCCATAGTCATCCTTGGCATCAACTTCATATCAGCTTTAGTGGATAACCACAGCAAGATTGCTAAAGCACTCTCTTTATCAATACGGAAGATGGTGGACTCTTTGACAATATCCTCATCTCCATTCTAAAAAATGTGGGGAAACTCACCAAACAAATAAGAATCTTCCTGAGAGGCTTTATAGGTGTCTCCATTGAAGGAGATTACCTTATACCAATAGAGCTCCCTTTACTATTTCTTGATTGAGAATGAGCAATTGTGCCTCCACATTTAGCCTCGGTTTGGGGATGGGGTGCCGCACTCCCCTTAATTTATTCTTGATATTGATCAACTCCTCTACAAAGAATAAGGCCATGAAGTAAAAAACTAGAGGAAAAAATCAAGAAGAAAAAAATAAAAAGATAAAAAGGAAAAATAAAGAAAGAGAGAGCAAGCAAAGAAGTCATAAACTAACCAGGAGTTTGTGAAGCCTCATTAACTTCAAAGGATCCCTACCAGACTAAGGAATGAAACGCAACTCCTTCACAGACTCCTTCGGAACCTTAGGACCTGATAACTTACTTGTAGTAAGAGGCTATACTACAGCCTTTGGAACACCTGTCAATTCCTCTAAAACCTCAAGGACTAGGCACCCTACTTTAGTTACCTCTGAAACAATCCTAAGAACTACACCATCATCGAGTTTGGTGGTCTTTTGCTTCTTTCAAGGAGAAGCCCCCTATTAAAGATCCTTATACACGCTATTTATTATTATTGGTTACTATCTCACCTTTCTTGGTTACTCAAACAACTTTAACATTGATGCTTGCAATGGGAACCACCATTCAGAAAATAAGAAAAAGGTAAAATTTTAGTAATTACTTTGTAAATTAACTTGATACTCACGTTTATCAAGAAAGAAGTCGGTATAAGTATGTAGACGGTAGATAGTCTCACTATTGTCGCCCTTGATTTCTATATCTATAAGAAACAAAATTGAGTCAATAAGGGTCTGGTAACCACTAGCCATTCTCAGAATTACTGCGTCAAATGAAAGAACGCGTCTTATAAATTTCAAGTCAAGTTTGGTCAAAGTTAAAAGCCTCTCCTTGTAAGTTAGAACACAAGGCAAATGATGCTAGAACACAAGGCAAATGATGCACTCAAGGACAATAAGTGTAATCTCTTAGCAAATAAGCTCATGACATCTACTAATAGAAAATAAGGTCCTTTTAGAATAGCTTTTTAAAGAACTGCTTTCTATCTGGAATAAGAAAAGGGTCAAGCTCACTTTTAGTTGAACTTACCAAAGGACATGGCAACTTCATCAGAATAGTCTGGCCATTTTTAATCACCACTCACCATTATTTTCCCTTGGGGGGCTTAATAGAAGTTTTTTCATGAACACTAGAGATTATAGGTGGTAAAACATAAAAAAGAGTAAGATTGTATGGTGGGGGATCATATAGTTAAGAATAGCAATATTTTGCACTAAATAAAAGACATTAAGATTTATTTGTAAAGGAAAAGGGAAGTTAAATGAAGAAATTCATATATTTAAAGGAGGAATGGAAAAGTGAAAGTAAGTGAGATGTTCTCTAAAGAGAGAAACCTCTCTAGGTTGGACAGATAAAGATTGGCATGAGGCTCCCTAAATGGAGATTCTTGATCTTCACGCCTTCAGGGAACTCGAAAAGGGACTCGAGTTCATCCAAAGGGAACAAGTTCAAACTTTTGGCCATTTGATCTTAAGGAAGGGTCATTGGTTTAAAGGAATAAGGGTTTTTTTTTTCTATAGAAAGGAATTGAAAACCTAAAGAAATAAAGGTTTTTATGTTATTTTATGCCCTTAAAGTATGTGTAATAATATTTTATTAGATTAATAAAGTTTATTCACATTTATAATTGACCATACATTGATGAGCTCATATTTATAAAGTATGTAATTTATATATTAGGCATATGATACTAATACAAAGGATATAGATCACGAGTTCTTTATAAATTAAATCTAGTTCGCAGCCATTAATGAAAAATGACATTTCATTATCTAAGGTTGTAGTTTTTTTGCTTCTTATAGTGAATGATTTGCCTTGATCATTGAAGTAGACAATTCGAGTAGAAAAACTAGTGTATATATTACATTAAACGGGATTATTGTGAATTTTGATCTGGTTAACTAATGCTGTAGATCTTAATTCACAAAAGCTTTAATAAGCTTGGTTGATCTTAATCCTGAGCAAGTAATAAAATTACATTCATACATTATATCTTTTGAGTTATCACAGAGTGAGATCCAAATAAATAGTCAAAACCTCAATAGTTTGGAGATATAATTTCATGGCTCGTAGGAACATATATTTGCAAGATGGAATCTAATAATTAATGTCCACCTAAACTGTTTGCAATACTTGATCATTAGAATCTGTGGCCAAATTTTATTCAATAAATTATTTATTGAATAGTAATATTTATTTATAAATTTATTTACAAATATAGACAAATTAAAAGTGATCATTAGAGCATCCAGTGGCATAGGAGTAAATAAGTAATTAAAGAGGCAAGAAATTCTTTTCATGGCCCAACTTTAATTATAGACATCAATTAAAGGTTCAATTAAGTGGCTATTATTGGTCTAAAGACTAAGTCCAAGTTAATTAAAATGAGTTTTAATTAATGATAGGGGGCATAAAAGCACTAATATGATTTGTACCCAATTTTTGTATTTTACTCTAAATTATAAATATTTGGCTATTTAATTGTGTTTTCTAATTATAAATAGATGCACGACGGAAACTGTGACACATAAGAATAAACGATAGGTGAATCGGACGTCAAACGAAGAAGTTACGCTTAAATTACTAAAGGGGTATCAAGGTTAGGCGCCGCAGCGTCCATGACTGAGCACCAGGGCACCCAGGTCAGCAGCTAAGCACTGTGGTGCCCACAACCCAGCACTGCGGTGCCCGTGCGACATTTAAAAGCCTTTTTCAACTCTCTTATTGTAACTTGGATTCAAATCCCCTCGCCTTTAGGATTTCTCATACTAATAAAAATACTCTTTTGAGATCAAATACACAGACTTTAGAGAGGCAAAATGGAGAGAAAATATTCACAACACAAAATCAAATATCAAAGCTAAGAATTCAAGATTCAAGCTTCAAGTCAAGATTGAGAGAGAAGCAACCCAAAACATATTCTTGATTAGTTTTTCTTCTCTTTTCTTATTATTATGTTCTTGTTCTTGCTGTTCTTCATGAATTAGCTTGATACCTTTTATTTTGTGATGAGCTAAACTTGTTATTCTAGGGTTAGACTATGTGAACTTAGTATTTAGTTGGATTTTATTGATTCTTAGTTTATGAACTTAATTATTATAATTGATTCATTCTATCTTGTGTTTAATGCTTTCATTATATCTGGCCAATATTATGAATGGTTGAGGAACTATGATGAACTTGACAAAGGGATTCATGGTTGAGCCTAGGGTAGTTTGATACATGATCATAGGGTAACAACTATGAGTTCCATCTAGGATAGACATATACCTAAGTGGTATGTATGGTCTAATTTAGACTTGATCTTAATGAATTACATTCTGATTTGATTACCATAGACATATAGGTGATTGTTAGAATGTGTAATATAGTCACTTAACCATCGACAGAGGCTTGTGATAGAATTAATGTCTAAGCCAATCAATTAGTATTAAGGGATTAACTAAGTGGTTAATGAGTCCAATGAAATACTAGGGGACAAGTCAAAACCCTAGATTATCTTTATTTCTGAAATCTACTCTTTACTTTTGTTTAGTTAATTGATAGAATTAGATTAGTTAAATAAATTCCAAATTTTAGGTTTCTTAATAAAAGTTAAGTAGGTACAATTTTAGTACTTGATTTATAGAATTAGATCGCATAGTCCCTGTGGGATCGATACTTGGACTTAAAATCCTATATTACTTGATACGATAGCGTGTGCTTGCGCTTAGCTACTATAGCACCCACATCAAGTTTTTGGCGCCATTGTCAGGGACTAGTTTTATCTATTCTTTAGATCAATACTAATACTAAGCTATTTACTTTTAATTTTGATTTTGATTTTTTTTAATCTTCTTCTTTTTACTTTGATTTTCTTTTTATTTTGATTTGACAGTTCATGTCATGGAGGAAAACAATGATCATATCAATAATCCTGTGTTTGAGCCCATAATACCACAGAGAACTTTGAAATAGTATACTATCCCAACTACAAATGGTGTTCAGTCTAGTATTCAGCGACCAACCGTCAATGTTAATACTTTGAGATCAAGCCGAATATTATTCAGATGCTAAAAGAAAGTGTATAGTTCAGCGGAGCTCCCAATGACAATCCTAACATACATATCGTAAATTTCTTAGAAATTTGTGATACCTCCAAATACAACAGAGTCTCCGACGATGCCATCAAATTGAGATTATTCCCTTTCTCTTTAAGAGACAGAGCTAAGAGTTTGTTGATGTCATTGCCATTAGGAACCATATTGACTTGGGAAGATTTAGCATGGAAGTTCTTAGCCAAGTTCTTTCCACCAGCAAAGATAGCAAAGATGAGAAATTAAATCACTTGATTCAATCAAATTACATGTCCCTGGCGCCGTTGCCAGGGACTAGTTTTATCTATTATTTAGATCAATACTAATACCAAGCTATTTACTTTTATTTTTTATTTATTTATTTTTAATCTTCTTCTTTTTACTTTGATTTTCTTTTTATTTTGATTTGACAGTTCATGTCATGGAGGAAAACAATGATCATATCAATAATCCTGTGTTTGAGCCCATAATACCACAGAGAACTTTGAAATAATATACTATCCCAATTACAAATGGTGTTCAGTCTAGTATTCAGCGACCAACCGTCAATGTTAATAACTTTGAGATCAAGTCGAATATTATTCAGATGCTGAAAGAAACTGTATAGTTCAGCGAAGCTCCCAATGACAATCCTAACATGCATATCACAAATTTCATACCTCCAAATACAATAGAGTCTCCGACGATGCCATTAAATTGAGATTATTCCCTTTCTCCTTAAGAGACAAAGCTAAGATTTTGTTGATGTCATTGCCGTTAGGATCCATATTGACGTGGGAAGATTTAGTACGAAAGTTCTTAGCTAAGTTCTTTCCATCAGCAAAGACAGCAAAGATGAGAAATTACATCACCTGATTCAGTCAGATTTGATGGAGAGTCATTGTATGAGGCATAGGAGAGCTTTAAGGACATGTTAAGGAAGTGTCCTCATCATGGAGTCCCTAAATGGCTATTAGTCCAAACATTCTATAATGGATTAGTAGGCCATTTAAAGACTATTGTAGATGCCACTACTAAAGGAGCTTTAATAAATAAGTTTACAAATGAGGCTTATGATTTATTAAAAGAGATGGCGTCAAACAGTTACCAATGGCTAGCAGAGAGAGTTACACACAAAAGCGTTGTCGGTATATATAAAATTAATGCACTCAATGCACTGATAACTCAAATAAATACTTTATCTAAGAAGTTTGATGTATTGAATTACGTTAAAACCCGACAAGTGACATGCAACTTTTGTGGTGATAACCACATGAACGAGCGGTGCATAAAAGTAGCGAATTATGTGGGCAATTTTAACTGACAACTACAAAACCTATAATCTAACTTCTTTAATCCTGGGTGGAGGGATCATCCAAACTTCTCTTGGCATTACAACCAAGAGAAGTCATCCAAACCAATGAATCCCTCAGGATTCCCGCTACCATAAGAAAAGAAACTGACATTGGAAGACATGTTTATGCAATATATAAAGTCCAATGATGCTATCCTATAGAATCATTCAGCACCTTTGAAGAATTTAGAAGTTCAAATGAGACAACTTGCTGCTGCAATTAATAGGAGACCTCAGGGCACTTTACCAATCGATACTGAGACAAATCCAAAAGAGAATATAGAGCTATACCAAGCCATCAACTTGAGGAGTGGTGAGATCTTACAAGAAAACACATCCATACCACCACTATCAAGTATAAAGGAGAAGGAAGTGTGAGAAAAAAAGTGCAACCATATAGATCGCCTATTCTTTTTCTTCAAAGGCTACAGAGGTGTCAAACAAGTGTTGAAACAAAAAATCAGCAACATACTAGTCCAGAAAATAGTGCAGAATCTCATAAAAATGCATAATTCTCAACAATAGAACGTGTAGAAACTGGTATTAAAGTGAAAAAATATTCTAAGGTGCAGAAAAGTGACAACACAATAGAAAATACCAGTAACAAAGAGTAGAATCAGCTATGCACACTATATTACTTGATTATTGTAGCATTAATGTGGTGCCATTAAATACCAAAGAGCTCAAAGACATGGAGATATTGAATTCTCACATAAAAAAGAATGTGTTAAAGTATAGAAAGAGAAGAAAGAAGAAGAAGAAGTTGTATAATGATAAGATCGAAGAGAAAGGTACAAAAGAAACATTTCACCGGTCTAAAATTCAAGTCTTTCCGGAGAAATATAAGGAGAACGAAGAACAAGTTGCCGCCCAAGATCTAATAAAAAATATGTGGAAGCCGAAAGAAAAACAGCCTAACAAGCTCACATATAAAGGTACTTCCACCATTGACTTTGATCATCCATAAAAGTAGAAAAAGCCTCGCCAAGTCAACGGCGTTAAATCAAGCGCTTCTTGGGAGGCAACCCAAGTAATTTTTATCTTTATTAGATTATTTTCAGTATCAATTATGTTAGTTTATTTTCTTTGTAGGAATAAATCAATAATTCAAGCATTCATTGAAGCAACATAAGCAAGTGTAAGCGTTGGAAGCAAAGAAAACCGGATTCACACTCATCAGAACACAACGTTGCATTATTTCAACTTCAGTTACCAGGGGAGTTTTTCTTACTTTTAAATTTATTTTATGTCTAATTTAAATTTGGGGGTGAAAAATACACTTTATTGTGTTTATTTTGCTATTTATATTGGTTGGTTGTCTTGTGGAGTAAATTTTTTTTTTTAGGTTATTAAGTTTTGGTTAAGATGATAGTCATTAGTCCATGATAAGAAATAAAATATTGGCTGAATTTTTTTTCATAAGTCTTTAAAAAATAATAGATGCTCAAGATAACGCTTATATCATGATTCTTGCACTGAATTCAAACTTATTTTTGATTTCTTATTCTTAAGCACATTGAAAGAGGCTTGTATTAGTTGAATTTTTTGCTTAGAGTTATTCATGCTTAAGTAGTACACCACAGTCTCAAGGATCAACACTCTAGAACTTGCTTAATTACTACTTGAGGCGAAATCCTAGAATTCACATGCTTAGGGAAATGACATTATGCCATCTTTAGATCGTTTGAGCCTTTTTGAGTATACCTTATATGTATATTTATTCTTAGTCACCCCGTTTGAGCCTAATTATCCATTTTTGTTTTGTTTAACCACATTACAAGCCTAAAGACTTTGAGTTCACTTACTCTAAAATTTACCGGTAGCACTATAAACCTTGAGTTTACTTAGAAATATTCTTAAAATGAAGAAGGTTGTGGATGTATGAAAGAAAGGTATTGCAATAAAAATTAATAAGTCTTGAAGGTGCATATCATTCTAAGTTTGAGGGTAAAAAAAAAAGAAAAAAATGTTTAAATGCATAATACCCCAAGCTTAAGAAAAATAAAAAATTCTTTACAAAAATATGATTAAAAGAAAGATGGAAATAGCATAAGTTTGGGGAAAGAGATGAATAAGCAAGGAGGAGAAGGAATCAAGAGGTTTCTGAGTAAAGTCTAAGTTTTAATGGTATGATTTGTGCTTTATATATATCTTTATAACCCGCCTTTACCTTAGCATTACATTACAAGCTAAATAAAGTCCTAAATAGATCCCTAGACATATGTATTTCTACATTAGTGGAGAGTAGTATGAAAAGCAAGCTTATGGTAGTGTTATAATTGAAAATATGCTGAGATATCATATTTATGTATTTATTAAGTATTGAGTAAATCTATGTTCTATTTAGCTAATTACTTGCTTATTACACACATGGACAAGTTATCATTTACAAGGGAGAATGAAGTACTTGATCAATGGTATAAGAATTGTTGAACGTTGTTTATTGATTTCTGAAGAGCCTTGTGCTATTTTTAACAGCCTTAATTTGAGACTATGATGATGATTATTTAATCCATCGAAGCTTATTTTAGTTTATAGTTTTTATTTTTTAGTCATGAATAATTTGTGAATATTTTTTTTGTTTTGCTCGAGGATGAGCAAAGTCTTAAGTTTGAGACTAATTGATAGGGGCGTAAAAGTACAAGTATGATTTGTACCTAACTTTTATATTTTGCTCTAATAAATATTTGGCTATTTAATTATATTTTCTAATCATAAATAGATGCACGATGGAAAATATGATACATAGGAACAAACGATAGGTGAATCGGACGTCAAACGAAGAAGTTATGCTCAAAATACGAAAGGGGTACCAGGGCTGGGTGCCGTAGCACCCATGAATGAGCGCCGGGGCGCCTAGGTTCGTAGTTGAGCATCGCGGTGCCCACAACCAAGTACCGCGGCTCTCATTCGACATATAAGAGCCCCTCTCAACTCTCTTATTTCAACTTGGATTCAAATCCCCTCGCCTTTAGGGTTTCTCATACCAAAAAAAATATTCTTTTGAGGTCAAATACACAAAATTTAGAGAGGCAAAAACAGAGAGAAACTATTCACAACACAAAATCAAAGATCAAAGCCAAGAATTCAAGATTCAAGCTTCAAGTCAAGATTGAGAGAGAAACAACCCAAGACATATTCTTGATTAATTTTTCTTCTCTTTTCTTATTATTATGTTCTTGTTCTTGCTATTCTTCATGGATTAGCTTGATATCTTTTGTTTTGTGATAAGCTAAACTTGTTATTCTAGGGTTAGACTATGTGAACCTAGTATGTAGTTGGATTTCATTGATTCTTAGTTTATGAACTTAATTATTATAATTGATTCATTCTATCTTATGTTTAATGCTTTCATTATATCTGGCCAATATTATGAATGGTTGAGGAACCATAATGAACTTGACAAAGAGAGTCATGGTTGAGCCTAGAGTAGTTTGATATATGATCATAGGGTAACAACTATGAGTTCCATCTAGGATAGAATGTGTAATATAGTCATTTGACTATAGGTGATTGTTAGAATGTGTAATATAATCACTTGACCATCGACAGAGGCTTGTGATGAGATTAATGTCTAAGCCAATCAATTGGTATTAAGAGATTAACTAAGTGGTTAATGAGTCCAATGAAATACTAGGGGACGAATCAAAACCCTAGATTATCTTTATTTATGAATTCTACTCTTTAGTTTTGTTTAATTAATTGATAGAATTAGATTAGTTAAATAAATTCTAGATTTTAGTTTTATGAATAAAATTTAAGTACAATTTTAGTACTTGATTTATAGATTTAGATCACATAATCCTTGTGAGATCGATACTTGGACTTAAAATCCTATATTACTTGATACAATAGCATGCGCTTGGGCTTAGCTACTATAGCACCCACATTAATTAAATAGGCTTTTTTTTATAACATAGGTTACTAAAGTACAACCCTTGGCTTTTAGTAAAATAGCTTGGGGTTAACTTAGAAGAATTGGTGTATTATGAGATAATAAGGATTAAGTCTTTCAAGTTAGAGTTAGGAAGCCCATGGGTTTTGCAGTCCCTCTACTAGCTCAAATCCTAATCAAACTCTAATTTTTTTATCCTAATCAAATTCTAAATACCTAAGGGAGATTCCTATATATATCGAAGGTATGGAGTAGTAAAGCAAACTACAACAAATATAGAGAAAAAAAAAATCTTATTACTTATTCTAACGTAGGAAAAGAATTTCATTAATATTATTCTCTCAGATTTGGGTATTAATAGTTTTAAAAATTAGAAAAGATCCATGTGCCCACATGCGTTGAGTTTGAAGATTGAGGATAATAGAGAAGATTACAGCCAGTCAATTTAAAATCTGTCGTAGAAAGAAATTGAGGTAATCTTTTATCCCTATACATCTAATTATGAATAAGACGGTCTAACTTTCACTACGTTTATTTTTATTAAACAGAAAAAAAAATTATTGTCAACCAACAACTAGCATCAGAACCGCCTTATTTTATATTATATGTATAATTTATTTTTATTTGTGGTCGCAATTTTTTTTTATGGCACCAATTACATATTTAATCTATATTTGTTATTTTGATAAATGATTGATGAATGATTGTGTCTATAATAATTCATGGTTAGGTTAATTCTTGATGATTCTTTAAATATTTTTTGTAAGCCAATTAAATAGCTTGGGGTTTTGATTTACAATCTATAGAATATATATTTATTATTATTATTTTGGTTATAATAATAAAAAAAGAAAATAAAAGGAAAAAGAAAATAAAAGATAAGAAAAACGTATTAAAAAAAAGAGAAAGAGTGGATTGCATCGTGTAAAGATGATGTAATTAGGGTTTCATATGTGAAATATGACATAGGCCCCTCCTTGTTATAAATTTTTTTATTTTTGGTCAAGATATTTGCATTCCGCACAAATAGAACCTTAAAAGTTTGTCAATTATGTAAATAGGCCCTAACAAAATTGTTTTATTTCACTCGGCCCCTTCTAGGACTTGGATAATCATAGTTTGGCTAGAGAACTTTGAGATATTTGTCAATAAGTCCCCAAATTTGACCAAAATTTATTTTTGGACTAATTTTTGGTATTTGCAAATTCAAAGTTAGCCCAAAATCCATTTAATTTTGATCCAAATTTTATAAAATTTTATTTAGACTATTTTATTAAAATTATTGGGTTTAAAAATATTTTTTATTTAAACTTTTTAAGAAGGCCTAAAGAAATTTTAAGCCTAAAATATATCCAATTTATTTTTAAAATAAGTGGATCAAAGAAAAATAAAAAGCCGAAAAATCTAAGCCCATAAAATGAGATAAGTAAGAGGAGGTAATATTATGAAAGAGCCCAAGTTAACTTCAAGAAAGATTTTGAAGAATTAAGCTTAGTTGTAAATATTTTTCTTCCTAGGAAAAGCCATGAATTATGGGTTATTTATTTGTCTAGTTAATTGATTGGATGAATAACATGTCATATAGATTAAGGGTACCACATTCACATGTTCATGCATAAAATATATCATATTGTAAGACATTAATGTTCTAATGAGATTATGATAAGATTATTGTCATATTTTTAATATTATATTAATTTATTATTTGACATGACCTTATTAATTATTTTATGAAAATAAAATTAGATATTAAAGAGTAGAAACGTCATTTTATAAATTAATTAAAAACTCTAAGAATTAAAATATTGAGTGAGAGAGGACTTTAGGCATAAAGCCCATGGCCTCCATTATTAGTCCTATAGTAAGGTAGATTAATGTCTTACCTCAAATCTTGTGAGCTTATTACGGAGGATATTAATCAGAACTAGTTACTAGATAGAACTTTTCTAAATGATAAGATCTAATATAGAACTCATGAAAAACTAACTACCCTACGGTGATTTTTTTAATTGGAAAATATAAAGGATTAAAATAATGGTTGTACACTCAACTTAAGTTGATTGATATCCTTCCTATGGAGTTCTTGTCAATTAAATCTAAGGGGTAAAGAATTGATAGTTTATTATTATTTGATATAAGATATCTAGATAATACTAATAAATTAGTATGATACTAGTCTAATTTATAATGGATACGACCACCCTACGGAGGTGTATTCTAAATAAAAATTAGATTACCGATGCATAATGTAGTTAAAGAGCTCTACATAACTATATTTCATGCATTCATGTAAACGTTACACATGTTTTCAAATAATGTATGCTTATGTATGAATTTATTTTTCAAAATCATGTCTTCATTTAGCTCACCTGCATCTATCCTTAACCAAAACAAATTAACTGAGAATAATTATATGGATTGGGAAAGGAACTTAGATATTAAACTCACAATTGAAAAGCAAAAATATGTCCTAACTGATAAATGCACTCAAATACCTAATAAAAATGCATCCCAAGATAAAATAGATGCTTACAATAATCAATTGACTAAGGGCCCATCTTCATCTTTTGGTCTCAATCCTAGAGGAAAGACTAGTAAAAAGAAGAATAAGCCAAAGAAATCATCCAATTCAAGATTTGTACAAATTCATAAAAAAGTAGTAAGGCCCAAAGGAAAGTGTTTCCAATGTGGCATTAAAGGGCATTGGAAGGAAATTATTCTTTAGTTAAGTTTTCAATTGCTAAAATGACAGCTTCACCTTCTGGTAAAATTCTTTTCATTAAGACATGTTTAGTGGTTGATTCTACTAATTCCTGGATAGTAAATTTTGGAGCTACTAATCATATTTGTAATTCATTACAATGGTTCTAGGAAACTAAATCATTCAATGAATAAGATATCAGTCTTAGGCTAGGAAATGATGCAACTGTTGCAGCTAAGGCAGTGGGAGTTGTTCAACTTTATTTTAATGATTTTAGGACTTTAGTATTAGATGATTATTTGTTAGTACTGGAACTCAAATGCAATTTAATTTCAGTTAGTTATTTGAATAAATTTGGTTATTCTGTTATTTTTTACTAAACTGTGGTGATCAAAAGAAATAAGTCATTTATATGTTCTGATACACTAGTTAACAATCTATACTGCGTATATCTTAAAATCAACTCACTGCATGGCACAGAATTGAATAATGAATTTAATCACCATAAGAGGATTAAAGTGACTCCATTAATCAAACGTATCTATGGCATCTATGTCTTAGTCATATTAGTTTAGATATGATCCAAAGACTAGTCAAAATGGACCTTTGAGTTCATTAGATATTGAACCATTACCAGTCTCTGAATTCTTTATAGAAGGCAAAATAATCAGAAGACCCTTTAATACTAAAGGTAATAGAGCCATTGAAACGTTAGAATTAATGCACTTTGACATATATGGGCCCATGAGCACACAAGCTAAGAGAGGTTATAAATATTTCACAACTTTCATTAATGATCATTCTAGATTAGGTTATGTGTACCTAATGCGCTACAAGTTTAAGGCATTTAATAAATTCAAAGAGTTTCAAGCAGAAGTGTAAAGGCAATTAGGAAAACACATAAAGGCACTTCGATCTGATTAAGGTGGTGAATACCTCTATAGTGAGTTCAGGACCTATTTGTTAGACAATGGGATATTATCCCAGTTGACTGCATCAGGGTCACCCCAGCAAAATGGTGTAGCAGAAAGGAGAAATAGAACTCTTCTTAAAATGGTGAGGTCAATGATGAGTTATTCAATATTACCCATCTCGTTCTAGGGTTATGCCTTAGAAACAGCCATGTATTTTCCTAACTTAATTCCATCTAAGTCAGACTTCAAAACACTTCTGAAAATGTGGATAGGACCTAAACTAAGTTTACATCACCTACATATATGAGGTTGTCCAATTCATATGCTAAAAGAGAAGACAGACAAGTTGGAATTTAAGTCAGAAGTTTGTCTGTTTGTTGGTTATTCTAAAGGAACAAGAGGAAGTCTTTTCTATAGTTTTTAAGATAAAAGAGTATTAGTTAGCACTAATACAATTTTTCTTGAAGAAGACTATATGAAAGACTTCAAGCTTAGGAGTAAGATAATTCTTGATGAGTTATCTAGGAACTCTAATATTGTACCAGATAGACTCAATATATTAATTCTCAATCCAAATTATAATAACCAACCAGAGCCAATTACAGAATAACAACCACCGGTACTTCGTCATAGTGGGAGAATTATTAGACGTCCAACTATGTTCATGTTAATTGGAGAGTTCTTTCAGACAATCTCTAATGAGTATGAACTAGATCTCACTAGTTACGATGAAGCAATGGTTGATAAAGATGCAAACTATTGGCATAAAGTTATGAAATCAGAAATTGATTTCATATATTCTAATAAAGTCTAGGAACTTGTAGAGAAACCTGAAGAGATAAAACTCATAGAGTGTAAATGAGTCTATAAGAGAAAGAGAGGGGTAGATGGAAAGGTGGAAACCTTCAAAGTTAAGCTTGTTGCTAAAGCTCAGAAAAAAGGTATCAATTATGAGGAGACCATCTTGTTGGTAGCCATGCTTAAATCTATTAGAATTCTCTTATCCATTGTAGTAAATCTTGATTATGAGATTTGGCAAATGGATGTCAAAACTGCCTTTCTTAATGGAAATCTTGAAGTAAGTATCTATATAATACAACTAGGTGGTTTTATAGTTATAGGCCAAAAGCATATAGTTTGTAAATTACAAAAATTTATCTATGGGCTTAAACAAACATCTAGATCATAGTACATCAGATTTGATCAGGCAATCAAATTGTTTAGTTTTGATCAAAATCCTGATGACCATTGTGTTTATAAGAAGATAGATGGGTGGTTGGTGATTTTTTTAATCCCATATATAGATGATATACTACTCATTGAAAATGATGTATGAGCATTATCATTAGATAAAATATGGATATGTAACTATTTTGATATGAATGATCTAGAAAAAGCCAATAACATCCTTGGGATCAAAGTATTATTGGATCTCAAGTTAAAGATATTAGACTTATCCTAAACTGAGTATATTAATAAAATTCTGATCAAGTTTGCCATGCATAATTTCAAAAGGGATTATTTTTCTTTAGATATGGAATTGATCTATCCAAGTATCAGTTTCCTAAGATAACTGAAGAGATAGATTGCATGAGAAGTATTTCTTATGCATTAGTAGTGGGAAGTCTCATGTATGCAATGTCATGTACTAGACCAGAGGTTTGTTATATAGTTTGAATAATCAGTGGATATCAATCTAATGCAGGACTAGAACACTGGACTACAATAAAAGCATATATTTAAGTACCTTCAGAGAATGAAAGATTATATACTTGTATATTTTAGTGAGAATCTTATACCTATTGGGTATACAGATTCAAAATTCTAATAACATAGGATACCAGGATCTTTCTTAAGATATGTGTTTACTTTAAGTGGTGGAGCTATAGGTTGGAGGAGTACAAAATAATAATGTATTGCAGACTCCACCTTGAAGCTGAATATGTAATTTCATTTGAAGCTGCAAAATAGGCTATATAACTTTAGAAGTTCCTTATAGAGCTTAAGGTGCTACCTAATGCTTAAATGTCTATTGTTACTTATTAAGACAATAAGTAAGGCAGTAACATAGTTTAAAGAACCAAATACTAGAAAGAAAAGTACATTAAGAGAAAATACAATTTAGTATGGGTGCTAGTGTAAAAGGGTGAAGTTATGGTATCTAAGATTGCATCAGTATCAATAGAAAATCTAGCAGATCCATTCACCAAATCATTGCCAGCAAAGTGTTTGAAGCTCAAATATATGATATAAGAGTTCGACAGATGCCTAATATACTTTAGGGCAAGTGGGAGATTGTTAGACATTTTATGTTATTTTATGCCCTTAAAGCATATATAATAACATTTTATTAGATTAATAAAGTTTATTCATATATATAATTGAGCATACATTGATGAGCCCATATTTATAAAGTATGTAATCTATATATTATGAATATAATGCTAATATAGAGGGTATAGATCACAAGTTCTTTATAAATTAAATCTAGTTCGCAACTATTAATGAAAAAATGTATTTCATTATGTAAGGTTATTGTTTTTATGCTTCTTATAGTGAATGATTTGCCTTGATCATTAAAGTAGAGAATTCGAGTAGAAAAACTAATGTATATATTACATTGAACGAGACTACTGTGAATTTCAATTTAGTTAACTAAATGTCATAGATCTTAATTCACAAAAGCTTTAATAAGTTTGATTGATCTTAATCCTAAGTAGGTAATGAACTTACATTCATGCATTATATCTTTTGAGTTATCACAGAGTGAGATCCAAATAAATAGTCAAAACTTCGATAGCTTGGAGATATAATTTTATGGGTCGTTGGAACTATAATATCTAATCCCTATTAGTAGTATTGGCGCCTAGATTTTGGTATAGAGTAAAGAAGACACCCTGGGGTTACTCGATTCTAATCCTATTAGAATTTTTTTTTTATGGTGCGCGTGAGAGATATTAGACCTAATTTGGTAATTTCATATTTGGTCGGAGCTTCGAACGACCCTAGAATATTTTTAGAATTTTTCTCTATTGGCTTAGAAAATGAAATTTTAATTTACTTCATGAATTTTCATTTAAGGGTTATATATAGAACAAGCCTTTATTAAGAAAAATAATCCATATATTAAAGAATGAACCAATTAGAGACAATTTCATGAATTGCCAAGTTGGGAATTCTAGTTAGTTCTTTTGACTATTCTAACTAAATAGTTGCAAATGAACCATTACATACTTAGTTTCCAACCAATGGCAAATTAGAAATTTAGAGTAAGTTGAGGGGTAAATTAGACAATTGAGGGATCTCTATATATATAATAGAAGTGTATAGAAATTTCATGAAAGAAAAAGCAAACATCTTAGAGCAAGAGAAGCAAAATTCGGCCAAGAGAAATGAGGGGCTGCTACAATGAAATTTCAATTTTTTTTCATGATTTTTCATGCTTAATCAAGCTAAAATAAGGTCATGTACAAGTTCCTAAGATCAATTGAAGCCTCCATTAGTGAAAATCCAAGAAAAAAAGGTAAAAAAATCATTGTGTTATGAGGTTGATATGTGAACTTTCAAGATTGCTTCAATTGATGTTCTTGTGTGTATTCTTGGTTTAGATTGAGTTGAATTCTAGTGTGGAGCTTGAATGAGTCATCAAATTGAAGAAATTGGCAAGGAAATGTGTTGGAACATAGGGTGAAATTCTGCCACTTTAAAGAAGTTAGGGTTGAGTTCTGTTTTGGTTAAATTGTGATGTATAAATAGTGCCTTATGTTAATTGAATGGATATGGTTGATGGAAAAATCAAAAATGAAGAAAGGGGGCATAATTGTCCATTTTGGTAAAGTGAAGGGCAATTATGTCCAACCAAAGTTATAGAGTATTAAACAATTTTTAGTGCGTCGGATGGTGAGTTAGATTAGATTAAATGACTCCGTAAATGAAAATCAAAAAGTAGTATCCATCCGAGCTTTGTATACAATTAGGGCGATTAATAGTTAAATTAGATTCTAGTGTTTGAATTAGTTCTAAATGTCATTTATGGCGTGTAGGTGGAGAAAATCGAGACCGGTAACGGGAGCAAACATCCAGAGCGAAATTGAGCTCGTAGCGGTTGTGAGTGAAAATTTGTCATTTTTTTTATCTTTCGTTTATTATGTTTTCGCATAATGAAAATGTATGTTTTATGTGCTTTTAATGCATAAACATGATTTATGATTTTGATATATATATATATATATATATTCATAGATATGCTTTTACATGTTTAGTTTAAGAAACAGCTTTAAAATTACTACATTTGTTTCAAAGGCCATCGATAACCTCAGATTATAGTGGTGGTGATAGTATTAGACCCAACCGTTATATCCTGTACACATGGGCAGGTATTGGGGCTGTGTCACTAACTCCGGGAAGTCGGGTTATTGAGTCATGTAAGTCGCTCTATGTGTACGGGGTATTGTCTCGCTATATGTAGGCGATGTAGGATTCTGATACATAACCAGTGAGATGTCTTGAGATGTCATTATGGGCGCTGCTAGTTGAGGCGCCCCGTGACCTACATACGAGTGCGGTGCTAGTTAAGTCGCTGCATGAGCATAGAGCTTTAGGGTTACCATTGGTATAGTTCACAAAAAGAAATGGCCAAGCGAGGGATTTATTAGTTTTCGATCTACCGATTGCATATTATGTGGTTATATGCACATGCTAGTTATTATGTTGTACAGATTTTGGATATTATTTTTCGAAGATGTAAATAACATTCGCTCGGCAAGCTTTCATCGGCATATGATGTTAGAAACTATTTTACAACTTTATACAAGTTTTAGAAACATGAATTATGCATGTCTTTTAGAATTTAATATTTATGCAGAATTTTATTTTAATTCAAAATCTTAAATGCACTCACTGAGCTCCAAGTGCAGGTCTCGGTACGTAAGCTGCTGATTCTCCTACTGCTAATTAGTGGGCTAAATTCGAAAATTATTTTGTACATGTAAATGTGTTAAATAGCACTATTGTTGCTTTCTGCATAGTAGTTATAAGCATGTGTATTTGTACATATGTTTGGATAAACATGAAGAGGTTTTGATATTATAATGATCGTTTTTACTTTTTATGAGTGTGCCAGTTTTGTGATTTTAATGAAATTATTGAGTTGAGTTGGATTATTTTGGAAAGGATCGGAGGTCCTATTTGTAGTATTGAGAAGTGCTTGAAATAGAAATGCAATTTCTTTGTAGGGTTTGTATTGGATTTTAAAGAAAAATAAGGGAAACTTTGCCCTTTTTTTAAAATTAAGATATTATTTTTTTGTATATTCCAAGATTTTCTCAGTAATAGAAAGAACTAAAAAAGGGTTCGTCTCGCGAAATTTCTCAACTTACCCAGTTAAATTTTGAGAAACTTCTGTCGAGGTGCCCGGTAGGGCCGCTGGGATCTACAGTAGAGGGTCATAGGGCAGGTCCTGTCAGAGTGGTATCAAAGCCCAATTTTTGAAGTTTTAATTAAAAAGTTAACTTTTAGAATGAAATTCTTGAAATTGCATGCATATTTTTCTAAGTTTAGTAAATTGAATTCTATGCATTTAATAATCATTTGCATCACTAAATTCATAGAAAATATGCATCGTCGTGGGGGCCCATGTACTAGGAGAGCAATTGCGGAGGCTTTTGCATCTGATGAGGAGCAGGGGAATGAGTCGGTAAATGTTCCTATGCCTCAGACCCATCCTGAGTCATCTCAGCCTATTGAGCCAGAGGGTGGAAACCTAAATGTAGCTCAGATGGCTCAGATACTAGCAGCAGCAGCAATCTAGCAGCCGAGAAATAGGAGTGTCCATTGCGCACTCCAAGAAATTGGGTGTTAAACCGTATAATGGTACAGAAGACCCTGAGAGAGCCCTATCCTGGGTTAGAGAACAATGAAGAAATATTTCAGGTTATGGGATGTTCTGAAGAACAGATAGCGATATACTCTGCATTTCTGTTAAAAGAAAGAGCGAAAGATTGGTGGAAAGCCTTGCAAATGAGAAATGCTGATGGGGTATCTTAGGCACTTTTTAAAGAAGGATTTTTGAATAAGTTCTACCCTAAAAGTTATAAAGATGCGAAGATAGAAGAGTTATTTAAGCTGAAACAAGGTTTTCTCTCAGTGGCAGAGTATGCGAAGAAGTTTTTAGAGCTCTTCTGTGTCGTTCTCTTTATAGCTGATAATGAAGAGCAGAAGACTAATCGATTTGTAGTTGGTCTCAATTCTCAAATCAGGGCGTACATAGTATCGACATCCCACGCTCAGTATGGAGCATTAGTAGAAGCTGCAACTCGAGTTGAAAGAAGCATGGTTGTCATTCCTAAACCAAAATAGTAGGGCTAAAAAAGAGATTAGTTATGTGGTTTTCAAGGAGGATCTAGTAAATTCACACGAACAAATGAGAGATTTACATGGTCTAACAGTCAGAAACCAAGCCAAAGAGCTTAATCCAGTCAAGCTTTCATTAGGCAACCATTGTCTGGATTCCAAAACACTAAAGCGAGTTGGAAGAATTTTTCGGTGTGTAATAAATGTGGCAAGGCCCATCCAGGGGATTATAAGAAGGGGACTACCGGTTGTTATAAGTATGGTCAAGAGGGCCACTACATGATAGATTGCTCGAATGATGGAGCTAGCAGTAAGCCAGAAGATAGAGCACCAGCTCCGGATAAATTAGTGGTGGTGAAGGACAGATTTGAGGCGGTCTCCAATTCAAAAGGCCGAGTGGCTCGAACCAGCCTAATAGGAGAGCTAGTCAAAGAGGATCATTCAAATGACCGCGGGGCAGACCTCATACCCAGGCTAGGGTATTTGCAATGACCCAGTAGGAGGCGGATGCGGCCCTAGAGGTTGTGACAGGTACGATGTCAATTTTTGATCGAGATACTTATGTACTGATAGATCCTGGAGTGACCCATTCTTTTATTTCTAGGGAGTTTGCTACAAATGCTAGTATAGTACCCCAGTTATTAGATTATGCAGTAGTAGTGTCTCTTCCTACAGAAGACTCCATTGTAGCAGAAAAGATGTATAGGGGTAGTAAAATCAGTATTGAGGGCCAAGAGTTTATAGCGGATTTGATTGTGCTGGTCATCAGTGATTTTGATATGATTTTGGGGATGGATTGGTTGTCTAAATATCGGGCCTTAGTGAATTATTTTTGAAAATAAGTCAGATTATGTAGCCTAGGGGGAACGAAAGTCAGTTTTTGTGGGATGCGAAAATTACTTCCCACCAGTATGGTGTCGGTAATGAGGGCAAGAAAGATGCTTTGAAAGTCGTGTCAGGGGTACTTAGTCTATGCCATAGAAGTAAGAGACGGTGGAACGAAATTGGAGAATATTCTAGTGGTTAGGGAGTTTTCAGATGTATTCCCAGAGGATCTTTTGGGCTTACCTCCAGATAAAGAGATAAAGTTTGAAATATAAGTAGCCCCTGTAACGCAACTAATTTCCAAAGCACCCTACAGAATAGCTCCTTCAGAATTGAAAGAACTGAAGGTTCAGCTAGAAGAGTTGGTGAATAAGGGTTTCATCAGACCGAGTACTTCTCCTTGGGGAGCACTAATTTTGTTTGTAAAGAAGAAAGATGGAAGTATGAGATTATGCATTGATTACAGGGAATTGAATAAAGTAACAGTGCGTAATCAATATCCACTTCTGAGAATTGATGATTTGTTTGATCAACTACAGGGGGCTAGAGTATTTTCCAAGATAGATCTGAGGTCAGACTATTATTAACTAAAAATTCGGGAAGAAGATGTTCCCAAAACGGCCGTTAAGACCTAATATGGGCATTATGAATTCTTGATTATACTTTTTGGGCTGACTAATACCCCAACCGCTTTTATGGATCTTATGAACAGAGTTTTTCGATCTTATTTAGAGCGGTTTGTGATAGTATTTATTGATGATATACTGGTTTATTCAAGCAGTAAAGAAGAGCACGCAGAACATCTAAGGATTGTTTTGCAGACCTTAAAGGAGCATTGGATGTACGCCAAACTCAGTAAATGTCAGTTCTGGCTAGATAGGGTTGCTTTTTTGGGACATGCAATCTCTACAAAAGGGGTAATAGTAGATCCCAAGAAGATTGAAGTCATAGTAAATTGAAGACAGCAAACGAATGTGACGGATGTCCGTAGTTTCTTGGGTTTGGTTGGATATTATAGGAAGTTTGTAGAGGGATTCTCAAATATAGTCACTCCTCTGACTAAACTAACCCAAAAAGAAGAGAAGTTTGTATGGTTGGAAGCGTGCCAGTATAGTTTCGAAGAGCTAAAGAAAAGGTTAACTTCGGCCCCAATGCTTACACTTTCGTCAGGGAGGGACAAATTTACCATATATTGTTATGCTTCCAGGCATGGTCTAGGTTATATTCTGATGCAGAAGGAGAAAGTAATAGCCTATGCTTCTAGACAATTAAAGAAGCATGAACAGAATTATCCTACACAATACCTAGAACTAACTGCAGTAGTTTTTGCTCTAAGAATTTAGAGGCATTATTTGTATGGGGTTCCTTGTAAGATCTTTACGGACCATAAGAGCCTGCAGTACTTATTCACCCAGAAAGAATTGAATATGAGGTAGAAAAGGCGGCTAGAGCTTATTAAAGATTATGAATGCACCCTGGAGTACTATCCGGGAAAAGCTAACGTGGTAACAGATGCTCTCAGCAGAAAGCCGGTCGGTTCAATAGTTTACTTAAAGGTTGCATATCTATCAATGTTGATAGAATTGAGGTCTTTGGGTGTAAAATTAGAATTGTCAAATTCGAGAACACTATTAATCACATTTCAGGTCCGTCCAATACTAGTTGATCAGATCAGAGTACTACAGACTCAAGATCAACAGGTAGTTAAATTGAAGGGTGAAATTAAGTCAGGCAGTGGAAGGGTCTTTCAGTGACCGAGGATGGTGTGGCAACCTTGGGTCGGAGATTATGTGTTCTGGATGTAAATGAGTTAAGAAGAGAGATTATGGAAGAAGTTCATTTTTCTGCATATGCTATACATCTGGGGAGCACAAAGATGTATCGTACCCTAAAAGAGTACTACTGGTGGAAGGGCATTAAGAAAGATATAGCTGAATTTGTCTCAAGATGCCTAACTTGCCAACAAGTAAAGGCTGAACATCAAAAACCTGCAGGGCTCTTATAACCTCTTCCAATTCCAGAGTGAAATGGAAAAGAATAATGATGGACTTCGTGGTAGGATTTCCACGTAGCCAGAGAAGCAATGATACAATATGGATAATTGTTAATAGACTGACGAAATCTGCCCATTTCCTACCCAATAGAAGCAATTATTCTTTAGATAAATTGGCCCAGTTGTACGTAAATGAGGTGGTACGACCCCAAGGTGTTCCAGTATCCATTGTGTCTGACAGGAATCCACGATTCACTTTTCAATTTTGGCCCAGCTTACAGAAAGCTCTAGGCACTAGATTGAGTTTCAGTACGGCCTTTCATCTGCAGACAGATGGCCAATCTGAATAGATAATTCAGATACTCGAGGATATACTTAGAGCGTGTGTTATGGAGTTTAAGGGGAGTTAGGATACTCATCTGCCGCTAATGGGGTTTGCCTACAATAATAGCTACTAGACTAGCATCGGGATGGCACCATATGAAGCATTGTATGAAAGGAAGTGTAGAACTCCAATTTTTTGGGATGAGGTAGGTGAAAGGAAGTTGGCCCAGAAATTGTCCAGATTACTTTGAAAAAGATTCAAGTTATCAAGCTGAGATTGAAAATAGCTAATGATAGCTAGAAGAGTTATGTAGATAACATGGGAAAAGACTTGGAGTTTCAGATTGGTGATAAGGTCTTTCTAAAGATATCGCCATGAAATGGAGTACTAAGATTGCGAGAAAAGCTGAGTCCCCGATACATTGAGCCATACGAAATAGTTGAAAGAGTTAGGGAAGTAGCATATCATTTGCAATCACGAGAAGATCTGGCTAAAATCCATGACGTGTTTCACGTTTCCATGCTTCGCAAATATTTAGCAGATCCTTTGCACATCCTAAAGGAACAGTTAGTAAAATTGAATGAGAATTTGACCTACGAAGAGAAGCTTGTGCAAATCCTAGATCAGAGAAAGCAAGTGATTCGTAATAAAAGCATTCCCTTAGTGAATGTGTTATGGATGAACAATGGAGTAAAAGAAGCCACGTGGGAATGTGAAGATCCTATGCGAGTACAACATCCCTACCTCTTGAAGACAAGTATAATTTAAATTTCAAGGAAGAAATTTTTTTAAGGAGGCGTAAAATTGTAATATTTAATCCTTATTAGTAGTATTGGCGCTTAAATTTTGGTATAGAGTAATGAAGACACCGTGGGGTTAGCTGATTCTAATCCTATTAGAAATATTTTTTTTCTATGGTGCGCGTGAGAGATATTAGACCTAATTTGGTAATTTCACAGACGGTCGGACCTTCGAACGACCCTAGAATAATTTTAGAATTTTTCTCTATTGGCTTGGAAAATGAAATTTTAATTTACTTCATGAATTTCCATTTAAGGGTTATGTATAGAACAAACCTTTGTTGAAAAACACAATCCATATATTAAAGAATGGACCAATTAGAGACAATTTCATGGATTGCCAAGTTGGGAATTCTAATTAGTTCTTTTGACTATTCTAACTAAATAGTTGCAAAGGAACCAATTACATACTTAGTTTTCAACCATTGGCAAATTAAAAATTTAGAGTAAGTTAAGGGGCAAATTAGATAATTAAGGGAGCTCTATATATATAGTAGAAGTGTATAAAAATTTCATGAGAGAAAAAGCAAACATCTTATAGCAAGAGAAGAAAAATTCAGCCAAGAGAAAGGAGGGGCTGCTACAATTAAAGTTCAATTTATTTTTCATGATTTTTCATGCTTAATCAAGCTAAAATAAGGTCAAGTACAAATTCTTAAGATCAATTGAAGCCTCCATTAGTGAAAATTCAAGAAAAATAGGTAAGAAAAGTATTTTTTTGTGAAGTTGATATGTGAACTTTCAAGATCGCTTCAATTGATGTTTTTGTGTGTATTCTTGGTTTAGATTGAGTTGAATTCTAGTGTGGAACTTGAATGAGTCATCAAATTAAAGAAATTGACAAGGTAAGAATTATGATTTTTGGTGACTTTGATGTAAAGACTTCAATTGGTTATAATTAGGGCATTAAAATGAAATTGGCTTGATTTTGATGCAATTGGAACAAGAAATTGAGAAAAGAAATGTGTTGGAACATAGAGTGAAATTCTACCACTTTAGGAAAGTTAGGGTTGAGTTGTGTTGTGGTTGAATTGTGATGTAAAAATAGTGCCTTATGTAAATGGAATGGATATGGTTGATGGAAAAATTAAAAATGAAGAAATGGGGTATAATTGTCTGTTTTGGTAAGGTGAAGGGAAATTATGTCCAACCAAAGTTATAGGGTATTAAGCAATTTTCAAGGCATCGGATGGTGAGTTAGATTAGATTAAATAACTCCGTAAATAAAAATCGAAAAATAGTATTCATCTGGGCTTTATATGCCGATTAGAGCGTTTAGTAGTTAAATGAAATTCTAGTGTTTGAATTCGTTCTAAATGTCATTTACGGCATGTAGATAAAGAAAACCAAGACCGGTAACGGGAGCAAAATTGAGCTCAGAGCGGTTATGAATGAAAATCTGTCATTTTTTTTATCTTTCGTTTATTATGTTTCCGCATAATAAAAATGTATGTTTTATATACTTTTAATGTATAAACATGATTTATGATTTTGATATATATTCATAGATATGCTTTTACATGTTCGGTTTAAGAAATAGCTTTAAAATTACTACATTTGTTTCAAATGCCATTGGTAACCTCAAATTATAATGGTGATGATGGTATTAGACCCGGCCGGTATATCCCGTATACATGGATAGGTATTAGGGGTGTGTCACTAACTCTAGGAAGTCAGGTTGTCGAGTCATGTGAGTCGCTCTATGTGTACAGGGTATTGTTTCACTATATGTAGGCGATGTAGGATTCTACAGCATAGCCAGTGAGATATCTTGAGATATCACTGTGGGTGCTGCTAATTGAGGCGCCCCGTGACCTACTCATGAGTGCGGTGCTAGTTGAGTCACTGCGTGAGTATAGAGCTTTAGGGTTACGATTGGTACAGTTTAGAAAGAAAATGGCCGAGCGAAGGCTTTATTAGTTTTCGATCTACCGATTGCATATTATGCGTTTATATGCAAATGCTAGTTATTATGTTGTACAAATTTTGGATATTATTTTCTGAAGATGTAAATAAAATCCGCTCGGCAAGATTTCATCGACATATGATGTTAAAAATCATTTTACAGCTTTATACAAGTTTTAGAAACATGAATTATGCATGTCTTTTAGAATTTAATATTTATACAGAATTTTATTTTAATTCGAAATCTTAAATGCACTTACTGAACTTCTTTAGCTCACTTGTTTTTAATTTTATGTTTTCTAAACCCCCTTCTCAAATGCAGGTCTCGGTACGCAAACTGCTGATTAGTAAGCAAAATCTAAAGATTATTTTGTACATGTAAATGTGCTAAATAGCACTTTTTTTTGCTTTCTGCATAGTTGTTATAGGTATGTGTATTCGTACATATGTTTTGGACAAACACGAGAAGGTTTCGATATTATGATGATCGTTTTTATTTTTTATGAGTGTGCCAGCTTTGTGATTTTAATAAAATTATTGAGTTAAGTTGGATTGATTTTGGAAAGGACCAGAGGTCCTATTTAGTAGTATTGAGAAGTGTTTGAAATTGAAGTACAATTTCTTTGCAGGTTTTGTATTAGTTTTTGAAGAAAAGTAAGAGAAATCTTTTTTTTAAAAAAAAAATTAAGATGTCATTTCCATGTATGTTCCAAGATTTTTTCAATAATAGCAAGAACTTAAAAAGGGTTCGCCTCACAAAATTTCTCAACTTACCCAGTTAAATTCTGAGGAACTTCCGTCGGGGCGCTCGGCAGGGCCGCTGGGATCTATAGTAGAAGGTCTCGGGGCGGGTCCTGTCAAGAACATATATTTACAAGATGGAATCTAATAATTAATGTCAATCTAAGCTGTTTGCAGTACTTGATCATTAGAATCTGTGGCCACAGTTTATTTAATAAATTATTTATTAAATAATAATATTTATTTGTAAATTTATTTACAAATAAACATATTAAAAGTGATCATTAGAGCATTCAGTGACTCGGGGGTAAATAAGTAATTAAAGAGGTAAGACATTTTTTTTATGGCCTAACTTTAATTATGGACATCAATTAGAGGGTCAATTAAGTGGATATTATTGGTATAAAGATCAAGCCTAATTTTATTAAAAGGTGTTTTAATTAAATGAGCTTTTACTTTATAACATGGGTTACTAGAGTATAGTCATTGGCTTTTAGTGGAATAACTTGAGGTTAACTTAGAAGAATTTGTGTATTATGACATAATAAGGACTAGGCCTTTTAAGTTGGAGGTAGGAAGCCTATAGGTCTTGCAGTCCTTATACTAACTCAAATTCTAATCAAACTCTAATGTTCTAATCTTAATCAAATTCTAAATACCCAAAGGAGATTCCTATATATATAGGAGGTATAGAGTAGTAAAGCAAACTACAACAATTATAGAAAAAAAAATTCTTTTTACGTATTTTTACATGGGAAAAGAATTTAATTAATATCATTCTCTCATATTTCGGTATTATTATTTTTAAAGATTAAGAGAGATCTACATGCCTACACGCATTGAATTTGAAGATTAAAGATAGTAGAAAAGATTATAGTGAGTCGATTCAAGATCTATCGCAACAAGAAATTGAGATAATCTTCTATTCCTATACATATAATTATGAAAAAGACAATTTAGCTTCCGGTGCATATATTTTTATTAAACAAAAAAAAATTATTTTTAACTAACAACTAGCATCAGAGTCACTTTGTTTCATATTACATATACAATTTATTTTTATGTATGGTAACAATTGTTTATTATGACACCAATTACATATTTAATTTATACTTGTTATTTTTATTAATTATGTGATGAATGGTTGTACTTATAATAATTCATGATTAAGTTAATTTTTTGTGATTCTTTAAATATTTTTTGTAAGCCAATTAAATGACTTAGAGTTTTGATTTATAAATTAAATGATGAAGTGAGAACATACTAAAATTATTGTTTTATTTAAATTTAGATTTGTTCAATTATTTTTTTGTATGAACAAGGATCCCTCACGTAAGTGGACGAAATTCACTTAAATCTTTTTCTTTGTTTGTAGCATTATAAATTACAAACATACTTAATCCTTAAATTAAATAAGATTAATCACATTACGTATATTTATGCATACTTTAAGTATAATTTAGATTAATACACTATAAATAAGATTGATTTAATTGTGTAATAATATATAAAATTCTTAATAATTGAGCATCTAGAGTATTTTTTGTCTTTAAAACACTCAACACATCAAAAACATTTTTTCTCATAGAAATATTGACTTAATTGTTGAAGCGTATTTGTTTTGTAAGAGGATGTTGCTCATCCACAATTCCAAAGAATTTTAAATGATAGGTAATTTCGTGAAATTTTAACTTCTATTCAGCAAATTAAAAAAATTTTGAAGAAAGATAAAATTAAAAACTCATCCACTTTAGCCTTTATTTTTAATTCTATTTTTCAGTCAGATATTTATTATAAGTTTGCATTTATAATATTTCTATTATAACACGATTTGAGATTTTCGTTGAAAATTTTGGATAACTTTCTGCAATCTCAAATATAAAAGGAGTCTTACTCTTATTTAAAGAGACTTTGAACTTGTACCTCCAATTAAATCATCTAGCCGCGAAGTTTTAAAATCATTATAGAACCTATGTACGAATAACAAAACAATATTATAATATAGACGTAATATAAAGAAGCTTAAATCACAAGATAATCAACTAATCAATAAAATACCAATCTACAATGCTGCGAAACAAATAGAAGATCACAACATCATGATCCTAAACTCATCAAAATTGAGTACTCCGTCACCATTGAGATCAAATTGAGCAATCATAACCTCACATTCATCAATGGTTTTGGACTGCCCTAGCCTACTAAGCATTCTCTTTAAACTCTTGGGTGTTATACACCCAGATCCATCCATCTCATACATCTCAAAAGCCTGCTTCAAGTCATTCACTTTCTCTTCCTCATCACCTCCTTCAACTAATCTAACAAAGTCATCAAACCCTAACAACCCATCCCCATTGGCGTCCAAGAACTCGACCGCCGTCTCCGCCTCTGCCAACGAGAGCTCCCCGCCTATTGCTTTAACGCATTGTTGCATCTCCGAGGGTGATATCTTTCCGTCTCCATTGCTGTCAAAGTGATTGAATACGCGCTCAAATTGTTGGTATTTATTCATTTCCCAATAAGAAATATAATGGGGTTGATGATGAAAATGGTTCAAAGACAGCAAAATTCTAAGCAAGAGCGAGCATAGAGTTCCAATATCTTTCTATAAACCTAAAGATTTGCATGGAAACAAACCATATACATATATATACAGATATATATTCATAGAGCTAGAGAAGAGTCGATGAAAGAAAGAGAAGGCGAAGCCGCCTTAGCAACGCGTGGCGTGAGTTGACCAATTAGATAGCTTGTCCATGGGGGTCTCGTCTCAGATGGAGTTAATAAAGATCGTAAAGAAGAAATTGACCATTCGACCGTTGACCTTTCTATTTATCATATGCATATGAGAAATTTTTATATGATGTTCTTAATTTGAGAAAGGAATCAAATATGATATTATTATTATCGACTATTTGAAGCATAACAAAACAGACTTTTAATGTTCTAGAAATATATAAATATATCCCAACCGTCGAAACTTCCTCAACCACCCAACACCAATAAAATAATACCCAAGGAAAGAGGCACGTTTTGTATTTGTTTCCATATTTGATATCTGTATATTCCTCGTTGACTCTTCATTTGTTTTATGAAGCTGCAAGAAACTAGGGCTCAACTTGTAATGTGATTCATGCACACACAGCAAAAAGGGAGCATATGCATGTATATGTTTATGCCTTTATTACGGAGGACTAATTGAAAACAAGAGATTACTGAAAGTCTCGATATATAATGTAATTGTTGATCGGATAAGATCCCTGGTAACCACATTTATGTCACCGAAACAGTCTTCCGGGCAGCTAATATATATTTTGAGGCTTGAAATGGTAGAGTTATTTGACATGTGAATCTACAGGTAAAGAATTTGTGCTGCATATATGCCCTGGATTAGTTAAGCAATTTTTATAATTAAGGAAGTTCCGAATATAAGACAGCACTATATAAAATTTTATTCTAAGTCTGTGTGGAGAATCGAAATCCAATCAAATGGGGTTGTTTCATGTCTTTCTTGGCCACTGCCTGCCAATATTTCTATCGTTAATTCACGTGTTCTTGCAGAAATTGATGCAGCACACAAGAATGCTCGTTTCAGAAAGATTTAACGACCAAACTCTTATCCGTCACTCAAAAAATATATATATATTTTTTTTTTTTGGTGAGAACTTTTCGTGCATATTTTTATTGAATATTACTCTTGAAAATTTAGTATCCCAAATTTTATATCACAAATAATCTAAAATTCTATCGAATAATATATACAGATTTGACTACAAAAATTGTGCTGTTCATAGATTCTCATCTTGATATTTTGAAATGCTTATTAGGAATATGAATATCATTTTTTGAAACGAGAGTCTATTGTTACAGTACAGGTGTTAAATGTGTCATTCAACTCATAAAATTTACATCATTTATGTTTTATGTCGTGCTTGACACAACCCATTAGCCATTTTTATTGTACCATATCGTGCTTAATTCATGATTTTTTTTTTTAAATCTAACTTTTTTTTATAAACTTTAATTAATTAAAAATTAGTAAAATTTCTCTCAATTCGTTAATATTCAACTTTATAAAATTATTACAAAAAAATTTTTATTGCTTTTCTATTTTTTAAATTATTTTATTTAAAAAATTAATTAGTTATACTTTTGTGCTGATTCATATTCTAACTCAGCTAGAACCCATTTATAATATTTGTCATGTCGTGCTGGAAGGGGCCATTTCATGTTGAAGTTGTCCCTTGTATTTTTACAAGTCACTTGTAGCCTTACAAGCTGAACGTCTATGTTAGCATTAAGTTTAATGTGTTAAATTATGTTGACTCAAAGCCAACCCATTGTACACCCACGGCCATATTCATCCCTCTTAAAAGCCTGCTTCAAATCATTCACTTTCCCTTCCTCGTCAACTCCTTCAAATAACCTAACTGTCATCAAACCCATCTCCATCCGCGTCCAAAAGCTCGACCACCGTCTCTGCAGTCTCCGTCAACAAGAGCTTCAACACATTGTTGCAGCTTTGAAGGTGATATCTTTCTGTCTCCACTGCTGTCGAAGTAATTATATAAGAGCTCATATTGTTGGTAATTATTCATTTCATAAAGGGTTGATGATGTAACTGATTCAAAGACAGCGAGATGCAAAGCAAGAGCAAGCAAGAACATCAATATTTTGCTATGAACCCAAGGATATATATATGCATGGCAACGATATATAGTTAGCGGAGAGAGGGTAAGAGAAGCAGAGGGCAAATTTGCCTTAACAATGGGTGGCGTGAGTTGACCAATTACTTGTTCTTTGGATTCTCGTGAGAAGATTAGACTCAATGCAATAAGATCGTGAAGAGGAGGAAAGACCATTGACCTTTGTATATAATTAACCATGCATATATGAGAAAATTTGTGAAAGGAATCAAATATTGACTTTGATTATTGTATACTTTTCGAGGCACAACAAAAACCACTTTAATTATGTCCTAGAGGATTTCCACAACCATCAAAACTTTCTCAACCACCCAACGAAATTATAATAAGACCATAGAAAGAGGCATTTTTGTATACACAACTTTCCTTTTATATGTCTTAGCCTCGTTGACTCTTCATGTTTTTATATTTGTGGATGCAAATGCAATCTACAACAGCAGTCCATATGCATTAAAGTTTCTTCCATGTGGAACTTATTTATTAACAATTTAATTCTAAATTATTACAGGCCAAATTTAAGTTCACATATATATTTTCATGTGCGAATTTATATGCTTTTTAAATTTTGATGCTCAATATTACGTACAAAAAATTGTTGATGTGTGAGAGAATACGGAAAATTTATATTTTGTATTATGAAAAAAAATATGTATAGACTTAATATCATTACTAAGCAAGAAAATATATTGTTGACCTAAACAATTGACTTTATAGGCCTACAAGTTTTGAATATATTTTAAAAATGGGGTTGGATCTCTGCGGATGGTTTATATTGAGTTTGGTTCTAATTTGGAGGTCTTGTGTCCCGCAACCACAATAAAAAAAAAAATTAGGTTTCATATATGGTTTTTTTGGTAAGGACAATTCAATGCTTAAATTATTCAAACTTCGTTTATTAAAAAAAAAAGTATAGAAAAGGCTATTTATGATTTCTTTTTTTGAAAGAGAAGAAGTTACTTCCTTTGTTTGTTGTAGCTTTACCTTTGATAGTCGGTCCTTGTCGTTTATTAATGTTTTCTTGAGAAATCTGAGTCTTATTATTATGCTATGATTGGCGGTGAACCCTAGTCCCACAAGGTAAATCTAAATCCCAGTTCCATGATCCTCGAATTTTTCCTTATCGAATAGCAGTTTTAAGGTCAACGGGATTCATTGTGCATGGGATAACTAACAACCTCCTCAGGGTCAAACTTTAAAATCGAGAAGTCCCTTACTTGACCCTTAGGAATGAGCAATGGAGATCCCAGACTAGGTCCATTTGACAGTTTTGGGCCATTGCTTTGAGCTAGCCTTTTAGGGAGAATGAGTATAAGGATCCCTTAGTTTTCAGTACTAACCAGTCAGTGCTAAAAACTTTTGTAGTATTTGATTGTACCTTTAGGATGTTGCGCGGGTGTTTAGGGTGATGATTCTATAATATTCGATCTCAACTCAGGGTTGTGCCATGGTTTGGTTTCCATTGGTTTTTGCCTCATGATGGTTTAATGGCTTTTTCCATCTTTCTGCGGTCTCTGCATTTAAATGTGGGTACTTTTTTAAGATCATGCACCATTGCCCATGTCTTGATCCTGACTCATGGACCTGAATTCAACGGCCTCTGGTTCCATAACTATTATGTTGGTTCGATGAGGAGACATTTTTAGGTGTTCTTTGATCTGACTCATTAGTTTGAATGAACGACTAATATTTCTTCTAGACTTTGGGCTATAAATATGATCCTCAAGTGTTTTTCTAGCATTTCTTTGCTTCCTTAGGCTATCTTAACAGAGAAGAAGATAGAAAGTTTGCAACTTTTATTGGTATTCAACCACTATTTCAGTAACTTTTAGTGACGTGTGTCTTCATCTCACCTTTCTTTGTCATTGTGAGTCTATTTCTTTCTCTCTTTTTTAAATATTGTTGCCTTGAGATATTTTTGAATTTATCTTATATTTTGGTCTAGACTATTGGAATTTTTCCTTTTGCCCATAGAATAATTTACCCAAGCCATAATTTCACCTGATAGTGACCATGAGATTTATTTAGACCTTAGACTATCTCTAAGTAATCTTAAGAATGAGGTTGAGGAGCCCCCTATTAAAAAGAATGCAAGGGTTAGGTATATCTTTGAAGGTCAAGGTTCTTAGGGTAAGGCCTCCTTTTTGAAGGATGTGGAGGTCCTTTGGGCCATTCTGACCATTGTAAGTTCTGAGGTGACAAGCAATAAGATCTTTTTGGGGGAAGAGACCAATTCTAAATCGATGGAGGACAAAGAAGATGGATTGTTTAATGATCCCCTCGTTGAACCTGAGGAACTAGATTATGAGTTGGACCTTAAGTACCAAAGGTCTCATGTATCTAAGGAAGACGTAGGACGTCTTAGGCACCAATATAACATTCCTAGTTTGATGGTATTGAGGGTTCCTAACCCTAATGATTTCCTAAGCTATTTTGAATAAGGCAAGGTGGCCTTGCATATCATATTTTTCAAACTTGGAATGAGGTTTCCCATGCAACCTTACTTTATGAGGTTGTTAGCTTAACTGGGGGTTTCCTTTTCCTCGTTAAGTCTAAACTTTTGGCAGATTTTGTTGGGGCTTTTTATTTTGTGGATGAGAGTTGGGTAGTCTAAGCCCTTTTTTTAAGAGTTACGGTGTCTCAGTTAGGACATAATGCAATTGAGAATAAAAGCTTCTACTATTTTTTGGGTTAGATTGCCCTACTCTTGTTTGAAACTTGCCTTTAACAACAAAGATTAGAAGGACTTATAGTTTTTTGCTGGCGGAGAATGAGGATAGGAAATTTCTAAGCCCCGAGGGAGAAAGTGGCTCGTTCCAACCATGTTTTCCTCAAATGCATATCGTTATCTTCTACTACTTCCCCCGTACTCCTCCCCTTAATAATTTTTCTACTAATTCTCAATATTCTCCATGTTTCGCAAATACTTAGGCCACTAGGCTAGAAATATCAGCGGCACATAAAACTAATGTTGACACCATCCTAATTCTTTCTTTTAACTAGAAGGAGTTATTGATTGATGAGAGTTTGAAAAACACCAACCTCATATCAAAATTATCTCATCCTTTCCTCAAAAAACAAAAGTAAGCTTGTTAGATTTGTCTACTCCCTATTGGATGTATTTATTCCTAAACTTCTTTCTTTTTCTAATAGAAATGCAAGGCCAATGAGGTGATTCTAGCGAGAAGAGGGCCCATTAGAAAGGGTCGGGTTTGAAACTAGTGTCGGGATCCTAATTATTGGATAGGCAGGAGGTGATGGACCTCTTATTTGGCCTAAAACTCAGGGTAGAGATTAAGGAAGTCCAAGAAGGCGATTACATTTTATAGGATCACTTCAGGAATAATCTAGGGTATTGCCTTAAGAGCAACCCTTAAAGCTGTCAAAGCAAGAGATGAGAAAACAATTATTTTTAAGGCACCCGTATAAACACTTTGTATTATAGTCCCTACTTCAGTTTAAGAATCTTCTCAAAGTTCCCCTATTCTGGTGGAGCGTCAAGTTTCAAATCACTCACATTGGAAGAAAGAGTAACTTGTGGCTGATACCCGTCTTACCGTTACGCATATATATATATATATATTATTTACAGTTGATGACCTTATTTGGAGTATCTGATTCCATTATTGCAGCAAGGGGAATGATACGTAGATCTTACTCAAGCCTAAAGAATGGCTTAATAGGACGCAATCATGACCGTCCATTATGTTATTGGTAGCATGATGGATGTAAGTTTGGGATTCATCCTATTGTTTGAGTTTTTAACACAATCTTTTCTAATTCTTATGTTCTCTTTAGGTGCTAGAAGAAAGAATGCAAGCATGAGTTCCTCTAAGATATAAACACTTATTACAGAGAAGCATGAAAGACGAAGATAAGTTCCTCTAAGACAGAAATACTTGTTACAGAGAAGCATGAAAGGCGAGGAAAAAGCCAAAGTAGAAGTTCTAGCATTGACAAGTATATGGGAAGATCCAAGTCTCAAAGGAAAAATGTCAAGTGTTACCATTGTAATAAAATGAGGCATATAAAGAGAGAGTGTAGGATATGAAAAAGGGAACAGGCTAAGGAAAGAGGTGAATCACAGAAAATTGAACAAGTGAGTAGTGCAACTATTGTTAATAGGGATATGACTATTGTTTATGATGGAAACTCCATAAATCTCATATATCATACAAGTGATTTGGTGATTAATTCAAGTGCTTCATTTTATGTTACGTCAAATGGTGATTTCTTCACATCTTACACTAGTAGAGATTTTCGCTATGTTAGGATGAAAAATGATGGTGCATCCAAGATTGTGGGTATATAAGATATTTACTCAGAGTCCAGTGTTTGTAGCAGATTACTACGCAAGAATATCAGACATATTCCAAAAATGCATCTGAATTTGATCTCCATTGGCAAGCTTGATGATGATGGTTATTGCAACTATTTTGGTAAAGGTAAATGGAAGCTCACTAAAGGTTCTATAATTCTAGCCAAAGGAAAGAAGGTAAACACTCTCTATGTTATGGAAGCTAAGCTTATAAAATGAGATGTCAATGTAGCAATAAAAGAATCTGATATTGAGTTGTAGCATAAAAGGCTTAGACATATAAGTGAGAAATGGTTTAAGTTCTAGCCAAGAAAAATGTTCTGCCTAACTTGATAGGTAAGTCTCTCAAACTTTGTGATCATTGTTTAGGACAAAAGGCACACAGAGTTTCATTTCATAATTTTTTATCCATCTAAAAGAGCAAATTTACTTGATTTGATACACACTGATGTATGTAATATCCAAACTAGTACATATGGAGGTAAACTTTATTTTGTAACTTTTATTGATGATTATTCTAGAAAAGTGTGGATTTTTACTCTGAAATCTAAAGACCAAGTACTTAATGTCTTTAAAGATTTTCATATTAAAGTTGAGAGAGAAACAAAGAGACAATTGAAATGTGTAAGGGCGAACAATGATAATGAGTACAGAGAACTATCACAAAAACTCCTCAGCAAAATGGTATGACAGAAATGATGAACAGAATGATTCAGGAAAGAATCAGGTGTATGCTCTCTGATACAAAGCTACATAAATACTTTTAGGGTGAAGCAATGTGTACCTCTCATCTTTATCCTTCGGCTCCTTTGGATGATGATTACCTGAAATATTTTGGACCAAGAAAGATGTTTCATATAAGCACTTGAGAGTGTTTGGTTGCAGGGCATTTATTTATATTCTAAAAGATGAGAGGTCGAAGCTTGACAATAAGGCTAGAGAGTATATATTTTTGGGTTATGCACATGAATACTTTGAGTACAGATTATGGGATTAAGTGAATCAAAAAATCATCAGAAGTAGAGATGTTATATTTCTTGAAGATCAGATAGTTGATGGGATAGATAAAGATGAGGATCCTTAAGAATCTGATGAAATTTTTATTCCTAATACTTCTAGATCAGTTTCTCCACCTGTAGTTCAGATGATTATAGAGGAGATATGTAGGTAGATTCTAATGACTTAGTTGAAGGTGATGGTCCAGCAAAATAAGTTGAGCAAGCACCTCCAGAATCACATGATTCACCAGTTAAGCCTCAGTTGAGAAGATCTATGAGAGAGCACCGTCACTACAAATATCCACCACATGATTATGTGATACTTATAGAAGGGAGGAGCCTGAAAACTTTTAAAAAGTTATATCTCACTAACACAAGAATTAGTGGTTTAAAGTTATGCAAGATGAGATAAAATCATTACATGAGAACCACATTTATGAGGTAGTAAAACTACCTAATAATAAAAAAGAAGCTCTGAATAACAAATGGGTTTATAGGCTGAAAACTAAAAATAACTCACAACTAAAGTATAAGGTTAGGTTGGTTTTGAAATGGTTTGGTCAGAAAAAGATGATTAATTTTGAAGAAATATTTTCTCCTATAGTGAAAATATCTTCTATCCGAGTTGTTATTTGTTTAGCAATAAGTTTAAACTTGGAGATTGAGCAGCTTGATGTAAAGACAACTTTCCTTCATGGTGATTTAGAGAAGAAAATTGACATGAAGCAGCCTAGGGAATTCAGAGTCAAAGCTAATGAAGGTTTGGTGTGCAAATTGAAAAAAAGCTTGTATGGGCTGAAACATACACCAAGACAGTGGTATAAAAAATTTAATTCTTTCATGGAGAATCATGATTTCAGTAAGACTACATCATACCATTATGTCTTTATAAATAGGTTTGCTGATGATGATTTCATTATTTCTTAATTTATATGGATAATAAGTTAATTATTGGCCATGATGCTAGTAAAATTGAAGGGTTGAAGAGAGACCTTAGTAAGCCATTTGTTATGAAGGATTTAGGACAGGCTAAATAAATCCTTAGCATGAAGATCTCCCATGATAGAAAAAATGGAAAGTTATAATTATCTCAAGAAAACTACATTGAAAGGGTTCTTGAAAGATTCAACATAAGTGTGGCAAAACCAGTTAGTTCACCACTTGTAAGTCACTTCAAGTTTAGTTTTAAACAATGCCCTACAAGTGAGAAAGAAAAGGAAAAAATTGGTGCAGTTCCTTATACATCAGCTGTTGGTAGTTTGATGTATGGTATGATTTTTACTAGGCCAGATATTGCTCATGCAGTTGATGTTGTTAGTCGGTTTCTCTCTAATCTTGGAAAATAGCACTAAACAACAGTGAAGTAGATTTTCAGATACCTTAGAGACACCTCTAATATATGTTTTGTGTTTTGGTGGTGATAAACATGTGTTGTATGGGTATACAGATGCAGATATAGCTGGAGATATCGATTATAGGAAGTCTACATCATGATACTTGATTTCCTTTGCAGGGGAACTGTGTCATGGCAATTCAAAATTCAAAAATGTATTACTTTGTCTACTACAGAAGCTAAGTACATTGCAGTTACTAAAGCTTGCATTGTGGATGAAAAAGTTCCTGCAAGAGTTGAGTGTGAAGCAAGAGAGCTATATAGTTTACTGTGATAATCAGAGTGCCATTCACTTGGAAAAGAACCTAACATTCTACTCAAAGTCTAAGCACATTGATGTTAGATATCATTGGGTACGTGATGTATTAAGTCAAAAATCCTACAACTTGAAAAGATACATACAAGTGAGAACATATCAGATATGATGACTAAGTCATTATCCAAGGAGAAGCTTCAAGTTTGTAGAGGAAAAGCGGGCTTAGTGGATCCTCTCACATTACGTAAAGGGGAAGATTTATTGGTGGAGTTCATATCATGTAGGTCTAGGGGCTAATTTATAATTTTATAAAAATTATGTGCTTATATATGAAATTAGACATTAAGAGGGCTAAATGAAAATTATGGACTATATAAGAAATTAGACATTAAGATGACTGAACGATATTTTTTATTTAAGTGCACAGTAACTGAAATGTAAATTTCATGTTTTTAGTTTTAAGAAGGTTAAGTGCAAAAGCGAGAGAGGTAGCAGGTAGAACTGAGAAAGAAAAAAAAGAAGTTAGGTTCTCAAAATTTTCGTTGATGATTGGATGGTGATTTGAGCAAAGTTTTGCTTAAATTTTGAAGGTGAATTCCCAACATCTTACTTTATACTTCTATTAAATTTTATTTTTGATTTAACCTCTCATTTTGTATAATCTAACAAATTTATATTTGAGAAGTATTTGTTAGATTTATTGTTGTTTGAGCCAAGATTAGTGTTCTTGATATTATGGTGAGCCTCGAGTGTAATTCTAGAGAGGATATTATTGTAATCTCATTATTATTACATAGCTGAAGTGTTGATATCGAACTACGGTCCCATAGTTTTTTCTAAATTAAATATTTTACGTAAAAATTTAGTGTCCTTTGTGATTTATTGTGGTTTATAATATGTGGTTGTATTAATTTTGCTAATTGTGGTAATACACTTGCCCATTTTAATAACATAAAGTGGAAAAAAGAATATTTTTGCTGCATAGTATTTTGTATTCTTTTCCAACATTACATCATCTAGATAATCAGCACTGCGAAAGGAAGTATTGTTGCTGATAGTTGTTATGATGTTGATATGGCAGATTGTGGCTGTTAATGTTAGGGTTGGTGGTTACGTGATATCCCTGAATGTACATATACTTGTGTATTCATACAAGTGTACATTCTCACTAAATCGCTAATACCAATTTATATGATACTATGCAATGTAACATTACAGACATTGTACAATTTGAAGGAGTTCAGATCAGATCTAAAGAAGTTTAGATAAGGGCTCATAGTTAGCCACGCTGAGAGATATAAGTGCTAAATGTTAGCACAGCTAAGTGTTAACTAGTTATAATACTCAATGAAAATTCAATAGTTTGAGCCTTTTCTGTAATGAGACATAGACCTGGAAATATACAGTAACTGAATAGTTGCAAGAGTTGCAATCGGGTGCTAGAAAATGCTAGTTGCGCAAATATGTTCTCAAATAATTCTCTTTGATCTATTTCTTCCGATGCGGGTCTGTCGGTGGATACCCTTTTTTATATAGATCAGCATATGTCGTTCCTATAAGGTATAGATGGTCGTTCCTAACCAACTGTGAGCTTGGAGCTCGTATTAATATATGGGTATCCAGTTAGTACTGGATATGAGACAGACTCACGAGGGCCTCTGATAGATATCCTATGTAAGTCGTCAAATGAGGGTCCTCTTGAGTTGAGTAGTATACGTGGTTCTTTAACTTGAGTGCCAAGGTGGGCTTGTAAGCGATTCACCGTACTTTGGTTCCACGTATATCACAGGCCTTTCATGGTGTAACCGTTGGGTGACCCTGGGTATGGTTCGATGCTTATGAAGTCCGGTGTGTACAGATATTTGATTCGTCCGCTCGCATAGGGAGTTAGATATCCAGATGCTTTGAGACTGTATCTCAGAAAGTCTTGTGGCCACAAGCATTAATCCCGAGAAAAGTTTTGCCAGGGTAGAACAATATGGTAAAAGAGTTTGCACATATTGTTCAATGAGATACAAGTCTAAAAATAGGATATAGATAAGCACATAGAAATTTTACGATGATAATCTATATCCTCAGCACATCCAGGATATCGTGACGAAAGGACTATACGTATGCGTTGTAACCTCAACTTGTATGGTTCAACGCACTAATTTCTAATATCTATAATGTGTGCGTAGGGCATTGCTCACGGACTTATGGAATAGTTCCATTTGACAAATCGAACGTGGACCTAAGGAGTCCCACGATATAGAGTGTACTCGTTGTGCACTGGGGCAGCGTTCTGGATGAAATTATTTAATCCAGCAATATCTAGCACTACCACAAAAATATGTGCGTATCTGTATTTAAGTGCTAAATATAATACTTAATTAATAATTTTTATTTACTAATTGTATAAAGACACGTGACACATTATGGAACCTCAGTTGAGTTTATCCAAGTGTGAGATTTGGTGGGACCCACTAAAGGTAGACTTGGTAACTATTTATGAGGGGCAAAATAGTCATTTCATATATTAATTATTTAATTATTAAATAATTAAAATATTTCATTATAATATATTATTATATATTATTTTAATATATACTATTATTTTATTTTTGGTGCCAAACAGTTGGCACACATTTATATTATTTTATTATATTATATATATATTAAGAGATATGTGTGTGAAAGTTGGTAGGTGTGTGTATTTGGCCGAGAAAGAGAAATGGAGAAAGCGAGAAAGAAAAGAAATAGTGTCGCCGAGAAGAACAAAAAAAAAGGAAAAAGAGAGAAAAATAAAATTGTTTCATTTTTCTCCATAGTACCAAAAGAAACAATTGTGAATTATTTTAATCTCTATTTCTTATCATTTTAGAGAAAATGATGAATACACACCACCGGCCATTTGTGGGTTAAGAGTTAATCCCTTGCTGGATACGGGACTACTGTTCTAGCTCATCAAACCCACCGAGTTGGTGACTAGAACTGCCAATGAATTGGTCTCCATGAGGACTCTGAGGAAATACGTGTATAATATTACACATTCAGGTGAGTTCTCAACACTACTATATATTAATGTGATTAATATATTTTATATATTGTGTTTATTGCATGTTTAAATGCTTCCATTGCGTTTAATATGTATATGATACGTATTTTAGGCAATAGTCACAATTGCACATACATACCCACGTGTATTAGATCCCCGACAAGAATGGTATCAAAGCCATTTATAACATATTTAGGTGTTATTTGACTGAATGGATGCAAAAAGCCCAGTGTAAATGGTGTGTTTCAAGTGTTGAAACGGGTATGCCAATGGGCGTTCACTGGGCACTACAGCGCCAAAGGGCTGACGTCGCAGCGCTAAGGGTTTGACCTCCCAATACTGCAGCGCTGAAGATCTGGCACCGTGGAGCTGGGAGTTCTTTCTCCCATTGCTGTGGCACTAGCGAGCCCACGCTGGAGCGCTGAGGTTCTGAAATTCGCACCCCAGTAGTGAATCATGAGCGCCGCAGTGCTGGAGGTTCAACCTCCTAGCGCTGCAACAAGGTAGTCTAGCGGTGCAGCGCTGAGGGTTCGACCTTCTAGCGCTACAGCAATGCAATCCGACTCCACGATGATGTACTATTCACTTTAATATTAGCAAATGAACAGTGTTTTATACTGTTCACATCTACAGTATTTTTTAACAATGTTTTGAACAATATTTCAAAATTAATTTTGCATGTGTAGATTTATGAGATGTAGTGATAAAAATTATCAGTCTACATTATAAACTACAATTAATTTTTCTGCGTTAGTAACCACAATGAGAGCCTTACTTGTGGTGGTTAGTTGTGCTTGTATAGAAAAATTAATTAATTGAGAATCACCTTCCCCATGACATGGAAACCTAAGACATACACAAAAATCTCTCTTAATTAAATTGAAGAATATTACATTATGAGATAATATTTTATTCTGATCCGTCTTGTCAATACGGTGTTAGACGAGTCGCGTCGGCCTTTTTTTAATATTGCTACAGCGTGAGGGACTTGTTGGTTGGGCTTGGACTATATCAGTTAAACATAAAATGAGGCAAATATATGCGAAAGTATCGCTCAATATTGTTACAACGTAAAGGTAGTATCGGTAGCATAAATTTGATCATTGACAAATTAATCTGGAATATACTTACCTAATATTACTACAGCATAAGGATAAGGTGTATTCATGATCAAGTAGTAAGAGTTGTATAAGATGCAATCGACAAATGTTGTCTACCTGTTGTGTTTACAAAGGCCAGTATTGCTACAACGTAAGGCCCGAGTAAATTTTAACGGGATTTACTTCCCGCTATATAGTTTAAAAAAGTTTAAACTATCATCTTCCCGTTCGAGAGATTACCAGAATTATGTAAAGCAGTGGGAGGACATTTTAAATCGTAAATGTATAATTAGTATACCCATGATTTTAAAACGTTTTATTAGCGATTTAATGACTATTCTGCTTACATCTCCCATTATCTTGGCCTGTTAAGTATAATGGCCACTACGAACCAGTTGGTGTGCATAGTTGATGCAGTCTAACTCAAGAGTGCTAGAAATTACTCTGACCGACAGATGAATCTAAAAAATGTTCTGGATTCAAAAAATCTTAGATTTTTTGTTAACTAGAGTCTGCTGTAAGGTATTTCTGATAACACTTCTCTAGAGGATATGAATAGAATGGGTGTGACCCTCTTTGTTCACGGTACTTCATCTTCTACTACAAGTATATCTAGTAAGACCAGATGTGTGAGGAGAAGAAGATGAGGCAGATACCCAGGATAAGTTCTTAGAGGCAACATTTATCTAAAAGATCAACAAGAGAGCAATGTAGATGGAAAGTGTTTTCACTGCAATAAAGATGGGTATTAGAAATCTCTCTACCCAAGAAATCTTATAATTGTCAGGAAGACTCCCACAAGTTTATGTTTAATAGACATAGACATTTCTATAGCATATGATGCCAGTTCAAGCTGGGTATAAGATACCGCATATCTCTCTCATATCTGTAATATGTTGCAGGAATTCAGAGAAACTAGAATGCAACAACTTGTAAAGGTAAAGTTAAGAGTACGAAATGATGATTTCTTGCAGGTCCAAATTATTGGATCGCTTGACTTACTTCTCATATACAATACAATGATTGTATTGTATAATTAGTATAATATCCAAAACATCATTTGACATATTGTGTACCTTTCTGTGCTTGACAGTAAAGGATATTATATGAATATTAGGAATAGTTTCTTATGTTCATGTTATGTAAATGATGTTTTATTAGCTGAATGTCGGTTAATAAATGAATATTATATATAATTAAAAATGTTTGTAGATCAAAATCCTTAAATGATACAGAGCTCTAGTATATAAGTTTAGATTATATAGGCGTGAGACGCTTATCCATCTGGTTCAGGATGGTTGGATTCCTAATCTGACCATAAAGACTTAAGTAGTTTATGAATAATGTATTCATGGAGATGACCAAACATATCAAAATGTACATCACATCCCTTCGATTAGATAGAGGTAGTGAATACATTAACATTAAGTTTTCTGTTTGTTAAAAAAAGAATGAGATTCTCACTCATTATAATCCTTCAGGTACCCCACAATATAACGATGTTTCGGAGATGAGGAATTAGACTTTATTAGATATGGTCCGATCGATAATAAGTGTTACCAATCTATATCTATGAGATTATGCTCTAAATACAACTGCTTATTAAGCAGAGTTTCTTCAGAAGATATTCCTTCATTCTGTATGAGATACAGAGAGGAAGGAATTTGAATCCTAAATATGTTATCACTTGGGACTGTCTTACTGACGTAAGAGTTACGTAACAGGGTATCTTATTTTGTAAGAGTTACTCAGCAGGATAAATACAACACCCAAAAAGTATAAGTATAGGTTCATTGTGTATCCTATTAATTCAATAGAGTACTAATTCTATGATGCAGAGAAGCGAAGTTTGTTCATTTCTCGATTCACCACCGTTCTAGAGGAAGATTTTTTCATGGATCATGGGAATCATAAAAGGATTGAACTTAGTGAAGTCAATCCAAAAATCAATGAACCAAGGATAGGAACTCAAACTTAATTAAGTAGTGGCCTTTTTGCACACATCTCTAAATGGGTCGGAAAGGATGTCTAGGTCACCTATTAGGTATGTTTGATGCCTGAAGGTGAACTTGGAGTTTTCTTGGTAGAAGAAAATTATCCTTTGACTTATAGGGAAACGATGTTAGACATCGATTCTGAAAAATGGCAAGAAGCCATAAAAACAAAATTGACTCTATGCAACAGAATCAAGTCTAGGACTTGGTAAAGCTACCCGTGGAAATTGTTCTCATTGGGTGTAAAAGGTTTACAAAGAGGTAATGAGAGCCAAATGGATGGTAGAGACCTTCTAAGCCCTATATTGATTCTAGAAAGATAATCCTCAGTGACCTGGGATCAACTAAGATGAAATATTAGGACCAGTATTGATGCTAAAGTCGATTAGAATGTTATTGGCTCTTGCAGCATATTATGACTTTGAGGTTTGGCATATAGATGTAATGATGGCGTTCCTGAATGAATACTTCGAGTAAGAGATATTCATGAAACAGCCTGAAGGTTTTACGTCTAACCAAACTTCTAGTCTAGTGTGCAGGTTGAAGAAGTTCATTTATAGGCTTAAACAAGCCTCCCAAAGCTGGAATCATTGTTTCAATGAGATAATCAGATTGTCTGGTTTCATCAAAAATGATAAGGAATCTTGTGTGCATGAAAGGTCAGTGGAAATATGATAATCTTTTTGATGCTCTTTGTTGATGACATACTAGTTATTAGGAATGATGTCAGTATGTTATAATCAATCAAAGTAACTCGTAAGAATCTCTCTGTGAAGGATTTAAGAGAGGTTTCTTTTGTACTAGGTATAAAAGCTTTATAGAGATAGAGCTATGAAGCTAATAGGACTCTCACAAATCATTTTACATTTATAGCGTCTAAGAAAGGTATTGTTTATTAACTATGAGTTATTTAACGTATCTTATAGACCTGGTGTTCATCTTTCAATGATAGTGTCTCTTCAAATAGAAGATGAGAGAGTTAGAGTGTCTGACGCACCAGATACATTAACTGTTTAGAGCTTGATATATGTTATGATGTATTTGAGACCTGATATCAATATACGTGTAAGAGTTATGAGCCAATTCTAGTTTGATTCAAGTGACTGCCATTTGGTGGTAGTCAAACATATCATGAAGTACCTTGAGGATACAAAAGGATAAATTCATCAAATATGGAGAAAATAACTTACAAATGAGAAGATGCACAGAGTTAGACTTTTAGTTTGACCTAGATGATAGAGAGTCTATATTTGGAAATGTGCTCATTCTCGTTGGTACTAGAAGAGTTGGAATAACACCAAATTGGGATTCACTGTTGATTTATTTTTTAGTGCAACGGAAGAGGCAATGTGAATTCTTACATTTATCGTTAGGCTTAGAAAAGTTTCAAGACAAATGGATCATATCTCATAGTTTTGCGACTAAAGGCTATAACTAGAGAGATTAGAGAGATCTTGGCTTTGGGAGATGTGATTATTTATAGAAGTGCTCTATAAATAATTTAGCGAACCCAATTTCTAAGGTCATGACTCTAAAAGTGTTTATGAAATGCGTAGAGTCGATGTGTATGAGATACCATCAGGAATGGCACTAAATCAAGTGGAAGATTATTAGGGTTGGTGTCTACATGTCATCCTTGAATATACATATACTTATGTATTCATACAAGTATACGTTCTCATTAAATCGCTAATACTTATTTATATGGTACTATGCAATGTAACATTATAGACATTGTACAATCTGAAGAAGTTCAGATCAGATCTAAAGGAGTTTAGATAAAGTCTCATAGTTAGCCACGCTGAGAGATATAAATGTTAAATGTTAGCATAGCTAAGTGTTAGCTAGTTATAATACTCAGCGAAGATCCAAAAGTTGGAGTCTTGTCTATAATGAGATATAGACCTGGGAATATACTAGTAACTGTATAGTTATAAGAGTTGCAATCGAGTGCTAGAAAATGCTAGTTACGCAAGTCTGTTCTCAAATAATTGTCCCTGATCTATTTCTGTCAATGCAGGTCTGTCTGTGGATACTCTTTATATATAAATCAGCATATGTCATACCTATAGGGTATAGATGGTCATTCCTAGTCGACTGTGAGCTTGGAGCTCGCATTGACATATGGATATTTAGTTAAGACTAGATATAGGATAGACTCACGAGGGCCTCCGATAAACATCCTATGTAAGCCGTCAAATGAGGGTCCTCTCGAGTTGAGTAGTATACGTGGTCCTTTGACTTGAGTACCACGGTGGGCTTGTAAGTGATCCACCATACTTTGGTTTCACGCATGTCACAGACCTTTTATGGTGTAACCGTTGAGTGTCGCTAGGTATGGTCCGATGCTTATAGAATTCGGTGTGTACAGATATGGGATCCGTTAACTCGCATAGGGAGTTAAATATCCAGATGTTTCGAGACTATATCTCAAAAAGTCTTGTGGCCACAAGCATTAATCCCGAGAAGAGTTCCGCCAGGGTGGAACGATATGGTAAAGGAGTTTACACATATTATTCAATGAGATACAAGTCTGAAGATAGGATATAGATGAGCACATAGGGATTTAACGGTGATAATCTATATCCTCAGCACATCCAGGATATCATGACGGAAGGACTATACGTATGCATTATAACCTCAACTTATATGGTTCAACGTCCTAATTTGTAATATCCGTGACGTGTGCGTGGGGCATTGCTCACGAACTCATGGCATAGTTTCATTTGACGAATCGGGCGTGGACCTAAAAAGTCCCGTGATATGGAGTGTACTCGTTGTTTACTAGGGCAGCATGCCGGATTAAATTATTTAATCTAGCAATATCTAACACTACCACGGGAATACGTGCGTGTCTGTATTTAAGTGTTAAATACAACAATTAGTCAATAATTATTATTTACTAATTGTATAAAGACACGTGGCGCATTGTGAACCCTCGGTTAAGTTTAGCCAAGTGTGAAATTTGGTGGGACCCACTATAGGGTAAACTTGAAAACTATTCATGAGGAGCAAAATGATCATTTCACACATTCATTATTTAATTGTTAAATAATCAAAATATCTCATTATAATATATTATTATATTATATATTATTTTAATATATAATATTATTTTATTTTGAGTGTTAAATAGTTGGCACCCACTTATTTTATTTTATTATTAATATTATACAATATATTATTTTATTATATTAGATATATATATTAAGAGTAGTGTGTGTGAAAGTTGGTGGGTATATATATTCGGCCGAGAAATGGCGCCCGACTGCGTCTGCGTCTTGACCCTTATCTAATTTTTGGGCCAATTCCCCCTTCATACTACCAAAAAATGAGATTCTTGCCGAATCCGAGAAATGGAGAAAAAGAGAAAGAAAAGAAATGATGCCGCAGAGAAGAAAAAAAAATGAAAAAGAGAGAAAAATAAAATTATTTCATTTTTCTCCATGGTATAAAAAGAAGCAATTATGAATTATTTCAATCTCTATTTCTTATCCTTTTAAGGAAAATGATGAATACACACCATCAGCTATTTTGGGGTTAAGAGTTAATCCCGTACTGGATATGGGACTTTTGTTCTAGCTCACTGATAAGGCGTAATTGTATAAACTATTTTATCTTCCTAACTTGATATTTGTTTAATTTATCTCAATAATTGGGCTATTTATGCATATTAATGTTGTTTTATAGGTTGAAGCATTATCGGAGCAAAAATACCGAAAAACGGGCGCAAATGGGAGCATTAGAGATAAAAATACAAATGGAGGCACTGTTTGCTACAGTGCAGCGCCGCAGCACTGGATTTCAGCGCCGCGGCGCCAATTGCAGAAAGTGAGCGGCGCGGCATTGAATCGCAGCGCCGCGGCGCTGAATTCTGGGCACTCCTTAAGGGCATTTTTGTCCTCTTTTTGCAACCCTACCTATATAAACACCCATTGTTTAGCCAAAGAAGAAGGAGGAGGAAGGGGGCAGTAGAGAGCACGAAAATAAACACTTCATTTGGGTCTTGGAAGCAAGAATCAACAACAAGAGGCAAAAATCAAGAGGAAGAAGAAGAATTTCTGCATTTTGGAGGAAGAACATCACCATTGCATCAAGGGAAATTTCTTCTTCTCTTCAAATTCGTATTTGTTGTTGATTCCAACATGTATAATGATGTTGTTAGATGCTCTAAACTTATATTTTCAATTATGAACTAAGTTTTATTGCTAGGATTACAATGTGAACTCAATATGTAGCTTGGATTGATTATTTTTCCTTATTTATCATATTGGTATGGAATTGTTCAATTTGTTCTATGCCAAATGCTTCTAATTACATGAAAATGTATTAGATTGATTAGGGAACCTTAATGAACTTGACAAAGGAAATTTTGTGTTGGCCATGGATAAATTGATGTATGATCATTGTGTAAAAGCATGAGTTTCATATGAGATAGACATATACTCATAGGCATATATGACCATTTAGAGAATTTGAACTTAATGAATCTTATTTCAATTTGATTATCATAGACATATAGATAGTTAATTGAATGAGATATACTCACTTGACTTGCAAAAGAGGCTTGTGAGGATAGTAGAGTTCTTGGTTGACATTCATATTGATAGTTCTAAGGGGAGTAGTTGGATTCAAGTGAAGTATTGAGGGATTATTGTAATCCTAGGCATCTGAGTATTTGTGCTATCACAATTGTTCTCCTTGCTCAATTCTTGTAATTATTATTATTTCTTGTTTAGTTACTTTAGATATTAAAACCATTAAATTGCCAATAGCTTTAATAAGAATAGGAGAACATAATTTTAGTACTTAGCAAGTAATAACAATTCCCCGTGGGATCGACACTCTACTTATCATATATTACTTGTTGCGATACGTGCACTTGCGTTAGTTTGTGTTATAGAAATCACACAACACTCACCAAGCTCACTGAGTTAGTAACTAGAACTGCCAATGAGTTGGTCTCCATGCGGACTCCAAGAAATACGTGTATAATGTTACACGTTCAGGTGAATTCTCAACACTACTAATATATTAATGTGATTAATATATTTTATTTATTGTGTTTATTGCATGTTTAAATGCTTCCACTGCATTTAATATGTATATGATACGTATTTTAGGCAATAAACACAATTGCATGTTTAAATGTTTCTGCCACGTTTAATATGTATATAATACGTATTTTAGGTAATAGACACAATTACACATGCATACACCCACGTGTATTAGATCCCCAACAGTTAAGACAGATGATCTAATAAATAAAAGGTGAGGTTCAAAAGAGTTTTTTTTTTAAGCTGAGAGGTTGAAGCAAGTTGATGAGCTGAAAATGAAATCTTTCCCACTCTTTTTTTCCGCTAATTTTCTGTTGTAACAGAGCAATTTGCGTTCTAAAACCCTTTAACAAACTAAACTATTTGGCTTCTTATTATAAGTATGTAGAGCTATGGATTTATGTGTAGTTCTAACTTTTTGACATTTAACCAATATAATGTTTTAGTCCACGAGAAAAAAAATCTCTCTCAACTAAAACAGCTGCAACCGCTAACCAAAGGATTACTTTTCCATCCTTTTTTTTTGTTTTTTCCATGCTTTATCTTACTTATCCCTCTTTCCTTTATTTTGGTTTTATTGTTTTCCCTTTTTTCCTATCTGATCTAGGTTTAGTCTTGTCCTCTGGCTGGCAAGCTTCTGTATAATGACTAAGATCCCCATCACAGAGCCTCCTCGACATGCTAAGCTTTTCTATCATCCTTCAGTTGTTTTATCGGCTCTACTTTAGCCATCCTTCGTCTGGATCCTCTTTGGACTGGAATCTGAATAGTGTTGATGCAGTGATGCACCGTCACTCTTACCCCCTCAACAACACCCTCTGTTCAGCCTAATTGACTCAGTCTCCTGCCTTTTTCCTCTTCATCTCCTGCTATTTTCTGACCCACCACATACTGTCCACCTTCAGACATCCAACCATTGTACCTAAGCAGTATAGCTCTTGCAGCCCGTACTCTGCCTAATCCGATGTGCAGCAAATCTAACAATCTTTACCGTATTGCATCCGCCTGGAGTAACAAAATATATTGTGTTATATTGCTTTGTTAGTCTACTGTAGCTATTGTTGATGCATTTAATAGGATCATAGATTATATTAGATGGAGATTGTATGTGTTAAAGGGTAGTCATTTGTAACTTTACGAGTGAGGGTGGTGTTTGTTTTGTTGTATACAATTCCTCCTGCATGAAGTAAAATCCTCCTATGTGAGGTAGATATGCCTCTTAGGTAAGGTTAGTTTATCCCTCTTTAAGAATGGTAGTTTTGTCCCTCACTTAGGGGGGAAGTTTATCCCGATCTTAAATAGGATAGGTGATAGAGGCATAAAAATACTAGTAGGATTTGTACTTAACATTCGTATTTTACTTTAAATTATAAGTATTGGACTATTTAATTGTGTTTTCTGATCATAAACAGATTTATGATGGAAAATGTGACCCATAGGAACAAACAGGAGGCAAATCAGACGTCAGACGAAGAAGTTACACTCAAAATACGAAAGTAGCACAGCAGCAGGTTATTAGTCCAGAAGTTTTACAATGGGCTAGTGGGTCATTTAAGAACAATTATCGAGGCTGCTGCTGAAGGAGCTCTGATGAATAAGTCCACAGATGAAGCATATGAGTTATTAGAAGAGATGGCATCTAATAGCTATCAATGGCCTGCTGAAAGAGTCACACCAAGGAAGGTTGCTGGAGTTCATGATATTGATGCATTTAATGCATTGGCTGCGTAGATCAACATATTAACCAAGAGGTTTGATTCTATGAATGTTATCAAGACCTAGATTATGACTTATGACTTCAATGACGACAATCATTTGAATGGGCAATGCATGGAGTCAGCAAACTATGTGGGGAACCATAATAGACAGCAGAATAATCCACATTCAAATTACTATAATTCGGGGTAGAGAAATCATCCAAATTTTTCTTGGAGTGACAACTAAGGCCAGCAACTTAAACCAAACCCACCCAGATTTCATCCCCCACATGAAAAGAAAGCATCCTTGGAAGATATGTTTATGCAGTATATGAAGTCGAATAATGTTATTCTACAAAACCATTTTGCATCTTTGAAAAATCTAGAGACTCAAATGGGGCAACTTGCTGCAGCACTAAATAATCGACCTCAAGGAACTTTACCAAGCAACACTGAAGCTAATCCAAGAGGAAGTGTAGAGTAATGCCAAGCCGTTAACTTATGGAGTGGTAAGATCATACATAATGACACACTACTAACACCACTTCTAAAGATGAAGAAAAATGAGAGGGTTGATCAACAAGAAAATGTGCAACCATATAGACCACCTATTCCTTTTCCTCAAAGGTTACAGAGGTGCAAAATAAGTGCTGAAACTGAAAAATTGTAGTAAGGATATCCTGAAAGTGTAGAAAAGAAAGATGAACAGCATACAAGTGCATAAAATGTACAGAAACAGCCCTGGCAGTCATTCACACCTCCTCTACCATTTCCACAGAGGCTGCAAAATAAGAGATTAGATAAGCAATTTTTTAAATTTCTTGATGTTTTTAAGAAATTACATATTAATCTCCCTTTTGCAGATGTGCTTGAACAAATGCCTAGTTACGTCAAGTTCATGAAGAACATCCTTGTCAAGAAGATAAAACTAGAGGATCATGAGACAGTGGCATTGACAGAAGAGTGTAGCGCTATTCTTCAGTTTCAGCAATTTTTCAGTTTCAGCACTTGTTTTGCACCTCTGTAGCCTTTGAGGAAAAGGAATAGGTGGTCTATATGAGACAGTGGCATATAGACCACCTATTCCTTTTCCTCAAAGGTTACAGAGGTGCAAAACAAGTACTGAAACTGAAAAATTGCAGTAAGGATATCCTGAAAGTGTAGAAAAGAAAGATGAACAGCATACAAGTGCATAAAATGTACAGAAACAGCCCTGGCAGTCATTCACACCTCCTCCACCATTTCCACAGAGGCTGCAAAATAAGAGATTAGATAAGTAATTTTTTAAATTTCTTGATGTTTTTAAGAAATTACATATTAATCTCCCTTTTGCAGATGTGGTTGAACAAATGCCTAGTTACGTCAAGTTCATGAAGAACATCCTTGCCAAGAAGATAAAACTAGAGGATTATGAGACAGTGGCATTGACAGAAGAGTGTAGCGCTATTCTTCAGAAAAAGCTACCTCCTCAACTCAAAGATCCTGGGAGATTTACCATACCGTGCTCCATTAGCAATCATAATCTCGGTAGAGCCCTATACGATCTAAGAGTGAGCATTAATCTCATGCCCCTTTTCGTCTACAACAAGCTAGGTTTGAGAGAAGCAAAACCGGTCAATATCACACTTCAACTTGCTGATCGCTCTCTTGCCTACCCGAAGGGAATTATTGAAGACGTGCTAGTAAAAGTGGATAAATTCATCTTTCCCGCCGATTTCATTGTTCTAGATATAGAAGAAGATAAAGAGATCCCTATCATCCTTGGAAGACCCTTCTTAGCTACAGGACATACGATCATTGATGTTCAAAAAGGGGAGATAACCATGAGGATACAAGATGACACTGCAACATTTAAAGTTTTCAAGGAAATTAAGTTGCCAGCTGAAGGTGAAGACTATTGTAACTTTGATGTGGTGTACCTAAACACTAAAGAACTCAAAGACATTGAGATATTAAACCCTCACATTAAAAAGAATGTGTTAAGGTATAGAAGGAGAAGAAAGAAGAAGAAGAAGCAGCAGTTCGATGAGAGGATAGAAGAAAATGCCATAAGAGAAACACTTCACCGGTCTAAGATTCAAGTCTTTCCGGATAAGCACAAGAAAGAAGAATAAGTTGCTGCCCAAGGTCTAAGTGCAAGAATGTGGAATCCAAATGAGCGAAAGTCCAGCAAGCTTACATACAAAGATGCTTCTACTATTAACGATTACCCTCCATAAAGAGTATAAAGAGTCCCGTCAAACCGACGAAGTTAAATCAAGCGCTTATTGAGAGGTAACCCAAGTAAAATTTTATTTTTATTAGCTTATTTTCAATTTTAGTTATGTTAGTTTATTTTCTTTGTAGGAATAAATCAGTAATTCAAGCATTCAATAAAATAGCATGAGCAAGTTCAAGCATTAGAAGTAAAGAGAACCGCATTCACATTCAACAGAATACAACGCTGCATTGCTTCAACTTCAGTTACCAAGGGAGTTTCTCTTACTTTTAAATTTATTTTTAGACATTGAGGACAATGCCTAATTTAAGTTTGGGAGTGGGAAACACACTTTCTTATGTTTATTTTACTGCTTATATTGGTTGGTTGTCTTGTGAAGTAATTTTCTTTTTTTAGGTTGTTAAGTTTTAGTTGAGATGGTGATCATTAGTCCATGATAAGAAATAAAATATTGGCTGAATTTATTTTCATAAGCCTTTAGGAAAAAATAAAGGCTTGAGATAATTCTTATATCATAATTCTTGGATTGAATTCAAGCTTTTTTTTATCATTTATTCTTGAGCACATTAAAATAAGCATGTATTAGTTGAATTTTTTACTTATAGTTATTTATGCTTAAGTAGTACACCACAGTCTCGAAGACCAACACTCTAAAACTTGCTTGATTACTACTTGAGGCGAAATCCTAGAATTCACATGCTTAGGGAAATGACATTAAGCCATCTTTGGACCGTTTAAGCCTTTTCGAGCCTACTTTATATGTATATTTATTCCTAGTCACCCCGTTTGAGCTTAATTACTCATTGTTTCTGTCTAATCACATTACAAGTCTAACGACTTTGAGTTTACTTACCCTAAAATCTACTAGTAGCACCATAAATCTTGAGTTTACTTAGAAATATTCTTAAAATGAAGAAGGTTGTGGATGTATAAAAAAAGGGTACTGCAATGAAAAGTAATACGTCTTAAATGTATATATCATTCTAAGTTTGGGGGTACATAAAAAAAAGAAAAAAAAGAAATATTTAAATGTATAATACCATCAGCTTAAGAAAAAGAAGAAATTCTTTATAAAAGTGATTAAAAGAAAAATGAGAATAGCATAAGTTTTTGGGAAGAGATGAATAATCAAGGAGGAGAAGGAATCAAAAGGTTTTTGAGTAAAGTCTAAGTGTTAATGGTGTGATTTTCACTTTATATATATCTTTATAACCCACCTTTACCTTAACCTTACATTACAAGTTAATAAAGTCCTAAATAGATCTCTAGACATGTGTATTTCTATATTAGTGGAGAGTAGTATAAAAAGCAAGCTTATGGTAGTGTTATGATTGAAACTATGTCGAGATATCATCTTTATGTACTTTCTTAAGTATTGAGTAAATCTACGTTCTATTTAGCTAATTACTTACTTATTACACACACACACACACACAAGTGATCATTAACAAGGGAGAATAAAGTACTTGATCAATGATATGAGGATTGTTGAAAGTTGTTTATTGATTTCTAAAGAGCCTTGTGCTATTTTTCGCAGCTTTTGAGACAACAATATTGATCATCTAATCAACCTGAGCTTGTTTTTAGTTTTTAATTTTTATTTTTTGAGTCATGAATAAATTGTGAATATTTTTTCTTCGTTTTGCTCGATGACGAGAAAAGTCTTAAGTTTGGGGGTATTTGATAGGGGCATAAAAGCACTAGTAGGATTTGTACTTAACTTTCGTATTTTTCTCCAAATCATAAGTATTTGACTATTTAATTGTGTTTTCTGATCATAAACAGATACACGATGGAAAATTTGACGCATAGGAACAAACGGGATGCAAATCGGATATCAGACGAAGAAGTTAGGCTCAAAATACGAAAGTAGCGCAACAGCAAGTGGCTGGGTGCCGCGGCGCCCAGAACAATGAGTCAGTGCCGCGGCGCTCAATACTCAGCATCGTAGCGCTCGTTGACGTCTTGACAGACCTATGCTCATGCCCAGCGGTGGGGCGCTGAGCCCCCAACGCCGCAGCGCCCATATGGATGTTTAAATACCCTTCTAAACTCCTCTATTGAATGGGGATTCAAAGCTCTTAGTGCTTAGGGTTTCTCACAGCAACAAAAACACTCTTTTAAGGCAAAAATAGATAGACTTAGCAAGGAGAATAACACAAGCAACAAACACACATTTAAGCCAAGAGATCAAGGTGAAGTTATTGAAGATTGAAGATTAGGGAATCAACTCTTGAGCATTCAATACAAGAGAAAGAAGAACAACTCAGGGCATCACTTGTTTTGTTTTATTCCTTACTTTTAAGAGATGATTTCGTTCATTATATTTTCATACTTTTGTTTTGATATTCTTGTTTTGAACATGAGCTAATTTCTTTTTATCTAGAGTTAGACGTTATTGAACCTAGTATGTAATTGATTCTTTTAATCTCTTAGTTATGAACTTTTATCCCTTAATTGATTCATTCTATCTATGCTTAATGCTTTCATTATACTTGATCACTGTTTTGATTGTTTAGGAACCATGATAACTTTGATGAAAGGAATTATGTGCTTAGCCTATGGTAGATTGATACATGATCATAGGGTAACATCTATGAGTTCCATCTAGGATAGACATATACCTAGGTGGCATGTATGGTTTGATTAGACTTAATCTTAATGAGTTACATCTTATTCAGATTACCATAGACATATAGGTAATTGTTAAGGTGTGATATTATCATTCGACTGTCGACAGAAGCTTATGATGAAATCAGTGTCTAGCCAATCAATTGGTAAAAAGGGAATAACTAAGGGGTTAAAGGGTTCAGTGAACTACTAGGGGATACGTTGATACCCTAGATTACCTATCAATTTAGTGAATTCTATCTTTAAGTATTTGCAATATTTTAATCAGGTTCAATTTGATAGCTAATTTAGTTAGTTAAACTCCATCCTTAAAGCTAGTCTGGATAAAGGTAAAGTAGAGTAATTTTAGTATTCAATTGAAGAAAATAGAAACAATAGTCTCTGTGAGATCGATAATCTGGACTTAGTCCTATATTACTTGATACAAGCGTGCACTTGCGCTAAGTCATTAAATTAGACATCAATAGGTAGTCTTCGTCCTTAATGGGGTAGGTTTTCCCCCTCCTAAACAGGGGTAGAGATCCCGATTGGGATGGTCTCCCTACTAAGGGGTTTGTATGTTTCTCTTCATGGGAAAGCTATAAGTCCATGCAAACTATAATAGATATATCTAATCCCCGTATAGTGTCTCAATAATCTTTTGATTTTATATCAAAAGCCCTATAATGTAACATTACTGATTCGTTTAGTGATATTACATTTAATGATGTTTCATAAAAAAAAAACTAATACAATTCTTCAATTTCTTCAGCTAGGTATTTTTTTTCCTTCATTTTCCATTCTACCAAATAAGAATATTATAAATTTTTATGCAAATTTGTTGATACTCAGTTTGCTTCTCTGAATTTAGAGTATGTTGACGATGGGGATGTGGTAAAATTAAGTTTATTCTATTTTGTTTATCATTTTTTTACTCCACACAATATTTTGTTCTAAGTTTAATGGACGATCTTGATAAGTTCAATAAGTATCAATGGAACAACATTATATGGAGTGTATTGTACGAGTCATTTAGCTAAGCCACCTTCCAAAAGGTAGGAAGCATAAGAAAAGCCTCTACTCTGAAGAGGATAGAGAACTATAATGTGTACGAATTTTCATATGCTTCCAACTGCGTAATAATTTTATTGATTACTGTTAATCTTAATATTTTATTTTTATTGATAATAAATTATTATTATTTTAATTATCTCAAGTCTGAATTTATGAGGTCATAGTAATCTTTAATAAAGTTTTTGGTATTCACAATGGTAAAAATGGGGTTAAGGTTGATCATATGTCTACTCCAAAAAAAGATTTGGAGGATAAAAGCCACCAAAATTAATGGAGTATATTATATACAAAGAAAAAGAAATAGTGAAGTATTTTTCTACCTAAGAGCAAGTGCAAAATGATTGTTTTGTTTTTGTTGTTCCTAGAAGAGAAAATATAGTCTAGACTTATACAGATAATTTACATCATTGTTGGGCTTATTTAATAATGATTCTAGTAGCTCAATCCACTTTGTCTTTCATAAAGGAGCTAATGATATCAAAATATGTCTAACTTCAAATAAAATATAGATTTTAGCCCAAAATAAAGCTAGTTTGGATATTTAGATCATGTAACACAGCCCGCCAACTTCTAGACCCTAGAAAAGAGTCGTATAAGGTTTGTTGAGGCAAGACTAAATTAAAATTATTATTTTATTTGAATTTGTATTAGTTTAAATTATTATTTTACATGGAGAAGGATTTCTCATAAAGTTGGTTGAATCCCATTTAAATCATTCTCTTTGAGTGCTTCATTATGAATTTCATGCAAACACTATATCTAAGTAAACACAGATTTATCACGTTTTGTGTGCTAATGCATAATTTGAGTATAATTTGAAAACTTGTACTATAAATATACTATTCATTTGGCCTTAGGATTTATCAAATAAATAAAGAGGACTCAAAACATATAGAGCATAATTCCTTATTTTTTGTTAAAGTACTCCACATACTGAGCACCCGTCTTTTTAGAAAAGTACTAACTTGAGCATTAAAGTATCTTTTTGCAGAAGGACAGTACTCTCTGAGTAATTCTATAGAGTATTTAAGGGTAAGAAGGTAAATTTATTAAAATCTAGACTTTAGAGCTTTTAGTGGTGCCATCTGTGGGAATGAATAAACGAAAAAGCATACTATCTACCTTGAAACATATCTCAAACAACCCTAAAAAATACCAATTCTGAAGGTACTAATGCCTCCAATCTATCAATTCAGGAGGGAACGCCTCTCACCAATATAGTAAGAGTTCTAGCCAAAATTCTAAAAAAGATAAAAGAAACTAAAAATGAGAACTATGAATTGTAGGATCGAATATCTGCCTTGGAAGGAGCAGAAGACTTCCATAATGATCTAACAGAGCTTCCCTTTCTAGAGATCACACCAAGGAATACCTAATAAGAGAAACTGTAACTATATGGGAAGGAAGGAACTTGCAAAATTTGCCAAAAGAATAAAAGCTATAGAACAAATACAAAGAATAGATGGTAAGCAAGAATTTAAAGCAACAATTTTAAAAGAAGTCAATGAACTATGTGGAAGGAACAGAAAAGTCGGAACCATTGAAGATGTTGAAGCGAAAGCACACAAATAAAGCTAAACAATTCACCCAAGTAATATAATAATGTAGAACAAGTTATTAAGAAATAAAAGAGAGAAAGGGGTAGAAGAAGAACACACAAAGAATTACGTGGTTCAGCAACCTGCCTACGTCCACGGCGGATCAAGATCACACTCTTCTCTTATTATGAATCACAAGGCAACCACAAAGTATGCCTATTACAAGAAAGATCACAAAGAAAACTCTTTCTTGCCCTCTAGAAATTTTCTCTCACAAAGAACCACTAAGAATTATCACTAAGATTATTGTTGATCACCAAGATCTCTCTAAGATTACAAAGATCTTACTAACTTGATCACAAAGATTGTCAAGATGTGTTTACAAGCCAATTGATAGCTTTTATATAGGCCTTAGGACGTCCTAAGTTTTCCCTATACGTGTGGGAGTCGTATTAGGGAGTTCTAGAGCAAGTGGGAGACGAAATTAAGAAGTTTCCTAATTTCGGGATACTGTTCCCGCGTTCAGCGCTGCAGCACTGAGATCTCGTCGCTCCAACGCTGGCGCGCTTCTGCTGAGCGCTGTGGCGCTAGCTTCCTAGCGCCGCAGCGTTGAGTGTTCTGTTCCGGCACCACAGCGCCCACTCCTAGTTGCCGTGGCGCTGGTTGCATAGTGTGCCTTCTCATTTTTTTGCCTCCTTTTGCGTCTGTCTTCGATTCGTGTGCTCCCTACACACTTAGCTTGATCCCCAAATCATATTCCAATGATTTTTAATCAATATTTTCACAAAAGACATTATGAGTTTAGCAAGAAAAGCAAATCAAGATACATTCATAGAAGAGATTAAAAAACCAAAGATGTTGAAGAAGTTTGTGATACCAAACTTTTCAATGTACGATGAAACGGGGGGATCTTGAAGACATATCTTCCATTTAACGTAAAGATTATAATGAACTATAGGGATGATGTCCTACAGTGCATTGTCTTTCCTTCTAATCTCGCGAGATTTGCTCAAACATGGTTCCATCGCTTAAAAAAAAATTTGATATCATCCTTCAAAGAATTAACTGTAGCATTTATTGCCAAATGTATTTGCAATAAGAACAAGAAAAAAAAACCTACATCAGATTTATTCTCCATGAAATAGAGAGTGAACAAGTCATGAAGAGCTTCTTGAACTGATTTAATAAAGAATTAAGAGAAATTAGAAGTTACAATTCAAAAATCGCAGGACGACTATATCGCAAAGCAGTAAGGATCTCTACTGTTTATAATCCTTACCTAGTTTAGAAGAACTTCACAACCTTTAAAGTTGATAATTCAAAATTCTGAACTATGGCTCCAAATATGTGATTTGGAATACTTAGTCATACTTGAGTTGCTAGGTGTTTTGGTGGTAATATGAAACCAGACTCTTTTTAGTTGTTACACGTGCTTTGCTATAAATTATAGGTCTGGATTCTTTGAAGTAAATTTGTTGAAGCAAATATTATAATTTTTATGTTCTGTTGGAATTTTTTATTTATGCGGCTATAAGTTTGAGTTTATTTGTTAGATTATTTTTTAAAAAAAATTATTAAATATTAAGTAGATTTATTATTCTTATTTGAGTCTCATAGTTTAGGAGAAGTGTACGCCTTTTACTTATCAAGATTTGTTATTTCATTATTAATTCAGATTTAATTATTTATTTAGGGTAGTTAAGTTATTAATTTAATGAACCTGTTGTTTGTAATTTTTATATACATTTTATCAATAATATATTAGTTATATTTTTCTTATCATTTATCTTTATAATAGATTCGATGTTTCTTTCTTAATAAAAGGTTTTTTTTTTCTTCTTATAGATGAAACATACGTTAAAACAATATCTAATATTGCTTTGGTACAGAATTTGTAATAACATGATCTTGTCCAAGTTAGGGTTATCTTGGTTTCTACATAGGTCTTCCATTATTGGAACTTTTGTTGGAATCGTAGTTTTGGTTCAAAATTTGTAATAACCTTATTTTATCCTAGTTTGATTTATCTAAGTTTCTACACATGTCTTCTTTTATTGGAACTTTGATATTAGTTATGTTGTATCTCTTTGGCTTTTGACAATTAAATAGCTTATTCCAAAAAAAACGATGATTATTTCTTTCTCTTATTTGGTGTAATCTCACCCATTATTTTAAATTTTTTATAATTACAAGTTTATCCTTAAATGAACTAGCTCAAAAAATACTAATTTAAAAATTATTTTATTTTTTTTTATAAAAAAATTCATATCACATATATTTAAAAAACGTTTTGTAAGCACGTTGCTCTCTAAATAATAAAATATATATATATATATAATAGAAAATAACTTAAGAATAAATTTTTATATTAACTTTATACTTTTTATAAGTCTGTTGTTAAGGTAATTATAGTGACATAATAGCTGCTCCTAAGAAGTTACTTGGCCACTAAAGTCTACATTTCTATAAAGTTACTCGGCCCAAATAAAAATTATGTTAGTGAGCTTAACAAGGGCCTGAACTTATTAGAACACCTCGTATCTAAACTATAGGGTGTATTTAGTGTGGCCTATATAGAAATTCACATAACTTCTTAGCTCTATAGTCAAAAGATACATCAATAGGGCTATAAAAATGTCTACGTCACTACTAAGCCCCATAAATAAAGGATCATCAATAGGGCTAAATTATTTTCCATGTCAACATTGACGCCCACAATTAGTAGACACGTAAGCAAGGCCATATTGACCTCCATGTTATCATTAAGCCCCACCAAAGTTCACTAAATGAGCCTATGATTAAATAATTTGATAAGAAGATAAGGTCCTAAAAATGTGTAATCCTGAGGGGCCACTGTGGTATCATAATGTTAGCATGTCTAGCATTCTATCTTCTTGCAGACAAAAGACTAAGGCCTATCTAGAATTAGTTAAGTAAAATTGCATCAATTAGAGCTTAAATGTCAGCACTGAAGAGCACGTATTGTTTACTTGTTCACAAAACTAAACATCCCATGAAAATGCCTAATTTGAGAAAAACTTGTATTCTAGGTATTACGGAGTTTAATTATCAAAGAGCCTATAACTTTAGAAATTCTTCAAAGTGGCCCTACTAAAGAAAAGATCCTTAAATCACGTATCACCACATATAGCCTTCAAGGGAAATTCTTCAGGTTATTTTTCCTCCATGCTCAGAGTATATCACTAGAATTTGAAACAAAAGGCTGGTAACTTAGCACATGGGACAAGTAAGAAAATCTCTTTCTTTTTTCTTCTCCAACACTTTCTAGGGTGAAAACCCTAAGGAAACCTTGACCACTAAAGCCACTACTAAATTTGAACATCAGAGGGTCATTACCGACCACCTCGTTGCTACATTACCTTTGACCAAGTGTTTTCTATACTTAACATCTCTCTTGTTTGTTCTTAGTGACTCCCAACTTAGCACTTCATCCTCCACCACTCGCTGAACAATTCAAGTCGACCTCTTAACATAGGTCCACCCAATGAACCTGGTCTAATCCCTACTAAAACAAATTCTACTATTTGGGGTCATGACCAATTTTAGATCCCAACAATTGTAATTCTTCTTCTAAAAAGATGTTGGTTTATGAGCAAAGAAGTGAAAATGATGTAAAAAGTGTGCCAAAAATGATTAAAAAATGATAACTATTAAATAATAAGGATATTCTATAAGTAATTTAAGTTTGTTTATAATATTTTAAATTTTGGATGGGTGTATTAATGAATAAAGTATTATTGTACAAGGGTGAAAATATCATTAAAAAAATTAGAAAAATGACATCGATCTTAATGTTTCAGAAAAGTGATATGCAAAGTCTAGTGTATTTAAAAATCACATTTATATCTCTATTAAATAACAATTTTTGTTAATTTTAACCAAAAAAAGTACCCAAATAAAAATTTGCTCTGATTTGATTGAAAAAAAAAGTCAAAATTCAATTAAATGTTAAAAAGAGAGCTTGAACCTTTGACCTTATAGTTAAAGACTACACACTTTAACTAACAAGTTATTTCAACTTCGTGTTTATATACGAGTCTGTAAATCTATTAGCATATTGTCCTCAAAATTATATGCTAATAATTTTTAAAATGTTATTAACAAGATTTGAACACTGGTCACCCATCTGACAAAGGTATTTACCACTGAGCTACAATAAATTTTATTGATATAAGTCAAAATTGAAAATGCAAAACATAAAATGACAGAACCATAGCCACCACCTTTCGTCGCCGATCACCGTCAAGCATAGACAGGTGGTGAACGGTGGTTATAGTGGCCAACAGCTGTGACCCAGTGATTGGCGATGGATGGGGGTCAACTATGGATGGTGGTCAATGGCGACAGGGGCTAACAGTAAGCAATGGGTGGCAGTGACGATGGTCGGTGATGAAAAATGTTAGCATCGGCAAGTGGTTACTAAGATTTTGTCGTTTCATATTTTTGTATTTTTTTTGTTTTGATATTAAGAAAATTTGTTGTAACATAATAGTAAATTCTCGTACTTATCATGTAGGTGACCAAGGTTCAAACTCTTTATAAAATTTTTATTATTATTAACATGTAATGTTAAATGCAATATATTAATAGATTTGTAAATCTATATATAAATATAAAAATTAGAATAATTTAGTTATTTATGTCTTTTTTTATTAATAATATACGGTGTTAAGAATAATATATTAATAAATTTACAAACTCATATATAAATATAAAATAAAAATAGTAATATGTGGTCCTTAATTATGAGATCAAAAGTTTAATTTTTTTTTAAATTTTTAATATTTTTAGTCAAAATATAACATAATCGTATTTTCACTATTTTTTATTAAAATATAATCATACTTTCACTATTTTTTATTAAAATTAATAAAAATTATTACTTAACAAAAATATAAATAAAATTTTTGAAAATAATAAAATCGACATATTCCTCACGAGAAATCCTAAGAAAACGAATATCATTTAAAGAAAAAAAATAAAGTGAAAGATTTACAACTTGATTAGCCCACTGCAAGTATAACTGGAACCATAGATTTTCATTTATAATATAAACGTCGACGTTTGTACAGCTTGAACTTAACTCCCACTACCTTTCCCTTAAGCCTTATTGGTTCTCTCGCTGCACACGTGGCAGAACTCGGTAAACACCGACAACTTCGCTCGCGTTAACAAGCCGTCCACGCGTCCACCTTTCAACCCATCAACTCTCCTTGTCTCGTGGACGCCCCGCGATCAACGTTAAATTCATGGCACGTTGCACGCGCAAGAGCCAATGGCACTAAAGTAATTTCGGACTCCAAGGAAGGCCTTTTTGGAACTTGTACTCCTTGTCTTTCTTAAACCCCTCCTTTTGTAACCACGAAATCCCTCTGTTTTAGCTCGTCAGCTTACCACTTTCCCAAAAAACTTGTAATATCTTGGTGCCGCCGCTATGGCCGGACTCAGCCGCCCACTGAGAGTAGCAGCCTTGCAGCTGAGCCACATCACCAGGAGCCGAGCCTATGGATCGGCGGCAGCGGCTCAGCTGCAGTATGACTACTACTACGAGGACGACGACGAGGAGTACGAGTTGTATGGGAAAGCGAGCGACTCGATGCTGAAAGTCGACTCGGCTGGGTCGCCGCCGAGGAGAGGAGTTCAATGGGTGCTAATAGGCGACCCAGGGGTGAAAAAACACGTGTACGCCGAGAAGCTGTCGAAGCTTCTAGAAGTTCCTCACATATCTATGGGAAGTCTTGTTAGACAAGAGCTTAACCCTCGATCTGCTCTCTATAAACAGGTTATTTTCTCTTCTGTTTTTTTAACATAAAAAAGTGATGGTCTTTTTATATTATGATCTATTTTGTTTGTAATTGTTATTGACATGTCTATTTGTGATTAATAATTATACGGAAAATTTTATTTATATGTTCCCAAAATATAAGAATAAGTAGAAGTAAACGATGAAGGTTGGTGTATGAGCTTTTGAATAGGGTCCCAGAATGTGGGGTGTGAGAGAAAATTAGGAATTTGGTGAAGTAAATGTCAAGTACCTTAGATATATATATATTTTTAAAAAATTGTGGTATGTTTGATAACTTCGATTAGAGCTGAAGTTCCTTGTTTAATAATTTTGAAATTTCATTTTTTTTTTTTTTTTGGTATACAGACAGTTTGGTGGCCTTGTTGTCAGCAAAATGAATTGTTCAGTTAACTTCTTTTTCTTTTCTCCTTTGTTTTTTTTGGTTGTGCCCCCATTTAGATTGCAAATGCTGTAAATGAAGGAAAGCTTGTTCCAGAAGATGTAATTTTTTCACTGTTGTCAAAACGGTTGGAAGAAGGATACTACAGAGGAGAAAGTGGCTTCATTCTGGATGGAATTCCTCGGACCAGGATCCAAGCTGTAAGTTTGAAGTTCTGTTTTTATTGCTTTTCTCTTGTCTCTTGTGTTTGTACTGCATGATTATGTCTTTTATGTCTTTGAAAATTGACATACTGGAATGCTTTGCAGGAGATTCTTGATCAAATTGTGGATGTTGATCTAGTCGTGAATTTTAAGTGCACTGAAGATCAATTGGTCAAAAAGAATCTAGAAAGTGATGCTGTTTCTCCTTGCCAAGAATTTCTTAGCACAGGCAATGCCAGCTTTTCTGCTGCTGATGCCGTCCTTGCCTGGAAGGAAAAGTTCCGTATCTATGCAGAGCAGGTATGGGATGCTATTATTAATTTCATAATGTTTATGTTAGAATAATTCTCATGTACGATGTCTGGATTAGAGCTTTGGTGGTGACTAATCTATCCTAGTATTCAATCATATTTTCCATGTTTAAGTAACTATTGTCCAATATGATTCTGGATGAAACCAGTGAAGCTACTAGCTGTACAATCTCCTTTATATCTATTTCAGAAGCGTTTCTATTTAAGATGCCTTATCTGAAAATTTTCATTGACTGGATAATCATTGAAACTTTTCATTTCAGGGCAAGTCATTGGAAGATTATTACAGCAAACAGAGGAAAATTCTTGACTTTCAAGTTGCAGGTGCACCTGGAGAAACCTGGCAAGGGTTATTGGCTGCATTGCATCTCCAGCATATGAATGCTGTTAGTTCTTCACAGAAGCTGACTGCATGATATAGTTTTCATCTGATTCATAGACTACTTTATTCTTATTTATTCATAACCGGCATGATAGTAAATATGTATAATGTGAGTCCATAGAGAATTGAAATTTTTGCTTGGTGGATTTAAGTTTTTTTGTTCCTTTTGCAATCAAAAGATGCTAAGTTTGTAATGTAATTTGATTCAGCTGTGGAAAACAAAGAACCACTCCTGGCTCTCTTATAATGTATGTGATTGCCATTATATATGGTCCGCATTTTCCTTTTACATTCTTGGCTCTCATCTTTCTCCGTGCTTTTCTTAATCTACGTATTCAATTGTCAAATTGGTACATGCGATATCATATAATGGGATGGTCGTTTGTTAACATGGTGGATAGGTTCTCTCCTAAATCCTCAAACTACTCGTAGTAAATCAGAAATTGACTGAGTTGCTAAAGTAGGATTATCTGATAGCAGATCCAGTTTAGATAGACGAACAAAATTTAACAGTAATTCAGTTAACACCCATAATCGACCAAGAATTCCTTAAAAATCATCTTAGAACCAACGACAGATTTTTCATCATATCCTTACCTACATATAAACAGTTTTTAGTTGTTCTTGTAATGCCACACTTTTTCTTGTATATAGAAACATAAAACTGAAAAGAACGAATTGGTACCAAAATTTAACTACAGATTTACAGTGTCAATTATTTATATGTACTGGAAAATCTATATCCTTTTACTCGCTGTTTATCCATATCTCTCGAAGGAGTTCATATCTGACAGCATTTTGTTTGCTATTTCCCTTGGATATCCAGCTGGGCCTTGTCAGAACAGATGAAGAACGAGAACCATCAAAAAAGATAGAAGACAAGGGAGAATTCAATTCATCGAGCTCATCATCACTAGTATATGATTTTCTGAGCACTGAGGATCCACTTCTTTTCAGTTGAGGTTGGCTTTTAACTTCTCCAATAATACTAGCAACAGAAGCAGCCGAGGGTGGTGAATACAGTGGAGCAGCTGCAATACATGGGAAGTTTGTGACAGATTCCTCCTCAGCTTCAAGCGGGTCCTATACAAGTCAAAGCAAGAAAATTAGTTCCAAATATTTACAAAGGTTATTACAGTTTATCAGGTAGATTCTTGGAAGCAATGATGCATCCTGGATGCATTTCATTCAAAATCCAGAATTTTGGCCAGATTATTGAGCAAGCCTCATGATTTATACCATTCTTAGTTCCATGAAAACGTAGAGGTTAGTATAGCTTCAGAATACTACTGATGAGATGAGTATATGAAAAAGCAAGACGTTGTAGATCCAGTTAGAATGAACTAACCTCAGACTCTAGAGCTTCAAGAACATCATCTGGAATTGGGTCAGGGCAAAACTCATCAGGGACAAAATTGTCAAGAACCCTCTTGATCAACTGCGGACCAAAAGTGGGGCATACCTTCAAGAAGAAAATATATACATATATAGCACCATCAATAAGGACCACAAAGTATTGACAGTGCACACTTAAAGAGTAAAAGGAACGCTGCTAACCTCTTTCCTGATGCTTTTATTTAACAGCATGTCCTTTGGAAGCATCATGAGATCACTCAATGCATTAAGGAGATTGAAAGACTTGAATGATGAATCTTGCCTCTCATCGCCATTATGGTCATTCTCATCTTCAAGTGAGTCATCATCATCCATACCAAATAGGTCACTCAGCCATCTGGACCAGTTGCCAATCTGAGATCCACAAGACCAAAGGAAAGAGATTCAATTAGTGCATTTAAATTTTTGTATTAGCTTTAAAAGTGAATAGAAAGCTTCACATTCCTGTTACTGTGCATAACTTGATACCTACAGCAATCTTATAAGGAATTTAAATGGAATAAACAAAAAAAAAACGACCAGTTTGATGAGCCAAAAAGCAACGTCCCCTGACTGGTAGGGCCAACAAAAGGTATCTTCCTTTCATTCTTTTATATATAGATATATATACACTCCCACCTCACCCCCTTCCCTACAACCCCAAGAAATATTATAGTGTCATGATGGGACAACACAGTGTCACGGGCCTTTTTGAGAACCGTGCGGCCTTAGACGTATTGCGTGCTAAACAGCTGAGAAAACCACACAAAGAGAAGAAAAACATGCACATCAAGTGTTTGCACAAATGCTCTCTATATTGCTGAAGAAAAAACAAACTATGAGATGAATTATACAAGTGAGGGTCTCCCCTTTATATACTAGCAGCCCTATACAATCGACGGCTAAGATCTAAACGATCTAACGGTGCATATACAAAATGAAATAATATGCCCTAAAATATTTCTAGATGCCATCACATATTCCCTGAAATATTCCTTCCTAATTAAGGTTAACAACCCTAATAAGTCGCGGGCTTAGCCCGATTCTTCACCCATGTCAGCGGGTCTTCTAAAAGCTCCGGCCCGCGATCCGTTCTAGCAGCCCTTAAAGCCTCTAAGAGACTTTATCGCGCACCAAGTGTTCGAGGAAATGTTTGAGAACACTTGAGGCATGACATTCTCCCCCACCAAATTCACGTGACGCCCTCGTCGCGTCTTCACTGGAAACTGCACACCTCGTTCTTCAATCTACCACTGTGCGCTCTCGTATTTCCAGTGTGCTCCAATATCGGGTACCCCTTTCTACTTGACAACGTACTCATGCCTTAGAGGTGGATTTCTCTTCCACACCGTCCATCCGTCTTGAATGAGTTTCGCTCCGTTGTCGACCCATGTGAAAATCCCTAAAGGTCCCTGTTTCTGCTTCATGTCTTCCATACCCCCTCGATATAGCTTCAAACAACTCTCGGGAGACACCGGATGCAGCTGCAGTCTCGAAGGTATCCCCACCTTATGTGAGACGTTGCCAACCCTCTTGGCAACAGTAAATTGCCCCTCGTCCTTGTGATCAAGGCCCTTGTGAAGTGGGCATGCTATCTTGCATTGTGGTATCGTCTCCATCACCAAGTCCCTCGCACAATGCTTGACACGCCGCTGCTTGTCCCTAACCCACTTCTTGTGCTAAAAGCACACATCATATGACGCCTCGAGTTGCTGAGCGACACCCACACTCGCCAACTCCTTGAGCTGCTCCCACAACTCATCTAATCCTGGTTGAAACATTTGTATTGTAGTTGGAAGCATCAACCCTAGCTCCAACTGTTTTCCATGCTCAGTATCACCTTAATGTGGCTGTACCTGTGGTATGTCAGTTGGCACGACCCCCTTATGCTCCTCGAGCACTTCCGCAACCCCCATTGGTAGCTTACCCTCGCCCCTTGTCACCTTATCATCCATCCCACTCATTGTGGTTAAATGTACTTCTCCTTTGCGCCCAGCAATTCCCATTAGTTAAATGGCGAAAAAGATTTTAGTGTTGGCTTTCGACCGAGATTGCCCACCCTTGGGCTTGTTTACCGTCGGTATCATGTAAGGCCCTCTTTGCATGATCCACACGTAGTTGTGTCGAGGAAGCGGCACCACGTCGTACTGCCTCAAGAACTCCATACTTAACACCACATCGAAATCATCAAGAGGTGCTACAGAGAAATTTACCTCGCAGCGCCATTTACTTAGGTGGATATCAACCCCCTCGAACCACCACATCCAGTGGCTTGGCCGCAGCATTTACCGATTTGAGGAACCCCTCCTCTTTCTCTACATAAAGTCCCAAGCGCTTTGCCTCCGCATGCTTAATGAAGTTGTGCGTCGCGCCCGTATCTATCAGCACTTAAGTCTTAATGCAATTGATGTAGACTTCAACATACATGAACGCCTTTCCCGTTGGAGTGCTGGTACACCGCTTGGCTTTCATTGTGTTGAGCAGCTGCAAACACCCCATTTGACCCTACTCGCAAGCCTCATGCGCCATAACCATTGCGTTGATAGCCTTCTTCTTCGGACAGTCCTTGACCCAGTGATCCCTATCGCAAAGGAAGCAGCTTGTCTTCGGTCCATTCCCTCTATGGCCGTTGCGCTTCTACTTTTCCCATTTGGACGGCTTACTTTTCTCCTCCTCATCCTCCGGAGGCTGAAATTCCTTAGCGCCCACACCTTTGCTGTGATTAGGTCTCGAATGCTTGAACTTTCCCGAGTCACCCTTACGGTAATACATGAGTGTTTCTGCCAATGTCAGAGCGTCGAATATTCTGGTCACCCCGAGCCGCTTTAACTCATTGGACGCCCATGTTTGCAACCCGTCCAAGAAATTGAACAAGTCCTTGCTTATATTGGGAATCTGGAGCATTAACAGGGAGTACTCCTCCACGTACTCGCTAATGGACTTGGTTTGCTTCAATTCCTTTAACCGCTTTCGAGCATCGTGCGCCACATTCTCCGGATAGAACTGGCGCTTTAGCTCTCGTTGCAATTCTGCCCAAGTGTTGATTGTGCAAGTACCCTTGCGTATGTCCTCGCTTTTCTTGCGCCACCATAGAATTGCATGGTCGAAAAGATATAAGGTCGCGGTGTTTACCTTATCTTCGTCCCGCACGCCCATGGCGTCGAAGTATCTTTCCATCTGCCAAAAGTAGTTATCCAGCTCCTTGGCATTCCGCTTGCTGCTGAACTCCTTCGGTTTAGGAGCCTCAACTCTTGGCGCCCCTTGAGCAGCAACAAACCCATTCGCTACTGCTCGCTTGCACAATACCACATCCTCCTTAACAACGTCAAACCCTCTACGCAACTCCTCCACTTGGGCTTGAACTTTGTCAATGGTGGTGTATACCTTCTCTTGGAAAGCCTTGATCCAATCATGTTGCCGATCAACGTAACTCTCGATGGATGTATCGATGAGGGAGCGCAGCTCGTCCCCTTAAGTATCGAGTCCCGCCTCTAGCTTCTCTACTTGCTACTCCAACTCCCCAAGACAATCTGTCGCCTTTCCCACAGCGCCACCGAGCGTTTTCACCATGTTCCCGAACTCATGGCCTGGATCAACAAACTTGTCACGAGGTACACTGTCGTGCCTCTTAGCTTTAAGGTTCCGACCCTTCTCTTCAGTCAAATCCGACGGTATGGCATCTTTCTCCATCTTTGAACCTGCTCTGATACCAAATGTCACAGACCTTTTCGAGAACCGTATGGTCTTAGACGCGTTGCATGCTAAGCAACCGAGAAAACCACACAAAGAGAAGAAAAACACGCACACCAAGTGTTTACACAAATGCTCTCTATATTGCTGAAGAGAAAACAAGCTATGAGATGAATTATACAAGTGAGGGTCTCCCATTTATATACTAGCAGCCCTATACAATCGATAGTTAAGATCTAAACGATCTAACGGTATATATACAAGATGAAATAATATGCCCTAAAATATTCCTAGTTGCCATCACATATTCCCTGGAATATTCCTTTCTTAATTAAGGTTAACAACCCTAATAAATCGCGGGCTTAGCCCGGTTCTTCACTCATGTCAGCAGGTTTTCTAGAAGCTCCAGCCTGCGATCCGTTCCAGCAGCCCTTAAGACCTCTAGGAGGCTTTGTCGCGCACCAAGTGTTCGAGGAAATGCTTGAGAACACTTAGAGCATGACAATAGGCATATAGATAAAACAACAGTGCAGAGAAAAAACATGGAGAAGTCACATGGAAATAATCTATTAACAAACAAGTGGAGAGTATCACCAAACTGGCTATCATGATAACTGATTTTCTTGCATTAAACTTGGCCAGAAAACTAAAATTTGTCTTACTTACTGCATTTTTCAGTTGTGCACCAGCCCCGAAACTTGATTTACCAGCTGGAATTGGAAGCACCTTGAGATCACTAATGGGGTCAGAAACAGGATCAGTTGGGATCTCATCAGCAGATTCACGAAGAATGGCATTGAACATGGCCACGTCTAATCTAGCCACACATTGCGTCATTATCTAGGTACGAGGTAAATGAATTGTAATGTCAAACATTTGAAAACCCTCAGTTCAAAAAACGTAAACAGTTAAACTCAGCCGTTATTGAAACCAAAGATATTGTGAAGACGTGCAAATCAGTTTAGTGTGCCTGAATTTGTGGAAAATGCATAAGCAGTGTGCTGAGCATTTAGGAATCTCTTTTCATAGCAACAGAAACAAGATAATTCTAAAAAATGAGATTATCAAAAATTGGTTTACTTATGGCAACATCCTAGGTCATGCAGATCTTGTGTAATTGCTATATTTATAGTTATATCAATTAACCTAAGATACAAAATAGCCACAGCCAGATGCAGGATGAGCAAACACTAGTTACATTATTATTTACATTTCCTCATTTATTTAAAAAGCTGTAATGTCCAAGATTAAATTACTGAAAATCCTTAGTTGAAAATATAACCAGATCAATTTAGCAAGCTATCAGAAGATTAAAAAGTTTTCAGAAAATGCAAATTAGTTTTAACAGAAGTTCCCTATTAATTTATGGCAAATGCCTAGTCTATCCGTGGTTGAGCATTTAGTAATCTTATATCAAAGTGACACACACAAGATGTTTTTCTTGATGATGAAGAGATTAAAAGGGGTATATTTATAGTAGGAACCTACACCACATAGGTCTTCAGTAAGCTAAAACAATATTATTGTCACATAAATCAACCTCAGATTTATCTAGCCAAGGCTGGTTATAGAAGTAGTAAAACATTATTCTTGACATGGATATTTTAAAAACATTTAAGTTTCTTACGAATTTTATTACTGCAAAAGACTTAATAGTACTGAATACCAAATTAATAACAATTACAAAAATCCGGAAAAAAAGATTAAAAAAGAATCATCTATAATAAGTGTCACTCTCAGTAAGAAATACTTTGCAACAACCTTCTTAAGCTTCATAATTGAGTTTTTCAAATCCAAAGATTATCCCTATGCTATAATATCATTATTCCAGAATAAACAACAGCATGACCCAAATATGAACACCAATCAGAGGCTATTCAATTTAAGATACCATTCATCGCCCACAGCACGACAGTGGAGAAGAAAATGATGATAACAGTAAAACAGAGAACAGATTTACCAATCTAGCCAACAATGGCAGGCAGCCACATTCATGCCCTCCAGCTCGAACAGGACAAAGTCTTTCACAAGCATCCTTGAAAGCCTTCTTCCAGTGGTCCAGCGAAAAGTTTACTTGTTCTTGATCAACTGAACTAGAAATCCTTCCAAAGCTTTTTCCTGAGCCAGAACCAATACCTCTACACATCAACCTTTTAGCGGCAGACTGCATATGTGGAGTCAGAGTCTGGATAAAGCAGGAAAAAGAACGAGGTGAGAACTATAAAATCACTTTTTAAGGTGCTATTTGATATAATACACTTAGATATAACAAATGGGGGAAAAGAATTAATATTACAACCTGCCACCAGATAGACTCAATGATTCGGGAGAAGATCCAAGCTTCAACCTTTTCCAGTGCAGATGACAAGGTACGCGTATCCTCCCACTCACCAAAACTTCCATGCACAACATTTCTATTTTCCTTTTTGCTGGGAGATGATTCCTTCCATTTTAGCGGAGACGATATCTTGTTATTTCTCCTTTGACCACTACTCCTTTCTATAGATTGACTGGCAGAAAATGGTCGCTCTAATCCTCCATTGGCTTGGCTTATAATTGCTCTCAGCACAATAGAATTAGATAACCAAAATGTCAGCCTGTAATCAGAATATCAGGATTATCAAATCAGCTCATAAGCATTGTAGAATTTTCCCTAGACTGTAAATGGAAATACACATATGTCCTGCTTTGAACTGCATCACTGCAGTTAACATGAACCTCCGCTTGTAAACCTCAGTCACTAAGTAAGATTGTTGTGACAGATGTTATATCTGTGAAAAGATAGCTTAAGAACAAAAGCCAAACTATTCTAGGAGGTCTTTGCTCAGGAATGTTGAGTGGCAGGCTCAAATCTCAGATGCATGAGGTGTATCAAGTTGCCATCAGTTGATTTATCATAGAGCTTGCACAGTTAATGTCTCAATTACTAAATCAACAAAACTTAAATAATGCTTTCTTGGCACACAGTAAAAGAAGCCAAAAATTGAGGGAAATTGTCAACTTCACATGTGACCAAGTCCACGGGGCATCACATTAAATGATAATATGAATGAGTAATGAATGCTGGAGGGAAACACTTAATGTGAATTTAAATACCTAGGAACATCATTTCCACATGCTTTTGCAACCAAAACTAGTCCTGATACAGCACTTCTTGCTGCACTAGCTCTCCTCAATTTGGAACTTTCTTTACAAGAATGAAGATACAGCCTAGAAAGGCGCCGGGCTGGAGCGTGGACCTTACTCATTGAACTTCCATGCTCAGCAACCACCGAGTAAAGAGCAGCCTCAATAGCAGCAGCTTCTCTCAACTCTGCTTCAAGCATCTTTACCTTGTGCTCCAACTGCTGGATTTTACTGTCCACATCACTTCTGGCATCCTTTAGGTAAACCTTGGTATCTTTTCGTTCATTGCTCCCAAAGCTTCCTGTACTATTCAGTGCTTCTCCCAAGAGACCATTTTCCTTCACTTCATTGTGATGACCATTGCTCCTAGCAATGTCTGGTGATGACCTAACAGACTTCACATGCTTTAATCTGTCACTCTTTAAGATATTCCCCTTCATCCCAAGATTTCCAAGATCTTCCCTGCTTGAAGAAGATGAATCGCTTCCAAATGAGACTTGATTCCTAGTAGCATCTTGTGGATAACAATTTGATGGTTCATCTCCTGCAGAATGCCTTTTCTCTTCAAAGGTTTCTCTTTCCAGTCCATTGTCATCTTGTTCCTTTCTTTCTACGTCCTCCACAAAACTATTGCAATTATCATCTGAATTTGCAGCCTCCTCCATGGAAACTTTTCCAGTTTTCATAGTTTTTCCATTTCCATCATGCTCCCCATTGACTTCAGAGTCCCTGGAGTTTTTAGAGCCAGACTTCTCAACTAGAAGGTCTTTGTCACTGGAAGATACTACTTTCAGAGGAAAATGATTAGATGCAACTTTTTCCCTGATTTGTTCAGTATCAACATTATGTGCAGATTTTCCATTAGGAAGCTTTCTTTGAACCTCATCCAAATATCTGTGACCATTGCCTCTGAGGTAGGTGCTGCCCTCTTTCTCAGCATTTTCATTATTGAAGGATGATGAAGAAGATTGAACAACATGAGCTACCCCTTTGTTCGAGACTACTGAACTAGATGAAATAGGAGAGTTGGACACAGAAGCATGACCGTTTTCTGGGCCCTCAAGTTCAGAAGATAAATCTATCGATGACGAGGGAGATGAACTCCCCTTCAGAATTTGATGTGATTTGATATTTGATTTTTCTGGATGCAATTTTGGAGATAGAGAGTGCGCCCTTCTAGAACTTCCTGCCCCATCTGACAGTGTGACTGATCCAATCTGCAATTTAGTGCCAATCATTAAGTTTCCAGTACTATACAATTTACTTTGTCAAATGAAATCCAGGTTAATAATAGGCGGAAGATAATGCCATATCCAATATAGAAGAACAGAAAGAAGTTCCTATTATGAGTCCCACCAAGGGCAACAGCAATGAAAAATGTAAATTGGCATTTTCATCTAGCAAATCATATCCGGTTCATCAAATAAGTTTCCAAATAAGACTGCTTCCCTCTCACATATTGTGGGTTAGAGATAACACATTTTCTCCAACTGTGGGGAGAAGAGTTATGGATGCAGCAGGTGCAAAAGTAATATAAACAAGTTACGGTAAATTAAATTAGTCCAAGTATAGCAGCACCAAAATGAGTATTGTAATAAAAGATAAATAAAAATTATTATAAAAAGAAAATAAGAAGCTGATGAAGAAGAATAAGAGAGAGAAAGCAAGTAATGAGAACCTCTTGATTTGGAGGAGGAAAGCCATTATTTGAGTCAATAGCAGGAGGGGCAGTCAGTGATGAATGCAAGGAGATGTCACCGTCTGTGAAAGAAGCTATCTCAGCTTCCTCAGCATACTCTTCATTCATCAGTGCTGAAACAGATTCGCTACCATTCTTATCCAATGAGGCCTCTTTTGACAAGCCATCCCTCAATGATAAGTTCGTTTGACTCACAGCCTTTTCGACTGGCTGGATTCTAATGAACAACACCGGTTGAGCTGTGTTTCTAAAGCTCCTCTTGCTGTTCATAGGAGCATTCACACTTAAGGTCTCTTTAACAATGCCACAATCTGCCAAGTCTATAGTAGCAGTTGCCAACAACTGGGTTTTGTCCCTTCGAGGCTCATACAAGTTGAAGTCTAAACAGTTCTTGTGGAATGTATCAGCATCCTTGTTTCTAACATTCATATCCCTTAACAGAGTCACAGGGAGCTTGAAAGACTCGTCGAACTCAATTTTTCCCTCACCAATAACAGACCCTAATGATGGGACAACTGCTTTAGTAGACCCAGAACTTCGATCACCATTTTGCCACTGAATCATGACAGACCGGAGGGATCTCAGTGATTGCGAAGGTGGCCATGGCTTAATCTCCTGAATGTGGATTTGATAATCAACATGAACCGATGCTTCTTTCCTATTCTTCAAACTTAGACCTAGAACCATTGTTGGAGAAACACTTGTATTCCGCTGAGGTCAGCACCGTCACAAACGTCTTTAAATCACTTCAATCATAAGAGCTCAAATTCCTATAATCCACACACAAAAGAAGAACCATGTAAGAAACTTCCAAGCCAAATTTAAGATATGCCTAAAACAGCTATCATATGAATTATTAAAAGAAACGCAGAATTTTGATGAAAATAAATACAAACTCAGAACTTCAAATGTTAACATGTTCATTATTCTTCTTCCATCAAACGACCCTTGTGTAGTCATCAAGTAATCCAAATTGCACTAAAGCTAATAAGAAGAAAAAGTAAAAAATGGACAAATCATGAACAAGTTTAAAAGCAAACACTAAATTAAGAAAACAAGAGATATGTGGAACCATCTAATGAGCTCAAAATGAAGGAATTAACCAAGCCAAAATAAAAATAAAAAGAATATGAAGTGACTCTAAGCTCATTTAATGCCAAGCACAAAGTGTACGAAATAGCATAATGAACCACCAAAATTTACGCCTGTTTCAACAGCTTGTGAACCTGAGTAGAATTAAATGAAAGATATCTCATTTACTTGAAATACACGAGGTTGTTTTTTTTTAAAAAAAAAAAAATTATTCTTGACCTTAACATCAGATCCAGTAAAGATAAAGCACGATATATAATCAAAGCCGTCCATTTTTTGAGCTCAACAAATAGGAAAGAAATAACAGATTATTACAATGCCAGCACTAATATTAACAAAAGTAAGCACACTCAAATATAACTCATCAAATTCTTCACTTTAAGAAAAAAAAATGGGGGAAAAAAAAGTACAAAACAAGTGCATGAGATAATGAGACATAACATGAACCTGTAACTAGAAGCTGAAAAATCGGAGAAATGTTCGAGAAGGAACTGTCGTTTTGGAAGTAATATGATTAAAATATCTGCGTTTTGTTTTGAGGTTGAGACTTATTGAGTGACTGAGACTCAGAGAACCAGAACCAGAACCATCTGATAAAATAATGAGAAAAATTATTTCTTTTTGGTATTTCAAAATAAAAAGTAAGGCTGACGACGACAATAGACGCGATTTGCATTAATAAAATAAGTAATCAAGCATACTGATTCGAATTATATGCCAAACGGCATCGTTTCCGAGGCCTTTTCGTTGTCGTTTGGTGCTTGTTGAAGTCTTTCTGACAGCGATGCCTTAGCCAAAATTGGTTCCTAAATCCAACCGAGTTTAATTAAGAAGAACGTTAATTCATTATTTTTTTTAAAACAAAAAAAGAAGAAAAATGTTAATTAGAAGTTTGTGATTAGACGCTCTAGTCAAGGGTGTGTCCTACACGCTCCAATCATTGAACAGGCGTCGGAAGACCGTACGCCGTTTAGTGAAAAATTATTTTTTTTGGAACATTTAACGAAAATTATTGATGCTGCCTGATTCTCTGAGATTTTTTTTCTGATATTTTTTTTAAAAAAATCTATAATTTAACTCAATGTAGAAATTTTTTATTATTGATATTAATTGAAGTTATGATTTTATTATATTTGCTAAAATGTAGAATAATAATAAGTGAGGTTAGCTGAGTTGAGTATCAGTTTTAGTGCGCGTGGGGCTTAGCGGTTGATGTGTTGGCACGTCGCTTCAGGCCTGGTTGGTTGGCGGTATTCGCCGACATTAGTTGTTAACAGTCAAAAGCACGAAGCCCTCGAAAGTGGGCCCACGCTACCATCAACGTAGAGAGAATCTCTCTTTTGGGATTTTTTTTTTTTCTGAGCTGCAATTTGTCCGACGTAGCCCATTATTATCTCAAGTTATTAAAAAGAAATGCTGAAATAAATTTAAAAAATTTTGTCAAAAAAATATTTTAAAATTTATAATTTTACTTGGATGGTTAATTAAATAATTAAACAAGGCCATGATTAATTGTCAAGCCTAAGGATTAAATTAAGAATGGGGATCTACCAGCCTAGGCAGATCAGCTATCACAATCATGTATTAACACAGATGATTGTAAACTACTTAACAATAAATATGATCACAAAGTTGAAAATAAAAGAAAATGGTTGACAGGGAGAGAGAGAGGAGGGTTGAAATGTCTTTATCTGGATGACCAACGCAAATATGATAATCTATGGACATAATATTTATTTGGTGAACTAAAATATTCATGTAACATAATCTATGGACAGATTTCATAATTTTTTATTATTTAATTTTATTAGATTTTTGTGAGGTGTTTTATGGGTAGGATTTAACTGCCCTACTGCTTCCCTGTTCCTTGATTTCAAAGCTTCAGAATCAAGAGGGGCTCACTGACAATTCTGAACAACAGCCATCAATGAACAAAACAACAGAAAAATGTTTCCGTAACCAACAAAGCAATCAGGCAGCTTGATTTCAAAGAGAGTAACAACCAGAACCAGTCTGCTCTTGGTGGGTTTCATGATCCATCTCAGAATCCTGGCTACATGACTCTTCACCCAGAATCTACCCCACATCAACCTTAGAATAATTTTCTTTTTCTTTTTTCTTTCTTCTTCTATGACCAACATCCTTCGTTATGCCATACAATCACCAGAAGAGTTTATATTCTGAGATTGTATTCCTAAAAGTTTTAGTAAATTCAAATTGTGTCGAGGATAATTGAATTGGAATACTCAACTTCAGAGCCCTGTGGCCAACTGCGACTATTGTTTCAAGAGGGCAATGCATCAAAAACAACTCTTTTCTGCCAAAAAAAAAATTAGCCATATACAAGGTCTAGCAATCAAAACTACATTTACAACTATGATGGGGGAAAAGCAGACAGAATATAGACTCATAATCTCAGGTGTAACTGGAGCCTAGAGGATTATAAGGATTATGATGTCGAATCTGATTTCTGATCAGTATCAGCCGTGGCCTGGACTTGTGCTGCATACTGTAAGTTCCAAAGAACATCCTCGAACGAGGGACGGGATGATGGTTCAGGACATATGCATTTGTTTGTGATAGATACCACAATAGATAATGACTCTTGGGAGCTAGTGGTTAATACAACTGGATCTACAATTCGTCTTCGACCATCCTGGCTGCCAAAGGATGCCTGCAAATTGCAAACCAAATCCCAGGAATGTATCATCTCAATCTCAAGCAAAGTAAGAACTGAAACAATTTCCATTTCCACGTTCTTTTGGAATTCCATATCTGACTAAGTAATACAGTTGATACATTACTTATATGATACAAGGACACTATATAAGTTTTAGAACTTCCCTTTCTTCTGAATTGGTAAACACATGAAACAAAGATAAAAACTGAGAAAAAGCCAATTAGTATGGTAATATTGCATGATATGAAAAAATAAATTAAATTAAAGCTTTAGCATACCATTTCATTTAGCAGAAATGCCTCTCCTTTTCCAGTTACTATAGGCCCAACAAGGGATTCAAGTAATATAAACCCAAAGTTGTAGACATCATCCTCCAGTTTGGTCCTTTTGCTCCAATACAGGATACAGTACAGTGTTACAATTAGCACATATAAATAACTACTGCATCTTTATAACGATACAAATAATATTTAGCATCTCAATGCTTCATCAAGTTTAAAGAGTAGGTTTTTTTTATATATTTTCAACGCATTGTTTTAGTTTTTAAATTATCTCACAGAGAATTGCAAGGGCATTGTCAGCTATGGTGCAACAAAATCAAAGATGAAAGAAGTTATAGTTTTTGACCAAATACTGTTGGTGGGATATGAGATTGTCAAGACAAAAATACGAAAGAACATGAAAGCCTACTGATATTAATCTAGCAGGGTAATGGCAGGGGCAGGGGCAGGGGTAGCAGGGCATTACTAGCAGCAATAACAATGAAAGTGCTACCCTAGGAATGTGTTATTTATCAAATATGCAGTGTTGGTCGTAATGCATTCTATTGATGTATTGCAAACCCTTCTATTGTGAAAATCTCTAACATGCTTTTGGAAATCTCAGAATAAAAGAGAATTCATACCTTGCTTTTGGACCATCTCTTTTTACCTACAGAATGAAAAACAATACAATAAAATGTTAAATAACAAATAGAAACTATGATACCATTGCTTGGTCAGCTCAACAAGTTTTTGATTATACCTCAAGCTTTTGATTATCTTCCATAAGGATGGACATCCCATAGTCACTCAGCTTTGCAATCCGGTGCTCATCAAGCAATATATTATTTGTTCTCAGTCTATTGTTAAAAGAACCAGGAATTACGCCACTATGTAGAAAATGAACAGCCTTGGCAACACCAATCAGAATTGCCAATCTATCTGACCACTTAAGAACCTTCTCAGGAAAAATTTCTGCTCAATGTTTCCATGTTAGAGGTTGAAAAGTGAGGATAGAAGACAGTTAAAAGTGGAGTTAAAGATTAAATACTTAATCATGAATTATACCACTACTAAGTGTATTATTTAACACTTCCACTGTGTCCCTAACTCCTGGATTAAATCTATAGCAGAAATCAAGGTCAAACCACCCATTTCATATTTTTGGTTCTATGCATTCCTTCTCTGGTTTTTTTCCCCCCTTCACATTTTTTAAATGTATAAAGCCATCTTATGGCATCAGAAAACTTGAAGGCAGTGGATTCTCTCTTTCCAAAGAGATACTTCCATTAATCCAACTAAATCAAGCATTATATTCTAGTTTCCAACTAGTTGAAATCCTCCCAACATGATCCTTATACATGTAAGTTCTAGAAACAATGTAGAAGACATATCAGTGGCCTCCAAAACACAAAAGCAGCCATAATATCTAAATTTATGGTTTTTGCAATCACTTAAATTATAAATTTATGCTCATCATAGTGCTATGCTAACCTGACAGATGTGTACGATAGTTCCCATTAGCTACATATTCGTATACAAGGAAGACTTTGTTGGCACTGGAATCATCTTGTTCGCCACTCTCAATGCAGTGACCCAAAATGCTTACCAAATGTGGATGGTGAAGCTTTGAAAGAAAATCCAGGCGAGAATGAAGGTTTTGAATGGAATATTTCTTCAAAAAATCCAGAGATCGGATGGCAACATACGTCCCATTCTCCAATCTTCCTTTGTAAACCTGAAAATGAGAGGCAAATGAATTTAAAATGTATCTAGTAATTATCATACACAATGAGTTATCAGAAGTATTGCCATGTACAGGGGCCTCACTACAAATGGAAAAACATTTATACTTGTAGCTAGTCTAAGCTCTCAATAAGTAATAAAGAGCTACAGAAGAAGGGGTTCTCTCTTCCTACTATACAGCATGCCACCCATAATCACTATGTCATGATTACAAACTAGGTTAATAAAAAGAATTACATCTTTGAATGAACAGGACTCAATTTAATCTCTACATGTTTAGACCACAAAAAGTATAATATCATCTCAAATTTTTGACAGTTTCAGAAGTACCTTTCCTCTAGAGCCTTCACCAATAAACGAGAATGAATCAAAATTGTTCGTAGCTTCCTTCAATTCTTCCAAGGAAAATGATCTGTATACAGGGGCACCTTGAGTTCCAAACTTCACTGCTTGGGAAATTAACCCTAAAAAAAATAAATAAATAAAAAACCATAAGTACTACAAGGTTCATAAGCTCCACAACTGATCGTTATCATCATAGCTTCTATTAATAGCTTTTCAAATATGAATTTACACCGTTCAATGAAAGCTGAAAAAATAATTAATAAACAAATCTTTGGATTTGAGTTAACTAAACCATACCAAAACAATTTTTTCAAAGTATAACTTACTGGCATTTGCAAGGACCTCAGAGGAAACCCCTGAGGGAAGACTGTCCTGCACAATCTTTGGCTGTGTATTTTGTTCATGTTGCCTTCTTGTGCAGTATCTTTTACAGAAAATCACCCCAAGTAACAACATCACCAGAATGAGAATTGCTCCAAAGATGATAGCAGCTAACAGTCCTAATTCTCTTGCTCTGGTTTGTTTCCTTGTACTTGCTTCTTTACAAAAAGATTCTTGATGCTGATGTTGGGCATCATTGGACAAGCAATTGCCACCAGATTTAACAACCCTCTTATCCAAAATACTATCCAAGCAATGAGGAAGTTCACCTATTAACTTGTTATTAGAAATATCAACAAACCCGAGTTTGCTGCCACAGCTAAGGTCACTTGGAAATGACCCACTCAGCAAATTAGATGCTAAATGCAAATAACTGATGTTTGGCAAAGAGAACAAGGCAGAGGGAAGCATTCCAGTCAGATCATTGAATGATAAATCTAGGTGTTGAAGCTGCCTTAATTCACCGAATTGCTGGGGAATCTCACCAGAGAATGAGTTCCTGCTAAAGAGAGCCGTAACTAACCCCTTTGGCATCAGAGGTAGTTCAGAATCCAACTTATTCTCTCTCAAATCCAAAACATGCAGGCTAGTTAAGCTACTCATATCAGGCAATTTACCAGAAAGCTCATTGTGAGACATGGCAATATCAGTTAGTGTAGTAATTCTGCAAATTGAGGAAGGAAACTGACCCTTCAAGTTATTGCCCTTCAAGCTCAGTATAGTAAGGTTTGATAATGAATCCCACCAATCAGGAACACTATCATTGAAAAAATTCCCTTCCACTGTCAAAGTTTGAAGCTTAACCAATCTCGATATCCCAGACGGAATAGAACCAAACATAAAGTTTGAGCTCATATCCAAAAGTTCAAGTGAAGATAGCCGATGAATTTTGTCCGGAAATGGACCCCATATCCCCAAAGAAACCAAGCTAAGAACCCTTAAACTTGTTAACCTTGTCAATGTAGTAACAAAAGAATCAATAGAAAAAATTTCAGACAGAGTTTGATTTGGAATGGAATGTCCATCAAATTCACTAACTTTTACAAGCTTATCTCCCATAATTTTAAGCGCAGTAACAGAATTGTCCTGACAAGAAATGCTCATATGTGCAGTTGAAGTCAGATTACAAAAGTCTCCATCAAAATTTTCCCAAATGTCTAAGGGTGAAGGGTACTCTAAATGCTTCCTTAACTGAAGTAAAACTTGAGTTTGAGAGGTTTGCAATTCATGGGTAACAGGAATAAACAAAACCCATGAACAAAACACTAGCAAAAACATGTAGAGATATCCCATTTAACAATTTTATGGAAAGCAAGCTCTAGATTTCACAAGAATGAACAGAAACCCTAGAAATAAAGCAGGAGCAGGACTGTGGATTTCAAGGGGAACAGTAACAGAACCAGTAAAGATATTTGTCTAGAATAGGCAAAAGACAATTCCACAAATGAAATTTACCTAGAAATGAAGGTCAATTAATCAATTTGGACAAGCCCCAGGAAGAAGATTCATGAGAGTGAAACCTCAAAATCCTGCCTTGGATGCTAATACAAGTGAGAGTGTAAGACTAATGAAAGTTGTAATCTTCAACTATTCCTTGGTTAATAAAATTTCAAGAATATCCATAAAAGAAGTGAACAAAAGCTGAACTCCAAGCAAATGATGATAAACAAGAATCAGAAAAGACGTATTTCCCACAAAAACGTTTGACACTTCAAAGCAACTCTATCAAAATCCCATGAAGGAAAAACAACAAAGGATTAACAACAAACAGCTGAAGGAGCAAAGCTCATGATCCAAGGAATGTCAAAGAGACAACTTTTCGGGCCGAAGTAAAAGACAACCAGGGAGCAAAAACTTGAAGAGAGAGCTAGCACTACGACTTGTGTGGTTATCAAATAGCTAAGTCGGTATTATTCTATGAATTAATGTGATAGTAATTGTGACTTTAAGAAAATGGACCACATTATGGAGTTAAAAGAAGAAGAAGAAGAACGGCCGTACCATTGAAACTGATACGGGGCATTCACTGCAACGGTGGTGAAATTAATGGGGGTGAAGGACAAGACAAGTGGGGGTTGCTGTGTTTTGTGTTAGCAAATTGCAGAGCAATAGTTCAAAGAATAGAAGATTTCCATTATCCACTGTTATTGTTTTTTGTTTGCATTTTGTGTTTTATGTAGAAACTGAAATTGTCCTAAATTCTGCTGCTAATTGCAGTTATGCCATCACATGGTTTTCTCCATTCTATTCCCTCTTTATGTTTGAAGTTTGAATGGATTGGCTTGTTGTGACTAAAATAGACATGGTTTTGTTCTTTTCTGGTATTACTAAATTGGCCCTCTCGTAATCATAGTTTTGAATTAAAAGCAAGAGTGAATTGCTAGTGAGAGCAACCATTAAACAAAAAGGGTCAAAAGTTGCATATAAATGAAGAAAAAAATAAAATATATCAATAAAATAGAAAATGAGGCTCCCAGTCTTGCCTGTGTGATCAGGTCATAAGATGGTAGTTTTGTCATTTAATTAACTAAAATCAGTAACGGTCGAGTGTAAGCAGAGGGGCTTAAAAGGAAAAGGAGGTGATTGGAACTTAGCCGGTTGCTGCTAACGACGGAATCAGTGCAGTGGGATGCCCCCACTTGACAGGCTGGTCTCTGAATGCAAGGCCACGTTGTTTGAGAAGACAAAATGCCCACCTCGATCTACTCTCCATAACAATCTTTAAAAAATTAAATGGAATATCGACTGTGAAAGTAGGGACTTGGGCGCATAAAAATGCGCAGACAAAAAGGAATGGTCATGGTCCGTGTTGCATTTTGTATTTTGGAATCTCACAAAGCTGCGTCAAATACATAAATTCACAATCTTCCATTCAAAGATGCTGCAGCTTTTTTCCAGTTGTTTCTTTCTCTTTTACCATTTTGTATCGACATCCGACCCCTCAAATTTCGATGACTTCGTACTGCAAACACATAGTGGTTAAGAGTAAATTTTTTTTTTTTTCAATAGAATGAAAAACTTAGTAAGAATGATTGATTCTTACCCCATAATTGATGTTGCAGATCTGATCATGATTAGAATTTGAAAACAGGTGTAAACTTAATGTTCAGGTGAAAATGAAAATCAATGATGAATTCAAAATGTTCAAATTTGTCTCAAAAATATAAAGTATTTATATTTAATTGATGTTTTATGAATGTGAGAATGGTTTACATACATTTATAAATGAGTATGATTATAGTTTGTAACTTAATTGGTAATCAAAATATAAAGTTGTTATACAAATTCTCTGTATATTATTGTGGCAAGACAAAGACAATCATAAAAAGGAAGCTCTTACTTTCAGATAGAATCAAGCATCTACTGCATGCAAGACAAAATTAGGGTTCTTAATCTTTGAGAAAAGTAAAGAAATAAGGGTACCAACATGGATATGATTATAGAAATAATTAAAAGTGAGATAAGAAAGGACAAGGACTTCAACACACCACCTTTTGAGGAGAAAAAGCAAGTTGTGCCGAGAATAACAAAATTTTGCATTAATCAATTTATAATCAATTACAATTTACAAAGCCCTAATTCATCATCTTTTACTATTAAAATAATTTTAAAAAATGTAAAATAAGATATATTACTATATGGTATTTAAGATTTTTGGAAACAACAACAGAATGTTATGGTTTCGCTTTTGAAAGTAGAAATTTATTTTTTAAATGTTTTAGTTATTGATTAAAAAAATTATTTTTAATTAGTAAATCGTTTAGTTGTACATTATTAAAAGTATTGATTTATTATTAAAATATAAAAAATGATGCTTAATGAAGTTTATATTCAAATATTAGACAGTTTAATTTTTTTTAGATAAAATATAAATTATTAATTTAATTTTTAAAATTTATTAACATATTTTTATCAACAACATAAAGTAATTTGTGTTAAAATTTAGTTTTACAATCATTGTAAAATAATGGCTAAAATAATTGAAACTTTAAACATCAATAAATAAAAATTTAAATAAAATTAATACATAATAATCAACAAATCAAATAAATTATTTTGTTTGAAATAAAAATTAAAAATAAAATATTACTTACTTATGATAAAAAAAAATTTGATAAAACCTTGTAAAAATATAATAATTACAAAGATATTAAGATATAATACTTTCAATAAAATATTAAAAATATATTAGTTGAATAGAGTGTTTTTTTTTACAAAAAGTATATTATGAAAGTAAAATATATATATATATATATTATTAGGGTATATCTGTTAATGCATAAATATTTTTTTTAAAAAAAATACTTTTCTTAAAAGTTTAAATTTTAATATTTTACAAATAAAAAAATATTTTTTTAATTTTTAAAAATTCTTTCTTTATTATAATTAAATATTATTAAAAAAAATAAAAAGAATTTTTAACAATAAAAATAAAAAATCTTTTAATCAACAAAGAAGTACACCAAATTTGCACTACGATAATTGGATTTGGTGAGCACCGACGCGTTACAAAAAGACATGAACCATATACTTGACCCAATTTGAGTCGGCTTTTGTTCGCGCATCTCTTTTATCTTTCCTTGGCTCAAAAGCAATTCAGGTCCTGAATTTCAGGAAGATAACAAACTGTGAATCGCAGTATCTAATTTTGAGACTTCAGGATATAATTTTGGTGGTGGAAACAATATAATATTGAAGATTTTGTTTGTTTGTATCTGTTTCATTACAGATCTCCATAACCATAAGTAGTGCTATTGAAGAATATAATTTATTTAATACATAGGAATTTTTTAATATAATTAATTAATTTAAAAATTAAATCAATAATATTTCAAAGATAATTTTTAAAATTATCAAAGAAATTTTATCTTCTAATATTTAAAAAAATTAAAGTAAAAAATTTTAAAAATTTAATAACACCCAAATTAAGTGTTATACATGAACCATGAAGAGAAGGACTCTTCCTGACTTGTGTTTTTTTTTTTTTTTTGGTCTACATTTTGGGAGATAATTAATTAATTCAATTAAATTAAAATAAAATTTTATTTTAATTGAGGCAATATAAAAATAAATAAAGACTAAGAAAAAAATGAGATAAAGAGCTTTTTTATTTTTAAAAAAATTAAAAGTCTATTATTCCTTTTACTATAATACCAAAGAATTTGTTTAAAACCCTATAGTAAAAGAAAACAAAGTAAGGATCTAGTATGTTCTTAATTCTTGTTTTTTTTTTTTATTATGCATCTAACTTAAATATTCATAAATAATTGATAAAAAGAGTTTTTATCTAAAAATTTAATTATGTTATATTATGCTAATTTTCCGTTGTAAAAACTTTTCAAATACTAAGAATTTCAATAATCCTCTTAATATAGTATTAGTGGTCTACTTTAAAAAAAGAACTGTCATATAAATTGAAAATAATGTTTCGGCACAACTTGAAAATTTTGGGTTTTAATTAGCTTTAATCAAAATTGAGGAGTTTTATTATTTTTAGTAAAGTTTCTCAATTCATTATTTCTTTAGCCAAATATGGAGTTGGAAAGATAATTATATCCACGTCCCTTTAACAACACATTTAAGTTAAAAACAACTCTCTCTTCCTGTACATTCTCTCAAATCTCCCCAAATCACCAATTGTAAATTAAAATCTAAATTTTTAGCAAACCTCAACCATAAATTAATGGAGAATTCAAATAATTGATTAAATAATTTTTTTTTAAAAAGATATTATTATTAATATTTTTGAGGTATGATCTAATTTTATTAATACCTACAAATTTTAAAAAATCGATATTAATATCTAATTCTTCTACAAAATATACACAAATATTCATTCGTCAACTATCTACCGTCAAAGTTAATAAACTCAAGAGCATTCAAGTCTTTTCATACTCTAAATATTTAAATTAATAAAAAATATAATAAAACAAAATGAATAAACAGCTAACCAAAATGCCTACCTAGATTGGCGACCACAATGGGCAAATGGTCGATTGATTCCAATTATCAAATGGCTTGAAACAGTGGCCAAATGGCCGGTTGGATCTAGAGGCCATTTTGGCCTCTTGGACTGGCAATTAAATGACCTCTTAGAATAGCAATTAAATGGTTAGTTTGTTTCAGCGATGATTTTGGTTGTTGAAATTTTTTTTTAAAAAAAATTATTAATTGTTTTTATTTTTAATTTTTTTAAAAAATATTTTAATTTATTTTATAAATATTTTATTTTAATTTATTTTTATTTTTATTTTTATTATATTTAAAAGTTAAAGCTTTAAAACTTATGCAATTATTATATCATGTCAATCTCATATAAGAGATAAAATGATTATTTGATACTGATTGATATTTAATTTATTAATTTTAATAAAATATTCTTAATAATTGAATATTCATGTATATTTTGTAATAAATTAAGTATTAGCATCAATTTTTAAATTTGTAGGTATTTATAAAATTAGATTATGAAGCGCGCAAAGTATCTGCTCACTTGAATTGTCGAGCTCAAGGCTTCACTGCATGCTTGCGATAAGCTTTTCAACGAGCACGCAACAATTTTCGAGCGTCTTGACAAAAATATGGAACGTATTCGATGCACGCTTGGAAGAAGCTATTCGACGAGCACGTCATATTGTGGCTCGACATTTTAGCCGAGCGTTGTACCAAATGCTCAACAAAATTATCATGATAGCAGAAATGTTGCCCATCTGTTTTCCAGAGTTTTTTTTTTTTTTTTAGCTTTGAGCTTCACATGTTTAGTCAACCAGATACCCCATGCACTTCGTAATGCCTTGAAGTTCTTTTCACATTTTATTAATCACATAAAAAAAAAAAAGCTAAAAAGACAAAAATAAATAAATAAATCATATATTCCACATGGTGTGAAGTGCTCGACGGCTTCACACCATTTTGCATTTAGGTGCTCCGTAGATTTTATTGAGCACTATCTGCTCTTTTTCACTTTGTAACATATGAAACTTCATAGACAACATTATACCTAAATATCATTTTTCATCCATATAATATTGAAAAAATATATATACCATAAAAACTTTATGAATATACTCAAATTCCCATTTTAGAAACAAGTAATATATATGTGAAACAAAAATTTAAAAAATTATAATGAGTAATTTATGTTAATTTAATTCGAATACTAGGTTATTACTTATTTTTTAAAAAGCATTGAATCCTAGTGTTGAAACAAATGTGTTTCAAAGAGAGTTGAAACAAATGTGTTTTTTTTTTTCTTTCTATAGGTAAGGGGTGTGCCGAAGCACAAAAGATTTTACCCCTTACCTCATTTAGAATCGAATCTAGGTGACTTACATAACAAATGTCTAACTTGTCATTAAACCACACTCTTAGGGGCAGTTGAAACAAATGTGTTAAAAAGAGTTGTTGAAGAGATGAGAGTACAATTATCCTCACAATAATAATAAATCGTAAACTTAGCTAAATAAATGATGAATTAGAGAACTTGGCTACAATAATAAAAGCCCTCTAATTTTTATTAAAATCGGAAGGTTTTAGCATATAAAAGTGTATATAATTTATAAAGATCTTAATTAACCTCTACAATAATGAGAAGGAACTGTTCATATCCGTTAACTATAAAGTTTGAATTTAAGGGAGCTGGGTTGAGTCACGACTAAACCAGAGATTTAAGTTCGACAATTAAAGTGGACTGACTGAATATAATCCAGAAAGGTGAACTATTCGTAAGCCAATAACTTAAACTCGATAAAGCGAAGAGTTTTAAAAGGCCCTACTTCCTTCCTACAATGAGATTGCATTTTAAATCCTCCCGTCGAAACGCTCAAACATTCAGCGAGATCAATTATTTAACCAAAACTTCAATATCAATTTCACCAGCACACGTTCGGCGATAAGTTTTAGTGCCGAAACTTAAACACCAATTTGTAGGAAACCCAGAAAGAAACTTTGCATCTTGTATTGTATGGGTGAAAATAAATCTTAAAAGAGGTTTTATTTTTTTTCTTATTTTCCATAATTAACCCTTTGCCTCTATCCTTCAAATGCGAGAACTGCTTCCATATAAAGTAACTAGAAACAATACTTGTATCATACAGAACTATTTCAGGAAGAAGAACTAGAAAATACAACTCTTCTTATTGAAGAAACAATGAGCTATACAGTCCCTATTTCTACAGCTATGATCCCTCCTTAAGCATCTTGTCATCTGCAGAATTTTCTAAATAGGAAATTACAAGGTCGGCTGCTTTGCACCCAGAGGCTATTGATTTGCCAACAGACAATCCACCTCTGTGGTTACCTACCAAGTTCATTACAGACCACAAATAAGGATGACGAAACTGATATTGGATTTACTTCAGCATCTAATATTTGCATAACAAAAGCCATTCTCATAGACACATATAGCTGCAAGCAGTTTTCAAGGACATTATAAAAGGAGTTATCTGATAACACCACATTTCATCCGCAATTTGATATACACCAGTGGCAAAATCTAATTATTACTATTCTAGTAAGCTTTTTCAATAAACTAAAAATGGGAATTGCATTAGGTCAACCAAAGTAGAAACATTTAGCCAAAATTACAAGGTTAATAAAGCAATAAATTTTTAAATCAGAAATGCCAACAAAATTTTAAGATTTGTCTCTAAATAAGCTCCTTTGAAATTGTGAGGCTGAATTGCCATAAGAACCCTGATTAAGAATTTGCAAAGTGACCAGCCTTTCAGCCGGTTGAAGATTGTAAAAGACCACTCATTGCAGTTACATATCTAAATTGACGAGTTTTTACCTGCATAAAAGAATCCAGGAAGACTTTTCTCCATCTTTTCAATTGCTTCTAAAACCAAGTCATAGTTATGCCCATACAAGGGAAAGGCTTTGCTCCAGAAAAAGTGACTGCCATAAAATACACTTCAAGTCATAAGAGATAATACAGATATCTCAACAAACATAGTAATCTATTCCTCCTCATTGATTGGCCTTTAATTTATCACAGAAAAGAAGATGTAAAACTGATTCATATATCATAAATTGTTCACATACTTCACAAATGTGGGTTCCCCTTCTGCTCCCACCAACTGCCTAAGGTCAGAAGTAACAATCTGCTTCAATTCATCTCTAAAGCAATGAATTGGTTCATGAAAAAAGTTAGAGGCCCAAAATTTATAACAAGAACAATCAAAATTACTTATAGGTTAGTGGAGAACATATATCAGTCACAGAAAAATGGAGGACAGATCTGCAGTTTTAAGTAGAAAATTAAAAGGAATGAAGTTCCCCATACGTTGAAGCTTTTGCCAATTCTTTGTTTCGACTTCCTCCAACAAAGGTTGTATAGAGATATAGATCATTAGGTGCTCGATCTGGAAACATCGTAGAGGAAAAGAGTGTACCTGTAGAGCAGAATATATTTACTGAGAACAGTAGGTAAATGACGAGTTAACCAATTGAACTGAGAAATAAGAATTCATTACCAAGAGTTTTCAAACCATTTTGTTGCTCCTTAGAAGGAACAAGAACTCCAAATCCTTCAAGAGGCTTCTTGACATTCTCCTTCTTAAAGGTGGTGATGATTACTGATAGTGGCAAGTAACTCACCTGCGCGGATGAATGGCAAATACATTAGTATTGCTCCCAACTTTAACATATGGGAGGAATGAAAGTTGTACTGTACTTTTGACTAGATATGTCTCCATGAGGCAAGGTATTACTTCACAACAATGAACATCTGCAATTCTTGTCAGATAACTAAATGGCTCAATATAGCGATCATGACCTTGCTGATCAACAGATCAGAAAAGCATAAATCCCAAAACATGTCAATTAACATAGTATCTTGGAAAACTTAAAAAGGCTATTCCTAGTTTCAACACAGCAATGACCAAATGAAATTTGAATAAGAAAAAAAATGGGCCAATGAAACTATCACCACTTTTGGTTTAACACAATCTCGTGAAGGCTTTCGTGGACACCTTCTAGCTTTTATGAAATAATGAAATAAATAAATTTGCCCAAGAAAATTACCAGAAAAGTTGATGCAATCTCCAACTAGATATAAGAGCATTTGCACAAATGCTGAAATCAAATTGTAAGAATGAGTACCTCAGGAAGAAAATCCACCGGAAAGAGATCTCGTCCCTTTGTAATCTTCATTTCTTTAACATTACAGAGTGGAGCCTATCAGAAGAAATTCCCCGTAACTTAACAATAACATTCTTTCAGTAGATGCAAAAATATGAATTGTCACGTGCATAGGCATTGCTCTTTGTTTCTTAACTGCCCCAACAAAAAATAAATAAATAAAAAGGAAAGAAAGGTGGGTACCATATGTGCAAGTGTGTGCATGAAAGAGAGAGAAAAAAAAGAACAAGATTCCATGAGGTTTTACATATAAAGTCCAGAGATAGCACATGCTTCATTGTCGAATTTGTTTATTACCCCTGAGGAGGCAGTAAATGGAAGAAGTTTTAGGAGTTCCTAAGATACAAATCTCCTTTCTTGATAAAATTTCTTTTTTCAGTCAATTCCACTCAGAAGTTGGACAAGTGTCGAATAATAGCACATGTAAACCCTAATATTATATATAACTCATTGTTTCACTAAATTGATCTTCTTTTATTTCTTTCTGGTCAATTCAGCTCCAGCTGCTGCCTATGTTTATACAAATGTGAAATCAAGTTTCCTAACACAAAAGTTTAATAAATAACCAAATAAAATTATTTAATAAAAAGAAATACCAACCGTCATGATAACAGCATCAAAACAACCCTGTGAGTGCTTGTCATGATTAGAAGCACCAAAGAGCGACCAATTCTCTATTCCTGATTTCCCATCAAGATAATAAGCTAACGAGAGAATCTTTGTTTTTAGTTTCAGCTCATCTTTGCTGAGTTCTTTGCACAATGCATCAGTGAGTGTCTGCATGAGAACAAAAAACATAAAGGGGAACCAAATAATCATTGTAAGAGAAAACAGCAAGGTCAGTGAGATTTTCATTAAAGAGGCCAGATTCAATTCAAGACGTATGTGCTAGAATGAGAACAGAGGGGAAAAAAAAGAATTTCAGTTTGGAGCAGACAAAAAAAAAAATTAGCCTGTATTTAATAGATGTGATGACCATAGAGGCCCTAAGTAAATTTGAATAACAAAAAGAAACAGGTGCAGCTAACTCCAACTAGATTTAAAAACCAAAATATTCTGTCTTCAGTTTATAATAAAAATTGAATGAACAAATACATTCAACTTTTCAAATCTTTGTAAAACAACTACAAAAGTTTTACTTCTGTGTGTTACAGTTTTCATAATTCAAGTTTACATTTCATATAAGATTCTTGGCTGGCACTGCCTAAAGAGGGTTTCAAATTTTATAACTGTTTAATCCTTTCAAATAACTTATGAAACCAAGGACAGCGATGGCAGAGTTCATTATAAAACCCAGATAGAGAGACCCTACAATTCATGGCTTCCACATTAAAAGCCCATACACAAGGCACAAGACTCTACATATGATGTTAGTAATCTAAGAAAACATGACTTATAGAAAGGTGGAAAGAATAAGTTTTCCTCCCATGGATGGAAGTGCCTTTTAATAAAGGGAATAACGTTGAACCCACACAAGCTTAAGAACCGGCAAAATTACCAGCAGGAGTTGTTAGTCAACCCTTCCCTAAGGGATATTTGTCTGCAATGTTGTATTTTACAGCCTAGAATAGATAGGATATTCTCCAGCATGAGCCAAAAGTTTTTGAAGGTATAATGTTGATGGGGATTGGGGTTGAACTGATAACGAATACTCAATACAGGAAACTGGACAAGATCAAGAATATCTAAGAACAGATGTCGAATTCGCAAAATTATTCTAATGAAATTCATGAATACCCCATAGGCACTAGTATAAGTGGAGCATTCAACCTAACCAGCATCACATATAACACAAAAACCAGAGTGTTTTTTAGGGAAGATAAGTTAGCTTGAAAGCACTACCTGCATTCCACCAAGAAAGGAAAATGAACCACGAGGACGATGTTTCTTTTCTACAGAACCTTTGTTGTCTCCACTTTTTTTCCTTGCGTCAGATAACTTTGATTTAATTGCTCCAGCTATGACAGAACCAAACCTGATAGAATAAAGAACTAACCTATCATCAGCCAAGAAAATTCATGCAACAAGCAACCGAAAGGAAATTTTCATTCAGTTATCTTTATTAATGTTCAAAGGGCAACTTAGTTCAGAAAATACAAATGGTAATATCATAACAAATTGTGCATATAAGTTGCTATTTTTCCTATTGCTATTAACATAAATTTTAGTTTTACTATTCTCAAGAGCTCATTTAATTCTTAAACAAAATGGAGACATTGTAAAACCGGGCAAACAAATCAGGGCTTATAATCTAGCAATTATATTTTTGGGCCTAAAGATTATCACAGGTCAAAACTTTCCCCATATAGGAGCAATAAGGAATGTAACCATCCAGAAACAAATTCATTCTGCTTGCAATCTTCATTTTGATAACCGCATCCAAAACACATATATATTGAACACATTTAAGAAAAGATAATCTGAAACTTTGGAAATAATTTTAGTAAAGAAAGGTATATCTATTTTGCAGAAGACCTTTCTTAATTTTGTTTATAAAAAGTTAACTGAAACCCAGTCCAAATGCAGACATCGATGAAAATATATACAACCAGACAAACTTCAGCAGAAGAAAATGTCCATTAGCAGGAAAGTTGCATGAAGTATACCTCTTCTCTAGATTCCATAGCTCCGGAAATGAATGTCGCATCTGTTTTAAATGATGGCAAGGTTATCAACAAACTACTGAACAAATGAAATAAATCAATGCTAGGAACTCCCTGTCATCACTGCTAAGATGTCCTAGCTAATAAGAGCAGCTCATCAAAATAAAAAAAGTTGCAATATTACAAACACACCAGACTTATTCTTATTCAACCTTAAGCAGGTCATAATAAGAAAGATGCATGTAAATGAAAGTGTTTAGCTGAAGCATCTTGTTAGTACAACAATTGAATAATACTACACACACAAACTTTCCACACAAGATCTTGTATAAAAAACTGATGTGCTACTAGTATATCATTATCACATCATATATTCTCATATATTTCATTAACTTTTGTGTTTTAACTCTTCCACTATTTTTCTGCCACCTTGTTTGTGTATGATAAACAAAAACTGGAAATAAAAACAATTTGACAGCTTCTTGCATGAAACTCATACATGTGATCTAAGGATCAGATATGTTACTCACAACAAGAGACTCGGGATCTCCAGCACTTGTGCCCGCAAGAAAAGGATCAATAAGGAAATCAACAACCTAAAAGACAAAAAGAAGTGATGAATAAAATAACATAAAATGATTATCAAGTTATCAAAACACCTACATAAAATGATTGCACTGACCATACTATAAAAATCAAAAGAACCCATATCTTTCAAGCATGTATATCATTAGTGCAATACCTCTTTCCCAAAATGACGCTCAAAGAACCCACCCACACTGCAGAAAACAAATAGAAATCCTGAACATCAAGACATTTACTTAAAGACTACCAAAAAACAAAAAAGACAAGCAAAAGTGGAAGTCCAATAATGTTGAACACAGTGATAAGATAAATTTATCACCTTTCATTTGCATCAGCATTAGACGCCTTTGCAGAGTCACTTTTCTTCCACAAAAAGGGCTCCATTATGATGTGAAACTGCAAACAAAGAAATCCACTCCATTGGAGAATATCTATATTATTGAATGAGCCTCAAATGAGTTATATCAACAAACCTTTGATTGGGCAGAAAGAATGTTGCTCTTTATTAGTTCAATGGGATTGGAGGGGATCTGGCATTAAAATTAAGCAAACATTATGGTCAGTACACAGCTAAATATATCAGAAAAACAATGATCTAATGATAAAATTGTTTTCCTCATGTCTTAATGTTATAATATGTAAACTTAAACTGCAGCATAAATGCAACAAGCAAGACATACCAGAGCTGGCACCCCATTTCTCACAATATATCGTTTGTGCTGTGAAATTGGCTGTAAGAGTGGACAAAACCAATTTAGTCAGGGGAAAAAAACTCCTTATATCATTGATAATAAAACCCAAACTTTCAATTTCAGAACCAACAAAATATTCGTTCAAAATTGAAGAAGTCTAAATGACTCTAAAGAAGTTGGCATCAGAAGAGGGTTCTAAGATAAAGTCCCTCTTTACTAGCATGAGAATGGGCAACTATAGCTTCACTCTCTCACAAGTGTGAAATGATACTGGAACTCTTACAAGTTGTTGCTTTTCTCGAATTCCAAGATCGTCAAGCAAACTTTTAACCTCCATCTCACTCTCAGTCTGCACAAGATAAGAGAAAAATTCTTAAAACTAGAATGAATATTTCTGTTTATAAACATCGTCATGTCTGCATACACAAAAGATACTACAGTCATTAGGGGAAGCAATAATTTCTAGATCTACTTTATCAACGGACAGACAATGATTACAAAAGAGTATTATGTTTAAAGTAACTATACCATTGTATTTGCTCCCTCGTCCCAAATGAGACCAGCCTTTGAGATACTCCTCAACTTCCCTCCAGCTCTTCCTTCAGCTTCAAATACCACAACATTTACACCATTTGATTTCAACTTGTATGCTGCTGCAAGCCCACTATAACATCATATTATGATGTCAATTCAAACTTTCGATGCAAATGAGAGCACACACAATTAGACCATCAGAAATAGGGTATTCAGTTTCATATACATTGTAGTAACTACTTCTCAACTCTATCTAAGCATTACTCTTGCTTCCACAAGTTTATAGTCAAGCCTGCATTACATCCATGGGTTCAGCCCCTATCCTTTCCCTTTACTCAACAACTAAATGAGAGTGTCCATGTAAATGGGTACCCATTAATTAGTGTGGTTTCATCCATTAAATGGTGCGATCCAAAACCATTCATTTTGTAGAATCCACCTAGGAGCCACATGATTTCCACCCAAGATGCACATCTACTAAGTTGGGTCTCTGAAAATTTCTACGATATGCAAAGGATACAGTTCATGATTCACAAAAGTGAGTTCATTAATAATATATGGATGGTAAAGGTTTCCTCCTATACTGAGCATAATATCATCGATTGTATTTTTTGGTCAAAAATCAGGTAAACTATGGTGGTTTTACATTTTTTTTTCAGAAAAATACCCTAAATCAAAAACTCACTAGAAAGATATCCTAAAATTCATCTTAGAATTTGTCAAAAAGCTCTCATGTTCACCAAAGTCCACCTAATTTTTGAATAGGACAATTCACCGATTTTAACTGTCACATACTAAATAATAAACTTTGAGCTTTTGCCTTTTATCTTGTTAGAGTTCAGAAAACTAATAAAGTTGGCAAAACTAGGTTTAAATACTGCAAATGCAACACGAATTAGCTAATTTCAACCGAAAAAATAAAATCAACAAAACATAACACCTAAAACAAGAGTAATGAACAATTAAAATACCTAACACCAGCACCTACAACAGCCACTCGTTTAGCAGAACCTGTAAAATCCACCCACCATTATTATTATTATTATCCTCTCAATCAATCACAACATTATTCAGAAACATAATTCAATTTCACATTTGCTAAGATTAATTTGGTTTTAGAGAGTATAGGAATTTACGTTGTTTATCTTTGCTCTCAGCTGACGCCATTGTCGTCGTGATTATCGGAGCTCTGAGAAATGAGGAATCCACGGCCGCGGGTAGTAGTCAAAGTTAACAGTGTGCACGAGATAATGATACTGTACATGCTCAACTCGTCCTCCATTTCAATTGCTATGGTTTTGTATTTGGGCCTTCAGTTTCTCGCTATAGGCTTCTTCTTCATAGACCCTTACTGAGTCTATCAACCTTGCTATCTAAACCCCTTGCTTTTATCTCATCAGACCTAACAATCAAAATACACACCACCAAATGAATAATGATATTTCCAGCACACATTTTATATAATAACACCCTAATTATTAATATCTTCTAAAAAAAACACCCTATTCATTATATCCCATTAAATTTTTATAAATTATAAATGAACTCTGATTTTTTAAAATACTCTTCTTTTATTTAACGTTTGTTATCTTTTTTTTATTATTTATTATTGCAATTTCAATTTATACTCTTTAGCTTTATATTTTTATGGCATCAATTAAACTATAGTCTTGATATTTTTTTTATGTAAGTACGAAAGTCATAATTCACAAATAAATAAGAATATATACGATTAACATACCAATAAAAGATAAAAAAAATAAATTAATCAACAAGATACAAAATATACGTAGTTCGACTCATAAATGCTTATGTCTATGAAAGATCCATGATTCAGCTTCTTTAGTTATATAAATCATTAAATATCTTTTTATATCATCAATAATCTCACAATACCCTTTAATGTCTCCTATAAAGACTTCTAAGTATTTACCCTCTTTAAAACTTTTTAATGTCTCCTTATAAGAGATTTCTACATAAAATGCAAGAATAGCCCAAATTTTTAAGTCAAAAGGATTTGTGGTATCTCTTTATTCATACAGAACAATTTTTACCCACATAATGGTTCTATCATAGTACAGAGCTATTTGCATTTAATGTCTACCCGACTCCTCTATTCTCTCTTATGGTTACATTTTGAAACTTTAAATGTTTGACTTTCTCTTATATTTAGTAAGGTTTATATAGTAAATAAAACACTCTTAGAAATTTTAAACTTAATTGAAATAAGAGTCCTTACTTATAATAATTCTAATCCTACTTAAAAAAATCAATTGAGATAAAATAAAAAATATCCAAAGTTGTCGAGGAAACAATACCCCCCTCCTGCTTGAACAATACCAATTGAACAGTATCCTGTGTGAATAATACCTATTTTCCTTTTTTGTTTTACTTATTCATTGTACATTCAATATATATTTGACTTTATAATGATTTTTCTTTTAATATTTATTTTAATTTTTACCTGTACAAAATTATTGAATTATTAATTTTTAACACTTATTAAATAGATCCATCACATAAAAATATTTATGAACTAATTCTTTTTACAATAAAGCACAAAATTAACATCACACTTACTTTTTCCTTCTAAGTTATTTTATATATACTCGTTTTCTTTTATTATTTTAAATATTATATATAAGAAAATAGACATTCTAACCTATATTGTTTTAAGAAAGTGATATGGAGATTTTCATGATTTTAATTTTTTTTATCAACATCCTTATTAAGTAGTAATTTTTATTTATTTTAATTATAAAAAATTATATTTGAACCCTAAAATTTTAAGAAAAGTGACATATAAATCTTTTTTTATTATTAAAATAGACAAAAATTATCACTTGACAAAAGTATCAATAAAATTTTTAAAATTATTAAATTGTATATGTTCATTTTCTAAAATATTAAGGGATTTAGGTTTTCTTTTTACTTATATATATATATATATAATATTTTTTAATATAAAAAATAAGTATATTCTAACTCTAAAAAAAGAGTACAAGGCACATACAAATTTTAAGGTTTATGTTGAATAGAAGATTCAATTTATCTGTTTTAGTTACTTTACCTAAGCTAAGATTAAAACAATCAAAACATTTAAGAGATGAGATGTTGTTATACAAAATGTGGATTGGAAATATCACTACCCTCATCGTTAGAAACTATCTTCTTTTCTCTAATTTTGGAGTATTTAGAGGAAAATATAATAATAATAATAATAAGTTGCAAAAAAATGGACTTTTTTAAAAATAATTTTAAAATTAAATTTTGATAGCATCTAGGACCACGAGACGAATATCAAAACTCGAGAGATTATTAATATATCAAATTGAGCTTCGGTAGAAGAATGAAGAGCATAAGGAATCATTAACTCATATATATCATAAAGTGAACCTATTCAATTTCTAATCTTAAATTGTTTTAAAATTATTTAAACCCATTAATTCCACAGTAACCCATATTATGATTTGACATTTCTAATCTATTAAATGAAAGCATGAAGTAAGAATTAACAAAACCATAATTAATATCAATCTAATAGAAAGCTTATGGATGCTTCGATGGACTCCTATGCATAAAGCCATTTGATAATCCTTGAGGAGGAATTAACTGTTGGTGCTACTCCATTATTCTCTTTTAATAGCATTGAGACTTGAACAATGTTGTTCGTCCTCCCACATTCTTAAAACAAATTTGCTATCTATATATTTTTATTATATTTCACAAATCAATTTGGTCTTAGACAACCCACTTCATTATTTTCTCATTTGCCCCTTAAATGCACTTCTAGTGATAAAACAAAGGATGAAAGAGGGCAGATCTACAATAAAATCATAGAAGATGAGATGGAAGACAAGACATGAAGAACATTACAACTACGTTAAAAAATTAACTCGAAAATAAATCTTTTTTAAAAAAAAAAAACTGAGTGTTTTAAGCTATTTAAAGAGATTAAATGGAAAATTTTATGTACTTTTTGATAATTTACTTAAATATTACATTGTACTTAAAATAATCAGAGTTTCGATGAAATAAAAGGTTTTAATACCATCATTATTTTATATCTCATTCTACTTCAACAATTTTACTTAGATTGTATTTTTTTTTAATGTTATGAGTAGTACGTTTGATATTGATTCAAAAAATTAATCTGTTAAATAATATTATATATTTGTTTATATATATATATATATATCTAAGATCTACTCAAAATTTAATATGGGACGTAATATTGTCTTCCATCCGATCACTTGACGTTCTTGTCACATACTCATATATTTAAGATTTACTTAATTTTTATTTAATATAATCATAAGTCCATTAAATATTTTTTTAACTTCATAGTTGATTAAAATCAAGTTAAGCTCTCAAAACTTTTTTTTTAAACTCAATAAGAATACATGATTTATGCTTGTAGCTATCATCTTTTTTAATGCAAGTGTGTAAAGAATAGTATTAAGTAAATTTTTTTATTTATAAAAAGACTATATAATTATCGCCTCAATAAATCCCCCAAACCACTGAATTTTAGAAGGATATTCGAAAAATGATAATAATTGACAATATTGTATATAATCAGTAATTTGACACAAATTTGGTTCATTCAACCTTAGGACATTAAGAATAAACACCTGGGCACCTAGTGAAGATAAAGTACATAAGGTAGCCGTATTTATTCAGGCGTCAACCGAGAATACCTTTATTAATTGTCAGTGCTTTCCCAAGCTTCCTTAGGGCTCCAAACACTAAAATAGTAAATAATATCAACCAAATAAATATCTAATCATTGCCAAATCCTCCTTTTTCTTCTTTGCAAATTTTCTATTGTTTTGGTCCTGCTTCTAATGGAGACCGGGTAAGACTAATAGGTAACTATTATTACAATAATTTTTTAGGAAAAAAATAAATAAATTTTAGGAGAAGAATTGGGTACTTTAAAATTTCCTTTGAGTAGCTGCTATTACTATACATGATCAAAAGCATTCATTTCTATGTAAAATAAAACCCCAATTGGCCAATGCCATACATAGGTTTCTTATAAGAGCAATCTTTAGCTTAATTAGTGATTTTCTTCTCTTGGATTTGGGCATCTTCAATCATAGTCACCACTCAAAGAAATGGTCCTGTGTTATATTTAGATGAAACAAAAGTGCCCATTAATATATTAAGTAATCTGTTTTCTTGAAGTGGAGAAGCCATAGCTTATAAGATTAGTCACCATCTTAAAAGGGAGATAAAAGGATGCTATTTTTCTTTATAGGTTAAAGGAAATTGAATCATATTTGCTTGAGATTGGGAACTTTGAGACACAAGCAACTTTACAATTGGGATAGAGGTTTGTTGGAATCTTGGTGGGAAAATTTTTCTTGCCACTTTAACAATTACAAATGGCCAATCTTGGAGTGCAATTTGAAAATCAATTGCTTGTCTGCACTAACGACCTTTCAATTTTATTTTATTTTTATTTGGGTTAGTTGGTTATTGTAAATAATTGGCTTGAATTAAGTTAATTGGCAATTTTAGTTAAGCCAAGGAGTCCATCATTGCTTACAAAAAGTTCAAGATGGTCACTCGTGTCTTTCGAGTAATAAAATTTTGATGACCTTGGAGCCAAAGCAATTTAGACTATAATATCATGTTTCTGTTTTTTTGTAAGTAATCTAATTGATTCTGATTGTGTATAAAGGAAGTTCGGATTTAAAATGAAGGATATACAAAAAGAAAATGGTAAGGCCACTTGGAATGAACAAACGATTTGAAAATGGTGACCAAAGTCTCATCTCATCCCATGCATTGGTTAAATGTGAGGTTGTTGAGAAAAAGAAAGAGGGTAGCTGCAACAGAATTCTCCACTGTCCCAATCATGGTCGACAAATTGAAATTTTGCAATCATCTCCCCTAAAATTAGTGCACCAATATTGAATTGTCGGGGTCCCAAATTTGGTGGGTCTATTGCGAATAATGAACCATTTTCAGATTTTAGATAGGGAAATTAATAATTCACTCTTTTTTTCTGAATTATTTATAAGATTTTAAAGAAATTTCAATAATTAAACCAACAATTACATAGAAAAGAAACTTACGTTATTTATTAGATTTATAAAATATTTTTGGAATGATATAAGAGATTTATGTAATACTAAAAGTTCAAAGTCTAAATTGTGTTTTTAAATTATTGCAAAATGTGATTTTTTTTTTTTTGGTGGAAACAAAATGTTTAGAGTTGAGCAAAGCGGGCCTTGTAAAATGTAATTATAAAGTTTAATTAATCTACTTGCACATGATCATTTTCATCAAGATGTCGCTAATAATTCTTGAAGATTGAAGTGCAATTCGGAAGATAATGATGGCGTGTATGATTCCAAGGTTGAAGAAGTGAAGTTAACTCTAATTATCTGATTCTGGTTAATTAGTAATAATTTCAAGCTATATAATTATTAGATTTAACGAGTTAACTTTTCAGTATTTTCAATTTTGTTAGATATTTCTGAGTTATATTCATGATACTAATTAATGCTTTTTTATTTCCTTCGAAGTTGGCCCAAAGTCAGGCTAAAATCCGGTCCAAATTTGTCTAAAGAGGATCATGGGCAGGGTCTACTACTCGTATCTAGAGATGGGATGGGGACCTCCTCAACACCAACGTTCAACCATAAGGGAAATGCCATGGAAGTCCCAAGCACGTTAAACCTCACAAAGATCAACAATTCATGGTGAGACCTCGTGATTCAAGGGATTCACAAATAAACACTACTTTATAAGGAAAGCCCGAGAGTATAGCATAGGGTTTAATCCTATAAACCCTAGGTTCACTAATAATTACGAACATAAGTCCAGATCTCTATATAGGCATTAATACACAGCAGAGATCGATTATAAAATGATAATATGATAACAACAAAAAGGTATTGAACTATTATCTAATTTTGTCACTTTAAACATCCCTTTCTACACAAGTTTAAAATAAATGTTGATTTAAGTATTGAAAGGTCATTGTTAAAAAAATTATCGGCAATACTTAACTTTACTTCATTTTTGTTGCAAGAATATTTAAAGTTGCCAAGCAGAGCCAATTCCAGCACAACCCTTTAATAAAGGCCCAAGTTCATTCTCATAGTACAAATTCAAAATTTGGTAGCTAAAAACCCTAATTTTTTAGGTTAACATTTTTTTTTTGTCTGTGGAAATGAAACAAAAGGTCTTGAAGGGTTAATAGGAATTAGGATGGCAAATCATTCAAGGAATAATGTTGATCATGACCTAAATTTGTGATTGATTGAGCATTCAAGCTAGAATAATAGAATCTAGTTTGCGGATCCTCCAAAAGGCAATCTAATATCTTAAACTAGAACATCCTTGCCAATAGGGATTAAGGAATAAATCATAATAATAAGAGAGAAAAGAGAAGAAATGAAAAAATTGATGATAGAGATGTTAAAGAAACATAGGAGATCATATAAAGTAGTCGAGCCTCAGGGTGTTGATTGACAAAATGACCATTCAAACTCAAAAGGGACAAAACACACAGAATGATAGGCTGCCTACTTAAATTTCCCAAAAAGAGAGGGAAAATGAGTAAACGACTCTCCCTAATGACTAATCAATAAGTTGGTCAAGGGTAAGCCATACCGAAAAAGAGTGTGCTCAGTCTCAAGTTGGGGATTTAGACTATATAAAGGTCTAAAACAAGAAGAGTTAGTGCTTTTTTAGCTAGGGAAAAGGGAACTAGGAATACAAATTGCTAAATAACTCGCTCGGTGAGATGCCTTTAGAAGAAAAGGTTTAAGGGTTAGAGGAACAAACATAATTTGCACAAAGAACAAAAAAATGGGACCCCTCTCATCTGAAGACAAAAGAAAATAAGATCTTCTTTAATCGATAAGCTCGGGGATATGAAGCTGGCTTCAAGATTCAGACTATCTATACTCCCCACCTCTAAGGGTGTCACAAACTCCAACTATTATATGGATCAAGTTATGGATCTGTTATCCATCACATGCTTAAGACAAGAATAGATGTGTCGACTATTCCAAATGAACCTAAAAGGACAAACCCTCATCTGGTATCAGAGTTTAAAGTATATGAGCATTTCTTCTTACAGTGAATTTATAGATAAGATCGTATAGCACTTTCGAGGGTTTTGTGATATGGCTAAGGACCCTTGACAACTGCAAAGAATTAGGCAAGGTTGAACTAAAAGCTTGAGGAGTTCATAAAGAGATTCCACAAGGAAGCAATATAGCTTGAAACCTTCGACTTATCGATTGTACGGGAAGCTTTAAAATCTGGGTTGAAGCTGAATCAATTCTGGTACCATAGTGTGACATCGCAAAGTACAGACGATGAAGAGTGTTGGGATTTGTGCTTACGTGTCATCCCATTTTGTATGAATATTTAATTTTAATATTTACACAATTGATATTTCATTGAATCGCTAATTATATTTATTGAAATGGTAAGATGTTTGGAACGTTTCTGACATTATATGATCTAAAAGAGTTTAGACCTGATCTAAAATTTTTTAGATCAATGCTAACATTTAACAATATCTAAAAAGTTAGAGCATTGTCTGAAATAGGACAACAACCTTAGAATATATTAGTAATGACATGGTTGAAAAGAGTTGCAAATGGTGCTCAGAAATGTCATTAGGAAAGTATATTCTAAAATATTATGTTCCTGATCTATTTTATCGATGCAGGTCTGTTGGTGAAACCCTAATACATAGATCAGTGTATATCTATATTTGAATGGTCTAGAAGATTAATCTTAGCAGACTATAAGCTTAGTGGGGCTTGTATAAGCATACGGGTATTCAGTGAGACTAAATACTGAACTAACTCATGAGGACCTTCAATAGACATGCTATGAAGCTGTTAATAGAAAGTCTTCGCTAGTTGAGTAGTATTCGTGATCCTTTAACCTGAGTGCCACGATGGGCTTATGAGTGATCCACCATATTTTGGTTTCACATATATTAGAGACTTTTTCATGGTCTGACTGCTATGTGTTGCTAGGTGTGGTCCGATGCTCATAAAGTTCAATGTGCGTAGATATAGGATCTATCAACTTATATAGGTAAGTTGTATACTCGATGCTTCAAGATTATATCTCAGAAAATCTTATGACCATAAGTAATAAACTTGGGAAAAGAGTTTCTTGAAGGATTAAACCATATCGTAAAAATATTTGCATATATTGTTTATTGAAATACAAATCTACAGATAAGTTCATGGATGAGCAAATGGAGATTTAGCGGTCCTGATCTATATCCCCGCACATCCAGGATATAATGATGGAAGAATCATACAGATATGGCAACTTCAACTTATATGGTTTAACGCGTCGTTCTGTAATATTTGTAACATGTGTGTAGGATATTGTTCACGGACTTGTGAAAATATTCTATAAGACAAATGGACGTAAACTTGGGGAGTCTTACAATATGAAATATACTTGTTGAGCACTGGGGTAGCAAACCGAGTTGAACTGTTCGGTCCGGGAGATTTTTGGAAGTAGGATTAGTTTTAAGGATCACTTTGTAAAGTAAAAAATATAGTTTGTAAATGTTACAAATATGTCCCTCTTTTGCTAGAACAGGTATTCATGACACATGTCATTAAACTATTGGCTCTTGTAATAATTAGGCATTATTTTATTTAAATAAACATATGATGTTTATTATATTATTTTATAAGCCGTGTATTAGACACTTGTCTTGAATAAACATATGATGTTTATTATATATTTTTTTGGTGACATGTGTTAGACACTTATTTTAATGGATTAATTAAATAATTAAAATTTATCTTCTTGTCTTACATTGTTAAGACAAAATAAGTATTTTAATATATTATTTTAAATTGTATTTGGGCCATTATGAGAATATTTGTATTGGTTTGATTTATATATTTATTTAAAGACATTTACATTGAAATGCATTTAATATTTATTAAAGTAGTCAAACAAAAAAATTGTCTCATTTTGTTAATTTGTGAGAGACAAATTTGGCCATGCATGTTTATTTAATGTAGTAAATATTATTTTGGCATTTATTAATTCATTTGAAATATTATTGTCCAATTAAATAAAAGAAGAGGCTTTTTGGTATAATTCTTTTATAAAAAAAAAAGGAAAAAGACAAGTGTTTTTTTTCATTGATGTGAAATGCATAAATGTTATACAAAAAAGAAAGAGAAATTCGGCCAGGGCATTTTGTTTGCACTCTTGGAAAGATATTCAAACAAAGCTAAACATTTCTCATCCTTCATCTTTCAAGTGAGACTTGGTAGGAAAAACAAAAAAGAAATAACTTTTGTTTCAAGAGTGAAAACAAAGAGAATTTATTTGCTTAAAGAGTTTAAGCACAAGAACACAAACTCCTACACCATAATTAAAGCTACCATTCTACCTTTTTTAATCCCACCAAGTTGGAGATTAGAATTTTTTAATAATCACTGAATCGTCAACAAAGAACAAAAGGCTTCCTAAGATAATTCTCTGCAAACCCTAGTAATTTTATTTATGAGATAACATGAAAAATTTATTGTATTTATCACCTAAGAAATTAGATTTCTAAACTTTCGCATGCGCACAAATATGTATATGATGCATGTTTTGTAATGATGAACACAATCCCACATGTATGAACCCTAGGATAATCAACACTCACAAACACATCAAGCAAGGAGTTCACTGTACCTAAAGCAACCATGATCATCTTAGAGGGTTCCATATTGGTAGAAGATTCCAACTAATAAGGAAAAAACTACTTTCGATACTCAATGTTGGACATCAGATGATGTACAACATCTTGACAGCAAGAAAAGCCCCGAATACAGGCTATTTTGATTATGTTTACCAAGGATAATTCTTAAGGGGTCAGTTATCCACATAATGATGCATTGGTGGCCATGATACAAATAGTTTGCATCGAGGTAAATTGAGTATTCGTTGATTCAGAAAGCTCAGTTAGCATCATATTTAAAGAAACCTTAAATAAGCTTGATAAAGGACTTGAAGATGAAAGGAACTCAAACCCCTCTACAAGGGTTTAGATATAGTTGTGTCATGACCCTAGAGGTAGTTAGTTTACCTATATCCTTAGGTAAGAATTCCTATGTCAAGACCATCATAGTAGACTTTATAGTGATTAACCAGCCATTCCCTTACAAGGTTTTGCTATGATGGCTTTTCATGAGATGACGCAACCCTCTTTATTCATTATCTTAAACTTAAGTTTTCAGCAGGAAAAGGAATAAGTTTAGTGGCAAGAGGTCAAAAAATGGTTAGAATCTGCCATGCCATATTAGCAAAGAGAACTTTTTATATCATCATCATAAACCCACAGGAGAATAAGGTCGAATTCTCAAGATAAGGAAAGAAATTTGACATCATCATAAATCTTGAGCCTGCCTGGGGCAGAAAAGTAAATTCACCATCATTATAAATCGATCATAGATCTCGAACCAGCCCAGGGTAGAGAAGAAAATCCTTACGAACACTATAAATCTTAAACTCACTCAAGTTTCATATCTTATATCGAATAGAAATTGGGTGACACGCAGATATATATGGTCGGGTAGGCAGTATTACCTTAAGGCTAGTCTTTTGGGTCAATGGCAAGCATCTGACCCATGACAAGTGGTATCAAAGCAAACTCAAATTCTTATTTGTATATAAACCCTTAAAATTACCCCAATGAAGATTGCCACATAAGATGTGCGTCCCCCAATAATAGTGGAGATGGGTATAACCGGTCAAATGGTCCTTGAAAAGTACGTGTTTTAAGCCTTAATAAAGATTCTCATGTGGATAGAGGAACCTCATGATAAGGGGGGATAGCTAATATAGGCCAGATTGACTCCTAAGTTTAGGCTAGATCGTGATATGGGTGTCACATGTTTGGATAAGAAAGAATGTCACGTCGCACATTAAATAGAAATTAAGTGAATCTTGGGTATATATAAGCAGATAAGTAGCATTACCTAACAGGTTAGTCTATTAAGTCAATAGCAAACGTTTGACCCGTAACACAAGGCAAAGAAAGCAAATAACAATTAAAAATTATAAACTCGAACCCTTCTAGGGCTAGATAGATAAGCAGGCAATACTTAGAAAAACATAACAAAAATATAAGAATTAAAAGCATGACAAAAATATTATAAAACTTCAAGTACCATCATTTGTATGGACTTATCAGCCTAAAATAAAGCAAGACTAAAGAACATTATCATGCAACATGAGCAACATTTTCCTCAGCATCCAAGACAATTACATTTTTGGATTGAGGCTGAGGAGCAACTTCAGTAGAAAGGATTGAACAACAGTTATAACAGGTATGATGTTGGCATTGGAATTTTAAGAGAAACCATCTTAGGTAGCTAAGGTAGACGATGAAGAAGGGGGGTTAATAACAAGGTTAGTAGCAGGGACGACAGCAACTTCTCAATCACCAGAAGTTTATGTTAGGATTTATGCTCACGTGTCATCCCATTATTGTATGAATATTTTATTTTATAATATTTATCCATTTATTATTTGTTAAGTCACTAATTATTATTATTAAATGGTTCAATGCTTGTGACGTTACAAACATTATATGATCTGAAGGAGTTTAGAGTTGGTCTAAAGAAGTTTAGATCATTGGCAAGAGTTAACATTACTAAAAACTATAAGTGCTAAAGAGTTAGTATGTTATATTAATCAGTGAAGTTTAAGAGTTAGAATCTTGTCTGTGATAATACAAAGACCTGAGAATACATTAGTAATAACATAGTTGCAAGAGTTGCAATAGGTGCTAAGAAATATTATTATGCAAGTTTATTCTCAAATTATATGTTCTTGGTCTTAATTCACCGATGCAGGTCTGACGGTAGAATCTTTTTATATAGACCAGTATATACTATACCTAGATGGTCTAGATAGTTGTTCTTAGCTGACCATAGGCTTACTGAAAGTTCGTATAGCATACAGGTGTTTAGTAAGGATTGAATACTAAACAGATTAATGAGGACCTCAATAGACATCTCATAAAGCTATCAATAGAAGGTCCTCTCGAGTTGAGTGATATACGTAGTCCTTTGACCTGAGTACCACAGTGGGCTTGTAAGTGATCCATCATACTTTGGTTCCACACATGTCACAGACCTTTCATAGTGTGACCGCTGGGTGTTGCTAAGTATGGTTCGATGCTCATAGAGTCCGATGTGTACAGATATAGAATCTGTTAGCTAACATGGATGAGTTATATATCTGGATGCTCAGAGACTGTATCTTAGAAAGTCTTATGGCCATAAGCAACAAACCTAAAAAAAGAATTTCCTACAGGGTTAAACAATATTATAAAAGTGTTTTGCATATATTGTTTATTAAGATAAGTGTCTGCAGATAAGTTCATAGATGAGCACATAGAGATTTAACGATAATGATCTATATCCTTGCTCTTCTAGGATATAATTGGCGGAAGGATTATACGTATGTGCTATGACCTCAACTTGTATGGTCTACTACACTAATTTGTAATATCCGTAACATGTGTATGGGGCATCGATTTCGAACTCATAGAATAGTTCTGTTTGATAAATCGGGAGTAGACTTAGAAAGTCCTACAATATGAAGTGTACTCGTTGTGCACTGGGGTAGCGTATCGGATTGAATAGTTCGATCTAGAAAATTCCAGCAAACCTAAAATTTACTTCAGTCTCCCTCTAGTCATGCATGTGTCAAGACTTAAGAGTTAAGTATATTAATTAGTTAACAATCAGTTATTGACCAATGAGATGTTGACATATGGCACATTGTGGACCAATTATTGTTTGACTTAAAAATTACCAAAACACATTTATTTGTTGAACAAATAATATTATTGTTTTATTCATTAAATGTTTATTGAATATAATAATAATAATAATAATAATAATATATGATATTATTATTTAATTGAAGTCAAACAATTCATTTTTTATTTAAATTGGCATGTGTTTCTACCATGATTTAATAAGATAAAATCATTTATTTACTATTGCTTAAATATTATAATAAAAATAAATGAGTGACACTTGTAAATGGTAAGCTTTAAATGTCACTTACAAATAAAAAAAAGTTTTTTATTTTGGCAAAATTTTTGCTTAAGTTCATCCAAGTCATTTTCTATTTTATTTTATTTTCATTTGTTTATCGTAAACAATGATAAACAAATTATCAATGGCAAACATTGACCATTATAATAGATGTCATTATGTGAGATAATGGAAGAAAAATAATAAATAAATTATTAATGGCAAACATTGACCATAATAATGGGTGTCATAAAGTGAAAAAAAATGAAAAGAAAATAATAAACAATTAAAATAGCAATATGTTGCTCAATATTGTAAGGTGAAAATTAGCCAAGGCATTAGTGGGAATCGTAGAGAGAATTTGAAAGGCTAAATGTTAAGAAAATTCTCTCAAGTGTTGAGAACAAAAATACATTCTCTCTATTTTTTTTCTCTTCCATCAAGAGTTAAATCATTTGCTGGAAAAACTGTTATTCTAGCTTCCACAATCCTACTATGTTGAGAAACTAGACTTGTGAACGGGTTGCTTAAAGGCGGGTACTCCGGTTCGACCAAATACTAAAGGCTTAACAAGGTACTGTTTCTCAATCTTGATGTATTTTACATTTATGAGATAACATATAAAAATTTGTGTTTATCATTGAGTAATTTATATTCCGCTCATTCGCTGCACATATATGTATATGATGCATATGCTATATTTGAGTAATAGACACAAACTCATATGCATGCACCTTAAGTTTAAAATCACTCACTGTTTGACCATTGGTATCAAGTTAACAGCTTATTATTCCTTAAGCCATTAAATGTCAAGGTTGAGGTAATGGTCCTAAAAAACCTTCACATATCAAAAGATCTTCAAGAAATTAGGTATGCTATCCATCGTCCTGACCCCATAATAAATGCATCCTCCAACTTGTGGGTTAGCTCATCAATTCTCTCAGCCATCTTTGACTTGACTAACTCTTATGGCTCTAACTTTTGTCAAAATTAATATCAGTGAGTCTATTCTGCCGCGTCAGCTTAGATACTTAACTCTTAACAGTCGCAACTGATGCAGAGGCCTTCAGCTCTAATAAAGTTTTATGCCTTCCTAGCTTCGAGACTTTGCTTTCCACTTCTGCTCTTTTTGTTTTAGCAGCTTCAAAATAAGCCTCTAGGTCTTTAGACTCTTTACAGATCTGTTGGGCCTTTTGCCTTACCTTGCCTAGGTTCTTCTCGAGTTATTAGACGTTGAGTAAACCTCTAAATAGGTCTGTTAGGCATCAAGAAGAAACATAGGCAGCCTAAAGCAAAAAAAGACTAAAATCTCGAATGATAAAAACCAACAATAATGAGATTTGAAAATTCAAAACTTTCATCCATCACATTGCTAATTACAAGGTAAACCGCAGTGATTAAGTCGTAATCCCACATCTGTTGAATCCAAGAAGGATCTACATAGCATTCCCTTTACTATAGTAAAGGAATCAAGTACTTAAGGCGAGAATGCTTGTTGGAAACAAAGTTTGTAAGCATGACAATTAAAGAGGGTCACAATCACTAACTGTTGCACTTCTTCTTGAGAGAGCAATGCAAAACTTGAGATCCCAACTATATGAGGAGAACTCTAAGAAGATCCTTGGGTTAAAGTTGGTATTATAATAAGCGAGGTCTACATGAGCGCCCCAAAAGTGATTATTCAACCCATTTCTTGCCTCAAAAGCCTTAGAAGTTATTCTTAGGTTTACACATTTGTTTGTTCTTGAGGTGACCCCCAAGAGGCATACCCCTTCTTGAACTTCCTCGACCCTTAGCTCAAGCTTCAAGGTTGAACAAGAGATTCATCACCCCTTAGGAATCCAAAGCTTCGGACCCTACTTTTGAATCCAAACTTAGCCCCTCCTAATGAGACCTTTTTCTACCAACATTGCCTCATCAACCTTGCATTCTTAAGGGAAAAAAATAAAGAATAGGTATCAAGAATAGAGCGCTCACGTGAGAACATACAAAACCAAATAGCTTACTTTTTCTCTTTGGAACTAGATAGGATAATTCCATTATGAGATTTGCTTCGTTCAAACTTCTAACAATCAACAACCCCTATAGTTACTAGAATGAGCTAAGGCAGCATCAACTTTAGCTCTGCTATTTCTAACCTGGTAGCCTAAGTATCTACAAGAGACATGGAAAATTATTTAGTAGTAAATGATAAAAGAAAATATAGAGAACAAGAGGGAATAATAAAGAGGAATGACCTGTTTCTAATGAAAACCTAGTTGAGACTGCCCAAGATCCCCCTCAAGATTAGGGAACTTCTTGCCATTATTCTGTGCCAGCAAAGAACCAGAACTCTTTTCAACCTTGTTAATGAAGTGTATATTTTGGACAAAAGCAAGAGCCACTTGGCTTAAAAAGCAGTAGAAGTCTTTATTCTTGACCGCACTATACCCGAATTAATATAAGCACTATAACTCTTGAAATGAGGGCTCAAACTATTATACCCTCGCACATAAAAAAAAAGCCTCAACAATACTCACTAAGAATTTGGACCTAACTAAAAAAGGGTAACTCCTAGAAACGTTAACATTTTTGTAAAATAATGTTGCACAAGAAGCCTAAACTCGAGCTTAGAAAAAGCAATATATAATGCTACCTCACCTTATTTAAGGAGGATAGATAAGTCATCGAGGTAGGGAACCTGTACCATTACTGAGCTAGGGATGTTATATTGGTGCTTAAGACGCCTGAGGTCTTCCTCTATCACATAGTACCCAAGATCCAACTCGTACTTTAGCTCCTTAGGTCGGAAAGGGGATCATCAAATAGCTTCCCTTCTTCATCTTCTCCTACCTACTCGTCTAATTCACATTTAGCCTTATCCCTAATAGACCTATTGGCTTTTTACTCAGGACCGGCGATGGCCAGAGTGGCCAAAATGACCTCTATACCTTTTAAAGATGAGGCTTCACCCTTAAAATCTTGATAATCCCTAACTCTACTAACCCTTCTAATGAGAGGGTAGGTCTCTTCAATTTCTTCTATGAAAAATTCATTGATGGCTTAATATCTAAATAACCTTTGTAATTATAAAACATTGAAGTTGAGCAATTTACTTTACAAGTGATATGGGCATATATGCACTAGTATATTAATACGCTGAACTTTTGTATTTTTCTCCAAATTATTAATATTTAGCTATTTAATTATGTTTTTGAACATAATTAGGTGCACGATAGAAAATGTGATGAATAGAAACAAACGAGAGGTGAATCGAACAAGAAACAAAGAAGTTACGTTCAAAATACAAGAGCGCATGAACCTAGGACTGGACATTGCAACACCCAAGACTGAGTGTTGCAATGCCCGAGGGTAGAACATGGGGTGCCATGGCACCTACTGCCTAGCGCTGCAACACCCGATCGACCATGCACCAGAACGTTGTTTCAGGTCCTGGCGCCACAACGCCAACGCGACATATAAAAAATTCCTTCTCTAAAGTCCTATTTCAACTTGGATTCGAAGCCCCTTACCCCTAGGGTTTCTTATGGCTATAAAAACACTCTTCTGAGGACTAAAACATAGACTGGAGGGGCAAAAATTTAGAGAAAGAATTTATAACACAAAGTTAAATATCAAAGTCAAAAAATTAAGATTCAAGATTAAGAGTCAAGCTTCAGGTCAAAGAAGAAAGAGAAACAACACAATGAGTCACATTGATTAGTTTTTCTTCTATTTTCTTTATTATTATGTTCTTGTTCTTGCTATTCTTCATGGATATGTTTAATACTCTTAGTTTTGTGATGAGCTAAACATTACTTATCTAAGGTTAGACTATGTGAACCTAGTATGTAGTTAGATTTTATGGTTTCTTAGTTTATGAACTTAATTCATATAATTAATTCATTCTATCTTGATCTTAATATTTTTTATTATATCCCACTAATATTTTGAATGATTGAGGAATCATAATGAATTTGACAAAGGGATTCATATGTTTAGCTTATGATAGTTTGATGCATGATAGTAGGGTAACAATTATGAGTTCTACGTAGGATAAACATATACCTAGGTGGCATGTATGGTATTATATAGACTTGATCTTAATGAATTACATTCTAATTTTATCACCATAAACATATAGGTGATTGTTAGAATACGTAATATAGTCACTTGACCATCGATAGAGGCTTGTGATGAGATTAATGTCTAAGCCAATACTTTATATTAAGGGATTAAATAAGTGATTAATGAATCCAATAAAATACTAGGGGATGAGTCTATACCCTAGATTATTATCTTTTGGTGAATTTATTTATTTATTTTTTGTTTAGGTTAAGTTTTAGATTAGTTAATTGAATTTCAGATTTTAGTTTTCTGAATAAAAGTTAAGTAGATATAATTTTAATAATTTGTTGATAGAAATATATCGAATAATTCCTGCAGGATTGATACATAGACTTAAAATTTCATATTACTAGATACGATAGCATGCACTTGCACTTAACTAGTATAGTATTAACCAAGTTTTTAGCGTCGTTGCTGGGGATTATTTTTATCTATTCTTTCGATCAATACTAATACTAATCTACTTACTTTTAATTTAGATTTTATTTTTTATTTTATTTTTGTTTCAACTATTTTCTTCTTTTTACTTTGATTTTTTTTTTATTTTACTTTGATAGATCATACTATGAAGAAAAACAACGATAACATCAACAATCTTATCCTTGAGCCTATGATACCACAGAGGAATTGAGAGATTGTGTTGTCCCAACTACTGATGGTTGTAATTTAGTATTCGGCGACTAACGGTTGTTATCAAAAACTTTGAGATCAAACTGAATATTATTCATATGTTGAAAGAGATTGTACAGTTTAGCGGAGCCTTCAATAACAATCCAAACATACATATCATAAATTTCTTAAAAATTTGTGATACCTTCAAGTATAACAGGGTCTCTGATGAGGCCATTAGATTGAGATTATTCTCTTTCTCCTTAAGGGACAGAGTTAAGAGTTGGTTGATGTCATTGCCGTCAAGATCTATATTTATATAGGAATATTTAGTACAAAAGTTCTTAGCCAAGTTTTTCCTACCAGCAAAAACATTAAAGACGAGGAATGACATTATCTCATTCAGTCAGATTGATAGTGAATCATTATATGAGACATGGGAGCGCTTCAATGACATGTCAAGAAAGTGTCTTTACCATGGTATCCCTAAATGGCTATTAGTCCAAATGTTCTATAATGGACTAGTAGGTTATTTAATGACCAATGCAGATATCGTTGTTAGATGAGCTATAATGAATAAATTTACAAATGAGGCTTATAATTTATTAGAAAAAATGACATCAATAAGTTACCAATAGCTAGCAGAGAGGGTTACACCAAGAAAAGTCGCTTGTGTGCATGAGATTTACACATTCAATGTATTAACAGCCTGTGTGCATGAGATTTACATATTCAATGTATTAACAGCCTGTGTGCATGAGATTTACACATTCAATGTATTAACAGAACAAATTAATAAGTTATCTAAGAATATTGATGCATTGAACATCGTCAAACCTCAGCAAGTAATTTGTGACTTTTGTGGTGATAACCACATAAACGGGTGGTGCATGTGATGCAATATTTCTATATTTTATAATTGAGTGCAAGTATATACTATCGTATGCAAGTAATAAAAGGACAAAAGAGTTGGATATTGAACCCACAGGGATAATTTTATTTTTTTAACAAGTACTAAAATTATGTCTTTCTAGTATTTATTCAAAAAAATAAAAATCTAAGAATGAATGTAGAAAATTTAAAAGTAATGACATAATGTAAAGAGATTTGGAAGATAACAATATAGAGAAAATTTAGTGCTAATACTATCCTTTAATATGCTTTCTAATAATTAATCTTCTAATATTTAATTCCCTTAGTTTTTATTATTGATCAATACACTAATGTATTCACAAGTCTCTTTCAAAATCATGCAAGTATACCTTAATTTACCAAATACCTATATTTCTATGGTACTTGTAATAATTAAGATTCATTAAGATTAAGTCTTATTGATCATACATGCCAATTAGGTATATTTCTATCTTAATTTGAAACTTGCATATGCAATATTGAATGTTACTCTATAATCATACATCAAATTACTTAGGTCTAAATATAATGATTCCTTTTTCGATTTTATCAAAAATAGTACTAATTAATTCACCATATATTGGCCAGATATATAGAAGCATTAAGAATAACTAATTTGAATAACAAAGAACTAAGTTTATTAAATATTTAGAAAGATATAGCAATTAAACGCACATATTGAGTTCAAATATTAACCCTAGAAAGAGAATTAAACTCATAGCTACAAGAGAATAGCGGCAAAAATAATAAGAAATCATGATACAATCAATAGCAAACTGATATAGACATCGAATTGATCGTGATTGCGCTGCCCAAGAAACTCTTAATGTCAAAGAACGCCTTGAATCTCTCTATAGGTGCTTTAATTTAGCTCCAATTACTCTCTAAAACTTATGTTATGTATTCTTTATATTCTTGGATGCTTTCTAAAAGTTGGGGACGAGTGACTTTTTATAGGGATTGATTTGATCTTGAAACCCTTAATTCTTATCGGATTAGGATCGCACTATCGCTGGGGCATTATGTTGCTATCATTGGGGCGTTTCGTGTAAAAGGCCTCATCACTATCGCTGGGGCTTTTTTTTCTTATTTTAATCATTGTTCTAGCGCTGTGGAGAAAATTCTTGTGGCGCTAGGGTAGAGAGATCATCTAAACTTCTCAGGTCTTAAATAGCCATTTATTATTATCAAATAGTAAATATCAAAATAAAAATACGAGAAAATAAATGATAAATATGCCCTTATCAGCATGGAAACGGTAAATTATGTGGGCAATTTTAATCTATGAAAACCTAACTCACAATTCAACTCCTATAATCTTGGGTGGAGAGATCATCCAAGCTTTTTATGGCGTACCTGTCAAATTGTGTGGGACCCACTAACTCCTTGGTCCACCGACTGGATGATACCTCAGAGTCAACAGTGTCCCAGAATATAATACTCAGGTTACTTGCGCCTCCAAGGATTCGAACCTCTACCCTTATCTCCATGAAGGCCTTATGTGCCTTTAAAAGTTCGTCCCTATTTATCAGGCCGGCTAGCCTATTTAAGCCCATGAATGAACTTCTTGAGCCTGCACACTAGACTAGAAGTCTAGCTGGATGTAAAACCTTTAAACTGTTCTATAAATATCTCTTACTCGAGGTATTCATTCAGGAACGCCGTCTTTACATCCATCTGCCAAACCTCAAAGTCATAATATGATGCAAGAGCCAATAACATTCTAATTGATTTTACCAACAATATTGGTCTAAAGGTTTCCTCTTAATTGATACCAAATCACTGAGGATTACCTTTCTAGAACCAATATAGGGCCTAGAAGGTCTCTACCTTCCTTCTGGCTCCCACTACCTCTTGTAAACGTTTTACAACCAATGAGAACAATTCTCACAGGTAGTTTAACCAAGTCTTAAACTTGATTCTGATGCATAAAGTCAATTTTCGTTTTCTTGGCTTCTTATCATTTTCTGAAGCAATATCTAACCTCGTCTTCTTATAGGTTAAAGGATAATTTTCTTCTACCAAGAAAACTCCAAGTTCACCTTTAGGCATCAAACATACCTAATAGGTGACCTAGACATCCTTTCCGACCTATTTGGAGAGTGTGCTAAAAGGCCACTACTTAATTAAGCCTGAGTTCCTATCCATGGTTCATTGTTTATTAGATTAACTTCACCAAGTTCAATCTTTCTATGATTTCCACGATCAATGAGAAACTCTTCCTCTAGAATAGTGGTATATCAAGAAACGAACACACTTCGCTTATCTAAATCATAGACTTAGTATCCTATTGAATTCATAGGATATATAATGAACCTAGACTTGTATCTCTTAGGAGCTAGTTGTTTATCATGTTAAGTAACTATTAAAAAATAAGATACCCTGCTGCATAATTTTTACGTATACAAGATAGTCTTAAGTTTTAACTTATTTAAGATATGGCTTCCTTCCTTTTTGTATCTCATATGGAATGAAATAAATAGCTTCTGATGGAGCTCTACTTAATAAGCAGTTGTATTTGGAGCATTTTCTCATAGATATAAATCGGTAACACTCATTATCCATCGGACCATATCAAATAAAGTCTGATTCTTCATTTTCAAAACATCATTATGTTATGGAATATCCGAAGGACTATAATGAGTGAGAATCTCATTCTCCTTTAAACAAATGGAAAATTTGCTATTAATGTACTCACTACCTTAATCTAATGGAAAGGATGTGATGTACATTCTGGTTTATTTTGTCATCTTCATGAATACATTATTTATAAACTAGTTAAGTCTTTATGGTCAGATTAGGAATTCAACCATCCTTAACCAGACGGATTAGGCGTCTCATGCCTATATGACCTTATTTCACAAACCACAGTTCCATATCATTTAAGGATTCTGATCTACAGATATTTCTAATTGTATATTTCATATCCATTTATTAATTGACATTCAGTTAATAAGACATCATTCACATTACATGAACATAAGGAACAATTCCTAATATTCATATGATATCTTTCACTGTCAAGCACAGGAAGGGACACAATATGTCAAATGATATTTTGGATATTATACTAATTATACAATACAACCATTGTATCGTATATGAGAAGTAAGTCAAACTGCCCAACAACTTAGACCTGCAAGAAATCACAATTTTTTACTCTTAACATTACTTCTACAAGCTGTTGCATTATAGTCTCTCTCAATCCCTGCAACATATTGCAGATATGAGAGGGACATGCGGTATCTCATACCGAGTATGAACTGGTACCATATGCCCTAGAAAATATATGTCAAACACAAACCTGTGAGAGTTTTTCTGACAATAATAAGGCTTCTAGGGTAGTGACATTTTCAATACCCAACCTAACTTTACTGCAGTGGAAACACTTTTCATCTACTAACTCTCTAGTTGATATTTAGATAAATGTTGTCTTTGAGGAGTTATCATAGGTATCTACTGTTGGCGGATCTAATATACGTATGGGTGTATGCATGTGCAATTATATCTATTACCTAAATACATATCATATACGAATTTAAATCCAACGGAAGCGTGAAATATACAATAAACACAATAAATAAATATATTAATCACATTAATATATTAGAAAGGTTAAAAACTCATCTCAACGTGTAACGTTATATACGTATATTTTTGGAGTCCACATGAAGACCAACTGGTGTGTAGTTCTAGTCACCAACTCAGTGGGTTTGGTGAGCTAGAACAGCAGCCTGATATTCATCATGAGATTAACTCTTAATCCCCAAATGATCGGGTGTGTGTTTATATTATTTTCTCAAAAAGGATAAGAAATGGAGAATTTGAAGCAATCTACCATTGCTTCAAATGGAATCATAGAGAAAAATGAAACAATTTCATTTTTCCCCATTTTTTTTTCTTTCTTTCTTTCTTCTTCTTCTTCTTCTCCTCTCCATTTCCTTTTCTCTTTCTCTCGGCCAAATGGCCAAATTCACTCTCTATCTCTCTTTTTCTCTTTATATATATATATAATATAAAATAAATAATAATATAATAATATATTATATAATTTTAAAAAATAGATATTTGATTATTTAACAATTAAATAATCAAAATGAGAAATGATCATTTTGCCCCTCATAAATAGTTACCAAGTTTACCCTCTAGTGGGTCCCACTAAATTTCACACTTAGGTAAACTCAACTGAGGGTCCACAATACGCCACGTGTCATAATACAATTAGTAAATAATAATTATTAACTAATTGTCATATTTAACACTTAAATCTAAAGAGATGTTATCAGAAATACATTACAGCAAACTCTGATCAATTATAAATCTAAAATTTTCTAAATTCAGAACATTTCTAAGATTCATCAGCTGGTCAGAGTAATTCCTAGTACCCTTAAGTTGGACTACATCAATTATGCACACCAATTGGTTCGTAATGGCCATTATTCTTGATAGGCCAAACTAACTAGAGATATAAGTGGAATGGTCATTAAATCACTAATAAAATGTTTTAAATCATAGGTATACTAACTATACATTTTCAATTTAAAATGTCTTCCCACTACTTTTACATAATTCTAGTGTTCTCTCGAATAGAAAGACGATAGTTTAAATTCTTTTAAACTATATATCGAAAAGTAAATCCCATTGAAATTTACTCGGGCTTCACGCTGTAGCAATATTGAACGTTGTAAACCTAACAGGTAGACAATATTTGTCAATTGCATCTTATTCAACTCTTACCACTTGATCCTGAATATACCTTATCCCCACGCTGTAGCAATATTGGGAAAGTGTATTCCATATTAACTTGTCAATGATCAAATATATGCTACCGATACTACCCTCCCGCTATAGAAATATTGGACAATACTTTTGCATATATTTGTCTCATCTCATGTTTAACCGGTATAGTTCAAGTCTAACCAACCAAGTCCCTCACGTTGTAGCAATATGGAAAAAGGCCGACGTGACTCGTCTAACACTGTATTGACAAGACGGATTAGAATAAAATATTATCTCATAATGTAATATTCTTCAATCTGATTAAGAGATATTTTTCTTTCAATCCTAGGTCTCCATCTAATGAGGAGGGTGATTCTCAATTAATCAATTTTTCTATGTAAGCACAACTAACCCCTACCAGTATAGTCATTGTGGTTACCAACATTGAAAAATTAATCATGGTTTATAATACAGACCAATAACTCTTATCACTGCATCTCATAAAGCTCTATTTATAATGTACACTGATAACTTTTATCACTACATCTCATAAATCTACACATGAAAATTTAATATAAAAATATTGTTCAAAACATTGTTAAAAAATACCGTAGTTATGAACAATATAAAATACTGTTCATGTGCTACTGTTTAAGTGAACAGTAAACTGCCATAGTTCTTGGAGGTCAAACCCCCAGTGCTGCGGTGCGAAATTTCCATTGCTGCAGCGCCCATCCTTCACCGTTGGGGCGCGAATTCTAAAACTTTCAGCACCTCAGCACGTGCTCGCTAGCGTCACGGCACCATCCTTCTAGTGCTGCAGCACCCAGTGCTCCCCCTTTAGCATACCCGTTTCTACACTTGAAACACGTCATTTACACTGGGCCTTTTGCATCCATTCACTCAAACAACACGCAAATATATCCTAAATTGCTCTGATACCATTTTTTTTTATCTAATATATATGGGTGTATGCATGTGCAATTGTGTTTATTGTCTAAAATACGAATCACATACATATTTAACACGGGGGAATCATTAAAACATACAATAAACATAATAAATAATATATTAATCACATTAATATATTATAATGGTTGAGAAATCACCTGAACATGTAAAGTTATACACCTAAATCCTTGGAGTCCGCATGGTCAGTAGTTCTAGTCACCAACTCAATAGGCTTAGTGAGTTAGAACAGCAGCCCCATAGCCAACACTAAGTTTAACTCTTAAACCCCTAAAATGGGCGGTCGTGTGTATTCTTCCTTTTCTCTAAAAGGATAAGGAAATGGAAATTAAAACAATTCATAATTGCTTCTTTTGAAAACAAAGAGAAAAATGAAACAATTTCATTTTTCTTTATTTCATTTTTTTTTTCTTTCTTCTTCTTCTTCTTTTTCTTGGCTCCATTTCATTTTCTTTCTCTTTCTTCATTTCCGTAAAAAACACACACACACACACACTTACCTTTCACACATATCTCATGTATAGCTATATCTAATAATAATAATATAATATAATAGTAGGTGACAACTACATGTCACTATATAATATAATAATATATAATTATGAGATATTTTAATTATTTGACAATTAAATAATCAATATCTGAAATGATCATTTGTCCTTTATAAATAGTTACCAAGTATACCTCCTAGTGGGTCCCGTTAAATTTTATACTTAGGTAAACTCAATCGAAGGTCCACAATGCGCCACGTGTCATTATACAATTAGTAAATAACAATTATTGTCTAATCGTTGTATTTAACACTTAAATACAGACACACGCATTCTCGTGATAGTGCTGAATATTGTTGAATTAAACAATTTTATCTGACACACTGTCTCAGTACACAACGAGTACACTCCATATTGCAGGACTCCCTAAGTCCATGCCCGATTCATCAAATTAAACTATTCCATGAGTCCGTGAATAATGCCTCACGCACACCTTACGGATATACAAATCAGCTCGTTGAACCATGTAAGTTAAGGTTATAAAGGTTACATATAGTCCTTTCGTCATGATATCCCGGATGTGCTAAGGATATAAATTATCACCGTCAAATGTTTATGTGTTCATCCATGTCCTACCTCCAAACTTGTATCTCACTGAATAATATATGCAAACTCTTTTGCCATATTATTCCACCCTGGCGAAAACTCTTTCCCGGGATTAATGCTTATGGCCACAAGACTTTTTGAGATATAGTCTCGAAGCATCTGGATATCTAACTCCCTATGAGAGCTGACGGATCCCATGTCTGTACTGTGCATGATTTAAACCTAAGGTGCATGCATGTGGGTTTATATCTATCATTCAAATATAACATATGTATCACATACATACATGCGCAGCGGATGAGCGAAATATAAATTTCATAATGATAAACACAAATAAACTTTACATGTTATTTCATAAATGTAAAATACTTCAAAATTGAGAAATAGTACCTTGTCAAGCCTTTGGTATATAGTCTAATCGGAGTAACTGTCTTGAAGCAACCCGTTCAAAATTTTAGTTCCTCAACACGGTGGGCTTGAGGAAGATAGAATAGCAGCTTTTCCAGCAAATGATTCAACACTTGGGTCCTTGTTTCTACCTTGTAGTATGGGTGACCAAAATGAAAGAGAAAAATAGAGAAAATGTATTTGCTCTCAATACTTAAGAGAATTTTCTAACACTTAGCCTTTCTAATTCTCTCTATAATTCTCACTAATCCCTTGGTCTAATTTTCACCTTACAATATTGAGCAACATATTACTTTTTTATTTGTTTATTATTATTTTTTATTATTTTTTTCACTTAATGGCACCCATTATTATGGTCAATATTTTCCATTAGTAATTTACTTATCATTTTTTTTCCATTATCTCATATATGGCATTCATTATAATGGTCAATGTTTATCACTAGTAATTTGTTTATCATTGTTTACAATAAACAAAATAAAAACAAATAAAATAGAAAATGACTTGGATGAACTTTGCCAAAATCTTGGCTAAAATGAAAAACTCTTTTTCATTTGTAAGTGACATTTAAGGCTTACCGTTTACAAGTGTCAGCCATTTACTTTTATTATAACTTTTAATCAATAGTCAATAAATGATTTAGTCTTATTAAATCATGGTAGAAACACATACCAATTTAAATATAAAAAAAAATTGCTTGACTTCAATTAAATAATAATATCATATATTATTGTTATTATTATTTTATTATATAAATATTTTAATGAATAAAACAATAATATTATTTGTCTAACAAATAAGGGTATTTTGATAATTTTTAAGTCACAATAATTGGCCCACAATGTGCCATGTGTCAACATCCCATTGGTCAACAACTAATTGTTAACTAATTGATATACTTAACTCTTAAGTCTTGACACGTGCATGAACGAAGGGAGACTGAAGTAAATTTTTCGATTTGTTGGAATTTTTTGGATCGAACAATTCAATCCTATACGCTGCTCCAATGCACAATGAATACACTTCATATTACAGGACTTTCTAGGTCTACTCTCGATTTGTCAAACAGAACTATTCTATGAGTCCGAGATCGATGTCCCATGCACATGTCACGAATATTACAAATTAGTATAGTAGACCATACAAGTTGAGGTCGTAGTGCATACGTATAATCCTTCCGCCAATTATATCATGGAAGAGCAGAGATATAGATTACTATCGTTAAATTCCTATGTGTTCATCCGTGAACTTATCTCCAAACATGTATCTTAATAAATAATATATGCAAACACTTTTACAATATTGTTTAACCTTGTAGGAAACTTTTTTCTTGAGTTTGTTACTTATGGCCATAAAACTTTCTAAGATATAATCTCTGAGCATTTGAATATATAACTCATCCATGTGAGATGACAAATTCCATATCTGTACACACCAGACTCCATAAGCATTAGACCATATCCAGCGGTCACACCATGAAATGTCTATAACATACATGAAACTAAAGTATGATGGATCACTTACAAGCCCATTGTGGTACTCAGGTCAAAGGACCATATATACTACTCAACTTGAGAGAACCTTCTATTGACGGTTTCATGGGATGTTTATTGGGGTCCTCGTTGAGTATGTTCACTAATCAGTCCTTACTGAACACTTGTATGCTATACGAACTTCCAGTAAGCTCATGGTCAGCTAAGAACAACCATCTAGACCATTTAGGTATAGTATACACTGGTATATGTAAAAAGATTTTATTGTCAGACCTGCATCGGTGCATTAAGACTAGAAACATATAATTTGATAATAGACTTGCATAATAACATTTCTTAGCACCTATTGCAACTATGTTATTACTAATGTATTTTCAGGTCTTTGTATCGTCACAGATAAGATTCTAACTCTTAGACTTCACTGATTAATATAACATGCTAACTCTTTAGCATTGATCTAAACTTCTTTAGATCAAATCTGAACTTCTTCAGATCATATAATGTCTGTAGCATCACGAGCATTGAACCATTTAATAATAGTAATTAACGATTTAACAAATAATGAGCTAGATAAATATTATAAAATCAAATATTCATACAATAAAGGGATAACACGTGTGCATAAATCCCAATATGTACACATCGGACTCTATAAGCATCGGACCATACCTAGCAACACTCAGCAGTTACACCATGAAAGGTCTATAACATGCATAGAACCAAAGTATGATGGATCACTTACAAGCCCCGTGGCACTCAGGTCAAAGGACCACGTATACTACTCAACTCGAGAGAATCCTCTATTGACGGCGTACATAGGGTGTCTATCGGAGGCTCTCGTGAGTCTGTCCTATATCCAATCCTAATTGGATACCCATATGTCAATACGAGCTCTAAGCTCACGGTCGGCTAAGAACAACCATCTATACCTTATAGATACGACATATGCTGATCTATATTAAAAGTATCCACTGATAGACCTGCATTGGCAGATATAGATTATTTGATAATATACTTCCGCAACTGACATTTATTGGCACCTGATTGTAACTCTTACAACTATGCAGTTACTAGTATATTCTCAGGTTTATGTCCTATTACAGATAAGGCTCCAACTTTTGGATCTTCGGTGAGTATTATAACCAACTAATACTTAGCTGTGCTAACATTTAACATTTATATCTCTCAGGGTGGCTAACTATGAGGCCTTATCTAAACTCTTTTAGATCTGATCTGAACTCCTTTAGATCATAAAATATCTGTAAGGTTATATTGCATAGTACCATATTAATAGGTATTAACGATTTAATGGGAATATACACTTGTATAAATATACAAGTATATGTACATTTAGGGATGACACGTAAATACCGATCCTAACAGTAACTACTAATAGAAGCCATCTAAACCAATTAATCCCCTAGGATTTCAGCCATTGCAAGAAAAAAAGTTGACATTGGAAAACACGGTCATGCACTACATGAAGTTTAATGATGCCATCCTATAGAACCATTCGACAATTTTGAAGAACTTAGAGGTTCTATTGGGATAACTTTGTTAGGGTCGGTGCTTACGTGTCATCCCTGAATATACATATACTTGTGTATTTATACAAGTGTACATTCTCATTAAATCGTTAATACCGATTTATATGGTATTATGCATGTAACATTACAGACATTGTAGATCTAAAGGTGTTCGGATCAGATCTAAAGAGTTTAGATAAGGGCTTATAGTTAGCCATGCTCAGACATATAATTGCTAAATATTAGCACAGTTAAGTGTTAGCTGGTTATAATACTCAGCAGATTCAAGAGTTAGAGCCTTGTCTGTAATGGGACATAGACCTGGGAATATACTAGTAACTGCATAGTTGCAAGAGTTGCAATCGGGTGTCAAAAAATAGAAGTTGTGCAAGTATGTTCTCGAATAATTGTCCCTGATCTATTTCTGTCGATGCGGGTCTGTCAGTGGATACCTTTAATATAGATCAGCTTATGTCATACCTATAGGGTATAGATGGTCGTTCTTAGCCGACTATGAGCTTGGAGCTCGTATTGACATATGGATATCCAGTTAGGACTAGATATGGGACAGACTCACGAGGGTCTCTGATAGACACCTAATGTAAGCCGTCAACAGAGGGTCCTCTCGAGTTGAGTAATATATGTGGTCCTTTGACCTGAGTGTCACGGTGGGCTTGTAAGTGATCCACTATACTTTGGTTCCACGCATGTCACAGACCTTTCATGGTGTGACCACTGGGTATGGTCCGATGCTTATGAAGTCCGGTGCGTACAGATATAGGATCCGTCAGCTCCCATATGGAGTTTGATATCCAGATGCTTTGAGACTGTATCTCAAAAAGTCTTGTGGCCACAGGCAATTATCCCGGGAAAGAGTTCCGCCAGGGTAAAATAATATGGCAAAGGAGTTTGCACATATTGTTCAGTGAGACACTAGTTTGGAGATAAGACATGGATGAGCACTAGGGGATTTGACGGTGATAATCTATATCCTCACACATCCAGGATATCATGACGGAAGGACTATACGTATGCGTTGTAACCTCAACTTGCATGGTTCAATGCGATGATTTGTATATCCGTGACGTATGCGTGGAGCATTGCTCACGGACTCATAGAATAGTTCCATTGGAGGAATAGAGCGTATTGCCTAGGGAGTCCCGCGATATGGAGTATACTCGTTGTGCACTAGGGTAGCATGCCAAATTAAAGTGTTTAATCTAGAAATATTTAGCAATACCACAAGAATGCGTGCGTATTTGTATTTAAGTGTTAAATATAACAATTAGTCAATAATTATTATTTATTAATTATATAATGACACGTGGCGCATTGTGGACCTTTGGTTGAGTTTACCCAAGTGCTAGTTTGGTGGGACCCACTAGAGGGTAAACTTGGTAACTATACATGAGGGGCAAAATAGTCATTTCACACTTTAATTATTTAATTGTTAAATAATTAAAATATCTCTCTTATTATATAATATAATATATTTTATATTAAATTATATTTTATTATTAGATATTAGATATATTAATATTATATTTGGGTGCCAAATAGTTGGCACCCATTACTCATTTTATATTATTATTATAAATATATTATATTATTATTTTATTATATATATATATATGAGAGAGATGAGAAAAAGTGAGAATGTGTGTTTTTGGCCAAATTTGGCCGAGAGAAGAGTGAAGAGAAATGGAGAAGAAAAAGAAAGAAAGAAGAAAAAAGAAAAGAAAAAGAAAAAATAGGGAAAATGAAATTATTATTTTTTTTTATGCTTCCAATTTAAGCAATGATGGATTACTTCAAATTCTCCATTTCTTATCCTTTTGGAGAAAATGATAAAAATACATACTGACCATTTTGGGGTTTAAGAGTTAAACCCAGTGCTGCGTATAGGGCTGCTATTCTAGCTCACCAAGCCCACCATGTTGGTAACTAGAACTGCCAACGAGTTGGTCTCCATGCGGACTCCAGGAAAATACGTGTATAACATTACACATTGAGGTGAGTTCTCTAACTTATAAATATATTAATGCGATTAATATATTTTATTTATTATGTTTATTACAAAAAATTTACACGCTTCCGCTGCGTTAGACAATAGACATAATAGCACATGCATACACCCATATACGTATATTAGATGCCTCCGCCGCTAACAAACTTGTTGCAGCCATTAATAAGCTACCTCAAGGCACTTTACCAAGCGATATCAAGACAAATCTAAAAAGGAATGTAGAGTAATGCCAAACCGTCAACTTGCGAAATGGTAAGACATTATAAGAGAACACATCCACACCATCACCACCATCAAGTATAAAGAAGAAGGAAGTGCAAAACAATAAAGTGCAACCATGTAGACCACCTATTCCTTTCCCTCAAAAGCTATAGAGGTATCAAATAAGTACAGAAGTAGAAAATCAGCAGCATACTAATCTAGAAAATAGTGCAAAATCTTAGAAAATTACAGAATTGTCGAAAAAAGAAAGTGCAGAAACTAGTATTAAAGTGCAGCAATATTCTAAGGTGCAAAAAATACCAGTACAAAGAGCAAAATCAGCCTATACACATTATATTACTTGACTGCTGCAGCAGTAATATGGTGCCACCAAACACCTAGGAGCTCAAAGACATAGAGATGTTGAATTCTCATATAAAAAGAAGGGGTTAAAGCATAGGAGGAAAAGAAAGAAAAAAAAGAGAAGCATAGAGAATAAAGGATCGAAGAGAAAGGCAAAAGAAAACTACTTTACCGGTTTAAGATTCAAGTCTTTTCGGAGAAGTACAAGAAAGAAGAACAAAGTGTTGCCCAAGATCTAATAAAGAAAATGTGAAAGCTAAAAGAAAGGAAGCCCGGCAAGCTCATATACAAGAATGCTTCCACCATTAACTTTGATCCCCCATAAGAGTAAAAAGAGCCCCACCAAACCGACGGCATTAAATCAAACACTTCTTAGGAGGCACCCCAAGTAATTTTTTATTTTTATTTAGTTTTAGTTTTAGTTATGTTAGTTTCTTTTCTTTTTAGGTATAAATTAACAAGTCAAGCATTTAAAGAAGGAGCACAAGTAATTGCAAGCGTTAAGAGCAAATGACCATCGCAATCCAACCAATAGGCAACATCACTACATTGCTTAAACTTCTTTTACCATGGAGTTTTTTTTTTTATTTTACTTTTAAGGTTATTTTTTTGACATTACGGATAATGTCTAATATAAGTTTAGGGGTGAAAAATACACTTTTCTGTGTTTATTTTACTGCATGCTTTGATTGGTTGTCTTATAAGGTAAATATTTTTTAGTTATTAAGTTTTGGTTGAGAATATGATCATTAGTCCATGATAAAAATTATAATATTAGCTGAATTTATTTTTACAAGTCTCTACGAAATAATAGATACATGAGATACTTGTTATATCATGAATCTTGAACTAATCTCAACTTTATTTTTGATCACTTATTCTTGAGCACATTGAGATAAGTATGTATTAGTTGAATTTTTTTGCCTAGAGATACTTTATGTCACGCCCCAGACCCAACAGATCTGACACACGACATCACTTACATTCATTCAATAATACTTAAACATTCATTTTAATTTCTTTCAGAATTATAGCAATTGAATTATGACTGGGACAATTATTAAACCGGAGATACGCAGAGTTTTCTCAGAGATTAACACTCTACTACGTCACCAGTAGCAACTTTGTTACCGGGAGCCCAGAATATATCCATTGCAAATTCTTACTTAAAATCATCCAATAACCACACTTTATAAAACTTAAACCAAATCCAATCCACACACAATGAAATAATACATAAGTATTTATTCAATAGGGACAAACCAAATATCCCATCCCACGTGTCCCCAAATGAAACACACAACAACCTAGCAACTTAGGGAACCCAAGGAACAGCAGAAGCCTTGCCAAATCCGCTAAGCACACATGTACCTTATTTACCTGAAATCACCATAAACTATAATGAGTATAAAACTCAGTAAGCATACTAGTTTTTCATATATCAAATACAAATACATATATGTACACAATGCATGTGTATGATATGTTGTGATCAATCAAAATCATAATCTTATCAAATCACATATCATGTAAGCGCTTACACATTCTTTCAAAACACATAATAGGAATACCATTACTCGACTACTACTTAGTAGGACTTACATATCACATATCACATAATGAGCCAAATGTCACTCGTATGTGACATACCGTATGAGAGGAATAGTACAAGTGAGGTCTTTAAATCACACATATATAACGCTTATGCCCGAAGGTAAAAGCCAAACCCTCACCCTGATCATCGGTGAGTCCTCTCACATGTACCAATACGCCACCACACGAATGTGATGACTCACACTTCCTTTAGGTACCAATAGGATCCTCCCTACATACGGAACACATAACATATACCAATCCCGAAAGAAAGGCCACACATAAAGGCTCCACAAATCACATAAAATGCCTACTAAGTTAACAGTGAGTTCAAGTACCCTCAAATCACAAAATATTTCTCATGGACATATTACACTTCAAAAGCTTTCTTTGTTAAACGCATCTTATTTTGGAAAGCTCACTTTCAAAAACACATGTATGTCCATGCTCAATGTCAATGCTCACATTCATAAACATATATTCACATTTCATATCAAAATATACTTTGACATATCATAAACATATTCTTAACCCCATTTACAAAATCATACAAAACAATTATTATGTTTATTGTGATTCCAGTAGTAAGTCTAGTATACTTACCTCTTAACACTTTCAGCTACAAGGCTTAAATCTCCTTAACCTATCAATGGAGATTAATCCTTTCATAAGCCTCACAATTTACACAAAATACTTTAAATAGCTTACAAAATTATACACAATGCATTTATCACATCAAATTGGTCTAAATATTTGGTTTCTCAAAACCTGTCATTCTGACCACTTACACTTAACAAAAATTTCTAATACATCAAATGATGTCCAATTACTCCAAAATCAGAATATACCATTATTGACTCATATATCCTTCTTATATATGAATATTATATCAAATTTCCTACACAATCCATTCCATACACACCATCGAATCCAAACTACAAACCTGACAGGATCAAGATACTTACTGAACAGTATTCAATCTCCCAATTTTATAAAATCATATACTAACTTAAAAATTATAAAACTACCACATAATTACTCTTAACACATATCTCAGTCCATGATAAATATTTCACTTCCAAATCACTGCCAAAAGTATTTTAAAACTATTTTATTCTCTAACTTTAAAAATCTGTTAATCAAATATTGCAATGAGCTGATACACTTTAGAAATTCATAACACTTCAACCACATTAATCTAAATTCTCAATTCCGAGTATATCATATTAGACATATAAAATTATCATATTCCACAAATTCATAATTTTTGAAGATCATTCAGTAGGACAAAAATTATTTTTCACTGTACTATACTGTTTACACAGGAAATTTCCAGAATTTCAGGGTCATTTTGGTAAATTCACTATACATTCACTTTTCAGAATTTTCAATCGATTCAAAGTCTCAGATGATCCTTAACATGTCTAATTTCATATACTCAAAATTCAAAACCAGAATCGAATCACAACAATTTATAAAATTCCTAGATCAAGAGGTTATCCAGCAGAAATTCCACAATTCATCATGATTTATCAAACTATCTTATAAATCATCATCAATTCTCAAACTATCATACGAAATACACATCAAATCCTCAATTATACATATTTCCAGAAATCAAAACTTAAAGAAATTAACATAATTAACACCAATAAATTAAGAAATAATTGTGATATACCTCTTAAGATCCAAAAATTCCAATTTCTTCTTCTTCTTCTTCTTCTTCTTCTCTTTCTCTCTCCTCTATTTCTCTCTTCTCTCTCTTAAAAGGGGTAGCTCGACCTAAATGAGAGAATTAGGGTTTTTAAAAGTGTATTTTTATACTAAGTGGTTAATTTTTGGTATTTACGAATTCACCCCCAAAACTTTCAAAGTATAACAATTTGGTCCCTAAAATAATTCCAAAGTCTTGCAAATAAACCCAATACTAATAGTATATCCTTAACCTATAAAAACACTACTAATAACAATATATAAATCAAGGATCACCCACATACAAATAAAATACGTATATTTATATATATAAATATACATATTCTTACCGGTTATGGATACTGGTTACTACACTTTATGCTTAAGTATACACTACAGTCTTAAGGACCAATACTCTAGAACTTATTTGATTACTACTTGAGGCAAAATCCTAAAAATCACATGAATATAGAATGATATTAGGCCATCTTTAGACCGATTGAGCCTTTCCTAGCCTACTCCATATGTATATTTATCCCTAATTACCCCTTTTAAGCCTAATTATCATTTTTATTGTTTAACCACATTACAAACCGCAAGACTTTTACTTATTTATCCTAAAATCTACCAGTAGTTCCATAAACCTTGAGTTTACTAAGAAATATTCTTAAAAGAAAATGGTTATGGTGATGTAAAAATGGTACTGCAATGAAAAGCAATAAGTTTTGTATGGTGCATATCAATCTAAGTTTGGAGGTACATAAAAAAAGGAAGAGATTAAGAAAAGAAAAAGAGCTTAAATAAATAATACCCTCAGCTTAAGAAAATGAAGAAATTCTTTGCAAGAGTGATTAAAAGAAAAATGAGAATAACAAAGTTTAAGAAAGAAGATAAATAATCAAGAATAAGAAGATCAAGAGATTTTTAAGTAAAGTTTAAGTGCTCATAGTGTGATTTGAACTTCATATGTATATCTTTATATCCCACCTTGATCCTAACTTTACGTTACAAGCTAATTAAAGTCCTAAATAAATCCCTAAACATATGTATTTATACATTAGTAGAGAGTTGTATGAACAATAAGCTTATAGTAGTGTTATAAATTAAAATATGCCGAGACATCATCTCTATGTACTTTTTTAAAGTATTGAGTGAATTTAAGTTTTATTTAACTATTTACTTGCTAATTACACACACACACACACACACACACACACACACACACACACACACACACACACACACACACACACACACACACACACACACACACACACATATAAGTGATTAATTATAAGAAAGAATGAAAATCTTGATGAATGATATGAGGAGTTATTAAAAGTTGTTTATTGAGTTCTAAAAAGATTTGTGACATTTCATCGCCTTTGAGACTATAATGATGATTGTCAAATCGACCAAGGCTTGTTTTTAGTTTTTAGGTTTTATTTAGAGTAAAAAATAAGTTGTGAATGTTTATCTTTCTTTTGTTCAAGGACGAACAAAGTCTTAAGTTTGAGGATATTTGATAAGGGCATACATGCACTAGTATATCAATATGCTGAACTTTCATATTTTACACTAAATCATAAATAATTGGCTATTTAATTGTGTTTCTAATCATAACTAGGTACACGATAGAAAATATGATGAATACGAATAAATAGGAAGCAAATCAGATGAGAAACAAAGAAGTTGCGCTCAAAATACGAGAGTACTTAAACCCAGGGCTGGGTGCTGCAATGCCCATGGCTGAGCACCGCAGCGCCTAAGGTAGAACAAGGGGTGCCACTGCACCCATTGCCCATCACTACAGTGCCTGGCCAGCCACATACCAGAACGCTATTCCAGGTCTTAGTGTCGCAGTGCCAATGCAATATATAAAAAATTCCTTCTCTAAAATCTTAATTTGACTTGGATTCTCAACCCCTCGCCTCTGGGGTTTCTTATGGCTATTAAAACACTTTTTTTTAAGGCTAAAACACTGAGTAAAGAGAGGTAAAAACTTAGATAAAGAATTCACAACACAAAATCAAATATTAAAGTAAAAAAATCAAGATTCAAGATTAAGAATCAAGCTTCAAGTCAAGGAAGAGAGAAAAGCAACCCAAGGAATCGCCTTGATTTGTTTTTCTTATCTTTCTTTATTATTATGTTCTTATTCTTGTTATTCTTCATAGATTGGTTTAATACTCTTGGTTTTATGATGAGCTAAACATTGCTTATCTAGAGTTAAACTATCTGAACATAGTATGTAGTTGAATTTTATGATTTCTTAGTTTATGAACTTAATACATATAATTGATTCATTCAATCTTAATCTTAATGTTTTCATTATATCTAACTAATATTTTAAATGATTGAGGAACAATGATGAATTTAATAAAGGAATTCATGTGTTTAGCCTAGGATAGTTTGATTCATGATCATAAGGTAACAACTATGAGTTTCATGTATGATAGACATATAACTAGGTGGCATGCATGATATTATTTAGACTTATTGTTAATGAATTACGTTTTAATTTGATTACCATAGACATATATGTGATTGTTAGAATGCATAATATAGTCACTCGACCATCGACAGAGGCTTATAATGAGATTAGTGTCTAAGCCAACAATTTATATTAAGGGATTAACTAAGTAGTTAATAAATCTAGTAAAATACTAGGGGATGAGTCTATACCCTAGATTATTATCCTTTGGTAAATTTATTTCTTTGTATATTTTTTTGTTTATGTTAAGTTTTAGGTAAACCAATTAAATTTTAGATTTTAATTTTTTAAATAAAAGTTAAGTAGATATAATTTTAATAATTGGTTGATAAAAATAGATCGAATAATCCCTACAAGATCGATACTTGAACTTAAAATTCTATATTACTTAATACGATAGTGTGCATTTGCACTTAACTAGTATAGCACCAATCAATAGGCGAAGGGCGAAAACAAATAGTCCAAACTAAATATCTAGAATAAAATTGCCAAATACTTCAAAACCACAAATCCAACATAACAACCACAAATTTCAAAATCTATCGTATCAAATTCAATAGTAAGAAAAGCATTGATTATACAATAATGACTCAGGAAAAATATTGAAAAAGAACTCACCGTGACAAGAAGACAAGATAAACCGAAAATCATTAAAATAGTGATAAAAAAATCAGTGAATCGTAGAAGATAATTTGATCTCCTTCTCTTTTGGTGAGATTATTTGAGCAATCAAAAGTGTTGGTCTATCAAAAGTGTTGAAAAATATTGAAAAAGAACTCACCGTGACAATAAGACAAGATAGACCGAAAATCATTAGAATAGTGATAAAAAAAAATCAGTGAATCGTAGAAGATAATTTGATCTCCTTCTCTTTTGGTGAGATTATTTGAGCAATCAAAAGTGTTGGAAGAACAACCCCCCCCCCCCCCTCCCAAAAGGCATATTTATAGCCCAAACCCATGAGAATTCTCAACTGTTCATTCAAATGGACGGATTAGAATAAAATGCACTTAGAAACGTCCCCCCGACTGACTGATGTGACAGTTAAGGGATTTGAAGCCATTGAATTCAAACACCAAGCTTGAGATCATGACACGTTTATACGGGCTTTTCATTTTAACACTTAAGGGCAACAAAAAAGCGTGATAAAGGTTACACGACTTTTGAAGAGACATCCACATTTGACGCTAAAATTCCAAAATAAACTGAACCACCTCAAGATGAAGTTAGTTAAATAGTATAATGCCTTAGGTGAGAGTTAGGCACCGAAGAATTCTCACCCAAAAATCTGAGAAGCCCCTTAAAAGTGATTAAAGTTAGGATCGAGCTGAGAACTATAAGAGTTTCCATCTTTGACAAGTCAAAATTAAAAACTGATGGGCCCCTTGTTCCTTTTTGGGAAGTCGGCCAAATGCAAGGCCCAAATTTGTCTAATGGGGGTCAAGCTAAATGCCTACCTACTTGTATCTAGAGGTGGAATTAAGGCCTCTTCGATACCAATGTTCAACCACGAAGGAGATGCCATAGAAGTCCTGAGAACGTCAGACCCCAAAAAGATCAATTATTCATGATAAGATCATGTGATTCTTTGGATCTATAAATAAATGCTACCTAATAAGGGAATCCTAAGAATATCATATTAGGGTTAATCCCAAAAACTCTAAGTTTGTTGACAATTACAAACACAAATAAAGCCTAGATTTCTTAATATAGACGTTAACATATAATAGGGACCGACTCTAAAAATATAATACAATAGCAATCAAAATGTATTGAACTTCTACGCATTTTTGCCACCTTAGACCTTATTTTCTACACCCTTTATTTTAAAAAATAAAAAGATGCTAACTTAAATATTAAAGGGCCATTATCAAAAAAATTATTAGTGAGACTTAACCTTACTTTATTTTTTTTTTATAAAAATATATAGAGTCACCGAGAGCCCACTCTAACACAACTAAAGGTGGGTACAGTTCAATTCAGACCGACATTTTTAGAATCAAACTAAATCGGTTATATCTGAATTTTTTAAAATAGGAACAAAAAAAAAACAAGCTGGGTAGAAAAAACAGATTTAAGTTGAACCGATTTTTTTTTGTTCAGTCCTATTCAATTTTTTTCATTTTGAGCTCAATATATGGGGTTTTTATTTTTTAAATTTAAATTGTACGTTTTTAATTTATTGGTCATTTTTATACCTAATTCATAGGTCTTTTATATTAACTTAATTATAATTTATTTAATTTGAGATAAATTTAAATTTTTTATTTATTAATAATATACTTATTTCTTATAATATTCATAAAAATAAAATTCTCATATTCTATGAAAATAAAAATATCCATCAAAATAAAATTGATTAACAAAATAAAATTATCTATAAAGAGAAATTTAAGTTTTTCTAAATTTTTTTTATTTTTTCAGTTCAATTATTATTTGAAAAAAATAATCAGTTGGATTCGATTATAATTTAATTTTTTTAAATACTAACTAAATAATTTTTTTAATAAAATAATTGAACCGAATTAATGAATCCAATTTGATTTGATTCAAATTTTCGATATTTTCAATTTTATTTGCCACGGTTAAACACAACCGAACACGAGGCCCCAATCCATTTCCATAATACAAATTCAAAACTTAACGGGGGGCAAATATTTACAAAGAGCGGGCTTAATATTTAAGTTAAAATATTAACTAACACAAAATGGAAGGCCATGCAACAACGTAGTGACGTAGCAAACTGTCCGTCCGTACCTTCGCAGAAATGGATAAATCGTCCAAGTTTTCATAGGGGGTCACGTGCGGGGCCACACGCTCGCTTGCTTTTGTCTGTATAGTGTACTGTGGACCGGACAGGCCTAGCCATACAGATGCTGCCATGCCCAATTGCCCAAAAAACTATTCACGTTTTACGATACACCCACATTATTTATTATTTACACTATAAATATTTTTATATTACCCTATCGAAACCCTAGCCTTATAATGGATAGCTTCATCTTCTATTAAAAGTTAAAAAAGTAATTAACAAATATTAATTGATATATGAAATTAAACAAAAAAATATAATTATTACAAACATATATTAAGGAGAGCTTTTAAAAGAAAAGAAAAGAAAATTAAGAGAGTACGTACACTTGAATAATTAAAGCAAATTGAATTAAACATGAATGCACCAAACGTGTGATAACACTACATTCCTCCTTTATTAACTTTGTTTGTGATATAAGAAATCTTGAATTTGAATCTCCTTTATCTCTATCTAATGTGGATTTATAGCAAGTAGGTAATGCGAATAATAAGGACGCACCTCACCTCGGTGGTGGTCTTATTAACTGTCAATGAATTTCTTGGATACACTTGGATTCGCGAATGGCAAGAAGTATCTCTTTGTCGTAATCCACCAATTATTAAATATTTAAAATAAATTTAATTAATTAATTAATAGAGACGGATACAGAGCGAGGAGGGAGGATAGATTCATTCAGGGTTCAACCTCCGATGACTTCCTTCGGTCTCTCCAACTCCACGTATTTTATTGATTAAATAAAAGGAAAAGCCATGCTGTGCTGCTTTCTTTTGTCTTCAATCTTGACTTTACAAAAAACAAAAATATATTACTATTAATATAACTCGCTGTTGGCTGTTTACTTGGCTGTGAAAATTCTAATTTGACAGAGCTCAGCTCATTACTACCATGCCACGTGGACATGATTAAAAAACATTGTCGTCCTCCAAGAGTGAAAGTCTGGTACATCCAGCTGTGTGAGTGTCAAGATATCAGCATCCTAGGTTGATACTCATCAAATTTCTTAGACTTTTTTGGACTATTCGAATTTAAATATTGTTAAATAAATTCTTAATGAACAATGTATTAGATTTAAATACGTATATTTATTATTTAGGTATTTTTATATTAAAAAAACACAAATAAAATAAAAATAAAATTATATTCTTATATATAAGATGATAATTTAAGGACCTCTTAAATATAAAATTCTAAGTTATAGTTGAGTCATATATTTTTTTTAATGTACACTCTAGCCGTTTATAATCAATAAAGACTTAACAATACCTTAATTGATAATGTAAGTACACACAAATCTTGCATTAGTTACCTCTCAATAAAATAATAATTACACTATGAAGAAAGAGATTAGTAAAAGTACAAGAAGTTTGTCACTTAAATTATGAGGAGTTAAAATATGAAAACAAATAGATTGGTAAATTAAATTGTGAAAGTAAAACATTTGCTCTACATAATAATTTTGTTCTTTGCCCGAGAGAATACCATGATAGAGAAAGAAGCAACGCCATAGAATCCAAAAGCAGAACACATGAAAATCACGACTTCTATCATAGTATTTAACTTTTGTAAGATATGAAGCTTTCCAGTGACTGAAAGAAAGTTAGGAAGCTCAAGAGAAAAGTCGAAAGGTTTAACTATTTGAAGAAACTCTATGCAAATAAGTGTTCTTTGGAGTTTATATACAATATGTACTCAAAGAGCAAGGATAAAAGATCCTAGAAAGAAGTACACAAGGGAACTTGTAAAAATTATTTCAATGGAATGGCCCTAGTGCACAAGATCCTCAAACAAGGATACTGCTAACTCATCGTAAAATTGGAAGCATTAGATCACGTGAAGAGTTGCCGCTCAAACCTACAACCTTAGTAGAGAACTTCCTTCATCTTACCACCAAGTTAAAAATCTTTTTGTTATTACAATACATTCTATTTATTTATATTCATGTAATACAATATTAATAATTAAAAAAAATACCAATGTTTGAACCTATAACCTTAGAGTCTCCTCCATGTTACCACTGAGTTGCAAGCTCTTTTTTAAAATTATTATAATACATTTTATTTATTTATGTTATAAAAATATTAATAATTAAAAAAATACATAATCAAGGTTCAAACCTACAATATTAGGAGAGGGTCTTCTCCTTTTTAGCATTGAGTTTAAGCTATTTTTTCTGGATTATAATAGATTCTATTTATTTATATATATTTATGTTATAAAATTTAATAATTAAAAAATTAATGTTAAAATTCGAACCCACAACATTAGGAAGGGGTCTTTTCTATTTTACCACCGAGCTAAAGCTCAAATTTGATTAGAATACATTCTACTTTTTATTTATATTCATGTTCTAAAATAACAATAATTAAAAATATAGACAAGATTCGAACTTGTGACTTTTAAAGTATATATTACAAAATATTAATAATTAAAAAATTAATTTTTGAGTTTAGTACTAATTTATGTATAACTAAACTGGAACTGAATTGGGCTGTCAAGTTATTCTAATAATAAACACCAAATAAATTTTTATAAATACAAAAATCACCTAACCAATCAATTTTATTCTGTCCGATTCAAATATTTTAATTTTTAATTTTTTTGTGCACCCTCATCAGAAATTGGCATAGGTAAAGGTAGAATATAGTTTTGCACATTGGGTTAACAACTGCTCCACCAACAAAGTAAAGAAATTGGTTCAAAAAAAGATTGGCTAAGGTGAATGATAACTATTATAGTTTAGGAATGACAAAATGATAACTATTAATCCTGCTGCTAATGGAAAGAATTTGACAAGGCTTTGAAGTTGGTTTGGGATATATTTAATATATAAAATTAAAATTCACAACAGATTTAAAATAAGTATGATTTTGATGAAATATTTTACGAATTTTTGTTAGGATATTAGTATATATTTACATATTTTATTTTTAAATAAGACAAAACAGTATTGTTTTGGTTATAATCTTAAATAAAAAATTAAAATAATAAATTTTGTTCCTTTTTCATTCTATTAATTGCTTTAAACTCACTTGTTATATAAATATTGTCTTTGAACTTTGTTATCTCTGATTTTTTATTTTCACAAAACTATTAGTTTATGCTTGTCAAATATTTATTTGTTTATCAAATGATATGTTTTGATCTCTCTTTAATTTTTATTTCACTCACATTACATTACTTAAATAAATAATATGAATATTTTAAAAAAGATGGGTTGATTTTTTTGTTTAATTTTTTTTTATTTACTTTCTTAACAAAATAGATATTGATAGTTATTTGATTTTACTTTTTTTACTCTTTTAATATTTAATATATTACTGTTTAGCTAGTTAACAAATTGGCTTGTCTTATTTTTTAAAATTATAATATGTCAGTATAAATTTATTTATGAGACGTGTTCTTAAATCTTGAATTAAGTTTAAGAAAAATTATTTTTGTTTAATTGAATTACTTTTTAATTATGTTGTCTAGCTTGTATTAGCTATTTATGAATTAATTTTATTTATTTTAACTTGGAAACTAGTTTAATTTTGATGGGAAGATTTTTAATTAATTTAAATTTGTAATATAATTTTTTATCGCTATATTTTATAAATTTTCCTTAAAATTAATATTATAATTTTATATATATTATTATATTAATTTATAACCGCTTAAAATTGTGGATAATTCATTACAGATTTAATAAGTAATATATATTTATTAAAGCAAATTTGATAATAAAAATTTTAAATTTACAACGAGTTTATGAAAATTTTGATATTTCAATTTTACAACGGAAGTAGATATGGGTTTGTAGAGAGAGAATCAAATTATAATTTTATTTTGATTATAGTAATAGTTCGGTGATATTTCAAAATAAAAAATTTTGTAAAAAAAACTTTGCAGTACATTTATAATGATAGTTTTGAGTTCAAAATTTTCTTTGTTGTGAATATTTACAAATTATAAAAAAAATAATATGTAAAAAAATGCTAAGACTTCCTTTTGTATTGTTTCGTAAAACAAAAATCATTTTACCGTTTAGACATTATTTGCAAAGACATTGAAATATATACATATTTTGATTTAAACACTTGTACCGATGTTTTTAAAAAAATATTATTATCAGATATATATTTTTATTTTGGGATTAATAAATAATTTTAAAATAATAATAAAACTTTAAAAATGGGAGCTAAAAAAAACACCTTTTAGAAATGGTAGCAAAAATTTAAATTTAAAAATTAATTATATAATATTACACTTTTTAAATATATTTTAAAATTTTTATTTTAAATAATGTGTTAAATAATTATTAAAAATAAAATAATAATTTTAAAAAGTATAATATTTTAACATTAAATAATTATTTAACACATTAATTAAAAATTAAAAATTTTAAAATAATATTTAAAAAATATAATATTACCCTTTATTTATATTTATGTAATCTTCAAAATTAAAAATTAAATATATATTTAAAAAAATTTCACGTCTAAGATACGACATTTTTAAAGAATAAAACAATTTAAAAAAAAAACTTGTCAGACTTGGATGACAAGAATTTCTGAAACAGCTCCACATTTTAACGGCCATCATTAAATATTTACGTTTCATCGACGGTCCCCAAGCGGAGCATCAATTGCGGCTCATCCATCCAGAGATGGCAGATCCACTCACCATTTAAGTTGCAAACTCAAACTACCAAAAAAAAAAAAGTGGTCCCACTGTATAAAAAAATGGTCCCAACTCCCACATTTTAAATAACACACTAACAAAAATCCAACGTCATTTTGACCGTGGTTAAAAACTCGAGTTAAGAATAACCAGCAAAATAAATAATGCCCTTCCCCCTCTTTCACTGGCGCTCATTCCTTTCAAGTTTTTTCCTCCTCTCTCTCTCTCTACTCTCGCTTCGCGTCTCTAGAGAGAGAATCAAATCGAATCGAATCAAAACTTGAAATAACACTAACACTCCACCTGAACACTGCGCCAAGAGTTTAGTGCACTTTCACTGATCCTTGACGAAATGACGGTGTTCTCCGTTCGGCAGGTGGTGCCGGTGGACTGCGAGGCGGAGGTGTCGCAGAGGCTTCTAGAAGCGACGCTCTGCGGTGATGTGAAATTGGCGGTGGAGTGCATTGCCGATCCGTACGTGGACGTGAACTTCGTCGGCGCAGTTTCTTTGAAGACGAGGAAGACGGAGGTGGTGCTTCGAGAGGAAATGCCGAGCGAAGTCCGCGTCGAGTCCGAGGAGTTCAAAAGTGACGTCTCAGCTCTATTCTTGGCAGCTCATAGTGGAAATATCACTATTGTGAAGAAACTACTGGTATTGATGGGATCGTTGTTTAGTGAACAAAAGATGTTTAAATTTGAACTACTGTTTTATTTGCTTTGTCCTTTTGCCTTTAGCGCGCGATATTGATTTTCACTGATTTTTAAAGTTTTTGGAGTGCTTGAGATTTAAAATCTCCCGTTGGTGAAAAGAAAAACAACTTGAAATTTGAACTATTTTATTCACCTTGTCGTTTTCAGTTGCGTTTCATGCGTTTTTACGCAAATTTTTTTTTCCATGGTAAAAAGTATTTTTTTCCCCCCCTTCTTTGCGGCTATACATTTGAATTACCTTTTTCTCGTAGTTTTTAGTATTCTTGAGAAATAAGTTTTTAAAGACAGTGTCGAGCAGATCATAGTCATTGAACTCGAGATTCAAACCTCTATTCCACCGCTGCTGATTTTCAGTAAAATTAAAAATAAAAAGCATGTCAGGCGTGATTTGTGGAATTTGAATTGTTTGACGAGTTATCTTTCAATTTCTTGGAAATTTATTTTTCAATGATTTATGCTACAAAAAGAAAAAAGAATTTACTTTAGCTTGTAAAATATAATGCGAAGATCTCGACGGAGGCCCCTTTTTTTTGGTTATGATTTTAGTGGTTTAGAAATTTGAAACAAATGTATTTTAATAATTTTCTCCTGGACTACTGATCTGAATATAGTTTTCTCTGCTTTAATGCCGAGATTTGCTGATATTATGATGCTTTTGCACTTTCTAACTCTTTGGTATATAAGATTGGAGAAATTAATGTTTCATGTTATGCGGCAATTATCTTCAAAAATAAAGTTCAATTATCCCTTTTGTATCTTTATATATTCCTTGTCTTGTTCGCTTTATTGCTTTGCCCTGTTCTGTTCATTTTTGTTTTTCTGGTTTTCAAAAAAAGAAAAAGAAAAAGAATATATAGCAACTCTTTTTAGTGTTGTTTTAGTTCTGCTTGGAAAGGCTAGGATTCCACTTCATAATCTTTTAGAGAAACTAGGCTATTACTGAAAAAGATTTGCATAAATTATTGTCTATGTAGGCACGGTTCTTCAATTTGGTGTTTTTCTATCATGATCTGAATGCATATTTCGAGAAGAAAATCAAGGCATGGAAAGAAAGTAATATTTGTTAAAAGAATATACAAGGAATGGAATAAGCGCCCTAGAGTTGAATCTTTATTTTATTTATTTGTTTAATGGAAAATTGGAAATGTAGTAAGCCAGGCCCATGTTGAGTTGTCTGACTGTGACCATGAGCCTGAAGTACATAACAGGACACACAAGATCCATCCCCCTTTCAGCTTTCTAATAATACATCTTCATTTACTGTTTGATGGAAGTTCCATTGTATTTGGTGTTATTCTCTATTTTTGTCAGCATGTGGTATGATTATCTGTTCTCAACAAAGAATCCAAGATAGTTTATACAGCAGTAATTTTGTTTCATACTGTTAAAGATTTGAACAAAAAGAAGAGAAGGAAGAGAATTTAAGAAAGACTATGATGGAATCTTCTGGAGTCTTTTCATTGTCTTTGCAATGTACTAAAGATTGGTATAATCTCAATAACAGAGCGCGGGAGCTGATGTGAACCAAAAACTCTTCAGGGGCTTTGCGACAACAGTAGCAGTGAGGGAGGGGCATCTTGAGATTCTGGAGATCTTACTTAAAGCCGGGGCTTCTCAGCCAGCTTGTGAGGAGGCTTTACTAGAGGCAAGCTCTCATGGTCTAGCTAGGCTAGCTGAGCTGCTCATGGGCTCTGATATGATAAGGCCTCATGTTGCTGTGCATGCTCTTGTCACAGCATGTTGTAGTGGATTCGTGGACGTGGTGGACACTCTCATGAAGGTAAATCATTTCACTTAGTTGTGAGGTTATTTGGTGGCAAATATCAAAATGGTTAGCTCCTTTGCATTATAACAAAAATCTGAGTAATAATTGCATTGCTGTTACAGATTTCATAGTGCTCCTTCCAGGAATATAGTTATTCTCTTAAATCAATTTATATAACATGTTATGGGTGACATATTTTATCTGCCAATTACATTGTTGTTTATAATTGCAGTGTGGAGTTGATGCAAATGCAACTGACCGTTTGCTGCTACGCTCATTCAAGCCTTCACTGCACACAAATGTTGACTGCACTGCACTTGTTGCTGCTGTTGTTAGTAGGCAGGTCTCTGTCGTCCACTCACTACTACAGGTGACGTTTTGTAACCTTCCTCATTTTTCTCCTTTGGTGGGGCATCTGGCGGGTTTCAGTTGAAACTAGTCATCTTTGTACTCTACTTGACACTCCATTGGGTAGGTCCGCTTGATAAAATGTTAGTGTAACAACTATGACACAGCTGGATCTGAACCTTTGTACAACAACTCTAGTGCACTATTTTCGGTGGTTCCACAAGAATCTCAACAGAAATTCTCATATCCTTGGTAACTAGAATAGGTTTAATCTGTGGTACACTAAATATGGATCTAATGTGACAAATTTTTTACTAATTTTGCTTGTCAGTGTTTTTTACTTTTCTGCTAATTTTTTGTGCAATTCATAACCCTTTTTTGGTCCTAAAATGACAAAACAGGCTGGAGCAAAAACAGATATTAAAGTAAGACTTGGAGCATGGTCATGGGACACTGCTACAGGTGAAGAGTTTCGAGTAGGTGCTGGACTAGCCGAGCCCTATGCCATCACCTGGTGTGCTGTGGAGTACTTTGAAGTTAGTGGTTCTATCTTACGGATGCTCCTGCAGCACCTCTCCCCCAATAGTCCTCACAATGGAAGAACCCTCCTTCACCATGCAATTCTTTGTGGTAATGCAGGAGCAGTCAATATCCTCTTGAGCTGTGGTGTCAACACTGAATGCCCTATTAAAACCCCGAAAACTGAGTTCCGTCCTATACACATGGCTGCACGTCTTGGCTTGTCCACAGTTCTTAAATCCCTAGTTGATTCTGGTTGTGACCTAAACTCTAAGACAGAATCTGGTGACACAGCTCTGATGATCAGTGCAAAATATAAGCAAGGAGAGTGTCTCAAAGTTTTGGCCAAGTCTGGTGCTGATTTTGGGTTAGTTAATGTTTCTGGGCAATCTGCAAGTTCAATTGCTGGTTCAAACAGGTGGTCCCTTGGTTTCCAACAAGCAGTTTTAGATGTAATTAGGACTGGAAAAATTCTGAAATCAAGCAATATAGCTGTTTTCTGTCCCTTAATGTTTGTAGCCCTAGCTGGTGATATCGAGGCCTTAAATGCTCTTATTGGGCAGAGAGAAATTAATCTTGATTATCAGGATGATAATGGTTTCTCAGCTGTCATGGCTGCTGCTTTGAAGGGTCATGTTGAAGTATTTCGCCTACTAGTTTATGCAGGGGCTGATGTTAAGCTGCTTAACAAATATGGCAAAACTGCGATTATGCTATCTGAATTGAACCAGAATCGTGACCTGTTTGAGAAAGTGATGCTTGAATTTGCACTTGAAAAGGGAAATTGCAATGCTGGAGGGTTTTGTGCTTTACATTGTGCTGCACGTCGTGGGGACTTGGATGCAGTTAAATTGTTGACAAGCAGGGGATATGATGTTAATCTACCTGACGGTGATGGTTATACTCCGTTGATGTTGGCAGCAAGGGAAGGCCATGGACCCATGTGTGAACTCTTGATCTCTCACGGGGCCATCTGTGATGTTAAGAATGCTAGAGGTCAAACTGCACTCTCACTTGCACGAAAAGCATCCAGCAAGAAAAATGATGCAGAACGTATGATTCTTGATGAGCTTGCTCGCAAGCTGGTGTTAGGTGGTGCTGGTTTACTAAAACACACTAGAGGAGGTAAAGGAACTCCACATAGGAAGGATGTGAGAATGCTGGAATCTGGAGGTGTGCTGCGGTGGGGGAATTCAAGACGTAAAAATGTGATTTGTCGAGAGGCAGAGTTGGGACCAAGCCAAGCTTTTCAGAGGAATAGATGCAGTAAAGGCGATGCCGATGAACCTGGAGTGTTTCGGGTGGTGACAACCAAGAACAAGGAGGTGCATTTTGTGTGCGAGGGGGGCTTGGAAGTGGCTAAGCTATGGGTGAGGGGAATAATGATGGTGACGAGGGAGGCCCATTTGTGGTAAACCGAGGAAGACATGAGTGGCAAGACCGCGCTCACCACTATGTATATAAGCTTGTAGTACTTCTTCTTGAAGTACTTTGATCTGCTAGATTTCCCTTGAAGAAATTTTGGTCGGAAGTAGTTGTAAATGCTCTTTAAAGTAAAAAAAAAAAAAAGGAATGGTAGGTTATCAATGATCACCTTTTAATTTCTGTGACGTTTCTATAAATGCCCGTTTCTTGGACATTTCTGCTTCAAGGAATTTAGAAAATCAAAATCAAGATAAACTAATGTTAAGAAACCAAAACAAGTCACTGCAATCAGATCAAAAAGAAAATATGGATGAACCATGAAATTTTTTAACATATAATGCTCGGAAATAAATATATATTGAGGGTCCGTTGAAAAAAGGTGAAATACTTGGTTGAAGCGTGTGATGGCGAAAGTGGAATACTCGGTAAACACTTGGTTCAGGAGTAAAAATTATGTTTACCAAATATTTTAATTATTGTGCTTTAAAAGAACAATAGAAACACTTCTATACTAACCCAAGTCTCAACTTATTTTCATGGCTGTTGCATTGGAAACCTACATAGCCATCGAGCCAGCAAGCAACATCTTCATCGAACTTCTAACTGTGTCAGCGCTGAACACCAAGGGTTTTAGATGATTACGTATAGCAAATGTCCTATGGGAGATATAATCGATACTGATCGGAGCTTCAAGTTGCTTGATTGTTTACATAAATGCCTCATTCTCTCATAAATCTAAATATTGTATCTATCAAAAGTTCAAAATCCAAAGAAGAATTTTAGGATAGTGATCAATTGGAAGGCTGTTGATAGTAATTCTGGTATAAATAATTTTCTTGCGATGGGACAATGCCCATATTGTATCAGCTGACTCAACCTTGGGTAATTTCCTTCTCTTTTGCCTTGCATATATCTTCCGCAGACTTGACATATTTTTTAGTCAACTCATCTATCTGTAAAAGAAAGAAACAGAAAAGAATAAGATAAATGCATATCACTTATTTTCTTAACTGGGATTAGGGCTAAACACACCTCTTTCTCCAATCTCTTTGCTTCATCCTTGGGAAAACTAGAACCTGCTTTCTTCATTGTGTCCAATGCCTGCAAAACCACGAACACATCAATTTTCATGCATGGAGTATTAGCAAAGTACAGCAATACATAAAATCAATACTAACAAACTTTCAAGGGTATTCCTACTAGTAGACTTAATATTCATGATGGATAAACATAGACATTAAATCATAGTTTTTTTTTGTTATGATACTGCTGCTAGGCTCCTACAAGTTTGTGGATTAAACAAATTTCTAACAGTGTCACAAAAGTGACACATTATAAGAAGATATAAACTTCAAAATGAGACTGAAGCAATAGTAAAAGACATTAGATGACGTAACCCCAAAATAACGAGTGGAAGAACAAGAAACTGAATTCTACAATATATCAGATTTTCTAAAATCATATGGCGCACAAATAAACAACGATAGGCGATAACAAACATGATTTCCATATGCCTCTTAACAAACGAGAGATATTCTGTGTGCTAGCTTAGGACTATTAAATTGAAGATTACCTATACATAACATGGACTATCACTATAACACATGTTAAGTACTGTGAAACTTATGTTAACAATCCTGCATATAACAAAAGAATCAGATAGTATATATACCTTTTGCCGAGCCCTTCTTACACTTTGTTTAACATCTTCACTCGTCTTTGCTACCACCTTACACATCGCCTGGATATGCTCTTTGGTCAATCTGGTCAATGCAGACCATAGACAAATGAATCAGCAAGGCAATAAGAAAATCCAAGGACATCAGCATAGGAGACTAAACTTTTAATTTTGGATGTTGAAATATCATTATAAAATATTTCTTCAATCTTTGTCTCCAAGAATGGGTTACTACCCATTATTAGGAGATGGATCTCCTTAGCGTACATACAAATGAAAAACAAGTTTAAATGGAGCAGGTGCTTACGGTGGAATAACTGCAATCAACCGTTGTCCATCCACTTTTGGATTTAACCCTAATGGAGATGAAACAATGGCACTCTCTAACTCTTTTAGAGTCTGCAAGAAACAATCAATCTGTCATGGTGATGATCTAACTGGACTGGGGTTGTTTCAAATTTGCCACTTATTGGTATGACAGGTGCTGAAATGCTTAGTTGGTGCATGAGAATAACAAAAACCAGAAAATGAAAAGTCATTGATAATTTTTCTGGCTTCAACAAATATTACTGCTGTAATTTATATCCATATGGACAGCTATTCATCTAAAGAAGCAGATATTCAAGTTAGGGAAACTGATAACAGTTATGTAGCATGAAAGGAGTGGATGCAGATGGAAAACACAAAAAACTTGCTGACACTGAGAAAACACGAGAATTAAACAAATGCTAAACTTGCAGATAAGGCATAGATAATTACATTCGGATCGTAGGGATTTATTGATAAGGTTTTAGGATCTAGGACTGAAACAACAGCCAAATGGTTCAAGGGCATCTTCACTCCACCAGTTTCTACAATGATGTGGTCAAGCATTCCTGTAAAAAAAATTCATAAATGGGCATGTCAACATATCGAACCACGGAAATAAAAATAAAGTTGGTCCATAGTAATATACCTGCTGATGCCCTTCCTGTTCTTAATTTCGTTAATTCCCGTGAAAGTGCAACAACTGCTGCCTCCATTTGTGAGACAGCAGTTTCCTTGACACCAGGCCCAATATCAACAATTTCAACAGTACTTCCAGCAGCAGGATCATCCTCTAGAAATGTAAACCAAAAGGAATAAGATAATGCACAAGCATAGTGACCACAAATAAAGAAGTTGCTTAAATCAATTTGCATGAATATATATAATTTGTTCAGATCACTATGGCATTGCTATTAGCAATACGACCTACTTTATGTCAATTAAGCCTTGGACCTAAACTAGTTAGGGTCAGCTAATGAATCCTCTTCCTCCATTCCACCCATAAAGGGCCATATTTCCTTTAATTTGTTTAGGACTTTGATCGTTTTTCACTACAAGTGCATAATCTGAGCATGCCCTATTCCACTTCTACTAGAATCAAATTCTTCTGCGCTAAAGCACTCAGCGTTCAACATTCGACACAACTAAAAAAGGACCTTCTCTTACTGTTATGACTGGAATAGAATAAATAAATCATAAGGACTTTTTAACAGACTGGAATTCTATTCGCTATGACAACTGCGCTTATGGAAATAAAATGGTTGAATACTATCTCCGAATGTCAAGTCATGATAGTGTACAATTTATTAGCATACCATCAATTGGTTCAACAAAACAAAAGCACACAAAAAGCCTAAGTACCCAAAAACTTAGAATTGAAATCATCTGTGCAACACCAAACTGCACAAATCACTTTCATGAAATTCCCAGCCTGCTAATATCAACTACATAGATAATGCAATAAATAAATGGAGAGACAGAAAATTTAGAGAAGTACTTGATCTTTTGCCTTTGGCAAAACCTCGGCGAGAATCTCTTAGGAACTCGAGAGTAGAAGGAGTTGGATCATTGTACTGGGTCCCAAAGATCCCGTTATTGAGAGAGCAGAGAGTATGGCACCAGTTTTGTTGTGAATGAAGAGCAGAGCTTCCATTTCTAATAAGCAAAATTGTGTTTCGAGTAGAGATTGCTCGTCTCAGATACACTGCCATGCTTTTTCTTTTTGTACTTGTAATTAAAATTCTTTTGAAGTACAGGGGATCTATTTTTTCATTTGTTGTTCTTGTTCTGGCTGTGGGTTAGGGTTTAAGTAGCTCTCTTTATTTCTGTGGGTTTTATGTTAAATTGCAGGACTAGGATTTTTGTTTGCAGTTACTCACCAAATTATTTTTCAGCCACATTGGGTTGGGTTCATTTTCAAATGTGTAATGCTACACTTTGTGCTTCCATTATTTTTTTTTTTATCTAGAATTTAAATTGAAAGATTTAACATTATTTTTTAATTTAGAGAAAATTAGATGTATTATTTCTTTTCAAAACTATTATAAGATTGAATTTCTTTTTGAGACTTAAGTTTAAAGAAATTTTATTATAACACAACTAAAATTGATACACATGGCGACCCTTGATAATTAGAAGCCCTAGGTTAAAGATAAAATTTAGGTATTTTTTATTTATTATTACAATAAAATTATTAATTAATGTTGACTTCAAATTTTAGACTATCTTAAATTAGCAAGTTCCAATTTATTTGATCTCAAGAATAACAAATAAATCTCTTGAAAAATTGGGCTAAAATAATCTTTCTTAAATTTGTATTGGGCTTTCATATATTTAAATTTGTTCAAGATCAATAAAAAATGAATTAAACACAAAATAGAGAAAATTATAATAATTTTGTTCGATGTGAATCTTCATTTATTTTATTAAATTTATTTAATTCACTTAAATATATTATTAAACAATATTTGTAGTGCTAGATTATTGACAATTGAAAATAATTACAATGATTACAAATTTTTTCCTCATTAAAATGGAGCCTCATGAGTTTTTATAAAGCCTTAATCAAATTACATTCCCTCCTTCATTGGTTGATGCACACTATTATCATGCAGTACTCTCTTCTTGCCACATTCCTTCTAAAACGAAGTACATTTCTTATTATTGTATAACTCTATCAATAACTCCCTATCACATACTTCTTCAACTAACTTCTTTATCTCACACATTACGATCTCATGCTTTCTTGATATATACGCCTCTACATCAACCTAAAGCTGCACTAACTTAACCTTTAGCACATTATTGAATGCTCGTAATACATTATTTAATGCATCTTTAACTAGCAACAACATTTCAACTGACCCCTACAATTGTTTCATTAAAATCGGGCATTAATAATTTATTCACATAAAAAATATTGGCATTAGCAACAAATACACTACTTTAAAAACAAAGCAAGACACAATTAAGTATGTGTACAATTATTTTGTTGATTACTAATTGTCATATTAATTTTCCTCAAAGGTTATAATACTTTAAAATAAATTTTTGCACCACGCGGGGTTTCATTTTAAAACAATTAATGATACCTCTTTTTCATAATCGCATGTTTGTGCTTCAGTTTTCTTTACATTCCTACTCCTCAATGTACTCCTTATATCACTCAACTCTTTACTATCCACATCTACTTTCTCAATCCCAATCATATTGTCAGTTGCGAATGTCAATCTATAAATATCATTATTCTCATACCACCTATATTCCGTCTTTCTACGTGTTGACTTTAGAGAGACATATATAGCTAGCTGAAATAAATCAAATGTAATCAATCGCTCATGATAAAGGTAATGTATTCAAATTATTGTTCACTAAGATTATTCAGCTTCCAACAATGGACCATGTATCTCACCACAGCGTAGCTAAATATTTTTGACTCTAGCTCTTCATATGAAGGAAGCCTACTAGTCTCCCATTTGAATATAAGAGGAATTAAATCCTCTACACACACTTTGCATACAACTTAGCGACCAAAGGTAAGGCTTCGTATATCCATATTTACAACATTTAATAAATTTGCTAGTTCCACACTTGTTTCTAAATAAGAGAAAAAATAAACAATTCTCTTTTATACCAAAAACTCATATGAAAATTTGTATAGATTGTACTTTTCCTCTTTCTATGTGGGGTTATTATTCTTTTTCTTCCAAAATCACGCAACCATGTTCCTTAATATTGCTTATAAGGAAATCAATATCTATTTTCAACAAATACTTCCCAATGAGTATACGTTAAAATTTTCCATGTTGTTGACCATGTGCCACCAGCTATGGTTTATGGTGTTCACTTTATACTTCCCATTAATAACTCTCACCACAAAGTAGACTATTGTTAACTTTACGGTATTCTTATCGTCCATCTCATTAAATCGTATATTATCGATTCCATTTTCCAATTCTTTCATGTCAATATTACTATTTTCACTAAATATAACTCTCTCTAATTGAGATAGACCCTTACACTTGTATTTCATATCAAACTTAGTAGTACACCCAAAACGCATACCTATTACAATGCCAAATTCTATTCGCAAAAAATGAACGTGATTACCTCAAATCATAAACCACGTATCCTTATCTAAACCTCTAGTTTTAACCTTCCTTAACAATATATTGTGTACCAACTGTGCTTGAAAGTTAATTCTATTGATCTCTATCAACTTCCCAAAACATGTGTTTTTAAAATTTGTTAATTGATTTTTTGTTATACTATTCTTAATGGCTTGTATTGCTCTCATTTTGGACATGCAAATTATTCTCCCCAAGTATCAAAGATCTGCAATCATTTTATAGATCTTAGTGATTGCTCTTACCACCATCACTTACGCTTTTCCACCAAAAATTACTTCTTATAATATCTGCTAAGTTCACAACAATAAATATTTGTTTTAACTTTATCCTACCACTTATAACTTCACCCTCAATCTATTTGCTTATATTACTTCCCTTTTTGTTATTTTATTTACTTTCAATTAACTACTAACTACTATTACAATATCATTATCTATTCTCTATTCTTAACAAAAAAAAAAAAAAAAACCACAATTTGTGGGATAATATATCACACAAAAATATTTTGTAACATAAATTCTTAAGAATAACTTATTCTTAACATACACGGAATATGATTATATAAAGATATTGCATTACGTTTTTCTCTCCTTATTATATTTTATTTTTTGCGTACTTATCTACTCAATGCACTTTCTCTACCTCCGCTATGTTTGAATTTTGAGGCTCAATGGACTCGTATATTCCTCTGTTCTTAGTTGTAGATACAACTTCAACCACCTAACAAAAGTGTTTAAATGTTGGTAAAATCTCGCATTGTTTCCCCCACTTTATTGTTGCTGCAATATTTCTTTTCCCCTCAATTTATTTTCCATCTATTTAAAGCATGAGTATCTGTGTTAATCCCATAACTTCGATGACTCCCAACTGCCTTTTTTATGACCATATACACCATTTGTTATGCATTATTATTTGTTAGATAGCATCTAATTCCATGGCCCCCAAACTCTCACTTCCAATACTGGAGGTCCTGATTCCGGGATGGAGTGGTATGTAGTCACAATGCTTGGCTTGTCCATCATGCAAATCGTCACCTATAACACTTACTAGCCATAATGTTTCCATTCTCCACCATTTTTCTCTTTTTGTTTTCTTATGCACAACTTATTATTTCCCTGCCTCTTTTTTTAGACTCGAGGGCATTTTGCCTTATGGTATCTACCTTAATCAATTTAGTTAAGAACTAAAGCTAATTACTTGTTGTTAATCAAGCTAATTTAGTCAAAATATTTATTGTTAATCTCACTTAATAAACTTCAAGCAACCTCTAACTATTTTATTTATTATAGGAAAATGTTAATCGATTGACTCTACTGTAGCATTCTTTCAAAGACTTTCTTATTACGCTTAACATGTGTCACACTTCCCTCTACTCTATAGACACCAATTTCTTCGTCCCCTCCTACTGGCCCTAAACCCCAACTCCTAACATTCATGATGTCTTATTTCTCTACCATTTTCCTCCTCTTATTCTCTTTTACACAACAGACTGTTTCCCTACTCTTGTTTCTTGCAGTCGAGGATATTTTGCCTTACGGTTTCTACCTTAATTAATTTAATTAAGAACTAAAGCTAATTTCTAGATATTGTTCACGCCGATTTAGGCAAAATATTTACTATTAATATCATTTTATGAACTTCAAGCAACCTTTAACTATTTTTCTTTATTATGGGTAAATGTTAATCGACTTGCTTTACTATAGCCTTCACTCAAAGACTCCCTTAATACATTCGGCACATGTCATGCTTCCTTTCACTCTATGGGCGGTAACTTCTTTGTTCTCTCTTACTAGCCCTAAACCTTAGCTTCGAACACTCTGATACCTACAACACTTACTGTCCATGATGTCTCATTTCTTCGCTGGTTTCCTCATCTTATTTTTTTCTGTATAATGACTGTTTCCCTGCCTTCGTTCTTGTAGTCGAAGATATTTTGCCTTATGGTTTCTACCTTATTTAATTTAATTAAGAACTTTTATAAGACTTACTAGCCATGATGTCTCCATATTTTGCCATTTTCCTCCTCTTATTCTCTTTTGTACAACATATTATTTCCCTACTCCCGTTTTTTACAGTCGAGGACATTAGTTTCTATCTTAATCAATTTAATTAATAACTAAAGCTAATTACTTGATATTATTCTAGCCGATTTAGGCAAAATATTTACTGTTAATTTCACTTTATGGGTTTCAAGCAACCTCTAACTAGTTTTCTTTACTATTGGTAAATGTGAATGGATTTATTCTACTATAGCTTTTCTTCAAAGACTTCCTCAATACGCTCAGTATGTGTTGTGATTTCCTTAAATCTATGGACACTAACTTTTTCGTTCCCTCTTACACCAACTTTCTCACTTATTCTATTCACACCACTATCTTTATGCACCGTTTTGCTTTTTTTAGTTTTACTTTTTTGTTGTACTACCAAGAAAATTGCATTCCTTTATAACCTATTATGGTTGATTACTATAACCACATTACTTCATTTCTGTAACCATTAAGTTGTGACCCAAAAATTAATTATTGTTGTCAATTGAGATGGCAATTCGAGCTAGTCATTGTTAATTGATTATACCTGTTGCTTTTAGTGACGTGCCGCTATTTGGTTCTCTCAATTTTTGTTAGTAGTGACGTTTTATGCAGTATCAAAGCAGTCGTTACATATTAGCCCCAACATAGTAAAGGAACCATGGAAACTGAGAAGAAGGTTCTTTTTTGTAACGAGATTTAAAAAAAAAGGGATTACTTAAATGGGTATAGATAGTCGTTCCTAGCCAACCGTGAGCTTGGAGCTCGTATTGACATATAGGTATCCAGTTAGGACTGGATATGAGATAGACTCACAAAGGCCTCCGATAGATACCCTATGTAAGCCGTCAACGGAGAGTCCTCTTGAGTTGAGTAGTATACGTGGTCCTTTGACCTAAGTGCCACGATGGGCTTGTAAGTGATCCACCATACTTTGGTTCCATGCATGTCACAAACCTTTCATGGTGTGACCGCTGGATGTCGCTGGGTATAGTCTGATGCTTATGGAGTCTGGTGCGTATAGATATGAGATCCATCAGCTCGTATAGGGAGTTTGATATCCAGATGCTCCGAGACTGTATCTCAGAAAGTCTTGTAGACACAAGCATTAATCCTGGGAAAGAGTTCTACCAGGGTAGAACAATATGACAAAAGAGTTTGTGTATATTATTCAGTGAGATACGAGTCTGGAGATAAGACATGGATAAGCACTAGGAAATTTGACGGTGATAATCTATATCCCCACACATCCAGGATATCATGACGGAAGGACTATACGTATGTATTGTAACCTTAGCTTGTATGGTTCAACGAGCTGATTTGTAATATCCGTGACGTGTGCGTGGGGCATTGCTCACGGACTCATGGAATAGTTTCATTTGACGAATTGGGAGTAGGACCTAGGGAGTTCTGCGATATGGAGTGTACTCATTATGCACTGGGGTAGCGTGCCGAATTAAAGTGTTTAATCTAGTAATATTTAGCACTGTCACGGGAATGCTTGCATGTCTATATTTAAGTGTTAAATACAACAATTAGTCAATAATTGTTATTTACTAATTGTATAATAACACGTGGCGCATTGTGGACCCTCGGTTGAGTTTACCTGAGTATAAAATTTGGTGGGACCTACTATGAGGTAGACTTGATAACTATTCATGAGAGGTAAAATGATCATTTCACACTTTAATTATTTAACAGTTAAATAATCAAAATATCTTTCTTATTATACTATATAATATATTATTATATTATATTATATTATTTTTTATTATATGATATTATATATATAATATTATTATATTAGATAATGGGTGTGAGTTGTCACCCATTATATTTATTTTATTATTATTATTATTATTATTATAATATATTATATGTTATATTATTATTTTATTATATATATTAGATATATATACATGAGAGAGAGATGAGAAGTAAAAGTTGTGAAATTGGTGTGTTTGGCCAATTTTGGCCGAGAGAAAGAAAGAAGAAATGGAGAAAGAAGGAAAAGAGGAAGAAGAGCGAAGGAAAAAGAAAAAATAATGAAATTGTTTTATTTTTTCTTATGATTCCATTTGAAGCAATCCACAAGCAATGGTGGATTGCTTCAAACTCTCCATTTCTTGTCTTTTTGGAGGAAAGAATAAAAATACACACCGCTATTTTGGGGTTTAAGAGTTAAATCTAGTATTGCGTATAGGGCTACTGTTCTAACTCACCAAACCCACCGTGTTGGTGACTAAAACTACCCGCGAGTTATTCTCCATGTGGACTCCGGGAAAAATACGTGTATAACGTTACACGTTGAGGTGAGTTTTCAACCTTACTAATATATTAATGTGATTAATATATTTAATTATTGTGTTTATTGTATATTTTACGCTTCCGCTGCATATAAATTCGTATTTGATATATATTTAGGCAATTGGCACAATAGCACATGCATACACCCACATGTATTAGATCCCCGATAACAATGGTATCAGAGTCATTTAGGGTATATTTGGGTGTTGTTTGAGTGAATGGATGCAAAAGACCCAATGCCAATGGCGCGTTTCAAGTGTTGAAACGGGTATGCTAAACGGAAAAATTGGGCGCTGTAGCGCCAGGGGGTTGGCGCCGTAGCGCTGGGGGTTCGACCTCCCAGCGCTGTCACATTAGATTTGGTGCCGCGGCGCTAGGAGTTCTTTCTCTCAATGTTGGGGCGTTGGAGAGCCCACGCTAGGGCGTTGAGTTTCTGGAATTCACACCCTAAGGATGAGATGTGAGCGTCGCAGCACTGGAGGTTTGACCTCTCAATGCTGCAACAAGGAGATTGGGCACCACAGTGCTGGGGGTTTAACCTCTCAGCGCTGCAGCGATGACATTTGTCACCGCGGTGATGTATTGTTCACTTAAATAGTAGCACATGAACAGTAATATATTTAATGTTCATAGCTATAATATTTTTGAACAGTGTTTCAAAAATTAATTTTGCATGTGTAAGTTTATGAGATGTAGTGATAAAATTTATCAGTCTACATTATAAACCAGAGTTTATAAGATGCAGTAATAAAAGTTATCTATCTGCATTATAAATCGAAATTAATTTTTCTGTGCTGGTAACCACAGTGGGAACCCTACTGATGGGGGTTAGTTGTGTTTGCATAGAAAAATTAATTAATTGAGAATCACCCTCCCTAGGAGAATGGAGACCAAGGTTAGAAAAATCTCTCTTAATCAGATTGAAGAATATTACATTATGAGATAATATTTTATTCTGATCCGTCTTGTCAATACGGTGTTAGACGAATCACGTCGGCCTTTTTTCAATATTGCTACAGCATGAGGGACTTGGTCGGTTAGGCTTGAACTATGCCAGTTAAACATGAGATGAGGCAAATATATGCGAAAATATTACCCAATATTGCTACAGAGTAAGGGTAGTATCGGTAGCATATATTTGATCATTGACAAGTTAATCTGGAATACACTTACCCAATATTGCTACAGCGTGAGGATAAGGTGTATTCAGGATCAAGTGATAAGAGTTGCATGAGATACAATTTACAAATGTTGTCTACCTGTTGGGTTTACGATGGCCAATATTGCTATAACGTGAGGCTCGAGTAAATTTTAATGGGATCTACTTCCCGCTGTATAGTTTAAAAGAGTTTAAACTATCGTCTTTCGATTCGAGAGATTACTGAGATTATATAAAGCAGTGAGAGGGCATTTTAAATCAAAAATGTATAATTTGTATACCCATGATTTAAAATGTTTCATTAGCGATTTAAATGACCATTCCGCTTACATCTTCTGTTATTTTGGCCTGTCAAGTCTAATGACCACTACGAACTAGTTGGTGTGTATAGTTGATGTAGTCCAACTCAAGGGTATTAGAAATTATTTTGACCGGTAGATGAATCATAGCAGTGTTCTGGATTCAGAAAAATTTTGGATTTATTATTGATCAGACATTGCCGTAAGGTAATTCTGATAACACCTCTCTAGAGGAATGAACAGAGGGAGTGTGATCCTCTTTTGTCAGGGTGCTTCACCTTTTACTCTAAGTATATTTGGTGAGACCAGATGGGTAAGAAGAAGAAGATGAGGCAGATACCTAAGATAAATCCTCAGAGGCAACAATTATCTAAAGATCAATAAGAGAGCAATGTAGATAGAAAGTGTTTCCACTACAGCAAGGTTGGATATTGGAAATCAATTACCATAGAAACTTTATAATTATCAAGAAGACTCCCATAGGTTTGTGTATGACACATACACATTTCTAAGGCATATAAAGCCAGTTCAAGCTGGGTATAAGATACTGCACATCCCTCTCATGCCTACAATACTGTTGTGATATGGTGTGTGATGTGTATAGATGTATATAATTTCAAAAATTAAATACGCAACGGAAGTATTCATACATATTATACAATATGTAACAAATTCAAGCATGTAATCACATGTATAATCATTCAAGTACATATATATCTCATATATATTTCATGCATGATATAAAATGAATAGCAAATATATAACCTACCTGGTTATGAATGTAGTAACCAGTATCTACAACCGGTAATAATAAATATTTATATATGTATAAATATACGTATTTTATTTGTATGTGGGGGATATTTGATTTATATATTGTTATTAGTAGTGTTTGTATAGGTTAAGGTCATACTATTAACATTGGGTTTAATTGCAAGACTTTATATTTATTTTAGGGACCAAATTGTTATACTTTGAAAGTTTTGGGGGCAAATTCGTAAATACCAAAAATTAGCCTCTTAGTATAAAAATACACTTTTAAACCCTAATTTACCATTTTTAGGTCGAGCTACCCATTTTAAGAGAGAGAAGAGAGAAATAGAGGAGAGAGAAAGAGGAGAAGAAGAAGAAAAAGAAGAAGAAATTGGAATTTTGAATTTCAAGAGGTATATCATACGTATTTCTCAATTTATTGGTATTAATTAAGTTAATTCCTTTAAGTTTTAATTTCTGAAAATATGTATAATTGAGGATTTGTTGTGTATTTCGTAAGATCATATGAGAATTGATGATGATCTATAAGATAGTTTGATAAATTATGATGAATTGTGAAATTTCTGCTGGATAACCTCTTGATCTAGGAATTTTATAACTTGTTGTGATTCGATTCTGGTTTTTAATTTTGAGTATATGAAATTAGACATGTTAAGGATCATCTGAGACTTCGAATCGATTGAAAATTCTGGAAATTGAATTTATAGTGAATTTACCAAAATGACCCTGAAATTCTAGAAATTTCCTGTGTAAACAGTATAGTACAGTGAAAAATAATTTTTGTCCTACTGAATGATCTTCAAAACTTATGAATTTGTGGAATATGATAAGTTTATATGTCTAATATGATATACTCGGAATTGAGAATTTAGATCAATGTTGTTGAAGTGTTATGAATTTCTAAAGTGTATCAGCTCATTGCAATATTTGATTAACAGATTTTTAAAGTTATAGAATAAAATAGTTTTAAAATACTTTTGGCAGTGATTTGGAAGTGAAATATTTATCATGGACTGAGATATGTGTTAAGAGTAATTATGTGGTAGTTTTATAATTTTTGAGTTAGTATATGATTTTATAAAATTGGGAGAATGAATACTGTTCAGTAAGTATCTTGATCCTGTCAGGTTTGTAGTTTGGATTCGATGGTGTGTATGAAATGGATTGTGTAGGAAATTGGATATAATATTCATATATAAGAAGTATATATGAGTCAAGAATGGTATATTCTGATTTTGGAGTAATTGGACATCATTTGATGTATTAGAAATTTTTGTTAAGTGTAAGTGGTCAGAATGACAGGTTTTGAGAAACCAAATATTTAGACCAATTTGATGTGATAAATGCATTGTGTATAATTTTGTAAGCTATTTAAAGTATTTTGTGTGAATTGTGAGGCTTATGAAAGGATTAATCTCCATTGATAGGTTAAGGAGATTTAAGCCTTGTAGCTGAAAGTGTTAAGAGGTAAGTATACTAGACTTACTACTGGAATCACAATAAACATAATAATTGTTTTGTATGATTTTTTAAATGGGGTTAAGAATATGTTTATGATATGTCAAAGTATATTTTGATATGAAATGTGAATATATGTTTATGAATGTGAGCATTGACATTGAGCATGGACTTACATGTGTTTTTGAAAGTGAGCTTTCCAAAATAAGATGTGTTTAATAAAGAAAGCTTTTGAAGTGTAATATGTCCATGAGAAATATTTTGTATTTTGAGGGTACTTGAACTCACTGTTAACTTAGTAGGCATTTTATGTGATTTGTGGAGCCTTTATGTGTGGCCTTTCCTTTGGGATTGGTATATGTTATGTGTTCCGTATGTAGGGAGGATCCTATTGGTACCTAAAGGAAGTGTGAGTCATCACATTCGTGTGGTGGCGTATTGGTACATGTGAGAGGACTCACCGATGATCACGGTGAGGGTTTGGCTTTTACCTTCGGGCATAAGCGTTATATATGTGTGATTTAAAGACCTCACTTGTACTATTCCTCTCATACGGTATGTCACCTACGAGTGACATTTGGCTCATTATGTGATATGTGATATGTAAGTCCCACTAAGTAGTAGTCAAGTAATGGTATTCCTATTATGTGTTTTGAAAAAATGTGTAAGCGCTTACATGATATGTGATTTGATAAGATTATAATTTTGATTGATCACAGCATATCATACATATGCATTGTGTACATATATGTATTTGTATTTGATATATGAAAAACTAGTATGCTTACTGAGTTTTATACTCATTATAGTTTATGGTGATTTCAGGTAAATAAGGTACATGTGTGCTTAGCGGATTTGGCAAGGCTTCTGCTGTTCCTTGGGTTCCCTAAGTTGTTAGGTTGCTAAGTGTTTTATTTGGGGACACGTGGGATAAGATATTTGATTTGTCCCTAGTGAATAAATACCTATGTATTATTTTATTGTGTGGTTGGATTTAGTTTAAGTTTCACCAAGTGTAGTAATGGATTGATTTTAAGTAAGAATTTGCAATGAATATATTCTGGGCTTCTGGTAACAAAGTTGCTACTGGTGACGTAGTAGAGTGTTAATCTCTGAGAAAACTCTGCGTATCTCCGGTTTACTAATTGTCCCAGTCATAATTCAATTGCTATAATTCTGAAAGAAATTAAAATGAATGTTTAAGTATTATTGAATGAATGTAAGTGATGTCGTGTGTCAGATCTTTTGGGTCTGGGGCGTGACAATGAAGGTAGCTTTAGAATTCTTCAAGAACTCCAAGCTTCAATTTATTGAGCTCACCTTGAAGTGTTCCCTTGCACAATTACAGTTCACAACTAAATCCGATGGGATTGTGAAGCTAGAATGACAGCCTTGAATTTCCAGCAAAGGATTGTTTTAACACTTAAAATAATTTGTCTATATGAGTGATTACTACCAAGAGATGAGAAGAGTTAAGAGATTTCTTTTGTTCTTTACAACTCTTTATGTTGAACCTTGGTAAGCCTTTATATTTTCTCTCAACATTTTGAGAAAAACACTTAGGAAATACTCTCAATTCTCTCTTCTTTCTCCTTGAACGAAATTCACTCTTTCTTACACCAAAATTGAACTCTTTCAATTCTTTCTTAAGTGCAAAGAATGATTTCTCTTAGTGCTCCACCACCACTTAACTATGTTTGCCATTACAAACATTAATCTATCATATTTTTCACTCACCAATTTGATTCAACCATTTGAATCAATTTTTAGAGAGTAAATGTAATTTAATCAATGTTAAGTGGTTTTACCACTTCCTTAGTGTATCATTTAAGAATTACTAAGTGGTCAACATTCCTTATTATTAATAACAAGTGCATTCTACATTAGTAAATGGTGTTTGCCACTTATTCCAATTAATAATAATAATTTGATTAATATATAAAATATTAATAATTCAAAACTATTTTGAATATTTACATTTACCATATATGTATTTACCAAGCAAGATAAATAGGTAAATACATGGTAAATAATTTATGGAGCAAGATTATGTCACTTGTCAATTTCTTATTGGTTAACAACTCTTGTAAACCAATAATGTATTTTACCTTCAATTATTGACAAGTGAATAATAAAAGGAACCTTGAAACATTTTTCATTTTGCTAGAAATTGTTGGATCAATTGTTCAATCCAATTCACTGTCCCAGTGCACAATGAGTACACTTCATATTGTGAGACTCTCTAGGTCCATGCTCGATTTATCATATGAAACTATTTCACACGTCTGTGAACAATGTCTCACACACATGTTACAGATATTACAAAATGACGCATTAGACCATACAAGTTGAGGTTATAACATATTCGTATAATCCTTCCATCATAAATATCCTAGAAGAGCGGAGATATAGATCAACACCGTCAAGTCTCCATGTGCTCAACCATAAACTTATCTCTAGATTTGTATTTCAATAAATAATATTCGTAAACACTTTTACGATATTATTTTTCTAAGAATAAAATTAATTCTTGGATGCCTGCTTATGGCCATAAGACTTTCTGAAATACAATCTTGGAGTTGCAGGATATTTTACTCACCCAATTGAGTTGATGGATCCTTTATCTGTACACAATGGACTCCATGAGCATCGGACCATACCCAGCGACACCCAGCAGTCAGACCATGAAAGGTATCTAACATGTGTGGAACCAAAGTATGGTGGATCACTAACAAGTCCACCGTGGCACTCAGGTCTAAGGACCACGAATACTACTCAACTCGAAAGATCCTCCATTGACGGCTTTATGGGATGTCTATTGGAGATCTTTGTGAGTCTGTTCAATATTCAGTCCTTACTGAATACTTGTATCTCTATACGAGTTTTCACTAAACTCATGGTCTGCTAAGACTAACCATTTGGACTATCCAAATATAGACATACACTGATCTATATATATATATATATTAAGATCTTCACTAACAGACCCGCATTAGTGAAGGTAGATCAGAAACATTAAATTTAAGAACATATTTGCATAACAACATTTTCTAGCACCATTTACAACCCATTGCAACTATGTCATTATTAATATATTCTTAGATCTTTGTCCAATTTCAGACAAGGCTCTAACTCTTTAGATTTTACTGACTCTTAGTTCTGATCTAAACTCCTTTAGATCAGATCTGAACTCTTTCAGATCATACAATGTCTAAAACGTTACAAGCATCTTACCATATTTATAAATAAAATAATTAGTGATATATTGAAATCATAAATGTATAAACATAAAGCAAATATTATACATAAAAGAGATGGCACGTAAGCACAAATCCCAACAAATACATTGCAGTGATTGAGAGAGACTTCAATACAACAGCTTGTAGAAGTAGAGTTAAGAATAGAAAATGGTGATTTCTTGCAGGTCTAATTTTTTGGGCAGCTTGACTTACTTGTATGCAATACAACAGTTGTATTGCATAATAAGTATAATGTTTTATTACCTGAATACTAATTAATAAATGGACATTATATACAACTAGAAATGTCTGTAGTTCAAAATCTTTAAATGATATGGAGCTTTGGTATATATGTTTAGGTCATTTAGGCATGAGACGCTTATCAGTCTAGTTAAAGATGGTTGGATTCCCAATCTGACCATAAAGACTAACCAGTTTATGAATAATATATTCACAGAGATTACCAAACATACCAGAATGTACATCACATTCCTTCGATTAGATCAAGGTAGTGAGTACATTAATAGCAAATTTGTGTTTGTTTAAGGAGAATGAGATTCTCATTCACTATAGTCCTCTGGGTATTCCTCAACATAATGATGTTTAGGAAAGGAGGAATCGGGCTTTATTAGATTTGGTCCGATTGATAATGAGTGTTACCGATCTATATATGTAAGTATTTGCTCCAAAGACAACTGCTTATTAAGTAGAGTTCCATCAAAAATTGTTCCTTCCATTCCGTATGAGAAACAAATAGGAAGGAAACCGTTTCTTAAATATGTTAAAACTTGAGCTTGTCCTGCTTATGTAAGAGTTACGCAGTAGGGTATCTTATTTTATAAGAGTTACTTAACAAGATAAATAGCCCTAAGAGGCACTAGTATAGGTTCATTGTGTATCTTATGAATACAATAAGATACTAGTTCTATAATCCAGATAAACGAAGTGTGTTCATTTTTTGGTATATCACTATCCTTGAGGAAGAGTTTCCCATAGATCATGGGAATCATAGAAAGATTGATCTTGGTGAAGTCAATCTAGAAATCAATGAACCAAGCATGGGAACTCAGGCTCAATTAAGCAGTGACCTTTTAGCACTTCTTCAAATGGGTCGAAAAGGATTTTTAAGTCACTTTTCAGGTATTTTGATGCTTAAAGGAGAACTTGGAGTTTTTTTGGTAGAAGAAATATTTTTTTGACCTATAGGGAAACGATGTTAGACATCGAATCAAAAAGCAGCAAGAAGCCATGAAAATAAAATTGACTCTATGCATCATAATCAAGTCTTGGACTTGGTAAAGATACACGTGGGAATTGTTCTCATTAGTTGTAAAGGGTTTACAAAGAAGTAGTCAGAGCCAGAAGGAAGGTAGAGATTTTCTAGGCTCTATATTGGTTTATGAATGGTAATCCTCAGTGATCTGGCATCAACTAAGAGGAAATATTTGGACCAATATTGATGCTAAAGTCTATTAGAATGTTATTGACTCTTGTAGCATATTTTAACTTTGAGGTTTGACAGATGGATGTAAGGATGACATTCCTGGATGGATACCTTGAGTAAGAGATATTCATAGAACAACTTAAAGATTTTACGTCCAGCCAGACTTCTGGTCTAGTGTGCAAGAAAGGTCAATGAGAGCATGATAGTTTTCTTGATGCTCTTTGTTGATGATATAATGGTCATTGGAAATGATGATAGTACGTTATATTTAGTCCGAAGTAACTTGTAAGAATTTCTCTATGAACAATTTAGGAGAGGCTTCCTTTATACTAGGTATAAAGTTTTATAGAGATACAGTTAGGAAGCTTATAAGACTCTCCCAAATTATTTTACATCAATAGCATCTAAAAAGTACGATTTGTTAACTATGAGATAGTTAACATATCTTTTAGACATGGTGTTCATCTTTCGAGGAGCGTGTCTCTTCAGATGAAAGAGTTAGAGTGTTATGATATATCAACTCTTCAGAGTTTGATGTATGCTATGATGTGTTTGAGACCTGAGATCAGTTTGGTTGTAAGAGTTATAAGTCGATTTTAGTCTGATTTAGGTGACCACTATTTGATGGTAGTCAAACATATCCTAAGGTACCTTGAGAGGGTATAAAGGATAAGTTTCTCAAATATGGAGAAAATGGCTTACAAATAAGAAGACGCACAGAGTCAGACTTTTAGTTTGTATTAGATGATAGAAAGTCTACATCTGGGAATATACATATTCTCAATAATACTTAGAGAGTTGGAATTGCACCAATCTAGGATTCACTGCTAATTTATAAGTACGCAGCGGAAGCGCCAGTAAGGAATCGTAGATTTATCGCTGGCCTTAGAAGAGTTCCAAGATAGATAGATCTTATCCCATAAGTTTGCGATAAAACTAGGCCGCTGTACAGGTCAATGTTCCAAGAAGACACTAGTACTATAATTATATTGAAAGGAGTCTCACATAACTAGAGGAATTTTGGCTGAAAGAGATGTGATTATTTGTAGATAAGTTCTATAAATAATTTAGCGGACCCACATTCTAATGCTATGACTCTAAAAGTGTTTATGAAACACGTATAGTAGATATGTATGAGATGCCATCAGGAATAACATTAGAGCAAGTGAGAGATTGTTGGGGTCGGTGCTTACATGCCATCCCTGAATGTACACTTGTATATTTATACAAGTGTACATTCCCATTAAATCACTAATACCTATTTATATCATACTATGCAATGTAACGTTACAGACATGGTAAAAGAGTTTAGATAAGGGTTTATAGTTAGCCATACTGAGAGATATAAACGTTAAATGTTAGAACAACTAGGTGTTAGCTGGTTATAATACTCAGCAGATCCAAGAGTTGGAGCCTTGTCAGTAATGAGACATAGACCTAAGAATATACTAGTAACTGCATAGTTACAAGAGTTGCAATCGGGTGTCAGGAAATGCTAGTTGCGCAAGTATGTTCTCGAATAATTGTCCTTTATCTATTTCTGCTGATGCGAGTCTATCAATGGATACCTTTATATATAGATCAGCATATATTGTACCTATAGGGTATAGATTGTTGTTCCTAGTCGACCGTGAGCTTGGAGCTCATATTGACATATGGGTATCCAGTTAGGACTGAATATAGGACAGACTCACGAGGGCCTCTGATAGACACCTTATGTAAGCCGTCAACGGAGGGTTCTCTCGAGTTGAGTAGTATACGTGTTCTTTTGACTTGAGTGCCACGGTGGGCTTATAAGTGATCCACTATACTTTGGTTCTATGCATGTCACAGACCTTTTATGGTGTGACCGCTGGGTGTTACTGGGTATGGTCCAATGCTTATGGAGTCCAGTGTATACAGATATAGGATCCGTCAGCTTGCATAGGGAGTTCGATATCTAAATACTTCGAGACTGTATATCAGAAAGTCTTGTGGCCATAAGCATTAATCGCGGGAAAGAGTTCCACTAGGGTAAAACAATATGGCAAAAGAGTTTGCGAATATTGTTCAGTGAGATGCGAGTTTGGAGATAAGACATGGATAAGCAATAGGGGATTTGACAGTGATAATCTATATCCCTGTACATCCAGTATATCATGACGGAAGGACTATACGTATGCGTTGTAACCTCAACTTGTATGGTTCGACGCGTTGATTTGTAATATCCGTGACGTGTGCGTGGGACATTACTCATGAACTTATGGAATAGTTTCATTTGACAAATCGGCCGTAGGACCTAGAGAGTCCCGCGATATAGAGTGTACTCGTTGTGCACTGGGGCAGCGTGTCGGATTAAAGTGTTTACTCTAGTAATATTCAATACTATCACATAAATGCGTGTGTGTCTATATTTAAGTGTTGAATACAACAATTAGTCAATTATTATTATTTACTAATTATACAATAGCACGTGGTGCATTGTGGACTCTCGGTTGAGTTTACCCGAGTGTAGTATTTGGTGGGACCCATTATAGGTAGACTTGGTAACTATTTATGAGGGGCAAAATAGTTATTTCACACTTTAATTATTTAATGGTTAAATAATTAAAATATCTCTCTTATTATATTATATAATATATTATTATATTATATTATTTTTTATTATATGATATTATATATAATATTATTATATTAGATAATGGGTGTGAGTTGTCACCCATTATTTTTATTTTATTATTATTATTATAATATATTATATATTATATATTATATTATTATTTTATTATATATATTAGATATATATACATGAGAGAGAGATGAGAAGTAAAAGTTGTGAAATTGGTGTGTTTGGTCAATTTTGGTCGAGAGAAAGAAAGAAGAAATGGAGAAAGAAGGAAAAGAGGAAGAAGAGCCGAAGGAAGAAGAAAAAAAAAAGAAATTGTTTTATTTTTTCTTATGATTCTATTTGAAGCAATAGTGGATTGCTTCAAACTCTCATTTTCTTATCCTTTTGGAGAAAAGGATAAAAACACACACTAGTCATTTTGGGGTTTAAGAGTTAAACCCAGTGCTACGTATAGGAGGCTTGGTGAGATAGAACAACCCGCGAGTTGGTCTCCATGTGGACTCTGAGAAAAATATGTGTATAACGTTACACGTTGAGGTGAGTTCTCAACCTTACTAATATATTAATGTGATTAATATATTTAATTATTGTGTTTATTGTATATTTTATGCTTCTGCCGCGTATAAATTCATATTTGATACGTATTTAGGTAATAGACATAATAGCACATGCATACACCCACATGTATTAGATCCCCGACAACACTTATTAGTTACATTCATAATATTTATGGATTATTGTTTTGTGATTTCTATAACACAAATTAACGCAAGTGCACGTTATCGCAACAAGTAATATATGATAAGTAGAGTGTCGATCCCACGAGAAATTGTTATTACTACTTGTTAAGTACTAAAATCGTGTCCTCCTACTCTTATTCAAGCTATTGACAATTTAATGGTTTTGATATCTAAACTAACTAAACAAGAAATAATAATAATTACAAGAATTGAGCAAAGAGAATAAACGTGATAGCACATATACTCAAATGCCTAGAATTACAATAATCCTTCAATACTTCACTTGAATTCAATTACTCCCCTTAGAACTATTAATATGAATGCTAACCAAGAACTCTAATACCCTCACAAACCTCTTCCGATGGTCAAGTGAGTATATCTCATTCAATCAATTATCTATATTTCTATGATAATCAAATTGAAATAAGATTCATTAAGTTCAAATTCTCTAAATGGTCATATATGTCATATGAGTATATTCCTATCTCATATGGAACTCATGCTTTTACACAATGATCATAGATCAATTTATTCATGGCCAACACAAAATTTTCTTTTTCAAGTTCATTAAGGTTCCTAAATCAATCTAATACATTGTCATGTAATTAGAAGCATTAAGCATAGAACAAATTGAACAATTCAATACCAATATGACAAATAAGGGAAAATAATCAATTCAAGCTACATATGAGTTCACATTGTAATTCTAGTAATAAAACTTAGTTCATAATTAAAAATTTAAGTTTAGGGCATCTAACAACATCATTATACATGCTGTATCAACAACAAATACGAAATTGAAGAGAAGAAGAAATTTCCCTTGATGCAATGATAATATTCTTCCTCCAAAATGCAAAAATTATTCTTCTTCCTCTTGATTTTTGCCTTTTGTTGTTGATTCTTACTTCCAAGACCCAAATGAAGTGTTTATTTTCATGTTCTCTACTGCCCAACTCTTCTCGGCTCAACAATAGGCGTTTATATAGGTTTAAGGCTTCAAAAAGAGAAAAAAAATGCCCTTAAAGAATGCCCAGAATTCAGTGCCACGGCATTCGGGTTCAATACCGCTGCATTCGAATTCAATGCCGCGATGTGGACCTTCTGGAATTAGCGCCCCGGTCAATGCCCCGGCGCTTAAATCGAATGCCTTGGCATTGCACTGTTCATGCACTATAGACATTGCACTGTTCACTCGTACTGTTCACGTTTTGAGCATTTTAGTCCCTTTTTGAATTCTCATCTCAAATAGTTTCATTTGCATCCGGTTTTCGGTATTTTTACTCCGATAATGCTTAAACCTATAAAATAACATTAATATGCATAAGTAGCCAAATTATTGGGATAAATTGAACAAACATCAAGTTTAAGAGGATAAAATATTTTATACAATTACGCCCTATCAATTATGACATATTACATTCACCATCATTTATTTTCATTAAATTTTACTATGTTTTTTTTTATAATTAATTAAGAAACACACATGATAATTATTTTATTTTCAATTGGTTATTTGGTTATTTTTAATGTTTGGATGTTTGAATTGGGTTTGAATTTTGATTGTGGTTTGATTAGAGATGTGGATCGTTTAGTTTGTTTGGGTTTGGACTTGGTTGTGATTGTGTACTTGTTGAAAATTTTGATTTATTTGGTATTATTTTTAAATTTTTTTAAATAGATCCAAATGATGTTCAAGAAAGTAGGGTGGAAGAAAAAAAACTAAGCCATAAAATTTTGGATAGTTAGTTTTAGTTTATGTAAGTTGAAAATAATAGAACCAAATGTATTTATTGTGATAAATCTTATTCCATAACTATGGTCTTATAGGACTTGTTACATTTTTATTTGAGAAATTTTTGTATTTGACCACTGTTTTAGGATAGAATATTTTTTGGCCGAAGTCAAATTTTTTAACTTTATGTGATGTTGACTGTTTTGCCCTCAATTGTAATTTTAATATTTTTTATTTAATTAATTTTATTTTTTTTTCTTTTTTTGTATAAATTAATTAAAAAATTAGATTTTCAAACAATTAATTATTAAAAAAATTATTTATAATAACAATAATAATTTTAAAAAATAAATAAAAGTAATTAAACAATTTTAAATGTCACTATAATGTGCGATACAATGCATGTTTTGCGCCCCATTTATCCTTGGTGTGTGCCATGGGGGCGTGCACTGTTGCGTCCCACTGAGCACGCTAAAAAATTATTTAATTTATTTTTTTCTTTTTTTAATTTAATTAAATTTTTAAAAAAATTGTATCAAAAAATTTAAATTATAAAAAATAGTTTATTTTTATTAATAAATAAAAAATAAATTAAATTAAACTTAAAATAAAATAAATATATAAAAAAATATATTTATAAATATATATAAATTAAAAAAATTAATATAGGGCGCTTGCGTGAGGCGTGCAACAAATGCGCTCCAGCATCGTAAGCAAAGTTAAGGCTTTGCTTTTTTTGTTGTTGGTTTTTTAATAAATTTTAAAAAATAAAAATAATTAGTAAAAGAATTTGTTGAGCTGAAGAGGTGGTTCTTCGGATCAACGAGTCTTAAATTTATTGAGGAAGAATCGAACTTTGGGTCTCGTTTAGACTGGATCAATAGGTACAAGCTTAGGTTTCTTGTTTCTCGCGAACTGTGGAGAGGGGCCTACAATGACAACACGTACACAAGCTCAAAGGTGGTCTTGTTGGGTTAGGGTCCAACGAATACGCTCCGATGCTTAAGTTAGAAAATGGTATTTTCTCTCTTAAAAAATATAAAAAACTAGGAATAAAATGATCCTCTAACAACGGGAAGGGATACTCTTTTTTCTTTTTTTCTTTTATTTATGTTCTATGGAAATTTTTTCATCATTATCTGCCATGTCTTCCTCTTTTTCCTTTTAAAGTGATGGCCTTTTAGGGGATTTTTTAGGCTTTCCTCTGTAATATTTATGTCTTGCGCCGGATATTTTCTGCTGTACTTCTGACACACGCCAGGTCTCTTCATACTGCCCCTTTTACATACGTCAAATATCTTTTCACAAATTTTCTGTCCCCGTTCTTACCCCATGTCAGATGTCACTTCTGATGTGCTAAGCATATTCCTCAGGTTTGTCTCCGCCAACGTTTTTGGTTCAAGCGAGGCTTATTTTGGTCGGCTCGGGTCAGATTTCGAACGGCTTTTCCTTACTAGTTTAATATTGACGTGAAACTCCTATAACGAAGTTGCGAAATGTAGTTAGTACTTGCTCAGCCGTAGTCGCATTAGGGTCAGCATATGCCAAACAGGTTTTATCATTAGTTGACCAGATTCCCCGCATCCAAATTGGTTCAGTTGCTCTGTTAGGTTTAGGCTCATTGGCCATTGCTCATGGGCTTACTTTTGTTGAATTCTAGGCCCTTGGACCTAAGGGCAGGAAGAAGGGGATTTTCAGGGGGGGAATAAGAGTTCGCCAGTTTCTAGTTTTGATTTATCAGAACTGAAAACTTTATTTTGGTCTAGTCAGTCTGTATTGCTCCCTGGGTCCCCCACTTTCTTTGTTGTCGTCTTTTTTATCCAAGCTGACCAACTTTGTTTCCTCTGAGAAGCTTCATGATCAGGTTCGGATTTTGACAAAGTTAAAGCGAGTGGGATTGTTGTGGTGTTATCATGGCGACCTAAAAATTTGTTGCCACATGGTAGTGATTTCTCCCAACATTTTTTAATTTAATTGTAGGGCTCTTCAAACGTCGTATCCTTTTATTTTCTTGAGTGATGTTATTTGATTGGAGTCCCTCTGACCATCCAATATGTTTGAATCTAACGGCTTAGGTTGCAACTATCTGAAGAGATGCGCCTTTATTGCACTTGAGGACCTGAAAGGTTATGTTTTTGACACCAGGCGCATTTTTGCCTTTCCCATCGATCTCATCCATTCGTTTTCTTTTATTTTGAACGACCTAGATCACTTCACTACTGCTTATAAATAGTCACCTTCTTCTTTGTTTTGTACCTCTTATTACGTAATTTTGATTTCTTGCTACCTTCTTGTCGTGTAACCGTCGCTTCTTTGTTGAACGTTCATTCTTAATCCGGTGACTTCGTTCTTTGTCGTTCTTCATTTCGACTTCTCTAAATTTTTCTGGTACATCTTTATATTCTCTTTTTTGGACTCTTTTCTTATGTTTTATTCTGGGGACTTGTTTCAGCCTCTGCTTCTAGCCTGTTTGCCTGTATTTTTTTCTATCTCGGCTTTATTCCTTTTCTTGCCTTTTCTAGTTCTGACAGCTGTCGCCTATTTTACCATTTTTGGGCTTGGTCGATTTGTTGCTGTCATTGCCCAGTAATTTGTAGCCTTATTTAGGAAGTGCCTTCTATTAGTTGATGACCTCCAGAGTCAATCTAGACTTCTTAGTTGTGGATATGGCAATTGATAAGGGGGAACAGTCCCCAGAACTCTCATTGGTTAGGAGGGGCAGGGGGGGTCTGAGCGAGTGAGGGAGCATCTACCTCTGCAGATGGAGTTCCCTCGTCTGAGGTAGCCCTACACAAGGCTGAATCGATCTTGAGCTCTAGAGAGGACGAAGGCAACAATCCCGAGGACACAATGGCGAGGGAGGGCGTGGAGGTAATAGAGTACGAAATGAATACCTGATACCTTGATTCTTACTTTAGTGAGGATGATCTAACCCTTATCAGGCATTCCTACAACAATCTTGAGATAATCACTCTCAGGCTACCCTTCGAGGAGGATTATCCGGACAGCTCTCCCAATGACGAGGTGGCCATTCATGTTGAGTTCCTGAGATTGGGACTCGGGCTTCCCATACAGCGATATTTTGCCAAGATGTTGGTCCGCCTCAAAATAACCCTTTCTCAACTAGGTCTGAACTCATGGAGAGTGCTTGTGGTCAAAGGCAGGGTAGTCCCCCCCATTTTCAAGAGTTATCTACCTGTACCATTTCAGGAGCAATGCCAGAAGCCAGAGGAGTTTCTATTACCTCTCATTTCATGGCCTTCAAAACTCGGTCTCGAGTCGGCTGACCTCTGTGAAGGACTAAAAGGGAGAATGATCCTTTATCGAGGGAAAGTGGGTCGTCCCTACTATCTTTTCTACGGATGTAGGTCTTGATTCTTGTGTAATATATTAGGCTTAAGTGATTAGCTCGGCTTGGCTGACTTTTCTTTGTTTGCCATTTCTTTGTAGTTACCTAAGCGACTGACGTGGAATTTTCTGAGCAGACCCTTACTTGGATTGACGCTGCGCTCTAACACATCTACCTGGTTCAGAAGCTGTTATCCTCGTCCAGCCTTATCGAATCAGGACTAGTTTATCCGTCTCGTCTTTACCTCGAACTCGAAGTAAGTTTCCATCTTTTTTGCTCTAAACTTTCCCTTCGTGTTCCCTCTTTTTCGGTTTTCTTGTTTGTGTAAAATACAGGATTGTCTTAGCAAAGAGATGGTTGAATCGAAGGTTCTTCCTCTGGTGTTCAGGGGCCTTTAAACCCCGACAATATCATAAGAATGTTATTTAGTTTTGGGAAAAGCTGGAGAATGGGCCTTCTCGGGGGAGGTCGTTTTCGCTGTCTGCTGGTGATCGGGCCCATAAGGATAGGGCTTCCCGAGGTCTGACTGTCCAGGAAAGGGGTCCGAACCAGGGGTTTTTTTTCTAGGGAATGGGCTCTGATGCCCTAATTTGATATCTTATAATTAAGCACAACTATACGCTATCGTAACAAGTAATAAAGTGACTTAATAAGTCGGATATCGAACCTACAAGGATAATTTCTTCTTTTTAACCAAATACTAAAATTATGTCTTTCTAATAATTATTCAGAAAAATAAAAAATCTAAGAATGAATGTAGAAAATATAAAAATAAAAACACAATGGAAAGAGATTTAGGTGAGAGCAATATAGAAAAACCTAGGATTAATACTATCCCTCAATATATTTTCTAATAATTAATCTTTTAATATTTAACTCCCTTAGTCTTTGTTATTGATCAAGACACTAATGTATTCACAAGCCTCTTCCAAGGTCATGCAAGTATACCTTAATTTACCAAATGCCTATATTCCTATGGTACTTGTAATAAATTAAAATTCATTAAGATTAGGTCTTATTGATCATATATGCCAATTAGGTATATTCCTATACTAATTTGAAACTTGCATATGCAACATTGAATGTTACTCTACAATCATCCATCAAATTACCTAGGTCTAAATATTATGATTCCTCTTCTGAGTTTATCAACAATATTACCAACTCATTCACCATATATTGGCCATATATATTGAAGCATTAGGATCAAGTAATTTGAATATCAAGGACTAAGTTTATTAAATATTCAAAAGATATGGCAATTAAGCACACATATTGAGTTCAAGTATTAACCCTAGAAAATAAATTTAGTTCATGGCTACAAGAGAACAGTAGTAAAATAATAATAAATCATGATAAAATCAATAGCAAACCGATATAGATGTCGAATTTGTCTTGATTGCGTTGCCTAAGATACTATTGAAGCCGAAGAACGCCTTGAATCTCTCTCTAAAGTTGCTTCAATTAAACTCTTATTACTCTTCAAAATTCGTGCTCTGTATTCTTGGTGTTCTTGAATGTGTCTTAGGTTCCCTTTAACGTATGGGGTTGAGGGGCTTTTTATAGGGATTGATATGAGCTTGAAAATTTCAATTCTCATTGGACTAAGACTCGCACTACCACTGGAGCGCTGGATGCTGTCGCTGGGGCGCTGTGTGTAGAAGGTCTCACTGCTGAAACGGTGGAGTGATGGCGCTGGGGCGCTAGCCTGTCGCTGGTGCAGTGAAGATATGGCGCTAGGGCGCTGGCCTGTCGCTAGCGCGATGCAAGTCTGGTGCTGAGGCGTTAGTTGCAACTTCAACAGGTCGTCTTTTCTGATTTTCTAATTTCGATCACTGTTCCAGTACTGGTGCGAAAATCCTTGTGGCGCTAGGGCGATAGACTCATATTTTGAAAACTTTGCATTTTAGTCTCTATTTTTGCTTCTTTTGCAATTTTGTTCAAGTCCCTATAAACAACAATAAAGCACATAAATAACCGTCTATTCTCATAAAATAATAAAATATCAAAATAAAAACATGTGAAAATATATGACAAATTTGCCCTTATCAGGCTCTAACTGAAACTCTGTCACATGACTCTCTTTCTGTCCAAATGTCGAGCAGGGGGCAAGGTTCCCCCGGCTCGTCTCTCAACCAAGGTTGCACAAGCTGGATAGGTCTTTCCGCGAGGGGCCCTCTTGAGTGTCCTCCTCCGTTCTGGTCTCGGAGGCCATGAAGGACTTAGGCTTCTTGCTCCCAGTTATGAGGGAGTTGGAGAGGTATGTGACCCCCACTTGGGCGGGTCAAGTATCTTTCCTGGACACCGCCACGGGCTTCAACGTCACGTTGGAATTTGCCCTTGATGTAAGTTAGCTAACATTTGGATTATTTCTCCTTTGTGCATTTGCTTGCTTTAACTTCGCATTTTGCTACAATCTATTTTCCTCATTTCTCAATTCCGAGCCTAGATCCTGGGTTTCACGACCTGCGTTCAAAAAGCGGAGGATGACCTTGCTCAGTCCTAGGCTAAGACTCAATGTACGAGGAGGATCACTGAGCAGGAGAGGAAGACGACTGATGAGGCGGGGGCAAAACTTGAGGAGATGACGACAACCAAGATCGAGGTGGAGAGCAGATTGTCTGAGCTTGAGCACCAGAAACGGTTGGTCCAACAGACGATGACGAACAATCTAACGATGGTGGGGGTTCAAATTGGTGAGCTGAGGCACTAAAATGAAGAACTTGAAATATAGCTCGGTGCTACTCAAAGAGAGAGGGAGTTGGTTGAGCAGAGTCGGTCCTCTCTAATGGCCCAGCTTGAGCAGTTGCGTAACCAGTGGTTGGCTGGTCATAAGGAAGGATTTCGTCAAGGTGAGATGGAAGGATTTCAGAGGTCCATCATCATTTTTTAAGAGCATTGACCTTCAATAACTGTGGTTCTTGGCCACTGGGGCTTTTTCCTTCAAGGGAAAACTTTTGGGGCCCATGATGACGACTCACCAGTGCCTGCTAATGCTGGTGGCGACGAGCCCCCTTTGGCTGATGTGCCTGCCCTTTCTGGGAGTGTTGTTGTTGCTTCTTACACAAAGAAGGTTCCAACCAAAAAATATAACAATTAAAGTTCATCATCATTGATATATTAATTAGTATTTATTTATTTTAATTATTATACATCAAATCTTATAAATGAGTTCAAGTATTTATTATGTCAATCTTTATATTTGTCTATAATAAATTAAAACTCCCACTTTACAAGAAATGGTATATACACCAAATCTTGTAAATGGTTTCAAGAATTTATTGTGCCAAGTATAAAGTTTGTCAATAATAAATCAAGATACACCACTTAGAAGAAAGGGTATTAATATTACAAATAAAATAAATACATCATATGTAAATTTACATAACTTAAGAATAAAACATTAAATTCATGAATAAGAGTTAAGTATTATCTTGCCAAGAGTTTCACCCTTTCACCTTAGCATAAATAAAATTACTTGGACATAATGAAACTAAAGAAAAAGAAATGAAATGAAAGAAGAGATAACATAATTTTACAATAGTAAACAAGAGAAATAATATTACAAAGAGATAATACAAAAGACAAGTGTTTTGAACTAAAATCTAGTTCTCTAATTACATGTTTTGGGCATAAACGTACTACCTATTTATAAAAAAATATGGATAAATCGAGACAAATAAGGAGGGAACCACATGAATGATAAAAGTCAAGAATGGTAGCAAATAATTTACATTGATTATCATTAATGCACCCACTTGCTTATCCAATTTGAAATTGATGTGTTTCAAATTAGATGTCACTCAAAACATCAAAGTTGTAGATAAGTCTCTTATCTTTCCAAATTAGTTATCTCATACATAGTAGATACGTATTTCTATAGTTATGAGCCAAATATTGATGACTATTTAGATTGGGCCTGTATTGCAGATCAGTTCTGTTTTAGGCCATTTTCACCTTCTAAACGCTCGAATTTGAACGTCTTGTTAAATACAAAATATTAGCCCATTGAGTCAGCTCTTCATAGGATTAAGAATCACTTCAATTGAATTCTTAGGTAGAAGGTTATGCCCATTTTATCGTACCTACCACAAAACAGTTAAAAGTTAATTAAGTACAATATTGTAAACATACTTAAGTTAGGGGGGTAAAGACACTAGTACTACAAAACAATGATATAAAACCCTTATTAAATATATAATTTCAAGTGTTCATCACACCTCCCAACCAGCTTATTGCTAGTCCCTAACAATTCAAGCATAAATAAAATTTGAACACTACTTAAGTATTTCAAACAAAACGTCAGTTAAAGATCACAATCGCTATAAAAGTTATTTAAATCATAACTTCCAAAATTGTATATGTATGAATTAAGCTGAAGCCTTCTTACCACAAACCACAACATATATAGCCTTGAAAATTTTCTTCAAGCAAAGCCTCAACTCCATATCCTCACATGTGAATAACTGTTTAACGGGTTAGGATTTCACTCATAGAGTTGGAAAACAGATAATCACTCAAGAAAAGGTTACATTTAAAAACAGATAGATAAACTAACATTGATCCAAAGATAGAAAAATTAATTATTTAGAGTCAAACCATTCTTTCCACATGCTCACTTTAAGACTTTAATTATTTTATGTGAATCTTACGAATAAAGAGTTTGGTGATAAAATTATTTCTTAAAGACTTTTGTTTTCTAGAATTGAACGAAGACTTTATTGAACTGATTTGACTTCCTTTTTTTTGCGTGTTTTTTTTAAAGACATAAAGAATCATTATAAAATAAGAAAAATTTCTCACCATAATTTGTTTTGTTTTTTTATCCTTCAGCTAAGCAACCAAATCATTCCTTATCCTAAATAATATCATTCTAAACAAATGTTAACTATTTCAAAATATCAATGAAAGTTGGTAAACTGTTATCTCAAACTTCTCCATTCACTCACAAAAAATATGTGAGTTTAGAAAATAATATATATACTTAAACATGGAAATTCTCTTGACTATATATATTGAATCATCCATCTTACCACAAAGCTTAGTATTGTGCTCAAGAAATAATTTCGGAATTTATTCTTTAGTAATCTAGATAGAAAAAATGATTTAAACTAAACAATTTTGAAATCATACCTCGGTAGTAAAGCAAATTTATTTACGCAAGAGTTACAAAAAACTTAAGCAACAAACAATTATATATAAAATGCATTAAAAATAAACCAATTAGAATGTGTTTCAAAAGTTCAGTAATATACTCTTTACTTTACTATTCTAAAACTAGAATGCGTCTCAAGAATGCATAAATGAACCTTTTACTCATGTCATTCATGATAAAAAAAATTTTTATTAAAGAACAAAGTGATAACAAAAAACAAAAAAAAATTAACACTAACATTATATCTCAACTATCCCCCCCAACAAGATTGAGACATTGTCTTCAATGTCAAAATATAGAAAGAGTAGAGTATAAAAGATATCACCTGAAACATCTTTTATTAGAAATAAAATCTGTAACAAAATAAAACAAGCCACACAAAATGCTTAAAATTACATAAAAGTATATAGGCTACAGATGAAGCGTCAAATCTATCTTGCGTTTCTTTTCACTGTCATTAGTATACCAATCTATATGACTCATTGTTGGATCAAATAGAGGTGTAAAAGCTTGTAGTTCATTGAGTAACTAATCAACAGTTGAAGCAAAAATAAGGATCTGTCGTGTTGCAGATGTGGCAAATTATTTTTACACCGCATAATCAAGAAAAGATAACAATCAATTATAAAAACCATCAATGTTTAACAAACCAATGGATTTTCTTTTATGGATTTACAATTATACCCATGAGACAATTTGAAAAATTTCCTCCAATGTTCCAAAACCTCCAAGTAGAGCTATGAAGGCATTAGTATTACGAAGCATAAAAGACATTCGTTCACGCATTGATGATACTTGTAACTCATCCCCAATTATTTTTCCTACAATGTTTTTAACAGGTAGAGTTTTCGGTATGATACCTAAAACTCGTCTGCCTTTATTTTGTGCAGCGGTTGCCACACGTTCCATTAATCCAAGACTACCTCCCCTATATACTAAATGAATATTTTGCTCAGCTAATACCTTACCAACGGTTTCTGCTGCTTCTACAAACTCTTTAGTTTTTCCAGTGCTGAATCCACAAAAGACACAAATTTTTATGAATTTACGAGTTGATGTTCCTTCTATTATTACACTCACCCTCTCTCTTGAATGATTTTGAGTTTGTATAAAGATGCAGAAATAATGCAATGTATTTATAGAGCTAAAAGGTGTTGTAAAGTTAAGTCACATGGGCTGTTGGCTTAAAATACAAAATTTTTGACACCTTTTTACCAATTTTTAAATTGTTAGCTAGAAAATTCATATGGGTTATTGGCTTAAAATGCAAAATTTTTAAAATCAACTGTGGGTGGTTGGTTTTTGAAAAAGACATTTGAGTTTGAAATGAAACATTTAAAAATAAAAGCTACAGTAAATATGTACAAGTAATTGTGATTGTGGCTTCATTTTCCTCTGGTTGGTTTTATATCCAAAAATGGCTTAAACGCCCTCTATGGGTCGGGGATAGGCTTCACATCCAATTTTCTTATAAATTGGTAAACAGGGTCTTTTAAAGTCAGATTCTCAAGATTGTACCGTTCATGTTCTTTTAGGAATATGTCTCATAATTCACAAATTGCAATATGCACATATTCACTAGGATGTGTCTCAAGAGTCAATAAGATATCATTTAAAGACTTATTGCGGCAACGTGTTAATTCGTTATCCCTAATGAACCTAATTTTATCTTCACGATTTATAGACACCATTTCTAAAGTGCGGCAACGTGTGTTGCAAGTCATACTTGTAGACTTGTGACAAACGCTTAATCGTTTTGCTCTTCATTTTTTTTGTAAAAGAGCTTTTACCTAAGCCAGGCATGTAAGAAATTAATGAGTCTAAAAATTCACATATTAATCAAACTTTGGCTTCAATTAACCAACGTAAATCAACAGGTATATTCATAATCATTAATAACCTTAATCTTCCACATCTTGCTTGGTAAATTTTCTTTAAGAAATTTTGAGGCAATGAGGAAAAATGCTTTTTTAAATTCTGTAGAATGTCATCCATTTTTTTTTAGAAAGGGGGAAGAAGAGAAGGTATAGTAATTATGAAAAACTGACAAAACTGACTTGAAATATCACAGAGTACCATTATCCGCCACTTAACCAGGGTGCAGAATAAAACTTCAACAAAAATACTGAATTAACCTGCAAGTAAAAACAAAAAAAAAATTAGAAGAAGAATAAATATATATAAATATGTAAATATATAAAATAAAGATTAATTGGTCTCGTAACAAGGGTCAGATAGGGACACAAATTCTTCATGCAAAGCTTGGTTTTCTAGAAACAGTTTGAGTTTTTGCCCATTTACCTTAAACACATTCTCATTTCTAAGATTTTCAATGTCAATTGTTCTATAAGGGTACACAGGTTTCACAATAAAAAGACCATTCCATCTTGATCTTAATTTTTCAGGGAATATGTGAAGTCGAGAATTATAAAGCAAAACCTTGTCACTAGTATCAAATATTTTTCTTTGAATTTTTTAATCATGAAAAGCTTTGATTTTAGCTTTATGAATTTTTGAAATCTCATATGCATCATTTCTCAATTCTTCAAGTTCATTTATTTATAATTTACGTATGTGTCTAGCAGAATCAAGATTTGCATTGAAAGGTTTAATAGCCCAGTAGGCTTTATGCTCAAGTTCCACAAGTGACAAGATTTTTCATAAACTATCCTATAAGGAGATATACCCAATGAATTTTGAAAAAGCACTTCTATAAGCCCACAGTGCATCATTAAGTCTTAAACACCAATCTTTGCGATCTGGGTTTACAATTTTTTCTAAAATTTGTTTTATCTCTCTATTTGCTAATTCAACTTGTCCACTTGTCAGAATATGATAAGGGGTGACAACTTTATGAGTAATACCATAATTTTTCATTAATGTTTCAAATGGCCTATAACAAAAATGCTTACCCTTATAACTTATAATGGCTCGAGAGATTCCAAATCGACTTAACATATATTCTTTCAAAAATTTCATGACTGTTTTATGGTCGTTATTTCGACATGAAATGGCCTCAATCCATTTTGAGACATAATCTACTACAACTAAGATATACGTAAATTCAAATGATAACAGAAATGGACCAATGAAATCTATCCCTTAACAATCAAAGATTTCAATAACAAGGATGGGGTTCAAAGACATCATGTTTCATTTTGAAATTGACAATTTTCACACGTTATACAAAATGCATATGTATCTTTAAATAAAGTAGGCTAATAAAATTTACACTACAAGATTTTTGAGGAGAAATGTCCCTCAAATGCTTCAGAATGACAAAATTCAATAACTTTACTTACCTCATTGTCGGGTTTGCATCTTCAAAATATTTGGTCATGGCAATATTTGAAGAGATAAGGATCATCCCAATAAAATTTTCTTATCTCAATTAAAAATTTCTTTTTGTCTTGAGCATTCCATTAAGGTAGCATTTCTCATGTTACAAGTAAATTAATAATATTAGCATACCAAGGCATTGTAAAAGTAGAAAATAAAAAATCATTGAGAAAAGAATCATTAATAGGTGTTATTTCTATTGATGAATCTGGTGCGAGTCTTGATAAGTGATCTGCAATAACATTCTTAGCTCCCTTCTTATCCTTGATAGTGATAATAAATTTTTGAAGCAATAGAATCAATCTTGATTTTGCATCTTGTTTTGACATTAAGTACCTTACAGCAGCATGGTTAGTAAACACAACAGTTGAAGAACCAATTAAGTAAGAACGAAATTTGTCTAATACAAATATTACAGCAAGTAGTTCTTTTTCAGTTGTTGAGTAGTTCATTTGTGCATTGTTTAAAGTTCTACTTTCTTAATAAATTACATAGGATTTACCTTCATTTCTTTGTCCTAATACAGCACCAACAGTGTAGTCACTAGCATCACATATGAGCTCAAAAGGTAAAGACCAGTCAGAAGATTATATGATAAAAGCAGATGTTAAGAGGCCAATTAATTTTTTAAACGAATTTTGACACTCTTGAGTCCACTCAAATGATACATCTTTTGCTAAGAGGTTACAAAGAGGTTTAGATATAGCACTAAATTTTTTTATGAACCTCCTATAGAATCTAGCATGTCCTAAAAAGGACTGGACTTCTCTGACTGTTTTTTGTAGAGGCAAATGTGTAATAAGTTCGACTTTTGCCTTATCCACTTCAATTCCTTTATAAAACACTACGTGTTTGAAAATAATTTTAGAAGTAACCATGTAATAACATTTTTTCTAATTCAACACAAGACCCTTTTCTTCACATCTTTTTAAGACATTTTCTAAGTTTTTAAGACAATTATCAAAAGAATTTTCAAACACAGTTAAATCATCCATGAAAACTTCTAAATAAGGCTCAACCATGTCACTAAAAATACTTAACATACATATCTGAAATGTTGTTAGGGCATTACAAAGTCCAAATGGCATTATTTTAAAAGTAAAGGTCTCAAAAGGGCATGTGAATATAGTCTTTTCTTGGTTCTCTAGTGCTATAGAAATTTGATAATAGCCAGAATAACCATCTAGAAAGTAATAATAGGGATATTCTGCTACTCTTTTTACAATTTGATCAAGGAATGGTAAAGAAAAATGATCTTTTCTAGTGGCTGAGTTCAACTTCCTATAATTTATGCACATCTTTCAATTAGATGAGACTCGAGTTGGTATTAACTCATCTTTTTCATTTTCAATTACTGTGATTCCAGATTTTTTTGGTACTACCTGAGTAGGACTTACCCACTTACTATCTAAGATAGGATAGATGATTTCTACTTCAAGTAATTTGAGAACTTCAGCTCTCACTACCTCTTTCATATGTGGATTTAATCTCCTTTGAGGTTGTTGGGAAGTTTTGGCATTATCTTTTAGGTGTATTCTATGTGTGCAAATCAAAGGATTAATATCGTTTATGTCTTTTAAAGTCCACCTAATTGCATTTTTATACATTTTCAATAATTTAATCAACTTACCTTCTTGTTCACTTGTGAGTGTAGAAGAGATTACCACTAAGTAAGTTTGTTTCTCTCCAAGAAATGCATATTTCAGTCCTTTAGGCAGAGGTTTTAACTCCAACTTTGAAATTTCGTTTTGTTTATCCTTATTTTCTCTTAATTCTTCAACTTTGATTTCTATCCTTTATTTTCAATCACCTATGCACAGTTAAGTAAAGAATACATGTCAGAGATTTCAGAATCTAATCGTATATTTAACTCAAATGAATTTATTAAACACATTTCTAAAGGATCGGTAGAACTTCCTTTTTGAATATGATCCTCCACAATCGTTTCAATTATCTCAGCTTCTTCACGTTCATCATCCCCCTCGTGTGGTTGCTTACACATATTGAAAACATTGAGCTTAAGTGTCATGTTTCCAAATTAAAGCTTCATTACTCCATTTCTGCAATTAATCAAAGCGTTAGAAGTTGCTAAAAATGGACGACCCAAAATAACAGGTATCGAATTATATCCTTTAACAGGTTTTGTGTCCAAGACAATAAAATCCACAGGATATATGAATTTATCAATTTGAACTAAAACATCTTCACTGTCCCTCTTGGTACTTTTATTGATATATTGGCAAGTAAAAGAGTTACAGAAGTTGATTTTAACTTACCGAGATTGAGCTGCTGATAAACTTAATACGGCAATAAATTCACACTAGCACCAAGATTAAGTAAAGCTTATTCAATTTATGACTTCCAATAATACATGAAATGGTAGGACAACCAGGGTCTTTATATTTCAAAATATTATTGTTCTGAAGAATGGCACTTACTTGTTCAGCTAAAAATATTTTCTTTTTCACATTCAGTTTTCTTTTTACTATGCATAAATCCTTCAAAAATTTTGCATAAGAGGGAACCTGTTTAATAGCATCCAGTAAAGGAATATTAACTTTTACCTGTTTGAAGATTTCAAAAATTTCAGGATTGTGATTCATCTTCTTAGTATTACGTAATGCATGAGGAAATGGGGGTGGAGGTGAAGGTTTGGTGTTTTCTTCATTAGGTGTAGGTTCAACACTTTCTTTACCCTTAGAGATTGATTCATCATTCTCATGAGATTCAGAAATGTCTTTTTTAACAATTTTACCATTTCAAAAAGTGATAACTGCTTTAACTTGATCCATGTGTTAACTTCCTAAACTACATGCATTTGAGTTATATTGTCCTTTAGGGTTTGGTTGTGGTTGAGAAGGAAATTTTCCTTTCTAATGAATGTTCAGTGCGGATGCAAATGTTCTAAGAGTATTACCTTGCCAAGAGTTTCACCCTTTCACCTTAGCATAAAGAAAATTACTTGGACATAATAAAACTAAAGAAAAAGAAAAGAAATTGAAGAAGAGATAACATGATTTTACAATAGTAAACAAGAGAAATAATATTACAAAAGATAAGTATTTTAAATTAAAATCTAGTTCTCTAATTACATGTTTTGGGCATAAACGTGCTACCTATTTATAAAAAAAATATAGATAAATCAAGAAAAATGAAGAAGGAACCACATGAATGATAAAAGTCAAGAATGATGGCAAATAATTTACATTGATTATCATTAATGCACCCACTTGCTTATCCAATTTGAAATTGATGTGTTCCGAATTAGCTGTCACTCAAAATATCAAAGTTGTAGATAAGTCTCTTATCTTTCCAAATTAGTTATCTCATACGTATTAGATACGTATTTCTATAGTTATAAGCTAAATACTGATGACTATTTGGATTGGGCCTGTATTACAGATCAATTCTATTTTAGGCCATTTTCACATTCTAAACGCTCAAATTTTGAATGTCTTGTTAAATACAAAATGTTAGCCCATTGGGTCAGCTCTTCATAGGAGCAAGAATCACTCCAATTAAATTCTTAGGTAGAAGGCTATGCCCATTTTACCGTACCTACCACAAAACAGTTAAAAGCTAATTAGGTACAATATTGTAAACATACTTAAGTTAGGGGGTTAAAACTACTAGTAATACAAAATAATGATATAAAATCTTTATTAAATATGTAATTCAAGTTTTATCATGAGGATCCTAAGATAAGGCGCGAAATGCTATTTCAGGCAGTTCGATGCAAGACCTTTTGTCAAATAATCCGAGTGCGCCTACGTTTGTGGCTCATTCCGTGTTTCGATTAATTTGCTCCTCACGAATGTCCATGCAACAAGAAGAAAAGAAATGAGAGTTTATATTTAAGCACGATGTTCATACAGGGAAGGGTTACAAACAAAAGCTTAGAGATAGTATTTTCTTAGCAATTCGGCGTTCTATAGTTTCGTGATAGCTCGCCCGTCTATTCCTTCGCGTTCGTACCCCCCTCCTATGCACTTAAGGATCTTGTATGGCCCTTCCCAGGTGGGTCTCAGAACTCTATTTGTGGGGTTCTTCGTGTTGAGTACCACCATTCGTAGCACTAGGTCTCCCTCTTCGAAACTTCGGGCCTTGACCTTCCTGTTGTAGTATCTGGCCAATTTTTGCTGGTAGGCTGCTGTTCGAATCTGGGCCCAATCTCGAAGTTGTTTGATCGAGTCCAGCCCTCTTTCATTAGGTCATTGTTGATTGTTTCGGAAAATATTAGTACTTAGTGGGTCGGGGTTCTAATTTTTGCAGGGATTACTGCTTCACTTCCGAAGGCTAAAGAGAACGGCGTCTCACCGGTGGCTGTCTTACTAGTCGTTCAGAGCACCTATAGTACTTTTGGTAGTTCTTCTACCCATACTCTTTTTTTTTTGTCAGTTTCTTTTTTAGTAGCTTTTTGATTAACTTATTGGAGGATTCGACCTGGCCGTTGGTTTTAGGGTGTGCGGGGGAGGTAAACGACAATCTTACTCCCAATTATTCACAGAATTGATTAAAGTTATTGTTGTTGAATTGTTTCTCATGGTCAGTGATGATGGTATAGGGGATGCCATACAGACAGATCATATTTTTCCATACAAAAGCACGGATATTCTTCTTCGTGATCCTTGATAGTGGCTTGGCCTCAATCTATTTTGTGAAATAGTCGACCTCCACAACCACATACTTGCATGACCCGTTGCCTTGAAGGAGTGGCCCGATCAAGTCAAGACCCCACTGGGCAAATGGCCCTGGCTCGCTCATTATGGTTAGCTCCCTTGCGGGTGCTTGGATTCTATCTTTTAATCTTTGACATGCGTCGCAGTGCTGAACCAGGTGTTTAGCGTCTTGAAGGACCATGGGCCAATAATAACCATTCGAAAGACTTTATGGACCAAAAGTCCCTCCCCGAATGATTACCGCATACCTCTTTGTGGATTTCCCTTAAGACCTACTTCGCCTCCGCGGGGTTCAAGCACCTCATGTAGGGTTGAGAGAAACCCCTTCGATACAATGTCCCTTCAATTGCCGAGTATCTTGCAGCTTGGTATTTAACTCTTCGGGCTTTCTTTTTGTCACCCAGAACTGTTCCATTCAAGATATAGTCCTTGATGGGGTCCATCCAGCTCGGCGTTGATTTTATTTGCATGATCTACTCGCCTTCTTGGTACGTGGTTTCGACAAGAATTTCATGGGTACCATACTGGGGATTCTAGTGTCTTCAGCTGACATCATTCAAGCGATGAAATCCACTTAATAGCTCTCGTTCCTCGGGATCAGCTCCATTTTTATCTCCCTAAACTATGCGGTCAACTTACCTACCATCATGAGGTAAGCGGCCATTCTTTCCTTTCTTGCTTCGAAATCACCGTTGACCTGGTTTATCACAAGCTGAGAGTCACTTTTGGCCAGCACTACCTTAGCGACTAACGCTTGAGCCACTCTTAACCCAGCTAGAAGAGATTCGTATTCTACCTTGTTGTTCGAAGCTTTGAACCCGAAGCGAATAGTGTACCTAATCTCATCTCCCTCGAGGCTGATGAGGATGTTCCTCGCCCTGCTTTCCTACAGGTTAGATGCCCCATTAATGTCAAGTACCAATGCTTCTGAGTTTGTCTCGATGACTTCCTGACAGACGGCTGTCTCGTAGGTGCTTTCGGCCATGAAATCAGTTAGGGCCTGCCCTTTAATAGCAGTTCGGGGCCGGTAATGGATGTCGAATTTGCTCAACTCTATGGACCATTTGACCAATCGGCCTGATAGGTCGAGCTTGTGCAAGATTTGTTTGAGTGGTTGGTTAGTTAGCACTACGATGGTATGTGCTTGAAAATAGGGTCGCAGCTTCCTCCAGGTCACGGGTTTCTGCCCCGGTGAGGACCCTGCTTGTATAGTACATCGCTCATTTTGAGACTCTCAAGTACACTACCAACGGTTCTCCTTGCATTGAAATTGCCAGGTGTACTGGTTCGGAGAGGTAGGTCTTCAGCTGTTAGAAGGCTTGTTCACATTCTTCGGTCCACCGATCATTTCCCTTTTTCTTGATGGCTTAAAAAAAGGTGAGGCATTTGTCGATGCATTTGCAGATGAATCTGTTTAGTGCCACGATCTTGCTAGTTAGCCGTCGGATCTCCTTCACTGTGCTTGAGGACTTCATTTCTAAGATAGCTCAGACTTTATCTGGATTGGCCTCTATTCCCCGTTGGCTCACTATGAAGCCTAAGTATTTTCTGAATTTTACTCTGAAGACGCACTTTTCGGGGTTCAATTTCATTCCGTTCTCTCTTAGCACCATGAAGGCTTCTCTAAGGTTGGCCACGTGGTCGGCCATTTTTACTGACTTGGCTATCATGTCATCAACGTATACTTCTATATTTTTACCAATCAGTTTTTTGAAAAGCTTGTTTACCAACTTTTGATATGTGGCTCCTGAGTTTTTCAATCCAAATGGCATTACCTGGTAGCAATAAGTCCCTTGGTAGGTGATGAAGGAAGTTTTTCCTTGGTCCGAAGAGGAATGAGGGGCATCGGGATCTGATTATAGCCCGAATAGGTGTCCATGAAACTCAGTAGCGCGTACCCTACCGTTGCATCCACTAGTTGGTTAATCTTGGGGATGAGGAAGCTGTCTTTAAGGCATGCCTTATTCAGATTAATGAATTCAACACACATCCTCCACTTTTCACTTGCCTTCTTTACCATTACCACGTTGGACAACCATTTCGAGTAATCGACCTCCATGATGAACTAGGCCGTCAGTAGTTTTTCCATCTCTTCCACTGTAGCTCCATTCCACTCTTGATTGAAGATTCTTCTCTTTTGCTTGACCGATCAAGACGTGGGGCAGACAGTCAACTTGTGGGAAGCTAGCCTTGGTCAATTTTGGGTATGTCCTGGTAGGACCAGGCAAAGATGTCCGAGAATTCTTGAATCAAATGGGCCAGCTCTTACTCAACCTCTGGCCCCAACTGGGTTGACCTTCTCAGGTTCCCCGACCTCGACCTGAAGTTCTTGTATCTCTTCCGTTGGCTCTAGGGATTCAAGGATTCCCTTCTTGGATCAATGGCGGAAATACAAAATACCTTTTTTTTCGTGACTGCGTAACAGCCTCTTGCCGCTTTCTGATCTCCCGACGCTACTCTGATTCCTTCTTCTGTGGGGAATTTTAGCTTCAGGTAATGGATGGATAAGGCTGCATTAGTATTCACCATAAACGGTCACCCGAGGAGGATTCTATACAAAAATGGGTGATCTACCACCACCAATCTAGTCATTACTGTCTTCTCATAGGCTCTTCGTCCAATAGTGATGGGGAGGGTCACCACTCCGATCGGCATCACACAGCTTCCCCTGAATTCTTGTAGTGACGTTTGGGTCTCCTCTATGTGGAGGTTCCTGATTTTTAGATCTTTTAAGGTTTCCTTGAAGATTATATCGATCGAGTTGCCCAGGTTGACGAACACCCTATTTATTTTATCTCTAGCTACCACTACTTTGATTACGAGAGCATCATCGTAGGGGTAGCTGACCCCTTGAGCATCTTCCTCTATGAACATGATTGGCAACTCTTATGGTAACCTTGGCTTCTTGGCTAAAGAGGTGTTTCACATGACTTGATGTGCCACCATTGAGTACTTGGAGTAGTTCTTCTGTTGTTTATTCGAGTCTACTACCAGTCTGGGTCCTTCCAACATAATTGCCACAGAATTAGGGTTTGAGGTACCAATCGAACTAGTGGTCGTTGTCTTCTAATTTGCTCAGAATTCTTCCAAGTACCCATTCCTCATCGGGTGGTGTGTCCAAGACCCTTGTGCATGTCGCACCATTTCTTAGGATCAGTTTTTCGCTCCCTTCCCTTTGAAATTTCTCTGCAACAATCCCCTATCACGGATAGCCTCATAGACATCTTCGAGTGGCATGGCTAAAGGAACAAAATCCTTAACCCGTACCACTCTTTTCCCCATACCCAGAGGTTCGTTGCTTCTTGGATTCCGGGGCTCCCCCAGAGGGGCCACTTATTTGGAAACGGTTTGACGCTTTCCCCTAGTCTCGAGGTCCATTGTTTGACACATTGTTTCCTCTGTTATCTAGCGCATTGCGCTAGCTTGTAAAGTTTCTTCCCTGCGGCAAGCGGTACTTGTTAAGATCGGTGTTTACGTGCCATCCCTGAATGTACATATACTTGTGTATTTATATAAGTATACATTCCCATTAAATCGCTAATACCCATTTATATGGTATTATGCATATAACGTTATAGACATTGTATGATCTAAAGGAGTTTGGATCAGATCTAAAGAAGTTTAGACAATGGCTCATAGTTAGCAACGCTGAGAGATATAAATGCTAAATGTTAGCACAACTAAGTGTTAGCTGGTTATAATACTCAACATATCCAAGAGCTGGAGCCTTGTCTATAATGGGACATAGACCTGGGAATATACTAGTAACTGCATAATTGCAAGAGTTACAATTAGGTGCCAGGAAATGCAAGTTGCGCAAGTATGTTCTCAAATTATTGTCTCTAATCTATTTCTGCCGATGCGGGTCTGTCGGTGGATACCTTTTTATATAGATCAGTATATGTCGTACCTATAGGTATAGATGGCCATTCCTAGCCGACTGTGAGCTTAGAGCTCGTATTGACACCTTATGTATGCCGTCAATGGAGGGTCCTCTCAAGTTGAGTAGTATATGTGGTCCTTTGACCTAAGTGCCACGGTGGGATTGTAAATGCTCCACCATACTTTGGTTCCACGCATGTCACAGATCTTTCATGGTGTGACCGCTGGGTATGGTCCGATGCTTATGGAGTCCGGTGTGTACAGATATGGGATCCGTCAGCTCGTATATCGAGTTAGATATCCAGATGCTTCGAGACTGTATCTCGGAAAGTCTAATGGCCACAAGCAATCATCCCAGGAAAGAGTTCCACCAGGGTAAAACAATATGACAAAAGTGTTTGCGCATATTGTTCAGTGAGATACAAGTCTGAAGATAGGACATGGATGAGCAATAGGGGATTTGACAGTGATAATCTATATCCCCGCACATCCAGGATATCATGACGGAAGGACTATACGTATGCGTTGTAATCTCAGCTTGCATGGTTCAACGCGCTGATTTGTAATATCCGTGACGTGTGCGTAGGGCATTGCTTACGGACTCATGGAATAGTTTCATTTGATGAATCGGGCGTAGAACTTAAGGAGTCTCGCTATATGAAGTGTACTCGTTATGCACTGAGGCAGCGTACCGGATTAAAGTGTTTAATCCAGTAATATTCAGCAGAACCACAGAAATACGTGTGTGTCTGTATTTAAGTATTAAATACAACCATTAATCAATAATTATTATTTACTAATTGTATTGTGGACCCTCAGTTGAGTTTACCAAAGTGTGGGATATGATGGAATTCATTAGGGGGTAAACTTGGTAACTATTTATGGGGGGCAAAATGATCATTTCTCACTTTAATTATTTAATTGTTAAATAATCAAAATATCTCTCTTATTATATTATATAATATATATATTTATATTATATTATATTATATAATATATATATTTATATTTATATTATATTATATTATATTATATTATATTATATATATTAATACTTTATTTTTGGGTGCCAAATAGTTGTCACCCATTATGTAATATTATATTATTATTATATATTACATTATATTATATTACTATTATATTATTATTTTATATTATATATATATATATAAAGAGAAAGAGAGAAAAGCAAGTGTTTTGGTGTTAGGCAAAATTTGCCCGAGAGAGAAATGGAGAAATAGAAGAAGAAGAAAAAAATTAAAATTGTTTCATTTTTTTCTATGCTTCCAATTGAAGCAATAGTGAATTGCTTCAAATTCTCCATTTCTTATTCTTTTGGAGAAAATGATAAAAACATACACCAACTATTTTGGAGTTTAAGAGTTAAACTCGGTGCTGCGTATAGGGCTGCTGTTTTAACCCACTAAGTCCATCGTGTTGGTGACTAGAATTGCCCACGAGTTGGACTCCATGCGGACTCCTAAAAAAATACGTGTATAGCATTACACGTTGAGGTAAGTTCTCTATCCTATAAATATATTAATGCGATTAATATATTTATTTATTGTGTTTATTGCAAGTTTTACGCTTTCGTCAGACTTAAATATGTATTTGATATATATTTAGGCAATAGACACAATAGCACATGCATACACCCATGTGCCTTAGATTCGCCGCTAACAAATGGTATCAGAGCCATTTAGGCTGTATTTTGGTGTGATTTGAGTGAACAAATGCAAAAGGCTCAGTGCAAATGGCACATTTCAAGTGTTGAAAAGGGTATGCCAACGGGAAAGTAAAAAATAATATTTTAATTAATAAAATAAAATAATATTTTAATTAATAAAATAATATAATATTTTAATTAATAAAATAAAATAATATTTTAATTAATAAAATAAAATAAAATAATTATTTTAATTAATTAAAAAGTAATTAATTTTTTATACATTAATTAAAAGGTAATTAATTTTTTATACATTAATTAAAAAGTAATTAATTTTTTATACATTAATTAAAAAGTAATTAATTTTTTATACATTAATTAAAAGGTAATTAATTTTTTATACATTAATTAAAAAGTAATTAATTTTTTTATACATTAATTAAAAAGTAATTAATTTAAATATAAATTAAAAATAAAATTTTAAAAAAATTAAAAATTAAAAAAGCAAAGCTTGGTTTAATGCGCACCAAGTGCGTGTGGTGCGCACCAAGCCAGGCTTTGCTTCTTTTTTTATTTTTTTAAAATTTTATAAAAAGACAAAAAATTGATTATGAAGGGAGTGTGTGGTGTTAGATGTGCCAACTAGGTGAATTTTCACTTATTTGATGTTGACAACTGCAATAAAATTTGCAAAGGTTTTTTATCAAATAATAGATGAGGATGGGTTATATGAGAGTTACTTTTTGAAGGATGAAAATGAAATAAAAAGATATGGACCACCAATTAGTGCGGATTAGGAGAACGCTGAACGATTTATGAAGTTTCTAAAAAAAAATTATTATGTCACGTTAAAAGTTAATGTTTCATTAACTGTGACATCTAATATTTGTTTCAGTGAAATTTGTAAGATTAATTCCAACTTAACTAAATTAATATTGATACTTGTTACAGTGATTGATCCACAGCACAAGATACAATTTGTTAAGATTTTATTTTAGAATTTTATATTGTGATGATAGCGCCATAGTCGAAGACACAAAGAAAATAAGCATATAATTATTGTATAAGTCTTACGAGGCCTATAATACATGGCATGGTAGAGCGGTTAGTGAGCGAAGTAGTAGTGCTGGTAATGTTGGTGGGACTTGGAGTGGAGCTAGAAGTAGCACTAGCATGTATGTTTCACGATCATAGTAATCTGGTCCATTAAGTTTATATTCAAAAATAGTACAGCTTGATGTGGGGAATGATGACCCTTAGGCAAAATTCATGGGGTGTGTAGATGATGAAATAGATTTGGTTGAATCCAATAAAGGTGATAGATATCTAATGGAGAAATTAAGAATACTAAAAATTAATATTTTGATATTTTGAATTAGTGGAAGGTAAATTCTTCGAGTTATCTAATGTTGACACAAATAGTTAGGGATATACTTGCTATTCCGGTATTTACTGTAGCCTCTGAGTTGGCTTTTAGTATCAAGGGATGTATTTTTTTATCCATTTTAGAGTTCGTTGACTCCAAAGATGGTTGAGAGTTTGATATGCATATAAAATTGGATACGAGCTTCACTTTTGTTGAATAGAGTGAAGAAAGAATAAATTTTCAAAGATGTTGAGTTGACAAAGTTGAAGCATGTAAAAAACATATTCTACTCTTTAATTATTTCTTGATTTGATTTTTTTATTAAACTAATATTTTGTGCTTTTATAAACTATGCAAAAATTATTATCTTTCGTGTAGAATTTGCATAAACTATCATGCAACTGCCTCCTCTAACGCAATAGTCACCAATAGGTTACTTACATTATTTGTAGGCAATTCAATTTTTAGGTAATTCTTCAATAGTTCAATTAAATCAATATATATGAATAGTCATGGATTTATTCTTTTTCAAGTATATATATATATTTTACATTTTACATTTAACATGTAATTTTATAATATTTAATTTCTATTACACTTTTACAAATTAATGAAGAATCAAAATTACAAAGACATAATTGTGAAGATTATCGCAATCATCTTTTGGACTTCATTTATTTACTATTTTGGCAATTGCCTTTTAGACTTCGTGTATTTATTACCTAAGTGTTATACTTGATTTTTATTTTGTGAATATGAACAATTAGTTGAAATATTGGTTTATTTTGAACCTATTGGTTGGCAATGGCATTACGGGTGTTTGGTGAATGGTAAATTGATATCGTGATTTGGTAAAATAATATTTTATATTAGAGTGTTATAATTTTATGCATGTATATGTCTATAGGAATGTCCAAATTTTAAGGGAGGTATTGACAAAATGTTTTAAATGTAAACCACTTAATATTTTATTATGCATTTATTATGATTTCATTATTACAAGTGTAAAAAAATATCACTTTGGTTAAATATTGCATTAATTAATGCATTGAATGAAATAATTTGTTACTCAAATTAAATGAAAATGAACCAACCACTCAAGTTAACGTAATTAAAATTAAACTTGAAATTGAAATTATTATACTTAATGTAATTGAAATTGAAATTGGATTTACCAATCAAAATTATAACATTTATGGTTTAACGTAATATAAATTAGAATAAATTATAATATTTAACGTAATTGAAATTAAAATTATAACATTGAAATCAGAAATATAACATTTAACGTAATTAAAATTAGAATTAGAATTATAACATTTAACGTAATTAAAATTAAAATTGGAATCTAAATTATATTATTTAACGTAACTAAAATTGAAATTAAAATTCTTAAAGTAATTGAATTTGAAATTATATTATTTAACATAATTAAAATTTAAATTTAAACATTTAACGTAATTAAAAATTAAAAATAGAATTATATTAATAAAATAAATAATAATAATAATTATTATTATTAAAGTCTAAAAACAAATTCAAAACTAAATGTTTAAGTTAAAAAAATAAATTTATAGCAATAAGGTCATGGGCCACAAATAGACCCAAACATTTTGGGACAAATACAAAATTAGACCAAATTAGGAATATGGCAAAAAATTACTCATGTCTCAAATCTGGACCCACGTGGTTCCGGTTACCCACCCTACTAGAACCCACATCAATAAATTGCTACTCTATCCTCCTAAATATAAATATATACATTATATATCCTTATAATAAAAACATACTTTCTAATTTTTTTAGAGATGTCATAATACTTTCTAGATGTACTCTAGTACTTTATTTATTTTTTGTTTTTGCCTTTTATATTATTTATTTGCAGCACAATATCAGCGCAATTTGTTGGTAAGTTCAGCTATTAACATTTATGTTAAGATCTTAACTTATTTTATTTTTTATTTTTACGTGTTTAATTTATATTTATTTATTATTTATATTATATTTATATTATTGTATATTATAATCTTATGAGCAAGGGTAGGCATTTTCGAGTTCAATTCGAGTTTAGAACAACTTGACCAAACCTAAGTCTTGATCAGGATCAATTAAACGTAAAATAAATTATGAATTGGATATCATAAATTAAAATTCTTAAATGTTGCAAATGTATTAATTATATGTGTAACACTCCAATTTGGACACTTGTAAATTGTATTAATGAATTGAATATCATAAATTAAAATTCTTTCTTAATTGAAATTATGTAATGGTAGGACATAGCCTCAAAATTAATTTTGACAAAATCTCCCTAAAAGTAAAATGTGGACATTAAGTAACAAAAATTATTTTCTAATCCATCATTGTCAAAATTCACATTATACAAGTTCAAATAATATATACTTTTTTTCATAACCAATCAACAAATTCAAATAATATAATGTAATAATTGGCAAATATTTTAATATTAGTCACATTGACATATATGATATAATTTTTTTAAAATAAATTTTCAAATTTCATAATAATAATAATTTCAAAATTTTTAATTTCCAATTTCTAATTTAATTATTAAAATAATGAACATCTTAATAAATATTTTAATTTTTTTAAAAAAATTTGACAAAACCCATTTGGAAAATTTTTAATTTTCAATTTCCAATTTGGAAAACTTTCCAATTTTTTTTAATTTTAGGTTCACGTCAGGAAATATTCTGAATCTGATCAGGTCTTTCAAGTTCCTCAGAAAAGGACTCAAAAGGTCCCGAATTCTAGACCCAATCCTATTTTAACTTGAAATTTTTGGAGTCGGGACTATCAAGTTGGGTCAAGTTCAGAAAAAAGCCCACCTCTATTTATGAGTATACTTTGTGGTTACCATTTATTTGAATCATTTACATCTCAAATATAAGAATAAATATTTTGCATCAGTTATCTCGTGTTTATATTTATAATATTTAATATTATATCTATTCTTTTATTCTTTTAAATTCAAATATTTTATCTGCATCCTGAAATTTACAAAACAAATAAATAAACTAAAATCTGAAGTTTTAATAATTGATCTTATTAATTCAGAACTTAAAGTTCTATATTATAATTCTAAGTTAGAATATAGGATTCTTTATCAAAATTTTAAGATCTATTTTCATTTTAATTACTTATTCATATAGAAGGTTTTACCTCCTTATTGCCATCGAAATATGAAAGGTTATGCCTTCTCATTATTATTGATAGATGGAAAGTTTTGTCTCCTCGTTACTATCGATACATGGAAGGCTTTACTTCCTAATTATTATTATTATATGTATATGGAAGGCTATACCTCCTAAATATTACTTTTGATATTTTTGTTCTGCACTATAAATTTGTTGAATAATATTTATATTTTATCATAATAATTTTAATTCCTTTTTCCATGTCCAAAGCATTTAAAAATATCTTTGACAAATTTATAAATCTCTTCACTTGATGGCTTTGAAAAATAAATTACTTATCATGAGTATTGGATACTGAGATGCACCTCTAAGTCAATGGTTTAAAAAAGACAATTGAAAAAAAAAATAATGTCACCTTGCAGGACAAGTCAATAGTTATGTTTTTTCTTTGTCATCACCTATCTAAGAGTTTGAAACTCAATATTTGATAGTAAAGGAACCGCAAATCCTCTGATAAAATGTAATAGAAAGATTTATCATAAAAAATATGTGTTCCTCTAGAGAGCAAAATATGAGTAGATGATTTCAGATTGTAGGATTTTAGAACTGTTACTGAATAGAATCTGGTTTGTTCAAAATCACCTTATAGGCTAAAATTTTGAGCTGAGAAAGTTATAAAACAAGATATGTTAAAGAAGACATTCTCTACTTTTCATGTTTCTAATGTCATTCTGTAGCAATAGTATTGCGAACGATGATTTAAAAAAACACTTAGAATTAATCTTATATTTTTTATTTGTTGAATAAAATAATGAGCTCTTATTGAAAAATCATGAATCGCATCCAACTAGTTTTCAGTCTTTCCCAAAAATTAATGTAAATACTTATAATAATGTTGGATGTGGTCATAGAATAGGGAGATGGAGGGATTATCACTTTAATAGTGGCTGTAAATACCAGTAATAGATGAACATTAAAAGTGGGCAAAAATACCAAGACAAAGACAATGGTGTAGAGAATAAACGTCTTATATATTATGAAAATACTTTGTTATAGATGTGATGTAAAAGGACATTAGTCACGTATATGTCATACCCTAAAGCATATAGTCAAACTGTCACGCCCCAAACCCAAAAGATCTGACACACGACATCACTTACATTCATTCAATAATACTAAAACATTCATTTTAATTTCTTTCAGAATTATAGTAATTGAATTATGACTGAGACAATTAGTAAACCGGAGATACGCAGAGTTTTCTCAGAGATTAACACTCTACTACGTCACCAGTAGCAACTTTATTACCGGAAGCCCAGAATATATTCATTGCAAATTCTTACTTAAAATCAATCCATTACTACACTTGGTGAAACTTAAACTAAATCCAACCACACACAATAAAATAATACATAAGTATTTATTCACTAGGGACAAATCAAATATCTTATCCCACGTGTCCCCAAATGAAACACTTAGCAACCTAACAACTTAGGGAACCCAAGGAACAGCAGAAGCTTTGCCAAATCCGCTAAGCACACATGTACCTTATTTACCTGAAATCACCATAAACTATAATGAGTATAAAACTCAGTAAGCATACTAGTTTTTCATATATCAAATACAAATACATATATGTACACAATGCATATGTATGATATGCTGTGATCAATCAAAATCATAATCTTATCAAATCACATATCATGTAAGCGCTTACACATTCTTTCAAAACACATAATAGGAATACCATTACTCGACTACTACTTAGTTGGACTTACATATCACATATCACATAATGAGCCAAATGTCACTCGTAGGTGACATACCGTATGAGAGGAATAGTACAAGTGAGGTCTTTAAATCACACATATATAACGCTTATGCCCAAAGGTAAAAGCCAAACCCTCACCCTGATCATCGGTGAGTCCTCTCACGTGTACCAATACGCCACCACACGAATGTGATGACTCACACTTCCTTTAGGTACCAATAGGATCCTCCCTACATACGGAACACATAACATATACCAATCCCGAAGGAAAGGCCACACATAAAGGCTCCACAAATCACATAAAATGCCTACTAAGTTAACAGTGAGTTCAAGTACCCTCAAATCACAAAATATTTCTCATGGACATATTACACTTCAAAAGCTTTCTTTGTTAAACGCATCTTATTTTGGAAAGCTCACTTTCAAAAACACATGTAAGTCCATGCTCAATGTCAATGCTCACATTCATAAACATATATTCACATTTCATATCAAAATATACTTTGACATATCATAAACATATTCTTAACCCCATTTACAAAATCATACAAAACAATTATTATGTTTATTGTGATTCCAGTAGTAAGTCTAGTATACTTACCTCTTAACACTTTCAGCTACAAGGCTTAAATCTCCTTAACCTATCAATGGAGATTAATCCTTTCATAAGCCTCACAATTCACACAAAATACTTTAAATAGCTTACAAAATTATACACAATGCATTTATCACATCAAATTGGTCTAAATATTTGGTTTCTCAAAACCTGTCATTCTGACCACTTACACTTAACAAAAATTTCTAATACATCAAATGATGTCCAATTACTCCAAAATCAGAATATACCATTCTTGACTCATATATCCTTCTTATATATGAATATTATATCAAATTTCCTACACAATCCATTCCATACACACCATCGAATCCAAACTACAAACCTGACAGGATCAAGATACTTACTGAACAGTATTCAATCTCCCAATTTTATAAAATCATATACTAACTCAAAAATTATAAAACTACCACATAATTACTCTTAACACATATCTCAGTCCATGATAAATATTTCACTTCCAAATCACTGCCAAAAGTATTTTAAAACTATTTTATTCTATAACTTTAAAAATCTGTTAATCAAATATTGCAATGAGCTGATACACTTTAGAAATTCATAACACTTCAACCACATTGATCTAAATTCTCAATTCCGAGTATATCATATTAGACATATAAACTTATCATATTCCACAAATTCATAATTTTTGAAGATCATTCAGTAGGACAAAAATTATTTTTCACTGTACTATACTGTTTACACAGGAAATTTCCAGAATTTCAGGGTCATTTTGGTAAATTCACTATAAATTCAATTTCCAGAATTTTCAATCGATTCAAAGTCTCAGATGATCCTTAACATGTCTAATTTCATATGCTCAAAATTCAAAACCAAAATCGAATCACAACAATTGATAAAATTCCTAGATCAAGAGGTTATCCAGCAGAAATTCCACAATTCATCATGATTTATCAAACTATCTTATAGATCATCATCAATTCTCATATAATCTTACGAAATACACAACAAATCCTCAATTATACATATTTTCAGAAATCAAAACTTAAAGGAATTAACTTAATTAATACCAATAAATTGAGAAATACGTATGATATACCTCTTGAAATTCAAAATTCCAATTTCTTCTTCTTTTTCTTCTTCTTCTCCTCTTTCTCTCTCCTCTATTTCTCTCTTCTCTCTCTTAAAATGGGTAGCTCGACCTAAAAATGGTAAATTAGGGTTCAAAAGTGTATTTTTATACTAAGAGGCTAATTTTTGGTATTTATGAATTTGCCCCCAAAACTTTCAAAGTATAACAATTTGGTCCCTAAAATAAATCTAAAGACTTGCAATTAAACCCAATGTTAATAGTATGACCTTAACCTATACAAACACTACTAATAACAATATATAAATCAAATATCCCCCACATACAAATAAAATACGTATATTTATACATATATAAATATTTATTATTACCGGTTGTAGATACTGGTTACTACACAAACTTTATGAGGCATTTATCAAGGCAAAATGAAAGAATATGAAGATAAATCTTATTGATGAATCAGATCTTGTACATCTTACTCATTTAGATGTCTCTAATTTCTTTGAGAATAAATAAGAGAATATCAATCATTAAGCTATAAATAATATCTTTATGTTAGGTTTTTTTTTTTCTTTGAATGAAATATAAGTTTTGTAATACTAATAAAGAGTTGTAACTTTTTGTATGAATGAAGAAGAAATATAACCTTTTGTAATGTATTATATTGATGTCTAACATGAACTTTTATTTAATATAATGAATGGCTTTCAGAGATGACAATGGCTAACATTGCAACTACACACTATCCTTCAAGATAAGAAATATTTCTCAAAATTAATAATGATTAAAGAAAAAGTTAATACTATATAAGGTCCTGTAGATTTGATTGAAGGCTTTGGAATAGCAACAATTTTCTTAGTAAGTTTATATATAAGTGAAGCTTTATATGCAAGCAGATCTAAAAGAAATTTGCTTAATTTTAAAGATATCTGCCAAAATTGATATTAATTTGAGACTTTAACTAAGAATAATATAAAATATCTCTGCATTATTTTTAACATCTAAACAAATGCATACTTGAAAAGTTTTATACCTTATAATCTTGTTTGTATTATATAATCATAAATTCAATTGAACCTGCATAGTAATGAACCAGAGTTCAGTGATCCAAAAATATTTATGTTACAGCAACCGCATTGGTCATCTAGGATCAATAATAATGTGTAAGATCATTGAAAATTCTCATAGACATTCATTAAAAAACTTGAAGACTTTATTGCCTAATTAGAATATTTGTATTGATTGCTCATAAGACAAACTTATAGTTAAACTATCTCCTTCTAAGGTTTAGAATCTTTATCGTTTTTACAAAAGATCTGAGGAGATGTTTATGAACCAATTCATCCACCAAGTGGACATTTTTTTCTATTTTATGATTTTAATTAATGCATATGTTAGGGTTGGTGTTTACGTGCCATCCTTAAATGTACATATACTTGTGTATTTATACAAATGTACATTCCCATTGAATCGATAATACCTATTAATATGGTACCATGCAATGTAATGTTACAGACATTGTACGATCTGAAGAAGTTCAGATCAGATCTAAAGAAATTTAGATAAAGGCTCATAGTTAGTTACGCTGAGAGATATAAATGTTAAATGTTAGCACAGCTAAGTGGTAGCTAGTTATAATACTCAGCGAAAATCAAAGAGTTTGAACCTTGTCTGTAATGGGACATAGACATGGGAATATACTAGTAACTGCATAGTTACAAGAGTTACAATCGGGTGCCAGAAAATGGTAGTTGTGCAAGTATGTTCTCAAATATTATCCCTGATCTATTTCTGCCGATGTGGGTCTGTCGATGGATACCTTAATATAGATCAGCATATGTCGTGCCTATAAGGTATAGATGGTCGTTCCTAGCCGATTGTGAGCTTGGAGCTTGTATTGATATATGGGTAACCAGTTAGGACTGGATATAGGACAGATTCATGAGGGCCTCCGATAGACACCCTATGTAAGTTGTCAACAGAGGGTCCTCTCGAGTTGAGTAGTATACGTGGTCCTTTGACTTGAGTGTCACAGTGGGCTTGTAAGTGATCCACCATACTTTGGTTCAACACATGTCACAGACATTTCATGGTGTGACCGCTAGGTGTCACTGGGTATGGTCCGATGCTTATGGAGTCCGGTGTGCACAGATATGGGATCCGTCAGCTCGCATAGGGAGTTAGATATCCAGATGCTTCGAGACTGTATCTCAGAAAGTCTTGTGGCCATAAGCATTAATCCCGGGAAGGAGTTTCTACTAGGGTAGAACAATATGGCAGATAAGTTTTCACATATTGTTTAGTGAGATACAAGTCTGACGATAGGACATGGATAAGCACGTGATATTTAACGGTGATAATCTATATTCCTGTACATCTAGGATATCATAACGAAAGAACTATATATATGCATTGTAACCTCAGCTTGCATGGTTCAACTCGTTGATTTATATATCCGTGACATATGCGTGGAGCAATGTTCACAAACTCATAGAATAGTTCCATTTGACGAATCGGGCATGGACCTAGGGAGTCTCGTAATATAAAGTGTACTCATTGTGCACTGGGCAGCATATCAGATTAAATTATTTAATCCAGCAATATCCAGCACTACCACGGGAATGCGTGCGTATTTGTATTTAAGTGTTAAATATATTAATTAGTCAATAATTATTATTTACTAATTGTATAATGATACGTGACGTATTGTGGACCCTTGGTTGAGTTTATCCAAGTGTAAGATTTAGTGGGACCTACTAAAGGTAGACTTAGTAACTATTCATGAGGGACAAAATGATCATTTAATAATTATTTAATTGTTAAATAATTATTAATATCTCATTATTATATAATATTATATTATTTATTATTATTTTATTTGGATGCCAAATAGTTGGCATCCATTATATTATGTTATTATTAATATTATATAATATATTATTTTATTATTTTATTAATATTAGATATATATAGTGAGAGGTGTGTGAAATGTGGAAGTGTGTGTTTTTGCCGAGAAAGAGAAATGGAGAAAGAAAAAGAAAAGGAAATGGTGCCGAGAAAGAAAGAAGAAGGGAAAAAAAAGAAAAAAAAAATGAAATTGTTTCATTTTTCTCTTTGGTGCCAAAAGAAGCAATTGTGAATTGCTTCAATTTCTATTTTTCATCCTTTTAGAGGAAAGGAAAAATACATAAAATCGATCATTTCAAGGGTTTAAGAGTTAAACCTAGTGCTGGCTATGAGACTGCTATTCTAACTCGTCAAGCCCACCGAATTGGTGACTAGAACTACCGGCAAGTTGGTCTCTATGCAGACTCTGAGAAAATACTTGTATAACATTACACGTTTAGGTGATTTCTCAACTTTACTAATATATTAATGTGATTAATATATTTTATTTATTGTGTTTATTGCATGTTTAAATGCTTTCACCGCGTTTAATATGTATATGATACGTATTTTAGGTAATAGACACAATTGCACATACATACACCCACGTGTAATAGATCCCCGATAGCATATACATATTGGTCACATGTTTATTTACTATTTACATGAAATATTGCATTAGCTAGATTACTAACATAGATTATTAGATTAAGGGCACAATTTTCAAACTATCTTATTAAAAACTATATGTTTAAATAATAGTGGCAAGTTTACATTTAAAACATTTGATGACTATTAAACATTAGTGGAAATCGATGTAGAACATCTTGTGCCATATGTTCACACACAAAAAAGATTAGTAGAATCTTTAATTAAACTATTCTAAGTAATTGCACATACTGTATTGATGCATACACAATTATCAATTTCTGTATAACGTCATGCTATTTTGCATGCTACAACTTTAATTCATTTTATGCCTACTGCATATCATTAATATTCTTTATTATAACTTATACTTGGTCATCTACCTATATATCTCATTTGTGTATAACTTATACTTGGTCATCTACCTATATATCTCATTTGTATTAATATACTTGGTCATCTACCTATATATCTCATTTGTGTACCTTTTAGTTGTGTTGTATATATATCTATAGCACCCCATAACACACTAAGATGGGACCTCAATGTTGCTTAGAGATTTATGTTAGTTTTAACTTACTATTAATTATAAGGTATCTTGAACTCCCAACGGGTGATTTGTATAGTGCATGATTTGCATATTGCCATTTTGATTAGACAATATTTCCACCATTATAGAAAAGAAAAAGACCTCTTGAACTAAGATACGACTTTCTTATAAAACCACCACTATGTCTTATTTAGATCCTTGCATAAATCAATGTGAAAATGAGGCGCGAATGATTGTCCATCTTTAAAGAATTACAAATAAATTACCAGATGCATTTACAAATATATAAAAATAACCAAGTCATATATCAGCTATTAGTATACCAGTTCGAGTGATTGTTTCTATAGAACAATCTACTCAAAAGGTAGCAAATAAATTATTTGTTTTACGTCAGAAGTGTGATAGACCACTTGGTTTAAAATATATTATTTCAAAGAAAAAAGTGAAAAATTAGGATCTTATTAAAAATTATACTCGAGCCAATAAATTTATATTCTCTAAATCACTAATATTAGAAGATTTAATAGTCATTGAAGAGACACATGCCCTTAAAGAGACAGAAGTTCAGGAAGAGACATTAGCCTTAAAAGAGGCACAAAAATTTTAAAATAAGAAAAATTGTACAAATTATGCTTACATAAGAGAAATGCAAAAATATGATAAAATAATTCTCAACAATGTATTCTCATATATAGTAGCTACTGAAATTATAAATGACGATTTTGAGCCACAAATTATTTATGAATGCAAAGAAGGATATAATCGACTTCAATAAAAAAAAGTAACTCAAGTAGAATTGATTTTCGAGCCAAGCATGAAATATTTGGACCTATAGTTTGGATACTTGAAGATGTTAAACTCGTATGACATCAATGAGTTTTTGTATGAAAATATAACAAAAACAACGAGATCACTTAATACAAAGTAAGACTCATTACTTAAGGTCTCTCTCAGAAACTTACTATTGATTATAATGAAATTTTTTTCTTTGTGATGTACACAATTATATTTTGATTTTAATAAGCTTGATAGCCTCAAAATAGTTTGATATACATCTTAGGGATGTAGCGACAACTTACTTATATGGGTCACTTGACACAAATATTTATAAGAAAATTTCTTAAGGATTCAACATGCCTAAAGTATATAATCATATATTTTAAAGTCAATGAAATTACAAAAATCTTTGTATGGATTAAAAGTAGGAGTGGAAATTCGTATAAATGAATCGTATTCGTGTCATGTTAATATAGGGTATTAATAAAATTTTATCATATTTGTATACGATTTGTTTACTTAAATAAATCATACACTTAAACATAGATTTAATTCGTTTAATATTTGAATTCACAATACTGCATGACACGATTAGACACGTTTAAATAAATAGATTAAATTTAATTCGATAATATAATTATATAAGATTAGATTCGTTTATGATTTTATTTATTTAAATAAATAATATTACTAAATTCTATTCATTTATACGAAATATTTGATTTGTTTAATATAATTAAGTCAAAAACTCATCAGAAGTACCATATTCAATCTGTATAAATATGATATTTTGTATAAGAAATATCAGACTTAATTTTATGAGTTTAATATTTTGTATAGAAAATTTAATATGGATAAAGCTCATCAGTTAAGTGCCCTATGGTTGTTCGGTCTCTTGATCCTTAAAATGATTCATTTCATCTCAAATAAGATGATGAGAAAATACTTGATTCAGAAGTACCATATTTCAATATAATTGATACTTTATTATATATAGTCCAATACACCAGACCAGATATAACTTTTAATGTAAGTTTTGGCAAGATTTAGTTCTACACTAACTTGACGTCTTTGGAATGGTGTCAAACATATATTTTGCTACCTTCGTGAAATAGTAGGTTTAAGACTATTTTATTCTAATGAATCTATACAAAATTTAGGTTTAGTTAGTTATACATTGCAAGGTACTTATTTGATCCCTAAAAAGCTCATTCACAAATAAAATATGTTTTTTTTTAATTTACAACAATATAACAATCTCATGGTGATCTATAATGCATTTAGCTGTGATATATCATTCATTGCATCTAGAGTAAATGTAATCTACCTTCTGCAACAAATATTCTAATTATAATATATGAAGACAATATTTTTTGTATTACTCAAGTTAGAGGCAGATACATCAAAGGAGATAAAACAAAATATAATTCTCCAAAATTCTTCTACATTTATGAGTTGTAGCAAAGAAAAAATATTAATATTAAACAAATACGCTCCATTGACGATTTTAAAGGTCTGTTCAAAATTTCTCTACCAATGTCAACTTTTCAAAAATTAGTTTACAAAGTTAATATGAGCTGACTCAATAAATTATCAAATTAATAGATATTACTTTAAAAATAAGCATTTAATTAGGGGAGCACATTCTTTTAAGAGATGAATTACATTAGTTATAAACGTGTATTGTACTCTCTTTTTTTTGAATAAATTTTATCTCATTAATTTTTTTTTTAATGAGACAGTATTAAACACTTCATACAACTTAATATTATAGATTGTATTTATTTTAATTAAGTTTTTGTCTTCAAATTTTTTTTTAATAATGTGAGTACAATTAAAGTAACAGAATTTAAGAAAGTGTGTTATAAATGACAGTGCCACCAAAATTCAATATGGATAAATTATTGATCCCTTTTCTCAAATATTTATATATATATAATTTTAAAAAGTAAAATAAAAAGTAACCATTCAAAAATCCTTAGTACATCGTTAAAATGAAATATTAGAATTCATTTTTTTTAGAAGATTATGATGCATTTTTCTAAATTGCATTTAAAAAAAAAATTAAATTGCAGTTTGATTTTTTAATAAAGAACAATTCTTCTTTCTAAAAAAACAAAAACAATTGTCTCCACTCGGTGGGAAGTATTCGGTGCATAAATCTCTGTCGAAGTCTCGAAGACATCAAATAATAGCACATGCATCGAACCGAGATGGATAAAGTTAAGAATCTTCTGGTAAATAGTAAATTCCTTAATTTTGTATCTTATAAGTTGCGCAATTTCTCAAATCCTTATTATTTTATTTTACAAATTTAAGAGATAATATAAAATAACATAAAAAAGAGAAGAGTTCATTTTAGTTTATTCATTCATAATTATAGAAAGAAAAAATGTAGATAAATTAGTAAAGGACTTGATAATTAAGAGTAGATATGGTTCGGTTCTATTTTTTTGATAATTAAAAATTAAATAATATCGAATCGATTTTTTTTTAATTGATTTTTTTTATTCTGTTCAATTTAATTTTTTAAATTTTAAAAATTAAGAATTTTTTAAATTTAAAAAAAATTATGTGTGATTAAATGTATGTTAATATTTTTATTTATTTAATACATGAATGTCATGAGATAAATAAATATAATTTTATTTATAAAATTATTTTTTTTAATTTTTATTTAAGTAAAATTGAACTGAAACCGAATCGAATAAGTAAGTTTTCCTTAAATAAAAATCGAATCGAAACAGTCGATTCAATTCAATTTTTTAAATTTTAATTTTATTTATCCACCCTTACTAATAATTATTTGTGTGACTTTGACACTTTTTTTTTGTCTATTAATATATATTATTTTAACTTTATATATAATTATTAGATTAAATTTGAGTGTTGTTCATATTTACAAAAGTGGGTTCAAGACTCATTTAAACCCCCAAATATTATATTATTAATATACTAATGGTCTTTGAAATATATATATATATATATAATAAACAAGAGTGAAGAATTTTTTTCAATTAGCATGAACAAGAACAAATAGCCTATTAAAACAAATAAATAAATAAATAAAATTCATATGGTGTTTACTTTAAGAAAAAGTTCACGTGGTCATAGAATCAGAAATATAGAAATATACTTTAATAATTTAGATTTAGGAAAGCAATAATAAAAACAAACATCAATTTACTCTTTAACTTTTTAGCGAATTGTTAATGCACCCTCGTTGTATTAGTAGAATCTATCAAGCTTAACAAATTTGAAGATTTTACATTTATTCCCTTAGAGTCTAACAAATAAGATTTAGAGTTCAGACATAATTCTAGACAAGAAGTAAAAATTCAAACATAATAAGAAGGAGTAAAAACACAGTGAAAGAACCAAATGCCACTTAAAGTATGGAGCTCTCATCTGATGCATGGAGATTTGGCGTACCATAACGTGAACAAGAAGAGATGACCTCATCATCAACATGAACATTCACTCCCAAGTTATCTTTATTTAAAACCTTTTAAATGGTTAATAAATTATAAAATATTAATATAGTTTTAATATTATAAATTATTATTATTATATAATTATAATATTTAAATTAATCATTAAATTTAGTTTAAATATATGAGAGTTATAATATTTTTATATATAAAATTATTATAAAAATTATAATATATTAATTTATTTTATTAATATTAAAATTAATACATAAACTACCTACCATTATATAAAGAATGTTAACACTCTCTCATTAATAATTAGAGAGAATGAAAGTGAAGAAGGAAAAATAAGAAAAAAAAAGTATTCTATATATATATACCATTTTAAATATATATTTTTTATATTTTATTTTTAATAATTATACTTATTAAAAAAAATAATTGTAAGTATAAAATTAAATTTGAAAGTCATGTAAATCTATCATTGTTCGCACAAGAAAATATAACTTTAGAACAATTTTATTAACATATTTTTTTTATGCTCATAGTTAAATTTTATTTTTATTTTTGCTCCTTATTATATATATATATTGTTAATTTATTTTATATCATTTATATATGATAATATATAATATAAAATATGACTAGAATAATATATAAAATAAATTTATCCAACGTCTTTCTTATGTGCAAGAGACAGCAAACGAGGGAAAGAATTGGTTGTGAGAACTCCCGTTTGTACACGATCTTTGAAAGCTTCCATCGTACACTTTTGGAAGGATAAGGATTTATGAAATATAAAATTCAAAAAGAATTCATTAGCTCAGTTGGTAGAAAACGAAAAATAAAACATAAATTGTATTTTTTTTAATTTTTAAAAAATAAAAATAATGAAATTGAGTCACTCGTAAAATAAAAGGGGCATCTGTATTATAAAGCACGAAATGATTATTTTACCGCAAATTTGTTAATTTTAACGAAATCTACTAATAAAATCGGGCGTTTTCATAACCCGTTTAAAAAATTGGGGCGGGTTAATATTTATGGGGTAAGCAGAAATTAACCACACAAAAAAAAAAAAAAAAAACCAAAAGGGAAGGTCATTTATCTAATAAAACAATTATTTCCCCTTTTTCTTTTGTTCAAATTTTCTCCCCAGTAAAAGGAAAGTTCCATTTTAGAGGCGGCTTATGCCTTATGTAGTACACTACTCGACCGTTTTGTTCTCCGCACACAGAAGAGAACGCACCCACAGTCACTTCTCCAACCAACCTTAAATTTCTTATATTTCTAAATCAAGAATCATCAGATTCAGAATCGAAGTCCTCGTTATGTGAATAAAGAAGATCATTAAACATGTTCTACTCACGGAGTCTTCTTTCAAAAACGGGTCCTTTACGCGCCATATGGCTTGCTGCTTACTACTTCAAGAAGCTTAAAAAATCTCAAGTCTTTGACACTAACATTCCTTCTTCTGTTGGTCAGTTTCACCTTTTCAACTCTCTGATGATTTTTGTTCCTTTTTTTTTATACTAGAAATAGAGGAAATGTCTATAAACTTGACTCTTTTTTTTGGGGTTTGACGTGGCTTCCTATGAAATGCTTGTTTAAGTTTTTTTTTGGGTTTATCTTTTTGTCATTGTTTTCAGTAGCCAAACAAGGGGTTACTGTGAGTTTTGCTTTGCCTTTTTTGTTTTTGTTTTTGTTTTATGTTCCGTTTCTTCTAATTTCAAGATAAAATTATGTAGCTTGCTTGGATTCTAAATTTTGTATTTCGGTTGAGATTTTTTGGTTGTTTATGAGTTATATAACGAATTGAATGAAAAATGGTTTTTTGTCAAGTGGGTATTCTCTGTAATGGCTGAATTAGGTTGAATTTATCAGTGTTTTGTTGGAAGTTGAGTTTTTATTTTTAATAGTTTATTTTGTTGAGTTCTAAATATTATTATGTCTTTCATTCAAGTCCATTTTTTGTTGTGACCTAACTTCTGGTTTTGTTCCTTGGCTATTATTTTTAACCCTATAGCTGCGATTCTTTGTATACAAGTGCATCAATTCTCTTAGCAAGCTGAGAAATATTGTTCTACAGATGATTTTTGGGGAATTATTGGTTGTTTGTAGAATCTTGGTAATTAGGGCATTGAACTGGCAATTAATCCTTGTAAAGTATCCACATTAATACAGTGTGTGAGTGTTTTATTTTCCTTAACATTTTTATAAACTTCCAATGAATCTGTCGTAGACTGCTAGAATTGATGCTTCGAAATGGGGGGAAGGTAATATGCAATAGGTAAACCAGGTCTGTTTGTTGGATGACTGCCCTCTCTTGTGAAGAACAGAATACAAATAGAAAATAAATAATTGTACTAGGTAATATACATGCTAAACTAGATAAAGAAATTAGCTAGGTAATATGTATGGATAAACTAATTCATATATGGATCTGGATTTAACTTGATTGGTTGATTGGCTAAATCTTTTTGGTACCAATGTGTACTGATGGCTGAAAATTTCTCACTTTGAGCATTAAGTAACTGATAATCCAATTGAGGCAAAGCTAAACAATTGTTGGCGAAGTGCAGGATTTACTAATAATAAGTGTACATTTTTTCTCCCTCGATGGTCTTAGTGAAAAGAGCTGACAGGCTAAGATATGGACTCAATAGCCAAAGCCTCCTCGTCTAGGCTTGCACAGATAAATGGTCTGAATGGTGTTGAACTCTTTTGGTTACCAAAATTGAGACTAGAAAATCTTGATGCAAGATTTTTAACTCCAAAATGCAGCCTTACTGATGGAGTGGATCAAGTTTGATGAAAATCATGTGGATCATTTAATAAGTGCTCATTGGCTGATTGGAAAACATATAAGGAACCAAAGGTCAAGATCTTTTTAGCTGTAATGACAATCTACTTGTTTGAGGTTTTAAATATATTACGTGCATGGAAAGTGCTGTTTTATAATGATAGCAGTTGGAATGCTAAATGATTCAGTTTGATTGATACTTTAAGTCATTATGTAGTATAGGATTCCATAGAAGTAAAGGAAATTCAAGATGTCAGAGCCAGTAAATGATGAAAGCATGATAAATGTAGTAGGTCGGAGATGACTGTGAAAAATCATAACACCATGCATTCTTTAATATCAGTTAGAATAGAGTTATCATTTTTTATGGAGCCTGTTACTTGCTATTTTCAAGCTCTCGTTGTTGTCATCTGTTCCTGATGACTGTAAATTTCCAATCCCATGTTTGTCTTATCTCCCTAATATATTTTTTTTCTATTGTTTGCAGATGAGATTTTGCAAAAACAATTCGATCTCATGACATACAGAGTTCTGGCCTACCTTCTTCTTGGTGTGGTCAGGATATACTCCAGAAAGGTTGAATACCTGTTTGATGACTGCCAAGATGTAATGATTAAGATTAATGACTTTCTGGTTAGTGAGAAAAGTAAGAAACACCGGGACGCTCTGTGTGCACCATACTACTCTATTACTCTACCGGACAGGTTTGAACTTGATGCTTTTGATCTGGAGATTCTTGAAGATGTCACTGGGTAAGTTAATGTAAATTACAAAATCAAGGGTGTAAGCCATTATTATTCCTCTCTGCTCATTCTCGGTTGGCATTTTTTCCCTTTTTCTCAGAGACAATGTGATGCTGAATGAAGAGATCACACTTAAAGGTATTGGATTTGTTTCAAATACTCTTTTATGTCCATTCTACTTGTTTTATATTATGTGATTCGTCGTAATGAACAGATGGTGCCTCAATAGCTGGCGGAATCGGGCATTATTCTCTGGCCAAGGTATATATTACGTAGCTGTGCCTGTGTTTAAAAATGAAGGTTTCATTCATGTACCTTGCGTACATTTTTTTTTCATCAGTTTTAACTTCTCACAAGATGCTTTAGTTTCTTTGATATTACATGTGCATTATCACGTCTAAGTTTATTTGAGAATCGTCCTTTTAATTCTTTAAATATTTTTTAAAGGAATTTTTTAGGTAATATAATATCTTTTAGGTTCTGGAATATCATAAACTAGTTTAGCTTGCAAAGATTTTAGTCATGAACCTGAATGAATGATGTTTAAAGCTACAGCTTACAGGAAAAAATTTCATACTGTTATTTAAACTGTTACAAGTTTTATCAGAGATGTATACCAATCCGTCTTTTATTGTTTTGCAGTATCATTGTGAGGAATTTTCTGCTTGTCATGATGTTTGTTCTGCTGATTACATTCTGACTGAAGAGTATGTTGTTTTGCTATTCTCAGGATGCTAAGATACTTCTCATTTTTTTTCGGTTACCAAGTCGGGTCGAAGATTCTAATGGTTTCACTTATCTTATATTCATATTGCAGTATGTTCTCATCTAACTCAGTGGAGAATGATATGAATGTGAGCCCGCCACCTGATTTAAGCCATTTAGAGGCAAGCATGGGGAAGCTTCAAGGCATTAGTTTCTCTCAAGAGCAAAGGGTGGACCTTGATACATCTTGTGGGATTGAGGGAAAACCTACAGAAGCTATTGAACCTGTTGGTGAAGACAAAAAAATTAATGAAGAGAGTATAAAGGTTCCAGCAATACCAGAGTCAGAGAATGGACTGCAAGGAGAAGCAACCACGGAGAAGCTTTGGGATAACAGGTTTCATGGGGTCGAAGAAGAACCTCCAGACCCGGTTAAATTATATTGTGAAGACCATCAATCTGATGGAGAACAGGTAAAGGTTCCAGATTTGGCTCAGTTGGAAAATGAAACTTGTCGAGCTATCAATGAAGACAAAAATAATAATATAAGTAACTTACAAGGAAGCATGGATAAGCTTCGGGATGACAGGTTTCATGGGGTTGAAGAAGAACCTCTAGACCCAATTAAATTATATTATGAAGACCAACAATCTGATGGGCTGCTGATAAAGGTTCCAAATTTGGCACAGTTGGAAAATGAAACTTGTCAAGCTATCAGTCAATGCAACAACAATGATATAAGTAACTTACAAGGAAGCACAGAGAAGCTTCTAGACCACATAATGCCTCAACAATACATGAATGCTGGAATGTTCTGTGGTTCTGAGGAGGAACCTCCAAAACAAGTTGAACTATCGGCTGAAGATCAACATACTAATGCAGAAGAGATGAAGTCTATGGAAATTTCATTCTCAGGAAATAAAAAATGTCAGTTTATGACCAGAGGAGATCCATTGTCAGTTACACTTGATGCAACTCCTCAATCCAAGTACCCAGATGCATCAGGTAAAAGAGGACTTCAAGATTTGGTTCTCCTAAGTCTTGGAAATAGACTTGTTTAATTTATTAATAAGTGCCCTATCTAAAGTGTTGTTTAAGCTGTTACCTTTCAGAGTTGGAGAACTGTCCTGTTATTGTTTCCTTTTCTAATCAAACTTGCACATCCTGTTTCTGTAGTGCCTTGAAGTTGTTGAAATTAAATGTCGGAATATGGGTTATTTTTATTAGTTTCTCCCTCTTGGTATCTCTTTCAATGCAGGAGCCACGACACCAGAGTTCATGGCTGTCCGTACCCCAGCTACTAAAGAGCGTTCTCGGATTTTGAGAAAAAGAAAATGTTGCTTTGACGATGTGATAGTGTTTCCTAATCAGTAAGTCATGGTAATTTCATAGTTAGCCCATTGTTAGATAATGATTTTGTTTTCCTGAGCTTATAGTGCATCAAATGTTCTGCTTAATTTTGACAGCATAATTAAGCAATGCATACAAGATGCAAGTGACTTGGTGTCAAAAAGAAGGAAAACTACTCGTTCTGCTGCTGCTGCCTGGAGAGCCTCTCAAATGTCCAATCTTTCACGGGGTTTTTTGGTGCCTTTGCTTCCTTGTAAGTGCAATCTTATTATTCCTTTTTCTTGTTTACTAGTGCCATCTTTTGTAATCATACCTTCTGCAGGTATTTCGTCGGAGCTTAGATCCTTATTGTGCCAAGAGAAGTTGTGCATTCCGGAAACTGCCAAAACTGTGGAACATCCGGAACCAGAATCTCATGCTGTTGGTAGATCATGGGACAAAACTGCTATTGCTCCAGAGACACCCACTGGTAGATCTCTAGAGAAAAAGGCCATTGCTCTTAATACACCAACTGGTAGATTGTCAGACAAAATGGTCATTGCTCCTGAGACACCTATTGGTAGATCTTCCGATCAAATGGCCATTGCTTTCAATACACCCACTGGTAGATCTTCAGAGGAACTGGCTGTTGCTCCTGATACTCCTATGGGTAGATCTTCAAGAAAAGTGGCTGTTGCTCCTGATACTCCCACTGGTAGATCTTCAGAGAAAATGGTAGTTGCTCCTGATACACCCACTGGTAGATCTTCAGAGAAAATGTCTGTTGCTCCTGATACACCCACCGGTAGATCTTCAGAGCAAATGGCTGTTTCTGTGGAAACACCCACTTCCCACTCAGCAGCATCAAGGCTGTCTGAGATTATTGAGAACAACAAAAATGCCTGCTCAATTGCGGGAACACCTGCTCATTCATATCAGACTATGAAGAAAGACCTATCTTCAAGCAAGGATGAAAAGGATGAAGAATTCAATTTCATTCTCATGAATGAGGTATTGAAAAGTCGCTTACTTTTAAAGACATTATGCCCTGCCACACATACTGCATAGAGCCAGCATTTTGTATATTCCTTATGCTCTTATATGCATGCATGAAAACTTGGTGCTTTGTCCTACTTGGTATTTTTCAATATTCAGAGAACCATTCTCTTTTTAACCAAATACGTGGTCCCCGTTCAGCATGTGCTATGTTGCTATTGCTTTGAGGAGTTTGATGTTGTTTCTTAGCCTTTTATCAGTTTTGAAATTGTAATTAATGTCATTCTTTCCTTTCTTTAATGTTATGCAAAAACTGAGAATGGGTTTGGTTATTAATTATTCATTTTGTATTATTTCAGGAGCTAAATTCTTGTGAAGCAGATGACCAAGAATCAGGTAAGCACTAAATTTAATTGATTTCTTCAAATGTAACTTTGTATGTTGAGATCTAGAAGTCATTTAAAATTGTAAATTTTGCTTCATGCAGCATTCTTATCTGAATTTTATTTGATTGCAGATGGATGGTCATCAAGAACCAGGTAATGTGGATAGCCAGATTGGGTGGTTTGCACATATCAGCCATAATGCTTGCTTGTGAACTAATTTGTTGAACTTTCCGATATACAGAATGGTGGCAAGGTACTTGTTTAAAAGGTTCCTTTATCAGAAGAAAAGAGGAGAGGATGAAGCAGTAAAATTGTTGCCGATTTTAGATGGAAAAATTAAGAAAGAAAGTGCAAGGTTCTTTTATGAGATATTGGTATGTTCTATTTGTGTTCTAGAATCATTTTATATCTCATTCACAGGGTAGGATTCTTTTTATTTATATATTTATTTTAATTCAGAATCAACTCTTTTGGTTGACTCACTTATGACTCGAGTTTCTTACTAGGAATCAGAACTATATTCTGCCATGTTCCATGTTATTCTTGATGCAAATATCTCACTTGTTGGAAGTCGTTTTCTGCCATTTATTTTGTTATATATTATTAATTATTTTCTATGTTAGAGCGTATGTGGTTTGATTTTGTTCCCATTAAAACGGTGTCCGCAACAACTAAATTCTCATCATTTCAGCTGCAGAATGTCTCCTCTATTTTCTTTGCCCCACTGGCATGAAAGGAAGAAGTTGGCCATAGGAAATAGTTATTAACATTCTATCTGCATATAGTACCCAATGTTCTTCATTTACTGTCAGCCGATTTATTTTTCTAATGTTGGAACAGAAACTTATCTAGGCTCCCCAAAATATCCGGACTTCTAAAAACAAATGTGATTCATAATTTTTATGGTGTGTATGTACTATGCAGGTATTGAATACTAAAGGGTATGTGGATGTGAGGCAAGAGGATGCCTATGGTGACATACTTATCCAGAAAGCTCATCAGTGGAACCAAAGTTGTAAAGCTGTCTGTATGTGAAACTGCAAATCTTCTATGTTTTTGTTGTACAGAAATAGTTGTAGATGTCATCCACATCCATGTTAGATCAGTTGAATAGGATGATGTAGTTGGTTTCTCTGTACACAGAACTCTAATTTTCATAGTAGTGTCCCTTGGAAAAATGTCAAGAAAGATGTAACAACTGTTCCTAGAGAAAGCTTCCTGGTTGTCTGCTTTATCAGATGGAGTGGAAATGATGAATGCAGACAAGTAGACAATAATTTTGTAGACTGTTAGTATTTTCTTTGCTGTTAATATTAAAATTTGTTTAAAATGAAAATACTTGGGCACTTAAATTTGATTGCCCGTTGAAGTAAAGAAGCTGGAGACTGAGATGGCAGAAAACAGAAGGCAACAAGAGAGCAGTCCATAACTCAGTTTAATCCTTAGGGCAGGAGATGAGTCATTGATGCTGTGAATATTAAGACAGTATGTTTGTCACTGAAGAGGCCTATCTTTGAGCCGAACAGAGGAAAAGGAGAGAGCTCCACAGAAGCAAGGGATGGATCTAGTTCAAAGGGAAGTCAGGAAGAGATGTCTTTATAAGAGGGAGTCGTGTAAGGCGCTGGTGTTCTCCTTTGTTCCTCTGTCCTAGTCATTTCGTTCTCGTGAGCCCCTTAAGCCTCTTCTTCGTAATCAAGGATGATGCTAACCTGTAAGTATAAAGAAAGGATAGTCTTTCAAATCTTTATAATCCCCAGTGACTTGGGACCTGTCGGATTACCTCAGCTAACTCTTCATAAAGGCTTATCTTCAGTTGGTATTTTAAAGTAAACCAACAGAGGCATCATGTTGCAAATATTAAATGATATCACAAGAAGCAAACAGTGAGATGCAAGTAGCCAGGTGGGTATGTTCAAAGAATAGGCCTCTCCAGCCATTACTTTCACTTTTTAGACAAGATGGAGCAAACGACGTTCTGCTGATAATTCATAATTTATTGGTTATAATCTCTTTCAGGGAAGGGCAAGTGTTTTTCTAAAAGCAAGGAGGATTGGCTTTTATGTTCAAAACTTCAAAGATGACTGCTGTAATCTACTAAGAATGAGATCGCTAGCTTTTGCTCTCACAAATATTCTTAAATTATAGAGGCTCGTTCGTATATCTTCTGATAAATTTTGGGCATTGTTCTATCAAATGACAGCTTCTTTTCATATAAAGTACAATAAACCATCATAAGATCCTCGGAAAGAATTTTCTTTCTTGAAGAATAAGAACATGATCTTATTTTAATATTGATGAATCTAATTAATCTTGCTAAAGACATAGATATCTACAAATACTATGTAGATGACACCGTATGCCTCTCATTAAATGGCCAGGCACACTAGTGTACTATGTGGAACTGGAATTGCCCTCTTTCAGCAACTAGAGTTACACAATCAAGTTCCTTTCTCGAGTCCTTAAGTTCTTGTCTAATGTGGATGTTCGTACATTTAAAATCCAATTTGGAAGTTATATAACAACGTCTAATTCATACAACGCTCAAGTCCCAGGAAATTAAAAAGACGGTCAAAGCAGGTAATGTCTGTTATAAAAGTGTAGCCATCAAGAGTCAAGATGTTACTTCTTGAGTTTTGACAGAACAAAAACAAATTTGTTGGCAATTTATTGGGGGAAGGTTCGGTGCGGTTTGAAGCAACATGGGATGAGACGTTTTTAAAAGAAAAAAAAAGAGGGATTTAAGCCCTTTTTTTTAAGCCCATCAAACCTCTTTCCTTTAAATTAGCTATAAGGGCAAAATTGAAAAAAAAAAAGGAGGAAGAAACATGTTTCTTTAAGGTGCTGTCTTGCCGAGAGAAGAAAGGTAAGTTCCATAGCTCTTTCATTTAATTTTTCTATTTTTCTTGTTGATTTATGTATGATTTTAAATTATTATATTATAGGTAATGTTCTAATCATGACTAAGAATCTTAAATTATTGAGATTATTTTCATTAGAGAGAAATTTAGGTATTTAAAATTTTAGAGAAAAAAAACTAGTGTGAAGAAGAGTATCTAAATTTATGAGAGTAAGATTATCACTTTAATATAAGGTCTTTATTAATATATATATATATATATATATATATGTTGGAGTGTAAGATTTCATAGAAAGAGAGGGATTTTGATTTTTAAAAAATTCTTATCTTTTGATTTGAGAGCAATTTTGTAATTCAATAAATTAATAATTTAAATTATAATTTTTCTTCATTTTAGAACCTGTAAAAAATTTACGGAATAAATTGGACCCTATATCGTAAAGTATGCACCAATTTAACGAGTTGGTAAGTGTATAATCCGTTATGTCATCGTTTTGTGTAATAAATTTTGTTTAAAATCATCAATTTGAGTATTAATTTTCTTATCGATGAATAATCATACACTTTGTCTCATTTAAGAAGATTTTCGAACGTGACGTGTCCTAATAATGTATTTTCGATAAGTATCATCACTTTTTATGAGTGAGATTTATATTATATATATTTATATAATTTATTTCTCATATTAAAAATTTCATTTATTATACGTGATTTTATAAAGTTTATAAAATATGAAGAATATTTAATTTTTAGTTAAATTATTTATTTTACATAATTAATTAACTTTTTTAGATATATATAATCCAAGTATTTATTTTTACATTATGAAAAACTCATTCATATTATAGTTTAACTCCTCAAACATTTATAAGTGATCTTGTAGATCATCTATATTGATAGAAATATATTTAAATGATTTATAAGTTTAAAGTATAAGATTTAAGATAAGAATCTATGAGTTTATAATTGCATAAATAGAAGTGGTTTTTAAACTATTAAGCAGTACTCTCCTATTTTAGAGATACGAGATTTAGGCATTTGTGGCTCGTTTGTACATACACATAGGTTTTGAGCAATGTGTATGAGCGTTTTACTCTTTGAGAGTTAATTTATTATGCGCATGCGTAAGACGAGGATATGAGATGATATAAAGATGAGTATGTCTAAGGCTCTATCCGATGGATATTTCGGGTACGATGAGATTTCTCTCTGAACACTAATTTAATGTAAAGTTTTAGAAAAAAAAAATTTAAATTCCATGACATTTATTACATATGAATTAATTTATAAAAATTATTTATAAGATCATATCAGATTTTGTAGAACTTTCATATGTAGTATGAATAAAATGAGATTTAATAATTCTTGTGATGTTTTGAAATATTTATATCATTTATGTTAAGATTGATATCTATAAAATAAAAGTTTTTTTTATATTATTATTATCATTATTATTATTATTATTATCATCATGCTTCTTATTTTATTTTAAAATTATTCAATTCATTGAGTTCATAAAAATTTACCCTCTTCACTTTTTTTTATTTCAGGAGATAGTAAGTTTCCTCAACTCAATGACTAGTTGAGATGGGTCACGTGATGATGTTTTAGGTCTTTTTGTAAATCATGTAAAATATATAGACGCTCTTATTTTTTTGGGCCTATAAAAATTTGTTGTATTATGCTATTTTTTTAGGTATTTGATGTTAAAATCTTATTAACTCTATCTTAGATGCTTAGAATATGTTGACGTATGAATTATAGATGTATTACTTTTCATTTGATGTTTATAAAGTTTAGAAATGTAATTATTGATATTAAATTTATAAAAATATATATTTTAAGTTGTAAGTATAAGAATGTATATAAAACAAAAAAATTTTACTAAAATTTCGGTAAAATTTTTATTACAATAAGCATTCATAAACATTCACAAGATAACAATCAAAATTTTATAAGAAAACTGTAGAACGGATCATTTCATTTCACCATTATATGTGTTGAAAATTTTAATAAAGAGTACTGTAATTTACTAGAAATGAAACGTCATTTCTTTGTTGCTATCGAAACAGACAATAAAATACACTCTTTGATTACGTGGGGACTCTTCTTTGAAGTTCGAAGATCTCCTGTGTCTCGTTTCTCCATAAGAGTTGGTACTACTAACATTTCCACATCCTCTAACCCAATTCAACCTGATCAGGTTCAATAAAATCAACTTCAACTTATTACTTGGATACTTGAAGCATCCATCCTCTAACTTGCTTTTGAGTTTACTCTTTCTCTGGCCTGCATAGCATATTTGCTTTTGGAGCTCTGGAATCTTTTTCATCGTTGAATCGTTTTTCGCCTGCAGTTCTTCAAATTGAAGCATAGCTTGTCAATGAAAATCTTAAGGACTTTTTGGAACAGTCCTGTTGGTCCAAAAACAACTCATTTTTGGGGTCCTGCTCTTAACTGGAGCATTCCTTTTGCGGTATTCATTTCCACTTAGCTTAACTGTTATTTAATTCTTGCTTACCTATGAATGATATTATTAATATTTCAGTCAATTTAGTTGATGGGAATGATGTTAATGATGCTTTTGTTTCTGACAGGCATTTGTGGACACAAAGAAACCCCCAGAACTGATTTCTGGCAAAATGACCGCAGGTTTATTAAAAGTGGAATCATTCTTGAGTGTGGACGTTTCCACGTTAAAAAGTTTTTGATTTGGAGCTATACAGTGCGGATAACTGTTAATTGCGACTATATTTGATTGATTGGAAATAGAAAACATGACTTATTTTTATTGTAAAGAGCTAGCTAGCCTTTGTTGTGTTGTCGTTGGCTTAAAAGTATTTGTGTGATTGTTGCAGTGATGTGCGTTTACTCTGCATTGGGTATGAGGTTTGCCTGGATGGTGCAGCCACGGAACCTGCTCCTTCTTGCATGTCATGCATCGAATGAGACTCTGCAAATGTATCAGCTCTCTCGCTGGGCAACTGCTCAAGGGTAAGCAGCTAAAGCAAAAAGCATGCGCTTTCAATTCTAATGGCAGTTGGTTTCTGCTTGTTTTACTATTACTATTATTCTTCTTCTTGTTGTAGTTTTGTGAACATGGACTTAATAAACCCAAATTTTAGTTTATGAAATTTTTTGTGGCTGATTTGGTTCTGCATAATGGTAAGGTGAACTAAATTTTACAAGAGAGCTGCAGAAGTGTAGTAATTAGTGTTAAATGTAAATTTCTTTTTCTTTTATCTTTGTACTTAATTTTCGAGAATACGTTGATTTGTGCAGCTAACTAATCTTATGCAACTATGGAATACAATTTAACTGGACTATATGCTTTCATTTTCATTGACATGGCCAGGCACACTTACATGTTTTGTGGAATTAACCTCTTTTAAGATCCTGTATGATCATAGCTATTCTGTTAAAATTGGATTTCTATGCAAGGGATGGACACCCAGACTTTTTTCAACATTGGGTTTCTTTATAAAACAGGTTCTCGCAGCAGCTGAAGGAAGAGGAACCTGAGACCACATGATGCCTATATTATGTGTTCATGGTCTATAGTATTTGAAAACTGTCAATTGTGTTGATGAATACAATAAATGAAATGTATATCTGACATGATATCTGAGGTGATTATATTGAGCATTTTAGAAAATTTTCAGAAGTTTTTGCTGAAGAAGAAAATACGAGTAGTTCTCAGCAAATATGATCATAAAAGAATTTAACAAGTTACTGTTTCTTATCTTCTATGTAAGAGCACCAAAAGTTTTCATGTTACCAAGTTGCTTGCCCTTTGAAATATGGAAAGCTGGGACACTCCTGAGATGAAGCAAAGAACATAACGCAACAGAGGGTCAATCTTAACTCAGCTTGATTCTAATTGACATCAGAGGTGAGGCACTGCTGCCACGACAAGACTTTGGTTCTTGAAATTGTTAAGGGCCAATCACTGAGGTGGATTTCCCCTGGTTGCAAGTAATAACTTGCTTTGAATTTCCAAGAAAAAGAAGGGTTTTGACTCGTCAAAGCATCATTTCAGTTACTAAGACAAAATCAGCATTCAAACACAAGAAACTCCACAAGCCTCAATAGGCATTACTTTCCACATATTAAAGAAAATGAAACCAACAACCGGTTACAAACCAAACATTGGTTAGCGGTCTCTTTCAGGAAAATGTCGCGTAGTTTAAAGCAAGAATGGATCAATCTTATCTTACCAACGGAGACTGCAATAATTTACTCAAAATGAAAACGTCATAGACTTGGTAATTGCTTACGGAATAAGGCATTCTTTAATACCAAGGGTTTTTTTTGTTGGAATTTTTCAAGGTCATGGATTTTTCCAATGTCTTGCTTAGACTTACATGTTTAGTTGGGAGCCTTGCCTAGCTCAACGAAGGTTCTCGAGTTCGGGCACATTTTGTAACTCGTGAAAAGCCTAAGCTAAGGAGGTCCCTAGCCGGAACTGCTTTTTCCATTCGAATGAATCGAAAGATCTGGGGTAAAGAGTGCTTTTGTTACCAGATAGATTCGCGAAGTGATCCCCATCTCAGCAGATTACCTTTCCTAGCCCTCCATTTTACTATCTTATTGATTTTGATGCTTATGGCAACATACATGATCAATCATTCGTCAGTGGGAACCATACATTACCAAAAATTAGTTGAATCTAAGATTCAATTCCTGTGTCTCTTCCATCCCCTTCATCCTATGGGTCGATTCATTTATTGATAATGTTGAAGAATCAATAAAACGACTTTTGGGATTTCTCTATCAATTAAAAAAAAATTTAAATGTTTAAAGTTTTTAATTTTTTTATTTATAATATGTAGTTGCAATGATGAAATAATTTTTAGAGATTAAAAAAAATTATTTTGTCTCTATTTACAAAAGCTCAAAATTGTAATGTTAAGAATAGAGCTTTTTGAACTTTTTATTTATTTATATTTGTATGTTGACATTTAAATTTTAATGATATTTTGTTAATTCATAGCATTATCCTTAATAAAAATAAATCCTATTTAATTATTATATTTTTAATATTTTGTTAAAAATTATCATATTTTTATATATCTGCAACCATCATCTTTACAAAAATTTACCAAAAATATTTTTATATCATAGAAACGTAGTGTTTTATTTTATTTTATTTTTAATTTTATATTAAATATAATAATTTATTGATTGTTATGTATTAATTTTATTTGAATTATTATAAATTTGTATAAATTTGTATTTATTGATGTTTAAAGTTTCAATTATTTTGGTATTATTTCACAATGATCATAAAACTAAATTTTAACACGAATTATTTTTGTGTTATCTATAAAAATATATTAGTAAATTTTAAAAATTAAATAGTAAAATTTATTTATATAAAAATAATTAAATTGTCTAGAATTTGAATATAAACTTCATTAAGTGTTCTTTTTGATAATTTAATAATAAATAAGTATTTTTAATAATGTGTAATCAAACGATCTTACTACTTCAAAAGATTTTTTTTTAATTAACAATCAAATACTCGATAATTTTTTTAAAAAAAATTCTATTTCTAATAGTTTTACTTTTAAAAACTTTATTTAAAAAACTCAATCAAATGAGCTTTTAATATTTTCGAATTCTCTAAAAGCACATGAAATCCTTAAGTTTCATTAAACTTCATCTTATTGAATACTTGAAATTTCTTTACCAATTAATTATTTCTTGAAGGCAGTTCAGCAGGTTGTGATTTAGCTTGTCAATGGAAATCCTGAGGAGTTTTTGGAACAGCCGAATTGGTCCCAAAACAATTCACTTTTGGGGTCCTGCTTTCAACTGGCCATGCCAATTGCAGTATGCATGCTATTAATTCTTGCTATATCTATGATCTTATCCATATTTTTATATGTCAGCTGATGCGTCGGTCGCTTGGATTAATGTTAAAGATGCTTCTGTTTCTGACAGCCACAGGTCACAGGTGGACACAAAGAAACCCCCTGAAATGATTTCTGGCAACATTACTGGAGGTTCATCATAGACATGTTTGATAAATTGCTAACAGCAAACAAGATTATTTCATTTAAAGAGATTGCTGTGGTAGCCTTTGTTTGTTACCTTGGCTCAAAGGTTTTAGCGTTTTTGTTGCAGTGATGTGAGTTTATTCTGTACTGTTTATGACGTTTTCATTGATGATACAGCCACGGAACCTGCACTTTTTTTTTGTCATGCATCAAATGAGACTGTGCAACTCTATCGGCCTCTTCGTTGGGCAAAGGCTCAAGGGTGGTAAGCAGCTAAAGCTCCAAGTTTCAACTCCAGCAGTATTTGGTTTCTGTCAATTTATTATCAACATAGACGTTAATAAATCCAAATTCCAAACTAGTGTTGGAATATTATAATTTGAATGATATAGTGCACGGAAACCTCAAAATGTTTTGGTATTATCTTATCAAACAAATGCCTTCTAAGTTCTAATCATATAATATAAATCATCCTAAGCTCCTTCTAATTGAAAAAAAAGAAAAAAGAAAAAAGAAAAAGAATGATGATTGTAATAATAGGAAGTTGATTTATGAATCTAACAAATCTTTCCGAAGTGTCAACAGTATATTGGGTCTTTGTGACAGGTTCTTCAAGCAGCAGAAGAAAGAGGAAGCCTGCGACTAAATGATCCATACATAAAAGATTATGAGAGCAACAAGTTTTCTGCTTTGTCAACTTCTGTATATTTTTGCTTGTTACTTCCTCGGCTACTTGAGTCACATTACATCTGTACTATACCATGAAAGCAATAATTCAACAGAGGATTATCCCTTTTGCTTGTAAAACATTGTCAATAATAATGATATAAACTCAGATATTTTATCACGAATTTTTGAGCTTTGAGAATGAGAGTGATATTGTCATTCCAACAATCTGATTTGAGAACTGCCAATACTACAAGTGGTTACAATAAACAACTGTTTAGTCATAACATATCATCCCTAATAAATGTGTTGTAAAGTACAACACAAAACCTAATTTAACTAGTGATAATTAAAATTAAAAATAGAATAGAAGAAAAACACACAATTTAAAGTTGTTTGGCCCTAAAGAGATGACCTACATCCACTTGTAGCTCCGTCAAAGAATCCTTAGCACTATATGAAAGAAATGTACAATTTGATCATAAGGATTCAAGCTCTTTCACTCTCTAATACAAAAATAAATAAATAAAAATAAAGAGAATATAAAAAATTGAGAACAGAAATTCTAAGAAAGCTAAGAACCCTAAAATACTTTGTTTCCCAATTTATTTCAGTTTTACACAAGCAACAACAGCCTCAAATTATGATCGCCCAAAATGGCCTTACAAGCTTGTATTTTATATTATAACCCTGAAAGTTTAAAATACCCCTGAATCCTAATACTAGTTAAGTTTGGAACCAACTCTTATAATTTCCGCCTTAGTTTCTAAAGTAATACTTTAGTGCAAAAGGACTTCTTGAGATCTTAACTCCATGATAAAGTGCTTGATCAGCCTTCACTGATAGATATCTTCTCCAACTAAACTGGCCCATGAACAATTAAATCTCTAATGAAATGGTATTTATATCTACAAGCTTTATCCTTTTATGGTATATTGGATTCTTGCACAAATGAATAGCTTTTTAATTATTTGAAAAAACAATAGCAGTCGCCTTTAATACTCCTAATTCCTTTAACAATTCTTGTAGCCACACCTCCTCTTTGATGGCTTTTGTAGCAACCACATATTTAGCCTTAATGCTAGATGAAGCTACAACAGGCTGACGTTGTAAGTTCTAGCTTATGTAGCTACTACAAGAAGAAAAGAAATATGTGCAATTGACCCCTTCTTATCTTTATCACTTACAAAATCAAAGTCTAGATATCCAATCAATTCATATTTGTCCAAATCATGACAAAAATCAATCCCATAATTCAAGATACCAACTAAATATCTCAACAACTATTTTATCCCAATCTAATGCTCCTTTTTCAAAATTTTCTTGTACTTACTCAAAACATCTATCACATGTGCTAAATCAAGTATAGTACAAATTATAAAGTACATTATACTACCAACAACATTGGAGTAAGTTATCTTACTCATTTCTGTATTTTTTTAATTTACGACAGGAAATTAAGGTAAAAAAAATTTAAAATAAATAGCTTAAGGTACATAAATAGGTTTAGAATTTTTTATAAAAAAATTTTCAAATATGTTTTTGTATAAGACCTTCGAGACAAGCACAATCTTTTTTCATTCATATATCTTATAATCTCCATGTCACAATATCTTTTTTACATTTCCTAGACATTTTATATTGAATTAGATTTTAGAATATATTTCATTTTTTTAATATCATGTTTATCAACATATCAATAGGTAAATTCCTTTTTCACATTTTAAGTATTAAAGTAATCAACATATCATTCTAAGATTTTAAAGTAAAGATAATTATCAATAACAACTTTAAAACCAACAGATACAATCAAATTTTCTATACCATTGCTTAGGGAATAGATTTAATCCATAAGAAATTTTTTAAGAAGACACACTAAATTCTATTTACTAATGGCTTTATAACATTTAGGTTGTTCATATAGATTGTTTCCTTTAAGTTTTCATGAAGGAAGGCAAATTTAACATTAAGTTGTTCTAATTCTAAATTTAATTGAGAAACCAAAGCTAGAACTATCCTAATAGTAGTGTATTTAACTATAGAGGAGAAAAATACATTATAATCAACACCTTCTTTTAGGAAAAGCCTTTAATATCCAATCTTACAAGGTCAGTAGTGTCATTACTTTCTTTGTTATGATCCAACCCAGACCTGACAATATATGACACCTTAGGTAAATTTCACATCAACAAAGCACAAGAGAGATGCTGAATTTATAAATGGTGATCCACATCTTATTTGGCAAGATGAGTTTTGAGGTGTATGGGCATCCCAGGAACAATACCATACGGGCTTAGGCGCAAAACAGACAATATCTTATCAGGTCTGGGTATGATCAGAGTGGCTTTGCATGTCCTCTTGAGTAGTGGTGGGGCAAACCTTAACGAGAACGTTGAGTCCCTAAGGGGGAGGGAGTGTATGTGACATCTTAGGCAAATTTTACATCAATAAAACATGAGAGAGATGCGGAGTTTATAATGAGTGTTATGATCCAACCTAGACCTGGCAAGATATTGTCTGCTTTGGACTAAAGGCCATACAGTTTTATTCCTAGGATGCCCATACACCTAAAAACGCATCTTGTTAATTAAGGTGTAGATCATTTCTTATAAACCTAGCATCTCTCATGTGCTTTGTGGATGTGAAATTTGCCTAAGGTGTTACATACACTCCCCTTAGGGACTCAGTATCTTTATTGAGTTTGTCCTACCACTGCTCAAGAGGATAAGCGAAGCCGCTTTGATACCATTTGTCATGATCCAACCTAAACCTAGCAAGATATTATCTGCTTTAGGTTGAAGCCCACACAGTTTTGTTCCTGCAATGCTCACACACCCCAAAACACGTCTTGCTAATTAAGGTGAGGATCACCCTTTATAAACCCAATATTTCTCCCGTCCTTTGTCGATGTGAGATTTGATTAAGGTGTCATATTTGTTTACCCTAAAAATTCATTTGCATGATACTGACTTCTAATTCTGAGGCCTAGACATAAAGATTTAGGTTTTGTTTTCTCTAAGTGATCTCATTTCATCATCCATTGCATAGCATGTTTGTTGTTCATTGCTTTCTGAAAGGTGGCGTGTTCTGTTTTCTTAATTTCATTTGTTGAAAACAATGCATACACAATTAAATCAAAAGATGAAAATTTGAATAAGTGTTTTACTTGACTCTTAGTTCAATCCCTTATTAGTTGATAGTCTCTAAAAGGATCAGTCTCTATATAAGTTTTTGTTCTTATTTGTTGTTGATCATTACTTGCTTTTAGATCAACTTGAGGCAATATAGGTTGATTATTGTTGTCTTGAGTTGAATAGGCAGGTGTTTCCACCTCAAAATTAGCATTATTTTTTTTTGAAATTGTCTTTTTGTTACTGTCCTATTTCAGAATAACTCGCACTTTCATTTTTTTCACTCATGCAAGGCATGATAGTTTTATTAAACATAACATCTCTACTTGTAATCATTTTAATACCTTTGACATCCCTCACCCTATAGCCTTTTATGCCTTTTGGATAACCTAAAATTATACATCTGATTCCCCTAGTTTCCAATTTTTCTTTTGATCGGTGTGCATATGTTGCAGGCCCAAAAACCATAAGATGCTTATCTATTCCTAGTTTTCCACTCAATTTTTCTTTAGAGGTCTTAAAGTCAACGATATTGTTAGGGCTTTTATTTACTGGATATTATGCAATATTAGCTACCTCCCCTAAAAAACTCTTAAATAGGCATTAATTTATTAGCACACATCTGACCTTATTTAATAAGGTCTTGTTCATCTTCTTTATTACCCCATTCTTTTAGGAGATATTTTTTTACAGTCATATGCCTTAAAACCCTATTTTCTCTATAGAAATTATTAAACACATTATTACAAAACTCCAAACTATTGTCAATCCTAAGGACTTTTACTTTCTTATTAGTTCAATTTGATAATGTGCTAATTACCAAGGTACATACATGTGCTATATGTTTATTTTATTTCAATCTATGCATCATATACATAAATATAATGTAGTAGAATTAAAAATCTAATTTTTTAGTGTAACAAACACATTTAAAATTTAAGTTTCATCACTCTAATGAAATTAAGGATCGAGCATCACCTATCAAGTCTTTGAAATTTTTTGAATCGGAGTCCATCACGAAGCGCACTCACTAGTAATTCTAGGATCCAACTGGGGTGGGCTTAGATCGCTAGAATAACAGCTCTAAATTTTCAACAATGGTGTTTAACTCTTAAACACAAAATTTTGATTAAACACTTTTAATCAAGTTTAAACTCTTTAAATTAAGTTATAGCTAAACACTTTAACTATCTTTATTTATTTCAAAGCAAATAAATTATTTTTATTTATTCAACACTTGAAATAAACAAAAAAAATTCCATTGCTCTATTTAATGGCTAGCCAATTTGACGATGGAAAAGATGAATAAATTTTGTTTCAACTATTGAAACAAAAAAAAAACAATTTTACTCACTTTTTCCCTTATAACATGCCAAATTTTTCATCATGATTTGCATAAATGAAATAGTTTTCTTTTATATGCAAACTCGCCTTATTTAATAAGTGAAAAATGGCCCCACAAAAATAAGCATCCTATGCCTTTATGTTTTCCAATTATTCCCCTTTCAACATATTGAAATAAGACAAAACAAATTTGTCTCTATATGGAAGTGTAATCGCTGAATTCACTCATTCACAAAATGGAACATTTATATTTTTATATGCAAATTTCTCTCATTCAATAGACATCCCACGACCCCACTAAGTCATGAGCTATACCATTTTAATATATTGAAATAAAGCAACTTTTGTTTCCATTGAATTGCAATGACTAGCCATGTCTTTAATGTTTACCAATTAAAAAATTACAAATAATTTGTAAGCCATTCATTTTCATTCACATGCTTTATCATTTATTTAGTCAAATTAACAAATTAAAAATATGTGATATTTGATTAAAAATTATTGTTTGACTTCTAAAATAATAATACCAATTATATCATTAGTTTATTAAAAAAAATATAAATAAACAATAATTTTAGTTGTCTAATAAGTACGATCATTTTGGTAATTTTGAAGTCAAATAATGAATGACTTACAATGTACCACATGTCATCATTCTATTGATTAACAATTATTGTTAACCAATTAATGTATTTAACTCTTAAGTCTTGATGCGTGCATATCTTGAGGGAACTTGAAACAAATATCTCGTTTGTTAGAATTTATTAGATTGAACTATTCAATCTGGTACGTTGCCTCGGTGCACAATTAATACACTTCATATTGTGGGACTCCCTAAGTCTATGCCCGATTTGTTAAATAGAACTATTTCACGAGTCTATGATCAATGCCCCATGCACACGTCACAGATATACAAATCAGCGCGTTTGACTATATAAACTGAGGTTATAACATATTCGTATAATCCTTCCGTCATCTATATCTTTGATGAATTGAGACATAGATCACTATTATCAAATCTCCATGTGCTCATCTGTGAACTTATTTTCATATTCTTATTTTGATAAATAATATACATAAACACTTTTGTGATATTGTTTAACCCTATAGAAAACTCTTTTTCAAGGTTTCATACTTATGGCCACAAGGCTTCCTGAAATACAATCTCAGAATATCAAGATATACAATTCACTCATGTGAGCTGACGGATCTCATATCTACGCACACCAGACTCCATGAGCATCGGACCATACCCAGCAACACCCAGCGGTCAAATTATGAAAAATCTCTAACATGCGTGGAACCAAAGTATGATGGATCACTCACAAGCCCATCGTGGTACTCAAGTCAAAGAACTACGAATACTACTCAACTCGAGAAGACCCTCCATTGACGGCTTCATATGATGTCTAATGGAGGTCCTCATGAGTCTGTTCAGTATCCAGTCCTAATTGAATACCCGCATGCCTATACGAGCTCTAAGCTCATAGTTAGTTAAAAACAACCATCTGTATCCTACAGATATAAACATATACTGATCTATATACAAGAATTCACCAACAGACTCACATCGATAAAAATATATTAGAACATAGTGTTTGAGAACAAACTTGCATAATGACATTTTCTAACAGCTATTGTAACTTTTTGCAATTATATCATTACTAGTATACCCTTATGGCTTTGTCACATTACAGATAAGGCTCTAACTCTTTAGATATGACTGACTCTTATAACCTACTAACTCTTAGCAGTGCTAACTCTTAACATTTATAACTCTCAGCGCTGCTAACTCTTAGTACTTGTCTAAACTTTTTTAGACTAGATCTGAACTCCTTCAGATCACACAATGTTTGTAACGTTACAAGCATTGTACCATATATTATAGTATTAACAATTTAATATGAAATTTTTATGGTATAAATATTTAAAAAATAATATTAATATAATATTAGAATGCAGGTAAGCACCAGTTCCAACATTATTTTCTACAAGGCATTTCCTACTTTTAAATTTAAGAAATATGTCATCTTTTTGTTTAAGTAAAAAGAGTAAGACTTTTTTTTAGAAAAATCATCTATTATAGAGATAAAGTATTTATTACTTACATGTGTTTAAGTATTGGTGGACCCTCATAAATTAGCATGAACATACTCCAGTATAGTTTTTCCTCTATGGGTTCCAGAATTGAAAGTTAACCTATGTTGTTTGCCAAGGGAACAAAACTCACAAAACTTCATTTTGTTGAGCTTATAATTTCCAATCAAACTTTGCTTGCTTAGTTCCAACAGGCCTTAATCACTTATGTGGTTAAGTCTTTTATGCCACAACTCAATACTAGTCTCAAGTAGTAGGGTAGATATTGCTTATCCTATAATAGTTTCTCTTTATAGAATGTATAAGTCATTTTGTTTATTTCCCTTCATAACCACTAGTGACCGTTGCTATCCTTAACTATCCATTATCATCCTTATAGGAATAGCCTTCTTCGTCAAGTGTACCAAGAGAAATTAAATTGCTCTTTATGTATGGAATATGCCTTACATTTCTTAAATGCATCAACAACTATAGTAGCATCTCAATTTTCAATATTTTTATCTTTTATTTTCTTTATTATTTCAAAATAATTTATTCTTAAATGCTCTTCTTTTCCACAATAGTAAATTTTCTAGGTTTAGAACTAGATTTTGACCTTAGCTTTCTCTTGTTTTTACCCTTATATTCTTTCTTATCATATCTTCTTCTAGCAAATAAGTTCTTAGCACTATTATTATCCCTTCTTTCACTTCTAATTTCTCAATCCCTAACTCTTAGTGCTAACAAACAATCTTGAAGGGTCAAGGTCTTGCCATACTTAATAATAGAAAATTTAACAAGATTATTGCTTACTTTTCATTGCTAATTGTCTCTCTAGTATTTGTTAGATCATGCATAGTTTCTTGAAATCATCAAGAATCTATTCTAATCCTTTATTTAGGTCCATCTAGAAACCTAAACAATTTTTTTGTTTAAAACGATTATGCTAAATAGAGTTCTTGAGATATATATAAGTTTTCAAGCTTATCCCAAAGACCGACAATTGTGGTATTTTTATTGACTTGCCTCAACACATTTTCTGCTAATTAGAGAATAATGGTGATGTAAGTTGTTTCATTCATCTAATTTCTTTAATGAATAATTAGGGTTGGGGGAAGGTCTTTAGGATTTGTTGGGTTTTAGTCATACGAATTAATGCTTTGATAAAAAAAAATCTCATATTAATTATTTTACATTAATTTTTTAGGCATTGAAGGTTTAAGTACATAAAGGATACATTTTATAAGTAAGTGAAGTATTCACAGTAACTTAAGAACTCAAATACTTCAACAAATCAAAAGGGCTTTTTTGTGAATTATATGGCACTTTATGAAATCAATTTTGTAATCAAACTTGATGCTATTAGAAAGATAAGTGTATCATATTTTCAAAGAATTTTATAAAAGTCAATTCAAAATTGTCTATAAAAAGCTGTGGCATAATCATTCAAGCGTGCACAATATAAAAAGTCAAAAAGGGTTGTCCAGTTTAAGAACTAATTTAAATAGAATGAAAACGGCCGAACCGATTTTCCAAACTGGTCGAACTGGTTCTATATTTTTTTAGCTTTATCTAATGGCTAAAAACAAGCTCCAATGACTAGTTTTCTCACTTTCTAAAAATACCTAATTCAAGGAAGCTAAAATACATCAAGATATTATATTTTAATATCCTTGAGCCCTCGTTGTACTAAAACTTTCATATTAACTCATTTTAGATTTTAAATCAATTTTATTTGTATTAATTCTTGTATTGGGCTTACTTAAGTATTTATGGAAGATACTACATCAAGATATTACATTTTAATATCCTTGAGCCCTCGTTGTACTAAAACTTTCATATTAACTCATTTTAGATTTTAAATCAATTTTATTTACATTAATTTTTTAGGCATTGAAGGTTTAAGTACATAAAGGATACATTTTATAAGTAAGTGAAGTATTCACAGTAACTTAAGAACTCAAATACTTCAACAAATCAAAAGGGCTTTTTTTGTGAATTATATGGCACTTTATGAAATCAATTTTGTAATCAAACTTGATGCCATTAGAAAGATAAGTGTATCATATTTTCAAAGAATTTTATAAAAGTCAATTCAAAATTGTCTATAAAAAGCTGTGGCATAATCATTCAAGCGTGCACAATATAAAAAGTCAAAAAGGGTTGTCTAGTTTAAGAACTAATTTAAATAGAATGAAAACGGCCGAACCGATTTTCCAAACTGGTCGAACTGGTTCTATATTTTTTTAGCTTTATCTAATGGCTAAAAACAAGCTCCAATGACTAGTTTTCTCACTTTCTAAAAATACCTAATTCAAGGAAGCTAAAATACATCAAGATATTACATTTTAATATCCTTGAGCCCTCGTTGTACTAAAACTTTCATATTAACTCATTTTAGATTTTAAATCAATTTTATTTGTATTAATTCTTGTATTGGGCTTACTTAAGTATTTATGGGCAATACTTTGAGAGTTTAGGGGTATACACATTCATTATAAGGGTTATAAAGGTTTGTTTAGACCTTGAAAGTTAAGTATATTCATTCTTAGTCTTGGTTTAAGATAAGCTTAGTGGAATCCCTAATGCAAATTGCTTGAGGTATGGGCATAGGTCGTGCGGTATGTCTAGTATGTCGAGCCACAAAAATATTTAGATGTAGTTCTCTCTATCCATTACTCTCTTATTTATTACAGTTATTCATTGTTAAATTTTCTTACATGTTAATAATTACATAAATAATTCATTTTAAACCATCAAACTTTTAAATATCCAATTCATCATCTTCTTAGATTGCCTACCATTTATTTTAGGATCTATAAGGCTTTTAAAGCCTTTTGTTAAACAACAAAAGCCTTCCTTTTCTTTTGCCAGAGGTTTGAAATCACCATGGTCGTCAAACTTCTCCACTTCATATCTTGCTAAACTCATGTCGAATCTTAGTTTTAATGATTATGTCTTCGATATTTGAAAACCCTCCAATTTCCAAACTCTAATACCATTGTTATAAGGTACAATACAAGACCTAATTTAATTATTGATAAACAAAATCAAGAATAGAATAGAAAAGAAAAAGCGTGCACAGATATATATACAAATTAAAGTGGTTCAACTATAAAGAGATGGCCTACATCCACTTAAAGCTCACTCAAGGAACTTTTTGCACTATATAAAAAAAATTATAGTTTGATTATAAGGATTCAAGCCTTTTCACTTTATAATACAAAAGAAAATTAAGAGCATATAAAAAACTGAGAACAAAAGCCCTAAAGAAGCTAAGAACCTTAAAATGCTTTGTTTTTCCCAATTTCACACAAGCAACAACAACATCAAATTAAGTAATCTGCCCAAAATGGCCTTACAAGCATGTATTTTATGTTATAGCTCTGAAAGAGTAAAATAGCCCTGAACCTAATACTATTTACTTTTGGAACCAACTCTTACAAAATGTGTTACAATAATTCTCTACACATATTATCACTAATGACTGTATTAGAACAATTATGTTCTTGATTTTTCTCTCCAAGTTTATAAGGTGACATAAAAACACTTCTAATATAAAAGATTTTTTTTTAATTTCATGGAGATGTGTAATTATAATTGGACTATGCTTATAATCACATAAAGAGTTTAAGTAGTTACTATTTCTCATTTTATATATTTAAAGCACAACATTAAATTTTAGTTTACCTTTATCCTTTAAATACGAAAAGAATCTAGCTTTATAAATTATATGCATGTGAAATTCCTTGGTACAAAATTCATAAAAATTACCTTACTATCCCTGCGAACTTCCTACAATTGCAAAAGACTTTATATCCTACTGCAAAAAAGAGTACTTTGATGCTCAAGTCAATAATTGTAGGATAAAAGGGTGCGTGTATGTGAGGAAGTGAATTATGTTACAAAAACAAGTAAGGTTATTGGCTTTTGTCCTTAGAATGGTTGTATTTTCTATTCTAGGTGCATTGTGCGAGTTCTTGGAGTGAAAAGACATTCTTTTTTCTTTATCTCTATAAATTTCTCGCTTTTTTTTTCTTTCTTTTTGATCATCTTTCTATCATTTTATAAAAACTAAGATCAATTGAGTTATTATATGAGTAATTATAAAAATAAAAATTGATCTCAATTATGATTTGGTAAATGTGTTTCTAATCGATTTTCAATTGAATTTATGTTATTAGAATTAATCCCTTATTAAATGTGTATTCCAATCATTAAAAACGTCATTCATTATGCAATAATTTAAAATAAATGTTTAGTTCGAACTTGTTCTCGCCTTTCATAGTATCCATGACCTGCTTGTAGAATCTATAAATCGTCAGGTCTGAGTTATCTAATAAATCACCTGTATTTGAGAAAGTGCTGCCATGGGCCTCCTCTATTGAAGTGGGCAATGAACACTTGGCACATGCTAATAAGGGTTTTACATTATTATTTTGTATTACTAGTGTCTTTAATCTATTTTAACTTAAGAATGTTTACAATATTGTACCTAATTAGCTTTTAACTGTTTTGTGATAAGTTTGGTAAAATGAGCATAACCTTTTACCTAAGAATCCAATTGGAGTGATTCTTGATCCTATGAAGAGCTGACTCAATGGGTAACATAATTTATTTCGTAAGGCATTTGAAATTCGAGCGATCAGAGGGTAAAAATAGCCTAGAACATAACTAGTCTATAGTACAAGGCTAATCTAAATAGTCATCAGTATTTGACCCATAGCTATAGAAATATATATCTAATATATATGAGACAACTCAATATGAAAATATAAGAGACGTATCTACAACTTTTATTTTTTGAGTGAAAATTAATTTGGACCACATCAATTTTAAATTAGACAATCAAATGGATGCATTAATGATAATTAATGCAAATTAGTTGTCAATCTTTTTGACTTTTATCATCCAAGTGGTTCCTTCTTCATTTGTCTTGATTTATCCATGTTTTATTTTATAAATAGGTAGCCTGTTTATGCCCAAAGCATGTAATTAGAGAGCTAGATTTTAGTTCAAAACACTTGTCTTTTGTATTTTCTCTTTGTAATATTATTTCTTTTATTTACTATTCTAAAGTCATGTTATCTCTTCTTCCATCTCTTTTCTTTTTCTTTAGTTTTATTATATCCAAGTAATTTTTTTTTTCCTAAGGTGAAAGGGTGAAACTCTTGGTAAGGTAATAAGATATACTTAACTTTTATTTATGAATTTAATGTTTCATTCTTAAGTTTTATAAATTTATATATGATGTATTTATTTTGTTTGCAATATTAATACCCTTTCTTGTAAAGTGGTGTATCTTGATTTATTATAGACAATTTTTATAGTTGGTACAATAAATTCTTGAAACTATTTACAAGATTTGGCGTAGACACCCTTTCTCGTAAAGTGAGATTCTTGATTTATTGTAGACAAATATAAAGATTGGCATAATAAATACTTGAACTCATTTATAAGATTTGGTGTATAATAATTAAAAGAAATAAATACAAGTTAATATATAAATGGTGATGAACTGTAATTGTTATATCTTTCGATTGGAACCTCTTCTGTGTGAGGATTCCAATTGAGTTATAAAAAGAGTTGAATATATTCTTATTTCATATGTCAAAAGTGGATCCTTATAACCTTAGCTTTTATTTTAATTGGTTAATTAAATTATTATTTATAAATATCTTATACGGCTTTAATTATTTTTAAAGTATTTATAGTTTGTAATTTTAATTTCACTTCCCTGTGGATCGACCCCGTTCTCACTAGGTTATTTATTACTTCGACAATCCTGCACTTAAGAATAAACTATTATATTCTAGACGTGTCATTTATAATCCTGCTCTTGAGTAAGTCTCTTCAACCATTGATCCATAATTTCCATACATGAGTTGCTTCTGTTTCTGCTAAAGATGAATTCTACTGTTCCACTAGTTCAACTATACTAAAGGGTTGGCTTATTTTTCCAACTTCTTGATCCTCCTTTCTGTCCACCATCTTCTTCTCTTCTTTGGTTCTTGAAGATCTAAGGGAATTGGTATAACATTATCTAGCATGTGTTTGATCTCTTCTAATGTCTATTATTACTCTTTCCATTGCTGAACACATTTAATGACTTGATGCAAGGTTAATGCCACTGCTTCTATGTAATGGATCCAATAATGTCTTGAGATAGCATTGTAAGATGTTGGTGTATCAACTACTAGGTAATACACTTTAAGGCGCTTCCCAATAATTATAATAAGAAGCATAATCTTCTCTTTGACTTGAACCTTCCCTCTTCTAGATGCTATTAATTTTGTATTACATCCTCTGTTGCCTTTCTTATTCAATCTCATCCCTTAAAAGCTTTTTGAAAATGAATGTTTGTAATACTTCCCTATCCACCAATATTTTTTGAACTATAATTCTAGCTATATTTAGGCTAATTGCCAATAGATCGAGGTGCAGGAGAATCAATCCGGTTAAATCCTCTCTGAAGAGTATGATTTTGCTCAGTTTTTGTTCAATTGACATCATTGTAGTTGGTGATGTTTTTACTATCCTACACTTCTGGACCTTGGTTGCCTTATAGAATAATGACTTCCACCTTTTATTATTTTCTTTTTTGTCTTGTGGTATTCTATATAGCATAACTATAAATAACTGGTTCACTACTTGTCTTGCTAATAGTACTTCTACAGAATCCTGCACCGAGCCTTCATTAGTCTATCCCTCCAAGACCACTTATATCTCTTCCTCTTTTGTTCTTTTTGTTACTGCTCTTTTGTAGCTCCATTAGAGTATTTATTATTTACCTTCTCATCCTTTACCTGTTTGTCTTCTTTTTCTAAGTAATTAAAGTCAAATAATGATTCGTAGAATATATACAACATGAGACGTGTTACCTCCTATTTATATAACTTCTGTTGCATTTAATTTTAAAGCTTTCTCTTGTTCTGTCTACTTCTTTAGTGTTACTTCTAACCTAAACTCTACCAAATGGTTGTTTCTCATAAAAGTATTTATTTGGCCTCTCAAGAAATAACCAATGCTGATATCATTTCCATGTTCACTATGAAAGACTCAATGTTTAGTTTGGTCCATCTGCGCCTATAGCATCGACTATGTTTTCGACTTTCTGAAAAGCTTCGAGTATTTGTACTTTACCTAGATATTTTCTTTTGGGGTATTGATGGAAATCAATGGTTTAAAAACTCTCTGCTGCTTGTCATTCTTTTCTTTCTCATAAGCTATAGATCATTTTCCATACCTACCTCATTATGAGGATTTCCCTCTTTCCTTATAATAATCATAAAATCTTCCTTAATAGCAATTGCCTCATCTTTATCCTACATGATCCATTATTTTGATTTTTGGTAAATTATCTTAAATGAAGAGAAATTCTTTTGAATGAGATATCAATAATATGCTGTTGAAGTTTTAACTACCTTTTGGAGGCAACTGCTATTAAGAAAGCTTTTATGATTATTATGAGGAAAGAGGGAAATCCTCATAATGAGGTAGGTATGGGAAATGATCTATAGCTTGTGAGAAAGAAAAGAATGACAAGTAGCATATTATCCTACATGATCCATTATTTTGATTTTTGGTAAATTATCTTAAATGAAGAGAAATTCTTTTGAATGAGATATTAGTAATATGTTGTTGAAGTTTTAACTTTCTTAATAGCAGTTGCCTCATCTTTATCCTACATGATCCATTATTTTGATTTTTGGTAAATTATCTTAAATGAAGAGAAATTCTTTTAAATGAGATATCAGTAATATGCTGTTGAAGTTTTAACTACCTTTTGGTATGCCTAAGCAATTATCTCTATATCATAATTTATGAACTCACTGAGCTCCCTATTGAACTTATTGAGGAAGCTCCTTATAAACTCGTTTTCTCCTTGCTTCATAAAAAAGAACTCCAAAGCTGTCTTCTTCTTTTTTTTCCAATTTCGCATGAATAGAGTTTTCTGTCAACTTTTGAAACCAAGCCTGAGCTAGCCTTTTCAAACTGGAAGAAAAAGTAAGGCATTTTAATGCATTGTCATGTGCATTCATTATCATTCGTGCGTTAAAATGGAAAATATGCTTCTCTGCATCTCTAGTTCTGTTAGGGTCGGTGCTTATGTGTCATCTTTGAATGTACATATACTTGTGTATTTATACGAGTGCACATTTTTATTAAATCGCTAATACCCCATATATACAGTATTATGCATGTAACGTTACAGACATTATAGATTTAAAGGAGTTCGAATCAGATTTAAAGAAATTTAGATAAGGGTTCATAGTTAGTGTTGGAGCTAGTGCTCACGTGCCATTCCAATATTGTATGAATATTAATTATTAATATTTATACAATAAACATTTCGAATAAAGATTTTTAATATCATATTAATATGGTATAATGCTTGTAACATTAGAGACATTGTTTGATCTGAAAGAGTTCAGATCTGATCTAAAAGAATTTAGATCAGAAGTAATAGTTAGCAAAGCTGAGAGTTATAAATGCTAAAAGTTAGCACTGTTAAGAGTTAGCAGGTTATAAGAGTCAGCGAGGTCTAAAGAGTTAGAACCTTGTCTATAATGGGACAAAGACCTGAGAGTATACTTGTAATGATATAGTTGCAATAGGTGTTAAGAAATATCATTATGTAAGTATGTCTCAAAGATAATGTTCCCGATCTATAATCACCAATGCGGGTCTATCGGTGATTCACTTTATATAGATTAGTGTATGTCTATATCTGACTGGTTCAGATAGTTGTTCTTAGCTGACCATGAGCTTAGAGCTTGTATAGGCATGCGGGTATCCAGTCAAGACTGGATACTGAACAGACTTATGAGGACCCCAATAGATATCCTATGACACCGTCAAAAGAAGGTCCTCTCGAGTTGAGTAGTATTCGTGGTCCTTTGACCTGAGCGCCACGGTGGTCTTGTGAGTGATCCATCATGCTTTGGTTCCACATATGTCAGAGACCTTTCATGGTCTGACCGCTATGTGTCGCTGGGTATGGTCCGATGCTCATGGAGTCCGGTGTGTGTAGATACGGGATCCGTCAGCTTACATAGGTAAGTTGTATATCCGATGCTCCGAGATTGTATTTCATAAAGTCTTGTGGCCACAAGCATAAACCCGGGAAAAGAGTTTCCCACAGGGTTAAACAATATAGCAAAAGTGTTTGCGTATATTATTTTTCGAGATACGAATCTGGAGATAAAGTTATGGATGAGCAAATGGGGATTTGACGGTGCTAATCTATATCCCTACACATCTAGGATATAAATGATGGAAGGATTATACGTATACGTTATGACCTCAACTTGTATGGTCTGACACGCTGATTTGTAATATTCGTAACGTGTGCGTGGGGCATCGATTACGGATTAATAGAACAGTTCCATTTGACAAATCAGGTGTGGACCTAGAAAGTCCCAATATGAAATGTACTCTTTGAGCACTTGGGCAGTGTACCGTATTGAATTGTTCAATACAGTATAATTCAGCAATTACTAAGGTTACGTTAACTAAAGTATATGGTTATATGGTGGGACCCACTTTAGGTTAACTTGGTAACCGAGTAAGGATATAATAGTAATTTCACTTTGTGATTATTTAATTGTTAAATAATAAGAATAAATATTTATTTATTTAATTATTAAATAAATGATTTAATTTAACTATGATTAAAGGTTAATCATATGGTTAATTTAGTTAACTTTACTTAATGATTAAGTAAAGGTTAACCTAACCAAGGTTAAGTTAGTTAATTATGGTTAGAATAATTAAATATTTATTAACTTAAAGGTTAAGTTAAAATAATCTAACTAAGGTTAAATGTTAACTAAGGTTAGGTTAAACCAAATGAAATGCAAATGAAATTTAAATTAGTTTAGAATTTATGCATTAATATATAAAGTGAAATGAAATTGAAAATCATTAAGTTTTTAGTTTATATGTTTTGCATTTTTGGGAGCCATTTCAATTTGAGAAATTGAAATTCTTTGTTTTGTGTTTTAAGTGTTAGAACAACAAAACAAATTGAATTAATAGTTACTAAATATAATAACTAAAAATAAGATTTGTTTTATTTATTCAAGAGTTGAATAAAAAGAAAAACAAATTTAATTAAGTTAAATAGTTTAACTTTGAAAAATGTTTAAGAGTTAAACACATATGCTGGATTAAGATGCTGCCATTCTAGACAATCAAACCCACCCTTGTTGATTGCTAGGATTGATCAAAGATTCATTTCATGGTGGACTTCAAAGAAATTAATCCAAAGGCTTCATTGGTGATATTTCTCAATCTCGAATTTTCAGTTTAATCAAATGTTATTTTCTGTGTTCATTATATTTAATCTTCCGCTGTGCACATGTATATATGAGATATGTATATTGTTTGTATGATGAACACAACCCACATGTAAGCACCCTAGTAAATTCGCCCAACCCAACACACCCAACAGTTAGTCACGCTGAAAGATATAATTGCTAAATGTTAGCATAGCTAAGTGTTAGCTGGTTATAATACTCAGCATATCCGAGAGTTGGAGCCTTATCTGTAATGGGACATAGACCTGAGAATATACTAGTAACTGCATAGTTACAAGAATTGTAATCGAGTGTCAGAAAATGCTAGTTGCGCAAGTATATTCTCGATAATTGTCCCTGATTTATTTCTACTGATACGGATCTATTGGTGGATACCTTAATATATAGATTAGCATATGTTGTACCTATAGGGTATAGATGGTCGTTCCTAGCCGATTGTGAGCTCAGAGCTCGTATTGACATATGGGTATCCAGTTAGGACTGGATATCGACCAGACTCACAATGGCCTCCAATAGACACCTAATGTAAGCCGTCAACGGAGGGTCCTCTCGAGTTGAGTAGTATACGTGGTCCTTTGACTTGAGTGCCACGGTGGGCTTGTAAGTGATCTACCATACTTTGATTTCACGTATGTCACAAACCTTTCATAGTGTGACTGTTGGGTGTCACTGGGTATGGTCCGATGCTTATAGAGCTCGGTGTGTACAGATATGAGATCCGTCAGCTCTCATATGGAGTTAGATATCCAGATGCTTCGAGACTGTATCTCAGAAATTCTTGTGGCCACATGCAATCATCTAGAGAAAGAGTTCCACCAGGGTGAAACAATATGGCAAATGAGTTTGTGCATTGATGAACACTTGAAATTACACATTTAATAAGATTTTTACATGATTGTTTTGTATTACTAGTGTATTTAATTTTCTTAACTTAAGTATGTTTACAATATTGTACTTATAAATCAATATGAATCACATAAGAAAAGCATGACTGAACATATATGAGACATGAGAATTATAACCTCTGGATTATAGAAAATAAAATAGATAAGAGTTTAATCAAAACCAAACTTACAACATTTATAGCTCTTGACACCGAATCAAAGCATGGAAGTAGATTTACTACACATAAAAGTTCATCTCTTAGCCTTGCTAGGAACTCTAGCCTAAATTACAATACATGTTAATGAGAATAAAAGAAGAGAAAAAATTATCTCTTAAAAATGTCCTAAGGGTCTCCTTATATAGGCAATGAATGGACATATGTCATGGATGACATCAATCTTCAATAATTTTAAGCCAATAACTCGTGTATCCACTTGCAGCATATTTTTGATAATATAAATGATCAATTCAGCTTCTGCAGCCGACATGAAAGTTGTAGAATTGTGACTCTTCTTTCCATAGGCACTGATTTCATGCAAATTGGATGAGTATCCAATGAGATATGAGCAAAATTCCAAAGATACATCAGAATTCGGCCAACAACCATTTTACCCACTTGCAATGCGATTTGGTCCATGATAACGGCTGATTTGGACTTTACCATAAACATACGAGTTATTGATAGTTAAGTCAGCAATTCACAGCTTTAATAATTATACCAATTGAGTACGTATTTTGTGAGATACGGTCCAAATACGTGAGTTGGGTCAAGCTGGGTAAGAGTTGTAGTCCGATTTTGTTGTATCTCAATTTTTTGGCCCATAACATGTTGGATTTGGATTTTCCACTATTCTTCAAATTTGTGTAAGATTGAGTCATGTTGCACCAAGTTCAAGAATTTCTTCATTTTGATTTCTACATTGAGAGTTATGTCCAGTTTACCTAAACCTGTCCAAATAACATTCATTAATCACAATTTAAGGAGAACACTTTATTTCAAGCTAAAAATACAGAAAATACTAAAATTAGTGACATTAAATGGTGATTGAATCTTTTAACAACATGCATTTTCATGTGTTCATCAATAATGTTAGTGTTAATTATTTTATTTTGTTGTTGTTATCACTTTGTTATGTAAAAAAAAAAAATTATCATGAATGGCGTGAGTAAAATGTTCATTTATGTATTCTTGAGACGCATTCTAGTTCTAGAATGGCAGAGTAAAGAGTACATTATAAACTTTTGAAACACATTCTAATTGGTTTATTTTTAATGCATTTTATGTATAATTGTTTGTTGCTTAAGTTTTTGGTAACTCTTGCGTAAATAAATTTGCTTTACTATTGATGTATGATTTCAAAATTGTTTAGTTTAAATCACTTTCTCTATTTAGGTTACTAAAGAATAACTTCTGAAATTATTTCTTGAGAACAATACTAAGCCTTGTGATAAGATGGATGATTCAATATATATAGTCAAGAGAATTTCCATGTTTAAGTATACATATTATTTTCTAAACTCACATATCTTTTGTGAGTGAGTGGAGAGGTTTGAGATAACAGCTTACGAACTTTCATTGATCCTTTGAAATGGTTAATTTTTATTTGGAATGACATTATTTGGGATGATGAATGATTTGGTTGCTTAGCTGAAGGATAAAAAAAAAATTGGAAAAGTATTATGGTGATAAATTGCTCTTATGTTGTAATGATTCCTTATGTCTTTAAAAAAAAAGAGTAAAAAAAAAAAATTTTAAAAAAAAGAAGAAAAAAAAAAGAGAAAGAAAAGAAGTCAATTCAGTTCAATAAAGTCTTCATTCAATTTTAGAAGATTAAAGTCATTAGGAAGCAATCTTATCACCGAATTCTATATTCGTAAGATTCGCATTAAATAATTAAAGTCTTGAAGCTGGCATTTGGCAATAATGGTTTGACTCTAAATATTTGATTTTTCTATCTTTGGATCAATGTTAGTTTGTCTGTCTGTCTTTAAATGTAACTTTTTCTTGAGCGATTATCTGTTTTCCAACTCCATGAGTGAAATCTTAAGTCATTAAACAAGTTATTCACCTGTAAGAATATGGAGTTGAGGCTTTTACTTGGAACATTTTTAAGGCTATATATGTTGTGGTTTGTGGTAAGAAGGCTTTGGCTTAATTCACATACACACAAAAATATTTTTGGAAGTTATGATTGAAATAACCTTTATAGCGATTGTGATTTTAAAACTGATGTTTTGTTTGAAATACTTAGGTAGTGTTCAAATTTTATTTATGCTCGAATTGCTAGGGACTAGCAATAAGCCAGTTGGGGGTGTGATGAACACTTGAAATTATACATTTAATAAGAGTTTTACATGATTGTTTTGTATTACTAGTGTATTTAATTTTCTTAACTTAAGTATGTTTACAATATTGTACTTAATTATCTTATAACTGTTTTGTGGCAGGTTCGGTAAAATGGGCATAACTTTCTACCTAAAGATCCAATTGAGGTGATTCTTAATCCTGTGCAGATCTGACTCAATGGGTTAACATATTGTATTTCACAAAGCATTGGAAATTCGAGTGTTTAGAGGGTAAAAATTGGCCTAGAACAGAATTGATCTGCAGTACAGGCCCAGTTTGAACAGTTATCAGTATTTGGCCCATAACTATAGAAATACGTATCTAATACGTATGAGATCACTCAATTTGGAAAGATAAGAGACTTATCTAAAACATTTATTTTTTGAGTGACAGCTAATTCGGATCACATCAATTCCAAATTGGATAATCAAGTGGGTGCCCAAGTGATAATGAATGCAAATTATTTTGCCACCATTCTTGACTTTCATCAACCAAGTGGTTCCCTCCAAATTTGTCTCGATTTATCCATGTTTTTCTATAAATAGGTAGCTTGTTTATGCCTAAAGAATGTAATTAGAAAGTTAGAATTTAGTTCAAAATACTTTTCCTTTGTATCCATTTCCTTGTACTATTATTTCTCTTGTTTACTATTAAGTAATGTTATTTCTTCTTCCATTTCTTTTCTTTTCATTTAGTTTTATTATGTCCAAATAATTTTGTTTAAGCTAAGGTGAAAGGGGAAGCTCTTGGCAAGGTAATAAGATATGTTTAATATTTATTCATGAATTTAATGCTTCATTTTTAAGTTATGAAAATTTATATATGATGTATTTATTTTGTTTGTAGAATTAATACCATTTCTTCTAAAGTGGTGATTTTTGATTTATTATTGACAAACTTAATACTTGGCACAATAAATTCTTGAAACCATTTACAAGATTTGGTTTATATAACCTTTCTTGTAAAGTGGGAGTCTTAATTTATTGTAGACATTAAAGATTGGTATAATAAATACTTGAACCCATTTATAAGATTTGGTGTATAATAATTGAAAGAAATAAATACTAATCAATATATAAATGATAATGAACTTTAATTGCTATATTTTCTGGTTGGAACCTTCTTTGTGTGAGGATTCCAATTGAGTTATAAAAAATTAAATATATTCTTACTTCTTATGCCAAGAGTGAATCCCCGTAACCTTAGCTTTTTATTTGAATTGGTTAATTGAAATAATATTTGCAAACATCTTATACTACATTAATTATCTTTAAAGTGTTTATAATTTGTAATTTTAATTCTACTTCTCTGTGGATCGACCCCGTTCTCATCAGGTTATTTATTACTTCGACAATCCTGCACTTGGGAATAACTTCTATATTCTGGACGTATCACGCATATTGTTCAGTGAAATACAAGTCTGGAGATAGGACATGGATGAGCACTAGGGGATTTGACGATGATAATTTATATCCCCGCACATCTAGGATATCATGACGAAAGAACTATACGTATGCGTTGTAACCTCAGCTTGCATGGTTCAACGCGCTGATTTGTATATCCGTGATGTGTGTGTGTGTGGCATTACTCACGAACTCATGGAATAGTTCCATTTGAAAAATCGGGCGTAAGACCTAGGGGGTCCCGTGATATGGAGTGTACTCGTTGTGTACAAGGGCAACATGCCGGATTAAATTGTTTAATCCAGTAATTTTACAAGAATGCGTGTGTATCTGTATTTAAGTGTTAAATACAATAATTAGTTAATAATTGTTATTTACTAATTGTATAATGACACGTAGCGTATTGTGGACCCTCAGTTGAATTTACTTAAGTGTGAAATTTGGTGGGACTCACTAGAGGGTGAACTTGATAACTATTCATGAGGGGGTAAAATGGTCATTTCTCATTTTAATTATTTAATGGTTAAATAATAAAATACCTCTCTTTCTATATTAAATTATTTTTATTATATATTATATTATTATTATTTATATTATATTATATAATATTTTATATTATATATTATTATTATATTATATATATATATATATATAAAGAAAGAAAGAGTGAGAGGTGTCTGATTTGGAGGGCCAAATTTGGCCGAGAGAAAGATAAGGGAAATGGAGAAAAAGAGAAAGAAGAAGAAGAAGAAAAGAAGGAAAAAAAAAAGGGGGAAATGAAACTGTTTTTTTTTTCTCTATCGTGTCGTAGAAGTAATTGAGAATTGCTTCAACCTCCATTTTTTATTACACACCGGCTATTTTGAGGATTAAGAGTTAATCACAGGCTGTATATCGGGCTATTGTTCTAGCTTACCAAGCCTACCGAGTTGGTGACTAGAACTGCATATGAGTTGGTTTTCATACGGACTCCAAGAAAATACATGTATAACGTTACACATTAAGGTGAGTTCTTTAACCTTTCTTATATATTAATGTAATTAATATATTTAGTTATTGTGTTTATTGTATATTTCACGCTTCTATTGGACTTAAATTCGTATATGTATGTATTTAGGCAATAGACATAATTATACATGTATACACCCACACGTGTCTTAGATCCGCCAACAAGTTCCACCATACATCTAGAAATATAGAATGTAAAATTTATAGGGCCTTTCTATCTGCCTTATGATGTCTACAAATGGATTTCAATTCACTTTGTTTGGCCAAAGTCATGTGTCCTCTGAAATTCTAGATTTTTTCAATTGTTACGTAAAGCTCTTCCATCTCTTTCAAAACGGAAGCTCTTATGTCTTCCTTGTCTACATTTCTTGATCCTTGATGTATAGTAGCATTTACTTTAAAAGCTCTAGCATACTAAATCTCTTCCCTTTATAGATTAGCTCCTAGTTGTCATTCAATTCATCATACTTTTCAATGACAGTTAACCTATCCCTCAACACTTCGTTCTATTTCCTTGTTTCTTCTAGTTGTTTCGTTATTTTATCCAAAATATTCGTTATCTTTGAGGAAACTTGATTCCCTAATGTTGACAGATATAGGGTGCTTGATTCTGCTCTTTCATTAATACTCAAGTTTTCTATTAGATTAGACATTTTCTTTTCTATTAATTTGGTGAATTTTTAGAAATTACTATTTAATTCAACTATGTTCCCACAGTCAATGCTACTAAAATTCTTCAACACGAACTTCATGAGAAATTACTTTAATGTCCTGTGTACTTTCCACAATTATGAAAATACACTTTGTCCTCCTGTAGAAAATAATATTCTAACACTTAAGTCAGTAATTACAAGATAAAAATGTGAACATATATGAGAAAGTGAATTACATTACAAGAACAAGCAAGGTTGTTGATTTTTATACTTAGATTAGTTGTATTTTATTTTTCAGGAGTATTGTGCGAGTTCTTGAAATAAAAAGACATATTCTTCTTTTTTCTCTCTAATTTCTCTTTTTTTTTTCATTTTGATCATGTTTTTACCTTTTTATATGAGTTGAGATCAATTGAATTATTACATGTGTAATTATGGTAATAACTCAAATCATCTCAATTATAATTTGATAATTAAATATGTATTAAATGTGTTCCAAATCATTTTCAAGTTGAATTTATAGTGTAGGAATATTTTATTAAATATCTATTCTAACCATTAAAAATAATATTCAATACATAATAATTTAAAATAAATATTGAATTTTAGCATGTTCCTGTCTTCCATAATATCTATGATCGTTTGTAAAATTCATGTGTTTGGTGCCGAACCTGATATGGATTGCCTATATTTAAAAAAATGGATATGTTGTCATGAGTCTCTTCTATTGAAGTGGACTCTAAATACTTAACACAAATTAATTGGGCTTGATAAGATATAGGCTCAACAGCTTGAAGTAATTAATTTTTTTTTAAAAAAAAAAACTGAAGTAACTAATTTACCTAGAACTTGTATTTAAATTAGATTCTCGTTATTAGAGAATGAGATACAATTTTGAGTATAATACAAAGTTGCGTGCAATTTACTTATACTACAAAAACTTTTATCCAATACATTGGACATTTATTACACCTAGAAATAACAGATGCCCATCTGAAATGAAATTCATCTTGTGAATTTATTATTATTTTGGGGTGCACAGTGGGTTCATAATCTAGAATTTATATATATTGTCGATATACTATATGGAAAGGCATGATAGTATTAGTAAGATTACGAGAATTTTTATAAAATAAAAGGATTTGGTATTGTTAAATTTGTTATATTACAAGTTACTATTATTTTCATACACCCAGTCTCTTCCCTTTTAGCTTATAAAAGTTTTGGTAATTTATTTTAAAGGAAAAGAGTATATGGACTTTTAAAATTTTAAAGTAGAGCATGCAAATCACAATATTTTTAAAAATTTTATTTAAATCCTTATCAAATAATAAATTTTATTAACTTTAATACAAAAAAATGATAAAACATGTGAAAATACAATTATGTCTCATTTTGTCTAAAAAAAAAAGTAAAACTTGTGAAAGTACAATTATACAAGAGCATGTAAATTATAATATTTTTTAAAATCTCATTTACACTCTTATCAAATAATAGATTCCGTGAATTTAATAAGAGAAATGAGTAAAATTGGTAAAAATACAATTATGTCTCATTTTGACTGAAAAAAAAAAACTCATGGAAGTATAATTATGTCATATTTTGATTTTTTTTTAAATTAAATTTAATTAAATATTAAAATGAGGCATTGAACCTTTAACCTCAAAATTAAAAACCATATATTTTAACTAACTAGATTATTTAAACTTTTATATTTATATATGGCTCTACAAATCTATAAACATATTATTTTTAAGACTACATATTAATAAGTCATCGTTCGTTTGCTGCCATCCGCCAGACCGATCGCCAACTATTATTCGCGACTGACAACTAGTGACAAATGATGGTTGGCAGTGACCGACAATGATCGGTTTGGCAAAATGTGGTTAGCAGTGACTGACCCGATAGACAATAACTTATTAACATATAGTATTGATGACAATATTTTATTAGATTTGTAAACTCATATATAAATATAAAGTTAAAATAACTTAGTTGATTAAAATGTGTAATTTTTAACTATAAAATTAGAGGTTCAATATCTCTTTCTAATAATTAACCATAAAATTAGAGATTCAAAATCTCTTTCTCATAATTAACTAAATTTTTTTTTTTTTTTAACAAACAAGGGTAAATTACTAGTTTTACCCTTTCTTTCTTTAAAGTTAATGAAATTTGTTATTTAACAGGAGTGTAAATAAAATTTTAAAAATATTTGATTTATTTATACTTTTTTTTAAACTTAAAAGTTTAAATGTCATTTTTTTTAATTTTAAATAATATTTAAAATAAATGAATAATAAGGACTGTTACGAAATAAGTGGGGTGTATTTATGAATTTCACATTGGCAAATCTTTTGGGCTTGGGTTCTTGATATTACTATCTCCCAACCCGAAAGAAAGGATCCGAACAAGGTAGAAGCCCAATGAGAAAAACCAATTTAACAATTGAACATTGAGGCTTCATCTTCCCCAGAAAAGAGAAAACCCTACTCGTCAGGGTTTACGCAGGTCGCTCTAATTAATATTTTTTTTCTTTTTGTCCATTTATATGTTTTTGAGTTTATCAATTGATTATAGCTCATAATTACCTTGTTTTTTTATTGGCAGGTGAATGATTTGAGTTTAAAAAAGAAGGTGATAACAAAGCAAGAAAAGATGGCTAACCAAGCAGCCACCGCTCTCAGTGGCAACATGAAGGCAAATTTCTCTTAGTGCTTTCTTTCGTTCATTATTTTATATTCTCGTTCTCCTTAAAATAAGGTTATTAATCTGACACTTTAGTGTAAGCGAGATCATCGGTGCAATGCACGTAGTGAATGACTTGTTGTTTTGGTGAAATGTTGTTTAGAACCAGAAATTGTGTTTATTTGTGTTCTTTTACATAAATGTGGGTGTGTGTTCACCACTTTGTAATGCTTAAAAGTTTCAATTTATGCAGTAACCACCCTTTTCTAATTTATGCAGAAAGCAGCTGCTGGACTTAGGCGTATCAATCTGGAAGGTCTAAGATGGAGAGTTTTTGATGCTAAAGACCAGGTTTGAACATAAAAATAATTTTTTTTTTTTTTTTGGGTGCTGTTTTCCAGAAGCAAATGATTTCTTGATACCACCGTTAACCCATTAGGATTTGAATCATTCCATATAGTAATTAAGTTGTGAAGTGTATGAAAGATGATTATGTCCTTATTTCATATTGTAATTAAGTCATGAAGTGCACAAAAGATGACAAGATCCTCATTTTCTTATAGATCCTTGGGAGATTGGCATCACAAATAGCTACTGTGGTTCAAGGCAAAGATAAGCCAACATACACTCCTAATCATGATAATGGGGATATGTGTGTTGTGCTCAATGCCAAGGATGTATGTGTTACTGGGAGAAAACTTACTGATAAGTTCTATCGCTGGCATACCGGGTAAAGTTCTATTGATTTTCATTGTTACCTTCTGAGAACCAAAGTTATAATTGGAATGTTGGCCACATGAAATTGAAATGACTTTTTGGGTTCTTATGTCAGTCAAGTCCTTCAAGTCTTTTGTTTGAATTGTAATTGATTTTAGGCAGTAGTAATGAGATTAGTATTTGGTTTTCATTGAAACTCATTCCTTCATATGAGTTTTAGTTCTCTTAAGTATACCAATTTTTAAGGGTCATCATAAATACATATACATATGTATGTATATATGCATGTATTTATGTTTTGTAGAAATGAAAAAGGTAACTTTTTAAGTTATTAACATGTGAAGTTAATATATCTTGTAGGTATGTAGGCAACCTCAAGGAAAGGAGTTTGAAGGACCAGTTGGCCAAGGACCCTACAGAAGTCATCCGTAAAGCTGTCCTACGCATGCTTCCAAGAAATAAATTGCGTGATGTGAGTATAGTAGTACACAAGTTTTAAGGATATACATTCTGACTAGAATAGGATGCAAATTATACAAGTTGTATTTGTGTGGTAGGCATCTAAAAGACTTGGAAACTATAGGTCACAGTTCTATTCTTCTTGAATGTGCTTGTAAGTAATGTCATTGAACTGCTTTGGAATGAAAACAGCTCCGGTTAATTTGCTCTCCGGAAAAATATTGTGGGCACTTACATGTGATAAATTTTAGAAAATTATTTGTTAGATTTCGTGCAAGCTTCCTGTGATATCTTTGAAGTCAACATCATCGCAAACTAGATCCTTCAGTGGATAAAGAGTAGTTATTCTGCTAAAATAATACTAGAGCTAGAATCTCATGCAATTTAGAACTAACTCAAGAGTCATTGGTTTCTCTAGGAGTAGTGGTGATACCAAATTATTGAACTTGTCTTCTATCTTTCTTTTCTCGATGTTCCACCCTCGAGAGATGTTGGTTTCAACCTTGAAATAGACATAGTATCTCATGTCATTTAAAATATTTTCAATCTTTAAAGGCTTCACAAGCTAATTGTGCAATTTCACTCATGCCAAGGTGTTTGTTGAGTGCTAAAAGATCCGTCTTTCAACCGAGAGATTATCGATTGAAACCACCTTGGAGCCACCTACCTGGGAATATTTATATCCTACCAGTTTCTTGGCTACAAGGTTGTAGGGTCTGGCAGTACTGCCCAGTTTAGTAATTGGTGAACAAAGAAGGGTTGAGGGATTTTTGGGTATCAAAAAAATTTAAAAAAATTGCATGCCAAATTATTGCTGCTCTTAAAGCTTTTGTTATTAATGGTGTTAAAGGACCTAATCAATGATATTTATGTTGTAAAAGAAAATAGACAAATTTATGCCCAACAGCCTCTGACTCTCTTCTTATATCAAGGATTTCATAGATCCCATATAAACTGGGACTGTCAAATTATATTTTTATAATGTGAAATATCAGGATCATCTGTGGCATCCTCATCTAATTATGCTGCCATCTTTTTGTGCATCCATGACCCATGAGCATGCATGTGTTGTTTTAGGTTTTCATATAATAAGTTCCACAAATGTTGGTTGCCATTCCTATTGATGAGATCGTGCTGAAATATTTTGTGGTAACTCTGTCCATAGTGAATTTTTTAATTTTACTTCTAATAGATGGTTCAAATTCTTTGAGAATTAGTTTATTTATATAATTTCTTGTTATGGATGCAGGATCGAGATCGAAAACTGAGGATATTTGCGGGAAGTGAGCACCCTTTTGGTGATCGGCCCCTTGAACCATATGTGATGCCTCCTCGAAGTGTGAGAGAAATGCGACCTCGTGTGAGGAGAGCCATGATTCGAGCTCAGAAAAAGGTCGAGGAGCAGCAAAAGAGTAAGGACGTAAGAGGAAAGGCAGAAAGAAAGAAGTTGAAGGAAAATGTGACTGCCTGAAGAGTTGTTGGAGCTTATTTGCTTCTTTGATAAGGAGATACTTAATGTGTGTATGCAGCCCCAAGAATTCAGGCATGGGCTGTTACATTTTGGAATGGCAGAGTAGCATGCTTGGTTTTTGAACTTAGTGTCAGAAATTTTAAGCATGTGAAGAGCGAATTGGGGCTAAGTTGGTTTTTGCTTTTGCTTGTTGGACCTCCATAGTTAAATTGGGCGCATAAATCTATAATAACCTTTTAGGAGTATGTCTGAAATATTCTTTGTTCTTTTCTGCTTCAGGATAGCAATGGAATGCAATCAAGGATTGGAATTTAAATGAGAACCACTTTCACCTTTTCGTGTTCATTTTCTGAATTTGATTATGATATTAAGGTAGTGTTTATTTAATCAGCTGCATTTTTAAGGGAGCATTGGCATTTGGCACAGGTCAATATTTGTGCTTCGGCAGAATTTCAACCCGAATAACTTTGTTCGGGCATCAAAATTTCACCAAAAAAAGAAATTGAAAGTTCAGGTACAAAGTGCGCCTAATAACTAATATATTGTTTTGCTAAAAAAAACAAAGATGAAATGAAGATAAAAGAGAGGAACATTGTATTTTTCTTTTAAAAAAATAGTTATGATAACTAAAAAAATCATTAATATTAGGGAACCACCCTTCACATTATATGAAATTGTTATTGTGAAATATCAAATGAATAGACAAACAGTTCAAGCTACCCGTTTAACTTGAACGATATATGAAGCATAATTGCCGCTATTATGACGCAAAAAAAAAATGCAGATTTTTGACAAAACCATGTTTCTTCAACCCCAGGGCCATAAGTTGCCAATAAGACCTAAACCCGCGATAGTGGGGCGGCCTTGAAAAAAATGATATCAACTCACTTCCAAAGATGGTACATTAATGTCATGGAAACTCCATAATGATTTAAAACTTGGTTATAAACATAAAGTCATACATCTTAGAAATCATACTTAACAGCACATCAAACAAACTGTGTCTTTTCCAGCAACAAAAACATTAAACCCGCTTAGCAAAGTGATCGCTCCATCTCCAGGAACACACTATTTTTTTCCCTTCCTCTTAATCCCAATAAATTATTGAATTCTAGTCACTTGATGATCCACCATCATCATCATCTTCATGTTCTGCCACAACTCTCTCTAAGAACTTCCTCCGAACTCCTTCCATCACAGTTTTTCTCGAGGGATCACTTCCGCTTTGACCATCATTTAGTACGGGATCAGATTGACAGAGAACTAATGCAACACCTGGTTTTCAGGAAGAGTAAATAAGCTAAATAAAGACTGTGTAATAGATTCCATATACAAGCAATTCAGTAACAGAATTGCTGGTTAATCATTAAAGATGCTGCAGGGACAGAAATCCTGTTCGTGCATACAACTATGAGGAAAAAGGAAATGAAAAAGAAAAGGGAAAATTCTGTAAAGCAACAGGCTTTAAACTACAGCATGTACTCCACGATAGCATCAATTTAATGCCAACTATGTCAGACAAAAATGTTTGTCCAGTTCAGTTTGCCATGTAAAATACACACATTTGTTTGTTCATGCTGACGCACACAACAATTCTTATGAAGAGGTGGGAGACAAGAAATCAGTAGATATTAAGAGAAAGGAAAAAAAAAGAGAGAGTTTAATAAGATGATTAAGGTAAAGCAGTTTCAATCTTTGAAATTAAACATAGTAAAGTAAAGCAGCAAAGCAGTTTGAAATTAAAGTAACAGAAACAAGCAACAAAGCACTTTGAAATGAGAATAATAGAACATGATTAAGGTATGTTTAAAACTTTAGGACTTTCCCTGAGAAATATTCCATACAAGAAATGAACTGAAACATAGTCAAGTAAAGCAGCAAAGCAGTTTGAAATTAAAGTAACGGAAACAAGCAACAAAGCACTTTGAAATGAGAATAATAGAACATGACTAAGGTATGTATCAATCTTTAGGACTTTCCCCGAGAAATATTCCATACAAGAAATGAACAACTGAATCAAAGTAAAGTAAAGCAGCAAAGCAGTTTGAAATTAAAGTAACGGAAACAAGCAACAAAGCACTTTGAAATTAGAATAATAGAACATGATTAAGGTATGTATCATATGTATCATAAGATATGTATTAATCTTTAGGACTTTCACTGAGAAATATTCCATACAAGAAATGCACAACTGAAACATAGTAAAGTAAAGCAGCAAAGCAGTGTGAAATTAAAGTAATGGAAACAAGCAACAAAGCACTTTGAAATGAGAATAATAGAACAAAGTAAAAGCTATCAAATGTGATAGATAACATACTTTCAGTTGTGCATCTCCGGCCAAAACTATGCAAACCCACATAATTTGCTTTCACTGCACTATTGTTGTAAACCAATAGTGTTGGAAGGTTACGATCTGGGTAATTAGGAATGCAATCTGTTGATATAATTTTAACAAATTTTGTCGCAGGGTATCTTTTTGCCAACTCTTCCAAGCACTCCATTAGCAACCCACACTCTGGATATCTGTCAGGAGAATTTTTTTTTTAATATATCAATCCATCAGATTAACGTTGGTTAAATAACACAATAGATGTATCTAAGTACTCAAGTAGTAATACCCTTCTTTGTAGAGAATCACAACAACCCAAACATCAGGGGGAGCTTGTGAAACCTCTCGCACAAAATCTGATCCTGAAATTGGCATCACCGATCCGAATCTAGCAATCTTGGCTGCTTCCCTCATCTCAGACAACCTCTTTTTCCTATAAAACCGCACCATCCAAGATATGAAACAATCCAACGTTACCACCAATTTAACAATTTCATCCACAAGAAATCAACCTATACAATAAATTTCTTGGGAAGTTGATTGAACCCCGAAACATTATAATTACCAGGCATCATGGGAATTTTAAACAACATACAGTTTTCAAAACAGACAAAAAGGAGAATTTGAAAGTTTGAACAATTATATCGGCTAAGATGCTATTTAATTCTCGTAATGTCAAATAAAACACATAAGCACTAAACAAATGTGCAGCTTATAGTTAACTGTAAAAACAAGATAAATACCCACCGATCTTCACCATCTAAATCAACAAAATAGATCCCAGAAGGACAAAAATTAAGAAGCAAAAAAGAATTGCGACCCACATGGTCAAAATTCTTTAACAAAACTGAAAGAGAAACTAAATTTCAAAACAACTAAAGAATTAAACAGTGAATATCTACCTGTACTCTTCAAGGAAGCGGTCATCGTCAAGATCGGGGTCGTCCTCTAACTCTTCAAGCTCTTCTTCAGTTTTCTCATCGACCCACTTCTTGTCTTTGGAGACTGAGTCTGGGTCCTCCGCCGGTTCGAAGGCCGGTGGCTTGAAGGCCGGCGGCTTTGGCGGTAAATTTCCCAGCTTTCTTTGTATGTCATCCCATTGTGTTGACGCTCCTTCCACATCTTTGTACACGAAGTGATAGTCTGCCATTTCTTTTCCAAGAAAATATATTAACTCAGTTGCTTGTTTAATGGGATCGGTCTGCTTCCATAGAGTTTTCTCTTTTGTTTGTTCCGTCCGTAATTCTGTTAAAAAGGAAAGGCAAAATTTTTCAATGGGATTTTATCAAATAGCTCCTTAATTTTTTACTTATTTTAATTAAGGACATATTTTCCTTGCTTGTTTAGCTACATCGCTATGGCTAATTTTCCGTTAATAAACAATGATTAATGACATAGTAACAAAGATGATAATTCAATGAATAATATGACATAGAGCAATAGTATCGAACATTTTAGATTTTAAATGATGTGGAATTCATCAATTAAATGGTAAAAATTTTATAATTTTTAAATAATTTATTATATCATTCTCTCATTCAATTAATAAGTACTATATCACTTAATTTTTTTTTTTTAAAAAAAAATACATTATAGGTGTATTTAGGGTAAGTATTTTTTATTCGATTCGGTTTTAGGAGTAAATTAAAAATCGAATTGAACTAGTTGATTTTAAAAAAATAAACTAAAAACTAACTGGTTGAAAGGGGAACCAAACTGAATCAAATTGACTCATTTCGGTTCAATTCGGTTCTTTAATTTGAATTTTTTATTTCGAATGAATTCAAATTAGACTCACTTTTAATATTGAATGGTTCAATTTGATTTGATTCTCGGTTTTATTTCATTTTTAAAGTGCCACGTGAACCTTCTATTATTATTTTCAAAAAAAATTAATTCTCGATTCGAAAGTTCAAAATTAAAAATCAAACCGAATTTTTAATTTTTTAAAATATAAAACCGAATTTTCTAATTTTTTACCCAACATTAAGTGTATTATTGCTCTAATTTAAAAACTGAAATTCAAGCTCGTTAATATTTAATGTCATAGTTATAATAGAGACTAATTTTAATATTATTTTTTAATAGTATTTTGGACTTGTTTTATAAAATAAAAACTAATGCCTTTAATAGACTTTCTTTCATAAAAATTAATTTTTAATAGTACAATAATGAAGGATGTAATTATTTTTAAATAATGCAATAATTTATTGCAAATGAAGGTGAAAAAAACATCTAAAATGAAGTATAATTAACACTGAAAATGAAGGCGGAAAAAATTTATCCAAAAATAATTCTTTTAAAAAGTGCGGTAAAAATATTTGAATAATATAATTTATTATAAAAAAACAATTGAAGAAATAATAGTATATAAATTAAATTAAGTAGTGTACTCTATGCGTGGGATCTACATCTAGTGCAATAACTGAATTTCATGGTGTTTTACAACTTTCTTAAAATAATTTTTTTAAAAAAATACTGAGTTTCACTTATTTTCTCGTAAAGATTTTACAAATTTCTCCATCGCACAAGATTTCCTTGGTTTCATTCTCCAAATGAAAAAGGTGGGGTATGTTGTAAATAAGTGATAAAAAGTAAAAGTTACTTGAAAATTTTAAGAAAAATATTATAGTAATTTTAAAAATATTAAAAGTGATTGAATTTTAAGAGAGTTATATACATACTTATAGACGAATGGGTGGAATCCATCCTACCACCTTATTATTTATTATCTTATAATATTCTCTATTGAATTTTATCACTTTTGTTATGTTTTACATTATTAAAAAAATATAATAGGACAAAAGGCTAAATAAAAATAAAAATATAATTTTATAATATATAATAATAGTAAACATATTTAATATTATCTCATTAAAAAATTTATCAAAAAAATTTAGTGGGAGAAAAACTAATTGAAGGAAAAAAAATACAGTGCACGTTTGTAATTGATATAATTATTCTTCAAGAAGAATGTGTTCTCCCTGATTAAATGCTCCCTTTCAAAGTAATATTCATTAATTTGATAATTTGTTGAGCCGGCACATACTGACTTTGAAAACTAATTTCTCAAAAATTGATGTTGGCAGAGATTTAGTTAATAGATTAGCAAAATTGTCAATGAAGCATATTGTTTAACATCAATCTTCTTAATTTGTTGCAATTCATGGATGTAGAAGAATTTTAGAGAAATATATTTGATTTTCTCTTTTGATGTATCCACCTCTAACTTTGAGCAATACAAACAACATTGTCTTCTTATATTATGTTGGAATGTCTATTGCAGAAGGTAGGTTGCATGTGCTCTAAATGTGATGAAATATAAATTGTAACCATATGCATTCTTTGCTTACTTCATGTTATGCAAGAATCTCATAGTGATTTGAAGAGGTGAAAATAAAGGTTTGCTTTATGGATCGCCATGAGATTACTGTATTGTTGTAAGTAAAAACACATTCCATTTACAAGTGGGCTTTATGGGGATCAGATAAGTACCTAACATTAATAGGCTTACTGCAAACGCTACGTTCGGCCTAATGTATTGGGCTAGATATAATAAAGTACCAATTACCTTAAGATATAGTACTTCTGGACCAAGTATTTTCTCATCATCTTTCTTGGGATAAAATGGATCCTTTTTAGGATCAAAAGACCGAACAATCATAGGAGTACTTAACAACTAAGCTTTATTCGTATTGAATTTTCTTAGAATTTTTTCAATATAGGTAAATTGATGGATAAAGATTCTGTTTGATTTATAATCGATCTGCAGGCCGAGATAATATTTAGTCTTCCTCAAATCTTTCATTTTAATTTTCCTTTTAAGGTATTTTACAATCTTTAGAAGCTTTTCAGGAGTCTTGGTTAGATTCGTGTCATTCACACATATAGTCACAGTGGAAAATCCCGAGTATGCCCTTTTTATAAATACATATGGATATATTGAGTTATTAATATATCATTCTTTTAACAAGTATTCACTTAGGAGGTTGTACCACATGTGCCTAGATTGTTTTAATCCATACAAAATCATTTTAATTTGATTGAATATGAATTATGATTACATGTTTCAGGCATGTTAAATCTTTTAGGAATTTTTATATAAACATTTATATCAAGTGACCTATATAAGTAAGTTGGCACTATACTTATTAGATGCATATCAAGCTTTTACAAGGCTACTAAGCTTATTGAAAATATAATTGTGTCCGTAATAGGGAAATGAGTTCCATTAGAATCTATGCTAGGCTTCTGCGAGAAACCTTGAATAATAAGTCTTGCTTTGTTTGTTTCTGGTGACCTTGCTATTTTTATTCTGTTTTCATAAATAAAAAAACTATGTATATCTACGAGTTTAATATCTTTTGGTGTTTGGATTATATGTCCAAATACTTCAAGTTTGGCTAGTGAAATCAATTCTGCTTGAATTGCTCCTTTCTATAGAGGTAGTCATATTTTTCTTTACATTCATCAATAGTTTTGTGACTTAAAATCATCATTCATAATTTCAATAATTACTGCAAATAAGAATATATTTTCGATAACTATTTTATAATATTTTCACATTTCTCTTGTGTAAGTATAATTTGTAATATTTTTCTCATTTTTGAATTCTTGTGCCTCTTTTGAGGCTAATGTCTCTTCTAAAACTTTTATTTCTTCCAGGACTTATGTCTTTTTCTGACTTATGTCTCTTCAGGGAATTGTGTCTCTTCAAGGACTTATGTCACTTCGGGAACTTGTGTCTCTTTAGGGACTTATGTCTATTCGGGACTTATATCTCTTCAACTCTTCTGATGTTAGTGATTTAGAGAATATGAATATATTGGCTCGAGCATAATTTTCAATTGGATCTTGATTTTTCACTTTTTTTTCAAAGAATAATGTCTTTTGAACCAAATGGTCTGCTATGTTTTTAGTGTGCAACAAACAATTCATTTTTTACTATTTGATTAGATTGTTCTTTGGGAACAATCACCTGAGCTTATGTATTCACAGCTAGTATTGAGAGAGGTTAATTAAGTATAATATTTTCATTTTTCAAACTTAATATTTGTTCATTTAAATTATGATTATTTAGCTTTTATGCACTTTATTGTTATTTTGTAAGTTTGGAGTTGATATAGCAAATAGGGATGAACATCTAAAGAAAACAAGCAAATAATATCAAATTTGCTATAGTACCATACAATTGTAGATTGTAATATTGCAGTGCCAAAAAATAAGTGTATAATGCTCAAGATAGTGTGTCAGTGCCACAGCGCCTAGAAACAAGCGACGTGGCACCGTGTGAACAGTACCGTATGAACAATAAAAACATGAATAGTCCCGAAACAGATAAAAAAAATTCTAAGCTAATTTATATTTGATGTTTTGCTCTAATTTAAAGAGAAAAGACGAGAGGAAAAGAATAATTTTTGAAGGATTAAGAAGACTAGAAGATTGAAAATTGTAACAAAATTAGTTTTATCTCTTTAACTCTTTATCTTTCTGATTTTCTATGATTTTCACGATGTTATTATTAATAAGCTCTAGAACTCTTTATTCACCATAAGCTAAGTTTTTATTTTAGGATTACAACATTGAATTTGATATGTGATTGAATTCAAGTTCTTCTCTTAGTTTTATTAACTTAATGATAGAATTATTCAATTCTTATATACTTAATACTTTCTAATTATTTGATTACTAATTAGATTGTTGTGAGAACCCTAATGAACTTGACGAATAAATTTTTGTGTTAGTCTTGAATAATTTGATTTATGATCATAGGATAATAACTATGAGTTTCATGTGGAATAAACAGATATGTATATAGCATATATGATATTAATAGATTAGTTCTTAATGAATCTTATTCGAATCTTATTATTATAGACATATAAGTAATTGTTAGGGTAAGATATAGCCACTTGATCATCGACAGAGAGTTGTGATAATATTAGAGATCTAGCTAATAATTCATATTGAGGGATTAACTTAAGAAAAGATTAATTAGTTCAAGTAAATATATCGATGGATAGTTATAACCTCAGGTTTTATCTATTATTGGTGTTTCTATCATGTTATTTTTAGTTTTTTTATATATCTTATTAATTTTCTGTTATTTAGTTTAGATTACTATCTTTTAATTTTTTTTCGTCTGAATAAAAATAATAAGGCACAATTTTAGTACTTATTATAAAGAATAACAATAATTTCTCGTGAGAACGATACTCTACTTATCTTATATCAGTTTATACAAAGTGTGCACTTGCGTTTAACTAGAAATCACACATCAAGTATATATAACTTGGTTAATTTTGATGTATATGTAAATATATATAGTAATTTATTTGCAAATCTTTAAAGATGAACAATCCTTTATACCTTAATTTTATATGATTTGAGTGAGAATCCAAATAAAAATAGTGGTCTTTTTAAAAAAGTTCATGCCTTACTTCAGAAGACAATTTTCTTTCTCTTAATGATAGAAATATTGTCTCATCAAAATGACAATCCGCAAATTGTGCAGTAAGATATTTTATAATTGATGATGAGTTAAAACTAATATAAATCCTCATGTAATGTTGATATCCCATCTTAGTGCATAGTGAAGGTGACAGAGTTATTTAATTAAGGATTCTACTAATCCATTTTGTCTGTAAATATGTGGCTAAGATGTTCTACATCGATTTCCGTTGATGCAATAACCATTAAATATTTTATGTGTAAATTCATTAGCATTAACTAAATGTATAGTTTTATTGACTTTCTAGTCATACATATTAATATTTTGATGATAACAAATTCTATGTTTAGACATTGAAAGAATAAATGCATAAGTGAGGTAATTAGGAGCAAATAAAACAAAAGAGCATATTTAGAATTATACTAGTGCTGCATGAGACAAAAAATATATACAAAATTAATGATAAGCAGAAGATAATTGTGTCAGCTTTCCAAAGAATTTTATGGAAGTAAATTTAGAGTTATTTATAGAAAGTTAAGGAAAAATCATTTAAGTATGCTCAAGTTGAACTAAAATGCAAAGTTTTAAAAGTTTTAGAAAATAGACTAAAATGAAAAAGATCAAAACTTTGATAGAAGAACTGTAGCTGGCATTGTAACAACGGTTATGACACAGTAGTGGGAGTACCGTAGCAACGAAAGAATTACGATATAACGGTTAAGTACTGTGCATCACTGTAGTAAGGGTTAAGTTACTGTAGCAACAAGAGAGTTATTATAGCAACGGCTATTTTTCACTCCTTATAAATACCTCACTCATTTGAAGCTCAAAAGAAATAAGAAAAGAATAGGAAAACACTATATATTGGAATTGAGAGCTTCGTTGTTCTTACAACTTCATATTTACTCATTTTGGAGTTTAAATTATTTTATTTATCTTTTCTTGTATTGATTTTATTCAAGTATTTGTGGGAAACACTTTGTGAAAAGAGTGGTTACTCTTTTGTTGTAAGTTAAGTGTTTGTGGACAATACTTTGGGAGGAAAGTTTTACTATTTAATTGTAAATGGTTTAATTGGTACCTTAAAAACTAATTTGTTTTAAAGGTTTCTTGACACCTTAAAAGTCAAGTGTATTGATTTTTTGCCTTGGTTTAAGGCAAGTTAGTGGAATACTCAAGGAGAGTTGCTTGGGACGTAGACATAGGCTGTGTGGAGTGCCGAATCACGTAAACATCTAGGTGCCATTCTCTTTATCTCTTATTCTATTATTTGTTAAATTTGTTTATGTTTTAATAATTGCATAAATTACTTATATTAGTGCATTAATTTTTAAATACCCAACTCACCCTCTCTTTTTAGTTGCCTAATTAGAATTTTCATTTGGTATTAGAGCCTCATTCTCTAGAAAAGACTTAACCGTCTTAGAGTGATCCTTAGCAATCTTAAAATGTATGAGGGCAAATCTACCACTAGACCTCCATTTTTTATTTACGAGCTTTTAATTATGAACTTTGGATTATTATTCAAAATGGTCCTCATGTGCCTATGAAAAAGAATAAAAATTGTAAGCTTATTCCTAAACTTGAAGAAGAGTGGAATAAAGGGGATTTGAAAAATGCTTCTTTAAATGCAAAAGTCCTGAACTATTTATTTTATGCATTAGATAAAAATGTGTTCAATAAAGTTTGCAATTATAGTTCCGCATCTGTAATTTGGCATGCATTAGAATCACTATATAAGAAAAGTACAACTAAGAAAAAGAAAAATAAGGCTACTTGGGATGATGATGATGAAGAAGAAGAAGAATGTGAGACTTCAAATCTTGCACTCATAGCCATAGGAGATGATGAATTTGACAACCATGATGAGATATATGAAAAACCCTCTTATGATGAATTATTATATGTTTTTAATGAATTACTTGAAGATTCTAAGATAATAGGTCGTAAAAATGCTATCTTAAAGAAAAATAATGTCACATTAAAAAATGAAGTTGAAAACCTTAAAAAGAAAAATTTTGATCTTTCGAATAAAGTTGAAAAACTTCAAAAATAAAATGATGTGCTAAAATATAAAACTCTTTTTTTAGATGAAAAAGTCATTTCTTTTGAAAGAGAAAAAGAAAATCTTGAAAATAAACTTGAAGTATCTAAAGCATGCATTCAAGAGTTAAATGAGAACCCCAAAATCAATGACGTAATTTTGAAAAATGAAGTCATTAAAAAGAAACTCATTGATTTATAAGAAATTATCCTAAAATTCACAAATAGACAAAAAAAATTTGAAAAATTACTTGGTTTTAAAAAATGTGTGTTTGACAAAGGAGGTATTGGATATAAACTATTTCTTAAGCAAAAATACTTAAAAAATTTATTTTGTAAAATCAATTTTTAAAATTGAACCTAATTTAATTTGTTATTATTGCAATAAAAATAGTTATAAAGTTTATAATTATCCTTTTAAGAAATTTAGAATAAAACAAATTTGAGTTCTAAAAGGAACTATTCCTAACATTTAAAAACCCAAGGAATATTGGGTATCAAAATGTGCAATTTGAATTTATTTTTAAACTAAAAAATAGTGGTTTGAATTTGTACAAATTTTATTACCTTGTTAATAGATATTACATTTGATGGTATATTGATGTTGTGTGAAAAATTTTTATGGCATACTATGAGTTATTGATGTTTTTAATTCATTAATAAATTATAAATTATTGAAATATGAACATTTTGCATAATTCATTGTTTAATTAATTTTCTTTTTTAAAAAAATTGATGTTAAATTTATATATTTCATATTTGCATATTTATGATGTTTAAGAGAAATATATTTCAAATTATTTTAAAATGATTGATATACATTTGGTTGTCATGGGAGGAGCTATATGTTTTTCTAATTATTTCGTGTATATCATTATATCTTTGATTTTCTAAGGGGGGATTTTTGTATGTTATATTTAGGGGGAGCAATATATTATAAACATATAGTTTATGAATAATATTCTTGCTTGAACTTGTGAATAAATTTTTCATAGCTTGAAATTCTCCTCGTATACAAGTTCTTGATGATTTTTCTATTACATTTTGATATGATATTTTGATTGAATAGTATATATATTAAAAAATTTAACGGTAAGCATTATTTTCAAACCTGATCCATCCCAAAATTTTGGGTTGGGATGGGAACGGGAACGGGTTCGAAACCTGTTCGAGACCGAATTTTTTGTCCCAAACGGGTTGGATCAGGTTCGGGAAATTCTTGAACCCGAACAAAAATTTCCTGACCCGAACCCTTTTTTTAAAATTTTGATTTTTTTAATTTTAATTAAATTTTGTTTTATTTTTTATTCTTTTAATTTTTTTATTTTTTTAAATTAAATTCAAAAATTTTAAAGGGGAAAATATTATATAAGCATTAGACTTTCAATAAATACACCAATAATTTTCGGCCTTTTGATGATGTCAAAAAGGGGAGAATGTTGATGTATTTTGATGTAAAATTATGATATAGAAGTTTATTTGTAAAATATCTACTAAAGTAATCAAAATATACGAAGTATTTGTCATCATAAAAAATGAGAAAATTGTTGACTTTCTAGTCATACATATTGATGTTTTGATGATAACAAATCTCATGTTTAGGTATTAAAAGAATAAATGCATAAGTGAGGTAATTAGGAGCAAATAAAATAAAAGGGCATATTCGAAATTATACTGGTATTGGATCAGATAGAAAATATATACAAACTTGATGATAAGAATAAGATAATTGGGCTAGCTTTCCAAAGAATTTTACGGAAGTAAATTTAGAGTTATTTACAGAAAGTTATAACAAAATCATTCAAGTATTCTATAGTTATAATGTGATAATTTTATATCTTAAAATTAAGTGCAAGTATACACTATCGTATGCAAGTAATAAAAGGACTAAAAAGTCAGATGTCGAACCCACAGAGATAATTTCTACTTTCTAACTAAGTAATAAAATTATGTCTTCCTAATAATTATTCAGAAAAATAAAAATCTAAGAATGAATGTAAAAAACATAAAAATAAAAACACAATGCAAAGAGATTTAGGTGATAACAATATAGAGAAAACCTAGGATTAATACTATCCCTCAATATGCTTTCTAATAATTAATCTTCTAATATTTAACTCACTTAGTCTTTGTTATTGATCAAGACATTAATGTATTCACAAGCCTCTTCCAAGATCATGCAAGTATACCTTAATTTACCAAATACCTATATTCCTATGGTACTTATAATAAATTAAGATTCATTAAGATTAGGTCTTATTGATCATACATGCCAATTATGTATATTCCTATCTTAAATTGAAATTTGCATATGTAACATTGAATGTTACTCTACAATCATACATCAATTTACCTATTTCTAAATATATGATTCTTTTTCCGAGTTTATCAACAATATTACTAACTCATTCACCATATATTGGCCAGATATATTAAAGCACTAAGATCAAGTAATTTGAATATCAAAGAACTAAGTTTATTAAATATTCAAAAGATATGGCAATTAAGCACATATATTGAGTTCAAGTATTAATCCTAGAAAATAAATTTAGTTCATGGCTACAAGAGAACAGCAGTAAAAATAATAATAAATCATGAAACAATCAATAGCAAACCGATATAGACGTCGAATTACTCTTAATTGTGCTGCCTAAGATACTCTTGATGCCGAAGAACGCCTCGAATATCTCTCTAAAGTTGATTCAATTAAACTCCTATTGCTCTCCAAGACTCATGCTCTGTATTGTTGGTGTTCTTGAATGTGTCTTAGGTTCTCTAGGTTCATTCTTAAAGGCTGGGAACGAGTGGCTTTTTATAGGAAATGATATGAGCTTAAAAATCTCAATTTTTGTCGGACTAGGACTCGCACTACCGCTGGGGCGCTATGCAGTTGTCACTGGGGCGACACGTGAAAAAGGCTTCACTGCTAGCGCGGTGGGATGTTAGCGCTGGGGCGCTAGCCTATCGCTGGCGCAGTGACTATTTAGCGCTGGGGCACCAGATGCGACTTAAACATGTTGTTTTTCTTATTTCGATCACTGTTCCAACGCTGGGGTGATAATCCTCGTGGCGCTAGGGGGCTAGACATATACTTTAAAATTTTTGTATTTTAGTCCCTGTTTTTGCTCCTTTTGCGCCATTTTTTTAAATTTCATTCAAATCCCTATAAATAACAATAAAGCATATAAATAACCATTTATTCTCATAAAATAATAAAATATCAAAATACAAATGTGAGAAAATATATGACAAATTTTCCCTTATCAAGTTAGACCAAAGTGCAAAGTTTTGAAAGTTTCAGAAAATAGACTAAAATGCAAAATATCAAAACTTTAACAACAAAACAGTAGCAGGCACTGTAGCAACGGTTATGACACTGTAGCGGGAGTACTGTAACAACAATAATAAACTGTAGCAATTGAAGAATTATTGTATAACGATTAAATATTATGCATCAATATTTGTTGGAAAATTGGTGATTCAACAATTTTGGTTGGACAAGAATTGAGATGAATACCAAAGTGGAGAGTCACAAGAATTCTAGAACATGTGGGACACGTATGGAGAAGTCTAGGACGTGTGGGACACGAAAGGGGAAGTGAAACGGGACTCAAAGACGCGAAGGAAAAGAAGAAAGTCGCGGGGAGCTTCCAGCGCCGTGGTGCTCAACACAGAAGACTAGCGCCGCAACGCTGGATGTGAGAAGGGATAGCGCTGCAGCGCCCAGGGACGAGCGCCGCAGCGCCAGAACACGTGAAAAAGTCCGTTTTGGCTCGGGATTTCAAGTTTTGGGAAGTTTTGAACTTCCAAAACAAGTGGACTTTTACTCCAACAAGGAATAGGGTTTGTAGACTCGAAATACACCCTATATAAACACTTGTAAACCTTTGTTTTAGATTAAGCATCTAAGGTTTCAAGATGTAACCATAAGAGAGAATAGAGGAGCTAGGTAGGCACTAAGTGCGTGGTGCACTAGGGTGTAACCTTGGGGGGTGTTTTCTTCTTTAGGTTCTTTGAGTGAATAAAAGAGAAACACCATAGATGTTTCCATTGCAGTGACGATGGGCATTGGAAGCGAAACTGCCCAAAGTACCTTGCCATGATTAAGAAGACACCATCAGGTATACACTTGCCTTTTATTGATATTTCCTTAGCATTTGATGCTAGCATTGGTTGGGTATTAGATACCGCTTGTCCTTTTCACATCTGCAATGTGTTGCAGGGTCTGAAGAAAGTTAGAAAGTTACAACCAGGAGAAGTACAGCTTCGTGTTGGAAATGGAGATTTCCTACAGGTCGAGGCTATTGGATGTTTTAATTTGATACTTCCATGTAATAAAATTGTTGTATTGAATAATTGTTATTATGTGCCAAACATTATCCGACAAATTATTTCAATTCCTGTATTGGACAATGAAGGATATTATATGCGTGGTAGGAATTGTTCCTTATGCTTGTATGATTTGGATAATGTTTTGTTAGCTGAATATCAGTTGATAAATGGGCATTACATATTAGATACAATAGGAAATGTCATGAATGTACAAGTGAATGCTAAAAATAGTGCGGGAACTTTAAATGATACAGAATTATGGCTTATGAGATTAGGTCATATAGGGGTAAGACGCCTATCCCGTCTGGTTAAGGATGATCGGATACCTGATCTGACCATAGAATCATATCCAGTTTGTGAATCTTGTATTCAAAGGAAAATGACCAAGGCTCCATTTATTGGTGTTGGACACCGTGCCACTGATTTATTGGAACTAATACATAGTGATGTATGTGGTCCAATGAATCACACTGCGATGGGTGGTTTTCTATACTTTGTTATCTTTATTGATGATCTGTCACGATATGGATATGTGTTTCTTATCAAACACAAGTCAGAAACTTTTGAAAAGTTCAAAGAGTTTCAAAATGAAGTAGAGAAACAAACCGGAATGTATATCAAATGTCTTAGATCAGATCGAGGGGGTGAATACATGAGCAGTGAATTTTTGGATTATTTAAAGGAGAATGGGATTCTCACTCAGTATAGTCCTCCAAGTACTCCACAACACAATGGTGTTTCGGAGAGGAGGAATCAGACTTTATTGGATATGGTTCGATCGATGATGAGCTTCACTGATCTCCTTAAATATCTATGGGGTATACACTAGAAACTGCTGCTCATATATTGAATAGAGTTCCATTAAAATCCATTCCATCCACTCCACATGAGATATGGACTGGAAGGAAACCAAGTCTTAAATATGTTAAGATTTGGGGTTATCCTGCTTACATAAAAGTTACGCAACAGGATAAACTTGCACCTAAAGGTTACAAGTATAGGTTCATTGGATATCCCAAGAATTCAATGGGATACCAATTCTATAATCCAGAAGAACGAAACGTGTTTGTGTCTCGTTATGCCACTTTTCTAGAGAAAGAGTTTCTCATGAATCGTGGAGATTGTAGAAAGAATGAGTTAGATAAACTCAATCAGAATGTAAATGAACCAACAATGGAACTTCAGGCACAATCAAGCAGAATACCTTTGACACACCCTCCACGTAAGTCAGAAATAATATCAAGGCCACCTGAAAGATATGGTTCCATATTTAAAGGTGCTCTTGATGTTTTCTTGATTGAAGAAAATGATCCTTTAACTTACAAAAAGGCAATGTTGGACATCGATTTGGGAAAATGGCAAGAGGCCATGAAATCTGAAATTGACTCAATGCATCACAATCAAGTCTGGGACTTGGTTGAGCTTCCTGAAGGAATTGTTCCTATCGGTTGTAAATGGATTTACAAGCGGAAGCGTGGGCTCGATGGAAAAGTGGAGACTTTCAAAGCCCGATTGGTGGCGAAAGGTTATACTCAATGATCTGGGATCGACTATGAGGAAACCTTCTCACCAGTAGCGATGCTTAAGTCGATTCAGATTTTACTAGCAATTGCTACATATTATGACTATGAAATTTGGTAAATGGATGTGAAAACAGCGTTTTTAAATGGATATCTTGAAGAAGAAATCTATATGGAACAACCCAAAGGTTTTACATCCAGCCAAACTTCTAGTCTAGTATGTAAACTGAAGAAGTCTATCTATGGACTTAAGCAAGCTTCCCGAAGCTAGAATCTTCGTTTTGATGAGGTAATCAGAGGGTCTGGTTTCATCAAGAACGAAGAAGAATCATGTGTGTATAAAAAGAGCAGTGGGAGTATGGTAGTCTTCTTGGTTCTATATGTGGATGACATACTCATTATCGGAAACGATATTGGTATGTTGCAATAAGTCAAAAGTTACCTGAGTAAGAATTTCTCCATGAAGGATTTGAGAGAGGCTTCCTATATACTAGGTATAAAGCTTTATAGAGATAGAGCTAGGAGGCTTATAGGACTTTCTCAATCATTGTACATTGATAATATCTTGGAAATGTATAGTTTCAGTAACTGTAAAACAGTTAACATACCTTTTAGATATGGCATTCATCTTTCGAGAAAAATGTGTCCTCAGAGTGAAGATGAAAAGGTTAGAATGTCTAGCATACCTTATGCATCAGCTGTGGGAAGTCTGATGTATGCCATGATGTGTACGAGACCTGATATCAGTATGGCTGTAAGTGTTACAAGCCGCTATCAGTCTGATCCAGGCGAAGGCCATTGGATGGCAGTGAAACATGTCCTAAAATATCTTAAGGGTACTAAGGACAAGTTTTTGATTTATGGAGAAAATGACCTAGTGTTGAGAGGATACACAAATTCAGATTTCCAATCTGATCTAGATGATAGAAAGTCTACATCTGGATATGTATTCATTCTCAATGGTACTGCAGTCAGTTGGAAGAGTAACAAACAGTCATCAACTGCTGATTCCACAACAGAGGCAGAATATATTGCAACATCAGAAGCAACAAAAGAAGCGGTTTGGATACGCAAATTTGTCGCTGAACTTGGAATAGTTCCAAGTTCAATGGATCCTATACCATTGTTCTGCGACAACAACGGAGCCATTGCACAAGCAAAAGAGCCAAGAGCACACCAAAAGTCTAAGCATGTGGAAAGAAAATACCATGTCATAAGAGAAATCTTGGCTAGAGGAGATGTAATAGTTCGTAGAGTAGACTCTATGAATAATGTAGCGGACCCACTTACTAAGGCTTTAACTCCAAAAATATTTGAAAGACATGTGGAGTCAATGGGTATTAGATACCATCGTGAATGGCACTAAAGCAAGTGGAAGTTGTTGGGATTTGTGCTTACGTGTCATCCCTTTTATATATAAATATTTGCTTTATGTTTATACATTTATGATTTCAATATATCACTAATTATTTTATTTATAAATATGGTAAGATGCTTGTAACGTTTTAGACATTGTATGATCTGAAAGAGTTCAAATCTGATCTAAAGGAGTTTAGATCAGAACTGAGAGTCAGTAAAATCTAAAGAGTTAGAGCCTTGTCTGAAATGGGATAAAGACCTAAGAATATATTAATAATGACATAGTTGCAATGGGTTACAAATGGTGTTAGGAAATGTTATTATGCAAATATGTTCTTAAATTTAATGTTCCTAATCTACCTTCACTAATGCGGGTCTATTAGCGAAGATCTTAATATATATATATATATATATAGATCAGTGTATGTCTATATCTGGATAGTTCAGATGGTTAGTCTTAGCAGACCATGAGTTTAGTGGAAACTCGTATAGAGATACAAGTATTCAGTAAGGACTGAATATTGAACAGACTCACAAAGATCTCCAATAGACAACCCATAAAGCCGTCAATGGAGGATCTTTCGAGTTGAGTAGTATTCGTGGTCCTTAGACCTGAGTGCCACGGTGGACTTGTTAGTGATCCACCATACTTTGGTTCCACACATGTTAGATACCTTTCATGGTCTGACCGCTGGGTGTCGCTGGGTATGGTCCGATGCTCATGGAGTCCGGTGTGTACAGATATGGGATCCATCAACTCAATTGGGTGAGTAAAATATCCTGCAACTCCAAGATTATATTTCAGAAAGTCTTATGGCCATAAGCAGACATCCAAGAATTTCTTGGGAAAATAATATCGTAAAAGTGTTTATGGATATTATTTATTGAAATACAAATCTAGAGATAAGTTTATGGTTGAGCACATGGAGACTTGACGGTGTTGATCTATATCTCTGCTCTTCTAGGATATTTATGATGGAAGGATTATACGAATATGTTATAACCTCAACTTGTATGGTCTAATGCGCCGTTTTGTAATATCTGTAACATGTGTGTGGGACATTGTTCACAGACGTGTGAAATAGTTTCATATGACAAATCGGGCATGGCCCTAGAGAGTCTTACAATATGAAGTGTACTCATTGTGCACTAGGGCAGCGAATTGGATTGAACAATTGATCCAACAATTTCCAACAAAATGAAAAATGTTTCAAGGTTCTTTTTATTATTCACTTGTCAATAATTGAAGGTAAAATACATTATTGGTTTACAAGAGTTGTTAACCAATAAGAAATTGACAAGTGACATAATCTTGCTCCATAAATTATTTACCATGTATTTACCTATTTACCTTACTTGGTAAATACATATATGGTAAATGTAAATATTCAAAATAGTTTTGAATTATTAATATTTTATATATTAATCAAATTATTATTATTAATTGGAATAAGTGGCAAACACCATTTACTAATGAAAAATGCACTTGTTATTAATAATAAAGAATGTTGATCACTTAGTAATTCTTAAATGATGCACTAAGGAAGTGGTAAAACCACTTAACATTGATTAAATGCCATTTACTCTCTAGAAATTGATTCAAATGGTTGAATCAAATTGGTGAGTGAAAAATATGATAGATTAATGTCTGTAATGGCAAACATGGTTAAGTGGTGGTGGAGCACTAAGAGAAATCATTCTTTGCACTTAAGAAAGAATTGAAAGAGTTCAATTTGAGTGTGAGAAAGAGGGAATTTTGTTAAAGGAGAAAGAAGAGAGAATTGAGAGCATTTCCTAAGTGTTTTTCTCAAAGTGTTGAGAGAAAATACAAAGGCTTACCAAGGTTCAACATAAAGAGTTGTAAAGAACAAAAGAAAAACTCTTAACTCTTCTTATCTCTTGGTAGTAATCACTCATATAGACAAATTGTTTTAAGTGTTAAAACAATCCTTTGCTGGAAATTTAAGGCTGCCATTCTAGTTTCACAATCCCACCAGATTTAGTTGTGAACTAGAATTGTGCAAAGGAACACTTCAAGGTGAGCTCAACAAATTGAAGCTTGGAGTTCTTGAAGAATTGTAAAGCTACCTCCATAACCGGGTAGGTTATTTATTTGCTATTCATTTTATATCATGCATGAAATATATATGAGATATATATGTACTTGAATGATCATACATGTGATTACATGCTTGAATTTGTTACATATTGTATAATATGTATAAATACTTCTGTTGCGTATTTAATTTTTTAAAATTATATACATCTATACACATCACACACCATATCACAACAGATACTTTGTGATCTATTTCAATGGGAAGAAGCTGGATCATGGATCCTCCGTGGACGTAGGCAATTTGGGCCGAACCACGTATATCTTGTGTCTTGTGATTGGTTTATTTTCTTTATCTTTATTGGTGTGTTAATCTTATGCGTTCTTGCTTATGGTGTGAGTTATGGGTTTCCGCTGCGCAAAGGGTATCAAGGTTGTGGCTTAGTTGATGCCATAGGGGTGTCAAATTGAAGTGCATGACGTGATATCCTCAACAGTATCAATGGTTAAGTTACTGTAGCAACAGTTATTTTTTACTCCTTATATATACCTCACTCATTTGAAGCTAAAAAGAAATAAGAGAAAAAGAGAAAAAAAGGTTATATATTGGAATTGAGAGCTTCATTGTTCTTATAACCTCATATTTACTCATTTTAGAGTTTAAATTATTTTATTTATCAATTCTTGTATTCATTTGAAGTTGAAAAGAAATAAGAGAGGAAGAGAAAAATGCCATGTATTAGAATTGAGAGCTTCGTTGTTCTTACAACCAAATATTTACTCATTTTAGAGTTTAAATTATTTTATTTATCAATTCTTGTATTTATTTTATTCAAGTGTTTGTGGGAAACACTTTGGGAAGAGAGTGGTTACTCTTTTGTTGTAAGTTAAGTATTTGTGGGAAACACTTTGAGAGAAAAGTTATTACTCTTTAATGTAAGGGGTTTAATTGGTATCTTAGAAATTAATTTGTTTTAACGATTTCTTGACACCTTAGAAGTCAAGTGTATTGATTCTTGGCCTTAGTTTAAAGCAAGTTAGTGAAATCCTCAAGGCGAGTTGCTTGGGGAGTGGACGTAAGTCGTGTGGAGTGCTGAACCACATAAACATACGAGTGTCATTCTCTCTATTTCTTACTCTATTATTTATTGCAATTTTTATTAATTTTATTTACGTTTTAATAATTGTACAAATTATTTATATTAGTGTATTAATTTTTAAATATCAAACTCACCCCTATCTTGGGTTATCTATCTAGAATTTTCAAGTTTTAATAAGGTAGTTTGGGAATTATGTCCTCAATCTAATGATTCGTGCTAGTAATCTAGTGAATGTAACATTTCATGTAGATAGTAAACAAACATGTGACCATTGTGCAAATGCATCATTTAAAATCACAAAATAGTGAAAATGTATACCTGGTGGATGAATTGGTTCGCATATATCTCCTTGGATCCTTTATAAAAATAATAGAGATTTTAGACCAATCTTAGAAAGGGATGGTTTGATTACAGATTTTTCTTGTGGGCAAAGAGTACAAATATTCTTATTAGGCAACAAAATCTTCAGGTTTATTAATGGGTGTCTATATAAATTCTCAATGATTCTACGTATCATTATTGATCCTAGATGACCAAGTCGATCATGCCATAATATAAATATTTTTGGATCACTATACTTTTGGTTTTTTACTCCGTAGCTTTCAATTAAATTTATAATTGTATAATACAAACTAGATGATAAGGTGAGAATATTTTTAAGTATGCATTTCTTATTTGAGATGTTAAAAGTAATGCAGAGATATTCTACATTATTTTCACTCAAAGTCTCAATGTGATTTTCATTTTGGTAGATATTTTTAAAATTAAGCAGATTTCTTTTAGATCTACCTACCTATAAAGCTTCACTTATATATAACTTTGTTCTATTTACTAATAAGATTATTACTCTTTTGAAGCCTTCAATCAAATTCGCAAGACCTGATATCACTTTTCTTTCAATATTTCTAATCTTGAAGGGTAATGCATGTATCTGTACTGTCAACCAAATAAACATCCCAACTTTTTCAAAGTGAACAATTTATCTTTAAAAATTATTCTTTACATAAAAGTTTATGGTAGATATCAAGATGATAAAAGTCAAATTTAATATAAAAAAACCTAACATGAAGATATTAATTAAAGCTTAATGATTGTTGTTCTTTTTTTTTTATCTATAAAAAAATTAGAGATATCTATATGAATAAGATCTTTAGGATCTTGAGTCATTAAGTAAGATTTGTCTCCATATTCCACCTCTTTGCCTTGATAGATGCCTCATAATGCACCATATTAATAATAAATATTTTCATAATACTTAAGGTATTTATTCTCTGCACCATTATCTTTGTCTAGGTATTTCTCTCATTTCAGTCTCATCTGTTTTTTGTATTTATAACTACTATGAGGGTGATAATCGCACATTCTCTTTTTCACGACCAATCCAACATTGGTTATAAATATTTACATTTACTTATGGGAATGACTGAAAATCAATTAGACATGATTCATAATTTCTCAATAAGAGTTCATTATTTTGTTCAATGAGTAGCGGACATAAGATTAATTCTTAATATCGATGCTTGCGATACTGCTATTGTAGAACAACATTAGAGACATAAAAAAGTAGAGAATGTCTTTTTTAACATGCCTTATCCTGTAATTCTATACAACTTCAGCTATGAGATGGTTATGAATAAAGTAAATTTTTATTTAGCAATAATTCTAAGATCATATAATCTTAGATTTATCCACTCATATCTAGTTATTGAGAGAAACATATCATTTTTATAAACATATCATTTTTTATATTTGTTTTCAAAGAATCTGCAGGTCATCTATTGTCAAATATTAAACTTTCAAACTCTCATGTAGGTAATGACGGAGGAAAATTATAGCTCTGAATTTGTTCTATAGGGACATGTCATTTTTTTCAATCGTTTTTCTAACCATTAGTTTGGAGGTACATTTTAGTATCCAATACCTATAATATGTAATTTTTTAAAGGCATCAAGTGCAGGGATTTGTGAATTTGTCAACAATATTTTTTAGAAATTCTTAGATATAAAAGAAGGGAGCTAAAAATTAGTATGATGAATTATAAATTTTATTCAACCAATTCATAAAATGTAAAACATTAATATTAAAAAAAATAATATTTAGGAGGCATGACCTTTCATATTCATAAAATAATTACAATTAATACACATAGCCTTCCATATATTAGTAGTAATGAGGAGGCATAACCTTCAATGTAATGATAATAAAAAGGAGACACAGCCTTCCATATATTGATAACAATAAAGAGGCATAATTTTTCATACATTGATAGTAATGAGGAGGCATAACTTTTCAAAAATTGATAGTAACAAAGAGGTATAGCTTTCCATATATAGATAGTAATTAAGAGGTATAGCCTTTCATAGATTGATAGTAACAAGGAGGTACAACTTTTCATATATTGATAACAATGAGGAAGTATAATCTTTCATATATTAATAGTAATGAGGAGGCATAACATTCCATATGAATAATTAATTAAAAGAATGATATAGAAATTCAGGTTCTAAATTAATGAGATCAAGTATTAAAACTTCAAATTCTGACTTATTGATTTGTTCTGCAAGCTTCAGATTGCAAATAAAATATTCAAATTGAAAAGAATAAACATGGTATTGAAACTTATAAATATAAATATGAGATAATTAATGTAGAATATTATCTTCATTTTATGATGTGGAAGATTTAAATAAATGGCAACTACAACGCATAATCATAAGATTATATTATACAATAATATAAATACAATATAAATAATAATTGAATATAAATAAAACACGTCAAATAAAAGACATAAAATAAAGTAAATCAAAAACTTAATATAAAATTTAAAAACTTAAATTTATCTACAAATCGTGCTGATAACTTATTATAAATAAGTGGTAAAATGTAAAAGTTAAAAATAACTCGAATCTTGAAAAATCTATGAAAAGTATTATAATATTTTTAGAAATATTAAAAATGAATGAATTCTAAAAAAAAAACTATACCTATATTTAGAGGCAAACTAACCCCCACCTCATAACAGGGTAAATGTAAAACGATACCAAATTAGCAAACAGCTAACCTAATTCTTTTTTTAATCATAAGGACTTTAGAGATATTTTTCCTTCACATTTTGGGTAGGGAACAAAAAATAGGAATAACATGTTTATTATTTGAATTTTTTTTGAAATAGTTAAAATTGAGGGGTCTTATTTTTTTTATTTTTTAGGCAAACAAATTCCTTTTGGATAAAAATATCATTTCATTGTATAAACAGTATACACTACAGTAATAGTACCTCACTACAGTAGCAATACCTGCTATAAATTTAATTTAATTTTATAACTAATTTATTTATAATTCTATTTTACTTAAACTTATATTTATTCAAATTTAAAATTGTATTTATTTATTAAAAATATATTTATTTTATTATATTATATTATTTGTCAATTATTTAATTCAATCACGTTATTACAAAAATTAAATAAATATGTAATTAAACTAAACTAAATAAATAATCTAATCAATTTAAATAATAAATAAATAATATAATATAATAAAATAAATATAATTTTAATATACAAATTTTTTTAATAAATAATATAAATTAATTATATAAAATATTTACTATAAAAATAATAAGTAAAAATAAAAATATTATAATAAATAATAAAAGAAAAAAGTCTATATTTTTTATTGCACCCAAATATGGGCGTGAATAATATCCCACTACAATAATATTTTTATTCAAAATAAATATTTTTTGTTAATCATATTACTAATAAATTTACATAAATAATATAATTATTTAATGTAGTTAAATTAAACTAAATAAATAAAATAATTAAAAAAAATTCAATTTTCATAAACAAATACAAACTTAATTTGTATTTTTTTTTACTAAAACTATATTTATTGATAATTAAATAAAATAAATGAAATTTATTTATTTATGAATAATACAAATTAACCATTTCATATATAATAAAATAAACTTATAAAATAAAAAAATAAATTAAAATATATAATAAAAACTTATCACGCCCAAATATGAGAGCGGTAGAACCTATCACACTCGATAGGATGGGGGCAGATTTAGGTGCAAAGTGGGGGTGTGATTTGCCCCTCCTTATTTTTTTAAAATATTTATTATTATTTATTTAAATTATAATTAAATTAATTATTATTTTTTATAATTATAAAAATAAATATTTAATTTAATTTTAATATATATTTTGTTATATATAATATAAGTATTTTATTTATTCTATGTAATTGATTTATAATAATTATTAAAAGTTATTATATTAAAATTATATTTATTTTATTTAATTATATTATTTGTTAATTATTTAAATTTATTTTATTTTAACTACATTTTTATTTAAATTTTATAATAACTTGATTAAATTACATTATTAACAAATAATATAATCAAATAAAATAAACATAATTTTAATAAATAAATTTGAATTTGAATAAATATAATTGTAAGAAAAATAAAATTATAAATAAATTAGTTATAAAATTAAATTAAATTTAAAAAAATATTGTAGTGGGGTATTGTTCACTCAAGTGGATGTTGTTCAATCAGTAAAAATGATAGTTTTAGCCAAAAATAATTTGTTTGATTGAAAAAGTTAAAAAGTATAAATGGTGGCTATAAAAGTTAAGGTTTCTCAATTTTGACTATTTCAGAAATTTATTATTATTATTATACCTTATTAAAAAGTTAAAAATATTATAAACGAACTGCTATTATTCATAAAATACTTTTATTTAATTTTTAAATTTTTTTTCTCATTTTTAGCCCATCATTCACATTATTATTGTTTCTTCGTTTATGAAGTAATATTTTTCAATAAAATCATAATTTTGGAAAGAAAATATATAAAGAAATTATTTTTAAAGTTATTTTTTTTATTATCTAAAATATTATTATTTAAAAAATATATTTCAATTTAAAAATAATAAAAAGTGCATATATAAAATATTAAGATTTATGCGATATAAATATATATTAAATTAATATAATATTTATCTTTTAATTATTTCATTCAAAAATAAAATTATTTGAAATATATAAAAATATTGAGATTATAAAAAATAGAGTTATTGACTGCAAGACCCTTATAATTTGTCGTGTGTGACTAAAAAATTTCATATTTTCAAAAATGCTTGAAACACTCTTGTCAATCAGTTGCTTCCATTTGTTTTAACAAAAATAAGCAATTTAGTACTTTAACATATCAAAAAGGAGAAATCAAAGAGGAAAAAAAAAACAGAAGAAGGAAGCTACCAACGATCCAACCTTAGCCACCAATATACCAAACAACTCAAGTCACCGTTGAGCCATTGCAATTTTGTTGAAGTAATATAAAAGAATAATATTAATAAAGGAACTAAAATACAAAATCAGAAAAATTAAAAAAGTAAAGCTTCTATGGAGAATCAAACTTCCTCGTCATCTTCTGACTCAAAAAAATTGATTCGTTGTCATCATCTTTGTCATCAAATCCTGAATGAGACTGCACATATGAAGGCTAATACCTTTAGTTTGATTCTTGAAGCCGAACTATAAAGTCGCTATAACTCAAGACATTGAAGTAAAAAAAGTTCATGGCTTTCTCTGTTTTGAACGAGTAAATGATTTTTTTTAATTTTTTTTTAAAAGTTTTGTATATGTTTTAGTTCATAATGATCAAGTTGCGGTATTTTTAATTGTTCAAATTTTGGAAAAAAAAATTTATTCACAGGATTTTTTAATATGTTGTCATTTTAGTACTTAAAAAACCCTCAAACGACGAACTGAAACTTTTCGACAACAAAGTATGGGAGGCGACAATGACGGTAGTTGTGCGTTTTGGTGAGAAGAGTTGGAGAGGGAAGTAAGCTATATAGACAATAAAGATAAAATGATTGAGTAGGAAGATGAAGGTTTTTTGAGTTTTTATATATTTTTTATTATTACTATTTACTTCGTTTAAAATAGTAGCTTTAATAGAGCGACCAAGTCTTCTCTTTGACATATTGTTGATCCAAGTTTAAACATCGGCAGTGATGTTTATTATTTTATTTTTTCTAATTAAGGTTATGGATGTAACGGTTATTGTATAATTTTTAATTAGGGGCAAAATTATAATTGTACATTTTTTTAAAAAAAATTCTATTAAAATAAACAGAAATAATTGACAGATGGAAGTGTTTTAGGTATTGTTAAAAACATGGAGAGTTTTTCAATCACACATGATAAATTATGGGTTCTACAATCAATAACCCTACAAAATAAAAAGAGGAAGCATTATCACTTATTAAGAAAATGTATCTTTAAGTTCGGGTGTCCTAAGGATGTCTAATGGACCATTCTATAACCTCAAATAGGTTTATTTCAACCAAAAATTGAGTGAACTTATCACGAATAAGACTGAGTGAATGATTGAGCCAATACACCGATTTATACTAGAAAGTTTTTTGAAAATAACCCCATTTTTAATGATGTATCAATTTTTAGTTATACATAAAAAATTTTAATTTGTTGTAGTTAAAAGTTATAATTAGTCTCTTTATCCTTAAAGTATATTTTTTCACTCTTCTCATTTTTAAAGTTTTTTTCTTTTAATTAATAATTTGTATTGTGATAAATATTAATAAAAAAATAAATATTGTAAAAAAAATGATATAAAAATCCGAATCGATTTTAAGCGTTGGTTGTAACAGCTTTTATATGTAACATGTACACACCTATGTGGCACAAGCTTATGCATTGTTGATAATTTAGGGCCGTTGCGCCCAACACTTAAAATTAATATTTTTGTCAAAATTTTAAATTTTTAAGCTATTTTTTACTCTCTTTTTTATAATATTTATAATTTTTTTTATAATTATATTTATTTTATTAATATTTATCATAATATAAATTATTAATTAAAGGAGAAATTTTCAAAAACGAAAAGAAAGAAAAAATATGCGGGTTTCTAATCTTTTGACTACAAAATTATAAATTATGTAGCTAAAAAAAATAATTCATCAATATAGGGCTATTTTCGAAAATTTTCCTTTATGCTAATACCAAAAAGCCACATACAAACTGATTCAGAACTCGCAGAGGCTTTTTTTTTTTTTTTTTTTCTCGTGTCTCATTCTTGGTTTAACATAATCGATCAAGCAAAATCATGCAATCAGTAGAAAATCTGATGACTCAAGTCCAAGGGTTATCGAACAGTGCAGCCGATATGTCGGCCCTTCACAATTACTTGAAAGGAGCTGAGGATTCACTCCGCTCTGAGTCGACTCGCTTGTTACCGTTTCTCGACCAGCTCGATCCCTCCAAACACTCTCTCGGTTACCTTTATTTATTGTAATTGCCAATTATTGCATTAATTTTGATTTCTTTCTTTTTCTTTTGTTTAATTACTTATGCTTGTACATTGTGTTAGGATTTTATTTATTTATTTATTGTGCGATACACAAGCTTTGTATTATTGCTAGTTTTGGAAAGGCTTTTTTTTAAATAAAAAATCGAGAAGATAGAAGAAATTGGAATGTCTTTCCTTTTTTTTTATTTATTTGGTTTTGTAATTTATTATGCTTGTAAATCATATTAGGAGTTTTGTTTTTTGTACGGGATATAAAGTTTCGTTTGTTTTGTTTTGTTTACTTGCTAGTTTGGAATCGTGAAGTTGTTTAACTTCCCAGAAATCAAAAGGAAATTGAGGAAAATAATTTCTTTTTGTTGCTTTCTATACAATTTATGGGAAATAAACCTAATCTTTCCTGGTTTTTATTGTGAATTAGTTTTGTGAAATAAATAATTAGAGAGATGATTTTTGTTCAGTTAAAGATTATGATGTTGCAGTTGTTTAGTGAAGAGCATGATTTCTTACTGGGGTTTGGGTATTGAAAAGAGTAGACTGTGTATTTTGTGGTGACAGAGAGCCATGTCTCTATGGTCCAATTACAAAAGAGCGAGCAAATACACTGGTTCCGATCATTGCCAGATTTACTATTACTTGTGCTGCGGAGCACGTTCAATTGGCATCTGAGAAGTGTAAAGAGCTTTAAAACTTGAATTGAATTCTTCTTCAAATTGCTGTGTCTTAGACTGTTACCTGGCATTTGATATTCATTAAGTTAATTTTTTGTGTGTCTGCAGTCATTACGGTTTGTAGGAAGTTTAAGGATCTGGTGATGCTGCTTGAAGCACCTATCAGAGGGGTGGGACCAATGCTGTCAGCTGTCCGCAAGATTCAGCCATCCACTGAGCATTTGACTGCCTTACATCCAGAGTTTCTTCAACTTTGTTTACTGGCAAAGTGCTATAAAACTGGTCTTTCTGTTCTAGAGGATCATATTTATGAGATTAATCAACCAAGGGACTTTTTTCTCTATTGCTATTATGGGTGAGTTGTTCTTGCTGCTTATCTTCTATGGGGTTTCTCTTTCTAATTTTACACTTGTTACCTTCCGTGATTCATTTGGGATTTTGTTGTTTTTATTACAAATGATTTGCTCTTGTAGTGCAAACTCTTGTGTTGACCTTAGGCATTGTACTACAAGAATACTAATTGATTAGTTAAACATCTTACTGCAAACTCTTATGTTTCCTTGGCATTGTACTCCATGAAGTTACTAACTGATAAGTTACACATCTAATATTGCTATTCATGGAGCATTAACTAGTGTAAATAACTAACTTATAGAATATATACTTTGAGAATAGAACTGTTTGTTTTAGGTGACAATGTTGTATTTCCTATCCATAAAGGATATTGAATGTTCAGCATTCATGAGATTTCTCTCATTTTTGGTGCTTTTAGAAGTTATCTAGAAACTGGCCTTACTTGTTCTTATTGTGGAAAGAGCCAGAATTTTGAGGCTGTTAAAGCTTGTTTATGGCATATACATGTGAAACCCAAAACCTTTTGTCCAGAGTTTTATGGGTGGAAATCAAGCACATTCAATATATGAAATTACAAGTCAGACACTACTTGTTTTAGTTACTGATGATTGATAAATATTTTGAGCAAGCATCATGCAGACTATTCATCATGTGGAATGACATATCATCTTGATATTATTTGGATCTATCTATATAATTTAAATTCTTGTTTAATCAAATTTTAATTTATGACTGGAAATTAAGCGCATTTTGTATATGACATTAAAAGATAGACATTACTTGTTTTAGTTTCCAGTGATTGATATTTATTTTGAACAAGCATCATGGAGATAGTTCATCATGTAGAATGACATATCATGTTGATATGGTATCGATGTATCTGTATAATTTAAATGTTATTTAATCCAATTTTAAGAGTTACTTATGCTTTGGGTTTTTAATTTTCCCTTTTGTCATTGGCTTTGTGACAGTGGAATGATATTCATTGGACAAAAGTGTTTTCGGAAAGCTTTGGAGCTTCTACACAATGTAGGACATTTATCTACAGTGCAGCTCTTAGATTATACATTATTGATCTTCTATTATCGCGATTTGATGTAAGAGATCCTAATTACTTTATGTTTTCCAGGTTGTGACTGCTCCCATGTCTACTATCAATGCTATAGCTGTTGAAGCTTACAAAAAATATATATCGGCTTCCCTCATTCACCATGGACAGGCATGCTCTGCTCCTTTCTTTTACTATTCTCCTTACATTTATATGAACTTTGACTGAAAACTTTGTTGAAATGAATACTTGGGGAAAAGTAATTTGCAGTTTGGAAACCATAATTTGTAGTAATAATTATTGTTTATCTGCATGACAAGATTGGTTATTTATTTAATAAATGAAAATTTATTAAAATGCTTATAAAAGATTCAACCTAGTACACATGCATTTTTTAGTACAATTGCGACACTACTTGTTCTATAATTAAATGCACTTAGATAACTTGAACACCTGCGGGACGAATCTAGATAAGTTTTGTATTGGATGAGTTCATTTTTGTTCTTTTTCTTGTCTCATTCTTTTAGACACATCCAGTTATTTGTTGTAAATATGGTGACAGTTCTCTACCAATCTCCCTAAGTACACTTCTTCAGCAGCTCAGAGGAATCTAAAAAACTTCTGTCAGGTAAAAGCTGATATTCATATTTTAGTTTTTAGATGTTTTTGCTGAATTAATTAACTCATTTGTCTGTGTTTATCATTGCATGGATTACAAGATTCCTGTCCAAAAAATTAAGTGGGAGATAATTTTGCTATCCTTTGGATGGTAGATGCATGCAATTTTTTAGTTGTCTAACTCTGATGTGTCAGCCTAACAACTACGACCTGGGTGAAAGTTTTGTGTTGGGGGTGAACACAGTTCGGTTCGGTCCAGTTTTCACCGGGACTGAAACTGCACAGGAATAGTTCAGTTTTCTTAAAATATGAAGGACCCCCCCAAAAAAAAGAAAGCATCAACTTTATCGAACCAGAAACAAACCAAAAATTCTGGTTTGGTTTGGTTCAGTTTCAGGTTATAATTACACCGCTGAAATTTTCAATTCTCAGCTCCCATCACATAACCAACATCTTAACAAATTTACATCCCAAACAGCTAAATTTTCTACTTTAAATAGATCAAACCAAATGAAAGCAAAATAGTGCATAAATAAAACGTGAAAAAAAAATATTCATATCAATTGTTTCAGATATATTACAAATATAAAAAATAAAAATATAAAATATTGAAAAAACTGACCTCTGAACCGGCGAGACAGTCGGTCAACTTGGAGGAAGGTAGAGGAGCAAGGTGGCTAACTAGCTGGGTATGAGAGAAGGATATGGCGGATGATTAGGTCTTGAAGAAAAAATTACAAGAACAAAATGAAGAAAAAGAAGAGAAATGATCTTTCTTCAGCGAGTAGAGTAAGGGTGATTTTTTAAAACAAAATGGAAGAGGCAAACTGAAGGATATTTCATCAAAAAGAAAACGAGAAAATGGAGGCTTTGGGGGTATTTTTGCTTGAATGGGTCGCAGCTTTAAAAAGTGGAGTTTCAAGTGTTAGGGCCTTTTTTATTTCCATTTAATATACTGTCAAGGCAAGGATCATGTGTTTGCATTTATGACAAGATATATGAGTCCCAATAGATAATCACTATGTGTGAAAACTTAAATTAGTAATAATTAATGCATAAACAGTTTTTTGGTTCAGTTTGATTTTATGGGCACAAGAACCTGAAATGGAACCAAATAACTCGGTTTTTACTCCTGAAAAATGTTCAGTTTTTCAACATTTCAGAACCAAATCTAATGCAGATCGAACCACTGATTCAGTCCGGTATTTTTGGTTTCTTGTTAAAAGTGCCCGTCCTTAGTTTTAGTTATATAATATACCTTTAATATGTCCTGATAGTGACTATTGATTCTACATGCCATGATACCCCTTTGAGTTATCTTGTTTTCCATGCATTCCTATTGTTACAAAACAGAGACCAACTATATATATATATATGTGCTAGCACTAGGAGAGAGAGATTCTTGACTGGAAACTATGCAATTTTCTTTGAAATTTCTAGGAACAACCAATTGGAGTAACTTGTTTATGATATTGGTGGCGGCTTTGTGAGATGGGGCCTGATTTTCTGCCATCCTTAAGATGCATATTAATGTTGTAAGTTCTTTGATTTAAGTAGTTCTAATTGAGGGTTCAACAAGCTTCCTAAGGGACAAGACAGTGTTATGTATGGAGTAGCTGAGAAGCTAGACTTTCTGTGTATGTTGATGCTGTATTTGGAGAATAGGTTTCTTTTTTCAACTTTTTGTGAAATGGAATCATCTTTTGTGATTTCTTCATTATGCCCAGAAGCTGAACTTAATATGCATGTATTGGATGTTAATTTAACACTTTGGTTTACCTACTGTAGTAGTAGTAGATACATATATAGAAGCACATCTTCGGTAGAAGGCATATTTTATATATTTAGTAGTGATTCATGAACTTGATGGGAAAGATATATCATTTTAAGTTTCTTCTATTATGCTTGTGTTTATACGTTAATTTGTTACTTTTATGCTTGAATAGCACTACATCGAATTGGCAAATACCTACAACACTGGCAAAGTTGCAGAGGTGGAGACATATATTCAAACGAATAGGGAGAAATTTGAGAATGTGAGTTCTCTATTTTACTCTTTTTTTCTTTTCTTTTCTTTTCAATATTGGCTCTCTGTGGCTTCGTTACTTTATCTGAACCTTTGGGTTTTTTGTAGGACAACAACCTCGGACTGGTGAAGCAGGTTGTATCATCCATGTATAAGAGAAATATCCAGAGATTAACCCAGACATACTTAACTCTCTCCCTCCAAGATATAGCTAACATAGTGCAACTGAATAGCCCCAAAGAGGCAGAAATGCATGTGCTTCAAATGGTAACTTTATGTCGCACATGCAAAATAAGCGCAATGAAAATAAAACCACATCACATTACACTAATGAGATAAAATGAGCTCACCCTTGAAATTTTACTCAAAACAACTCTAATCTAAGAACTCGGTGGGATTGTTGGAGCTACAATGGTAGCTTCCTATCTCAGCAGGAATTGCAACACCTCTTTACTTCTATTTAACTTTCTTGGAATGTGACTTCACTAACACTTTATTAAACTATTAACACTTATAATTTTTAATGTCATTTAAATTGGAAAAAGCCCTTATTTATAGGCTTGATTACTACCCACTTTACCAATCAAAAGAATTAGAGTGGCCATATTATTTGAGCATGACAATGCAATTTAAAGTGTCCATCTCATGTTTGTTAAATTGGCTTAATCATCAGAATGAAGTGATGGCATAGTGTAATCTCATGCAATTTAAAGTGGCCGAATGAAAAGAATATTAGTGGTCATATTATTCTTTTCAATTGCCATTAAATAAAGCCTACTATATGCTTGCCAAAATAAAGATTGGAAGCATAACAATGCAAAATGACCATTTTCTTTCTCAAATACAATTGAATAAGGCCACCTCATCCTCTAAGTTGCTGCCACATGTCAAGCCAAGGCATGATGATGCCTTGTAATGGCATGACATGTGGCAAATCAATGCCACTATTTGAAAGTAAAAAGCATGAAGTGATTCATGCTTAATTCGGCCAACACTTTTACAAACGCATTGTCATACTTGATTTTGGCTAGCATTATATCTGGATGATCTAGATGGTTAATCTTAACAGATCATGAGTTTAATGAAGCTTGTATAAGCATATGGGTATTTAGTGAGAAGTGGATACTAAACAGATTTAATGACGACCTCCAATAGACATCCTATAAAGTCGTCAATTGAGGGTCTTCTCGAGTTGAGTGATATTCATGATCTCTTGACCTGAGCACCATGGTGGGCTTGTGAGTGATTCACCATATTTAAGTTACATATATGTCAGAGACCTTTCATGGTCTAACCGTTGAATGTCGCTAAGTATGGTCCGATGCTCATGGAGTTCGGTATGTGTAGATATAGAATCTGTCAGCTCATATGAGTGAGTTGTATATCTTGATACTCCAAGATTATATTTTAAAAAGTCTTATGGCCATAAGCAATAAACTCAGGAAAGAGTTTCTTGTGGAATAAATAATATCGCAAAAGTGTTTGCGAATATCATTTATACAAATACGAATCTGGAAATAAGTTCACGGTTGAGCATATGAAGACTTGACGGCGATGATCTATGTTTCCGCTCTTCTAGGATATAAGTGACGAAAAGACTATACAAATATGTATTAACCTTAACTTGTATGGTTCAACACATCATTTTGTAATTTTCGTAACCAGCATGTGGGGCATTGTTTACGGACTTACAAAAGAGTTCCGTAAGACAAATAAGTGTGAACTTAGAAAGTCTTACAATATGAAGTGTACGTATTAAGCACTGAGGTAGTACTCCGAGTCGAATGGTTGGATCTGGGAAGATCTCGAAAAGCAAAAATTGTTTTAGGGTCTCTCGAGAAATTGTTAAGCCCAAGAAGTTTACAAGTGGCAAAAGGGACTTGCCACCTCATCCCTTAAGTTGCTGCCACATGTCAAGCCAAGGCATGATGATGCCTTGTAATGGCATGACATGTGGTAAAGCAATGCCACCATTTGAACGTAAAAAGCATGAAGTGATTCATGCGTAATTCGCCCAATACTTTTACAAATGCATTGTCATGCTTGCCTTTGGCAAGCATGAAGTGGCCTTATTCAATTGTTTTGAGAAGGAAAATGGTCATTTTTAATTGTCATGCGTTCAATCTTGGTTTTGGTAAACATGTGGTGGCTTTATTTAATGGCAATTGAAAAGAAATTTTGGCTTCTAATATTCTTTTCATTTGGCGACTTTACTTGCACCATGCCACCACTTCATTTTGATGATTAGACCAATTTAGCAAGCATGAGATGGGCACTTTGAATTGCATTGTCATGCTTGAATAATATGGCCACTTTAATTCTTTTGATTGGTGAAATGGGTGGCAATCAAGCTTGTAAAAAAGAGTTTTATCTAATTCAAATGACATAAAAATTGTAAGTGTTAATAGTTCACTAAGTGAAGTCACATTTCAAGAGAGTTAAATAGAAACAAAGAGGTGCTTTAATTACTACTGAGATAGGAAGCTATCATTCTAGCTCCAACAATTCCACTGAGTTCTTGGATTAGAGTTGTTTTGAGTATAGCTCTAAGGGTGAGCTTTTTTTATCTCATTAGTATAATGAGATTTGTGTTTTATTTTCGCTGCGCTTATTTTGCATGTGCGACGTGCAAATTTATTAAAATTAAAATGCACACATTTCAAACTGTATTGTTAACAAGCTTTTATCAAGTGTCAGATTCAAGATGGTGAGATCTTTGCAACAATCAACCAGAAGGATGGAATGGTTAGATTCTTAGAGGATCCTGAACAATATAAAACATTTGAGATGATTGAGCGTATTGATTCATCAATTCAGAGGTATGAACATCATGGGGAATTTATCAGAAGAATTTACATAGGAACTCACAATTATTACATGGAAGTTTAGCTTCATAAAAATTTTTAGTAAGGCACCTGTAGTATTTATATGACCATTGATGCATGTTTTCTACTCTGCTAACTTAAACTATTTATAAATGATTTTGGGAGAAAAATTATTAAGTGGTAAATTAGTGTTTTGGGTGAGTAATTGAAGAATACTAGTTGCTAATTACCTTGCTTTACCTATGGACAAAATATGAGGTGGTTATTATGAGTAATATCCATTACCTTACTTTCTCAGGATAATGGCACTGTCGAAAAAACTGACTTGTATGTACGAGCTTATATCATGCAATCCTTTATACCTGGCAAAGGTGAGCAAATCATTTCCATTCCCTCTAGATTTTAGCCAAACATATTAAAGAATTAGTGATTCACTAACAAACTATCTGCGCTCATTCAGGCTGGTAGAGAGACAGAGATTTGACTTTGATACTGTTCCTCAGAAGTTCACCATATAAGAGGGAAGGACTGCTGGCATCTAGATAAGTAAATGATGATGAGAATGATCCTTGATATATTTGGTACATTTTATTACTTAAAAACTCTCAGCTCCGTATCATTCAGAGGGCTGCAATTTTTTTTGAGATTTTGATCCTGAAGCGGGGAATTGATATATGTGATAAAAACCCTCTTTAGCCATGAACTTAATACGAGTAGATTTGATGTTAGTCATGACCGGCTTTTCTCATTTCTCAGATGGTAAATGCTGTGTACAGTGCACAGAATTAAAAATAATTATCAAGCAGAGACATTTATTTTATGTGCAAATCAGTTAAACAACAGTTGGCTGCAGAGACTAGTTGACAGAACTTGAATATCCAAGATTAGTAATAACCACAGAGACTCGCAGCATAGCAGAAAAACCTCCGATGATAATTTCAAGTTTTCTATTACATGTTTCAAGTATTTTGTTATATGTTTCAAGTTAAACAATTTATACATTAAAGAGTTTCCTACTTTTATGTTAAAATTTCAAATTTTATACAAGACGTTAAAATTTAGAATGTATCTTCACGAATATTGGTGTATGGCAAGAGATGATCCCTATAGATTCAGTACACCCGTTCTTGGACAGCAAGGAAACCTAGCTGATGAAATGAGAAACTTTGCCATTACTATTTCACGAAGCCAGATTCAGTATTATTGCTGCCTCACAATGAATTTAGAGGGCCTACACCTTAATTCCAAACATATTTTTAAGTGCTCGGGGGTAGACACCCCCCTCTTTTGAAGTAAACAGTGAAGTCAAACTTCAAGTGAGCTTGACTAAATAGGTGCCTGAACATATATGTCCAGGGAAAAGGTTTTCAAACAAATGCGTCCACTGATTTAGAGTTTAACCATCAAAACACAACTCAGGACTAGGAAAATACTGAATCTAGATACCAAAAACGATGAATGGCAGAAGCATTAATCTTCACATCTTTACCAACTAATTCAGGACAAGTAAACAAACAATAGAGCAGTTTTAGCTATGCTAGTTTCAAAAATAACACACAAAAAGATCGATTATAATCAATCAGGATGTATACAGAAGAATCAAAGTTCCTAAGTGTAAAGAATCCAACTATAAGAAAGCACTAACAACAATTTGTGCTTTTAAAAGAAAAAAAATCTCAAAAGGGACAACAGACAAATGAGCCAGTACAAGATTGCACAAGGAGGGGGGCATAATGGGGATCCAAAAAAAGCCACCTTGTAATCAAATTTCGAACAACCACCTGATCAAGTATCAAAAAGCAGAATACACGAGCAGAATGGATATATGCAATTTCATATAAAAAGAATAATAAAGTTAGTTAACCTTGGTGCTTCTATCTTTACACAGCATGTGCCATTCCTGGAGAACAGCTGCTTGAAGAGCAAGATGCTCAGCCTCCTCTGCTGTTAGCTTGGACAGGGTTGAAGGTCCCTTGTTTTTATCATCTTCCTCCTTGTCTTCCTTCTTTTCCTTTTTATCCTCACCCTCCTCTTCCTCCTCCTCGTTCTCTTCTTCCTTGTCAGTTTTTGGCATGTTTTTAGGTTGGGCTGCCTTTAGCAATGCTATCCGTTCCATTGAGATCCTAAGCCTCTCAGCGGCAGCTGCCTTCACTTCATCCTCTGGCACGTACTCCACACAACCATCAGTAAGGTCATCCAACCAGCCTTGTAGATCTGATCCAATCTCCTTAGTGATTGATGCATCAGAAGCTCGAACCACAAATTTGCACATCATGGTGGTTGTCTCGTCACCAAGGTCCACATTTCTGCTCACTTCACTGGCTCCAAAAATCATCATGTGCAAAAAGCCACCATACCAAGTTTTTGCAGCATAACAAAGCTGTTCCAAGCACGAAATTAAACAGTAGTTTTAGTAGGGTGACTCTCAAAGTCTCCAAGTAATAACTAAGATGCATTCCAGGAAGGGCGAGAAGAGAGCAGAAATGGTTTAACAGTTGAATGGCAACTCCATATTAATCTTACACTAACATTTTTACACATTTCTAACAAGAAATCTCTAATATTTTATCAAAGCTCCTCAGTTTGATATGCTTTTTAAGTTTCAACCAGAAGGATATTAAAGTCTAAATTCCAGATCTACCAATAATAAGCCAAGGTTTAATTAACAAGTATAGGCAACAAATGATATTTAAGCAGACAGGAATACTTTCATGCAGAGAGCGTATATACACAAAACGGAAAGGAGAAAATACACATAAAGGGTGGTGGATCCTACCTGAAATCCAGCCACTGCCTGGATAATGTGTGAACAAACATTGTGGAAGGGCTTGGATGTCAACGCTTTTAGCCCCCTGAAAAAAGGAGAAGTCCCATACTGCTGGGCAGCAGTAGCCTTAAAGCCACTTCCTTCATAAATATATGTACCAGTATACTCTACTATGGATGGTAAACTGGGCCATAGTCGGAAAAATTCGACAGGCGAAATCTTATGAGGCAAAAGAAGTTCAGTCAGTGGAAGCTTGTAAGGTTGACACCTCAAAATCACGGGTTCTCCCAATTCTGGCCGTAAGCTTCTCTTTTGTCTCAAAATCTGTGGATCCTCTTCAGCATAATCACCTTCATAATCCCCTATAGCGCCACTTCCGTGGAATGGGTAATATAAGACTTGAACCCAAAAGGCACATCTCTCAAAATGGGAAACACCCACTGTCACACTGCAGAGTACCGGATCCTACAAGCATGTAGCAAAGGACATAGGACATGAGATCTCATTGTAGTAAGTATTAAGGCATGCTTGGGGGAAAAAGAAAAACAAGGATGTATCTGCGAAGGAGAAAAACCTGTGAAGCAAGATTTCGAAGCTGCCGAACTGCTTGAGGAGATCCATTCATAAAGTACAAAGCACCGGATAACCCAACCCGAATATCCACTCGGTTTAGTTCAATTTCAGTCAAATTTAAAACCTGGAACAATTTGGCCAAATCAAATGAGGATATTATCAACCCAAAGGCTATCAACCACAACATGCTACATCTGACTATGTTCTTACGGAAAAAACACCAAAATGAGGGGACAATCATTTTGATTGTTTGAGTACCAACTAATCCTAAAAGCTCAAGCGGATATGAAATAGTCCAGTAATAATATTTAAGATGAAAAACTCTCCCTCATGTATGGACAAATTCAAATAACAAACTTTTCACATGGATCCAAGGACAATCAACCCTACCATGGATCTGAAGACATACCCCACTTGTATCGCGTTCAATTAATAGAAAAAGGAATATCCACAAACAACCTCTTGGTTGACCTAGCTCTAATACAACCTTTGGTAAACATTAACCCTAAAGGCTTAAACTCACAAGCACCCAACATGATCAACAGTATTTAAACTATAATATACTCATATTAATCATATTATCACCTGTGTTTAGATGGCCCTAAATGATTGGAATGCAACTATAGGAAGTTGGACTGATACATGCATTGAACAAATTCCATGCCATGAAAAGATGATAAAATTCTTCGAATTTGCAGATATTTATACAGTACTCTACACATAAACTACAGTTGTTAATCTATAAGGGAACTCTCATTCAAATATAGAAAGGTGACAAAAGCCTCCATCCCAGTCAGTAGATAAACAAATTCCACCATACAGCACTCCACGCATAAACTACACTTGTTAATCTAAAAGGGAACTCTCAGTCAGATATTGAAAGGTGAAAAAAGCCTCCATCCCAGTTAGTAGATAAATAAATTCCATCATACAAGGTCTCTGCAGATATAAAAAATCATTGGATTCTAACATCTATTTCAAAGTACTTCATTGTCTTGAAGAGAAAACAATAGATATATCTACTTAAAAAATAGTTCACAATTCATGAGTGCAAGTGCATTCTAACTACTGTTCAACCTATACAATTGACACTCCATGTCATATGAACATTGTTTGCCTCCCCTGACACGAAAAGAGACCTCCAGTGCAGACTATGTTAGTAGTTTACTCAAACTCTTGACGGGTGACTTGGCAACAAGAAATGAAAGGACTTACAAAGCATAAAAAATACAAAGGAATGAATCTTGACCTTTAAATGCAGAGTGATCTTCCCATCACTTGAGTCAGCTAAATGATACGCTTCGATATAGCATGGATCACTACTACCAGTCAAAGTACACGCTGTTGGAGAAGTTTTGAGTGATGTAGAGTCGATTCCTTTTGTCAGCAAAAGGGTTAATTCACTAGGGTCTGGCCTCCAGAGCTCCAGAATAGCCTTGTGAACCAAGCCTTCGAGTTTTCTGTCTTGAGCAGCCGATGCTTCGTAAAACTGAACAGTGAGTTTATGGTGGCTAAATGGATAATCTCCTCTGGCTTCACTAACAGCAGCCCACCTGAAAAGGAAACATGATGTATCTAAGTTCTGTGCATCAAAGAAACAAAGTAATTACAAAAAATAAGGTTTAAAGAATATATTAGATAACAAAGACGATTTATAATTATATCTGCCATCACAACCACCCTAAATGAGGAAAAAGCATGCACTATTCAACACATAAAATCTTTTATAAACAACAGTCATTTTGACATCTATGTAAACATTTATAATCATGCACTGATGTCTCATTTGAACTAATTTGGCATTTTACTTTCCACCATACCCAAATATGTTAAACATGGAGCTAGAAATATTCCTTTCTAAACTATATATGTATAATCTTTTATGTGATGCCAATTTATTATGCAGCCCATCACAGTTCATCATAACTCAAACAGATTTGAGAGAGGGAGTAACAACCCTTATTAAGGGCCAAGTAGAATTCTAGTAACATTTGGCAGATGTTACACAATGGCAGGGATGATAGGCATAAAAGAAAAGTAATGGCAAGGATCTGATCATTAAGCGAATAATTGATTTTTCAATCCATCTAATCTATAGAAACATAAAATCCAACCGGATACAATCCAATCCAATAAAAGAAATGGCAAATCCAATCCAATCCAATCAGATCTAAAATTAAAATGAAAAATATTGATTCCATTCAACAGTGTCAAATGAGTCGGGTTGGTCAAGTCCAAAATGGGTTAACCACATTGTGCTACATCTTGGCTCATCCAATTTATATTATAGGTTATGTGGTGGGTGAGCTAAGTTTAAGTTTTAGGCACACTAATCTTATTAAAAGATTAGAAAGGAAACTTGAATAGATGTCAATATGGTTTCAACAATAAAAAATAACTTAAATTCAATTTTACAAGTTGAGTGGCTTTTTCTTGTTCTTACTTTTACTTTTGAGTAATGGAGCAATGAGATAATGACACTTTTCAAACTATTTCATTCAAAAATATTATGATATTACTTTGTTTGAATTGGATCAGATTTTAGGGATTTATCACAGTTAATCCAAAACCACTCCACCAAGTACAGATTTCAAAAATTTCAATCCAATCCACCAATCTATCAAATCTGACAAAGAACAAATACTGATTTGTCAGATCAGACGAATTGGACAGATTGGATTGAATTCTAAACACCCCTAATCTAGAACATGGAACAAAATCAGCAAAAATCAACAATTATGTAGTAACATCTAATTCTATACTCACTTGTTATCTGGGTGAGTTGAAACATATTTGATTCTTTGCAAAATCAAACGACATTGGTGCTTGGTGACAGAATCAGCTGAATTACCGTTTCTGAATTCCTCTAGCTCTTTAGTTAGCAGCTGCCCAGCCCTAGCGTTACGCGATCCCAACCTCTGAGCAGATATAAGAACTGCTTGAACATCTTGAAGCCTATTTGATGTATTTGCAGATGAATCTACATTGAAGAGGACTTTATGGATATTTGATATGATGATGTTCAGTGGATCCTCAGGGTCATCAGCTAGGAGTGGATCTAGACCTTCCAGATTTATGTGTTCTGCAATAGCCCAAATAATGCGGGCCAAGATCCTTGGGGTATTCACCTGCCAAATGCACAAAGGTATTTGATGAAAAGGATCAATAAACAAAAGATATTCAATATCCAATATATACAATATGAAAACATAGACACAGCTAACATAACATCGAAGATTAATGTTGCACATATATAAATATCAACTTCTGGATCATCCTCAATCTCAAAATGCAACAGGTACAGAATCAGTATTGCTAGCGCTGTTCAAGCTGAATTCTTATATGTAGAATACATGACTACAACATGTTAGTATAGTACCACATTTATTAATCAACAGAGCAGAATCAAGTATGCAATCAGCATGAGAACCATATATATAACAGAAATTATGACTCAAAGATAACGAGTAGCACAACACTCAAGCATAACAACCAAAACAGAATAAACTCAAATGAGACTCACGTTACTCCTGGATCAATTTATATATATCTATATACCCAACAAAAAAAATTCTATAGAAGATAATAAAAATTACATTGTAGAAAAATTACCAACATAATTTAGAATGTAAAAGCTATCAATGCATAAGCCAAAAACTCTTCCAGTACAAAAGTTCAATGCCAGATTTTAATGAACCTCACAAATAGGAAATTATACTTCATAATGTAAATGCATTAGCAAGAAGAAAAAACTAGATAGCAACTGAAGTAATTAACTAGAATAAGAGCATAAATATCTTACATAAATCTTAATGAACATCACCAGATGGAAATTATACTTTGGTACTCAAATGATTACAAAAAAGTGAAAACCAGATAGCAAGGGAAGTATTTAACTACTCAATAAGGGCATACAAACCTCACGTAAATCTTTAACAAGTTCATGCTGCATATTCTGCAATCTAGTCTCATTTAAGATTTGATCCTGGGAAGCCCCATCTTTAACTCTTTTTACACCGCCTCGGGTATCATAGATATGACATAGCCTGACAAGCAACTTCAAATAGCAGTCAATTGCATAAGTTCGACCATCACAGTCCCATTTGACACAAGGCCTACAAACTTCCACCACCTCCAAAGCCGGCTCTGTCCAGTTCAATGCACCATAACCAGTTCCATATGCCAAGGCTCCAATCACTCTGCTCTCCATACCAGAGTTCTTTTGTTCAGGCAAAGGCAGAGACAACTGGAAGCAACTTTCAACCAGTGATGCCACCAATTCCTCCCTAAACAAGCTTTTACTTGTTACACTAGTAAGATCATCTCTTATCCTCGGATCCTCAAAAAGAGAAGCAATATCAGTTCCTGCAAGAGGCTTCTGACCCCTTCGGACGCTTTCCTTTGCAAAAAGGTCAACACAAAGAGCTGTCCGACAAATACAGGCCAATGCATGCATGCGATCTGATTCAGCTCTCAAGTTTCTCACCATAAGAAGCAGCCTCTTAAACAATGAAACCTTCAAGCACACAGTTCACAATCAGATGACATTTATACATACCCCATAAAATATAGATAATTAACAATAGTTACTCCCACTATCACCCACTACCACAAGTCTACATGACTCGGTATGTCTATTGTCTCTCTCTCTCTCTTTTTTAATAGCAACTAAAGAAATGACATTTCACACTTCACAGCCTAGCAAAGAAAATTTAAACACAAATTACTAGAAAATGAATCCATTACAGCTATAAGCTTATTCAGCTCATCAAGTGAACGTTCTTTGAAGACTTAAAGTATCCACATATTGTCAAAAGAAATAATGTTCAGTTTCCTACTTCAAAAACGAATTTGCAAAAAACAATTAAACCAAGTAACTAAGCTATTAAAACAGAATATCCACCTGCAAATGAAGATCTAATAGATGTAAATTTGTAACAACAGCTCTAACTATACTCTCTCTAGCCGAAGAAAATTCCTGTCGATCCCAAAGTGTCAAAATGGCAATAATTGACTGAGAAGCCCACTCTGTCTTCCCTCCAGGCACATCAGCCAAATACAACATATTAATACCCACTTCGAAAATCACCGCTGGGTCCAACGATGACGCCAAGAACGGCACCAAATGCGTGATCACATCAGAAACCCCAACTACTTTCTCCGCAGTTGATTCCACTCGAGTCCCATTAACTCCATTCGAGTCCTTTGACAATCTTTTAATCACATCAACTCTCCCAGAAGCAACGGCTTTAACGGAGTAAACAATCGGGAACACCGTTGCTCTAAGACTCTCTATGGGTAAAACTAACGAGCGTGACATTAATGCGCTCCTTTTTTTCCACACGAAATTCACCATCGCGGAGACCCAAGTTGATCGAATTGCTAGCGAGTTTTCGCTGTCTACGAGCTTGTCTCCTGCTAATTTACTCATTCGTTTCGATTCGAATTCTTGAAACAGTCTACCGACGGATTCGAAAGCCACCTTCGAAACGTTGTCGGATTTATCGAGCATGTTTTGGCCGATACGTGTCCACCAGTTGGACACCTTGTCTAATAAATTCACGTTGTTCTCGCAGAGCGTGACTAAATCGTCACGTGCGAGAATGCAACCTAGGGTTTCGGTGATGGAATGGCGGAGGTTAGCGGAGGGAGAGTCGAAGCAACCGGAGATCCCCGCGTTGGCATCGGAGATGAGTTTGGAGAGAGCGTAGGAAGGGATGGCGGCGAGGATGGAGATGGCAGCGGCGGTGACGTCGGGGTCGGGGAAGTGGAGATCGGATTTGATGCCGGAGCAGACGGAGTCCCAGAGATCAGCGGTTAAGCGAGAGCAACGAATTACGTCGAAGGAGAGCTTCTTGCAGACGGCGGAGGCGGGGGCAGCGACGATTTCTTCGACGGCGGTTTTGGCGATGACGGAAATGTCGCGGCCGGCGGCGGATTGTTGGAGGGCTTGGAGGAGAGCGCCGGTTTGGCGGAGGGCATCGTTGGAGCGGAGGTCCGCTTGGATCTGAGCAAAGAGGATATCCATTTTAGTGGATCCAAGCTTGAACAAGAGCTACTTGAAAAACCTTTTGCAGCAATTTGAACATTTACAAGTTCATCATTTCTGTCTGGTCACACACGGTCAGAGTCTGAGAAAGCATTACAGATCTCTCTATGGTGTTCGGGGTTTTTTTTCTTTTTTCTTTTTCGGTAGTTGGGCCTCCACAGGCCCAACTACTAGTAGTTTCACACAAGCGTGCCGATTTAATTCGGTTCGGAATAATTATTATTTAAATATAATTACAATTTATTAAAAAATAATAAATGTATATTTATTTTAAATATTGTCAATTATATTGGTAATAACAATAAATAAATAAATAGTTGGTGGACTATTTTATCATAATTTATTTGGAACTGACCTTAGGGCTTAGGCATATGTTTAATATACACCGGCTCTGTTAGAGAAGCAGAAGCAAATAATGGTACATTATTATCAGATGGATGATGTTTACTACATTGACGAGGATGGCTTCCTTTTTGTCATCGACACAGGCGGAAGGATTTGATCAAATATAAGAGAGATCAGATAAAGCTAATAGGTATTAATCTTATTCCTCGTTGCATAAATCAATAATAGTGAGTATAGTTCGGTTCAATTTTTATTAAAATTAAACAAATTAAATAGAATTGATAATTAAACCAAATCGATTGTATTTGTTTTTAAAAAAATCAAAAGAATCAAATTGAGTGGAAAAAATCTAATCAAAGCAAACTAATTTTTTTTAATTTGATTTTTTTAATTTTATCTCAAGATGTTGACAAGATCAATAAAAAAAAATATAATCAATTATATAATTTGACATAATACCTATATTTACATAAATTAAAAAATTTTAATATCTTTTATTAAAGTTCACAAAAAAAACTACAGAATACCACAATCTCTTTTAAGAGATTATCAAAGAATACAATATAAAAAAATTTTAAATAATTTATTAGTACTCTTTTTGTTCATATAAAATAAAGACACTTACTCTCTATTATCTCTTGGAGTCTCTTTTAATATTTAATGAATCAATAAGAGTTACAAAAATTTATATAATATTTACAAAGTCCTAAGAACCCTAAATATATTTAGAGTAAGAGTCCTTACATGATTCAAAGAAGTCAAATTAAACCAAAAATGAATTTTTTCGATCAAGTAACATTGAGGCATCCAACTTAATGTTGGGGCGTTAATGCGACTATTTTAACACTGCGGTGTTCCTCAACAAATGTTAGAACATTGGTGTGATCTTTATCGTAACGCTGCAGTGTTATTTGACAATGTAAGGGCATTGGTCTCTCTGAAATTGATGGGGCATTTTGTCTTCTAACGCTGGGGCATTTAGACTTGTACGACGCTCTTGTATTTCTAAGCCCTTCCTTGTTTTCGGCTCTACGTTTTGTTTCTTTCTCATATGACCTTCACGTACTAAACTTCTTATTGACTCTTCATTTATATCCATCTCAAATTCATGCTCAAACATGATTGTTAAATCATCAATTTCAATAAAACCCCTTATTGATGTAAAATCTCTCTACTATAAGGCTTCTGGATCCATCCACGTTAATACTTTATCACTTAAAGTTTATTCTAGTTTAGTCTTTGTCTATATTTCACTCATCTTGGGCTTATAACTTTGATCTCCAAAAGTATGAATGCTTCTTGCATAGGGTATTGATGCCACACATTCCCTTTCGACCCTCATCACTTCGATGAGCTAATTTTGAATTTCGCCTTGTGGTATGCGTTCTCTCAACAACATATGTTGCGCCATCTATAGCCATTCCATCAAGCACATAGAATCCCTTTTTATACTTCTTACCCTTTATCATTGTAGATCTTTTTACTACCCTTAGTATTTTTTTTTCTCTCGAATTGAATACCTATTTTCATTTAGCTTTTCTAAAGGTATCAAGTTCCTTATCAATTTAAGAATATGTCTTACATTAAGTAAGTCCTTAAACTTTTTATTATGCATCCTTATCCTTATGTCACTAACCCCATAACCATAAAAGCTATGTCATTTCTCATTAGTGTTTACCCTTAAAGGCTTTATAATTAGTGAACAATGTTTTATCAGGGCATATATGGACACTATAGCCAGAATCTAGTATCTATTCTCTAGCGTACTTCCTTTCAGAGGCTACAAGTGTGGGGTCCCCTCTCTATTTCTAGCAGAAGGCTATCAACTCAAAGGAATATCGGAGTCCCCCTCATTTCTTTTGCCTTTTTGAGGCTCGAACCTAGGACCATATGGGGTTCTAAAGCCTCTGAGAAGCACCTCCGGTCCCACTCTGAGAAATTCAATGAGATGAATGACTTTAATCTATGAAAGATAAAGATTATAGCTCTACTAGTGAGACAGTTGTGAGACTTAGCCTTAGAAGAAACCTAAGCAACTACTAGCAAAGAGTATGGTACCAGAGATGCTTCCCAGGTATCTTAGAACCCTATATGGTCCTGGGTTTGAGCCTCAAAAAGGCGAAAGAAATGAGGAGGGACTCCGATATCCGTTGAGTAGTAGTACTCCCTGCTAGTAAGGGAAGGAGACCCACAACAAGGGAGTCTATAACTTTCAAGTCATCTTCATGACATGTTATTGCAACATTTTCATCCATTAATTTTATTTTTGGACAATTATTTATAAAGTACATTTCTTTCTTACAAAAAAAACACTTATTGGATCTCCTCCTGAATTGATTGTTCTTTTTTCCTATTACAACCAAAACTGTTACACTGTCAGATTCAAATCTTTTCCCCAATTATTTTGAGTTCAATGAGGCATTGAATCCTTCATAGTTAGTGTCACGCCCTAGACCCAAAAGATCTGACACACGACATCACTTACATTCATTCACTACATGTGCATTCATAAATAATATTACACAAAATTTTCAACTTTCTTTCAACACAGGAATCCTTAGCAAGTTGCTAGTAAGTTCAACACTAAAATAAACCATAATCTAACATATACACATAATCTTCTATTGAACATATTTAAACATTCATTTCAATTTCTTTCAGAATTATAGCAATTGAATTATGATTGGGACAATTATTAAACCGGAGATACGCAGAGTTTTCTCAGAGATTAACACTCTACTACGTCACCAGTAGCAACTTTGTTACCGGGAGCCCAGAATATATCCATTGCAAATTCTTACTTAAAATCATCAAATAACCACACTTTATAAAACTTAAACCAAATCCAATCCACACACAATGAAATAATACATAAGTATTTATTCAATAGGGACAAATCAAATATCATATCCCACGTGTCCCCAAATGAAACACTCGGTAACCTAGCAACTTAGGGAACCCAAGAAACAGCAGAAGCCTTGCCAAATCCGCTAAGCACACATGCACCTTATTTACCTGAAATCACCATAAACTATAAATATGATACATATGCATTGTGTACATATATGTGTTTGTATTTGATATATGAAAAACTAGTATGCTTACTGAGAAAAAAATGATATGCTGTGATCAATCAAAATCATAATCTTATCAAATCATATATCATGTAAGCGCTTACATATTCTTTCAAAACACATAATAGGAATACCATCACTCAACTACTACTTAGTAGGACTTACATATCACATATCACATAATGAGCCAAATGTCACTCGTAGGTGACATACCATATGAGAGGAATAGTACAAGTGAGGTCTTCAAATTACACATATATAATGCTCATGTCCGAAGGTAAAAGCCAAACCCTCACCCTGATCATCGGTGAGTCCTCTCACATGCACCAATACGCCACCACACGAATGTGATGACTCATACTTCCTTTAGGTACCAATAGGATCCTCCCTACATACGGAACACATAACATATACCAATCCCGAAGGAAAGGCCACACATAAAGGCTCCACAAATCACATAAAATGCCTACTAAGTTAACAGTGAGTTCAAGTACCCTCAAATCACAAAATATTTCTCATGGACAGATTACACTTTAAAAGCTTTCTTTGTTAAACACATCTTATTTTGGAAAGCTCACTTTCAAAAACACATGTATGTCCATGCTCAATGTCAATGCTCACATTCATAAACATATATTCACATTTCATATCAAAATATACTTTAACATATCATAAACATATTCTTAACCCCATTTACAAAATCATACAAAACAATTACTATGTTTATTGTGATTTCAGTAGTAAGTCTAGTATACTTACCTCTTAACACTTTCAGCTACAAGGCTTAAATCTCCTTAACCTATCAATGGAGATTAATCCTTTCATAAGCCTCACAATTCACACAAAATACTTTAAATAGCTTACAAAATTATACACAATGCATTTATCACATCAAATTGGTCTAAATATTTGGTTTCTCAAAACCTGTCATTCTGACCACTTACACTTAACAAAAATTTCTAATACATCAAATGATGTCCAATTACTCCAAAATCAGAATATACCATTCTTGACTCATATATACTTCTTATATATGAATATTATATCAAAGTTCCTACACAATCCATTCCATACACACCATCGAATCCAAACTACAAACCTGACAGGATCAAGATACTTACTGAACAGTATTCAATCTCCCAATTTTATAAATTCATATACTAACTCAAAAATTATAAAACTACCACATAATTACTCTTAACACATATCTCAGTCCATGATAAATATTTCACTTTCAAATCACTGCCAAAAGTATTTTAAAACTATTTTATTCCATAGCTTTAAAAATATGTTAATCAAATACTGTAATGAGCGGATATACTTTAGAAAATCATAATATTTCAACCACATTGATCTAAATTCTCAATTCCGAGTATATCATATTAGACATATAAACTTATCATATTCCACAAATTCATAATTTTTAAAGATCATTCAGTATGACAAAAATTGTTTGTCACTGTATCATACTGTTCACACAGGAAATTTACAGAATTTCAGGGTCATTTTGGTAAATTCACAACAAATTCAATTTCTGGAATTTTGAATCGATTCAAAGTCTCAGATGATCCTAAACATGTCTAATTTCATATACTCAAAATTCAAAACCAGAATCGGATTACAAAAATTTATAAAATTCCTGGATCAAGAGACTATCAAGCAAAAATTTCACAATTCATCATAATATTATCAAGCTATCTTATAGATCATCATCAATTCTCACCATATCATACGAAATACATATCAAATCCCAATTATACATATTTCCAGAAATCAAAAATTAAAGAAATTAACTTAATTAACACCAATAAATTGATAATTAGTTGTGATATACCTCTAAAGATCCAAAATTCCAATTTTCTTCTTCTTCTTCTCTTTCTCTCTCCTCTATTTCTCTCTTCTCTCTCTTAAAATGGGTAGCTCGACCTAAAAATGGTAAATTAGGGTTTTAAAAGTGTATTTTTATACTAAGTGGCTAATTTTTGATATTTACGAATTTACCCCCAAAACTTTCAAAGTATTACAATTTGGTCCCTAAAATAAATCTAAAGTCTTGCAATTAAATCCAATGTTAATTGTATGACTTTAACCTATACAAACACTACTAATAATAATATATAAATCAAGTATCGCCTACATACAAATAAAATATGTATATTTATACATATATAAATATTTATTCTTACCGTTGTGGATACTGGTTACTACAGTTAGAGTCTCTCTATCATATATGAACGTATCTATAAAGTGTTCATTATTTGGTAGTAATGAACATTATAAGATGATAACCTTGTCTTCATCTTAGATCTTAATGTTTATTGTCTTAAGATCTATGTTAATTTTATTGAAGGCATCAATGTGATCTCTTATTAAAGATCCCTCAGATATAGACAGCTTATACAACTTCTTCTTCTTCACATACAGACGATTCACCAAGAACTTCGTTATATATAAGACGTCGAGCTTCCTGTATAAATCCATTGTCATCTTTTCTTTAATCACCTCTCTTAATACTTTGTCACTCAATGATACAACTATAGTACTATATGCTTTTTTTTTTAATGGTGTCTCAATCTAACTCTCCAAGCTTTACATGTTTTTTTCTCTTTGATAATAGTTGCTTAGGTTTCTTCTAAGCTAAGTCTAACAACTGACTTATGAGTAGAGCCATAATTTTTATCTTCCATAGATTGAAGTCATTCATCTCATTGAACTTCTTTATATCTTGCTTGAGAGTTGTCATGGTTAATACCACTTAGGTATATTCCATAACCTTGGCTCTGATACTAGTCTGTTGAATGATAGTGATTGATACTATAGTAGTTAGGCACAAGTGCACGCTATTGTATTAAGTAATATATAATTTTAAGTTTAGGTGCTGATCTCATCGGGACCATGCAATCTAATTGTTACGGTTGGTGCTTACGTGCCATCCCTAAATGTATATATACTTGTGTATTTATACAAGTGTACATTCTCATTAAATCGCTAATACCTATTAATATGGTACTATGCAATGTAATGTTACAGACATTGTACGATCTGAAGAAGTTCAGATCAAATTTTAAGGAGTTTAGATAATGGCTCATAGTTAGCCATGCTGAGAGATATAAATGCTAAATATTAGCACAGTTAAGTGTTAGTTGGTTATAATACTCGACAAATCCAAGAGTTGGAGCCTTGTCTGTAATGGGACATAGATCTGAGAATATACTAGTAACTGCATAGTTGCAAGAGTTACAATCGGGAGCCATAAAATGTTAGTTGCGCAAGTATTTTCTCAAATAATTATCCTTGATCTATTTCTGTCGATGCGGGTCTGTCGGTGGATACTTTTAATATAGATCAGCATATGTCGTACCTATAGGGTATAGATGGTCGTTCCTAACCGATCATGAGCTTGGAGCTTATATTGACATATGGGTATCTAGTTAGGACTGAATATAGAACAAACTCACGAGGTCCTCTGATAGACACTCTATGTAAGCCGTCATCGGAGGGTGATTGACGGTGATAATCTATATCCCTGCACATCCAGGATATCATGACGGAAGGACTATACGTATGCGTTGTAATCTCAACTTGCATAGTTTAACGCACTAATTTGTATATCCGTGACATGTGCGTGGACAATGCTTACGGACTCATGGAATAGTTTTATTTGACAAATCAGGCGTGGACCTGGGGAGTCCCGCGATATAGAGTGTACTCATTGTGCACTGGGGCAGTATGCCAGATTAAATTGTTTAATTTAGCAATATCTAGTACTACTACGAGAATACGTGCGTGTCTGTATTTAAGTGTTAAATACAATAATTAGTCAATAATTATTATTTACTAATTGTATAATGACATGTGGTATATTTTGGACCCTCGGTTGAGTTTACCTAAGTGCGAATTTGGTGGGACCCATTAGGATGTATACTTGGTAACTATTTATGAGGGACAAAATAATCATTTTACACATTGATTATTTAATTGTTAAATAATTAAAATATCTCATTATTATATATTATTATATTATATAATATAATATTTTTATTATTATTTTATTTGGGTGCCAAATAGTTGGCACCCATTATTATTGTTTTATATTATATTATTATTAGATATATAAAATGAGAGGTGTGTGCGAAATGTGAGAGAAGTGTGTGTGTTTTTGTGTTTTAATGGGAAACGAAAAAGAATGGAAAAGAAATGAAACAAAAGAGAAAGAAAAGAAAAGGCACCGAGAAAAGAAAAGAAGAAGAAGAAAGAAAAGAAGAAAAAGAAAAGGAAAAGAAAAAAGAAAAGGGGTTTCATTTTTTTTCTATAGTGTCATTAGAAGCAATTGTGAACTGCTTTATATTCTATTTCCTTATCCTTTTAGAGAAAAGATAAAGCCAGTGCTAGTTATAGGGTTTAGGAGTTAAACCCAGTGCTAGCTATAGGGCTACTATTCTAGTTTATCAAGCCCACCGTATCGGTGACTAGAATTACTTATGAGTTGGTCTCCATGCAGACTCCAAGGAAATACGTGTATAACGTTACACGTTCAAGTGATTTCTCAACCTTACTTATATATTAATATCATTAATATATTATTTATTGTGTTTATTATATAATTTAAACGCTTCCGCTACGTATAATATGTATATGATACGTATTTTAGGCAATAGACACAATTGCACATGCATACACCTACGTGTATAAGATCCCAAATACTAATTCTATAAATCAAGTACTAAAATTGTACCTGCTTAAATTTTATTCAGAAAATCACAATCTAATATTTAATTAACTAATCTAACTCTATCAATTAAACTAAACAAAAGTAAACGGTAGAATTCATAAATAAAGATAATCTAAGGTTTTTACTCGTCCCCTAGTATTTCATTGGATTTATTAATTTCTTAGTTAATCTTTTAATACCAATTGTTAGCTTAGACACTAATCTCATCACAAGCCTCTATCTACGGTCAAATGACTATATTATATATTCTAACAATCACCTATATGTCTATGGTCATTAAATCAAAATGTAATTCATTAAGATCAAGTTTAAATAATACTATACATGCCATCTAGGTATATATGTATTCGACATAAAACTCATAATATGATCATGCATCAAACTATCCTAAGCTAAACACATGAATCCATATGTCGAGTTCATCATGGTTCCTCAATCATTCAAAATATTAGTCAGATATAATAAAAATAATAAACACAAGATAGAATGAATCAATTATAATAATTATGTTCATAAACTAAGAATCAATAAAATCTAACTACATACTAGGTTCACATAGTTTAACCCTAAAATAACAAGTTTAGCTCATCACAAAACTAAAAGTATCAAACCAATCCATGAAGAACTACAAGAACAAGAACATAATAATAAGAAAATAGAAGAAAAACTAATCAAAAAGATGTCTTGGGTTACTTTTCTCTTAATATTGACTTGAACTTAAATCTTGATTTCTTAACATTGATATTTGATTTTGTATTGTGAATTCTTTCTTTACGTTTTTGCCTTTCTAAAGTCTGGTTTTTGACTCAAAAAAGTATTTTTGTTGGTATGAGAAACCCTAAGGGCAAGGGGCTTCGAATCCAAGTTGAAATAAAAGAGTTGAGATGGGCTTTTATAAATTGTACGGGCGCCGCAGCGCCAAGACCTGAAAACACAACTTCAAAAAACATCATTGGGTACTGCAGCGCTGAGTTTTGGGTGCCTCGACGCTCAGTTACTGACCTGGGCGCAGCGCCGCCCAGCCTTGGTTCACCCATTCTCAAATTTTGAGCATAACTTCTTCGTTTTACGTTTGATTTACCTCTCATTTGTTCCAATGCGTCACATTTTTTATCGTGCATCTATTTATGATCAAAAACACAATTAAATAGCCAAATATTCATGAATTGGAGCAAAATACAAAAGTATGATACAAATCATATTAGTGCTTTTATGCCCCTATCAGATAACCTTAGCACTAATCTCTCCTAACGATTAGCCTTTACCCTAATACCCTATTGTTGTGAAAGTGTTCAATCAAAAGTAAAATAAGAGCAAGATAAGAACAAGATAAACACAGAACACACATAATCAATTACGTGATTCAACACAACACCTATGTCCACAGTTGATCAAAGGATCATAGCCTCTCTGATTAAAGTTTACAAAAGAACTATAGATCACCATAATTTTTCTTAAGAGATTATCAAGGAATACAATATAAAAAACTCTCAAATGATCTATTAGTGCTCATTTTGTTCCTACAGAATAATTACTATAGTTCTAGCATAATACATATAAGCACTTATTATCTACCTAGCTCTCTATTCTCTCTTGGAGTCTCTCTTAATGGTTAATGAATTTTAAGGGGTTATAAAGATTTATATAGTGATTACAAAGGTCTAGGAAACTCTAAATCTATTTGAAATAAGTGCCCTTGCATGTAGGAGTTCGAAACCCATTCAAAAAAGTTAATTTAAACTAAAAATGAATTTTTCTGAACAAGTAACGTTGGGACGTTAATGCAACTATTCTCACATTACAGTATTCCTCGACGAATGCTAGACCTTGTCGCAATGGTGCAGCATTCTCTGCCAACACGGGGGCATTGGTCTTTCTGGAATTGATATGGTGATATTCTATCTTCCAATGCTAGGGTGTTCAGACCTGTACGACCCTCTTTGTATTTTTAAGCCCTTCCTTATTTTCAGCTTTACGTTTTTTTCCTTTCTCATACAACCTTCATGTACTAGACTTTGTTGAATTTTCAATGGTATCCATCTCGAATTTATGCTGAAACATGATTGTTGAATCACCAATTTTAATAGTTTTCGTTTGAGTGAGATGTTGATAGATGCCCATTTTTGTATTTTTGATGTTTTGATTGTATGTAGGTGACACCATATAAGAAAATAAGGCACATAGCTTTCATCAATTCTATACCTAAAAGTGCAACTGGAAAAATATCGAGAATGGAATTAAGGAAGGTTGCTTTCCAAGTCCAAGGTCATTCATCTAGATTATGATCTTTTATAATGTGTACACAATGAAGTTATTCGTGCTATAAAATCTAGCATATATAATTTTTATAGTTTTCTTCTTTTTAATGTAATAGAGGATGGTAATATATTGATCTGTAAATCCATCTTTTGATTAAATCTCGGTTATAAACTTTGCTACGATGATATGGATAATTGGATATTGAAATTGTTATTCTCTCATAGCATCTCAACATTGTAATTCAAATAAGATGGTGAAACTGATGCGATATTTCTATATCATAAATTAAGTGCAAGTATACACTATCGTATGCAAGTAATAAAGAGACTAATTAGTCGGATGTCGAACCCACAGGGATAATTTCTTCTTTTTAACCAATTACTAAAATTATATCTTTCTAGTAATTATTCAGAAAAATAAAAATCTAAGAATGAATGTAAGAAATATAAAAGCTAAACCACAATGCAATGAGATTTAAAGATAGCAATGTAGAGAAAACCTAGGATTAATATTATCCCTCAATATGTTTCTAATGATTAATCCTCTAATATTTAACTCACTTAGTCTTTATTATTGATCAAGACGCTAATGTATTCACAAGCCTCTTCCAAGGTCATGCAAGTATACCTTAATTTACCAAATACCTATATTCCTATGGTACTTGTAATAAATTAAGATTCATTAAGATTAGGTCTTATTGATCATACATGCCAATTAGGTATATTCCTATCCTAAATTGAAACTTGCATATGCAACATTGAATGTTACTCTACAATCATGCACCAAATTACCTAGGTCTAAATATATTGATTCCTCTTCCGAGTTTATCACTAATATTACCAACTCATTCACCATATATTGGCTAGATATATTGAAGCATTAAACACAAGTAATTTAAATAATAAATGACTAAGTTTATTAAATACTAAAAGATATGGCAATTAAGCACACATATTGAGTTCAAATATTAACCCTAGAAAATAAGTTAGCTCATGGCTATAAGAGAACAGCAGTAGAAATAATTATAAATCATGATACAATTATTAGCAAACCGATATAGACGTCGAATTGCTCTTAATTGCGCTGCCTGGGAACTCTTGATGCCGAAGAACGTCTTGTATCTCTCTCTAAAGTTGCTTCAATTAAGCTCCTATTGCTCTCCAAGACTCGTGCTCTGTATTCTTGGTGCTCTTGGGTCGTCTTGGATTCATTCTTGAAGGTTGGGAACGAGTGGCTTTTTATAGGGATTGATTTGAGCTTGAAAATCTCAATTCTCGTCGGACTAGGACTCGCACTACCGCTGGCGCGCTATGCATCTGTCGCTGGGGCGACGCGTGAAAAAGCTATCACCGCTGGAGCGGTGGGATCTTGGCGCTGGGGCGCTGCATAAAAACGGCTTCACTGCTGGCGCGGTGACTGTCTGGCGCTGGGGCGATGGATCGTTGCTGGCGCGGTGACTCTTTGGCGCTGGGGCGCTATACGCGACTTAAGCATGTCGTTTTTTTTATTTCGATCACTATTTCAGAGCTGGGGCGAAATTCCTTGTGGCGCTGGGGCGATGGACACATACTTTGAAAACTTTGCATTTTAGTCCCTGTTTTCGCTCCTTTTGCGTTCTTTCTTTAAATTTCGTTCAAGTCCCTATAAATAACAATAATGCACATAAATAGCCATCTATTCTCATAAAATCATAAAATATCAATAATAAAAACATGAGAAAATATATGACAAATTTGCCCTTATCAGAAACACACGACAATATTGTCAAAGGTAACTGATAATAGGGGTTGGGACCCTAAAGCTTAAAGGCACAACAACGTTCTTTGTTAGAAATCCAATGATCTTAACCATGATCTAAGGACCATGGTGAAAAAGCTTAGTAATTCTATGAGAAAAGACAAACGGATCACCATAGAGAGTTGGAGCAATAAATGGATGCTCGAGGTGAACTTTGACAGTCAAAAGAACGAGTTGCACTCTTTCGTCGACACATCCATCGAGAGTTATACTGGTAAGTAATAGGATTTGATTAAGGTTTTTCAAGAGAAGGTCTATTCCACCATGGATAAGATTCAAGCCCAAATAGATGAGCTATTTAAAAGGTTTGTAGCTACCAAGAAGGATGTGGTGCTATTCAGATGAGTGATGACAAATAAGGTTGTTGCCGCTTAATTTAGGGTAGTTACACCGAGAGTTGAGGCTTATAAGTTGAAGGAGTTCAACAGTAAGAGAGATGCCAAGAAGCTTGATAAACATTATAATATTGTATCTTTTCTATCATATAATTTTATGGTGGTATAGGAAAAGTAAGGAGATTTACAATAACACCTACACCATCAATACCAAGGCTGAATTGTAATGGGAATTGAAGCACCAATTTTATTTGGAGAATGTGGCGCATATCGCTCGTAAGCAATTAAAGGATTGAAGCAAATCAAGTTCGTTAGCAAGTACATGGAGGAGTACTCTTTGTTGATGCTGTAGATCCCCAACATAAGTAAAGAGAACTTCTTGTTTAATTTCTTACATGGGTTACAAACATGAGCATCTAATGAGTTGAAGTGGTATGGGGTGGCTAATATACCTGACGCCTTTACATTGGTAGAGACTCTTATAGATTTCGTAAAGAAGAAATAGAAAAGTCAAGAATTTTAAACCCAAACATACCAAAGGCAAGGGAGCCAAAGAGTCTCACTCTCTGTAGAATAAAGAGGGGAAATGCAAGTCTCCCATGAGAAAATAGCAAAAGTATGATAATAAAATAAGGTCGATATCTAATTGTTTTCTTTGTAATAGGGATCATTAGGTGAAGAACTGTCCAAAAAAGAAGGCTTTCAATGTAATATTTAAGACATAAGAGGGGGTGAGCAGGGCTAAATAGAGTGTTTGCAGCTACTTAATACCCTTAATGCTAACCGGGTAGCTATACCAAAGGGAAGACGCTCATGTACGTTGAAGCCTATATCAACAGTAAGAAAACTCAAGTATTGGTAGATACCAAAGCTACACATAACTTCATTAAGCATGCAAAAGTAGAGCGCTTAAGACTTAAGATGGAAAAAAAAGGTTAATTACCTCAAGACTATGAATGTTATAGCCAAACTGTTGGATAGGGTCATTCGAAAAGTCAAAATGCACCTTGTGACTTGGCGTGGTGTGGTAAGGAAAACTTTTCATAGCACCTCTTAATGATTTTTATGTTGTTCTTGGTATAGATTTCTTGTATCAATTTAATGTGGTGCCATTTTCTTAACCACCAGTTAATCTCATACTTAATCGATGTGGGATCCTAACATACCACAACTTTTTTAACATAGACGTCCACGGCGGCCCACTCTGGCCTTTCCAGGTCGCCCCTTCCCAAATCGCCCCTTCCGCAATGTGGGCACCTGCGTGGGGTTGACACTGATACAAAATGCTATGAACCCTCAGGTGAACTCACCCCTAAAAATTGGCTTATAAGGAAAGGGTACACAAGGGTTAATAAACAACCAGTTAATCCTATACTTAACCGATGTGGGATCCTAAACCATCCCATGGTGTCGATGGTAGACAAGATGGTGGATAATTAGAGCCAAATGCCAACACCACTATTACTTCTGCAATGCAATTAAAGAAAAGAGTCAAGTGAGAAGAAAATATATATCTAGTCATAATATAAGAAGATGATGAGGCAAAAAAAAGCTACTGATAGAGATTATGAGAGTGCTCAATAAGCGCAAGGATGTAATGCCAGCAACATTATCACAAAAATTACCACCTAAAAGAGGGATTGATCATGAGATTGAGTTACAGCCAAGGATTAAGCCTCTAGCTAAAGTGCCCTACTGAATGTCTCTACCGAAGTTAGTGGAGTTCTAAAGGTAGCTCAAGGAGTTATTGGATATAGGATTCATCCAACCATTCAAGGTGTCATATAGTGCACCAATGCTTTTTTAGTGCAAGCATGATGGTTTACCTCTATTGTGCATAGACTACCGAGCGTTGAATAAAGTCATTGTTAAGAATATGAATCATATTCCCTTAATTGTTGACTTCTTTGATCAATTGGGGTAGGTGACGTACTTTTTAAAGTTGGATTTGAGATCTAGTTACCATCAAGTGCGAATAGTCAAGGTTGATGAGTCAAAGACTAGATGTGTAATGTGTTATCAACGTACATTTTGCACCTTAATGAACAAGATACTCTAACCGTTCCTTGACAAGTTCGTCGTCATGTATTTAAACAATATTGTGATTTACAACAACACTCTTAAAGAGCACAAGTGTTGTGTGATTTCTATGCTAAGCGCAAGTGCACACTATCAGGAACAAGTAATATATGAATAGTTGAGTGTCAATTCCACAAAGAATTTGTTATATTCTAACCAATTACTAAAATTGTATCATTTTTCTTTTATCCAAAAGATTGATTTTTTGATTTGTTTGATTAAAATTTAACTAAAAATTATCTACGTATTCAACTGTAATTAAATAATCAAATTAGATAACATATCCGAATATATGTGATGTAGATCTAAGACTATAGCTATCACTTAATATGATTTTTTAAATAATGGTGCTTCAATTATTATTCTCTCAATTTAATTATTGGTCACAACATAAATCTCACCACGAGCCTCTTCTGATAGTCAAATGTTTATACCAAGATCGATTAATTTTCTATATTACTATGGTAATTAAATAGATCAAGATTCATTAAGCACAAGTTGTATTAACCATACATACCATCTAGGTATATTCCTATCCTAAATTGAAACTCATAAATACTACTTTGTGATCATGTATCAATTTGCCATGGACTTAACAATTAAATTCCTTTTTCAAGTTTTTTCAATTGTTACCAAATCATTCAACATATGACCAATATATCAAAAGCATTAAGATCCAACAAATTGAACAAGAATTGAGTTCACAATAATTGGATTCAACAAATTAATTCATCATATTAAGATCAAAGCTATAATCCTAGTAATTAAACTTAGATCAACATGATAATAATATCAAGATCAAATACAAATATAAACATGATATAAGCAGGTCAATTCAGATCAAACCAGTAAGGATTGAAGTAAATGAGGTACAAGTTCAAGGATTGGACAAGAACGGATCTTCTAAAATGATCTTGATTAGGTTGATCTTGTGTAGTCTCTCCACCAAATGTGCTTGATTGTCAATTATAGGTTATTTTCTGAGTTAGGAATATGTTAGAGTTGAGAGAATTTGAGGTGTTTTGAGAAGAGGTCCTGAATTCCTCTAGAGGACAAAATGTAAGATTTTTATAGTTGTAATCAAACGCTGGGGCATTACCCTGATAACGCACCAGCGTTGAACCAACGTCAGGACATTACAATACTTGAACGCATGGGCATTACTAGCATTGCGACATTTCTTTGTCAATGTTGGGGCGTTGTGATCTAGATCTAAAACCTTGCCTCAGCATTTATGTCCACCACGTAGGGCATTCTTGTTGATGCGTGAATAATGAGGAGTTAATTAACCGAATGCAGGGGCGTTCGTCTTTGATGTAAGAACGCTAGGGCATTGTAAATCGCAATGCTGGTGCGTTCATCACCAATTTTGTATTTCTTTCATTTTGGCCCCTATTTTGCAGTAGCCTTTCACTGTGCATTTCTTTTGCCTTCAAATCGTTGAATTTTATTCCCTTTATCCTCCATTAATTTCCATTCCTATCTCATTATAATTAAAACCTGTAAAAACAACAATCAATGCCTTAATAACTTTGAATTTGCTTGAAAATGAACAATTATTAAAATAAAATGGGAGCAGAATATATATCTAAATTATATTCATCAATAAGGAGAATCTATAGACTGTTTTAAGTGTGCTTTTATAAAAATGAGCTGTATGTAAAGAGGGAGAAGTGTTCTTTTGCCAAGCTAGAGGTGGAATTTTTAGGTCACAAGATCAAGAAGGGTAAATTATTAATGGGTAGTGTGAAGATTCACACTATAAAGGTTGAAAGGCACCTAGAGAGTTACTAAACTGCGGTCTTTTCTTGGATTTGTCAACTACTATTGAAGATTTATCAAGAGCTATTCCACTATTGTCACACCTCTTATTGACCTCTTAAAGAAGACTAAAGCATGAAAGTGGTCCACAGAGTGCCAAGGAGTTTTTAATTGATTGAAGAAAATAGTGTTCGAGAAGTTAGTGCTAGCATTGTTGAACTACTTACTACTGTATGAGGTACATATTCATACATCAAAATTTTCCTTTAAAGGTGTTTTGATGCAACAAGAGCACCTAATAGCATATGAGAGCTGGAAGCTCAATGAGATAGAGAGATGGTATATGGTATCACAGAAATAGATGACGAGGGTCATCTATTGTCTGTGAATTTGGTGGCATTACTTGCCTGAAAAAAATTTTGTGGTGATGACAGACAATGTAATGATGAGCTACTTTTAAAGTTAAAAGAAGTTTAGCCTAAAGTAAGCTGGTAATACTTTTTGGAGAAGTTCAATTATGAGCTCAAGTACAAATTAGAAATGCCGAGTTAACAGTTATGAACAAGATGAAAAGGGGAATTACTCAACTTATTTCAAGAGGGTATGAAGCACTATTTTGGGATAAGAATTTTCTTTGAAATATGTGGAGGCATCTTAAAATATTTTTTGGCATATTTTTTCATCTTTCATGTATATCATTAAATTATTATGTAGTTTTGTAGATCATAATCGATGATTGTGTAAACTTAGTATTATAAATAAAGGAGACTTTTAGTTGTGTTAAACTATTTTAGCTTGTATCTTTTCTTCAGTTAAATTAAGAGAGCATTTTCTTAAATAATTGGTATGTGTTTCTTCACTGTCTCTTTATGTTGTTTTACAAACTGCTTAGCACTTAAAATGTTTAAAGCCGTATAGTTCTAAAATGGATTGTGACAAAAAGAATAGGAATTCAAATTAAATAAGATACCAATAATAACCAGCTAACTTCAATTGGCAGGGAAACCAGTTCTTTAATCTACTATCATCCTAACAAGTTTATAAGTGAGATTCCATCAAGGAAATGGATTTTTATACATCAAGAAATGTACTATCCTTTTAAATTGATAAAATATATACATATATCCACAAACTATAAATACTGACTTTTATTGATCACCAAGACCCTGCCGAGATAGCAACTTTCCTCAACTCCATTCTCAATATTTTGCCAGATGCACTTTTGGGTATAGAATTGATGAAAGCTATACGCCTTATTTTCTTGTATGGTGCCACCTTCGTACAATTAAAGCATTAAAAAGTTACAAAAATGAGGAAGATGATTTGTTTAAGTGTGAATGACTAATATATAGACTGGATAATAGGAACCATCTATCAGCATTTCAATCAATTTGGACCGCTTAGAGAAATAATTCTGAATATTAGAGTTTTAATTTCTCTAATCCATGTGATCAATCTGGAAATATCGACAAATTCAAGGTTCATTTACAAAAATCTCATAACATAAGTGCCAAAAATAATCTGCGGGCAGGAAATTAAAGCAACTTGTTTTGCCACAAAATCCATTATTTCTGCTTCATTGAGATTGCTTTGGGGCTGTCTTACCACAAAAGCCATAGGCACCTTACCAGCTTCTTTATCAGGATATCTGCAGTTTTTATTTAAATAGAATTAAAAATCCATACCAATATCCTTTTAACCAATTATAAATGAAAAGAATTCAAGAAAGAAAAAAGTCGTTGAGCTCAAGGAAGATGAAAATTACTTTCGAAATCACTACAGCATCAGCAATCTTCCGGTGGGTTAGAAGCAATTGTTCTAATTCTACAGAGGCAACCTACCCATTGTAATAAAGTTCAATACTAATAGCAATAGCATGATCATAATAACCGACTCAATAAAACAATAAAAGAATAGCTTAGGCACATTGTTAGGTGACCTGATATCCCTTATATTTGATCAAATCCTTCAATCTATCGACAATAAAAAGGAAGCCATTCTCGTCAATGTAGCATAGATCACCAGTCCTCATCCACCCGTCTGATAACAATGTAGCAGCATGCTCCTCTGGGTCTCCAACATATCCTGCAATAATCACAACGGAAATAATGGAGTAACATGCAAACTGTTAATCATATTCATTTGAATACAAGCATAGTGAACCGGGAATTAATATACCTTTTATAATTGTAGGTCTTCTAATCCAAAGTTCCACTTCTTTACATGGAGGCAACGTCGCCAGTTTCAGGGTCCACAATTTTTGCTTCAGAACCCCCTATAAGCCTCCCCACTGACCCCAGATGCTCACTTTGTTCCGCACCCACCATCCGAAAATTTGCTCCAGTCGATTCCGTCAATCCGTATGCCTTCATCATCATCAACAACCATCAACCTCACTATTATAGGTTAGGTTCACTCCTGCCACGTGTTTGACATTTTCCAATATTTTATCTCAAAATTACTAAGGCAAAAAATAATAATAATAATGATAATTACAAGTTATTTGTTTCTTTTGATAAATCCGACGCTAAGTACTTGCACGAAATCAACTTTTGGGAACTTCATCGTGAATGCTGTAATCGTCTCCTTTCCAAGTGAAGCCGCGCCACAACTGACAACCTCGAGCGAGCTCAAATTGTAGCCATCCGTTGAACCAGCTTTGGACATCGCCACCACCACCGGTGGGGTCAGTGCCACGTCTGTAACTTTGAAATCCTCCACGGCCTTTAACATCTTCTTTAAATCAAATCTCGGCATCACCACTGTCGTCTCCATCACCGCCAGCGATCTCAAGCAATAAAAGAATCCGGAGATATGAAAATACAACATCATATATAACATCACCCTAGGGGACTCTCACTTTTTGCCAGGAGGCAAACGAGTTGGCAACTGTTTGCCATCAAGTTTCTGTGAGTCAACATCACTCCTTTGACTTTTTTGGTTATTCCGGACGAGTACATGATGGCTGCTAGATCGGATTGACTCACTTTGACGGGCTCGAGATCATGTTTTGAATAGCTCGTCATGATTGAGTCGAAGTCGGGCGAGTCGACGAGGATGGTTTGGTGTTTAAGTTTGAGGAGCTCGTAAGCCGTCGATGATGTGGCGAATGCGATAACGGGTTTAGATAACTGAATCTAGTGGGAAATATTTGATTGGTGGCTGATTGGGTTTGCGGAAGAGATGACAACGCCGAGCGAAATAAGAGTGTTGAGGGAGGAAACGCCTTTCTCTCTCTCTCTCGAGATTATATTAAAGCGAAAAACTTAAGATTCAACCTAAAACCCTAACCTCATTGTGCAACGGAATAACTTGTTAATCAAGCAAACACAACAAGAATCCAAAGTAGAAAATAAAATAGCACAATACAATCTTACGTGGTTTAGTCAATTACCTACGTCGATGGTGGATCCGAAAATCCTAACCTCTCTTATTATAATTCCCTAGAGATTTTACAAGAAAACCCAATGAAGAACCCTCAAAATGACCTAAACGTTTAGTGAACCCTTACTCTATTACGAACAATGATCACCCAAACAACGGTTCTACCTTAGCGCACACAAGCACTTAGTGTCTACCCAGTTCTTCCCCTCTCTTAGAGTCTCTCTCAATGCTTAATCTGAAATCAAAGGTTTATAAGTGTTTATATAGGGTGTATTTCGTGCCTACTAACCCTATTCCTTGTTGGAGTAAGAGTCCACTTGTTTTAGAAGTCCAAAACTTCCCAAAACTAGAAATCCCGAAACAAAACAGACTTTTCCACACGTTTTGGCGTTTCGGCGCTTGTCCCTGGGTGTTGCGGCGCTGGACAAAATTGCACCCAACGCTGCAGCGCTGGGTTACTATCTTGGGCGCCGCGGCGCTCAGCCATTGGCGCCGCAACGCTGAACCTGTATACCTATCCGCATTTTCTTACTTCCTTCACGTCTTTGAGTCCTGTTTCACTTTCTCCTTCGTGTTCTACACGTCCTAGACTTCTCCATACGCATCCCACACGTTCTAAACTTCTTATAACTCTTCACTTTGGTATTCATCTCAATTCTTATCTAACCAAGATTGTTGAATCACTAATTTTCCAACAAAGAGAGAAGTAGAGGAGGGGTACTTTGATGGAGTTCGGAGAGAGTACAATAGCGGTGTCGTTTTTGCAGAGTTTGGTTACGTTTTGGAGATAAGAAAACAAGGACTGAGTTCTACAAGTGAAGTCAGAGTAGGAAATATGGTGACCGGTAGGGGTGGGCAAAAAACCGAAAAACCGAACCGGACCCGAAAAACCGAACTGAATTGGTCGGTTCGGTTTTCGGTTTTTTTATTTTAAAAACCGAAAAATTCGGTTCGGTTTTCGGTTCGGAAGGCCGAACCGAGAACCGAACCGAAAAAACCGAATTTAAAAAAAATTAAAAAATTAAAAAAAAATTAAAAAAAATTAAAAAAAATTAAAAAAAAATTAAAAAAAATTAAAAAAAAATTAAAAAAAATTAAAAAAATTATAAAACCGAACCGAACCGAACCGACCCAAACCGAACCGAAAAACTAAAACCCGAACCGGTTCGGTTCGGTTCGGTTTTTAATTTTTTGGTTCGATTTTCGGTTTTATTTTTCAAAAATCGACCGGCTCGGTTCGGTTTTCGGTTCACACTAAAAACCGAACCGAACCGGATTTGCCCACCCCTAGTGACCGGTGAGTGAGTTGATCAAAGCCACGGAGTCATCAGGAAATGGCAAGGTGGTTTTGATTGAGAAAGTGTATTCAACGGCAGAGATTGAAGCATCTAGAAGAGGAAGATCAATGGAAGGTCTAAGGCTATGAAAGGTTTTTGTTACTGAGTTGAAACCACTATTTGGATCAATTTGCGGGTTGTTTTATGCCATTTTTGGGGAAGCTTAGAGATTTAATCTCAAATTAACAATAGTGGCAACAGCGAAGAGTTCTTTTTCCTTGAGGTTGGTTGCGGCAAATGGCAATACAATGAGTGATTTTGTATCTGTAATGTAACCACATTGTGTTGAGAAATTACTTTAATTTTGACATCAGAAGTCTTGACAAACATTGAGTTCGAGTGGTTGATGTGCGACGATGGAGATGGAGAACAAGACAAAACGGAGTGTTGGTAAGTGTAATGAGTGTAGACTCCAAAATGTAACCTTTTTTCTTAATAGAGTAGATTGGGTGGATTTGATAATGATGAGATTCTTCGTAGGCCAGCTAACTAATGCCTAAATTATTCAGCACAAATCTCTTAGATTACTATATTAAAAAATTAAATATAAATCTAATGAAATGCGGCAATTAAATTCTAATTTTAGCTTTCTCCCTCTATTCTTTTTTACCCATATATTTCCTACATCCTTCTTCATTGATGATATACAAAGAAATAAAATTGATTTTATATTTTTTGCTAGTTTGATCGTGCTTATGTGTGAGTGGGTTAGAGTATTTCAAGTGTTTTGGGTCACAAGAAAGACTTGGCCTTACTATGATTATTAAGCCCATTATCTAAATAGTGTAAATAATTCGCGCAAAATTCAAAATTTGACCTAAATTTTAAATTCAATATATTAGATTACTGAACCCATAAACTCATAAATCTCAAAAATTGGTCATGTAAGCTATGATGAGGTAGGAATAGATTAAATTTTAAAATCTATTTAAATTTTAATTGATTAATTATTATTTTGCACGAAGAATAATTTCTTACGAAGCAGATGAATTCCACTTAAATTCTTATTCTTTGATTAATGACTTAAAAGTAGATTAGAATTTCTAATTAACTTAAATATAATTAAATTCATAATTTGATGAGGATTTGGATTTATACATTCACACTTTGATATAGATTAAAATGTGCACTATAAATAAATATATAACTTTGTTCATAATTCATTCATTCACTCAGATATATGATTCAATATACATTCTAATACATCAAATTCATTATTAGTTATTGGATTTTAAAGCATTATTTGAGCACTTGGAACATCTTATTTGTCGTTGAAGCACTTCACGCACAGAGCACTTTCTTTTTAGAGCAGTTATTAATTGGAGCGTTAGAGTGTCTTTTTTTTAGAAGACATTGCTCACCCATAAATTCGAGGAGTTCTCAAGGGTAAGGAAGTAAATTCGTAAAGTTTTAACCTCTAGAGCTTTTAACAGTACAATTTGTGGAAAATTTTAAAAGAAAAGCCAAACTTTTTGATAACCAGTTACAAAAAAGTGGAAGAAATGTACATCGAGTGTATGTACATAAAAAGAAAAAAAAAAGAGGAAAGAAAAGAAAAAAGAATAAAGATCTAGAAAAAGTAATTTAAAAAAAAAGTTTAAAATTGAAAAGAAAATAGAAACAAGAATTTATGATTGTAATGAGGAACTCAATAACTGCCATGCATGGCCACATGCAAGCATAAAAAATTGATGATTGAAAGTGGTGGCAAAAAGAAATTATGCATAGGTTACATGCAGGCAAAAAGGAAAAGAAAAGAAAAGATAGAAAAGAAATGAAGAAAAAGAGAGAAAGAAAGAAGAAGTAAATTTTGTTCGTAGATTGAACCTGAGAGCTGTGAAAGGGGAACCAAGAAAGTAAATGAATCACTAAGGCAATCGACTAATGTTAATAAGAAAACATAAACAAAGAATAAAGTAATGAAAGCCGAAACTCTAGCCACTATAAGAGGCGTCACTTACAGTCGTCAACCATTGGTTTAGTCGTTGTTTATCACTGATGAGCCCTCCAAACCCCATTTTTTTAGATAAAAATATTAAATATGTATTTTTTTTTTTGTAATTTTCACCCTTTAAATAAATAATTTTTGTGATTTATCACTCCCATTTCCCTAAGATTTCAATTCTGATATTAAGACTTCTATATAATCAAATTATAACTAATATAATTTTAACTTTAACATTAACCCCAACTACCCTTCCCCCATAATTCTCGCTACCATTCACTATTGGAATTAGAAACCCGATTGGCCACCACTAATTAAAATTTCACTATTTCAATCGTTGTTAATTGACGATAAAGTCTTTGACCAACTCAAAAAGACTGATGAATGCTTCTATGTGATGCCCACCATCATCTGATTATTAGAATAACTAGAAAATAGACCAAAAACTGAATTAGTTACCATAACGAGCTCATCATTGTATTTTTTATTTGCAATCCAGCACAGCTTGTTAATATGATTTATATAAGTTTAATAAATATTGTGGAACCTACAATCTCTTTCATCTTGAGAAACAAGAACAACAAATACTTTTTTTTTGTTCTAGTTTGCTTACAACTGAACTACCTTAAAACTTCGATTACATCCATTAATTCCTTGTTATTTGTACTTTTTTTTTCATGTGTTTGTTATATTTTGGAGATTTTTTGGGAAGTTCTATCTATACATGAATCAAGATTCTATGAGGGAACCCCTTTTGAATCAATTATTTCTCTTTAAGAGACCCAGTGATATTTAAAGTTGAAACAAGAGCACTCAGATAGCCCAAAAATACAATCCATTAGTCACACTTAAAATGCAATCGAAGAAGTGATCATAGTATCGGTAAACTTAACAGAGATTAACAGCAAAAAAAAGGGGGGGAAAAGATATATGTTGAGAATAGGACTGAAAGGAGAAAAGTTTTAAAGGTGAAATGGAAAGAAAAAAAAATTAAAAGAGGAAGTAAAGTTCGCAAATGCATGTGAAGTAGCTAAGAAATTTTCTCATCTAGATTGTTGGATCTTACACAAAAGAATTTTGGATTATCTTGCAGAACATTTAAAAGAATGTCATGAGACCTTTGTTGGAAAACAATCAATTCTCTTTATTTTTGGAATGGTTAAGGAAATAACATAAAGAATACATTACAATTATCATCTTATGTATGATTTAAATTTTGCAAGACTCACAAAAAAAAAAAAAAATCTAAAACTCAAGAAAGACTATATGGAAATTCAAGCTCTTAGGCTGAAAAATCTACTTATTATAGACCATGAAGAGGAAACCATTCCCACCCCATAGAACATATCCAAACTAAAAAAGTTCTACATATGAGTATCTTTATGACTATTTCTTATTTGATCGACTATTTGATAAGTTGATATTTTAACCTCTTGATATAATAGTTATAGTTGAGAATTTCATAGAGAAATCCTTCCTCGGGGGTCGTGGAACCACCACTACGCTCTCTTAGAAAAATCAAATGATATAAAAAAAATTCCTCAAAAGGACTAGAGTAACTGGTATCTTCTTTTTGGAAAAAAACGAGGAACGAAGCCATAGGGACCGGAAGTAGTTAGTACATTCCCTATGTACAAAAGAAATTTCCTTAAAATGACTGAGTACCTGGTACTTTCATTTTAGAAAAATGAGGAATAAAGCCGAGAGGACTGAAAATACTTAGTACCTTCCATTTACACAAAATTTTTTGTAATGACTAGAGTACTTGGTATCTTCTTTATGGGAAAAATGAGGAATGAAATTGAAGGGACTGTAAGTACTTAGTACCTTTCTCTTGTACAAAAGAAAATCCTCAGAAGGATTGGAGTACCTACTATCTTCCTTCTAGGAAAAATAAGGAACAAGCCAGGGGGATTAGAAGTACTTAGTACATTTCTCTCATATAAAAGAAGTCTGACAGGATAGAGTACCCAATACCTTCCTTCTAAGCAATAAAAAATAAAAACTAAGAGCGAGTTAGATGTATTTAGTATCTTTTCCCTCACATAAAAAAGAACTCAGAAGGAAGTGAGCATCTATAACCTTTCTTCTGAGCAGCAAAATATATATATATATATATATATAAAGTACTTAATACTAAAGAAAACTTTAAAGGAACAAAGCATTGTCACTTTCTTTCTAAACAGTAAAAAGTAAAAGTCGGGGGTTTTTGATATACTTAATACCATTTACCTCACTTGAGAAAATTTAGAAGGAATAGAGAATTGTCTACTTTTTTTTTCAAACAATGAAGAATAAAAATCGAGGGGTTTTGGATGTATGTAGTATCATTTCCATCACACTTGAAAAAACTCAGAAGGAACAAAGCATCAACTACTTCCCTTTTGAGTAGCAAAGAACAAAAACCAAAGAGTTTTATATGTACTTAGTATCATATTCCTCACATCTAAGAAATCTCAAAGGGATGGAGCATTGACTACATTACCTTATAGCAACAAAGAATTGAATAGAGGAATCTGGATGTAATTAGTTATGTTCCCTTCAAATCTAAAGAATTTTGAAAGGTATGGAGCATTTGCTACCTTTCTTCCAAGCAACAAAGAATAAAATTGAAGGGTATAGATGTACTTTATACCATTCCAATCATATTTAAAACTCTCGAAAGATAAAGAGCATCAGCTACCCTTATTTCGAGCAAGAAAAAACAAAGCCTAAAAATGATTGAAGTACCTAATACCTTTTTTTTGGCAACAAAATCTAGGCTGAAAGGATTAGAGTGCTTAATACTTTCCTTTTAGCAATGAGATAAAAAAACTCAAAGGGATTGACATACTTAGCATATTTTCTCTGCGAATGAAATAAGGCCTGAAAGGATTAAAGTATCTAGTACATTTCTTTTGTAGGAGAAAATTAAATCGAAAAGATTGGAGTACTTAATACATTTCTTTTATGAAGAAATTAAAATCTAAGAAGGATTAAAATATTTGGTACCTTCTTTTTATGGAAAAAAAATAAAAACTAAAAGGATTAGAGTATCTAGTACATTCTTTCTGACAATGAGATCAGGGTTAAAAGGATTATAAGTATCTAATACCTTCATTTCAACAATGTGATTAAAACTTAAGAAAGGATTAAAGTATCTAACACATTCCTTCTATGATGGAAATAAAGTCCGGAAGAATTAGAAGTACTTAGTACATTTCTTTTGAAAAAAGGTCAAACCCATAAGTATTGAAAAGTAATTAGTACATTCCTTCTACAAGAAATTAAAATTTTGAAAGGATTGGAGAAATGATAAGACGGTTTCGTTGGAAGAGTTGCATCTATAGAACTTCTTTCTATGGAGGTGATAAAACATATGAGATAAGATGACTTTACTAGAAGAGTTGTATCATTGGATCTCTTCCACGAAAGCGGTAAGCTATAAGAGATAAGATGACTTCATTGGAAGGCTTATATCCTTGAAGCTCCCTTTTACAGAGGCGATAAAGACATAAAAGATAAGATGACATAAGAAGACTTCTTTGAAAATATCTAGTATCTTTACCAAAGAAGAGCACATATTGAAAGAATTCCTTGGATTGGTCCAATACCTTTACTAAGGAAGCACGCATATTGAAAACCTTCCCTAAAAGGGTCGTGTGCCTAACAGTCACCTTCCTTTATAAGCGCAATAGGTGTTTTTAGATTATTATTGAACAAAATTCACTATAAGATAAATAAACATGTATTCACTATGTATTCTTATCTAGTAAAGTCATTGTGTCATAGCACGAGTATAGGGACCCCTACTTTATTGTTATAATGATTAGGAATGGTTATGTGCCTTAAGGCAACTTCGAAAGTATCAAAAGACTTCTTTATAAAGGTTTAACACCTATACTAAGAGGTACCCATATTGAAAAACTTCTCGGAAGTATGATTTAGAATTGCATCCCAGAGAAAGAAACAAGAAGCATTATTTATCTCATTTGATTTATTTGAATTTTGCATACAATTAACATCTTGAGAAATAACACTTTGTTAGAATTCTTATCATATTTCTAACTAAAGTTTATCATAATAAGTAAAACAAAAAAAGTAACACAGATTACTAGGCTTGCAATTCCTCATTATGCTCCTATTCTAAAGAGGGAATAAGGCCTTCCAAGTTGAGCAAAAATGGGATCGTAAAAAGTAAAATATCCCTCTGAATAGCTCTAATTGTCTATAGGAACCCTTGCAAAGATAAGACCAGAAAAGAGTAAAAAAGAAAAAGGGTAGTAATATTAAGCCAATATTTTTTCTTCTGATTCATATGCATGGGAAAAGACTTAATTCTTTTCACATAATTGCATGAATTGTCACATAGATGATTATTATATCACACGTGGAAACATTTTTTTTATATGATATTGTTTAGGGACCAAATTGTAAACAAAAAAAATTATTATTACTTTTAAAGTGATTAGACAAAAATGGAAGGATTGCAATGAAAATGTGTTAGGCAGATCTAGAAGCTCTGAAATGCACCGTTTTACTTATTAATTCAAACAAAATAGATGTTAATATATAGAAGGAAGAAACCATGCATACATCCACTCATTAGACCGAAAACATCACTAGTATTTAAAGGAAGCGTAATTGCTAGAAATAGCATCACTATAAAAAGCACAAGAAAAACATGAAATTTTTTTTTTTAAACATGTGGCGCTTGCTAATTGGTAAGTGAAGAAGGAGTATGCCTTTGCATACTCCTTCACTTGTAGAAGGATATCTGTTGAATTTATTATCTAAATAACCCAAACAGCTCTTGCAAAGCCTAACCTTTGAGAGGACTTGACCTAGATTTCAAATTTAAAAAATGGGTCATGTGAGTTGTGATGAGGCGAGAACAGATTAAACTTTGAATTTTATTCAGATTCTAATTGATTAATTATTATTATGTATGAAGAAGAATTTCTCACAAAATAGATAAATTTCATTTAAATCATTCTTCTTTTATTGATGACTCTGAAATGGATTAGAATTCCTAATCAACTTAAATATAATTAAATTTATAATTTGACGAGGATTTGGATTCATACATTCACACTTTGATACAGATTAGAATTTGTACGCTATATATAAGCATGCAACATTGTTTATAATTCATTCTTTCACTTATACATACGATTCAATATTCATTATAATATATCAAAATCATTATTGATTATTAGATTCCAAAGTATTAATCGAGCATTAAGAACATCTTATTTGTTGTTAAAGCACTTTACACACAAAATACTTTATTTTTGGAATAGTTAATGACTTGAGTGTTATAATGTCTTTATTTTTAAGAGGATAGTGCTTACCCATAAATTCAAGAAGTTCTCAAGGGTAAGGAAGTAAATTTATGAATTTCCAAGATCGAAGCTTTCAATGGTAAAAACAAAGATAGTGCTACACTTCTAAAATGATATCCCAAAATTTTCTATTTCAAATGATGTATCAAATAATTATTAGATGATGAAATAGTATAATTTTTAAAATTACTTATTATACCATTTTATCACTCAATGAGTACTTGACACATCATTTGAGAGGAAAATTTTTAAAATATTATTCGAGAAGTTTTTTATTATTTAAAGGGATATTATCGAAAATACCCTCAAGATATGTCTTAATTTCAGTAGTATCCACTAGTTTAAAAAATAAGTAGTAGTGCCAAATTGTTAGAAAATCTTCTTTTAAATTTAACATGTAGAATGGTATTTACATATTTTCAAAAGTCATTGAGTTCTATTTGACTTTTAAAGCACACGTGATAGTTTTAATGATTACACCCATTGTATTCTGATTGCAGATGCATAGAACCCTGAGCTTAAACACTTTGTTTTCTTAACTATCACCACTTTACATTATAGTTATTATTTTTTATTATTAAAATACTAGATACTTTCACTTTGAATCATTCAAAACTCTTAACATCTGTATCAAAATTAAAATTAATCAAACGCACCGTCATTTCAAAAGAAAAATAAATAAAAACAAAAAATCATGCAATAAAATAAAAAGTAAATATCATTTAAAATTCTGACCAACCCTTTCTTTTTAGGCTCCAACTACGATAGGTGAGCCATTGCCATTTGTCGGTGATAGGCGAGCCGTTACCATCTGCTAATGACAATGATGACGAGCCTTCTCCTCCGCACCAACGGCCATAAGATATAGTCTCCTATGTGCTTTTGGGCTCCAACAATGACACACCTCATCTATGCCAACAATGAGAACGATGATTAACCTACTCATCTAATTTGAAGTTACTTAAAGAGGACGAAGATCTAGCCTTTGTCGTCTCTACCAGCATCATCAATTCATTTGATGGTTTGGCAGTTTGATGTGAATCATCGCCGCCTGTGCAAATTGTGTGCTTGAGAAAATTGTTCTTTTTTCAATTTTCATTTTATTTTTTCTTTTTTTAACCTGAGTTTAGGGTTTTTGTGCTGGAATTTTATAGATGGATTTGATTGTAAGTTTAGGATTTATGTCAAATTATTATGTATTGTATTTTTTTTAGATAAAATTATTATGTATTGTTAATTTATTGTATAAATATAATAACTTAAAGAATATGAAGTTATTATTCTATTATTAAAAAGTTAAAATTTTTTTTATAAGAAATTGTGCATTTTTATTTGTTGTGCAATAATAAATTTATCATTTTATTTATTTTTTAAATTTAAAAGGGTAATTTAGTCCCTTTCACACAGTCTGACACAAATTATGTTATCTTAACAGAATATTTCTAATAGCTAGATATTATTACATATTTTTTAAACTAGCAGATATTATTAAAATTTAGCCATACCTCAAGGATATTCATAATAATATCCCTTATTCAAAAATAAAAATTTTAACTAAAAATCAACATTCACAGCAGATAGGGGATCTTCATCACAATAGTAAATGTATTTATGACTCATTTGGCTAAACATTTTAAATAGAGTTTTTAAAAAAAATCGTTGATCGTTTAGTTGTTAATTAAAATATTTTTTTAATATATTAGATCGTTTGGTTACATATTATTAAAAATGTTTATCTGCTATTACATTACCAAAAAAGACACCTATTAAAACTTATATTCGAATTATAAGTAATTTAATATTTTTTTATATATAAGTTTAAATTTATCATGTATTTTTTCAAATTCGATTTCTTAAAACAGAAGGATCAAGTAAAATTAATACATAATAATTAATGAATCAATATAAATTATTGTGTTTGGTACAAAAATTAAAAATAAAATAACACTTCTTTTTATTTTAAAAATAAAATAATCAATAAAAGATTTTGATAAATTCTTATAAAAGTATTATGATTGTAGAGATACAAAGAATTGAAGATATGATGACTTTTCAGAAAATATTAAAAAATATGTTAGTTAAATAGAGTTTATTTTTATTAATGGTACATTATAAAAATAAGAAATTATTATTCAAGTATATGTGATATTATATAAATATTAAAAAAGTTTAAGAAACTCTACTTTTAAAAGCCCTAATTTTAAAGTTTTATATATAAATATAAAATATTTTTTTTAATTTCTAAAAACTCTTTTTTAATTGTAACCAAATATCATAAAAAAATTGAAAAAAACTTTTAATATAAAAAAAACTCTTTTAATCAATAGTAACTCAACCAAACATGCATTTATTTAACAAATTCTCTTTAATTATTCTAAAAACATCTCATCTCTGTTCAGTAATATAAGATTTTTGTTCACATTTACAACATATTTGAGCAATTAATCAAAGGTTTTGAATCTAATAATTAATGAAGATGACAATATAAAGAAAAATAATGAGGATATTTTAAGGTTGAAAAATTATCAATGTTAGTGGAAGAAAGGCAAAATTAAAAATATAAATTTCTATATTTTATTCAAAAATTATAATCCAAAGTTTCCATCTCTTAGGTAAATGAAAAAGAAAAGTAAAAACATATATTAGTATATTTTATTCAAAATTAATTATTTTTATTTTTTTTCATTAAATTGTTGACAACTCAGAACAAAAATGAAAATGCAGAATTTAAAAAAAAGAAAGTCATGTAAAAAAAAAAAATAATGATAATAATATTTATTTTAAATTTAAATTATTTAATAATATTATTTAACAAAATATAATAAATTTCTAAAAAAGTATGATAAATTATATTTTTCTTTAATAGAACATAAAATAAAAACAAAAAACAAAAAAAACATCATACGAGATTTTTTTTTCTGTTTCCCTCCAATGGGATTACATAATCAGAATGCCATTTCTCCATCGACCCACGTCCTCTTATCCCCTACGCACATATAAACCCAAATCCGAAACTGAAAGCAAACAGCAACTCGTTGAAAAAATATCCAAAGCTAAAATCTCCCAAAATTTTCTACTTTCATCACAAATCCTAATTCTAACCCTAACCCTCAAATCCAATTATTTTCTCATGGAAGTTTCTTGTTCTTTACGTGTCGGCCAATGCATTTCGCCGCCAATCCGGTCATCGCCTCGCCCACTCTCGGTCACATCCGCCATCTCAATCTCGGTTAACAAAACCCCTAATTTCGACTCATTGTTTCGATTGGTTCGCCGACGAAACCGGTTTTCAATTCGGGTCTCAAGCTCCGATACTTTGGTCGCTGGCTCGAGCGAAGTCGTGAGCAAGAAAGAAGAGGAAACGGGTGACTTGAAATCTTGGATGCACAAGAATGGGTTGCCTCCTTGTAAAGTTGTTCTTAAAGAAAGGCCTTCACATGATGAGAAACACAGGCCTATACATTACGTTGCCGCCAGCGAAGATCTTCAGGTCTTGATTTTGTGTGTTAACCTTGTGTTCTGTTTCGGTTTCTTTTTAAAGTTATGGTTATATGATTTTCCCCCCTGAAGTAGGCAGGTGACGTGGCGTTCTCAGTGCCCAATTCGTTGGTCGTGACCCTTGAGCGAGTGCTGGGGAACGAGACCATTGGTAAGGTGCATTGTTTTATTTGTTTGTTTTTAAGTTCACTTTCACGGTGCGTTGGAGACGGTGTACTATTGTTGGGATTGAGTTGGTTGTGATGGTCAGCATTGTTAATTGATAATATGGGTAAAGGCAATTAGTAAGGAGATTTTTGCTCTGTGCTGGATACTTATTTTGCTATATCATTTCTTGTTGTAAATTGTAGATTGTGTTTCATGTTCTTAAATAGAAATGGATAACTCTTCTTTGTTATTTATGTTTTTGCCACCAGCTTGCCACACTAAATATTGATATTAACATTGTAGTGGAACCTATTTACAATTGAACAGTTTCTGGAACACACTGGAACAACCATGAATTTAAATACATAATAAAGTTTCCTTTAGATGATTTTCCTGAAATAAATTTCCCTTGGTGAGCTAAGGAAAATGGTGAAGAAAACTTTTTTTGTGGCCATTTATCTGTGTATGAGAGGGCCAACGTTTAATTTATTGTATCTGAAGTGTGTGGCTTATTTGAATATTGGGCAAATCAATGTGTATGAAACAGTAGCTCTACTTGGCAAAGGTCAATTAGGCCTGTGGTATCCCATTGTTTACTAGTATGATGATGACAGTTCATATATTAATTAACTTTTTCGCTATAAGTAGACTTGATTTAGGTGTATGATTTTTTCCATCTGCTTGGTTATCATGCAGCGGAACTATTAACTACCAATAAATTGTCGGAGTTGGCATGCTTAGCATTGTATCTAATGTATGAGAAGAAGCAAGGGAAAAAGTCATTCTGGTATCCATATATCAGAGAACTTGATCGCCAGCGAGGGAGAGGCCAGCTAGCTGTGGAATCACCGCTTCTGTGGTCTGAAGCTGAATTGGCTTACCTTACAGGTAGCCCCACTAAGGTACTTTTTCTTGTCTTCTTAGCTGTTAAAAGTTTATATGCTTGTAACCTTGTGCTACATGCCTTCTGCACATACTTGAGGTTTATCCTCGTTTAAGGGTCCAAAAGAGTTTTAAGTTATTTTCTGGTATTAATGACTTAGGCTGAAGTTCTTGAAAGGGCTGAAGGAATCAAAAGAGAATACAATGAGCTGGACACTGTCTGGTTTATGGCTGGGTCCCTATTTCAGGTTATTTTCTTGCATTTATATTTGTACTAAAAGTAAATATTTCATTTTTTTTTTTGGTTGACATTAAATCTTATTGCTTTAGTAGTTAGTCATGATCTGACATCGGTTGATTATATCATATTCTTTTTGTAGCAATACCCATATGATATACCAACTGAGGCCTTTCCATTTGAGATTTTCAAACAAGCTTTTGTTGCTGTCCAGTCTTGTGTGGTGCATTTACAGGTATGTTTGGCTGGAAAGTTGTGACACCCTCTCATCTTTAAACCCCTTTTGACATGTATGTATTACACATTGTTATAATGCTTCTCTGTGTGTTTCTTGTATTTACATGGTAGGCAGCTCTGTGTGGCTTCACTTTTTGTTCTTATGTTGAATATGAAACATTTGCAAAGCTGTGCAAATAATTTTTAATGTTTCAAGGCATCATTGTCATTAGGACATTTTCTTTAGCTAGGATATAATGCAGCATCTATGTATGATAAATTAGCACTCTATGGAAGATGTTTGGATTCCTTCATTCTGAGTAGAGATGTAATCAGTTGTTCATCATCTGATTTGTGTTTTGCTCTTGACAATCATTTGTATCAATTAGCAATTCAATGGGTAACCTATGATTTTTTTTTTAAATTATCGTAACCAATTTTTAATTCATATGGTGAAATTCTGGTTTCTTTTAAAAAGGTGGGAACACTGACTTACCATTGTGACTACATCATAAATGTGAACTTAATCATTAACTAGCCATTTGGTCCATCTTTAAATATTGTCCTAACAAACCCAACCACCCCTCCAAATTAAATAAAATAGTGGAACCCCAAACGTTTTTTTTTATCTCCTTTCTAGAATCAGCGTCTAATGATTAATTGGGGAACTTTTTTACACAGAAAGTCAGTTTGGCTCGGAGATTTGCTTTGGTTCCTCTTGGACCTCCATTGCTAGCTTACAGTAGCAAATGCAAGGCAATGTTAACTGCTATTGATGATGCTGTTGAATTGGTGGTTGATCGTCCATACAATGCTGAGGAATCTATTGTTGTATGGTATAAACCTGATTTACTGGCCATAATTTCAAGTTGCTGTTTTAGTCCTTTCTTGGTAAAGAAGACTTGCCTCCTCCATGTTGCCTCACTTGTATATTTCCTTATAAAACATAGAGTTTTTACTTCTTTTGCAGGTGTGGCCCGCAGCCTAATGCAAAATTGCTTATAAATTATGGTTTTGTTGATGAAGATAATCCTTATGACCGTTTAGTGATTGAGGTAAAATCTTTGCTTTTTTGCTCTCACATGCCTGCTATTTTACTTTTTTTAAGTCAAACTCGTTATGCTTTTTGGCTGCACGTTCCAGGCAGCTTTGAATACTGAGGATCCTCAATATCAGGATAAGCGAATGGTTGCCCAACGAAATGGAAAACTATCAGTGCAGGTTTTTCATGTATGGACCTAAACTCATTGTAATTTTAGTGAAGCTTCCTGTATTCTTTTTAATGGATGAGATCCTTCAGCAGGTCTATGCAGGGAGGGAAAAAGAAGCTGTTGCAGATATGCTTCCTTATTTGCGGTTGGGCTACGTTTCTGATACATCTGAGATGCAATCTGTCATTTCTTCTCAAGGTCCAATTTGCCCTGTAAGTTTGTTCCCTTTTAAGTTCTCTCTCTGTGTCTCTCTCTTTCTTTTTTGGCCTAATAAAATATGTATTTGGATTTTGAAATTTTTTTAAAGCTTGAAATGGATTTAGCATGCTTGATTTAGGCATCAAAAAACATAGATGATCAGCCATATAAAAGGTTTCATGTGCTAACCTTAGTAACCCTGTTTGAAGGATAGAAGTTCCCAGCCTTTCACCATTTTCACCTCATCCATTTTTTTGATTTAATTACTTGCTACTTGTTTTGGCTTTGACTTTTTATCTATATTATTTTTTTATATTTTAACTGTGTTTTTTGAGTTCTCTATAAGTTATTATCCAGGCAAAAATCACTGAAGATTGAATGCTAAAGATATGCTATTTAAATGGGGAATGGAATATTTGACTCCCTGGGATTTTTTGGGATCTTATAGGTGAGCCCCTGTATGGAACGGGCGGTATTAGACCAGCTTGCTGGTTGTTTCAAGGACAGACTAACTCGTTACCCTACTACCTTGAGTGAAGATGAGTCTCTGGTAATGTGTGCTCTATAATATCTGTTGAGTGTTAAGTCCTAATCTATGGCTGACTACATTCTAATTGAGCCTTTTCATTACATCAGTTGACAGATTCTAATTTGAAACCTAAGAAGCGAGTTGCTACTCAGCTTGTTAGGTTGGAAAAGAAAATGCTAAATGCATGCCTGCAGGCGACAGCTGATTTGATAGAGGAGTTACCTGATCACACTGTTTCTCCATGCCCGGCATCGTATGCTCCTTTGCTGAAATGAGAGGTATATTTTTCTCTTGCCCTCCCTTACTCATACATGCAACACAGACTCACAAACATAGAACTTGCTGGATGGATGTTGCTTCTTTGCTAAAGTGTGACAACTTCTGCAGAACTTACCAATCTATTAGTGGTCTTGCAAATTTATTGAACTTTGCAGTGCTTGGGAATACCAGTTCTAATATGGAGAATGTGTTAAACAGGTCAGTGGATTGGAACCCACAAAAACTATGGTGGATAAATTTTTCTTGTATCTGGTTTGCATGACAATGCTAATCAGTGTCATGTTTTGGTGTATAGATTAGAGCAGCTCTATTGAACTATTTTTTTTATAACCAAGCATAAAGTTAACAAAATTAAAATTTGGAACTAACCAATGAGATGTTCACAAAAAAAAAAAAAAATGTAGTGGGCAAATGTCTCATAATGTCTTGGAAGATGCTAGAGGAGAGGCTGGGCATGCACTTTTTCCATGCCCTGGTTGCACAGTTTAGATTAGTTTGGAAAGACTTTAATCTTTTAAGAAGACATTGACTTGATTGGTAAAAGTCTTAGATTTGATGGGATGCATGGTATACTTTCTTCAAAGATAAGATTGTTTTATGTCCTAAATCAATTTATTTTCTTGCTTACAGTTGGATTTGGTTTATGTCCTAAATCAATTTATTTTCTTGCTTACAGTTGGATTTGGGTTGGTACGGGTTAGGTTGGTACAAAGATTGCTGGTACTGGCTACTATGGGTTAAAGAGAGTATTGTGCTTGTTGTTCAAGTGATTAGAGCTGTTTGATTCCATTTGTTTTGCATTTTGCTCTGGTTAATATTAAGTGCACATAGAGTGTTGATTTGGTAGAGAAGAGATAAAAGAACCCACCATGCTCAGATGGGGTTCACTCAGGCCATTCTGTGTATATTTAGATGTGGATGACCATTGTTTGCTGAATGTTTCTGTAGTCATAATTCTGTAATATAGAAAGGGTTCTTTTTCCCCCCCAAGAGTGAAGGTAAATAAAATCATTTTAATTCATAAAAATGAGGACTGAAGGCTCACTAAAACTGTGTTTTAATAGTTATCTAGCAAACGTAATACAATTGTGGAAGGTATTTTTTTTAAACTGTTCAATTCAAAAATAAAAATGTAATGCAATACTATCAAAATTTACAAGGGTGGCTGGCAAAAAAAGGTTGGATCACAACTGCAACTTTGTTCTCCACATTTCTCCAATAACTTTCCGAGGCTGTGGATTATCCGGACCTCTGTCACGCTGTCCAGATGTAAAGTATAGCCATCCATTCCAAAAGCCAGTCAGGGTGGTTTTTACACGGTAAGGAAGCTTTCCGATTACTGACCATGTCTGCAAATGGCAATAGAAGATAAAGTTTCAATTATTAAACAAGATTGAACGCCATTAGATATAATATAAGCTAACAGAAGATGTTCAATGATATGGAATGGCAACAGCAAAGTTGGCACTAAATTAAGTCATTGCTTTTCTTGAGCAGTGGACATTGAATTGCAAATACAGACCTAAAAAATCTAGGTTGCAGGAATGACGGTCGCATGTGTAGGAAAACACAATAAGGCGTTGGTCATAGCCTCAATGCAAGATAGAATAATTATTAACATTCGAAGTGGGTAAGTTCAACAAAAAAAAAAAAATATTCGAAGTGGTAGAGAAATTATAGACAATGCATATAAAGTGGAAATTGCATTCTTATCCTCTACTAGGCATTTCTATTGAGCATATGATGACACATGAAGAAAGCTCACAATCTTTTACCAAACAAGAGAATATGAAATAAGAAGTGACTTTGGACAAAAGAAGCTACTAACTGGGGAAAAGAGAGGAAAAATTAGGCCAATGTAAAACGACTAACTGGAGCAATCGTCCTAAGAAACAAAAAAGGAATAAGTTCATTGATCTTGTTGGGGCCACAAGAACAGCTGGAAAGAATTTGGGCAGAAAGAAGATACACAAGATTAGCACATATTTCACAAAAGAAATACCCCTAGATAAGCAGGTAAATGACAAACTGATTGGGATCTCTATTGGCCAATGCGACTCCTATATGGAACGGACAGACCAAAATACATGAAGACAAGAGAACATGTTTACCAGTGAGTCTAAATGGAACTGGAACACCTCCCCAACCAGGATCATCCTTTTGGTCACTGGGTGCTTTTCTGTTGTACCTCCTGCTATGATAATTGAATTATTGAAAATTACCCAAGCACACTCTATATGTGAGTTGGGTTTTGGCATTGGAGGTAACACTTTCCACTTCATTTCATCATCCAACATATAAACATCACCATAAACTACCTGAAACAGATGAGAAAATTTTCAAGGAGATGTAAATAATAAATATGAAACTAAGCGGAAAACCCATGCTTCTATGTTAAAGATTGATGTGAATAAATAATGCAAATATAAGGATTCCATGTACAAAACATGCATACATTATGAACATCACAGCATTGTAACAACCAATCCAAGCACAAAAGCAACTGAAAAATGGCAGTCATCTCACTTTACCTCGTGCCTGCGTGAGCATTTGAAAATTGGTGATCCAGGTTTGGCCATAAAATCACCCTCTTGACCGCCAATAACAAAAAGCCGATCATTAACTACAACGCAAGCTCTGTTAAAAAATTTACTTGATCAGAAAGTGCAGAAGTGTGCATATGTTGGCTGAGGTAGCTAAAAATATACTCTTTTCGTGTGATTTTGAATTGCATAGAAGTTTAAATAATCCTTATGAGAAAACAAAGGATAAATATTTAAAATGAGGGAAGCACACAAACCTATGTGGTCCACCACGAGGAATGGGAATTTCAGACCGCCACTCTTTTTCCAATGCTTTTCCATCCTTTACTGCAATGCTCCAGTGTTCCAATCCAGGTGTGTGGCGATTCTCTTTGCTGCCACCCATCACATGTAACCGCCCTCTCCATAATTGAGTTGCTGGAGAATACCTGAAAATTCTCATGTGAAAAATTCTTTATTTATCTGACATAAAATTCAGCTACTGATGACACCGGTTATGTTTGTGCTTTAACATGTATTTCTAATTATGTTAGTTCCTGCCGAGACTGCAGCTTAAAGCTATTCAAGGAAAGGTGTTTTATGCTGCTACAATTGCTGCAACCAATGTTAAAGCACAGCAAGTATAAAATGAAAGGTCTAAAGCTAGATTCATGTAAGAGAAAAAAAATTCTTAAGCAGCACAAAGATTCACTAGATTTCAAAAAGATTATAGGCACATACAGGTCAAATAATCAAAAGGGCAAGATGGATAGGATGAAACCTAAGAACGATTATTAGTAGAACAAATAACGTGATTTACATGGAATTATAAATGTTGCATCTGTACTGCTTTCTAACAAAGAGAGTGACAACCTGAAACTTCGCTCTAGAATGAAAAAGAAAACAATTTTTAACAATCCAAAGACAAGCTGGTAGTATAGGTCGTTAATTATCTACGTGGCTAATGAAGTGATTGGCAAGCTTAGAATCTGATAAATAGGAGTAGAGATCATGCATTTTCAATAAATTCTACAATGGACCTGCAATATAATTTTGAATAATGCTATGTTTGCATAGTTGGATTACAAAGTTTGTATCCCAATTGACGTGCTGATATGTCAATTATTGATTGGTATTATAAAACTATTATCTTGATAAAAAATAAAACGTCAACGACTACTTGACAAGTAATAGTCACTGATTGATGACACATCAGTTGGGATATCAACTTTATATCTAAATTATGTAAGTGTAGCACTACTCTAAAATTTTACATCAAAAATGGACTATATCTGAAGAGAGACAATATTTCTAAGTAGACAAACTAAAAGAATGTGAATATATATACAGTTTTTGGGTATGGCAGCCAAAACATGCAGAATCCAAAGTTAATCATAAAACACAGCAGATGATTAGCATGTGAAAGTTTGAATTGTAGATAAAAACATGAAGATGTGTTATCTGAACAAGTCATATACCTGGGAGCTGGTAATGGGGGCATGCTATTCCATTTCCTCGTCTCAGTATCAAGAACAAATGTATGAGCTATAGGCCCTCTGCATTGAGGGCCGTATTGTCCTGAAACCACATAAATGTATCTCCCATCGCTTACCACTCCCAAGTGTGAATGAGCCATCTGTTTTGGCATATCAAATCTATCTAGCCATCTATTATCTGTGAAATTGTAGACATCTACATGAGAATGCACCTATTGGACAAAAACATAAGCACAAATAAAACCCGTCAATTTTGAAATCGCAGAAACAGCGTTCAGCTATTTAATTGAAATCTAAGACCCTTCATTTCAAGATGAAAATGAGAATAATTTAGAGTTGGGTATAAATGCTTACGTAGTCAAGGGAGCCGTATCCTGCAAAGACAAAGAAAATATTCTTAATCTGTATAGCTGCTCCATCAAGACGAGGCACCGGTGCTGATGGCATTTGCTCCCATTCCAAATCCGGTGCTGGCAAATCAGCAAATGTTGCTGATAAGAGTCTCTCAGGAACCCCCTCCTTTTTGTCTTTCATAGCTACTGATTCTTTCTACAGAGAGTAAAATGGAAGCATTTGGCAATACAAGTCAAATTTTTGAGAAAAAAAAAGCAGCAAAATGATTAATAAGAGAAAGACTATGACATGGTTAATGAGAAAATGAACAGAATAACAAACCAAAATAATTCAGTATTTTGTGTTTTAAAACAAAATTTTTAATAAGAATGAATCTAACGCAACTAGTTGTCTCATATAAGATGATATTTCCTTCTTCTCGAAATCCAAACAACATAACCAAAGGTCCATTTATTGATTCATTTCCTAATATCAGCAACCAAAGATGAAGCAAACTAAAAATTACCAAAACCCACTTCTCAAAATCCACCAACAAAAGGAAAAAAAAATGAGAAGGAGACGTTTCAATCAAAACTCAAAATTTTGACAAATGCAACAAAAGAGGAAGAGAACGCGGACCTGGTGATTAATTTTGCTGGTGTTAACGTCCGGTACAACTATGATCCCGTATTTCTCATGAGCCCAGTTCGATGCAATTGACAAATAAGCAGAAGAATAAGGCGAAGAAGAAGAAGAAGCCCACATGAGATCTGCAATGAGAGCAGCTCCCAAAAGACCTATAAAACATAAGACCCACCCTGTTTTCGTGTATGTGTGCTTGTTGATGTTGTTGCTGTGAGCTAACCTCGCCATCGCCATTTTTTGCCAAGTTCATGAAAACAGACATGGTGTAGTTTCTTGTTTATATACGTGTAGAAGAGTGCTTGAAGGAGAAGGAATTTTGAGGAGCACAAGGCAACAGTTGGGCGCAGCCGCCAATGGTTTTCTTTTTACTAAACTTCCGCAGTTTTTACTTCATAAAAAAAAAAAAAAAAAAACTTCCGCAGTTTTGCTTTTGCCTGTGTTCGGTGATTTACTTCTGTTCGTCCTGTCGAGGCTAATTATCGAATTCGCTCCCCTGGGTTACCAAAATAACAAATAATCTACAAATTTATCACTTACCTCAAATTCGTTCTAGTCATCCAAGATCCAAGAAAAAGAAAATTACGAAAAATTTGAGGGATTATTTCAATTACTCTAGCAAATCATAGAACTTATTCGATTCTTTTGCAGCATTATATTAGGGATATTATGGTAAAATCATTAAATCTGCAATGTTTTTTTTGTGATTAGAATTGAGAATTCAATAGCAGGGAAAGTTTTGATCCAAATGATAAACTTGTGGGCTTATTTGTTATTCTTACAAGCTACAATAGCTAATTTAATAATTCCGTTTTTTATTCTCTTTTATGAGAATTGGATTTGTGGACCGAGTACGCGAGGGAGCCAGTCATAACAGTGTGCTTATTGGCGTAACTTCAAGCCCATATAACATTAGGCCCAAGTTGAAGCCCAGAAAGGGCCCAAAAGGTAGCTAATGACGAAAAGATCGAACAGAAGGGCGTGTGGTAGCAACAGCAACAGCAAGAGCAGAAATAGTTAACCCGTGTATGTTCTCTTCTCTCATTTTTAGTTCGCTTCTCCTTCTGTAGATCTCAGCTGCGCCTTATCCTTTGACCAGAAGCTCGCCATCTTTTTTTCTCATTTCATCTTGTGAGTTCTCTTCTCTTCTTCATTTTCTCTTTCTCGCTTTTCCTCTTCGATTTGCTGCCTGTCTTCGTCATCATTAGGGTTTATTAAGAATCTAGCAATTTACTTTCAGAATTAATTGATGTTTATATCAGAAAGAAAAGACGTTCTGATTGAAATGTGCATACTGGAAGTCTTTTCGTTTTTTGTTAGTGTATGTTAATTCTTTTTTCTTTTATTTTTTGATTATATTAATTCTGATTGGAATTTATATCTATATTGGTTCTACTGCTCTAATAGTGATTTGGAAATGGTTATTTGAACAGATTGCGATAGTGTTTATAATTTAAGATTTGAAATTATTATCTAAAGTTTCTTCTTTAGATTACATAATGTACGGAGTCATTAAATATTGTGGCAATCCTATGAGAGGATATGTATGTTTGTTATTAACAATCTGGAAGATGGGCTAACATTGTGATTTCTAATAAGCCACTCAGCAATCGAAAATTCCTCCTTCAACATCATCTTGATCCGTGGAAAATTAAAAAAAGAAATTATTAAATGAAAATGAAAAAACTTTGCCTTTTTTTTATACTAATACATGAATAATGAATGTCTCAGTTTCATGGAATTATACTGTTTTCTTGGGGGGTTTGTTTCAATATCACCTACTTGGTTTCTTTACATAAAACTTATGTTCGTTGGAGTGTGTTTGTAATTCCTCCTTTTCTTGTTACAGTGAACTAATCGACAGAGATTTTGTCTGAAATGGGTGGAGGAGGAGTTATCCACCAGCTCCTGAGAAGGAAACTTCAGTCTCACTCTGCTGTAAAAATCTTTTCCCTTTACACCCTAAACCAACTTACCACACTTGGCTGATAAGTACGGAGTATGTTTGTGTCTAACTATGAGAATTATATTCTGCTAGAGTTACTTCTATGTCATTGTGGGTTTTCTCTATTCTCGTTGACATATTGATGCCTCTTCTAGTGTGGTGCTATTTGATCCTTCCTCAAGTAATGATCACCATTACTGTTTTGATGTTGTATTTGCATATCCTGATTTGAAAAATAAATGACATATAGTTAGATGTTTGAGATTGTTTCAACTTCAAGTCTTGTCATTATGGTTCTATCTATGGTGGGAAAAGTTGCATTGCGTTGGATTGAACCTTTGCAGTATGCAACCAGGTAGAGGACATAATTTACCTTAGTTTTTTTTACCTAATAGTTAATGCATGTGATTTTTCAGGGGTTACCAGTTTTGTCATTTTTTACTTCAAAGAAAATCCATGAAGATGCTGGATCTGCTGGTATGAAGTCCCTACGGGCATTTGCGCTCCTTGGAGCTGGTGTTTCAGGGTTTTTGGGTTTTGCAACAGTAGCTTCTGCTGATGAAGCTGAACATGGCTTGGCATGTCCAAACTATCCTTGGCCTCACAAGGGCATTCTTAGTTCATATGACCATGCATCGTGAGTTCTATGTTTACCTTATTCTGTCATCATGTTTGTCATTTAGCTTGCAGTTTAACTTGGACTAAAAAACACGTGTGATTTTTAATTTTGTTCAACCATATCAAGTGTTGAAGTATATTAATTAGGTGTAAAAGTAATTGGTAGTTGTCAAGTAGTAGATAGTAGTTGTAGAGTAGATATTAAATGACTTCCTTCTTTTTATATATACTTGTAATAGCTATACTTGAAAGAATACACAAGAATTCTTCTTCTCTTTGTTTCTTTATATGGTATCAGAGCTATCCTTTTTCGCCTTTCTTTTTCCAGTATCACCTGAATTTTCTGGCCCCTGTGTTCCTTTCCACCTTTGGTGGTTGTGATCACAGGTTGTTAATCATCAGTAACTCACCTATTTTTAGAGCCAACTCTTGGCTTTGACTTGTAATTTTTCCGGCAATAATCTGCCTATTTTTCGGCGAGTATCATCGTTTTTCGGCCACCGTGCCTTGTTTCTTCGTCGGTGGTTTGATCTCAGTTTTGAGATCTGTGGTGAGTCGCCAGTAAAATCCAAAGAAGAGTGACATCAGAACACTCCGAATGCGCTGCCCACATTTTCGGTCACTTTCTGATCTCTCTCCAGCATCTTTTCTCTGGCGATCATCTTTCTCGTAAGCTCAGAAGAGGCCGATGACCAAGTTTGTAGCAGTCACGCACTCATTAGCCGCCAGACGTGCCGCCTCTCCGCCGCTGTACGTGATCGCCAATCTCCTCCTTCGGTGCTCGAGTCTTCACCGCCGGCGCCAATAGTTTTAGACGACGTTGGCAAACCAAGTACCTGCCACCGTATCACTTGCCGTCATCGGCCGTCGTAATTGTCATTGGAAAACCGCCACTATTGTTAGAAAATCACTCTTGGCAGTTGGTTTGTTTTCTCCTTTCTCATTCTCTCTGATTTATAAGCAAATATGGCCATTGAAAGCTACAAAATAGGTTTTACATTATTCCTTAATTCATTTCCTGCTATTAATACTGAAAAACTGATAGGAAACAGTAATTACACCTCTTGGGCCATGTCTATTGAATTATGGTGTATGAGATATGGATTAGAAGACCATTTAACTACTAGGGTTACAGATTTACAAGATAAAGATACAGCTTAGTGGAAAAAGATTGATGCCTTACTGTGTAACTAAATATGGCAAACCATTGATCCTCAATTGTATCTCATTTATAAGGCCTATTTGGAATCAGGCTAAGTTGTTATATACTAATGACATTCAAAGACTATATTCTGTTGTCTTGAATTTTGTTAATCTGAAACAATAGGGTATGGACATGTCAAAATGCCTTGGACAAATATCATCCCTCAAGATTGAATTCAATTTACTCTTGCTAATTGGTAAGACTGTTGTTGAAGACCTTGCACAGAGGAACAAGTTTTTTATGGTTCTGACCTCGGCTTCTATTAGTTCTGAGCTATCACCAATCCTTCGTGTTTTTGCTCCAGGTCATGTTCTTGGACCATTTACAATTGACTCCTTGGTCTTGGCCTCTCAATCTTAGTTATAGAGTTCTTTCAAAGGAGACCAAGGCGATCACAGCAAGAGTCGCCCCAAATGTAATTATTGTCATCATTGGGGCCATACTTTAAGAAAGATGATACAAGTTGCATGGACAACCTCCTCGAGCTACTAATCTTGCTCAAATTGATCAATTTGGCACCCCAAACAACCATTCTCCATCCTTGACTATTACTAGTGCCGATTATGAGGACCATCTTAAATATCAAGTAGCTAAGCAGTCTACCTCTTCCGTTGCTTCTATTGTCAATCCTGGTAATTCTGTCGTCTGCCTTATTCAGACTTTCTCTCTAAAGATCATGGGTCATTGATTCTGGTGCCTAAGATCATATTTCTAGTAACTTTCAATTACTGTCTTGTATTTATGAGTCTGGATCATTACCTTCTGTAACTTTAGCAAATGAGTCCAAAACCATTACTAAAGCAATTGGTTGAGCACACCCTCTGCCTTCATTACCTTTAAAATCTGTTCTTTCTATTTCACAATGTCCTTTTAAAGGTCAGTAAACTCATTTGCTTTTTAAATTGTGCAATCACTTTTGTTAATGACTCTGTTTTTATATAGGATCGCAGTACGGGACAGATGATTGGCATAGGTCGTGAGTCACAGGGGCTTTATCATTTGAGCATTTATCAACCGTCTGTTGCATATACTATCACTGAATCACCGGCAAATAGAGTTGCCGAGCGTAACAACAGATATCTTATTGAGACTACTCGTACTCTACTTATACACAATAATATTCCTCTCCATTTTTGGGCTAATGCTATTCTTACTGCTTGTTTTTTGAAAAATCGAATGCCTTCCTCCGTGTTACAACATCAAGTTCCTTATTCTGTTTTGTATCCTAATCAACCATTGTTTTATCTTTTTTTGCCGTGTGTCTTTAGCTGCACATGTTTTGTTTATGTCTTTTCTCCTAGTCATGACAAATTATTCGCCTGATCTATTAAATGTCTTTTTCTTGGTTACTCGCGTCTTCAGAAAGGCTATAAGTGTTATTCTCCTGACGTTCGACGTTATTTCATTTCTGCTGACATCACATTTTTTGAGTCTTCCTCTTTCTTTTCTTCCTCTGCTTTATATACTATGTCAATCACAGAGGTTTTTTCAGTTCCTTATCTTATGTCTCCTCATTCTGAGTCAAACACTGCACCTATTCCTGTCCCACAATATGATCCTCCCACTAAGGATTCTCCCTTTTCGGCTCGTGAGAGCCTTGTTCTGTTTGCTCCTGCAGGTGATGACAGTGATACCACTCTTGAGGCACTTGAGATTCCTGCTGACTCACTTCCTGCTCCCGATCACTCTCCTACTGAGGTCCTACCACCTGCTGACCAATTTTTCATTACTATCTATAAAGGTAAACGCTCTACTCGAAACCCTCATCCTATATACATTTTTCTTAGTTATCATCGACAGTCTTTACCGTATTATGCTTTTGTGTCTACTTTATCTTCTGTCTTTATTCCTACCACCCTCCGTGAGGCTCTTTCACATCCTGAGTGATGTTAGGCAATGTTTGTTGAAATGACTGCTTTGCACAATAATGGTACATGGAAATTAGTCCAATTGCCCTTGGCCACTCCACCGTTGGTTGTTGTCGGGTTTATATTGTCAAGATTAGACCAAATGGTTAGGTTGATAGGTTAAAATCACGGTTGGTTGCCAAAGGGTACACACAGACTTATGGCCTGGATTATTTTGGCACCTTCTCTCCTGTGGCTAAAACGTCATTTGTTCGGTTGTTCTTATCTATGGTTGCTATTCACCAATGGCCGTTGCACCAGCTCGACATCAAAAATGCCTTTCTCCATGGTGAACTTCAGGAAGAAATCTATATGGAGCAACCACTTGGTTTTATTGCTTAGGGGGAGTCTGGTTTGGTATGTAAACTTCGTCACTCATTGTATGGTCTAAAACAATCTTCTCGTGCCTGGTTTGGTCGTTTCAGCACTGTCATTTAGGAGTTTGGCATAATTCGAAGTCAGTTAGATCGCTCTGTTTCCTATAAGCATACACCACAAGGCCAATTTATATATCTGGTAGTCTACGTTGATGTTATTGTCATTACAAGAAATGATCAAGATGGTATTAAACAATTTAAAAAATCACTTGTTTGATCATTTTTAGACCAAAAATTTGGGATTACTCAGATACTTTCTTGGTATTAAGGTAGCTCAGTCTAGCTCTGGGATTGCTATTTCTAAAAAAAAGTATACTTTGGATATTCTTCAAAGACAGGGATGATGGATTGCCAACTCATAGACTCTCCTATAGATCCTAACACTAAACTTCTACTTGGACAGGGGGAGTCTGTTGCAGACTTTGGGAGATATCGAAGACTAGTTGGTAAATTTAATTATCTCACCATCACACGACCTGATATCTCCTTCCAAGTTAGTGTTGTCAGTTAGTTTCTGCACTCTCCATGTGACACTCATTGGGATGCGGTTATTCAAATCGTACGATATATCAACGGTGCATTAGGTAAAGGTTTGTTATATGAGAATAAGGGTCATACACAGGTTGTTGGATATTTAGATGTTGATTGGGCAGGTTTTCTATTAGATAGACGTTTTACCACTGGGTATTGTGTTCTTATTGGAGGAAATCTTGTATTTTGGAAAAATAAGAAGCAAGTTGTTGTTGCTAGGTCAAGTGCAGAAGCAGAATATCGTGCAATGGCTTTAGCAACATGTCAACTTATATGGTTGAAACAATTAATCAAAGAGCTAAAATTTGTAGATATATCATAGATGAAATTACTTTGTGATAATCAAACTGTTCTTCACATTTCATCCAACCCAGTGTTTCATGAAAGGACAAAACATATAGAGGTTGATTGCCATTTTGTCCGAGAGAAGGTTTTATCTGGCAGTATCTTCACCAGTTATGTCAGCTCAAATGATCAACTAGCAGATATCCTTACTAAATCTCTTTGGGGTCCTCGAATTGATTTTATTTGTAACAAGCTTGACTCATATGATTTATATGCTGCAGTTTAAGAGGGAGTGTTGAAGTATATTAATTAGGTGTAAAAGTAGTTGGTAGTTGTCAAGTAGTAGATAGTAGTTGTGAGTAGATACTAAATGACTTCCTTCTTTCTATATATACATGTAACATCTATACCTGAAAGAATACACAAGAATTCTTCTTCTCTTTGTTTCTTCATATCAAGCATTAACTTTTATTACCTCGTCTTGTCTAGAGCAATACCTTTGATTATGTTATATATCTCTAATCTGTCTCCAATATCTTGGGCCCACATTTCATTCAGCCTTGTCCTTTTCCCTGCAGTCCCTCTGACTTGAACCATATTTGTTATTCTTGTTGAGCATTTGTGAAAGTGACATATTATATTCTTATTCGTGGCTCTATGTATGCTCCTCTTTGATTTGCTGTTCTTCATTCTTTGGGCAAAAGAGAACTTGTATATATTTTCTTCTTTGTTTTATTTTGAGGCTGAATGTTGTACATCATTATAGTGTGAAGCTGCTCAGCCCTTCAAACCTATTTATTCAAATTTTCATTGGGAAATTGTAATATTTACATATTTGCTAATAATATTCAAATTTATGCTACAGCTAATCTTAAATCTTTGATGTTGATTTTGAATGTTAAGGATCCGCCGCGGTCACCAGGTCTACACTCAAGTTTGTGCATCCTGCCATTCTATGTCACTAATTTCATACCGTGATTTGGTGGGTGTTGCATATACTGAAGAGGAGACAAAGGCAATGGCTGCGGAGATTGAGGTGGTTGATGGACCTAATGATGAGGGTGAGATGTACACTCGCCCTGGTAAACTCAGTGATCGTTTTCCTCAGCCATATGCCAATGAACAGGCTGCTAGGTTTGCTAATGGAGGGGCATATCCTCCAGATCTAAGTCTTATTACCAAAGTAACTATTGTTCTGACATATATTGTTAGTGGCTGTAATTATCTACCTCGTAAAGATCTAACTTGCTGTTGTTTTCAGGCTCGTCATAATGGTCAGAACTATGTGTTTGCTCTTTTAACTGGTTATCACGATCCTCCTGCTGGTGTTACGGTAGTTTCTGCTCCTGTCTTTTAGCATATTTTCATTGCTTTTGCTGTTGGCATGCAATATTATAACCTAAAGGGTTTGTGGAAACACTTATTTGTTATAATATGTATAGACATGTTTGGTAATAGGGGAGGGACAGAAGAGCAGAAGAAAGTCTTGAATCTAGCTTGAATTTGCAGTAGCTCTTAATTTTGGTCTTTGTTAAACTGTTTCACTATCATTCATGATAACCCTTTTAGTTGTCACGATAGGCTGGCCTGGTCAAGTTGTCCTGCTTGTTGGATCTAGTTCACTTGTCTATCACTGCTATGCTGAATTAAATACACAAATTCTTCATTTCTCCTCTTAAGGGAACCCTTCTGGTTTCAGTGCTTTCAAATAAGGAGTTACATATAGTTGCAGATTATAATCCTTTTAGATTACATGGGAGGCTGGCTTGGTCAACTTAGCAGATATTGCTAAGTTGGAAGTATATGCTTTTTCCCCTTGTCTTAGCACAATTCGGTTCTGGGCTATGTTTCCTCACTTTCTTTTTTGTGGTAGTTTCCTTGATGGCTAAGGTCTTTTGAATTTTGAAAGTGTATATTTTCTTGAACTATGTACTTCACCTTGAAATGTTTATGTAATAAAGAAGATAATATCACGTTTGATTTAATTGTTGTTGAGGTTGAGTTTTCTGTGTAGTTGAGGGTCACAATTTAATTTTGATAATTTAAAGATGAAGGGCACTTATTGATTCACTTTCTGCTCACATGTCTAATCTCAATGTGTACTGTAGATTCGAGATGGATTGCACTACAATCCTTACTTTCCTGGGGGAGCAATTGCTATGCCTAAAATGCTTATTGATGGTGCCGTAGAGTATGAAGATGGTACCCCTGCAACAGAAGCTCAGGTTGGCTTTTATTCAAATGTGTAATGTCTGGGGATAAGAAGATGTTCCGAGCTATTAGTTTATAGTATGGACATTTTCTCTGTTCCAAAGCTCATGTCTTCTTTTTGGGTTTTGGTGCAGATGGGAAAAGATGTTGTTACTTTTTTATCATGGGCTGCAGAACCAGAAATGGAAGAGAGGAAGCTTGTATGTTTTCTTTCAAATTATGTTACCTTCAAATAACATTTAATATTGACTTTATTTCTAACATTATTTGGCTTCTAATGCAGATGGGTTTTAAATGGATATTTGTACTGTCATTGGCTTTACTTCAAGCTGCTTATTACCGGCGCATGAGGTGGTCAGTTCTCAAGTCACGCAAGCTAGTCCTTGATGTCGTCAACTAGCATCCCTCCAGTTTCTCTTATACTATTGTTTCTGGGAGGACTTGAATTGGAAATAATTGCTTTATCAGATGATCTAGGTTTCTGCCATGTCAAATTGGTGGATCAATGTCAAATTGGCAATGGAGTAACCTGAAGAATGTTTTTCTGTTTTTCGAAGTTGAGGAAGAAATAAGCTACTCCACACATGCGATATGCATTCTATTTGTTAAATTCTTTTTTTGAGTGCCATATTTTCCTTTCAAATGCGCCACTTATAATTTGTTATAATGTTATTCAGATTTGCAAATGCAATCCTTGAAAGAAAAGGAAACAATGGTAATTGGTCAATGCACTTTGTGTAGGAGTAACATCCTTCGGCCTCATTCAGGTTGTTTGAGTGTGACGATCTCAGTTTTTGACTTGCAAGTTCTTCTATTTTATTTTTTCCAACTTAGAAATTAAGCCACACTTGAGGAAACTGAATAAAGTTGACACTGGTGACCTTGGAATGCCTAACCAATGTATACTGTCAACCAGAAAACAGTGAATATATTTGACTTTTGAGGGAGTGTTTGATGTAATATATATTTTTTGGAGCAGCCTCCCACTTCGGTGGGAAATTTGGTCCAAGTCTAGCTTGCAAATCTTTAGTTGGTCAGGTGGATGAAGATCAACAGGTGAAGGTGGCTAATCCACAACCAGCAAACGCTGAATTATGGCTTTGGGTATTACCGGTAACTGAAAATGGTGACAGCTAGAAAATTAATCAGTGGAGAGTATGTGACAATATACAAATCGTCTCGAACAAGCACAAAATGCTCGCCATCTTTTGCTCTTGTATTGTTGCCAGCTTTCACAGGGTCGATAAATATTGGCACATTTATGTTGCTCCAAAATAATAAAAATCAGCGGAAAATCTCTCAAGCACCTCTTCAAACAGAAGATAGTCAATAAATGGATAAAAATAATTTTTTTTCCAAATTGCATCCAAATGCGTAATCAATGGATGTAAAATTTTGAAATGGTGCCTTTAAAATTAATTTTAAATGTTAAATTGATTTTTACTCAATGATGTCTTTAAGAATAAAAGAATGTGTTTGGTAATATCTCGTTAAAAATAGTTTTTTTTTTTTAAAAAAAATTTTCAAATTGTATACGGAAAACAATGAGAATGTATTTAGAATTTAGTAACAAGTCTAGATGATTGTATACCATGTAATATTACAATAAGTTATTTTCAGAAGTAATAAAAATAAAACCAATAATTATTTTTAACTTTTTATTCATAATTTTGAAAGTAATGCCTTCGTATTAAAGAAGTCAAACCAAAGATATCTTGTATTGCGTCTGGTTTTCGAAAATAGAAAACTGATTTTGAAAACATTACCTATCGTGCACTTTCTTTAGGGGAAAAATATGATTTCTTATCTAATCAGAATGATAAGTGAAATATACTCCATGATTGGCTAATGTCCAGGTACAGAAATATAACCAGTTAACGCCTGCATATTTCATCGCAATTCATAAGAACATAGTTAAGAAGAATCATAATACACAAAGCACGAGTTCTTACTACCATAGCACAAGGCAAAAGTTCTTAACATCATAACACGGCAGAGTAAAAGTTCAGCAAAGTTTTCAGAACTTACAGCAAAAAGGAGAAAAAGAAAAAGCAGCATAGGTTTTAACCTTCTTTTATATACCAACATATTAGTCATCCCCGACAATATCTATGTTGTATGATTGTTGCGGGAAATACCAAGAATTCATTCTTGGAGAAACAACTGTATCTCCTCCGGTGACAATGATACTGTCAGGGAGCTCACCATTCAGAGAGTACACAAAACATCTAGTTGACTTGAATGGCAGATAATACAGACAGTTACTGCAACCTCCCCACTTTGCTGTGTTGCATAATCTGGGATTCATCCTACAGCCCGAAACAAGGAGTAGTCACCCAGGTAGGTTGTCCACCTTAACCAATTCTCTCCTCATAAAGTCTATAGTATAAACTGCGAGCGCTATTGAGGGAGTGAAATCAACTACCACAAGCTGCTCAGTTGAAGCCACAAACCTGGCATGGCAGCTCATTCGAGGAGTGCATTTGAATGTCAAAAGTGGCACATCAGAAGGAGATCTGAGACTTAGTACACCAATCTGAAGATCACTAATTATAACAAATATTCGGGCATTAAACACAACTATATCCACAATCATCCAAGTGTCACGCTCCAAGTGTTCTTAAGCATTTTTTTAAATTTGGTGCGCGACAAAGCCTCTTAGAAGTCTTAAAGGCTGTTGGAACGGATCGCGGGCCGGAGCTTTCAGAAGACTCGCTGACATGGTTAAAAAACCGGGCCAAGCCCACGACTTATTAGGATTGTTAACTTTAATTAGGAAAGGAATATTTCAAACAATATGTGATGGCATCTAATAATATTTTAGGGTATATTATTTCATCTTGTATATACATCGTTAGATCATTTAGATCTCAATCGTCGATTGTATAGGGCTGCTAGTATATAAAGGGGAGACCTATAATTCATCTCATAGTTTTATTTTCTCTTCAACAATATAAAGAGCATTCGTGCAAACATTTAGTGCACGTGTTTTTCTTTTCTTTGTGCGATTTTTTCGACTGCTTAATATGCAACGCGTCTAAGATTGCACAATTCTCGAAAAAATTTGTGACACAAGGCATGTTAACAAATTAGTAAACACTCCAATAAGTTTCTCTGTAATAACGGAACCGTACAATACGATCCGTTTTAGAGAGAAGCACAACAACTAAATCTGGATAAGGTCTAGTAGAAGCCAAGATTGGACGATCATAGAGATGCATGCAGTCATCAAAGAGGGGCATACTAGTGAATATGTGTTGGTGTCCTGTAAGAGGATTTGTAAGACAAACGTTACTAAGAAGGTCTTCATTAAATATGATTTCATGAAGGAGAACCAAACACAGGATTTGCTACTAAAGTAAGGCAGTTTAGTCTCATATCTGATTTCATTAAATATGTCAAAGAAACAACAGTCTTTTTAGCCCGTGAAGATATGAAGACAACAAGTGGTGGTTGTGATGTCAGAAACTTCTGCCCGGAGGCTAGAGAGAATGACCTCCAGTTCCAACAGACACAACCAAGCTTGAGATAGTCCGTTATTCTCAGATGACTAGAGATCACATCAAGAAGTTCTGCAGGAAGTTCAGCCCATGGTCTTGAATTGTCGCAATTATTGGTCTTCGTCTTTTTGGTTGTCGGAATGGAATATCTAACATCATCTCTTTTCAGCATCTAGCCTGTATTTATCACAAGAATGGATGACATAGTATTCATCTTTAAAAAAATGCTATATTACAGGATGCCGTCTTTCTCAATTACCAAAATGACAATAAAGCTTCTGAATTTTTGTCAGAGGTATAGGAAAAAATCTGGAAAAACTAATACCTCCCATTGTGCTTGGCAAATAAAATATTGCCCACTTTTACATTCACTAATAAAAATTTGGAGGTTTTAGTCAAAAGCATAGAAATTTTGGCAAAAGATTGGAACATCCAGGATATATAATGCTATGAGAAAAAGAGAAATAGATCAGTGCCAACCATAACCAGAGTTGGATAATGCAGGCAGTTCAGTTTCACCTAACTTAAGTAACCAAACCCAGATAGGTTGATTACAGATCCACTGAGTTCAGCAATATTACGTAGTTAAAAGTCTATATAACATAAAATATCATGATGCAGAACAAACCATGAGTTGTTGAATGTGATAGGATAGATGCGAGGATAATGATTCATAATTAAAAGAAGAAGCATTTAACAAATACCTGATATTGATGACAACTGCATTCGTGGTTGAAGATGATAGCAATTGTTACCTCCATTTTGATCTCTTTGCATATCTTTCTTCTTCTCAGCTTCAATGTAACTTGTAATGTTTGTGTGTGTGTGTGTATATACTAAAAGTAAACTATATCGTGTTACAACATGGTCACTTCATTTGACCTGTGCACAAACAATATATATTTTCCACTTTTAGGATATGTTCATTTAACTTGAAAAAATGCCTTGGCATTATCAATTACATTTATTACCCACAAGTATATAACCACTTTCTCTCTCCCTCTCTATATATCTTTAGTTCTCAACTCCAAATCACTAAGTTGTAATGTTCTTGTCTGCATGCATATAATGTTTGCCATATCATGTCATGAAACGGTCACTTTATTTAGATTATCCCAATTAAATATGTCTAAATTTAAGATAAATTTTATTGGCTTCAATACTTTGTATGTGCATGATAAATTATCCTTATTACTCATGCAGATTTTTGATAAATATAATCCTCTTTTTGATTACATCAAAATTTATAAATATTCTTATTAAATTTATATGTCTAACAAATTCAAATATACAAATTGAAAGAAAAATTTTAGAAATTGACACTTAGCTAAATCAACAAAAGTTGACACAATATTTTAAAATACCATAATGCTAAAACTTTGGTCCTAACAAATAACAATTTTCAATAATCATAAAAGTGATTCAAAGATTTGACCACCGACTCCTACATATAAGATAGACAAATAAAAAAAAAGAACAAAATTGATGTATTTCGTGAACATACTTATATTTAAAGCAATCATATCATATCACAAATTAGTCACTTGTCATTTACTCATCCATTTTATATATGTTCTCCAACCTTGGATGGGTTTTACTACCTTGAAAAGGTTGTCCAAAATGAATTAAACTATAATTTTTGTTAATTATATAGGCAATGCTAGTAATGAGCTGGACAATACCAATAAAGGGCTGCATGGTGGAAAGTGAAATGAAGTTACTCTATTTTGTAACTAACTAGCGTAAATGAAGAAATTTGTTATATAATTAATTATACAGTTGTATTCACTATCAAGTCTATAAGTTGTGAGATATCTTTTTCTTTATAGTACTATAAATATGCATGTAATCACTTGTACAGAATATAAAAAGAATTTTTCAGAATTCTTTTTCTCTAGTTGTTTGTTTTCTTAGAAAAAAAAACTTTCTTGTCAAACAAACACAATTTTTTATCTTGGTATCAGAGCTATACAATGGCAAACGCCTCATCTTCAAATGTTAACAATACTGGTTCCTCAAATGTAAATACAAACAATGGCTCAGCAATGTTAGGACAGAGTAGTACATTTAGCTTCACAGCACCAGTTAAGCTTGACTATAGCAATTTTCTTCTATGGAAGTCACAGATCTTAGCATCGGCTCGAGGTAACGATCTGGAAGATCTTTTGTTTGGCACGAGAGTATGTCCAAGTTATCTTGTCACTCGCATAGATGATGGATCTGAACCAACAGTTAATTCTGAGTTTAGAATTAGGAGGAAACAAGATGCTGTGTTGATGAGTTGGCTTTATTCATCTATGACTGAATCAGTTCTAAGCTCGCTTATACATTGCAAGTCTTCTGCTGAGATATGACAACATCTTGAAAAGATGTTTGGAAGTCAATCAGTTGCTCGTCTTACACAGTTAAGAGCTCAACTGCAAACAATAAGGAAAGGTACTCTGTCAATGAGTGATTACTACGTAAAAATCAAGAACATCGCTGATAACCTTGCTATGGCTGGGAAACCGATTAGTGATGGTGATTTGATTACACATTTGCTTGCTGGATTAGGACTAGAGTATGATCTTGTAGCTATTTTTGTGACTATAAGAGCTCAGGAATTGAATTTGGTTGAAATATACTCAATTTTGCTTACTCATGAGAGTAAACTAGAATTAGCGAATGCTGGTTCTAGTACTTACATGTTTGCTAATGTAGCACAGTCTAGAATGAAATAGAAGTTTAAAGGAAATTTTAATGGTGGATATGGAAATGGCTACAACAAATCTGCTGGTAATACCAAAAACTTCAACAATTAAAATAATTATAAAGGTAAAGGAAAAGGGAAGAAAAACTTTACCAATCAATGAAGAAACAACTCCCAGATCATTTGTCAAATCTGTTACAAATCTGAACATGGAGCCTTGAAGTGTTAGAACAGATTCAACGAAGAGTTTGAGACTCCAACTCAAAACAGTCAGCAGCAAGTCACTGTCTATATTGTTGAACTTGGACAAGCTGTTAATAATGCAGAGGATGATGGCTGGTACATGGATAGTGGAGCTACTAACCATGTAACCAACAATGTCAACAATATAATCAGTCGAGGTAAGTTTAAAAGTAAGGAAGTTATCACTGTTGGTAATGGTATTTGACTCAAAATTGAACATATTGGCAACTGTATTTTATATTTTGCAAACTCTTCTACATCAATTTACCTTAATCATGCATTACATGTTCCTGAAATGACAAAAAACCTTATCAGCATATCTAAACTTGCTATTGATAATAACTTGACAATAGAATTCATGAAAGATTTTTGTTTTGTCAAAGATGTGAAAGGGAAGATAGTACTTCAAGGGATTGCTAGAAAAGGGCTCTATCAGCTGATAACCTCAAAGTCTATACCTTCATATCATCTAGATGGGAAGCACGTGTCTCACCTTTTTCAGTCTCTGTTTGCTTAAGTCCAGGTCAACAAAAATGATTGTAAAATACAGTCCAAAATAGCTACTGAGTCAATAAAATCTCTTGTAGAAGAGTCTGTGCCTGATGTAAATAAATTTTTACATAAAGCTATGTCAGCAGATATTCTACATAGAAGGTTTGGACACCCAAACCCTGAAGTGTTGAGTAAAGTTGCTATAGCTTGTAAATTTCCCTTGGAGAGAAATAAAATAGCTATTTTGAGTTTCTGTCATGCATGTTAAATGGGAAAGAATCATCACTTACATTTTGACAATTCAGAAACAAAAACAACAGATCTACTTGAATTAGTATACTCTGATGTTTGAGGTCCAGCATCTATAACCTCAGGTGAAGGTTTCAGGTATTATGTGTGCTTTGTAGGTGATTTCACAAGATTCACTTTAGTGTATCCCTTACAACTGAAGTCACAAATAGCATAAACCATTAAGATTTTTTAGGTACATGTTGAGTAAGAAAATTAAAACCCTGTAAATAGATGGTGGAGGAGAGTACACAACTTTAGCTAAAAAATTGAACATTTTAGGCATAAGTCACAGAATGTCCTGTCTATACACTCACCATCAAAATGAGAGGGTAGAAAGGAAACACAGACATATAGTAGATACAGGACTAACACTAATGGCTCATAGTAGTTTACCCCTCAAGTTTTGGTGGGATGCTTTTGCTACTGCCACTTTTCTGATTAATAGAATGCCCTTGATAGTTCTTAAGTTTCAATCTCCATTTGAATTGTTGTTTGGTTATAAACCCAACTACAACTTTATGAAAATGTTTGGCTTATTTTGTTATCCTTGAGAAAGTATCAAACACATAAACTGAACCATCACACAAAAAATGTGTTTTTATAGGTTATAAAAATCAATACAAGGGGTATAGATGTATGGATCCAAATAGAAGAGTGTACATAGCTAGACATGTAGTTTTCAATGAGTTTGAATTTCATTTTCTGTTTGATCCATCTTCAATAAAACCAATAGTGAAGTTCAAAATTTATCATCAGCTACAAATTGTTTTACCTGTACTTCACAAACAGTGCTTCAAAACTATAGACCTGAAGTCTTATTCCCTGAATCAGCTTATAAAATCCTTAGTATAGCTTCACTTGGAGTTGATAACTTACATACTATATCTGACACACAAAGAGAGATCCCTCAAACACCAACCTACAATAACTTCACAGATCACCATCAGAACCAGACACTCACAACACCCACTGAAACAACCAATACCATTGACCAAAATGTGTCAACACACCAAGAATTACAAAATCAAAACTCAAATAAACACCCCATGGTCATTAAGAGTAAAGCAGGAATCTTTAAACCAAAAATATATACTACCAATATAATCAACAATGCAGAATACACACCTGCAACAGTCTCAGAAGCACTTAGTATTCCTCATTGTAAAAAAGCAATGGAAGAGGAGTTTAAAGCCTTGATAAGAAATTATACTTGGTGTTTAGTTCCAAAGGTTGAAGTCAGCAAAGTTATTAGGAATAAATGGATTTTTAAAATAAAGAAGAATGCTGATGGCAGTGTGTCAAGATACAAGGCTAGGTTAGTAGCCAAAGGGTATCATCAAACACCAAGAATAGACTTTGTGAAAACTTTCAATCCTGTTGTTAAGGCAAGCACCATCAGAGTAGTATTGAGTATTGCAATAACAAAAAGGTGGAAGTTAAGGCAAGTAGATGTGAATAATGCATTTCTAAATGGAGAATTGACAGAAACAGTATATATAGAGAGCAACTTGAGGGGTTTACTGCACCAGGTAAGGAAAATTATGTATGCAAGCTTAAAAAAGCCTTGTATGGCTTGAAACAAGCCCCTAAGCTCTGGTATGATAGGTTAAGAAATGCCATGTTGTAGTAGAGATTCTACAATGCAAAATTTGATTGCTTAGTGTTTATTAAAACAGATCATTTACATATATTGATAGTACTTATATATGTAGATGATATTATAGTCACAGAAAGTGATGACCACATCCAGCAGCAATTCATAGATAAACTGAACATAGAGTTTGCTCTCAAGGAACTTGGAGAACTTAATTTCTTTCTTGGAATAGAAGTGACAAAAGTGGACACAGGTCTACATCTTTCACAACCTAAATATATAACAGACTTGTTACATTAACATACACATGGCAAAAGCTAAAAGTTATGGGACTCCTTTGAGCTCAGGGCAGAAGATTACAAAAGACAAAGGTGACTTATTTTCTGATGTTACACAATATAGGAGCATAATAGGAGCTTTACAATACGTGACTCTAACAAGACCTGAAATCTCTTATAGTGTCAATAAATTGAGTCAATACTTAACAGCTCCAACAATGTATCACTGGCAATATTGTAAAACGTTGCTGAGATTTCTTCAAGGAACAAGAGATAGGGGATTGTTATTTAAACTTGGCAATTTAATAGAGTTGGTAGCCTTTACAGCTGCGGATTGGGGATGTGATGAAGATGATAGGAAGTTTGTTGGTGGATATTGTGTGTTTTTAGCAGGAAACCTAGTATCTTGGAGTTCCAAGAAGTAGAAAGTTGTATCTCGCTCAAGTGCCGAGTCTAAATACTGGGCATTAGCCCAAGTAACAGTTGAAATCTCTTGGTTGCAGTTTCTTCTCAGTGAACTTCAAATACCTCTCAGCAGAACACCAATTATATGGTGTGATAATCAGAGTACTGCATCTCTTGCAGCCAATCCTGTTTTCCACAATAGAACTAAACATTTGGAAATTGATCTACACTTTGTTAGAGACAAAGTCTTCGCCAAGGAAATTGATATCAGATATGTTCCATTTGATTTTTAAGTTGCTGATATATTTACAAAAGCTTTGCCCATCTCTTGGTTTCAGTTTCTCACCTACAAGCTCAACGTGACATCCCGACACATGAGCTTACAGGGGTATGTTAATTATATAAGCAATGCTGGTGATGAGCTGGACAATGCCAATGAAGAGTTGCATGGTAGAGAGTGAAATGGAGTTACTTTGTTTTGTAACTAACTAGCGTAAATGAAGAAGTTTGTTATATAATTAGTTATACAGCTGTATTCACCACAAAGTCTATAAGTCGTGAGATATCTTTCTCTTCATAGTACTATAAATATGCATGTAATCACTTGTACAAAATATAAGAAGAATTTTTCATAATTCTCTTTCTCTAGTTGTTTGTTTTCTTAGAAAAAAAACGTTTTTATCAAACAAACACATTTTTTTTTATCTATTTTTACCAATCTACATCCTAGCTAACTTCTTTTTTGGTTGTTTACCAAATATGTATACACGTGTGAGTTATTATACTCACAAAGTGATCAACTTATTTTCACTTGTGCAATGAAGCTAGTACTTTTGTGTGCATTTTTGGAATAATTAGCAACATATAGGCATTGTTGTAAGGTAGATATTAATAAGATGCCTTATTTAAACAGTTATAGAATAATTGATCAAATGATAATCTTGTCGAATAAAAGAAAAAAAAATTCATATATGTAACAAATCTAATATGACAAGGATGATATGACCTTTTGACTATAAAACGCTAATGGTTATAATCTATTGTATGACAATTGACCACCTCTTACCAACATATGCATGCAAATACATATGTCCATACTTTTGTTTTTGGTGCGTGTATGCATGTTCTTTTACTAAAAGTTATCACTTTATTTCCTATTAACTTGAATGGTTGTCAAGACATAATATAGTTATATTTAATACCAATGTGTATCTCAGATAATTAGACTTAGATGTCCTCGCAACTTTAAAGCTTTTAACTTGAATGATGGCAAAATCCACTGTTTATGATACAATATAAGGATAAGTACATGCACAAAATATACGAGTCTCTTATCTCTCTTATATATATACATATATAATATTATATATTATATGGAGTAGGTGATCAATGGTTGAATGCTTCTACAATTATTGAGAATTGTTAGATGTTAGGACTAAAGTTTTAGTAAAATACCATAATGTTAAGTTTTGTTGACTTAGTTTATGTGCTAATTTCTAAAATTTATCTTCAAAGTAAAAAGTATTTGAATTTTTGAGACATGTAATTTTAATAAGAATATTTTTAAGTTTTGATTTAACCAAAAGGGGTTATATTTATCAAAGATATATAATAGTGATAAATGTAATTTAGTACGCACATACAAAGTTTTGAATTCAATAAAATTTATTCTAAATTTGGTAAACATATATAATTGTAATAAAACCTCTAAAAATTTAAAAATTGATTATGTTGAGAAAAGAACAACTTCAATATTATGATGCTAAAAGTTAGAGCAAAAAGAGGTAAATTTTCGTTGTAACAATTTTCAATACTAACAGAAAAAGATTCAACCACTGACCGACACTCCATCCAATATGTATGTACGATGGATATGTGTATATATTTAAGGTAGCGGCACTTCATTTTGATTCACAGCTAAATTATATATGTTTTCCAAATTTTAAGACGTCCTACTAACTAGTAGATATAAAAGTTGTTTAGGCATAATCTAGTTGCATGTATTTTGGATGTGTATACAAATTTCATTGCATAACAAGTAAAGTATCTCAGTATCCAGTAACGTTTGTCTCTATAAACTAGAATATACATTGTCTACCAGTTAATATATAATCACATATAAAATAGATGTTCTTAAACAGCTGAAAGAAAGTTTTACCAACAAAGTCAATAGTGGAATGTGACTTGTGCAATAGCTGCTACAAGGAAGGACACGGGCATGATAAGAATGCTGAAAGTTATTAAGACTAGGGGTGGGTACGGTTCGATTCGGTTCGATTTTTTTAATAAATAAAATTGAAATCAATTTTTTTGGTTTGGTCCGGTTCGGTTTTTTCAATTTTATCCCAAAAAAATCAAACCGATTTTTTTTTAAAAAAATCGAACTGAACTAATTGATTCGGTTTGATTTTTTGGTAACCGATTTTGTTTGCCCACCCTTAATTAAGACATGCTTAATCAGCAAAATATTAGTGAAGTTTTATTATAACTTCAACAACAAAGATGATTATTGTTGGAAAATTAGTAATTCAACAATCTTGGTTAGATAAGAATTGAGATGAATATCAAATAGAAGAGTTATAAAAAGTCTGGAACTTGTGGGACATGTATGGAGAAGTCTAGTACGTGTAAGACACGTATAGAGAAGTCTAAGACGTGTGGGACACGTATGGAGAAGTCTAGGACGTGTGCGACATGAAAGGGGAAGCGAAATGGGACTCGAAGACATGAAGGAAGCAAAGTGATGAACACTTGAAACTACACATTTAATAAGAGTTTTACATGATTGTTTTGTATTACTAGTGTATTTAATTTTCTTAACTTAAGTATGTTTACAATATTGTACTTAATTATCTTATAACTGTTTTGTAGCAGGTTCGGTAAAATAGGCATAACTTTCTACCTAAAGATCCAATTGAGGTGATTCTTAATCCTGTGCAGAGCTTACTCAATGGGCAAACATATTGTATTTCACAAAGCATTGGAAATTCGAGTGTTTAGAGGGTGAAAATTGGCCTAGAACAGAATTGATCTGCAGTACAGTCCCAGTTTGAACAGTTATTAGTATTTGGCCCATAACTATAGAAATACGTATCTAATACATATGAGATCACTCAATTTGGAAAGATAAGAGACTTATCTACAACTTTTATGTTTTGAGTGACAGCTAATTTGGATCACATCAATTCCAAATTAGATAATCAAGTGATAATGAATGCAAATTATTTTGCCACCATTCTTGACTTTCATCAACCAAGTGGTTCCCTCCAAATTTGTCTCGATTTATCCATATTTTTCTATAAATAGGTGGCTTGTTTATGCCTAAAGAATGTAATTAGAAAGTTAGAATTTAGTTCAAAATACTTTTCCTTTGTATCCATTTCCTTGTACTATTATTTCTCTTGTTTACTATTAAGTCATGTTATTTCTTCTTCCATTTCTTTTCTTTTCATTTAGTTTTATTATGTCCAAATAATTTTGTTTAAGCTAAGGTGAAAGGGTGAAACTCTTGGCAAGGTAATAAGATATGTTTAATATTTATTCATGAATTTAATACTTCATTTTTAAGTTATGTAAATTTATATATGATGTATTTATTTTGTTTGTAGAATTAATACCATTTCTTTTAAAGTGGTGATTCTTGATTTATTATTGACAAACTTAATACTTGGCACAATAAATTATTGAAACCATTTACAAGATTTGGTTTATATAACCTTTCTTGTAAAGTGGGAGTCTTAATTTATTGTAGACAAATATAAAGATTGGCATAATAAATACTTGAACCCATTTATAAGATTTGGTGTATAATAATTGAAAGAAATAAATACTAATCAATATATAAATGATAATGAACTTTAATTGCTATATTTTCCGGTTGGAACCTCCTTTGTGTGAGGATTCCAATTGAGTTATAAAAAAATAAAAAGTTAAATATATTCTTACTTCTTATGCCAAGAGTGAATCCCCGTAACCTTAGCTTTTTATTTGAATTGGTTAATTGAAATAATATTTACAAACATCTTATACTGCATTAATTATCTTTAAAGTGTTTATAATTTGTAATTTTAATTCTACTTCCCTGTGGATCGACCCCGTTCTCATCGGGTTATTTATTACTTCGACAATCCTGCACTTGGGAATAACTTCTATATTCTGGACGTGTCACAAAGAAAATACGCGGAAAGGCACCAGAGCCTAGGCGCCACGATGCCTGCTTCTAGGCTGAGCGCTGTGACGTCTAAACCAGAAGCCTGGTGCTGTGGTGATGGATACGAGCGCCGCAGTGCCAGAAGTGTTAGGAAGTCATTTTAATTCGAATTTTGAGTTTTGATAAGTTTTGGACTTCCAAAACAAGTGGACTCTTACTCTAACAAAGAATAGGGTTAGTAGGCATGAAATAACCCCTATATAAACACTTGTAAACCATTTTATTGAGATTAAGCATTAAGAGAGACTTTAAGAGAGGGAAAGAATTGAGTAGACACTAAGTGCTTGTGTGCGTTAGGGTGGAACCGTCATTTGGGTGTTCATTGCTCGTGGTAGAGTAAGGGTACAGTAAACATTAGGTTCTTCATTGGGATTTTCTTGTAAAATCTCTAGGGAGTTAATAAGAGAGGTTAGGATCCTTGGATCCACTGTGGACGTAGGTAATTGGCTAAACCATGTAAGATTGTGTTGTGATCTTTAATATTTTGCTTTAGATTCTTACTATTTTTCTTGGTAAATAGGTTATTCCGCTGCGTAAGGAGGTTAGAGTTCTAAGTTGAATCTTGGATTTTTCGCTTCAACCTAATTGCAATATAGAGAAGGGCGTTCCCTCCTTCAACAAACTGGTATCAGAGCTAAAGGTTTGATAATACACACATTGAGTATTTAAACCATGGTTGCAATCAAGTAAGAAATAAAGAAGTTCAATGGGATGAATGAAATCAATCTTTGGAGGAAAAATGTTAGGACTCTAATAGTAAAGAAAGGTCTAGACTTAGCTTTGGAGAAAGCCAGCTCTTCAACTAGTAATAAGACGACAACCTTAAAGTTCGGGCAGAAAGATTGGGATACGTTTTATAAAAAGGCTCACAGCACTATAATCCTGGCATTGAGCAACTAAATATTAAGGGAAATTGGTGATAAAGATATCACTTTGGGACTATGGAAGAGACTCGAGGCATTATACATGAATAAGTCTCTTACAAATAGATTTCTTGTGAAAAAGAAACTACATCAGTTAAAAATGCACGAGGGATCTTTATTGAGAGCTCACATTGATGAGTTCAACAAGATCATCATAAGTCTTGAGTAACTGGGCATCAAGACTGAGGATGAAGATAAGGCCATTATCCTGTTAAGTTCGTTGCCAAAGAGCTATGAGAGCTTTGTAGATATACTGTTTTAAGGTAAGGAGTCTTTAACGATGAATGACGTCAAGGCATTATTGAACTCGAAAGAATTGATAAAGAGATTTGAGTTCGAGAGTGGAGCAACATTGCTTGCACAAGGAAGGAAGAACAACCAATTAAGGAGGAGATCCCAAAAGTGTTTCCTTTATAATAAGGAAAGGCATTTTGTGAAGGATTGTTCGAAATCAAAAGACCAAGGTGGGTGGGCTATAATCGGTACTGAGGAAGATACCAAAGTTGTAGACACATTGGTAGCCTCAAGGGAAAAGTACGCTGGTAAATAGATACTAGATTCAGGGTACAACGTCCATATGTGTCCCGACAGATCAATGTTTATCAACTATAAAGCCAAGAGAGGTAAAGCTCTAATGGAGAATGACATGACTTGTGAGATCATGAGAGTTTGTGACATAAGGCTGATGATGCAAGGTATAGAAATTAGGAACTTACATGGTGTAAATGTTTATTAACTGAGGAGGAACTTGATATCCATAAGCAAGCTCGATGAGAAAAAGTATTCGGTTAGAGCGAAAAAAGGAAAACTAAGGGTAAAGAAATGACCTATAAGGTTTGAGGGTAAAAAGCACAATGTGAGGCTTTATGTGCTTACTGGGATGGCCATGAATGGCCCAATGCGGGGTGTTGGGGGTAATGCAGACTATTAGGCGACATCCAAACCGTTCTCACTGAGGTGATCAGAGTCGGAAAGAAGTGCAATGCATCCATAACCTATGTAAGGTGCACGAATGCCTTTAGAGACCAAAGTCACTAGCTCGGGGAAAGTTAAGTCTTGGTGAAGATTTAACTGGACTCAACTCTAGGCGATAGAGTATTAGTGTGGATCGGATCTCGAAGCCTTTTTATTTGGAAGATTTGAATTCAAGGGTTTGTTGGAATATTGGTGATTCAACAATCTTGGTTGGACAAGAATTTAAATGAATACCAAAGAGGAGAGTTACAAGATGTATAAAATGTATGAGACACAAAAGGGGAGGCGAAATATGACTAGATGATGTAAAGGAAGCGAAAAAAATGCGTGGGAAGACACCAAGGCCTAGCGCCGCGGTGCCTAAACCAGAAGCCCAGCGCCGCAGCGCTAGGTCCTCAGTACCGCAGTGATGGAAGTGATGAAGCCCAGTACTGCAGTGCTAGATCCTTAGCGCTGTAGCGATGTGCGTTATAATGCCCAGTGCTGCGACGCCAGAAGCGTTAGAAAGTCGGTTTTAATTTGAATTTCGAGTTCTGGTAAAGTTTAGACTTTTAAAACAACTGGATTCTTACTCCAAAAAGAAATAGGGTTAATATGCACGAAATAACCCTGATATAAACACTTGTAAACCCTTTTATTGAGATTAACCATTAAGAGAGACTCTAAGAGAAGGGAAGAACTGGGTAGACACTAAGTGCTTGTGTGCGCTAGGGTAGAATCATCGTTTGGGTGTTCATTACTCGTGGTAGAGTAAGGGTACATTAAACATTAGGTCTTTTTGAGAGTTTTTCATTCGGTTTTTCTTGTAAAATCTCTAGGGAGTTAATAAGAGAGGCTAGGATCCTTGGATCCACTATGGACGTAGGCAATTGGCCAAACCACGTAAGATTGTGTTGTGATCTTTAATATTCTGTTTTAGATTCTTGCTATTTTTTTTTATAAATAGGTTATTCTGCTGCGCAAAGAGGTTACTGTTCTAGGTTGAATCTTGGGTTATTCGTATCAACCTAATCGCAATAGGGAGAAGGGCATTCTCTCCTTCAACAATTATCATTCTATAATCAATCATAGTTTCATGCCAGACAAATGCATAATACGTGAATAATTTTTATATGTAGTAGAGTAGTATCATTATTCTCATAGACATTTATGCAAACAGATGATGGGCTAAAATGATAGAATGAAATCGAAACAATGTTCTCTCAGACATTTCTTCAAGTATAAAACAAATGACCTCATATTCATAAAAAGGATTAAGTGATTTTAAAGAAGAAAATACTTGTGTCTATATGACTTTGCTGCATTTTCGAAATCGAAGGAAAATGGTGATTGTACTCCAGACTACTTGATTTACCCATAAAACGCATAAGAAAACTTAAAAGGAGGTTGTATAGCTCATCTTTATTATCTTCATTTTATGGTGTTCGGCGGCAAATGCAAATTGGTAAAAGCGTTTATGAAATTGAAATGCATGATTCATTGTCTTAGGGATAAGGACAATTCTATTAGGTTTAAAATACAACTTTACCTTAATTAAATCTTAAATATTTAATTTGGTCTAAATTCATTAATTTTTTGGGTTTGGGTGTGAAAGAATAAAAAAGTGATCTAACTCTGTGAACACGTATCAAGCACTACTTTATTGAAGAATTAAAACTCACATCATCTCACGCGTTGCCACTTGTCATCAATGGTTGCTATAGGCAACCATCAAGGATTGGTGGCGATTTAACTCAAATTAACACATTAAACTCAAAATTTTGTTATTTACGTAACAGTAAAATTTTCAAAATCGAAGGAAAATGGTGATTGTACTTCAGACTATTTGATTTACTTATAAAACGCCTAAGAAGACTTGAAAAGAGGTTGTGTAGCTCCTCTTTATTATCTTTATTTTATGGTGTTCAACAGCAAGTGCAAATTGGTAAAAGCATTAATGAAATCGAAATGCAACAGAAATGCATGATTCACTGTTTTAGGGATAAGGACAATTCTATTAGGCTTAAAATACAACATTACATTAATTAGATTTTAAATATTTAATTTTGTCCAAATTCATTACTTGTTTGGGTTTGGGTGTGAAAGAATAAAAAAGTAATTTAACTTTGTGAACACGTATCAAGCACTACTTTATTGAAGAATTAAAATTCACATCATCTTACGCGTTGCCACTTGTCACCAATGGTCATTATAGGCAACCATCAAGGATTGGTGGTGATTTGACTCAAATTAATACATTGGACTCAAAATTTTGTGATTTACGTAACGATAAAATTTTTTTTCTTCAACGGAACACTATAGAAGTGCTAAAAGTGAAAAGAATATGGTAGGAAGGGGCAATGACCACTGTCGTTCGCGGTTAAACGGTGGAACAATGACGTGCACGGCTCCTACAATTAGATAAATCGATAGTCAATTTGACCAATGATGGTGGTGGTGCACATCATTGCCCTATTATTTGACGACCACCACTATCTGTGATAGAGGGCAATGACCGCTGCCCGTCCCACCATATTATCTCCACTTTTGGCACTTATATAGTGCTTTATTGAAGTAAAAATTTTCATCATCGCATAGATCACAAAATTTTAAATCTAATAATATTCATTTTAAGTCGAATCACCACCATTCATTGGCAGTTGGCAGCTCACTAGTGGCCACTGGCTACTCCCTTTTTATTTATCATTTATTTTTATTTAATATTTAATTTAATTTATTTTTAAACATATAAACTAATTATATAATATTATATATCATTAGTAATTTATCATATTATGATATATATCATTTATTAAAATTTATTTATTAATTATATTTAAATTAAATAAATGGATAAAATTGTGCAATGTGTTTGAAAATAGTGAATGAGAGAAATTATAACGCTTGTCCAAAATTAAAAAAATAAACGATAATAATAAATTGGTAATTGAATATTAAAAGTACTATAAGGTAAAAGTTAATGGATTGAAACAAATTAAATATTTTAGATCTAATTGAAGTAAACTTATTAATTAAATTAAATTCTTAAAGTAAAATAGTCTTTTATCCTTTTTAATAACAATAATATTAGAGATTTTTTATTTTTTAAAGAAAAATATTGGTAGATATTTTCTAAAATTGTGTTTAGGTATTTTATATTAAGATTATTTTTTTTATTTTAAATTTAAAAAATTAATATTTTAAAGGGTTTATAATATTTAGGCTCTTAAAATTTTATAAAATTGACTGAAAGATTCACTAGTTTAAAAAAAAGAAGCTTAAAACACTTCGTCCGTTAATGTTTGTTATTTTTTTAACTAAGGGTAAAATTTTCAAAAAAAAAACACAATATATGCCTAATCAAATCCATATGCAGCATGTAATTCGTTGTAAAATATCTAATCAAATTAAATACCTATTGCTTTTCCTTTCCACAATTCTTCTCTCTTTCAACCAAAAACTAATAAACCGGCGGCGATGGGTTGAGATCGAGTTTTTGGTTGTGGCAAAAGTAAGGGCAATCAAACTATAGACCAACAAACTAACTAATCTCTTTCTTTATTTACTCTCTTCGTCTCTTACGATTGCAGGCCCAATCAGTGATGGAGGAGTATCTTTCGCTGTTGGATTTGGGGTCAAGAAAATCGAGCATGATTTCAATCCTAAGGATTTGATCCAAGAAGTTTTTATCATTGAAGGTGAATTCGAAATCGAGATGAAAAAGACTCTAACTTGGTGGTGTTTTATGGGCAAATAGGTTATCATCTTTCAGCGCAAATTACGACGGATGATTTGTCAAAGTCATCATAGTAGTTTAATCAAGCTTCTGAGTGATTATGTTTTTGGGAATTTTAGATATCTTGTTATGAATATGTTTTAGGTGCTAATTTAGCTGATTGTTTAAGGAATCCTAAAAATTCGAACCTTAAGTTTTGTCCACATGGGTTTCTAATATGCAGGTTGTTATTGATCTTGCTCTTGATTATATTCATCATTTTTCAGGGCTTAATTCTAATGTTATTCATAATCATATTAAAAGTACTAGTGTTGTAGTTAGTGATGAAAAGGTTGAATCTTTACGTGCAATGACTTATCATTTTGGGACTGCTGAGTTGAGTGGTAAAGTAGTGGTTGATCACGGTGATGGAAAAGTGAGGAAAATTAAGGGGATAAGAGGGTACATGACTTCGGAATTTCAAACTTATGGGTTACTACTTAGAAGGCTGATGTGTATGCTTTTAGTGTAGTGATGTCGGAATTGATTCCGGGAGAAGAGGCCTTGAGATTTATTTTTGGTGAGATGACTGGTAGGTATAAAACGGTTAGCGTAATTGAGAAGGCACGGGATGCGGCAACTGGTGGTGGCAATGAGTGGTGGCAAGGGTGTGAGGAAGTGGGTGGATAGAAGGTTGAAGGACTTATATCCAGTGGAAATGGCACAGAGGGTGGTCTTGTTGGGGTTACAGTGTGTGGATGAGGATCCAGAGAAAAAGCCACATAGAAAAACTAATTCTATTAATTTTTTCAATTCAAATTTGCTGACATTAGATCTTTTAATGAATCAAAGCAAAACAATAACTACACACTTATTAATAAAAATTCCGTTAAAATAAACAATAGGCACTAACGGACAAGTGTCTTTTAGACTTTTCTAAAATCAAAGAGTCTTTTAATCAGTTTTGTGAAATATTTAGGGTTCAAAATTTAGATGCCATAAACCCTAATTTAAATTATGACATTTGACGTGTTTTTTATTTTATTTTATTAATGTTGTTTAACTATCATATTAATAAAAATTAAAAAGTTAAATAATTAGTTAATATGTGATAGTTATTGATTGGCAAAACATTGGTTGAAATATATTTAATCAATTTAACACTACTTATATTAAAAACTATTTTTATTAACAAAAGAATACTTTTATGTAAATAACTATTTTTTGAGGTCATTTTCTAATTTAGCCAACTATAAGATTTTTTAACTTTTATAGCAAAACACAAAAAACCTGTACAAAAATACGTTGCTTATATACGGGATTTACCATTCCAAATTCTAAATGTAAACTTCATAACATTTTTAAGAAAAGAAAACACACACATACTTAAGATTTTGAGAATTTAAGTTCAATCATTCAATAAGAATATTTCACATTTTTATAAAAAAAGTTTCACATTTTTACAAAAAAAGTGATATTATTATGTCTTTTTTATATCGTAATTTCTTTTATGTCATTTTGTATTAATCTAAAATTTATTGAAGATGTATATATATATTTAAAAAAAATTTAATTTTATAAACAAATAGAATTGAACAAATGTTAGGTTCAGTTCGAACTCGAACCGAACTGAACATGACTAGAATGAATTAATTTTATAAAAATTGAATCGAACTAAACACGACTAGAACCAATTGATTCCGTTTTATGAAATCAGTTGGTTCCTTTGAATCAAACCGGACTTGAATGAAATCGGTTTGATTCTAGTTGGTTAAACATTTACTTTTTGTTAAAAAAAAAATTTGTGCTAGTTTCAAGTTGTTGAGCACCGAGCCTTTTCTTTATAGTTTATATAGCCTGCTTCTCAGGTTAGCTAGCTGACCACTGCTATCACCTCCACAACCTCTCTCTCTTTCTTCTTTTCTGTTGTATTTTAGCAAATAACATATTGTAGCTTAATCTTTTCGTTTTTTTTTTAAATTTTAAAAGTTGTAGTGTGGTTTTTAACTTCAAAAAGAGCGAAAAAAAAGAAAGGAAAGTGCAGTGTTATAGTACTTAAATTGGCGTCAATATTACGGTTTTTTTTAGGGTTTATGAGTTTTTATTTCAGGTAAGTGTTTCATTGGAAACATTGAAGCATCTCTCTCAGTGGTGGTAATTTTTCTATTTTAAAATGAAGGATTGACCAGCGGATATAAAGAAGTCACCAACTCTCGCCATTGTTATATCGGTGGGCATATATATGGTAACCGGCTAGCTAGTTTGTATATTTCGCTTATATTTTTGCTGTCATTTCCCGTCGAGTCACTGTATCTTCAGCTTGTTCGCCAAAGTTAACTATTCCTCTTGCAAAATGAGATATCAGTTTCAAACCAAAGTTCTTATTCGGTAAATGATTTGAAATAATAATATTTTGGGTAGAAATTAGATGGACAGTCACAGCAGCAGTCGGCAGATGGCACGGCAAGCGGACGTGGGCGACAGACACGGCAGCTGCAGAGGCTCGAGCCCGGCTTTGTTGGCGTTGGACGTGGGCAGGGTAGCTAATCGCTGGACGGCAGTTGAACTGAGGAGATTGGTCGATCTCTAGTCGACGGACGACAGCAGCTGACGTCTGACGAGATAGTGGTGTGGACTGCGGTGGATGGCAGTGTGAGAGAAGGAGATGGTGTCTGCTTTTAGTCTGGCCGAAGAGTGAGAGAGATAAGAAAACCGAAATTGAGAAAGTAAAAAAATCCCCCTTTATTTTTTTTGGAGATGGTGTCTGCTTGTAGTCTGGCCGAAGAGTGAGAGAGATAAGAAAACCGAAACTGAGAAAGTAAAAAAATCCCCCTTTATTTTTTTTTTTGCCAAAACTCAACATTTTGGCAAATTTTAAATTTTGCCCCGATTTATTTTCGGTTTTTGGTTTGGGTTGGATCGAACCAAAAAAAGAAAACGATCGATTAATTTAAGAGCTTAATAACCGAACCGAATTAAATTAAAATTTTTAATTCAATTTAATTTGGTTTAGTCTGTTAACCAATTTATCCGAATCGATGCCTAGTCCTATAAACAATAATGTTTAAAACTAATGCATTGTATAATTTAATTAATTATTACTTATATAAAACGAAGAAAAATAAAAAAAAATCGTGTCGCACAAGCTAGCACAATGGGTTTATTGTGCCAAATTGCTTGGCGCGACAAAAAGCTAATCATACTAGGCAATTGGGGTGATAAGTCTTTTATCATGCTAGGCATTTGGCGCGATAAGAGGCTTTTTTTGCCTGGGTTTATTGGCCAAAAAGCCTATCATACTAAACAAATTAGCGCGATAAGCTTATAGCATCAATAAATTGAATTATTATTTTATATAGGTAATATAGAGATTGAGCCATTTCTTGTATATTTTTTAAAAAAAATGCGAGAGCTCGAGTAATGGTCAAGAGAGATGTTAGGTAACAAAGTATCACTCTGGCGGTTCCTATAAATGTATTTATCAACAACTTTGTAACACTATTTTTCGTAAAATTAGAGTTAATTTTGATCATTATAGTGACATTATAAGAATTTCAGTGCCTACAATGGGAATGAATTATATACTATTAGCAATCCGAAATGATTAAGATGTGAGTTTTTACTTGAGATTAATAGAAGAGGTTTGGTACTGTTATATATTAATTTGGATCTCAGACACCTTATAAGTGATGAGATTATACACAAGCTCATGTAGAGAACAAACAAATTTTTTATAATCATTTTATGTCCATAAACAGTAGTAACTATGTTAGTAGCACATTCTCAACAACACTAAAAGTTATATTTCCAACTTACACTGCATGTGACTACTAATTTTTCTTAGTGAGATATAATGATGACCTAATTTATGCTTATTATGGCAGCCAAATAAATGAGAATGCTTATGACAACAGTAATGCAAATGATGATGAAGAAGCAGATTGGTTAAACAATATAAAAGAGGACAACGAATGCCACTTTTTAGATAAATATGGAGAAAGAGTTTGTGATTTATGCCCAACACCTTTGGATGAGTAGGACAATATTGTTAAACCACAAAACTCATTTTAGTTTCTCCCTTTAATACCACATTCTAACTTCAATACATCATATAGGGTATAGTGCTTAGGAATTAGGAAAGTTGTCGTTGACAAATTGTTTCCTAGCTAGAATGCAACATACGATGCTATTAGCTAACTTACATTGAAAAGTAATTAGAGCTTCAAAGAACAGGTCCACCAAAGATAGGTTTGAGGAAAAATATGATGATGAAAGATGCAAGTCATGAGTTTGTGCTGTGTCCACAAATGATTGTAAATATTTCATCTTGCAAAGAATCAACAAGAAGCACGTATGTTAGTTGGATCGATTGTGTGATGGTCATCGTAAGCTAAAAGTTGAATTATTATTGAAATACCAGTGTAAATTCTTGCTGACTAAAATGTATGTGCTTATTTTTCATAAACTAGCATAATTCATCATCAAGATCATGAATTTTCACTTTATGAAATATTAAATGATGAATCAAAATGTATGAAAAATTTATTCTCTACACTAATATAAATGGCTTGAAATATATATATATATATATACATTCTGTGAACTTCTCTTTTATAACATCTAATGCTCTAATAACTTGAAATTGTTGCAAGAAAATGATCTTCAACTATAATTTTTAATCTTTTTAAAATTACATTATTCTTGTAAAAAATAAATATTAATTAATTTTAAAGTATAATTAATGATGCCATATAATAACAATAATATTACAAATGTAAATAAATATTCAAAATTAAATAAAACAATTACTAATTAAAATCAATAAATTCCTATAATAACATATAAATCAAAAATAAAAAATAATTCCTAATTACAACTTCTAAAGATAAATAAAAGAATAAATATATAAGACAATTAACAAATGGAATAATTAACTAAAATGATATATAAAAACAAATAAAAAATCAAATTAATTAATTAATAAATAAATATCAATCAAATTATTTATAGTTAATTACAAACAAATAATTTAATATTCAATAATTATAAATTCCTAATTACAACTCCAAAATATTCTATAATGAATATATACTAACAAATGAAAAAAATATTTTAAAATAATTAATTTAAATATATTACCATTATATAAATAAAAAATTATTGTAAAGAAATTAAAAAGAAACATAATTATGATCAGGCGTACTTTGGAGCGATAAATTTATCACGCTTGGGCAAACAAAATCCAATAATTTTATCACCCTTTTAATTGGCTCGTGCGAGCTCATGCCAAGGATTTCTAAGGGCATGAGAGGCTTCTCGCATCGGTTGAATCCCAAGTGTGAGAAGCCTCTCACATTGGTCGATTCCTGGCCTACATTACGGCAATTCCAAGCCACATATTTTTTTTTATCTCTTTTGGTCTATCAACAACACCTCAATAACATACAATCACTATTTAGAAAATACTTATCTCATTTTGATAACACTCAACCATCGTCTAAGCTATTTGTTGTCGCTGAAGTGGAGAAGGATTTGAGTTTGAGACAAAAAATGAGTATAGGGAGAGAGAAAATGTATTTGAGAGTATTTGTGTCTATTTTTATTATTTTTAACTATAAAAGTTACAAAAAAAGTTTAAAGTTGGCTAAATTAGAAATTAGCCCCTAAAAACAACTATTTACGATAAGTTTCCATTATTTCATACACGCTGAAATTAATGGCAATAATTTAGTGGAGGCTTGAGGGCATAAAAGTTAATAAAATAAATAATATGTTACAAGATAACCTTATATTGGCAAAAGTTTAAGGCATGTTTGTGGTACCAATTACCATATTATAACTTCAACAATAAAGATGATTATAATTCTATAATCAGTCACAGCTTCATGCCAGACAAATGCATAATATGTAGTATCATTGCGAAATGTTAACATTGAATTTATTCTCACAGACATTCCTGCAAACAGATGGTGGGCTAAAATAAAGTGTACAATAATAGAATTAAATCGAAACAATGTTCTCTCGGGCTATTCTTCGAGCATAAAACAAATGATCCCATATTCATTAAAAGGAGTAAAGGATTTTAAAAAATATAATCCCTAAAATGTATGGTAAATATTTGAAGTTTACTCACAAAATGAAAAAGATTTAATCTATAGCCATAAAGAAAGAGTGAATTTTATTTTTAACTAATTGGCATTTTACCAAAATTTAATAGAAGTAATAATAGAGCAACAAAACAAAAGGACATTCAAGTGTTAGATTTTATTATTTCTTTTATGTAGGTTCACATATTAATAATAATTATATATTATGAACTATTTTAAATAAGGATTAATTTAAGTGATCTATTTAGGTTATATTTTATTGGTCTGCAGAGACATTTAATTTAATATGAACTTATTATATGTAAAAACTTAATACCAGTTGAATTATGAGTGATGAGGTCATAATTTAATATAGTATATAAAGATATTTTTTAGGGTTGTGATCTCTAAGTCAAATTAATTCACGTAGAGCTTTTCTCCTATTTTTTCATCATAGAAAGAGAGCCTATTGGGCTTACATAAATTTGACTTTGGAAGGCCATTATAGTCTTATTCTTATTAAAGGTTGCTCAACTAAATTTATTTGCATCAATATGAAGCCTACAGTGTCATGCTTACGTACAATTCTCAACAAAAGTCTAAAAGAAAATTTTAGATAATTAAAATATGATAATGAGGATCAATGGAAAAAGATAAAAAAATAAAACAAAACAAATTTGTTTTTTTTTTTACCTTTGATGTGTGAAGCTTAGGGAAGATGTCCATGGAAATTCGAGCTCCTCTTGTAAGAGATGAAGACTTTCGGAATAAGGGGTGATTTGTGAGTTTTTGAGAGATTAAGATGTGGGTGGACAAAGTATTTAATTTGAAGTTTTTAGTGTGAATTTGTTGTAATTCAAAAGAGATATAATTGTGTGAAAAATTAAGGTTTTGATAGTGTTTGGAGAGATGAGAGGGAAAATGGAGAAGAAGGGAGGCGTAAGTGGTTTAAGATGATAGGAAAAAAATAATAATAAAAGAAATTAAAAAAAATTAAAATACGAACTGGCGCTTGGGCGTCACATGATTTGCGCCTAGGCGCCAATTCATTATTGTGCCCAGGCGATGGCGCCTGGGCACGGGATGACCCACGCCTGGGCGCCATAAATACTGCCTGGGCACTCAAAATTAAATTGAAATGGCACCCAGGCGCTAAATCTTAGTACCTGGGCGCCAAAACCTGTTCCCCTTTTTTTTTTCTTCTTTTGTTTTTTACTACTTCGGCTCTTTAAGTGAGGTTTTCTCAATCATCTGCTCTTCTCCAGCAAAATAATGCTTGAACTTCTGTCCGTTGACGCGAAATGTTCTCCCATCATTAGCTTGAACCTCCACTGCGCCATACAGAAAAACTTGTTTAATCTTGAACGGTCCAGACCATCTTGACTTCAACTTTTCGGGAAATAGCTTTAAACGAGAGTTAAAGAGAAGTACTTGTTGACCCGGAAAGAACTCATCTCAAAATTTGCTTGTCATGCCAATTCTTCATCCGTTCCTTATAAATTCGAGCATTTTCATATTCATCTTTGCGAAATTCATCAAACTCATTCAATTAAAGTAGCCTTTTCTCCTCGGATGGTCTCAACTCAAAATTCAATCTTTTGACAGCCCAAAGTGCTCGATGCTCTAACTCAACTGGTAGATGACATGCTTTTCCAAACACTAATCGATAAGGGGACATACCAATTGGTGTTTTGAAAGCAATCCTACATGCCCATAAAGCATCATCAAGCTTCAAAGCCCAATCCTTCCGATTTGTGTGAACCATTTTCTCCAAAATGAGCTTGATTTCTCGGTTGGAAATTTTAGTTTGGCCATTAGATTGGGAGTGGTATGCAAGTGCCACTTTGTGCTTTACTCCGTATTTGGTCAAAAGAGTATTAAACATCTTATTGCAAAAATGAGTTCCCTCATCGCTAATGATTGCTCGAGGAGTCCCAAATTGAGTGAAAATATTATTGTGCATAAATTTTGATACCACATTAGCATCATTTGTTGGTGTGGCAATAGCTTCCATCCATTTAGAGACATAATCAATAGTCAACAAAATATACTCTTGGCCAAATGAAGGTGGAAAAGGGCCCATGAAATTAATTCCTCACAAATCGAAGATCTCCACTTCTATGATGTTGGTCAAAGGTAACTCATGACGCCTGGACATGTTCCCTACTCGTTGGCATCTATCACAAGTCTTAACATAGGTGTAACTGTGCCAAAAGAGAGTTGGCCAATAAAAACCCGATTGTAACACCTTGGTTGCTGTTCGGGATGGTCCAAAATGTCCTCCATAAGGTGATGCATGACAATGGTAAAGAATACTTTGAATTGCATCTTCGGGCACACACCTTCGAATGACTTGGTCAGCACAACTTTTGAACAATATTGGATCATCCCATAAGTAACTCTTTACATTATGGAGAAATTTCTTCTTTTGATGGCTAGACAAATCTGGAGGCAACACATTGCAAGCAAGGAAATTAACAATATCGGCAAACCATGGAAGCTTTATCTCTATCCCAAAAAGTTGTTCATCTAGAAAGGCTTCATTTATGCAACAATTATCTCCAATTTTTTTCATCGTTAATCTTGAAAGGTGGTCTGCCACAACATTTTCACTCCCCCTTTTTTATCACGGATCTCTATATCAAACTCTTGAAGTAAAAGTATCCACCGAATTAACCTTGGCTTGGCATCTTTTTTTCAGTGGTAGTGTAGTTCTCTTGGTCCTATGATATAGGGCCAAAATTTGTCACATGCAAAGACCACTGCCAACATCTCATTTTTAGTGGTAGTGTAGTTCTCTTGGGCATCATTAAGGGTTCTACTTGCATAATAGATTACCCGAAAAACCTTATCTTTTATTTGACCAAGAACCGCCCCAACTGCATAATTGCTTGCATCACACATGATCTCAAATGGTTTATCTCAATTAGGTGCAACTACAATTAAAGCCAAGATCAATTTCTCCGTAATTATTTTAAAGGCCAACAAACAATCTTTATTAAATTCAAATGGGGTATCTTTCTCAAGCAAGTTACATAAAGGCTTGACAACCTTTGAAAAATATTTGATGAATCTTCGATAAAAGTCGACGTAGCCTAGAAAACTCCAGATTCCTTTAACACATGTCGGTGGGGGAAGCTTTTCAATGATTGAAGTTTTTGCTCTATCCACTTCAATACCCTTAGATGACACTTCGTGGCCGAGAACAATCTATTCTCTTACCATAAAATGACACTTTTTCCAATTGAGCACAAGATTCTTCTCTTCACATCTTTGTAGCACAAGAGATAGATTATAGAGGCAATGATCAAAAGATGACCCAAATACCAAAAAATCATCCATGAAAACCTTCATTATCTCCTCAACCATATCAGAAACAATAGCCACCATACATCTTTGAAAAGTAGTAGAGGCATTGCACAACCCAAAAGGCATTCATCTAAAAGCAACCATACCATATGGGCATGTGAAGGTAGTCTTCTCCTAGTCCTCAGGGGCAATAGCAATTTGATTGTATTCGGGGTAGCCATCAAGGAAGCAATAATAGTCATACCCCACCAGTCGATCTAGCATTTGATCAATAAATGGAAGCGGGAAATGATCCTTCCGAGTAGCCTTATTCAACTTCCTATAATCAAGGCACACCCTCCACCCCGTGACTGTCCTAGTGGGGATAAGCTCATTCTTTTCATTTTCTACAACCGTCATACCACCATTTTTTGGCACAACTTGCACCGGACTCACCCAAGACCTATTGAAAATGGCATAAATGATCCCAGCATTAAGTAACTTCAATACTTCAGCCCTCACTACTTCTTTCATGGCTGGGTTTAATTTTCTTTGATGTTCAATGGATGGCTTGTAAGTGTCTTCCATCAAAATCTTGTGCATACAAATGGTGGGGCTAATCCCTTTGATGTCGACTATAGACCAACCCAATGCACTTTTGTAGTTTTTCAAAACTCCAAGCAACTTGCCTTCTTTTTCTTGGGTCAAAGATGCAGAGATAATTACCGGAAGAGTGGAATTGTCCCCCAAAAAGGCATAACGGAGATGGTTGGGCAATTGCTTTAAAATAAGCCCATATTGCAACGAACTAGTTGTCTTTTCGAAAACTCCATCATGAGTAAATACTGGCTTAAGAATGTTAGCATTACCATTAGATCTTGTCTCAACAAATAAAGCTTCAAGAGATAACACTTCATTTATATGTTCTTTACAGATCTTATGATAAGCATTACCAATCTCCGAGGGTGAGAGTGCATCATTTCGAAATTTTGAATTCACAAGACAATATTCCAAAGGATCGCTATATAAAACTTGAAGGGCAAAATTTTTAACACATCATCTACAACATCTATACAATTACAAGATTGTACCTCATCTGGAAATTGCATAGATCGATAGATGTTGAATTTGACCTCTTCACCATTCACCCGTAGCGTCAAGTTTCCATTATGCACATCAATAAGAGCTCTCTCGGTAGCTAAAAATAGCCGACCAAGAATAATAGGGACTTCTTTGTCTTCCTCCATATCTAACACAACAAAGTCCACCGGAAGAATAAACTTATCCACTTTCACTAGAACATCTTCAATAACACCTTTTGGATAAGTGAGAGATCTATCCGCCATTTGTAAGGAAAATGTAGTGGGTTTCACCTCACCAAGGCCCAACTTTCGAAAGACGGATAAAGGCATAAGATTAATACTTGCTCTAAGGTCACATAATGCCTTTTCAAAAGTGGACTCGCTAATGGTGCAAGGGATGGTGAAGCTACCCGGATCCTTCAACTTTTGAGGCAGTTTATGTTAAAGAATTGCACTATACTATTCTATAAGTTTTACCATTTCATAGTCTTCTAAACTCATCTTTTTGGACATCACCTTTTTCATAAACTTCACATAATTTGGCATTTGCTCTAAGGCTTCTGCAAAAGGGATGTTTATGTGAATCTTCTTAAATACTTTGAGGAACTTAGAAAATTGGGCGTCTTGCTTCTTCTTCTTAAACCTTTAAGGATAAGGCAAAGATGGAGAAATAATTTGGGGGGGTGGGGGGGGGGGGGTGTGTTATCTGGAAAGAAAATAGAGGGGTTATCTGGGAAACAGTTCACTTTGGTTGGCTTCCTAATGACTTCTTTTTTTTTATCTTCACCCATCTTTTTCTCTAACGTTTCAACTTCTTTTCCACTCCTAAGAGTGATGGCTTTGCAATAATCTTTTAGTTTTGTCTCTGTGTCACTAGGAAACTCTCCGGATGCTTGGTCCTTGATTGAATTGGCTAGTTGCCTATTCTACACCTCTAAAGACTTCATAATTGCATTCATATTGCGGCAATGAGTTTCAATGCTATCAAGATGAGCCTCGTCCTTGTTGAATCTATTTCTTGTTTCTGAAATAAAGGTACCCAAAAGATCTTCCAATGATGGCTTCTTCTCGGCCACTTATTGATTGAAGCTCGGTGGAGGTTGCAAAGCATTTCTTGGATTTCCATAAGCAAAATTATCATGATTGCGAAGCCTCAGATGATAGTGAGTGGGTAAATTGCTACTTCCATAATTGAAGTTTCGGTTGTTGACATAATGTACTTGTTCTGCATCACTTCCATCACTGGTGTAAGTTACATTCGCCACCATAGCCGAATCCTTGCTTATTAAAGCTTTTCTAGTATTGAGTTATGAAATTTGGTTGGCTAAAGCTGAAACTTGGGCGAAAAGTGCAATAATGGGATCAACCTCATGCATCCCGGTGGCTTTCCTCACTATAGACATCTCATTAGGCCATCGGTAATTGTTACAAGCCATCTCTTCTAACAAAACTCGGGCTTCTTCTGCTATTTTTGACAGCAAGGTTCCACCCGCCACTGCATCCACAATAGTTCTTGTTTGGCCATTCAACCCATTATAGAAGAGTTGAATTTGGAACCAATCTTGGTACCTATGTTGAGGACATTTTCGGATGAGATATTTGAACCGCTCTCATGCCTCATAAAGTGGCTCAAAATTCATTTGTCTAAATTGTGCTATCTCCCCACGAAGTTGTGAAGTTTTAGATGGTGGAAAGAATTTGGTGAGGAATCGTTGGGCAAGCTCTTCCCATGTAGCAATACTACCTGGTTGCAAAGATCGAAGCCATCCCCTTGCTTTATCCCTAAGAGAGAATGGGAACAAGCGTAGGCGAATGGCATCCTCCGTAATACTATTCATCTTGATAGCAAGATGCACATTAGGATCTTCACTCTGTAATCCCCCATATTGATTTTGTTGTATCATATTAATAAGGGCTGGCTTCAATTCAAAGTTGTTGGCTTGAACCCCTTGATGCCGAATCCCCGAATAGTTCTCATTTACCACGAGCCTGAAATAATCCCTCGGCTTCCATAGCTTGAATTGCATTTCTCCTTTCTCTCCTAAGTCTTCTCAGGGTACTTTCAATCTCAAAATCAAAAGGGAAGAGTTCTAAGCTTCGAGCTCTTCTCATATACCTTCAAAACAATACAAGAACCACATAACTAAGTAACAACAAAAGAAAAATAAATAAATAAAAAAGTAAATAGAATGCTTAAACTAAAATCAAGTTGTTTATCCACAATATTAGCACATATTCAAAATTTACATTCCCTGGCAACGGCGCCAAAAATACTTGTTCACGAAATTATACACACACGAATTTGTAACCGCAAGTGCATGGGTCGTGAGCAAGTAATAAAGTGATGAGTGAGTATTGTTCCCACGAGGATTATGTCTTAAATTAATGCTAAGTACTATGATGTTGGCAACTTAATTTATCTAAGCAAATTTAAAGGATAAGGTGAATTGTGAATTAAAATAAAAAACTTTAAACTAAGTAAATTGATAAATTAAAGAAATGATAGTTCTATGGCAATGGGGGTTTTAGGGATTTGATTTCTCTATATTGTTTCTATGCTCTTTATCATTATTGATCAACAATTAATCTAATATATTCATTAATCAAGGGCTTAAGAATAGTCTCATTCCCTCTCCCAAGTACCAAATAAGACTTTATGCATATACAAACAAGTTGATATCCTTATCTAACCCGTTATATATACATGCATTAAGCTACCCTTACGTGACTACCATAAGTTCATTAGTCTCCCAACTCAACAGACTCAAAGCTATGCCATTTCCAAGCACATAACCCAAATGTTTAATTCATCCAATTTATTTCCCAATGCAATTAGAAGTATTAAGCACATAAAAAACATAAATGAATAAACATCACATAGTTATTAATCACTAAATAACATCAATACATAGAGTTCAATAGAGTTTCATCAAGTCTTAGAACATATAATCTAGTAATTCATAGTGAAATATTCAATTACATTCATCCAAATATTCATAAAAGTACTCATGTTCAAATTAACACAAAATACAATTACAAACTATAAATAAATGTAAATGCAGTAGAGAGAGAAGAAGGAACTAGTTAGAGAAGCCTTTGAAGTCTTCAATCTTCAATAATCTTTCTTAATCCAAGCTTTAATGATGTTTCTCTCACTAAAAATTAGAGTTTCTCTCTCTATTTCGTGCTCTCCTTATTCCTCTCCTTTAGAAAATGGTTAAATGGTAGTATTTATAGGTTTCAAATTAGGGCAAAAAAACGGGTAATGAAACAGGTGGTGGCGCTTGGGCGCCAAACATTTTGTCAATGGAGCCTGTTTTGGCACCTAGGCGCCAAAAATTGGGTTTTTCGGCGCCTAGGCGCCATTTTCGGGTGCTAGGGCGCCAAAGCCTGGGCATGGTACTGTAGCAAGACACTGTAGCTCAGCAACTGTTCACGGCACTGTAGCATATTTGGTGTTTTTGCTTGTTTGTTTTAAATTTTCATCTATAATAACTCCATTAACTTAAAGCTTATAAAATGAAATTGATATACATAAAAAGCCATAAATTCACATTCAAAATGAACAATTATCTAATTAAGAGGGGTATAATATCATACATAAAATGCGCTTATCAGCTGTTAACCTTCAAGTTTATCACCATAAATTTCTTAGGTATGTTTTTTTCAACATTCTTCTTGATAATTTGACATGATAGATCTTGGGTTATATTCATATGGATATGAATCAAATGTAAGATTATGTCTAATCAGTGGTATCAGAGCAGAAATTATATTAAATTATTAAGATTATTAATATATATTTATGTTTTAAATATTTTTTCCATACGATTATTTAAGGTAAATATATTATATGTATGTATTTTTTATTATTTTATTGAGAAAAAAATATTAAGTTTATATTTTTTATTATGATTTGAAGTTTAAATATGGTGAATGGTCATTGATTTAAAAAATTAAAGATAAAAAATATCAAAATTCAGCTTTCATTTGTTGATTTTTCATTTTTTTAACAATTTAGAGTATTAAAAAAAAAGAGAAAACACGTGCCCTTTTTGGTAAATATCATTTATACCCCTTTATCTTTTTCTTAATTATATTTTGACCATAAACGTTTAAAAAAGTAACAAATAAGTCTTATAACAGTCACTATTTTCATACAGACCCTTAAATTTTTAGATAATTATAGTTTAATCATAAAAGTTTGCAATATTTTCATATAGGTCCTAATATAATTGATATTTCTCACTCAGCCTCCTCCAATTTTAAGTAATTACATTTTAACCTAAAAAATTTGAGAATTTTGTAAATAAGTCCTAATATTGTCCCAAATTTATTTGTGGTCTATTTTTAGATATTTACAAATCCGAAGTTAGCAATTTTTGGGTCAAAATTTAAAATTTTCAATTATTTTTTGGAAGAATTAGGTCCACTAGACCCGATTCATGAAGATCTAACTCAAAATGTAACTCATTTGGATTTGACCCAACAATCATTGACTCTATTTGAACAATTAGCAGTATTGTAATCACAGCGGCTTTGGCGCCATGCGCCATTCCAGTGCATAAGAAAAACTTAATTTTTTTTATTTATGGGCATTCAGTTATTTTTCTTTACATTACTTGTCTTATGTTTTGAAATAAATTGATTGAAATAATATATTGCCAAAGTAACCTTTGTTATGTAGATTTTTTTTTTAATTTTGGGATATTAAAATGAATATGTTTATTGTTTATGCAAAAAATAATCGGTCTAAAGGAAGATTATTCTTTGGTCAAATAATAGGCATATTTGCAATAATAAATGTATGATAATTATCAAGTTTTCTATCCATACAATAAGTCGATCCAAAGAAAGGTTTATTGTTGGCAGGATTTATTATCAACATTTGATTATTGCATTGAGAGTACTACTTATAGTTGATATTTATGTTCAAAGACTAAATATCAATGTTGTGCTAGGTATCTCGTGATGGGGGCTCAACTTTATATGTTTATTTATGTCATGCATGATATGCTTAAAATAATGACATGATTGTGAGCTTGTTGTTTTATTATGTATTCTCTATAAGTTTATCTGCTTCTTCTATATCTGTCAATATAAATTTCATTCATATGTTTTAAGGCACTATTTTTTAGAAAGAAAATGCTAAGAAATTCATTGAGGAAATTGAACAACGCCTTGCCAAAAATAAAAGGCTGAAAAAAGTACGCTACTAGTTAACTTTGTTTCAATAAGGTATAATGGCAAAGGGAGTATAAGTAGTACATCATAAAATATCTAATCTCGCTTTACAACTAAAGGCACTAAAGTTAGAGCTGTTAAATGACTTGCTTGTGCATTTGGTTCTGATATCTCTTCTTGCATATTACAGTTAATTTAATGTAAGTTACGACATCCAAAAAGTTAAATGGACTTTTAATGATGTCATTTCATATTATGTGAAATAAAAAGATAAATAGAAGCGAGAAAAGACTGAAAGTACTCACTTAGCAAATATTTCTCAGAATAAGGTTACTAATTAGTAAAGAAAAGGAATAAAAGAGAGAAAACTGCAATAGGTATAAGTACTACATCATAAAATATCTAATCTCGCTTTACAACTACAGGCACTAAAGTTAGAGCTGTTAAATAACTTGCTTGTGCATTTGGTTCTAATATCTCTTCCTGCATACTACAGTTAATTTAAAGTAAGTTATGGCATCCAAAAAGTTAAATGGACTCTTAATGATGTCATTTCATATTGTGTGCAATAAAAAGATAAATAGAAGCGAGAAAAGACTGAAAGTACTCACTTAGCAAATATTTCTCAAAATAAGGTTACTAATTAGTAAAGAAAAGGAATAAAAGAGAGAAAACTGCAATAGGGACTTCACATAATAAGGTGTAAAAGAAACAAGATCCAGTCATTACTTGTTTCTTCTGTAAAAAAGCTAGTCATGTGCAGAAGGATTGTTTCAAGTACGCTAAATGGCCTGTTAAGAAAAGTACACTTCTCAACTTTGTTTGTTCTGAAGTTAATTTAGTTTTTGTACCTAAACACACTTGGTGGGTATATGTAGGTGCAACTACTTACATAAGTATGTTTATACAAGATTGTCTTAAGAGCCAGTTTTCAATTAATGTTGAAAGATGCATCTAAGTGGGAAACGATAATGCAGCTCTTCTAAAGGCCATAGGATTGTTTATATTACAATTAGAGACCAAATAATATTTGGATTTAGATGAGACTGATTATGTACCATTATTTAGACATAATATATTTTTTGTTTCTAGTTTGGACAAATCAGGATATTCTTGTTCATTCAGAAACAATAAGTTAGTCTTTTTTAAAATTTAAATATTATTGGTATTGGTTCTCTTATTGATAATCTTTATACATTAAATACTCATGCTTCTTTCAATAAATCATTGCACGTTAATAAACGTGGTACAAAATAAAAATTAACTGATAAGAATTCTGTTATGTTATGGCACAAACATTTATCTAAACAGAGAATAAAAAATGACTTGCGTTAGATGAAATTCTTGATTCTCTTAATTCAATAGATGTTAAATATGTATTGAATGTATTAAGAAAAAATAGACAAATAATAAAAAATTAAGTGCCAACAGGAGCAGTAACGTTTTGAATTATGGACCATTTCCTATGGCTTCTTGGAATAACCAATAATATTTTATTATATTCATTGACGACTATTCTCTTTTTGGGTGTCTTTACTTAGTTTATGAGAAGTCTCAATCTCTGGACGTGTTTAATACTTTCAAAGCTGAAATTAAAAATCAACTTGGCAAGAAAATTAAAGTTGCCAAATTTGACCATAATGGTAAATACTATGGAAGATATGATAGATAAGGTGAATACTGTCCATTACCTTTTTTTGTTACTAAATTCCTAGAGGAGTGTGGCATTGTCTTATAATACACAATGCTTGAGAAATTAAGCATGAATAGTATTACTAAGAGACGAAACTGAATACTTAAAGAATGGTTAGAAGTATGATTAATCATTATTCTTCACTTGAATTACTCTAAGGAGAAGCACTAAAGATTGCAATTTATATCCTTAATAGAGTTTCAGGTAAAGTAGTATCTAAAACTCCATACGAGTTATGGACTAACAAAAGGCCTAGTATTAGACATTTGTATATCTGGCGTTATCTAGCTAAGGCTAGGTCATATAGGCCTAATAAATGTTTGATGTTGGCTTATTAGATATTTTGAAAGATCGAGGGGTTTTAAGTTTTATGATCTCTTAAGTAAATCCTTTTTCGAGATGGGAATACTAAATTTCTTGAGGATATTGAGTTTGGTAGGGGATAAGGTATATTAGGGATACTGTCTTTAAAGATGAATTTATTTATCTTCCTACAGCTGCTATTGAAAATAATCAGACTTATTTTTTTGACATTATTCAATAAGCAAATCTAGAAATACAAGACAATATACAGAAGCTCTCAATCCAAAATAAATAATTTGCTCATATTTATCAAGAGCAACCTTAAGAACAAGTGCTATTGAAAATATCTACTAGAGAAAGGAGAAGTGCAATTTTAGATGATTTTGTCATTTATCTTTAAGAGCACGAGTTTGATAGAGGACTAAAAAAATGATCTAATCAATTTTAGTCAAGCCAAACAAAGTTCTAATTCTCATAAGTAAATTAAGGCCATGAAAGATGAGATGAAATCGATGGGAGATAACAACATTTGAAATCTTGTCGAGTTGCCTAAAGGTGCGAAAATCATTAGTTGCAAATGGATATTTAAAATCAAGAGGAATTCAAAAGGCAACATCGAAAAATATAAATGCGTCTTGTTACTAAAGGTTTCACTCAAAAGGACGGCATTGATTATAAAGAGACTTTTTTTTCAACATCAATGAAAGACTCTTTTAAAATCATCATAACACTTATAACTCATTTTGATTTGGAGCTATATTAAATAGACGTAAAGACTGTATTTCTCAATAGTGATATTCATAAAATTATATATATGATGCAGATAGAAAATTTTGTCTAGAGGCCAAAAAAATATGGTCTGCAAATTAAAAAAGTCCATCTACGATCTTAAGCAAGCATTCCGTTAATGGTAACTTAAGTTTTATCAAGTGATTACCTTATTTAGAATTGAGAAAATGTAGTTGATGAATGCATATATCATAAGTTCAATGGGAGTAAGTTTATCTTCTTAGTTTTATATGTCAATTACATACTACTAGCAAGTAGCGATATAGGCATATTGCATAAAACCAAGAGATTTCTATAAAGAAATTTAGAAATGAAAGATCTTGGGAATACAAATTCAAATACATCGGGATCATACTCGAGGTATCTTGAGTTTATCACAAAAGAACTATATCGATAAGCTGCTTAGTAGGTATAGCATAAAAGATTGTGCTCTAAGAGATACGCATATTGCTAAGGGTGATAAGTTAAGTCCCAGTCAGTGCCTCGAGAATGATATATAATATAAAGAGATATAGAAATTCCTTTATGCAGCTACAGTAGGGAGTCTTTTCTACGCTCAAGTATATACTTGTCCAGATATTACGTACATTGTTGAAATGCTAGGCAAATATTTAAAGCAACCTTAGGGTGGATCATTGGAAAGCAGCCAAAAGGGTTATATGAAATTTACAGAGAATAAAAGATTACATACTCACATTTAGTAGGTCAGAAAGATTATAAATCATAAGGTATTTCAACTCCAATTTTGCTAGATGCTTAGATGATAAAAGATCTACATCAAGTTATAGAAATATACTTTGGCCCAAAGAGCTAGAAGCTATTTCTAGAAGAGTGCTAAGCAGACATTCATAACTTCTTCCATTATAGTGGCCAAGTTTATAGCTTATTTTAAGGCATCAAATCATAGGATATGGTTATGAAACTTTATAATAGGGCTGCGTATTGTCAATGGTATTAAAAAAAAGTTATTGTGATAATAAAGCCGCAATGATGTATTCCCATAACAACAAAAGCTCTTCGAAGTCTAAGCACATCAACTTCAAGTTTTTAGTTGTTAAAGAAAGAGTTCAGAGTCAACAAGTGTCAATAGAGCATATTGGTACAAACTCCATAATTATAGATTCGCTCACCAGAGGGTTACTACCCAAGGTGTTTCATAAGCACGTTGCTAGTATGGGTGTTGTATTATTTGACGATGTACATGAATAGTTAGAGTTTGTCATTTGATGTTCATTTGGTTAAAAGACACGCTTGTGATTTATTTTCTATCGAAGTTTGATGGTTTGTTGAAACTCTAAAATAAGGTTGCACTTTCTACTGCAATTTTGCGTAAAGTTTAAAAAATATTTAGTACTTTCTATTGCGGTTTTGCATAAAGTTTAGAAAGTATTTAGCTCATTAGAGTTATAAAGTAAGACCAGTTGGAAATAGACATGTTTGAGATCACATTTCATGTAATTTCTATGCTACACATCTATATTTGATTTATATTATTAATTATGTTGGTATGGTGACCATTGATGGGTCTAGTTGCGAATATATAGAACGAAGGTCGCTTTGATCTCATATTGATATAGTTAATGAACCAAATTGTATCTAAGGAGAAGTTTCAAGATAAGATAATATTTATTGTGCGTACTAAGGTTTATGATGTATAATTATTTTTAGATAACATATGTGGCCTAAGTGGGAGATTGTTAAGTTTTATTATTTTCTTTATGTGAGCTCACATATTAACAGTATTTATATATTATGGGTTATCTTAAATAAGGGCTAATTTAAGTGATCTATTTAGGTTATATCTTATTGGGCTCTAGAGACATATAATTTAATATGAGCTTATTATGTATAGAAATTCAATACTAGTTGAATTATAAGTAATGAGATCATAATTTAATCTAGTATATAAAGACATTTTTTTAGGGTTGTGATCCTCAAGTCAAATTCATTCACGTAAAGATCTTCTCTTATTTGTTAATCATAGAGAGAGAAACCCATTGAACCTACATAAATTTGACTGTAGAATGCCATTATACTCTTATTTTTATTGAAGGTTGCTAACTTTCAAGTTTATCACCATAAATTTTTCGAGAAAATTTTTCTTAACATTCATTTTGAAAATTTGATATGATAAATCTTAATTTATATTCATATTCATATAAATCTAATATACGGTTACGTCTAACACTGAACCCTTAAATTAAATTTAGAGAAAGAGATATAAATATCCTCAAAGTTAGGAAAAAAAACATATACGTTTGTTTATTAACATATTCTATTTGTTTAAAGAATAAAAAAGATAAAATAATCGATTAAACTCTATATTAAAGAATTTTTTATTAAAATTTTTAATATAACTAAATAAAATAGAAACAACTACCATCAGTGAAGACGATGATCAATCAACATTATCAGTGGTCGGTCACCAACGAAGGTGCTAAGAACACTAAAAAAAACACCATTGCTCTGAATTTTACAATTTATAAAAACTATGGAGAGAGAAATGCATGAAAAAAAAGGCGATGGTCACTATAACAGCCAATGTATCGCCATCGCATCCCTAATTGTCGGTTGGTGATTTATCGAATTTAGGTGCTGCTGCATAATAACGTGGCCTCATAAAAAGACGAAGCTATAGTAGTTGTTGCATTGCTTTGTCTAATTCTCTCTCCTCCACGGCCTTTACGACTAACATTGTCATTGTACAAATCACAAAATAACAAAAATAAAAAATTAAGAATTTGAGACTATCTCCGTGAATCATTACGATCATTCTATCGATGACTTTGACCATTGACTAGTAACGTAGACGATGTTTTGAGATCGATGATATTGACCAACAAGGGATGATGATGGTTGTTCTGTAATATTATTTAATAATTTAAATATAAAATGAGTGGATAATGTGTCACATGTAAATGTAATTTAGAAAAGCAAAAAAGTCATTTAAATATTTTTAGATATTTTCCATTCAATAAGCTTTTGGTGGACGAGAGTTTAATAAGTGTTTTTTTTAAACTATTAAGATGTTGATGTTTTTTTTAATTAAATTTTGAGAATTTAAATATTTTCTTTTTCTCTAAAGGAGCAAACATATAAAAGCTTTCAAATAGTCATTAGATGAGTATACAAATATACCAATGATACTATTAAACTCTAATTTTTGGATCTACACAATAAGAAATTGAAAATTTGACCAATTGAGCAATGAAATATGCGCATCCTAATTGTATCATCTAATTGGTCTACCTAATAATAAATAAGTATTGTTTCAAAGCTTATTGTCCCGGTTAACATTGCACATGGTCATTGTCTTTTGCTCGATTGACAATATAGATCTCATCAACATGTAGATTTTAAAATTATGAATTTGCTATGTCAATGATGTAATTCATATGTTCATTAAAATTATTCCGCAGCTTTATATTTGTGTTAGTATCAATTTTTTAAATAATTTTGAATATAAAATAATCTTTTGTAAATTTCTTTTAGTATATATACATATATATATGTTCAACCTAAATTTTAGATCCAACATACTAAGTAATCAGACCTGATAACTCATGGATCTCACAAAATAGATTGTGCAAGTTGTGAAGAGGTGAGAACAAATTAAACTTTGAATTCTATTTAGGTTCTAATTCATTATTTATTATTTTGCATGCAGAAGAATTTCCCACAAGTGGAGAATTCGACTTAAATTCTTCTTCTTTAATTGATGACTCTAAAACAAATTAGAATTCTTAGTTAATTCAAGTTTAATTAAACTTATAATTTGATGAGAATTTTGATTTATGCATTCGTACTTTCATACGAATTAAGATTTGTGCACTATAAATAAGTATGCAACCTTGTTTATAATTCAAGTTGGCTATTGAATTCATTCAGTTCATTCGATTCATAATTGGTTAGAATAATGAGAACATTTTACTTGTCTTTGAAGCACTCAACACACATAGCACTCTATTCTTAAAATTTACTGATTTGAGTGTCAGAATGTCTTTTTTTTCTAGGAGGACTGTGCTCTCCAAGTAAATTTACGAAGCTTTCAAAGAGAATGTCTTTTTTTTCTAGGAGGACTGTGCTCTCTAAGTAAATTTACGAAGCTTTCAAAGGCAAGGATGTAAATTCGTGGAGTTCCAAACTTTGAAACTTCCTAATAAATATTTACAAAAAGAAAAAAAAAAGGAAGAAGAAGAAGAAATAAAAATGCATTAATTGGGTGTGTGTATGGATTGTGCCCCCAATTTCAACCTCTCCAAGCTTTTATAACGCGCCGTTGGAGGCAATTTGGCCTTATCTCGATTCACTCCATCAAAGATGGGGTGTTTCTGTTTAACTTTGAAAATGAATATGGGCAACAAAAAGCTCTTGAGGATGGTCCACTGACCTTTGATAAACGCCCTTTGATACTCAAAGCTTGGAAACCCCGAATGGTAATGGATGTGGCAAGTATCAGAACTTTACCTATTTGGGTGCAATTCCCAGGATTACCGTGGGAATTCTGGTGCCCCTCGCTGTTGAGTCGTATCGCCAGCTCGTTGGGATCCCCTAAATTTAGCGACCAATGTACTTTGAACAGAACAAGGCTGGCATTTGCGAGGGTCCTGGTGGATATGGATGTGGAGGGTGATTTCCCTTCCATGATTACATTAGAGGACGAAGAGGGTAATATGGTTAGGCAGGAGGTGACTTATGAGTGGAAGCCATCAGTATGCTCTAAATGTAAACGGGTTGGTCATGATGGGAAAGACTGCTCGACAGGGATAAAACAAGTGTGGAAAGCAAAAGGGAATGATCAGAATAATCAAAGAGAAACTGAAGTACCTATTGGCCACCCGGAGATGCCAGAACCAAAAGAGTTAAATCTAAGTAAAACAGAAGGGGAGATACAGACGCCAGAGGGAAATGAGGCGCATGGCCACACAGATAAGGCAACAAAACAAATGCCAGGAACCGGGGGAACAGAGGAGATCCAGGTAATGGACAGATTTAACCTAAGGAAGACTATTACTCTGACACATGATGTGGGAATTATAGGGAAGGGTCGACGTGCCAAAAGGAACTCTAAATCCCCACATAGGGGACAATGATCGCAAGCTGGAACATTCGGGGTCTCCATGACCCCTGCAAACAATCAGAGGTACGGGCTCTGATTAAATCTTGTCGATTATGTATTTTGGGATTGTTAGAAACAAAAGTGAAACTGTCTAATCTAGATACCATTTGGAAGAAGTTGGCATTACGAGAGTGGAAACTAGATAATAATTCTGAGTGCCTAGACATAGGAAGAATATGGATCGCCTTTAATCCGGCTAAATGCAATGTCACGATCTTACAAAAACACCAACAATTCATACATAGTAGAGTGATTATTGATGGTATGATGTTTTACTGGACTCTGGTTTATGGTGCCTCTGCTAGTATTGAGAGAGAGAACCTGTGGAAGGACCTTAGGGAGGATTTGTCTCCCAACACTATACCGTGGTTAATCCAAGGAGACTTCAACAATGTACTCAGCAACAATGACAGAATTGGTGGTCAATGGGTTAATGATAACATGGTAGAACAGTTCAAAAACTGGATATCGAGACTAGAGTTATTCGAGTTAAAGAACCATGGTTGTCACTACACTTGGTGTAACAATCAAACAGGTGGACAACGAATTTGGAGGAAAATTGACTGGGCATTTGTTAATGGAAAGTGGCTGGATGCATTGGAGTTTTCTGAGTGTGAAGTTCTTCCAGCGGGCATTTCAGATCACTCTCCTCTCGTGGTCTCCATTTCTAGAGCTTCATATATTGGGAAGGTTCCTTTCAAGTTCTTCAACGCCTGGTGTACTCACAGTGATTTTCTTCCCACAGTCGAGAGAGAGTGGCAGCATGATTGTCATGGTCCCCCAATGGCCAAGGTATGGTTTAAACTAAAGCTATTGAAGCCCAAGCTAAAAGAGCTTAATAAGGTCTTCTTCTCGGACATCCAGCAAAAGATTGAAGATTACAAACTGATGTTGGCCTCATTACAGAGTAGTCTGATCTATGACCCATTCAACCAAACCCTTCAAGATGAGAAAAGGGAAATTTACCAACATTTAAGGAATCTTATTTATGCTGAAGAAAGCATTGTCAGACAAAAATCCAGAATCAGATGGATTCAAATGGGGGATTCAAACACCAGCTACTTTCATAAGTCAGTTAAGCAAAGAAGAGCTCGGAATAGAATCATTTCGATTGAAAACCCAAACGGAGAAATTGTTGAAGACCCCACGGTTGTGAAAGAAGCCATTGTCCGATACTACAAAGATTTGTTGGGTACCCCTACCTCCCATAGGACGTCCATACAAAAGAGAATTATGGACGTGGGCCCTAAATTGAAGGTTGATGATAGAGACATGTTGAATGCCCCTGTCACAGAACAAGAAGTCAGAAGTGCTATCTTCAGCATCAATGGTGATAAAGCCCCTGGACCGGATGGCTATAACAGTTGCTTCTTTCAAAAATGCTGGCACATAATAGGAAGGGAGGTCACTGCAGCTGTGCAACATTTCTTCTCCTCAGGTCAGTTCTACAACCCCATAAATGCCACTGCCATTACCCTTGTGCCTAAGGTTCATAATCCTCATAGCTTGGGGGACTATAGACCAATTGCATGTTGTACCGTCCTCTACAAATGTATTACCAAAATTATAACATGCAGACTGAGGAGAGTGGTGAGCTACTTGGTCAGCCCTAGTCAATCAGCATTTATCCCTAATAGGAAGATATTAGATAATGTCTTACTAGCTCATGAGCTTGTGAGGGGTTATGATCGCAACAGTGGGAGCCCAAGGTGTGCTCTTAAAATAGATCTCCGCAAAGCTTATGATTCAGTATCTTGGGATTTCCTAGAAGAGGTATTGATGGGTCTAAATTTCCCTTATCACTTTATCAACATCATCATGAAGTGTGTCAGAATAAGCACGTACTCAGTTATGGTAAATGGCAGACTAGAAGGCTTTTTCCCGGGGAAGAAAGGTTTGAGGCAGGGGGATCCCATGTCCCCTTTGCTTTTTGTTATGGCCATGGAATACCTCAGTAGGAGCCTAAGTTGTATTCCTCAAAACCAGTTTATATATCACAAAGGGTGTAACAGGCTAAAACTAAACCACTTGATGTTCGCAGATGACCTATTGTTGTTCTCTAATGGGGATGTCAAGTCCGTGGGCTACTTTAAACAAGCACTTGATGATTTTTCAATGGTCTCAGGGTTGCACCTAAACGCTGGTAAGAGCTTCATCTTCTTTGGGAATGTGCCTCAACCTACCAAGGAGACAATCCTTCAAGTGACTCAGTTCCAGCAAGGTGTTTTGCCTATCAAATACTTAGGTATCCCCTTAATCTCTGGAGGACTGAAGAAAGACCACTGTCAGGAGCTCATTAATAGGATCTCTGCAAGAATCTCAAGCTGGACTGTGAAATATCTGAGCTATGCGAGGCGGTTGCAATTAATAAAATCAGTCATAATGAGCATGCATGTCTACTGGAGTTCTATGTTCACCCTGCCTAAGTCGGTCACCAAAGAAATTGAAAGCAAATGTCGTAATTTCTTATGGCATGGAAGTAACCAGCAGGGGAAGAGAGGTTTAGTGGGCTGGAATGAGGTATGCAAAGATAAAATTGAGGGGGGTCTTGGCATTAAATCTATAGGCTTGTGGAATTCAGCGGCAGTTACTAAACACATCTGGGAGCTGGTTGCTGTGAAAGCCTCATTGTGGGCAAAATGGGTAATTGATAACAAACTGCGGAGACTAAGTTTTTGGGGCATCACAAAGCCAATGGATGGTAGCTGGACTTGGAGGAAGATGCTGGGATTGAGAAGTCAGATAAAACAATTGTTCTCCTATGAACTGGGCAACGGCAAGTCCTTTCAATTTTGGTGGGATCCATGGCTGGGTGGAGAATCAATAGTTAATAAATTCCCCCACATACAAATCTCCGATGCGGATATTCCTCGGGGTGCAAAGGTTAATGAACTATGGCAGCATGGTCATTGGAACCTTCCTGACCCTTTGGACGAGTACACTTCTCAGGTATGGGACTATCTCCGTAAAAATATTTCAATTTCGGGAAGAGAAGATAGAATTTCATTCACCACAAGTCCCAATGCAAAGTTTTCCATTGCGAGTACTTGGAGATATCTTAAGAACAATGAGGCTAAGGTGGGATGGAGTAAACTGATATGGGGAACGCAACATATACCTAGACACAGCTTCGTTACTTGGTTAGCTTTGAAGAACAGATTATCTACCAGAGAGAGACTTAAAAAATGGGGGGTTATCCCATCAGATGATTGCCCCCTTTGTGGTAATGACAAGGAAACAATCACACACTTATTCTTCCAATGCAACTTTTGTAGTGAAATTTGGCACAAAGTACTAAGGGCGTGTCAACTCAATCAGTGCCCGAACAGATGGCAACGAGTAATCTCCTTCATGTGCAGGAAATCTAAAGGCAAATCCACTCTCAGTAAGATTAGAAGAGTATCGTTCTGCGCTACAATCTACTTTATTTGGAGAGAACGGAATTTGAAGGTCTTCCAATAGAAAACTCCTTCTACAAGCGAAGTCTACCAAAAGATTAAGGATGTTATTTGGATTAGATGTATAAGTGCTGTAAATGGCCAAGGGATTGACCACATTGCAGTTGGTTGGTAAATGTAGTTAACTGTCTGGGATTGTATTGTTTTACTTTCTCTCTTTTATTGAATCTTTACTCTGTAATACCAGCGGGATTTAGCATTTATATAAAAACTTTTACTTACCAAAAAAAAAAAAAAAATCCAAAATAAAAAAAAGTGGAAATGAGAATCGTGCATGGGCTACATGTAATCATGCTGCATGTAAAATTGGCATTAAAGAAAGGGAAAAAAGGAAAAGAAAAAGAAAAAGAAGAAAAAGAAAAGAGAAGAGAAAGAAAAGAAAGAAGAAGGAAGAAAAAAGAAAAAGAAGAAGAAGAAAATTAGAAGAAAAAGAAACTTGAATTGGGAAAGAAAGAAAGAAAAAGAAAAAAAGGGAGAAAAAAAGAGAGGAAAAAAAAGAAAAAAGAAGGAAGCCTACCCAGGGATCGAATATGAGATTTGAAAGATGGGGGACCAAGCAAATTATAGTAATAGAATAACTACGGCAAGTAGATTGTGATGATAAGAGCACGTGAACTAAAATACATGAAGACACGAAAATAGAAACCGTAGCCTCGTAACCACCACAGCCCACTACCATCAGTCACTATGTTGGTCACCGATCAGCATTTTGTTTGGAATAGAAAAAGTCGGCTGACCTTTCCCTATGATTCCATTATTGTTTATAGTCGGAATTGCTTGAAATGAAACGAAATCTTGATCAGCAACTGCCTATTTGAATCTCATTATTTTATTCGCCGTTAATCGCTGATAAAGCCTCTGAACTACTCAAAAAGTCTAGCCCACACTTCTACGTAATTCCCAATATCATTCGATGGTTGGAATTGCTAGAAGAGATTGAAAATTGAATCGATCACCACAGCTCACTGCCAAACAAGCTTGCAGTCATGTTTTCTATTTGAAATCTTGCACAAGTCATTAATTTGAACTGTATGAGTTCAACAAACACCATAGAATATACAATCTCCTTCAGATCAGGAAATAAAAAATAAAATATGCTTTTTCTTTTGGGTTCTAATTTGCTTACGATACCAAATTACCTAACTTTGATTACGTAAATTAATTTCGCATTGTTTGTGTTAGGGTTGGTACTTAGGTGTCATCTCTTAATGTACATATACTTGTGTATTTATATAAGTGTACATTTCCATTAACTCACTAATACCTATTAATATGGTATTATGCAATGTAACATTACAGATATTGTATGATCTGAAGAAGTTCAGATCATATCTAAATGAGTTTAGATAAAGGCTCATTATTAGTCACGCTGAGAGATATAAATGCTAAATGTTAGCACAGCTAATTATTAGCTGGTTATAATACTCAGCGCAGACCCAAGAGTTGAAACCTTGTCTTTAATGGGACATAGACCTATGAATATGCTAGTAACTGAATAGTTGCAATCAGGTGCCAGGAAATGTCAGTTGCGCAAGTATGTTCTCAAATAATTATCCCTGATCTATTTCTGCCAATGCGAGCTTGTTAGTGGATACTTATATATAGATCAGCATATGTCATACTTATATGGTATAGATGGTCATTCCTAATTGACTATGAGCTTGGAGCTCGTATTGACATATGGGTATTCAGTAGGACTGGATATAGGACAGACTCACGAAAGCCTCCGATAAACACCCTATGTAAGCCGTTAACGGAGGATCCTCTAGAGTTGAGTAGTATACGTGGTCTTTTAACCTGAGTGCCACATGTGCTTGTAAATGATCCTCCATACTTTGGTTCCACGCATATCACAGACCTTTTATGGTGTGACCGCTGAGTATGGTCCGATGCTTATGGAGTTCGGTGTATACAGATATGGGATTCGTTAGCTCGTATAGGGAGTTAGATATCTAATGCTTTGAGACTGTATCTTAGAAAGTCTTGTGGCCAAAAGCATTAATTCCGAAAAAGAGTTTTCGCCAGGGTAGAACAATATGAAAAATGAGTTTGCACATAGTGTTCAGTGAGATACAAGTTTGAAGATAAGATATAAATGAGCATATGGAGATTTAATGATGATAATCTATATCCTTAGCACATCTAGGATATTATGACGGAAGGACTATACGTATGCGTTGTAACCTCAACTTGTATAGTTCAACACGCTGATTTGTATATATGTGACTTGTGCGTGGGACAATGTTCACAGACTTATGGAATAGTTTTATTTGACGAATCGAGTATAAACCTAGGGAGTCCCGCTATATGGAGTGTACTCGTTGTGCATTAAGGCAGCGTTCTGGATTAAATTTTTAATCTAGCAATATTCAGCACTACCACAGGAATACGTGCCTGTCTGTATTAAGTGTTAAATACAACAATTAGTCAATAATTATTATTTAATAATTGTATAATGACACGTGGCGCATTATGGATCCTCAATTTAGTTTACCCAAGTGTGAGATTAATAGGATCCACTAGGAGGTAGACTTGATAACTATTTATGAAGGACAAAATGGTCATTTTACACATTGATTATTTAATTATTAAATAATCAAAACATCTTATTATTATATATTATTATTTAATATTATTTTATAAATGGTGCCAAATAGTTGGCATCCATTATTATTATTTTATAATATATTTTATATTAGATTATTATTTTATTTATATTAGATATATATATATATATATATATGAAATGTGAGATGTGTGTAGGGTGTGTGTGTTTACGGGAAATGGAAAGGAAATTGAAATTTTTTAGTTTCTTTAAGGCACCGAGAAGAAGAAGAAGAAGAAGAAAAAAGGAAAAATAGAATTGTTTTATTTTTCTCTATGGTGCCAAAAGAAGCAATTGTGAATTGCTTTGATTTTCATTTCTCATCCTTTTAGAGAAAAGGAAGAATACACACTACCGGCCATTTAGGGGTTTAAGAATTAAACCCAGTATTGGCTATAGGGCTGCTGTTCTAGCTCGCCAAGCCCACCGAGTTAGTGACTTGAATTTCTGACGAGTTGGTCTCCATGCGGACTCTGAGGATATATGTGTATAACTTTACACGTTCAAGTGATTTTTCAACACTTCTAATATATTAATGTGATTAATATATTATTTATTGTGTTTATTACATGATTTTAATACTTCCTTGGCGTTGAATATGTATATTATACATATTTTAGGCAAAAAACACAATTGCACATGCATACACCCACGTATATTAGATCCTCGATAGTTTGAACCTTATTTTAGGTGTTTTTTATTATCCCTTCATGATTAGGAGACCTTTTTGGGAAGTTTCATTTACACTTGAATCAGGATTCTACAAAGGAATCCATCTCGAATCAATTACTCCTTCTAAAGAAACCTCTAGTGATATTCAATTTGAAATGATAGTATACAAACAACTTGGAACCATGATACATTAGCCACACTTGAAATACAACAAAAAAAGTGATCATAATACCAATAAATTTAACAGAGATTAACAACAAAAGAGAAGGAATAAATGTGGAGAGCAAGATTGAAATGAGAAAGGTTATGAAGACATAATAGCAAGAGATTTAAAAGAGGAAGTAAAACTCGTAAATGCATGGAAAATGGTTAAGAAATTCCCTCATCTAGAGTTCTGGACCTTGCATAAACAAAATCAAATTATCTTACAAAATGTTTTAAGAATGATTTGAGAGTTCAATAGAAAAACATTCAATTTGTTTATTTTTTGAATGGTTAGGAAGATAACATAAAGAATATATTACAATTATTGTCTCATGCACGATTTAAATTTTACAGGAATTCACAAGAAAGATGGTCAAGACATGAGAATGACCCTGCAAAGTTGTCAAAAAACTGGATCGAAGAGCATATCTGTTATAGACCACAAAAAGGGAACCCATCTTAGCTCCATGATATATATCTAAGCTAAAAAGATTCTATGTATAAATCCTTATTTGAATATGTTATTTTGGTCAATTTTTTTATTTCACAAGCATGGATATAATGACTATGGTAATCAGATAATGGAACAGGAAATCTCGAAAGGATTAGAGTACATAGTACATTCTTTCTCAGGAATTAGAAATAAAAGTCAAGGGAATTAGTGCATGTAGTACCTTCCCCTCGTGTCTTGGAAGGACTGGAGTATATTGTACCTTTCTTCCAAAGAGTAAAAAATAAAAAGTTGAGGGAATTGGAGTATATAGTACATTCTCTTTGCTTCTCGAAAGGATTGAAGTATGTAATACATTTTCTTCACACATAAAAAAGACTGGATGTAACACCCCGAAATATTTATTTATTAGAATTAATTTTTATTTATTAGAATTAGGTTTATTTTTTAAAGGAAATAGAAGAATTTGATTGGTTGGAAAAGTATTAGTATGATATGAATTGATTCATGAAATTAAAACTTTGGCCCATTTACACTTTTTCAACACTTTATCATGAACTAATAGTAATTAGCTACCAAATGAATTGGAAAGTGGTAGAATTGGTTACTTTTTGACTAGATTTTAACTAGTTTAGTTAGTGAATCGTTATTTAAATTTTTGGACCAATCAAATCCCACAATTTCTAACCAATGGTATTTTTGTAATTTTAGATTTAGTTGAGGGCAAATTTTGCAAGAAAAGTGATGAGTATATAAAGGGGAATAGTATGGAAAAATACCCATTTTTGTAAGAATATTGCCGTTCCCACCCTTTTGCATTTTCTCTCAATTTGTCTTTTATTTTCTTTTAAATTCAACAATTCAACATACTTCTCTTAATAAATTAAGCCCTCAAACTCTTAATTAAACCAATTTTCATCAACTTTCAAGGATTATTTTTAAGTAGAAAGGTGAATTTTAAGGTGAGCTAGTGGAAAAAATTTATTTGAATATGGTTTTAGGGTTTGTAACTTCAATTGCCATTTAGAATTAGGGGTTTTTGCATTTGTGTATTCTTGAATATTAAGATGAAGGCTTGGCAAAGGAAAGTCAAGAAAAGGAGAAAGAGAAGAAGTGAATGCCACTTGGAGGGTGTTTAAGGTTTGGTGTGCACTTAAGTTCAACTTAAAATTTTGTTTTAGGGCATTAGTGTATAATTATGTAATTAAATTATTTGATGGATACTTGAATGTAAATAGTGTGTTTAATTAATTATTATGTTGGTTCTTAGTGAATTATATGTATTTTTAATATTGGGTATTACCTATATGTGAAATTGGATAAAATTTGGACCTATATGTGAAATTGAGTAAAATTTGGATCCAAATTTAAATTAATGAAAATCTTGGACTTATGTTTGAAATATTGGAAATTTTGAACTTATATGTGTGTTATTGAAAATTTGGACTTATATGTGAATTTTTGAAAAAAATTAAGACTCGTATGTGAATTCTTGAAAGTTTCAGATCTATATGTTAAAATTTGAAAACGTTTAGGTCCAGTTATGAATATTCAAAAAAAAGTAGGTTTAATATAATATGATTATTACGTTATTACGGAGCCCTGGGTAAACCTGAACATTAGTAGGTAGAGATTGGTAGTTGGCATGCCAATAGGGTGTTATAGCAGTAATGTACTATTTTATATCTCTGGTGATTCTGCTATGTATCTCTGATCCGACATATACTCTGATTTGATCTGGATCAGGCACGTAGTCACTAAATGACCAATGTTGGATCACCATCTGATAGCTCGTTGGCCAATCCATGGTATCGTGTCAGTGTTTAATTTAAGCGCCTACTAAGATCACATGTAATGGTTTAAGCACATATATGATAAAATTGAATTTTAATTTAAAATATATTTTATGTTTTGATTTATTGATTTAAATATTTTGATAAATTGTAACCTATCCTATCGATGTTGTGATAAGTAATAGTAATTGATTCTGTTATTTGTACATTGTTTGAATAAATAAATTATATTGTTTCAACTTTTATGTACACCCACTAAGCAATTTTTTTTTTTGCTTAGCATGTTGGATTTACCACGTGTAGGTAGTAGAGTTGCCAGTATTAAAGGCTGAAGAGAGAAATTATATCTGTAGCAACTCAGATTAGTCACATCCTCTGTGTATATATATTTTGGGTAGATATTTTTTTTGTATTCAAAATATTTGTATGACAATGTATGGACATCTACTGCATGTACATGTGTATGTATGATCAATAATTGTTTTTGAGTTGTAAATGATAAATTGTATATATTCTTTCGATCCTACAGTGTATCTGATTAAATTGGGTGAATGATTGACCTCCTTGAGCTAAAATTTGTATGGTGAGTCTATGGTTAAGTAACAGGAGTTGAGTTGAGAAACAAAATGCTTTGAGAGTGTTTTTTTTTCTTTGTAATAGATGGTGAAAAGTCCAATTTTTAGAGGAGACTCTATCTATTTGGTTTTAAAATTTAAAAAAAAAATTTAATATTAAGGTTTTGGAAGAAAATGATAGCATTCTTTGATTTCGTTTTAAGGAAAGGTGGGTGAGGAGGGTGTTACACTGGAGTATGTAGCAACTTCCTTTCGAGGAGCATGAAAACAAAAAAGTTGAAGCGATTGAATTACGTAGTACCTTCTTTTCGCACTTTGGAAGGACTAGAGTACGTAGTACCTTCTTCTGAGTACATACTCTGGTCTTTCCGAGGCACAAAAAATGAAAGCCGAGGGGACTAGAGTATGTAGTACCTTCCCCTCACGCTTCAGAAGGACTAGAGTATTTAGTATCTAAAAGTGTGTTAATATACTAAAGTGTATGCATGTAGTATGTGTTCATCACTATTCAATTTATGCATTATATATACAAATTAGCGTAACGAAAGTGGAAATCTCTATTTCCTAGTGCAACAAACACATTTAAAATTTAAGCTTCATTACTCTAATGAAATTAAGATTCGAGAATCACCTATCAAACCTTTGAAAATTACCGAATTGGAATCCAGCACGAAGCTCACTTATTGACAATTTTAAGATCTAACTAGGATGGGTTTGGATCGCTAGAATAGAAGTTTCAATTTTCAACAATGGTGTTCAACTCTTAAACACCAAATGATAACTCTTTAACTATTGCTTAAACTCTTTTAAGATTGGGATAATGGCTAAACACTTTAACCATTTTTGTATTTGTTTCAAAAATATAAAAATGATGTTTTAAGCATGCAACTCTAGCACAACATTTGGAAACAATTTCTAATGAAATATTATTTTGAATAACACAAAACAAAATTTCATTTCCACTTTCTAAGCCTTGGCCGGCCATGGAAAACGATAAAGAAGAAGTTTTTCCTTTAAAACAACTATTGTTCAAAAAATAATCTCGCTTTTTTTTACCTTAGAATGCCAAACATAAGGCAAGCCTATAAGCAATTGTCTCTCATCAATATTGCAAACATTTGGCCCTGCCAATACAAGTGTGCCAATTTTTTATGTTTGCCAATTATTTCCTTTTTAGCATATAAAATTAAGACAAAACAATTTTGTCTTCACGTGGAAATGAAATGGCCGAACCAAATTGTAGTAACCAGTATCCACGACTGGTAAGAATAAGTATTTATATATGTATAAATATACGTATTTTATTTGTATGTTGGTGATACTTGAATTATATATTGTTATTAGTAATATTTTTATAGGTTAAGGATATACGATTAGTATTGGGTTTATTTGTATGACTTTAGATTTATTTTAGGGACCAAATTGTTATACTTTGAAAGTTTTGGGGGCAAATTCGTAAATATAAAAAATTAGCCTCTTAGTATAAAAATACACTTTTAAACCCTAATTTACCATTTTTAGGTCGAGCTACCCATTTTAAGAGAGAGAAGAGAGAAATAGAGGAGAGAGAAAGAGGAGAAGAAGAAGAAAAAGAAGAAGAAATTGGAAATTTGAATTTCAAGAGGTATATCATACGTATTTCTCAATTTATTGGTATTAATTAAGTTAATTCATTTAAGTTTTGATTTCTAAAAATATGTATAATTGAGGATTTGTTGTGTATTTCGTAAGATCATATGAGAATTGATGATGATCTATAAGATAGTTTGATAAATCATGATGAATTATGGAATTTCTGCTGGATAACCTCTTTATCTAGGAATTTTATAAATTGTTGTGATTCGATTCTGGTTTTGAATTTTGGGTATATGAAATTAGACATGTTTATAATCATCTGAGACTTTGAATCGACTGAAAATCTCGGAAATTGAATTTTTAGTGAATTTACCAAAATGACCCTGGAATTCTGGAAATTTCTTGTGTAAACAGTATGATACAGTGGAAAATAATTTTTGACCTGCTGAATGATCTTTAAAAATTATGAATTTGTGGAATATGATAATTTTATATGTTTAATATGATATACTCGGAATTGAGAATTTGGATCAATGTGGTTGAAGTGTTATGAATTTCTAAAGTGTATCAGCTCATTGTAGTATTTGATTAACAGATTTTTAAAGTTGTGAAATAAAATAGTTTTAAAATACTTTTGGCAGTTATTTGGAAGTTAAATATTTATCATGGACTGAGATATATGCAAGAGTAATTATGTGGTAGTTTTATAATTTTTGAGTTAGTATATGATTTTATAAAATTGGGAGATTGAATACTGTTCAGTAAGTATCTTGATCCTGTCAGGTTTGTAGTTTGGATTCGATGGTGTGTATGGAATGGATTGTGTAGGAATTTTGATATAATATTCATATATAAGAAGTATATATGAGTCAAGAATGATATATTCTGATTTCGGAGTAATTGGACATCATTTGATGTATTAGAAATTTTTGTTAAGTGTAAGTGGTCAGAATGACAGGTTTTGAGAAACCAAATATTTAGACCAATTTGATGTGATAAATGCATTGTGTATAATTTTGTAAGCTATTTAAAGTATTTCGTGTGAATTGTGAGGCTTATGAAAGGATTAATCTCCATTGATAGGTTAAGGAGATTTAAGCCTTGTAGCTGAAAGTGTTAAGAGGTAAGTATACTAGACTTTTTACTGAAATCACAATAAACATAGTAATTGTTTTGTATGATTTTGCAAATGGGGTTAAGAATATGTTTATGTTATGTCAAAGTATATTTTGATATGAAATGTGAATATATGTTTCTGAATGTGAGCATTGACATTGAGCATGGACATACATGTGTTTTTATAAGTGAGCTTTCAAAATAAGATGTGTTTAATAAAGAAAGCTTTTGAAGTGTAATATGTCCATGAGAAATATTTTGTGATTTGAGGGTACTTGAACTCACTGTTAACTTAGTAGGCATTTTATGTGATTTGTGGAGCCTTTATGTGTGGCCTTTCCTTCGGGATTGGTATATGTTATGTGTTCCGTATGTAGGGAGGATCCTATTGGTACCTAAAGGAAGTGTGAGTCATCACATTCGTGTGGTGGCGTATTGGTACATGTGAGAGGACTCACCGATGATCAGGGTGAGGGTTTGGCTTTTACCTTCGGGCATAAGCGTTATATATGTGTGATTTAAAGACCTCACTTGTACTATTCCTCTCATACGGTATGTCACCTACGAGTGACATTTGGCTCATTATGTGATATGTGATATGTAAGTCCTACTAAGTAGTAGTCGAGTAATGGTATTCCTATTATGTGTTTTGAAAGAATGTGTAAGCGCTTACATGATATGTGATTTGATAAGATTATGATTTTGATTGATCACAGCATATCATACATATGCATTGTATACATATATGTATTTGTATTTGATATATGAAAAATTAGTATGCTTACTGAGTTTTATACTCATTATAGTTTATGGTGATTTCAGGTAAATAAGGTGCATGTGGGCTTAGCGGATTTGGCAAGGCTTCTGCTGTTCCTTGGGTTCCCTAAGTTGCTAGGTTGTTGTGTGTTTCATTTGGGGACACGTGGGATAGGATATTTGGTTTGTCCCTATTGAATAAATACTTATGTATTATTTCATTGTGTGTGGATTGGATTTGGTTTAAGTTTTATAAAGTGTGGTTATTGGATGATTTTAAGTAAGAATTTGTAATGGATATATTCTGGGCTCCCGGTAACAAAGTTGCTACTGGTGACGTAGTAGAGTGTTAATCTCTGAGAAAACTCTGCGTATCTCCGGTTTAATAATTGTCCCAGTCATAATTCAATTGCTATAATTCTGAAAGAAATTGAAATGAATGTTTAAATATTGTCAAGAGAAGTTTATATTTATATGTTAGGTTATGGTTGATTTTAGTGTTGAACTTACTAGCAACTTGCTAAGGATTTCTGTGTTGAATGAAAGTTGAAAATTTTGTGTAATATTATTTATGAGTGCATATGCAGTGAATGAATGTAAGTGATGTCGTGTGTCGGATCTTTTGGGTCTGGGGCGTGATAGCTATTAATGGTATCAGAGCTAAGATATGATTCTGTAGACTTTATGTGTCTAATGAAGGGAACCCAGTCGATGCCAAATCCTTAAGATTGTATGTGTGCTACAAATGTGGTAAAATCATGTAAAATTGAAATAGGAGATAAGGTGCTACAAGCAGATTTGATTATCTTGAATATGTATGATTTTGATGTTATATTTGGCATGGATTGGTTGTCTATGTACCATGCTAATGTTAAATGCTTTGAGAAAGAAGTTGTTTTCCAACCACCCGGAGAGCCTGAGTTTAGTTTTATTGGTTCTAAGTTATGCTCTTTGCTAAAAGTAATATCTGCTTTACAAGCTTGGAAAAGTCTTAAGAAGGGTTGTCAGTGTTTCTTAGCGACTGTAGTGGATACAAAGAAAGAAGAAATGAAAATCCAAGATGTTCCAGGCGTGAATGAGTTTATAGATGTATTCCCTGAAGATTTACCTGGAGTTCCACCAGATCGAGAGATTGAATTCACTATAGAACTTCTGCCAGGAACCAGTCCTATATCTAAAACACCTTATCGTATGGCACCAGTAGAGCTTAAAGAGTTGAAGGAACAGCTACATGAATTGCTTAAGAAGGGGTTTATTCGCCCGAGTGTTTCACCTTAGGGTGCTCCAGTTCTTTTTGTTAAGAAGAAAGATGGTTCAATGAGATTATGTATTGACTATCGAGAGTTGAACCGTGTGACTGTAAAGAATAAATATCCACTTCCAAGAATCGATGATTTATTCGATCAGTTGCAAGGAGCTTGTGTATTCTCAAAAATTGATCTTCGTTCTGGCTATCATCAATTGAAGATCAAGAAAGAAGACATTCCAAAGACTGCATTTCGTACCAGATATGGGCATTATGAGTTTATTGTTATGCCATTTGGGTTGACAAATGCACCTGCTACCTTTATGGATCTAATGAATAGAGTATTCAAGGATTATTTGGATAGGTTTGTTATTGTGTTTATTGATGACATCCTAGTGTACTCTAAGAGTAAGGGAGAACATGAAGAACACTTAAGAAAAGTCCTACAAGTGTTAAGGGAGAAGCAGCTTTATGCAAAATTCAAGAAATGTGAATTCTGGCTAGATCCAATGGTATTTTTGGGACATGTTGTTTCCTCAAAGGGAATTTCAGTGGATCCAAGCAAAATTGAAGCAGTGGTGAATTGGTCCAGACCAACTAATGTGGGGGAAATTCGAAGTTTTTTTGGGCTGGCAGGATATTATAGACGGTTTGTTGAAGGATTTTCTAAGATAGCTTCACCTTTAACTCAATTGACAAGAAAGAATGTCAAGTTTCAGTGGTCAGAAGAATGTGAGAAAAGTTTTCAAGAACTCAAGCATCGGTTAGTATCTGCTCCCATACTAACCATCCCTTCTGCTTCTGCTGGATTTGTGATTTATAGTGATGCTTCCAAGAAAGGGCTTGGGTGTGTATTAATGCAGGATGGAAAGGTAGTGGCATATGCCTCACGACAACTAAAGACTTATGAGCAGAATTACCCTACTCATGACTTGGAGTTGGCTGCAGTAGTTTTTGCTCTGAAAATTTGGAGGCATTATCTTTATGGAGAAAGGTGTGAAATTTACACAGACCACAAAAGCCTTAAATACTTCTTTACTCAAAAGGAGTTAAATATGAGGCAACGTCGATGGTTGGAACTAGTCAAGGATTATGACTGTGCGATTAACTACCATCCGGGAAAAGCTAATATTGTAGCAGATGCTTTGAGTAGAAAATCTTCAGGACATATGGCAGCACTTTTGACTGCTCAAAAGCAAATTTTGTTGGATTTAGAAAAGCTTGGCATTGAAGTGGTAAGATCTAATGATAGGGCTTATGTTGCAAGTATGTCCATTCAGCCTACCCTAATTAAGAGAATTAAGGAAGCACAAGGTAGTGATGTGCATCTGAAGAAAATTATGGAAGAAATTCCATTGGGTAAAAGGCCTAACTTTGCTATTTTTGATGATGGAGCTCTACATTTTGAAGGTAGACTTTGTGTTCCTAATAATGATAAGTTGAAAAATGAGATCTTGGCTGAAGCTCATAGTTCACCATATACTGTACATCTGGGAGGTACCAAGATGTATCGAGACCTACGAGCTATTTATTGGTGGGTTAATATGAAAAGAGAGATTGCTAAATTTATAGAGCAATGTTTGACATGTCAGCAAGTTAAGGCAGAACATCAGAGACCATCTGGGTTATTGAAACCTTTATTGGTACCGGAATGGAAATGGGAGCACATAGCCATGGATTTTGTAGTTGGGTTGCCAAGTACACAAAAGGGCTACAATGCCATATGGGTGATTATTGATAGGCTAACAAAATTAGCACATTTTATTCCAATATGCACCACTTATTCCATGGATAGGTATGCCCAATTATATGTTGATGAAATTGTGAGGCTTCATGGAGTACCTGTGTCAATTGTATCTGATAGAGATCCCCGATTTACTTCAATATTTTGGAAGAGCCTACATAATGCCATGGGCACAAAGTTGAACTTCAGTACTGCATTCCACTCACAGACTGATGGTCAATCTGAAAGGACCATTCAAATTCTAGAAGATATGTTGAGAGCATGTGTGTTAGACCTTAAAGGTAGTTGGGACAAACACCTTTCATTAGTGGAGTTTGCATACAACAATAGTTATCAATCAACTATTGGTATGGCCCCATATGAAGCTTTGTATGGAAGAAAATGTACATCTCCTGTGCATTGGGATGTAGTTGGAGAAAGAAAAATTTTAGGGCCAGAGATTGTCCAGCAAACTTGTGAGGTTATAGAGAAGATAAGAAAAAGAATGAAAGTGGCTCAGAGTAGACAGAAAAGCTATGCAGACAATAGAAGAAAAGATCTAGAATTTAAGGTGGGTGAAAAAGTATTTCTTAAGGTTGCTCCAATGAAAGGAGTCATGAGATTTGGCAAGAAAGGAAAGTTGAGTTCAAGATTCATTGGTCCATTTGAAATCCTTGAAAGGATAGGTGATGTGGCTTATAGACTTGCCCTTCCTCCATCATTATCAGGAGTTCATAATGTGTTCCATGTGTCCATGTTGCGAAAATATGTTTCAAACTCCTCACATGTGTTAAGCTATGAGCCACTTCAACTTAGGGATGATCTCACTTATGAAGAAGTGCCCATTAGGATTTTGGACAATAAGGAGCAAATTCTTCGTACTAAGAAGATTGATTTGGTAAAGGTTTTATGGAGAAACCATGCAGTTGAAGAGGCAACCTGGTAACGAGAAGAGGAAATGAGATCTAAGTATCCTCATCTATTTGCTTAAGTTATGAATTTCGAGGACGAAATTCTTATAAGGAGGGGAGAATTGTAGTAACCAGTATCCACGACTGGTAAGAATAAGTATTTATATATTATAAATATACGTATTTTATTTGTATGTTGGTGATACTTGAATTATATATTGTTATTAGTAATATTTTTATAGGTTAAGGATATACGATTAGTATTGAGTTTATTTGTATGACTTTAGATTTATTTTAGGGACCAAATTGTTATACTTTGAAAGTTTTGGGGGCAAATTCGTAAATATCAAAAATTAGCCTCTTAGTATAAAAATACACTTTTAAACCCTAATTTACCATTTTTAGGTCGAGCTACCCATTTTAAGAGAGAGAAGAGAGAAATAGAGGAGAGAGAAAGAGGAGAAGAAGAAGAAAAAGAAGAAGAAATTGGAAATTTGAATTTCAAGAGGTATATCATACGTATTTCTCAATTTATTGGTATTAATTAAGTTAATTCCTTTAAGTTTTGATTTCTGAAAATATGTATAATTGAGGATTTGTTGTGTATTTCGTAAGATCATATGAGAATTGATGATGATCTATAAGATAGTTTGATAAATCATGATGAATTATGGAATTTCTGCTGGATAACCTCTTGATCTAGGAATTTTATAAATTGTTGTGATTCGATTCTGGTTTTGAATTTTGGGTATATGAAATTAGACATGTTTATGATCATCTGAGACTTTGAATCGACTGAAAATCTCGGAAATTGAATTTTTAGTGAATTTACCAAAATGACCCTGGAATTCTGGAAATTTCTTGTGTAAACAGTATGATACAGTGGAAAATAATTTTTGACCTGCTGAATGATCTTTAAAAATTACAAATTTGTGGAATATGATAATTTTATATGTCTAATATGATATACTCGGAATTGAGAATTTGGATCAATGTGGTTGAAGTGTTATGAATTTCTAAAGTGTATCAGCTCATTGTAGTATTTGATTAACAGATTTTTAAAGTTATGAAATAAAATAGTTTTAAAATACTTTTGGCAGTTATTTGGAAGCTAAATATTTATCATGGACTGAGATATGTGGCAAGAGTAATTATATGGTAGTTTTATAATTTTTGAGTTAGTATATGATTTTATAAAATTGGGAGATTGAATACTGTTCAGTAAGTATCTTGATCCTGTCAGGTTTGTAGTTTGGATTCGATGGTGTGTATGGAATGGATTGTGTAGGAATTTTGATATAATATTCATATATAAGAAGTATATATGAGTCAAGAATGATATATTCTGATTTCGGAGTAATTGGACATCATTTGATGTATTAGAAATTTTTGTTAAGTGTAAGTGGTCAGAATGACAGGTTTTGAGAAACCAAATATTTAGACCAATTTGATGTGATAAATGCATTGTGTATAATTTTGTAAGCTATTTAAAGTATTTTGTGTGAATTGTGAGGCTTATGAAAGGATTAATCTCCATTGATAGGTTAAGGAGATTTAAGCCTTGTAGCTGAAAGTGTTAAGAGGTAAGTATACTAGACTTTTTACTGAAATCACAATAAACATAGTAATTGTTTTGTATGATTTTGCAAATGGGGTTAAGAATATGTTTATGTTATGTCAAAGTATATTTTGATATGAAATGTGAATATATGTTTCTGAATGTGAGCATTGACATTGAGCATGGACATACATGTGTTTTTGTAAGTGAGCTTTCAAAATAAGATGTGTTTAATAAAGAAAGCTTTTGAAGTGTAATATGTCCATGAGAAATATTTTGTAATTTGAGGGTACTTGAACTCACTGTTAACTTAGTAGGCATTTTATGTGATTTGTGGAGCCTTTATGTGTGGCCTTTCCTTCGGGATTGGTATATGTTATGTGTTCCGTATGTAGGGAGGATCCTATTGGTACCTAAAGGAAGTGTGAGTCATCACATTCGTGTGGTGGCGTATTGGTACATGTGAGAGGACTCATCGATGATCAGGGTGAGGGTTTGGCTTTTACCTTCGGGCATAAGCGTTATATATGTGTGATTTAAAGACCTCACTTGTACTATTCCTCTCATACGGTATGTCACCTACGAGTGACATTTGGCTCATTATGTGATATGTGATATGTAAGTCCTACTAAGTAGTAGTCGAGTAATGGTATTCCTATTATGTGTTTTGAAAGAATGTGTAAGCGCTTACATGATATGTGATTTGATAAGATTATGATTTTGATTGATCACAGCATATCATACATATGCATTGTGTACATATATGTATTTGTATTTGATATATGAAAAATTAGTATGCTTACTGAGTTTTATACTCATTATAGTTTATGGTGATTTCAGGTAAATAAGGTGCATGTGGGCTTAGCGGATTTGGCAAGGCTTCTGCTGTTCCTTGGGCTCCCTAAGTTGCTAGGTTGTTGTGTGTTTCATTTGGGGACACGTGGGATAGGATATTTGGTTTGTCCCTATTGAATAAATACTTATGTATTATTTCATTGTGTGTGGATTGGATTTGGTTTAAGTTTTATAAAGTGTGGTTATTGGATGATTTTAAGTAAGAATTTGCAATGGATATATTCTGGGCTCCCGGTAACAAAGTTGCTACTGGTGACGTAGTAGAGTGTTAATCTCTGAGAAAACTCTGCGTATCTCCGGTTTAATAATTGTCCCAGTCATAATTCAATTGCTATAATTCTGAAAGAAATTGAAATGAATGTTTAAATATTTTCAAGAGAAGTTTATATTTATATGTTAGGTTATGGTTGATTTTAGTGTTGAACTTACTAGCAACTTGCTAAGGATTTCTGTGTTGAATGAAAGTTGAAAATTTTGTGTAATATTATTTATGAGTGCACATGCAGTGAATGAATGTAAGTGATGTCGTGTGTCGGATCTTTTGGGTCTGGGGCGTGACACAAACACTTCAAATGAAACAATCTTTTGTTTTTATTTTTGTTTGATTCATTTCCCTCTATTAATGAGTCAATTAAGGATTCCACAAAGTATTGCCATTTATGCCATGACTATGCCTTCTTGTTTAACACATGACAAGATAATTTTTTAATTCTTTTAAGACATGGCCAAAAATAGAATTGAAAATGAAATGAAACTTTTTCATTTTATTTCAATTTTATTCTAAACATTTCAACACAAATGGCCATCACCTTTGTTAACCCATTGCTTGTCATTCATACATGTTTTATATTTTATTTATTTAATAATAAATAAATAACATGTGTCACTTATTATTAATTATTTGACAAAAAAATTATTAATAATAATTATTAATACATTAATTTATTTGAAACATTTTTGAATAAATAAATAAATGACTTTACTTTTCTCACAAGTGAGGTCACTTTGATAATTTTAAAGTCAAATAATAAATGGCTATAATATGCCACGTGTCATTATTCCATTGGTCAACAACTATTGTTAACTAATTAATGTACTTAACTCTTAAGTCTTGACACATGTACATCCTAAAGGAACTTGAAATAAATATCCCGGTTTGTTGGAATTTACTATATTAAACTATTGAATCCAATGCTTTACCCCAATGCACAACAAGTACACTTCATATTATGAGACTCTATAGGTCTACGCCTGATCTGACAAATAAATCTGTTTCATGAGTTCATGATTGATGCCTCATGCACACGTCATGAATGTTACAAATCAGCGCGTTAAACCATGCAAGCTGAGGTCATTATATATTCATATAATCCTTCCGTAACCTATATGTTGGATGAGTGGAGAAATAGATCACTACTGTCAAATGTCCATGTGCTCATCCTTGAACCCATCTCCAGATTTGTATCTTGATAAACAGTACACGAAAACACCTTTGCGATATTGTTTAACCCTATGAAAAACTCTTTTCTTAGGTTTATGCTTGTGGCTACAAGAATTTTTGAAATACAATCTTAGAGCATCAGGATATACAAATCATCTATTTGAGCTGACGGATCTCGTATCTACACACACTAGACTCCATGAGTATCGGACCATACCCAGCAACACGTAACGATCAGACCATAAAAGGTTTCTGACATACGTGGAACTAAAGCATGGTGGATGATTCACAAGTCCACTGTGGCACTCAGGTCAAATGATCACGAATACAACTCAACTTGAGAGGACTTACTATTGATGGCTTTATAGGATGTCTATTAGGGTCTTTGTGAGTCTGTTCAGTACTAAGTCCTTACTAAATACTTGTATATTTATATGAGCTTTTGGTAAGCTCACGGTCGGCTAAGAATAACCATCTGTACCATATAGATATAGCATACATTAATCTATATATAAAAGGGATTTACTGATAGACCCGCATAATGTATTTGAGAACATACTGGCACAATGACATTTTCTAACACCTATTGCAACTCTTTGTAACTATGCCATTACTGGTATGTCCCTAGGTCTTTATCCCGTTACAGACAAGGCTCTAACTCCTTAAATTTTATTGATTATTATAATCTGTTAACCTTTAGCAGTGCTAACTCTTAGTATTTATAACTCTTTTAGGCCAGATCTAAATTCCTTTAGATCATACAATGTTTATAGCGTAACAATTATAATAGAATTTATTATAATATTAACAATTATAAATGAAATGCATATTGTCTAAATATTAACAATTAATGTTCATATAATATCATAATGGCATGTAAGCACCAACTCTAACAATACATTTCTTTCGAGAAAAAAAAAAACAAGATCAGGGTTGGAAAGATTAGAGAACCTAATACCTTTTTCAACAACATGATTAAAAGTCAGGAAGTATTATAGTACCTAGTACTTAATTTCTTCCCTCCATGGATTGCAATACTTAATACATTCCTTCCATAAAGAAAAACAAAAATTAGAAGGATAGAAGTACCAAGTACCTTCCTTTTGGCAATAAAGATTAGGGTTAGAAAGGATTAAAGTACCTAATATTTTCTTTCCAAAAATATGATTAAAATCCTAAAGAATTGGAGAAATGATGAGATGGCTTCATTGGGAAGGGTTGTATCTTTAGAACTCCATTCCATGAAAGTGATAAGACATATGAAATAAGAAGACTTCACTAGAGTGGATGTATTCTTAGAGCTCCCTTCCACGAAGGTTATAAAAATATAAGAGATAAAATAATGCAAAGAAGATTTCCTTAGAAAGTTCCAATACTTTTACCAAGGGAGCACACGCATTGAAAGGTATTCCCTAAAAGAATTGTATGACTAAATAGTCACCCTCCATTGGGAACAGAAAAATCATTATATGATAGATAGACATAGATTCATTAGGTATTCTTATCTAGTTAAGTCATATAATGACATAAGACAAGGGCAAGGGGCCTTAGTTTAGGGTTATAATGATTAAAGAAGAGTCATGTGTCTTAGAATGACTTTGAAAGCATTGAAAAAACTTCTAAAGAATATGATTCAAAATCACATCTAAAAATAAAAAGTATAATTTATCTCATCTGATTTGTTCATATTTCGCATGCAATTGACATCTTGAAATATAACATTTTGTCAGAATTCTTATCATATTACTAGTTAAAGTTTATCAATGGAAGCAAAACAAAGGAAGTAACACAAATCATTGGGCACTCATTCTTTTTCCCACTCTCATTCTAGAGGGAATAGGGCTTTCCAAGTTATACAAAAGTAAAATTGATAAGGGTAAAAGCACCCTCCCAGGTCACTACATTGTTTATAAGAACTTTTGTAAAGATGAAACCAACCAAGTAAGAGAATAGGGAAGTAATACTTAACCATTTTTTTTCTTTTTTTAATTTCATATGCATGGGATAAGACTTAACGATTTTTCATATGATTACATAAATTGCCAAATGCATGATCGCATAATTATTATGTCATATACATGGAAGCATTCATTTTATATGACACTGATTAGAATTGAAATACAAATAAAAGAAAGTATTATTGCTTTTAGAGCAATTTGATGAAAATGGAACGATTGCGATGAAAATGTCTTAAGCAGATTATGGAAGCTCTGAAATGCACCATTTCACTTACTGATTCAAGCCAGACAAACACTAACATATGGAAGAAAAAAAATCATGCACGCATCTTCTCATCAAACTAGAAACAACACCAATATTCAAAGAGAGCATAACCGCTAAAAATAACAACACCAAAAAAAGTGCAGGAGATGTGAAACATTTTTTAAACATATAGTGCTTGCTAATTGGTAAGTGAATAGGTGTATGCTTTTATACCCTTCTTTACTTGTGGAGGATATCTATTGGGCCTGTTATCTAAAAAGCCTAAACAGCTCGTCTAAAGCCCAATTTTTAAGACGATTTGGTCTAAATTTCAAATTCAACACGTGAAGTAACAGGATCTGCTAACCCAAAGATCCCAAAAACGGGTTGTGTAAGTCATAAGAAGGTAGAAACATATTAATTTTTAAATCCTATTCATATTCTAATTGATTAATTATTATTTTGTATGAAGAAAGATTTCCCACAAGTAGAGAAATTCTACTTAAATCATTCTTCTTTAGTTGATGACTCTAAAATAGATTAGAATTCTTAATTAATTTAGATTTAATTAAACTCATAATTTAATAAGGATTTAGATTCATGCATTCATACTTTAATACAAACAAGGATTGATGCACTATAAATAACTATGCAACCTCGCTCATAATTCATTTTGTTCACAATTCATTTCTTGGCTATCCAATTCATCTAGTTCATTCGATTTATAACTGATTAGAGAATAATGAGGGCATCTGTTTATTTTTGAAGTACTTCACACATAAAGCACTCTTTTTTTAAAAAAAAAAGTTATTGATTTGAGTGTTTGAGTGTCTTTTTTTAAGAAGGATAGTGTTCTATAAGTAAATTTGTAGAATATTCAAAGGCAATGAGGTAAATTCGTAAAGTTCCAAACTTTAGAGTTTTAATATATATATAATTGATTTAGTGAGTTATATAACTCATCATATCGTGAGCTCTTAGACATATAACAAGATTCTCTAGTACATTATAAATTGTATAAAAATTATAAATTTATTAGACACGTGACATTGTTATTCATCATATAATAATCTACGTAGTCTATTAGATAATTTCTTTCTCTCTCTCTTTATATATATATATATATATATATATAATATCAATTTGATATAAAATTTACCAAACTTTAAAAATCATGTTTATAAAAAAATACAATACTTCTATATTAATATATATTTTTATGATTTTCATGTTTATAAAACTCCAATCATTTTCATTTTAAAATTAATATTTTTTTTAATATGATAATTATAAATATAAAAAAATACAATACTTCTTATTAATATTAAACGAACTCTAACCCAGCTGGCTGACAATTGTCGCGAGTCCAGTAAACTTTTGTGCTGATAATATTATCCAAATAAAGAGACTTTATCGCCTAATGAGTGATTTTTTATTTATGATTGACCTCGATCTTATACCAACGTAATACTTTAATTCTTATTCTTATCGTTACTTCACATAAATAATAAGGGAAGCAAAGACGTTCTTCACTCCCTTCGCGAACAAAATCTCTTCTTCTCTTACACGTGTTTTTTTCAAAAAAAAAATTATAGAATTGAGATAAATTCACTAAATAAAGAACTTCACCCAATATCACTATTTAATCAATGGGATAATGGGAAAGGATCGCATCTTGCATGTCGTGAATAACTCAACGCTAAACTTGTCAATTTATTCTCGGCCTCCCTTAAAATACGTGAGCGACAAGCATACGGATTTAATTATGAAAAGAGTAGTGTTGCACTCATATATATATATATATATGTGGGATTTATATCCTAATTAATGTATTATTAATTAATAATAATTATTTATTAAATAATTGTTAATTATTTATTTATTTTTAAAATGGTAGTTATATAATACTAATAAATAATAAACACATAAAATATTATATAAATTAAAATATAAATTTTATATCTCAATTATATAAACATAACGTTACTCTTATGAAAATAATAATACCATTCAAATTTATCTTGTTATGTAGATTTGTCAAGGAGAATCAAAGGATGAGTTGGAGATAAAGATATTAAATAAGTTGGGCAATTTATACTCGTGATAGGTTTAGTTCATTTTTTATATAAGTTCAGCTTGATTTGACCCATTGGTGGGTTAGACTGACTTTGATTCTAAGGCCCACAACTTTAATATGTAGTAGCTTGTAAAAATATCAAGCTCGGTAGGTTAATAATTAAAAGTATTTAAAAATAGTAATAAGGGTGTAATAGTACCCTATTTCTATAATTTTATATAATGACTATTTAATTCTCGAGTGAAAAGGCTAAAAAGCTTTTTCTATACTTTCTATTATAGCACGTGATCTATCAAGTCCTCAAGTCTTAGTCGTTGTATTGGAGTTGACTTTTAGTGCAGATGATAAGCTATTAGTTGATTGAAGGAAGAGATTATTAGGTGATATACTTGGATGTTGATATACTTAGAAGATTGGATGCAATAACAGATAACAGACAAAATGATAGTGAGAGCATGATTAAAGATTTTTAAAAATTTAAAAATATAATAAGCTCAATCATTGAATTAATTTATCTTTGTAATCATTACAATTAAAGTTAGAGCATTACAAATGATTGGTAGTTTAATGGGTGCAAATTTAGTTCGGATGTACTAAAATTAAAATGATACAATTTTCATTATTTTCTTGCAAACAAAAAGGTGTCTTTTCATCATTGACTGAGGACTCACACTACCTACTCTTATGGACCCCAGAGTCAGATGTTCTAAGTTCCAATAGAACTCTTCAGCCAACAACACTCTAAGTCTCAATTCTAAAAGTACTCTATATGTCTCAAATTCAACTATAACATGACTCAACAATCTAAGCTTATAAAAAAGAGGCTAAATCGTGAAAAATTCGAGTTTGGGGGTGGTGGTGTTGTAGAGGATTGAGATCTCCATCAACTGAACTTTTGATAATTTTCTCTTTTAAATTATCTTTCTCTAATTAAAAAAGTAAGGAATAGCTTTTAAGGCACCATTATAGCTTTATAGAAAGCCTCTGAGGCTCTATTAGAAGGGTGGGAGAAGATATATAGCTATTGAAATAATTTTCAATTACTGATAATCTGGCTGTATAAATATTATTCAATGGTACATTTGAGTGAGCTAATTATGCTCACGTAAAGTGGATATAGGTTCATATCAAACTGAACCACTATACTCTTGCCTCTATCTTGTGTTTGTTTCATTTTTGGTTAATATTGAGTAAATTTAAAGTTATGAAAGCCTAATAAACATAAAAGAGTGATCATCTTAGCTTAGTTATTTAAGAGATCCATTTGTTGTTTCTAAGAACAAACAAATTAAACTCATTGGCTAGGATAGCGCAAATGGGTCAACAGTTTGATGCAGTTTGTAATAAACATTGAATTGCCATGGAAAGCCATTAATTAAAGTAGATAGGATGACTACCTGCAATAATGAGCAAAGTTAGCAATCAATCGAGACCGTAGTCATAACTCGCATTGCTGTCTATGGCTAACATTCAAACACAGATTAAAGAACGAGAAGAAGTAGGAAAGATAATGGCAACAAATGCCTAAGATAGTCTTTAGCCATATGATGCGATATTTCTATATCTTATAATTAAGCGCAAGTATACACTATCGTATGCAAGTAATAAAGGGACTAAATAGTCGGATGTCGAACCCACATGGATAATTTCTACTTTCTAACTAAATACTAAAATTATGTCTCTCTAATAATTATTTAGAAAAATACAAATTTAAGAATGAATGTAGAAAATATAAAAGCAAAAACACAATGCAAAGAGAATTAAGTGATAGCAATGTAGAGAAAACTTAGGATTAATATTATCCTTCAATATACTTTCTAATGATTAATCTTTAATATTTAACTCATTTAGTTTTTGTTATTGATCAAGACACTAATGTATTCACAAACCTCTTCCAAGGTCATGCAAGTATACCTTAATTTACCAAATACCTATATTCCTATGGTACTTGTAATAAATTAAGATTCATTAAGATTAGGTCTTATCGATCATACATGCCAATCAGGTATATTCCTATCCTAAATTGAAACTTACATATACAACATTGAATGTTACTCTACAATCATGCATCAAATTACCCAAGTCTAAATATTATGATTTCTCTTCCGAGTTTATCAACAATATTACCAACTCATTCACCATATATTGGCTAGATATATTGAAGCATTAAGATCAAGTAATTTGAATATCAAAGAACTAAGTTTATTAAATATTCAAAAGATATAGCAATTAAGCACACATATTGAGTTTAAGTATTAATCCTAAAAAATAAGTTTAGTTCATTACTACAAGAGAACATCAGTAAAAATAATAATAAATCATGATACAATCAATAGCAAACCGATATAGACGTCGAATTTGTCTTGATTACGTTGCCTAAGATACTTTTGATGCCGAAGAATGCCTTGAATCTCTTTCTAAAGTTGCTTCAATTAAACTCCTATTGCTCTCCAAGACTCGTACTTTGTATTCTTGGTGTTCTTGAATATGTCTTGGGTGTGTTAGGTTCATTCTTAAAGGTTGGGAATGAGTGGCTTTTTATAGGAATTGATATGAGCTTGAAAATCTCAATTTTCGTCGGACTAGGACTTGCGCTACCGCTGGGGTGCTATGCAGTTTTTGCTGGGGCAACATGTCAAAAAGGATTCACCGCTGAAACGGTGGGATGTTAGTGCTAAGGCGCTGGCCCATCGCTAGGGCGCTGGCCTATCGCTAGTGCGGTGACTATTTGGCGCTGGGGCACCAGATGAGACTTAAACAGATCATTTTTCTTATTTCGATTACTGTTCCAACGCTGGGGCGATAATCCTCGTGGCGCTGGGATGCTGGACACATAATAAATTTCATTCAAGTCCCTATAAATAACAATAATGCATATAAATTGTAGTAACCAGTATCCATAACCGGTAAGAATATGTATATTTATATATATAAATATACGTATTTTATTTGCATATGGGTGATCCTTGATTTATATATTGTTATTAGTAGTGTTTTTATAGGTTAAGGATATACTATTAGTATTGGGTTTATTTGCAAGACTTTGGAATTATTTTAGGGACCAAATTGTTATACTTTGAAAGTTTTGGGGGTGAATTCGTAAATACCAAAAATTAACCACTTAGTATAAAAATATACTTTTAAAAACCCTAATTCTCTCATTTTGGTCGAGCTACCCATTTTTAGAGAGAGAAGAGAGAAATAAAGGAGAGAGAAAGAGAAGAAGAAGAAGAAATTGAAATTTTGGATCTTTAGAGGTATATCACAACTAATTATTAATTTATTGGTGTTAATTAAGTTAATTTCTTTAAGTTTTGATTTCTGGAAATATGTATAATTAAGGGTTTGATGTGTATTTCGTTTGATGTTGTGAGAATTGATGATGATCTATAAGATAGCTTGATAAATTATGATGAATTGTGGAATTTCTGCTTGATAGTCTCTTGATCCAGGAATTTTATAAATTTTTGTAATTCGATTCTGGTTTTGAATTTTGATTATATGCAATTAGACATGTTAAGGATCATCTGAGACTTTGAATCGATTGAAAATTCTGGAAATTGAATTTATAGTGAATTTACCAAAATGACCCTGAAATTTTGGAAATTTCCTGTGTAAACAGTATAGTACAGTGAAAAATAATTTTTGTCCTACTGAATGATCTTCAAAAATTATGAATTTGTGGAATATGATAATTGTATATGTCTAATATGATATACTCGGAATTGAGAATTTGGATCAATATGGTTGAAGTGTTATGAATTTCTAAAGTGTATCAGCTCATTGTAGTATTTGATTAACAGATTTTTAAAGTTGTGAAATAAAATAGTTTTAAAATACTTTTGGCAGTTATTTGGAAGCCAAATATTTATCATGGACTGAGATATGTGTTAAGAGTAATTATGTGGTAGTTTTATAATTTTTGAGTTAGTATATGATGTTATAAAATTGGGAGATTGAATACTGTTCAGTAAGTATCTTGATCCTGTCAGGTTTGTAGTTTGGATTCGATGGTGTGTATGGAATGGATTGTGTAGGAATTTTGATATAATATTTATATATAAGAAGTATATATGAGTCAAGAATTATATATTCTGATTTCGGAGTAATTGGACATCATTTGATGTATTAGAAATTTTTGTTAAGTGTAAGTGGTCAGAATGACAGGTTTTGAGAAACCAAATATTTAGACCAATTTGATGTGATAAATGCATTGTGTATAATTTTGTAAGCTATTTAAAGTATTTTGTGTGAATTGTGAGGCTTATGAAAGGATTAATCTCCATTGATAGGTTAAGGAGATTTAAGCCTTGTAGCTGAAAGTGTTAAGAGGTAAGTATACTAGACTTGCTACTGGAATCACAATAAACATAATAATTGTTTTGTATGATTTTGTAAATGGGGTTAAGAATATGTTTATGATATGTCAAAGTATATTTTGATATGAAATGTGAATATATGTTTATGAATGTGAGCATTGACATTGAGCATGGACATACATGTGTTTTTGAAAGTGAGCTTTCCAAAATAAGATGCGTTTAACAAAGAAAGCTTTTGAAGTGTAATATGTCCATGAGAAATATTTTGTGATTTGAGGGTACTTGAACTCACTGTTAACTTGGTAGGCATTTTATGTGATTTGTGGAGCCTTTATGTGTGGCCTTTCCTTCGGGATTGGTATATGTTATGTGTTCCGTATGTAGGGAGGATCCTATTGGTACCTAAAGGAAGTGTGAGTCATCACATTCGTGTGGTGGCGTATTGGTATATGTGAGAGGACTCACCGATGAACAGGGTAAGGGTTTGGCTTTTACCTTCGGGCATAAGCGTTATATATGTGTGATTTAAAGACCTCACTTGTACTATTCCTCTCATACGGTATGTCACCTACGAGTGACATTTGGCTCATTATGTGATATGTAAGTCCTACTAAGTAGTAGTTGAGTGATGGTATTCCTATTATGTGTTTTGAAAGAATGTGTAAGCGCTTACATGATATGTGATTTGATAAGATTATGATTTTGATTGATCACAGCATATCATACATATGCATTGTGTACATATATGTATTTGTATTTGATATATGAAAAACTAGTATGCTTACTGAGTTTTATACTCATTATAGTTTATGGTGATTTCAAGTAAATAAGGTACATGTGTGCTTAGCGGATTTAGCAAGGCTTCTGCTGTTCCTTGGGTTCCCTAAGTTGCTAGGTTGTTGTGTGTTTCATTTGGGGACACGTGGGATAAAATATTTGATTTGTCCCTGTTGAATAAATACTTATGTATTATTTTATTGTGTGTGGTTGGATTTAGTTTAAGTTTCACCAAGTGTAGTAATGGATTGATTTTAAGTAAGAATTTGCAATGAATATATTCTGGGCTTCCGGTAACAAAGTTGCTACTGGTGACGTAGTAGAGTGTTAATCTCTGAGAAAACTCTGCGTACCTCCGGTTTAGTAATTGTCCCAGTCATAATTCAATTGCTATAATTCTGAAAGAAATTGAAATGAAAGTTGAAAATTTTGTGTAATATTATTTATGAGTGCACATGCAGTGAATGAATGTAAGTGATGTCGTGTGTCAGATCTGTTGGGTCTGGGGCGTGACATAAATAGCCATCTATTTTTATAAAATAATAAAATATTAAAATAAAAATATGAAAACATATGTGACAAATTTGCCCTTATCACCATAACCAAGGCCATCATAAGAATCTTCAATATCACAAGATCAATATTCACCAAAACAAGGTTGACTAAAGAATCGAGAAGGTAACGACGATAGCCCTCAAGTGAGCTCTTAGCCAAGTTCCTGATCTAAGCCTCAGAAGAATATCTAAGAACTAATAGAGTAGTGGCGATAACTACCAAGTAACCCTCTTGGCCAAATTCCTTAGCAAATCTTAGATGAATATCAAAGATGAGTGTCGAGGCAATAGCCCCCTAAGACCCTACTAAAAGGATCTGAGATCCCTTCGAAGATTGGAAGAATATCAAATTGAGAGGGTAGTTGTAAAAACCCTTATATTACACTTTCAACCAAACTTTAGAGCTATGACTCGGATGAACATTGAAGAATATAAAAAAGATAGAGTAGCAACAATAGTCTATATGTGAACCTTTTGGCCAAACTCTTGAGCCACACCTCGAATGAATATTAAAGAATGTCAAACTAAAAGGGTAGCGATAATAGCCCTCATATGACATTTTCGACCAAAATCCCAAGCCACACCTTGGACGAATATTAGCAATAGCCCCCATGTGATATTCTCGACTAATGACAGGACCCGCCCCGAGACTCTTTACTGTAGATCCCAATGGCTCCGTCGGGCACCCCAACAGAAGTTCCTCAAAGTCTAACTATCAAAACTGAAAAATTTCGTGAGGTGAACCCTTTTTAATTCTTGTTTTTAATAATTGAATCCCAGAATATTCGTGAAGATAATTTACTAAATTTAAAAAAAAAACAGATAGAGTTTCCTCTATTTTTCTAAAAATTCAAAAATAAACTTGTAATAAAAATCACACTTCTATTTAAAATAGTTTTCTCAACTTTCAAATAGGACCTCTGTTCCTTCCAAAATCAAATTCAACTCCACACAATAATTTCATTCCAATCACAAAATTTACATACTAATGAAAAGTAAAAACTATCTTTGTACTATCGAAACCATTTCTTGTTTGTTCGAACATATGTACAATATGCACAAAGTCTATAACTACTATGCAGAAAAACAAAATGTACTACCTAGCACATTTACATTTACAAAATGATCGTTTGTCTTGCCCCACTAATCTACCATAGAAGAATTAGCAACTTGCACACCAAGGCTTGCACCTAAAAAAGGGGTTCAGAAAATATAAAACACAAAACGGGTGAACTAAAGGAGCTCAGTGAGTGAGTTTAAAATAATTTTGTAAAAAAATAAGATTTTGTATAAATATTAAATTCTAAAAACTACCTGAAACATGCTTCTAAAACTATTATAGAACTGTAAAATGATTTCTAAATGTCATATGCTAATAAAATCCTACCTACCGATTTTTATTAATAATTTCTATAAACAATTGCCAAAATTTGTAAAATATAGTAACTAACATGTACATATATAAATACATGATCTGCGTTTGGTAACTCAAAAACTACTAAAACCCTCGCTCGACCATTTTATTTTTAAACTGCACTAATGGTAACCTCAAAGCTCTATACTTACGCAGCGACTAAACTAGCATTGCACAACGTGAGTAAGTCACAGGGTGTCTAATCTAGCAACACCCACTCTGACATCTAAATATATCTCACTGGCTATGCAACAAAGGTCTACCATTGTCTATATATAGCGAGACAATACCCCGTACATATAGAGCGACTCACAGGACTCAACAACCCGACTTCTCGGAGTTAGTGACTCACCTCCCAATACTTACCCATGTGTACGGGATATACCGATCGGGTTTTAAACCGTCACCACACTGTAAACCTAAGGGCACCAATAGCTTTTAAAAACTAATTTAATAATTTTAAAAGACTATTCCTCAAACTAAACATGAAAATTCATAATTATAACAACATATGAAAAATTGTAAATCATGCTTATACATTTAACATCATATAAATATAAAATTCCAATATGTTAAAACATATTAACAAAAGATAATCAATTATAGATTTTCACTCATCAAACACTCCAAGTTCGATTTTTCTCCGAAATTTTTTTTTTCTTTTACCGCTTTCAATTTTCTTTACCTACATGCCACAAATGACATTTATAACCTTACGAATGCTAAAATTACACTTAAACTAGTAAGCACCCTAATTGGCTTATGAAGCCCGGATGAACTCAACTTTATATTTTTCATTTATAAAGTTATTCAATCTTATTTAATTTACCATCCGAAGCCATAAAAATTTCTTAACACCCTATAAATTTGGTTGGACATAATTGCCCTTCATCTTACCAAGAATGGAAAATTATGTCTATTTTTCTTTATTTTTTGATTTTTCATCAACCATATACATCCAATTAACACAAGGAATCATTTATACACAAAAATTGAACCAAAACACATCTCAAATCCTAAAATTTCTAAAGTGGCCGAACTCGCCATCTTCCACCCAACACATTTCTTTTCTCAATTTCTTATTCAATGACATTCAAATCATGCCATTTTAATTCTAATGCCCTAATAACATTCAATTGAAGTTTCTACATTAAGATGACACAAAACCCTAATTCTTACCTTACTAATTCCTTTAATTTGGTGTCTTCTTTGAGTTTCACGCTTGAATTCAACTCAATTTAGATCAAGAATTCACACAGACATTAATGAAGTAATCTTGAAAAAAAATCATACACCACCATTACTACATAATGCTTTTCTGACCTCTTTTCCTTGAATTTTCACTAGTAGAAGCTTTAATTGATCTTAGAAAATTGTATTTGGCTTTATTTTAGCTTGATCTTACATGAAAAATCATGAAAAAAAAAACCTTGGATTTTACTGTAGCAGCATCTCTCTTCTCTTGGCTGAATTTTCCTCTTTTGATCTAACACATTTTGCTTTTAATTTAACTAAATTTTTACACACTTCCTTCTTATATAGTGTTCTTCCAAAAGTTCAATTTGCCCTTCAACTAATTTGAAATTTCTAAATTGCCATTAGTTAGAATTAGAAGCATTTAATTGGTTCATTTCTAACTATTTAGTTAGAATAGTCAAAGGAACTAACTAGACTTTCAACTTGGCAATCTATCAACTTGTCTCTAATTGGTTCATTTTCTAATACATGGATTGTGTTTCTTAACAAAGGCTTGTTCCATGCATAACACTTATATAGAAATTCATGTGTTAAATTAAAATTTTCTTTACCAAGCCAATAGAAAAAAATTCTAAAAATATTCCATGACCGTATGATACTCCGATCGATTGTAAAATATCAATTTAGGTCTAATACCTCTCATGCACACCATAAAAAAATATTTCTACTAGGGTTGAAATCAGGTAATCCTACGATTTCTTTATCGTTTTATACCAAAATCTAGACCCTATACTACTAATAGGGATCAGATATTACAACCAAACTCTTGAGCCATGTCTTAGACGAATATTAAAGAATATCAAACTAAGAGGGTAGTTGCAATAGGCCCTATGTAACCTTCTAGGCTAAAATTTTAAACTAAGCCTCAAAGGACACCAAAGAGAAAGGGTAAAGGCAATAGCCTATGTACCTTCACAATTAAATATTGAGCATGTCTCAAATGAAATGCTGAGGGTAATGGCAATAGACCTCAAGTAATCCTCTAAGGTGAAGTTCCTGAGTAGTCCTCAGAAGAAAATTGAGAAGTTAATGACTTAGTTATTCATTCAGACATGCCTAAAAAGACCAAAGAATTGAATTAAAGTGAAATAGATTAATGTTATCACGACAATATTTACTTATTAAAAGATCCTGCTTAGCCAACATGTGATCATATATTTACATTCTCGAGCATATTAACCACTGAACGGTTTAAAATTGAACAATGAATCACCCTAGTGATTATTTATGGTCAAAATATATAAGTAAAAAGGTGCTAATAATGACACTAAGTAGACATCATGGAAAGAGAAATTTTATTATTGAAATATTTTTCACATAAGGAGGAGCTCAGCTCAAAATAGAAAAAATTGCAAAAATACAAGAGCTATTCTAAGCCTAAGTAGGACAAGAATCTTCGGTAACAAGGGCGATAGGTCCTCAATTGAAAATTTTTTATCAATCGCAACAAGATTGCTTTGTTCTAATCGCGAAAAGGTTATTTCTACTTGTAAGGGGCTCTTAATTTCCCCCCTCTTCAGCCGCTCCTTCATCAAAACTGCCTTCTTTAGCTAAGTGAGGTCCTAGTCGAGATAATATGTTTTGAACAAATCAAAACACTTCTTGAAGTTGAAGTTGACCCATTTTAACAAACTAATGTTCAAAATTAATTGCAGCATCAACTTGAACAACATCGAACTCTTTGTCAGCTCCTCATTCCTCATCGTGAAAGCAATATTCTCCTCTTGGAGAGTCTTAACTAAGCTTTGAGATTCAGCAGTTGATGAACCTTTACTTAATGAGAGAAAACCTTGCTCTTTATAGCAGTCGCCTTGACTTTGGCCTCCTCCACCTTGGCAGCATAACTCTTTAGACCCTGCCTCCTCTCTTTAATCTTATAATTAGACTCTAACAAGGCCCATATAAGATGAGCCACCTCGACCTCAGCTTCTTTAAGCTTTTTTCCCTCCTTAATAGAACCTCAGAGCTCATTTTAGTGCTGAGCCAGAACAAAGGTTGTTTAAATTAAAAGATAGAGAGTAGTTAGTGACTAGATAAGCTATTGAAACTAAAGCAAAAGTTCATCATAAAGAACTTACCTCAAGTTCACATCTTATGCTGTATGCTAAAAACTTGGACGCATCGTATTTGGACATTGTGTCAACATGATTAGCCTTGACACACATTTAACCTCCTTCATCAAAGGCACAAGTACCTATACTAGTCATGTTTTATAGTTGAGATGTTCAAAAGCTTGAATGATGAAGGCCTTAACCGCTCTTGTTGCCATTTGCTCAAGCTAAGAGTAGTCTAACTTAAGGGAGTCGAAGAGCTTGAAATAAATATCTTTATCATTGGACTACCACCACTCGATTATTATGTAAGGGGTGGCGGACTCAGAGTTAGAGGGGATAGCGAGCTCACAGAATCAACAGTGACTTCGATCGACCTCTTTCCTCTATTAGCCAAAGTACTCCCTCGGTCGGCTCCTGGCCTAACACTTCCACTTGCACATCTTCTAATTAGGCCAAGCAGTGCAAGAATTGTGAGTATTGATTATCTTAGGGTGCATACATATAGGTATATGTTCATTATAACAAAACAGCATCATATATATATTTGTGCGCATGTGGAAGTCTAAAAATTTAATTTCTTAAATGATAAACACATAAGTTCTTCATATTATCTCACAATTAAAATTACAAAGGATTGATGAAAATTACCTTAGCAAGCCTTTGGTATTTATGTTGTCGAAGTCTCTGCCTTAAAATGTGATTGTGAATTCTAGCTTTCAACTTAGTAGGCTTAAGAGGTCTAGAATGGTAACTTGATTCCAATAAAGGGTTTAACTCTTAAACTATTGGCTTAACCTTTAAGCTATAGACTACTAGAAGCTATCAATTTTTTTTGTTAAAGTTTTACACTTAAACAATAAAAACATAATTTTTAATGCTTATAGTAAATTCGGCCATATACTAAGAAAAGGAGAAGAAGTTGTTTTTGGATGTTTTCAACACTTACACAATTTCTTCAACTTTTGAAAAAGTGAAACACTTCTCTCTCTCTTCTCTCTTCTCTACTTGACTTGGCTAAATTTCACATATCCAAAATGAGTAACACTTTGGGCTTTTATTTTGCTTCATTTGCTTTATCTCTAATTATCAAGCATTGGCCCTTACATGGTATGGCAACATTTGCCACACTCATTTTTCATTGTTTTTGTTTCATTTGTTTATAATTGTTTACAATAAACAATCAATTAACAAGAGAAAAAAGGGGATGCACTTGGCTGGCCATTTGGAGCAAATTAGAACAAATTGAGTTTTGCAAGTTTTGGCCACACCATGCATGGTCTTCTTTTCATTTTAATTAATTAATATTAAAAAAAAAATGAAACAGATGCTTTTGTTTTTGAAACAATTGATAAATGCTAAGTGTGTTGGCTGAATGAATCAAAACAATTTGAAGAAACATTTTCTTCATTTGCTTATTACACACATTTTGGTCCCATTAATTTTACGAGGCTATGCTTCAATGTTTCTTCTATTTATTTAATCAAATTAAATACAAATAAAACACATGTATAATGTTATAAATAATAATTGTTTGACTTTATTAAAATAACAATATTAATTATTATTATTATTATTTTATTCAATAAATAAAATAATGATCTTACTTGTCCAACAAGTAATGCCATTTTGATAATTTCTAAGTCAAATAATAATTGGCCTACAATGTGCCATGTGTCATCATCTTATTAGTCAATAACTATCATTAACTAATTGATGTACGTAACTCTTAAGTCTTGAAACGTGTACATCCTGAGGGATACACAAGCAAATGTTCGATCCCCTGGAATTTACTAGATCAAACTATTCAATTTAGTATTTTGCTTTAGTGCACGAGTACACTTCATATTATGGGACTCCCTAGATCTATGCCTGATTTGTCAAATGGAACTATTTTGTGAGTTTGAGATTAATACCCCACGTACACGTTACGGTTATTACAAATCAGCGTAGTAGACTATACAATTTGAGGTCAATGCGTATACGTATAATTCTTTCACCATCTATATCCTAAAGGAGTGGGGATATAGATCATCACTATCAAATCTTCACACGCCCATCCATAAACTTATCTCCAGTTTTCTATTTCGATAAATAATATACGCAAACACTTTTGCAATATTGTTTAACTTTTTAGAAAACTCTGTTTTCGAGTTTATTGCTTATGACCATAAGTCTTTCTAAGATACAGTTTCAGAGCATTTGGATATATAACTCACCAATGTGAGCTGACAGATCCCATATCTGCGAAAACTAGAGTCTATGAGCATCAGACTATACCCAGCGATACATAGCGGTCAGATCATGAAAGGTCTCTGACATATATGGAACCAAAGTATGGTGGATTACTCATAAGTCCACCGTGGTACTCAGGTCAAATGATCACGTACATTACTCAACTCAAGAGGACCTACTATTAACGGCTTCATGGGATGTCTATTGGGATCCTCGTTGAGCCTGTTCAGTATTCAGTCTTCACTGAATACCCGTATGCTATACGAGCTTTCGGTAAGTCCATGGTCAGCTAAGAACAACCATCTAGACCATCTAGATATAGTCATATACTGATATATAATAAAACGTTTCACCGATAAACCTGCATCCATGAATTAGATTAGGACATATTGCAACTCCTTATAACTATGTTATTACTGATGTATTCTTGAGTCTATGTCCCGTTACAGACAAGGTTCTAACTCTTAGATTTTGCTAACCTTTAGTGCTGGTTTGAACTCCTTCAGATTATACAATGTCTATAACTTTATAAGCACTGTACCATTTTATTAATAAATTATAGATTTAATAAAATGTACTGTATAAATATTATAAAATAAAGTATTCATACAAATGGGATGGCACGTAAGCATAAAACCTAACAAGCTCCCACTTGCTCTAGTGTCATTCATAGTGGTATCTAATACCTATAGACTCAATGTGTTTTTCAAACACTTTTGGAGTTAAAGCTTTAGTTAATGGGTTCGCTATATTATTTACAAAGTTAACTCTATAAATTATTACATTTTCTCTAGCCAAGATCTCTCTAATTATGTGATATTTTCTCGCTATATATTTAGATCTTTAGTGTACAATTGGCTATTTGGCTTATGTTTTGGCCCTATTATTGTCGTAGAATAATGGGTTAGGATCTATCAAGGTAAGGACAATTCCTCGCTAAGTGACAAACTTGCGTATCCACACAACTTTCTTTGTTGCCTCAAAGGTTGCAATATATTCTGCTTCTATTGTTGAATCAGTTGTGGATCTTTATTTAGTGCTTTTCTAACTTGCTGCGGCACCGTTGAGGATAAACACATATCTAGATATAGACTTTTTATCATCTAGATCAGACTAGAAGTCTGCATATGTGTGTATCATTTTACTTGCAAGTTACTATCTCTACAAATTAGAAACTTATCCTTTGTACCCTTAAGGTATTTAAGGACATGCTTGACTGCCATCTAATAGCTATCACCTAGATCAGATTGATACCGACTAGTAACACTTACATCTATACTGATGTCAGGTCTCTTCTGGAACTTAAATGAAAAATGAACAATAAAGTTTTATTATTCTAAAAAAATTATATATAATATTATTATACATAAAAAATAATATCCGCATTGTTTACAAATATACATTTTTGACTTAAGGAATTTCTTATAATTTAATCGATAACAATCTTTGCATTGAACCCACAAATGCCTGTATTTTTTAGTTACATCGAGATTATTAGTACTTTCTCTTATAGTTAAATCACTACCATTTATGCTAGTCATTTAAGAGTTACTCGAACAATTACTCAACAGAAAATATGAGCTTTGGTTTTGGTTCATCGCGATAAGGATAGGAAAAAAAAGATTTTCGTCAGTTATGGATCACTCGAATAAATGCAGTAATTCGCAGGAATCAAGGTCCCAGGTTAGAAATTGAAAGAGCTGCTTCTTTATAAATGTAGCATGAGGCTTATTTTCAACTCTCTCTAATTTCTTTATTGGCAGAGACAAGGAAGAGCATAGTAAATGACAAAAGTACATATCATATCATACATCAGGGTACCTACACCTGATGCATATGGCATCTTAGACATTCTAACTCTTTCATCTTTCATTTAAGGAGACATTCTCCTCAAAAAATGAATGCCATGTCTAGAAGGTACATTAACTGTCTTACAATTAATAAAATTGTACCTTTCTAAGACACTATCGATGTATGATAATTGGGAGAGTCCTATCAGCTTCCTAGCTTTATCTTTATGAAGCTTTATTTCCAGTATATATGAAGCCTCTCTCAAATCTTTCATAGAGAAGTTCTTGTTTAGATAACTCTTAACTAATTGTACCATACCTATATCATTCCTAATTATTAGTATGTTATCCATATAGAGAACTAAGAAGACTATTATGCTCTTACTGACCTTTATGTACACATAAGGTTTCTCTTTATTTTTTATAAAACTAGATCCTCTGATTACTTTATCAAAATAAAGATTCCTACTTTGAGATGACTATTTAATTCCATATATAGATTTCTTCAGCTTGCATACTAAACCAGCAGTTAGGCTGGATATTAAACTTCAGGCTGTTCTATGAATATCTCTTTCTCGAGATATCCATTAAGGAATGCCGTCTTTACATCCATATGCCATATCTCAAAGTCATAATACGCAATAATTGCTAATAAAATTTGTATTAACCTCAACATCGTTACTGGTACAAAAGTTTTCTCATAATCGATCTCAGGCTACTGGATACAAAACTTTAGGCTATTCCATGAATACTTGAAGGTTCCTTCCCATCGGGTCTACGCTTTTGCTTGTAAATCCATTTGCAACCAATAGAAATTATTCCTTCGAGAAGCTCAATTAAGTCCCAGATTTGATTTTGATGTATTGAGTCAATTTTAAATTTCATGGCTTCTTGCCATTTTCTTGAGCCGATGTCCAACATCGCCTCTCTATAGGTTAAAGGATAGTTTTCTTTAACTAAAAAAACTTTAAGCGCACCTTCAGGCATCTAACCATACCTGGCAGGTGGTTTGCACATCCTCTCTGACCTACGTGGAGGGTATGTTAAAAGTATTCCGCTGGATTGAACTTGAGGTTCTATTTCAAGTTTATCTTGGTTTTGATTGGCTTCATCAAGCTCAATCTTTCTAGAACTTTCACGATCCATAAGAAAGTATTTCTAAAAAAAGTGGCATATCGAGAAATGAACATGTTTCATTTCCCTGGATTATAGAATTGGTATCCCATTGAATTCTTGGAATATCTAACGACCCAGTACTTATACCCCCTAGGTGCAAGTTTATCATGTTGCGTAACTTCTACATGAGCAGAACACCCTAAATCTTAAAATATTTAAGACTTGGTTTCTTTCCTTTTAGCATCTTATGCGGAGTGGTCAAAAAATTTTAGATGGAACCTTATTCAATATATGAGCAGCAGTATTAAGAGCGTAACCCCATAAATATTCTAAGAGGTTAGTGAAGCTCATCATCGATCGAACTATATCTAATAAAGTCTAATTCCTCCTTTTCAAAACATCATTGTGTTGCGGAGTACCCAGAGGATTATGCTGAGCTAGAATCCTATTCTCTTTTAAATAATTAGAAAATTCACTACTCATGTACTCGTCACCTCGATCTGATCGAAGGCATTTGACATACATTCTAATTTATTTCTCTACTTCAAGTCTGAACTCTTTGAACTTTTCAAAAGTTTCTGACTTGCATTTTATAAAAAACACATACCTGTATCATAACAAATCTTAGATAAAGGTACAAAGTATCGAATTCTACCCATTGTAGTGTGATTCATAAGAAACACGTACCCATTTCTAACTTGTGTTTTATAAGAAATACGTACCTATATCATGACAAATCATCGATAAAGGTCACAAAGTATCAAACTCTACCCATTGTAGCGTAATTTATTGGACCGCATACATCATTATGCACCAGTTCCAATAAATCAGTGGCACAGTTTTCAACACCAGTAAATAGAGATTTAGTCATTTTTTCTTAAATGTAAGATCCATAAACTGGGTAAGGTTCTATGGTTAGATTAGGTATCCGACCATCGTTAATCAGACGGGTTAGACGTCTCACGTCTATTTGACCTAATCTCATATGTCACAGTTTTGTATCATCTAAAGTTCTCGAATCACTACTAGTGCTACCCTATACATTCATGATATTTTTAGTTGTATCCAAAATATAATGTTCAATAATTAACTAATATTCAACTAACAAAACATCAAACATATTACATAAATATAAGGAACGGTTCTTAATATACACATGATTTACTTCACTGTCAAGTATAAGAAGGGAGATAATCTGTCTGATACATGAGGGAACAAAATAACAGTTATGTAATAAAACATTTTATTAAAGGGGAGAATCAAGTCAAAATGTCCAATAGCCTCGACTCGCAAGAAATCACCATTTTATACTCGAAGCTATACCTCTCCCGGCTATAACTATCTAATTTCTTTCAGACCCTATAACACATTGCAGATGTAAAAAGGAGATGCGATATCTAATACCCAGCCTGTACTAGTATCAAATACTAAAGAAATGTTAATAATGGGTAATCATATACTTGTAGGAGTCTTCTTCATGGTAGCAAGGTATTTGGGACAGGTCATTTTCTAGTGCCCATCCTCGCTGTAGTGGAAACATTTTCCTTTTACTTTTGTCTTCTCTTGTGGCTTGGATATTTATCGCCGCTGAGGACCCATCTTGGGCGTTTGCTTCACTTTTGTTTTCTTATTCTCTTTGGCCTTCCTAGAAGCCCTTGGGGTAGAAGATGAAGCACCCTAGACATAAAAGGCCACGGCCTATTTACTTATGTCCTCCTGAGTTATCTTGAGCATATTATACAGATCAACGTAGGTTAGGGTTAAACCTTACATGTTGAAGTTCATGATGAACTATGCAAATGATCCGAGTAGTAACTGGATAATTAAGTTGTTTCTTAAATTATTGTTCAGAGAAATGTCTATGCTTTTAAGCCTCTTGACCTATCATCTTGAGGACATGAGGACTCACTGGACTCCCTTCAAAAAGTCTGGCCTGAAAGAAACCTTTAGCGACTCTGTAAATCTTGACCTGGGGTCGATCACTAAAGAGCTCCTTCAGATGGAGTGTGATGCTACTTACATTATCCATACGGATATGCTCTCGCTATAACTCAGTGGTCATAGAGGCGAGGATGTAGGATTTAACCTTTAAATCATCATTCTTTTATTTCTAATGTGTCACATTTTTCTCCTCGATGACATCTTCAAAAACACTTATGAGCATTTTTTGGTCAATAATATATCTTAGCTTTTTTGAATCCAGAACGATTCTAAGATTCATATACCAATCAGAAAAGTTATCAGTACTCTTGAGCTGGTGTGCGTCTAGTATGCGTGCTAGGGGATTACTAGAGGCCATTATTGCTTCATAAGACAAACAAAGAAATAGAAGATGTTAGTGGAAATTTAAAGTATTATATCGCTAATAAACGTTTTAAATCATAGTATATATAATATATATTTTTAAATATAAAATGCCCTCCCACTGCTTTACACAGTCCTTTTAATTTCTCAAATGGGATAACGATAATTTAAACTCATTTAAACTATACAGTGGAAAGTAAACCCCATTGACATTTTACTCGGGCTGCACACTGTAACGATTTAGGCCTTTGTAAACCCAATAAATAGACAACCCTAGTCAATTGCATCTCATGCAATTCTTACTCATGATCCTAAATACGTTTTTTTCTATATATTGTAGTAATCTAGGATACGTGTATTCCAAATTAACTTGTCAATAATTAAATATATGCTATCGGTACTACCCGCACACTATAGTGATCAAAGGTAATACTTTCACATATATTTGCCTCATCTCATGTTTAACCAGTATAATCCAAATCATACCGATCAAATCTCTCACATTATAGCGATCTTGGAAAAGACCGATATGACCCAGCTAACATCGTATTGATAAGACAGATTATCATACAACATTATCTTATAATGTAATACTATTTAATTTGATTAAGAGATATTTTTAATTTAAAGACTTAATCCTATCTCATGAGAAAGTAATTCTCAATCAGAGATTAATTTATGTAAGCACAACTAACCCTACTAGTAGGGCTTCTATTGTGGTTACCAACACAGAAAAATTATCCCAGTTTATAGCACACCTAATAACTCTTGTCATTGTACCTCATAAATCACCACATAATTAAAATTAATATTTTAAATAATTTAAAATTAACATTGAGTGTGTGTTGTTGGCTCTGTGGTGCTGAGTTCACGGCAATGTAGCATCGGGGCATAGCCTTTAGTACCACGACACCTAGCAGCTGGCGCTGTGATGTATGAGGTAGAGCCTCGGTGCCGTGGCACCCACACTTCTGGCACTGCAGTGTTGGAGGTGTATGACCTCTAGCTCTACGGTGCCAAAGACAGAGCCTGGACACCACGGCACCCAGCATCTGGCTCCATGGTGTCCAAGACAGAGTCTGGGTGCCGTGGCCCCAGGGCTTGGAAGCTCCAGCACAGCAATGTCGGCTTTCTAGTGCTATGGCACTAGGACAAAATCCCTAGTACTACGACACCAAACCATTTGTGCCACGGCGCTCCGATGCTTCCCACCTTGGTATACCCATTTCAGCACTTTAAAATGCATAATTTGAGTATCGAAACTTCACCAACAATAATTTTAACACTCAATTACACCCAAATTCACTCAAAAATGCTCTGATACTAATTTATGAGTATTGATCCTAAGGTGTATATATGTAGGTATGTGTTCATCATAACAAAACTTGCATCATATACATATTTGTGCGCATGCGAACGTCTGAAAACCTAATTTTCTAAATTATAAATACATAAGTTATTCATATTATCTCATAATTAAAATTACAAGAGATTGATAAAAATTACCATAGCAAGCCTTTGGTATTTGTGTTGTCGGAGTCCCCGTCTCAAAATATGTTTGTTGTGAATTCTAACTCCCAACTTGGTAAGCTTGGGAGGTCTAGAATGACAACTTGATTCCAACAAAGGGTTTAACTCTTGAACCGTAAGTTTAACTCTTAAACTATTAACTTAACCTTTAAGCTATGGACTACTACAAGCTATCAATTATTTTTGTTAAAGTTTAACACTTAAACAACAAAAACATATTTTTTAATGCTTATAGTACATTCGACCATAAACTAAGAAAAGGAGAAAAAGTTTGTTTTGGATGTTTTCAACACTGACACAATTCCTTCAACTCTTGAAAAAGGGAAACACTTCTCTCTCTCTCTCTTCATTACTTGAGTTGGCCGAATTTCACACATCTAAAATGAGCAATACTCTGGTCTTTTATTTTGCTTCATTTACTTTCTCTCTAATTATCAAGCATTGGCCCCTACATGGTATGGCAACATTTGTCGCACCTATTTTTCATTATTTTTATTTCATTTATTTATAATTGTTTACAATAAATAATCAATTAATAAGAGCAAAAATGGGATGTACTTGGCCAGCCATTTGGAGCAAATTAGAATAAATTTGAGTTTTGTAAGTTTTGGCCCCATTATGCATGGTCTTCCTTTTATTTTGTTTAATTAATATTAAAATCAAAATGAAACATATACTTTTTTTTAAATAATTGTTTACATTAAACAATTGATAAATGCTAAGTGTGTTGGCTGAATGAATCAAAACAATTTAAAGAAGCATTTTCTTCATTTGCTTGTTACACATATTTTGGTCCCACCAATTTTACTAGGCTATGCTTCAATGTTTTTTATTTATTTATTTAATCAAATTAAATACAAATGAACACATGCATAATGTTATAAATAATAATTGTTTGACTTTATTAAAATAATAATATCAATTATTATTATTATTTTATTTAATAAATAATTTAATGAATAAAATAATAATCTTGCTTGTCTAACAAGTAAGGTCATTTTGATAATTTTTAAGTCAAACAATAATTGGCCTACAATGCACCATGTGTCATCATCTCATTAGTCAATAACTATTGTTAACTAATTGATGTACTTAACTCTTAAGTCTTGACATGTGTACATCTTGAGAGATACTGAAGCAAATGTCCAATCTGCTGAAATTTACTGGATCAAACTATTCAATTCGATACGCTGTCCCAGTGCACAATGACTATACTTCATATTATAAGACTCTTTAGGTCCACGCCTGATATGTCAAAGGAACTATTCTGTGAGACCGAGATCGATGCCCTACGCACACATCACGGATATTATAAATTAACGTAGTAAACCATACAAGTTGAGGTTATCGCGCATATGTATAAACCTTTTGCCATCCATATCCTAGAGGAGCGGGGATATAAATCATCACTGTCAAATTCCCACGCGTTCATCCATAAATTTATCTTTAGTCTCTTATCTCGATAAACAATATATACAAATACTTTTGCGATATTGTTTAACCCTATGGAAAACTCTTTTTTTGAGTTTATTGCTTATGACCATAAGTCTTTTTGAGATATAGTCTCAAAACATTCAGATATACAACTCACTCATGTGAGCTAGCAGATCTCATATCTGTGCACACTGAGCTCCATGAGCATCAGACCATACCTAGCGACACATAGCGATCAAACCATGAAAGATCTCTAACATATGTGGAACCAAAGTATAGTAGATCACTCACAAGTCCACCGTGGGTCTCAAGTCAAATGACTATGTACACTGCTTAACTCGAGAAGACCTACCATTAACGACTTCATGGGATGTCTATTAGGGTCCTCCTTAAGCCTGTTTAGTATTCAATTCTCATTGAATACCGTATACTATATGAGCTTTCGATAAGCTCATGGTCAGCTAAGAACAACCATCTAGACAATTTAAATATGTTCATACACTGATCTATAATAAAAGATTTCACCAACAGGCCATTATCAGTGAATTAGATTAGAAACACCGTGTTTGAGAATACACGTGCATAATAACATTTTTTAGCACCTATTACAATTTCTTACAATTATGTTATTATTGATGTACTCTTGAGTCTATGTTCCGTTATAGACAAGGTGTTAATTCTTAGATTTTACTGACTTTTATAATCTGCTAACTTTTAGTAGTGTTAACTGTTAGTAATTATAATTCTCAACATTGTTAACCTTTAGTTCTAATCTAAACTCCTTTAGACTAAATTTAAACACTTACGAGAATTACTACAAATCAGATCTGAACACCTATGATAGGATTACTACACCTATCAGAATAAAATACAATATTTCAAACCTCTTTCACAAATTGACACTTTAGTATTAAATCAATCAAAATCCTCGGGATTTGAAAATTTGCCATTATCGGTGGACATTAAGTTAGGCTTTGTTTGGGATTTGTCATCTGTTATGGGTGGGGTTCCTGCTTCTTCTGTTATGTGTGCAAGCAATGGTTTGAAGGCTTCTACAAATGTAAGGAAGTCTTCAAGGCGTATGTCATGGAGACAAAATTCAATTGATGTTTTGGACATGTCTAGAAGTTTTGGGGCAAAAAAATATAAGGAAAATGGAGGTTGGTACGAGGGATGAGGCTACAAAGAAGATGTTCACGGGTGTGGACAATGAACATTGTCAGATGATGGCTAAAGAGCAGTCTCGTCATGAGGGATAAGTATCTTATATTGGAATAGACGTGGCTTGGAGAATACATGTGCATTAAGGGGTTTACGGAAGCTTCATTCTAATAATTCTCTTAGTCTGGCTTTTGTCCTCAAAACTAAACTATTTGGTAAAAGGGTTGAGAGGATACGATAAAGTCTTGGGTTTCAATATTCTTTTCATGTGGATAGTGTGGGACGAAGTGGGGGTTTGTTTGCCCTCTAGAATGATAGTTGGGACGTTAAAGTTTTTAGTTTTTCGAGGTACCATAATGATTTGAAGATTGTTGATGCTACCCAATCTATGTGAAGGGTTGTCAGGGTTTATGGTAACCATATTCAAGCAGAGAGATGGCGGGCATGGGAACTTCTACAGAGATTAAAAAATTCAAGTTCTTTGCCTTTTCTTTGTGTAGGGGATTTTAATGAGATGCTGACTTTGCAGGATAGAGATGGTGGGGCAATTCCAAGTAGACAATCTATGTTGGATTTTTGGGAGGTGATTAATTATCTGGAACTTAAGGATTGGCAGTTTGTTGGGATCAGATTCATCCGGAAGGGGCCTAAATCTAACTAGGAGGGTTTTGTTGGCAAGGTTGGATTGGGCGTTTTGGTGTACATATTGGAGTTCTCTTTTTCCACGTGCTAGAGTTTTTTATAGAGACTTCTGGTCTTCCTATCATCGGGCTACAAGTGTTATTGAAGCCAATAGTTTCTTTTTTTGGAGGACGAGTAGGAGGAATAAACTTTTTCAGTTTGAGCTACTATGGTTATGGAACCAGGAATGTAGAGGTTATGACATGTACCTGGCCGAGGGGACTTGATGGATCTATGTTCAATAGCCCTGGGAATTGGCATAGGTCTGCGAGTGGTTCTTTACCGTTACGAATTAGGCGGGTAAGGATGGATATCAATGTCATGCTTCAGTCAGGGGTTGGTAGGATTGATATGGTTAGACTTAAGAAGTTAAAGGCTGAGCTGCAGAACTTACGTCCTCAAGCAGAGCTTCACTGGTTCCAGCGAGAAGGGGTAGATTGGCTATCTTGGGGTGACCAAAACACGAAGTTCTTCCATCAGAGGGCTTCAGTTTGATGGGCAAAGAATGTAATTTCAGGACTTTATTCAGAGACTAGTTCTTGGTTTAAAGATGGAGCGGGAATTTCTGCTATTATTACAGACGATTTCCTTAGGTTTTTTCGATCTTTCTATTGGAAGTGAAGATGTCATGCGGGAGGTACTTAATGGAATACATAGGATAATTTCAGATATTCAGGGGCAGTTATTGGATTCTTATTTTATAGAGGAGGATGTTTGTAAGGCTCTTTTCTCAATGGGACCATTTAAGGCTCCAGTGCCGGATGGTTTCCATGCAATTTTCTATCAGTATTTTTGGGACGTGGTCAAGGCAGATGTGGTTAAATTCTATTTGGGTGTTCTTACTGAGGGACATTCTTTGGCTAATTTTAATAGGACTACTATGGTTTTGATTCCTAAAATCCCATCAGCTACTAGGAATACAAATTTTAGAGCTATTAGCCTTTCCAATGTGTTATATAAATTTTTTACAAAATATGTGACTAATAGAATGAATATGGTGCTACCGGATGTTATCTCAAACACTTAAAAGTGCATTTGTTCGTGGTTACTGCATTATAGATAATGTCCTCTCTGCTTTTGAATTGATGCACTCTCTAAAGCGAAAGCAAGAAGGGAAAACATGGTATCTAGCTTTAAAATTGGATATGAGAAAGGCATCTAACAGGATTGAGTGGCCTTTTATAATGGTCGTGATGGAGAAGTTGGGATTCATTTAAATGTGTTGTAACCTTGTTCATAATTGTATCTTCTTTGCCCAATTCAGTTTCTTGGTAAACGGGTATTTAACTGGTTGTGTCCATCTAGAGGGTTAAGATAGGATTTTCCACTATTCCTATATTTGTTTTTGTGATGCACAGATATGTTATCATTTTTATTCTAGAAAGCAGAGGCACAGAGGATGTTATGTGGTTTTGTATGTGCATGTACAGCTCCATGGGTGACGCATTTGTTTTTTATTTTTTTTTATTTTGTAGATGATAGCCTAGTTTTCTGCAAAGCCACCATTCAGAATGTTTCCACAATTAAAAATATTTTGGAGGTTTATGAGCAGATTTGGGCCGGAAAATAAAATTTAGAAAAGCATCTATTACATTTAGCCCTTGTGTTTCTCCTATTGATAGAAATGCAATTCAACATTATCTAAAGGTGTATAGTTGTGCTATGTATGGACGATATCTTGATTTGCCATCTTATAGTGGGATGAATAGAGGTGTGGTATTTCAATATATTATTCATAAGAGTGTGGCCTCAATTGTAATCTTGGAAGTGTAAGTTTTATTTGGCTGGAGGAAAATTAATTTTACTAGAGGTTGTTATTCAAGCCATTCTCATGTATGTTGTGTCTATTTTTCAAATACCTAATTCAGTTGTTTCTAGAATTGCATAGCTTATGCAGAGGTTTTGGTGGGGTAGTATTAAGGGTAAGAATAAAATACACTCGTTAAGATAGGATGAGCTGTATACGCCTTTGGTGGATGGAGGGTTGGGTTTGAAGGATTTGGAGACTTTTAATCAGGTTTTGGTAGCAAAATAAGCGTGGAGAATTTTACGCAAGCCACAGGTTTTATTTAGTAAGATTCTGAAAGCCAAGTATTTTCTTAGTTCCAGTTTTTTACTGGTGAAAATTTCTCACGGTTGGTCTTACTTGTAGAGGAGTCTTTTATGCTTTTGCGAGGTTTTAGTTTTGAGTATTAAGTATTGGATTGGTAATGTTAGTGTTGTGTGTTTATGCATTGTACACGAATAAATATATATATTTTATATAATTTAAAAATCGTATATCTTACATATAACGTAATAAAAATATAATATTATTTTATTTTATTATATTAATAAAATTAAAAGATTTATTTTTATAATGTGTTTTGAACAATTTTAATTAAAAATATGATGAGTTTTTATAAATTAAAATAATAATTTTTTTTAAATATTTAAAATAATTTTTTATTTTTATTATTTTTATCTCTCAAACCTAAATTTTAAAATTATTACTTAATTTTATAAAAGTAAAAGTAATTTTCTTTTTTTTTTTTTATCTATAGGCAACAATTGCCTATCAATTAATCAGTGGGGGAAGAGTAATTTGACAAATGGCCAAGTATGATAATGTTTTCAAAATAATTCGTCATGTACTTATTCCGTTGGCATTTGAGAAATAATTTAGTGGCAAAGAATTCGTTTAGTCAAATATTTAATTCTGTTGGTTGAACAAATATGTAATTAGTTACATTTTTTATTCAAAATATTGACACCGTTTACTTTCATCACAAAGTTTTCTTTTTAGCTAATCAAAAACAAACATATATTATTTAATAAACGAATAAAAAGAAAACAACAAATGGAATTGAGTTGTTAAAATAAAAAATCAAATTTATTTTAACATAATAATGGCCGAATAATATATATATAATAAAATAATTATTATATTATTATTATATTTATCAATATCTAATTTAGTACCATATAAATTATTTGTACAATTTAAAACATATATTAAATAGATAAAAGTATCAAATTTTACTTGACACAATTTTAAATTTAATACTTAAACTTTTACTACTCATCGAGAGACTTTAAAAAAAAAATTATTTTAATTTAAATAAAGTATCAATTATTTCATTTAAAGGCTACCCATGCTCAATTTATTATTTATAAAAATTATTAACACAATTTGAGATATATACTAAATAGATAAAAGTGTCAAGTCTCACTGACACAATTTTAAGTTTAACACTTAAATCTCAATTATTTCTTGAGAGACCCTAAAATAAATAAATAGTTGATTAATTTAATTTAAATAAAATAATAATTATTTTATTTAAATGGTAGTTATATCTATTCATGCTCAATTTAGTACCTATACAAATTATTGGTACAATTTGAGATATATACTAGATAGATAAAAGTGTCAAGTCTCAGTTGGCACAATTTTAGGTTTAACACTTAAATTTTAGTTACTCCCAAGAGACCTTGAAATAAATTCATATTTTTTAAAAATTTTCCGAATCGAACAATTCGATCTAGCGTGCTACCCACGTGCTTAATGAGTACACTTCAAATAGTGAGACTCCTTAGGCTCACACCTATTTTGTCTCATGAAACATTTTTATAAGTCTATAATCGATGCCCCACACACACACACGTTATGAATAATACAAAATGATGAGTTGAACCATACAAGTTGAGGTCAATCCTATTTGTACAATCTTTCTGTCATATATATATATATATATATATATATCCTGGAAGAGCAGGGACATAGATCAACATCGTCAAGTCCCCTCAAGCTCGACTATAAACTTATCTCCCTGATTCATATTCTGATAAATAATATTTACAAAATCTTTTGCGATATTATTTATATAATGGAAAACTCTTTTCTGGGTTTATTGCTTATGCCCATAAGACTTCTTAAAATACAGCCTTAGAGCATCTGGATATTTAACTCACCCATATGAGCTGACAGATCCTATATCTATATTCACCGGATTCCATAAACATCGAACCATACCCAGCGGTGTAGTAACCAGTATCCACAACCGATAAGAATAAGTATTTATATATGTATAAATATATGTATTTTATTTATATGTGGGTGATACTTGATTTATGTATTGTTATTAGTAGTGTTTGTATAGGTTAAGGTCATACTATTAGCATTGGGTTTAATTGTAAGACTTTAGATTTATTCTAGGGACCAAATTGTAATACTTTAAAAGTTTTAGAGACAAATTCGTAAATACTAAAAATTAGCCTCTTAGTATAAAAATACACTTTTAAAACCCTAATTCACTCTTTTGGGTCAAGCTATCCCTTTTAGAGTGAGAAAAGAGAGAAAGAAAGGAGAGAGAAAAAAAAGAAAAAGAAGAAGAAATTAGAATTTTGGATTTTAAGAGGTATATCACACCTATTTCTCAATTTATTGGTATTAATTAAGTTAATTCCTTTAATTTTTAATTTTTGAAAATATGTATAATTGAGGATTTAATGTGTATTTCGTAAGATCTTATGAGAATTGATGATGATCTATAAGATAGCTTGATAAATCATGATGAATTGTAGAATTTTTACTTGATAGTCTCTTGATCCAGTAATTTTATAAATTGTTGTGATTCGATTCTGATTTTAAATTTTTAGTATATGTAATTAGACATGTTTAGAATTATCTGAGACTTTTAATCGATTCAAAATTCTAAAAATTGAATTTGTTGTGAATTTACCAAAATGACCATAAAATTCTGGAAATTTCCTGTATGAACAGTATGATACAGTGACAAACAATTTTTTTCCTACTGAATGATCTTCAAAAATTACGAATTTGTGGAATATGATAATTTTATATGTCTAATATGATATACTCGAAATTGAGAATTTAGATCAATGTGGTTGAAGTGTTATGATTTTCTAAAGTGTATCAGCTTATTGTAGTATTTGATTAACAGATTTTTAAAGCTATAGAATAAAATAGTTTTAAAATACTTTTCGCAGTTATTTTGAAGTGAATTATTTATCATGGATTGAGATATGTGTCAAGAGTATTTTTGTGATAGTTTTATAATTTTTGAGTTAGTATATGAGTTTATAAAATTAGGAGATTGAATATTGTTCAATAAGTATCTTGATCCTGTCAAGTTAGTAGTTTGGATTCGATGGTGTGTATGGAATGGATTGTGTGGAAATTGTGATATAATATTCATATATAAGAAGGATATATGAGTTAAGAATGATATATTCTGATTTTGGAATAATTGGACATCATTTGATGTATTAGAAAATTTTGTTAAGTGTAAGTGGTCAGAATGACAGGTTTTGAGAAACCAAGTATTTAGACCAATTTGATGTGATAAATGCATTGTGTATAATTTTGTAAGCTATTTAAAGTATTTTGTGTTAATTGTGAGGCTTATGAAAGGATTGATCTCCATTTATAGGTTAAAGAGATTTAAGCCTTGTAGCTGTAAGTACTAAGAGGTAAGTATACTAGACTTTTACTGAAATCACAATAAGCATAGTAATTGTCTATGTATGATTTTGTAAATGTGCTTAGAAATATTTTTATGTTATGTCAAAGTGTATTTGATATGAAATGTGAAAGACATATGTTTATGAATGTGAGCATTGACATTGAGCATGGACATACATGTGTTTTTGAAAGTGAGCTTTCAAAATGAAATGTTTTTAACAAAGAAAGCTTTGAAGTGTAATATGTCCATGAGAAACATTTTGTGTTTTAAGGATGCTTGAACTCACTGTTGACTTAGTATGCATCTTCTGTGATTTGTGGAGCCTTTATGTGTGGCCTTTCCTTCGGAATTGATATATCTTATGCGTTCCGTATGTAAAGAGGATCTTATTGGTACCTAAAGGAAGATTGAGTCATCACATTCGTGTGGTGGCGTATTGGTACATGTGAGAGGACTCACCGATGATCAAGGTGAGGGTTTGGCTCTTACCTTCGGGCTTGAGTATTATATATGTGTAATTTAAACCTCACTTGTACTATTCCTCTCATACGATATGTCACCTACGAGTGACATTTGGCTCATTATGTGATGTGATGTGTAAGTCTTACTAAATAGTAATTGAGTGATTGTATTCCTGTAATATGTTTTGAAAGAATGTGTAAGCGCTTACATGATATGTGATTTGATAAAATTTTGATTTTGATTGATCACAACATATCATACATATGCATTGTGTACATATATGTATTTGTATTTAATATATGAAAAACTAGTATGCTTACTGAGTTTTATACTCATTATAGTTTATGGTGATTTCAGGTAAATAAGGTACATGTGTGCTTAGCGGATTTGGCAAGGTTTCTGTTGTTCCTTGGGTTCCTTAAGTTGCTAGGTTGCTGAGTGTTTTATTTGGGGACACGTGGGATAAGATATTTAATCTATCCCTATTGAATATATACGTATATATTATTTTATTGTGTGTGGTTGGATTTAGTTTAAGTTTCACCACGTGTGGTTATGAATTTATTTTAAGTAAGAATTTGCAATGAATATATTATGGGCTTCCGGTAACAAAGTTGCTACTGGTGACGTAGTAGAGTGTTAATCTCTAAGAAAACTCTGCGTATCTCCGGTTTACTAATTGTCCCAGTCATAATTCAATTGCTATAATTCTGAAAGAAATTAAAATGAATGTTTAAATATTATTGAATGAGTGTAAGTTATGTCATGTATTAGATCTTTTGAGTCTAGGGCGTGATAAGCGGTCAGACCATAAAAGGTTTCTGACATGTGTAGAACCTAAGTATAGTGGATCACTCATAATCCCACCGTGGTGCTCAGGTCTAGGGACCATGAATACTACTCAACTCGAGAAGATCTTTTATTGATGGATTTATGAGATATCTATTGGAGGTCTTCATTGAATCTTGTTCAATATCTAATCCTCACTGAATACTTATATATCTATACGAGCTTTAACTAAGCTCGTGGTCTGCTAATATTAACCATCTGGATAATCCATATATAGATATACATTAATCTATATTAATCGGTTCCACTTGATAGACCCTGTATCGGTGAAAAAAGATTAGTAACATATAATTTGATAACATACTTGCACAATGATATTTTTTAGCAACTCTTGCAACTATGTCATTATTAGTATATTTTCAGGTCTTTGTCCGATTCAGACAAGGTTCTAACTCTTTAAACCTGATTTGAACTTCTTGAGATCAATATAATGTCCAAAATGTTACAAGCATCTTATCTTAAAAAAATAATTAGCGATTTAATAAAATATTTATTTAATACATAAAATATGAAATTTTAATATTCATACAAAATTGGGATGGCACATGAGCATAAATCCCAATAGGTAATGAGGTTTTTGTTTTAGTATTCTTTTATCCTTTGCTGTTCAACTTGTTTCTTTTAAGCCAATTACCTCGAGTTATAGGAGAGAGACATTTAGGGTTTCGAATCTAATGGATGAATTTAGTAATTGGGATTTCAATGTTATTAATTAGTTACTTCGGCCTGTGGATGTAGCATTGCTTGGTTCTTTACTAGTTGGATGCTAGTCCGTTAATGATACACTAATATGGCATTTCACTCCTATTGGTGATTACAATGTAAAGTCTGGGTATAAAATAACTTATATTGTGAGGTTTTGATCTTTCTAAAAATAAGGTCATTCAGGATCTCCATTACAACATTGGTGGATTAAATTATGGTCATTTTTTAGTCCTCCCAAAATAAAATTACTCATGTCCTACTATATGGGCATACTTTCAATAGTATAATTTCTAATGCTGCCAATTTATTACACAAGCACATTGATGTCCCTGTTGTATGTTTTCGATATAGGGAAGATATGGGAACCTTTGTATGCATTGATGTAATGTTCTTCAATGGCAAATGTTTTGCTATCAACTATTTTTTTTAAAGGGTTATTGAGGCTTATTGTGGGTATGATTTGGGAGGGTTGTTGCTAGATATCTTTCAAAAATTTAAACATATGGACTTGGAATTCTTCTCGGTGATGTTATGGAGTTGTTAGAACAATCGTAATGCTTAATATCATGAAAAGTTAGTGTGGGGGGCTGTTGATTTGTTGTATCAAGCTGGACTGCTTTTATATGAATTTCAGCAGTTGTAAGAGGTTTGTAAAAGAGGCCAAATGAAGTCTGGATAGTTTGGTTTAGAAGAGCAGGCTTATTACGGGCTAGTAAATAACAAGTTTGTGCTGAATATGATTTCGAGTTAGCATTTGAAGAAGGTGTCAAGTTCAGGTAGTTGTTCAAGATCTTATTATTGTGTCTATTGCAAATGGTGCTTACATGCCATTCTGATATATAGTAAACATTTCAATAATAATCATTAATATATAATTATATTATAAGAAACTTGTAACTTTTTTAAACATTGTAGATCTAAAGGAGTTTAGATTTGATCTAAAAGAATTTAGGTCAACACTAAAGTTAGCAATTCTAGAGAGTTAGAACTTTGTTTGAAATAGGGACAAAGACTCGAAAATAATATAGTAATAACGTAGTTGTAAAGAGTTATAAATAATATTAAAAAATGTCATTGTGCAATATGTTCTCGAAAATATTGTTCCTAATTCATGGTTATCGATACAGGTCGATCGGTGTTTCTTCTGGATTAGTGTATGTCTACATCTGAATTATTTAGACGGTTAGTCTTAGCAGACCATAAACTTAGTAGAAGTTCATATAAGCATGCAGGTATTTAGTATGGATTAGATACTGAACAGACTCACGAGGATCTCTAATAGACATCTCATAAAGTCGTTGATGGAGGGTCTTCTCGAGTTGAGTAGTATTCGTAATCCTTTGACATGAACGCCACAATGGACTTGTGAGTAATCCACCATACTTTGGTTCCATGCATGTCAGAGACCTTTCATGGTCTGACTGTTGGGTGTCGCTGGTTATGGTCCGATGCTCATGGAGTCCGGTGTGCGTAAATATAGGATTCATCAGCTCATATAGGTGAATTGTATATCCTGATGCTCCAAGATTGTATTTCAAGAAGTCTTTTGGTCATAAGCGATAACCCTAGAAACATATTTTCTGTAGGGTTAAACAATATCACAAAAGAGTTTGTGGATATTGTTTACATAAATATAAATCAAGAGATGAGTTCACAGTTGATCATATAGAGATTTAACGGTCATAGTCTATATCTTTGCTCTTTCAAGATATAGATGACAGATGGATTATACGGATATAGTCAACTTGTATGGTTCAACAATCTATTTTGTAATATCCATAACATGTGTGTGAGATATTGTTCACGGACTTGCAAAACTATTCTATAAGACAAACAAAGGTGAACTTAGGGAGTCTTATAATATAAAGTATACTCATTGAGCACGAGGGTAGTGGAATGGATCATATGGATCGATCCAATAAGGTTTTGAAAAATAGAATACATTTTAGGACCAATTTAAAAAGTGGGAAACATAGTTTATAAATGTTACAAACAATTCTTTATTGTATAAAAAAGTCCAAATGCACACATGACATCCATGCATAGCCATTAGTGTGACAAAATGACAACATACATGAACATGCATGTGACAAATGTCAACCATGCAAAGTGTTTGCATGAATGAGTGACATTTGTCACTCATGCATTGTATTGCATGGCAACACATGCCTTAATGATGGACATGCAGCCACTTAAGAAGTTTAGACTTCTTATAACAAATAAAATGAGTTTCATTAGTAGATAGATTAAATTCTAAATTCTAAATTCATGCAAAAACAAAGAGAGAAAATGCAACTTTCAAAATGTTGCATTTAGGTCTCTAAAACACATTTTTATGCATTTGATGCTTAAACTAATTCAAGAGTTGAATTGTTTATTGATTGCTTTAGGAAATACTGATTAAAGGCTACCATTCTAGCTACTCTAATCCCACCAAATGTTGGAGTCTAGAATTGTTCAAGAGATGACTTTATTGTGAGTTTAATAAGCTTCAAAGTTCAAAAATCTTCACCGAATAGTCTACAAGGGTATGTATTCAATTCTTGTACTATTTTTTTATTCAGTTGTAATGTGCATATGTTTATTATATTATTTTATTTCGTTGTGTAATGTATGTTGGACATGCATTTAAAATTTTTTAATATGTACATAATCACATACATGCACCCTTTAATGCACTAACAATGTCATCTTCAAGTTCAACAACAAACTTGTACTCCAGCTGTCGAACAATTTAAGAGGTATATGCCTAGTCAGGAATTTGATTTTAGAAGAAATAGGAATCATGAAGAAACAAGTTGTTCACTTTTGTAGGTGAATTAGATAGAGGGATAAGCAAAAGTTGACCTACAATCGTATCATGCAGTTTGCAGTGTCTTCGTAGCTTGAATCATCCAAGTGATGGAGCTATTAAGATTAATGGTAATGCACCTATTAATAGTCTCAGTAATTTGGTTGGAGTTGGTTATGTTTTACAGTATTTAATAGGGGTTATGATGCTAGCTATGGCTAAGACTTTCACAGCCTCTTATACCCCATTTATAGCTGAGTGCTTTGCTTTGAAAACTACTCTTCAAGATGTTCACAGTTTGATTATTGACAATTTAAATGTGCTTTATGAAAATGGTCTATCTCAATATAGCTTTATCTTCAACATAAATTGCCAACAAATAATTTCTTTCCTAAATTTAGGATTATTCTCAGGAGTTGAAGACAATATGCTAAATTTGATATGTATATTGCTAGATGATTTTGAGGATACTTGTGTTTTTACATGCGGTAAGAATATGGTGGCTTATTGTTTGGTGAAATAGGCTAATGTTTCATATGTGTTATAAATTTGGGATGATTCTATTCCTTTTTTTTCCTTCAGATTGTATTTCCAATAATTTTTGTAATGGATTGATTAATAAATAATACACATTCTGATTTTTGAAAAGAAAATGTGTTTCATCAAAGACAATTATGTTTGAAATTTTTTCGCAAATAGTCAAAAATTTAGGCCACTTTACTATTTTAGTTTCAAATATATAACTTATTTAGCCAAACACTACATTATTTTTATAGATATACTCTTAAACCCATTTCTTTCTCAAGTCCCATTTCTCTCTCAAACTCAAACACAACTCAAACACTAAACACACTAATTGATAACGATGGAGCTAGGCTTGACTATGGAAACTTGACAATGGCAAATAGCTTGCCAAAATGAGGTAATGTCCCATTTTATATTTTGTAAGTAAATGAAAATTTAATTTTTGTTGAAATTTATGATTGTAGATGATGTGTTTATAGTTAAAAATAGATTTGATGAAGTTGTGTATAAATTAATTTAGGCCACTTAACTATTTTAGCCACAATTTTAAATGTATAACTTATTTAGCCAAACACTACAATTTTTTTATGGATATACTCTCAAACCCATTTCTTTCTCAAGTCCTATTTCTCTCTCAAACCCAAACATAACTCAAACACTAAACACACTAATCGATAACGGTGGAGCTAGGCTTGACTGTGGAAGCTTGACAATGGCAAATAACTTGCCAAAATAAGGTAATGTTCTATTTTATATTTTGTAAGTAAATGAAAATTTAATTTTTGTTGAAATTTATGATTGTAGATGATGTGTTTATAGTTAAAAATAGATTTGATGAAGTTGTGTATAGATTGTGTAATTGTAGTTGGGAATGGGTTTGTGGTTGTAGGTGTGAGGGGTTATAGTGGTGAAATGTGGCGACATCGCTGTTTTTGTAACTGGGGCATTTTTATCGCGCGGGATGAAAGTGGGACGATAGGTTCTACTGCGCTTGTTAGCCTAGTGCGATGAAACCAATCGCATTTGGGCACAATAAGTTTTATTGTGCCTACTAGCTTAACGTGATAGAACCTATCAAGCCCCGTTCCAATAACCATACCCAAATTTTATTTTAATTATTATTTAATATAAATTAATTTGTAGTAATTATAAATTTATTTTAATTATTATCTAAATAATGATTTACCTTTTTTTCTAGGAACAATGCAATTTCAAAAAAAATTAAAGAGTGCAGTTGAAGACCATTTTCCTACCACCATTTCGTGTGATTTCAAGCTATGGACTCTTGATACAATAAGAGAGAAGTTGATTGATCATCAAAAAGAAATATAGAAAGACATGTGTATAGGTCATTTCTTGAATTTGCAATAAATTAATTTTTTTGGTATTTTGGTTCACCACATGTTTTGCACGTGGTGAAACTATGGATATGGATGATGAGTTTTGGTATCTGGTGAATAATAAGCACACATGTTTCAAGTCAGTAAGAGTTTAAGATTATATCTGGCTTAAAAATAGAAGAATATCTAGCATTGAGACAGTTGTCGAAGAAATTGAGTTATCGCTTATGGAGCGAATATGTAGTAACCAGTATCCATAACCGGTAAGAATATGTATATTTATATATATAAATATACGTATTTTATTTGTATGTGGGTGATCCTTGATTTATATATTGTTATTAGTAGTGTTTTTATAGGTTAAGGATATACTATTAGTATTGGGTTTATTTGCAAGACTTTGGAATTATTTTAGGGACCAAATTGTTATACTTTGAAAGTTTTGGGGGTGAATTCGTAAATACCAAAAATTAACCACTTAGTATAAAAATACACTTTTAAAAACCCTAATTCTCTCATTTTTGTCGAGCTACCCATTTTTAGAGAGAGAAGAGAGAAATAAAGGAGAGAGAAAGAGAAGAAGAAGAAGAAAAAGAAGAAGAAATTGGAATTTTGGATCTTTAGAGGTATATCACAACTAATTATCAATTTATTGGTGTTAATTAAGTTAATTTCTTTAAGTTTTGATTTCTGGAAATATGTATAATTAAGGATTTGATGTGTATTTCGTTTGATGTTGTGAGAATTGATGATGATCTATAAGATAGTTTGATAAATCATGATGAATTATGGAATTTCTGCTGGATAACCTCTTGATCTAGGAATTTTATAAATTGTTGTGATTCGATTCTGGTTTTGAATTTTGAGTATATGAAATTAGACATGTTTAGAATCATCTGAGACTTTGAATCGACTGAAAATCTCGGAAATTGAATTTGTAGTGAATTTACCAAAATGACCCTGGAATTCTGGAAATTTCCTGTATAAACAGTATGATACAGTGGAAAATAATTTTTGACCTGCTGAATGATCTTTAAAAATTACAAATTTGTGGAATATGATAATTTTATATGTCTAATATGATATACTCGGAATTGAGAATTTGGATCAATGTGGTTGAAGTGTTATGAATTTCTAAAGTGTATCAGCTCATTGTAGTATTTGATTAACAGATTTTTAAAGTTATGAAATAAAATAGTTTTAAAATACTTTTGGCAGTTATTTGGAAGCCAAATATTTATCATGGACTGAGATATGTGTCAAGAGTAATTATGTGGTAGTTTTATAATTTTTGAGTTAGTATATGATTTTATAAAATTGGGAGATTGAATACTGTTCAGTAAGTATCTTGATCCTGTCAGGTTTGTAGTTTGGATTCGATGGTGTGTATGGAATGGATTGTGTAGGAATTTTGATATAATATTCATATATAAGAAATATATATGAGTCAAGAATGATATATTCTGATTTCGGAGTAATTGGAAATCATTTGATGTATTAGAAATTTTTGTTAAGTGTAAGTGGTCAGAATGACAGGTTTTGAGAAACCAAATATTTAGACCAATTTGATGTGATAAATGCATTGTGTATAATTTTATAAGCTATTTAAAGTATTTTGTGTTAATTGTGAGGCTTATGAAAGGATTAATCTCCATTGATAGGTTAAGGAGATTTAAGCCTTGTAGCTGAAAGTGTTAAGAGGTAAGTATACTAGACTTACTACTGGAATCACAATAAATATAATAATTGTTTTGTATGATTTTGTAAATGGGGTTAAGAATATGTTTATGATATGTCAAAGTATATTTTGATATGAAATGTGAATATATGTTTATGAATGTGAGCATTGACATTGAGCATGGACATACATGTGTTTTTGAAAGTGAGCTTTCCAAAATAAGATGCGTTTAACAAAGAAAGCTTTTGAAGTGTAATATGTCCATGAGAAATATTTTGTGATTTGAGGGTACTTGAACTCACTGTTAACTTAGTAGGCATTTTATGTGATTTGTGGAGCCTTTATGTGTGGCCTTTCCTTCGGGATTGGTATATGTTATGTGTTCCGTATGTAGGGAGGATCCTATTGGTACCTAAAGGAAGTGTGAGTCATCACATTCGTGTGGTGGCGTATTGGTACATGTGAGAGGACTCACCGATGATCAGGGTGAGGGTTTGGCTTTTACCTTCGGGCATAAGCGTTATATATGTGTGATTTAAAGACCTCACTTGTACTATTCCTCTCATGCGGTATGTCACCTACGAGTGACATTTGGCTCATTATGTGATATGTGATATGTAAGTCCTACTAAGTAGTAGTCGAGTAATGGTATTCCTATTATGTGTTTTGAAAGAATGTGTAAGCGCTTACATGATATGTGATTTGATAAGATTATGATTTTGATTGATCACAGCATATCATATATATGCATTGTGTACATATATGTATTTGTATTTGATATATGAAAAATTAGTATGCTTACTGAGTTTTATACTCATTATAGTTTATGGTGATTTCAGGTAAATAAGGTACATGTGTGCTTAGCGGATTTGGCAAGGCTTCTGCTGTTCCTTGGGTTCCCTAAGTTGCTAGGTTGTTGTGTGTTTCATTTGGGGACACGTGGGATAGGATATTTGGTTTGTCCCTATTGAATAAATACTTATGTATTATTTCATTGTGTGTGGATTGGATTTGGTTTAAGTTTTATAAAGTGTGGTTATTGGATGATTTTAAGTAAGAATTTGCAATGGATATATTCTGGGCTCCCGGTAACAAAGTTGCTACTGGTGACGTAGTAGAGTGTTAATCTCTGAGAAAACTCTGCGTATCTCCGGTTTAATAATTGTCCCAGTCATAATTCAATTGCTATAATTCTGAAAGAAATTGAAATGAATGTTTAAATATTGTCAAGAGAAGTTTATATTTATATGTTAGGTTATGGTTGATTTTAGTGTTGAACTTACTAGCAACTTGCTAAGGATTTCTGTGTTGAATGAAAGTTGAAAATTTTGTGTAATATTATTTATGAGTGCACATGCAGTGAATGAATGTAAGTGATGTCGTGTGTCGGATCTTTTGGGTCTGGGGCGTGACAGAATACCTACCCAGAAGAAATGTCTCATTACAGAAATTTGATAAGATATTTAAGTAATATAATTTCAACGAGATAGATAATGAAGATACAGATAAATTGTCGTTGATGTATTTCATCCACCGTGTGTTATTTGTGTGGAGAGAGAGAGAAGTGATCTAGAACCATTTTTACTTTAGATAGTGGATAATTTGAAGAAATTCAATAAATATTCGAGTAATGTATTATGGGAGGCCACTTACAAATGTCTTTATGATCGAGCATTGAATGGAAAGACAGAGAGATTTAAGAAACTGAATGCAAAAAATAAAAAATATAAAGAGGAAAAATATAATTTATAAGGTTTTCCTTATGTTTTTTAGGTACATAACTAATTTTTTAATTTATGTCATTTGTCATCTTAAATATTTACTTATTATTGTTAAGTTTATACTATGACAAATTTTATTATAGGTAATAGATTTACGAGAAAATCCCCTTGTTTGGTTCAGCATATGCGCGAGACACTCTATTCAAGATCTCTCGTATGTTAAAGTGGAGGTCTAGCGGATCATAACACAAAAAGGGCACTTTGGGCAAAGATTAGACCATTTTTAAGGAGAAAATGACTATTGATTTGTGGTGTAATGAGATGTAATAGTGCACTGACGGTTGATGTATTATTGATATTGTGATGTAGACATTTGGTTATTGATATCATGATGTATTAATAATATTGTGATGTTAGTTTTCTTAGGTTGGTTTGTGATGTTAATATTCTTGTCGATGGTGTAATGTTTTCATTTTAGGTTTAGGAAATGTCCAAAATATAGAGAAAATGCTACTGAAATTTTGATAAATTATAATTATAACTATAACAAACATACATCGAATTTTATTACATGTTTTCAAGCATCTACTACAAATCACAAAAACAATAAAATACATCATCTTCGATCAACAATTACAGCAAGATTTATACATGTTTGTCAGTTGTGTCCGTGTTGCTTGCACCAACTATACGCATTCTTTTTAAGGCTTTTCTTCTTAAGACGGTAAACATTTCTCTCTATGCCTTCTTTATTGTCTATATACAATTGGCAGCTGTATCTGAAAATATCATACCTTGTCTGGAACAATCTAACTCGATGGATGGTTAGTAGGATTTATTGAATTACCATATACAGTTAATAAAGTCTCAACTGTGTAATAGCATGAACAAAACTAAGTTATTGTAACCTAGAATGTCTACACATGACCATTGCATAGACATATGGTAGTTAATGAAAGTTAAATTTCTTATAACTGTATGTTTTCGTGTATGTTAACTATTCCGTTCCTACTACCATCATTCACAACATATTTACGGTCGTCGACTGGATTGATTGCCATTCTCAAATGTGTATCATTGTGCTTTCATACCTTATCGTAGGCCTATGTAGTTAAGTGAGTGGTCATTTTTTGTGTAGCCTCTCTTTTATTATAAAACCAATTTTGTATTAACTCTTGTATCCATTCAAGTAATGCAGTTATGGGTAGGGAACACGCGAACTTTGCCGCAGCACTAATACTCTTTGTAATATTGGTGGTCATAATATCATACATTCTAAATGCACCTAATAATTTAACTCAATTGATGTAACCCACCTCTTCCAAATACTGTACTGTCTCAAGTTTCATGCCTTGTATGTTATTCAAATGGCTTTGAAATTAGACAAATAATATGCTTTTACAAAAAGAAAATATCTGCTTAGAAATCCATCTGTCTTCTTCTTTCCAGTTGGAAGCTTGAATTTTGTGATCAAATTTCCCTTTAAGTGGAAGATACACACCCTATGGTATGTATTTAGAAATAATTTCTTGATGATTTTTTCGATGTTTATATGTCGATCTAATACGAAGACTACATCATTAATAACACCTTGTATTTTCTCCATAAACCACTTCTAAGATGCATCATTCTCAAAACCAACAATGCCCCATGCCACTAGATAAATATGATTATTTTCATCCTTACAAACAGTTACAAACATATAACTAAGATAAAAGGCCTTTTAAAAATGTACTATCCACAACAATCACCAATCTGACGAATATGTGAAAACCTCGAATATAAACACCCGATGCCATAAAAAATGTTCAATGTCATCAGTCTTCAAATGAGTGATAGTACCTAGATTCTTGTTTTGGACCATATAGCAATAAGATGAAAATTGTCTAAATGAGTCCTTAGCAGAATCGGTCATCAACCTCTTTGTATGCTCTTAGCTCGATAACCTATTATATATGTTAAATTCACACTATATTCCTCTCATACATTGACCACGATATCTTTTGGTCTATAAATTCTATTAACATCTGCAAATTTATTACTCATCAATTGAGCAATTATTTGACTCTTTACTTAACGATGACCATTACGCAATCGATCTAACTGACATGTGTGCTCCTTGTCAATTCTTCGCATGATGAAATATTTTCAAGCATCTATAAACACAGCACGAACTTGCTACATACATCTTTCATCATCATATTTTGCCTTAAACTGATTTTGTATAGACCTGAACACTTTGAAGCTTTAATTACTGTTCAATGCATGTATACTGATAGCATCGTATATTACTTTTTCCCTTAGGAAACAACTTTCTAACCACGAATTTCTAATCATGAGCACGATGCCCCATCTAATGGATTGAAGTCAAAAAATGGTATCGGAGGGATAAATTGATATAGGTTTTGTGGTTGAATAGTATTGTTATGTTCAACTACTGGTGTTGAACAATGTTGAACATAAATCATGAAGTTCTTCTCTCTGATAATTTGACAAGTGCCCTTCACCTTTCTCTTCTATATCATTTAAACCATCTCAATGATCATTTGAAAGGTCTTTGTCATCATTGACATTACCTCCATCATAATCAGTATTACCTTTATTTTAAGCATATTCAAACTAACTTATCTAGCTATCAGAATGAATATGAGGTGGGTCATCATTGTATCTTAATAGAGAATAATTGTAGTCATATGACATGTTGGTTGGGATGTCTACAGATGGTAATATTGGGACTATACTACTAATATGGTTACTACTGCTTGCGGACATAAAGTGGTTATGCGGAGGTTGTTGGCTCTCTATAGGAACTTAAAAAATCTCATTAGAATTAAGTAGTCTAAGATCCGTATTAACATATAATGGTATAAAATCTCTTCTATTAATCCAAATAAAAATAACACTTCTTGATCACTTTGAATTGTCAACAGTATAGCACTCATTCTCATTGTAGGCACTGAAATTTTTATAGTGTCACTATACTGATCAGAATTAATTCTAATTTTACAACACACTAAATTTTGAAGTTGTTTATAAGTCACATCACTAGGAATTGTCATGGTAATACTTTGATACCCAATATATCTCTCTTTGGTAAACATACCAAAAGTGGCTCAATCTCCATAGTTCTTATATTAAAAAATTTAAATTATAAATAAATTAATAAAATATTAAAATGTTGTTTTTAGTGCAATGGAAACCTATTGCACCTATATCTTGGTGCAATAGTCACGAATAAAGCAACGCAATACTTTTTGGATTTTATAAAAATTAACGATCATACAATAATACAATACATTTTATTTACACACAATTTTGTTTACAAAAAAATTAATATCTTTTGATCTAAATATATATATAATTTATTTTTAATTTAATGACTACAAACATTTTTAAAATTAAATTACAAATAACATAAATTATAATACATTTTAATCTTAACTTTTTATTTATTTAGACAAGTGATTCCTGTTGAATAATACAAATAAGAATGTAAAAAAAAATATTTGTACATATTTTTTCAAATATTTTTTTATGGCTACACTCATTTATATGATGAAGGTATTTTCATTCAAAAATATTTTGTTGATTAAATAAGTTACAAATTTAAAACTGAAAAAAAAAAAATTTTGAACTCTCATTCATTAAAAAAAATAAAGAAAAAGACTATAAAAAAATGAAAAAGAAAAAACATCTAATGGTCAGTAGAAACTAATGACTATAAACATTTTTAAAATTAAATTACAAATAACATAAATTATTATAATACATTTTAATCTTACTTTTTTATTTATTTAGACAAGTGATTACTGTTGAATAATAATTAATTTTCATTCAAAATTTTAATGTGTTTATTTTATTTTACAAATAAGAATGTAAAAAAAAATATTTTTACATATTTTTTTATGGGTACACACATTTATATGATGAAGGTATTTTTATTTAAAAATATTTTGTTGATTAAATAAGTTACAAATTTAAAACTGAAAAAAGAAAATTTTGAACTCTCATTCATTAAAAAAAATAAAGAAAAAGACTATAAAAAAAATGAAAAAGAAAAAACATCTAAAGGTGAGTAGAAACTAATGACTATCCGTCAACAATAACATATGATGATAGGACAATACGATACGAGATATTGGCGAAGTGACAGATGATTGGATAAATTTTCATTTCTTTAATAAACGACTCTGTTTATTACAAAACAAAAATTAAAAGTAAAAATTCACAAAATATTAGCACGTGGTGGTGGCAGCACAACATAACCAATCCCATCCCATCAAAATCACGCTACAAATCTCCTCCTAGATCCACGTATTCATCGAAGAGCATCCACGCGTCCTCATCGTTTTCACAAACCCCACTCCAAACACATCGACACAAGGTTTCTGTACTATGATGACACGCTCTCTTGAGTGAGTGGGAGTATGAAAGGACTGAGTTGTCAGACACCAAGTGAAGACGTTGTCTGGTGGTAAGAATTAACCACGTGTCTCGTTCTCGAACCTGCCTAAAAGTGCTTTTATTTGAATTTTATTTTGAATTGACGCAACAATACGCTATTCTCAATACCATGTCCACGTGTAAGATCTTTTGGGCAGTGCTGGACACGTATCGAATTTATATTAGTTATCAAGTGGGACCAAGGGGTAACGTTCGATTATGTCGGATTATGCCACTTTGACGTGGGGCCCGTATAAAAAATACTGTTGCAAATCAGAGTCTCCGAATTTACCCGTGTTGCCCTAGACACGTGGTGCTTTTACGACGAGTTGATATTGTCCTTCCACTGTTATGATTATCGCCTGAGGGCTGAGCTCTATCTTTCTATTTCTCTTTCTCTCAATTGACTCTGACAGAGAGATTAAAAAGAGGAGAGAATATTTGAAAGAGAAGCTGCGATTGGCTTGGAAGAAATGGAGAGTAAAGCAAGTGAGAGGTCGTGCATGCTAAGATGCGCTGCTGGTGCGCATGATAAAACGGTTAATATCGATCGGATAATGCTCCGGTTCCGGCCGATTGCTCCAAAACCGGTGACTGGAGGCAGTGTTTTGGGTAACTCGCAAGTTGATAACAAGAACTTACTGATAAGTAGTCGGAGATCTAAGAGAAAGTACGTTAGGGTTCGCAAGAATAATAGTTACAGAAGGAAGAACGAAAAAAGTGGTGAATATGGAAGTAAAGATGAGATAGTGACGCTTCAGTTGTTGCCTGAGAAAGCTGATTTTGAAGATTCAACTAGAAGATCGCAGTCATGGTGCAATAAAAATCTTGAAAATTGTACAGAGAAAGAGAAGGTGGTTATAAATGATAATCAAGAACACCCCATGAGGATGAGGATGATGATGAAGGATCGTGATCTTAGTGAAATGGGTGGGTTTGATTTGTCAGATCAGGCGGCGGTGGAGTCGTGGGTGACGGTTGAGAGCGTGACAGGCGCATGCATGGAGGGAGGAGGGTTAGGGAGTGAGGACGTGGAGATAGTGAAGAATCTAGAGAAGGACACGTGTCCGGGGTTTATATCGGACGGTTTGAACAAGGTTAAGTGGGTAAATGAGCCTTATAGAAAGATGGTGACGACGGTTAGTGGAGAAAATGACGGACAGTCACCGGAGAGACCGGTGGTGGTACTGGTTTCATTAGTGATGAAAGAGAAGTTGCCGTGTTTGTATTCATGGTTGACGTGCAAGGTGAGAGTGCAGTACACGTGGCAGAAGGAGAAGTACTCGAAGATGGTTCCTTGTGATGTTTGGAGAATGGGATGTGGAGGGTTTGCATGGAGACTCGACGTTGAGGCTGCTCTCAGTTTGGGTCGTTGAATTGAAGAGCAAATACAATATGATTCAGGTAAATCATGTGGACTATTCTGGCCAAATATGAGGTAATGTGATGAAGAAAACTAACAACAATGTCACATGCTCTCCTTCGAATAAGAAAACTACTAATGATATCACATTATTTGATATGGATTTGGGGCATGTTAATTATGTTGGCAAATTACTTACGGACTGACTTTGAAGATTGATGCCATTGCCACAACCAATGAAATTAGATGTTCTTTACTTTAGGCATCCAAAGACCGACAATTCCTTTATATTAGGGAGTATTGATAGGACAGGAGATAGCTTTGGTAGCAACATAGTATTTGTTGGTAGAATTAAGAGGTAGTGAGGTAGGTATGGGACATATGATATATATATATATCTTCTGTTATCTTGTTTGCTGATATTTTATTGGCAGAGAAGAGAAAAAGGCAAATGCGAAAATGATAACTAAAAGAGAAAAAACTGAAATAGCTAGAGCTAAAGGGCTCGAGAAAGTAAACAAGTACCAACAATCAATACATGTGGAGACAGCTACTACTAGAACTAAGTTACAAAAAAAGTTATCCAATCGAAATTTGAAGGCTACATGTACAACTCACAACTAGTAAAGGCTTTCAAGAATAGAAATACAAACAACACTATTACTATCACACTGTCTATTTAAATGCTTAAGGTACTATGTCTAATTCATTCTTTCGTTGCCAGGGTAGGATATAAAGGGGAATAAGTTCAGGTTGGAACTGTGTAGTTCAGTTGTCTTAATGTGTAGCTGTTGGCTTATTGTTCAATTGTTACTCTCGGGTTGATGCCTATTGCACAGAGTTCCTTTAGGCTTTAGACACATCACATGGGAGAGGTCATCGATATGAGCTTCTAATTACTAATGAAGTGATAAAAAAAATTTAAAACAAAAATGATAATTGGTCTGCACAAAATTCAAATAAGACATAAGATACCTAGATGTAGCAATTAATATTCTAAATAATACCCTTTGCAATTGGAAGGTTATTCTGGTGAAAAACTCACAAAAAGAAAAAAAAAAAGAATATGAATACCAAAGTTGTGACAGAGAGGCAGAAAGAAAGAGAGTGGTCAAAACTAGGGTTTTGGAAAAGGAGTTTGAAACTTGTGCAGAGGTTGTACTGAAGATGACAGCTGATCACAGAGGGAAAAAAAGTGTCTAAAGCTATAAGAAATATATACTAATTAAAAAATTTTACCAAAAAAAAAAAAGAAATAATTTTGATATTTTAAAGTAGATAAAACAAATTTTGCCTCCGCCCTATATTTTTTCATAATCTCACTTTTCTCCCTAAATCTTTTAAAATTATTTATTACCATCTTTTAGAGACAAAAGTAATTCTAAAAATGACTAATTATCTCCAAAAGGGGATAATAAATAATTTTAAAAAAACTTGAGGGGGGAAGGGATACGCAGAAAAAAACTTGATAGGGCACCGGTCGTTTTCCTTTTTAAACCATCATATAAACAATTAGAATAATACTATTACAAAGTTTTAATAGAAAATTTGTATCCCAACTAATATTACATAAGATATTGTTTTATTAAAAAATGTCATATGTTTAATAGTTATGAGTCTTTAAATTAAAAAAAAAATTGATAAAAATAGGACACAAACTCTTGATTGTTTTTTTTATTGTTCTTTTCTTTACTTTAGTGTAATTGTCTACATCTATAAGTTGTATTCTTGCATGCCCTTGATTTAGTTATCTTTACAAGTACTTAATAGAAATAGCATGAATAATTATCTTTTACTTCATAAATTGACAATAGTAATGTTATTGGGATGCAAAATCCAATATATAAATAACAAGCCTTTTTATTTTTTTGAGTATTGAAAATTACACTTAGAATATAGAACATAAAACTTATAGTATTATATATGAAGTTATAAGTTTGTTCCAATGTTACAAATAAGGTTACAAGTGTGGCATTGCTTGTTCCAAAAACTTTCTCTAAGAAATTCGCAATCCTGGTTCCATAATATGACCTTTATATATGTATATATTTGTTATCTTCTTTTGCGTATATGCATATGTTTGTAGATTATGATCATTTTTGTTTCCATGTTGTTTAGTTTCTTCATCTCATGCTTATCCATGATGTAGTAAATGTACTAATCACACACACACACATATATATAAGATTAAATTAAGAGAGAATCCAAATTCATATATACTATGTTGAATTGGCTAATTGATATCTCTTAACAAAATTACTTTGAATTTTTTTTACGCTAAAATTTTATTGTATCATTAGCCATTGTTTTTAGAAATAACATGAGAATCTATATAGGAGAAGTGCTTCAAGAGAAACTACTACTTATTCCTCTAAAAACTTATAATATATATCAAATATACATATATTTATGGATGATTTTATCCTAATGAATAATATTCTCCACTAAAGTTTAAAAGATTATGCACAATTTTTAGACATGAAATCGTACTTTTGTCATGGATGCAAAGAATACTAGCTTTAACAATATTTGTTGGACATAATTATAAATCAAGATTGATATTATAGATTACAACCTCTTCATTTAATCATTCAAACTTTATTTAATAAAAAATAAAATATAAATGTGTTTTAAAGAAATGAACGTCAAATATTAAATTTTTACTATTATGCATATCATTAAATAGCATAACACTCATATGAGCAACATGCTTACAGAATACCTTGGGTGATAATCCTTTGGTGAGCAGATCCGTAACTATGGAGTTTATAGTAATACATTCTATTGATACTTGTTGCTTCTGAACTCTATTTTTAACAACTAGAAACTTAATGTTTATGTGTTTAAATTTTGAAGAGCTTCTGTTGTTATGAGAATAAAATACATCGATTTTATTATCACTATAAATTTTAATGATCTTTCAATACTATTGATAACTCCCAGCCCCGTGATAAAGTTTCACAGTTATATCCCACAATTTGATACCTTAAAATAAGTTACAAACTCGATCACTATAATAAAATAAGTTATAAGTATCTACTTAGCATTATTCTAGGGAATAGCTCTCCGGTCCAAAGTCTATATATAGCAGGATATGAATCTCTTAATATCTAGACATCTAGCAAAATTGAAGTCAGAATACTCCACAATTTCTAATCTATCCGATCCTTTATATGTGAGAATATACTCTTTGGTTCTCTATAAATATTGTATAACTCATTTGGCGACTTTCTAGTAATCCATCCCAAGGTTATTGAAATATCTGCCACGCATTCTAACAATATATGCCATATCTAAATGTGTAGAGTATACATGAGACTCTCTATTATTGACGCATAAGAAATTTTTTCATCTCTTTCTATTCAATCTCATTCTTGGAGTATTGACTAAGACTGAATTTATCACCATTAGCAACGAACTTATTTCCTAAAACACAACTTTTCATACCAAACTTGCTAATTATCTTATCAATATAATTCTTTTGTGATAACTCAAAGATACCTTGAGTGCAATCTTGATGTATATGTATTCCTAATACAAAAGATATGTCCCTTAGATCTTTCATCTAAAAATTCTTTGATAGAAATTTTTTGGTTTCGCACAATAATCCGATACCGCTACTTGCTAGTAATACATATCATAGACATACAAAACCAAGAAGATAAACTTATTTTCACTGAACTTGTGACATATACATTCATTAATTTCATTTTCTCAAAGACAAATGAGGTAATACTTGATGAAAATTTTGATACCATTGACGAGATGTTTACTTGAGACCATAGATGGATTTTTTTTTACTTTATAAACTATATTTTTTGGATCTCTAGATACAAAGTTTTTTTCATGCACTATATATATAATTTTTCTAATATCACCATTGAGAAATGCAATCTTTACATCTATTTAATGTAGCTCCAAATAAAAATGTACTACAAATGTCATAATAATTCTAAAAGAGTTCTTTTATTGATATTGGAGAAAAAGTCTCTTTGTAATCAATGTCTTCCATGTGAGTGAAATCTTTGATAACAAGATGCACTTTAGATCTCTCAATATTGCCTTTTGAATCTCTCTTGGTCTTAAATATTCATTTACAACTAATGGGTTTCTCATCTTTAGAAAACTCAACAAGATCCTAAATATTATTGTCTTTCATGGATTTCATCTCATCCTCAAGGGCCTCAATCAACTTATAAGAATTAAAATTTTGTTTGGCTTAATTGAAACTAATTGGATCATTTTCAAGTCCCACATCAAACTCATGTTCTAGATATAGATGACATAATCATCTAAAATTGCATTTCTCTTTTCTGTAGTAAATCTTCTCAGTGACACCTGTTCTTAAGGTTGTTAAGGTTTCTCTTCATGAATAGAAGAAAATTTTTCATTTGGATTGGGGGTATTTAGCTATTGCCTGCAATGCTGCCAAGTAGCATCGTGGTGCTTGGATACTTCCCGGCTTGGCACTATGGCTCCTGGCCATTGTCTGAGTAGCGCTGTGACACTTTGTAAAGAATCTAGAATTTTCAGATTCATTGAAGAATGCAAAAATACTAAATTGAAATCAGATATGATATTTTTATCGTTAATTTTTCAAATCAATAACCCTTAATCAAATATAAACCCAAAAATCATAATAAAATCATAAACACAATAATTCTCTTGATCTACCATGTTAAATTATCTGGTTGCATATTTAAAAAAGTTTACTTGAGTAATCCATAACGATTAGAATGCAAAAGTTAGCATATTATAATTAAAAACAAAAGTATGATGACTGTCTATAATGAAATATGTATAGCATTCAATAAGGTTCTCTTTGTATGATGGAAAGTAAACTTTTTTAATTTACATCCTGATAAGTTAACATGGTAGATGGGAAGAAGAGAGAACCTTATTGAATGCTATACATATTTGATTTAACTATTCTCTTCTTCCCGTCATAACAATTAAAATGCAAAAGTTAACAGATTGTAATAAAAAATAAAAGTATGATGACCTTCCATAATCAAATAAGTATATTCAATAAGGTTCTCTATGTATGATGGGAAGAAGAGAACAATATTACAAATAATTATTTAATTTAGAATACAATCTCTATAAAAGGTTTTTTTAAATTAGATTAACTATTATTTTATTAATCATAGTTTAATTAGTATTAAATCTCTACACATAATAAATTTATACCCAATAAATATTTTTAAATCTCAATAAAAAAATGGTCCACATTATTTAAATTAATCATTTATTTATAATTATTTATAATATATAATTATTATTAATATATAAATTCACTTTAAAAATAATAAAACCAACAACATTATATAGCAAATTTTTCTTGGGAACTTATTTTTAGAGAACTAACTGTAGCTGATGTGATTCGTCAAGTATTTACTGATGTGATTCGTCGAGTATTTTAATTGACAAAAGATGATACCTAACCTCCAAGCTACTACATATAAAAATAAACTCCCAATTAGTCCCCTGGTTTTGCTATGATACACATGAATGGGATATTGTTAACCAAACAAGATTTTTACAATTTGAAAAGTTAGATTTGTATTTTTTAAAATTTCAAATTTTATATTCTGCGTTACAAATTATAAGTGAATATCATTATTATTATGTGATAAGTGAACCTCATGCTTGTGAATGAAATTAAACCTTCTAACTGCTTATGGAATTATGTTTGTTATTAACAAGTCTTTTCATTTGTTTTGCTCGAATTTCCTTCTTGCATATCACACGATTCTTCTATAACACTTTCTTTTCTGAAAGTTAATTTTGTTGCTAACAAACTTTGTTAATTGTGACAAGGTTTTATTATTATCATCAAGGGAGCTCGAATTGCTATGAAGCAGCAGAGAGAAGCTGCATCACAAGTGTGGAAAGTGTATAGAAATATTATATATATATATATAGTATTAAGTAGGTATGCATGGGCTAGCAACAAATTGTAGATGACATGAATGGGTAAGTATTGGATGATGTGGGAGATGAAGCCATATATATGTGCAATATGCAGTCCAAGCTCCCAAGTGAATAAATAAATCCAAAATTTACCAATCAATTAGCAGCTGATCAAGACAAGCTGGAGACAACGATCGATCGATATTGTAAGTATAGCAAGTCAAAGGGTAGGCTGTTTTATAGAAACAAATATTACTGTACTCTACATTCATCCTTATCATCCTTCTGAAGAATAAACTGGCTGGAGTGGCCCTTGATGACTTGTGATGATGATTTGTGATCAATTTTTAGCTCTACCTGTAAAGGTAATAAAACCATGTCATGCTCTCACCTTTCAGAAAACGAAACTGGTGTTATTTTTTTCTACGGTGTTTCTTGAACTTTTTTAAAAATAGTGTTTTCAAAAAGGGAAAACATGTTGGATATTTTAGTGAAAAACATGTTTGATATTGTTTCCTGAAAATAGATGTGGTTGTTTTGAGGAAAATAATTGTTTGTTTTAAAACTCATTTTCAAAAATGATAGAAAAGAACCAAAATTGCAATAATAATGTGATGTATTGTCCTTTTGTTGTCGTTGTAGGAATTAGGATGTGTGGTATATTTTCATTGTGCTGTTGTTGTTCTGAGGATGTTCGTTCTGGGATCTTCTTCTAATTGACCATTACAAATACACTAACGTGCAAAGAGGAATATTTGTGCTGCATTGGGACCAAAATACAAGAGATACCTTCCAAACTAAATAATGTCTGCACAAAACAGTAGAGTTTTCTAAAAAAATTAATTTCATTGCTATTTGAATTTCCTTTTCATGGAAAATTTTCAAGTTGACCATTAATTTAGTATAAATTTTTTTTTGACCGAAGTAAATATTTTAAATTTTATTAACCAAATAGATATTACGTTAACTATTTTATCTTTATTATAATTTTAATAATTTTTTAATTAATTATAAAAAATATTATTTATAATGATAATAATAGTTTTAAAAAACAATAATAATATAACTTATTTAATATTTTATAAATGAATTAAAAATAATTAATATAAAAATAAGTGAAAATTAAAAACATAAAGGAAAAAAATGTTTGTTGGGCGCGCGCCCATACATACGCTCAGCGAGTATTTTGCTCGCTGGGCGCATCGCTTGGCGCCCATACATACGCTCAGCGAGTATTTTGCTCGCTGGGCGCATCGCTTGGCCTGCGCCCAACAACGGGGCTCGCCAAGCAAAGCTTGGCTTTTGCCAAGCTTTGCTTTTATTTATTTATTAATTTAAATTTAATTTTTATTTAAATTAATTATATTTTAATTATTGTATTAAAAAAGAAAATAATTAATTAATTGAAATAATTAATTTTATTTTAATTAATATATAAAAAATAAAAATTTATTCAATTAAATGATTTATATTATTAAAATATAACTTTTTATTAAAATAATTAATTTTAACTTTTTATTAAATTAATAAAAATTATATTTTAATTTTATAATATAAATTATTTAATAAAATAAATTTTTATTTTTTTATAAAACAATTAATTTTAACTTTTTTATTAAATTAATGAAAAAATTATATTTTAATTATATAATATAAATTATTTAATTAAATAACTTTTTATTTTTTATAATTAATAAATTAATTATTTTCTTTTTTAATACATAAATTAAAAATAATTAATTAAAATAAATATAATTGAAAATTTTTAAATTTATTTTTCAAATAATTAATATAATTAAAATTTAAAAAAAACTTGTGGCGCGCCCCGCGCATGCGCCCTAAACAATTGCCCTAAGCAAATTGCTTGGGGAGAGGGTGGATGCATGTTGCGCCCACCGTTGGGCGCATGCTGGGCGCAGCATGCACCCAAGCAAGGCTTGGCATTTTTGCCAAGCTTTGCTTATTTTTTTTAATTTAATTTATAATTTAAATTAATTATTTTTAATTTATGTATTAAAAACAAATAACTAATTTATTAAGTATAAAAAATAAAAATTTATTTAATTAAATAATTTATATTATATAACTAAAAAATATTTTTTTATTAATTTAATAAAAAAGTTAAAATTAATTGTTTTATAAAAAATAAAAAGTTATTTTATTAACTAATTTATATTATATAATTATTTATTAATTTAATGAAAAGTTAAATTAAGTATTTTAATAAAAGTTATATTTTAATAATATAAATTATTTAGTTTAATAACTTTTTATTTTTTATAAATTAATTAAAATAAATAAATTATTTCAATCAATTAATTATTTTCTTTTTTAATACATTAATTAAAATATAAATAATTTAAATAAAAATTAAATTTAAATTAATAAATAAATAAAAGCAAAGCTTGGCAAAAACCAAGCTTTTTGGGCTTTTGCCCAGTTGCTAGGCGCATCGCTTGGCGTGCGCCCAACAAGTATTTGTTTTTTATATTTTTAATTTTTAATTTTTATTTATTTTTATATTAATTCATTTATAAAAAATAAAATATTAAAGAATTTATATTATTTAATTATATTATTATTGTCATTATAAATAATATTTTTTATAATTAATTAAAAAATTATTAAAATTATTAAAATTGTAATAAGGGTAAAATAGTCAACGTAACATCTATTTGGTTAATAAAATTTAAAATATTTGATTTCGGTAAAATAAAACATTTATATTAAATTAATGGTTAACTTAGAGAATTTTCCAATTTTGATTGCCCTCTGCCTCTTGAATAGGTCCCTCTAATAAAATTGCAGTTGCTTCCACTAAAATTTTATCTCTGCTTGTGGATTCTAAATCTCGACTTTAAAAACTTTAAATATTTTTAAAATGCTACAACAAAACTAATATACCACATATTTAAATTTAGGTGGATAAAAATCACCATATATTTAGATGCGAATGGAGAATGAGTATTTTATGCCCGGCAGAAAATGAGTAGTCCAAAATATATAAGGATTGAGAATTGTTGTGTTATATTAAAATACAAGTGCACGCTATTATAAACAAATAATAAATTGATAAATAAAGTATCATTCACATAGCAATTTTTATTTAATCCTTGCTAAATATTAAAATTTTATCTTTTACTTTTATTCAAATGACTAAAATAAGAATGAATTAAACTAATCTAAATAACAAAAAATAACACAGAGATAGCTAAACTTAACCGGTATGGATTACAAATATAAATTAATTACAATTATCCTTCAATATGTTACTTGAATCAATTAACATTCTCTTAAATTATTCCATCAATATGAATTGTTGGATAACCCAAATGCATTTATTAGCCTCTCCCAATGATCAAGTAAATATATTTTATTCTAATAATTACCTATATTACTATAGTTATCAATTAAAGACAAAATTCATTGGACATGGGCCTAAATCACCATATATCTTATATGAATATATTCATATCTCTTATGGAACTTATAGCTACCGCATTATAATCATACATTAATTTATCTTAAGCTAAATATATCGTCCACTTTTTCCAATTTATAATGGTTTCTAAAATATTCTAATTAGTGATCAAGTAATTAGAAAGTATTAAATTGAAAATAAATTGAACAGTTCATAATTGATTTTATTGATGACTCTTAAATATATTAGAATTCATAATTAACTCATATTTAATTAAATTCATAAGTTTATAAAGATTTGGGTTCTTGTTTTTATACTTTGAACAGATTAAGATTTGAACACTATATATATACATGAGTACCTGCTCATAATTCATTAATTTACTATTACACTTCAATATTTAATTATTTAGTTCTCATCTAGTTCAATTAATTTTGAATATTCATTAAGCATCTAGAGCATCGTACTTGTCTTTGAAGCACTCTACACATTTAGCACTCTGTTTTTTTTTTTAAATAATGGTTTGAGTGTCATAGTATTTTTTTTTTGTAGGAGGATCATATTCTCTTGCAAGTTTGAGGAGTTTTTAAGGGCAAGAAAGTAATTTTGTAGAGTTCTAACCTTTAAAACTTTGTGATGTTGTTTGTGAAAAATTTAAACAAAAAGACAAACTTCTCGACAATTAATAACAATTAAAAAAAAATTGAAATTAAAAAAAAAGAGTGAGAGAAATAAGGAAATAAGAATTAATGCCATGCATATGCTACATTAAAAAAAAAAGATTGAAATCGAGAAAGGAAAAAATAAAAGATAAGAAATCTCATCTAGTTCATTTAGTTTTGAATATTCATTAAGCACCTAGAGCATCATACTTGTCTTTGAAGCATTCTGCACAATAAACACTTTCTTTTTTAAAAAAAATATTAACTTAAGCATTGGAGTATTTTTTTTTCTTATAGGTAGACGATGTTCTCTCGCAATTTCGAAGAGTTCTCGTGGGTAAAAGGATAATTTTATAGAGTTTTAACCTTCGAAACTTTTTTGTGATGTTGTCTATGGAAAAGTTGAATGAAAAGCCAAACTTCCCGACAACCAGTTACAATAAGAAAAAAAAGAAAGAAGAAGAAATTGAAATTAAAAAAAAAAAAAAGAGGAAATGAGAAGAAAGAGAATAAGAATTAACGGCATGCATAGGTTGCATGTAAAAAAATAAAAGAAAATAATTGAAATCGAAAAAAATGAGAAAAAAAAAATCTAATCTAGTTCATTTAGTTTTAAATATTCATTAAGCATATAAAGCATCTGCTTATTTTTTAAACATTCTATACACCGAGCATTCTATTTTTAAAAAAATATTTACTTAAGCATCAAAATATGTTTTCAAATAGAAGGACGGTACTCTAACACAAATTTAAAGAGTTCTCAAGTTTAAAAAGGTAATTTCATAGAGTTTTAATCTTTAAAATTTAGTGGTGCTGTCTTTGAAAATTTAAACGAAAAACCAAACTTCTCAGCAATCAATTACAATGAAAAAAAAAAAGAAGAAGAAGAAATCGAATAGATTAAAAAAAGGGAATGAGAAGAAAGGAAACAAGAATTAATGCCATGCATAGGCTGTATGCAAAAAAAGAAGAAGAACAAGAACAAAATGATTGACATCGGGAAAGAAATTAAAAAGGTGAAAGGAAAGAAGAAAAGAAAAGATATTCAGGAAAGAGGGAAAAGAAAACAAGAAATAATAAAGAAGAGACGATGCTACCAAGGGTTGAACTAGGGACCTTTGATAAAAGACTTAAGGTCTGTGTGGCAAAGGAACCCCCAAGGCGACTAACTGATGTTAAAGGAAATTCGAACAAGAAAATATAAATTTATGGAGGATAGAAACCTTAGCCACCCTTATTGCTGTCGGCCACCGCACTATTCACCAATAACCATCAATTAACTCTCCAATCAAACTAAAAAATAGTTAGTCAACTTTCCCCTTCAATTCCCACTGCAGTTCGCCGTTGGAATGATCAGAAACAAATCAAAAATTCAATTGGCTGCCACCTGTTCAAATTTCACGTTTTAGTCGTTGTTAATTGCCGATAAAGCCTCCAAATAATTTTAAAAAGGTCGACTAACCCTTCCATGCAATTCCTACCATCATCCATCATAGGAATGGTCAGAAAAGACCCAAAAACTGAATCGATCACCAAAACTCACCGTCGAATGAATTCATCATAGCATTCTCTATTTGCGATTTTACATAACTCATTATCCTAATCTTTAGGGATTGAAGAAACGATTTCTTATTTGCAAATAGCACTGTTACATTCATTGTTCTCTGCAAATCAGAAAACAAAATTAAAAGAAAAAAATCTTTCTTTTCTAATTTTTTGTTTACTTAATTACCTCGAAACTTTAATTATGTACATTAATTTTTTATAGTTTAAACTTTTTTTTAGATGTTCATTACCATATCTTAGAGACTCTTTTTAGAAACTCCATCGATACTTGAATCAAGATTTCACGAAGGAGCCTTTCTAAATCAATTACTTCTTTCAAGGGGCCCTTAATGATATTCAAAGTTGAAACAAGAGCACGCAAATTACTTGGAACCAGGATCCGTTGACCAACCTTAAAAAGAAATCGAAGAAGTAATCATGTAAATCTAATAGAAAATGACAACAAAAATGAAGGGATATATATGGAGAACAATATTGAGAAAAGAAAAGTCTTGAAGATATAATAGCAAAGAGATTTCAAATAAGAATTAAAGCTCACAAATGCATAGGAATCGGTTGAGAAATTCTCTAATCAAATTTTTGAATCTTATATAAACAAATTTTGAATTATCTTGCGAAATGTTTTGAGAATGCTCTGAAGCTTCTAATGAAAAATAACTAATTTATTTATTTTTAGAATGATTAGGAAGATAACATAAAGAATATATTATAATAATTACCTCACACATGATTTAAATTTTGCAAGGCATATTAAAAACAAGTCAAGACTTAGGAAAGGTCATAAATCACAACCACCTAGACGAATGAGACTTTCTTCATACCATAGAAAGAAGAGCACATCCCCACTTCTTAGATCTTATCCATATTGAGTGTTGATTTATTTAGAGTGCATGCATGTGGTATATGTGTTTAACAACAAAATATACATATCTCATACATATACATACACGGTGAAAGCATAAAAATTTGTAGTAAATAAAATGATTACATATTAATTAAATTAATAACTAAAAATGAGAAATAACCCTTGAGGCCTTTGCATCAAAATTTTCGAAGTCCACCTGAAATGCAAACTTTGATAAATTCTAGTATTGATTATCTAAAATAAAAGTATTTTAATCTAGCAAAAAGTTTAACAAATTAAACTTAAGTTTTTTTATTTTTCTTTGATTAACACTTAATCAATTAATTAAATACTTATTTTTTTCTTAATTAGTTTTAAGCCTAATAAAAAGAAATTTTAATTATGAATTCAACAATTGAATTCAAAATAAGAAAATAATTTTTCTTTTTCTTTGATGGTTGGCCAATCACTTAGCAAAAAATAAAATTAACCATTTTCATTTTAATTACATTTTACAAATATATACAAATGAATTTAATTTCATTTCATTTGAATTTGTATTTAACTTAACCTAATCATAGTTAACATTTAACCCTAATTAGGTTAGTTTAACTTAACTCTTAGGTTAAATAAATATTTAAATAATCTAACTATAGTTAACTAACTTAATCATAGTTAAGTTAACCTTTACTTAACCATTAAGTAAGGTTAACTTAACTTAATCCTCTAGTTAACTTTTAACAATAGTTAAGGTAAATTATTTATTTAACTATTAAATAAATAATTATTTAACAATTATATTTATGTCCTTACTAGGTTACCAAGTTAACCTAAATGGGTTCCACTATTTAACCATATACTTTAGTTAACTATAGTAAATTGCTAGAATTTTTTATATTGAACTATTCAATACGGTACACTGCCTAAGTGCACAAAAAGTACATTTCATATTGACTGCTCATTCTCTTACCACTAGTTTTAAGAATGAGTAATTTCCTTTCTCCGACCCTTACTACCTAACCTAAGAGTGGACAGCTAATGTATTCCACTTATTGAGCAGGGTTCTATAGTTGCTCTGCAATCCCTGGATATCGAAGGCATCTTTAGGGTGATCTCGTAGTTTGGACTCCCTAAGTCCACGCTCAATTCATCAAATGAAACTATTTCATAAGTCCGTGATCGATGCCACACGCACATATTACATATATAGCAAATTAGCTCGTTTGACCATACATGTAAAGTTACTACATATTCGTATAATACTTCTATCATTATATCTTGGATGGATAGGATATAGATTATCACTGTCAAATCCTTATTCTCTCATCCGTGAACTTATCTCCAGATTCATATCTTAATGAACAATACACGCAAACACTTTTGCTATATTGTTTAACCCTGTGGAAAATTCTTTTTCCGAGTTTATTGCTTATGGCCATAAGACTTTGTAAGATACAATCTCGGAGTATCATATATACAACCCACCTATATGAGCTACCGAATCCCGTATCTACGTACACCAAATTTTATGAGCATTGAACCATACCCAGCGACAAGTAGCGGTCAGACCATGAAAGGTCTTTGACATATATAGAACCAAAGTATGGTAGATCACCCATAAGCTCACCGTGGCGCTCAGGTCGAAGGACCACGAATACTATTCAATTCGATAGGACATTTCTTTGATGGATTCATAAGATATCTATTGGAGTCCTCATGAGTCTGTTTAGTATCCAGTCCTAACTGAATACCTACATGTCTATACGAACTTTCACTAAGCTCATGGTCAACTAAGAATAATCATCTGTAGAATACAAATATAGACATACACTAATCTATATAATAGTGATTCATTGATAAACCTGCATTGATGAATATAAGTCAGGAACACTGTGTTTGAGAATATACTTACATAATGACATTTCTTAGAATCTATTGTAACTCTTTGCAACTATGTCATTACAAGTAGACTCTCAGATCTTTGTCCATTATAGACAAGGTTCTAACTCTTTAGATTTCGCTGACTCCTATAACCTACTAACTCTTAGAAGTGCTAATTTTTATCATTTATAACTCTCAGTATTGCTAAATCTTAGCCAAGGTCAAAACTCTTTTAAACCAAATTTGAACTCCTTCAGATTATACAATATTTATAGTGTTACAAGCTTTATTACCATTTACTAAAAGTTATTAGTTATTTATAAAATATTTATTGTATAAATATTACAAAATAAATATTCATACAAACAGGGATGACAAGTAAGCACAAACCCTAACAATCCAAACTAAAAAGGTTTTATACATGAATACCTATGTGATTATTTCTTTTTAGTTAAAATGTGAATAAGATGATATTCTTTCATGTCTTTATATAACAATTATGATTGAGATTTTTGTAGAAAAATCTTTTCCTAGTAGTTGTAGAACCACAAAATCACACTTCTTTGGAAGATCAAATGAGGAAAGAAGCTTTATTTGAGGGAATTAGAGTACTTGGTATCTTCCTTCCAAGCTTCTTTTAGAGGAATTAGAGTACTTGGTACCTTCCCTTCGCGAGGACAAAGCTTAGAAGAACTAGAGTACCTAGTACCTTCTTTTTGGGAAAATGATGTTTGAAGCTAAGGGGACTGTAGTACCTAATACCATCCTTCTGCAAACAAAAAAGCTCGTAAAGATTGGAGTACCTAGTGTCTTCCTTCTGGTAAATAAGAATGAACCCAAAAGGACTAAAGTACATTAACCTTCCCTCAATGAGGAAAATAAAATCTAAAAAAACTGAAGTACCTAGTAACCTTTCTTTTAGAAAAACAAGATTGAAAATAGGAGAACTAAAGTACTTAGTACCTTCCTCTTTGTGATAAAAATAAAAGCCTAGAAGAATTGGAGTACTTAGTATCTTTCTTTCAACAACAAAAAAAAAAGGTCAAAAAGACTAGAGTACCTAATACCTTCTTTTGGACAACGAGATCAAAGTTAGAAGGATCGGAGTACCTAGTATCTTCCTTCCAATCATATAATTAAAAATTAAAGTGATTGGAGTAGTTAGCACATTTCCTCTGCAAGAAAAATAAAGATCGAAAGGATTAGAGTACCCGGTACCTTCTTTTTGGCAACGGGATCAGGGTTAAAAAGATTGGGCCTAGTACCTTCCTTCCAACAACATATTAAAATCTTAAGGGATTAAAGTACAAGTATCTTTCCTCTGCAAGGAAAACAATAACTAGAATGACTAAAGTACCTAGTACTTTCCTTCTTGTGACGAGATCAAGGTTGGCAGGATTAGAGTACTTGATACATTTCTTCCAGTAATATGATTAAAACTTAGGAAGAATTAAATTACTTATTATCTTCATTCTATAGGGAAATAAAACCCATGAAGGATTGAAGTACTTAGTACCTTCATTCCGTGGAAAAATTAACTTTCCTAAAAGTTATAGAGCTTTGGCTACACTATCCCTCGAGAGTATACACGAATAAAAAAGACTTCTCTGGAAGGGAGTACCTTTACCAAGAAGCACTCATATAAAAAAAAAACTTCTTTAGAAGAGTTCAATACCTTTACCAAAAAACACACATATCAAAATTCTTCCCTAGAAAGGCTTTGTGAGTAACAGCCACCTTCCTTTTTAAGCACAATAGGTATTTTAAATTGTCACTAAATAAATGTATATTCAATAAGAATTCTTTTTTAGTCGAGCCAGGATGAGTGTAGGGGGACCACAGCTTTAGGGTTATGACAATTAAAGAGGAGTCACGTGTCTTTGAACAATTTTAAAAATATTAAAAGTATTTTCTAGGACAGCCTCCTACCTTTTCCATTAAAGCAAGCATATCAAAGATTTTCTCAAAAGGAAGCACTATATCTACTTTTACAAACATGAAAGCAAAAGTGTTCCCTCATAGAAAGTACAATATTACAAAATAATTCCACAATCAGAAACATAATACCTTTTTGCAAGAATTACTAGAATTCAAAACCATTTTTTGAAATGAGGTATCCAACATAAAACTTCATAAGCAACTAAGCCACCCTAGAAGCACATTGTTAGAACTACTTTCAAGGACGTAAGTGGCACCTCTTATAAGTGTGATTCAAAATTACATTCCAAAGACAAGAACATAAAGTATTATTTATCTAATATAATTTATTCAAATCTCACATTCAATTAACATCTTAAAAAGTAACACTTTGTAAGAATTCGTATCATATTTCTAGCTAAAGTTTACCATAGGAAGCCATACAAAAGAAGTAACACATACTTTTTTTCTATACACACATAGAAGCAAGACTTTTCATTCTTCTATACAATCATTGGGCACCCTTCTCTTCCTACTCTCATTCTAGGGTGAACAGGGCCCTCCAAGTTATGCAAAAATAGGACTGTGAAAAAGTAAATCCACCAAGTCACTTTTATTGTCTAAAGGAACCTTCACAAAAATAAGATTACTAGAGAGTGAGAATAAGAAAACATAAAGGAAAAAAGAAAAAAATTACTAGGAGGAACAAACGCTTTTGAAGTAGGTTCAGAAGGAAATGCCTCATAATGGGGAACCTCTACCTAACCGACCGAAGAAACCATCTCGAACCAATTCTTTAGCAACAGTTCCTAGCGTGACCTTAAGTTCAAAAACTTCTAGCACAACCTCAGAAACTTCAAGAGACTCGATCGTCTTATCCATCGAGAGTGGAGGAACCTCTTAACTCCCAGGAATATCAACAACAGGCTTATTTTTCAATCCCTTTGAGGGCAAGAAAGCCTTTGTGCTGTTAGGTACACTTTTGGACCTTTCTTTTCTTATTCTTTGGGTTCGTTTTCTTTGCCTTCTACAACAAGATATTAAATGATTCTTTTGAAAGTTTAACAACATAAAGGAATCCATTCCATAACAAGTTTGAGAGACAACAAGCCAGTTATAGGGAAGTCGTACTTAGCCAATTTTTTTATGATTCTATATGCAGAGAAAAAGACTTAGCCTTTTTTTATAATTGCATGAATTGTCACATACGCGATCACATGGTTATTATATCACACAAATGGAAAGTATTCCTTTAACATGATATTACTTAAGTATAAAATTGCAAATAGAAGAAAATATTATTGCTTCTAAAGTAATTTGATGAAAATAGAAAGACTGTGATGATAATGTCTTAAATAGATACCAGATGCTCCAAAACACACCATTTCATTTACTAGTTCAAGCCAATCAAGCGTTGATATGTGGTAGGAAAATATTATACACACATCCACTCATCAGACTGAAAATATCACATTATTCAAATGAAGCATAACCGTCGGGATAAGGACATTTTTGTCCCACGAATTTGACCTAATTTTCAATTTTATCCCACAAGTTTTAGAAATCTCAATTTTGTCCTAGTCCATGAGTAAGATTTCGTTAACTTTAACTAAAAATCTTTTTTTATTGCACATTGACAAATTTGTCCCAGTTATTATGTTAATTAAAAATAGTAATGTGAGTACATTAAACAATGTACACGTGTTGGTTATTAATAGGCTATTAAAAATAAAAAGACACGTGGTACGTTTTAATAGGTTCAAAATTTTAATGAATATTAAATTTTATTTTATATTAAAAAATAATTTAAATAAATAAAACTGAACAACTAAAACTAGCGACTATCGTCGCTAGATTCCGATAACGAAAATAGGCAAAATTTATCTACACAATGATGGAATTATTTTTATCAAAAGAAAACAAAAAGGTGGCCAAAAAATAGATCGAAAATAGGGGGACGGTGGCAACCACTGTGCACCACTATGGAATGGTGGGGCGGTGGCGTCCATGGCGAACGATGGTGGCCGTCGACAACTAACACGGGCAGGTGGTAGCACGTCGAACGGAGGGGTGGTGGCGTGTACCGCCCCCACCGTTGGATAGATCGACGGCCGATCTATCCAACGGTAGGGCCGGTACACGCCACCGCCCCTTTATTCAACGTGCGATCGCCAGCCCGTGGTGGTTGTTGGCAACCACCACCGTTTGGCATCGAACGGTAGGACGGTGGCGTGCACCGCCCCTATCTTTTGATAGATCGGTGGCCGATCTGTCCAATAGTGGAGGCAGTACACGCCACTGTCTTACCGTTCGATGATGAACGACGGTGGTTACCGCCTCCTACAGTGTTTTGTTTTAACTTTTGCCTACGTCCTCTTCAAATCATATTATGATGATTTTTAATTAATTTTCTCATAAATTCCTTCCTTGATTCAAAATCATTCACAAAGTAACTCGATCTCTTATCCTCGCATCTTCGATCACCCTCAAAAAGTAGTGACTCTAGTTAAGTCCTTACATAGGATGAACTTAACCGGGGATAAAGGCTTAGTCAACATGTCAGCAGGATTTTTAGACGACGTTATCTTTGTTAGACTAACTTCATCACATTGAACAATCTCTCAAATGTAATGGAGTCGCACATTAATGTGTTTAGACCTTTCGTGAAATACTTGATGCTTGCTTAGGTATATGGCACTTTGGCTATCATAATACTGTTGCGATTTGTGATTACGTGTCATTCCATTATGTATAAATATATAATGATAGTATTTATACAATTACCATTTCTAATAAAATCGTTAATATTATTTATTATTAAATGGTAAGATAATTGTAACATTTCAGACATTGTATGATCTGAAGGAGTTCAGATCTGATCAAAAAGAGTTTAGATCAATACTAAGAGTTAGCAATGCTAATAGTTAAAAGTACTAAGAGTTAGTAGTGCTAAGAGTTAGTGAAGCTAAGAGTTAGCAGGTTTATATAGTTAGCAAAATCTAAGGAGTTAGAGTCTTTTCTAAAATGGGACAATGACCTGAGAATATATTAATAATGACATAGTTGCAAAGAGTTGCAGATAGTGCTAAAAAATGTCATTATGCAAGTATGTTCTCAAACACAATATTCTTGACCTAATTTCATCGATGCAGGTTATCGGTGGAACCCATTAATATAGATTAGTGTATGTCTATATCTGGATGGTCCAGATGGTTAGTCTTAGCAAACCATAAGCTTAATGGGAAGCTCGTATAGAGATGCAAGTATTCAGTAAGAATTGGATATTGAACAGGCTCATGAGGACCTCCAATAGACATCTTATAAAACCATCAATGAAAGGTCTTTTGAGTTTAGTAGTATTTGTGGTCCTTTAACCTGAGTGCCACGGTAGGCTTGTGAGTGATCCACCATGCTTTGGTTCCACACATGTCAGAAATCTTTCATGGTCTAACCGCTGGGTGTCACTAGGTATGATCCGATGCTCATGGAGTTCGGTGTGCGTAGATATGGGATCCATTAGCTCATATGAATGGGTTGTATATCCTAATTCTCCGAGATTGTATTTCAAAAAGTCTTGTGGCCACAAGCATAAACCTCAAAAAATATATTTCGAAGAAATAAATAATATCACAAAAGTGTTTGTTGATATTGTTTAATGAAATATAAATCTGGAGATAAGTTCATGGTTGAGCAAATGGAGATTTGACGGTGATGATCTATATCTCTGCTCTTCAAGGATATAAATTGATTGAAGGATTATACGAATATGCAATAACCTCAACTTGCATGATCTAATACGCTGATTTGTAATATCTGTAACGTGTGTGTGGGACATTGTTCACGGACATATGGAGGAGCTCCATCTGACAAGTCAAGTGTGGACCTAGAGAGTCTCACAATATGAAGTGTACTCGTTGCATACTAGGGTAGCGGATTGGATTGAATAATTTGATCTAATAAATTTCAGCAAAATAGAACGATTGTTTCGAGATCCCTCGGGATGTGCATTTGTCAAGACTTAATTGGTAAGTACATTATTTAATTAATTAACAAGAGTTGTTAACTAATAGAATTGTAAAAAATGGCAAAATCTAAGCCATTCATTTTGTATCATGATATATTAATAAAATAATACAAAAATAGTTTTTTATTTATTTTATAATATTATTATATATATTTATCCACTAAACATTATTATATAATTTAGTTGCATTAATTTTGTTTAAAAGAATTTAATATTTGGCCATTATGAATGGTGGAGGATTTCTTCTTATTATATATATTAAAGTAGGCCATTAAATGAATTTTTATTCATTTTGATTCATTGATGGCCAGCCATCTCTTTGCAAATAGAGGGAACACTTTTTTAATTTATTGTTAATGTTTTATGCATTAAGAAAGTGGGAGACCCAACTACAATGATGGTAGGGAGAGCACTTGATTTTGCTTGGCCATCATTTGAGAAAACTAGAATTGAATTAATGGAATTCATTCTTGCAATGTGAAGGATTCGGATATGAGAAGGAGGGAGAGATAGAGAGGTAAGTTTGGTCTTTATTTTTCCTTTTAAGGAGTTGAAAGAATAAAAGGTGAAGTTGATTTTGTTTTTCTTATTCTACATGCTTAAAATTGGTGAATGACAAAAGAGAAACATGATTCTTGTTGTGTTAGTACGTTGTTATTAACAGGAACAAAATAAAACTTCATCTTCCTCTCCTTCTATAGATGGTTAAACCACATTCATATTTATGAAACTAATATTTGTATTCAAAGAGTTTGAATACAAGTTGCTAGAAATTCTAAAGCTGTCATTCTAGCTCCATAATCCCACCAAATCGTTATTGACTAGAATTGTTCAACAATACACTTCAAGGTGAGCTCTTTACATGGATTGGTGGAAGACTTGAAGATTTTGTAAAGTTACCTTCATTAAGTAAGTATTTTACATAATAATTTAATACAATTGTTCATCATGTATAAATTTGTATAATAGTTATACTTATGTATTTATGTGATATATGTGTTTAATTTGTTAAATTGGGTGTATATGTTAACATGCTTCCGCTACATATAGTAATTTTTGAAATTATGAATACACTCGTATGTCACACACTCGATTTCCAACAAATACACCCAGTGTTTACATCTTCAGTAGCCACTACCTCTGCACATATGCCTTTGAACCACATGGCCTCTTTAATAGCTTTACCAACAGCTATATACTTTGCCTCTGTGGTAAATAGTGTAACCACATGTTATAGAATTGATCTTCAACACACACTACACCCAAACACTGTGAATATGTAACCCATCAACGATCTTCTCTTGTCTAGATCACTTATATAATCTGAGTCTACGTATCCTCTTACCATTACATTGTTGTCCTCATCCCTTTTATACATAAACTTATGATTTGACTTTCCTTTGAGATATCTCAAAATCTATTTCACTGTAAGCCAGTGACCTTACTCGAATTTGCCATGTTTCTACTCACCACACTTACAACTTGTGTTATGTCTGATCTTGTGCCAACTATTGCATATATGATGCTCCCCGCAGTGCTTGCATATGGTACTTTACTCATCTGCAGTTTCTCTTCTTTGGATGTTAGCGAATGTGCTGCTGACAATTTAAAATGCATGGCCAATAGGGTAGAGACAGCATTTGCATTGGACATACCAAATTCTCTAAGATCCTGAGTATATATCGTGTTGAGAAAAAAAGATAGCATCTCTTCTTTCCCTTACAATTTTCATACCCAATATTCTGTTTGCTACTCCTAAATCCTTCATCTCAAATTCGCCACTCAACTACTTCTTAAGTTTCAATATCTCTTTCATACTCTTGCACACGATTAACATATCATCGATGTATGAAGCAAATACATCATCCCACAACTTAAGCTCTTAAAGTACACGTGATAGGGGCATAAAAGCACTAATAGGATTTGTACTTAACTTTTATATTTTGCTCCAAATCATAAGTATTTGACTATTTAATTGTGTTTTCTGATCATAAACAGATGCATAATGGAAAATGTGACCCATAGGAACAAATAAGAGGCAAATAAGACGTCAAACGAAGAAGTTACGCTCAAAATACAAAAGTAGTGCAGCAGCAGGTGGCTGGGCGCCGCGCTCAGCACCCAGCGCCACTGTATTCGTCGATGTCTTGACAGACCTATGCTCATGCCCAGCACCACGGCGCCCGTGCGAATGTTTAAATACCCTTCTAAACTCGCCTATGAAAGGGGGATTGGAAGCTCCTCGTGTCTAGGATTTCTCATAGCAACAAAAACACTCTTTTGAGACAAAAATAGAGAGACTTAGCAAGGAGAATAACACAAGCAACAAACATACATTCAAGCCAAGAGATCAAGGTGAATTTATTGAAGATTGAAGATTAGGGAATCAATTCTTGAGCAATCAAGACAAGAGGAAGAAGAACAACTCAGGGCATCACTTGTTTTGTTTTATTCCTTACTTTTAAGAGATGATTTCGTTCATTATATTTTCATACTTTTGCATTGATATTCTTGTTTTGAACATGAGCTAATTTCTTTTGATCTAGGGTTAGACGTTATTGAACCTAGTATGTAATTGATTCTTTTAATCTCTTAGTTATAAACTTTTATTGCTTAATTGATTCAATCTATCTATGCTTAATGCTTTCATTATACTTGATCACTATTTTGATTGTTTAGGAACCATGATAACTTTGATGAAAGGAATCATGTGTTTACCCTATAGTAGATTGATACATGATCATAGGGTAACATCTATGAGTTCCATCTAGGATAGACATATACCTAGGTAGCATGTATAGTTTGATTAGACTTAATCTTAATGAGTTGCATCTTATTCGGATTACCATAGACATATAGGTAATTGTTAGGGTGTGATATTATCATTCGACTGTCGACAGAAGCTTATGATGAAATCAGTGTCTAGCCAATCAATTGATAAAAAGAAAAATAACTAAAGGGTCAAAAAGTTCAGTGAACTACTAGGGGATGCGTCGATACCTTAGATTACCTATCAATTTAGTGAATTTTATCTCTAAGTACTTGCGATATTTTAATTAGATTTAATTTGATAGCAATAATTTAGTTAGTTAAACTCAATCCTTGAAGCTAGTCTAGATAAAGGTAAAGTAGAGTAATTTTAGTATTCAATTGAAGGAAATAAGAATAATAATCTTTATGGGATCGATAATCTGGACTTAGTCCTTGTTTACGCTCAAAATATAACGCGGCTATCACAGTATAGATTGAGGTGTCGATCCCACGAGGAAGCTCTTGGCAAAATAGGTTGGTGAAGTAAAATATTAAAGCAGTAGCAAAAGGTTAATTGATTTAAACGGATGAGATAGAATTGTCTATGAATTGAGAAAAATGTCTTATGATGATTTAAGCAAGGCTTTGAGAATCACAATTATGCTTTATAAATCTACTCTATACTTTGATTCGATATTTATAACTCAACTGAAAGTTTCACATCCCAAACAATCAATCGGAAGGTATGTAATATATAGCACATTTGATAACACATGTATTTGATTTAGTTAAACTCTTTGCAAGCATTAACACATATCATGTTATTTATACAAGTTATCTAAGATCGACAATATATCTTTTTGACAATATTGCAGTAAAAGATTAACTTGAATATCAAACATTTATTGCCCTTACATGTTATCCAAGATCGACAATATATCAAATTGACAATACTGCAGTAAAAGATTAACATATAAAACAATATAACCAGTAACAATTATAAATCAACATGAATCACATAAGAAAAGCATGACTGAACATATATGAGACACAAGAATTATAACCTCTGGATTATAGAAAATAAAATAGATAAGAGTTTAACCAAAACCAAACTTACAACATTTATAGCTCTTGACACCGAATCAAAGCATGGAAGTAGATTTACTACACATAAAAGTTCATCTCTTAACCTTGCTAGGAACTCTAGCCTAAATTACAATACATGTTAATGAGAATAAAAGAAGAGAGAATTCTCTTAAAAATGTCCTAAGGGTCTCCTTATATAGGCAATGAATGGACATATGTCATGGATGACATCAATCTTCAATAATTTTAAGCCAATAACTCGTGTATCCACTTGCAGCACATTTTTGATAATGTAAATGATCAATTCAGCTTCTGTATCCGACATGAAAGTTGTAGAATTTTGACTCTTCTTTCCAAAGGCACTGATTTCATGCAAATTGGATGAGTATCCAATGAGATATGAGCAAATTGCCAAAGATACATCAGAATTCAGCCAACAACCATTTTACCCACTTGCAATGCGATTTGGTCCATAATAACGGCTGATTTGGATTTTACCATAAACATACGAGTTGTTGATAGTTAAGTCAAAAATTCCCAGCTTCAAGAATTATACCAATTGAGTACGTATTTTGTGAGATACGGTCCAAATACATGAGATGGGTCAAGCTGGGTAGGAGTTGTAGTCCGATTCTGTTGTATCTCAATTTTTTGCCCATAACATGTTGGATTTGGCTTTTCCACTATTCTTAAAATTTGTGTAAGATTGAGTCATGTTGCACCAGGTTCAAGAATTTCTTCATTTCAATTTCTACATTGAGAGTTATGTCCAGTTTACCTAAACCTGTCCAAATAACATTCATTAAGCAATTTAAGGAGAACACTTTATTTCAAGCTAAAAATACAGAAAATACTAAAATTAGTGACATTAAATGGTGATTGAATCTCTTAACAACATGCATTTTTATGTGTTCATCACAGCCTCCAACCAGCTTATTGCTAGTCTCTAGCAATTCAAGCGTAAATAGAATATGCAAAACTACCTAAGCATTTCAATCAAAACGTCAGTTCGAGATCACTGTTGCTATCATGGTTTTTTCAATTACAACTTCCATAATTTGTGTGTGTGTGAACTAAGCCATAACCATCTAACCACAAACCACAATAGATATAGCCTTGAGAATTTCTCCAAGTAAAAGCCTCAACTCTATATCGTACAGGTGTGTGACTGTTTAAAAGGTTAGGACTTCTCTTATGGAGTTGGAAAACAGTTAAGCACTCAAGAAAAAGTCAATTTTAAGGACAGACATATAAACTAACATTGATCCGAAGATAGGAAAATTATTTGTTTAAAAATCAATTATTCATATCATACGCCAGCTTTAGAACTTTAATTGGCTTGTGAGAATAATACAATTATAACTTGGTGAGAAAACTGTTTTACAAGATATTTGTCTTCTAAAATTGAATAAAGACTTTATTAAACTGAATTGCTTCTTTTTTTTTCTTCTTGTTTTTGGTATTTTTGTGTTTTTTTTTTTTTTTGTATTTTTGAAGAATATAAGGAAGCATTACAAAGGTTTCTCACCAAATTATATTATGCACAAATGCAACCAACTTATCCCTTAATTCAAATAATATCATTTTAAACAAAAATTAACCAATTCAAAGGATCAATGAAGGTTCATAAGCTGTTTTCTCAACCTTTCCACTTACTCACAAAAGATATGTGAGATTAGAAAAATATATACTTAAACATGGGAATTCTCTTGGCTATATAAATTGAATCATCCATCTTACCACAAGACTTAGCATTGTGCTCAAAAATATTTTGGAAGTCATTCTTTAGTAACCTAGATAGAAACAGTGACTCAACCTAAACAATTCTGAAATCATACTTAGGCAAAAAAGCAAATTCCTTTATACAAGAATTACCAAGACTACAAGCAGTAAACGACAATGCATGAAATATAAAACAAAATAACAAAAAGTTAGTTAAAATGCATTTCAAAAGTTAGTACTAAAACTCCTTACTCGGCCATTCTAATTTGACCTAGAATGCGTCTCAAAAGTTCAAGAATGAACTCTTTACTCTGCCATTTTAATCAAATGTCGGACCACAATTTTTTTTTTTTGGCAAAATGCAACGTATATCTACTATCCTCCCCCCAAACCAGATGAAACATTGAGGATGCGTCTCAAAAGTTCAAGAATGAACTCTTTACTCTGCCATTTTAATCAAATGTCGGACCACAATTTTTTTTTTTTTGGCAAAATGCAACGTATATCTACTATCCTCCCCCCAAACCAGATGAAACATTGTCCTCAATGTTTAAATAGAAAGAGATAAAGTATAGGAGACATTACCTGAAACACCAGTTATTTGAAAGAAACAAACCTGAGAGACACTTAAGCAAATATAAACTAAAATGATGGTACTGATAAATAAATAAATAAAAAGAAAAATTTACAAACGAAGTGTCAGATCCAATTTTCGTTTGTTAAGGCCCACTGACCAATCGATCCGAGTTATTGCTGGGTCAGGTTTGTAGGTAACTACCTGTAATTTGTTAATCAATTCATCTGCCTCAGTAGCAGAAACCAGGATCTGTCGCGCCGAATGTGAAATAAAATTCTGTTCCACAGCTTGATCAAGAAAACAAAGTAAGCAATCAAAATAGTTATTAACATTCAACAAACCTATGGGTTTTCGGTGGATATTCAGTTGGGCCCAAGAGACAATTTGAAAAATTTCTTCCAAGGTACCAAAACCACCTGGTAAAACAATAAAAGCGTCTGCATTGCAAAGCATTCTGGCTATACGTTCATGCATGGATGAGACTCGTAATTCTTCCCCTATTATTTTCCCGGTCAGGTTTTCCACGGCCAAAGCTGTAGGAATAATACCTAAAACTTGACTTCCTCCTAAATGTGCAGCTGTTGACACACACCCCATTAGCCCAAGGCTACCTCCTCCATAAATCAAATGAATTTTTTCTTGCAGCTAATGTTTTTCCTAGATTGTTTGCTGCTTCTACGAACACTTTACTCTCCCCAGGACTAGATCCACAAAATACACATATATTACGAAATTGTCGAACTTGGGTTTCCTCCATATCTACACTCACCTTTATCTCAATATATGAAAATGAAGAAAATGAGGTGCTGTATTTATAGAGTACCAAATGATAACAATGATTATGGTAACCCGACAGTTTGTCAAAAGAGAGTTAAAAATAAAACACAAAAATTTAAATATAATGACCCACATGTATTATTGAACAAAAAGATTTGAATTTAAGACATCTACATGAGTAGCCCTACTATTCATAAAATAAAGTTTGAAATTAAAACACATATATTTATAAGTAGTTGTGATTGTGGCTCACATCTTCCTCTAGTTTTACGTCCAGTAACGGCTTAAACGCCCTCTATGGGTCGGGGATAGGCTTTCCATCCAATTTTCTTATAAATTGGCAAACAGGGTCTTTTAGAGTCAGATTCCCGAGACTAAACCGTTGATGTTCATTTTTGAATTTGTTCCATAAATCGAGAAGTTCACGTTGCACGAGCCCACAGGGATGCATCTCAAGAGTCAATAGGATATCATCCAAAGACTCCTTACTCAGTCCATCCTTAATGAACTGAATTTTGTCTTCTCAATTTCTAGATACGAATCCTAAAGAACAACAACTCCGATTACAATTCCATCGAGCACATTTATGACAGACTTGTAACCTTTTTGCTCGTCGCCTTTTGGCATAAGAGCTTCTTCCAAGACCAGGCATATGAGAAACAAAATCATTTTCAAACTCACCAGACAACTGAACCTTGGCTTCAATTAACCAACAAAGGTCCACAAGGATATTACCCAACATCAATAGCATTAGTCTTTCACACCGTGCTTTGTAAATCTTAAGTAGAGCATTTTGAGAAAATGAAGGAAAACGTTTTTTAAGGTTGGCAAGAATGCGATCCATTTTGAAAGAAAGAAAAGAGATGAATGCACAGTTTGAGGGACAGTTTTTAGGGAACTGAGAAATCGACTTTAATAGTCACGGAGTACCGTATCCGCTACTTGACCGGGAAAAAAATCACATTAAAGAAAAAATAAAAAGAAGAAAATAAAGTAAAATAAAATGTGCAAGAAAATAAAAGCAAAAATAGAAAGTCAAAAGATAAAATATAGACAAAATATAAAATATGGTACAGATAGATTGAACCTGATCAATCACGATAGACAGGATCCACAAGAGGGATCTCGCCTAGGTACATAGAGTCGTTTACCTTTTCCACGTAGCTTTTTAGCTGCTGTCCATTCACTTTAAAAGTCTGTCCATCAGTGGGGTCTTCTATTTCAACAACACCATTAGGAAAAATATGTCTTACCATAAATGGACCAGTCCATCGAGATCTCAACTTTCCAGGGTGTAAATGCAATCGAGAATCATAAAGATAGACCCGTTGATTTGGCTCAAAATGTTTCCTTGAGATCTGTTTATCATGAGCTACTTTCATTTTAGCTTTGTAAATTCTGGAGTTGTCATATGCGTTATTTCGTAGCTCTTCTATTTCTGACAATTGTAACTTTCTCTGGAGACCTGCAGCATTCAAATCAAAGTTAAGGGCTTTGACAGCCCAATAAGCTTTATGTTCTAGCTCAACAGGTAAATGGCAAGCTTTCCTATAAACAAGCCGGTATGGGGACATTCCTAAGATGGTTTTGTATGCAGTACGATATGCCCATAATGCATCAGAAAGGCGTAGAGACCAATCTTTGCGATCCGGGTTAACCGTCTTTTCCAAAATCTGTTTAACCTCTTTATTTGCTAGCTCGGCTTGTCTATTTTTCTGTGGATGGTATGCAGTGGAAACTTTGTGAAGAACACCATACCTGCGCATCAAAGCTTCAAAAGAATGATTACAAAAATGTGTTCCTTGGTGATGACACGTGGCGTACCGTACCTAGATGACACATTTTCTTTTAAGAATTTTACCACAGTTGTATTATCATTAGTATGACAAGCTACAGCCTCCACCCATTTTGATACATAGTCAACAGCTAAAAGGATGTAAAGATAGCCAAAAGATGAAGGAAAAGGACCTATAAAATCGATACCCCAACAGTCAAATATCTCGATAACAAGAATAGAGTTAAGAGGCATCATATTTCTTCGAGATAAAGCACCTAACTTTTGACATCTTTTATAGGAACGACAAAAATTATTAGTGTCTTTGAACAAAGTGGGCCAATAAAGACCGCACTATAAAATTTTCACAGCTGTCTTCTTCATAGAAAAATGGCCACCGCAAGCAGCACTATGGAAAAATTTAAGACACTAGAAACTTCACTTTCAGGAATGCAACGTCTCATGATTTGGTCAGGATAGTATTTGAAAAGATATGGATCATCCCAATAAAAGTTACGTACCTCAACCAAGAACTTACGCTTATCTTGTGCACTCCAGTCAGATGGAAGTTCACCACAAACCAAATAATTTACGATATGTGCATACCAAGGTATTTGGCTTATAACAAAAAGATGTTCATCTGGAAAATCGTCTCGAATGGGTGGCAAATCAGTGGAGTCAGTGAACTCAAGGCGGGATAGATGATCAGCAACAACATTTTCAACGCCTTTCTTATCTTTAATGGTTATATCAAATTCCTGCAAAAGAAGAATCCACCTAATTAAATGGGCTTTAGCATCCTTCTTAGAAAGAAGGTACTTAAGGGCTGCGTGGTCAGTAAAAATAACAATAGGTGAACCAATCAAATAAGAACAAAATTTATCTAAGGCAAAAACAACAGCTAATAGTTCTTTTTCAGTAGTAGTGTAATTCATTTGAGCATCATTCAAAGTCCTACTAGCATAATAAACAACAAAGGGTTTTCCCTCCCTTCGTTGCCCAAGAACTGCTCCTACAGCATAATTACTTGCATCACACATAATTTCAAATGGGAGGTTCCAATCCGGTGAATGCATGATAGGAGCGGTGGTGAGTTTGGCAATGAGTGTTCGGAATGCCTCCTCACACTCTTGTGTCCATGTAAATTCTGCATCTTTTAGCAAAAGGTTACACAATGGTCTAGATATGGCAGAAAAATTTTGTATAAACCTTCTGTAAAAGCCAGCGTGTCCAAGAAAGGATCAGACATCTTTTACCGTTTTAGGTGTAGGTAATTTAGAGATTAATTCAAGTTTTGCCTTGTCAACCTCTATCCCTCTTTCAGATACAATATGCCTCAAAACGATTCCTGAAGATACCATGAAATGACATTTCTCCCAATTTAGCACAAGTCATTTTTCTTCACACCTACTCAAAACAGATTTCAAGTTAAGTAGGCATAAATCAAAAGAATTACCAAAAACAGTCAAATCATCCATAAAGACTTCCATGCATTTTTCAACCATATCAGAGAAAATACTCAACATGCAACGCTGGAAAGTAGCTGGTGCATTACATAATCCAAATGGCATTTTACGAAAAGCATAAATACCAAAAGGGCATGTAAAAGTAGTTTTTTCTTGATCTTCTATAGCTATCTCAATCTGGTAATACCCTGAATACCCATCAAGAAAGCAATAAAAAGGATGTCCAGCTACACGTTCTAAAATTTGGTCGATAAAAGGCAATGGAAAATAGTCTTTCCTAGTGGCTGTGTTTAACTTTCTATAATCAATACACATTCTTCAACCCCTTACTACCCTAGTTGGAACAGGTATCCCATTCTCATTTTCAACAACAGTAACCCCAAATTTCTTAGGAACTACTTGAGTTAGACTTACCCATTGACTATCAGAAATTGGGTAGATTATACCCGCATCTAATAGTTTCAAGACCTCTTTCTTCACTACTTCTTTCATTGTTGGGTTAAGTCTTCTTTATGGGTCTCTACGAGGTTGGGAACCTTCCTCTAAATGAATTCTATGGGAGCATATCAATGGAGAAATACCTTTAATATCAGCTATGGTCCAACCTAGTGCAGACTTATGTTCTTTTAACAATTTTATCAATTTTTTCTCTTGTTCAGCACTAAGTTCAGAAGAAATGATGATAGGAAAGGTATCACCTGGTTCCAAGAATGCGTGTTTCAAACCTTTGGGCAGTGGAGAAAGCTCAACTTGTGGTGTCTCGAGGTTTGATGGTTTCGGTCTCTCCCTCTCTCGTGGCAACTCCTCAAAGTGTGGCTGTCAAAATCGAGTCCCTTTATCCTGTGAGTCAAAAATACTAAACACATCAGTTGTTACATCAGGATAATACAATTCTTCAAAATCAAAATTGAGAAGGTTTTTCAAAGAATCATAGCCATGATTTTTATAAGCTTCCTCTACTACAAATGTGTTTATCATATATGAATGATAGCACTCGTCTTCTTCTCGTGGTTGTTTGCCAATGTTGAAAATGTTCACCTCAAGAGTCATATTCCCAAAAGATAATTTCATTAGACCATTTCTGCAATTAATAAGAGCATTAGCAGTGGCTAGAAAAGGTCTTCCCAAAATAAGAGGGATTTTTGACTCCATGTTAACAACAGAATGAGTATCTAAAATAAGAAAATCAACAGGGTAGTAAAATTTATCAATTTACAACAAAACATCTTCTACTATTCCCCGTGGTTTCTTGATTGATCGATCAGCTAATTGTAGGACTACAGATGTTGGTTTAATCTCACCAAGTCCCAACTGCAAGTAAATAGAATAAGGCATTAAATTTACACTTGCTCCTAAGTCCAATAAAGCTTGACCAAACTCATGTGTCCCAATTTGGCAGGAGATTGTGGGACATCCTGGGTCTTTATACTTGGGTGGTGTCTTTTGCTCAATCACTGCACTTACCTGTTCTGCCAAAAATGCAGTTTTCTTCACATTGTGTTTTCTTTTAATAGTGCATAAATCCTTGATGACTTTGGCATAAGTTAGAACTTGCTTAATCAAATGTAACAAGGGAAGATTAATTTTAACTTGTTTCAAATGTTCTAAAATCTCACCTTGAATTTCTGAATTTTTCCCAACCGGTCGAAGAACTTGAGGAAAAGGCACTGGGATTGAAAACTTACTTTCGGGCTCTTTTTCCATTGTGGCCTCTTTTTCAAGGGGGGCGTCTTTACTACTTGTAGATGTGTTAATTTCAGGAGTAGGCTCACTTACAATCTTACCACTTCGAGTAGTAATGGCATTGACTTCTTTGAGATTTTGAGCATCAGAAGTAGAAGCTTGTGCCATGAATTATCCTTTCGGATTAGATTGAGGTTGAGATGAAAACTTACCTCGCTCTTGTACAGTTAAGGCACTGGTCAACTTTATGATTTGACTCTTGATTTCTTTGTTTTCGTCCACCACCTGTGCAAGAATTGTTTCAAATTTTTGATTAGTCTTACTTTGCGCCTCCATAAATGCTTGTAATGTATCCTCTAAAGAACTCCTAGTTGGTCATGCATTATATTGAGATACAACATAAGACTTGGGTGCTTGTTGTTCTTATTTCCATTGGTTGTTGGCTTGTTAGTCATATTTCCAACTGAAATTTGGGTGGTTTCTCCAGTTAGGATTATATGTTTCAGAGTATGGTGAATAAGGCTTCTTGTACATCCCTAAGGCATTACATTATTCCTTATATATCCCTCTCATCTCACTATACGTGGGGCAATCCTGAGCTAAGTGTTCCACTCCTCCACAGACAAAACAGACATCGTGTGACTCAATTCTAGCAACCGTGTAGGTGACCCTTCTATCTTTGGTTTTTAATGCCTCTAACTCCCTAGTTAAGACCTCTAATATGGCTTTGAGGTTATCCTCTTCCCTAAGATGGAAAACTCCATTGGGTCGTGACCTATTTGTGCTTTCAGTAATGCTAGGTCCAGTCTATGTATGGGCTTTTTCGGCTAAGTCATTAAGGAATTCTATGGCTTTCTCAGGATCTTTGTGAAGGAACTCCCCATTACACATCATCTCAACAAATTGGCGCTCTCTAATTGTGAGTCCCTCATAGAAATAACTAACCAAGCGTCAATTTTCATACCCATGGTGAGGGCACAGATTTAGCAACTCTTTAAACCTTTCACATGCTTGATATAAGGTTTCACTGTCTTTTTGAGAGAAAGAAGAAATTTGTCTTTTCAGGCCATTAGTTTTGTGTTGTGGGAAGTATTTATTGAAAAATGCTTGGGTCATTTCTGCCCAAATTCCTATAGACCTCGGCCTCAAAGAGTATAGCCAACTCTTTGCTTTGTCTTTCAAAGAAAAAGAGAAAAATTTAAGTTTAACAGTGTCTATGGCTTCAGGTTAGCTATGGAAGGTGGCAATTACCTCTTCAAATTCCCTAACATGTACATAAGGATTTTCACTATCTAGACCATGAAAAGTGGGAAGAAGTTGTATCATTCCAGGTTTAAAATCCGAATGTGGTGTGTTAGGTGGAAATATAATGCATGATGGTGTGGCTGTGCAAGTCGGATGCAAGTAATCTTTTAGAGTTCTAACGGGGTTTTCTTCGTGTTAGCTCATTGTGTTAGAATTACAAGATGAACTAGAAGGTGAATTCTCTTCACTTACAAATTGTGGGGGTGGTTCTAGTTCTAGTTCTAGTTCTCTCACAAATCTTCCTCGTTTGTCTCTAGGTCGATGCATACATCCTAAATTTTTTTTTTTTTGTATATATATATATTTTTTTTTAAGGAAAGAAATACTTAAGGAAAATTAAGAAGTGGAATAAACACAACAAGAAATAGAAATAAGTTAGGTGGTAAGACCAACCATGAAATATAAATACAATAACTAAACAAAAGACTATAAAGTACGAAAAAAAAGTATAATAAATAAATAATAAAAAGAAAATACAATAAGTAAATAAATAAAAGGTTAGGCGGTAAAACCGGCCATAAAAAGAAAATACAACATGTTAACTAAAGTAAATAAAGTGCAATAAATACGTAAAAGAAAATGAAAATAATGTGCAATGAAAAAGTGCAATAAATAAATAAAGTACAATAAAAAAAATAAAGAAACTAAGTTAAGCGGTAGAACCAGCCATAAAATAAAAAGAAAATACAACAAATTAACTAAAGAAATAAAGTACAATAAATAAATAAAAGAAAGTGAACAAAGTTAGGCGGTAAAATCAGCCATTAAAAAAAAGTGCAATAAATAGATAAAAGAAAATAAACTAATTAGGCAGTAAAACCAGCCATTAAGGTAATATAAAATATAACAAATTAACTAAAGAAAATAAAATAAATTAGGTGATAGAACCAACCATGAATAATAAATAAATTACAACAAAGAAAATAAAACTAAGAGTTTACAAAGAAAAGAAAATATACAAAGTTACCACTTTAGTATTTATAATCGCAACCGACTTTCGCTTAGTGTGCTTCCCCGGCAACGGCGCCAAATTTTTGTTTACGCTCAAAATATAACGCGGTTATCGCAATATAGATTGAGGTGTCGATCCCACGAGGAAGCTCTTGGCAAAATAGGTTAGTGAAGTAAAATATTAAAGCAGTAGCAAAGGGTTAATTGATTTAAACGAATGAAATAGAATTGTCTATGAATTGAGAAAAATGTCTTATGATGATTTAAGCAAGGCTTTGAGAATCACAATTATACTTTATAAATCTACTCTATACTTTGATTCGATATTTATAACTCAACTGAAAGTTTCACATCTCAAACAATCAATCGGAAAGTATGTAATATATAGCACATTTGATAACACATGTATTTGATTTAGTTAAACTCTTAGCAAGCATTAACACACATCATGTTATTTATACAAGTTATCTAAGATCGACAATATATCATTTTGACAATATTGCAGTAAAAGATTAACTTGAATATCAAACATTTATTGCCCTTACATGTTATCCAAGATCGACAATATATCAAATTGACAATACTGCAGTAAAAGATTAACATATAAAACAATGTAACCAGTAACAATTATAAATCAACATGAATCACATAAGAAAAGCATTACTGAACATATATGAGACACGAGAATTATAACCTCTGGATTATAGAAAATAAAATAGATAAGAGTTTAATCAAAACCAAACTTACAACATTTATAGCTCTTAACACCGAATCAAAGCATGGAAGTAGATTTACTACACATAAAAGTTCATCTCTTAGCCTTGCAAGGAACTCTAGCCTAAATTACAATACATGTTAATGAGAATAAAAGAAGAGAGAATTCTCTTTAAAATGTCCTAAGGGTCTCATTATATAGGCAATGAATGGATATATGTCATGGATGACATCAATCTTCAATAATTTTAAGCCAATAACTCGTGTATTCACTTGCAGCACGTTTTTGATAATGTAAATGATCAATTCAGCTTCTGCAGCCGACATGAAAGTTGTCGAATTTTGACTCTTCTTTCCATAGGCACTAATTTCATGCAAATTGGATGAGTATCCAATGCGATATGAGCAAAATTCCAAAGATACATCAGAATTCTGCCAACAACCATTTTACCCACTTGCAATGCGATTTGGTCCATGATAACGGCTGATTTAGACTTTACCATAAACATACGAGTTGTTGACAGTTAAGTCAGAAATTCCCAGCTTCAAGAATTATACCAATTGAGTACGTATTTTGTGAGATACGGTCCAAATACGTGAGATGGGTCAAGCTGGGTAGGAGTTGTAGTCCGATTCTGTTGTATCTCAATTTTTGGCCCATAACATGTTGGATTTAGCTTTTCCACTATTCTTCAAATTTGTGTAAGATTGAGTCATGTTACACCAGGTTCAAGAATTTCTTCATTTCGATTTCTACATTGAGAGTTAAGTCTAGTTTACCTAAACCTGTCCAAATAACATTCATTAATCACAATTTAAGGAGAACACTTTATTTCAAGCTAAAAATACAGAAAATACTAAAATTAGTAACATTAAATGGTGATTGAATCCCTTAACAACATGCATTTTCATGTGTTCATCAGTCCTATATTACTTGATACAAAAAGCGTGCACTTGAGCTAGGTTATTAAAATAGACATCAACACGCATCTGTCATACTTGCTCCTACTAAAGCCATAAGTCATTATAAACTCATCAAATCTCCTATATTACTATCTAGGTGATTGTTTTAACCCATATAATGACTTCTTTAGCAAACAAGCATGATCTTCTTTTTCAAGCTCCTCAAACCCTTGTGGTTGTGCCATGTATATTATTTCTTCAAGCTCTCCGTACATAAAAGTTGTCTTTACATCCATCTGTTCTAGATGTAAATCAAGGTTTGCACACATGGCTAACAAAATCCTAATGGATATGTGCTTGATGACTAGAAGAATATCTCATGAAAGTCAACTCCCTCTCTCTAAGTAAAACCTTGTACAACTAACTTAACCTTGAATCTCATAGGCTCTATCCCCGGTATCCCCTCCTTTACCTTATACACCCACTTGCACCCAACTAGTTTCTTTTGAGGTTTCTCCATCAATTTTCATGTATTATTCTTCCTGAGAGAACTAATCTTTTCTTCCATAGCTTGCTGCCACTTTTTTTTTTATTTTCACTCTTCATAGCCTTACCATATGTTCTAGGCTCTTCAAACTCAAGAGTGTAAATAGAAATAAAAGTGTGAACAACTAAATCTGCTTATGCATACCTAATTGGTGGGTTAATCGTTCTCCTCAACTTGTCTCTAGCTAACTGGTACTTTTCAAGTTCCATCTAAAGAGTCCTAGCATTTTCTTGGGTAAACTTTGAGAAACTCGTCAGTGTTCTTGGTTCATCTGCAAAGATCTCTTTGTTGAAGTGCTGATCTGGGCACATATCAAATCTACTCTCAGGCTCCACTTTAACTTTTATTGACTCGGGTACTAAGTCTTCCTTGGACACAAGTTCTTCTTTCTCATCTTTTTAGAAGGCTTTCAACATGGCCATCTTATCAAACGTCACATCACGGCTTATGATACTCTTTGGTGGTTTCAAGTCTTTACACTACACCTTGTATCCTTTTACTCCTTCGGGATACCCTGAATACCCTTTTGATAGCTCTAGGTTCAATTTCTCCTTCTTAACATGTACAAAAGTAGGGTAACCAAAAATTCTAATGTGGTCATACTTAAGAGAGTTGCTAGACTATTTCTCTTCTGGCGTCTTGAAGTCAATTGTTGAGGAGGGACTTCTATTAATCAAATAAGCTACAACTACTACAGCTTTTCCCCCAAAATATTTTGGACATCTTTATATTGGTAAGCGTCCATTTAACCCTTTCAAGTAGGGTCTTATTTATCCTTTCAGCTATGCTATTCTGCTGTGGTGTTGATCTCACTGTTCTATGCCTTGCAATCCCATACTTGGCACAAAACCCAATAAACTCTCTATTGTAAAACTCAAGGCCATTGTCAGTTCTCAGCCTCTTCACCTTTTTGCCAGTTTGATTTTCAATAAGAGCCTTCCAAGTCTTGAACGTATCAAACACTTAATCCTTACTCTTTAATACATAGACCCATAACTTTTTTAAATAGTCATCAATCAAACTGATAAAATACCTAGCACCACCACGAGTAGTTGTCTAAGCTGATCCCCAAAGATCTGAATATATGTAGTCAAGAGTCCCTTTAATCTTGTGCTTGCCAGTACTAAACCTCATCCTTTGTGGTTTTTCAAGCACACAATGCTTACAAAACTCTAATGGCTGGAACTTGTCCTCACCAAATGCCTTTTGACTAAGTAACTCCTTCAGGTTTCTTTTGCCTAGGTGTGTTAGTCTAAAATGCCACAACTTGGTTTGTATATTCTCATCATCTATAGAAAATAATGCAAAACCACTTACAACTTTTTCCTTACGCCCATAAATGTCTTTGTGCTTCTTTCATTTTATTACCACCATGGAACACTTCAATACTCTCAAAACCCCTTCGTCAATCCTAATGGAACACCCATTTTGGTCTAAAGTCCCTAGTGAGATCAAGTTCCTTTTGAGGTCAGGAACATACCTAACATTTGTCAACTCTCTCACAATCTCATCATACAGCCTAAGTTTAATACTATCAATTTTCATCATCTGACACATAACGTCATTACCCATTAACACTTTACCACCACTAATGAGCTGAAATTTTATAAATTAAGACTTGTGCGGGCACATGTGAAATGTACAATCAGAATCTAGAACCCATTGTTCAGTATTCTTACCATTAGTAGCGACTAGAGTCTCTACGCTATCGTAGCTATCATCATAAGCAAGCGCAGCATCCGCTTTTTTCTTGTCTTGTGTTTTCTTTTCTAAACAGTCCTTTATGAAGTGCCCCTCTTTCTTACTGAATAGCACTTCCTAAGAGTCCTGGACTTCAATCTTGAGGCCTTTTTTTTTCTTCCATCTCTATATGAGGGTCTTCCTTTTATAGATAGACTTTCTGCATTGCCCTCAATCTGCTTTCCTAATAACTTTGAGTTTAATAATGATTTCACATCGCTCATCATTAAATTCTCTCTGTCGTAGAGTAACGTATCATCAAAACTCTTATAACTCTTAGGAAGTAAACTTATGAGGATAATCGTCCTATCTTCATCTTTTATCTTGATGTTGATAGACTTAAGATCAAGAATAATCTTATTGAAGGCGTCTATATGATCTTTCATCGGCATTCCCTCTAATATAGACAACTGATACAGGTTCTTCTTTATATGTAATCTGTTGGTCAATGATTTTCGCATATAAAAATAGTCAAGCTACTTCCCTTAGTACTTCATCACTCAATGATAGAATAATGGTGTTGTGAGCTCTTTCTTGAATGTCCCTTCTTTCTACCTCAGCCTTAGATGACTCTAACATCTTCTCTTCTTCACTAAACAGAGTTGCAGTCTCCTTTAATATCCAGCCTAACCGTTGACTCACCAACAACGCCTTAACCTTCATCTTCTACAGATTAAAGTCATTCATCCCATTGAATTTCTCTACCTCATACTTGAGTGTGACCGTGTCTGCTCAAAACTAAGTATTGATACTAGTTTACTAAAGTGAAACTAATCAAATGAGCAAAATTTTTCAAGTAATATAATGCAGAAACAAGTAATTAAAAATCTAGAGAACGAAAGGGAGAAGAAATAATACACACAAAATTTATATGGTTCGGCAACTTGCCTACGTCTACGGTGGATCAAGACCACACTCTCTTATTATTTAATCTTAAGGCATTCACAAAGTGTCTTTTATAAGAAAGACTCACAAAGAAATCACTCTCTCTTACAAACAATGAGTTTTCTCTCACTGAGAATCACAAAGTATGCTATGATCACAAAGATTTGTGTTTAATCACTAAAATTTCACTCCAATCACAAAAGATTGTGTTTACAAGCTAATAGAGAACCTTTATATAGGCTTTAGAGGGTCTTAGAACAAGTGAGAGTCGAAATATGCTGAATCAAGATAGGAAACAATTCCCTGCGTTGGGCATCTGTCACCGTGGTGCTCAAGTTGTGGCGACCACAGCCTGGCATTTGCGGCGCCCACGTCTAGGCACCCCTTCTTGGATTTTTGCTTCCTTTCGCATCCATTTTCAATCTTTGCGTACCCAACGCACTTGTCTTGCTATCTAAATCATATCATGATGATTTTTAAATAACTTTCTCACAATATCGATATACCATCTGGAAGACCCATTAATATGAATTTTCCATGAAGAATTCCATAATAAAATAAAACCACAAGTCTTTCCATGACTATCAACATGAAAATAATCAGAAATTCCAAGTTGAAAGCATGTTCTGTCGGGATTAATTCCATGAAGCTTGGTTTCTAGTATGAAAAAAAAATTTGGGGAGTAGTTAAGGATATGTTTTCGTAATTTATTGAATGCTTGAGGATTCCCCAATCCTTGACAATTCCAGCAATTGACACTCATGGTGATCTGCAGGGTTAACTTGCAATCTTCACCTTTGGAATAATAGGAGTCCAAAAAGTAGAATCTATCAAAAACTTCTTAGATTGGGATGCATTAATGATGTCATGAGCTTTTATTTAGGATTGGAGTCGTTAGTAAATGAATATGAAGGTTTGCTAATGTTTGAAGACATGCAAAGAGTTTGGAAGTTGTGTAGTTCCAAAGGGAATAATAAGAATGCCAATGACTGCATTGAAATGTAGAAAAAGACAAAAACAAAATGTTGGCATTTTGGTTATTAAGCTAAACAGCGTCGTTTTGATTTTAGTATATATTTATAATATCTTGTAACTCTAAATCAGCCTTGTATCATTTTGAGTTTTTCTTCTTCTTTGAGATTGAGAAAGCTTCTGAGTGTTTGGCTAGGGTTTTTGTTTCTTTATCTTCATTTCTTTATTTTCTTGTTGGTTCTTGAAAAATCTTAGATTATTAAGTGTGGTTATCACTTTTAAGATGTATTACTTGATTTAATAGTATATTGAATTCTTTATTCTGAGCTCAGTAGATATAGGTTTCATTTTGAAACCGAACCACTTATAAGTTTATGTATTCTTGCTTGTTATTGCTTCGATTTGTCATTCTCTTAGTTTATATCTTCTAATCTTGTGTTGATTTTACAATAATGGCATGAGTCAGGCCTTTGTAGGTAGAATGTAGATAGACTCACTATCAATTGAAATGGCCAATGTTGTTCCTCCACCATCGAAGGTTTTGTTTAAAGGAGGGATTGTTGAGTGAGTTAGTTCTCTCACATTGTTTAGAAAATAGTAGATACTTAGTTTTATAAGTAGGATGGTCACTCTACCTACTAGGCTAAACATTTAGGCTGGATACTTGAATTCTATGTTTCACCTTTATAGGCCTAAGGTTCCCCAATAGTGGTATTAAAGCTGTAGGTCTAGAATTTTTTCTGAGGTTAGTGTTTCATTGAAGACTAATTTAAGAGAAATTAAAGTTTCTTAAAATTTTGTGCAAATTAAATGGATTCTACACAATTTGAGGTTGAAAATTTTGATAAAATTGGATAATTAAACTTATGGCAAAGGAAATTGAATGCTCTTTTGGTTCAACAAAAAGTCTCACAAGCTCTTTCATATCCAAAATCTCTTCCTTCCACTTTGACTGATGAACAGAGGATAGATATGAACGAGATGGCATTTAGTACCATGATCTTGCACTTGGCTAGTAATGTTCTTTGTCAAGTTAATGAAGAAACAACTACGGTCGGTCTTTTGAGTAAACTCCAAAATCTCTATTTGACTGTCTCTTTTCAGAAAATTCTTTATTGAAGAAATATTATTTGAGTTTAAAATAGACACTAGTAATAATTTAGAAGAAAATCTAGATAAGTTCAAGAATTTGTGTGTTGACTTAACGAATGCTAAAGAGACTATAGAAGATGAAAATGAGGTTGTAATATTGCTAAATTCCTTACCTCATATGTATAAAAAAACAAAATAACAAGACTGCCATAAAATATAGAAGAGAAACTTTAACACTTGATAACTGTATAAAAATATTAAAGGCTAAGGACTTAGAGATAAAATTTGAAAAAGATAGTTCTAAAAATAGATAATCTTTATATGTTAGAGGTAGATCAGAAAAAGAAAGAATATAATAAGTATAAAAATAAGTTTAAATCAAGAATAGGTCTCAGAAAATGTTATTTCTGTTGATTACTAAACTTGTTTAATTACCCAAGCCCAAATATATTCCATGGAACCTTAATCCAACCCATGAAAGTTTTTTAAATTAAGTAAAAAAGTGTTGATATTTATAGTTTGATTATGATTAGCTTAAGTAAAAGGAACATTTTTGCTATTTTAATTAAAAGATTAAGATAAGTATATAGACACTTGTATGGTATAAATTAATGTGATGTGTATCACTTTGTGTGGTGGAGATTGATCAAGCATAAGTATAAATACCTCATAAGTTTTAGCATTTGCAAGAAGTGAAGTGTGAAGAGTGTAAAAAGTGAGAAAGAGAAATAATGGAAGCAAAGCTTCCAAGAGTGTCTAAAATAGCTCGTCAAGCTTCATTTATGTGAGAAAAAATTTGAAAGTGTTTAAGAGGTGTATTTTGAGTGTTCCTTCTCTTGTATAATTCTTATGTTAATAATATTTTTTTTTTTGTAAAGTATAATTCTTCTCCAACAAAGTGGTATCAAAGCCAAAGCTATAAGAGCTCGAGGAAACAAGCACGTGTTATAAGAATCACCAAAAATAGACGTTCAAAGCTTCATCACGCTTCACCAAAAGTTTTTACAAATTTAAAGGTATGGCTAGCAATGGTATGTCATCTTTTCAAGTCCCTACACTCAACAACAATAACTATGAAAATTAAAGTATCAAGATGAAAGTTCTTTTGGGTGCACATAATGTTTAGAAAGTTGTTGAAAAAAGTTATAGTGAGCTATAAGATGAGGCCACTTTAACTCAACAACAAAAAGAAAGTTTGAAGGATTCAATAAGGAGAGACAAGAAATTCTTTACCTTATCTATCAAGTATTAGATATGACAATTTTGAGAAGATTTCAAATGCAACTTCTGCCAAGCAAGCATAGGAGAAGCTTCAAACTTCTTATAAAGGAGCGGAACAAGTGAAGAAGTTTCAAATTAAGAGGTGAATTTGAATATTTAAATATGAATGAATCTGAGTCTATTTCTAACTATTTCTTAATAGTCTTAGCCATTTCTAATCAACTAAAAAGAAACGGTGAAAAGTTAGAAGATGTGAGAATAATGGAGAAGCTACTTTACTCGTTAGTCCAAAATTCAAGCATATATTTATGACTGTTAAAGAAACTAAAGACTTGAAAAAAAAAATGACAATTGAGAGATTAATGGAATCACTGAAAGCATATAAAGAAAAGCATAAGAATAAGCAAAAAATCACGGAGCAACTCTTGAAAATGCAAGTCAATGAAAAAGAAGAAAATCTTGACAATAAAATAAGCCAATGAGAAAGAGGTCATAGCCGCGGAATAGGTCGTGGATATGTATGAGGTTGAAATTACAACAACAACAATAGAATAGGAGAAAGTTCAACTAGAGGTCGTGGAAAAGGACACTCAAACTCAAGATATAATAATTCTCAAGTTCAGTGCTACAAATGTTAGGAGTACAACATTATGCCTCTGAATGCAAAGCTTTCAACAACAAAGTTGAAGGAATATAAAATTATGTCAAGAAAGCAGATCAAAATAATGCTACTCTATTGCTAGCATATAAAAACAACACTGCAAAACAAGACAACATATAATACCTTAACACAAGCATTAGCACCAGCAATTATATGTGTGGAAGAAAAAATATATTTGTGAAACTTGATGAAACTATGAGTTAAAATGTCTCTTTTGGAGATGAATCAAAGATAACAGTGAAAGGCAAAGGTAATATCTTAATCTGCTTGAAAGATGGAAAACACCAATTTATCTCTAATGTTTATTATGTTCCCAATATAAAAAATAATATCTTAAGTGTGGGAAACTCTTAGAGAAAGGCTATGATATTCATACGAAAGAAAATAATCTTTCAATAAGAGATAATAACAATAATTTAATAGCTAAGGTCCTAATGTCAAGAAATAAAATATTCCTTTTAGACATCCAAAATGATGTTGCAAAGTGTTTGAAGGCCTGCTACAAGGACACAACTTGGTTTTGGCATCTTCAATTTGAATATCTTAATTTTATAGGACTAGAGTTATTATCCAAGAAAGAGATGGTAAGAGGTTTGCCTCTCATCAGTCATCCCGATCAACTATATAAATGATGTTTATTTGGGAAGCAATTCTGAAAAACTTTTCAAAATAGTCAAACATACAAGCCCACAAGTCGCTCGAGCTTATACACACGGATTTGTGTGGTCTAATCAAACCAGCCTCTTATGAGAATAATAATTATTTCCTTCTCGTTATTGATGATTTTTTAAGAAAAACTTAGGTGTACTTCTTGAAACAAAAATCAGAAGTATTTGAGCTTTTAAGAAATTTAAAGCTGCTATGAAGAAAGAAAGTTGGCGTAAGATCAAGGCCATGAGATCCGATCGAGGAAGAGAATTCACTTCTAAGGAGTTTCAAGCTTATTGTGAAGCTAATGGGATACATCAACCTTTAATAGTTCTGAGATCTCCCTAACAAAATAGAATGGCTGAGAGGAAGAATAGAACCATCATCAATATCGCACGAAGCATGCTTAAAAAAAAAGAATGCCAAATGAGTTTTAGGTCGAAGTTGTAGCAACTATCGTGCACCTATTAAATCAATCTCCAACAAGAAGTGTATAGGGAAAGACACCAAAAGAAGCTTAGATTGGGAGAAAGCCTAGTGTCTCTCATCTATGGTTTTTGGAAGTATAGCTTATGTGCATGTACCGGACGAGAAAAGAACTAAGCTCGATGATAAAAGTTGAAAGTTCATCTTTATTAGATATGACAACAACTTTAAAGATTATAAGTTGTATAATCCAAGCATCAGTAAGATCGTAATAACTCGAGATGTGAAATTTGATGAAGAAAGCAATTAGGATTGGAGTTCTAATACAGACAACTACAACTTCTTTTTGCACTTTAAAGAAGAAAATGAGCAACTAGTGATTGAGCAATCAAGAGATGAATGAGAAGAAGTAATTACCCACCTACTTCACCCACAACAATTACTTATGAAGGTTCATCATTTTCATCATCAATACCTTGGAGTTTAAATGAAAGAGTTGTGCCACGTACAAGGAATATACATGAAATTTATGAGGTAACTAAAAGGCTAAAAAATATTACTCTCTTTTGCCTCTTTGTCGACTGTAAACCAGTGAATTTTCAAGAAGCAATTTAAAACAAGAAGTGGAGAGATGCGATGGATGAAGTAATCAAAGCCATAATAAAGAATGACACATGGGAACTTTCTACACTTTCCAAAGATCACAAGGCTATTGGTGTCAGATGGTTGTATAAAATAAAGAAAGATACCAACAGAGAAATCAAAAGATACAAAGCGAAACTAATAGCAAAAGATTATAGTCAAAGAGTTTGTATTGACTACAATGAGGTATTTAATTTTATTGCTCACATGAAAACTATAAGATTGATTATTTTATTAAAAACATAAAACAAGTGGAAGATTCATCAAATAGATGTTAAGTCTGCATTTCTAAATGGATTTCTTAAAGAAGATGTCTATATCCAGCAACCATTGGGATATGAGGTCAAATGACATGAAGATAAGGTCTTGAAGTTAAAAAAAAGTCCATTTATAGATTGAAGCAATCACCAAGAGCATGGAATAGTCAAATTGACAAGTACTTCCTGGAGAATGGCTTTACCAAATGCCCTTATGAGCATACTCTCTATATCATGATAAAAAAAAATATAGATATCTTGATCATATGCTTGTATGTGGATGACTTAATCTTTATAGAAAATAATCCAAGCATGTTTGAAGATTTTAAAAAAGTAATGGCTAAAGAATTTAAGATGACCGATATTTGACTAATGTCATTCTACCTTGGGAATGAAGTAAAACAAAGGGAAGATAGAATCTTTATCTCTCAAGGAAGCTATTCAAAGGAGATTCCTAAGAAGTTCAAGATGGAGAATGGCAAACTAATAGGCACATTAATAAAATGCAAACTCAAATTATCCAAGAATGATGAATAAGAACACGTAGATCTAACACTCTTCAAGAGCTTGATTAAAAGTTTGTGATACTTGACATGCACAAGACCTAACATTCTCTATGCCATTGAACTTGTGAGTCGTTATATAGAGAATCCAACAACCACTCATTTCAAGTATGCTAAGAGAATTCTTTGCTATATCAAAGGTATAATTAATTTTGACATGTTTTATTCTTCTTCTAATAATTATAAGTTAGTTAGATATAGCGATAACAATTGGGCTAGAGATTTGGATGACAAGAAAAGTACTACTGGATTTGTGTTCTTTATAAGAGATACTGCATTCACATGGATATCGAATAAACAACTAATGTTACATTTTCTACCTATAAAGTTGAGTATGTAGCTACTACTTCATCTGTTTGCCATGTAATTTAGCTGAGATATTTGCTAAAGGAGTTAGGATTACCACAAGAAGAACCAACAAAAATTTGTATTGACAACAAGTCAGCTATGGCTTTAGCAAAGAATCTTATTTTTCATGATCGAAGTAAATACATCGATACTCCTTATCACTACATAAGGGAGTGCATTACAAGAAATGATGTACAAGTAGAGTATATGAACTCTTAAGATCAAGTTGCCGACATATTCACTAAGATGCTCAAACAAAAAGATTTTGTGAAGCTAAAGAATTCACTTGGTGTCATAATATAAGTTTAAGAAGGGTGTTGAATACTAAACTTGTTTAATGACCCAAGCCCAAATATATTCCATGGAACCTTAATCCAACCCATGGAAGTTTTTTAAATTAAGTAAAAAAGTGTTGATATTTATAGTTTGATTATGATTAGGTTAAGTAAAAGGGACATTTTTGCTGTTTTAATTAAAAGATTAAGATAAGTATATAGACACCTGTATGGTATAAATTAATGTGATGTGTATCACTTTGTGTGGTGGAGATTGATCAAGCATAAGTATAAATACCTCATAAGTTTTAGCATTTGCAAGAAGTAAAGTGTGAAGAGTGTAAGAAGTGAGAAAGAGAAATAATGGAAGCAAAGCTTCCAAGAGTGTCTAAAATAGCTTTTAGAGCTTCATTTGTGTGAGAAAAAAATTGAAAGTGTTCAAGAGGTGTATTTTGAGTGTTCATTCTCTTGTAATAATTCTTGTGCTAATAATACAATTCTTTTTTAGTGAAGTATAATTCTTCTCTAACAATTTATGTGGTAAAGAAAGATATTTAAGAAGAAATTGTTATGAGAGATTGAAGAAATTAAAAGAAAAGAATAATGGAAGAGAAAATAGTAATGTTATTATAGCAAAAGAAGACTTGGAAAGTTTAGAAGCCCTTACTCTGTTTATTGATGAAAACCCTAATGAATAGGTATTATACTCATAATATTCATATTCCATGTGTCCTAAGAAATAATGGTTCCAAGGGTTTAAGGAACTTGATAGAGGGTGGAGTCCTCATGAGTTACAAATGCCTGCAGGGTATTAGAAATTGGATTTATTTCCCTGAAATTGCAAAATGATGTGTGTAGGACTTTCCCAGGTTGAAAATTTTGAAATTGCTTTAATCGTAAGATTATAGAGGAGTGTTTGCAATGAGTCGATTGTCAGAATAGTAGGGCTAGTAGATATTGTCGATGCACTTGAAGAATTGAAGAATCTGTTTCCAAAAAAATAAGAATGAGGATGATAAATATCTTTCCTGGGCAGTTCTAATGGGGCTAAAGAAAGAAACCTGCATGAGTTTGAGAACCCAAATTTGCATTAGGTTGAGAACCCGCACCTGAGCCATTTGCTTATTTAAGTTTTTGAAAACCAAGCCAACTTTGGAGAGAATAAATAAAATGATGGCTTTCATGTTTACGGAAATTCGTTAGGAAATTACCACTACATTCACGTAATGTGTAATAACTGCATTATTTTTTATTTTACTATTATTAGAATATATGGCCAAAATATTATTACATATATATTATTATGAAATATGTAGGGCCAATAGAATTATTGTGTATAATTTATATAAATATGTATAAATTACTAAAGAAATTATTAAAGAATTGTTGAATTTTCTCATGACCACATCTTAGTCCAAAACTTTTATAAAATGTTAAAATTTGATTTTAATTTTGATATTTGATAATATTAATTTAGACATGTTTACAGTTATAAAAAACTTTGAATTGTTTATAAAGTCCATCAATTTGAGTTTTAGTAATTTTTCAAAACTGACCATAAAATTCTAAAAATCCACTGTTTTTACAATATGAACAAATGAATAATTCATTTTGATCTATGAAATAATTTTATAAAATTATGATTTCTGAAATATTAAACTTATAGATGTCTAGTATGACATATTAAAATATTATAATTAATTTATTATTTTCAAAATTTTATAATTTTTGAAGTAAGGTAACTCCATTTCAGAAATTTACAGACAAATTTTTAAATGTTTAAAATAAATTTATTTTAAAATAATTTTTCAATGAAATTTTTCTTGAATGATTTATTGTGAACTAATATATGTGTCTTGAGTAAATTTTAGGCAATTTCATTGTTGATTAAGTATTTGAATTTATAAAATTCGGATACTAATAGTTGTTCAATGGAAGTTCTAAGTTAGTCCTATCTTTATGATTCATTTATCAATAACTTAAACATATGTCTAGATATAATTAAGTCTAATGTTGAATATGACTTACTACAAGCACTTAGCAAACAAATACCTAATTTAGTTTTATCTTGATAATCAATTCATCAATAATTTATACAAATTCCTTAGATATAATTAAGCCTAATGTTGAATATGACCTACACAAGCACTTAATAAATAAATACCTAATTTGATCATATTTTGATGACCCATTCATCAATAATTTATACACATGAAGTGTTGAATGTGACCTAATACAAACACTTAGCAAACAAATACCTAATACAGTGACTCATTCATAAACTTAACATGTCAATCCTAAGTAAGTGAATTTATTATCATGTACCATTCAAATAGACACTATATATATAGTGTCTATGTGAGTAATAGTGTAGAAATTGATTGAAAAGAATCAAAATAGAGTGTGTATGTGATTTTTGAGTGTTGAGTCATAGAACAACCAAGTGTTGATTTGAAGAAGAAGAAGATAGTTAAGTGTTGATAGATATCTTGATTTAAGGTATGTTCCTCTACTATAATTTCTTTAATTATACTTTTTATAATTATGTAGAGTTCATACCTACTTAACATATTTTGTGGTGAATTGGCAATGAAAATAGTTAGTGAAGTGGTTATGTAGAATAAAAATAAGAAAGAGATTATGTAAAGTATAAATTAAGTGTTGAGTTTATGAGTAGTGTATTGCTATAAGAAAGTTGGCATTTTGAATAATTATTTTATAAATGTGATTCTTTTAAATAAATTATACTTCATAGTGATTATTTAAAACTTTGATTTTTAATTAAGAAGTCTTTAATTTTTACTTTTGAATATGTATATATATTAAATAGAAAGTGGGATCTTAAAAAAATAGAGAATTCAACAACTACATATATATTTCTATGAATAAACTATACTAATACATATGTATTTTTGTATCACAATTTATACTATTCAAACAATAAGAATTTCAAAGAATTTTATTTTTTCAATGAAAATCTCCAAAAAATTCAATTTTCTACGAATTTTTAAAGTAGAGACTATAAGGTTGGAAAACAGAAATTTCAACAGTAAACCCAAATTAAGAAAATAGTTTAACCTATCAAAAGATCTTCAAAAATTTTAAAATTTTATATACTGCCTTTTATATATGTTTATTTATTTTCATTTTAATTTCGTGAATTTTAGACAACTGTAAACATTTTATGAACTAAAATACAAACTATGTTCAAATACAAAAACTATTTGACAAATTCTGTCAAGTAGAAATAAAAATTTTGTTTTAATAGTTTTTCTGAACCAAATATCCCTAATAAATTATAAATTGAACCCTTATATGTCTACAATAGTGTCTACAATAGATGGATATAGAGTTTATATGAATTTGATATACAAAATATGAGATAAGAATTTCAAAATATTTTCTTTTAATACTGAAATAGGAATAGAGAGAAAGAGCTATATATTGAGAGATATATCTATTTTGAGAATGATTATAAAAGATAATTAATTGTTATTTTGATGAGTATGATATTTGCGGTCTATGGACAAGTAGAGATAATTTTTTAGGTATTTGGCTTTCATCGAGGTAAGTAACTTCATTCATAATGTATCCTCTTTATTTTCAAAAGAAAAATATTGTTATACGATATTCGAAATATAAAAAATACTTCAAGAAACTTATGATTTATTGTTACTTCTGAAACTTATTTATATGAAATAATTTTTCAAGGATTTGGATTAAAAGTATGAATTTATCTTTAAAGTTTATGTATTTTGTTTGAAATTTTTAAATAAATGGTTTGTTTATAATTTTAAACATCTCTTAAATAAGATTTTAAAACTATTGATCTCTATACGGTAACTCAAAATTAAGGGTTCGATTTTGAGTTAATTGAATACTATTTACAAAACTATTATAAGCTATATTATTATGAAATAATTGAATCTATGATATTTGAAATGAATTGAATTATTAAATCTAAAATTTAAAGAAAATGTTTTGGTTCATTGTCTATAATCATATGATATTGATCGATTGACATGATATATGATTCAGACCAGTTGGTATCTTTTCTGAAAGCGTACACTACAAATGATTATTGACCAGATCACTGGGGGTACAGGTGACATTATAAAATTCTGATATTAACCGGGTCATTATAGTACAAGTGTTACTATATGATGTGAGCAACATTTTTATATGAAAGTTTACAAAAAAATAATTATTGAATCGCTTTTCGAAATGATTTATAATATTGAATAATTTTTCTTCGATAAATTTGAAATCAAAATCTTTTATTGATATTATTGATAATATTTTGAAAATACTTGAAACATTTTGAACAGAAACCCTCATATATTATAAATGATTTTATTTACTAAGTCAATGACCCACCCTTTATCATTAATATTTTTGTAGATTAAGTTTTAATTGAGTGAATTACTTTAAAGTTGGGCACTCAAAGAAATATGTTTTGCCTAAGAAAAGAAATTTATATCTCTAATAATTTTAATTTTACCTTCTTTAAGTTATAAGTATGATCTAAAAATTAAGACTTTATTTTATAGATTTATAGAGATTTTAAAAAAAATTGGTTTGATTAATTTTTATGAAAAATAAGAAGTACAATACTTTAATTTTATAATAGAATTAATAACATTGTCTTTTTATACGTGTTTTGTATAGAAGAAAAATATGAGGTGTTACAAAATGAGTGACCAAGTAAACCGCAAAGAGCACAAAATTCCGGCAACTTCTCATATTTGAAAGAAACAGAAACAAATCGGTTGGAGCTCTCCAAATTGATCTGCAACTGTTTCCGGAGAGGTTTGAATATATCCAATCGCACCCTACTTCGGAGAAATGAACCCCAACATGAACCATTACTATCAACGTCGAATTCAAAAAGTTCACCGATTTTGTTTCTGATTAATAAAGCAATAGAAGATGTCATGTAAACTATTGGTAACCCATGCACTTGAATCCAGAATGGAACAAATGTAGAGGCTACCATATTCGTAGTAACAATCTGGAAAACCAGTAGGAAACGGTTGAAGTTCCACGGTTTCATTGCCATGACACGTTGTCGATCTTCAATACAACTAAATTCACACAAAAACACATCATCTCCAAGTCATTTGATAAATAGGTCCTTTAAAGGTTTTCATACAGCAGATATGGTAGATTTAAAGGCATCCCGCTGGTAAGCCTTCTGCATATAAATCTTAACACAGAGATCATACCAACAAGGAGATTGGTTATTCTGCAGTTCAGAATATCCAATTCTGTAGAATCAGTAAGAGAAAATGAACACTAGAACTGGTCGACTTCATCCATGGAAGAAGACAAGGGAAGAAACAAGGAGATGAATAATATGGGGATGAGAAAGAAGGAAATCCTGATCTCTTCTAGTAAACTAGAGAGAGAGCTTTCAAGTAAATTCTACTTTTTGGTATACTTCAAGTATTTTTTTTATTTTTTAAGAAGAAATTTTAAGAAAGATTTACGATGATCTTTTAAAAGTTACATCATAACCAAACTGCCCCTAAATAATTTTCACGTTTTCTTGTCAGAAAATTCGAATCCGGTCTTTATATTTAGATATTTAAACTGTGGTGTGATAGGATTCAATTTAGAAGCACCGTCCCGAGAAAAGTCTGAAAATCTGAGTAGGATATACTGTAATTGGAGCAGATATCAACATCCCAGCAGACGGACATATGAAGATTTGAATGGTTTCCAATAAACATTTGAATTGTGAAAACCACAAAAAAAAAAAAAAGTTTTTGAAAACTTAATGAGCTAACGCTAACTCAAACAGGGAGATTGTTCTTAGGGTGACAAAATTTAATATTTAATAGAATTTGATAAGGTTTAAAATGAGTTTAAAATGAATTTGATATACAAAGTTAAAATTCATAACAAATTTGAAACAAATATAAATTTAGTGAAATATCTTGTAGATACTCATTAGAATGTCAACGAATATTTATATTTATTTTTTTTAAAAAAATATTAAAATGTATTATTTTAATTGTAATCTTAAATAAAAAAATTAAAAAATAATTTTTATCTTTTCTTCAATCCATTAATTCTTCTTACTCTTACTTATTATACAAATATTGTCTCATAATTTTGTCATCTCTAATTTTCTATTCTCACAAAACTATTGAATCACACTCGTCAAACATTTTTTTAATTTTCAAACAACATATTTCAATCTCTTTAATTTTTTTATTATTTAAATAAATAATATGAATATTTTAATTGAGATGAGTTGATTTTTTTATTTAACTTTTTTGTTTATAATCTTCACATGATAGAGATTGTAATCATTTTGTTCAATTTTTTATTTATTTTTTTACATGATGCAGATTAAGAGTCATTTTTTCACTCTTTTAGTATTTAATATATTATTGACTTAAATAGTTAATAAATTAGTTTATCTTTAAAAGTATAATATGTCAATATAAATTCATTTATAAGACATATTCTTACATCTTAAATCAAGTCTAAAAAAAAATTATTTTTGTTTAATTAAATTACTGTTTGCATTAATTATTTATTAGTTACTTTTATTAGTTTTAACTTAAAAATAAATTTAACTTTAATAAGAAGACTTTTATTGAATTTAAATTTTTTATATAATTTTAATTATTACATTTTGAGTTTTTTTAAAAAATTTATACTATAATTTTTTATTATATTAAATTACAATTGCCTAAAATCTATAAATAACTCATTGCTAGTTTAATAAGAGTACATATCTACCAAAAGTAAATTTAATAACAAAACTCTAAACTTACAACAAATTTTTTAAAAAAAAATTAATAGTTTATTTTTAAAATAAATATAAATACAAATGTAAAAATTTCCATCCTAAATTCAATCCCTATTCATCGCTAATTGTCGTAGTCCTCCATCATGCATCCACCTTTGCTCATATTTATTTAATATTAAAAGGTCGATTCTGGACTTACACTTGGGCTATTTTTTGTGATTCTCAAAACATGCATCTCTTTAAAGGTAGGCATCAAATGAGATACAAAAATCTCAGCACAATTGTTAACAGTTAATCACATAAGAGAGAGAGAGAGAGAGAGAGAGTAATTGGCCCTAAATGATGCTTTGTAAATTCTGATAAATAAATGATTCATCTTATTTTATTTTATTTTTTAAATATTTTTTGGGGGCCTTGGTCAATTTTCTGGCAACTTAACAAAAAATACTTCTTAAGTTAGTTTCTGGTTTTGAGATACTGATTTTTCCACATAATAAATATTAAGTCTCCAAATAATTGATTTGAATAAGAAATTCAAAAGCTGAAGCTTTCTTTCTGATTAAAACTAGTAGTACAATTGTCTCGGTCACACACTTAAGGAACAATGAAGGCCATACCATACATGGAAGCCCTTGCAGAGAAGAACACACGCAAGTTTGTGAAAGATGCATGTTTGAACACTCAATTCAAGAGAATGATAATGATAATGGCTATTATGATAATTATATGATATAAGTTAACATGGCCAGAGAAGGGAAAGGGGTTTCCCTTTTTGGCAAGTTACGACATGATCCAACACAATTTCTCGCACCTGCTTCTCAATGTCTTCTATGGATTGGCAGGCATCTAATATCTGCAATCAGTTCAGGAAATTTAGCTATGATAATGATGAACCTACCCGTGTTCAGCCAACCAAAGGGGAGTCGGACAAATAGAAACAAACTCATTATAGTAGGGTGAAGATACAAGCAATTGTTGCTTTTCAAGTAAAAAAAAAACTCTTTACTGAAAAACAGAGGGAAAATGAACTTCAAATTTCAATATAAGTCTACCAATTAAAGAATTCATGCAGGAAAATTTCGATTTTTTTAACCACAGATCTAAAAAACAGAAAAAAATTAGTAGAGCAAGCAAAAGCATGATACTAATTGGTAGTGAAATACTACAGAGCACCAAGTAGGCAAACATTATTTCGAAGCAGACAACTGACTATGAAATCTCTCTATTGCCAAGAACAGCCAAAGAAGCTGAAGAAAAAATTTACCTTCCAGGAGGGATCACGAAGGATCTGGTAGCATTGAGCAACTTTCCTTTGAAACTCAAGGTGCTCATATCTCTCACCACCATAGCCTCCTCTTTCTGCTGCTTTCTGACAATTTTGAAGTGACATTTCAGTTTTAGTGGTTATCATGAAAAAGATAAATATTTTAAATAAATAAAGATCATCAATACTTCATCAAAAGCAACTTCACAAACTGATGAATTGACAACAACTCGTCTATTGAAATATCAAGGTTCATGTTCATACATTTGAAAAACAATATGAAGATTCAATTAAGATTAGTTGTGAATACTAGTAACATTACCCCTAAGATATTTTCTTAATATCCATTTCCTTTCAACATGGTCATTTAGGCCCACCTATAACCTCATGCAAACCATATATGTCTATATCAAGTGATCATAACAGCTAGATGAGTGGTTTCCCAATTTTCTTTTTGTACATAATTGGGAACAAAATGCAGTTTGTATATACTAGCCAGGAACTAATTGAATATAGGTGAATGGAACATCTTTAAGAAAAGAAAAAAAAAATCCTCTTGTATCTACAGTGTGTTCGCTGCCAGGAATTGTTATCGAACTTTATTATGGATATACTGCCACATCTATCTCACAACATTGGTAGACCGGAAAATTAAATAATGAAATTTCTTCAGAGAAACTAGTCATCGAGCAGTATAGTTTCTTTGCCTGCCTCAAACAATGTATCAGAGAAGGCAAATGAGCCAGTAATTGGTCAATAACAGTGAAATCGATATACAACTCAGAGAAAAGTGGCTGGCCAACTGCAATCGACATCAATGAAGCAGGGAAAAAATCTCAATGTTTGCCTTTGATGATCCTATTTTAAAACTTTATACTATAAAGAACTAACCTCAGGAGGTATGTCGAGATAAAGTACCAAGTCTGGAGCCAGCAAACCAATCTCTGGTGCCTACAAAGAAAGACCTCATTATTTTATTTTATTTATTATTATTATTATTATTCCAAAAAAACAGAAAACCTCATTGAATTATGTAATTAACATCTGGAGCCAGCAACCCAATCTCCAGCGCCTACAAACGAAACCTCATTATTTTATTTATATATTATAAGTTTTCTAAAAGAAAGAAACCTCATAGAATTATTTAATCAACAGAATTTAAAAAAAATTCATTAGCAAAACCATTTTCAGTGTGTACTGACCTTACACCATTCAAAATCAAGTCCTTTGGCAGAGGAGAAAGCCACCCCGGAGTAAGAATAACGATCAACAATAAGGGTAGTTCCAGCTTTCAATTTATTTTCCATCATTGACCTTCAAAAGCATAGTATAACTCTCAATTAATTCTATTTAAAAAATTTTAAACTTGAGAGAATGCATGAACTTGCTCCAAAAATAAGTGGAATCATAGAATTTCTCCTTGTATGATTAGCAGACTACCAGTTTGTCCAAGATCTTGAGAACCCCATACTTATTTTCAAGCCTGAAGAGCTACTCTAACAATTAAGTGCCCATATGCTTCAACCATACCACCATGTCCCACGGCCATCATACAGAACTACAAGAGCACCGTGATGTTATTTACATGAGCAACTATGCCATCTTCATGGCAAAGCTCCTCTGACCTGCTCTCTAACATAAATGGTGCATATTTACAGTCTGGATACTGCATCAGGCACTCAGATACAATTGGCAACAGCATGCATTGTGGTAACAACATGCCAAATAAAGTTTGATTATTTATACTCTATACTAAACCGTAAGGTGAACTAGACACTTGGCCTCAAATTTCTATTCTCACAATCTCTAAAAGAAATGCTAGCCAACGGGACAATAATGACTCAACACCATGGTCGAAAGAAACCATGTAATCAAGAATCTCATTTGAGAAGTTAGCAAAATCACCCCATATTTTTCATCTAAGTCATCAATCAATAATCTGCAAGTCACAACTAAGCATAAAAATCTTCCAATGTTCATCTAAAATCTATGCAAGGAAATTAGGATGGTATTTGCAAATAATCTAGACAATCATATGGCTACAAATATAACCACTACTAAATACAAAATAAATATCATATTAAGAATTGAAGTTTTAAGAGAACCTCAAAAACGGAAGGCAACAGGTGTCATTAAACCAGCATCAGTGCCAGAAAAACATATCACATGCCCACAAAGCTATCTACCTACAAAAATGGTGTGAGCTCATGCTTCATACAAAAACAGTAAATGGGCTGCTAATTATTTGCTAGTTAAGACAGCTTAATAAAATACTACTATTGGACTTGTAGTAAAGTTGGGAATTGGTGGTTACTTGGCATGGATAGAGCATATTTGACTTATAGTGTTTTGTGTTTAGAAAAAAAAAATTCCTATTACAACAATTATAACCAATATAAAATGAGCTTATGTTAGGATCATAGTGTTTGGTGTTCTCTATGTGTTTGGATTCACATGACAAGTCCATTGACGTAATTTTGCCTTGCACATGAGCAATGCTGTTAAAAATTTAAATACAATTATTGGGCCATTGCATTTGAGTTTGTAATTAATTTTTATCAATAAGATACAATAGAGTGAGACCAAGGCATTTCATTCAAATAGTTTCTCTAATCAACACAGAGAGAACAGATCCAAATTCCCCAAGCACCCGAAGCTGGGTACACAAGTCAATTTTGTGCATTTGGTCTATCATATAGTACAAACCAGTGTCCTAAAATTGCATCAACACACATTAAAGCAACCTCAGCTTATATATAAAATATTCAAAGCAAGAAAGGGCAAATCACAAATGTCATTCGTAACAGACCTCTTTTCCCAACGGTTTGCACTAAAGAACAGATGGATTGTGTGATCATCCAAGTACGATTGATTCAAAAGATACGCAGATATCATTTGCCCTACGCTAGTAGTTCTGTCAGGATATCTCCATAATTCAACCGAATGGCCCAAACCCTCCAAGTATGAGAGTAATCTACTAGCTTGCGAAGTCTTCCCACATCGATCCAAGCCTTCTAGAACTATCAATGCTCCTCTAGTATTGTTATTGCCAACACCCAGGTTGCAATTATTTTCCATTCGAATTGGCATAAAGGAACACTTAGGCAAACGATTCAAGTTAAAATTTGATTGTGCAAATGAAGCTCCAAATTTTCTGAAAGTCACCAACTATAATTAGATAAAAAAAAATCTCAATATGCGATGCTCAACAACATTTAACATAATTCCATCGTTGACATTTGAAGTATAAAACCAACAAATAATATTTTTTAAACATATCAAATTGTACTTTCTCATTTTTCGACACTCACAATTAACTTAACTTTTAATTAGCTGTTTTTTATAGAACTACCTTGTTTAGAAAGGTTAAGTTCTTCGTTTCATGAGCTCAGCACACAGCACATGCAAGTGCACACTTGCACACACAACAAAACACCATAAAACAAAATGATGGGGATAGAAATAGAAGTAATTAAAATGTGGATATGAAAAAATATACTTACAAAGCCTTAGAAAGAGTAAAAGAGCAAGCATGTGTCATATGCCTTCCCAATTTAAAAACTACAATCAATCAATAAAACAAGCATCTTCAGAACCAACAAATAAAGCCAATAAATTGGCATTATACAGCACTTATGCATTAATATAAATAATAAATACAAAAAATAAAATAAAACCCAAGTCCTAAACAGAGCCATTGATGACTTAAACAATTTTAACAGGGGATAGGTAACATGCTCGATCAAGTTCAGTCTGGTCCAACCCCATTCCAGCCTATAAAAAACTAACCAATTTTCAATTTCTTCTAACAAAAAACTGGAAAATCTAACAAGTTATAGTTTTCAAATTCCACCAACAAGATTACTATGATTGCTTAATTGTATTAATGGATATACAAAATTGACAAGCTGTGTGCGTGAAATTTTTTTTCTCGGACAAAAAAAAGGCCCAAGCAGAAGAAAGTGTGTGCGTGAAATTTAAAAATAAAATTTGAACTTTTACATGGAAAAATTAAAAATTAAAAATAAACAAACAGAATCATTTAACTCAAATGAAAGCAGAAAGTCTCTAATCCGCTCGAAACAAAATTAAATCGGAAGAAAAATTGTCCTTTCCTTCTCTTTATATTTTCCCGCCATTTCTTAGCAATCAAACAAAGGTCAGCTGAACAAGTTGACTCAGTAAGGAGTTACGTGACTCACCCGAAAGAAAGAGAAAGAAGCCTATCTGCTTAGATCTGCGAAACAGCAACGGTACTTTAGGTTCTATTTTTTTTCTGTATTTTTGTCTTTTGTTTGGACAATCGCGACCTTAAACGGAGAGAGTAAAGGAGTTGAGTTCTTCCGCTGAATATCTAATTCATAGTTGTTTGCCCTCCTCCTTTAGGGCAAATTTCACTAATTTTCTTTGGGATAATAACATCCGGGTCCGTAGTTTTTATTATTTTCCTTTGGAACATTATCACTTGTGTCCTCAAAGTTCGTCAAATTTTCAAAAAACTGGCATGTTTCATTTGATAGATAGACACCTCTCCCGCCGTGACGGTTTCTCGTTTCAAGACAATCTTGAAATGACTCTCTTACCCTTTTCCTAGTTTAACAAATCTAATGTCATATAAGGCATAGAATATATAAAAAAGATGGAAACAATGCATTGTTGACCGGTAATAACAGATAATTATAATAGAGAAATCGCAATTCTTTGTGTAATAATTTATAGAATCTCATACCACCTAATTAAGTAAGATTTAGTACGTGAGTCTCTTGCACACCCTCTATCTTCAAGCTAGTTTTTGGGGTGAGCTCTACTTAAAGAGTTGTAACGATTTATGAAATCCTACATCATTTTGTTAAGGCTTGATATGTGGGTTAATAATCTTTTAAGCATATTTCTTCTCAAGCTAGCCTTTGGGATGAGTTATATCTAAGGAGTTGTTATAATGGTATCAAAGCGAACCTTTCTTAGGGATGGCTCTCATCCCAATTTTATGAGAGGGTTGCTACCCACCGTGTATGGGATTCGCGAAGTCATCAACAACTATGGACATCAATTTTAAAATATAGAAGAATTATAATGACGCATAGAGTCTCACATAGCCTAATTAAGGCTTGGCATGTGAGTTAAAATCCCTTGGACACATCTCTCTCAAGCTAACTTTTGGGTGTGTTTTACCTAAGGGGTTGCTATAGATTATAATGGCCCATAGAATCTCACATCTCTTAGTTAAGGCTTGGCATGTGGGTTAATAATCTTTTGGACACATTCTCCCTTTGTTGTGTATTTTGTATAACACAAATTAACGTAAGTATACATTTCGCATGAAATAATATATGATGAGTAAAGTATCATTCCCACGAGAAATTATTATTACTACTTGTTAAGTATTAAAATTGTACCTTACTCTTATCTAAACTAATGGTATTTCAATGTGATAATAAACTAAATTAACTTAATACTTAAATTAATTATAGAGACAGTAGGGAAATGATCATAAACACTTTAAATTATTAATAATTACCTAAGAATACAATTATCTCTCAATATTACATTTGAATCTAAATGTTACCTTTAATTTATCAATATGAATTGTTAACTAGAAACTCTAATGTATTCACAAGTCTCTTTCTATTATAATTATACTGAATTAAAATTCATTAAAAATAGATTTCATAAATTGTTATATATACTATATGAGTATATTCCTATCTCATATGGAACTCATGTTTATACACAATGATTATACATCAATCTATTAACGTCTAATACAAAAATTATTTTTTCAAGTTTATTAAGATTCACAAATTAATTCAATCAATTGTCATGTAATTGGAAGCATTAAACACATAATAGATTGAACAATTCTATAATAACATAAAAATGACTAAAGATAAACAATCAATTCAAGTTACATATTAAGTTCAAATCATAATCTTAGTTATAAGAGATTAAACCATGATGATAAACATAATTTTGGAATAATAATGAGCAAGCATGATGAAGAAATTCTTATGAATAAACTACAAAAACAGCAAGAATAAGAAGTCCATTGTTTATGAGTTTTGTTCTTGGTTGGTGAAGAATTCTTCTTTCAAGCTCTTCAATTCTTGATCCAAAAATTGAAATGGAGTGTTAATCTCGTTCCCAAGCTGCTCTCATTCGAAATGGTTGAACAATAATCATTTTATAAGTTTAGGATAACAAAAAATAAGATCAATTTTGCCCTTAAAAAGTTAGTATTTTCTATTCTTTAAAGACCTGCATTCTGAATAAATAGTTGTAGGCGCAGCAAGATCTAGGCATGTGGGTGTATGCATGTGCAATTGTGTCTATTGCCTAACGTAGCAGAAATATAAATTTTGTAATAAACACAATAAATAAATATATTAATCACATTAATATATTAATAAGATTAGAGAACTCACCAAACGTGTAACGTTATAAACGTATTTTTCTTAGAGTCCGCATGGAGACCAACTCGCATGCAGTTCTAGTCACCAACTCGGTGGGCTTGGTGAGCTAGAACAACAGCTCTATATTCAACCTAGGATTAACTCTTAATCCTCAAAATGACCGGGAGTAAATTTACATCCTTTTCTCCAAAAGGATAAGAAATGGAGAACTTGAAGCAATTTATAATTACTCCAATTGGAAGCAGAAAGAAAAATGAAACAATTTTATTTTTCTTTTATTTCCTTTTTTTTTTCTTCTCCTTTCTTTCTTCTATTTTCTTTCTTCTCTTTTTCCTTTCCTTTTTCTCCTTTTCTTTCTTTCTCTCTCGGCCGAATGGCCTTCCTCTCTTGTTTTTTTTCTTTTGCTTCTTTATATATATAATATAATATAATTTAATATAATATAATAATAATAAAATAATAATAATATATATATAAAACGGAGAGAGAGAGAGAAAATAATTATTTAACAATTAAATAATCAGAGTTAATCATTTTGTCCCTCATAAATAGTTACCAACTTTACCCTCTAGTGGGTCCCACCAAATTCTACACTTGGATAAACTCAACTGAGGGTCCACAATACGCTACGTGTCCTTATATAATTAGTAAATAACATTTATTAATTAATTTTTGTATTTAACACTTAAATACAGACATGCACACATTCTCATGAAATTGCTGAATATTGCTGGATTAAACAATTTAATCTGACACACTGCCCCAGTACACAACGAGTACACTCCATATCGCGGAACTCCCTAGGTTCTATGCCCGATTCGTCAAATGGAATTATTCCATGAGTCCGTGAGCAATGCCCTACGCACACGTTACGGATATACAAATCAGCACGTTGAACCATACAAGCTGAGGTTACAACGCATACGTATAGTCCTTCCGTCATGATATCCAGGATGTGCGGGGATATAGATTATCACCGTCAAATCCCCATGTGCTCATCCATTTCCTATCTCCAGACTTGTATCTCAATGAACAATATGCACAAACTTCTTTGCCATATTGTTCCACCCTGTTGGAACTCTTTCCCAGATCATTGCTTGTGGCCACAAGACTTTCTGAGATACAGTCTCGAAGCATCTGGATATCAAACTCCATATAGGAGCTAACGAATCCTATATCTGTACGCACTGGACTCCACAAGCATCGGATTATACCCAGCGACACCCAACGGTCACACCATGAAAGGTCTGTGACATTTGTGGAACCAAAGTATGGTGGATCACTTACAAGCCCACTGTGGCACTCAGGTCAAAGGACTACGTATACTACTCAACTCGAGAGGACCCTCTGTTGACAGCTTATATTAAATGTCTATCGGAGGCGCTCCTGAGTCTGTCCTATATCCAGTTCTAACTGGATACCCATATGCCAATATGAGCTCTAAGCTCATGGTTGGTCAGGAACGACCATTTATACCCGACAGATACGACATATGTTGATATTGTTGGAGCTGGTGCTCACGTGCCATTCCAATATTGTATGAATATTAATTGTTAATATTTATACAATAAACATTTCGAATAAAGATTGTTAATATCATATTAATATGGTATAATGCTTGTAACATTAGAGACATTGTTTGATCTGAAAGAGTTCAGATCTGGTCTAAAGGAGTTTAGATCAGAACTAATAGTTAGCAAAACTGAGAGTTATAAATGCTAAAAGTTAGCACTGTTAAGAGTTAGCAGGTTATAAGAGTCAGCGAGGTCTAAAGGGTTAGAACCTTGTCTATAATGGGACAAAGACCTGAGAGTATACTTGTAATGATATAGTTGCAAAGAGTTGCAATAGGTGTTAAGAAATATCATTATGTAAGTATGTCTCAAAGATAATGTTCCTGATCTATAATCACCAATGCGGGTCTATCGGTGATTCACTTTATATAGATTAGTGTATGTCTATATCTGACTGGTTCAGATGGTTGTTCTTAGCTGACCATGAGCTTAGAGCTTGTATAGGCATGCGGGTATCCAGTCAGGACTGGATACTGAACAGACTTATGAGGACCCCAATAGATATCCTATGACACCGTCAAATGAAGGTCCTCTCGAGTTGAGTAGTATTCGTGGTCCTTTGACCTGAGCTCCACGGTGGTCTTGTGAGTGATCCATCATGCTTTGGTTCCACATATGTCAGAGACCTTTCATGGTCTGACCGCTATGTGTCGCTGGGTATGGTCCGATGCTCATGGAGTCCGGTGTGGGTAGATACGGGATCCGTCAGCTTACGTAGGTAAGTTGTATATCCGATGCTCCGAGATTGTATTTCATAAAGTCTTGTGGCCACAAGCATAAACCCGGGAAAAGAGTTTCCTATAGGGTTAAACAATATAGCAAAAGTGTTTGCGTATATTGTTTATCGAGATACGAATCTGGAGATAAGTTTAAGGATGAGCAAATGGGGATTTGACGGTGCTGATCTATATCCCTGCACATCCAAGATATAATTGATGGAAGGATTATACGTATACGTTATGACCTCAACTTGTATGGTCTGACACGCTGATTTGTAATATTCGTAACGTGTGCGTGGGGCATCGATTACGGATTAATGGAACAGTTCCATTTGACAAATCGGGTGTGGACCTAGAGAGTCCCAATATGAAATGTACTCTTTTAGCACTTGGGCAGTGTACCGTATTGAATTGTTCAATACAGTATAATTCAGCAATTACTAAGGTTACGTTAACTAAAGTATGTGGTTAAATTGGTGGGACCCACTTTAGGCTAACTTGGTAACCGAGTAAGGATATAATAGTAATTTCACTTTATGATTATTTAATTGTTAAATAATTAAAATAAATATTTATTTATTTAATTGTTAAATAAATTATTTAACCTAACTAAGGTTAAGAGTTAACCATATGGTTAAGTTAAGTTAACCTTACTTAAAGGTTAAGTAAAGGTTAACCTAACTATGGTTAAGTTAGTTAACTATGGTTAAATTAATTAAGTATTTATTAACTTAAAGGTTAAGTTAAAATAATCTAACTATGGTTAAATGTTAACTAAGGTTAGGTTAAGCCAAATGAAATGCAAATGAAATTCAAATTAGTTTGGAATTAATGCATTAGTATATAAAGTGAAATGAAATTCAAAATTCATAATTGATTTAGTTTTTTAGGTTTTGCATTTTGGGAGCCAATTCAATTTGAGAAATTGAAATTGTTTATTTTGTGTTTTAAATGTTAGAACAACAAAACAAATTGAATTAATGGTTACTAAATGTAATAACTAAAAACAAGATTTGTTTTATTTATTCAAGAGTTGAATAAAAGGAAAAACAAATTTAATTAAGTTAAATGGTTTAACTTTGTAAAATGTTTAAGAGTTAAACACATATGCTGGATTAAGATGCTGCCATTCTAGACAATCAAACCCACCCTTGTTGATTGCTAGAATTGATCAAAGATTCATATCATGGTGGACTTCAAAGAAAATTAATCCAAAGGCTTCATAGGTGATATTTCTCAATCTCGAATTTCAGTTTAATCAAATGTTATTTTCTGTGTTCATTGTATTCAATCTTCCGCTGTGCACATGTATGTATAAGATATGTATATTGTTTGTATGATGAACACAACCCACATGCAAGAACCCTAAGTAAATTCGCCCAAACCCAACAGATATATATATAAAGATATCCACCGATAGACCCGCATCGGTTGAAATAGATCAGTGACTATTATTCGAGAACATACTTGCGTAACATGTATTTTCTGGCACCCGATTGCAACTCTTGCAACTATACAGTTACTAGTATATTCTCAGGTCTATGTCCCATTACAGACAAGGCTCCAACTCTTGGATCTGCTGAGTATTATAACCAGTTAACACTTAACTGTGCTAACATTTAGCAATTATATATCTCATAGTGGCTGACTATGAGCCCTTATCTAAACCCTTTAGATCTGATCTGAACTCCTTCAGATCTACAATGTCTATAATGTTACATATATAATATCTTATAAATTGGTATTAGCGATTTAATGGTAATGTACACTTGTATAAATACACAAGTATATGTACATTCAGGGATGGCATGTAAATATCGATTTTTGTCAGGACGGGGTTCGATTCCTTGGGGGCGCAGGTAACTTGAGCTGGATATGTGGGTGTGCCGGTGGCTCTGAGGTGTCATCCAGCTGGTGGACCAAGGAGTTGGTAGACCCCACATAGTCCTGACAATAGTGACCCCTGGGGATACTATTCATATACTATTTGAATGCATCGTTCATAGTGACTATCCATAAAATTGTTCATATGCACTGTTTATCAATATTGAAAGTTTTTCAAAATTAGGCATCGCGGCACTAGATTCTAATGCCGCGGTACTGGAACATGGGTTTTTGGATGAACATTATCCCAAAGTACTGTTCATGTATACTTTACACTAGCACTATTTATATTTATTATTTACATTTTGAGCATTTTGGTTCATTCTTAGATTTTCATCCCAAACAACTTTGTTCACGTTAATATTTTTATGCTGATTGTCTTTAAACTTATAAAACAACATTAACATGCATAAATGACCAAATTATTTAGAGAAATGAGCAAATGTTGAGTTTAGGAGAATAAAATATTTTATATAATTATGCCTTATCACCCCTCGGTAACTTTTTGAATGACCTCTATCTAAGGTGTTGTTATAGTGGTATCAAAGCTGTCATATTTCAAGGATGGCCCTCGTCCCAATTTTGTGGAAGGGCTGCTACCTAGCCTCATGCGGGATCTATAAAGTTACCAAATCATAGACATTGGTTTTGAAAGGGGGATGGATTGTAACGATCCATAAGTCCGCTTAGTTAAGACTTGGCATATGGGTTAATAATCTATTTGGCACCCCTTCCTTCAAACTGTTTAAGGGTAAGTTCTACTCGAAGGCTATTACACTGTGCTTCATGCTTAAAACCAATGAATATTTACTTTTACCTAAATAACAAGGTTTGATGAGTTAAATAATTTTATAGAAGGATTGATAATTTTAAATTTAAATTTGGTAAGAAAAAGCATGAATTAGAATTACCAAGAAGAGTTTAGAGAAATAAGAGAAATGATAACTATAATATATTACATTTTTCATCTTTCAAAGGTTAATAAATTAAATGACCGCCACACTTCCCCTATTTTCGATCCCTTTTTTGGCCACCTTCTTGTTTCTTTTTGACAAAAATAATTTTACCATTGTGTATATATAAAAAAATTGAAATTCAATAATGTAAATTTTGACTATTTTTTTTACTGAAATTGGGCAATCGATGGTGGCCGGCGACGACCAATCATTGTTATTAATGGTTCAGTTTTTTTTTTAATTATAATATATATTGTTAATAATATTAAATTTTGAACCTATTAAAGCATGCCAAATGTCTTTTTATTTCAATAGCCTATTAATGACTAACACGTGTACATCATATAATGTACTCACATCACCATTTTTAATTAACATAATAACTGGAGGTAAATTTGTCAATATACTATCAAAAGAGATTTTCAGTCAAGTCTAATAAAATATCATTAACGGACCAGGACAAAATTGGATTTTTTGAAACTCGTGGGATAAAATTGAGAATTAAGTCAAACTCGTGAGACAAAAATATCATTTACCCAATTATTTACTTCACAAAGAAGCTTTGGTTGATTCTAGTCTCCATTAATTACCACCACAGTCTCCTCAAAACTGGCTCTTTTTTTACATAAAATTCTCAAAATGCTTTTTCCCTCCTTAAAGATCCAGAAGTAATTGGCTTTAGATCAAATCAAGTTATATATGAGGAAAATATCATAAAAGGTTAGGCTATATGGTGGTTTCTACATATGTTTTAGGATTGCAATATCCTAAAGCAGATAAAATACATTAGGATGAACTTATAATAATGATAGACCCATGACATGGAGAAATTTTAAAATGATTGGAAGAATTGAGAAAATGAGTCATTTAAGATTCTCTATGAACAAGGGTAATTCCCTTGGTTTAATGTTTAGAGGCTCCTTCTAGAGATCATTATGGGGGAGCACCCTACGTTTTATTCCATTTGGCATGTTGTATATGGTTTTTAACTCCTCTAAAGGAAAGGAACTTATATATATGACCATAATTTAAGGTTTGTATCTAGGTAAAGATTCCTCTTTAAAATCAAGGATATTTTGAAAATAATGATAAATTAAACATAAAGATCAAAGAAATACTCTTTTGAAATTTGATGTAAAAGGGAAAAGTAGAATATTTTAGTTTTTATATTTGGCTATGTTTAACCACCTCTTGTCCATACTTATGCTTCTACATGAAAGACTAAAAAGGTCATCGTGATTAGACATTTCCTAATTTGAAATAGTGGTCATTTAAAAGAGGCAAAACTTTTTAAAACATAAAACTAGTGACACTCACTAGTTAGTTGGTGAAGAAGTGTGTCTTGCATGCTTTTAGTGTATGGGATACACTCGTTTACTTATAAAGAGTATTTTTTTAGGCCTATTATTAATACTGTCCAGCTAGCTCGAGCCATTTATGAGTGATATTGAACCATTTTTAAGAAATAATCCATGTTATAATACACATCCACTAGCATTAGAATTTCCATAATCTAGATATTTGACCCATGTATATGTAAAATTATCTAATAGCTTACGAGTATTTCCTAAATGGGTAAGGAAATATGCGGGAATGAGGAGGTTGGTTTAAATTATGATTTATACTTCTTTCATGATTATTATTTTTGAATTTAATTGATTTATGAGTATTAATCCTACTTTACTTCTATATTTGGTAAAGATATGATTAGCATAACGAATAAAGAATGTATATCCTGGTTTAGATTTAGATTCACCATTATAAATACATACAATATAATATTCAATTTCATTCAAAGCCTTACAAAATTATTTAATTACACGTGAAGTATATCCTAGAGCATTCATCACTTTCATGCTTCCCATAAACACTCTTCACACACAAGCACCCCTTTTGTTGATCAAATGCTAACTTAAGCATTAAAATATTTTTCTTTGTAGGATGATGATACTGTTCCTACAAATTTGAGCATATATCGAGGATAATAAGGTAATTTGTCCTATGTTCTAATTTTTGAGAACCTCACATTTTAATGTAATCTAATTTATATTATCCACTCTAACATTATGTATTAATGAGAAATTTAAGAGTGTATTTAAAAATATTTATTTTTAGGATAAGGACAATTGTTCCCCAAGAATTTAGTCCAAAATATAACTTTGTTCTAATTAGATCTGAAATATCCAATTTTACCCCAATTCACTAGTTTTCATCGTCTATCTGGATGAAAATTTATTTTTTTATATTCATTTACTATTTTGTTCCCATTGTTAACAGAATTGCAAAAATGTGGAAAAATGCGAGAAATTGTGAATGTTACATCGGCAAAAACTTGGGAAATTATGTAAAGTAGTTTATTCTTTACCTAAAATTCAATTTTCATGTGAAAGTACTATTGTACCCTTTAAAGTAGCTATTTTTTTTTTTACTGTTGTAGAGATCTGTCGGGTACTTTATTCCCGTTTAAAATTTGCTCCTATAAAACCTAAAATTTTTGCTGATTATACATAACATTTGGTTCTTTCTTTTTTAGAAACTTCATGCAATAAAACTCATTTATGCACATCTTTACTACCAAATAAAAACGAGAAAATGAAACCCTGATGGAGCATATAAAAATCTCCAATTTCAACACATAGACAACCAAAATATTCATCCAATCTATACTAATTTTTCAGCTAAAATATTCATCCAAAATTTTCCTTTTTTACAACTAAAATAATTCCCCAAAATAATGTATTACATCCAAAATCTATTCATTGACAAAAATTTGAATATACAATCAAATTAACCAATTTTTGTCTTTTTTATAGCAAAAATAATTCTCTAAAAGACTGTTTTACAACCAAAATACAGCAATGCTTTAAATCCTCAATCAAGTTTTGCAGCAACTTGGAAAGAAAGAATCTGGATAGAATTAATAGAGTGCTAATAAAATTCAACAACCGTAAATGCAAATGTAATATTCGAGTTGCTATTAGAATATCAAAGTCAAAATGACAGCAACATAAATTGTATTTCTAATATGTGAATGGTAAGTGTGACTATAAATGGTTTTGAGAACTTAATGATGCTGAGTTACAACCAAGTATTCATAATTTAAAAGAATATAAGGATGTGAATAGATGCGTAATAAAATTCATCAACAAAACATGTCAAAGAAATGAAAAAGCATATATTGGAATATCAGAATCTGTTAAAAATTCATATAAGTTATATTCCAGGTGTATGTAGAGGGAATGCAAGTGTTATAGGTTTCGAATGCATGGACCCGAGGAGTTCATTGCAAGTGCCATTTTTATTGATATGCACTATAGAATCAGTAGTCACTTTGTGCGTGAACAAAGTATGTGTAATTCATATAACATAGATGAACAATCACTACAAAGAATATGTGAAAAAAGAGATGAAAATAGTAAACAATGACTTCTCATTATCATAGTTCATTATCAGAGCCATAGATGTTTTTATATTAGACTTTTGTTTGGGGCTGACAACAAAGTGCTCATGCATGTATCGTAATAACTAGCAATAAAAATGACAATAGTCCATCACCAATCCTATACCAGTGCTATAACTAACATTGAAAATGACAATAAAAATGATATTTTGAAGGAACTGTACCAATGGCTTTGCTTATGACCAATCCTATTTATTAGGTACCATCTGGTTCCTACAATCGAAATAGTTAAAATTGTCATTATGGCACATAAATAAAACATGTAAAAATTTATATAAGATGTTACCATCCTAACGTGTAGATGATTGAGAATTGCAGCTCTTTTTATTGTGGCCAACGATATTATATTTGCCACATTTGATAGTGCATCTCTTCTTTAAATCTACTTTACCTATCTTTTTAATCATATCACTCTTTTTGAAAGCCTTAGGCCTACGAGAAGTTTTCTTAATTTCAGGTGCTTTAATTGTTAGGCCTTCAATTATAGGCTAATCAGATTGGCAAAGGATGAATGATACAACTATATATTCTAATTTCTGCCTTAGTTGTTAGATGAGGATCCACATAGTCCAAAACGCTCTATTTTTTATGAGAAACACAAGGCATAACATGCCACTAATCTAGAATGTCCCATAGTCACACGTCTTTTTTTTCCAAACCAACGGCATAAGTATGTGAACCATCCATTACTTCAAACTCACTCCTAATTACATTAATTATCTTCACATATCTTTCATTCTTCTTTGAGTCATCTAACTTTTTTTCACTACTGGTGGCAATATTCCTTCTTACTTTTATGCTTGTTCATACCTTTTATGCAATCTTTTTATGACTTTCTTCCTTATGAATTCAAGCAATTATAAAATTATTCTGTCCCTCCGATCATTTAACCAACTATTCTATGATTCTATTATATTGTAGGTAATATGATCACACTTCACATCATCCTTAAAAGCATGTCTACATCACAACTTTGCTTCAATGCAAGCCATTACTTTAAGTTAGTAAGAAACTAACTCCAAGAATCTCTACTCTCTATTTTAGCTACATAGACTAATAATGGAAAAATCCCATTATTTGTATCCAAAGTAACAATTGACAATAGAACTCCTCAGAACCCTTTAAATCACACCTATATAAACCTTTGAAGTGTATACAACTTTGAAGGAATCCTTCTCATAAAGCTAGAAAGCTCGACATAAATCTCTGAAACTTGATAGGTTCATATTTATTACCTACTTTAAATTTTATTTTAACAAAAACTCTAGGATTCTTGTCTATTAGCACATGAGCATAATCCCTTAATCGTTGATATGCTGTCTTATGATCTTTATTGGCTACTTTCAATGCTCTTGCTTTGGCTATAGTTTTTTTTTTCATGCTATAGTGTATTTCGAATCTCTACTTCAACTTATCCCTTTTGGCTTTAGCTACCAATTTTGGGTTTGTCATAAGGATACTAATAAATTGTGCAATAATCCATGTAGGTGTTGCTTCATTTGTTTTAGACGCTCTATCACAAGTGTGCTTCTTTTATGACAGTTGAATTCTAAAAATAAGTCCAAATTTCACCTTTGCAGCATAAATAAACCAAGGGCATTCAGTCTATTTGTACCTACCTTAAATCTATTTAGGTCATTTTTAATCTGTTGCACTTTAAAACCCTCTTTAAGGCAATGCTTTTTTAGGGTATTTCTAAAGTGCTCAATACTATTAAATTCTTATCCAATGTGTAAGTTTGCCTCTTCATCAATACCTAATTAAAAATAATATTTGTCTATAGAGCTTCTTATCTTACTAATTGCATCATCTTCATCTGATGAGGAAACCAATGCACCCTCTATGTCGTCTGACTCGTAATGGGACAATGATTGGTTTAGATCACTGTCATTATCGCTAACCATCTCTTGTGTACCAATTCCTCTAATATTTTCCCCCTCTTCAACATTGACATTATCAGTGGAAACCTCATTCTCTTAGTCATTGTTTGACCAAAATGCCTCATCATATGAAATATCACCTCATAAACTTGAGCTTAATATCTGATTACTGTATGTGGGTGGTTTGGATATGGTGGGTTGTGTTGTTGCTCAATATGTGGTTGGTGTAGTAGGCTTAAGCTCTGTTATGATTGTCATTGATGTACTAAGCTTTGGATCTGTTACTGGTTAACACGAAGTTAGTGTGGTGAGCTTAAGCTCTATTGTGATTGTGGTTGGTGTACTGGGCTATGAGTTTGTTGCTGGTCAACAAGTTGTTGGTATGATAGGCTTTAGTTGAGTTATTGGTCAACAGGTGGTTGGTGTGGTGCGTTTTGGGTCTGTTGTAAAACTTGAGATTACAATGTTGATGGTTAGTATTTGCAAGGTCTAGTGGGCTTAGAACCTGTTACTGCTCATATACAGGCTGTGGATCCTGTTGGTATGGTAGACTCTGCTAGAACACATGAGAGATGATCTCACTATCTTTTATTGTTGTGTCATTGAATAAAACTTATCTTTATACTTACCCTAGGACCATGACTGAACTTTTGTACTTTTAGCCTTTTTCCAATATAAGAGAGTCATTGCCAATAGTGGAAGAACCTTAAACTTAGTAAACATATGCAAAAAGTTCCTCTTTATGCACTCATACATTAACCCTACCAAATGTGTGTCACTTTCTAACTCCATTAATTTTCCAGTTCAAATAATCTTTATAGTTACACAAAACCTATCTCAAAAAAATAATCGTCTTCAAAAAATATTCCCACACACCTCACTTTTAAGTGCAATTAAGCTACAATAATTAGGATTGACTCATAGTCATAGCAACCCACAACTTTAACAATGATACAGATACCATCTTCTTCAGATTTCATCTACAGTCATAATATAATCAAATTTAGTGGGACCAAATACACAGATTATCATCACATTTAAAAAAATTAAAAACATATGGGGACAAATACACTTTTTTAATTAACTAGAACAATTGGATCTTTAATACACAAGGAAGCCAAATACACATCGAACCCAATGCACATGGATCTTCAATACAACACACTATCAGTTTTATAATTAACCATTGATTTAAATAAAACCAAATACTTAGTGTGCTCAAAGCCTAGAAATTTTTCATTTTAACAAAACCTAGAAAATTTATAGAAACCCTAGAAATTTTCTTTAACAAAACCATATTTTTAATAACTTGTACCAAGTTAAGTAATGACGTGCATATATTCATAATCATAACAACAAATAGTACCCAAAAAAAAAAATACCTCTAATGTGTCATTGGTGTTAATCACATAACAAAAGTTATACACGTGATGAAACAAAAAGAAAAAAAATCAAATCCAACTAAATTTTGCTCAAATTTCAAATGCTTAGCTTAACAATGTCCAACAAATAGTATGTAGTGCCCTTGTTGTTCAGTATTCAAAACCTATAACCTCGTTATTGTCTTCCTTCACTCTTTAATTAAACTCTCACCTCTTTGTTTCTAGGGTTTGATAGAAATCACTTAAAGAAAATTTTTGTTTGAAATAGAAGTAAAGGGGACTCAAATAAAAGAAAGCATAGAAATGTTTCTTTATAATCCCTTAATTAAGGCTTGACATGTGTTTTTGACTTTAAAGATCATGTCAATGCTTTTTTTAATTTATAAAGTTAGTCTACCTTTTTACCCTTCCACCGTTTAAGTAATAGATTATGGTAAAATTAGGTATTTCAGATCTAATTGGGACAAAGTTGTCATAAGGTCAAATTTCTGGGGCAAAATTGTTCTTATCCCCTTTTTGTAAAAAAAAATATTTTTTTTTACTATTTCATACTTATATTTATGTATAAAAAATATTTTTTTCCCTTAAAAATAAATACTCCATATATACTATTGTTGAGAGGAAAACTAGGTGACACATGGGTCACACTTATAAGCCCACTTAAGCCCTTAGCCTAGTTTTTCAAAGAGTGGACCAGTCAAAATCTAAGTCTCTCTAACGAGCTCAATGTTGGTTCAAGTCTCTAGACCTCTACAACTCAGTTTAAGAAGGCTTATAGGTGAAACTCGCACAAGGATACACATTAGCACTCAGTCTTATTGCTAAGGGATATGTCAACGTAACCAAGACATAGGCTACATGGTCCTATAATTAGTGTACACGTTAGTAGAGCTAAATCTCCTACCACATCACTATCGGGCCCATTAGCTGCCTAATTAGAGGCCACATTACTTGATGACTAGACCTAAAGATAAGGCCTAAGATAAGACATCTCAAAGAGCTATTTCCAAGCTTCCACATCAGGATGTGCCAAGCCTCTGTCCTTAGCTGACAAGAGGATGAGACTTATCTGGAGTTAGTGAGATGATTCAGTACTGAATCTGCTAACTTTGAGAAATATCACTTATAACCTACCTAAATAGAGTTGATCATCTTAAAAGCATCTAATTCAAAAATACATAGTATTCCAAATCTTAGAAGGACACAATTATCCAATAGCCCTCATCTAAGTTGTTTCTCCAAATTACCCCTATAAAAAAAGGGAATCTCCAATTGAATATTGCAATGTGTCACTCTTGAGCAGTATTCTCCAGGCCATCCCTTTTATACTCAAGAACATAATTCCACTTTTGAATTCAAGTAAGATAAGAACTAGAACTAAACATACCAATTTTAATAAAATTTTCTTTTCATATTCTTTCTATGATAAAAATTTTAAAAAATATCTATCACTAAACTAATGTCTTACTTGATTGTTGGAGGGTCATTGTTAACTCTACTCCTAATGTTGTATTTTTAAATTTCCTCAAGTCTTATTAAGTAATTCAGTTCTCACCCCTTAATATAAGCACCGCTCAATCTATGTGCTCAATCTAAATCTCAATATCACTAAATATGAACTATGAGTTCAACTTTTAATAGTAAAAATTTAATAAATTATCTTTTTGTTCACTTAATAATTTTAAATTTTAGGACAGACTTCGACCAAATTTAACCCAAACAACTACAAGTTATTTAGCACCTGCATAATCGATAATATTCAAATCAAATCATGCAAACCAGCTTGCTAAAAGGGAATTTAGAAGCAAATAAAAAAAAAAGAAAGGAATTTAGAAGCGCCAACTACGTTGAGAGTTCACTGTTTCTTACCGTGGACCCGAGGCCGCGCACATCTCACAATTCCCACGTGACATGGAAGCCGCCACAATACCCACGAGCAGTAGCTTTTCTCCGGTACCTTCCAAAGAGAAGTAAATCTACACGCGCATCCACGATATAGAAATATTTTCTCCAATCAAATTTCAGCCTCCTGAATACTTTTCCTTTTGACAAATATTACATCCAATAACATTCTACTCGCTGCCCCTACACTGTCCCACGTCAATCATTAATTTCACTATCCACATCCGACGGCTGAAATCAAATCTTCTCTGACTCGTCCGATTTACTGAATTTTAAAATCGGACGGTCCATATCTCTCGAACCGTGGCTGAAAAGAGGAGGCACTTGCCTTTAAGCAAGGAAACTAGAGAGAATAGCAAAGTCCAACACTTATTCTCTCTCTAAAGTTCGTCTCGTTCTCTCTCTAGGGTTTCAAAGATAAAGCTTAGCTTTTTATTCGGAGGCCTCTCTTCTATCCGGTTCGGTTCGGCGCAGTTTTTGATCCAAGTCGAGTGGCCGCTCGAAAGTCTCTCAGCAAGATAGTTCTTACAGTTCGATTTGGGCAAAGCAGTTTATTTAATATAGGGCTCTTGCGTGTGCACTGAGTATTGATCTAGGGTTTTGTGATTGAGAGAATATTGAAACAGTTTCAGTTTCAGTTTCGAAGTTATTGTTATTGCCAATTGAAGTTTTTATGAGCAAGAAATTTTGCTACTTCCAAGTTGTCTATTCGGCGCTGGTGGCAAGTAGTAACTGGTAATGATTTGGGGTTTTGGGTAAATTTCAAGTATGAATTTTTCGTCTTGTAGGCTTCTTATTTATAATTTTTTATGAGCAATCGTTTTTGAAGTTTGAATTTGTACTGGGTCTAATGCTTTTAAAGTGTTAAGGTTGAGTTTTGGATCTTGAGTTGTTATGTACTTGAATCATAATAAGTGTTCATTCAGTGGAACAGTACGTGTTCTTTATTGGTATAAAATTATCTAGAACTGTAAATTTAGGGTTTAGAATAACCAGGAGCCTAAAAATTTAAGTAAACCCAATTTTTTTTTTAACTAAATTTACAAAGTATTTCTGTTGTTTTTCCCTGTTTTTGTTCTTGGAATGACGAATATGTGAATAGAAATGAAACAAAATGGTAAAATCACGTGCAGTTTGCTGGACGTTTAGGTTAATCGATCTATGTCATTCAATTAGTTGTGTTACATCTCGATATTGAGACAGTTGTGGTAAATATTACTTTTTAAAGCTACCCAAAAGTTGGAGGGAATAATGTCCTCCTGTGATTAATGCTTGCAGAGTTTGGTGATTACTATCAGATCAACATTTGTTGTGCTCTGGATATACGGACCGGACCTTAAAGTAAACTTCTGGCTAAGATGATGGGGAAGAATAATAGGTTCTTCAGGGGTTATTACCGAAATAATGCATTTGAGACTGCTGGTGAGTCTGAGGGGTCTGGAAGCTCAGGGCGGATTGATACTGAGATTACTGCTTCAGAGGATTCAAGTGCACCGACCAGAAAATGCATTGATTTAAATTCTGATAAACGGGATTCCTTTGGTGTCCCTATGCAAATCCTTTCTCTTTCAAACATGTCACAACCTGAAAGAAAAGATCTAGTGCATAAGTTGAGATCAGATCTTGAACAGATAAGGAAACTTCAAAAGAAAGTTGATTTGCATAGAACAAATGGGGTTACAGTGTCTTCATCTAGTGATATTCTTAGTTGTAGTAATGGACAAAATGGACCTCAAGTCGACTTCAGAAAGTCTTCGGTGATGACTAGTGGGCCAGGGAAGAAAGTGAATCCTGTGAGTAATAAAGCTCAAGGTTGGAACCGGGATGCTACTGGAAGGTTTGAGTCTGCACTAAAACCAGCTTCAACTACCAGCACCACAAATATAATTTTGATGAAACAATGTGAGACATTGTTGAAACGATTAATGTCTCATCAGTATGGTTGGGTTTTCAACACTCCTGTTGATATTGTTAAGTTGAACATTCCAGATTATTTTACTGTTATTAAGCATCCAATGGATTTAGGATCAATAAAGGGAAAGATAGGTTTGGGTGCATATTCAAGTCCGATGGAATTTCTTGCTGATGTAAGGCTTACATTTACCAATGCCATGACCTATAATCCTCCTGGAAATGATGTCCACATCATGGCGAGCACTCTTAGTAAATTTTTCGAAGGAAAGTGGAAAACAATTGAAAAGAAATTACCGGTAACTGAGCCCCAACTTTTACCAGAAAAATCCGGCTCTCATGGTAACATGGAAACAACTAAGGCTAACCCTCCTGCAAAAAAGAGAAAAATGGAAAAAATGCGTCAGGAAATTGTGCCGGCAACTGTTAAGCGGGTAATAACAGACCAAGAGAAGCACAACTTAGGCAGGGAGCTGGAGTCACTGTTGGGAGAAATGCCCATTCATATCATTGATTTCTTGAGGGAACATAGTTCTAATGGAAGAGAAAGTGGAGAGGATGAAATTGAGATTGATATTGATGATCTTAGTGATGATACCTTGTTCACATTGCGGAAGCTTTTAGATGACTATTTGGAAGAGAAACAAAAGAACCAAGCAAGGGCTGAACCTTGTGAGATAGAGGTATATCTCTTCCCTAGTCCTAAGTTAATGAAAAAAAATGAATCTCTTTTCTCTTAAAAAAAAAAAATGAATCTCTTTTCTCCTTACGTGTCAATGCATGAAAAATTCTTTGTTTTTATGTCTGTTGCAGTTGTTGAATGAATCGGGACTAAGCAACTCATCCATGCAACTTGGCAAAGGTTATTTTCTGATTCATTTGAAGTTCAGCTGTCTCGAATAATATATTGGGACTTCTTTGTGATTTGTTTCTCCCACATGTCTTGCATTCAGGAAATGACCCAGTTGATGAGGACATTGATATTGGTGGAAATGAGCCTCCTGTCTCAAGCTACCCCCCAGTGGAGATTGAGAAGGATACAGGCATTAAAGGCAGTAAATGTGTCAGTTCAGGCAACTCCAGTGGTAAACTATATTTTTGCTGCTGCATTTTATGTTTGTTTGGGTCATTTATATGTTATTTCCTTTATCAAAACTTTCCTTTTTGTTTTATATTCAATATTCTCCTTCCCACCTAAGGCATGTAGAGACCTTGGTTTTAAATTCTTTGTTATTATGTCAAATTGGAAACTTGGAGAATATGAATAAATGCTTTCGAGTTCAGAAGAGGCCCAAAATAGCATGATAAGTTCTGATGTGTGAGCCAAGGGTCTCTACATAAAGTTTAAAGTCATTTGCAATTAGTTCGGTTGTTTGATTGCTTCTGTATTATGGTAGTATGTGCTTTAAGCTTTGGTTATCTTTTATTTCTTTGCCTTTATTCTGGTAGTTGTGGCTGAATTGACATATTTATCAATTTCTTACTGTATCTTTTGTATGTTCCATAGATTCTGACTCTAGCAGTTCTTCTGAAAGTGAATCTGAAGGTGTTAAAGCTTCAAATCCCATTAATGCATCAAAGGTGTGTTTTCATTCCATTTGGGGTTAATAAATAAATAATTTTCAATTATATGCCCCTCTGGCTTTGGTTTTTCATTGACTATTGTGCTTTACTGGATGCTTATTTGGTTCATGTGGATATTGCACTGTGGACAGTGTTTCAATCCTGCATTCTATTTACTCAGTTACTCTTTCAGGTGCCAGAAGCCTTGCATCCTGGAGCTCAATTAGATGAAAAGACTAGCCCTGGTGATCCTCTTGATGCAAATCGTGAGTAATTCGTTTTTTGATTTGTCCGTTATGGCTGGAAATGAAAGACCCTGACCGTAGTCTCCTTTTTTTGTGACAGTCATGAAATAAATTACAGGCTGGGATAAGTTATTTTACTGCCCTTGTGTCTTTTCTCAATACATAGATAGAACTATATAAGATATCAATAGCCAGTAATGTCTTTAACTTATTTCTAGAACTGAGTCCATATTCAATGTTGTAAAGAGATAATTTTTGTGAAACTGCATTAAGTCTCTATCATCATAAAATGTATTATATGCTAGCTTAGCCTTAACGGTCCAAGATGAAATAATTTATGGTTGAAGCTAGTGTTTCTCCTTTGTTTAAAATTTTATTGGTTCCTGGTCCTTTCAGAATCTGTTAGTGGGTTGGATCAGCTTGAACATACTTCCCAGCAAAAACCAAGTCCCGTTGAGTCCGATTGTCGTCAAGATGGTAAGTTGCCATAACTGAAGCTTCATCTGCTGTTAATCTGGGGCCATATCTCATAGTTAATCCCTGAAAAATTTAGGTGAAAGTGTTCCAAATGAGAGGCAGGTTTCACCTGAGAAGCTCTATCGGGCTGCTTTATTAAAGAATCGATTTGCTGATACCATTTTAAAAGCTAGAGAAAAGACACTTTTGCAGGTTGGTTATGGATTTGGGCTACTTACATACATAAATGTTTGTATTTGTACAAATACGCGAGTATTTCAACTTTCTATGTGATTTGATTCAATTGAATATGGCTGAGATCAGTGTGACAAGAGGGATCCTGAAAAACTTCGTTGGGATAGGGAGGAACTTGAACTGCAGAAACAGAAAGGTTGTGATCTTTACTACTCATCTTAAGTATCCTAGTTTTGGTTTTTGGAAATGAATATTGTAATTCTTCATGCATGGATGAATAAGATATTTGAGTATATCTTAAACAATGGTTTTTGTTTTTTTGACTATCTAGAGAGAGCACGGTTGCAAGCAGAAGCCAAAGCTGCTGAGGAGGCTAGAAGACGAGCTGAAGCAGAAGCTGCTGCTGAGGCTAGACGAAAGAGGGAGGTTGAGAGAGAGGCTGCCCGGCAGGCACTACTAAAGGTATTAAAATGAGCAGAGATTACATACTGGGTCTCGTGTATACCTCCCATGATATTGTTGTTCTGGGGTTTATCAGAATATTTTCTGTTATTTGTGCAGATGGAAAAGACCGTTGAAATCAATGAGAATTCTCGTTTCCTTGAAGACCTAGAAATGCTTAGGACTGCCCCCGCTGAGCATTTACCAAGCTCTGTTGATGAGACAAGCCCAGACCATTCTCAGGATGGCTTGGGTAGTTTCAAGTTTGGAGGCGGTAACCCCTTGGAACAACTAGGTTTATATATGAAAGAGGATGACGAGGAGGAAGATGCTGAGCCACCAAGTGTTCCAAATCCTCAAAATGATGTTGAGGAAGGAGAGATTGATTAAGTCTACTGCTTATGTATACAATGAACAAGCTAAGGAGCAACTATAGAAACTTTGGATGAAAAAAGGTGAAAATAAGAAGCAAAAAGTGAAAAGAAAGAAGGTAAGAAAGAAAGAAATATTGCTTGGGCACTCCAGTTTCATTCTATAGTTTTGCACAGGGGCACAAGAACTTCAGAAGAATTTGAGATGTTGCCACTGTTAAGGATTTTGCTGAAAAGGTTAAAAGGAATTACATTTTCATAAAGAAAGGTGAAGCATCTGGTAAGTGGTAACCTGTTGGATCTTTCATCTTGCTTTGGAGCAAGATACGGCAAATCAAGTATGTATGTGGGCCAAAAGCTAATAAGTTTTAACAGTGAGGTTAATTCCTTTCATTCATTTTGTGCAAGCAAGGTTCGCGGAGCAAAATTTTGCCCTTTTGAATGAAATCTAATCCATGAAGCGGTTCCAGCGAGTGTTGACTGATGTAAATTTGTTGAAATGGAAGATAGGCAGAGGATAATTAATACGTAGAATAAGCGTTAAGCAAAACAATGAATGTATGCTTGAGTGAGTCAAAACAAGTTAAATCAAATTATTACAATTTTATAGCGAGCAATTCTTTAGACTAGGTCAAAAAAATAATGTGCTAAGTGAATATTAGTTACAATAAACGATTTTAAAATTTATATTAATTTTTTAAATAATATTTATTAAATATATTATATTTTAAAATATAATTTAACTTATCTATTTTTTTATACGTGCAAACTTAGAAGTTAGAATATAATTAATTACTAATTATTAATTATTTAGAATTTTTATTAATAGGGGAGTCTTAGAATATTAGCTGACAAATGATACATAATGTAATTAGGATATAGATTTATATTGTAATTTTTGTAGATTTAATATTATTAATAGAAAAATGTTGTTTAAAGGCCTAACCTAAATCAAATTTTACAGTTTCTATTTTGAAAAATAGTCTAAATTAACTCGGCAGGGAGCTAGATAAAAAGCTGCTTAAATATAAAATATTTGACGACTGTTAGCTCTTTCTCCTCGTCAATCTAAATAATGCTCGAACAGCCCTTCTATAAAATAGTTTGGATTAAATTTTGAACGGAGGGAGAGTGAAAGAGGAGTCGTAGGCTCTGCCTCTGCGTAGCTCTCAACTCCTCGAGAAGTACGATTCCCGTCAGTTGTACATTTCCAACTTTTCTACCCTACTTTTACCAACTCATCACCAACTCGCTTTATAAAACCCTAAAACTTCTCACCCCCTAAAACACCTCACTGAAAATGGAACCCCAATTCTTCCTCTTCTTATTAATGTTCTTCACCATTTATCTCATCGCTTACTTCCTCGTCTTCCGCAACTGGAGCCCCAAGATCCGACCCGAAGCATCCAGTTGCCTCATCTCCATCTTCCACGGCACCCCCGCTGTCGTCTTGGCCACCTACTCTCTCCTCTCCAACAAATCCCGCGGCTTCCACTCCCCCAACACCCCTTCCGAAAATCTCGTCCTCGACTTCAGCATCTCCTACTTCCTCACCGATCTCCTCCATTACCTCGTCTTCTTCCCTCACGATGTTTTGTTCATCGGCCATCACTTGTGCACCCTCTTCGTCTTTCTCACGTGCCGCTACTTGGTCTCTCACGGCGCGTACGCGGTGCTCTCTCTCTTGATCCTCGCCGAAATCACCAGCGCGTGCCAGAACGCGTGGACTCTCGCCAGCGTCAGGAGGCACGACGCCGAATTTGCTGGTAAAGTTTATCACATATTATCTCCGCCGTTTTATGCTATCTACAGTGTCGTTAGAGGGGTTCTGGGGCCACTGTTTGTTTATGAGATGTGTGTGTTTTATATGGGCGGCGCTGCTGATCACGTGATTCCCAAATGGGTTTGGATTTCGTGGTTGGTGGTTGTGGTTTCTGCCATTTCTGTTAGTATTTTATGGATTTCGAATTTGTGGGTTCAGTTGTTTAGAGAAAGGAGAGGTGTCTCGGATAAAAAATTTAGTTAATTATACGAGAATGTTTATGTATTTTTGTGTTCTAATTTTATTTCCAATATATGAAAATAGCAAGGAAACTTATGATTATGGTTTTTGATGCTATATAGTGATATATTCCTGTAACTTTGTCAGATGGGTTTCTGCAGCCATATGATTTCATGAAATTTGTTAATGCCCAAAAATTTTCATTTTGGTTCTGAAAAAAGAACGAAACTTTGACATTATTTTGTCAATAGCATTAGTTGTTAATTGTATCGTTTGAGTCATAGGTAATCCTGGTTTGGATTCTGATCAAAAAATTGTCCTTTGGACCAACAACTTGTGTCTTTGATTCTCAATTGTTTTGTTAAATTTTTGGGTGAATGAGTCTGATTTACTAGGTATTTAGGAAGATTTTGGCATGCAAATAAGTTTATATGCCAACTAATGCAAGTTTAATTTACATAACCTGTTAGGATATCGTATTGAGACCCCAAGTAGGACCAAGGAATATAACTTTTAATGGATGCTTCTTATCTCTGTAACGGGAAAGATTTGTAGTTCTTAGGTTTTGGCTTCCTTATTGGACTCTTTTTGTATAGGATTTTTCTGCCAATTTTCTTTTCATTCTTTTTCCTCTACAGCTGCTGGTCCGAACAGTTGTGACTGATCAGGCCTCAAGTAGGATTTACCTCATTTAGTTGATTGGTCCTTCAGCCTTGTCTAATTAGGCCATGCCACCTGTCTGAGTTGGGCACACTGATCATTTCCTATGACATCTTAGATTGGGCTATTCTGGCATCCCTATGTTATGTGATGGGGAAAACAAATGTATCTCAACTGATAATCCAATCTCCATATGTAATCTGTTTGCTAGCCGGTGGTTAGATCAGCCACGTACTTTATGATATTTGGTGCAGACAGAAATGGCCCAGATTTTTCTGGTTGCAGAGCACAGTTACCGAGTAATATTGGTAGATCTGCCTGTTATTGCATAGCTTCAAGTAAGGCGTCAGTACCAAAACCATGCTGTTGGCTGACTGGCTATGGACTTTGACATAAGTGGTAGATCTGCCTTACTTTGGTGCAGACAGAAATGGCCAGATTTTTCTGGTTGCAGAGCACAGTTACCGAGTAATATTGGTAGATCTGCCTATATTGCATAGCTTCAAGTAAGGCGTCAGTACCAAAACCATGCTGTTGGCTGACTGGCTATGGACTTTGACATAGCGGTAGTATTGTGAAATGTCAAAGTAGAACAAACACTTTAAATTTCCTTCCCTTATATATTCTTAGCTGTAAGTGTTGGTAAAGCTTAGATTTTCGTGCATTTGTGTGAGTTAATTGTGTGGCGGGAAGATTTACATACTCTCTTTGCATTGTCATCTATCCTCTGACAAACAACTCAACAAGGAATTTGTGGTCCTTTTTTTTTTCTTTCATTCACTGGAGAAATTAATTCAAAATGGCTGAAGCCAAACCTGTGAATTTCCAATATGGTGGGTTAGTATTTATGAAAGTAGGCGAGGGTGAGTAACTCCACTAACTGGCTAGATAGGTTTATTTCAGTTTGAAAAGGTGTATTAGGCTAGCCTTTTCAGATGTAGTAGAATTTCTCATTTTATCACTCTTCCTTTCGGAGCTACATGGTTAAAATTTGATTTTTTTTTGATTTGTTAAAGATCTGCTACCCTCTTAAAGGGAAAACACTGACATGGTTCTGAACGGCCATTTTTGTACCCTCATTTGTTAAATGGGGGTTTACTTAGACTGGCTAAATTTTAAGTTTTCGACGGGTAAGATCTTCCATCACTGACTTCTATTATGATTTGTCTATTCATTGAGTTGAAAATGCAAATCATAATATAAAAATATAATGGGTAGGTGTTTTGAATGTATCATATCCCCGGCCACTTTTACTGTTGACTTGCATCTATGAATAACATGATGACTAGAGATATCTAATTGATGGGAAACTTTATATTTGATGATTTTCAAGGCATTGTTAACAAATACCAACGTGGTTGATTTTGGTTCCAGTACTTGATCTCTACCAACAATAATTGCCAAGGTATGGTATCTACCATCTAGATTGAGACTGTTTTCAAGAGTGCAAATTGAATTAACAGACAAAATGTACAATAGGATGATATATCTGCTCTTGTTCATACAAAAGATAGAGAAAAACATCATATGCATATTCGTTTACTCCAGAATCTGGAAATGGTGGCTGAATGCCGCAAATATCAGCGGAAGAAGGGTAATATAATATGTGGTACAAACATTAAAATACAGTGAAGGAATTTCTAATACAGCCATGCAGTTGAGCACATGCAATTAATCAGGAGGCGTCCCTCCACAGACGAGCAATTAACGGATCACTTAACAGATATTCTATTTATGTAGAGATAGTTTTTGCATTAATTATGATCGGTTGTGGCGACTTGGTGTCTCGCACAACTGGTGTCTTCCTTATCATCTTATTGCACATGAATTTAAACAGGAATCAAATATTGGCAGGATCTCACAGAAAATAACCCAAGTCTTCTAAACGTAGAGATCAATAATTAGGAGTAGAACTTGTAGTCCTTGGCATTATTTATGATATTCCTTAGCCCCCCAATAGGTGATAGTATCATTAATAGGAGCCCGAGTATAATGCAGATCTGAAATTAAGAAGGCCAAAACAGATCAATATGTTCCCCTTTTAAGCAGATAAACGTAAAATGACATCATTCAATGATATCTAAGGAAATGCATACCCAATTGGTAAACCAAGATAAGCTGAACTTCTTGGGTTTATAGACGGCAAGCCACATAATACAAGGAATCTGAAAAAAAAAAAAATTGATAAAAAGAAGAGAGGAATTTTTAATGAACCAATTTGTCAGGAAATTGTATTATTTTTATCCAAAGAGATGAATAGCTTAGGACTCACAAAGTATGTTGTTGGGGCAAAAGCAAATCCTCCAAAGAATCCAAGAAGCCCACCAAAGAAAGGAAATGTGATGGCGATAAACATTGTGAATGCTGAAATCAAAGATTAACGCTCTTGTCAGAAAAGCACAACCAATAAGTGCGATAATCCACACTAGTAAAAAAATTTATTAAGTGCAGATGTTAGTATGAATTTGAGATATATAATGTTATTTAGCTGCAGGATATAATTCAAATCTACATTTTAAAAGATATGAGCATTCACACCAACTCTTAAAACACTAAATTATGATGAAGAGAGATTTTGTTTACATACCAACATATAAATTGCGGGTGATAAAACGAAGCGGTCTACTGGGCTTGAAATGCAATTTGGTTACTAACACAGTTTCTATCATGTCAAACACTGGCATTGCATACAGCTGCAGCAACAAACAAACAAACAGAGTAGATTGAATTGAGTACTCCATACTGATCATCTCCAAGCAGAAAAGATTAAGACTAAATCCAAGCTGACCTGATAGCTGCCAATAACATGAACTACAACAAACATGTTAGCAGTAACAATTAGCCAGGTAGGTTTCTCTAGTGAAATAAGGATGTTGTCTTCAACATTATTGCCAAAAACATGATAACCAACTAGTGCAACTGGGAAGTAGCAAAGCGCCACAACTATATAGGCAATCACAACTCCTCTCCACATTGGTCCCTTGGATGGCTTCTCTGGTGTTGATGGGATTGTTGCTTGAATTTCCAGGACTACATTGTGCCCGGCATAAGCAAAAGCTACATCTCCTAACGCAGTAAAGAAATCGAAGACTGTCCCTGATGCCTTTGAGGCTTTGTAGCCGTATTCCACGTTTCGCTGCACTCCCTTGTGCACAGAAGCTGCCCATGCTATGGTAGAGTAACTGCATGACAACCAGAACACTGAGTTTGTTACAACTTAAATACTATTATTAATAACAATAATAAATCAGTTGAAAAAGAGGGTGTTGCTACATTTAATATTCCACAGAAGGCTTGTGAAATGGCAAATAAACAACAAAAACATACCTTAGAGACATGACTGCTGCCGCCAAAGAGACACCAGAGATGGAGTTAAAGTTAGGGAGGTGAGCAAGAACGAAATGAACGGAGGCAAAGATCATTATGAAGTATGTTGTTTTGATCGGTTTGCAGCCTTTGCAGACTAAATCATGGACTTTCTGAAGAGATTTTCCTCCAGTAACCATATAGACAATGTCCACACCGACTTCACATATAAGCTGTTGAGGCACTACTATATAAAGACCAAGCTTTTCACCAAAAGCATACTGACCCAGCTCATGATATCGATCAAACCGTTTTCCAGGAACCATTTCATGCATTTGAACCATTTGCCATAGAGTGTATAAAGTGATTGTCCAAGATAAGACCAGAATCACTACACCAGGACCCCTGGAAATTAGCAAACAGATATGATTAGCATGCAGAGTAATACTTTTTAAGTTTTTTGGACCTGCAGAATTACCATATGCTGGAACCAAGCTGTACATATTCTCCAAATCGTTGCATAAATAAACAAGAAATTATGTTACAAGCTGTGAAAAATTTTCAATGTGTATTTTGAATATTGATGATGATAAAAAATTCAAGTAGGATGATGTTTATGAGATGAGCTTTGTTCTTTTTGCACTGAACATACCATCCAAGGTTTGCCATGGCATAAGGAAGACTGAGCACGCCAGCTCCAACCATGGCAGTAACGTTGTGGAAAGCTGAGTACCACCATTTTGCATTCCTCGAAGAAGTGATTGGAAGCCAATCATCAATTTCTTTTTGCTTCTTTAATTGTTCATCTATCTGAAATTCATTATAATATCACACATCTCAGTCAAATTACTAACTAAACATTGTCTCAACGTCCCTCTTCCCTTCTTTCAATCTTTCCCCGCAGGTAAAAGTGGAAAGAAAATTTTTGTGGCGGTGTGAACATTACCAGACAGCGTTGATCCTATCATTAGTTTATACTAGATGTATCTACTATAATTTCTATTGCACAAATGTCAAAAGGGAACCAAGTATGTGCTTATGTGTGTGTCGGGTGGGGAGAAAAGAGAAACTTACATTGTGGGGGACATACTCTTTTTGATCATCAGTTTGATCTCTTTTCTCGCGATCATCAGTTTGCTCTTGATTACCCATTATTCTGCAGAGTGTAAATTTCTAAACAGAGGTGAAGTGAAGCCTATATCATAAGGGAAGAAGAAAATATATGAAAGCAGTTTAAACTAGGAAACATCGAAACTTAACAATGACTCTAATGAAATCTCCGTTCTCATGCTCAGAGACAAAAACATACACTTCCTCAAAAATGAATATAATAATTCAAACTTGTAAGTTCTGTTTGTCAGCACTATACGAAGAGCATTTTAGGAGACTGCTTGAGGCTAAATAGATTTTTTAATTTGTAATTACCCTCAAAGTCCAAGTGGTAGGCCTTCAAACAGTGAAAGAATTCGTAAGTAAAGATTTCGATGTTATCTATTCATTGATGTTTATGTATAACAATCCCAAATTTAATTCCAAACATTGCAATGGTGGAATCTTTGGGAAAACTGTTGCAGGCCATGCGATAGTCAAAATTTTGAGTAATTTTTTCGTAATAGCTACATTACGTGATCTCCTATCATAAATTCTCTCTCTCTCTCTCTCTATATATATATATACTGACTGCCCATCTGTATGTGTTGGTGAAACAAACACTTTGACTGGTAATTAGTTTACAAAAAGGTCTGCTGATATAGTATTACTGCGATGATTGAATTGGGCAATCTTTATATTGCATTTTGCATTTCACAAACTACGTCTTATATTTATTGCTTGCAATCATTAGGATAAGCGACCACATTTTATATTGGTACTCTATTTCATAGAGTCGGTAATTGATCTTTTTTAGAATTTTGCATCAAAAATCACATAAGCACTTTATCAATATGCGATGTCTAAGATAGTGTTAATGTCTATTCTTGCAATCTCAAATAATTTGGATGTCAAGGATATAACTTGCCTCCCTCAAATCCTTTATTTAGAAGTGCTCGGTCAATCACTTCTTTATATTGGATAATGTTTCTATATCATTCTTAATAAGTAGAATGTTATCCACATAAAGTATTAAGAAAACTACCTTTTTGTTCTTTATATACTTGTATATATAAGGTTCATTAACATTTTACTCAAAATCATAAGATTTAATTATCTGATCAAATCTTAAGTTCCAAGACGTTGAAGTTTTCTTGAGTCCATAAATTGACTTAAGCAACTTACAGACTTTTTGCTTCTAGCATTCAGCCATGAACTCTTTTGGTTGCAATATATAGATGCTCTCTATAAGATAGTCATTCAAAAAAGTTGTCTTGACATCCATTTGTCATATATGATAATCGAGACATGCAACAATGGACAAGAGGATGCGGATAGATTTGAGCATAGCTACTGGCAAGAAAGTCTCTACATAGTCGACTCCCTTTTTTTGGGTATAACCCTTTGCCACTAATCTTTGAAAGTTTTTACTTTTTCATCTATGCCTCTTTTCTTCTTAAAGATCCATTTGTACCTAATGGGCCTGACATTTTCAGGTGGATTTACAAGTTCCCAGATTGAATTAGAGTACATAGACTCAATTTCTTGGTTTATGACTTCTTGCTATTTTTCTTTATCAGAATCTTCCATTGCATGTCTGTATGTCAATGGATCGTCTTAACTTGTGTCAGATATAACTACTTGTGCCTTCCTCTCTTCTCTAAAACGAGAAGGTACTCTCACTATTCTTCCACTAAGTTGAGGTTCTAAGGTGTTTTGATCAGAATTGATGGTTACTTGACTTTGTTGTTCACTAATAGAAAAACTTATGTTCGGGGTTCTAGCTTTCCAATTTTTCCTTTCAGCACATGTACTGGATACCCTCATATGCGAAAATAGCATAAACTAGATTTATTACCATTCTACATCTCTAAGGGTGTTCTTTGGATAGATTTAGAAGGTATTACATTCATAATATAAACTGCAGTCTGTAATGCATAACCTTAAAATTAAGACGGTAGTAAAGAATAGCTCATCTCAGACCTAACTATATCTAGCAAGGTTTTGTTTCTCTTTTCTGCAATACCATTATGCTGTGGTTTTTCAGGTACTGTGAGTTGGGATAAAATTCGATGCTTTAATAGGTGATCCTTGAACTCTGTGTCAAGGTATTCACCACCTCGATTGGATTGAAAGGTTTTAAGTGTTTTATCTAATTATTTTTCAACTTGTATTAAGAATTCTTTGAACTTTCCAAAAGTCTTAAATTTTCTTTGCATTAAGTAAATATAACCATATCTTAAATAGTCGTCAATAAATGTGACAAAGTATTCATAACCGCCTCTTACTTGTGTGTTTAATGGATTGCAGATGTTAGTATGTATAAGCTGAAGTGGTTCATTGGCTCTTTCACCTTCAACTAAAAAGAGTCTTCTAGTCATTTTACTCTTTAAATAGGACTCACATATAGGAAGAGTGTCAACGTTTAGCTCTCTTAAAGGACCATCATACTAACCTATTAATTCTATCTAGATTAATATGACCTAACCTAAGATGTCAAAGATATGTGTCACCATTTAGAGAAATCTTTTGTCTTTAAGTAGATTTAGGATATTCTACTTTAAATAGTTTGAAATTAAGCAATGGGAGCTAATTGGGCCTTAAAACATAAATCTCATTTTCTAATTTCACATGACAAATATCTAAATAATTTCTACCAATAATAATCTCATTATTATAAAAAGAAATATTAAAAAATTATTCATGTAACTTATTAACAGAAATCAAACTCTTTTTGAATCAAGGAATAAAATAAATATTATTTAAAATTAAAAAATTATTCCCAAAATTCAATTAAGCCATTCCCATTATTGAAGTCGAAATGACTGCCCCATTGCCAACTCACTTGGTAAAGTCCCCATCAATGAGCTCCCTAGAAGAACTAAGTATCTGCAAGGAAGAACAAACATGATTAGTGGCTCCTGAATCAATTATCCAAAGAGAAAGTTCATCATCTACTAAACAGACTTCTAAAACCAGTAAATCCTATTTACTTTTATTCTTTTCCTTTAGCTTAGAGAGATACTTTTTACAGTTCTTCTTCCAATGCTCATTGACTTTGCAATGAAAATATTTTCCTTTTTTTTGCTTTGGAGTCATTTTTCTTGCTCTGACCACTGTTAGATGTTTTTTTTAGCTTTTTCTTCAGAACCTGAACCACAATCAATTTAGGCTTATCTGATATAGTCTTAAAAGTTTGCAGTTCATTAAGTAGCGAAGTTATATTATATAAGAGCTTGATTATAACATAATTTATTTTAAATTGTGAAAATGCTGGAGTAAGGGACTCCAAAATGATGCTAACTTGGGCCTTATCATCTATAGTGGGTTCATGGATCTCTGCCTGATGCATTAGGTTGATCATGTTCAAAATATGCTCACATACCAGAACTTTTTTCTTAATTTTAGCATTCATATAGCTATGAGTAGCTTCATGGCAGCTTTGTTCCAATTGCTGGCCAAACATCGCTTGGAGAGAATCCCATATCTCATATGCAGTCTCCAAGTGCTCGTGTTTTATCCTAAGTATGTCATTTATGCTGGCAAGCATATAGCAGCGGGCCTTATTATTGGCATGTATCCATTTCTCATACTGCTCCCGTATATTACAAGGTGCATTTGCTACAGGTTCTGGATGACACTCCTCCATGATGACGAATTTTTGGTACTCATAGATCAGCACAATATTCATATTATTTTTCTATTTTATAAAGTTATCACCGATCAAATTTTTATTTGCTAAAAGGTCTATGATAGGGTTTGTTGCAGACACAATACTGAAACAAATAAAGTAATTTTAAGAATACTTGAATAAATATTATAGTATTTTTCAGAATAGTAAATGTGATGTATGAATGCATTTTTTTTAAACACATAAATTAATACTAATTTATGATAGTTTAATTTAATAATTAATGTGCCACCGTAGAGTATGTTACATTAAATTAAAATTAAAATTGAGACTATCTCAAATTAATAGGAAAGTTTAAAATATCTCATATTTTTTTTTACCCACTAATTATCGTTTGTTTCGGTCAAGATATTATTAACCATTTAATTATATTTTTATGAGTGTAATCCATTATTTCTAATCAAGGTGACTTAACTCAAAAAATAACCCTCGTAAGGTTGATCAATTATGAAATATATCACTTAATCATATCTCTAGGAAATCAACTTTGTTATGGACTTGTCACCCCAGCGCCACAAAGATTTTTGCCCCAGCGTTAGAACAGTGATCAAAATATGAAAATAGAAAAAATGACATGTTTAAGTCGCAGTTCATCGCCTCAACGCTAGCTCGCCATTGCATCAGCGACAACACAACGCTCCAGCGCCAGCTTCTCACCGCTTCAGCGATGAGGCCTTTTTCACATAGCGCCCTAGCGACAACAATATAGCGCCCCAACGGTAGTGCGATTCCTAATCCGACAAGAATTAAGGTTTTCAAGCTCAAATCAATCCCTATAAAAGGCCACTCATCCCTAGCCTTTAGAGAGCATTCAAGAACATCAAGAACACATAACACAAGTCTTAGAGAGCAATTGGAGCTTAATTAAAATAGTCATCTAGAGAGATTCAAGGCATTCTTTGGCAGCACAATTAAAAGTAATTTGACGTCTATATCAGTTTGCTATTGATTATATCATGATTTCTTATTATTTTTGCCGTTGTTTTCTTGTAGCCATAAACTAAATTTTCTTTCTAGAGTTAATACTTAAATTCAATATGTGTATTTAATTGCTATGTCTTTTTAATATTTAATAAACTTAGTTCTTTGTTATTCAAATTACTTGTTCTTAATACTTCAATATATCTGGCCAATATAGGGTGAATGAATTGGTAATATTTTTGATAAACTCGGAAGATGAATCATTATATTTAGACCTAGGTAATTTGATGCATGATTGTAGAGTAACATTTAATGTTGCATATGCAAGTTTTAAATTAGGACAGGAATATACTTAATTGGCATGTATGATCCATAAGACTTAATCTTAATGAATCCTAGTTTATTACAAGTACCATAGGAATATAGGTATTTTGTAAATTAAGGTACACGCATGATCTTGGAAGAGGCTTGTGAATACATTAGTGTCTTGATCAATAATAAAGACTAAGGGAATTAAATATTAGATGATTTATTATTGGAAAGCATATTGAGGGATAGTATTAACCCTAGGTTTTCTCTATATTGCTATCTTTCAAATCTCTTTACATTATGTCATTACTTTTATATTTTCTACATTCATTTTTAGATTTTTATTTTTTTCAATAATTACTAGAAAGACATAATTTTAGTACTTGGTTAAAAAGTAGAAATTATCCCTGTAGGTTCTACATCCGACTCTTTTGTCCATTTATTACTTCATTTACATACGATAGTGTATATTTGTACTCAATTTAAGATATAAAAATATCACATCAAGTTTTTGGCGCCGTTGTCGGGGATAGTTATCTACTTTTTTGCCAATATTAATATCAATCTTTCTAATTTTTACTTCAGATTTTATTTTATTGTTTCTATTTTTCTTAATTTAGTCTTTAATTTTCTTTCGTGTAAGGTATATGCGAAGATAGAAAAGTGAAAACTTGATTACTTTTGATTTAGAAATTGAAAGAACTTTAAGAAGAATTAAAAGAGAGTAAAATCAAGTCAACACCATGGAAGATCAAGTACCAATTACACCCAACAATGAAGTAAGACCACTAAGAAAATATATTGTTCCTCTAGTCAATGAAATCTATTCAAGCATTCAAAGGTAAACTATTCAAGCTAACAGCTTCGAGATCAAGCCAAGCATGATTCAAATGCTCAAGGACTTGGTACAATTTAGTGGACTGCCCAATGACGATCCAAACACGCATATCATCAACTTCTTGGAGATATGTGATACATTTAAGTACAATGGGGTGTCTGATGATGCAATATGACTAAGATTATTTTCCTTTTCCTTGAGAGACAAAGTAAAGAGCTGGCTGCTATCACTTTCATTTGGATCCATTGCTACATGGGATGATCTTGCACAAAAGTTCCTCGCCAAATTCTTTCCATCTACTAAAATTGCCAAGATGAGGAACGATATCACATTATTCCTACAACTAGATAGAGAATCTCTTTACGAGGCATGTGAGAGATACAAATATATGCAAAGAAAATGTTCTCATCACAGAGTTTTGAAGTGGTTGTTTGTATAAATATTTTACAATGGATTAGTCGGTCAACTTATATGGTCTGCTGTGCTGATTTATAATATCCATGAAGTATGTGTGGGGTATTGATCGCAAACTCACGAAATAGTTCCGTTTGATAAATCGAGTGTGGATCTAGGGAGTCCCGCAATATGGAGTGTGCTCGTTATGCACTGGCGTAACGTTCCAGATTTAATAGCTCGATCTTGTAAATTTCAGCAGATTAGACATTTGCTTCAATTTTCTCGAGCCCTGCACATGTCAAGACTTAAGAGTTAAGTACATCAATTAGTGAACAATAGTTTTTTACCAGTAGGATGTTGACATATGGTGCATTGTGGGTCAATTTTTGTTTGACTTAGAAATTATCAAAATGAACTTGCTTATTGGACAAACAAGATCCTTATTCTATTTATTAAAATGCTCATTAAATAAAATAATAATAATATATGATATTATTATTTAATAGTAACAATCCTTATTATAATCAAATTAACATATGTTTCTACTATAATTTAATATGATTAAATCAATAGTTTAATATTGATTAAATGATGAAACAAAACATAAAGGGATGACTTTCTCAATTAGTGGGGCTGGATATGTTTCTTGCAAATGAGAAAATATTTCTCATTTGGCCAAAATTTTAGCTAAATTCATCCAAAACACTTGCCCCATTCTGTTCTTCTTCTTCATTATTTATTGTAAACAAATGGAAAGTTAAATGGGAAAGAAATGTGCTATTCCTTATAGGATAAGTGTTGTCTATTGAGAGGGAAAAGAAAATAAAATAAAAGAGAGCAAATGGTTTTTTTTTTTTTTTTGTGTTCATGATTCAGCCATTAAAAAGGAGAAGTGATAGTAAAAGCCTTTTGGTTTTTCTTCAAGTGTTGAAAAGTAATCAAAAATTTATTCTCTCATTTTGTTCATCTATTTTTCTTCTTGTTGGCCGAATATACTACTTACAAGAACAAAGATAGTTTTTGTTGTTTAAGTGTTAAACTTGAACAAAAATAATTCATAGCTTGTAGTAGTCCAATAGCTTAAAGATTAAGCCAATAGTTTAAGAGTTAACCTTAGGGTTTAAGAGTTAAACCCCTTATTAGAATAAGGTTTCCTTTCTAGACTTTTCAAGTCCACCGTGTTGGAGAATTAGAATTAAGAACGGGTTGCTTCATCGCAGCTCTCCGGTTCGACTAAAATCAAAAACTTGTCAAGGCAATAAATTTTCAATCTCTATGTAGTTTATAATTATGAGACAATATGTAAAGACTTATTTATGTTTATCATTAGAAAATTAGATTTTTTTCTCTTTCACTGTGCTTATATGTGTGTGATATGCATGCAAATTTTTGAATGATAGACACAAACCCACATGCATACACCTTAGGTTTAATATCACTAACAAAATGGTATCATAGAATTTTTAAGTAGATTATAGGTGTAATTGAGTGTTGAAATTGTTGTTGGTGAAGTTTCGGTGCTTAAATGGTGCATTTCGAGTTGTTAAAATAGGTATACCAAAATGAGGAGCATTAAAGCTTCGAGGCACGAATGGCTTAGCACTGTGGCATTGGGGATTTTGTCCTAGTGCCGTAGCATTGGAAAGCCAGTGCCTCAGTGCCCAGGCTCTGTCTTGGGTATTGTAGCGCCATATGTGTGGGCACCAGGTGCTAGGGCCTCAAAAGCCCTGACAGTGTAGCACTAGGTTATTGGTGCACAGCGCTAGCTACTGGGTGTCGCGGTGCTAGGGGCTATGCCCTTGATGCTGCTGTACAATAAACCCAACACCACGCCGACAACACTCACTCTAATTAATTTTAAATTGTTTAAAAATATTAATTTTAATTATGTAGGGGTTTATGAGATCAATGATAAGAGTTATTAGGTTGTATTATAAACTGGGATTATTTTTCTATATTGGTAACCACAATGGGAGCCCTATTGGTGGGGGTTAGTTGTACTTATATAAAATTTATTGTATGATTGAGAATTACCTCCTCATGAGATGATGATTAAGTCTTTGGATTAAAAATCTCTCTTAATTAAATTGTGTTAGGGTTGTGCCTATGTACCTTCCCAGTTTTATATGAATATTTGATATCTATACAGAATATAATTTGATATATTACTAATTACTTTTTAATTATATGGTTTAATGCTTGTTACGCTACAGAATTTGTTTTATCTGAAGGAGTTCAGATATGATCTAAAGGAGGTCAGATCAGTGCTAAGAGTTAGCAAATATTTCAAGAGTTGGAACATTGTCTGTAATGGGACAAGGACATTAGAATATGCTAATTGTAGTAACCAGTATCCACGACTGGTAAGAATAAGTATTTATATATGTATAAATATACGTATTTTATTTGTATGTTGGTGATACTTGAATTATATATTGTTATTAGTAATATTTTTATAGGTTAAAGATATACGATTAGTATTGGGTTTATTTGTATGACTTTAGATTTATTTTAGGGACCAAATTGTTATACTTTGAAAGTTTTGGGGGCAAATTTGTAAATACCAAAAATTAGCCTCTTAGTATAAAAATACACTTTTGAACCCTAATTTACCATTTTTAGGTCGAGCTACCCATTTTAAGAGAGAGAAGAGAGAAATAGAGGAGAGAGAAAGAGGAGAAGAAGAAGAAAAAGAAGAAGAAATTAGAATTTTGAATTTCAAGAGGTATATCATACGTATTTCTCAATTTATTGGTATTAATTAAGTTAATTCCTTTAAGTTTTGATTTCTGAAAATATGTATAATTGAGGATTTGTTGTGTATTTCGTAAGATCATATGAGAATTGATGATGATCTATAAGATAGTTTGATAAATCATGATGAATTGTGGAATTTCTGCTGGATAACCTCTTGATCTAGGAATTTTATAAATTGTTGTGATTCGATTCTGGTTTTGAATTTTGAGTATATGAAATTAGATATGTTAAGGATCATCTGAGACTTTGAATCGATTGAAAATTCTGGAAATTGAATTTATAGTGAATTTACCAAAATGACCCTAAAATTCTGGAAATTTCCTGTGTAAACAGTATAGTACAGTGAAAAAATAATTTTTGTCCTACTGAATGATCTTCAAAAATTATGAATTTGTGGAATATGATAATTTTATATGTCTAATATGATATACTCGGAATTGAGAATTTAGATCAATGTGGTTGAAGTGTTATGAATTTCTAAAGTGTATCAGCTCATTGCAATATTTGATTAACAGATTTTTAAAGTTATAGAATAAAATAGTTTTAAAATACTTTTGGCAGTGATTTGGAAGTGAAATATTTATCATGGACTGAGATATGTGTTAAGAGTAATTATGTGATAGTTTTATAATTTTTGAGTTAGTATATGATTTTATAAAATTGGGAGATTGAATACTGTTCAGTAAGTATCTTGATCCTGTCAGGTTTGTAGTTTGGATTCGATGGTGTGTATGGAATGGATTGTGTAGGAAATTTGATATAATATTCATATATAAGAAGGATATATGAGTCAAGAATGGTATATTCTGATTTTGGAGTAATTGGACATCATTTGATGTATTAGAAATTTTTGTTAAGTGTAAGTGGTCAGAATGACAGGTTTTGAGAAACCAAATATTTAGACCAATTTGATGTGATAAATGCATTGTGTATAATTTTGTAAGCTATTTAAAGTATTTTGTGTGAATTGTGAGGCTTATGAAAGGATTAATCTCCATTGATAGGTTAAGGAGATTTAAGCCTTGTAGCTGAAAGTGTTAAGAGGTAAGTATACTAGACTTTTTATTGAAATCACAATAAACATAGTAATTGTTTTGTATGATTTTGCAAATGGGGTTAAGAATATGTTTATGTTATGTCAAAGTATATTTTGATATGAAATGTGAATATATATTTCTGAATGTGAGCATTGACATTGAGCATGGACATACATGTGTTTTTGTAAGTGAGCTTTCAAAATAAGATGTGTTTAATAAAGAAAGCTTTTGAAGTGTAATATGTCCATGAGAAATATTTTGTATTTTGAGGGTACTTGAACTCACTGTTAACTTAGTAGGCATTTTATGTGATTTGTGGAGCCTTTATGTGTGGCCTTTCCTTTGGGATGGGTATATGTTATGTGTTCCGTATGTAGGGAGGATCCTATTGGTACCTAAAGGAAGAGTGAGTCATCACATTCGTGTGGTGGCGTATTGGTGCATGTGAGAGGACTCACCGATGATCAGGGTGAGGGTTTGGCTTTTACCTTCGGGCATAAGCATTATATATGTGTTATTCAAGACCTCACTTGTACTATTTCTCTCATACGGTATGTCACCTACGAGTGACATTTGGCTCATTATGTGATATGTGATATGTAAGTCCTACTAAGTAGTAGTTGAGTGATGGTATTCCTATTATGTGTTTTGAAAGAATGTGTAAGCGCTTACATGATATGTGATTTGATAAGATTATGATTTTGATTGATCACAACATATCATACATATGCATTGTGTACATATATGTATTTGTATTTGATATATGAAAAACTAATATGCTTACTGAGTTTTATACTCATTAAAGTTTATGGTGATTTCAGGTAAATAAGGTGCATGTGTGCTTAGCGGATTTGGCAAGGCTTCTACTGTTTCTTGGGTTCCCTAAGTTGCTAGGTTACCGAGTGTTTCATTTGGGGACACGTGGGATATGATATTTGATTTGTCCCTATTGAATAAATACTTATGTATTATTTCATTGTGTGTGGATTGGATTTGGTTTAAGTTTTATAAAGTGTGGTTATTGGATGATTTTAAGTAAGAATTTGCAATGGATATATTCTGGGCTCCCGGTAACAAAGTTGCTACTGGTGACGTAGTAGAGTGTTAATCTCTGAGAAAACTCTGCGTATCTCCGGTTTAATAATTGTCCCAGTCATAATTCAATTGCTATAATTCTGTAAGAAATTGAAATGAATGTTTAAATATTGTCAAGAGAAGTTTATATTTATATGTTAGGTTATGGTTGATTTTAGTGTTGAACTTACTAGCAACTTGCTAAGGATTTCTGTTTTGAATGAAAGTTGAAAATTTTGTGTAATATTATTTATGAGTGCACATGCAGTGAATGAATGTAAGTGATGTCGTGTGTCAGATCTTTTGGGTCTGGGGCGTGACACTAATAATGACATAGTTGCAAGAGTTGCAATGGGTTGTTAGGATATGTTATTATGCAAGCATGTTCTCAAATATATAGTTCTTGATCTATTTCTACTAACGCGGGTCTGTTAGTGGATCCTATTAATTATATAGATCAGTGTATATCTATATCTGTAGGGTACAGTTGGTTGTTCATAACTGACCAGGATCTTAGAGATTGTATAGGCATACGGGTATTCAGTTAGGACTGAGTACTGAACAGACTCATGAAGACCCCAATAGACATTCTATGTTGCCATTAATGGAAGGTCCTCTCGAGTTGAGTAGTATACGTGGTCCTTTGACTTAAGCACCATGGTAGGCTTATGAGTGACCCACTATACTTTGGTTCCAAGCATGTCAGAGACCTTTCATGGTCTAACCGCTGGGTGTCGCTGGGTATGGTCCGATGCTTATGGAGTCTAGTGCGTGCAGATATGGGATCCATCAGCTCTCATAGGGAGTGATATATCTAGATGCTCCAAGATAGTATCTCAAGAAAGTCTTATAGCCGTAAGCAATTAACCTAGAAAGGTGTTTCCATGGGGTTAAACAATATGGTAAGGAGTTTTGCTTATATTGTTCTATTTAGATACCATTCTGGAGATAGGTTTATGGATGAGCATATGAGAATTTGACGGTGTGAATCTATGTCCCCGCACATCCAAGATATATATTATGGAAAGACTATATGTATACATTGTAACCTCAACTTGTATGGTTCAATGTGTTGATTTGTAATATTCGTGACGTGTGCGTGGGGCATGGCTCATGGACTTATAGAATAGTTTTATTTAAAGAATCAAACATAGACCTAGGGAGTTCCACGATATGGAGTGTACTCATTGTGCACTGGAGAAGATTACTGGATTAAATTATTTAATCCAGTAATATCTAATGATACCATGAGAATGCGTCCGTGTCTGTATTTAAGTGTTAAATACAATAATTAGTCAATAATTATTATTCACTAATTGTAAAGTGACTTGTAACGCATTGTGGACCCTCGGTTGAGTTTTTCTAAGAGTGGAATTTTGTGGGACCCACTAAAGGGTATACTTGGTAACTATTTATGAAAGGTAAAATGATCATTTCATACTATGATTATTTAATTGTTAAATAATCAAAATATCTATAATAAAATATATTATTTTATATTATTTAATTAATAATAATATAATATATATAATGCATGATAGGTGTCATGCATTATATATATAATAATATTTATTTATTTATTTATTATTATTTCTTGCCACCTGATAAGGGCATAAAAATATTAGTATGATTTATACTCAACTTTTGTATTTTACTTCAAATCATAAATATTTGGTTATTTAATTGTGTTTTTTGATCATAAATAGATGCACGACGAAAAATATGATGTATAGGAATAAACGGAATGCAAATCAGACATCAAATGAAATATTTGCGCTCAAAATATGAAAGGAGTACTAAGGTTGGGCGCCGCGGTGCAGGTGGCAGTGAATAGTACATGGTGAACAGTAATTTAAAGACAAAAACCTATAAATAAAAGGCCAAAAACCCTAGGAGGAAAAAGAGGAGAAGAAAAGAAGAAAAAACATAGAGAAAGAATTCACAAAACAAAATCAAAGATCAAAGCCAAAGATTGAAGAACCAAGATCAAAATTCAAGTTTCAAATCAAGATTGAGGGAGAAGCACATCAAAGAGTCACTTTAATTAGTGTTTCTTCTATTTCTTTATCATTATGTTCTTGTTCTTGTTCTTAGTGATTTTTATGAATTGGTTTGATACTTTTGGTTTGGTGATGGGTTAAAATGTTCATCTAGAGTTTGACTATGTGAATCTAATATGAATTTAGATTGTGTTAATTCTTAGTTTATGAACTTAATTATTATAATTGATTCATTCTATCTTGTGTTTAATGCTTTCATTATACCTGATCAATATTTGAAATGATTGAGGAACCACGATGAACTTGACAAAGGGATTCATGTGTTTAGCCTAAGATTGTTTGATGCATGATTATAAGGTAACAATTATGAGTCTCATCTAGGATATACATATACCTAGGTGGCATATATGGTATAATTTAGACTTGATCTTAATGAATTACATTCTGATTTGATTACCATAGACATATAGGTGATTGTTAGATGTGTAATATAGTCACTTGATCATCGATAAAAGCTTGTGATGAGATTAGTGTCTATGCCAATAATTGGTATTAAGAGATTAACTAATAGGTTGATAAATCCAATGAAATATTAGGGGACAAGTTAAAACCCTCGATTATCTTTATATATGAATTCTGTCATTTACTTTTGTTCAGTTTAATTAATAGAGTAGATTAGTTAAATAAATTTCAGATTTTGATTTTCTAAACAAAAGTTAAGTGGGTACAATTTTAGTACTTGATTTATAGAATTAGATCGCATAGTCCCTGTGGGATCAATATCTGAACTTAAAATCTTATATTACTTGATACGATAGCGTGCACTTGCGCTTAGCTACTATAGTACACACATCAAGCTTTTGACGCCGTTGTAGGGGACTAGTTTTATCTATTCTTTAGATCAATACTAATATCAAACTACTTACTTTTAATTCAATTTTTTATCTTCTTCTTTTTAGTTTGATTTTCTTTTTATTTTTCTTTGATAGTTCATACAATGGAGGAAAATAATAATCACATCAATAATTCTGTGTTTGAGCCTATGATAGCACAGAGAGCTTTGAAAGAGTATGCTATCCCAACTACAAATGGTATTAAGTCTAGTATTCGGCGACTGACCGTTAACGCTAATAACTTTGAGATCAAGCCAAATATTATTCAGATGTTGAAAGAAACTGTACAGTCTAGCAGAGCTCCTAATGATGATCTTAACATGCATATCATAAATTTCTTAGAAATTTGTGATACCTTTAAATACAACGGAGTCTCCGATGATGCCATCAGATTGAGATTATTCTCTTTCTCCTTAAGGAACAGAGCTAAGTGTTGGTTGATGTCATTTCCATTAGGATCTATATCGACGTGGGAAGATTTAGCACATAAGTACGTAGCCAAGTTCTTTCCACCAGCAAAGACAGTAAAGATAAAGAATGACATCACTTCATTCATTTAGATTGATGAAGAGTCATTGTATAAGGCATGGGAGCGCTTTAAGGACATGTTGAGCAAGTGTCCTCATCATGGAGTCCCTAAATGGCTATTAGTCCAAACATTCTATAATGAATTAGTAGGTCATTTAAGGACTATTGTAGTTGCTGCTACTAGAGGAACTTTAATGAATAAATTTACAAATGATGCTTATGATCTATTAGAGGAGATGGCATCTAATAGTTACCAATGGCCAGCAATGAGAGTTACACATAGAAGAGTCACCGGTATATATGAGATTGACGCATTCAATGCATTGGCAGCACAAATCAATTCATTATTTAAGATGTTTGATGCATTGAATGCCGTCAAAACCCAATAACTGACATGTGACTTTTGTGGTAATAACCACATGAATAGGCGGTGCATGGAAGCAGTGAATTGTGTGGACAATTTCAATCGTCAATAATCTAACCCACAATCAAATTCTTATAATTCAGGGTAGAGAGATCATCCTAACTTATCTTGGCGTTATAATTAAGAAGAGCCATTTAGACCAATGAATCCCCCAGGATTCCCGCCACCACAAAAGAAGAAGCCAACATTGGAAGACATATTTATACAATATATGAAGTTCAATGATGCCATCCTACAGAATCATTTAGCATCTTTGAAGAATTTAGAGGTTCAAATGGGATAACTTACTACTGCAATTAATAAGAGACCTCAAGGCACTTTACCAAGTGATATTAAGATAAATCTAAAAGGGATTGTAGAGCAATGCTAAGCCATCAATTTGAGGAGTGGTAAGATCTTACAAGAAAATACATCCACACCACTACTATTACGTATAAAGGAGAAGAAAGTGTAGAAAAATAAAGTGCAACCATATAGACTGTCTATTCCTTTTCTTTAAAAGCTGCAGAGGTGTCAAACAAGTGTTGAAACAAAAAATCAGCAGCATACCAATCTAGAAAATAGTGCAGAATCTCAGAAAAGTGCAGAATTCTCAACAATGAAACATACAGAAATTGGTATTAAAATGCAGTAACATTCTAAGGTGTAAAAAAATGACAACACAGTAGGAAATACCAGTAACAAAAAGCAGAATCAGCCCATGCGTACTATATTACTTGACTGTTGCAGCATTAATGTGGTGCCATCAAACACCAAAGAGCTCAAAGACATGGAGATGTTGAATCCTTACAAAAAACAAAGGCGTTAAGGCATAGAAAGAGAAGAAAGAAGAAGAAGCAGTACGATGACAGGATCGAAGAGAATGGCACAAAAGAGACACTTCACTGACCTAAGATTCAAGTCTTTCCAGAGAAACACGAGGAGAAAGAGGAACAACTTGCTGCTTAAGATCTAATACAGAAGATGTGGAAGCTAAAAGAAAGAAAACCTAACAAGCTCACATATAAATATACTTCCACTATTGAGTTTGATCCTCTATAAGAGTAGAAAGAGCCCCGTCAATTCGACGATGCTAAATTAAGAGCTTCTTGGGAGGTAACCCAAGTAATTTTTATTTATTAGATTATTTTCAGTATCAATTATGTTAGATTTGTTTTCATTGTAGGAATAAATCAGTAATTCAAGCATTCAATGAGGCAACATAAGCAATTGCAAGCATTTGAAGTAAAGAAAACCGCAGTCACATTCATTAGAACACAACGCTGCACTACTTCAACTTCAGTTACTAGGAGAGTTTTTCTTACTTTTAATTTTATTTCTAGACATTGAGAAAAATGTCTAATTTATGTTTGGGGGTGGGAAACACTTTACCTGTGTTTATGTTGCTGCATGCTTTGATTAATTGTCTTGTGGGATAATTTTTTTTAGGTTGTTAAGTTTTGGTTGAGATGATGATCATTAGTCCATGATATGAAATAAAATATTGGCTAAATTTATTTTTACAAGTCTTTAAGAAATAATAAATGCTTGAGATAACTCTTATATCATGATTCTTACACTGAATTTAAATATATTTTTGATCACTTATTCTTGAGCACATTGAAAGAAGTATGTATTAATTGAATTTTTTTGCTTAGAGATACTTTTTACTTAAGTAGTACACCACAGTCTCGAAGACTAATACTCTAGAACTTACTTGATTACTTATTGAGGCGAAATCTTAGAATTCACATGCTTAGGAAAATGACATTAGGCTATCTTTGAACCATTTGAGCCTTTTTAAGCCTACCTTATATATATTTATCCCTAGTAACCCCGTTTGAGCCCAATTACCTTTTTTTTTCTTCTGTTTAACCATATTACAAGCTTAAAGACTTTGAGTTTACTTATCCTAAAATCTACTCGTAGCATCATAAACCTTGAGTTTACTTAGAAATATTCTTAAAATGAAGAAGGTTGTGGATATATGAAAGAAGGGTACTATCATGAAAAGCAATAAGTCTTGAAGGTGCATATCAATTTAAGTTTAGGGGTACAAAAAAAAAAGAAAAAAATATTTAAATGCATAATACCCCCAGCTTAAGAAAAATAAGAAATTCTTTGTAAAAATGTGATTAAAAGAAAGATGAAAATAACATAAGTTTGGGGGAAGAGATGAATAATCAAGGAGGAGAGGGAATAAAGAGGTTTCTGAGTAAAGTTTAAGCGTTAATGGCGTGATTAGCACTTTATATATATCTTTATAACCCACATTTACCTTAGCTTTACATTACAAACTAAATAAAGTCCTAAATAGATCCCTAGACATGTGTATTTCTACATTAGTGGAGAGTAGTACGAAAAGCAAGCTTATGGTAGTGTTATAATTGAAAATATGCCGAGATATCATATTTATATATTTCTTAAGTATTGAGTAAATCTATGTTCTATTTAGCTAATTACTTGCTTATTACACACACGCACAAGTGATCATTTATAAGGGAGAATGAAGTACTTGATCAATGGTATGAGAATTGTTGAAAGTGGTTTATTGATTTTTGAAGAGTCTTGTGCTATTTTTAACAGCCTTAATTTGAGACTATGATGATGATTGTTTAATCAATTGAAGCTTATTTTTAGTTTATAGTTTTATTTTTGAGTCATGAATAAGTTTTCAATGTTTTTCATTATTTTGCTCGAGGACGAGTAAAGTCTTAAGTTTGAGGGTATTTGATAGGGGCGTAAAAGCACTAGTATAATTTGTACCAAACTTTCGTATTTTTCTATAAATCATAAATATTTGGCTATTTAATTGTGTTTTTTTTATCATAAATAGATGAACGATGAAAAATATGACGTGTAGGAATAAACGGGAGGCAAATCGGACATCAAACAAAAAATTTGAGCTCAAAATATGAAAAGAGTACTAGGGCTGGGGCGCCGCAGTGCCCATAACTGAGCGTCGGGGCGCCTAGGTCAGTAGCTGAGTACCGCAATGCCCATAACTCAGCTCTGCAATGCAGGTGGCGATGAACAGTATCTGGTAAATAGTAATACGTAAACAATATTTTTACTACAATAACTTGTGAACGGTAATTTGAAGACAAAAATCTATAAATAAAAAGCCAAAAACCCTAGGAGGAAAAAGAGGAGAAGAAAGGAGGCAAAAACATAGAGAAAGAATTCACAATACAAAATTAAATATCAAAGCCAAAGATTGAAGAACTAAGATCAAACTTCAAGCTTCAAGTCAAGATTGAGGGAGAAGTACATCAAAGAGTCACTTGGATTAGTTTTTCTTCTATTTCTTTATCATTATGTTCTTATTCTTATTGATATTTAGGAATTGATTTGATACTTTTGGTTTGGTGATAGGCTAAAGTGTTCATTTAGATTTTGACTATGTGAATTTAATATGGATTTGGATTGTGTTAATTCTTAGTTTATGAACTTAATTATTATAATTGATTAATTCTATCTTGTGTTTAATGCTTTCATTATACTTGATCAATATTTTGAATGATTGAGGAACCACGATGAACTTGACAAATAGATTTATGTGTTTAGCCTAAGATAGTTTGATGCATGATCATAAGGTAACAACTATGAGTCCCATCTAGGATAAACATATACCTGGTGTCATATATGGTATAATTTAGATTTGATCTTAATGAATTACATTCTGATTTGATTACTATAGACATGTAGGTGATTATTAGAATGTGTAATATAGTCACTTGACCATTGATAGAAGCTTGTAATGAGATTAGTGTCTAAGCCAGCAATTGGTATTAAGAGATTAGCTAATAGGTTAATAAATCTAATGAAATACTAGGGGATAAGTTAAAACCCTTGATTGTCTTTATTTGTAAATTCTATCCTTTACTTTTGTTCAATTTAATTGATAGAGTAGATTAGTTAAATAAATTTCAGATTTTAATTTTCTGATTAAAAGTTAAGTAGGTACAATTTTAGTTGATTTATAGAATTAGATCGCATAGTCCCTGTGGGATCAATATTTGGACTTAAAATCATATATTACTTGATACGATAGTGTGCACTTGCGTTTAGCTACTATAACACACATATCACCATCTATGGCAATTATATTGATATTATATTGTAATATTTATTTTTTATTGCAAAGAGATATATATGTGTGAAATACTAAATGGAAAGGGTAAGGAAAAATTGAAAAGAAATTGAGAAAATAAAAGTTATTTTCTTTCTTCATTTTCGTTCATGCTCTTGGTAATTGGAGAAGCAAGTGTTCTTTATATTTCATTTTCTTCACCGACAAGAGCAAAAGGTTAAGAACCGGCCATTTGCGATTAAGAGTTAATCCTACGTTGAATTTAAAAGCTATTGTTTTAGATTATTAAGCCCACCAAGTTTATAACTAGAGTTGATATCGAGTATAACACCAGGCAGACTCCGGAAGAAAATGTGTAAAATATTACACTTATTGGTAATTTCTCAATTTTATCATTTATATATTAATTTGATTAATATATGATTAGCATGTTAATTGTACGTTTTATAATTTCATTGTGCTAAATATGTATTAGATACGTATTTTGTAATAAACACACAAGCACATGCATACACCCATATACAGTTGATTCCCCATAGACTGAATAGTATCATATTATGAGATAATGTTATATGATGATCCGTCTTGTCAATACGGTGTTAGTTGGGCCATATCAATCTTTTTTAAGATTGCTACAGTGTGAGGGATTTTGTCGGTATGATTTGGACTATGCCGGTTAAATATGAGATGAGACAAATATATGTGAAAGTATTACCTTAGATCGCTATAGTGTACGAGTTGTACAGGTAGCATATATTTGATTATTAATGAGTTAATCTGGAATACACTTACCCTAGATTGCTATAATGTGTGGATAAGATATATTTAGGATCACAAGTAAGAGTTGCATGAGATGCAATTGATAAGAGTTGTCTACCTGTTAGGTTTATAAAGGTCTAGATCGCTACAGTGTGCAGTTCGAGTAAAATGCTAATAGGGTTTACTTCCCATTGTATACTTTAAATAAGTTTAAACTGTTATTATCCCATTTAGAGAGATTAAAGGGACTATGTAAAGTAGTGGGATGACATTTTAAATTAAAAAAAATTATATATAGTATATACTCATGATTTAAAATATTTTATTAGCGATTTAATATTTTATATCCGCTAATATTTTCTATATTTTATCTTGTGAATCTATAATGGCCTTAAATAATTCCTTAGCACGCATACTAGATGTGCACTAACCCAATAGGGCTGATAACTTTTTCGATTGTATGTGAATCTCAGAATCGTTTTGGATTCAGAAAAGTTAGGATATATTGTTGACCAGAAAATACCCAAAGGTGTTTTTGAAGATGCCACTGAGGAGGAAAATGTGACATATCAGAAATGGAAGGATGACGATTTAAAGGTTAAATTCTACATCATCGCCTCTATGTCCACTGAGCTGCAGTAGGAATATGTTTGCATGGACAATGCTAATAGCATTATGCTTCATTTGAATGAGCTCTCTGGCAACCGACCCCGGGTCGAGATTTACAGCGTCGTTAAAGCTCTCTTTTAGGCCAGAATTTTTGAGGGGAGCCTAGTGAGTCCTTATATCCTCAAGTTGATAGGATTAATCGAGAGGCTTGAGAGCATGGACATTTCTCTGAACAATAATTTGGGAACAACTTGATTCTTCAATCACTGCCTAAGTCATTTGCACAGTTCATCATGAACTTTAATATGCAAGGAATAACCCTTACTTATGCTAATCTTTATAACATATTAAATACAACAGATGAGGACATGCATAAAGGAGGCTTAACCCTCCTCATCCAGGGTGCTTCATCTTTAACCCCGAGGGCTTCTGGGAAGTCCAAAGGGAAGAAGAAAAAGAATGTTAGGCAGATACCCAAGATGGGCCATTAACGACGATAAATATCCAAGCCATTGGAGAAACTGAAAGTGAAAGAAGAATACTTTCATTGTAGTGAGGATGGGCACTGAAAAAGGAACTGTCCTAGATACCTTACCACTATGAAGAAGACTCCTACAAGTATATGCTTACCCATTATTGATATTTCTTTAGTATTTGATGTTAGTATAGGCTGGGTATTAGATACCGCATCTCCTTTTCACATCTGTAATGTGTTGCAGGGTCTGAAAAAAATTAGATGGTTATAGCCGAAAGAGGTACATCTTCGAATGGGAAATAGTGATCTTTTACGGATCGAGGCTGTTGGACATTTTGACTTGATTCTCTCTTGTAATAAAATTGTTATATTGTATAACTGTTATTTTGTTCCATCTTGTATCAGACAGCTTATCTCCCTTCCTGTACTTGACAGTGAAGGATATCATGTGTATATTAAGAACCGTTCCTTATATTTATGTGATATGTTTGATGTTTTATTAGCTAAATGTCAATTAATTAATGAGCATTATATTTTGGATGCAACTGAAAATGTTATGAATATACAGGGTAGCACTAGTAGCTTTAAATGATACAGAACTTTGGCATATGAGATTAGGTCATATAGGTGTAAGACGTTTAACCTGTCTGGTTAAGGATGGTTAGATACCTGATTTGACCATAGAACCTTACCTAGTTTATGAATCTTGCATTCAAGGAAAAATGACTAAATCTCCATTTACAGGTGTTGGACAATATGCTACTGATTTATTGGAACTAGTGTATAGTGATGTATATGGTTCAATGAATCACGCTGCAATGGGTGGATTTTAATACTTTATGACCCTTATTGATGATTTGTCACGATACAAGTACCTGTTTCTTATGAAGCACAAGTCAGAAATTTTTAAAAAGTTCAAAGAGTTTAGACTTGAAGTAGAGAAACAAATTGGCATGTACATCAAATGCCTTTGATTAGATTGAGGCGGTGAGTCCATGAGTAGTGATTTTTTTATTATTTAAAAGAGAATGAGATTCTTGCTCAGTATAGTCCTTCGAGTACTCATAACACATAAGTGTTTCGAAAAGGAGGAATAAAACTTTATTGGATATGGTTTGGTCGATGATAAGCTTCACTAATCCTTCAGAATATATGGGGATATGCTCTTGACACTGCTGCTCATATATTGAATAAGGTTCTATCTAAAGCTGTTCTGACTACTTCGCATAAAATTCCGAGAAAAAGAAAACCAAGTATTAAATATTTTAAGATTTGGGCCTGTTTTGCTTATGTAAAAGTTGCATAACAGGATAAACTTGCACCTATGGGGTACAAGTATCGGTTCGTCGGGTATCCCAAGAATTCAATAGGATACCAATTCTATGATCTAGATGAATGAAATGTGTTCATTTCTCAATATACTACTTTTCTAGAGAAAGAGTTTCTCATAGATCTTAAGGGTTATAGAAAGATTGAGTTTAAGGAAGCCAATCAAAACCAATACGAACTAGAGATAAAACCTCAAATTCAATCCAACGGAATACCTTTAACACACTTTCCACGTAGGTCAAAGAGGATGTCTAGACCATCTATCAGGTATGGTTAGATGCCTGAAGATGCGTTTGAAGTTTTCTTAGTTGAATAAAATAATCTTTTATCCTATAGAGAGGCGAAGTTGGACATCCACTCGAGAAAATGGCAAGAGGCCATAAAATCTAAAATTAGCTAAATACATCAAAATCAAGTCTAAAACGTGATTGGGCTTCTTAAAGGAATAGTTTCTATTAGTTGTAAAAGGTTATGCTCAATGATCTAGGATTGATTATGAAGAAACTTTTGCACGAGTAGCAATGTTAAAGTCAATACAGATTTTATTGGCAATTGCTGCATATTATGACTTTAAATGATAGATGAATGTAAAGACAGCATTCCTGAATGTATATCTCGAGGAAGAGATATACATAAAACAACCTAAAGGTTTTGCGTCCAGTCTAATTGCAGGTCTAGTATGCAAGCTAAAGAAGTTTATTTATGGACTTAAACTGGCATCTCGAAGCTGGAATCTTCATTTTAGTGAAGTGATTAGAAGGTCTGGTTTCATAAAAAACTAAAAGGAACCTTGTGTTTACAGAAAGGTTAGTAGGAGCATAATAATCTTCTTAGTTCTTTATTTTGATAACATAATGATCATTGGGAATGATATAAGTATGTTACAATCAGTTAAAAGTTATCTTAACAAGAACTTCTCTATGAAGGATTTGGGAGAGAATTTTTATATATTGGGTATAAAGCTTTATAGAGATAGAGTTAAAAAGCTGATAGGACTCTCCCAATCATCATACATCAATAGTTTCTTAGAAATGTACAATTTTACTAATTGTAAGATAGCTAATGTACCTTCTAGATATGGCATTTCTATTTCGAGGAGAATATCTTCTCAGATGGAAGATGAAAGGGTTAGAATGTCTAAGATGTCATATGCATCAGCTGTAGGTAGCCTGATGTATGTTATGATATGTACTAGACTTGATATTAGCATGATTGTAAGTGTTACTAGCCGATATCAATCTAATCTAGAGGATAAACGTTGGATGACAGTCAAATATGCCCTTAAATGTTAGCCCATATATGGTAGTACAACTTAATGAATAAACTCGATGTCTATTCTAAGTCTAAATATTAATGATATTTTTCACATTAATAGATGTATACACAATTGAAAATCAAATATGAGAAAATAATAAATATCGTAATAAAAATAGAGTTTCATTACAAATAATAATCATCCATATAACAAAAGTCATATAAAGGAATCAAGTCTCATTCTATCTACATGATAATTGATTTCAATAACGGCATGCCTTTTGTTAAGGAGCCAACAATCATTAATTTAGTGCTAACGTGTTCAATAACTGTCATCTTTTCTTTAACATGTTTTCTTATGGTTAAATACTTAATGTTTACGTGGTTGCTTCAATTGCCACTTTTATTATTTATAGCCATAAAAATTATAACTGAATTATCATAATATATCTTCAATAGCCTAGAAATCGAATCCACAGTTCTAAACCCAGATATAAAACTCTTTATCCATACACCATACGAGATAGTCTTAAAATAAGATACGAACTCATATTTGCATAGTGAAAATAGCAGTCAATGACTACTTTGTGTTCCTCTAAGATACAGCTCTATTAGAAAACATGAAAATGTATCCAGTTATTGATTTTTATGAATCAACACAGCCAACAAAGTCTGTTTTGAGTAGCTAATTACCTTCAAATTATCAGTCTGTCATATATAAACATGTAATCCTTTATCCCTTAAAGGTATCTCATTACCTTTTTTTGTACCTCTTCAGTAGTCCTTGAAGAACACTTGAAATTACATATTTAATAAAAGTTTTACATAATTATTTTGTATTAATAGTGTCATTAACCTCTCTAACTTAAGTATGTTTACAATATTGTACCTAATTAGATTTTAACAATTTTGTGGTAAGTTCAGTAATATGGGCATAACATTGTACTTAAGAATAGTGATTCTTGATCTTGTGAAGAATTGACTTAATGGGATAAAATATTGTATTTGAAAAGAATTTAGAATTCTAGCATTTAGAGGATGAAAAATATTCTAGAAAAGAATTGATCTGCAGTACAGGCCCAGTCCGAACAATCATTAGTATTTGTCCCATAACTAGAGAAATATATATCTAATATATATGAGACAACTTAATTTAAAAAGATACGAGACTTATCTATAACTTCAATATTTGGGGTGGAAGTTAATTCGGACCATAATAATTCTAAATTGGACAATCAAGTGGGTGCATTAATGATAATCAATGCAAATTTGTGGTCACCATTCTTGATTTTTATCATCCAAGTGATTCTCTCTTCATTTATTTTGATTTATCCATTTTTATTTATTTATAAATAAGTGGCCTGTTTATTCCTAAATGATGTAATTGGAAAGCTAGATTTTAGTTTAAAACACTTGTATTTTGGATTATCTTTTTATAGTATTATTTATTTCATTTACTATTTTAAAGTTTATGTTATCTTTTCTTCCATCTTTTTCCTTTAATTTTATTATGTCTACGTAATTTTTATTTTTGTTAAGGTGAAAGGGCAAAACTCTTGGTAAGGTAATAAGATATACTTTAACTCTTATTCTAGAATTTAATGTTCTATTTTTAAATTAAGCAAATTTATATATGATGTATTTATTTTATTTTGCAATATTGATACCATATCTTATAAAGTGGTGTATCTTAATTTATTATAGACAATATTTATAGTTGGCATAATGAATTCTTGAAACCATTTATAAGATTTGGTGTAGAAACTTTTTCTTGTAAAATGGGAGTCATGATTTATTGTAGACAAATATAAAGATTGACATAATAAATACTTGAACTCATTTATAAGATTTGATGTATAACAATTAAAAGAAATAAATATAAGTTAATATATAAATGATGATGAACTTTAATTGTTATATCTTTCGATTGAAACCACCTTTTTGTGAAGAGTCCAATTGAGTTATAAAAATAGTTGAATATATTCTTATTTCATATGCCAAGAGTGGGTTTCCCTAACTTTAACATTTATTTTAATTGGTTATTTGAATTATTATCGAGATCCTAATTCCCATCGTTTGATGAAAGGTAATTTCAGAACTTTTTTTTGATAATTTGTTGAATTCTCCTTCATCTTCTCGTTCATCGCCAATTAACACCATGATCGATAATAAAATTAAGAGACTCATAGACCTATGGGACAATCAATTCTAATATAATGACCATAACCGACCTAGGACACTTTGAGACTATATGAACCCTGCACAAAGCGGTGCACCATCTTGCTTAGTTTTTTCTCTAGATGCAATACATTTTAATTTTAAGCTGAACATTATCCAACTTTTACCTACTTTTCATGGCTTAGATGCAGAGAACCCTTACTTACATCTAAGAGAATTTGAAGAAGTGTGTAACACATATAATGACCTGAATTACAGCATGAACACAATTCAACTTAAGTTTGTTTTTCTTTTTCTTTAAAAGATAAAGCTAAAAGATGGCAACAAAACCTTAGGCCAAGATTCATTTCTTCATGGGATGAGATGCAACAATAATTTTTGAAAAAATATTTCTTCCCTATAAAATAAATTATTTTAAAAGATAAATTACCATTTTTGCCAAAAAAAAACCAGGAAAAACCCTTTACATATGTTGGGAAAGGTATAAAGAATTACTTAATACCTATCCTTATCATGGCTTTGAAACTTGGAGATTATCCTCAAATTTCTACGAGGGCTTAACACCTCAAAGTTAGGAAAATGGTAGAAATGATGTGTAATAGAATATTTGAGGATAAAGCCTATAAGAGAAAATGAACTATCTAGAGTTACAAGCGAAAAATCTCAAAATTGAGACACTGCTGATACCTATGAGACATTTAACAAAACTTAAACTACTACATCTACTGGGAGTATTTATCATCTTAGAGAATACCATGACCTTCAAGCCAATAATTAGCATCCTTAACTAGAAAGGTCAAAACCTTAGAATTACTTAATAAATATTTCTTTATGGGATGAGATGCAACAATAATTTTTGAAAAAATATTTCTTCCCTATAAAATAAATTATTTTAAAAGATAAATTACCATTTTTGCCAAAAAAAAACCAGGAAAAAACCTTTACATATGTTGGGAAAGGTATAAAGAATTACTTAATACCTGTCCTTATCATGGCTTTGAAACTTGGAGATTATCCTCAAATTTCTACGAGGGCTTAACACCTCAAAGTTAGGAAAATGGTATAAATGATGTGTAATAGAATATTTGAGGACAAAGCCTATAAGAGAAAATGAACTATCTAGAGTTACAAGCGAAAAATCTCAAAATTGAGACACTGCTGATACCTATGAGACATTTAACAAAACTTAAACTACTACATCTACTGGGAGTATTTATCATCTTAGAGAATACCATGACCTTCAAGCCAATAATTAGCATCCTTAACTAGAAAGGTCAAAACCTTAGAAATGAAAAAGAGTAGTCAATGAAAATTTGTCCAAGAAATTGTCTGTCACATACGTGAAACCCATGATCACTCTACCAATGATTGTTCAACGTTGCCTGCATTTAGAAAATGTCTCCATGAATAAGCCAATGTTCTAAACTCGTTCAAACGGTTAAACCATAATCCATATTCACAAAACTACAATCCTAGATGGAGAAATCACCTGAATTTCAATTAGAGGAATAAAACTCAAGCACAGACTTGACAACCACCTTTTCAATCACACTAAAAATTTTAAAACTCTTAAGGTTATGCACAATATGTTCTACCTAATAAGAAAAATCTTGAAGAAACTTTGCATACATTCATTAAAAAGTAAGAGTCTATTAATTCTCAAAATGCTCAAACATTTGCTAATTTGAAAGATACTTTTACTAAATTTGCATTCATACTGAACAATCATAAGAAAGGAAAATTTTCTTCTCAACCACAATCAACGCCCAAATGACAGCATAATTAAAGTATATAGTTTATGAAGCCAACACGTGGATCAAGTTAAAACAGTTATCACTCTTCGAAATAGTAATGTTGTTGAAAAACACATTCTTGAACCTCATGAGAATGATGAATCAATCTCTAAGGATAAAGAAAGCGTTGAACCTACACTTACTGAAGAATATTCCAATGCCTCACATACACCCTCATTTCCTCATGCACTACATAATGTTAGGAAGTTGAATCATAATCCTAAAAATTTAAAATCTTCAAACAGGCAAAAATTAATATTTCTTTATTGGGTGCTATTAAATAGGCTTCTTCTTATGAAAATTTTGAAGGATTTATGCTCAATAAAAAGAAAACTTAATGTGAAAAAGAAAGCATTTTTAACTGAACAAGTAAGTGACATTCTTTAGAACAATAATGGTTTGAAATATAAAGACCTTGGTTGTCCTATAATTTCATGCATTATTGGAAGTCATAAAATTGAAAAAGTCTTACTTGATCTAAGTGCTAGTGTGAATTTACTACCATATTCAGTTTATCAACAGCCCAATCTTAGTGAGTTAAAACCAACTTCTATAACTCTTTTACTTATTAATAGATAAATAAAAGTTCCAACGGGGATAGTGGAAGATATTTTAGTTCAAGTCGATAAATTTATAAATCTTGTTGATTTTATTATCTTAGATACAGAACCTATAAAAGGATGTAATCCGATGCCTATTATTTTGGGTCGTCTATTTTTATTAACTTTTAACGCTTTGATTAATTGTAGGAATGGAATAATGAAGCTTTCATTTGAAAACATGACACTTGAGCTCAATGTTTTTAATATGTGTAAGTAATCACATAAGGAAGATGATGAAAGTAAATAAGCCAGTATGATTGAAATAATTATTGAGGATTATATTGAAAAATAGAGTTCTACTGATCTCTTAACAATGTGTTTAATGAATTTATTTGAGTCAAATATACAATTAGATCCTGAAATCTCTAACATATTTTCTTTACTTGATTGTGTACAGGTGATAAAAAATAAAAGATGAAAACTAAAGTTTGAAGAATTAGGAGACAATAAGGATAAGTAGAATAAAAGTTTAAAGTTGGAGTTGAAATCACTACTTGAAGGGCTAAAATATGTATTTATTGAAGAAAAGTAAACTTACCCAGTGGTAATCTCTTCTACACTTACAAGCGAACAAGAAGGTAAGTTAATTAAAGTATTGAAAATGCATAAAAATGCAATAGGGTAGACCTTAAAAGATATAAAAGGCATTAATATTTTGATTTGCACACATAGAATACACATAGAGGTTAAAAATTTTTAACAACCCCAAAGATGATTAAACCCACATATGAAAAAGGTAGTGAAAGCTAAATTTCTTGAATTACTAGAAGTTGGAATCATCTATCTTATCTCATATAGTAAGTAGGTAAGTTCTACTTAGGTAGTACCCAAAAAATATGAAATCGCAGTCATTGAAAATAACAAAGGTGAGTTAATACTAACTTGAGTCTCATTTAGTTAGGGGATGTGCATAGATTATATGAGTTGAACTCTACTACTAGAAAAGACCATTTTCCTTTACCATTCCTTGATAAAATTTTAGAAAGAGTAGCTGGACATCCTTACTATTACTTTCTAGATGTCTATTCTGGTTATTATCAAATTTTATAGCATTAGAGAACCAAGAAAAGACTACCTTCACATGCCTTTTGGGACTTTTACCTTAGAAAGATGCCTTTGAACTTTGTAATGCCCTAGCAATATTTTAAAGATGTATGTTAAGCATTTTTAGTGACATGGTTGAGCATTATTTAGAATTTTTCTTGGATAATTTAACTGTGTTTGGAAATTCTTTTGATAATTATCTTGAAAACTTATGAAAACTTGGTCACTTCTAAAATGTCATTAAAGTGATCTTTCTTACTTTAAAATGTTAAGACGATTGTGTTGAATTGAAAAAAATGTCATTACATGGTCACTTCTAAAATTATTTTGGGACATGTAGTGTTTTTTAAGGAAATTGAAGTAGATAAGGCAAAAGTCAAACTCATTACTCATTTGCCCTTACAAAAAATAGTCAGAGAAGTCCAATCCTTTTAGGGCATGTTAGGTTTTATAAGAGGTTTATAAAATATTTTAGCGCCATATTTAGACTTCTTTGTAACATCTTTGCAAAAGATGTATCATTTGAGTGGACTCAAGAATGCCAAAATTCATTTGAAAAATTAATTGGCTTCTTAACATCTGCTCCTACATGTAATCTAACTTGTCTTTGCCTTTTGAGCTCATGTCTGATGCTAGTGATTATGCTATTGTTATTGTATTGGGACAAAGAAAGGAAGGTAAACCCTATGTGATTTATTACACAAGTAGAACTTTAAATAGTGCACAAATGAATTACACAACAATTGAAAAAGAATTAGTTGCTGTAATATTTGCATTAGAAAATTTTTTTTCTTACTTAATTGGTTCATCAATTGTTGTGTTTACTGACCATATTGCTGTAAGGTACTTAATGTTAAGATAGAATGCAAAACCAAGACTGATTCGTTGGACTCTATTGCTTTAAGAATTTAATATCAATATCAAGAATAAGAAAGGAGCTGAGAATGTTGATGCAGATCACTTATCAAGACTCATACCAGATCCATCAATAGAAATAACACCCATTAATGGTTATTTTCCTGATGAATTTTGTTTTTTGTTATTACAATGCATTGGTATGCTCATATTGTTAATTTTCTTGTGATAGGAGAATGTCACTCAACAGAATGCCTAAGACAAAAAAAAAATTTAACTGAGGTGAGAAATTTTTATTGGAATGATTCTTATCTCTTCAAATATTATTCTGATCAAATATTTCAAAAATGCATACCCGACAATGAGGAAGTAGAGTTATTAAATTTTGTCATTCTGAAGTATGTTAGGAATATTTCTCATCAATGAAAACAGCTACCAAAATCTTGCAATGTGGATTTTATTGGCCTACTTTATTTAAAAAGACACATAAATTTTGTAAAACGTGTGAAAATTGTCAAAAATTAGGATCCATTTCAAAACAAAATATGATGCTTTTGAACCCTATTCTTGTTATTGAAATCTTTAATTGTTGGGCGATAGATTTTATGTAACCATTTTCACTATCATTTGGATTTACATATATTTTAGTCACAGTAGATCATGTCTCAAAATGAATTAAGGCTATTATATGTCGAAACAATAACCATAAAACAGTTATGAAATATTTTGAAGAAAAATATCTTAAGTCGATTTGGAATCTCTCGGGCTATTATAAGTGATGGGGATAAGCACTTTTGTAATAGACCATTTGAAATATTAATAAAAAAATATGGTATTACTCATACAGTTGCCACCCCTTATCACCTTTAGACAAGTGGACAAGTTGAACTAGCCAATAGGGAGATAAAATAATTTTTTTAAAAAACAACTGTAAACCCAAATCACAAAGACTAGTCTTTAAGACTTAATTATGCACTTTTTGCTTATAAAACTGCTTTTAAAAATTCATTGGTATGTCTCCTTATAGGTTAGTTTTGGGAACCTTGTCACTTATCTATGGAACTTGAGCATAAAGCCTATTGGGCTATTAAAACTTTCAATGTAAATCTTGATTGTACTAGACAGATACATAAATTATAAATAAATAAACTTGAAGAATTGAGAAATGATGCATATGAGAATTCAAAAATTTATAAACTTAAAATCAAAACTTTTCATGATCCAAAAAATTCAAAGAAAAACATTTGATGTTGGTCAGAAGGTTTTGTTTTATAATTCTCGACTTTATATATTTTATTAAAAATTAAGGTCAAGATGGAGTGGATCTTTTATCGTGAAACATGTGTACCCTTATGGAGCAATTGACATTGAAAATCTTAGAAATAGTAACGTGTTTAAGGTAAATGAGCAAAGACTCAAACCGTTTTGAGAAAATCAAGCTTTTCAAAAAGAATTTATATCCTTGTCTGGCCCTTATTACAAGACCAATTGATATTTGTTGTACATATTTATATATATTTTTCTTCTTCTAACTTTCTATATTTTTCGTACTTGCAGGTTAATTGAATCATTTTGTGTTAAGTTTTATTTTGCACCCCGGTTAAGTGTCAGATAACGATACTCTGTGACATTTCAAGTTAGTTTTGTCAATTTCCCATAATTACTAATACTTTCTCTTCTTCTCTTTTCTAAAAAATATGGATGACATTCTAATGATGAAAAAATATTTTTACCATTGCCTCAAAATTCCTTAAAGAAAATTTACTAAGTAAGATGTGAAAGATTAACGTTATTAATGATTATGAATATATCTGCTGATATACATTGGTTAATTGAAGTTAAAGTTTGATTGGCAGGCGAGTTTTCAGACTTATTAATTTTCTACACACTTGGCTTAGGTAAAAGCTCTTTTGCCAAAAAAATGATGGGGAAAAAAGATTAAGTGTTTGTTACAAGTCATGAAAAAATGATAGGGAAAAAAGATTAAGTGTTTGTTACAAGTGTGCACGCATGACTTGTAACACATGTTGTAGCACTTTAGGAATGGTGTCTATAAATCACAAAGATAAAATTAGGTTCATTAAGGACGGCCTGAGTAAGAAGTCTTTAGATGATATCTTATCGACCCTTGAGATGCATCCTAGTAGATATGTGCATATTATAATTCGTGAATTATGAGACATATTTGTTAGGGTTGTGCCTACATGCCATTCCAATTTTTTATGAATATTTGATATCTATACAGAGTATATTTTATTATATCACTAATTACCTTTTAATTATATAGTTTAATGCTTGTTATGCTACAGACTTTGTTTTATCTGAAAGAGTTCGGATACAGTCTAAAGGAGTTTAGACTGGTGCTAAGAAATAGCAAATATTCCAAGAGTTGGAACATTGTCTGTAACGGGACAAAGACTTCAGAATATGCTAATAATAATATAGTTGCAAAAGTTGCAATAGGATGCTAGGATATGTCATTATGCAAGCATGTTCTCAAATAAATAGTTCCTGATTTATTTCTACTAACGCAGGTCTATTAGTAGATCCTATTAATTATATAGATCAGTATATGTCTATATCTGTAGGGTACAGTTGGTTATTTTTAGCTAACCAGGATCTTGGAGATTGTATAGGCATACGAGTATTCAGTTAGGACTGAGTGCTGAACAAACTCATGAGGACCCCAATAGACATCTTATGTTGCCATCAATGGAAGGTTTTCTCGAGTTAAGTAGTATACGTAATCCTCTGACCTGAGCACCATAGTGGGCTTGTGAGTGACCTACCATGCTTTGGTTCCACATATATCAGAGATCTTTCATGGTCTGATAGCTAGGTGTCGCTGGGTATGGTCTGATGCTCATAGAGTCCAGTGCGTGCAGATATGGGATCCATCAGCTCTCATAGGGAGTGATATATCTAGATGCTCTAAGATAGTATCTCAAGAAAGTCTTATGTCCGTAAACAATTAACCCGAAAAGGTGTTTCTATGGGGTTAAACAATATAGTAAAGAGTTTTGCTTATATTGTTCAATTGAGATACCATTCTGGAGATAGGTTTGTAGATGAGCATATGGGGATTTGACGGTGTGGATCTATGTCCCCACACATCCAAGATATATTTGATGGAAGAACTATACGTATGCGTTGTAACTTCAACTTGTATGGTTCAACGCGCTGATTTGTAATATTCATGTCGTGTGCGTGGGACATAACTCACGGACTTATGAAATAGTTCTATTTGACGAATCGGGTGTGAACCTAGGCAGTCCCACATTATGGAGTGTACTCGTTGTGCACTGGGGCAGAGTACTGGATTAAATTATTTAATCCAGTAATATCCAACATTACCATAGAAATACGTGCATGTACATATTTAAGTGTTAAATATAACAATTAGTAAATAATTGTTATTAACCAATCGTAAAATGATACGTGATGCATTGTGGACCCTCGGTTGAATTTACCTAAATGTGAAATTTAGTAGGACCTACTAAAGGGTATACTTGGTAACTATTTATGAGGGGTAAAATGATCATTTCATATATTGATTATTTAAATGTTAAATAATCAAATATCTCTAATAAAATATATTATTTTATTATATTTTATTTATGATAATATAATATATATAATGCATGATAGTTGTCATGCATTATATATATAATATTATTTTTTTTATATTATTATTTCTTGCCACCTATGGCATTTATATTATTATTATATTGTGATAATAATTTTTTAATGTAAAGAGATATGTATGTGTGTGAAATTGAGACGGAAATGAAGAGAGAAATTGAAACAAAAGAAAAGAGATTAAAATAAAGATTTATTTTTCTCTTCTTCATTTCATTCTTGCTCTCGAGAAAAAGAAGAAGCAATTGTTGCTTCCATTTTTCTTCTTCATCAACGTGAGACACAAAGAGCAAAAGGTTGAACCAGCCATTTGAGATTAAGTGTTAATCTTACATTAGATTTATGAGCTACTGTTCTAGATTATCAAGCCCACTAAAGTTGATAACTAGAACTGATAACGAATATAACTCCAAGCGGACTTCAAAGAAAAAAACGTGTAAAACATTACACATATTGGTAATTTTTTAATTTTATTATTTATGTATTAATTTGATTAATATATGATTAGTGTGTTAATTGTATGTTTTTATAACTTCGTTGTATTAAAATATGTATTAGATGCGTTTTTGCTATTAACACACTACCACATGCACACACTTGTACACAGTTGATCCCCTATAATATTCCTAAAGGGACATGAGCGGTACAGTCTTAAGAATCTAACTTTAAAAGACCTTATTTGTCAATTTATAAGAAAATTAGAAGGAAAGCCTATCCCCGAGTCATAGAGTGCGTTTGAGCCATTTCTGGACATAAAACCAGAGGAAGATGTAATCTATAATCACAACTACTTGTACATATTTACTGTAGTTGTTATTTTTAAATATTTTATTTCAACCTCAAATGTCTTCTCTAACAACAACCAACCACACATAGTTGATTTTAAAAATTTGCATTTAAATCTTTAATCTTATTTATTAACAATCAACTACTTGTATAACTTTACTTTGCAATATCTTTTGGCATTATAAATGTATTGCATTATTTTTTCATCTTCATACAAACTTAAAATCATTCAAGTGAGAGCGTGAGTGTAACAATGGAGAGAACATCAACTCGTAAATTCATAAAATTTTATATCTTTTGTGGATCCAACCCTGAAAAAATTGAGAGTTTGTAAAAGCAGCAAAAATCCTTAGTAAGGTGTTAGCGAAGCAAAACAATCATTTAATATATAGGGGATATAGTTGTGTATCAATGGGGTGTGTGATAACAGCATCACAAAATAAAAGCATTTGAGTTTTTGGTATCATACTAAAAGCTCTAGCTATTGGAAATATTGTCTCATGGGCACAAATGCAGATCCACCAAAAACTTATTGGTTTGTTAAATGTTGATTGTTTTTATAATGAGTTATTATCTTTTCATAACTATGTGGTGGAAAAATAATTCTTCTTATCTGCAGCACAATAAATCCTTATTTCTGTTTCAACTGTTGATCAGTTACTTGATGAATTATAAGTTTTTATATCTCTATCTGATCTAATAATGTGTCAGATAGATTGGTATATTGATGATAGTAAAAAAAAACGCAAGATATATTTGACTCTTCGTCTGTAGTCTATCCATTTTTATGCATTTTGTATACCTTATTTTATTGTGTTGCAAGTTTTATTTTTAATAAAAGATGTTTCAGGCGATATCTTCTATACTATACTCTTTCTATATTTTGCCATTAAGGACAATATCTCAATCTGGTTAGGGTAGGGCGGTAGTTAATATATAATATTAGTGTTAATTTTTACTATCACTTTGTTCTTTAAAAAAAATTCCATCATGAATAGCGTGAGTAAAAGGTTCATTTATGCACTCTTGAGACGTATTCTAGTTCTAGAATGACATGGTACAAAGTACATTACTGAACTTTTAAAACACATTCTAATTGATTTATTTTTAATGCATTTCATGTGCATTTATTTGTTGCTTAAGTTCTTGGTAAATCTTGTGTAAATAAATTTGCTTCTTTACTATTGAGGTATAATTTCAAAATTATTTAGTTTAAATCACGTTTTCTACCTAGGTTACTAAAAAATAACTTTTGAAATAATTTCTTGAGCACAATACTAAGACTTGTGGTAAGATGGATGATTTAATATATATATATATATATAGCCAAGGAAATTTTCATGTTGAAGTATACATATTCTTTTCTAAACTCACACATCTTTTGTGAGTGAATAGAGATATTTGAGATAATAACTTACAAACTTTCATTGATCTTTTGAAATGGTTAATTTTTGTTTGGAATGATATTATTTGGGATGAAGAATGATTTGGTTGCCTAACTGAAGGATAATAAAAAATTGTAGAAAAGTATTATAGTGAGAAATTGCTCTTATTTTGTAATAATTCCTTATGTTTTTCAAAAACAAAAAAAAAAAGAAAAAGGAAAAAAGTATCAATTCAATTCAATAAAGTCTTTATTCAATTTTAAAAGAAAAAATTCATTAGGAAGCAGTTTTTATCATCGAACTCTATTCATAAGATAATTAAAGTCCTGAAGCTATCATGTGGCAAGATTGGTTTGATTCTAAATAATTAATTTTCTAATATTTGAATCAATGTTAGTTTCTCTGTCTGTCCTTAATTGTAACCTTTACTTGGGCGATTATCTGTTTTCTAACTCCATGAGTGAAATTTTAGCCCTTTAAATAGTTATTCACCTACGAAGACATGGAGTTAAGGCTTTTATTTGAATATTTTTTTTCAAGGTTATATATGTTGTGGTTTGTCGTAAAAAGGCTTCGGCTTAATTCTCACACACACAATTTTGAAAGTTATAATTGAAATAACCTTAATAGCAATTGTGATCTTGAATTGATATTTTGTTTGAAATACTTAGGCCGTGTTCAAATTTTGTTTATGCTTGAATTGCTACGGACTAGCAATGAGCTGGTTGGGAGGTGTGATGAACACTTGAAATTACACATTCAATAAAACCCTTACATCATTGTTTTGTATTATTAGTGTTATTAACCCCCCTAACTTAAGCATATTTATAATATTGTACCTAATTAACTTTTAACTGTTTTGTGGTAGGTTCAATAAAATAGGCATAACTTTCTACATAGGAATCCAATTAGAGTGATTGTTAATCCTATGAATAGCTAAATCAATGGGCTAAAATATTTTATTTCATAAAGAATTCTTTATTCAAGCGTTTAGATGGTGAATAATGGCCTAGAATAAAATTGATCTGCAGTACAGGCCCAGTCCAAATAATTATCAATATTTTGCCCATAACTAGATAAATATGTATCTAATATGTATGATGCAACTCAATTTAGATCTCTATTGAGAAAATTCAGTTTAACATCTATTTTTTTTATAGATCTAATCAAAATGGTCAACTAATGCCATAATAATACGAAAAGAATTTTTATTGGATACAAGAGATAAGATCTCCTTGTAGTCGAATCTTTCTTTTTAAGTGAATTCTTTATAAATGAGTCTTGTTTTATATGTCTCAATGTTGCCCAATAAGTCTTTCTTTATTTTAAAGACCTATTTACATCCTATGGCTTTTGCACCATTAGGTAACTTAATAAGATCATTGTTAGATGTTATAGACCCATCTCATCTTTTATATTATCGCACTATAAATTTGATTCTTTGCAACTCATAACTTATGAAAACAGTTCAGGATCATTTTTGGCTCTAATATTATAGCCTGATTCTTATAGATACACAACATAATCTCTAGGAATTGCTTATTTCCTTGGTCTGGTAAATCCCTTTAATGTTGTACCAACATTTTCCTAAGGAATATGTTGTTTAACTAGTTGTATAATAATTTTTAACAATTTCTAAACAGCTTGATCTACTAAATTGTTACCAGTAGTTTATGGAACTTAAATGATTAGTTGCTCAACACCTATTTAGACTTGAGAGTATTGTGAATGACAATTAATCTATCATTTAAGATAGAAGGTTGAGCATTAATATGATCTTTCTTAGAAACAATATCTTAGGATTAATTGCTGCCACATATCAAGTTATTTTCAAGAATCTATTTCTTGATTCTACAATCCTAGTGTTGTGAGATGGATAGTAGAATTTGTACACTTTAGACATTTTGACATATCCCACAAAATACTCACTATAAGAAAAATACTCATATATGACTACGTAATACAGTAGAAACAAATATAATATTGTCAAAAATATGTTTTTCGACCAAAATGAGCAATAATCGGTTGTCATTGAAGGATTAGTTAGAAATACATATTTGTTTTTTACTATCCATCACAAATACGATGTATTATGAATGATTTATGTCATCACAAATACTATAAATAAGTATCAAATAAAAGTTGTTGTTAGATGACCTTTTTTTCAACCACCTTTAGCTACCAAAAAAATATATTTTTGACCATCAATGCAATCATAAATACAATATCAATTTTGCTTGTATATTATGACCGTTAATTTATAAATGGAAAATGAGATATGAAGGTTGTAAATGGCTTCCTTTTGTTGAAAATAATTATATTATAAATAGTATGTTGCCTTCAAAAATAATTTACGATTAGTCAAAAGAAACTTCATCTCTAATGACAAATAGTTATTGAAAGTAAACTAATTTTGTGGGTATATTATCATGATTAATAGTAGTTAGTTTGTCAAAAATATTAGCATTAGCAATAGTCTTTTAGTGAAAAAAATAACAAAATTATGGTTAGAAAATAATTGTTTCAAAGGTAAACTTTGGTGAATAATAATGTAAAATATATATTACTATTAATCTATAACAATCAAAAGATGAGTGATGATATGATAGAAATGATATATTTTGGACGTAGTATGATCATTAAATGATAGAATTTTATTGATAAACTGATTCATTAAAAAATTTATTAATTTGAAATTTTTTAACAAATATTTTAATGACTAATATTTAACATATAGATATATAATTATTTTTAAAAAATGAAAAAAATAATTTGAAGACAATGAAATAATTCAAAATTTTTACTTTAACAACTTAACTATAACATTGTAGCAAAGAATTTGTCTGTAACAATTCCATTATATAAACAAACAAATATGCATCCTCTTAAAATCAAACAAGTCATACTTTCATAAAATTCTTTTAATAAAAATAAAACATAGATTGGTAATTTGGATGCTAGCATATGAAATATCAAATATCTTAAAAGGCATAAAAAAATTAAATACCTTAATCAGTTAGAAATAAGGTATCTTCATCTAAATCTCTATTTGAATCGATGTATAAATTTGATCTATTAACTAGATCTTGTATTAAATTTTAAATTAAAAAATATTAAACATGAAAAAAGTTACATAAACATATTTAACATTTAAATATTAAATAAATATGTTTCCATGACAGATGGAAAAGAATATTGATTAACCATCAACAATTGCACTTACTTCTCTATATTACTCATCTTCTTTACTTTATTCTTTAAATCATCAATTATCAATTACATGGCATTCATTTGGTTAACCAAAGCTTCCTCACATTGTATGCAAGTTTTTTTTTTATGCAAGGTCTATTTGAGTCGAGGCTATTACATCCTTAGCTTTAAGTCCACTAAGATCGTAACCATGCTTGATACCTCTAGTCATCTCAAGATATATTTCTCAATCTTTTCTTAATGAGTTCTCATCTAACTCACTTGCCTTAGCCCAATTAGCATTCTTTGATGTCATTTTTTCTATAATTAAATATTAGTGTATAAGACAAGCTAGAAAATAAGTACGCAATATCAATAATGACAATCTAAAATTTTGATATCATTGTACTTACCATTAGGAGTTGATTCTTCATTGATAGGAATATCTTGCATTTGTATGTCATGATCTTGAGATGGTTAATTTGGTTTTCAAATGAATTCGAAGGACCCCCAAGATTCCTTATCATGACTGTGAATAGAAAGGTTTTAGATAATACTAAATACAAGAAAAAGAGATAAAGAATTTAAAATTAAAATTAATATGTATTTAGAAATTAAAATTTACCTTCTTTACTTATGTTACGAGTTGTATAAGATATCTCACGGGTTACCGGTAATTGAACTCTATGAGATGATCTACCAACATCACTTTGGTGAATTGATGAAACATGACGAACCTTATTTTTCCTTTGCATGACTTGTACATAAAATATAAATTTAATCATAACTAAAATTGATATACAAACATAATCAAATCAAATAGATATAGCTAGCAAAATGCATCTACAATCAGCTGAAATAAAAAGTATTTAATGATTGAACATATAAGTTAATTAGTTCATAGAATACAATAGAAGTTTACCTAAATCGACCAATGCATCCATAAGAAATATTCATTCAACCAAACTAAAATTCTGTTGCTTCTTAAATTCTACGTACTTAGATATGAAATAATTTATATTATCATTATAAAACATGAGTAATCAAAATAAATTTAATAAAAATTAAATTACCATCCAAAATAACGAGCTAACTGGTAAAAGAAATCTCCGATGATCTGCAATTATTGCATGGTGGTCCGTTGTGCAATCACTTCTCCATTGACAAGATCTTTTATTTTCTTTACCATGACTATCATTTTAAAAAGAACTAATTAGATATATATAATAAAATAATTTAGTTAGATGAATTACAAAATGTAATAATAACTAATCATACTACTTTATCATAAAAATTCAATAAATTAATAAGGCATAGTAACCACTCAAGAACTAAAAGTAACTATAGTCATATAACATTAAAAATTACAAATAAACCATTTTACTATAATGAAAATGTAAGAGCTATTAAAACATCTCTAGGCTTATTATTATTGTCTTCATTCTCTTGTTGTTTGATATAAGTGTTATTAAACTAACTCTCTTCTTCTTGGAGTGGCTCTTCTTCACCAGCTAGAATATCATAAACATTTCTAGACTTGGTTTCCACCATAACATTGCATGTTACCTCTTTTAAACCTCGTAAATAAAAAATTTGAATTTCTTGAGATCCTAACACAAAAGGCTCCTGAGTGTTTAACTTTTTTGCCTTTTATTAATAAAAATCATTCTATAACGATCCCTTTTGTATCCTTCTCCATCTCGAGTTGTGTCATACCAATCACAATTGAACAACACAACTTTATTTCCTTCTGTATAGTAGAGCTCAACAGTTTTTTTCAATGTTCTATAATAAGTAACATTGTTACTTTCATTATCCCATTTCACCATAAATTCATTATTTTGGACTTTTTTAATTTCATTTATTGAAATTTGTACTTACGTGTCATCTCATTTTATTTTATTTTAATATTTATACCATATATATTTTTATTAAATCGCTAATTACATTTATTAAATGTTAAATTACTTGTAATATTTCAGGTATTGCATGATCTAAAAGAGTTCAGATCTAGTTTAAAGGAGTTTAGATCAGTGCTAAAAGTTAGCAACAGAGAGTAATAAATGCTAAGAGTTAGCAGGTTATAAGAGTCAGCGAAATCTAAGGAGTTAAAGTTTTGTCTGAACTGAGACAAAGACCTAAGAATATATTAGTAATGACATAGCTACAAAGAGTTGCAAATAATGCTAAGAAATTTCATTATGCAGTATATTCTCAAATACTATATTTGTGATCTATTTTACCGATGCGGGTCTATCGGTAAAACTTTTTTATATAGATCAATATATGTTCATATCTGGATGATTTAAATGGTTAGTTTTAATATATTGTGAGCTTAGTGGAGGGTCATATAGGCATGCGGGTATTCAGTGAGAACTGGGTATTAAACAAACTCATGAGGACCTCTAATAGACATCACATGAAGCCGTTAATGACATGTTTTCTTAATTTGAGTAGTATTCATAGTCTTGTGACTTAAGCACCATGGTGGGCTTGTGAGTGATCCACCATATATTAGTTCTACGAATATCAGAGACCTTTTATGGTCTAATTGCTGCATATCGCTAGGTATAGTCTAATGCTCATAGAGTTCAGTGTATGTAGATATAGGATCTATCAGCTCACATAGGTGAATTGTATATTCGGATGCTCCAAGATTGTATCTTGAAAAGTTTTATTACCATAAGTAGTAAACTCGAAAAGAGTTTTTTGTATGGTTGAACAATGTCATAAAAGTGTTTGCGTATATTGTTTATCGAGATATAAATCTGGAGGTAAGTTCATAGATGAGCAAATAAAAATTTAATGATGATGATCTATATCACTACTAATCTAGGATATAAATGATGGATAGATTATACGTATACGTTACAATCTCAACTTGTATGATCTAACGCGTTGATTTGTAATATTTGTGACGTATGCATGAGATATTATTCATAGATTCATGGAAGCGTTCTATTTAAAAATTTGGGTATAAACCTAGGAGTTTTGAAATATGAAGTGTATTTGCTATGCATTGGGGTGGCGTACTGGATTAAATAGTTCGATCCAGTAAATTCTGACAAACTAAACATTTGTTTCAGGATCCCTCGGGATGTGCACTTGTGAAAACTTAAGTGTTAAGTATATTAATTAGTTAACAATAGTTGTTAACTAATGAGATGATAACACATTATGAGTCATTCATTGTTTGACTTTAAAATTATAGACCTTACTTGTTAGACAAGTAAAGTCATTTGTTTATTCATGAAATTATTTTTTTGAATAAACAACTAATATAGTTGATATTATTTATGTTAAAGTCAAATAATGTTGTAATAATTTAATTGCAGATATTTTTTATTTGTTGTTTTATTGTGAATAAACAATGAGGAAACATGAGGTAATGGCTTAGAATAAGTCATGTAAGGCTAGTAGCATCAAAGCTTGACTTTGCAAATGAGAGAAAAAAATGTGGTTATAAGAATGAAATTGTTTCATCGCTTAATGGATCATTTTGGTTCGACTATTTGTGTGAGTAAAAGACAAGAGTTCCTTAAGTGTTGAAAATATCTATTGTTCATTCTCTTTTCCATTTTTGCAGGCCATTGAAGCTTTTGAAGTTTGATTTTTGTAGTTCAAGAGTTGACTAAGCAAAACAACTTCGTTGCTTTAATTAAAAAGGTTTAAAGAGTTAAACTAGTGTTTAAGAGTTAACTAAGGTATTTAAATGTTAAACACACTATTAGGATTGGAACTGCCATTCTAATTACTCAAGCCCACTATTGTAGAGTCTTAGAATTACTTACGAGTGCGTTTCAATGTGGACTTCACTATTGTTCCAAAGGCTTATAAGGTGAACTCTCAATCTTTAATTTTAGTTATAGTAATGAGACTTAAATTTATGTGTTTGTTGTATTAGAAAATTAGATTTCTTGCTTCCACTGTGCTTAATTTATTTATATGATGCATATGTGTTATTGTAATGAATACCACCTTAGAAAAATAACACACTTTCATCATTATAGTGCAATGTGTGGAATCTAAACCCATTGATGTTACAAGCTGAATAATAAGTTGCTCGCCTTTCAAGACTTCAAGTTGAAGAAAGTACTTACTTATTAACTTGGCCATCATTGTAAAGACGTGTTATCTACAATTTATGGATTTTTTGAATTTTTAGTTGCTTTGATTAATTAGTTGAAATAATTGTTATGTATATATATTAATTGAAAGATTATCCCTACCTTTGTAGTGAACCATTTGAAAAATTCCTTTTTGTGTACTTCATCTATATTTATGTTACTGATAAAGGCATATTTGTTATATATTTTCTCATATTTTTATTTTGATATTTTATTATTTTATGAGAATAAATGACTATTTATGTGCATTATTATTATTTATAGGGACTTGAACGAAATTTTAAGAAATTACATAATAATCTTCCTTTTGTAGATGCATTGGAGCAAATGCCGAGCTATGTAAGATTCATTAAAGATATCCTATCAAAGAAGAGAAGAATAAATGACTTCGAGACTGTGGCCCTAACGGAGGAGTGTAGCGTTATTCTTTTAAAGAAGTTGCCTCCAAAGCTCAAAGATCCCGGGAGCTTCACCATACCATGCTTAATTGGAAATTACAATTTTGGGAAAACACTTTGTGATCTAGGAGCTAGCATCAATCTTATGCCACTATCTGTGTACAAAAAATTAAGACTGAGAGAAGCTAAACCAATAAATATCACACTCTAGCTGGCAGATTGTTCTCTCACTTATCCCAAAGAATTCATTAAAGATGTGCTAGTTAAAGTTGATAAATTCATCTTCCATGTCGATTTTATCGTTTTGGACATGAAAAAAGACAAAGAGATTCCTATCATCATTAGAAGACCCTTTCTAGCCACTAAAAGAACAATCATTGATGTACAAAAAGGAGTGTAGCATTATTCTTTTAAAGAAGTTGCCTCCAAAGCTCAAAGATCCCGGGAGCTTCACCATACCATGCTTAATTGGAAATTACAATTTTGGGAAAACACTTTGTGATCTAGGAGCTAGCATCAATCTTATGCCACTATCTGTGTACAAAAAATTAAGACTGAGAGAAGCTAAATCAATAAATATCACACTCTAGCTGACAGATTGTTCTCTCACTTATCCCAAAGAATTCATTAAAGATGTGCTAGTTAAAGTTGATAAATTCATATTCCATGTCGATTTTATCGTTTTGGACATGGAAAAAGACAAAGAGATTCCTATCATCATTAGAAGACCCTTTCTAGCCACTAAAAGAACAATCACTGATGTACAAAAAGGAGAGTTGACCATCAGGGTATAAGAGGACACAGTCACTTTTAAGGTCTTCAAGGAGATCAAATTACCAACTGAAAATGAAGATTGTTTTTGCATTAATGTGGTGCACTCAAGTTCCATGCAAATCAAAGATATGAAGACATTAGATCCTCATATCCGAAAAAAGACATTAAAGCATAGGAAGGAAAGAGAGAAGAAGAAAAAGTAGCATCACGACGAAGTAAGCAAAGAGAAAGGATAGGAAGAGCCATTTCCCCGGTCTAAGATTAAAGTCTTTCTGGAGAGACACAAAAAGAATGCAATAAAAGATACTGTCTAAGGTTTAATTACAAAAATATGGAAGCCAAATAAGAAGAAAGCCAACAAGATCACTTACACAAATACTTTCATCAGCACCTTTGATCCACCATAAGAGAATAAAAAGTCCCGTCAAGCCGATGACGTTAAATCAAGTGCTACTTGGGAGGTAACCCAAGGTAAGTATTATTATTTGTATTAATTTTTTAAGCTCCTTTAAAAAAAACCCAAGAAGTGCAGCATTGCAGCGATAGAATTCAGCGCGGCAACGATAGAGCTCTGAAGTCAGTACCACCCCTGTGGTACATAAGCTAGCACACCAGTAGGAATTCCTGTAAGCATCCCAAAAATAAGCCTTCAGCGGTACAGCGACAGACGATATCATATCAGCGTCAGATCGTTGCTCAAGCGACAAAAATTCAGCACTGCAACGAAAATTACCAAGGAAGTCTCTTACTCTCAATTCTTTATTTTTTTACATTGAGGACAATGTCTAAATTACATTTGAGGAAATTTTAGGAAACACTTTCTTGTGTTTGTCTTGCTGCATAATTTGAGTAGTTATTCTTATGGGTTAAATTTTTTTTAATTAATTAGTTTTTTGGTTAGGTTTTTTTTAAGATGATCATTAGTCTATGATAAGAAAAAAAATGTATGGCTAAATTTATTTTTTCTACAAATTCATAGGGAATGATAGATACTTGAGACAATTTTAGTTATCTAAATTTATGAACAAGATCGACCTTATTTATTATCACCATTCTTTTTTAGCACTGATTAAAGCATGAATAGTTATAACTATTACTTAGAGATACTCATGCTTTAAGAAGTACACCACAGTCTCAAAGGACCGATACTCTAGAACTTGTATTTAGTTACCACTTGAGGTAAAATCTTAGGAAACACATGAATAGAGAAATGACATTAAGCCATCTTCGGACTGATTGAGCCTTTCTAGCCTACCTTTTATTGTATATTTATCTCTAGTACCTTATTTTGAACATAATTACCTATTCTTTGGTTTAACCACATTACAAGCCTAAGACTTAAAGTTTACTTATCCATAAATTTATCCGTAATACCATAAACCTTGCATTTGCTTAGAAATACTCTTGAAAGAAAAATGTTGTGGTGCTATAAGAAAAATAAGTTTGGGTGGTATTTATCAATCTAATTTTAGGGCTATTCAAAAAAAAGAAAAAAAAAAAAGAAAGGAAAGAAAAATACCCTCAGCTTAAGAAAAAGAAAAAATTCTTTGAAAAATAAAGGTTGAAAAGAAAGATGGGAAACACAATAAGTTTGGGGGGAAGGGATAATACAAGGGAAAAAAATATCAAGAGGTTTCTACGTAAAGTCTAAGTGTTCATAGTGTGACTTGAACCTCATATATTTATCCTTTTATTCTACCTTGACCCTAGCCTTACGTTACATGCTAAGTAAAGTCCTAAATAACGCCCCAGTGATAAAGTCGTTTATACCCAGCGCCCTAGCGATAGCAGCATAGCGCCCTAGCGGTAGTGCAATTCGACGAGAATTAAAATTTTCAAGCTCATATCAATTTCTATAAAAGGTCACTCATCCCCAGCCTTTAGAGAACATCCAAAAATCATCTAAGAGCAATCCAAGAACATCAAGAAACACACAGCACAAGCTTAAGGAGCAATTAGAGTTTAATTAAAGCAGCCATAGAGAGAGATTCAAGGCATTCTTCGGCATCAAGAGTTTCTTAGGCAGCACAATCAAGACAAATTCGATGTCTATATCGGTTTGCTATTGATTGTATCATGATGTTTATTATTTTTACTGCTGTTCTCTTGCAGCCATGAACTAAATTTTCTTTCTAAGGTTAATATTTGAACTCAATATATGCGCTTAATTGCCTTATCTTTTTAATATTTAATAAACTTAGTTCTTTGTTATTTAAATTATTTGTTCTTAATGCTTCAATATATCTGGCCAATATATGGTGAATGAATTGATAATATTTTTTATAAACTCGGATGAGGAATCATTATATTCAGACTTAGGTAATTTGATGCATGATTGTAAAGTAACATTCAATATTGCATATGCAAGTTTCAAATTAGGATAGGAATATACCTAATTGGCATGTATGATCAATAAGATTTAATCTTAATTTATTACAAGTACTATATGAATATAAAGTATTTGATAAATTAAGGTATACTTGCATGACCTTGGAAGAGGCTTGTGAATACATTAGTGTCTTGATCAATAACAAAGACTAAGGGAGTTAAATATTAGAGGATTAATTATTGGAAAGTGTATTGAGAGATAATATTAATCCTAGATTTTCTCTATATTGCTATCTTCCAAATCTCTTTACATTGTGTCATTGCTTTTATATTTTTGACATTCATTCTTAGATTTTTATTTTTCTGAATAATTATTAGAAAGACATAATTTTAGTACTTGGTTAAAAAGTAGAAATTATTTATGTGGGTTTGACATCTGACTCTTTTATCCCTTTATTACTTGCATACAATATTGTATACTTGCACTCAATTTTAAGATATAGAAATATCTCATCAGTTACCAGCATCAATAAGCATTTACTTATGTTGTCTGTATAAGCAACATATAATATTCTTATTAGTCAACTCTAAAATTATAATTAAAAAGTGGTTGTGATTATTTCCTATTGTAAAAAAGGCTTAACTTCCTCATAATTTTTCAAGATACAGAACATGGTAGCTTAATGAAGTTTAGGGCCCATCTCCTTCAAAACACACTTTTCAAAAGAGTTATTGAGTATTGAGAAGAATAGATGAGGTTTATAATGTAAAGATTGATTCTATCATCATTGTGCTCTACTCTATTAAATTTAGTCTCAATATTGTCTAAGTAATGTGAGCAAAATGAAAGCATTCATCTGCTAAGTAACCTTCTGCCATAGACCTCTCTGAACAAGCTCTATTACGTACATAACTTTTAAGCATACGCAAATACCTATTTGAAAAGAAAAAAAAATTATCTTTATTTGTTTAATAATATGATAATATAACTACGTAATATGTTGAATTTTTAGTCATACATACTGATGTTTTTATGATAACAAATTCTGTGTTTGTTGTAATTAGGTATTGAAATAATTAAATGCATAAGTGAGGTAAAATATGAGCAAATAAAATAGAAGGGCAAATTCAAAATTATATTGGTATTATATGGGATAGAAAATGTGCACAAACTTATTGCTAATAGAAAGATAATTGTGTTAGCTTTCTAAAATAATTTATAGAAGTAAATTTAGAGTTGTCTACAAAAAGTTATTGTCAAATTATTCAAATATATTGAAGTTGGACCAAAGTGCAAAGTTTTGAAAGTTTCAAAAAAATGGAGTAGAATGAAAAGGATGAAGACTTTGTGAAGATTACTATAGTAGTACGGTAGCAACTGTTATGACACTGTAGTGGCACTGTAGCACGGTTACAACACTATAGCAACGGTTAAGTCAATGTAACAGCACTGTAGTAACGGGAGAGTAACTGTAGCAACAACTATTTTTCACTCCTTATAAATACCTTACTTATTTGAAGCTCAATAGAAATAAAAGAAGAAGAGAAAAATGTCATATATTAGAATTAAGAGCTTTGTTGTTCTTACAACTTCATATTTACTCATTTTGGAGTTTAAATTATTTTACTTTTCAATTCTTGTATTGATTTTATTCAAGTATTTATCGGAAACACTTTGTGAAGAGAGTGGTTACTCTTTTGTTATAAGTTAAGTGTTTGTAGAAAACACTTTGAGAGGACAAGTTGTTACTATTTAATTGTAAGGGGGTATAATTGGTACCTTAGAAATTAATTTGCTATAAATGTTTCTTGACACCTTAGAAGTCAAGTGTATTGATTCTTACCAATGGTTTAAATCAAGCTAGTAGAATCCTCAAGGCGAGTTGCTTGGGGAGTGGAATGCCGAACCACATGAACATCCATGTACCATTCTCTCTATTCCTTACTCTATTATTTATTGTAATTATTTAATTATGTTTTAATAATTGCATAAATTATTTACATTAATGCATGAAGTTTTAAATACCCAATTCACTCTTCTCTTGGGTTGCCTGTCTATAATTTTAAGTTTTTTCAAGCGTAAAAAATTTATCGTATATATTTCTTGATAATTAGTATGGACATCTAAAAGTAACGGAAATGGTCGATAATGATACAATAAAGTTAAGTTCATTCTATTTTATGCATCGTGTTTTGATCCCACGCGACATATATAGTAGGTTTTAAAATTTTGTACTATATTTAGTGGACAACCTTTATGAGTTTAATAAGTATCCATGGCACAATATTGCATGGACCATATTTTATAACTCACTTAAGAAGGTCTTATTCCAAAAACGTGAAAAAATAAATACGAAAAAATTTGCATAAAGTTTGATGTTATAACGTATATGAATTTTTACACGTATTTCTGGTACGTCATAATTCTCTTGTACTTAATATTTTAATCTTAATTAATTATATATTTTTAAAATGATTATATTTATTTTTAGAACCAAAATGGCAATTGATATATGGAAAGGTGCCAAAAAAAAAGTAAAGGGAAACTAAATTAATTAATAATTTTTTTATGTATTTTATACATTTTTATTCTTTAAAAAAAATGGTAAATGTATAATTAGTCAATGCATACATTTTTAATAACAATAGTAAAAAAAATAAAACAAATTAGTCAATTAAGTACAATGGTAACAAAGTACAAATATAAATAAAAATACAAACTAGTCAAACAAGAACAATAGTAACAAAGTACAAATACAATACATAAAATATATATCAACTGCTATATAATACAATTGAATTTTGACAAGTTTGCCAATTATATCTATGCTACTTATAGCAGTTACATATATTCTTCGTCGATGCATCACATTGCGATGGAATTCGATTCTTTCGACGTCTTCCTGATTGACAATGTGCTATAGGAGGCTGGATGTCAGTAGCTCTTAACTCATCTGAAATAATTCAATTTAACAGGTGACCAACCGGATTTACCGGATTAATGTATGCATGCAATAAAGACTCAATCGTGTAATATTGCGAACAAATAGTCTGGTACTGCAAGCTGGTCTACCTGCATACTACAAGTGCATGGGCACATGGTAGCTGCCGAAGAACAAATTTTTGGAAATTGCATAACTTCATTGAGATGTCTACTATTCTATTTCTATTTGCATCCTTAACTACAAAGCGAGATTAATCTATTGCATGCACTGTTATGCAAGTGGAGTCATCATTGTGCTTCCAAACTTTCTCATGAGCCCAATTTATCAAAACGTTTGACATATTTTCTGCAGCCACATGTTTCTCAACAAACCATCTTTGCATTAACTAACAAATCCACTCAATTAAGACAGTCACCGATATGCCACATGCTTCCTTTGCAACAGTGTTAATGCTTTCTGCAATGTTGGTGGTCATGATGTCATATCTTCTAAATGCTCCCATTGATCAAGTCCATTTTGAAAAATCAACCTCCTCCTCCAAGTATCTCGTTACCTCTAATTTCATTTCTCACATCTTCTTAATTTCTCATTGAAAGTCAGCTAGGCTATATGCCTTGGCAGCAACAAAATAAGAAGCCAAATATCCTTTTCCTATTTTTTGTCTCCAACGGTATCTTATATCTTGCGACCAAATTATCCTTTAAGTGATGATGCATACCCCATGATATGTATTAGGAAATACCTCCCTAATGGCCTTCTCAATAATAGAATACATATCAGATATAAATATAAGGTTCTCAAGATCACCAATGGCTCCTTGGAGTTTTACCATAAACTATGTCCATGAAGCATCATTTTTTGAGTCAGCAATACATGATTTGATTGTTTCGATCCTTACAAATAACCACAAACATTGTTCCCAACTACGTACTTTTCAAGAATATACCATCAACTACAATAACTAGTTAGATGGATGACTGGAACGCTCTAATACATGGTCCAAGCACCATGAAAAAATATTTGAAGTGCTTGCAATTGTCAATCTCCAAATGCGTGACTGTACATGAGTTTTGTTGTTCCAACATATGGCAGTATGCTGGAAGTAATTTATATGAAACCTTTGGAGTATCGCATATCAACTTCAATACATGCTCATTTTATCTCCAAGTAGTGGAGTAAGTTATCTCCACACCAAACTCTTTACATATGTCTGCTTGGATTTCCTTCGGACTATAAATTTGACTTATAGATGCAAACTTATTTTTTATGAATTTTCCAATAATCAGAGATTTTTCTTGTCGATGACCATCGTGTAATCGATCTAATTGGCATACGTGATATAAATCAATTCTGTGCACAATGAAATACTTTCTTGCATCTGCCGCCACTGCACATAATCGCCATCGATATCTTTCATTGTCACATTTTATCTCAAAACAATCTTTTGTTGACCTTGAGAGTTTAAAATTCCAATTACCCTTATGTGCTAGCATACTAATATCCTGGTGAAATTCATCTTTTTTATAAAAAAAACTTTCCTACAAACACATCGCCAATTCCACTATTTAATATCTTATCAGATATGCCCAAGTCCAATGGTGGTATTAGAGGCATAAATGCAAAGGGGTTTTCAGCTTCATAAAATTTTTTTTTTTTAACTTCAACATTTAAGGAGCTCATTGAAACATAACAACATCCATTTTCTGGTAAATCATCTAAACAAGCAAATTCTTCCACGTGACAATCCACTTCTACATTAGTAACATTTTGATCACCATCACAATCCCCATCTACATTATTAACATTTTTCAACATCATCACAATCCCCTTCTACATCCTCAATATTTATAATGTCATCACAATCATAGTGTGTATAGGTTGTGTATTCATTGAACAGTATAGGAAAAATATTGTGATACTGATTTGTTGTGTTTGAGGGAACCACTGTTAGAATTGATGGAGATGTGTGGCTTACTTGGTTTCAACCGCTGGTTAACATAAAATAAGTATAAATCGATGGTGGGTTTTGATTGGTGGGCTATACATCCTCTTCATAAACGGGAGCTCTAAGATCCACTGTTACACATAAAAGTCAGTACGATCTTTTGCTAGCACTAAAAAAGAATCGAACATCACTTTTATTTCTAATCTCAATAGGTTTTAAATTATACCTCAGTAGCCGCTGAAGCAGCTATTGGATCAGCTATTGTTTCATCAATTTATCGTAACAGAAAATCGACTCTTGCATCAATTTTTATTTTCAAAGTCACCTTATAGTTCACATTATCAACTCCCAAGGCATAACACACTGTATTCAAAAGATCTTCAAATTTAATATCTTTTAGAACCGAAATTCCAAAGTTACTATAATCAACAAAACTATCTTTTCCATCACTAGAACTCTTCTACTTTCCTCCAAAATAATAATAATAATTGCATCATACTTCATAAGACTTGAAATAAATAAAAAATTATTAAAAAACCACCCAAAATTCAAAATAAATTGAGAAAACCCTACGAAATTGCAATGCCTGAGACATGAGATACACACGAGACCTAGATAGAAAAAAATTAAAATAAACATAGAATATTAACCAACTTATTAATAAATTAATTAATTGATTAATAGAATTAAAATTATTCACTTAAATTAAATGAAAAAAGACATAATTAAAATAATTTTAAAAAAATTATTTTAGCGCCACGTGGTAGCCTATGAAAGCGCCACGTGGTGCAATAGTGCAGCATCTCGAGCTTGAGATCACTGCACCGGCATCCGTCTGGTTTCAGCTAAACACATTAAAAAATTATATTTTGGACCGAATTTTAACATCTTTAACATTATTCTAACTCATTTTTTATGTTTAATTCATCAATAACACCTATTTCTAACTTCAAATGTAATTTTTAACGAATATTAAAATTTCTAAAAAGCTTATAAAAACTTAAAGAATTAACTATTTTCTTGATTTGAAATGACAAATATATTATGCAAGACCCGGTCTACTCAATGCCAACTTCAAAATTTTCAATCCAACAACTTGATTCTTGGTTCCGTGAAGACACACGAGAAAAAATTTAAGTTTTTTTATTTTAAAGGCATAAATGTCCTGTTATGAGATGTTTGGTTAATAAAAAATAATAAATTAAAATTTAATTTTAAAAAATAATTATAAAATTTAAGGGCTACTTTTAAAATTTTTCCTTTTACATTTGTTTGAGTTGAGAAAGAAACAAGTGGCTTTGTAGGAGATTAGTGGCATTGAAGAATAAAAAATATAAATTAGCAAGTATTACTATGCATGAGGTGGAGACAACGTGGAGTTCATATATTAGGCTGGCAATGCAAATTATTATAATAAAGGGTTTAAATATTAATAAGGCTAATGGGTTTTTTTTTATTGTTCAACTTACGGCCAAATTTTCTATATAGAAAGGAATGAAATGCTTCATTTGAAGTCTGCGAGAGGAAGAATTAAAAATTGAAACAAAAAAGAAAGAGAGAAATGAGAGGAAAGAAAATGAAGAAGAGAAAAGAGAAAAGATGAGAAAAAGAAGAAAGAAATGAGAAGAGAGGAAGCAAGCTGAGAGAAAAATAAAAAAGAAAAATATAAAAAATGAGTTAGGGTAGTAAAATTTATATTCAATGATTTAATAAGTAATAGTTTTGTAAAACTAAAATATTGATGTTTCAGTTTTTATAATACATATAGGTATTAATAATATATTTTTACACCTTATTATATTTGAGGTGTACTGATAGTTAATAGGCCTCGGGATTTAGAACCAGTTTAGGATTATGACACTTTTATAAGTGAATAAATATATATTTTTAATATAACAATTTATAATTTGATTACACATTATCAAATTTATTCATGATTTATTTTAAACATAAATATTTATGTTATTTAATATATTCATAAATATTTTTAAAATTTAGTATAATATAATTTATTATTATGTTTAGTACAGAAATATTTATTTTAGAATAATTATACTTCCATAATATTATATAGTAGTAATTTTTGAACTATTAGATACGTACCCTCCCCTTTAATTTAGACCAGTTTATTTGCTCTGTCTGAGTAATGCAGCATTTCATCGGGTGAGACGACATTCCTCCGCTTTACCTGTGTATGAGTTACTCGCCAAGTGAGACCACGTTTTTCTGGAATACAAGTTTAGTGTCATTTTCAATATGTATATAGTACATATTTTCAAAGTTATATTCAGCTTCAGAATATATTTTATCACAGCTTACGCTTCAAGATATTTAAATTTCTAATATTTTGTTATGATTTTCATGTTTAGCATAGATAATTATAAGTTCTTGTTTTCATTACAATTTTATTAATTTCTCAATAACCAATTTCATAATTATTTTATATTATAGATTTGTACATATACATTACACATAATATTATTAATTATTATTATTATTAAAAAGTTATTATTTATAGTACATATAAAATATATAATATTTTTAGATTATATCAACTAAATAAGCCACAAGCTCTCCTATTATTCCCTAATTTTCTCAAGTTGTTATAGAAATTTATGCGATACGATATAATCTTCATATTTTGAGGTTGGCTCACAACATGCATAACTGGATTCAAAGTGGACAATATGACATAAATAAGCTACAAAAATTTCACATTAACAAGAAATGGAAAGGATCATAGATATATAAAGAGTAGATTATATCTCTATTAGTATGAGGCTTTTTGAGTAAAACTCAAAAATAAAATTACGAGAACTTAGATTCAAAATGAACAATATCATATTAATGTAGAGATATGTATGATTCGTTAAGCTCCTTATAATTTTATCCGAAAAATTTCTTCAAATGTTTGTTTAATATCAATGGTTAGACATTAGATAGAGAGATGTTTGTATGGCACTGACATTAGATAAAGAGATGTTAGTAAAGCACTTTGGCACCGTAAACGAAGTAGGATATGAAACAGTCACCGTAGAACTAGTTCACAAATAGAATTATAGAAATTCATAAGACCACTTACTAAGCCAATACAAACATAGATAGGACACCTATGGTATTTGCAAACTTTTAAAAATAAAAATTGTGAAAACAAATCAAGGCCTATAGGAAATTCCCTTTCGCTTGTTCTGGAGCCACAATTCCATCTTTCCCAGGCAAGCAGTGAGCCAGTACTGTACTCACTCCAGGGCCAACATATTTGAGTATGGATGCTTACTAGAATATCCCTGTTTGAACACTAGTCTTGCCCACGTCATCTTTCATATCTTTTATGTTTGTTTTCCTAACTTGATCAATTCACATTTTGCAATTCGCCCACTATCTCTACGCATTGGGGGAGTATTGTCTAAGAATAGAACTTGTAATGCTTGGCTGAAAGTATGATTTGTCTCAGTCCTCCGATAGGTGATAAAACCATTAATAAGACTCCAAATACAATGCATATCTGAAACCAATGAATACGAATGAGATCAATTAAACTTATACTGAACCAAACAAAGAAAAGTTAGAAACAAAGAAAGATTATTAACATACCCAGTTAGTCCACCATGATAAGCTGAACCTCCTTGGTTTGTAGATGGCTAGCCACATGACGCAGGGTAGCTGGAAAAAATAATTAAAACCAAAAGTGAGAAACTGATAATTGGTGTAATATCTTAGTTGTTTGAACAGCAGCCTACTTAATTGAGAATTCTGCAACAAGAAGTTTTTGAACTCTATATAGGCAGAATGTGGCTTACAAAATATGTTGTTGGGGCAAAAGCAAATCCTCCGAAAAACCCAAGTAGACCTCCGAAGAAAGGGAACGTAATGGCAACAAACATTGTCGCCGCTGCAATGAAGAAATGATAAATCAATTCATTTTCATAATAGACTTGTTGGATTAATATCAAAATTTTGTTTTGACTTCCAAAATAACAAGATAAAGGGGAGTATACTTACCCACATAAAAATTGCGTACGAAAAAACGAAGAATTATGGAGGGCCTGAAATTCAATTTCTTTACCAATAGGGTTTCTATCATGTCAAACACTGGCATTGCATAGATCTGAATTAATTGAAATAAAAGCACATCATAAATGACCTGCAATATTGATCAATCTGTGATAAAATCTGAAAACAAAAAAGTATCAAGAAACTTGATTCAAACCTGGTAGCTTCCTATGACATGAATCACAACAAATATGTTAGCAATTCCAATAAGCCATCCTGGCTTTTCCAAGGAAATGAGGATATTATCTTCAACAGCATTGCCAAACATCCAATACCCAATTAGTGCAACAGGAAAGTAGCACAAGGCGACAACTATATAGGCAACAACAACTCCTCTCCACATTGGCCCCTTTGATGGCTTCTCAGGTGTAGACGGGATTGTTGCTTGGATCTCTAAAACTACATTGTGCCCAGCGTAAGCAAAAGCCACATCCCCCAAGGCACTAAAGAAGTTAAAGACTGTTCCTGATGCAGTCTTAGCTTTATAGCCATATTCTACATTTGGCTGGACACCCTTGTGAACTGAAGCTGCCCAAGCAATTGTTGAGTAACTTCATGACAACACAAAAAACCATCTTTAGCAACTCAAATTTTGTTTTTAAAATGTAGAACCATGTCAATGAGGTATTTATTTTTTAAGCTGATACTGAAATTGTATAAATTGTCTGAGTGCAAAACAAATTTTCATGTATTTTGCTTTTCTTCATGGACATCAAATTTCTGCTTTAATTTCCACTTCATGTATTGCATTTCAGTGTATAAATTTGATTAAATGCACTAGTGAGTACCTCAAGGACATGACAGCAGCGGCCAATGAGACACCGGCAATGGAGTTGAAGTTGGGGAGATGGGAGAGAACAAAGTGAACAGAAGCAAAAATCATGATGAAGTAAGTAAGTTTTATGTCTTTGCATGGGTTAGAGCACCAAATAGAGTGGACCTTCTGCAGTGATTTGCCTCCAGTAACCATGTAGACAATGCACACACCAACTTCAACAATGAGCTGCTGTGGCACCACAATATACAAACCAAGTTTTTCACCAAAAGCATACTGCCCCAGTTCATGGTATCTGTCAAACCGTTTTCCCGGAACCATCTCATGCATCTCAACCATTTGCCATAGGGTGTACAGAGTGATGATCCATGATAAGATTAAAATGACAACACCGGGACCCCTGAGGTGAGAAAACAAAAACTTATATTAATCTACTTGCTAGATTTTGTGATATAAACCAAAATATTGTGAGTTTTAAACCAACAAATTTAAGTTTTTGCACAAGGTTAAAAGACAATAAATATTTGAATGATTGAGACATTACAAAGGAGTTATCTTGCAGAAACATACCATCCAAGCTCTGACATGGCATAAGGGAGACTGAGGACACCAGCTCCAACCATAGCAGTGACATTGTGGAAAGCTGAGTACCACCATTTTGCATTCCTTGAAGAAGTAATAGGAAGCCACTCATCAATAGCTTTCTGCTTTGCTAATGCGTCATCAATCTGTAATTGATCATAACAGAATTTTCATTTTTTTTTTAGAAATGCAAAAGCAATTCAATTCAACCAAAACAACTGAGTTAAGTGTGCAATGTTGCACTGAAATTTAAAATTTTCATGCTAAAGTTGAGGTTGGTAATAGCAACAAAACATGCCTTTTTGTTCCACTTTATTAAAGTTGTGCATGCAAAATCATGATATTTCTGTCCAATCAACAAATGCAGGCAACACTTGGCAACACCCAAATCTTTGGAGAAACATAAAGGATCTTGTCAGTTCAGATTTGAAATTCACAATCTTTTACAAAATTAAGCACAAGCCCCGAGTGCCGACATTTTCAGTACCAGAAGGATTCAAAAAAAAACAGAATCTGTGTACTAGAACTGCTTAGCCTATACAGATAAGACTATTTAAAAAGTATCTGCAAAGAAGTTTTTCTAAACAATTCCTTTATATTTCCCCATAAGTTTTCTATCAATTAATTTTATTTTTTTTCAAAACAAATTTTGGGAACATTCACTGCAACCACTTGAAAGATTTTAAGTTCAATTTGGCTCTCAACAATGCTAAAAACAAGAACATTGATGAGAAACGATTTTCAAAGTTGGTAGCAAACTTAAAGACAAGGGCTACAGTCATGTAGAATAGTAAAATATAGAAATTGCCAGAGTAAAGTCACATGCAAGATTGTGCATATCCATATAAAATAAGGAAAGTGGCATAAAGTTTCAGCCGACAGCTTTCAAGTTGTAACTAAAGAAAACGTTAAAAGAGAAGTAATAAACTAATTGCAGTCAGCTTTTGAGATAAATTAAGTGGAGCCAATTGATTGTGATCTGAGAGCTTATAACAGACAAAACTCTTTTAGTCAACTAAATTAAAGGCATCCACATGTTGCTACTTGCTAGAACTATGTTAAAAATTTGGTGCCGTGTAAAGAGGGTTAACTTTTTTTGTATTGACAGTAGAAAGGTATATGAAAATTCCTCCAAATCTATTTAGTGAAGTAATTTAGGCATATAATCAAGTGGAATAAAAAAAATAAAAAGAAAAAAGAAAAGCAATACCATCAAATAGAAAACAGAAAACAATAAAATGAATTAAGGATCCATAAAGTACAGGACTTTAAGAAATCCACACGTTTCATACAGTTCATCATGGGAGGATTAACATGTGCTCTTATGAAGAAGATTATCAAAGAATTATATCAACAATTTCATGGTATCGTTTTTAGGCTATACATCAATATTTATATTGTGTTTGGAGTTTATAACATCTATTAACATAACATTTATCAGAAAACATCTGAAGTTTTCATTTTTTTTTCTTTCGACTCCATTGTTATAAGAAGCTCGTAACTGGAAGGAAGAATAGTAACAAAATTCACAGCATATAATTGGAGGGCTATATTTATTTATATATTGAGGAAAACCTAGTTAACGAAACATGACAAAATTCAAGACCCCGGAAAGAAAAAAAAAAGTTCATAAAAGACAACTCCAAAAGGCTTGGAAAGTGGCAAGCAATACAATAGGCTTCTGTTTGCAATCAAATTCTCTTAAAAAAAAAAGATTGTGCAAAAGAGACACAGAGAGAGAGAGAGAGAGAGACTAACGCTGGCTTGGTTATAGTTCTGATCGGTTGGCGCTTGAGTACCCATGATGATTTATTTTTTGCAATGCTAGAAAACAAAAACAAAAGCAAAATTTTGCACAGAGAGAGAAAATGATATCCAACTAATGTAAGTGGGGATGTATTTAAAGGAAAAGGCAACGGACGAGATGACGTTTCTGTTTGACTTGGGAAAGTCTTCGAAAACAAAACGAGGAGGTTGTTTTTTGTTTTCTTTCTTTCGTCGAAGTATCTTACACTTGATCAAGAAAATTCTGCGAAGTTATACAAATAGCCCACAATTATATTTAGTTATATCATATTTTCTCATTATTCAGAAAATATTTTCTGAGATAAATTAATTTCTTAAATAAGAAGAAAAACTAGTGGTAAATCAAATTCTTAGTAACAGTTAACAAGAACAATTGGGTAAAATACAAAACGAATGTTGTTATTAATTAGCATCACTTCATTCTATTTTTCATTTTCTTAGATTTTAATTTTCACGGGTTGTAACAGATTCTGCCAGCTTCAATCCAGTTGCATATGTATTTTCAACTGATTAAATATTTCTTAATTACAATTAGAAGTAATAATGAAATGAATGGAGCAAATTGGGAATGCTGAGCTAGCAAGATAATGGTAGTCTCTATATATAGTTTTGCCATTTTAAGTCATTTTTATTGCATAGTCAATTAATGCCAGCGAGACTCCAGTTAAAAGAGGGAGGCATCTTAATTATTAGCCAAATGAGACCCTTGGTAAATCAAATTCAAATTTCATTTGCAGCATTTGCATTTGCAAATGCTGGAATCGGATCCCCTTCTTCATGCAAAATCACCTCTCATGAGCGCTTCTAAAGACCTAAAAATATGCGTTTATTGATAAGTAACGAGTTAACTTTTATTATCTTGCTAAACTTGGGTTATCAAATCCCTAATTTTCTTAATTGCAAAAAACCCTAGCGCTAAACTCTCTCAACTCTAACAAGTAGCTGCCGCCCTTCCAACAAACATCCATCCTTTAGCCATAGCTCTTCTTGCTCCATCCTTTCCCTTCCCTGTTTCCTTTCCCTTTTCTCTGTTTTTGACAACTCTTCACCTCCGTTTTTGGCTCCATCGGTTTCCGATGATAGTCGGGACTTTAATGCCGTAATACCTGTTGCATGTCCATGTTCGATTGACTTGGCTGCTTGACGTTGTTTGTGCCTGCCGTTGGTGGCTCAACGGACCCAACGAGCCTACATAAACCAGCATGCCTTACCGACGCAACTTCATCGACATTCGCTCATGGGAAGCCGACCTTTCCTGGCTGTTGGGCGGTGCTCTGGCGCTCTTCATCTCTCCGATTAGGCTCGTTTTCTGATTTCGGTGACTGGCTAATCGCAGCCATCCTCTTCATCGGCGTTTCAGCGTCTCCAACAATCCGTGGCTGAGGCTCCGCGTTGTGGGCCACCGTTCACGGCCATCCGTGAACCCCTTAGCCCCACGATGGTTTCTCCAACCTATGCTACCCCCCCCCCCCCCCCATTTGCGCCGCCAGTTTCTCCCCTGGGTTCACTGACCCCCGCCGCAATGGGCACCTGGCTGCCGCCGTCTCAATGTCCCCCCTCTCCCCATCTCCGATCTGTCCGAGAAATGTCTTGTCATCGACCAGGGTTGTGACTGACTATTGATATATTTACGGGTGCTAAACATATTTATTGTGTTTTGCCTTGTAATACTATCATTTTGGTTGGGATGTTGTTATATGGGAATTGGTTGTATTGGTTGAAGGATAGTTATTTGGTGGTGTTTTTTACTGTAGCCTTGTCAATATGACCGGTGCCGTCACTTGGTCTGACTTCCCCTGGAACTTACTGCTGCTTACCTTCGGGCAAAATTTTTGTTGAGGCATTCAAAATCTTCCCTCTGTTAAGCTAGTTTTAATTTATGTAATAATAATTTCTCCCTTATTCAAGGGATCTGAATCTCCCTCCTAGGTGAATAGGAGGTCTTATCTCCCTCCTATGTGAATAGAATGTCTTTATCTCCCTCTTATGTGAATAAAAGGTCTGTTATTCCTTTCTCTTTGAAAGGATTGTTTTCCTTTCTTTTGAAAGGTCTGTGCTGGTTTTTACTCCGTTTGAGTATGGTTGTTACTCTTCTTTATAAGAGTTCTGATTTAGGTGATCTTGAAATGTATTTATCTTATTCTGTTATTCCTTTGATCTGTGTATCGAAGGTATTTGATGTAATATCTTGATGATATTAATGATATGAAATGAAATCTTTGCTAAAAAAAAACGTGTTAACTTTTATTATAAATTATAGATTTTTTCTTCACTTCGAAGATTTTTAGGAGCACCCAACCAACCAATAGAGTAATGTCAATTGTCATGTATACAGAAATTAAGACTTGCCATGATTTGATTGCTCATACTCGTTCAGGTTCTCTTGTATTACTTTTCCAATATACTTGGAAGATAGAGGTTAAAAATTTGAATCTGCTTCAAATGCAATGAATATATAACAAAGTGGAAGGTCTAAATTCAATGAATAAAATGGAACAAGTGTTATAGTTCTATTGGTAGAGGCGTTAATTTGACAATCCCATGCATATTTTTCGCCAAAATGGTGTCGATTAGTATGACGATAGAAGCCCTTTTTTATGTCATGGTTTACATAGAGAAAAAATAGGTAAATTATATATATATGGGTAGTTAGTATTATTTATTAAATCAATCTTTTAAATTAATAATAAATGTTTGGCCTATAACACTTGTAATGATCGGCGTAAAACAATTTATCATCATCACTAAAATGAGGACATATTATCATTTATAAAAATAAAAATGAATCGTAATCATGATAGGCATTTGAGGTTTATTTATTAATTCTAATATTTTTTAATATATGTATAGAAAAGGTTTATTAATCATTTTAAACTTAAGAATAAAAGCAAAATATTGGGGGCAAATATTTATTTAGGTGGAGCTAATTTATTTGACTTATGTATAAAAGTAGTTGAGCCAATTTATTTGATTGTGCATAAGTGTTGGTGGTTGAGCCAACTTATTTGACTTATGCATAAGTAATGGTGGTTGAGCCAATTTATGACTTGTGCATAAATGTTGGTGGTTGAGCCAACTTATTTGACTTGTGTATAAGTAATGGTGGTTGAGCTAACTTATTTGACTTGTGTAGAGATTGTTAAACCAATTTATTTGACTTAACATGAAGAAAAAATAAATTGGTGCATGTGGCACCGAAATTGGCAAAGACTTTTTTGCATTGTAAAAATTTATAAATAAGTTCATTTAGAGATGAGATTCTGAATGAGGGACACCAAAATGTAACACCATTATGACACCAAAAATGCCATGGAAGAGAAGCGGAAGAGAGAAGAAAAATGAGAGTGTGAGAAGAAAAATAAAAGGCTTGTTTTATTTTTCTCATCTTGTAATCTCTTAGTTCTAACTGAGAATTTATAATGTAATTATCATTAGGATAGTGGGAAACACTTGTAAATTCGGAGTTAATGTTCTCTTATAGTAGGCTCGATTTGGTGTGTGAGTGAGTGATGAAAGTTTATGTAATTGTAACCATTTTTACATAGTAAATTTTATCTTTGATAGTCCGTGGACGTAGGCTGAATTTAAGCCGAACCACATAAATTCTTGTGTTATTATTATTCTCTCTTCTCCTTTTATTTTCTTTGGTACTATTTGACATTTTTCTATAAAGGTGGATCCGGGGCAGGGAATAAAAAATCTCGGTTTAATTAATTGTGAGATCTCCCTTGAGTATTTTTTCCAACAAGTGGTATCAGAGCTGGTGGTTTCTTTGGTGCATCTTAAAGCTTTTGGTGTGGTAGTGTGAATACATACAATACTATTCACATACACATGACTATTCACATATACAAAAATTCATCAAAGCTAATAGCACAAGGCAGAAATGTCAACAGTGAAATTTGAGGTGTAAAAGTTTGACGGAAGAATTAATTTGGCTTGTAGCAAGTACAAGTCAAAGATGTGTTAATTTAACATGGACTTCACAAGGCTTTGAAAGGCAAACCTACTATTGATCCTAAAAAAGATTCTACAAGTTTTAAATCCGTTATAAGTGATGAAGTTTGGGAAGAGTTGGATTTGAGATGTGCAAGTGCAATAAGGCTATGTTTGACTAAAAATATTCTTGCAAACATGCATGGAATATCTACAGCCAAATAGCTTTGGGGAAAGCTTGAAGAATTATATCAAGCTAAAGGCGTCTCAAATCAAGTGTACCTAAAGGAGCAGTTTCATACACTGCTCATGCAAGAAGGTATGAAAATCTCAGATCATTTGAGTGTTCTTAATGGAATCGTTTCGGAATTAGAAGCTATTGGAGTAAATATCGAAGATGATGATAAGGCTTTAAGGCTTATTTGGTCTCTTCTAGCTTCTTATGAACACATGAAGCCAATCTTGATGTATGGAAAAGAAAAGATGGTCTTTTTAGAAGTCATCAGTAAGCTCTTTTCTGAATAAAGAAGGTTAAGCAATGAAAAGAATTCATCAACTAAAGAATTTGTATTGACTGCTAAAGGAAAGAAGGACAAAAGAACTCTATGAAAAGAATCTGTTGGATGTGTGGACAATCTGGGCATGTTAAGAAAAATTATCCTAAAGGCGGAGCAAGTTCGACTAATAGCTTAAAATCTGAAGCTAATAGTGTGGTATGTGATGATGATTTCATCTAAATGAGGCTACATCCTTATGGCATTACCGCTAGTTGCCATAAAAAATGATGTGTTACTGTTAGCGGGTCCACAAATTTGCACACGGGTATTGGTTTGGCATTTATGCAAGGTGTGTGGTGGAATGTTATCGATGGCTGAAAAACTCTCAGAAAAAGCCAAACGTGAGAGTTGCACCATAAATTTTTAGCAAATTGTTCGACATAAGCCAAAAAGAAAATTCTTAAAATGGTTGAATTCTAAGTGTATATGTTTTTATGCTAGAGCATGATTCTCTACGCTGAAAATGTCAATAATGTTTGGCATCTTGATAGAAGGGATGCAGGAATCCTGGTAAGTGGGTTGAATTGGTAAATTTTCACTCATAAGGGATTATGGTTGCAAAAGACAATTAATGTATTTGTCTTCAAAGTGGAGATTATTGATATTGAGGACAAATATTTATTTAGGTGGAGCCAATTTATTTAACTTATGCATAAAGTAGTTGAACCAATATATTTGATTGTGCATAAGTGTTAGTGGTTGAGTCATCTTATTTGACTTATGCATAAGTAGTGGTGGTTGAGCTAATTTATTTGACTTGTGCATAAGTGTTGGTGGTTGAGCCAACTTATTTGACTTGTGTATAAATGATGGTGGTTGAACTAACTTATTTGACTTGTATAGAGGTTGTTGAGCCAATTTATTTGACTTAACATGAAGAAAAAAATAAATTGGTGCATGTGGCACCGAATTTGGTAAAGTCTTTTTTGCATTGTAAAAACTTATAAATAGGTTCATTTGAAAATGAGATTCTGAAAGAGGGACACCAAAATGTAACACCATTATGACACCAAAAATGCCATGGAAGAGCAACAGAAGAGAGAAGAAAAATAAAATGTTTGTTTTATTTTTCTCATCTTGTAATCTCTTGGTTCTAACTGGGGATTTATAATGTAACTATCATTAGGATAGTGGGAAACACTGGTGAATCCAAAGTTAATATTCTCTTCTAGTAGACTCGATTTGGTGGGTGAGTAGTAAAAGTCTATGTAATTGTAACTATTTTTATATAGTAAATTTTATCTTTGATAGCCCGTGAACGTAAGCTGAATTTGAGCCAAACCACATAAATTCTTATGTTATTATTATTCTCTCTTCTTCTTTTATTTTCTTCTGTACTATTTGATATTTTTTGTAAATGTAAATTTTGAGCGAAAAATAAAGAATCTCAATTTAATTAATTGTGAGTTCTCCTTTAAATATTATTTTTTAACATATATATGAGTAGTTAATATTATTTATTAAATTAATTTTTTAAATTAATAATAAATATTCGGCCTATAATGATAGGCCTAAAACAATCTATCATCATCACTAAAATAATGACATATTATCATTTATAAAAATAAAAATGAATCGTAATTATGATAGGCATTTGAGGTTTATTTATTAATTTTAATATTTTTTAATATATGTATAAAAAAAAGCTTATTAATCATTTTAAACTTAAGAATAAAAGTAAAATATATTTTAATATTTGTGGTTGACAAAATTTACATTGCCTTTTAAAAAAAACACACAAGTTGATAGATATTTCATTTGTGGTAATTACAATTACAGATATATGTCAAAAGATGATGAGTGTGTATACTGCAAGAGCAATATGGTTTTTAAGGAATTTTATTAAACAAGTTCAGGCTGTCAGTTCCTGCAATTAGGAGATAATACCTGAGAAATTAATGGTTGAAGATTCCATATGAAAGGCTATTCAATCAAGATAAGTTAGCTTATTAAATAATAAAATTTTCGATTTATATTATATTTTATCATTGCCAGCTGTAGCATATTTTCATTATTCCTAAATGATTTTTAGGAATTTTAATACAAGATTTTTTGTTTTAAACCTTTAAATATTGTTGATAGAATCTAAGATTCGTAAGTCGTTTCACATTCATTTTTTGTTTTTTGTTTTGAATATTTAAGTGTGTATCCAAGTTGTCACTAAAGCCAAAAGGAATTTGGAATAGTTATCTTATGACGTTTTATAAATGACGAAAATTAATAAATGGCATATGAATCAGAGACGAAGACGTCTATTAAATTCGATAGTTTGCAGGGAAAAAAAAAAATTAAAGAACAGAAAGGACCTCCTGACATCATAAATTTTTTTAATTTTCTGAACTAATATTTATTAATTATTAGGTTTTTTGGGGTGCTATAAGAGCTTCTTGCCTTTCATTTATATTTACACTAAGAATAGGGTTGAATTTGACTCAGATTATATATTTTGTTTCTGAAAAAATAAATTAAAAGAGAAGTTAATTATCATTAATTTCCTAGTTCCTAAACCTACTTGACACCCACAAGCTTCAGAAGGGTAGCCACAATCCTATGAAATCCCATGGTTTCTACTTTCTACAGTTATCCTTAGTAGAAAGTATCCGAATTAAAAGTCTTAGTTCAAACTCTTCTCTTGTCAAGACTTAAAAAGTATTGAATATTAGCTATGTTTACCTAACAACTTTAAGATGAATGGGAGAAATCAAACCTAACGTGTTCAACTGACTGGTTGAAGTTCAATTTGCAGCATGTGGATTGGTATGGTCGACTTTGACATCACACATGCTTCGTTCAAATTATATTATTATTCTTATCTTTTTCCCATGCAAAAATATTCTCAAACCCTTTTCGGGGTCACTTAATTAGCAAATCATTCTGGATAAAATTTAATAATTTAAAATTATATGTGAATAAAGTTTTAAGTTGGAATTCAATAATGAAATGGTATAAAATTAATAAACGGATAAAAAATAGACAAACAAAAAGTCAAAAATAAGAAAAGACTCAAAAGTGCAAGCGAAATCGTTTTCAAGCTTTAGGGTTGCAGACCAGCTTGGGATTTGGGCGCTACAGCCCAGGTTTGGTGGGATCGCAGTGCCACCCAACGCTGCAATGCCAACTTTTGAGAGTTTTTCGTTTTAAGCTGATTTCGATTAATTTGAGTTGGTTTTAGATTCTTTTATATATAAACTCATATTCTGACAAGATATAGAGTTTTTGAGGACATTTTAAAACTTATATAAATTCTTGTAAAATTATTAGATTAGTCAAAGTATTGAAGAAAAAATAAGAGAGATAATAGAGAGCTTAGAAAATACTTGAGTGCGCAACAGAATACTATATAGTGAGCACTTGAGTATTATGTGTATAAAAGAGTATTAATAAATCTTTTGAAAACTCGTTCTATTATTGTATTCTATAGTTTGCAAGCTCATCATATTGTTGTATTACTTGATAATCTTTTATGAGAGATTTTTGTGATCTAAATAATAAAAAAAGTTAAGATTTCATGATCCACCATAAATGTAATTAGTTGTTAAATCAAGTAATTCTTGTACATTGTGTTTAATTATTTATCTTTATTGTATGTGTGATCCTTTTATTCTTATTTATTTGTGAGTAAAATCTTTTACGTGCACTAAAGTTTTAAGTGTTTAATTACTAATAAATAATGTTAAGACGCATAAAAATCTCAACATTCTTAATCACCAATATTTTTTTTGTACTTGTTAATTAGCAAGTCGGCACATTTGATCATCGACATGTTTGTAAGTTCGATGCTTTCTTTCTCTTTTATTTGAAGACGTAATTGAATGGGCGCCACAGCCCAAGAGAAAGAGAAGCTCAAAACAAACATCAGATGGAGAAATAATTCAATTATATAAATTGATAAACAAATCATTAAACTCGAAAATTTTGCACCATTATTATAAAAAAAAATTTGTTATTGCTTACATCAACTTCATGGTAATGCATAATTAATTTGCAATACTAAAGAACATAAAAATTATAGATAGGCAACCCAAGTGAGGATGAATTAAGTATTTAAAAAATAATGCACTTACTAATAATATAAATAAATTAAAATACAAGTAAATGCAGTAAATAAAAAAGTAAGGAAAGAGAAAGCTCACACTTGATGTCTACTGGTTCGGCTCTTATCTCGGCTTACATCCACGCCTTGAAGCTAACCTTATTTGAGGATTCCACTAGTTTGATCTATCTTTCAAGGCCCTTTGATTAACTTTTCAGGTGTTAATCAAACATTTATAAATTAACTTTTTCGGGTACCAATCACATCCTGATTAGTTTCTCAGGTACTAAGCAAACCTTCACAGTATGTTGGCTTTATCGGGTATTAACTCGACCCTTATAAAGATTAATTTTGGGTTTAATCAAATTCTTACAATTTAAACTCTTTTAAAGAGTAGATATAATAATTTTAACACAGATATGGATATATCTTTTCTTTTTAAATGATATGAAGATTATAAAGTGTTTCCTTATTATTGTTGAGTTTGAATGAGACTTATATTTATAAATATAGAGAAACTAGTCGTTTATCATTGTTGTCACAGTATCCTGTCTCGTTGTTACAGTATAACTTCAATGATTTAACCATTATAATTGTTAATACAGTAATTAGTGGTCGCACAGTGATTTAACCATTATGAACAGTGCTATTACTACAAGATTGTGCTATAGTACGTGCTACAATGACCAAAGTTTTGAAACATTTATATTTTGGTTTAGTTCCTATAACTTTTAAAAAATTTCACTTTAGTCCAAAAATATTGTATTTTCTCTAATGTTTGGAATCATCAAAATCTTTAAAGTCGTTTAAGCCAATAGAACATAACATTAAAGGAGAAAAAAAGTGCTTGCTTGAGTTACGATTTTATTATGTTTAAATTAATAATGCCTTTTTTATTTTGTATTTTATATTAATTATAATTTTTTATCACAATAAAAATAAAATATTTATATATAATTCATTTAAGGGGAAAAAAATATTTGGACCCTCATTTTACAGTAAAAGTAATAGTTTATTTACCTTATTTTAAAATGATCTATTTTCACTTAATTTTTATAATTTTTTCTGTTAAATTTAATAGAATTATTTATTTTTTAAAATTAAATGAAAGTAAAAGTTATTAATAATACCAATTGACAATAAAACAAATTTTAAAAATAATAATTTTATCAAATTTAATAGAAATAATTAAAAGAATGAAATAAAAATAGATAATTTTAAAAATAAATTTTATAAACTATTACTTATAATAGGTCCATTAATTTAAAAAATGCTTGTCAAATTTGCCCACTGATTGATAAGTAGACCATTCATATTCAGTAGCAGGAAACCAAAAGGCTCGAGGCGTTTTCTTTTTCTTTGTTCGATGCTTTAGGATTGTAGGCTGGTCAGCAGTCAATATGTTGTTGCGTTGAAAATAAACAATTTAATATTCATTAATTCTAATTTTTATATTCAATATGTTGTTGGATTGTAGGCGTTTTCTTATTTATTAATTCTAATTTTTTATAAATATATGAATAAAAAAATAAAGTTTATTAATCATTGTAGACCTGAGAATAAATGCAAAATATATTTAATATTTATGGCTGACAACTTGATGAATTATTGCCTTTTAAAAAGAAAAAAAAAAAAGACAAGTTGATCGATATTGCATTTGTAGTAATAACAGTTACCGATGTTTATCAAAAGATGATGAGTGTGTATACGGTAAGAGAAATATAGTTTTTAAGAAATTTTTATTTTTTTAAAATAAACTTTAAAAATTTTAACTAAAGATTTTTTAACAAAGTGTATTGATGAAATTGTTTTAAATTTTTAAATATTATTGACAGAATTTAAAATTCGTAGATATTTATATTTATTTATTTATTTTTTTAATCTTTAGGTGTGTATCCAAGTTGTTACTAAAGTAAGAGGAATTTAGAGTAGTTATCTTATGGCGTTTTATAAATGAGATATTGTGAAAATTAATAAATGGTATCTGAATTACAGACGAATACCTTTTTCAATGGAAAAATGAAGCAAAGAATGAAAGAGCAAATTTTATTCATTTATGGATGAGAGGAATTTGGCCATTGAGAGGGAGAAAGGAAAAGTACTTAAGTTCAAGAGTTGAGAGCTATTTCAAAAGTTAAAACTTCGTCTTTTTCTTTTAATATTACTGGCCATTTTATTAGTTACAATGAAGTTTTGTTGTTTAAGTGTTAAATTAGAACAAAAATCATTTATTGTATTGTAGTAGTCCAAGCTTAAATGTTAAGCTAATTAATTTAAGAATTAAGCTTAGAGTTTAAGTGTGTAAACCCTTGATGGAATCAAGTTACCATTATAGACTACCCAAACCCACCGAGTTGGATACTAGAATTGTGCATGAGTGCATTTTAAGGCGGAGACTCTAGCAACACAAATTCTAAAGGCTTACCAAAGTAATTCTCATCAAACCTTTGTAATTTCAATTATGAGATAATTTGAAAGACTTATTGTGTTTATCATTTAAAAAATTAGATTTTCATACTTCCGTTGCACACAAATATGTATATGATGCATATTTTTATAATGATGAACACATACCTACATTTAGGCACCATAGGATAATCAACACTGATAATAAATATATGAAACTCTCATTTGAGTAAACCATCCTTCAAATCTTCTACGAGTTGTAATTTTAATACTTGTAGTTCTCTAATAGCTTTGTAATTTTTCTTTAGTATTAATATAAAAGAGCATTCTCTCAAACACTTGGTGTGCTTTTTCTTCATCTCTTTCTTTGAGTTTTGGTCTTGTAGGCTGCTTAGGACTTGAAAAGTGTTTAAGGCTGCAGGAGTTCGAGAAAAAGTCCGTGACACTTGGTTTGCAAGATCGGTGTATTGTTGTATTATTTGATAATCTCTTATGAGAGATCCTTATGATCTAAGTAATAAAAGAAGTTAAGATCTAATGACAGTTGCTAAATCAAGTAATTATTGTACGTTGTGTTTAATTATTTATCTTTATTGTATGTGTGATCTTTTTATTTTTATTTATTTGTGAGTAAAATCTTTTATTTGCTTTAGAGCACTAGAGTTTTAAGTGTTTAATTACTAATAAATAATGTTATAACGCATAAAAATTTCAACATTCTTAGCGACCGATATTTTTTGTTTGTAATTATTAATTAGCAGGTTGGCAAATTTGATCATTGAAATATTCGTAAATCTGATGCTTTCTTTCTCTTTAGTTTGAAGATTTAATTCAATGGGCGCCACTGCCCGTGAGAAAGAGAGGCTCAAAACAGATATTAGATGGAGAAATAATTCAATTATATAAATTGATAAATAAATCATTAAACTTGAAAATTTTGCACCATTATTATAAAAAAAAAAAATTTATTGCTTAAATCAACTTCATGGTAGTGCATAATTAATTTACAATACTAAAGAATATAACATTAAAGGAAAAACAATTGCTTGCTTGAGTTGCGATTTTATTATCGCAATTTTTAAATTAATAATGTCTTTTTATTTTGTATTTTATATCTATTATAATTTTTATCATAATAAAAATTTAATATCTATATATAATTAATTTAAGTAAAAAATATTTAGACCTCATATTATAGTGAAAGTGATAATTTATTTATTATATTTTTAAAATTATTTATTTTCACCATATTTTTATAATATCTTTTTGTTAAATTTAATAAAATTACTTCTTTTAAAAAAATTAAATGAAAGTGAAAAATTGTTAATAATACTAATTAATAATAAGAAAATGTCTCTTACCCTTAATTTAAAAAAACAATGACCCGCGTAATAATGCTTATCAATTTTGTCCACTAATTGATTAGTAGCAGGAAAACAAAAAGGCTTAGAGGCGTTTTCTCTTTCTTTATTCGATGCTTTTGGATTGTAGGCTAGTTGCAGTCAATATGCTGTTGTGTTGAAAATAAACAATTTTCCAATACAAATCCCATGGCCATGGTGTGAAAGTGAAAATATCAACTAGCCAGTAGCATATATATACATATATATATATGCTACTAATCAATTAGTGGACAAAATTGATAAGCATTATTACGTGTATATATATATGATAATGCTACGATGACTGCTCTTGAAATTTCAAAATTATCCCGCCGTCTTTTATCTTTTTGAAAATCTAGCCTCCAAATTTGATTTCAATACAGAATCCCAATAACACACAAATAAATAAATAAAATAAAAAGATGAACTCTTTGACTTGATGAGAAAAGTTGACTTTCCCTTGTGTTATTTAGAGTAAACTTTTAAAAGTTGAATATCGTGTGGACTGGTCAACTCCAGGGTTCAAAATCAAAGAGCATAAATCTTGCGTTTACATTACACCGAAGGCTAAAACAATCTTTTCGTGTTTTGCCTTTCCCACTTGTGACCCCAAATCTACGTAGCTTCCGTGCAAACAAAAACAGTGTTGTTGTGACCCCAAGTCGTCTACGTTAGCTTCCTTTAATACACATTCACTGTATAAACGCATTTTGAGCTTCAAATTCTGAAGTCTACTCTCTACAACGATGTCTGCGCACCATGATGATTCATTTGCTTTCCCTTTCCCAAAATTCGCTCCCTTATGAGTTACGGCAGACCAATGTATCCCAACTTGCAATATCTTTAACTTTATAAATACAATGCATTAGGTTGAATGGTCACAGCATGGACCAAGCATCTACCGAATAAATCTCATCTTTATCTTAATGTATAAGTCTACTGGTTGGCGTCAACTGGTTGACTTTCATGGCCATTAAAGAATTTTTTTTGGTCTTACGTAAACATAGCAGAATTAGTAAATCGAAACCGTTCGGGGGAACTTGACTCAACTCTCAAATTAATTAAGAGAAGTTACAAGACTTGCACGCTTGAAATTTAGACCTTTGGTACCATTATTTCAACTGAAGTTATCTTTGGATGGTTACACCAGTTTCTCTTGAACTGAGTTATTGTTCTTGGATTTATTTACACCTGATGATGTTAACAGGGAAGAAATTTTATAAGGATGGGCTGTTTGCTCAATTTTATTAGAGATTAATAAACAATTCGGGGCATAAACTTTTTATTTTTATGCATACAAGTTAAAACTAGTGATATCATACGCCGAATAAAAATTTAAAGCTGAGGTCATCATGATGCTTCGATTATGTAATTAGTTGAGAGAGTGATCATATAATTGCACAGAAGTATTCAAGCCTTGACAAGAAAATAAGCAAAAGATAAATGGGATATTTTTCTTTTTCTTTATCTTTTTAGTCTCAAAGTTATTGAATTGATTTTAGTTTTTATTTTTTTAAAAGAAAAATTACATCTAATTTTAGTTAGAAGTTGAATTTCTAATTTAAAGTTGAGAGGTGCATATTTATCATCTAATTTAAAAAGTTTGTGCGATTGATTTTTTCTAAGTATTTGTTGATCTATATTTTAGTGTTTTTATGTCATTACTGTTTGCTTTCTTTCTCAAATTTAGGATAAGTTCTCTGTTATTGTCACGGGACTTTTCTTTGTGCTCGCAATTACCCGTGATGGCGCTAGACTCCTGCTTAGCCAGCCAACTCAAAATATCGGAATGGAAGTTAGCATGCACTGACCTACAGAAAATACACACTATGCGCAAAGGTACGCATAAAAAAAATAAAATAAAATAAAAATATTAGAATGCGCTTGCACTTAGAATTTAGACAGGTGAGAAGAACACAAAGCACACAAGTAAATTCTTTTTACATAGGCTCTGGTCCCAACTTGACATTTGGCATTCATTCTTCACTCTTTCAAGTGTTTACAAATTTAAATTGTAAAAAATATAAAGAAAGTATTTTTTATTGTGTCAAATAATATATAAAATTTATCTTTTTATAAGGCTAAGACAAATATATAATAAAAAATAATATTTTACATTAATAACATATATATGTATGGTAGAAGAGTATAAATAAATTATTTCGGAATCATTTCAGAATAATTATTTAATACTTCCTCTCAAACTCAAGATGGCACAATAGAAGTAACTTGAGTTTGGAGACTAGAGCATGAAAATGACGCGAAAGTAGAGATTTGGTAAAAATATCAGTAGGTTGCTTCTCATATGAGATGGAGTGGAGCATGATAGTGCATTGAGAAATGTGTTACCGAGCAAAATGACAATCTGTTTCAATATGTTTAGTCCACTCATAAAAAATATAATTGTGCGCAATTTGGATAGCACTTTGATTGTCACAATAAAGATGTATAGCTCAAGTGTAAGAAATATCCATATCTTTAAGAAGTCAACAGAGCCAAACAATTTCTTGGGTAATATCTGCAAGAGCATAATATTTAGCTTTAGTACTCGAGCGAGTAGTTGCTGTCTGTTTCTTACTTTTTCATGAGATAAGAGAATTGTCCAAAAAAGACAAAATTCAGTAGTTGATTGTCGATCCGTAGGATCACCCGCCCAATCCGCATCAGCATAAGCTTGTAACACAAAAAGATAGTGAGCCGAAAAATAGAGACTGTGAAAAAATGTATCTTTGAGATAACATATGATATGAAGAACTGCTGTATAATGAGAAGTACAAAGAGCGGCTATAAACTGACTGACAACATAAACAGCATGAGCAATGTCTGGGCGAGTAACTGTAAGGTAGACCAGACTACCAACCAACTGACGATAAAGAATAACATCATTGAGAAGAGTACCATCAGAGGATCAGAGTTTGGCATTAGGCTCTAGAGGAATAGAGGTAGTCTTATTGTCTGTTAACCCAGCTTTAGCAAGTAGATTAGATGTATATTTAGCCTGAGAAAGATAATACCCAATAGAGTCGGATAGTACTTCAAGGCCAATGAAATAACTGAGGTTGCCAAGATCTTTCATTTCAAATGTTGCTGAAGAAAGTTCTTGAGAGTGAAAATACCAAGAAGATCATTACCCATGATAATCATATCATCAACATAAATAAGAAGGAGAACACAACCTTGTACTGTCTTGCGGACAAAAAGAGCTGAGTCATAAGAACTAGACTGAAAATCATGCTGAAGAATAGTCCCACTAAACTTTACAAACCATGCACGAGGAGCTTGTTTAAGACCATATAGAGCACGACGAAGTTTGCAGACTTTACCTGAAGGATATAAATAACCAGAATGAGGCTTTATATACATTTCTTCAGTAAGATTACTATTAAGGAAAGCATTTTTGACATCCATCTGAAATAATGTCCAATCACGAACTGCAACAACAACCAATAAACTTCGAACAGAAGTATGTCTAGCAACTGGGGCAAAAGTTTCTTCATAATCAATTTCATATTCTTGAGTAAAGCCTTTGACAACAAGACGGACTTTATAACGCTCAATAGATCCATCAAATTTGGTCTTGATCTTGTAAACCCATTTGCATCTAATCAAAATCCCAAGTATTCGACTTCTCAAGGGCCTGCAATTCTTTTGTCATTGCTTACTACTAAACAAGATTAGAACTAGCCTCGGAATATGATTGAGGCTCATATAAAGAAAGGGTAATAGAGAAACAGTGATAATCACGAAGTTTAAAAGGAAGTTCTCTTACCCAAGATGAAATCAAAGAAAGGGTGTAGAGGAGGCCTTAGGGATGTTGAGAGCAGATCCTTCAGACGAGGTAAGAGGCTCAGAAGCAGGCGTTATTTCAGCAGATTCACCTATATGAAACTCAGAAGAAATATCTGTAGGTGAAGTATCAAAAAAAATATCAACAGAATTATCTGTAAAAAATTGTGACATAAGAAAAGACAGATTTAAAGTTAGATACAAAGAAAAACATCGTATGCTCGAGAAAGACTACATTACGAGAAACACGAAGACGGTTTGATATAGGACCCTAACACCTGTAACCTTTATGTTCTATCTCGTATCCTAAGAAGCAACATAATTGAGTACGTGGCTCAAGTTTAGTGTGCTCATGTTTTTGAAGTAGGACAAAACAAACACAACCAAATATTTTGAGGAGTTTGTGATTAGGTAAAGTTTCATAAAGACGCTCATAAGGTGACTTGTTCTCTATAACATGAGAAGGAATACGATTAATGGTAAAGACAATAGTTAAATCAGCTTCTCCCCAAAAATGTTTAAGACAATAGGAAGAGATAAGAAGAGCACAAATAGTGCCTAAAATGTGTCTGTGTTTACGTTCAGCTCTTCCATTTTGCTGAGATGTACCAGGACAAGACCTTTGACATATAGTACCATATTTCTGTAAAAGATTTAGAAAATTAGAATCTCTATACTCTATGGCATTATCAGTGCGGAAAACTTTAATAGGACATGAGAACTGAGTTTTAACCATCTAAGTAAAATCTCGGTAAATTTTAGTAAATTCGAATCGTTGTTTTATAAGAAACAACCAAGTATACCAAAAATAGTCATCAATGAAGATCACAAAATATTTGGATTCTCCTATTGTGGCATTTGGAGAAGGACTCATATATCAAAATGTACAAGATTAAATGGAGCATGAGAGACAGTAGTATTATTATCAAAAGGTAAGGCTGGTTGTTTAGTTAAAGGACATGTAAGATAATCATCTTTATTATCAGAAATAATACCTAAATAACCATTGGATACCAAAGATCAGATGCAATTGACAGATGCAATTGATTGACGCATGACCCAAACGAGAGTGCCAAAGATGTAATGAAGGCATTAAAGAGGTAGATGCTACAGACGAAGGATATAAAAAGGATAGATCTAAAGAAATAAGTTCATACAGACATTCAACTTTACGGCCTGTCCCAAGCATCCGACCAGTCTTTGGATCCTGCACACAATAATCAGAAGTAGTAAACAAGACATTAAGACTAAGTTCACATAATTGACCAACAGACAAAAGATTTAGTGTAAGGTTAGGAATAAAAAAAATGTCAGCTACAGAAAAATTAGGTCAAGACACTTGACCAATATGGTTAACTTCTATGAGAGAACCGTTAGCAGTTTGAATAGATGGTAAATAAGAATTAAGAGTTTTAGAGGAGAAATTGTAGGATCAGAAGTCATGTGATTACAACATGCAGAGTTAAAATACTAAGAAGAATTACTTGAAATATTAAAGAAAATAAAAATTAAGGGTTTACCAGAATTAAAAAAGAGTAGATGGAGTAGAGATTCAATGTTATTAGGAGAATGATTCGCACTATCCTGTACAATAGTAACAACAGGTCCTGGAAAAGTAACGCCTTGAGATGGTCTAAGTATGTGGTACGGCTTAGGTAGAACAGAACCAATAGAATAATACTGAGAAGTATCACACTTATCCATATATTCTAAAACCTTTTTTTCATTAATGACAATTTAGTCCCTAAACTTGAACTAATTATAAGTTAACACCTAAACTTTTAAAAAATTTAAAGTGAACCCTATACTTTTCTAAAATTATAAAATGACCCCTTAAAATATTATAATTGTAAAAAAGTCTCAAAACTTTTAAAAATTATAAAAAATATCCAAAAGAATAGAATATTACATTCTGACCTTAAAATACTATAAAGTTTGCAAACAAGCCCTTAAGTGAAAACAGTAAACTTCAAGCGGCGCGTCTAGCTGGCTTTAACCTTCGATTGGTGTAAATTTAGTGGCGTTTGAATGGTCGGTAACTGAGGATTCTTTTGGTCGGGGCGGTGTCAATCACGTCGCCGTAGAACAGCCGAGATCTGAAGTGATAGTGGCCAGTGGCAGTGGGCTTCAGGCGACTTGTGCGGTAGTTTCTGCCCTTCGATTGGCGCGTTGTCGATGGCGTTGAAATGGTTAGAGGATTCTGAGTAATCTGAGATGGCCGGTGGCTAACACGGTAAATTTTTGGCATTTTTCGATGACTTTTCAAAAATTTCCGGTGGATTTCGACGGGTTTTGAAATTTTTTTGGCAAATCTATGGCTAAACAAAGTGACATTAAAAAAATAATAGCTCTGATACCATGTGAGAAATATAAATGGAGTATATTTCACAGTGTCAAATAATATACAAGATTTGCCTTTTTATAGGCTTAAGACAAATACATAATAGGAAATAATATTTTATATTAATAACATATATATATATATATATATATATGGTAGAAGAGTATAAAAGAATTATTCTAGAATCATTTCAGAATAATTCCTTAATATAAATGAATTGAATTCTTAAAACAGTAATTCTCTATAGTATTTTCAGATAAAAGTGTGTAATCAACACCCCTTAATTACTAGAGAAAAGTTCAAGCTCTGTTCACTGTTCGTCCCTTCATGCCTCGAATCTCGAATGAGGTGTCGTGTTACTATTACACCATCTCTCCTCCATGTTTTCACTAAGTAGGAGATCATTGCTTGGACTTAAGATGACTAAATTCTCACTTCTTTAAAATTAGGTTCAACAAGTAGTTATACCAACTAAATCAATATCTAACTCCCTTAGGTCACTGTTGATTCCTAAAATTATGGAATTGCATAATCTCTATTGAAGAGCCCATTTCTCTCCATCTTAGAAACTGCTCTAACTTATTTTATACTTGGTCAACTACATCTTACAATTTAGGACGAGTGGAACCACCTATTAAGTCCTCTCTCAGGTCCCATCCAAGATAAGAGTTATAATTGAGCATTCCAACTCTCGATGCCATTTAGCATCCGCGCACTGCATTATCATTGTTGATACGGGTAGCCAACCTCAATGCATTTACATTAGTCCTCTTGCACCCTCAATCATGAGTGTTAATGGGCAGACACCACGTTAATGGCCAGTGTACTGTACTTTAGCTCACATACACTACTTGTTGTTATTATGTATACCCACGTTGTCTCGTGTGCGTGCTTTGCTGTCCATATTTACCTTATAATCAGTCAAGGCCTATCTTATATAATGAATTAAATGTTTATTATTAATTTAAAAGATTAACTTATTAAATAATATTACATACCAATATATATATATATTCATAATCTACCTAATTTTTATTTAATATAAAATATAACACACACTTTAATAAACGAGCACGTCCCCGCACACTCCTACCTGCCTTTGCTTGGTGCCCTAAACTAAGCGTCAACGTATCTCACATTTCAATGCTGTGATAATTATCTACAAATTAAACTCTTACTTTCTCTCTCTTTTAGCCATTAATTACCTTCCTTTTTTGTTTTTTTTGGTATAACCGCAATATATCTCTTTTTCCCATTTTATTTTGCCTTTCTCTATTTTGAATCTTATAACTACTAATTTTATAGGCATCTCTTGTTGAAATCCAAACACATCTCTCATTTAAAGTATTACAATCGGTACAATTGTTAATTATATTTTTAAATTTTAAAAGGACTTAGATCTTGTTAATTACTTCGTTTTACAGATATTAACAGAAAATTTCTGTTAGAATAATTTCATGGCTGATGAAAAATTCTCAACATTAATTTCTAGACGGTGAGTTTCCTTTTCTTTTTAATTCTTTCAGTATATTAGAGACAGTATCTTCCTTCCTTTAAATTTATAATCTTACATTCATGTAAAATACATAAACCTAGTGAGAGAAAGAGAAAACAACTTATTTAGGTAATTTTTATTAAAATTATTTACAATAATAGAATTAGAAAGCTTTATTAGAAGGAGAGTGTGGATGTGGAGAGGAAGTTAACAAATTCGATCCATTAATATCTTATCCTACTCAAAACTACACAAGTACAACTACAAAATTTATTTATTTATTTTAAAAAAAGACAAGTAAATTAAGAAATCCAACAAAATTAAAATGAAATAGAATAAATAACGATGATGAAGTAGAATCATGACTATTGAACTAAAAATTCAATGGTTCGAAGTAACTTGTTTTTTTTTCTTACTTTTTTACAAAAAAAAAAAATGAAAGGGAGAATTTATATGTAATACCTTAAAGTTTGCCTTGTTTTTATCTATTTAATAAAAAAAAGAGTTACGAAATTAAATAAATAATATTACATATTACAAGAATCAGTCAATTAATGTTGAGAAATTATTATTCAAACAAGTGAAGGTGCGAACTCATTTTCAGGAGAATGTGGAGGAGGTTGCAGATTTTGCTAATCATTTTAATATGAAGAAATTATATTGCATAGAAAGATTCAAAGCTCCATTTGCCAAGAAAGTGATGTTTCACTTAACATATTCCAACTTCAACTATATTTCAATAATACAACACCAACTATATACTCTACTCTAAGACTAAGACCCATCGAATTGGAATTTTGAAGTCAGTCCACTTAGGCCCAAGGGGGCTTCCTCATTTTCTTTTTTTCTAATATTGACAAATTTGTTTTGTTATTGAAAATTATTTGTGTATGTGTATTTCTCTCTTTCTCTTTCTCTCTATTTTTTTTAAAGAATATTGTTAATTATTTTCTCGAGTTTTAATATTGTTAGGTCCATTCTCTAGATAGCCCACACAACTCACACTAAACTTAATTTTTTGAAAAAACTCAATCCAAATTTTAGATTCAATATGTTAAATAATTAGATATGCCAACTCATAAATCTCATAAATGGGTCATATAAGTCATGATAAAGTAGGAATGAGTTAAACTTTAAATTCTATTTAAGTTTCACTAATTAAAATTTTTTACAAGTGAAAAAATTTCACTTAAATTATTCTTTGTTGATTGATAACTCTTAAATAGATTAGAATTTTTAGTTAACTTAGATATAATTGAATTTATAATTTAATAAAGATTTAAATTCATACATTCACACTTTGATATTAATTAAGATTTATACACTATAAGTAAGCATGCTATATTGCTCATAATTCATTCTCTCGTGAATTATTGATTTGAATTATTTCAATTGCAATTGAGAAAATTAAGAGCATAACATCTTACTTGATTTTTAAGCACTTCACACATTGAATATTATTTTTTTTAGAAAATTATTGACTTAAGCCTAAAAATATTTTTTCTTATAAGAGAATAATGTTTACTCACAAATTCAAAGAGTTTTCAAAGAAGAATAGTGTTCACTCACAAATTTAAAGAATTCTCAAAGATAAAAGATAAATTTGTTAAGTCCAAACCTATCGAGTTTTAAAACATAATTATCACTTTCTCTCTTCGTGGTTTAAAAATATAATAGCTCAATCGCTATTATTAATAATATAAATAAGATAGTTTTTTTTTCCTATTAGGATATTTAGATAAGTTTTTTTTTTGTTTTAGAATACTTAGATAAGATAGTCTTAATAATAGGAATATTCAATAAAATTGCTTCATGTGTTTCAATTTTTTTCACCGTAATCACTATCATAATAAAGTAGACGATATTGTATACTACATAATTTATATACAAACACATAGACTCAACATTGACTTAATGTTAGATGAAGATATCACTAAAAATTCATCAATTTAGTTTTCATAATTTTGATAAGGTTAGTGTAATTCATAAAATTTTGTAATGGGTTCACATTTGATTATATAAAAGAAGGAAAATTACATCTTGATTCCTAAAATGTAGTGAAAATGATATTTTCACCCCAAAGTTTCAAAAAATTGATATCTGTACCTCCTTTTGTCAGCCAGGACCATTAAGTAGAATACAATTAAGGGTAATATTGTCTTCTTTTTAACTCCGTATTAAGTTGTATTTTTTTTAAAATAATTTAATTTAACAATGAAATAAAAGCCAGTAAGATCATGACATGTGGAATGGGGAAAGACAATTTTAGCTTAGTTGAGGCTTGAAACCCATTGATATCCTTCACCCATTTTCGAGTGGTTCTATCACTCTGATTGCATGAAACAATTTCTCTCTTTGAAGATGAAAAATATTGGAAGCACGAAATCGTTCGCCAATTGAATTGCAAATCGTTATTGGTCTATTTAAAATAGATAATAATCTTGGGAACACAGTTTTGTAAGGTATGATTTGAATTCAACCATGGGTATTTGATGAGTTCTAATGATAATAATAATAAAACCTAAATTTTCGAACAAAATTTTCAGAATCTGTATTTTATTGAGATGATTACAAGATTACATGTGATAATTGTTTTGAAGGATTTCATAATAACCTCTGCTTTACCGTTTTATTTAAAATTTCAGGTTATAACATGTCTGTGTTGTGATGATTACAATGTTGTGATGATAATTTTTATAATATTTTGTTTGGTTTTGATTTGCGATAGGTTTTGATATTTGAATGTGTTGTGATCAAATATGCTATTATATTATCTGCTTTTTATTGTTATTATATTATATGCTGTTTATTGTTATTTTTTTGGGGTATATTATGACTATAGTTGGGATGAATAGAAGAATGCATGTGGTAATTTTGTTGTGCTTTGAAATATGAATGTAGGGCATAAATGAGTAAATCATCTCTAGAGAGGGTGTTAGGTTAAAAACGCAAGCTTTATAGGTGGCCCTTAAATGTTTTTGGGTGTGATTGATATAGAGGATTTCAATTTAGTGGGATTGTATAGTGCAATGTGTCACAGGGCATGGGGTAGGGGTATATTAGAAGAGGAAAATTTTAGAACAACAGTTAAGATCCATGGATTGGCCAGGTGGTTAGAGTGGGGACAGACAATGAAATTATTAATATAGTGGCAGAATGTATGAGGAAAGATTGTGATGAGCTAGAGGTAGAAGTGGATTATATGCCACATAGAGTAAATAATGATTCCCCTAGACCTAACCATCCTTTTATGCCAAAATCCAAAGCCAAACCTAGAATGAAAAGAGATTTATCCCTGATAGGGGTCCACAGAACACCCAACCCCCATCAGTTTTTATATTAGATTTCGAAAATAGAAAATTGTGTAAAGCTACTTCCCCTTTAAATTGCACCTCCTCATGAGTGTATTCTCAAATTATAAACCCAACTCAGATACAGTCACCTCAGAGGCAACACACTGCACATCTCAAGTTCCCTATCTTAAAACAACCAGCTTATGTAACCCTACTGGTATTCATTACATATAAGGAGTTTGTCCCAACCATGGAAGTGCTTGACAATGATAGTGAATCTAGTGACAGTGGAGCTGAAGATGACGGTTTTAAGGTCAATCAAAGGAGGAATAACAATGAGGCTGAAGCTGAAGAGATGGCAACATGGTCTGATGTTGACAGTGAAGTTGCAGATAGTGGCTAGGGTAACAAAGCAACACTACAGGATAAAATTGAAAATGGAAATGACGCAAAAATGGACAATGTAAATGAAAATATAAACGATGCACTTCTTTCTAACTATGACAATGATGATAGAGGTTTACGAATGATTTTCCTCATCAAATGATGATACCCCAGTTGCAAGGTTGGCAATAATTTTTGGAGATAATGAGTTCAAATATGGGCTAAAGGGGAAGTTGTCATTTCAATTGGACAAAAGTTTAGGAATGTTGAACACTTCAGAGAGCTGATAAAGAATTATTCAGTGTAGCACTAATGCAAGGAGGTTTATATTTTGAGATAAAACAATTACAAGAGGAGCATACTTGTGGAGGTATGAGTAAAAACTTTGAGGCATTATATGGATGGATTGCCTCAAAATTTGATTCTATTTTACAACTTCTCTGACTATTTGAAAGCTAACAATATTTTGTTTTGGGGCTAGTTTGTTTTAACACCATTTAGGCTAACAATACTTTGTTAAGCCCATCTAGTTGTTTTTATGTCCAAGATATGTGCTCTGTTTATGCCGAATATTTGACTATGGAAAAATATTTGTGTTTTCAGTTGAGATGGGATGATTTTTTAAATCAAAGAATAATCAATAATATCCAAATATATTGTCTCCTGCTTCGACTTAATCAACTTTCTTATTTTTGATGTCATTCATCAGTTTATACATTAATGACTCATACGTGAACGAATACATATACAAACAAGGAGAAATAAGATAGTGACCAAAACTTGCATTATCATAAGTTTCTTCTCTACATATGCTTCATTATGACCCTACTGCAGGTCATCTGTTGTCTCTCTAATTGCAATGTTTCTTGGCTGATTAGTGTGGTCACCCACTACTTGTAATTGCATTCATCTTCAGCAGGTTTCTGAAATGTGTAGAATGAATACCTCTTTCTCATGCATCTAAAGTATAATTTGTTAGGGTTTCTTAAACTCTCAGTATAATGTCATTGCAGTGACACTTCATGTTCTTAAACTTGAACACTCTCCTACTAAGAGTTCTTGACATGCTCATATTACATGGCCATTCATCTGAAGTAGGATTCCATCAGTCATAATACCTACATTCACCATTAGAACAAGAAAAATACAGCTTGTTAGGTTTATATTGTGACTCTAAAATCTTGACAGTGGCTTTGGCGTTGCACTCACATTTGCAAATTTTGAACTTGATCAAAACCCCATTAATTTTGTTTGAACGTGATGAAGTTTGCATTCAATGACTATTCCAGCTGCGTGACATCTCTCTTCAATTTTTTTTATGAAGAAAGATAAAGATTAAGGAATGAATGGCAACTAGAAAGTGGCTATTTATATAGGGCAAAATTATCAATAGCCAGTAATGGTAGAAAAAATTAGGGTAAAATCGTCTTCACAATACTCCAACAATTTTGTCGACCATTATTTAAAACTCTGATCTGCTTTAATATACAGTGGATTGATGTTGTAAGGTTTGTATGTTACTATTTTACAATAAATATTGGGTGCGGATAAAATAAATTCACTCAACTAATAAGGTTTAGACATTTTTTTGGCTTTTAGGTGTACATCGCAGGTTACTTATGATAGCGAGCAATTGATTATGCTGGAGGTTAATTTGGTTGGTAGATCAATCACTATATATGATTTTAGTGTTTGAGGTTATACTAATAGAGTTCTCGAGGTTCATTTAGCACTTGTGTGCAAAATAATGCCATTATATCTTTATCATATTCTTTTTTTTTTTGATATGACGAGTGATGTGACATTTGATTTATTGCCATTTGGTGTTGTTCGATTGAAAGGAGTGCCTTAACAAATGGGTCTGAGTATTGATTGTAGGGTTTTCATTTGTAAATATTTAATGTTAGGTTGACCATTAGTGGGTCATTTTAAAGACAACAAATGGTAATTGATTTGTAGACTATTCAATTCCATTAAATAGTCATTGATGGTTTTATTATAAAAAAAAATTATGATATATAATGATCGTGTTGAAAATTTTAAAAATTGTCATTAATTATTTAAGAAGCTTTGTTATCAAAGTTAAATAATGTGGAAGTGTTTTTTGTTAGCCTTGTAAGTGTGGAATATATGAAGTATAGGGAAAATGCTGTTGAATTTATGGCAATATCTTTAATATTATAAAATAATTATAACCAATATGATTACATATAACAGTCATCATCATTTTCACATAATATAAGATAAAGCAAAAATAGGTCAAAAGTAGACATGGAATAATCATTCACATGTTCAAATAATTACATGTAACTAATATTCACATGTTTAAATAATTACATGTAATGACCATACACATGTTTAAATAATTATTTATAATAAATATCCACATATCCACATGATTAAGAGAAAAAAAAAGAAAACTAAGATAAAAAAAATCTACAACAATATCATTTGCTTGGTAAAGTGACAAGGTCTTGACAAGTTTACCAGTTGTGTTTATGTTACTTGCATCGACTATAAACGTTCTTTAATGGTACTTCTATTTGGAATGACATATGCTCCTTCCTACGTTGTAAATTGTTGACATGTTATTAGAGGCTAGATGTCAACATTTTGCACCTCATTCAAAATGATCCAATCTAATGGATAGCTAAAGGAATTGATTGAATTTGCATATGCAATCAATAAGTTTTCATATGTGTAATAAAAAAAGAAAGACTGATACTGATACTATAACCCAACATGTTTATAACTGATGTCTTCATGGTTATGTTAATTATTGTATTCCTTCTCTTATCCTTCACAAAACATTTTGAATTGTCAATTAGATAAATTATTGTTCTCATAAAGCGATCATTATGCTTCTAGGCCTTTTGGTTTTTTTTTAAGTGGTCAAATAAGAATTTATACTTTTTGCAGTCTCTCTTCTATTGTAAAACCGCGTTTGCTTTAACTTTTGTATCCATTCAACTAATCTAGTAATAGACGGGAACACGCCTCCTTTACAACTGCATAATATTCTTTAAAATATTAGTAGTCATAATATCATACTTTTTAAATATGTCCACTATTCTTGCCCAATTGGTGAAATCAATTTTCTCTTTCAAATATTTTGTTGCCTCATATTTCATCTCTCACATTTGAGCTATTTCGTTCTAAAAATTAGAGAGCCAATATGCATTTATTGTAATAAAATGTACTGTTAGGAATTGGTCTTTCTTTTTTTTTTTCCCTATTAGCAATTTGTATTTCACAATTAAATTTTTCTTCAAGTGATAGATGCACACTTCATGATAAGCATTTGAAAACAATTTATGAATAGCTTTCTCAATCCTAGCATGTTGATTTAATATAAAGACGACATCATTGATATTATCAATAACTCTTTATAATTTTTTCATAAACCATTCTCAAGATGTATCATTTTCGAATTAGTAATGTCTTATGCTAATGAAAAAAATCTTATTATTCTCATCTTTACAAACTGTACAAATATAGAACTAAGATATAAGTCTTTCAAGAAAGTACCATTAGCAACGATTACCGATGAATGGAAGAATGAAAATCCTAAATATAAGATCCCAAAGCAAAAACAAATTACAAAGAAGTGACCACTTTCATTTGTCTTCAAATGAGTCACAGTGCCTGGTTATTATTTTCTACCACTTAGCAATATGCAAGAAATAATTTACTAAATCCCTTGAAGTACTAATTATCATCCTTAATGTTTGCTCTTTAGCCCAATAAGCCATTATAAATGTTAAATTCATACCAAATTTTTATCACACATTGGCTTGAATCTCCTTTAGTTTGTAAATTCTATTGATATTTTTTTTATTATTGTAGTAATATTTCGACTCTTGACTTGACAATAACTATCACGTAATTAGTAAAGTGACATGTGTGCTCTTTGTTGATATTTTGCACAATGAAGTATTTTTTAGCATTATTCGATTTAACATGAACTTGCCACTTATATCTTTCATGGTTATATTTTGCACCAAATCGATCTTTTGTGGATTATAAACTTTGAAACTCTAACTACCCTTCGCACAAGCTAACTAAGAGCATCATATAATGCATTTTTGATAGCAAAAAACTTCCCTATAATAACTTTGCCCATTCTTGAGTACAAATTTCTATCCGATGAATTTAAGTTTAAATGGGATATTAATAGGAGAAATTAAAATAGGTTATGTGGTTCAACAATGTTGTCCTACTCATCCAAAGGAGTTGGATATACATTATGAACTTTTTTGCTTACTCTTATATATAAATCATACACATTATCGATCTCACTACTAGATAATTAGCCTTGGCTGCCCTCATGTATATCATTTAACCCATCTGCTCTCTATCGTTATCTACATTACCACCATTATAGGTATTTTCATCTATCCTATTATCATATTGAGTATGAGTTGGATAGTCGTTGAATTTCAATAAGAACATTGGTAGTCAACAATGGTATTGGTTAGAAACATATCATTTGATATTGTTGGGGTTATGTTACTAACTTAGTTACTACTTATTACGAATATGAAGTGATTATAATAAGTTTGTCTGTTCTTTATAGGAACTTGTGTAATCTCATCATTTGTAGGGTGTCTAAGATCCACAATAATGCATAGGTACCAAACCTATTTTATAACCTATTTTATTAATCCTTATGAAGAATTGTACATCTTGATAATTTCGAATTGCCAATGGTTTAATTTCAATTTTTTTGTAGACAGAAAGATTCTCATAGTCACACTATACTGATCAAAATTAATTTCAATTCTAAAAAAAAGTAGTATTATAAAGTGGTTGATAATTCACATCCCTTATAATCGAAATATGAGTGTTTTATCCCTTTGAACTATTACTCAAACTTTTTCATCTTTTCTTAAAACATACAAGAAGTGGCTCTATCTCTGTAACACTTATAACAAAATAAAAAAAAAGAAAATATAAAATATAAATTTAAAAAACACTAATTGTGAAATCCAACATCCATCACACGAGGAAAGCCTCACGCAATAGGCCGCGTGATAAAGGCATAGCTCGACTTACTATGTGAGGCCATCCTCGCTCAATAGACCATGTGATTATTTATAGGTTCTTTCTCAGTTTGCTCTTCTAGTCTTCCTTTATTTATATTCAGAAACGTCACCATTTAATGCTCTTACATAATACATATATTTTGAAAAACTTATAAATACTATATCTACGTTCTCTAGTCATACATTTATTAAAATAAAAAATAAAATGAATGTAAATATTTTAATAGTAGAAGAAAGGCATAATAATCTTAGATTTACTTTAGAAGTATGATATATTTTTGTTAAAAAATTAGATTTGATTCTCTTCATAAGTCTCAAATGCTTTTTTATTTTTTTATTTTTTATAGGTTAAAGGACACGTAGATTATCAAAGTTTGGCGAAAGAGATTGAAAGACCCTCGAAATTTTAAAAGGGTTATAGAGACTTATGTTAGATGATGGAAACCATTTAAGTTAACGCTCAACTAGTCGCTGACCATAGTTTTTCGGTGATAATAGTATTAAAAAATATCAAATTTTACATTATTAAACTCTATTTTTCATGATCTACACAATGATAAAGTCATTTTTAGAAAAATAAAAGATCAAAAGATAGTAAAAAAATGATAGTGAGGGGCGGCAGCCACTACTGCCCATTGTCAAATGAGGGGTAGTGACTTGATAGCGAACGACATTGGCTGTCGCCCCTCACCACTATTTTTGGCTATCTTCTGCTCTTTTTTTATAAAATAAATGATCCTGCCATTGTGTAGATCATGAAAAATAGAGTTCAATAATATAAAATTTAATTATTTTAATTATAAGAGTATCGTCAAAAAATGACAGTTGGACTGTCGGTGTTTTCTAGTGATGGTGGGTAGTTCTGTTTTTAATTATTTTTTAATTTATTTAATATATTGTATATATAACAGATGTTGACACTTAATGTTAATAAAATATTATATCATAATGGTGAAGGTGGTATTTTTTCACCCCAAGGTCCTAGGTTCAAGACTCATCAAATTCATTATTTTGTTTTTCATTTAATAGGGGTATTTTTGGTACTTTTAACTTATTTGATAGTTAAAAGATAATTTGACCATTCTTTTATTTAATAGGGATATTTTTAGTACTTTTAACTTATTTGATAGTTAAAAGACGACTTTATCATTTTGACTGTTAATTTAAATTGTTTAAGTTACCTAATAGAGGTTTCTACGATTCTTTTAAAATTTCGAGAATTTTTTAGTGTCTTTTATCAAATTCTGGGGATTTATATGTTTTTAGTGTAAATATAAAGCCAAAAAATTTGCTAGGGTGAGATTTTATATATAAGACAAGGGCATTTTGATATGTTAACAGGGGTTTTGACTGCTAAAGTTTAAAGATTGCATATTTTGTTAAATTAGAAAATGACCCAATTTTGTTTTTGGACGATTTTCGAAAATGTTTTCTTTCATTAATAGGCCTTCTTTCTCCAAGTTGAAGGATAAAACGTTGGACCCTTTCAAGTTCTGGCCCGTTCAAAATGGGCCTACTCTTTTTATTGGGTTTTGTTATTCTTGTAGCATATGCTACTTGAAAAAAGTGGTGATATTTTTACCTATATTTTATGTAACAACATACTGTATCGCTTATATTTTCTTGTAGTTGCAATTTGACATTCAAGTGAAATGACAAAACGCATTCGATTTTTTTTTTTTCTTTTAGTGGTTAGGTATTAAACACACAAACATTTATAGAACAAATCTTATTTAGTTGTCATTCTTTTTTTTTTTTTCCTTAGTTCTATTAGATTTAAGTTATGGAATAAACACTTATAAAAAAAATATGTTTAATTAACAATGTCAAACATTAGTTCAAAGGGAAAAAAAAATGATGTTAAATATAAAATCCTTAATATATCAACTGATGTTTCTTAAGTAATTTTTTTTTTCCTTTTTTACATGAGAACGAAGAAAAATGTATATTGTAAGTTCTTTACTATTAAACTACTACCGTAAGTGTTGCTTAAGAAAAATTTTAATGGGTTAAAATTTTAAAACTAAAGATACACACTAGAAGCAAGTCGCAGTAACAAAGAAGCAAAACGCAAGAAGGTATATACTGCTGCTTTTGTTGTGAGCTAATTTGCATGGGATTTCCTTAGAAGAAGTAATTACATAGATGAAGAAAGAAACAACGATTATGAGACTGAAGAACTTGGAAGATTTTGGATACCACGTATTTGATAGTAGAAGTGTTAGTTGTTTTGGAGCTAATTTAAACGTTGATTAACGAAATGAATCTTGCTTTGACTTCCTTTGCTTCAATGCAACGGAGTGGATTCACGAACATGTTTGTCTTATAAAACTTCATGTATATTGCAAACATATATATTATAATGCCAATGAAATTAACTTAAACGATAAATAGAATAGAGTTACAATTTCGAGAAATTCAAAGCATACATGTAAATGGTTGTTACAATTATTAGAAATACAAAGGACCATAAAAATGTTGAAATTATCATAAATATTAAATAAATAAGGCATTTATTGTAGTAACTTAGTAGTAAAGAGTTTATTGTGCATTTTTCCTTCCCATGTTAAAAAAATTCTTCCTCCATGTTAGAAAAAACACATTAAATAAGGGTAGTTTAGGAATTTTATAAGTTCACTTATAAAATATGATAATTTCTAAAATTTTGATGGAGTATATTAATAAGTGGGTGTAATAACACAAAATAGAGTGAAAAATAGTGTAAATGATGGTTGGACTCCTTAGTTTATCATAAATGATTTAAATACTTTCTGATTTTAAAATAGTCTAAAAGACCCTCAACTTGTTAATATTTTTCGTTTCTAAAAATAGGCATAATTTATTGATTAGATAGTGATCATAAGGGTTAAAATACCATATTACTACTATCTCTAGAAATGGAAGACACCAATAGACGGGGTCTTTTAGGCAATTTTGAAACCAATGAAGTGTTTAAGGCACTTAGGTCAAACTAAAAGGGTCCTACAGTCTTTTACCCTAAAAATATCACCACATACACCTACTTAAAAAATTTATTTATTTAATGAGAGGATCGGTTCAAATTAGGCCTAAAAAGTAAAAGCCCAAATAAGCTCACAGACAACGAGTCAAATGCTAGCCTAAATTCTTGTCTTTTATGGTCGAGACTAAGCACCTAAGTCCCAAACCATATTTTTTATTGTTATTATTTTTCATACGTTGAGATTACTTTCAAAATTATATCGTGAAGTTCTCGAATTTGGAACTTTCGCATCAATTATCGTATTGCTCTTACTTACTCCTTGAAATTATAAAGTGCACAGTTCTCCTATAAAAAAAATTATGACTGTAGTAACCAGTATCCACAACCGGTAAGAATATGTATTTATATATATATATATATATAAATATACATATTTTATTTATATGTGGGTGATACTTAATTTATGTATTGTTATTAGTATTGTTTATATAGATTAAGGATCTACTATTAGTATTGGATTTATTTGCAAGACTTTAGATTTATTTGAAGGACCAATTTGTAATACTTTAAAAGTTTTGAGGGTAAATTCGTAAATATAAAATATTAGCCTCTTAGTATAAAAATACACTTTTAAAATCCTAATTCACTCATTTTGGTCGAGCTACCTCTTTTAGAGTGAGAAAAGAGAGAAAGAAAGGGGAGAGAAAGAGAAGAAGAAGAAAGTTGAAATTTAAGTTTTAAGAGGTATATTATAACCCTTTCTTAGTTTCTTGTTGTTAAATTAGTTAATTCCTTTAAGTTTTGATTTCTGGAAATATGTACAATTGAAGATTTGATGTGTATTTCGTAAGATATTGTGAGAATTGATGATGATTTATGTAGATAACTTGATAAATCATGATGAATTGCAGAATTTCTACTTGATAGTCTCTTGATCCAGGACTTTTATAAATTTTTGTACTTCGATTCTGGTTTTGGATTTTGAGTATGTGAAATTAGACATGTTTAGAATCATTTGAGACTTCAAATAGATTGAAAATTTCAAAAATTGTAGTGAATTTATCAAAATGACCTTGAAATTCTAGAAATTTCCTATGTTAACAGTATGATACAGTGACAAACAATTTTTGGTCTGCTTAATGATCTTCAAAAATTATGAATTTATGAAATATGATAATTTTATATGTCTAATATGATATACTCAGAATTGAGAATTTAGATCAATGTGGTTAAATTTTTATGATTTTCTATAGAGTGTCAGCTCATTGCAGTATTTGATTAACAGAGTTTTAAAGCTATGGAATAAAATAGTTTTAAAATACTTTTGGCAGGGCTTTGGAAGTGAAATATTTATCATGGATTTAAATATGTGTCAAGGGTAATTCTGTGGTATTTTTATAATTTTTTAGTTAGTATATGATTTTATAAAATTGGGAGACTGAATACTGTTAAGTAAATATCTTGATCCCGCAAGAATAATAGTTTGGATTTGATGGTGTTTATGAAATGGATTGTGTAGGAATTATGATATAATATTCATACATAAGGGGGATATATGAGTTAAGAAAGATGTATTCTGATTTTGGAGCAATTGGGCATCATTCAATATATAAGAAAATTTTGTTAAGTGTAAGTGGTCATAATGACAGGTTTTGAGGTGCAATATGTGTAATTTTGTAAGCTATTTAAGTGTTTTGTATGAATGTTGAGACTCATGAAAGGATTAATCTCTATTGATAGGTTAAGGAGATTTAAGCCTTGTAGCTGAAAGTACTAAGAGGTAAGTATACTAGACTTTTTATTAAAATCACAATAAACATAGTAATTGTTATATATAATTTTGTAAATGTGGTTAGGAATATATTTATGTTATGTCAAAGTATATTTTGATATGAAATGTGAAGACATGTGTTTATGAAGGTGAGCGTGGACATACATGACATATATGTGTTTTTGAAAGTGAGCTTTCAAAATGAAATGTAAGCTTTTGAAGTGTAATATGTCCATGAGAAACATTTTGTGTTTTGAGGATACTTGAACTCACTGTTGACTTAGTAGGCATTTTATGTGATTTGTGGAGCTTTTATACGTGGCCTTTCCTTCGGGATGGTATATGTTATGTGTTCCGTATATAAGGAGGATCCTATTGGTACCTAAAGGAAGAGTAAGTCATCACATTCGTGTGGTGGCGTATTGGTGCATGTGAGAGGACTCACCGATGATCAGGGTAAGGGTTTGGCTTTTACCTTTGGGCATGAGCATTATATATGTGTAATTTAAAACCTCACTTATACTATTCCTCTCATACGGTATGTCACTTATGAGTGACATTTGACTCATTATGTGATATGTGATATGAAAGTCCTACTAAGTAGTAGTTGAGTGATGGTATTCCTATTATATGTTTTGAAAGAATATGTAAGCGCTTACCTGACATGTGATTTGATAAGATTATGAATTTTGATTTATCACAACATATCATACACATGCATTGTGTACATATATGTATTTGTAATTTGATATATGAAAAACTAGTATGCTTACTGAGTTTTATACTCATTATAATTTATGGCGATTTTAGGTAAATAAGGTACATGTGTACTTAGCGGATTTGGCAAGGCTTATGTTGTTTCTTGGGTTTCCTAAGTTGTTAGGTTGCTGAGTGTTTCATTTGGGGACATGTGGGATAAGATATTTAATTTTTTCCTATTGAATAAATACTTATGTATTATTTTATTGTGTGTGGTTGGATTTGGTTTAAGTTCCACCAAGTGTGGTTATTTGTTGATTTTAAGTAAGAATTTGCAATGAATATATTCTGGGCTTTCGGTAAAAAGTTATTACTAGTGACGTAGTAGAGTATTAATCTCTGAAAAAACTCTAAGTATTTCCGGTTTACTAATTGTCCCAGTCATAATTCAATTGTTATAATTTTAAAAGAAATTGAAATGAATGTTTAAATATTGTCAATAGAAGTTTATGTTTATATGTTAGGTTATGGGTTGATTTTAGTGTTGAACTTACTAAGGATTCCTATGTTGAATTAAAGTTTGAAATTTTATGTAATATTATTTATAAGTGCACATTATTGAATGAATGTAAGTGATGTTATGTGTCAGATTTTTTGAGTCTAAGACGTGACAATGACACTCAACTTTATCCAAAAAAAAGGTATTATGTGTGTTGGTATTTGAGAGTGTATTTCAAATAAATAAATATAAAATCAAGTATTAGAGTAGAGAGAAAGGGCCAAAAAGAGAAAGAAAAATAAGGGGAAGCGCCCAAGTTGTAGAAGGCTTGGACGCCGCAGCGCTAGGCCAAAAGCGTTGGAGCTCAACGTTTTGGATGCACAGGCCTAGAGTTGTGACTCTCCAAGGAGTCACCTACCCCTTTCAATAGTTGTGACCTTTCAAAGAGGTATCGTGTCTCTTCGCAGAGACACTTGAACTCTATAAATACTATAGGCACACTTAAATCAAATTATTGAACTTCTCTTCTCATTCTTTGATCTAAATTCTCTCTTATACACCACATTCATAAGTACATACTTGTTGTCCAAATAGAATATATTTGGTGTGTACCTTTATATTCTCTAATAAGTCATTGAATTCTGAAACTATCCTACATTCTAACGTAAGTGTACATTGATTATTATCAATTGTAGGGGTAGAAATAGTTTAGGGAAAGTGCTAAGCATGCATTGACTTCTAATTCATTGCTTGTTGTTGTTAAAGTGAATGTGTGATGTATGAGTATACATGCAATTTCATAATTTTACAACACACAACAGAAGCATGTTAACAAAATACATTCAATTAATACAATTAAACACATATATGCATATGTATAACCACTATACAAAATTTATAAATGGTGAACACCTACCTAATCGAGGTAACTTTACAAATCTTCAAGTATTCCAATTTTAGAAGTGAATAGCTCACCTTGAAGTATATTCTTGAACAATTCTAGTCTACAATGGTTTAGTGAGATTATGAAGCTAGAATAGCAGTTTTGATTTAAAATTTTTGGCAATATATATTTTGTGTTCAAACTCTTTGAATACAAATATTTATTTCCAAAAAGATAGAGATAATAAATGTGTTCATGCAACTATTGCATAACACTTGGAAATGATTTCCATTAAAATTTGTTTTGAACATCTCTTGTTCAAAAACAAATTTAGCTTCTCCATTTTTTTTTCTTTAGCCGGCCATCCCTTAGAGAAGAAGAAGATAAAGCTTATTTTTTTGTTGTTTTCAACATTTGAAAAACACCAAAAAAACCTCTCACCAAAACTTCTCTCAATTGTCGAACCCATCAGTAAGCCCAAATTAACACCAATAAATTTTTTAATCAATATTTTTTCTAATGCCAAATACTTTACCATATTTTGTATAAGTGCTCCACTCACATAATATGATGGCATGACCCCTCTTGCCCAATTAAATAACATGCCACTTAATACAATAACAAACATAATATTTCATTATCATATTAATTGGTCGACCACTTATTGAATCAAATGAATAAAAAATTTATTTAATGACCAACACATGATTGCATTAATTTTACTTGATTCAATTGGCCTCTACCATTCATAATGACATTTTATTTTATTTTATTATTAAACAATTAATATAAAAATTAATATTAATAATGTTTAGTTGATTTAATTTATTTGACAATATTATAAAATAATTACATCATTTAATTAGTTAACAAGAGTTGTTAACTAATTAAATGATGTACTTAAAAATTAAGTTTTGACAAATGCACATTTGGAGCGATCCCGAAATAATAATCTAATTTGCTGAAAGTTTTTGGATCAAATTATTTAACCCAGTACACTACCCTAGTGCGCAACAAATACACTTTATATTGTGATACTCTATAGGTCTATGCCTGATTTGTCATATGGAGCTTATCCATACGTTCATGAACGATGCCCCACATATACTTACAAATGTTACAAAGTAGCCTGTTAAACTACAAGTTCTTTTTAATATATGTGAAACCAAAGTATGATGGATCACTCAAGAGTCCACCATGGTACTCAGGTCAAAGGACCATGAATACTACTCAACTAGAGAAGACTTTCCAGTAACGGCTTTATGAGATGTCTCTTGAAGGTCCTCGTGAGTCTGTTCAATACCTAGTCCTCACTGAATACCTGTATCTCTATACGAGCTTCCACTAAACTTATGGTTTGCTAAGAGTAACTATCTGGACCATCCAGATATACACATACACTGATCTATATATAAATAAATTTCACCGATAGACTCGTATCAGTAAAAATAGATCAGAGACATGGTGTTTGAGAATGTACTTGCATAATGACATTTCCTAGTACCATTTGCAACTCTTTGCAACTATGTCATTACTAATTTATTCTCAGGTCTTTGACCTATTTCAAACAAGGCTCTAACTCTTTAGATTTCACTAACTCTTATAACCTGTTAACTCTTAGCACTTAAAACTTTTAGCTTCACTAACTCTTAGTACTGATCTGAACTCCTTTAGACTAGATCTGAACTCTTTCAGATCATACAATGTCTGAAACATTACAAGCATCTTACCATTTAATAATTAATAATATTAGCAATTTTATGAGAAATGATAATTGTATGAATATCATAATTTAAATATTTATACATAATAGGATGATACGTAAGCAAAAATTCTAACAGTTTTATCCATGTTATTTATCCCCATATAGCACACATTTTATGCAACAATCTTAAACTATTTCTATTCATACATGGATACTATAAGTGATTCATCGCTATTGGCTATGGGCAAGTTACTATTAGAGGTAATGAAAATCCCACCTTTCAATGTGAAGCACTTCGAGAGATGGCAAGACTGAGTGTTTGATACTTTGGACATCATGGGTCTAGCAGAATATCTTACCATTCCTCTTCCAGAGGCTACTGTATAAAACTACAAAGAGGAATTTTCTAAGTGGAGTAAGGCAAATAAGGTATGTCATAACAAAATTCTACACACATTATCTAATGAGTTATATGATTTATATTCCATATACAAAGATGCACATGAATTGTGGGCACAACTTAAGAAAAAAAAGTAATGAAGGATGCTGGTGCCCAAAAGTATGTCATTGCTAATTTCCTAGACTTTAAAATGTCTAAGAAAAAAAAAGTAACATCACAAATTCATGATTTTCACTTTCTCCTAAATGATTTAAAGAATAAAAATATAGTTCTCCCAGGACCCTTTATCGTTAGCTTTTTAATAAAGAAATTGCCTGAATCATGAAAAGATTATAAGAAAAACAACAAAACATAAAAGAAAGAATTTGACGTTGGAGGATTCAATTGTGCACATTAGAATAAAAGAAAACAATCGCTAATAGGAGAACTTAGAAAAGGCCAAAGAATTAGTTTCTAAGGTCAATTTAGTCGAATGTGATAATCATGATAGGAAACATCAAGATTCCACTAGTAATACCCACTTTAAGAAAAATGAGATATCATTCAAAAAGAAGGGTAAGTGTTATACTTGTGGAAATGGTGGTCATTTTGCATATTAGTGTAAGTATGGAAACAAGAAAGGAAACAATAAAACTTCTAAAGCTAATTTAGTTAAAGGAGAAGATATAATTGTTGTAGTGGTTATTTCACGGATGAACATGGTAGCAAGTGGCAACAATGAATGGATGATTAACTCTGGAGCCACAAGACACATATGTGGAGACAAGAATGCTTTTTTGAGTATGTTTTTTCGAGTGATGAAGATGAGCAAGTATATCTTGGTGATTTTCATTCAGCACCGATGGTAGAGAAATGGAAAGTTCTCACTAAACTTACTTTTAAAAGTCTCTTGTATTAAATAATGTTCTCCATGTTTTCAATATTGGATATAATCCTATTTGTGTTTATGCTAGGAAAAATAAATATAAAAAGTCTAATGGGAAATGGACAAGGTTGTAATGACCAAAGGTGAAACATTCATTAGGAAATGGGATTTTTTCAATGAATTGTTCTAACTTAATATACTTGATGTTCCTATGAATAAAAATGTATTTTTAGTTTATATTGTTAAACTTTTTAATTTGTAGCATGATAGATTAGGTTATTTGAATTATCTTTATTTGAGAAAGATGAAAAGAGTTAGTTTATTATTTAACATGAGTTTAGATGAAATACATCAATATGATGTATGTGTAGAGGAAAAGTCCACTAAAAAAATGGGAATAACACCCTATAAGTTATGAAAAGATTATGCTCCTAATCTTTCATACCTCGAAGTGTAAAGGTGCCTTGCAAAGGTTTTGATTCTTGATCCTAAAAAGAAAAGGATGTGACCTAAGATAATTGATTGTATGTTCATAAATTATGCTAGAGTAGTGCTGTATATAGATTTTTGGTATAAAAGGACACACCATAGGGTTGTTTGATTTAAACAGCATAATAAAATTTAAAAATACAGAGTTCTTTGAGTCTATCTTTTTTAAGAAAGCCAATATAAATAAAAGTATGACTTATGTAAAGGTTAATATAGATCCTCTCGAAAGCTCTAACAATAAACTTAGGAGAAGCAAAAGAATGAAAAATGCCAGTAGTTTTGGTAATAATTTTTATGTTTTTTTTTATAGAAAATGACCCTAAGACTTATAGTGAGGTTATGACTTCTCATGATGCTTCTTTATAAAGAAAGGTAATTGATGATGAAATAAACTCAATCATGACTAATCATGTATGAAAATTAATTGATTTACCTCTGAATTCTAAGCCCGTTATTTGTAAATAGATCTTCAAAATGAAAATGAGTGATGATAGTACTATTGAGAAGTAAAAGGCAAAGTTGGTTGCCAAAAGGTTCACGTAAAAGAAAGACTTAGATTATTTTAATACTTATACTCTTGTAACTAGAATAACATCCATTAGGATCTTGTTTGTATTGACTGCAATATATGATTTATTCATACACCAAATGGATATAAAACTACATTTCTAAATGGTGATTTATAAGAGAAAATTTATATGGAACAATCAAAAGATTGTATTGGTATTGGTACTAAGGGGGGGGGGGGGGGGGCAGAAAAAATCAAAAATAAAAAAAATTGGACCGATCTGTTCGATTTGGTTTCATAAATAACCGAACTAAACAGAAAAATTTGGTTTTCTTTTATTAGTACTTTTAAATGCCACGTCTCATAGTTTGATTTGGCAAAAGACAATGTTACTATAAAATTAGTTGCGTCTGATTATTAATATATATATACTTGATAAAGACCCAAAAAAACCTAAAATTCAGCCCCTTCTTTTCTCTACCTCTCATTTTCTGCACTTTTCTCTCTCTCTCTCTCTCTCTCTCTCTCTCTCACGCTCCATCACCAACCACCGGCCTCCACCTTTAGCTTGCTGTCTGCAAACTTGTAGGTATTACACTTTCAAGTTTCACCGATTTTGTTTTAATTTTTAATTATTTATTAATTTTAATTAAATATTACACTTTTATTAAAATTTAGGAAGTCGCCATTAATCTTACCATGGATATTTTCAGATTTTTCTCACATAAACTTAAGAAAGTGCTTTGCCATGATGAACAAGATCATTCCTTGTCTTAGTACTCCTTTTCACAACTTTTATTAAGGGTGGGCAAAAAAAATTAGGAACCAAAAAATTGAACTGAATCGGCCGGTTCGGTCCAATTTTTTTTAACAAAAAATCGGTTTGATTTTTTTTGAGAAAAAACCAACCAGTTTGATTCTATTTCGGTTCAGTTTTTCTCCAAAAAAATTAAAAAAACCGAATTGGACCAAATCAAAAAAACTTAATCGGACCACGCCCACCCTTAGCTTTTATTGTAATGATAACCAATCACTTATGGTTTGAGCAAAGAAGGTAAATCAGAAATATTTTCTACCCAAATCCTAATTCTCTGAGAGTTTAATTTACCCACACAAATTAGAAATATTTTTCGGGTTTGAGAATGTGCGTGGCTACTCATCTCTGAAGGCTTGGATAATTTATGTGATTTTGGTTAAAGTTAAGAATATCTTGCTGGTTTTGATATCAAAATTATTTTTTGGATTATGTCAACTTTTTTACACACAAAACAAGATTTTGATTCCCCATTATTACCTATTTGTTCTTTGGGTTTTACATTTCACATAATGAAACTATACATACAAAGAAAAAAACAATAGTTTATTCATTTAATTTATTATTTTTTCCTTTTTTATTTTTCTCATTATCCTTCAATAATATAATTTTACAAGATTTACTTGGATGGTTGATTCATGATTTGTGAACAAATGTATTTTATCATATCGATCAAGTGTACCTTTATATTTTATTTTTTCAACATTTATTTTAAAAATTATTTTCCTAATAGTTATTAAAGAGTTGCATGTAGATCATTAAATCTGTAATCTTTAGTATGCGGTCCTCTTTTGTTTTACAATAATAATAATACTATATAATATATTTTTATACTATTGCAAAAGTAGCAGATGCCAGATGTATTTAAATTTAGCTTTGATGGGAATCCATCTAATGCATCCAGAATACTTCATTCATGTAGCCAAATTGGACAACTTGCCATATTGTATCATAAACTAAAATTATGTGAAATTTGAAAGCAACATATATTTTTATTATTGGCCCAATGGAAAAATTACTTTTGACAATAAATTTTTTGAGAAAATAAAAAAATCACATAAGTTTTGACCCAATGAAAAAACAAATCCACATAAATTTTGCCCTAACATGGCATCGGACCTAAAAAAAAGACAAAGAAAAGCCCCAAATGGTTTAAAAGAAGAGTCTAAAATATAGCCCAAATTTGTTACTCACGGGCCCAAAATGGCCCAAGACCGAAAAAATTGAATCGGAAAAAACTAGTTTGATTTTTTACAATAGTTTCGGTGTTATCAGTTCTCTTTTAAAAGAGAACCAAAAAATCGAGGTCTGGTTCGGTTCTGGCTAAAATTGGATCGAACCAAACAGTGCCCACCCTTAATTGATATAGAGCATAAAGTATGTAAGTTAGTCAAGTCTTTGTATGGATTGAAACAAGCACAAAAACAGTGGCGTAATTTTTTTTTGGCAATGGTCTAGTATCAAATAATTTTATGATAATTAATTCCAATAAGTATGTACTATAAAACCTTTAATGCTAATAGATATGTCTTTATATATCTATATATGGATGATATACTTATATTCAGTCATAGTATAGAAATAATAATTGAGACTAATAAATTTTACCAAATGTATTTGATATGAAAGATTTACGAGAAGTTGATGTAATACTTGGGATAAAAATAAAGAGAACATCTAATTGTCTTACTTTATCACAAGAGCACTATGTAAAGAAGTTTCTTGAGAGTTTTGGGTACACAACATACAAACCGGTGGTAACACTTTATGATGCTAGTGTTAAACTTTGAAACAATATAGAACATAGTGATAATCAGAACTGTTATGCTCAAATTATTAGTAGTCTCGTGTATTTGATGAATACTACTAGGCCTAATATAGCTATGTAATAGGTATACTTAAAATCTAGAAAAAAAGCATTGGATAGAGTTGTAAAATATTTGATAGGCACTAAAAATTATGCACTTTCATATGGTAAATCACAACATGTGATTGAAGGTTATTATGATATTAATTGGATATTTGAATCCAATGATGTCAAGTCAACTAGTGGATATGGCTTCACTTTGGGTGGAGGACCTATATATTGAAAATCCACTAAACATACTTATATAGCACGATCTACTATGGAATCAGAATGATAGGCTTAGAAAAAGCTTGTTTGGAGACTGAGTGATTAAGGACACACATGAGTGATATTCCCATTACTACTTACCCTCATACTATAATTTCTATAAATTGTGATTACTTAACAGCAATTGATAGAGTAAAGAGTAAGATTTATAATAGGAAAAGTAGATATATTTGTCTACGACATGGTATTATAAAGTAGCTACTAGAATTTAGGGTGGTAAGCCTAGTTATGTAAGGTCATAGATGAATTTGATCGATCATCTGACAAAGCCACTAAATAGGAGATTAGTGGACTATACGTCAAGGGAGATATGACTTCTACCGAGAGTATGAGACAAGAATGATGATAACCCTACCTATATGATTAGAGATCCCATTTAAATAGGTTCATAAGGGTAAGAATAAGTCATTTGTGATAGTGCATCTGCAGTGAAAAAGGGTGAGTTAGTCTCTTAATAAACTCTATAACCCTTTATAGAGGATGTGTTAAACCTGCAAGACACTTGATAGAGTGTCATCTATATGAGTGTGAAATTGGGTCAGTTCCTATAAGAACTAAACAAGCTTCTCTAAAGCACTCATAAAAATAGAAAGGCACATAACTATTAATAGTACCAAACCGTAGATATAATCAAGTTCTAGAGAGTTTAACTTGATCATTTAATCCTATATTTTACAACCAAAAGAATGAAGGTGATAGAAACTTAGTTTCACCTAATTCTAGTAAAATATAGTTACTTAATTAATAGATTGATTCATAGCTTGGAAGAGCACTAATTTATATAAGTTAAATTTTACTTTGATATGTAGATGATTTGATTCACATTAATTTATTTGAAATATGTAGGGGATTATTGGTATTTAAGATGTATTTCAAATAATCAAATGTAAAATCAAGCATTAGAATAGAGAGAAAGAGCCTAGAAGAGAAATAAAGACAAAGAGAAGGGCTCAAACTGTAGGAGGCTTGGTGCCCCCAATATATGGACTGGGTGCTGGGCCAGAAGTGCCACTGCACTCAGGCTTGGAGTTGTGACTTTTCAAGGAGTCACTTACCTCTTCCAATAGGTGTGTCCTTTCAAAGAGGTGTCTTGTTTCTCCAAAGAGACACTTGAACTTTATAAATACTGCAAGCATGCTTGAATCAAATTAATGAACTTCTCTTCTCATTCTTTGATCTAAATTCTATTTTATCAACCATATTCATAAGTACACACTTGTTGTCCAAAGAAAATATATTTGGCGTACACCTTACATTCTCTAATAAGTTATTGAATCTTGAAACTATCCTACTTTTTAACCCATGTGCACCTTGATTATTATTAATTGTAGGGGTAAAAATAGTTTAAGGACAATGTTAAGCAAGCTTTGACTTCCAATTTATTGCTTGTTGTATCCTTGTTACTTATCCCTATATAGCACACATTTTATACAACAATGTGAAATGGAGGGTACATAAAGACAAGCATGATATGATAAATGAGCTCTCATTAATCAATGCTGAATAAAGAGTATGAATCGGCTTAATCAATGAATAAATCAACTCCATTTATAATGTATGAGTTCTAATCTTTTTCAAAGTATGTATGAGTATCCACAATTAATTATGAGTTAGTAAGAGTTTAAATCCGTTCATAAGTCATCAATAAAAAAAATAAATTAAGTGGGACTTGTCCATTTGTAAGAAATCATTATTTATATAAAATGTAATTAATTAATCAAAATTTGAATAGAATTATAAGTTTAATTTTTTCTCACCTCCTCATAACTCACAAGACCCATTTATGTGGTATATGAGTCTACGGATCCAATTACCTAATGTATTAAGTTTGAAATCTAGGCTAAAACCCTTAATTCTATAAAAATAAGCCTTCCTTTAATGTAATTTACCATATAAAATCATTTCAATTAGTGTGAACTGGCTAGGCCATTGGACCAACATCTCATTTTGTTAAATTGTAACCTATCTTATTGAAAACAATATTATAATTAAAAAACATAATAGGGAACTATTACACAATTTTTTTATTTTAAATTTGTGAGGAGGAATAAGCTTGCCTGCTAAACTTGCTAATCTTAAATTTAAGCCTAATCTACCGAGGCTAATTGATGGTCGAATTAAAATGAGAAATAGGTCAAGTTCAATAGTTCCAAAAATTAGGTCACCTTCATTTGGAATTGGATACGATTATGTCAATATATATAGACATGCCAGAGTCGAGTCCCAATAAAATCTATATTGTAACTTAACTATAATTTTGGCTAAAATGGGACGGCAATCTGCAAGTTGAAGTTCCATGCCATTATTGGAAAGGACTACTTTTGTTCTACCCAGTACTATTATAAGAGAATTTTTGAAAATAGCCCACATTTTAATGCATTATGTTTTTAGTCATACATGAAACTTTTATCTTTTTATAGTCAAAAGGCATACTTTAAAATACTTTTGCCCTTTAACTATATTTTTTCCAAATTAAAACAATCCACCCTATAAAAAAAACAACCTAGACCCCTCCACACACCACCCCCACCCCCCAAAAAAAAGTACACACATTTCTTTTTAAAGATTTGATTAAGTGGATGATAAATTCTTAACAAATCGACATCAAATACTTAATATGTTTCTCGAATTAAAGATATAATATGCAATAATCTTATAAAATATTTTTTAGTGATATATATGTTTAAAATGAGTACATTTATTAAAACGAGTGTAAAATGGTGTCAAAATAATGCAATATAAGTGAAAAATAAATCTGATGCGAAAATTAAGAAAGCAAACCGATGCAACGTTAACAAATAGCGTATACACATCTGCATTCAATGCCCGCACTCAGCGTCTTTACGCTACACAGGCTTAGGCATTATTCTCGCGCTTTACGTAGGCTAGCGCATTGCTCCTGCATGTAGCACCTATGTGCTATACGCAGGTGTGGAGTGCACGCGCCATGCCTGTGCAATATGCGACGAGCATGGGATTTTCATGCGCTATGCACAGTTTTCTAAATTTTGTTTTTTTTTTTCAATTTTAATCAAATTTTGACACTTTTTTTGTTATAGATATCATGAAACATGTTTTAACCATTGTATGCTTCAAGGGCAGGCAAGAGAGTTCTAGTAATGGTGATGAGAGATATATTAGAGTAAAAATTATTGGTATTTTGGTTCTGAAAAATGTAAATTATGAAGCGCTATTGAGAAAAGTTTATTGTATAATTAAAGTGATTAGATGCGGTATGTAGTGTCTATGAGAATTTTTACTGATGTAAAAAAGGTGAAGTTGAGACCAATTGCAATTGAAAATGACAATGATAATATGTAGTTTTGGTGGGGTCTCTATGTGTAACAATGGATGTTTGAGCTCCCATATGTGAAAAAAAAAAATGCAAAAGTGCCTGTTGAAAGCAAACAAACATGCCTTATTCACTTTATGTCAATAAGTAGTAGCAACCAAATGAGTAGCATAACCCCAATAATACCAATAGTTGTATTTTTGATAAACACTACAAATAATAATAATTATTTCCCTTCAATATTCAATAATGACCCAACTTACATGCACTACGATGGTCAGATAGATGAGGATTAAGATGGTAATGAAAATGTTAATTATGGAACCGAAGTTGATGGATTGAATGGCATATCAGAAGGTGAATCATATTATGGCTAAACTGCAAGAAGTAATAAGTGACTTTCAGGATCTTGTTTTTGTATTTGATTAATACGCATATATGAAAAGGTTATTTGGGGTGTGTTTCCTAATGCTTATCATAGATTTTACACTAATCATTTGAAGGAGAATTTAGTTACAAAATACAAGATACCAATAGAAAAAAAGAAAAAAAATTTGGGATTTTTAGTTGCTTATTTTTTTATTGTAAAGGCATATCACTTTTTTAACTTTCAACACTAAATGAAAAAGATGCGAGAGATAAGACCCGAGGCAACTAAGTATGTGGAGGAAGACATTGGTAAGAAAAAATAGGCTCGATCAATGGTGCATTTAGAAGATATGACATCATGACCACTAATATCAATATGAGAGATAATGCAACAATGATTTTATCATAAAAGAGAGGCAACACAAAGTATAACATCTTTTTTTGTGACTTGGAAAAATTACAAAGTAATGAAGCACAATGATAAAGCTAGTCGAATGATAATTTTGTTGGAGATGGTGCTTACATGCCATTCTGATTAATAGTAATTATTTCGACAATAATTATTAATTCATAATTATATGGTAAGAAGCTTGAAACATTTACAAACATTATAGATCTAAAGGAGTTTAGATCTAATCCAAAGAAGTTTGGGTCAGTGCTAAAAGTTAGTAATTCTAAAAATTAGAACCTTGTCTGAAATAGGACAAAAACTTAGGAATATATTAATAATAACATAGTTGCAAAAAGTTACAAGATACTAAGAAATGTCATTATGCAATATGTTCTTGAAAACATCATTCCTGATCCATGTTTACCAACATGGGTCGATTGGTATTCCTTCCGGATCAGTGTATGTCTATATCTAGATTGTTCAGATGGTTAGTCTTAGTAGACCATGGGCTTAGTGGAAGTTCGTATGGGCATACAAGTATGAATAGACTCATGAGGACCTTTAATAGACATCCCATAAAGTCGTCAATGGATGGTCTTTTTGAGTTGAGTAGTATTTGTGATCCTTTGATGCCACTCGAACCCAGAGCTAGCTGGTTCTCCCCGAAATGCATTGAGGCACAGTAGTTGACTGGACATTTATGGGTAAAGTATTGTCTCGGTGTGGGCCACGAGAGGGGTACCAAATCGAGGCAAACTTTGAATACTAGATATAACCTCAAAATAACAGGGGTCAAGGTCGGCCAGTTAGACGATGGAGGATAAGCTTCATCGTCGAGAGAGAAACAACCCGAATCACCAACTAAGGCCCCTAAATGTACCTGAGTGCCATAGTGGGCTTGTGAATGATCCATCATGATTTGGTTTCACGCATGTTAAAGACCTTCCATAGTTTGAACACTGGGTATGGTCCGATGCTCATAAAGTTCGGTATGTGTAAATATGAGACTCGTCAGCTCATATGGGTGAGTTGTATATCTTGATGCTCTAAGAATTGTATTTTATGAAGTCTTTTGGCCAAAAGAAGAAACCTTAGAAAAGAGTTTTTCGTAAGGTTAAACAGTATCGTAAAAGTGTTTACAGATATTATTTTATGCAAATACAAGTCTGAAAATAAGTTTACGGTTGAGCACATAAAGATTTGACGATGATGATTTATGTTTCTACTTTTCTAAGATATAGGCGACAGAAAGATTATACGGATATGGTTGAGCTTAAATTGTATGGTTCAACACTTCGTTCTGTAATATCTGTAACATGTGTGTGAAACATTATTCATGAACTTGGGGAAGTATTCCATAAGATAAACGGAGGTGAACCTAAGGAGTCTCATAATATAAAGTGTACTCTTTGAGCATTGGAGTAGTGAGACTGATTGAATGGTTCGATCCGAGATAATTTCAAAAAGCAATATATGTTTTAGAATCTCTCTTAAAAGTGGCAAATATACTTTGTAAATATTGTAAAGAGGTCTTTATTACATGGCAAAGAAAATTTTAACACATGGCTACTTGTTTGACAAGTGGCACATAGGGCTTTGCATGATTGACACTTAGCAGCATGCATGGGATGCATGAGTGACAAGTGTCAACTATGCAAAGGGTGAAGTGACTAAAGGGTTGTAAATATTGCATTTAGCCCCCCACCCCATATATGTTAATTATATAAACAAATTTTGAACTTGTTTTCAATAAGGTCTCCATTTATAAGTAAAAAATAACAGTCCCATTTTGAGAGGATTTCGAAATTGAATTATACTGAAAATTGATCAAACATGCAACCATTCTAGAGTTTCAATCCCACCAAAGGTTTCAAAGGTATGCTTTTCTAGACTTGTTAGTGTAATAAGACTTCAATTTCAGTATGTTTGTTGCTTAAGAAATTAGTTTTCAATTCCGCTACATAATTATGTATTATTGTCATGTATTAAATAAAATTAATAATAAATACAATCACATGCATGCACCATGAATACACGTTAATAAGTTCACCTATTTGATAATTTATGATTTCTGGTAAAAGATGGAAGTAGAAATGAAATAGTGTACATCACTGTAAAGACATGCAGTTGTCGAAAGTTTGACTTTCAACAACAACCTTATTCCCATACTATTACCGTATGTAGACATATGAGATTATAGTACAAGAGTCTTTATTTGGCTTATTACACATCCAAGTGCTTATGTCGTACCTATAACAAGTCAGACCTTTAGGTTGATCATCTATTATTCATAAAACTTAACACACGCAAATACAAAATCGTAAATTCACGGGTTGTGAGCAAGTAATAAAGTGATGAATATGAGAATCATTCCCACAAGAATTGAACTTTTGAACTTACGCTAAGTACTATAAGTTTTTGTAACTCAATTTTATCTAGGCAACTTGATTTAATTATAATAACTAAAAAAATTAAACTAACAACCTAAATAACACAATTAACAAAGCAACAATTAAAAATAATAATCTTGCGAAATGGTAAATTTATGATAAATGAAATTCTAGGGTTTTGATTTCATTCTATTCTTCCCATGTTCTTCCTATTTAACAATTTCATTCAATTCATTAATCAAGGTAATAAGACTAATCTTATTACCTCTCTCGAGCATCCAATGAGATATTATGCATATATATTTAAGTTGATATTCTTATCTAATTTGTCTACCTATACATTCATTATGCAACTCTTAAATTGATTACCCAAAATTAATCTCATTACCTCTCTCGAGTGTCAAATGAGATCTTAGGTATAATGTCACATCCCAAGTGTTCTCATATATTTTTTTGGACACTTTTGTGCAGGCCATATACAGACATTGAGCAACCCTTGGTGATTACCATGTGCTATTAGCCTCCCAACTCAATAACAACTTAAGGCTATGTTTTTCGAATCCGATAAATGGGTCAATCTCTCCTGAATGATAATCTACAAATCAGTAACAATCAATACATTTTCTAATCAATTATAAACATTAAGCATAGAGAAACATAAATGAATTAAACAATAATCCATCAAATCATTTAAACATAGTATAAATAAAACTATATTAACCTTAAAATTCGAATTTAGCTATAAATAAATCCAACCATAACTAAGCACAAAACTAAGATTATTCAAAAATTTATAAGTCTAAATATATTTATATAAATAAAATCCATAATTACAAACTTCAAACAAAAAAAAAAAGAAAACTAAATTTTGGGGTATCTATAAGGCTTAAATCCTTCAAGTGTCTTCAGTGATTCTCAAGAAGCCTTTGATACATTGTTCCTCTTCTTCAAATTCGAATTGCCTCATCTTCCTTAGCAAATGAGGCCTTTGGTCTTCTTTTCATAGGCTCCAAGTTGAGCTTTTGAAATTAGGGTACAAAAATTAAGGATGATTTATTGCTTGCAGTGCCTAGGTGCTAACTTTCTATTTTTATGGCTCTACTTGATGCCTAACCTCTATTTTTTGGCATCGCCATAGAGCACTGTATCAAAGTATTATAATAAAAATACTATCATGGTTATTGTAACATTTTACTATAACAATCCAATATAGCATATTTGATATTTTTGCATTATTATTTTTTAAAATTTTCATCCTAAATAGCTCTATTAACTTTAAGCCTATAAAATGATATTAATATACATAAAAAGCCACATATTCATACTCAAACATACAAACATAAAGTTACATAATATGATATATAAAATATATTTATCATCCGTTAGATTGGATAGTTTCAAACGTATTGAGGAATATTGACCTGCAATCTCCCTAACACATCAACAAGCAGGGAGGCGAAGGATAAAGCGAATTCCATCACAAACATTTTCAATGGCTTAATCGACAGATATGTTAGAATTCTAATGCTTTACATAATAATTGATTTTTGATTATTTATTTTTGTTTATGTTGGTATATTGAGGGTTGTATTTTTATTTGTAGAACTTAAATTGATATTTAATCTCCTTTCGTTTGGTTTACTTTGTTCGCTTTCATTTGATTTACTTTGTTCACTTTCATTTGGTTTACTTTGATATTTGTTATTTGATTTACTATATTATCAGTTAAATATAGTTAACTATTATATACCGAAATTTCGATAAATTTTTTCTTATTTTATGGACATTTTAAGATCTATCATTAAAAAAATAACACCTTTATATATTTTGCACATCTATACATCATCTATATACATATTCACCAAATACAAGGACAACAAATAACTATATAATATAATTGTACACCTAAATAATACAAAATAGATCTTATTTATTTCTTGGCATAGGTCAACAAATTTATAGCTATCTTTTCTCTAAAAAAAAGTACTAGTCTTGAGGTCGAAAATCAAATACTTAACTCAACATTAAGTATTCAATAAACATACAAGTAAATATGCTATAGTCCTTCCTCTAGACTTTCAACTAAAGCACACCTTCCTTTAAACATACAACATCAAACAATGACAAATCTTTATTACTTTTCTCTAAGGGCATAAGTCTGCATGCCCAAAGATAATGGGGCCATAAAAATACAAAGAGGAGCGATAAAAACTTTCATGACTTCATCAACATATTCATTAATGCTAAAATCTTAAATAGTAATTCTCTTTTATAACAAATCTATCTCTATGCATGAGTAGATAATTAAATAAATTAAATTAATTAATAACAACTAATAAAATTAATCACAAATTAATTAAAGTATTAATTAAAAAATAAATATATTAATTAAATTAAATAAATAATTAAAATTAATTAAAAAATATAATTATTAGATAAAAATTATATATTAATACAAATTGTTGATTAATTAATAAATTAATTAAATAAAAATATTTATAAAAAAAACTAATTAAACAATTAAATATATTAATTAACTGTGCCGGTTGGACCCCAATTTACACCTGGTGAGTGTTTTTGGGTGTTTGGATAAATAAAAAGTATTTTTGAGTGAAAAAGAGGGGAAATTCGAAAATGAGGAGAGGAAATATGTTAGGGGTGAAAGAGTCCAATTTCAATTCTTTTAACAAAAAGAATTAAAAATATAATGAGAGACTAAAAAATAAATCTATAAAAATATAATGAGGGGCTATTTTCAAAAACTTCCCACTACAATATTTTGTGGCTTCCCAGGCTTTATGCTTTTACAGTTTTACTGCAAATTGTTAACTGCTCGAGAATAAAAGAAGGAATCATATAATTTCCTGGGTTTTATCATCTTCTGAAACAATTCTTCATTCATGTTACACGTTATTTTTCTGTAAAATGAGGCAAAAACACCTCTCTTTGTCCTTCCTTTACTTTAGATGCAGAAAATTAAGCAAAGACAGTTGTTTGTGCGTGCACAAAATGCTTTGTAAAAGAAGAGGGGGTGCTTTGAGCAATTTTAAGTAAGATACTCAATTGTCTAACAACGTTGGTAAAATTACTTTCCTTCAGATTTTCCTCTCTCTTAAACTAAATGCAAATGAACCCTTCTTCTATCTACAACAGGAGGATTCAATTCACCCAGTGAAAGCACATAGCATATTTCTTTTCCTCCACCTCCTTCTCTCAAGCTAACGAAGAGGTTATCAGATAGAACATAAAATGCTCAACGCTAAAAACATTACGTTTATAATTTGCATCAAGAGATACTAAACCTCTACACATGCGAACTAACAAGTACATAAACTTCACATACTAAACAAGCAGCAAGCGACAGAACTTACTAAGCCTCTTCTACGTAAGCTAGTTTACCGTCCATATGATTTCATGCAGTGGCCTCTCAGCTTTCCTGGACACCGGAATCTTTGTGTGGCCAAACTGTTCTCATCGTGTCAATCAAGCCATTGAGAGAATGGAAGGATGGACATTCTGGGCTTGCCGCTGCCTGCTTACTGGGGTTTTCACTGACAGGCCGGATCCACCAAAACAGAAGTGGCTCTTCAACCTCTTAGACCCTTGGTTCTCAATTACATTAGGTGTCTCATCATCAAATAGTTGATTGGAGCAAGATGGTCCAGCAACTTCATTATCAATGAAAATACCCTTTTGTTTATCTAGTGAACTAGGTGAAGCAATGGATGATTTTGAAAATGAACTTGAACGAGACCGACCTGGAACCGTTATTTGTGGCATGGCCTGCATAACACCATGCATTACCCCTGAAGCAAACCTCTTCTTGGCTGTTGGACTTGATTGGTTACTCCTCACAGAAAGTGTTCGTTTGTTGTTAGGAAGCGATGAGGGATTCGAAAATCTCTGTCTCAATGGAGTTGGAGTTTCATCTGAAGTGTTTGATTTCTTATATGATTCCACTGATCCCTCATCTACTGATTTCTTGAATCTTTCAGGTTTTTTCACCTTCAGTCTGGGCCAATGGAAGACCCTTTTCAGTCGTTGTGCTGCAATATTTACAGAACCAAAAGGTTTTTTATCGACTGATGAGCTATGATTCTCATTGGTTGAATCAAAATGATTCAGTTCTATTGATGATGACCTCAATCCTCCACTGCCTGGATCAGCATTGCCATCTGATGAAACATCAATGCCTGTATGCAAGAATATTTCCGTGTCAGAGATCCTAAATGAAGTTCCAGGACTGCTTCCATTTCCGTGCATCTTTATGCGGGAAGCAATGGCTCTTCGCGCAGTATAATCCTGACAACCAAATATTCCTCCAGCAGAAATCAGATGTCTTATTAATATATCCGATGAGGCAGATTGTGGCCTTTGCTTGAGGAGATCAAGCGTAGTCATGCCATCATTATCGCGCACATTTATATTGATTGATGGAGCAGACATCAAGAGTTGCACTAGTTCTAAATGAACATTCCCAATGATGGCCATGTGCAGAGCAGTTCTTCCATCATTATTTTGGGCATTGATGATGTCTTCCATGTTGAACATTTGCCCACTTGCCAGTTGCTTCATAAGCTTAACCTGTCGGTCCAGTCTTCTAAAAGCAGGAGTTTGGAAACCAGAAACTGCTGAGTGGAGAAAACTTTCTCCAGCAGTGTTCTTTAAAGAGATCACTGAAGGATTTGCAAGAATCAGAGCTTCAACAACTGCTGGTTGGCCCCTGTAGGCGGCAGTATGCAATGCTGTGTTCCCTTGATGGTCCGTGGAGTTGATGATATCATAGGATGCTATAAGATCTTTCACAACCTGCATAAATTAATATGATGCATATAAGCATGAAATTGGAAGAAAGCTTCAAGAATATATTTATAGCCTTTTCCACAACATGACCGTTTTTTCAAGCATACGATCTAATACTACATATATCAATTTTACGGGCAGGGAAAATTTAATTCTAACTACAAAGCAGATTTTAATTAGGGGTATCCTCTACGTGGAAAGCTTCGTTCAGAAATTTTTAGAATCAAAGGCATATGAGAACCATCTTGGTGGCAGTTTAGTAGGAGCACGAGTTTTATTGGCAAGATTTAAATTGTCTGCTTGATTGTTCTTTAATCGAAGAGGAATCCACCAATCCTTTTGATCTGAGAAATTCATTTTCATGGATATTAAAAGAATATAGATAGTAAGTATTAATATCCATAACATTACTGGGTAACTGATTAAGGCACCTCTTACTTTGCACGGGAAGGTATAAGAATACTCAAATTTCTCTTGTAATGTGGACCTATATACCTACTTCAATTTGTAAATCGACTAAAATAGGGAAATATTGAGCTATGGGTTTTCTTAGCAAGTAAGCTTGTGCAATCCTGAGAGCCTAGGACATCTAGAGTTGCAAGTCATTGTTTTTAGCTCTATTTCCTGGGATCACATAACATTATCTGCGAGCCTTCATGAAGCTGATCCCTGTTACTAACTGATGTATCAGATGAGTCTCTACTGTGGATGATGCATAGATGCATTCTAAAGCAGTGAACTTTACCTCTTAGAGAACATAAGGATCAGAAAAGATGCACATGTATCATGGTCAACATCAGATCTCATCATTCTCATGCCCTTTCCTTCTCAAGATACTACTTTAAACAGAAAAATCTTAACAACTTTACATTTTATATCTTTAAGCAAATTAGATGATGAGAATTCCGATAAAGATTTCTCCAACCAAAGACTAGAAAGACAACATAATAATGTTGTTAGACCATGTTAACTGAGAAGTATAGAACTCTAAAAGGGCAGTTTGTCCAACAAAATTTCTGAAAGATAGAGCAGAACAAAACATGTGGCTATAATCCCACACAAGCAATACTAGTTGAAGCCTCACCTCAACTTGGCCTCGACCAGCAGCTGCATGCAAGATAGTTGAGCCCTGCTTATCTCTATAAGTGAAGACATCAGTACAATCATCTAAAAGCTCCTTCAAGATCTCCAAATTTCCTCCTCTAGCAGCGGCATGAACAGCTCTATTCATCATCTCCCACTTGTAAACAGAAGGAATTTCCCCAATGTGCTCCTCCAACTCTCCACCTTTTGCTGTCAAAAACCTTGGTGACAGTGCAAAATCATACACAAGCCTAAAGACCTCACAGTTTTTACTCCTGGCTGCAGCATAAAATATATCAGTAACGCCATATTCTCGTTCTCCGAAAACAAGAAGTGGGTTCCTTTGAAGAAGTTCTTGCACAAAAACCAAGTCACCAGCTGATGCTGCAGTGTACAAAAGCCATCCACCATAGCCAGCTCTAATGAGAGAATTTTTTCCACTCTTGGATTGACACTCAAGAAATAGCTTTCTAGCAACCTTGGAACGACATTTGGCAACATCATCAAACTGTTCTTCATCATCCCACACAGTCTCAAGGCGGCGAATTCGCCTGAGAGAAGTGAGCTTGATGAGATGATTGTTGTCAATGCGAAGAAGCTCCCTGACTAAATCATAGTGGCCATTAGCAGCAGCCCAATCTATAGGAGAAGCATACCACCATTGGTCTCCAGTGCTCTCCCAGCGAATAGGGAAATATGTAGGTGGCATTTTTTGATGAGAAAATTAGAGGCTGAACAAATTTAATCAGAAAGATATGTAAGTTTTGGGAGCTTAATGCAAAATGGAGACAATTTAGCACAACTCAACGAGACAATATTACAACTGCTTGGTTTTGGCTATATGTATCTGTAGTCTTTTGGGACAGATCCATGCGCGCGAAAACAACTGATAAACTACCAGACAAATGATGCAACTACGGAAATAGAAACAAGAAAAGTACCCACTAAAAGTAAACCAAGAAGAAGTACTTATACCACAAGAATATAGAATCTAGATTTCTTCTGAAGGAAATATGAAAAAGCAGGTCCTTAAATATAGGCTACAACCCAATTTATCGGGCAATAAAATGATCAACTAACAAGACATGCAAGAGCTAATAATCTTTAATGAAGAAGAAGAAAATTAGGTGATATGGAAACATAAAGAAGAAGAGTTAAAGCCTGCCCAAGAGGACAACTGAAGACAAGTCCTTCATAATAATATAAGCAGTTGAACTACCTGAAGCAAGCCTGACAAAGAAAATGAAGAGTAGCGGAACAACGTGAAAAATAAAGAACAATATTCTGAAATAAATAAATAAATAACATCAACTAGATGATATTAGAAAAAGAACAGCAATCATTACAGACACTAATGAAAACAGAAAAAGATACCATGCCCTTTAGGAAAGTGTTTCGAGTAGAGGAAAATAGTTTTAAGGCCAAAACCAAACTGTTTCAAGAACAAGACAGGAACAGATATTGGTCTTACACATATCTTATTTATTTATCTTTCCATGGTGGAGGGAAAATAAATTTTATTAAAATAATGAAAACAAAAACATGGTAATAAGGTAAAGATTCTTTTTAAACATGGATAGTGGTGCTGTTGGAGATGTAGAAATAATGATGGTGATAGATGGGGTGGGTGGGATAAAGAGAAAGAGATAGGCTTTGTACAACTTTTTATGGTGTGATGATGGAGGTGGGAAGCTCAAATAACGGAAGGAAGATTTCACAGTACATGAAAATCTCTTCAGTTTATAATGAGCTTAATTAATGATCCTCACAATCCATATTATCATTCCGGCAATTAGATGGTTAATTATTCCTCTACCAAGACACACGTGGCATAGATATACTTAATTCTCCATGTCTGAGAATGAGCTTTTGCTTTCCATGAGAACGACAACACAATTGAATAATTCTTAAAATGTATAAATATCCCAAAAATCTCAAGGTCTATGATTGCATCAGAAGAAGGGTGTTACATGCTTGTAATTTTATATATCTCAAGTCTGATGTAGGCCAAGCTGACCTTTTATTTATTTGTTTTTTTTTTCTCTTCATGTTTTTGTGTTGAAAAATCCAGAGTTTTTCAAGAATTCTTCTTCACAAAGATTTGGTCTAACAAATTAAAAGCCAGAATGGCCGGTGGCCTGTGTAACTCACCTTCTCTAGGCCAATTGCTGACCCCAAAATATTTCATTTCATCAACCATGTAAAATTAATCTTTTGTTAGCTGACCTACCTACCAATTTATGTTTAATCTTTAGGAAGATGTTAGTGTTAAGACCGCAATGGTGCTCTGAGATGAGAAGATGAAGCCACAGGAACTTTTAATATTTGATATGAAAGGAAGGGCAAAGTAGTTGGCATTATAAACCATCTCTAAATGCATAGTAAAATCTGAAGATTGTGTTTGGTGGTGCAATATATTGATTTAGAGTGTGTTTGGTATAGACGGGTTTTATTGTGCTTTAAAGTATTTTTAAACACAATTTTTACTCTATATTTAAGTGTTTAACAAATACCTCATTCTTTCATTCCATAATTATTACTTCCATTCTACTGCAACTATGGTTTTAAAGTCAAAATCACTTTTATATCAAATAGACCCTTAATAGGCTAAAGTTTTAGAAGATTTTAATGATCTTGTGTTTAGATATTGACGTTTAACATTACGAAGTTAAGCTTCTTTGTATGATTTATCTTGTAACCTAACATTGTTTTAAGAGCTTACAATCGGAGGTACTGAGGTTCAACTATCAACATTTAACCAAGTGGGAAGCTTAAATAGTTCGGGGACCTTGTTACTTTATTAGGGTTGGATCAAATAGAGGGATCACAATCAAGCTTTGGTGAGCAGTTCTGTCTTGGCTCTTAAGAAGCCTAATTAGGGGCATAGGTTTGGTTGCTTAGAAATTGGAACACAACTCTAAAAATAAAAGAGGGCCATGTGAGAGGCAGCTTTAACTTTTTAAATGCGGCATGCAAAAGGCTGTATAAAGGTTGGATAAGCTCCTTTTTTTATAACAATAATAATGCATGTGATGCAACTCTCAAAACAAAAAATCATGCATGTATCATTTTCCTGCTTTTTTCAATTTCTCTTCCACTAGTCTCTTTCGGTGCTTTAAGGGAAGCTACCAAGCCCCATCTTCACATGGGCAGTCTCAATTCATCAAACCAGCCAGTCCCAGTCCCATTTGCATTGAAACATTTAGGGTCTGGACTACACTATGATTAGTTTCACTCTTGGCTGAATACATCATCTAACCATCCAAATATCAGGACCACTTAATGATAGGCATCAAATGATAATTGAGATTATTGTGAAAAAAATTTCAGAAATAGCCCATATTTTTATGGATTATTCTTTTTAGCCACACATAAATTTCTAATCTTTTGTAGTTTATAATTAGACCTTTTTAATTCTAAAATATTTTTCTCCTCTCTTCTCATTTAAATTTTTTTTTCTACAATTAATGATTCATGTTGTGATAAATGTTAATAAAATGAATAAATAATGTAAAAAATAAATAGATACAGTAAAGAATGGGTGAAAAAATGGTCAACAAAAACTGTCAATTTTGAGCGCTGGCCCTGGATTACGCAGGACGCACATGCAATGTGGGTCCTACACGCCATCGCATGCGCACACCACGTGCGCTACACGCGGCGCTCATGTGCTGCACACTGCAGCTGTGCATTATGCCAGGCCTACGGTGGTCAATGTCTAGAATCAGCAGTTTTCATTAGATTTTCGAACTACCAAGCCATTTTCACCCATTTTTCACAATATTTACTAACATTTATCACAACATAAATCATTAATTGAAGAAATTGTTTTTGAAAATAAAACGAGGAAAAATATGCTTTACAGATAAAAGGGTCTAATTACTATTTTTTGACTACAAAAATTTGAAAATTTCATTTGTGGTTAAAAAAGAATAATACATTAAAATAGAGGCTACTTAAAAAAAAATGTCCATTATTGTGCCGATGCCAGCTACTCACAATCTTCTTTCAGTTCATGCCATAACAAAAGTTAAGATTATAGAAAGGTATGATACCAAATCAAAGCCGAAGGACCAATTCATGACCAAGATGGGCCACCTAATCAAGGATATAAGGAGGAAACAGGAAAAGCATGTTATGAATCTCTTATAAAAGAAGGAAAAATCTCAGTTACCCCACCACTGTTAAGCTAGGCAGGGGGACAAGAGAAGGTTACCTCCACCTAAGAATTTCAATGCCAGTGACAAAACCTTTAAACCCTACTGAAAAATGTAATGAACCTGTAAATTGCACATTACAACAGTATGTCTTCATACATTAGATGACATTGTCACAAGGAAACCAGGAAACAAACAATTTATTGAGATTCTAGATATTTGATGTTTCGCATTTTCAAAAGAAAAAGATTAAGTGGGTTCATAAAACACAGAAGGAAGATCATATTAGCTGGATAAATATATCTGAAAAAAGGCATGCGTGGTTGGAAAATTGAATACAAATTTCATGTCATGATGCATGTGATGATGATAATATCCTGTCTCTCAGAAAATATGTCCTGCACCACTTTTGTGATACCATAATGATGAATAGAATGATTTAGTCCGGCTCTATTGCAAAGCATTCTCCTTGTTACTCCATACCAGTATTCCCTGCCAAGCTATCCTGAGTCCTGACAGCCATAGACAATAAGTCAATTTGGCGCAAAGAAGAATAAACCAATGCTGATGAAGTTCTAGGAGCAAGAAATCAAAGTAACCTCACATATAAGATTAACCTACATTTAGTCAGACGCCTCATAATTAGTTAAGTGATAAAGTGGAATGAGATATCATGGTAGGGTTTAGTAACAAAGCTAAAAACAACAAATCAAATCATTTTCACCAATGAACATTGTATACTATATTATTTCAAACAGCAACTACGGTTCTAAAGAGAAAGAAAAGGAGAAAAAGGAAAAAGAGAGAAATCGATGACCTACGGTATCTGCTAAATCATTCCTGTTTTCCCTCAATTCTGTTTCATGATTCCCATTCTATGCAAATCAATTACTTTGGAGGAATCCTGGAAGAAAAAAAAAACATAAAGACTTTGAAAAAGAAATGATGCCTCACGCGTCCTTTTTTATTTTCTATCAGTTCTTGGCCAAAACAGCATTGCTTTCCTTAATCCTTGATCGATTGTCCAGCTTGACAAAGCGTTTTAGATCTTCGTAAGGGAGAGTTTCAACGTTCTTCCTGCTTAGTTCACTCAAAGGTGGATGCTTGTCAAGCAGATGCCACAGCCAGTCATGGTATTCAGAATCTGGCAAGATCTTAGGATCAGCTCCTTCCTTGAGAATATTGGCACCTACAACTGTTGTAGACTTTACCTCTTTGCTTAGCATTGATTCTTTTGGAGCATCACTGGCTGCACCTCCTTTACCACCCTTCTTTGCTTTACCAGTCCCAGCTGCAAATGTTCGTTGGCCCCACTTCCCAATTGTTTCCTTCATAGTAATGAAGCTTCTCAATGATCTGATTTGGTTCACTGCCATAACTTTATCCTGCAAAATGCATGCTAATGATTAACACAAAATCAAGTCTTGATAGAACATATAGTCAAGCAAGCTTCATGTTTCTATTTTGTATGACTTGACAAAAAGTTAAATTGTCCTCTTTTCCCTAGGTATAACAATTGTAGTAAAAAAGGCTTTATCCCCTAAATACTAAACATTGGGGAAATCTATTGACCAGCCTGATTTCCCAACATGCCAATAGGACATTCCTTATGTCACTTCCAGATTTCCTTGAAAACAATTCGCAAAGAACCTATGTATTAAAATCAGTTGGGCAGTGCTCATTCAGGAATTCCAAGCTGATGAACTGACAAATAATCACCACACCATATATATGTTGTGATAGTTACTCCATCATAATTCTCAAAGAATAGTTCCTTAACTCTACAAATAATCACCAAAAGACTCTACTTTCTTTCACAGTTGAAAATAGAGAAGTGAATCTCATTGATGATTTTTAAAATAAATGGTGATGGTATATTTAGACACTTATCTTAAATGTCTACCTGAGGCCATTCAGAGTGTGACTGTAATTAAATTGATGGAAAGGCACTACAATCTCACTCCTCGAACAATCTACCTACTACCAGCACCATGTTTACCAAGAATGGTATTGAAGTAAAGAAAACTGTCCTGGGTCTGTGATACCTCTAAACAACAGGAAATGTCCAGGATAATCCTGAACAAGAAAGTGACAGGAGTACTTCTCTTTCTAATGTCACAAATATAACAATTACACTCACTGATAGAAACTGCATAGATTGGCTTCAATTACGGTTTTTAACAAAAAGCTGCTAAGAGCTAATCCAACTCTCACATGCTGTCAAAAACATCTTAAAAATCTGCTCAAAAGCTAAGCAAATCATCATGCATTTGTAATACTCCCAGAGCCATAATCTTCTTAATGTGAAAAAAAAGGGACTAATGTCCATTTGAGAGCATAAGACATGAGGTGACCAACCATGACATCTAAAGAATTTCTAGAATGAGCAGCAACATCCAGAGCTCAATAAATTACTAGACCACAGTGACCTCCTTCAGAACTTAACATTTTTATTTCTTCAAGAACATTAATAAATGTTACATATCCTTTGTAGAAAACAAGATATAAGCATTAAAAGTAATGCCAATCTAACTGATTGCAATTGAAAAATCATCTCAAACGCATGGACCCATCATTCTCTCACGTACTTGTAAGACTTACTCAAGAATCAAACCTGGTGATCAGAATAAATTATATAAACAGTATTGAAACCACCTTTTTTTTTCAATTTATATACAAATTCTTGATGATTCAAAACTTTCAAGTATTTAATCTCATTATAAAGCACATATCAACACTGGACCCAAACACTTCAAGTGAACTTGAAATATATCAGAAGAGAAAGATACACAGTATCCTATCAAACGAGTACAGCTTAAGTACAGAATTGAATCCAAAAGTTTAAGGCTGAAATTCCCAAGGATAAATAACATGAAAGCAGTACATGAAGGCCTCTTGTTTCCTTAGAGTGAGGACACGATATAAAAAGGATGAAAAAACTCAATGACATCATAATTCATTACGCAACATTGAGGACGACATAAATGCTATGCAAGAATAAGTGAAATATCATTCAGGAAAAAGAATTAAAATCTTAAAGGCAGTGACATTCATAGATCAGTACAATTACTAAACTAATTCCTGTATTTTCACTTTCATTTTTGAACACTCAATAACAATCTTTAAAGAAAATCTAAGGTCCTAAGAAAAATAAACTCTCAACAATGATCTGAAAGTATAGTTAAGCACAGTTAAACAATGATAATGCTACTAGGAAGATAGTATTACCAAAAGCAATATCATTATCTTCCTGTGAAATGTCAACTAGGAAATCAACAAGATTGATTAGATTGTGTAAGTTTCCCAAGAGAGTAGAATTGAAGGATATGTATCAGGGGAAATCAGCCCTCAATTTAAATATATAAGCCAAAATCATAACTCTGAACTTCACACGGGTATAAAAGGCATGAAGCAACATGACAATCGAATCTGATTCTATCTAAGAAATAGCTCAAATCAAAGCTTTTTCTTAACAAAAAGAGAAAAAGAAAATTATTAACAAAAGAATATTACATACTGCAAGTATAGAGGACCAGGGAACCAAAATGATGTACCAGAACATTCAGCCCTTGGAAAAACCACAACTTCCCAATAACGCTGAATGAAGCGCATGTCATAAGTCTTCCAAATAAAAATTCTATATAAGAAACAAAAGTGAAACTTTTAAATAAGAGCATCATATATCGAACACCATTCATGATTCGTGGAGACCCTACGATTCTCTAAATAAGTTTCATTCTTAATGGAATATCTACATTCCACAAGCTAATGAAAGCACCGATGCAAACTTCAAAAATAAGAAGTCCCAGCACATTAGTCGAACCCAATTTTCCAAACATATCGAGATTCAAATAAAATTAATCTTCAATAAGATTAGTAAAAGCCAAGCTCAACACAAAATAGAACAACGTAAGAGGGATTTCAAGTTCTACAATTTTTCCAAAAATCAAACTGAACGTTACAGATAGATTCTTTCTAACATAAAATACCTTGTTTAGTAAATTTGTAAAGTTTGAAATCTCGCGTCTTTCTCTGAAGATTTTTGAATTAGGGTTTATGGACCAGACCAGGGCAAAGAAAACGAGAATGGCCGCAGACACAAGACATTCCACATGATATTTAATGAAAAATAGTCTCTGTTTCTTAAATTTCTAAAATCTAGCCTAAATATTTTCCCTTGAAAGACTAAAATACCCTTGCAAATGCAAATGAAGAAACTTTTAACACTTGTTTGTGTCCCCCCCAGGGCTCTCTTAAACCCTACAATCTAAAACCCTACTGCACACACAGACACAGGCACCGACTCTCTCTCTCTCTCTCTCGCATTCACAATCATCTCCAAATGGGCAGCAGCCAAGCCGCAGTTTCATTCTTAACCAACGTGGCACGCGCTGCCTTCGGACTCGGCATCTCCGCCACCGTTTTAAACGCCTCCCTCTACACCGTCGACGGTGGCCAAAGAGCCGTGCTCTTTGACAGATTCCGTGGTGTGATCGATGATACCATCGGGGAAGGGACCCACCTCCTGATCCCGTGGCTCCAGAAGCCATTCATCTTCGACATCCGCACCCGGCCCCACACTTTCTCCTCGGTCTCCGGGACCAAAGATCTCCAGATGGTTAACCTAACCCTCCGCGTGCTCTCTCGCCCTGAGGTGACCATTAAATCACTAAAACCTAAAAAACCCCATCTGAATTCGTGTTTTTGTTCGTGTATTTTGGTTTATAATTGATAATTATTTGTTGGTTAGTGTTTTGCTATTAGTTTAATTTAATTGATGTATAATTATGTTAACAGATGGGGTAATATTTTGTTTTATGTAGCAAGAAAAGAATAAATAAAGTACAAACTTTATTTGTTTGGACGGATGAGAAGGAAAGAAATGGAGAGAAAGGAGAAAGGAGGCATTTTTCCTCATTGGTAAGACGAGAATTGATGAGAGGGAAAGTGAGCACGAATTAGAGTTATAAAGAATAAGACCCATCGGAGGGAGAGGATTGTATGCAATGAGAAAAAAAAAAATTCGACAGGACAAGTTATCGTCAAATTAACACATAATGGTTTCTTCTTGTTTATGTTCTTAAATGTTACTGTTCATTTTTTTAATCAATTGACAAAAAGAAGGATTTCTTTCCCGTCTTTCTGCCTATTTCTCATCCTTTGTCCTACCACCCATAGTGTCATTGTCATTCATGTCAATACTTGTCTGTTAATAAGTTGATGTACTGTGGTTACCTAGATATTTGTATGATGGATTAAATTGATAGTTAGGTTAATGTAGTTTGGATATATTTATTCTTGGTGATTAAAGTGTTCTATCTCAGGGTTGATTTGAAGTCCTTGTAAGAGCTTATAAATTGTTCTTACCTGGTAATTACCTGTGGGGAAGAAATGGGAATAGAAATATCAAGTAACCAAAATACATTTGTTACTGGAAGTGAAATTTTCTGTATTTATTCATATAATTTGAACTGAGAACACAAATGATTAAATGTGTTCTTTTATTGTTGTGTATTTAGTTAATTGAAGACTCCATTTATTATTGCTTCTGCTATCAGTAAATGTCTCACTTGATGAATGGACTATCATTTTTATGATGGTTGTTGTTCTTTATGTGATACATTCTTCAATAATGATATTTTTAACAGTGCTTGTTGATAAAAATTTAATCAATATCTACTTCAATGCCTGAGTCAAGTGTATGTCATTTACTTTTTATGTTCTGTTTTTAATCAATAATCCTTTCATGTTGTAAAAGGTGACACGGTTGCCTTACATTTTCCAACACCTTGGACTTGAGTATGACGACAAGGTCCTTCCATCAATTGGGAATGAGGTGCTGAAGGCTGTGGTAGCACAATTTAATGCGGATCAGCTTCTTACAGAGCGTCCTCATGTATCAGCACTAGTACGGGAGTCACTGATCAGGCGCGCAAGGGACTTCAACATTGTGCTGGATGATGTGGCCATTACCCATTTGTCATATGGAGCAGAATTCTCAAGGGCAGTTGAGCAGAAGCAGGTAGCACAGCAGGAGGCTGAGAGGTCTAAGTTTGTGGTGATGAAAGCTGATCAGGAAAGGAGGGCTGCAATTATCCGGGCAGAGGGTGAAAGCGAGGCTGCACAGCTCATTTCTGATGCAACTGCTAAGGCAGGTATGGGGCTAATTGAGCTGAGAAGGATCGAAGCATCTAGGGAAATTGCTGCTACTCTGGCAAGGTCACCTAATGTGGCTTACCTGCCTGGTGGCAAGAAGAACAACATGCTTCTAGCACTGAATCCAGCCATGACTGGTGGCCGTTGAATAAACTGGTACATTTATTTCATTTTATAATTACCAAAGTAGGTAGTGAAGTTGCATTTGGATATTGAATTTAGTAAACTCTTTTTCTTTTGGGTTAATTATTTTTATATAGTGCAAGTTCATAGCAGCACGATCAGGTCATATGAGGGAGAATCTCCATAACCATAGAGGATGTAGATTTTTGTTGGGCTATTTCCAATTTCATCGTGTTTATTAAAATTGGCACTTTGAAGGTATACAAAGAAATTGAGTTGAATAGGTTCACAAAGTATGGTGTTATTATTAGTGGAAAGCTTTTACATCTATTTGTATAATCATTTATCAATAGATAGCATGATATCAATTGGAGGATCCTGCATATCTTTAGAATGTTTATACTAGGCTTTAATTTTATTGTAATGATTGTGTTTGCAACAACCATTTGTCCTTATTACTTCTTTGCGAGCATCTTTTAGTCTGTGCTATTACTGATAATGGCTGTGTATCATATTTGTTTACTTTGTTGTGACAATTAATTATATTAACATTGTGCACTAAGTGCTATTCTCTTTTGGTGTAAGAATATTGTGTCTATCTTTTATATTTCAATGAAGATATTGAGAAATTAATGTGCTCTATCCTCCAGTTTTTTTTAGAAAAAAAAAACAAAACAGAATATTAAAACAAAAGGGTAAAATGAAAGCAAAGCTTCAATATTACTTTTCTAAAGGCATGATTACTTTTCTAAAGGCAGTTCTTTAGATACTTTCTGAAGGTCCATCACCCTGAATCACAGTTAAAAACTGTAGAGAAAACGTTTGGGCCTTAAAAAATAGTAGTTGCTGATTTTAGTTTTCTACTTTGCTTTGCTGGGCCTTTTCATGTGATCCGATGGTGTGATCATGTGAATCAGCTGAAGTTGTCCTTGCCAAAACTGGAAATTTTCTGCTTTTGCCACACCTTGTTATATTTTAGCCTTCTTAGGAATTACATGTTTAGAATTAAGAAAGTTTGTCTTGATGTTGATGTAAACAGTAGTCTTTTTTGTAGTAAAATTATGATTGTCTCCAATTATTTTAGAGGCTGCAGATATGAACAACATTTGCTCAAGTGTTTCATGTTTCAGCTATCTATCAGATGGCCAATCTTTGACAGTCACAAAGATTGCTACATCTTATAGCATAACTATGAGTTTAGGCATAAGAGTGCGTGTTTATTTATTTGGACTGCACATTTCTTTAAAGGCATGCTTAATCTTACGCATTCCTTAATCTGGAGCTTTCCAAATTGTGTCAATAAACCAAGCCTTTATCAGGCTCCAAATTGTCACTAAACCATGTCCTTTTTTTTATCAGGATTCTTTTCCCCCTTGTTTTGATGATTCTTGCTAGATTTAGTCTGATTAATTTAAGGAGCTACACGCCGCTTTTACTGGGTTTCATACCACCACGATTATATTCTAGTTTCCATAATAAAGTTCCTAGTCACCAGAAAATTTTGGGCAAATTTTGAAAAAGCAAGGCTTATGATCAGGGACAATGTTGTGGTAGAATCGGATGTGTAATGTGACCATTTAGTTCAGCGTATTATTCTACATATAAGTTGGGTAAAAAATTGTTTTTCAATCAACGGGCATAATCCAGAAATTACCACTTGGTTGTGAAATGGTATGATAAAAAGCTTATAGCATTATGTGATAAATATTCAAGTTAAAAATATAAATGATGCCTCTAAGTATGGTATTTATATATATATATATATATATGTATATATACATTTATATTTTGGAAGGGAGTATAGTACCTTGTTTTTTTTTAAATATTAAAGTTTAAAATTTGAGAGCATCTGCCAAAAATCCAGATTGAAAGACTGTTTAATGCCAGAAGTTTGTTGAGGTTTTAAGGTGTCCAAACTTTAGAGCTTAAGACTAGTTAGCTTATGACATCAGATATCCAAATGAATTTTTGAAAGGAAAAAGGATATTTAGATCCTGAATTTTTGAAAAAGGGACAAACGGGGCATTTTTAATTTTAAAAAAGAAATATAAATTAATGGAATAATAATTTTTTATTATTTAGACGTTCAAAAGAGTAAGTAATTAATTAAAATTTAAATAAATAATTTTTTATTAAAAATTTTATTGATCGAAAAAGAAGGTTTTTCAAACCAATGAGTTTTGAATTTGTTTATAACGAGAATTAGCACTTAGGTTTCGTCTTGGTTAGGCTTGCTCATTGGAGTTTGGCTTTTCTCTTTTTCGTTGGCTATGGTAGAACTTGCAAATCGCAAACAAGGTTTATCGTGATGGTCTCATCAGGGTGGGTTCTAACGCAGACTCTTCGATGCTTAAGTCAGAAATGATCTTTTGTGAGAAAAATCGGTAAGAAATGAAGTAAAAATATGTCTAGATAAAGAAAATGAAACCTTTCTTTTCTCTGTTCGTTTTTTGGCTACTGGGCATCATCTTTTACTTTGTATTTTTCTCTCTTTTTTATAATCCTTATGTTAGAGGATTTTTTTGAGTATCTTGCCTCTATTGTGTTTTTGTCATACGTAAAATATCCTTCTGCAAATCTTTTCTGACATGCTTCTGCTACACGCAAGGCATCTTCTTGACATCTACTTAAGTATATTCTTGGTATATTTCTTTATGTCTGCTTTCATCGATGGATTTAGTCAAGTGTGAGGTTTCTTGATCTACTCGGATCGGTTTCCTGGTAGTCTCCTTATTTGGCTCGGTCGTGATCCAAGGCTGCCTCAAAGAGCTAGTCTTCTGGTGACTTCACTAATTGTACCTGCTCGACTTGTTCGCTAAAGAGCGGACCTGGTGTCTGCACTGACCTAGTTTCTTTGTTGAGTTGCAGGTGCTGAGATGAATCGATCTGGTTAGTGTATAAATGGTCATTTTGGTCGTATCCTGCCTTGTTCTGTCAAGCAAGTGATTCAGATTACTGATTGAGTTCTTTGAATTCGAGTAGGTCCTCTGCTGTCTATCCTTGCCAAGACCTGGCCGAATGGCTCACCATGGACCTGTTTTGAGAGTGGGCTATCTTGCAAGGAGCAGTGGATTCGAGGAGGTGCTGTCTCGCAGGAGAACATCCGGTTGAGCTCTCGGGGGCTAACTTCTTTTGGGCCTCGAAGTTTTTAGACCCAAAAGTGATTTTCTAGGAAAACAAACTTAATTACTACTAAATTAAAAATAAGATAGCATATTGTCATTGCTAGTTGTTATCGTTTTCGGTGGCTGGTCGATGGCATTGTTAACTGACGACACCAATATTTAATTGATTCGCTAAAAACATCTCTTTTAACTACAAAATTTACAATCTATACGATGATTGGGTCAATATCGCCATAAAAGTTACAAAAGAGCAAATTGAGAAAGATGTGGTCAGCTATAGCACTACTTTTAAATGATGGCGAGTTACAGTGAACTGCCAGCATATCTCGAACCTTTGTATGACAATTTGTTATATTTAAGTATTGTTACATTGTAGCACGTTGTTGTTTGAAGGTGGCACTATAATAGCCGTATTTCTTTGTCCATTTCTTCCTCTTTTGTTGCTCTACAATAAAATTAATTTTATCATTATATAGATCGCAAAAGTTAAAAAACTTGAGAGTGTCTTTGGTGAACTGATTGAGCTTAGATCATTTGCCAGTGGCCGTTAATCATCACTATTGATCATTGACCAGCAAGAACAGACTTGGTTGGCATGTTCTTAATTTAATAAATAAAATATAAGATGAGTGAAAATAAATGTGTCACGCATCATACATAAGGTAAATAAATTATTTAATTGAAGGAATTTTTTTTTAATCTAAATTAACAATAACTGTTAGTAAATAAGAGTTTATTTGTTTTTTTTTTTTTTCCTTTAAGCTCTAGGTCTCTATATCTTTCTTTCTTCCTAAACTGTTGAGATTCAGCAGTTCTTTTCCCTCTCTAAAATTAAAGAGACACTAGAAATGGTCTCTTCTACGCAAGCATTGCCATAACTTGTGCTTTATCTGTTAGCCGTTAGACTGTAACAACAAAAGCAAACAGTGGAACATTGTTACAATACTTAATAAAAAAGACCAATCGAAATTGCATATTATCCTTTTCCCGCACCAGATCTTGGGAAAAAGGGTTGCTCTCCTCGGCCATTTTGAATTAAGAAGATGTGAAACACCTTTCTTTTTATAAAAAAATAAGAACGCGCAATATCATTTTTCAAAACCAAATCACATCCCAAATTTAATGAAATAAAATGAATTGAGACGATATAATTCAAATAAGTAATTATTTTGAATATATTAATTATTTTTTTATTTTCTAATCATGAATGGGGTGGCTCTAAACAAAACTGGTGGTTTAAATGCTTTTTTAGTCTCGGGGAATGTTTCCAGACAAACTATTTACAAAAAAACCCACGAAAACACATATGAGGTTAGGGAAAGGATCCCCAAAATATTGGGTGCGATGGTCATCGGTTTGATATCGATAATTGGCTTTTCTCGAATTTGTTTAATTTTTTTACGTGATTGATAATGTCTTTAAAAGGGTAATATGTTGTAGGAGCTTCCATGACTAGACGGTACTCCATGAAATCTAAGTCACTACGCATAAAGTCTTCGGCCCCCGGTACTTGAGTCTCGCGTAGTTTCGTCAGCTGCGCGGCATTTAACCAGTCTTAAACTTAATCAATATCATATAATACTTTATATTCCGCACACAAAAATTTATTCGCATTTAATCAATCTTAACAATATCAGATAATATATATTCCTCACAGCAAAATTTATTCTCAAAACATCTCTCCAAACCCTAAACAAATTAAAGTACTACTAATAACCCGCATACTGAAAATGCTGCTGCTGATAATCCCGACTTCTAATCCAGCTCACTAAAGAGAAGCCATGTGGCAGATCAGGTCGATGACACGTGTGCTGTAACCCCATTCGTTGTCATACCAAGAGACAACCTTCACAAAGTTGTCGTTCAAAGAAATTCCGGCCTTGGCGTCAAAAATGCTTGACCTGCCAATGCAGTTGGTAACAAGTTGAATTCAAGCTACAAGTTTGCTCTGCAAAATGTTCATCAAGATGCAAATTATATTGTGCTCTCACCTGTTGTCACCCACAAAGTCAGTTGACACCACATCATCCTCAGTGTAACCCAGGATTCCTTTCAGCTCGCCCTGGGATGCTTCCCTATGTGAGATTCAAATAAACACAAGTTACTAACAGTGATTGTGTTATCGAAACGTCAAAACTTTAGACATAGAAACATGATCTTTGTGACAAAATCTAATCCTTTTTACTTGATAGCAGCTTTGATATCATCGTAAGTGGCCTTCTTCTCAAGTCTCACAGTGAGGTCTACCACTGAGACATCAGCCGTGGGGACGCGGAAAGCCATTCCTGTCAGTTTTCCATTCAATGCTGGCAAAACCTTACCAACAGCCTACGAAATTAAACATGAAATAGTAATTACAGCCAATGAAGGAGATGAATTACGTTAGAAACAAGGCTACAAGTTCATTATAAGATTCAAGTAATTAAATACCTTAGCGGCTCCAGTGCTGCTGGGAATGATGTTAAAAGATGCAGCTCTACCACCTCTCCAGTCCTTCATTGAAGGGCCATCAACAGTCTTTTGAGTGGCTGATTAACAATGCAAACCCACAAGTTAAACACTATTATATATCCGCTGCAACTGGTATCGACATGCACAGTCAATTCTTTAGTGAGGACATCAAAACGTGAACACGACCTAAAAGTTGCTGTATAGCTCAAAATCAGCGTTACGTTTGAGCTATTCATTGTTGTTAGGTTATGTACGACATCTGCACTTGAGAATTTCCAGGAACATAAATCAGAATACTCACCGGTAATAGCGTGGACTGTGGTCATGAGACCTTCAAGAATACCAAATTTGTTATGGATAACCTGTTAACATATATTCAAGAAATGTTACATATATACAACAGTTTAATTTTTCCTATCTGAGCTGGCAAACATGTAAACATTTTTGAACTGAGAGAACAAGAAGAGAATTCAAATTAGGTACCTTGGCTAATGGAGCAAGACAGTTGGTAGTGCAGCTAGCATTGGAGACAATATTAAGTTCTTTCTTGTATTCCTTCTCATTGACACCCATAACAAACATGGGAGCATCCTTACTAGGTGCAGAAATGACAACCTTCTTTGCACCACCCTATAAAATATAACCAATAAAGGCAAACTAAGATATGGAAACAAGCCTGGTTATGAAATTAGAAACTGGCAATAACAACATGAAACAAGTTGAATTTACTTATAGCACATATATTGATGATTAAGGGCTTCACAACGTCAGTTACAGAAATGCTTTCCAAGAATTTCAAATCGAAAAACTAGCAGAAAATGTAGAACATGGAACAAATAACAATGCCAAAACTTGCAAATATATATATATATATATATATATATATATATAAAATCCTAATTATTAAAAATAGATACCTAGCCAAGTGCCATCACGAAACTATGAAATTGTAGTATGAAAGATAATATAAAAGCAACATTCTATATGAGAGTCTGATATTATTAAAAAAAAAGGGATGCGAGGAAAGAATTAACAAGGAAACCTTCAAGTGGGCAGCAGCTTTGTCCTTGTCGGTGAATACACCAGTGGACTCGACAACAAATTCAGCTCCAGTCTCAGCCCATGGGATCTCCTCAGGGTTCCTACTCATCATTGGGAGAAGAAAGAAAACATCAGAACAATCAGTACTTTCACAGGTTAATTTGATTATAAAAAAAAAAAAAAAAAAGAATATGCATATGAGGATATCCATACTTGAAGCCAAAAACAGTGACAGGCTTGTCTCCAAAGAGAAGGGTCTTGGAGTCCTTGACCTTGAGTTCATGGTGCTTCCATTGCCCATGCACACTGTCATACTTGAACATGTACGTCTACAAAAATAAACACAGTAAGCATGATTTATAGTCCACTTTCAACACTTTCCATTGAACTAAATCACGAGAGAGAGACCAATTCATCAGATCAGATTGGCATGAAAATTCTTTTTTAATATTACGTATACAAAAAGTAGAAATACACCATGTAGTCAGTTGTAATGAAAGGATCGTTAACAGCGACGAGCTCCACATCGTCTCTTTGCAATGCAACTCTCGCTACCAAACGCCCGATTCTTCCGAATCCTTCATCATCACAATAACATTAAACAAAAATCAATCCCACAAAAAAAAAAAAAAAACAGAAGAAAAGAAAAATGTATACCGTTGATTCCGATCTTGACCTTCTTGCCCATTATCTCTGAAAATGAAGAAAGACAGACCGACCCAAACTGATGTGAAGAAGTTAAATCAGTGTAAAAACAACGTGATGGAGAGAAGAGAGCGAAAGTGAAAGCGATTATATAGTGAATTGAGAGTGGAGGAAGCGGGGTAAAAATGGGGCAAGAAAGGCGGGCGGATTCATAGAGTTTGAACGGGTGGGGAGTGGGGACTACTAATAAGTCAGCGATGAATATGGTTAAGTAAATAAATAAACGGAGGTTAGCATTCAGCGGTTAAAGAATCGGTAAAAAAGGAAGTGAATGCTGCGGGTGCGGGTGACGGTGACGGAGATTTGTATCTTTTTTTTAAATTATTGGAGTATATCATTATTTTTTTTTTAAATTTAGGAGTTTGAATACCATTTTATTTTATTTAAAATAAGTATTAAAAATAATAAAAATATTTAGTAAATAAGTAAAAAAAATATATCTTTTTTATTTTAAATTCATAGTCATTATCTTTGAAGGACGCACAATAACTACTATAAAATGGAAAAAAAAAAATATCTACTTAAACGTGATAAGAATAAGTGCATTTCTTCATTTGTAAGGTGGTGGTTGGGTTCACGCTACTCCATAAAAGCATATAGGGTTGTAAGATATTTTCTGTCAGCAAATGCATGAAATAGTCTTATTATATTTTGTTGATTTTACTATCTTATCTTTATAATGACACCTATATTACAAATATAAATAAATAAATACATAAGTACTATATGTGTTGGGCCAACTTATTACTTTTATAACTTAATTTAATCTTATTTGTATTACTTTTTCCTATTTATATCATAATACTTATGTTTATAGGTTTTCGTATAGATTATGATATAAAATCTATATAAAGGTTACTTTAATATAATTTAGAGTAAGAATGATATATAATCTTTTCAAATTCTTTAATATGATATTAAAGTCATTGTCTATAGTTTTGAAGGGATTTTTTTCATGAACATTATTTTTGGTAGTGCAAAAATAATATTTTTGAGTAGAAGTATTTTTTTTTCAAACAATGGCAGTATGTAAATAGTATTTTTTTATACTCTTACGACATGTATAGTAAATATATGCGTTGGTAGTTGCATGTGAGACTCACCTGTTATCGTTCATTGCAATTGTTTTCAACATCATTGACACTGCCTAAAAGGAGAATCACTGATCTAGCTATCAATCCTTAAAGCATCATCATTTGAGCTTTTGTCCGTTCTTATACACATTTTAAAATCTTGATTTTTACTATTTTCTTACCGTTGTATAGCACTAACAAGTGAAGGTTCACCACTGAGCTATTTCTTATCCTTTCCTACATTTTACTAATTTAAGAAGTCACAATAATATTATCACACCTTTCTCACTTCAAATTTTAAATCAGGGGTCTTTCTCCCATAATCTTAAAATTATCAGGTACTTAAAAAAATAAGTTTTGTTGGTCAAAAAAATAAGTTTTGTTGGTCGAAAAAATAGTTCTTAGGGCCAATGAGTTTTGAATTTGTTTGTTAATGAGAATCAACACTTAGGTCTCGTCCTAGTTGGGTTTATTTGCAGGAGCCTGGGTCTTCTCTTTTTTGGCGGCTATGATAGAACCTACAAATCACAAGCAAGACTTATAGTGATGGTCTCGCAGGGGTAAGTTCCGGAGAAAACTCTCCGATGCTTAAATCAGAAAGGGTCTTTGTGATGGGAGTCTAGTAAGAAAGGAAGTAAAAATGTGTTTAGAATGAAGGAAAGAAAACCTTGTCTTTATGTATTAATTCTTCTGCTATTTTAGGCATCATCCCTATTCTTTGTGCTTTTCTCTCCTTTTTATAGTGCTGATCATCAGAGGACTTTCTAGGCGTTCTTTTTTTGTTGTGTCTCTGTCATACGCCAAATATCCTTATACAAATCGTCTTTTGACATATTTCTGACTCTATTCTTATTGTACTTTTGTCACATGTTAAATATTCTTCTACAGATCTTCTTCTAACATACTTCTGACTCTGTTTCTATTGTACTTCTGTCATACTCCAAGTATCTTTCCGACATTCGTTTGAGTATATTCTTGGCATATTCCTTATACCCGTCTTTGCCGATGGATTTGGTTAAGTGTGAGGCTAAGCTTGATCCGTCTAGAGGTGGTCCCCTGGTAGCCTCTTCCTATTCAGCTTAGCCATAGTCTAGGGCTATCCCAAAGAGCTAGTCTTCTGGTAACTTCACTGGTTGTACTCGGTTGGCTCGTTTATCATAGAGTCAACTCGATTTCCTTGTTGATATACAGGCACCGAGATAAATCGATCTGGTTAGTGTGTAAAGGGTAGTCTTAGTGGTATTTTGGCTTGTTATGCCGAGCAAGTGCTTCTGGTTGCTAATCAGGTTCTCCAAATCTGAGCAGGTTCTCTACTGTCTAACCCTGCCTAGACTTGGTCTGATGGCTATCACTATAGATCGGTCTGTAGGGTGGCCTGTTCTGCAAAGAGTGGTGGGCTCTAGGAAGGGTTGTCCCTTAAGAAGACCTCTGATTGGGCTCTTAAGGGCTGACTTCTATTTAGGCTTGAAACTTTGGGCCTAGAGGTGGTTTTCTAGGGGGAACAGAGGTCTGCCAATTTCTAGTTTAATTCATTCAAAACTAGAAAAACTAGAAATTTTATTTTGTCCTGGCCGGTTCAGATTATCTCTTTGATCTCTGTTTACTCTCTTTACTTTTATTAGTTGTCACCTGTTCGAGCTGGTCCGAATGGGTTTTTGAGGGGTGTTATGCTATCAAGTGTTTTGGTTGTGATTTTTGAAGATGTCAAAGTTGGTCAGCTCGGTGTGATGACATCATGGTTGTTAGTTATGTTACTGCTACATAGTGGTAGCTTTTCCTATACTTTCTTCGAGTAATAATAATGAATATTTTTAAGCGTCATCCTTGATCTGTGTAGAAAGCTTCTTGAACAAGGAACTTACTCTCATTTATCGATCTGTTTCTGATCGTGTGGCTAGGAATAGCTGAGACCCAAAGGTCACGTCTTTTTTATTTTCTGAGTGATGTTTGGTTGATTAAAAATGATCTGGGCCGTTCGATCACTATTTTAAGAAAAGACGTGCATTTAATGCGCCTAAGAATTCGAAGTGTTACACCTCCTTATCCTAATAAAGGTCTCTTCAATTTTTATGTTGATCTTGTTCATTCATTTGATCTGAACGGTCTTCATTGCTCTATTGTTGCCTATAAATAGTTTACCTCCTTCTTCATTCGTCTCTCTATTCTGCATTTTTTTTCCATTGCTGTTATACTGCTTCTTTGGCACAAAGACTTCTTCTCCGTTTGGTGGCTCTGTTGCTGTTGTAGTTTTTAATTTTTGTGCATCCCTTTGGTAAGCACTTCCTTTTGCTTTTTCTTCTTATATAATTTTTTTAGTACATTTGTATTATAGGTCTCTATTGCTTGATGTTGCTTTCTGGGTAGTCTTTTAGACCATTTTTCTGTTCTTGTTATTGTCTTCCTATTTTGGTTGCCTATGTATTTTATTTTGACTTTTATTGCCTGTTTCTCATTGTTTACCAGTTTATAGGTATGGTTGGTTGTTTTTGTCTTCACCCTGTAGTGTTTGTAGCCTTTAGGAAATAATTCTTTGGGTTTCAATGGCATCTAGAGACAATTTAAGTTTTCTAACTATAAATATGGCTGAGGAGGAATAGAAAAATGATCTCAGAGGTCCCATTGGTCAAAAGAAGTAGTGGAGCCAGAAGCAGCGGAATGGAGTCTACCTCAATAGGTGACGTGCCATCTTATGCAAGAGTGATTATTATTGAGGCTGAGCCGGTCTCTAGCATTATGGAGGGGAAGGGTAATGACCCAGAAAACTCTAAAAGGGCCGTTGGTGTGGAGGTGGTAAGGTTTAAGCTAGACAGTAGGTACTGTACGTTCTTTTTGAACAAGGTCGACCTGGACCTCATTAAACACTCCTATGACATCCTTGAGTTGGTCACCCTTAGGCTGCCCACTGAGGAGGATTATTTGAGCAGCCCTATCAATGGTGAGGTGGCCATCCTTATAGAGTTCTTAAGGTTGAGCCTTAGGCTTCCCATACAGCGCTATTTTCTAAGATGTTGTCATTCCTAAGAATAGCTCCATCCTAGAAAGGACCCAATTCCTTGAGAATCTTAGTTGATCTATACGCTCTGTGGGCAAGAGTAGGGCAGTCCCCTCCCCTCTACCCCTTTTTCAGGAACTGTACTATATGTACCACTTTATGAGCAATGCTAAAAGCTAAATAGGCTTCTACTACATCTCCTTCCACGGCCTCCAAAACTCAGTCCCTGGTAGACTTACTTCTGTGAAAGATTGGAAGAGGGAGTGGTTCTTTACTAGGGGACAGTGAGGTCAGAGGGTCCTCATGAGAAATGGCGGAGATTGTGTAGTCCCTACTAGTTTTTCTGTGGATGCAGGCCCTTATTTTTTTATACTTGAGAATTCTTTTTATTACCCTATGCTATTCGACAGACGTTTCTAACTTTCTTGCAGTGACCTTGTCTATTGACATTGAGGTGTCCGAGCAAACACTCAATCGAATAACCATCGTACTTCAGCATATTTGCCCCATTCAGAAGTTGCTATCTGTTGGTTCATGGGGGGGGATTTACTTAGGGTTCTTGCATGTGGGTTGTGTTCATCATACAAACAATATACATATCTCATACATACATATGCACAGCGGAAGATTATGTACAATGAACACAGAAAATAACATTTGATTAATCTGAAATTCGAGATTGAGAAATATCACCAATGAAGCCTTTGGATTAATTTTCTTTGAAGTCCACCATGAAATGAATCTTTGATCAATTCTAGCAATCAACAAGGGTGGGTTTGATTGTCTAGAATGGCAGCATCTTAATCCAGCATATGTGTTTAACTCTTAAACATTTTTCAAAGTTAAACCATTTAACTTAATTAAATTTGTTTTTCCTTTTATTCAACTCTTGAATAAATAAAACAAATCTTGTTTTTAGTTATTACATTTAGTAACCATTAATTCAATTTGTTTTGTTGTTCTAACACTTAAAACACAAAACAAACAATTTCAATTTCTCAAATTGAATTGGCTCCCAAAATGCAAAACCTAAAAAACTAAATCAATTTTGAATTTCAATTTCATTTCACTTTATATACAAATGAATTAATTCCAAACTAATTTGAATTTCATTTGCATTTCATTTGGCTTAACCTAACCTTAGTTAACATTTAACCTTAGTTAGATTATTTTAACTTAACCTTTAAGTTAATAAATATTTAATTAATTTAACCATAGTTAACTAACTTAACCATGGTTAGGTTAACCTTTACTTAACCTTTAAGTAAGGTTAACTTAACTTAACCACTTGGTTAACTTTTAACCTTAGTTATGTTAAATTAATTTATTTAACAATTAAATAAATAAATATTTATTTTAATTATTTAACAATTAAATAATCATAAAGTGAAATTACTATTATATCCTTACTCGGTTACCTAGTTAACCTAAAGTGGGTCCCACCAATTTAACCACATACTTTAGTTAACGTAACCATAGTAATTGCTGAATTATACTGTATTGAACAATTCAATACGGTATACTGCCCAAGTGCTCAAAGAGTACATTTCATATTGGGACTCACTAGGTCTACACCCAATTTGTCAAATGGAACTGTTCCATTAATCCGTAATCGATGCCCCACGCACACGTTACGAATATTACAAATCAGCGTGTCAGACCATACAAGTTGAGGTCATAACGTATACGTATAATCCTTCCATCATTTATATCCTAGATGTGCGGGGATATAGATCAGCACCGTCAAATCCCCATTTGCTCATCCATAAACTTATCTCCAGATTCGTATCTCTATAAACAATATACGCAAACACTTTTGCTATATTGTTTAACCCTATGGGAAACTCTTTTCCCGGGTTTATGCTTGTGGCCACAAGACTTTATGAAATACAATCTCGGAGCATTGGATATACAACTTACCTACGTAAGCTGACGGATCCCGTATCTACGCACACCGGACTCCATGAGCATCGGACTATACCCAGCGACACATAGCGGTCAGACCATGAAAGGTCTCTGACATATGTGGAACCAAAGCATGATGGATCACTCACAAGACCACCGTGGCGCTCAGGTCAAAGGACCACGAATACTACTCAACTCGAGAGGACCTTCCTTTGACGGTGTCATAGGATATCTATTGGGGTCCTCATAAGTCTATTCAGTATCCAGTCCTGACTGGATACCCGCATGCCTATACAAGCTCTAAGCTCATGGTCAGCTAAGAACAACCATCTGAACCAGTCAGATATAGACATACACTAATCTATATAAAGTGAATCACTGATAGACCCGCATTAGTGATTATAGATCAGGAACATTATGTTTGAGACATACTTACATAATGATATTTCTTAACTCCTATTGCAACTCTTTGCAACTATATCATTACAAGTATACTCTCAGGTCTTTGTCCCATTATAGACAAGGTTCTAACTCTTTAGACCTCGCTGATTCTTATAACCTGCTAACTCTTAACAGTGCTAACTTTTAGCATTTATAACTCTCAGCTTTGCTTACTATTAGTTCTGATCTAAACTCCTTTAGACCAGATCTGAACTCTTTCAGATCAAACAATGTCTCTAATGTTACAAGCATTATACCATATTAATATGATATTAACAATCTTTATTCGAAATGTTTATTGTATAAATATTAATCAATTAATATTTATACAATATTGGAATGGCACGTGAGCACCAGCTCCAACACTATCATCGACCAGCCTAGTTGGATTGGTCCTTGTTACTTCCTTGCTGTACTCGTCCTGTATTCAAAGTAAATTCTTATTTTTCTTTGCCATTAACCAATCTTCCTTCAGCACTTTTTAAGCTTACAATGTATGCATTATGCAAGGATGTCTGAACAAAGCGACAGTTAGAAAAGGAAATGAAATCGGACCGAAGGCTCCTCTGCTTTAGGTGGTCAGGGTCCTCTAAAACCCAACAATGTCATAGGGATGTTATTTGGCTCCAACTCAGAAGGGAGCCGAGCAAAAGTGTTGGCTCGTAAGAAGGGGTCGTTCAGCCAAGCTATTGGCAACCTGCCTGTGAGGGGGGACAGGTTCAGAGAGGCTCTCAGAAGAGAGGGCAGACTTCTACCCAGGCTCCCTTTTGAGCACAGGATCCCCCCGCCTCCTAAACTCAAGGCAGGGAATGGGGATCATCGGCTTGGTCCTTAACACAAACAATATCAACCGATTGAACCGTGGGGGCGCCCAACTCTAAAAGGCAGAATGAGCCATTGTCCGGTGAAGGTCTTTCTCTTTGCATGGCTACTTCCATGTTGGTCCTAAAAGTAAAGAAGGACCCGAACTTTTTATTCCCCGTGATGCAGAGGTACGTGACCCTAGCTTAGGCGAGTCAGATATCTTCCTTGGACCTTGTCACAGGGTTCAATGTTGCAATGGTTTTACTCTTAACATAAGTATTTCTTGCCCTCTGCTATTCTATTCATCTTGTTTATACATTTACCTGTTCTGACTCTTTTTTTTTTAGTTCTGGGTTGAGATGCTAGACATGGCAGCTCGAGCCCAAAGGGCTGAAGATGATCTTGCTCGGTCTAAAGCCGAGACCCAACAGCTAAAAAGAATTGTTGAGCAGGAGAAGAGAATGACGAATGATACGAAGTTCAAGTTAGAGGAGATGATAACCACCCGTGCCAAGGCACAGAGCAAGTTATCAAAGTTTGATCACCAGAAGAAGCTGATTAAGTAGAAGATGACCAACTCTTAGGCCGTGGCGAGAAGCTGTATTGTTGAGCTAATGTGACAAAGCGAGGAACTTAAGACATAACTCACTGTAGCTCTACGGGAGAGAGAGTTGATTGAGCAGAGTAGGAATTCCTTGGTGGCTAATCTTGAGTAGCAAAGGAATCACTGGTCTACTGGTTATGATGATGGCTTCCTCTAAGGAGCGACGAAAGGGTTCTTGAGGTCGATCAACTTTTTCGAGGAGCACTACCTGAAAATTTACCTCTAGTGGTTGTGAAACCTAGCCCCTGGGGACTCACATTACAAAAGGGAGACCTCTGAAGCTTAGGACGCCGAAGAGGCATCAATTCCTTTTGATGGTGGCAGTGACAATGTTGCTTCTATCGATATAAGTGCCATTAGTGGTGGCATTATAGTTGTAGGCACTAGCAAAGCTGCTCCTCTTATCATCCAGGGTCAAGCTACAACTGCTCAACCTCTTAAGCCAGCTAAAGCTTCAGCCGATACTTTTACCTCAGCCAACTTTTCGATCGAAGCCAATCCCAATAGGGTACCTATTATGGACTAGGAGGTGCCTAACGTGGCCCTAGCCACATAAGCCAACGAGCTTCTCTTCTACCTTCTTCTCTTTCTCCTCAATTTTCTCTTCTACCTTGTCCTTTTTCTCCTATAAAAAGTTTAGAACTTGTAATGTCTGGAACATCTTGTAATATCTTTCACACAATGAATGTAAACATTTTTCTTTTTATCCTTCCAATTATTGTGTCGATCCGTTCTTCTTGTAATGAGTTTGTTTTCTCATATGGGTTAAAGCAATATAATATAATCGGACAACTCATGATATCAAATTTGCAATGTATTAGTACAACCGAACTGCCATAAAAATTTGTAACAAAAGCATTTTAGCTTAGCCAAGCTATTCATGATAATGATAAAACTTATAATAAGAAAAGCTAACCATAATGGCGAACTGCTTACAATGATTAAGTAACAACGGTGGCTCATAACTTAGTAAGCTTTTGTTGTAAAACGAGGAGTTCCTCCACGGTCATAAGGCAACAATATTAGTCTTTTGAGCGCCAATGATAACTATGCAAACATAATCCACAATAAATTAAAATAGAGACCCGTTCAACTTACAAGTGCCACATGACAATTAGATTGGCGCAAGGATAAAAATATAAATCCAAGTCTATGAGTTATTTGATAACAGTCAGCTCAGCATGGAAGTATAATAGTAGTTAGTAAAAAACCAAGATACTAACCGGCCCATCATTGTGATGCAAATTATTCTGCAAAGACTTAAAAGTTACAATAAATAATGCCTCGCCTGGTAGAGGCGCGACTGGGCAGTTGTTAGTAACAGGGTTGGTGAGATACAAAGGCTAGCGGCCACTTCGAGAGATTGTCAAGAAAATGCTAATCGCCTCGGAGTAATAATGTTGATCGAGCAATTTACAATAGTTCTAAAACCATTGATAATGAACTAACTTGGAGAAACATGGCTGACCGAGCAGTGATAAGCATAAATTATATCTATTATTTTCACTCTCTCAACTTGATTAATTACTTATTTTAATAAGAATATTAGACTTTTTATATGTTTAATTCGTGAACAGTATCTGTGCTACAGTACTATCACCCAGAAATGAACAATGATCGCGCCAGCGGTGAACAGTGCAATTTTCCTAATCTTAAAAAAAAATACAACTCCAAGACTCTAATCAATTCCTATATAAAGACCACTCGTTTTATACCTCAAAGACATACAACTTATGGCTCTTAGAGCCACAACACATTGAAGAAGAGTAACTTTTAGAGAGAAAAGCAAGGGCAATTAAAGAAAGCAAGAGATTATTAGCGAATTTTTGGCATATCAACCAACTACAAATTGACGTCTATATTGGTTTGCTTTTGGTTGTATCATGTTTATGTTATTTTTTAGCCATAATTCTCTTGTTATCATGAGTTAAATTGATTTTCTAGGGCTATTACTTGAACTCAATATGAGAGCTTAATTGTTGGATCTTCTTAATATTTATTTGAACTCAATTCTTCATTATTCAAATTATTTGTTCTTAATGCTTCATTATATCTAATCAATTTTGTGATTTCTTTAGTAATACTTTGATAAACTCGGAAGAGGCATCATTATATTTAGACCTAGATAATTTGATGCATGATTGTAGAGTAACATTCAATATTGCATATGCAAGTTACGAATTAGGATAAGAATATACCTAATTGGCATGTATGGTCAATAAGACTTGTTCTTAATGAATCTTAAGTTATTACAAGTACCATAGAAATATAGGTATTTGGTAAATTAAGATATACTTGCATGACCTTGGAAAAGGCTTGTGAATACATTAGTGTCTTGACCAAAAATAAGAATTGAAGGATATAAATATTAAAAAGATTAATCTTTAAAAAATATATTGAAGGATAGTAATTAACCTTAGGCTTTCTTTATATTGTTATCTTCTTATTGTATTTGTGTTGTGTCATTTATTTTCTGACACTTTTATTTTACTGCGATTTATTACAAAATTAAATTTTAATTTTTCTGAATAATTACAAGAAAGATATAATTTTAGTATTTGGTAAAAAATAAAAATTATCCCCGTGGGTTCGACATCCAACTTTATAAGTCCATTTATTACATGTTACGATAGTGTATACTTACACTTAATTTTAAGATATAAAAATATCGCATCAAGCAGCTTGCAGTATCTTCGGGAGACCGGCTCAACGTAATAATACTGAACAGCATACCATTGGTGTTGTTGAAACTCTACAGTGATACCATGAAAAAACCACGGTCAAACCCTCTTCAATGGGCACTATGGAAAAGGCCACAGTGACGCTATAGAAATGCCACAATCTTTGCCTTGCCAAGTCGGTGATAGTGAAATGCTTTGTGATCGTTGAACAGGTCACGGTGAAATGCTCCATGAGCGTCGAACCGGTGATGATGAAATGGTAATGACACAACGATATAATAGTAGAAATGACAACCTAATATAATGATGATATCATGACGATGATGATGATATGGTGGGATGATGTGATGTAATGATTTAAACGATTTGAGGTATACTTTTAGAGGGCATCAATCCACTTAGGTAGACTTAAGTGATTCTTCTGAAATAATCCTTACAGAGCCTTTGTTAGCCCGAATGCAACATTTATAAGCATTCCATTTCATATTTTGAGCAATTCATTTTCTATGGAGATACATGCAAGAACGCAAATGATTTTATTAAGCAGCTTTCTTAATTAACTTGTTGAAAGATTCAACTTGGCCGTTAGTTTTGGGATGTGCGAAAGAGGTGAATGACAACCGCACTCTGAGTTGCTCGCATAAATTTTTGAAGCTATTGTTGTTGAACTGCCTTCTGTGGTCGGTGATGATAGTGTGAGGGATTTCGTATCGACATATCATGTTCCTCCAAATGAAATCCCGAATAATTTTTTCCATGATCTTTGATAGTGGTTCGACCTCATCTATTTGGTGAAGTAGTCAACTGCCACGACCATATACTTAAGAGACCTCTTGCCTTAAGGCAAAGGTTCAATCAAGTCGAGCCCCCACTAGGAAAATGACCAGAGCCTACTTATTATGGTCAGCTCTTCTGCAGGTGCTTGGATCTTGTCAACAAATTTTTGACTCACGTTGTAGTGTTGAGCCAGCCTTTTAGCATCCTGAAAAGTGGTTGGCCAATAATACTCGATTCGAAATACTTTGTGAGCTAATGCTTCCATCCCCGAGTAATTACCCCATACTCCTTCGTGGATTTCCTTTAGGACTCGCTCTGCCTTCAAGGGACCTAGGCATCTCATGTAGGGGTGCGAAAAACCTTTTCGGTATAACACCCCACCAATCACTGAGTATTTGACGGCTCGGTATTTAATTCTTCGAGCTTTCTTTTTATCGACTGGAATTGTCCTGTTTAACATGTAGTCATTGATGAGGTCCATCCAGCTTGGTTCTGATCCGATCTATATTATTTTCTCTTCCTCTTGGATGTTGAGCTTCAATATGAGTTCCACAGGGACCATCCAGGCAATCAGGCATCTTTTGCTGACGCCATTCGGGCGATGATGTCTACTCGGTGATTCTCATTTCTTGAGATCAGTTCCATTTGCACTTCTCTAATGTGGCTAATCAGATTCTCACTTTTTTTAGATATATGACCATTCTTTCTTTCCTGACCTTAAAAATGCCATTGACTTGATTCACTACTAACTGGGAGTTTTTTTTCACCAATATTTCCTTTGCAGTCAGCACATGAGCTACTCTTTATCTGGCCAGGAGAGCTTTGTATTCTGTCGTATTATTTGAACCCTCGAACTCGAAGTGACCTGTGTAACTGACCTCATCTCCTTCGAGGCTAACAAGAACGATCCATGCTCCACTCTCTTATAGGCTGAATGTCTTATCAATGTAGAGCTTGGGCACTTATCTCCTCAACCTCTATTGACTTGCGGGTGCATTCGGTTAAAAAATCAGCCATAGCCTACCCCTTGATAATTGTTTGGGGCTTATAGTGAATATCGAACTTGCTCAGCTCCATGGCCTATTTAATTAATCGGCCGAACAAGTTCGGCTTGAAAAGGATTTACCTTAACAACAGATTAGTCTGTACAAAGATGGTGTGGGCCTGAAAATAGGGCTATAATTTCCTTTCCGACATAATTAAGGCCAGAACTAACTTTTTAATGTGAGAGTATCAAGTTTCTGGACTGGTGAAGGCTTTACTTACGTAATATACCAGTCGATACGCCCATTTTTCTTCTTTGGCCAGCACAAAGCCTATAGCTTATTACGAGACCCCTAGGTACAATACCAATGCCTTCCCTTGTACAGGGACATCTAAATGTACCGACTCAAAAAAATAGGCCTTTAACTGTTGGAAGGCTTATTCATACTCGTCTGTCTACTTATTCTTTTCCTTTCTTTTTATTGCTTATAAGAAAGTGAAGCATTTGTCTGTGCCTTTGGAAATGAACATGTTCAAGGTCGCATCCTTTCTGTGAGTCGCTAGATCTTTTTCACCTTACTTGGGGATTTTATTTTCAGAATGGCTCAGACTTTATCAGAGTTGGCTTCTATCCCCATTTGGCTTACCATAAAGCCTAAGCATTTCCCAGACTTTACCCCAAAAGCACATTTTTCTAAGTTCAGCCTCATTCCATTCTCTTTTAATATCACAAACATTTCTCTTAAATCAGCCACGTGGTCCTCTGTCTTTATGGACTTGGCTATCATATCATCCACGTAGACTTTCACATTTCTACCGATCAGGTTTTTGAAGAGCTTGTTCACTAGTCTTTGGTAGGTAGCTCCAGCATTAACCGAAACACTTAATAGCAGTAGGTTCCCAGATGTGTGATAAATGATATTTTCTCCTAATCGGGGGGAAACATCAAGATTTGATTATAGCCAGAGAATACGTCCAATAAACTTAGCAACTCGTTCCTAGCTGTAGCACCATAAGCTGGTCGATCTTTGAGAGGGGAAAATTGTTGGAACTGGTGCTACATGCCATTTCAATATTGTATGAATATTAATTATTAAATATTTATACAATAAGCATTTCCTAAAAAAATTATTAATATTAAATATATATGGTAAGATGCTTGTAACACTCAGACATTGTATGATCTAAAGGAATTCAGGTCTGGTTTAAAAGAATTTGAACTATCGTTAAGAGTTAGCTATGCTAATAGTTAGCATTGCTAAGAGTTAATAGGTTATAGGAGTCAGCGGAACCTAAAGAGTTAGAGCCTTATTAAAAATGGGACAAAGATCTGATGGTACACTAGTAATGATATAGTTGTAAAGGGTTACAAATAGTACTAAGAAATGTCATTGTACAAGTATATTCTCAAACATTATGTTTCTGGTCTATTTTCATTGATGCAAGTCTATCGGTGGGAACCTTATTTAATATAGATCGATTTTTGTCTATTTTTGGATGGTCCAAATAGTTAGTATTAGTAAACCATGAGCTTAGTAGAAGCTTATATAGACATGTGAGTATTCAGTTAGGACTAAGTGTTGAGATTTGTGTTTATGTGTCATCCCAATTTTATATGAATATTGTATTTTTATACTTATATAATAAATAAATATTTCATCAAATTGCTAATTATTTTTATTAAGGTAAGATGCTTGTAACATTTTAGAGATTGTATTGATCTGAATGAGTTTAGATCAGATTTAAATAGTTACAACCTTGTCTAAAATAGGACAAAGACTTGAAAATATACTTGCAATGACATGGTTGTAAATAGTTGCAAGCATTGCTAAGAAATATCATTGTGTAAATATGTTCTCAAATTAAATGTTCATGATCTATTTTCACCGATGCAAGGTCTATCGAATAGAACCAATTTATATAGATCAGTGTATGTCTATATCTGGATAGTCCAGATGATTAATCTTAGCAAATTATAAGTTTAGTGGAAGCTTGTATAGATATACATGTATTTAGTAACGACTGGGTACTGAACTAGACTCAATGAAGACCTCCAATAGATTTTTCATAAATTCGTCAGTGGAAGGTCTTCTCGAGTTGAATAGTATTCGTGGTCCTTAGGCTTGAGCACCATGGTAGGCTTATGAGTGATCCACTATACTTAGGTTCTACACATGTCAGAGACCTTTCATAGTCTGACTGCTGGGTGTCGCTGGGGTATAGTCCGATGCTTATGGAGTCCAGTGTATGTAGATATGGGATCCATCAACTCATATGGGTGAGTTAAATATCCAAATGCTCTAATGTTGTATTTTAGGAAGTCTTATAGCCATAAACATTTAACTCGGAAAAGAGTTTCCTGTGGAGTAAATAATATTGCAAAGGAATTTCCGCATATTATTTATTGGAATACAAATCAAAAGAGATAAGTTTATGGTTGTGTAATATGGGACTTGACGTTGTTGATCTATATCTTCACTCTTTTAGGATATTAATGATGAAGAGATTGTACAAATATGGATTAACATCAACTTGTATGGTTTAACTCGCCATTTTGTATTATCCATAACGTGTGTTTGTGAGGCATCGATTATAGACTTACGAATATGTTTCGTGAGATAAAATGAGTGTGAACCTAGGGAGTCTCACTATATGAATTGTACTCGTTGAGCACATGGATAGTGCACTAAATCGAATTGTTCGATTTGGGAAGTTTTCAAAAAATATGAATTTACTTTAGGGTCTCCTAGGGAGTAGCTAAGATTTAAATGTTAAACTTAAATTTGTGTTAAGTATGACTTAACACTTTTATCTACCTAACATATGTCTCAAATTGTGCAAATAATTTGTATGAGTACTAACTTGAGCATTGGTAGATATAGCTATCATGTAATGAAATAATTGTTATTTCATTATATTTACAATTCCACCGTACATATATTATCAAATGAATTTGTTCATTTGATTTATCAAAATTTAAGCCACTTGTAATACTTTCATTTGATGGAACAAAAGTAATTGTAACTTGTTGCATAACAATCGGATGAATAAAAAGGTAATGCAAATGTGTTGAATTGTCATTAGTTAAAATCAATTCATGCAAATTGGATTGAATTTGATTCAATTTTCTTGCACGAGCTGGCAACTATTTGAAAAGTATTTGCCACTAATTGATTATTTGATTTGCCAACCAAATTGGTCTTGTTACTAAGCAAATTAAAGTAGTTGCTGGCTTCATCTAATTGTCGAGTCATTAAAGACCACTTGTCAAAGTGGTCTTCTTTTATTGGCTTATTCAAAGGCAAAAGTTACCTATTTATATAACTGATGTCCGAGTGTTTATTGAATGAATGAAATAGAAATTGATTCAATTTCTTTGAAGGTTAAAGAGTTAACCTCAAGTTCTTCGAGAAACAAAAATTTAGTAGAAGCAAAGAGTTGCTTCAGATATTCTGAAAATGGATGCTACTATTCTAGCTTGAGGAAGCCCACCATGTCCTCAACTAGAATTGTTCAAAGCGCGCTTCAATGGTGAGTCCCCTAATCCCATTAGTATAATGAGATTATTTTAATGTGTATTATATTTTCGCTGCGTTACACATGTGTTATGCTATTATTATTAAATTGTTTAATTCTGCATACAAGTGCACATGCACATAACACCAACACTGAGTACTGAACAAGCTCAATTAAGATCTCCAATAGACATCTCATAAATCCATCAATAGATAATCCTTTTTAGTTGAGTAGTATTCGTGGTCCCTTGACCTAAGCACCCCGATAGAGTTGTGAGTATTCTACCATACTTATGCTCCACACATGTTAGAAACCTTTCATAGTCTGACCGTTGGATATCGCTAGGTATAGTTCGATGCTCATGAAATCCGATGTGTATAGATATAGGATCCATCAACTCATATAGGTAGTATTATATCCAGATGCTTCATGATTGTATTCCAGAAAGTCTTATATGGCTGTAAGCAATACACTTAAGAAAAATATTTTTCGTGTTAGAAATAATATCGCAAAAGTATTTATAAATATTATTTATTGGAATATGAATCTAGAGATAATTTCTAGTGATTGAGAATATAGAGACTTTACGGTGATGATTTATGTCTCCGATTTTTCAAGATATAAATGACAGAGGGATTATACAAATATATATTAACCTCAACTTGTATGGTTCAACACGTTATTTTGTTATTTTTATAATGTGTGTGTATGGCATTATTTATGGACTTACAGAAAAGTTTCGTCGGATGAAACGGGTGTGACCCTAGGAAATCTCACTATATGAAGTGTACTCATTGTGCATTGAGGTAGTACACTAGATTGAATAGTTCAATTTAGAAAGTTCTCAAAAAATTAGAATTATTTTAAGGTCTTTCAGGGAAATCATAGGGTTTAAGTGTTAAGCCTGAGATTTCGGCAAGTGAGACTGTAAGGACCCAAATCCCACATCGGGCAGACTCATCCAAAGTGAAGGCCTTATAAGGAGTGATCATGCGTACCTATGTGAAGCGCCTTTTGGGGATGGTGATTCATTCCTCCCATAAAGGACAAAACCGTGACGGGGAAGGACGCGTACGTGAACCCCAAAGTGAACAATATCTTACACAGGGATGTGGGCTCTTTCATTTGATATCAGAGCTAAGGACGGCTCTGTTTCGATGGTGGGGGGTATTGTAAGGATCCAAATTTCACATCGGACAGACTCGTCCAAAGTAAAGACCTTATAAGGAGTAATCACGAGTACTTATGTGAGGTGCCTTTTGGGGATGGTGTTTCGTTTGGCCTATAAAGGACAAAACCGTGAGGGGGAAGGACGAGTGCGTGAACCTCAAAATGGACAATACTTTGCACAGGGATGTGGGCTCTTTTAGAGACTTACCACTTTTACCTTTCTATTTGTTACCACATATTATGCCATTAAATTTTTAGGGCATAACACATAGCATATTATTATTGGTCATTATTTTATTAAGTGTTAATACGTTTAATTGGCTAAAGGGTAATTAATGATATTGTACTTATAATGGCTTTGAAAAAATCATTTCCTTACTATTAAAAGTTAACTAAATGAAATGAATTTTTAAGCATTTGGTGGCATCTTTTAATTGGCTAAATGAATTAATTTCCATTGAAACAAACAATTCGGCCAAGTGATTGCTTATATAGTAAGTTGTGAGAAGCTACAATTTTGCCAATTAAAGTAAAACGCATTATCATGTTTTTGTTTAAGTATGAAATGCATTCGCCAAATCAATTCAACAAGTAAAATGTGGCAAATGAAAGCTAAATTCATTGTCATGCTTAAGATTAGCATGATGTGTCATCACTTGTTAATGCATCAGCCACTCATCATTTTACAAGCATGAGAAGACAAATTTTAAGCCTTGTTATGCTTGTAAAATAAAGCCACGAATTAGTTTTTGATTTACTTGGACAAGCGGCATTTTTAGCTGTAAAATTGGGCACCTTAGTTCTTTTATAATGGAATGAGAAAAACAAAAAGATTAAGGAAAATTCATATAGCTTAGTCCGAGAGATATGAAAACAAAAGTTGCTTCTAGTAACAAGTTCCTGCTGAGTGAGGAAGCTATTATTCTAGCTTGAAAAATTTTACCATGTCCTCGACTAGAATTGTTTAAAACACGCTTCAAAGGTGAACTCTCTTTTATCTCGTTAATATAATGAGATGTGTATTTTATATTCCGCTACATAAAATTTTCATGTGAGACTTGTAAAATTAAAAATTAAAATATACACATTCACACCACACACAACGCACTATTAAAAATATCCTTTGGATACGACTTATTCAAATCAATGAAGTCCACACGCATTCTCCATTTTTCATTGGCTTTCTTTACCATCACTATGTTGGCTAACCAATCAGGGTAATGGACTTCCTTGATAAAATTTACTGTCTGTAATAATATAATGCAGAAACAAGCAATTAAAAAAATTAAGAGAGAGAAAGGTAAGAGAAAGCACACACAAATTTATGTGGTTCAGTAACTTGTCTACATCCACAACGGATCAAGATCGCACTCTCTTATTATTGAATCAAAATGCACTCACAAAGTATGTCTTTTACAAGAAAGCACTCACAAAAAACTCACTATCTCTTATAAACTAAGGTTTTCTCTCACTAAGAATCATAAAGAATGTTATGATCATAAAAATGTGTTTACAAAGCCAATAAAAGGCCTTTATATAGGCTTTAGAAAACTCTAAGTTTACCCTAAACGTGTGTGAGAGTCATTTTAGGAAGACTTGATACACGTAGGAGACTGAACAATCCAAAACAAAATGGGAAACTATTTCCAGCATCGGCGCCACGGCGCCTACTCCCTGACGCCTCAGTATCGGATGACTCGTGTCGATGGTCATGACGCTGGGCTCCTAACACCCATACCTGGGCATCGACTTCATATTTTTTCCTTCTTTCTTCATCTGTCTTCAATCCTTACACACCCAACGCATTTGGATTGCTCTCAAATCATATCCCAATAATTTTTAATCAACTTTCTCACATTGTGAATGTCTCCTTTATCCTAAAAATTCTTCTTCAAGAATCGGTCTCGACTAACAATGGTGCAAGTATGGATAGCATTGTCGTTTAAATTGTTAAACATGGAATGAATGATGAAAGGAAGACCAAGCCTTAAGCACTCACAACTGGCAACAATGGGATTCTTGTCAAAACTAGCTCTTTTCCCTTCAAAATCAACAATAATCCTCCTACCCACTCTAATAACCTAAAAGTAACAGATCTTTGAGCAATTAAGGATGTAACTATGGAACAAGTCATGGAGGTAGATGAGGTAAGAAGGGTTCATCATATGGTTCATCTGAGAGATATCTTAAATCATATGAAAGATATTTAAATGGATGTAATGGGAAATGTTCTATAAGATCAAGAAGTTACAGGATCATGGAAGGAATAAAGAAGTGAACACATTATAGGTGGCGTTTGTGGAGCACAATTTCTTATGTATCAACCATTTCAGGATTGTGTAAATCATTATTAGTAGAGAGGTTCCAGATATGTGCGTCTTCAGGAATCTTTAAATGTGATTGCAAAGTGGAATATGAAAAAAAAAAAGAGCAAATAATCATATGATGCGATATTTCTATATCATAAATTAAGTGCAAGTATACACTATTGTATGCAAGTAATAAAGAGACTAAATAAATCGGATGTCGAACCCACAGGGATAATTTTTTCTTTTTAACCAATTACTAAAATTATATCTTCCTAATAATTATTCAGAAAAATAAAAATCTAAGAATGAATGTAAGAAATATAAAAGCAAAACACAATGTAAAGAAATTTAGGTGATAGCAATGTAGAGAAAACCTAGGATTAATATTATCCCTCAATATGTTTCTAATGATTAATCCTCTAATATTTAACTCATTTAGTCTTTATTATTGATTAAGACACTAATGTATTCACAAGCCTCTTCCAAGGTCATGCAAGTATACCTTAATTTACCAAATACCTATATTCCTATGGTACTTGTAATAAATTAAGATTCATTAAGATTAAGTCTTATTGATCATACATGCCAATTAGGTATATTCCTATCCTAAGTTGAAACTTGCATATGTAATATTGAATATTACTCTACAATCATGCATCAAATTACCTAGGTCTAAATATATTGATTCCTCTTCCGAGTTTATCAAAATATTATCAATTCATTCACCATATATTAGCCAGATATATTGAAGCATTAAACACAAGTAATTTAAATAATAAATGGCTAAGTTTATTAAATACTAAAAGATATGGCAATTAAGCACACATATTGAGTTCAAATATTAACCCTAGAAAATAAATTAGTTCATAGCTACAAGAGAATCACAGCAATAAAAATAAAAATAAAATATGATACAATCAATCACAAACCGATGTAGACGTCGAATTGCTCTTGATTGATGTTGCTCTAGATTCTTGGTGCTCTTGAACTGCTCTAAGTTCTCTTTTTCTTGCTCTAGGTTCTTCTCTGGTCTCTTTTGATTATTCTTGAAGGTTAGGAACGAGTGGTTTTTTATAGGGATTGATATGAGCATGAAAATCTCAATTCTCATCGGACTAGGACTTGCACTACCGCTGGCGCACTATGCAGTTGTCGCTGGGGCGACGCGTGAAAAAGCTATTACCGCTGGAGCGGTATGTTGATAGCGCTAGGGCGATGGAGCGTCGCCGGCGCGGTGACTCTTCAGCGCTGGGGCGCTAGACGCAACTTAAGCAGGTCGTTTTTCTTATTTCGATCACTATTTCAGCGCTGGGGCGACAATCCTTGTGGCGCTGGGGCGATGGACACATATTTTGAAAACTTTGCATTTTAGTCCCTATTTTTGCTCCTTTTGCATTCTTTCTTTAAATTTCGTTCAAGTCCCTATAAATAACAATAATGCACATAAATAGCCATCTATTCTCATAAAATCATAAAATATCAATAATAAAAATATGAGAAAATATATGACAAATTTGCCCTTATCATCATATTAAGAAGATAAAGAGCCGAGAAAAGCAACTTTAAAAATAAAGACAAAGATAGCAGAGGAAATAATTAAAGTAAAATAAATAAACATCGCAATTTTTTTTCAAAGGTTTTAGTTGTAATATTATAAATAAATCTACAATACTACAACGTATATTTGCTGATATTTATCAAATAATTATTGGGACGCTTCACAAGAATAAGATAAGACTTTAGTGTATTTATCCTTCTGTGCAAAGTAGTTATGCTTCTTTGTGAGGTAGGATCTCCCTTACAACAATCAAAGTACAAGCAAGCCCTATGCTACCAATAACACCTAAATAAACAAGCAACTGCAGCAAATTATAGGTGCGTGAACAATAGTCGACGGAATAGTTTTACAGTGGCCGGGGGCAAGTGAAACGATTGGATCAAACAATGGATGGGCAAGACAAAACATGGCGGTGGCTCGTTGGAGCCCACAGAACCAAATTTTCTCTCATATCAGCGTCCATGGTGAAACTAATGAGCGGTTACTGAACGGGGACGACGCGGGAATGAACATATCAGCCAGACCTGAGCAAAGTATCAGCGAGGGAAACCATAATCAGCAGAGGTGGGTTTGGCTCAAAGGCAGAAACAAAGAGTTGCTTGGTCGCCAGGGAAAGATGGCGGGGAGACACACATCTTGCCACAAACCCGTAGTCACCGGCGAGAAGAAGTTCCGTTCAAATCAAGGGATACTGGTGCCGCCGAATTATTATGGACTAAAAAGAGAAGAAAGAAGAAAAAATAAAAGAAAGAAATACATATAAAATAAAACGAAGAAGTAAACTAAGCTACAGTTGGCTTTAAAAGCCACCGAAGAGGAGGCCGTAGCCCCTTATCCAATGGAGAGAGATTTTGAGTGTGGCAGCTTGTGTTGAGAGAAGTTGAGAGGTTTTCTATTTTTAAGGTTGAGAGAGACTACAAAATCATAAACATATGGCGATTTTGAAAAGAAAGAAACATTATAAAAACTCGAAAAGATTAGACATTCCAAAATAGTACAATAGCTAGCACAATATGAAATTTATGGATAAGTGAGAAACGTCAAGTAAAATGAGGACATATGGCAGCATATGATCAAAAAGAGTGAAGAAATGTACTCTCTAGGCTCAATTTAGAAGTTCACAATTCTTTATTTTTTAGGAGCATTTGTTAGGCCTAAAATCAATTGGCCCAATAATTTAGATAAGCTAGGCATGGTTTGATTTTTTTTGAAATCAAACCGAACCAATTTAGTTCAATTTTTGAAGAAGCAAAATCGAATCAGTTTTTTTAAAGAGAAAAAATCGAACTAGTTTTTTTCAATTTTTTGACTATTTTTTATTTTTTATTTTAAAATGTAGGCTTTTTTAAATTCATTTATCCAAATAATTTAGTAAATCATTTTAATTCATTTTTTTTTCATTACACGTTATATAAGTTACTAAATTTATTCTTATATATTATATAAGTCTTTAAAAAATTAAGTTGACTAAATTATTATATATTACATATTACATTACACGTTATATATTATATAATAAAAAATTTTCATTACACGTTACATAAGTCACTAAATTTATTCTTATATATTATATACGTCTTTAAAAAATTTAAGTTGACTAAATTAATATATATTACACATTACATTATAGGTTATGTATTATATAATAAAAAAAAATTCATTACACATTACATAAACCACTAAATTTATTTTTATATATTATATAAGTCTTTAAAAATTAAGTTGACTAAATTATTATATATTACATGTTACATTACACGATATATACTATATAATAAAAAAAATTATTACATGTTACATAAGCTACTAAATTTATTCTTATATATTATATAAGTCTTTAAAAAATCAAGTTGACTAAATTATTATATATTTCGGTTTTAGGCTATTTTTTGAGTTTGTTTTCAATTTTTATTTTAAATTATAGGCTTTTTTAATTGATTTGTCTAAATAATATTGTAGATCATTTTTTAACCTAATTTTTGGGTCTATTCCATACTAACATAATTATAATTTTCTTAATTTGAGATAAATTTAAACTTTTTATTTATTAATAATATACTAATTTTTAATAATATCCATAAAATAAATTTCTCCTATTTAATAAAATTACAATTAGTGTTTTTTCAATTTTTAATTTTAATAGTGAGTGAGTGAAATAGTGTGTGGGTAAATAGATATATGTATTTTCAAACCCCCAATTATTTAATGCCACATGGCAATGTAATTAAAATTTAAAAAAAAACTCAATTTTTTGGTTCGGTTTTATTTTTGGAAAAACCAAACTAAACTAGTAGATCTTTCTAAAAATATAACCGAACCAATTTTTATTGCAAAAAAACAAATTGAACCGAACCAGTCGATTTGGTTTAATTTTTCGATTATCAATTTTTTTTCCCACCCTTAAGTTTATGCGTTATCATACCATTTAACTCTTAAAGCGATCTAACGTGCAAATAAACATAAAGGATTTTCTTTTTGTTAGCTTTAATAGAATAAAACAACTCGCATAATCGTTGGGTGCTAACGTGAAAAATCCAAGAGCGAGAAACAAGTAGGATCTACCCAATGGCCAATAAGAGATTTTGAGGAAATTCTCACAATTTACCTCAAAATCTCACTAATAAAAAAGAAGTTTTTCTTCATCTCGCATTTAAGGAGCACCACAGCACTCAAATATTTGAACTGGGCATCGCGGCATCTAGGGCTAATTAAGCACTGCAACGCCTAAGCCTAAAGTTGTGACTCTCTAATGAATCACTTGCTCCTTTCAATAAGTGTGATCTTTTAGAGAGGTGTTGTGTCTCCCCAAAGAGACACTTAAACTCTATAAATACTACTGGCACACTTGATTCATTAACATCTAACTTCTCTTCTTAATCATTTGATTAAAATCTCTCTTATCAATCACTTTTATAAATATATAGTTGTTGTCCAAAGAAAATATATTTGGTGTGCACCTTTATATTATCTAACAAGTCATTAAATCCTAGAACTATCATACCTTTTAACTTAAATACACCTTAATTAACATTAATTATAAGGGTAGAAATAATTTAATGACAGTGCCAAGCACTCCTTGACTTCATTAATGTTCTTGTTATATCTTTACATTACATTTCCCATACAACACACTATTTTACAACAATTCACACTCAATCTTAAAAACAATTCTCCGAATTTTCCAAAAACTCACATAAAACACACTTTTACTATTTTTTAAAACAATTTTTTTCACTTAAAGAAATTTGATTGTCGTAGTATCTTCGCAAGTACAGTCAAAAAATATTCTTTAATGCTCGCAGCAAAATTAGAAGGACATATTCTCTTCATTTTTGTCACCCTATTCATCATTGTATCCACAACTATTATATCACTAAAGAACGATGGCTATTTAAAACAATTCAAATTTATTTGGTTCATAATTTGAACATAATTTTTTTTTTCCTAAAAAAGGAAGAAATAGATGAAAAGAAGAAAATTTCTTCAGAAAAAAAAATACATTTAGTTAGAATGTTCTCAAAATCAATTTTGAATACGATTTCAATGTTGTATATTGTAAAAGTATTTTAAATTAATCATATATGTTGAAGACTTGAGGGAGATGGAGGACAAAGTGAAAATGAGAGAAAATAAGAAACGAAAAATGCCAAGAGTGGGCATCGCATCGCCTAGTAATGTGTGTTGGCACTGTGGCGCCCATATAGAGTATGGGCGCCGCAGTGCCTAGGCGTGCTACCACCCCTTCTTTTCCTAGATCCATGGCACCAAATATAAGGGTCATGATACTAGAGTTGAAGGTATGACTTATTGAAAGACCCATTTAACTCTTTAATAAGTTGTGTTTCTTTGAAAAGACACCAATTTGAATCAAAGGTTATGACCTTAAGGTACACAACTTCTCCTAAGTTCATGACTCCTTGGAAATTATTGGTAGTCTCATGTATCTAATGAATTGTACAAGTCCTGATATGGTATATGCTATAAAGAGATTGAATAGATACACTTATAACCCTAGTAGAGAACATTGAAGTGCTTTGGATAGAATAGCTAAATATCTTAAGGGCACTAAAAATTATGTTCTAACATATGGTAGATCACAACCTGTGGTAGAAGGTTATAATGATACAAATTGAATCTCAAAATCTAATAAAGTAAAGTTAACTAATGGATATGTGTTCATCTTAGCTAAAGGTTCTATATGTTAGAAATCCACTAAACAGACTTGCATTGCATGATCTATTATAGAATCGAAATTAATAGCTTTGGAAAAGGTTTGTTCCAAAGGTAAGTGGTTGAAGACACTCATATATGATCTTCCCTTTAACTCTCACTCTCCTAACTCTATTATAATCAATTGTGATTGTCTAATTATTATAGCTAGAGTTAAGAGTAAAATATACAATAGAAAGAGTAGATATATTCGTCTACGACATGGAATTGTTAAGCAGTTGCTAGAATCTAGGGTGGTGAGCCTTGATTTTGTAAAGTTACAGTTGAATTTGGTCGATCCTCTAATAAAACCACTAAATAAAATATTAGTGGAACAGACATCGAGAGATATGAGACTTCTGCCTAAAGTTACCTATGTGATTGGAAATCTCATGAAGTAGGTTCATAAGGATAAGAACAAGTCACTTGTTGTTTAGTTGTACTTTTGATTATACTTGTGAGTCATTCCCTATGGCACGGTAGTACATCTATAGCGGTAAAAGGTTGAGTTAGTCTCTTAATGAACTTTATAGCCCTCTACAGATGAGAGGTGTGTCTACCTGCAGAGCACACTTGATGGAGTGATGGAATGTCACTTATGTGAGTGTGAAATAGGGTCGATTCCTATAAGAGCTAGGTAGGTATCTCTAGAGCACTCATTAAGCCAATAAAGATCATAGCCAATAAAGTGCCAAATCGCAGGACACAAACAAGATTGGAAATTTAACTTGATCCCTTAATTCTTTATCTTACAACAAAGCAATATAGATTCATAGAAACTTGGTTTCACCTAGTTTTTATAAGTTACGATTACTTGATCAATAGTTGGTTCATAGCTTAGAAGAGCACCAATTCATATAAGTTAAATTCAACTTTGATATAAAATTGATATAATAATATGGTTTATTTGAAATATGTGGGAGATTATTGTATATTGTAAGAGTATTTCAAATTAACCATATACGTTGAAGACTTGATGGAGAAGGGAAATAAAGTGAAAATAAAGGGAAAGAAAAAATGAAAAATGCCCAGGTATGGGTGTCGCGTGTCATGGACTATTTTTCAAACCCACGCGGCCTTAGACATTTTTCAAGTGCTAAGCAGCCTACAAGACCAATTAACCAAAGAAAGAAATGAAGAAGAAGTACACCAAGTGTTTGAGAGAATGCTCTCATATATTATTACTAAAGAGAAATTACAAAACTATAGAAATACAACTTTTTGAGTACTGTATGATGGTTTGCTCAAATGAGAGCTCTATCTATTTATAGCTAAAGCTATATATAATGAATGGCTAGGATTCACTTAATATAGCGGTCCACATCTAAAGAACAATATACAAAGAAATATTCTAAAGATGCCACCTACCACTAGAATACTCTCTCACCTACCATACAAATATGGCCTTAACTCAAGTTAATTAGGCCTTCTAGAAACTCAAGCCCATGTAACACACAATAGGCCAAAAACTCTTTTGGTGGTCTTGTCGCGCTTCAAAAGTTCGAGTAATTGCTTGAGAATATTTAGGGCGTGACATTCTCTCCCACCAAATTCACGTGACGCCCTCGTCACATCTTTGCTAGAACTTGCGCACCATATTCTTTAAACTCTGGCTATGCACTCTCGTGCTCCAAGCGTGCTCTCTTATCAGGCAACCCTTTCCACTCAACAAAGTACTCAATGCTCGTCCTGAGTTTCTCCGCTTTGTCATGGTATGTGGAATTTTCCAAAGGTTCCCGGTTGTATAGCTCATACTCCGCGCCTTCCGTACCTCCACAGTAATGCTTCCAACAGCTTATAGAATGCACTCAATGTAGCCACTGCCACTTTCTCAAAGGTATCCCCACCTTATGCGAGATATTGCCAACTCTCTTGGCAATAATTCTTGGCCCCTTGTCTCTATGATCAAGGACCTTGTAAAGTGGGCGTACTGACTTGCATTGTGGTGGAAGTACCATCCCCATCACCAAATCCCCCGTACTATGCTTAACACGTCGTTGCTTGTCTTCGAGCCACTCCTTGTGCTGTAAACATACATTATATGACGCATTGGATTGTTGGATGACACTCACATCTGTCAACTTATTAAGCTACCTTCATAACTCTACCAACTTCAGTTGAGGCGTGCACACTATAGTTGAAAGCATAATATCAAGCTCCAACTTGCCTTCAATTTTCCCTCTTGAAGGCGGTTCTTCTTGTAAAGCAGTAGTCATGACCCATTTGTGCTCCCCGAGCACTTCCACAAAGTCCTTTGGTATTTCATCCTTGCCCCATTTTGCCACATCATCCATCCCTGTTGTTGTGGCTGGATGTAATCCTTTTTTGCGTTTAACATCTTTCCTTAGTTGCATTACAAAAAATACCTTGGCGTTTGGCTTAGATCGCCCAACTTGGGTACGTCTACCGTCGGTATCATTTGAGGTCCTCCTTCCAAAATACACATGTAGTTATGTTGAGGAAGTAGCATCACATTATACTGTCGCAAGAACTTCATACCTAGCACCACATCAAAATTATTGAGAGGTGCTACTGAGAAATTTACTTCACTGTGCCATTTACCTATGTGGATTTCAGCTCCTTGAATCACCACATCCAGCGGCTTGGCTCTTACATTTACGGACTTGAGGTATCCTTCTCCTTTCTCCACATAAATACCCAAGCGCTTCGTTTCCGCACGCTTAATGAAGTTATGCGTAGCGCTCGTATCAACCAACAATTGAGTCTTTATGCAATTGACATAAGCTTCAATGTACATAAGCGTCGTCCCTGTTGATGCATTGGTACGTTGCTTGGTTTTGAGGGAATTGAACAGCTGCATACAACCCATACGACTCTATTCGCCCTCTTATGCCTCGTACATTGCATTGAAAGCCTTTTTCTTCGGACAATCCTTCACCCAATGATCCCCGTTGCAAAGGAAACAGTTCGACTTTGAACCACTATCTCTATGGCTGTTGCACTTCTACTCCTTCCACTTAGGCGGTTTGCCTTTCTCCTCTTTGCTCTTTGGAGGTTGAAACTCCTTGGCTTTCCCACCCTTGCTGTGATTGGGTTTAGAATATTTAGACTTACCTGTTTCTCCCTTGCGGTAATCCATGAGCGTCTCTGCCATTGTAAGGGCATCAGATATATTCTGCACTTCATGCCGCTTCAACTCATTGGCAGCCCATGATTGTAACCCGTCCAGGAAATTGAACAACAAGTCCTCCTCACTCATGTTGCGGATTTGTAACATCAACAAAATAATACTTCTCCACGTACTCCCTAATGGACTTCGTTTGTTTTAACTCCTTCAACTGCTTGCGAGCATTGTGTGCCATATTTTATGGATAGAATTGGTGCTTCAATTCTCGTTGTAATTCTTCCTATGTGTTTATAGTGCAGGTACCCTTGCGAATCTCCTCGTTTTTCCTACGCCCACAGAATTGCATAGTCAGAAAAGTACAAAGTTGCGGTACTTACCTTATGTTTGTCTGATAAAGGTAAATTTGTCATATATTTTCTCATGTTTTTATTTTGATATTTTATTATTTTTTGAGAATAGATGGCTATTTATGTGCATTATTGTTATTTATAGGGATTTGAACGAAATTTAAAGAAAGGATGCAAATAGAGCAAAAACAGGGACTAAAATGCAAAATTTTCAAAATATAAGTCCATCGCCTCAACGCTACAAGGATTTTCACCCCAGCTCTGGAATAGTGATCGAAATAAAAAAATAAAAAAAGACAACTTGTTGAAGTCGCAATTGACGCCCCAGCGCTAGACCTTATCACGCCAACAACAGGACAACACCCTAACAATAGCAGCATATCACTCCAGCGGTAGTGTGAGTCCTAGTCCGACGAGAATTGAGATTTTCAAACTCATATCAATCCTTATAAAAGGCTACTCGACCCCAGATGTTAAGAATCAACCTAGAGCACCCTAGAGCAATTCAAGAACACCAAGAATACATAGTACAAGTCTTAGAGAGCAATAGTAGTTTAATTGAACCAACCTTAGAGAGAGATTCAAGGTGTTCTTCGACATCAAGATATCTTAGGCAGTGCAATTAAGAGCAATTCGACATCTACATCGGTTTGTTATTGATTGTATCATGATTTATTATTATTTTTACTACTGTTCTCTTGTAGCCATAAGCTAAACTTATTTTCTAGGGTTAATACTTGAACTCAATATATGTGCTTAATTTCCATATCTTTTGAATATTTAATAAACTTAATTCTTTAATATTCAAATTACTTAATCTTAACGCTTCAATATATCTGGCCAATATATGGTGAATGAGTTGGTAATATTGTTGATAAACTCGGAAGAGGAATCATAATATTTAGACCTAGGTAATTTAATGCATGATTGTAGAGTAACATTCAATGTTGTATATGCAAGTTTCAATTTAGGATAGAAATATACCTAATTGGCACATATGATCAATCAGACTTAATCTTAATGAATCTTAATTTATTACAAGTACCATAGGAATATAAGTATTTGATAAATTAAGGTATACTTGCATGACATTGAAAGAGGCTTGCGAATACATTAGTGTCTTGATCAATAACAAATACTAAGGGAGTTAAATATTAGAGATTAATCATTGAGGGATAGTATTAATCTTAAGTTTTCTCTATATTGCTATCACATAATTCTCTTTGCATTGTGTTTTTGCTTTTATATTTTTTACATTCATTCTTAGATTTTTATTTTTCTCAATAATTATTAAGAAGACATAATTTTAGTAATTTGTTAAAAAGAAAAAATTATCTCTGTGGGTTCGACATTTGACTTATTTAGTTTCTTTATTACTTGCATATGATAATGTATACTTGCACTTAATTATAAAATATAGAAATATTACATCATCGTCCCGTACGCCCACAACATCGAAATACCTCTTCATTTGCCAAAAAAAGTTGTCAAGCTCCTTGGCATCCCGTCGGCTACTAAACTCCTTCGGTTTAAGGGCTTCAACCCTTGGTACAGCCACCATACCTTGAGTAGCTACGCCATTAGCGACCGCTCGCTTGCACAGCACCATGTCCTCATTGACATCTTCAAACCCTTTACATAGCTCTTTCACTTGAGCTTGAACTTTGTCCATAGTGTTGTAAACTTTCTCTTGAAAAGTTTTGATCCAGTCCCGTTGCTTGTCAGCATGCTCGTCAATGGAGCCTTCGATAAGGGAGCGCAGCTCATCCCCTTGAGTATTGAGGCCTACTTAGAGATTCTCGACTTGCTCTTTCAACTCCCAAGGCGATCCGTCGTCTTGCTCACAGCACCACCGAGCTTCATAACATGTCCCCTAGTTCATGGTTCGAATCAACGAACTTTTCTGGTGAAACACTCCCATGTCTTCTAGCTTTGGGGTCTTTACCCTTCCCTTCAATAATCTTGGATGATCCAGCAACTTCTTTTGCCATCTTTTTTGAATCCGCTCTGATACCATTTATCATGGACTATTTTTCGTACCCGTGCGGCCTTAGACACTTTTCAAATACTAAGCAGCCTACAAAATCAATTAACCAAAGAAATAGATGAAGAAGAAGCACACCAAATGTTTGAGAGAATGCTCTCGTACATTATTACTAAAGAGATATTTCAAAGCTATAGAAATACAACTCGGAGTATTGGAGGATAGTTTGCTCAAATGAGAGCTTCATCTATTTATAGTTAAAGCTATATATAATGGACGACTAGGATTTACTTAATCTAACGGTCCGCATCTAAAGAGAAGAATATATAAAGGAATATTTCAAAGATGCCACCTACCACAAAAATATCTTAAAGAATATGTTATCTTTAGAATACTCTCTCACCTACAACACAAATGTGGCCTTAACCCAAGTTAATTGGGCCTTCTAGAAACTCAAGCCCATGTAACACACCATGGGCCATATATCCTATTGGTGGTCTTGTCATGCGCAAAAATGTTCAAATAATTACTTCAGAATATTTAGGGCGTGACACACGACACCTATGGCTGGGCGCCACAGCGCCTCAAACAAAGTGTGGGTGTAGCACCCAGGCGTGTTGCTACCCCTTCTTTTGTGAGATCCATGGCACCAAATATAAGGGTCGTAGTAATAGAGTTGAAGGTGTGACTTATTGGAAGAGTCATTAAACTCTTAATAAGTTGTATTTATTTGAAAAGACACTAATTTGAATCAAAGGTTATAACCTTGTAAAAATGTACACAACTCTTCTTAAGGTCATGACTCTTTAAAAATACATATTTCTACTCTAAATAATATGTTGATCTGAAAAAGTATTATATCCTTCTAATAAGGCAGAAGTATTTCTATAAATAAAAAAATCATACCTCACTCTTAATGGAAACATGAATAATCAATCATTCTCCTCCTTTATTCTTTTTATTTATCAATTCTTATTAAAGTTATCTTGTAATCCTATAAAATTTATAATTAATGTACACTATTATAAATTTAATAATTATTAAATCTTAAAATTATACTATCACATAACTCATTTGTATCTTGATCATTATCATTGTAAAGATAAAAATAATTTAAGCACGATACCTTACACACCTTAATTATAAAATTTATTAACATCTATTTATATAATCCTCACAACAACATTTTTTAAAATTCAAAAATTAATATAAAAAAGATTTATATGAGATTATATCCCATCCATATATATATATATATATATATATATATATATATGTAAGAACATTCAAATTAGGAAAATTATGACTTTCATTTTTACTTCTATTTTAATTTACTTGTTAAATATTTAATTTTTAAAAAATATTTAATTACATTTATTTTATTTTTAGAAATATTTTTGTTAATAATTTTAAAGTATCGCTTAATTTTATTAACACTTAAAAATTTTAAAAAATTAGCAACAATTATGTTAATACAAATTTGTTAAAAGACTTAAAATGTTTATCTTATTTTTAATTTAAATTTCTTTTTTAGATTTAAATTTTTTTCACTTTTTAAAAAAAAAATTCTTCTAAAAATAATTACAAAAATAAAAGAGAAAAAATTATCAACAAAATTTTATTTAAATTAAAGAAAAAAAGAAATCAAATATCAACTCAAAAATAAATTCAATTTTTTCTGCCCAACAACGAAGGTTCTAGCAAGGACACAAGTATACGATTGACTCTGCTCAACATCAACTATAACAAAATTTTGTTCAAATTAAAGGGAGAAGAACATAAAAGTCAACATCAACTCAAAAATAAATCCAAATTTTCTTGCCCAACAATGATGATTCTGGCAGAGGATACAAGTTCGCGATTGACTCTGCAATTCAGATGAGTTACGAGTTGGTGAGTGGAAATGAGTTGGAAAAGCAAGTAATTGAGTTGATGGAGTAAAAAAAAAAAGGCCAGTGAGGCCACCACAATAAGCAAACAAGGCCGGCGCGCGGCCACTGGAACAACCTAGAGTGGCTGCACCACCTTTAGATTAGGGTTTTCTAATTTAAAGAGGAGAAAGAAGAAGGTTAGGAGAAGAGAGAGAGAAGAAAAGAAAAAATTTAGAGTTTTCTAATTTTAGTTTTTTATTTTATTATTATTTTAGTAGTTAATTTTTTAAATTAATTGTTATATTTACTTTATTACTCTATTAAAATTAATAAAATATTTTCTAATGATTAAATATTATATTAATTTTTAAAATTTTTGAATATTAATAAAATTAAACAACACCTCAAGTATTAACAAGAATATCCCTTACTTTTATTTTTGAAGTGACTATTTATATTCTTAAAAGAAGATAAAAAAATGAATAAATTAAAATAAAAACAAAGATGAAACTAATAATTTCCCTTAACTATAATGGTGAATTTCAAATCAAACTTCTTCCCATGCTAAAAAAAGATAGACCTAATTTAAAATTCATTCTAAATAAAGGGAATCGTATATGACATGAGGATCATATATTACAGACATTAAAGTGCCGCCCACGAATAGAGTTTCGGTAAGTAGAGAAGGTTTGAGCAAACACACTGAAATTTGTGCGAATCAAGTGACTCTGCCAGGAACAAAATCTCCTAATCAAATTATAAATAATTAGAAAATGAAAGACACAATAAACAAGAATTTGAACCACCAAGGTTATGAGAAGAAGCTGATTAGCAAGTACCATCATCTACTCATGCATGATTCCACTGGTTTGCTGCCAGTAGTTTCTCAATTATATTCTTCAATGCTGGAGCACTAACCCCACATTTCTGATCAGCAAAGCAAGATCTTCCTTCTTCAGCTGCCTTACAAAGCTGTGGATCTAATGGCACCTTCCCAAGGAAAGGAACCTGCATCTCCTTGCACATTTTTGCTGCACCACCAGCACTCGTATCAAATACTTCACTAAAGGCAACTACATCTAGCAATTCTGGAGCTTTTTCTCTCATATACTGTATGACTTTCTCTGTGACATCTATCTGCTCACCAATCTCTGTTCCCCTAATGAATTTGAAATCTGTTAATGGCTGGCATAATCCACTCATGTTCTCGACGACCCCAAGAACCTGAACTCCAACTTTTTTGCAAAAATTCACTTCCTTCCGCACATCAATGAGAGAAACTTGCTGTGGAGTAGTAACTATGATTGCGCCATCTATTCCGGTAGCCTGGAGGAATTGCACAATTGAGATGTGTTCATCTGAGGTCCCTGGTGGTGCATCAACCACCAGAAAATCAATATCTCCCCAATACACATCCTTTAGGAATTGCTTGATTAGCCCATTCTTGCGCGGTCCCCTCCATATGACAGCTTCATCAGGATCGGGTAGCATGAAACCAATGGACATAACCCCGAGGTTGGATTCAACATAGACAGGAGACCACCCAAGGTTGCTTTGGTGAATGTCTTGACCTTCTAGACCAAGCATCTTTGGGATGCTAGGGCCACAAATGTCAATGTCCATGAGACCCACTTGGAAGTCCATAGCTGCTAGTGCAAATGAGAGCTGAGCGGAAAATGTGCTTTTCCCAACTCCACCCTTCCCCGATAAAACCAATATCTTGTGCTTCACAGTGGCCATTCGTTCAGCAATAGCAACCAAATCTGCAGAAAAAAAAAATACAAAAATTATTAAACAAAATAAGGGATCATTCAGATACATAGTATTGTCAAGTCACAACAAAATGAAGACAAAGTATGCATTTATGAGACACAATCAAGACGGAACAAGAATCAACACAGATTATTTATATATGTGAAATCAGTTCTCCTTTCATCATGCATGAAAGAACAGCAATGATAAGTACCTCGTCAGTATTAAATATATAGATATTTCTTCTCACAACTACCATTTCATGGCAACAATTTCCATGAGATGTCTATACACTATCCAATTGAAAAGGTTAATAATACAACAAAATTTTACCGCAATTTTGCATTTAGCAATACCCACAAGGAGAAAGATATCACATAAGAAGAATGTAAAAGTGTATTCTCTTTTGTGTGATCATGAATTATATTCCTTCTAACTCAGGGTAATAACGAATTATTATTTTTAGCAATTAGTGTTCCCTAATACAGTCGCCCAATTAAGCCAAAAGTGCAGAAACTGAAATATGCATGTTGCTTAGCAAAGCTCAAAATGTCTTCACAATGTATTTGCCATTGTTTCCACAAATCAACAAGGAGTTACAAGTATGAAAAATACAAATGACAGAAAGAAAACCAACAAACAGATAAAAGAGTTCCATGATAACAATTTATGACACCACACAAGTGCATGTATGCTTAAACAGATCAAAGAACCCTGTCTAAACCAAAAGCCTTCATCCAATGCAAGCAAACCCAGAATAAAAAGTTTTTACATGTGTCAAAGCCCAATCACTAATTACTACACGCTCCCGTAAATGAAAAATCATAAGTGGAAAAATTATCTAATCTTCTAATGGAAAATTTTCTAGCACATAACCATTCAGATGAATGGTCAAACACTATGGATGAGGCATGCCATCTTACCACTATCAGGTTTACCATTACAACATAACAGATGAAGAAAAGAAAATAAGGTAAAATAAGCTCTAATTTCACAAATATTACACCCTGCGCAAGCTCTTTTTCACATGCCTTTTACCTAATGTCAAAGTTTCCAACTGTAACCTATGCAAACAAGTAGTACTCATATTACCTCAATATTAGAAGACCAGTATCCATAAACAAATAGAGACTCAGGTGTTAAGTTTCACTCAAACAGTGATAAGAAATTTCCCACTCAAAAACAAATCCAAAATTAAGATTTTAGTAACTAGGAGTGCATTTATCTCAGTTTTGTTTACAAAGCATGAGTAGGAGGATCTCCTAGCAACAACATATTGCAGAATATAGGTAAAGCAAAGACGAATCAAAACTATTTGTACAAGACTAGTAAACAATAAGCAAGAGACTTGGAGACATTTTAATTATCAAATTACATTTACTTGGACCAAACTAATATGTTTGTTTCATATTGTGCAGAAGATGTTTGATACCTCAATTGAGAAAAACCACAACCTCCTATAAATGTTACAGGTTTTGTATTTATTAATTATTAAAAATAAAAAATTATCAAATTGCTTCATTCAGACTAATATCGAGTATCACCAAGCAAAAAGTCTAAATGTTTCTGGAAGTCCATGCCCTTCAGTTGCAACAGCCACAAGCACCATTGTCCAAAAACATTCCGTAATAAATATACAGTCTAAACCCTGGAGAAGGAATAGACAAGAAAGAAATACTTCCACGATATTTGATTATATAAATTTTCAATATTATATTCCAAATTAACTTCAACAAATACCACGTATGTCATCAAGTTTGATGATAACTTCGATCTTACTCTACAGCACCATTTCATACAGGTTATAATGGTATAAACAATAAAACAGAACTACTCAATCAGGACATTTGGTATCACAAAAACACTTCATAAGGCATAGCATCGGAACAAATCTTTTTGCTTCTACTTTTACACCACCCAACCATCCCCCAAGAAATAAAAAGGGAAATACCTAATCAACTTAATGATCAGAAAGATTATTATTAAAAAAAATTTTAAAGAAGGCTGAACAGAAAACCCTATTCACTTAAACTATCACCAATAAAATTGATTTCTGACTAGGTTATCATTATACTAGCATAATTTATCCAAAACTGAAATTAAGCTTAAATGATTAAAACAGAATATGGCTATACAAATTTGCAAAACATTACAATCACAAATAGCCACATCTAATCAAAATTTCTATTGAGCAATCAAATAAAAGTGTGTGCATTGCAAAGAGACAGACAGGGTAAGAGTATAAACCAGGGTCAGGGCCTTTGGGGGCTGTAGCACAAACTTCTTGATTAGGACATCCTTGACACGCATCAGATTTTCCTGCAGACTCTGATTGAGGGCCTGGGCAATCTGGTGGAATAACAGAAGAAATTAGTACAGAAACTACCAAAACAAATTGAGAAAATTGAAAAGGTCTACAGATTAACTAATCAATCAAATTCTAAACTCACGTTCATTGGCATTTTCAGGAATTTCACCGTTCTCCATAGGCAGCTTCTCTTGTGTTAGCGGTTGCTGTTACTCCTAGCTTGAGGAAGAGAAACAAAAACAAAAACAAATTAAACCCCTACTTTTGACTGTTAAAAGTTAAATAATGTCATTCATGAAACAAGCTAAAGGTAAACTAAAACTTTTAATTTAAAAAAAAAAACAACAACATGGGTATCTCTAACTTGTTTCCAAATAAAAAGGGACCAAAAAAAATTCTCCTACCTTATCAAACACCTTAAATTCAATAGCGTAACTTACGAAAAAGCTAAAACATAAAGCTACCCTTAATCCTCATGCGATTCTTAATAATCTAAAGCTGAATCTCAATCAAAGAACTTCAAATTTTAACACGATAATAGATATCTACAAAGTAAATAGCCCATAAGTATGTGTGCAAAGATACCGAGAGAGGTTTCAGAAAACTAACCTGTTAAACAGACGCGATTACAATTATCAAAAAAAAAAAAAACAGACGCGATTACTCTTGAGATTATTTTTGGGAAGTTGGTTGAGAGTCGAGACACGGTCGCTCTGTGCTCAGAATACTGAAAAAAAAAATCACTTTTAATGGAAGCACTTTTTTGTTTTTGTTCTAGGGTTTTTAAGTCGGCAAATTGCTGCGAATATACAAATATATTTTGAATCAGAATATATTTGACTTTGTTACTTGATAAATATCTATTATAAAAATTAAATTTAATGAATAAATTAATTATTCGATTTTGATTATTAAGACTTGAATATTTTTTAACGGAGGTTAATCTTTTGAAGACTGAAAATTGGGTCAATTTAGTACAAAAGATTTTACAATTCGATCAATTTGATTCTTAAGTTCATAGAGAATTATAACTGATTAAGGATTATTATGTTGATAGGTCCCTGTCAAAGTTGTGATGCCAATGAGAATTAAATCACAATTTTTTATTTCCAACCATGTCCCTAGCCATCATGCAATGCATGTTATGACCTGACTTTTAATTTCAATCTTTGCTTATCAAATGTTTCTGTTGAATAAAAATTTTAATTAGTAAAAAAATTATCATATTTAAGATTTTATATTAAATTATTAAAAAAATAAAATTAAAAACATATTTAAATTTATAAAGATGCATAAAATTAAAGTTGATATTTTTTATGTTTAAACTTTTTTTTTATGAGAGAAAATCTGTTGTCACCTACTAATAGGATGTGAATGAATAATATGTTAAGATTTAGACTGAAGACTTCAACTTATTATTTATGGTATTTTATTTTATTTTGACCCATCATAAAATAAAATAATTAGGTCTCTACACATTAAAGCTCATACTATACGTGATGTCCTAAAAATTTAATAATAAATAAACTTTATTTGATCAATTTTAATGGACAACAAATTAGATAGCTAATAATGTACAATTAATTAATATATGTAGGCCCATTTTAATATATAATACTTAACAATCTCTCACTTGGGCCATATATATTACTTTACAATTATACATTATCAAATAACTTTATGAGCTTAATATTTGCTATCTTAATAAAAGACATCTCTTAACAATCTGGTTCATCAACTATACTAATATAAGATCAAAACGGTCTTCGTTATCTTTCTTATAACTAGACCTATCAATGGTCAATACATCAATTTAATCAATGACATAGATCAAGCATGGATGTGTAGCATAAAATTTTCATGCAACGTGATCCCTTAATATACCTATTTTCAACTGATCCTACTTTATAACTCATAAGAGTTTAATAATATACTTTCAAAACTTTATGCAAAACTACAATTGAAATAATATAACTTTATTTCAGAGTTTTCAATAAATAAATAAAGAGTAATACTTTAGTCTGATAAAAAAATATGTCAACTGTAATTGAACATCAAGAAACAAACTCTCACTATAAAAGCATATCATCAGGATGAACCACACCCATATGAGCCACATGCTCATGAAACACCTTGGGTGATACACCTTTGGTAAGCGGATCCACAATCATTAAGTTTGTACTGATATGTTCAATAGACACCTAAAGACTCTGAACTCTCTCTTTAACAACAAGAAACTTGATGTCAATATGTTTCGATTTTGACGAGCTTCTATTGTTCTTAGAATATAACTCAGCAGCTTTATTATCACAATTTTTTCTCAATGCCATCGATAATTTGTAGCCTAGTGATAAAATTTCACAGCCATATTGCTTGATTTGATGCCTCATAGCAAGCTACAAATTCTTCTTCCATGGTGGATGAAGTTACGAGTGTCTGCTTGACACTTTTTTATGACACAGCTCCCCCAGCCACTAAAAAGACATAACCTGAAATGGATCTTTTGCTATCAAGACAACTAGCAAAATCGGAGTTTAAATACCGAATGATCTCTAAATGATCTGATCTCTAATATGTGAGCATGTAATCTTTTATTCTCTGTAGATACCGTATAACCTTTTTAACGGTTCTCTAGTGATCTATTCCTAGGTTACTTAGATATTTGCCAAGCATACCAACTACATACGCAATATCCGGACACGTACAAACTTAAGCATACATGAGACTCCTTACTGCCGACACATAAAGGATATTCTCCATCTCTTTCTTCTCAATCTCATTTCTTGGGCATTGAAGCATACTAAATTTATCACCTTTAGCAATGGGTATATCTCCTGATGCACAATTCTTCATGTCAAATCTACTAAGCACCTTATCGATATATGTTTTTTATAATAAGCTAAGTATGCCACGAGATCAATATTGGTGAATCTATATGCCCAACACAAAAGAGGCATTCTCAAGATCTTTCATTTCAAATTTATTTGAAAGAAATATCCTGATTTCATGCAACAAACCTATATCGTTGTTTGCTAGTAGAATATCATCCACATATAAGACAAGAAGAATAAATTTACTTCCACTAATCTTGTGATAAATGCATTGATCAACAGTGTTTTCCTTAAAACCAAATGAGGTAATCACTTGATCAAATTTTCGATACCATTGATGAGATGCTTGCTTTAAATTATAAATGGACTTATTTAATTTGCACATCAAATGTTTTGAATCTTTGGATTCAAAGTTCTCTGGTTGCAACATGTATATGGTTTCTTCAATGTTGCCATTGAGAAATGCAGTCTTTACGTTCATCTGATGTAGCTCTAAAACATAATGAGCTACAAATGCCATAATAATTCTAAAAGAGTCTTTCGATGAAACCGGAGAGAAAGTCTATTTGTAATCAATGCCTTCCTTTTAAGTGAAACCTTTTGCGACTAGACATGTCTTATATCTTTCAACATTGCCTTTCGAATCCCGTTTGATTTTGAAAATTCATTTACAACCAATTAGTTTCGTTTCTTTAGGTAATTCAACAAGATCTCAAACGTCATTGTCTTGCATTGATTTCATCTCATCTTTCATGGCATCTATCCATTTCTGAGAGTTCACACTTTGTTTGACTTGACTGAAAGTTATTAAATCATCTTCATGTCCTATATCAAACTCATGTTCTTGGAGATACACGACATAATCATTTGAAATCACTGATCTCTTTTCCCTAGTGGATCTCCTTAATGGCACTTTCAATTGAGGTTGTTGTTGTTGCTCATCTACATGAGTAGGAGCATGTTCTTCAATATTAGCGGGAGGTATCTCAGGAACATCTTGATTATCAGTACTTGCATCCAGCATAATGATAGGTGCAATTACCTGGTCATTGTCAATTGCAATATTATAAATAGTTACATATTCCTCTTCAAAAACAATGTTCCTGAGTTTAGTATTCCCACTATCAACATCCTTAATAAACTTAGCATTTCCTATCTCGAAAAAGGATCTGCTTGAGGGATCATAAAACTTGAAACCCCTCGATCTTTTCGAGTATCCAACAAAGTAGTAGCTTACTGTTCTTGAGTCCAAACCTAGTTATTATTATGATTTACATGAGACATTGTATGGCGGTTGGCTTCATAGACAACTCTGCATAGTCACATTTATGTGAGTAGTTGCACTCGTATCTATCCACCAAGTGTGACTTGGTACTAAAGCCAAATTAACTTTTAAACAAACAAAGTTGAGAAGTTTACCCTTTTTGTCAAGCCATTTTACATACTTGGAACAATCATTCTTTATATGTCCAACTTTCTTACAAAAGTAACAAGAGATTTTAGTATTCTGTTTCTTTTGCACCTTAGGCTGTGAAGTTCCAATGTCTGCAGCTCTTTTTCCTTTATTATTCCATTTCCTTTTCTTATTGGCAACATTGTCATTGGAAGAAATTACTAAATGAGCACTCTCTATCTTTTCTTATTTCAATCTATCTTCCTCTTATACACATTGAGCAATGAGCTCATTAAGAGTCAATTTCTCATTTTGAGTATTATAGTTGATCTTGAAAGGACTGTATTTTACAGGAGGAGAGATCAAGACCAAGTGCACGAGAATGTCATCAGACAACTCTAATTTTAGTGCCCTTAATCTTGTAGCAATATTAGACATTTCCATAACGTACTCCCTTATATTTTCTTTGCCTTTATACCGCATTGAAACAAACTTAGACAAAATAGTGCTTATTTCGACCTTTTCATTACCAACGAATCGGTCTGCTATTTGGCTTAAGAACTTTTTAGCATTATCTTCCTCAGGCACTGCGCCCATGATGGTATTTGGAATAGAATGCTTCATGATCATCAGACTCATGTAGTTAGGACGCTCCCATTTTTCATAAAGTGCTCTTTGTTCAACAGTACTGCTATCAGTAGGGGCGGGAGGTTCTTTCATCCAGATTGCATAGTCTAAATCCATACACCCAAGCATAATAGTAATGTGCTCCTTCTATTTCTTGAAGTTAGTGCCATTAAGCACTGGAATGTTGTTCAAGTTGGTAGATATAAAAGAAGCATTTACTAGATAGAACAAGTAAAAAACTCACAATCAATAATCATGTCATTTAATCATTCATATACACACATGGCATAAGATATAATAAATTGAGACATTATAAGATATCAAATACAACATTGTTATTTAGTCTTTGGACAGAAATAACAATTTGTAAACAGTACTCTATAAACTTGGACAATAAACATTGATAATATATTCTGCCAATAATACGTCTTTCTTTGAACCGACATATTATATGCATAGAAAGTGTCAAGGTTTATCAAATGTTTACTGTCACATGTATTTATTATCTAGTAAAAAAATAATCTTCCTTTGGACCGATTATTTTTTACATAAATTTAAACATAAATATTTATTTTCTTTAATAATACCCACATATTTCAAAATAAACAAATCTGCATAAAAGAGGTCACTTTGGTGGCATTTTAATTCAATTTAATTTATTTTAAAATAGTAGATATTAGTTTGTAAAAAAATGAAGAAAAAAAATAGAATGGTCAAAGTCAAAGTCAACGATCAAAAGTCAACAATCAAATTATGTCAAAATTATGATGAGATTGGAATGGGCAATGACTAAAGTGGTTAGGTCAGGTCAAGTCTAACATTTTTAAATTATTCAAACCCTAAACTTTATTCAATAACCTAAACTCAAAATGGGCCTAAGTCCATCCTAACTTACTTGCTTTGGCTAATATGTTAGGTATAAAAATTTGAGCCCTGTAAAATTTTTATGGGCCATATAAAATTGACATGATAAACTTTCAAAATTTGTGGACACTAATTACGTGCACCATAATTAAAAAAACAATCTCATCAAATTTAATATTACTACTTTGAATTTGAACAAAATTCTACTTTTGCCCTTATATTTCTCCCTTTTTAAAAAAAAAAAAATTGAATGCATAAAAAAAAAGACATTCAATAAAAAAAAAGTTTTCCAAAATTGAATCTCAAAAATATATTGAAATATGCTACAATTATCATTATTCAAATATACTACATGCGTCAATTGAACCCTTTATAAAAGAATAATGAATTTAATGCATTAAATTCGGCGTATATAATATATATGCAATCAACATACGTAATCAACATATATACAATATTAAATGGCTAAAAAGAATAACAACGCTGTATAGACTTAGTCTACTATTATGTACTGTCTTTTCTTTGTGTTCTTTTGATTGTTGGATAATACAAAACTAAGAATTATTATGTCTGTGACAATTGATAATTTAATAGTTTGACATGCTGTCACATTTTTTTTATATATATATAAAAGAAAATATTATTGGACATATTATATGAATTCATAATACTTAATCCATATCAAATAACCGAGTTTACCGCTAGATTTATATGCTGATTTATGCATCAATCAAATCAAAACAGAGAATTCAATTTTGAAATTTATTTATTTATTTAATGATTCAATATGAGAAGGTTCTGATACCACTTGTTGGATAAAAACTTTAATTAATAAAAGAATCACCATAGTTAGAATCTCATATTAAATCATCAAGAATAATAAAATCGAAAGCGTATCTAAATCTATAGAGACGCAAAAAATTAAGGTTGATATCTTTCACGTCTAAATATTTTCTTCATGAGAGAAAAACTACTGTCACTCAGTGATGGAATGTAAATGAATAATACTAAGAGTTTAAACTGAGAGCCTCAACTTATTATTTATAGTATTTTAGCTCATTATAAAATAAAATAGAGCTAAAATAAAATAAAATAATTAAATCTCTACACATTAAAGCTCATATCATATACAATGCCCTAAAAATTTAATAATAAATAAATTTTATTTAATTATTTTTAATAAACAACAATTTAAATAATTAATAATGTACAATTAATTAATATATGTAAACTCACTTTAATAAATAAATACCCAACATCTTATATTTACTTAAATGACTTAATAATAAAAAATTTATAATATATTTTCCCACGAAAGTTTTAAATTTAATTTCCTCTCTCCAAGATAAAAAAAACATGTCCATTCTCTTCCATTTAAAGGTTTGGTCTGATTACACAAACTCCGTACAAAAACTGTTAAATATTTGATATTGGACTCTTCATGGATAGGTCACTGAACGTTTACTCTTTTAGAGTCGGTAACAAATAACAATGGAATAAAACCAATAAAAAATTACAGCCAAAAAACTTATAAAAGAACATCAGCGACCCAATGACAATGATATCAATCTCTTCAAGTTAGCCAAAAAACTTCTTTGGTCTTTGCTGCTACCAACAAGACACAGTATTGGCAGATCGTTTCAACTGATTCATTTAAGTGTTTTACGAGTCTCTTACTAGTGGAGTAATCTCCCAAAAATGGGTTCATTCTATGAGAGTAGTAATGAGAATCTCATTGTAGGAAGCTCATCACTAGTAATACTTTAGCCAAGTGCTTGACATGAATTGTTTGCAGAAGGCATGGAGAACAGCTTTCTTGCCATAATTCATCCTGTTGATTTTCTACTCCCCAATAACCAACTCTTTTCCTAAATCCAATACTTTGGGTTTTTATATCCACTACTTGGTTCTCTATACAACCTGCAAAAGATCATCTCTCTCACAAGATCAGGAACCATTAGGGACAAGAAACTCAAACACAATCTCTATTCAAGGCCAGACAAGGTATATGTATTTATCAAATGTTGATGCTAGAGTACCAATCGCTATTTCATTCTCTATCCTCACACTTATAACCTAGAATAAGAGGGAAAGATCAAGCACAAAAGAACCAAACCACTGGAAAAAATAAATGGGAAATCATCTAGGTATTAAGTTACTTAAGAGAAAACTACCAGAAGATTGCATCATCAAAGAAAGAGATTGTTTATAGAAAGCAACAGCAACATAAACAAAAACCAACATGAATACAATACTGACCATTATTAAGTTTAAGAAATAATCAATCTCCGACTATGGGTCCATCACCAATAATAATGAAATCAGTATTAAAAATGTGATTGGAAGAACATTTTCAGTTGATATTGACCAAGTTTTGCAACAAGAAGATCCCCCCAGAAAAAAGGTCATAACCTTCTAGCTGCATCATTAGTATAACAGCAGAGTATCAATTCTCCTGCATCCACCACTTTTTTGCAGTTGACATATGGTTTCTGTTGTTCCCGACATCCAACTAGCAAGTGAGAGCAAGAACTTTCATTGCGATAACAGGGGCAGAAACACATGCTAATTTATCCACCAACAAACATTCAAATAGTTATTTCATTGTCCACAGTTTAATCGATGCAAAATATCCCCACAATTCTCCTCCCCTTAATTTTTTCAATCACCTAGTTCTAGACTTGTACAGTCAATTGTTTTTCTTTTTCCATTTTGATCTTTTAGAAGCAACTTAATGTAGCAAACACAACAACCAAACACAAGCCAGGCAATTAGACGGCAGCGGCAACTCGGCTCAGAAGTTGCAGATAATCCAACGTAATGATGAATTTTAATGCTCAATAGTTTGGCAGATCAACAACGGCTGTTCCAATATTTGGACTAATTATCTCAACAGCAAATCATGCAGTACCTAGTCCACATGTCTTTCTTTACTAGCCATAAAAACAAAACTCACATCTCGTCCACGTCTTCTCTACTAGCCATAAAAACAAAACTCATATCTCGTCTCTTGACAAAAAATGGTTCGTTTAGATGAGGAAGCACCTCTTAGTTCCATCTTATCTTCACAAATTAGCAACTGCTTCAAACAATCCAAACAAAACAAATCCAAAGAAAAGGTCTCCTCATAATCACAGTCCTCAAAACATCGCCCACAACGGAAACAACGTGATATGCAGAGTCTGCAAGCTCGACACAACTGAGCAGCATCAGATTTTGCTTGACAACTTTTTGCTGGGCAATCATAAACGAGTCCCAATTTTTGGCATTTAGGGCACATCTCAATGTCAATGGCTCGGTCATCATCACAAGGAAGATAGTACTGTCCCCAACGATAAAATTGGGGTTCAAGGGTTCTCTGCTGCATATTGTCATCTGCACCAAGTAAACACTTCAACTCCTTAAATTGCTTGTTTGTTACATTGAAGAGGTTGCCAATTCTTAAGTGCTTTATTCCTGGTGAGCCAATAGAATTGAAGGCCCTTAAATTGCACAAAATACCCTCAACAGTAAGATTCGAACAACCTGGGACGCTAAGCTACACACAAAAATCCCAAATTTGTAAGTTCAAAATATTACAAAGTATAAAAGCTCAAGAAGTACGAAACTATAAAAATCAAAATCCATTTAAAAGGCTTCAAGACTTGAGACTATATATCCTAGTGTATTTCAAACTTCAATTAAGTGAACGATGAACAAGTATTCAAACCAATACTACACCATAATACACACGGCATAAAGATCAGCAAATATTGGATTATTTAATTGATAATAATTAAGGGGATTTCTAATCATTGTACCAAATGACGACCTAATTCCTTATGATCTACATGGCATTTGGTTACACATGTCAAAAGGACAATATGAGATATCACATGTTATTAATCAATATATTTTACCCATTTAAATGCTATCAAGAACACGAGATTTCAAAATTAGATTTATTTGTTAGGAATATCCAAGTTCCTCATGATGATATTGATCCACACTTTTGGATGAAAAAAGAGAATCCAGAGGCTATAATTGTTTTGTCTACTTATATGTGTGCTTAATGTACAGGATATGGAACAACATGGGAAAAAAATATTAGTGACTGAATATGTTAACTCCATCAATATATTAATTATACGGATTGAATAGGGTAATAAATGTAATTTAGAGTTTGAATATGTTAATAAATGTAAATTATAACGCTTTGAATATGTTAATAAATGTAAATTATAAAACTTATGTTAATAATTCAAAATAATAACCTAAAACATTCAACAATAGTCTGCCACAAATACTGACCTTTGTCAGCCTCAGGTTGCTCTCAAGCACACGTCTCAAACCACTATCACTGATTCTAGAACACTCCACTAGACTCAAGCATTGAAGCATGCCTTGTGCCCTGCCAGTTAACTTTGCAAGACTATCATCAGTAATCTTCTCACTCAATGGCTGATCAATGTGAATGTTTCTCCATAATAGTGGATCAGTCCTAACCATGTCACGAAAAGATCTACAAACCCTTTCAACCACAAGGAGGTCTTTTACACAAAGATAACCCAGAGTGAAAAACAAAGCATCATGAGGAGCTCCTCCTTCACCACAACCAAAATCATCTTCCTTATTTACATCACAAACAACCCCATTATTCACATTGCTAGTAGAAGCAAAACCACAATCATAATCTCCACTACCAATCCTATATCGGCTAAAACTACTATAGGGGATCGATATTTCATCAATTTTCAACTTACCCTTTTCTTGCTGAACCCTCAAAGTGCTATTCCAAACAAAATTGAAACCTGAAAAGTGTTTATGATCTCCAACACCAGTCTCTTTCTCAGGCTCATCCATCTCAAATAAATCATCAAAACTCTCCTCAGAATCTTGAAACCAACTCGTGATTGCAGTGACTGTAGACTTTATTTCCATGTCAAAAGGATCAGCAGGCAACTCATCATCATCAATCACATTATCAGCAGCAGCAAATTTGCTACAGCTTTCAAATCGAATTTTGTCCATTCTTTGACAATGCCTATTCTCTAATTCCTTATCAAACAGCTAAAACCCCCAACTTTATCGCAATTCAACTCCAATCTCCAATACTTAAGAAAAGCAAATAAATTGGATTATACCCAGATACCAGAATCCTCTAACAATACAAGAAAACCCTCAATTTTAGATGTAAAAAGAAAATGAAAAAGAAATTATACCCACGAAGTACAAAAAAAGAAATTATACCTGGTAAGTACTTTTTGGCATGTATAGTTTCGAGAATAAATGGAATAATAAAAAAAAAAGTAATATTTTTTAAAGCTGATTTATAAACAGAATTCAAAAGTAGTAGTTGTTTGTTGTTGTGCTGTAGGAATGAATGTGAATTTGTGTTTTAAGACAGAATCTAACTGGAATAAGATAATAATTAAGAATTCAGGAACAGGAATGCAGTGCAAGGCAGCAACCCAACAAAACAGAAGACGAACACGAACACGGAAAGAATGGGAGATAGAAGAATGGTTTCTAAACATAAGGAGAGATTTAGAGAGAGAGCGCGAGGGTTGGAGACCTTGTCCACGTGTGTGTGTGTCGTAAAGACTTCAAGACTTAAAGAGGGCTTAAGCTTAACAAGGCCTTTGCCGCCTCATTATTCTTACCGGACAGGACTAGTGCTTTTGCTTTGTGTTACGTGCTATGTGCTTTGTGCTATTTGCTAGCACACCATTCTTTTACTTAACCAATTAATATTCTTTATTATTAAGCATTTATTTTAAATATATGTATTCATCCATTATTAGATTTTTTCTATTAATAAATATTTTTAATTGTTATTAATAATATTATAGATGATATTATTTGTGTCATAATCTAAGCCTAAGGGTTAAGGCCAACAAAATTATTTATAATGCCCCAACTACTTGAGAATGGTACAACTAATGGGTTGTGGTTTGGTGGGTTGGCAGCTTAATGCATTAAACTTTGTTAAACTATAATCTTAATAGTAATCAAATTCTTTCATTATGTTTTTGTATTTTTGGGTTTATATGTATGAATTCCATGTAGTATTGACACAATTTACATCACCAATTGCTTAATAAACAAGAGAAGAGTTATGTTACCCTATAAGTATTATTATATGCTATTATCATATGCATACGGTCAAAGTAACTATTTAGGTTGAGACTTGAGATTCCAATTAGTTTTCTCAAAGAAGCTTTTTGGTAAAAGATTCCAAGTATATGACATGAATTTTCTAAAATCTTATAAATAATTTATTCAAGAATTGTTGACTTCAAATGTTTTAAGCCCGGGGGGTGGTCGATATTTTATCATACTATTATATCTAATGTCGCCAATAGAAATCTTAATACAAGAAACCAACTAAATATTTTTATTTATTTTTTCTCTAACACAAGAAACCTATTAAATGTTAATTTTCAATGACGGATCACAATTTAATCACTTATGTTTTTTTTTTTTTTTTTCTGTTTGGTGTTATGTGCACTCTAAGTAGAAGATTAAAAAAGAGAGGCATGTGTGGTTGAAAAAGAAACACTTTTAGAGAGAGCAAAGATAGAAAAAGGGTAAAGGGAAAGTGCCATGTTCCACAAAAGTTTACCACTCCTCCAAGTTGTTCCTTTTACAATCTGATCTTACTTAATATTCTTTCCTTTGGTTTGTTTATTTGTCACAATATTCCATGCTTATTTAAATAGCTAAAACTTAAATATACTTCCAAAAGAAGTTATCAACACAAATAATTAAGATATGATCATCTATATATAAAAACCAAAACCAAATGCATGTCTTTATCACTCATACTCATAGCCGTAGGACATAGTCACACAGGGTCTAAGACAAAAAATGAATAACATTGTCATTTGTCAATTGTCAATGTCAAGTAGGCTCTCCTTGGCGTGTGGAATAAGCCCACTCGAGGAAAAAGGAAAAGAAGGGTCAGAGAAGTTCTACTTTATTGGTTTGTGATTGGATTATGTTTTTGCATATCAAACAACACAGCATGATCTTACCTATTGCAATGTTCTGCAATTGTTATTAAATTTCTGTGATGCTTCAACCTTTTTGCCCTTTTAGGATTTGGTCAAAAAAGGAATAATTCTGCAGCCGAAATGGGAACCTTTTATCATGCACATTTTGATTTTGTTGCATACAAGTCAAGGAAACAATTACTTGAAAAAAAAGGAATTGGTGCAAGTTAAGGAATAGGATTCCTCTGATGGGAAGTTATTTAACTCATTTTCATAACAAATGGGTTAAAGATTTACACATATTTCTAATTTCATTGTCAGAGATTTAATAATTTAACAATTTTGTATGGATAAAAATTAAAATAAGTATCAAATAAAAAAATTATAAGAAATTTAAAACGTGTGGAACACATATGAGGAAGTCTTAAACTTGTGAAACGTAAAAAAAAAAAAAACAAAACTCAAAAATGCAAAAGAAATAAGAAAAAGCACGGAGCTAGAACAAAGGCCAGCCCCACAGTGTCTAGGGCTGAGCGCCACAATGCCCAGAACAAAACTCTAACTCCGTGACGCCAAGTTCCTAACGTCGTAGCACTAGATGCAGCATGCCCAGCGCCACAGTGTCAGAGCGGGAAAAAGTCCGTTTTTGATTCAAATTTCGAGTTTTAAAAAATTTAGGACTTCTAAAACAAGTGACCTATTACTCCAATAATGAATAGAGTTAGTAGGCACGAAATAGCCATTATATAAATACTTGTAAATCTAAGAGAAACTCTAAGAGAGGAAAAAATTGAGTAGACACTAAGTGCTTGTGTGTACTAGGTGGAACCGTCGTTTGGATATTCATTATTCGTGGTAGAGTAAGAATACACTAAACGTTAAATCCTTTTGAGAGTTTTTCATTAGTTTTTTTTTATAAAATCTTTAAAAAATTAATAAGAGAAGTTAAAATCCACCGTGGACGTAAACAATTGACCAAACCACATAAATAATTATATTGTATTTTTTATTTTTTACTTTAAATTCTTATTATTTTACTTGATATACAAGTTATTCCGCTGCGCATAATAACTACAATTCTAAATGAATTTTAAGTTTTTCACTTTAATCTAATTTTATAGAGAAAAAGACGTTACCTCCCTCGACACTTTTGCAATTCTCATTATTGCCCATAGAAGATTCAAATGACAACAGTGCCTGTTACACTTTTCCAACTCCTTTTCATCACATTCTAAATTTTTCAGTAAAACTTAAACACCTTGTTCATGTACTTTTTGGTTTGAACTTTGGGATTCCAAGCGGAACACACACTTGGGCTTTAGCTTTCTACTATCTCGCCAGTTTCAACTTCGTATTAAGCAAATTCTAGGAACAAATTTAATTTCTAATCTTTCTAGCTAGCATACATAAGCAATTAGATAAAAGGGAGATTCCACCCCTCTTAGACAAAGTTGCTAAAGTAATAAAAAAAGGGATTGAAAAACCTGCGGATTCTGATCATTCAACCACTATGCAACATTTATGTATATCCACAAAAGAGCCTATGTAGCAAAAGCTTTACAAGGCATCACTGATTCAGATACTTATACTGCTTATAGCAGCTTTTATTGATTCAATACTTTTGCACACGATCAGATACACATTCCAATAGGTAGCTGAGCAAGCTTAGGCAAAAAAAGCAATTTGTTTTGTTACAAATTATAAAGGGGAGGCCCAAGTGAGAAGACCATTCAAAGTAGGATTTCGTGGCAATATTATTGATGTATTACAACTCGGCCCTAACAAAAACCGAACTTACGTGGCATCATATAAGCATGTTAAATCTCTACAAGGTGGGAGGGATCCATATATAACCATGCGTTTGCACATAACCAGCTTTGGCCAGCAGCTCATCTGCTTCTGCAGGACCTCGGCTGCCTGGTTGGTATGGCAATGGCTTCATTTCACCATTGTCGATTCTGTGCAAAAGAGGTGTGAAAATCTCCCAGGCCACCTGATAATTAAAGAGTACAACAGTTAAATTGTGAAATCCCCCTTTGCATAAGATACTTAGACCAAGCGTGTTAAGTGCTTACCTTCAACTCATCTCTGCGAACAAAATGCTGCTGATCACCCCTTATTCTATAACATCAAATCCGAATATTATCATTAACTTATATATGTACAAAGAAAGCATTAATATTCAAATTTCTATATCCATATCATAAATGCGTATTCACGGCATGTATGGGAGGATCGTACGTGTCAAGAATTAGTCGCTCGTAAGCCTCCGGGATAGTAACTTGTTGATAACGTTGCCTATATGACAAGTCTAGTTCACTTTGTACTGTTTGCATCTCCAGACCAGGTTGCTTGACCTGCATAAGGGACAGTGAACAGTTCAGTTGAAATGAAAAATTCCAAAATTTTTCTAGCAACAGTTTCAACTTTCAACCACCGAGAGATTTGTTTTGGCTCTAACCAAAGAACTGTACTCCCTCAGCCCTTCATTCATAAGTATGTGTATGTTGTACTTTTGACCCAAATGGTGAAATAATATTCTCTCCAAAAACATGTTTGTTACACCACCAAACAAAGAGTATTTTGTCACAAGTGAGCAAGATACTAAGGATGTCTTTATGTAGAATTATAATCATTGATATGGGCCTTTTCCACATAAAAAGACGGATCTTTTATCACAACAGAAGCAGAAGCAATGGAAAGCTTTATGAACTCATCAAAGCATAATTTTTTATTACTTGGAGCTGGCACATAAATAATATTTTTCATAACCTAAAGGGGAGGTTACGGTAAATTTGAACTGCTTGACATCACTGGTCAAAATGCTGCTTTAAGATCTTTTCTTTATTTTTTTTTTATTTTTAAGAACTATGAAATATAAATTAATTAAAGAAAGATAAGAGATACAGAGGTGGACCAGGTGTCTTATGCAAAAGCAACAGGAGAAGAAAAAGCAAAGGGAAATGAGCAAACATCCACAAAATGATTAGGCATTTTGCCACAAAATTGTTTTACCACAAAACATTGTAATATTTTTTTACAAGCAGATGTAAAGTCTAGTGATTCTTCCAATTTGACATTTATCACAAGATCATGACTTTATAACCTCAATAAATGCAGGAACCAAAAGAGTATCTAAATCTGAGACCCATGAACTAACAAACACACTAGAGATATGTCAAACAACAAACATGGGATACCAACTTTCAAACTTATTTTCAGACCAAAGCTTGGGATTGGTAATATGTAAAGGGGATTTTCCAAACAATTCCTTAAAAACACTCTACTCGAATTTAGAATTAAAATGCAATAGTTGTCATAGAATCAATAATTAAGAAAATAGACAAAGAAAATCTGGAAATAGCTCTCATAATGATATAATCAAAATTACTCACTGTCAGCTTCATGTAAATGGCTTCGGATGGTTGAAGGCGTATTACAAATTCATTTCTCCCTTGCTTTTTACCTAAACGGTAAGAGGATTTGAGCAACTGATTAGAGATTTACACACTTAGACAGACTAAAGGTATAGCAGCAATTATTCATGAACTTATATAGTAATAAAATGTACTATTAACCTAGAACAAGCTATTTGGCTGATTAATAACTTTGATATATTTGCAGTGAATAAAACATTTGCTGACAAAACATGAATTATCATTCTCACACCAAAAATTTTGAGTATAAGAAGACATTAGCAAATAACTAAAACCTGTATACCTAAAACCTTGAGATGTAATTTATCTACCACCTAGTGAACCAAATCACAAAATCCCGCATTTAGTCTAAACTGAGATTCAGTTTTTCTTTTCTAAGTAAATAATCAGTTCCATGTCATATTTCATTTAACTTTTGCTAATATTATATACAGCAATGGTCAGATAATTACTATATTTTACACTTTAGTTGAATATGGAAGACTACAAGGAAAGTGCATTGAAACCAAGAAAAATCTTCAAAAGAACTTATCCAGAATTTTAAAGGTCCAGTGACCTACATCTGAATATATCACCAGGAACATCCTTAAATTGAACACGTATCTCTGCCTTCCTTGAATTTAGTGCTTTCCCTGCCTTCAGTATAAAAGGGACACCTGGATCGAAAGATAAATAAATCAGCAATGGGTGTGTGAAGAAAATGTAATCAAGATAGTGGCTGGATCAGGTCAGTGCATTAGGCATACAACGAAAACACCGTCAAGATTGAGCCTCTGTGTGAGCTAAGAAATCAATTTTGAAATAGAAATTTCAGAACCAATTTTTGATGGATCTTAACCACCTCCAGCAAGAATAAACAAATAAATTAGAAAAGCTATACCTTCCCATCTTTCATTATGTATGCGCAGAACCACAGTGGCAAAAGTTGGGGTATTTGAGTGGTCAGGAACTGTTGGATCATCCCTATAGCCATCATATTGTCCAAGAACAACCTCATCATCTTTGATTGGGAGTACTGATTGAAGAGCCTGTGCTTCAGATACTAATTAGCAAATGGCCCAGAAAGGGTTTATATGGGACTTAGATCATAGAACTTTGGGAAACTTGAAGAAATCAAATAGGGAAGAGTGTGACATCAATTATAAGATATGCATGCTCTTTTTAGTTTAACACCATCAAGAATTCATAAATTCTTCTATAAGTATGAAAGGAGAAAGTGAACCAACTCTTAGTTCAATTATATGATAAGAGGGCTTCGCATTAGAAATAGACAGATAATATAAAAATTCTGCATAACTTTCCAGTGACAGAATGAAAAGTTACAGACCTTCACTTTCTCATCACGGATGTGCTCAGGTTTCAAGGAGACAGGCTTTTCCATAGCAACAAGACAGAGAACCTGTGGTTTGTAGGATATCAAAAAGTCAATAAAACAGGTAACTTTAAAATTAACCTTTCCTTAAGTACAATATTTGAATATTTTTAACCCACATAAACTTCCATTCAAGACCTTGTCAGGGGAAATGATATTCTTACTTCTGAAAGATCCCAAGAAAATAATTTCAGAAGTATATAGAGGAAATAATCAATGATTTTAACATGACTTCTTCACCATGCCAAATCTTTCAGTTCAGAATCATCATCTCACCTGCAATAAATGATTTTGAATAATATCACGGATAATCCTGCAAGGAAAATAAACATAGATGTAATGAATGATCAATCACTGATTTCATTAACATCACACCAGGTAGTTCACTTATAAATCCTCGAATAAAATTATTCATCTGTTAGCAAGGGAAAAAAAAAAGAGAAGGAAAGAAAAACGATCACATTCAAAGGCATGATTCTTCATTTTGGGTTACTGCACAAAAAATGGAAGAAACATTTGTCAAGCAAATACCCATATTCATCAAAATATCCTCCGCGACCTTCAGTTCCAAAATCCTCCCTGAAGACAATCTGAAGAAGAAACAAAGACACTATAGAGTTTAGTCTATAGCATATAACTATTAAAATCCACTACAACATATATGCCAATTTCCTGCTTTAGTAATCATAGGTAAGCATTAACAAGATGCAACTATAGAGAGGTGGGAAATGAGATTACAGTCAAACCTAGAGTGTCTAGCATAACATTATCAACAATTATGCATGTTTACAACCTCAACCCAGCAAAGTAACTCTCATGTATAATCGCCGATAGGGAGATTCTCACCTGTACATTGTCAATGTTGTCACGATTCCAAAGGGGCAGAAAGAAACGATTTGCAAAACGAAGTACCAACTGCAAGTAACATAGAGAATGGAGTAAGCCTAGTGACAAAACTGCACAAGTAAAAAAGTTTCAACATAGAAAGGTCTGGGGATTACAGAGTAACAAAATAAATAAATAGATTAATAAAGAAGCACCTCTCTACACATATCTTACCATGTTTTGCACCAACTCCTTTCCCAAATAGTGATCAATACGGTAAATTTGTGGTTCATCAAACAACTCCCCAATCTGCGCACTAAGTTGCTCTGCTGAGTCCAAATCCTTGCCAAAAGGCTTCTCAACAACAATACGTGTCCAACCACCAAGAGCAGCTGAAACGGGTTGGACATGCATTACCACTAATATACCCTATATGCGGAGCTTTCCAACTTGACAAAAGCTCTATATTCCAATCAGATCTTTAAGAGTAGAGAACAAGAGTTTGAATGGTTATTCATAAAACGTAGAATGTAGATTGTCAGCAAAATACCAAAATTTCCAGGAAAGGCTGATAATGTTTTTGCTAATAGCTAGTTAAGTATGGACTCCCAATATATTGACTCGTCATTGCATCAACATTATGTCATGTGAACATCATACAAATAAACTTCATGCAGTTCAAAGTTTTCCATTCAAATAAACAACCACGGCGGGGAAAAATGTAAGTCAAACACTGTTTTTTGGCAATAAATATAAATTGCACTTGAAAAATGACAGAATGGCAGGCCAACTTATGTTGGGGGTTGATGAAATACAAATGAAAGAAACACATGAAAACTAACATCATCACATGTGGATGGGCATATAAGATGCCTAAACAGAGATTTTTCAACACTACAAGACAAATTCATACTAAGTATGAAGCATTGCAAGAAATTAGACATCATCTTGCAGTTTCTGCCTAACTGATAATTTAATTTTGTGACTCCACTTGGAAAACGAGACTAACATTGCAGGAACATAGCAAATGCAATGTCACTTTTCAATTTCTGAGATAAGAAAACTTACATTTATTCATGCAATATCGCTTGATCATCCTGCATACAGACGGATATACTGATGGCGGAAGTGCAAGATAAAAGAGTCTGCGAGATGATCCTTCCAAACTATTTTTTGACAATTCATGCTCTGAAATTTCCTTGTCAAGTAGCTGAAAGCCTTCCTCAGTATCATAAGAACCACTTACATAATTAATCTGCAGCAAATCTCAAATCAATGGCGCAATTGACTGAAATGATGAAGAAAAAAATTTAGGAATGAGGCATGCTTACCAACTGCAAAAACTCTGATACTTCCTCTGACTGTGCTGGTGAAGCACTTTTGTCATTGATGAGATATCTGCACATACCATTCAACTCAATTAATGCCCAATATTTGCTTACTCATCAAACATTAAAATAAGCATTTCATAGAATATCTGAAGCCAGTAGATAGCATGTATAAATGACAGAAAGCTTGCAAGGAAGCATTTAACATCACAGTATGAAGTGAAGAGATTATAAACATAAAAATGAATTAAAAAGAAATAAAAGCACAAATGTGAAAACAAAATGGTAGTATGCATATCTCACCCACGAATGCGATTTCTCAGCTCATTATCTGAAATCTTAGTCCTTGCATAGCCAAAAATGTGAACTTCATTTGATTGTAAGAATCCCTGTACAAACCAATGCCATCCCAAAATCAACACACTCATGCAAGATTCTTTAGAAGATCAAAGTGGAACTCCGCCACAACAAATCTTAGTTAATCACACTGTTTAAACTAATTTTCCTAAATCAAGCATATGTAATCTCAATTGAATTAATCAACCCAATGTATAAACCATGTAGTTAGCAGTCTGTAACTAAACAACAAGAAGTAATGACTCCAAAAGTATCTTACTCGCATAAAACAGGAAAAACATGTATTTCTCGTCATGAATAAAACAATATCTACATTTTATATCGCAATATTTTTCTCCCAAATGACCAATGAACATTGTATAACAAAACAAGGAAAAGGTATACGATACCTGGCGGTAAAGATTGAAAAGAGCAGGAAAAGTCTTTTTCTTGGCAAGATCTCCAGAAGCACCAAGAACAATGATTGAAAGACACCCAGTTTCAGGCACGTTTTCATTCTCTCTTGAGAATGAATCACTCCTAAAACTAGACCTTTTCTCCATCACCCATTGACCTGATCCCATCTTCTAAACTTTATATAAAACCCTGAAATTAACATTCATGCATATGAGATCATTGAATTAGCATTAAATGGTTTACATTAAATTGCCAGAACGGAACCATCTAATGATTTGCCAGTCACTTTTTCACTGCCGTAAAACTTTTTACATTGGAATTAATAATAAGTTAATAACATTCATACAAAATTCCCTCGACCGTATCAAAAAAATTTAGTTGCAAACAGACATAACAAACAAGTCATGAAAAAGCATTTAAAACATCAAACAAATGAAAGAAAATACATATTCCCAGATGAGAAATGAGGTGACAGGTCCAGAAAAACTCAGAATTCAATCTATGGGAAATGATCAAACTCATCTACACGACAAAATTTTACGTAATAGGCATGAAATTAAAAGGAGCTAAATTTAACTGGTTAAAGAAATCAATTATACTTACGCGAGTACTGAAGGAAGAAAGATTTTTGTTGCAGAAGAGTTAACTGAGAGTTGAAGACAATGTTATGTTTTGTGAATATAACGTTGGAAAATTGGAATTTCCTTTCTTATTTTTGGTTTTTGGTTATAAAAACAGATGCGAGTTGAGTTTTGATTCGTTGTTGACACGCAGAGCTTAATCTTAACATCTACTTTGTTATCGACATATTAGTAATGCATGATTTGTTAGAAATTTAAATAATAAATATTTATTTAATTATCAATAGATGTGATATTGTTAATAAGATTTGATAAATTACATTTTAGAATTGTTGATATAAAATAAAATAGATTATTGAGACTATACAAGATAATTCTATCATAGCACATTTGAACTTAATTCTCTAAAGAAAAAACATACAGCTTATTACGACAATAAATATATTAAAGAGTTAGTGTTTGGATTAGTTGAAAATCAAAATTTATCACAAATTTGACCTAAAATTCTTGAAAAATTAACTTTTTATAATTACATCGAAAATAATCCAGCAAAAGGAAAATTATTCAAAGCGAGTTCAATAGATAACAAGGATAAAATAGTATAATAATCGAGTGGTTAAGACATCTTATCTTTAAAGATAAAGAATGGCGTAAATTTTTTGTATGTCGTATACTTATCATTCTAACAATAAGAATCTTTGCTCTTATTTTGAACGAAAAGTCTTATTTTTATATAAAAGAGGCAAAATTTTCATAAAAAAAATAATAAATATTCTTGAAATAAGTTTTTAACAAAATTAATCAATACAATAGTGTTTATTTTAAATGGATTATTTTTAATGAGCTCCATACCATAATGTGATTTTTTATTGTTTTTTTTTAAATTTAAATAAAAAAATCTAAATTTAACAATAATATTAAATTCATCTTGATTAAATTTTTATAGAACAAATAGAGTAATCACTTTTGATGCTTCTAATTTGGAGATAATGAGAAGTGGTTTCATTAAAAGTTAAAGCGCAAATAACTTAAAACTGTTTTTATTTTGATAAATAAAAAATATACGAAAATTTAAAACTTGTTAAATTTACCCAATGAATGAAGCAATTACAGTTTCACTTATGAACTGTTTTATTTCCATTTCAAAATTCACATTTAAATCCTTTTGTTACAGAATTTTTGTTGGTTTGTCCCATTTATTCTAATTTTTGTTCACACGTAATTCTTTTTTAAAAAAATTAATATAATGCTGCTGAAGCCTGAAGGAATGAGCAATTTGTGATTTTTGAACTGAATCTTACTTCTCTGACTCTATTGAAGCTCCTTCCAAGTAATTGAATGGTGGTGGTTGAAATCAAGTGATGTTAACTGCAGCATTCAAATGGGTTATACTTATTATGAAACCCACTAGAAATAGAAATAAGAAGAAAAAAAAATGGCATATTGGGTCATTTCAATTTTTAATTCAATGGTATTTGATTTTAGTGGCGGACTAGATCATGTGAAAGCTTTAATATAGGGTTATTTTAATAATTTAAATACAAGACTTTGTTTCACCATTCAAAGTCTCTTATATTATACTCCATAACTTAAGACAAAAAATTAAAGTTGTTTAGACAATAAACAATTGCACACCAAATTATAAAAGAAGAGAAAATAAGAAAGAGTGGTAATAGCAATGATTGATTTTTGTGGTAGTTGAACATATTTGTCAAACATACTTGTGGAAAGGAAGAGCACAACAAATTTGAAGTGCATTGATGAGATCTATTAAGAAATAAGAGTAGACATAATCCTATCTTCTAATGAAATGACATGTGACTTAAAAATTTGCTATCTAACTCTAAATTTAAATACCACTTATGTAGATTTTACAAGAAATTCAATTTTAAAAATAAAAAAACTAAAGATGACATTAATGATTAATAGCCAATCAAAATTCATATATATATATATATATATATCAATTCTAATTGTAATCTAGAGTTAATTTATATTGTGGCTTGAGAGTCTAAGTTCATAGAGAAAGAAGTCTATTTTTAAAAATAATACAAATTTAATTATAATATGATCAATTATGACTTAATGAGAGTCCAAGTAGATCAAAGTTCAATTATAATCTAGTATAGGCATTCAAATACAATTATGGTCTAGCTTGAACTTATTTAAATCATATCTAATTATATCTGTACTCGGCAACAACTCAAAGACCAATTTTCAAAAGAACTCTCTCTTATATGAAACCTCACAATTACTTTTTTTTTAATTTTTTATTGGTGGGGATGTCTCTAGCTATCTCTTCAATGGAGCACCTCTTTTTTTAAATTTTTTTACTTTTAAGTTTTTACATTCAAATTTATTTTAATCTGTGTTATTCTAGTTTTCAGTCTGACTTTCAACCACCAGCTATCTTCTGTGAAATGGCCACCATCCACTAGCCAACTATCAACGTTCTTCTGTGAAATGGCCACCATCCACTAGCCAACTATCAACGTGCCAACTGTGCTAGCCCAATAATAGTAAAGCTTTGTCGTCTATGCTCTTTTCTAGATCCTGCAGTTTATTGTCTCTGCCATCCATCACCCAAGCAATTCCTAATAACTACCTCCATGATTCTAATCTAGTGGATCAACAAATCCATGTAGCAAAAATTCAGTCTAAGCTTTTCCACTGTTGTCCTAAGCAAGTAACTCTGCCGCTGCCCCAAGCAAGTAAATCCCAATAGTCTGGCGGCTCAGCAACTCCCGGCGGTTGGTTAAGATTTAGTATTTGGTTGATCTTTTGAAATTGTTGTTTGAGGGTCATAGTATGTGTTGTGCAATTTTTAAGCGCAACTGCACACTATAATAAATAAGTAATAAAATGTGAGTAGAGTATCATTATCATGAGAAATTTTTATTATTTTTAACCAAGTACTTAAATTATGTCTCATTGCCTTTATCTAGACAAATAAAAATTAGATTTGTTTCTATTAAAACTAAACACCAACACTACTAATCAATCATAATTATGCAAGCAATAAAGTGTACAATCACTATATGGAGAATATCTAGGATTATAATTATCCCTTAATATGAATTTTTATCTCAATTATTAATCTCTTAGTTCGAATTATTGGTCACAACACGAGCTCATCACAAGCTTCTTCTGATAGTCGAGCAACTATACCTCAACCTATCAATTACATATATTCCTATAGTAATTAGAATAAATTAAGATTCATTATAAATAAGTTGTATTGACCATACATGCCATATAGGTATATTTCTAGCCTATATTGAAACTCACAACTGTTATATTATGATCATATATTAATTTGTCCTAAGCTTAACACTAAGATGTCTTTTCTAAGTTTATCCTAATATTCCCTAATAATTGAATCACTAGTCCAATATATTGAAAGCATTATAATAAACTGAGTTGATAATAATGGAATCAAATAAATCAAGTACGCATATTGAGTTTTATGACTATACAATAATAATAATCATGATACAATCTAAAAGAAATTGAATATTATGAAGACAATGTGATCTCTACTCAATCTTTGATGTTAGTTGAATCCTTCAATCCTTATCCAATATGCTCATGATCTTATGTAATCCCTTCTCCAAAATAACTTTAAATGTTGTTCTTACCCAATGTAATATGATTTTTACGTTAGAAGTGTGTTAAGATTGAGAGAAATGGGTTAGGTTAAGTTAAAGGCTGATCAAGCCACCTCAAGAGCTTAAAAAGAAAATTTTATATGGTGCAGTAAAGGTCGCAAAGTCACCGCTTTCTGCCTTAAATGCGAGGGCGTTATCTAAAATGTTGCCCTAATGACACGACATTCAAATCTTCAACGCGAGGGTATTTTAAGCGTTGCGGCTTTCTCCTAGAACGTGGAGGCGTTGGTTGCTTTGAAATTTTAACCGCGGCATTCAAAAATCACAAAGCCACAACGTTCATCATCTTATATGAATGCTGGAGCATTTGGATAATGAAAGTTGGAGTGTTCACTTTTCTCAACTCCTTAGGCTTTTTAACTCTAATTTAGTTGCTTTTGCTCTCATTTCTTCTTTTTTTTTCCACTTTTTGATAATTAACCCTATAAAATATAATATTAAAGGCATAAATAACTTTGAAATTACTTGAAAACAAACAATTCTTCAAATAAAATGGGTCAAAATATAGATCTAAATTACACATATCAAATACCTCCAAACTTAAATAATTGTTCATCATCGAGCAATAAGAGATAATAACACACACGCAAAATAAACAACTTACAAAAAAGATTCAAACAAAATGAAAAATTAAAACATGAAAAACTAACACATAGTTGGATTATCTTAATGTGGCACTTCTCACCAAATTTCATTGTTTTTCCTCCTCAAACAAACATAAATTTAGAAAATCCATAATATTTCTCAATACGTTTAGTGTTTATAGTGTTAATAGTATTTTTGGTACTTCAAATTCAAATTTTTGGCTTGTAATGTGGTTATTAAGAAAAAAGACATTTTAGGCATAGTTAGGGTGACTAGGGATAAATTTAAATCATAAGGAAGCTAGAAAGGCTCAAACAGTCTAAAGATGACATAATTTCATTTTCTTATCCATGTGTTTCGTAGGATTGTGTCTCAAGCCGTAATCTAACAAATTCTAGAGTGTCTATTTATTCATTAAGATTGAAGTGTACTACTTGAATATGAGTATCTCTAAGCAAAAATTCAATTAACACAAGCTTTATTCATGTGTTTAAAATTTTGATGATTACAAACAAGGTAAAATTCTATCTAAGTATTGGTGCATAAATCATTTCGAGTATTTATTATTTCTTAAGGACTTGAAAAATAATTTTTGCAGTCATATTTCAAATTATTATCATGGATTAGTAATCAACATCTTAATCTAGCACAACATATGAGAAAGAAAAACCTATAATAAATGACATAAAATTTTAAAATGAATGATCAACATCTACTACTATTGCTTCTCCTTTTCTATTATAAATATAATTAAATTCCATAAAATAACAAAAATAAAAAAGAAACAATAAAATAAATAGAAAATAACATAAAAGCTGAACAAAATGTGGGAAGTATTTTTCCACCCTCAAATCTAAATTTTGGCATGTTTCCCATGGTAGTGGAAATAAAATTAAAGCTAAAATACTTCCTTGATTTATGAAATGCTGGCTCAGGCACCCCTAAGATTGTTGGATCGTATCCCAAGTCAGCACAATCCTCATTATCATCATCAGTAGGAGCAACAACAACATCTAATGGTGAGGCAGTGATCAGTGCTATCATCATTGATAGGAGGTGGTTGATGTCCAATCCCAAACGAGTGGTGCATGATTGCATCCACTGATACTGGTAGTCTCTGAATTTTAGAACTCCTATTGAAACCATATTTTTTTAGTGTCGATGTCTACTCCCAAGCGAGTGGTGCATGATTGCATCCACTGATACTGGCAGTTTTTGAAATTTTAGAACTCCGACTAAAACTATATTTTTTGAGTAAATGCCATGATGTTCTCCTTATAACATCATGGAGTTCATCTTCCCTAGATGAAAGCTGGGGCATTGTAAATGTGATGCCCAAATGTTAAAGTCCCTAAAATTCACGCTAAAGTGTTTTGATAATGAACGTTAGGGTGTTGGCTGAGTTTTCTCTTGCTCATGCTCTTACACACCAAAAACTAAAAGAATAGTTAATTAAAACAAAATAGATAAAAATAAAACAAAATTCACCTTGTGTTACCTTCTAAGCTGTGCTTGATTTAACATGGAGAAATGTCCCAAAATCGCCTATTTTTGAAATAAATATACTTTTATAGCCAACAAGTTAAAACTTAAACTTTATTAACCATAAAAAATATTTTTGGACTACATTACCCTTAAACTCTCTCAACACTCTTAAAATATCATATTTTTTTTCAAAACTACTCAAATCTTATCTTTAAAAGTAATAGATCAAGTGTTGTGTTGTGATTTTAGAAGATTTGAAGCCCGAAATAGTATTTGAGAGGTGAAATTTAGAGAAAGGTACGTTTTAACTTATTTTCTTTTTTATGTTGGTATTTTTATAAGAAATAAGAAAAAATAGTAAATTTGGGTAGTATGAGTTGAGAATAAGTAGATTTTGTTGAAAATGGCTATAAAAAGATGAAAAACGGCTAAAATAATGTTGAATCCGACAAAAGAATGATGAGTAAACCAAAAATCCTCACGCCGCACATGCAAAGTGCGGGGGAAAGCCTCGCAAATGGCCTTTGTCGCGAGGCCATTGCGCGACCCTATTCCACGCCTCGCATAAGAGTACACAGGATAGGGTTACACACAAGGCCTCGCACGTAGTTGTTACTCGCTTGCAAAATGAGTAATGTTATTTCTTGCCTCACGCGCGCTTCGTGAATTTACATAATTTAACTATTTTAATTAATTAAATGTTATTTTAAAAAATTTTATTTTGTTACAGGTGATATGGAATATGAGTCAATCTATGTACTCTACAGAGGAAGATGAGAAAGCTCTAGTAATGGAGAAGAGTGATATACTGGATTTGGTAACTTGGGTATTATGGTTAAAAAAAATGTCAATTATGAAGAGCTATTAAATAAGGTGTGTTTTGCACTAGGTTGATAAGAGCATTATTTTGTTTCTAATACATCCCTTAATAAGGATGCACAAGCATATGCTTCAACTAGAAGAAGAAATAAAGTTGAAGCAGAAAACCCTTTTCAGTTTCCATATCACAGATTTGGTGGAGTTTAGAGTTTACAAATCCAAGGAGATCCAAGTCGATATGCAGGAAGAGTTTGGAGTTCAGATAATGTATCCCACTGCTCGGTGATTTAAGGAGCACGTATATAGGTTGATAGCTAGCTCTCCAGAGGCTTCATTTAGATTACTCCCAACATACTGCTACGTGTTGGAACAACAAAATCCGAGTACGGTTATTCATAAATTAGTTGATGACTGCAATCAATTTAAATATTTTTTTCTAGCATTGGATCCATGTATCAAGGGATTTCAGTCATCCATTAGGTTAGTTATTGTAATCGATGGAACATTTTGAAAGGTCCGTATCTAGAAACAATGGACATAATCGTGCAATATGTCAAAATCTTGTTGCATTGCATAGCAATTAATAGTGCTTATTGTCATATTGTTTCTATAAGTTAAATTTGAATCTTATATGTGATTTTGATATTTGTTATGTTATATTATATATGCCTATTGTTAGTTCTTAATTGTGGAAGATTAATTTTAATGTGTTTAAATTTGCTATATAAATATATATAAATAAGTTAATACATAATATAAATGATACCAAAAAAAATTATACTTTTTATTTATGTATATATGTTTACAAAGATATGACCATCTTTTCTCTAAAAATTAGGCCATGGTCGGGTCCAAATTTCAATGGCACACCTAATATTAAAAACTCAATAAATATATATGTATAGACCCCACAATCTCCACTCCCGAATCTTTGTTGTGGCACACCCTTCCTTACTGTAACTACATCAAAGAATAACAGATCATCACCCATTCAATCAGATCTAAAATTAGGGATTCTACATGCTGCCAAATAATATGGGAGTAACATGCACAAAAAGGTGCTATGTGCACTTCCAACACCCCTTCAGCGTATCATTTTATGCTACAATCATATATTATCATATTTTTTTGTACCAAGTCTACCTCCGTTGTAACCCAATGTTGCTGTTTGTAATTAATCGAGATGTATATCTATATATAAAAGAATATTGTTATGTTAGGGCAAGGTAAATTTTTTTAAAAAAACTATTATATTTAATATTTTGTAAATATTACCTTGTCAACACACGCCCATGGTTTCCCGTCATATAGGCCTTGTCTTTAACCCCATCTATATGCAAGAAATAAAAGGTCCCAAGTAACATTCATGAATGAATTAACAGAACTCCTACATTTACAGGAACACTAAAATATAAGTAAATGTTAAGGTCGGCAGTGTAACGTAAAGAGGAATGAACAAACTTACAAAAAAGTATGTATCTATAACTATGCAGCATAGAGGCAATGCCTCTTTATTGCTGCACTGGCACTAATAAATGAAGTTTAAATACTTGTTGATATGTTGTAAAGTTCTTTGGTTACACTTCTCAAATAATAAATAACAACATAATTAATTATTAATGTACTTACAAAGTCGTCAAGCCAATCTTGTAAAATCTGCGTAAAGATCCTTGGATCAGTATTAATCCCTGGTAGATGTGCAAGAACATTAGGAGTCTTAAGCCAAGCATCAAACTATGTATGGACAATCGAGTCTCTTTTAGCTTATTAATCCCTGTACTACGTTATTAGATGTTGTGATAGTATGTTCAGGCTGTAGAAATATAATCATATTTTACTATAAATAAAGTTCAGGAATTATTTTTATGTTTTCTAAGAAATTACATTAAATAAACTTGTTAAGAGTTTATACCGTTGCTCTAAACACTTTTGGGGCTTCATCCATGTCTACATCTACATCAATATCTTTGCAGTGGTGTCTAAATAGAATGGAATAGATTGGGGATAGTACATGACCGACATACGGCAGGTCCTCAACATAAATCCCTAATAGGATCCCTGAGTTAGAAAGTCTCTGGACAACATCTTGCTGTGATTCATATTCTGTTGGTACTAGCCTACGATGGACTATAACCACCTTCAAAACCAAAAGTTAAAAATTTATGTATCATAATTAAAATCTATGTAGTTTGACACGTCCAGAATATAGGATTTTATTTCCAAGTGTAGGATTGTTGAAGTAATAAATAACCCGGTAAGAACGGGGTCGATCCACAGGGAAGTATAATTAAAATTACAAATTATAAATACTTTAAAGACAATTAATGCAGTATAAGATGTTTGTAAATATTAATTCAATTAACCAATTCAAATAAAAGCTAAGGTTAGGGAGATCCTCTATTGGCATAAGAAGTAAGAATATATTTCACTTCTTTTATAACTCAATTGGAATCCTCACACAAAGGAGGTTCCAACCGAAAAATATAACAATTAAAGTTCATCATCATTTATATATTGATTAATTTTTATTTTTTTCAATTATTATACACCAAAATCTTATAAATGGGTTCAAGTATTTATTATGCCAATCTTTATATTTGTCTACAATAAATCAAGACTCTCACTTTACAAAAAATGGTATATACACCAAATCTTGTAAATGGTTTCAAGAATTTATTGTGCCAAGTATAAAATTTGTCAATAATAAATCAAGATGCACCACTTAGAAGAAAGGGTATTATTATTACAAATAAAATAAATACATCATATATAAATTTGCATAACTTAAGAATAAAATATTAAATTCATAAATAAGAGTTAAGTATTACCTTATCAAGATTTTCACCCTTTCACCTTAGCATAAAGAAAATTATTTGAACATAATAAAACTAAAGAAAAAAGAAAAGAAATGGAAGAAGAAATAATATGACTTAATAGTAAACAAGAGAAATAATATTACAAAGAGATAATATAAAATATAAGTATTTTGAACTAAATTCTGACTCTCTAATTATATACTTTGGGCATAAACAAGTCACATATTTATAAAAAAAATATGGATAAATCAAGACAAATTTGAAGGGAACCACTTGGATGATAAATGTCAAGAATGGTGGCATATAATTTGCATTGATTATCATAATGCACCCACTTGATTATCCAATTCAGAATTGATGTGGTTCAAATTAGCTGTTCTTTAAAATATCACAGTTTTAGATAAGTCTCTTATCTTTTATTGAGTTTTCTCATACGTATTAGATACGTATTTCAATAGTTATGAGCTCAAGACTGATGACTGTTCAGATTAGGCCTATACTGCAAATTAGTTTTGTTCTAAGCTATTTTTACCCTCTAAACGCTTCAAATTCAAATGCTTTGTGAAATATAATATGTTAGCCCATTGAGTCAGATCTTCATAGGATCGAGAATCACTCCAATTGGATCTTTAGATAAAAAGTTATGCCCATTTTATCGAACTTACAACAAAACAGTTAAAAGATAATTAGATACAATATTGTAAACATACTTAAGTTAAAAAATTTAAATACACTAGTAATATAAAATAATGATGTAAAACTCTTATTAAATGTGTAATTTTAAGTGGTCATCATAGTTATAATTAAAAAAACTATATAGATAATAAAATAAAGTGAAGCAAAACATACATGCTTATGGTTCAAAAATATTTCTTCAATATCTGTTAATTGTGGAGTTCCCCAACTCACCTAGTTTAACATATGAGGGAAGCGGTTAGCAACTTGACGTACAAATATTTCTCACAGATTGGTATAGCCTCATATATCCACACCTAATAATTAATTAAGAATAAGAAATCAAACTTGATAATAGTATATAACTACATTCAAAATTAATAATGAGGCCTACTTACGTACCAGGAAAGCCAATGAAAAACCTAACAAACTGTATTTCTTTTTGTTATTTATATGATCAATTCTTACTTTGTTCAACTTTTCAAGGCACACTGTGCTAAGTGAGTGATAGAGGGTGGACCACATTATATTCCCTATGGATAAACATCAAACTCATCCAAATCATCCACAATGTGTAGCACAAAGTATTAAATCTCTTTTCGGGTGTCACGCAGTAACAATAATTTATGAATCAAATACACCAAACTAAGCTTAACTGCATCTTCATATCCGCAATCTCATAATCAATACAAACTCTCTGCGGGAGAATCGAATTCGCCTATCACCAATCAAGAACCACAATTTCTCGTGCAACTTAAAAGTATGTACATGTTGTAACAAAACTTGATGCACCAACATGCCTGAAAAAACAGTAGGTCATAAATTCAAAAAGTGCCCATACAAGTTTCCTTGAACATCATCAATTAATTTTCATTCAACTTATTTTTTATAGTAGTAATCCTTTCAAACTCACAGTTATTGACAGAGTTGCAGAAAAAGAATTCCTCATTTGCAATTTTGTATTTTTTATAGACATATTTCTTCTTGCAAAATTAATAAAAATTTAACTTAGAACAAATAAACATATTATAATAAATAATTAAAAATAATAAAAAAAATAAATTTATTATGATTGTCAATATGTTTTGGGAATTTAAATATTATTTATTACTTTTTTAGAAATTTTAAATACTAATAATTAGTTTTCAAAAAATCAAATAATTATATTAATAATTATTACTATGTTTAGAATTTAAATGATTATTTTTTATTTTGAAATAAGTATTATTAATTTTGGATTTATAAATAATTTTTTCCTGAATTTTAAACTATTATTATATCCCAAAATTAATTATTATAATTTTTTTAGAATTATAAATAATTATTATATTTTTTAGAATTATAAATAATTATTGTAATTTTTTTGAATTTTAAATAATAATTATTGTATTTCGAAATTTTAAATTATTTTACAAATTTCAAATAATATTAATATAGTTAACTATTACTGTTATTATTCCATAATTTAAATTTTATAAAAATAAATAATTTTAATTTAAAAATTAATTAATATTTGTTGCATTTTCAAATAATATTTATTATTATTTTTGGAATTTAAAATAATTATTATGGGATTTTAAATAGTTATTATTATTTTTTGCGAATTTATTAAATAATAATTATCATTTTCCCAAAATTTAAATAATTATTATAATAATTAAAATTTCCATTTTCAGATAATAATGATAATTATTTTTTTGGAATTGTTAATAATTATTATATGTGTGCATTATAAATAAATAATAATTACTGTTTATGAAATTTAAATTATTATTATCAATTTTTAAAAAATTTAAATATTATTAATTATTTTTCCACAAATTAAATAATTATTATTATAATTTTTGTTAGTTTTTATCTAATTTAAAAATAATAATGATTATTATTATAAATTATTAGTTTTCAAGATTTTAATTATTTATTTCGAATTTAATAAAATATTAATCATTATTTTTTAATTAATAATTAAATTCAAAAACTTATATACCACGACTCACGGCATGTGTTGTGTATGCCACGACCCGCACATATATACCGTGCATGTGTGCGAGTCGCATGTATATATGTTTGGCTTGTGACTCGCGCATGAGTCGCACGTTTTTTCGACTATTTTCACCTAATGTTTTTCACTTTTTTCTAATTATTTGGCTGGTTTAAGCCATGTCTATATATTTTCAACCTGTTTTACTCAAAATCTACTCATTTTCACATATTTCTAACAAAAATATTACATAAATCAGAAATATAGAGAAATTTACTTATTTTGGGCTGTTTTGCGCTTTTTTAGCAATCAAATCAAGATTTTAGCTTTCAATCTTCGCAATGTCACCAAAAGAACTACCAATCTACTTTTTTTTAGGTTGATTGTTTGAATTTTTTTTTTTTTGAAAAAGGTTAAGAAATTGAAGATAAAATGTCAAAGGTAATAACGCTTTAAAATTTTAAATTTGGCTAATAAACATATAAAAATTAAAAAGATGGTTAAAATAGATTTTTAATTAAATAACGTGGCTATTTTGGGACATTTCCCGTTTAACATTGGCTTGACATCTTGTTTCTTCACTTATGGTGGATCAAATTGCATGTCTGAGACATCTTTATTATAAAACTTACGTCAATGTCTTCGTGTGTTAACATTCTTTTTCTTTGACTTCTATAGCTCTATAAGAAAATTTTTAAGAGGCAGCTCCAACCACTTTGCTTTGAGCCTTTCCCGAAAAGCTTTAATCTTAGACCCAAAAGACTAAACCTCATTGGCCAGTATCTATTAGTTTCTTCTTGATGAACTTGTCTTGCCGCTTCTTGGTCTTTATTTTGTGCGGTGATGCCCTTTCATGAGCTTGATCTCAGATGACTTCAATTACTTGTAAATTGGGAGATAAATGTGCTTCATCTAAAATTACCACGTCGATTTTGAATAATAAGAAAATTTCTCAAAAATTTGTTGATCAAGGTTTTCCTTTTCAAGCTTTTTGGGTAATGAAAGTGGTGGATTGCAATAAATCGAGAAGCTTTGTTGTTGTGCTTCTTCTTCTTGTTGCGCTTTCTCTTCTTCTTCCATTTGCACTTCATCTTTGTGGAGATTCTCTTTTGATTTGGCTATCTCATTGATTGCAGATCATTTTATCCCACCTTCCACAATGATTGCCTTATAATGTTCACTATTTTCAATTGCAAAAATTAATAGAAATGATTTTTGCATAGGCAATGCTCCTTGAGTATAATTATAGCTTACATCTATAAATTATGCAACTTGAGTCTCTATAATATATAAAGACATAGATTGGTTTTGTAAGAGAGCATATGCATTCCTCATGTTTTGTACGAGCATATCCTATAAAGTGGAATTCTTTTCATGTTGTAGCTATTTTTCTGTTGGAAGTCAAGAGGATTCACTTGTCTTAAAGTTTGTTCTTAGTTACTACTCCAAGAAATATTTGTATGATCCCTCTATTCTAGATAATATAAATTAGAATTGGGGTTATATTGTTGTTGGTTACAACTTCCAATATAATATGTAGTTTATATACATTGTCCATTTGAATGGTTATCACCACAAAACTTATAAATGATCAATCCTCTTTTCTTGAGACAATAATTTTAACTTTCCATTGATAGTTATTGAAAGCCATCTTCTAATAGGTCACAAGCATCGTCAACACACCTATTCATTAATGCACCCCTTGCTACAACATCAATTATTATCCTTAAATGTTTAACTAACCCATTGTAGAAGGTTTGTACAAGCAACCATTTTAAAATTCCATGGTGTGGATATTTTTTGAATAACTCTTGAATCTCTCCCAAGTTTCATATTAAGATTTTGAATCATCCTATATAAATGAAGTGATGACGTTCCTTATCATTGTTGTTCACTGGTGGAAAGAATTTAGCCAAGAATTTCTGTGCTAAACCATAATGTTATAATAGATCCTAAGGGTAAAGACCTTAGTTGAATCTTTACTTTGTCCAAAAGTTAAAAAAAAAAGCCTAAGCCATATTGCATCATTCGAGACCTCATTGTATTTGCATAGATAGCAAAGTTTCAAGAAATTTATAATATGTTCATTGGATCGTCGTCGGTAATCTATTGAATTGTATTGAATCTTTCAACAATTGAATTTCCTCTGGTTAGATTTCAAAGTAGTCGACATCTATAGAATGTTTTCGAATGCTAAACTGTATTTCTCCTACTTGTGGGATAGTAAAATATCACAACAATCTTTGTGTTCCAACTTGGTTTTACTCGGCCATCAAGAGTGAATCAAGCAAAAACTGAAAAATAAAAATCAAAACAATTGAAAAGTAACTATACAAAAGAATATCTGGATTAAAAGTAAGATAGATTAGTATTAGTATTGGGCAAAATAAATTATATTCCTCGGCAACAGTATAAAAAATTTGTTGTGCAATTTTTAAATGCATGTGCACGTTGTCATAAACAAGTAATAAAGTATTAGTAGAGTATTGTTTTCATGAGAAAATTTTATTATTCTTAATCAAGTACTAAAATTAAATCTCCTTACTTTTATCCAAACAAATAAAATTAGATTTATTTTTACTAAGCCTAAGTACTAACACTACTAACCAATTATAATTGTTCAAGTAATAAAGTGGATAATCACTACATGGAGATCATCTAAGTCTATAGTTATCCTTCAATATAACTTTGTTATCCCAATTATTAATCTCTCAATTTAAAGTATTGGTCACAGCACGAAGCTCATCACAAGCCTCTTTGGAAGGTCGAATGACTATACCTCAATCTAACAATGACCTATATTCCTATAGTAATTAGAATATATTAAGATTTATTTAAATAAGTTGTATTGAATATACATGTCATATAAGTATATTCCTATCCTTTATCAAAACTCACAACTGTTACGTTGTGATCATGTATCAATTTGTCATAGGCTTGACATTAAGATGTCTTTTTCAAGTTTATCTCAATATTCTTTAATCATTCAATCATTTAGTCACTAGTCCAATATATTGAAAGCATTAAGAACAAACAAATTAAATACTAAATTGAGTTCATAATAATGGGATCAAATAAATCAAGTATACATATTAAACTCGAAACGACAATCCTAGATAAAAAAATTAAATTAATATGGTAAGAATTTTGTGGCTAAATACAATAATAATAATAATAATGATACAACCCAATAAAACCGAATATTATAAAGACAATATAATCTTTACTTAAACCTTGATGTTGGTTGAATTCCAATAATTAGCTAATGTGATCTTGATCTTGTGTAATCTCTCTCTAAAATAGCTTTTAAATATTTTTCTTGCATAATATATGATAATTTATAGGTTAGAGGTGTGTTAAAGTTGAGAGAAATTAGTTAGGATTAAGTTAAGTGCTGGCTAAGCCACCTCAAAAGCTCAAAAAATGGACTTTTATATGGTGTAGTAAAAGTCCCAAAGTTGTGATGTTCTACCTTAAACGTAAGGGCATTCTCCAAAATGTCATCTTAACACTGTGATGTTCAAATCTTCAAAGTGGGGGCGTTCTAAGCATTGTGGCATTCACCGGGAACATGGAGGGCATTAGTTGCTCTAAAATTTGTGGCGCAATGTTTAAAAATCATATGGCCACATTGTTCATCATCTCATATTAACACTGAAGTATTTAGATAATGAAAGGTGGGACTTTCATCACTTTTCTCAACTCCTTAGGCTTGTTAGCTCCAATTCGGTGCCTCTTACTCCTATTTCTTCCTTTTTGTTTTACTTTTTGATGATCAACCCTATAAAAGACAACATTTAGAGTATAAATAACTTTGAAATGACTCGAAAACAAATAAATTTTCTAATGAAATGGGGCCAAAATCTAGATCTAAATTACACATATCAATATGTGTGGTGGATTTTTTAATTTTTTAAAATAAAATCTTTCCGATCTATATCAAATATTTTCTTCTTTTTAAGGGGTCTTCATCTCCCTCATTTATAAGGCATGTATTCTCTTTTTTTTGGAAGAGTCTATATTCCCTTCTTAAGGCCTACTTCCCTAGTACAGGATGCGATTACTTTCATTGTTTCTAAGAGTATGTATTCAGCCATGTATCAATGTATAAATGCAATATTTTATCTTGGTAATCCTCTAATTGTAGTATCAAATGTGTTATGATGTAATATCAGTAACGTTTCATAAATAATATAATATTAATATTTCAAAATAAAATTATATCTTAAATCAAAGGTAGCATCTACTCTCATGTATTATTATAAAAAAAATACTTTTATAAATTATTAAAATAATTTATCTCCTCCCACATATTTATAGAAAATGATATAAAAACTATTAAATTAAAAGGTAATTCTCAAAATTGTCTTTGCTATATAGTAGAAAGACATTTGCAAAACTAAGTCATTCTCAACTTTTCATTTGAAATGTATAACTAAAATTAAACTAAAAACACATAAAGTTACAAATGTAATGTATAAAGATACAAAATCTTTACATTACAAGTTAGCAATTTTATGTGTCTAAGATATAAGAATAAATGTACATGACTATTATATTTGTATTGTAATCAACTAGTTTAATTATAGGTATAGAATGAAAGAAATTTAGTGTTATTCAGTAAAAAATATAAGAATGGAAAATGTGACTCCCTCAATAAAGTTCGAGTTTAGACCCCAACTCAACTCATACCTTTCTAAAGCAGACTCTTAATGATACAATTTTTAGTCAATTATATAATTATTAGACAATCTACCTCTTGCTATATTTACATTATTTCTATCTATACATTATAATTAATTCGTGTATTTTTTGTTTTTTTGTGTTGCGTTAGCCTAAAACTTATATAAAAAATTCACTTTGTACTATATCAATACAATGAAATATATACATTTTTTTATTATCTTTCTCATATAGTATTAGAGCTCTTATGTTTTTGTTCTCTCTGTTTAGCCAAAGACTTGTTAGAGTTTACTAGAGACTCATCAGAAGTTTTTTAAAATCTTACTAGAAGTTAACTAAAAGTTTGCCAAAATTTTATTTCCAATCTCATATCAGTAGTGCAAATCTCATTGGCTCCTATTTTGACTAAATCAATCCTCGTTTTCACAAAAAACCACCAAAAATCTTCTAGAAAACCTTATAGATCATCGATCTTTCTAGCTAGCTGTAACTGTCACTACCATGCACAGGACATTCAAACCTCGGTAGATCATCTGAATGCCACTGAAATCACACTAATTAGAGATCGGCATAGCTCTCATGAGCTACCCAAAAGTTTCTACTGCCGTCCGTTGCCACCTTATATTTCGATCATTTTTTGGTGTGTCTGTCTTCACCATTAATACTAAATCACTTTTCTTGACCTAATCTATTCATCCACAATGCCTACTTAATCGACTCATCGATTTTCAAAAAGGTTCTTTTTGCAAACTGTTCAAAGTTCTGATGTCATATTGCAATTTCTTATACATATTGGGATCTTTTTCTTATTTAAAAAAAATAGTCATTCTAAAATTACTAATTTTTGTTGGTTTTATTTTATAAATTTTTTAATTTTACAAAGGTATTTATGTAATTTCTAAAACATTTTGGGTCGAATTGCAATGCTCTAAAATTTAAGGGTTAGTTCGTAATTTTCTAAGAGTTGAGGTGTTGAAAATATAATTATTTTAGTTTTTATTTGTTCAACTTGTGATCTATTACTATGATAAGTTGACATTTCTCAACCTATTTATATTATTCTTGATGGATATAATTATGTCTTATGAGCACAAGTTATGTATAGCTTTCTTAAAGGAATTTTTTTTTGGCTTTATATCACTAGTAGCCTCACTTTGCTCAAGAAGCACAATAATGAGAGTTTAGAGGCCTTTATTGACTGATTGAAATATTAAGATAGTAAAAATGATCAGATTATTACATAGTTTTGTAATACATCTACATCATCAATCAGTCTTTATTATGCCCGATTTGGCATTACTAACTTACTTTGGGTAAATTGCTACATCACCACTAATCTCTCTCATTAGTATTATCTATTATATAATTTACATCAACTACATAAAAAACTATGGTAGTCCATCACAAATATTTATTTTCAAATGCAGTTTTTACAGTCAGTTGGCTCTTTCAGAACTAATTTTGAAGAATGATGACGACGCCAAAGCTTTTATTACCTACCAAAATCATTAGCATTTGATTCAATTTCTCATGACCTTACAAGACAAATTTAAGTCTACTCATACTTCTCTACTTCATCAAAAGCCACTACCTACTCTGGATCAGACTATTGATGATCTTATCTCTGAAGAAGTATAATTTGCTACTCTCTAGTTAGTTCGCACAAACATAGTCCTTACTAATACCCAATATAAAACTGTCTACTATGCTCCTCCTAAGACGTACCACTATTACCACTTACTTGGTCATGTAATTCTTAGTTGCCTAATACGTAAATACAGAATATGTCGAAAGCTTCATTTACTTAAATGAATTGTATTTGAATTGACAAACATTTATTAATATCCTATATGAATATGACAAGAATATGATTCGTTTTATACAAACTGCCACTCCTAACTAAAGTCATATCCTTAGTACTACTACGTCATGATCATACATTCTCTATAATTCTGTGTACAACATTTTATAATATTGATTAAAAATGTTTTTTAATTATACCTCAATTACTTCTTATTTATAATTCTATACTAAAAATATCAATATTATGCCTACGAAAGCAAGTAGAGTAAAAACTATCCTTACATCACTATAAGTCAAGTAAAGTTTTTTCGACAATAATTGAGACAATTAAAAAGTCACTCAACTATAGTCAAGACATTTACATTACTTGAAATTTTATCCACACTTTATATAATTGGAGTCTAACAAAATTGAGTAAAAACGATATGACTTATATTCAAAACAATCATAGAATACAATATAGCAATGGACAAACAAGAAAATAAGGGTGTGAGAGTATTGTTGATTATATTCATTTCATTAGGTGAGCAACCTTCAATTCATTATATTCACGAGTCGAGGATAAAATTAAAATTTTAATTTTGCATACTAGTCCTTCACTTTATCATCTCATGTCGCACTCTTGTTCATATGTGTTCAATTTCTGCTTCCTTCTTTACCTCATCAAAATATTAATACATTACCTATACTTTAAATACCACTCTTTTCCTTCTCCTCAAATTAACCAATTCAATAATAACAAGTGCTTTCACTAAACTGATATTTTCACAAAGAATCACTTATAACTTTTTTTTATTTGGATCAAATGTTAAATGAAGAATTACTGGTTTTTTACTTCATTAAATAGAACAATTTCATTTTCATATACATATAATATTTTCTTGAATAAAGAAATTTTTTTTAGTTATTATTGAAGCTGCTCAGGATTGACGCGTATTAAACTCAAGAATTTCAAATCCTCGTCCTTCTACTCCTCGAAGTCTCAAGTGATTCTATCCACCTAAGAAAGATACTCTGACAATTAAAAGAAGAGGGATTTAATTAAGAAAAAAAAAGAAAGTAGAATTCAAGTGTTTGATTCATTCAAAATATTTAATGAAATAGTAATTTGAATCCTAAAATAAAATTCAAAATGAACAAAGTGTATATAATTCCATATATAGTAAGAGATATATTTTTCCTTTTGTAGAAGGAGATTTATAGGGAAACTTAGGGATTCTCCTCTTCCCTCAAATCCCATCGACCATTAAATGAGTGTGTTTGCTTCTTTACCTATTAAAATAAGCACATCTCTCTAAAAATTTGTTATAGCCATTCCAAGAGACGAGATCAGATATGAACGGTCTTACTCAAGAGCTTTACCAAGATGGTGAGTCCTCTATATGCACATTTATTTGTAGTTCCAATGCTCATATCTTCTACTAAGCTTAAACATGTTTCATTAGCCTAATCGAGCCCTTTAGATTTGGGCCCAACATATGCCTTCTAATAAGTGAAAAATTTTGATCGTTTAATTAAAGTCTTCAAGGACACACTTCTTCGCTTCTGTCCAATCTTCTAATGTCACGTGTCCTGATTTTGGTTACAACTTTCCCACTTCTCTCACTCCTCCCTACTGTTCAGGGACATCACGTTTTTTCCAACTCTGATGACATTTTTACCTGCTTTTCTCAATAGGTGTGCAACTTTTTCTTACTATATATTATCTTCAGTCGTCTCTTTAACTACATTTACCATTCTTAGAGCTAATAGACACTACGACTTTTCTTATTCTTTAAGCTTTTTATTTCCTATTCTAAAAGAAGTATCAACTTTTTCTTTTTGGGTTAGAAAAAAAAACTTAAAATGGTCAAAAGTTTAGATAATTTTACTGTGGAAGTATTGAAAGTAATGTATGGAGTGTTGTACAATGTAGATATTAGGTTTTCCCCCAAAAAATGATGACACGAGGGATCGACGAAGGTTGTAACATGATGAAATCTTATAATTCAAGTGTGACCTTGAGTGTGTTCGCTTTCTAAATCCCCTATGATCTTGAGTTCTTGAACATCATTAACTTTTCCTTATTTTAAATCCATACAAATGTCTTCCATATGTTTTAGAGAATCTACTTGATGAACCATATGATGCCTCCCCTATACTACTTTTGCTTGTACGACCTTTTTTCTTGTTACAATCTCACTTGCTAGAAAATTAATTATTTATAAGTGTCAAAACCTAAGTAGAGACTTTAAGGCTAAGAGAACCAATTTTGATACCAATCTAAACATCATGAATAGGGTATAGAGGATGCCCGATCTTTCCGACAATGTCCAAACCAAGTTTGGGTCCTTTAACCTCTGTACTTCCCTTAGATTGACGCCCGTGCTTGAACGGGAATGTTTATTAAGGAAGTACTTCTATGAGAGAGATGTTTCCCATCAAAGTATATACCTTCCTATACTTCTCAATTGCTAAACCAACCTTCCACAAGTTTGACACTATCTATGCGTTTTAACATAAATGATGGTCTCTTAACTTTATCTCCTTCTGACCTCAATACCCACGTTCCTGATTCCTTCAACCCTTTTGATCATGCTACTTTCCACTATAATATCCTGATGGGAGACTTACTTTCCCAAGAAATCTTGTTTCTGCCTAAAGTTCAACTAGGAATAGCGTGAAAGTTTATTGCAACTTCACTTGAACAAGATTTTGTCTTATTATAACTGAGTTTTTTGTTTTTATTATTTTGTATTCCTTTATTTGATATCTCATGTGTTTTTTTTTCTAATGTTTACTTTTTTATTGTAGTAGAAGGTCTAGGAGTTGTTAGTGTCTCCCCTGATGGTAAGATCTTGATTTCTCTTTCCCATTTGACTCTCTCGATTTTATTTTCAATATTTCTCATGAGCCCCATGCTACAGGTGAGGATTCTAACAAGGATGACTCTTTTGAACCTTTAGTAAAGGCCCCTCTTATTTCTTCAACTATTTTTGTGAGGATTCTAATGCTAATTTTTATCCAGCTGATTGTCTACCTCTAAACTGTCTAGTGCTACTCTGTCTAATGCCTACTCCTTCCGCTATTCTAAATAAAAATGGGTGAGCTTTTTTCCTCCTACTTCCTATGTCTCTTTATTTGCCACTTATACATTCTCATTGGTTGGGTGTATTGATTTTTAAATCTTCAATCGTACATGGAGGATCTTTCAAGTGTGCTGTTTGAACCTTTAGGAATAGAGCTTAAAAATAAAATTCTTCAAAAAAAAGGAGCAATTTTGATGTACTTATGGGCTTAAAACCAAATTATTCTCCCTCCATGAAAAATCAAAAAGCTCTCACTATTCAAGAAGATGGTTCATGTCCCGAGGAAGTTATTATCATTCTCGCTTCTACAGTCCAATCTGACTTTGCTCTTGCTCATGCTTCTGCAGTCTATATAACTTTATTTCTACTCAACCGTCTTCCTATAAACTTATACGGCTTCTATTTTGATCCATTTCACTTTTATTCCAATTCAGTTCCTTCATTCTCCAAGAGCCAACTGCTGCTTCTCCTCCTCAAGGAAGTGTAGTGCCTTCAGGTGTTCATCTTTCCTTTCTTCAGTCTCTCTTCTTAGATTGCATGGTTCTAACTTTGTAATTCTATCTTGAAGATGCTCTCATTATGTATCTTTGAGGTTTAAGCTCCTCAAGTTCTTCTTCTGAGTTTTCCAAATCGTTGTGCCTCCTCAAAGAAGACAAGATTAGGAAGGGATACTAGTTTTGGTGTTCTTGGGTTGTCTTTTAGGCAAACTGCTCTATATGGCTAGATTTTCCTTCACCTCATCCTAGGTTTAGTTTTGGAGGGTGGGGAAGGGGAGGAAGGAGAATGTTTTCTCTCCAAAATTAGATGGTCTAGGCTAATCCTTTATTTGGACATCTTATACTTGGACCATGTTAGTGCAGCTATGATTCTTAGTCAGATTTTTACTGGAGCTGATATACAAATGATTACGCAAATGGCTAAAACTAAGTGGGAACTGAAAAGTTCTCAGTCATGGAATATGGTATATATTGTTTTTTTTTTGGTGATATTTTGCATTTTCTTTTTGTTCGAATTTTTTGTTTATTAATGCTTGGTCATTTTTCAAGCCTTCTAAGATAGTATCTGAACTACTTTTTTCTTTAAGATAGAGCTTAAGGGGAGTAGGTATGAAGTGGAATCTCTGGAGAAGCATGTGTCTAATATGTATGAGGAGGCCCTTTTGGAAAAGGGTTATCTAGTGGTTACAAAATCTATTTTCAATCATTTGGAAAAGGAAAATGTACGGCAAAAAGTGGGCTAGAAGAAACTGTAGTTATTGTTGAACTTAGGTGATAGCTAAAGGATGTTGAGAAAAGGTTAGAAGATTCGTCTTCTTTGGTGAATGAGCTAAGAGCTAGAAGTGAGTCATGTTAGACATAGTCATATATCGGATTCACATTTATATAAATATAAATATAACCCAGGATCTATCATATCAAATTATCAAGATAAATGTTGAGAAAAACATAACTGGAGAATTCATAGTAATTAGAACTTTGAAGATTAGCAGCCTTGAATTAAGAGTATAATGGTCTTTCACAGTCAAATTTATGTAGACTCAATGAGTTTCTCTCTCTGTGATGAAAAAAGAAGAGAAGAGTTCTACGTGAATTAATTTGACTTGGAAACCACAACCTTAAAAAAAGATCTTTATATACTAGGTTAAATTATGACCCATCACTCATAATCCAATTAGTATTGGGTTTCTACACATAATAAGTCCATATCAAATTAGATGTCTCTAGAGCCCAATAAGATGTAACCCAAAAGATCACTTAAATTAGCCATTATTTAAGATAGCCCATAATGTATAATTATTGTTAATATGTGAGCCCATATAAAGGAAATAATAAAACCTAACAATCTCCCACTTGGGCCACACATGTCATCTAGAAATAATTATACATCATAAACCTTAGTGCGCACAATAAATGTTATCTTATCGTGAAACATCTCCTTAGATATAATCTGGTCCATTAACTATATCAATATGAGATCAAAGCGACCTTCGTTGCATATATTCACAACTAGACCCATCAATGGTCACCATACTAATATAATTAATGACATATATCAAATATAGATGTGTCGCATGAAAATTACATGAAATGTGATCTCAAACATGTCTATTTTCAACTGGTCCTACTTTATAACTCCAACGAGTTAATTACTTTCTAAACTTTATGCAAAACCACAATAGAAAGTATCAAACATTTTCTAAACTTTAAGCAAAACTACAATAGAAAATGTAACTTTATTTTAGAGTTTCAACAAACTATCAAACTTTATTCTATAGAAAATAAATCATAAGCGTGTCTTTTAACCAAATGAACATCAAATGACAAACTCCCACTATTCATGCACATCACAAATAATACAACACTCATACATGAAACACCTTAGGTAGTAATCCTTTAGTGAGCGGATCCATAATTATAGAGTTTGTACCAATATGTTCTATTAACACTTGTTGACTTTGAACTTTTTCTTTAACAACTAAAAATTTGAAGTCAATGTGCTTAGACTTCGAAGAGCTTTTGTTGTTACAGGAATACATCACTGCGGCTTTATTATCACAATAATTTTGTTTTTAATGGTTTTTTTTAATACCATTAACAATATGCAACCATGTGATAAAGTTCCACAACCATATCCCATAATTTGATGCCTTAAAATAAACTATAAACTTAGCCACTATAATAGAAGAAATTATGAGTGTTTGCTTAGCACTCTTCTAGAAATAGCTCTTTTGGCCAAAGTATATATATAACCTGATGTGGATCTCTTAATATTTAGGCATCTAGCAAAAATTGGAGTTGGAATACCCCATGATTTATAATCTTACCGATCTCCCATATGTGAGCATGTATTCCTTTATTCTCTGTAAATATCACATAACACTTTTGGTTGCTTTCCAATGATCCACCCTAAAATTACTTAAATATCTGTCTAGTATTTTAATAATGTACGCAATATCTGGACACGTACATACTTGAGCATACATAAGATTCTCTATTGCAGATGCATAAGGGAATTTTTATATTTCATTATATTAAATATCATTATTGAGGCACTGACTGAGACTAAACTTATCGCCCTTAGAAATGGGCGTATCTTCTTGGAGCACAGTCCCTTATGCTATACCTACTAAGCACCTTATCGATACAATTTTTTTGTGATAAACTCAAGATACCTCGAGTGTGATCCCAATGTATCTGAATTCCTAATACAAAAGATGCATTCCCAAGATCTTTCATTTTAAAATTTCTTTGTAGAAATCTCTTAGCTTCGTGCAATAGGTCTTTATCACTGCTTGCTAGCAGTATGTGATTGACATATAAAACCAGGAAGATAAACTTACTCCCACTGAACTTATGATATATGTATTCATCAAATGCATTTTTTTCAAAACCAAATGAGTTAGTCACTTAATGAAACTTATGATACCATTGACGAAATGCTTGCTTGAAACCGTATATGAACTTCTTTAGTTTGTAGACCATATTCTTTTGGTCTCTAGATACAAAGTTTTTTAGGTGCACCATATATATAATTTTCTCAATATCTTTATTAATAAATACGATATTTACGTTCATTTGATGTAGATCCAAATTAAAATGAGTTATAAGTGCTATGATGATTCTAAAAGAATCTTTCATTAATGCTAGAAAAAAAGTCCCTTTATAATTAATGCCTTCCTTTTGAGTGAAACCTTTAGTATCGAGACATATTTTATATCTTTCAATTTTGCCTTTTGAATCTCTTATGGTCTTAAATATCTATTTGCAACCAATAAGTTTCGTATCTTTAGACAACTCAACAAGATTTCAAATGATATTATCTCTCATTGATTTCATCTCACACTTTATGGCATTTATTTACTTATGAGAATTAGAACTTTGTTTGGATTGACTGAAATTGATTGGATCAATTTTTAAATTTTTTTTTGTCCTATATCAAACTTATGTTCTTGAAGATAAACAATAAAATCATCTGAAATTGCACTTCTCTTTTCTCTAGTAAATATTCCTAATGGCACTTGTTCTTGAGGTTGTTGAGGTTGCTCTTGACGAACAAGAGCAAATTCTTTATTTTAGATTAGGAACTCTATGATTGTCTTGTACTTTTGGATTTGCTTCTTGAATAATGTCAGAAAAAATAAGTTTAATCATTTTCAATAGCAGCTGTAGGAAGATAAATAAATTCATCTTCAAAGACAATATCCCTAATATACCTTATCTCCCCCAAACTCAACATCCTCCAGAAATTTAACATAACCATCTCGAAAAGGATTTACTTGAGGGATCATAAAACTTGAAACCCCCCGATCTTTCAAAATATCAAATAAAAATAGCATCTAACATTTATTAGGCCTATATGGCCTAGCCTTACTTAAATAACCCTAGACATGCAAATGCCTAATACTAGGTCTTTTGCCAGTCCACATCTCGTACGGAGTTTTAGATACTACAATACTTGAAACTCTATTAAGGATATAAACTGCAATCTTTAGTGCTTCTCCCTATAGTGATTCAAGTGAAGAAGAATAATTAATTATACTTCTTATTATTCTTTAGGTGTTTTTTTTCCCTTAATTCATTCAATACAGATTTTAAAAATCTGTTTAATTAAGAGAATCAAGAATTTCATCTGACATAGGTCTTTCTATTCTCTGTTTATAGATATGTCTTAAATACTTTTGCCATAACATAACAGAATTCTCATCAATTAATTTTTATTTTGTACCACGTTTATTAACATGCAAGGATTCATTAAAAGAAGCACGAGTATTTAATGTATAAAAATTATCAATAAGAGAACCACTACCAATAATATTTAAATTTTGAAAGAGGCTAACTTATTATTTTTAAATGAACAAGAGTATCCTGATTTGTTCAAACTAGAAACAAAAAATATGTTATGTCTAAATGATTGTACATAATCAGTCTCATCTAAATCTAAATAATATATGGTCTCTAATTGTAATCTAAACAATCCTATAGCCTCTAGAAGAGCTGCATTATCATTTTCTACTTAGATGCATCTTTCAGTATCAATTGGAATCTGGCTCTTAAGAAACCTTGCATAGACACACATGTGTAAGTAGTTGCACCTGTATCTATCCACCAAGTATGTTTAGGTATAAAAGCTAAATTAACTTCAGAATAAACAAAGCTGAGAAGTATACTTTTCTTAACACGCCATTTAGCGTACTTGAGACAATTCTTATTCACATGACTAGCCTTTTTGCAAAAGAAACAAGTAATGACTGGATATTGTTTCTTTTACACCTTATTATGTGAAGTCCTCATTGCAGTTTTCTCTCTTTTATTCCTGTTTCTTTACTAATTAGTAACCTTACTCTGAAAAGTATTTGCTAAGTGAGTACTTTTAGTCTTTTCTCGCTTCAATTTATCTTCTTATTGCACACAATATGAAATGAGCTCATTAAGAGTCCATTTAACCTTTTGGGTGTTGTAACTTACTTTAAATTAATTGTAGTGTGCAGGAAGAGATATCAAAATCAGATGCATGAGCAAGTCATTAGACATCTCTAACTTTAGTGCTTTTAGCTTAAAGCGAGATTAGACATCTTATAATGTACTCCCTTATATTCTTTTTGCCATTATACCTTATTGAAACAAGGTTAGCTAGTAGTATACTTGTTTTAACCTTTTCATTTGGCAAAGTGTTGTTTAATTTTCTCAAAAAATCTCTTAGCATTTTATTTCTCAGAAGTAGTGCCTTAAACATATGAATGAAAGTTATATTGGCAGATATAATAGAAGCAAATAAACTTACAGAGAATATATAATAATAAAACAAGCTCGTAATTATGTCATTATTTTAATCATATACATGCATGACATAAATAAACATATAAAAGTGGACCACATCACGAGATACCTAGAACAACATTGATATTTAGTTTTTAGACAGAAATATCAACTGTAAGTGGTACTCTCAATACAGTAATCAAATGTTAATATTAAATCCTGCCAACGATAAGCCTTTCTTTGGATCGACTTATTGCATGCATAGAAAACTTGATAATTATCACATATTTATTATCGCAAATATGTCTATTATTTGACCAAAAAATAACCTTCCTTTGGGCCAATTATTTTTCGCATAAACAATAAACATATTCATCTTAATATTCCAAAATAAAAAAATCTACACAACAGAGGTTACTTTAGCAACATGTTATTTTAATCAATTTATTTCAAAATATAAGACAAATAGTGTAAAGAAAAATAACCGAATGTCCGTAAATGAAAATTTAAAATTTTCTTATGCACTAGAGTGGCACGTGATGCCAAGGTCACTGTGGTTACAACGCTGCTAATGGTTCAAAATAGGATCAATGATTGTCGGGTCAAATCCAAATGGTTTAAATTTTGGGCTGAATCTCCATGAATTGAGTCGGGTAAACCCAATTCTCCCAAAAATAATTGAAAACTCCTAAATTTTGACCATAAATTTGCTAACTTTATATTTGCAAATATCCAAAATAGACCATAAAAATTTAGGTCAAAATTAGGATTTATTTACAAATTTTTTAAAAATTTTGTACTAAACTATAATTATTTAAATTTAGAAGGGGTTGAGTGAAAAAAATAATCCTATTAGGACCTATCTAAAATTATTGTAAATATTTATGACCAAAATATAATTATGAAAAACTGTAAGGAGCTTTATGAAAATCGCTACTGTTGTAGAGCTTATTTGATAAATTTCTAAACCTTTATGGTCAAATATAATTATAAATAATAAAAGAGACCTATTTGATATTTACCAAACAAAACCCTATTTTTTTCATTTACTGTGCCCGCCGTCCAGCCTTTTTTTTTTTACATTCTAAATTATTAAACAAAAAAGAAAAACACTAAATTGAAGCTGAATTTTAATATTTTTCATCTTTAATTCTTTAAATCAATAACCTTTAATCATATTTGAACCTCAAATCATAATAAAAAATATAAATTTATTTTTAAAATCATAAAAATTCATACATATAATATCTTTATCCTAAATAATTACATGAGAAAGATATTTAAAATATGAATATATGTATTAACAATTCTAATAATTTAACATGATTTCTGCTCTGATACCGCTTGTTAGACATAGTCATATATCGGATTCATATTTATATAAATATAAATATAACTCAGGATCTATCATATCAAATTATCAAGATGAATGTTGAGAAAAATATACCTGGAGAATTCATAATAATTAGAACTTTGAAGATTAACAGCCTTGAATTAAGAGTATAATGGTCTTCCACAGTCAAATTTATGTAGACTCAATGAGTTTCTCTCTCTATGATGAAAAAAGAAGAGAAGAGTTTTACGTGAATTAATTTGACTTGGGAACCACAACCTTAAAAAAAGATCTTTATATACTAGGTTAAATTATGACCCATCACTCATAATCCAATTAGTATTGGGTTTCTACACATAATAAGTCCATATCAAATTAGATGTCTCTAGAGCCCAATAAGATGTAACCCAAAAGATCACTTAAATTAGCCATTATTTAAGATAACCCATAATGTATAATTATTGTTAATATGTGAGCCCATATAAAGGAAATAATAAAACCTAACAAGTCATTGCTAAAGGATAAGGCTAATTTGCTAGCCATGTTAAAGAAAAAAGATGATAAGCTAGACAATTATGCATATGAGTTTTCCAGTTTGAGGTTTGGGAAGGATACCTTAGAAAGCTCAATGGTGAAGCTGCAAGAACAACTATCTGCTTTGAATGTTGAATTGTAAAAAATGATGAGCTTTGTATGGTCAGCAATAAGGCTAATATATGTGTTGATCTCCTTAAGGCCTTGAAGGCTTAACTTGCAGTGCTGATAGTTATGTTGGAGGAGTTGAGGACCATATTGGAAGGCTTTTAGAAGTTTGTAGCAAATATTAAAGTTGAAGCTAAAAGGGATAAGGTTTCCTCAAGTCACTGTCCAAGGAAGCTGTAGTAACCAGTATCCACGACTGGTAAGAATAAGTATTTATATATGTATAAATATACGTATTTTATTTGTATGTTGGTGATACTTGAATTATATATTGTTATTAGTAATATTTTTATAGGTTAAGGATATACGATTAGTATTGGGTTTATTTGTATGACTTTAGATTTATTTTAGGGACCAAATTGTTATACTTTGAAAGTTTTGGGGGCAAATTCGTAAATATCAAAAATTAGCCTCTTAGTATAAAAATACACTTTTAAACCCTAATTTACCATTTTTAGGTCGAGCTACCCATTTTAAGAGAGAGAAGAGAGAAATAGAGGAGAGAGAAAGAGGAGAAGAAGAAGAAAAAGAAGAAGAAATTGGAAATTTGAATTTCAAGAGGTGTATCATACGTATTTCTCAATTTATTGGTATTAATTAAGTTAATTCCTTTAAGTTTTGATTTCTGAAAATATGTATAATTGAGGATTTGTTGTGTATTTCGTAAGATCATATGAGAATTGATGATGATCTATAAGATAGTTTGATAAATCATGATGAATTATGGAATTTCTGCTGGATAACCTCTTGATCTAAGAATTTTATAAATTGTTTGATTCGATTCTGGTTTTGAATTTTGAGTATATGAAATTAGACATGTTTAGGATCATCTGAGACTTTGAATCGACTGAAAATCTCGGAAATTGAATTTGTAGTGAATTTACCAAAATGACCCTGGAATTCTGGAAATTTCCTGTGTAAACAGTATGATACAGTGGAAAATAATTTTTGACCTGCTGAATGATCTTTAAAAATTACGAATTTGTGGAATATGATAATTTTATATGTCTAATATGATATACTCGGAATTGAGAATTTGGATCAATGTGGTTGAAGTGTTATGAATTTCTAAAGTGTATCAGCTCATTGTAGTATTTGATTAACAGATTTTTAAAGTTATAGAATAAAATAGTTTTAAAATACTTTTGGCAGTGATTTGGAAGTGAAATATTTATCATGGACTGAGATATGTGTTAAGAGTAATTATGTGGTAGTTTTATAATTTTTGAGTTAGTATATGATTTTATAAAATTGGGAGATTGAATACTGTTCAGTAAGTATCTTGATCCTGTCAGGTTTGTAGTTTGGATTCGATGGTGTGTATGGAATGGATTGTGTAGGAATTTTGATATAATATTCATATATAAGAAGTATATATGAGTCAAGAATGATATATTCTGATTTCGGAGTAATTGGACATCATTTGATGTATTAGAAATTTTTGTTAAGTGTAAGTGGTCAGAATGACAGGTTTTGAGAAACCAAATATTTAGACCAATTTGATGTGATAAATGCATTGTGTATAATTTTGTAAGCTATTTAAAGTATTTTGTGTGAATTGTGAGGCTTATGAAAGGATTAATCTCCATTGATAGGTTAAGGAGATTTAAGCCTTGTAGCTGAAAGTGTTAAGAGGTAAGTATACTAGACTTACTACTGGAATCACAATAAACATAATAATTGTTTTGTATGATTTTGTAAATGGGGTTAAGAATATGTTTATGATATGTCAAAGTATATTTTGATATGAAATGTGAATATATGTTTATGAATGTGAGCATTGACATTGAGCATGGACATACATGTGTTTTTTTTTAAAGTGAGCTTTCCAAAATAAGATGCGTTTAACAAAGAAAGCTTTTGAAGTGTAATATGTCCATGAGAAATATTTTGTGATTTGAGGGTACTTGAACTCACTGTTAACTTAGTAGGCATTTTATGTAATTTGTGGAGCCTTTATGTGTGGCCTTTCCTTCGGGATTGGTATATGTTATGTGTTCCGTATGTAGGGAGGATCCTATTGGTACCTAAAGGAAATGTGAGTCATCACATTCGTGTGGTGGCGTATAGGTACATGTGAGAGGACTCACCGATGATCAGGGTGAGGGTTTGGCTTTTACCTTCGGGCATAAGCGTTATATATGTGTGATTTAAAGACCTCACTTGTACTATTCCTCTCATACGGTATGTCACCTACGAGTGACATTTGGCTCATTATGTGATATGTGATATGTAAGTCCTACTAAGTAGTAGTCGAGTAATGATATTCCTATTATGTGTTTTGAAAGAATGTGTAAGCGCTTACATGATATGTGATTTGATAAGATTATGATTTTGATTGATCACAGCATATCATACATATGCATTGTGTACATATATGTATTTGTATTTGATATATGAAAAATTAGTATGCTTACTGAGTTTTATACTCATTATAGTTTATGGTGATTTCAGGTAAATAAGGTGCATGTGTGCTTAGCGGATTTGGCAAGGCTTCTGCTGTTCCTTGGGTTCCCTAAGTTGCTAGGTTGTTGTGTGTTTCATTTGGGGACACGTGGGATAGGATATTTGGTTTGTCCCTATTGAATAAATACTTATGTATTATTTCATTGTGTGTGGATTGGATTTGGTTTAAGTTTTATAAAGTGTGGTTATTGGATGATTTTAAGTAAGAATTTGCAATGGATATATTCTGGGCTCCCGGTAACAAAGTTGCTACTGGTGACGTAGTAGAGTGTTAATCTCTGAGAAAACTCTGCGTATCTCCGGTTTAATAATTGTCCCAGTCATAATTCAATTGCTATAATTCTGAAAGAAATTGAAATGAATGTTTAAATATTGTCAAGAGAAGTTTATATTTATATGTTAGGTTATGGTTGATTTTAGTGTTGAACTTACTAGCAACTTGCTAAGGATTTCTGTGTTGAATGAAAGTTGAAAATTTTGTGTAATATTATTTATGAGTGCACATGCAGTGAATGAATGTAAGTGATGTCGTGTGTCGGATCTTTTGGGTCTGGGGCGTGACAGAAGCTAGACATTATCATAGAACATTTTACGTGACAAAATAGGATTGGCTCCACTCGGTCCTTTAGCCAAGGTTTTCATATTGGATGTGAGTCTACCACTATCATATGCTTCTCATGAACTATGACCAAATGTGTGGATGGTATCATAGATGGTCAACAAGGCACTTTGATGATGACCTTAAATGAATCAATTATGATTCAGTTGGTAAGGGTATTTTTAAGGCGAACCTCGATGTTGCGGAACTTTCTAACATCTTCTTTGAGGATGAAGATTGATTTTCCCTTCCTCACTTCCCTGCTAAATTTATGGACTTTTCTTTTCTTTTTCTGCTGAATTGGTTTACAAAATTTTCTTTTGTTTATGCTTTTATTTCTATCTTTTTTCCAGAACTATAAAATTCCCTTAAAAAATGTTATTTTGCTTAATTTGAATGTGAATTTTATTATGTTGTGCAATATTACCTGCAGATGTGTTTTGCTTTTAATATCTTGTTATATAGTTGTTTGATCATTAAGTGTGAATTGGGAAGTCTGTGTCGATGCATTATTAAGTATAAATGTGGATGTTTGAGTATAGATGTGAAAGTGATGTATGGAGCTAAAAGTTTTGCTAAGTAATTTTGTGGAATGTATAGTATGAGTTGTAGAGTTTAAAGATTTCCTATGTTGTGTTATTGGTAATTATTTTTGGATTTTTATGGATTAGGATCTTTATCTTTCCTAATTCCTTCTGTTTGGAATTGGTATCCTTGTGATTTGTGTAGTTCTAAATAGATGATGGTTTTTTTACTTAGGTTGACTTTTGGTATTCTTGAAATGTTTTCCTTTTTGAAGTTCTTTGGCACATGATTCTTTTAGAAAGGTTGTGTTTAATGATTTGATTGTATGATTTATCTAGAAGGCATCATTTTTCATTCTATTTATATGACCTATCTGTAGTTAGGCAACCTAAGGTACTCAACCCTTTTAGGAATGTGACTTTTGGTCTTTTAAATAAAAGACATTCCTATGTTAGGCAACCTAGGGCAAACAACCCTTCTAGGGAGATGATGTTTGATAATCAAATAACACGATCTTTCTATGGTTATGTGGCTTAGAACACACAATCCTTCTATAAAATGCAATATTTAATAATCTGAGCTAATGCTTCTAAATGGAACCTTGCCATTGGCACTTATGTTTCACTCATAGTGTTGATTTTTTGTTCTTCTAAAAAACTTGAAAATTCATTTTAAATGGTCTTTAAAAGTTATTTGCATTGTGAATTATGAACTTTGAAAAAAAATTCTTTATTACATTCATCATAAACGTAATAAGACATTAATTATGAAAGAAATCATGTGAGTTAAGGGAAATTTTTTACTCATAAAACTTCTTCATTTTAGAAATGTTCCATAGTGTGGGTATAGGTCCTTCTATTTTGGTTATATAATATAAAAGGCTCTTTTGTGCAGCTTCTTTATCACTTTGTACAGTTCTTCCAATGCTTCGGCCATTTTTCGGTATTCTAGTTCTTTGTTGATATACAAAGTTTGCCTTAATACCAAGTCACTTTCATTGATTTCTTGCTTCTTTTTCTTTTTGTCGTACTATCCTTTTATCACTCTGATGTATACAGTAATGTATATTGCTACAATTTCCCTTGCTACACAGCTAGATCTTTTGTAGTGGTCAACACCTCATCATTTATATCTAACCTCACCAGTTTTGTTTGCAAGATGAGGATGAACACTTTCTTTAGTAATACTGCTATCATTCTGTAAACACTTGTGTATGGAGATCTTTTAATCGATTATTCTATACACCTATAGAACTCCTAGAAATTCTTCTATCCATTTCCCTTTCTTGCATTCTAATCATTTTTTTAGAATAGTGAAGATCGTTTTATTTGCAATCCCTGCTTGCTTGTTGCCTATGGGTAGCTATAGAAAGAGAATTTTTGCTGGATCTTATAAGTTTGGCAAATTCAATGATTGTCTTATTGATAAATTGCTTCTCATTGGTTATTTGATGAACACTTAAAATTATACATTTGATAAAGATTTTTCAGCATCATTTTGCACTATTAGTGTTATTAATCTCCCTAATTTGAGCATGTTTTCGGTATTATATTTAATTAACTTTTTTTTTATCTGTTTTGATGTGGGTTTAGTAAATTAGCTATAACTTTCTACCTAGAAATACAATTGAAGTAATTCTTGAACCTCTGGAAATTTTATTTCACGTACAACAAAATTTCATTTTATATACAATTTGTAATTCGAACGTTTAGAGGGTGGAAAATGGCTTTCCAAAGGACCCATGTGCAGTGCAGGCCCAATCCAACCAGGCTTTAGTATTTGGGCCGTATCTCACAAAATAAGAACCTAATTGATATGATTTAAGACTCCACAGAAATATATTTCAATTAACTACAAATTATTAGTTCAGCAGAAAGTCTGATTTTTCCATCTTACCAGTCAAAAGAGCGTTGCAAAACAATTCATTGAAACCATGTGTAATGGTGATTTTTTAGACAAAAACCCAGATGAGGCATTTGATTATTTGGATCATTTATTAGAAAATTCCCAAAATTGGCAAGTCATTAGTTCTACCAACTCAATTAGATCTAATCTTGCAAGTTCTAGTGGAGAAAAATATCAATTGAGTCAAGAACATGATCTAAGTGCTAGGGTAGCTAGTTTGGCTAGGAAAGTAGAAGCCATAGAAATGAGGAAACTAAGGGAAACCAAATCCATTCTTATTGAAGAAGTTTGTAGTATTTGTGATATTGTTGGCCATCCAACAAATGAGTGTCCAAACTGTCACTCCCAGACCTAAAAGATCCGACACAGGACATCACTTATATTCATTCAATAATGTGCACTCATAAATAATATTACATAAAATTTCAAACTTTAATTCAACATAGGAATCCTTAGCAAGTTGCTAGTAAGTTCAACATTAAAATCAACCTATAACCTAACATATAAACATAAACTTCTATTGACAATATTTAAACATTCATTTCAATTTTTTTTTTCAGAATTATAACAATTGAATTATGACTGGAACAATTAGTAAACCGGAGATACGTAGAGTTTTCTCAGAGATTAACACACTACTACGTCACCAGTAGCAACTTTGTTACCGGAAGCCCAGAATATATTCATTGTAAATTCTTACTTAAAATCAACCAATAACCACACTTGGTGAAACTTAAACCAAATCCAACCACACACAATAAAACAATACATAAGTATTTATTCAATAAGGACAAATCAAATATCTTATCCCACATGTCACCAAACGAAACACTCAGCAACCTAGCAACTTAGGGAACCCAAGGAATAGCAGAAGCTTTGCTAAATCTGCTAAGCACACATGTACCTTATTTACCTGAAATCACCATAAACTATAATGAGTATAAAACTCAGTAAGCATACTAGTTTTTCATATATCAAATACAAATACATATATGTACACAATGCATGTGTATGATATGCTGTAATAAATCAAAATCATAATCTTATCAAATCACATGTCAAGTAAGCGCTTACACATTCTTTCAAAACATATAATAGGAATACCATCACTCAACTACTACTTAGTAGGACTTACATATCACATATCACATAATGAGCCAAATGTCACTCGTATGTGACATATTGTATGAGAGGAATAGTATAAGTGAGGTTTTAAATTACACATATATAATGCTCATGCCCGAAGGTAAAAAGCCAAACCCTTACCCTAATCATCGGTGAGTCCTCTCACATGCACCAAATAGCCACCACACGAATGTGATGACTCACTTTTCCTTTAGGTACCAATAGGATCCTCCCTACATACGAAACACATAATATATACCAATTGCGAAAGAAAGGCTACACATAAAGGCTCCAAAAATCACATAAATGTCTACTAAGTCAGCAGTGAGTTCAAACATCCTCAAAACACAAATTGTTTCTCATGGACATATTACACTTCAAAAGCTCTCTTTGTTAAATACATTTTATTTTGAAAGCTCACTTTCAAAAACACATATATGTCATACATGTCCATGCTCACATTCTTAAACACATATCTTCACATTTCATATCAAAATATACTTTTACATAACATAAACATATTTCTAACCACATTTATAAAATCATACATAACAATTATTATGTTTATTGTGATTTCAGTAAAAAGTCTAATATACTTACCTCTTAGCACTTTCAGCAACAAGGCTTAAATCTCCTTAACCTATCAATAGAGATTAATCCTTTTATGAGCCTCAACATTCATACAAAACACTTTAAATAGCTTACAAAATTACACATATTGCACTTATCACATCGAATTTGTCATTCTGACCACTTACACTTAACAAAATTTTTCTTATACATCAAATGATGTCCACTTACTCCAAAATCAAAATATATCATTCTTGACTCTTATATCCTTCTTATATATAAATATTATATCATAATTCCTACACAATCCATTCCATCAATACCATAAAATTCAAACTATTAACCTGACGATATCAAGATATTTACTGAACATTATTCAATCTCCCAATTTTATAAAATCATATACTAACTCAAAAATTATAAAACTATCACATAATTATGCTTAACAAATATCTCAATGCACAATAAATATTTCACTTCAAAATCATTGCCGAAAGTATTTTAAAACTATTTTATTCTATAACTTTAAAAATATGTTAATCAAATACTGTAATGAACTGACACTCTTTAGAAAATCATAACAATTTAACCACATTGATCTAAATTCTAAATTCTGAGTATATCATATTAGATATATAAACGTATCATATTCCATAAATTCATAATTTTTGAAGATCATTCTACAGATCAAAAATTATTTGTCTCTATATTACACTGTTAACACAGTAAATTTTAGAATTTCAGGGTCATTTTGGTAAATTCAATACAAATTTAATTTCTGGAATTTTCAATCGATTTAAAGTCTCAAATGAATTTAAACATGTCTAATTTCATATACTCAAAATCCAAAACCAAAATCGAAGCACAACAATTTATAAAAGTCCTGGATCAAGAGACTATCAAGTATAAATTCTGCAATTCATCATGATTAATCAAACTATCTACATAGATCATCATCAATTCTCACAATATCTTACACAAATTCACATAAAATTATCAATTGTTCATATTTTTAGAAATCAAAATTTAAAGAAATTAACTAATTTAACACCAAGAAACTAAGAAAGGGTTATAATATACCTCTTAAAGTTTAAATTCTAATTTTCTTCTTCTTTTTCTTCTTCTTCTTCTCTTTCTCTCCTCTTTCTTTCTCTCTTTTCTCACTCTAAAAGAGGTGGCTCGACCAAAATGAGTGAATTAGGGTTTCAAAAGTGTATTTTTATACTAAGAGGCTAATTTTTTATATTTACAAATTAGCCCCCAAAACTTTTAAAGTATTACAATTTGATCCCTAAAATAAATCTAAAGTCTTGCAAATAAACCCAATACTAATAGTATGTCCTTAACCTATACAAATACTACTAGTAACAATTCATAAATCAAGTATCATGCACATACAAATAAAATATGTATATTTATATATATATATATATAAATACTTATTCTTACTGGTTATGGATACTAGTTAATACACAAACATTTCAATCTTTAAGGAAGCCATACATGAGCAAGTGAATGCCACAAACTAACTCAAAAACCTTTTCCATCTCAGTACTCCAACACCTATAACCCAAATTGGAGAAACCATCCAAATTTCAGTTGGAGAAATGATAACAATGCTCAAACACAACCTTATCAAAAGCCTTCAAATCCTCCTCCATATCACTCACCAAACATAAAAACCCTTAAGGAGACATTGCAAGCATTCATGCATGAGCAATCAATATTTAATGATCAAACTTCACGGGCCATTAATGAGATCAAGAGTACACTTTCCAATCTGACATCTTTTGTGCAAAATCAAGAAAAAGGTAAATTTCCTTCTCAACCTAAACCCAATCCCGTAAGTCAATTCTATGTAGATGAATCTTGTGAAAAAGAAAAATCACTTGAAAATATTAATGTCATCTCAACACTTCATAATGGTAAGGTTATTGATAAAAATATTTCAAAAACAAAATTAACCTAAACCACATGAAGTGGAAAATGAGAAGAAAAAAGAGTCAAAGCCTTTTGAGATAGAAGAGTGTCTAATTCCTGCCCTATTTCCTCAAAGATTTAAACCCACTGAAAAGTTGAACCTAAATTCTGACATCTATAAACTTTTCAAGCAAGTCAAAATAAATATTCCTTTATTGGATGCAATAAAGCAAGTCTCATCTTATGCCAAATTTTTGAAAGATTTGTGCACGGTCAAAAGAAAGCTTAATGTTCGGAAAAAAAAGCATTTTTGACCGAAAGTGTAAGTTCAATCATTCAACAAAACACTCCTCCAAAATACAAGGATCGTGGATGTCCAACCATTTCTTGGGTGATTGGTAATTTTAGAATTGATCGTGCATTACTTGATTTAGGAGCTAGTGTTAATCTTTTGTCTTGTTTGTAATGGGACATAGACCTATGAATATACTAGTAACTACATAGTTACAAGAGTTATAATCGGGTACTAGGAAATGCTAGTTGCGCAAGTATGTTCTCGAATAATTATCCATGATCTATTTCTGTCGATGCGAGTCTGTCGGTGGATACTTTTAATATAGATTAGCATATGTCATACCTATAAGGAATAGATGGTCGTTCCTAGCCGACTATGAGCTTGGAGCTCGTATTGATATATGGGTATCCAGTTAGGACTAGATATGGGACAGACTCACGAGGGCCTCTGATAGACATCCTATATAAGCTGTCAACGGAGGGTCCTCTTGAGTTGATTAGTATACGTGGTCCTTTGACCTGAGTGCCACAGTGGGCTTGTAAGTAATCCACCATAATTTGGTTCCATGTATGTCACAAACCTTTTATGGTGTGACCGCTAGGTGTCGCTGGGTATGGTCCGATGCTTATAGAGTCCATTGTGTACAGATATGGGATCCATCAGCTCGTATAAGGAGTTCGATATCCAAATGCTTCGAGACTGTATCTCGAAAAGTCTTGTGGCCATAAGCATTAATCTCCAGAAAGAGTTCTTTCAGGGTAAAACAATATGGCAAAGGAGTTTGCACTTATTATTCAGTGAGATACAAGTCTGGAGATAGGATATGGATGAGCACTAGGGGATTTGATGGTGATATCATAATGGAAGGACTATAGGTATGCATTGTGACCTTAGCTTGCATGGTTCAATGCGCTGATTTGTAATATCTGTGATGTGTGCGTGGGGCATTGCTCACGGACTCATGAAATAGTTGTTGGGATTTATGCTTACGTGTCATCCCAAAATGTATAAATATTTAATGATAGTATTTATACAATTACCATTTCTAATAAAATCGTTAATATTATTTATTATTAAATGGTAAGATGCTTGTAACGTTTCAGACATTGTATGATCTGAAGAAGTTTAGATCAATGCTAAGAGTTAGTAACACTAATAGTTAAAAGTACTAAAAGTATGTTCTCAAACACAATATTCTTAATCATGAGCTTAGTAGGAAGCTCGTATAGAGATGCAGATATTCATTAAGGACTGGATATTGAACAGACTCACGAGGACATCTAATAGACATCTCATGAAGCCGTCAATAGAAGGTCTTCTGGGTTTAGTAGTATTTGTGGTCCTATGACCTGAGCACCACGGTGAGCTTATGAGTGATCCACCGTGCTTTGGTTCTACATATGTCAGAAACCTTTCATGGTCTGACCACTGGGTGTCACTGGGTATGGTCCAATGCTCATGGAGTTCGGTGTGCGTAGATATGGGATCCAGCAGCTTATATGAGTGGGTTGTATATCTTGATGCTTCGATTTTGTATTTCAGAAAGTCTTGTGCCACAAGCTTAAACCTTAGAAAATATATTCCGAAGGAATAAACAATATCACAAAAGTGTTTGTGGATATTGTTTAATGAAATATAAATCTGGAGATAAGTTAATGGTTGAGCAAATAGAGATTTAACGGTGATGATCTATATCTCTGCTCTTCAAGGATATAATTGATAGAGGGATTATACGAATATGCAATAATCTCAACTTGCATGGTCTAACACGTTAATTTGTAATATCCGTAATATGTGTGTGAGACATCGTTCACGAACGTATGCAGGAGCTCCATATGAAAAATCAGGTGTGGACCTAGAGAGTCTCACAATATGAAGTGTACTCGTTGCGCACTAGGGTAGCAGATTAGATTGAATAATTCAATCCAATAAATTTCAGCAAAATAGAATAATTGTTTCGGGATCTCTCAAGATATACATTTGTCAATACTTAATTGTTAAGTATATCATTGAATTAATTAACAAGGGTTGTTAATTAATAGGATATTGACAAATAGCACAATTTGATCCATGATTTAATTTTACATTTGTTTTACCATTTAACCTTAGTAGTAAAAATTAATAAGGTAAAAAGTAAATATTCAAAATTGTTTTGAATAATTAAATTATATATTATTATTATATTATTAGATAATATTATAATATATATAGATCATGGCATTATATTTTAATACAATGAGGGGTCTAGATGTTGGCCATTTATTTACCGATTATAATTAAAGAATTATATTTGTTAGGTAAAGATTAATTTAGGTGGCCATTATTCTAGTGTTTGGTTAAATTAATTTAAAGTGGGAGACCAACAATAAAATTGGTGGAGCACTTATTTTTGTTTAATCAAAGTGTTGAATAAACAAAAATAATTTTTGACTAACAATTGAATTCATTCATTCAATTCTTGGAGAAATATTCAACAATGGCAAGGTTAGAGAGGTAAGAGACAGTTTTGAATTTTGTTCTTTCAAGTGTTAGAAAAATAAACAAACTTCTCTTCATCTCCTTCCCTAATAGATGACCTAAAATGAATAAAAGAAAAATAGAGAAAAAGATAATTATATTAGACAAGAGTTGTTCAAAATAATTATCTTATGAAAATTATTTCTAAGAATAATTCAAGAGTTGTATGTATAATATTTCTAATTAATACAAGTGTTGTATGAAAAATATTTACCATCTCCATTTAAGAAACAAAATCGTATTCAAAAGAGTTTGAATACATGTTGCTGAAAATTCTAAAACTAAGCTACCATTCTAACTCCTTAATCCTATCAAACCGTTATGAACTAGAATTGTTCAATAATATACTTCAAGGTGAGCTCTTCACATGGATTGTTGGAGGACTTGAAGATTTTATAAAGCTACTTTCATTAGGTAAGTATTTTTACATAATTTTTTTTAAAATACAATTGTTCATCATGTGTATTTTGTATAATATTTATACTTGACCATATATGTAATTAATTGTTAAATTTGGTGTATTTATTAACATGTTTCCGCTGCGTATAGTTAATTTTTGAAATTACGTATACACTCGTATGTTACATATTCAATTCCTAACAATAGTTTCATTTGACGAATCGAGCGTAGGACCTAGGGAGTTCCACGATATGGAGTGTACTCGTTGTGCACTAGGGTAGCGTGCTGGATTAAAATATTTAATCTAGCAATATTCAGTAATACCACGGGAATGCGTGCATATTTGTATTTAAGTGTTAAATACAACAATTAGTCAATAATTGTTATTTACTAATTGTATAATGACACGTGATGCATTGTAAACCCTCGGTTAAGTTTATCCAAGTGCGGGTTGGGTAGGACCCACTAAGGGTAGACTTGGTAACTATTCATAAGAGATAAAATAGTCATTTCATACTTTGATTATTTAATTATTAATCAAAATATCTCTCTTATTATATTATATAATATATTTTTATTTTATTTTATTTTATTAAATAATATTATATATATAATAATATTTTATTTGGGTGCCAAATAATTGGCACCCATTATATATATTTTATTATTATTATATATATATTTTATATTATATTAATAATTTGTTATATATATAAAGGAGAGAGAGATAAGAATGACTTTATGTGTGTGTCGGCCATTTTGGCTTATAAAGAAGAAGAAAGAAATGGAGAAGAAGGAAAAAAAATAAAAAATGAAATTGTTCCATTTTTTTCTATGCTTCCAATTGAAGTAATGGTGAATTGCTTCAAATTTTCTATTTCTTATCCTTTTAGAGAAAATGATAAAACTATACGCCGACTATTTTGGGGTTTAAGAGTTAAATTCAGTGCTGCATATAAGGCTGTTGTTCTAGCTCACCAAGCCCACCATATTGGTGACTAGAACCGTTCGCGAGTTGGTCTCCATGCGGACTCTGAAATAAATACGTGTATAACATTACACGTTGACGTGAGTTCTCAACTTTACTAATATATTAATATGATTAATATATTTAATTATTGTATTTATTGTATATTTTACGCTTCCGTCACGTATAAATATGTATTTGATACGTATTTAGGCAATATGCACAATTGCACATACAAACATCCACATACATTTGATCTCACACAATACATTTTTCTTCAAAGAAAACTGCAGCAAAAATTTTATAATGTGGATTTTACTGGCTGATAAGGGCAAATTTGTCATATATTTTCTCATGTTTTTATTTTGATATTTTATTATTTTATAAGAATAGATGGCTATTTATGTGCATTATTGTTATTTATAAGAACTTGAATGAAATTTTCCCCAGCGCTAAAACAATTATTGAAATCAGAAAAGACGACCTGTTTAAGTCGTAATTGGGGCCCTAATGCCAAACCTTCATCGCGCCAGCAACGGGTCAGCACCCCAGCGCCATATCGTCATCGCGCCAGCAGCGAACCAGTGCGCCAACGCCAAAATTTCACCACTCCAGCAGTGAGGCTTATTACATGCAGTGCCTCAGCAGTAGTGCGAGTCCTAATCCTACGAGAATTAAGATTTTAAAGCTCATATCAATCCCTATAAAAGGTCATGCGTCCCCAGCTTTTAAAAATTAATCTAGAGCAACCCTAGAGCAATTCAAGAGAGCACCAAGAATACAGAGTACATGTGTTAGAGAGTAATAGAAGTTTAATTAAAGCAACCTTAGAGAGAGATTCAAGGCGTTCTTTGGCATCAAGAGTATCTTAGGCAGCTCAATTACGAGTAATTCAACGTCTATATCGGTTTGCTATTGATTGTATCATGATTTATTATTATTTTTACTACTGTTCTCTTATAGTCATGAACTAAACTTTCTTTCTAAGGTTAATACTTGAACTCAATATGTGTGCTTAATTCCATATCTTTTTAATATTTAATAAACTTAGTCCTTTGTTATTTAAATTACTTGATCTTAATGCTTCAATATATCTGGCCAATATATGGTGAATGAGTTAGTAATATTTTGATAAACTCAGAAGAGGAATCGTGATATTTAAAAATAGGTAATTTGGTGCATGATTGTAGAGTAACATTCAATGTTGCATATGCAAGTTTCAATTTAATGTAAGAATATACCTAATTGGCATGTATGATCAATAAGACTTAATCTTAATGAATCTTAATTTATTATAAGTACCATAGGAATATAGGTATTTGGTAAATTAAGGTATACTTGTATGACTTTGGAAGAGGCTTGTGAATACATTAGTGTCTTGATCAATAACAAAAACTAAGAGAGTTAAGTATTAGAGGATTAATTATTAGAAAGCATATTGAGAGATAGTATTAATCCTAGGTTTTCTCTATATTGCTATCACCTAATTCTCTTTGCATTGTGTTTTTGCTTTTATATTTTCTACATTCATTCTTAGATTTTTATTTTTCTGAATAATTATTAGAAAGATATAATTTTAGTACTTGGTTAAAACGTAGAAATTATCCCTGTGGGTTCAACATCCGACTTATTAAGTCCCTTTATTACTTGTTACGATAGCGTATACTTGCGCTTAATTATAAAATATAGAAATATCGCATCACTGGCTCACCCTTTTCAAAGATACCTACGAGTTTTGCAGAACTTGTGAACAATGTCAAAAGTTAGGAAGTATAACTCGTAGGAATATGATGCCATTAAACCTAATTTTAGTAATCGAACTTTTTGATTGTTGGGGCATTGATTTTATAGGTCCGCTTCCTTCTTCTTTTGGATACATTTATATTTTGATGGCTATTGAGTATGTTTCCAAATGGGTTGAGGCAATCCCTTGTAAAAACAATGATCATAAAATGATTTTGAAGTTTCTAAAAAATAACATTTTGACAAGGTTTGGAATTCCTAGAGCAATTATAAGTGATAGAGGTTTACACTTTTGTAACAAGTCTGTTGAATTGTTGATGAAAAAATATGGAATCACACATAAAGTGTCTACACCTTACCATCCACAAACATCTGGACAAGTCAAGCTTGCTAATAGGAAAATCAAACGAATTTTGGAAAAAACTGTAAACCCAAATAAAAAATATTGGTCTTTACAACTAAATGATGCACTTTGTGCTTATCGTACTGCTTTTAAATCACCAATTGGTATGTCCCCCTATAGGCTTATTTCTGAAAAACCTTATCATTTACCTGTGGAATTGGAACATAAAGCTTTTTGGGCTATCAAAATGATTAACTTTGAACTTGAACTGATATTTTGTTTGAAATGCTTAGATAGTTATTTCTTTTAATTTGTTTACGCTTGAATTGCTAAAGACTAGCAATAAACTGGTTGGGGGGTATAATGAACACTTAAAATTACACATTTGATAAAAAAATTTCAGCATCATTTTGCACCATTAGTATTATTAATTTTCCTAATTTGAGCATGTTTTCAGTATTATATCTAATTAACTTTTTTTATCTGTTTTGATGTAGATTCGATAAATTGGCTATAAATTTCTACCTAGAAACATTATTGAAGTAATTCTTAAACCTATAGAAATATTATTTCACGTACAACAAAATTGTATTTCACATATAATTTGTAATTCGAACATTTAGAAGGTGGAAAATGGCTTGGAAGATAACCCATCTGCAGTGCAGGCCCAATCCGAGCAGGCTTTAGTATTTAGGCCATACCTCATAAAATAAGAACCCAATTGATATGATTCAAGAAGCCATGGAAATATATTTCAATTACCTAAAAATTGTTAGTTCAGCTGAAAGTCTGATTCGGCCATCTTACCAGTCAAAAGAGTGTTACAAATTCAGTAGAAAGTTTGGTAGTCAAAATGTTGAATATTTAGTCACACGTGAATAGTACCCATAAATTTGCCTATTTAAGGACTCCCTTGGTTGATGGGGACAGATCTTCTGTCATTTTGTAATTTTTAGTTCATTATTCATTTATATTCTATTTTTCTAAGTTATGTTGTTCTAAATTCTTAGCTAAGGCTAAGAGTAAAACACTTAATGGAAGTGTAGTTTTGTCACTTTGATCCTACTCTTGTATTTCATGTTTGTGTTCAAGTGATTTCATTCATCATTTTTGAAATTTATTTTGGTTTTTTTGAAGCCTTGATTCTTTGTAGACTAAGAGCACAAAGAATGCTTGAAAAGATCTTCTACATATCAACAATATATTTTTTACAAATGATGTTCTCCATCAATTGAAATCATTTTTTTTAAGTGAGTAAAAGGATTAAAGGAACTCTACTACAACTCAAGAAAGTGTGGATCTCTAATGTCTTAGTGTTCTTTTAAATTGATTTCTTAATTTATACTTAGTAATCTTTTCTTTTAAAATCAACCATTATTCTTCATCTTTGGGTACAAGACTTCATTACTCTTGGACATTGACAAAAGCAACATTTGCTATTGGTGATCACTCCCTGTGGATACGACACTCAAACTTACGAGTAAAAACTATAATTAAAATAACCTACACTTGGGTAATACAATATTTAAGTTATAGCATTGTCATAAGTACTTCTTGCATACCATATCTGGTAATGATATTGACCTAAATGAATTTCTTCACTTTGTGGCCATTAATATTGATGTATGCTTTTTCTTCCACTCATTTTATAAAGTAATCAGTTGCCACTAACACAAATCGTTTTTCTTTAGAAGTAGTAGGTAAAGGTCCCACTATATCTCTATCCCCATTAAACGAAATGCCATGGAGTTGTGACGACATTAAGTTCTTCAGCTAGCAAATCAATGGTTGTAACATGCTTTTGATATTTTTCACATCTTCTTACATATTCCTTAGCTTTTTATTACAATGTTGGCCAACAGAATCCTTGTCGGGGAATTTTGTGGGCTAGGATGCTTTTGCTGCCCACATTCCATCGTGTACTTCCTTTAATACTTTCTTTCTGTCTACTTTGGTCAAGCATCATAAGTATAAGCCCACAAACACTCTTATGTACAATTCCACTTTTATGAATATGAATCTATCCACTTTACTTCTAAGTTTACAAGCTTCTTTCCTCCCCGTAGGGAGTAGTTCGTGTTGTAAAAGTCAATGTATAGTTTCATCCAAGTGGGAGAATTCGTTATTACCATTATGATTTTTGTTGCAACCTCTTCTGTTTGTTTAACTTTCCTTTTGTTATTGTCTTTTCTTTGGTGGTAAGAAGGATAACTCTGGTAGAGTTTTACTTTGAGGCGGATGCTTCTTTTGCCAATATGTCTGCCTCTGTGTTGTTATTTAGGGATTTGACCGACGGTTACCTCCTATAACTCCTTGGCAATCTCTTTTTCTTTTCTAAGTTATCTTTTCCTCCTTCTTTCCTTTGTATTATAGTCTCTATTCCACTACAAGGTTACTAAGGCTGAATTTATATAAATTTATAACTTTTTAATCATTAGCTATTTTACTATTGTGAAGCTCTCAATCAAAGCTTCGTACTTAGCCTTGTTGTTAGATGTTGAGGGATAATAGTTACATTACATTTTTTAGGATTAATACCTTTAAGCATTCTATCTTCTTTCTCAGGTTAGAATCATTATTGTTGGAGGATCTGTCTATATGTATCTCTCAAGCTTCATCTTCTTCATTGGGTTAGGGAAGTAAGTATCATTATCTATAGCTTGTTTGCACTCAAACGGGAAGTTGGCCATCACGTGTCTTTTTATCCTTATCCATGGTCAATACTTTATCTCCAAATTTATTAACCCCATTGCCATATTGGTAGCCCTTCTTATGACATCTAACATGATGAACTTTAGTGGATAGAAGGTGTACACCACGATGGGATAAGCTTCAAAGTAATGCCCTAGCTTTTCTTTTCCTTAAGTCAAAGCCGAAACTAGCTTTTATGTTGTTGAGTATCTAGTTTCAGCATCCAACAACACTTTATTAATATAGAACACCAGGTTTTCCTGACCGTAGTCTTTCTTAAAGAACAATACACTGACTATTGCTCTAGAAATTGCAAGAAACAAAAATAAAGTTTTGTTATGAAGTAAGGAAGATAGAATTGGCTTTGATTCCTCTAGTGCTAACCACATGCCCAAAGACATTCCTAGAGGAGACAATGAAGGTGCACTTGGTCGAGTTCAAGTACATTTTGAATAAAGATGATAAAGTTCAGATTTGAATTTTTTCTATGAACCCAAAACCTATATTTTTTTGGGCCGGGCCGGATCCAAATTTAAACCCATATTTTTTTTCTAGTTTTTTTCAATTTTTTAAGTTACATTTTTTTTTTAGGTATTTATTTTGTAAAACAGGTGTAAAATTAATATATATTAAAGATTATGAATTTTATGAATTAATTTATGAACAAATACACAAAATCTAGAACTTCCTCAGCATATTGAACACTTTCTACAGGTCTACTACATGGTCCTCCATCTTTTTACTTTTGATTATATTGTCATTCATGTATGCCTCGACTATTATTTTGATTATCTTCCTATAAATTTATTAACCAATCTTTGGAAAGTGGCTCATGCGTTCTTCAATTCAAATGGCATTACTTTGTAATAGTAAGTTCTATACTCGAAGATGAAGCTTGTTTTCTCCTTATCCCCTAGGCTTATTTTGATCTAATTGTACCCGTTGTAGGCATCTAGGAAAGATAATCTTTCATATCTAGTGATTGCATCAACCATTTGATTTATCTTGGCAAGCGAAAAAAATTCTTTTGGTGTTGCCTTATTGAATTTTATGTAATCAACACAAACCCTCTATTTGTCATTCTTCTTTTTGACTACTACTACGTTAAAGAGTCAATCTGGGTATTGGACTTTTCTTATGAACCTTACATCTAGCAATCGGTCCATTTTTTCATTGATTATTTTATTCCTTCCAAAATCACCTCTACACTTGCTTCACAAGCGAATAACTTTTATCAGTGTTCAACTTAAGACATATTATCTCTATATCGATGTTGATCATATCTTTCTGGAACCATGGAAAGACGACTTGATTCCTTCTTAGTAGTTACACAATCTTCAATTTCTCTCTTTCTATTAAAATTGCTCCTATAAACACTAATCTATCTGCGGTGGAGAGGTTTAATTGTATTTTTTTTTGTTTCTTCTATATAAAGGAATAAATACTCCTCTTCCTTGCAGGCTTGAGGAAGCCATTTCGACCACCAATCTTCTAAGGAAGTGGAAATGAGATGTTTATTGATGTTGTCTATGTGTTTTCAATTTTAGCTTCTTTACTTTTAGATTTATCACCGTCTTATATTTTGGTCTTAAGTTTCATATCTTTTGACTTCGCTAGTTTCTTAAGTCAATCTGATTTGAAGAAATTGATGTAGCAATCCCGGGCTTGCAGTTGATATCTACTATAACCACCTAATGAAAGGTTGATGAGATTACCTCTATGTAGTATAGTCAATACCTCATCGCTATAGCATTGTAAATTAACAATGCATCCACTACTAAATAATCTACTTCTAACAACTTTCCAATGACTTTCACAGGTAATATGATCATTCCTTTAACCATTATTTTGCCTACCTTAAAGGTAATTAGTTCTATGTTGCACTTCTTGATATCCTTTTTGTCCAACTTCATATGCAAGAATACATCCCAAAATAAAATGTTAGCACTACTTTCTCCATGAACCAGCATTCTTCTAACTAGTACATTTGTTATTAAAATTGTTAGGGTCGATGCTTACGTGTCATCCCTGAATGTACATATACTTGTCTATTTATACAAGTGCACATTCTCATTAAATCACTAATACTCATATATATGGTATTATGCATGTAACGTTACAAACATTGTACGATCTGAAAGAGTTCAAATTAGATCTAAAAGATTTTAGATAAGGGCTCATAGTTAACCACGCTGAGACATATTATTGCTAAATGTTAGCACAGTTAAGTGTTAGCTGGTTATAATACTCAACAGATCCAAGAGTTGGAGCCTTGTTTGTAATGGGACATAGACCTGAGAATATACTAGTAACTAAATAGTTGCAAAAGTTACAATCGGGTGCCAAAAAATACTAGTTGCGCAAGTATGTTCTCGAATAATTATCCCTGATCTATTTCTGTCGATGCAAATTTGTCGGTGGATATCTTTTTATATAGATCAGCATATGTCGTACCTATAGGGTATAGATGGTCATTTCTAGCTGACTGTGAGCTTGGAACTCGTATTGACATATGGGTATCCAGTTAGGACTGGATATAGGATAGACTCACGAGAGCCTCCGATAGACACCCAATGTAAGCTATCAATAGAGGGTCCTCTCGAGTTGATACATGGTCCTTTGACCTGAGTGCCACGGTGGACTTGTAAGTGATCCACCATACTTTGGTTCCACGCATGTCACAAACCTTTCATGGTGTAACCGCTGGGTGTCGCTGAGTATGGTCCGATGCTTATGGAGTCTGGTGTGTACAGATATGGGATCCGTCAGCTTGTATATCGAGTTAGATATCTAGATGCTTCAAGACTGTATCTCAGAAAGTCTTGTGGCCACAAACAATTATCCCAGGAAAGAGTTCTGCGAGGGTAGAACAATATGGTAAAAGAGTTTGCACATATTGTTTAGTGAGATACAAGTCTAGAGATGAGACATAGATGAGCACTGGGGATTTGACAGCGATAATCTATATCCCCGCACATCTAGGATATCATGACGGAAGGACTATACGTATGCATTGTAACCTCAGCTTGCATGGTTTAACGCGTTAATTTATATATCTGTGACGTGTGTGTGGGGCATTGCTCACGGACTCATTGAATAGTTCTATTTGACGAATCAAGCGTAGGACCTAAGGAATCCCGCGATATGGAGTATACTCATTGTGCACTGGGACAGTGTGCTGGATTAAATTGTTTTATCTAGCAATATTCAGCACTACCACAGAAATGCATGCGTGTCTGTATTTAAGTGTTAAATACAATAATTAGTCAATAATTATTATTTACTAATTGTATAATGACACATAGCGTATTGTGGACCCTCGGTTGAGTTTACCCAAGTATGGGATTTAGTAGAACCCACTAAGAGTAAACTTTGTAATTATTTATGAGGGGCAAAATTGTTATTTCACATTATGATTATTTAATTGTTAAATAATCATTCTCTCTCATTATTATATTATATTATATTATATTATATACATTATTATTATATTTGGGTGCCAAATAGTTGGCACCCATTATATTATTATATTATTATTTATATTATATTATATATTAATATTTTATTATATATTAATATTTTATTATATATTAATATTTTATTATATATTAATATTTTATTATATATATTTATATATATAAAGAGGGAGAGAAAGGAAATTGTGTGTGTGTGTGAAGTGTTTGGCCAAAATTTGGCCGAGAGAAAAGAAAAGAAGAAATGTAGAAAGAAAGAAGAATAAAAAAAAATGGAAAAATGAAACTGTTTCATTTTTCTTTATGTTTCCAATTAAAGTAATGGTAGATTACTTCAAATTCTCCATCTCTTATCCTTTTGAAGAAAATGATGAAAAACACACACCGGCCATTTGGGGGATTAAGAGTTAATCCCGTGTTAGATATGGGGCTGTTGTTCTAGCTCACCAAGCCTACCGTGTTGGTGACTAGAACTGCACACGAGTTGGTCTCTATGTGGACTCTAGGAATATACATGTATAACGTTACACGTTGAGGTGAGTTCTCCAACCTTTATTAATATATTAATGTGATTAATATATTGTACATTATTAAATCCATTTGCACATGCATGCACTAATAGGTCCAGATGAGGGAGCTGCAAGCAGGTCAGATCCTTCCTGGAAAAAAATATCTCCTATGACTCTTGCTCGATCGATATAACAATAGCTGTGAATGTCTCCGTTACCCCGTATTTTTGCACCTTGATGGCTCTCCTATAAAGCAGTGTCCATCTATCATCCTTTCCTTCCCTATCTAATGGTTTTTTATATAAGACAACCATTAAAGAATTATTTAATAACCATTCTTGCTATCATGGCTTTTGCAAATTCGCTAATGGGAACTCCATCTTCTTGTGGTCTTTCTAGTATCATTTTATACTCCTTATCGACTTTTTCTTCTTTAGCCTCAATTTCGTCCATTTTAGCTCCAGCAGCAACTTTCATACTTGCAGCATCTTTATGTTGCCTTGCTTCGTCTTCTCTAGAGCTTTCCCCTTCTTCCAAATAACAAAATTCATATAAAGATTCATAAATTATGCTCAATTCTACCGACTTTTGGTTATCTACACTATCTTCATCTTTAACTCTACTTATCTTCATTTCTTTCTCGGATTCCATCATTTTTTTCAGTTCTGTGTTTAATCTAAATTCTGCTATGTGGTCGTTCCTCATGAAGGCATTAACGTGGCCTCGTATGGAATGCAACCACTAATATAATGCCTGATCTCATTGTGAAAGGTGTAATACTTCGATTGGTCTCTCTAATCTTTTAAGGTTAAGATGGCTTTTAGCTTTCGCAAGAGGCCTTTGTCTTTATATTTCAACTAGATTTTTTTCTACTGACGTGTTGTATGGGATTAATGGTTGGAATATGTACTTAGGCATTTATCTTCTTTCCCATTTACTGTATGGAAGGTTTTTTGTGATTTTCCCTTTGTAATGTGATCTTCTTCTCGAATCCATTGTTTTGACTTTTGGTTGATCACTTTGAAAAAAGTGAAATCCTTCCTAACTAGATACCAATAACAAGGGTGGAAGCCCTTACTGCCTTCCGATACACCTAGGCAATGATCTCCATGTCAAAATTCTCAATTTTATTTAACCTTCTGTTAAATTGATTCAAGAAGCTTTTAATAGACTCATTTTCTCCTTATTTCAAAAGAAATAGATCTGACACCATCTTCTTCCTCTTCTAGTTCTTCATATACAACGATATGAATTGTATGGATAGCTCATCGTAGGAAGTAATTGATTTTTCATTCAAACTTCAGGACCAAACTTGGGTCGGTTCCTTTGGGCTCCAAGGATATGTAATGCATTTGAGTGGACTATTATTTGCATACATTTAGTATTGAAGTGAACTAGGTGTTCTTCCGGATCTCTTGAACCATCATACATCTAAAAATTTACAACTAAAAATTTGTGCGATTTTAGGACTGTATGGACTAAATCCACAAATGAATCCTAGTTGACCTTTTGAGCCAAAAACATGGTATCTTTGGTGATTCTTGGCTTTCTCATCCTCTTGTACAACTCACCTACTTCCTTCATGATCAAGGCCCTTATGACTTCCTCATCGACCACTTTTATTGTCTTTAAATGGCTTTCATCTTTTTTCACCCTGTAAGTCATGTCGTCTTCGAGATCATTGCACTACAATTACTTATGTCTATAATTTCGAGGATTCTAGTTCAGATCTTCAAACCCTTCCATCACAGTAAGCCTTTCTTTCAGCTCTTGATTTTCTCCTCAATTCTTCTAATTTATTCAAGATCTGTGTTAATACATCAGCCATCGTGGCTATCTCCTCATTCATCACGATTGTTTTAATTTTGTTTAATTCTTCTCTCATCATTTTCTTTTTCTAGCTTCGGTTGAACTATTTTATTACACCTTGGCCCAACCGTCTCAACCTTTTGCTTTGAATTTTATTGAAATGTGGTTATTTTAAAGTAAAATGATTCTCGCGATGGTGCCACTAAAGTACTTTTATTATCCTCGTAGATGTTAAAAAGTAATGATATGACAAATATATCCTTATACAATTGATGAGAAAAATTAATTTTCCCATAAAAAAATTAACTTTTCAATAATAAAAAAAATTAATTTATTCTTTAAATGTTAAAAATATTCAATATATATACAATTTAAAAAAATATTTATATAGGAATAAACATTTTATTTGCTGCTCATAAGGGATCCTGAACCATCAAAAGATGTTTTTACTCTAACTGAATGCCCATCTGATGAACCTTTCCCAAAAACTTGTGATCACTTAAACTGATATTAGAGATTTGCTTCAGTGGCCATGGGAAAAATGGCAAATGCTAAAGTGAATAGAAGATGACCATTGAAACCGTACCATCTTCCTTGTTATTAACATCAGTCCATGTCTGGACAATTCAGAGACTTTCACCATCGATCGATCTCTTTCAACAGCTTTGATTATGTGTATATCAGGGCGAACAGTAGATGGAAGGCAGAGTGATGATTTTCCTACCAAACAAACACACAACACATCAACTCAAAAGAAAAAAATCTTCCTCAAATCACAAATTTTCAAATAAGTTCATTAGACTGAAACCCACCACCAAGAGAATAAGGAAGAGTAATGAAAGTGATGATTTGTTGGGTTGAGAGGATTTGGGGGAGAATGAAAATGAATGGTGGTTCGATGTGGTCGTCGGCGTGGGCGTGGCAGAGGGATAGGGAAACGCAAGAGTGCGTGGAGGGGTGGTGGTGATGATGTTGGTGGCGCAAGGTGAAACGGAGATGCGGTGGGGATGGTGGTGGTCGGCCATGAAAGGGTTTTTTTTTTTTTTTTGTCGCATTATTGTGCCACCTTATTTTACTTTTACGTGAGACGATGACAATAAATTTAGTAGTGATGCATAATAAAATTATCAAAAACTATGGTTATATGAATAGTGGATTGGTAACTATACTTTTTAACTAATGTTGTTGACCCAATTTAAATACCCAAGTACTTAAATAAAATAAAAATTATCTTAAACCATTTTTGTTCAAATACATTTTGGTGGAATAAAATTAATTTATGAATTTAACACATAGTAGTGGTGGTGCGCTATAATACACCTCTACTACGACTAGGGGTGGGCAAATCCGGTTTGGTTCGGTTTTTAGTGTGAACCGAAAATCGAACCGAGCCGGTCGATTTTTGAAAAATAAAACCGAAAATCGAACCGAAAAATTAAAAACCGAACCGAACCGGTTCGATTCGGTTCGGTTCAATTTTTGGTTTTTCGGTTCGGTTTGGGTAAAATAAATTTAATTTAGGCTTATTTTTTGTTCGGTTCGGTTTTTCAATTTTTTTTAATTTTTTTTAATTTTTTTTAATTTTTTTTTAATTTTTTTTTAATTTTTTAATTTTTTTTTAAATTCGGTTTTTTCGGTTCGATTCTCGGTTCGGCCTTCCGAACCAAGAACCGAACCGAATTTTTCAATTTTTAAAATAAAAAACCGAAAACCGAACCGACCAATTCGGTTCGGTTTTTCGGGTCCGGTTCGATTTTTCAATTTTTTGCCCACCCCTAACTACGACGGTCGCTTACATTTCTCTCTCGATTTTGCCATCTTCTAAATTTTTCTTTTAAAAAAATTATTATTTCTCTAAATCACAAAATTTAGAGTACCATAATGTAAATATTATACGAGTCACTTACCATCACCATTGATTGATTAAAATGTATAACATATGCCAATGGCATTATAACACGGTCTTTTTAGTACTAAAGTATAACATAATTTATATCATTAATAATAATTCTTTTTGGAATATTATAAATATATTATACAAAAAATAAATTGATCAAATTGTGTCACGTCAATAATTCATCAATTCTTTGTAAATTTTAAGTGAATTATAATTTAAAAAGATAAAATAACTTTGAGTGTAGCTATCACTTTTTTCATAAAAAGATTGTGGGATTAAAACTTGAAGAAAGTATATAAACTGAAGATTAAGGCATGGTAAATTTCAAACATTAGGAGCCCTGCTTCAATGTGGCATGAAGTTGCTCCAAAAATTTACAAGATTACTTAGAATATAAATTAAAATTTTATATGGAAACAAAACATGAAATTTAGTGTTTTGCTGGAAACTCTTAATAGTACAAGTCTCCAATAATTCAACAGAAATTGACAAATGGAGGTACAATCCAAATTAGACCCTTATCTGAAACCCAAGTTCCGAGTGTTATCAAGTTATCATAAAGTCATGTTCTCACACTATAGTTACATAATCATATCCTGCTCCACAAGACTGTGCCCCAATGATCCCATAATATAGATTAATAAATAATAATATTAATGAATAAGAACACTGACGTCCAAGTAGTCAGATTGTGTAGTAAGGCCAAGGCAGCAAAGAACGTGGCTTATATTGAAAACATTATAGCAAAGGAAAGGAACATCAATACAAAGAAATATTAACACAGAAGTATTAACAACCATAACAGCACAAATTTTACCACGTTGCTACAAGAAAGAAGTCACCTTAGATGCCTTTCTTCCAGTCTATCTCCCTTTTGATTAGTGAATTGAACTTCTACATAAATGAAAAGACTTCTAGCAGATGCCAAATCACCTGCACCGCCAAAGGTAAAAATCAGAATCTCTTTCTTTTTTCTGGCTAGGTTGAGATGAAGGCAGATAATCCAATTGAAATGGGGAAAAAACAAGAAGAAGATGAAAGCTAGCAAGGTATAAGCTTACTCCAAGAGTTGGTCATATCACATTTTCAGCCACTTCGGCTTAACAGGTTTTTTGTCAGCAGGTTTGGGCTCTTGAGCAACAGGGGGAGGAACAACAGTTACAGATTCTGGGGCACATTGGACAGGCTCTTTCAGCTCAGCATTGACTTCCAAACCTTTCAAAGACATAATATCTTCTTGAAGGAATGGGCCTGAATTAACAGCTGCAGCATCATCACCTGAACACACCATAAGAAAACATATGAACCGTATGACATTATCCAATGCAACATCATCTATATATTAAAGAGTATAAAAATCCTAAATGAAAGGAAAAACGCGAGAAGGGTCGGAAAGTAATGTTCATCCATAAAGATCAATAAATAAAAAATTGGGTGAGCAGCCTTCATTCACAAGGATAGAATTGAAAGTTTTGCATGCAAGTCCACTAATACTCACTTCAAGAACTTTTAGAGCAGGTAATGAATGGGTATTTACCAAACCTCACACATACATAATATTGAAAACAAAAATGAATTCCTTGTCAACCACAAACCAAGGTCATGAAAAAGAAAAAGAAGGGTCTAGTCAAGGTCATGCTAAAGAGACAATAAGGCTGAACTTTTCACTTTACATGTTCAATAAAGAGACAATAAGGCTTCTAGCTCATGCTTTTGGGAACAAAATGCACTGCTTTACATCTTATAGAAATAGCATTTTACCCATCAGACAAGAAAGTACAAAAGGAACAGAAACAAAATGAGAATAGAGAGGAAAAGATATTTGCAACAGTAAAGAATTGAACAACTTTCAAGTTCCTAACTATTATGACATTTGAAAGCATGAGCTAACCTTTCGTAATATCATATAAAAAATACACAATAGCACCAGGAACAAAGCCAGCTGAGTAAAAATCCTGTGACATGTCTTTTATTACTTTCTTCGGAGGCGCAGTATCTGCAGAATGACCAATTATGAGGCTTTACAGCATGACTTTCAGGATAAACTGACTCTTCAATAAGTACACGAAGAAAATGAAAATTTAGATGTACTTTACATAAATAGAATGGTAGATCTGGTTGAGCAACCACTTTCATGAGAAGATCAACCAAACTCTGAAATGTTTCTGAGGGGTGGAAATTGACTTCTAATGTATGATTATCAGGGAAACGGACCCTAATCACAGCCTGCACACGAGCAGATGAACTTAATAAATAAGTTCTACACTTACCAAGCCGAACTAAGATGTGAAATACATTACACATGAAATTCCGCAATAGCTAATTAGGTTTTTGAGCACTTAGAAAAGGTGAAAAAAAATAAAATGTTTCATGATAAATGGTCCAGTTAGCACCTTTGTGTATTTTGCCCTGCGAGCTGCCTCTTCTGCTTCTCGAATTTTTCGTGTCTTCAAGAATTTTTCTGTTCATAATTCAATTTAGACATCAGTCAAAGCATCAAAACTCCACTTAGACATCAGTAGAAGCTTCAAACATCACAGGCACACTTGTATATGTATAGCAATATTAGTCTTCAGACATATACCTAGCAATCTCCCATTATCATGCATACATAAATCATCCCATGCCATGCCATGAAAACCAAGTTCAAGACATTGATTCCTATATCTACAACTCAAGCTAAAAGTCAAACATCATAGTTACTTATGATCATATGTAATAATGTATTCTAAAAGAATGTTGACAAGGTTTTCCCAAAAGTTCGGATATGTTATATATATTGTCTATGCTAAGAGAACAGCTCCTCGTACACCCATTCATATCTTTATTTCGATACCCATACAAGGCATTTTTCATAGTAATACTCATCTGTTATTTGGCTGATCTTCAACACATTTTCTCTAATTCGATTATATATTGTGGCCACAGAAAAAATTTACCTTCCTTTCTACTCGCCAAAAGTCGATAATAATCTTCCGCAGTGAACTCATAAAAGTCATCCGGCTCCTCTAAATAAAAAGCAAACAAACACTTCATCAAGGCATCAAACAAGAAAATTTGATAGATACTCTAATAACTATATGTGCTTTTATGAGTCATAAAAGTCTGCACATTTGTCACTGGTAAGGCACATTAAAGTTCATGTGATTCATACCACTGCTGGAAACTACACTTGGCGATGCAGAAAGTCCAGTTGTTTCAAACACACGGATTTCCTGTCCATACTTTTCTTTTGCAGCAGCAAGCTTGGCCTGATATCATTCGACCCAAAAAAGCCAAAATAAATATAAGAGTCTTTGACATTAAACCAGCAAGAAATCGTCATTGAGATTAAAATAGGTTTTATCCTTTCACCTTATCTCATGTGAAAGAGTTAGAAACCAGTAAGCAATGCAAATAATAACCATATCGAATCCAGTATCACTCAAATGTTTCATTTATGATAATATTCCAATAAAGTAGTTTAACATTATACTCAAAAAGTAATTTAGATGAGATCTTCAACAGACTTAATAAGTCAATACATTGTTCCTCTCAATGGTGTACATAGGACAAGACAAGTAAGACCATAAATGAGATATGACTATGGAGACTGTCAATAAAATAACCCAGAGCCCAGATTGCTCAGACCCTTAGAACAGAAACTACATATATCTGAATTCAAATCTTGCAATTTCTTGAAAGGAAAATGCAGGATATTCTTGGATGAAAATATAATTAAAAACATAAAGTTTAAATAGAGAGATAACAATCCTAGCCCTACAACCTACACTTCAATGTTGTATCAAAGACAGAAAAGGATCTTTGACACAAGAATCAATTTTCAGATCAAAATAAGTTAATACCGTACAACTATTCACTTTAAAAACAAATGAAGTAAATCAAACAAGAGAATATACAACTTGATTCCCACCAGTACTTATGAGTACAGCTAAATGAAACCTTTACAATACCAAAGATCACTTTACATTCCCAGGCCCACCTCTATTAAACTTTCTAATTTCAGAGGCGCATAATTTTGAAGCCTGTGAATTCCATCCTTGTTCCCCAGGACATTGGTTAGCAAAAACCTTTACTTATTCAGCATAGCACAATCACACTAGCAACCTTAATTCCATTAAATATAATCATGTTCTACCAGTAATTTCAAGTTATGAGCACAATAATTCAGTAAATATCTCTTTGCACATATTCTCAAGAACCAAGAAACCCAAACAAGCCGAAACGGCTTATCAACAAATGAGCAGGAACCCACATCAAGAATAAAACAAGCCGTTTAAACAAAACCCGGATCAATCCGTTATCATAACCAATGAAATTATCATCAAAATCAAGAAAAGATGAGACAAATAGACATAGAAAGGATGCAAAAGAAAGATAAAAGGAGAGAGACCTTAGCCGATTCAACTTCTTCCATGGAATCAATGTTGGTGTGTCTTCTCCGCTTCAAAGGCACTGGCGATGAACCATCAACAAACATCAGAGACACAAACTAAGGCCCCAGTAGAGTTTTTCGAGTCTTTGGTTGTGAGAAATGAGTATCTTTTTGTTTATAGGGAAGGCGAGACTTGTTCAATTTATTATCATTCCTTTCCTCTTCAGTAAGTACAAAGTCGGCGCTTGCACGTGCCAATTGCGTTTTTCGAATCAAATATTTTTGAGCTTTTATTGGGCCGGGCCAGTTTTCTATTTCGGGTCAATTTTTCTATAACTCTGTTAATATGTTATGTTTATATTTGGTAACATGGGCCCGAGTTATGGTCCATACTCATATTCTTTCTTTAATATTTAAGTTGTAATAGAATTGTTCCTATATTGAATTTTAAATTTTTTAGATTTGGTTGAGGTAAAATTATTATTAAAAAAATAAGATGGGTTTGTATTTTATGCCCAATATTTATTTATTGTTATTGTTTAAGGAATACATATCACATGATTTATTACTAATTAATAATATAATATTAGATTTATAAAATTTGCGTCCGGACACAATTATATGCACCAACCAACAAGTGACATGTGGTTATGATGTATTTATTGTAACAGTTTAGTGTAGAGAATAGAATACACCTTGTTACCACAAAACTAACACATATAAAGAATGTATGATGAGTCTTGAATCATGTATTTCGAATAATTAAATAATGTAATTGAAGTCTTCCACGATCTAAAAGTCGATTCATAACCTTCGAATTCGGCTTCTATAATTGAGATGGCCTTCCATCGTTCACTTGCAAAAAGAACTCCAACGTTTAAGTTTGTGTATTTATGTATGTAGAATTTTTTAGAGAAAAGTTAATTTCAATGTTTAATTTAGAGAAAAAGTATATGAGAGTGTTTGGGCTAATTTTTTTATAATCCCTAAAATGAATAATAACTCTCCTTTTATAAGCAAGATTTAGAGGAAAATTATAAATATCCACTAGTAGAAAATAGACTTTTTGTGATAGAATTTTTTCAATAAGATTTAAAATCTATCATAAATTTGTGATAAATTCGTGTTTTTTTTAAAATTAATATTCTATTAAAAGATAACAATGTTTTATATCACAAAAAAATTTAATGAAATACTATTAATAATTTATGATAAAAAGAGCCGCAACTTAATTATAAAATTAATTAAATAATAATAATGATAGAAAAATTGATACGATGTAAATGATGATATTTGGGTTAAAAAAGTATTAGATAGATTTTTTATTTTTATATTGGAATTTGATTTTTTTCAAACAAAATGGCTCTGTTTTTATTTTATTATTTTTATTAAAATGGCAGCATTTCATGTGAAATAACATTTTTTTGTGAGTAGATCTTTCAAATAAACTTTATCAAAAGTCTTTAAAAGTGGTGACAAAGGTACTTATCTATTATTTTTTTGGTTAATTTATGTTTTGAAAAAGTATTCATGTTTGTGTTTTAGACTTTCTTATTTTAGCGAGTTGTGAAATCATGGAGCAAACTTAAGTTCTAAAACTTGATTTGACTTGCTTCGCTATAATGCTTGTTTTGTTGAAAGTGTTTTAAGTGACAGTGTCATGAGCATATGAAATAATTAAATAGAAGTATATGGATGTATTCAAGTGATTTATAGGTAAGGACTTGATCATTCTAAGGTGGTTGCTCATCCTTTAAGAATTGTTTAAGTTTGAATTAGGTTTGAATAATTTTATAAAATTAATTGACATTATTACATGTGATTTTTTTGATCACTCATTGTTCGAAATGGTAAAATTAAACCCTTAAGACATAGTTAGTCACTTTTTATCACATCTAAAATGTGCTTGCTTTCTAATTAGTCATTATTATAGAAATGATAAAAATAAACTCTTGATGCTACTGCTTTGCATAGCTTTTCTTGTCCTCTATATTGTATCTTAATACATGTAATTTTCAATTTTTTTTGCTAGAGTGATAGTATCTCTTATCTATTTGTGTTCTTACTCAAGAATTACACATAAAAATTTATAAGTATGGTTTAGGTTGACAAATAATGAGAGTTATTATTGGACCTTTATCTATTTTTTCGAGTATTAAGGTGAGTTTTAAAAAAAAAAATTATCCTTCTTTTAAGTGTAGTTCATATATTTGTACTGTAGTATTTTTTTATTATTTATATTGTTAATTAGAATGTTTCTATTTGTTATATTTCTATGTATTTATCTAAGTATTATATTTGTGCAAATTAATGAACAAACTTTGAATAACAATTGTTGAAGCACAGCTTAACCTCTCAATGCTTTTAAGATAGAGTCAATTAAAAATGTAAAATCCTTTTGAGGCATCTTATTATGCCCTCTTATGAGTATTACTTTTTCTGACATAGGTGTTGACAACAAACGACTATCTGTCAGTCAGTCATAGCATCTAAGGTTTTGAGTGCCTTCTCTTTGGTGCAGGAAAGATAAGTGACCTTGATTCTTTTTGCTATTTTTGTTCTTATAAATAGTCAGAACTTTAGTATTGAATAACTGGAAGGAATGGCAAGTCTTTAAAGTCTAATTAGTTTGGTAAAATAGTAGTCTCATAAGGGCTACCTTCGATGCTAGAAATATGAAACTCATAATAATATATGTTCATGATAAAACAAAAGATAGAAGGATATCAATTATTTTAAGTAATGTTATTTTATTTTAATAAAAATAAAATTTAATTATGAGTCAATTAATTTAAGTAATGTTATCTATTACTCTGTTTGCATGAAATGGACAACTTTTTATTTCTATCAAGCTCCAATACTTTCTATCTCCAACAACAATACTTTCTATTACTTTCTATCTTTTGATAGGACCACTTCAAGGGCTTGAACAAAAATAGTAAGTAATTATAATATTTGTTGGGCTGAATTATTTCTATTTTTATTAAAATTGGTTCATTGATTGGTTAGTTTGAACTAATTTGGGATGTAATACATTGTTTATAGGAGGTGATAAATTAATTTTGGATGTAATATATTGTTTCTAGTACTAATTTGGGATGTACTAATTTATGTACATTAATTAGTGGGTATATTTTGTGCCCACTGATTTTCAAACTATTTCAATAAAATTTTATAAATTAATTTAGCATTTCAACAAATAAAAATTGTTTGATTTAATTACAGGTGATTGAATAGAGAATGTAAATATATATTATTCATACATATACAAGGAAAGTATATTTAAATTATAGTTTATGAAAGCTACATATTATTAATATAAAATGTCATAATTTTGTATTAATTTATGTTGCCATGTTTTACATACCAACTACTATGTCAACAGTCACATTGTATAATAACTAAACTTCTATTGTCACCGGGTAATGTTACGTTTGTTGCGATAAAGGATTTTTTTTTTACACTAAATTTATATCATAAAATTAATCAAATATAATTATGATAATTATGTGATAGTTTAATTCTATCACACTATGTGAATGGACTTTAGATTATAAAATCAATTTAAACTTGTGGCGTAAAGTTTTTATCACAAAAAGCTTGCTTTCTAGTAGTGATTTTGTCCAAATCCTATTTTAGCCGCTGGATTGAATTTGGTTGTTCCTAGCCCTTCGATCTCCCACGTGGAGGTCTAGCTGGCGTGGGACTGGTTAATTTTATTTAAATTAGTGCAAGCTGATTCCATGCATTCGTTTTTATGTGAAGCCACCTTTTAAAATAAAATAATGGACATGGAATTTTCTCCTTGGCTCTGGCATTGTTTCAGTAAGTATTACCTGATGGAATATATGGAACATTTGTAACGTTCCCTTAATCTCTAACGATACGTGTGCATTTTTTCTCATTATAAATATTTGTTTGTCGTTTCGCATCATTTCGCTTCTCACTTCTCAATCGGTTTTCTTATTTTCCTCTACTTCTCTGTGCTTCCATTTTTCTTCAATCTATTACCCCCTGTAACTTATCCCAAGTTTCACTTTTTACTTTACAAAAATAGTTCTTCGCAGTCCATGATAATGTAGATATCAAAATATTTCCTCCAGATGATGATATCAAAGAACCCCATAATATGGGCCTAATGAAGCCATCTTGTATATACGCCATTTTGAATGCTTTCATTTTCCAATCCCTTCCATGGTTTTGGAATTTGATTCATCTTATTTATGAATCAATGATGCCTCTCCTTTTTTTCATGTGCCTTTATAATACATTCTATAGTTACAATCTCTTCATCTCTAAACTTTATTACTATTGGGGTCCTAAACATGTAGGACGCTTTTGTTTGATTTTAAAAGAAAGAGAGTAAGTTTTGACAAGAAAAACTCAATTATTGTTAGTGGTAAATGGAGGAGATCTAACCTTCCTTTCATTGTATTTTCAAAAGTTGGTAGTTTTTCATTCAAGTCGATCTCTATACGCATGATTCCTAAGAGAGATAATTTTTTTTTAAGAAACACTTCTACGAGAAAAGGTATCAACATCAATCTTTAAGCAGACTAGTTATTATTAAAGTATTCCCATCTTTTGCAGGTTTTCTTTCCATCTTAACCATCAAAGATACCGGGCGATGTTATCTCCTCCTTACCTAAACGTGTCTAGACCTAGTATTCATCTTCGCACTTTTGATCTTAGGTACTTCCAATCCAATCTTATCCAAGGTCAATTATTTCCCCTAGAAGTGTTATTTCTTGGTGAAGTTTCTGCATATGATGGTGGGAACATTTTGCACAGCATCATTCATTTTGTACAACATCATTTGCATAGGTTTCTTTCCCATTATAAATTAGTGTTTTGTGATGGTTTTTTTTATATATTTTCCCTCTCTGCTCCAAAGTACTTTACGTTTTCTTTTCTAATTAGTGTTGTTGAGGCAATGCAGGTCTCCCCTTTTGGTGAGATTCTTGGCTTCTCTCACAAATTTGCTTATATTGACATCCTTACCCCTTCTCAACTCTATTCGGCGAAGGAGAGGAACTTAAGGATGCAACTTTAGTGAGCGTATTCCTCTATCTTCCTTTGCTCCTACTTTTCTGAGGGTTCAAAGGCGAAGAACTTCAATCTCCTACCCTTCCAGGACTACAACTCATCCTTCCTCATCTAAACCCTTTACTACAGGCCTTCTAACATCGGGTCCTCCTCTACGAACCCTTCTAATATCGAGTTTTGATTAGTTCCTCTATAAAATATTGATCCTATGAATTTTGACCTTTCTGTTGAGGATCTTTTGTAATAAAGCATTGCGGACGTGATTGTAAAAGTCTTCGCCTATATGGAGGCGTTTCTTACTTTTATTCCCATTAACTCTTATCAAGAGGAAGGTACATGTTATTCCTTTTAAATCTTTCATGTCTTTGTACTTTGATAGTTTGTTCATTTCTAATTTGTTTTGACTTGACTTTGAGACTTTTAGTCTTGGATAGAAGACCTTCCAGACGAAGTCTTAGATTTTCTAAAAAATGGGTTAAAAGAGAAAAGAAAGTCCAGGACGCTCAAGAAAAATAAAACTTCAAGCAGCGTACCTAGTAATTTGGAGGTACAACTCTCTTCTTCTTCTAAGAAGTAAAAATTAGAGTCATCGATGCCTCGAGATAATTTTGACATTCCCAACATTCTTTAAGGTTTTATCGATCATTCTTCTGTTCAACCTTTCACTGATGCTCCTGCTAGGTTAGTGGAACCTGTTGGATCATAAACTTGATCTATTATGGGAGTCTAAACCCAAACCCAATTAAATTGGAGTTCAAGTCCATAATCAAGGTCCAAAACTACTAGCCTTCTACCTAGAATCTTTTAGGGTGTGGTAATTATGCATATGAATAATTTGGAAGGATGGAGAAGAATGAAGAAGAATGAGGTGTATGGTTATTGTAATTTTGGATTAGTTTATTTGTGTGGTGTAGGATTGTTCTTAAGTAGTATAAATACCCCTCCCCATTGTAGTTTAGGTATCAAGAAAATTAAGAGCTTCTAAGTGAGTGAAAAAGCAAACTCTAATAAGAGTGAGTTGTAGTATCTTGTTTTTTGAGTGAGAGTGCTATTGTAATATTTGTTTGAGTTTGAATAAAAGTTATTTGTGTGAGTGTTTCATTTCCAACAAAGTGGTATCAGAGCAAGTTGGAAAGTATACACTATTGCATATCAAATCGAAGGTCTCGACGAGAGAAATCCGACGCCACCAAAATATCCTCATTCTGAGTTCTAATGCGCCGCCGGAAGACTACTGTCAGAGAATTAAGTTGACTCATTGAGTTGAGCCGAGTTGGAGCATTGACCGAGCCGCCAAGCCCAGTTGACCGAGCCGTAAGCCTGTTGATCGAGCCATCCAAGCAAGTTGATTGAGCCGTCAAAGTCATTGACCGTTGACTAGGTTAGGGTTGACTTTGACCGTTGGCCGAAAAATTAAAAAATTTGACCAGGTCTCTCCCAAGATTTTTCGGTGTTCCGGATTCATCCGTGCAATCGAATTTTGCAAATTCTCATTATATTGAGATATATGGCAAATGGTATGGTACCATTCCAAGTTCCGACACTCAACAACAACAACTACGATAATTGGAGTATCAAAATGAAGGCACTTCTTGGATCACAAGATGTGTGGGATATCATAGAGAAAGGCTATAACGAGCCTGCGGATGATGCTGCTTTTGCTGCTCTTACACCAGATCAAAAAACAATTTTGAAGGATTCAAGAAAGAGAGACAAGAAGGCTCTCTATCTCATCTATCAAGCATTAGATGATGATGGCTTTGAAAAAATTTCGAGTGCAAGCTCTAGCAAGGAAGCGTGGGAGAAGCTGCAAACCTCTTACAAAGGATCCGAGCAAGTGAAGAAGGTTCGTCTCCAAACATTAAAAGGTGAATTCGAATCCTTACACATGAAAGTATTTGAGTCTATTTCAGATTATTTCTCAAGAGTAGTAGCTGTTTCTAATCAATTAAAAAGAAATGGTGAAAAGTTAGAAGATGTGAGGATAATAGAGAAGATACTCCGTTCGTTGGATCCCAAATTTGAGCACATCGTCGTGACGATTGAAGAAACTAAAGACTTGGAAGAAATGACGATCGAGCAACTCTAAGGATCATTGCAAGCATACGAAGAGAAGCATAAGAAGAAGCATGGGTTTATTGAGCAACTCTTCAAGCTGCAACTCAAGGATATGCATGAAAGCTAACGCAATGATAGAAACCAACGTGGTCGAGGCAGAGGTAGAGGCCATGGACGAGGTGGAAGTCACGGTCGTGGACGAGGCTGGAATTACAACAACAACAATTCCAACAATTATGAGAAAGGAGAAAGCTCAACACGAGGCCGTGGAAGAATCAATCCGAACTCAAGGTATGAAAAATCTCAAGTTCGATGTTATAATTGTCAGAAGTTTGGGCATTATGCTTCAGAATATAGAGCTCCCAACAACAAAATTGAGGAGAAGGCCAACTACGTAGAGAAGAAGACAGATGGCAAAGAAACTCTTCTTCTAGCACGAAAGAAAACTGATGGTGGCCAAGCAAATTCCTGGTATCTTGACAGTGGTGCAAGCAATCACATGTGTGGAAGGAAAGACATGTTCGTGGAGCTAGACGAGTCAATAAGCGAAAATGTTTCGTTTGGAGATGATTCCACAATAACAGTGAAAGGGAGAGGTAACATCATTATCCGTTTGAAAGATGGGAGACATCAGTTTATTTCCAATGTCTACTATGTGCCCAATATGAAAAGTAACATCTTGAGTTTAGGGCAACTGTTAGAGAAAGGTTATGATATTCATATGAAAGATGGGAGACATCAGTTTATTTTCAATGTCTACTATGTGCCCAATATGAAAAGTAACATCTTGAGTTTAGGGCAACTGTTAGAGAAAGGTTATGATATTCATATGAAAGATTATAATCTTTCTATAAAAGATGATAAGAATAACTTCATTGCTAAAGTACCGATGTCAAAGAATAGAATGTTCTTGATCAACATACAAAACGATGTTGCAAAGTGCCTGAAAGCTTGCTACAAAGATGCATCATGGCTTTAGCATCTTTGATTTGGGCATCTCAATTTTGGAGGTCTAGAGCTGCTATCTAAGAAGGAGATGGTGAAAGGACTACCTCGCATCAACCGTCCTGACCAGCTTTGTGAAGGGTGTCTAGTCGGGAAACAATTCAGGAAAAGCTTTCTAAATGAGTCAAAGACAAGAGCCAAGAAACCACTCGAGCTCATCCATACCGATGTGTGTGGACCGATCAAGCCAAGCTCTCTCGGTAACAGTAACTATTTTCTTCTCTTCATTGATGATTTTTCAAGAAAAACCTGGGTATATTTCTTGAAACAGAAGTCAAGTTTTTGAAGTCTTCAAGAAGTTCAAAGCAGCAGTGGAGAGAGAAAGCGGTAGAAAGATCAAAGCCATGAGATTCGACCGAGTTGGAGAATTTACTTCCAAGGAGTTTCAAGAGTTCTGTGAAGCAAATGGAATTCGTCGACCAATGACAGTTCCTAGATCTCCCTAACAAAATGGCGTGGCAGAAAGAAAGAACAGAACAATCCTCGACATGGTACGAAGCATGCTCAAAAGCAAGAAACTACCCAAGGAATTTTGGGCGGAAGCAGTAGCGTGTGCAGTCTACTTATCAAACCGATCTCCAACAAGAAGTGTATGGGGAAAGACACCACAAGAGGCATGGAGTGAAAGAAAACTTGGCATTTCCCACCTGAGAATCTTTAGAAGTATAGCCCATGTTCATGTACCGAACGAGAGAAGAATGAAGCTTGATGATAAAAGCAAGAGTTTTATCTTCATCGGCTATGATGCTAATTCAAAGGGCTACAAGCTGTATAATCCAGACAATAAGAAGATTGTGATTAGTCGAGATGTGGTCTTCAACGAAGAAGGAGAATGGGATTTTAACTCTCATGCAGGTGACTTCAATTTCTTTCCTCAATTTGAAGAAGATGAACAGACAACGAGGGAGCAACTAGGACCTCAACAAGAGCTTGAAACTTCACCCACTTCACCAACATCAACCATTCAAGGAGACTCATCACCTTCATCATCGTCAAGTGGGAGTCAAAGTGAAAGAGTTGTGCAACGTACAAGAAGCCTTAGAGATCTCTATGAGGTAACTGAACGACAAGATAATCTTATATTATTTTGTCTGTTTATCGATTGTGAACCAGTGAGCTTTCAAGAAGCAGTACGAGAGAAGAAGTGGAGAGATGCGATGGACGAAGAAATCAAGGCCATCGAGAAGAATGACACATGGGAACTCACCTCACTTCCCAAAAGACATAAGGCGATAGGTGTCAAATGGGTGTACAAAACAAAGCAAAACGCCAAAGGAGAGATTGAAAGGCACAAGGCGAGGCTAGTTGCTAAAGGCTATAGTCAAAAGGCTGGAATTGACTATGATGAGGTATTTGCTCCTGTTGCTCGATTGGAGACTATTAGACTAATCATTTCTTTGGCAGCTCAAAACAAGTGGAAGATACAGCAGATGGATGTAAAGTCTGCCTTCCTAAATGGAGTTCTTGAATAGGAAGTCTACATTCAGCAACCATCAGGTTACGAAGTCAAAGGCCACGAAGACAAGGTGTTGAAGTTGAAGAAGGCTCTTTACGGGCTAAAACAAACACCAAAGTCATGGAATAGCCGAATCGACAAGCACTTCCAAGAGAATGGCTTCAACAAATGTCCCTACGAGCACGCTCTATATATCAAGATCAAAGATGGAGATATTTTGATCGTATGCCTCTACGTGGACGATTTGATCTTCACCGGAAGCAACCCAAGCATGTTAAATGAATTCAAAGAAGTGATGACGAAAGAATTCGAGATGACAGACATGGGGCTCATGGCGTACTACCTTGGCATTGAAGTTAAGCAACAAAATGATGGAATTTTCATTTCACAAGAAAGCTATGCAAAGGAGATCCTGAAGAAGTTCAAGATGGAGAATTGTAAGCCGATAAGCACACCGACGGAATACGGAATCAAGATGTCCAAACATGAAGAAGGCGAAAGTGTAGATCCAACATTCTTCAAAAGTTTGGTGGAAAGTCTACGCTATCTAACTTGCACGAGGCCTGATATTCTTCACGCAGTTGGATTGGTTAGTCGCTACATGGAATCTCCAACAACCACCCATTTTAAAGCCGCAAAGAGAGTTCTTCGCTATCTGAAAGGTACAATTGACTTTGGCTTGTTCTATTTAGTTTCTAATGATTATAAGCTTGTTGGATATAGCGATAGTGATTGGGGTGGAGACATAGATAATCGAAAGAGCACTACTGGATTCGTATTTTTCATGGGAGATACTGCTTTCACATGGATGTCAAAGAAACAACCGATTATCACATTGTCCACTTGTGAAGCGGAATATGTTGCTACTACTTCATGCATTTGTCATGCAATTTGGCTTAGAAATCTATTGAAGGAGATAGGCTTGATACAAGAAGAGTCTACCAAGGTTTGTGTCGACAAGAAGTCAGCTATTGCCTTAGCTAAGAATTTGGTATTCCATGATCGAAGCAAACACATCGATATTTGCTACCACTATATAAGGGAGTGTATTGCAAGAAAGGATGTGCAAGTTGAATATGTGAAGTCACAAGATCAAGTTTAAAGGGGGGTGTTGGATCATAAACTTGATCCATTATGGGAGCCCAAACCCAAACCCAAACCCAATCAAATTGGAGTCTAAGTCCATAATCAAGGTCCAAAACTACTAGCCTTCTACCTAGAATCTTCTAGGGTGTGGTAATTATGCATGTGAATAATTTGGAAGGATGGAGAAGAATGAAGAAGAATGAGGTGTATGGTTATTGTAATTTTGGATTAGTTTATTTGTGTGGTGTAGGATTGTTCTTAAGTAGTATAAATACTCCTCCCCATTTTAGTTTAGGTATCAAGAAAATTAAGAGCTTCTAAGTGAGTGAAGAAGCAAACTCTAATAAGAGTGAATTGTAATATCTTATTTTTTGAGTGAGAGTGCTCTTGTAATATTTATTTGAGTTTAAATAAAAGTTGTTTGTGTGAGTGTTTCATTTCCAACAGAAACCATTGTTCCTAAATGGAAAGAAGTGCCTCATTCCACTTAACATCTTCCTAGCACTAACGCGTTTATAGGGTTCCTCCTTCTGTCCTTCTAAGGAGGGGAATACCATAAAAAAGCCTCGAATCTTCAACTTTCATAGTCATTTGATGTTAGTAAGCTTTATAATGGGTAGACTCCCGTACCATCACTTTCATAAGAAACGACTTTAACTTTTGGAACTCATAGTCTTTTCTCCTAATGACAGTAATTTGCAATCCCCATTCATCATCATTTTTATTATTTTCTATTGCCATTTTTCTTTTGACCTTTTTGATTATATGTAACAAGCACTTCAATTATATAGGTTAGCAGTTTGAGCTCGAGTTCCAAGTTTGATGGCTCATAACTGGGTTCTATTCCTGAATTTCAAATCCCTGATCTCCTTGGTCTCACTGTCCCCCTCCCCCCACCAAAGAAATATGATCGGAAAGGGTATAAGAAATAAGAAGGTCTACACATGAAATCTAGAGGTCACCTCCTTAGGGTACTTACATAGGAATGGCATATCAAGTGCTAAGATCCCCTTTAAAAAAAGGGTTATTATAACTTTGGCCCAAAAATTTAGAAGGGGGAATCACTTTGGAACAATACCATACTGAGGACGAATCTTATGAGTTTAGCTACGCTTTTTGAATGGTTTATTTACTTAAAAAAACAAGAAAGTCATTCCCAAGAAGGGTTATAGACAATGGGAACTCAAGAGTTCTCAATCATGGATAATTGTAAGTGCTGAGATAGTTTTATTTTCTTAATTATGATATATTAAAATATTTTGTTCAAACTTTAAAATGTTTTTTATTCTGCAGACATTGCAAGATAGCTTGTCCATTGTTAAATTGTTTAAAGAAGAGCTTTAGAAGAAGGATCACGCAATCAATGCCATGAACTAGAGACTTGAAGAAGTGACCAATGATCTTTGTTACAAAGGGGTCAGATGACTGTCGCAAAGGCTAATGTGTAATTGCTAAGAGCTAAGAATGATAGGCTATGAGTCAAATTAAAAAGAAGATTGAAAGTTTAAAATAAAAATCTCAAGGTAGACCTAGAAAATGTGAAAAAGATGCGAAAACTAATGGAGGCAATGTTAAAGGGTAAAAGGACCAACTCCTTTGTGGAAGAGCTGAAGGGTGCTTATAAGACCCTTTTAAAGGAGACGATGGACTTGTAAAATATGTTAAAAAATCAAGATGGAAAGGTCCAAGATTTTAATGGTTGAGATGGAAAATTTGAGGTTTAAGAATAATGAGTTTGAAAGAGTTATGGTTCTTCAACCAGATAAAACTTCAGCCTTAAACATCTAGCTGTAGAAAAAATATGAAGTTATAGGTAGCAAGCAATAGAGCTCAATTAGGTGCAGACATGCTGATGAAGTCTGAAACCCAAAATGCAAAGTTGAAATGGGCTTAAAAAAATTGAAGGCAATTTTAGAAAACGCTCAATAAACATTGGAAAGTATAAGGGTTGAAACTGAAAGTGCACATTTTACTGCCAATCATTTCTTGATAAAGATAGAGTTGGCATAAAATTTTTACGAGAGTTAATGCCTTGTTTAAGCAGTGAGTCATTTTAACGTGGGTTCCGTGTTGGAACGAAACCTATTACTTATAAGATGCTTCCATGGGACTTTGATGAAAAGTATAGCTAGTATTAAAGTTAGTCAGCCAGATACTTCAAGGATGAGCCAAGAAGCATCAATTATTATTATGTAGGAGAAAGTTCATCTAACGAGGATCTCAACATCATAGACCTGTCATCAGATAGCATTTGCATAGGGGAAGAGTGAAGACAAAATTAGCATTTTCTGTTCCCATGTTTGACTTTTGTATATAGTTATTTGTGATTAGATGACTTGTAAAATTTGTTTTACAAGCTTTAGTTATAATTCAATATAATGAAGATATGAAATTGTTTTAAGTTGTGATTCTTTAATACTTACTTACGTGCACGTAAAGTTATTTTGCTTACTTGTATATGCTGCCTTAATTGGGAATGGCTTATAAATTCTTTTCATACCAATTGAGACTTAGATTTATTTATTATGATTGTACTTCTGCTTCTAAGGAAGGATGGCTTTTGAGGAAAGATGGCTTTTTTACACACAATCTCTCTAAGGAATGGTTCTTGATGTTCTAGCATATTACTTTTCTAAGAAAAGATGGCTTTAGATCATACGATTCTTTCAATGAGGAATTCCAAAATATAGTGAGTATAGTATTCTTCTAAGGAAAGACGATTTTTCAGCACATGGTCCTTTTAAGAAAGAGTTCCAGATATTGTGAACATAATGTTCTTTTCTAATGAAAGATAGTTTTTTAGCATATGGTCCTTCGAATAAAGAGTTCTTGATATTTTGAGCACACGGCTCTTTTAAGGATGAGATGACTTTTTAGCACACAAGCTTTTCAAGGAAAAGCGGCATCGGAGAGCATTAATCACAATAATCCTAAAATTGCGATCAACTACCTTGCCCACAAGGCATTCATCATGGTATTATACTAATACTAGTAAGTGTATCAAAGATACGGTCATCAATTCTCCCGAATTTGAAATTTTGAGCACATAACTTATTCAATGGAAGATGGATTTTTAGTGCACGATCTTCCTTAAGAAGAATGACATTTGATGTTTCAAGTTCATAACTATTCCCAAGAGGTAGTGCCGTATAATATACGGCCCTTCAAAGAAAAAGTTGCCGATTTGTTTTTTTGGATTTTTGAACATATAATTTGACTTTTTTTTAACACACGATTTTTGTCAGGAAGAATGTATTGCATTTGATTATGTAGTAGTCATTTAAAAATATTAACTTTATTAAAACAAGGAAATTATGTACAAAAGGGATAATTGTCTTACATATAGAATTTTTGTAGCCTTTAAATATTCCATGTGGTGGGGATTATCTTTTTATTCATGATTTTGTTAAATATTGAGTGTATGAATATATATATAATTTCAAAAATTAACTACACAAAGCGAAAATATATTATAAATACACTCAATTTAATAATTAACCACATATATCATATATATGAACAAGTATAACTATTATACAATTATAAAATATGATGGAAAATTGTATCAATAACATAATATAAAAATATTTACCTAATGACCACCTAATTGGATAATTAATTTAACCAAACACTAAATTAATGACCACCTAAATTAATCTTTATCTAACAAATATAATTACTTTAATTATAATGGGTAATTAAATGGCCAATATCTAGGCCCCTCATTGTACTAAAATACAATGTCATGATCTATATATATTATAATATTATCTAATAATATATAATTTAATTATTCAAAATAATTTTGAATAATTACTTTTTACTTTACTAATTTTTACTACCAATGTTAAATAGTAAAAATAAAAATCAAATCATAGAACAAATTTTGCCACTAGTCAACATCCTATTGATTAATAACCCTTGTTAATTAATTAAGTGATGTGCTTAATAATTAAGTCTTGACAAATGCACATTCCGAGGGATCCCGAAATAATTATTCTATTTTGTTGAAATTTATTGGATCGAATAATTCAATCCAATCCGCTACCCTAGTACACAACGAGTACACTTCATATTATGAGACTTTTTAGGTCCACACCTGATTTGTTATATGAAGCTCCTTCATACGTCCGTGAATGATGTCTCACACACACGTTACGGATATTACAAATCAACATGTTAGACCATGCATATTGAGGTTATTGCATATTCGTATAATTCTTCCATCATTTATATCCTTAAAGACAGAGATATAGATCATCACCGTCAAATCTCTATTTGCTCAACCATGAACTTAACTCCAGGTTTATATCTCATTAAACAATATCCACAAACACTTTTGTGATATTTTTTATTCCTTCGGAATATATTTTCTGAGGTTTATGCTTGTTGCCACAAGATTTTTTAAAATACGATCTCGAAATATCAGGATATATAACCCACTTATATGAGTTGATGGACCTCATATCTACGCACACCGGACTACATGAGCATCGGACCATACTCAGTAATACCCAACGGTCAGACCATGAAAGGTTTCTGATATGTGTGGAACCAAAGTATGGTGGATCACTCACAAGCCCACTATAGCGCTCAGGTCAAAGGATTACAAATACTACTCAACTCGGAAGACCTTCCATTGATAGCTTCATGAGATGTCTAATATATTCTCAAGTCATTGTCCCATTTCAGACAAGTCTTTAACTCTTTAGATTTCGCTAACTATATGAACATGCTAACTCTTAGCATCACTAACTCTTAACACTACTAACTCTTAATACTTCTAACTATTAGCGTTGCTAACTCATAATACTGATTTAAACTCTTTTAAACTAGATCTGAACTCTTTCAAATCATACAATATCTGAAACGTCATAAGCATTTTACCATTTAATAATAAATAATATTAACGATTTTATTAGAAATAATAATTGTTTAAATACTATCATTATATATTTATATAAAATAGGATGACATGTAAGCACAAATCCCAACAGATTTGTAGTATGAAAGTACCATTCCCAAGGATTTTTTAGAATCTTATAAGGGCCTTTTCATGTCTCAACCATTTTTCCAACATTGACTTATTTGTCGATATCCAAGGTTTCACACAATGATAAATCACCTTCCTACAAACGCCTTTCTTCACCTTCTGATCGTATCGTCTTTTCATTCTTCCTTGATAAATAGTTGCATGGATGACAACTATGTCTCTGGCCTCATTAGCGAGGTGTTTTATTATTGATAAAGCTTTACTGTTTAATTTCAACTAGGCAACTTTATTTTATAACGTTGGGATGAACACTTCCATTGGCAACATTAATTTTGTTCAATACACCAAAGCATACAGAGAGCTTTCAATTAGTCTGCCTCGATTGTTCTACAGACCTATGAGACTCCTAGAAGCTTTCCTAACCATCTTCCCTTTTTTTCCTTTCAAGACATTTCTTTAAATTTGTGAAGATGGTTTTATTCATTTATTTCTGCCTGACTATTACCCTATAGATAACTTTTGAAGGAGAACATTTCTTGAATTTTATAAGTTTTACAAAAATTGTTGATTATTTGATGAAAAACTACTTCCCATTGTCTATAACAATCGCCTGTGGCATGTTATACCTAGTAATAATATTGTTCCAAATAAATTTCTTTACCTCATTAATAGTTATATTGTTATAGGCTTTTGTTTCCACCCACTTAGTGAAGCTATCTATTGCCACTAAAACAAATACCTTCCTTTTAGTAGTTGTTGGCAAAAGACCCACGATATTCATTCTCCATTACACAAATAACTATAAACTTGTGACGGCATTAAAATCATTACTTGGAAGGTGAATTAAGTTTCCATGCTTCTAGCATTTCTTACACTTCTTTACATAGTCTTTCGCTTCCCATTGCAAAGTTGGCTAATAACATTCTTTTGAAGATTTTGTGTGCTAAAAACCTGGGTGCTAAAGACTCCCTCAAGCGCCCTTTTAATGATCTTTTTATCCTTATCCTCTTCCACACATTATAGATATGGTCATGTGAATAATTGCCTATATAGCTTACCCTCTATCAATGTAAATTTTTCAACTTTGCTTCTTAGCTCCTAGCTTTCTTTTATTTTACTGGAAGATGCCTATTCTACAAGAAATCCACGTATGGTTTCATCTAACCATCACTTCTTCTTACGCATCGTTTAGTTCGATTTCTACCTTAATTTTGTTCCATGTTGCTAAGGGAACCAATCTTATAAAATAAAATATAGTCATAGATGCTTTATTGGCCAATTTGTATGCATCAATATTGTTACTTCTAAAAATATTTATTCAATGTTACCTTTTACAGCTTCCCGTCTATCTCTATGTGTCACACCCCAGACCCAAAAAGTTTGACACACGACATCACTTACATTCATTCAATGCATGTGCACTCATAAATAATATTACACAAAATTTCAATCTTTCATTCAACACAGAAATCATTAGCAAGTTGCTAGTAAGTTCAACACTAAAATCAACCCATAACCTAACATATAAAATTTAAACTTCTCTTGACAATATTTAAATATTTATGTTAATTTCTTTCAGAATTATAACAATTGAATTATGACTTGGACAATTAATAAACTGGAGATATGCAGAGTTTTCTCAGAGATTAACACTCTACTACGTCACCAGTAGCAACTTTGTTACCGGAAGCCCAAAATATATTCATTGAAAATTCTTACTTAAAATCAACTAATAACCACACTTGGTGAAACTTAAACTAAATCCAACCACACACAATAAAATAATACATAAGGATTTATTCAATAGGGACAAATCAAATATCTTATCCCACGTATCCACAAATGAAACACTTAGCAACCTAACAACTTAGGGAACCCAAGGAACAGCAGAAGCCTTGCCAAATCCGCTAAGCACATATGTACCTTATTTACCTGAAATCACCATAAACTATAATGAGTATAAAACTCAGTAAGCATACTTGTTTTTCATATATCAAATACAAATACATATATGTACACAATGCATATGTATGATATGTTGTGATCAATCAAAATCATAATCTTATCAAATCACATATCATGTAAGCGCTTACACATTCTTTCAAAATATATAATAGGAATACCATCACTCAACTACTACTTAGTAGGACTTACATATCACATATCACATAATGAGCCAAATGTCACTCGTAGGTGACATACCGTATGAGAGGAATAGTACAAGTGAGGTTTACATTACACATATATAATGCTCAAACCTGAAGGTAAGAGCTAAACCCTCACCCTGATCATCGATGAGTCCTCTCACATGTACCAATACGCCACCACACGAATGTGATGACTCAATCTTCCTTTAGGTACCAATAGGATCCTCTTTACATACGGAACACATAACATATATCAATCCCGAAAGAAATGCCACACATAAAGGCTCCATAAACCACATAAGATACTTACTAAGTCAACAGTGAGTTTAAGCATCCTCAAAATACAAAATGTTTCTCATTGACATATTACACTTTAAAGCTTTCTATGTTAAACACATTTCATTTTGAAAGCTCACTTTCAAAAACACATGTATGTTCATGCTCAATGTCAATGCTCACATTCATAAGCATATGTATTTCACATTTCATATCAAATACACTTTGGCATAACATAAACATATTTCTAAGCACATTTACAAAATCATACATAGACAATTACTATGTTTATTGTGATTTCAGTAAAAGGTCTAGTATACTTACCTCTTAACACTTTCAGCTACAAGGCTTAAATCTCCTTAACCTATCAATAGAGATTAATCCTTTCATAAGCCTCACAATTCACACAAAATACTTTAAATAGCTTACAACAGTATACACAATGCATTTATCACATTAAATTGGTCTAAATACTTGGTTTCTCAAAACCTGTCATTCTGACCACTTACACTTAACAAAATTTTCTAATACATCAAATGATGTCCAATTACTTCAAAGTCAGAATATATCATTCTTAACTCATATATCCTTCTTATATATAAATATTATATCAAAATTTCTACACAATCTATTCCATACACACCATCGAATCCAAACTACTAACTTGATAGAATCAAGATACTTATTGAACAGTATTCAATCTCATAATTTTATAAAATCATATACTAACTCAAAAATTATAAAACTACTACAGAAATACTTTTGACACATATTTAAATCCATGATAAATTGTTCACTTCAAAATCACTGCCAAAAGTATTTTAAAACTATTTTATTCTATAGCTTTAAAAATCTGTTAATCAAATACTAGAATGAGTTGATACACTTTAGAAAATTATAACAATTTAACCACATTGATCTAAATTCTCAATTCTGAGTAAATCATATTAGACATATAACCTTATTATATTCCACAAATTCGTAATTTTTGAAGATCATTCAGTAGGCCAAAAATTGTTTGCCACTGTATTATACTATTCACACATGCAATTTCTAGAATTTCAAGGTCATTTTGGTAAATTCACTATAAATTCAATTTTCAAAATTTTCAATCGATTCAAAGTCTGAGATGATTCCAAACATGTCTAATTCCATATACTCAAAATTCAAAATCAGAATCGAATTACAACAATTTATAAAATTCTTGGATCAAGAGACTATCAAGCAGAAATTCTACAACTCATCATGATTTATCAAGCTATCTATATAGATCATCATCAATTCTTACAATATCTTATGAAAAACACATCAAATCCTCAATTATACATATTTTTAGAAATCAAAACGTAAAGGAATTAACTTAATTAGCACCAATAAATTGAGAAATAGTTGTGATATACCTCTTAAAATCTAAAATTTCAATTTCTTCTTCTCTTTCTTCTTCTTCTTCTCTTTCTTCTTCTTCTTCTCTTTCTCTCCCCTCTATTTATCTCTTCTCTCTTTCTAAAGGGATAGCTCGACCCAAAAGAGTGAATTAGGGTTTCAAAAGTGTATTTTTATACTAAGAGGTTAATGTTTAATACTTATGAATTTGCCCCCAAAACTTTTAAAGTATTAAAATTTGGTCCCTAAAATAAATCTAAAGTCTTGTAAATAAACCCAATGCTAATAGTATGTCCTTAACCTATACAAATACTACTAATAACAATACATAAATCAAGTATCACCCACATACAAATAAAATACGTATATATATATATATATCTATAAATACTTATTCTTACCAGTTGTGGATACTGGTTACTACACTATGGCTATACTGAGATTGTTGGGTGTTTATCATAGAGTGTGTGATTATACGAGTGTGTGCGTAATTTCAAAAAATTACTATATGCGAAGCGGAAGCATGATACAAAATACACCAATTTTAACAATTTCAACATATATCACATATATGCATAAGTATAACAATTATACAATAATAAATGATGAACAATATTGTATTTTAACATAATGTAAAATACTTACCTAATGAAGGTAGCTTTACAAATTCTTCAAGTATTTCACCAATCCATGTGAAGAGCTCACCTTGAAGTATATGTTGAACAATTCTAGTCCATAACATTTGGTGGGATTATGGAGCTAGAATGGTAGCTTTAGAATTTTTCAGCAACTTGTATTCAACCTCTTTGAATACATGTTCTTGTTTCATAAACATGAATATGGATTAGCCATCCATGAAAGGAGAAGAAGATGAAGTTTCTTTTGTTCTTGTTAGTAACACTTTACTAACACAACAACTATTATTTTTCTTTGTCATTGAAGAATTATCCAAGTGTGTAAGATGAGTAAAAACCAGAAAAATTTTCACACACAAGTCTTTTAACTCTTGAAAGGAAAAACAAGACAAAGCTATTTTCTTCCCTCTTTCTCTCTCCCTTGCACTTGGCCGAATTCTCCATCCCTTGAAGAATGAAATGCCTTCCATTGTTTTGTTTCATTTTTTGTTATCATAAAAAAATTCAATTTCTTTCAAGAAGTGCTCCACTCAACAATTATTATGACTACCCATTATTACTATAGTGGTTGAAACACTTGATTACATTTCAAGTGCTCCACCCACCTCTTGAAAAACATGGCCGGATGTCACCTTGCAAAAATGAACATGCCTTCATTTTTGTTTCAATTCTTGTTACAATAAAATAATCAATTGCTATTATTATTTTATTAATGCATGATACATTATCATTACAACAAGAAGTATTCCCTCCATTATCAAAGAAAATGGCCGGCCATCATGTGAAACCAAATGAATAAAAATTCATTTAATGGCCTACAATATTACATTAATACATAAAGGCCTCCACCATTCATAATGGGATAATATTTAAATTCATTTAAACAAAATTAATGCAATAAATTATATAATAATGTTTAGTGCATTAAAAGTATATAATAAATAAATCAAAAATTATTTTTGATTATTTAATTAATATAATAAAATAAATCAAAAAACTATTTTATATTATTTTATTAATATATCATGAAACAAAATGAAGGGCTTAGATCTTGCCATTTGTCATCATCCTATTGGTTAACAATTTTTGTTAACTAATTATTACTACCAAGGTTAAATGGTAAAATGGTAAAATTGAATCATGGAACAAATTTTACCATTTGTCAATATTCTATTAATTAACAACTCTTGTTAATTAATCAAGTGATGTACTTAACAATTAAGTCTTGACAAATGTACAATCTGATGGATCCCTAAACAATCGTTCTCTTTTGCTGAAATTTATTGGATCGAACTATTCAATCCAATCCGCTACCCCAGTGCACAATGAGTATACTTCATATTGTGAGACTCTCTAGGTCCACACCTAATTTGTCATATAGAGCTCCTCCATAGGTCCGTGAACAATGTCCCACACACACGTTACGGATATTACAAATTAGCATGTTAGACCATACAAGTTGAGGTTATTACATATTCGTATAATCCTTCCATCATTTATATCCTTGAAGAGCAGAGATATAGATCATCACCGTCAAATCTCTATTTGCTCAACCACGAACTTATCTCCAGATTTATATTTCATAAAATAATATCCACAAACACTTTTGTGATATTGTTTATTCCTCCGGAATATCTTTTCCGAGGTTTATGCTTGCGGCCACAAGACTTTCTGAAATACAATCTCAGAGCATTAGGATATACAACCCACTCATATGAGCTGATGGATCCCATATCTACGCACACCGAACTCCATGAGCATCGGACCATACCCAACGACACCCAGCGGTCAGACCATGAAAGGTTTCTGACATGTGTGGAACCAAAGCATGGTGGATCACTCACAAGCCCACCGTGGCGCTCAGGTCAAAGGACCACAAATACTACTCAACTCGGAAGACCTTTCATTGACGGCTTTATGAGATGTCTATTGGATGTCTTCGTGAGTCTGTTCAATATCCAGTCCTTACTGAATACCTGCATCTCTATACGAGCTTCCTACTAAGCTCATGGTTTGCTAAGACTAACCATCTGGACCATCCAGATATAGACATACACTAATCTATAATAATGGGTTTCACCGATAGACCCGCATCGATGAAATTAGATCAGGAACATTATGTTTGAGAACATACTTGCATAATGACATTTCTTAGCACCATCTGCAACTCATTGCAGCTACATCATTACTAATATATTCTCAGGTCATTGTCCCATTTCAGACAAGACTCTAACTCATTAGATTTTGCTAACTCTTAGTACCACTAACTCTTAGTGTTTATAACTATTAGCGTTGCTAACTCTTAGCACTGGTCTAAACTCTTTTAAACCAAATCTGAACTCCTTCAGATCATACAATGTCTAAAACGTTACAAGCATCTTACCATTTAATAAAAATAATATTAACGATTTTATTAGAAATAATAATTGTATAAATACAATCACTATATATTTATACATTATAGGATGGCACGTAAGCACAAATCCCAACAGAGATAACTTTTCATATTTTCTTCTGTTATAGCGTAATCACTGTTCTACTACACTACAACCAAAGTCGAGTCAGTATAAATCTGCAACTTCTTAACCATCAGCTATTTTGCTATTGTTAAGCCTTCAATCATGAATTTATATTCTGCCTCATTATTCTAGACTCTTTATTCTGATCCCCGAATTGAGTAGCCTGATCGGAAAAGTAGTTAATATGCATCTGTCAGCTTTATGCTTCTTCCAGTCTTTTCTAGAAGTAGTTTGTTATCTTTCACTGTGCCTGCTAGCTCACACTCTGCTGGAAGTTTGTCATTATTATGAGGCTCAATTCCTATGAATATTATAGATACCTAGATTTTGAAGTATCGCTATAAAAAAACTGTAGGGATAATCGATTTTAACCCTATTGCAAATATTTTTTTTTTATGTGGCACGTACGAATAATATTTCAACGTGATTATGTTAACCTATTAGTGTGGTAGTGTGGGGTCCGCATAGGTGACTAGTCGACCACGTTAAATGGCAATTAGGTAAAATCACACATTTATTATTTAATTAATTTATTAACCTAATCATGGTTAAGAATTAACCAAGGTTGAGTTAAAAATTAACTATGGTTAATATAAATTAATTAATATTTATCCAAATTTAATAATAATATAATAATAATAGATATTATGAATATTTTATATTATTATTTTAAATGGGATAAGTGTTAATTAAAGTTAGTATAGGCGTGTTATTGTAATTGGTTATGAAAAAGTAAAAAAAAGGGCAATTGTAGTATTTTAATTAGTTTTAAAATAAAGAAGAAGAAAAGTGATTAGAAAAAAATGAGAGATACACGTGAGAAAAAGGGAGAGGGAGAGAAGTGTTGGCAAAAACAAAAGGAGAGAAGAAAATAGAAAGAAAAAAAAAAGAGAGGGAAAGAAGTGTTGCCGAAAGAAAAGGGAAGAAAGAAAGAAAGAAAAGAAAAGAAAAAAGAAATAAATAAATAAATGAAAGAGAAAAAGAAAGAAGTAAGAAGAAATTTATTATTTTTGTATTTATTTCATATATTTAGATGTATATATATATATAGATAGATATATAAGTATATACATCTTTATGTGTGTATATATGTATTTTTGTATGTATAGGTGTAGATATACTTATATATGTATTAATGAATAGAAATATATATGTAGGTTGGTATGTATTTATGTATTTATGTATGCATATATGTATATATATATTTATTTATTTATTTATATACATATCTGAATGTATGTATAGATTTATGTAAATATGTAAGTATGGTTGTATGTATATATTTATGTAAATATGTAAGTATGTATATATTTATGTGACATATATGTATATTGTATAAGTAAGTATGTATGTATGTGTAGAATTAATGTCTTTGTGTGATCTTGATGTAAAAAACTTGAATTGAATATTATTATGGCATTAGAATTAAATTGGCATAATTTGAATGTCATTGGAACAAGAAATTGACAAACGAAATGTATTGGGTGAAGAAAGGTGAATTCGGTCATTAAAAAATTTTAGGGTTTAAGTTGTGTTTTGGTTCAATTGTTATATATAAATGATTCTTTGTGTCAATTGGTGTATATGGTTGATGAAAAATAAAAAATGAAGAAAAATGGATATAATTGTCCATTCTTGGTAAGATGAATGACAATTATGTCCAATCACATTTATAGAATGTTAAGCAATTTTTATGGCTTTAGATGGTAAATTAAATAAGATTGAATGACTTTTAAATGAAAATTAGAAAGTGGAGTCCATCCGGGCTTTGGAAGCCAATTATAACGCTTACTAGTTTAAGTGTGATTTTAGCATTGGCAAAAATTATAAATTCATTTGTGGCATGTAGACGAAGAAATTCGAGAGCAGTAAAAGAAGAAAAATTTTCAGAGAAAAATTGAACTTAAAACGTTCGGTGAGTAAAAATCTATAATTATTTATCTTTTGTTTAATATGTTTTCGTATATTTGAATATTTATGTTTTATGTAATCTTAAATGCTTAAATATAATTTACAGTTTTTATATATTGTTATAATTATGAATTTCTACGTTTAGTTGAAAAACGGTTTTTTTAAAAGTTATTAAATTAGTTTTCAAAGATCATTGGTACCCACAGATTAACAGTGTGGTGATAGTTTAAGACCCGACCGGTATATCTTGTATGCATAGGTAAGTATTGGGGGGCGTGTCAATAACTCCGAGAAGTCGAGTTGTTGAGTCATGTGAGTCGCTTTATGTATACGGGGTATTGTCTCATTATATGTAGGCGATATAAGATTCTGCTGCATAGCTAGTGAGATGTCTTTAGATGTCACAATAGGTGTTGCTAGTTTAGATTCCCTATAACCTACTCACATGTGTGATGCTAGTTTAATCGCTGCGTGAGTATAGAGTTTTAGAGTTATCATTTGGCGCAGTTTAAAAAGAAAATGGCCAAGCAAGAGTTTTAGCAGTTTTTGAGTTACCGAATATATATGTATTTACAAATATATGCATGTTAGTTACTATATTTTATAAATCTTGGCATTTGTTTTCACGAATTATTAATAAAAATTGCTCGGCATGATTTATTAGTATATGATGTTTAAAAACAGTTTTACAATTTTATAATAGTTTGAAAAACATGTTTTAGATAGTTTTCCAACATTTAACATTTACGTAGAATTTTATTTTTTTTTGAAGTTTTTTAATGCATTCACTGAGTTCATTTAGCTCACTCGTTTTGTGTTTTATATTTTCTAAAACCCTTTTCAGATGCAAATCTCGGTACGCAGGTTGTTAATTTTCTTATAACTAATTAGTGGGTCAAATCAGACGATCATTTTGTAAATATAAATATGCCGAGTAGCATCTTTTGAGTTTCTGCATAGTAATTATAAACTTTGTGCATATTGTAAATATATTTTAAACAAACAATAAATAATTTCGGTAACATAATAATAGTTTTTACTTTTTATTAATATGATAATTTTGTGATTAAAATAAAATTATTGGGTTAAGTTTGAATTTAATTTTGAAAAGATCAAAGGTCCTATTTGAAAGTTGAAAAAATTATTTAAAATATAAATGTGATTTTTTTAACAAATTTTGTATTTAAATTTTAAAAAAAACAGAGCACATTTTATCCTTTTTTTTAAAGAATTTTAGTAAATTTATCTTCACAAATATTCTAAAGCTTTATCGGTGATAGTAAAAAATAAAAAAAGAATTCGCCTCACAAATTTTTTTTAAATTTTGATAATTAAATTTTAAAAAACTTCCGTTAAAGTACAATAAAACCGCCAAAATCTAAAATAAATCTCGGACAGGTCCTGTCAATTACTTTTCCCTTCATTGCAGTTCCTTTTGAACTACTTTCTTCGTGCTCTTCTTTCTTTACCCATTGCTTTGATTTTCATTTTATCTCTTTAAATAAGACAAAGCTCTTCCTAATTAGGTAACAGTAGTACTACGTCATTAGTTTCATCGCCTTTTAATAAGACTATAATTGAGCTGGTTCCTTCAAGCTAGAAAGAAAAGTGATGTATTTTGAAATCTCATCGTCAGTGCGCATAATCATCTTTTGTTAAAGTGAAGAATATGTTCCTCCGAGTCTTTAGTTCCATCATACATCTCAAAACCTAGGAACCATGAACTTGTGCAGCTTCAGAGCACTTTGAATTGCCTCAATAAACGAGTTTCTATTCACCTTCTGCACTAGAGCCATTGCACTGTTCAGCTCTGTCTTCTTCATCTCTCTCATAATTGTTGCATTCATACTAGCCTCGTCATATTGTACTTCCCTCGATGAATCGTCTTTAATATTGTATTGACGAGTTTGCTCATATGAAATATCTCTCATGTGTTGCTCATCTTTATCATTAGAACGTATTTCTTTAATTCTTTCTATCACCATCGATCCTTCTTTCATTTCCAATTTTCCTTCCTCATCTCCTCTAACTGTTTCAATATCATTGTTCAACTCTTATTACCTCCTCTTGATCCATTTAGTTGACTTGATTTTTTAACGGTCCTACAACTTTTCCAACAAAACAATGCCATTAAAGTAACCTGAAGTCGCTTTCACAATCAAAAAGTCAATTATAATTTTTTAACTCAGCTTCCACAATCGAGATTACCTTCCATGTTTACTTGTAAAAGAAACTTCAACACTCAATTCAATATTTTTTAAATAAATTTTTAAAAAAAAATTAATTTTAATATTTAATTGAGAGAAAAAAAAGTATATGGTAATATTTTGCTAATTTTCTATTAATTCCTAAAATGAATAATACTCCCTCCATATAGGCAAAATTTAAAGGAAAATTATAAATATTTTCTCCAAATCCTGGTTTGGTTGTTGGATTGATTTTGGTTGTTCCTAACCCTTTTAGCCACAGGAATGTCTTGCTGACGTATGAGATAGGTTAATTTTATTTAAATTAGTGTGAGCTAATTTCATACTCTCGTTTTTAAAAATAAAGAGAACCGGTTTTGATTCGGTTCTGATCTGAACCGAATTGTAATTAAAACTGATCGATTCAAGCTCATTCAAACTAAATTGGTTCGATTTAATTTTAATTTTTTAAAATTATTTTTAGCATATTTTTTTGATTTGACTTAAACCAAAATTGAAACAATCGAATATAAAAAAATTTAACCAAAATTTAAATCGAATCCAAAATTTTAATTCAATTTGATTCGATTTGCCAATTAATCGAACCGGCACTTAATTTTATTCGTATCTATGTAAAGCCAATTTTTCAAATAAATAATAAAAAGGGTGGCAGAAATTGATTGAATCAACTAAATTTGATTATAATTTAGATCGAGTATTACATGCCTCACTATGTATAAAGAATACATGATTTTTATGTAATGTACAGTGTTAACTCCCTTGTCAATAAATAAATTTTTTTATTATCTATGTTTATGGAACTGGACGAGGTTAGGTAATCGTACAAGATTCAAGATTGCATAGAGTGCATAAGGATCGAAGACGGACGCGAAAAGAGGCAAAAAATTAAAAAGGCGGTGTCAGTCGTGGACGCCGTGGCGACTAGGAGTGGGCGTCGCGGTGCCCAAAACAAAACCTGAGAGCTGCGGCGCCAGGTGACGAGCGCCGCGGTGATAGGCATTGGGCACGAAAAAGAGTTTCCCGTTTTGACTTGTTTTATTTCGTCTCCCACTTGCTTCACCATTTCTTAATAGGACTCATACACGTTTATAGTAAGTCTAGAACGTCCTAAAACCTATATAAATGCTCTCTATTGACTTGTAAACACATCTTTGTAATAATCCAAGAAATCTTAGTGATTAAACATTCTTTGTGGTTCTTAATGAGAGAAAATCCCTAGATTGCAAGAGAGTTTTTTTTTTGTGAGTCTTTCTTGTAAAATACTTACTTTGTAAGTGCCTTGTGATTTAATAATAAAAGTGAGTGATCTTGATCCGCATGGACATAGGCATGTTGCCGAACCACGTAAATTTTCTGTGTGTTCTTCTTCTACCATTTCTCTATTTAATTCATTTAATTATTTGTTCTGCACAATTTACTTATGTTATATTAATTGTTTGTGTGCTTCCGCTTCAATAAATTGGTATCAGAGCTTGGTTCTAAAAAGACATGGGTACACCCAAGTATGAGGTAGATAAATTCAATAGTACGAATGACTTCAATCTGTGAAAGATTAAGGTAAAGACGTTGTTGGTGAGCCTAAGGCTAGGTTTGGCATTAGAGGAGACTGCAATTCTATCTAGTGACGACGAAAAAACACCAGAGTCATCTAAAGTTGAAGTAGAAAGAATAGACATTCAAGAAAGAGCTCATAGCAAATTTGTTCTATCATTGAGCGATGAAGTATTAAGGGAAGTAGCAGGTGAGACAACAGTGATAGATTTTTGAAAAAAGTTTGACTCTCTTTATATGCGAAAATCGTTAGCCAACTGATTGCATATAAAGAAGAAGTTGTATCAGCTGTCCATGTCAGAAGAGACGTCGATGACAGATCATATAAATGATTTGCCTTCAATAAGACCATCATTGATCTTGAGTCTATCAACATCAAGATAGAAGATAAAGATAAAGTAATTATCCTACTGAGTTCACTCCCCAAGCGTTATAAGAGCTTTATTGATACGTTACTCTACGTAGAGAGACTTTAATGATGAGTGATGTGAAATCATCATTAAACTTAAAGTTATTAGAGAAGCAGATCAAGGGCAATGCAGAAAGTTTATTTGTAAGAGGAAGACCCTCATATAAAGATAGAAGAAAAAATGGCTCAATATCGAAGTCTATAACTCTTAGGAAGTGCTATTACTGTAAGAAATAGGTGTACTTCATAAAGAACTGTCCTGAGAAGAAAGCACAAGACAAAAAAAAAGCGGATGCTACGCTTGCCTATAATGATAGCTATGACAATGCAGAGACACTCATCGCTACTGATGGTAAAAACGCTGAACAATGGGTGCTTAATTCTGGTTGTACTTTTTACATGTGCCCGCATAAGTCTTGGTTTGTAAACTTTCAGGCCATTAGTGGTGGTAAAGTGTTAATAGGTAATGATGTTGCACGTCAGATAATGAAAATTGGTAGTATTAAACTTAGGCTACATGATGGGCGAGTGTGAGAGTTAACAGATGTTAGGTATGTTCCTGACCTTAAGAGGAACTTGATCTCACTAGGGACATTAGATTAGAATGGGTGTTCCATTCTTGAAGAGTTCCACGGTGGTAATAAAAGGAGAGAAGCACAAATGCGTTTATGTGCTTAAAGGTGAAGTTGTGAGTGGTTCTGCATTATTCTCTATAAATGATGAGAATATGTAAACCAAATTATGGTGTCACGCTCCAGACCTAAAAGATCTGACACACGACATCACTTACATTCATTCAATAATATTTCTAAGCATATTCATTTTAATTTCTTTCAGAATTATAGCAATTGAATTATGACCGGGACAATTAGTAAACCGAAGATACGCAGAGTTTTCTCAGAGATTAACACTCTACTACGTCACCAGTAGCAACTTTGTTACCGGAAGCCCAGAATATATTCATTGCAAATTCTTACTTAAAATTAATCCATTACCACACTTGGTGAAACTTAAACTAAATCCAACCACACATAATAAAATAATACATAAGGATTTATTCAATAGGGATAAATCAAATATCTTATCCCACGTGTCCACAAATGAAACACTTAGCAATCTAACAACTTAGGGAACCCAAGGAACAGCAGAAGCCTTGCCAAATCCGCTAAGCACATATGTACCTTGTTTACCTGAAATCACTATAAACTATAATGAGTATAAAACTCAGTAAGCATACTTGTTTTTCATATATCAAATACAAATACATATATGTACACAATGCATATGTATAATATGTTGTGATCAATCAAAATCATAATCTTATCAAATCACATATCATGTAAGCGCTTACACATTCTTTCAAAATATATAATAGGAATACCATCACTCAACTACTACTTAGTAGGACTTACATATCACATATCACATAATGAGCCAAATGTCACTCGTAGGTGACATACCGTATGAGAGGAATAGTACAAGTGAGGTTTAAATTACACATATATAATGCTCAAACCTGAAGGTAAGAGCTAAACCCTCACCCTGATCATCAGTGAGTCCTCTCACATGTACCAATACGCCACCACACGAATGTGATGACTCAATCTTCCTTTAGGTACCAATAGGATCCTCTTTACATACGGAACACAAAACATATATCAATCCCGAAAGAAAGGCCACACATAAAGGCTCCACAAATCACATAAGATACTTACTAAGTCAACAGTGAGTTTAAGCATCCTCAAAATACAAAATATTTCTCATGGACATATTACACTTTAAAGCTTTCTTTGTTAAACACATTTCATTTTGAAAGCTCACTTTCAAAAACACATGTATGTCCATGCTCAATGTCAATGCTCACATTCATAAACACATGTCTTTCACATTTCATATCAAATACACTTTAGCATAACATAAACATATTCTTAACCCCATTTATAAAATCATACAAAATAATTACTACGTTTATTGTGATTTCAGTAAAAAGTCTAGTATACTTACCTCTTAGCACTTTCAAGTACAAGACTTAAATCTCCTTAACCTATCAATGGAGATTAATCATTTTATAAGCCTCACAATTCATACAAAATACTTTAAATAGCTTACAAAATTATACACAATGCATTTATCACATCAAATTGGTCTAAATACTTAGTTTCTCAAAACCTGTTATTTTGAACACTTACACTTAACAAAATTTTCTAATACATCAAATGATGTCCAATTACTCCAAAATCAGAATATATCATTCTTGACTCATATATGCTTCTTATATATGAATATTATATCAAAATTCCTACGCAATCCATTCCATACACACCATCGAATCCAAACTACTAACCTGACAGGATCAAGATACTTACTGAATAGTATTCAATCTCCCAATTTTATAAAATCATATACTAACTAAAAAATTATACAAATATCACATAATTACTCTTAACACATACCTAAATTCATGATAAATATTTTACTTCAAAATCACTGCCATAAGTATTTTAAAACTATTTTATTTCATAACTTTAAAAATCTGTTAATCAAATACTGTAATAAGCTAACACTCTTTAGAAACTCATAAAAATTTAACCACATTGATCTAACTTCTCAATTTTGAGTATATCCTATTAGACATATAAAATTATCATATTACATAAATTCGTAATTTTTGAAGATCATTCAGTAGGCCAAAAATTATTTGCCACTGTATCATACTGTTCATATAGGAAATTTCTAGAATTTCAGGGTCATTTTGGTAAATTCACTATAAATTCAATTTCTTGAATTTCCAATCGATTCAAAGTCTTAGATAATTCTAAATATGTTTAATTTAATATACTCAAAATTCAATACCAGAATCAAATCACAACAATTTATTAAATTTCTGGATCAAGAGACTATCAAATAGAAATTCTACAATTCATCATGATTTATCAAGCTCTCTACATAAATCATCATCAATTCTCACAATATCTTACGAAATACACATCAAATACTCAATTATACATATTTCCAGAAATAAAAAATTAAAGGAATTAAGTTAATTAACACTAATAAATTGAGAAATAGTTGTGATATACCTCTTAAAATCCAAAATTTTAATTTCTTCTTCTTCTTCTCTTTCTCTCCCCTTTCTTTCTCTCTTTTCTCACTCTAAAAGGGATAGCTCGACCAAAATAAGAGAATTAGGGTTTCAAAAGTATATTTTTATACTAAGAGGCTAATTTTTGGTATTTATGAATTTTCTCCTAAAACTTTCAAAGTATTACAATTTGGTCCCTAAAATAAATCTAAAGTCTTGCAAATAAACCCAATGCTAATAGTATGTCCTTAACCTATACAAACACTAATAATAACAATATATAAATAAAATACGTATATATATATATATAAATACTTATTCTTACCGGTTGTGGATATTGGGTACTACATATGGCATCTTAGATTGGCACACTTAAGCGAGAGAAACCTAAAGGAGTTATTTAGTCAAAAGGCGTTTGGTAAGGATAAGTTCCAGCCCTTGGAGTTTTGTGAGTATTGTGTGCTTGGAAAAACACATAGGGTGAGGTTTAGTTCCGACAAGCATAAGACTAAGGGGACTCTTGACTTCATACACTCGGACCTTTGAGGACCAGCTCAGACAGCTACTCGTAGTGGTGCCAGGTATTTTCTCAGTTTAATTGATGACTATTCAAGGAAGTTGTGGGTCTATGTATGAAGAGTAAGGATCAAGCATTTGATGTGTTCAAGACTTGGAAGGCTCTCGTTAAGAATCAGACTGGCAAAAGGGTGAAGAGGCTAAGAACTGACAACGACATCAAATTTTGCAATAAAGAGTTTGATGGGTTTTATGTCAAGCATGAGATTGTAAGGCATAGAATGGTGAAATCAACACCACAACAGAATGGCATAGCTGAAAGAATGAATAGAACCTTACTTGAAAGGGTTAGATGCATGCTTACCAATGTAAAGAAATCCAAGGCATTTTAGGGAGAAGCTGTAATGACTGCAGCTTATTTGATTAATAGAAGTTTCTTCTCAGCAATTGACTATAAAACGCCAGAAGAGAAATGGTCTGGCAATCCTCCGAAGTATAACCACCTCAGAATATTTGGTTGCCTTGCCTTTATACATGTTAAGGAGGAAAAGTTGGAACCTAGAGCTATCAAAGAGGTATTCATAGGATATCTCGAAGGAATGAAATGATATAAGGTGTGGTGTAAATACTTAACACCACTAAGGAGTATCATAAGTCGTGATGTGACGTTCGATGAGATGACAATACTGAAAACCTCCTAAAAAAATAAGAAAGAAGAACCTGTGCCCAAGAAAGACTCAGCGCCCGAGTCAATAGAAGTTAAAGTGAAACTTGAAAGTACATCTGATATGCCCTTAGATTAGCACTTCAACAAGGAGATTCTTGAAGAAGAATGAAGAACATCGGCGAGTTCTTCAAAGTCTATCCAAAGAAAGATTAGGACTCTTGAGATGGAACTTGAAGAGTATCAACTAGCCAGAGACAGGCTAAGGAGAACAATTAACCCACCAGTCAGGTATGCACAAACAGATTTAGTTGCTCATGCTTTTAATTCTGCTTACACTGTTGAGTATGATGAGCTTAGGACATATGGTGAAGCTATGAAGAGTGAAAACAAGAAAGAATGACAACAGGCCATGGAAGAACAGATTAGTTCTCTTAGGAAGAACAATACCTGAAAGTTGGTAGAGAAACCTCAAAAGAAACTAGTTGAGTGCAAGTGAGTGTATGAAGTAAAAGAAGGGACGCTGGAGATAGAGCCTACAAGATTTAAGGCTAGATTAGTTGCACAAGGTTTCGCTCAAAGATAGAGAGTTGACTTTCATGAGATATTCTCTCCAATCGTCAAGCACACATTTATTAGAATTTTGTTAGTCATATGTGCAAACCTTGACTTACATCTAAAGCAAATGGATGTAAAAATAGCTTTTCTACGTGGAGAGCTTGAAGAGACGATATATATGGCGCAGCCATAAGGGTTCGAGGAGCCTGAAAAAGAAGATCGTGCTTGTTGACTAAAGAAGTTGTTATATGGGTTAAAGCAATTACCTAAACAGTGGTATAGCAGATTTGATGAGTTTATGATAGCTTGTGGCTTAAGTAGAGGCAAGTATGATGGATACGTGTGTTGGATTTCGAATGTGTGACATACAAGTGTATACATAATTTTAAAAATTACTATATGCAGTGGAAACATGTTACAAATACACCCAAATTAACATATTAACATATATCATATATATGAACAAGTATAACTATTATACAAAAATAAACATGATGGACAATTGTATCAATAACATAATGTAAAAATACTTACCTAATGAAGGTAGCTTTACAAAATCTTCAAGTCCTCCAACAATTCATATGAATAGCTCACCTTGAAGTATATTGTTGAACAATTCTAGTCCATAACAGTTTGGTGGTAATATGAAGCTAGAATGGTAGCTTTAGAATTTCCAACAACTTGTATTTAAACTCTTTGAATACAAATATTTGTTTCATAAATATGAATATGGATTAGCCATCTATGAAAGGAGAAGAAAATGAAGTTTTCTTTTGTTCTTGTTAGTGACACAACAACTATTATTTTTCTCTTTGTCATTGATAAATTATCCACGTGTGTAAGATGAGTAAAACCCAAATTTTTTTTACCAATTAGTCTTTCAACTATTTGAAAGGAAAAAACAAGACAAAGCAATTTTTCTTTCTCTTTCTCTCTCTTGCACTTGGCCGAATCCTTCACCTTGCTAGAATGAATTTCTCTTTATTTGTTTTGTTTCAATTTTTGTTACAATAAAATAATCAATTGCTATTATTATTATCTTAATGCATGAAACATAATGAAGGGCTTAAATCTTTTCATTTGTCACCATTTTATTAGTTAACAACTTTTGTTAATTAATTAATTGATGTACTTAACAATTAAGTCTTGACAAATGTACATCCTGAGGGATCCCGAAATAATCGTTTTATTTTGCTGAAATTTATAGGATCGAATAATTCAATCCAATCCGCTACCCTAGTGTGCAACGAGTACACTTCATATTGTGAGACTCTCTAGGTCCACACCTGATTTGTCATATGAAGCTCCTCCATACGTCCGTGAACGATGTCTCATATACATGTTACGGATATTATAAATCAACGTGTTAGACCATGCAAGTTAAGGTTATTGCATATTCGTATAATCCTTACATCATTTATATATTTAAAGAGTAGAGATATAGATCATCACCGTCAAATCTCTATTTACTCAACCATGAACTTAACTCTAGATTTATATTTCATTAAACAATATCCATAAATACTTTCATGATATTGTTTATTTATTTGGAATATATTTTTCGAGGTTTATGTTTGTGGCTACAAGACTTTTTGAAATACAATATCGGAGCATCAGGATATACAACCCACTCATATGAGCTGATGGATCCCATATCTACGTACACCAGACTCTATGAGTATCGGACCATACCCAGCGACACCCAGCGGTCAGACCATGAAAGGTTTCTGACATGTGTGGAATCAAAGTATGGTGGATTACTCATAAACCTATCGTGACGCTCAGGTCAAAGGACCACAAATACTACTCAACTCAAAAGATCTTCCATATAAGATGAATATTATATTATTTGAGATAAAGATTTTAACATAGTGCCTTTGGGATGAGCATATATTAGTCTAATTAACAGTATAAAAATTAGTGTTCTTTTTTTTTATAAATTGTTTTTAGCAATAATAGTTTAAAAATATAAAATTAATACTTAAAAGAAAAAAAAAAGACCTCTATCTTCATATTTGTTTGATTTAAATTGAACGTCTCTTTGTAATAGTTTATTTAAAATAAGAATTATATAATTTAAAGTTTTAACTTAAATTAAATGATATGAGATTAATAAATAAAAATTTGTATTATTATTTGAAGTAAAAAAGCTAAATAAAAAATTTGCCCATTTTTTTATATATGAATTCAATTATTAAAATATATTTCAGAATTAATTAATTAATCATGTAAATCTATTTTAGAAAATGGATGGGAAAATATTCATAAATAGCCTCTTTTTAAAGTAAAATTTTATTTTAGCTAAAAAAATCATAAACTTTATTAGTTACATATTTAATTTTTGAACTATTTTACTCCTAAAGCATTTTGCATTTAGTTTCTACAAGTCATTTAAAATTTTGATCAAAACACACTTTAAAATTAGTAAATATAGAGTAGAATAGATCGAAAATTGGTAAATTTAATTGAAAATGACTGAAAAATTATGAAAACAGAGTAAAATTCGACAAAAAACATCGAGAAGAAAGTTAAAGTACAGGCTTCGCGCCCTCCCTACTCCCTCCTCGCCCTCAACTCATGCCACGCACCCCGCATGAAGCGTTGTATGAGTTGGGGCCTAATACCATACCCCGTGCGCGAGGCGTGGAGTGAGTTGGGGTCTCGTACTATGCCCCGTGTGCGATGTAAGGCCTTACCCTGCACCTTTGCTTAAGGTACAAGGAATTTTGGATTTTTTCACTTTTTTTGTTCTTGTTTTCTTTATTTTTCATAATTTTTGTTGTAAATTGATTCAAAAAATTGTTTGTTATCAATTTATAGTGTATTTTTCCAGATCTATTTAGACAATAATAATATTATAACAAAAATATCAATAAATTAAAAAAATAAAAAAAATTCACTAGTTTTGAGCCATTTCTTGAATTTCTATTTATCAAATCATGTTTTAGCTCTAAATTTTTACAATTTCATAAAAAAAAAATAGCAAATTACTTATTCTTATTTTTAGGTTGACTTCTTGATATTTTAATAATTTTTTTAATGAAATTTTAAGGAAAAAAGAAATTTTATGTTAAAGGTAAAGTAATTTAAAAATATTTTGTTTAGTTAACAAGATTACCATTTTACTATTAGGCTAAAATAATTTTTTTGCTTAAAACTTAGATTATTTTTGGACAATTTTTAATTGGATGGTTTTTGTTTAAAAATTCTAAAAAGATATTTTACAGTGGACCCGCGAAGCATGATAGTATACCCTATCCAACCCACTATATGACCCACCAATGAAAAAAAAAAACAGGAACACCCACCAGATGACGCCACCAAAACATTTCAAATCCGGACGGCAACAGTTTCACCTGCGCACGTTAGCATCCACCATCCCCCATTTCATTTCAAAATCCCTTGGTTCGTTGAGTGTCCCGTCCTTCATTCCCCACCGCGGGCCCCACTCACTTTTTCAAAATTAAACAATCAACTCATCCTTAGTCAATTTCGCAATTACAACTATCCCCAGGGATCTGCATTTAAAAAAAAAACGCAACGAATTAAATTTTAAATTAATATTAAAAAAAACCAATCAGAACAAAAGAGAGCAAAATACACAGAGAGAAGAAAAGAAATAGAGAGAGAGATAGAGAGCAGTGGTGGTGATGGCGATGGATAGGGAGAAAGAAAGAGAGACAGAGCTAGAAAGCGCAATGTACACCAACTGTTTGTTATTAGGTTTAGATCCGTCAATTATCGGGCTCGGAGCATCCAACGCCACTCCTCGGGTCGGACAATTCCGTCACTCCAACCCTAAGTTAGGCGAACAGCTTCTCTACTTCATCCTCTCCTCTCTTCGTGGCCCCACTCAATCCGCCAAAGTAATTAATCAAATGAAAATGCAATCGTCGTTGCACGTGTACGTTTGTGATTTCCTCTTTTCGCTCGTTTGATTTCTGTTTCTGATGTTCAGATCTTTCAGGATTTCGACAAGGTCTGGCCGATTTTCGATTCGGCGCAATCGCGTGATTTCCGAAAGGTGTGATTTTTCTTTTTTCATGTTTTGTTGCCGCGGTGTCGCTTTTCATTTTGAATTTGTGAAATTTTGGTTAAGTTAGTTACTAATGCTGTTTATTTTATTTTGTTGTAATAATAAGGTTGTCCAAGGGATAATTAGTGAGCTGGAATCGCAAGGGGCTTTGCCTAGGAGTAATTCGAGGGTTTCATCACTTGCTACCTGTTGCGGACCAAGGTTGATTGCTTGTTACACTGCATTTTTATATTTTATGTTTGCAGTGTTTAATTTCTTGGAAGTGAATTTCTGGTTGGTTGCTGAGAAAAATGGGAGTAATTTCAAATGAAAATATAAGCACTCTTTGAACTTATGTACACTAAGTTAGTGTACATGGTGATAGATGCGAAATTTTAATGCTTGAATTTTCTTTTTGTGGTATCAGAAATGGAAAAAAAAAGTGACTCAAGAGTGCGATGACTTAATTATGATTATTAACAAAAGTACTGGCATATGGATGGTTGGATAGAAGCAAAATTTCTATTGAGTGGTTAGGAGTACTATTGCAGAATACCACATTGATTATGATGTTGCGGGTTTAACTAAAATGGCTTTTAAGTTTAATAATTTGACTAGATGGGCTTTGCTTGGAGCATGAATGACATACTTTTTTGTGCTTACTGAAAGTTTTTCATTTCCAGGTTTGTTGAACTATTGTGGCAACTTTCTTTGCATGCTTTGCGTGAGGTTCATAGACGGACATTTCCAGCTGATGTAGCTTCTAATCCACTGCCTGCTTCTTTAACGGATGTTGCATTTTCACATGCAGCAACACTACTTCCAGTCACGAAGGTATTACTGATTAGCATTATTTTTCTACAGAAGATATTGGATTACTCTGTCAATTATATGGGTTGTTACAGAGACATTCTAAAATATATGAAATAAGTGACGACAGTATTTATATGGATATGAAGTGACTGATCTGAGTATAAAAGGCAAACATTTGTAGCTCCAAGTTTCATACTTTTCTATTTTTGGAGAGCTCAATTTGAATATAGCAGTTTCAGTGTCAATTGCTACATGATTGCTGACATCCTTAGTAATTTTTTGACTACGTGATAGTCTTCTAGTTTGGGTTATTGTCTATTACCCTTTGTGGGTGCTAGTGTTTAAGAGAAAATTGAGACCGCTATTTTGGTTTTCATTGCCTTCTCCTCCTTTTTGTTTGTTTATGTTTTCTATGCTTTCCATGAGCTTGAATTTATAGAACTGCTGAACTTATTCTTTAAGTAGCAGTAATTTTTAGCTTCCTATTTTGAACAGGCAAGAATGGCACTTGAAAGACGGAGATTTCTGAAAAATGCAGAGACTGCAGTCCAGAGACAGGCGATGTGGTCAAGTTTGGCTCATGAGATGACTGCCGAGTTTCGTGGTCTTTGTGCGGAAGAGGTAAATGGGTAACTCATTCGCATTCTTTATGCCAATTATGCTGAATAAGTGTCATTCCTTTTGTGTGAGACTTTGAAGTAAATTTTCTCTGGGAACCCTGGATCTCAGGCTTATTTGCAGCAAGAGCTGGAAAAATTACATGAATTGAGAAACAAAGTGAAGTTGGAAGGGGAACTCTGGGATGATCTTGTATCTAGTTCAAGTCAGAATTCCCATTTAGTTTCGAAGGCTACTCGTTTGTGGGAGTCTATTCTAGCTCGTAAAAGTAAGTACCCAAGTTTTTTCAGTAAGTAAGATAATCTGAATTACTTATCATTGGTGTTTTCTTTTTCCTCCTTTATTTGCTTCAAATGATAAACTGGCACACTTTGGATGCTTTGTAAATTCATTGCTAATTATTTGCTTTCTTACCTTTGTACTTCATTTGCAAATTATAATATTTGATGCTGCTAAATTTTGTGCTTACGCATTTTCCATATTAACTCCATTAATAACCTGTACAGATCAACATGAAGTCCTTGCATCAGGCCCTATTGAGGACTTGATAGCTCATAGGGAACATAGGTAATTTACCATCTCATATCATTGAGTTCTTTAGATTCTATGTTACATCATTTTGGGTGCTTTAGATGTCAATAATTCACTTTCCTCATGTATAATATTCTTTTAACAGGTACCGCATCTCTGGTTCCTCATTGCTTGCTGCTATGGACCAAAGTTCTCAGGTTCCTTATTCGGATGTCTTATCTGTTCAGTCTAGTGATCTGGGTTCCACACATTTTGATGAGAAAGAACAGAGTGATGGATCATCCTGTTCACAAATTAGTGATGAAACCCTTTCTCGAGTGGACGATAGAGGTGGAAGAGTCCACCCCACTGTTGATGTAGCAGAAATTATAAGGCGCTGGACGCATGCGTTACAGCGTATACATAAACAGTCGGTTCAACTGGTATGTGGGTTGCTTATACCTATACTTATCAGTTTTTTACTACAAAATGGCAATTGTTCTGTGTAGTGATTTTTGAAGAAAGCTATTATGTAAATTTAAATTCTGGAGCTTGCCCTTATAGGTCCAGTATCTGGGTTAAGGTAATAATATCCCTCTCACAGACAAGATGACATCTGAGCAAAATATCTATTTTAGTATTGATTGGGGACTTTCTCATTTTTAGTTATAAATTGTACTAGATTTATGTTCAACTGTAGATTTTATTGACCCTTTTTTTTGGAAATGACCTTGCTTCAGAATGGTACAAAAGTCATCAGAGGTGTTTACTTACATAAATTCTTGAAAAGTTGCAATTAAGTTGCTAAAAGACACTTTCATGTATGGATGGTATGAACATAAATGCTGCTTCTTGATATTGTGCCGTTAACATGCTGGTTATGTTATCTTTTTGGGTGAGTTTCAAAAATATAATTTCCTACAGTAAAAGCATTAGTTATTCACTGATTCATCTATAAGCCAAACTTGTTCGTAAAGCAGTCAATGGTATTCTAAAACTTCTATTTTCTATTTTTTCAAATGACTAGATCTAATATTACGTTGCTTATGAAGAATTAGAAAAGTACAATTCCCAGAAAAAATCATTATGGAATAGTGATGTTGCATGCATTCGCAGACTTTTTGAGTGCTCTGCAATAATTTCTTTGTAGGCAAAAGCTAATGATGGAGAGGGTCCAGATATATTACGGAGTGCACAAGACGGCGGTACAAGTGGCCATACTGAATCATTAGCCTCAACTCTCGCTGAACATCAACAACACTTGGCTAGCTTTCAGGTAATATGAAGTAAGCCTTTTAGATCGGGTTGGGAACTACACAGAGGGGTACCCTTCCCTTCAGGGATAATTTTGGACATTTTCAACTTTTCTGTCCCAGTGAATGTTCATATTTTGTTGTGAACATCTTGGGAATTTTTTGATACATAATTTCATGTTATTCTTCTTTTAAGTGATGTTTGATATCATTATCACCTACCTCTTACCTTTATCTTCTCACTTTTGGAACTATAACGTTTTGCCAATGATCAGTACCATCTTATCATTGGGCTGAAGATTGTCCAATCTAACATTCATTCTGCTTATGGTTCATTGCAAGGCTTCATTAGAAGTTCTACTTTAGAATCGTACATATTTAGATAGCAGTCCTACTTATTATAAATAATCTAGAGTTAATAGGTGATCTTGGAATAGTAGTCCAAGTGTCTGGCATTCTTCAGATTGGAATGGCTTTGATCAGTAAATTACTGTAATCGCATCTGTTGTCTTGATTGTGTTAACTCTTACTAAATTTTTCTAGCAAGAGCTGAAAAATGGGTGTCCTGGAATGAATTTGTATTCACTGGTTGATGGCTCAAAGAAAGGATCTGTAGGTAAATTCACCATTGTATACCTTTTGTTGAGTTCCAATGAATTTGATTCTGGAAAGCTGTCTCCATGGGGATAGCTTAGCTGGTAAATTCTCCTGTTAATTTCTGGGGACTAACCCCTCATACCAACCTGTGGCTGGGATGGGGTTTCCTTTTGAGGGTGGGGTGAGGTGTGGTGGGTGGTATTAAGACAGAGCATTTTAGTTTGTGAAGTGGAGTCTGGTATACTCTCTATAATTGGAGATCTTTGAGTAACTATATGTTCTTGTTGAACTGGGACCAAGTGAGAATATACGGTGTCAGTTCTCTATGCATTTCTTGCCAGCACAAACAAATTCATGTAGACATATCACACCTCCTGTTAACTGTTGTTATGTTTCTTACTATATTGAACATGGGAAGCTTAGTTGTCACTCGAATACTTTCCTCTTGCAGGTGCTCATTAACCAACTGAAGGAAGTTGCTCCGGCAATACAAAAGTCAATATCTGATTGTACAGATAAAGTGAACAATGTTGCTTCCAGCCTGCCTTCTATGGCCAAACATCGCGGTCATGCCACCTCGCCTATACAAGCTCAGAGCAGTGGAAGGACATTGGTAATCGTTCAGAAAATGTTATATAAGTGGAATGTGTTTATACCTCATACCTGCTTTGTAACCAGAATAATTAAGTGAATGCTCATGTCTGTTCTGTTTTCCTGGACCATGCAGGAAATTAGCTCTGATGATTTTGCCGTGGTGACTTCAAAAATGTCTACTGTTCAGCTTGACAAAGTGTCAGCTAGTCCCCCCACTTTAAAGCTTCCTCAGTTATTTAGTTTGACCCCAAATTCTTCTGGAAAAGGCGGAAACATACAAAGGCGTCACACTTCAGCTCCTCAAACTAGCCAAATAGAAAATCTTCCTGAAAGAAACTCTCTGGACCAGCCTCTATCAAATAATCGCCTGGATAACCCACCACAAAGTATGTTGCTGTTTCCATCATATACATTTCTGTATGTATAAGCTTATATTGGATAGCAGAAGCAATTTCTTTTATCAGTTGCAAAAGAACTTTTAGTGTTTACACAGCTTTATATGGAGAATTTAATTTTAATTTATGATTTGCAGACAGTGATAGTTCTTATGTTCAGAACTTAAAGCAATCTGTAAGAGAAGCAGCTTTATCAAAGCGATCCTGCAATTCGGAATCATCACGAGACAGTCACTCTGATGAAAGCTCCGAACACTTTTTTGTACCTCTTTCAGCAGCTGGTTTCTCTCGCATGGGCCAAGAAAACAAAGCATCTCCAATAAGGAGTAAGAGAGTGTTTGTAGCTCAAACAGACACTTCCATGCTTGGTAATCATGCCCATGATGATCATCTTGCGAGCAAGTATGATGATGTACCAGACATGTTAAATGATCTGGAATCACTTCATGACTTTGACAGAGTAAACAGGTTTCTCTCAGACACTGGCTCAAATGGTGTCTTTTCAGAAGCACGAAGGTCATTTTATGATATTGATGAAGCTCAGGATCAGGTCTTCTCACCTCCGTTGTTGATGGAGACATCCCTGTTAGCGGATTCTTATGAAGACTTACTTGGTATGTTGTTTTTTTCCGCAACCTGTTATGTTGTAGGTGTTCTTGGGGTCAATTTATTTTGTTGTTTTTCCTTTATATTAATTTTTAAAAATGTTTTAAAGTTGAAAGCTTGTTTAATACTTCTGCAGCTCCACTATCCGAGACTGAAACTGCCTTGATGGAGCATTGAAACTGAAATCTAGGACATGCTGCTCTTATCTGAGGAGATAATTTGTTCATTCTGATGGTTTTGGTTTCAGATCTTGGTTGGGATCTTCTCCACCCTCCACTAACTTTTTGCATGACGTGATGGTTGTATGTATTCCACCTTTATCTTGTGTGCCTTACTGCTCTCCCATTCAGCACATTTGATTTTTCATTCTTTGGGGAAAAGGGAACTATGAACTCTTCTGAGAGTGCATTGTACATGCTTGTAAGATACCTGGAATTCAAGATGATTGTTAGATATGGCAACTTCCCTCTGGATCTTAGAGGCCAAAATCCCTAGCCCAACCAGGATTACTATGGTACTACCACTAATTCTATCATGAAGAGAATTGCTGCGCTTGATGCATTAAGTACAAAATATGGTAAATCTTGCTTGCGTGACTTCAGCCTGATTGATGTTAGACACTGATACTGCATTCAAGAGATCGATTTTGACTGATTGGTTGTAATATATCTGATAGATGATAGATGATGTGTATAACAGTTTGATAGCGTATTTTGCTGACAGATAAGGATCGGAAATTATTATCTTCATTGTTGGACTTTTATTTATAATCTTCAGTAGGAGGGTGTTTACTTCTCATTGGTAGAACAATGTAGAAGTTGTTTGTAAGGCTGCTGAATTTCCGTTGTACACTTTTATCGGGTATGACTGACTTTGTAATTCTTTCTCCTCTTATATCAATATTTCCATTCTTTTGTCAATTTTTAGCATCTATTTGAATTTATTTCTCTGTTTCACCGACTTTAAGCTTGGAATGAGGTCATTCTAATACCCAATGAGAAGCCAGGACCATCTATGCTTTCATTTATGAAATTCTGATAAACAATCTCTAATATGATACCGATACAAGTTAAGTGTATTGATGTCAAAATAGATCAGAATCTTGGTTTCATATTGATGTAACTTTTTCAGGTTGGGTACAAACAGCACTGTGGCATTGAGACTGAAAGTTCATGCTGAAAGTGAATCCAAACTAGGGAGAAGTAAACTGCTTTGGCTCAATGGTTGTCACCTCCCAATGTCAACATTGACAACTTAGTAGAGGGATTCTTCCTAATTTGACAAGGAATCTTTTGTTACCACAAAAGCTTCCAAAGATGATAGATTGACCGTTTCCAGGTAAGGGTTATGGTCCCAAAGGATTCTTGTCAACCAATACTGGCGAGGTTTGAGTTCTCTGTGATGTGATTCTTCACCAACTTCATTGGATTGATTCAAACTCGTGCTTTGTTTTCTTAACTCTAAAGAAAACTAAGAAGAACGTAAAAGCGATGTTTCCAAAAAATAAAGCAATTTTTTATGTCTCCAGCCCAGGCTCTGCTATAACTCTTAACTCGGATTCTAGCAGAAACGCATTGGCCACAAATAGCATAAAAGCTCAACGTTGGACTTGGCGTTGGTTATCTGGTTTTTCAAAATCTCACATGGGATGGGATTCTCTTTCATACGTCAATCTCCCCATTTCATGGCTCTCCAATATAAGGAGTTCAGTGTATTTTTTTAAATGAAATTTGATACAAATACCGAAAGAAATATCAAATCTCCGACTGAATTTTGTATGTCTTGCTGTATCTTTCCGAATGCTATAATAATAATGCCAGAATATTTTTATTGATGTTTCCCATTGAATAATCTTACGTTTTCTTTCTAAGTAATGTTTTTGTTTTTGCTTCAATTGTTGGGGAATCACCAACTTTAAAATTGATGAATTAAAAAGATGGTTAGAAACTTATTAACAATTTTGCCACATGAATTCAATCAAAACACAAATTTAATATAATATAAGATTTTGTACTCAATTCGCTTAGCAAAGGCAATTTGATGAGGGTGTTTTTAAGTACTTTTGGGAACTTAATAAAAATATTAAAAGAAGGTGAAAATTCTCATTTTATTATTTAGTATTTCCTTTGTGTTAATATCATGATGATATATGGGGCAAATGTGTCGCGTCCTCACTGGACATTTAACTCAAAATACTAATAAATGATCTTAGAATTCCATTCCAGGTTGTAATGATTTTTTTGACAGCTTATGCAAACAATAATCAATTTTCTAAAAGGAAAATGATCCCACTTATCAATTTATTACCGTAAAATTTCAATTTCTCGATTAGAACATCACTCGCGTGAGAGAGCGTGGATGTTCATGCAACCGCAATTATAAAGAAGGAAATTATATATATATATATATATTTCAACGATATTAATATTTAAATCATGTGGTTAAACAAGTTGGCACATACTTTCCTCTCTCCGAACAAAGCCCATACGCAGTTCAATGGCGCGTGTTTCACTAAGTCAATGAACTGTCCTACAATCTCAATTTTAACCTCCACTCTTTCCCCTTATTGGTCACAAAATGAAGGTCATTTTGGTCAATCAGCGTCGTCTCTATCCGGAGAAATCTTTGAAAGTAAAAATTCTCGAGAAAAAAGAAAAAAGAAAAAGAAAAAGAAAAAGAAAAGAAAACTTAGAAAGAAAATTAAAAAAAAAAAAAAACCAAACAAAAGCAAATTGCAATAACAACTGTAATTTCAGCTTAACAAAATACACAACAACCAGAGAGACATGGATTTGATGTTTGCTAAAATCCATCATTGTTTCCACTAAATCTCCCAAATTCTCTTTCTCTTTCTATCTTTCATTTTCCGTTAAGAGAGAATATGATATGAGTTTGCTGAACAATATTTGTAAGTATGTAGATAATAACTCATCATTTATTTTATATATATATTTTCATGAATTTTGTGTCCCTTTTAATTTAGTTCGTGTTTGTAGAGTCTTTTTTTAATGTAAGGTGTCATGTTTTTTTTTGCTTTTTGTTTGTTGTTCTCTTATTCTGGGTTTTCTGTTTGATGTTTTGTTCTGTCTAGGTTACCGTTAGTGGAGAATGGCTATAAGGGGTTTTTAGATCATATCCGATCTTGTTGGGTTTTGATCCAGCTGAATAGTTTGTCAATCTTGGAGAGATGGAAGGAGAGAGATTGAGGTGAATATTCATTATGCCTTTTTTTTTTTGAACTTTTGAAGTCAAAGTCTGTACAATTTAATTATGTTTAATAAATCTGGAAATTTTTTTATGCTTTTTGATTCTGAATTCTCTTTTGCATATTGGTTTCTCGAATCAAGTCAAAAGTTACTTTTTTTTTAAAAAAAAAATATGGTAGGAGAAAGGGGAATGTGATGTAGTTGATGTTTTTAAGGTGAGAAATTGCTTTCCAGGGAGTTGTGTTTAGTTGATTGATTTTAAAATGGTTTTTTTTTTCTATAGTCTTTTGCACATTATGGCCTTTATTGTTTTAGAAATTTTAATTTATGGGGTTTGATGTTTTTATTCAGATAAGCGAGGACTTTTTACTGTGGTTGGACTGGAACATTTATAGATTAAGTGAAGATGGGTGTTGGTTTATGACAGTGCAGAAGATTTGTGCCTGTTTCTATCATTGGTGTTTTTTTTTTGCTTTGAAGGAGGGGCAATTAGTATTTGGATTGTTAAGTTTATGAGAGTAGATTTCTTTGTGCCGTTTAAGTTATGATCAAACAAATACTTAATAAGTTTCCACGGAAGCCCTCCAAATCATCGGACAATCGTGAGGGTGGGGGACTGTCTACATACTCAAATGCTTCAACCAGTGCAAGAAACAATGATTTAGCTAGTAACCGGTATGGAAATACTAGCAATTTATCTCATCCTGGGATTAATTCCATTGCCACTGTAGGCGTGAATAATGGGAATAAGCTTCCTCAGACAGTGAATTCTAAGCTGAATGGAAATCCATTGGCTATGTTTGAAGCATTGCCTAGTTTCAAGGATGTTCCCAGTTCAGATAAGCAAAACTTGTTTATCAGAAAATTGCACCAATGTTGTGTTGTCTTTGACTTCACTGACCCAACAAAGAATCTCAAAGAAAAGGACATCAAGCGGCAGACCTTGGTAGAGCTTGTGGATTATATTTCTTCTGCAAGTGGAAAATTTTCAGAAGTTGTTATGCAAGACATGATAAAAATGGTGTCTATAAATTTGTTTAGAACACTCACTTCTCCTCCCCGTGAAAATAAAGTTCTAGAAGCCTTTGATTTGGAAGAGGAAGAGCCCTCAATGGACCCTGCATGGACTCATTTGCAAATTGTGTATGAATTTCTTTTGAGGTTTGTAGCATCACCTGAGACAGATGCAAAATTGGCTAAAAGGTATATTGATCACTCATTTGTTCTTAGGTTGTTAGACCTTTTTGATTCGGAGGACCCAAGAGAGAGGGAGTATTTGAAAACAGTTCTGCATCGAATCTATGGGAAATTTATGGTGCATCGTCCATTCATTAGGAAAGCAATCAACAACATCTTCTATCGTTTCATTTTTGAGACTGAGAAGCATAATGGGATTGCAGAGCTGTTAGAAATTTTGGGAAGTATAATTAATGGGTTTGCTCTGCCTTTGAAAGAAGAGCACAAACTCTTTCTTGTTAGAGCATTAATTCCACTTCATAAACCAAAGTGCGTAGCCATGTACCATCAGCAGCTGTCTTACTGCATCACGCAGTTTGTGGAGAAAGACTGCAAGCTTGCTGACACTGTCATACGAGGTTTATTAAAATATTGGCCTATAACGAACAGTACAAAAGAGGTCATGTTCTTAGGTGAACTGGAGGAAGTGTTAGAAGCAACACAGCCTGCAGAGTTCCAGCGCTGTATGGTACCCTTGTTCCGCCAGATTGGCCGTTGCTTGAGCAGTTCACATTTTCAGGTTGGTAGTTCTCTAGTTCCATTAAAAATTCTACTCCAAAAGTTTCTCTTCTTTGTTCTTCATAACACCCCTTTTTTTGGCTAAAATATATATTTTTTTTTCTGAGTAAATGATATGTCTTGTAGCTTAATTATTTCATTATAACTTGAGTTTTTTAAAAAAAAAATCTTTTTTATGGTTTATTTCTTCCACCCAGTTGTGCATCATTAAAGTTTATTTGCCTTCGGTCAATGGTGGCGCCAAATAATATAAAACTGACTATTTGAATGTATATTCAATATACAAGGTGCTCATAATTTGGTTAAAGAAAATAATAATCACAGAAAGTTAATGTCACCGCATTAGATATGAAGAATGAGCCTATTCTACTCAAAAGGTAATGAACATCATCATGTATTAAGTATTGCGTGTGTAATTCTAATCAATTTCATCCATGTAAGAATGGATGTCACTTGAACCAAAAAACTAGGCCAACCTGGAGTTCTTTGGATATTGTTTATTTGAAAAAATTGACGGTTAAATGATTTAAAGGTGAAGAGTTGCTTAAGAGAATGTCTGATAAACTTTGATTGGCGGACTTCAGTAAGGGAACAGTCTTTTAATCTCTGGACCTCCATAGACAAGCTGGTAAAGTCAATGGACAGAATGCCAAGACTTATGATCAATCTGACATCTAGCTATTGTTCACTGCTTACAAACTATTTAACTGGAAAAAAAGGTTGTTAAGCTGCAAGTAGACAAATAACAATTTGATTATAAGCGACAAAAAATTAGAATTGGAACTGGTTATGGTTGTTAGGACAAACAGAGAGACTTCAACGAGATAAGCAGCTTATTGTTCCCAAGATTGGGATGAAGTGGTTAGTAATTTCTGTCCAAAGCCATTTACTACTCATGCCATGTAGAAACTTGTTTTAAATATAGTATTTCGACAAGCAATGCTCAGTTTTTGGGTGATACCAGCCATTTGGGTACCTTTCATTATTTCCCAAGATGAATCTTCTCTGACTGTTCTATCTTTACATTTTTGGTTTATAACTTTTAATTTTTTTTTCTTAACAGAATTTAGGTAAATTTCTATGGTTTGATGAAAATTGGAAACACTGTATTGTGTAAGTTGTCTAAGTGCGGTGACATGATATGTCTAATAAGTCTGGGTGATGGAATATGTATGTCAAGATTTTCAAAGAATTTATTGCCTAACAATTTAACCCTCGTAATTGGAACTCTGTGGACTTAGAGATCACCCAGTCTGGATTGCTGACTTCTGAACATTGTGGCCAAGACCAAAGTTTATTGTATTTAGGTCCAAGAACTAAATTTTCCATCCAGTATTGGGGCTATATGAGCCCTTCTTTTAAGAAAAATCTATGTTTCTCAATCCCCACACAAGTACTCATTGGACTGACATTCTTAAGTCATGATGCTCAGTTATGGTGGGACTATTCACAGCATAAAAAGTTTTTGGGTATTGGTTTGTGGTTGTGACTATCATTATTAACTGAGTTAATCATGTGTTGGTTCCCGCTGTAAATTTGTCTATGAATGAAAAATGAAGCAGGCTTTTTTAATGATTTCTGTTATTAGTGGCATTATATACTGTTTAAGCATAATGCAGCATTTTCACGAGGACAACCAGATTTGTGAAAATCTTTTTAAGTATCACAACCTTATAAATCACTACCCCATAAATTAGCCATATTTCCTCAGTCCAATGGTAGGATTGATATAATGCCTTTTGTTCCAAGAGGGTTCTAATAAACTGTGAGTTACTCTTATCTTTAGCTTGATTACTTAGTGTAAACCACTTCTGGGCTCTTCTAAACTTCAACTTAAGTGCTGAACAGGGCTCTGATTGTGTCTCACCCACTTTTTTAGATGTTTTTGATACTTCTCTAGCCTCAGGATTCAGAATATGAGAATGATTTTGTATATAACATGTGTGGATGGATGGCTGATGGGAGGTTGCAATTCAGTGGCTGCATGGGGGCTGGACAATGTAAGATCTAGATTTGAAGATGATTGGCAGTGCTGTGCTGCAGGTGATGAGGCGATTACAAGGCAGAAATGATGTGGTGTGGTGGAATTTATGGGCTTGTGATTGGTCTTGGTAGAGATTATAGTGCAGCTATAACTGCAAGGATCTGGTGATGCGTGGTTGGTTTAATAGCATTAACTTTTATGTGGTTGGACCCTGGTAGTGGTCTGGTGTTACCCCTAGGAGTGGTTGTGGTGTCATTGTTTCCTCATGTCAAAAAACTTCATAAAGTATACATGCTGTTTTAAAAATATTATATTAAATGCTTAAGACCACCTACCTCTTGTCAAATTAGAACTCAGTGAATGTTAAGGAAATGTTGAAGGATTTTGAGTCTAGAAAAATTATGTGATAGTTGAACCTATACTTTTGTTCAGGGTTATTAATATTGCAGTACTGCTGATGTTTATTGGCCCTCTACCTGGTATTTTCTTCTCTCACTAAAACTTGTTATTTTCAGGTGGCTGAGAGAGCTTTGTTCTTGTGGAACAATGATCACATTGAGAACCTAATCAAACATAATCGCAAAGTTATACTGCCAATAATCTTCCCTGCATTGGAGAGAAATGCAAGAAAGCACTGGAATCAGGCGGTACAGAGCTTGACACTGAATGTTCGCAAAATCTTCTCAGATGTTGACCCAGAGCTCTTTGAAGAGTGCTTACTCAAATTTCAGGAAGATGAAGCAAAAGAGGAGGAGATGAGATTAAAACGTGAAGCGACATGGAAACGCTTGGAAGAAATTGCAGCAATGAAAGCAGCAAGTAATGAACCTGTGCTCATCTCTTCAAAAATAGCCACACGCCCTCGATCAGGCTAGTAGTGGAAGATTCTGATTGGTGATAGCTGCAATTTCTGTTTTGCAATATGCTTGTAAACCGTACATGGGAAAGGTGATTTTTGGAAGTGGAAGGAAAGCAGCTTTTGGTCACAAGGGGTCATTGCGCCGCTCCAGCAGCGTAAGAACTGGCCCCATTTTGATCGTATAAGCGCAGAATGTAATGTGGATGGATTGGATGCCCAAAACAATTGGGTGGTGCTAGAAGTGGATGTGATTTGGTTAGCAACTCTTGATTTTGTGACGGTTGACAAAGAGTGAGTAATTCCACATATTTCTGTTTTTCTTAATTTTTTTTTAATTTGGATTACTGTAAGTACAATCAAAATGTGCAGTTATTTATAGTGTATCATTAAAACTTGGTTGCATCTTCATAATAGAACTTTTGCTTAAAGTTTATCATAGAGCTAGAAAACAGTGTTCCATATTGCTGCTCTTCATCTTGTTGTGGCCTTTGTTAAATTCCATTAAATCCCATATTTCTCTTTTATTTTTATTTCGAAAATTGATAATCTATTTACCAGGGACCTGAAAAATTCACGTCTTCGGGCTATCTGTTTAAACCTAATTATTCATCAAGTTTATTTGTCGTAATTATCATTTCATATCTAATTCTCTTGTTATTTGTTTCCAATATTACTGCTACTGTTGTTCTCTGTTGAATTATTTTACCATAAACTTATTAATGACCAAAAAAAGGTCGTCCAAATCTTAAACAATACCATTTTTTTTTTCATCCACAAAATACATTAAAAATCGTGGACATGGAACTAGGGAAAGCACCCCTAGTTCTCCTCGACCTCTTTCTTATGATCAAGCTGATGACGATGTTTTGAATTTCGACAAGGAAAGCTTGTTCATCCAAAAACTCAACTTGTGTTGTACTGCGTTCGACTTCACAACAGACCCAGATAACAATCTCCAAGTAAAGGACGTAAAAAAGCGCGCGTTGCAGGAGCTTGTTAATCATGTTTCGTTTGCTGATGATCAGTTTTCAGAATGTGTCATTGAAGAAGCAATTAATATGGTGTCCAAAAATTTGTTCCGATATATTACGCCCATTGGCTTCTAATGATACGATGACGACGATTGATGATCCTGCATGGCAACACATAGAGATCGTGTATCAGTTTCTAACAAAGTTTGTCGAATCGCCGAGGTTGGTTTCTGATTTGGCTGGGAGGTACGTTGATTCGCCCTTTGGTTATCAAGTTGTTGGATCTTCTTAATTCTGAAAGCCCCAGTGAGAGGAGATATTAGCCAAGCTTGTAGGTGAGATTTATAAGAAAATTGCTAAGCATCAAACGCTCATTAGGAACGTGATTGATGATATCATCGATCGTTTCATTTTCGGAAATCAGAAATATGATGGGGTTGTGCACTTGCTAGGGTTCTTTGAAAATTTAACAATCAGCAACAAGGTGTCAGAAGTTGACAAACAGTTTGTAGCTCGGGTTCTGATTCAATTACACAAGCCAAAAGAGATGGCCTCGTATCATTGGAGATTGATTCAGTGCATTAAACAAGTTTTGGAAAATTGAGGATTGTAAGCTTGCTGATGCTCTCATTCGGGGAATTCTAAAATATTGGCCTATTGGAGATGTTTCAAGGGAGGCATTTTTGTTGCATGAACTTCATCAAGTTTTATTAATAATTCAACCTGAAGAGTTTCAGCAATTTACGATCCCACTAATCCGCCGGGTTTCGATTTGTTTGACAAGTTCAAATTTGAAGGTGGCAGAGAATGCTTTGTCATTATTTTCCAACAATCACATTGGTGAATTAATCACCGAGAATAGAAAAATTTTACTGCCAATTTTCTTCCCCGCTTTGGATGAAACTGCAAGAAATCATTGGGGGGTTCATATCAAGGACAAGGCTCAAAACTTTGTTGATCAGTATTCTAACTTGGAAAAGAAGTTATCATTCAAATGCTTGGAAGAAATTGCTGCAATGGAAGCTGCTCAGAGAGAAAAAAAAAATATATTGCAGTACCATCATCATCATTATCTGGTTAATCGAATGATTTGGCCATATAGGATTGTTAATGGTCTCTTGGATAATCGTCTTATTGATTTTTGTGAAGAACATGTAGTTGGTAAACTTGGGCAATTCATTGATCGTTTAGTCTATGTTGTAATTGAACCATACAAATTTATGAAAAATTATCATACATATTTTGATAAATATAGAGTTGCATAGCTCGGACAATGATGATTTTAATAATACTCACATCAACGTCAAAGAACACCAATGACTGACTGCCCAACAATGGTTGATTGATTTCTATTTTATTTTTTAAAGGCACAGGCACAGCATGTACATGTGATGTGACTGTGTTTTATGTTTTGTTATTATATTTTATCGATAGGTAGCATGTTTTGATGGAGATGGAGATCATTCATCTTAAGCACTATGCAGGCAGCAATGCATACAGTGGCCAGTGGCTCATAAGTCGTAATCCAAGTGCAAGATATTATTAAAATTAAAAGGATATCACCATCACATTTAAAAAAAAAAAAAACCAACTTAATTTCTGTTTATGTTTATTAATGCATGTACCAAATTCAAAATGGTTGCTGAACAAAATCAAGCATTTTTGGCTTTCAATGTGCTTAAGAAATGGAGTCATTTTAATTGATCATCAAATGTTTAGCATTTTATGGGTTTTAGTTGGCTTAATTGATTAAATTTTTTTTAACATGAAAAAAAAAAAAATAGTTCAATTAATTAATGCTTTTTAAATAGTACAAAAAAAATTTAAAAAAAACAATTAAAGTTCGATACTATTTGAGTTATATATTACACTCTAGGTCTCTAAACTACATCTTATGTTTAAGCAACCTCCAAGCTTCAACATGCATGAATTCAATATAGAGAGGTGTCCTTGTCCTAAAGAAAAAAGAAAATTACATATCATGCTAAAAATGATATAAAATAATAATGAACTAAAGCTATATATACTGAAATTGTAATAATAATTTTGAAGATTGAGAGGAGCTAAAGCTTCAGCAAAATATTTGAAGATGTTCTCATGGATTTTGAATAACGTAACCTAATTTTAAAAGGGATTTTAATTTTAAAAATAAATTTATTTCTAAAATTTTAGAATAAATTTTAATAAGAAAAATAATGAAGTATTTTAATTATGAAAAGATTCTACAATCAAACATCATAATACGGGACTAAGCAATAAAAAAAAGTATTAGTTTTGTTTTACAACCTTTATGTGATATTTGTCTTCTTCTCTTTTCATTCATTTTCTCTATAGTAGTTATCATTTTTTGTACTCCCATTGTAATAATATTATTTAATAATATCATATGAGTGAGTTTATTAAACTCAATAAAATAGATGTAAGTTGAACCACTATAATTATGTGTCTTGTTGTGCTTTTTTTTAATAATAATTTTTTGTGTTAATCCATGTGTTATTTTTAAGAATTAATAAATTAAATTTATTGGCTTTGAAATGCCCAAATTTTAGAATTAGTAATTTAGTACTGTCTATAGAAAATAACACAAAAAGTTATTCAGATTAATAATTTAAAGATAAGCTCTAACCTTGATTAAATTGATAATTTTTAAGTAGTTAATTTTTATGCTTTCATCTGGATCTTTGTTTTTTTGTTATATGATTTGACTATAATCATCTAATTTCTTTTGATTTGATTTTATGGTAGAACAACATGAGTTTGATCCTCTTTAAATACCTAAAATTAAAAAGCAAAAGAAGAGAAAAGAAAAGTTGCTGCCAAGGATCAAGCTTGGGATCCTTGGTGGGAAATTCAAAGCAATGTGTGGCGAAGGAACCAATAGGGCAGCAAGCTTATGATGACAAGAAAATGCTAATAATAATTATTAAGAGATTGAAGTTGAAATCCTAGCCACTATAATTGTCGTTATCATCGTTCAACGTTGCTGTGTCAGTCATTGTTTAGCGTCGATGAACCTACCAATCAACTTATAAATTTTGGCTACCTTAACTTAAGTAACATCGCCATTTGCCATCACCGAAAAATCCCAGATCAAAGCTTCAACCATTTGGTTGTCTCTTTTTGTGCTTTTCGTTTTAGCCACCATCATCATCACCCAAAACAACTATTACACTCTTCAGAGCTCGCAACAAACATCACCATTTCGGTTGCCATTTAGATTGGCTGCCAGTGGTTGGAAGGTTGAGCAAAAGAGAAAAGGTAAAAGAAAAAAAAAAGATGAAACTAGGACATCATTTAGCTTTTCTCACTCAGCCCTCTCCTAAAAGGGATCCTAATTCTAAAAAGACTCTTATCTCTAAAATCTTGGGATAAATCATAATCAAGAAAATATTAAAATATTATAATCTAAAAAAAAACTCTACAGCCAAGCATAACAATGCCTATAAAAAAAAAAGGGATTAAGCAATGGAGAAGGGCATCCAATATTTATCTTTTAAAACTTCAATGTGATATTCTTTTGCTTTTTCTCCTTCCATTCATTTTCTTTATAATGACTACAATTTCTTATACTCTATTATAACAATATTATTCAATAGTGTCATATGAGTGAACTTATAAAATTTGGTAAAATGGATGTTAGCTTACATTGAGTTGAACCACTATAAATTTGTATCCAGCTATGTTTTTTTTTTTTTGTTAATCACAGTTTTATTCCTAAGAACCAATAAACCTAACTCATTAACTCTGAAAATTCCTAAATTTCGAGGTCAACAGAAGAAATTTGTTCTTGTTTTAAAACTTTATCCAATATATAAGATATAACTTTATGTTGTTGATTGATTACCAAATCTTAAAAAAATCATATGTAATCTCTACTTTCTCAAGTTCAACACATTAAAGCTTAAAACTCAAAAAGTTTAGGCTCGACCCTTAAAAAGTCATTGACTTGGAAGGCTAATGATTGCCTGAGCGGGCAATAACTTTAAAGGAACTCTTAAGCTTAGTCCATGAAGGCCTGTTGAGCTTGGGTCCTCAATGACGTAAAGTCAAGAACCCTTCATATTCGAAGTATATAGCCCTCATGTAAGGAAGAGAGATCAACTAATGAGCTCAACAATTATCATTGGCTAAGAACTTTCCCTATTTTCAAGACAAACCACAATATACAGAGAACGTAGAGATGGCACTGATCAGACCTATGATTTCAGAGAAGAAAACATTTCCTCCAGACTCCTCATAGACATAAACACTTAGAGCACTTGATAAATGACCCCTAAAATTTTGGACCTTTCACATGATTAAAGATGTCGACCAATATAAGATAATTTCTTGAAAAAGCCTATAAAAAGAGAGGTTAGTGCTCGCACTGGTAGGACAAGAGATCAGATTTATGCTTAAAAAAATACATAGAAAGAAATAGAGCAACTATAGATAGAAAAACTTAGCAAACTATTATTTTTGCCTATCAAATCACTTTTATGATAACCCAAAACTAACTTAAGCATTGGAGAGTATTTGTCATAAATAACTACTAATAGAGTCTTAACCGACTTCTGTAAGTGCAGCTATAGATCTCAAACACTGCAAAGAATTTAGGAGATGTATTTAATGTTAGAGATGGTGCTTATGCACCATTCTGATATACAGTAAACATTTTAATAATAATTGTTAATATATGATTATATGGTAAGAAGCTTGTAACTTTTTTAGATATTGTAGATCTAAAAGAGTTTAGGTCAGCGCTAAAGTTAGTAATTCTAAAGAGTTAGAACCTTATCTGAAATAAGGACAAAGATTCGAGAATAATATAGTAATGACATAGTTGCAAAGAGTTGCAAATGGTGCTAAAAAATATCATTGCGTAATATCTTCTCGAAAATAATGTTCCTTAATCAAGGTTACCGATACGGTTTTATCGGTATTCCTTTCGGATTAGTGTATGTCTATATTTGAATTGTTCAGATGATTAGTCTTAACAGACCATAAGCTTAACGAAAGTTCGTATAGGCATGCAAGTATTCATTAATGACTGGATACTGAACAGACTCACGAGGACTTCCAATAGAATCCCATAAAGCCGTCAATGGAGGGTTTTCTCGAGTTAATTAGTATTCGTGATCCTTTGACCTGAGTGCTATGATGGGGTTGTGAGTGATTCATCATACTTTGATTCTACACACGTCAGATATCTTTTATAGTCTAACCATTTGGTGTCGCTGGGTATAGTTTGATGCTTATAAAATTTGGTGTGCATAGATATGGGATCTGTTAGCTTATATGGATAAGTTGTATATCATAATGCTCAAAACTTGTATTTCAGGAAGTCTTGTGGCCACAAGTATAAAACCCTAAAAAAGAGTTTTTCATAGGTTAACTAATATCACAAAAGCGTTTGCGGATATTGTTTACAGAAATACAAATCTGGAGATAAGTTCATGGTCCAGCATAGAGAGATTTGACAATGATGATCTATATCTCTTCTCTTTCAATGATATAGGTGACGAGTAAATTATACGTATATGTTTGACCTCAACTTATATGGTTTAATGTGTCATTCTGTATTATCTATAACTTTTATGTGGGGCATTATTGACAGACTTGCGAAAGTGTTCCGCAAGATAAACGGGTATGAAGATAGGGAGTCTCATAATATAAAGTGTACTTGTTGAGCACTGAGTTAGCGGTACAGATCATACGGATCTATCTGGGAAGATTTCAGAAAGCAAGATACTTTTAGGACTTATTTAGAAAGTGAAAAACATAATTTAGAAATATTGTAAACAAATCTATATTGCATGAAAAGTAGATTACATATATGGCATCCATGCATGACCATTTGTGTGACAAATGGCAACATGCATGGAATTGCATGTGACAAATGTCATCTATGCAAAGTATTTGCATGAATAACATAAGTGACATTTGTCACTCACACATTAGTCTGCATGGTTAAACATGCCCACATGTTGGACACGTGTACACTTGGAAGTGTTAGGCCATTAAAACAAATGAAAACAGTTTCATTTGTAGAAATTTAATTGTTGAATGCAAAATTTTTGCAAAACATTTGAGAAAAAATGACAACTTTGAGAAAGTTACGTTTTGGTACCTAAACTCAATCTTTACGCATTTGATGCATAAATTAGCTTAAGTGTTAAACTAAGTTTGATTCCTACACGAAATATACATAAAAAAAATACCATTCCATCTACTTTAATATCTCAAAATATTAGAGTCTAAAATTGTTCAAGGGAAGGACTTTATTGTGAGCTCAAATGCTTCAATAATCAATAATCTTTACCGAATCGTTTATAAGAGTATGTATTCGATTCTTGTATTTTTTTTTTGATGAAGTTGTAATGTATATATGTTGATTATATTATTTTATTTTGTTGTGCAATATATGTTGAATATGTATTTTAAAATTTTTAACATATACACAATTATATACATGCACTTTTTAATATCATTTAAAACTTAACACGAAAAATTATTAAAAAAAACTTTATGATCGAAGATCTAGCTACCAGTCAAATACCGCTATCAACAATAAACATAAAACTTCACAATGAGATGGGGACTAATGGAATTACAGAAGATAGAGTATGAAAATAATACCGATGATTTAATTTAAAAAACAAAAGTTTTGAAGACACAAAATAATAAATTGAAGGAAAGAGTTGTGCAATTGCAATTGGTTAGTTGTTCAATCAGATTCAAATTTTTTGAAATTGCTTTAAGAAAAAAAAAAGGGCTTTGATTCTTAATGAGTTTAATTCATTAGTTAAATTATTATGATTGTTTTTAGGAGTAATTTGAATGTTAATGGCTAGTCACAATCTTTGTCCACCCGAGAAAAAGAGTCTTTAATTTTATAATTTATGAAAATATAATCTAATGATTAATATATTCATTTGTTGTGAATAATAGGATGAATAAGCAAAAATTTTGAACTAGAATGCAAAGTATAAATATAAATAAATACTTTTACAAATATATTAATATTTGTACTTATTTCTCATTTGTACATAAATGAAAGCACTCACCTATATTTATAGAGCGAGGGAATGAGAAAGAAATGAAATCTTTCCAATGTTGAATTTTGGTGGAGAACACTGTTCATGGCACTGTTTACTAATACGATACTGTTCATCTATATGACACTATTTATTTATATGACACTGTTTACTATTATATTTATAACACTCTTCTTTGGACTCCACCATAATCTCAACTTTTCCTTTAGGCTACACCATTTTTAATTGTATTTTACATTGTCAAAGAAATACAACTTTATTTTGTATAACAGTGTCTAACGTGTTTAATACTGCCTTATTAAAATCTTGCCAGTAGAACCCAGTGGGATAAAACCTAGTCAAAGGGAAAAAGAATGCAGTACACGTTTGTAACTAATACTTTTCTTCTTCTAAAAGAATATGCTCCCCCTGATAAAATGCTCATCTTCAAAGTAACATCTTATCAGTTTGCCAACTTGTTGAGTTGACGTATGCCAATCTTGTAAACCAGTTTCTCAAAAGTTGAAGTTGGTAGAGATTTAGTGAGCAAATCTGTTAAGTTGTCAGTAGAACGTATTTGTTTCACATCAATCTTCTTATTTTATTGCAGTTCATGGGTGTAGAAATTTTTTGGAGAAATATGTTTGGTTCTATCTCATTTGATATATCCTCCTCTAACTTGAGCAATACAAGCTGCATTATTTTCATATATTGTTGTTGGAATATCTATTGCAAAAGGTAGGCTACATGTACTTTGAATGTGATGAATGACAGATCGTAGCCATATGCATTCCCTACTTGCTTCGTGGAGTACAAGAATCTCAGAGTGATTTGATAAGGTGGCAACAAAAGTTTGCTTTGTGGATCGCTATGAGATTGTTGTATTGTTGTAAGTAAAAATATAACCTGTTTGTGAGCGAGCCTTATGGGGATCAGATAAGTACCCAGCATCTGCATATCCAACTAGACCTGAATTTTATGTTAGTTCATTAGAATAAAATAGTCCCAAATTTATTGTTCCATATAGATAATGAAATATATGTTTGACACCATTCCAATGATGTCGAGTTGGTGCAGAGTTAAATCTTGCTAATAAAGTTACTGCAAAAGCTATGTTCGGTCTAGTACATTGGGCTAAATACAATAAAGCACCAATTGCATTTAGATATAGTACTTCTGGACCTAGTATTTTTTCATCATCTTCTTCCGGACAGAATCGATCCTTTTTAAGATCAAGAGACCGAACAACCATAGGGGTACTTAATGGATGGGCTTTATCCATGTTGAATCTTTTCAAAATCTTTTATATACAGGTAGATTAATGGATAAAGATTCTATTTGATTTATACTCGATCTGCAAGCCGAGATAGTATTTAGTCTTCCTTAGGTCTTTCATTTCAAATTCCTTCTTTAAGTATTCTGCAGTTTTTAAGAGCTCTTCAGGAGTTCCGATCAAATTCATGTCATCCACATATACAGCTACAATAGCAAATCCAGTGTTTGACTTCTTTATGAATACACATAGACATATTGGGTTGTTAATATAACATTCTTTTACCAAATAGTCACTTAGACGGTTATACCACATGCGCCCAAATTGTTTTAATCCATACAAAGATTTCTGTAACTTGATTGAGTACAAATTTCAATTATATGCTTCAGGCATTTTAAATCCTTCAGGGATTTTCATATAAATATCCGTGTCAAGTGATCTATATAGATATGCTGCTACTACATCCATAAGATGCATACCAAGATTTTTTGAGACTGCCAAACTTATCAGAAATCTAAATGTAATTGTGTCCATCACGGAGGAATAAGTTTCATCATAATCAATACTAGGTCTCTGCGAGAAACCTTGAGCAACAAGTCTTACTTTATATCTGATGACTTCATTATTTTCATTACGTTTCCGTACAAAAACCCATTTATGTCTTACGAGTTTAACATCTTCAGGTGTCCGGACTACAGGTCCAAATACTTCTCGTTTAGTTAGTGAAGTCAATTCTATTTCTGTTATTTCTTTCCATTGAAACCAATCATGCCTTTCTCTACATTCATCAACAGATTGTGGTTCAAAATCATCATTCATAATTTCAGTGGCTACTGCAAATGAGAACCCATTATCAACGATTGTTTTATCTCGTTGCCACATTTCTCCTGTATAAGCATAATTTATACTATTTTCTTCATTTTGAAACTCTTGTGTCTATTCTGGGACTAATTTTTTTTTAAAACTTTTGTCTTTTCAGGGACATGCGTTACTTCAAGGACTTGTGTCTCTTCAGGGACTATTAATCCTTTTGTTATTTTAGAGAATATGGATTCATTTGCTCGAGCATTATTTTTAATAGGATCCTGTGTTTTTATTTTTCTTTTTCGCGGAACAGTATCCTTTGAACCAATTGGTCTACCACGCTTCTGGCATACTGCGGATGCTTTATTTGCTGCTATTTGATTAGATTGTTTTACAGGAACAATCATCCGTGTTGGTGTATTAGTAGTTGGTATATATGATTTAGTTACTTTTGATGCATCTGTAAATGTATCTGGTAATTCATTTGCTATTCTTTAAAGATGAACAATGTTTTGCACCTTATTTTCACATTGAGTTGTGCGAGGGTCTAAATGAGACATAGTGGTCATTTTTCAAGAAAGTTCATGCTTTACTTTAGTAGACAAATTTCTTTCCCTTAATGATGGGAATACTGTCTCATCAAAATGGCAATCCACAAATCGTGCGGTAAACAGATCATTTGTTAGCAGTTCAAGATATCTTATAATTGATGGTGAGTTGAAACCAATATAAATCTCCAAGCGACGTTGAGGTCCCATCTTAGTGCGTTGAGGAGGTGCTATAGGTATATATACAGCACAACCAAATGTACGTAAATGAGATATATTAGGTTGATGACTAAGTATAAGTTGTAATGGAGAATATTGATGATAAGCAGTGGGTTTAAAATGAATTAATGCTGTAGCATGCAATATAGCATGTCCCCATGTAGAAGTTGGTAATTGTGCCCGCATCAATAAAGTACGTGCAATTACCTAAAGTCACTTAATTAAGGATTCTGCCAATCTATTTTGTGTGTGAACATGTGGTATAAGATGTTCTACTTTAATTTACACTGATGTACAGTAGTCATCAAATATTTTGGATGTAAACTCACCAGCATTGTTTAAACGTATTGTCTTAATAGAGTATTCTGAAAATTGTGCCCTTAATTTAATAATTTGTACCATTAATTTTGCAAATACAACATTTCGTGTAGATAATAAACACACATGTGACCACCGCGCAGATGCATCAATTAAAACCATAAAATATCAAAAAGGTCCACTAGGTGGATGAATTGATCCACATATATCTCCTTGGACCCTTTGTAAGAATGATGGAGATTATAGACTAATCTTAGAAGGGGATGCTCTGACTATGAGTTTGCCTTGTGAGCAAGCAATACAAATATTTTCATTGGATAATAAAATCTTCAGGTTCTTTAACGGATGTCCATGAGAATTTTTAACTATTCTATGCATCATTGTTGATCCTGGATGACCAAGACGGTCATGCCATAGTGTAAAAGTTTTTGGATCACTGAACTTCTAGTTCATTACTGCGTAGCTTTCAGTTGAATTTATAATTGTATAATACAAACCCGATATGCATTTCTTGTTTGAGACCTTAGAAGTAATGTAGAGATGTTCTACATTATTTTCATTTAAGGTCTCAATATGATATCTATTTCAGCGGATATCTTTAAAGCTCAGCAGATTTCTTCTGGATCTACCAGCATATAAAGCCTTATTTATATATAATTTTGTTCTATTTTCTAACAAAATTATTGCTCTTCCAAAGCCTTCAATCAGATCTGCAGGACCTGATATAATATTAACTTTTCTTCAATCATAGTTAGTTTTGATAAATATTTTTTTATCTTTTAAGATAGTGTGTGTAGTTGCACTATCAGCCAAACAGACATCCCCATATTTTCTCTCTAGAGTAGACAGTTCATTTTTGGAAGTCATATTCTTTAATAAAATATTTAACATTAAAAAATAAAAATTACAAAAAAACATGAAGAGAAACCAACACAATAAATATTAAAAATATGAAAAGATACAATATACTGACATAAAATAAAAGTACAAATATAGAGCTTTAAATAATTAATGCATCTTTTTCAATTTTCAAAGAAATTAGAGACTTCTAGATAAGTATGATCTGCAGGATCTGATTCATCAATAAGATTTGTTTTTATATTCTTTCCTTTTCCTTTGACAAATGTCTCATGAGGCTCAATATGATTTCTTGGTGCACGACATGTACGTGACCAATACCCTTTTTTACCACATCAATAACATACATTTTCATGATACTTAGGGTGTTTGATTTCCATATCATTTTCTCTGTTTTGGTACTTTTGTCCTCCTTTAATATATTTATGTCTTTGGTATTTATAACCACCTCGAAGGCAATAACCACACCTTCTTCCTCTTCCACGACCACATCTAGTATTATTATAAAAATTTGCATTCACTTTAGGGAATAGTTGAGAACCTGTTGGACGTGATTCATGATTTTTTAATAACAGTTCATTATTCAGTTCAGCAACCAGAAGACATGAGATTTAACCTAAATATGTTTTATACCGTCGTTCACGGTACTATTGCTGTAGAACCACATTAGAAGCATGAAAGGTTGAGAATGTTTTTTCAACATATCATGCTCTGTCAATTTCTCCCCACATAATTTTATCTGTGAGGTAATTCTAAATAGGGCAGAATTGTATTCAGCAATAGTTCTGTAATCTTGCAATCGCAGGTTCATCCATTCATATTTTGCCTTTGGGAGGAACTCATCTTTTTTATGGTCAAATCTTTCTTTTAAATTTTTCCAGAGGATCTGCGGGTCCCTTATGGTCAAATATTGAGCTTTTAAGCTCTCATGTATATAGTGACAAAAAAAATCATTGCTTTCGCCTTGTCCTGCAGGGACGTACCATTTTTTTTTAATAGTCTTTTCCAAACCATTGGCTTGGAGGTGCATTTTAACATCCACCACTCATAATAGGTAGTTTTTTCCAGAGACATCAAGTGTAGGGATTTGCAAGTTTGTCAAAGACATTTTATTCAGAGGGCCTTTAGATATAGAAGAAGAAAATTAAAATGTGTATATAAAATATTAACTTTATGCAGAATATCAAAAATAATATTTAAGAGGCATGACCTTCTATATGTCACATTGTAAAATATAAATATTAAAAGTAAAGTTCAGGAGGCATTGCCTTCCTTAAATAGAATAATAATAATTAAGAAGTTTGACATATATGAAGCAATAACAATTAGGAGGCATAACCTTCCATTCAATTAAGTAATAATAATAATATAAAACATAGAATTAGTACAAGAACTTCTTATTTCAAAACTTGAATTATGATCAGAATGAGCCAAAGTAGCAAAAGGGTTGAACCGAAGATCTCCGATTTACTTTATTAACTATCTGAAATATATTCAGTCTTTTATAAGAAATTTATTTAACAATTCTAAAGTAGTAAAGACTTAAAGTAAATTATTATAATTATTTTAGAGGGCATACCCTCTCAAATTGTGCAAGAAGTAAATAATATGAAATAAATTGCGTAATTTAAGAGAGGGTGTGATTTACAACCAAGGCGGCAGAGCTGACCAACCGGTTATCTCACATAATATTTGAAATTTAAGAGAGTGTAATTTACATAAATAAAACAAAATAAATTGCATAATTTAAGAAAGTGTGTGATTTATATAACCAGGGTGACAATGTTGACCAATCGATTATCCTACATAATATTTAAATTTTAAATGAAAAAAGTAAGTAATTCTTACTTGTAGTTATCGTGAATCGTGTTGTGACTACCGCAAATCGTGCTGATAATGTGTTGTGAATAATAGGCTGAATAAAGAAAAATTTTAAACTAGAATGTAAAGTGTAAATATAAATAAATATTTTTACAAATATATTAATATTTGTACTTATTTCTCACTTGTACATAAATGAAAGCACTCACTTATATTTATAGAGTGAGAGAATGAGAGAGAAATGAAATATTTCCAATGTAAATTTTTGGTGCAGGAAACTATTCATGGCACTATTTATTAATACGGTACTATTCATCTATATAGCACTGTTCACTATTATATTTATAACATCATTTATATTATTACTAACACATTTATTTTATTGGGTTGCTTACTTCATTCTTAGGAGGATTTTGGCAAGCCTATAATTTTGGAATTATTTTTGTGCATATAATTTTATTTTAACTAGTTAATTTTTCTTTTCACTTTCAAACTCCTATTCCAAAACATTTTTATCTCAATATTAATATGTTAATTTATTTGTTTTTTTAAAATTTTTTATCAAATTACACAAAAGAGTTTGAATAAATTATTTTGAAATCAAAAGATTCATTTTTATGAAATCCTTTTTGCTAGCCTTATGAAAATATTGCATTTGCTTGGTAGTTTAAATACATTAGTTTGAGAATTTGAATTAGAATCTCCTCTTTTCAATTTCATGTTTAAAAAAAATATTCTTTGATCTTATTTTTTTTAGCAAAAAGAATAATTTTAATTTACTAGCAGCTTTGAGCACTAAGATCTTCAATAAATTGTTTTATAGAAGTTGGAACAATTTCAATCAAGGATACATTAAATAACGGCTATAAGACCACTTTCGCAAGTTTGTGGCTACCTAATTAACATCTCGAGAAGTAAATAAAACATTGAAGGACTGAAAAAAGCTTGAATTTTGAACATGAATCTATGCTTGAGATAATATCATCAACAGCTGCGTTTGATTCAACTTTAATCTCTATGTAGCCTAACATTTTTACCTGTGATAGACCTTTTTAAATAGTTAGAGCTTTAACAATTGGAATTGAAAGAAGATATGAGAACTTATTGTTAGTGCATTAAAAAATGTATGTATGTGATTATATACTTGTTGAAAAATTTAAAAATGCATGTTAAACATATATTACGCAGCGGAATAAAATAATAAATCAACATATACACATTACAACTTCATAAAAAAAAGTACAATAATTGAATATATACCATTGTAGACGATTCAGTGAAGATTGTTAAACTTTAAAGCTATTTGAGCTCACAATAAGTCTTTTTAACAATTTTAGACTCCAATATTTGGTGGAATTAGAGTAGCTAGAATGGTGACCTTTGATCTATATTTCGTGCAGGAATCAAACTAAGTTCAGCACTTGAACTAGTTTTTGCATCATATGCTTAGGAATTGTGTTCAATGACAAAAATACAATTTTCTTAAAATTGCCATTTTTTCTCAAATGCTTTGCACAAATGTTCAATGACCAAAATACAATTTTCTCAAAATTGACATTTTCTCTCAAATGCTTTGCACAAAATTTTCATTCTAAGAATCAAATTCATTTTCAAATGAACTCATTCATTTGTTTTAATAGAGTAAAACATATCATGTGTACATATGTCTTACATGTGGACATGTTTGACATACAAGCTAATGCAAGGGTGAAAAATGTCACTTATATTATCCATGCAAATACTTTGCATAATGTCATTTGTCACATGCAACTCCATGCCTGCTGTCATTTGTCACACAAATGGCAATACATGAATGCCATGTGTGCAATTTACTTTTTTATGCAATAGAGATTTATTTGTAACATTTATAAACTATATTTTTCACTTTTTAAATAGATCTTAAAATGTATCTTGCTTTCCGAAACCATTATGGATTGATCCGTACGATTTGTTCTGCTACCCCAAATGCCCAACGAGTATACTTTATATTGTGAGACTTTCTAGGTTCACACTAGTTTGTCTTACAAAACACTTTCGCAAGTCTTTGAATGATGCCCCACATACACGTTACGGATATTATAAAATAACACATTGAATCATACAAGTTGAGGTCAAACATATCTATATAATTTCTCTGTCACCTATATCCTTGGAAGAGTATAGATACAGATCATCATCGTCAAATCTCTATATGCTCGATCATAAACTTATCTTTAGACTTATATTTTCGTAAACAATATCTGCAAACTCTTTTACGATATTATTTACCCTTACGAAAAACTCTTTTTTAAGTTTTATATTTGTGGCCACAAAACTTCTTGAAATACAATCTTAGAGCATCAGGATATACAACTCACCCATATGAGTTGACAGATCCTATATCTATGCACATATAACTCTATGAGCATCAGACCATACTTAGCGACACTCAGCGGTCAGATCATAAAAGGTCTCTGATATGTATGGAACCAAAGTATAGTGAATCACTCATAAGCCCACTGTGGCTCTTTGGTCAAAAGATCACGAATATTACTCAACTCGAGAAGACTTTCTATTGATGGTTTTATAGAATGTCTATTGAAGGTCCTCATGATTCTGTTCAATATCCATTCCTTACTGAATACATGCATATCTATATGGACTTCCACTAAGTCCATGGTCTGCTAAGACTAACCATCTGAACAATTCAGATATAGACATACACTAATTTGGAAGGAATACTGATCGACCCGTATGGGTAACTATGGATCAGGAATGACGTTTTCGAGAACATATTACGCAATGATATTTCTCAACACCATTTATAACTTTTTACAACTATGTCACTATATTATTCTCGGCTCTTTATTCCTATTTTAGACAAGGGTAAGATCATGATCGAGCTTATAGAGATTCGACGATGATAATTTATATATTTTCTTTTCCAAGAATATAGGTGACAGAGGGATTATACGTATATGGTTAGCCTCAACTTGATTGGTTCAACGCGTTGTGTTGTAATATTTATAACGTGTATGAGGGGCAACGTTCATAGACTTGTGAAAGTGTTTCATAAGACAAACATGTGTGAACCTAGAGAGTCTCATAATATGAAGTATACTCATTGAGCATTGGTGTCATGACCCAACCCAGACCTAGTATGATATTATTCACTTTGGGCCTAAGCTCGCATAATTTTATTCCTGGCTTCAAGCAAGTGTCCTTTACTCAAAACACGTCTTGCCAATTAAGGTGTGGATAACCCTTTATAAACCCAACATCTTTCTTGTGCCATGGCGATGTGGGATTTGCCTAGGGTGTTACAATTAGGGTAATGGTAAAGATTGTATGGTTCAATCCGAAAAGGTTTTGAAAAGCAGGATACATTTTAGAACTATTTGTAAATTGAGAATCATAGTTTACAAATATTGCAAACGAGTCTCTATTACATGGAAAAGCAAAATTACACATGGCATCCATACATAGCCATTTGTGTGACAAATGACAGCATGCATGGAGTTGCATGTGACAAATGTCATCCTTGTAAAGTGTTTGCATGGACAACATAAGTGACATTTTGTCACTTATTCATGGCCTTGTAAACATGATTACATATTAGACATGTGTCCATAAGTGTCTTAGGCCATTAAAACAAAATAAAAACAGTTTCATTTTCTATAGAATTCAATTATTGAATAAAAAATTTGTGCAAAGCATTTGAGAGAAAATGGAAACTTTACAAAAGTTGCATTTTAGTCCCTAAACACAATTCCTAAGTATATGATGCAAAAACTATTTCAAGTGTTGAACTTAGTTTGATTCCTGCATGAAATACTGATCAAAAACTACTATTCTAGTTACTTTAGTCCCACCAAATGTAGAAGTCTAGATTTTTTTTAAGAGAGGACTTCATTGTGAGCTTAAATAGCTTCAAAGTTCAACAATTTTCACTGAATCATCTATAAGGGTATGTATATGATTCCTATATTATTTTTGATATAGTTTTAATGTGTATATGTTGATTATATTATTTTATTCAACTACGCATGTATGTTCGATATGCATTTTAAAATTTTTAACACGTACACAATCACATACATGCACCATTTAATGCATTAACACACAGATCTCCACAGTCAAATTTCTATATGCTTAACCATGAATTTATCTTCAGATTTGTATTTCTATAAAATAATATTCGCAAATACTTATTTACGATATTGTTTAACCCTACGGAAAACTCTTTTTTAGAGTTTATGCTCGTAGCTATAAAACTTTTTGAAATACAATCTTAGAGCATCAAGATATATAACTTACTCATATGAGTAGATGGATCCCATATCTATACACACCAGATCTTTGAGCATCAGACCATACCCAGTAACAACTAGTGGTCAGACCATGAAAGGTCTCAGACATGTGTAGAACAAAAGTACTGTGGATCACTCACAAGCCCACTATGGTGCTAGGTCAAAGCACCATGAATATTACTCAACTCGAGAAGACCTTCCATTGATGGCTTTATGAGATGTCTATTGGAGATACCCGTGAGTATGTTCAATACTCAGTCTTCATTGAATACATGTATGCCTATACGAGCTTTCACTAAGCTCATGGTCTGCTAAGACTAACCATTTAGACAATTCAGATATAGACATACACTGACATATGTAAAAAGGCTTCACCGATAGACCTGCATCGATAAAGTAGATCAGGAACGAGGTGTTCGAGAACATACTGCATAATGACATTTCTTAGCACCATTTGTAACTCTTTACAACTATGTTATTACTAATATATTCACAGGTTTTTGTTTCATTTCGGACATGACTCTAACTTTTAGATTTCGCTAACTCTTATAACCTGTTAACTCTTAGTACTTATAACTCTTAGCACTGATTTAAACTCTTTTATATCAGATCTGAACTCCTTTAGATCATATAATGTCTGAAACGTTACAAGTATCTTACAATTTATTATTTTAATATTAACATTTTTATTTAAAATATTTATTGTATAAATATTAAATAATTAATATTCATATCATATAAGAATGATATGTAAGCACTATCTTTAATAAATAGCCTTCATATAACATTACTTAACTCTATCATATGCATTAGACATATCAAGTTTCAGGGCCATGTATCAATCATTAGCTGTCTTATAATGTTTTAAGGCATGAATGCATTCGAATTCAATGATTACGTTATCCATTATCAATAGTCTTGGAATAAAAGAACCTTGTGCTTCTAATTTAATTCCCCTAAAACAATACAAATCCATTTTATAGGTACCTTGGCCACGATTTTATAAAGGATGCTGCATAAGCTAATTGGCAAAAAATCATTAGGCTATTTAGGCTGCTCTAGCTTAAGAATCAACATAATCAGCATCTCATTGATTTGGCTAATATCATCATCATTGTTCAGGAAATTCAAACATGCATCAATTACATCTAGGCTAACAATACCCTAAACTTTTGATAAAAAAGAGTCGATAATCCATCATTACTAGGTGCTTTGGTAGAAAACATGTGGATGACAACCCCTCATATTTCTTTATGGTGATATTGTGCATCTAGAAAAGTTTACTTTGTTAGGCAGTTGTGTTTCAACACAATTTATGGCAATAACAGTATCATCTTCTATTGAGCTTGATGATGTGAAGATCCTAACATAATATTCATAAAAGAGGTCACCACCTAGTGGTCATCATTTACCTAAACATTGTTGTCGTCTTTTAACCCATAAAATTGGTTTCTATACCTACTTCCTAAAGCTTTGGGGTAAAATAATGTGAGTTGCGATCACCACCCTTAAGCTATGAAATTTGAGTGCGCTGACGCCAATATTGTTAGGTGTCGATTATTCTAAGGTGTATTGTTAGGGTCAGTGCTTACATGTCATCCACGGATGTACATATACTTGTATATTTGTACAAGTGTACATTCCTATTAAATCGCTAATACCTATTAATGTGGTACTATGCAATGTAACATTACAGACATTGTATGATCTGAAAGAGTTCAGATCAGATTTAAAGAATTTTAGATAAGAGCTCATAGTTAGCCACGCTGAGAGATATAAATGCTAAATGTTAGCACAGTTAAGTGTTAGCTGGTTATAATACTCAGTAAAGATCCAAGAATTAGAGCCTTATCGGTAATGAGACATAGACTTAGGAATATATTAGTAACTGCATAGTTACAAGAGTTGCAATCAGGTGTCAGAAAATGTCAGTTGCTTAAGTATGTTCTCAAATATTATCCCTGATCTATTTCTGTCGATGCAGGTCTGTCAGTGGATACCTTTATATATAGATCAGTATATATCGTACCTACAGGGTATAGATGGTCGTTCCTAACTAACTGTGAGCTTGGAGCTCGTATTGACATATGGGTATCCAGTTAGGACTGGATATGAGACAGACTCACAAAGGGCCTACGATAGACATCCTCTATAAGCCGTCAATAAAGGGTCCTTTCAATTTGAGTAGTATACGTGGTCCTTTAACCTGAGTGCCACGGTGGGCTTGTAAGTGATTTACCATACTTTGGTTCCACGCATGTCATAGACTTTTTATAGTGTGACTGTTAGGTGTCGCTGGGTATAGTCTGATGCTTATGGAGTTCGGTGTATTCAGATATGGGATCCATCAGCTCCTATAGGGAGTTCGATATCCAGATGCTTTGAGACTGTATCTCAAAAAGTCTTGTGGCCATAAGCATTAATCCCGGGAAAGAGTTCTGTTAAGGTAGAACAATATGGCAAAGGAGTTTGTACATATTGTTCAGTGAGATACAAGTCTGGAGATAGGACATGGATGAGCACTAGGGGATTTGACGATGATAATTTATATCCCCGTACATCCAGGATATCATGACGGAAGGACTATACATATGCGTTGTAACCTTAGCTTACATGGTTCAACGCATTGATTTGTAATATCCATGACGTATGCATGAGGTATTGTTCATGGACTCATGAAATAATTCCATTTGACAAATCAGGTGTAGACCTAGGGAGTCCCGCGATATGTAGTGTACTCGTTGTGCATTGGGGCAGCGTGCTAGATTAAATGATTTAATCCAGCAATATCTAGCACCACCATAGAAATACGCGCGTGTCTGTATTTAAGTGTTAAATACAATAATTAATCAATAATAATTATTTACTAATTGTATAATAATACGTGGCGTATTGTGGACTCTCGGTTGAGTTTACCCAAATGTGAAATTTAGTGAAACTCATTAAAGGTATACTTGAAAACTATTCATGAGGTATAAAATAATCATTTCATATATTAATTATATAATTGTTAAATAATTAATAATATCTCATTATAATAATATATTATATAATATTATTATATTAAATAATACTTTTTAGTTGTCAAGCATTATTTATATTTTATTATTATTTAATATAATAATATTATTTTTTCTATAAAAGTGTTTTGTTTAATTTTATAATATATAATATTATTATTTTATTATTGTGAGATATATAAATGTGAGATGTGTGTGTTTTGGAGGTGTGTGTTTTGTGAGGGTAATGGAGAGAAAAGAAATTGAAATAAATTTCCTTTGATGTCGAGAAGAAGAAGAATAAGAAAACAAAAAGGAAAAGTGAAATTGTTTCATTTTTTCTTTTGGTATCGAGTGAAGTAATTGTAAATTACTTCAATCTTTATTTCTTATCCTTTTAGAGAAAATGAAGAATACACACAACCGCCCATTTTAGCGGTTTAACAGTTAAACCCAGTGCTGACGATAGGGCTGTTGTTCTAACTCGCCAAGCCCACCGAGTTGGTGACTAGAACTGGCAACGAGGTGGTCTCCATGCGGACTCCGAGTATATACATGTATAACTTTACACATTCAAGTGATTTCTCAACCCTTATAATATATTAATGTGATTAATATATAATTTATTGTGTTTATTGTATGTTTTAATGCTTCCGCGGTGTTAAATATATATGTGATACGTATTTTAGGCAATAAATACAATTGCAAATGCATACACCCACGTATATTAGATCCCCGACATGTATGTATGTGGTATATGTGTTCATCATAAAAATATATAAATCTTATACATATACAAACATAGTGGAAGATTAAAAAATTATACAATGAACACACACACACACACACACATATATATACAATTAATCAAATTAATTACAGAATTGAGAAACTCACCTTTAAGCCTTTGGATTAATTTGTTTGGAGTCCATATGAAATAAACTTATTGACAATTTTAGTAATCAATTTGGGTGAGTTTAATTAGTTAGAATAACAGTATAATCTAACGATTGTTTAACACTTAAACTAATTAGATTAACTCTTAATTTAATTAAATTAATTTGTTTTTACCATTGATCACACTGGAATAATTAATTTGTTTGGAGTCCATATGAAATAAACTTATTGACAATTCTAATAATCAACTTGGGTGAATTTAATTGTTAGAATAATAGTACAATCCAATGATTGTTTAACACTTAAACTAATTAGATTAACTTTTAATCTAATTAAACTAATTTTTTTTTACCATTTATCACACTGGAACAATTAAAAAAAATCTATTTTAATTAATACAATTAATAGCATTTTGTTTTTACTTTGATGTTTTAACACTTAAAAGACAAAACTAACAATTATAATTTGTCAATTAATAGCATTTCATTTCACTTTATATACTAATACATAAATTTCAAATAAATTTGAATTTTATTTACATGTAATTTAACTATTCACTTAACCAAGGTTAACATTTTATCTTAACTGAGTTAAATTAACTTAACTCTTAAGTTAATGAAGATCAAACTAACCTAACCCTAGAGTTAACTATTAACTCTAATTAAGTTAACATTTATTTAATAATAAAAATAAAATATTTAGATATTTATTTAATCTGACCATAGTTAATAATTAACTATAGTTAAGTTAAGCACAAAATATCTTTTAACCTAACCCTTTAGTTAAAAATTAACCATGATTAAGTTAGATTTTTATTTAATTATTATTTAAATAAATATCTTGATTATTTAATAATTAAATAATCAATAAAATAAAATTACCATTATACCCTTACTAGATTACCAAGTTAACCCAAAATGGATCACATCATAACCATATACTTTAATCAACTTAACCATAATAATTCACTGTATTTTATGCTGTATTGAACTATTTAATACGGTATACTGTCAAAGTGCACAACGAGTATATTTTATATTGCAAGACTCTTTAAGTTCATGCCCGATTCGTCAAATGGAACTATTTAATGAATCTGTGAATAATGCCCACGCACACATCACGAATATTATAAATCAGCGCTTTAGATTATACAAGTTGAAGTTAGAACGTAGACGTATAATCCTTCCGTCATTATACCCTGGATATACGGGGATATAAATCATCACCGTTAAATTCTCATTTGCTCATACATGAACTTATCTCTAGATTCGTATCTCGATAAATAATATACGTAAATACTTTTGCGATAATATTTAACCCTACAAGAAACTCATTTCCCGGGTTTATTACTTATGACCATAAAATTTTTAGAGATACAATATCGAAGCATTGGATATATAACTTATCTATGTAAGCTAAAAGATCTCGTATTTACGCACACCAGACTGTATGAGCATCAGATCATACCAAGCGACATATAGTGGTCAAGCCAAAAAAGGTCTCTAACATATGTAAAATCAAAGTATGGTGGATCACTCACAAGCCCACCATGGCGCTCAGGTTAAAGGACCACTTATACTACTCAACTCGAGAGGACCTACATTTGACGGTTTCATAGGATATCTATTGAGATCCTCATGAGTCTATTTAGTATCCAGTCCTAACTGGATACCCGCATACCTATACAAGCTCTAAGCTCATGGTCAGTTAAGAATAGCCATTTGCACCAAGCAGATATAAACATACACTGATCTATAAAAAAAGGGGTCATTGATAGACCTGCATCGATGAAAATAGATTAGAGACTAATATTTGAGAATATACTTGCACAATGAAATTTTCTAGCATCTATTGTAACTCTTTGCAACTATATCATTACTAGTGTATTCCTAGGTCATTGTCCCATTTTAGACAAGACTTATAACTTATAGAATTTTACTGAGTTTTATAATTTGTTAATTTTTTGCAGTGCTAACTCTTAGCATTTATAACTCTCAGTATTGCTAATTCTTAGCCCTGGTCTAAACTCTTTTAGACCAGATCCGAACGCATTCCGATCATACAATGTTTGTAACATTACAAGCTCAATACCATTTAATATTAACGATTTTATTTAAAATATTTTTTGTATAGATATTAAACAATTAATATTCATACAATATTAGAATGACACGTAAGCACCAACTTCAACAAATATAACTAATGATTTTATATGAGCATATCAATGCTATTTTCGACATTCCACAATTTCTTCACATTTTGATTTAAGGTTGTCAAAAGCTTCTTTTTTCTAGATGTTGTAGGATAATTACCTAACATTAAATGCACTAACATTCCAAGCAAATATCCTACATTATCCAGTTTTATGATTTGATTGTGGTCATTACTACTTTTCCATTTCAAGAATCTATGGTACTTATTTTGTGACCATTACCTTGGTTGGGGCAATAATTGAAGTTGGGGGCCTTGCATGCCACATATCACCATTCTTTTTTGTCCGAGTTATTTTTTCCAATCGTGAACACATCTCCTCACTTCTTCCATAGTGTTGTTTAAAGTAGCTTGTTCTAGAATTAACATCCTTGGAGGCTTCGTGGGGCATTCTCTCTCAGAATGATCAAATCATCTATAAGGTATGTAGAATACTAAAAGTCTTTCATATCTCAAAAACACTGTTATCACATCGTCCATATTCTTTGTCGTTACCCTTAAGGCTGGCTTAAGTGGTTCAGATAAGTTGATGTTTACTTGGATTTGAACATATTTTCCTAGACACTCTCTAGAATTGCCCTTATCAATATCTTCGACCTTTCTATTGGGGAACCAATGTGCCTAACATCCTCAATGTTCATAAGGATAAGGAGAAGGCCATATAATTGTACTAAAAAAGATGTGTAAATATTATAATTTTAAACAATTGTATATATCAAATATAAAAGAATATTTTATTTTCATTTATATACTTAAATTTTGAGTTATTTTATTATACAATCACTAGATGAAATCAAAAAATTGTACGACTAAAAGAAATGTTTTAATATCTTAAATTTAAAACAGTGCTACACTAAATATTGGTGGTGTCAGTTGTTATTTTTTAAATAAGTTATGTTTTTTTAGAGTAGTGTTAAATTTACAAAATTAGGATACAAAAAGTTTTTTTTGAATTGATGTGTTTTTAATTAATCATTATTATGCGTTATATAATTATTGATATTTTAATTTCTATCAATGTAATAATTATATAACTCTAATTAATAATAAATAAATTAAATATCATATTAATTAAAATACAAAATTTATATTATAATTTTATAAATCTGGGTTCATTTATTATTAAAATACAAATATAAAAAAAAAGTTTAAAAAGTAGTGACAAACTCAATCACGGCTAGTGTTAGTACTTTTCCATAATTTTATTTTGAACATTCTATTGTCCTAGATTTTAGAAAAGTCAAGGTTAGTAGGTAATTGTATTAACATTATATAGTAGCATATATAGAAAATATTTATAATAATAAAATGTTTTATTTATTGAAATGAGATAGTAAAATGATATTAATTACAAGAATTAGTTAAGAAATGATGAGCAATTCGGAAAAAAAAAAAAATGGTGCCCGATCGAAACGTTGTGCTCAAGCAAAGCTTCTGTTCCTAGTCACATCCACATTAAGTTTCAAAATTCTAAACCAACCAAATTTACTTGCAATCCCCTCACTCCTCTCCTCTATGGTTGTACCTTGAGCCCACAAGCATAAAAAATGATGAATATGTCATGAATGTACAACACTTACATGCATATCTAGCGTAATTTCAAAGGTACACACCACACAGTATCATTCCCCACTAAAAGAAGAAACCAAAAATTTGGCAAAAACAAAAAATAAAACAGCATAAAGTGGTATGTATTATGTATGTACGCGGTAGTGCCCATCGTCACCGCAGCCTCCTTTCTTCCTTCTCTCTATCTCTTTTGGTCGCCCATTGAAACTTCACCAGATTTAAGCAAAGCAATCTCCAGATTGCATCAACCCCAACACCAAAAACCCAAAAATAAAAAATAAAAAAAATAAAAAACCCCTAGTCTCATGTGGTCCATTTAGAAAAAAAAAAAAAAATTTCAATTGGGCACTCATGAAACTTATAAATCTCAACTCAACACAAATTTCTTTCTCTGAATAGAGCCTACGGAGAGGGAGGGAGATTTTGATAGAAGGGAACAAGAGAAATGCCGAGCGTGGCTGTGAAGCTGTATAGTGTATTCTTCAAGTTTCTTTTGAAGCACCGGTTACAGAATCGGATCCAAACTCAGCTCGATGAATCTAATCCGTTCGGAGTCACCACCAGACCCGAGGAATCCGTTGCCGCTTCCAATCCTTCCTTCACCGACGGCGTCGCCACTAAGGATATTCACATCGATCCTTTCACTTCGCTCTCGATCCGTATTTTCCTCCCCGAATCCGCTCTCAACCCACCCGAACCCGACTCCAGACCTCAATCCAAGCCTAAAGCCCGCACGACCGCGAACGCCAAGAAACCTGGTGCGGACTTGGCCGACCCCGTTAATCAGCGGAGAAACAGCTACGGCTCCGTGAATGTGGCGACGGTTAGAGGAGAGGAGTCTCGGAGGAGCAGTTATAGCGGGCGGGGGAGTGCCGACATGGACGCATTGGATTTGACTATGAAATCGGATGTGTACGGAGGGTACGCGCCGGCGGATGTGGATAATCGGAGGAAACTGCCGGTGATGTTGCAGTTTCACGGCGGAGGGTGGGTGAGCGGGAGCAATGATTCGGTGGCGAATGATTTTTTCTGCCGACGGATCGCGAGACTCTGCGATGTGATCGTGGTGGCGGTCGGATACAGGTTGGCGCCCGAGAATAGGTATCCAGCGGCTTTTGAGGATGGAATGAAGGTGTTGAATTGGTTGGGGAAGCAGGCGAATTTGTCGGAGTGTAGCAAGAGTATGGGGAATACGCGTGGTGGTGGAGTTGGGGAGTTTAAGAAGGCAGATGGGAATCGGCATATTGTTGATGGGTTTGGCGCGTCAATGGTTGAGCCATGGTTGGCTGCTCATGGAGATCCTTCAAGGTTAGATTTTTGCTTTGGCTTTATGGTTTTTTTTTTAAATAAATTTTTTGTTATAATTGTTTCTAAGCTTAGAATAAGATTTTGGAATGTTATATTTTGCAATATAGGAAATGTTAATGGGATTTTAAAATGATTATTAATATATCGAGTTTTATATCTTAGGTAATTGATAATATTTAGCTATAGATAATTGCATACATCTAATAGAACCATTGAGGCTATCCGGCATTATTTTTCAGTTTGCCCATTGCTTCTGGCTTTTAGGTTTATTTGTCTATGTGATTGCACTTGTATTTCTGAGCTCATTCATAGTCTCTCCAATCCTTGAAGTATCAAATTGCATGGTGCTCTTCGAAGCTGCTACTTTCCTTACCACCTTGTGGGTTTCTTATTTGCAAGAAGTTTTGGAGCTATGTTGTAAAGCTAATATGCCTTGGTGTCTGAGTGGTAGAAGAAATTCAAGCAAGGTGATTTGACAAACATCATCTGTGATTTATGATTTTGACATGGAAACAGATATTGCAAATCTATATGCCACAAATAGGCTCTTGGTATTGGCAATTTCGAAAAGTTTAGACACAATGGTGTGACCATACGCGTTTACGTTTGTGCATTTATAAGCATTAAACTATGTTTTTGAGTTTCTTTATTTGTAGAGGAACCACCAAAAGTAAAATACTGTATCAAAAATTTCAAGCACATGAAAGGATCATAAAAGAATTTATGTAGGCTAATGAAGGTACATTTGAATTTGTACGAGTATCAGATACACAAAACAACAAGAGTGTTGGAGACAGATAGACATGAGTATCTTATCTTCATTTGTTCAACAAATGAATTCTCAATAGGAGAAGTTTCCTACAAATCATAGCTGGTGGTATGTATTTGTGTATATGTAGGTCATATGGGAAAGTTATGTATATGCAGTCATGTGGGAAAGTTATTGATATTCCTAACCAAAAAGAAGGGAATATTATTGATGGAAATATCCTGCTATTGTTAGTCTATTTAAACATCTATGCGTATATGCTATGGAAAAGGTGGCTTATATTTGAATGGAAAATAAGGATTGTGTTGCTGGATATTCCTATGGTGGTGGAATTTTTTTTTCCTATTTTCTGATGGAGATGGGAGTTTAGGATTTGTACTGGATTCTGGTAATGTATTTACTGTTTTTCTTGGTGGCAAAGCTAGGTTTACGAAAAAAATCTATTTACATGATTTGCGATGTGCAGTATATATAAATGGAGACATAAGCAGTGATGCAGAGCAAGGATTTTATTTCTTTCTCTGGTTTGTTTTGTTTTGTCTTTTTGTTTGGATGGATAGTTATTTGAGTAAGAGGGAGGATTTGTTGTGGGTTGTATTTAGCAAATTTGCAATTGTTAGAACCAATAAAGCTTGAAAATATTTGCTTTCATGTTCACATGCATGGTTAGACAAGTTCTGCTGTTTTGACTAGGCTAAAGCATGTATACATTCTATGTTCTATTTTTGTCTGCACATGATTTCTTCTTACTTCTATTGTTTTTCCTTGTTTTTGAGAACCTAATTGTACAATTGTATTCTTTGAACATGATGTTATTATGATTCCATTTTCTTTATTCCAAAAAGTAATACAAAAATGTGTTTATGTAGATATGCTATATGGTCAATGGCTGTAATTTCTTGATAGTGGTACCTTTTAACAAGATTTGTTTACCTGAGATTTTTTTCCCCTCAATTAAGGATGTACTGGCAGTATTCCTGCTTTCTTAAGTGGAAGGCATTAGTTTGTGTAAATATCAGCTTTGATCTCCTTTTGTGAGTGTGAATTATGTTAAATTTGATTCATTCGTGTGTTAAGACTCCAGTATCTTAGATTTCATAGTGGATAATTGAAAATGTTTTGAGAGAGATACAGGTATAGAGTTGCTGTGAGCACCTTGGATTGCCCTGGAAAGTGGGTGTATTATACAATGTTGAGATATTGTATTCTATATTTTATTGAGTTAGTACTTTTCTTGTAGAAGTAATGCTGAACTTGTTGAAATTACTGCTATTAGCCGCTGCATCATGGTTGAGTAACATTCTAGTTAGTTCATTAGTAGATACATGAAATTTATTAGTTGAATCTAATTGGATTTAAGTTTGAAGCTTTAATCTCCACATGTATTGCTACTGCATAAATGAATGGACTTGCCATGGTGAAGAGATACTGAAGACTGAAATCACACCTGGACTGATTTACCTAGAGGACAGATTTTGGAGGTTGAAGTAATGGAAGAAGTTATGTATAATATGTTTCAATCTAAGATTCATGTTTCTCACAGGTTAATTTGTTTATGCCTTGTATTCTACTGATCTAGGTCTAAGATCTTCCTGAAAGTTTTCTATACTTCTTTGTAATGTATAATGCTTGTGAGGCAGAAACAGGTCACATCATATGCTTTTTATATTTCACTAGGCATCTTAGCTTGCCATTTTTTCTGTTCTATGTTTGTAGACCAGTAGTTAAGTTGACATTTTTGTACTTTATTACAGTCAGCTTCTTATGTTATTCTCTTTTGAGATAAAGGTAGAGCTTGCTAAATGTAACAAGTCAGCCCTGTTGTTCTAAAAAAATAAGTTATTTCTGTTTACATTGACCTGCAAGTGGCTTTTAACTATTTTTTCTGAACTTAAGGAAAAAAAAAAGAAGAAAATGTTTGTCCTGAAGTGGACCTGACGATAAATAATGGTTGTTTGTAATTAAATGGTTAGCATGGTGGATTTGGTCATGTAATTTGAACCATACAAATTTGACCTGTTGACATTATCTATTGGTTTATGTTTTGCAAATGTATAAGCTGTAAATGCTCATTTCAAAAGGTTTCCAATTTGTATAAAAAAGCATCCCTTGCTTATCGCAAAACCACTTTAATTACTCATATGCAGTGTATTCTTCCAGATTCTAATTTGTAATATCTTTATAACAGATGTGTTTTGCTTGGGGTGAGCTGTGGTGCTAACATTGCAGACTATGTGGCTCGGCAAGCTGTAGAGGCAGGCAGGCTTCTGGACCCGGTCAAGGTGGTTGCACAGGTTCTGATGTACCCGTTTTTCATTGGAAGTGTTCCGACCCACTCTGAGATAAAGTTGGCAAACTCCTACTTTTACGACAAAGCTATGTGTATGCTTGCGTGGAAACTCTTTTTACCTGAAGAAGAGTTTAGTCTGGATCATCCTGCTGCTAACCCTCTTGTCCCAGGTAGGGGACCACCTTTAAAGTTGATGCCCCCAACACTGACAGTGGTAGCAGAACACGACTGGATGAGAGACCGGGCTATTGCTTACTCAGAGGAGTTGCGAAAGGTAAATGTTGATGCCCCTGTTCTCGAGTACAAGGATGCAGTTCATGAATTTGCTACTCTTGACATGCTTCTAAAGACGCCTCAGGCCCAGGCCTGTGCTGAGGACATTGCTATCTGGGTTAAGAAATATATCTCACTTCGTGGTCATGAGTTCTCATATTAAATTAAGTAGATGATGGTAGACCCATAAAAAGTTGCAGCAGCAGTATTATCACTTCCTGCCATAATCTTCTGTTAGCCAATGAGAAACAGGTGACAGGTTGCTGCCACTACTTTTGGGGGGGGATTGGGGGTTTGTAATATTTTTATATCATCTGTTTCTGCAAATCTAGCTGCTGGGCGGGGTTGTTTGTAAGTTTCTCTTTCTACCTCATCCCCTTTTGTTCTTTTTGTAAGATAGAGAATGTATTTCTAGAGTTAGAGAATTAGCGAGCTGTGAGATGAAATTACATCGTGTTAAAGTGAAAGGAAGGGCGCCACATTGGGACGTTGCCAGTAAATTTTTTCCTGTGTATTAAAATGTACTACCTCGCATGAATATAGTTTGATTGAAAGAAACTCTTCTCTCTCTCACTTTCTCCATTTCCGATTCTGCTCAGGTGTGTACTTGTACAATTTTGCTATGAGAATTGTTGGACTGTGTATAACATAAATTAATATATCAAAAAAAAAAAACATTATGTTGATCCTAGTGACTAACTAGGCTGGATATCGTTTAGTCTTGGTAGGCAGACAAGTGGTAAAACTCCAAGGGATAAACTTATGGATAAGCATTGTGTTCTCATGAATTCTTAGTGCGCCTCGAAATGTTCAATGTCTTCTTCTCTGGGACAAACACTAAATTTTTATTGTTTCTTCGTGTTTGAGAGTGCGCATGCCTGTATAAATCTCCCATTTCTCGGCCGCTGAATTCCCTGGGCATATGAAACTAATGGCGGCTGGCTCATTTTGCTTTGCTGAAGATTGTTTATCAGCGAAGTCATTGAGCAGCCAGATTTTCAGTCGCCTGTGTTGTTCTTTAGACTAATATGTCCCAATATTGGAAGCATTTGATTTGAGGGAAGCGATTTCATGCATATCAATGTAGTGGACACACACAGCCTCTTGGCCTCAGGTTGATGAACCATCTTGGCGCAGCAGGGTTTGGGATCATAGATTATGGCCTTAGTGGCTAAGGCTCCAGGAAATATAATACGTAGCTTTCGTTTTCCGTCTATGGAGATCTTCAAAATAACTTTGTCCGTCTTGCTGTTACAATAAAACCCAATAGCGTTCTACTTTGTCTAGTAATTCTTCTTTCCACAACAAAACAAAAGCATCGTTTTTCCTACTAGTGTGATTTGTTGTTCATTATGAATAAACTAAAGATTTTCTTTAATTGGAAAAATTAATTGAAACCCTATACAGTAAATAGTAAATGAAGTATAATAAATTTCACGAATCTTCAGTTCGCTCAATGATTTGCAATTGCATGTTGTTAAATATCCGATATTTTATTAACATAAATTAAATACATTCAAATTTAACTAATATCAATGATTTGATTCAGTTTTGGGCCGAAGTGGACCCGAGACCCGAGAAAGAACATGAGTTGACAACCCGACGCCATTTTCATTTTTAAGAATCTTTGCCTCTCTCTCACAAGCCAAAATCAACCAAGTTTCCAGATCAGGTACATTTTCATATTCACACATTCACTTGATTAACTGAATTCAGTTAATTCAATTTAATCAAGCTTCATTAACTTCACTTCTCAATAAAGCTCATTTCCTTTTTTTTTTATACTAAATTAAGTAATAATTAACTTAACACAGCAGATCTAACAACCATTCGCTTCAAGTTGTTGCACTAAAAAGCTTAGTTACCGAATCTCCATTAACTTCTTCACCTTCCAATATCGTTCATTTGGAACTAGATTAAGCAACAATAAACTTCATCAGCAGATCTATTTGAAAATTCGCTTTAATTTCTTACTCTAAAAGCTGAGTTACTTAGTCGATTTCTAATTTCTAACTTTTTTAGGCTGATGCATTAATAGTACGTGTTCTTAGAGATATTCGATTCCACGATGGGAGGATTTCGAGCGAAATTTAGGGTTGCCGCGATTGTGATTATAGCTCTGTGGATAAGCATCGCGGGTCTGTATAATTTGTTAAAGCCTGTATCGAATGGCTGTATTATGACATACATGTATCCCACCTACATCCCGATATCATCAACTGAGGTTGCGTCGTCCGGAAAATACGGCTTGTATTTGTACCACGAAGGATGGAGAAAGATTGATTTCAAGGAGCACTTGAAGCAGCTAAACGGTGTGCCGGTTCTTTTTATTCCCGGCAATGGTGGTAGCTACAAACAGGCAAGGTCCTCCTTGTTCTTTGTTTTTTATTTTTATTATTTTTACTTGATTTGAGTTGCATTGTATTGTACTTGTACGTCGTTTTTAATGATTCTTGTCATAATGTGTTGTATGCTAAAGCAATGTCATCTGCTGAAATGTGGAATGATAAATATTATTTTGATTACTTATAATCCAAGAGCATGGTTGAGGGATTTTGTATGGTTAATGGAAGCAGGACCTTTATGGTTATGATGCAGAGTTGCTTGTTATTGCATTAAGAGGTTTGAACTTCTGCATAAAGTATTATTGTCAGCATGCTAAGTATGCATGTATAATGCGAATTACTATAGTTATAACTTGGTAATCCTTTAGGGTTTCTCTGGGAAATTTGTCCTTGATTTAGCAGTTCATTAAGTCTATATTATGTCTCTTGGAAACAAAAATGATGGAAAAAGCTATAAGTAGTCTTAATTACTTTTCATCATTATAGCTGAGGTTCTATGGATTATTTTAAGAGTATAATCCTTTCATTATTTCTTTTTCCATTTCACACTGTAACAGTTCAAACATTTAGCCAAAATGTAAATCCTGTCCAACGTTTGACTGACCATTGATGTCTAGTAAATTTATTGAAAAACAAGCGCATGCTTTAAATGTTTTGAGTCTCAAGTTTGGAGGGGATGAGGGGGCTGGTTGATTCCAAGTTCTATAAACTGGCCTTTTATTGGTAAGTCTATAGATGTTCTTAGCTGCTATGAGTGGGAGATTGCTCAAATTTGGCTTGATTAATTTACATTGTTGCTTAAGATATTGATTTTGGTAAAGTCTATTTAAGCTTGGATTGCAAGCTAGTCAGGTGTTTAAGATCAGTTCAACACTTACTATGAGTGAGCGAGTTTGGGTTCAAGTTTGGGATGAGACCTGTCACCTTGCAGTTTAAAGATGGAACTTGAGTTTTGCTCTAATTTTGAACTCAACCTGATTTGTGAGCATGAATATGGTAAGATATGAACTGTAAACAGGAAGCCTAAAATTTGTAACTGATGACAACATATGTTAATCAAAATTAAATTGTTGCCTTCTCTATGAAGTTATATATTGTTCTAGATTTCTGAATTAGTCAAGCTATATCATGTTAAGCTCTACAGGCGTCAAAATTTTCAAAGCATGTTTGAGTAAGCTTCTAGACTAGTCAATCAGAAGGTCATGTCAAGCACATTGGATTCTGATAGCACACTCTTGGTAATGATGTCTTGATGGTTGGGTAATACAAAGAAAGTAGGTAGATTTGTAATAGAGGTGATATTTTCTGGTGGTTTTATACATTTTACCTGTCCTACACATTTGAGGAGGATGGTATTTCAATGTGTGTTGGTCAGTGGTTTTGTCTCATGATACAATTGATTCATCTTAGAAAATTATTAACAGCTTGTGATTTGAAATCTGTCGACAACTTGAACTTTTTTGCATTTAATTGGAATAAATTATCTTGGAGGATAAGTTGGTTTGATCACATCAGATCCAGAAATATGTGATGCATTGCTCGTTCCATAATGCATGGAGTTCAAAATAAATATAATTATAATTGCATTCCACAAAGCCCATTCCAATTATTATTTGTAAATTGTGGTAATATTATGCAAGTTAAAACAATATGATATGTCATTCATTACACATCATTTTATTGTGAAAAGCTCCTGCATCTGAATTGTGTAGTCCACTTCATAGAAATTTTAATAGCATTATACTACTCTCAGGTGCGCTCCATGGCAGCCGAATCTGATAGAGCATATCAAGGTGGTCCTCTTGAACGCTCATTTTATCAAGAAGCTTCCTTGACTTCAGAAGAAGGCGGTGCAGATGTAGATGCATCTGGCTTTCAACTACCCAACCAGTATACTCGCAGGCTAGACTGGTTTGCTGTGGACTTGGAAGGTGAAAGTTCTGCAATGGACGGTCAGATTATAGAAGAACATACAGAATATGTTGTGTATGCCATCCACAGGGTATCACTTAACTTTTATTTTTATGCTTTTTTCCTCAAATAGAATATTTCAATACGATGATAATATGAACGAAATAAAAACAAGATGTTGACTAAAATTAGACTTACAGGATTTTTTCTTTTTCTCTCATAGATGGTTTAGAACTGCTGTAATGGAACTTGTACTTCCAATTTCATGTATAATGCAATGAAATCTACAAGAAAATATTCACAACGGAAGTTAGGTGCGAGCCTCACATGAATGAAAGTCTAGGGGCCTTTCCTTGTCTCAACTTGATGAAGCTTTATCCATCCATTATGGATGTGATTGTGGAAGTCTATATGTTTTTTTTATTTTAGTCTTAGGACATGTTTAAATAAATCATGTATTTTTATGTATTTTTAAAATATCATGAATGAAAGTCTTCCTTAAGTTTTATTTTTGACTTCTTTTTACTCTTGTAGCTCGTTTAACTTTGACCAGATCATTCCTTATTGAATTGCTACTTGAGCATACTGCCAAAGCTCCATTAAATGGTGCTACCTCTTAGTTTTCTCAAACTGATTTAACCTTGAAGAGTTTATGCTTTTAGAGTGTATTGGATGTTTGCAGCTTTTCAATTTTTTCCATTGACTATTGTCTGAACATGCTTGCAGATTTTGGATCAATATAGAGAATCTCATGATTCGCGAGAAAGGGAAGGTGCTGCAACCTCTGGGAGTTTGCCCAAAAGTGTGATATTGGTTGGTCACTCCATGGGTGGTTTTGTTGCTAGATCTGCTATTATCCACCCGCTTTTAAGGAAGTCTGCTGTTGAGACTGTCCTCACGCTTTCCAGTCCACACCAGTGAGTATCATGAGTTTTTCAATTCTTTGGTTTTTTAATTTTATTGATTAGTTAGTTTTTTTATAAGATTTGCCTGTTTTATCCAGATCAGCTCCTTTGGCATTGCAGCCATCCTTGGGTTACTATTTTACAAGGGTAAATGATGAATGGAGAAAGGGGTATGAGCCCCATACCACTTCAACAGGACATAGTGTGTCTGATCCAAGACTTTCCCATGTTGTTGTTGTCTCCATCTCAGGAGGGTATTATGATTACCAGGTATATTCCTGTTTCTGGGTCTTCGTGGTGCATGTAGGTTGCTTTTGAGAAATTTTGCGTTATCAAATTGTAAAGTTGACTTACATGTTCCCCATTCCTGAAATGAGAGAATGCAATATGCAGGATATGTGAAGATTTCCCCAAGAAACATTGATCACTCTAGGTTTCTGCCAATAGGATTGGTACCTTTGATATGATCTGCAATTAAATTTTTATAGCTATAGTGAGTAGATATTCAATTCTTTAGTTTTAGCCAGGACGCTGAGAAACATTCTTTATGTGTTAAAGATTTCCTTCCTGATAAGATTCGATTTTCTAGAAAGTTTGAAATATGAAAGCAGGGGTTTGTTTTTAATACCGATTAGTGTTGCTTATTGTGGCAGAAGAGAATTATTTTTAGTAGCAATTTGTTTCTTGTAGAGTCTAGAGGTCTCTTGTTTCTTGATGTCCTTTATTTAGATTCATCATTTGTGTTCATTAAGTTTGTGGTTGAACATGTTATGCCTGTATATATGATTGGCTATTATCTTAATGGATGTTTGTAAATTATGTATGAGATATATACAAACAGAGAGATGCTGTATGATCTTGTTATTCATGAATGTCAGGAGTAGTGGACATAAGGAATGTGATAAACTTAAATTAGGGCCCAGCAGTAAATTAGAGGCATAATGAGAGCTGACTGGTAGATACTTAACACAACTCAGTCGTTAATTATTTAATTTGATATTAAGAATTTTTTGTACTAAAGTTAATTACTCGGTTCTTTCATGGCAAGAATACTTAACTTGACTAGATCTTAATAAAATTAGTTAATTAAGAAAAATTCTGCTCATAGCATGCAACAGCTGAGTCATGGATCTTCAGATATACAATTGATGGGCCAAAAGGATGTATTAAATATAGGGTTCTGGGGAAGTATCAGGATAGCTTCTGTGACATCAACTTCTCAAATATTCTGTCATATTTTTGCTTAGTATTTTAATTTTAATTGGTGGAATAGATTATTTGTTTATGCAAGCTGTCTTGGTTTGTTATGTTTGTTTTAATCTAGTATTTTATATTTGAAGTGTGTTTTGCCAATAGCCAGTGAAGCACAAGATTTTGGGCCTGCCAAAACGTGTAGTTGGATAATGTGTTAATCAGTTTAACTGGTTATTTTGTTACCTTATATTTCAATAGAATGGTTTTTACGCACCCTGGCTTTGCTCCAATCGATATATTAATGCCTTTTATTCTTATTTTTCTAATGTACATTTTAATGTATCTTAATCTTTCTATATTCTGCTTTTCTTCAGGTTCGGTCAAAGCTAGAATCACTTGATGGCATTGTGCCTCCCACCCATGGTTTTATGATAAGTAGTACAGGCATGAAAAATGTGTGGCTGTCAATGGAGCATCAAGCTATTTTGTGGTGTAATCAACTGGTTGTGCAAGTAAGTGATGCTTTTTGTCGAGAATCTACATTTTGTTCCACGACGGCCTGTTTAAAATATGAATGTTCCATGTAGGTATCACATACTCTCCTTAGTTTGATAGACTCCAGTATGGGTCAGCCTTTTTTGGACACCCGAAAAAGGCTTGCTGTGTTTTCAAGGATGCTTCGTAGTGGGACACCACAAAGTTTTAATTGGGTGCGGCAATCACACTTACTTCATCAGTCAACTCTGGTTTCCACTAAGGATGTAAATGATACTGCTGGTATCATCTTTCTCCACATTATCCATACAAGTTTCAAAAATACTGTCTTTCACTTTGAAGTTTGAAGTTTCTACAATATTTTTTATTTATTATAGTTCTCGAAACACTTTGTGAGTTGATAGTATTTCTTGTTACCTTTTAAAAATTCATTATTTCATCTTATTCTTATCTTTGCAATTTCTGCTCTCTGTGAATATAATCTTTTCCCTGATTTCACGATTGTTGCGATGGCAACCTCTTTGTTCTTTTGCACTGTATAATATATGTCAAAGTTTTATTTACATATTGTAACATTTTGAAGTTAATAAATTTTTTCTAATATATGGAATATCATGCTTGCAGGTTCTCAAGCTCATATGTTATCTAGTTGTCCCAGCAGTGTTCACTGGAATGATGATGGCCTTGAGAGGGATCTATACATTCAGATAGCCACTGTCACTGTTTTGGCCATGGATGGGAGGAGGCGGTGGTTAGACATAGAGAAACTGGTAAACTTGCAGAGAGTTTTTCATCCATATTTTTGAAACAACTTTATTCATTTAGTTTTTTCCTAACTGGGCTCCTATAGTTAGTTGGCAATTTGGGGGTTTCCTTTTTCTCCCCCTCTTATTAATAAAAATGTCCTTACTTTCAAGCCCTTTGCTTCAAGGACTGGTTTAAAGTTTTGCCTCAGGTTTGGTATTTTCCTTTTAAATTCCTTAGGTTAAGCTCAAGTATTTTAGTTGCATAAAGCATGACTACTTAATGGAAATCCACCATTGTTCTGAGATTTAAAGTCCAAGCTCAATTATCTTCTCTAGTTGGGCATATAATAATCAGTGCATTGTTTCTCCCTTGCACTCTTACTCTCTGAAACCATTAGTTATTTGCATTTTATCTTATACATCTGCATACCAAAACTCTATGGTTAAACTTGTATGTGAAGGATGCAAATAAAAAAGACACTAATATTTATGAAACTTTCTTTTTCCCTCTGTGAAACCATTATTCTTTGCATTTATTTTTATACATCTCCAAACCAAAATAGTCTGGCTCATGGTATTGTATGTGCAGGGTGCCGGTGGAAAAAGTCACTTCATATTTGTGACAAACCTTGCTCCATGTACTGGGGTTAGACTTCATCTATGGCCTGAAAAAGGAAAATCAACTTTGGACCTTCCTGCAAGTAAAAAAATTTTGGAGGTGACATCAAAGATGGTTCACATTCCATCCCGAGCAGCACCAAGGCAGGTACTAATTATAGCACTTAGGATGTTCTTAATGGAATTATACATTTATGTGCTTACTACTCCTTGATGTGTGTGTCTCTTCTAAATTTGAATTAAAATACTTGTGGCTTGTGCAAGTGAATATACATTAAGTATGAGGCTTAAGATCTTGCAATAAAACAGATTTCTTTTCCTGCTGATGTTGTTGACATACTTCTATTTCTGATTATGCTGTTTGTTTCTCAGATGGAACCTGGTAGTCAGACAGAGCAAGTTCCACCATCTGCTGTATTTCAGCTGGGTCCTGAGGACATGCATGGTTTCAGATTCCTGACTATTTCAGTTGCACCCCGTCCGGTATTGTTCGACTTTCATTCTCTTTCTCGACTATTTCCATTTTCAAATCATTAAGAAATTGTGTTCCATTCTACGTTCATCCCTTAGAATGTTCAACTTCTAATAAAGATCATCTCCTTTGTGGCTGTGGAACTTGGGGACCATTCAAGAATGAATGTATGATATTGTCTCGATGGGATGCTTTTTTGTTTTTCTAACAAAATGTGATCTTTTTCCGACTATATCATAATATGTACTGGGGTATTTCCTTAGTCATATTCTGATGATATCCAAGCTTGCCTCATTCCTTGCTATTTGTGAATCATAATTTGTTCTGCAGCGTTGGAGTTACTTATTTTCTCTTCAAGCCATAAATGTCATTTGGTGTTAGACATCCTTTGTTTCTAGCTATTTGTGGCAATTGATTTGTGTTTTCCTTATCAATAATTAGGAATTTGGTGTGCAAGTTGGGTATGTGAATTTTTTATACTGGCTGGTTTTTTATGGGATTTTTGGGTTTATAGAATTGTCAATGAAAGTACATGGCTCTTGATGATTTTCTGGTGCTCAGACCATTTCAGGTAGACCTCCACCAGCAGCTTCCATGGCGGTTGGTCAGTTTTTTAATCCTCATGAAGGGGAGAGAGTATTTTCTTCACAATCAATGCTTGTATCCGCCTATTCTCCTAAGGTGAATATTCCAAAGAAGCTGACTTGTTTCTCTGGCTCTGGGTTCCAAAAACTTTAGAAGTTATAATTGCTATAAATTAGTTTGATTACACAACTGGGTGTTGATTTAACGCAAAATTTTAATGTTGTGCAGGACATGTTTTTGAAGGAAGATCATCCCCTTGCTTTTAATCTATCATTTGCCACTAGCTTAGGCCTCTTGCCTGTTAAGTTGTCTTTGAGAACCTCAAGCTGTGGGATAAAGAATTCTGGCCTTCCAGATGAAGAGGCTGGAGACATTGAGAATAGTAGTAAGGAATATGCATCTATGGATTAGTATTCTTATCACAGTACTTTATGATGCTCCTATCTTTGGTAGTCTAATATCATAAACTAATATCCCCATTGTTTCTGATTTATTCCATACATTCTCTAAATTTTTAAGGTTTGATCAAACTTTTGTACCTGGTCCATTGATTAACTTTGAATTGTGAATTTCTATGAGACTGTGTTTTTCCCTTTAATTTTTCTACTGAGCCAGCTTTGTTTGCATTTCAGGGCTTTGCAAAATGCGTTGTTTCCCACCTGTAGCACTTGCTTGGGATCCTATATCAGGTCTGCACATATTTCCAAGCTTGTACAGTGAGACTATTCTTGTTGATTCGTCACCAGCACTTTGGAGTTACACCCAAGGATCTGAAAAAACCACTGTGCTACTACTGGTATAAAGTTTTCTAAAAAAATTTGTTCTCTTGTATTAAATATATTTTTTTTTCATGTTCAAAAATTTACAGCTTCTGTTTATAAATAAGGTTTTTATTCTGCATCCTCTGCAGGTTGACCCACATTGTTCATATAAAACAAGCATAGCTGTTTCTGTCACTGTAGCTGCCAGCAGATTTTTGCTTTTATACGGTCAACAGGTGATAAACTTCAAGAGTGCAACTATTCATGTTTTTTTATGTTGGATATACACTGTCATTAGTTTTGTTGCAGTTTTCTGGGTTTAAGTTTACCATAATGCTATGTGTAATATACAAGGAAGCAATCATGTGGAGACAATCACTTTCAACTTCTCAACGACCAGAGGAGTTGATTTACATAGTCTTTTGTTGAAGCACTTAGTGGGTGAAATAGGTTTCGCAATAATGAAACAATTGGTCAATTTACTCAAGTTGTCATTAGAAGCCATGTAGCCCTAAAGTTTGTTGCAGAACAGTTATAATTGCCGTGCATGATTTTTCAAGCCTAGTATAGGCGTGGATGCAGAACAAAATCTGCCACTGTCCTCGTTTGCACTTTCTTTTTTGGTCTGCACAGCTAGAGTTTAATTTAAGAGGAGTCCAGAACTGGGTGCCAGCTGTTTACATGGGATAAGCTCCAAACTAATAACCAGAGGACAGTTTTATCATTGTGTTGCATATAGAGTTTTTCTATGAGCCCTTATCTCTACGAAGTTATACAATCCATGGAAATATATAAAATATATGACACATTGGTGGTTTGTGCATTTTTGAGCAGCCATGTAATTGATGGTTATTTCTTGGAATTGAGTGAAAAGGAAAAAAAAAAAAATAATTAAGGAAATTTGTTATGTCAGATACTAAAAAAATAATGGTCTTCTTATTTATATGCATATTAATAGTTCAGAGGAAGTGATTTATTTCTTATGTTGATTTGTCAATTACTTTTTGAATTAGATGATATAATAACGATTGCATGCGACATAAGTTTTAATTTATTGTGCTGCTTGATTTCTCTCTTGCAGATAACTTGCTTGTCTGTTGCTGTTGTATTTTTTGCTTTGATGCGGCAAGCATACGCATGGGATCTTGATTTGCCTATGCCTTCGATGCTGGCAGCTGTGGAATCCAATTTACGAATGCCCTTTCCATTTTTGCTTTTAGCTATTCTACCCATATTGGTCTCCTTGTTCCTTTCCTTGCTAATGTCTAAACCATTTCCTCCCATGATGAGCTTCTCCATAGTGTCCGTGGTTTGCTATGTGGTAGCAAATGGGTTCATAGTTCTGCTAATAATGGTTTCACAGTTTGTCTTCAATGTTGCTGCCACTGTAAATGTGTTTATCAAGACAAGGTTAGTGGGCTCTCTCCATACTAGATGATGCCTTTTTCAATGGTTTAGAGAAGGTATTTACTCTGAGGAAATTTGAAAAAGAAATAAACAAAGAAAATAAAAGAGATCTCTATCTTTGAATCATCTTCTAACTACATTATTGTTTTTGAAACACTATTTTCTTAGGGGTTGAGAAAATCATCATATTTTCTTTGAGAATGTATGAAATCTTTGGATTAGATACAATGTTTGACAACTTTTCCATTTGGATCAACTATGTTTTTATATGATGTTATTCTTTATAATAATTTTTAGTTTCCCTGAGATCATATATTAGGAATTGAATGCATCAAACCTTTAGTGGAATCCAAATCAGAATTTGTTTTTCTTTCCTCTTTGAAATGGCTTTCTTTAACTGCAGGTGGCAAATATGGGAAGGCAATTCTTGCTTTGCATTTCTTCTTTGGTTTGTCAATCTTTCATCCAGTTTCCTCTCAGTAAAGGTAGACATCTTTGTATTGTGTGATTACTAGCTCCAGGAGAATATGTTAGAAAATACTCTATGTTCACGCTGATGTTAAAAGTGTGGCTAGCTTTCATTCTTATTATTTTTTATTAGAATCAAATAGTGATAGTAGGGTGCAGCTGAATATTGACCCTTCTCACATGTCCTGGCCTTCCCTTCACAGAGGAAGGTTGGCCAGAAAGACTAGTATAAATGTAGCTATTTGGTTGAATGCCAATCTGTGGTTGAGTGTTTACGCACTCTTGATTGTGGTTGAAAACTTCTTCACATCCGTTTGACTCTTTGCCTTTTCTTCCCTAATTATTAGATAAAGGTTGATGATTTACCTGATTTACTTATTTGTTCTTCATTCACAGGTGGTAAGGGTTATAAGGGCCAATCCATTAGTTGTTACAGCACTGGTTGCAATTGCCTTGATGTTCTTTGTTCATCTAGCTTTGGGTCTATTTGTAGTTCTCTTGTCTCATGCTTTGTGCTGCCATATTTCACTGTGCAGGTATTGTTTTAGTTTCAAGTTTTTCCTTTGCGATATCTACTTGTATGCAAAAACATTAATTAAAAATCTGGTCCCAAGTTCATGGGCAATTCTAAGTTCTGGGCTTGTTAGGCCCAAAATGCTTGAAGCTCACTATTTTTTGTGTATACTAATTCAATAAAATAATTCAAACTATGTATTTCATCTGGGCTGCTCATTCTTCAATCCAACAGTGTATGATGAATCTATGATTAAATGCTACAAACTTCACTTGTAACGCAATTTTAACTGTTGCTTTACGTCTCTGTGACAGTTTTTTGACAGCTTCCTTTCGCAGTCATGCATGGAGAAACGAATTATATGATTATAACAGTAATGAAAGTGGCCAGTCTAAGCAATTTTCATATGCACGGGAAGGAAGTCATAACCAGAGTTTTCAGTTGGAGGACAACTCTAATAGTCCAGATTCAGCAAAAACTTTTGGTGACACTCAAGTAGAGATCTTCCATCACCGGCATGGCTTGCTGATCCTGCATCTTCTTGCATCTCTCATGCTTGTGCCCTCACTGATTGCTTGGTTGCAGGTATGGATTATGAGATATTATTCAGTGCTTCAGAAGCACTGTTTCCTTTTCACTAATTTGTGGTCCTGTATGTAAATTTAACCAGGAGGATGCTAGCACTAAATGATAAACATGGACTTTACATTTACTCAATAATCTTGCAACGTTGAATGAATGAATGTTAGTTTTTGGAATATATGCTTGGGTTTGTCATCATGCAGCATATATTGAACTTGGAAGATGTTTGTGATGTCAATCAATTTATAATTTCGAATCCCTGGGACCTGCAACTCTTGAACTTTAATTTCTGTAATCAAAAGAAAATGCTCATCTATTCAAATAATTAATGAGGCTAAATATGGGTGTTTCTTTGTGATTGCAGAGAAAAGGCATGGGACATAACTTTATATGGTTCTTGGATTCAATCCTTTGCATTGGTGTTATCCTCCATGGTATTGTCATCTCTAAGCCTGAATTCAATTCCTTGGTTTCCTTCCGGAGCATCCTGGGTCAGGAAATGAGGCTGAATTTCATCTACCTCCTTGCTGGATACTATTCCTTTCTCTGTGGTCTGGCCTCAGCACCATACGGAGTGTTTTATGCCATGGCTGCCATTGGGTATATTTCATTTGCTTCGAGGCTTATAAAGGGAAGAAATTGGGAGATGGGGGAACCACACTTGGGCAGGAAAAAGCACTCTCACCGACATTGAGAGCTTATCTGACACTTTTTAACATGTACAAGTAGCCAGATCATATGAAAAGCCCTTGTACAACCTTGCAGGTTGATTTGTGCAGGTAGTGTCATCACAATGAAAAATTTGCACTCAGAGCAATACATCCCCATTTGCAGGTGAAAGATGTGATTTTTATAAACAAAAGGGAAGGGAAAAAGAAAATTTCATTGCTTGAGATCTGTTATCTGTTGTGGCTTGGCCTCTTTTTTGAGGTAAGATGGTTGTGGGCATTTTGGTTCAAAATGAGAGGGATTCATTTTTGTTGTATTACACTAGGCAGTAAACTATAACTTTAGCTTGTAATTGCATACTAAATGAGATTGATATCTGAGAGATTTGAGTTATATTTATTTTGGAAGATTGGATTTGTTATTTGTACTTGTACATAATGGACGATTCTCTTTTCGGCAGAAAAATTGATCCTTTTTCTGAGTTGAGATGCATTCCTTTTTTTCTATTTTTTTTTTCTAACAATGATACTCGAGTGACCTAAAATGGGTATAGATTAGGATTGTTAAGGTAAATTTTAGTTAAGAGAGACCTGTTTACTCGTGAGAAGAACTCGCCCACGTTTCCTTTCCGGAGATAAAATTAAACATATTCAATTTAGGGTTTTAATAAAAAAAAATGGCTCTTTTAGAAGGGATTTTAATTTATTTAGCCACATTTGTCAATTTTATCATTTTTTTTGGCCTAAAGAAGGGATGTGAAGATTATTTTATCCTATCAACATTTCAATTTTCCAATAACACCAAATAACTTTAAATAAAAAAACTCTTTCACCCACAAAAATCAAATTTCTTACAATAAAAAAATTAAACATTTTCTCTCAATCAAAATTTTCCAATGATTCAACTGGACCCATCTCAAAACTTCCAACAAAATGTTCCCATTCACTAAAAACATTGCAAAATAACTTATCCCAATTCTTCTAAATTTGGTCCAAATTCGCGGCAAACACTTGGACAAAATTTAGATAAAACTCACTTGGGCAAATTAATGTTAAAGTTAGTTATATTCATTTTAGTTTGTAGTTTATGTTGGGTGAATTCAGGGCAAGTTGTATTATATGCTATTAGATATTTTGCATGTATAAAATTATTTGTTTTGTGCTGTATTAGGCGAAATGTTTATTGTGTTATTTTAGATATTAGTTGTTTGTGTTGTAATGTAATTGTTATAGAGTATATTATACGGGAATAACGGGGTCGTTTAAAATCTAGAAATTGGCAAAAATATTGTTGTTTTAACCTTGCATGCCACTTAACGAAATGTCGAGCACAGGCAACAATGGCAATTAGAGCGAAAATCACTAGATGTGTATGTCAAGCACAACTTGACTTTTGCCACGAGGATGCTCGACACTCATTTTGAGCATTTTTTTGCACCAAATTGAAATTCAAATGTGTTCAAGATGTTTGTCGAGTAGGAGGTGTGCATGTTGTCGAGCGTGAAAGTCTTAAAAGGTTAATTTGCGCAAGTAATAGCAAAGAAATATGCTTAGCCATTTTGTTTGACAGGGGTGTCGAGCAAAATTAGCCTTTCAAGGCTACTATGCTTGACATATTTGTCAAGCGAATTAGGCCTAGCTAGGCCTAGTCGTTGGACAATGAGTGGCCAAAAATTAGCTTGACTATTTCACTTGACAAATATGTTGTAGGCTCGACCTATTATTATTATTATTATCATTAATTATTATTTTTTTATTATTGATTTGTGCATGATATTTTTTTTATTGATTTATGTAGGAGTATAATGGTAAAAGAATAAGTTTTCAAAGTTTTTAAAGATTAAGCTTGAAGATCATTTTTAAGGGCGAATAACTACGTATTTAAAATTATGTGTAATTGGCAATTTAAATTGTTTGACAAACATATGTGGGAAAGTTTATAGAGATAAAGTTCCTAACCTTCTTTTCACAACTCTTCCATAATGTCTTAACCCATGAGGTGCATACCACCAATCTTACCATGTGGAAGTGGTTTCTTATTTCCAACAACACAATTCAGTTCTCTCTGGAATTCAGTTTGGCGATAAGTATACTTTTCAAGGCATTTTTGAATGAGGTCACGTTGAAGAAAAAGTGGCACCCACACTTGAGACATAAATATTTCAATATGGACATGTATAAAGTTGGAACGTTAGTTCAAGAGTATGAAGTTCAATTACGTGGATGACGTGGACACAATAAAAGTGGCATTAATCTACTTTTTTAAATGGGTGTTGTGTGGGAAGGCCCTGTTGAATTTAATATATGTATGGGTATATGTATGTGTAATTGTGTTTATTATTTAAATACGTATTATATATGAATTTAAGTCTAACGGAAGTGTGTATATATAATAAATATAATAAATAAATATATTAATCACATTAATATATTAGAAAGGTTAGAGAACTAACCACAACATGTAATGTTATACACGTATTTTTTTAGAGTCCGCATGGAGACCAACTTATGGGCAGTTCTAGTCACTAACACAGTGAATTTGGTGAGCTAGAACAACAGCTCTATACACAGCACTGAGTTTAACTCTTAAACTCTAAAATGATCGGTGTGTATTTTTATCCTTTTCTCCAAAAGAATATGAAATAAAAAATTTGAAGCAATCCACTATTACTTCAAATGGAACATAAAAAAAAAGAAATAATTTTATTTATTTATTATTTTATTTTATTTTTTCTCTTCTTCTTCTTTTTTCTTTTCCTTCTCCATTTCTTTCTTCTCTTTCTCTCGGCCAATTTGGTCGACACATCAAAAAATGCAATTTCAATCTCTCTTTCTCTTTATATATCTAATATATAATAATATAATATATATTATATAATAATAATAAAATATGAATAATGGGTGCCAACTATTTGGCACCCAAAAAATATAATATTATTATGTATAAAATATCATATAATAAAATATAATATAATAATATATAATATAATAAATAAATATATTATATAATATAATAAAATAGATATTTTAATTATTTAATAATTAAATAATTAAAGTATAAAATGACCATTTTGCCCTTCATGAATAGTTACTAAGTCTATCCTTAGTGGGTCCCACCAAATTCACACTTGGATAAACTCAACCGAGGGTCCACAATGCGCCATGTGTCCTTATACTATTAGTAAATAATAATTATTGACAAATTATTATATTTAACACTTAAATACAGATACGCACGCATTCCCGTAGTATTGCTGAATATTACTAGATTAAATACTTTAATCCAGCACGCTGCCACAGTGCACAACGAGTACACTCTATTTCGCGAGACTTTCTAGGTCCTACACTCGATTCGTCAAATAGAACTATTCCATGAGTTCGTGAGCAATGCCCCACGCACACGTCACGGATATATAAATCAGCGTGTTGACCCATGCAAGTTGAGGTTACAACGCATATGTATAGTCCTTTCGTCATGATATTCTGGATGTGCGGGGATATCGATTATCACCATGAAATCCCTTTTTGCTCATCTATATCTTATCTCCAGACTTATATCTCATTGAACAATACGCGCAAACTATTTTGCTATATTATTCTACCTTGACGGAACTCTTTTCCGGGATTGATACTTGTGGCCACAAGATTTTTCGAGATACAATCTCGAAGCAACTGGATATCAAACTCCCTATGAGAGCTGACGGATCCTATATCTGTACACACTAGACTCCATAAGCATCGGACGATACCTAGCGTCACACTATGAAAGGTCTGTGACATGCGTGGAACTAAAGTATGGTGGATCACTTACAAGCCCACCGTGGCACTCAGGTTAAAGGACCACGTATATTGCTCAACTCGAGAGGACCCTCCGTTAACGGCTTACATAGGGTGTCTATCGGAGGCCCCAGTAAGTCTGTCTCATATCCAGTCCTGACTGGATACCCATATGTCAATACGAGCTCAAAGTTCACGGTCGACTAGGAACGACTATCTATACCCTATAGATACGTCGTATACTGATTTATATATAAAGGTATCCACCGACAGACCTGCATCTGCAAAAATAGTTCAGGGACAATTATTCGAGAACATACTTGCGCAATTTACATTTCCATGCACCTGATTGTAACTCTTGCAACTATGCAGTTACTAGTATATTCCTAAGTCTATGTCCTATTATAGACAAGACTCCAACTCTTGGATCGGCTGAGTATTATAACCAGCTAACACTTAATTGTGCTAATATTTAGCAATTATATGTCTTAGCGTGGCTAACCATGATCTCTTATCTAAACACATTTAGATCTGATCCGAACTCCTTTAGATCTATAATGTCTGCAACGTTACATGTATTATACCATATAAATTGGTATTAACGATTTAATGGAAATATATACTTATATAAATAGACAAGTATATGTATATTCAGGGATGACAAATAAGCACCGACCTTGACAGGCCCTATGTAAATATATGGACCAATTCATTTTTTTAGTTGGCAAATGAATTAAAAGAATTTAACAAGTATTTGTGAGGTAATGTGACGTGCAAATTCTTATTTAATTCTTTAAAAAATGCATTGGTGAACCAAATGGGTAGATATAAGAAGAAGAAGTTGCTTAAATTGATAAGAAGGAGAAGTATAATGTTAGTGGGTTCATTTATGTTTTTTAGGTGCGGAAAACATTTATATGCAATTATAACATACATTTATTTATAAATAGTTAGAAGTTTAATATTCGTATTCGTTATCTTCGTAGATTTAGATTTTTGAGGCAATTCCCATTATTGGGCAATCGTTTGGACATGAAACCCTAAACTTAATTCCAGGTGTTGGCTAATCTCTAATGGATTTTTTGTATGATCAAGTGATTTTTTCAAAGGTTCTAAGATCTTTTCATTCATAAAACCAAAGGAATAAGGAATTGCTTCCTCCAAACTTGTACACTTCGAGTTTGTAAAGTAAATTTAGCCAGCTTGTACGCTATCATATTACATATTTTTAGGATATAATTAACTTTAATCTGGTCTCTATTTCCAATAGCCTTTTGAATTTCTTGACCCATTTAATCTCCTTTAAAGAGTAGGTAGATCTCCTGATGAGTTATACTCTAATCTTGGCATCTGATTCTACAATTAAGTTTTGGAAGTTTTGCTCCACTGCCACTTTTATTCCAAATTGAATGGTCTCTACTTTTGTAAGCTCCACATCTCATTTATAATCTTTTTTATTCCTTTTTCAAACTATATGCACTTTTATTTTGCTTTTATTGCTTTACACTTGATTAAAGCATGGGCAGTAATTTCTTCTTCCTTAAGACATCTGTGACATAGAAAGATATCTGTTACTTTCTTGGCCTTCAAGGTAGTTGTAGTAGGTAGTATATTTAGTAGTGCTCTCCACATAAATACTTTAACCTTTTGAGGGATTGACCAAGACCATATTAACGTCCAAAATTTCTACTTACTTTTCTGAGGTTCCTGGGCCTGTACCATATTTTCTTTGTAATGCTGCATAATACCCACTTTTAACTGGCTATAAACACTTTTTATAATGGTGCCAATAGATGGTGTCCTTCATTTTCTCTAAAGGTGGTTGGTTGCAAGCACAATAAAGTTGGTCATATATTTTAAAATTTTACTTAACCTTAACCACACTTATAGGATGTCGATATCGGAATGGATGATCAATATTTAATGTCAACAATGAGCCTTCTCTAAATACATTTGACATGGTAAGTGTCAGTAGGGAACATAATATCTGGGTATTATCTAAAGCTCTGATGGGTTTTAGCATGTTCAAGAGGCTTTGTATTGTCCTTAAGAGACTTTGAAAGACAAAAGAGGTGGGATTGGAGTAGTCAATGAATAGAATGATATTGCATTTGGGGAATGAAGATGCCTAACCGCTGGATATTGATCCTATGCAGATACTTGACGTAACACTGGTTTTGAAATTTGAGGCTTGGAATTTGTTAGGTATAGATGCATTGGTTGGGTGGTTTGGGATGTTGGTCAAGGGAGAATGGCTTGAGGGTGATGCAAGTTATATTTATTTATTTTGCGCAATTAATATAGTTTCAATCTTGAAAGTAATTTGATTTATTTATGATTTGTTTATTCCTAATGAAAACTGAAAATGTTTTTCATACACCACATATCAATGAATATTTTAAGTGCCAGGAACTTTGGCCTGAGCAAATACCACATAGATGAACAACACGAACGTGCATTTCTTCATACATGTTGTACCATCTAATTGTATTATTTAATTGTACTACATGTAGATATGCCATAACATTTAATGCTTCCAGTAGACCATTAACTTACTAAACAAAGTCATAAGTGTGACTTTGTTAAATAATGTGTTATTTCATTTGTTAAGTAATTTCATCCCTCTAATGGATATCTAGTATTGTAGAATGTGTAAGAGGGAATGTGTTATTTCATTTTAAGCATTACAAGGATGTTAACATGGTAATCAAACTTGTATCATCTTAGTCCTAATGTGCTTTCGGTTATTAACCTAATTTATGTATTTATAGGTGTATATTTCGATTAATTACAAGTAACAACACTAGATATTAGCTCACGTTGATCCGATGCATAGGAAATTCATATTGTTCAACTCCTTTGTTCACAGCTTCAAGGTAAAAGACATGGAAATGTGCTCCACTTATGTTTGACTTTACTAGGAATTCTACATTAAGCAAATTTTTATAAGCACAAGCCAAAATTGATTTAAATTCCTTACTATTTACTATTTAAAGACTAAATGAAGGTGTGCCCCCAATAAGGAAATAATGATTATTGCAGTATTTTTGTATGTAAGACTGTCGAGTATTTAATGTGGGTCGACATTTTATTTATGGTCTAGACCATGAATCCTTTTTTAGGATGATAATGGCGATTGAATTGTGGTAGGATGAATTGTAGTGACTTTGATATGTACAATTTGGTTAAGGGGTTTGACTTGCTAATAAAAACTTTAAATACTTTTTTTTTAAATGAGTGGAGTCGTATTATGTTATATCTTACAATTTGATGATGATTGAAAATACATTACAAGGATGAAAAATAAGGATTGTCGAAGTGAAATCAATATTAGCCAAATTTCTTGACACTACTTTTGAGTTATCATGCCTATACTCGACAATATTGTCGAGATAATACCCACGGAAAAATAGCTCACACTATGTTAAGGATTTTTGCTTACACTTTACAGTAGTGGCAAGCTAATTGCCAGCAGAAAACTAATTGACATAAGTGTCGAGCATTTTTGCCTATGCTCGACATTTGACAGTAGTGTTAAGAACATTTTTTTATAGGTAATCTGCTTGACAGACTTGTCAAGCCATTTTGCCTGTGCTCGACAAGCTTGTCGAGCAACTTTCTTGGAAGATAAGTGCTCAACATTTTTTTTGAGAATTTGTCTTGAAAGAATGGTGTTAGAAACTTCTTGTGTTTTTTTAACCTCAATTATGCACCTATCGTTGCACCTTTGTTTTTTTAATGTTAGTTTATCTTCATTGAGTCTTATTCTCTAAAAAACCTTTGTTGTTTTATTAAATCTAACAAAACAAGTTTATACGAATACTTAGGTTAATAAATAATTAAAAACATGCCACACGACTTTATTCTATTTCTTGGTATGCTACAAGTTCTTACACGTTGCATGATTATGTTCACATCTTTTACAATTGCTATAAATTTTTATAGTGACCTCCTCTTCTTGACATAGTATTCTTTGCTTCTTACAATGACTAGACAGAAGATGTTCAATTGCAAGTTTATGCATGCATTTTACACTTCATCCGAGATAACCCAATTTGATTGATGACCTACGAAATAAATTGACTTAGCATATGCAGTAGCTAGTGAATCTTTGGTGTAATAAGTTGAACACAAACCCTAAAATTATAATCTTGCTTGTCTATAAGCAACAAGTGCATTGATGCAGGGAAGTTGGCACAAATCAAACTTTGAACATGTGCATGTGTTCGAGCACAAGTCTACTATCCCATATTTTACCGGAAACACAAATTTGTTTACAACAAACAATTATGATGAGAGATTTTTTTTTAGGACTTTTTTTTATGCCCATGGTGTGTAGTGGGGTGTCAACTTAGCAACAAAATTTCTTAAGTTATGTAACTATTGCTATAACAATTTTCTCACATACTCAATTAGTGTTGTTATAGGAAAGGTATATGCTTCACTGAGGACGACATTAATGTGTTCTGCAATATTGGTTTTATTATATTATGTATTTTACTGCTAAATTGGGATCAAGCCCACTTTTGACAATATAATGTCCTCTTTTAAATATTTTAAGGCCTTATGATTCATCATCAACAACTTCTCAAGTTGCTCAATAAAGTCACCTAGACAATATTCCTTAGTCACAATCCATACACCATCACAAAGTTCTTTTTTTTCTTCATAAACATCTTGAATATGATACTTGATGTTCCATGTAATGTACTATGCACAAATCCATGCCTTGAACTTAAGAAAACTATGTGGATAGCTTTCTCAATACTCTCTTGATGCATCGTTATCGGAATATGCAAAACTAAATGCTAGTAAAAGTATTTGGTTGTTTCCGTAGTGACACAACTACAAACAAAGTACCAATTTATGCATCTTTCAAAAAAGTACTATCCATAGCTATCATTGGTTTAATGGAAGAGTAAAAATCTCATATAATCCTCAATTGTAAATATTTCTAAAAATTAAAACTTAAAGGAATTAACTAAATTAACACCAAGAAACTAAGAAAAGGTTATAATATACCTCTTAAAACTTAAATTCTAAATTTTTTCTTATTTTTCCTCTTCTTCTTCTCTTTCTCTCTTTTCTCACTCTAAAAGAGGTGGCTCGACTAAAATGAATGAATTAGGGTTTCAAAAGTGTATTTTTATACTAAGAGACTAATTTTTAGTATTTATGAATTAGCCCCTAAAACTTTTAAAGTATTATAATTTGGTCCCTAAAATAAATCTAAAGTCTTGCAAATAAACCCAATACTAATAGTATGTCCTTAACCTATACAAATACTACTAATAACAATATATAAATCAAGTATCACCCACATACAAATAAAATATGTATATTTATATATATATATATAAATACTTATTCTTACCGATTGTGGATACTGGTTACTACAATTCTCCCCTCCTTATAAAAATTTCGTCCTCGAAATTCATAACTTAAGCAAATAGATGAGGATACTTAGATCTCATTTCCTCTTCTCGTTCCCAGGTTGCCTCTTCAACTACATGATTTCTCCATAAAACCTTTACCAAATCAATCTTCTTAGTATGAAGAATTTACTTTTTATTGTCCAAAATCCTAATAGGCACTTCTTCATAGGTGAGATAATCTCTAAGTTGAAGTGGCTCATAGCTTAACACATGTGAGGAGTTTGAAACATATTTTTGCAACATGGACATATGGAATACATTATGAACTCCTGATAATGATAGAGGAAGAGTAAGTGTATAAGCCACATCACCTATCCTTTCAAGGAATTCAAATGGACCAATGAATCTTGGACTCAACTTTCTTTTCTTGCCAAACCTCATGACTCCTTTTATTGGAGCAACCTTAAGAAGAATTTTTTCACCTACCTTAAATTCTAGATCTTTTCTTTTATTGTCTGCATAGTTTTTCTGTCTAGTTTGAGCCACTTTCATTCTTTTTTTTATCTTCTCTATAACCTCACAAGTTTGCTGGACAATCTTTGGCCCTAAAATTTTTCTTTCTCCAACTTCATCCCAATGCACATGAGATATGCATTTTCTTCCATATAAAGCTTCATATGGAGCCATACCAATAGTTGATTGATAACTATTGTTGTATGCAAACTCCACTAATGAAATGTGTTTATCCCAACTACCTTTAAAGTCGAACACACATGCCTTTAACATATCTTCTAGAGTTTGAATGGTCCTTTCAGATTAACCATCAGTTTATGGGTGGAATGCAGTACTAAAGTTCAACTTCGTGCCCATGGCATTATGTAGGCTCCTCTAGAATATTGAAGTAAATCGAGGATCTCTATTAGATACAATTGACACAAGCACTCCATGAAGCCTTACAATTTCATCAATATATAATTAAGCATACCTATCCATGGAATAAGTGGTGCATATTGAAATAAATTGTGCTGATTTTGTTAGCCTATCAATAATCACCCATATGGCATTGTAACCCTTTTGTGTACTTGGCAACCCAACCATAAAATTTATGGCTATATGCTCATATTTTTATTTTGGTACCAATAAAGGATTCAATAACCCAGATGGTCTCTGATGTTCTTCCTTAACTTGCTGACATGTCAAACATTACTTTATAAATTTTACAATCTCTCTTTTCATATTAACCTACCAATAAACAGCTTGTAGGTCTCGATACATCTTGGTACCTCCCGGATGGACAGTATATGGTGAACTATGAGCTTCAGCCAAGATTTCATTTTTCAACTCATCATTATTAGGCACACAAAGTCTACCTTCAGAATGTAGAGCTCCATCATAAAAAATAGCAAAGCTAGGCCTTTTACCCAATAGAATTTCTTCCATAATTTTCTTCAGATGCACATCACTACATTGTGCTTCCTTAATTCTCTTAATTAGGGTAGGCTTTATGGACATACTTGCAACATAAAGCCCTATTATTAGATCTTACCACCTCAATGTCAAGCTTTTCTAAATCCAACAAAATTTTCTTTTGAGTAGTCAAAAGTGCTGCCATATGTCCTGAAGATTTTCTACTCAAAGCATCTGCTATAACATTAGCTTTCCCCGGATGGTAGTTAATCACATAGTCATAATCCTTGATTAGTTCCAACCATCGATGTTGCCTCATGTTTAACTCCCTTTGAGTAAAGAAGTATTTAAGGCTTTTGTAGTCTGTGTAAATTTCATACCTTTCTCCATAAAGATAATACCTCCAAATTTTAAGAGCAAAAACTACTGCAGCCAACTCCAAATCACGAGTAGGGTAATTCTGCTCATAACTCTTTAGTTATCGTCAGGCATATGCTACTACTTTTCTATTCTGTATTAATACAGACTCAAGCCATTTCTTGGAAGCATCACTATAAATCACAAATCTAGTAGAAGTAGAATGAATGGTTAGTATAGGAGCAGATACTAACTGATGCTTGAGTTCTTGAAATCTTTTCTCACATCCTTCTGACCACTGAAACTTGGCATTCTTTCTTGTCAATTGAGTTAAAGGTGAAGCTATTTTAGAGAATCCTTCAACAAACCGTCTATAATATCCTGCCAGCCCAAGGAAACTCCAAACTTCCCCAACATTAGTTGGTCTAGACCAATTCACCACTGCTGCAATTTTACTTAGATCCACTGAAATTCCCTTTAAGGAAACATGTCCAAAAAATACCATTTGATCTAGCCAGAATTCACATTTCTTGAATTTGACATAAAACTGCTTCTCCCTTAACACTTGTAGGACTTTTCTTAAGTGTTCTTCGTATTCTCCCTTACTCTTAGAATACACTAAGATGTCATCAATGAATACAATAACAAACCTATCCAAATAATCATTGAATACTCTATTCATTAGATCCATAAACGCAGCAGGTGCATTTGTCAACCCAAATGGCATAATAATAAACTCATAATGCCCATATCTGGTACGAAATGCAGTATTTGGAATGTATTCTTTCTTGATCTTCAATTGATAATAGCCAGAACGAAGATCAATTTTTAAGAATACACAAGCTCTTTGCAACTGATCGAATAAATCATTAATTCTTGGAAGTGGATATTTATTCTTCACAGTCACACGGTTCAATTGTCGATAGTCAATGCATAATCTCATTGAACCATCATTCTTCTTAACAAAAAGAACTGGAGCACCCCAAGGTGAAACACTCGGGCGAATAAACTCCTTCTCAAGTAATTCATGTAGCTGTTTTTTCAACTCTTTAAGCTCTATTAGTGTTATACGATAAGGTGCTTTAGATATAGGACTGGTTCCTAGCAGAAGTTCTATAATGAATTCGATCTCTCAGTCAGGTGAAACTTCAAGCAAATCTTAAGGGAATACATCTATAAACTCATTCACCACTGGAACATATTGTATTTTTACTTCTTCTTTCTTTGTATCCACTACAGTCGCTAAGAAACACTGATAGCCATTCTTAAGACTTTTTTAAACTTATAAAACAGATATTACTTTTGGCAAAGAGCATAACTTAAAACCAATAAAACTAAACTCAGACTCTTGGGTGGTTGGAAAACAATTTTTTTCTCAAAGCACTTAACATTAGTATGGTATATAGACAACCAATCTATGCCAAATATAACATCAAAATCATACATATTCAAGATTATCAAATCTGCTTGTAGCACCTTGTCTCTTATTTCAATTTTACATGATTTTACCACATTTGTAGCACACATCAAATCTCCTGAAAGAGTTGCAACACATAAATTTACACCCAAAAGTTATGGCACAATACCCATATTACTAACAAATGCATGTGACATAAATGAATGGGTAGAGCCTGAATTAAAAAAAGCTAAACCATGCTGGCCGGATATGAAAATTGTACCTGTCACCACAGAAGGTGAATCATCTACTTCTTTCCTAGTAAGAGCATAGACTCTTGCTTGAGCTTTCTGATCCTTCCTAAATCCTCCCCGATCATTCTTCATCTCTGGACAATTATGAATAAAATGACTAGTCTTTCCATACTTAAAATAAGCTCCACTCTTCCTGAAACATACTCTTCAATGTTATTTTTCACATGTATCGCATAATGGGAAATCCTTCTTTTCAATGTCATCATTCATTTGCCTCTTCTTTCCTTTTCACTTATCAAACTTTTTCTAATTAGTCTTAACCCAGGGTCTCTTTTCTGATCGATGCTAACCCACATGTTTGGACTCAGATAGAGCTGCTAATTCTTCATCCCTTGCTAATATTTCAGCCCTCTGTAGTACTGCACTGTATGTTTGTAGATCAAGTACAGAGGGTAACCTTCTCACTTCTGGTTTAAGACCTATCTGAAACCGCTTAGCCTTACGTGCTTTCGTATCTACTAAGTGGGGAGTAAACCTGGACAACTCCTCAAACTTCCTCTCATATTTTGTCACTGATATTTTACCCTGAGTAAGGTGGATAAATTTTGCTTCTTTCTCATATCTTAGGGACTGTGGAAAGTATTTTTCAATAAATACTTTCTTGAATCTTTTTCATGTCATCTGGTTCTTATCAACATTTAGTATCTGCATGGTCATCTCCCACTAACGACTGGCTATCTCTTTAAGCATGTAAGTGGCACAAGTCATTTTATGTGAATCTGAACAATCGAGGAGACAAAATATCTTTTCCAACTCACGGATCCACTCCTTAGCAACCAGCGGGTCTTTTGAGCCTTCAAATGATGGTGGTTGCAGTTTTCTGAATTGCTCAATAACTTAAAAATTATCATTATGGTCTGCTTTAGGTCGTTGTTGTTGGAGCACATTAGTCACTGCTTGAACAATATTTTGGATGGTAGCAGGATTTTCTCCTAAAGTACTCTCATTCATAGTATCAACACTTCTAGTAATTCTTGGATTACGCCCCATCACTTAAAATCATAAAAATAAGTAAGTAAGATATCAAACAAATCTATATATATAAATAAGCACACATACCATCTTAAGAATTTGGCATCGGCTGGGTTCTCTGACTAGACACATAAAGTCTACAGAATCCTATTCGTAGCTCTGATACCACTAAAAGCTGTCACCCCCCAGACCCAAAAGATATGACACACGACATAACTTACATTCATTCAATAATGTGCACTCATAAATAATATTGTATAAAATTTTAAACTTTAACTCAACATAGGAATCTTTAATAAGTTGCTAGTAAGTTCAACACTAAAATCAACCCATAACCTAAAATATAAACATAAACATTCATTTTAATTTTTTAAAACTATAATAATTGAATTATGATTGGGGTAATTAGTAAACTGGAGATACGCAAAGTTTTCTAAGAGATTAACACTCTACTATGTCACTAGTAGCAACTTTGTTACCGGAAGCCCAGAATATATTCATTGCATATTCTTACTTAAAATCAACCCATAAGCACACTCAATAAAATAATACATAAGTATTTATTTCATAAGGACAAATCAATAATCTTAAACCACGTGTCCCCAAATGAAACACTCAGCAACCTAGCAACTTAGGAAACCCAAGGAACAGCAGAAGCCTTTTCAAATCCGCTAAGCACACATGTACCTTATTTACCTGAAATCACCATAAACTATAATAAATATAAAACTCAGTAAGCATACTAGTTTTTCATATTTCAAATACAAATACATATATGTACACAATACATATGTATGATATGCTGTGATAAATCAAAATCATAATCTTATCAAATCACATGTCATGTAAGCGCTTACACATTCTTTCAAAATATATAATAGGAATACCATTACTCAACTACTACTTAGTAAGACTTACATATCACATATCACATAATGAGCCAAATGTCACTCGTAGGTGACATACCGTATGAGAGGAATAGTACAAGTGAGGTTTTTAAATTACACATATATAATGCTCATGCCCGAAGATAAAAGCCAAACCCTTACCCTGATCATCGGTGAGTCCTCTCACATGCACCAATATGCCACCACACGAATGTGATGACTCACACTTCCTTTAAGTACCAATAAGATCCTCCTTACATACGGAACACATAACATATACCAATCTCGAAGGAAAGGCCGCACATAAAGTCTCCACAAATCACATAAAATGCCTACTAAGTTAACAGTGAGGTCAAGCATCCTCAAAACACAAAATATTTCTCATGGACATATTACACGTCAAAAGTTCTCTTTGTTAAACACATTTTACTTTGAAAGCTCACTTTAAAAAACATATATATGTCATGTATGTCTATACTCAACATTCATACAAAATTACACATATTGCACTTATCACATCGAATTGGTCTAATTACTTGGTTTCTCAAAACCTGTCATTCTGACCACTTACACTTAACAAAAATTTCTTATACATCAAATGATGTCCAATTACTGCAAAATCAGAATATATCATTCTTGACTCATATATCCTTCTTATGTATGAATATTTTATCATAATTTCTACACAATCCATTCCATAAACACCATCGAATCCAAACTACTAACTTGACAGGATCAAGATATTTACTGAACAGTATTCAATCTCTCAATTTTATAAAATCATATACTAACTCAGAAATTATAAAAATATCACAGAATTACTCGTAACACATATCTCAATCTATGATAAATATTTCACTCCAAAATCACTTTCAAAAGGATTTTAAAACTATTTTATTCTATGACTTTAAAAATTTATTAATCAAATACTGTAATGAGCTGACACTCTTTAGAAAATCATAACAATTTAACCACATTGATCTAAATTATAAATTATGAGTATATCATATTAGACATATAAACTTATCATATTTAATAAATTCGTAATTTTTGAAGATCGTTCAATAGATCAAAAATTATTTGTCTCTGTATCATACTATTAACACAAGAAATTTCTATAATTTCAGGGTCATTTTGGTAAATTCACTACAAATTAAATTTCTGAAAATTTTAATCGATTAAAAGTCTTAAATGATTTTAAACATGTCTAATTTCATATAATCAAAATTCAAAACAACAATCGAAGCACAACAATTTATAAATTTCCTGGATCTAGAGACTATCAAGTAGAAATTCTGTAATTTATCATGATTTATCAAGCTATCTACATAGATCATCATCAATTCTCACAATATCTTACAAAATTCACATCCAATCCTCAATTGTACATATTTGTAGAAATTAAAACATAAAGGAATGAACTAAATTAACACCAAGAAGCTAAGAAATGGTTATAATATAACTCTTAAAGCTTAAATTCGAACTTTCTTTTTATTAATTTTCTTCTTCTCTTTCTCTCCCCTTTCTTTCTCTCTTTTCTCACTCTAAAAGAGGTGACTCGACCAAAATGAGTGAATTAGGATTTCAAGAGTGTATTTTATTCCAAGAGGTTAATTTTAGTATTTATGAATTAGCCCCTAAAACTTTCAAAATTTTACAATTTAGTCCATAAAATAAATCTAAAATCTTGCAAATAAACCCAATACTAATAATATGTCCTTAACTTATACAAATACTACTAATAACAATACATAAATCAAGTATCACTGACATACAAATAAAATATGTATATTTATATATATATAAATACTTATTCTTACCGGTTGTGGATACTGGTTGCTACACAAAGAAATAAAAAAAATCTCATAATTTTTAATCAATTCATTCAATATTTTCTTTTTTTAGGACAAATTCTTACATTTAAATTATGTGTTAGATGTACTAATACACCACCCCATTTTTCCTGAAACCCTTTTGCTACCAGGTAAAACAAAGAAAAGTGTAGGTGCCTATCTTATTTTTAAGATTTGCTTTCATGCCCAACAAAAATTTTCATCCATATCGTTTTTAATACACATTAGTTTTGCACTTTTCATTGTAGATGGTAAAAAAATTCTCATTTATACTTAATACTCAGTAGAAATTACACCAAGGATATCATGTACTTTATCACAAAATTGGTTGTATGTAATATTCGAATGAACCATAAGACCAAACGTCTTTCCCCCTTTATAAAGCTTTATGCTTCCAAAAAACTTTTCTTATTTTTCACCAAAACAAATCATAATTGGCACAATATCCATTTTACATAAAAAAAAAAAAACATAAATGTTCAGATTTATGAAATACCAAATAATTTTTGGTTTAGTATTATGTGAAGCTAAACTTAAAATACCCGACAAAAAAAAACTCATTGTAGGATTGTCGAACAAATTAACTTTTAGTTATAACATGTTCGATAACTTTGCCAAGCAAAAAAATAAAGTTTTGTTGATGACAAGTGTAGAGCTAAAAATAGTATCAATTATAAAACACTCGACAAATTTATTGAGGAAAATTGAAATTAGAATCTCTAAAGTGTTGAGCATGACTATCGAGCTAAATTACACTCAACGGTTAACTATCTGCCCTCAATTTTTTATTTATACTACCAAGACAATTGCGTTCTCTAATAACCTATAAATAATAATCCTTTAGTTGACTATTGTAATCCTATTACTCCATTCTCTAATTAATTACTTGTGGCCTCACTACTATTTATTATTATTAATTACACATGAGAGTTTAAGCAAGTCATCACAAAATGGCTTTATTAGTCACTCTTGATGGAGCTCTCTCTTTTTTTCTTGATTTCTATTGATAATGACATTTTTCAATAGCTTTCTTACTTCCACTGCCTTTAGCCTTATTTTATTTTATTTTTTCATTCTTCAAGTTAATCTTGGGATTGGTGAAGCTATGCTATGCTATGCATTCAATTGCTCACATCAATTTTAGTTTTGATTTTGATTTTGTTTTTTTCGTTCAACTTCTTTTAATTTTCTAGTGGTCAGGACTACATATAGCTATATCTTGTTGAGATTTTCTTTTTAATTTATTAGTATGTTAGAAACCTATAACTTTAGTCATCAATTTGAAAACCTTCCACATAATTTATCTATTATTATAATATTTTTGAACATATTCCATTGCTCTCTCTATATATGTAATACAAATTAATGATAGTTATTTTGGTTGAACTTTTTAAATAAAATTACTAAAATTAAAATTTTAAAAAGTAAAAGTTTTAAAAAGAAAGTCATTGATCATTTAATTATCAATTAAATTTTTTTTTTAAAGTAGTAAATCATTTAGTTACACATTGTTAAAAATATTTATTTATTATTAAAATTATCAAAAAAGACACTTAATAAAACTTAAATTTAAATTCTACACAATTAAACTTTTTTTACACAAAATAAAATTTATAATATAATTTTTAAAATTTACTAACATATTTTTATAGAGAACACAAAAGCTATTCATACTAAAATTTAGTTTTGCGATTATTTTTAAAATAAGAACAAAACAATTGAAACTCTAAACATCAATTAATATAAATTTATAAGAATTTATATAAAATTATTATATAGCAATCAACAAATTAATAATTTATTGTATTTGGCACAAAAATTAAAAATAAAATAAAAAATACTATGTGTCTATTAAAAAAAATAGTTAGAGTCTTATAAAAATATGGTAGTTGTAAATATATGAAGATATGATGGGTTTTAACAAAATATTAAAAAAATACTAGTTGAATATGGTTTATTTTTATTAAGGTATGTTATAAAATTAAAAAAATATTATTATGTATATGTGTTAATACACAAATATAAAAAGTTCAAAAAATTCAAATTTTAAATTTTTGCAAGTAGATGCAAAATAGTTTTTTAATCTTTAAAAACTCTTTTTTAATTATAATTAAACATCATAAAAAAATTTAAAAATATCTTTTGGTATTAAAAAAATTCTTTTAGCCAATAAACAAGCTCAATTAAACACGCACTTAGCCACCTATTAAGTTATTAATTTTTTTATATTATAATTAATATGACAATTATTTTATGTAACTCCAACCAATGAGTGACCATCAAGTGCAATGTGATGCTAATTTTGTATTCTAATTTTACAGTTGGCACAACTCAATCTTTAATAACTTGCCAAAAAAAAAAACTTCACTTCATTTAAGTCGGATGGAAATAATTGGAAAAACTAAACATAGAAATGAAAACTCTTTGCTAGTATTGCATTACGGAGTTATTAACAGGCTAATCAATCAATGTATGCTTATCTTATAACATCTAGTTTAAGTCCTCATCTTTTTTTCCTGAACTTCATTTTTTTTAACCTCTTCCAAGTTGACAAAGCAGATTCATATTTTACTATTATTCGATAGCTCAAATTGATGAACAGATATTCTTACAGGTAATTGACAAGAGCGCGCGCGCACACACAAAAGAAAAAGAAAAAGGAACTTGCAGATGCTTGAAGGGTGTAACTAAAACAAATTTCAAACTGGGAATTTTAAGCTGCTACACCTTTTTATGCTTCAAATATCACCAAGATGGTGGCAGGTTCCAGAGTATGCACATGTAATTGAGTAGTTATAGATGTTAACAAATTCATCATTAGCAACAAAAGTAAAATCTGGTGCTTTGTTATCTTGTTGTAGACTAGCTAGCTTTTGGGATATGCTTGTGGATGGGAAAATTATACCAACTTCAAAATAATGAAACTAAACAAATTAAGATGAGACAGATGACAAAATGAAATATTTATTCTCCCAATGAGAAGAAAATAACAGCACAAATAAATTTATTATGGGAAATCAAGGAAAATGAATTTAAACTCTAAAGACATCTTCTCCCCTCTTCATATAAAACAATAACAAATCAATTAAAAAACCAAGACAAAATGTGAACATTCATCACATTTCACACTCCAATATTAATATATGCTAGTAAATGAGAGAAGAGGCAGAATGACAACAGGAAGGCCAAGGAAGCAAACAATGTTGAGCTCACCAAATGAGAATAGATGCCAGCTACAGCAGAGTCATTGTTTTCAGGGATGAGATGAGTGTTGAAAATGTGCTATAAAAATATAATTATTTGTATTTAGATACTGCTGAAAATAATTAATAAAAATTATTAATTCAATATTATATTTGTAATTATGATTATTTTTATTAAAATATCATAAAATTTCTTAATTATTATATGAACCTTAAACTTAGTATATAATAGCTATATACGAGAAAATTAAATTTAAACGTAATAATTTAAACTTGTTCTTAGTCTAAATGAAGATGAAAACTTCATTTTGATAGATTATGAGTGCGGTTCATTTGTATATTGTATACAATAGTCTCATCCAGATCATTTTATGTGGTGATATAGAAAATGAAGGCGTTTTGTGTAATGTTAATTATATAAACATGGACCACGATAAAATTAATTTTCTGTTAATCTCCGTTAGTAAAGAGAATTTATTTTATCACACTATAATCATATATGGATTAATCTTAATCCTGAGTGATTAATGAACTCCTATTAATTGAGTTATATTTACTTATTTATAAGGAAAAGACTAAAAAAATTTTCAGTTAATTACTAAGTATTTTATAAATATAAGAAAATGGATGACTGAGAATATTTCTCATAGATATGAAATCCACTCCTTCAGAGAATAAGTTAGATAAGTTGTTCTCTTGAGAATTGATTCTGGTCTTAAATATAATGAGCGCTCAGTGTTCTTTAAGAGTTAAAGAAAATAATAAATTTGTGAATTTCACAAGTTAAATGTTCAAAAGAAGATCAATGTGGATCAAAGATAAAGATGAAATTAGAGAAGTTAACGGACACTCGACCTAACTTTAATTATGAACACATATGAAAGATTGATCTATATAAAATGATTATTAAATGGATAAAAACGGTTTTTTGTTTTATAATTTATCTGCAAAATTAAGAGTTCAACTTTATATTTCTACTGGAGTAATATAAAGCTAATAAATAAATTACATTGATTAAAGAGTTTAATTAAATGATTTAATTTATTGAAACTTAATTTTATAGGTCCATCGGGCCCCTATGCTGGCGCCATAAATATTGAAATGAACTATTAAATTAATTGTTAAATCTAAAATATTAATTGGCTCATGTTTAATTTGATTAAACTTATTAGGACCAATTATTGGCCCATGTTTAATTTAATTAAACTTGTTTGGCTCAATCAATTATTGGCCCAATCTATAATAGTTATGAAATTAAATAATTAATTAGATTATTTAATTAAATTAAATAATTAAGTAATAATGAATTATCTAAATTATTTAATTAAAGATAATATTGGATATTATATTTTTAATTTTCTAAATTAAAATAATATAAAGATATTATTTTATCCTAATTCTATTAAGATTAAGAGTTTAGATAACATAAAGATTCTTATATTATAAAATGGAGTTTTAGAACCACTTTTATGTATTCTTCATTAGTGCTTCCTTTGGACAAACTTTTTTCAAAGAAAAAAATTAAGAACACAGAATTTAGATCCTATACAATTTATCAACTCGCCTACACGAGTAGTCCATTGGTGGGAGATACAGTGTAGAGAATTTACCGGTGTTAACAGAAAACATCTGTTAAAATTCACAATTGAGATATTTATCTTATATCATTTTGTTGTTAAATTAAAATAGACACAAAAAATTTTTAAATTGTTCCTACAATTAGTATCAGAGTTAGGCTCATGTTTATTTTAATTTAGCAACTATGAATTTTATTTTATAATCTTGATGGGTAGGTACATATTAATAGTTTTTATTCTTTTTCATGAGATGTATGGTTGTAAATTTTTATATGGACTGATGGTGTTGATAATTAATTATATGATCTTTTAGATTTAGAATTGATTAGATCAATTGACATAAGAATTTTGTATTATTGTAATTAAAAAAATTAAAGAACAAAACTTTTCGACAAAAAAGAAAAGTGGCATTTTTTTTTTTCAAAATCATAAAAGAAAAAAAAGTATTTTTTGTCAAATCAAAAAAAGGGACAAAAAAAGGGTCTGCCAAAATTGACAGGTCTCCCTTTGTAAAGCTAGGTGTGGCCATAGGCCACATCCAAGGTTGCTGACAGGCCAGCGTGGCTTTGGCCAACACCAGGTCCTTGAGACAGGCATGGCCTTGGGCCACGCCAGCCTATAATGCAGGTATAGTCTTAGGCCATACTTGTGTTGTACAATAGCACAACCACGGATCTGGCCCATAGTTGTGCTCAATAGTTACTATTTTGAACAGTAGTTATGTAGTATTTTGGGCTGCCAAAGTCCAACAACAAGGAAAAATAAAAACAAAAAGTGTGATATAATTATTTTTTAAATAAATAATAAAATATAATTATATGAGATATAATTATGTTCTATATAGAGATAAAAAAATTACTCAAGTAGAAGAAGATATAAGAAATTAAAGATTGTCTTCTAATTTTTGTATTTTATTTTTTAAAAAATTCAAAAGATTCGGTCAATACTATTATTTTATATTTTATTTCATGTGATGATTTATATTATAAAAGATGTCCATACATTATAACATGCCATTTATATCTAAGATGTGGCTACTCAATATATTATAATATACCACGAACATATGTGTCATCATAGTTTTAGCTTTGACTTAATACCAACTAGTTATTAGATTTAATTAAAATAGTTTTAATTTATCTAATAAGGAATTATTATTTTTTAATTACATTGAAATTAATTAATTCTATAATTAGTATAAATAATGTGGATTAGATTTAATTAATTGAATTCGGTAATTCACATTGGACTAATTAAGCATATTATAATAAATAGTTTATTAAAATGATAAGTCTTAGTTATTTATAATAAATTAGATTTTTAGGGTAAAAATCTAGTAATTTATTTTAAGTTTTAATAGGATTAGATTCTAGAAATACTTAGAATAAAACCTAGTGATCGATAATTGACTAGCAGCAATTGTTTTCACTAAGATTATAAAATATGAGATATTTTATAAAATAAAACTCTACAACATAAAATAGTAAGTGAGAGAGGGTTAAATGACATTTTGACCCGTGGTCTGCATCGTTGGTTTAACAACATGATATTTAAGCGACACCTTGTAACGACTTTGTTTTCGTTCTCCTTAAGGAGGGTGTCCATTTGAATCAATATTATCAAGGTTAACTTCTAAGAGATAGAATTCTTGGATGTATTTCTAGATTGACCTACCATACAATGAAAACTTTGGAGTTCAGTCTAAGGAATTCAAAATTATGCGTCACATTTAAATAAATATAATTATATAGATAATTATATTTAGACCAAAATAAATGGTAGTTAATTAATGTAGAAATTATGAGAAAACTTAAAAATATTAATTAATTGAGATTGTCTCAGTCTAATTTGAAATTGATTCGGTAAATTGGATTATCTTGGTATAGAATTTTTTTTAGGATTTTTACCTTTATTCTTTTGCATCATGCATCATGATTAAAGTAATTTATCATAATTGTAATGATATTTGAACATGAATGATTTAGTTCATTTATTTATTATTTTCAGCAAAATGACAAATCTTTTTATCACAATATTATCCAATGATAAATTAATCGACGAAAACCTTGTGAAATAGAAAAGTACAATAAACATTGTATTCATCTGTGAGAATCAAAAGTTTGTTCTCACTGAATATTGCTCTCCAAGGTCTGCTCTAATGCTTCACAAGAAACTAAGTAGCAATATGATTGTTGGCTTGATGCTGACGAAAAAGCCCGCTGCTACCTGTTAACTATTAGAATTTGTGCTTACGTGCCATCCTATTATATATAAATATATAGTGATAGTATTTATACAATTATTATTTCAAATAAAATCGTTAATATTATTTATTATTAAAATGGTAAGATGCTTGTAACGTTTCAGACATTGTATGATCTGAAGGAGTTTAGATTTGATCTAAAAGAGTTTAAATCAGTGCTAAGAGTTAGCAATGCTAATAGTTATAAATACTAAGAGTTAATGGTACTAAGAGTTAGTGATGCTAAGAGTTAGCATGTTCATATAGTTAGCGAAATCTAAAGAGTTAGAGCCTTATCTGAAATAGGACAATGACCTGAGAATATATTAGTAATAACATAGCAGCAAGGAGTTGCAGATGGTGTTAGAAAATGTCATTATACAAGTATGTTCTCAACACAATGTTTTTGATCTAATTTCATCGATGCGGGTCTATCGGTAGAGCCCATTAATATAGATTAGTGTATGTCTATATCTGGATGGTCCAGATGGTTAGTCTTAGCAAACCATGAGCTTAGTAGAAAGCTCGTACAGAGATGCAGGTATTCAGTAAGGACTAGATATTGAATAGACTCGCGAGGACATCCAATAAACATTTTATAAAGCCGTTAATGAAAGGTCTTTCGAGTTGAGTAGTATTTGTGATCTTTTGACCTGAGCGCCATGGTAAGATTATGAGTGATCTACCATACTTTGGTTCCACAAATGTCAAAAACCTTTCGTGGTCTAACCGCTGGGTGTCGTTGGGTATGGTCTGATACTTATGGAGTTTGGTGTGCATAGATATGGGATTCATTAGCTCATATGAGTGGGTTGTATATCTTGATGCTCCGGGTTTGTATTTCAAAAAATCTTGTGGCCGCAAGCATAAACCTCAGAAAAGATATTCTGAAGGAATAAACAATATCAAAAAAGTGTTTGTGGATATTGTTTAATGAATATAAATCTGGAGATAAATTCATGGTTGAGTAAATAGAGATTTGACGGTGATGATTTATATCTATGCTATTCAAGGATATAAATTGATGGAAGGATTATACGAATATACAATAACCTCAACTTGCATGGTCTAACACGCTAATTTATAATATCCGTAACGTGTGTGTGGGGCATTGTTCACGGATATATGGAGGAGCTTCATATGACAAATTAGGTGTAGACCTAGACAGTCTCACAATAAAATAATTAAGTGTACTCGTTGCGCACTGGGGTAGCGGATTGGATTAAATTAATTCGATTTAATAAATTTCAGCAAAATAAAATAATTGTTTCGGGATCCCTCGAGATGTACATTTGTCAAGACTTTATTGTTAAGTATATTATTGAATTAATTAACAAGGGTTGTTAATTAATAGGATATTAACAAGTAGCAAAATTTATTCCATGATTTATTTTTACCATTTAACCTTGGTAGTAAAAATTAGTAAGGTAAAAAGTAATTATTCAAAATTATTTTGAATAATTAAATTTTATATTATTAGATAATATTAAAATACGTTTATCAAGGCATTGTATTTTAATACAATGAAGGGCCTAGATATTGGCCATTTATTTACCCATTATAATTAAAGTAATTATATTTGTTAGGTAAAGATTAATTTAGGTAGCCATTAATCTGGTGCTTGATTAATTAATTCTAAGTGGGAGGCCAACAATAAATTGGTGGTGTACTTCCTTTTGTTTAATCAAAGTGTTGAATAAACAAAATTGATTTTGACAAAACAATTGAATCATTTATTAAATATGGAGAGGAGAATTCAGCAATGGCAAGGTAAGAGAGAAAAGAGAGAGTTTTGGTTTTTGTTCTTTCAAGTGTTGAAAAAATAAACAAACTTCTCTTCATCTCCTTCTCTAATGGATGGCTAAAATGAATGAAATGAAAATGGAAAAAAAAGATAATTATTTTGAAAAGAGTTGTTCAAAATAATTATCATGTAGAAATTGTTTCTAAGAATTATACAAGAATTGTATGTTAAATATTTCTAATTAATATAAGAGTTGTATAGAAAATATTTGCCATCTCCATTTAAGAAACAAACTTGTATTCAAAAGAGTTTGAATACATGTTGCTGGAAATTCTAAAACTAAGCTACCATTCTAACTTCTTAATCTTACAAAAAATTATGGACTAACATTGTTTAACATATACTTCAAAGTGAGCTTTTACATGGATTGTTAGAGAATTTGAGGAATTTGTAAAGTTACCTTCATTAGGTAAATGTTTTACATTATGTTATAATACAATATTGTTCATCATAGATATATTTTGTATAATAGTTATACTTGTTCATATATGTGATATATGTGGTTAATTGCTAAATTGGGTGTATTTGTAACATGCTTTTGCTGCATATAGTAATTTTTAAAATTACGTATACACTCGTATATCACTGATGAACACATGAAAATGCGTGTTGTTAAAAGATTCAATCACCATTTAATGTCACCAATTTTAGTATTTTCTGTATTTTTAGCTTGAAATAAAGTGTTCTCCTTAAATTGTGATTAATGAATGTTATTTGGACAGGTTTAGGTAAATTGGACATAACTCTCAATGTAGAAATCGAAATGAAGAAATTCTTAAACCTGGGGCAACATGACTCAATCTTACACAAATTTGAAGAATAGTGGAAAAGCCAAATCCAACATGTTATGGGCCAAAAATTGAGATACAACAGAATTGGACTACAACTCTTACCCAGCTTGACCCAACTCACGTATTTGGACCGTATCTCCCAAAATACGTACTCAATTGGTATAATTCTTGAAGCTGTGAATTTCTGACTTAACTATCAACAACCCGTATGTTTATGGTAAAGTCCAAATCAGCCGTTATCATGGACCAAATCGCATTGCAAGTGGGTAAAATGGTTGTTGGCCGAATTCTGGTGTATCTTTGGAATTTTGCTCATATCTCATTGGACACTCATCTAATTTGCATGAAATCAGTGCCTATGGAAAGAAGAGTCAAAATTCTACAACTTTCATGTCGGCCGCAGAAGCTGAATTGATCATTTACATTATCAAAAATGTGCTGCAAGTGGATACACGAGTTATTGACTTAAAATTATTGAAGATTGATGTCATCCATGACATATGTCCATTCATTGCCTATATAAGGAGACCCTTAGGACGTTTTTAATAGATAATTTCTCTCTTCTTTTATTCTCATTAACATGTATTGTAATTTAGGCTAGAGTTCCTAGCAAGGCTAAGAGATGAACTTTTATGTGTAGTAAATCTACTTCCATGCTTTGATTCGGTGTCAAGAGCTATAAATGTTGTAAGTTTGGTTTTGATTAAACTCTTATCTATTTTATTTTCTATAATCCAGAGGTTATAATTCTCATGTCTCATATATGTTCAGTCATGCTTTTCTTATGTGATTCATGTTGATTTATAATTGTTACTGGTTATATTGTTTTATATGTTAATCTTTTACTGCAGTATTGTCAATTTGATATATTGTCGATCTTGGATAACATGTAAGAGCAATAAATGTTTGATATTCAAGTTAATCTTTTACTGCAATATTGTCAAAATGATATATTGTCGATCTTAGATAACTTGTATAAATAACATGATGTGTGTTAATGCTTGCAAAGAGTTTAACTAAATCAAATACATGTGTTATCAAATGTGCTATATATTACATACCTTCCGATTGATTGTTTGGGATGTGAAACTTTCAGTTGAGTTATAAATATCGAATCAAAGTATAGAGTAGATTTATAAAGCATAATTGTGATTCTCAAAGCCTTGCTTAAATCATCATAAGACATTTTCCTCAATTCATAGACAATTCTATCTCATCCGTTTAAATCAATTAACCATTTGCTACTGCTTTAATATTTTACTTCACCGACCTATTTTGCCAAGAGCTTCCTCGTGGGATCGACACCTCAATCTATACTGCGATAGCCGCGTTATATTTTGAGCGTAAACAATCACACACTTGATTTCTAACATTAACAAGCATGTCTGAAGTGCTTAAGAGCAAGCATGAGAAAATGAAAACTGCAAAAGAAATATGAGATTCACTTCAGGCAATGTTTGGGTAATGATAGGGACATAAAAGCACTAGTAGGATTTGTACTTAATTTTTATATTTTACTTTAAATCATAAGTATTTGACTATTTCATTGTGTTTTCTGATCATAAAAATATTCACGACGGAAAATGTGACGCATAGGAGCAAACGGGAGGCAAATCGGATGGATGTTTAAATACCCTTCTAAACTCGCCTATTGATTGGGGATTCGAAGCTCCTCATGCCTAGGGTTTCTCATAGCAACAAAAATACTATTTTGAGGCAAAAATAAAGAGACCTAGCAAGGAGAATAACAAAAGTAACAAACACACATTCAAGTCAAGAGATCAAGGTGAAGTTATTGAAGATTGAAGATTAGGGAATCAACTCTTGAGCAATCAAGACAAGAGGAAGAAGAACAATTCAGTGCATCACTTGTTTTGTTTTATTTCTTATTTTTAAGAGATGATTTCATTCATTATATTTTCATACTTTTGCTTTGATATTCTTGTTTTGAACATGAGCTAATTTCTTTTGATCTAGGGTTAGACGTTATTGAACCTAGTATGTAATTGATTCTTTTAATCTTAGTTATGAACTTTTATTCCTTAAGTGATTCAATCTATCTATGCTTAATGCTTTCATTATACTTGATCACTATTTTGATTGTTTAGGAACCATGATAACTTTGATGAAAGGAATTATGTGTTTAGCTTATGGTAGATTGATACATGATCATAGGGTAACAACTATGAGTTCCATCTAGGATAAACATATACCTAGGTGGCATGTATGGTTTGATTAGACTTAATCTTAATGAGCTGCATCTTATTCGGATTACCATAGACATATAGGTAATTGTTAGGGTGTGATATTATCATTCGACTATCGACAAAAGCTTATGATGAAATCAGTGTCTAGCTAATCAATTGGTAAAAAGGGAATAACTAAGGGGTTAAAGGATTCAGTGAACTACTAAGGGATACGTTGATACCCTAGATTACCTATCAATTTAGTGAATTTTATCTCTAAGTACTTGCGATATTTTAATTAGGTTTAATTTAATAGCAATAATATAGTTAGTTAAACTCCATCCTTGAAGCTAGTCTGGATAAAGGTAAGGTAGAGTAATTTTAGTATTCGATTGAAGAAAATAGAAACGATAGTCTCTGTGGGATCGATAATATGGACTTAGTCCTATATCACTTGATACAAAAAACGTGCACTTGTGCTAGGGCATTAAAATAGACATCAAGTTTTTGGCGCCGTTGCCGGGGACTATTTTATCTAATTTTAGATTGATACTAATACTATACTATCTTACTTTTACTTTAGATTTATTTTATTGCATTATTATTATAATTCGTTTTCCATTCTAGTCACCATTTGTATTTTTTTTTTTGATAGTTCATGCGAAGAACCAAGAGTGAAGATTCAACATCTTTTGATCCTGAGATTGAAAGAACATTCCAAAGACTTCGTAGAGAACAACATCAAAATAGAAACACGGCAGAGAATCACGACAACATCGATAATCTAGTGTTTGAGCCTATGAATCCGCAGAGATCATTGAGGGATTATGCTGTTCCTACAACAGAAGGCATTCAATCTAGTATTAGGCACCCCACTATTCATGCAAATAACTTTGAAATCAAGCCAAGTACTATTTAAATGCTTAAAGAGTCTGTGCAATTCAATGGAGCTCCCAATGATGATCCCAACATGCATATCGTGAACTTCTTGGAGATTTGCAATACATTCAAGTTCAATGGGGTTTCAAATGATGCCATCAGGTTGCGACTATTTCCTTTCTCATTGAGGGATAAGGCCAAGAGCTGGTTGATGTCATTGCCGTCAGGATTGTTGTGATATGGTGTGTGATGTGTGTAGATACATATATAATTTCAAAAATTAAATATGCAACGAAAGTATTCATACATGTTATACAATATATAACAAACTCAAGCATGTAATCACATGTATGAAATTCAAGCACATATATATCTCATATATATTTTCATGCATGATATAAAATGAATTGTAAATAAATAACCTACTCGGTTATGAAGGTAGCTTTACAATTCTTCAAGAACTCCAAGATTCAATTTGTTGAGCTCACCTTGAAGTGTTCCTTTACACAATTCTAGTTCACAACTAAATCTGGTGGGATTGTGAAGCTAAAATAGCAGCCTTGAATTTCTAGTAAAAGATTATTTTAACACTTAAAACAATTTGTCCTTATGAATGATTACTACCAAGAGATGAGAAAAATTAAGTGTTTTCTTTAGTTCTTTACAACTCTTTATGTTGAACCTTGGTAAGCCTTTGCATTTTCTCTTAACATTTTGAGAAAAACACTTAGGAAATGCTCTCAATTCTCTCCTAGAATGAAATTCACACACCTCTTACACAAATTGAACTCTTTCAATTCTTAATTAAGTGTAAAGAATGATTACTTCTCTTAGTGCTCCACCACCACTTATCCATGTTTGCCATTACAAATATTAATCAATCATATTTTTCACTCAACAAATTGATTCAACCATTTGAATCAATTTCTAGAGAGTAAATGGCATTTAAACAATGCTAAGTGGTCTCACCACTTTCATAGTGTATCATTTAAGAATTTCTAAGTGGCCAACATTCCATATTATTAATAACAAGTGCATTCTCTATTAGTAAATGATGTTTGCCACTTTTTCCAATTAATAATAATAATTTGATTAATATATAAAATATTAATAATTCAAAACTATTTTGAATATTTACATTTACCATATATGTATTTACCAAGCAAGGTAAATAGGTAAATACATGGTAAATTATTTATGGAGCAAGATTATGTCACTTGTCAATTTCTTATTGGTTAACAACTCTTGTAAACCAATAATGTATTTTACATTCAATTATTGATAAGTGAATAATAAAAGGAACCTTGAAACATTTTTTATTTTGCTGGAAATTGTTGGATCAATTGTTCAATCCAATTTGCTGCCCCAGTGCACAATGAGTACACTTCATATTGTGAGACTCTCTAGGTCCATGCCCAATTTGTCATATGAAACTATTTCACACGTCTGTGAACAATGTCCCACACACATGTTACAGATATTACAAAACGGCGCATTAGACCATACAAGTTGAGGTTATAACATATTCGTATAATCCTTCCATCATAAATATCCTAGAAGAGCGGAGATATAGATCAACACCGTCAAGTCTCCATGTGCTCAACCATAAACTTATCTCCAGATTTGTATTTCAATAAATAATATCCGTAAACACTTTTATGATATTATTTTCCCGAGGATAAAATTAATTCTCGGATATATCTGCTTATGGCCATAAGACTTTCTGAAATACAATCTTAGAGTTGCAGGATATTTTACTCACCCAATTGAGTTGATGGATCCCATATCTGTACACACCAGACTCCATGAGCATCAGACCATACCAAGCAACACCCAACGGTCAGATCATGAAAAGTATCTAACATGTGTGAAACCAAAGTATGGTGGATCACTCACAAGTCCACCATGGCACTCAGGTCTAAGGACCACAAATACTACTCAACTCGAAAGATCCTCCATTAACGGCTTTATGGAATGTCTATTGGAGATCTTTGTGAGTCTGTTCAATATTCAGTCCTTACTGAATACTTGTATCTCTATACGAGTTTCCACTAAACTCATGGTCTGCTAAGACTAACCATCTAGACTATTTAGATATAGACATACACTGATCTATATATATATTAAGGTCTTCACTAACAGACCTGCATTAGTGAAGATAGATCAGAAACATTAATTTTAAGAACATATTTGCATAACAACATTTTCTAGCACCATTTGTAACTTATTGCAACTATGTCATTACTAATATATTCTTAGGTTCTTATCCCGTTTCAGACAAGGCTCTAACTCTTTAGATTTTACTAACTCTTAGTTCTGATCTAAACTCTTTTAGATCAGATCTGAACTCTTTCAGATCATACAATGTCTAAAACGTTACAAGCATCTTACTATATTTGTATATCAAATAATTAGTGATATATTGAAATCATAAATTTATAAACATAAAGCAAATATTTATACCTAAAAGGGATAACACGTAAGCACAAATTTCAACAAGGATCCATATCGACGTGGGAAGACCTAGCACAGAAGTTCTCAGTGAAGTTTTCCCACCAGCAAAGACAGCTAAGATGAGGAATGACATCACCTCATTTGTGCAGATTGAAGGTGAGTCATTATACGAAGCATAGGAATGATTTAAGGACATGTTGAGGAAGTGTCCCCATCATGGAGTTCCGAAATGGTTATTAGTCAAGACGTTTTACAATGGGCTAGTGGGGCATTTAAGAACAATTATCGATGCCGCTGCTGGAGGAGCTCTGATGAATAAGTCCACAGATAAAGCATATGAGTTATTAGAAGAGATGGCATCTAATAGCTATCAATGGCCTGCTAAAAGAGTTACACCAAAGAAGGTTGCTGAAGTTCATGAGATTGATGCATTTAATGTATTGGCTGCGCATATCAACATATTAACCAAGAGGTTTGATTCTATGAATGCTATCAAGACCTAGATTGCGACTTGTGACTTCTGTGACGACAATCATTTGAATGGGCAATGCATGGAGTCAGCAAACTATATGGAGAACCATAATAGACAATAGAATAATTCACATTCAAATTACTATAATCCAGGGTGGAGAAATCATCCAATTTTTTCTTGGAGTAGCAACCAAGGCCAACAACTTAAACCAAACCCACCGGGATTTCATCCCCCATAGGAAACAAAAGCATCATTGGAAGATATATTTATGCAGTACATGAAGTCGAATGATGCTATTCTACAAAATCATTCTGCATCTTTGAAAAATCTAGAGACTTAAATGGGGCAACTTGCTACAACACTAAATAATCGACCTCAAGGGACTTTACGAAGCAACACTGAAGTTAATCCAAGAGGAAGTGTAGAGCAATGCCAAGTCGTCAACTTACGAAGTGGTAAGATCTTACATAATGACACACTACTAACACCACTTCCAAAGATGAAGGAAATCAATATCAACAAGAAAATATGCAACCATATATACCACATATTCCTTTTCCTCAAAGGTTACAGAGGTGCAAAACAAGTGCTGAAACTGAAAAATTGCAGTAAGGAAATCTTGGAAGTGTAGAAAAGAAAGATGACTAGCATACAAATGCAAAAAATGTACAGAAACGGCCCTGGCAACCATTCACACCTCCTCCACCATTTCCACAGAGGCTGTAAAATAAGAGATTAGATAAGCAACTCTCTAAATTTCTTGATGTTTTTAAGAAATTACATATTAATCACCGTTTTGCAGATGCGTCTGAACAAATGCCTAGTTACGTCAAGTTCACGAAGAACATCCTTGCCAAGAAGACGAAACTGGAGGATTATGAGACAGTGGCATTGACAGAAGAGTGTAGCGCTATTTTTCAAAAAAAGCTACCTCCTAAACTCAAAGATCCCAGGAGATTTACCATACTGTGCTCCATTGGCAATCATGATCTTGGTAGAGCCCTATGCGATCTAGGAGCGAGCATTAATCTCATGCCCTTTTTCGTCTATAACAAGCTAGGTTTGAGAGAAGCAAAATCGGTCAATATCACACTTCAACTTGCTGATCGCTCTCTCGCCTACCTGAAGGGAATTATTGAAGACGTGCTAGTAAAGGTGGATAAATTCATCTTTCCCGTCGATTTCATTGTTCTAGACATAGAAGAAAATAAAGAGATCCCTATCATCCTTGGAAGACCTTTCTTAGCTACAGGACATAAGATTATTGATGTTCAAAAAAGGGAGATGACCATGAAGATACAAGATGACACTGCAACATTTAAAGTCTTCAAGGAAATTAAGTTGCCAGCTGAAGGTGAAGACTGTTGTAATATTGATGTGGTGCACCTAAACACTAAAAAACTCAAAAACATGGAGATATTAAACCCTCACATTAAAAAGAATGTGTTAAGGCATAGAAGGAGAAGAAAAAAGAAGAAGAAGCAGCAGTTTAATGAGAGGATAGAAGAAAATGCCACAAGAGAAACACTTCACCGGTTTAAGATTCAAGTCTTTTCGGATAAGCACAAGAAAGAAGAACAAGTTGCTATCCGAGGTCTAAGTGCAAGAATGTGGAAGCCAAATGAGCGGAAGCCTAGCAAGTTTATATACAAAGATGCTTCTACTACTAACGATTATCTTCCATAAAGAGTAGAAAGAGCCCCGTCAAGCCGACGACGTTAAATCAAGCGCTTATTGAGAGGCAATCCAAGTAAAATTTTATTTTTATTAGCTTATTTTCAGTTTTAGTTATGTTAGTTTTTTTTTTGTAGGAATAAATCGGCAATTCAAGCATTCAATGAAGCAGCATGAGCAAGTTCAAGCATTGGAAGCAAAGAGAACCGCATTCACATTCAACAGAACACAACGCTGCACTGCTTCAACTTCAGTTACCAGGGGAGTTTCTCTTACTTTTAAATTTATTTTTAGACATTGAGGACAATGTCTAATTTAAGTTTGGGGGTAGGAAACACACTTTCTTGTATTTATTTTGCTGCTTATATTGGTTGGTTGTCTTGTGAAGTAAATTTTTGTTTTTAGGTTGTTAAATTTTAGTTGCGATGATGATCATTAGTCCATGATAAGAAATAAAATATTGGCTGAATTTATTTTTACAAGCCTTTAGGAAATAATAGAGGTTTAAGATAATTCTTATATCATGATTCTTGTATTGAATTCAAGCTTATTTTTGATCACTTATTCTTGAGCACATTAAAATAAGCATGTATTAGTTGAATTTTTTACTTAGAGTTATTCATGCTTAAGTAGTACACCACAGTCTTAAAGATCAATACTCTAAAACTTGCTTGATTACTACTTGAGGCAAAATTCTAGAATTCACATGCTTAGGGAAATGACATTAGGCCATCTTTGGACCGTTTGAGCATTTTTGAGCCTACCTTATATGTATATTTATCCCTAGTCACCCTGTTTGAGCCTAATTAACCATTTTTTTCTATTTAACCACATTACAAGCTTAAAGAATTTGAGTTTACTTACCCTAAAATCTATCGGTAGCACCATAAACCTTGAGTTTACTTAGAAATATTTTTAAAATGAAGAAGGTTGTGGATGTATGAAAGAAGGGTACTACAATGAAAAGTAATAAGTCTTGAATGTATATATCATTCTAAGTTTGGGGGTACATAAAAAAAGAAGAAGAAATGTTTAAATACATAATACCCCCAGCTTAAGAAAAAGAAGAAATTCTTTGTAAAAGGGATTAAAAGAAAAATGGGAATAGCATAAGTTTTGGGGAAGAGATGAATAATCAAGGAGGAAAAGGAATCAAGAGGTTTCTAAGTAAAGTCTAGGTGTTAATGGTGTGATTTACACTTTATATATATCTTTATGTCCCACCTTTACCTTAGCCTTATATTACAAGCTAATAAAGTCCTAAATAGATCCATAGACATATGTATTTCTACATTAGTGGAGAGTAGTATGAAAAGCAAACGTATGGTAGTGTTATAATTGAAACTATGCTGAGATATCATCTTTATGTACTTTCTTAAGTATTGAGTAATTCTATGTTCTATTTAACTAATTACTTGCTTATTACACACACACACACACACACACATACACACACACACACACACACAAGTGATCATTAATAAGGGAGAATGAAGTACTTGATCAATGGTATGAGGATTGTTGAAAGTTTTTTATTGATTTCTAAAGAGCCTTGTGCTATTTTTCGCAGCTTTTGAGACAACGATATTGATCATCTAATTAAGCTGAGCTTGTTTTTAGTTTTTAATTTTTATTGTCATGAATAAATTGTGAATGTTTTTCTTCGTTTTCCTCGAGGACGAGAAAAGTCTTAAGTTTTGGGGTATTTGATAGGGGTATAAAAGCACTAGTAGGATTTGTACTTAACTTTTATATTTTGCTCCAAATCATAAGTATTTGACTATTTAATTGTGGTTTCTGATCATAAATAGATGTACGACGACAAATGTGATGCATAGGAGCAAACGGGAGGCAAATCGAACGTCAAACGAATAAGTTACGCTCAAAATACGAAAGTAGCACAACAGCAGGTGGCTGGGCGCCGCGGTGCCCAGAGCTGAGCGCCGCAGCGCCCAGAACAGCGAGTGAGCGCCGCGACACTCAGTACCTAGCGCTGCGGTGCTCATCGACGTCTTGACAGACCTGTGCTCGTGCCCAGTGCTGCGGCGCCCGTGCAGATGTTTAAATACCCTTCTAAACTCGCCTATTGATTGGGGATTCGAAGCTCCTCATGCCTAGGGTTTCTCATAGCAACAAAAACACTCTTTTGAGGCAAAAATAGAGAGACCTAGCGAGGAGAATAACAAAAGCAACAAACACACATTCAAGTTAAGAGATCAAGGTGAAGTTATTGAAGATTGAAGATTAGGGAATCAACTCTTGAGCAATCAAGACAAGAGGAAGAAGAACAACTCAGGGCATCACTTGTTTTGTTTTATTTCTTATTTTTAAGAGATGATTTCGTTCATTATATTTTCATACTTTTGCTTTGATATTCTTATTTTGAACATGAGCTAATTTCTTTTGATCTAGGGTTAGACGTTATTGAACATAGTATGTAATTGATTCTTTTAATCTCTTAGTTATGAACTTTTATTCCTTAAGTGATTCAATCTATCTATGCTTAATACTTTCATTATACTTGATCACTATTTTGATTGTTTAGGAACCATGATAACTTTGACGAAACGAATCATGTGTTTAGCTTATGGTAGATTGATACATGATCATAGGGTAACAACTAAGAGTTCCATCTAGGATAGACATATACCTAGGTGGCATGTATAGTTTGATTAGACTTAATCTTAATTAACTGCATCTTATTCGGATTATCTTGTTAGGGTGTGATATTATCATTCGATTGTCGACAGAAGCTTATGATGAAATCAGTGTCTAGCCAATCAATTGGTAAAAAAGGAATAACTAAGGGGTTAAAGAGTTCAGTGAACTACTAAGGGATACGTTGATACCCTAGATTACCTATCAATTTACTGAATTTTATCTCTAAGTACTTGCGATATTTTAATTAGGTTTAATTTAATAGCAATAATATAGTTAGTTAAACTCCATCCTTGAAGCTAGTCTGGATAAAGGTAAGGTAGAGTAATTTTAGTATTCGATTGAAGAAAATAGAAACGATAGTCTCTGTGGGATCGATAATATGGACTTAGTCCTATATTACTTGATACAAAAAGCGTACACTTGCGCTAGGTTATTAAAATAGACATCAGGTAACCTTTTGAGAAATTTTGGCATGATACGGTAAAAGCTGTTATTAATGCCAGGATGAAAGATAAAGGAAATGGCTTATCTAGAGATAAACCTAAAAGCCAAAAGAAGAATCATAATAAGAAGAACAATAAGAGCAACCAAGCCAAGATAAAAGAAAAATGTTTTTACTATCAAAAGGAAGGCCACTGGAAGAGGAATTGCATCCTTTATCTAGAAATGCTTAAAAAGAAAAAGAAAAGTAAATATGATTTACTTGTCCTTGAAGCGTGTTTAGTGGAAGATAATAAATACCCTTGTGTAGTTTTCCCCGGGGTCATTAATCATGTTTGTTCTTCTTTACAGATGATTGATTCTTCTCAGACATTAGCAGATGGTGAGTTTACAATGCGAGTAGGTACCAATGCCGTTGTTTCAGCTAAAACAGTGAGAGTTATTAGGCTTAGGTTTAGGGATCATTCTTTAATTTTGCAAGACGTTTATTATATTCCTAATTTTAGACGAAATTTGATTTCTGTCTCCAAATATTTAGAACATTGGTATTCTATTTCTTTTAATCATAATTTAGTTTTTATTTCTAGAAATAGTTTGAATATATGCGTCAGTAATTTAGAGAATGGTCTTTATATCCTACACCTAGAAACTCAAACACTGCTTAATACTGAAATGTTCAGACTAGAACAACCAAAACCCAAGAAATAAAAGATTTTTTTCTGATGAAGAAACATTCTTTTAACAACTTAGATTAGGTCATATTAACTTAAATATGATACAATGATTAGTAAAGAACAGATCCTTAAATAGTTTAAAGGTTGGTACTTTACCAGTTTACGAATCTTGTCTGGAAGGTAAAATGATTAAAAGACCTTTTATTGGAAAAAGGTAACAGCGCCAAAAAAACCTTTGAAACTAGTATATTCAGATGTCTATGGTCTGATTACTATACAAGCCAGAGGAGGATACAAATATTTTATCACTTTTATTTATGATTTTTCTCGCTATGACTATGTATATTTGATGCATAAAAAATCGAAAACGTTTGAAAAGTTTAAAGAATTTTGAGTCAAATTCGAGAAACAACTCAATATACCATTAAAAGCACCTCAATTTGATCAATGAGGTAAATACTTTGATGCTAAATTTGGAGATCACTTAAAAGAGCGTGGGATTATATCCCAACTTACAGCTCCAAAAATACCACAACAAAATGGTGTTGCCAAAAAGAGAAATTGAATGTTACTAGATACGGTGAGATCCATGCTTAGTTTCTCATCGTTACCTGCTTCTTTTTGGGGATATGCATTACAAACAACAATGTATAATCTTAACGTGGAATCATTTAAGTCAATCCTTAAAACACTCATAGAGTTGTGGAATGGTCGCAAGCCTTCTTTACAATACTTTCGCATATGTAGGTGTCCAATACACGCGCTAAAGGTAAAAACCGGGAAGTTCACATATGTAAAGGTTCATTTATGGGCTTAAACAAGCATCTAGATGTTGGAATATAAGATTTGATCAAGCTATCAAGTCATATGGTTTTGAGCAAAATATTGATGAAGCTTGTGTATACAAGCGCATCAATGAGGGTAAAGTGATTTTCTTAGTTCTTTACGTTGATGATATTCTTCTTATTGAGAATGATAAAGTATTATTGGATGTAAAGAAATGGCTAGCTAAGCAATTTTAAATGAAAGATTTAGGAGAATCAAGTTATGTTCTTGGGATCCAAATCATACAAGATCGTAAGAACAAACTCTTAGCTCTGTCTCAAGCATCGTATATAGATAAGATCCTTGTAAGGTTTTCGATGCAGAATTCCAAAAAGGGTATTTTACTTTCTTGCTATGGAATTCACTTGTCTAAGACCCAATGTCTTAAGACACCTCAAGAAGAAGAGGTGATGCAAACGACATTGCACAGCCTATACGCATACAAGACAAAGAATTTGCACGTGGGCTTGGAAGGGCTCAGGTCCATCAATCACATGATACATTAAGTTTGCCAAATAGGCCAATCACAAGACTTAGAGCCAAGCAATTTAAAGAAGCATTAAATGGGCTGATTCAACAAGTTTGTGGGAGGGCAAACACATGGAGGCCTAGCATAAGCCCAAATACATTTCAAATCAATCCAAATGAGATTCAAAGAAACCTAATCACTTTGATTAAGACAGAATTTTTGAAAAGTTGAATATTCAAGGAAACATAATTCCTTTGATTTAGGCATATTTTCTGGAAAATTTGAATATTCAAGGAAACCATATTTTCTGGAAATTTGAATATTCAAGGAATCCTAATCCCTTTGATTTAGGCACGTTTTCTAGAAATTTGATTAAGTTTGAATTTTGTTGTTATATTAGTTGTAAGTTTGAAATTTGTATTTGAAAGTTGTAACTTGACATCTCTTATGGTCTCTATAAATACCCTGGAGATTGAGAGTGGGAGGACAGATTTCAAACAATAATATTTGAGAGTTTTTTTGTTCTTCTTTTATTCTTGAAAGAACTTGAACTTATCAAGCTTGTTCTTGTGGCGTTCAAACAACCGGACTTATCACCTAGATTCTTGAAGTGTCCTTGGGGTTTCTTGGTGTGGCGTCCTATATCCATCCATAGTCTTGGTTCTTGGTTTGCTAACTCAAGGGTTAAGACTCGTCAAACCTGCGTCTTGAAGATCTCAGGTTCAATTCCATATTGTGGTGCTGGGTTTTGTCACATTGTTGGCAAGGTTCATATCATTTGGTATCAGAGCTTTGGTTTCAAGGCAAGTTTGAATTATCCTTTTACTTTATTTCATTGTTCCATTTATCTTTACATAAATTCGTATTTTATTTTATCTCTGGTTTCTGATTTAGAAAAAAAAAAGAAGAAAAAAAAAGAAAAGAAAAAAAAAAGATAGAAAAGAAAAAAAAAAGAGAAACAAAAGAAAAGGCCAGAAATTTGTTGTAAATTCTAAATTTTGAATTTCATCAGTTTGTCTACAACTTTGAACCAAATTTCCCACGTATGTTACTAGCATCATTTTCTTAAGGATGTATTCTTGAATTGCGTGACTTGTCTCGGTTGATTCTCATATTGAATTGCCACTTGAATCTTGATTATTTTTTGAGTCTGATTAAGGGTTAAAAGAAGATACGTGAGTAGAAAAAGGCAAAGAGAGGTGAGAAACATAAGAGGGTAAAAGCCATTTGAGTGCTAAACATGACAGTAAGTAAATTTTCTGAGTGAAACACGTGAGGGAGTGCTTGTAAGGCCTTAACTGTATTTTTTGCAGATTCTAAACATGTTACACAATCAAGAAAACTCAAATGAAGAGGTACAACAACCAACTAATCCTAACCTACAGTTGCAGGCGTTATTGGGTGAAATGAGGCGGATGATGAGAACCGAATTAGAGCAAATTCACGAAAGAATGGACCGGCTGGAAAATTTAGGGCAGCATCAAAACTCGCCCATTGGGCAACCACTTAGGCGAGTGCAACCAGGAGTACAAAGGGGAGATGTTAGAGATGAAGAGGAGTTGGATGAGCTGGATGAACCACCAACGAACCAAGGTAGATTTAGGCATGGATATGGAGATATAGGTGCTAGGAGGGGAATACCTAGGCGAGATGATGACTTGGGAAGCATTAAGGTGAAGATTCCACCTTTTCAAGGTAAAAATGATCCTGAGGCATATCTAGAATGGGAGATGAAGATAGAGATGATCTTCGATTGTCAACTATTCTGAGGCCAAAAAGATAAAATTGGCTGCAATTGAATTCACTAACTATGCTATTGTTTGGTGGGATCAATTGTTGAAGGAAAGGAGGAGAAATCACGAACGACCTGTTGAGACGTGGAACGAGATGAAGGCCATCATGAGGAGACGCTTCATTCCTAGCTACTACCATCGGGAGTTGTATAACAAGTTGCAACGTCTAACTTAAGGATCCAAGAGCGTTGATGAATACTATAAAGAAATGGAGGTTGCTATGATCCAACCAAATGTAGAGGAGGACAGAGAAGCCACTATGGCTAAGTTCTTACATGGCTTTAACCGAGAGATATCAGACATGGTGGAGATGCAACATTATGTCAAGTTGACAGATATGGTGCACCAAGCTATCAAAGTTGAGCAACAATTGAGGCGAAGGAACATAGTTCGAAGGGGATCAAGCATGGCTGCCACAAACTCATGGCGACCAGCCCATAAAAGAGATGAATTTTCATTAACTAAGCCTAAGTTTGAGCCATCTAAGGATGCCAAACAAGCTGCGACATTGAAACAAGAGAAAACTGAATCCACAACTTCAAGAAATCGTGATATTAAGTGCTTCAAATGCCAAGGTAGGGGACATATAGCTAGCCAATGTCCAAACAAAAGGGTAATGGTGATCAACACTCAAGGGGAGATCGAGTCGGAAGATGAGCAAGATGATGAAGTGGATGATATGCTACCTCTTGAAAATGACTATGAAGGATAATATGCAGTAGAAGGAGAATCATTGGTGGCAAGACGAGCTCTTAGCGCACAAGTTAAGGAAGAAGAACAATCAGCGAGAAAACTTGTTCCATACTAGATGTTTCGTGAACAACAAAGTTTGCAGCGTTATAGTTGATGGTGGAAGTTGCACCAATGTTGCCAGCATCGAATTAGTAGAAAAATTGGCATTACCTACCTTGAAACATCCACGACCATACCGACTTCAGTGGCTGAATAATTGCGGAGAAGTCAAGGTAACCAAACAAGTGATGGTGGCATTTTCCATTGGCAAATATGATGATGAGGTACTTTGTGATGTGGTACCTATGCATGCATGTCACATCTTATTGGGACGACCATGGCAGTTCGATAGAAGAGTCACGCATGACGGTTACTGTTTACGCTCAAAATATAACGCGGCTATCGCAGTATAGATTGAGGTGTCGATCCCACGAGGAAGCTCTTGGCAAAATAGGTCAGTGAAGTAAAATATTAAAGCAGTAGCAAAGGGTTAATTGATTTAAACGGATGAGATAGAATTGTCTATGAATTGAGGAAAATGTCTTATGATGATTTAAGCAAGGCTTTGAGAATCACAATTATGCTTTATAAATCTACTCTATACTTTGATTCGATATTTATAACTCAACTGAAAGTTTCACATCCCAAACAATCAATCGGAAGGTATGTAATATATAGCACATTTGATAACACACGTATTTGATTTAGTTAAACTCTTTGCAAGCATTAACACACATCATGTTATTTATACAAGTTATCTAAGATCGACAATATATCATTTTGACAATATTGCAGTAAAAGATTAACTTGAATATCAAACGTTTATTGCCCTTACATGTTATCCAAGATCGACAATATATCAAATTGACAATACTGCAGTAAAAGATTAACATATAAAACAATATAACCAGTAATAATTATAAATCAACATGAATCACATAAGAAAAGCATGACTGAACATATATGAGACATGAGAATTATAACTTCTGGATTATAGAAAATAAAATAGATAAGAGTTTAATCAAAACCAAACTTACAACATTTATAGCTCTTGACACCGAATCAAAGCATGGAAGTAGATTTACTACACATAAAAGTTCATCTCTTAGCCTTGCTAGGAACTCTAGCCTAAATTACAATACATGTTAATGAGAATAAAAGAAGAGAGAAAATTTATCTCCTAAAAACGTCCTAAGGGTCTCCTTATATAGGCAATGAATGGACATATGTCATGGATGACATCAATCTTCAATAATTTTAAGTCAATAACTCGTGTATCCACTTGAAGCACGTTTTTTATAATGTAAATGATCAATTCAGCTTCTACGGCCGACATGAAAGTTGTAGAATTTTGACTCTTCTTTCCGTAGGCACTGATTTCATGCAAATTAGATGAGTATCCAATGAGATATGAGCAAAATTCCAAAGATACACCAGAATTCGGCCAACAACCATTTTACCCACTTGCAATGCGATTTGGTCCATGATAACGGCTGATTTGGACTTTACCATAAACATAAGAGTTGTTGATAGTTAAGTCAGAAATTTACAGCTTCAAGAATTATACCAATTGAGTACGTATTTTGGGAGATACGGTCCAAATACGTGAGTTGGGTCAAGCTGGGTAAGAGTTGTAGTCCGATTCTGTTGTATCTCAATTTTTGGCCCATAACATGTTGGATTTGGCTTTTCCACTATTCTTCAAATTTGTGTAAGATTGAGTCATGTTGCACCAGGTTCAAGAATTTATTCATTTCGATTTCTACATTGAGAGTTATGTCCAATTTACCTAAACCTATCCAAATAACATTCATTAATCACAATTTAAGGAGAACATTTTATTTCAAGCTAAAAATACAGAAAATACTAAAATTGGTGACATTAAATGGTGATTGAATCTTTTAACAACATGCATTTTCATGTGTTCATCACAGCCCCCAACCAGCTTATTGCTAGTCTCTAGCGATTCAAGCGTAAATAGAATATGCAAAACTACCTAAGCACTTCAATCAAAACGTCAGTTCGAGATCACTGTTGCTATCATGGTTTTTTCAATTACAACTTCCATAATTTGTGTGTGTGTGAACTAAGCCATAACCATCTAACCACAAACCACAATAGATATAGCCTTGAGAATTTCTCCAAGTAAAAGCCTCAACTCCATATCCTCACAGGTGTATGACTGTTTAAAAGGTTAGGACTTCTCTTATGGAGTTGGAAAACAGTTAAGCACTCAAGAAAAAGTCAATTTTAAGGACAGACATATAAACTAACATTGATCCGAAGATAGGAAAATTATTTGTTTAAAAATCAATTATTCATATCATACGCCAACTTTAGAACTTTAATTGGCTTGTGAGAATAATACAATTATAACTTGGTGAGAAAATTGTTTTACAAGGTATTTGTCTTCTAAAATTGAATGAAGACTTTATTAAACTGAATTGCTTCTTTTTTTTTTTTTTTTCTTGTTTTTGGTACTTTTGTGTTTTTTTTTTTTTGAAGAATACAAGGAAGCATTACAAAGGTTTCTCACCAAATTATATTATGCACAAATGTAACCAACTTATCCCTTAATTCAAATAATATCATTCTAAACAAAAATTAACCAATTCAAAGGATCAATGAAAGTTCATAAACTGTTTTCTCAACCTTTCCACTTATTCACAAAAGATATGCGAGATTAGAAAAATATATACTTAAACATGAGAATTCTCTTGGCTATATAAATTGAATCATCCATCTTACCACAAGGCTTAGCATTGTGCTCAAAAATATTTTGAAAGTCATTCTTTAGTAACCTAGATAGAAACAGTGACTCAACCTAAACAATTCTGAAATCATACTTAGGCAGAAAAGCAAATTCCTTTATACAAGAATTACCAAGACTACAAGCAGTAAACGACAATGCATGAAATATAAAACAAAATAACAAAAAGTTAGTTAAAATGCATTTCAAAAGTTAGTACTAAAACTCCTTACTCTGCCATTCTAATTTGACCTAGAATGCGTCTCAAGAGTTCAAGAATGAACTCTTTACTCTGCCATTTTAATCAAATGTCGGACCACAATTTTTTTTTTTTTTTTTGCAAAATGCAACGTATGTCTACTATCCTCCCCCCAAACCAGATGAAACATTGTCCTCAATGTTTAAATAGAAAGAGATAAAGTATAGGAGACATTACCTGAAACGCCAGTTATTTGAAAGAAACAAACCTGAGAGACACTTAAGCAAAATATAAACTAAAATGATGGTACTGATAAATAAATAAATAAAAAGAAAAATTTACAAACGGAGTGTCAGATCCAATTTTCGCTTGTTAAGGCCCACTGACCAATCGATCCGAGTTATTGCTGGGTCAGGTTCGTAGGTAACTGCCTGTAATTTGTTAATCAATTCATCCGCCTCAGTAGCAGAAACCAGGATCTGTCGCGCCGAATGTGAAATAAAATTCTGTTCCACAGCTTGATCAAGAAAACAAAGTAAGCAATCAAAATAGTTATTAACATTCAACAAACCTATGGGTTTTCGGTGGATATTCAGTTGGGCCCAAGAGACAATTTGAAAAATTTCTTCCAAGGTACCAAAACCACCTGGTAAAGCAATAAAAGCGTCTGCATTGCAAAGCATTCTGGCTATATGTTCATGCATGGATGAGACTTGTAATTCTTCCCCTATTGTTTTCCCGGTCAGGTTTCCCACGGCCAAAGCTGTAGGAATAATACCTAAAACTTGACTTCCTCCTAAATGTGCAGCTGTTGACACACACCCCATTAGCCCAAGGCTACCTCCTCCATAAATCAAATGAATTTTTCTTGCAGCTAATGTTTTTCCTAGATTGTTTGCTGCTTCTACGAACACTTTACTCTCCCCAGGACTAGATCCACAAAATACACATATATTTTGAAATTGTCGAACTTGGGTTTCCTCCATATCTACTCTCACCTTTATCTCAATATATGAAAATGAAGAAACTGAGGTGCTGTATTTATAGAGTGCCAAATGATAACAATGATTATGGTAACCCGACAGTTTGTCAAAAGAGAGTTAAAAATAAAACACAAAAATTTAAACATAATGACCCACATGCATTATTGAACAAAAAGATTTGAATTTAAGACATCTACATGAGTAGCCCTACTATTCATAAAATAAAGTTTGAAATTAAAACACATGTATTTACAAGTAGTTGTGATTGTGGCTCACATCTTCCTCTGGTTTTACGTCCAGTAACGGCTTAAACGCCCTCTATGGGTCGGGGATAGGCTTCCCATCCAATTTTCTTATAAATTGGCAAACAGGGTCTTTTAGAGTCAGATTCCCGAGACTATACCGTTGATGTTCATTTTTGAATTTGTTCCATAAATCGAGAAGTTCACGTTGCACGAGCCCACAGGGATGCGTCTCAAGAGTCAATAGGATATCATCCAAAGACTCCTTACTCAGTCCATCCTTAATGAACTGAATTTTATCTTCTCGATTTCTAGATACGAATCCTAAAGAACGACAACTCCGGTTACAATTCCATCGAGCACATTTATGATAGACTTGTAACCTTTTGCTCGTCGCCTTTTGGCATAAGAGCTTCTTCCAAGACCAGACATATGAGAAACAAAATCATTTTCAAACTCACCAGACAACCGAACCTTGGCTTCAATTAACCAACGAAGGTCCACAGGGATATTACCCAACATCAATAGCCTTAGTCTTTCACACCGTGCTTTGTAAATCTTAAGTAGAGCATTTTGAGGAAATGAAGGAAAACGTTTTTTAAGGTTGGCAAGAATGCGATCCATTTTGAAAGAAAGAAAAGAGATGAATGCACAGTTTGAGGGACAGTTTTTAGGGAACTGAGAAACCGACTTTAATAGTCACGGAGTACCGTATCCGCCACTTGACCGGGAAATAAAATCACACTGAAGAAAAATATAAAAAGAAGAAAATAAAGTAAAATAAAATGTGCAAGAAAATAAAAGCAAAAATAGAAAGTCAAAAGATAAAATATAGACAAAATATAAAATATGGTACAGATAGATTGAACCTTATCAATCACGATAGACAGGATCCACAAGAGGGATCTCGCCTAGGTACATAGAGCCGTTTACCTTTTCCACGTAGCTTTTTAGCCGCTGTCCATTCACTTTGAAAGTCCGTCCATCAGTGGGGTCTTCTATTTCAACAGCACAATTAGGAAAAACATGTCTTACCATAAATGGACCAGTCCATCGAGATCTCAACTTTTCAGGGTGTAAATGCAATCGAGAATCATAAAGATAGACCCATTGATTTGGCTCAAAGTGTTTCCTTGAGATCTGTTTATCATGAACTACTTTCATTTTAGCTTTGTAAATTCTGGAGTTGTCATATGCGTCATTTCGTAGCTCTTCTATTTCTGACAATTGTAACTTTCTCTGGAGACCTGCAGCATTCAAATCAAAGTTAAGGGCTTTGACAGCCCAATAAGCTTTATGTTCTAGCTCAACAGGTAAATGGCAAGCTTTCCCATAAACAAGCCGGTATGGGGACATTCCTAATATGGTTTTGTATGCAGTACGATATGCCCATAATGCATCAGAAAGGCGTAGAGACCAATCTTTGCGATTCGGGTTAACCGTCTTTTCCAAAATCTGTTTAACTTCTCTATTTGCTAGCTCGGCTTGTCCATTTGTCTGTGGATGGTATGCAGTGGAAACTTTGTGAAGAACACCATACCTGCGCATCAAAGCTTCAAAAGAACGATTACAAAAATGTGTTCCTTGGTCACTAATGATGACACGTGGCGTACCGTACCTAGATAACACATTTTCTTTTAAGAATTTTACCACAGTTGTATTATCATTAGTACGACAAGCTACAGCCTCCACCCATTTTGATACATAGTCAACAGCTAAAAGGATGTAAAGATAGCCAAAAGATGAAGGAAATGGACCCATAAAATCAATACCCCAACAGTCAAATATCTCGATAACAAGAATAGGGTTAAGAGGCATCATATTTCTTCGAGATAAAGCACCTAAATTTTGACATCTTTCACAGGAACGACAAAAATTATTAGTGTCTTTGAACAAAGTGGGCCAATAAATACCACACTGTAAAATTTTCACAGCTGTCTTCTTCATAGAAAAATGGCCACCGCAAGCAGCACTATGGCAAAAATTTAAGACACTAGAAACTTCACTTTCAGGAATGCAACGTCTCATGATTTGGTCAGGACAGTATTTGAAAAGATATGGATCATCCCAATAAAAGTTACGTACCTCAACCAAGAACTTACGCTTATCTTGTGCACTCCAGTCAGATGGACGTTCACCACAAACCAAATAATTTACGATATGTGCATACCAAGGTATTTGGCTTATAGCAAAAAGATGTTCATCTGGAAAATCGTCTCGAATGGGTGGCAAATCAGTAGAGTCAGTGAACTCAAGGCGGGATAGATGATCAGCAACAACATTTTCAACGCCTTTCTTATCTTTGATGGTTATATCAAATTCCTGCAAAAGAAGAATCCACCTTATTAAACGGGCTTTAGCATCCTTCTTAGAAAGAAGGTACTTAAGGGCTGCATGGTCAGTAAAAATAACAATAGGTGAACCAATCAAATAAGAACGAAATTTATCTAAGGCAAAAACAACAGCTAGTAGTTCTTTTTCAGTAGTAGTGTAATTCATTTGAGCATCATTCAAAGTCCTACTAGCATAATAAACAACAAAGGGTTTTCCCTCCCTCCGTTGCCCAAGAACTGCTCCTACAGCATAATTACTTGCATCACACATAATTTCAAATGGGAGGTTCCAATCCGGTGATTGCATGATAGGAGCGGTGGTGAGTTTGGCAATGAGTGTTCGGAATGCCTCCTCACACTCTTGTGTCCATGTAAATTCTGCATCTTTTAGCAAAAGGTTACACAATGGTCTAGATATGGTAGAAAAATTTTGTATAAACCTTCTGTAAAATCCAGCGTGTCCAAGAAAGGATCAGACATCTTTTACCGTTTTAGGTGTATGTAATTTAGAGATTAATTCAATTTTTGCCTTGTCAACCTCTATCCCTCTTTCAGATACAATGTGCCCTAAAACGATTCCTAAAGATACCATGAAATGACATTTCTCCCAATTTAGCACAAGTCCTTTTTCTTCACACCTACTCAAAACAGATTTCAAGTTAAGTAGGCATAAATCAAAAGAATTACCAAAAACAGTCAAATCATCCATAAAAACTTCCATGCATTTTTCAACCATATCAGAGAAAATACTTAACATGCAACGCTGGAAAGTAGCTGGTGCATTACATAATCCAAATGGCATTCTACGAAAAGCATAAGTACCAAAAGGGCATGTAAAAGTAGTTTTTTCTTGATCTTCTATAGCTATCTCAATCTGGTAATACCCTGAATACCCATCAAGAAAGCAATAAAAAGGATGTCCAGCTACACGTTCTAAAATTTGGTCGATAAAAGGCAATGGAAAATAGTCTTTCCTAGTGGCTGTGTTTAACTTTCTATAATCAATACACATTCTCCAACCACTTACTACCCTAGTTGGAACAGGTATCCCATTCTCATTTTCAACAACAGTAACCCCAGATTTCTTCGGAACTACTTGAGTTGGACTTACCCATTGACTATCAGAAATTGGGTAGATTATACTCGCATCTAATAGTTTCAAGACCTCTTTCTTCACTACTTCTTTCATTGTTGGGTTAAGTCTTCTTTGTGGGTCTCTACGAGGTTGGGAACCTTCCTCTAAATGAATTCTATGGGAGCATATCAATGGAGAAATACCTTTAATATCAGCTATGGTCCAACCTAATGCAGACTTATGTTCTTTTAACAATTTTATCAATTTTTTCTCTTGTTCAGCACTAAGTTCAGAAGAAATGATGATAGGAAAGGTATCACCTGGTCCCAAGAATGCGTGTTTCAAACCTTTGGGCAGTGGAGAAAGCTCAACTTGTGGTGTCTCGAGGTTTGATGGTTTCGGTCTCTCCCTCTCTCGTGGCAACTCTTCAAAGTGTGGCTGCCAAAATCGAGTCCGTTTATCCTGTGAGTCAAAAATACTAAACACATCAGTTGTTACATCAGGATAATACAATTCTTCAAAATCGAAATTGAGAAGGTTTTTCGAAGAATCATAGCCATGATTTTTATAAGCTTCCTCCGCTACAAGTGTGTCTATCATATATGAATGATAGCATTCGTCTTCTTCTCGTGGTTGTTTGCCAATGTTGAAAATGTTCACCTCAAGAGTCATATTCCCAAAAGATAATTTCATTAGACCATTTCTGCAATTAATAAGAGCGTTAGCAGTGGCTAGAAAAGGTCTCCCCAAAATAAGAGGGATTTTTGACTCCATGTTAACAACAGAATGAGTATCTAAAACAAGAAAATCAACAGGATAGTAAAATTTGTCAATTTGCAACAAAACATCTTCTACTATTCCTCGTGGTTTCTTGATTGATCGGTCAGCTAATTGTAGGACTACAGATGTTGGTTTAATCTCACCAAGTCCCAACTGCAAGTAAATAGAATAAGGCATTAAATTTACACTTGCTCCTAAGTCCAATAAAGCTTGACCAAACTCATGTGTCCCAATTTGGCAGGAGATTGTGGGACATCCTGGGTCTTTATACTTGGGTGGTGTCTTTTGTTCAATCACTGCACTTACCTGTTCTGCCAAAAATGCAGTTTTCTTCACATGGTGTTTTCTTTTAATAGTGCATAAATCCTTGATGACTTTGGCATAAGTTGGAACCTGCTTAATCAAATGTAACAAGGGAAGATTAATTTTAACTTGTTTCAAATGTTCCAAAATCTCACCTTGAATTTCTGAATTTTTCCCAACCGGTCGAAGAGCTTGAGGAAAAGGCACTGGGATTGAAAACTTACTTTCGGGCTCTTTTTCCATTGTGGCCTCTTTTTCAAGGGGGGCATCTTTACTACTCGTAGATGTGTTAATTTCAGGAGTAGGTTCACTTACAATCTTACCACTTCGAGTAGTAATGGCATTGACTTCTTTGAGATTTTGAACATCAGAAGTAGAAGCTTGTGCCATGAATTATCCTTTTGGATTGGATTGAGGTTGAGATGAAAACTTACCTCGCTCTTGTACAGTTAAGGCACTGGTCAATTTTGTGATTTGACTCTTGATTTCTTTGTTTTCGTCCACCACCTGTGCAAGAATTGTTTCAAATTTTTGATTAGTCTTACTTTGTGCCTCCATAAATGCTTGTAATGTATCCTCTAAAGAATTCCTAGTTGGTCGTGCATTATATTGAGGTGCAACATAAGACTTGGGTGCTTGTTGTTCTTGTTTCCATTGGTTGTTGGCTTGTTGGTCAGATTTCCAACTGAAATTTGGGTGGTTTCTCCAGCTAGGATTATATGTTTCAGAGTAGGGTGAATAAGGCTTCTTGTACATCCCTAGGGAATTACATTGTTCCTCATATATCCCTCTCATCTCACTATACGTGGGGCAATCCTGAGCTAAGTGTTCCGCTCCTCCACAGATAAAACAGACATCGTGTGACTCAACTCTAGCAACCGTGTGGGTGACCCTTCTATCTTTGGATTTCAAGGCCTCTAACTCCCTAGTTAAGACCTCTAATTGGGCTTTGAGGTTATCCTCTTCCCTAAGATGGAAAACTCCATTGGGTCGTGACCTATTTGTGCTTTCAGCAATGCTAGGTCCAGTCCATGTATGGGCTTTTTCGGCTAAGTCATTAAGAAATTCTATAGCTTCCTCAGGATCTTTGTGAAGGAACTCCCCATTACACATCATCTCAACAAATTGACGCTCTCTAATTGTGAGTCCCTCATAGAAATAACTAACCAAGCGCCAATTTTCATACCCATGGTGAGGGCACAGATTTAGGAACTCTTTAAACCTTTCCCATGCTTGATATAAGGTTTCACTGTCTTTTTGGGAGAAGGAAGAAATTTGTCTTTTCAGGCCATTAGTTTTGTGTTGTGGGAAGTATTTATTGAAAAATGCTTGGGTCATTTCTGCCCAAGTTCCTATAGACCTCGGCCTCAAAGAGTATAGCCAACTCTTTGCTTTGTCTTTCAAAGAAAAAGGGAAAAATTTAAGCCTAACAGTGTCTATGGCTTCAGGTTGGCTATGGAAGGTGGCAATTACTTCTTCAAATTCCCTAACATGTACATAAGGATTTTCACTATCTAGACCATGAAAAGTGGGAAGAAGTTGTATCATTCCAGGTTTAAAATCCGAATGTGGTGTGTTAGGTGGAAATATAATACATGATGGTGTGGCTGTGCGAGTAGGATGCAAGTAATCTTTTAGAGTTCTAACGGGGTTTTCTTCGTGTTGGCTCATTGTGTTAGAATTACAATATGAACTAGAAGGTGAATTCTCTTCACTTACAAATTGTGGGGGTGGTTCTAGTTCTAGTTCTCTCACAAATCTTCCTCGTTTGTCTCTAGGTCAATGCATACATCCTAATTTTTTTTTTTTTTTTTTTTTTAAGGAAAGAAATGCTTAAGGAAAATTAAGAAGTGGAATAAACACAACAAGAAATAGAAATAAGTTAGGTGGTAAGACCAACCATGAAATATAAATACAATAACTAAACAAAAGACTATAAAATACGAAAAAAGAAAAAAGTACAATAAATAAATAATAAAAAGAAAATACAATAAGTAAATAAATAAAAGGTTAGGCGGTAGAACCGGCCATAAAAAGAAAATACAACATGTTAACTAAAGTAAATAAAGTGCAATAAATACGTAAAAGAAAATGAAAATAAAGTACAATAAAAAAAAAAGTGCAATAAATAAATAAAGTACAATAAGAAATAAAGAAACTAAGTTAGGTGGTAGAACCAGCCACAAAATAAAAAGAAAATACAACAAATTAACTAAAAAAAAGTACAATAAATAAATAAAAGAAAGTGAACAAAGTTAGGCGGTAAAACCAGCCATTAAAAAAAAAGTGCAATAAATAGATAAAAGAAAATAAACTAATTAGGCGGCAAAACCAGCCATTAAGATAATATAAAATATAACAAATTAACTAAAGAAAAGAAACTAAATTAGGTGGTAGAACCAACCATGAATAATAAATAAATTACAACAAAGGAAATAAACTAAGAGTTTACAAAGAAAAGAAAATATACAAAGTTACCACTTTAGTATTTATAATCGCAACCGACTTTCGCTTAGTGTGCTTCCCCGGCAACGGCGCCAAATTTTTGTTTACGCTCAAAATATAACGCGGCTATCGCAGTATAGATTGAGGTGTCGATCCCACGAGGAAGCTCTTGGCAAAATAGGTCAGTGAAGTAAAATATTAAAGCAGTAGCAAAGGGTTAATTGATTTAAACGGATGAGATAGAATTGTCTATGAATTGAGGAAAATGTCTTATGATGATTTAAGCAAGGCTTTGAGAATCACAATTATGCTTTATAAATCTACTCTATACTTTGATTCGATATTTATAACTCAACTGAAAGTTTCACATCCCAAACAATCAATCGGAAGGTATGTAATATATAGCACATTTGATAACACACGTATTTGATTTAGTTAAACTCTTTGCAAGCATTAACACACATCATGTTATTTATACAAGTTATCTAAGATCGACAATATATCATTTTGACAATATTGCAGTAAAAGATTAACTTGAATATCAAACGTTTATTGCCCTTACATGTTATCCAAGATCGACAATATATCAAATTGACAATACTGCAGTAAAAGATTAACATATAAAACAATATAACCAGTAATAATTATAAATCAACATGAATCACATAAGAAAAGCATGACTGAACATATATGAGACATGAGAATTATAACTTCTGGATTATAGAAAATAAAATAGATAAGAGTTTAATCAAAACCAAACTTACAACATTTATAGCTCTTGACACCGAATCAAAGCATGGAAGTAGATTTACTACACATAAAAGTTCATCTCTTAGCCTTGCTAGGAACTCTAGCCTAAATTACAATACATGTTAATGAGAATAAAAGAAGAGAGAAAATTTATCTCCTAAAAACGTCCTAAGGGTCTCCTTATATAGGCAATGAATGGACATATGTCATGGATGACATCAATCTTCAATAATTTTAAGTCAATAACTCATGTATCCACTTGAAGCACGTTTTTGATAATGTAAATTATCAATTCAGCTTCTGCGGCCGACATGAAAGTTGTAGAATTTTGACTCTTCTTTCCGTAGGCACTGATTTCATGCAAATTGGATGAGTATCCAATGAGATATGAGCAAAATTCCAAAGATACACCAGAATTCGGCCAACAACCATTTTACCCACTTGCAATGCGATTTGGTCCATGATAACGGCTGATTTGGACTTTACCATAAACATAAGAGTTGTTGATAGTTAAGTCAGAAATTCACAGCTTCAAGAATTATACCAATTGAGTACGTATTTTGGGAGATACGGTCCAAATACGTGAGTTGGGTCAAGCTGGGTAAGAGTTGTAGTCCGATTCTGTTGTATCTCAATTTTTGGCCCATAACATGTTGGATTTGGCTTTTCCACTATTCTTAAAATTTGTGTAAGATTGAGTCATGTTGCACCAGGTTCAAGAATTTCTTCATTTCGATTTCTACATTGAGAGTTATGTCCAATTTACCTAAACCTGTCCAAATAACATTCATTAATCACAATTTAAGGAGAACATTTTATTTCAAGCTAAAAATACAGAAAATACTAAAATTGGTGACATTAAATGGTGATTGAATCTTTTAACAACATGCATTTTCATGTGTTCATCAGTTACACCAACAGGTACTCTTTTATCATCAAGAAGCAGCCTATAACACTTGTACCATTAACACTAAAACAAATTCTTAAAGACCAACTGAAGATGCAAAAAGTGAGTGAAAAGAGAAAAGAAAATGAGAGAGAAGCCATAGCTACGAGAAAAGAAAATGAAAGGAGAGAAAAAGAGAAAGGTAAAGTCATGAAACATGGTGAAAATGAAAATGAGAGAGTTACAGCCCGAGAGGAAAGATATAACTATATTGCAAAAAAGTGTGAGATCAAGAGAGCTTTAATTTCACAACAGCCCCTTATAGTACTTATGTACAAGGAGGCCCTTTTGTGTACTAACGATCTTGCTGGATCTTTGCCAAGCAATATTATTTCTCTTTTGCAGAAATTCGATGATGTCTTTCTTGAGGAGGTACCTTCAGGCTTACCTCCAATTCGAGGAATTGAACATCAAATTGATTTCATACCTGGTGCAACAATTCCAAACAGGCCCGCTTATAGAAGTAATCCTGAGGAGACGAAAGAACTTCAATAGCAAGTTAACGAGCTAATGGAAAAAGGATATGTTAGAGAGAGCATGAGTCCTTGTGCAGTTCCGATCCTACTAGTGCCTAAGAAGGATGGGACATGGAGGATGTGTGTTGATTGTCGAGCCATCAACAACATTACGGTAAAGTATCGCCATCCTATTCCTCGATTAGATGATATGTTAGATGAACTACATAGATCTTGTGTGTTTTCTAAGATTGATCTCAAGAGTGGATACCATCAGATTAGGATGAAAGAAGGTGATGAATGGAAAACTGCATTTAAAACAAAATATGGTTTGTATGAATGGTTAGTTATGCCTTTTGGAATAACTAATGCACCTAGTACTTTCATGAGACTTATGAACCATGTTTTGCGTGCTTTTATTGGGAAATTTGTAGTTGTGTACTTTGATGATATCCTGATATATAATAAAAGCCTAGATGCTCATGTTGACCACTTAAAGCTTGTTTTAGAGGTTTTAAGGAAAGAAAGGTTGTTTGCTAACCTTAAGAAATGCACTTTTTGCACGGACAAACTTGTGTTTCTTGGTTTTGTTGTAAGTTCTAAGGGAATTGAGGTTGACGACGAAAAGGTGAAGGCAATTCATGATTGGCCAACGCCTACTTCAGTGACACAAGTTAGAAGCTTTCATGGCTTAGCTAGTTTTTACCGACGTTTTGTTCGGGATTTCAGTAGCATAACCGCACTCTTAACTGAAGTCATCAAGAAGAATGTTCCGTTTAAGTGGGGAGATGAGCAAGAAAAAGCATTCAAGCTAATCAAAGAGAAATTAACTAATGCACCTTTACTTGTTTTGCCTAACTTCACTAAAACATTCGAAATTGAGTGTGATGCTTCAGGTATAGGTATCGGAGGAGTGTTGATGCAAGAGGGAAGACCGGTTGCATACTTTAGTGAGAAATTGAATGGTGCAGTCCTAAAATATTCCACTTATGACAAAGAATTGTATGCATTAGTTCGAACTTTGGAGACCTGGTAGCACTATCTATGGCCGAAAGAGTTTGTTATTCATACAGATCACGAATCTTTGAAGCATTTAAAAGGGCAGCATAAGCTGAATAGACGCCATGCAAGTTGGGTGGAGTTCATTGAAACATTCCCCTATGTGATCAAATATAAACAAGGTAAGGAAAATGTAATTGCCGATGCACTATCACGCAGGTACGCTTTGCTTTCAACCCTTGATGCTAAATTGCTTGGATTTGATTACATTAAGGAGTTATATGCAAACGATTCTAATTTTGGTGACTTGTTTAAAATTTGCACTAAAAGGGCAAGTGGAAAGTTTTATCTACATGATAATTTTCTATTTCGAGAAAATAAATTGTGTGTTCCACATTCATCCTTGCGTGAATTACTTGTTCGGGAAGCACATGGTGGTGGTTTGATGGGTCACTTTGGGGTAGCAAAGACTTTAGATGTATTGCATGAGCATTTCTTTTGGCCACACATGAAACGTAATGTAGAAAGGATTTGTGCGAGATGCATCACTTGCAGGCAAGCTAAGTCTAGGCATCAACCACATGGGTTGTACACACCCCTCCCTATTCCTAATGCACCTTGGGTTGATATCTCTATGGATTTTGTTTTGGGCTTACCTAGGACTAAGAAGGGGAGAGACTCGGTTTTTGTGGTTGTTGATAGGTTCTCTAAAATGGCACATTTTATTGCATGCCATAAAACTGATGATGCATCACATATAGCCGATTTATTTTTCAAGGAGATTGTTAGGTTGCATGGCATGCCTAGGACTATTGTTTCTGATCGAGACTCGCGATTCTTGAGCTATTTCTGGAAGACTTTGTGGGGAAAGTTGGGAACAAAATTGTTGTTCTCTACTACATGTCACCCACAAACTGATGGTCAAACTGAAGTAGTGAATAGAACTTTATCTACTTTGTTGCGTGCTATCATACAAAAAAATTTGAAAACATGGGAAGATTGTTTGCCGCATGTTGAATTTGCTTATAATCGTTGTGTTCATTTCGCAACTAAGTTTTCACCATTTAAGATTGTCTATGGGTTTAATCCGTTGACTCTTTTAGATTTAACTCCTTTACCTTTCAGCGAACATGTTAACTTAGATGAAAAAAAGAAAGCAGATTTTATTAAGCAGATTCATGAGAGAGCAAAGCAAAACATAGAATGGCGGACGGAGCAATATGCCAAACAGGCCAATAAGGGACGTAAGAAGGTTGTCTTTGAACCAGGAGATTGAGTTTGGTTGCATATGAGGAAGGACCGTTTTCCTGAGCAAAGACGTTCTAAACTCCTTTCCAGGGGTGATGGACCGTTTCGCGTATTGGAACGCATAAATGACAATGCTTACAAAATTAAATTACCTGGTGAGTATGGTGTTAGTGCTAGCTTTAATGTTTCTGACTTATCTCCTTTCGATATAGGTGATGATGCAAACGATATTGCACAGCCTATACACATACAAGACAAAGAATTCGCACGTGGGCTTGGAAGGGCTCAAGTCCATCAATCACATAATACATTAAGTTTGCCAAATGGGCCAATCACAAGACTTAGAGCCAAACAATTTAAAGAAGCATTAAATGGGCTGATTCAACAAGTTTGTGGGAGGGCAAACACATGGAGGCCTAGCATAAGCCCAAATACATTTCAAATCAATCCAAATTAGATTCAAGGAAACCTAATCACTTTGATTAAGGCAGAATTTTTGGAAAGTTGAATATTCAAGGAAACATAATTTCTTTGATTTAGGCATGTTTTTTGGAAATTTGAATATTCAAGGAAACATAATTTCTTTGATTTAGGCATGTTTTCTGGAAAATTTGAATATTCAAGGAAACCATGTTTTCTGGAAATTTGAATATTCAAGGAATCCTAATCCCTTTGATTTAGGCATGTTTTCTAGAAATTTGATTAAGTTTGAATTTTGTTGTTATATTAGTTGTAAGTTTGAAATTTGTATTTGAAAGTTGTAACTTGACATCTCTTATGGTCTCTATAAATACCCTGGAGATTGAGAGTGGGAGGACAGATTTCAGACAATAATATTTGAGAGTTTTTGTGTTCTTCTTTTATTCTTGAAAGGACTTGAACTTATCAAGCTTGTTCTTGTGGCGTTCAAACAACCGGACTTATCACCTAGATTCTTGAAGTGTCCTTGGGGTTTCTTGGTGTGGCGTCCTATATCCATCCATAGTCTTGGTTCTTGGTTTGCTAACTCAAGGGTTAAGACTCGTCAAACCTGCGTCTTGAAGATCTCGGGTTCAATTCCATATTGTGGTGCTGGATTTTGTCACATTGTTGGCAAGGTTCATATCAAGAGGACATGAGACGAATGCCCTATGCCTCTACAGTAAGCAATCTAATATATGCCATGTTGTGTACTAATTCCGATATTTGTTATTCGATGAATATAGTCAGCAAGTATTAATCCAATTCAAGATATGATTACTGGGTTGTGGTAAAGCATTCTCAAGTACTTACGGAGAATGAGAAACTATATGCTTGTTTATTTCGATAAGGATTTGATCCCAATCGGATACACTAATTCTAATTTTCAATCTGACTAAGATTCTCGACAATCTATGTTTAGATCAGTGTTCACTCTTAATGGTGGAGTCATTGTATGGAGAAGCATAAAGTAATCATGTATTGCCGATTCTATCATGGAAGTCGAATATATAGTGGCTTATGAAGCAGCTAAGAAAGCGGTATGGCTCTGTAAATTCTTATCGAATCTAAAAGTTATTCCAAATATAGATAAACCCCTCATGCTTTATGGTGATAAAAGCAATGTAGTGGTGAATTCCAAAAGAACTAATAAGTAAATTAGGCAAGCACATAGAAAGTAAATACCATATGATTAGGGATATTGTTCACCAATAAGATGTTATAGTAAAGAAAGATCAAGTCACAAAATAACCATGCTGATCATTTTAGAAGACTCTTCTTACTGCTAGTTTTGAGAGTCACTTAAAGAGTTTAGGGATACGAGACATGTCTCACCTACTTTAGAGTAAGTGGGAGATTGTTAGAAGTGTGCCCTAAAAGCAAAATTATTTGTATTTAGATACTGCTGAAAACAATTAATAAAGGTTATTAATTCAATATTATATTTGTAATTATGATTATTTTTACTAAAATATCATGAAATTCCTTAATTATTATATGTAACATTAAACTTAATATATAATAGTTATATACAAAAGGATTAAGTAATAATCTAAACTTATCCTTAGTTTGAATGGTCTTATTCGGATCATTTTATATGGTGACATAGAAAATGAAAGCACATTGTATAATGTTGATTATATAAACATGGACTACGATAAAATTAATCATGAGTGATTAATGAACTCCTATTCGTTGAGTTATGTTTATTAATTTACAAGAGAAAGACTAAAAAACTTTTCAGTCAATTACTAAATATTTTATAAATATAACAAAATAGACAATTGAGAACATTTCTCACATATATGAAATCCACTCATTCTGAGAAGAAGTTAGATAAATTGTTCTCTTGATAATTGATTTTAGTCTCGAATATAATGAGCCTCCAGTTTTCTTTAACAGTTAAAGAAAATAATAAATTTTTGAATTTCACAAGTTAAATGTTCAAAAGATGATCAATGTAGATTAATGATAAAGATATAATTAAAGAGTTTAATCAAATAATTAAATTTATTGAAGCTTAATTTTATAAGTCCATTAGGTCTCCATGCTGACTCCATAAACACTGAAATAGACTATTAAATTAATTGTTAGATGTAAAATATTAATTGGCCAAAGTTTAATTTGATTAAACTTATTAGGACTAATTATTAGCTCATGTTTAATTTAATTAAACTTAATTGACTCAATCAATTAATGATCCAATTCATAATAGTTATGAAATTAAATAAATAATTAAATTATTTATTTAAATTAAATAATTAAATTAAATTATTAGATAATTATGAATTATTTAAATTATCTAAATTAAAATAATATAAAGATATTATTTTATCATAATTCTATTAGAATTAATAATTTAAATAATATAAGGATTTTTGTACAAAAGGAAGTTTTAGAATCACTTTTACGTATTCTTTATTAGTGCTTTTTTTGAGCAAAACTTTTTTAAAGAAAAAAATTAAGAATACAAAATTTAAATCTTCTGTAATTTATCAACTCGCCTACACAAGTAATTTATTAGTGAGAGATACAACGTAAAAAATTTATCAATGTTAACAAAAAACATTTGTTGAAATTCGTGATTAAAATATTTTTTTATATCATTTTATTGTTAAATTAAAATAAACATAAAATATTTTAAAATTGTTCTTGCAAAGAGGACCTGGAGCCGACTCCAGTGAGTGACCCCGGTGGTGCTCATGTCCCTCATGTGACATTGCTACTGCTGTCAACATGGCCAACATGACACAGATTAAGGCAAAGGAAACCAACGAAGTACTTGTTCCCATGGCTAAGAGGAGTTGTCACAATGAATGAGCCTCAACTCCGAAACTGGTAGATTTATACAAGGGAGTAAGGTCTTGACCTGCATGGTTGACATCGACCCACAACAGATTTTTTTAATCCTTTTAGAATTTGAAATTAGGCTAAAAATATGGTTGAGAGTGTTTTTGGCACCATCAAAAATGGTTTTAATTAGTCAAGAAAATACAAATGGGAGGCCATAGTTGCACTGCCAACTTCACAGAGACTTTGTACCAGCAATGTACTACTTGCAGTACAATATAGCTTAAAAATTTATTGTCATGGAGAAATTTTTGTGCTCCTCACATTTTGATTTAAATCAATATTGACTTTTATTAACTTATAATTTAATTATAGCAAGTTATTGTTCCATTTGTTGCTTATTATATGGATGGGATTTGTTGAACTTTTGACAGAGTCAGCTATGTTATGTGTATGTCAAATATGCATGTCCTGTATATTACTAAGTTGCGACTTGATTAACCATTAAACCGTCATTTGTTGATTGTCATTCCTCTAGAGATCGTTAAGATCATCAAACTCACATCACCTTTGAATAGTTGCTAATAACGAACGATTGTGTGAACTTAATTATATCTTCCGTGCATTCGGTTGAAATGATCATTGATCTTTGTTGTATTAGACCAAAGAGAAAACGACAAGCAAGCACATCTCCGGGTTGGTGATCAGTAGTTAAACTAAAGAATGAAAATAAGACTAGTATGTACAACATGAAGAGGGAGATGTGAAAGCAATTGTCTGATAAAAGCAATAGCCTGATGATAGAAGTTTCTGTCAGCACTCATTTGATTATTATTATTTCAAGGCTGATGAAAATGATTTTGTGGATATTCCTATAGGATATTGCTTTCATGGCTGTTCTCTGTTGGTCCTCTGATTACATAACAAATGTACAACTTCTATAGACAACAAAAGGATCATTCTATAATGCATCTAAGAGATCTTTTTCAAGTTTCTAAAAGATTATGATTCCAAACTGAAGAGGATTTGTGCTCCAAAGAACCTTCCACCAGAGAACATTTTCATCGATGTAATATAGATGTGCATTAATTTTTCTTGGACAACCAACAGAGATTGAAAAAAAATAATAATTCAAAAGAAACCAATTATGCTTCAGGACAATTTTGTTCTGTGTCAACATGGCAGTGTTTTTCAATGGATGCGAGCACCGCACCAACTTCGTGATTTGGTACTTGGAGAGCACCCAAAACTTTCTTCGAGTATATTTCGGTTAAGGAGGATTGCAACTCTGCTTTTGAGAAAACTAATTCATGATCACCCTGCTCATCTTCAAACTAATTCCCGGCTGAAAAATAATTCTATGCACCAAAGCTTGGACTAACAACATTAGGGCCTAAGCCCTAATGGAACTCAGCTACTCACCAGCACACTGCCTTACAAAGTTATAAATTATGCCTACCTCAAAAAACCATAAAAGATTCATTATCTCCACTTTAGAAATGCTTGCACTCAAATTGTATAAATCATGAATGCTGCACCTTTACTCTCTCTGGAGTAGTTATCTATAACTCTTTCAAATTATGATAAAGCAAAATTCATCTGCATAGGATCGCAGTTATGATGGCGTCCTGTTCTTGAGTTCCACTGCTTTATATATGTAAACCTATGAGTGAAATTATTGGACCCAAAAGAGTGAAACTTTCATCTCATAACATATTAGTGTAAGTCACTCGACCCAATCACTTGAGCAACCTTAATATTAGAGTCAAGTCCAGCACCGTGGTTCAACTCGTTCATTTAATAAAAATATGAATACAACAATGACAAAACAAATTCAAATCTTTGTTCATAATACAGAACAACTGATGATAAAGCAATCAACAAAACTCAACCTCAAGTTCAATGACTGCACCACTCACGAAGCCAACAGACTCTGCATCTTCCAGTTTCTCACATAACAAAACAACACCATATCACAACAGCACAGCATCCACATATTTGATGCGTAGTTATTTAAAAAAGGAAGATGCAGGATGGTAAGAAGAAGGCTAAACAAGCTAAAAATGTACCGTCAAGTAGTATCAGGAGATGGAGCAGGTGATTGCATGTGCAGGGGCATGTACATGTGCATGAGCACGTGAATATGTGGAGATAGAGCTGGTGCTGGTGACGGCATTGCTCCCTCAGAAATTCTCGGCAATGTCAGCATTGCATAAATTGTGCAATCGAGGCCAGTCGAATAAATTGCCATGCAGTCAGCTGAATTAGAGCCGTTGGGCAGCTTAGGTTCTTCACATGTTCATTTGGATTAAGTTTGTAATACCTGCATTATTTTTATTTTACTATTGTTAAAATATATGGCCAAATATATTATTATACATATTATTATAGAACATGTGGGTCTAATGAAATTATTGTGTATAATTTATACAAATATATTTGTGTGTATAATTATATGAATTAATAACAGAATCATTAAAGAATTGTTGAATTTTCTCATGATCACATTTTAGTTTGAAAATTTTATAAAAAATTACAATTTGATTTTTGTTTTGATATTTGATAATATTAATTTAGACATGTTTATAGTCATGAAAAACTTTTAATTGTATATAAATTTCATAAATTCGATTTTTAGTAATTTTTCAAACATGACCATAAAATTTTGAAATCCATAGTTTCTGCAGTATGAACAAATGAATAATTAATTTTGATCTAACAAATGATTTTATAAAATTATGATTTTCTAGAATAGTAAATTTATAGATCTCTAGTATGACATATTAAAATCTCATGATTTAATTTATTATTTTCAAATTGTTATAATTTTCTAAGTAAGGTAACCTCATTTCAGGAATTTATATACAGATTCTGAAATGTTTAAAATACATTCATATTTAAATAATTTCTCAAAGAAATTTGCCTTGCATTATTTAATGTGAACTAATATATGTGTCTTGAGTACATATGAGGTGGTATCATAATTTTTGAGCAGGTATCTGAATTTATAAAATTCGAACACTAATAGTTGTTTAGTGAAAATACTTAATTTAATCCTATATTAAGGACCCATTCATTTATAACTTATCCATATCCTTTAGATAAAATTATGCCTAGTGTTAAATGTGATATAACACAAGCATTTAGCCATCTTGATAATCCATTCATCAATAATTTACACAAATGCTTTAGATATAATTAAGCCTTGTGTTGAATATGACATATGACATACACAAACACTTAACAAACAAGTACCTAATTTGATCATATCTTGATGACTCATTCATTAATAACTCTTAAATATATGCATTCATTAATAACTCTTAAATATATGCTTAGATAATGTTATGCTTAGTAATGAATATGACATAATACAAACACTTAGCAAACAAATATCTAATTTAGTGACTTATTCATAAACCTAATATGTCCACCTTAAGTGAGTGGATTTATCATCATGCACCACTCAAATAGACACTATATATAGATGGTGTGTATATGAGTGTTATATCTAAGTGTGTATACATGTAAGAAAGGGTGCAGAAATTGATTGAAAAGAATCAAAACTAGAGTGTGTATGTGAGTTGAGAGTGTTGAGCCATAAAACAATCAAGTGTTGATTTTGAAAAGAAAGGAGAAAAAAAAAAGATAATTAAGTGTTGATTGGTATCTTGATTTAAGGTATATTCCTTTACTATAATTTTTAGTTATACTTTATATAATTTTGTAGAGTTTATACATAGTTAACACATTTTTTGTGGTGAATTGGCATTGAAAATGATTTATGAGGAGGATATGTAAAATGAAAATGAGAAAGAGATTATGTAAAGTACAAATTAATTGTTAAGTTTATGAGTAGTGTATTAATATAAGTAAATTAACGTTTTAAATAATTATTTTATAAATATGATTCTTTCAAATGAATTATACTTTATAATAATCATTTAAGGCCTTAGTTTTTATCAAGAACTCTTTAGTTTTGACTTTTGAATATATATATATATATATATATATGTATATTAAGTAGTAAGTGGGATCCTAGAAAAATAGAGAATTCAACAACAATATGTATAATTTTTTGAGTAAACTGTATTTATACATATAAATTTTTATGCCAATATTTTTACCATTTAAAAGTTAACACAATAAGGATTTTGGAGAATTTTGTTTCACTGAAAATCTCTAAGAATTCAATTTTATATAAATTTCTAAAGTAGTAACTGCAATGCTGGAAAATAGAAAATTCAGCAATAAATGCAAATTACAAAAATCATTTCACCTACCAAAAGATCTTCAAAAATTCTGAAATTGTATATACTGACATTTATATATGTTTAGGTATTCCAGTTTTAATTTCGAGATTTTTAAATAACCGTAAAATATTTTATGAACTATATTCATATTTAACAGATTTTGTCATGCAGATATATTTATTTGTTTTTAATAATTTTACTAAACCAAATATCCCGAGTAAATTATATGTTGAACCCTTATGTATCTACAAATGTTGGGTATAGATTTTACACAAATTCAATATATAGAATATGATATACGAATTTTAGAGTATTTATTGTTCAATACTGAAATAGGAATAGAGGGAGAGTTATAAGTTGAGAGAGGTATCTGTTTTGAAAATGATTATAAAAAATAATTAATTGTTATCTTGATGAGTAGGATATTTACAGTCTATGGATAATTAGAGATAATTTTGAGGTATTTGGCTTTTGTAGAGGTAAGTAACTTCATTCATAATGTATCTCTTTTGTTTTCAAATGAAAAATGTTGTTATTATAATATTCAAAATATAGAAAATGCTTCAAGAAACTTATGATTTATTGTTAATTCTGAAACTTATTTATGGTTCTCCAATTAAATAATTTTCAACTGATTTTGGTTAAAATTGTGAATTTTATTTTTTAAGTTTATGTATTTTTGGAAGTTTTTAAATAAATTTGTTTATAGTTTTAAACATCTTTTTAAACAAGATGCAAAATTATATATCTCTATACAGTAACTCAAAATTACGGGTTCAATTTTGAGTTAATTGAATACTATTTACAAAAATTTTGCAAGCTATGTTATTATGAAAGAATTGAAGTTATGAAATTTGAAAAGAATGGATTATTGAATCTGAAATATAAAGAAAATATTTTGGCTTATTATCTATAGTCATATGATATTGAACGATTGACATGATATATGATTTAAATTAGCTGGTATCCTTTCTGTACACTACAAATGATTATTAGCCGGGTCACCGGGAGTACAGGTGACATTATAAGATTCTGATACTGGCTGAGTCACCGGGGGTACAGGTGATACTATATGACATGAGCAACCTTTTTATTCGAAAGTTTATAAGAATTGTTATTGAATCAATTTTCGAAATGATTTATGATATTAAATAATTTTGCTTCGATAAATTAAAATCAAATTCTTTTATTAATATTATTGATGATATTTGAAAATGTTTGCAACTTTTTAAACAAGAACCCTCATACATTATGAATGGTTTTACTTCGAGTCGACGACTCACCCTTCGTCATTAATATTTTTACAGATTAAGTTTTAAATGGATGAGTTACCTTGAAATTGGGCACTCAGAGAGCTATGTTTTGCCTAAGAAGGGAAAGTTATGTTTCTAATAGTTTTTAACTTTTATCTTCTTTGAGTTGTAAGTATGATAAAAGTTGAGACTATATTTTAGAGATTTATTATTCTTTAGAGACTTTGAGAAATTTTAGTTTGATGAATAAATATTTAACAAATTTTTATGAAAAGTGTGAAGTATAGTACTTTGGTTTTATAATAGGATTAGTGGTATCCTCTTTTGATGCGTGTCTTGTACGCGCAAAAATTCAGGGTGTTACAAAGTTAGCCAAGTATATTTGAGTTTCATGCACAATATTTGATCAAAGGGTTTTAGTCAAGTCAATGCAGTTCAAGTCATTATCGAATCCTCAAGGGAACAGATAATAGAGATCTTAATAAACTTTCAAAAAGATGAACTAAAAGATATTTATCTAATATTTTTATAGACGAGGGCCGACTTGCAAAAGAAAACCATTCACCAATAAAGAGATCTTACAAAGCTTATATAAAACTTCAATCATGAGTAGAATATTATGGTACAAAGTGGTTATGTTTAGGTAAAGTTCCATATGAATAGGCATTAATCTAGTACCTTCAGTATCCCATTTATTTTTCGTTAATGATAACCTCATTTTCTCAAAAACAACACTGATTAATTGTCAAACTATTAGGCATATTTTGAGACAATATACCAAAGCCACAGGTTAAGTGGTGAACTTTGACAAATTGACAGTGTGTTTTGGGAAGGCGATCAAGAATGATATAGCATATAAGCTTGTATGTATTCTTGGTGTTTAGAGAGTGTTTTGCCATGCAAAATACTTAAAGCTGCCAAGTTTTTAGGGGGTAAGAACAAGAAAACTTTTTTTTTACTACAATCAGAGACAAAGTGTGGAACAAATTAAAAGGCTATAAAGTGAAGCTCTTCTCAGCTATAGAAAGAGAGGTTCTAATTAAGGAAATCATTCAATCAATTTCAACTTATTTTATGAATTTATTTCGCCTCCCCATGGCCTTCATCAATGAATTGCACAAGTTGAGTGCTAGGTATTGTAACACCACAAATTCCATGTGTATGGAACACATGTCAAAAGATGATGCTACTAATTCTATTATAAGACTAATATACTAAACTTCACATTTTCATGAAAATTCATCAAATCTTTATTCATCAACACAAAAGTTCTCAAGGTCTCTTCTCATAAAGGCAAAGATAAATCTCTAAAATAAGATCTCAACCTTTAAATCGTCATTACAACTTAAAAGAAACAAAATTAAAACTACTAAAGACATAACTATCTCTTACTAAGCAAAAGGTAGCTCTCTGAATGCTCAACTCTAAGATAACTCACTAGACTAAAATTTAATCTACAAATAAATAAATAAATAACGAGGGGTGAGTCGTCTACTTAGTAAGTAAAACCATTCATAATATATAAGGGTTCTTATTCGAAAGATTGCAAACCTTTTTAAAATGTCATCAATAATATTAATATATTTTTTAATTTTAAATTTATCGAAGCAACATTCTTCAATATCATAAGTCAATAAAAAAATCGATTCAATAATAAATTTTATAAACTTTCATATATCAAAAGTAAACAAAGGTTGCTTATGTAATATAGTATCATCTGTACTCCCGATGACCTGGCCAATATCAGAATCTTATAATATCACCTGTACCCTTGGTGTAACACCCCAAATTTCACATGTATAAAACATGAGTCAAAATGACGATGTTACTAATTCTATTACAGAACCAAAGTACTATATTTCACACTTTTATGAAAATTCATCAAACCAAAAGTTCTCAATATCTCTCCACATAAAGACAAAGATAAATCTCTAAAATAACACACCAACTTTTGAACCATTCTTAGAACTTAAAGAAATCAAAACTTAAACTATTAGAGACATAATTTTCTCTTATTAAGCAAAAGGTATCTTCCTGATTGCCCAACTCCGACTCTAAGGTAACTCACCAGGCTAAAACTTAATCTGCAAAAATATTAATGACGAAGGGTGAGTCGTCGACTCGGTAAGTAAAACATTCATAATGTATGAGGGTTCCTGTTTGAAAGGCTGCAAGCATTTTTAAAATATCATCAATAATATCAATAAAATATTTTTGTGAGAATATTGATTAAAAATCATCGGTATATTAAGTGCGTAGGTTGTGTAAGGATCGAACACAGACGCGAAAAGAGGTGAAAGATAAAGGGAGCAGTGATCAGGCGTGGGCGCCACGACGACCAATCCAGAACATGAGCCCCACAACGCTAGGCGACGAGCGCCATGATGCTCAGATGGGTGCACCAGTGCCGCGGCGGTGAGAGCTGAGCGTCGCAGCGCTGGGCACGGGAAGTGTTTCCTAAATTAATACTTCCTTATTTCATCTCCCACTTGCTTCAGGACTCTCTAATACGACTCCTACACGTTTAGGATAAATTTAAGACGTCCTAAAGCCTATATAAAGGCTATCAATTGACTTGTAAACACATCTTTATGATAACCCAATAGACTTAAGTGATCAAGTAAGAAATCTTTATGGTTCTTTGTGAGAGAAAATCTCTAGAGTACAAAATAGAGTTTTCTTTGTGATCTTTCTAGTAAAAGGCATACTTTATGAGTGTCTTGTGATTCATAATAAGAGAAGAGTGTGAACTTGATCTGCCGTGGACGTAGGCAAGTTGTTAAACGACGTAATTCTTTGTATGTTCTTCTTCTACCATTTCTCTTTTTATTCCTTAATTACTTGTTTTGCATGTATTGCTTGGGTGATTTTGCTTGTTTGTGTGCTTTTGTTTCAACTAACTGGTATCAGAGCCAAGTTCTAAACAGACATAACCACACCTAAGTATGAGATAGAGAAATTCAATAATACGAATGACTTCAATCTGTGGAAGATAAAAGTAAATGTGTTATTGGTAAGCCAAAGGCTAGGCTCGGCATTAGAGAAAACTGCAGCTCCGTCTAGTGATAAAGAGAAGATGCCAGAGTCATCTAAAACTGAAGCAGAAAGAAGAGACATTCAAGAAATAGCTCATAGCACAATCGTTCTATTATTGAGCGATGAAGTACTAAGGGAAGTAGCAGGTGAGACGACGGCGATAAGTCTTTGGAAGAAGTTTAACTCTCTTTATATGCGAAAATCGTTGGCTAACAGATTGTATATAAAGAATAAGCTTTATCAGCTGTCCATGTCAGAAGGGACGCCAATGAAAGATCATATAGACGCCTTCAATAAGATCATCCTTGATATTGAGTTTATCAACATCAAGATAAAAGATGAAGATGGAGCAATTATCCTACTGAGTTCACTCCCTAAGAGTTATGAGAGCTTTGTTGATACACTACACTACGATAGAGAGAGTTTAACGATGAGTGATGTGAAATCATCATTAAACTCAAAGTTTTTAGGGAAGCAGATCGATGGCAATGTAGAAAGTTTATTTGTAAGAGGAAGACCCTCATATAGAGATGGAAGGAAAAAGGGCTCAAAATCAAAGTTTAAGACTCTTAAGAAGTACTATTGCTATAAGAAAGAATGACACTTCATAAATGACTGTCCTGAGAATGGAGCACAAGACAAAAAGAAAGCAAATGCTGCGCTTGCCTATGATGAAAGCTATGATAGCGCAGAGACATTCGTCGCTATTGATGGTAAGAACACTGAACAAGGGGTTCTTGATTCTGGTTGTACTTTTTACATGTACCCGCACAAATCTTAATTTACAAATTTCTAGCCCATTAGTGGTGGTAAGGTCTTAATGGATAATGACGTTGCATGTCAGATGATGGAAATTGGTAGTGTTAAACTTAGGCTGCATGATAGGTAAGTGAAAGAGTTAACAGATGTTAGGTATGTTCCTGACTTGAAGAGAAACTTGATCTCATTAGGAATTTTAGACCAGAATAGGTGTTCCATTAGGATCGACGGAGGGGTTTTGAGAGTATTGAAGGGTTTCATGGTGGTGATGAGATGAGAGAATTGCAAAGGCGTTTATGTGCTTAAGGGTGAAGTCGTGAGTGGTTCTACACTATTCTCTATAGATGATGAGAGTATACAAACCAAGTTGTGGCATTTTATACTGGCACACCTAGGCGAGAGAAACCTGAAGTATTTATTTAGTTAAAAGGTGTTTGGTGAGGATAAATTCCAGCCCTTGGAGTTTTGTGAGCATTGTGTGCTTAGAAAAACATATAGGGTGAGGTTTAGTACTAGAAAACACAAGATTAAAGGGACTCTTGACTACATACACTTAGATTTTGGGGACCAGTTCAAACAACTACTCGTTGTGGTGTCAAGTATTTTCTCAGTTTAATTTATGACTATTTAAGGAAGCTGCGGGTCTATGTGTTGAAGAGCAAGGATCAAGTATTTGATGTATTCAAGACTTGGAAGGCTTTTATTAAGAATCAGACTAACAAAAGGGTAAAGAGGTTGAGAGCTGACAACGGCCTCGAATTTTGCAATAGAGAGTTTGATGGATTTTGTGCCAAGCATGGGATTGCGAGGCATAGAACGGTAAGATCAACACCACAGCAGAATAGTGTAGCTGATATGATGAATAGAACCATACTTGAAAGGGTTAGATGCATGCTTACCAATGCAAAGATGTCCAAGGAATTTTGGGGAGAAGCTGTAGTGACAGCAGTTTACTTGATTAATAGAAGCCCCTCTTTAGCAATTGACTTTAAGATGCCAGAAGAAAAATGGTTTGGCAATCCTCCGAAGTATGACCACCTCTGAATATTTGGCTGCCCTGCCTTTGTACATGTTAAGGAGGTGAAGTTGAAACTTAGAGCTATCAAATGGGTATTCATAGGATATCTCAAAGAGGTGAAAGGATAGAAGGTATGGTGTAAAGACTTGACACCACTAAGAAGTATTATAAGCCGTAACGTAATATTCAATGAGACGACGATGCTGAAAACCTTCCAAGAAGATGAGAAAGAAAAACCTGTGCCCAAGAAAGACTCAACACTCGAGTCAATAGAAGTTGAAGTGAGCCTAATAGTAGATCTGATATACCTCCATATCAGCACTTCAACGAGGAGATCCTTGAAGATGAACCAAGAACACCGGTGAGTTCCTCCAAGTCCACCCAAAGAAAGACTAGGACTCCTGAGATGGAACTTGAAGAGTATCAACTAGCCAGAGACAGGCTAAGGAGAACGATTAACCCATTAGTCAGGTATGCACAAGTAGATTTAGTTACTCATACTTTTAATTCTGCTTACACTCTTGAGTATGATAAGCCTAGGATATATGGTGCTTATACTATTGAGTATGATGAGCCTAGGACATATGGTGAGGCCATGAAGAGTGAAAACAAAAAAGAATGACAGTAGGCCATGGAAGAAGAAATTAGTTCTCTTAAGAAGAACAATACCTGAAAGTTGGTGGAGAGACCTCAAAAGAAACTAGTCGGATGCAAGTGAGTGTATAAGGTGAAGGAGGGAATACCGGGGATAGAGCCTATAAGATTCAAGGCTAGGTTAGTTGCACAAGATTTTACTCAAAGAGAGGAGTTGATTTTTATAAGATATTCTCTCCAGTCGTCAAGTACACATCTATTAGGATTTTATTAGCCATGTGTGCAAACCTTGATTTACATCTAGAGCAAATGGATGTAAAGACAACTTTTCTACATAGAGAGCTTGAAGAAACGATATACATGGCACATCCATAAGGGTTAAAGGAGCTCGAGAAAGAAGATCATGCTTGTTTGCTAAAGAAGTCATTATATGGGTTAAAGCAATCACCTAGACAGTGGTATAGGAGATTTGATAAGTTTATGATGGCTTGTGGCTTTAGTAAGAGCAAGTATGACGGATGCGTGTACTTTAAGAACATAAGTTGTGGGATGATGTATTTACTTATATACGTCAATGATATGTTGATCACATGAAGAACACGAAAGAAATACAGAAGCTCAAGAAGCAGTTGAGTGGCGAATTTGAAATGAAGGATTTGGGAGCAGTAAAGAGAATTTTGGGTATGGATAATGTGAGGGAAAGAAAATATGTTATCTTTTTGTCCCAATAGCGATATAGACTCAAAATTCTAGAGAAGTTTGGTATGTCCAACACAAAGGCTGTCTCTACTCCTTTGGCCATGCATTTCAGACTTTCAGCAGCACAGTCACCGACATTCGAAGAAAAGAAACTGCAGATGAGTAAAGTACCGTATGCAAGCACTGTGGGGAGCATCATGTATGCAATGGTTTGCATAAGATCAGACATAGCACAGGTTGTGAGTGTGGTGAGTAAATACATAGAAAATCTGAAAAAGGATCATTGGCTTGCAGTGAAGTGGATTTAGAGATCTCAAAGGAACGTCAAATCACGGGTTGATGTATAAGAGGGATGAAGACAGCAGTGAAATGGTAAGAGGGTACGTAGACTCAGATTATGCAAGTGATCTAGACAAGAGAAGATCGTTGACAGGCTACGTATTCACAGTGTTTGGGTGTAGTGTATGTTGGAGAGCGATTCTACAACAAGTGGTTGCACTATCTACCACAGAGGCGGAGTACATACCTGTTGATGAAGCTATAAAGGAGGCCGTGTGGTTGAAAGGCATATGCGCAAAGGTATTGGCTAGTGAAGATGTGAACATCAGTGTATATTGTGACAGCCAGAGTGCTATACACCTAAGCAAGCATCAAGTGTTCGACGAGAAGTCGAAACATATTGATGTAAGGCTCTATTACATTCGAGAGATTGTTCAAAGTGGCGAAGTTAATCTAACGAAGATAGCGTCGTCTAAAAACCTTATTGATATGTTGACTAAGCCACTGCCATCAGTTAAGTTCGTCCTATGTAAGGACTTAACCGAAGTCACTACTTTGTGAGGGTGACTGAAGATACGAAAATGAGAGATCGAGTTGCTTTGTGGATGATTTTGAATCAAGCAGGAAATTTGTGAGAATATTGATTAAAAATCATCGATATATGATTTGGAGAACAAGCCAAGTGCATAGAGTGCACAAGGATCAAAGACGGATGCGAAAAAAAGTGAAAGATGAAGGGAACAATGACTAGGCGTGGGCGCCGCGGCGCCCAGTCTAGAACGTGAGCGCCACGGTCTTGGGCGAGGGAAATGTTTCCCAAATTGAGACTTTTATATTTCGTCTCCCACTTGCTTCAGAACTCCCTAATACGACTCCCACATGTTTAGGATAAACCTAAGACGTCCTATAGCCTATATAAAGGTTATCAATTGGCTTGTAAACACCTCTTTATGACAACCCAATAGATCTAAGTGATCAAGTAAGAAATCTTTGTAGTTCTTTGTCAGAGAAAATCTCTAGAGTACAAGAGAGAGTTTTCTCTGTTATCTTTTTTTGTAAAAGACATACTTTGTGAGTGCCTGTGATTCATAATAAGAGAAAAGTGTGATCTTGATCCACCGTGAATATAGGCAAGTTGCCGAACCACGTAATTCTTTGTATGTTCTTCTTCTACTATTTCTCTATTTATTCCTTAATTACTTGTTCTGTATATATTGCTTAGGTGATTTTGCTTGTTTGTATGCTTTCGCTTCAACAATTTTAAATTTTAAATTTATCACAGGAAAATTCTTCAATATCATAAGTCAATATAAAAATCAATTCGATAACAATTCTTGTAAACTTTCATATCTTTCAAAAGTAAATAGAGATTGCTCATGTCATATAGTATCACCTGTATCCTCGATAATTCGGCCAATATCATAATCTTATAATGTCACCTGTACCCCCAGTGACCCAACCAATATTCATATGTAGTGTGCACATTCATAAAAGATACTAACTGGTCCAAATCGTATATTACGTCAATCGTTCAGTATCATATGACTATAGACAATGAGCCAAAACATTTTCTTTAAGTTCTCGTTTCAATAATCATTTCATTTCAAAAATCATAACTTATATTTTTTCATAATAGTAGCTTGCAATATTTTTATAAACATTATCCAATTAACCCAAAACCGAACTCCTAATTTTGAGTTATCATATAAAGATCTATAATTTTGTAATCTTGTTTAAAGAGATATTTAAAAGCTATAAACAAATCATTTATTTGAAAACTTCAAAATAATATATAAAATTTAAAGATATATTCATTCTTTGACAAAAATCAATGAAAAATAATTTAATTGAAAAACCATAAACAAGTTTTAGAAATAATAACAAATTATAAATATCTTTAAGCATTTTCTATATTTCGAATATCACAATAATAACATTTTTTATTTGAAAACAAAATGGATACATTATGAATGAAGTTACTTACTTCAACAATAGCCAAAAACCACAAAGAATATCTCTATTTATCCGAATACTGCAAGTATCTTATTCATGAAAATAACAATTAATTACCTATCATAATGATTCTCCAACTAGATATATCTCTTAACCTATGACTATCCTTCTATCTATTTCAGTATTGAATAGTAAATACTCCAAAATTCGTATCTCATATTTTATATACCGAATTCATATAAACTCTGTTCTCATCTATAGTAGATACATAAATGTTCAACATATAATTTATTTGAAATATTTAGTTTAGCAAAACTATTAAAAATAAATTAATATTTCTGATTGATATAATCTGTCAAACAGTTTCTGTATGTTGACATAGTTCATAAAATATATCTAAAAATTGTGAAATTAAAACTTAAATACCTAGACATATATAAAAGCCTGTATATAAAATTTCAGAATTTTTTAAGATCATTTGATAGGTGAAACTATTTTCTCAATTCGAGTTTACTGTTGAAATTTCTATTTTCCAGCATTATAGTCACTATTTTAGAAATTCATATAAAATTGAATTCTTGGAGATTTTAAATGAAACAAAATTTTCCAGAATCCTTATTATGTTAGCTTTTAAATAGTAAAAATATTAGTATAAAAATACATGTGTATAAATACAGTTTATTCAAATAATTATATATGTTGTTGTTGAATTCTCTATTTTTCTAGGATCTCACTTATTACTTAATACACACACACACACACACACACACACACATATATATATATTCAAAACTCAAAACTAAAGAGTTCTTGATAAAAATTAAAGTTTTAAATAATCATTATAAAATATAATTCATTTGAAAGAATCATATTTTAAATAATTATTTAAAACGTCAATTTACTTATAGCAGTACACTACTCATAAACTTAGCACGTAATTTTCACATAATCTCTTCTCAATTCTATTCTACCTAACCTTTTTATAAACCATTTTCATTGTCAATTTATCATAAAAATATGTTAACTAAGGATGAACCCTACATAATTATGAAAAATATAACTAAAGAAATTATAGTATGGAAATGAGAAACATACCCGTGAGTAAGATTCCACTTAACATTTAACTATCTTTTTCTCCTTCCTTTTCAAATCAATACTTGATTGTTCTATAGCTTAACATTCTCAACTCACATGTATACTCTAATTTTTTATTCTTTTCAATCAATTTTTACACTCTTTCTTATATAGACACAATCTATTTATAGTATCTATTTGAATGATACATGATGATAAATTCACTCACTTATAGTAGACATGTTAAGTTTGTAAATGAGTCATCAAATTAGGTAATTGTTTGCTAAGTATTTGTGTTAGGTCATATTCATCACTAAGCATATATATAAAAGTTATTGATGAATGAATCATCAAGATATGATCAATTTAGATACTTGTTTGCTAAGTGTTTGTGTTAGGTTATATTCATCATCAAACATAACATTATCTAAACATATGTATAAGTTACAAAATATAATCTAGAGAATGCTTATAAATTTTAGTGTATTACACTTGGTGACTCAGTCAATAATTATATAATGTTCACGTATAAAACGGATACAGCTGGTCCAAATCGTATATCATGTCAATCGACCAATATCATATGACTATAGATAATGAGCCAAAACATTTTTTTTTAATTTCAGATTCAAATATCATAACTTCTATTCTTTCATAACAACATAGTTTGCAACATTTTTATAAACAATATTTAATTAACTCAAAATCGAACCCATAATTTTGAGTTACGGTACAGAGATCCATAGTTTTGTAATTTTGTTTAAAGATATGTTTTAAAAAAAATTTAAACAAATTATTAATTTGAGAACTTTGAAAAATACATAAACTTTAAAGATATATTCATTCTTTTGGCCAAAATCAGTGAAAAGTAATTTAATTGAAAAACCATAAATAAGTTTCGAAGTAACAATAAATTATAAATATCTTTAAATATTTTCTATAAATTCACATATCATAATAATAACATTTTTTATTTAAAAATAAAAAGATATATATTATAAATAAAGTTACTTACCTTAACAAAAGGCAAATACCTTTAAGAATATCTCTACTTGTTTGTAGACCACAAGTATCCTATGAATTTAGCTTCCACTCTTATCTTCTTTTTCTTTCCAATTCAACCGTCAAACTTAGAACCTCCAAATTTTTTTTTGAAATGAAATGGAATGTTTATTTAGACTTTCAATAGAGAACTCCTACTTGACTAAGGGAATATCTATGGGGCATATGAAGAATATACAAGACACTAGTGACACATTATTGGTTTATGAAAGTGTGGGTGGACCCAAAAATATTTATCATTACGTTATGGATGTAAAATAATTCAATATAATATTTGAATTGTAATAGTAGTGTCGTGAACATTGATGAAGCAAAAATAAAAACTTATCAAAATTATATCAATTGTAATAATGCAATATAAAATATTGTAAGATAATATTTTAAGTGTAATAATAAGTGTTAGAATATGAATGGATCAAAAGCTTATTAAGATCGTGTCAATGGCAATAACAATAAAAAAAAATATTGCGAAATAATATGTCAATAGTAATAATAGGATATCAAAATGTCGGTGGATCAAAATTGTGTGTGTGTGTGTGTGTGTGTGTTATAATTTTAAGGGCGCAGGAGCATAACGAGAATTAAAAAAAAAAGGCACTAGTGTATTTAGGAGGAACTTTGCTACAGTAGAAAGAACGACAGTTTAGGATTTCAAAACATATTCATTTTTAATAATGTTATGCTTATTAAGCAAGGACGGAGAATTTTAAATAATCCCGAATCCCTTATGGCTCGGGTGTCGAAGAGTTTTTATTTCACAAATTCATCAATTTTTTCAGGTAAATCAAACTTATCTGTGTCTTTCATTAAGAAAAGCATCCTTTAGGGTAGAAAAATAATTATGCAAGGAGCTTGACGGATGATTAGTGACTATTCATTAGTTTTAGTATTACCATAACAGATAGTTCCCCTAACCATAACGTCGGTCATTAATGATTCAAAGGTCACTTGGAATGATTTTGTACCAAAGTCTTTGAAATCGATTATTGTTGAGGATTTCTATCCCCGCCCTCTTAGTTAACTCAATAAAGTTTTCTTATTTTTTTTTATAAAAAAAGTAAGTGTTCCTCTTCCACACACTAAAAAGTATATATACCTTGTCAATATTATCATGTCAGGTAGAAATTATAAATTTTATTTTATTTGACAAGTGCATGTAGCTATTGCCCCTATTAGAATATATGCACCGCCGGCCTATGTTTCAGTTCTCCACTTTGGCTTATCAGATGTCTGCAGAAGATTTTGGTTTAATTCCATCCGATCAGGTTCAGTTGATGACATTTCATCAACATTTCAAAATTCACAAGTTACTTTTTTATGTGACGAGGAGTACCCAAAGAGGAATGCAACTCGACTTTTCAGTAGAAGTCCTACATTTATTCATCAAACTTGAATTCATGACCACTCTTGCTGATCTGCAAACCAATTTCCAGTTTAATAATAATAAGCTACGATCCCGGTTATGATGGTTTCCTGTTCTTGAATTAGTGAAAGCACTAAACCCAAAAGCGTGCGCACCTTCATTTGTCAAACCACTCTACCTAACTTGGGCCACTAATAAGTAAATTTGGTATTGAAGTTAATTCTCACCCAACATATTTAATTTGTGAAAGTATGAAATGTAATAATGAAATCCACTTCAACACTACTGATGATATAGCAATCAACAAAACTCACCTTGAGTTCGGTTATTGCATCCGTGAAGCTAACAAACTCCACTCCATGTCTTCCTCTTGTACACAGAACAAAACAAGGTACTATGACAACAGCTCACATACATTTTCTGCATTATTGTTTAAAAAAAGAGTTGCGGAATGGTAAGAAGGCGGCTAAACAAGCTAAAAATATAGTGGCAAACAGGATCAGGACCTCCTGCACTAGTCCTAAGAGATGAAGATGGAGCTGGAGCTGGAGCTGGTGAGTACATATGGTGTGAATGCATTTTTCCCCCCAGATGTGGAATCAAGGATATTGTTTGTATGATTGCTGTAAACATTTTTCCCCAAATGGGCATTTTCTACATAAAGGATATCTTGATCAATCATGCTTTACAGCATAGACATTAATAAGATTTGGCTGCTTCATGCTTGACTAATAGATTCAGTTGATGCAGTATCTTTCATGGGTGGGTAGCATAATAGTGCAGTAATAACATTATTTGATCAATTGCATAGAAAACAATAGGACGGAGGACTTGTGCTTGCTTGTTTGATCCTTTCTATCAGATGTACCATACCACAATGACCGAGACATAACAGCTAGTGGAGAAAGCAAATTTTCAAAGTTAATGAAAGGCTGACTTAATATTTAAAAACGACTAATGAACTTAATTCATCACCTTCTCACATCTGGCATAGAGAGTATAATTGAATAAACTTCTTCAACTGGTGTTGACTAACAAATTTGACAGGAACATAAAAGCTAATGGTATATCTACAGCTTCAGTTATATGCAAGACTCTGTGGTCAGTTTTATTAATAAAAAGCCACTGTAACCAGTTGACATAAATGACGGCTTTGATCTTGCACCTACTCTTTTATTACCTAAACAATCCATTTGATGCACATCATGCCATCTTAATTACTTTTAATAGAAACTACAGTTCTTAACCTATAAGAAATTCTGTACAGATCTTGAATATCATTTGGAGACTTTTCATAAAATCTGAATTTTCAGCATGCTATGCTGCTTTGCACATAAAATTTTTAAAATATGTAATAGCATACCTTTGTATATTCAAAATGCATATTATTGTATATTCAGACAAATTCAACAGAGGAATCAATTCGTGGTTCCTCTGTTTGATGGCTAGAGAAACTATCCTGAACCAGCAACATGATTCCATCATTTTATCTTACCTGACGCCACATCCTCTACCTAGATTGTTAAAATTTATCCATTCAGGATTAAACAATAAAAATCTTTTGTGTAAATAAGCTAGAGGTAAAGATATAAATTTTTTTGAAAGAAAACAAGATAATAAAGACGGGGGATAGCTTGGTAGACTATAGAAGACAATGTTCTACTTGTAATAACTTCTATTGCCATCAAATATACCTCATAATGAACGTAAGGGGCGGCCTCTCATTCTGATATTAACGGCCCTGGATGCCATAGCTCTCAAGTTTGTTCTAGCTAAGGAAAGGGAGCTAGATCTAGATGGCTCATTATCTCCCCTAAACGTCTCCATGAACTCTTCTCTTTGCAACCTTAGAGCTAATGCAGCATCTTCATCTTCGCTCAAAACACCTCTCCTTCTGCTCACACTTGCTTCTCTACCTAATAGCTGAGCAAGGTTTTCTCTCTCCAACCTTAGAGCTAATGCGGCATCCTCATCTTGGCTTGCTAGTGCTCTTCTCCTCATACTTATATCTCTACTTGATATAGCAGAACGTCTAATAGTTCACTTTGTGTATTGTTATGGATTCCTCTTTGCAAGCTTTTATTCTCAACATCCAGGCTATCTGTTACTCTGCTTAACAACCGCGTAAGATCTTCTCTCTCAAACCTTTGACCTAATGTAGCATCATCGTGTTGGCTTGGTACCTCCCTTCTCCTCATAGTTGTATCTCTGCTTGATATTGCTGAAGATCTCATACTTCGGGTCCTCACATTGTTATGGACACCTCTTTTGGGGCTTTGATGCTTGTCTTCACGACTATTTAAGGCTCCAGCAGCCTTTCTCCCTTCAACCTCTTAGGAAAACAGAAGTTGTATTGTATTCTAAAGAACAGTGTTCACAGTGCAAGATTTGTTGAGAATAATGGAGCACAAATGGAACACTTTTATTACTACAACAAACCCAAAATTTACAAATTTTAGAAACTCACTCTTTCTCACTTATAACATAACACTCATAACACAACACAACACTCACAACTCAATACTCACACACTCTTTGTTGAGCTTCTTATTTGCTCAACACAACACTCACAACTCAATACTCACACACTCTTTGTTGAGCTTCTTATTTGCTCAACACAACACTCACAACTCAATACTTACAACACAACACTCATAAGATCTGTTAAGAATAATGGAGTACAAATGGAACACAACACTTACAACACAACACTCACAACTCAATACACACTCTTTGTTGAGCTTTTTATTTGCTCAACTCTCTAACACTCTAAACTCTCAACAATTGATAAAAATACTTGATCAATTCTTTATTCTTAACTTGCTTACTTGCAAAATTAAATAAGGAAGGGGGTATTTATACTTAGTTTCTACAAACCAAAATTACACAAATAAAATAATGTAAAAATTTATTAACCACACAAGTTTATAATACTTATCTCCTTAATTATTAACTTTAAAATATCTTACCTAATTTAAAAATTTTTAAAAATTGGGGTTGTAAATATTTGGGCTTAATCTTACGTTTGATGTTATAATTTTAAACACTCCCTTTCAACACCAACTTCTGTTCTTCTAACCACGTTAAGTTATCTTCGAAACTTTTCGAACTTATCAACACTCAAACTTTTTGTGAACAAATCAGCCATTTGATCTTCGGTCTTAATATACAACAACTTAATTTCTTATTGCAGAACTTTCTCTTGAATAAAGTGATAATGCACTTCTACATACTTTGTTCTTACAGGAAAAACTAGATTTTTTGCCAAACAAATTGCTGACCGATTATCACAATATATTGACACTTTATAATCTCTTGGCTGATATAAATCCTCCATCAACTGCATCAACTATGTACTTTCTTGAGCTACCATTACTGCTGCTCTGTACTCAGCTTCAGTAGTTGACAATGATATAGTCGGTTGGTTGCCTTTTACTACACCAAGAGACTGTTCCTGAACCAATCTTGAAAAAATACTCTGTGGTCAAACGTCGTGTGTCATGATCTTCAGCATAGTCAGCATCACAATAGCCAACTATTTTACAATCTTAGTCTTTTCTTACAGAAGAGACCATAGTCAATTGTGCCTCTCACATATCTCAATATCCGTCGAGCTGCTTCTAAGTGAGGTTTCTTAGGATTTTACATATATCGACTTATTACTCCAACTACATCAGAAATGTTTGGTCGAGTCAATGTTAAATAGATGAGACTTCCTACCAGTTGTCGATACATAATTCCATCTTTTAAATCCTTTCCTTTATGACTGCATAACTTGGCATTGGCTTCTAGTGATGTTAACATAGACTTGCACTCTAGCATCCCAAACTTCTGCAACAAATCTTTGGCATATTTTTGTTGTCTTAGAAAAATCCCTACTACTGTCCGAGTGACTTCAAGCTCAAGGAAATGCTTAAGTTGTCCAAGCTCTTTCATTTAGAAGCGAACTGCCAAATTCTCTCTTGTTCGACGAATCTCTTCTTCATCATCTCCAATGATAATTAAGCCATCCACATATACTAACACAATTGTAAGTTTCTTTCCATTAGCTTGACGAACAGTTGGTGCTACAAACACTATGTGTTAGAAATTCTCCAATTTTACCATACCACCCTTAGAGTTTGCTTTAATCCATACAATGCCTTTCTCAATTTACACACATAATCAAGATGAGATTTGCTTTCAAATCCTATTGGTTGAATCATGTCTCCCAATCCAACTCTCTATGTAAAAAAGCATTCTTTACTTCCATTTGCCACAATATCCAACCTTTACTAGTTGTCAATGCAAGTAGAACTCGTACTGTAGTGATCTTGGCTACTAAACTAAACGTTTCATCATAGTCTAGTCCATATTGTTGAGCAAATCCTTAAGCTACCAATCGAGCTTTATACCTTTCCACCAATCCATCAGGACGTCTTTTGATCTTTTATACACCCACTTACAAGATAGGTTTCACATCTCCTTAACAGTATGGACTCTTTAAGAAATCATAGCTCTTTTACGCTATAATTTCTTTTGCTCCAATGCCTCTTTCACCATAGTTGCATTAACATATTTGGGATTAGGCTTTCGTATTCTTATTGACCTTCGAGGATTAGATTGAGGGGTTTGTAGGTTCTACTCTTTCATATTTAGCCTCTGTTGTTGGTTGTTGATAGATGCCAGTTTGCCAAGGACTTTGAGTTGTCTTTTACTCGGTGTTGTCATCACTGCTTTCATTATCAAGGTCTTCTTGGTTCGGTCGAATTTCAGCAATTTGCTCATTTATCTTTTGTTGTAGTCGTTCTTATATTTCTTTTGAATCTAGAAGCTCCTTTTTTGTGGCGTGTAGCACCGCCACCGCCCACTAATAGAGTCACAATATTTTCATTCTTTGCGCTAGTTATCATATCCAACAAAGATACACTTAATTGCCTTTTTGTCGAATTTGTTTCTCAGGTAACTTGGCATAAACACATAGCATATACAACCAAATACTTGAAAATAACTCACAGTAGGTTTCATATCCCACAACTTCTCAAAGGGTGATATGTACCCTAACCTTGGTTGAGGAAGCCTATTAATCACGTGGGCTGCAGTCTTCATTCCTTCAGCCCAAAATCTTGCTAGTACATTTTTTGCGTGCAATTTACAAATCTCTGTAAGATGTCGATTCTTCCTTTCTACAATACCATTTTGTTGTGGCGTGTTGGCACATATGAACTGACGTCGTATCTTATTTTCTCGAAGATATTGTGAGAACTCATCAGAGGCATATTCCTCCATTATCTGTGCGGAGACAATGAATCTTCCTTCCGCCTTCTCCTTTAGTTGTTTCTCTAAAATTCCTTGAACTTCAAAAAAGTATCTAATTTTTCCTTCATAAAGAAAACCCATACATATCTCGAGAAGTCATCAATAAATGTCACCATATAACGCATGCCATTAATTGATGGCTGCTTGACAGGTCCAAATACATCAGAGTGAACTAACTCTAATGGCTCCTTAGCTCTAAACTTTGACTCCTCATATAGTAGTTGATGTGCCTTACCGTACTGACATCCCGCACATACTGTATCCACTCTCACATCAAGTTGAGGTAGACCCCTTAAACATTGCCTTATTCATTATCACTCTTAACTTATATTAACTTACATGTCCCAATCATGAATACCATAAATCTACTGTCTCATTCTTTTGAGTCTTATCTATATAAGCTAACTTTGTTGATAGTACATAGACCGACTCCAGTCATCGTCCTTCCATTATTGATGTTCCTATGATTTTTAAATCTTGGTATACTTTAACATCTTGTGGACCGAACAAGACATAGTGCCCAGAAGATGTTAATTGTGATACTGGCAATAGATTCTCTTTTATGCTAGGGACATGATAGATATCTTGAAGTGTTACATTGTTAGGACTATAACGAGGTGCAAGGACTGTGTTACCGATGTAAGCTATGGCAATCTTGAGTTGTTGGTTGTCACCATCACGCGACCTCCTTTGTACTTAGTTATATATTGCAGTTATATCTTGCAGTCATATAATGTGGCAACATTACCCTCAGTAGACCTTTTCTTGGACCAACAATCTTTTGCCATGTGTCTTATTTTTTCACAATTGTAGCATTTTCCTTAAAACTTTTTCTTTTGGTTAGACTGATTACCAGTGCTGCGAGTGCTCCATACTCCCCCTATCTGTGAGCTATGAGCTACCTTCTTAGTGATGACTATTTATCTTGTCATAATCTCTTTTAAATCCTCCACCAGCACGTCGTTTAAATCGACATTTCCTTTTGTCGATGTAGAGTGCTTCTTCATCGCCTTTTAAAGAGACCTCGCCCATTTGCTTAGCAATTGCTTCTTGATCAGCAAGAAAATTTTCAAATTCAATGAGAGATAGTTAGGTTGACAAGCCTTGTACAGCAATAACAAAACTTTTATACTTAAGTCTCAAACCATGGATGATAATTCTTTTTGAAAAAGAAATAGTTGTATTAACCATACTGATTTTTTACAAGAGCCTCTGTTGGGCTTATATACATAGAGTTTACAGTAAGTAAAAAGAGAAACTAAGTAAAAAGAGACTAACTAATTTTAGAAAAACTATAATAATAATCCTTAATTCTCTCTCAATCACTTCCTTAAACTTAAGGAAACAAATATTACAGTTGGTAATGATTCTCTAAACTTAAGGAAACAAATATTTACAGCTGGTGAAAATGAATCATCCATTCCCAGCTTGGTAATAATTTCTTGAAATGTAGTACTGTTAAGCCCTTTCGTAAGAACATCTGCCAGTTGACCTCCTGTGGGGATATATGGTGTACAAATTAAACCGCTTTCTAGTTTTTCCTTAATAAAGTGCCTATCTATCTCGATATGCTTAGTTCGATCGTGTTGTGCAATATTAATTGCTGACTTATTGTCGCAGTAGAGTCTCATTGGTCCATTCCATCTAATCTTCAAGTCTTCCAGTATAATTTTTAACCATAACAATTCACAAACTCCTTATGCCATGGCCCTAAACTCAGCTTCTGCATTTGACCGAGCTACAACATTTTGCTTCTTGCTTTGCCACGTTATCAAATTACCTCCAAGAAAAGTATAGTAGCCTGAAGTAGATCTCTGATCTACAGGAGACCCTGCATAATCTGCATCAGTGTAAGCTTCAAGAACGAGCTTGGAGTTTTTTTTGAACATTATCCCTTTTCCCGGATTAGTTTTTAAGTAACGAAGTACTCTGTAGACAGCTTGAAGATGGATCTCCTTGGGGTTATGCATAAATTGATTGATGACGCTCACAGCATATACTATGTCTGATCGTGTGTGGGCAAGAGAGATGAGTTTCGACTAATCTCTGATACATTCCCTGTCTACTGATCGATCTCCAATAGCCTCTCTAAGTTTATGATTTTGTTCAATAGGTGTTGCAATTTGTTTGCTTGCTAGCATCCTTGATTCCCTAAGAAGATCTGTAACATATTTTTGCTGCGAAATAAAGATTCCTTGTCTAGAATGAGCTACTTCAATCCCTAGGAAATATTTTAATCTTCCCAAATCTTTTATCTCAAATTCCTTGATCAGACAATTTTCTAAAGCTTGTTTTTCCTTCTCATCATTTCCAATCAAAATTATGTCGTCCACGTATACTATCAAGGCCGTAACTCCCCCTGAGGCTGAGTACTTGATGAAAAGTGTATGGTCTCCCTGACTTTACTTGTATCATATAGTTAACATCACCTTATTAAATCTTCCAAACCAGGCATGTGGAGATTGTTTCAAACCATACAAGGCTTTTCTTAACCTGCATACCTTATTTTCCTCAACTCCTCCAAATACTGGTGGAATGCTCATATAGATATCTTCTTCCAAATCACCATGAAGAAAGGCATTCTTCACATCATACTGTCGTAATCCCTAACTAAAGTTGGCCGTTAGTGACAATAAAATCCTCACAGTGTTCATTTTTGCCACTGGAGCAAAAGTCTCTTGATAATCTATTCCATATGTTTGAGTGTACCCCTTAGCGACTAGCCTTACTTTGTAGCACTCTAATGATCCATCAGCCTTAAACTTCAAGGAGAAAACCCACTTACAACCTACGGCTTTCTTTTCATTTGGTAGATCAACTAATTCCCATGTCCTATTCTTTTCCAGTGCATCCATTTCCACTCTCATGGCTTTTCCTCCATTCTTCTTTAGATAATGCCTCAAATAAAGTGTTTGGGGTAGGAATTTCATTTAGACTCATGAGAAAACTCCTATAGGCTAGTGAAAAATTTTTAAAGGTTACAAAATGAGATAAAGGGTATAATAGTCGTTGGTGCATTCTCGAGTTCCTTTTCTCACGGCTATAGGTAGATCCAGGTCAGGTATCTAAGTTTTAGGAAATTAATGATCAATAAGTGGAGTAGGTTTAGATACTGTTACCTCATTCTCAAAAGTCAGATTGGAGATTTGGACTTGTTTTGGATTAGGAGCTGGACCTTGCTTTCTTGCGTACACCTTCCCATACCGTATATGATCAAGAGTTTTATTATCCCTTGCTGGAGACTCGGGTGGAATAGGGATTACAGGTTCTGTGTTTGATTCGGACTCTGGTGACAAAACAGGAGTTAATATTTCTGTGTTTGGAGATAGTGACCCAGATGAAGAAGGTAAATCGAGTAAAGGAAAGTCTTCCTTATCTTCCATAATAGATGACTCCCCCTAAAGATAAGGTTTGGTAAAATACGATTTCCCTTCCACAAATGTGACATCCGTTGAGATATAGAATTTTTTTGGTGGATGGATAAAAACAATAACCTTTTTTTTGTGGACGAGTAACCGATAAAGACACACTTAATGGCTCTAGGATCCAATTTTCCTCGGTTATTATTATGAACATGGACAAACGAGGTACACCCAAATATCTTAGGAATAAGATTGCTTGTGACACTCAAATTGGGATAAAACTTAGAAAGAGCTTCCATTGGACTTTTTGACCCTAAGACCTGTGAAGGAATCCTATTCATGACATAAATAGATGTAAGCACTGCTTCCCCCCAAAATTGTTTTGGTACATTGTGATGAAACAAAAGTGCTCGTGTAGTGTTTAAGAAATTACGATTTTTCCTCTCAGCTACCCCGTTTTGTTGTGGAGTGTTAATACAAGATGACTTAATTGAAATAGTCCCTCGCATTATCTGACCTAAACCTTTTTATTTTTGTACCAAACTAATTTTGGATCATTGTATGGAAATTGGGAAAAATATTACTCACATCAGATTTGTTTTTTTAATAAGAATATCCAAGAGACCCTAGTGCAATCATCAATAAATGATACAAACCACTGTGAACCAGAAATATTTGGAACTGTTGAGGGTTCCCATATATTACTGTGAATTAAATAGAAAGGAGATAAACTTCTTTTGTTGCTAATAGGAAAAGATACACGAGTGTGTTTTGCATACTCACAAATGTCACAATGAAATGTTTGAATATCCAATCCTTTAAATAAAGAAGGAAACATGACTCTTAAAACTGCAAAAGCCGGGTGTCCAAGACGAAAATGATGCAACCAGATGGCATCTTTATTTGAGGAAGAAAGAAACGAAAAAGGTAAATTTGACTTGATCATATTCGGTTGGTTGGGTGTTTTAAGATAGTAGAGTCCATCCTTTTCTTTAGCAAGTCCAATCTTCCTCTCTGAATCTTGGTCCTGAAATTCATAGTAAAAAAGGTAAAACGTAACATGACAATGTAAGTCTTTTGTAAGCTTTTGAATGGATACAAGGTTAGTGGATAATTTTGGAACATGTAGAACATTTTTAAGGACAAAACTAAGGGTAATATGGACATCTCCTACACCTGCTACCGTGGTTGTAGTTTTATCGGCAACAGTGATCTTCTTACTACTTGGACATGGGGTGTAAGTGTTGAACTGGTTTGAATTATGTGTCATGTGGTCTGTGGCTCCCGAGTCTATGATCCATGAATCCTCAAACAATTTATTAGAAACATTTAATTCAAGAGAGATTGATGATTTACCTGAGAGGGTTAAAGAGCAAGCACTAGAAGAAGGTTTCTCAAGAGACCCCAATAAACTTCTCAACTTCTCTATTTCTTCATTGTTGAATCCCTCGTGTCTTTGTGGTTGATTCTGATCTGTTTGGGAAGTTATATGGGCCTGACTTTGATGTCGTTGTTACTATCCTTTATTTCCCCACTCGTGGCTGGATGTGGAAGGTTTTCCATGTAAACTTCCAGCAGTGATCCCTAGTATGTCGCGATTTTTTGCAATATGTACACCAGAGATCATCACAGTTTGCCCCCTTTGATAATTCAGTAGTTGGTGGTTGTTCCAAAGTGAGACCTTGCTGTTTATTACCAGAGGCAGCAAAGGCCGAGCCATCAATAGGTTGAGGTTCAAGCATAACTCTACTCCGACTCTCTTCAGCCCGAATTAACAAGATCGTCTCATTAAGGGATGGTACTTCCTCCTTGCCCAGAATTTGAACCCTAACTTGGTCAAATTCAGAGTTTAGGCTAGCGAGAAAGTCATAAACCCGATCTCTTGCAATGAAATTTTTTATAATAACTGCACATTCACTGCATTTCAAATCAATCACCCGATAATAATTCAGTTCTTGTCCTGGTTTTGCAGGAAATTAGCATATTTAGTCACTGTCTTATTCCTCTGTTTTGTTGCTACAATCTTGGTCTTAATTTCATATATTTGTGTCGCATCATGAACTTTGGAATAGGTCTGATTAAGAGCATCCTAGATTGCCTTTGCAGTTGGTAGGAACATACATGTATCACTAATTTCAGGTGTCATAGAATTCCACAACCAGGACATGATTGTTAAGTCCTCCTCGTCCCATGCTGCAAAATAAACATCACCTTCCTTCGGTCCAATTCCCAACCAATTGAGACCATTTCAAGTAATTTCTTCCATTAAGACGATACGCTGGTTGGATGTTCTGCAGCTCGCTTGTAGAGCGTGACATCTGCTATTCCTTCAGTGATTGAGGTAATTGAATGAATCACAGAGGTGAATGATGTCATCTCTGACATTCTTCAATAATCTGTTATGAAGGCTAGAGAATGAAGAAAAACAAAAAAGTAATGTGAAATCTGGCAGAATATTGCCAGAAAGTGACAGTGGTGAAGTCATAAGAAAAAGAAGGAAAATGGCTATTAAGGCTATATCAGATTTTTCTAGAAACTTGAAGCCTTACAGCTCTGATACCACGAAAAAAAAATAGTTGTATTAACCATACTGATTTTTTACAAGAGCCTCTGTTGGGCTTATATACAGAAAGTTTACAGTAAGTAAAAAGAGAAACTAACTAATTTTAGAAAAACTATAATAATAATCCTTGATTCTCTCTCAATCACATCTCTAAACTTAAGGAAACAAATATTACAGCTGGTAATGATTCTCTAAACTTAAGGAAACAAATATTTACAACTTGTGAAAATCTTTTAATTTCCACACTTTTCATCCTAGGTTCAGCAATAGAAGTGGCAGGATCTAATTCAGATATTTTGCGATACAAGGATTTTACCTTTGTGAAGTGTTGGTTGATTGTCATGTTGCGTTGTGCAATCGATAATAGTTCATTCTCTAAAAGTTGTAGTCGCATGTTATTTTTCTTTGAGAAGAGTTATGCAAAAGTGTTTCATACTTTAGTTGGCGTCTTGGCCTTTTTTATGTGCTACATTTCTTCTTCAACTGTGATCTTAATGGCAAACATAGCCTTACCAATTTTTACCTTCCACTTTTTTAAAGTGCTTTCATCTATTGGTTGCTTCACTTCATTTCTGCCAACGACCTCCTAAAGATCTTAGCCTTGAAAGTAAAAAAACTCTATAAACGTCGCCAATGTATTGTAATTTTGGTTGTTGAGCTTTTTGATTCCTCTAACGACTTAAAGGTTACCCATCGTGTTGGCAGTACCTCAGTAATACCAAACAGGTTTTGTCAACAAACTTGTAGAGTCGCAGACTACTCACGACACATAGAAGCTCACTCACTCACAATTTCTAAAAGCCCTTTCTGATGTAGAAGATCAGTCAAAGCTGTACCACAGAGCATACTCAGAATTCTTAGAAATCCTACAACTTGAGCAGTCACAGACAGTCCTACTCTGATACCAATTGTTGAGAATAATTGAACACAAATAGAACACTTTTATTACTACAACAAACCCAAAATTTACAAATTTCAAAAACTCACTCTTTCTCACTTACAACACAACACTCACAACTCAATACTCATACATTCTTTATTGAACTTCTTATTTGCTCAATTCTCTAATACTTTAAACTCTCAACAGTTGATCAATTCTTTATTCTTAACTTGCTTGCTTGCAAAATTAAATGAGGGAGGGGGATATTTATACTTAGTGTTAACAAGCCAAAATTATACAAATAAAATAATATAAAAATTTATTAACCACACAAATTTATAATACTTATTTATTTAATTATTAACTTTAAAATATTTTACTTAATCTAAAAATTTTAAGAATTGAGTTCGTAAATATTTAAATTTAATTTTAAATTTGATGTTGTAATTAATTTTATTTAGCGTTGTAATTTTAACAAGATCTTCCATTTGGTGTAATATAAGAAAAGTAGTATTATATTATGTTATTATATATTGTCCTATGGTTGAAGCGGCTGACTTGGCTAAAAATTGTGAATGATGTACCTAATTAGCTGTCCGCACTTTAGGCACTTCTTCCCACATTTATCAGCAGCAGATCTCAAACATTTCTTACAGAAGCTACAAAACAAAAATGAACAAATAGAATGATTCAGAAACAAGGAATTATATGTAACTGCTTAAGATACCCAGTAGTCATGAAAAATGCATTAAAAGCAGTAGTTCAAGCAACATATAATCACCCTTTGCCAAAATCGTTCAAGCCCTCAGTCAGAAACAACATTCATGTCACTGATCTAACACGTAGAAGCTGAGGCTTTGTTAAGTTAAATGGGATTACCTGTGTCCACAAGTGGTGGTACTGGGTTCAAAGCAAATCTCCAAACAAATCTGCCACAAGTACACAAGACCCAAATTACTAAAACTATATAAAATCCAATTTGCTTCAATCAATTAAAATTAAACTAGTAATAAAATATACAATATGGAAACTCTTACCGCACAAGAAAGCTCTTCCCGAATTTTATCCATGCACGGGAGAACAGAATTTGAGCAAGAAAAACTAGCACTCTGCTCACTCAAGTCACTTCCTCCTGCTCTCTTTTCTTCTTTGGTTTCAATTTCCTCATTCAATTGTACCCTTTTTTTATCACTCTCCGCCCATCAATAATATTATATCAAATCAAAAAGTTCATTTTCTTTTCTTGAAGCCAAACAGAATTTCAAGAAATGAAGAGAGAATTCAATACCTTGTCCAGAACTTTTTTCCTCATCAAGGACTAGAACCACTACAGGAATCGAAACAGGGCTCCATTTCTGAGCCCTACGTTTCCTGTGAGACCAATCATACATAAAACGTCCCTTCAATAAGCAAGAAAAAAATAAAAAAAACATTTGACCAAAAGAACATTTACGACTTTTAGCTAATTACAAGTCATATGATCTTTCTTTTCCTAAATTTTCTCATAAACCAAATCACAAAATTAACCCAAAATGAAGTTACTAAATAAAATCTGAAATTTAAGATCCAGTTGATCTAGTTGATTTGTTTCTTCTACTTCTTTTTCTAATAACAAAATAAACAAAATTCTGTACCTTCTTGAATTAGAAGGTGGAGTCTTGAACTGCAAATCAGATACTTTCCTAGGCTTACACACTCGATCAGGCGTATCCTCGACGACAAGTGTAGCCACAAGAATGGCCTCCTCGTCCCAACCAGCCATGGAAGCCACGGACTTGAAACTGGAACTGAACAGACTCTATATTTTGGCCATTTTCGGTAACTGGGTTCTGTTGCTTTCGGTCTAGTGGGCTATCTTTCGCTTCTTCACTCACCATTTTTTCGAAATCTTTTAAGGTTTGTGTAAGAAGACAGAAGCGAAAACTGATCTAAATCTTTACAGAGAGAGTTTATAGGGAAAGTTAATTCAGGAATATGTCATAACGGTCGAATTCTTTTAAATTGCTTTTGTGTCGTCCCCTTTCAAACGGCCATAATTCTCTGGTTCGTACAAGGATTGTTTTTATATAAATCACCGTCGTCCAGTGCAGAATTTTTTTTTAAGAAAACATTTTCTTCAGTTTTGATTCAAATTCCATTTAGTGTCTTATGGGCCTTAACAACTTGGACTAGTTTTTCTTCCAACGGGCCCATAAATTAGATCTGATAAACTTGGTTTGTAACTCGAGGTTATCAGAAGACTTCAAAAAAAAATTGCATTTGTTTAAATAGTTCAGTAAATGTTTATAATGCAATTTTTTTTTATTAAAGTAGAGATCTAAAATTGATTCTCCTCTTCTAAAATTAAAAAAAAAAAATTGAAATTTCATTCTAAAAAAGAATAATTGAACATTTTAATTTTAAAAAAAAGAGTTTACCGAAAGATATTGACAAAAGCACCCGGTTCTTGAGCTTTTTTTTTTGTTGGAAAGGTACGGTTTTTGAGTTAAAGCAACAGGAATTGCAGATTTGTCAAAATTCTATCTCATGCTTATTGCACGCTGCTATAATGTCTTCATCTGTATATATTGAATATATATATCTACAAAAGATTATACACTCTACCTTACCTTTATATCTACACACTTTTTACATTTTATTAAACAAAGAAAAAAGGGAAAAAAGACTATAAAAACACATTTTACATTTTATCTTACAAGTCATAACAATGTTTAATAACTTCTATTTCTCCTTTCCTCTTCAAGGAAACTGTTGTTTGTAATTTCTTGCCATGGCAAAAGATGGGTTATTGGATTAGCAAAAGTTTCCAACACTCTATCTCTGAGGCAAGTGTCATTAACCTCACAGAACCAACCAGACCAATTTGGTGGCTTTACGGCTTGAGTCCCGAGACCAGGGACTCGATCCTTGGACCTAACATTTTGTGTGTCTTGCCAATCAGTCACATAAGTTGCCACTCTTCTGAAGAACTTATCCTTGAATACTTCCCACACTTGATACTTATAGTGATTAATAACCAGTATAGATCTATCCACATTTACATAATTAGATTCATCTCTCAAATGAAAATGATGCACCACGTTGATCAATGTAGAATTCAGTGCCTCGGGCCTAATTATACTTTTGTGCCTCTCTGCGATAGCCATACGGCATGTGTATCCTACCGTCACCCCCTGTATCGGTACTTGTGTAAGTCCCGACGGTCCAAAAATATGACACAAAACACGCAACTCTCCTATATTACTAGTTGTAGATAAATTTCTAATCACATCTTGTAATATTAATCTTGACGGTAAGTGAAAGAACTCGTCGATGTCAATAAACCCGACCCATTCACAAACGTCCCGCGCCCGTAATGCACAATGGGCAAACCCGGCCTCTTGTGTCTTAATCCACGGCCAAAAATGTCTTGTAATATTGTAGTTTGCATTAGATAATGAATCAATAACACTCTCAATGTCATCGTTGCTGTTGTTGTCGTATATGAACCAACGTTGCACTCCAATTCGGGCGTGATACATGACCCATTCTCGAATAAACCTTGCTTGGTTGCGCAACATGGTACATACACACATTTCATGTTGCTTTTGGGCGGGCGGGTCAGGGCCCGAAAGGCGGATGGGGCGGGCTATTGTTCGAACTATTCCTTTACCCTTGGCCCTAATTGAAACTTTAATAAAATTATCCCGCTGTGGCCCACTCAGCACACTTAGAGGTGTCTTGCACCGTGCGATCTCCTGGGCAATTGACAGCAATTCTGATTTTAATAAAAACCTGGTCTTCCTAAAATCCCAACCGTACACACATTCAAACTTTGATGCATTAGAAACTTTATCTGGCCGTAGATTAAGCCCCTTGGTAAATACAATCGTAGTATTGTCGCGGTCGATCAAAGCGTCATAAGTGAGTGAGTCCCACCTATAGATATGCTCAACTGGTAAATTTCCACGCGACTTTAGATCAAGGGATAAGGTGAAGCCACGTGAAGGAATAGCACACCGTACTATCTGTGTGTCAAAATCATGACGCTCTATCCGCATAGGGGGCTGCAGCCGAGATGAGTTCGTCGAGGAATAAACACAGCTGATCTCCTCTATGGTAAATAATCGAGCAGATGGAGGGTATTTTAGGAAAAGAAGTACCTGATCAGGAAGCATAACGGTTTCTCGTACGAAAACCACCGGAGAAATCGGAGGTATATCGGTAATTACCTCCATAATTGGGGTTTGCCTTGTGGACCCTAGTACCGGGTGAAATCTTTCTGTTTAAATAAAATGATATTAAAAAAATCGAAATTATGAAATTAAAAAACTATCTTAGGTTAAAAATATTCGATTCTAAGCGAAGTATGAATGCAACATACTTCAATTAATCTAAAATATGTTAATACTATAAGAAACTGAAGCTCACGAACATGTGTTTAAAGGAGAAAGTTCAAGAATTGTTTTTTAAAATTTAAATTTAAAACAAAAATAAAGAAAGGCAATTAAAAAAACAAAAAGTAAGTACCTCCGAAGAAGAGGCGAAAAGCGGAGAAAGTGGAGCCGGTGATGATAACACAAGAGAAGACAAGGCAGAGAGTGGACCAAAAGAACCTGCTCCACAAAACGACGTCGCGTCTCCGCCTATCCTTCGCCATCGCTGCTTCAACACTTGTTTCTGCTGCTGTTGTTTGAAGAGATAACAACAACTACATATGCAGGAAAGCTTTTTCTTTCTCCTCATTCATTTATAATTTATTTTGTGTTATCATTGGGGGTTGGGTGAGTGATTTTTCTTTCTTCTTTCTTTTGTAATCTTCAGGGCACTTGAAACCTCTAAGGAAAGTTGAAGAGGAAGAGAGAGTGAAAATCGGAGAGAGAAAAGACAAAAGTGATGGTTTACATCCAAACTCCACATCTTTGCCGTCTCGACCGTTCATGTCGGTTTTCTACTTTACTTGCGGTTGTTATTTTGCCTCATTTGGTTTTAATCTTCTGTTTCCACAACTCTTTCTTTTCTACTATTTTCCACCACTTGCACCGCGCCACGTCATTTAACCCTTTTCTCAATTATTATAATATTATTATTATCATTATAATCTTTAAACCAGATTAATTATCACTAAACATTCACTCAACTTTGCTACCTCGTACTGCCTTCCGACATCATTCAAAAAAGAAATTAATTTTATGTTAAATTTTTATAAATTAGTTATAAACTCTTTTGTTAAAGCGCTTTCGTTTTATCGCGCTTTTTTATTATAGTGTTTTTTTTATAACACTTTTTTACATAAGTATTTTATGTTTGATTTTTAATTACATAAAATATTTTTGAAATACTAAGTGTTTGGATATGTAATTAAAAAAGTATTTTGATATTAATAAATTATTAAAATAAACATTATTACTATTATAAATATTTTTAAATTAAAAATTGATATAAAAAATATTTTTATTTTAATAGATATTAGATATTTTAAAATAATAGTAGCATAATAATAATAATATTTTAAAACAATTCTAAAAAAATTACAATAATAGTTCAGTGATTTATTTTATAAAACTTGAATAATAATATATCTTACCTCAATATTATGAAAAATAATAATAAAACACCAATATTATTTGTATAATTTATCAACAAATATTAAAAAAAACATAACAAATAAATATATTCATAATCATTCAATATCAACTTAACATAATAGTCTAATTCATTAAAAAAATATAATAGTCTAAAGTGATAACAAATTTTATAAACCTAAAATCTATCATTTTTGTTGACGTTTCAACCAAGAAAGTTATCGACTTAGTTGTTGTAATACCCGCATTATTTTTATTTTACTATTATTAAAATATACGACCAAAAATATTATTACATATATATATTATTATGGAATATGTGGGGTTAATAGAATTATTGTGTATAATTTATACAAATATATTTATGTGTATAATTATATGAATTAATAAAAAAAATCATTACTGAATTGTTGAATTTCCTCGTGACCACATCTATGTCCAAAAATTTTATAAAATGTTACAGATTGGTTTTAGTTTTGATATTTTTTAATATTAATTTAGACATATTTATAATTATGAAAAAATTTGAATTGTATATAAATTCTATCAATTCAATTTTAGTAATTTTTCAAACATGACCATAAAATTCTGAAATCCACTGTTTTTTTCAGTATGAACAAATAAATAATTAATTTTGATCTATCAAATGATTTTATAAAATTATGATTTTCTAGAATATTAAACTTATAGATGTCTATTATAATATATTAAAATTTCATAATTGAATTCATTATTTTAGAATTGTTATGATTTTCTAAGTGAAATAACCTCATTCTAGGAATTTACAGATAAACTCTGAATTGTTTGAAATAAATTCATTTTTAAATACTTTCTCAACGAAATTTACCTTGAATTATTTAATATGAACTAATATATGTGTCTTGAGTAAATTTGAGGTGGTTTTATAATTTTTGAGTAAGTATTTGAATCTATAAAATTCGGACACTAATAGTTGTTCAGTGAAAATACATAATTTAATCATATATTAAGGACCCATTCATTTATAACTTATACATATCCTTTAGATAAAATTATAACCTAATACAAGCCTTTAGCCAACAAATACCTAACTTGGTTCTATCTTGATAATCCATTCATCAATAATTTACACAAATGCTTTAGATATAATTAAGTCTTTTGTTGAATATGACATACACAAATACTTAATAAACAAGTACTTAATTTGATCATATCTTGATGACCCATTCATCAACAACTTATACATATGTAGTGTTGAATATGACCTAACACATACTTATCAAACAATTACCTAATTTGATGACTCATTTACAAACTTAACATGTCCACCATAAGTGAGTGAATTTATTATCATGTATCACTCAAATAGATACTATAAATAGATGGTGTCTATGTGAGAAAAAGTGTAGAAATTGATTGAAAAGAATAAAAAACTAGAGTGTGTATGTGAATTAAGAGTTTTAAGCTATAGAACAACCAAGTGTTGATTTGAAAAGGAAGGAGAATAAGATAGTTAAATGTTAAGTGAAATCTTACACAAGTATGTTTCTCATTTCCATGCTATAATTTTTAGTTATAATTTATATAATTTTCTAAAGTTCATACCTAGTTAACACAATTTTTGTGGTGAATTGGCAATGAAAATAGTTTATGAGGATGTGTAGAATAAAAATGAAAAAGAGATTATGTAAAGTAGAAATTAATTGTTAAGTTTATGAGTAGTGTATTAACATAAGTAAATTGACGTTTTAAAATAATTATTTTATAAATATGATTATTTTAAATAAATTATACTTCATAATAATTATTTAAAGCCTTAGTTTTTATCAAGAACTCTTTAGTTTTGACTTTTGAATATATATGTATATTAAGTAGTAAGTGGGATCCTAGAAAAATAAAGAATTCAACAACAATATATATAATTATTTGAATAAACTGTATTTATATACATGTGTTTTTATACCAATATTTTTACTATTTAAAAGCTAACACAATAAGGATTCTTGAGCATTTTGTTTCACTGAAAATCTCCAAGAATTCAATTTTATATGAATTTCTAAAGCAGTGATTGCAATGCTGAAAAACAGAAAATGCAACAATAAACTCAAATTACGAAAATTATTTTACCTACCAAAAGCTCTTCAATAATTTCGTGATTTTTAGACAACCATAAAATATTTTATGAACTAAATTACGAATTATGTTCACATACAGAAACTGTTTGACAGATTTTGTCATGCAAAAATATTCATTTATTTTTAATAATTTTACTAAACTAAATATTCTGAGTAAATTATATATTGAACCCTTATGTATCTACAAAATATGGGTATAGATTTTACATGAATTCAATGTATAGAATATAAGATACAAAATTTATACTATTTACTGTTTGATACTGAAATAAAAATAAAGGAAAAGTTATAAGTTGAGAGAGATATCTATTTTGAGAATGATTATGAAAGATAATTAATTGTTATCTTAATTAGTAGGATATTTACAGTTTATGGACAATTAGAGATAACTTTTGAGGTATTTAGCTTTTTGTCGAGGTAAGTAACTTCATTCATAATGTATCCCTTTTATTTTTAAATGAAAAATATTGTTATTATGATATTTGAAATATAGAACATGCTTCAAGAAACTTATGATTTATTGTTACTTCTGAAACTTATTTATAACTTTTCAATTAAATAATTTTCTACTGATTTTGGTTAAAAGTATGAATTTTATCTTTTAAGTTTATGTATTTTTCGAAGTTGTTAAATAAATGATTTGTTTATAGTTTTAAACATATTTTTAAATAAGATGCAAAGTTATAGATCTTTATACGATAACTCAAAATTACGGGTTCGATTCGATTTTGAGTTAATTGGATAATGTTTACAAAACTGTTGCAAGCTATATTATTATGAAAGAATTAAAGTTATGTTATTTGAAATAAATTGATTACTAAATCTGAAATTGGTTATTAAATCTGAAATTTAAAAAAAATATTTTGGCTCATTGTCTATAATCATATGATATTGAACGATTGACATGATATATGATTTGGATCAGTTGGTATCCTTTCTGAAAGTGTACACTACAAATGATTATTGGTCGGGTCACTGAGGGTTAAGGGTAGGCAAAAACAATCGGGAACTGAAAAATCGAACTAAACCTACTGGTTTGGTTAGGTCCAATTTTTTTTTTTAACAAAAAATCAATTCCTTTTTTTGGGAGAAAAATCGACTGGTCCGGTTCGATTTTTTTCACCAAAAAAATGGGAAAAAAGCGAACCGAAAATAAAAAAATCCATAATTGAAAAAACAAAACTGAACTGAACTGATCCAAAAAAACTGAACCAAAAAAAATCGGTTCGATTTTTTTCATTAAAAAAATTGGTTTTGATTTTATTTTTCAAAAAACTGAATCGGACAGGTTCGATTTTAAAAAAACCCGAACAAAATCGAACCGTACCCACCCCTACTGGGGGTACAGGTGACAATATAAGATTTTAAAATTGACCGAGTCACCAGGGGTACAGGCGATACTATATGACATGAGCAATATTTTTATATGAAAGTTTACGAGAATTGTTATTGAAATAATATATGATATTGAAGAATTTTACTTCGATAAATTTGAAATCAAAATCTTTTATCGATATTATTAATGATATTTTGAAAATGCTTGCAACCTTTCGAACAGGAACCCTTATACATTATGAATGGTTTTACATACCGAGTCGATGACTCACCATTCGTCATTAATATTTTTGCAGATTAAATTTTAACTGAATGAGTTACCTTGAAGTTGGGCACTCAGAGAGCTATGCTTTACTTAAGAAGTAAAAGTTATGTTTCTAATAGTTTTAAATTTTATTTTCTTTGAATTATAAGTATGATATAAAAGTTGAGACTTTATTTTAGAGATTTATCATTCTTTAGATACTTTAAGAAATTTTAGTTTGATGAATAAAGATTCAACGAATTTTTATGAAAAGTATAAAGTATAATACTTTAGTTTTATAATAGGATTAGTGGCATCTTCTTTTGACGTGTGTCTTGTACGAGCAAAAACTACGGGGTGTTACAGTTGTTTTAATGCAATGAACATTTTTTATTCCCCATTTTAGTTAAAAAGTCGGTAGCTATCAAGAATAATTCTTCTTCATTAACAATTTCAGGTATACTCTTAATAATTTTCATTACTTCCTCGACACTACAACTCAGGTTCTCTTTCTCTTTCTCTTTTTACTCCTATTTTTAATTGCATTTATAATTATATCCAACTGATGAGCTATCTCGACTCTAATTTCAATTTTCTTAGGAACCTTTTGTCTTTTGTTACTTTTTGTGGAAACATCAGTATTGAAAGATGAAGTGCCAACATCAATATTGAAAGATGAAGTGCCAACATCATCCCCAAGAATTAGAATTAAATTCATCATGCCTTTCCACATCTTTATCATTATTCACAAAATCAATAGCTACAAATCTTTGTGACGGTGCCCATACTCCTTCTCCCATAACAACATTATCTTTAAATAAGATGTTTAATTGCTTATTAAAATTTGATTAAAATTTTTCCGCACCAAGAACTTATTGTAATTATTACAAATAGGATCATAAATATATATAATTCATTGAACGAAGTTAAGTAAATAAAAAATAAAGATAAGAAACATATCTTCAATTTTTTATCCCACCATTCATTGCTAGCACTGATAGTTTGCCTTACAGAATTCCATCCTAAACTAGTTGTTTTTTGTATCAAAGTTGTCCAAATTTGCCAATCCTTCTTGAGTAAAGTCCATTTGTTCTTAAGTTGCTTCCACTGATAATTTATGTTTGTCTGTTCATGAAATTTCTTTATAACATTTTCCACCTAAGTTTATTGAAATAGTCATTTGGTCGATTTTTAGTTAAGGTTTCACCAACACATATAGTAACAAATACATCAATAATGGAGTCTTCCTAATTTGTCTTAATTTTACTATCACCTTCATCTCCACACATATTATGCGATGAGCTACAAATAATTTTTGACATTCTTAACTGTAACATTATAAATAATGAAGTTATAAAAAAAAGTCACTACTTTCCAAAAGGGGAAGGGAGAGAAAGGGCACAACTTCTGCGATTCAAAATCCAATTTGACCATGATAAGGAAAAGAAAATAATGCTTTAAAAATAAATAAGATGAAGCAATTCAAGATGGAGAGATTTTTCATCTAAAAATAAAGAGAAATAAGTTGTTACCTCTAAATCTATTTGTCTCAGCGGCAAGCTTCCTAAAGAGCTTAAATGAATGTTTATGCTGCAATGTTAGAAAGACAATACAAGCAACCTTAGTGCTCTGAAAGGTTACAAAGAATAACTTGGCCAGATAAATGAACAAATAACTACAAGAAAAATAGAATAAATAAATAAATAATGAAACAATCAAAAAGTTGACACAAGCTCAACAAAAAGTTTTAAAAGAGAATTTAAACCACATAATGGCAATCCACTTGCTTCTCTTGCTATAAAAATGAATTAGCATGAATTTTTTTAACATGTTTAAAACTGTCTCAAAAGCTCTATGCAGTTGCTATTACACACTGGAGATAAAAAATTTACAGTAGCAAATGATTCAATATAATAGCTCTCAATGTGTTAAGCAACTGAGACTATAACACTATAAATTACAATCCATAATAGTATATAGACATTGGAGAGGGTGACCACATCAAATTTTCATCAAAGACAATACAATAATTCAGACAATTGGAATGAAGTGTTGCTATTATGTCAATGAGAAAAGCAACAGATATAAGAGTGAAAGAAAAAAACTGCAGATAGAAGAAAATAAGAAATATTAAAGAAGCTTGCTTGTGTAGGAGAATATAAGTCAAAAATCCAGGGATGTCAATAAATGACGCTGAATTAGATATATGGGTTGAAAGAGAAAAGCTGGATGGCCAAAATTTCATGGCATGCCTTTTCTTCTTGTGAGAAATGTAAAGAGAATATATTTCACTGTGTATTGTAAAGTTGTACAATAGAGTCTTTATATAGGCTATAACCTTATTATATAATAGGAAAGTAACATACATAAAGAAATAATAATTTACATTAATAACATGTATATATAGTATGAGGGTATAAAAGAATTATTCCGGAATCATTCCAGAATTATTCCTTAATAACACCCCCCCCTCTCAAACTCAAGATGACGCAGTAGAAGCAAGTTTGACTTTGGAGATTAGAGCATGAAAACGGCGTGGAAGAAGAGATTTGGTAAAAATATCAGCAGGTTGCTCCTCAGATGAGATAGAGTGGAGCATGATAGTGTCTTAAGAAACGTGTTGCCGAATAAAGTGACAATCTGTTTCAATATGTTTAGTCCGTTCATGAAACACATCATTGTGGGCAATTTGTATAGCACTTTAATTGTCACAATAAAGAGGTGTAGCTCCAGTATGAGAAATACCCATATCTTCAAGAAGCCAGCGGAGCTAGACAATATCTTGGGTAGTATTTGCAAGAGCACGGTATTCAGCTTCAGTACTCGAGCAAGCAACAGCTATTTATTTCTTACTTTTCCACGAAAGAAGAGAATTACCCAAGAAAAGACAAAATCCAGTAGTTGATCTACGATCCGTAGGATCACCCGCCCAATCCGCATCAACATAAGCTCGTAACACAAGAGGAGAGTGAGCCGAAAAATAGAGACCGTGAAAAAGTGTACCTTTAAGATAACGTAAGATATGAGGAACTGTTGCATAATGAGAGGTACGAGGAGCGGTCATAAACTGACTCACAACATGAATAGCATGAGCAATGTCTGGGCGAGTAACTGTAAGGTAGACCAAACTATCAATCAATTGACGATAAAGGGTAGCATCACTGAGAAAAGTACCATCAGAGGATCGGAGTTTGGCATTAGGCTCTAGAGGAGTGGAGGCAGTCTTACTGTCTGTCAACCTAGCTTTAGCAAGTAGATCGGATGCATATTTAGCCTGAGAAAGATAATACCCAGTAGAGTCGGATAATACTTCAAGGCCAAGGAAATGACTAAGGTTGCCAAGATCTTTCATCTCAAAGTGTTGCTGAAGAAAGTTCTTAAGAGTGGAAATACCAAGAAGATCATCACCCGTGATAATCATATCATCAACATAGATAAGTAGGAGAACACAACCTTGTGTTGTCTTGCGGAAAAAAAGAGCTGAGTCATAGGGACTAGACTGAAAACCATGCTGAAGAATAGTCCCACTAAACTTTGCAAACTATGCACGATGAGCTTGTTTAAGACCATACAGAGCACGACGAAGTTTACAAACTTTGCCTGGAGGATGTGGATAACCAGGAGGAGGCTTCATATACACTTCTTCAGTGAGATCACCATTGAGGAAAGCATTTTTGACATCCATCTGAAATAATGTCCAACCACGAACTGCAGCAATAGTTAATAAACTTCAAACAGAAGTCAGTCTAGCAATTGGAGCAAAATTTTATTCATAATCTATTCCATATTCTTGGGTAAAGCCTTTGGTAACAAGACGGAGTTTATAACGCTCAATAGATCCATCAGATTTGGTCTTGATCTTGTAAACCTATTTACATCCAATGCCAGTTTTATTAGAAGGAAGAGAAACAAAATCCCAAGTATGCGACTTCTCAAGGGCCTGCAATTCTTCTTTTATTGCTTGCTGTCAAACATGATTAGAACTAGTCTCAGAATATGATTGAGGCTCATATAAAGAAAAGGTAGTAGAGAAACAGTAATAATCACGAAGTTTAACAGGAAGTTCTCTTACCCGAGATGAACAACGAAGAAAGGGTATAGAGAAGGCCTTAGGGATGTTGAGAGCAAATCCTTCAGATGAGGTAGGAGGCTTAGAAGCAGGCGTCGTTTCAGCAGATTCACCTGTATGAAACTCAGAAGAAATATCTGTAGGTAAAGTATCGAGAAAAAGATCAACATAATTATCTGTAAAAAAATTATGACATAAGAGGAGACACAGATTTAAAGTTAGATACAGAGGAAAACATCGTATGCTTCAGAAAGACTATATGACGAGAAACACGAAGACGGTTAGATATAGGATCCCAACATCTATAACCTTTATGTTCTATCCCGTATCCTAAGAAGCAACATAATCGAGTACGTGGCTCGAGTTTAGTATGCTCATGTTTTTGAAGTAGAACAAAACAAATACAACCAAATACTTTGAGGAGTTTGTAATTAGGTGAAGTTCCATAAAGATGCTCATAATGTGACTTGTTCTCTATAACAGGAGAAGGAATACGATTAATAGTAAAGACAGCGGTTAAAGCAGCTTCTCCCCAAAAACGTTCAGGACAAGAGAAAAAGATAAGAAGAGCATGAGTAGTATCTAAAATGTGTCTGTGTTTACGTTCAGCTCTCCCATTTTGCTGAGATGTACCAGGACAAGACCTTTGACATATAGTACTGTGTTCCTGTAAAAGATTTAGAAAATCAGAATCTCTATACTCCATAGCATTATCAGTGCAAAAAACCTTAATAGGACGCGAGAACTGAGTTTTAACCATCTAAGCAAAATCTCGGTAAATATTAGTAAATTCGGATCGTTGTTTCATAAGGAACAACCAAGTATACTAAAAATAGTCATCAACGAAGATCACAAAATATTTGGATCCCCCCATTGTAGGATTTGGAGAAGGACCCCATATATCAAGATGTACAAGATCAAATGGAGCATGAGAGACAGTAGTACTATTATCAAAAGGTAAGGCTGATTGTTTAGATAAAGGACATGTAAGACAATCATCTTTATTATGAAAAACAATACCTAAGTAACCACTGGATACTAAAGATCAAATGCGATTGATTGACGCATGACCCAAATGAGAATGCCAAAGATGTAACGAAGGTACCAAAAAGGTAGATGCTGCAGACGAAGGATATAGAAAGGATAAATCTAAAGAGATAAGTTCATACAGACGTCCAACCTTACGACCTATCCCAAGCGTCCGATTGGTCTTTGGATCCTACACACAACAACCAGAAGCAATAAACAAGACATTAAGACCAAGTTCTCATAATTAACCAACAGACAAAAGATTTAAGGTAAGGTTAGGAATAAAAAATGTGTCAGATACAAAAAGATTAGGGTAAGACACGTGACCAACATGGTTAACTTTAATGAGAAAACCATTAACAGTTTGAATAAATGGTAAATAGGAATTAAGAGTTTTAGATGAGAAAATTGTAGGATCAGAAATCATGTGATTACATGCAGAATCAAAATACCAAGAAGAATTACTTGAAATATTGGAAGAAGCAGAAATTAAAGGTTTGCCATAATTAAAAAGGAGTAGACGGAGTAAAGATTCAAGATTATTAAGGGAACGATTCACACTATCCTGTGTAGTAGTAACAGCAGCTTCCGTAAAAACTACACCTTGAGATGTTCCAGATACGTGGCATGGCTTAAGTAGAGTAAAACCAGCAGAAGTACTATACTTATCCATAAATTCAAAAAAAAAAATCCCCTTTTTTTTTTAACTAATGACAATCTAGTCCCTAAATTTGTACTAATTATAAGTAAACCCCCAAACTTTTAATAATTATAAATTAATCCCTCAAAATATAATAATTATAAAATAGCTCTTAATTTCTCTAAAAATTACAAAATAACTCTTGAAAAATACTATAATTGCAAAAATACCCTAAAACTTTTGGAAATTGCAAAAAAAAGCTCAAAAGAATAAAAAATTACGATCTGACCTAAAAATACTGAAAAGTTTGCAAACAAGCCCTTAACAGAAATTAGTGAACTTCAGATGACGCGTCCGGCTTGCTCCAACCTCCAATTAAGGTAAACTCGACGGCATTTGAACAACCAGTGACTGAGGATTATTTTGGTCTGGACGGTGTCGGTCACGCCGCCGTATAACGGCCGGGATCTGAAGTGAAAGAAATCGGCAGCAGTTAAGTTCTGGCGGCGCGTCCGGCGGTTTTTGACCTTGGATTGGCGCATCGTCGGCGGCACTGAACGGTCAGTGATAGGGGATTCATTTGGTGTGGGCGGTGTCGATTATGTCGCCATAAAACGGCTGGGATCTGAAGTGACAGTGACCAGCGGCAGTGGCATTTCGACGGCGGGTCCGGCGATTTCTGATCTTGGATCGGCTCATCGTCGACGGCGTTAAAACGACCATAGGATTTTGAGTAATTGGAGATGGGCGGTGGCTAAGACGGCAAGATTTCAGAATTTTCCGACGACTTTTCGAAAAACTCCGGTAGATTCCGTCGGGTTTTGAAAAATAATTTCGGCAAATCTCTATCTAAACAAAATGACAGTGAAAAAACCAAAGCTCTGATACCATGTGAGAAATGTAAAGTGAATATATTTCACTGTGTATTGTAAAGCTGTACAATAGAGTCTTTATATAGGCTGTAACCTTATTACATAATAGAAAAGTAACATACATAAAGAAATAATAATTTACATTAATAACATGTATATATGGTAGGAGGGTATAAAAGAATTATTCTGGAATCATTCTAGAATAATTTCAGAATTATTCCTTAATACTTCTAATAAATTTGGTGAAGCCATAGTTAAGATGTGACCAGTTCAGGTTCTTACTGGCACCAAATAGGAGATAAGAAAATCATGTCGACCCATCAACAAAAACTAAAATAATTCGAGCAAATCAAATACTATATGCCATAATACAAAGAAAAGAGCAAATATTAATTATATAAAGAAAAATTACAATTTACAAGTCCACAATCAAATAACAAAATAGACATTTTACAAGGACCAATTGAACCATTGCTGTAACTTATCAAGCGGAGTTGAGAGTTTATATAGAATGAAATGCTAAGCTTATGACTATGGATTCAATACTTAAAAGGAACAAACAAGTTATTTTTATGCCTCTCTGCCAAGATTTCATCATCATACTCATGACAATACTTAATGGCAACTGTCTGATGTCTTACATAACTAGACCAGGATTCAGCAACACGTATGTGTTTGCAAGAAGCTTCTCTCTCAAAATGAATATGCATCTTGCAATAATAGTAGAAAAACTTAATCAAATAGACTTCATATACAAGCAAGATCTATGAATGCCATGTTTTTCAAGTAAATAAACCAATAATGCCAAATCTTTAGTTGGCTTCTATCAATTATAGTTGTTGTGTTTTGCTGTTAACATAACCAGCAACCATAATTACTTTTCATTGAAAACTATGTAGTTCTTAGCGGCAGATGAAACACTATATTGCAAAGCATAATCTTGTAAATACTCACATCACATTGAAACTAAAGTAATACTATTCATCTACTACATTAACTCTAGAAACTCCAATGGATGTCAAAAATAGAGACAATTTAATAGGGATCATTCAGAATTTTTAATTAAAAAAATAAATGAAAAACATAAAAATAAAAATAAATCTCCCATTAAATACAATGCCAAGATGAGAATGATAGTAAAATATTGTAATTATCTTTTGAATGAACAAAAAATTAACCATAAAAGGCAAGCAAGGGTCAAGCTCAAGTCATTGTCAAAGTCGCTTCAAGATTGCAAAGGTTTTAGAAAATTCAAGATACATATTTCAATGCATCCCTTTTTGATGTCATGAAAAATTGTGACACAACATAAAAGCCCCACAATGGTTTTATTTTTAAACAAACTCATCACCCACAAATCAATTTCATGACCTAATTTTCCTGTTTCTACTTGCTAACTCGACATACTGCATTCTTATTTTCTTCCAAAATTTCCACCAATTAATAAAAACTCTTCTAGTACTACTACTTTGTACTCTTCCATGAAGATAATTTATCTTCTAAAAATCAAGCACGGGTGGAACAATTCACACCACCCATATCTCAAGAGCTACAATTTTCATAAATGACAATTTATATTAATCAATCAAAAATTCAAGAAAGAGACAAATGACCAACAAATTAATGATAATAAGCTAAAATTTATAATAATATTTGAAAGTTATTAAAAATCCTAACAATTTTCAAAGAGAAATAAGAAGTAGAACCTTTTACTTTTTCAAATGAACAAAGAGAAAGATTGCAGTAGGAGATTATTGAAAAATTGGTGATTCAACAGTTTTGGTTGGACAAGAATTGAGATTAATATCAAAGTAGAGAGTCACAAGAAGTCTAGAATGTGTGAGACATGTATGGAGAAGTCTAAGACGTGTGAGACATGAAGGGGGAAGTGAAATGAGACTCGAAGATGCGAAGGAAACAAAGAAATCGCGAGAGAGCTGCCAGCGTTGCGCCGCGGTGCTCAACACAGAAAACCAGCGCTGAGTCCCTAGGGCCGCGGTGATGGGCGCAAGAAAGGCCAGCACCGCGGCGCCCAGACGCTTTAGGATATCCGTTTTAGTTCGGAATTTCGAGTTTTGGAAAGTTTTGGACTTACAAAACAAGTGGACTCTCACTCCAACAAGGAATAGGGTTAGTAGGCACGAAATACACCTTATATAAACATTTGTAAACCCTTTGTTTAAGATCAAGCATCTAAAGTTTTAAAATGTAACCATAAGAGAAAATAGAGGAGCTAGGTAGGCACTAAGTGCGTGGTGCATTAGGGTGTAATCTTTAAGGAGTGTTTTCTTTAAGTTCTTAAGTGAATAAAAGAGAAACACCATAAATCTTTTTAATTTAGATGCTCGGGCTATTCTTGTGTTCCTTGTGAAGATCTCTTATGAGGAGATACTAAGAGGTCTTAGGGAGTCGTGGTGATCAAGGGTAGATACTTAGAGGTCTCTATAGAAGATACTAAGGGGTCTTGTGGGATCATTGATGATATAAGAAGATACTTAGTGATCTATTTCAATAATAAGAAGCTGGATCATAGATCCTCCGTGGACGTAGGTAATTTTGGACCGAACCACGTATATCTTGTGTCTTGTTGATTGGTTTATTTTCTTTATCTTTATTGGTGTGTTAATCTTATGTGTTCTTTCTTATGGTGTGAATTATGATTTTTCGCTGTGCATAGAATAAAAAAGGTATCAAAGTTGTGGCTTAGTTGATGCCATAAGGGTGTCAAATTGAAGTGTATGGCTTGATATTTGCAACAAACTAGTATCAGAGCTTGAGTTGAAGTCTCAAATTGGTATCAGAGCTTGAGTTGAAGTCTAAACTGGTATCAAAGCTTAGGTTGAAGTCCAGATTGCAAAGCATAGGTAGCAGCGTCAAATTGCAGAGCAAAGATTGTCAGCTATGGGGACTCACAAATATAAAGGAAGAACAATAGGGAAGATGATTATCTGAAAGAGGAAAAGATGATGGCCTTACTGGGGAGTTTTTTGTTTTTGAAGTAACGATCACTCTTGAAGAAGACTACCAAGAAGATGATGTCATCTAGGTCCTAGTTAGAAGAATCATTCAGATTAGACACAAAATAAAGATGGAAAAAGAAGAATAATCAAGATTGAAGGGCAGATCCAAAAGGTGTATAGGGCACTCAAACGAATAGTTCTAAGAGAAAGATAAAGATAAAAAGAAGGTGGATTTGCAAGTCTGTTGGATGACTAGGCAAAAACCTTGATTACATGAGAGCTTCTGGAGGAATAAGTGTCTGATGGATGAATTATTTTTGGGATCTAGGGTAGTGTTTTCATATGAGTCATGGAGAATCGTTATTTACCAATTGGAGAAATATGGCTTATGGTAAGTCATAAGGGATTGGTAGAATAAGATTGAGACTACATAGTAAAAAAGACAAGGGAGGGACTAAGTATGAGATTTCATTCTTCATCTCATAAAGATCTAGAGGACTCGGAACTGCTAGATCGAAATAAGGATATTCATGGAAGACATTAGAAAGGAATACTAAATGGAAAGCAAAAGGATCGGGGAGTGATAAAGCACATAGGGAGGCTATGTGCTTATAGAAAAGTACTTAGAATGAAATCAACATAGGGTTGTTAATTTGAAACAGACCATAAAGAAGCTTTTGAATTACATCACTTTGTAGCAAGGGTTAAAAGAGAATGTGTGAGAAGAGTAGCAATAGCGAGAATGTGTTTTTACCATTAAGGGTTGTGATCATAGTGTTTTCGAGACATGGAAGATCACAACATTAAACTACTCTAGACATCAGCATTCCGAAATCTTTGGAGACCGTAGTCGCAAGAGCCTTAGTTAAGTCTAGGACTTGACTTATGGACCATGCTAGTGAGCATTGGTCAATGAGGGGTGACGATGATTAACTTCATGGAGAGAGATTTTGAATCAATGAAGGGTTTGTTGAAAAATTAGTGATTCAATAATCTTGGTTGGACAAGAATTGAGATGAATACCAAAGTAGAGAGTCACAAGAAGTCTAGAACGTGTGAGACACGTATGGAGAAGTCTAGAACGTGTGAGACACGTATGGAGAAGTCTAGAACGTGTGAGACACGTATGGAGAAGTCTAGAACGTGTGAGACACGTATGGAGAAGTCTAGGACGTGTGGGATACGAAGGGGGAAGTAAAATGGAACTCGAAGACGCAAAGAAAACAAAGAAATTGTAGGAGAGCTGCTAGCGCCGCGGCGCTCAACACAGAAGACCAGCTCCGCAGCACTAGGAATCCAGCGCCATGATGATGGGCGTGAGAAGAGCCAGCGCCGTGGTGCCCAGATGCATCAGGATGTTTGTTTTGGTTCAGGATTTTGAGTTTTGGAAAGTTTTGGACTTCCAAAACAAGTGAACTCTTACTCCAACAAGCAATAGGATTAGTAGGCATGAAATACACCCTATATAAACACTTATAAACCCTTTGTTTAAGATTAAGCATCTAAGGTTTCAAGATGTAACCATAAGAGAGAATAGAGGAGCTAGGGAGGCACTAAGTGCGTAGTGCACTAGGGTGTAATCTTTGGGGAGTGTTTTCTTTAGGTTCTTAAGTGAATAAAAGAGAAACACCATAGATCATTTTGGCTTAGATGCTCGGATTATTCTTGTGTTCCTTGTAAAAATCTCTTGTGAGGAGATACTAAGAGGTCTTAAGGAGTCATGGTGATCAAGGGTAGATAGTTAGAGGTCTCTATGGGAGATACTAAGGGGTCTTGTGGGATTATTGATGATGTAAGAAGATACTTAGTGATCTATTTCAATAATAAGAAGCTGGATCATGGATCCTCCGTGGATGTAGGCAATTTTGGGCCGAACCACGTATATCTTGTGTCTTGTTAATTGGTTTGCTTTCTTTATCTTTATTGGTGTGTTAATCTTATATGTTCTTTCTTATGGTGTGAGTTATGGTTTTTCGCTGCGTATAGAATAAAATGGGTATCAAGGTTGTAGCTTAGTTGATGCCATAAGGGTGTCAAATTGAAGTGTATAGCTTAATATCTGCAACATGGATGATGAAGAAATAGCATCCAAACAATGAATGGATGGTGAATAGATGACAATCGACTGGCGAATGGACGACAATCGAATGACTGAGATATGTACGCATAAAGAGAAAAGAGAAAAAAAAATTTAAGTTGAAATCAAATGAGAACATAAAATGGGACTTGTCTTAGAATTTTTCAAATTTCATGAGAGTATTTTAGAACTTACAAAAATTTATTAAAATCATCATTGTTACCCTTAAAAGCACGTAAAGTGCTAATTGAGGAAAGCATTCACTTAAGTGCTTAATCTAAAAAGTACCTTTAGTTCTTCTTACATTTTAAAAATATGTTTTAAATATTGATTAAACATTCTAATAAAACACTTTTATCCTTTAAAAAGTATTTTACTGTGCTAAAAAGCACCACCAAATTATCTAATTAAATTTCAGCTATAAAATGATACAAGGACAAATAAATAAAATATATTTTTATACAAAAAAATTGTGAATAAAAATAAACTTCCAATATCTTATTTGTGAATGCCAATCATCTTATTGGTGACAACATTTTTAATATTAAGGTATTTGTTTTGATTCGGGCTAGCCTCCTTAAAAAAGGGTTTATTTATAAGTTTGATACGAGTTTAATAGTGATTTTTAATGAGTTTAATTTGATAGTAATTTGTAATGAGTTTAATTAGTATTGTGAATTCGAATAGTTATATAATAATTATATATATATATATATAAATCTTCTTTATAAGCAATTAGGTGGAATGCTTGAGAAAATATCTAGAAATTCAAGAAGAAGGATCAAGAGGGTGTTGATCTTATTTCAAGCTATAAAGAATACTTGACTTCATTTTACAATAATCTTCAATATTCATATCTATATTTTATTTAAAATGTTTGAACTAATATACCTATAAAATCAATTGTATTTACGGATAAAATAATATAATTAAAAAAAATATTATTGTAAACCCTGGATTTTAAGTTTTGTCAAACCAACGAGTTAAATTTGTATTTTAATAGGAACGGCTTTAGGTTTATTATTGGCCTCTTAATCACGTTAATTAAGGGTGGACACGAATTGATTCGATTTGATTTTTGTTTGGTTTCGAACCAAACTAATTCAGTTTGATTTTTTAAAAAAAATGAAACCGAAAAAACCGATTTGAGAGGAAAAATGTACCGAATCGAACCATTTTTTTTTCAATTAGGTCTGATTCAATTTTTAAGATTTTTGGGCTTTTTTATTTTTTATTTTAAATTGTGTACTTTTTTAATTCATTTGTCCAAATAATTTAGTAGGCATTTTTAATTCATTTGTCCAAATAATAATATACTAATTTCTAACAATATCTATAAAATAAAATTCTTCTATTTAATAAAAATAAAAATATTCATCAAAATAAAATTGACCATCAATTATCCTTTAAAATGAAAAAACCTATAATATATTTGCATAATATACATTTGTAATTGCGTAATATCATATTTTGTTTGCATTATATAATATAAAACTATAATTATTATAAGATAATATATAATTATAATTATTATAAACAATTACAAAAGTAAGCAAATATATTAAAATTTTAAAATGAAGCAAATATTTTGTTTGCAAAGGAAGCTGCAACCATGTAAACAGTTTACCTCGCTGCAAACGGATGGCGCGGCAGTCGGCAACAATCGGTAGAACAGACGGCATGACAACAGGCGGATCGATTTAGGAGCAGATGACAGCAAGCGACAGAACAAACAGTAGACTTAGCACTTGGCTTGGGCAGTGTTTTAAGACTTTAATATGGACGACACACAACAGAACTCAACTTAGGGATTTTTGAATGATTAGAAATTTAGGATTTTTTTTAATTATTTTTTGGATTTGAGGGATTGTAATGTATATGGGTAAGTTTATAGTTGTATTAATAATCATCCAATTATTTAATGCCATGTGGCAAATTAAGTGAATTTTACCAAAATACATAGTATTTTCGGTTCGGTTATTATTTAAGGAAAACCAAACCGGAACTAAATTGGACTAGCCGATTTTTCTTAAATAATAACTGACTAGTTTTTTCGTTGACAAAATAATCAAACCGAACCGGCTAGTCTAAACTAATTCAGTTCAATTTTTTTATTTTTGGTTTAAATTGTCCACCTTTAACATTAATTATTTATCGTTGTTGAATGGACTTATTGTGTCTTGAATCCAACTTTAGACAAAATAATAATTACCAACAACCCAGGACAAGAAATTGAAGAGAGATAGACTATTGTGATTTTAAAGAGAGAGAAACTCTGCATCACTTAAATTTCTGACATGTTTATAAAAATCTCCGAACAAGTACATAGTTTTGACTTCTTGCTTTTATTTTTTAGCACTATTTATTTTACTGCTCATAGTATTTAGGAATTTGTCTACATTAAATGTGTCTTTCGATATTTATACTCTTCAAAGCTTGAATGCTTAACTTGAGTGGTCAGTTAAATAATATGTTGATAAGTTATGTATCTCCCTTTGTATAGGTATTAAAACCATATCATTCAACTAGGACTCCCATAATGTATCTGGTTATGAGCTTGATGGGATTGATGAAGACTTGGCTTCTAGGAGTAGCTCACCTTAAAAAGTAGATAGTATGAGCACTTGGGAGGTTCGAGGGCTTCACTTGGTTGATAAAGGGCTTGCCTAAGTACGGGATGCCACAAAACCATTAAAAGTCTCTAGTGACTCAAAGAGAACTCCTAATGATATAATGTTAATTAGGGTTTTTAAGGGCAAGTTCAAACTTTTGGTTTATCAAGTAGGCCTAAGAAGAAAAAGCAAAATCCTATCTTATAGCCTGACAAGGAAATACCTTTTGAATTAGATTGCCTTCTTATCACTCTTCTCGTGTGCGGGAGGAGCACCTCACTAATATGAGGGAAAATTTTAGAATACCGACCTCCGTCATGTTGAAAGTTCCTCAAAAAGACGAGAGTGCAACTACACAATCTATTGGGGAAGTGGCTTTCAATATCGTCTTCTTCAATTTAAGGTTGAGGTTTCCCCTACAGTCTTATTTTGTCTATATGCTTTCACATTTAAACTTAGCACCATGTCAACGGGTTTTAAATGCATGACGAATATTGGTTGGTTTACGAGTAATGTGGATAAATATTGGGTATGGTCAACCTACTTTCTCCAAGCTTCAACAACTATATCAGTGTAGGGTAAATGTTAATCGGCAGAAGGGGTTTTATTGATTCTTTACTTATAATGGCGAGAAGAAATTTTTTCCTATTCAATATTTGCCCTCAAGTAACTATGATTGGAAGTACTTGTGGTTTTTTTTTTATTATTAGTGGAGAGTGGAACCAAGAGTACGAGGAGTGCTTTACTGCATGCTTTGTCCTTAGGTCTTCTCTAGATCAGGTCTTGGTTTTTTGTAGTGTCCATGTTTTGCACTTATAAATATCTTGCATGATAATTCATAACATTAATCATTCTCTTTATTTCAACAACCACTTGAAGGTCAAAAAACTCGAGCTTTCTTACGATGAGAAAGTTTAGGTCTTCGAATCTAGAAAGCAAGAGGGGATTATCAAGGAACTTCTCTCCTAAGAGAATTTAGAGAGTACATACCTAGTTGGCAAGCTACTTGAGTTGCCATAAAAGAAGACAGGTTATTCCAAATTTTTAGGTCGACAGTTTGGCACTATCTCTAAGAAAATGGATGATCTAATTCCTACCTCCATCAAGCTAAATTAGCTAAAAATGTAAAATTAAATAGCTAAATTTATTATTGTCCCTTCGTTTATTAAAAAAAGAAAAGAAAAAAAGAAAAAATTCTTATAAAGAAGTAAGACAGCCACTAGGAGTCGCCACCTACTGTCGTTAGACATCATTGAGCTCCGCCACACCAGTTGCTTTTCACCTTCGATTGACTCAAAAGTCAAAATTAGCAACTAATGCTATAATAATACGAGGGAATCTTTTTTAGATACAAGAGAAAATTTCTTCGTATAGTTGATTCCTTCCTTTTGAGTGAATCATTTAGCAACAAGTCTTGTTTTACATCTCTTAATATTGCTCAATGAGTCTTTCTTTATCTTAAATACCAATTTTTATCCTATGACTTTTGCACCATTAGGCAACTCAATAAGATCCTAGACTTCGTTAAATGCCATAAAATTCATCTCATCTTTCATGACATCGTACCATAAATTAATTCTTTGCAACTCATGACTTGTGAAAATATTTCAAGATCATTTTTTGCTCCAATGTTATAGTCTAAATCTTATAGATATAAAACATAATCACTAGGAGTTTCTTATTTCCTTGCTTTAGTTGATCTTTTTAATGTTGTATCAACATTTGCTTGAGGAACATGCTGTTTAATTGGCCGTTTAATAATTTCTGGCAATCTTGGAACAACTTAATCTACTGAATTGTTCAACAGTTTATGGAACTTTAATGATTGATTCCTTGACACCTATTTGGACTTGATAAGTGTTGAAAATGACAATCAATCAATCAATGGAGGTGAAAGGTTGAGTGTAAATATGATATTTCTAAAAAATGATATCCTAGGATTGACCACTATCACTAATCAAGTTATTTTAAAGAAACTTTTCCTTTTTTTTTTAATTTCATAATCCTAGTGTTGTATATGAACAGTAAAATTTGTAGCCTTTAGACATTTCGACAATCAACGAAATACCCACTAGTAGTCATTAGGTCCAGTTTCTTCTCTTATAGATCATAAACTCTTACTTTAAATAAGCATCACCCAATTCGTACATGTCATAAACTCGACCAACCTTTTCAGAATTCAAATAGCTTCTTTGGAATAGTCTTGGTTAGAAATCAATTCAATATATACATTGTTATATGGACAGCTTCTTTCCACATGGATTTAGGAAGCTTGGAGCTACTAAGCATACTTTGTACCATGTCCATTAATGTTTAGTTGTTTCTTTTTGCTATACCATTCTGGTCTGAAGAACTAGACATAGAGTATTAGGCGACTATCTCATGTTCATGAAGAAACTTCGTAAATAGACTAGGTGTTTATCAATCCTCAGTGTATCTACTATAATATTCTCCACCTTTATCTTTTCTTGTAATCTTAATTTGCTTCCTGGTTGTTTTCCTACTTTAGATTTAAATATCTTAAAGGTATCTAATGTTTTGTTTTTATCGTGAAGCAAATATAGATACATGCATTGTAAATAATCATCTATAAAAGAGATGAGGTATTTCTGACTATACGAGTCTATATTTAGACTACAAATGTTTAAATGTATGATCTCTAATATGTTTGATCTCATCTTGGCACCTTTCTGTATCTTGTTGGTCTACTTTCCCTTTATGCAGTCCATACATGTGTCAAAATTAGTAAAATCTAAAGTACTAAATACTCTTTCATTTATTACTCTTTTAATTCTTTCTATAGAGATATATCTCAATCTTTCATGCTACAAGATAGAGGAATCTTCATTCATAACATATCATTTAATACCAGCATGAACATGCATTATAATATAAAAGGTATAGTTTTTTAAATTAATGCAGAAAAAATTATCAAAAAATTTACCATTCCCAATAAGATTAGATTTAAAAAATGAATTAAAATATGTATAAGAAAAGTTAAAGGAATAAAAAAAAGGTACAAGTTTTGAAACTGAATCAAATTTTTAAAGAAATAATGCAAAATATAAATAATCAAAAGTTGTAGGAGTTGAGTGAGAAAAGCCAATTCTATTGGGCCTATTTGTAAGATTCTAAAAGTATTTTGGCCTAAATAGAATTTATTAAAAGTTGGAGGCGTTAAATGGAAAAAAACAACTAACTTATCATTTTTTTTCAAGGGGTTAGTAGCCAACTGACATGTTGTTCAGAGTTGTCTTTAACCTCTAGTCAAGTCCATTCAACTCAAATTTCTACTCGATTGACTTGTTTTCAGACCTAATGGTTTTTAAGCATTCTTAACATCAATTTTAATGTTTCAAATTAAAAAAATGTTAGAAAATAAATTTCCTAATGAATTCTAACCTTAGTTTTTATCATAACACATATAAAAATAAACTTTAATCCAATTAAAAATTTTGGGTAATGGCCAAGAAATCTCTGAATTACAAATACATCAAGGCAGAGTATACTAATTATTAGACCAAAATATGATCTATATATGCATTATAACTAAATAGTATCTAAGATCAAATGTAGAAAAGAAAATCAAAATTCTTACCTCCAGTCATTGATGCTTGATAGAGTTGTAGTATCTAAAGTACGTGTTCGACTCTTTTAAACCTTATGTGATCTCCAAAATGATGGTATATTTTTAGTATGAATTCGAGATCATAGGCTTAGGACCCTTAACACATTTTTCAACATTTTATGAACATCTTCCCATTATAGATGTTCATGATTGATTAGTATCTGTCATGAGTTCAAAATGAGAATATGGACAGTTTGAATATGGTGATTGTTGGAGAAAAGTTTTGAAAACTTTTTAATGGTTAATAAGTTATAAACTATTAATATAGTTTTAATATTGTAGGTTATATATTATAAATTAATATTATCATTATTATATAGTAATTATAAATTTTAAATTAGCCATTAAACCTAATTTTAATATTTTAGAGTTACAAAATTCATTTATAATATTGTGATTATTATGAGAGTTATAATATTTATATAATATTGTTATTTGGAGATTTTATATTAAATTATTGTATGAGTTAAAATATATTAATAATTCTTATTAAATATTAGAATTAATTATAAAGTTACAAAATATTTAAAATTATAATTAATATTGATATTAATACATTAATCTTTATCTACTACTATATAAAGAGTGCTAATCCTTCTTTAGAGATAGTTTGTGTAAAAAAAAATTTATTAAAAAAAGAGAGAAAAGTGACTTTGGTGGTGGTGTGTGTGAGAGAGTGAAGAAGAAAAAAAAAGAAAAGTGAGAAGTATATTATGTTATACAATATTTTAAATTATATATTTTTATATTAAGTTTTGAGCAACTATGATAATGACGACTTGATATGATCTTTCGGTGATTATGTTCATCGAGGAGAACGACTGTGAGAGTAGGATTGAATCTTAAAGTCAAATAAATTCATCACTACCCGTATGAAGGGATGACTATTTGACTTTAGGACAATGCTATTAACATGTATTTTCTATGCTCAAGCCAGGTTTAAATTTTCTTTTATATGTATTGTTAATATATTCAATCTTTTATATATGACAACACATAATATAAATTCTGATTGTAATAATATATAAAATAAATATATCCATCATTCTAAAGTCAAATAGTATCTATATTTGAATATGCTTATTATTCTAAAACTTTAGTTGTTTTATAAGTATTGTGTATTGAATATTGTTGGTCTAGTTGACATATAATATTGTATATATATATATATATATAAATATATTGACATTTAATGTATTTGTCAATTAGCCAAATCAATATATTTAAGATTGTATGCTAGAATGTCGTGTTAAAAGTTTAACAAGAAATTGTTTTTCAGTGTAAATTTGTATTTATATTACCAATTGCTTATTCATTTGAAATATCAATGGAAACATATGACATAAAGAAAAAATATGTTCATACCATTTGTTTAATAATATTGTGTTTATATCAGTTGATATAAGATAAATACACGACTCTCTAATTTCAACTCTATAGTAAATTTATTTCAAAATATTAGATTCTCTTTAAGTTTTATCAGTTCATCGTCACGTGCTTTATAAATATTGTTCTAAGACCTTCTCATATAGGACTTGTGAAGTCTTTGTTGATTTAGTTAATTTATAATGGTCTATAAATAAATATAATAGTTTTTGTTTTATATTATATTTTAATCATTATAATCTAGACTACTAATGTGTAAGTTGAGCAAATGATGATTTTTTAATTAATATATTAAATTTGGACGCATTACAAGTTGCTATTCGTTTTTTGTTTTATATATCATAATCTATCCAACACGTGACAGTCTTTATAATGGTAAGTGTATAGTTTTATTGGTGAGGAACTTTTTATTATTGAATAAAATTCTTCTAAAGTAGAGGATATGGTCATTTATTTTTCTTAAGTGTATTATTTATTTCTTAAGATATATGAATATATAATATATCTTATAAATTAATTTATATATTTTTATGTGTTGTCCTTGATGACTTAAACCAATTATGTAATTAATTCAATTCTTCTTATTGTTACTAATGCAAATAACATTGAATCATATTAAATCTTTATAACTGATTTATTACTGAATCATTAAATATTATAAATTTCTTATGTTAGAAGTTTCAAAAGTGAGTAATAATAGTTATTGGAATATTTGTTCATGTGATTAATCATATGTTGATCATACTTCAAGGACAATTATTAATTTTCTTTTCCTTTAAGAAAATTATTATGTTCAATTTCTCATGAATGTGAATATTCTTACTTCATTAAAAGCCACGAGAGTGATTTTTTAGTTGATCTAATTAATATGCATTGCGTTAATATGTTATTTAAAAAAATGTGCATATTATTAATATATTTTCTATTTTTAGTGTTGAGAATGTATGTTTCATTTTAGATATATGTAATTTTTAAAATCTTTGAAATGTAAGGGATTTTTAAACTAAAAGATGAGAAAGGGTTAAGAAGAAGTCTTAAATTTTAGAACTATAAGTTTCTTACTTTGTGATATATTATATTGTTGATATATACTAATATTTTCTTTGAGGAATTGAATTTTATTTTAATTCCAGAAATTTTTCAAAAAATTAAGTCAATTTGAATCCTCATACTGTTGAAGAGTTCTTTAACATACTATATACAATGGAAATTATATAAAATCTTATAAATAAAAGATTTTTGAAGAAACATAGTACAATATGTTTTTAGAAAAGTATGACATAATCGTCAAAGAAAATGTGCTTAAACCTATTTTTATGTAAAATAGAAACTGTATAAAAAATTCGTAAATAAATATTTTTAGGAAAATCATAAAGACTTTTGAGAAAAGTCTTGATAAATTATTGAGGGGATGTACACAAATTAATTTTTATATAAAATAAAAATTAAATAAAAATCTCATAAAGAAATAATTTTTGAGAAAAATTATAAATAAAAGACTTTTGAAAAATTGTTTGTTAAATTATCGAGGGGAATGTCCTTAAACCCATAAGGGAGTCATCTAAGGAAGTAACCCAACTTCTGTGATTGACAATTTCATAAAGGATGTTTAATCAGTACAAATAATTTATACTACGTTACTTATTTGGCATTTATATTATAGACATATCCTAGAAGCGATATGTTTCTACTCATCCTTATTGTAAAAATGCTTATTTTATATGATGTTAGGAAGATTGTTTACCCTAAATGAGTTCGAGACAAGAACAAAAATATTCTTGTAAGGCATGGGTCACATATGCCTTTAAAGGACTCACCTATGTGAGAGTAATTATAAGGTCGCGACTATGGGAATTAGGTTGTTCTATAGAGCTCTCAGTTGAATCAAGATAGAGTGCAAGGCTGTAAATGCGCCAACCCATAAAATCAAGTCTTTGTCACTATTATGTATGTTATAGTTGAAGTTTGATCAAAGAGGTCGAGTTTAAGATATAGTTTACCCAGGTTCTTTAAATGGATTCTATAACACTTATACCGATTACATAATAGAATGTTGCTCCTATATATTTTTCAATTATTAATTATAAATTATATTTTTCTATATATCAAAATTCATAAAAGTTTTTTCAAATATTTTTGTGGGGGGATTATTGGAGAAAAAGTTTTAAAAACTTTTTAATGGTTAATAAGTTATAAATTATTAATGTAGTTTTAATATTGTAGGTTATATATTATAAATTAATATTATTATATCTTTATTATATAGTGATTATAAAATTTAAATTAGCCATTAAACCTAATTTTAACATTTGAGAGTTATAAAATTTATTTATAATATTGTGATATTATGGGAGTTATAATATTTATATAATATTTTTATTTGAGAGTTTTATATTAAATTATTGTATGAGTTTTGATATATTAATAATTCTTATTAAATATTAGAATTAATTATAAGAGTTACAAAATATTTAATATTATAATTAAAATTGATATTAATACCTTTACCTTTACCTATTATATACAAAGTGACTTTGGTGGTGTATGTGAGAGCGAATAAGAAGTCAAAGAAAAGTGAGAAGTATATTATTTTTTACAATACTTTAAATTATATATTTTTATTTGGGAGTTTTATTTTAAATTATTGTATGAGTTTTGATATATTAATAATTCTTATTAAATATTAGAATTAATTATAAGAGTTACAAAATATTTAAAATTATAATTAAAATTGATATTAATACCTTTACCTTACCTATTATATACAAAGTGACTTTGGTGGTGTATGTGAGAGCGAATTAGAAGTCAAAGAAAAGTGAGAAGTATATTAATTTTTACAATACTTTAAATTATATATTTTTATATTAAATTTTGAGCAACCATAATAAAGTGAACTTAATATGATCTTCCAGTGATCATGCTCATAAAGGAGAATGGCTGTGAATATATGATTGAATCTTGAAGTTATATAAATTCATTATTATCCACACGAAGAGATGATTATTTGACTTTAGAACAATATTAGTAGCATGCATCTTCTATGCTCATGCCAAATTTGATTTTTCTTTACTCACTAATTTTTTTTTTTATGTATTATTAATATGTTCAATCTTTTATATATGATAATATATAATATAAAGTATGAATTGTAATAATATATAAAATAAATATACTCATAAATAATTACTTCCTTAAAAGAAAGATAATATCAGACCATTTTTGGTCGATTTGCAGGATGATATACCTTATGTACAACAACTTTCTTTCTAATTATGATTAAGAATATTACATAAGTCTTCTCGATCATTCTTAATATTAAGAATTATACAGTGGTTTATAGGTGAATGAAAAGTATGATTTATGGCTTTATGACGTATTTTTTAAATTTAAAAAAAAAATAGACACCCATCACTAACAACTTGATCTTAACACTAAAGGTGGCCCGCATTGGGTACTCAATTAAGGAATCATAAAGTTGTTTTTTGGAAAATCATTCACCATAGAAGATGGTATGTGGGGATTGAATTTGAAGAACAAAGTCTATAAGTAATTATTGCATATGTTACTTGCTTTTGCATTCAATTTTCAGCAAGGTTGCTAGGTAGCTAGATTTTATGTAGCATTGGACTCTTTAATTGTTGTCACATACACTTTGTCTCCACTATGTGCTCTCAGATAATGAATCACACCAACCCCATTAAGAAAAATAAATTAATAATTGGAAGAGATCCTTTTAATTATGTTATTTCAGTTTTACAATTACAAATTAGTACGGCAACAATTATTTTGCAATATATTTGATTATTATTGTTATTATTATTTTTCAAGCATGGCAACAATTCCTTTGCAATATAATTGTAATTTTTTTCTTATTATTTATTTATTTTTCATGTTTGATATTCCATTTATATTTTTTTTAATGTAATGATATTATTTTTATAATTTGTAGGAGATTTTTGTTGATATTTATCTTTAGCCATTAAATACTCATTTTATGGCTAAATAGATCCCTCTATACACTATAAATGTCGAATTATGCCACAACTTTTTCAAAATCTTGTTTTTGGCTACAAATTTTATTATGGTTAAAACAGCAATTTCTTATAGCATTTAAAAAGCCAAATTCTCATTAGTTAAATCAAATAAATAAAAATAAACATCTAATTAACATCAAGATTAAGAAGTACAAGTGGACCCTAATAAAACTCTCGTTCTTATTTTTGATCATGCTCTTTGTATCCGAAATAGTCATCCTCTTCGTTTCTTGATACCAAGAGACATAATCAATGCAAGAGTTCCATTCTCTTCTCAATTTTGACTCATAGGCCTAATCATTATAAAGTCCAACTCATTTACCATAGTCTACAAAGCGTAAGTCTATGAGCTCAAGCTCAGATATTACAAAGGTACATGGATGTCTTTAAACTAACTTGTAGTCCTCATATCACTATCATTGTCCTCGATCATCGGATACCCTCCTCAAGCTAATCAACCACCTTGGTCGTGCATGAGTATTCTAAAATTAACTTGCCATTAGGAATCATAGCCTTAATATACCTTTCATAAATACGGCTCTAATAATCTCAGTATGAGTCATATACGGGTAAGAAAAGTCTAACCTTATTTGGATAAAACTCTAATATATGAATCTAAGAAGGAAAAATCTTAATGACTTTTAATCCTAATAGGTTCTACAACTACGTATTAAGCTAACATTAGAACTCTATAAATAGGGTCCAAATTGTTGAGTTAAAGGGTATGATCAATGTTGACATGTATATAAATCTAGGCATCAACATCTAAACCTACATATACAGACTACTCTACAAGATTTGAAGCCTTTTTAGCCTTCAAGCACTCAACAAAACTTCTATTTCACCACTCATCACCTTTTCTTCATGTACTCATATTATTTTCTTCTTTTTTCTGACTATTGTTTCGGAGTGCCTTTGTCAAAAAACTTTTAGCGTGGCCTCACCTTCTTCTTTGATTGTAGGATTCTCAGTAGGTCTAATATTCTTGAAGTTGACCAGTCTAACCTAACTCCTACCAAAGTTAGGTTGTTGTTCCTAATAGAAACAACTTCAACTCATTGACTTCAAGTTGACCAAATTTTAAAGTCAGCATTTCGGCGTTATCTATGGGAAGTAAACAAAAATATTTTGAAAAGACGAAAATAATGAGAAATATGCATTTAAAGACTGTGAATACCCACTCTATAGTCGCTTAAAATAGCAAACAAAGTCTGCGTGCTAATGGGAACCTGGGTTCACATAATTAAAAAGGATCCATAGAAGTACAAAACTATTAAAGTTGGTGCTTACGAGCTATTTTAATATTGTATGAATATTAATTATTTAATATTTATATAATAAATTTTTTGAATAAAATCATTAATATTAAAAATATAACGGTACTAAGCTTGTAACGTTACAAACATTATAAGATCTGAAAGAAGTTCAGATCTGGTCTAAAAGAGTTTAGACCAGGACTAAGAGTTAGCAATGCTGAGAGTTATAAATGCTAAGAGTTAGCACTGCTAAGAGTTAGCAAGTTATAACAGTCAGCAAAATTCTAAGAGTTATAAGCCTTATCTAAAATGGGATAATGACTTGGGAATACACTAGTAATGACATAGTTGTAAAGAGTTGAAATATGTATTAGGAAATGTCATTATGCAAGTATGTTCTCAAACATTAGTTTTTAATCTATTTTCACCGATGTGAATCTATCGGTGAATCCCTTTTATATAGATCAGTGTATATCTATATCTACATAATATAGATGGTTGTTCTTAATTGACCATGAGCTTAGAGCTCATATAGGTATATGGGTATTCAATAAAAATTGGATATTGAACAGACTCATGACGACTCCAATAGATATCCTATAAAGTCGTCAAAGTAAAGTCCTCTCGAGTTGAGTAGTATTCGTGGTTCTTTGACCTAAGTGCCACGATGAACTTTTGAGTGATCCACCATACTTTGGTTCCATATATGTCAGAGACCTTTTATGGTCTGATCGTTATGTGTTGCTGGATATGATCCGATGCTCATGGAGTTCAGTGTGCGTAGATACGGGATCCGTCAGCTTACATAGGTAAGTTGTATATCCAATGCTTCGAGATTGTATCTTAAAAAATCTTATGATCATGATAAATAAACCCAAGAAAGTAATTTCCCTAAGGGTTAAATAATATCGCAAAAATATTTGTGTATATTATTTATTAAGATACGAATTTGGAGATAAGTTTATAGATGAACAAATAGGGATTTGACGGTGGTGATCTATATCCCGCACATTTAAGGTATAATGATGGAAGGATTATTCGCATGCATTCTGACCTCAACTTGTATGGTCTAACGCGCTGATTTGTAATATTCGTAGCATGTGCGTGGGGCATTGTTCACGGACTCATAGAATAGTTTTATTTAACGAATCGAGCGTGAACCTAGGGAGTCTCACAATACGAAGTGTACTCATTATGCACTTGAGCAGTGTATCGCATTGAATAATTCAATACAGTAAAAATAAATAAATTACTATGGTTAAGTTAACTAAAGTATATAGTTATGGTGGGACAAACTTTGGGTTAACTTGGTAAACCCATAAGGGTATAATGGTAATTTTACTTTATTAATTATTTAATTATTAAATAATAAAGATATTTATTTAAATAATAATTAAATAAAAATTTAACTTAACCATGGTTATTTATTAACCAAAAGGTTAGGTTAATAGATATTTGTGCTTCACTAAACCATGATTAATTGTTAAATATAGTTAGGTTAAATAAATATCTAGATATTTTATTTTTATTATTAAATAAATATTAACTTAACTAGGGTTAATAGTTAACTCTAAGGTTAGATTAGTTGGATATTTGTTAACTTAAGAATTAAGTTAATTTAACTAAACTAAGATTAAATGTTAACCTTGGCTAAATGATTAGTTAAATTAAAATGCAAATAAAATCCAAATTTATTTGAATTAGCAGTGAAATGAAATTCAAAATTCATAAGTTTTACAATTTTTGGTTGGTCATTTTCATTTGAGAGAATTAGAATTAGAATTTTTGTTTTCATGTTTTAAGTGTTAAAACATCAAAGCAAAAACAAAGGCTATTAATTGTAATAACTAATTGATTTGTTTTAATTGTCAAGTGTTGAATAAAATATAAAATAAATTAATTCTATTAGATTAAGTGTTAATCTAAATGATTTAAGTATTAAATAAGTGCTAGATTATACTGTTATTCTAACTAATCAAACCCACACAAGTTGATTATTAGAATTGTCAATAAGTTCAATTCATGTGGACTACAAACAATTTAATTCAAAGGCTTCACGGGTGAATTTTTCAATTCTGTAATTAATTTAATTAATTGCATATATATGTGTTCATTGTATAATTTTTAATCTTCTGTTGTGCTTGTTATATGAGATATGTATGATGAACACATACACCTTAAAATAATCGATACCCAACAATTAGTATCAGAGTAATTTTTGTTTTGATTAGGGTGTTTTTGAGTGTTGGACATGTTGTAGGATAAGTTCCGCAGCTATTGTGGTGTATTTTAAGTGTTGAAAATGCAAAATCGGCCGCAGCATTCATGTCCAACACCGCAGCGTTGATACCAATTATTGAGTGTCGATTATTCTAGAGTGTATGCATGTGGTGTATATGTTCATCATATAAATATATATCTCATACATATACAAGCACAACAGAAGATTAAAAATTATATAATGAACACAAACATACACAATTAATCAAATTAATTATAGAATTGAGAATATCACCCTTGAAGCCTTTGGATGAAATTGTTTGGAGTCCACATAAAATGAATTTATTGACAATTCTAGTAATCAACTTGGGTGGGTTTGATTAGCTAGAATAACGGTATAATCCAGTACTATTTTAACACTTAAACCATTTAGATTAACACTTAATCTAATATAATTTATTTATTTTATATTTTGTTCAACACTTGACAATCAAAACAAATCAATTAGTTATAACAATTAATAGCTTTTATTTTTGCTTCGATGTTTTAACACTTAAAACATGAAAAACAAGAATTCAAATTTCAATTCTCTCAAATGAAAATGGTTGGCCAAAAATTGTAAAACTTTTTGAATTTTGAATTTCATTTCACTTTATATACTAATGCATAAATTTCAAATAAATTTGAATTTCATTTGCATTTAATTTAACTATTCACTTAACCAAGGTTAACATTTAACCTTAGTTGAGTTAAATTAACTTAATCCTTAAGTTAACAAATATCTAACTTACCTAATCCCAGAGTTAACTATTAACCCTAGTTAGGTTAACATTTATTTAATAATAAAAATAAAATATCTAGATATTTATTTAACCTAACCATAGTTAATAATTAACCATAGTTTAGTTAAGCACAAATAACTTTTAACCTATCCCTATAGTTAAAAATTAACCATGGTTAAGTTATATTTTTATTTAATTATTATTTAAATAATATCTTATTTATTTAAATAATCAATAAAATAAAATTACCATTCTACCCTTACTAGGTTACGAGTTAATCCAAAGTAGGTCTCGCTATAACTATATACTTTAGTTAATTTAACTATAGTAATTTGCTGTATTTTTACTGTATTAAACTATTCAATATGGTACACTGCCCAAGTCTTCAACCAGTACACTTAATATTGCAGGACTCCCTAGATCCATGTCAAATTTGTCAAATGGAATTATTCAATGAGTTCGTGAACAATACCCCACACACACATCACAAATATTACAAATCAGAGCGTTAGACCATACAAGTTGAGTCAAAATGCATACGTATAATCCTTTCATCATTATACATTGGATGTGTGGTGATTTAGATTAGCACCGTCAAATCCCTATTTGTTCATCTATAAATTTATCTCTAGATTATACTTTGGATGTGTGGTGATAAATAATATACGTAAATACTTTTGCGATATTGTTTTACATATATTATTTAAACCTAAGGGAAATTACTTTCATGGGTTTATTACTTATGATTATAAGATTTTTCTGAGATACAATCTTGAAGCATTGGATATACAACTTACCTATGTAAGCTGACGGATCATGTATCTACTCACATCAGACTCCATAAGCATCGGACTATACTCAACAAATCATAGTGGTGAAACCATAAAAGGTCTCTGATATATATGAAACCAAAGTATGGTGGATCACTCACAAGCCTACTATGGCACTCAAGTCAAAGGATTACGAATACTACTCAACTCGAGAGGACCTTTCTTTAACGGCTTCATAAGATATCTGTTACGGTCTTTATGAGTCTGCTCAGTATCTAGTCCTGACTATATACCCACATGCCTATATAAGCTCTAAATTAAGGGTCAACTAAAAACAACCATCTGCACTAGACAGATATGAATATTCATTGATCTATATAAAATGGATTTACAGATAGGCTTGCATTAGTAAAAATAAATCAGGAACTAATGTTTGTGAACAAACTTGCATAATGACATTTCCTAACACCTATTACAACTCTTTGTAACTATATCATTACTAGTATATTCTCAGGTCATTATCCCATTTCAGACAAGGCTTCTAACTCTTAGAATTTTGCTGACTCTTATAACCTAGTAACTCTTAGTATTTATAACTCTCAGGATTGCTAACTCTTAGCCTTGGTCTAAACTTTTTTAGACCAGATCTAAACTTTTTCAGATCATATAATATCTGTAACGTTATAAGCCTAATATCATTTAATATTTAATATTATTGATTTTATTCGAAATGTTTATTGTATAAATATTAAACAATTAATATTCATACAATATTGGAATGGCACGTAAGCACCAACTCCAACATTAATTGTTGGGTGCCAATTATTCTAGGGTATATATATGTGGTGTATGTGTTTGTGATACAAATATACATATCTCATATATATACAAGCACAGCAGTAGATAAAAAAATTATACAATAAACACATATTTGTATACAATTAATCAAATTAATATATAATTAAAAAAATTCACCATTGAAACTTTTGGATTAATTTATTTGGAGTCCGCATGAAATGATCTTGTTGACAATTCTAGTAATCAACTATAGTGGGTTTGAATAGATAAAATAGCAGTATAATTCAATACTGATTTAACTCTTTAAATTATTTACATTGACACTTAATCTAACGAAAAATTAATTTGTTTTATATTTTGTTCAACTCTTGAACAATTAAAATAAATCTATTTTAGTTATAACAATTAGTAGCCAATTTACAAAAGACAATACATAGAGTTGAACTCTTGAAAACAAAATGAAAGAAAACAATTTAATTCTTCTATTTTGTTTCCAAAATGGTCGACCACCAAATGTTAACCAAACTAAAAGTTATGAATTTGTAATTTCATTTCACTTTATATACAAATGCATAAATTTCAAACTAATTTGAATTTCATTTGCATTTAATTTAACTATTCACTTAACCAATGTTAACATTTAACAAAGTTGAGTTAAATTAACTTAACCTTTAAGTTAACAAATATCCAACTAACCTAACTCCAGTGTTAACTATTAACCCTAGTTAGGTTAAATTTTATTTAATAATAAAATAAAATATCTAGATATCTATTTAGCCTAACCATAGTTAATAATTAACTGTGATTGAGTTAAGCACATAATATATTTTATCCTAACCCTTTGGTTAATAATTAACCATAGTTAAGTTAAATTTTTATTTAATTATTATTTAAATTAATATCTTGATTGTTTAATAATTAAATAATTAATAAAGTAAAATTATCATTATACCCTTATGAGGTTACCAAGTTAACCCAAAGTGAATTTCACTATAACAATATACTTTAGTTAACTCTATAGTAATTTGCTGTATTTTTACTGTATTAATCTATTCAATGCAGCACACTGCCTTAGTGCTCAACGAATACACTTTATATTGCGGGATTGTTTAGGTCAACGCCCGATTTGTCATATGAAACTATTCCATTAGTTCGTGAACAATGCCCCAAACACATGTTAAGAATATTACAAATTAGCGTGTTAGATCATACAATTTGAGGTCAGAATGCATACGTATAATCCTTTCATCATTATACCCTGTATGTGTTGGGATATAGATCAGCACCGTCAAATTCTTATTTACTCATCCATGAACTTATCTCCAGATTCGTATCTCGATAAACAATATATGCTCACATCCAAGGCTAAGAGTTAGTAATGCTGAGAGTTATAAATGCTAAGAGTTAGCATATTATAAGAGTCAGGAAAATTTTAAGAGTTAAAAGCCTTGTTTGAAATGGGATAATAACTTGAAAATACACTAATAATGACATAGTTGCAAAGAGTTATAATAGGAGCTAGAAAATATCATTATGCAAGTATGTTAGTTCCTGATCTATTTTCATCGATGCAGGTCTATTGATGACTCCATTTTATATAGATCAGTATATGTCTATATCTGTCTAGTGCAGATGGTTGTTTTTAGCTGACCATGAGCTTAGAACTTGTATAGGTATGCAGATATCTAGTCAAGACTGAATATTGAATAGACCCATAAGGACCCCAATAGATATCCTATAAAGCCGTCAAAGAAATGTCCTTTCGGGTTAAGTAGTATTCATAGTTCTTTGACCTGAGCGCCATTGTAAACTTGTGAGTGATCCACCATACTTTGATTCCACATATTTCAAAGACCTTTCATGGTCTGACCACTACGTGTCGCTGAGTATGGTCCGATACGAATCTAGAGATATCACAAAATTATTTGTGCATATTATTTATCAAGATACGAATCTGGAGACAAGTTCATGGATGAGCAAATGGAGATTTGACGGTGCTAATCTATATCCTCGCACATTCAGGGTATAATGACGGAATGATTATATGTATGCGTTCTGACCTCAACTTGTATAGTCTAGCGCACTAATTTGTAATATTTATGACGTGTGCATGGGGTATTGTTCACAGACTCATAGAATAGTTTCATTTGACGAATCGAACGTAGACCTAGGGAGTTCTGCAATATGAAGTGTTCTCGTTGGGCATTGAGGTAGTGTACCGTATTGAATAGTTTAATACAGTAAAAATATAGCAAATTACTATGGTTAAGTTAACTAAAGTATATAGTTATAGTAGAACTCGCTTTGAGTTAACTTGGTAACCTAGTAAATGTATAATAGTAATTTTATTTTAATAATTATTTAATTATTAAATAATCAAGATATTTATTTAAATAATAATTAAATAAAAATCTAACTTAATCATGGTTAATTATTAACCAAAGAGTTACGTTAAAAGATATTATGTGCTTAATTAATCCATGGTTAATTATTAACTATAGTTAAGTTAAATAAATATCTATATATTTCATTTTTATTATTAAATAAATGTTAACCTAACTAGGGTTAATAGTCAACTCTAGGGTTAGGTTAGTTGGATATTTGTTAACTTAAGGGTTAAGTTAATTTAACTAAACTAAGGTTAAATGTTAACTTTAATTAAGTGAATAGTTAAATTAAATGTAAATAAAATTCAAATTTATGCTTTAGTATATAAAGTGAAAAATGAAACTACAAATTAAAATGTTTTTGTTTTGTTAACATTTGTGGCTAGCCATTTCAATTTGTGAAATTGAAATTCTTTATTTTGTGTTTTTAAGTGTTAGAATATCAAAGTAAAAATAAAAGGCTATTAATTGTTATAAAAATTAATATTTTTAAATTTTTTTAGAAAATATTAATATGCATGTGGGGTTTATGAGATGCAGTGATAAAAGTTATTATTTTGCATTATAAATCGGGATTATTTTTTTGTGTTGGGAACCATAATGAGAGCCCTAATGGTAGAGGTTGGTTGTATTTGCATAGAAATAAATAATTAATTAAGGATAACCTTCTCATGTGATGTGAGCCTATATTTAAAAATCTGTCTTAATTGGATTGAATTTTATTAAATGATGAGATCAATACTGTCTTTCCCAATATTGCTTTAGTATGAGGGATTTGGTTGGTGTGATCTGGACTACGCCGGTAAAATATGAGATAAGTTTGCTTTAGTATGAGGGATTTGGTTGGTGTGATCTGGACTACGCCGGTAAAATATGAGATAAGTCAAATATATACGAACATGTTATCCAATATTACTTTAGCGTGAGGATAGTGTCAATAGTATATATTCGATAATTGATAAGTTAATTTGAAATACACTTACTGAATATTGCTTTAGCATAAGGATAAAGTATATTTAGGATCAGTGGTAAGAGTTTCATGAGATGCAATTGACAATAGTTGTTTACCTGTTGTGTTTACAAAGGCCAATGTTACTTTAGTGTGAGGCTAGAGTAAAACGTCATTGGGGTCCACTTCTCACTGTATAGTTTAAAATGTTTAACTATCGTTATCTCGTTTGAGAGATTAAAAGGATTAAATAAAGCAGTAGGGGGGTGTTTTTAGATTAAAAAATGTATAATAGTTATACCTATGATCTAAAACATTGTTAATTAACAATTAGAAATATTTTGTTACACAACTCCTAATTTATCTTATAGGAGATAAGATATTTATCTTATAGTGATAATATAAGTACTGAGCAATCCATTAGTACACTTGAACTATACACATCAACTACAAGGTATCAAGAAATATTTTGACTTGCCAATGAATCTGAGAATAGTTCTATATTAAAAAAAACTTGGATATATAATTGATCAGAAGATGATAAGAGATGTTTCTAATAATATCTCTTTAGAAGAGGTAAAAATTTATCAGAAATGGATAAAGAATAATTTGAGAGTCAAATCATATATACTGGCCTCAATGTCTAATGATCTTCAACATAAGCATGTATACATGAGATATGCAAGTAATATAGTGCTCCGTCAGGAAGAGAATAGTCACAATGAAAAGCTGTTACTTCTACTATGTATGAGATATAGAATAAAATGGAACCAAGTCTTAAGTATGTTAAGACTTAGGGTTGCCTTGTTTGCATTAGAGTTATGCAATAGGATAATTTATATTCAAAAGGTATAAGTATCGGTTTATTGAATATCCCAAGCATACTATGGGATACTAATTCTATGATCTAGAAGAATGAAATTTGTTCATTGCTCATGATATCACCTCCCACGAGAAATAGTTTCTTATAGGTCGTAAGGATTGTAAATGATTAAACTTAATGAAGTCAATCAGAATATATTTATATATATGAACTAGCGTTGGATTTTAAGTTCAATTGAGTTAAATACATTTAACACATTCTCCTCGTAGGTTGAAAATGATATCAAGCCCGCCAATTAGGTGTGTTTGATGCTTGAAGGTACCCTTGGTGTTTTCTTGTTGAAGAAAATGATCCTTTGACTTATGAAAAGACAATGCTTGATATTGTTTCGAGAAAATGGCAAGATGCCATAAATTTGGAAATTGATTCTACGCATAACAATCAAGTTTAGGACTTGGTTGTATTTTTTGTAGGAATTGTTCCTATTTATTGTAAATAAGTTTATACAATAGAAGCATGGGCCCTGTATGAAGGTAAAGACGTTCAAAGCCCAACTGATGTTGAAAGGTTATACTCAAAGGTCTAGGATCAAACATGAGAAAACCTTTTTCATCAGTAACCATGCTAAAGTCAATTCGAATTTTGTTAGTTATTTCTGCATATTATGATTTTGAGGACTGGCCAATAGATGTAAACCTGGCATTCTGGTATATATATATATCACACAAGAGATATACATAGTACAGCCTGATAGTTTTACATTCAACCTAACTTCTAATCTAGTATAAAAACTAAGGAAGTCCATTTTTGGACTTAAACCGTTTTCCCGGAGCTGTTTCATCAGTAATCATGCTAAAGTTAATTCAAATTTTGTTAGCTATTTCTGCATATTATAATTTTAAGGACTAGCCAATGGATGTAAACTTGGCATTCTGGTATATATATATCAAGCAAGAGATATGCATAGTACAACTTGATGGTTTTACATTCAGCCTAACTTCTAATCTAGTATGCAAACTAAGGAAGTCCATTTTTGGACTTAAGCAGTTTTCTGAAGTTAGAATCTTTGTTTTGATGAGGAAATCAGAAAATATAGTTTCATCAAGAACAAAGAGGAAGCATATATTCAAAATGGGCACTAGGAACATGATTATCTTTTTAGTTCTCTACGTGAAATACATACCCAATGTCGAAAACGACGTTGGTATGATGCAAGTTAATCAGTTAAGAGTTATCTGAGTAAAGAACTTCTCCATAAAAGATTTGGAAAAGGTTCTTATATACTAGGTATAAAGCTTTCTACAGATATAGTTAGGACGTTGATGAGACTCTCATAATCTTCATACATAGATTAAGTCTTGGAAAGGTACAACTTTATTTACTATGAGATAGTTAATGTGCCTTTTAGACATGGCATTCATCTTTCTAAGAGGAAATATCATCGGGAAGAAGATGAAAGGGTTAGAATGTCTAACTTATCATATGCATCAACTAGAGATAACTTGATGCATGCCATGTTATGTATGAGACTTAAATTTGGATAGTTATAAGTGTTACGAGCTGATATCGTTCTGATCTATATCACGACCATCAGATGGCTTGAAATATATCTGAAATGCCTGAGAGGTATAGAAGATAAGTTTTTGAAATATGGAGAAAGGTTTCTTATAAGTGAAAGAATGCACATATTTAGACTTTCCGTTTGATCTTGATGGTAGAAAATTTATATTTGGTTATATGTTTCTCCTCATTGGTGTCGGAGCTAGTTGAAAATGTTTAATTTAGATGTTCATAACTAATTCTTCCTTAGAAGTAGAATATATTGCCGCTTGAGAAGCTTGCAAATGAAGTACTATGGATATTTAAGCTAGTTGCAAAGCTTAGAATAGTTTCGAGCTCAGTGGATCTTATCCCACTATAATGCAACAATAATAAAATAATCACTCAAGCCAAGAAATCAATAGGCACATCAGAATTCTGATCATGTGGACTCTAAATACCACATAATTATAAAGACCTTGGATAACGTAGTGAATCCACTCAGGCCAAAACTTTTAAAGTGTTTGAGAAACACGTGGAGTGTATTAGTATAAGATACCATTATAAATGGCTCTAGAGCAAGTGAGAGTTTGTTGGAGTTAGTGCTTATGTGTCATTTCAATATTATATGAATATTAATTGTTTAATAATTATATAATAAATATTTTGAATAAAATCGCTAATATTAAATATTAAATGTCACTAAGCTTGTAACGTTACAGACATTATAAGATCTTAAAGGAGTTCAGATCTGGTCTAAAAATGTTCAGACCAGGACTAAGAGTTAGCAATGCTGAGAGTTATAAATGCTAATAGTTAGCACTACTAAGAGTTAGCAAGTTATAAGAGTCAGCAAAATTCTATGCAAAAATGACATGGGATAATGACCTCAGAATACACTAGTAATGACATAGTTGTAAAGAGTTACAATAAGTGCTAAAAAATATCATTATGCAAGTATGTCCTTGAACATTAGTTCCTCATATATTTTTATCGATGCGGGTCTATTGGTGAATTCTCTTTATATAGATCAGTGTATGTCTATATCTGTATGGTCTAGATGGTTGTTCTTAGCTGACCATAAGCTTAGAGCTCGTATAGGCATACGGTATTCAGTAAGGACTAGATACTGAGCAGACTCATGAGGACCCCAATAGACATCTTATGAAGCCATCAAAGGAATGTCCTTTCGAGTTGAGTACTATTCGTGGTCCTTTGACCTGAGCGCCACGATGGGCTTGTGAGTGATCCATCATACTTTGGTTCCACATATGTTAGAGACCTTTTATGGTCTGACTGCTATGTATAATTGGGTATGGTCTGATGCTCATGGAGTCCGCTGTACGTAGATACAGGATACGTCAGCTTCCATAGGTAAGTTGTATATTCAATGCTTCGAGATTGTATCTCAGAAAATCTTATGATTATGAGTAATAAACACGGGAAAGTAATTTCCCTTACGGTTAAACAAGATCGCAAATGTGTTTATGTATATTTTTTATCAAGATATGTAGAGATAAGTTCATGGATGAGCAAATGGGGATTTAACGGTGCTGATCTATAATAACAGAAGGATTATACATATGCGTTCTAACTTCAACTTGTATGGTATAGCGCACTGTAAGAATATTGATTAAAAATCATTGGAATATGATTTGGGGATCAAGCCAAGTGCGTAGGGTGCGCACGGATTGAAGATGGACGCGAAAGGAGGTAAAAACCGAAGAAGGGCGCGCATCAAGCGCCAGCGCCGCGGCGACCAGGATGAGCGCCGCGGTGCCACTTCCAGTACCTGAGTGCCGCGGCTCTGGAATCCAGCGCCGCAGCGCTCAGCAAATATCGGGCCAGCGCCGTGGCAACGCAAACCAGCGCCGCGGCGCTGAACGCGGGAACAGTGTCCCGAAATTAGGAAACTTCCTAATTTCGTCTCCCACTTGCTCTAGGACTCCCTAATACGACTCCCACACGTATAGGGAATACCTAAGACGTCCCAAGGCCTATATAAAGGCTATCAATTAGCTTGTAAATAAGACAGAGAGTGAACTTGACAACCTTTGTGATCAAGTTAGTGAGATCTTTGTGATCTTAGAGAGATCTTGGTGATCAACAATAATCTTAGTGATTATTCTTAGTGGTTCTTTGTGAGAGAAAATCCCTAGAGAGCAAGAGAGAGTATTCTTTGTGATCTTTCTTGTAATAGGCATACTTTGTGGTTGCCTTGTGATTCATAATAAGAAAGAGTGTGATCTTGATCCGCCGTGGACGTAGGCAAGTTGCCGAACCACGTAATTCTTTGTGTGTTCTTCTTCTACCATTTTCTCTCTTTTATTTCTTAATAACTTGTTCTGCATTATTATATTACTTAGGTGAATTGTTTAGCTCGTTTGTGTGCTTTCGCTTCAATAAACTGGTATCAGAGCTTTGGTTCTAAGCAAACATGACCACACCCAAGTATGAGGTAGAGAAATTCAACGGTACGAATGACTTCAATCTATGGAAAATGAAGGTTAAGGCGTTTTGGTGAGCCAAAGACTTGGTTCAGCATTAGAGGAGACTGCAGCTCCATCTAGTGATGAAGAGAAGACGCCAGAGTCATCTAGAGTAGAAGCAGAAAGAAGGGACATTAAAAAAAAAGCTTATAGCACAATCGTTCTATCATTGAGCGATGAAGTACTAAGGGAAGTAGCAGGTGAGACGACGGCAATAGATCTTTGGAAGAAACTTGACTCTCTTTATATGAGGAAATCGTTGGCCAACAGATTACATATAAAGAAGAAGCTGTATCAGCTGTCCATGTCAGAGGGGACGCCGATGAAAGATCATATAGACGCCTTCAATAAGATCATCCTTGATCTTGAGTCTATCAACATCCAGATAGAAGATGAAGATAGAGCAATTATTTTGCTGAGTTCACTCCCCAAGAGCTATGAGAGTTTTGTTGATACACTACTTTACGGCAGAGACAGTTTAACGATGAGTGATGTGAAATCATCATTAAACTCAAAGTTATTAGGAAAGCAGGCTGCGGGCAATGCAGAAAGTTTATCTGTAAGAGGAAGGCCCTCATATAGAGATGGGAAGAAAAAAGGCTCAAGGTCAAAGTCTAGGACTCCTAAGAAGTGCTATTGCTACAAGAAAGAGGGACACTTCATAAAGGACTGTCCTGAGAAGAAAGCACAGGACAAGAAGAAAGCGGATGCTGCGCTTGCCTATGATGATAGCTATGACAGCGCAGAGACACTCGTCGCTACTGATGATATAAAATTTGAACAATGGGTTTTAGATTCTGGTTGTACTTTTCACATGTGCCCGCACAAGTCTTGGTTTACAAATTTCCAGCCTATTAGTGGTGGTAAGGTCTTAATGGGTAATGACGTTGCATGTCAGATGATGGGAATTGGTAGTGTAAAGCTTAGGCTGCATGATGGGCGAGTGAGAGAGTTGACAGATGTTAGGTATGTTCCTAACTTGAAAAGAAACTTGATCTCACTAGGGACTTTAGACCAAAATGGGTGTTCCATCAGGATCGACGGAGGGATTTTAAGAGTTTTGAAAGGTTCCATGGTAGTGATGAGAGGAGAGAAGCACAAAGGTGTTTATGTGCTTAAGGGTGAAGTCGTGAGTGGTTCTGCACTATTCTCTATAGATGATGAGAGTATGCAAATCAAGTTATGGCATCTTAGACTGGCACACTTAGGCGAGAGAAACCTAAAGGAATTATATAGTCAAAAGGCGTTTGGTGAGGATAAGTTCCAGCCCTTGGAGTTTTGTGAGCATTGTGTGCTAGGGAAAGCACATAGAGTGAGGTTTAGTACCGGCGAGCATAAGACTAAAGGGACTCTTGACTACATACACTCGGATCTTTGGGGACCAGCTCAGACAGCTACTCGTGGTGGTGCTAGATATTTTCTCAGCTTGATTGATGACTATTTGAGGAAGCTGTGGGTCTATGTGTTGAAGAGCAAGGATCAAGTATTTGATGTGTTCAAGACTTGGAAGGCTCTTGTTGAGAATCAAACTGGCAAAAGAGTGAAGAGGTTGAGAACTGACAACGGCTTCGAGTTTTGCAACAGAGAGTTTGATGGGTTTTGTGCCAAGCATGGGATTGCAAGGCACAGAACAGTAAGATCAACACCACAGCAGAATGGGGTAGCTGAGAGGATGAACAGGACCCTACTTGAAAGGGTTAGATGCATGCTTACCAATGCAAAGATGTCCAAGACTTTCTGGAGAGAAGCTGTAGTGACTGCTGCTTACTTGATAAACAGAAGTCCCTCCTCAGCAATTGACTTCATGACGCCAGAAAAGAAATGGTCTGGCAATCCTCCGAAGTATGACCATCTTAGAATATTTGGTTGCCCTGCCTTTGTACATATTAAGGAGGGGAAGTTGGAACCTAGAGCTATCAAAGAGGTATTCATAGGATATCCCGAAGGAGTAAAAAGATATAAGGTGTGGTGTAAAGTCTTAACACTACCAAGGAGTATCATAAGCCGTGATGTAACGTTCGATGAGATGACGATGTTGAAAACCTCCCAAGTAGATGAGAAAGAAGAACCTGTGACCAAGGAAAACTCAGCACTCGAGTCAATAGAAGTTGAAGTAGCGCCTGAAAAACGGATCTGATATGCCCCAAGATCAACACTTCAACAAAGAAATCCTTGAAGATGAACCAAGAACACCGGCGTGTTCCTCCAAGTCCACCCAAAAGAAGACTAAAACTCCTGAGTTGGAACTTGAAGAGTACCAGCTTGCTAGAGACAGGCTAAGGAGAACGATTAACCCACCAGTCAGGTATGCACAAGCAGACTTAGTTGCTCATGCTTTTAATTCCACTTACACTCTTGAGTATGATGAGCCTAGGACATATGGTGAGGGTATGAAGAGTGAAAATAAGAAAGAATGGCAGCAGGTCATGGAAGAAGAGATTAGTTCTCTTAGGAAGAACAATACCTGAAAGTTGGTGGAGAGACCTCAAAAGAAGCTAGTCGGGTGTAAGTGGGTGTATAAGGTGAAGGAGGGGATACCGGGGATTGAGCCTACGATATTTAAGGCTAGGTTAGTAGCACAAGGTTTTACTCAGAGAGAGGGAGTCGATTTTCATGAGATATTATCTCCAGTTGTCAAGCACACATCTATTAGGATTTTGTTAGCTATGTGTGCAAACCTTGATTTACATCTAGAGCAAATGGATGTATAGACAGCTTTTCTATATGGAGAGCTTGAAGAAACAATATACATGGCATAGCCGCAAGGGTTCGAGGAGCCCGGTAAAGAAGATCATGCTTGTTTGCTAAAGAAGTTATTATACGGGTTAAAGCAATCACCTAGACAGTGGTATAGGAGATTCGATGAGTTTATGATGGCTTGTGGCTTTAGTAGGAGCAAGTATGATGGATGCGTGTACTTCAAAAACATGAGTTATGGGATGGTGTATTTGCTTCTATACGTCGATAATATGTTGATCGCATGCAAAAATATGGAAGAAATACAGAAGCTCAAGAAGCAGTTAAGTGGCGAGTTTGAAATGAAGGATTTAGGAGCAGCGAAGAGAATTTTGGGTATGGACATTGTGAGGGAAAGAAGAGATGTTATCTTCTTGTCCCAACAGCGATATATAGGCAAAATTCTGGAGAAGTTCGGTATGTCAAACGCGAAGGCTGTCTCTACTTCTTTGGCCTTGCATTTCAGACTGTCAGCAGCACAGTCGCCGACATCCGAGGATGAGAAACTGCAGATAAGCAAAGTACCGTATGCAAGCGCTGTGGGGAGGATCATGTATGCAATGGTTTGCACAAGACCAGACATAGCACAGGCTGTGAGTGTGGTCAGTAGATACATGGCGAATCCGGGTAAAGATCACTGGCTTACAGTAAAGTGGATTCTGAGATATCTCAAGGGAACGTCGAATCACGGGTTGGTGTATAAGAGGGACGAGGACAGCAATGAAACGGTAAGAGGGTACGTAGACTCAGATTATGCAGGTGATCTTGACAAGAGAAGATCGTTGACAGGCTACGTATTCACAGTGTTTGGGTATAGTGTGTGTTGGAGATCAGTTCTACAACATGTGGTTGCACTTTCTACCACAGAGGCAGAGTACATAGCTGTTGGTGAAGCTATAAAGGAGGCCGTGTGGTTAAAAGGCATATGTGCGGAGATATTGGCTCACAAAGAAGAAAACATCAAGTGTTCCATGAGAGGTCGAAACACATTGATGTGAGGCTCCATTACATTCGTGAGATTGTCCAAAGTGGTAAAGTTAGTCTGACAAAGATAGCGTCATCTAAAAACCCTGCTGATATGTTGACTAAGCCACTGCCCTCGGTTAAGTTCGTCCTATGCAAGGACTTAACCGAAGTCACTACTTTGTAAGGGTGACCGAAGATGCGAAAATGAGAGATTGAGTTACTTTGTGGATGATTTTGAATCAAAGAGGGGATTTGTAAGAATATTAATTAAAAATCATTGGAATATGATTTGGGGATCAAGCCAAGTGCGTAGGGTGCGCACAGATCGAAGACGAACGCGAAAGGAGGCAAAAATCGAAGAAGGGCGCGCATCAGGCGCCAGCGCCGCGGCGACGCAAACCAGCGCCGCATGCTGAACGCGGGAACAGTGTCCCGAAATTAGGAAACTTCCTAATTTCGTCTCCCACTTGCTCTAGGACTCCCTGATACGACTCCCACACGTATAGGGAATACCTAAGACGTCCCAAGGCCTATATAAAGGCTATCAATTAGCTTGTAAATAAGACAGAGAGTGAACTTGACAACCTTTGTGATCAAGTTAGTGAGATCTTTGTGATCTTAGAGAGATCTTGGTGATCAACAATAATCTTAGTGATTATTCTTAGTGGTTCTTTGTGAGAGAAAATCCCTAGAGAGCAAGAGAGAGTATTCTTTGTGATCTTTCTTGTAATAGGCATACTTTGTGATTGTTTTGTGATTCATAATAAGAAAGAGTGTGATCTTGATCCGCCGTGGACGTAGGCAAGTTGCCAAACCACGTAATTCTTTGTGTGTTCTTCTTCTACCCTTTTCTCTCTTTTATTTCTTAATAACTTGTTCTGCATTATTATATTACTTGGGTGAATTGTTTAGCTCGTTTGTGTGCTTCCGCTTCAACACGCATTGATTTGTAATATTCGTGACGTGCGTGTGGGGTATTATTTACGGACTCATGAAATAGTTTAATTTGATGAATCAGGCGTAGACCTAAGGAGTCCTGCAATATAAAGTGTACTTGTTGAGCACTAGAGTATTGTACCGTATTGAATAGTTTAATACAGTAAAAATATAACAAATTACTATAGTTAACTAAAGTATATGGTTATTGTGGGATCCACTTTGGGTTAACTTGGTAACCTAGTAAGGGTATAATGGTAATTTTATATTATTAATTATTTAATTATTAAATAATCAAGATATTTATTTAAATAATAATTAAATAAAAATCTAACTTAATCATGGTTAATTCTTAACCAAAGGGTTAGGTTAATAGACATTTGTGCTTAACTAAACCATAGTTAATTATTAACTATAGTTAGGTTTAATAAATATCTAGATATTTTATTTTTAGTATTAGATAAATGTTAACCTAACTAGGGTTAATAGTTAACTCTAGGGTCTCCCTAGTTGAATATTTGTTACCCTAAGGGTTAGGTTAATTTAACTCAACTAAGGTTAAATATTAATCTTGATTAAGTAAATAATTAAATTAAAATGCAAATGAAATTCAAATTTATTTTGAAATTTATGCATTAGTATATAAAGTGAAATGAAATTCCTAATTCATAAGCTTTTACAAATTTTGGCTAGCCATTTTCATTTGAGATTATTGGAATTTGAATTTTTATTTGGGATGAGGATATTTTTGTTTTACGAGTTTGACTTAATTCTCAATTTTATCCCACAAGTTTTAAAAAATCTAATTTTGTCCTAGTTCGTTAATAAGATTCCGTTAATTTTAACACTTGAGGAGAAAAATAGTCACTCTACTTAATTTAATCTACGTGTCAACCACTGATTTGTTACTTAAATAATAAAATAAAATAAATAAATAAAAAGAGAGCAGTCGCCGGTGACCAATTGCGATTCAACTCAAAATTAACATCATTGGACTCAAATTTTTGTGATCTACGTAATGGTAGGATTTATTTTGTCAACGAAGTACCATAGATGTGCCAAAAGTGGAAAAACAACATTGTGGGAGGCGGCAGCAACCATCATTCATCGTTGAACGATGGGGCGGTGGCATGCACCGCCCCCACCACTAGACAGATCGACGGCCAATTTGTCCAACAGTGGGGACGGTGCACACCACCGCCATTCCGTTCGATGGCGAACAACGGTGGCCGCTGTCAACCACCACGGGCCGGTGGTGGGGGGTGTTGACAGCGGCCACTACCACGGTGGCGCGCGGTGGCCGGTACCCTCCCTCTATTTTCGATCTATTTTGTGGCTACTTTCTTATTTTGTTTTGAGAAAAATGATTCTATCATTGTGTAGATATAAAAAAAGAAATTCAATGATATAAATTTTGTCTATTTTTGTTACTGAAATTCGGCAACTGGTGGTGGCAGGCAACGACAGTCGCCAGTTTTATTTTTTTAATTATAAAATAAAATTTTAATGAATATTAAATTTTGAACCTATTAAAACGTACCACATGTTTTTTTTTATTTTTAATAGCCAATTAATAACTGACATGTGTACATTGTATAATGTATTCACATCACTATTTTTAATTAACGTAATAACAGAGGGCAAATTGTCAATGTACAATTAAAAGAGATTTTCAGTTAAATTTAACGGAATCTCACTAACAGACTAGGATAAAATTAGATTTTTTAAAAGTTGTGAGATAAAATTGAGAATTAAGTCAAACTCTTAGGACAAAAATGTTCTTATCCCTTTTTGTTTTCATGTTTTAAGTGTTAAAACATTAAAGTAAAAAACAAAGGCTATTAATTGTTATAACTAATTAATTTATTTTAAAATTCCAAATGTTGAACCAAATATAAAACAAATTAATTCTATTAGATTAAGTGTTAATCTAAATATTTTAAACGTTAAGCCACTGTTGGATTATACTGCTTTTCTAACTAATCAAACCCATCCAAGTTAATTACTAAAATTATCAATAAGTTCAATTCATGTAAACTCCAAACAATGTAATCTAAAGGCTTCAAAGGTGAATTTCTCAATTCTGTAATTAATTTGATTAATTGTATAAATATATGTTCATTGTTTAATTTTTTAGACTTTCGTTGTGCATATATTTTGACAAGATATATATATATTTGTATAATAAACACATATACCACTTGCATACACCCTAAAATAATCGACACCCAATAGAAACAATAGTAAACCATCCCAAGATGGAGAATCAACAACTTGGAAAGAGGCATTAAAAGAAGAATTGAGAAAATCATGATATGACAAGGATAAGTTAAAAAGCTATATGGTTAAAATACTAGAGAAGTGCAAGAATCTAAAAATATCACTGAGCTATAGCATAACCTTCTAGATCTGATGAGCACCCTTCCAATGTTAATGGAAGCAAAAATCCTCATCGGCTCAACCGAGAATAGAAAGGGAAATGAGTTCTAGGAGAATCCTCTAGATAAGAGAGTCACCTATTGAATAGAAGCCCACGTCGTAGAAATTGCAACCACACAGCTATTCTGTATGAAGTTGGTGACTCATACCTTCTAAGACAAACTCGAGGTATCAATGTGACTAGGAAAATTTTGGATGAAAATAGGGCTGAATGATACTGGACATGTTCAGAAAATAAAATGAATGTGTACGAGATGCCAGAGAGATCATAAACAAGCATAGAGAATGTAGCAAAATCGAAGAAGATGCCATAAAGATATTAAACAGGCGAAAAGATAGTAGAGTCGAGGAGGATGCAAGAAAAATATTGAACAAGATCAGGAAATGCGATGAGCAGCAAAACACAACACCTAAACCTAAAGATCCTTTGAAAGAAAAATGTTTAAAGTATGAAAAAGTGATTGTGCCAACTTCTCGAGAATGGTGAAAGACAGGAACTTCCTTCCCCTAGAGCAATCTATTTGTTAAAAAGATCTTCTCTTACTGACAAACTTAAAGACTAGAATTACAAGTGGGCTTCAAACTGCTATGTCTACTTTAGGGGTACATTAAACCCATACCATTACATCAACCAGGTAACTAACCTATTATGGATCATACAACTTAGGCAGAGATAATTATGGTGCTTGTTCCATATGAACCTGGATGGTCAGCATCGAAGTTTGAGATAGAGGAGTATCTCCTTATACAGCAAGCGGACAAAAAGCTCGTCCAACACTTCTGAGGAGCTTGTGAGAAAGCTAAAGATCTTCAACAGCAGCGATAATTAAAGTAAGGCCAGAGTAAAAGTTTGAGAAATTTCATAGGATGATTCCACTATGAGGTAATTTAGCTTGGAGCATTTAATCTACCAATTGCACTAGAAGCCTTAAAAGCAAGATTAAAATCGAGCCAGTTCTAGTATTTTCTATCCAAAAATCCAACTGCAACCTATTCGACTGCCTACGAGCAAGCTCCTTATTATATAAATATTGAAGAAGATGAGACAACAAAGAGACTAACTGAAGTAGATACCTAAGGAGAAATGTGAAGTCATAAATCTAAAAAATCTCCTAAGAGGAGAATATCTCAAGAATGAACAGATAAGATGCCGCCAAGAGTTACAAAATATCATTGGAAAGAATAAGCGGGATCGGACGAGGAAGTCTCCCCCTAAAGTAGTAAGAGTTCAAAAAATAAAGCATATTCCCCTTATTGTTCTATTGGCAATAGTGTTTGAAGTCATCAAAGAGAAAGGCTTGCTTAAAGTGCCAAGAGCCTCTAAGATCCTGTTCGAACAATAAAAAATAATAAAATATGTGACTATCACCAAAACCATGGCCACATTACCTTTAGGTACCTATATTTAAGGTACCAAGTGAACTAGCTAATGTGGAATGGGTACTTAACAGAATTCACAATCGACCTTAAAAAAAGGGAAAAAAACCTTAACCTTATGATAACCTAAAATTCAAGAACTCTCCTTAATAAGAAATGATCATTATAATTTTTGGAGGCCCCTCGCTAGTTAAGGATTCAAACAGACAAAGATAAAACTACTCTCGGTACTCATAGAGGGATACCGGGTGATGTGCAACACCTCGCGAAGAAGTCAAGTGTCTAAATGATTCCCATAATATTTACCAAGGAAGATGCATAAGGATTTAGTTACCCATAAGATAACGTGTTAGTCGTAACTATCCAAATAGCTAGAATTGAGGTAAATGGGGTACTCGTCAACATAGAGAGCTCAGAGGATATAATATTCAAAGAGACATCAAACGAGCTCGGTATCAAAAACTTGAAGATAGATAGAATACAAACCTCATTATACAGATTTGGGAAAAGTTGTATCATGTCATTAGAAGTTGTTGATAAGCATATTTTATACATCATATTGTATCTTTCATAACTTGATGTTTTCTTGTTTTGATCATCAATATATGGCCTTTTATTGGTGATAATATTATTTTGTAGGTTTAAAGTTGGTGGAGCTATTTCGGGTAAAAATCTGAGAAAAATGCATAAAATTGTAAAAAGAGACCTAAAGGCTCGAATTGAATAGTGAACAATGAACAATGTACCGCAATGACAAAAATTTAAGTCGTAACCTTAAGACAGTGCCATACAAAGCATGAAAAATGAGCTAAAGCTGAACCCACAAGTCGTGAATCAAGAGAGCTTAAAACTGAGCATTTTGAAATTGGGTTTTCAAACCCAAGCAGTGGCCCCGCATCGCACCATGGCCATGTTGCAATGCCTACTTCAACAATTTAACTCCACTTCAACAACTTCCCTTAACCTTAAAATTTCTAACACTATCACGCTGAGCTACCATCTATCAAAGAGGTTTTCTTTGCTCATTTTTATTCTTGCTGTTGGGGATAATGTAAACTTTAAGTTTAAGGGAGGGAAACACTTATCGATATTTATTTTTCACATTTTTTCATGCCTATTGTTTTTTATATTTTATTTTGCATGCCAATTTTTTTTGTTCTTTGTTAGTCTTAAGTCAATTGAATGATTAATAGTCAATGATATAAAATAAAAAATATTTTTTTAATTGTTACACTCTTTTGGAATCAACAGATATTATGATTGTTTGCATATTTAATTTAAGGACAAGTTCGGTCTCATTTTGAGATCACTTAAACTATTGAGCACGTAGTTAGGATCATGTAGTTAATTTACTTACTTATAGGATGTTTATGTATAACAATAATACTTAGGGTATCAAAAATATTCTAAAACTTATTTGAGTATTACTTGAAGCGAAATCTTAGGGTGCATATAATTTAAAAAAATGATTTTAGGCTATCTTGGACAAATTAAGCCTTTCAAGCAAACAAATATTTATTTGTTTTATTCCTAATTACCCCTATTGAGCCTAATAACCATTTTTATTTGTTAACCACATCAATACCTTAGCTTGTTATTTAATTATCCTTCATAATATTCGTCACGCCATATACATAGTACTCAGTTTAGAGAGTTATATGTATTAATAGAATTTTAAAGATAAAGGAGTGAATTAAAGGGTTATGGGTTTTGGTTATAGATTTTAGTTGTTCTAAAATTGTAAAGATTGGGGATATAGTGGCATAAAATTTTTAAAAAAATCAAAATAAAAAAAAATGAATGAAGATTTAAATTTAATATACCTCTAGCATAGGAAAAGAAGTTATAAACAATAAATTACCAAAGGAAACAAGAGATAAGTTTGACGGAAATCATTTGGAAATAAAATGTTCAATTTGAACAAACTCTAAAGGAATGTATATTTATAGTGTGAGGTGAGCCAAAATTTATCCATTTTCTTCTACTTTCACCCTAGCCGTACATTACAAGCTAGATAAAGTATTACTTGATCTTTGATTATATGTGCACCTACATTTGTAGAGAGTAATATGAAAAACAAGCCTATAGGGGTGTTAAACAAATAAAAATTCATAGAAACTATTTCATTGACTTGTGTGTATAAACTAATCCGAGTGTATGTGATTAATGATACTAACTATACACACACGTACCAAGTAGGTCACTTATAGGCTAAAACAAGTAATGGATTAACATATTAAGCTACTATGTCATTTAGAAATTCTTTGAGGTCGATAGTAAAAAGAAATCTTTGAGACAATTTGGTAACCATTTGTCAACCCACTATTTTAGTTGTCTTCTTTTAATTTTTAGTTTTTAGTCGTGACTCCCAACTTGTTAGCATAAGAAGATCACATGGCTACCTATCTTCACAAAGTCAATGAGAAAATAAAACTATTCAAAAAGTTTAAAATCTAGTAGATACCGAAGAGCAGAAAAACATAAGGTAGACATATCAACGAGAATAGCTTTGACTAAAGAAGCTCAAATATATGATCTTTACTCAAGTTCATCCTTAAACCCAGCATCAGAGAGATAAAGAATGAGTAGATTATGCAGATTAAACCACATCTGAGTTGGATGGATTATATTCAATAATATATTGATAATAGAAAGTTGCCACAAGATAAACTATAAGCAAGCCATTTAAGGTACAAATTAAGTTGATACACCCTCATTAATGGCATCCTCTATTGACGAGGACATTCCCTCCCGTACCTGAGATGTCTAACACTCAAGGTGCCCGAATATATACTTCATGAAATTTAAGAAGGAATTTGTAAAAATCACTCTAAAATTGAGGTCCTGGCTCACAAAACTTTCAATATGAGTTATTACTAGCCTACTACACTACAAGATGCAAAAGAGCTAAATAAAAAATGTGATGTATTCTATAAATATGCTTATAACATTCATGTTTTACTAGTAAATTTAGAAACAATGACCAACCCTAGCCCTTTGTACAGTGGGGAATCGACTTGATAGGCCTTTTTACCTTAAGGAAGAGGCTTAGCCAAGTACGTCATTGTTGTTGTTGATTATTTCACAAAACGGATAGAATCTGAGCCCTTAGCAAACATCACAACCAAAAATGCAAGAGACTTCATGTGGAAGAACCTTAATTACAGGTTTAAAGTACCATATATCATCATTACGAACCACAATAAGCAGTTCGATAACAAGAGCTTTTAGGATTTCCATAAGTAACTTGAGATATAGCTCTTATTTACCTCTCTAGCTCACTTAAATATAAACGGCAAGTAGAATCATCTAACAAGCTCATCAAAAAGCTTTTGAAGAAGAAGCTAACTAAGAAGAAAGGGGCTTGGGTCAATGGGTTGCCCAAAATACTATGGGCACTGTAGATTACTAGCAATACAGTCACTAGTAAGACCTCTTTCTCCCTAGCCTTTGAATGCAAAGCTATAATCCTAGCAGGTAAGTACAATACTTTAATGAGAACAAGAACAAGGAGCTTATATAGGAGAACTTAGACTTAATCAAGCAGAATAGGGAACTAGCCAAGATTCGAACCACTACCTATTAGCAAAAGATTATTTGACATTACAATAAGAGAGTTTAAGCTCGAGAATTCTAAGAAGAAGACCTGGTGCTTATAAACATACCCCTAATTACTAAGGCCCAGATAGAAAGAGTTCTCAAAATAAATTGGTAAGGCCCTTATAAAGTACTCAGTAAAATCCGACCAAATGCTTATGACCTCAAACATATAGATGAAAAGGTTGTTAGAAAACCCTGAAATGACGAACTCTTGAAAATATATTATCCATAATTATCCTTTTTGTACTCCTTAAACTTAAATCTTACTTTTTAAAAAAAAAAAATATGATAAGCAACTGAGTTTTAAATTGATAGAGGCATAGAGGGACATCCTCAATTCCTGAACAAGATAAAAAGCTGAAGACCTCATCAAGATACATTTTGGGTGGTGAATCTTCTCTTGGAGAACAATAAAAGGCAAACTCAAAAGCATATATCATATCTCAAAAGAAGAATCGATCAATTTAGCATTTCGAAAGACTAGAAAATTACTGTCATGGAATAAAAAGTTATAGACAAAAATAAATATTTTCATTAATATAGTGAGTATTTATAAAATATTAAAACAAAAATAAAAGAAACACAAGATCCCAAGCATCGTCAGTAGGGGGAGGGTGATCATCAACCAGAGGTTGTATGGTCACAGCAGCAGGTGCAGTTGAGGATATCTCAACAAGAAAGTCATCATCATCATCCTCATCGCTCAAGGTATCAAGAGCATCATCTAGCCATTAAAGGCCACTGTCTGGATAATGTTATTTGAATAAATTAACACTTTTTTTAAACTCATTTATGACCCCCGAAGCAAATGCCTCTTTCTTAACTATAGCAGCTTTATCAGCTCAGTATTTGGCCTTATACGACCTATACCATATTTGGTCAAACTCCTCATTTATAGCATCAACCAGTACCATTTTGCCTTGTCAACTCTGAGATCCTACTTTTAACAAAGACCAAGCCTCCAGCAACCTCATGCTAGCTAACTTTACTATGCTAATCGAGCTCAAAAACTCGACTTTCAGTTATAGCCATTTTGGTAGCCATCTCTTCTAAATTTCACTTAAAAATTCCCATCTCCCTATCTTTAAGTTTGATTTGATTCCTTGCCTCAGCTAAATCATTTCTAAAGCTTAGAGCCTTCAGACCCTCATAGATTCTTTTAAGGATAGTTCTTTAGCAAAAAGATAGGCTATACACTGGCTGAAAAAGAAAAAAAAAAGACAAGATTAAGGAATTGGATTAAGGGAATTCAACTTAAAAAAGAATGAGAATAAAAGAAGACTCACCTTCACCACACTCACAAGTGATGAGTAAAAGGCAATAAAAGCATCCCAGTCTTGTATATAATGAGTAAGCATTGGGTCAACAGACCTCTCTTTTTCCTTGATAAATGAAACCAGGTGCTTGAACTTACTTCAAGATGTAGTGGGCAAATAACTCAAGGAGAAAGTAAGAGGATTTTCAGCTACTAACTTATGAATAGCCTCTCAATCAATTGGCTTATCTTTTAGAAGAGTGGGGCCAAAATCCAATGGGATTAGACCCCTAGGAAAACCCCCAAGAAGGACGTGGCATTATAGTTTAAGGCAGAACACTCAAATTAGAGCTGAGGAGCTAGCCACTAGTTTTGTCTTCTCAATTGTCGAAGGAACCTTCTGAACTGATGTCCTCGAAACCTCTGCACCTCTCCTAGGAGCAATAATAGTACCAATCTCCTTGAGCAGTAGGCTTTGCTTAGTGCTTCTCATGTTGAGCACATTTCTTACTATTTTCCTCGCCTAACATAGCTATAAAAAGTGTAAACAAAGGCTAGATCAGCATCAAAAACTCAAAATGAAAAATGTTTAAAATAAAAATAGACACTTACTCCCTTCCCCAAGCTCTCTTTGATGATGACCACCTCAAATATTCTTTCTAACTAGAAGAACATCCTCTTCCTCACAATCATTTGACTTAGTCTTAACTACCACTTTTACTTGAACACTTAAACTATGTAACTCATATTAACATATTAACATGCAGTTGACACAATTTCTAAAAGAGAGAAAATTAGTTTATATTGATTTTAAAAATAATGTCAATCACTATAACTCTACGTGAAGAAAATTCAATAAATCATTATCATCATCAGGCAAGAAATCACAATTCAGAAGGCAGACAAAACGTGTGTACAAATTCACAGAATCCTAAAAGTCTAGAAATAATCCCAAGAATAAGGCGAGAAAGAAAATAGTGACTATAAAAAAAAAGTTATCTAAGAATGAGCCACTAGTATCTAAGAATGAGCCAAGAAAAAGTAAATTGCTAGGGAAAATAAAGACTAAAGTTAGAAAATAACAGTTATTGAAAAAAAAAATACAAGTGTTTTCTTCCTTTTTAAGAAAACTAAAAAAAGTAGTAACTAAGGATCGAACGTCAATTTGACGAATCAAAATAAAGATAAAGACATTACAACTTGAGAATATGGACATATAAAAGACCTCTTTTAAATACCATACAGTCTCTCTTGCCCTCACTCCCCACAAACAAAAAATCATAGGTGTTTTTACCTAGAATTATTTAAAGGCAAATCTTTCATAAGGTTAATTCTTCTTCTCGCCATTATAAGCAGTTATGTAGTGAAAAGCCTTCTGTGATCAGTGTTTACTCGGGTTTAGTATAGTTATTGGAGTTTAAATTTAGCCGGCACAGTTCTAAGTTTAAATAAGCCCACATATTCAAAAAAACATTAGGGGTTAAAAGGCAGCCTCAACCTTAAATTTAAAAAATGTAGATTAATGGCCACTTCCCCAACTGGTGATGCACTTGCATATTCATCCTTCGAGGGAACCCTTAAAGTAACTACCTTTGGAATATCAAACCCTTACTCAATTCAACAAGACCCCTCTATTGCACATACTAGAAGATGATAAGGCGGACAATTCAATTCAAAAGAGACTTTATCATCGATCTAAAGAGCAAACTTCTTTTCTTTTTCTTGAGTTTGCTCGTCTGATTGAAGGTTCTCACCTGCTCCTAAGCAACTTGAGATGACATCACACCACTAAGCATTTGTTCAAAATCACTAGAACCCTCAGGAAGCTCTACCAAATCCTCTACTAAAAAAGGCTCCCTTGCTTTCAATCTGAGTCCTCGAATCCCCTGAGTATTCTCACTATCTATTTTTGGGCTGAGCTACTTCCAACAGTCGAACCCTCACTAAATCAACTAGACTCGCGACTAGATATATTTTGGGAGTCATCGGGTAAAAAGATAATTTCCACACCTAAACAAATAAATAATGTATCTTATCAAAAGTTTGCTTAGATAGACTAACAAGACGAAAACTTAAAGTTGAGAACTCAAGACAAGCACTCAAGCCTTTAAGGATAAATCAAGAAACATAGTGAACACAAAGAAAACAAACCAAAATAACAATACACTAAAAGATAAAGAAGTCAGCACTAAAATATTTATGCAAAAAATTTTAAAGAGAAGAAGAATTACAGATAGAAATAGACTATGAAGTGTGCAAGGAATTTGAATTGCTAAAGCCTATCTCTTGAAAAACGTCAAGTAAAATTAAAGTGGTAGAGTAAAAGAGATCGCTATCTTATATACATGATTTTCAGGAGCAATCACAGTCATTGACTCAAGATCTAAAGGCTAGAGTACCTCTAAAGGAAAAACGTCTTTGAACAAACATATTCCCTCGAAGGGCCACCTCAACTATTCGATCAACACTATTAACCCAGATGAGACCATGTCATCACAAATTCAAAAAAACGGGCAATTATTTAGTAATCTATCTAATGGTGCGCATTTTTCAAAAGGCAGCCAAACATTAAATACATATTCAGCGTTAGCTTTAAACAATTAGTTCCATCGTTACTGTGAACATATGAATGCGTCATGCAGACCCAAGGACCATTAGCATCAAGGAATTTTACTAAGTAGTGCATCTATTTCTCTACAAAGACATAAACAAAAGGAATTTCCCTAAATCAATACATCCATTTCCTACAAAGACATAAACAAAAGGAATCTCACTAAATCACATCCATTTCCTATAAAGACATAAGTAAAGGGGAATTTTGCTAATTAAATGCATCCATTCCCCTATAAATACATAAGCAAATGGGAAACTCATAAGTCACTACATTCATTTCCTACAAAGATATAAGCAAAGGGAATCTCGTTAAACAGTATATCTATTCCCTTGCAAAGAGATTTACAAAAGGAAATCTCACTAACCAATATATCAATTCCCTTATAAAGACATTTACAAAAGAGAATCTCACTAACTAGTGTATCTATTCCCCTATAAAGACATTTACAAAGGAGAATCTCACTAATCAATGCATTTATTATGCTATAAAGGTATAATACTCGATCCTGAGTACTGCCTCAAATTGACAAGCTAAGGACTTTGCCCAATCACATCAAAAAAGCACTCTAAAGACTACCTAATTTAGGGGACTACAGTTATAAATATTTTAGTATCAACAAGTTGATACTGAATACTAAGAGACCATTATTTCCCCTGGATTTGGGCCACAAGCTTAACCTATCTACTATAGCCCACAAATTGTTAACACATAAATTGCAAGCTCATGAGCCCGGCCCAAATGTTACATTGGTGCATGGATTTCTTGGAGCTAGCTTGTAGTCCTCTTGTCACCATCATCATCCTCGATCGTCGAATACCCTCCTCGAGCTAATTGACCAACTTGATCACGAATAAGTATCTTAAAATTGACTTACCGCTGAGAATCGCAGACTCAATATACCTTTTACAAATACAACTCCAATAATCTTGACATGAGTTCTACATAACAATAAAGATTTAACCTTATTTGAGTAAAACTCTAATATGTGAATCCAAGAAGAGAAAGTTTTAATGGCTTTTAACCCTAATAGGATTCTACAACTACATATTAAACTCATATTACAACCCTATAGATAGGGTTTAAATTGTTGAGTTAAAGAACATGATCAATATTGACATCCACACAGATCTAAGCATCAGTATCTAAACATATATACGTAGACTACTCTGTAAGATTTGGAGCCTTCTTATCCTTTAAGCACTCATCAAAACTATTACTTCACAACTCATTACTTTTTTTTCTTGTCTTCATATTATTTTCTTTTTTTTTATTGTTGTTAACTTAAACATTAAAGTGTTTTCACTAAAAAAAGTTTTAGCGCAACCTCAACTTTTATTTTTGAATATAAAATTCTTAGCATATTCAATATTTTACTTTTTTTTTTTAATATAGAATTCTTAGCGTATTTAATATTTTTAGAGTGGGTCAATCTAACCAGTTTCTCCTAAAGTTCAATTGATGTTTTTTAAAAAAATAATTTTATATTTTTTTAAATTTTAAAATTAATAATTTGACGTTGTTTTTCAAAAGAAAAAAATTATTAAAAAAAAAGTATATTCAAATACTGTAACTACTGACTCACTCACTCTATGACCGCTTAGAATAACAGACAAAGTCCTCCAACTGATGGAAATCTTAGTTCACATAATCTTTTTCTACTTCAATTTTGTGGGAGCAATAAACTACACATGCTTACCTATGTCATATCAAATGATGCTGTTAAATCAAAATTGTAAATGATAATTCTCTAAATGCTCGCAGCCACCAAAAAAATTAATACTTTCCAAGTATAAGTTGGCAAGTTTAGTCAATTAAGTTAGTAGCTTGATTTGATATTCTATCAATCAATTCATTGGCATTAATTTGGTGACTGAACTGCTCAAATAAAATAATTAACGAAGACTCGTCTCATAGAGTCTTAGTACTGACTCTGACTCACAATGAAAAATATATATAGTCTATAGATTAAGGTCACAAGCACAAAAAACTTTGAATATTAATCAGAATGGATCCGAAATCAATGTATTAATCAAAATTCATATACTTTCTTTAATAATAAAATTAATATTTCTAAGTTGTTAATATTTACACGCGAACATGAAGGCTTATATTAAATTTGAGAAATCTTTGTTCAAAGTGTGGGTGAATTGTGATCGAATCACAAGCTAGGGCTTAAGCTTAATGGATAAGCTTACGCAAATTATTAAAGAGAGATTAGGAAGGGACCGTTGTGAGACATTTCCTGGTGTGTTTTTAAGACTTTTTAATTAGTATCTATAATCTATATACAATCTTGTCTAACAAAATTAATTGGAAGATTCATTAAGGCCACTTATGTCTTTGTTTAGTGACAATTATAATTTCTTAGGCGATTTTTGCTATGTGCAATCCAATGATTCCAAGTGGCGCATTAATCTATAATGGAAGAGCAACCTAATTACTCCACTTTCTTTAATGATTTAGTAGGGAATAAATTATGTAATTATTCTTAGGTGTGCTGAAGTTCATATGATTTTAAAAATGCAAATATTATGAAATTTAATGCTGAACTTTTATGTAATGTACATGTGAACATTCACACTAAAAAAATAATTATAAATTTATGATATATTTATTTAATTCTTTTAGTAAGAGCTTTAAATAAATATATTCAGACTTTTAGAAGTAATGGTGTCACACAAATAGTTTAGCTAATTTGTTTTTTATTTTTCTTTTTCAAGATTTATCTCTACTACAAATGTTGAATCCTACTCTAAGAGAGTAGGTTTTTTCAATCTTTATTTTGGTGTCTATGTTTTAAATGAACTTAAAAATGTATTTATCTTCATTTTAGTTATTAAGATTTATATATTATGATCTTAAAATTGAATCTAAAAATTTCTCTCTTAATGATAGAAATGTATTATCTTATCCATTGACTCAATAACTATTAGCCTCAAGGATTTTTCTTAAGTTATTATTTTAGACATAGTCTTTTAATTTGATGTAACACGATATGACTATTTACATATATAAAATATAATTTGATGTGTATATGAACGCACTATAAACAACCCACCATTTGTACATTTGGGCGAAATTTTATTATTATTGGAGGAAACTTGGTGATCATTCAATGGCAGATTCAAATTTTCATATAAGAGGAACTCCCATTTTGTGATCCTCAAAATCTTTATTTTATTTTATTAATCACAATTGAGAAGTGTTACAGAAAATATTATACGATTTGGTCGGTAAAATTGAACTTTCAAGCTGATAGAGGACGTAATATTTTGTGTATAAATCTTCATATAATGTTAATGCTATTCTGAAGAGTATCTTTGAATATATGTGTATGTTTTAAGTAGTAGTTTATTCTTGCTTGGCTCTTTCCGTTTGGTGGGTGACATTGACAACTTAAGCTGCTAATTATTATGCAGTTGTCATTTAAGCATATTGATCAATTTTAGTGTATGTATAAATTATGATATGAGAACGAAATGATGCTTGGATTTTATTTTCCAAAGAGTTGTCACCAACCAATGATCTTTCTGTATGACTTCTTTCTCCAAGATTATGTCATGGATTGCGATTGCTCCAATTAGACATAATAATCAAGAAAACTAGAATTATGGATTAAGATAGCATTATGTCATAATATATAACACTTATTTTATGTAATTAATTTGATATTTAAAATTTTTGAGGCCATAAATAATACCGTTAAGGTGAATGAGATGAGGATCAAATGTCAAAATATTACATTGTTTAATTAAATAAAATTTTCAGTTATATGTGTAAAATTTCTTCTCAATAAATATGAAAATTTTTTGAGGAGATTTAAGAACAAAACTGTAAGGACCTAAATTTTAAGTGGGCAATATCTTATTATGTGAAAGTGGATTGTTATAATTAATTTTAACCAAATAATTGGGATAAGCATTGTGGATGTGAAAACGTATTACAAATTGTTATGAATCATTAGAAGAATAAATAAAAAGATTTTTTTTGAACTTCTTTTAAATAATTAATTACAGAAATTGAAATTGATCATGAAGCTCAGTTGAAAACAAAATTTGGTTGCATTGTTTCACATAACGGAGCTAACTGAGGAAGGTTGAGATTTTGATCGGAGAAGGTTGATATATATATTTGGGAAAGACAACATCATCAACGACGCAATTTAATTTGGAATTTGGCTCGTGCAGAAATTTGATTGGATACTGGTTCCTAATGAATAAACAAAGGGAAAGCCTTTGACTAATGACTGAATTATATTAAATAATGTTTGTATACATGTCTTGGTGTTGGCTCCCAATACAATAGCAGTTCAAAATTTGAAGTTCATGTACTTGATCATATATCAAATGTATGATCGATCTTGAAATTAATACTCCACAACTTTACCATATGCATGCACTAACTGTACCCTATCATTTGCATTTCCCTTTTATTTATTATTATTTCATCAGTAGGGTGTGTGATTTAATTTTTATCGTTTCGATAATTTTCATTTCTCCTAATCCTAGAAGAGAATTGTTTTTGGCAACAGTTTGTATTATTGAAATACAAATCTTACAATTATTTTTGTAGCATATAAAGCAGATTTATTATTTGATAATTTTTTTTTATTTATGTTAAAAAAAATGAAATTATGATATGAAAAGTTAGAAATAATTTTGATAAAGATTTTAAAACGTGATTTTTAATTATTTCTTTGCAATCTAAAAGGTTGTGTAGATTTATTATTCGAATATTTAGATGAAAAAGATAAACTTAAGGAGGAAGATAATATTGTGGTTATAAATAATGTTAATGAACTAGAAAATAGGCCATTCACATCGACGTCAATTTCTTCATACTCAGTCATTAATTTTGATTAATATGTAATAAAAAATTTTAAATTGAGAAGTGCGATGAGGTAATAGAAAATGTAATCGTGTTCTTTTCTCTTGATTTGAATGAAGATGGTAATTGTGAGATTTTTCAACATATAAAAGAGTTTGAGGAAAATTCATTAATCACTAATTGTTTTAAAAAGACGATGGAATACTTTTTGAAGATTTCATTGGAAAAATTGATAATTGAAGAATTTGTTACTTGCTATTGGAGTGATTGGATAGACATTATTATTAAGATTGGAAACTTCAAAGTTCATGGTCTACATCAAAATATAAATTTGAAAATTCATTCTAACATAGGTGAAGAACCGTTCAAAGATGAGTTTAAGCAAAATTCGAGAGCGAATTTTCACTAAGAGGGAGAGAATGATGTAGTTTAAAATTCACAAGATTTTTAAATAAATTAGAGTTTGTTATTTTTAAGAATATTTAATTAGTTTGAGTTTTATTTTAATTTGTTTAATTTTTTAGTGTTTTATCAATTTAGTAATTTATTTGAATTATATTTTAATTCAATATAAAATCTTGTTTGAGTAGGTTTAAGATAATTAATGATTAGTATAAATACGTGTCTTTTATAATATTAGATGAAGGCTTTTTAGTTTGATTATTCAGTTATAGAATAAATTCTTAATTTGAGTTGTTCTAATTATTTTTTAATATTCGTTAAATCAACGAGATCTAACATCCTAGATTCGTGAATACTCTAAAAAATATATTAATTTAATTTAATTTTTTATTTTAAATATTTTTAAACTAAATGAAATATCAAAGTTATCCGTTCATCTGCCCTTCTGTGTCAATTTGCCTCTGCTTCATCTCTAGAGGACTTACTTAAGACTGGCAATATTCAATATGCAACCATGATTATGATAAATGATGATGATGTGAGTAGTAAGACTTGACTGCCAAATCATACCGTCTAAATCTCATTAAAAAAAAACATATATTTTAATTATGTGTAATTGTCATGGCATTTATAAATAAACTTAAAAATTTTCATTAAGTTTCAAAATAATTTATTTCATAGATTTCACCATTCACAGCTTAGATATTTGTTTTTCCCTTTAAATGTTTAAGATGTATAGCATTATTTGATGCTTCCCTCACTTTTCCCCAAGTGTTGCTAGTTGCTGTTTTCTCCAACTCTTCATTTACTTATTTAATCCTATTTTTATATAATCGATAGCAAGTAGGAAAACAATTGAATTGAACCAGCCAATAAGGAATTGAATTATATTGAACAAATTTTGAGGACTAAATTAATTAACAACTTGATATTAATAATAATAATAATAATGCCATGAAATTGCAGCGTAAATTCTCATGCCGACACAAACTTTATTTTACATACAAAAACTAGTCGTCAAACATGATTGATATAGCCAAACCACTAATAGATATTACCCAAAGGACAATCATGCCTTAAGAGAGATTAATTAATTAATTTTTTTTTTTAAAACAAAGGAAGTACTGAGGTTAGATTCCGATTGAGTTCCTTTCTTAACTTGTGTCACTCTCAATTATAGCTAAAAAACATTGACTCAAAATTTAACCTTTTCCAATTAGCCCAGTCATTAATAAGTTAACAAGTTCCAACTGATCAAGTGAATCCATTGTTGGAATTTTGAGAAAGTTTCAACATTTATGGTAAAGGCTCAAGGCATCTCTGAAGGAATTACAAGGGTTGCCTCCAACGACAAAACTGGCCAGCTTTTGATTAGTTTTTTTTTTCTTAAAAAAAAAAAGACCCAATAAGAGAGAAGACTTTTAATTATTTGGGCACAAGAATAAAATTTGTCAACGAGGTCGACCCACGTCTGGTAATTCTTCTCTCCTTGTAGCAATTTCTAAGACTTATTCACATTGTCTCAATATGGGTGGTGGCGATTTTATTTTATTATTACAAAACCAACATATACATTCAATGCTTTTTAATAAGTAGGTGTATTATCAAAACGCATTTCATTCAATCATTTATCTTCCATCTTGAACAACATGCTTTCCTTTTTTTTATAGCCTTGATGAACTGTCACAGCATCTTTCCTTGTATTATAAGCTCTTTTTAAGCTCTCCTTTTCCGTTTGCTCTTCTCGAAAACACATAACACTCATTTGTGATTAATTTGGTGATAGGTCTAGGCACTAGGTAGGCAGATTTATTCAGAAATGGGAAGGCAGCCTTGCTGTGATAGGGTTGGATTGAAGAGAGGACCATGGACGATTGAAGAAGATCATAAGCTCATGAACTTCATTCTAAATAATGGTATCCAATGCTGGCGTATGGTTCCTAAGCTTGCAGGTTTATATATATTTTGTTTATTTGAACTATCCCCCGTCTCTCTCTTTTCTGGACTTGTTCATTTAATATTTTAGCTTAAATTATTTTTTAACTAATAAAATGGTGGCACTCTTGCTTTGTGATGAAGGCTTGTTAAGATGTGGCAAAAGCTGTAGATTGCGGTGGATTAATTATCTAAGACCGGACCTTAAGAGAGGGGATTTTACAGAAATGGAAGAGGACCAGATTATTGAGCTCCATGCACGCCTTGGTAACAGGTAATGTTCGTTGCTTTTTGGTTTGTTCGTTTTCAAAAACCATAGTTGTTGGTTTCTCAATTCTCACTAATGCATTTTAAAAACTTGTTCAACCAGATGGTCCAAGATTGCTTCACATTTTCCTGGCCGGACAGATAATGAAATCAAGAACCATTGGAACACTCGGATTAAGAAGCGGATGAAGCTCCTTGGCCTAGACCCTGTGACTCACAAGCCCGTTGAACAATCAGTAAAAACTGATCAAGTTCACCATAACAAGGATGAGACAACAATGGAGTCAAGTTCTTCTTCATCAAAGGAACAAGATGAGAAAAGCTTGGAGGGAAATTCCCATGATGATGGTAATGATGTCAAGAAAGAAATTTCTCCAGCAACAACAGATGATCGGAAAACACAACAAGAAGAAGAAGCAAAATTAACAATGGATGACGCAACTGATCTTCTGAACAATTATCAAGTGTTGTGTGGAAATATGGAGGTGGGATCATGGCTGAATTACCACCACCAGCAAGAAACAAACACCTCAACAGCTTGCAGTACTTCATCGTTTTCTCTGGAAGAACCTTATAATAATTTTTACAATCCTTCAATTGGTGCTGAATCCCCATCTCTCCTGCAAGAAGACGACAATTCTCTACAGCAATGGATTGACAATGTGGATTCTTTACTCTCATGGGACTACTTCAATCAACTAGACGATAGCCTATTCCTTCTCTAGAAAATAGGCCCAATCTTGAACATATTTATATATATATCATATATCTCTTCGAAAATTCTTCCCCTTATTAACCTCTCAATATTTGAAACTGTATCATAGCACTATATTTAACTTATTGCCATGTTAAAATTGTAATCTGTTGATCATCGTTTCATTGTCACTAGAATTGAGTTTGTCACATCCGACAAATTGGGCACAAAAGCTTGATCCTGTAACCGTGTTCATGAGGTTACCATTTCTTTTTCTCCAATTTTGTAAAAAAAATTCAGATGTTGTCATACATCATTATGAGAGTGCCCAAAAGTTTTATTTTAATTACTTGCATTTGTTGTCTACAAAATCTGCATACTCTTTTGAAAAAATTATATCCTACTAAGATCCCATCAATAAGGGTGATTTTGGTGAGATGATGTCTATGTTAATCATTTTTCTACTAAAATATTTATATAAGCATAAAGCATGCGTATTTGGCTAGCCTTATTTTCTACTAAAATAGATTACTCGATAACTGGAGGTGGGTCGTGTCGTGTCGTGTCCTGTCCTGTCTCGTGCTAAGCACTGAATTAGCTAGAAAGTGGAACCTGGCTCAGCCGAGGCTATTGTTTATTCATTTTGTTTGCTTCAGTGCATGCATCTGCGGGAATAATACTGCATGGAATCTTAATAATAAGATGGAACCGCATAATCCCACAGGCCACAACTGCTTCGGCTAAGGGCTAGCTATGTTTTTGTTTTTATAATTAAAGACGGAAAAAAGCAATTTAATTTATGTGTGCCAATTAAACACAAAGGACTCTTGAGACCCTTTTTCAAAAATTATTCTTTGAGCTCGCAAGGCCTTCGAATTTTTGAGGAAAATATCTTGGTAGACTGTTTAATGACTATGTATATACGCCTAGCTAGCTACCTAATAGATTTTCTCTGGCTAGTATGTATCTGACCTAATCATCACATCATGCTTACATACATAGGTTCAAAGTAAAAGGTGCATATTGCTAAAATTTTATATTGAAATTGCACATTCATGATACATCCCTCTCACCTAATATTCTCACTATATATATATATATATATATATATATATATATATATACACACATAAAACTCAAAATGTAGTTTTCCTGATAGTCAGTTTGCTTATTTCAAGTTTAATTTGTTATTTCATTATGAAAAGAACCAATAAGACAGCAATCTCTTCCTTCACAATGAACTATAGGTTATCAAATTGAATTTGACTTAGGAATGAATTGCTAGAGGTCCAATTAATTTCTATTGCGGGATTATTCACCCAAATCGTGACTCGTAAATGAAAATGTTGAAAACATGACTGCCCTATATACGCTCTTTCATCACAAATGGACTACTAACCCGACCAAGATGATTGTAATTATCAGTTCAACACTCAATTTCGTTTCAGAAACCTTTTAGGAGCTCATTCACAATATATGAAAAATCATTCACAGCCTCTAAAACTAAGCAAATTATATTGTTGATTATCTGATAAACATATTCAGTATATTTTATGTATAAATTAATGAAACCTTGTCAAGTCATTCTCTCTTGCAAATGTCTACATTTGACCCATAGCTCTTTGTACAAAAAATTGATTTTTAAAAAAAAAATCTCAACTCTTTGTACGACGAGTTTAACTCTTCGGTCAGAGAATTACACAATCACAATGAAATTGATAATATTTTTCCGTTTAACAATTTATTTTTATACAAGAAGACTCAAAATATGTATTTTTAAAAAAATATAAACATGCACATTTGATTATTCTTCAGATTTTGTTATTGTAATGGGATAATTTAGAATTTTCTATATGGACCAATAATATACTGACATGTAATTTATTAAAATTAAAATTGAACTCTCTACTAAATTGACCACTCAACCCTACAAAAAGAGAAAGAAGGGTGGGTTTGATAAAGACCTAAACCAATCGAAACTTTCTATTTAGATTGTGGAGGCATTCCAAGACAAGTCTACCTAAGGAGAAATCTAGGCAAAGGCGCCCCACAAATGTGATGTTAGGTTACAAGTGGCAATTAAATAATTAAATATCCTCAACCTCCAAAATATATATTTAAGCTCTTTCCTACTTAATTTTACACTCCGAAAGTACCTCTTTTAGCTCTAAATACGGTCTCAACAACTTTCTCTAATTTAATTGAACTAAATTATCTCCTTTAAATAATCCTCAAACTTATTATCTTTGAGCTATAATAGCTTTTATTGAACTATCACTTTTCCTCGTCAAAATAAATCATCATACGTTTGAGTTCGAGACACATCTAGACCTCTGGACTTACCAAATTTAGACACTTACAATTGTCAATATATCAAATGTCACATGATTGTAATTATTTAATTTTAAATGTAAACATACAATATCATGATTTTACTGAATAGCCGTACCGATTATGCACGTACACTCTGTATCCAAGACTCTTTTTAATTAAGTTTATTTTAAGCAAATTGATGGCTTCAAACATCATATTTGACAACAAAGTATATATCAATAGTATGACTTCTGTAAACAATATTTGGTTCAACCAACATCAGAACCAATCAAGAATTGACTCTACCATAGCTAGCTATGTCAAAGTATGAAATATTTCACCAACATATGCATAAATTAATTTCTTCAATGATCATTAGAATAAATGATTAGTACCACTTGTTGGTAATTTAAGCCAAAATAATTTGAACAAACCCTATCAAGCTCATAGTATTTAAATGTAATGTTCTTTTTCAACAGCAATAGATCGCAAATAACATAATAAAGGAAAAACAGCAAGTCTACAAACTCGCCAATAAGAAATGGTCCAGCAATATTAGTAGCGTTATTGGCCAGTCATATTTTGGTTAGGTCTGCTGTGAGTGACAAAAGCACATACCAAATCAACGTCAAGTTGGTGATCAGATTCTTTTTGGAAGAAAAAAAAAAAGAATAGGGTTTTGGGTTTGTTAGAAGAAAATAAATTAGGGTTTGTTGATGGGATGGTAAAGCGTGTGGTAGTGTCATCAGTTTACTCCACAACAACGTCACCATGGTCGTCATGAATATCGTAAAGTTATTGATGTGATGAGTTGATTAAAATTAATTTCTTACTCAAATTAAACTAAGGTTATTAATTTGCAGTCATTGTTTGTATCTAACCACTAACCTTCTGAATGTTTTAATTTAATCACATAATATTTACCCAACTTTGATCAAATTAAATCATTAAAAATGAAAACGATAATGATAGACATAATGATGATGTCGTGCTTTACAAGGAAGAAAACAAGAGATAAGCTTATTTCATTGTTTTGTTTATATAAAGCAAGTGTTCTGAACTACTAAAAAGAAAGGCAAGTTGTGTTTAATTAAAGAAATGATGATTTAAAATTTCGACATCATTTTGTTCGATTGCCCTTGTCCTCTTATCCATTGCCTTCGTATTTAAAACATTTATGTTTGTGTCATCTCCTGACTTCTACCTTTTGAGTGTAGTTCAAGTTTGTATTTGACAATTAAATAAATAAAAATTTTGAGCATGTAATTCAATAATGTTAATGGGTAACACTATATATAAAAATTGAGATATAAAATTTATATTTTAATTTTACAACATCTATACATTAAAAACTACTTCATATAAGACTATTGTTAATAGTTTTCATATTAATTAACAATTGTGTACACGTAATATTATTCATTCGACAACAATAACAAATATCGTTACCTTTCATGTGAAAATGATTTGTTCTTAATTATTTGTTGTTATATTATTAATTTGGTGCTCAACACTTCCCATCTAACATCTTATTTTACCTTCTTATTTTTTAATTTTTTTATTATATAAAATATAAACAATACCTTTCTCAACTTCAATATAAATGGAATTTAAACTCCAGACCTCTTGGTTCTACTCAAAAAACTTTGCCTTTTATTTTGTTTTTAGTATGATAATCTCTATTATCCAACTAAATATATGAGGTTCAATTCTCTCTCTTTTTTTTTTGAATAAAATCTTTTAAAATAAGTGTAGAAACACCTAAATAAGTATAATTAGGCGTGGATGAATGGCCCGGTTCTAGCCTGGCCCGGATTGTCTGACCCAAAAAAAATGGATTAAAACGGGACGGGTCTCGAAATCGGGGCAGAATTGGGACAAAAATTGTGAGTCTCGATTGTCCCAGTCTAGCTAGGATGGGACTCAGTTCAGTTCGAGAATGATCCATTCCGCCGCTGCTGCCGCCTGCCATCGTTTATCTATGTCCCGACCTGAACCAACTCGAATCGGGACATGGCCTGGCCCGAATAAAATTTTCGTTTGAAACAGATTTATCTATCCTGAACGGAACTCGAGACCGATCGGGTCGGTCCCGAACCCGACCCGATCCGGAGTTGCCCACTCCTAAGTCCAATACTCTAAATTGTGTTGAAAAAGATTAATTTACCACAAGCAAGTTCCGATTGACATTTAATTAAGATATTATTTTTTTTAAAAAAAACATACTAATTAACGTTCTCTCTAGTAGTAGAATTGTAAAACAAATCTAATAATGTTTGTACAAAGATATCTTCGACAATTTATTAATATGCATATGACTGAGCTATGATAAATTCAATCCCTATTTTATATAATTGTCCCCTATTGTGTTTTAATTTTCAACCTATATTTATGTATTAACGTTCAATCTCTTAAATTTTTTTAAAATTATAATTTTAACCTTTTGTTAAATACTAATTTGATCATTAGTAATATTACTATAGGAAATTTTCTTGCCATGTAAAACCTTGAGTTTTTACCTTTTCTTGAATTGAAATATATTTTTAATATATATACAATATTTGTTTTTAAAATAACGGAGGAAGAAAAGATATACATGGAAAATGACTTAAAAGAAAAACAAATTAACTTTTATATTAACTTTTATTAAAATATTAATTCGTAAAAAAAATATATTGATAGATTTTATTCATAAATTTTTGGTGGAAAAAAATGAATATTATAAAGTTTAATTTATAGTTTATTACTAATATTAGGGTTCATTTTGTAATATATTAATGCAAATAAAGATATTTTAAAAATTACAAAGGTGTATTTATAGTATATTAAAACTTGAAAAAGTTTTTAAACAGACCCAAATTTTGGCCAATTATTTTTTTTAGCCACAAACTTATACTCTAATTTTTATTAGCCAAAATTAAGGTAAATGGATAAAATTACCCTTATTAATAAAATATAACTAAAATATTGAAACCAAATGTCTCAAAATCAACATTCTAAAATCACTCTCAAAATATACACTTCAATATATCCAAATTCAGAATAAGTACATTTCAATCTTCTAATTAAAAAAAAAGTTTGATTATTTTCTATCATTATTTTTGTATATTTTTTATAAATTTAAAGTTGACCAAATTTGAGTTACGAATATAATTTTGAATTATGAAGTTTTTGTGTTTATTTTACAAATGCATGAGCATCAAAATACAAATATAGTGTAATGTGATGAATTAGAGAAGAAATATAGTGGATATAGAAAAAGTTTTAACATTGAGTATTCGCCACTTAACACACGCAAGTATGAAACTGCAAGTACACAGATCGTGAGCAAGTAATAAAATGATGAGTATGAGTATGAGTATTATTCTCACGAGAATTAATCTTTTGAATTCACACAAGTACTATGAAGTTTTGCAACTCTATTTTATCTAGACAATTTGAATTAATTGCAATAACTAAGAAAAATTAAACTAATAACCTAACCTAAGCGATAATTAAAAATGATAATATTGCAAAATAATGAATTTATGATAATTAGGGTCTTAGGGTCGTAATTTCATTATATTCTTCCTATGTTTTTCTATTTAGCAATTTCGTTCAATTCATTAATCAAGGGTCTAAAACTAATTTCATTACCTCTCTCCAACGTCAAATGCGATATTATACATATATATTCAAGTTGATATTCCTACTAACTTGTCTATTTATACATTCATTATGCAATCCTTAAATTGATTACCCAAAGATTAATTTCATTACATCTCTTGAGCATCAAATGAGATCCTAAGTATACATTTTTAAGCCGATATCCCTATCTAACTTGTTTATCTATGCAATAATTGAGCAACTCTTAGTGATTACCTAAGTGCCATTAGCCTCCCAATTCAATAATAACTAAAACTATATTTTCTAAACCCAACAAATGGGTCAATCTCTCCTAAGCATAAACTCATAAATCAACAACAACTAATTCATTTTTCAATCAATTAGAAGCATTAAACATAAAAGAAATATAAATGAATTAAACAATAATACACCAAATCATTCAAATATAGCATAAAAATTTACATTAAGCCCTAGAATTTCAAGTTTAGCCACATATAAAGCCAACAATATTTAAAATAAGAAATTCATAAATATAAACATGTTTAAACAATATTCAAGACTACAAACTTCAAACAAAAGAGATTAAAAAAACTGAATATAGAGATATCTCCAAGACTTCACTCCTACAAGTGTCTTCAATAATCCTTAAGAAACCTTTGAGACATTCTCTCACTCTAAAGATAAAGACTTCTCTCTCTAGAAATAAGTTTTTCTTCTCTTTTAATTCATGCTTTAGCTTTCTCTCTTTCTCTCCTCTTATCTCTTTCATGAATAGAAGCTTTAGTGTCTTTTTTATAGGTTCCAATTGGACAAAAAATTAGGGCACCAATATTAGGTATGTTGTGGGTGCCGCTGTGCAAACTCTCGGATGGGGAAAACTCTTCTTGGTGCCGCAACATGGATTTTTATTGCCACAGTTAACTATTCACTATTCAATTTAAGCATTTTGGTCCCCATTTTACAAATTTACGTGTTTCTTTGAGTTTTTATCCCAAATAGCTTCATCAACTATAAACCTATAAAATGGCATTAACACACATAAAAAGCTACATATTCATGCTCAAAAAAAGAAAATATTAAGTTATGAGAAATGCAATATGATATATAAAATTCGCTTACCATTGAGAAAAAACAAAAAAAAACCCAACACTTTACGCATAATGTTACCGTGTTTGGCCGATGCAATGCGCGCACCGAGGGTGCACATTACACAGTCGAATTGTACGCCTAGCACACGCGAATATATTCTATGTGCCAATCTTGTGCCAAAATTAGCACGCAAAGTAGCTTTGCATAAGCCATATAATGCTAATTTTGCACGATGTCGTATGTTTTTCCCAAATATGTATTTTCTCTTGTTTTAAACATTTGTTTGATCTTTTTTTGTGTTAAAGGTGTCATGGAGTATAAGTCACTCCTTATATGTTTTGAGAGAAGGTGAAAGAGTTTCAGCAACAATGATGAGAGATATATCAAATACAAAAACTTAGGCATTTTGGTTTCGAAGAATGTGAAATTTTAAGAGTTTTTAAATATAGTGTGTCGTGCGATTGGAATTGATAGTGTGCAGTATAAAGTGCCTTTCAAAATTTATGTTGATGCAATAAGATTTAAGTTTAAACCAATTGAAAGTAAAAATGAAAATGATGTTTGGTTCTTTATATAGTCAATAAAAGATCATTCTGTTCTTTATGTATAATATTAGATCTTAGAGCTCTTATATGTAAAGAAGATGCACATGCACTCATTGAGAACTAACAACTCTACCATCATCACTTCATGTCTGCATGCGGTAGCAACCAAGTGAGTAGTATAACTCTAACAATATTAATTATTATGCTTCCCATAATTGACTATCATTATTCTCTTATAATGTTCAACGAAGACCTAATTTATATGCATTACAATAGTCAAACATATGGGGATGCCAATGGTAATAGAAATATTGTCAACATAAAGAAGCTGATAGATTGAATGTTATACAGGAAGACAGATAATGCTATATTTCTAATTGTTCTCTTAATTAGGTGGGTGATGTGTATGATTTTTCATAAAGGAGATGATGAATTTAAAGAAGAAAATTATTTTTAGTTTCTTCCTCTAATACTACTATCTGACTTGTCTATATCAAATAAGATATCATGCTGTAGAATTAGGAATGTGATTGTAGGGAAGTCAAATGATAGTAAAAATGACCTCTACGAAAGAATTTTTTAAAGTAAAATGTGATGATAAAATATACAAATGGTGAGTATGTATAGTATCGACAGATACATAAAAAATACTTAATTGTGTGAATAGATGCAGATCACACATGTCAGTTGGACCAATTGCATTATGGTCACCAATAAGCCAAAAGTCATATTATTAGTAAATGATACAATTAAGTTTATATTAATCAAAAGAATTTACTAACCGAAGAAAATTCAAGCCAATGTACTTGAAGAATTTCATTTAGAGTTAATGTATTCTATGCTTTATGAGTTAAGGAGCATGCAAGTAAGTTAATAATCGATGCTATAGAGGATTTATTTAGATTATTTCTTGCCTACTATTATATACTAAAACAACATAATCTAGATATAGTTACTCATTTAAAAATTGACGATAGTAACATTAACCATGTATTAGAGGTTTTCAGTCATTCATTCAATTAGTGATTGTAATTTATAGAACATTTTTTAAAGGTGCATATTTGGGTACAATGTTTGCCGATACGTAAAGATAGAAAAGATTAGATATGTTCATTGGAATTAGGGATTGTTGTTTCTAAAAAATGATACTTCTTAGGCATAGTTTATGGTCAAGCTTTGAGGTGTTATTGGTGATATTGAGGATCTAGTATTTGTATATATATCAACACACTATTATTAAAAAGACCATTCGAATTATGTTTCTTAATGTCTATTATAATATTTACATCTATCACTTAAAGGGACATTTAGTTATAAATACACGATACCAACAAACAAATATATTCTTAACTGTTTAATTTATTGATACAAAGGCATATTGTCTTTCTGCCTTTCAAGAACAAATTAACAAGATGTGAGAGATGAAACTTGAGGCAACATATTATTTGAAAAAAAATCCCCAAATAGGCTCAATCAGTGGGTGCATTTAGAAGATATGACATCATGGTCACTAATATCGCAAAGAGTATTAATACAGTTACAAGAAATACATGATCCATTACTATGACCACTTTGTTTAAGTGGATATGAGAGTTAATGTTAAATTGGTTTCCTTAGAGATGGGAGGCTGTAAAAGGTATGACATACTTTTAACCACTTAAGCAAATTATAAGGTTTGAAAGCATAATGATAAATTTAGTCGAATGATTATCCAAATAATAGATAATTCGCGATTTATAATGAAAGATAAAAGTAGAAATTGAATAGTGGACATCATTGCGAAGGAATGCATTTGTCAAGAGTTTGATTTTTGACAACTACCTTGTGCCCATGCATTAACATATACAAATGTACCATATTATAGTATTGGGGCCTTTGTTTGCCCTCTTACACAGTTGAGTGTTTATTTCGTGTATATAGCTAATTTATTAATCTAGTTGGCTATCCTTCAACTTGGATAGTTTCAAATGAGTTGAGAAATATTAATATCTAACCTCTTACAGTATGTCAACAATCAAAGAGGCATAGAAAGAAATGAATTACATTACAAAAAAAGGAACTGATAAAAAATGTGTGCAGTCACTACAAACAATATGGACATAATTGTCAACCCTGTTGAAACCTATTACTTTACATAACAACTGATATTGTATATTGTTATATCTTGATATATAATTACATATTTATTATGTTTTATTTTGCTATTATTTAATGCTATTTCTTTTTGTAAAAATTAAATTAAAATTTAATGTCATTTGTTATCTGTTATTTGTCATATTATTACTAGTTAATTTTTTTTTAAATCATAGTTAAATTTTTAATGAATGTTATTTCTATTTGTCAATTTAATTCAAATTTTAAAGTAAAAAATATCCTAATCATCCACCATACCTAAGCATAAAATAATATAACAAGTATCAAAATTATGGTTATTTTATATGCTAAATAATATAACAAGTATCAAAATTATGATTATATTATGCGCTACATTTATTTCACAGTACGAGTCAATAGTTTTATGACCATCTTTTTTCTTTAAAAAATATTATTATCAGACTAACGTAACATTAGATATTCAATAATCTTTCAAAATATACTTTATAGTCCTCACTCTAAACCTTCTGTTGAGGCACACCCTCTTTCAACCAAATGACATCGAATGACAACAAATTCAGAATAACATCCCTCCTAAAATCATAAAATCTTTATGACTTGAGATAGTGTGACATAAGAATACACAGAGCGACATGAGCCTCTTACACACCATCAACATATTCATTAATGTTGTAATCATAGATAGTAATCTTCTAATGCAGTAAATCAACCTCTGTCATAATCTAATGATTGCCTTTGTAGTTATTAAAAATATAAACCTACATAGAGAATTCAATATTATTACATGAAATTAATCATGTACAATAAAAAAAAGTTCTATTATTTAGCTATAATGATTACCTTATTAACCTTAGACCACAATTTTCTACAAAGTAAATCTTCTTTTAGTTCTAATCCATATGATAGCAACATTGGGTCCTATGTAATGGTAAATAGATCATGGGAAAATTAGTTGTATATATAATTACAAGACTCTTAATATCAATTGTATTACATAAAATTAGTAAAATAAAATCAAGATATATAAAGGTCACACTTTCAAAAAACATCTTCCAACAAAAAATTTAAAAAATATATATTTATCCACAGTTGTGCATCATTGTGACAATACTTGTTGATACTTGCATTAATGTTGACGAATTAACTTTAAGTATTCATTAATATGCTATAAAACTCAACATTTCGGGATAGGAACAATTTTTTCCCTCGAATTTTGTCTAATATCCAATTTATCCTTACAGTTTTGAATTACCCAATTTTGTCTCTCTTCATTAGTCAGTTTCCGTTACATTTGACAATTAAAGGGTAAAAGAGTCAATGTAGTAACAAAAAAATATTAATAGACTCCGACACATGTCAAATAATTATTGATTATTAATTAATGAAACAAATAAAAATAAAAAATAAAAAACCTTACCACTATTCTCTCACAGCAAACTACCACCAGCCATCAGTCTCCGACCACAAAAATGATTATAATTTATATCATGGAAATCTATTTTCTATAATCTACATAATAGTGGAATCATTTTTGACACAAAAAATAGTCAAATACGCAATGGGAAGGCAACGAGCACCGGTGGTGCACATCAAACAGGGTGACGGTGACAACCGTCTCGTGGTGGAGGGGGCATGTTCTAGCCTCGCGAGAGCCTGATACGGTGACCACATCAAACTGATGGTTCACCACCGCCCCATTTAACAGTGATCATCGTTCTGTGGTGGAGGGCGGCGACCATATATAATCTATCTAACGATGGTGGCAATGCACATCACCACCATTCAGTTTGTCATCGCTAGTGGTCGCCACCCTCCCATTATTAATTTGGTTGTCTTCTTGTCTTTTTTTTGTTAAAAATAATTGCACTGTTGTGTAAATTAGAGAAAATAGAGTTCAATAATATAAATTTTAATTATTTTTATCACCGGAGACTAGTGGCCGACAGCGGCCCGCCACAATTGGAGGTTTACCGCTAATGGAATCTTATGTTATTTTTAAATTTGATCCTATTTAAGAGCACCATGTGTCTTTTTTTTTAAATATCAATCATCTGTTAACACGTGGACACAATAATTAACACATAAATTCTCACATGAGTAAAAAATGTATTATACAAAAAAATAAACTTTTATGTCAAAGGTAACAAAAACTAACTAACAGAGAATGACAGAATTAGGTAATTCAAAATTTTAAGAACAAAATTAGGTATTGGACCAAATTTGAGGAACAAAATTGTCCTTATCCCCAAAATATATGTATAAATATTTTTTTCACTATTTTTATTTTAAAAATAGTTAGATTAAAAAAATATCAGAATACTCATATCCCTAGAAAATCATTCAATTTAAAATTTGAAGAAATCATGACAAGTCAGCATTAATCCTAGATAAGTTGACACGACCCTGAACATCACAAACTCAAGCATCAAACTCTGTTTAGATAGTCAAGTTTATCAACCGTAATAAATCCACATCCACCTTGGCCTCATTACATAAAGGCTTGGCCTAGAATTCTGTCTCCATTTTCCTAATCCTCTTTAATATGGAATTGGTAAAAATAGTGTGTTTTACTTATGCAGTCTTGTACTAAAGCCCAAATATACTTATATATTTTGCAGCATCATATAAAATTTGTACACTTGTGAAATTCAGGTTGGTATTATATGTCTGACTGCAAGTTATACCCAACTATTGGAGTTTGAATGTTATCAGTCACATTTTCTCCAAACTAAAACAACCTCAACACTAGTGGATATATTAAGTAATTTAATTTTTTGTAAGCTATTTTTCTTAACTTACCATAGTCTAATTTATGTATGCGAAATTAGTAATGATTAAAAATACTGCATTATCATTGTCATTTGATGCATAATATTTGCTTGCTCTCGCTTTATCCTTTGCATCACCTATTCTCTATGCCACTCTATCCTTTTGCATTGCCAACTCTCTATCTTGTTCTATCTTTTACATTGGCTCTATTTTATCTAGCCTTATTTGTTCTCACAAATCATCAATCTTATTTGCAAAAACATTATAATTTGATGACGTGTTCTGTTCAAACTATATATAAATAATTATAATCAATCTACAATAAATACACTTAACAAGATAAACTTGTTAATGAAAGAAATAAGCATTTAAGATAATATATAGTTGCTCAAGATACTTGTGGGGCTTCTTCATTATGGCTATGCTCAACATCCATATCATCTTTGAGGTCAATAAAATAGACATAACCTACAACATTGTCAAATTTACAGTTCTCTGCCTGGCTCCCTGATGGAATCCTAAAAATTACTCATCAACATCATAACCTCTTCTCCTTTCATAATCTTTCGATGTATCTTTAAAACCTACAAAATTATAAATATCATATAATTTTAGCCAATAACAAAAAAATATATTTATATTATATGTGAAGGTAATAATATAGAGTAAAAACATATAAGATTCTTTTTTAGAACCCATTCTTCAATATATTTTTACAGTGGAATCCTTATGTTGTGCCAATTCATAATGTGTGAGAAACGGTCACCAATTCAACATGCAAATCTATCATCATAGACTATTATTGTTTCATAAATCTAAACTTTAGATAATAAAATTAACAAATTAACCTCAATAAAAAAAATAGTTAAACACCTTTTCTTTTAGATAATAATAATAATAAGGTATGGGCAAAAGTGTTATGCACCGCCACCAAGTGAGTCGTATGTTACCTTCCATGCAACATTACCTTATGGGTCCCATCTAGATCATCAACTATACTTACACACAAAGTTTTAAATTCCACTATGCTCATCACATGGCATTAATACACGGCGATGAACTAAATAAAACAAATACAATTTTACTATATTTTCATCGTCTTCTTCTTGCAAGCTCAATCCATTGAACCATTTATCTAACTCTTTGTTTGTCAATTTTTTTCTACTACCAAAATATTTCTCTCATAATTAATTACTAAGTTTTCTTATCAACTCTCAAACTGGCGAATAATCTTCCATCTTCAACCTTGTTATTAAATCGAAAGTGTTTATTCGACAATAAAAATCACATTTCTTCATATAAATTTCTAGTTTGAATATACCTTAATAAAACTTCATGCATTAAATATTCTTAAAAACTCTACAAATCTAAAAGTTTTCCCATATATGTAATCCTAAATAGTTCTGTCTCAGTGGGGATCAACTTATGTCGTATAAGGTCTAAGGCCCACATTTTTAGGTAGGATGTAACTAATGCTAAAAGTACTCATCAACCGAAATTATAAAATCTTTGAACACATTATGTTTCTTATAAAAAAAAATATAAAATAAATTAAAATCAATATAGTAAGAAATCAAAACAGAATAAATAAATTAAATACACTAACTAAAATTAAATAATAAAAATTAACAAATAAAATAATTTTTATATACAATTAAGTAAATTAAATCCAATACACTAACCAAACAAACATAAATTAATAACAAATTAAATGAATACAATTAAACAAAACAATTAATCAAATAATTAATTAAATATAGTAATTTTAATTAATAAATTAATTAAATAGAATAATTACATTAAATTAAATATACAAACAAAGTTAAATTAATAAACTAATTAATTGAATATATTATTTTTATTTAATAAATTAATTAAATACAATAATTATAATAAATTAAATAATTAACTAAATAAATATTTATTTATTTATTTATTTATATACTAGCTATACAAATCAAATAAATAAACCAACTAAAAATTAAAAAATTAATAATATAAATTTATTTTATTTAAATATGATTTTTGGGCATGTGCACATAGCACCTAACGAACATATGAATGTAGCACCTAGGCGCTAGGCACGCGTTAGGGCTCCACATGCTCCATGCGCAAGCTAGAAAGCCACGCAAATACGATTAGCAACCACAAGCCACACGTTGCAAACCCTTGCAGCTCGTGCTATTGGTAGTTGCCGTTTTTCTAATTTTATAGCCATTTTCTCATACTCTACTCACATAGATGTTATTTTTCTAATATGGATGGTATTTTTCTCAAGTCTAACATAAAAATCTCACATTAAATTTTCAAAATCAATTTAGATATTAAATTTTTAAAAACTTACCACGTATTTGCCATTTTAGTGAATCGTTGATCTCTCTATTGCTAACTTATAATGTCATTCATTCGATCTCTCTCAATGTTGCCGATTTTAATTGCTTAATTTTAAAATTTAAATGGACACAATTTATTGTAATTATTGTGAGGGTAATTGTATCTATTTGTATATATTTTGATTAAAAAAATTTAGAGCATTAGTTTGTGGTTAAAAAAGATAATAGATACATTTGGGCCATTTTTAAAATTTTGTTTTAAGAGTTTAATGAACATTAATAAGTGCAATAATACGACACATCTCAAAATTTTAATCTCAAATGAGGTGTCAATTAATTGAACGATTAATTTTTATAATTTTTATAATTATTTATTATACTATTTTTTTCACTTAATATTAGCTTAATAACTGGTTTGAGATCTAAATTTTGAAATGTAATTAATGTAATTTGTGAAGTGTTGTAATACTTTAATAAGTGGGGGGGGGGGCTATTACACAAAATGTGGGTACAATATCCACCTTTTAATTAATTAATTTCAAAATGACGGGGACAATTGCCAAAAAGTGGGGTGAATTTAACATTTGGGCCAGTTCTCAGTAATTTGCCGTTTAACGTCAAGCCCATTCTTCATGTTCCCGACTTAATCGCAAAAAGTGGCGTCACTCGTTTGAAGAAGAAGAGCAAAGGAATGTTGACGATACAGAGGTCCATACGGAGGATCCACACAAGCCTGGATGCTCCACGTCTTACCCGTTTCTCTCTTAATGCTCCCAAGAATGTAAGCAAGAACTCCCAGCTTTTACCTTTCTTTTTCATATGTTCATTGTTGAATATTTAGGCTAAAAACTGTTAGCTTTGTCATCTTTTTTGTTTTATGATTCTTTTTGGATTTGTGTTTGTTATTTGAGTGAGTAATAATAAAACCCATGTGGGTTTTGGGTATTTAGTTGATTAAAACTCTATTGCGAATTTATGCATCATCTTGTTAACATTTTAGAATTATTTTTATTTATTATTATTTTGGCTAGCGTTTCGAAATGGGTTTGAATCTCAATAGCAAGAACAACTTGTGCTTGTGATAATATGAACATAGTCTTAGTTTTGTAAGTTCAGAGCAAAACATGAGTGTGTCTTATTGACAATTCTTTCCTAAAAGCTAGAGCTTTCTGAGAATATGACAACGTGTTATGGTTATTTGTTTTATTCAGATTATTTTGCTAGAACAAAGTTAGTTTTGGCGTGTTTAGAGATTATGCATCACAAGCAGTTTGGCCTGGTAATTAGATACAATGACATCATATTGGTACTAGAAAATCAAGGAGAGAAGAGGAAGTAATAATTCAGAGATAACTTGTTTCTTCTGAATATAAATTTCTTCTGTTATATTTTATATCTTTTCATATGGTACGTGCAGTTTTGAAGGCAGTGATATAAAGTTGGTGTTTGTTGTTCATATAAATATTTAACATTTTTGTAAAATTGTACTACATCCAAAGATTAGAAATTACAAAGGCAATTGAGGAACTATTAGGAGGTTGTATAGTTATACATGTACTTCATTGTAAGTTTGATCCATTTGAATTTCATTTTTTGTTACTGCTGTGTAATAACTTGATTTCTTGTAGAATACAAATGTTAGTACATTGATAAGCCCAAGGGTTTGGGGCATGACTACTGTTATATGTTGGTTATCCTTTTAAATTTAATATGGAAACCATGTCGTATTTGTAGCTTGTGTTCATATTCATCATAATTGTGGTCTTTGTCTGCCATTTACTTGATGTTTCAGGTGGAGGTGGAATATGCTAATGGTAGCAAGTTTAGTTTGTCAGCAGAATTTCTGAGAATACAGAGCCCAGCTGCCGATGGCAAGATTAGGTCAATTGGGGGTGAAAAGGTAGATAATTGAACATTTTTCCATATTCTCCAAATTGTTGATTTTTTTTGTTCTCCTTTTCCTTGAACAATTAGTTGAGTGAGTCCTTACAAATTAAGGAACATTAGATATCATTCTAGCTTTGCATTTTCATTTGTTCACATTAATGCCACTACAAGGGGGTTTTTTATATAATAAGATTTCACTTCTAGGGTTGGAGGTTCTCATGCTCATTATTTGGAGTCCACAGAATTATTTTTTTTCCCCTATTGGCCTGAACCAAGTTTCCTGGGAAAGGAATAGTGCAATGGATTATCGCTTTTCATGAGATGCATATATTTTGTTTTCATTTGCCTTCACTGAACAAATAAACTTATCCACATGTATCACCCTTTTGAATTCTTGAAAATCCTGAACCAGGTAATATTTGGGCGGCGTCATGTGGGCATCATGTCTGCAGAACCCGTTGGAAATTATGGGGTAAGGTACTTAAAACTTAAATCTGTGTCAAACTAAATCTGTGTATCACTTACAGTTTTATCCAGATAAATGCTTGAACCTTTGGGTGGATGATTCAGGATCGTTTTTGATGATTTGCATAAAACTGGCATCTATCCATGGGATTATTTCTATTATCTTGGGAGCAACAAGTTTAGCCTCATGAGAAATTATATCAAAACCCTGAAGAAGCACGGACTCAGTCGGGATCCACAAAAGAAGAAGGGATGATCTCTATCCCTGTTTAGCCAGTTCTACAGTTGAGGTCACATGATGAACCCAAACTTACTTCCTTGCTTTCTCCAGAAGCTGAGTGTAATATATCCTTCTATTGTAATTCACAATGTCAACTGTCATGCACCTGCTGTGTATGTCTAAACCATTTATGTTTTTAAATGTTTTGATTTCTATCTGTTGCCATTGTAAAATTTACTCTGTTGTTTCTCTCTCGGCCTTTTGGATGAGAAGAAATATCGCAGAATTGAATTTTGGACTAGTTTTGTGTTAAATGTTCTATTTCCATTTCAGAAATATGGAGAGTTTCATATGTTACCTAAGTGAACGAAGCCTGCTGTGGAACGATTTAAAAAATAAAAATCTCACATTAAGATACGTCGAAATATCCAATTGAATCCTCGCCCTCATTTCCTGATATCCTAAACATCCAATTTACTGACAAAGCTAACTATCATGTTCAATGAGAACGACAGCAGGGCCAGGTACTTCCGGCAGTTGCATTGCATAAAATTATTTTCCCTAAGCCTGCATTGGGATCCTGAAAACTGGAAGGAAGGTCTTGATAATGGATAACATCAGAACCCCACTTCTGGGTTCTGGCTCATTCTATTTGCTACATGGTCATTAACATGCTTGAAGCTAATCACGCCAGTTGTTTGACGAAATCTTCGAATCTTGCAGGACAACTCAGAAAAGCTTGCATGAGTTAAGCGAGCGATATCAGAAATTGGATAAGCTGTTTATGACCAGTTTGAAATGATATAGAAGTGCCAAAACAAGGCCTCACATGACCCATATTTCTGCATGAAATCATGATGAAAAGGACGGGATTCTCAGCTTGGGGAGTCCTACAACATTGGGAGAGCAATTACAAATTGCACTGATTCTGAGCATATCTCAAGTCCAGAAGTGTCATTCTGCACCCTATAAATTTACCTTCGGAGATAGAGCTTGCTTCGCAATATTGGTTACATATCTATATCTAAACTTCTTATACAAAAATGGCTTCACATATTGGTATCTATACTCCCTGTTCACCCGGGAGAATGACCACTAATCCCAGCTATAGATCTCCCTACGCGTTAAGATTTGGTTAATTCTGTAAAAAGATCAAGGCTGTGGGAGAGAAAGGAGACAGCCTCAATCACATACAAAGAGCGATCCTGCTTCACTTGCAACCAAAGAAGCAAGCGGCCCAAGTTTCAGCGCCCCGTAACTAAAGTTCTCACATTTAGAAGCATAAATTAATTTGATTCTTGTCTCTAACATAAAAATAGGAATTGAGATCTTCTCTTAAATTAAATTTACCTAAGTTTTTAAGAATCTTTTGACACGTATATTATATTAGACATAATGATCAAGATCTATTCTTTTACTAATTTTTTTTTTTATCAATTGTCAATCACATACTTATAATTACTTAGGTAAAAACTTAACTTAAGAGAGGATACTGATTCTAAAATAAAATTAAAAATTTATAAAAGATGCAAACCAACCTATAACTTGGAGAAAAAAATGCAGTAACCAACTTATTAGGAGCTTCTTTGTTACAGGGATGTGAGATAGGTTTCTGACTGCAAGGACAGTGCAACAAATAATGGAAAGAATAAGGGAAGATTCTTTCACTTACAGCACTGCTTGGGCTTGGCTTCGTAAAAGGGTGAGAGGAGGATACAATGGGCACATTCAGGGAAGAACACCTTGGGCAATAAAGGGGTAAACGACTATAAGATTAGGCTCGACATGCCTGGTTTGACCAAGGATGATGTCAAGGTATGGCTTGAAGAGAGAGTGCTCGTAGTTAAGGCAGAAAATATTCCAATGAAAAGAGGAAATATTGAAGAAAATACAGTTGAGGAAGAAGAGTGGACAACCGATAGTTACAGAAACTACAAAAAAATAGGATTGCTTTGCCAGAGAACATAGAATTCGAGAAGATTAAAGCAAAGGTAAAAGATGGGATGCTGTATATAACCATCCCAAAACCCAGCTCCACCAGCAGAGTTATAGACATCAATGTACAATAGAAATAACGTTGTAAAGATAATATCACTAAAGTTCCTGGTTTTAACTTTCATAAAAAATCAGATGATGGACAATATATTCCTATTTAGTAAAAGTTGAATAGTATGCATTTTTCTACTCCATTATAACCATGATTCCCCCCTCAAAATAGAGGATAGAGGATAGAGGATCAAGGTTTGTCATATAGTTTAGCAATTCAAGACAGCCGTGAGGTATAGCTTTTTGTATATAGAAAAGCACGTTAACTTGTGTTCAAATAATCTTTCATCAAGTCAATCAACTATCCTTTAGTCAATATCTAGCTCTTCTCCAGACAAATTGAGATTAGAGAAGGTAACATGGAAAAATGTAGATTTTTCAAGCTACATCTGTCTCTCTCCTCCTTTCCACATATCTTTCAAAAGTGAAAGAAACCCTATATCATGATTGACAAAATAGAAAAATATACCAACTAATAAGGTTTTTTCTTCCGCCCACTTTGTGAATGTGAGATGCGCTTCAGCTCTTGGGTGCCACATTTTATTCCCCTGAAACATGAACAGTAACAGTTGAGAATCCATTTGAAAGCTACACGTGATGGGACAACAGAAGAGGCAAGAAAATAGGTACCTCTGGTACAAGTAAACAAAAACATAGAAAAGCGGCACCAGCATCAAAATGAAAATGGAAATAGCTAGATAACTCATATTTGTCTGCTTCTGCAAACAGGAAAAAGTGAAGGCAGAGTGAAAAAGAGTATAATGAACAAAAACTTTCCATGGAAACTCAATCTGAAGATGCAACATAAGAGCTTCAAGTATATCCACTGCCGTTCACATAAGATTCTTATTTGATAGCCATCAGGATGTGTTATTCTGGTTTTTACCTCAATGCAAGAGTATGCCCCATTGAGACATTCCACTTAGATATAATACCACGACAATGATACCATCTGACCATTAATATGATTTATTTTGCAGAGAGGTCCCGTGGCATCTAACTATTTACTAACCATAAGAAGAGTCAGCATGAGAAAGCAGAGAATTGTAGTTTTCACTTAACCATCATAATTTGTCCACCTTTTTGCTGGAATATGCATTTCAAAATTAAACCTTGCTATAAGTATTGCCACTTAACAATCGTTGAGCACATAACTTTAGACAAACAAGTTTTGCAATGAACTTTACCCTGCGCCCTTTGGAGAAGGGTTTCCGATTCCCAGTGCAAGTGTGGGCATCACAGAACTGGCACAAGAAGAATTCTGTGAATTCAATAAATCAGAAAGTAATATGATAAGGTGATAAATATATATATATATATATATATATATATGCACAAATAACAAAAGAGAAAATATAAGTTTACCGTGAAGACGGCTTGCTGAAGGACCCGCATTGACAGGAAAACAACTATTGGCCAGACTCTGCAGAGAATTATTTAATTAAGGTAAGTACAGAAATTTAAAAAAAAATATTGGTAAAGTATTGTTCAGAGAACACCTCACACAGATGTTGATTCTTTGTAGCCGCTGCAGGATTGCACTTGGCCTTGTGTACAGTGGATTCCATCACAAGATCACAATGCAATGCGCCACACATATCAGCCAAGCACCTGCCGTTACTCTGGATTCAGCATGAGCATGTCATCTTTCAATAATCAATCAAGACAGCTGCAATGTCATGGTTTCCAAAGTTTTCTCAAAGAAAACAAGAATGATGTGATTTACAAACTTTGGTAAGAAGCCAGTGGCACATATGTGAGCTGAAGTAGTTAGGTGGATATAAGTAGTTAGGTGGATATAAACAGGAGAGAATGGTGACAACCAAGACAGCAAGACGCTGGCCATTAAGACAAGGATAGAAAATAGTTGACTTTCAAAGCAAAGATAACATTGCAACTGTTATAATTCATGGGGTGAGATATTAAGATAACTCACGAGTTCATTAGGTTCAACTGACAAGAAAATCATTTTAGAATTAGAAAATGGAATATTCATCAAATTTGTTAGTAAGTCATGAATGAGGCACATGCTAGTCCGGCAGTCACAAAGATATTGTTGAAAGTTCAAATTTTCTTTTTGATAACAATTATCTAATCTCCGGATAGGGCTACTACAGATGAAAAAGAGAGTGCATAGTATTTGACAGAACCTCTTCCTTTCCCCTAGTGGTAACAAGGCAGGAATATTTGCGCTCAATGACAATCCAAACAGAAATTCTAATTTATGTAATAATATAAATGCCAAGAAAAGACCTGTGAGTATAATATTATCTCTTGTTTTAAAGAGAACTCGTATAAATGGTCATGGTATAAGATTTGTCCTCTTGGCCTGGGATCTCACTTCTCTGAATGCTTTCTGAAGTATTATCCAAACAAAAGTGGAAAATAGCATGCTCTAGTTTGCCTAAATTGTTTTCTCAGATACTTCTTTTATCTGTTCCTATGTCACATAAATATTTGAAATCGTATAGCCACATTTTGAACAAGCTAAATACACAGATGCTTCATTTTACCTTGAATACTTGAAATTAGGACATACCAACAACCAGACCCCCATGTCCTTGAACAGCTAAAACATCAATCTAACATTCACAACCAGATTCATTCAAACATAGCCCAAATTATAAATTATTCTGTTGAACAGCCAAAGTTGCTAAGACTAGTCAAATGAGAAATGACAACGTCATATAATCTAACTTGAGAACTACGATAAATTTAAGATCATGACTGTGAAACAAAAATATCCAAGCAAAGACCACATACCACATTCAGCAAATTATAGTGTCTGTTGTCAAAATGCTTATCAAGATATTTCTCCTCATAAAACTTCTTTTTACAGTACCCACATTCCCATTCATTTGCATCCAAATGAAATTTATGCTGTTCTTGATCTCTGTACAAATCATTGTCAGGGTGAAGCCTACACGCAGGTGAAATCAGAAAATGTTCTCTCTCCACAAAGGGCATTAGATACTGCACCAAACATTAATTCAAAACAATGTCCGTTATCAAACCAAGAAATTCATACCGTAGTATCTATAGAAGTGTTCTCAGTTTTGCTATTCCAATACCTCCTCAATAATTTTCCATGCCGCCCTACTTCTTTCTCTTGAACAATGTACTTCATGAACACCGTCTCCCACTTGCTTCAAAATTCTGAACTCAAATTCAAATATTAAATCATGGGCTTAATTTTTTTTTTTAACAAAAACAACAATGTCAGTAACAATATCTTAATTACAATAACGTGCAACCAAAGACTATGTAAACATATAGATTACCTTGTAGCTGCAGATTCGTTAACATCCTGCAAAAAACAAGATAATCAATTTATATCAAGTGTTAAATAACCAACCAAGAAGGCAAGATTAAAAATATTACAAGTACGACGTCATATCATAATAAAAGAACCCAAGAATCAACAATGAACACCTGATTTAGTTGTAGTTGTACAGTAGGAGAAGAAGAAAGTGAAAGGCAGAGAAAGAGGAAAACGACTGCCCGTTTAGACCCGAGCCCAGTTCGCAACTTCATTTTTTTCATGTTTCCGTAAAACAAGTAATTCCTCTTAAAATCTTAAAAACTGAATACAAATGGGTTGCAGATTCTCGATCTTGAAGAAAAGTCGCCACGCGTTCGCGGCAATTTCAGCCAGCTAATGTTTGCCACGTCCGAGAGAGAGAGAGAGTTTGATTTATGACGATGGCAAAGCCATTTGCTTTTGTCTCGAGAAAGAGTTTACAAGAAATTTTTTAAATGGGTTATTTTATGGTTTCGTGCATCACATCCCATGTTGAAAAGAATTTATGTGAATTTTAAGTGTATAAATAAATAAGTAATATTATTTAATAGATTAAATTTTTTAACTTGATAGGAAAGTAAGTATTTTAGCCTCTGATAATTTTTAAAATTATTTTAATAGAGATTATTATATGGAAGGTGAGTTTTTTTTGTAATACAAGTTAAATTAGTAGTTTGGGTGGTAGTGGGTTAGTCTGAGGAATAAATAATACGGGTTAAGTTAATTTTTGAGTTTATGCTAGATTGTAACAAATACATTACATGATCGAGTGAAAAAGAATGTCACGTTTTCATTAAGTAAAAATTTTGTGAATTTTAAATATATATATAGACAGATAGGCTCCAATAAAGATTGTCACGTGAAATGTGGGTTCGTTATGGTCTTAGGGATGGGCAATACAGGTCAAGTGGATTTTAAAAATTTTATATCTTGAATCTCAATAGAAATTTTCATATAAATAGTGGGTCCCCTAACTCTAGAAGATGAGCAATGCATGCCAGGTTAGCTTTTGAGTTTGGGCCAAACAATAATAAGGGTGTCACGTGATTGGATGGGGGAGAATGTCACGTCCCACATCAAATAAAACTTGGGTGAATCTTGAGTATATACAGGCTATGTTGGCTTTTGAATTTGGGCCAAACAATAATGATAGTGCAACGTGATTGAGTAGGAGAGAATATCACATCCCACATCGAATAGAAATTGGGTAGATCTTAAGTATATATATGCTAATAGACAACATTACTTAACAAGCTAATATTTTTTGTTAATGGCAAGCACTCGACCTGTACACACCTAGGTATGGTTTACAATCAACATCTCTAAAGTTTTTTAAATAATTTTTAATATTTTTAAGGTATGCCTTCAAATTAAAGGTATTCTTCAACTTTTTAAAATAACCTTCCATACTTTGAGGTATGATTTAAAATTATTTTTCAATATTTTTAAGGTATGACTTCAATTTAGTAGTATTCCTTAGCTTTTTAAAATAACCTTCAATATTTTGGGGTATGATTTAAAATTAGTTATACCTTTTAAGTTTTTAAAATAGCCTCTAATACCCTACTGTTGTAGGATGTTAATAAAATATATTAAAATCATTATAAAATAACTAATATACATTTATTTATACTCTTATAAATTTATTTTTTCAATTTCTCTAATCTCTTTTTTTTTTACTTGAGCACTGAAATAGAAAAAATTATTTTTTATAAAATATTTATTTATTTTATTTTTAACTTTTTTAAAATAATTTTTTAATTTTGATACTCTTTTTTTTCTTTCTTACTTGAGAACTAAAATAAAAAAAATTTAACAAAATATTTGTTATTTCTATTTTTTAATATTTTTTTAAAATTTTAAACTTAGTAGAAGTTTACAATAAAAATAAAAATGAAAATTTAAATAAGTGCTAAAAATTAAAAATAATAAATAGTTTGTAAAAATAATATTTTTTATTTTAGTAGTCAAGTAAAAAAAAAAAGAAATAAAAAAGAAAAGAGTACCAAAATTTAAAGGTTTTTTTTTTTGTGGATACCCTCGATATATGACCTAAATTGGTACTCGCTTCTTTTTCATTTCCTTTTTTCCTTTTTGTACTTGACTACTAAAACAAAAATTATTTTTTTACAAACTATTTTTAATTTTTAATTTTTAACACTTATTTTTAATTTTATTTTTATACTAAGCTTATACTAAGATTAAAATTTTGGGATAAGTACAAATTTACCTTAATGTTTTAGGGTAATTAATAACTTTACTTTGGTTAAATCTAAAATACTCAATTTTGTCATAATCCATTAATTTTAATGGTGGAAGGATAAAAATATAATCTAACCATACAAATAAATTACACATTGAACATGTGGTACAATCTTACCCATTCATTGTCTTTTTGAACACATGGCATAATCTCATCCATTAATTTAATTTAATATAATTTTAAAAATAAACTTTAATAATATGACACGTTATAATGTGATTAGTACTTTTAGACATGTGTCATTATGTAATTGGTTTATTTTTTAAAAATAATTTATAAATAAATTAAATTATACAAAAAAATTAAAAATAAAAACTAGCATTGTCACCAAAAAATGGTGGCCAGCTAGCCACTGGCCACTATTTTTCAACGACACCCTGACAATAAAAATTTATCAAATTTACATCATTGGACTCCATTTCCCTTAATCTACACACTGGTGGGATCATTTTTGACCAAAAAAAGTCAAAAATAGTGGAGAGTGGCGACTGCTGATCTATCCACTTGTGGTGACGGTGCAAGTCACCACTCTACTGTTTAATGGCGGCGACCACCGCCGCCACCACTCTCCATCATTTTAACCTTTTTTTGGTCTTGTTTTGGGCAAAAATGATCCCACCATTGTATAGATTAAGAAAAATTGAGTCCAAAGATATCAATTTTAATTATTTTTTACTACCATTATCGCCGAAAAATGGCGGTCAGCTGACGGCCACTTTCCGGTGACGGTGCTAGTTTTATTTTTAATTTTTTTAATTTATTTTATTAAAAATATAACTAATTATAAGATGATCGGTGTCATTTGTAACAAATCATACAATGACACGTGTCTATTTACATATATTTATATATTTTTTTGCATGTGTGTTATTATTAGAGGTAAAATGGTAAAAGTATATTAAATATTCGGCAAAAATTAACGGATTATGGTAAATTTAAATATTTTAAATCTAATCGGGGTAAAGTTATTAATTAGTCTAAAACATTAGGGTAAAATTATCTTATCTCTAAAATGTTTTTAAAATGTCAAAAAATAAAAATAACAAATATGTTGTGAAATTTTTTATTTTAGTATTTAAATAAGAAAGAAAAAAGAGAACACCAAAATTAAAAAAATTATTTTAAAAAATAATAAATAATTTGTTAAAAAGTAATTTTTTATTTTATTACTTGCGTTAAAAAAAAGAGTACCGAAGTTTAAAAAAATAAATTAAAAATGTATGAATATGAATATATTAGTCATTTTATAATGTTTTTGATATATTCTATTGGCATCTCACAACAATAAGAATATTAAAATCTATTTAAAAAATCTAAGGGGTATTGCTAATTTTAAATCATACTAAAAAATATTGGAGACTATTTTGAAAACCCAATAAGTACTGTTAATTTTAAGCCATAGCTTTATTAGAGGTTGTTTTAAAAACTTTAAAGATATTGCTAATTTTAAGCCATACATCAAAGGTCACTTATAAAAATAACCCTTTTAAAATGTATTAAATTATAATTAAACAAGATATAAATTATACTAATCAATTATCTATATTATTAATAATAATAAAAAATGCACAAGCTATTACAGTGCATGCACCTTTACCTCTAATATAAAAGTCGTGGGTTTGAATGTCCTTTCTCATATAAAAATAATAATTGTTGAAGAAGAAAACGTCATTCTTCCTCTCAAGGTTATGTTGAAGCGAAGAACCCAAGATTCAACCTCGAACCCTAACCTCTTTGTGTAGCGGAATAACCTGTCAATTAAGCAAAAATAATAAGAATCTAAAGCAGAAAACAAAACAGCACAACACAATCTTACGTGGTTCGGTCAATTGCCTACATCCATGGTAGATCCAAAGATTCTAACCTCTCTTATTATAACTCCCTGGAGATTTTACAATGAAAACCCAAATGAAAAACCCTCAAAAGGACCTAAACATTTAGTGAACCCTTGCTCTACCACGAACAATGATCACCTAAACAACGGTTCCACCCTAGCGCACACAAGCACTTAGTGTCTACCCAGTTCTTCCCTTTCTCTTAGAGTCTCTCTTAATACTTAATCTGAAATCAAGAGTTTACAAGTGTTTATATAGGGTGTATTTCATGCCTACTAACCCTATTCCTTGTTGGAGTAAGAGTCCATTTATTTTGAAAGTCCAAAACTTTTCAAAACTAGAAATTTCAAAGAAAAACAGACTTCTGACGCGTCTGGCACCGCGGTGCTCGTCCCTGGGCGCTGGCCACAATCGCGCCTAATGCTACAGCGCTACGACACTGGGTTACTATCCTAGATGCTGTGGTGCTTAGCCATGGGTGCTGCGGCGCTCAGCCCTGTAGCGCCCTTTCTTCGTTTTGTTGCTTCTTTTACGTCTTTGAGTCTCGTTTTACTTTCCCCTTCATGTCCTATATGTCCTAAACTTCTCCATACGTATCCCACACATTCTAGACTTCTTGTAACTTTTTACTTTGGTATTCATCTCAATTCTTGTCCAACCAAGATTGTGAATCACCAATTTTTCAACAAACCCTTCTTTGATTCAAAATCTTTCGAATAAGAAGGCTTTGGGATCTGATCCACACCAATACTCTATCACCTAGAGTTGAATTCAGTTAAGTCTCCACCAAGACTTAACTTTTCCTGGGCTAGTGACTTCAGCCTTCAAAGGCATTCGTGCATCTTGTATAGGGTATGGATGCATTGCACTCCTTTCCAACCCTTATCACCTCGGTGAGTACGGTTTGGTGTCACCTAGTGGTCTGCATTACCCAAACACCCCGCGTTGAGCCACTCATGGCCATCCCAGTAAGCATGTAGTAACTAGTATCCACGACCGGTAAGAATAAGTATTTATATATGTATAAATATACGTATTTTATTTATATGTTGGTGATACTTGATTTATATATTGTTATTAGTAGTGTTTGTATAGGTTAAGGTCATACTATTAGCATTGGGTTTAATTACAAGACTTTAGATTTATTTTAGGGACCAAATTATAATACTTTGAAAGTTTTAGGGGTAAATTCGTAAATATCACAAATTAGCCACTTAGTATAAAAATACACTTTTAAAACCCTAATTCTCTCATTTTGGTCGAGCTACCTCTTTTAGAGAGAGAGAAGAGAGAAAAAGAGGGGAGAGAAAGAGAAGAAGGAGAAGAAAAAGAAGAATAAATTGAAATTTTAGATTTTAAGAAGTATATCACAACTATTTCTCAATTTATTGGTGTTAATTATGTTAATTTCTTTAAGTTTTGATTTTTTGAAATATGTATATTGAGGATTTGATGTGTCTTTCGTATGATATTTTGAGAATTGATGATGATCTATAAGATAGTTTGATAAATTATGATGGATTGTAGAATTTCTGCTTGATAGTCTCTTGATCCAAGAATTTTATAAATTGTTGTGATTCGATTCTGGTTTTTAATTTTGAGTATATGAAATTAGACATGTTTAGGATCATCTGAGACTTTGAATCGATTCAAAATGCCAGAAATTGAATTTTTTGTGAATTTACCAAAATAACCCTGAAATTCTGAAAATTTCCTATGTGAACAGTATGATACAGTGAAAAACAATTTTTGTCCTACAGAAGAGTGAGTCATCACATTCGTGTGGTGGCGTATTGGTGCATGTGAGAGGACTCACCGATGATCAGGGTGAGGGTTTGGCTTTTACCTTCGGGCATGAGCATTATATATGTGTAATTTAAATGCCTCACTTGTACTATTCCTCTCATACGGTATGTCACCTACGAGTGACATTTAGCTCATTATGTGATATGTGATATGTAAGTCCTACTAAGTAGTAGTTGAGTGATGGTATTCCTATTATGTGTTTTGAAAGAATGTGTAAGCGCTTACATGACATGTGATTTGATAAGATTATGATTTTGATTGATCACAACATATCATACATATGCATTGTGTACATATATGTATTTGTATTTTGATATATGAAAAACTAGTATGCTTATTGAGTTTTATACTCATTATAGTTTATGGTGATTTCAGGTAAATAAGGTACATGTGTGCTTAGCGGATTTGGCAAGGCTTCTGCTGTTCCTTGAGTTTCCTAAGTTGTTAGGTTGCTAAGTGTTTCATTTGGGGACACGTGGGATAAGATATTTGATTTGTCCCCATTGAATAAATACTTATGTATTATTTTATTGTGTGTGGTTGGATTTAGTTTAAGTTTCACCAAGTGTGGTAATGGATTGATTTTAAGTAAGAATTTGCAATGAATATATTCTGGGCTTCCGGTAACAAAGTTGCTACTGGTGACGTAGTAGAGTGTTAATCTCTGAGAAAACTCTGCGTATCTCCGGTTTACTAATTGTCCCAGTCATAATTCAATTGCTATAATTCTGAAAGAAATTTAAAATGAATGTGCTTAGAAATATTATTGAATGAATGTAAGTCAAGTCGTGTGTCAGATCTTTTGGGTCTGGGGCGTGACAAAGCACATAGAGCCCCTCATTGTACTTCTCACCCTCAAACCCTATAGGTCATTTCTCTACCTTTAGTTTTTCTTTTTTCGCTCTAACCGAATACCCTTCCTCATCGAGCTTACCTAGGGATATCAAGTTCCTCCTCACTTTAGGAACATGCCATACACCATGTAATTCTCTAGTTTCACCACCTTACATCCTCAGCCTTATGTCACTAATTTCCATGATCTCACAAGTCATGTCATTCTCCACTAGAGCTTTACCTCTTTTGGCTTTATAGTTGGTAAACATCGATCTGTCGGGACACATATGGACGCTATACCCCAAATCTAGTATCCATTTTCCAGCATACTTTCCCCTTGAGACTATCAATGTGTCTACAACTTCAGTATCTTCCTCATTGCCGATTGTAACTCACCCTCCTTGGCCTTTTAATTTCAGACAATCCTTCACAAAGTGTCATTCCTTATTACAAAGGAAACACCTTTTGGATCTTCTTATTGATTGGTTGCTCTTCCTTCCTTATGCAAGCAAAGCTGCTCAACTCTCGAACCCAGATCTCTTTGTCAATTCTTTTGAGTTCAATGATGCCTTGATGTCATTCATCGTTAAAGACTCCTTTTCATATAGTAGCATATCCACAAAGCTCTCACAGCTCTTTGGCAACGAACTTAACAAGATAATGGCTTTGTCTTTATCCTTAGTCTTAATGCCCAGTTGCTCAAGACTTATGATGATCTTGTTGAACTTGTCAATGTAAGCTCTCAATGAAGTTCCCTCATACATTATCAGCTCATGTAATTTCTTTTTCACAAGAAGTCTATTTGCAAAAGACTTCTTTATGTACTATGCCTCGAGTCTCTTCCATAGCCCAAAAGCGATTTCTTCATCACCAACTTCCCTAAATATTTCGTCACTCAACGCCAGGAATAAGGTGCTGTGAGCCTTTTTCTGAATCGTGTCTCAATCTTTCTGCCCCGACTTTGAGGTTGTCGCCTCATAACTAGTTGATTAACTGGCGTCCTCTAAAGCTGAGTCTAGCCCTTCGTTTACTAGTAGAGCCATAACCTTCTTCCTCTAAAGATTGAAGTCATTCATCCCATGAAACTGCTCTATTTCTTGCTTGATTGTAGCCATGGTTTAAATACCCCAAGTATGTATTATCGAACCTCTAGCTTTGATACCAGTTTGTTGAGAGAGGAAACGCCCTTCTCCCTCTTGAGGTTATGTTGAAGGGAAGAATCCAATATTCAACCTAGAACCCTAACCTCCTTGCACAGCAGAATAACCTGTCAATCAAGCAAAAACAATAAGAATCCAAATCAGAAAACAAAATAGCACAACACAATCTTACGTGGTTCGGCCAATTGCCTACGTCAACAGTGGATCCAAGGATCCTAGCCTCTCTTATTATAACTCCCTAGAAATTTTACAAGGAAAACCCAAATGAAGAACCCTCAAAAGGACCTAAACGTTTAGTGAACCCTTGCTCTACCACGAATAATGATCACCCAAACAATGGTTCCATCCTAACACACACAAGCACTTAGTGTCTACCCAGTTCTTCCCATCTCTTAGAGTCTCTCTTAATGCTTAATCTGAAATCAATGGTTTACAAGTGTTTATATATGGTGTATTTCGTGCCTACTAACCCTATTCCTTGTTGGAGTAAGAGTCCACTTGTTTTAGAAGTCCAAAAGTTTTCAAAACTAGAAATCTCGAAGAAAAACGGACTTCTGATGCATTTGGCGCCACGACGCTGAGGACCCAGTGCTGCAGCTCTGGGTTGTTGTCCTGGGCGCTGCGGCACTCTGCCATGGGCACTGCGACGCTCAGCTCTGTAGCGCCCCTTCCGCGTTTTCTTGCTTCCTTTATGTCGTTGAGTCCCGTTGTGCTTCCCTCTTCGTGTCTCATACGTTCTAGACTTCTTTATACGTATCCCACACGTTCTAGACTTCTTTATACGTATCCCACACATTCTAGACTTATTTATACGTATCCCACACATTCTAGACTTCTTTTAACTCTTTACTTTAGTATTCATCTCAATTCTTGTCCAGTCAAGATTGTTGAATCACTAATTTTCCAACAACAATAATAATAATAATAATACAAAATTTTATGTAAAATTAATTTTTGAGAAAATTACATCTTTGTTACGATAGTTTGATATAATTCTTAATTTTGTCCAATGAATTTAAAAAAATAATAATAATTTTGTCCAAATCCATTAGCAAAATTTCGTTTATTTTAACAAAAAAACTAATTTTTTTGTACAATGATATTTTTGCTCTTCACAGACTAACAGGGATTATTAAGTGAAATACAATTTGATATGCAACATTTCCTATCGTATCTACGTATCAACCACAAATTAACATACAAAAATTTATTAATTTTGATTAATATGAAATTAATTTTATTCATAATTTATTTTGTCTTTATTTAATTTAATTTTAAACACATGACACAATTTTATCTATTCATTTAATATTATTTAATAAAATAAAATTTAAAAAAAATTGTTAAACCCTTTAATTTGAACGAAATGAAAGGCTCCGTTTGTTAATATTTTTTATTTTTTAATTAAAATAAAAATAATATAATATTTAACCTTTTTAATCACTTTATAAAATATGACGTTGACATTTATTGTACTAATCAATTAATTATATATATTTTAAAATTTTAAAAATTGAAAAAAAAAAGTCGTAGTCGCCAATAGCAGCTAAGAAATAGTTGCAATAGCTATTTTTTAATTTTCTTAAAAGAATTTGATATACTTTTTTATTTTTCTAAAAAAAAAAAAAGAAACGTCCATATTTCCTTTGCATCATTTTTTACTCCATCTACCAAAAGGGAAATTGACTTGTTTCCATTTCGATGAAATCAAATTACAGTTAAAAATTGTCTTTTTCTTCTCTATTAACACAAAAAATAATGAACTCTTTCTTTCGAACTCCTCTCAACGTTTGTTTTCTCTAAAATAAACCCTAACAAATTTAGCTGTCTACATTGGAGAGGATTGTTCTGCCCCTCTCTAGTGGACCATTCCCCTAATTTCTTTAGCCCTTCTCCCCCAATATCTTTGTTTCCAAGACTTCCTTCTCTTTGTTTTTTTGTACTATTTCTGTTTTTGCGGCAAGCCGTCAGCCACCAATAAAAAACTTGGGTCCCTCGTCTGGCAGTGTCATCCCAAAAAGCCATGCCTCTCTGAGTGGTCGTCATCCTTCACAGGGTAACCACAGTCTGTTCTTGGCCTTTTAAGTGGCTGTCATTCTAACCGGAGCTTCTGGACTTCAACGAGTCTCTCTGGAGGTCCGTTCGTGTCCTTAGCTCCCTTCTAAACGAGTCTGACCCAGCCACCATTGAGACTCTGCCATTTCTTTTCGATTCTATTCAGTCCACCGCCATACTCCATTGTCCGCCCTTAATCCATATAGATCTAGTCGTGTCTTCTACCTCAGACTACCATTGAGCCCGTCACTGACTCTCATTTACTGGGGCTTGTTAGATCTGGCAACATATTTGTGTTTGGGTGGTTTGTTGACTAGATTAGGTTGTGTTTTGAATCTGTTGATGTAATAAGTGTAAGCGTATTTTTATAATTTATATTTTATTTGTATTTTTTTTATGTGAAGTAGATATTGTTTTTTGTGAGGTTGTAAAATTCTTTCTGCGTGAGGGTCAGATCTCTCCATTCGTAATAGAAGTAGTGATCTCGTTTTAGGGATTTTTTTATATCTCTGTTGTTTGAAGAAGTAAATTCGAGTGAGTTATAAAAAATTTATTTAATTCCTATGAAGCGTCTTGGTAATTGTCTGATGTATATTAATAAATTTATATTGTAATACTATAAATTTGTTTATAATATTACATATGAACCTTTCGAAAACAATTATAGTTACCAATTACATCAAGCACTCATTTACCTTCCCAAGGCTCAATTATGTATAATTCATTTGTTGGAATTAGTGTTTACGTACTATTTTAATATTGTATGAATATTAATTATTTAATATTTATACAAAAAATATTTTATATTAAATTGTTAATTCTATAATATATGGTACCATGCTTATAACACTATAGATTTTGTATGATCTGAAGGAATTCAGATCTGGTCTAAAAGAGTTTATATCACTGCTAAGAGTTAGCAGCACTGGAAGTTATAAATATTAAGAGTTAGTAGGTTGTAAGAGGCAGTCATATCTAAGGAGTTATAGCTTTATCTGTAATGGGATAAAGACCTGAGAGTATACCAGTAATAACAATTGTAAATAGTTGCAATAGGTATTAAGAAATGTCATTATGATAGTATATTATCAAACATTATGTTTCTGATCTATTTTCGCTGATGCAGTTCTATTGGTGAATCCATTTTATATATAGATTAGTGCATGATATATTTGTATAGTATAGATGATTGTTCTTAGCTGATCATGAGTTTATTGAAAGCTCATATATGCATACGGGTATTTAGTGAGGACTGAGTATTGAATAGACTCACGAGGACCTCTAATGGACATTCTATAAAGCCATCAATGGTAGGTCTTCTTGAGTTGAGTAGTATTCGTGATCCTTTTACCTAAGCGTCGTGGTGGGCTTGTGAGTGATCCACCATACTTTGGTTTCACGTATATCAGAGACCTTTTATAGTTTAACTGCTATATGTTGCTGGATATGGTTTGATGCTTATGGAGTCCGGTATGCATAGATATGAGATCCATCAGCTCATATGGGTGAGTTATATATTCTGATGCTCTAAGATTATATTTTAATAAGTCTTATGGTCACAAGTAAAAATTTGAGAAAAGAGTTTTTCTTAAGGTTAAATAATATCGCAAAAGTGTTTAGGGTATATTGTTTATCAAAATATAAATCTAGAATAAATTCACAGATGAGCACTTGGAGATTTGACAGTTGTGATCTATGTCTCATTTCATCTAGGATATAGGTAACAGAAGGATTATACAAATATATTATGACCTCAGCTTGTACTGTCTAATGCACTAATTTGTAATATCCATGACGTGTGCATAGGGCATCGATTATGGCCTCATGGAACAGTTTTATTTGACAAATCGGGCGTAGACATAGAGAGTCCTACAATATAAAGTATACTTATTGTACACTGAAGCAGCATACTAAATTGAATAGTTCAATCCAGTAAATTTTAACAAATTAGATATTTGTTTCTGATTCCCTCAAGATGTGTACATATCAAGACTTAAGAGTTAAGTACATTAATTGGTTAACAATAGTTATTGACCAATGAGATGATAACAGATAACATATTGTAGGCCATTCATTATTTGATTTAGAAATAAGCAAAATGCCTTTGCTTATGAGATAAGTAAAGTTATTAATTAATTACAAAATTATTTTGTTAATTAATTAATTATTGCTAAGTCAAATTAATATTAAATTAAATAGCTATAATAGCAAGACAACGAGTAATGGGATGGCCTTGTCTTTGATCATTAAAAGACAAAAAAAACTTAAATAAATGAAATTATTTTATTTGAACAAGTTTTTGCTAGACAAACACAAAATGATTTGAATGGCTTAAGAATACATGTCATGCTTGGTGTGACATGGGTATTGACTTGTGATAAGAGGAAAAATAAATAAATTAATTAATATTTGCACATATTTAAATTGTATAAACAAATGCAAACAAATGGGAATGGTTAGGCTTCCATTGTGGGGTCGAATCTTGACCATTATAATGAGGTAATATATTGCTTATTAAAGTGTGCATTTCGTGCAAATTTTGGAGAAACATTTGGTCAAGTGAAGAATGAGTGAAGAGAGAGCATTGCTTTATTTTCAATGGGTTGAAAACTATTTCTTCATCTTCTTCAATAAAGAGAGAGCATTGTTTTGGCCATTAGTAAAAGAAGTAAGAGCAAAATTGTTTTGTTTTATTTCAATAGTTGAAACAAAAATACTATTCATCTTCTTCTCATCAAGTTGGCCGGCCAAATTTGGAGTAATAAAAAAGTTGTTTTGATTATTTCAAGTGTTGAATAAACAAAAATAATTTAATTGCTTTGAAACAAATTAAGGTAATTAAAATGTTTAGCTACAATTTAATTTAAAGAGTTTAAACTTGATTAAAATTGTTTTATCAAAATTTGGTGTTTAAGAGTTAAACACATTTGCTGAAAAATTGGAGTTGTCATTCTAGCGATCCAAGCACACCTCAATTAGGTCCTAGAAAAATATCAATGAGTACGTTTCGTGGTGGACTCTGATTCGGTAATTTTCAAAGGCTTGTCAGGTGATTTTCAATCTTTATTTTTATTATAGTAATGAAGCTTAAATTTTAAATGTGTTTGTTGCACTAGAAAAATAGATACATAAATTTTATTGTAATAAAAACACATCACATGCATCCACCCTAAAAAATTAGCACACTTTCATCATTTTTAAGATAAAAGAAAGAAATTGGCGAGGGAATTTTGGCCTTTGATTAAGGCCAGAACAAATAAGGGGTTGTGGAGTTAGAATTCAATAATAAAAAAGATTATGAAATTTCAGTTGAGGCAACCATTTTTGATTTGTTTTATTTTTTTTAAATAAAATGAAGAAATAGTCATGTTGTTGGCGGCTAAGAAATGGTCCTAGTGGTATCACGTCTCATATCAAATAAAAAATGAGTGAATTTTGGATATATATATAAGTTGGTATATAACATTATCTAACAGATTAATTTTTTGAGTCAATAGCAAGCGTCTGGTCTGTAATACACTATAATTTATATGTTATGCTTTGTGATGAATATGACCTAACACAAACACTTAGCAAACAAGTATCTAATTTGATGACTTATTTACAAACTTAACATGTCCACCATAGGTGAGTGGATTTATTATCATGTATCACTCAAATAGATACTATATATAGATGGTGTCTATGTGAGAAAGAGTGTAAAAATTGATTAAAAATAATCAAAACTAGAGTGTGTATGTGAATTTAGAGTGTTGAGCCATAGAACAACCAAATGTTGATTTGAAAAGGAAGGAGAAAAAGATAGTTCAGTATTTAGTGGAATCTTACTCACAGGTATGTTTTTCATTTCCATGCTATAATTTCTTTAGTTGTAATTTTTATAATTATGTAGAATTCATACTTAGTTAATATGATTTTGTAATTAATTGGCAATGAAAATTATTTATGAAGAGGTTATGTAAAATAGAAATGAGAAAGAGATTTTGTAAAGTAGAAATTAAATGTTAAGTTTATGAGTAGTGTATTGCCATAAGTAAATTGACATTTTGAATAATTATTTTATAATTTTTTTTTCAAGTGAATTATACTTCATAATTATTATTAAAACCTTGGTTTATCGAGAACTCTTTATATTTTTACTTTTAAATATATATGTATATTAAGTAGTAAGTGGGATCTTAGAAAAATAAAGAATTCAACAACATATATTTCTCTAAATAAATTGTATTAATAAAAATGTATGTTTTTTACTATTCAAAATTAACACAATAAGAATTCTAGAGAATTTTGTTTCAATAAAAATATCAAATAATTCAATTTTCCATGAATTGCTAAAGTAGTGACTACAAATCTAGAAAACAAAAATTTCAGCAGTAAACCTGAATTGAGAAAGTAGTTTTACCTATCAAATGATCTTCACAAATTCTAAAATTTTATATACAAACTTTTATATATGTGTAGTTATTCTAGTTTTAATTTTATAATTTTTAGACAACTGTAAAATATTTTATGAACTATGTTCACATACAAAAATTGTTTGACAGATTCTGTTAAGCAAAAATATTAATTTATTTTTAATAGGTTTGTTAAATCAAATATTCTAAAACAATTATATATTGAACCTTTATGTATCTACTATAGATTGGTACAAAGTTCATATGAATTTGGTATATAGAATATGATATACGAATTTTGAAGTATTTATTATTCAATATTGAAATAGTTAGAAAGAGAGTCATAGGTTGAGAGATATATCTAGTTGAAGAATGATTATGAAAGGTAATTAATTATTATTTTGATAAATAGGATACTTGAGTTATTCGGATAAGTAAAGATATTCTTTGAGGTATTTGACTTTTGTTAAGGTAAATAACTTCATTTATAATGTATCCATTTTATTTTCAAATAAGAAATGTTATTATTATGATATTTGAAATATAAAAAAGGCTTAAAGATATTTGTAATTTGTTGTTACCTCTAAAACTTGTTTATGATTTTCTAATTAAATTATTTTTCCATTAATTTTGGTTAAAGAATGAATATATCTTTAAAGTTTATTATTATTTTAAAGTTTTCAAATAAATGATTTGTTTATAACTTTTAAACACCTCTTTAAACAAGATTGCAAAACTATGAATCTCTATATGATAACTCAAAATTACAAGTTTGATTTTAGGTTAGTTGGATACTATTTACAAAAATGTTGCAAGTTATATTGTTATGAAAGAATATAAGTTATAATATTTGAAATGAATTGATTATTGAAACTAAAATTTAAAGAAAATATTTTTGTTTATTGTCTATAGTCATATGATATTGAATGATTGACATAATCTATGATTCGAACCAGCTGGTATCTTTTTTAAATATGCACACTACATATGAATATTGGCCGGGTCACTAGGGACACATGTGACACTATATGACATGAGCAACCTTTGTGTACTTTTGATAGATATGAAAGTTTATAAGAATTGTTATCAAATTAATTTTCATATTGACTTATGATATTAAAAAATTTTGCTTTGATAAAATTGAAATTAAAATATTTTATTGATATTATTGATGATATTTGAAAAATATTTGCAACCTTTCGAACAGAAACTCTCATACATTATGGATGATTGTACTTACTGAGTCGATAACTCACCCTTTGCTATTAACATTTTTGTAGATTAAATTTTAGCCTGGTAAGTTACCTTGGAGTTGGAGTTGGGCATTCGAAAAGTTATCTATTACTTAATAAGAGAAAATTATGTTGATAGTAGTTTTAGTTTTGATTTTCTTCGAATTCTAAGAATGGTTCAAAAGCTGCAGGGTTATTTTAGAGATTTATTTTTGTCTTTATGTGGAGAGATATTGAGAACTTTTGGTTTGATGAATAAAGATATAATGAATTTTCATAGAAAGTATGAAATATAGAATTTTGGCTTTGTAATAGAATTAGTAGCATCCTCTTTTTGACTCGTGTTTTATATGTGTAAAATTTAGGGTGACAATTGGTATCAGAGCAAACTCTAATTCTTATTCGCATGTGAGCCTTTAAATTGCACAATAGAAATTTCCATGTGAAAATGTAAGTCTCATATGGCTCGGAGGATGGCCAATACGGATTCTAAAAATCCTATGTCTTGATCCTTAATAGAAGTTGTCATATAAGTAATAGATCTCTAGCCTCGGGTGATGAGCAATATGGGCTAGGTTGGCCATTGAATTTAGGCCAGATTGTAACGCTTTTGTCACATGATTACGTGAAGGAGAATGTTACGTCCCACATTAAATATAAATTAGGTGGATCTTGTGTATATATGAGTAGATAGTCAATATTACCTAACAATTTAGTCTTTTGAGTTCGAGCTAAGTGAGTAATGAAAATCTTATGTCTTGAGCCCCAATAAAAGTTGAACGTAAGTAGTTGGTCCCTAGTCTCGATGGATGAGCAATATAGGCTGCGTGACGGCCTCATCACAGTCTGACCTGAATTTAGGGGCCAATTTGGCCCATATTGCCCATCCCTCGAGGTTAGGGTGATTGTGTAAAGGAGAATATCACAACCCACATTGAATAAAAATTAAGTGAATTTTGGATATATATGGGCAGGTAGCCAACATTAACTAACAAGCTAATCTTTTGGATAAATAGCAATTATCCGACTCGTGACAATACGCATTTATATATATTTCATTTTTTAAATGAAAAATAAGTATAAAATTATAATTTTATGTCATCAATTAAAGATTCAATCAAAAGAAATAAAAAATACTAATGAATGCAATTTTTTAAACTATTTTGAAACTAGAAAATGTTTAAGACACTTTATTTAAGAAGGTTTAGCAGTCATTTTTTTTAAAATAATTTAATATAAATTATTGTATTAAATAAATTTTCCTTTTTCTCTCATCAATCTTTCTTTATCTTTCCTTAATTGTAAATTTTTAAATGAAGTGTATTAATAAATAAAATAATTTTATTTTTTAAAATAAATTATTTAAAAATAAAAAACATTTGTCACCTCGCCGGGGAGTGATGGCAGACAGTTGCTCACCAAGAATAGTGATAGAGGTTTTTTAAATTTTTTTATTAATTAATTTAATTATAAAATAAATCATTAAAAATAAATATTAAAATTTAAAGGTATAAAATTGTGTCATGTATCTTTTTATTTATTTTTATTTTTATTAATGATTAATTTGTGATTAACATGTGAATAAAATATGTTGTATGTCATGTTTGTATTTTACTTTGTCAACTTACTTTAAATTTTTGTGTTAATTTTTAATTTTGTCCCTCTATTGTAAAAATAAATAAAATTTTGTTAATAAATTAGAACAAAATTAACTTTATTTAAATTTATAAGATAAATTTAAAAATTATACCAAATATCATTTTTCCATAATATTTTGCCTAACTTTAAAGACTTTGTTTTGGAGCACAAACTATTTTAGTCCAATGAAAATTATATTTTTGGAGCAGAAGTCATTAAAAATTCTGCTTTACTTTTGGATCACAAACTATTATCGTCAAGTGAAAAATATATTGTAGAGCACAAGAGATTATAATCCAATAATAAAGATATGGCATGCACCTTTTCTTTTAATATGAAAGTCATAAATTTGAATTCACCCTCTTTTATGTCAAACGAAAAATAATAAAATGAAAAATTATAAAAATTATTTAAATTTGATTGTTATATAACGATTACACAACCATATAGAGTTATTTCTTACTTGTTTATTTTTTTTAGAAATAGTAATTATTTGTACTTTCATAAGTATTTATTTCTTTATTTTTAGAGACAATATTAATCTTTATTAAGTGATTTATTTTTAGAGGTACTATTCCCATAATAAAAAAGAATTTTTAGGAGAATAAATTAGAAAACACTATTATCTTAACTAAAGAGTGTAATGACAAAAATTTTGTTATTTAAATAATTATTTCATTATAACTTGGCCTTAGATAATATATTTATTTTCTTATCTCGTTGTGAAAAGAATTAAAATTAAAATCAAATCATTAATTTATATTTTATTGAGCATTTTGTTGAATGTTAAAAGAAATTATTAAATTTATTGAATAATTATTGTTTATCATCTTCAACACGACAAGGCAGCCATGTCGTTTTTTCCAAAGTTGACAACATTGTCCGTCCGTATAAAAGTTCTGTTTTGCCTTTGCCAATTATACAATACACCCCCTCAAAAGGACCGCGTCAGCACCGAACTTCCTAGTGGACAAGACACAAGTGTCTTTGAACCAGTTCTTGTTCTAACAACTCCTTAACCTCAATTCTAAATTACCGTTTGATTGATAGATTATTTTTTTTATCCATTTAATTATTTATTAATTCATATACACAACACCAGAACATTGTCAAATCAAATTTTTTAATCCATTTCCCCAGGCAACTCCCTCCCACTATCACTTCACTTGCCATAAACAAAACAGGAACAGAACAAAAGATTTAAAATTAAAAAAAAAAAAACACAAAATCAGCTTTTGACTTTTATCCATCGAAGTAATGAAAATCAGATCCTTGAGACAATACCCATTTGTGATCAGCCCCTGAATTTGAGGCTACAATGGCAAGGATCATGTCTTTGGCCCTGCTGGTGGTGCTGGCGGTTCTGGGTATCGAGTTTGTTATTGTTTCGGGTTTGGAACCGGGCGAAAATATGGAGGCTCCGTACAGGATCCACACGCTATTTTCGGTGGAATGTCAGAACTACTTTGATTGGCAGACGGTGGGGCTCGTGAACAGCTTCAAGAAGGCCCGACAACCGGGGCCCATAACCCGGCTTCTCAGCTGTACGGACGAAGAGAAGAAGAAATATAGAGGGATGCATTTGGCTCCGACTTTTGAAGTGCCTTCTATGAGTAGACACCCAAGAACTGGTGACTGGTACTTTCTCCTGTTTCTTTAGCTCTTTTGGTTCCCTTTTGTGTTCTTTTGATCAAAACTGTAGTTTAATTTCTGGGTTGCGTTGGTTTTGTTTGCCGCCAATGGTCTTTGATTAGGCGGTCAATTTTTTTTTTCTTTTTTAAATCTTCAGTGGACTGCAGGTAATTTTAGCTGGTCCCTTGTTTTGAATTTGACACGAATTTCTTCGCCGAAGGAGATCATTTGTTCTTTAAAGGGCTAACTTTCTTCTTATTCCCGTTAACTTGTCTATGTTAATTTGCTGGATGGAGCTTATGTCAGTTTCTTTTTCATTCTGTGTCTATCTTCCAGCTGGAGATTAGGTGTTCATAGAGGATCGATGAAAGAGCAGCTATTTTCTAAAATATGCTTGTTTCCCAAGGGGAATGTTGCATTGCATGCTTCAACCAAAAGACATGATGTTGCATGCCAATATGGACATTTGGAGTAATAATAAAATATTCTAATTTTTTTGCTTGTCAAAACAATATGTGCGTAACAAAAGGCTATTTGTCTAGTTTCCTGATAAATCAAATGGTGGATGTTCTAGATCGGTTCTTGAAATATAATTGCAAGCAATTCATCTGTCTAATTACTGTATTTCCACATAACCTTTCGAACTAAATCATCAGGGCGAGGGGAAAGAACTATATAAAGATTTGCATATTGGACTCTCAAGTGAGGATCCAACATTCCTATTAACCATACTCTCTCTTCAGGATAGAGTTGTCGTTTATTTATTCAAGTTTGAGGTTAAATCAGTTGTCTCCATTTACATGGTGCATAACATCCATATTTCTGATGCTTTGCCAGCAAAATATAGGACAAGTATAAACAAACAAGTCAATTGCATTGCCCTTTACGGTTACAATTTTTACTTTCTGAAATTTCAGTGAATAAGTGCAGGAGAAACTTCTTACATTTCATGCACTAAACCTTCTATCACTATGCTGCATTATTGGTCCGGCTTGATATTTTCTTTAGAAAGATATTTCAGAAATGATATTTTCCTTTCTGTTTTACTTTTCATTATGTCATTATAGTGCCTGCTAAGTTTGTAATCATTTTATTGTTTGCAACATAGTTTCTTTTTGCTGCTTTGTTAGTTTTTAGTACATTTACTGTCAATATTTGTATTTGTAATGAGTTTTATTTGCCACTATCTGTAGTGGACATTGTGATCTCGACTTGGATCTTGAAAATCATGAGAAGGAAACTAAAAAATTGTAGCATTGCTGAAGAGATGAACCCATTTCTGAAGCAACTCAGCAAATACTTTTGTCATCTTCTTCATTTTTTCTTTTCAACTTATTTACTCTGAAGATCCAAATGACAAATGAAGGCTTTAAGACATTGGAGTTTCCATTTCTTATAGGAAAGAATGAAAGTAAAGTTTTTTTTAATTTGGTTCTGCAGGTATCCTGCAATTAACAAACCCGCTGGAATTGTCCATTGGCTCAAACATAGTAAAGATGCAGAGAATGTTGATTGGGTGGTGATCTTGGATGCAGATATGATAATACGTGGCCCGATAATACCTTGGGAGCTTGGTGCAGAGAAAGGCAAACCAGTAGCTGCATTATATGGGTATCAACATTCATTTGAAAATCTAGCTTATTTGAGAGATCACAACTGAGTATTTCGCATGGAAAACAAACTAAACAATTCAGTGCTAGTGAAATGCTTTTAGTTAAGCCACATACCGGATGCAAAAATGGGTGACCAGACAGGAGTTTTTGGATGCCCTTAGTAATTTTTTTAATAGTAATATTTGTAATTGACTTTTTCATTTTTTATAATTTTAACAAATATATTTCTTTTATCCTTGGTGAAGCACCCTTGAAAGTAACCTTATGAGGATTCAGAACTGAAGAGTTTTTCCTACTTATTTTGAATGATGTACAGGAAACTACCTTTTAGGTTTTTCTTTTTCTTGGGAACTGGAGCTGTTTCTCTTTAGATCAGAATCTTATGACAATTTAGGTTTTTCCTCTCACTTTTGGATGAAAAGAAGAACCTGCCCTTTGAGACTTTCTTTGGGCCAAATAGAACTTGCTAATTGTACAGTGTCTATTGCTAGCAATAAATATATCTTGCATATAAAATCTTTCTTGTTTTTTCTTGGAACTGGAGAGTTTTTCTTTAGAATGCAATCTCATGAGAATTCAGGTTTTTCTTCCCATGTTTGGATGATGTGTTGCTAACCTTCCTTTGAGACTTTTTTTTAAGCTAATGGCGGATTGCTGGTTGTACATAGTTTATTGCTAGCACAAAAGATACCTTGCATGTAATTTTCATTTTGTTCTATTTTTGTCCCATGTAGGGATAGAGGCAATCAAAATGTATTCATACAAAAAATTGCTTTTCAGGTATTTGATTGGGTGTGATAATATTCTGGCTCAGTTACATACAAACCACTCGGAACTCTGTGATAAGGTTGGTGGGCTTTTGGCCATGCACATTGATGATCTTCGAGCATTAGCACCTTTGTGGCTTTCAAAGACAGAGGAAGTACGTGAAGATAGAGCTCACTGGGCAACCAATATAACGGGTGATATCTACGGTCAAGGGTGGATCAGTGAGATGTATGGTTACTCATTTGGTGCAGCAGAAGTAAGTCAGTTCATTTGTTTCCTCTAGCCTGCAGCCTTTTTTCTTTTCTTTATCCATTCATTTAAATTATGTGTTTTTTCCTTTTTCAGGTTGGACTGCGGCACAAGATTAATGATAACTTGATGATTTATCCTGGCTATATTCCACGAGAGGGTGTTGAGCCTATTCTTCTTCACTACGGTTTGCCTTTTAAAGTGGGAAACTGGTCTTTCAGTAAATTAGAACACCATGAAGATAATATTGTCCATGACTGTGGCCGGCTCTTTCCTGAACCTCCTTATCCTAGAGAGGTATATGAACCTAGAAAGAAATTATGGCATGTATTGTGAACAAACATGAGCCTCAGATACTTGGGTCTTTTTGCATACTGAAATTAATAGATAGAAAAAATTGCATTTAAAAAGATTTTAGTTAGTTAAAGAAACTTAAAATACTTTTTTTCTACAGGTAGCAGCAATGGAATCTGACCCAAATAAAAGGAGAGGCCTATTTTTAAATTTAGAGTGTATCAATACTTTAAATGAGGGTCTTCTGTTACAACATGCAGCAAATGGATGCCCTAAGCCAAAGGGGTCGAAATACTTGAGCTTTCTAAAGAGCAAAACTTTTGCTGAACTAACTCGGCCAAAGCTTCTAACTCGTGATGGTTTACAAACAGTGGCAACTAAACAAGAGCAAGCCATTGATGAACCTGGGAGACCATATCCGAAAATTCACACAATATTTTCTACAGAATGTACCCCTTACTTTGATTGGCAGACTGTAGGGCTTGTTCACAGTTTTCACCTAAGTGGCCAGCCTGGAAATATTACACGACTTCTCAGCTGTACAGATGAAGATTTAAAGCAATATAAAGGTCATGATCTTGCTCCCACCCATTTTGTCCCTTCCATGAGTCGACATCCTCTTACAGGCGATTGGTAATTCTTTTTTTTTTTAATTTAGTTTTCTTTTTTGCTTCTATTAGATTGGTTCTTAGGATTTTTAGGTTCAATTTGACCATGAAATTTAGCCATCCGTTTCACATTATCACTGTCCAGTCTTTTTTGGTTCTTCCATAGATTATTTTGGTCAAAATTGGGGGCTTATTGTTGAGAATTATGAAATTGGGTAATGGAACTAGCCCATGACGTTTTCACTTCTTCAACTTCTTTCTTAATTGTAGATTGTCAAATTAAACTCTAAACAGTAGTCCTTTATATGCCAATCACTTGGAGCTGAGTGTGCCATTTGGTTTTATTCAATGATATATCTTTCTCTAGTCTGAAAACTAATTTAACTACATTAATGGTTGTATATTTCCTTTCTTTCATTTCTCTTTTGTTGAAAACTTCATACACATGAAAATGAAATGATGAACTTCTATCTGGCCTGGCGTAACTTGATTGCTCTTTATCATTTGCTCTGCTCTTACAATATTTGTGGAAATAAATTTTATTTATCCCTTGCAAATCTCATTAGGGCTTTGAATGAGTGATTTGGACCTCTTCATGTTTGTAACATGTTCTTTGAGGACCCCCTTTAGGTTGACCATGGAAAGTTAGTTTGATCTCACACCAGTTTATGTTTATAATTAACTAGCAATATTATTCTGAAACTAAATCTTATGAATTTTGGAGGGGTATTGTCTAGAATAGTGTAAAATTCAGCTGTCAAGTGCAAGTACACAAGTTTTCAGTTTTGAGAGCAGCCATCATTCAAATGTTAATATTACTTCTGTACAGAGCTCCTGTCTTAGAATTCTGCTTAGAAGTACTGGCATTAAAGTGGTATAATTAACTTCTAAAGATATTTTTGTCAAAGTTTGTTGGTAGTGAAATTGACTGATTTTTCCCTTCCGCACCATGACCAAGGCAGGATAGAGAAGGAAAAAAGGTTAAGTGAAAGTCATGACTTGTTAAACCAAAACTGAGAATAATTGTTTGTACCTTGTCAGGTATCCAGCGATTAATAAACCTGCTGCAGTTCTTCACTGGCTTAATCATGCAGATATAGATGCAGAGTTTATAGTTATTCTTGATGCTGACATGATTATGAGAGGTCCAATTACACCATGGGAGTTCAAAGCAAAACATGGCCGGCCAGTTTCAACACCCTATGAGTAAGACAAAAATATGCATATCTTTTTTCTTTTTGGTGGATAGCCCCTATGATCAGGATGAACAGCATTCACAATGCCTCCCCTCCTTTCCCGCTTATCATCTGTGTGTGTGTGTGTATGTGTTATATACTTCTAATTGTCTTGAAAATTAATTTTTGATTTTTTAATTTATGCTTTTCAGCTACCTTATTGGTTGTGACAATGAGCTTGCAAAACTGCATACCCACCATCCAGACGCTTGTGACAAGGTTGGGGGTGTAATCATTATGCATATAGATGATCTACGTAAATTTGCCATGCTATGGTTGCATAAAACTGAGGAGGTTCGTGCAGACAAAGCTCATTATGCGAGAAATCTCACTGGAGATATATATGAATCTGGATGGATTAGTGAGATGTATGGTTACTCATTTGGAGCTGCAGAGGTTTGTTATTTTTTTAATTATTATTATTTTGAATTGATCCACATCTATGTTGTTATCTTAGACTTGTCTGAAATAAGTCATTATCTGTGTAATGAATTAATCATAGTAGTGTTCTATGAAATGACTGATAAACTGACTAGGGTCTTAATTTCTTGCTGTCTATAAATTGGTTTTCATAGAATAGGAACTCCTTTAAATGATATTGATGTTGCTGCTTTAAATTGCAGTTATGTTATTAATGCTATTTGTCATAATGGATGTCGGCCCCTCATTTTTTTAATGCAGTTGAAACTTCGGCATCTCATAAACAGGGAGATATTGATATACCCAGGATACGTTCCTGAATCTGGTGTTGAGTATAGAGTTTTCCACTACGGTTTGGAATTTTCGGTTGGAAATTGGAGCTTTGATAAGGCAAACTGGAGAAATGTTGACGTGGTCAACAATTGCTGGGCTCAGTTTCCAGAGCCACCTGATCCTTCGACACTTGAATGGACTGATGAGAACATCCGACAGCGAGACCTGCTTAACATAGAATGTGGAAAGAAACTTAATGAAGCATTGCGGCTACATCATAAGAGAAGGAACTGCCCTGACCCCAGCTCCTTATCCAACTCGAATTCAGATGCCATGGAGGAAGCTGTAAGTTACAGGAAATTTGGCAGGATTAGTCGAATTAATACTGTAGGAAGCAACACTGTGCCAACAAATCATTCACAGGAATCTTCTCTGCCTGCTGTAAAAGATGGGCTATTTAGTTCCCTGAGGTTCTGGGTTATTGCTATATGGGCAATTTGTGGGTTTGGTTTCTTGGTCGTCATGTTTGTATTATTTTCAGGTCGTAGAGGAAAGGGAATACGCGGCAAAGGATATAGAAACAGGAGAAGATCTTATCCAGGGTTCTTGGATATGAATGGACGTGATAGGCATCTCCGCAGTCCTGAACTATCGTTATAACACAAGTCATACAAGAGAAATGCCATAGTTATTAAAATATCAAGCATGGCAGCTAATGACAAAGTGGCAAATATCACAATGTCAGGCTGCAACAAAATAGTTAGAATCTTTCCTCCTGCAGTAAAGGAAACCGATTTCTTGGTGGTGTTGTAACAAAGTAACTAGGTTAATTGCTTGACAGCATAGCCATCTATCTGATCCTGCAAAACTCAGCTTTCAAGCTCCTGCTGCAAGACCACTTCAAATATTCCACATACTCAAATTGAGTTCTGGGAATTCATAATGCATGTTTTGAGTTTGTTTTTAGCTTTTGATTTTTGTACTCTTAAGGGTGTGTTGCAATGAATTAACCCAATAAAGCAGTGCACTAGGAGATTCAATAATGATAGCATTGGGAAAAAGACATGCTTCTTTTTGTTAATAGGAGTTGAAGACAAATGGTTTTGAATTGTTGTAATTAAACTTTTATTCGTGCACTCTCCTGATATGTCTTTTAATTCTTGAAATTCATTTTATTCTTCCAATTGATAAATGGGTGAATAAGAATTTCCCAGATTTTTACTATGTAGTCCTGTTGGCTTTTCATTTGATTTTATGAATTCACTACACGACCTTCTTAAACGGCGTCGCAAGAAGAAAAAATGCTGGAAAAAATATTTCCGTTGCCGGGAATCGAACCCGGGTCTTTCGGGTGAGAGCCGAATATCCTAACCAACTAGACTACAACGGATCTGTTAATTGTAGTGGAGTTGATTTAACTTATGTATGAATAAAATGTTCTTATAAGCAATTAAAAAAACAAAGTTTTATTACAATTCTCAACACTTGCCATTCTTTTTTTAAATAATAAAAAGCATATATTAAAAGAAGATTTATTAAATATTTTATCAAGCATTTGGACTTGTTGAAAGACCCAGTAGATTCAAGTAGCATCAATTCTCAAAGTTGACGTGCATTTTCACTACTCTTTTATCATTATTATATTATTATTATTATTATTATTATTATTATTATTATGAGCAGACCAATCCAATCTGAATTAGTTGGAAAAGGTTATATATCTGGATACTCCAAATTATTGATATATGCTCCACTTGAAAAACCTAAACGTTAGTGTTAGGACATTAAAAACCCTAAAATCATTCTTTCATGGGGTACATGCTACAACATATGCCAGACAATACTTTGTTATTTGATGCTGCAATTGCAACCACTGGTTGTTCAGCTTGGTAAATCTCACCTGCTTTACTTCAAAATCACTAACACTCCCTTTCAAATCCAATTCCAATCACATCCTAAAACCATGTAAATCTTGTTTTCTAATTGCTTCTCTTGTCAACAACAACGCAACATTCAACATGCAAACAAAAAACTATTTGTTTTGTTCCTTCAGAGCACAATCTTGGGGCTTCAAATTCAAATTAACCAACAAATTTGGACGTTAAAGGGAATATCAAATAATTTCAAACAAGTGGGTCCAGATTTGCAGAAAAAGATTACAAAGTAATCTAAACAATAACGTAGTCAGGACTCAGGAGACCCCATTTCAGATAATAAAAGATTGCACCGAACTTTTTCTCCATGCTGAATTGGGTTGGGGACCGGGGGGGGGGGGGGGGGGGGGGGGGGTTATGTGTATGTCATAATATGGCCATGGCCTTTTGCTTTGCTTTTGCCGCAGGCACCATTTTTGCTTTTTTGCATTTAAATTTCAAAATTTTAAACGTTTTAACAAGTGGGAAACACTAGAAACATGCGAGGTTGTAGCTAAACAAGAGAGTTCAAAGTTAGAATCTTCTTCAGGTTTTTTGCAAAGCTTGCCCAAGATATGGGAGACTCAACTTGTCTCATGCAAGTGCAACAACCTTTCTCCTATGCTTCTGGCGTTGTCAATGAAGCCAATGAGGTAACTTCTTGAAACCAAATTATCAATCTTGACTACTTATCTTTCTCTTCCTTGAAGTTTTTGTTATTGGGTCCCAAGAATTCTTGGATTTTTTTGGCGTTGTTTATGCTTCTCAAGCCTTTTAACCCTTGTTGTGCATTAGGTTTTATTTCCTCTTGTTTTATTTTGTTTACATTATCTTCACTCTGTTTGTCTTGTGATTGGACAAAATTTGAATTTTCTTTTTGTAGCTTCAAGATTGGTAATGGTTATGGCTTGGTGGAACATTTGTGTTACAGGGGAATCCAGTTTACGCGCTAGGGCAGTCAGTTTCTTTTGGGAGGTTTATGTCAGAGTCGTTGTCTTGGGAAAAATGGTCAGCCTTCTCTCATAACAAATATGTTGAAGAGGCTGAGAGGTACTCTCGCCCTGGATCAGTTGCACAGAAGAAAGCTTTCTTTGAAGCTCATTACAGGAAAATTGCCGAGAGAAAGAAGGCGGCTGCCATGCTTGAGCAAGCTCAAGATGCATCAAACAGTGTTGAAGAATCAAACGCTGAAGATGTATTTAACAATGTTACAACCAAAGATTCTCAGATGACAGCTGTGAATTCCCAAGTAACTGTTGATGAACAAGAAGAAGTCAGAGCCAATGAATACGGATCACATGTTTTCGTGGATAAATCTGAAAGCAATAAGGAGGATGGATTTGATTTGGTGAATGAACACAATTTTCTTGGAGAGAGAAGTGTGGATGTCAATTCACCAAAGCAATTTGGTAATGATAATTGCAACGGTGATGTGAAAGAAATGGAACTCAGCGGAACAGCACAAATGGAGAAGTATGTGAAAGTTGAATCATTAATTCAGCTTAGGGTGATTGACAACAAAAAGGAGGTTAATGATTTGCAGTTTAGTAGGACAACTCAAATGGAGAAGCCTCATTTAAAGGTAAAAATGTTGACTAATAACCACTACTCTTTTCTGGGTTCCATTTTCCAATGTCATTGCACTGATATTTTCCTATTTCTTGTAGCAGAGTTCCAATTCTAATCAAGATGACAGGGCGTTAACGAGCAAGAAGAAACCGGCATTGTCTTCCTTTAAGTCATCAACTTTTGGTAGAGCATCTAAAGTTCCATCTACACCAGCTCCATCTCATCCCAAGAAGGAAAACATTGTTCCTTCAAGCAATAAGAAGTCTACAATTGACACGGCTGATAAGAAGAGATCAACTCCAAAATCAATTCACAAGTCGATTTATTCTACTCCTGCCAAAGAAATTAATAGACTAACTTCAACAATCATCCGGAAACTTGATGGTTCAAAAGTTATTAGTTCCAAAGATTGCTCAACTCCTCTAAGGACTCCAATGATGGTACCTACTTCTTTCACCTTGCTTTGCAATTTCATGAACTTTGGCAATTTTTATCACGCATGCATGCTAAAAAATAGTTCCCATTTCCACAGAAATCTATCAATGGGGCACCAAAGCATCCCTTAGCCACCCCTTGGTCAGAAAATAGAAGGTATCTGGCTTTTTCAGACCAAAAAATGGGGAGTAGAATAGGAGTTTCAAGTTTTCCAATGAGTGATGATATTGATATTTTTAGTGGGCTTATTTATATTTGTTAACGCAGAGCTGGAACACCTCATGAGTCAACTTCTGGGAGCAAAACAGTTCGTGCAAAATGGAACTTCCTTCCTACAGAGTAAGAAGTTCTGCTTAGATCTCTTCTTTCTTTTTCTTTTTTGTGATGATCATTAGGCTATCATGATTCTATTGATAATTCAACAAACGAAAATTAATTTGCATCCATATATGACACTTGAAACACAGAGAAATTGTTCAAACAATCTGAAGTAGAACATACTATTTATCAGACTTCAAAAGCTTTGAGTGAAATCATTATGTGGCAAAACTACTGTTTTGGATGAGAAATCTATGGAGATAACAGCTTATTTACAATATGATAGGTGAAATTTGTAGCATAAAATGTTAAACAACTAACATTTGACATGAAACTTGTAACAAAGAATTCTGACCTAAAAATTAATTTTAACATAAAAACACAATACTCATAATGATTTCAAATCAACAACCATAGTGGTCCTATGAGTTGATGAAAATGGCATATGCCACTTCCTTGGAAGGGACTTCCAAGTCCTGATTATTGTTTTTTTTATGCCAGTTGTTCAACCTTTTTGAGTGCCTGCAGAAACAAATTGCAGTCCCCAAAGTCATTTACACCTTTCCTGTTTAGGACTGAAGAAAGAGCAGCAAGAAGAAAGGAGGCAAGCATTGCTACGATTTATTTTCTATTCTCAAATTTTCTTTTTAAGTCTACTATATTTGATTGTGCCTAATTATGTGTGGTTAAAAAACTTATTCTCATTGTGATTTATCCTCCTTTCAGAAGCTTGAAGAGAAATTTAATGCCAATCAAGCACAAAAGATGCAAGAACAAGCAACACTGAAGGTTGTATCTCATTTCCACAGCATCCGTATTCATGTTGATATGATAAATTTCTATCTCCCCCATCAGATTTCAATTTAGAATGTAAATGTAGTTTTATTAACATCAAGCCTACCACTTATGAACATGGTAGCTATAATTCATTTGAATACATGACAAACATCCTTTCATTTGAGCAGGAGAAAGCAGAAACAGAAATCCGAAAACTGCGTCAAACACTTTGCTTCAAGGCCAGGCCTCTGCCTGATTTCTATAAAGAAAGAGCAACGTTTAAGAATCAGATGAAAAAGGTATATTCTGTCAGTTCATTTTACAGAGCTTTCACGTATTCTTCTACAGTGCTCTATTGCATTGACTGCAGTAATGTCTAAGATTGAAGTTAGGAAGTGTATTATATTCTTCATTTGAGCAAAAACCACTTTCTTAGAAAGTATTTGCGATCCTTGACTCTCTTATAGGTAATGATAGATATCGTCAATGATTCTGCACAAAAACTATGCCTTTTCTTTCTATTTTCCCCAAATATTTTACTTCAAATCAATTTACATAAATAAAGCTTCTTTGCAAATACTCTTCCCTAATCCCTACTCCAAGTTTTGCATTTTGCTCGGCAGATGTCATGATGAAAATTTTCCTGTTCTCTTCTTTCTTGAAGGATCCTCCAACATGGCCTCAGTCACCAAAACTTACACCGAGCACTGTCCAGACCAAACCTTCAACACCTCGTCTGAGGGCCCCGACTAAGACAATGGGTTCCAATCATGTCCTGGAAAAGAAAAGTCACGGCTCAACTCGTTCTCTCGCTTCGAGACTTACAAAGATTACTCGCGAGAATACATCTCCAAATATTCAATGCAAGTAACAAGACCACAAAGTTTACATCTAGTTTCTACAGTGAGCAAAAGTCATCTAGCAATGTCATGCTGCCGAATGCATGAAGCAAGTTCTCTGCATGATGAGTCTGCATACCAAAATGAAATTGTTTGGTAATGAGAACATCAACTTTGGACATAGCAAATTATGCTTGTATGAAGAGTTTCTTTCTGTAGTTAATCCTCTGTAGACCTCAGGTACTGTAAAAAATTCCTTTCATCCTTTCAATGTTAAGTAATGGACATATGATACAGGCAAAATTTTTCACACCTATTATTGATTGACTCAATAAACATGGCTGTAATGAACTCAGAATTCTGAACTTATGTCATTGGCTATATCAAAAGAAATAACTAATGATTCAGCTGGTTTGATTCCCACCATCAGCCGACAAGAGACAGAAGCTGCTTCTTTGTTATACAAAAGGATTTTAATTCCAGGAAGCAATTAAATCCTGACCCTGTTGGCTCATATCATAATTAGCTTCTAATTCTTTGTAGTGCCAATCATTCATCGTTTTCCCAAGATGCTTGAAAAATGAAATCAGATCATTACCAGGCTTTAGATACTTCCTGAAGTTTGCATTAAAACTTTCATGGAGTTGTGCAGTATTTATGTCGGCACAAAATATGTGCCTTCTGTATGCTATGGCCCACTTCTCTCTCTCTTTAAATATCTCATTCAACCACTCATTTTCCCGAAGACCATATACATCAAGCATAACTTTCCATGCATTTATGAAGTCTCCTTCCTCCTCATGATCAAAGAAGCAACTACATAAAACATTTACAAAAGAATCTGAGCGCACAAACATGTGGTTGAGCTGTTTAAGTACTGTTTGGTACACATGCCAAACACATATTCGATGATGTGTTTCCGGCAATGCCGAACTGATCGCTTCAGCCAGTGCTGCATCTTGTCAGTGAGGATTGTCTTCTGCTTCTTACCAGAACTTACCTCGGTGAAAGTTTGAAATAACCACTTGAAAGATTCAACAGTTTCACTGTATAAAAGTGCAGCACCAAAGATCACCATTTGCTTATGATGGTTCACCCCAATGAAAGGAGAAAATGGTCGACCATCTTTGATTCACTTGTAGGTCGTATCAAAGCAAACTACATCACCAAAGTCACTATAGTCCTCCAACATTTTTTCATCAGCCCAAAACATGTTAGTTATTTGGTCTCCAGCATCAAGTTGCATAGCGTAGATGAAAGACGGATTTTTCAATTGCTTACTTCGAAAGTATTGCTGCATTCTTTCTACTTCTCCCTGTTTCATTTCTCTGGTACGTTTGGAAGAAAGTTTACTTCTTCTATAAACAATGGCATTGTATCCATGTCATTTCCAGCTGAATTATGAGATAACTCCAAGGTTGACTTAGGTTGATTCCCAGAAACGTCTTGCACATTGCCTTCGAATATTTGAGACACAACTAATCTCTTTTGAGACCTTAACATTCGCACTCGACACGCAGCAACAAGCCCATGATTGTGCTTTTCTTCAAAGTGGGTTACACGGTATTTACAATCAGATTGACGAGAAATTACCAGCTGTGCCAAGCAACCAATTTTTGTTTCCTTTCGAGATCTCTTTGCATTCAAATTCCCCCTTGTCTTTCTGCCGAAAGCCTTCTCTAAAACGAAGTGAATCTCCTCGATGCCACAGCACCATCTATCTTACTTTTATTTACACAATCTTTTCGAACACTAAAAACCTACCCGTCCAGCATATGCATTATAAAACTCATATGCATGATCTTCTATATCAAACCCCATTCCAAGTTTTGGTATCCCCTCCACCCTAGAAGTATTTGATAAGTCAGCCTCAACTGCTTTGGCAAAGGTCAACCTCTTCTGTGATGGTAACATGTGAGCTGTGCTCTGGGTTACGAACTCATGATTGTGCTTTGTGTCAAAATGGGTGACACGGAACCTTCCATTAGGTTGACGTGCAATAGTCATATGTGCCAAGCAACCAGTTCTTGTCTCCTGCCTGGGTTTCCTCACATTTGCATTATGTTTAATAGGCCAATAACCTTGTCTGTAACAAGTGAATCTCCTAGATACTACTACACCATTTATCCGACTTTTATTTACAAAATCTTATCTAATACTGAAACCTTCCAAAACAGCATATCTACTATAACACTTATAGGCATGATCTTCTGATTCAAACTCCGTGCCAACAGCTGGTATGATGTATTTCATTTCCTCATCTTTTACAACTATCTTGGTCCCAGATTGATCAGAATAGGGAGCTTCAGAACTCTGAGACTCCCACGCCCCATCAACATCCATCTCATACTTGTTAACAGAGGAAACTCCAAGAGCCTGACACCCCTCTCCATTAATTTCTGCCTGGCTTTTGTCAATCGAAGAAGCATTTGGGCTCTGACAATCATGCTCGGTATCTGTACTTTCACAGCTCTGTCCAACGGAGGAATCTTCTGGTTTTTCACGCTCGTGCCCCACATTAGTGTCCATCCCTGCTGATGTTTTAAGTTCATTTTGAACACCCTCTTCTGGTGGATGACTTGACACATCAGCTTCACGACTTTCCTCGATCAACCTTCATTCCAAGGAAGAAAAGGTTAAAATGAATGTAAGAGAAACTGTAAAATTTCTTCATTTACCAAACTGTTCTCCAAGCTCATCTAAGCAACTTGAAAAAGTAAACAAATAAATAAAGAAACACTCACGTTTCATTTATGCTTTCAAATTCTCGCTGAAAATATTTAGTAATTTTTTTTTTCATATAAATATATATATATATTTCCCTTGGATTTTCCGAAATCCTAATAAAGCCTTGTGCAGCTGGTATAACACAAACATGATACATGGTCGATTTTAGCTTCATTGTTGTAGAGATTAACACGCAGCGGAATACGTAGAGAATACAAGCAATGAAGTAGATTAAAACAATCTAAGCAAGAACAACAAGCTAAATTGTAGAGCTAAGTATTGATAATAGAGAAAAGTAGAAATATACCATACCAAGACACAAAATACGTGGTTCAGCAAATTGCTTACGTCCACGGTGGATCAAGGATCCAAGTCTCTCTTATTCTTTGGTTGATTACAAGAGAATTGATCATACAAGATCAAGGAATGATACAAATGAATTTTGGAGCTCTAGGGTTTGTTCTAAAGAGTTTTGAGAGTGTTTTTCATCTTTCATAACCCTAGGCATAATGGGGTATTTATATGAAGTCTAAAATACCCAAAAAAATGAAAAAGGAAAAGTCTAAATTCGGAATTTTCAGATTGTGAACAGTGACCGTGAACAGTGACCGTGAACAGTGCAGCGCCGCGGCGCCCACACCTGGGAATTTTTCCCTGTTTTCTTCTGCAATTTTTTCAACTGTTCCATTAGAATTTCACCTCTTCCACACATGCTTCCGGCTCCAAAATAATTCCGACATGTTCCCGAATTTGTTCCAAACATTACCAACATCATAAACATGATTTTGGATCACAAATTTCACAAATCCCCTCCTTGATACAAAATCACTCCAACAACACCAAGAGAGCAACCAAGGATCCATCCTCCACATCACAACCTTAATTGTAAGTTGTGATTCCAGTTAAGTCCATACACAACTTGAACTTAACTGAGGGCAGCGGCTTAGTCAACATATCAGCAGGATTCTCTGACGTCGGAATTTTACACAGACTAATAATGCCACTCTGCACAGTATCCCGAATGAAATGCATCCTAACATCAATGTGTTGCGATCTTTCATGAAACACTTGATGTTTGCTTAGATGTATGGCACTTTGGCTATCACAATGTACTGAAGTATTAACTTCATCCATAGCCAAAAGTTCAGCACATATACCTTTCAACCATATAGCCTCCTTAATTGCTTCTCCTAAGGCTATATACTCGGCTTCGGTAGTTGATAGTGCTACAACATGCTGCAATACTGATTTCCAGCAAACGCTACATCCAAACACCGTGAAGATATACCCAGATAAAGACCTTCTATTGTCCAAGTCACCTGCGTAATTTGAGTCCACGTAACCCTTCACCATTTCATCACCTGTGCCAACCCTTCTGAATAGCAAACCATAATGTGACGTCCCCTTTAGATACCTAAGTATCCATTTCACGGCCATCCAATGCTCCTTTCCAGGATTAGCCATGTATCTACTTACAGCACTCACCGCTTGTGCTATATCCGGCCTTGTGCAAACCATAGCATACATTATAGAACCAACAGCACTAGCATATGGTACCTTAAGCATATGCAATTTTTCTTCTTCAATTTGTGGTGATTGAGATGCCGACAGTTTGAAATGCATTGCCAATGGAGTCGACACAACTTTGGCATCCCTCATTCTGAACCTGTCAAGAACCTTGAGTATATACCGTTGTTGAGACAAGAAAATAACATCACTGCCTCTCACTATATCCATACCCAAAATTCTTTTGGCTGACTCCAAATCTTTCATTTCAAACTCACCACCCAACTGATTTTTCAGCTTATGTATCTCTTCCATATCCTCACATGCAATTAGCATATCATCAACATATAGAAGGAGATACATACGCTTACTGTTATTCAATGCTTTGAAGTACACACATCCATCATACTTGCTCCTTGTGAAGCCACAATGCAGCATAAAATCATCAAATCTCCTATACCATTGTCTTGGAGATTGCTTCAACCCATATAAAGACTTCTTTAGCAAACAAGCATAATCTTCTTTGCCCGGTTCTTCAAAACCTTTCGGTTGTGCCATGTATAGCTCTTCTTCAAGTTCACCATGAAGGAAAGCTGTCTTTACATCCATTTGTTCAAGATGTAAATTCAGATTTACACACATGGATAATAAAATGCGAATTGATGAGTGTTTTACAACAGGAGAAAAGATTTCATGGAAATCAACCCCTTCTTTTTGTGTGAAGCCCTGTGCAACAAGCCTAGCCTTGAACTTTGTAGGCTCAATACCCGGAACCCCTTCCTTAACCTTGTAAACCCATTTACAGCCAACTAACCTCTTGTTCTTTGGTTTCACCACCAATTTCCAGGTATGATTCTTATTAAGAGAAGTGATCTCTTCTTCCATAGCTTGTTGCCATTTAACACAATTTACACTCTCAATAGCTTCAGCATATGATTTTGGTTCATCATATTCTATAGTGTAAGCAGTGTTAAACGCATAAGCTATCAAATCAGCATGTGCATACCTGCTCGGTGGTCGAACAACTCTCCTTTGTCTATCTCTAGCCAACTGGTACTCTTCAAGTTCAGCTTCAGGAGTGCTAGACTGCAATGGTGCTGTTTCAGAGAAATTTTTAGGTTCTTGTTCTTCATGTGCATCATCATTGAAGTGCTGACCTATAGGAATGTCAGGTCTCAAATCATGTTCCACCTCATGATGTTCAGTTTCAGATTCAGAAACTGAACTTGGCACATCTTCAGGCTTCTTCAAAACTGAATCCGAATTGGTTTCCAACAATGTAGATTCATTGAACGTCACATCCCTACTAATGATACTCTTGTGCGGATTAAGATCAGTACACCACACCTTGTATCCCTTAACACCTTCTGGATATCCAATGAATATCCCCTTCAAGGCTCTTGGTTCTAGTTTGCCTTACTTGATGTGTACAAATGCAGAGCATCCAAATACCTTCAAGTGATCATATTTTGGAGTGCCTCCAGACCATTTCTGTTCTGGTGTCATAAAGCCAATAGCTGAAGAAGGACTTCGGTTTATCAAGTAAGCTGCAGTTACTACCGCCTCCCCCCAAAATGCCTTAGACAATCCGGCATTGGTTAGCATGCACCTTACCCTTTCAAGTAAGGTTCGGTTCATCCTTTCTGTAAGTCCATTCTGTTGTGGTGTGTACCGCACCGTTTTATGCCTTGCAATACCATACTTAGCACAAAACTTATCAAACTCAGTATTACAAAACTCAAGACCATTATCCGTCCTAAGTCTTTTGATTTTCTTACCCGTTTGATTCTCCACAAGTGCTTTCCATTTCTGAAATGTTTCAAACACCTGCTCTTTGCTCTTCAACACATAAACCCACAACTTCCTTGAATAATCATCAATGAATGACAGAAAATACCGTGCACCACCATGAGTGACAGCTTGAGCAGGTCCCCAAAGGTCAGAATGTATGTAATCCAAAGTGCCCTTGGTGTTGTGTTCACCCGTGTTAAACTTAACTCTATGAGCTTTCCCAAGTACACAATGTTCACAAAACCCCATTGGCTGAATCTTTTCCTTGCCAAATACACCTTGATCATACAACTCCTTAAGGCCTCTTTCACCCAAGTGCCCTAACCTCAAATGCCATAACTTGGTTTGCATATTCTCATTATCAACAGAGAAAGATGCAGAACCAATGACAGCCTCTCCACTCAACACATACAACCCGTGTTTACGCTCACCTCTCATTACAACCATTGAACCCTTAATCACTTTCAATGTACCACTCTCACCCTTGAATGTGCAATCGGATTGATCAAGCATGCCTAAAGAAATTAAATTTCTTTTAAGATCAGGTACATGCCTCACATCTAACAACTCCCTCACACTCCCATCATGTAGTTTCAGCCTAATACTACCCATCCCAATGACTTGACAAGCCATATTGTTGCCCATTAATACCTTACAACCATTAATGGACTGATAGCTAGTGAACAAAGCTTTATTATGACACATATGGAAAGTACATCCGGAGTCAAGAATCCACTTACCGGTGTTCTGCCCATTCGAGGCAACCAATGTTTCTGCAACTTCATAATCTTCTTCATAGACTATAGCTGCATCTGCTTCAGGTCTCTTCCTTTGATACTTAGCTTTCCTTTCCGGACAATCCCTTCTGAAATGGCCTTCTTTCTTGCAGAAGTAACACTTCTTGGATTTGCCCCTCGATTTTGATCTTGAAGAATTTCTCACTTTAGATTCTCTACTCTCAGCTCTCCCCTTCGCAACAAGTACAGCTGCAGAATTTTGTTGTTGTTGTTCTGACTTCTTAACTAACCCCTTTGAGTTTAAGGCTGCTCTAACATCCTTCATTGTCAATGACTCCCTTCCATATAGAAGAGTATCAACAAAATGTTCATAGCTTTTAGGAAGTGAACTCAATAACAGAATTGCTTTGTCTTCGTCACTGATTTTGACATCAACCGTCTCCAAATCAATGACAGCCTTGTTGAAGGAATCAATGTGTTCATTTAGTGAACCACCCTCAACCAAAGACAACCCAAACAAAATCTTCTTAAGATACAACCGGTTTGCAAGAGACTTAGTCATATATAACTCATCAAGTCTTTTCCACAAACCAAGTGCTGATTTTTCTGCACCCACTTCCCTCAAAACTTCATCACCCAAACTCAAGATAATTTCACTCCGGGCTTTTCTATTAATGGTTTCAAGATCCATGTCTAACTTAGATGTTGAAGACTTATCACTAGTACTAGAGGGTTCCTCAAGGGCTGATTCTAGTCCTTGACTCTCTAACAAAGCCATCATCTTAAGTTTCCATAAGTTGAAATCATTATGCCCTGTAAATTTCTCTACTTCATGCTTATGTGGTGCCATGTTCAACCAATAACAAACTTAGACAGCCAATAACAGCTCTGATACCAATTTGTAGAGATTAACACGCAGCGGAATACGTAGAGAATACAAGCAATGAAGTAGATTAAAATAATCCAAGCAAGAATAACAAGCTAAATTGTAGAGCTAAGTATTGACAATAGAGAAAAGTAGAAATATACTATACCAAGACACAAAATACGTGGTTCAGCAAATTGCTTACGTCCACGGTGGATCAAGGATCCAAGTCTCTCTTATTCTTTGGTTGATTACAAGAGAATTGATCATACAAGATCAAGGAATGATACAAATGAATTTTGGAGCTCTAGGGTTTGTTCTAAAGAGTTTTGAGAGTGTTTTTCATCTTTCATAACCCTAGGCATAATGGGGTATTTATATGAAGTCTAAAATACCCAAAAAAATGAAAAAGGAAAAGCCTAAATTCGGAATTTTCAGATTGTGAACAGTGAACAGTGACCGTGAACAGTGCAGCGCCGCAGCATTGACATGTGAACAGTGTAGCGCCGCGGCATTGACATTCTAGAACCAATGCCGCCGCCAGCACTTCCAGCGCCGCGGCGCCCACACCTGGGAATTTTTCCCTGTTTTCTTCTGCAATTTTTTCAACTGTTCCATTAGAATTCCACCTCTTCCACACATGCTTCCGGCTCCAAAATAATTCCGGCATGTTCCCGAATTTGTTCCAAACATTACCAACATCATAAACATGATTTTGGATCACAAATTCCACAATTGTGCTTCAGAAAATACCCATTACTGCACGCGTTAATGATTTCCAATTTTGTTCAAAGAAGTTAACACAAAGTAGAAGTAAATAAATAAGAACTAGAGCTGCTTCCAGTGCAAGTATAGTTCTTGAAAACAAACTGTCTGTATATATCTTGTTAGAAAATTGGTGATTCAATAATTTTAGTTGGACAAGAATTGAGATGAATACTAAAGTGGAGAGTCACAAAAAATTTAGAATGTGTAGGACACGTATGGAGAAGCCTAGGACGTGTGGGACACGAAAGGGAAAGTGAAACGGGACTCAAAGACGCGAAGGAAAAAAAGAAAACCGCGAGAGCTTCCAGCGCCGTGGCGCCCAGGGCTGAGCGCCACGGCGCTCAAAACAGAAGACCAGCGCCGCAGCGCTGGACGTGAGAAGGGCCAGCGCCGAGGCGCCCAGAGACGAGCGCCGCAGCGCCAGAATGCGTGAAAAAATCCGTTTTGGCTCAGGATTTCAAGTTTTGGAAAGTTTTGAATTTCTAAAACTTGTGGACTCTTACTCCAATAAGGAATAGGGTTTGTAGGCACGAAATACACCATATATAAACACTTGTAAACCCTTGTTTAAGATTAAGCATCTAAGGTTTCAAGATGTAACCATAAGAGAGAATAGAAGAGTTAGGTAAGCACTAAGTGTGTGGTGCACTAGGGTGTAACTTTGGGAGTGTTTTCTTCTTTAAGTTCTTTGAGTGAATAAAAGAGAAACACTATAGATCCTTTTGGCTTAGATGCTCGGGCTATTCTTGTGTTTCTTGTAAAAATCTCTTATGAGGAGATACGAAGAGGTCTTAGGGAGTCATAATGATCAAGGGTAGATACTTAGAGGTCTCTATGGGAGATACTAAAGGGTCTTGTGAGATCATTGATGATGTAAGAAGATACTTTGTGATCTATTTCAATGGGAATAAGCTGGATCATGGATCCTCTGTGGACGTAGGTAATTTGGGTCGAACCACGTATATCTTGTGTCTTGTGATTGATTTATTTTCTTTATTTTTATTGGTGTGTTAATTTTATGTGTTCTTATTTATGGTGTGAGTTATAATTTTTCACTACACATAAGGTATCAAAATTATGACTTAATTAATGCCATAGGATTGTCAAATTAAAGCGCACAGCTTGATATCCTCAATATATCTCAAGACTAATAATTACACAATTCATTATTATTAACAAATTAAACCATTTAAAGCTAAATTTTCTAGTTAACACGAAACATATGGCACTGAATTGAAGGAAAAAAAAAATGTATGTATATAACTCAAGACTAACTAAAAAAAATCTAATGTTAAAGAAGGTGCAAACCTGGTGATGATCCGTCGGGAATTGAAGGGGCGAGCTGGTCTGGTTTTTTCTTATTGGGTGAAATGGCGGGAATAATAATAACTAAGACTTAACTAGTGTTGGAATGGTCCAACTACAGTCAGTCAGGTGCTGTGAATTAAAGGGAGGAACTGCAAGAACTGTAGGAATATAGTGTTTACAATTTGGTTTTATGGGGTTTTCCGGATGTTATGTAACGCCAAGTGCACGCGTGAGTTGTAGTTGGGGCTGCATTTGACGTGGCCATTTGCTACTGGTTAACTGTACGTCACTTCATGTTGGTACTTTTCTCTTTTGATAGTTTACCGTCATAATAATTTAAACTTGATTTTCCAAGGTTCGAGTCCGTAACACTTCTGCTCGTTTTCTATTACTTTCAAATATTTATTATTTAATATTTTACCCAACACTATTGCGGCTTGTTCCCCTTTGTGTCTCAAACTAATTCATATCTTCTTCTTAAAAAAGAAAATAATAAAAAGAAATAAATTTAGGTTCTTTAGTTGAATTTTTTAAATAAAATTTTTAAATGTAAGACTTTTGGAAATAGAGGTTTTAAGATAAAATTATTAATTATTTAATTATTAATTAAAAAAATTCTTCTAAGGTAGTAAATTATTTGGTTATATATTATTAAAAGTACTTGTCTATTATTAAATTATCAAAAATTAGGTGTGGGTAAAATTTTCATTCCTGACTGATCCAACCCAATTTGTCTTGAAATTTTTGCGTCGGTTTGGGAATAAGAATGAGTTCGGGACCTATTCGAGAATTCCTAACTTGATTCGACTCGAACGGAAACTATGTTGTTTTGACATTTTAAAAAAAAATCAGGAATTTTTGATTTGACCTATTAGGAACGAGAATGGGTCAGAAATTTTCGAACCTGAAGTTGCACACCCCTACTAAAAATGACACTTAATAAAATTTACATTCATACAATTCAATATTTTTTTACATAAAATAAATTTTATAATTTAATCTTAAAAATTTACTATTGTATTTTTATAGACAATACAAAAGTAATTCGTACTAAAATTTAGTTTTGTAATCATTGTGTAATAATGGTAAAAGTAATTGGAACTCTAAGCATCAATGAATATAAATTTACAAGAATTCAAGTAAAACTAATACATAATAATTATGAATTAAATAAATTATTGTGTTTAGTGTAAAAATAAAAAATAAAATACTACATACCTATAAGAATTTTTTTTTGGGTAGAGTCTTGTAGAAATATGGTGTTTGCAAAAATATAGAAATATGGTGGCTTTCAATAAAAGGTTAAAAATATATTAGTTGAATAAGATTTATTACGGGTATGCTATGAAACTAAGAAAGTATTAATATGTATACATGTCAATACACAAATATACAAAAAAGCTCAAAAAGCTCTATTCTTAAAAGTTCAAAATTTAAACTTTTGCATGTAGAAGTAAAATAGTTTTTTTTTAATTTCTAAAAGCTCTTATTTAATTACAACCAAATGTCATAAAAAAAAATTTAAAAGAGCATTTGACATTAAAAATACTCTTTTGGCTAGTAGAGAAATCCAATCAAACGTACACTTATTCTTTTCTTATTACTAAAGTAATTTTAGGAGCGGTTTGAGATTGCTATTAAGGGAGGTTCAAAGTAATTTTGAAAAGTTAAAAATTTATTTAGGTGTTTGGTAAAATATTTTCAAAAATGCTTTTGGCAAAATTACCTATTCTTATAATAGATTTTGAAAAGTCAAGAGACGGTTGCTTTTTTAAATTTGATTTTTGAAGTAGACCCCATAGCTCTTATGTGAAGTGGATGCACAGTCGTCTATTCATAATCAATCACTTAGTCATACTTATTTCATATCAGTAAGAAGTAGCAATCAAGTGAGCCACAAATCTCCAACAATACCAACAGTTGTGTTTCTTACAAACACAACGGATCAATATCATTATTATTCTCTTATAAAATTCAACAAAGACCCTAACTTATACACACTATGATAGTGGGGCGGATGAGGATGTCGATGGTGTTAGAAATTTTGATAATGTGAAGGAATGTGTCAATTTGGATGATTTACCTGAAGGCGAACATTGTTATATTTCAACTCTTCTAATATTGAAGATAGAATAGAAGATGATTGTGAAGCTAAAGCTTTTTTGCATTTATTTCTCCAATACCACTATTGGACTTAAGTATATTTGATAAGATCTTATGCAGTGAAATTGGAGATGTATTTGTAAAGAGGTTATTTGCTAGCAAAGATAAACTTCACTAAGTTATTAGTGTGCTAGCACTTAAGGATAATTGAAGTTTTAAAGTCTTAAAGTTTTTAAAATATCGTTTTGAGGTAAAATGTATTGAGAAGGCCATTCGAGAAATATTTCTTAATACATATCATAGGGTATGCATCTATCATTTAAAATAAAATTCAGTACAAAATACAATATACCATCAGAGAAGAAGAAAAAGAAGAAGAAGAAAGAGGGATACCTGGCTTTCTATTTGTTGATGCAAAGGTGTATCGCCTTATTGACTTTCAAGAGTAAATTGTGAAGATGCAAGAGATGAAACTGAAGGCAATAAGATTATTAGAAGAAGAGGTTGATTTTTTCAAATGGGCTTGATTAATTAGAGCATTCAAAAGATATAACATTATGACCACCAACATCGCAAAGAGCATTAATATTATTATAAAAGATGCACATGAGTTTCTTATGACTACCTTGTGTCACAGTTCTTTTTAAAAATTATAATGGGGTCTTAGACGTGTTAAGTAGCCTAGAAAATATCACACAGAAAAGAGAGGAGAGACACGCACACAAGGTGTTTGAAAAAATATTCTCTATATAACTGAAGATATTACAAGCCGTGAGATGGTTTATACAACTAAGGATTACCCCCTTATATAGTACTAGCCCTAAACAATCAACGACTATGATCTAAATAATCTACCGGTATACATATAAGATGAAAAAATATTTCAAAGCATATTCTAATATGCCATTATATATCCCATGGAATATTCTCTTTCCAAATAAAGGCTATGCCTCTAATAAGTTATAGGTTTGGCTTAAATTTTCACTCATGTCAGTAGGGTCTTCTAGAAGCTTCGGCCCGTAAATTGGTCCCTCAACCCATATAGTCTCTAGAAGACAATGTTGTACATCAAGTGTTTGAGAAAATGCTTGAGAACACTTGGGGTGTGACATTCTTCCCCACAAAATTTATGCGAAACCCTCGTCGCGTCTTTGATGGAACTTGCACACCTCATTCTTTAGACTACAATAGTGTGCTCTCTTGTCTTGAGCATGTTCTCCCATCAGGCTACTATTTTCACTTGATAAAGTACTTATGCCTCAGAGGTGGATTCTTCTTTCGTACCATCCGTCCTTTATGGATGAATTCTACCTCTTTGTCATCTAATGCAAAAATCCCTAAAGGTTTTTATTTTTGTGGCTTTTGCTCCACGTCTTCTATACCTCTATGGTATAGCTTCCAAAAGCTTATGGAAAGTACCGGATGCAGTTGTCATCTCGAAGGTATACCCACCTTATACGAGACATTACCAACCTTTTTGGCAATAAAAAATGGCCATTCGTCCTCACCATCAAAGCCCTTGTGAAGTGTACGTGTTGACTTACGCTTTGGTTGAAGTATCATCTTCATCACCAAATCTCCTATACTATGATTGACATGTGGTTGCTTATCTCTAACCCATTTTTTATGCTAAAACGCATACCATGTGACGCCTTAAGTTATTGGATGACTTCGTACCTAAGAACCTTTCAAGTTGCCCTTATAACTCTGCTAACTTCGGTTAAGGTGTCTACACTATAGTTAGAAGCATAACCCTAGCTCCAAATTATCCTTATGATCAATCTCCTTTCTTGGTGCAACTTTATGTGGTATGACAATTGGCATGACTCATTTGTACTCCCCAAGCATTTTTGCAACCCCCATTGGTAGCATAGCCTCACCCTTTTTCGCCTTATCATCCGTCCCTATACTGTGGTTAGATGTGTCTCTCCTTTGCACTTAGAAACTCTCTAAAGTTGTATAGTGGAAAGGAGTTTGATGATGGCTTTTAACTTGAATTGCTTATCGTTGGACTTGTTTACCATTGGTATCATGTAAGGACCCTCTTTATGATGCATACATAGTGTTGTCAAAGAAGTGGCACCATGTTGTATTGCCTCAAGAACTCCATACCTAACAACCACATCAAAATTATCAAGAGGTACCACAGAGAAATTTTGTAGTAACCAATATCCACAACCAATAAGAATATGTATTTATATCTATATATAAATATATTTTATTTGTATATGGGTGATTCTTAATTTATATATTGTTATTAGTAGTGTTTTATAGGTTAAGGATATACTATTAGTATTGGGTTCATTTGCAAGACTTTAGATTTATTTTAGGGACCAAATTGTTATACTTTGAAAGTTTTAGGGGTAAATTTGTAAATATAAAAAAATTGGCCTCTTAGTATAAAAATACACTTTTGAACCCTAATTTACCTATTTTTGGGTCAAGCTATCCCTTTAGAGAGAGAGAAGAGAGAAACAGAGGGGAGAGAAAGAGAAGAAAAAGAAGAAGAAATTGGAATTTTGGATCTTAAGAGGTATATCACAACTATTTCTCAATTTATTGGTGTTAATTAAATTAATTCCTTTAAGTTTTAATTTATAAAAATATGTATAATTGATGATTTGATGTGTAGTTCGTAAGATATTGTGAGAATTGATGATGATCTATAAGATAGCTTAATAAATCATGATGAATTGTGAAATTTCTGCTTGATAGTCTCTTGATCCAGTAATTTTATAAATTGTTGTGATTTGATTCTGATTTTTAATTTTGAGTATATGAAATAAACATGTTTAGGATCATTTGAGACTTTGAATCGATTGAAAATTCTAGAAATTGAATTTGTAGTGAATTTACCAAAATGACCTTGAAATTCTAGAAATTTCCTGTGTTAACAGTATGATACAGTGACAAATAATTTTTTACCAGATGAATGATCTTTAAAAATTATGAATTTATGGAATATGATAAGTTTATATGTCTAATATGATATACTCGGAATTGAGAATTTAGATCAATGTGGTTGAAGTGTTATAATTTTCTAAAGTGTATCAGCTCATTGCAGTATTTCATTAACAGATTTTTAAAGTTATAGAATAAAATAGTTTTAAAATACTTTTGGCAGTGATTTGGAAGTGAAATATTTATCATGGATTAATATATGTGTTAAGAGTAATTATGTGATATTTTTATAATTTTTAAGGTAGTATATGATTTTATAAAATTAGAAAATTTAATACTGTTCAGTAAGTATCTTGATCCTATCAGGTTAGTAGATTGGATTCAATGGTGTGTATGGAATGGATTGTGTAGGAATTTTGATATATTATTCATATATAAGAAGGATATATGAGTCAAGAATGGTATATTCTGATTTTGGAGTAATTGGATATCATTTGATTTATTAAAAAATTTTGTTAAGTGTAAGCAGTCAGAATGACAGGTTTTGAGAAACCAAGTATTTAGACCAATTTGATGTGATAAATGCATTGTGTATAATTTTGTAAGCTATTTAAAGTATTTTGTGTGAATTGTGAGGCTTATGAAAGGATTAATCTCCATTGATAGGTTAAGGAGATTTAAGCCTTGTAGCTGAAAGTGCTAAGAGGTAAGTATACTAGACTTGTTACTGAAATCACAATAAATATAGTAAGTGTTCTGATTGATTTTGTAAATGTGGTTAGAAATATGTTTATGTTATGTCAAAGTATATTTTGATATGAAATGTGAAGACATGTGTTTATGAATGTAAGCATAGACATACATGACATATATGTATTTTTAAAAGTGAGCTTTCAAAATGAAATGTGTTTAACAAAGAGAGCTTTTGAAGTGTAATATGTCCATGAGAAACATTTTGTGTTTTGAGGATGCTTGAACTCACTATTGACTTAGCAGACATTTTATGTGATTTGTAGAGCCTTTATATGTGGCATTTCTTTTGGGATTGGTATATGTTATGTGTTCCGTATGTAGGGAGGATCCTATTGGTACCTAAAGGAAGAGTGAATCATCACATTTGTGTGGTGGCGTATTGGTGCATGTGTAATTTAAAACTTCACTTGTACTATTCTTCTCATACGGTATGTCACCTACGAGTGACATTTGGCTCATTATGTGATATGTAAGTCCTACTAAGTAGTAGTTGAATGATGGTATTCCTATTATATGTTTTGAAAGAATGTGTAAGCGCTTACATGATATGTGATTTGATAAGATTATGATTTTGGGTTATCACAGCATATCATACATATGCATTGTGTACATATATGTATTTGTATTGAATATATGAAAAACTAGTATGTTTACTGAGTTTTATACTCATTATAGTTTATGGTGATTTTAGGTAAATAAGGTACATGTGTGCTTAGCGAATTTGGCAAGGCTTCTGCTGTTCCTTGGGTTCCTTAAGTTGCTAGGTTGTTGAGTATTTTATTTGGGGATGCGTGGGATAAGATATTTGGTTTGTCCCTATTGAATAAATACTTATGTATTATTTTATTGTGTGTGGTTGGATTTGATTTAAGTTTTTAAAGTGTGGTTATTAGTTGATTTTAAGTAAGAATTTGCAATGAATATATTCTGGGTTTTCGGTAACAAAGTTGCTACTGGTGACGTAGTAGAGTGTTAATCTCTGAGAAAACTCTGCGTATCTCCAGTTTATTAATTGTCCTAGTCATAATTCAATTGTTATAATTCTGAAAGACATTGAAATGAATGTTTAAATATTGTCAAGAGAAGTTTATATTTATATGTTAGGTTTTGGGTTGATTTTAATGTTGAACTTACTAGCAACTTGCTAAGGATTCTTGCGTTGAATGAAAGTTTGAAATTTTGTGTAATATTATTTATGAGTGCACATGCATTGAATGAATGTAAGTGATGTCGTGTGTTGGATCTTTTGGGTCTGGGGCGTGACAAATTTACCTTGCTACACCAAGTTCTTTGGTGGATTTCAACCCCTTGAACTACCCCATTCAGTGGTTTGGCTGCAATATTTACTGATTTGAGGAATCTCTATTCTTTCTTTACGTAAAGTCCCAAGTGCTTCGCCTCTGCACCCTTGATAAAGTTGTACATGGCAACCATATTTATCAGTACTTGAGTCTTTATATAGTTGATGTTGGCCTTAACGTACATGAGTGCCTTTCTCATTGGCAAACTAACACCTTACTTGGCTTTTATAGTGTTGAGCAATTACAAACACCTTATTTAAACCCGCTCACATGCCTCGTATGTTATAACCATTGCATTGAGAGCCTTCTTATTTGGACAGTCTTTAACCCCAATGATCCCCATCGCAAAGGAAGTAATTCATCTTCGATCCATTACTCCTATAACTGTTACTCTTTTGCTTTTCCTACTTGGCCAGCTTGCCTTCTTCTTCCTTGTCTTCCAAGGAGTGAAACTCCTTAGTGCCCTGACCTTTACTGTAATTGGGTCTTGAATTCTTAGATTTCATCACATTACTCTTGCGGTAATCCGTGAATGTTATCGCCAATATAAGGGCGTTATATATATTCATCATTCCTTGCCGCTTCAACTTATTGAATGCCTATGTTTGTAACTCATCAAGGAAATTGAATAGCAAGTCTTTCTCGCTCATGTTAAGGATCCGCAGTATCAATAGAGAGTACTTCTCTACATACTTGCTGATAGACTTAGTTTGCTTTACTTTCTTCAATTGTATTTTAACGTCGTACACTACGTTCTCAAGATAGAACTGACACTTCAGCTTCCATTGTAATTCTGCCCATGTGTTGATGGTATAGGTACCCTTGCAAATCTTCTCATTTTTCCTATGTCACTACAAAATTAAATGATTAAAAAGATATGAGGTCGTACATTTTACATTGTCTTTGTCCCATACACATATGGCATCGAAGTATCTTTCCATTTGCCAAAAATAGTTGTCGAGCTCCTTGGCATTTTGCTTACCACTGAATTCCTTCGGCTTAGGAGCTGTAACTCTTGATGTCCATTGAGCAGCAGTAGATCCATTTGCTACTGCTCATTTGAACAGCACCACATCCTCCTTAAGAGCTTCAAACCCTTAATATAACTCTTCCACTTAGGCTTGAACCTTATCTATGATGATGTATACTTTTTCTTAAAAATCCTTGACCCAGCCTTGTTGCTGACCAGTGTAACTCTCGATAGATGTATCGATGAGGGAGTGCAACTCATCCCCTTGAGTGTCAAGGTCTACCTCAAGCATCAAGGTCTACCTCGAGCTTCTCCATATGCTACTACAACTCCCTAAGATGATCTGTTGCCTTTCTTATAGCACCACTAAGCATTTTCACCATATTTTCTAGATCATGGCTTGGTTCAACGGACTTGTCACGAGGTATATTGCTGTGCTTCTTAACTTTAGGGTCCCCACCCTTCTCTTCAGTCACTTCTAACAATGTTGACGCGTCTTTTTTTAAACATGACTCTGTTACCAAATATCATGATCTTTTTTAGAACTGTGCGATCTTAGATGCGTTGTGCGGTAAGTAGTCTAGAAAATACCACACAAAGAAGATATGAGAGACACGCAAATAAGGTATTTGAAAAGACTCTCACTTTATAACTAAAGAGATTACAAGTTATAAGATGGTTTATAGAACTAAGGATTAACCATTTATATACTATTAGCCCTATACAATCAACACCTAGGATCTAAATGATCTAACAGTGCACATATAAGATGGAAAAAATATTCTAAAACATATTCCAAGATGCCATCACATATCCCATGGAATATTCTTATTCCAAATAAGGGTTTATGTTTAACAAGTCGTAGGTTTGGCCTGAATCTTTACCCATGTCAACGGTCTTCTAGAAGCCTCGGGCAAAACATCTCTTTATCAACCCATATAACCTCTAGGAGGCAATGTCAGTATTCGAAAAAAAATGCTTGAGAACACTTATAGTGTGATACTTGGTTGAGTAGATTCAGGAGTTAATGTAAAATTAGTTTGTCTAGATATGGGAGGTTGCATAAATTATGACAAACTTTCTGACGAATTGGCACATCTCAAGATTTGGAAGTACAATGATATGTCCATCCGTATGACAGTTCACCTAGTACATCATTATCACTGTGTTGTAAAGGATGAAAATAAAAATGGAATAGTGGACATCTCGACAAAGTTATACAATTGTTGAAAGTTTAATTTTCGACAACTACCTTATGTCCATGCTATTATAGTATACAAACAGACCAGATTATAGTATTAGGGTCTTTGTTTGCCTTATTATATGACTAAGTCTTTATTTTGTGTATACAACGAGCTAATCAATCTAATTGTCCATCTATTAGATTGTATTATTCTAGAAGGATTGAGAAATGCTCACATCTAACTTCCCATGACACACCATTAATGAGGAAGACGTCAGAAGAAGTGGATTTTATCACAATGTAAGGAATTAACGAAGAATGTGTGTAACCACTATGAGCAATATAGACATAACTATCGAATATATCGAAACCCTATTGCATTGTATAGTAGTTGATATGGCATGTTACTTGTATTTCTCATTTAAATACTCTTATATTTTATATTTATACGCTTAAATTTAAATTTAACATGTATTTTAAGTATTATTTTATGTTACTTATATTTATCATTTTAATACTCTATTGTAAATCATACCGTATTTGTCAAAATTTTATATTTTCTTACTGTTGTATTTTGATACTTTATTACATTTACCAGTTTTAAAAATATGATGAGTATGATAACAAATAAATTTTAAATTTTAAATTAGTTCTTAATTAAACAATTAATTAAAGTAAATAAAAATGTATTATTTAAAATAAAAAAATAATTAGTTAAAATATTAGTTAATTAATTACTTTAATTATGAATTAAATTAAAACACATATTAAATTAATTAAATTAAACAATTAAATAAAAATAGGTTGGGCATGCAACTCGCCCAATGGACACTTTGCGTAAGCGTTTTGCACTTTAAGAGTGCCTAAATGGTGGCCCTTGCATGTGCCAGTTGGGCGTGCAAGGGCCAAAGGGTAGCCCTTGCTGCAACCAACTCTAGTACATAATGGCTGTCCTTTAGACGTTTCATGCGGGCGTGAAACGTGCATGAATCATTTCTGACAATGGCAAGTTGTTTTCACATATTTTTGATTAAATTTTTTTGTTCATTTTTACTCAGTTTTCACCCATCCACAATGCAATCTACAAATATTTTACTTATTTTACTTATAATCTAATTATTTTCACACTTCTTCTCCATAAACTACAAATTACATCAAAAAATTTAAAAATGTCAATTTGTTTTGTCATTTTCTAGATTTATGTTCAAGCACCGGTATTCTTGTACGCAATCTACATAATATAACATTTAAAATAATGGTTTACATAATACTGATTTTGAATTATTTTTGGGAGAGAGTTTTGGGTTCATTGGAGAGGAAAAAATATATCTAAAGGTAAAATTGTTTAATTTTCACATTATAAAATATTAAGACTTTTAATTAGGCTAAAAAAAGAATATTGATTAATTAAATGAACTATTTGTAAAAAATTTATAATTTTCAATATTATGGCAACAAGATCAAATTTGAGCTAAGACTTCAACTTACAGAATTGTTTAGTGTGTATGGGGAAAAATTAAGGTAAAATAATTGCTGCAAAAATGACAAAGAGACCCTAAGATATTACTTGAGTTGAGTTAAATGATTCTTATTTTCTTTCTATTATTTAATAACGCTAATATAGGATCTTGTTGTTTTCTTTTGCTGATTTTTTTTATTTTTTACTTATGAGACTTTGATTAATCTTTGTTCACATTTTTGCATGAAATTGATGTAGAGATTTAGGAAAAAGAGAAAATATAGGTGATATGTGCGATAATAGCTAAACGCAAATACATACTATTGTATCAAGTAATATAAGGTTTAAGTCCAAGTTATCATTTCCACATGGACTATTTAATCTATTTCTCTTCATTCAATTAATAAAATTAATTCTACTTTACTTTTATCCAAAAAAATTTAAAGATGTATTGTATCAAATTAATCTAATTCTATTAAATTAAACATAATTTAGATCAAAAGCAATTAAAGGTTGAATTCACTAATTAACAGCAATCTAGGGTTTTGACTTATCCCCTAATATTTTATTGGACTCATTAATCTCTTAGTTAATCCCTTAATACAAATTGATTGACTAGACTCTAATCTCATCACAAGCCTCTATTGATGGTTGAGTGACTATATTACGCTTTCTAAGAATTATCTATTTATCTACACTAATCCAAATAGAATACATTCATTAAGAACATGTTTAAATCATACCATGCATGCCATCTAGGTATATTTCTATCCTGCATGAAATTCATAGTTGTTACCCTATGATCATGCATCAAACTATCCTAGGCTAAATACATAAAATCCTCTTTCGAGTTTATTATAGTTCCTTGATCATTCAAAATATTGGCTAGATATAATGAAAACTTTAAACACGAGATAGAATGAATCAATTGTATATATTAAGTTCATAAACTAAAAAAATTAATAAAATTCGCCTATATATTAAGTTCAAAAATCTAACCCTATAAATAAAAATTTAGGTCATAATGAAATAAAGAGTTTTAAAGCTTATTAAGAATAACATCACGAAAATTATAAAAAATTAGAAAGATAAATAACTGAAGAGATAGCCCCTAGGACGACACTTGGGTGGTCACCAAGTTGCACAACACTCGCGCCCACTCGAGTTCGAGTCATATGAGGGAGACAATTTTGGTTAATTATGAGTATATAACTCCTCATCAAACTTTTAAGAAAAGAAAAAAGAAAAAAAAAGAGTTAAAGAGATCAAATTAATTTTTATGCAATTTTCAATCTCTAATTTTCTTAATCCTTCTGAATTGCTTTTTCTCTCTCTTCTTTTCTTTCTTATTAATTCTTTGAATTATGATTTTTGCTCTTCTATTTATAAGTTTATGTTTTTAAAATAAGACAAAACATCAAATACAAATTAGATTAAAATTTAATATTCATATACTATTCATACGTACTATTCACTAAGCGCCATAGCATTGAATACAGTAGCAAAGTATGATAATAATTTGATGTTTTTGCCTTATTTATTTTAAATTTTCATCCTCATTGGCTCTATTGACTCCAAACCTACAAAATAATAATAAAGCATATAAAACCCAAATAATCTTAATTTAAATGAACAAATATTAAGTTTAGAGTATGAAAATATTTTACCTAATTAACCGCTATCAATCTCATTAATGAATGCTTAAATTTATAGAGTTTATATTAAATCAAAATGAAAAAAAAAATCTAAAAGATGAATAAATCTAATAAGACTTGAGAAGTCAAATATAACCAAGATATGAACTTATCTAAAAAAGGAATACAAATCAATTTAAACTAAGTGACTAAATTAGAAAACTAAATTGCAATTTAAAATTTTATTATCATACCCCCGCAAGATAGATCTTTAAGAGGAGAGTCCAATCTTATTCTTCAAGATGATACATTAAGTGTGCTAATGAGATGTGGTAAGTTTGCTCTTGATTGCAACTCTTTTGGAGTTCTAAATATGAGTTTTCTAGATTACTGATGTGATTAAGCACTTAATGAATCTAAACTATGAATTCCATTATTTGCATCTTTTTAATATGGTTCGAGCAATGGAGACAAAGGCTGAAGTACTTGATGCAACGCTAACAACGTGGCGAGAGCTGTGTTGCAGCGTCACAACATAGAGATGTGGAAACCTCGGCAGTAGGGCAAGTAGCGTTGCAAGTTTGGCTTTGTAGAGATAGATTATACTTGGCTAGAGTTCTTGATAAGAACCAAAAAGAAAAGACTTTAAAACAACTTGTTATTGATATGTATTGCAGAAGAATATAAGACCCTTTTTAGGGAGGAGGGTTAGGAACCCTTAAAAGAAGCAAAAGTAAATACACTTTTGGGATATAGAATGATGAAAATTCTTAAAATAAAGCAGAAATAAATACTCTTTTAGGAATGAAAAGGAAAAAAAATCCTTAAAATAAAGAAAAAAATAAAGACTCATTTGAGAATGAAAATGAAAAACCCTTAATAAATATAGACCTTTTTGGTAATGGATGAGGAAAAACCTTAAAATAAAATAGAAATAAAGACTCATTTGAGAATAGAAGTTGAGAAACCATTAAATTAAAGCAAAAATAAAAGCAATAAAGGTCGCTTGTTCTTGAAACCCTTAAAAATTAAAAGAAAAAATTGATAGAATTATCAAAAGGGTATTTAAAATTATTCATCATAAACATAAAAGGAAAGATAAAAAGAAAGAATTTGTAAAACAGAGCAATAGAGGAGAAAAATAAAAATAAAAACAAATGGTAGAATAGAGAGAAAAACATGGGCATACAAAGTGATGTTTCCTAAAAAAAAAGTAAAAGAATTTGAAGGTTTGCAGAACTTTTAGATTTAAAATAAAAGATGTTAATTCAAGAGTGGCTTTGATACTATATAGAAATTTAGAGAGAAGAGAAAATATAACATAAATTCTCATTAATAAATGTTTGAATTTATAGAGTTTATAATAAATTAAAATGAAAATAGGTAAACTTAAAAGATGAATAAAACTAATAGGACTCAAATATAATTAAGATACAAACTTACCTAAAAAGGGAAAACAAATCAATTTAAAATAAGTAATTAAATATAAAAAAACTAAATTGAAATCTTGATTTTCTTTATCAATTGATACCAAGCAAGATGAATTTTTGGAGGATTATAGTAATCGACCCCAGATGATGTTGTTGTTGATATTGTATCTCATTTAACACATAAAGATGTTACAAGGACTTGTGTTCTTTTTAGTAGATGGAAAAATTTGTGAACTTTTACCACTATTCTTAATTTTGATGGCAGAAGGAAAAATCCATTCCCAACTATAGAAGAAAATTCTAAGTTCATTTGTTGGGTTAATGAAGTCTTAGAATTGCATAGAGGTTCATATATAAATGAGTTTGGAGTACATTTTGATATGTGTGATTCACGTGACACTGAAATTACTAATTGGGTTTGCACATCAATAGTTAAGAGAGAATAATAATTTAAGCTGAATTTGTGGCACGACTTTTATACATTTCTACAATAGTCCTGTAACAGCCTTAAGAGTGGTAGGGGAAATTCTCCTATTTGAGTAAAAAAATTTATGAAATTATATTAATTAGATATACATTTTTTTCTATTTTGCCCATTCACAAATAAAAGCGTCTTCAGCCATTACAACCTCTTTCTCTCCTTTTTCTCTCTCGGCCACAACTTTTTTTTTTCTCAAAATTCTTCAAATTTATAGATCGATTTCAAATATTACATATTTTGAATATTTGAACTAAAATAATCAATTGTAGAGTTGAAAAAACTAAAAAAAGCAAAAATTGATGAGTTTTTATTTTAAATTTAGTTTGGTTGCGTTTTTGAATTTTTTGTGTGCATATAATTGTTAGAAATGTCTAGGTATATTGTTAGAAAGGTGTAAAGTAGGTTGAAAATGAGTGTACGGACAAAATGGCTAAAATTTGTCATTTTGACAATTTTTTATGATTGTCCGTGAAGCCACATGCCGGTTACGTGTTTTATATATATAGAGTTAAAATGTGTAAATTTAGTGTTAAGACATGTTAAGACGTGTTAAGAATGTTAAAATAAGGTTAAAAATAAGTGTAAAAAGCCAAAACAGTAATAAAATGACTAGAGATGGCAAATTCAGGGCCGGATCTACATGTGCCTCGTGACGCACGTACATGCATGAATCTCCACACATTGACGCATGATTGGATGTGCTACTAAGGGCATCCAAGCTATCTGCCTGATGCACGTACTACAAGGCGCACGTCAATCCACTAAGAAGGGCGCGCATCAGGCGCTACAGGATGCCACATGGCATTTTTTAATTTTTTTTAAATCAATATTTTATTTTATTTTTATTTTTATTAAGTTTTATTTATTTATTTATTATTTTTTATATATTTATACGTAATATTTTGTATTATTTTAATTATTATATATATATATGCACTAAACTAATATTCTTTTTTGTGTTTTTTTTTTCAGGTACTGCTGATATTGTCATGGCACAAATTTTGATCATTGTATACTTTGAGGGAAGATAGGAAAGTTCTAGTGATGGTTTTGAGAGATACATTAGATATCAAAATATGCACATAATAGTTTCAAAAAATATTAAATATAAGTATTATTGAGAAGAGTTTGTCATCTTCAGGGAGTTGATCAGGTGCAGTATAACGTGACTTTGAAGTTCGAGGTTCCTTCAAATACTATAAAGTTGAGACTTATCCACTTGAAAATGATGATAAAGCGATATTGTGGTTGAGCTTATAGAAACCTTATTGGAAAATTGGTGATTCAACAATCTTGGTTGGACAAGAATTGAGATGCATACTAAAGTGGAGAGTCACAAGAAGTCTAGAACGTATGGGACATGTATGGAGAAGTCTAAGACATGTGGGACACGAAAGGGGAAGCAAAACAAGATTCGAAGACACGAAGAAAATATGGGAGGTGTCATCAGGGTTGAGCACCGCTGCTCCCAGGACAGCAACCCAGAGCCGCGGCACCCAGAGATGAGCGCCGCGACGCCAGAAGAGTCAGAAGTTCATTTTTTATCTGGATTTCGAGTTTTGAAAAGTTTTGGACTTCTAAAACAAGTGGACTCTTACTCCAACAAGTAATAGGGTTAATAAGCACGAAATACCTCCTATATAAACACTTGTAAACACTTTAATTGAGATTAAGTATTAAGAGAGACTTTAAGAGAGGGGAAGAACTGGGTAGACACTAAGTGATTGTGTGCGCTAGGGTGGAACCGTCATTTAGGTGATCTTTACTCGTGGTAGAGTAAGGGTTCACTAAACTTTAGGTCCATTTGAGGGTTCTTCGATTGGTTTTTCCTTGTAAAATCTCTAGGGAGTTAATAAGAGAGGCTAGGATCCTTGGATCCACCGTGGACGTAGGCAATTGGCCAAACTACGTAAGATTGTGTTGTGCTCTTTTATATTCTGCTTTGGATTCTTGTTATCTTTTACTTGATTAACAGGTTATTCTGCTGCACAAGGAGGTTATAGTTCTAGGTTGAACTTGGGGTTTCTCGCTTCAACATAACCTCGAGAGGGAGAAGGGTGTTTTCTCCCTCAACAAACTCATATCAGAGCTACAGGTTCGATAATACACACTTAGGGTATTTAAACCATGGCTGTAATTAAGTAAGAAATAGAGAAGTTTAATGGGATAAATGACTTCAATCTTTTGAGGAAAAAGGTTTGGGCTCTACTAGTGAAAGAAGGGCTAGACTCTGCCTTGGAGGAATCTAGCTCCTCAACTAGCGATGAGATGACAACCTCAAAGTCCGGACAGAAAGATTGGGACACGATTCAAAAAAAGGCTCACAGCACCTTATTCCTAGCGTTGAGCAACGAAGTATTAAGGGAAGTTGATGATGAAGAAATCGCTTTAGAGCTATAGAAGAGACTCAAGACATTGTACATGAAGAAGTCTCTTACAAAAAGACTTCTTGTGAAAAAAAAATTACATCAGCTAACAATGCATGAGGGAACTTCATTGAGAGCTCATATTGACGAGTTTAACAAGATCATCATAAGTCTTGAACAATTAGGCATCAAGAATAAGGATGAAGATAAGGCCATTATCCTATTAAGTTCGTTGCCAAAGAGTTATGAGAGTTTTGTAGATACACTGTTGTATAGTAAGGAGTCTTTAACAATGAATGACGTCAAGCCATCATTGAACTCGAAAGAATCGACGAAGAGATCTAAGTCTGAGAATGGAGCAGCATTGCTTACATAAGGAAGGAAGAGCAACCAATCAAAGAGGAGATCCAAAAAGTGTTTCCTTTGTAATAAGGAAGGGTAATTTATAAAGGATTATTAGAAATAAAAAGGTCAAGGAGGGTGGGCTGCAATTGGTATTGAGGAAGATATCGAAGTTGTAGACATATTGGTAGCCTTAAGGGGAAAGTACACTGGTAAATGGATACTAGATTTGGGGTGCAGCGTCCATATGTGTCCCGACAGATTATTTACCAACTATGAAGCCAAGAAAGGTAAAGCTCTAATAGGGAATGACATGACTTGTGAGATCATGAGAGTTGGTGACATAAGGCTGATGATGCAAGGTGGAGAAACTAGGGACTTACATGGTGTAAGGCATGTTCCTAAATTGAGGAAGAACTTGACATCCCTAGGCAAGCTCAATGAGGAAGAGTATTCGGTTAGAGAGAAAAAATAAAAACTAAGGGTAGAGAAAGGACCTACAAGGTTTAAGGGTGAGAAGCACAATAGGAGCCTCTATGTGCTTACTGGGATAGCCATGAATGGCCCAACGCGGGGTGTTGGGGTAATGCAGACCACTAGGCAACATCCAAACCGTGCTTACCGAGGTGATGAGGGTCGAAAATGATGATTGGTGCTCTTTTATATATCTAGGTAGACATTAAGTGCTTGTGTGCGCTAGGGTGGAACCGTCATTTGGGTGATTTTTACTCGTGGTAGAGTAAGAGTTCACTAAACATTAGGTCCTTTTGAGGGTTCTTCAATTGTGTTTTTCTTATAAAATCTCTAAGGAGTTAATAAGAGAGGTTAGGATCCTTGGATCCACCGTGGACGTAGGCAATTGACCGAATCACGTAAGATTATGTTGTACTATTTTATATTATGCTTTAGATTTTTGTTATCTTTTTCTTGATTAACAAGTTATTCCACTGCACAAGGAGGTTAGGGTTCTCGATTGAACTTGGGGTTCCTCGCTTCAACATAACCTCGAGAGGGAGAAAGGTATTTCCTCCCTCAACAAAAATATTTCTACACCTTTATGTGTAATAGTAGATGTTCGAGTTCCTGAATATGAAAATAAAATAGAAGCACCCATGGAGCAGAAATAAGGTTACATTAATCAATTTACATCTGCAACCTCGTGTATGTACTAAATCCCCCATAGGATTATCATTATTCTCCCTCAATATTCAACAAACAACTAGCCTATACATATTATAATAGTCAAATATATTAAGATGTTGATCTTGATCTTGACTATGATATCGCTCATAATATTGATAATGATGCTAAAAATGATGAAAGTTATGAGAATGATGATCGTGGTTATGATGTTAATTATGAGGTTGGTTTTTAGGATGGAAATAATGATGATGCTGATTATGGAGAAACGACTTTGGATGAAAATAATGACGATGACGATGATGATGACGGTAATGATAATGATGATGGTGATGATGATAATAATGATTGTGCCAGCGCATGATGTAGGCGATGGCGAGTGGCGTCACGAGCTGGCCTGAAAAAGGTCAAAATTCGCTATTTTTTTATTATTTTTAGGCTATTTTTGACCACTTATACTTATTTTCAATCTATTTTACACTTTCATAATATTATATCTATACATTTTTTATAATTATATACAAAAATAATTTTAAAATACAATAAAACTAAATTTAGAATAAAAACTTACAAATTTTTGCTAATTTTTAATTTTTTTTATTTCTACAATAAGTAATTTACTTTAAATGTGCATAGTTTGTACAAATTTTGGAGAATTTGGAGATAAAATCAAGTTAGTCGAGAGAGAGAAAAGTGTTTTTGAGTGTGTTTTTTGTTGCAAGGACAAAATGATATGGAAAATAGAATTTTAGTTAGAATAATTTAATAACTTTGATCGAAGTCAAATTAAATTTTTTATTTTTTTTTATGTAAAAAAAAAAGGACAAGATAACTTTATCTTGTGTTGAGTCTTTGATATCCCTCCGCTTACATGATGTAAATGTCTCTGGATGGATTCTTGAGTTTTTTATACACAGTTGTCCACTTTTGGATCAACTATGCATAAATAGATCCAAAAAATCTTGTAAGCTTAAAGGTTGTTGGTTCATCAATCCAATTGAAGCGCCTAGACATTCAGTCTTGCTACACATGAAATTTCAGCCCCAAGTCTTTTATGTTTTAAATATTATGGAAAAGAAATCAGGTTATACATTGAGAATGTGCCCCGACTTGTTGATGTATCTATATGTCAGAGTTCTTTTCTCAACTACCTTAGTTATTGGCCTGATTACAAGCTGTTTCCCTCAGCTGAAAGTTAGTATTTAAGGGTGTAACTTTAAAATCTAAGGTCTTATTTTCATTATATTTTTCAGGTACACGTGGAATTCTCGCTGTGTGAATTGCCTAAGCAAGGCATGCACCTCTCTGCAAAAGCTTATACTGCAGGTAAATGTTTTAATACCTATCTTCCATTTCATACCTATCTTCACTCTTTTTCTTTCAACTGAATTGTTCAAATTTGAAGATCACAATAGAGATGCCACTAAAACATCAATTTATGTTAAGTGTTAGCATTGTAGACTCTTTAATAAATTGCAATATGTAACAAGAATGAATAGGTTTTATAGATCTGCATGAATCTAGGAGAGATTTTTGAATACTCAACTTTCTGTTTCAGCATGATTGCTTGTGGGGACTGTCTTTCTGTTATGTAGAATGATCATAATCGGCATTTCCCCTCCTGTTACATAAGGTTCTTTGCTTTTTATAAGCTTTATAATTGTTTGAGTATCCAACAAAGCTAGACAGAGTGTGCAACCGCGCAAAACACAGTTGCATGGTATATAGTTATCAGCTTGTAGTAGTCAAATTTCAGAGCATGATCCAATTAAATGTGAAGTGGTACTTGTATTTCATGTAAAAACTTTTATGTAAATATAAATAAAATAAATCGTACCTTCATAATTGTTCAAATAAGTAAAGCATATAACTTTAGGTCTTCTATCTTATTTCTGTTGAAAGTTTTTTTGTGATGAATTTCATAAGCAAAATTAATATAACTCTTTTATGATTAGGATAGAGATCTTCAATTTCATATATATATATATATATATATATATATAACTTCATTATTTTATTCTATCAAAAAAGTGGGTAATTATAGAATAAAAATTATTTTATTCACATTTTACGTACATTATTTGATAAAATAAATTTATCCTATTTATTATATACATTATTTGATAAGGTAGTTACTACATTACTCACTAATATTTATTAATTAAAAACTTAATTTTATAAATGTGGACCACATTAAGGAGATAATATCTAATATTCTTCTACTTGATCCACATATCAAAAATATAAATTTAGGTTGACTAAGTTATTATAGCCATAAAATTGTGGTGACTTTCTAAAATAATTCATAATAAAACTTTTATTTATCTAAAAGAAAATTTTCAATGCATGAATCATGGCAGTCATGTGTTTAATAATTACACATTTTCTTCCATGTATTATATATATATATATATATATATAAATTTACAAAATGAGTAACTTACTTTATGAATAAACTTCCTATAAGCCATTTGGGCTCTCTTAAATAACCCCAATGAATTAAATCTTTACTAATATTATATGCACAAAATATTTCAATGATAAAAATGATCCAAATAAGTACATACTTACATAATCAGAGAATGAAAACAACACTAAAGATACGTCTAGATTAAGAATCCTATATTATCCACATGATCTTTGTACAATTTAGCCGACAATCCTTTAGTCACGAGATCTACTATATTGAATGTAGTCTTTATATGATCAATGACCATTTCTAATCTTTTGATATGGTCTCTGACAACAAAAAACTTTATGTCGATATATTTGTTATTACTTTTACTTTTGTTATTCTTTACAAAGAATACTATAGCTGAGTTATCACAATAAATTCTTAGAGGCTTTACTATAGAATTGACAATTTTTAAGCTCGTAATAAAATTTCACAATCACAATGTATATGAAGTAGCATCATACCAATCGATGAATTCCACTTGCAAAGTAGACGAAGCAATTATTATTTACTTAGCGCTTTTTTAAGACACAACACTTCCAGCAAGAAGGAAAATGTATCTCGAAGTAGACTTCTTTGTGTTTGAACATCCAGCAAAATTTGAGTCGAATATGTCGACATGTTTGCTATTACTTTCACTTTTGTTATTCTTTGCAAAGAATACTATAGCTAAGTTATTACAGTAAATCCTTAGAGGCCTTACTATAGAATTGATAATTTTTAGGCCCGTAATAAAATTTCTCAATAACAATGTATGTGAAGTAGCAGTATAGCAACCGATGAATTCTGCTTGCATAGTAGACAAAGTAATTATTTTCTACTTAGCGCTTTTTCAAGACACAATACCTCCAGCAAGAAAAATGTATTCGAAAGTAGACTTCTTTGTGTCTGAACATCCAGCGAAATTTGAGTCTGAATATTCAATCACTTCAAGATGGTCGTTATACTTATATGTTAGTTTGTAGTTATTGGTCCTTTGTAAATACCTCATCACTCTTTTGCCAGCCTTCTAATATTCCATACCAGGTGATGTAATATTTCTATATCTAAAAATTGAGTGCAAGTATATACTATCGTATGCAAATAATAAAAAAATAAAAGAGTCGGATGTCGAACTCACAAGGATAATTTTTATTTTTCTCTAAGTACTAAAATGATATATATTGCTAATAATTATTTAGAAAAGTCAAAATCTTAAGAATAAAATTATATATATATATATAAGCAATGACACAATAAAAATTTGGAAGATAACAATATAGATAAAACTTAAGATTAATACTATCCTTTAATATGCTTTTGATAAGTGCATTTTATATATTATATTGTATCTCTTCTAAACATGATAATGCTTAATTTAAATAAGAATATATGACTTTTTATGTGTATTAATTTTATTTTATAAGTTTTAAGTTAATGGAGTTATTTGGGATGAAAATTCAAAGAAAACAAGCAAAAAACCAAAAAACCAAATATGCTACAATGTTGATAAACAGTGTCCATGAACAGTAGATGTGCTATAGTAACCCTGTTATAGTGCTCGGCATGGCACCCAAACGTCAAATCGGGCAGAATGTTTGGCACTCGGGCACCAAAAAGTGGCACCTAGCACTACCAACTGTTTAATACCCATTTTTTTACCATAATTTGAAACTTATAAATACTACCCTTTAACTACTTCTCACACTATCAAAAGGGGAGCACGAAATAGAGAGAGAATTGAGAGTTTTTAATGAGAGAAACACTATTGAAGTTTGGATTGAAGGAGATTGTTGAAGATTAAAGGCTTCCAAGGGCTTCCCCAGCTAATTCCTTCTTTCTCTCTAACTCTTTTACATTTAATTTAAGCTTATAATTGTGATTTGTGTTATTTTGAACATAAGTACTTTGGTGAATTTTTGGATTGATGAAATTGGGTATTTTCGTATAGATTGCTAGATTATATGTTCTAGGGCTTGGTAGAACTCTATTGAACTCTATGTATTGATGTTATTTTGTAATTAATGACTATTTGATATTTATTCATTTATGCTTTTTATGTTCTTAATGCTTCTAATTGCATTGAAAAATGGATTAGATATTTTAAATACTTGGGTTATGTACTTGAGAGAGTTTAATATATGTATTGGTTTTAAAAGGCATAACCTTGAGTTTAGTGAGTTAGGAGACTATTAGACTTAGGGTAATCATTTAAAGGTTGCTTAATGCATGTATGTATAATGAGTTAGATAGGAATATCAACTTAATTGCATATGCATAGAGTCTCATTCGGCACTCGGGAGAGGAAATAAGATTAGTCTTAAGCCTTTAATTAATGAATTCATTAGATTAGTTGTTAATCACTAATTATAAAGATCATAAAAATAATAGAGGAAAACCAAGTCCCTAGAACCCCATTGTCATAGAACTCTCATTTCTTTAATTTATCAATTTACTTAGTTTAAAGTGTTTTTAATTTCACAATTCAACTCATGCTTTAGATTAGCCTAGATAAAGTTAGGTTGCCAGCGCCATGGTAATTGGCATTAATTTAGATCCTCGTAGGAATGCTACTCACTCATTATTTTATTACTTGATCACGAACCGTGTACTTACGGTTATAATTCTCGTGTGTATAATTTCGCGAATAGTTTTCTAATGATTAATCTTCTAATAATTTACTCTCTTATTCTTTGTTATTGATCAATACACTATTGTATTCACAAGCCTCACCCAAGGTCATGCAAGTATATCTTAATTTACCAAATACCTATTCCTATGGTATTTAATAAATTAAGATTCATTAAAAATAAATCTTATTGATCATATATGTCAATTAGGTATATTCTTATCTTAATTTGAAACTTACATATGCAACATTGAATGTTACTTTACAATCATGCATCAAATTATCTAGGTCTAAATACAATGATACCTCTTTCGAGTTTATCAAAATATTACCAATTCAATTACAATATTGGTCAGATATAATGAAGCATTAATAACAAATAATTTGAATAACAAATAACTAAGTTTATTAAATATTAGAAAGATATGACAATTAAGAGCATATATTGTGTTTAAGTATTAACCCTAGAAAGAAAATTTAGTTCATGGCTTTAAGAGAATAGCGGCAAAAATAGTAAGAAAATATGATACAATCAATAGCAAACTAATATCAACATCGAATTGCCCTTGATTGAATAGCCTAAAAACTCTTGATGCTGAAGAACGCCTTAAATTTCTCTTTATGGTTGCTTCAATTGCTCTCTAAGACATGTTGTGAGTCTCTTGAGTATCTTGTTCTTCTTGTATATTCTTTGAAGGTTGGGGACGAGTGGCATTTTATAAGAATTAATTTGAGCTTGAAAATCTCAATTCTTGTCGGGTCAGGAATCGTGTTATTGCTGGAGTGCTGCGCCTTAAAGCTGGAATCACGAGAGTTGTAAGAACATAGTGTTAGGGCGCTGGACTGTCGCTAGCATAATGAATGGTCAGCGCTAGAGTGACATATTGCAACTTAAATATGTCATATTTCTAAACTTCTTATTTTGATCATAGTCTCAGTGCTAGAGTAAAAATACTTATAGCACTAGGGTGACAAGTGCATATTTTGAGTATCTTTACATTTTAGTCCTTGGTTTGTTCTCATAAAATATCCAATAATGCACATGAATAACCATTTATTCTCATAAAATAATAAAATATTAAAATAAAAATATAATAAAATAAATAACAAATATGCCCCTATCATCAGGATTGCTTTGATATCTGCTTAGTACACCAACTACAAATGCAATGTCAGGTCTAGTGTAGAATTGGGCATACATTAAGTCACTTATAGCAGAAGCATAAGGTATTTTCTTTATTTGTTTTCGTTCCAAGTCATTTTGTGGATATTGATTCTGACTGAACTTATCATCTTTTACAATAGGTGCTACAATAAGAGTGCAATTCGATCATTCTGAATCTTTTCAAAAAAAATTCAATATAGAACTTTTGAGATAATCCTAATGTATTGTTGGATTTATCTCTGTGAATTTCTATGCCAATGACACATAAAGTTACCCATATCCTTTATTTCAAAGTTTTGTGTAAGGAAATCTTTTGTGTCATGTAGCAAACACAAGTCACTATTTATAAGCAAAATATCATCTTATATAGGACTAGAAAAATGTATTCGCTCTCACTAATCTTAAGATATATATATTGATCAATGATATTTTATGTAAATCTATATAAAGTAACAATATTATGAAACTTCAAATACCATTAATATAAAGCTTGTTTTACCCTATATATAGATTTCTTTAATTTGCATACAAGGTGACCTTTTTCATTTTCATTAAATCTTTCAGGTTGACTCATGTATACCTCTTCCTCAAGATCCCCATTCAAGAATGCTATTTTCACATCCATTTGGTGTAGCTCTAAATCAAAACGAGTTACCAGAGCCATAATAATTCTGAATGAATCTTTCTTAAAGACTAATGAAAATATTTTATGGTAATTAATGCCTTTCTTTTGAGTAAAACATTTGACTACAAGTTTGGCCTTATATCATTCTATGTTGCCAGTTGTAATTCTTTTGGTTTTATAAACCCATTTACAACCAATTGTTGTATGACTAACTGGCAACTCAACGAGATTCCAAACTTGATTTTAGTCATAGATTCCATCTCTTTCTTCATAGCATCATACCAAATAAAGATTTCGCCATTCAAGGCTTGTGAAAATAAATTTGGATCAATGTCAAGTCTAACATTAGAGTCAGAATCTTGAAGATATACAACATAATCCCTTAAAATTGTAGGTCTCCTTGTTTTTAAGGATCTTCTCAAATCTCCTACCTCATTTTATTTGGTAGAGTTTGAGTTGTAGGCTCTTCATGAGTTTCATTGAGTATGTGTTCTTGAATCGATTGCTCTTCAATAGATTCTAAAGTATTTTTTTTGAATGAAATTATTGAATTATTTTGAGAAAGTGATTCATAATTTTTTATTTCTTCATGAAATTCAATATTTCTAGAAAATTCTCCTACTCACTTTATCATTCTTTAGAAATTTTGTATTTCTACCTTCTATAATTCTTGTAGAGTAGGGAGGACTATAAAATATATCCCTTGGAGTTTAATGGATAGTCTATGAAAAAATTGCTAGTTGTTCTTAGATCCAATTTCTTTAATTGAAGATTGTAAATCCTTACTTCAACTGGACACCCCTAAATATGTAGAGGTTTCAAACTTGGTTTTCATCTATACTATAATTCAAAAGGTGTTTTAGTAACTACCTAGGATGGAACCCTATTTAAAATATACACATCAGTCTTTAAAGCTTCACTCTATAAACCTTTGGAAAGATTTGAATTTCTGACTATGCTCCTTACCATGTTTATTAAGGTTCGGTTTCTCATTTTGACAACACCATTTTGTTGTGGTGTTCCTGGTACTGTGTATTGTGAAACAATACCTTCTTCTTAGAGAAACTTAGCAAATGGACCTAGTATGTAACCCTTTTTAGTAAACCTTTTATAATATTCCCTACCTATATCTGATCTAACGATTTTGATTTTTCGTTCCCTTTGTTTCTTTACTTCTGTTTTATAAATCTTAAAGGAATTTGATGCCTCATCCTTATAATTTATAAGATAAAGATACATATACCATGTATAGTCATCTGTAAAGGTTATAAAATACCTATGACCATTCAGACAGGGAGAATATAGTCTACTAATATCTGTATATATGATCTCAAGTGTTTCAGTACTCCTCTTGGCACTTTTAGAATTTTTGTTAATTTGCTTACTCTTAATGCAATCTATGCAAGTTTCAAAATCAATTAAATCAAGAACTTGCAAAACTCCTTCATATACTAATCTTTTAATTCGCTCAATGGAGATATGTCCTAATGTCCTATGCCATAATTTAAAAAAATGCTCATTAATAATACTACTTTTAGTGCCAACATTTTTATTTTACATGCTTGATAGGTTGCATTTATATTTGGGATCTAAATCAAACTTATATAAACCATCAACTAGAAAACTATTGCCAACAAAAGTACCATTTTTAAATAAAACGAAATTTAAATTTTCAAATACAAATTTAAAAGCCGAAAGTACTAGTCTTGCAACATAAATCAAATTTCTAAAAAATGATGGATTATAAAATGTGTTCTTAAAATCTAAATAAAAATCAGAATTTAGAACTAATCTAAATGTTCCCACGCATTCAACCTTTGAGCTCATCCTATTTCTTGAATAGATGCATTGCTCATTTACAGTAGTTTTCTCAGGTCCAAGAAACCGCAAAACATTGGCAACGTGAATTAAAGTACCAGAATCAATCCACCATGTATTATTATAAGCTTTAATGAAATGAGATTTATAACATACATAAATGAAGGGTGTACTTTTCTTTTCGAGCTATTTCTTATGTTTCTAGCAGTCCTTTTTCATGTGCCCCATTTTCTTATAAAAGAAGTATTTAACATCATTGCCTTCCTTAAATTTTAGTGCATTAATTTTTTTCCCTTTAAGACCACCCTTAGGCTTCTTATCATGAGTTGTGAGATTAATAATTTCTATCTTCTCATTCTTAAGTCTCTTCTCCTCTTGAACACACATAGTTAGAAGTTCATTGATAATTTATTTATCTTTATCTGTGTTATATAAAATTTGAAATAGATCATACTTCTTTAAAAGAAAGTTCATAATCAAATGAACCAAGAATAATTTAGAAATGTCAATTTTTAAAGACTTATATAATTATTCTAATAAATTAATAGTAATTGGTAATGTCATGTACCTATATCGCTTAAATAATTATATATGTGATTTTATACTTTATAAATATTATCATTTAAGATGTTATGACTATTCTTAATATTAAAATAATATTAACATTAATTATGTTATTAATTCACCAATAATTTATTATATTATTAAGACATTTAAAAAATTATATTATTACTTTAAGACAAAAAATTATTACTAAAACACAAAAATAATACAATAAAATATTTTATTCAAAATTTATGTACTATTTAAAAATGTCAAAATAATAAGTAATCATTATTCGCAACCATCTAAACATCTCACACAGAAAATAACATATGGCACAGAAATCATCATACTCCTTTTCTTCAATAATTCTTTAGAATTGACAAATAAGACATGGCTCATTATAGATCTTTTATGACCAGTGGACATGTGAGTGGAAACCTAAAAGCCTTTTAAAGGTTTTAATTCTTTCACATCCTATTTTATATGTTTCTCCGAATACTTTTCCCCTTTTTTTTAAAAAAAGAAACGATGATTTGATTGCTCCAAAGCCGTGTACTCCACATAATGTCCAAGCAAAGCATTTAAAAATTCACAAACCATTTGAATTTTTTTAACACACTATTTTTTAAATTGAAACTTTTCAGTTTTAGGACCATTAGTTTATGTTTGAATTTCAACAATACTTGTGCTATTAACTTTGAAGATTTAAAATGGCGAAGGATTAAATCAAATATGTAAAATTCATAAAAGAATCTTACTGAAACATAAATATTCATATCACAAACAAGTGATAATTATGAATATATGTATTAAGCCTTAAACATTAGAAGTGAGATAATAAATTTTTAAAAAAAATTTAAAACATAAAAATAGAAAAATACACATTCATATAAATATGTTCAAATTTATTTAGAAGAGAAACATGAAGGTGCACATATATATACTAAATAACAAAATTGAAAGTGGCACTAATACCATATAAAAATTTTTATGTAAATATAAACAAAATAAATTATGACCCCAGTTATTATTGTTCAAGTAAGTAAAACAAATAACTTCAGGACTTTTATTTTATTTTTGTTGAGAATTTTTTTAATGAGAGATTTCATAGACAAAATTAACGTAACTTTCTTTTAGTTAGAATAAGAACCCTCAATTCTTTTTATGTATATAACATTATCATTTTCTCTCATAAAAAAATGAATTTTTCATGTACATTATGTAATAAAATAAATTTATTCTATTTATCATGTACGTTATCTGGTAAAATAATTATCATATCATTCATTAATATTTATTAATTAAAAACTTGATTTTATAAATATGAACCACATTAAAGAGATAATATCTAATCTCACATTTCATTATCGCCGCTAAACTGTTGTGGCCGTAGAATGAAAGAGAAAAAACATCGGTTGCCTAAATACTTTCATGAACACCTCAAGGTGGTGGTATTACATGGGTTTCTCGGGCGCCAATTTGATGTTGAGCTTGCATTTTACTTGCTTGAAACTGCAACTATGCTTGAGAAATTGATTGTTGAACCATCTAAAAAATCTGAGGAAAAAAACACTTAGAAATGGTGTTAAGATGCTTAAGGCCAAGAAATCTCAAGGTGTTGAACTTGTTGTCAGTTCATTGCATGTTGAAGACATAAATATTTGTTGATCCATATTTTAGTATTAGGGATTAGTGTTCAATTTCAATGTTCATGTAAACTCAATACCAGCAAACAGTATCTTTTTTGCTCATATGAGAAAAGAGGTTCATTGTGAAAGGAATTCCTATAACCATCCATTTCATAGTATCCGTGCCTCAAGATCCTGGAGAAGATTCTTAATTACTTTTGACACAATAATTAAACATATCTTAACAACAAGAAATACACTGACTAAAATATCCGTGCACGTTTTAGTAGATTATAGAAACACAAACCGATCAATCTAACAATCACATTTCTACATTCCCACCAAACACCAACCTTCATCTCCTTCAACTTGATCGAACTCATTTCCCACATCATAAAAATTCATAATATCTTGCTCCAAGGCGTCGTCGTCGTCTGCATTTACAATTTCCCAAATATGGTCCATTCCTTCTGGAGACTGAAATTTGGCCATCAAAGCATCATAATCATCATAATCAACATCAGAGTCAGACAGATGATCCAATAACCCCGTGGCAGAAAACCCAGAAAAATTAAAGCCGGGGCGGGGTTTCAGGTCCACAACTCGCCACATGATCATCTTATAATAGGAGGCCAAGTCACGTGAGTTAGTGACCTTACGAGTCCCCTTGGCTTTGTCCTTGGATTTGGAAGCCGGATGCGTGTGACATGCCGTGCACCGTGGCCTACAGCACTTGCCCGTAAACTTGGAGTGGTTGGTGGGCTTCTGTGACACCTTTGTAAATATCCCGCAAGTCGGGGGCGATTCAAACTTGTTAACGACCCGGGTCTCAGGTCTTGGGTTCAATGGAGATGGTATGATGGGAAAGGTCCGAACCATACCGTGTTGTCGACCTTCTCGCTTCATTATGGATTGGAATTTGGAGCATAAAAGGGATGTGGGCTTTTGGGTAAGAATGGAGGTCGTTTCTTTAATCTTTATATAGGGAGGGAGAAAACTGAAAAGCAAAGCTTGGGAAGCAAGGAGCTTTTGTTTGAAGTCATTGTAAGTGTGGAACAATTCAAGCCAAACCAACAGAAGTAAATAAATATTGGCAAAAGGGGCTACTCACTTTGTGATTAATTGAATTTGTTCTGTTTTCATGGCTACTTTTTCAATTTTCCGTTGTAATTGCTAAACTTTACGCTTCAAATTTATATTATCTAAAATTAGTATCATTTCTATATTATAATCAAACCTTTCTTAATGATTTGAAATTCCCAGGAGATAAATGCAAGACAATTGATAGGTTTACCCTTTTTTTTTTCATGTTCTCCATACTTCTCGCTCCTCAATTCTTCTATTGCAAAGTCGAAATTTGTATCTCACTTTCCTTTCCCAACATTTGCATGTCAAAGTAGTAACTTTTGTTAGAAGCCGACATTTGGATTATACTAATTGCTATATTGATGAAGATGCTAAAGACAAATTTCTGGTTATAATATCCATGGACTCCAATAATTTTTCTCACCCTTTTCGTCTTTATTGGCTAATAACCGAGTAAGCAGAATGCATAGAGAGAATCTTTATAAAAAAAAAAGGAAAAGTAAACACTCGGCTTGGAAGAGAAGCAAAAAGCAGTTAGCATGTAGCATGTAACATGTAGCATGATTACGACTAAATTAGTGGCACAGTATTGATTCTCTCTAAAGACATCAACTGACTAAAAGGGTGGGTATGTTGGAGCTCGGAATAACTCAATCCTATCCGAGTCTCGATTGGGATGAATACAATTGTTCCGATTGGAACAACTTTTGAGTTAAGAATTGTTTTAGAAATTTTTTAACATATGTTAGGCCGAATTTTTTTATTTTGGGTTAGTTTGAAAGTTTAGTTGAATTTTTTCTAGATTTTTTAAAATTCTTTATTTAAAAAATATTTATTTATTGATCAAACATATCAAAGTGAATACAATGACTCAATAAATGTGGCACGGAGAAAATCCATTCCTTATCAATAACATTTGATACAGCATATTTACCTAAGAAATAAGTCATTTTATTCTCACTCCTAATAAAAGAGCAAGTAATATCCTTCGGACTATTTAAATGGTTAAAAACTGCGGCTAAAAGATTGTCCTTAATTTCTAAGAATTCTTTTTGTATGTTTGTGTTTTGGGTTTTAATTAGATTTTGTTTTTGAAATAAAATTAAGTTTCAATTGGGTGCGGTATATTTTTTATTTTTATGTTTGAGTTTATTTTATTTTTAAGATATTTTTAAATATTTAATAGAGTTTCATTTTAAATATATATATATATATATAAACTTCTTTTATTGAGTTAATTAGATTAATTGAAATTTTGAGACTTTCTCTAATTCTCCTTCAAAATATAATTGAAATAAATTAAGTGAATTAAAATTTTAATTAAATTAAATTTTATTTTTTAATATTAAATTAAAATATAAATTTATAATAGTAATAGTAATAGACTCTAAATGCACCACGCGACAAATGATCAAAATAATAAATAATTAAATTTATAATAAAAATATTAAAATTTATAATTCTAATACCAAATCCATTAAATTTGACAATTCCAATTTTAATTCTATTAAAATTTATAATTTTAATTTTTAAATTTATTAAATTTTATAATTCTAATTCTAATTTCATTAAATTTTTATAATTTTAATTCCAATTACAATTGATCAATTCTATTAAATTTTATAATTACAATTCCATTAAATTTTATAATTCTAATTCTAATTTCAATACTATTAAATTTGATAATTCTAATTCTAATTAATCGTCATTAAAGTTTATAATTTTAATCTCAATTCTAATTCTATTAAGTATTAATGTTATAATCTTAATTCTATTTTTATTAAATTACATAATCCCAATTCTAATTCTAATTCCAATCTAAATTTCAATTTTATTAAGTTTGATAATTCAAATTCAATTAACATTAAATTTTATAATTTTAATTTCGATTACTTTAAATATTATAACTTTAATTTCAATTTTATTAAAATTTAAAATTTCAATTCTATTAAACTTTATAATTCAAATTTCAATTATATTAAATTTTATAATTACAATTTTAATTACATTAAATTTTATAAATCTAATTCTAATCCAATTTTAATTAATTAAATTTTATAATTTTAATTTTAATTACATTAAACGTTCTAATTTTAATTTTAATTTCAACTACAATAAATTCTAATTCTAATTATATTACATTTTATAATTTCACTTTTAATTTCAATTACATATTATAATTCCAATTTCAACCCTATTAAAATTTATATTTTTAATTATAATTATAATTTTTAATTACATTAAATATTTTCTAATTTCAATTTTAATTCTATTAAATTTATAATTTTAATTTCAATTCCAATTTAATTTTAATTATATTAAATTTTATATTTTAAATTCTAATTACATTAAATTTTTATTAAAAAAATTATTAAATTTTAAAAAGTTTCAAATTTTAAAAATTTCTGATTCAATTTAGAAAATTTTCAAACCCTACCCAATTAATACAAAAAAAAAAATCTATCCTAATTCCCATTCTCACACACGAATCAACCCAAAAAATTTCGAAACAGGCCAACGGGATGCGAAATGAAAATTTTGCACAGCCTATCTATATTTCATTCTCTGAAGTGCTTATAACTTTCCACTATAAACATTACAATTGAAAATTAACCGAGTTGAAGGAAACCTAGCACGCAGGTGCCAAATTTTGCATTAGTTTGGTGTTCTAAGATAAAAGAGTGATGAAAGCGTAGTTGATGAAGGATGCACATCAAGGGCAGCAGATTCCCATTGGGTTTACTCATACACTGTGCTCCTGATTATCAGAGTCATCGGCTGTCTGATCATATCAAGTATACACATCATAAAATCCCCCATCAATAAAAATAGCCAAACAAACACTATAATTTACTTTCAAACTTTATCAATCACAGACTTCATACCAATTTGTAACATCAGAATCAATGTTTCTTCTTATACACAGTAAGAAAATAAAACTATACAACTTTCCATTGTGGAAACAGCAACAAATTTGACAGATTTCTATATGATACCGTACATATAATTCCACCACACCAACAAGGTTGATGGATGTCTTTATGATACAATAGATGTCACCATTGCAAATTATGTTTTGTATCTTTCAACTTTATACATTCTCCGACTCCAGTTTATCAGAAGACTTAATAAGTGGCTCTACACCATCTTTGCTAAGTTTAGAAGAGATTACCGATTTCTTGGTAGGATATAATACATAATGCTGAAGCATGAAAAGAAGGTCAAAGAATATGGATATCTGCAAAACATTTACACCCAAGTTAATGCAGCATAAATTTGAACACGAAGAAAACATGTTTGCTAAAATGATTGAAGTGCGGACTTGTTTTTAATGAAAAAAGAATTTGTGAAAAACAAGAGGTAGAAAAAGGCTGGAAACGACATTTGGCATTTTCAACGTTTCTTTATAAAAAAGTGTAAAAGACTGGTTTCATATTCTATACGTCATTTCCACAAAACAGCTAATGTTGCAATTATTTTTTTTATAAAAAAATAAAATAGGGAAATAAAACATGGCATAGGATACAAAGCTGAATCACAAGGGAAAGAGCATTTCGTACCAAAGACAGCAACGTCTTCCCTATATTTCCATAGAAGTTAACCCAAGAATCTAGTAAAATGAGAAAAATGAGCAATGAAATTAAAATCAACACTATGCATAAATGATAATTACAGGAGTAAGATATACAGTTGGGAGGAGATGACATACTTTGATCAATTGACTGCACAGTCATCTGTGCATAATTTGTACACCCTCCAAGAAAATCAAGTAATATATTTCCAATGCTGAACCCATCTGTACTCTTTCGCCTGAAGTTCATCACTGCCTGTATTTCAAAACAAAGTTTATGAACAGTTGTAAAAGACCAATGGCTAAACCAGCACTTAAAACTAATCATGAGAACCATCATACTTTGGAAGACTAATATGCATTCCCAGTGATCAGATAAAGAAGATGACAAAACACATAGAGGCACATGTGAGGGAGGAATCATTTGAGATGATATTATCTTCTCTCAGTGAATTAGAAGGAAGGCTCTTACAGATTGCAAATTAGAAAAGAAAAGTTTCTGAAGTGTCCGTAAAGGAAGACTCTTAAGTAATGCACAAGGAACACCTTACTATGCACAAAGAGAGGTTATACTAGGTTATGAGTGCCGCTTGAAGATTCTACAAATAAATGGATTAGAAAAAGTGGTACTATCTATTAGTATTAAAAAAATTCTAAAAAACAAAGGAATCAATGCCAATCACTTCAATGGGGATCTGAAGTTAGTAGTCTTGAGTAGCATGCTAAAACTAGGTTACTGGAGGATTGGTAGACAAGTCTAGTCAAATTATGGTGATCCAAAGTAACAACATATTTTAATATCTAAACCTACTAAAACTGTTCAACGGTGAGATATCACATTATAACCAGATGGATAACAAAATTCAAGAGATACACTGTTGGGTTAGGTCCACCTCATCATATGAGGCCTGGCCTCCCAACATATGTGTATCTCAAACAGATAGTGAAGCATTCATTTTTTCCTTTCTGTTGAAAAAATTCACATTATGGAATCCACAAGTTTGAAATAGCTGTGAAGTTGATGACAACAGCCTACAGGCACAGATAAAAATTAGTTTTAAACAGATACATTGTCAACTTCATAGGATTTTAGTAAGCCATTTGCCACTTTTAAATGGACTCATTTAGGGGATGGCTTCAATTATATAATTCTATGTATTGCTGATATTTCCAAGCTAACTAAAATTTTATGTGTTAAAATACATGGTGACGTAGAACACGCGAATTCAAATGCCATGGCTGCTAACACCCTGGTTTTAGTAAATAATCAAAGAATTATAATTGTAGTCCTTGTCCATATGAACTAAATAACCACATGGAAATTATAATGCAAAAATCAGCATGGAAAATAAGAAAAATTATGTAAAAAAATTTCAGACTGAAGGCAACTCTGACCTGAGGAATATACTTGATCAGTGTCATAAAAACTTGTATTGAGCTGAAATAAGATAGAGTTGCACAAAATTAAAATGTATCTGATGAGTTCCATAAGAACTTCAATTGAGGTGAAGCACAATTAATATTAAAAGGAAATGGAAATTTGATCTGTTCATATATTATGTGATTGAAAAGCTTCAACATCAATTTAACCAAACAAAAGCATGAAGCAATATAAATAAACTATCCGCTAAATATACAGACGAAGAAAAAGATGTATATTCAGAAAGTTCTGTACTACACCTTTTCATCTATACTTTTTTCTTTTATTTTTATAAAGGACGTAGACAGATGCAGGCAGACAGAATATTTAGGAAGATAATGTACCCATTCCCCAGTTCAGATGATTAATTACATAAGAAAAAAAAGTGTAATTAGGTTGGAGTACATGTCATCATGGGCAGTGATTGTAGCTATGAACTCGCACAACAAACAGACCACATAATATCCCGCACTTTTTTTGCAGCCAGAAAAATTTACCCGAGGACACTTAGCTGTCAAACCCGTATTAACACTCAGACATATGTGCACTTTAGAGATTTAAAGTTCTAGTACAAAAACTGATTTCAATCTAACTATCAGCTTTTCTGACCATGTTAATAGCAAGTGTTCCCATCACATAGTGTTCTCCATAGACTTTGTACGTATGCCTACATTCCTATAAATTGCTGCAGCTTAAAGCTTTTCTGAAATAAAAAAACCATCCCACTCCTACCATATCCACTGGTGTCTATGTTAATAGCAATGAGTGCAACAATCACACCAGTATGTACCAGCCTTGCAATATAAAGGAATGCCTGTCCATTGTCTAAAGTTCCCAACATCATTTACCAGAAAGAAATACAGATTAGATAGGCTTTTAAACATGGTAAAACCAGATATCACACACTTCCAAAATCAACTGCAGAGTGCGAATATCTTCCACATATCCACTAACTATAGGTCAAGGAAATGTTCACAGAGAAACAACTCAGATAGACTAATTTGACACCACCAGTTTCGCAAATGTTAAGAATGCCATAGAGGTATTGCAGTGCTTTAGTATAGATGGGAATGGATCTACCTCAAAACTAAGTCATACATAAAAAAGTTGCTAATACATAGCAAGAATATTGCCCAAGCTCAAGTCTTGGTGCATCCGATAGAAGGAACTAAGAAGTCCACTTTGAGCCAACCAAACACCAGTATATCTTTCTTATACGTGTTCGTAAATCTAAACCTGTATCCAAAATTTTCGGGGACAGTACTGATGTAGCTTGGGTTGCCTATTATAGGTGATACAGTGAGATACCAGTTACTAAAGAACCCAAACTATCATATCATAAAGTAAAGATGTAATAAATGTACTAACACCCACTACATACCATTGTGCATTTTGATAATCTTTCTATGCTATAATCCAATGCACAGGTCAAGGGAACATAAAATGGAGCAACTTACTTAAAGATGTTGATGAGCCAAAGCCAAGAATGGCCAGGCAATGCTATGAAGAAACAAATTGCAGCAGCTAACCACACAGCAAAGACAATTCCTATAGCAGTTTTAGAGACCTTTTGAACTCCACGCTACATATAACCGACAACAAAAATCAAAAACACCGATTACACAGGAATCTTTCAAAAAAATAAAACTACTAAAGGAAGGTGAGGCACTTACTTCATAGATTGCAATTTGGAACAAGGTAATTGCTGTCAAAAGAACAGCATGTATCGAAAATGCAACATCATTTGCAGCCACAGGAATCATCTGCAACAAGTAGAATTTTCTCGATTTGGTAATTCTTTTTATATTTAAGTAAATTACAAACTTCACCCCAAAATATATATATATATATAATAAAATAAGACACAAACCTCTTTAGAGCCGTACTTGTCTAAGTACTGTTTCTGAATGGCGGGGCTGAAGAAGAGACAAACATTGTAAATCATGTAGGAGGAGTGCTTGGTCAAATTCAGCACCACGAAATCGAAGCTCAGTCCCACAACACTACGTCGTTTAAACCAAAACACACTCATCAATCACAATTTTATGTTCTGTTTGATGGTACAAAAGGAACTGGATATAGCCAATTCAATGAAAAGGAGCAAAATTAAATTACCTCTTGCGACGTAAGTTTAAGATGACTTGAGGGTAGAAACTGACGGACCACGACGTGAACGCAATCCATCCGAAAACTTCGTATGTGATTTCCAGCTGAGTCGAATTCCACGATGCCATTTCCTCTGATTTGCTTTCTCTCTTGTTCCTGTTCCGATTCTGTCTTTCACACTTCGCCCGGACAGAGAGAAAGAGAAAGATTTGACCTAACCAATTAAAGCGCTCAAGTTTTTATAGCCTTCTTGGCTCCTTTAGGTGGTTGTTACATTCAGCATTTCTTGCTAATTTGTAGTCATCAATTATAAATAATATTAAATGGGTAAATAACATTCGGGTCCTTCCGTATTCAGGATTTCCTCATTAGAGACATAGTTTAATATTTATCTTAAATTGGTTCCCACTCGGCTCCCATACCATTGAATTTTGATTAAGTTAATGTAATGAATAACATTGCACATGCAAATTACTAATTACAAACATTCATACAAATCAATAAGTGTTGCTAAGAATATCGGATTAGACTATAACTAATATTATAATTAATTAAAATTTAAAAAGTTAAAATTAAAATAACTATTTTATTCTGAAAATTAAAATAAAAAAATTATCCATTAATCTAAAACTATTGCAAGAAGATTCACATATTTCTTTTATTGTATTAATATTAATAAATATAATTTTTATGTATCACTATGAACAAGGCCTTTTGAATAAGCGTAGAATAGAGGGAGTCCAATGAAATTAACAGATATGGCAATGTGAAGTATATGTGACGAGGTTGCGATGAATGTGGACGAGAACAGCAGCACATACGTTCACTCCATAATCAATAGCATTTTCAAATTTTCATACTGATTCCAATTTGTCCTTTACGGCTTTTTCACATAGCTCTACGTAATACGTCCAGTCCATACGCGACTTCCAAGCCTTACACGTAACGCTTTGGCAATTGTGCGGGTCAGTGTTACGCTCTAAATATTCTCAAGTAATTACTCGAGTATTTGGCGCGCGACAAGACCACTAAGAGGGTGTCTTAGTCTATTTTTGGTTAAATGGGCTAGAGTTTCTAGAAGGCCCATTAGAGTTGGGTTGAGGCCACATTAATGTAGTAGGTGGAAGAATAATCTAGAAAAAGCATATTCTTTTGAATATACTTTTGGTAGTTGGCATCTTTTAAAATATTCTTTAGCATATTCTCCTTTTTAGATTTGGACCCTTGGATTAGAGTTAATCATAGCCGTCTATTGTATATAGCTTTAGCTATAAATAGGTGGAGTTCTCATTTGAGAATCCATCCTCCAAATGGTAGAAATACTCTTAGCTTGTAAGTGTATAGCTTTGTAATCTCTCTTTAGTAATAAAATACGAGAGCATTCTCTCAAACACTTGGTGTGCTTCTTCTTCATCTCTTTCTTTGGTTAATTGGGGTCTTGTAGGCTGCTTAGCACTAGCAAGTGTCTAAGGCCGCACGGTTTCGAGAAATCGGGTCGTGACACCAAGCACAGCCCGCGTGACACTGTAGCGTGTCTACAGTTCAGTATGATAGATTGGCTGGCTAAATTAAAAGAGTTATTATAAAATATTAAGTTTTGTAATAATGAATCTTGGAGTTGACAATTTGGTTGGCCGCTCACGCACAACCCCGCATGGCGTGCATGTTAAAATTGATTTTTTGGGGCAACGGTCCATGCCACGCACAATTTATTATTGAACTTTCGGATATTTTGTGGTCTCGTATTTACGTGGAATGTTTATTATTAATTTAAAAAATTATTTTATTAAATAATATTATATATTTGTTTATATATATTTAAAATTTATTTAATTTTTATTTAATATAAAACGTGATTTGTTTTATATTTAATTATGTGATACTGTCGTCATAGTCTATTTCAAACTCATAAGCCGACTTGGCACAGCCCACGTGACACTGTAGCGTGTCTATAGTTCAATATAATAGATTGGTTGGCTAAACTAAAAGAGTTATTACAAAATATTAAGTTTTGTAATAATGAATCTTGAAATTGGCAATTTGGTTGGCTATTCACGCACAATCCCGCATGGCGTGCATGCTAAGATTGACTTTTCGGGCCAATGGCCCATGCCATGCACAATTCATTATTGAACCTTCATATATTTTGTGGTCTCATGTTTACGTGGAATGTTTATTATTAACTTAAAATATTATCTTATTAAATAATATTATATACTCGTTCATATATATTTAAAATTTATTCAATTTTTATTTAATATGAGACGTAATACTTTTTTATACCCAATCATGTGATGCTGTCGTCATGGTCTGTTACAAACTCATGAGCCAACTTGGTTCATATTACTTATTCCTCCCTCCCCCTAAAAAAAACAAGGTGACCTACTGTCCACGTGACAATAGGCTCAAGATATAGAACTTTTTAGTGCCTAGTTAGCTTATTATGCCCCTATTATTCTTAGAGGACTCATATCCTACGTGGCAATCTTCATATAAGCAATTTTGGAGCTCACTTATAAATAAAAATTTAGGTATGCTCTAATACCACTAGTCATTGCCTCGAGTGTTTGTCATTGACTCAAAAGATTAGCTTATGAGATAATGTTGCCTACCCACCCATATATATCTAAAATTCATTCAATTTCTATTCAATATGAAACGTGACACTTGACACAGCTCATCAAAAGCCCCATTACAAAATATTAAATTTTGTGGTCACGAGGTCTTGAACTCAAGACTTATTGGCAAAAAATTTAACTAAGTAATGTCTACCAACCATTAGATAAAACAAAATGTTTGTTTATATTTTTCAAATTTAATATTTATGTTAGAATACGATTAAATCAATAATTACTTTTTAAAATATTTTATTCATAAGCCTATTAAATTTCATCGTAACAGAATATTGTAATTATAATATTGTAATAATAATTAAAACTATTAATTGTAACTATATTAAAATTGCGTTTTTATAATAACTGAAATTGTATCATAATTTTGATTATAATTAGAATCACTATTAGTGTAAAAGTAATAAATTGTAATTATAATTTATAACTTTAAGTAATTTTGGTGGTATATGTTAAAATATAATCTTATAATGGGCAAAAAGTAAAATTGAAATAAATTTTTTATCAAATGAGTCAATGACATTGTATTTATTCATATTATTTTAAATCTAAAAATTGGATACAAATACACAAATAAATGGTCAAATTTACATTATTATAGTTACAATGCATTTCAACTATGCTGGCACCTACTGAACCATTTATTATTTGTAAATTCAACCATTTTTAAATAAATTACAAATTTTTATTTCAAATTTCAAAGGTCTCAAATTCTTTGCTTATATGTCTTCTTGTTAATTATGTTTTCAGTCTATTGCATCTTCTTAATCTTTTACACACATTAAAGTATCCAAATTTTTTTGTGTTAATTTTGATCGTTTTTCGTCCAATTTCTTGTCTTCTATACTAAAAATATATTTTAAGGCTATAGTGGATACTGGAGGAGTTAAAAGATCTCAAGCCACTATGGATAACACATGGTAAATCATTTTATTTTATTTTCATCATGATAAAATATCAAATTTTTTTATTGTTATGTACTTAATATAGAGGGTAATCAATATCCAATATTTTTTTCAATTCAAATTTGATAGAAATAGTGAAACTAAAACCAATCTTTTTTTTATCTTTGAGCAAAATACTCCATATAACTTGATTATAAACAAGTTCCGCATTTGCTTCTTACATAGAAAAAGTTGGTCCAAAATTTATTTTTATAAAAAATAAATAATTATGTGATAAAATCGTAGATTTGATCAAAATCATAAGAACAATTTTCAAATTTTCTGAGATTCCTATAATTAAAACTTTTACACCAAACTAATTAATTATAGGATACATTATTACTGCACAAATAAATAATATAGAAAGTTGCCTCTAATATTTTTGAAATTTAATCTCTATAATAATATTATATAAAAAAAAATATGATTATCTCTATATCTAAGAAAAACTTCACTAATATTATATATATATATAAGTCAAAGTAATAAAATATGAAGACTAATACACACATGAATATGCTAACATAACATCATTAAATACTTCTAAAAAATGCATATAAAAAATATAATTTTTCAATCATCATTAGTTAATATAGTATTTTTCCTTTTATCATTATAATGATATATAATATAATCATTAGAACCTGTACAAGATTTCACCATCATATATGTAGCATTCTAACGAATTTTCATGTCAAGTTTGAATCTTTTACTATTTATTTTATAATTCTTCAATACAACTTTATATTCTTGTCTTCTAAAAGATGATGAAGCAATAAATTTTAGGGTTATTATCGTCGATACCCTCATCGTACTAGCTAAAATTACAAATACTCTAGAGTTTAAGAAATAGTTTGAAAATCCTAAATGTTTAAGGAAATATGCACCAATACTATGTCGTTAGAAATCTTTTATCAAAATTAATAAATTCTATATCAGTGCGAATGAAATTACTAAAATGTTCTTGTACATAGTAAAAGGTAATGATATGATAATTGTATCCCTATACGACATACTAGAGGACTAATTTCTCAAAAAAAAATTAATTTTTTGAAAATTAAGAAAATGAACTTATTGGCACCTCAATACCTTCAAATTTAAGATTTTGCTTTTCTTGAAGTAAAGAGAACTAAAAATAAAAATTAGAAAACAAATACACAAAGGATGGGTTGATTGATATTTAGTAACATATCTTAAGATTGTATATATTCTACAACTCCTTAATAACTTTAGATACCAAAAAGGTTCACTTGGTGTGTGTGTGACAACTCCTTAATAACTTTAGATACCAAAAAAGTTCACTTGGGGTGTGTATGTGTGTGTGTGTGATTTGCGCTCAGATCAATTTATACATACAAGGATGCAATAAATTTAACTCGAAAAGAATTTTTATTCACATTTATATACTTGCTTTTTATACCACTCTCCACTAATATAAATACACACATAATCAATGCATCAAATAGGCCTTCATTCAGCTTGTACTATATGGCCAAAGTGAAGGTAAGATAAAATATATTTTAGGCCTAATTCACACCAAAAACATACATTCTTGTTCTTGGATTATTGATAGGGGATACACCAGTACATGTGATGGGGGATATGATGGATATTTCATTAATTGCTATTACATTGTTAGGAATTCAAATTGCCAGCAGCACATGTGGTGAGAAGTTTCTAAAAAACCTATAACTACATTTATTGTTGTGGTTAAAAGTTTAACATTCAGTTATTAAGTAAAATGTAGGACTGATAGTTTTTATTAATTGTGTTGTAATAAGTGTTGACATTCTAAATGCCTTAGTTGTTGGTAGTTAATAGTTGCAAGTTGTCATTAATTTTTGTAATAAATACTAGAAATCTCAATAGGTCTCTATAAATACATGAGAGATGAGGGGAAAAGCATTCAGACTTTATAATTTCAGAGATTAAGAAATCAAAAACTTTTCTTTTGAATTGGTATTCTAACATTTTCAAATTTTATTTTGTTGAACGATATCAATAGTTTTTATCTTTATGAACGAAATCACGACCCAGTAGCTCTTGTCCTACATCAGGTGGTATAAGAGCCTTGTCTTAAAATGGCAGGCCATAGTTACTTAAATGGAGAACATTTGTATACATTCGAGCGAAAAATAGAAACTCGGATGACAGAAATGAAGAAAAATATAGAAGCAATGACCAAACATCTTATAGGTTTGAGAACTTATAACCCATTGCCACAAGAACCAATGATGGCAAGGAGATTATCACACAAACAACTGCATTCTGTACTTTTGAATTTTAACTTGGAGGAGAAAGTCGAAGAAGAAATTACATTCAAGTCACAAACAAGAAGAGCAACTGATATTGCAAAAAGAATGCCTAACCATTTTGTCATTTTAGTGGATGATTTAAAAGAAGAAGATAAAGTGGATCTAGATGATATAAACACTGAGAAGACTCGACGAAAAAAAATCTTTGCAAGAAAGTGTTCAGTTGCTAATAAGTTATGTAAACTAATTATTGATAGTTGTGGTGGTGAAAACCTAGTGTCTCAAAGATTAGTTAATCACCTTAATCTTTACACAGAACTATATCCCTCACCATATAGTATAGATTGGATTAAAAATGGATCCTGTGTGAAAATTACCAAACAATGTTGATTACCTCTATCAATTGGTAGGAGTTATAAGGTAGAGGTTTTATGTAGTGTTGTTGAAATTGATGCATGTTATGTATTGTTAGGCAGAGCTTGGAAATACGATATTGATGCTTTACACAATGAAAATGATAATACCTATTCTTTTACTTGGAATTGAAAGCGGATATTGATGGTACTGAGTCAACCCGAGAAGGTAGTTTCTAAAGTGGAAGAGAAAACTTCATTTTCAGAGATCCATAAGGAGGATAAAGTTATGGAAGAAATGAAGAAGATACTCACATGTACCATCTTGGTGGTGAAAGAAGAAGAACTGCCTAAACAATCATATTCGAATGAAGTCTAATGTGTAATGACTAAATTTCCAAATTTGATGGCAAAACCTACTACATTGCCACCAATGCAGAATATTCATAGCATTGATTTTATTTTTGGAAACTTATCAAATCTATCACATTATTCAAGTAACTTACCAAATATGCTAGATTATCAAATTATACCTCAAGAACATGATGTTTTGAGAGAAAAAGTAGGAGAGTTATTTAAGATGAGACATATCATAAAGAGTATTAGTTCTAGTGTTGTTTCTGCTCTATTTAGACCAAAGAATGATGATAGTTGACGGATATGTATGGACATTCGTGCAATCAATAAGCTTAACCAAAAAAATGAATTTAGGTAACTTGAGTGGCTATGTGAAGCATGACAAAAAATTTGCAAATCTGAGAAAAACTTATATGGTCACTCGAAGACGAGTTCTTTATAAGTGGAGAAGAATGATGGGGAATACACCAGCATATGTGATAGGGAATATGATGGTTATTTCATTAATGGCCATTACATTGTTAGCAATTCAAATTGCCAACAGCACATGTGGTGAGAAGCTTCTAAAAAACCTATAACTACATTTATTGTTGTGGTTAAAAGTTTAACATTCAATTATTAAGTAAAATGTAGTACTGGTAATTTTCATTAATTGTGTTGTAATAAGTGCTAACATTCTAAGTGCCTTACTTATTAGTAGTAGTTGGTAGTTAGTAGTTGTAAATTATCATTAATTGTTATAATAAATGCTAAAAATCTCGATAGGTCTCTATAAATACATAAGAGTTGAGGGGAAAAACATCTAGACTTTGTAATTTCAGAGATTAAGAAATCAAAAACTTTTCTTTTGAATTGGTATTCTATCATTTTCAAATTTTATTTTGTTGAATAATATCAATAACTTTCATCTTCGTGAACGAAATCACGATCCATCAGCGCTTGTCCTGCGTCAATTATCCAAATCTTTCCTTAATTTTTTCAAAGATCTCCACAAACTTAATTCATACTTTCTTTATCTACTTTGTTGCTCTTTTTTTTTCTCTCTCTTTTTCTTTTTCCTTTTTCTTTTAAAAAAAGGATATAGCAAACTTAATCCATTTTCTTTTTTTAAAAAAAAATTGAATAAGTCATTATACCCCCAAACTTAAGTTTTTACAACATCTTATAAACAATCAAAATCCACAACTATTCTTCATGTTACTCTTCTTCCCATAAGTTCAATATTTTTCACATAACCTTCAAACAAGACCACTATGCTTATAGTATAAAGGGTGTGAAAAGAAAACTTTATTTAAAGGCTAAGGTATAGTTATGGTAAATAAAGAAAAATAGTCATTAGACTCAAAGTGGGTGACTAGAGATAAAAATAATATAATAGGTAGGCTTGAAAGGCTCAATTGATCTAAATATGACCTAAAATCATTTTTTCAATCATAAGTAACCTACAAATTTGCCTCAAGTGGTAATTAAAGAAGTTCTAAAATGTATGAGACTTTATATGTGCTTGTCATGCATAAACATTCTCTAAGTAAATAAATAAATTAAATGATCATAATTATGTGCCCAATGAATTCAAGGAATCACAAATAAGGTAAAAACTCGAAACTATGATCAAACATAAAAATAATTATAATGTCTATTGATTTACAAGAGTTATATTCAACACAATTAAGTTGTTATCATTGACTAATAAACATCATACTAAATCTAAAACTAACAACTAAAGAAAAAAAATTAACATTCAAAATAGCAGGCAAAATTAATGAAGCAATAAATAAATACATATAAGTATTTTTCTCACCCAAACTTGAATTTGATATAATCCTCAATGCAAAAAAATAAACATAAGAGTAGGAAACTTTCCTAATAAATAAATGCTTACTATTGCAATATTTAAATATTGATGTGTCGATGGTGAATATTTTTTATTTCCTAATGACTTGCTATTCTAACACTAAAACAAAAGAAAATAAAGTATATAAAATAAAATAAACAACATAAAAAAATAATAATTTACTTGGGTTGCCTCCCAAAAATCATTTGATTTAACGTCATTGACTTAACGCCTTTCTAATCCACATGATCAAATTACATGTCTAAGGCATCTTTTTTATAGAACTTAAGTCGATGTCTTTGAGTGGTAATATTCTTTTTCTTCGACTTCCATAATTCAATGAGAAAATCTTTAAGAGGCATCTCCGACCACTTTACTTTAAGCTTTCTTGAAAATACTTTTAATTTAGACTGAAAGACTGAACTTCATTAGCCTATAATTATTGGTTTCTTCTTATTCTTATCTCATTGTTTCGTAGTCTTTATTTTATATAGTAATGCCTTTTCATAAGCTTATGGTTGGATGGCTTCTATCACATTCTACTTATAAAGTGGTTGTGCTTCCTTAGGTATTATCTTTCCTTATAGTAATAGAAGAAATTCTTGGAGAACTATCGAAGCATAATGGTCTTCTCTTGAGGTTATTGTAGAAGGGGTGGGGGTAAAGTGTGTAGGTTATATTTTCTTTGAAGTACCACCAATTTCTTTTCTTCTGCAATTGGCTAATATATTTCAGCAGCTGATCATAGTGCTGGGTCACTCTTCAAGGTGATTACTTAGCATTGCTCTTTATCTTCTCTTGAATTCACTTTTGTGCTGTTGGACAAGGGGTCTTGTGGATGGCTATTCATTGTTGAGGCCAACAATCCAACTTGGGTTTCCAAAGTTTATAAAGAAGCTGTTTGGCTTTGAAAGAGTTGGTCCGTTTTGTTCATGTATTGTATTTGTTTCTCCTCTAGAGCAGATCTCTATTCATGCTGTAGTTGAGGTTGTGCTAGAATGTTAAGAAAATACTTCAACCTTGTATTGTAGTAATTGGAATTAAGGGTGTACTGCTGCTAGTGATAATGTCCCATGTATTGTGCAATTTATATGTATTAGCCATTTAGATGGCTATTACCACATAAATCACAAGTGACATGTTATCTCCTCTCAGTGATTTTCCTTGGAGCAACACTTTCAATTGTCCATTAACAACTGTTAAAGATCATATCCTTTAACAAATTATAAGCATCATCAATAGACTTGTTCATTAATTCATCCCTTGCTGCAACATTAATTACTATTTTTAATTACCTTACTAACCTATCGTAGAATATTTGTACAAGTAGTCATTTTGGAATCCCATGGTGTGGACACTTTCTCGACAATTTCTTAAATCTCTCTCAAGCTTTATATAGAGATTCTGAATCATGCTACATAAAAGAAGTGATGTTTCTCTTCATCGTTGTTGTCTTGGCCAATGGGAAAAATTTTGCTAATAACTTCTGAGTTAAATCATCCCATGTTGTAGTAGACCCCAAATAGTAACAACCTTAATCAAATCTTTGCTCTGTCCCGCAGTGAAAAAGTCAATAGTTAAAGTTGTATTGCTTTATTTGAGACTCTATTATATTTGTATAAATTACAAATTTTCAAAAAAAAATCGATATGCTTATTAGGATCATCATGTAGCAGTCCATTAAATTATACTGAGGTTTTCAATATTTGAATTATCTGCAACTAGATTTCAAATAGTTGACATCTATGAAAGGTTTTTGAATGCTAGACTGTATATCGCCTATTAGTGGGACAACAAAATATCGTAGTAATCTTCATTTTTCAGTTTGGTTTTGCTCAGCCATCATGAATGAATTAAACATAATTGAAAAAAAATAAAAATAAATGAAAAGTAACTATATAAAAACAAAAATAAAAGAAAAGAAACTATAAAAATAAGAATAATAAAAAAAATTCTAAAGTAAAAGTAAGATATATTAGTATTAGTATTAGCACGAACAATAAACTAATTCCTCGACAACTGGGCCAAAAACTTATTGTGTTATACTAAAGTACAAGTGCACGCTATCGTAAATAAGTAATACAGAGTGAGTAGAGTAACATTCTCACAAGGAATTGTTATTATTGTTATACTAAGTACTAAAATTGTGTCTTCTTATTGTATTTCAACAAATAAAACTCAAAAGATAAGTAATGTAATCTAAATAAATAGAAATCTAATAAGATAGAATAGACCAAAGATAACAAGATAGAAGCACCAATAATAGATAAAACCTAATATTACAATTATCTCTTGATATATTATTTGAACTAATTAATCTTTTCTAAGTTAATCCCTCAATATGAATTGTTGGCTAGATCTCTATTCTCATCACAAGACTCTATCTATGGTCAAGTGAATATGTCTTTCTTAACAATTACCTATATGTCTATAGTAATAAAAAAAAAAGAATAATACTCATTAAGAACTGATTTATTAATACCATATATCTCATATGGGTATATATCTATCCTACATGAATCTCACTATTATGATATGATTATATATCAAATTATTCAAGGCCAATACCTAAATCCTTTCATCAGGTTTATAAGGATTTCCACAACAATCTAATTAGTGATCAAGTAACTAAAAAAGTATTAAGTATAGAGTAATTGAATAATTCTATTATTGAGTTCATAAAAATAAGAAAAGAACTTGAATTCAGTCATATATCAAGTTCAAAGTTGTAACCCTAGATATAAAACTTAGTTCATGATGAAAACTAAAGTTTTAGAACATAAATTGATAAAGATAATAAGAAAAATATGAAATATATAAGTAAGAGAAGAAGAAAATACAAATCAATGTCTTAATTTAGCACTTTCTCTCTTTAACTTACAATCAAATCCCTTCTTCAATCTTCATATCATGATTTAAACTCTTTAAAACTTATTCTTTTTCATGTTCTCTTTTATTGTCTATCTTCTTTCTCTTTGTTCTTCTTTCTTTTTTATTCTTGAAAAAGGCTTTTTGGTCTTCTATTTATAGGTTTATATCTTTAAATTAGGGCAAAATATCAAATATAAATCAGCTTAAGATTTGATAGGGGTTTATATAGTCTATTATTTCTATCATCTCAAAATTAGGTTTTGCTCCAAATTAAGAGTATTTAGCTATATGTTTGAGGTTTTTGATCATATATAGGTTTACCATCTAAGGCGTGAAAATACTGGAAGAATCAGACGCCCATAAAAGAGCATCACAGTACTTAAAGCAGAAACATCTGCACCACAGAGCCCACCACCCAGTGTTACAATGCCCAACCAATCATTACACCCAAATGTTTTACAAATCCTAGCATTACAGCACCAATCCCCAGTGCCACGATGCCTGCGCGATAAAAGAAACCCTATATTAAAATCCCTATTTTGACTTGAATTCGAAGCCCATGTCCATATGGTTACGAAGACCTATAAAAGCACCATTTTTCCACAATGAAAAGTGGAGAATATCATAGGCAAAATAGGGTAAACAAAAATATATCATAAAAATAAGAGATTAAAGTAAATAATTGAAGATTAAAGATCAAGACTTGTGCATCAAGCCAAGAGAAAGAAAGAAGTAATCCAGTACATTTCTTTGTGTTATTTCTCATCTTCTCTTATTATTATAGTCTTGTTCATGATGTTTTTCATTAATTACTTTGATACTCTTGAATTTATTTTGAACTAAACTCTTTTGATCTAGGGTTAGACTTTTAAACCTAATATATAGTTAGATTTTATTGACTCTCTTAATTTATGAACTTAATAGATTAAATTGATTCATTCTATCTTATATTTAATGCTTTCATTATATCTAGCCAATATTTTGATTGATCAAGAAACCTTAATGAATTTGAAAAAAGAATTTATGCGTTTAGCCTATAATAGTTTAATGCATGATCATAGGATGACAGTTATGAGTTTCATGTAGGATAGACATAAACCTAGATGACATATATGGTATGATTAAACTTATTCTTAATGAATTGCATTCTATTCGGATTATCATAGACATATAAGCAATTGTTAGGGTGTAATATAGTTATTCGACTATCGACAGAAGCTTATAAGGAGATTAGAGTCTAGCCAACAATTTGTTATTGAGGGATTAACTAAGAGATTAATAAATTCAATGAAATATTAGGAGATAAGTCGAAACCTCAGATTCCTTTTTATTAGTGAATTTAAACCATTGCTTGCTTTTTTATAAAGATTAGGTTTAATTTAATAGAATTAGGTAAATTAGATAACATTCATCTTGTTATTTATTTTGATAAAATTTAAGTATGATTAATTTTAGTATTTGATTGAAAAAAGTAGATTAAATAAGTCTATGTGAAAATGATACTTAGACTTCATTCCTATATTACATGGTACGATAGCATACTGTTGCACTTAGTTGTTAATCAACACATTAGGGATTTTTCTTTTCTTTTTGTGCTAGCACTGTTCATAATATATTATTTACATGTTATTGTTCATGCGGCGCCACGAGCTGAGAACTATAACTTAAGTGCCGCAGTGCTCATTTTTTGGTGCTGTAACATTGGCACTGTAGCAAAATTATTGTAACTCGCTATTATAGTAGATTACTATAGCAAATTTAATATTTTTGTCTTATTTTCTTTGAATTTCCATCCCTATTTGCTCTATTGACTTCATACCTACAAAATAAACTTAAACGAACAAATTTTAATCTTGAAATATGAAAATATTATACCAAACTAACCTCTATCACCTTATTCGCTGCTTCTTAACTTCTAAAGCAAAAGAACAAAAAAACAAATTGTCACACTCAAACACGCCATTTCACTATAAGCTTCCATATTAATTAAAATATATAATCAATTCATTTTATAGTCTCTCTTCATGTTTACATTACTCATTCCAAATTTCTTGCTTCGATTTCCCTTTAATTGCTTTCGCATAATCACTACAAACTGTTCTCCAATCTAAATAGCCATCCAGATCTCGAAACTCCACTATCTGCATCATCTTCAATTACTCTCCCGTTTGTCAATACCTAAGAAATCCAATGGCGTCTATATGACACTGCCCACAATGAGTTTTACTGGGTTTGCTCTCAATTTGTCATGCTTAAGTCGGTCTAACATACAACCCGAGTGAGCCTAAATTTTGTGTGCCATCTTGGACCACCTCTACACATAAAAAAAAGTATTTGGTTATGTTATTATTATGAATTCATCACTTAATATATACATTGCTATATTATTGATGCAAACTTTAAAGCTTTTAATATAAAATTAAAATTTGGTTTAAGAAGTTAAAAAAAAATGAAATTTCAAAATTAGAACATGTACCACAAAGTTTGAAACATATAACATAAGATTTGAAATGTGTAATAGAAATTTTAAAAATGATTGTTTATGTATTATATAACATTAAAGATCCTTAACATTGCAAATCCCACACAAAGAAGTGTGAGGTTATTTGTATAATTATTCAATAAATTTTGGCTTTTTAATGTATCTATTTAAATAGATATAGTGATTTGAGTATGAAATAATGTTCATTTATATAATATTACTGAATTTGTATAGATGAATTTATTATTCAAAATATTTACATATTAGCTACCCATATTTAATAATGAAATGATTATTTTGATACAAAAATATTAGAAGACTATTGAAAATATATATAGTAGTACTCTTTTGTTACAGTGCATTTAATGGGTGCATGCATGTGATAATATTAATTGAATTACAAGGTGCATGTCATACATACAATTACACAGCAAAATGAAAATCTAATTTTTTATTCAATAAAGACATACTTAATTGAAGTTTGTTACACTAATATAATTAGAAAAATATACCATTGAAGCTATTCGGTGAAGAATTCAAGTTTGGAGCTCATGTTGAAATGTTTTTTTGAACAATTTTAGTCTTTAATAATCTGGTGGGATTGAAGAGATAGAATAGCAGCATCACTATAGCAGGATTATTTTCCTTTAACCTTTGAACATGAATTCCCTCAATTTCTATTAATTTTTCTAAATGTGAAATAAGGATTTATTTGAAACATTTTTAAACTTTAGCTTGTATATGGCCGAAAATGGAGACCTTTTTGCAACACTTGCAAATGTTTAAAATACTTGACAAATAATCACTTGACACTTGTTTATGCATTCATGTATTAAGACAAGTGTCTCTCTTCATTTGCATTTGTCACCTATTAAATCAATGCATATGCCATTTGTCACACATGCATTATATGTATTTGTCATGTGTCACATTTCTATTAGTTAACTACTTTAACTAATAAAATATAAGTTTAACACTTAAACTTTAATACATGTGTTTTCTGAGAGACCGTGAAACAAATCCCACCTTTCAAAAAGTTTTTGGATCGAACCGTTCAACTTGGTCCGTTACCTCAGTACTCAAAGAGTACATTTAATATTGTAAAACTCCCTAAGTTCACACTCGTTTTTCATACGAAACATTTTCATAAGTCCGTGAACGATACTCCACACACATGTTACAGATATTGCAAAACAGCACGTTGAACTATACAAGCTGAAGTTAACCATATCCATATAATTCTTCCGTCACCTATATCCTATAAGTACAGAGGTATAGATTATCACCGTTAAATCTCTATATGTTTGACCGAGAATTAATCTCTAGATTTTTATTTTTATAAATAATATCTGCAAACTACTTTGCGATATTGTTTAACCTACAAAAAAACTCTTTTTCTGTGGCTTAATGCTTGTGGCCACAAAACTTTCTAAAATACAATCTTGGAACATCATGATATAACTCGTCTATATGAGCTGATAGATCTCATTCTATACACATCGAATTCTATGAACATCAGACCATACCCAACGACGCCCAAAGGTTAGACTATGAAAGATCTTTAATATGCATGGAATCAAAGTAAGGTGGTTTACTACAAGCTCACCATAGCGCTTAGGTCAAATAACCATAAATATTAATCAACTCGAAAAGATACTCCATTGATGATTTTATGGGATGTCTATTATAAGTCCTTGTAAGTCTGTTCAATACTTAGCCCTCACTAAATACTTACATGCCTATATGAGTTTTCGCTAAGCCTACGGTCTATTAAGACTAACCGTGTAGACAATCTGGATATAGACACACACATTGATCCAAAATAAACACCATTCGACCCATGTTGGCAACCATAAATCAAGAACGATATTTTTGAAAACATATTGCATAATAATTTTTTTTAGCACCATTTGCAATTCCTTATAACTATGTCATTACAAATATATTCTCAATCTTTTGTCCTTATTTCTGAAAAGGTTCTAACTCAGAATTGCTAACTCACATGTCTGCAACTATAGATCAAGAATGATATTTTTGAGAACATACTGTATAATGATATTTTTTTAGCACTATTTGTAACTCCTTACAACTATGTCATTACAAATATATTCTCAAGTCTTTATCCTTATTTCAAATAAGGTTTTAACTCCTTAGAATTACTAACTTTTAGCACTAATTTAAACTTTTTTAGATTAGATTTAAACTCCTTTAAGTTATAATGTCTGAAAAGTAACAAACTTAGTACCATATATTTAAATATTAACGATTTTATTTAAAATATTTATTGTATAAATATTAAACAATTAATATTCATACAAAACTGGAATAATATATAAGCATAAACTCCAGCATTAAGACACATAGTGTTACTTTTTTTTTTCGAAAACTCTTAAGAGATAGTTAAATATTACAATATCATGAAAATAAAACTTGTTTAAAAAGAAAGACAAAATTTATAGATAAAATAGTTTCAATTGTTAAGTATTAAACAACAAATTAAATAAAGAATTAGAGAACAAAATAAGAACCAAACTAATTTGATTTGGTTCGATTTTGATTTTTAAGTTTGGTTTGAATTTTTTTTTTTTTTTTTGAGTTAGATTTTGGGCTGAGTTTGTCCAATAGATAGTAATTTTTAAGTTTAATTGTATTTTTTTTAATATTTTAAGCCTACAAGTACATGAATTAAATATAAAATTTAATATTATTAAATATTTAATTATAATTATTTTATTTTGTATTAAATTAAATTAATTTTTAATTAATTTATATTTATAAAATAAAATCATTCAATTATGTAAATTAAAACTAAAATTAAAATTAAAATTCAATGTTAAACTTCAATTAATTAATTTATATTTATGAAATAAAATTATTTAATTATATTATCGCACTTCAATTAATTATTATATATTTTTTGTGAAATAAAACTAAACTCCCCTTAAAAAACACAATCAAGATACATCATTAAAGACTTCTGATAGATCATCAAAAAAATTAACGAGACTTATTGAATAAACTTTCACACTAACGATTGCTCAACCCCTATCCATTGACTGTAAGTGAATAAAATTATCCCCAACCGAAGAAATTCCTTTCCCAAAAGAAGGAGAAATGAGAAATGCACATTGATAATCAACGAGAAAAGAAAAAGAAAAAAAAAAAAAAACAACCCTCACCTAGGAGGGGAAAAATATAAACATTGTTACAAAAATCCTACTACAAACATAATTACACAAATACCTCTGCACCTAAAACACCCTGAGCTTAGTCCAACCATATATCTAAATCCAAAACCACATAGGAAATATATTGATTTAACACTATTTAGGACATCGCCAGAGATAGCTCGACGGTCTGCTGTGGTCGGAGTTAGGAATTACAAGTTGGAGCACCGAAACTGTAGAGGCACAAAACAGGCGGCGGCAGCGGCATTATGATCACGATGGAGGTTGGCTGGAGAAGGCGTTGGGATTTTGAAGATCAAGGCAATAAACCAACCTTATTTAGTCAGAGGTGCCTTAGCTCGGAGGTCAAATTTTGTCTTTGGCCCCAAAGCTTTGCCTGGACGTTCTGCATATAATATAACCTTCCGGAGCAACCACCTCCACAGACGCACAGAGCAGCACTTTACCGGCCGTCTTCAAATTCGAAGCAAACTATACCATAACAACCCAGTCAAAAAACAAACAAATTAACTAAGAACGGAAAGCCAAATGAAAACTAGGAAGACATTGTAGAGAGAATGAGAAGAGAGAGATTGATGGGCCCAAGAAACTTCGGGTGTTTGATTAATCAATTAATTAATATATTTTGTTTTTTTTAGTTAATTAATTAATATATTTAAACTCTAACAAACAAGGTTTCGCTTGTATATTTTTAATTAAAAAGAATTAAAAAGAAAGTAAGTAACGCTATTCTCTTTTAAAATTTGCATTTAAACTTTCTATGACATTGTATTTACTTCAAATACTCTTAAACATTAGTAGCAGCGGAGAACACACGTTGCATGTCGAACGTTTAACAATTTCAAATACACTTTAGAATTCTCCCACTTTTGGGTGGATCGTTAACTAGTCATCGTCATGGTTATGTATGGTAATTTATCTTTTAAAATATATTTTTTAGAATGCTTAACATTATTTATATAAAATGATATATATATATTTAACAATTTCAGATACGCTTTAGAATTCTCCCACTTTTGGGTGAATCCTCAAACAATTATCGTTATAGTCATGTATAATAATTTATCTTTTTAAAATATATTTAAAATATCTAACATTACTTATATAGAATGATATATATATATATATAATTTTATATGAGTAATATTGAACATCTTAAATATATTCTAAAAATTAATGTTTCAAGTAAATATTAAATGTAATAAATAATTTTAAAATTTATATTATTTTATCATCTAATATTTATTTGACACATTTATATTTGGATACAATTTAAAATACTTAATATTATTCTCTCTCTCTCTCTCTCTCTCTATATATATATATATATATATATATATATATACTAATCCAAAAATTAAGAAAATCCTTTCAATTTTGTTATCCTAAAATTGAACTAAACTTATCAAAAAAAATTATTCAAATTTTTTTTTCAGTTCTCCTGAATTATGCCCACCCCTAAATAGTACTATATATATTAAATTAATTTATATTAATTGATGTGATATAATATAATTAGAAGTACAAATATAAAATTATAAATAAAATAGATAATAAAGGAACAATCATATTATAAATATGAATGAGTTTGTACAACTTAATTTGTAGATATTGTATTACGGTAAAGAACTGCAAAGCCCCCAAAGTTTAGTTAAGTGCTTTAAAGGCTTCATTAGTTTGTAAAGTACTTTGATAGATTCTCATAATTATCATTTCTTTTAACAGAAGTCTCTTTAATCAACATAAGATTACTATTTTGTCTCCGGTTTTATGCGCGTGAATGTGAAAGGGGGTTTTAATTGGCAAAATGAAACCATGTCAGCAAATTTGAACTTCTAAATAGTTGAAAAGCTAAGCACTACCCATTATACTCATAGAAGTTGATTGTAATATTTAAAATACCCTTAAAGTTTTGCCCATTTCATACCATTTTAAATGGAACCATTATGCTACCAACAATTATTTTAAGGCTGCTGGCTATAAAGAGGGGTTGTTTTAACCTTAAAATATTTTTAAGATTTTTGAAACATTTTCAAAACTAGCCAAAATAGAGAGGGGGGGGGGGGGGGGGGGGGCTTAACTTTTTTTAGCTTCAATTTGAAATTTATAACTTTTTTAACCAAACAAACCTTCTTTGAACAAAAATACCCTTTGCATATATATATATATATATATATATATTACCTTACCGGTTAAAAAAACACACTCACTCTCAAAAGTTTTTAGTCAAAATCATGCCAAAAAAAAAAAAAGAAGCATAAATCATTTGAACGGATCAATCACCGAAATCTTCACCTTTTTTAAACAAAAAAGTAAGATGACAGTACATTTATGATTTTTGTTGTAATGTAATGTAATGTAAGGATATGTTGTAATTTTTAAATGAAAATTAAATTTGAAATAATTAGATCAAAATATATATTAATTTATTGAAAATAAATTTATGTGTAAATTAGACACATTGTGTAACGGTGAGGAGATGGAAAGAAACTCAAGTTCATGGTACGGAGATGGAAAGAAACCAGAAATTTCTCAGAACCTATTATGTAGATTAAACTAGGGAGATAGGATTCTATCGCGCTAAACTCATAAATTATTTTTTTTTTTAAGAATTCTTAATAATTTTCATTTATTTTCTTTAATATAGGTAATATAGGGATTGAGTTACTTTTGGTATATTTTGGAGGAAGATGGAGGAGTTCTAGTAATAGCGAAGAAAGATATGTTGGGTACCAAAATGTTGCTATGATAATTCCTAGTGATGTAACTTATAATCAACTTCAGAACTTAGTGTGCTGCATAACTGGAGTGAATTCTAAGCAACATAATGTCACTATAAAAATATCAGTGTCTATAATGGGAATGAGTGCTATACCATTGACAATCTAAAGTGATGAAGAGTGCAGTTTTTATTTTGAGTTAATAGAAGAGGTTTTATACCATTATGTGTTAATTTAGATTTTAGACCAGTTAATTCTGATGAGATTTTGCAAGTTCCTATGGAGAGCCAATGACATCCGCATAACCACTTTATATCCATAAGCGATAGTAAACATGTTAGTAGTATGGCCCCAACACTACCATATGTGGATGTCCCATCCAATATATCATGTGACTATAATATTTCTCTACTTAGATACAATGATGACTCACCTTATGCTCATTGTGACAGCATGTAGATTGGTCTGAGTACATTTTTTATGGGGGTAATGTTGATGAATATGGAGGTAATACTAATAAACGAAAATGATTATAAAGATGATTTAAATAATATAGAAAATAGAGGTGAAGGTGACTTATCAGATTGTTAGAATAAGGAACCTAGTGATTTATGTTCAACATCAATAATTGAACATGGCAACGTTGTTCACTCATAGAACTCATTTCAATTTATCCCTCCGGTATCAGCTTTTAACTTGAGATCTTCAAATAAGGCATCATGTTCAAGAACTGGGGAAGTAGTGGTTGGAAAATTATTTCCTAACAAGAAAGCATTATACAATGCTCTTAGTATATATGCATTGAACGATAATTGGAGCTTCAAGGTGTTAAGGTCTACTAACTATCAGTTTGAGGCCAAATGTGATGATGAAAGGTATATGTGACGAGTTCGTGTCATGTCCATAGATGCTCAGAAATATTTTATTGTTTGAAGAATTAACAAGGAGCATACATGTCAATTAGATGATTGCGTGATGGTCATTGTCAAGCAAAGAGTCAAATAATTGCTCAAATGATTAAGAATAAATTTGCAGATGTTAATAGACTTTATAAACCAAAGGATAATATGGCCAATGTACGGGAGAAGTATGGTGTGAATTTAACATATATGACGGGTTATCAAGCTAAAGAACATGAGAATAGGATGATGGTCGATTCTACTGAGGACTTATTCAGACAACTTTTGTTCTACTATTATATGGTGTAAAACGAGAATCCAGATACTGTCACTTATTTAAAGACTGATGACAGTGGACACTTCTTATACTTCTTTATGACATTGGGTCTTTGTATTCGAGGTTTTCACACATCCATTAGACTGATGATTGCTGTGAAAGGCCCTAATATTAGTTGTATGTTTGTAACTATTTATAACGATATGAATAATTAGATTTATCCAGTTACATGAGGCATTGTCGATTCTGAGAATAATGCATCATAAGAGTAATTTATGGAGAAACTAAAAAGTATGATTGGTGATAGCATTACACCAGTATTTATATTAGATCAACATGCAAGCATTGAGAAGGCCATTGGAAAAGTATTTCTAAATGCATACTATAAGGTATCTATCTTTCACTCGAAGGGTAATTCGATCACAAAATTCAAGTTTCCTACCGGTAAGAAGAAGACAAATGGATTTCAAGGTGCATACTTTCTTGCTATAAAAGCATATCAATTGTGTGATTTTCACATCCAATTGAATAATATGCGAGGAAGGAAACTTAAAGCAGTATAGTATTTGGAGGAGGAGATTAGTTGCATCAGGTGGCCCAACTTAGTAGGTGCATTTAAAATGTATTATATTATTGTAAGTGTGCTAATTTACTAAGGTGCGTGCATGTGGTGCATGTTTATCACTATTTAATTTATGCATCATATACACAAATTAAGTGCAACGAAAGTGGAAATCTCTATTTTTAGTGTAACAAACACATTTAAAATTCAAGTTTCATTACTATAATGAAATTAAGGATCGAGAATCACCTATCAAGCCTTTGAAAATTACCAAACTGGAGTCCACCATGAAGAGCACTCAATGACAATTCTAGGATCCAATTAGGGTAGGCTTAGATTGTTAGAATAACAGCTCCAATTTTCAGTAATTATATTTAACTCTTAAATACCCTGGTGATTAACTCTTAATCACATTGGTTAACTCTTACAATTAACTTAAACTCTTTAAGCTTAAGATAATGGCTAAACAATTTAACCATTTTTTGTATTAGTTTCAAAAATATAAAAATGGTCTTTTGAGCATGCAACTCTTGCATAACACTTGAAAATAATTTCCAATGAAATATCATTTTGAACAACTCTTTGACAAAATAATATTTCCTTTCCACTTTCTAATCCTTGGCTGGCCATGGAAGAAGATCAAAAAGAAGAAGTTTTTCCTTTTAAAACAACTATATGTTCAAAATTTCAAAGAAACTAATCTTTCATTTTCTTTTTCTTCCCTTAGAATGCCGAACAAAAGGCTAGCCTATTTGCAAAAATGAAACCCATTTATTTGATAAGCAATTGTCTCTCGTCAATTTTGCAAACATTCGGCCTCACCAAGACAAGTGTGCCATGTCTTTATGTTTGCTAATTTATCAAAACATTTGTTCACTTTTTAAAAGAAGCAAAAATACCTTTCGTTTTAACAAAGTATTTGGCCGGCCATGTCACTCAAATGAAACAAAATGATTTTATTTCATAAGTGTTAATTTTCATCTCATTACAAGTCATCCAATGGCCCCACCATGCATGGATAGCTTGTTCATAATCCATTACTACATGTTTTATTTTATTCAAATAACATTTGTTGACTTTTCAATACAAAACAATTTTGTATTGTTAGCAAATAAGAATGGCCAAATTTCATGAGTTAAAAAAATAAAATAATTTTATTTTTTAATTTATTTCCATTTCTTTATTAAACATATTGCCCTCATTTTGTCTCAAATGACATACTTATTTTTATAACAATTGTTTGACTTAATAAATAATATTAATAATAATTATTAATACATTTATTTTTTTAAAATATTTTTAAATAAATAAATGACTTTACTTGTTTCACAAGTTAGGTTATTTTGGTAATTACAAAATCAAACAATAAATGGCATACAATGTACCACGTGTCATTATCCTATTGGTCAATCATTTTTGTTAACCAATTAATGCACTTAACTTTTAAGTCTTGATATATGTACATCTTGAGGGAAACTAAAATAAATATCCCAATTTGCTGTAATTTATTAGATTGAACTATTAAATTCAATACGCTGCCCCAGTGCACAACGAGTACACTTCATATTGTGGGATTCCCTAAGTCCATGCCTGATTTCTCAAATAGAACTATTCTATGAGTCCGTGATCAATGCCTTAAGCATACGTCACATATATTATAAATCAGCGCGTTAGACCATATAAGTTGAGGTCATAACATATTCGTATAATCCTTCCATCACTTATATCCTGAATGAGCAGAGATATAGATCACCACAGTCAAATCTCTGTGTGCTCATCTATGAACTCATCTCCGGATTTGTATCTCGATAAACAATATACACAAATACCTTTGTAATATTGTTCAACCCTTCGAAAAACTCTTTCTCGGATTTATGCTTGTAGCCACAAGTCTTTCTGGAATACAACCTTAGAGTATTAGGATATATAACTCACCTATGTAAGCTGATGGATCCTATATCTACACACATCGAACTCCATGAGCATCGGACCATACCCAGTGACATGTAGCGGTCAGACCATGAAAGGTTTCTGACATACGTGGAACCAAAGCATGATGGATCACTCATAAGTCCACTGTAGCGCTCAAGTTAAAGGATCATGAATATTACTTAACTCGAGAGGACTCACCATTGACGGCTTTATAGGATGTTTATTGGGGTTCTCGTGAGCCTGTTCAGTACTCAGTCCTTAAAGAATACCTGTATGCTTATATGAGCTTTCAGTAAGCTCATGGTCAGCTAAGAACAACAATCTATATACAGATAAGCTCATTGATCTATATAAAAAGGATTTACTAATAGACCCGCACCAATGAAAATAGATTAAGAACATTGTATTTGAGAACATATTTGCATAATGACATTTTTCAACACCTGTTGCAACTCTTTGCAACTATGTCATTATTGGTATGCCCTCAAGTCTTTATCCCGTTACAGACAAGGCTTTAACTCCTTAGATTTCACTGATTATTATAATCAACTAACTCTTAACAGTGCTAACTATTAGCATTTATAATTTTTAGCATTGCCAACTTTAGCCTTGATCTAAACTCTTTTAGGTCAAATCTGAACTCTTTCAGATCATACAGTATCTGTAATATAACAAACATTATACTATTTATTACAATATTAACTATTATATTAGAAATTTATATTGTATAAATATTAACAATTAATATTCATACAATATTGAAATGACACGTAAGCACCAACTCTAATAATTATAACCATAAATATTGCAGAAAGTATCAATTTAGTGGAAAAATCTATTCGTTTTCTACCTATAACTACACTAGCTGAATAGATACAAGAGTTAACATAGAATTGGTGATATAATAAAAGAGAGGCTGCTAAAAAAATAACAACTGACTTGACTATATAGGCCCACGATAAAGTATGGAAGCACAAGGATCAGCATTTGAAAATGGTAATCAATCTAATCGAAGACTCTAAGTTTATTGTGAAAGATGGCAATAGGAACTGGATAGTCGACATAACCACGAAGATATACAGTTGTAAGAAATTTGACTTTTGCCAACTACTATATGTCCATGCAATGGCTATTTGCAGACATGTTAGGTTACAATATCTCAATATTTGTTCACGCTGTTACACAGTTGAGACTTTTTTGACTACATATGGCGATTCCATAAATTCTATTGACCATCCATCGAGTTAGATTATTCCAGAAGAGGTGCAAAATTTACAGATACAACCACCAGTTGCACATAAACAATCGAGAAGGTGTAGAGAGAAATGCATACTGTCCTAGAGGAAGGAGCCTTCGAAGATGCATTTAGTAGGTGCAAGCAATCTTGTTTTAATTGCTAATCAAAGATGATGTATCATTTAGTTAACTTGTTTCTTTTATTTTATCTTTTCTGATATGTAGTACGTTATTGAAAACTTATAATGAATATTGATATATGTTTTTTATAGTTATTATTTATAAAAATTTGGGCAGTATTGCCTTTGTATTTTGGACATTTCCCAAACTTGCAACTTAATAAACATCACAATATCACAAAAACATCAACAGCATAATATCATAAACATCACAAAATCATCTATAACATAATATTATAAACATCATAAATCAATCATCTACATCACAATGTCAATGAACTATTACATCTCATTACACCACAAATAAATAGTCATTTTCTCCTTAAAAAATGGTCCAATCTCTGGCCCTAAGTTCAAACTATGCCCTAACATAAGATATTCTATAAAATTACAAGTGTACACCCTACAATCACCACTATTAACCGTTTGTTGAGGTACTTTATTCTTTAGCTGTACCACATTGTAGGGTGAGAATTCTTGATCCACGTTACTCTTCATCGACATGAATTGGGTGATATAGAGATATAATGGCATCAATTTACACAAGCATGCAACATGTCTTTCAATTTGTCTGTCAACATGTCCTCTAATGCAGGAATTGTACCTATCGCTGTAAGAAATCAACTTCCAATGCAACCCAATACTTGTTATAGTAATTGATAGGAATATACACCTGATTGAACAGATAAATATACATAAAGTTAATTTTGTAATGACTTGACATAAATGTATGAATGTGTAAAAATTGCACACACCTTATCAACATCAACCCAAGGCTTACAACCATACAAATGTTCTTTGTCTCCATTTACATATTATAATAGTTTAGGATCCTAATTAATCAATAACAAGTTTGATATGTGTTGTGTGTATATTGATAGAAAGGAGTCCAAAAAAAACCAAATCCATTAATATGTGTTATAAAAATCATCAACATTAATATATGTAACAATGTCGTATATAATGGAGGTAGTTAGACAAACATACAAAAATATATAAGTCTGTTGTGGTACATTGTTAAGGTAACTATTATGAGTATTTGCACTGTCGGAGGCGAATCAATCTAAAAAACTTATTGATATGTTGTCACATCAGAACATAACACTGTATAATATACTATTTAATTATAAAAAAATAATTAATGGTTTGTAATTAAAAATACTTACAACATCTTCTAACCAATGTTATTAGAGTGCCTAAAACCATGAGGTGGGTGCATTAATACTTGGCAAATCCATTTGTCCGTACCCTCATTAATCCACTGCATGAATCTCACATGAAGTGTCAAGTCAAATGGGCGCATAGGATCCACGTCAACTGTCTGCTCACAAATTTGCTGGCCCTCTAGTCTTATCCTCTTTGATTTCTTGTGAATAGGATTTGTATAGAGCATAGACTTTACCCGTCCTGATCTGTATTGTCGTCTATACATGCTTGTCCTTTTATTCTCACCAGGTACCACATGAATATTGCCTATTTACTGACCAGCCTGCTCGATCTTTAGCTGATAGTCGATCTTTGTTTGGCAATTAAGAACATATACATCTGGCTGATAATCACTCGAGAAAATCTGTCCAACACATATTAATTATAAGAAAATCAAAGCACTAATCAAATTAGATACCATAAATTCTTAGATAATTTACCTGATTATCATATACGCCGATACATAAAGGAGAATATTGCAACAATTGTCTCAGTATTCTAATCTCCTCTATCATCTCTTTCTTATCCTTTTGTTGCAGCTCTTGCAAGTTGGTATATCCCTCTCACACCTCATTCGTCAACTCGCTAAGCTCACCATATAATGCATCAAATCATTGCTGATAATAATCATTAGGATTATGCGGTGTGTTGATTTATCCTAGTTCGTAACCTAAACCTATTGGGTGTGTGTATGTGGTACACGTGTCTATTTTAAAACTTATATATATGCATCACATACAGTATATATACACAATTTATGTATCTCATACATAAATATTAGCAACGAAAGTTAGAAATATAATTTTTTTTAAATGAACACAATAAATTTTATTCATTACGCTAATGAACAAAATATAAAATATATTAATCAAATTAATACTAATGATTAAGAATCGAGAGATATCACCTATCAAGTCTTTGAAACAAATTTATTCTAGAGCACCGCCTAAAATAAACCCATTGACAGTTCTAGGATCCAACGTGATGGACTTGGGTCGCTAGAACAACAACCTTAATTTCTTAACATCCGGTTTAACTCTTAAACTGTGAGATTAACTCTTAATCTCTATAGTCTAACACTTAAACTAATTTTTCTATTTGTTTTACCATTGATCAACTCTTTGATCAATAAAACAAAAGCTTGAATGCTTCGATAGAGTAAGCCTAATAGAGAAGAAGATAAATAGTGAACTCAACATTTGAATTCATAATTAAAAAAACAAAATTTGAATAGTGAACTCAAGTTTTGAATTCATAATTAAAAAAACAAAATTTATCTCTCTTCTTTCTTTCTCTAGGCCGACCACTCCTTAAGCATTCTAAGACTCTCTAATTTTTATTTGTTTCAATGGCATGCTTATTTATAGATTTAGGATAGCTTAACAATTAAGCAACCTTTGGACAATTTCATTCAAACTCTTATAAAAGTCTTTATTTCATTGCTTAACCATTAAACAATTGAGAAATATCATTCATAACCCTTAACTCAACCTTAATTAACCTTTAACTTTAATTAAGTTAACTTATACTTAACCATTAAGTTTTTTCATTTAATTCAATCATAATTAATTATTAACTTAGGTTAGGTTTTAAGCTAACTTAACACTTAAGTTAACTTATTTAATATTTGTTTTATTAAATTAACTTTACCTTAGGGTTAACTCTTGACCATGGTTAAGTTAATTTCTATTTAACTCTTTAAGTAAAACAAATATTTAGATTATTTAATTATTAATTAATTAAATAAAACTACCCTTATGGTTTTATGCAATTCCCCTTTAGCAACATTTGCTTTAATTATAATTAATTGCTTAATAAAATCTCATTTTATTTAACAACTAAGTCCTCAATTAAATATTTATTTTATTAATTTAATCACGAGTTAACAATTAACTCTATTCAAATTAATTAATCACTTAACTCTTAAGTGATAACAAATATTTAGATTGTTTAATATTTAAATAATCAATTTAGAAAAATAACCCTTAGGCTTTTAATTAACCCAATATGGGTCCCATCATACACATTATTTGAGTTAATTTAACCGAAGGCTCACTATGCGCTACGTGTCACTATTTAATTAGTCAATAATAATTATTAATAACTAATCATTATACTTAACACTTAAGTATTGACACGCTCGTATCCTAAGGGTACCTGAAACAATTATTCGGTTTTGCTGAAAATTACTAGATTAAACAATTCAATTCAGTGCACTGCCCCAGTTCATAACAAGTACACTTCATATTACGGGACTTCCTAGGTCCACACCCAATTAGTCAAATGGAACTATTCCATTAGTCTGTGATCGATGTTCTACGCACATGTCACAGATATTACTGATGAGCGCATTAGACCATACAAGCTAAGGTCATAACGCATACGTATAATCCTTCCGTCATCTATATCCTGGATGTACGGGGCTAAAGATCAGCATCGTCAAATCTCCATATGCTCATCCATGAACTTATTTCTAGATTTGTATTTCTCAAGAACAATATACGCAAACACCTTTGCTATATTGTTCCACAATTTGGGAAATACCTTTTCCGGGTTAGGACTCGTGGTAACGAGATTTTTTGAAATACAATCTTAGAGCATTTGGATATACTACTCTTCTGTGAGAGCTAACAAATCTCATATCTGTACACACCGGACTCTATAAGCATCGGATCATACCCAGCGACACACAACGGTTACACCATAAAAGGTCTGTGACATGTGTGGAACCAAAGTATGGTGGATCACTTACAAGCCTGCGTAGCACTTAGGTCAAAGGACCACATATACTACTCAACTCGAGAGGACACACTATTAACGGCTTCATAGGTTGTTTATTGACGTCCTCGTGAATCTGTTCAGTATTCAGTCCTGATTGAATACCCGTATGCTTTTACAAACTTTCAGTAAGCCTATGGTCAGCTAAGAACAACCATCTATACCATATAGATATAATATACACTGATCTATGTGAAATGGATTCATCGACAGACCCGTATTGGTGAAGCAGATCAGAAATATAATGTTTAAGGACATATTTGCATAATGATATCTCCTAGCATATATTACGACTATATCATTACTGGTATACCCTTAGGTCTTTGTCCTATTACAGACAATGATCTAACCTTTTAGATCTAGCTAACTCTTTTAATTTACTAACTCGCAGTGCCAACTGTTAGCATTTATAACACTTAGTTTTGCTAATTCTTAGCACTTGTCTAAACTTCTTTAAACCAGATCTGAACTCCTTCAAATCATATAATATTTGTAACGTAACAAGCATTGTACCATGTATTTATATTGTATTAACGATTATACGAAATATTTACTATATAAATATTAAATAATTTAATATTTGTACAATATTGAAATGGCACGTATGCACCAACTCCAACAAGGATATGTTGGCGGTGTTATGCATTGTTAGAATTGAGCCTGGTAAATTTACAAAAAAAGTAAATTAGGGTAATCTCTATTTATAAGTTTAGTTCACATCTGTTTATAGAACTATATTATACCACATATTGTACCTGTTCACCAATAAAATAAACCTCTTCATTAAGATCACCTAGGGCTATTATAGAACTATATTATACCACATATTGTACCTGTTCAAGTTAGGCCTAATTAAGAAATATATGTAAATACATTTAGATAAATTAAACCAAAGAATATATTTGAGGTTCATCTTCATGGACACCATCTGCATCCCCCTACTCATTTGCACCCTTATTTTTATCTGCATCTCACAGCTCATCTATACCCCTCTTCTTATTTGCAACTCTCAACTTATCTTTTAGAACAAAGTGTCCACTATAATTACCAAGAATTTCCCTGAAATACATAAATACCTAGATAACATCTACTCCCATCTCATGCTTTTCAGGAACTAAATGTCAAATCAGATATAAGTTCTACAAAAAAAATACCAAATTGAATTGAATAAATAATTCACATCTTTTTATTGTTGATATTTAATTACATTCATATACTTACTATTCTTTTATTGAAAAGATTATTCTGCATATTTTTATGTGTTATCACTCTGGTACATGTCCACTTCAACATACGAGGAACTCTTAGTGGAGTTTGGTGCATATATAGTCTTCCAGACAAGGAGATTGTCTCAAAAATCTATACTTTGTAAAAATAAATTTACCATAAAGTCAATAATATAATAAAGAAACATTTAAGATGAGAAATGATAAAAATTCAAAAAAATTATTATGTACCTAAAAAACATAAGGATAACCTTGCATATTATATTTTTCCTTTTTATGTTTCGAATTTTCTGCCTTAAATTTCTTAAATCTCTCTGCTTTTCCATTCAATGCCTGATCCCGAATACATTTATGAGTGGCCTCCCATGACACATTACCCACAAATATTTATTGAATTCCTCTCAATTATCCATTATTCTCAATACAAATAGATCTCCACTCCCACAATACACAGTGGATAAAAAATATCAACGACAATTTTATCGCATTTTCATCATCCATTTGCTTGAAATTATATGTTGTATATATCTCATCAAACTTCTGTAATTGGACATTAATTTTGGACATGTACTCACTTTATAAGCGATGACTCAATTTCTTAGACAACTGCCTCAAGGCTAGATATTCTCTTATTTTCGGTCCAAATATAACTATAAACTCCTGCCGACTAAAACATATGTGCTTTTTGTTTATCAGAAACCAAAACTCATCGTCATTATCCATGGTTTTGACCTCGTGGAGTAATATATGATGAATCAAAATGCTCAAAAAATTTATTTGTTGCAAATTCAAAAAATAAAACATGTGTTTCTCTGTATTTCTATTTGATGAACCGTCAACTTATTTTTTATTATATCAAGATCCCAAAGCTTGGAATAACACAAAATGGTGGCAAAAAAATGATCTTTAACTAGAATCTTTAATTTTTTTGAAATTGCGTTGTTGCTGGAAAAAATGGGGTAAATCATTAATTAATTATCAAATTTATAATTATTACAAATTATTTTAAACAAATATTAATTAAAATAATTAGGGACACAATAATAACGGTATCATTATAGAAATTTAGGAAAATTGGCATACCTATTGAAAAATGGCATAATAAAGAGCAATAAGAACTTATCACCCCTTATCGCACCAGCTTCATCTGACGCAATAGGTTTGTAACCCTTATTGCTGTTGTCACCCTCAAACCCCATAAGCGTTCCCCTTGTCACCTCTAACCCTTTCCACAACTCCACAGCCAACCTTCCTCCATCGTCGACGCTACCACACACTTACATATAATTTTTTTCACAACCTAAAATAAAAAAATCCACACCACCCGCTGTCACCCCCCAAAACCGACAATCAAATTTCTCAAAAATAACACAAATCACCCAAATTATCTTATTTTTAAGTATCACAACTACACAAATCGTACAATAAATCAAACTCACAACAATAAAGTTTAACAAGAAATCAAAATTTTCACTCAAAAATTAATTTTTTTTTACTCACCTTCATTGTTGCTACTGCCATCAATCCTCACTGTCACAATTGCCATTGCCGTCAACCCATCATCTCTAATATCACCATCAACCGCCGCTTATCGTCATCGCCTAAATCATTTGTTTGGCTATTTGACAGAGAATAGAGACTTGAGAGGGAAGAGAGTTTTGAGAGAGAAAATTAATTTAAGGGTAGTAGTGTCCAAAATAATTTTATTTGGCTACAAAAGTTATAAATTTCAAATGGAGGCTAAAAAGGTTAAGGCCCCCTCTATTTTGGCTATTTTTGAAAATTTTCCAAGATTTTTGTTTGCAATTCTTATCAGAATTATTATTATTTTTTTCGTAGGAAAACAAAGAAGTTCATATTTATCTTAAAGTTTACAAAAAAACACTATAAAATATTAATGGAGACTTGATTAAATGTAAAAATTAATTTTATTATTAAAATGCACGAGTTACTATCCTAATTTGTAAGACAAAAAGTTTGCATTTGTATTTTTTTATTGGTAGTTTGTGATTTCTAAGAGTCCCGGCAACTTGTAATTGATAAAGTTAATCCAAACATGAGATTATTAATCTAAAACAACAAGTTAAATAGACGGCTCATAAAATTCTAAAATAAAAAATGTCATTGCAACTCCATGGCATTTGTTGACATATCTTAGTAATTAGAAAACTTTCACAAACTATATTTTAGGTGTATGAGGAAGAAATATAAATGCTATATGTTTTGAAAGTTGTCTCGTAATGAATTGATTGGCATAGTACACACCCACCAAGTTAGTGACCAAACAAGTTATGATGACCATGCATATGAAATAAATCAATGTATTGATAAAGCTGATAGACCTACTGTTTAAAAGAGGAAAAGAGGCAATAAGGAACATAATAGAATCCAACCAATTGTAATTTTAATATCTTTAATTATAAATATTTTTGTAAGCCTAGCATTAAGGGGTTGAAGTTGTTGTAATCTAAAATCTTCTTCTCAAATATATTGACATAGTTTTCTAATCTCCTTTTGCTTAGACATAGCATTCAAGCACAACAATATTTTTTTTTTTTGGATTTTGTTGTCCCAACAATATGTTTAAGACCTTCTAAAAACCCAACTAGAGGTGTCAATATCCCTAAAGGTAAGACTTCAACATTTATAATAATTTTGTGCCACTCTTGCTTTACACACTCATCAATTAAGCTAACTAGCTCTCTATCATCCCTCAATCTTATAGAATCTCCCAACCAAGGTAAGGTATAGCATATCTTGAATCTTTCCTATGAAAGTAAAGGCCTATTAAACACCTTCTTACATAATATAGATTCTAAGGCAATTAAACTCTATCTATCAAGTGTTACATAGCCCGTATATTCCTCAAACCCATAACCCTAAAGATTACAATCACACCTTCCCATTTTCACAATTTATTCATCTACAACAAAACTAATTCTAATAATGTAAATACATCATATAACTCTAAATAATGAATCATACACATCAATCAAGAAAAATATAGTAATAGCATAGAATCATAAAATATACACATCAAACAATTAGGGCACATTATGTTCACATTTTTCCATAACAAATCATATCATACAAAACACTAGAACTAAGGATCAGTAAGCAGTACCTAAGGCCGAGCTAAAATAACCAATTAAAGAAATCTTACAAAATTGATAGTAACAAAACTTTGGGCACATTCTATTCATATTTTGCTATAGATTGACATCTTTAAAAAATAATTAACAAACTCTAAATTTAATACAAATCAAACCCACAAAACACAAGCTCCATTAAACATAAACATAAAGCAATAACACCATAATCAAAATCAAAATAACACCTCGATTAAACAAAAATGCAAACATATTTTTCAATCATCTAACAATTTTTTTACAAATTCAAAAAAAATATAATAAAACATCATTTACAAAATTTAATAAACATTGAAATTTTTAATAATTCACATGATGAAAAACACGATTACAATTAAATGCCAATTACTGTTCACCGAAAAACTTATCATTTTTGTTTGTTTGGACTCGATTGCCAAAATTTTGGTCTATTGCCACAGAGATGGGAATTGATTCTAAAAGTTTGATTGTTTGAACTTGATTGCTTTATAGTTTCTAAGGAGATAGGGACGTGTTATCGGAAAATGGGGAGATTTCACTCTCTGTACAAGAAATGGAATGCCCAAATAAAATGCTGTCATGTGGATTTTAATGATAGTTGCTTTGTCATGTTGCCCAAAACGTTACATCTTATAATGATTAGTGTTAAGTTGTTCTTATTTTTTGTTAAAAGAAAGATAGTTATTAACAAATGATAATTTATCAGAATATTTTATAAATTAAGGAGGCCTTCTAAGGCAATTAGGTCAAATCTCAGGGCTTAAGTGCCTTAAATGTCCTACTTTTACCCCATTATATTATTACTTAATGGTCGCATTCTCTTCTAAAAAAAATAATAATGATGATTAAAAATTCTGAAACACTGGATTCTTTAAATTGTACTTGAGATGATTAAGTGATTTAAGGGTTTACACTGGATTTTTTAAATTGTAGGTTAGATTTTTCCTTCCTCTCTATATAAAAAATAAAATAAAATTCTGAAACACTAATTAACCCAATTGCATTGCTCGAGGTATAATGTTTGTGCATCACTTAAAGTTAAGGGCGGGGCAGGGTCTAAGTTCTGAAAGAAAGCTAAGAAGTTGACTGTTATAATGTGAGAGATTTGTATCAAAAAAAAAAAATTTTCTGAAACACTAATAAAGTTGGGTGGCGTCCTAGTCTGAGGATCGAGAAGTCAAAAACCCTAAGCAAAACTGAGCTCAATTCTGCTCATTTTCCACTTCCGGTTAGAATCAAACGCAACCGAAAATGGCAGCTTCGCATATTACCAAAACCCTGAAATCAATTACAACCCGTAGCCCCGTGAAACCTTTCACTACATCTCTCACGCGCCATCTCAGCTCCGTGGCCGCCGTGGAACCGCAATCAGACGATCCATCATCATCCTCCTTCACCTTCTCCTCCCCCTCCTACGAAAGCGATGACAAGATCTACGTCAAGGGACCGAAACATGAAACGGCGTCGTTGTCTTCGTCGGTGACGATGCCGATGTCGTTTATGACGGGATCGGTTGTGGGCAAGAGGTTTTATAAGAAAGTGAGCACGAGAGAGGCCGATGATGGAAATGGATGGACGGTGATGCTTGATTATCGCACGCTCAAGACTCCTTCTAAGAGACCCCTTAAGCTGCCCAATTTGGGATTAGCTAAGGCCATTGCTGCTGAGTGGGAGTACCAGGTTTGTTTTTATGTGCTCATTTATTTGTTCATTAATTTCTTTTCTGAGTGTTTTTTTAGTCCTGAATGGGAATTGTGTTCGAGGGTTGGGTTTTAAATTTTAGTTGGTTTTGCATTATAGTAACTCAGATGGGTTGCTTAAAATTCAATAGTTTTGATCTTATTGCTATCAAAATCGATCCCTTTTGTCCCTTGATTCTAGATTTGTGCTATTTCTTTTTCCTTTTTGATTGCATGTCTTTGAAATAAGAATAATTTTATTCCAATGGAAAATATTTCACTTTCTTTTATGTGGTTTTGATAATTCATTTTACTTGGTCTGAATTTGTTCATGGTGACTCTCAAGTGGGTCTGATTTATTTGGTATTGATATTTTCATGGTCACATGGTTTTGTTTGGCTATTATGGTTTTATGTTGTTGGAGTTTATAATGAAATGTAACTATTGTAGCAAACAGATGGGATCAGACCATTCATGATGCCTCTCATGAAACTTGCGTGTACTGCATTGGAAAGAGTTCCACTCACTCGGCTGAAAATTATTGAACATTTGATGAAAAAATTGAACCAAGATTTAGTCTTCTGTCGTGCTCCAGATGACAATGATCTGACAAGTGGTGTTCATGGTATGCAGTTTATCTGTTTAATGATTTATTCCATTCTAAGTTATTTTTTCTATGTTTGATTTTGTCAGAATATTGCTGAATTGTTATCATTGTGTTTTCTTATGGTATACTTTGCAAATTAATACAAGTCAGATTCGACACTTTAACTCCATATAGTAGAAGATGTTCTTTTCATCTCATCTTTTCTCATTTTATCATTTATCTTTACCCTTTCATTTACTATGATAAGGATTTGCGTTCTCCCCAGAAAAATCACTTTGGGATCTGCACTATTTCAAATCCTTTTTTTATGTTTGAGGCATAGAATGTATTTTTCCTTATTTACCTACTTTGGAGAATATTCGACCAGGAGTTTGTATTAGCTTACCTCTAAGTGATTTATCTTGGTATGGTTCATAACCGGTACAGGCAGGTGCAGATGTCAGTCCAAATTTAAATTGTAGCTGCTGAAAAGCAGCTTAAAGCAAATCTGCTTTTGTAACCCAACATTGTCATGTCAGGCTCTTGAATTTTATGCATGAGCTTTTATACATCAGTGACATTGGATTTGTAACTGTTGGACATTCTCTTTTTTACATTATTTTGTATTATAGGGTAAGTTCACATTTTATATTTTAATAATTTCAAATTTAAATTGTTAATAATGTGGCTAGCACTGTTTTCCATTGGAATTCAATTCTGATCAGTTTAGTTTGTTTATTATCCTTCTTTGATTTCTTTTTCTGAAGATTCTACCTACATCATGGAGATATATGTTGCTGACCCTAGCTTTCTTTGGGCAAGTAGTTAATCTAACAATCAAGCCCCTCTTTAGTGGGATATTGACTGCCAAGATGCTCAACTTGTCAAATAAAAAGCAATTTCCCAGATTGTTGACTGTGAAATCATTTGATGATATCAGACAGTCATTAACTATGAATATGGTTGTCCGTTCATGCTACCTCTAAGTCCATGGGACACCGCAGGATTCATGAAGTGGTCCTTGTGGTTGGGATTGAGGCTTCTTTTGAGCTTATTCAAATCATAGGGATAATACACAGAAATTTTTGTGTGAAATTATAGTCTAACATATATGCACAGGGCATACTCTTAAACTTCTGCCTACTGTTTTTTGTTCTGTGTTATCTTTAAACTATTTGCAATCCTTAAGCATGCCTTTAAACAATGGAGAACTAGCAAATAAGAGGTTCAAATTTTTTGTTATTATACAGTAAAAGGTCAAGTTTGATCCCTTCCACTAATATTTACAGTTATCAGTCCTCATCAGCTATAAGTATATTTGTACGGTATGTTAGAGCTGAAGTTTATATAAGTTAACAGTTCTTTCTAATGTTTACAGAGCGGCAGGTAGAGAAAATTGATCCGTTGCTTAAATGGGTATATTCAGAATTTGGCTTTAAGCCTGTAGTGTACTCGAGTTTTTTTGGCGGAAAGCAGGAGGATGGTCTTGTAAAAGCTGTAGAAAACCTTCTAAATAAAACGGACGACTGTGAATTGGCAGCAATTGATGCAATTGCGGCGGCAGCACATTCTTTAATCATTGCCATCGGAATCTTTCGTGGAAAATTGCAGATTGAGGAAGCGATTGAGTTGATTAGACTGGAAGAAGATTTGCAGGTTCTTGTTAACTCTGTTTTCTATTCTTTATCACACTCTTTCCACCCCCCACCCCACCCCCTTCCCCCCTCCTCAATCTGTTCTTTAGTGTGGTTACTTGGAGAGTATCCTGTCTGTGACAAGTATGTTTTAATATATTGACATTGTACCTGTAGCATCAACTTGCTTTTCTGAAGCCTTCTCTTTTTTCCTTGCAGGTGGACAGATGGGGTCTGGTTGAAGGCGGGCATGATGTTGATATTGCTGATCTCAAGGTACAAATTGCATCAGCTACTGTATTCCTAGGTCTTTCTAGGAGGAACTAGTATTTCTATATACTCAATTTTTGTTGAAATTATCATCCCAAGAGCTGGCTACTCTTGGAATTTTGCAAGTGATGGTCAAAATTTTGTGAGAAGAAGGCATATGCCTTCGATTAAATAACAAAATAGATTCATGGGGCAAGGTGTTTGCTTCTTATTTAAGACCGGATATTTCTACCCTTTTGGAAAACAGCAAAACACTTGTAACGGTGTGATAGCAATTCGTGCTGTTTTGGGAGCTGAACCAACAGTAGCACATTTTATAACTCAACAATTTGGGCTGTTTTTGGAGCTGAAACAACAGTAGCACAGCTTCATAAATCATAACATCGCTGGATCTGTTATGATTCAAATGATTACTGAAATTTGATTCAGAGGGGATTTTATCGTGTGTTGTAATTTATAATTGGGTGAAAATATTAATGCTTAAAACTTTTATAAGATAAAAAGGATATAAACCATTAATAGTTGATTGCAAGTTAACAGCTCTTGGGCTCGTTAAATAAGACAAAATTGTTTTGATAATGACTCAAACCTTAAACAAGTATGTATAAAAATTTAAATGAGTCAAACTTTTCTTGTTCCTCCCTTGTAAACCCTGAAATTCGAAAGCGCCATTCGTGCCCCTGCAGTGGGTACCAGTGACTCAAGGGTGACTCAAGGGTCTTCTTGGCAGCATCGCTCACATAATGGTGGCTGTTTCTGGATGTTACAGTAGCAACAAGCCGTATCAGTCATTGTTGCACCCTACAACAAAACACAATAAAGATTCAGTTTGTTTTGTATCTCTTACGTCTCAATACTGTGTTCCTTCCATTAATCCCTGTCAAGGCGATCGGGTTTATTAGAGATTTCAAAAGTATGAGAGGTTTCAGCTACATCACCTGTTACAGTAACGTACTGAGGTGACTCAAATTCCTGAGGTTTTACGAGAATCGAAAGACGAATGATTGCATGAACAAAGTTGGTGTCAACTTCAGTAATGATCAAGAAGAATGAAAACCAAGCTAATACCACCAATTTCATCATCATTGTAGCTGTACTAATGAATGTAATGTAATTGATGCATGATCAGCTGCTGGGTAGGTGAAGTTTCCTCATTAGAAACAGTTTTATATAGGCTTGTTTCCTGCTCAAGTTCAGGATATGAAAGACCTAACCAAATTGTGATATGCATGCAATATAGTATAGATTTCATTTTTTATAAATGCTGCTAAATAATAGAATGGTTCATCCATAACTGCGTGAACACGGGAATAATCTCTCTGCTGGGTGTAGATTGTTTTCCTTCATTGTTGGAGGTTTGAAAATGAATCATGCCAATTGTATGAGCTGACAATGTTAAAATAGTAGAGGACAAACTTATTATCATAAAAAGATCTTATCAGACCTTTTGAGGGCATAGCGAATACTACTGGGTTAATTGTGTTCTATTTAATCCATCGACAATCATGTACTAACAGAAATTTGAAGAATGGCTCTGCAGCCTGTCCGAGGAATACACTACTTATTGACTGAAAATTATCTTCCCCGAAAGGCCTGAAAATTAGATCTGACCACTCCTGGCATTTACAATTAAGAGAAGCATTTATTGTTCAGGAGGCTTAAGATGCTGATTCTTCAGTATTGCTGAAAGATATGCTCTTCTACATATAAATTTGTTGGAGAAAAAAAAAAGAACACTAATACTGAATGATCGAAATCGTTGATTCCTATTTCAGTCCAAAGGGGAAAATTGAAAAAGGCAAGAACAATCCACCATGAAATGGCACCTATGAATGGCTTGTGACGTCCGCTGCTCATTTGTGTAGTTAGCCTCTTAACAACCCCCATCTTAGTCATCCAAAAACAGCACTTTTGGTCCACAAGAAAGGCAATTGAATATCCTTCTCTCCCCCAATTTTCACATTTTTGAGTACATATAAGCCATCAAATACAAGAAGAAAGCACACAAGAAATCCAGAACACAACCCAACACGGACCCAAGAAGTTTTCTAGGCATTTATCTGGACAAAAATGACGAGACTTCAAGTTTGATCCCAATCTAAGTACAAATGGGATGAATAATACAATCAATGTGCAAATTATTAACTCAAATCATATTGCAGGTAGGTCCAAAATATCCAACAGTAACCGATCAGGTCCAGATCATCACGCTTCATATAACTCGGCTCTTAATTAGCACCACTTGCCTGAAGTTGCTTGATATGTGTGATCTGCTTTCCAGGGTTCAAGCCCTTGGGGCAGGCACGAGCACAGTTTAATATAGTATGGCAACGGTACAACTTAAACTCGTCATTTATTGCTTCCAATCGTTCCTTAGTATATTCATCACGGCTATCACTTATCCACCTGCATGTGCCATCACAGTCAACACACTTCTAACTAATAGGTAACAGAAGGAAACAAATAAATTTTGTTGCTCTCCATTATCCTAAAGAAAAGAAAAAGATTTGAGAAAAAGTTGAGTATTAGACAAAGCAGAATTAGTTCAATGCAAAGGTGTAGGCACCTAATCAACAAACCAGAAAAGTAACCATCATATGACGCGCTCACCCAGAAATTCTAGTTCATAATCAGGAATGCAAGTCCCCTTAACTTCTGTAGAAGACAACCCTAAATTCAAATTTAAATGACCACACCCCACGCTCTTGCACACAACCTTAAAAGCTTTCCGAGCAAACATATCATTCAGGACCTTTTTTAACCAACAACAATGGTGATAAAATAATTTTGAAAAGCAATAAAATGACATCTTCTCTGTAGCCTAATACTAACAAGACCCTGTCGGTACAGTTGTTTCGAATAGAGCTTGCACAAACAGAATATTTATCATTAAAACGCCACTAGAACCCATCAAATGTAAAGCAATTTCACTACAATTAATAACTTAACTGACCTAAATGACCTTCCCAATCAAAAAGCAATTGTCATGATCTCATCATAACTCTCTTAGCCATTCCAAAATCAGCTAGTGTAGTGATCACGAAATGTATTTAACATAAAATAATGGTAATAGAACGCAAATTAATTACCTATTCGCATGGAGCAAGGCAGCGGGACCCAAATACGATTCAGGATTCCACCAATAACTGGGGCAGGATGTGCTACAGCAGGCGCACAGGATGCACTCGTACATGCCATCCAATTTCGCCCTATCTTTCTTGCTCTGCGTAATCTCCTTACCCGGAGTCGGTGGCGGGTTCTTCCTCTTCAGCCACGGTTCAATGCTCTTATACTGGTTGTAAAAATTCGTCATGTCCACTACCAGATCCTTTATCACGAACATGTGCGGCAGCGGCGTGATCATCGTCTCGCTCCCCCCGGACGGGATCTTCGTCAAGCACGCCAGGCCGTTGCAGCCGTCGATGTTCATCGCGCAGGAGCCGCATATTCCCTCGCGGCAAGAGCGGCGGAAGGTGAGCGAAGGATCGATCTCGCTCTTGATTTTGATCAGCGCGTCCAGAACCATGGGCCCGCACTCTTTGAGATTGATCTCGTATTCTTGGAGCTCGGGTTTCGATGGCTTGTTAGGGTTCCATCGGTAGATTTGGAACTTCCTCATGTTCGTGCTCCCGCTCGCCTTGGGCTCCACCTTCTGGGCCTTGACTTCCGACGCGTGGAGCCAAGCGGTGATTAGCCTAGCCGGCTGAGCCGCCGTGGATCGGAAGGATGATGAAATCGCTCGACGAATCAAGCCGTTAGCCATTGTATAAGACGCTCGTTTTGGCTGCTGCAACGATGGAGGAGAGAGTACGAGGTGAAGTATTGACAGTGACTACGATTGGGTAGTGTGGGCGTGGAGGCGCCGGATGGGTGGGCCAAGTTTTGGGAGGAGATGACGTGGCGGATTCGAGGCGTTTGGTTGAGGTGGGGTTTTGTTGTTCTTGATTTTTCTACGTGTTTGTAGGAGAGGAGGCGTCAGATTCAAAACCTTACTGTTATCCGTAAGGTTTTGGCTCAAATTACACCGGCAGCCTTTGATTTTAATTATACTCATCCCTTTATTTAATATTAAAATATTTTTCCAATTATATTTTTAAATTTTTACTTTTTTAATTAAATAGAAAAGATAATAAAATAATTAAACTAAATTACTATCAAAGTGTAATTTATGCCATGATGACAATGCAAATATTTTCATATTTTTGTAAATATCTAAGTTATGCACACATGATTAAAATTTTAAATGTTATTTTTTTTAGAGCTACTAATTAAAATAAATAAATCAAAAAATTTCCCAAATTTATTTATATAAACAATAATTAGTGAGACATGAATCATTTGAAAATAACCATATAGCCATCAGCTTCACAACTATAAGAGTCCCTTAATCAACAAAATCCTCACACTTACCACGTTGACGTGCAGGTGGGAATCAAATAATCAAAAGAGCTTGTTAACGAAGTCATTTTATTGTTTATGCCATTGATGAGCCTGCTGTTCTCCTATTCTTAAGACCACATTATAAAGTCAATCAACAAAGGATAAGATAAGACTTTATGAGCGTAATCCTATCCTGACAACCACCATTGTAAATCCACATTAGTTTTGACTGACAAACAAGGCCACCCCATAAGGCAAGAAAGAGCTTGCACCAGTAGGAATTTATTGCTTAAAGAGAATACTACCTACTTTTCACCCATATGGATAGAGCACCAAATTAGAAAAATACTTGTTCTCCAGCTCAGTTACTAAAAGGCACTCAAATTTATTGCTTCTCTAAATAACAGGGAGTCACTAACTTCACACCACTACGTGTAGCCTTAGGATACAATTTTCAAGCCTTCATTCTCCAGCTCATGATAACATAAATATTTTTAACAACTCTCATTTTTCTATAAGGTAACTCATAAACACATAATAATTAACTAAAACTCTATGTATAAAAGCTCTTTGTTTTTTTATTAGATATTTAATAAAAAGGTTGTAATAATTAACTAAAAACACATAAACCAATTAAACTATAAAAATGTAATAATTTATAGAAGAAACATGAATAGCCCATGTAAATCCTTAGGCCCAACTTTTTCAAAGAATAACATATTTCAAAACAGACTACTTTATCAAGTTAAGAGTACGAGGTTGGATTAGTAGCCTTCCATAACTTGGTACAAAAAAATCATTAAATATGACTTGTATAAAGACACGTCACCACTCAGTTTCACTGTCAAGAACCACGTTATGGTGACAAAATCATTTACCATGTCATCATCTAGCCCACAAATTAGTGAACACGCCAGCAAAATTCAAACTCCTTCCATATCATTATTGAATTCCATCAATAATCCAATTGAAAGTCACATTAATTAGTGTACTTCAATGCTTGCCACTAACCTCGCTTTTTCTGTGTTCCTAATCTCTCCAAAAATAATTTAGCTCACATTTAATTTTTTGCGAAATCTCAACTTAGTCTCAATTTTAACTCTACTAAAATTAGGGTTTAAACCTAAATTTTGACACCACCAAATCTAATAAACTGAATTTTTTCTTGCTCAACAAAATTTCTCAACTGTTTAAAACGGGCCAGATAAAAATCAGCCCAAACAAAAATAAAAATAAGAAGTTTAATTAGTTAATTAATTAAATTATACGATCCGTATACATAAGGGTAGCATTATCGATTTGGATCAGTATAGATTCAAAATTGTAATCAAATCTATTCGATAAAGCTTCAAAAAAACGATCCAATCCAAACTAACATTTGTTGGTTTGTGCCTAAGTTAAAATTTAAAATTAGACCATTTTAAAAAGCTTAAAAACATATTTTCATATGTTTTATATGTAGAATTGATATTGGATTTTTGCACTTTGCGTGCACTTTTCTCAATCGCCAATTACATATTGCCACGTCATCAAAATAAAAAATTATTTTTAATTGAACCAACAATCATCATTTTGCCATTTTTCATTCAGTAAATAAAACCAATAAATGCAATCAACCTAAAAATCGTTGGTCTAGATTGATTTAGTTAAAATATACCCACTTGGTGATATGTAATTTATATAAAAATATTTTAATAATACAATTATTTATAAAAACGTATGTATAAAAAATAATATAATAGATTCAAATAGCCTCCTCCATTCAATTAACAAAAACTTTCATCTATTTATTATTTTTTATACATTATGAAATAATTATAACACCATCTAACTAAGAAAAATATTTACCGTAACAACACAATATATATATATATATATTAGTCCATTATTTTTAAGCTCAATCAGTTCACACATAACTCAAATCTAAAATTTAAATTTTATTCAAAATTTAATTAATTAATTATGATTTTACATAAAAAAAAATTTTTCACAAGTGCAAAAATTTTATTTAAATTCTTCTTCTTTGTTTGAAATAAATTATAAATCCTATTTAACTTAGATTTGATTAAATTATACTTTGATTTGAATTTAAGTATTTATACTTTGATATGGATTAAGATTTATACACTACAAATAAGTTTGAACCATTGGCTCATAATTCATTCAATCATTCATTATTCACAAACGCACTCCACGTCCAATATTCACTTCACTCATAAAAAAATCATTCATTATTCTCATACTTGTCTTTAAGACACTTCTACACACAACACTTTCTTTTTCAATCAAATATTGACTTTAACGTCGAAGTTTTTTCTTTCATAAGAGGACAATCTTGTTCTTTGAAGAAGACGCATATAAGTAATAGAAGAGAGATGAGAAAGACATTCCAAGGAATATCCAAGAAAGCTTAAGGATATTAAGGTAATTTCTAGAGGTTTTTTCAACCCAAGAACTTCAGTGCCGCCATCTGTGAAAAAGTCTTAGAAAGATAAACAGACTTTTTCAACCCAAACACTATCAAGAAGCATATCAAATGTAGGAAACAAATGTCCCTCTGACCTGGATAATATCGAAAACAAAGGTTTCAATGCTTCTAAATTAACAATTTTTGGGAACAACGTTCCTGTAAGTGTGGCCAGCCTACTTTTCCAAATTAATGAATCGAATAGATGATAATTAAAAATATAATTTAGAGTTACAAGATAAAGTCATGATGCTAGAGGAAGCCACGGATTAAGACAATGACTTTGAAAATGAACCTTCTTAGGATATCAGACACAAGTAAAGATGCTAAATCGGGATCCTCTAAAAATGCAGTAGCCTTATCGAAAAAGATAAATCAAGATCCTTTTATTGAAGCAATTAAAATAGTTGAGCGACTAGATAAGTTCAACATACCTAATTTCTATGTGTTCGACATGACCGAGGATCTTAAAGAACATATATTCAACTTCAATTCAGAGATAGTCATGCACATATACAACGAACCTTTGGAGTATATTATTTTCCCCTCTAACTTAAAGAGTTCATTTCAAGTTTGGCTCTTGAGAACTCAAATAGAATTCAATTTCTTCATTCGAAGAATTAACCATACAATTCACCGCACAATACATCTGAAATTGAAAAAAAAAAAAAAGACAACCTCAAATCTTTTCTTTATGAAGCAAGGAGACAACGAATTGATTAGAAGCTTCCTCAATCAATTTAATAGAGAACTCAACAAGCTAGACAGTTGCAATATTAAGATAACTATCCAAGCCTACAAGAAAGAAGTCAAACCATTCACTCTGTACTATAAGTAATTAGTTTGTTAAAATTTTTACTTCCTTCAAACTAATAAATCAAAAATCAGAACAATGCATATGTAAAGAAAAGGAAGAAGCTTCATAAGCTTCCACGAAAAAGGAAGCTTCCATGATCATAACATAAAAGGAAGTTAGTTTACTACAAAAGAAAAATTGTGAGAAGCGACATGCCACCAAGAAAGATGATAGATATGAAAAAAAAAGATCAAAATGGATGATCCAATCTATAATCCTATTCAACACTCCTATTGAGAAGATCTAGGACAAGTATAAAGACTTCGAACTTATTAGAAAACCAAAAACTATACTAATGACAGACGATCGAAGAGACCGAACCAAGCACTGCACTTTTCATAATGAGCACAGACATAACATCAGTAACTGTAGATCTTTGAGAGGGTAGATAAATGCCCTCATAAAGATAGGTCATCTAGCCAAATTTAGATTACAGATAAGACTTAAAGAAACCAATAAAACTAGAGAAAGATCCTTAACATCATGAAACTTATTCAAATTAAAGATGTTTTTTTTTTGTTTAAACACCCATTTTCATATTGCATTTACCATTAGTACAATAATCAAATTCATTTTGCAAATTATTTTACTCCATTGTTCCACTTACAAGAAAAAGATTTTCCCTGGAAAAGTTTAGTACCCTTGTCTTAGAAGTAAATATCTAAGATTTCTTTGGAAGGGTCATGTGCCATTGGCTTAAAAGTAAACATGCTGTAAAAAATCTCTAGAAAAGTCCAGTACCTTTGCCTTAGAAGCAAACAAGTAGTAAGACTTCTCTGGAAGGGTCTTGTATCCTTGCCTTAAAAGCAATCACTTTGAGACTTCCTTGAAAGGATTCTATATCTTTGCCTTAAAAGCAAACAAGCCATAAGACTTTCTTAGAAGGATCATGTATCCTTGCCTTGGAAAGAAAACATACCGAAAAACTTTTTTGAAAGGATTTAATACCATTGTCTTAAAAGCAAACATATTATAAGACTTCTTTAGAAGGGTGTAATGTTCTTGCCTTAAAAGTAAACATATTGTAAAACTTCTCTATAAGGGTTTAGCACTCTTGTCTTAGAAGCAAACATGCCATAATACTTCTCTAGAAGGGTCCAATGCCTTTATCTTAGAAGTAAATAAACAATAAGACTTCTTTAAAAGGAAAACCTATCCTTGTCTTAGAAGCAAACATGCCGAAAGACTTTTCTCAAAGGTTCAATGCTCTTGCCTTAGAAGCAAATAAGTCATAAGACTTCTTTAGAAGGTTTTAGTGCCCTTATCTTAAAAGAAAACACACCTTAAGACTTCCCTGGACATGTTTCACGCCCTTGCCTTAGAAGCAAACAAATCAGTAAGACTTCTCGAAAAAAGTTCAATACCCTTACCTTAAAAGCAAACATACAATAAGACTTTTTTAGAATGGTCCAATATCTTTACCAAAAAGCATCCACATCAAAAAGACTTCCCTTAAAGGGTCTCGTTCCTTTACTTGGGAAGTATTGCTAAAAAAATTCCTTTGGAGGACTTCATGCCTTAGCTTGGAAAGAACCAACAACAAGATTTTCTTAAAAGGACCGGTGCCATGGACTTGGAAGCACACGAATCAATCAAACATCCAAATTCAAACAACAAACTTTATGGATACAAACATCAAAAGGGAACGAACTATCTTAAAACACAATGATGACTTACCCAAACAATTATTCTGTACCAGAAGCATAATAACAAAGCTTTTAGTGATAGCCTGGGAAGTGGATAAGGATGAGAATACCTCATTCTCAAACTCTCTCCTCAATTTGAGCCTATACCAATCGTTATTCTCTCTCTACTTTTGCTATGGGAAGGGGCCATGACTCTTAGAATTACTATATCTCATAGGATCATTAGTAAAAACGGAACCTACGAGAGTCGATCCTTGAGAAAACCAAGGAAGTACCAATCACATTATCTAGTCACTATACTTAACTTTTCATACTTTCTTGAGCTTATCTTACAAATAACACTTACTCTCTTTACATAAAACATTTATAATATAAAAGCATTTACTAGGAGGGTCAAGTACTAAAAATCCACTCTCCCTTAAAGCTCAACCAAGTGTCTTAAAATCATTACTAAATAAAAGTTATTACATAACAATTTAAAGCACGTAGTATTCTTTTCTAGTATAGTCAAGTTGTGTCTTAGAATGAGTATAGAGGGCCCCACTTTAAAGTTGAGAAGATTATGAAGAATCATGTCTCATAGAAAATTAAAAAAAAATTACAAACTTCAAATACTTCTTTGGAAAGGTTGTGTGCTTAATGGCCACCCTTCCTTGACAGCACTATATCAAAAGACTTCTTTAGAAGATTCCAATATTTTTGCCTTTAAAGCAAGCATATCAAAATTTTTCCCAAAAAAAGAAGCATCATATCAACTTCGTTAAAAAAAATAAAGTAAAAGTCTTCCTTCACAGGGAGCATAATATTAAAAATACTTTCATAATAAGAAGCATGACTTTTTGTTTTTGTGTAGAAAGTACTAAAAATAAAAATTATTTTCTAGAATCACAAGGTATCCAACAAAAAACTTCCACGGACACATCTAATAAACAAGATTGATATGAAAAGTGTTCAGGAACATTCTTTCTTATGATACTATTAAGGAACTAAACTACAAATGGAAGTGAATATTGTTGCTTTTAAAGCAATTAGATGAAAATGAAAAGACTACAATGATAATATCCCAAGCAAAACTGGAAGCTCAAAAATACTCCGATACACATCCATCTTTTACACCGAAAATATCACACCATTCAATGGGAACCTAATTATTGGAGATAGTAATTTTAACATAGAAAGAAGCAGAAAGCATAATATATAAAGCACTCGCTAGTTAAAAAGTGAAGGAGTCTATATTGAATGCTTTCACTCCTTCACTTTTAGGGGGATCTGTTGGTTTTATTATTTATAAGCCTAATCAGATCGCACATAGTTTAAGCCTAGAATTCGAATCCTATTTAGAATTTAATTAACTAATTATTATTTTACACGAAAAAGAATTTTCAACAAATCAAGAAATTTTACTTAAATCATTCTCTCTTGTCTGAAACGAATTATAATTCATATTTAACTTGACACGTCCAGAATATAGAAGTTATTCCCAAGTGCAGGATTGTCGAAGTAATAAATAACCCGATGAGAACGGGGTCGATCCACAGGGAAGTAGAATTAAAATTACAAATTATAAACACTTTAAAGATAATTAATGCAGTATAAGATGTTTGTAAATATTATTTCAATTAACCAATTCAAATAAAAAGCTAAGGTTATGGAGATTCACTCTTGGCATAAGAAATAAGAATATATTTAACTTTTTATTTTTTTATAACTCAATTGGAATCCTCTCACAAAGGAGGTTCCAACCGGAAAATATAGCAATTAACGTTCATCATCATTTATATATTGATTAGTATTTATTTCTTTCAATTATTATACACCAAATCTTATAAATGGGTTCAAGTATTTATTATGCCAATCTTTATATTTGTCTACAATAAATCAAGACTCCCACTTTATAAGAAAGGTTATATAAACCAAATCTTGTAAATGGTTTCAAGAATTTATTGTGCCAAGTATTAAGTTTGTCAATAATAAATCAAGAATCACCACTTTAGAAGAAAGGGTATTAATTCTACAAACAAAATAAATACATCATATATAAATTTGCATAACTTAAAAATGAAGCATTAAATTCATGAATAAATATTAAACATATCTTATTACCTTGCCAAGAGCTTCACCCTTTCACCTTAACTTAAACAAAATTATTTGGACATAATAAAACTAAATGAAAAGAAAAGAAATGGAAGAAGAAATAACATGACTTAATAGTAAACAAGAGAAATAATAGTACAAGGAAATGGATACAAAGGAAAAGTATTTTGAACTAAATTCTAACTTTTTAATTACATTCTTTAGGCATAAACAAGCCACCTATTTATAGAAAAACATGGATAAATCGAGACAAATTTGGAGGGAACCACTTGGTTGATGAAAGTCAAGAATGGTGGCAAAATAATTTGCATTCATTATCACTTGGGCACCCACTTGATTATCCAATTTGGAATTGATGTGATCCGAATTAGCTGTCACTCAAAACATAAAAGTTGTAGATAAATCTCTTATTTTTCCAAATTGAGTGATCTCATACGTATTGGATACGTATTTCTATAGTTATGGGCCAAATATTGATAACTGTTCAAACTGGGCCTGTACTGCAGATCAATTCTATTCTAGGCCAATTTTCACCCTCTAAACACTCGAATTTCCAATACTTTGTGAAATATAATATGTTAGCCCATTGAGTCAGCTCTGCACAGGATTAAGAATTACCTCAATTGGATCTTTAGGTAGAAAGTTATGCCCATTTTACCGAACCTGCCACAAAACAGTTATAAGATAATTAAGTACAATATTGTAAACATACTTAAGTTAAGAAAATTAAATACACTAGTAATACAAAATAATCATGTAAAACTCTTATTAAATGTGTAATTTCAAGTGTTCATCATAACTCACATTTGATTAAATCATAATTTTATTTGAATTCATGCATTCTTATTCTGATACAGATTAGGATTAACACATTATAAATAGGAAAAAAATTTAAGTTGACCACTTTTTTTAATAAAAATTTGTATTTGACCACATTCAAAATTTATATACTTTAATGACCAAAGACATATAAAATTTTCTTTTTTGCCCTTATTTGTGTAATTTACAAAAAAATATATTTTTTAATTTCTTTTAATTAATTTAATCAATAAATTTAGTTTTATGAGAATTAAATTAAATTAATTATTAAAATATTAAATTTTTAAAAAATTATTATAAAACTTTAAAAAAATTAAAAATAGGACAAAGCACGCGCACGTACTGAGCATGCATACTATGTATGCTCAGTAATTTTTTTTTATTTTTTTAATTTAAAATTTTAAAAAATAATTATATTAATAAATTTAAAATATTTTTTAAAAAAATTTCAAATTATTTAATTTTTTATTTTTAAATTTTTTTAAACAAATTTTTTTAAGTAAATTATAAAATACTATTTAAGTAAGGGTGTTGCTGCATGCTGTGCATTATTACGCAGTACGTGAGCTGCATAACGTGGCAAATTTTAATTTATTTATTTTTTATTTTCTAAAACAACATTATATCATTTTAGATTATGACTACTTATTTATTATTTTAGTTATAAAACAAGGAAAAAAGTTGCAAAAGATGAACTCCTTAAATAGCTTATACTGCATACCTCTATTAACAAAGAAATTGAGTTTGAATCCCCTTGTCAAAATATAAAAAAAAAATTAAATAAACTATTAAATTAATTAAAAAATAAAATTTTAATCAAATTAAAATAAATAAATTATTTAAAATATAAAAATGAATAAAAAAATTAAATAGTTTTAAGTAATTAATTAAATTAATTTTAAAAATAAAAAATTAAATATTTAAAGTTTAGGTTCAGAGTTTACCCTAAACCCCTAAACTCTAAACCCTAACCCTGAAATTTAATTAAATAAATAAATAAAATAAAATAATTAATTTAATTAATTTAAAAAATTAAAAATTAAATATTTAAGATTTATGGTTGAGTTTATAAGTTTAGAGTTTAGGGATGAATCTTAATCCTCAAACCTTGAATCCTAAACCTTAAGTCCAATGTCTACCTTAATTTTAAATTGTAAATATTTAATTTTTATTTTTAAATTAATTATTTAAAACTAATTATTTTTTTTAATTTTTATTCAAATTTAGTATTTTAAATAATTAATTTATTTTAATTTGAATAAAAATTTAAATTTAATTAATTTAATAGTTTATTTAAATTTAAATTTTTTACATTTTGACTAGGAGATTCAAACTGAATTTTTTCATTAATAGAGGAATGCACTATAAGCTATTTAAAAGATTCATCTTTTGCAAATTTTCTCCTCATTTTATAACTTAAAAAATAAATAAATAGGCATAATCCAATGTGATATAATGTTATTTTAGAAAACAAAAAAAATTAAATTAAATAAATTAAAAATTGCCATGTGACACAACATACTTGCTTAAATTACACTTGTGTAAATAGTATTTTATAGTTTGCTTAAATAACTTTGTTTAAAAATTTAAAAATGAAAAATTAAATAATTTAAAATTTTATAAAAATAAATAAATATTTTTTATTTAAATTATTTTAAATTTATTAATATAATTATTTAAAAAAAATTTAAATAAAAAAAATAAAAAAATTTACAGCACATGCAGAGTGCACTCGCACTGTGCATGTGCAAAGCGCGAGCTTTGCCTTTTTTAAAAAAGTTTATAATAATCTTTTTCAAAATTAAATAATTTTTCTAAATTAAATGATTTAAAATTTTCTTTAAAAATATTTATTTTTATTTAAATTATTTTAAATTTATTAATATAATAGTGCGTGCACTTTAAGCACACACGAGCTTTATTTTTACTTTTATAAAAAATAATTATAATAATTTAAAAAAAATAATATTTAATAATTAATTTAATTTAATTTTCATAAAATTAATTTTTTTTAATTTTTTTAATTAAAATATATAGTTTTTTTTTGTGAATTACACAAATAAAGGTAAAAAAGGAAAACTCATATGCCTTTGATCATTAAAGTATATAAAATTTTACTTTGGTCAAATAAATTTTTTTATTAAAAAAGTAGTTAATTTAAAAAAGAAATTCCCTATAAATAAGCATACACCATTGATTAATAATTCATTCAATCATTTATTATTTAATTCATTATTCACATATGCATTCCACGCTTAATATTCACTTCACTCATCAACAATTTATTTATTATTCTTTTGTCTTTAATTACTCTCACACACAATATTTTTTTCTTCAATCACATATTAATTTGAGTGTCTAATGTTTTGTTTTTATAAAAAGATGTCCAATTTGTTTTTAAAGAAGATGCTTAAGAGCAATAAAATAGAGATAGGGGAGACATTCTAAGAAATATCCCAAAAAAAGCTAACAAAATTTCTTGAGTTCTGCAATCCAAAAACTTTATATATATATATATATATTTACACATCAAAATTTAAAAAATAATAATAATAAAAAAATCTAAAGAATAATTTCAGAGTCACACTGAACACTTTTGAATATGTCAAAATAAATCATATTGTATAAACGAGTTTGCAAATCAACAATTTACGATAATTTATATAAACAATCATGCTATTACAAAACTTAGAAACTCAAAGAGATAGTAACAGTAATTAGTTAATAATAATTGTATCATTTTATATAAATCGCGTGTAAAATTAATTAGAAATGATTGTACATATATTTATTTATTTGTTTGTTTTAAGAATATAGCTAGCTACGCTCATGCAACAGAACGTAGTTATTATTATTAAAATTAAGAAACACAACAGCTGTGGTCTGTGGTTATGCCTTAATAATCGCTCTGTCTTTTGTCTTTCTTTTTATCTTCATCTTTTCTTCGTTTTATTTTTCTCCTTCTTCTCAACTGGGAAGCTCCTCTAATCTTCTGTCATGGCGACGGTATGCCCCTCTCTATCTTTTCATATTTCTATTCATCTCTTTTCTTATATAATCCCAAGGAGGAGAAATTGTTTTAAGGAAATACGAATTGAATGTTATCTCCGAAAAAAGAGTTATTCTGAGAAATTTTGTGAGAAAGAGATACAATCTTGCAGAAAAACAAGGAAATTTTTTGTTAGTTTGAGATGTGGAATTATTTTTAAAATTAGTATTTCCAACATGTGTCTTTATAGCCATGAAATAATGAAATTTTCTTGGCTTCTGAGAATGTATTAATGACAGAATATTTAAGGTTGTTCCCATTCATGGATTCTTTTTTTGTTTTTATTTCATGAAGTGACTTTATTCTATAGAGTTTAACAAATTCAGTTTCATTTTGCGGATTAAACAGCACGATAAAGGCCGGCCTTTGCCAAAATTTGGGGAGTGGGATGTGAACAATCCTGCATCAGCCGAAGGATTTACAGTCATATTTACAAAAGCTAGAGATGAGAAGAAATCCAATGGCACTGCTGCCGGTGCTGTGCTTAGGCCTCCATCACAAAGGAATACAACAAGACCTGATGATTCTTATAACCAACCTCCATCGGTATGTAAAATGTTTCACATTTTTCACGTCATATTTCGTGCAAATTTCCCATTTCTTATGAAATATATACATATACTCTATGAATTTATATGTGATCATCAATCGTTCCATCCGCTTGCAGAAAAAATGGTTTTGCTGTTTCTGAAAGAGCAACGACTTTGAAACTTGATCCTGGTGGTGTCAAAAAAAATTCAATGGGTGCGTCTCAGTGTGCGACAAGAGGGGGAACATATGGTGCTTCTTTTTTCCCTCTGTCTTGTGATTTTTATCTCATACGTCATTTCTTGGCAATTGTCTTTCCCTTAGTGTTTATGTAATCTAGGAGAAAAAGAAAGAGGATAAACATAAGAACAATGCAGTTTTCCAACATTCATGTACTGGTAGAATTTTGATGATTTGTGACTCTCAAAGTGAAAGATGACTTGGCTCACTAATTCTAATAATATTTCCAAAACTCTTGGTTTTGAATGATTTTATGGGACTAGTGATTTATTTTAGAACGTTGAGCTACTATATTGAGAGAGCAAAATTTGCTACTTCGTTCTATAACAATGAGATTGCAATTGACAGCATGGTAAACGTGATTTCATGTATTTGAAATGTACAAGCTCTCCCAGATTATATATGGAAGAGTTTCAATTTTTAGTGTCACGTTTTATATTGAATAGAAATTGAGTGGATTTTGAGTATATAAGGGTAGGTATGTAGCATTATTTAACAGGCTAATCTTTTGAGTCAATGATAAGCGTTCGGTCCGTGACAAGTGGTATCAGAGTAAACCCAAATTCTCATTCCTATGTGGGTTTCCAAAATCGCTCCAATGAAAATTGGCACGTAAGTCCCCTATGCAGCTAAGGGATGGGCAATACGGGCCAAGTGAGCCATAAAAATTCTGTGTTTTGAGCTCCAATAAAGATTGTCACATGAGTAATAAGTCTCCTAACCCCGAGGGAATGAGCAATACGGGTCAGATTGATCCTTAAATTTAGGTCACACTGTGACGACAGCTTCACGTGATTAAGTAAGGGAGAATGTCACGTCCTACATCGAATAAAAATTGAGTAGATCTTGAGTATATAAGGGTAGGTATGCAGCATTACCTAACAGACTAGTCTTTTACATCAATGACAAGCGCCCAACGTGTGACACTAAGAAGGCATAAACAATATCATGCCACTTACAGGTCTTTTAGGCAAATCCAAGTTACTTTGCACAAACAAACTATTTTGTAGCTCTGTTCTTAGAGTGGTGACACTTACAACCAGATCCATATTTTCAATACCTAGTTTTCATTAAGTAATCACATTGAGGTTCACCAAGTTGTTCAAGAAATTCTTTGACTTACTGTTGAGGATATCCAGAAGAATTTGTTGTCCTTATTAGATTATTGACTTTAGGACTTGAAAGAGGTAGCTTAGTCTTTGTGCATGGGTAAATGAATGCCTAATGTCACGCTCCAAGTGTTTTCAAATATTTTTTTGAATATTTAGTGCGCAACAAAACCTTTTAGAGGCCTTAAGGGCTATTGGAATGGATCACGGGCCGAAGTTTCTAAAAGACTCGTTGACATAGGTGAAGAACCGGGCCAAGCCTGTAACTTATTAAGATTGTTAACCTTAATTAGGAAATGAATATTCCATAGAATATGTAATGGCATCTAAGAATATTCTATAGCATATTATTCTATTTTGTATATATACCGTTAGATCGTTTAGATTCTAACCGTCGATTGTATAAGGCTAGTAGTATATAAAAGAGAGACCATCAATTATACAAGACATCCAACACAATATAAATCTCATAACTTATGTTTTTCTTCATCAATATAAAGAGCATTTTCTCAAACAGTTGGTGTGCATATTTTCTTTTTTTCTTTGTGTAATTTTCTTGACTGCTTAACACGCAACGCGTCTAAAATTGCACAGTTCTTAAAAGGTTTACGACACTAAATATAAATAATAAAATCTGTTAACAGCAATCTTGAACATATAATTATAACACCAACGCATAGACACCTCCCTTACCACTGTGCATGTACGCATGTAATTACACATCATACGCAGTCAGACAGAGAAAAAGGCTTGCAGTATTCAGCGCAATAACAAATTGAGACTGAGCAACAGAAGCTACTGATGGTTACTTTTCAGTTCAATTTAAAGCATACAGTAAATGTTTTAACATTACAAATAGTGTATAGAGGCAATGTATTCAATCTGGCCTGTTAATATCCTGAAGAACCTCAACTTTACATGATATCAGACAAAGGGAAGGGCATAATGGTCAAGTCCTGAACAGAATTCCATTCTCTCCAACATAAATTAGGACCTGAAAGTACCACATCGATGGTTCCAACAACAAAGGTACAAGTAAAAAAAAAAAAAATCTGACATGGAAAGATTGCCAGTTAGCTTTCGGTGAATAACCAAATAACCCTCAACAAATCCAGAATTACCATTTGCAGAAGTGGAGAATCAACATTACAGTTAAGGAAAAAATTGTAACGCAAAATGGCAGAAACTAGAAGTAAAAATATATATTGTAGGGAAGAAAAAGATGTAGAAACAATAACTACTAAATGAAAAGGGCCAGTTAGACCAACATCAAAGCTACCTGATGCCGGCTCCAATTGGATTTTAAATGCATTCGATGATCATGAGGTGAGTGATTATCCATATTTGAAGACCATGATTCCAAAATCAAAAGGGCCAGTTAGACCAAGGATTAAAGCTACCAGATGCTGGTTCTGCTTGGATTTTAAATTGCAAACCGTCATTGTTTCCGGAAGAATGACCAATTGAAAATACTCCATGCTTTGAAATGGCCGGATCCTTCAGCAGCAACAGGATCAGGATGGTGAAACCTCCAATTAACTCCATATCCGCAAGAACCATTGCGCATGTAGAAAGACACTCTTTCTCTAGCTGAAATGAAAAGACAATTTTATTATTTAATATTCCTATCAGCATGAATAACTCAACTGCAATGCATTCATAACCATAATTGGATATATGTTATAAAAGATAAAAGGGAAAAAAATCAGAAAAATAAAATAATATTAATAAGCGAAAAACACTAACTTCTGATGCATTGAAATATAAAGGTCTTACCTCTCGGATTGGGAGACTTAAAAAATTAAGCTCCAGAGCCATCTGAGACTTTTTTTATGTATTTGGACTTCTCTTTGGAATGATTATATCTACAAGTGTCCTCATACTTGCATCCACCAGCAGATAGGTGATACTGGAGAAATCACAATAAAGGTTCAATTATTAATTGTACATGTAGTGTTGGTGTATAAACTCTCACTTAATACATTAAATACAAACAACCATAATACTATTAATCTGTTATCAATTATACAAAGACAATTACGAATACAATAGCAACAACCGGATTGTTTAAGCGAAAGCAATACCCAGCATATATGTATTAAGAAACAAAACACTAAGCCCCAATACCGAATTTGATAGTCAAACACTTAACCACACCAATATATTGCAATACACCACAATATATCACAAGTATGAAGCAACCCAATGAATTAGAAGATCAATCACATAGATAATACGTAGAAATAGCAGAAATACAAACATACCACAACACAAAGTATACGTGGTTTGGCCAAATACGCCTACGTCCACGGTGGATCAAGGATCCGAGCCTCTTTATTGATTCTTAGGGATTACAAGTGAGAGATTTGGAGCTCAAATGATCAAAATACACACTTAAATAGTATATTTTCTTTGTATTTCGGCCCCCTCTTTTTTTCCTCACTTCCTTTCTCTCAAACCCTAAAATTAGAAGGAGTATATATAGAATAGCACGAGCGTCGCGGCGCTCAAACCAATGCTGCAACATGGGCAACTTATGCCCATTTTGGAAGTGGCGCCCCGGCATTGGCCAATGCCTTCCAATGTCGCGGCGCTCACACCTGAAAATTTTTACCCTGTTTTATGCACTTCTCAAGCACTATTCCATTGAGTTTTCGACCCCTTTCGATTATTTTTCTGGCTTTGTTTTAACTTCAAATTTGTCCCCGAATTGGTCCTCGATTTAATGCCAATCAACACATGATTTTGAATCACCAATTCAACAAATTTTCTTATTGATTCAAAATCCCTAAAGATACTAATTAGGATCCATCCACCACATCACACGCTCAATTACTTAGCGGTGATCCAGTTAAGTCACTCAAACTTAACTCTTTTGTCTTCAGTGATTTAGGCCTCCATAGGTACAAATGCTTCAAATGTAAGTTAGTTTGATTGTGATCTCTCCAGCAACTCATGACACATAGACCACAATGCTTCGGTGGCTGCAACTTATGCTTGCCAACAACTCTCTTACTAGCCATTCCCTTCCGACCTTCACCACTCCGATGAGTATCACTAAGATGCTGCCTCTCTCTATGCCCCTCCTCAACAGCAACACATGCAAAGGAATCGGAATGCAATCTCTCAACAACACATACTAACTTACTCTTGGACTGCACTCACTCAACAACACATGTTGAATCTAACTTGGCATACTCATTAACAACACATGTTCTTACAACATTTCCAACAAGCACAAATAGACTATTGCGCCTCTCACCCTGCATAATAGTAACCATCCCTTTTGCTACTGTTAGTAATCTTTTTTCAACTTTGAATGAACATCCCACTTGATCTAGCATACCTAGGGAAATCAAGTTCCTCTTAAGACTAGGAACATATCTTACATTCTTCACTTCCCTAATTTTTCCATCATGCAATTTCATCCTCACATTACCAATTCCCATAAATTTACAAGTTATATCACCGCCCACCAATACATTACCATAAATGGGATGATAATTGGCAAATAAAGACCCTTCATGACAAATGTGAAAACTACAACCAGAGTCAAGTATCTATTCACCAGCTATTTTACCATCCGAAGCCACCAATGCCTCTACAATTTCGTAGTCTAACCCTTAGGCTATTGCAACATCAGCTTCTGGTCTTTTTCCTTACATTTTGGCTCTCCTCTCAGGACAATCCATTATCAAGTACCATTCCTTTGTACAAAAGTAACACTTCATGGATTTCCATTCAAGTTCCGATCCTGAACTACCTTTTTGTCATACATTTCTACCAACGGTCTTCCCTATTGTAGCCAATCCAGCTGCACTACTTGAAGTCTGATCTTTGGGTTAATTCCTTAGAATTCAACAAGGCTTTAACATCTAAAACCGTTAAAGTCTCTCTGCCATACATGAGTGTATCCATAAAATGTTCATAACTCGAAGGTAGTGAACTTAACAAGATTATGTTTTATCTTCGTCACTGATCTTCACATCTATGGTCTCAAGATCAATGATAATCTTGTTAAAAATATCAATGTGGTCTTTAACCGAAGTCCCCTTAGCCATAGACAATTGAAATAACCTCTTCTTGACATATAGACGATTTGCTAACGACTTCGTCATATACAAACTGTCAAGTTTCTTCCAAAGACCAAGAACAGTTTTCTCTTTACCAACCTCCCTCAACACTTTATCACCCAATGACAAAATTATCTCACTCCGGGCTTTCCTATCGATCATTTGCAGATCAAGGTCACTCGAAGATGTTGTAGGCTTTCCACTTAGACTAGAGGTATCCTCTAGGGATGATTCAAGTCTTAGACACTTTAACATAGCCATCATCTTAACTTTCCACAAATTAAAATCATTACGCCTGGTAAATTTCTCAACTTCATACTTCCGGTATATCATAATTATATCAAATTCGTACAATATGCTCTGATACTAGTTTTTTGGTGTATAAACCCTCACTTAGAACACCAAATACAAACAACCCTAATACTATTAATCTGCTATCAATTGCACAAAGACAATTACGAACACAATAGCAACTACCAGATTGTTTAAGCGGAAGCAATACCCAACATATACGTATTAAAAAACAAAATACTAAACCCCAATACTGAATTTGATAGTCAAACACCCAACCACACCAATATATTGCAATACACCATAATATATCATAAGTATAAAGCAACCCAACGAATTAGAAGATCAATCACATAGATAATACGTAGAAATAGCAGAAATACAAACATACCACAACACAAAGTATACGTAGTTCGGCCAAATACACCTGCATCTACGGTGGATCAAGGATCTGAGCCTCTTTATTGATTCTTGGGATTACAAGGATTACAAGTGAGAGATTTGGAGCTCAAATAATCAAAATACACACTTGAACAATGTATTTTCTTTGTATTTTGGCCCTCTCTCTTTTCCCTCACTTCCTCTCTCTCAAACCTTAAAATAGAATGAATATATATAGAATAGCACGAGCGCCGCAGCACTCAAACCAATGCTGCGGCGTGGGCAACTTATGCCCATTCTGGAAGTGGCGCCCTGACCAATGCCTTTGCCAGTGCCTTCCAATGCCGCAGCGTTTACACCTGAGAATTTTTTTTTTATTTTTTGCACTTCTCAAGTACTATTCTATTGAGTTTCCAACATTTTTCGACTATTTTTTCGACTTCATTTTAACTTCAAATTTATTCCCAAATTAATTCTCGATTCCATACTAATCAACATATGATTTTAAATCACCAATTCAACATGTAGCAAAAAGCATTATACTAAAAAAAAGAAATACTAACCGCAAATGAAAACAGGAAACCTTATGGACTTTTTAGACACGACAATAACTACTATCAGGGACTTAATATTCATTTGACATTTGGCGGAACCACGGATATACTAACCTTATCTCTTTTTCATAGAGAGGATTCATAGATAATATATTATCATCCCAGGAAGCCTTACCGATTTATCACTTTCTATAGGAAGAAAAATGCTACCTAGTCCTAGGGTCCAATGCTTGCTCAACATATATTAGTTTTGCCAATTCTGTCGGTCAAGATCTTTTGAAAAATACTATGACCCTGTCTTGCCCTATGTTTCCTTCCCCTTTTAGCACCTCAAACTGCTATAGACTCCCCAACTGATAATATATAAGGAATTCTTTCATGCATCAATATTTCCTCCTCAAACCACCCTTCAAAAGATGCTATGCATAGAGCATAATATCTCTGATAGTGCATTAATAAACTTAATTTTTTATATCTAAGGTTTTTCCCTTATCTGAAACCATTACTAGTTAACTAGGCTTTTCAAACCACTTGTCATCACCGAAATAGAACTTGTTTACGTACTTGTTTCTCATCAAAATAAAAATAATACAAAGGATTTCCTTACAACAAAGAGAAAAGAATAAATAAAGAAGCAACAAATCAAATAAGAACACCATCCAAACCTTGCAATCAATCATCTCTGGCTTCTCCACAAGGCCTTCAATTCTTCTCTCCTTCAATTTGTTAAGACAGGAAAATGGAAGGGCATTCCATCACAGTATGTGCCAAGGATTAGCATTGGAAGAAAAGCACAAGTTATGTACACGTAGGCATGCATGTGTGGGTGGGAGAGACAGAGGGAAGAAGATGACAGATAGACAAGAGGGAAAGACATGGTTGACCTTTCTCTCCATGGAAAGGAAAGGGAGAAAAAGAGAAAGAAAAAGAAAAAAAATTGGCACATCGAAAGCATTAAATGCTGTTGTTGGTACCTCAGACTTCTCTATGGAGTGGTTAAATCTACAAGCTTCTCCATTCCTGCACCCTCCAGTCCTTTGGTAAAACTGCAAAACTTTAAGACATAACTACAAATATAACTGCAAGATATGTAAGAAAAGTTATTCAATATGTATGAGTAACACTTTATTACAATAACACATTACATCAATGGAACAAATGTACATTTATTTTGAATGCTGCTTAGTTCAAATCAAAGGCAGCATCATCTTGGAAAGCCTGCAAGGTTTTTTAAGTGTCTAATGAAAGAACATGATTATTGGCAGTAACTCATATCAAACTAAAGCGAGTTTGGCAATAAAAAATCTATCAATGATATATGAACATATAAAGAGAGCCAGTATTTGCTCCGGCCTCTGCCTCTCTTCTTTGACAGTTTTTATGAACTTAAGATGGTTGGATGCTGATTTCTTTGTCATATTTCTATTTTATAAGAAGGTATGTGAATGCAGGGTAAGCCCGCCACACATTCAGATGTATGATATTGTTCTCTAACTTTTTATTGCATGTTCCAAGTTTTTCGTTTTTCGTTACACGTTCTAAGTTTTTTTGTTTTCCCGAATTTGCGTTATATTTTAAGAAACTTGAAAAAAGTGTGAAACATGTAATGGAAAACTTGGGACATGTAACGAAAAAGTTGGAGTGTCATACATCCCCTATACAGTAGAATGACTTTGGGAATGCATGTCCATACTTTTGCTCATATATATATGATAATCAATTCTCTTGAACCATATGTTATTACTAGTTTCAAATAATGGGTCGCTAAATTGGGATTCTAAACCCAAGAAGCTCTTTTAAAACCATTAAATACCAAGAGGAGAAAAGTGGAGTTAATTCTTATTTTCATTCATTTTTGGATGTGATGTGCAAATAAACTATTACTGTGCATATCTAAATGCTTTAATCAGGAATGCTGGCAAAATAGACTCTTTGCTTCAATTAAAAATTAATAACTAATAAAACAAGTGCACAGTTTGTTCTTCACTGTAAGCTTACAGCATATTACAGAAGATTAAAATACCAGTGTACTGATACATGGAGGTTAAAAAAAAGCTCTAACATAATATAACACTACCCATACAAAAGTTGCAACTGCAGACTTTAAATCATCAAAATTACAGCACATGATAAACTGAAGCAGGAATCATAAAATTTGATACTTTACATCAATGATATTACCCACTACATATAAACAAATTGCATACTAGCATACTAGCACATATGTCTCTCCGCAGCAGTTGCAGCAATTTGAAAAAAAAAAGAAAAATAAAGAAAGAAATCAACCACTTCAGAGTAAATATTATTTCATTATGACTATGGTAGAAAGCAGCACAAATATTTACAGAATACAATGTCATACTCATATGCATGGGCATTAGTTTCCTTGACCCTTTTCCTCAAAGCAAAATCAAATCTTTCCCAAAAGTCACTCATCGGAAGATTAAAAAGCCTGAAGGGCCCATCGTGCAAAGTCAATATCAACACAAAACAACTTCATTAAAACAAAATAAGCAATTATAACAAACCCAAAAAACCAAATAAATAAAAGTATTGTGAGCGAAGTACAAACCTTGCACTGAATATGTACTGGCTGCCCCACAAACCCTCCTCTTTCCTTCTCCTTTACACCCCGCACAAAAAAAAATCATTGGAACATAATAACGATGTCAAAAGCACAACTAATAACTTCACTCAGACAAAGATTGTTATACCCTTCTCAAAGGGTGATTGAACTTGCAGTATAGGCCAAACTTACAGCACCCAGTTCGAAGAAAAAAGGGGCAATCTTCAGCATATGGCCTTACTGGGTACTCATACTTTGTACCATTGGAGTCTCCATTGCCATCAAGAGTGTAACTTTCTTCGCTCATGTTATTATCACTATCATTCAAAACTACATTCTTCTGAAAACCTTCAACGAGAGCTTCTTCTTGCTCTTCTTTGTGTTCTAGTGTTTGTTCAGTGACTGAGAACTGGGTTTTATGTTTTGGGGACCAGCACGACTCCTCTGCCCAACTCCCCATTGTACCGTTCTGTAAGCCGTCTGCCATGTTTTAAAACTCCCAACCAAGTGCTGAAAGAGACCGAGCATCCTCTTGTATTTATACAACAATTAAATTACTTTTTTCTTATTTATAAGTTCTTTTTATATATAATTGATATGAGAAGAGGTTCGAAATCATAAATCATTAAAGAGCAACCTTTAGCGTTAGTTTTTTTTTTTCTTTTGACCAGTGCCTTTAGCATTAGTTTGGAAAGGGGAAACTAATAAATGTGATCCAATTATATGCTGTAAGTACTTTAATTAGTTAATTACTGATTTGAATAACTATATATATTTTTGAAAAAAAGTATAACTACGTTCTAAAATTAAAATAAAAGTACATACAAATTTTAATATTTTTAAAAATTTTATCAAGACCTTTATTAAGTCTATTAAAACAGATGAACTTTTGTTATTAAAACAAACGTTTTAACATCTCATCACAATTCATTTAAACATTAGAAAGAGAATTAAAATCCCTGATCATGCATATAATAGTTATACTTTAAGTAACTAAATATTTTAACTTTATTTTTATTTATGAGTTTATAAATCTATTAACATTTTATTCTCAACTAAACAAAACTGAATTATTTTAATTTTATCATTATTTTTGACTTTGCAATTTTATTAACATATTATTCTCAAGATCATATATTAATAATTTAAAATTGTTATTTACAAAGATTGAACAAAGATTATTTGTATGATAAGTAAGAGTACTTATCACTGTACTATAATAAAGTTTATTAGAACTTTAAAACAAAAAATACACAAATGAAAAACAAGAAAACTCTAGCCACCGGTTGCCGTTAATGATCACTGTGCCGATCGTCATCAATATTTTGATCAACTCAAAAATGACAAGAGGCAGTGGTTAGGGTTCTATTATTTTTTATTTTGATATTATTTAAAAACAAATTGTTATAGCGTAGTAGTAAATATCCTTACTTATTATGTGAGTAATTAGAGTTCAATCTTTATCAATATCATTTTTTCTTATACGGGGGATTTACTAAATTCAGAGTTTAGGTTGAACTTTTATTTTTACCCATTCTTTAGTTAAAATTAATAAAAATCGTTATCCAACAAGAGTCTCAATAAGAATTTTAAAAATGCTAGAATCTACATATCCCTTTTCTAAATTTTAGAGATTCAATTTTTTTTTTCTTCATATATATATATAATAATAATAATAACTTTAGAGATTCAAATATCTTTTTTTTTCATATATATATAATAATAATAATAAAATTGTATTTGTTAGTTATCATTTTTGTTTCTATGTATTTGAAACACAACTACTAGAAATATATATCAAATATGAAATTAATTATCCTATAAATGAAAAAGAAAATTCTCACCATGTTGGAATTTACAGTAATGTCTATAGTTGATTAATAACCACATTATATAATAATGTTTATAATATATCTTATCATGTTAATATCATATTTCTAAACAATATTCATAACTAAATTATGTAAATAATATGAAACAATTATCACGTCAATTAAAAAAAAATCTCAAATATGTTGCAATATATAAGTGTATTTGGTTGATTTAACAACCATATTAAACAATGAGGTTTTACTATTTATCTCTCTAAATTTTTATATCTTTTAAAATAACAACATAATAATGTAATATTTTATGAAATATATTCTACGTACCAATTATTTAATTGTCGAAGATTTGGAGGTCAAAGGGAAAAAATGGAAATTTACAGCCTAATATTGAATTTTAAAAAAAGTAATATTATATTTATATTGTTCGGTCACAAATTTATTATGGAAATTAAAGGGTTACTAATTAAAATTGTATATGATATATAAATTAAGGATAATATTATACTTTTAATGTGATATCTCAATAAGTGATATATAAAGTATTTATTAACGATTTATTTTTATAATTTTTAAAATCATTCATTGCTCCATTCTAATAATATTTATTGACTTTATTATTTATCTGATGAATGTCATGCATATATCGCAATTGAGATATAAAGTTATTGATCTATAAAAATCTACAAAGGCCAAAGTCCAAACTCACTTGTGAATTCAAATATGTTTAATAAAGTAAGTATATGGACTTAAATCACTTTACAAGACTTAACTTGTAGGTTGTAATTTGGTAAGCATAAGGTTATATTAAATAAAACTTAAATTATATGGATCTTTAGGCTAAAATTTATTTGGAGGTGGTACTTAGCCCAAAATAAAAGTGAATTTATGTTATTAATGTTAATAGAGAAACACAAGTCTAATAAAGACACTCATTTAACTTTTAAACTCTTTCTAAAATAAGAAAATCTCACTTTTTATTTAATTTGGTAACTAATTAACTTTATAATTTTGATTTAAAATAAAATAGTATCTTGCCTTTGTTATTGTCCGATGGGTGGCATGCCATGTATCCCAGTAGAGATGCAAACTTTACATATATTATATCTCAATGGAAGTGTAGTCTAACTCTTAGAAATTTTAATAAACAATTAAGTAAAAAAAATCAACAAAGACATTTAATTTTGATAAAACTTGGTAAATTATGTATTTCCTTTTAGAGAAATGTTCAAATGGGATGAACACATCATTGGGGTCTTCATCCAATAAATTTTTTTCCAACCATGCATTTATTTTAAAGTAAAATAATCATATTAAGAATATTGTTAATGAAGGAGAAAATTTAAACAAATATTAAAAATTTTATTGAATATGTTATATTAAAATTGTCCTACCTAAATTTTTATCTTTTTATTTTAAAAAAATTATTGAGTTTTTTCTTCTTTTAAGAAACGAATATAAGATTTTTTTTACAAAAAAAATCAAGAGAGATTTATTATTACAAAAAGAATCTTGTCTTTCAACTAAGAAATAAAAAGAGGAAGAGAGGTATTTCATATAATAAAGATATGATTAAGCTAGAAAATCTGAAATACCAACAAATCACAAAATAACATGACAACAATATATCTTAGTTTTTGAAACTTGAAGATTGAATTCTTTAACAACTTATAATCCAACTAAAAGAGCAACATACTCAATAAGGAAAAGGGTAAGGGCGTCACTAATGGACTTAAACAATATTGTGGTGTTATAGCTTAGAGGGCTTTGTTAGGGTATGTGCTTACGCGCCATCCCAGTTTGTATGAATATTTAGTTTGTAATATTTATACAATGCACATTTTATTAAATCGCTAATATCTTTTAATGAATGGTAATTAAGCTTGTAACATTATAGACATGATATGATCTGAGTAAGTTCATATCTGGTTTGAAGAAGTTTAGACCAGTGTTAAGAGTTAGCAGGTTATAATAGCCAGCGAGTTCTAATTAATTAGAACTTAATCAATAATGTCACAAAGACCTGAGAATCTACTAGTAATGACATAATTGCAAAGAGTTGCAATAGAGACTAAGAAATGTCATTATGGAAGTATCTTCTAAAATAAAGAGTTCCTGATCTACGTTCACCAATGAGGGTCTATCGGTGATACACATAGATTAGTGTATGTCTATATCTGTATTGTACAGATGGTTATTCTTAGTTAACCATGAGCGTGGTTGAAGTTCATATAGACATACAGGTATTCAGTTAGGACTGGATACTGAACAGACTCCGGAGGACCCCAATAGACATCCTATGAAACCGTCAAAGGAAGTTCCTCTCGAGTTGAGTAGTATTTGTGGTCCTTCGACCTGAGCGCCACGGTGAACTTGTTGGAGATCCATCATACTTTGGTTCCACGTATGTCAGAGACCTTTCATGGTCTGACCGCTACGTGTCGCTGGGTATGGTCCGATGCTCATGGAGTTCGGTGTGCGTAGATATGGGATCCGTCAGCTCACATAGATGGGTAGTATATCCAAACTTCAAGATTGTATCTTGTAAAGTCTTATGGCCGTAAGCAATCCACCTGGGAAAGGATTTTCCTACAGGTTCGAACATTATAGCAAAAGTGTTTGCGTAAATTGTTCATAAAGATACGAATCTGAAGATAATAAAGTAATGGATAAAATTATCGGGATTTGACGGTAATGATCTATATCCCGTTCATCCTGGATATAATGACGGAAGGATTATACGAATATGGAGTAACCTCAACATGTATGGTCTGACGCGCTAATTTGTAATATCCGTAACGTGTGCGTGGGGCATAGTTCACGGACTTATGAAATAGTTTCATTTGACGAATCGGGCGTAGACCTAGGGAGTCCCAATATGAAATGTACTCTTTGAGCACTTGGGCAGCGTACTGTATTGAATAGTTCAATACAGTAAAATCCAGCAATTTACTAAGGTTACGTTAACTAAAGTATATGGTCAGATGGTGGGACCCACTTTAGGTTAACTTGGTAACCGAGTAAGAACATAATTGTAATTTCACTTGATAATTATTTAATTGTTAAATAATTCAAATAAATATTTATTTATTTAATTGTTGAATAAATAATTTAAGTTTAACTAAGGTTAAGAGTTAACTATTTAGTTAAGTTAGATTAACTATACTTAATGGTTAAGTAAAAGTTAACCTAACTATGGTTAAGTTAGTTAACTATGGTTAAAATATTTAAATATTCTTTTAATGAACTAGAGTTAAGTGTTAACTATAGTTAGAATATTTAAATGTTAATTTAACCTAACTAAAGTTAAGAGTTAACTATGATTAGGTTAGATTAAATTCAAATTGAAATTAAGTGTTATGAAATGAAATTAAATTCATTTGTATAAATAAAGCAAATGTAAATTAAATTCATAAGGTTTTTGTTAATTTGATTTTGCAAAATTAGGTAAGCCATTTTACAAAGAGAGAAAAGAGAAATTGTCTTCTAATTAATGGATTCAAGAGTTGAATTCATTGTTTTCTTTTAAGGCTTAAAACTAATTTAGCAAAATAGGTTTTTGATTAATTGATTAAGTGTTAATCAAAAGAAAAAATCAAGAACACAAGTTTAAGTAGTTAAACAAGTGCTGGATCAAAAGCTGTCATTCTAGATAATCAAACCCACCATTGTTGATTACTAGAATTGATCAAAGACTACATTTTGGTGGACTTCAAAAATCTCCAACCAAAGGCTTCAAGGGTTATTTCTCAATTTCGTTTCTGATTAATATATTATGATTGTGTTTACTGCAATGTTTTAAGTTTCCGCTGCTTCATTATATGTATGAGATATGTATAAATTGTGATTAAACACAAAACCCACATGCAAACACCCATGAATGAACAACTCCCAACAGGCTTCTTACGTGGTCGACCTTTTGAAAAGTTTATATGGTCGACTTTTTGAAAAGATTATGTGGTTAGTCTCTTGGAGGGCTTACGTGGTTTACCTCTTAAAGGGATTATGTGGTTGGCATCTTAGAAGGCATACATGGTTCATCTCTTAAAGGGCTTGCGTGGTCGGCCTCTTGAAGAGCTTACATGTTCATCCTCTTGAAAAACTTTTGGGACTTAGGACATTCGTTGTGGGTCAGAATCTCGAGGCCTATGAGATAGTCTTCTAGTGGGATGCAATGAGCCCCTATATGGGACCTACTCTTAAATAATCACAAGTGAAAACATTTGTAATTCTTTATTGATGAGGAATGGAGCCAAGAGCATATTGGGCTACTCAGGCACATGTCACGTCCATGTGTTTTTTCTAGTCTGTGCTTGTTATTTTTTTCTAATAGTTTATAACCTATCCATCTTTGTTATTTCAGCAACATTCTAAATGGCTAAACCCGAGTTGACTTGGGAAGAGAATGACAAGATTGCTCAATCTCGTAGACAATCAACCTCCATCAAAGTACTTATAATGCCCTAAAACGCTGTTGTTGACTTGAAAAATCTTTTTTCAAACAAGTAAACTCTTTTTAGTTGGGGAGTAAGAAACTCTATGTTGCAACAAGTATTACATAAACATCTGAGTAACCTCCTTCAACACCAGCTTCTTACTCTTTTAATAGTTATCACTTGATATCCATGTTTTATCTATGTCAAACATAACAGTTTCATAATTTCTTAAATATATAAAGCTACAAATTAAAGAATTGAAATTACACAAACATTGTAATAATAAAAACAAAATATAAAATTACAACCTAAAACAATAGCAAAAATACTAGTTATACAACCCCAAAACAACCATAATGTGGCTGCTTGTCACTTTATGAAACTAAAATAATTAGTACATTTAATAACTTATTAAAATTATTAATTAGTCAACACTTTTAATTAGTTATTCTAGGTAGATGATCCCCATAAGATTATCATACCATAATTATAAAAGTTATTTTACATATTATTATGAATAAAATATTCTAGTACTAGGTGAAAATTTATATGGAAGAATGCATATTTCAAGTTTAAGACAGAAATAAAAAATAATAATACATGAAATTAGAGCCATGTAACAGATTCATTTTTTAATTATAAGACATAAGGTTTAATGATCCACAAGTCTTAGATTTGAATTATGAATGAAGGTTAATTATTGCAAATTAATTATTTGCATGTATAAAATTGTATTAAGAATCTTATATTAGGCTACAACTGTTTAAGCTAATAGAATATTCTTAAGCTGTATACTTGATCAGAATATATACAGAATGTAAGTTGATGTTTATCACTATATGTCTCATAAGTATTTATGCTTAAAATACTTGGACGTAATCTTAAGGAATATTTAATGTGGGGTGTAGCCTAAAGACCCAAGATTTGAAGAGAAATGAGCTACTCTTGCTAACATTATTTTAAGACTTTCCAATCCTTTTATTATAAAATCCAATTGATTCTCTACTATCAAATACAATTGTTGGATCCACTAGACCAATTATAATACTAACCATTAATCAAAGCTTGAGCTAGGAAGTATGCTATTTCAACACATACATTTTGTATCAATTGTTAATTAACAAAAATGTATATAATGAAATGATATATTGTTATAAACTGAGGGTTATTTACTAATTGTTAGTGGCAATTTAAAGTATAGTTCCTACACTCTGCCACACTATTTAGATATGGCTATCATTTAACGAAAGTTCATGTGCCGCCAGTGACTTCAGTGTCTATAAAATAGAAGAAAAGATTATTATGCAAGACATTAGGGTGGAAAAAGGAGAACTTCTGATGTAAGAGTTATAAAAAATTGCACAGCCATTACCGATTTGCTACGGTTTCATCCCTACATTAATTGGAATAAACACCACTTCTAATATAATAAATAATCTAGCAAGCATTTGTGACTGATGTATGTATTAATACTAAAGATTTGACTTTGACCACAAAACCAAACACACTAAATTTAAACTATCTCTATGTTATGTATACACAATATTGTACTTTAAGTTAATAGTTTGTAATAGATTCTTAAATCCTATAATTATAAGGAGAAGTTATACAAAGCATTTTAAATTTTTTACATGGCCAAAACCCAGCTTCAGTAGAACAATTTATCAAAATCCCACAAACGATAGAAGTTTGCTACAAAGCCAACAATTTCTTCGTTAAATTTAGTTACTTAACTCTTCAAAATCATTTTTTTAATGACAAAACTACAAACCAGAAGTAAAAACAATATTAAACCCAATTCATTTCTCAACAAATGCAGCTTTAATTACACATTGTAGAGAACAAACAATGTGGTCCAGCCTCTTTGGTCAATTTACTGTTCTCCAGTCTCTATTTTCTAGTTTCTTTCAAACTCATTATGCAGACCAATAGATCCCATCAAAATTAAAGTACTTCTGATGAACACAAAAGTGACCGCTGACCAATAATCATGTCAATCTTCAAGGAGTTGAAAGTAAATTCACTTGTAATTTTGACAACAATGAAAGAATCATTAATGAGGTAACAAAAAAAATTTCAATGGTATGCATAAATGGAGAATTCTGTAGACACGCTAACTAAATTCATGAAGTTTGACAAGGTATTTGATAACAAAACAAGGACTTTGATTCTTATGTTGATATATCGATGTAAATGAAGATGAAAATTTCTCGTGTGGTTTAGGGTTCCTCGACCGGCTTTGTAGCTCTGCTCCTCTCTTTGTTGCACATACAAAATTCCGGCCCCAAACTCCACTGTCTTGTTGACCAATTTTGACCAAAGGTTTCAGTAATGCTCGAAGGATTTAGGGATTTAAAGCACCATTTGAAGAAGAAGAAAGTTCAAAGATGAATAAAGCCCTAAAATCAAACAACTAAAATTTCCATCTGTTAAAGCAGCTTAGTCACAGGTATTTCTTTTTTAAAATTTTCTTCCCCAAAGCAGCATCGTTTTGTAGGGTGTTTTTTTTTAAAAAAAATTTCTTCCTCTTAAAACATCGTGTTTAGGGGATTTTTTTTTCTTTTTTTTTTTTTACTTTGTTATCTAAAACGGTAGTGTTTTAGTGAAATTTTATTAATTTTTAAATAATACCCCCCAAAACGCTGCTATTTTGAAAAAAGAAATATTAATTAATTTTTAAAAATATTAAAAAAATTATTTTTTTAAAAAGTGTCCGTCTTAACATAATATTATCATATCAATATTCACAGACATTATTTTAAAAAGTATTAATAGTATGATATCAGCAAAATTTATTTTTATAATAATGTATAAAAGTTAAAAGAAAAGTGACATAAATCTATAGATTTGAAAGTATTACAATTTGATAAACTCATAAAATTATAATCTTATGTCATATTTTAGATGCTTCCATTATATTATAAATAAAGATCTATTGCCGGATTTTTGCCAACACAGGCAAACATGTTGGTAAGACTTTGACTTATACTAATTTGTTTTTGGTATAATTGAGAGAAAGAGAGGAAGGAAAAGTGGCCGCTATTTGGTAGTTATTTGCTAATGTTCATATTATGTTAATGATTTATGATAGTTTTGTAAGTTCTATATAGCTACGGCTCTTAGTGGTAACTAGATAATGACCAGTGAATACAGACCCTTGTAAAGCCACAAGAAAAAAAAATTCTTATATATTGATAGAAACAAAAGAATATTGATCATTAGGGATCGTGATAAAATAATCATACATTAGTTTTAGACTATTATTACATTATAAACGTTTCAAGTCTATGGCTATTATTCTTTAAAAAAAAAAAATTCTCATATATGGTATTATATTGAACAAGGCCTCAAGTAGACAATTCAATCAAAAAATTGCTTCTCATATATAATAATAATTCATAAACAAAACTAACCCAAATATGAATGATATGTTAAAATATCAAAGAAACCTAACGCGCTGCATCACTACCAATCATGAAAGCTGAAAGTGAAAATCCAATAATATTAATGTTCCATTCATCAAATGTCTAAGTCTAAGCAAATCCCACAATAACACTAACAAAAGAACCTTAATATCTGTGATGAAAAAGACTAAACAAAGACACAGAACTTCATAACAATAGTAACGGGTATCAAACTAGTAGAAATAAGAAGCAACAGTACATAATAAAACAAACTGAACAATGGCTAACTTAGTAACCCCAAGATTTAAGACCGCAGCTGGAGAAGCAGAAGATTTGTGATCATCATCGGTACTGGGGGGAGACTCCTCGTTATTTGAGATGACCTTAATGATCATCCTCTGTCCCTTCTCGCAGTGACCAGATACTCCACTGATGAAGTAGAAAGGCCCCGAATGATCAAGCCTGAACACTGAGTTGCCTGTGTTGGAGAAGAAGTTGGGGTGCGTGGAGTTGCACTTTTTGTAATCTTGCTCTGTCACCTCCATTACTGAGCCCTTTTTGTACTTAAAACCTGCACAAACAAATACACACAAAAGATGGTGAAAGGAAAAAAAAAAAAAAAGAAGTACGCATCAAAATGAAAAAACAATATGTATATATAAGAAAGAACGAAGTGTATTTTAGGGTTAGTGGGCACTCACGGATAGTGTCACCAACTTGGAATCTGTTTTCGGAAGCCCAGTCATTGTAGATTTTGCTGTCGTGGGCAGGAGGAACAACCCAGCCCTTGTTGCCGCCAACTTCGAACTCAAGGGAGTGGACTGAGACGTAATGAAGAGATGAGAAGATGGTCAAAAAGAGAAACATGATGTTAATGGAGTTCTTGGAGAAATGGTTGGACATAATGAATAAATGTAGTGAGTTTCATTTTTTTGGCAACTGGCCTGATTTAATAAGCGAGATAAAAAGAGTCAGTTATTTTGAAGGGTGTAAATGGGGAAGTGGTGGGTGGCGGTTTGGGTAAGGCCGCCATTGACTTGGTCAGTTGGTGCAGTAATTGATAGTGAAAATGAGAGACGTGTAAAATAATTTGACAATTGTGATGTAAAGTAGATTTACATTAGAGAGACTGGATTTCACATCATGGATCATGGGGCTTGTGTCGACTAACTATATTTCAGATCATACAAATTCATAATCTGCTGAGTGGAGCTGTTCAAGTCAACCTTTTGCTTTGCTGCCCATGCAATTTTTTAAGCGCATATGCTTCAATCCTTGACCAACCAGACGTATCAATCGGTCAACTCGTGTTATTGAGCTAGACGGAGACGACGAAATGTTATTAAAATACAATGATACGCAAATACTCGGAAGCTGTGGTACGTAGAGCATCTCTTGCAGCTACTAAATTATTGCTGAAACTCGGAAAGCCTTGGCTGAAACATCTTCAATTTCTTTCCTCCAGTTTTTAATGGTAAATAAAATACAGGGATTTGAAGGAAAAACACCTCAGTATAGTCGTCTCATGCTAAATCTTCAGAGAGATAAAAGCCCATTCTATCTCTCGTATGAATTTTGTGAAAAAGCAAAGTATCCTCCTCCCAAAGGGCCAGCTACAAGCAATTATTCTACAAATAGTTTCTCCTCCCATTATGCTGGCAACAAGTGAAAATTAGATTGCAACGAGCTTGCCTTAAATTGCTTGATCTCAGTTATGAACTTTCCACATCCCTTAAAACATCTGATTGTGACTCTATATCGGGTATATTATTGTTGCTTGTCAATCTTTTAAAGGATTTCTGAAAGCGGGCAAATGCACTCTTGGATCTTTGTATTGTTTTAGGCCCATTTGTTGATTCACTGCCGCCATTTTTCTTGGCAAGATCGTCTGTTAGGGTCTTTACGAGATTATCAAAATGACGCCTAAAAGTTGGATATCTCGAGATGGATTTGGTGATCCCTTGGAGCCTGCAGTAAAAAATAAAATTAAGGGTATAAATGAAGCATAGCTCATGTCAAAAGGGGATTTAAAAGAATGACAAATTAACATCTTTTGCACTACTACCTTCGTGCTAATCCATCAAGTTCTGCTCGTTTACGCTCAGATTCAGGTGGCGAGACAGTAACTAAATTCTTCAACCTCTCCATGTCACCACAAAATAAAACTAATTTGCCTAGGTAGTCCTCTTCTGCATCCGTTAAGTTTTCTGCTTTTATTTGTTCCTTGAGTATCAAAAAGGGGTAAAGAAACCAATCAAAGTAGGCATCCTTTGGTCTGTTTGTGCTAGTTATCTCAGTAGAACAGTCACCTACATCAAAGACATAAATGAAAGCAATATCAACAAGTTGGTCAAGACTGAAGAACAAAACTTTATTGCAAGGAACACCCAAACTGGCCCTCCAAAGGATCATGGAGAAGTGTCTTGTTTAGAGACACTCGCTGTGGCACACAAAAAAGAACCTGATTAGGCAAATGGGAAATTATTTGCTTACTTAACAATATTCCCTGAGAATTGGATTTTGCAGAGCGCAAGAGTGTCTGAAGAAGGCAATAAGCTGGCAAGCCAATGCTAACCACTCTGCTACCTGTATTAGATTTGGCATCCTCAATGTCTTTAGCTGTTATTAGTCCTTCAGGAACCATGATCTCCCCATGGCGTTGACACTCCTTAAATAAGCTCTCAAGAAGCTACATGATTCATGAAATAAATTTTGCATTCAGAAAAAACCTATGAGCTAAAACACGGAAGTCTTCAAAGAAAAAATTATACAGGCCAAGTCCATTCATCATTGAATCCATTCAATTATAATGGTGGATTTCTAGAATCCCATTTAAACTTGATGGAAAATACACACTGTACCTCAAGTGGCTTTAGTTCAATCGGCATCTTAAATGAAACAGTGCGAGATGGAGGATTTTTGAAAGAGCTGAGCTTTGAAAACGAAGCTGCACGAGAAGTGGTCCGTGACACCTCTGCCTTCTTTTGGTACTTTGGCCTGGTAATATCACAAACTTACTAAAAACTATGGAAAGAGTATAAACATCAATAAGAACCATAGGTTATTAGAGTGCTTAATGGAACCTAGGAAAGCAGGATCCTTCTGGCATGCCAAGGATGTCGTTGCTGTATTCATCATAAATTGACAAGGATGCAATAATGTAGCAAAGCCCAAACCAAAAGGAAGATTCCTGTAATATGAAGGCTACACAGTCAAGGTATCTGACATAATGATATCATATTAAATTGAATAATGGCTTAGGTGGCATTGCTAGAAACAAACTGTGATGTGTTTGTTTAAGGCAAAAAATGCTCAACTATAAGAAGAAGCTTCAATTAATTTCACTCTTAGCTGAATTAAACTGTTTAACATAATAAAAATCAACATAGGAATATGATTGCCATTGGCAAATGAATTCCACAATGCAAACGCATCAGTTAAAATTGCATAGCAGATCGAAAAATGGAGGTTTTCAGCGAAAAAGAATAAAGTGCAACAATAATATATCATTCATACTAACATATGAATATATTGGCTCATTTTAAGTGCTACATTCTGAAGGTTTCGCATATGTCTTCTTAAAAAGCAACTTGAAACAAACTCTTAGTATTCGTACGATTTGCAAAATGCAATATAACTATCTAGGCACAAGGTTCTAACCTGATAAACAACCACTGCTGCATAAGCACCAAAGAAGATACTGGCCACCATGGAGCCCAAAACTGCCCCAATAACAGCCAATGGCCACAGTAGGATAGCAAGGCCAGCAAATGGTACACATATAGTCTCTAAGAAAGGACCTTCTCGACCGATAAGGTCATGAAACATACGATGCCACCCCTTGAAGAGCATGTAAGGGCTTTTGCATAGGGCAATAACTGAGATCACTGGCACATCAACAAAGATGCCAAGCACCCCAGCTATAATTGCACCAGGAATATAAAGCAATCTAGATGAGAGTGGATGATAATGGTCAGTTAAAACGAAAAAGAAAAAGGAACACTAGTATATGTAACACAAATGGATAAACCTGCCAAAATGAACTGATTTGACAACTAATTCTCATCATACAGGTTGCTGAGAATTACCAAAGTTAGGTACCATAGGTTCAAGTATATTAAAAGTAACAGCAGAACAAACAGCAAACCTTATCTCATAGTATTTTCCATCTGCAACCTGCCTTTGCCGCAGGTCATCCATGACTGAGAAGTAGGAATGGAAACAAACATCTTTAAAATCTCTAATGACAGTGAAGCTTTGTTTGACAGTGCTCCAAGTTCCATCCTGCAAAAAAAGTCATATAAAGTCCCTATTATGCAAAAACAAGAAGACATAATATAAGCAAAAGAATAATTAGAATTTCAATATTCAAGACATACATAAAAACAGTGGAAAAAGTCATTAGTTTTCCCTTCTCCAACAGCATTGAAAGTGGCAAATATTGGTGAAAGAAAGCCATAAAGTGCTCCCCCAATGATATTTGCAGCAATACTGACCGGCGGCCATAAAATCAAGAAAACTGGTATGCATATGCAGATAACAAGCTTCAGAACTGGCCCTAATTGGTTAGCTCTGCTTGTTAAAAAGATTGACAAAATCAGAGAACAAATTACTACAAGAATAACTAACATTATGAAGAAAGATGAATGGAAAAATGAAGTGTTATGGAAAGCACCTCAGAATGCAATAGTAAGTCCACAAAATATGTGCTGGCAAAAGTCCAAGTATAACAGCTGAGTTTCCAATTGTCATGATAAGGCATATCACTGGGCAGAAAATGGTTCCTGGAAATACAGTGTGGAATAAAGATTGAAACATACCAGAGTCAGGCAACATATAAACCTAGAGTTCAGTGCCTGAATTACTACATGATTCATAAACAATTGCCAGATGTGTACATTTAGTAACTAAGTACACCGTGATTATTCTACTTCAATGCAAACTTACCATTATCAAGGCATGGATTTCATTCTGTATCAAGCATGGAACTACCATATAAGTTAGTGACACAACTCAATCAAATGCCAACTCTAGAAAGTTTAACAAAACAGGAGGGACACAGAGGCAAGTCCTACATAATTTTTATTCATAGGAATGACCAAGGCTAATCTAAAATACAAAGTTCAGAAAAGCAATATAACCATATATGCACTAAAATTTTAACTTAATTTAAAATAGAAGACCCGCTGCCTTAAGAGTATATTCTGTTAGTGAATTTTTTATCTACATATAACTATTTATTTTATAAAATGGAAAAAAAAAAGTAAATTTATGCAACCACATAGCAATAGTCAATTGACAAAACAATGGAAAAAGAAGGACAATTGCCACAACAAGATAGAAGCAAAACAAGAAATAAAATCGGCAAAAAAAAAAAAACCTTTAATGATGCCCAGGAGCAGAAGTCCAATGAAGTAAGGTAGAAAGCAAATAAAATTCCATAAAGTAGCCAAAAAACCTCTAGGTGGCTCCATTTCTCTCTTATCTCTTAGATCTCCACAAATTCACTGTAAACCCATCTCATAATCAACCCAAATCAGCCACCTACAAATTAAAAAAAACCGACTTTTATTCATTTCCCAGATACAAAAACAACAAACCAACAACTATAAGTAAAACATAAGCAACACAGAAGAAAAAAAAAATCAACAGACCAAAAGGCCAAAACCAACCAAAACTTACCATAAAAAAAGAATTTATACTCTTTGGCTCACAATGATCAAGAAACTGGACAAACAAAAGGTGGGTTGTGTCTCTTGTTAGGAGTTGTTGCTTTTTTTTTCTTAGTTTTAAAGTATTGGAAAAAGATCACATGGGGTTAGAGGAATGGACCAAATACAGTTGAATGAGAAGTTCTGAGGATTCAAAGTTATATGAATCGTGAGATATAGCAGTTACTACTAACAAAAGGGTTGAAGGAAAAGAAGAAATGCTTAGCTTCTATGTTTTTTTTTTTTTTTGGGTGTGTGTATGTTTGGTGCTTCAACCAAAAGCCACTTGGATACTGTGTCACCCTGTGACTTCAACTGAAAAATAACTTTCTTTTTTTACATTTTCTTTCGAAGAAATAAGAATAAATAATTTATTTTCATTGAAAAGTAAAAGTCGGCGTGGATTTTACCGAAGGGAAAGCCACGTTAAGAGCTTCTGAACTTAGACATAATGACTGCTTCCACACCAAATAAAGGAATGCTACCAGTCAATTCAATCATCGACTTCTTGGAATAGGAAAATTTACACCTCCTTCCGGTGGGCGGAAAAATCATAATCTTACCCGCAAAAGTAGCGAGCAAAATTGTGCTCGCCATATTTGACTGACGTGTGGCGATTTCTTGTGCTAGCGATAAGAAGGCGAGTTTTTTTATCTCGTATTTATTCTACCTAGTTTCGTTGTCGGACTGAAGTTGGTGCCAGGTGTTCTGTTTTTTTAGAGTGATTTTCTATTTCCTCCCCTGAAGTTTGATGAATTGACAGTTCCAGTAAAAAAATTTGATGTATTTCACAACCTCCCTTGCGTAAACACTTAGTTGTTACATCATGCGTAAACACTAAAAAACCAAATTATGGAAATATGTCACCATAATCATTGTCTGTGATTATAAGTAACAGTTAGTACAAAATCCTCTTTTGAAGACTTTATGATTATATATAATCTTCGATGGGTTACAATTAAGGGAATATTTAATCCGACCATGAAGTTGTTACTTACAAGAACATAAAAGATTTTTGTTGGTGATCTCATTGTCCTTGAATCCTGACTTGTCGTGATTGTAAATTTGTTTAAACTTTTCATTGAAAATGAATTATGAGAAGTTTGAAAAAACCAATTAGGAGAAAACGATTATTTTTCCCTTAAAATTTTAGTTAATCTCTACTTATTTTTTTATAATTTTAAAAATTATCAAAATCTTTTATCATTATTATTGTTTACTGTTTTGTTACTGTTTTATTATTATTATTTCATTAATTTTAACTTTTTTTATGAATTAACAAATTTATCTTTGATAAAATATAATTTGACAATTTTGCCATTGTATCATTATTTTGTTAATTTTAATTTTTTTTATAAATTGATAATTTTATCTTTGATAATATATAGTTATGTTCTGTTATTTTTAATATTTTTGATGATTTGACAATTATATAATCGATAATATATAATTTGACAATTTTTCCTTTGTTATCACTATTCTATTATTTTTAATTTTTTTTTTGATGAATTGATAATTTTATCCTTGATAATTTATAACTTTATTTAATTATCATCATTTCGTTAATTTTAACTTTTTTGATGAATTGACAATTTTATCATTGATAATATATAGTTTAACAGTTTTGCCCCGTTATCATTATTCTGTTAATTTTAACTTTTTTGATGAATTGACAAATTTATCATTGATAATACTTAGTTTGACAGTTCTACCCTTAAATAAATTAAAATTGATAATTTTATCCTTAATAATGTATAATTCTGTTCTGTTATCGCAATTCCGTTCATTTTAACTTTTTTAATGAAATGATAATTTTATTATTGATAATATATAGTTTGACAATTTTTCCTCCCATTATCACTATTTCGTTCATTTTAACTTTTTTGATGAATTGATAATTTTGTCCTTGTAATATATAGTTTGATAGTTCTACCCTTAAATAAATTAAAAAAAAAAAAGAACTTAAAAATTAAACCCTTGACCTCAAAGATAAAATCACTTGTTTTCACCATTAGACCAAACTAAAACTTACATAATATTTTATAAAGATTAATATATATATCCTTGAATTGTTAATTTTAAATTAAATAAATTTTAGTATTCAAAAATCTTAAATAATAATAAATACAAAATATTTTAAATATCGTTTAATTAAAATATGCTTACAAAAATGAGTTTTTTTTAGAAACCCATTATAAACATCTTCTTATTTTCTAATTTTTCTTAAATTAATTGAAAATAAATAAAAAAATATACTAATAATTATGTTAATTATAAAAAATAATTTTTCAACAAAACTCAAAACTTAATTTTCATATGTAGCCATCAATTATTAGTTAAAAATATTTTTCTAATATAACATAATGTTTTTATATACTAACAGTTCATTTGAGAGTATAGAAGAGTTTGAGATTATTTGTAGTAAATTTTTAATTTAAAAATTTATGAAAATTATTTCTTTTATGAGTTGAATATAATTTTCAATATTTACTGCTTACAAAATTTTTTTTAAAAATTCTAATCAATTATAATTTAAATTTTAAATTGTTGATGAAAATTTATTTTATTATTTAATATAAATAATAAAAATCCACGCATGAGTTAGAAAATAACTTTATTTTTAGTATGTATTATATTTTAGTATTTTTTATTATTTTAGATTAATTTTAAGAAATTATAAATAATTCATTTTTATAATAAGTTCCTATAATTTAATCTTTAAGTCTTTTGTTATAAACATGTAAATACTTAACTAAATTTATTATTAATTAAAATATTTTACACATTATTATTTATGATTTTTTAGTACCAAAATTTATTTAATTTAGAGTTAATAATTAATTTATATGGTATATATATATATATATTAGTCTTCATAATATATTATGTAAACTTTAGTTTGACTTAATAGTAAAAATGAGTGATTTTATCTTTGAGGTCAAGGATTCAATTCCTTTCAAGTTTTATTTTGCTTTTGTTCTCATTTATTTAAAGGTAAAATTGTTAAACTACATATTATCAAGGATAAAATTATTAATTTATCAAAAAAATTAAAATTAACGAAATAATGATAACTGTAAAAAGATTTAGGAGTAAAATTGTCAAATTATATATATTATTAAAGATAAAATTATCAATTTATCAAAAAAGTTAAAATTAACATAATAATAATAATAGAACAATGAAAACTATAGAAAGATTTTGATATTTTTTAAAATAATAAGGGGTAAGTGAAAATTAACTATAACATCTGAGTAAAGGGTTGTTTTCCCAACCAACCACAAAGGAAAACTTGGAACTTGGGGTTGAAATTGGATATTAAGCTAGAAACAAAAATGCGTAAGGAATATTGTTGAGGTGTGCAAGCAAACAATTGGAGAAAAAGTATTTTTAGTTTAATGATGGAAGATGATTGCTGGGCTGTCTCTCTGCAATTTCCAATCGTTTCGCTAAGTGCATCTCAAGTTTAACTAATCTTTTGCTTTTTCTCTTACATTTTTGGCTTTTGTCGAATATATACCAACCTCTACAAGCACATGCCAACACCAGCATTATCTCTGTCAGATACCCAGAACGTGCTAATTAAAAGTTCTATAATATAGAATAGGAAGATATTAAAACAAAAGAAATCTGGTTATGATCCTCTATTATGGCATTTTGTGACAGTCTCATAAAGAGTTTGGCATTTTATATTATCAATCCTGGTTCTATATAACAGGGTATATTCATTATGAATTTTAATTTCATGTTACAATTGTGATGTTTTACATTATAAACGCGACATGATAAGTTTTAGTGTAAATAGACAAATTTTTTATGCCTTAACTTTTGCCTCGAATATGTAATATATACTTTTGCAGGGAGAATATGTAATATATAAATAAGAGTGGTCACTTTGCAAGCATTGAGGTGAGGATTTGCAGTTTATATTTCAAGAAGGTAACTCCGCATGATAATATTTTCAAATGAGATTAGGATATTTTACATTATGATGGTATAATAGCAAATGGGTAATGGCCATTAGTCCTATCCTGGGGGCTCAAAGTTTCAGATTTGCTAGTTAAAAAGAGTAGCGTCGGCAACATTGCATTACCGCTAATATGCTTCAATGGCAGGCAACAAAACTGGAATCCATTATCTAAATGTCACCTTTTAGCTGGGTGAATTAGATTCCAAAATCATCATAAGTTGAGTTGTATATCAACCTCCAATAACAAAATCTGGTCATCAAAATGATAAAAAGGGGTTTGGCCTCTGGATTATTCCATATCAATAAATTCCAAGACATACAGATTTTTGTCCTCTATAGTCCGTATCATGTGTTCCTTTCACCCGCTTCAGTTTGATGATATCAAGATATTGTCCAGAAGAAGGCATAAAAGAGAACAAGCAAAGATGTTCGATCTTACAGCCATTTGATACCTGAAATTAGTAATTAACTAAAACACGGAACTCAAATATTCAATCAACTGATGATTGACATGAACATTTCCTAAACTATAAACAGACAGGATTAAGATAGTGAGGCCAGAAATTCTGAACTTCAACATGTTTCAGGTAATATACATCTGAATCATTGATATTATCATATGAGTATTCCTGTCCTTAGTTTATACAAGGATATGCAAAGAACAAAGTTTTAACAAAATTCAGGGTAAACTTTTATTAGTTTTCTTCTGTTTGTGGGGTGTAAATTTCCTTCTTATCAAAGGGTTTACTTCTCCTAGGAACATCAGCAAAGTGACAGAAATCGGTCAATTTCTTCCTAATTACCACTTTCTTTCTTTTGTCTGGTGGCCGAGGTCCTATAACAGTTAAATCAATAGTTTCTCCGTAGACATGAGAGGATTCTACAACTGCATCATAAGCATTTGAAGAGAGATTAAGGTTCTCATTGTGAGCCCTTAAATACAAGTCAAATGCAAGTCTTGGTTTGCCATCCTTTGCAAGAGCCTCAATCAGCATTTCATAAGTGATCTCATTAGGCGGGATATTCTGAACTCTCATTCGGTGAAACCATTCATATGCTGCACTACTCATACCATTCCGGCCACATGCACTAATGATTGCATTGTAAGTGACAACTGTTGGCTCAATACCGGATGATGCCATATCCTTAAAGATTAGCTCAACCATATTAAACTTTCCTTGTGCGGTGAAAACAGAAGCCATAATTGTGTAAGCATAAAGGTTTGGTTCCACACCAATATTCAGCATATGTTGCCATACCCGAAGGGCTTCATCGTAGAGTTTACCCTTTTCAAGGGCACTAAGCAGTGCTCCATAGGAGATGATTGTGGGTTTTTCACCTTTTTCAACCATTCGCCTAAATATTTGGACAGCAGCAGAATATTCTGAGGCCTTGGAACAGGCAACAAGAACTGCATTCCATTCCCTACTTCCAGGTTTAAGGCCTTTCTCTTCCATCTTGTTGAGCAACCTGATACCCCATCTCCAGATGCCTCTTTTCCTAGCTGCACTAAGTAATATATTAAAGTGAGAAATAATTAATTCATAAGACATGTTATTAGGCTTTGGACCCTTGTCCAACAAATCTTCATAGATCTCCAGAGCTGCCCACCACTTCTTAGCCTTCCCCATCAACCAAATCAAATGGTTGCACACAGATAAGCTTATTTCAGCATGCTTCTCTCTAATCCTAGCATACAATTCTTTTGCAACAACATAATGTTCTTCACTGGTGCAAGCCCATATAAGGCGCTCATAGTCTTGCCTACCGGGATGAAGTCCGGCCTTATCCATTTCTGTAAGAAGTTTTAAAACATTGGTGCTTTGGTTTTCATCCTTCACAAGCCAACGGCGCATCACTTGGTAGCAAATACGAATTATGAAATTCTCAAGCTTAATAAACTCAATTTCCCAATCTTCATCAGTGTCTCTTCCAATTTCACCTTTCAGATACTTCTCTCTTAATTCCACAAAGAAATTTAAGGCTCCATTTCCATCTTCCATTCTTCGATAAGCCAACAAGGCCTGAGAATAGGATACAGCAGATGGAGTAAAGCCCTTTTCTTTGATCTCCTCTAGGACATTAAGGGCCTTGGTAGCTTCTCTTCGCTCTAAATAAATAGCCATCAAAGTGTTATAAGTTACAACATTAGGAGTAATCCCCTCCTCAACCATGTCATTCATAATTCTATCCATTTCCTCAAATTTTTGACATTGTTTCACTGCATCCAACAAAGTATTATATACAAAAAGGTTTGGCCCAATAACACCACCAGTTTCTTTCTTCTTTCTCTTGAGCCACTCAACAAGAGCCATTGCACACTCAATTCTCTTTTCCTTACCAAAACCTCTAATCATGGTTGAGTGTACCTGAGGAGGCAATTCACCCATGCCCATAAGAACCTCTTCCACATCGTCAGCTGTTTTGGCAGACCATAGACTCTGTGCCAGTGCCTTAACATCAATTCTAGCACTCTCTTGCCCTCCAACTTCTCCCTCACTGTCAATTTCTACTTCTTCACCTTCTTGATTATTGTTGATGTCAATACCTTCCACTATATGTACACTAGGATAATCAACATTTTCACCCTCAGTTTTCCCTGCAAACCCATCAACCAAGTTTTTTTTTGCCACAAGGAGTTCATTTCCAATTTCTTGTTGCTCCGTTGCCCACGCCATCGTGATTGACGTGCCCAAAGAACATTTCTTTGGCTTACAAAACACAACCAGTTTGAGACTAGAAAACCCAGATAGAAACCCACATTTTGAATCAAACTTAATGCTCCTACAACACGTGCCACTACAACTAAACCTTGAATTGCTTGAAACTAACGAGAGTTCAGTGTTTCTACTATGACAAATAGATTCAAGAAGAACCCATCTTTTTCTCCTTTTATTTCTTGTGCTTAAAAAGCTAGAAGAACCAACTTCAAAGTACAGTTGAGGCGCTACACCAAAGCCACCTTTTGATGGCCACACACTTAAAGATTGCATCTTGTGTAAAATTTAACAATAAAGAGCTAAACCCAGATAGGAAAACATAACTAAAGAGCAAGTACAGATGGTAGTTTCACGTTATGTACAAAGGGAAATAATTATAGTACCTAGTGACATGATTTACTGAGTTGAGCGAATTTCAATCAAATGGAAGAAATGAAACTCATACCTTGAAGATTGAGGAACTTGAGTGAATTTGTGGAGGTGGGGGAGGACTTTTGCGGTCTTCCTACAACCATTCAATCGATAATAATCATCGATCTTGCTAAGGCTGCATTATGGTTGCGAAGTCGATACTACGTCGTTTCTCTTTGGGAATCAGACACTAATGGGTTCCAGAGTGTGGACCTGACCTAGATAATAAACTATATAAAATAGAATCCACAATGTCTGTAACAAGTCATGTCATTTGGAATGAGTAATGTTAAGTCCACCCCACTAGATTTTTCAATTATCATCTAAACATCTTAATCGAAGAACATCGACTGAGGGTGTATTTATCATCATTTCTTCAGGGAAAGAAGCCTATAACATATGTGTGAGGTTAAAGAAAGGCCTGAGTTCCAATCTTCGTTTACATTTCTATTTCTAAACTAACCAACCAAACTTCAATATATATAAATGAGATTATTCTATAATATTGGAAAGGTTTTGATAGTAAGATTAGAGACATTATACATCTCACACGCTACATAACTTTTTGTTTCAGTATTCTGCTACGTTATTGATGGTAATGGCTCAATCTTTAGCTAATTTAGGCAATTATCTAGAGCCTTCATCTTCAATTATGATTTTATTAAAAATTTATGAAACGACCCGCTCAAAAGCTTCATCAAACTTGAGACAATGTTAATTTTCTTCTCTTATAGAAATTAATATATTAAACTAATATAAATTCTTTAAAAAAATTTCAATAAAGTTTCTCCTATAATTCAGACAATTCTCAATTGCAATTTAATCAAATAAACACTTTTAAAATAATCTCTCGATCATGCCAACTTTGGAGACCTCCTATTTCTTATAATCATTAAAAAATAATAATATCTCAATCGTATTACTCCTTGCCCTCAGGCCTAAATTTATTTTACCAATGATAAAAGTAAAATTCGGTACCAAAATTAACAACTACAACATCTTAAAATATTGATACATCAAATTTACATATATAATATCAAATACATAAAGTTAAATGATTTATTTGCTAATAAGTCTATTGACAAACTAGATAAGTTCTTTAAATATAAAAACGAATGACTTTTCATACTACATTTGGTTTAATTTTTAGGTTTAAATTTTATTGAATTGATTAGTTCTTGTAATTAATACAAAGTAAATTTTGTAACTTAAAGAGTAGATGTAGTTTTTAAATAGTTCTTAAAATATATAATATACATATAAACACAACTTTCATGAATAACAATTCTCTTTATATATATATATAAAATAAAATATAACATATAAAATAATCTCTAATTAAAACTTATAGAAATTACTATTATAAAAAAATTAATGTAAATTATGCACTATTGTCAAGTCAAGAGAATGAACCGATTACTTTCTAAATCGAAATGAATTAAATACTAATACATGTGTGGTATAGGCTACCTTAAGCTCTTTGATGCATAGAAAACTTTCTAGCTTATATTTACAAAAATTCCGTCACCTACACTTTAATGCCCAGTAGCACATCACGTCCGATAATCCATAATAATTTGCATGTAAGTTTTCAAGAGCATCCATATTATGTAATAAATAAATAAATAATATTTTTTAAAAAAAAATGAGTACATGCAATAGGCTTTGCTTCCCGTTCTTCAATCATGCTCAAATTAGAGAATATCAAAATGAAAACAAAAGCGGATACAAATTTCCAGCCATGTGAGAGAGATTTAGACTTTGATTGAAATCAAATATTTTCACGTTTCTTGTCTCATTTATATAGTACTCAAATATTTGAAATCAAATCAAATATTTAGCCTATTCTATATTAGAGTACTCCAATCTTGTTTCTTTTCCATATGTTCAAATAATAATTATTAAGATACCAAAATTTAATTAAGAGATAATAACATCTTTATCTCAAAAGTTTGGATTAATATTCAATTTTATCTCAATTATTTTAAAATAAATAATTATTTTAATTTGTTAGTCAATTACTATTAATTTAAACAAAAAATTACTTTTAACATCACAATAATATCTTTACCCCTATTTAATATGTTAGTTACAGATAATTATTTAATTGGGAAGACATGTGACATATAAATAAAATTAAAACTTTTGAGAAAATATAAAAAAACACTTGTCATACAACGATAAGTTTAAAAATTTATTTTATAAATTATAAATAAACAAATAACATCTCCAGTGACTCGTCGCCGGCCGTCATTTTTTGTCCAATGGTGATGCGCCACCCTTCGTTTGAAGGCGGTCGGCGGTGGTCGCTGCCCTATCTCTACCTTTTTGTCCATAACTATCTGTCTTTTGTCGATCTATCCAATAGTGGAGGTAGTGCAAGTCATCGTCTATCTTTTTTACAAAAAAATAAATTAACTCTATCATTGTGTAAATTATGAAAAATTGAGTCCAATAATATAAATTTAATTATTTTTATTATCAGAGTTTGATGATTGTCAATGGCTTGCCGCCGCCGATCACAATAACGATGAGAGAGTTATTTTTATTTTTATTAAATTATTCAAAATAAATATTAAAATTAAATCCTATAAAAATGTGTCACATGTCGTTTTTTCTTTTAACTTTATTATTAACCAATTATAGGTTGACACATCTTACTCTATTAGTATACTGTAAATTTTGTGTTAAATTCTGATTTTATTATTTTTATTATCAAATTTAACAAAAATTAAGTAACGAATTAGGATAAAATTATATATTTTAAAACAATTGAAATAAAATAAAATATTAACCTATTACCCTGAAATAAAAATATTTTTATTCCATTAATTAATCCATAATCTCTAATTTTACCAAAAGTCTATATATGCCCCAATAGTTTGGGTCTAATATAATTTTGTCCCAATTAATTTTAAAATACCTAAATTTTACTTTAATTTATTTTTTTTACCGTAAATTTTAGACGAAAAATTTATTTTTAATATTTCATTTATCATTTTATTCTTGTTTATAACAGACTTGCAAAAGCATGACTATGAGAAATTATGAATGCCACGTCGGCCAAAGAGTGGGATATTGTGTAAAGTGATTTGTCTTTTACTCAACATTAAAATTTCATGTAAATTACTATTTTACCCTTGAAAGTAGCAACTTTTTTAACCGTTGGGTGCTTTATTACAGTTAAAAATTTACTCTTATGTAACCTGCAAATTTTACTAATTATATATTACATTTGGTCCTTTTTTTTCTTCGGAACTTTCATGCAATTCAATCCTTTTCTGCACTTGTTTATAGCAAAAAAAAAAACAAAAAAACAAAAACAAAACAAAAAAAAAAAACTGAACACAACCAAAACATTCATCCAATCTACTTATATCCAAAATAGTGTATTACATCTAAAATACACTCAAAAAATTAGAACACAACCAAAATCAATCAATTTTTTTTTCTTTTTTACAGTGAAAATAATCTAAGAAAAAATTATTTTACCACCAAAAACTACTCATTAATACCAAAAACTACACATTTAAAACACTGTATTTCATCCAATATCAGCCCAAAATACAACAAAGCTTTAGATTCTCGATCAAGTCTCGCAATAATTTGAAAAAAAATAACCTATATAGAATTAATAAAGTGCTCATAAAATTCAACAATCACAAATACAAATGTAATATTCGTGTTGTTGTTAAAATATTAGAGTTAAAATGATAGCAATAAAAATTGTATTTCTACTATGTGAATGGTGAGTATGATTACAAGTAATTTTGAGAACCTAATAATGGTGACTGACATCCAAGTATTCGTTATATACAAGAATATCAGGATGTGAATTGACATATAATAAAATTCATCCACAAAATATGTCAATGCAATGAAAAGGCATATGTTGAAATATCAGAATATATGATAAAATTCCATACAAGTTATATTTCAAGTGCATGCAAAGGAAATGCAAGTTTTATAGGTTTTGGAAGCCAAGACTTGAGGAGTTCAATGCAAGTGTCATTTTTTATGATATGCATAATAGAATCAGCGGTCACTCTATACACAAGAAAAGTATATGCAATTTATATAACATAGATGAACAAGCACTACAAAAAAATATGTAAAAGAGAGATGAAATCAGCAAATAATGGCTTCTTAGTATCAAAGTCATAGTTGTTTTCATATTAGGCTTTTGTTTTGGGCTGACAATAAAGTGCTCATGCATGTATTGTAATAACTAACAAAGAAAAATGACATAATGAAAGAAACTGTACCAATGGCTTTCCTTATCACCAATCTTATTTGTTAGGTACTCTGAGGTTCTATTGTGGCTCTTGCAATGTGAAAAACAGTTTAATTATTATATATTTAAGGCAAATATATTCATTTGGACAAACTTATAGGGTAGAATTGTCATTATGTCATAAAAAGAAAACAAAATGTAAAAATTCATATAAAATTTTACTAACTTGACTTATAGATGCTTGAGACTTGTAACTTTATTATTGTAGCAAAAGTATTATATTTGTCACATCTAATAGTGCCTCTCTTCTTTAAATCTACCTTATCCACATTTTTAATTAGATTCCTATTTTTAGAAGTCTTAGGCATATTAGTATTTTCCTTAATTTTAGGTGCTTCAATTGTTTGACCTTCAATTATAGGCTAGACAAATTAATTTGGCAAATGATGAATGACACCACTATAAGTTCTAATAGATGCATCAGTTGTTAAGCGAGGATACACATAGTCCAATGCACTCTCTTTCTTATGAGAAATATAAGGTATCACATGCTTGCATGGTATGCCATTGATCTAGAATGCCACACAGTCACACGTCTTCTTTTTCCAAATTAACCACGTATGTATATGAACCATCTATTACTTCAAACTTACTCCCAAGTGCATTAATAATCTTCACATATCTCTCATCCTTCTTAGAGTCACCTAACTTCTTTTTCATTACTAATGGCAACATTCCCTTCCACTTTAGTGCTTGTTCATGTCTTTTACGCAATCTTCTCATAACCTTCTTTCTTATGAATTCAAGAAATTGTAAAACTATCATGTCCCTCTAATCATTTAACCAACAATTCTATGATTCTGTCATATTGTTGGTAATATAATCACACTTCACATTATCCTTAAAAGCATGTCTACACATAACTTTGCTTTAATGTTGGCCAGGTAATTGTATACATTGACATTAGCTTTCTTAATTTTTAACATGCAATCAATGAAGGCTGACTTCTTCTGACCTTTACTGTCTCCCAAGTGAAGGCCCGAATCTTTGATCTAGCCATTATTTTTTAAAATTTTAGATGATATATCTAGCATATAATATCATTGAGGCAACAAGCCAGTGTTCAGACAATGCTTGTAATATCCATTTTTGCCTATCTATCATGAAAGTAAATTACTCATATATTGCAATGTTAAGCCATTGCTTTAAGTTATTAAGAAACTAACTCCAAAAATCTCCACTTTCTATTTTAGCAATAGACTACTAATGAGAAAATCTCATTATTTGCATCCAGTAACAGCAAACAATAGAACTCTTCCATTAAGACTCCTTAAATGGCACTCATCTAAACTTATGAAGTGTCGATAACTTTGGAAGACTCTTTCTCGTAAAGCTGGAATGCTCAACATAAATCTCTGAAACTTGATAGAACCATCTTTAATGCCTACTTTAAATTTCATTTTGATAAGAACTTTAAGATTTTTGTTTATTAACACATGTGCATAACCCCTTAAGCGCTGATATGTTATCTTAGGATCCTTATTAGCCATTTTCAATGCCCTTGCTTTGGCTCTAGTTATTTCTTTTATGTTACAATGTATTTAAAACCTCTACTTCAACTCATCTCGTATGGCTTTAGCTAGCATTTTTGGGTTACACATAAGGTTGCTAACAAACTGTTCAACAATCTATGCAGCTATTGCTTTTTATAGTATTGTCTAATTTAAATCTAAAGTTTTACTCACTGTAAATCCTAAATATTATTTACAGATGAAGTAAGATCCACTTCTGATGAGTTGGTTTTTTTCATCCATGACTAAATAAGTCTCAGTTTAGTAATTAAAAATAAGACTTCTTATAAGATCTAGGAACATTTAGAGTAAATGTTTGGAAGTCAAACACTAGGTAGACTCACTTAACTTCAATCTCAGTTACAAATAATTAAAAAAGGAATCGAGAGTATGAATAGGTATTAAATAAAGGTGGAAAACTTAAAAGCTAGTCTTGTTATGGTTGGAAAACCAAATAAATCATCATATTATATTTTGGTTAGATTAGGATTAAACTATGATCTTATGACTTTTTTTTTGTATCTATTAAATCTAATAAGATGACCATGGCTTAGATTTACTGAATCTTAGACAAGATAGTAAAGTTGAACTCTCTAATGTTCTTTGGTGGAAATATGCTAGTCAATAGAGCAAGCTCTATCATAGAGAAATAATATAGGAAAATTTTGATAACAAAGGAAACTATAGATATAACAAAGATGTTTGAGGTGTATAAAGACAAAATTTCCCAAATTACTAAAGGAATTATAAAAGAATAGGCAAAGGGAAAATGAATTATGAAAATCAAGGCAAAAATAACTCTAAAATAGTAAGTCAAGTCTATTTTAAAGTTGGATATGAGGCTTTAAAGTGTCAGAATACATTTACTAAAGAATTTGAGCCTCTAATATCTCAAGCACAAGTACATGGGAACATTCAACCTTAACTAGCAGTTTATGTGGCAACACACGCACCAGATAGTAATAAAGATATAGGATAGTATGGACAATGATGCCACTAATTATATGACAAAAAACTCTCAACAACATGATTGTCAAGAGTGAGAATAGAGGTAAAGATTATATCACTGTTGGTAATAACAATAATTTAAAATTTTGCATATTGGTACTTATAGCTTACACATATTTCATAAAATCTAATATTTAAAAAATGTTTTACATGTACCTAACATGGCCAAAACCTTTATTATCATATCAACACATTTTATAAAAAATGATATCTTAATAAAATTTACTAATAATTTTTGTTTTATTAAGGATGTGAATGAGAAAGTTCCTCTCACGTAAAATACTGAAAGAGGTATCAATTGATCACTTATGCTACTATCGAGTCTTCTCTTGTGTCTACAAATATAGTCTCAAGTAAACTTTAATATCCTATATATAATCCCTTAGTTTGTTAATTGTAAGCTAAATAATTTAGATTCTGATGTAATCAGCCCTATGTCTTTTCATTCATGTAAAAAGTCTAATAAAGTTATTGATGTAATGCATAAGAGATTTAGACATCCAAGTACTAGGATACTTAAAAATATTGTATTAGATTATATATGCTTCCTTTAATCAAAGAGAAAATTTGTACTTCTCCTTATTTTGCTTATCAATTTGGCAAAAATCATAATATTTATAACATCTCTAGATAATACAAATGTTGGCTCCTATACATTTGCGATAATGATTTGATTTGTATTCACTTGGGTTTACCCTTTACAATGGAAGTTACAAATTATGCGATTGTTTAATACTTTTCAAGCTCATATTGATAACAAAAATTAAGATTGTGTACTATGACTTTGCAAGTGAGCATAGATCTCTTGCTAGTGTTTTAAATTAGAAAGACACTACATATATGTGCTCTTGCTTTTATACTCATCACTAAAATGAAAGAGTAGAGAGAAAACATAGACATTTAATTGAAACTTGTTTAAATCTTTTGGATCAAAGTAAAATGCCTTATAATATTGATGGAAAGCTTTCTCTATAGCTGTTTCCTAATAAATAGAATGTCTTTGTAATATTTAATTTCAAATCACCATTTCAAACCTCTTTTTTCTTTCGTATAAAAACTAAATGATAATTTTATAAGAGTCATTGGTTGTGCTTGTTATCCATATGTAAACCTTATCTTAAGTATATGGTGAATTTTTATATAGTAAAGTTTGTATTTCTAAGGCATAGTTCATAGTACAAAGGTTATAGGTGCATGACTTCAAAGGAAAAAATATATAACCAATTATAACCATCTCTTATTGGTTCACTAATTACATTTCTTATTTTTTTTCTTTGTATGTGTTATCTGAAAAGAGGAGGACTCACTGATTATTTGTTCGCCGAAACCAGAAGTAAAGTAGATAGGGATTCAGTGAAAACTTCTTTCAAGCAATGAGCCTATGTACGCTTAAAATGTAATACGGTTATTAGTGTTTAGATTGAGATATCGATCTCAAGAGAAAGCTTTCAAAAAAATAAGTTAGAGAAATAAAAATATTAAAACAGTAATGAATGAGAAGATTGAATGTGAGATTGATATAGAAAAGGTAAAATTAAATGTGAATTAAGAAAGAAAATTATAATGATGTGAGCAAGACTTCGAGAATCACTAATATGTTTCATAAAATATTAAAACAATAATGTATTTGACATGACTAAACTCTTTATAAATATTATCACAAATCATGTTCATCTATACAAGTTATCTAAGATTGATTATATATTATTTTGACATATATTGCAGTAAAAGATTAACTTGTAAAATAATGTAACTAGTAACAATTATAATTCGACAAGAATCACATAAAGAAAGTATGACTGAAAATATATGAAACATGAGAATTATAACTCATGGATTATAGAAAAGTAATAGATAAGAGTTTAGACACAACAAACGTAAAACATTGTAGATCTTAATAAAGAATCAAAGTCTAGAAATAGATTTATTACACATAGAAGTCCATATCTAGCCTTGTTAAGAACTTTTAAGAGAATTTATTACACATAGAAGTCCATCTTTAGCCGAGCTTATAATTCATTCTTATAAATATTAAAGGAAAAAATTTAAGAGAATTATAAGATATGAAAAATATCCACTAGCCTCCTAAGAGTGTCTCTATATAGGTAATGAATGGAAACATGTTTAGTGTAACTTCAATCAGCACCATTTTCGGCTACCAACACCTTAACATAATTGCAACATCTTTTTGACAATGGATACAATCGATGTAGCCTTTATAATCAACATGAAAGTTGTATCATTTTGTCTTTTCTTTCCATAGTCATTAAGTTTATATAATTTAGATTAGTATCCTATGAGATATGGTTAAAATATCAAAGCCACATTAGATTTTAATCAACAACTTTTTAATCAAATTGCAACCCAATTTGGACTATGATAACGACAGGTTTGGACTTTGGTGTCAATAGAAAAGTTGTAGATAATTGACTCTAACTTTTTTAACTTCAAGAATTATACTGATTAGGTATATATTTTATAAAATATAGTCTAAATACGAGTAATTAGGCCAAGTTAAGCGGAAGTTGTAATATAGTTCTGTTTTATCCCAAATTTGGCCTATTAATTATAGATTTGGCTTTTTGACTGTTCTTCACGTTTATGTAAGATTGAGTTATGCATATCCAAGTTCAAGAATTTCTTTATTTTGATTTCTACATTGTGATTTATATTTATTTTTCAAAACTTGTGCTAATAGAATTCATTAATTACAATTTAAGGACAACACTTTATTTTAAATTTGAAAATACAAAAATGCTAAAATTAGTGACATTCTAAATGTTAAATGGTGATTGTATCTCTTTAAAAACATGCATTTAATATGTTCATCACAACCCGTAACTAGCTTATTGCTAGGCCATAGCAATTCAAACATAAATAAAACATGCAAAATTGCTTAAGCATTTCAAACAAAGAGCCAGTTTAAGATCACTACTACTATTAAGGTTTTTTCAATTATAACATCTAAAATTGTCTCTGTGTGTATGTGAACTAAGCAATAACATTCTTACCATAAATCACAACACATATAGCCTTGAGAATTTCTCCAAGTAAAAGTCTCAACTCTATATTCTCACAGGTGTATGACTGTTTAAAATGTTAGGATTTCACTTATGGAGTTGAAAAACAGTTAAGTATTTAAGAAAAAGTCAATTTTCAGGACAGATATACAAACTAACATTGTTCCAAAGATAGAAAAATCAATTGTTTAGAAATCAATCATTCTTGATAAGCACCAACTTTAGGACTTCAATTGTCTTGCGAGAATAATACAAATATAGCTTAATGAGAAAACTATCTTACAAATATTTATTTTCTAAAATTGAATGAAGACTTTATTAAACTGATTTAACTCTTTTTTTTTTCTTTTTTGTGTTTTGCTTTTTTTTGAAGAATACAAGGAAGCATTACAAAATAATAAACAGTTTTTCACCAAAATATATTACACACAATTTGAAAATTCACTTTAAATTGTCCTTCAACTATGTATCCAAATTATTTTTTAATTCGAATAATATCATTCTAAAGAAAAATTAACCAATTCAAAAGTTCAATAAAAATTTGTACGTTATTTTCTTAACCTTTCCACTTACAAAAGATATATGAGATTAGAAAAATATATAGTTAAATATGAGAATTCTTTTAACTATATATGTTGAATCATTCAGCTTATTACAAGACTTAACATTGTGCTCAAAAATATTTTAAAAGTCATTCTTTAGTAACCTAAATAGAAACAATGACTCAAACCAAACAAATTTAAAATCATACATAGGTGGAAGAGCAAATTTCTTTATACAAGATTTACCAAGAATACATGCAATAAATAATCGTGCATGAAATATAAAATAAAATAACAAGAAGTTAGTTAAAATGTGTTTCAAAAATTAGAAAAAACACACACCTTATTATGCCATTCTTAATCTAATTGACCTAAAATGCGTATCAAGAGTTAAAAAAAAAAAGCTATTTACTGTGTCATTTTAATCAAATAGGTATGTTGGATCCTATCATCAATTTGTTTTGAATTTTTTTTGGAATACGAAAAATAACTTATGTCTAGTATCCTCCCCCTAAACCAGATTAAAACATTGTCCTCCATGTTTAAATAAAAAGAGATAAAGTAAATATAAACTAAAATGATGATACTAACAAACAAAAAAGAAAAAACTAAGAAAAATTTACAAACGAAGTGTCAGATCTAGTTTTCATCAGATCTAGTTTTCGCTCGTTGTAGCCCACTGACTAATCTGCCTAAGTTGTTGCCAGGTCAGGTTCATAAGTAACTAATTGCTTGTAATTTTTTAATTAATTCATCCACATTGGTAACAGAAATAAGGATAAGTTTCTAATAGACATTCAGCTGGGTTTAAGAGGCAATTTGAAAATTTTCTTCCAAGGTACCAAAACCACCTGGTAAAGTAATAAAAGCATCTGCATAGTAAAGCTTTCTAGCTATATGTTCATGCATGGATGAGATTCATAATTGTTCCCTTATTATTTTTTCAGTCAGGTTTCCCACGGCTAAAGCTATAGCAATAATACCTAGAACTTGACTTCCTTCTAAATGTATAGCCGTTAACACACACCCCATTAACCCAAAGCTAACCATTCTATATATCAAATGAATTTTTCTTGCAGCTAATAATTTTTTTAGATTATTTTTTGCCTTTACAAACACTTTATTTTTCTCAGGATTGGATCCACAAAATATACATATATTTCAGAATCGTCGAACTGAGGTTCCCTTCATATCTAAACTTACCTTTATCTCAATATATGAAAATGAAAAAAATGAGATATTGTATTAATAGAGTACCAAATGATAACATTGATTTTGGTAACTCGACAATTCGTCAGAAGAGATTTAAAAATAGAACACAATAATTTCAAGATAACGACACACATGCATTATTCAACCAAAAGATTTGAATTTAAGATATCTGTATGTGTAGCCCCACTGTTTATTAAAAAAAAGTTTGAAATTAAGACGCATGTATATGTACAGGTAGTTGTGATTGTGGCTCACATCTTCCTCTGGTTTTAAGTCTAGTAACAGCTTAAACGCCCTCTATGGGTCGGGGATAGGCTTTCCATCTAAATTTCTTATAAATTGGCAAATGGGGTCTTTTAGAGTCAGATTCCCAAGACTATATCGTTGATGTTCATTTTTGAATTTATTTCATAAATCGAGAAGTTCACATTGTACGAGCCCACAAGGATGCGTCTCAAGAGTTACTAGAATATCATCTAAAGACTCTTTACTCAGTCAATCCTTAATAAACTAAATTTTATCTTCTCGACTTTAGATGTAAATCCTAAAGAATAACAACTCCGGTTACAATTCCATCGAATACATTTATGATAGACTTGTAACATTTTTACTCCTTGCCTTTTAGCATAAGAGCTTCTTCCAAGACCATGCATAAAAGAGACAAATTCATTTTTAGCCCAGATAATCAAACCTTGGTTTTGATTAACCAATGAATATCCGTAGGTATATTCCTCAACATTAATAGTCTTAGTTTTTCAAACCGTGCTTTATAAATCACAAGTAGAGCATTTTGAGGTAGTGAAAGAAAATGCTTTTGAAGGTTGGCAAAAATGATATCCATTTTGAAAAAAGGATAAAAAGATAAAGGATGAATGCACGGTTTAAGGGATAATTTTTAGGGAATTGAAAAATTGACTTTAATAGCTACGGAGTACCATATCTGCCATTTGACTAGGAAATAAAATCACACATAAGAGAAAAAACTAGAGAAGAAAATAAAAGTAAAAAAATAAAAAAATTTAAAACATAAAATATGTACAAAATGTAAAATATGGTATAGAGAGATTGAACTTGATCAAGCATGATAGACAGAATCCACAAGAGGGATCTCTTCTGGGTATATAAAGTGATTTACCTTTTCCACATAATTTTTCAACCGCGGTCCATTCACTTAAAACATTCTCCCATCAGTGAGGTCCTTAATTTCGACACCATTGAAAAAAATGTGCCTTACCACAAATAGACTAATCCATCGAGATTTCAACTTTTTAGGATGTAAATATAATTGAGAATCATAAAGATAAACTCGTTGATTTTGGTTAAAGTGTTTCCTTGAGATCTATTTGTTATGAGCCACTTTTATCTTAGCTTTATAAATGTTGCAATTCTCATATGCATCATTTTGTAGCTCTTCTATTTCTAAAAATTATAACTTTTTTTGAAGATCTACAGCGCTCAAATCAAAGTTAAGGGCTTTGATAGCCCAATAAGTTTTATGCTATAGTTCAATAAGTAAATAACAAGCTTTCCCATAGATAAGTCAGTATGAAGACATTCCTAAAATAGTTTTGTATGCAGTGTGATACACCCACAATGCATCAGAAAGACGTAGACCTTAATATTTTTTATTCAGGTTAACTATCTTTTTCAAAATTTGTTTAACCTCTCTATTTGCTAGCTTGGCTTATCCATTTATCTATAGATTGTATACAATGAAAACTTTATAAAGAACACCATACCTATGCATCAAAGTTTCAAAAGAACGGTTACAAAAATATATTCCTTGGTTACTAATGATGACACGTGGTATACTAATAACACATTTTCTTTTAAGAACTTTACTACAGTTGTGTTATCATTAGTACGACAAGCTACAGTCTCCATCTATTTTGATATATAGTCAATAGCTAAAAGATTGTAAAGGTAACCAAAAGATGAGGAAAAAGGTCCTATAAAATCGAATAAAAAATGATAGTACATTAATAATTATGGCAGTACTTGAAAAGATATGGATTATCCCAATAAAAATTATGTTCCTCAACCAAGAACTTACACTTATCTTGTCCACTCTAGTTAGATGAAACTTCTCCACAAACTAAATAATTTATGATATGTACGTCTTAAGATACTTGGCTAACAGTGAAAAGATGTTCACCAGGAAAATCATCTCAAATGGGTGGAACATGAATGGAGTCATTGAAGTCAAGAAAGGGTAAATGATCCGCGAAAACATTTTTAACACCTTTATTATCTTTAATGGTTAGATCAAATTCCTGCAAAAGAATGATCCACCTAATTAGATGAGTTTTAGCATCTTTTTTAGAAAGAATGTACTTAAGGGCTATACGGTCAGTAAACATAATAATAGGTGAACCAATCAAATAAGAACGGAATTTGTCTAAGGAAAAAATAAGGGTAATAATTCCTTTTCAATAGTAAAGTAATTCATTTGAGTATCATTCAAAGTCTTACTAGCATAATAGACAACAAAGAGTTTCCCCTTCATTCATTGCCCAAGAATTACTCTTACAGCATAGTTACTTATGTCACACATAATCTCGAATGGGGGGTTCTAATCTGGTGATTGCATGATAGGAGTAGTAGTGAGTTTGGTAATAAGTGTTCGGAATGCCTCCTCACACTCTTATGTCAATGTAAATTTAGCATCTTTTAGCAAAAGGTTACACAATGGTCTAGATATGATAAAAAATTTTGTATAAACATTCTGTAAAAGCCAATATGTCCAAGAAAAGATTAGACATCTTTTACTATTTTGAGTATAGGTAATTTAGAGATAAATTTGATTTTGGTCTTTTCAACCTCTATCCCTATTTCATATACAATATGCCCTAAAACGATCTATGAAGATATTATGAAATAACATTTCTCTCAGTTTAGCATAAGTCCTTTTTCTTTACACCTACGCAAAACAGCTTTTAAGTTAAGTAGACATGAATAAAAAGAATCATAATAGTGAAATTATCTATAAAAAATTCCATGCGCTTTTTAAACATATTAGAGAAAATACTCGGCATACAATGTTGAAAAGTAGCTAGTGCATTACATAATCCAAATGTCATTCTACGAAAAGCATAAGTACCAAAAGGATATATAAAAGTGGTTTTTTCTTGATCTTAAATAGTTATCTCAATCTGGTAATATCCTGAATATCCATTAAAAAAGTAATAAAAGGGATGACCAACTACACGTTCTGAGATTTGGATGATAAATGGAGATGGAAAATAATTTTTCCTGGTGGCTGTTTTTAGATTCTTATAATCAATGCACATTTGCTAACTACTTACTATATTAGTTAGAACAGGTACCCCATCATCATTTTCAACCACAGTAGCCCCAGACTTCTCAAGAACTACTTGAGTTAGACTTACCTATCAAATATTAGAAATTAGGTAAATTATTCATACATCTAATAGTTTCAAGACCTATTTTTTCATTACTTTTTTCATTACTTTTTTCATTATTAGGTTAAGTCTTCTTTGGGGGTCTCTACGGAGTTGGGCACCTTCCTCTAAATAAATTCTATGAGAGTATATTAATAAAGAAATGCCTTTAATATCAGCTATGGTCCAACCTAGTGCAGACTTATGTTCTTTTAATAATTTTATCAAAATTTCTCTTGTTCAATACTAAGTTAGAAGAATTGACAATAGAAAAGGTTGGTCCTAAGAATGCATATTTCAAACCTTTTAACAGTAGGGAAAGATCAATTTATGGTGTTTTAAGGTTTGATGGTTTCAGTTTCTTCCTCTCTCATGAAAACTCTTGAAAGCGTGGCTGCCAAAATCGAGTCTTTTTATATTGTAAGTCAAAAATACTAAATACATCAGCTGTATCATCATGATAACGCAATTCTTCAAAATTAGAATTAAATACATTTTTTAAAGAATCAAAGTCATGATTTTTATAATCCTCTTCTGCTATAAGTGTGTTTATCAAATATCAATGATAGCATTTGTCTTCCTCTCATAATTGCTTACCAATATGAAAAATGTTTACCTCAAGAGTTATATTCCTAAATGATAGTTGCATTAGACCATTTCTATAATTAATATGAGTATTAGCAGTGGCAAGAAAATGTCTTTTTAAAATAAGAGGAATTTTAGACTATATGTTAACAACAGAATGAATATCTAAAATAAGAAAATCAACAGAATAATAGAGTTTATCAATTTGTAACAAAACATCTTCCACAAATGTAGATTTAATCTCACAAAGTCCCAATTACAAGTAAATAGAATAATGCATCAAATTTACACTTGCTCCTAAGTCCAATAACGATTAACCGAACTTATATATCCTAATTTGGCAAGAGATTGTGCGATATCCTGAGTCTTTATAATTGAGAGGTGTCTTTTGTTCAATCACTGCAATTACTCGCTTTGCCAAAAATGCAGTTTTCTTTACATAGTTGTTTTTTCTTTTGATACTACATAGATCCTTGATGAATTCAGTATAAGCTGGAACCTATTTAATCACATACAATAAGGAAAGATTAATCTTAATTTGTTTCAAGTGTTCTAAAATCTCACCTTGAATTTTTGAGTTTTTTTCAATAGGTCAAAGAGCTTGGAGAAAAAGCATCGAGATTGAAAATTTATTTTCTAGCTCTTTTTTAATTGTGGCCTCTTTTTTAAGGGGGCGTCTTTACTACTCATAGTTGTGTTGGTTAGAGAAGTAGACTCACTCAAATCTTACCACTTTCAGTAATGATGACATTGATTTCTTTGAGATTTTATGCATCATAAGTAAAGGCTTGTGTCATGAATTATCCATTTGGATTGGATTGAGGTTGAGATGAAAACTTGCATCACTCTTGTATAGTTAAGGCACTGGTCAGCTTAGTGATTTGACTCTTGATTTCTTTGTTTTTGTCTACCACCTATGTAAGAACTATTTCAAATTTTTTATTAATCTTACTTTGTGCCTCCATAAATTCTTGTAATGTGTTCTCTAAAGGAATTCTAGTTGGTCATGCATTATATTGAGGTGCAACATAAGACTTGGGTGCTTGTTGTTCTTGTTTCCAATAGTTGTTGGCTTGTTGGTCAGATTTTTAACTAAAGTTTAGGTGGTTTCTCTAGCCAGGATTATAGGTTTTAAAGTAAGGTGAATAAGGCTTCTTGTATATCCTTAGGGCATTACATTGTTCCTCATATACTCCTCTCATCTCACTATAAGTAGGGTAATCCTGAGCTAAGTGTTTCACCCTTCTATAGCCAAAACAGACATCATGTGACTCAACCCTTACAACCTTGTGGGTGGCCCTTCTATCTTTGATTTTTAAGACCTCTAATTCTCTAGTTAAGACCTCTAACTAGGCTTTAAGGTAATCATCTTTCTTAAGATGGAAAACTCTACAATGTTGTGATCTATTTATGCTTTCAATAACACTAGGTTCAGTTCATGTATGAGCTTTTTCTATTAAGTCATTAAGAAATTTTATGGCTTCTTCAGAATTTTTGTTAAGGAACTCTCCATTACACATTATCTTAATAAATTAGCACTATCTAATTGTGAGTCCCTCAAATAAATAGCTAACTAAGCCAATTTTCATACTCATGGTGAGGGCATAGATTTAGCAGCTCTTTAAACTTTTTTCAAGCTTGATACAAGGTTTCACTGTCTTTTTGAGAGAAGGAAGAAATTTGTATTTCAAGCCATTAGTTTTGTGTTATGAGAAGTATTTATTGAAAAATGCTTGGGTCATTTCTCCCCAAGTTCCTACAAACCTCGGTCTTAAAGAGTATAACCAACTTTTTACTTTGTCTTTTAGAGAAAATGGGAAGAATTTAAGTCTAACATTATCTATGACTTCGAATTGGCTATGGAAGGTGACCACTACATCTTCAAATGTCCTAATATGTATATAAGGATTTTCATTATCTAGACTATGAAAAGTGGGTAGAAGTTGTATTATTTCAAGTTTAAAATTCAAACGTAGAGTGTTAGGTGAAAATATAATGTATGATAGTGTGGTTGTGCGAGTAGGATGCAAGTAATCTTTTAGAGTCTTAACAGGGTTATCCTTGTGTTGGAATTACAAGATGAACTAGATGGTGAAGTCTCTTCATTTACAAATTGTGATGGTGGTTTAATTCTACTTCTCTTACAAAGCTTCCTTATTTGTCTCTAAGTAGATGCCTAGCAATTTTTTTTTTTTAAAAAGGAAACTCTTAAAGAATAAAAAAGAAGTGAATAAAAAATAAAGAAAATAAGCTAGGTGGTAAAATCAACCATGAAATATAAATAAAATACAAGAAGAAATTAAAATGAGTTAGGTGGTAAAACCAACAATGAAAAATGAAATAAAATACAATAAATGAAATAAAGTAGATAGGGATTCTGTAAAACTTCTTTTAAGGAATGAGCCTATTTACGTTCAAAATGTAATACGGTTATCAGAGTTTAGATTGAGGTATCGATCCCATATGAAAGCTTTTAAAAAATAGGTTAATGAATAAAAATATTAAAATAATAACGAATGAGAAGATTGAATATGAGATTGATATAAAGAAGGTAAAATTAAATGTGAATTAAGGAAGAAAATTATAATGATGTGAGTAAGACTTTGAGAATCACTAATATGTTTTATAAATCTATTCTATACTTTGATTCAATGTTTATAATTCAATTAAAAGTTTTACATCCAAAACAATCAATCGAAAGATATGTATAATATGACATATTTAATAAAAAATGTAATTGAAATGACTAAATTCGTTGTAAACATTATCACAAACCATATTCATCTATACAAGTTATCTAAGATCGACAATATATCATTTTGATAATATTGCAGTAAAAGATTAACTTATAAAATAATATAATAGTAACAATTATAATTCGACAAGAATCACATAAAGAAAGCATGAATGAAAATATATGAAACATGAAAATTATAACCTTTGGATTATAGAAAAGTAATAGATAAGAGTATAGACAGAACAAACTTACAACATTATAGCTCTTAACAAAGAATCAAAGTCTAGAAGTAGATTTATTACACATAAAAATTTATCTCTAGCCTTGTTAAGAACTTTAGCCTCGCTTATAATTCATTCTTATGAATATTAAAGGAAAGTAGTTGAGAGAATTATAAGACATTAAAAATGTCCATTAGTCTGCTAAGGGTGTTCTTATATAGGTAATGAATAGAAACATATTTAGTGTAACTTCAATCAATACCATTTTTAGCCACTAATACCTTTACCTAATTGCAGCACATTTTTTATAATAGAGATGATCGATGTAGCCTTTATAGTCAACATAAAAATTGTCTCATTTTATCTTTTCTTTTCGTAGTCATTAGGTTCTAACAATTTGGATTAGTATCCTATGAGATATGGTCAAAATACCAAAGTCACATCAAATTTCAGCCAATAACTCTTTTATCAAATTGCAACCGATTTGGACTATGATAACGATTGCATTGGACTTTGGTGTCAACAGAAAAGTTATAGATAAGTGACTCAGCATTTTTCAGCTTCAAGAATTATACTGATTGAATATGTGTTTTGTGAAATACGGTCCAAATACTGGAGATGGGTCAAGTTGAGTAGAAGATATAATCTAGTTTTATTGTATCCTAAATTTGGCCCATAAAATATTATATTTGGCTTTTTAAACTATTCTTCAGTTTATGTAAGATTGAGTCATACAGATCCAGATTCAAGAATTCCTTTATTTCAATTTCTACATTGAAAGTTATGTCTATTTTTCTAAATCTATTCAAATAGCATTCATTAATTATAATTTAACGACAACACTTTATTTCAAGTTTAAAAATACAAAAATGTTAAAATTAGTGACATTCTAAATGTTAAATAGTGACTGAATCTCTTAACAATTATGCATTTTAATGTATTCATCAAGGCCAGATCTGGTTATTTTTCAAGAATCATAGCTAAGGACTTGATATTACCACTTAGATTTGGAACCTATATGTTGATGCTCACAACTTCGACAACTATACTAGTGATTTAGAGGAGATCTATTAAAAAATATTTAGTGCCCATTTTGAACAACTCTCCATCATTTTTCTTTGGCTGAGTGGCATATATTTTCACAATGTTCATTTTTTCAATTATGAAGCCTGGCTCTGTGTGTGTGTGTGTGTGTATAATTGGTCTAGTGGGTGACGAAGCTCACCACTCAGTGAGCTTTAAAACATGTGTCAGTATTCTGTAGTACATTGATATTATTTTAACAGAGATAAACAATGCCAAAACAATGTCTTAGAGCTCATTGAATGGTAAGTTCTATTACTCACTAGATCAGCTCTCTCTCTCTCTCTCTCTCTCTCTCTCTCTCTATATATATATATATATATATATATATATATATAAAACAAGGGATGAAAAGTTAATGAAAATAAGTTTCATCTTGAGTTTGATTCTCGTTTTGTAGACTATATTATGTCAGTTTTGGTAAGAATTCTAGCCAAAATTCATGCTCTTGTTTTGTTTAAAATATTTTAATTTCCTATATTAAAGTTTATTTGTCTATATAAAGGTGATAGAATTACAAATTTTGTAATTTTTAAAGTAATTGATTAAGAACCTAGAACTCAAAATTAGATAAACTTGCACCCTCAAATAAATGATGCACCAAATATTATGCATCATACATATAAGATAAACCAATGGCTTTCATAAATATTAAATAAGCATGCTATGAGGATGATAAAAGGTCTTTTGAAGGATAGTGTGTGTTTATTTGCTAATAAGTTATTGTATGAGCTTTAAGAAATGAATATTGGTTACAGATCAAGTACTAAGTCAAAATATAAAGTTTTAGCTCAAGTTTAATATAATGAGATTAAGCTAGTTAGAGAAAGTCAATTGGTAATCAAAATTTGTTAGAGTTAATAGAAATTTCTTGCCAAAAATAATAAATTCTAACCTCTTTTATTCTAGCACATTTTAAGGGTGTGTATTATTTTCGAATCTGATTCGTCTCGGCTCGACTCGTCTTGAAATTTTGAGTTGAAACGGGAACGAAAATGGATTCGGGACTCATTTAGGACAGGTCAAGTGTGGGAAATTCTCGAACCCGAACGAGAATTCCCGAACCGTCCCGAACCTGAATCATCTCGAACTCGAACAAGACCCGAACAGTTTTGAATTATCCCGAACTCATCCCGAATCATCCCGAACCTTACCCGAACCATCCTGAATTGTCTCGACCCGTCCCGAACCTGAATCAAAATTACATCGTTTCAAAATAATTTTTTTAAAAAAAAATCAAAATTTCCTAACCCAACCCATCCCGACCCAACCTGAAATATGTTTCGACATTCCGATCGAATTCGAGTAAGGGTAAAAAATTCTAAAACCCGATCCAAACCCAAAATTATCCACCCCTAACACATTCCATCACTAATTCTTTTATAAATATTGTGATTTCAGTGTTGTTAATTTATCTGAGCCAATAACACAATTATTTATTAATTCTTTCAAATATTTTTCTTTGTTTATTTGGTTTATTTTCCTAAAAATTTTGAATCTAAATAAATATCTAGATTTGTTTCTATATGAGATATATATAGATATTCATTTAATTTAAAAACTGATTCTCATAAATGCAACTTTCTTGCTCTCTCTCATTCTCAAAATTTATTGTAGGATAGGTCTAATAATTTTTTAAAATCACATTTTGCCTTTCCGACACTAATCCCAAATGGGCCGTCAAACCTATTAAAAAAAAAATGCAAATATATTGTCTAAGTTTTTCACAATGTTATAAGTTTATTATGATAATATTATTATAGCACAACCAAAGTCATCTACTTAGAGTTATATATTATTATTATTATTATATCATATTCACATTAATATTAGCCATAGAACGTTCTTGATGGGTGTTTTCAAAAGTTTAAAAATTAGTTGATAAACAAATTTTTTTAAATAAAAAATTTAATATTTAAAGTTTTATTATTTCTTTATTTGAGGAAAGAAAATTTAAATTCAGAATTTGGAGAATAATCCAGAGACATAATTATAATTAATGACAATTAAACTTTTACTAATTAATACATTAATACAAGTTTCCCAATTATGATTTAAAAATTATTTTTCAGTGTACACCCAATTTGAAAAAAAAATTTGAGAGATAATAAAAATGATCCTACTTCAGCGAAGTAAATAGGTAAGTAATTTGTGTTAAGATTGAGATCTAGTGACAGAATCGTCCAGGGTTTTTGACAGAAAAATAAAGAGCAAAGCGAAATCATAGATTAGCGAACGTAAGACTCTTGGATCACAATCTAATCAACGAAACAAGAAGACAATATGAAAAAAAAAACAGAGCGAAACTGATAGATACAGACTACGCTTATTAAAATATAATCCTTATAAACTAAAACAACGACCGCCATCATAATTTACTGCTACATGACAAGAAGAGAAGCGACATTTGTCGTCGTTTCCGAATGGTATGAGTAGATGCAGATGCATGGTATCCGAAGAAGATACACAGAATTATTTTTAGCCTAAAGAGTAAAGAGTATTATTGAGGGTAGGCTAGCTAAAACGTTTTGATGCGCATAAAATCTCTGGCTATATCTTCTGCATGGGCATGCCAACAAGATACAAATCCTGTGGGAAACGTGAAAGGATCTATCTCGTGCTACAGATACTGCATTTCCCTTCGCACCTTCATGCCTTCCTAGATATCATATCTTCCCTTTGTTAGTTTCCAGATAATTAATGTAGTATCTACTTAAACATTGACTGTATAAACATTGGTTACCTCACTTGAACATTTATTAGGCTTTATTTACCAAGGTGATATAATATAAGCCATTATCGAATTTCAATGAGTTCATTTCAGATTTCCATTGCTTCTCTATGATCATCCCTACCTAGATGATATAAGCATGCATGGAAATTAAAGAATATTTGTCATCCTACAGCTTAATTATTGGGGTCCTTATTATCTCCCCACATGCACTCCAAAACCTATTTTCTTTGGCATATGGTGAGCTCATGTGTAACCACTAACTTTGTTATCGTGTCGTTCTTGCTAAAAACATGTGGGGTATTATGTATATCTTTTCAAAATTTCCTCCCTTTTTTTTTGACTCACTTGATAAAATTTCAAAAAAGAATAAAAAAGCCACCTTTTTGATAAATGCCAAGTTTTATGGCAAACAAAAGTTTCTATATCTGTAGTGGTAAGGTCCATTTAGACTTAATATATTTACTAAAGGGAACGTGTCGTCATATTTACTGAACAATGTGGCTAAGTGGGGGTTACTTTATCTCATGATGCCATATTAGATTAATTTATGATTAATATTTATTACAAGTTATTTAAAAAAGAAAAAAAAAATTTGAAAGCTAGAGACTCGGTCGCTGTATATGAAAGAAAGTTATAGAAATTTTTAGGTATATTTTAACTCTTCCACATGGGTTGATACCCTATGGATTATCCAACCCCTTAAACAAAAAGTAAACACAAAGAGACATCTTTCCCACCTAACTAAACCTAATCAAAACTAAACAATATCAACAAGAAAAGCAAGTGAAGACAAAACACTTTTCTCATTAGTCCTTAGTTTGCGTAATGTACATATATTCCTTGAAACAATATATTTGAGATCTAGGGCCTTGTTTTCCGGCGGAGGAAATAGGTATTTCTTTGGGAGATTGTATAATTAGCTCACAATTATTGGAGCAAAAGTTTGAAATTTTCTTAATTTGCAAGTACTTGATCATTTTGTTTTTCCCATATCTTAATACAAGTGAGATATATGTTATCAGCCATTTCCATTTTGTTTACTTTTAATTAATATTACATGAACTTTTTGAGTCAAAATTTCATCACAGACCTTTATTGTTAGTGTTGTTTTTCAAAATTTATCACAAACATCAGCCATTGTAAAATTTTCCTAACGAAGAAAATAAACTGTATATGGAAGATTTTGAACATATTGTAAACCGAAAAGATTTTGAAATGTTATCACAATTGTTGGGACACTGGTGATGTCTGCCCTAACGTGAATAATTGACACGATTCATATATAGGACATGCTTTTGCAAACAAGAAAATACTCTACGGTATAAGCTTCTTCCCTTTCAAATAGAAGCAAAAAGCAACAAAAGAAAACCCAAAATATGACAAGAAAAAGTAAGGCATAAAAGGAGTTTGCCAGACTTGGTTTGCCTTTCTTTCTATTTTGTCTTTGTCTCAAGCAAGCCCTTAATTAGACAGTTTCCAAACCTGCTAGTTTAATCACAACTCCTGAACAAACCTTAAGACTCCATCATCTAAATCCCACATTTTTTTTTATGAGAGACCAACCGCCCATTTGATGTCATCGTGTTTGGCCGTCAATCAAGCAAGCGTGTTTTCAAGTACCTAACCCCCATGTGCTTTCGCCCCCCCTTAAAATCAGCGCGAGAAACCTTGCCCATATCGCACTCCATGTGTCATAATCTCATTTGTCCCCTTTTTCTCTTAATTTTTATTGTCGAAATGCATGCTTGTCACTATTATAAAAACTAGCAAACCTCAACACTTTCTATTCCCTTCACTTTGAGTTCTGAGAAAAAAAAAAAAAAACAGAGCAAATTAAGAAGAGAAACCCAATCAAGAATATCAAAAAGAGAGAGACAAAGATGATTAAGCTGAGGTCAAAAAGGTTTTGCAGAGGCAGTTTTAAGCTAATTGGCGGCAGCAGCAATAATAGCAGTAGCAGCAACAATGTAAAAGAAGCAGCTGCAAGAGGCTATGGAGGAATTAATAATACTGAAATCAAATGGGAACTTAGGCCAGGTGGGATGCTTGTTCAGAAGAGAGAAAGTGGAGAAAGTGATGGAGAAGGCACCATCACAGTTAGAGTCTCCACTGTATCACAGTGGCATGATATCTCCATTGAAGCAACTTCAACTTTTGGTAAGCCCTAGTTCTTTCCTCACTATCCTATCATTTTACACATTTCATAATTATAATCATCAAAGTATTTAGCAGTTCTTTTTTATAAATAAAATAAGTTTTACATATATCATAGGATTTAATTAAATTGTTGTATGAATGTCATGGTACTGAATTTTTAGTTTCTGAAATTAACTTTCAGGGGAACTGAAGGTGGTATTATCTTTAGTGACTGATTTAGAGCCAAGAGAGCAAAGGCTGCTCTACAAAGGGAAAGAGAGAGATGACAACGAGTTCTTACACATGGTTGGAGTTAGAGACAAAGACAAGGTTTTATTGTTAGAAGATCCAGCTATCAAGGAGATGAAGCTTCATGGATTGAAAGGAGGCCAACCAATTGCATCGGCAACAGCTTATCGCACCATCAGTGTATAATTAGCTAATATCACTAATTAAAAAGGTATTTGGTCTTGATCACTAATTAATCATCAGAATGTTGCTAATTAATTAACATATGGTGATCTATTCTTATTCACCTTTGTTAGATTAGAGACGACTAAGCTTAATTTGTATTATTAATGTCTCAGATCGGGCAATTTTAATACGTGCAAGCTGATGCAAGTATAATTCAGTTTGCATAGTTTACTTTGTTTATGTAAATGTTTTATTCCAAGTCTAATGTGAATTAATTAATTTCTAATTGTTTTCTTTCTCCCTCTCTTGCACTTTATGTGTATAATAATACACGAGTGCACGCCAATAATTGAAAAACAAAATGAAAGCAAAATTAAGCGCACCGACATTTGTCATTTGTGGGTTCTCTAATTTGAGAATGGTTGAGCCGAAAGAGAGTTTCATCAAGTGCCTATAAGAGCTTTATGGTTCATAAATGTAGGAAGGTTCCGAAAATAATTACTTTTGGATTTTGATATAGGGATATTCATATTGGTCCTAGGTTGTGCTTTGCTTAAGGCGCAAACTAGGGTTCATGACAAAGCATATTCGATCACCTTTGGTGGAAAGGCATTCCATTTTGTGCCGGGCAAATTAATTTGAGAAAGATTTAATAAAAATTCCAGCTCATGCTGTCTTCCTAGTTCCAACCAAACTCAACACTTGAAAGGAAAAAGTTAACGAGCATGTATGTTTTAATTTTTATACATAAAGTAAACATGTATGTATATGGAAAAGGGTTACGAAGTTCTAAAAAAAATGATTAGGATATGGGAAATAACCTTTAAATTTTGTATAAGAAATATGTTTTTGACTGTCAAGTGATCTTTGTTAGGTTTATTATTTTTTTTATAAAGACTCTCATATTAATAATAATTATACATTATACGTTATTTTAAATAAAAATTCAATTAACTGATTAATTTGGATTATATTTTATTAAATGCATTTAATTTAATATATGCTTGTTATGTATAAAAACTCAATACTAGTTAGATTATGAGTGATGTAGTTATAATTTAATTTAATATATAAAAACATTTTTAAAATTGTGGTCTCCAATCAAATCAATTCATATATAGTTCTTTTACTTTTTTTTTTATTATAAAGATAGAAAAACTCATTGAATTTATATAAATTTTTATAAATTTAACTGTGAAAAATTATTATACTCTTATTTTTACTCAAGATGGTTAATTACCATAAATTTTTCAAGTATATTTTTTTTAATATTCATCTTAATAATTTGATATGATAAATTTTAAATTATATTTATATAGATATGAATTCAATAATCTTTTTAAAAAAAAAGGGGGATAAAATTATACAAATTAAGGGATATTAGTGCTGTTTTATTAGTATCCAGTAAAATCAAGGAATATGGTATAACTCAGTTAATTTGATTTTGAAATTAAAATAGTGAAATGTTATACAGTATGTGAGTATGGGTATTGGTAAAGAATAAGGTGACTGAGAATTCTTGAAATTGATGGAGGGATGTTTTTACGTGAGTTATAATGCATATGGACGAGTAAAGCTTGAAATGAAAATTCCAAGCCGTTGGATGAAATTGGGGATTGGAGATTGATGCTAGGGTTCGGAGACAGGAACCACCGGCGGCTAAATATAAAATTATAGCTTGGGGTTGAGTTTGTATGCTTTTTATATTGAATAATGATAAGGTGTGGGCAGGTACATTAATACACATAAAAGTAACCAATAATGTATTATCGTATAAGCAAATTAAATACAAAATTTTAATAATAATTGGATTGGCTTGATTTATCTTGGTCTGGATCAGAACTAATATTATTTTCAATAATATTATCTTTACATATTTAAGATTCAAACATTGTACTTTGTATTTACTTAATTGAATTATTTAATTTACTACATAAATTAATTCAAATTGAATCATGTACAATTGAATTATAAATTTAATTTACTCAATTGAATTATTCAAATTTTCACATGAATATGAATTAATTCATATTGAATCTTGTACAATTGAACATTAATTAAATAATTCAATACAAAATAAAAATTACAATTAAATATTTAATTTTACAAAAGCTTATATTTAATTTTAGCCTCAAAATATTAAAAAAGCCATCAAACCCAACCTAAAATTAAGTATCCCAAAATTAGAAAGTCAACATAATAAAAAAAAATCAACAAGCTCATTAAATTCAAACTAAATCCAAGAATTAAAATCGAACTTATTCGGTTCGGTTCAATTCTTAGTGCTTAACAGATTGCTTCCAATTTTATTTTTAGAATCAATCAATTTAATTTTAGTTTGGTTTTGACCGAGACCCAAATATGTCCATCTCTAATTGGGATTATATAACTAACATATCAATAAAAATTAAAAAGTCAATTGTTACATGTTAAATGGTAATTATTGTATGTATTCTAATTTTACAAACTCAACACTACTTTTTTATTTTAAACTGATTCAAGTTATCAGTTTGGATTGAGTGTTAAAATTTGCCTACTGACTTAAACATTTAAATTTGAATGGCATATATATATATATATATATTTGTTCTTAATATATGATGATTAGGAATGTCAAAATATTTCATAAGTAGAGTTTTTTTAAAGAGATAATTTATGAAATCATTTAAAATTTTCTTCATTCAAAAGTAAAAAATAAAAAGAAAAATAACTGAATATTCTCATTAATGATAGAAATATATAGACTTAAAAATCTGAATTAATTAAATCAAATTCAACATTAAATAAAAAAACAAACTCTTTATCTTTTTCATTGAGAGTTAGCATGTATAGTGTTACTTTATGCTTAAAAAATAAAATTATATGTATAAACTCTTTGTTCAAATTGATGTGGTAAGTAATTATCGACTCAGATAATTTATTTCATTAATTTATATCTTTTGTTTCTCTAATGGTTGTATTCCCACAACAATTTGTATAAAATAATTTATATGTAAAATATTACTTTTTTTAAAAAGTAATGAAGAGTGAATATATATCATTATATATATATATATATATTCCTCTTTTTTGTCCATTATAACGGTGAACATTTTTTTCGACAATATTATTTTAGATAATTAATTGTAAGAGTAATCTTAGTAATATTTTTTGGAATTTAAGTTTTGTAGAGCATATGATTATTCGTTTAAGGCATTAATCTATGTAAATAATTCCTTCTCTACAATTTATAGAAAATTGTGAAGAAGTTGGATGAAAATATTTTATGTTAGGATTTTAGATGGACACTCCATAGTAGCGAATGCAATTAGCTGATCAACGTTTCATATCAAAAGGAACAAACTTGCCGACCAAGTTTCGTGAATTTTATTTTCGAATCAAAATTTTAATTTTATAGAATGAACCTTTATTTATTATTATTATTAGAGAATAATTATAATAACACTTGAGCTGCTTTAAAAAGCCATTTAGCCAATAAGACTCACATTCTTAGAAAGATGTTCAGTCTAATTAAGAATTATAATTAGGCTAAAAAGGGCCTAAGCCCATTAGCACTTAATATATAAACAGTGAGGCTAATTAGATGGGATTCACTTAAAGATCTACATTAATGCTAAATCCTACAATTAGAGCATATGTTAACAAGACTAATCCAGTCCTCACATGACCATTGAGCCCTATAGTAAGAGAATACACAAGATTGATTTAGTTCTGCCAACATGTCTGCTAACTGTAAGTATTATTAGTGACATAGAGGCTATGTTAGCCTCTATGTCACTAATAATACTTACAGTTAGAGACATGTTGGCAGAACTAAATCAATCTCTACGTTACCGCTAAGTCTCACAATTAAAGGACATGTTAATAAGATTATATCAATCTCCATATCACTACTAAACCTTGTGGTTAAAGGACCCATCAACAAGATTATGTCAATTACCACGTCATCACTGAGCCTCACATTAGTTTGCCAAATAATTCTCACTACTAGATAGCTAAATGGGAAGATAAGGCCCCAAAAGAGTGTAATTTTGAGGAATCATTATTGTATCACTATGTCAGTATGTTCAACACTTTGTTCTCTTGTGGACAGAGAAGAAGTTTGTCTGGAATTAAGTGAAGTAAACCTGCATCAATTAAAGCTTAAGTGTCAGCATTGAGGGCCAAATACTGCTTGTCTATCCATAAAGCTGCTTGCCTATAAAGAGTCTAATTAGAGGAACACTTATACTCTAAGCCTTATGGAGCTTAATTACCAAAATACCTTTAACTGAATATAATGTTTCATAGTACAAAAGGAATATTCTCATACATTTTTACCTAAGGATAACACTTATCCTTAAAGACATTTTCACTATTCTCTAAACTAAAAACTCTCTAAGTGGCCCAATGAGCTTACACTATATAAATGACATGTTCAGAAGATAGGAGTTTATTCCCAAGTACAGGATTGTCGAAGTAATAAATAACTCGGTGAGAATGGAATCGATCCACAGAGAAGTAGAATTAAAATTACAAATTATAAATATTTTAAAGACAATTAATGCAGTATAAGATGTTTGTAAATATTAATTCAATTAACCAATTTAAATAAAAGCTAAGGTTAAGAGGATCCACTCTTGGCATAAGTAAGAATATATTTAACTCTTTTTATAACTCAATTGGAATCCTCACACAAAGGAGGTTTCAATAGAAAGATATAACAATTAAAGTTCATCACCATTTATATATTAACTAGTATTTATTTCTTTCAATTATTATACACCAAATCTTATAAATGAGTTTAAGTATTTATTATGCAAATATTTATATTTGTCTAAAATAAATCAAGACTCCTACTTTACAAGAAAGGGTATATACGCCAAATCTTATAAATGATTTCAAGAATTCATTGTGCCAACTATAAAAGTTATTTATAATAAATCAAGAGGCACCACTTTAGAAGAAAGTGTATTAATATTACAAACAAAATAAATACATCATATATAAATTTGCATAACTTAAAAATGAAGCATTAAATTCATGAATAAGAGTTAAGTACATCTTATTACCTTGCCAAGAGTTTCACCCTTTCACCTTCGCATAAAGAAAATTATTTGAACATAATAAAACTAAATAAAAAGAAAAGAAATAGAAGAAGAGATAACATAATTTTAGAATAATAAATGAGAAAAATAATATTATAAAGAAATAATACAAAAAATAAGTGTTTTGAACTAAAATCTATGATGTGCATCATGAAGGTTCTAAATCAACTCAAGAAGGTGAGTTGAGTGTAAAAGAGGTTTCAGATGGTCCAATAACAAGAGTTAAGGCCAAACAGCTTCAAAGGGCCATAAGTAGTCAAATTGGAGCTATTGAAGTTTCTATGGGATTAAAAGCTTGCGATCTGAATGAAAATGAGCTAAAGGTATTTATTTGTCTTCAATTAGAGATTGGGACATGATTTAGAGACGTTTGGTGATGTTGGGCTTAAGGAGGCAGTTGATGGCTTTCTTTCCATGCTATTGGGCTTAATTTGATTCTTTTGTTGCCATTTTTATGTATTTGGGCCATTTTGAACTTGTTTAGCTTTATTTTAAATTGTTAAGTCATATTGCGCTTATTTTGGATTTTTTTAAAGTTAATTATGTAATATTAGAATTTTTCCTCATCTTGTAAGCCTATATAAGGCATCTTAAAGTCTTATAGAGGCAGTTGCCTCATTCTTGAATTTCATGCACGAAAAAGAAAAACTTTTTCTCTCAAAATTTATTTTTTCAAGTTTTTCAGCTCTTGAAGATAATTACTGACTTATCACTCTTTGATCACCAAGAGTGTGGCGTCAAAATCCTAAATTGATCCTTGTGGCGTCTGTTGACTTATCAAGGCTTCTTTTTAGTTATATCCTCCAGCTAATTTACCATTTACTTGTTACAATTTAGCCTAAACACTTAAAGAAAAGACCAACAAAATCAGACAATAACCTCATCCTAAAAATTAGTTTTTGTTTTTTTATTCTGAATAATCCAATTTGAAGACTAGGGCACATTATCTTGGTATCAGAGCATAGGATTTTAGTGTGCAAAATGAAGTTTCAACCATTGAAGGTCTCTTGTTATTTTTGTTTTATATAATATTGTGGGGTTATTCATTAGGTTGGGTCTCTAATATTTGAGGTTAGTAGTTTTGAATTGCAACTCTAGCATTAAAATTAATTCTTAGTAGTTTGTGGACTGGAGATGATTTGGCTAAGTTGAGTTGTTCCTGAACCTAAAAATTTTGAATTTGAGTCAATTGTTGCTTTCTGATTTTATTTACTGAATTGGTGAAAATTTAGTTTGAGAAGTGTGTTTTAGCTACTGTTTGTGTTGTTCATTGTTCATACTTGTTTGGGGTTTTTATTAATAATGGCTAAAGATGATGCAAATAGAGTACCAAAGGGACTAAGTTTAGAACAAGCTTAACTCATGGGCTTACAACGAGCTCATGATGAATTTCAAGGTGAGATTACTGAAATTCGTGGACAACTTGCTGCAATTATAGAAATGATGTAAAGAAATACTTTGCAACCCCAACAAAGGTAGGTAGGGTGTAGGGTACCTTGGAATGACCTAAGGGATGCTAGAGATAAGCCAAATAGAGATGATGAGGCTAAAGATAGGAGTAGGATAAGGAGGCAACAAAATGACCTTACTAGTGGTATCAAACTTAATATACCATCATTTAGAAGTACTAATTCTTCTGAGGAGTATCTTGAATGGGTTTAGAAGGTAGAAAGGGTGTTTGATTGGCATGAGTACCCTGAGGCAAAGAAGTGTAAGGTAGCAGCGCTTGAATTTACCGATTATGCATTTTTGTGGTGGGAAAACTTAAAAGCTCAGCGAAGAAGGGATGAAGAAGAAGAAGTTACTAGTTGGCCATTTATGAAAAGATTAATGAAGAAGAGATTTGTTCTTGATTAATATAAATAAGAATTATACATCAAACTCCAAACTTTGCGGCAAGGTTCCTTGAGTGTAGAAGAGTATGTGAAAGAATTAGAACTGTTACTGATTCGTTGTGATTTGAATGAACCTCAAGAGCAAAACATAGCTAGGTTTCTTGATGCATTGAGGAGGGACATAGCTAATGTTTTTGAGTTACAACCCTTCATATTTTTTTAGGATGTCATAAAACTTGCAACTAAAGTAGAAAGACAGTAGAAAAGAGGAGGTATTCATATGAGGTCAACTACATTAAGTAATACAAAGGTTGTTTCTTCACCTTCTCGGACATGGAACACACCTAAACGTGATGAGAAAGTGGAGTCCAACAAAGAAAGTTTAGGTTCGTTGAAAGGAAAGGAGAAGGTATTTAACCTCAATTTCCCAAGAGGTCGCGAGACATCAAGTGTTTCAAGTGCTTGGGAAATGGGCATATTGCTTCTGAATGTCCAAATAAAAGGGTGATGATTTTACAAGGGAAGCATGGAGAGCTTGTAAGTGAAGATGAGGCTGAAACATAAGAGGAATCTAAAGTAGAAGTGACTGAACAAGAAGAGAATCTTGAGCCAGTGGAGGGAAATTTATTAGTAATTCAATGGGTTTTGAGTGCTGAAGTTGATATTGGTGCAGAGCAACGTGAAAACATCTTTCATACAAGATGTTAAATTCGAGATAAGGTTTGTGTTATGATTATCGATAATGGTAGTTGTACCAATGTTGCATCCGTTACTTTGGTTGAGAAACTGGGATTAACTACTGTTCCACACCCTAAACCATACAAATTGCATTGGCTTAATGAGAATGGAAAGATTCGGGTTACAAGACAGGTTCGTGTGCCATTTTCCATTAAAACCTATCATGATGAGATTTTATATGATGTTTCTATGACAGCTAGTCATGTGTTATTGGGACTTCTATGGCAGTTTGACAATGATGTGACTTATAATGGACGAAGAAACACTTATTCATTTGTGCTGAATGGGAAGAAAGTGAATTTGATGCCATTAAGTTCTCAACAAGTTAGAGAAGATCAGTTGCGGAATCAAAGGAAGATGGTGGAATTGGGTAAGGGGCTGATGTTAGCCAAAAAAGAAGATATTGAACAAGCACTAGCTTCGGTGGGGGTTATGTTTATGGCTTGGGCAAAGCCTTTATTGCAAGTGGAGAGTTTGGATTTACCGAGGCAGGTTGCAGAGTTGCTTGAAGAATTCAAGGATGTATTTCCGGAAGAGCTGCCATTGGGATTACCACCTATTTGAAGTATAGAACGTCAAATTAATTTGGTGCTTGGAGCTTCACTTTCTAATAGACCAACATATAGATGTAATTCGGGGGAAGCAAAGGAGATCCAAAGGCAGGTTAGTGAGCTATTAGAGAGGGGCTACGTGCGTGAGTCACTTAGTCCTTGTTCAGTGCCTACGTTGCTTGTTTCAAAGAAGGATGGTACTATGAGAATGTGTGTGGCAATCGAGCTATCAACAAGATAACGGTTAAGTATTGATTCCCTATTCCTAGACTTGATAATATAATTGATGAATTGCATAGTGCTGTTTATTTTTCTAAAGTTGATTTGATGAATGGATATCACCAAATTAGGATGAAAGAAGGTAACGAATGAAAAACAGCCTTTAAAACTAAGCATGGATTGTATGAGTGGATGGTGATGCCGTTTGGGCTTTCTAATGCACCTAGTACATTTATGAGGCTTATGAATCATATTTTGAGAAAGTTCATTAGGCTGTTTGTTGTGGTCTATTTTAATGATATCCTGATCTATAGTAAAAAATTTAATAATCATGTGAAGCATCTTATGGTTGTATTTGAGATCTTGCGTGATGCTAAGTTGTATGAAAACCTCAAGAAGTGTTATTTTTGCCAAGATAGTGTTATCTTTCTGGGGTATGTTGTTTCTGGTAGTGGAATTAAGGTTGATGAGGAGAAGGTTAAGGCAATTCGTGATTGGCCTAAACCTACTAGTGTTGCTGATGTAAGAAGTTTTCATGGTTTAGTCTTTTTCTATAGGCGATTTATTAAAGAATTTAGTTATATTATTGTGCCTATGATAGGGTGTTTGAAAAAAAGGAATGAGTTTAAGTGAAATGAGAATGCACAGAAGGCATTTGAACTGAGTAAAGAACAATTATATTCTGCTCTTATTTTAGCATTTCCTGATTTTGCTAAAACATTTGATGCAAGAAAAGAGAGCAATTGCATTCTTTAGTGAGAAGCTAAATGGGTCACGTTTAAACTACTCTATTTATGACAAGGAGTTTTATACATTGATTTGGGCTCTCGAGGTATGGCAGCATTACCTATTACCTAAAGAGTTCGTTATTTATACTGACCATGAATCGTTAAAGTATTTTAAAGGGCAGAACAAGCTGAATAAAAGACATGCTAAATGGGTAAAGTTCATGGAGCCATTTTTATATGTCATAAAATACAAGAATGGGTAAACTAATGTCATTGCTGATGCTCTTTCTAGAAGGTACGCATTGATTTTTTTTTATGTTAAATGTAAGGCTTTTGGGTTTTGAACAGGCGAAAGAACAATATACAAGTGATTCATACTTTGCTAATATGATGTCTAAATGTGCTAAAGGGACTTATGATGGGTTCTTTGTGCATGATGGTTACTTGTTCAAGTTGGGCAGAATGTGTATACCTTCAGGATCTCTACGTGAGTTGCTTGTGTATAAGGCTCATGGTGGTGGTCTTAATGGTCATTTTTGGGAGAAGAAAACTTATGAGTTATTGAAAGAGCACTTCTTTTGGCCTAATATGTTGCGGGATGTTCATAAAGTGGTTGAAAGATGTGTAATTTGCAAGAAAGCTAAGTGTAAAGAGAATGCATATGGACTATATATGCCTTTACTTATCCTAAAAGAACCATGGATGGATATTAGTATGGATTTTGTGCTTAGATTACCTAGAACATAATGTGGGAAGGATTCAGTGATGGTTGTGGTTGATCGGTTCTCCAAAATGTCACACTTTATTCGTTATAACAAAACTGATGATACTATTTATATTGCTGATTTGGTTTTTGGGGAAATTGTACGTTTGCATGGAATCCCTAAAAGCATTGTCTTTGATCGCGATATAAAGCTTTTAAGCTATTTTTGGAAGACTCTTTGGAAGAAGCTTAGAACGAAGTTGCTTTTCAGTACTGCTTGTCATCCACAAACTGATAGGCAAATTGAGGTAGTGAACCGTACTCTATCTTCTTTATTAAGGGCTGTTATAAACAAGAACTTAAAGAGTTAGGATACTTATTTGCCAATTGTGGAGTTTGCATACAACTATAGTGTGCATGGGGCTACAAAATTTTCACCATTTGAGATTGTGTATGGATTTAATTCATTTGTTCCTATTGACCTTATTCCTATTCCAATTGATGAGAGGACATCTATGGATGGGGTTAAGAAGGCATAATTGATAAAGAAGCTTCATGAGCAGGTTCGAATTCATATTGAGGAGAAAACAATTAAGTATGCTAAGTATGCTAATAAAGGACGAAAAATGATTAGCGTTGAACCTGGTGATCTTGTTTAGATTCATCTTAACAAGGAAAGATTTCCTAGCAAGCAGAAGTCCAAGTTGATGCTAAGAGTTGATGGATTTTTTTGAATTATAGAGAAGGTGAATAATAATGCTTACAAAGTTGATCTTCCTGATGATTACAATGTTTTAACCACTTTTAATGTGAATGACTTATCTCCTTATTTGGAAGATTCAAAAGATTCTGATTTGAGGGCAAATCATTCTTTGCCCGAGGGTGATGATGTGTATTATGAAGGTTCTAAATCAACTCAAGAAGGTGAGCTGAGTGTAAAAGAGATTTCAGATGGTCCAATAATAAGAGCTAAGGCCAAACAGCTTCGAAGGGTCATAAGTAGTCAAATTAGAGCTATTGAAGCTTCTATGGGATTAAAAGCTTACGATCTGAATGAAAATGAGCTAAAGGTGTTTATTTGTTTTCAATTAGAGATTGAGATGTAATTTAGAGATGTTTGGTGATATTGGACTTAAGGAAGAAGTCGGGGGCTTTCTTTCTATGCTATTAGGCTTAATTTGATTCTTATGTTGCTATTTTTATGTATTTGGGCCATTTTGAATTTGTTTAGCTTTATTTTAAATTGTTAAGTCATATTGGGCTTGTTTTGAGTTTTTTTAAGTTTATTAGGGTTTCCTTCATCTTATAAGCCTATGTAAGGCATCTTAAAGTCTTATAGAGGCAGTTGCCTCATTCTTGAATTTCATGCACGAAAAAGAAGAACTTTTTCTCTCAAAATTTATCTTCTCAAGTTTTTCAGCTCTTGAAGATAGTTACTGACTTATCACTCTTTGATCACTAAGAGTATGGCGTCAAAATCCTAAATTGATCCTTGTGGTGTCCATTGACTTATCAAGGCTTCTTTTTAGTTCAATCCTCCATTTGATTTACCATTTACTTGTTACAATTAAGTCTAAACACTTAAAGAAAAGACCAACAAAATTAGACAACAACCTTATCTTAAAAAATTAGATTTTGTTTTTTATCCTGAATAATCCAATTTGAAGATTAGGGAACATCAATCTAGCTTTTTAATTACATGTTTTAGGCATAAACATGCTACCTATTTATAAAAAAATATGGATAAATTGAGACAAATGAAGAGGGAACCACTTAGATAATAAAAGTCAAGAATTATGGTAAATAATTTACATTGATCATCATTAATGCATCTATTTTCTTATCCAATTTAGAATTGATGTGGTCCGAAGTAGCTATCATTTAAAATATCAAGGTTGTATATAAGTCTCTTAGCTTTCCAAATTGAGTTATCTCATACGTATTAGATACGTATTTCTATAGTTATGAGTCAAATACTGATGACTGTTCGAATTGGGCCTGTATTGCAGACCAGTTTTGTTTTAGGCCATTTTTACCCTTTAAACGCTCGAATTTTGAATACCTTATGAAATATAATATGTTAGCCCATTGAGTCAGATCTTCATAAGATTAAGAATTACTCCAATTGAATTTCTAGGTAGAAAGTTATGCCTATTTTACAGACGAACCAACCACAAAACAATTAAAGGCTAATTAGGTACAATATTGTAAACATACTTAAGTTAGAAGGGGTTAAAGACATTAGTAATACAAAACTGTCACGCCTCAGACCCAAAAGATCTGAAACACGGTATAATTTACACTCATTCAATACTGTGTACTCATAATTAATATTGTATAAAATTTCAAACTTGAATTCAACATAGGAATCCTTATCAAGTTGCTAGTAAGTTTAGTGCAAAATCAACCCATAACCATACTTGGTGAAACATAAACCAAATATAACAACACCTAGTAAAATAACACATAAGTATTTATTCAATAAGGACAAATCAAATATCTTAAACTTTGTGTCCACAAATAAAACACTTAGCAACCTAGCAACTTAGGAAACCCAAGGGACAGCAGAAGGCTTACCAAATTTGCTAAGCACATATTGCCTTATTTACCTGAAATCACCATAAACTATAATGAGTACGAAACTCAGTAAGCATACTAGTTTTTCATATATCAAAATACAAATACATATATGTACATAATGCATGTGTATGATATATTATGATAAATCAAAATCATAATCTTATCAAATCACATGTCAGGTAAGCGCTTACACATTCTTTCAAAATATATAATAGGAATACCATCACTCAATTAATACTTAGTAGGACTTTCATATCACATATCACATAATGATCCAAATGTCACTCGTAAGTGATATACCGTAGAGGGGAATAGTACAAGTGAGGTTTAAATTATACATATATAATACTCATGCCCGAAGGTAAGAGCCAAACCCTCACCTGGATCATCGATGAGTTCTCTCACATACACTAATACGCCACCACACGAATGTAATGACTCAATCTTCCTTTAGGTACCAATAGGATCCTCCCTACATATAGAACACATAACATATACCAATCTCAAAGGAAAAGCCACACATAAAGGCTCCAAAAATCACATAAGGGGTCTACTAAGTAAATAGTGAGTTCAACCATCCTCAAAACACAAAACGTATCTCATGAACATTTTTCACTTCAAAAGCTTTCTTTGTTAAACACATTTCATTTTGAAAGCTCACTTTCATAAACACGTGTATGTCCATGCTCAATGTCAATGCTCACATTCATAAAAATATGTCTTTCACATTTCATATCAAATATACTTTGGCATAACATAAACATATTTCTAAGCACATTTACAAAATCATACATAAACAATTACTATATTTATTGTGATTTCAGTAAAAGTCTAGTATACTTACCTCTTAACACTTTCGAGTACAGGCTTAATTCTTCTTAACCTATCAATGGAGATTAATACTTTCATAAGCTTCACTATTTACACAAAATAATTTAAATAGCTTATACAATTACACATATTGCACTTATCACATCGAATTAGTTTAATTACTTAGTTTCTCAAAACCTGTCATTCAACCACTTACACTTGAAAAAATTTCTTATATATCAAATGATGTCCAATTGCTCCAAAATCAGAATATATCTTTCTTAACTCATATATTATTCTTATATATGAATATTATATCATAATTCCTATACAATCCATTTCATAAACACCATCAAATCCAAACTATTATCTTGATAGGATCAAAATATTTACTGTATAATATAAAGTCTCACAATTTTATAAAATCATATACTAACTCAAAAATTATAAAATTATCATAAAATTACTCTTGACATATATGTCGATCCATGATAAATATTTTACTTCAAAATCCCCGCCAAAAGTATTTTAGAACTATTTTATTCCATAGTTTTAAAAAGTTGTTCATTAACAGTACAGTGAGCTAATACACTTTAGAAAATTATAACAATTTTATCACATTGATCTAAATTCTCAATTTTTAATATATCATTGTAAACATGTAAAATAATCATATTTCAAAACTTTGTAATTTTTTAAGATCATATAGTAGACCAAAATTTGTTCATCACTTTAACATACTGTTAACACAGGAAATTTCTATAATTTTAGAGTCATTTTTGTAAATTCACTAAAAATTTAATTTCTGAAATTTTCAATCGATTCAAAGTCTCAAATGATTTTAGAAATGTCTGATTTTATATTCGCAAAAGTCAAAACTAGAATCGAAGTGCAAAAATTTATAAAATTCTCAGATTAAAAGAATATCAAGTAGAAATTCTACAAATTCATCATGATTTATTAAGTTATCTACATAATCATCATTAATTCTCAATATATCTTAAAAAATTCACATCAAGTCCTTAATTTTACATATTTCTAGAAATTAAAACTTAAGAAAATTAACTTAATTAACACTAAAAAACTAAGAAAGGGTCACGATATACCTTTTAAAGTTTAAATTTTAAATTTTTTCTTCTTTTTCTTCTTCCTCTTCTCTTTCTCTCCCCTCTCTTTCTCTCTTTTCTCTCTCCAAAAGAGGTAGCTCGACCAAAAGTGAGTGAATTAGGGTTACAAATGTGTATTTTTATACTAAGAGGCTACTTTCTAGTATTTAAGAATTAGTTCTCAAAACTTTCAAAGTATTATAATTTAGTCCCCAAAATAAATCTAAAGTCTTGCAAATAAACCCAATACTAATAGTAGGTCCTTAATCTATACAAACATACTAATAATAATACATAAATTAAGTATCATCCATATACAAATAAAATATGAATATTATATATATGTAAATACTTATTCTTATTGGTTGTGGATAAGTGATCACTACAAAAATAATGATATAAAACCCTTATTAAATATGTAATTTCAAGTATTCATCACACCCCCAACCAGCTTATTGTTAGTCTCTAGCAATTCAAGCATAAATAAAATTTGAACACTGCCTAAGTATTTCAAACAAAATGTCAATTCAAGATCACAATTGCTATTAAGGTTATTTCAATCATAACTTTTAAAATTGTGTGTGTGTGTGTGAATTAAGTTGAAGCATTCTTACTACAAACCACAACATATATAGCTTTGAAAAAATAATTCAAGTAAAATCTTCAACTCCATATCCTCATAGGTGAATAACTTGTTCAATGGGTTATGATTTCACTCATGGAGTTGGAAAACAGAAAATCGCTCAAGAAAAGATTACATTTAAGGACAGACAAATAAACTAACATTGATCAAAAGATAAGAAAATTAATTATTTATAGCCAAACTATTCTTTCCACATGCTAGCTTCAGGACTTTAATTATTTTATGTGAATTTTATGAATAAACATTTCGGTAATAAAATTACTTCCTAATGACTTTTGTCTTCTAGAATTGAACGAAGACTTTATTAAACTGAATTGACCTTTTTTTTATACATATAATTTTTTTTGTATTTTTTTAGACATAAAGAATCATTACAAAATAAGAACAATTTCTCACTATAATTTTTTTTATCCTTCAGTTAAGCAACCAAATCATTCTTTATCCCAAATAATGTTATTCCAAACAAAAATTAACTATTTTAAAAGATCAATGAAAGTTCATAAGCTGTTATCTCAAACCTCTCCATTCACTCATAAAAGATATATGAGTTTAGAAAAGAATATATGTACTAAAACATGAAAATTCTCTTGACTATATATATTGAACCATCCATCTTACCACAAGTCTTAGTATTGTGCTCAAGAAATAATTTCGGAAGTTGTTTTTTAGTAACCTAGATGATTTAAACTAAACAATTTTGAAATCATACCTCGATAATAAAGCAAACTTATTTACGCATGAGTTACTAAAAACTTAAGCAACAAATAATTATACATAAAATGCATTAAAAATAAACCAATTAGAATGCATTTCAAAAGTTTACTCTGCTATCTAGAACTAGAATACGTATCAAGAATGCATAAATAAACTTTTTACTTACATCATTCATGATGAGATTTTTTTTATTAGAGAACAAAATGATAACAAAAAAACAAAAAAAAAAAATTAACACTAACATTATATATATACTATCATCCCTCCCAACCAGATTAAGACATTGTCCTCAATGTCAAAATATAAAAAGAGTAGAGTATAAAAGATATCACCTGAAACATCTTTTATTGAAAATAAAACCTGCAACAAAATAAAACAAGCCACACAAAATGCTTAAAATTACATAAAACTAGATAACCTATAAACGAAGCGTTAAATCTATCTTGCATTTTTTTTCACTGTCATCAGTATACCAATTTATCTAATGCATTATTGGATCAGATAGAGGTGTAAAAACTTGTAGTTCATCGAGTAATTGATCAATAGTTAAAGCAAAAATGAGAAATTGTCATGCTGCAGATGAGATGAACTATTTTTCTACCGCATAGTCAAGAAAAGATAACAACCCATTATAAAAACCATCAACATTTAACAAACAAATGATTTTTTGGTGGATTTACAATTATATCCATGAGACAATTTGAAAACTTTTCTTCAAAGTTCTGAAAAACCTCCAAGTAGAGCTATGAAGGCATTAGCATTCCAAAGTATGAGAGACATTCGCTCATGCATTGATGATACCTATAACTCATCTCCAATTATTTTTCCTACAATGTTTCCAATAGGTAGAGCTTTCAATATGCTACCAAAAACTCGACTGCTTTTATTTTGTGCAGCTGTTGCCAAATATCCCATTAATCCATAACTACCTCCTCTATATACTAAATGAATATTCACTCAGCTAACACCTTATCAAGGGTTTTTGCTGCTTCTAAAAACTCTTTAGTGTTTCTAAGGCTGGATCCATAAAAGACACAAATTTTTGTGAATGTTTGAGTTAATGTTCCTTCTATTATTACACTCACCCTCTCTCTTGAATGATTTTGAGTTTGTATAAAGATGCAGAAATAATACAATATATTTATAGAGCCAAAAGGTGTTGTAAAGTTAAGTCACATGGGTTGTTGGCTTAAAATAAAACTTTTTAAACACTTTTTTACCATTTTTTAAATTATTAGCTGGAAAAGTCACATAGGTGGTTGGTTGTTGGAAAAGACGTTTGAGTTTGAAATGAAACATTTAAAAATAACAACTACAGTAAATATATACAAATAATTATGATTGTGACTTACATCTTTCTCTGGTTTTACGTCCAGTAACGGCTTAAACGCCCTTTATGGGTTGGGGATAGGCATTCCATCCAATTTTCTTATAAATTGGCAAATACGGTCTTTTAAAGTTAGATTCCCGAGACTGTACCGCTCATATTCTTTTAGAAATATGTCCCATAATTTATGAATTGCAATATGCACATATTCACTAGGATGCGTCTCAAGAGTCGATAAGATATCATCTAAAGACTTCTTACTCAGGCCATCCTTAATGAATCTAATTTTATCTTCGCGATTTATAGACACAATTCCTAAAGTGTGGCAACGTGTGTTGCAAGTCATGTGTACACAATTATAACAAACGCTTAATCGTTTTGCTTTTCATTTTTTTTTTTGGCAAAAGAGCTTTTATCTAAGTTAGGCATGTAGGAAATTAATGAGTTTGAAGATTCACCTGTCAATCAAACTTTGACTTCAATTAATCAATGTAAGTTAACAAGTTTATTTATAATTATTAATAACCTTAATCTTTCACATCTTGCTTGGTAAATTTTCTTTAAAGAATTTTGAGGCAATAAGGGAAAACGCTTTTTCAAATTCTTTAGAATGTCATCTATTTTTTTAGAAAGGGGGAAGAAAAGAAGGTATCAGTAATTATGGAAAACTGATAATGTCACGGAGTACCGTTATCCGCCACTTAACCGAGGTGCAAAATAAAACTTTAACAAAAATACTAAATTAACCTGCAAGTAAAAATAAAAAATAAAAAAATAAAGTTAGAAAAAGAATAAATATATGTAAATATGTAAAATAAAGATTAATTGGTCTCGTAACAAGGGTCAGACAGGGATACAAATTCTTTATGAAAAGCTTGGTTTTCTAGAAACGGCTTGAGTCTTTCCTCATTTACCTTAAACACATTCTTATTTCTAGGATTTGCAATATCAATTGTTCCATAAGGGTACACATGTTTCACAATAAAATGGTCACTCCATCTTGATCTTAAGTTTTCAAGGAATATGTGAAGTCGAGAATTATAAAGCAAAATCTTATGACCAGTATCAAACATTTTTCTTTGAAATTTTTTATCATGAAAAGCTTTGATTTTAGCTTTATGAATTTTTGAATTCTCATATGCATCATTTCTCAATTCTTCAAGTTCATTTATTTGTAATTTATGTATGTGTCCAGCAGAATTAAGATTTACATTGAAAGTTTTAATGGCCCAGTAGGCTTTATGCTCAAGTTCCACAGGTAAGTGACAAAGTTTTTCATAAACTATCCTATAAGGAGACATACCCAATGAAGTTTTAAAAATAGTTCTATAAGCCCACAGTGCATCATTAAGTCTTAAAAACCAATCTTTGCGATTTGGGTTTACAATTTTTTCTAAAATTTGTTTTATCTTCCTATTTGCTAATTCAACTTGTCCACTTGTTTGAGGATAATAAGGGGTGACAAATTTATGAGTAATACTATATTTTTTCATTAATGTTTCAAATGGCCTATTTCAAAATGCTTACCCTCATCACTTATAATGGCTCCAGGGATTCTAAATCGACTTAAGATATTTTCTTTCAAAAATTTCATGACTGTTTTATGGTCATTATTTTGACATGGAATAGCCTCAATCTATTTTAAGATATAATCTACTGCGACTAAGATATACATAAATTTAAATGATAGCGAAAATAGTCCCACTGAGTTGATCGGTCAATCCTTGCTAGCGGACAGTGACTTACATAGTGATAGTAAGCGATAGGTGATCTATACTTTAGTAGCTAAGCGCAAGCGCACGCTATCGTATCAAGTAATATAGGATTTTAAGTCCAAGTATCGTTCCCACATGGACTATTATCTATTTTTGCAATCAATTACTAAAATTACTTTTATTTTACTTTTATCCGAAAAGATCAAAAGATGAATTGAATTTACTTAACCTAATACTATCAAATTAAACCTAAGATTAACCAAACGCAAACAAAGGGTTAAATTCATGAATTAAGAATAATATAAGGTTTCGACTCATCCCCTAGTATTTAATTGGATTTATTATCCTCTTAGTTAATCCCTTAATACAAATTGATTGGCTAGACTTTAATATCATCATAAGCCTCTGTCGATGGTCGAGTGACTATATTATGCATTCTAACAACTACTTATATGTCTATGATAATCAGAATAGAATGTAATTTATTAATACCAGATCTAAATTAAACTATATATGCCATCTAGGTATATGTCTATCCTACATGAAACTCATAGTTGTTACCCTATGATTATGCATCAAACTACCCTATGCTAAATACATGAATCCATACATCGAGTTCATCATGGTTCCTCAATCATTCAAAATATAATGAAAGTAATAAACACAAGATAGAATGAATTAATTATATGTTTTAAGTTCATATAGTAAGAATTAATAAAATTCAACTACATACTACATTCAATAGTCTAACCCTAGATCAAAAGATATTAGTTCATCACTAAACCAATCTATCTCAATCTTGACTTGAAGCTTTAATTTTAAACTTGAATCTTAATTTCTTAGCTTTGATCTCTCAATTTGTGTTGTGAATTATTTCTTTAAGTTTTTTTCCTTTCTAAAATCTGTGTTTGGCTCTAAAAATAATGCTTTTATAGCTTTTAGAAACCTTAGGGTCGAGGGCCTTCGAATTCAAGTCAAAATAGGACTAAAAAGATGGGGGATTTATATGTCGTACGAGTTTCGCGACGCTGAAAGTTAAGCATTGCGGCACTCAGACTTGGAATACAAAGAGGTATAGGCCAGATAGGCGCCGCGGCACCTAACTTTCTGCTATAGGCGCTGTAGTGCCCAAGCCTGGTTAATGGGGTCTCGTATTTTTGCCATAACGTCGGTGTTTCTTATTCGCTTCAACTTTCATTTATCCCGAATCATCACATTTTCTCTTGTGCACCTATTTATAATTAAAAACATAATTAAATTACAAAATATTCATAATTTAGAGCAAAATGCAAGTTCAGAGTGCTAAATATTCTAATGCATTTATGCCCCTATCAAATAGCCCCAAACTTAAGACTTTGCTCGTCATCGAGCAAAACATGAACAAACAATCATAACTTATTATTGACTCTATATAAAAATAGACTAAACAAGCCTTGGTTATTAGATGATCATCCTCATTGTCTCAAAGGCTAGGGATATGGCACAAATCTTTTCAGAAATCAATAAACGACTTCCCACATTTCATCATACTATTCATCAAGTATTTCATTCTCCCTTATAATTGATCACTTGTGCGTGTGTGCAATAAGTAAGTATTTAGTCAAGTGAAATATAAATTTACTCAATAACTTAATATAGTACATAAAAATGATGTCTCGACATATTTTAATTATAACACTACCATAAGCTTACTGTTCATACTATTCTCCATGAAAGTAGAAATAAACAAGTCTAGGAATCTATTTCGGATTTTATTTAACTTGTAATGTAAGGTTAAGGTTAAAGTAGGATATAAGACTATATATAAAGTTTAAATCACACCATGAACACTTAACTTTACCTAAAAACCTCTTGATTCCTTCTTCCTTGATTTATCTCCTCCCCTAAACTTATAACATTCCATTGTTCTTTTAATCACTATTTTGCAAAGAATTTCTTCTTTTTCTTAAGTTGGGGGTATTGTGCTTTAAAGCTCTTTTCTTTTCTTTACTTTTAGTATGTACCTCTAAACTTAGATTGATAAGTACCTTCAAGTCTTAATTGTTTTCTACTTCAGTACCCTTTTTTACACATAACCACAACCTTTTTTTTCTCAAGAATATTTTCAAGTAAACTCAAGGTTTATGATGTTATGAGTATATTTAAGATGAATAAGCTTAAATTCATGTGGCTTGTAATGTGTTTAAATATAAAAAAAAAATTGATATTTAAGCTCAAAAAGGGTAACTAGGGATAAATATACATCTAAGGCAAGCTAGAAAATGCTTAATCGGTCCAAAGATCGCATAATGTCATCTTCCTATTCATATGTTTCCTAGGATTCTGCCTCAAGCAGTAAATAAGTAAATTCTAGAGTGTTGGTCCTCAAGACTGTGGTGTACTACTTAAGCATGAGTAACTCTAAGAAAAAAATTCAACTAATACATGCTTAATATCAATGTGCTTAAGAATAAGTGATCAACAATAAGGTTAAACTCAGTATGCGATTCATGATATAAAAGTTATCTCAACCATCTATTGTTTCCTAGAAACTTGTGAAAATAAATTTAACCAATATTTTATTTTTTATTATAGACTAATTATCATCTTCCCAACCAAAACTAATAACTAAAAAACAATTTAACCCACAATACAACCGATCAAATCATGCAGCAAAATAAACACAGGTTATGTGTTTCTTCCCTGGTAAATGAAGTGTAAGCAATGCTTCATTATTGTCTTTTCCTAGATGTGACTGCGATTTTCTTATCTCCTGACGCTTGCAAATGCTTATGTTATTTCTTTGAATTCTTGACTTGTTGTTTTATTCATATAAAGAAAATAACTAAAATAACTAAAACTAAAACAAATCTAAAAAGAAATTTTTCCTTGTGTTGCTTCCCAAGAAGCACTTTTTATGTGATCTTACTGGTTAAACTCTCTTTCGGCTTTTATATCTTTCTAAATATGCTTAAGGCAGTAGCTTTTTCCTCATTCTTCTCACGCTTTGCCAAAAGATTTTAATCATAGACTGGGAAAATATTTTCATTGTACCATTCTCTTTGATCTTTTCATTAAAGTGCTGCTCCTTCTTCTTCTTCTTTTTTTATCCTATGCCTTAACGCCGTCTTTCAAATGTAAGGATCCAAAATCTCCATATCTTTTAGTTGCTTAGTGTTTGGGTACACCATATTAATGTTGCAACAGACTTCACTTCAAATGGTAACTTAATCTTCTTGAAGACTTTGAATATTGCTATGTTATCTTGCACCCTCATCGTCATCTCCCCTTTTTGAACATCAATGATCATACGTCCCATAGCTAAGAAGGGTTTTCCAAGGATGATAAGGATATCTTTGTCTTCTTTTATGTCTAAGACAATAAAATCTACGAGGAAGATTAACTTATTCACTTTTATTAAAAGGTCCTCTATTATTCCTTTTGGGTAAGTGAGAGGTCGATCAGCAAGCATAAGTATGACATTAATAGGCTTTCCTTTTTTTCAAACCTAGCTTATTATAAATGGAGAAGGGCATGAGATTAATGCCTGCTCTTAGATCGTATAGAGCTTTACCAAGGTCATGATTGCCAATGGAGCACAATATGGTAAATCTCCCAAGATCTTTGAGCTTAAAAGGTAGCTTCTTTTAAAGAATAGTGCTACACACCTCTGTCAATGCTACAGCCTCATAATCCTCTATTCTTATCTTGTTTGAAAGGATGCTTTTTATAAACTGGATGTAGCCCGGCATCTGTCAAATGAAGATTAATATTTTATTTCTTAAAGATTTCAAGAAATTTGGAAAACTGCTTATCTAATTTCTTCTTTTGCAACTTCTATGGGAATGCTAGAAGTGGAGTGTAATGCTAATTCTGCATGTTGTTACTATTATTTTCTGCTAAGTTGTCACTTTTCTGCGTATCAAGATTTTTTTACACATGTATACCAGTTTTTACACTATTTTCTACATAATTTCCTGAACTTTTTTGCTGCCTATCTTTCATTTCTGCTCTTACTGGACTACTTTGCTATATATTTTTAATTTCTGCACTTGGTGCTCTTTTAGCATTTGAGGAAAAGGTAAAGGTCATCTATATAATTGTACTTCTTCTTGTTATCCCACATTTTTCTTCTCATTCACACTTGATTATGGTGGTTTAGCTATGTTATCTTGTAAGATTTTACCACTCCTAAGTTAATGGCATGACATTGTTCTATATTTGCTTTTAGATTTGCTTTGGTATCACTTGGTAGAGTGCTTTGAGATCGATTGTTAATTGCAGTAGCAAGTTTGATAGATGCGTTAGTAGTTAAACGCAAGCGTACGCTATCATATCAAGTAATATAATATTTTAAGTTCAAGTATCGTTCCCAAGGGGACTATATAATCTAATTTATCAATCAAATACTAAAATTATATCTACTTCACTTTTATTCATAAAATTAAAATCTAAAACGTAATTAATTGACCTAGTTCTATCAATTAAACTAAACCTAAATAGCAAATAATCAAAGAGTTGAATTCACTAATTGATAAAAATTTGGGCTTTAGACGTATCCCTTAGTATTTCATTGGATTAATTAACCTCTTAGCTAATCCCTTAACACATATTTATTGGTTAGACTCTAATATCATCATAAGCCTCTATCAATAGTTGAGTAACTATATTACGCATTGTAACAACAACCTATATGTCTATGGTAATCAGAAATGAATGTAATTCATTAAGACTAGGTCTAAATTATGTTATACATGCCATCTAGGTATATGTCTATTTTATATGAAAATTATAGTTGCTACCCTATGATCATGCATCAAACTATCCTAGACTAAACATATGAATCCCTTTGTTGAGTTCATCATGGTTCCTCAATCATTCAAAATATAGACCAAATATAATGAAAGCATTAAACTCAAATAAAATGAATCAATTGTAATGTATTAAGTTCATAAACTAATAACCAATGAAATCCAACTACATACTTAGATTCAAAAAGTTTAACCCTAGATAAAACAAATTTAGCTCATCAGAAACTCAAGAGTATTAAACCAATCCATGTATATTAGAAAAAATAAGAACATATTGATAAGAAAATATAAGAAAAGCTAATCAAGGCGACTTCTTAGGTTGCTTCTCTCTCAATCTTCACTTGAATTATTTCTCTAGGTTTTTTCTCTCAAAATGTCAGTGTTTTGGCTTATAAAAGAGTGCTTTTATAAGTCTTGAAAACCCTAGGGTCAAAGAACTTCGAATCCAATTTGAAAAAGGACTAAAAAGATGGGGTTTTATATGTCACATAGGAGCTGTAGTGTTGAGACCTAGAATGCAATAGGTATGGGTGGTCGGTTGTAGTGCCCAACTATAGGCGTTGCGGTGCCTAGCCATGGGTTCAGGTGCTCTCATATTTTGAGCATAACTTCTTCGTTTCTCATCCGATTTGCCTCCTATTTATTTGTAAATCTCACATTTTCCATCATGCACCTATTATGATTAAAGAAAAAATTATATAGCCAAAAATTCATAAATTAGAGCAAATCTCCCATTCAGAGTACTAAATATATTAGTGCATTTACACCCCTATTAAATACCCGCAAACTTAAGACTTTGCTTGTCTTCGAGCAAAACAAGAAAAACAATCACAACTTATTATTGACTCTAAAATAACATAAAACTAAAACAAGTCTTGGTTAATTTAGATGACCATATTCAAAGTTTGAAAGGCTGTCAAATGGCACAAGTCTTTTTAGAATGCAATAGACAACTTTCAATAATTCAACAAACCATTCATTAGGTCATTCATTCTCCCTTATAAATGACCACTTATGTGTGTGCGTGCAATAAGTAAGTAAATATTTAAATGAAGCTTAGATTTACTTAATAACTTTAGAAAGTACATAAAGATGATATCTCGGCATAATTCAATAATAACACTACCATAAGTTTGCCATTCATACTTACACTCTACTATTGTAGAAATACATATTTCTAGGAATCTATTTTGGACTTTACTTAACTTGTAACATAAAGTTAAGGTCAAAGTGAGATATAAATTATACATATATATATATATGAAGTTTAAATCACACCATTAACACTTTACTTAGAACTTTTTAATCCTTTTCTCGATTAATCCCCTCCCCAAACTTATGATATTTTCATCTTACTTTTAATCATTCTTTTGCAAAGAATTTCTTCATTTTCTTAAACTGGGGGTATTTATGCATTTAACCATTTTTTTTCTTCTTTTTTTAATGCTTTTTTATTTGTATCCCCAAACTTGGATTGATATTCACATTGAAGACTTATTATTTTTTTCACTTCAGTACCATTTTCTCTCAGCCACCACCTTTTTTATTTTAAGAATATTTCTAAGTAAACGCAAGGTTTATGGTGTTACTGGTTATTTTTAGGATAAATAAACTTAAAAGTCTTAAGACTTGTAATGTTATTAAATAGAAGAAAAAAAATGGGTAATTAGGCTCAACAAGGATAACTAGGAATAAATTTACCATAAGGTAGGCTTGAAAAGACTCAATTAGTCTAAATATGGCCTAATGTCATTTTTTTATTCATGTGTGTCATAGAATTTTGCCTCAAGTAGTAATCAAAGAAGTTCTAAAGTGTTGGTCTTTGAGACTATGGTGTACTACTTAAGCATGAATATTCATATGCATAAATTCAACTATACAAGCTTATCTCAATGTGCTAAAAAATAAGCTTGAACTCTGTTCAAGAATCATGATATAAGAAGTATCTTAAGCATCTATTATTTTCTAGAGACTTGTGAAAATAAATTCAGCAAGTATTTTAAATCTTATCATAAACTAATGATCATCTTATCAACCAAAAGTTAATGCTAAAAAACAAATTAATAAGCAAAACAACCAATCAATAAAAACAGCAAAATAAATACAATAAAGTATTTTTCACCCCTAAACTTAAATTAGACATTGTCTTTAATGTCAAAAAATAAACTTAAAAGTAAAAATAACTCCCCTAATAAATTAAGTTGAAGCATTGCCTGTTGTATCTTGATGAATGTAACTGCAGTTTGCTTTGCTCCCAACGCTTGCAAATGTTCGTGCAACTTTTTGAATGCTTGACTTGCTTGTTTTATTCCTATAAAACAAAGAAACTAGAATAACTAAAAATGAAACTAAAGTAAATCTAAAATAAAAATTATTTGGGTTACCTCCTAAGAAGCGCTTGATTTAATATCGTCAGCTTGACTAGGCTCTTTCTATTCTTATGGTAGATCAAAGGTCATGGTAGAAACATCCTTGTATATAATCTTCTTGGCTTTCCTCTTTTTTAGCTTCCACATCCTTGCAATTACTCTTATGGTAATAGCTTTCACCTCATTTTCCTTGTACTCTTTCGGAAAGACTTTAATCTTAGACCGAGAAAGTTGTTACTCCTTGCTCTTCTCTTTGATCCTCTCATCCTGCTGCTGCTCTTTGTTTTTCTTTCTTTTTTTTTTCTATACATTAAAAATTTCTTTTTAATATGAGGATTCAACATCTCCATGTCTTTAAGCTCTTTGGAATTTGGTTGCACTACATCATCAATACTGCAGCAGTCTTCACTTTCAAATGGTAATTTAATCTCCTTGAAAACTTTGAAAGTAATAGTTTCCTCTTGCACCCTCATGGTTAACTCCTATTTTTTAACATCAATGATCATTCATCCCATGGCTAGGAAGGGTCTTCCAGGGATGATGGAGATCTCCTTGTCTAAAATGATGAAATCAGTGAGGAAGATGAACATATTCACCTTTACTAGTGCGTCCTCAATGATTCTTTTTGGATAGGCAAACAATCGATCAACAAGAATGAGTGTGATATTAATAGGCTTTACTTCTCTCAAACCTAACATGTCATAGATGTAGAGAGGCATGAGGTTAATACTAGCTCTTAGATTGTATAAAGCTTTACCAAAATCATAATTGCTAATAGAGCACGGTATGGTAAATCTCTCGGGATCTTTAAGCTTAGGAGGTAGCTTTTTCTGAAGAATGGCATTACACTTCTCTATCAATGCTACAGTATCATAATCCTCTAATCTTGTCTTATTTGAAAGGATGCTCTTTATAAACTTGACGTAGCTATGCATCTGTTCAATCGCATCTGCAAAAGAAATATTGATCTTTAATTTCGTGAAAACTTCAAGAAATTTAGAACACTGCTTATCTAATTTCTTCTTTTGCAACCTCTATAGGAATGGTGAAGATGGAGTGCTGGAGTGAATGGGTTGTTTCTATATATTGGTACTGGTATTTTCTACTGATTTGTCACTTTTCTGCACCTTAGAATGTTGCTACACTTCAATACTAATTTCTACATTTTTCTTTGCTGATAATTCTGCACTTTTCTACGTTTTTACACTATTTTCTAGATTGGTATGCTGCTGATTCTCTGTAGTATTTATTGCACATTTCTGCTGCCCAGACTTTGTTTTTGTATTTACTCGACTTCTTTGCTATAATTTTTTAGTTTTTACAGTTATTTAAGACCTTTGTAGCCTTTCAAAAAATATAATAAGTGGTCTATATGGTTGCACTTATTCTCATTGTGCCATATTCTCCTTCTCATTTACACTTGATAGTAGTGATTTTGATGTGTTATTATGTACAATCTTACCACTCCTCAAGTTAATAGCTTGGCATTGCTCAATATCTCCTCTTACATTTGCTTCAGTATCATTTGGTAGAGTGCCTTAGGGTCACTTATTAATGGTTGCTGCAAGTTGTCCCATTTGAATATTTTGTAAGATGGCATCGTTAGACTTTATAAATTGCATAAACATATCTTTCAAAGCTGACTTCTTTTCTTACGGTGGCTGAAATCCTAGGGATTCATTAGTCTAGACGACTCTCCTTGGTTGTTATACAAATAGAAGTTAGGATGATCTCTCTAACCCAGATTATAGAAGTTGGATTGTGGGTTAGGTTACTATCTATTAAGATTACCCATATAATTTACCGCTTCCATATACTGCCCATTCATGTGGTTGTTGTGATAAAATTTGCATGTTACTTGTTGGGTTTTGACAGTGTTCAATGATCAAACTTCTCGGACAAGGTATTTATTGATGCTGCCAATGCATTGAATGTATCAATCTCATATACACCAGCGACTCTCTTGGGTGTAACCTTCTTTGGTGGCCATTAGTAACTGTTCGACGCCATGTTTTTCCAATAGATCATAAGCCTTATCCATGAACTTATTCATTATAGCTCCTCCAGCAGTGGCATCTACAATGGTCCTTAAATGACCTACTAGTCTATTATAGAACGTTTGGACTAATAGCCATTTAGGGACTCCATAGTGAGGACACTTTCTTAATATATCCTTAAAGCGCTCACATGCCTCATATAATGACTCACCATCAATCTAACGGAATGAGGTGATTTCATTCCTCATCTTTGTTGTTTTTGCTAGTGGAAAGAACTTGGCTAAGAACTTCTACGCTAGATCATCCTATGTCGATATAAATTCAGGCGACAATGACATTAACTAACTCTTGGCTCTGTCCTTTAAGGAGAAAGGGAACTATTTTAGTCAGATGACATCGTCTAAGACTTCATTGTACTTGAAAGTATTACAAATTTTTAAAATTTTATGATATGCATGTTCAGATCATCATTTGGAGCTCCGCTTAACAATATAATCTCTTTTCAACATCTAAATAATATTCATCTTGATCTCAAAGTTATTAGCATTAACAGTTGGTCACCGACTACTAGATTGAATGCCATCTATAGTTGGGACAACATACTCTTTCAATGCTCTTGGTGGTATTATAGGCCCAAATAATGGATTATTGATGTGATTGTTGTTTTCCTCTATGTTTAAATATCGCTGGCACTGTTGTCCACGTCAAAGTCTATGTAACGTTCTTTCAATCTCAAGATCAAAAGAAGTCAAGTCAGCACTTTTCACCCTTCGCATGAACTATCAAAACAAATTAGAAAGAAAATCAAAGTAAAGAGAAGAAAATAAACTAAAACAAAAATAAAATAACAAGAAAAATAAAATCTGAATTAGAAACATATTAATCTTATGCACATTAGCAATTCTCTTGTGTGTAACTCTCTCTGCTGGCCATTAGTAACTCTTTAATATCATCTTCTCTAATAGATCATATGCAACATCTGTGGACTTATTTATCAAATCCATTCTAGCAATAGCATCAACAATGGTCCTCAAATGGTCTACTAGTCTATTGTAGAACGTTTGGACTAATAGCTATTTAGGGAATCCATGATGAGGACACTTCCTCAACATATCCTTGAAGTGCTCTTATGCCTCATATAATGACTCACCATCTATCTAACTAAATAAGGTAATGTCATTCCTTATATTTGCTGGTAGGAAGAACTTGGCTAGAAACTTTTGTGCTAGACCATCCCATGTCGATATGGATTCTGATGGCAATGACATCAACTAACTCTTGATTTTGTCCCTTATGTAGAAAGGGAATAATCTAAGTCGGATGGCATCATCTAAGACTTTATTTTACTTGAAAGTATCACAAATTTCTAAGAAATTTATGATATGCATGTTAGGTCGTCATTAGAAGCTCCGCTAAACTGTACAAACTCTTTTAGCATCTGAATCATACGTGGCTTAATTATTGATGTGATCATTGTTCTCCTCCATGTTTAAAGTTCATTGACGCTATTCACATCGAAGTCTATACAATGTTTTTTCGATCTCAATATCAAAAGAAGTCAAGTCAATACTTTTCGCCTTTCGCATAAACTGTTAAAGCAAAATAAAAGTAAAAAAAAGAAGAAAATAAAATAAAATAATCTAAATTAAAAGTAACTAGTTTGGTATTAGTATTGATCTAATAATAAATAAAATAGTCCCGGTAATGGCGCTAAAAATTTGATGTATTTTTTAGTAGCTAAGCGCAAGTGCACAGTATTGTATCAAATAATATAAGAGTTTAAGTCCAGGTATTGTTCCCATATGGACTATTATATATTTTTGGCAATCAATTACTAAAGTTAGTTCTACTTTACTTTTATCCAGAAAAATCAAAAGAGAAATTGAATTTACTTAACATAATACTATCAAATTAAACCTAATATTAATCAAATACAAATAAAGGATTAAATTCACGAATTAAGAATAATCTAGGGTTTCGACTTATCCCCTAGTATTTTATTGAATAACTAACCTTTTATTTAATCCCTTAACACAAATTGATTGGCTAAACTCTAATATCATCAACAACCTATATCGATGGTCAAGTAACTATATTATGCATTCTAACAATTACCTATATGTCTATACACACCATCTAGATATATGTTTATCTTATATGAAACTCATAGTTGTTACCCTATGATCATATATCAAACTATCTTAGGCTAAACACATGAATCCATACGTCGAGTTCATCATGATTCCTCAATCATTCAAAATATTCAAATATAATGAAAGCAATAAACACAAGATAGAATGAATCAATTATATGTATTATGTTCATTAACTAAGAATTAACAAAATCTAAATATATACTAGGTTCAATATTTTAACCCTAGATCAATAGAGATTAGTTCATCACTAAACTAAGAGATCAAACTAATTCATAAAGGACGGGAAGAACAAGAATATAATGATAAGAAAAGTGAAGAAAGACTAATCAAGACGACTCTTTGGGTTGCTTCTCTCTCAATCTTGACTTGAAGCTTGATTCTTGAACTTGAATCTTGATTTCTTAGCTTTGATCTCTCAATTTGTGTTGTGAATTATTTCTCTAAGTTTTTTGCTTGTCTAAAGTCTATGTTTTGGCTTTGAAAAGAGAATGTTTATAGCTTTAAGAAACCCTAGAGTTGAGGGCCTTTAAATTCAAGTCGAAATAGGACTAAACAAAAGAGGGATTTATATGTTGCACGGGCGCTGCGACACTCAGACCTAGAATGCAAAAATGGTGAAGAGGCAGTTGCCCACCATAGCGGCCAACCAACTTTCTGCCCTAGGCGCTATAATGGCCAGGCATGGGTTGGCCGAGTCTCGTATTTTCACCATAACTTTGGTGTTTATCATCTGTTTCACCTCCCGTTTATCCCAAATCATCACATTTTCTCTCGTCCTATTTTTGATTAAAATAAATATAATTAAATATCTAAATATTCATAAGTTAAAAGAAAAATTAAGTTTGCAATTTAAAATAATTAATATGTTAAAATTTAAATATGATAAAATAGAATGTATTTTGGTTTAAACCTAACTTTAGCTTATTTGGTAAAATTGAGGCACTAGCCACCTTGGTTCTCGAATTTGAATCTAATTGGTTTGAGTTTTTTTAATTATTAATATTTTAAAATTTAAATATGATAAAATAGATTGTATTTTAGTTTAAAATCGACGTTAACTTAATTGGTAAAGTAGAGGTAGTATCCCTCTTTAGATCACGGGTTCGAATCCAGCTAATTGGGTTTTCTTAATTATTAATATTTTAAATTTTGAATATAAAAAAATGAATTATATTTTGGTTTAAAAACTAACTTCAACTTAGTTGATAAAGTAAAGGTTATATCTCTCTTCAAGTTACAAGTTTGATTCAGCAGTTGTATTTGTTAAATTCCTTTTATTTTTATTTTTTCAAATTGACTCGTGAAAAATCTAATAGAACCAAATTAGAAAAAATCAGTTCTATCAAATTCAGTTTCTATACTATATTTGATTTTTCAGTTCTCCCATAAAGAAAAATCAAAAAATCCCAAGGCGGCTTGATTCTAGCAAAAATCAAGCCGAACCAGCTCATGCCCACCCCTAAGATCGACAATGAGGATGAAGATGATGGCACTAAGCAATCTAACTAAGGGTAACCCGACCCAGGCCCAGTTAAATCGTGGATGTTGGTGTGTTATTCTTTTGTTTTTTATATTAAATATTGTGTGAAATTACAAAATATCTTTATTCAATCCCCATTTAAAAAATGCCTTTATTTTAAATTAAAATTAGCATCATTTGATTAAAATGTCTTTCAATAGTGTTAGTTAACAACAAGTTTTGGATGATAGAACTAATGTATTATTTAAAAAACATGAGAGACCCCGCGAATAATTAAAATAATAATAATAAAGATTAAAGTGTTATAAATGAATAATAAAAGGCGAGAACCAAGGATATATCAGATACTAAAAAGCTTTTGGAAAGTATTAGACCATTTATGAAAATATTAGAAGTGAATGAATTATAATGGGGCTATACACATATTTATAGACGAGAGGGGAGGTGAAATTCACCTTTATGCCCCTACTGCCTCTTTAACTGACTTTACAACACTCTCTCTTAAATTGCACCACTTTAATTATATCTTATATTGCTAATAAAAACCATGACAAAAGTTAAGCAAAAATAAATACAACTCTATATTGTACAACGGTAATGAATGTGCTTTAAGAATGACTTATTAAAAACCTTACCAGTAAAATTCAGTGGAATAAAACTCAGGCGAAGGGAAAAAGAGCACAATGCATATTTGTAATTGATGTAATTCTTCTCTTAGAAGAGTGTGCTCCCCTAATTAAATACTTTCCCTCATACTAATATCCATTAATTTGACATTTTGTTGAGTTAGTGCATACCAACTTTATAAACTAATTTTTTAAAAGTTGACATTAGCAGAGATTTAATGAATAGATTTGTAAAATTATCGGTGGAGTGTATCTGTTTAATATTAATCTTCTTGCTTTGTTACAACTCATAAGTGTAAACGAATTTTGGAGAAATATGTTTGGTTCTATCTCCTTTTATGTATCTACCTATAACTTGAGCAATACAAGCAGAATTATCTCCATATATTATGGTTAGAATATTTGTTACAGAAGGTAAGCCGCATGTACTCTAGATGTGATGAATGATAGATCACAGCCATATGCATTCCCTGCCTGCTTCATATAATGCAAGAATCTCAAATTGATTTGAGAAGGTGGCAACAAAAGTTTGCTTTATAGATTACCATGATACTATTGTATTATTGTAAGTAAAAATATATCCCATTTACGAGCAGACTTTATGAGGATCGGATAAGTATTCAACATTACTAAGCTTATTGCAAAAGATATGTTTGGTCTGGTACATTAGACTAGATGTAATAAAGTACCAATTGTATTTAGACATAGTACTTTTGAACCAAGTATTTTCTCATTATCTTCTTTGGTACGAAATAGATCCTTTTAGGGATCAAGAGATAAAACAACTATATGGGTATTATAGATGAACTTTATCCATATTAAATCTTCTCAAAATCTTTACATATAGGTTAAAGATTCTGTTTAGTTTGTGCTCGGTCTCTAAGCCGAAACAATATTTAGCCATACAACTTTCCTATAAACACATCTCTGATTCCAGTACAAGATACCTTTTTCGATATGTTCAAGTCAAACGGTGGTATTTCAGGTATGAACTAAATGAGTTTTCTACCTTAACCCTTTCTTCTCTTGCATATAGGACATACTCATCATGCAACCCATGAACAGAAGTTTTAGAAACATAATCATCATCATCATCATTTCCATCATCATTAACAACATCATAACCACGATCATCATTCTTCTAACTATTGTCATTTTCATCATCATTACCAACATTGTAACCAACATTATTACTAATATTATAACCTAGATCAATGTCAACATCTCCATATATTTGACTATCATAACATGTGTAAGCTAGTTGTGTTGGGAGTGAATTTTTCAAGGGTGTTTGCATATGGGTTTTATGTTTAACAAGAAAATATACATATCTTATACATATAAGTATACAACGGAAGCTTAAAACTTTGCAGTAAACATAATTATTACATATTAAGGGAATTAACAAAAATGAAATTAAGAAATAACCCTTGAAGCCTTTTGATCGAAATTGTTGAAGTCCACCGAAATGCAATCTTTGATCAATTCTAGTAATCAACAATGGTGGGTTTGATTATCTAGAATGACAGTTTTTGATCTAGCAAAAGTTTAACTTAAACTTATGTTCTTGATTTTTTTCTTTTGATTAAAACTTAATCAATGAATGAAAACCTCTTTTGCTAAATTGGTTTTAATGTCTTATAAAAGAAAATTATGAAATCAACAATTTGAATCCAAAAATAAGAAAACAATTTCTCTCTTTGTAATGGCTGGCCAAATCTTTTAGCAAAAAGAAAATTTTAACAAACTTATGAATTTAATTACATTTGGTTAATATATACAAATGAATTTAATTTCAATTTATTACACTTAATTTCACTTAATTTCAATTTGCATTTTACCTAACCTAACCATAGTTAACTCTTAACTCTAGTTAGGTTAAATGAACATTTAAATATTTTAACCATAGTTAACTCTTAACTCTGGTTAGGTTAAATGAACATTTAAATACTCTAACCATAGTTAACTAACTTAATCATAGTTAGGTTAACGTTTACTTAACCATTAAGTAAAGTTAACTTAACTTAATCATATGGTTAACTCTTAACCATAGTTAAATTAAATTATTTATTTAATTATTAAATAAATAAATATTCATTTGAATTATTTAACAATTAAATAATCATTAAGTAAAATTACATTTATGTCCTTACTAGGTTATTAAGTTAACATAAAGTGAGTCCCACTATTTAACCATATACTTTAGTTAACTTAACTATAGTAAATTGTTGAATTTTACTGTATTGAACTATTCAATACTGTACGCTGCCCAAGTGCTCAAAGAGTACATTTCATATTAGGACTCCCTAGGTCTATGCCCAATTCATCAAATGAAACTATTCCATAAGTCTGTGATCGATGCCTCACGCACACGTCACGGATGTTACAAATTAACGCGTTAGACCATACATGTTGAGGTAACTATATATTTGTATAATCCTTCTATCAATATATTTTGGATGAGCGGGATATAGATCATTACCGTCAAATCCCGATAATTTCATCCATTATTTTATGTCTAGATTCGTATCTTAATGAACAATATACGCAAACACTTTTGCTATAATGTTCAAACCTGTAAGAAACTCTTTTCCCAAGTTCATTGCTTGCGGCCATAAGACTTTATAAGATACAACTCGAAGTATTGGATATACAACCCATCTATGTGAGTTAGCTGATCTCATATCTACGCACACCGAACTTTATAAGCATCGAACCATATCTAGCGACACGTAGCGGTCAGACCATGAAAGGTCTCTGACAAATGTGGAACCAAAGTATGGTGAATCTCCCACAAGCCCACCGTGGCGCTCAAGTCGAAGGACAACAAATACTACTCAACTCGAGAGGACCTTCCTTTGACGGATTCATAGGATATCTATTGGGGTTCTCGTGAGTCTGTTCAGTATCCAGTCCTAACTGAATACCTTTATATCTATATGAGCCTCTACCAAGCTCATGGTTAACTAAGAATAATCATATGTACAATACAGATATAGACATACACTAATCTATATTATAGTGTTTCACCAATAGACCCTCATTAGTGAACATAGATCAGGAACTTTATATTTGAAAAGATACTTACATAATGACATTTCTTAGTTTCTATTGCAACTTTTTGCAACTATGTCATTACAAGTAGACTCTTATGTCTTTGTCGCATTATAGATAAGGTTCTAACTATTTAGATCTCGCTACTTTTATAACCTGCTAACTCTTAGTCCTGCTAACTCTTAGCATTTATAACTATCAGCATTATTAACCCTTAGCCCTGGTCTAAGCTTCTTTAAACCAGATCTGAACTCATTCAGATTATACAAGGTCTATAATGTTACAAGCTTAATTACCATTTAATAAAGGTTATTAGCGATTTAATAAAATATTCATTGTATAAATATTACAAAATAAATATTCATACAAATAGGGATGGCACGTAAGCACAAACCCTAACAAGTTGTTCATTGAACATTGAAGGAGAATAATGATAATCATCTAGATAGTTTAGAACATACACAACGGTTGCAGATATGAATTGATAAGTATAGCCTTATTTTTGCTCATGGTGCTTCTACATTATTTTTACATTTAAGAGCTCAAACATCCACTATTATAAATAGAGGTGCAACACTTTTCTTCTGTATGCTTAACCAAAATATCTTATCATCAAAATTTTCAAGTGGAATAGGTCTCAACTTTATAGTACTTGAAGAAACCTCGAACTTGAGAATCACTTTATACTGCACTTGATCAACTCAAAGAATATGACACTCTTCTTAACAATGCTTCATATTTTATATTTTTTGGAACTAACATATACATATTTTGAAATCCAGTGTATCTCTCAAGACCATCACTGGACCTCTTCCACCTTCCCCTAAAGCATACGAAATATGCATAACAATAATATCAGCAATACCTAAAAAAATATTAACACCAAAATAATTATTAGTACAATTACATAAAATTAAAAAAAAAACACAAAATACTAAATAAGATGTACAATACAAAAATAACTAATAAATAAATAAAACTTAATTAATTAATGACAAAAAATAAAAAAGTAATAATTAAATTTATAAAAAATGATTTTAAAAAATTCTATGTGGCTCAACGTACTTTGCGCTAAAGCGCGCATGCACCACGAGCTGCATGCAGTTCTGGTCCTAAATCCACCATTTTTGACCTTTTTTGCCATTTTTGGCTTTTTACACCCATTTTCATCCATACTTTTACTTTTTTAACACTAGATATATACATCTGAACTAGTACAATACAAACCAACAACAACAAATAAACTATAAAAGCTCACTAATTTTTGGCCCATTTCTAATTTCTTTAAGTCCACAATCAGTTATTTCACTTCTATTCTTCAAAATGTCATGCGTTTCAAGCCGATCTACATATTATGTGACAAATCCGGTGGTGATTTTAGAGAAATTTTGAGTGTCCAAGAGAGAGAGAGAGAATATGCACTTGTTCAAACTTATAAAAATTCCCAAAAAAAATTATTTGTTGAATAATATTTATTGAAATTAAAATAAATAAATAATTAAAATTTTCAATATAAAAGAAATTTAAAAGAATAAATTAAAAAATATTTTTGTTGCCACGTGGCTTCTTGGGGTGGCACCATATTAAATTTTGCATAAGGGGTTAGGGTTTGGGCGATTTTTTACAAAAGAGGCAAAATAGAAAATTTTGCCCTCTTTAGTTAATATAGTTTAACATATTTGATTGGGGTAAAAAAAATAAACAGAAAATATTGTGTTCAACTTGAAAATTTTCCTAAAATAAAATGAGCAAGGGGCAAAGAAGAACTGGTCTCCTTGAAAAAGGATAAAGAAAATAAACAAATAATTAAAAAGAAGAAAATGGGTGAAAATTGAAAAGAATTGATCTAATCAGAAAAGACATTTATCAAACCTAGGTAGTGCCATCTGGGAGCATTTGTGAAATCCAACAAAAATTTGTTTTTTTTAAAGTAAAAGAAGTTTGGGTGACATTGTAATAAGCTGGTGTGACGTGCTTAAAAATAAAAGTGGGAGAAGACCAAAAAAATGTAAAAGAAGATAAAAAAAGTTAAAGAAGAAAAAGAAAAGGGAAATGCCAAAAAAATAAGTCAGTGCACTATCGAATTTTTCATTAAGGGCTCTATTATATTAGAGGAGCAAAACAATATAGCACCTCGCCTTTACCGTGGGTAAAAAAGAATATCAAGACCTTTTGTAGGGATCCCGAGCCCTTTTAGAAAATCAAATCTAAGACCCTGTGCAGGGTCCCAATTCATTCCACAAGATGAATTCTGTGCAAGGATCCTCAGTCCTTCCATAAGATGAAATCAAAAACTTTGTGTAAGGAGTCTCAAGCGTTTTTGAAATATGAAATCTAAGACCTTGTGTGGGGGATGTAGGAGATGGTGCTTACGTGTCATTCCAATATATAGTAAATATTTCAATAATAATCATTAATACATAAATAAATGGTAAGAAGCTTGTAACTTTTTTAGACATTGTAGATTTAAAGGAGTTTAGATCTAATCTAAAAGAGTTTAGGTCAGCGCTAAAGTTAGCAATTCTAAAAGTTAGAACCTTGTTTGAAATAGGGACACAGACCTAAGAATAATATAGTAATGGCGAAGTTACAAATAGATGTAAATAGTGATAAAAAATATCATTGCGCAATATGTTCGTGAAAACATCGTTCTTGATCCATGGTTACTGACACAGGTCGATCGATGTTTCTTTTGGATTAGTGTATACCTATATCTGAATTGTTAAGATAGTTAGTCTTAACAGACCATGGACTTACCAGAACATTGTATAGGCATGTAGGTATTCAGTAAGGACTGCATACTAAACAGACTCATAAGGACCTCCAATATATATCCTATAAATCGATCAACGGAGGGTCTTCTCGAGATAAGTAGTATTTGTGATCCTTTGACTTGACTGCTATGGTGAGCTTGTGAGTGATCTACCATACTTTGGTTCCACGTATGTCAGAGACCATTCATGGTCTAACCATTGGGTGTCGCTAGATATGGTCTGATGTTCATAAAGTTCAATGTGTGTAGTTATGGGATCTGTCAACTCATATGTCTGAGTTATATATCCTGATGCTTTGAGATTGCATTTTAGGAAGTTTTGTGGCCAGAAACATAAATCCCTTAAAAGCATTTTTCACAATCAAGCATATAGAGATTTTATGGTGATGATCTATATCTTTGCTATTCTAATGATATAGGTAACGGAGAAATTATAAAGAAATGGTTGACCTCAACTTAAATGGTTCAATGCGTCATTCTGTAATATCTGTAACGTGTGTATTGGACATCGTTCACTAACTTATGAAAGTGTTTCGTTAGACAAATAAGTGTGAACCTAGAGAGTCTCATAATATAAAGTATACTCGTTAAGCACTAGGGTTGCAGTATGAATCGTATAGATCGATCCGGGAAGATTTTGAAAAGTAGGATACATTTTAAGACCTATTTAGAAAATGGAAAATATAGTCTGCAAATGCTGCAAACAGATCCATATTGCATGGAAAAGTAGATTGCACATATGGCATCTAAGCATTTATATGACAAATGGCAGCATGTATGGAGTTGTATGTAACAAATGTCATCCATGCATTTATGTGACAAATGGCAGCATGTATGGAGTTGTATGTAACAAATGTCATCCATGTAAAGTTTTTGCATGGATAACACAAGTGACCTTTGTCACTAACTCATAGCTTGCATGGTAAGGCTTAGCTATATGATGGGCATGTGTCTATATAGAAATATTTTATGGATATCAAGCCATGTACTTCAATTTGACACCTCTATGGCATTAACTAAGCCACAACCTTGATACCCTTTTTATTCTATGCGCAGCGAAAAACCATAACTCACACCATAAGCAAGAATATATAGGATTAACACACCAATAAAGATAAAGAAAACAAACTAATCAGTAAGACACAAGATATACGTGGTTCGGCCCAAAATTGCCTACGTCTACAAAGGATCCATGATCCAGCTTCTTATTATTAAAATAGATCACTAAGTATCTTCTTATATCATTAATGATCCCTCAAGACCTCTTAGTATCTCCTCATAAGAGATTTTTACAAGAAACACAAGAATACACCGAGCATCTAAGCCAAAAGGATCTATGGTGTTTCTCTTTTATTCACTCAAAGAACTTAAAGAAAAAAACATTCCCTAAAGATTACACCCTAGTGCACCACGCACTTAGTGCCTACCTAGCTCCTCTATTCTCTCTTATAGTTACATCTTGAAACTTTAGATGCTTAATCTTTCTCTTGTGTTTAGAATGGTTTATATAGTGAATAAAACACCCTTAGAAACCCTAAACCTAGTTGAAATAAGAGTCCTTACTTGTAGAAGTCCTAATCCCACTTAAAGAAGTTAATTGAGTCAAAACAGGAAATATCCTAAAGTTGCCACGCGAATAGTAACCGTGTGAACAGTACCGCATAAACAGTCCCTAATGAACAGTACCCCCACGCTCCACGCAACAGTGCCCCATGAACAGTACTCATTCTTTTTTCTTCTATTTTGCTCCTCCCTTACACACCCAATGCGTACTTGACTTCATAATGACTCTCCTCTTAGTATTCATCTCAATTCTTGCCCATATAAGATTGTTGAATCACCAATTTTTAACAAAATACTTAGACTTAACAAAACAAATGAAATGAATTTCATTTATACGGAATTATTTTGGGAAATCCAAAATATATTGTGCAAAGCATTTGAGAGAAAATGCAACTTTCAAAATCTTGTATTTAGGTCCCTAAAACACTTTTTTATGTATTTGATGCTTAAACCAATTCAAGAGTTAAGTTATGTATTTATTGTTGTACAAAATACTTATCAAAGGCTACTATTCTAAGTACTCTAATCCCACCAAATATTAGAGTCTAGAATTATTCAAAAAAGGACTTCATTTTAATCTCAAATGGCTTTAAAGTCAAACAATCTTCACCAAATCATCTACAAGGGTATGTATATGATTCTTGTACTATTTTTGATGTTGTAATATATATATGTTGATTATATTGTTTTATTTCGCTGCGAAATGTATGTTAGACATGCATTTTTAAAAATTTTAACATGTACACAATCAAATACGTGCACCTTTTAATGCACTAATATATAGTATCAGAGCATGTTTTATATATTGTTGGGTTATTAGAGTGTTATTTTAGTGTTAGGGACACCCAAAAATAGTGGGAGGTGCATTTTAAAGGATTTAAAGTGTAGAAAATGGCTTATTGTCGAAGGAACATTGCGGCGATGTGATTAAAATGCTGGAGCACTCATGTGTAAACATAAACGCTAAAGCATTTATCACATAACACAAGGGTGTTCATCTGGGTTATTTTGAAGTGTTTAAAGTGTAGAAAATGGCTTATTGTCGAAGGAACATTGCAGCGATGTGATTAAAATGCTAAAGCATTCATGTGTAAACATAAACGTTGAGGCATTCATCACAGAACGCAAGGGTGTTCATCTGGGTTCTGCATTTAAAATGCTAAGGCATTCATATAATGGACGTTGGGGCATTCGAATGTAGAATGCAAGGGTTTTCTTAAACAAAACATTGGAGCATTCAATTGTATAACGGTAGGACGTTGAGGCTATTTGATGCCAGAATGTTTTAAGTTGAATACTGGGGCGTAAGCCAAAAAAAGTACAAAAAATTTTTTGGAGCATTATAATTTATAACACCGAGTTGCTCAACTTTTTGTGCTTGTCATTCTAAACTATACACTCAAATTTGTATTTTCATATGAAATATTTATATTTTATTATTTAATGCAGATATAATTGTTATATTTTTGTATTATAAACTATAAATATTTGTTTGCATTGTTAACCACAATGGGAGCCCTACTGATGGGGGTTATTTGTGCTTGCGTGACAAATATTCTAATTATGAATCAGATCTATATAAGATACAGAAATCTTATTATTAAATTATAAAAATCTCTCTTAATTAGCTTAAAATGTATTTTTATTATGAGATAATGTTGTACATGGTCCACCTTGCTAATACGGTGTTAAACGAGTAATCTTGGTCTTTTCTAATATTGCTAAAATGTAAGGAAATGGTCAGTATGATTTGGACTATGCCGGTTAATTATGAGATGAGGCAAATATAAGCAAAAGTATTACCCAATATTTCTAAAGTGTGAGGGTAGTATCAGTAACTTATATTTGATCACTGACAAGTTAATCTCGGACACATTTACCCAATATTACTAAAATGTGTTTAGGATCAGAAGTAAGAGGTGCATAAGATGAAATTGACAAGAGTTGTCTACCTTTTGAGTTTTAAAAGGCCAATATTGCTAAAGCATGAGCCCCAAGTAGAATGCTGACTGGATATACTTCTCAATGTAAAATTTAAAATGTTTGAATTTTTTTTTTCCAGCTCGAGAGATTATGGGAAATATGTAAAGCAGTGGGAGGGCATCTTTAGATCGAAAACATACTAACTATATCCATGATCTAAAAATGTTAATTTTAATGATTAGAAATGTTCTATTAAACATCTCATGTCTTGTTTTATAGAGATAAGATAAAAAGAATATGACCAATTCGTTAAAGACACATATTAAACACACACGAACAATAAGGCACCAGAAAATTAATTATGACTAACTAAAATTCTCATAATAATTCTAGATTCGAAATAACTTGAATATATCATTGATCAAAAAATAGTACAAGGTATTTCTAATAATACTTCTTTTAAAGAGGTTTACACTTATTAGAAATAGATGATTTAAGAGTCAAATCATATATCATTGCCTTAATATCTACTAATATTTAGCGTGAGCATATGCATAGGAAGTACGAGTAGTATTATACTTCATCTGAAAGAATACTTTGATAAATCCAAATCCACATGATAAGAATAAATTGAATGAAAAGTCCTCTATTGTAGTATAGTTGGACACTGTAAATGTTACTGTCCAAAGTACCTTGCCATAGATAATATAAACCCTTTAGATGACTGTTTACCAAATATTGACATTTCGTTAGCATTTGATGCTAGAAATGGTTGTATATTAGATATCAATTATTTGTCTCATATCTACAATTTTTGTATGATTTAAGCAATGCTAAAAAGTTGTATAAAGGAGAAGTACATCTTCATAAAGGAAATAGAAATTTTTAGAACGATGAAATTGTTCAGCCTTTTAGTCACTTCTCTCTTCTACACTTGTAAAAGCATTAAGTTATATATTTTTTATTTTGAGCCAAACATCATCAAGTAGTTAATATCCCTTCTTGTGTTAGACACTAAAGTTTATAATGTATATAGAATAAATTGTTGCTTATATTTACATGATGTTGATAATGTAACATCAGCTAAATGTTAGTTGATGAAAAGTTATTATAATTAAAATACAACAAGAAATTTCTTGAATATATTGGTGAATAAAACAAGTAATAAGTTCGATAGCTTTAAATAGAAATAGTGGCAAATGAGATTAAGTCATATATGTATAAGACGCTTAACCCATCTGGTTAGGGATGGTCAGGTACTCAATCTTACCGTGGAACCCTATCCAGTTTATAAATCCTGTATTCAAGAGAAGATGGCCAAATCTCCTATTATTTGGTGTTTGACACCATGCTACTAATGTTTTAGATCAAGTACATAGTGATGTATGTGGTCCAATAAATCACACTGCTATAAATAGTTTTTCCTACTTCGTTGTCTTTATCAATAAATGTCATGATACGGATAAGTGTTTGATGAAACACAAGTAAAAATATTTTTGAAAGTTCAAAGGATTTTGGCTTGAGGTAGAGAAATCAATCGCTATATGTATTAAATATCTTTGATTAAATCAAAGCAGTGAATACATAAGTAGTGAATTTGTGAATTATTTAAAGGAGAATAAGATTCTCGCTCACTATAGTCCTTCAATTACTCCATACCACAAAGGTATTTTGGAGAGAAAGAATTAGACTTTATTAGATATGGTCTGATCAATAATGAGCATTACCGATCTTCAAAAATATCTCTAGGGTTATACTATAGAAAACTGCTATTCACTTATTGAATAGAATTCTATCTAAAATTGTTCCTACTATTGCATATGAGATATAGATTGGCAGCAAATCGATTCTTAAGTATGTTAAAACCTGGGGTTATCCTATTTATATAAGAATTACCCAAAAGGATAAACTTGCACAAAAAAGTTACAAGTATCAATTCATTGCATATCCCAAATACTTTAAGGGATATTAGTTCTATGATCTAGAAAGATCGAAATATTCATTTCTTGTAATACCACTTTCCTAGATAAATAATTTCTCATAGGTTGTGAGGATTGTAGAAGGATTGAACTTGGTGAAGTCAATCCGAGAATTATAGAATCGGCAATGAAATTTCACATTCAATCGAGTATGATACCTTTTAACACACCCTCCATATAAGTTAGAAAGATTATCAAGTCTATTTGTAAGGTATGTAAGATACTTGAAGATACTCTTACAATTTTCTTAATTGAAGAAAATGATCCTATGACTTATAGAGAGGTGATGTTGGATATCTATTTGGGAAATGGCAAGAAGCCATGAAAATTGAAATTGACTTAATACATATCAATCAAGTTTGGGACTTAGTTAAGCTTTTCGAAGGAATAGTTCTTATTGTTTGTAAATGAGTTTCAAGCGAAAGCGTAGTACGTAATTAGAGGTAGAGACCTTCAAGGCCCTATTGGTGGTAAAAGGTTACACTCAGCGATCAGGGATCGATTATGAGGAAAATTTTCACTAGTAACCATGCTAAAATTGATTGGAATTTTATTGGCTATTGCAACATATTTAAATTTTTGAAATCTGGCAGATTGATGTAAAGATGGTATTCTGGAATTGATATCTCGAGTAAGAGATATACATGGAATAACTTGAAGTCTTACATTCAGTCGAACTTTTAATCTAGTATGTAAACTGAAGAAATCTATTATGGACTTAAGCAAGCTTTTCAAAGTTAGAATCTTCATTTTGATTAAGTAATTAGAAAGTCTTATTTTATCAAGAATAGAGAGAAAGTATGTGTGTTAAGAAATGACAGTGGGAGCAGGATTGTTTTTCTTGTTCTTTAAGAGGATGACATAGTCATTATCGAAAACGATATTGATATGTAACAATCAGTCAAATGTTATAAGTAAAAACTTCTCTATTAAGGATTAGGGAAAGGCTTCTTATATACTAGGACATTCTCAAGCTTCGTACATAGAAAATGTTCTTGAATGATATAACTTTAGCAACTATGAGATAGTTGATATATCTTTTAAACATGGTATTCATCTTTCTAAGAAAATGTCTCTTTAGATAAAAGATGAGAGGGTTAGACTGTCTAATATAGTAAATAGATCAACTATAGGTAGTTTGATATACGCCATATTATATACGAAACCTGACATTAGTATGGCTGTAAAAGTTACGAGCTGGTATTAGTCTAATTCAAGTAATGGCTATTAGATGGTCATGAAACACATCCTAAACTATCTTAGAAATAAAAAGGATAAGTTTCTGATACATTGAGAATATAACTTATAAATGAGAGGAAACATTAATTGAGAGTTAGAGTCTAATTCAAATGATGAAAAGTCTATATTCAGATATATATTCTTCTCAACGGTGCCTCAGTCTTATAGTAGTGTGTTAAATAAGCATCCACAACTTATTCTACTTTGGAGAAAGAATATGTTGTGGTTTAGAAGCTGTAAAGTAAGCAATGGTACACAAGATAGTCATTGAACTCAGAATAATTCTAAGTTTAGTGGATCTTATCCCACTATATTGTGACAATAACGGGGTAATTGCTCAAGTATAGTAGCCAAGAACTTATACACTAGAAATCTAATCATGTGGAAATCAAATGTCATATAATTATAAAAATCTTGGCTAGAAGAGATGCAATAGTGTCTAGAATATATTCTATAAACAATATAGTAGACCTGTGCACTAATGCCTTAACTCTTAGGGTGTTTGAGAAACACATGGAGTCGATTGATATTAGATATCATCGTGAATAACACTAGAGCAAGTGAGAGTTATTGGAGATGGTGCTTACATACCATTCTGATATACATTAAACATTTCAATAATAATCGTTAATACATAATTATATAGTAAAAAGCTTATAACTATTTCAGACATTGTAAATCTAAAGGGTTTAGATCAAACCTAAATTCTTTTAGATCAGATGGTGATGATCTAAAAGAATTTAAGTTTGATATAAAAGAGTTTAGGTTATTGCTAAAGTTAGCAATTCTACAAAGTTAGATCCTTGTCTAAAATAACGACAAAGACCCGAGAATAATATAATAATGACGTAATTACAAATAGTTATAAATAGTGCTAAGAAATGTCATTGCGCAATATGTTCTCGAAAAAATCATTCCTGATCCATGGTTACCATTATAGGTCAATCAATATTCCTTTCAGATTATTATATGTTTATATCTGAATTGTTCAGATGATTAGTCTTAGTAGACAATGGACTTAGTAGAAGTTTGTATAGGCATGCAAGTATTTAATAAGGACTGGGTACTGAACAAATTCATTAAGACCTCCAATAGTTATCCCATAAATTCGTCAATAAAGGGTCTTCTTGAGTTAAGTAGTATTCATGATCCTTTGACCTGAACGCCATAGTGGGCTTGTGAGTGATCCATAATACTTTAGTTCTACTCATGTCAAAGACCTTTAATGCTCTGACCGCTGGGTGTAGTCTGATGCTCATAGAGTTTGGTATGCGTATATATGAGACTGTCAGCTTATATGGGTTAGTTGTATTTACTGATGCTCCGAGATTGTATTTTAGGAAGTCTTGTGGCCGCAAGAATAAACCCCATAAATGAGTTTTCCATAGGTTAAACAATATCACAAAGGAGTTTACAGATATTATTTACGAAAGTACAAATCTGGTGATAAGTTCACGGTCGAGCATATAGAGATTTAACGGTGATGATCTATATCTCTACTCTTCTAAGGATATAGGTGTTGAAGGGATTATGCAGATATGGTTGACCTTAACCTATATGGTACAATGTGTCGTTCTATAATATTTGTAATGTGTATGTAGGGTATCATTCACGAACTTGCAAAAGTGTTCCATAAGACAAACGAGTGTGAACCTAGAGAGTCTCACAATATGAAGTGTACTCGTTGAGCATTGGGGTAACGGTACGAATCATTTAGATTAATTCGGTAATCACTAATAAAAAAAGGCTTTTGGTTATAGATTATAATTATCACAAACAGAGTTTTGTGATAAATATATTCTATCACTTAAAGTCACCTCACTAATCTGTGAGAGAATTTAGATAATTTCTATCACATTTTAATAATAGATAAATTCTATCACAAATTTGTGACTAACAGTTTTAGTATGTGATGTGGTAGATGACATGTAAGCTGATGTAGTTGTTGATGTGGCAATTGATGAGGCTTCTGATGTCATCATGACATCATCATTGGTGATGTTATGATTAATAACGTCATACTGATGCAAGCTTATTGACTTATTTTATCACTAATATATGATAATTGTCTATAACTAATCTATGATAGATTTATATCATGTATCTGTGATAGTTATCTATCATTAATTTGTGATAGAATTCTATTTGGAATTTTTATATTCCAAAATTTGAAATCTGATTTATATATATATATATACAATAAAATTGATATATATTAAATTATATATTAATATATAATTTCTATATTACAATATAGAAATATTGCACAAGGTACTAAATACATTAAATCAATCAATCAACATCCGAAGAAACATTCAAATTGCAATCAACATCCAAAGAAACATTCAAATTGCATGCTTGCTTAACATTAATAAATATTAATTTACACAACCATGTAAATTACAACAAAAATTTGTCTACCAACATTTATACAAAGCAAACCTATCAATTTAAAAACATTCATACAAAGCAAACCTACCAATTTAACATGTATTCTGCAACAACTACAACTTAACTATATAGTAATTCGTTTATAAAGGCTCCGAATAAAATATAACAAACATGCAGCCAATCAAACATCATAACCACAATTATTTGTCAATTTGTTCATCAGTAAACTTAAATTAATGCTCCAACAACTAGCCAATCATGAGCAAACTTCCACAGGTGATCCAACAATAGAAGTACATCCAAATTAACCCCATAACAATACAAGTACCACAATTACAATATTAAGTCAATGGTGGTGCTTCCAGGGACAAACTTGTATATGTAGAAATTTCACTACATTGGTTAGGTTTCTAGTACAAAATTGACTAACAATTTTAGAATTAGATAGAAAATATTGATAGTGAAATGATAAACCTACCATAAGTTCAAATTTTGCTAGCAATGAAAGATGCACATAAAACTTGAACTTCATCAATCTCTTCTTTTGTGTATGTTTTTTTTTCCCAAGAACTTGCATTATATAAAATTCAAGAAAGAATAAAATTATTTATTACATATACATAGAATGCATTAATTGGTAAAAAAAAGAGTAAAAATAACTTACATTTTTTGAATGCACTGTGATATCATTTATAATATCTCTCATGTATGCCATGATATATATATTGCATTCCACATATCCTAATTGAATGGGGGCTTAGGAAACAATTTAAGAAAAAAGCGTTTATGAATAAGTGTGTATGAATTTAATTACAAGCTGCATATAATTGGTATTTTTACCTTAACCTGAACCCAATTGATTGGTGATTGCTTGCTGTCGGCGTGTTCACGAGAAAAATGAATGCATATGGCACTGCAATGTTAAAGTTTAAATGAATTGATTACTGATTGTAAGCTTAAGCAATATTAGTAATATTTTGCTTTGAAAAGAAATATAACACATCACTACAACTTACTTATTTAAGATGGTGTGCAAGTAGGGATATATTCCATCTCCCATAAGATCCATGTGGTAAATAATTTTACTTGACACATCAATCATGGCAAGAACCCAATGGAAACCATATCCATTAAAAATTAAAAATAATTTAATAACTAATAAATGACATAAAAAATTAAATTTCATTATGCCAAATGGTCATACTTAGGTTATATGGCACTAGCCATATCTGATTGCGTGTTATGCCTTTAATCCGATCAGCCACATACTGTGAACGCTCATTGACAACTATCCTAGCTGAAGACTTCCCTACTAGTGAGACTAAAAATGGATCGATGAATCCAAATTTATTTTTCAATTTCAACTCCTTTATCTTTTCATACAATGACCTAAGAGTAAACATCTGAAATCAATTATATCGGACTTGCCACATCAAAATGAAAAGAAAAAAAAATAGAAATCATAAATAACAAACTCACATTATATGCACTTGTATACAAGTAACGCTCAAAGGTGTCAAGTACATCACATACTCACAGCCCTGTTTCTGTAACCAGGAGGTGTACTCTCTTCCAAATATCCCATCCTTATGTCACTTCTTTTGCCTTATCAGAAAGGCATTTATCAACTAAAGACTTAAAAATCATAAGCTGCGAGCATCTGAAAAAGTTATATTTGGCGTATTGCCGGGTAAAGCTCCTAAACCCTTATTGAGGAGTAGCATTTTTTTCTCCTTTTAACAACCTATTGAAACATACAAATCAAATGAAAAAAGGATATTTTAGTTTCAGTTGTTCAGGAATTATATATAATAAATTTATTATGTCAATTCTAAAAAATATATATAATAGTAACAGAAATAAACATCCAACATTTGAAACATAACATAAATTTAAGAAATCTTGAAACATAATGAAAATTTACCAATTCATTAGGCGGGGACAGCTTGTCAAGGGTCTTGGCACCTTTCTTAGGTGTTCCTTTTGGTGTTTTCCTTGACTTATTTTTCTTTTCATCATCCTTAAGAAAATTAGTTAATAACAACAAAAATTTCAAATTCTTTGAATTTGTCATATATTTTTTCATATTTTTATTTTGATATTTTATTATTTTATGAGAATAAATTACTATTTATGTTCATTATTGTTTATTTACAGGGATTAAAATGTAAAATTTTCAAAATATGGGCCTGTCGCCCTATCGCTAAATGGATTTTCGCCCCAGTACTGGAATAGTGATTAAAATAAGAAAATAAAAAAAAGACTTGTTTAAGTCGTAATCCACCGCCCCAGCGCTAGCAAGCTACCACACCAGCGATGATCCAACGCCTAACGTTAGACCTTCACTGCTCCAACGATACAACTTTTTACATACAGCGCCCTAGAGACAGTATGATAGCACCCAAACGATAATGCAATTCCTGACCTGACAAGAATTTGAGATTTCATGCTCAAATCAATCCCTATAAAAGGCCACTCATCGCTAACCTTTATAAAGCATCCAAGAACACACAGCACAAGTCTTAGTGAACAATTAGAGCATAATTAAAAGCATATATAAAGAGAAATTCAAAGCGTTCTTTAGTATCAAGAGTTTCTTAGGTAGCACAATCAAGAGTAATTCGATGTCTATATCAGTTTGCTATTGATTGTATCATTTTTCTTATTATTTTTACTGATGTTCTCTTATAGCCAAGAACTAAATTTTTTTTCTAAGGTTAATACTTGAACTCAATAAGTGCGCTTAATTACTATATCTTTCTAATATTTAATAAACTTAGTTATTTGTTATTCAAATGACTTGTTCTTAATGCTTCAATATATCTGGCCAATATATGATCAATGAATTGGTAATATTTTGATAAACTCAAAAGAGGAATCATTATATTTTGACCTAAATGAAACAGCGTTGTTTTTTAGGCAAAGTAAAAAATGATTCTCATTTTGTTTTTACCTAAATGAAACGGCGTCATTTGAACTAAATTAATAAAAACAAACGATGTTGTTTCTCTTATACAGATGGGTAAATAAAACAATGGGTCTATTACAAAAATTGTGGCTTTTAATAAGTATTATAACACTTATTAAAACAACACCATATTACACAAAAAATAATATATATATATATATATATATATAAATTATTAAAATGGCATAGTTTAACTTTATAAAAAAATTAATTATGACATGAAAATTTTAAATATTTCAAATTATTTAAATGACACGTCAGCGGAACTCTATCACTAATATCTGCTACAAAAAAATTTATTACATTCTATCACAATTTCGTGATACAAATTATCACAATTTTGTGATAGAAAAAAAATTCTGTTTGTGATAAAATCTATCATAACTTACCAATAGCAAAATGTTTGTGATAGAATCTGTCACAAATTTTCTGATAGTGTTATAAATATATCACAAAATTTCTATCACTAAAAGTCTTTTTTTTAGTAGTGAAGGTTTTGGAAAGCATGATACGTTTTAGAACCTATTTGAAAAGTGAAAAACATAGTTTACAAATATTGAAAACAGGTCCTTATTGCACGAAAAAGTAGATTGCACACATGGCATCCACGCATGACCATATGTGTGACAAATGGCAGCATGCATGGAATTTCATGTGACAAATGTCATCTATGCAAAGTGTTTGCATAGATAACACAAGTGATATTTGTCATTCATTTATAACTTGCATGGTAAAGCCTTGCTATGATGGATATGTGTCTACATAGAAAGTTTTAGGCTTGACAAAATAAATAAAATGAGTTTTATTTGCACATAATTGATTTAGGAAATAAAAAAAAATTCATGCAAAGCATTTGAGAGAAAATGCAACTTTCAAAATCTTGCGTTTAGGTTTTTAAAATACATTTGTATGCATTTGATGCTTAAACCAATTCAAGAGTTGAGTTGTTTATTAATTGCTATACAAAATACTGATCAAAGGTTACCATTATAGCTACTCTAATCTCACCAAATATTAGAGTATAGAGTTATTCAAGAGAGGACTTCATTATGACCTCAAATGGCTTCAAAGTATAACAATCTTCATCGAATCTTCTACAAGGGTATGTATATAATTCTTGTACTATTTTGATAAAGTTATAATGTTTATATGTTGATTATATTATTTTATTCCGCTGTGCAATGTATGTTGGACATACATTTTTGAAATTTTTAATGTGTACACAATCGCATGCATACACCATTTAATTCATTAACAAGGGGTCTCGACCTTTTTCACAAGATGAAATCAAGACCTTGTGTGATAAGGGTTAATTAGGTCTAGTATTTCTATCTTTCAAGCTTAAAATTGTTCGTTTAAATTAAGATTATTTGGCTTTTTTATTTGCTTTGTTGTTATTTTATATATTTCGAGGCAATAGAGCAAATAAGGATGAAAATAAGCCAAAAACATCAAACTGCTATAGTATCATACTGCAGTATATTACTACACTAACGAGTTACAGTATGTACAGCACCCAGAATCTAGAGCTAGAGTGCTACGTAAATAGTAACATCGTGAACAGTAACTCATGAACGGTTTGCGTGAACAATAACTTATGAATAATAGTTAATGAACAGTAATCCTAAACTGACTTGTATTTGATGTTTTACCCTAATGTAAATACATAAACCTATAAATAAAAGATTAAAAAGCCTAATTCAAGAATCAAGAGAAGAGAAAGAAAGAATAATTTTTAGAGGATCAAGAAGACTAAAAGATTGAAAACTGTAGAAAAATTAGTGTTATCTCTTCAACTCTTTATCTTTCTAGTTTTCTATTATTTTTATAATGTTATTCTTTATAAGTTTTAGAACTCTTTATTTCACAATGACCTAAGTTTTTATTTAAGGGTTAGACTTTTGAACCTAATATATAGTTAGATTTCTTTAATTCTTAGTTTATAAACTTAATATTTATAACTGATTCATTCTATCTTGTGTTTAATGATTTCATTATATTTGGCCAATATTATGAATGATTGAAGAACCATGATGAACTAAAAAAAGATTTATGTGTTTAGCCTAAGATAGTTTGATGCATGATTATAAAGTAACAACTATGAGTTCCATATAAGATAAACATATATCTAGATAGCATGTATGGTATGATTTAAACTTGATCTTAATGAATTACATTCTATTATGATTGCCATAGATATATAGATGATTGTTCGAATATGTAATATAATCACTTGACCATCAATAGAGGCTTGTGATAAGATTAGTGTTTAAGCCAATCAATTTGTATTAAGTGATTAACTAAGATATTAATAAGTCCAATGAAATATTATGGGATGAGTCTATACATTAGATTATATCTTTTGGTAAATTTATCTCTTATTTGTTGTTGTTTAGGTTGATTTAATTAATAGAATTAGGTTAGTTAAATAAGTTTCATATTTTAGTTTTCTGAATAAAAGTTAAATAGATCTAATTTTAGTACTTGATTAATAGAATTAGATCGTATAGTCCTTGTGGGAACGATATCTGAACTTAAAATTCTATATTACTTAATACGATAGCTTTCGCTTGCCCTTATCTACTATAGCACCAATCAGAGAGGTCTCAAGCCCTTCCACAAAATGAAATCCAAGACCTGTTACAAGGGTTCGAGCCCTTCCACAAGATAAAACCTAAGACCTTGTACTAGGTGTCCCAAGCCCCTCTACAAGATAAAATCTAAGACCTTGTGTGAGGGGTCCCAAGCTCTTCCATAGGATAAAATTCAAGATTTTGTGCAAGTGGTCTCGAGCCCTTCCACAAGATGAAATCAAGATCTTGTGCGGGATCCCAAGCCTTTCCACAAGATGAAATCCAAGATCTTGTAAGGGGTCCCGAGTCCTTCCACAAAATAAAATCAAGACCTTATAAGTAGCGTCTCGAGCCTTTCCACAAGATGAAATCTAAGACCTTGTGCGGGGGGTCCCAAGCCCTTCGATAAGATGAAATTCAAGGCCTTATATGAAGGGCCTCGAGCTTTGCCATAAGTGGAATGCATCCTTATATGTTACGTCTCGAGCTCCATCTTATGCAGAATTTATTTTAAATATTAAGACCCAAACAGGCTCATGGGTTAAAATAAGAGTGTTAACCATCAACAAACCCAAGGCTCTCACTACCTGAACACCCTAAAATAAATCCAAAGTTCGAAGGTAAAACTTATAGCCCAAGAATAAATAATAAAGCTTCCAGTATCAACAAGCTGATATTAAAAGCTGAGGGGGACCCTTGTTTTCCTTAGATTTTAGGGTCAACCATAATCCTAAAACAATGAGGGTCCTTATCCCTAAAATTGGAAAGTTATTATTCTTAATCGTGGGATTAGTAGGGAGTTATTATCACTTAATTATGAAATTTATGATAGAAATAATGGAGATTATTACATTCTTATAAGACTCTACCAATAATACGTATAAAAAGGAGCACTTAACAATGAAGAGGGGGATGGATCCAAAGCAACAAACTTTTTCACTATTACAATCTTGAAATGATTTTCTTTTATTATTATCTTTGTAATACTCTTGTAACTATATTATTGTAAACATTTTATTAATAGTGCATATAAGTGAATTTATAAAGTTCGATAAAATAGATATAAATTTGAATTGAATTGAACTATTATACATTGGTGTTTCTTTATTTACTTATCTTTATTTTGTTAATCTAGAGTGATAATTTTTTAACAAAACACAAATTTAGCATGACTTAGGAGTTGTCCAAATTTTTGAGACAAAAATAATTAAAATATTTAATAAAAATATAATTTTTATTTGATAATTGATGTTTATCAAACATCCGTTATTTAATATTATTGACTTCAAAGCCACACTTATTTAAATAGTTTAAAATGATAAAAAATTTACGATATAATTTTCTACTAAAATAGAAATTAAATCCCTTTTTTAATTTTTTTTTAAAAATATTATTGACTTCAAAGCCAAACACGCATGATCGTACCAAACTGACTTCTGATATGAATATATGCTCAGATGCTCTTTGTAAAAAAGGTTTATATGCAAACGAGCCTCAAAATTGAGATTAAAAATCACAGTAGAGAAGTGGTTAATCTTAATCGGGCACTTGGGTTAAGTAAAATAGAAGTATGTCTTGGTTACTGAGCATCCTCTTGCAAGATTCTCTCTCTTCCTGAAATGCAAATGCGTATAAGCAGCATATCTTCTAATGCACACCTCGGAGCTTCCTCACTTTACAACCTCTCTCCTCTCTTCTGCCAGTAAGTCCATTTCATCAAGATCCTGCTGTGCTGTTTGTATTTGTTTACGTTTTTTCAGGATCATTTTGGATGTACTTTGTCAGCTTAACCTCAATTTTCTTATATAGTTTAATCTTAACCCATCTGCATACTTCAGTCTCATTTAGGGCTTGCTTTAATTTATATTTATCTGTCAACTTGAGCTAATTCTCATATCCTTTTTTTTTTCCTTTCTTTCTGTTTTCTGTCTGCTTTTTCTTTCTCAACTATGGCCTATCTGTTCTCGTTTATTCATGCCCATCATGTCCTTTCTTTCACATGTACATATCTCTTTAAATATAGAGAGTTGGATGATTGACTTCATGTAGGATGCTAAACAAGTCTCCAGAAGAAAAAATGGGTTGCACTTCTTCAGTATACGCACTGGGGAGGAAGAAGAAGGTGACTATTTCTGAAGTTGTGCTGTATGTCCCCTCTGTGACAATTCCTGTACAATCCGATCCACCAAGGGCACTTAAAGGTGAAATTCCCAAGGAGCCTTTAGATAGATTGACTTGTCTGAGGAATCAGATTGTGCTGGTGGCTGAGGATACTGGTATGCTTTTCTAGAGTCTCTGGTATTTCTTTCTCGTTTTGTAATTTTATGGACGCTGAGAAAACGCAGGGGAAGAAGTTTTCTGTTGGAATTCTGAATTATCATGGAAGTTTCATTGTCTGGTTTGCGAGGGTAAACGATGTTCAAGAACGAGGATATGATTTGAGTTCATTTTATTTTCAAATTTTACACCAGATTTAGGATTGTTTCCAATCCAATCAAAGTATAAAAAAGCACCTTAATCAAGTGGGTTTCTTCAGCAACCCTACTCTACAGAAACAAAGAATTATATTCAAATTGCAAATATAACAGGCCAGAAGCTTCTACCTGAACAAATTTAAATACTAATATATTTGCTTGGTCGAAAGAAGCGTTTCATTGTCTGGAAACCAAAATCTATGCTTCTAAGTTTTAGTCTCTAATTTTCCGTCTAAGTCAGAAAGTTTGGCCATTTCAGATGGATCTTCTATGACTGAACTATGGCGGACACTAGAAGAGTACATGTCTCTTTTAATTGGATTCACCAAGAAAGGTATTAGAATATTCCTTTCTTCTTACTCTTCACAACTTTATATATCTTTTTGTAGTAAATAATCTGCATATATTTCAGAACATGGCCTTGAGTATTTGGTTGAGTTCAAGTGGAAAAAACTAGATGACTATGGGAAAGAAGTAAGAACAAAAGCTTGTTTAGTTTTTCTATATTTACTTTTCAATATATTAGTAGTCTAATAATTTGGCCTGCATGAATTAGCAGGAATTTTGTGTGGCAAACTCCTGGTTTGAATTACTTTGTGTTGTTCACTTGATGGCTATGCTGACATTATCAGAGGCTAACTCATTGCTGATCTCCAAGGACTACTCTGGTTCGGGTGTTAGGGTTGTATCATCAGTTTTAGAATTTATCCACAAGGTTTTATGTGCTTTTTCCTTGAATTATAATATTGATTAAAATAAACTGATGGATTGTCATTTCAAATGACTTTAATCAGATTGTAAGAGAGAAGCTGTGGATCTATTGCTTTAAGGCATCAGGGTACTTGGAATTTTGTGTCAAGAATATACTAGTTCCCATACCACCTGATATCAAGTATGTTGACAAAGGTATAGCTATGGCTCTTTTAAAAACTTTCGCATTAAAATTTATCATTGAAATCGTATTTTGATTTCAGGAATAAATTGCCCAAAGATTTGCAAGATGGTGTGTTGGAGGCTACATCCATTCAAGCACTAGGCCAGGTATCTAATTTTTAGTGTCTTCAGAATAAGTTGTAACCTGAATTTTATTACTAACACATATCATAGATATTATTGGTGCTTAACGAACAATATTCTAAGCGACAACAGAACATCCTGTCAAATTCTGAGCTGGATAGCTCTGCTCAATGTTATTTGTATCTGAAATTATCATATTGATGGTATATATGTCATGCCCTTGATTGCATCAGCGTTCTGTATTGATAGAGAACATGGAACATATACTAGATTACTAAAATCTTAAAAAGGATAAAAACAAACACACAGGTCGATTCATATAATTGGTTATACTAGTTTTCATCATTTGATTTGAAGTGCTGACATTATACTAGTTTTCATCATTTGATTTGAAGTGCAGAAATGTCAGCGGTGGCGAAAGTTTTATGGTGTTTAGCATCTGACATTTTATGAATATCTATAAAAATAAATCTTAATGTCAAATTCTGGGAACTGAAATTCAGCTCAGTTTAGCTGTTGATTGCCAAAAGGCCACCTTATCAGTGAAGAGGAGATTGGCATGTGAGCTGTTTTAGTCAGGTTTGCAATCATACATTCTAAACATTTATTGATACAGAATCTTATCCTCGACAAGGGTAATGAGCCATCTTGTCATGTTAGTGCTGTGTGTAGCTTCCTTGCTGCAGAAGAACTTTTAGCAGAGAGCAAAAAGGCCTGCTTAAGCTTTTGTCTTGCACCTCCGATAACCAGGTTGGTTCCTACTTTGGTTATATGTGGTGCAGAATAAGTGTTTGCCGTTTTCATCTTATTATTCTTAAAATTTTATCTTTTTCCCATCTTGTTTGCTCAATACCACTTTTTCTTGGTTCTGGAAAGATCTCCTCCACTCTGGGGTACTATGAAGCATTTACAGCAGAAAATTCCTGAAGTTGCATCGAGGAAGTCTCAGATGTATGGTTACCTCTTAGAACAAGAGAAGCAAGGGGCCTTCTACCTATTCTTTTTCTGTAATTTAGTTCATGCTCTCTAGTCTCGAAACCGAAAATGCAGTGGTTTATGTAATGTTACTACAATGATGTAGGGCTCCTCAGGCATTGCCAGATTTACCGGATTTCCAATTGTCACTAGGACCTGATGACTATGAGTTGCCAGAGATTGATCTAGCTTGGAATAGAGATAAGTGGGAAATTGAGAGCCAAGCATTGAAAGAGTACCTTAACGATGGTGAAAACGACATTGAAACTGAATAACATACTTGCATGGATTTTCTTTTTATATCTGTTTTAGAATTTGAATATGTTACTATTTACTACAAAAACCTTACTTTCTGGTTTAAGCAAATACATGACTACAGGTTATAGCAAGGAGCTAGGGTGTTTGATTTTCAGCGTCTTGCTTATCTATCTCTTTGTAAATGTTAAATTGCTCAGGTTCATAAAAGGTCATTACCGCGTGGGGCCATGATGGATGATAACACCTGAGAGAGAGGATGTGTGATGCAATAAGTACTTAAATTTTGTAACCAAAAATAAAACTAAAATATCTATTTAAGATTCTAATGTAATAGATATGTATGATGGAATATGTACTTAAATTTTGTTAGCAAAAAATAAAATATTTACTTAAGATTCTACTGCAATTATCACTTAGTGCTGCAGAAGTTGATATAAAACCCGTTTAGAAGGCACCAGAAGTTGATACCAAATCCTTGAACACGTATTTCAGTTCATAATAACTACTGATAGGCAAAACAGAAATCTGACTTACTGATATTGAAATAGAAATTTAAAAAAAATAAAAAGAATACTTAGAGCGGATGTTTGCTTGTTTTCACAAGTTTTGACATTTTCTTGATACTTATTGCTATAAACTGAAAAATTAAATAGTTAGATTTCAAACTAGCAATAACATCCTAAACCAAGTGTGTCCGCGGAAAACGATCATAAAACATTCAATATTGCATTAACTAATAGCCTAAAATGGAAAAGTTTTAAGGCCCAACAGTGGCTCTTAAAGATTAGAGATCTTGCCATGTAAGAAAAAGTCATTACATCACCATAAACAGAATTGACTTACTGGAGCAAGAAGCTGAGTGCAACGACATTGATATGGCAATATGCTGCAAATAATCCACAAAAGTTTCTAACTGAAACTAGAAAAATTAAACTAAGAGAACTATAAAACTCCATTACTCTGCTTTTACTCTGCCTTAATTTCTAATGCCTAGTAGATAGTTCTGATGTTACCTTATCTATCTTTAATATTCCTGATCTTATTTGCCTTGCCCTCTTCTGATAACTCATTCAGAAGCTCGAGACGTGTGCATGTTGGCAGACATGATTGTAAGTCCCAAGTAGCAGAAGAAAGCCAAGTATGCTAGCACAAGAGAAATCATCGATCTGTTGCAAAATCTGGGCACGTTGCCGCAAACAGCAACCCAACCTAGCTTCATTTCTCCATATTTACTCACAAAACCAATTGCAGTCGCCGCCGCACATCCAGATATCAGCAACACCATTGTCACCTATAATTAAATGATTCTTAATTGACATGCTATTTTTTTTTTTTTTTGAATTCAGACATGCTGAAATTTTAAATGACCAACCTTTATGCAATTACAGTATTCTTCCTTAGTCCTTTGTGTGTTTATTGCATATACTATTATATCTTGGAGTTTTGGATACATCTTGAATAAAATCTCACAAATAACTTTTCCAGAACAAAGAATCATATGGCGATTACAAATCAAACACATGCCTTATATTTCCGGATTTTCATCTCTCTCTCTCTCTCTCTATATATATATATATATATATATATATAAACAACTAAGAACATTTTAATATTAATCTTTTCTAGCATGTTAGCTGGCAATTGCCTTTTTTTTTTCTTTCCATTCTAGTCTCAGTTAATACAGTGTATAGCAATCTTTACGTAGACAAAATAATTTGCCTAATTGCTTACCATGTCATGCAAAAATAGAAGAAAATATTTTCTGAGTTGTGATGATCCTGAACGGCTATGAAAGCAAACAAAAATCAGGGAAAGCACAGAGAAAATACATGCGACTATGTTTGCACCAAGCAAGAACCTACAAAAAAATGTCAAAAACCAAACCAAAAGAGCATAGTGATTTAGCCGTTTAAAAACAAAATTAATATTAAGATTATTGTTTAGTTATTCAACCCACAAAAAAATTATTAAAAAGAAGAAGAACAAGAATTGTTCTATTTATGTACCTCCATGCAGATGAGTAACTGTAAGTGACACCAAAGGGGATTCCAAACACTACAACAATTTGGTTGCTGGTGACCATCACGGAGATTGAAGCCAAAGTGAAAGCAATGGCTAGAATTCTTAGAATATTTTGAGCCATCAAATAGCTTTTCTGCATTGAACTTGAAGAAGATTTAGCTGCTGCGGTAACTGCCGTCTCTGGTGCCATTGGAGACTCCTGTTTGCCAAAAATATACAACTTTGGAGAGCAAAAACTTGGGGCAAAAAGTACCGAGGCACCCGGGAATCTAAACAATAAATAAGAGCCAGAGGTTTCTGTACACCTGGCAAACAAAACCCAGAAAGGGAGAAAATCTGAGTTTTTTTTTTTATGACCCAGAAAGGAAAACAATTATGGTCATTCATAACTTACTGTACTATCTATAATTCAATTTAGTCTTATCTATGTAGGTTTGTCTAAGTAATATTTATTTATTTGCTGATGGTAGGTACGGGTCAAATTTTTTATTGCTATATCTTACCATTTCCAATACATAAAATTTTGAAACCACGAGCAGTTTTCTTTTTTTTGTTTTAGCACTGTTATGACATTAAATATTTATTATGCATTATATTAATTGGGACAATACATCATTTATATGCTTACATTCGGTTAACTACAGTCGCACTTTACTCTGCTATATCTTAACATATCAATGTGAAAATTTTGAAATCATAAGGATTTTTTTTTAACACTGTTATTACATTAAATATCTATTATATATTACATTAATTGAGTTAATATATCATTTACACACTTAACGTACGTTTAATTATGGTCACACATAACTTACTCTGCTATATATAATTCAATTTAGTCTTTTTTTTTAGGTTTGTCCAAGTAGTGTTTATTTATTTGCTGATGGTAGATATAGGTCAAATTTTTGTTGCCTTATCTTACTATTCTCAATATATCAACGTGAAATTTTGAATAAGGATTTTTTTTAATACTGTGATTATATCATATCTCTATTATACATTATATTAAGAGCAAAAGTAAATACTCATTTTTTTTTAATCCGTCACTTTTTGTCATTTATTTAGATAAAAAATTTATTTTTAATAATTATTTATAAATTTACCTTTATTATAAACTTTGAAAAAAATATGGGAATGGACATGTGTTATTATATAATTTGAACATGTATCACCATATTATTGATTAATTATTAATAAATAAATTAATTATTAATTAAAAAAAAATTTCATTATCATAAAAAAAAGGCGACCTGTCAGTCGTTGGCTGCCATTTTTTGGCAATGTTGAGATAGTAAAAAAATTTAAAATTTATATTATTAGATTCTATTTTTCTTGATCTATATAATAGTGTAATCATTTTTTGTAAAACAAAAGGCTAGAAAATGGCCAAAGTGGGTTAAGAGGGGCGTCACTGTCTACCACCACCACTCTCCACTCATTTTGGCCTTTTTTTACAAAAAATGATCACATTATTGTATAGATAAAAAAAAAAGAATATAATGATATAAATTTGATCATTTTTTATCTTTGAAGTGTTGTCAAAAAATAATACTAATACATGTTTACGGCGTGTGGCCGACTACCATTTTTCGACGACACTCTGACTCTATTTTTAAAATTTTTTAATTTTTATTTAATTTAAAAAAAATTTAAGTTTTTTTAATAAAAATATAAACCAATTACATGCTAACATGTATCCAAAGTAACTAATTACATTATAACACATGTCCTTTTATTAAATTTTATCTTTTAAAATTATATTAAATTAAATTATGGATGAAATTGTGTCATGTATTCAAAAAATTATGAATTGATAAGATTGTGTCATGTGTTCAAAGTGTAATTTATTTTTATAATTAAATTACACTTTTACCCTTCAACTATTAAAACTAACAGTAAAAATTAATAGATTAGAATAAAATTGGATAGTTAAAATTACTTTAAAGTTAAAGTGTCTATTAGTTCATAATATTATAGTAAAAATGTCCTCTGCCCTTATATAAGTTATATTAATCAAGACAATTTATCATTTACATATGGTCCTACATAACTTACTCTACTATGTATAATTCAATTTAGTCTTGTTTTTGTAAGTTGTCTAAGTAATGTTTAATTTTTTTTTGCTGATGGTAGAAATAGGTCAAAAATTTTGTTGCTATATCTTACAATTTTTAATATATCATTGTGGAAATTTTGAATGAGGAATTTTTTTTTAACACTATTATTACATAAAATATCTATTATACATTATATTAATTAGAACAATACATCTTTTACATATTTACGCACACTTGAATCAACACCAACACAACGGGAGGATAACAAACTTTTATTAAAAAAAAGAAATTATTTCTCCTTAAAAATTTTTATAACAGCCCAGCTTCTAAAGGCTCAAAAACTAACTCACCAGATAACTTATTTATGGGCTGGCCTAAAGGCCCAATAGGGTAAGGGTCACCAAAGCATGACAAACTAAGTCTTAAGTAGCTCTCAAGCATAAAATCCGCGCGATCACTCGGATCAAATCTAGTTAGAACCTTTTAAATATCAGCATTATACCATTCATAATTGCACTAATCAAAACTCTAAACATCTGCACGATTGAGACCGATAAAACGCAAGGATATCAAATTAGATAAAATGCCAGACCCACTTAAAGGTTGAACAAGTTTGCGGATCGAACAACTCATTTTATAATTAGGCATCACCGTATATAGACACTCACTCAGCTTACTAAAGTAAGACTCTGGCTAGCTGTTATTAAAAGCATGAGGAAGACCGACTCGGCAGAAAGATCGAAATCGCTCTCACAATAGGATCGAGCAAGACCACGCATTACAAAGTATCGAACTGAACAATATCCAACGCCTTGCAAAGAAAAGTTTAAATAAAGATAAAACTTAAGAAGAAAGCCAGTACTATTTAGAATACAGAGTCATAGAAGAAGAAGAATTATAGTGCTTTCTGGAAGAGATCTCGCAAATCATGGCAAAAGATCAAGAGATTGCCTAAAATAATCAGAACTTACCCAAAAATGCAAAGAGATTGTCTAAACAACCATAAATACTGACGAAGATAAACATAAGTACAAGGAATATACAAATAAGACCGATGCTATAAGTGTAGGGAATCAGTTGTGTACAGGTGTATGCATGTGCTAGCGTGTTTATTGCAAAATACACATCTAATATATATTTTAATGCAGCGGAATTATAAAACATACAATCAATACACTAATCATATATTAATCAAATTAATATATAAATGATAAAATTGAAAAATTACCAGTAAATATAACGTTTTACATGTATTCTCCCGGAGTCCGCCTAGAGTTGTTCTTGTTGTCAATTCTAGTTATTAATTTGGTGGACTTAATAAACTAGAACAACAACTCTTGAACCCAACGTATGATTAGCTCTTAATCCCAAATAGTAGGTTCTTAACCTTTTGCTCTTGTCTCTCACAATAAAAAAAAAAAAAAATAGAAGCAACAATTACTTCTGTTTTTGTTTAAGAGCAAAACGGAACTACTAAGGAAAATAACCCTTTAAATTTTCTTTTTTTTTTTTAATTCTTATCACCCCTTTCCGTTTGTTTCACACATATATATTGCTTTTGCATTTAAAAATAATATTATAATATAATATTAATATAATAGCCATAAGTGGTAAAAAATAATACTAAATAAAGAAAATAATAATAATATATATATAATGCATGACAACTATCATGCATTATATATATTATATTATTATAAATAAAATATTATAAAATAATATATTTTATTAGAGATATTTTAATTATTTAACATTTAAAAATTAAAATGTGAAATAATCATTTTACCCCTTATGAATAATTACTAAGTATATCCCTTAACAGGTTCCACCAAATCTCACACTTGGGTAAACTCAATCGAGGATCTACAATGCGTCAAGTGTTATTTTATAATTAGTGAATAATACTTATTGACTAATTATTATATTTAACAATTAAATACACACATGCACGCATTTTCATGATAACGTTAGATATTACTGGATTAAACAATTTAATTAAGTACTTTGCCCCAATGCACAACGAGTACACTCTATATTGCGAAACTCCCTAGGTCTAATGGAACTATTCCATAAGTTCGTGAGTCATGCTCCACGCACACGTCACGAATATTATAAATCAGGGCATTGAACCATACAAGTTGAGGTTACAACGTATACCTATAGTCCTTCCATCATACATATCTTGGATGAGCGGGGACATAGATCCGTACCATCAAACTTCCATATACTCATCCATAAACCTATCTCCAGAATGGTATCTCAATTGAACAATATGAGCAAAACTCTTTACCATATTGTTTAACCCATGGAAACACCTTTCCGAGTTAACTACTTACGGCCATAAGACTTTTCTGAGATACTATCTTAGAGCATCTAAATATATCACTCCCTATGAGAGCGGATGGATCCCATATCTGCACACATTGAACTCTATAAGCATCGGACCATACCCAGTGACACCCAGCGATCAAACCATGAAAGATTTCTGACATGCATGAAACCAAAGTATGGTGGATCACTCACAAGCCCACCGTGATGCTCAGGTCAGAGGACTACATATAATACTCAACTCAAGAGGACCTTCTATTGATGGCAACATAAAATGTCTATTGGGGTCCTCATGAGTCTGTTAAGTACTCAGTCCTAACTGAAAACCTGTATACCTATACAATCTTCAAGATCCTGGTCAGCTAGGAATAACCAATTGTATCCTACAGATATAGACATACACTGTTCTATGTAAATTAATAGGATCTACTAACATACCTGCGTTAGTAGAAATAGATTAGGAACTATGTATTTGAGAATGTGCTTGCATAATGACAAATCCTAGCAACCTATTGCAACTCTTGCAACTATATCATTATTAGCATATTCTGAGGTCTTTGTCCCGTTATAGACAATGTTCCAACTCTTGAAATATTTGTTATTTCTTAGCACCAGTCTAAACTCCTTTAGACCATATCCAAACTTTTCTAGATAATACAGAATGTATAGCGTAACAAGCATTAAATTATATAATTAAAAGGTAATTAGTAATATAACAAAATATACTATGTATAGATATCAAATATTCATACAAAACTGGGATAGCACGTAGGCACAACCCTACCAATCTCCCACTTACCCTAGTGCCAATCACAATGGTATCTAATACCCATAAACTCCACGTGTTTCTCAAATACCTTTGGAGTTAAGGCTTTAGTAAGTGGGTCCACTATATTATTTACAGAATCTATTCTACAAATAACTACATCTCCTATGGCCAAGATCTCTATAATGATATGGTATTTCTACTTCACAAGCTTAGACTTTTGGTATGCTCTTGGCTTCTTTGCTTGTGCTATGGCCCTATTGTTGTCACAAAATAATAGGATAGGATTTGATGAACTTGAAACTATTCCAAGCTCAGTAACAAACTTGCGAATCTAAAGAACTTCCTTTATAGCTTCAGAAGCTGCAATGTACTCTGCCTCTGTGGTAGAGTCAGCTGTAGACCCCTGCTTGGTACTTTTCCAGCTCATTGCGCCTCCATTGAGAGTAAACACATATCCAGATGTAGACTTTCTATCATCTAGATCAGACTGAAAGTCTGAATCTATGTATCCTCTCACTTGAATATCATTATCTCCATAAATAAGAGACTTATCCTTCGTACCCTTAAGGTATTTCAGGAAATGTTTGACCGCCATCCAATGGCTGTCACCTAAATCAGATTGATACCGACTTATAACACTTATAGCCATACTGATATCAAGTCTCGTGCATATCATAGCATACATCAGGCTGCCAACTGCTAATGCATATAGTATGTTAGACATTTTAACTCTTTCATCTTCCATTTGATGAGACATTCTCCTAGAAAGATAAACATCATGTCTAAAAGGTACATTTATTGTCTTACAGTTAGTAAAACTATACCTTTCCAAGACGCTATCAATGTACGATGACTGAGAGAGTCTTATTAGCTTATTAGCTCTATTTCTATAGAGCTATATACCCAGTATATAGGAAGCTTCTCCCAAGTCTTTCATGGAAAAATTCTTACTCAGATAGCTTTTCGTGGATTGTAACATACCAATATCATTCCAATGATCAGTATGTCATCCATATAGAGAACTAGAAAGATGATCATACTCTCACTGACCCTTTTATACACACAAGCTTCTTCCTCGTTTTTTATGAAACCAGACTTTTTGATTACCTCATCAAAACGATGATTCCAGCTTCGGGAGGCTTGCTTAAGTCCATAAATGAACTTCTTCAGCCTGCATACCAGACTAAGAGTTTGGCTGAATGTAAAACCTTCAGGCTGTTCTATGAATATCTCCTCATCGAGGTATCTATTCAAGAACGTCGTCTTTACATCCATATGCCAAATCTCAAAGTCATATTATGCAGCAAGTGCCAACAAAATCCTGATTAACTTAAGCATCGCAACTAGTGCAAAGGTTTCCTCATAATCGATCCCGGATCACTAAGAATAACCTTTTGCCACCAGTCAAGCCTTAAAGGTCTCTAGCTTTCCATCAGGCCCTTGCTTCCATTTGTAAATCCATTTACAACCGATAGGAACAATTCGTTCAGGAAGCGGAACCAACTCCCAGACTTGATTCTGATGCATAGAGTCAATTTTGGATTCCATGGCTTCTTGCCATTTATCTGAGTCAATGTCTAACATTGCCTCCCTGTAAGTCAAAGAATCGTTTCCTTCTATCAAGAAAACCTCAAGTGCAACTTTAGGCATCTGACCATACCTAAGAAGTGTCTTGGATATCATTTTAGACCTACGTGAAGGGTGTGTTAAAGATATACTACTCTCTTGAACTTGAGGATCCATCTGTAGCTTATCAGGTTCCAGATTGACTTCATCAAGTACAATCTTTCTACAATCCCTACGATCCTCAAGAAACTGTTTCTCAAGGAAGGAGGCATTCTGAGCAACGAACACATTTTGTTCCTCTAGATCATAGAATTGGTATCCCATTGAATTCTTGGGATACCTAATGAACTTGTACTTGTACCCCCTGGGTGTAAGTTTATCCTATTGCGTAACTCTTACATAAGCAGGACAATCCCAAATTTTAAGATACTTAAGACTCGGTTTCCCACCCTTCATCGTCTCATGTGGAGTGGTAAGAACAACTTTAGATAGAACTTTATTCAAGATATGAGCAGCAGTGCTGAGAGAATAACCCCACAGGTATTCTGGAAGATTAGTAAAGCTCATCATCGATCGGACTATATTCAATAAAGTCTGATTCCTCCTCTCCGAAACACCATTGTGTTGTGGAATACCTAGAGGACTATATTGAGCGAAAATCTCATTCTCCTTTAAATAGTCCAAAAAATCACTGCCTATGTACTCACCGCCTCGATCTGATCGGAGGCACTTAATGTACATGTCGGTTTGTTTCTCTACTTCAAGTCAGAATTCTTTGAACTTTTCAAAGATTTCTGACTTGTGTTTCAACAGAAACACATAACCATATTGTGACAAATTATCGATAAAGGTTACAAAGTATCGAAACTCACCCATTGAAGTGTGATTCATTAGACCACATACATCATTATGTATCAGTTCCAATAAACCAGCGGCACGATGTCCAACACCGGTAAATGGAGATTTGGTCATCTTCCCTTGAATACAAGATTCACAAACTAGATAAGGCTCTATGGTTAAATCAGGTATCTGACCATCCTTAACTAGACGGGATAGGCGTCTCACACTTATATGGTCTAATCTCATATACCACATTTCGGTTTCATTTAAAGTTTTCGATCTTGCACGTTTGTTACTAAAACTACCTTGAACATTCATAACATCTCTCACTATATGCAATACATAATACTCATTCATTAACTGACACTCAGCTAACAAAACATCATGCATATCATATAAATACAAAGAACGATTCCGTATATTTACATGATAACCTTCACTGTCAAGCACAGGAAGGGATACAATCTGTTTAATAATATTGGGTTTATAATAATAATTATACAAAATAACTGTTCTATTACAAGGGAGAAGCAAATCAAAATATCCAATAGCTTGGACCTGCAGAAACTCTCCATTTCCCGCTCTAAGCATCACTTCTCCTAGCTTCCTAACTTCCCTAAGTTCTTGCAACATATTACAGATGTGAGAAGAATATATGGTATCTAATACCCAGCCAGTATAAGCATCAAATGCTACAGAAATGTCAATAATAGTCAAGCACATACCTTAGGGAATCTTTTTCAAAGTAGCAAGGTACCTCGGGCAGTTGCCCTTCCAGTGCCCATCCTCGCCGCAAAAGAAACACTTTCCATTCGCTTTCTTCTCATGAGGCTTGGATATCTGCTGCCTCTGAGAAGCCATACGGTGTTGTTTCTTCACTATTTTCTTCTTACCTTTGAACTTCCCAGAAGCCCTTGGGGTAGACGATGAGACACCCTGGACCAAGAGAGCCGAGCTCTCTTTGCGCATATCCTCATCTGCTGTCTTCAACAAATTATGAAGCTCGGCACATGTTGGAGTCAAATCTTGCATATTGAAATTCATAACAAACTGAGCATATGACCCTGGTAGCGATTGGAGAATCAAGCTATTCTCTAAATTATTATTCAAAGAAATGTCCATAGTCTCCAATTTCTCAATGTACTCAATCATCTTGAGTACATGCGGACTAACAAGACTGCCCTCACTCGGTCTAGCCTGGACCCTATACATCTCAACCTGAGGTCGATCGCCAAAGAGCTCCTTCAAGTGCAGCATTATACTACTAGCACTGTCCATACGGACATGCTCATACTGCAACTTTGTAGACATCGAGGCGAGGATGTACGATTTAACTCTTAAATCGTCATCCAACTATTTTTGATATGTCTCCTTTTCTTCAAGGGAGGCATCATCAAAAACACCTCGGAGCATCTTCTGATCTACAACATATCCAAATTCTCAGAATCTAGAACAATTCTGAGATTCATGAGCCAATCTGAATAATTCTGGATGCCTTTGAGCTAGTGTGCATCTAGTATGCGCACCAACAGATTTGTAGAGGCCATCAGATCAAATCTAACATAAACAAAACAAATAGAAGATGTTAGCGGAATTTGTTAAATCGCTAATATAACGTTTTAAATCATGGGTATAACAATTATATATTTTTCAATTTAAAACGCCATCCCACTACTTTACATAATTCTGATAATCTCTCAAATGAGAATATGATAGTTTAAACTCATTTAAACTATACAGTGGAAAGTATGTCCCATTGGAATTTACTCTAGCCTCACGCTGTAGCAATATTGGCCTTTGTAAGCCCAACAGGTAGACAACATTTGTCAATTACATCTCATGCAACCCTTACTTCTTGATCCTGAATACACCTTATCCTCATACTGTAGCAATATTGGATAAGTGTATTCCAGATTAGCTTGTGAATTATCAAATATATGTTAGTAATACTACCCTCACGCTATAGCAATATTGGGCAATACGTTCGTATATATTTGCCTCGTCTCTTGTTTAACCGGTATAGTCCAAACCTAACCAACCAAGTCTCTCACACTGTAGCAATATTGAAAAAAGGCCAACGTGGCTCGTCTAACACTGTATTGACAAGACGGATCAAAATATAATATTATATAATTTAATCTGTAGTGCTGGGAGGTCATACCCCTAGCGCCACGGCGCCCTCACATCAGCGCTGCATTGTTAGAAGGTCGAAACCCCCAGTGCCACGACACTGACCCATCGAGGCTGGGGCGCGAATTTCAGAACCTTCCACGCCCCAGTGCTGAGACAAAAAATTCCCAACGCTGGCACGATAGATCTTCAGCGCTGCGGCGCTGGGTGGTCGAACCACCAGTGCTGCAGCACCAGCCTCATGGCGCGGCAACGCCCAGTGTACCCCTTTTTGGCATACCCTTTTCAACACTTGAAAGTGCCGTTTACAGTGGGTCTTTTCATTCCGCCCACTCAAACAACACTCAAATTACACATAACCGGCTATGATACCACGTTTTATAAGGGATCAACTATGTACAGATGTATGCATGTGCTAATGTGTTTATTGCAAAATACGCATTTAATATATATTTTAACGCAGCGAAATTATAAAACATACAATTAACACACTAATTATATATTAATAAAATTAATATATAAATGATAAAATTAAAAAATTACCAATACATGTAATGTTTTACATGTATTCTTCTAAAGTTCGCCTAGAATTGTTCTTATTGTCAGTTCTAGTTATCAACTTGGTGGGCTCCTGAACCCAACGTAGGATTAACTCTTAATCCCAAATGGCTGGTTCTTAACCTTTTGCTCTTTGTCTCTCACAGTGAAAAAATGAAAAATAAAAGCAACAATTGCTTCTGTTTTTGTTTAAGAGCAAAACGAAAATACTAAGGAAAATAACCCTTTAAATTTTCTTTTTTTTTTAAATTCTTATCACTCATTTCCGTTTGTTTCACGCATATATATCTCTTTTGCATTTAAAAATAATATTATAATATAATATTAATATAATAGCCATAGGTGGCAAAAAATAATAATAAATAAAGAAAATAATAATATTATATATATAATGCATGACAACTATCATGCATTATATATATAATATTATTATAAATAAAAAATTATAAAATAATATATTTTATTAGAAATAAAATATATTATTTAATATTTAAATAATCAAAGTGTGAAATGATCATTTTACCCTTCATAAATAGTTACTAAGTATACTCCTTAGTGGGTCCCACCAAATTTCACATTAGATATTACTAGATTAAATAATTTAATCAAGTACTCTGCTCCAGTGCATAACGAGTACATTCTATATCACAAAACTCCCTAGGTTCACGCCCAATTCGTCAAATAGAACTATTTCATAAGTTCGTGAGCCATGCCCCACACACACGTTACGAATATTACAAATCAAGGCGTTGAACCATACAAGTTGAGGTTACAACGCATACGTATAGTCCTTCCATCATACATATCTGGGATGAGCGGGGACATAGGTCTACACCGTCAAATTCTCATATGCTCATTCATAAAACTATCTCCAGAATGGTATCTCAATTGAACAATATAAGCAAAACTTTTTACCATATTGTTTAACCCATGGAAACACTTTTTCGGGTTAACTATTTACAGCCATAAGACTTTTCTGAGATATTATCTTGGAGCATCTAAATATATCACTCCCTATAAGAGCTGATGGATCCCATATCTGCACACATTGAACTCCATGAGCATCGGACCATACCCAGCGACACTTAGCGATTAGACCATGAAAGGTCTCTAATATGCATGGAACCAATGCATGGTGGATCACTCACAAGCCCACCGTGATTCTCAGGTCAGAGGACCACGTATACTATCTTGGAGCATCTAGACATATCACTCCCTATAAGAGCTGATGGATCCCATATCTGCACACATTGAACTCTATGAGCATCGGATCATACCCAACGACACCCAGCGGTTAGATCATGAAAGGTCTCTGATATGCATGGAACCAAAGCATGATGGATCACTCACAAGCCCACCGTGGTACTCAGGTCAGAGGACCACGTATACTACTCAACTTGAGAAGACCTTCCATATGTCTATCGAGGTCCTCATAAGTTTGTTCAGTACTCAATCCTAACTGAATACCTATATTCCTATTTAATCTCCAACATCCTGGTCAACTAGGAACAACCAACTGTACCCTACAGATATAGACATACACTAATCTATGTAAATTAATATGATCTACTAACAGACCTGCGTTAGTAGAAATAGATCAGGAACTATGTATTTAAAAATATGATTGCATAATGACACATCCTAGTAATATTTACTATTTTTTAACATCAGTCTAAACTCTTTTAGACCGTATCCAAACGTTTTCAGATAATACAGAGTCTATAGCGTAACAAGCATTAAACCATATAATTAAAAGGTAATTAGCGATATAACAAAATATACTCTGTATAGATGTCAAATATTCTTACAAAATTGGGATGACACATAGGCATAACCCTAACAATAAGAAGGTAAGAAAATCACACAAGGGTACAAAGACAACTTTGGTATCCAATTCTTCCATTTTATTTCTTCAATTTTGTTCTCTTTGACTCTCACAACCTCACTAAAAAACTCATACCTAACTTAAGCATTAGAGAATCTTTATCAGAACCTACCTCGGTGTTGAAGGTACTTGTTGCCATTGCAACGGAAGAGAAGCCTAGTGAGATTGAAGCCTTAAGTCCAATAAGATGAAACCTAAGGTGTTTATTCTTGCAACAAAATAAATTCAAAGCTCGTTGGATAAAAAAATTATTTTTTCTAATCAACAATTTTTAGCGCCACCTGTTGAAATCATGACAAAAAGCTTTATCAAAGGCATACTATCATACTATGGGAGAACAGTCATCCACTAGCCAAAATCTACTTGTAGAGGAGCAAGCAATAAACGTTGAGAAGAATAGGGCCCATAGAACCCAACTGACGAATCAGTTAGAAAGTTCCTTGCCGATGGAGATCTAGGAAGAATTGTAGACGTTAAGGAAGGAAAGAGAAGAACTAAAACAACTTATGGTTGAGTTGATAAGAACTAGGGGACGAGAATGGGGAGAAGTAAGAAATGATGGTAGAGGAGAACCACGAGTCGTAGAAGTGCAGATTCAAAAGTAGTAAGATTAGAGAAATAAGTCAGAAACCCCACGGGACCCAGTCAAGGTGGTAAGGCATAGTTAAGTGCCTCTTGAGCGAGAGATGTCATAAGTCAGAGACTCTGACTAGATGATAAGAAAAGAACCGCATACTGAATAACCCAATACCAAGCCACCACTAAAAGATAAAGTCCACAATTTAGATGAGAGGTTAAAGAGCTTCTTAGAAGAAAAAGAGAAGAAATAGTAGCCTCCCTTGAAGAATACTGAAAGGAAGAGAAGATCTTTACTAATAGATGAGCTGAGGGATATGAAACTCTCAAATGGGATCAGACTGTTGAGCCTTCCAACTTATCAGGGAATTACAGATCCCAACCAATATTTGGATCAAGTGACTGACCTACTCTTAATTGCAGGATTGGGGTAAGATTAGATGTGTAAACTTTTTCACATGAATCTGCAAAGACCAGCCTTTCTCTGATATAGAGGATTAAAGCAGCAGAGTATTTCATCTTACTACGAGCTCACTGAAAAATTTTCTCAGCATTTCTAGGGTACCTATAAAGTAGCTAAGGATTCGAGGTAACTGAAATAAGTTAAACAGGGCTAAAATAAGAGTCTAAAGGATTATGTTTAGAGATTTCATAAATAAGTAATATCACTGGAAGCTTTCGACTAGCCCATTGCCTTAGAGGCTCTTAAATCAAGGTTGAAGCTGAATATGTTCTGGTATTACTTATCCGAAAGTAATAATCCTAACTATGCAGTGGCATATAACATAGCACCAAAGTACATTGCTATAAAGGAGGAGGAAGTGAAAAAGTCATTAGCTGAACCCCCTTAAGGGTAGGTCCGGCCAAGAGAAAATTAAAGATACGGTGGAAGAAAAAAAAGACCATCACCTCCCCCTCAAAAGTATCAAATGGTGAATAACGACTATCAGGCTCAACAGATGGAAAACTTCATAAACTGGCTTAACATGCCTACTGCCTAGAGGAATAGTAGGCAGAATAGATCTCATCCTCACTATTACTCCAAATGACCCATCGATCATAAGAATCCTATGGAGCATCTAATAGAAGAAAGAAGGGTAGCTCAGATGAGAAATTTTCTTCTTTTAGCCATACCACTAGAGGATATTTATGAGGCCATCAAATATAGGGGCTTCTTTAATAGGAATCTCCATAAAGGTAAAGAAACGAAGCAACAAACAAACTCAAAAAGCTTGTGTGACTTTCCCTAAGATCTAAGACATGCCACAAGAGAATGTTTGAAGTTAAAAAAAACAAGTTGACACTCTAATGAGAAATGCTTATTTGGGAAAATTCAGAGCAGATAAATAATGTGATCCACTCATTAATCCCCCCAGCAAGACAAATCCTAATCCCACGATGATCATATCTGGTAGACCCACACTAGCGAGAGATTCCAATAGACAAAGAAATGACTATTCAAAATCATTGGTTAATCGGATCTTTAGTACTATTGCTTCTATATTTTCAAGTCACTTTTCCCTTTCTTTCAAGATTGTTAAGTAATTGTTGATGGTTCTCCATTTGTGTATCTTAAGGTGAAAGCTCTTCAAAGTCATCTAGGAAGCCCTCATTCTTTTCCAAGGCTTCCAGATAGTTCATTATTTCCTGAATCTTCTTTTTTGACTCTTTTAATTCCTTTAGGATCTCTGCTAGGATCCCTGGCATAACAATAAAGGCATTGTCTTAGATGATTCCACATTGGGAAAGCATAGTTACCTTCTTTATTGATTTATGTCTTCGTTAATCATGAATTGGTGCTTCCCATGATATTTTTGCGAGAGCTTTAAAATTAGGACGAGCTTCTTTCTCTTTCCCCCATGGCCGACCCCACTAAAACTTCAAAAATGAAACTTCACAGAAATTACCTTAATCTCCTTAGAGTATGCTCAAATTTTCAAAAAAAACATCATCCTCTTACAAGAAAAAAAATACTCCAACGCTCAAGTCAGTAATTATCCAAGAAACTTGTGATGTGTGTGGAAGTGCTTTAAACAAAGGGATTATGTTTTATATATTTCTTTTCTCTCTGAAATATTATATTTCTCTCTGATGGAATGCTTTAAGTGCTCTATGATTGAATACTAAAGACTTGAATGCTTATGATTGAATGAATAAATAGTCGATTGATCATGTTTATTTATAGTATCAGAATTTATCATAGTCCAAATTATATTCAAATGGTGAATAACCTTACCTACGAAGTATGGGGAATCATTCACAAACTTGCGAAAACGTTCTATAAGACAAATGGGTGTGAACCTAAGGAATCTCATAATATAAAGTGTACTCATTGAGCACTAGGATAGCAGACCAGGTCGAACGCCTTGATCTAGAAAAATTTCAGAAAGCAGAATTTGTTTCAAAATCTCTCAAGAAACACACATCTCAAAGTTTAAGTGTTAAGTCTATATTTTTAGTCAAGGTGGTTAATTAATGAAAATTTGACACATGACATTCATGCTTGGCCATTTGTGTGACAAATGACATCATGCATGGAAAAGCACGTGACAAATGTCACAAATGCAAAAAGTTTGCATGGTTTAAAGATGACACTTGTCTTCATACATAGGATGGATGATGAACAAGTGTTAAACATTCATTAGTTAAGTGTAAGAAACTTAGAAATATTGCAAAGAGGTTCATATTTTACCATATATAAAGAAAACGTTTGCAAATATTGCATACAAATCCTAATTTTCGTTTAACCAAATTGAAAGAATCCATATTCAAGTGTCGAACAAAAATCATCCTACTGGAAATTCATGCTACCATTCTAGACCACCAGATCATTGTGGATTAGAATTGTTCAACAAATCACTTTAGTGTGAGCTCAAAACTCAATTTCTTAATAGAAAGACTTCAAAGGTAAGTTTCTTAATTCTATTATTATAATAGACTTAAATTCAATATATTTTTATCGAATAAGAAATTAGATTTCTATTCCACTACATGTATGTATATTTATCATGCATTAATTATTCAATGAACATCATTCACATGCATGCACCCTTAGATGTACTACAACACACTTATCATAGTGGCTAATGTTTCATGGACATTTATTTGTTTACAAAGTCAAAATCAAGCACAATTGTATAAGGGGTTATGAAAAACCAAAAGAAAGAAAGACTCCGACTCTTTTATTTTTAGGTGCAAGGAAATGGATTTTTGGCTTTAACAAGTGAGACTTTGAAAAAGGCCGAGAGTGAGAGAAATCAAAATGCTTAAAGTTAAGCTTTATACATCAACAATCCTACAAATTATAAGATACCATTTTATCACTCTAAGTCCACCACAGTTAGAACCTAGAATTGTTCGAGAGCATACTTCAAGGTGAGATTTTGAGTTCTATTTGTCTAATAACACTGGTGGTTCATCAAAGGTATACTTTTGCTATATGTCGTGTATCATGCATTTGCATTTCACTACCCATACACATACTCTCACACACCTCTAACATTAATTATCTGGACATAGATAGATCGTGTCCTTTCTCGTTATGAAAGGGCAATGCTTGTTCATATTCTTCAAGTGTTTGGAAACTATTGTTAACCTTGGTGTCCTAAATATCCCCAAATCCTTGTAATTCTGCTAAATTCTATTATGCGGTGTATTGATTGGAATCAAAGGCTCATATGACCTTTAACACTTTTCTCTTACTAGTACTTCCTTACTGGAAGGTATTTTCCTAAATCCTTCTTTTCATAGATATAGATCATCATTTCTTGTGCTAATAACAGAAGCTTCCTTTATTGTAGCAATCTTGTCTTCTTCTTCTTCTTTCCAAATCCATTGTTTGGATTTTTGTCTTGTCAATTTAAAGGAGGTAAAGTTTTTTTTAAACTAAGTAGTAGTAATAGGCAGTAGAAGTCCTCATCGCTTTACGATATACCTGTGCTGCAATTTATGGATTTTACCTTCTAATCTCATTGAGTTCCTTATTAAATTGATTCGTGAAGCTCTTGATTGACTCATTCTCCCCTTACTTCATAAAGAACAAATCTGATGTAATTTCTTCCTTTTTCTATTGCAAATGTACTATACAATGAACTAAGCGATTAATTCATCAAATGATGATATTTTCCTTCAAATACCAGAACCATGCCTAAGCGAGTCCTTTGAGACTAGAAGGAAAGATAATACATTTCAGGGTATTTTTCATATATTGCATTATCATCTTCACATTAAAGTGGAAGATATGTTCTTCGATGTCCTCTATTCTATCATACATAGAAAAGTTCGATACAACGAACTTCTTTAGTCTCTCCGTTCTCTTAATCTCCTATGTAAACAAATCTTAATTTTCCTTCCTCACTAAATATATAGTGCCTTTAATGGTTTTGGTCTTCCTGTACCTTCCACACACTTATTGACCTTCTGTAGAATTATTGCTTTGAATTATTGCTTGTTGTTTACTCTTTGTGTTTGTTTTGCTATTTATTTCTTTTTGGTCTAATTTGTAGCTTCTTTTCTTCTTACGTTATCTACAAATATCTCTTGTTAATGACCCCCTCTTCCTATTCTCGCAAGGAGAAATTTCTTTGAATCATCTAGAAAGTCTTTGACTCCTTCCAATGCGACTTCACGATCTCATAACTCTTGGTTCTCCTTTCTAGTTTCTTTAATTTCCTTCAAGATCTCAACCAAGACTCTTGTCATATTAACAGGGACGTTCCCTTATAGTATTGACAGGTCAGGAGCACTGGTGCCTCCGTTATTGGCATTATCTTGGTCCGAGGAATAAGAATTAATTTTTGTCATATATTGTTGAGATGGTTCTAGCAAAAAAAGTCTGCTTTTTATTTTTTATTTTTTATTTTCCCCGTAGTCATGCTACTAAAAGCTTCAAAAGTTAGAACTTTATAAATTTACCTCATTGCCCTTGAGAACTCCTTGAATTACTCAAAGACCATCATCCTCTTGTAGAAAAGGACATAATGATGCTTAAGTCAGTCTTTATCCCCGAAAGTGAGTGCTTTGTGTGTGGAGTGCTTCAACGATAAGGAAGATGCTCTAAATGCTTAAATAGCGCCCATAACTCAATGATTAATCCGTCAATCAATGTTGAATGAATCTTAATGTAGAAATCATCTATATTAATAGTGCATGAGTCAAAATTATACTTGATTTATGCATGAGCACATACAACATGATTTAATCCCAGTTTATTTAGGGATTTTGTTCATTTGCAACTTATGATACAATAATCCAAGAGAATAATTTAAGGGAAACTTATTCACTCACGTAAGAAATTATTTTTTGTGCAAAACTATACTTAATTCAATCTAAATTCAAATAAAACATTAATTTTAATTCTTTCCCATCTTTTTATATCTTAGATGATCCATGGGTCAACGAGCCTATTTTACTTGATTCAAATATTTTAATAGATTCTAATTTGGATTAATGTCCACTTAAGTAATTGATTAGCCTTGTTTGCTGACACAATCTTCACTAAAAAAAGATACTATTACATAGACTGTTGGGCTCATTTAATAAAGGGCCCAACAATACTCTAGCAAATAAATTAATTTATAAGAGTAGTTTTGAGAGTTAAAGATATCCATTTAAGTAATTAATTTAGTGTCTACCTTATGAACTTGTACATTTAATTGTTGTTATTATGTTGAGCAATTAAATGTTGTTGTAGATCTATAGTATCCAAAAATGAAGAGTTAAAGATGACTTGACTTTTAAATCATCTTCTATCCATTTTTTATAAGTAACAACTCTTCCAAAGAGGTATTATCAAAAAATAAATCTTGACATCTTTTGATTAATCACATAACCAAGTTTTTTTGAATTTACAATAATTTTTTGATTCGTCAGCCTGTTAGAATAATTATCGACACATGTAAGTTAGTGTGCATTTAATATGCTTACCAACAGGTTGCTCTAGTCATTTTATCTTCAAAAGATAAAAGAAAAGATGTTAGCTAAAGGAACATTTCAAATTGTTAAAATGCTAGATCATGGATATAACAACTTGTATATTTTTAATCTAAAGACGTCCTCTTACTATTTTACATTTTTTCTTTAATCTCTCAAACAAAAAAACAAAAGTTAAACTCTTGAAACTTTATAGTGAAAATTAGACCCAATTAACATTTACTCCAATCTCGCAATTTAGTGATGTTAATCTTTAAAAACTTAAAAGGTAGATAATTCTTGTCAATTGCATCTTATGCAACTCTTAACACTAGTTCTAAACACACATTATTCTCACACTTTAGCTATATTAAGTAAGTGTATTCTAGAACTTGTTAATTCTAGAACTTGAACCTATCCTCATCTCATGAGAATAAAATTCTTAAACACTCATTTATTTTATACAATCACAACTAACTCTCACCAATAAAGCTCTTATTATGGTTATCAATGTAAATAAATTATCACAGTTTAAATCAATAATATATAATTGCATAATGTAAACATTGCATGCATTTAAAATTGAAAGAGTAAATTCTATGAACGCTGCAACGCAAGACTTCCATCACGCCAACGGTAATTTCAGTGTCTTCAATGCCCTAACGCCAAACAAACACCACTCCAACATCATTCAAACAAAGACTTTGTGTCACATTGTTGGCACTTGAAGCCACAACACCTTGTTTATGGCCATGATGTCAAACATCATAAATTTACTCCATTATCCAATAACATACAATTCTTGTATTCCATTCTCAATACACAATATGTTATAATACCAATTTTGTAAGTATGTATATAAAAATGTGTATTATTAGTGAAATGCAAATGTGTATTATACAAAGCATAAAATAACGAGCATTTCAAAATTACATGCCATTACATGTATCTCATACAAGTATAAATAGAACAATTATATAAAAATAATAAATGAAATACATTTATTAAAGTGAATGTAGCTTTTCAATTTTCAAGTGTAGCACTCGCCTTAAATCGTTCTCGTGAACAATTCTTGATCATTGATTAAGGCGAGCTCAGAATGATAGAATAGTAACTTTGGATTATGCAGGATATATTATTGTTTGGTTTAAACACTTAAAACTCTCTCTATCACTCGATTTCTCTCTCAAAGGCCAAAAACAATTCTTTCATCTCATGAAACAGAAATGGCCAAATGAATTAAATCAAAATGCAAAGATCTTTTGCATGAAATGTTGACTTCCCATTTAATCATTAATCAAGCCAAAGTGTCTCACACTTGTGAAAGACAAAACCATTTTTCAATTTCAAAATAACAAATGGCCGAAATCTCATTTCTTAGCCAAATTTTCCCTTTTAACTTCCCAAATATCCAAACCAACAAAACTTCAAAATGCAAAACCCTTTTTGCATTTTTTGTTGACTCTCTGTTAAATTGACAATTGTCCATTTAACTAATCAATAATTTGCCAAGCTAAAGCTAAAAAACTTAATAACATTTAATTATTTTTAGTAAACTGATGGATCCATCAGTTGTACCTCTCGACACGTTTTCTTCTCTCTTCTTCTGTGGTTTTTTTTCTTCTTAATGATAACATATATATAGGAAAAAGATCATTATTTCTTGTAATTTTAGTTAATGTTCATTTATCTATATAATTTTAAAAATGGCCAAAAATATTTTCCTGTTAAAAATTTTATATTCTTTTTCAATTGTTTACATAATTTTATCTTTATTAATATATAATTTGATAATTTTACTCTTAAAAATTTAATGACAAAATAAAAATATGAGTTTACGAGGATTTGAATTTATGACCTTCAAAATAAAGGTAATAAAATTTCTAACACTTGATCAAACTTATAATTAATAAATATTTTATGAAAACTAATATATATACCCAATAAATAATTAGATGAATTATTAGTTATAAGTTAATAAGATATTGATACTCAAAATCATAAATAATAATAAGTTTAAAAGTATTTTAAATACGTTTAATTCAAGTAAACATCATTATAAACATCTTCTAATTTTGTAATTATTATTAAATCAATTGAAACGAAATAAAAATGTATTAATAATTAAATTAATTATAAAAAATATTTTTCCAAGAAAAATACAAAAATATTATTTTCCATATATAGTCATCAATTATCATTTTTTACCTATGATATAACATAAAATTTTTATTAACAATTGTAATAATTAAACTCATTTGAGAGCATATAAGAATTTATCATTATTTTTAGTAATTTATTTTAATTTAAAATTTGATGAAAATAAATTTTGTTATGCATACGTTAATTGAATTTATTGTCTGTTAAAATATTTTACACTTATTATTAATTTTTATTTTTTATTCCAAAATTTATTTAGTTTATTATTTATAATTAATCTAATTTATATATAGGGTATACATAGTAATCTTTATAAAATTTTCATTGATCATAAATTTGACCGAGTAGTGAAGATTCATAGTTATTATCTTGGAAGTCAAAGGTTCAAATCCGCTCAAACTCAAATTTTTATTTTGTTTTTAAATCTTTAGAGGTAAAATCATTAAGTTATATATTATTAAAGATAAATTTGTAAAATTATTTAAAGTATTAAAAGATAATAGAATATTCATAATGGTAAGGAGGTTTTGGTCATTTTTAAAATTGCAGAGGAGTAAGTGAATATTAGCTGAAATCACATAGAGTAATGGTCGTTTTTTCCAATATATATATATATATATATGTGTGTGTGTGTGTGTGTGATTTTAAAAATGATTAAAACTCTCGTATATACATTTTATAAATTTATATAAAATATTAAAAGATAACAAAATATTCTTAATGATAAAAGAGTTTTGATCGTTTTTAAAATCACAAAAAAATAAATAAACATTAACTAAAACCATCTTTAAAGGTAAAATCATCAAGTTATATATTATTAAAAATAAAATTATATAAAGTGTTAAAAAAATAACAAAAAATTTTTAATAATAAAATTTTTTTGATTGTTTTTAAAATCACATAAAAATAAATAAATATTAATTAAAATCACATAGAATAATAGTTGTTTTTTCGATATATATATATATATATATTCTCAGATCAGCCTAGACTCCCTATAGTGCCTGTTAGAATCTTCTATACCAATCTATATTAATTGATAATTGATAATTAATTTTTGGGGATAATCTTTCATGCAGGTAAACGATCATAATCACATTGACTCTTGAATCAATACAAGGATTGCCGAGCCGAGTCGAGAATGACTATTATATTGCTCCGTCTTTTTGTGTTGAACATGTAGCTTTTGTGATGCTGGTCCAATCAGAGTATAATAAAACGTCAATATCTCGTATTAGCTTTCCTAAGAGTTAAATTGATCCATTTTTGTCCAACTTAATTATCGAGAGAGCCAAAGAGATTAATTAGCTAACCAAAAATCAACATTATAAATAACCTGCCTCTTACTTGAATAATCTATAATTTCTTGCTTAGGGGGCATCGTTGCACTTTTAAACCGCTCAAACTTGGCTTCTTTGCCGTCCCATTCATTATGAGTTACTGCTTCCTCTTTCTTCACTTAGAATGAAAGAGAAATATATCATAAATTAATATTTTTTATTTATTTCAACTTAGAACTAATAGAGTTAAATTAATAATTTGATAAATTTATAAAATAAATTATTATTATTATTTTTTTTATAATTTTATATAAGACTCAATTGTTACATAAATTAATATGCAACTAATCTATATAATATGTTTAAGAGGTTTTTGCAAAAAAAAAAACAATTATAATATGTTATCTCATAAATTTATTAAATTATTAAGTTAGCATGTTAGCTCTAAGTTATGGCCAATAAAAAAAAAATTATTTAATCGAAACTATTAATTTATTGAATACTTAGTATATATTTTCTGGTTCCAAAGTATTAATTTATTGATGTTTTGCTGTAAAAAGAAATGCAAACTTATAAAGTACAATATATTTATGTGGACTAAACATATAGAAAATGAATCGACTTTGAATAATTCTCTTAATTTTCATTTCGTCTAAAAGTGTTTTTACTATGTTTTTGAAAATACAAAAATTAAAATATTTGATAAATGCAACTTCCACTTCGCGACTGGATATTTACTCAAACATCTCTTCTTTTTTATTCCACAGTTAGGGCTTTTTCGCAGAATTGTGCTTTAAAATCACATCACTTCTATGCCAAAGGAATCCTTATTCAACCATTAATTGTCCCAAAAAAAAATTAACTACTATTTTTTAATATTATCGCATTTAATTCAAGACAACAAAGTTAATGTGCTTAAGTATTTTTTACACGAGACTAATATTAAGTAAGAGCTGTGCTAGCGTTCATTGCAATTGCTACTTTTAAACTAATCAAAACGGTTTTTTTTTTTTTTTTGGTATTATGCTAATAAAATTATAATAGAAACAAAATAGCATAATAGAGAAATGTAATTGATTTAAAAGCAGCTAACAATCACGACTAATACTAGCACTCTTCTACTAAGTAATCCAAAAGCTGTCCTAAATCATTTGTCTTAAATGAAGTTTTATATAGTATTCTACTAATATATTATCTATAATCTCTCAAAAAACAATTATCTATAAGATAAATACATATTATTTAAGATGTAATTTTCATAATAATTTCTTAGATTTGTAACTTAACAATATTATTTTTATATTCTAAAGAGTATTTTTAAATTGATTTATTGAAATAGTTATAAAAATATTTTGAGATAAAATTTTGAATTATATTATTTTATTTTATTTTTAAAACAATTATGTTACAATTACGAGGAAGAAGGTACATAAATACTCAAACCCATAATTTTTACATATTAACATAAAAAAATTAACTATTAAACCATCGCAACTTTCTTTGAAAAGATATATAAAAATAAGAATGTTTAATAACTGCTTCAAAAGATGATTTTAAATGATTCTACTGTCAAAAAAAAATATGCATTTTAAAGTAAAATTTTAATTTTTCCTTATGACACGGGTTGGACATTTATCATAATCTAAAATATTAGCTGGTTAAGTAATATTATTTATATATTTATATATATTTTTAAAAAATTTTAATATCTATATAATATGGGATGTGACATTTTCTCCTGCTCAATTACATGATACTTCTCGTCATAATTTAGTTCGAATTTATGGATTAATCTAACTTGTATTATCCATCTCTTTTAAGTATGAAAACTTATTATTCACGTTACAATTTATATTAGAGCTTAAGATATAATATTTTAATAATCCACTTGACCCACAATGCTCATCCCAACTATTTATGAAAGACTCACATTTCACATAACAATCTTTATTGATGTAAGATTCACATGTGAATAAAAATTCAAATTTACTCTAATACTCTTTATCATAACTTAGTACTTGCTATTAATTTAAAAAGCCATTGGTCGCAATCAAATAGTTAGATTGATTTATTCAAATTATTCCTCTATGTTTTGTTGTAGTATTTCTTATTTATATTTATAAATCTATAATCTTTCATATTAATTTATTTCAGTGATAGAATAAAGATAGAACTTTTAACTATGAAGATAGAGCATGTTTTATTTGTTAGAATGTAGTGTTTCGATTCAAAATCATACTTTATTGGGTGTGCTTATGTATGTGCATGTGTTCACTATTTATATAAACGCATCACATTTATACATATATATGTATGTGTATATATTTATATATATATATATATATACACGCAATTCATGCATCTTATACATAGCGTACGTAATGAAAGTTAAAAATTTAATTTCATAAAATAATTAATAATATAAATTTTTGTTCCATTACATTAATGAACCAAAATAAATATAAACTTAGATATTAATCACATTAATATTAAAATTAAAAATAATCACCTAACAAATTTTAGAATAATGTAAGTTGGATTATTGTTCAAAATAAATCCATTAAAAATTTTTAAACTCAATAAGGTGAACTTTAGTATCTAGAATAGCAATTTTAATTTTCAGCATAGAATTAACTTTTATATTTTGATATTAACTCTTAATCTCTAATTTAATTTTTAAACTATATCCTAAATTAAACTATTTAACAAAGAAATCTGTTTTAAGGATAACAATTATTTTTCTCATTTTATTTAACACTTTAAACAACAAAATAACTTTTTGATAGCTTTAATGGTGAGTTGGCAATTTAGAGAAGAGAAAAAATAGTTTCTAACAATTGGAAGAAAAAAGGAGAACATCTTTTGCTCTAATTTCCTTACTCCTTTTGCTGCCGTCCACCTAAAACTCTCATTTAGCCAAAATTCATCAAATGAATTCTATTCTCCACTTTGCTTAATGGCCGGCCAATTTATACTCACTTTGCATATAAAATATAATATAATATAACAAATATCTCAGCAATAAAGCAAATGGAACACTTAGTCACCAAGGATTCTATTTTATATGTTAAAATAATTAAAACCTTTGATCAATTAAAGGTAAATGGCCGGCCACCTGTTTCCGTGGAAACCAAATGATTTTCAAATTTATTCATATCCCTTAACTTTGATTTATTCTCTTAAAGCAATTTTTGTTTTAATTTAATTAATTAATATTTAATTATAATCAAGTTAAATATTTATTTAACAATTAAATAAATATATTTTAATTATTTAATAATTAAAAAATTAATTTTAAAAAATTATCCTTAAATTTTTATTTAACTTAAAGTGCGTCTTATTAAGCCCAACACTTAAATCAATATATCCGAAGATTTATTATGCATTACATGTCAATTTTAATTAATTAATAATAATTATTAATTAATTAATATACTTAACACTCAAATCTTGACACACACGCATCCTTATGGTGCCTGAAATAAATATTCAATATTGCTAGAAATTTATTAGATTGAACAATTCAATTTGATACACTGCCCCAATGCACAATGAGTACACTTCATATTGCTTGACTCCTTATGTCCACACTCGATTTGTTAAATGAAACTATTCCATAAGTCCGTGACTGATGCTCCACGCACACGTCACAGATATTATAAATTAGTGCGCCAGACTATACAAGCTGATGTCATAGCACATACGTATAATCTTTATGTCACATATATCTTAGAAAAGCGAGAATATAGATCAGTACCATCAAATTCCCCTATGCTCATTCGTGAACTTATCTCCAGATTTGTATTTCGTAAAATAAGATCCACAAATTTCATTGCGAAATGTTTAACCCTACGAAAAACTCTTTTTCGAGGTTATGTGCTTGTGGCCACAAGACTTCTTGAAATACAATCACGGAGTATCTGGATATACAACTCCCTTATAAGAGCTGACGGATCTCATATCTACGTACATTGGACTCCATGAGCATCGGACCATACCATAGCGACACACAGTGGTCAGACCATGAAAGGCCTCTAACATGTGTAGAACCAAAGCATAATGGATCACTCACATACTCACTATGGCGCTTAGGTTAAAAGATCAAGAATACTACTCAACTCGAGAGAACTCACCATTGATGGCTTTATAGGATGTTTATTGGTGTTCTCGTGAGTCTGTTCAGTATCTAATCATGGTCAGCTAAGAAAAACTATCTGTACCATATAGATATGGATATACATTGATCTATTTGAAAGGGATCCACCGATAGACCCGCATCGATGAAAATAGATCAGGAACATAATGTTTAAGAACATAACCGATAGACCCGCATCGATGAAAATAGATCAGGAACATAATATTTAAGAACATACTTGCATAATGATATTTCTTATCACTTATGCAACTTTTTACAACTATGTTATTACTAATATATTCTTAGGTCTTTGTCCTATTGCAGACAAGACTCTAACTCCTTAGATATGGCTAACTGTTATTGTTAGGGTTGGTTCTTACGTGCCATCTTTGAATGTACATATACTTATCATTTATACAAACGTATATTCACATTAAATTGCTAATGCCTATTTATATTATACTATGCAATGTAACATTACAGACATTGTATGGTCTGAAGGAGTTTATATCTAATATAAAGGAGTTAATAAGGGCCTACAGTTAGCTATGCTGAAATATAAATGCTAAATGTTAGCACAACTAATTATTAGCTAGTTATAATACTCGGTAAAGATCTAAGAGTTAGAGCCTTATCTGTAATGGGACATAGTCTCGAGAATATACTAGTAACTGCATAGTTACAATCATGTGTCAGGAAATGTTAGTTGTGCAAGTATAATCTCAAATATTATCCCTAATCTATTTCTGTCAATGCGGGTTTATCGATGGATATCTTTATATAAATTAGCATATGTCGTACCTAAAGGGTAAAAATGATCGTTCCTAGCTGACTATGAGCTTTAAGCTCATATTTACATATGGGTATCCAATTAGGATTGGATATAGGATAGACTCATGAGAGCCTCCGATAGACACCCTATGTAAGCCATCAATGGAGGGTCTTCTCGAGTTAAGTAGTATATGTGATCTTTTGACTTAAGTGCCACGATGGGCTTGTAAGTGATCCACTATACTTTAGTTCTACGCATGTCATAGACCTTTCATGGTATAACCATTTGGTATCACTGGTATGGCCCGATGCTTATGGAGTCTGGTGTGTACAAATATGAGATTCGTCAGCTCTCATAGGGAGTTAGATATCTAGATGCTTCGAGATTGTATCTCAAAAAGTCTTGTGGCTACAAGTATTAATCCTGAAAAAAGAGTTTCCGCTGGGGTGGACCAATATGGTAAAAGAGTTTGTATATTTTGTTCAGTGAGATACAGGTTTGAGGATATGATATAGATGCGCACATGGGGCTTTGACGGTAATAATCTATATCCTAGAAAATCTAAGATATCATAACTGAATGACTATATATATGCGTTGTGACCTCAGCTTAAGGGTTGATGCTTACGTGCTATCCCTAAATGTAAATATACTTATCATTTATACAAATGTACATTCCCATTAAATTGTTAATTTCTATTTAAATAGTACTATGCAATGTAACATTACAGAAATTGTATGATCTAAAGGAATTCAGATCTAATTTAAAAGAGTTCAGATAAAGGCCCACAGTTAGCCATGCTGAGAGACATAAGTGCTAAATGTTAGAACAACTAATTGTTAGTTGGTTATAATACTCAGCGAATATCCAAGAGTTAGAGTCTTGTCTGTAATGGGACATAGACCTGAGAATATACTAGTAACTACATAGTTGCAATCAGGTGCCAGAAAATGTCAGTTGCGTAAGTATATTCTCGAATATTGTCCATAATCTATTTCTGCTGATGCGGGTTTATCGGTGGATATCTTTATATAGATCAACATATGTCGTACCTATAGAGTATAAATGGTCGTTTTTAGCCTACTATGAGCTTGGAGCTCGTATTGACATATAGGTATTCAGTTAGGACTGAATATGGGACGAACTCACGAGGGATTAATGCTTCTGGCCATGATATCATGATGAAATGACTATACGTATGCATTGTGACCTCAACTTGTATGGTTTAACGCACTAATTTGTAAAATTTGTTACGTGTGCACGAGGCATTGCTCACGGACTTATAGAATAGTTTCATTTGACGAATCGAGCATGAACCTAAGAAGTTTCGCGATATGAAGTGTACTCGTTGAGTACTGGGGTAACGTACCAGATTAAATTGTTTAATCCAATAATATCCAGCACTACCACAGAAATAGGTGCGTATTTGTATTTAAGTATTAAATATAATAATTAGTCAATAATTATTATTTACTAATTGTATAATGATACGTGGCATATTGTGAACCCTCGGTTGAGTTTACCCAAGTATGGGTATAGTGGAACCCACTAAGAGTAGACTTGATAACTATTCATAAGAGGTAAAATAATCATTTCACATAATAATTATTTAATTGTTAAATAATCATAAATATCTCATTTTTATATGTTATAATATAGTATTTTATTATATAATATTATAATATTATATAATGACATTTTGTTGTCATTTATTAATTTATATTATATTATTATTTATTTAAATTAGTGGTCAAGTACATTATTATATATATATATATAATGTTATTGTTCCATTAATGTGAGATATATATATATATATGTATGTGTGTATGTGTGTGAAAATCGTAAAAAGAGAAAAAACTTGCTTCATTATTTCATTTTGGTTGTTGGCTTTGAAATCAAAAGGAAATATTTTGATTTCAAAGGGTGGTTGGCCAAAATAGGTGAAGAAAAAAGAGATTTGATGTCTTGTAATATGGTTTCAAGTGTTGAAACTAGTTTATAAATTATATTTACTATTGGCTATCAGTTACAACAATCAGGAATTTATTTTATTGATCAAGAAAAAAATAAATTCAAAGAGTTTAAGAGTTAAGCCCAGTGCTGTATTTGAAATTGCTTTTCTAGCTTACCAAGCCCACCGAGTTAGTGACTAGAACTGTCAACGGGTTGGTCTTCAGGCGAACTCCCAGGATACATATATAAAATGTTACACATTTTGGTGATTTCTCAACCTTTCAAATATATTAACATGATTAATATATTATTTATTGTATTATTTTAATTATTTCGCAGCGCTAAATATGTATGAGATACGTATTTTTACAATAAATACTGTTGCACATGCATATACCCATGTATATTTGATCCCTAATAGAATTGCTATCAGAGCCAGATATGAGATATTTGGGTGTTGTTTGAGTTAACAGATGTAAAAGGCCTAGTGTAAATGGCGCGTTTCAAGTGTTGAAATAGGTATTCGAAAAGGGGGTGCACTGGGTGCTGCGGCACCAAAAGGCTGGAGCTGTGGTGTTGGGAGTTTTTGCTCCCAGCGCTGCAACACTGGTCAGCCTATGCCGTGGCATTGAAGATTCTGCCTCTAGCGCCGCAGTGCAGAAGGATGGGCGCTGCAACACTAGTAACCCGACACCGCAGCGCTAATACTGTTCACTTAAACAGTAGTAAATGAACAGTATTTGTACTGTTCACAACTATAGCAATTTTGAACAATATTTCAAAAGTAATTTTGCATGTGTAGGTTTATGAGATGTAGTGATAAAAGTTATCAATCTACATTATAAATCGGGTTTATGAGATGCAGTGATAAGAGTTATCGGTCTGTATTATAATCTAGGATTAATTTTTCTATGTTGGTAACTATAATAGAAGCCCTACTGGTGGGAGTTAGTTGTGTTTACATAGAAAAATTGATTAATTAAGAATCACCCCTCCCATGAGATGGGACCTTAGATAGAAAGAAAAATCTTTCTTAATCAGATTGAATAATATTGCATTATAAGGTAATTTTTATTATGATCCGTCTTGTCAATACGGTGTTAAACGAGTCACATTGACATTTTTCTAATATTGCTACAGTGTGAGGGACTTGGTAGGTTAGGTTTAGACTATACCGGTTAAACTTAAGATAAGGCAAATATGCGAACGTATTGTCCAATATTGTTACAATGTCAGGGTAGCATCAGTAACATATATTTGATTATTGACAAGTTAATTTATAATACACTTACCTAATATTGCTATAACGTGAGAATAAGGTGTATTCAGGATCAAGTGGTAAGAGTTGCATGAGATGCAATTGACAAGTGTTGTCTACCTATTGGGTTTACAAAGGTCAATATTGCTACAGCGTGAGGCCTGAGTAAATTTCAATGAGGTCTACTTCCCACTGTATAGTTTAAAAGAGTTTAAACTATTGTTTTCTTGTTCGAGAGATTATCAGGATTATGTAAAGCAGTGGGAGGACGTTTTAAATTGAAATATGTATAATTGTTATACCATGATTTTAAATGTATTATTAGCTATTTAATGACTATTTCGCTTATATCTCCTGTTATTTTTGGTCTGTCAAGTATAATGGCCACTACGAACCAGTTAATGTGCATAGTTGATGTAGTCCAACTCAAGAGTATTAGAAATTACTCTGACCAACAGATGAATCTCAGAAATGTTTTGGATTCAGAAAATCTTAATTTATTGTTGATCAGAGTTTACCGTATAATATTTCTGATAATACCTCTCTAAGGGATATGAATATAGGGGGTGTGACCCTCTTTGTTCAGGGTGCTCATCTTTTACTCCAAATGTATCTGGTGAGACCAGATGTATGAGGAGAAGAAAATGAGGTAGATACCTAGGATAAGTCCTCAAAAACAACATTTATCTAAAGATAAACAAGAGAGCAATGTAGATGGAAAGTGTTTCCACTACAGTAAGGTTGGGTATTGGAAATCCTACTACCCTAGATGCCTTATAATAGTCAAGAAGACTCCCACAAGTTTGTGTTTGACAGACATAGACAATTCTATGACATATGATGCCAGTTCATGCTAAGTATAAGATACTATATGTACCTCTCATATCTACAATATGTTGTAGAGATTGAGAGAGACAAGAATGCAATAACTTCTAGAAGTAATGTTAAGAAAAAGAAATGGTGATTTCTTGTAGATCCAATTTGGTGGGCAGCTTGACTTACTTCTCATATGCAATACAATAATTGTATTGCATAATTGGTATAATATCCAAAATATCATCCAACAAATTGTGTCTCTTCCTGTGCTTAACAGTGAAGGATATCATATGAATATTAGGAATAATTTCTTATGTTCATGTAATGTGAATGATGTTTTATTAGTTGAATATCAGTTAATAAATGGACATAATATACAATTAGAAATATCTATAGATTGGAATCCTTAAATGATACGAAACTGTGGTATGTGAGATTAGGTCATATAGGCGTGAGATGCCTAACCCGTCTGGTTAAAGATGGTTAGATATCTAATCTGACCATAAAGACTTAACCAGTTTATGAATAATGTATTCATGGGGATGACCAAACATACTAGAATGTACATTATATCATTTCAATTAGATTGAGGTAGTGAGTACATTAACAACAACTTTTTTGATTGTTTAAAGAAAAATGAGATTCTCACTCACTATAGTCTTCCAGGTACTCTGTAATATAATGATGTTTTAGAAATGAGGAATCAGACTTTATTAGATATAGTCCCATCAATAATGAGTGTTACCGATATATATTTGTGAGAATATGCTCAAAATACAGCTGCTTATTAAGCAAAGTTCTACTAGAAGTTGTTCCTTCTATTCCGTATGAGATAAATGAAGAAAGTCGAATATTAAAATATATTAAGACTTGGGTTATCTTACTTACATAAAGCGTTATGTAGCAGAATATCTTATTTTGTAAGAGTTACTCAGTAGAATAAACAAGTACCTAATGGCTACATGTGTAAGTTTATTGAGTATCCTATGAATTCAATAGAATACTAGTTCTGTGATTTAGAGAAGCAAAATGTGTTCATTTCTCAATACACCACCATCCTAAAGAAATAGTTTCTCATGAATCATGAGAATTATAAAAAGATTGAACTTGGTAAAGTCAATCTAAAAATCAATGAACAAAAAATGGGAACTGAGGTGCAATTAAGCAATAACCTTTTTACACACTCTTCAAGTGGGTCAAAAAGGATATCTAGTTCACCTGTTAGGTATGTTTGATGCTTAAATGTGAACTTGAAGTTTTCTTGGTAGAAGAAAATTATCATTTGATCTATAGGGAGATGATGTTAGACATCAATTCGGGAAACGACAAAAAGCCATGAAAATAAAAATTGACTCTATGCATCATAATTAAGTTTGGGACTTAGTTAAGCTACCCGTGGAAATTATTTTCATCAGTTATGAAAGGGTTTACAAGAGATAATAGGAGCCAGATAAAAGGTAAAAACCTTCTAGGCCCTATATTGGTTATAGAATGGTAATCATCAGTGATCTGGGATCAACTATGAGGAAATCTTTGGACCAGTATTGATGCTAATATTGATTAGAATGTTTTGGCTCTTGCAATATATTATGATTTTGAGGTTTGACAGATAGTTGTAAAGATGACATTCCTTAATTGATACCTTGAGTAAGAGATATTCATGGCTGAAGGTTTTACATCCAGCCAAACTTCTAGTCTAGTGTATAGGCTAAAGAAGTCCATTTATGGGCTTAAATAAGTCTCCTGAAGCTGGAATCATTATTTTGATGAGATAATTAGATTGTTTGGATTTATTAAAATTGAGGAGGAAGCTTGTGTGCATGAAAGGTCAATGAGAGCATGATAGTCTTCTTGATGCTCTTTGTTGATGACATATGGGTCATTATGAATAATGTCGGTATGTTATAGTCAGTCAAAAATAACTCGTAAGAATTTCTCCATGAAGAATTTGGGAGAGGCTTTCTTTATACTGGGTATGAAGCTTTATAGAGATAGAGCTAGAAAGCTGATAGAACTCTTTCAAATTATTTTACATCAATAATGTCTTAAAAATGTATAGTTTTGTTAACCGTGAGAGAGTTAACGTATCTTTTGAACATAGTGTTCATCTTTCGATGAGAGTGTTTCTTCAGATGGAAGATGAGAGAGTTAAAGTGTCTGAAGCACCAGATATATCAGCTCTTAAGAGTTTGATGTATGTTATAATGTGTTTGAGACCTGATATTAGTATAGCTGTAAGAGTTATGAGCTGATACCAATCTGATTCAAGTGACCGCTATTTGATGGTAGTCAAACATATCTTGAGGTACTTTGAAAGTACAAAGAATAAGTTTCTCAAATATAGAGAAATGACTTATAAGTGAGAAAACGTACGGAGCTGGACTTTTAGTTTAACCTAGATGATAGAGAGTTTACATCTGAGTATGTGCTCATTCTCACTGGTATTATGTGAGTTAGAATAGCACCAAACTGAAAATCACTGCTGATTTATTTTAGAAACAACAAAGGAGGCAGTATGAATTCATAGGTTTATCGTTTGGCTTGAAAGAGTTCCAAGATAGATGAATCATATCCCATAGTTTTGTGACAAAACTAGGCCGATGTGCCAAGAAGATACCAGTACTCTAACCATGTTGAAAGGAGTCACACATGACTAGAGGAATCTTGGCTTAAAGAGATGTGATTATTTGTAGAAATGTTCTATAAATAATTTAGCAAACCCATTTTCTAAAGTCATGATTCTAGAAATATTTTTTAAACACATGGAGTCGATGTGTATAAGATATGATCAGGAATGACACTAAATTAGGAATGACATTAGAGCAAGTGGGAGATTGTTAGGGTTGATGTTTACGTGCCATCCTTGAATATACATATACTTATCATTTATACAAAAGTGCATTCCTATTAAATCGTTAATGCCTATTTATATGCTACTGTGCAATGTAACATTACAAACATTGTATGATCTGAAAAAGTTCAAATCTGATTTAAAGAAGTTTAGATAAGGACCCACTGTTAACTACGCTGAGAGATATAAATACTAAATGTTAGCACAGCTAATTGTTAGCTGGTTATAATACTCAGCGAAAATCCAAGAGTTTGAGCCTTGTCTGTAATGGAATATAGACCCATGAATACACTAGTAACTACATAATTGCAATCAAGTGCTAGAAAATGTCAGTTGCACAAGTATGTTCTTGAATATTATCTTTGATCTATTTTTGCCGATACGGGTTTGTCAGTGCATATCTTTAAATAGATCAGTATATCTCGTACCTATAAGGTATAAATAATCGTTCCTAGTTGACTATGAGTTTAGAGGTCGTATTGACATATGGGTATTTGGCTAGAATTGGATATAAGACGAACTCACGAGGGCCTTCGATAGACACCCTATGAAAGCCGTCAACGGAGGGTCTTCTCGAGTTGAGTAGTATACGTGGTCCTTTGACCTGAGTGCCACGGTGGGCTTGTAAGTGATCCACCATACTTTGGTTTCATACATGTCACAGACCTTTCATGGTGTTACCGTTGGGTATCACTGGGTATGGTTCGATGCTTATAGAGACCGGTGTGTATAGATATGGTATCCGTTAGCTCGCATAGGAAGTTTGATATCCAGATGCATCAAAACTGTATCTTAGAAAGTCTTGTGGCCACAAACATTAATCCCCAGAAAGAGTTTTCGCCAGGGTGGAACAATATAGCAAAGGAGTTTGCATATATTGTTTAGTGAGATACAAGTCTGGAGATATGATATAGATGCACACATGGGGATTTGACGGTGATAATTTATATCCCTGCACATCCAGGATATCATGACGGAAGGACTATACGTATGCGTTGTGACCTCAGCTTGTATGGTTCAACGCGCTGATTTGTAATATTCGTGACGTGTGCATGAGGCATGTTTACGAACTTATAGAATAGTTCTATTTGACGAATCGGACGTGGACCTATGGAGTTCCACGATATGGAGCGTACTCATTAAGCACAGCGGTAGCGTAGCAGTTTAAATTGTTTAATCTAATAATATTCAACACTACCACGGGAATACGTGTGTGTCTGTATTTAAGCGTTAAATACAACAATTAGTCCATAATTGTTATTTACTAATTGTATAATGATACGTGGCGCATTGTAGACCATCGATTGAGTTTAGCAAAGTGTGTGTATAGTGAAATCCACTAGGGGTCAACTTGGTAACTATAATGGTAAAATGATCATTTCACACAATGATTATTTAATTATTAAATAATCATAAATATCTTATTTTTTATATTATAATATATTATTTTATTATATAATATTATTATATTATATAATGACATTTAATTGTCATTTGTTAATTTATATTATATTATTATTTATTATAATAATATTATTATTTAAATTGATGGCCAAGTATATTTTTTTTGTTGGGATTTGTGCTTACGTGTCATTCTATTTTGTATAAATATATAGTGATAGTATTTATACAATTTTTGTTTCTAATAAAATCGTTAATATTATTTATTATTAAATGGTAAGATGCTTGTAATGTTTCAGATATTGTATGATCTGAAGGAATTCAGATCTGATCTAAAGGAGTTTAGACCAGTGCTAAGAGTTAGCAACGTTAATAGTTATAAGCACTAAGAGTTAGTGGTACTAAAAGATAGTAAGTTTATAAGAGTTAACGAAATCTAAGGAGTTAGAGTCTTGTCTGAAATCGGACAATGACTTGAGAGTATATTAGTAATGACATAACTGTAAGGAGTTGCAGATGGTGCTAGGAAATGTCATTATGCAAGTATGTTTTCAAACACAATGTTCCTGATCTAATTTCATTGATGCGGATCTATCGGTGGAACCCATTAATGTAGATTAGTGTATGTCTATATCTGGATGGTTCAGATGGTTAGTCTTAGCAAACCATGAGCTTAGTAAGAAGCTCGTATAGAGATGCAGGTATTCAGTAAGGACTGGATATTGAACAGACTCACGAAGACGTCCAATAGATATCTCATAAAGCCGTTAATATAAGGTCTTCTGAGTTGAGTAGTATTTGTGGTCTTTTAACGTGAGCGCCACGGTGGGCTTGTGAGTGATCCACCATGCTTTGATTTCACACATGTCAGAAACCTTTCATAGTCTGATCGCTGGGTGTCGCTGGGTATGGTCTGATGCTCATAGAGTCCGGTGTGCGTAGATATGAGATCTATCAGCTCATATAAGTGGGTTGTATATCTTGATGCTCCGAGATTGTATTTCAGAAAGTCTTGTGGCTGCAAGTATAAATCTCAAAATATATTCCGAATGAATAAGCAATATCACAAAAGTGTTTGTAGATATTACTTAATAAAATATAAATCTGGAGATAAGTTCATGGTTGAGCAAATAGAGATTTGACAGTGATAATCTATATCTCTGCTCTTCAAGGATATAAATTGATAGAAGGATTATACGAATATGCAATAACCTCAACTCGCATGGTCTAACACGCTAATTCGTAATATCCATAACGTGTGTGTGAGACATTGTTCACAGACGTATGAAGGAGCTCCATATGACAAATTAGGTGTGAACCCAGAGAGTCTCACTATAAGAAGTGTACTCTTTGCGCACTGGGGTAGAGGATTGGATTGAATAATTCGATCCAATAAATTTTAGCAAAAAAGAAATATTATTTCGGGATCCCTCGGGATGTGCATTTGTCAAAACTTAATTGTTAAGTACATTATTTAATTAGTTAACAAAAGTTATTAACTAATAGGATGGTGACAAATAGTAAGATCTAAGCCCTTCATTTTGTTTCGTGATATATTAATAAAATAATACAAAAATAGTTTTTGATTTATTTATTATATACTTTTAATGCACTAAATATTATTATATAATTTATTGCATTAATTTTGTTTAAATGAATTTAAATGCCATTATGAATGGTGGAGGCCTTTTTGTATTAATGTAATATAAATGTAGGTCATTAAATGAATCATTATTCATTTTGATTCATGGATGATGGCCGGCCATTTTCTTGGCTAATGGAGGAAGCACTTCATTTAATATTGTTATTGTTTTAAGCATTAAGAAAGTGGAGGGACCTAGACTTATTAATAATGAATTAAGTGGAGCATTATGGATTTGATTATCATTTTGCTACTACCACCAAATACAAAGAAAATAAGAATTGAATTCATTCTTGTAAGGAAGAATGAATGTCTCGGCCAAGTGAGAAGAAATGAGGGAGAGAGAAATACTTTGTCTTGTTTTTCTTTCAAGGAGTTGAATGATAAGTGTGTGAAAACATTTTCTGGTTTTATTCATCTTATACAATTGAATAACTAAGCAATGACAAAGAGAATTTATTGTTGTTGTGTTAGTAAAGTGTTACTAACAAGAACAAAAGAAAACTTCATCTTCTTCTCCTTTCTTGGATGGCTAAATGATATTTATGTTTATGAAACAAGTATATGTATTCAAAGAGGTTGAATACAAGTTGCTGAAAATTCTAAAACTAAGCTATTATTCTAGTTCCTTAATCTCACCAAAAGTTATGAACTAGAATTGTTCAACATACACTTTAAGGTGAGCTCTTCACAAAGATTGTTGAAGGACTTGAAGAATTTGTAAAGCTACCTTCATTAGGTAAGTATTTTACATTTTGTTTTAATACAATTATTCATCATGTTTATAAATGTATAATTGTTATACTTATGCATATATGTGATATATGTGGTTAATTGTTAAAATAGGTGTATTTGTAACATGCTTCCACTACGTATTGTAATTTTTGAAATCACGTATACACTCGTATATCACACACTCGATTTTCAACAAAGGTCAGCGTAATGGGTACAACCATTGAACCTTAAAGGCCTATAAGGGATGAGATCCCCGGTTCAACACGGTTAGGGGTTATGCATGAAATTTAATTATGTGTTGGGACGCCAGTGGCTTTAAGGTGTCATCCAACTGGTGGACCAAGGTGTTGGTGGGTCCCACACAATCTATAAAAAAAGGCCAGCCTTTTTGTAAGACTATATGGGGCCCACCAACTACTTTGGTCCAACCAGTGGCTGACACCTCAACACCTATTGGCACACCCACATAATCTTCCTCATACATGACCCCTAACCATGTTGAACCTGGGATCTCATCCCTTATAGGCCTTAAGGTTCAATGGTTGTACCCATTGGGCTGTCCCAGGTTCAACACGGTTGGGGGTCATACATGAGGTAGATTATGTGGGTGCGCTAGTAGGTGCTGAGGTGTCAGCCACTGGTTGGACCAAAGTAATTGGTGGGCCCCACATAATCTTATAATTATATATATAATATTATTATTCTATTAATGTGAGATATATATGTGTGAAAACTGTAGGAAGAGAAACAATTGCTTTATTTTTCATTTTAGTTGTTGGCTTTAAAATTAAAACAAAATATTTTGATTTCAAAGGGTGGTCGGCCTTTATAGGTGAAGATAAAGGAGATTTGAAACTAGTTTATAAATTATCTTTACTATTAGCTACCAGTTATAACAATCAGGAATTTATTTTGTTGATTAAAGAGTTGATCAAGGGAAAAATAAATTTAAAGGGTTTAAAATTAACCCAGTGCTAAATTTGGAGCTGCTGTTATAGTTTACCAAGCCCACCGAGTTGGTGATTAGAACTGTCAACAGGTTAGTCTGCAGATGGACTCCTAGGATACATGTGTAAAATGTTACACGTTTCGGTGATTTCTCAACCCTTCAAATATATTAATATGATTAATATATTATTTATTGTATTGTTTTAATTATTTCGCAGCGCTAAGTATGTATGAGATACGTATTTTTGCCATAAACACTGTTGCATATGCATACACCCACGTATATTTGATCCCTAACAATTATAACTTACTAACTCTCAGTTGTGCTAACTCTTAGCATTTATAACTCTCTGCATTGCTAACTCTTACCCTTAATCTAAACATCTTTAGACCAGATCTGTACTCCTTTAGATCAGATAAAAAATTCTTCAGATCATACAATATTTTTAATGTTACAAGCACTGTACAATATACATATTTAATATTAACAATTATATTTAAAATGTATATTGTATAAATATTAATAATTAATATTCATACTATATTATAATGACATGTAAGCATCAGCTCTAACAAACTCTCACTAGTTTTAGTGCCATTCGTACTGGTATCTCATACCAATATACTCCGCGTAATTTTCAAACAAGCTAAGAGTTTAAGCCTGAGTGGGTTTTCTACGTTATCTATGGAATGTATCCAAGATACAATCACAATTCTGATGTGCCTTATGGCTTCTTGGCTTGAGCAATTACTTTGTTATTGTTGCATTATAGTGGAATAGGATCCACTAAGCTCGGAACTATTCTAACCCCTCTGCAACTTGCTTGAATATCCATAATGCTTCTTTTTTTAGACTTATTAAGCTGCAACATATTCTACCTCTAAGGCAGAATTAGCTATGGACATCTACATAGCACATTTCTAACTAGCCTCAGTATCGATGAGGAAGAACATATAACTATATGTAAAATTTCTAACATTCAGATCAGACAAGAAGTCTGAATATGTGCGTCCCTTTTTTTGTAAGAAACCTTATCCATAATTTAAAAACTTATCCTCTATACCTCTCAAGTTTATCAAATATATTTTATAGTCATCTAATGGTTGTGACTTAGATGAGACCGATACTAGCTTGTAACACTTACAGCCATTCAAATTCAGATTTCATACATAACATGGCATGAACCAAGCTATTTTTAGCTAATGCATATAATAAGTTAGACACTCTAACTCTTTTATCTTCTTCATGAGGAAACTTCCTCTTAGAAAGATGCATGCTATGTCTAAAAGGCACATTAGCTATCTTACAGCCAATGAAGCTATAAATTTTCAGGACTTAGTCTATATACAAAGATTGAGAGATTCCTATTAGCCTCTTAACTTTATCTCTACAAAGTCTTATACCTAGTACATAGGAAGCCTTTCTCAAATTTATTATGGAGAAGTTCTTATTCAGATAACGTTTATCTGATTGACTTGTAATATAAAAATGTCATTTCCGATATTGAGTATGTCTTTTACATTGAGAACTAGAAAAATAATCATTCTCCCACTGCCATTTCTAAACACACATACTTTCTCTTTATTCCTGATAAAACTAGACTTTCTTATTTTGTCATTTAGATAAAGATTCTAGCTTCAGGAAAACTACTTAAGTTCACGAATAGACTACCTCAGTTTACATATTAGATTAAAAGTTAGGTTGGATACAAAACCTTCAGGCCGCTCTATGCATATCTCTTACTCGGGATATATATACTAAAATGCCATCTTTACATCCATTGGCTAGACTTCAAAATCTTAATATACTGCAATAGCCAACAAAATCTGAATTGACTTTAACATGGTTATCGTTGAAAACGATTTTCTCATTACCGATCCCAGATCTATGAGTATAACATTTTGCCACCAGTCAGACTTTGAAGGTTTCTACCTTTATATGCCCACGCTTCTACTGTGTAAACTCTTTAATAACAAATAGGAATAATTCCCACAAGAAGCACAACCAAGTTCTAGACTTGATTGTTGTGCGTAGAGTCAATTTTAAATCTTATGACATTTTTCCATTTTTTCAAATCGATATCAAACATCTCCTCTCAATAAGTTAAAGGATCTTTTTCTTCGACGAGGAAAATACCAAGGGCACATTCAGGTATCAAGCATACCTTAAAGGTGTCATTGATATCATTTTCTGACCTATAAAGAGAGTGTGTTAAAGGTATTTCACTCATTTGAACTTGAAATTCCACTATCGGCTCATATATATTTTGATTGATTTTATCAAATCCAGTCCCCACAACCCATGAGAAATTTTTTCTCTAGGAAAGTGGCATATCGAGCAACGAACATGTTTCTTTTTCTAGATCATAGAACTAGTATCCCATCGAATGCATGGGATACCCTATGAACTAATACTTGTACCCTTTAGGTGTAAGTTTATCCTGTTGCATAACTCTTATACAAATAAAACAACCTCGTATCCTAACATACTTTAAGACTTAGTTCCCTCTTAGGTATATTTCATGTAGAAATAGAAGGAATAGTTTTTGATGGAATTCTTATTCAATAAGTAGCAGTAGATTCTAAAGCACAATCTCATAGATACTCTAAAAGATTAATGAAGCTCAACATCAATCAGACTGTATCTAATAAAGTTTGATTCCTCGTTTTCAAGACACCGTTGTATCGAGGAGTATCTAGAGGACTATGTTGAATGAGAATTACATTTTCCTCTAAATAATTTATGAATATACTGCCTATATATAAACTGTCTCGATCTAATCCAAGGCATTTAATATGCATAAGGGTTTGTTTCTCTACTTTCTAGTCGGAAGCCTTTGAACACTTTAAAAATTTTTAACTTGTGTTTCTCAGAAGCACATGTCCATATTGTGACAAATCACGATAAATACAAAAAAGTATCAAAATTCACCTATGGTAGTATGATTTATCGGACTGAATACCAGTTTCAATAAATCAGTAGCCTGATGTCCAACACCTACAAAATATTTGGTCATATTTTATTGAATTTTAAATTCATAAACTGGCCAAGGTTTTATAGTTAGATCAAGCATCTAACCACCCTCAACTAGAGGGGATAGTCGTCTCACGACTATATGACCTAATCTTATGGCCACTATTTTTATTATTCAAAGTTCCCTGAACTACTATTCATTCTATTTACTTAAACATTCAAGACATTTCATGTTGTATTTAAAATATAATGGAAATTTATTATTGGGTACTCAATCAGCAAAACATTATTATTATTATCAGATAACCATAAGGAACTATTTCTAATGCTCTTATGATAGCCCTATCTGTTAACTACAAGAAGTGATATGATTCGCCTAATGTTTATTACAAAATAGCATTTATACAACTTAATGCTTCTGCCAGAATGGAGAAATGACCAAAAAGGTCCTAATAGCTACCACGTCTAGGAAATCTCTATTTTTCACGTTAAGTTGTACTTCTCATTTCTTAGCTTCGTAACATTCCTCAAATTTGCAACAGTTTATAGATATGAGAAAGACATGTGGTATCTTATATCCTTGTACTTTTAGCATCATATACTTATGAAATGTCAATATTTGGTTAAATAGATACCTAAGGGATCTATCTTTTCTAAATCAACGTGCCTTGAATAATAACGTTTACTATTTCAAACCTTATCACAGTGGAAATACTTTCCATTATGACTATTTTCTACTTGTGGTTTAGATATATCAAAAAATACATCCAAGTAATTTTTTGAATTTAAAACAATTCACAGATTCATAAGCAAGTCAAAAGTTTCTTGGTAGCCTATAATTGATGTGTATTAATTAAGTGTACTAACGAGTTGCTTATACTTATCTTATCTCCAAAAGACAAGTATCTTATTTATATAAGATTTAAATAGAAGATGTGTAGCAGAACATTTCTAATCGTTAATTAATAACACTTTAGATCATAGGTATAACTATTATACATTTTTCAATCTTAAGATACTCCCACTGCTTTACATAATCCCTTTAATATCTCACACAGGATAATGACAGTTTAAATTCTTTAAACTATATAATGGGAAGTGGACTCCATTGGCCTTTTACTCCAGCGATCTTGACCTTTGTAAACCCAATAGATAGACAACTCTTGTCAATTGCATCTCATGCAACTCTTACTTCTGATCCAAAATATACCTTATTCGCATACTGTAGAGATCTAAGATAAATGTATTCCAGATTAACATGTCAATAATCAAATATATGTTACTGATATTATTCGCACACTATAGCGATTTAGGATAATACTTTCGCATATATTTGTCTCATCTCATGTTTAAGTGATATAGTCCACATTACACTGACCAAATTCCTATGCTATAGCAATCCTAGGAAAAGACCGTAATGACCCATCTAACACCATATTAATAAGACGAACCATTGTAAAATATTATCTCATAATGTAATACAATTCAATCTAATTAAGAAAGATTTTTCAATACTAGGTCTTATCTCATGAGTAGGTGATTCTCAATCAGTCATTTATTTATGTGTAAACATAACTAACCCGCACCAGTAGGGTTCTCATTGTTGTTACCAGCACAAAAAAAGGATTCCAATTTATAATATAGATTGATAACTTTTATCACTTCATTTCATAAACTCCATATGCATATTTAATTTTAAAACACTGTTTAAATTTACTGTAAAAAGTACTGTTTGAATGAATAGTGTCAGTACCGTAGTGTTGGGCTACCGACGCTGTAGGCTCAAGCTTGAGCATTGCGACGCCGAGGCTTGGAAACACCGATGCTGCATCGCTCTTCATTTAGCGGTATGGTGTTTCAGTTTAAAATCGTATTTTAGTAGGTGTGTTTATGCATATGCACATGTTCATTATTCATATATACACATCATATATGATATATATATATATATATATGCAATTCATGCATCATATACATAGCGTGCACAGTGGAAGCTGAAAATTTAATTTTCTAAAACAGTAAACAAGATAAATTTTTGTTCAATTACACCAATGAACAAAAATAAATATAAACTTAGATATTAATCACATTAATATTAAGATTGAGAATAATCATCTAACAAGTCTTTAAAACGGTGTAATCTAGAGTACTGTCCGAAATGGACCTATTGGCAATTCTAAAAATTAACGAGGTAAGCTTGACTTACTAGAATAACAACTTTAATTTTCAGCATAAGTTTAACTCTTAAACCCTGAGATTAACTCTTAATCTCCAGTTTAAATCTTAAACTTTATCTTAAGCTAAACTCTTTAACTTAAAAGGTTTATTTCAAGGGTAAGAATTATTTTTCTCATTTTGTTTAACACTTTGAAAAAAAAAACTCTTTAATAGCTTCAACAGTGGGTTGACAATTTAAAGATGAGAATAAATAATTTCAAACAATTAAAAGCAAAATGAAGAACAACTTTTGCTTTAATTTCCTTACTCCTTTTGTTGCTGTCCACCTAAAGCTTTCATTTAGCCAAATTTCACCAAAGGAATTTGTTTACGCTCAAAATATAACGCAGCTATCGCAGTATAGATTAAGGTGTCGATCCTACGAGAAAGCTCTTGGAAAAATAGGTTGGTAAAGTAAAATATTAAAACGGTAGCAAAGGATAAAATTAATTAATTGATTTAAGTGGATGAGATAGAATTATCTATGAATTGAGAAAAATGTCTTATAATAATTTAAGCAAGGCTTTGAGAATCACAATTATGCTTTATAAATCTACTCTACACTTTGATTCAATGTTTATAACTTAATTGATAGTTATACATCTAAACAATCAATCGCAAGATATGTAATATATAACACATTTGATAACATATGCATTTGATATGACTAAACTATTTTGCAAATATTAACATAAATCATGTTCATTTATACAAGTTATCTGAGATCGACAATATATCATTTTGACAATATTGCAGTAAAAGATCAACTTGAATATCAAACATTTATTACCTTTACATGTTATCCAAGATCGACAAATATATCAATTGACAATATTACAGTAAAAGATTAACATATAAAACAATATAACCAGTAACAATTATAATTCAACAAGAATCACAAAAGAAAAGCATGACTAAACATATATGAGACATGAGAATTATAACCTCTAGATTATAGAAAATAAAATAGATAAGAGTTTAATCAAAACCAAACTTACAAATATTTGTAGCTCTTGACAACGAATTAAAGCATAAAAGTAGATTTATTACACATAAAAGTTCATCTCTTAGCCTTACCAAGAACTCTAGCTTAGATTATAATGCATGTTAATGAGAAGAAAATAAAAGAGAATTATCTAATGTTAAAGATGTCCTAAGAGTCTCCTTATATAGGCAATGAATGGAAATATGTCATGTGTGACATCAATCTTCAATAATTTTAGGCCAATAACTCGTTCACCCACTTGCAGCACGTTTTTGATAATGACCGATGTAGCCTTTGTAGCCGACATGAATGCTGTAGCATTTTGTCTCTTATTTCCATAGGCACCGAATTCATGCAAATTGGATGAGTATCCAATGAGATATGAGCAAAATTCCAAATATACATTAGATTTCGGCCAACAACCATTTTACCCACTTGCAATGCAATTTGGTCCATGATAATGGATGATTTGGACTTTACCATCAACATATGAGTTGTTGATAATTAAGTCAGTATTTCACAGCTTCAAGAATTATACCAATTGAGTACGTATTTTGTGAGATATGGTCCAAATACGTGAGTTGGGTCAAGCTGGGCGGAAGTTGTAGCCCGATTCTATTGTATCTTAATTTTTGACCCGTAACATGTTGAATTTGTCTTTTCAACTATTCTTCAAGTTTATGTGAGATTGAGTCATGTTACTTCAGGTTTAATAATTTCTTCATTTTGATTTCTACATTAAGAGTTATTTCTATTTTACCTAAACCTGTGCAAATAACATTCATTAATCGCAATTTAAAGAGAACACTTTATTTTAAGTTAAAAGTACAAAAATACTAAAATTAATGACATTAAATAATGACTAAATTTCTTAATAAATATGCATTTTTATATATTCATTAGAATTCTTTTCTCCACTTTGCTTAATAATTTATACTCACTTTGCATATAAAATATATTATAATATAACAAATATCTTAGCAATAAAGCAAATGGAACACTTAGCCATTAAGGCTTCTATTTTATATGTTAAAATAATCAAAACCTTTGATCATTAAAGTTAAATGGCATGCAAGAAACCAAATGCTTTATAAATATTATTCATACCCCTTAACTTTTATTTATTTTTTAAAAATAATTTTTACTTTAACATAACTAATAAGTTAATATTTAATTATGGTCAAGTTAAATATTTATTTAATAACTAAATAATATATATTTTAATAATTTAATAATTAAGTAATTAATTTTAAAAAATTACTTTTAAGTCTTTATTTAACTCAAAGTGGATCTCATTAAGCTCAACACTTGAGTCAATATATCTGAAAACTCATTATGTGCTACGTGTCAATATTAATTGGTCAACAATAATTATTAACTAATTAATATACTTAACACTTAAGTCTTGATATGCACGCATCCTGAGAGTATTTGAAACAAATATTCAATTTTACTGGAAATTTACTGGATTGAACAATTCAATCCGATACGTTGTCTCAATGCACAACAAGTACACTTCATATTAGAGAACTCCCTAGGTTCATGCCCCGATTTGTAAAATGAAACTATTCTATGAGTTTATAATTAATGCTCTATGCACACATCAATATATTACAAATTAGCGCGTCAGACCATACAAGCTGAGGTTATAGCGTATACGTATAATCCTTTCTTCACTTATATCTTGGAAGAGCAGGGATATAGATCAGCACCATCAAATCCACATGCTCATTCGTGAATTTATCTCTAGATTTTTATTTTATAAAATAATATTTGCAAACTCCTTTGCAATAATGTCTAACCCTATGAAAGACTCTTTTTCGGGGTTACGTGCTTGTGGCCACAAGACTTTTTGAAATACAATCTTGGAGCATTTGGATATACAACTCCTCTATGTGAGCTGATGGATCCCACATCTACAAACACCAAACTTCATGAGCATTGGACTATACCCAGCGACACGCAGTGGTCAGACTATGAAAGATTTTTAACATGTATGAACTAAAGTATGGTGGATCACTCATAAGTCCACCGTAGCACTCAGGTCAAAGGATTACGAATACTACTCAACTCGAGAGGACTCACTATTGACGACTTCATAGGATATTTATTGGCATCCTCATGAGTTTGTTCAGTATCCAATCCTGACTAGATACCCGCATGCTTATATGAGCTCTAAGCTCATAGTCAATTAAGTATAACTATCTATACTTTACAGATATAGACATACATTGATATATTTAAAAGGGATCCACCAACAGACCGCATTGATGAAAATAGATCAAGAACATAGTATTTAAGAATGTACTTGCATAATGACATTTCCTAACACTTATTATAACTCTCTACAACTATGTCATTACTAGTATATTTTTAAGTTTTTGTCCCATTACAAATAAGGCTTTAATTCCTTAGATATGACTGACTGTTATAACTTGTCAACTCTTAGTATCTATAACTCTCAGCGTTGCTAACTCTTAACTCTAATCTGAACTTCTTCAAATCATACAATATTTATAGCATTCCTTAGATAAGACTGACTGTTATAACCTGTTAACTTTTACCATTTATAACTCTTAGTGTTTCTAACTCTTAACTCTGATTTGAACTTCTTCAGATCATACAATATTTATAGCATTACAAGTATTGTACCATATACGTATTTAATACTAACAATTATACTAAAAATGTATTAATAATTAATATTCATACAACATTAGAATGACATGTAATCATTAACTCCAACATTATTTTAGTTTTTATATATATTTTTAAAAAAAAATTAAAATATATTAAAATAAAGAAAGCTATAACCTTTTTCGGATCTCTCAATTTTAATAGCCAAAATTTATAACTTTCTCTTTCAACTCCCACACTTAACTCTGTCTCCCAACTCTTTTTTTCTTACTCTTTCTAAACGTATTATCTAATCAATTAAAAATGATGAATATAATTAAATTTAAATCACAAAATGCGATAATAATCTTTAATTAGACGAATTTGAAAGTTACGAAATTAGGAGCATAATTTCATTTAGGCGAGACAAATACATCTTAAGATTAATTTTAAATTTATTAATTTTATAATGTGCATGTGTGAATTTTTTTTATTTAATACAAAGTTATAAAGAACAATTTTTATCGATGGAATTATATTATACGAATGAGAGATATAAATTACAATGTGGAAAAGTGTTTAGAGAAAATAAAAAAGTAGAAATTTAAAAACCATTAAGCACACCAAGTGCGAGACAAAATGCCAAAATTAAATGATCAATAATTTTTGTTGAATGGTTTAAGGGTGCTGACAACTTGCTTGGGTGCTTGATATTACCCCTAAGTGCGTATTATAGAGTACCCATGCAGAGGCGCTCAATAGCATGATCAATTAGGGCACGAGAAACTTGATAGCACCTCTAAATGCTATTTTTTAATTTTAAGATTTTTTATGATTTCTATTGTTTATGTTTTTTAAAAATTTAAATTTATTCTTTTTTTCAAGCACCAAAATAAAAATTTTAAATTTAAATTTATGTTTTTGAATATTTAAGAAAAAGAATTTAAATTCTTTTTGATAAAAATCTAAATTTATACAATGCATTATACTTGTGTTTGATGACGCTCAATAAATTTTGTTGAGTGCTACTGAGTATAATTTGTACTTGTGTGAAACTAAAATTTTTTAATCCCATTCAAAATAAAACTTATAAAAGTTTGAAACTCAATCAAGTCTAATATATAAAATATTATCTGTAAATAATATTTTGTATGTTATATCATCCAAATAAAATTTATAAAAAGACCCATTATCAAATAATAGGTTATAAATTTTAGAGTAAAATAAACAAATAAAGAGAAATTACTTTATTTTTTCGAGGTATCTAAAAGCATAATTATATATTTATATTTATTTTGGTGCGCATAAGTTTAACTTTTTTTAAAAAAAACATTAACAAAATTTAAAAAATAGAAAAATATAAATTTAAAATTTAAAAAATAAAAAAATGCATTTGGAAATACTATTGAGCACCCTTGCACATAGCACTTGATAGCATCTTAATTATGGTTATCGATGCACTTAATTAGGGGTGCTCTTGAGTATCTTTGCATGGGCACTCGATGGTGCCCATTTTGGAGCAATATCAAGCGCCCAAGTAATAGTGTTCAATAATATTTTATTAGGTGTTCTCAAAGCACTTTATAAATTTTGTCAATAATTTAATTTTATCATTTTATTGAACACTTAGTATACTTGACAATTTTGAACTTTTACTTTACATTTTCACCAAACACTTCCCTATATTATCAATTATATCTCTTAATCGCATTATAAACTATTGCAATAACAAAAACCATCTTTATGATTTGTGTTAATTCAATAAAACACATTATAATTTTAATGAAATTCAAACTAATCTTAAGTTCTATTTATCTCACAAAATGAAACAATGCTCTCAAATTTGAAACGTTTAAATTTGTCTAATTAAAAATGGTTGTATTTTATGATTTGAATTTAATCAAATTGGTAAGTTTTAATTGATTAGATAATATGTCTAGAAAGAGTTAAGAGTGGGAGATTTAAAGAGAGTTATAAATAAAGTTGTTAGGATTACGTGGCATTTTTATCTATATAGCCAATTCTTTAACTAAAATAATAAAAAATGAGGAAGATTGGCTAAAATAATTAAATCTCCTATATTTTGCCATTTAAGATTAAAACCCAAGTCTATCATCAATCCTTCCAAAACCTTTTTTTTTCCCTTCAATAGGGTCCATGAACTGTTTTTGGCACCTTTCTTTGAAAATCTTTTTCGCCTCCAAACGTGTGAACGTGTGAGTGGCTCAAAACCCCTTCAAACACAATTACTCCAACTGAGGAAAAATGACACGGTATAAATTTTAAATAATAAAAATCAATTAAAAACCCGAATAAAAATTATAAGAAGTAAAACAAAAAGAAAAATGAAAATTGAAACAAGATCTGACCAACACCATCCTCAAGCCTCAGAACTAACGCATCCATTGCCGTATATGACAAAATGTCATCTCCCTTTTAAAATACATATATATTATCTATCACCCAAACAGCCTTTGAACATACTATTTAAAGCCGTGGAGCGCCACTAACCAATAAAAAACAAGCCAGATATAGAGAATATTCTTAGTACTTCGCAGTTCTTCATGGCGATGATCCGAGCCTGTATTTTCTCGGCCGATTTATCGCCGTTATTTCGCCAAGACATGGCGTCGTCGTCCGTAAGAGCGAAGAGGAATCCAATTTTGAAGCGATTAGCCGTGTCCACGGAGCAGACAACAAACATGAGGGCAGCAGCGAAAGCCACAACGACGTCGAGGACTAGGGGGAGCTTTCTGGAGAAGGAGTAGGGAACAGGAAGCTGAGGGTATTGAGAGAGTTGGCATGGAAGAATATGCGGAGGAGAGTGAAGGAAACAGATCAAAGAGCTTGAAGGATTACTTTGAAGTGGCGAAAGATATGATCAGATCAGACGGTGGTCCGCCCCGCTGGTTCTCTCCGTTCGAGTGCGGGTCCCACTCTCCCGATTCTTGTCCCCTCCTCTATTTACCTGGTTTGTCTTTTTCTTTCTTGTACCTTATTTTTATCGGTAGGCAGCCTTTCTAGAAAGAGATCAAAAAGAGTTACAGCTATAATTATAGACTTTTTGGTCTTTTAGCTTAGTACGTTGATTTTTGGATTATTGATCACAGAAAGAAGATTAACGACATTGATCAATAAAAAGAAAAAAAAATTGGGTTGATCGTCACTTTCTTATTACAGTTGGCAAATCGCAATCGATGTCATAGATAGGGGCGGACTTATCTAGGTGTTTAAATTTTTATAATTTGATTTTTAATAAATTTTAAATTTACACTAAAATTTAAATATAATATAATATTAAATTTTAATATTTAATTCTCTCTCACTTTTTAATTTTAATTCTGTCTTTAATCACAGAGCATAGGTCGCGCCTGTGTTGCTTGTCTAATTAGCAACATCCTTTTTGTGTGCAACTCCTTAACCTTCGAGTCAAGTTCGATTCCCCACCCTTTCTAGTTGTAGTAGTAGTGTGTATGATTTGTTTGAAAAAAAAAATCATAGAGCATAGGTCCCATGCTACCCCGTTATACCTCTAAATGCAAATGCTGTTTATGCAGACACATTGCACCCTGTTTTGTCTCGTATGAATTTCAACTCAGCACCTTCAATTAAATTAGTCTCACATTTTATTGTCTTATTTATTTATTTATTTTCTGAATCACTGCTGTCTATAAGTCAGGTTGAGTCTAGGAAATATATTGTATTAGTTTTATCGTTTTCTTTATTCAAAGTTTCAGGCAAAATTATACTTCTAAAATTTTAATTATGATTTTATTCTTCTATTATTTTTTCAAACGGCTAAAAACCAGCAAAGGGATTCGATATCCATGAGTCATGACGTAACCTGTCCTAAGTATAATCGACTGCGTTAGTGTTTATATATCAAGTAAAACTAATAGTGTTTTATTATTTGAAGAAAGTCTCTAGTAAGATCGAGCCCGCGACGTTATCTCGGGAGTTCCATCTTATTTTCACTACATTATACCTACTAAAAGTAAAATGGAATTTTAATTAGAGAGTAATATTATATTTTTTAAATTATATTTTAACATTTAAATTTTTAATAAGGTATTAAGTTATTATTAAATGAAAAAATAGTATAATAAATAATTTTAAAAATTATAAAAATTAATCCTTCAATAATTAATTAGCACGTCATTTAGGCTCTAAATTTTGTGATCAAAATTTAAAATGTGTAAGTGAGACTCTTAAATTTTTAGAATTGAAATTAAAATCATCATTAATGCTATTGATGTGTTATTTATGCAGTTTAAATGAAAATGAATTGCTGCAAATGTTTAAATATGACCATTTATGAATTTATAAATTAAAATTTTAATAAAACAAACAAAGTTTAAAATAATAAGTAAATGACGAAGTTTTAATGTAACAATAATAAAAACAAAATTATATAATAATAAAAAATTTAAAAATAAATAAATTTATATTAACATAATAATAACAATAATAATTATATATTTAATATAATAATAGCATTATTATTATTAAATTTTCATTCTCCATTTCAATTTCAAATTAGCCAAGTAAATGAAGTATTAAATCCCATTCTCTGTTCTTCATTCTTCTTGGTAGCAGAAGCGTTCTTAATCACACAAGTATAATAGCGTAGCAAACAATTGAAAACAATAAAAGTGGGAAAGGAAAGAAGAAAACACAAGCAATTTATGTGGTTTGGCAATTGTTTATGTGCATGACAGATTAAGATCAATACTTCTTATTAATGAATCAACAAAGTTCACAAAGAACCCTAAAAAAGAACTCACAAAGAATCTCTCTTTCACTACAAAGGAAATTGTAAAGAATTGTTCTTTCAATTGTTTCTCTTGTGTTTTTGTTCTGATTATGTGTTCTTAAGCTAAAATAAGTCCCTTATATAATCTACATACATCCTAAGTCAACCATAATCCGAGTGGGATCAAGATAAGGTGCTTGAGACAACTTAGGAGTTCTAATAGGTTTTAGTCACACCAGTGCCATGACATGAGCTCCTAGGCACTACGGTCTTAGCTTTCGACGTTGTGGTGTTGTCTTCTAAGTGCCACGATGCTGGGACCTAAAGATGGGTGCCGCATTGCTCCATCCTATCACCGCGCTTCCGAGGTCTTTTAGCCTCTGCACTTTCTTCGCGTGTCCCCTACTCACTTGGCTCAATTCTAAACCTTTTCCAAGGTAATTTTCAATCACTTTCATACAATCTTCTCCTTAATTCAAAATCATCTACAAAACTTTTAAAATATTTCATTTCCTCATAACTCTCACCCTTACATAGTAGTGACTCCGGTTAGGTTCTTGTATATGATGAACTTAATTGAGAGTAGTGGATTAGTCAACATATCAGCAGGGTTTTCAGACGACACAATATTCGCTAGACAAATCTCACTACTTTGAACAATCTCTCTAATAAAATGGAGCCACACATTAATGTGTTTTGAGCTCTCATGAAACACTTGATGCTTGCTTAGGTGTATGGCACTCTGGCTATCACAATATACATCGGTGTCAATGTTTCTCAATAGCCATCATCTCTACGCAGATACCTTTTAACCACACAGCCTCCTTAATAGCTTCACCTATAACTATATACTCTGCTTCTGTTGTTGATAATGCCACCACGTGTTGTAAAATCGACTTCCAGCACACACACTACACCCAAACGCCGTGAATACGTATCCAGTCAATGACTTTCTCTTGTCAAGGTTACCTGCATAATTTGAATCGACTATCCTTTTTCCATTTCACCTTCATTCTCTGCCCTTTTATGTAATAATCCTTGCTCTGACGCTCCTTTGAGGCTGTGACATGTATATTTTCTCTTCTAGCTTTCCATGTAGAAAAGCTGTCTTTATATTCATTTGCTCTAGATGTAAATCAAGATTTACACAAATGGCTAACAAAATTCTAATAGATGTGTGCTTGATTACTAGTGAGAATATTTCATAAAAGTCTACTCCTTATACTAAGTGAAACCTTGTGCTACTAGCTTAACTTTAAACCTCGTAGGTTTTACTCCCGGTATCCCCTCCTTAACTCTGTACACGCACTTGCACCTAACTAGTTTCTTACTTTAAGGTCTTTCCACTAATTTCTATGTTTTGTTATTAAGGAGAGAACTAATCTCCTACTCCATGGCCTGCTGTCATTTTTCACTATTTTCACTCTTCATAGCATCTCCATATGTCTTCAGCTCATCAAACTCAAGAGTAAATGCAGAATTGAAGTTATAAGCAATTAAATCTGCTTGTGCATACCTGATTGGTTGATTTATTGTTCTCTTTAACCTATGTCTTGCTAGTTGGTATTCTTCAAGTTCCATTTCAAGAGTTCTAATCTGACATTGGATAGACTCAGAGGAACTAACTGGTGTCTTTTGTTCGACTTCAAGGGGTGACTTGCTGAAGTGTTGATCTAGGGGCATTTCAGATCTACTCTTCATCTCCACTTCAACTTTAATTGTTTGTGGTGCTGAAATTTTAGACAAGTTATTTTTTCCCCTTTACTTGAGGAACTTTCAATATTATCGTCTCATCGAATGTCATATCTTTACTTATGATACTTCTCAGTGGCTTCAACTCATTACACCATACTTTGTATCTTTTTACTCATTCGGGATACCCTGTGAATATTCCCTTCAATGCTCTAGGTTCCAATTTGTCTTGCTTCACATGTACGAAAATTGGGCAACCAAATATCCTAAAGTGATCATACTTAGGAAGGTTGCCTGATCACTTATCTTCTGGTGTCTTGAAGTCTATCACAAGTATCATAACTCAACAAACAATTAAAAGCAATAAGTGTAGGAAAGAGAAGAATAAAATACAAAAGCAATTTACGTGGTTCGGCAATTGCCTACGTCCACAGCGGATCAAGATCAGTGCTTCTTATTAATGAATCAACAGAGTTCACAAAAAATCCTAAGAAAGAACTCACAAAGAATCTCTCTTTCACTACAAAGGGAATTGTAAACAATTACTCTCTCAATTGTCTCTCTTGTGTTTTTGTTCTGTTTGTTATGTTTTCTTAAGCCAAAATGAGGCCCTTATATAGCCTACATACGTCCTAAGTAAAACCTAATCCGAGTGGGATCAAGATAGGGTGTTTGAGACAACTTAGGAGTTTTAATAGGGTTTAGTCACAATAGCGTTGCGGCGCCAACTCCTGGGTGTTGCGATCTTGGCTTCCGGTGCTGCCGCGTTGTCCTCTGAGCACCATGGCGCTAGGACCTGGAAATGGGCGCTGCGGCTCTCCAAGGTCTGACTCGGGTGTCATGGCGTTCCACACTGAGCACTACGATGCTCCAGCCTGTCACTGTGCTTCCGTGGTCTGCCTTCGCACCTTCTTTGCGTGTCCCTTACTCACTTGGCTCGATTCCAAACCTTTTCCAAAATGATTTTCAATCATCTTCTCATAATTCTCAACTCTTAAAGACTAAACACGCACTAAGAGCATTCTAGTACTATACTATTTATTCCAGAATATCAATATTCACATTGGTTGTTATTAGGATTTCCGCTTAAATTTCTAATTTTTTAAAGCATATTCGGTAATTTGCACATCTAAAACTTTACCATAATTCGAACCAGCAAACATGTTTTAAGCGCATATTTTAATTTTAGGTGTTTTTATTTTTTATGTAATAATTTTATTTTTTAAAAGTCTATATGTTTATGGTTTTTTCTTTTGGACAAAGATTCACACATGCACTAATAATTTGTATGAATTTGTAGGGATCGATGGCGTCGGAGTTGGACTAACAATGCAGCATCAAAGACTTGGATGGTAATGAATATCATGATGCTTTCTACCACTACTACCAACAACTTTGAGGCTGTCTTCTGTATAGAAGCTATCAAGAGCTTAATATCTACATAATTATTGATTTATCTTAACTTCCACATAATCCATCTTACAATCTTATTTGGACTTTTTTTACCATGAGCGTAGGATTTTTGACGTATGGTGCTTGCATATTCCAGTCAAGGATCGAACATCATTTACAGGTCTTTTATGTTTCACTTACTCTTTTATTACTTACATAATTGTCGCGTATAATACCAAATGCCATGTCAGTAACGTTAATTTCCATTTTCTATTTAGTGAAAAGACTCTTTTTCTCTTCAATCTCTTATGATTCAGGACTAGTAAAGCTGGTGGAGAGAACTGTTAGGTCAGAGAATTATCGGATGCCAAATAGACCAATATATCTTGTTGGAGAATCTCTTGGGGCATGCATTGCTCTAGCTGTTGCTTCTCAAAATCCTGATATTGATCTTGTACTGATTTTAGCTAACCCAGGTGGGAAGTCACTTTATCATCAATCACCTAAACAGTAATTGTTAGTCGTGAATTATTTTTTTATTAATCAGAGGAGATATGTCCTAAGAAACCTGACGCTACGTAAATGTATTTTTATGTGATGAATATGTTTACTCATATATTGTCTCATTGATGTCCTCTTTTCAGCTACATCTTTTAGCAAGTCACAGCTTCAACCATTAATATCTTTATTGGAGCTTATTCCTGATCAAGCCCTTCTTATGCTTCCGTATATGCTGAGGTTAATGAAAGGTATGCTTTTCTGCTCCTAAAATTTACTTTTCTGGTTTTGTAGCTACATCTGTGTTTTCACTTGGAAGTAATTTCTCAAGTTGCTGTTATAAAGTATATCAAAGAATTTGGGAAAGATTTTGTATATTTCACACTCTTACAATACAAAATAGCTTGTCCTTCATAGGCTGAATACAATCTGGATGAAATCAAGGGAAAATCAAGAGAAATAAGGTAATACAATCATATCCAAAAATAGAGACTAAACTAAGTCAACTTTCTAATAATACACCACCTAAATCTGACTATAATCAGTATCAAATCAGATAGCTAACACTTTCCTAAAGTATTTTACAATCACATAAAATCACATATATTTTCTGACACTCCGCCTCAAGCTGGGAGTAAATATTTTCCATCCCTAGCTTGCAGACAATTCTTTGGAATGTAGGACTAGCTAACCCTTTGGTTAATACATTGGCCAATTGTCCTTCTGACATATGGCGTGCAAATAAGCCCATTGTCTAGTTTTTCCTTTATGAAATGTCGATCAACTTCCACATGTTTGGTGCGAACACGTTGTACCGGATTATGTGCAATGTTGATGGTTGACTTGTTATCACAATATAACTTCATTGGCTTCTCAACTGAAACTCTAAGATCCTTCAAGCTAATTTCCAACCATAATAACTCACATATTCCCAGAGCCATGTCACAAAACTCAGCTTCTGCACTCGACCTTGCAACTACTGGTTGCTTCTTGTAACTAGATATTGCAGGATATTGTATACTGCTTGAGGTGTACTTCTTTTTGGATTGTGCATAAATTGACTCACAACATTAACCGCATAGGCGATGTCAGGTTTGGTATGAGACAAATAGATTAGTCTTCCAACAAGTCTATGATACATTCCTTTGTGGATTGGCTCATCGTCAACTGCTTTTCCCAGTTTATGATTCGGCTCGATAGGAGTCTCCACGGGTCTGCAACTTGTTTTTCCTGTTTTCTTCAATAAATCAGTCACATATTTTTGTTGTGAGACAAATATTCCTTGCTTGGAGCGAGCAACTTCAATTCCTAAGAAGTATTTTAGCTTGCCAAGTCCTTAATTTCAAATTCCTTGGCCAGCTTAGCTTTGAGGACTCGTATTTCTGTTTGATTGTTGCCAATGACAATAAAGTCATCCACATACACAATTAGAGTTGTAACTCCCCCTGAAGATGGGTGCTTTGTGAATGGAATATGATCGCCTTGGCTTTTTTTGTAATCCATTGCCAACGTTGCTCTTGCAAACCTTTCAAACCAAGCTCTGGGAGATTGCTTCAGCCTATACAATACTTTCCTCATTCTGCACACCATATTCTTCTTAATGGCATTGAATCCTGGAGGAGCTTCCATAAATATTTTCTCTTCAAGGTTTCCATGTAGAAATACTTTTTCAACTTCAAACTATTGTAAAGTCCAATCAAACATAGCAGTTAATGATAATAGGACTTTTACTGTGTTCATCTTTGCCATTGGGGCAAAAGTGTCTTGATAGTCGATGCCAAAGGTTTGAGTATATCCCTTCGCTACAAGCCTCGCCTTATACCTCTCAAGTGACCCATCTGTATTGTACTTCACTGAAAACACCCATTTACATCCCACAAGTCTCTATCCCTTTGGTAATTTAACTATTTTCGAAGTCTTTTTTTCCCAAGTGCATCCATCTCAACTTTCATAGCTTACTTCTACTCCCTGTTGTTTAATGCCTCAGATAATGTTTTAGGAATAGCTACTATGTTTAGGTGAGTAAGGAAAGTTTTATGTGAAGAGTTCAATTTTTCAAAGGAAAAAAAATAAGAGTGAGGATGTTATGTACACTTTTGGATAGCTTTTCGAACTACAATGGGTAATTCTAACTCATTTATATCAAACACAAGAATGGAATTTTTTTACCTGAGTAGTATTTTCCTTCTGATTTGTTCCTTTTCTAAGCATAGGCTTAGACTTTTGAGCTTGCTTTGGATCAATCTTGTATCCCTTCTTTCTTGAATAAACTTGAAGTGGTTTAGTGGTTACTAGTTTGATTGATGGTGTTGGATTTCCAAGAAGATTTTGTGAGTGAGATTTAGGAGGTGTCACAGATGGCTCTTTATGTGGAGGGACATTAGACCTAGAGTTGGAAGTAAAACTGAGATTAGAATTTGAAGAAGTGTGATAAGGAGTTGAGAGTGAATCTGAGGTAGGGACGGTTGAACTTGAGGGACAAATCAGGCATAAAATCAAGGATATCAACACAGCTATCATTCTTTTCATCACATTTTGTCTCCCTCGGAGAAGAAGAATGATGGAAAGACTCTTATGCTAAGCAAAACGTAACATCAACGGAAATGTAGGTTTTTCAGGTAGATGGATGATAACATTTGTAGCTTTTTTGCATTGAAGAATGTCTTATAAACTAACATTTAAGTGCTCGAAGATCAAGGTTGCTTTGGTTGTGTGCATGAATATGAGCAAAGGCAACACACCCAAATACCCGAGGAGGCAATCTGTTTGGAATAAGAAATTCTGAAAAATGGTGTGAAAGTGTTTCCCAAAGGCTTTTGAAATCCAAGATTTTGGTGGGCAATTGATTGATAAGATGCGTGGCTGTGAGAATTGCTTCCCCTCAAAAGTATTTTGGTATTTTTCTTTGAAAAAGAAGAGCACGTGTAGTTTTGAGAAGATGTCCATTCTTTTTTTCTGCCACATTGTTTTGTTGAGGAGTGTCAGTGCATGAGGATCATGAACTATTCCTTCCTGGTTGAAATAGGGTGTTAAGGTTTGATTAAAATACTCTCTTCTGTTGTCAGTTCTTACCCTTTTAATCAACACCCCATACTATGTTTTTATCATGTTATGAAATTTTGGAAAGATTGTGGCTACATTAGAGTTTTGCTTCATGAGAAAAGTCCAAGTGACCCGTGTACAATCATCTATAAAAATGACAAACCAACGTGCCCCCGAATAATTAGCATTCCGTGAAGGACCCCAAATATCACTATGTATTAAATGAAAGATGATTTATTATTGTTCAAAGAGAAAAAACACGCTTTTGTTTGGCTAGTTCACAAACATCACAATGAAACTGTTTTAACTCAATGCTTTTAAATAGAGAAGGAAATATACGGCTAAGAGTTTTAAAGGAAGGATGACCAAGTTGTAAATGAAGAAAAAGAATTTTGTCTTTATCTATGAAAGAATTAGACAAAAAACAAGATGAATTACCAACTCTAGTATCCACTTTTCCATTCATAGTTTCGAGACAATAGAGTCCATCTTTTTCCTTAGCATGCCCAATCGTCTTCCTCGAAGCTCGGTCCTGAAACACACAATAATTATTTAAGAAAATGAGGTTGCAGTTCATATCCTTAGGGATTTGTTTGACAAATATAAGATTAGTTGTCAATTTTGTCACATGCAAAACATTTTTTAGAAATAAGGAAGATCCTAAGGATATATCCCCTTGACTAGCAATAATGACTAAATTTCCATCGGCTATGGTGACCTTTTTATTGCTAGGGCATGGTTTATACGAGGAGAAAAATTTGGATGAGTTGGTCATGTGATCGGTTGCTCTAGAATCGACTATCCATGAACGAGGGGGATTAAAACATTATTTGAGATACTAAACACATGAGAGTCAGAACACATACTAGAAAGTGCCAATGAACAAGCACCTGAGGGTTTTTTGAAAGAGTTGAGGAGAGATCGGAGACGATCAATGTTTTCTTTATTGGATTATTTGCTGCTTGAATTTGGTTGATCACTGGTACTATTGGTGTTAGTCTGTACGACGTGGGCTTGTCCCTTTTGCTGCCAATTTCTTCCTCCAAAATTCCGGTTTGACTGATTCGCGTTTTGTGGCCTTCCATGTAGCTTGTTGCAGGTGTCCTTTGTGTGACCTGTTTTCTTGCAATAGTTGCATACCAGATTCCATTTAGTTGTCCTCTTCTGGTTGGATTTCTTGTCATCTGTGGTGGCAAAAGAGTTCTTCTCTAAGGCTTCTTCACTGGTGGCGGTTGTAAGTAGTGCTGATCCTTCTAATGGTTGCTGTTCCAACATGACTCCTCTCCTATTTTCCTCGGCTCGAATTGTTGCAATTGCTTCATTTAGGCATGTCAATCCTTTTTCGAAGGTCTGGATTCTCACGGTATCGAATTCTGGTTAGATCCTGCTAGAAAATCATATGTTCGGTCCTTTTCTATAAAAGCCTTCAGTAAGGCAGCATCTTCATTGTTCTTCATCTCAAGAACTCGGTAATAACAAATTCTTCAGAGTGTTAGCATGCTCCGTTACAGTCTTATTCCTTTGTTTCGTAGCAGCTAGTTTCACCCTGATCTCGTACACTTGGGCTGCATCATCTTTCTTCAAATAGGTTTGTCTGATTGCCTCCTATATATCCTTAACAGTTGTCAAAAACATAATAATATCACTCACTTCAAGTACCATCGCATTCCATAGCCAAGACATGACCATTGAATCCGCTTCATCTCAGGCAGCAAACTTTAGATCTCCCTCCGTAGGCCCTGTTCTAAGAAGAGGATTGAGTTTTCCTTTTTCTTTCAAAACATTTGAACCAGTTGAGACCACTTTAAATAGTTCGTTCCATTCAGTCTATACGTAGCTTGAATGTTTTGTAGATCTCTAGGAACCTGTTGATGGATTGTAGACTCCTCGGGTTAGGGACTGGTTTTTGTGACTTTTAACATCTCGGTCGATCAAACTTATAAACAGCTTATGGAGCTTTTGGTTGATGAATTTTTTTTTTCCCAGGAAGAAAACCTAGAGCTCTGATACCATATCAAAGAAATTGGGATTTTTTTTGCATATTTCACACTGTTACAATACAGAATAGCCTGCCCTTGATAGGCTTAATACAATTTGGATGAAATCAAGGGAAAATCAAGAGAAATAAGATAATACAATCATATCCAAAAATAGAGACTAAACTAAGTCAACCTTCTAATAATACACCACCTAAATCTGCCTATAATCAGTACCAAATCAGACAGCTAACACTTTCCAATGTATTTTACAATCACATAAAATCACACATTTTCCAACAAAGTAGATGTTACTTGCAATGAAATTTTCAAGATAAGAATATCCAAGCCACTAAGTACCATGGACATTAGGTCAGGTTGCCAGGTTCAGGTCAGAATTTTCTTTGAAGTCCTTAAAGGTTGTACTTTATGAAGATTAAATCTGTTCATCATTTGATGATAATAACGTCTTTCAGATTCTTGTTGCAAATTTAGGCTGTAGTTGATAAAAGTCAATAAGAACTCAGGTACCTGTGGGAGATCTTTGTAAATTTGAAGATAATGGATAAGCAAGTGGGATTTGTACAATTGATAATTGATATTAGGAGCTTAACTATGTGAATGCAAAAATAAAACAGGCTCTTGCTGAGGCAGGCTGCACGATGTGATTGCCACAAGATTCTGGCAGATTACTATGATGTGCCGGGGATTTTCTTATTGTTATTTTGTTTATTTTTCAAATTAGTAGATAGGCTTTCATGATAGACTTTGGGATTATTAATGTATTTTCAGATGATTATGATGTTTTTATGACTTTGGGATTATTAAGTATTTTCAGATGATTATGATGTTTTTCCGTTATTCATGCTTGATTATTAGCATAAAAGTGATATTTATCGGCTCTGTGCTTCCTAGTCAACCCTTTGATAGCCTTCATAGGGGGGAAACACTTGCCGTTCCAGAGCATCTACCTCTCAGACAATGGAGAGTTTCCATTCATAAGTACAGGATAGCTTGCGATGAGGGGAAAAAAAAATTTGGAATGAGAATGATTTTCTCTTTTCATTATTCTTAATCATGGTAGAAATTAATGGCACTTAATATTCTTGCATATCTACTATTCTTATAATATTATGTTTGAAGTAATTCCTGTGTTATAAAATATGCACTTTAGGTGATTCTTTGAGGATGGCAGTGGATAATTTGGTGAAGGGACTTTCTTTGCGGCAGGAATTTGGAGAGTTGTCACGGGATCTTGTTGCAATGTCATTTTATCTTTCTGTAAGTCCTAACAGAATGAGGAATAAATAAGTGAACTGTAAATAACATGTTGTCCTAGGAATTAGAAGATTAGTAACTTATAAGACTTTTCAGAGACAATTTTCAGTTTATTTGTTCCGGGCTATGTTATCAGCTTTCTGTTATGCCTTGGATCTTTATGACTAATTGCTACATACTTGACAATATATCTTCTTTGATAGATGATGAAAAGAGTGTGTGGCATAAATCTGTTTGACTTCTTATGGAGATTATATTCTTCGGTTGGCATCTTTCATGTTGATGCTCCTATTATATTTTAATGATGTCAATTTCATTAAAAGAATTGATACCTTAAGTAACAGGTTGCTGCTGATGTAATGCCCAAAGAAACGCCTCTCTGGAAGCTAGAAATGCTTAAATCAGCTTCTGCATTTGCCAATTCACGCCTGCATGCTGTAAAAGCTCAAACATTGATACTTTCCAGGTACTTACTCTTTGGCATGGTTTCTTAGTTCCAGTAGGTATTGATTAATACAGGTGCAATTAGCTTTTTGTTAAGTTAAACATTTGCTAAATAGCAGGGGAAGCACCCACAACAAAACCCTCTTAAAGTCATCCCAGTTAGAAAATACTGTGTCTTAGTACACCTAGTGTTGAATTCTAATTGTAGAGATTCGACTCCTGTTCAGCTGGAGTATTTGTGGTAAGCAGTCTTCATACAGCTCTTTCTTATGAATGAGTCACAGAGATCTTTCACCCAGCAGACACTGATTTTGAATTCACAAGGGGTGTGCAAGAAGTAATTAAGTATAATAAAGTCCCAACCACCAAAAAGTAAAATAAGAGATAGTAATAAAGTTCTGTTAGCAAAATGTCATCTCATGAATTGCTGGAAAAAACAAACTATCTCCCTGAGCTTATAGAATGTAATCTTTTAACATGGACAAGAGGAGCTGAAATCATAAAAGGAAATGGACCACTTAAGAATTTTGAGCTGCTGACATCCTCCCTTGGCTCATATTAGATATCTAGTACCTTCTATGAAGCCTAGAGCTTCATCTTTGACACAGTGCCAAATATGCTTATGCAGTTTTCAATGTGTGAGTTAACAATGAAACTTAAATTAAGACAAATGATACCTGTATTCATCTTTTAAATTAGAGTTTGGGCTTTCCGTAAACTTCTATTTCATGCAATAGATTAATTGAATAGGTCAAGTTTATATTAAAGTTCTATAATTACTATAATTCCATAATTTTAACTTATCACTTAAGCACTTTTTCTGCCTAGGTTTTTTATTTTCCAGAAAATACAACAAAATCACTTTTTGTTGTCTTCACAGTGGAAGGGATCAGCTCTTGCCGAGTCAAGAGGAAGGTGAAAGACTTCGTCGTGCACTGTCAAAATGTCAGAATCGTCGGTTTAGTGACAGTGGCCATTTTCTCTTCTTGGTAGAATTCTTTCTTGTTTTCTTTCCATGTATGCATGCTCATATAAGTGTTAAGAGAAGCTTTAATCAGATATTAGAAAGTAACTAGCATCACATAAATGGGACAGGATCCATGGCACCATATTTTTGACAACATTTTATACAATTTTTGGACTGGTAGATCAATGCAATTTCAATGGCTTAGATTAATTTCAAAATATGCATTGATTATAATGCATTAATTATGCATGTTTGGTTACAGCTGGGCCATTAGATGTGTATAAATCTAAAGGTCTAAAAATTGTGTAAAATATTGTGTAAAAAATATGGTGTCATGGATCCTACCCCACATATATTTATATGCTTATTAATTTGTGCTTTCATCATCTAGCACGCTAAATAATATATTTTTTGCTTCATTCTGTTCATAATATGATGTGTGTGAACTTGATGTATCTCTGCATGATTGATTGTTTCGTTTTCTGTCAAAAAGTATTACTTAAAGTTTTCATTTTGATGCACATTGTAGATCTTCTGATTTATGGCAGGAAGATGATATTGATTTGGTGACTATCATCAAGGGTGCTAGTTTTTATCGCCGTGGAAAATACCATGACTACGTGTCAGATTTCATGCCCCCAACCGCTTCTGAATCAAAAAGATACATGAGTCAAGCAGGTAAATATTAACTTGCTAGAGCATTTGCAAATACAAATTATATGCTGCCGTAATAACATAAAATAATTTTCAGGGTCATAATTAAATTATCAATGAAATGAAAACATCATTGGACTAAAATATCTTTTTGAGGGGTTGACACATAACTGTTGTACAATCCATTAGCAATTATCATAGAATTATAAGGGTACTGCTGTAAAGTACACCCCAACTCCTCCCCCCTTCCCATTGAATTGGGTCTGTTACACCATTGGAATTTGAAGATGGAAGGTTTATCTTGTTATATGTTCCATTAATCCCTATGCCTTCGGTCCAAAAATAAAATTGTTACAGCTGATCTAGTACTGGCCTTAACCATCTTCACTATGGCAGTCCAATAATAACGTTGTTATTGAATTAATTTTGAATATTAATGTCTCACAACTATGAATCTCCTAGGTGGATTTATATTGCTACTGGCCCTGTAATGCTCTCAACTTTAGAGGACGGAAAGATTGTTAGGGGCCTCGCTGGAATTCCTTCTCAGGGACCTGTCTTATTTGTTGGTTATCACATGTTACTTGGACTTGAATTGACTCCTCTGGTATGCCAATTTATGATTGAAAGAAATATTCTGCTACGAGGAATCGCACATCCGTTAATGTTTGTGAGATCTAGAGACGGATTGTTACCTGAGTTAGCAACATTTGACACACAAAGAATAATGGGTGCAGTTCCTGTCTCAGCAACGAACTTCTACAAGCTTTTATCTTCAAAATCTCATGTCCTACTCTATCCTGGAGGCATGCGTGAAGCTCTTCACAGAAAGGTAACGTCTCTTAATAGTTAAGCTGTTACTATCTCTCTCTATACTTTTAAATACACAAATATAGTTTGACATATACTGTATTCAGAATTGTGCAAATATGCTCTAGCACCAAAATTTCACTTTCCAATTTCCTGTATGCCTTGTTAATTACAATAATTTGGAGGAGATAAGATAACCGACTGGTGGATGGCTCATATTATAATCCAAAAGATAACTGGAGAATCTTCTAATGTGTTAAATGATAAATCTTGTAATATGATGCATCCAACCCAAATACTACAAGAATTCTTTAAACTTTTTGTCTCAACATATAAACTTGCTTTCTGTGAATGTAATGCTGACTAATCTAACATGTGCGTGTTTTTTTTTCCTCTCATATGATGCATTAGGTTTATGAAGACTTTTTGTTTAAGCATGGATGCATATGTGTTTTCGGTGTATTGTGGGACTACAAACATTCCATATTCTCATAGTCTGTTTATTATTTTCTGCTTAATTCTTAAATGTACTTCTAGTTTACAAATCAAATACTTGATATACTTATCAAAATTCAAAATGTTAATCTCAACTCTTCATACTTTTAGGGTGAAGAATACAAGTTGTGCTGGCCAGATCACTCCGAGTTTGTCCGAATGGCAGCTAGATTTGGGGCCAAAATCATACCTTTTGGTGTCATTGGAGAAGATGATATTGGTCAAGTAAGCATGAAAACCTTAACATATAGGCATTGTATATGTCTACTTATTTTGCAGATTAATTTGTTCTGCCACTTGCCTTGAGTCAAGCTCTGGTCTCTAATGATAATTGATTGCATATTTATTGTTGGCAGGTAGTTTTTGATTATGATGACTTGACAAAGATTCCTTACTTAAAAGCTCAAATAGAGGCACTAACTGATGAGACTGTAAAGTTAAGGTAGTTGTAAGTTTTCTCATGTAAAACTTGGATGTCTCTCTCTGTATATGTTTGTCCTTTGCTTTATCCTTTACTTGATATCTGTGCCTTCATGTGTGGCCTCTTCTGAATTTGTTATGATCTTGCAATAACAGGACTGATGCAGGAGGTGAGGTGGCGAACCAAGATATCCATTTTCCAGGCATTCTACCCAAAGTTCCAGGTCGCTTTTATTATTACTTTGGAAAACCAATTGAGACAGAAGGTATGGTTAATGGCTGACCCATGGTTTGGAACCTAGCAGGTTACCTAGTTAAAAAGGAATTTAATTATACAAAGTGCACATATATAGTTAACTGTCACTAAATTAACCTTCTGTTACGTAAGACTAATGTTATGCGATAGGATGCATCTGACAGGATGTAAAAAGGATTCAGAGAAGAAGAAAACTTGTCTTTACATTGAAGGAAACATATGAATATATAGGCAAGCTTCCACCTTTGTCAAGGTGGAAAGCTTGCCTTTACAACTCACACACATTCATTTCCACACATAGAAAACAATATGGACAGCAAAGCTGTCTATTAACAGCTGTCCAGCAAAGCTGTCCATATGTCCAGCAGAGCTGTCTATTGACAGCTGTCCAGCAAAGCTGTCAAAGCTGTCTATTAACAGCTGTCCAGCAAAGCTGTCAAAACGAGAACTAACTTGATGAAGATCTGAGAACTGCTCCTCAAAGGAGGGGAGGACCACAGTAGAAGAAGAGGGCACAGATGACACAGGAAAGAAATGTTGATTTTCAAAGAAAATAACATTCCTAGAAATACGTGTACGATGTAATTGAGGATCATAGCAAACAAATCCCTTTTGACACACATTATATCCTAAGAATACACATCTAATAGATTGAGCAGATAATTTATGTCGCTCATGAGGAGGTAAATGAACAAAACATACACAACCAAAGATACGAAGATTATAATAACTAGGTTGCTTAGCAAATAAGCGGAAATAGGGAGACTCCATGTGTAAAACTTTGGAAGGTAAACGATTAATCAAGTGAGTAGCAGTCTTTAGAGCCTCAACCCAAAACATGGATGGAACAGAAGATTCTAACAAAAGAGTACGTACCACATCAAGAAGATGACGATTTTTGCGTTCAGCTACTCCATTTTGTTGAGGAGTAGCAGGACATGAACGTTGATGGATAATACCTTTAGAAGCCAAGAATGTCTGAAACTCAGTAGACAAATATTCACCACCAGAATCTGTGCGTAATGTCTTAATATTCGCAGAAAATTAATTTTCAACATACGCTAAAAACTCAGTGAAGGTACGAAAAACCTCAGATTTAGAACGAAGAAAATAAACCCAAGTGAATCTGCTATGATCATCAATGAAAGTCACATAGTATTTAAATTTTTCATGTGAACTAACCGGGGAAGGTCCCCAAACATCACTATGGATAAGATCAAAGTAGTGAGAAGCTCTACTAGCATGCAAAGGAAATGGAAGAGTTTTGCTTTTACCAAGTTTACAAGAATCACACTCAAGAGATAAAGAAGAACGTTCTTTATTACCAAGAAAGCTGGAGTTCAATACATGAGATAAGATTTGAGTATTGGGATGACCTAAACGACGATGCCACACCATACTCGGATTAGGAACATTATTACAAGCAAAAGACGTAATAGAAGGAACTGAAGAAAGTGCTGGAACAGGTAAAAATAGTGGAAACAAGCGCCCCACTTTAGGTCCCTTCGCGATTGGCTCCCCCGTTACCTGGTCCTGCACAACACAACCATCACCAGAAAAATTAACAGCACAATTGTTATCAACTAATTGACCAACAGAAATAAGATTCGTGGAAAGCTGAGGAGCAAGAAACACATCAGTAAATGTAGAAGAGGCATTTCCGACAGTAGTGATTGGCAAAGAATTGCCATTGGCTGTCTGAATGGCAGATTGACCATTATAGGGCCGAACATGAGACAGAGTTGTGGGAGTATTTGTCATGTGATTAGAAGCCCCCGAGTCTACATACCACAGTGTAGTAGAATTTTTACCTTGAAACCCCATTGCGGATAATGCTGAAATTAGCATTTGTTGTACCATTTCAGGGGTGCAGTAAGTTGCTGCAGGAGGTGCAAGATCAGAGGAAGCATTTGAGGAAGAGCTATGTGGTGCAGAAGTTGCTGCTGGAGGAACAGTAACAGAAGTTTGAAATGCTTGGGCCTGACGATTCTGGGGGCGGATACGACATTCTTTGATAATATGACCCTTTTTCTTGCAATAGGAACAATATTTTTTAGAACAATTGGCAGCAATATGCCCATATTCTTTGCAACAGAAACATTGCAGATTTTTAGAAGTCACAGGTGGTCCACGTCCGCGGGCAGTATAAGCCATAGTTGCTGTCTCGAAACTGCCATGAGATTGCTCCAGAATAACTTGAGTACTAAGACGTTGTTCTTCGCGAAGTAACTCACCAAAACAAATATCAAGAGAGGGAACAGGCGATCTGTTCAGCAGAGAGGAGCGAACTGATTCATATTCCGGGCGTAGTTTCATAAGAAACTGATCACGTTGGCTAGTATTGTGAAGATTCTGAATAGTCTGAAGAGCAGCAACAGGAACATCTGCTGTAACCAAATCAGTATATTCATGCCAGAGAGTCAAAAATGCCGAGTAGTAGTCTTGGATGGAAAGACTACCATGTTGAAACATGGCAATCGCATGTTCCAACTGAAAGCGACGAGCATCATTATCTTGATGATAAACTCTCTTCAAATAATTTCACATGGATTGAGCGGAGCGGTGAGCCCGCAAGTTGGTGATAATATGTGGCTCCACCGAACCAAGAAGCCAAGACATTATTCGAGCATCAAGCACAGTCCAAGAAGGAGAAGACACAACATCTTTGGATTTGGCAGTGTCGGATGTTGGTGCAACATCCGTGCCATCAATATGGCCCCAAAGGTCTTTTCCCTTGAGAAAAAATTCAAACTGAAAAGCCCAAGTAGAGTAATTTTTACCTGTAAACTTGACACAAATGGGTGTAGAGTCCATTGGAAATAAATGGAATCCGAGACAAAAAAAATTATCCAAGAAAATAAAAAAACTGAAAGATGGACCTTAAACAAAGTTTGCCGAAGAACACCACTCCAGAAAAAAATGCCCAAAAACAAACTGAAAACGAAAATTCCAGAAAATGCCCAGAAACTGATGCTCTGATACCATGTAAAAAGGATTCAGAGAAGAAGAAAACTTGTCTTTACATTGAAGGAAACATATGAATATATAGGCAAGCTTCCACCTTTGTCAAGGTGGAAAGCTTGCCTTTACAACTCACACACATTCATTTCCACACATAGAAAACAATATGGACAGCAAAGCTGTCTATTAACAGCTGTCCAGCAAAGCTGTCCATATGTCCAGCAGAGCTGTCTATTGACAGCTGTCCAGCAAAGCTGTCAAAGCTGTCTATTGACACAGGATACATAACAATCATTGGTTTGCATCCACCTTAGATATCCTCGAGATAAAAACCAATTTTAGTTGGTATCATGAAGTGTTTGAAGTACCCAATTCACTTTATGCAAAACAGCCAGAAATAAAAATGGACGATGACAATTATTGTTTCTATAATGCTTCCATATTTTGGGACAACCTACATTCCATGCTTTTGATTTTCCTTGGCTTGCAAGTATCTGTTCCAACTAAGTAAAAAGAAACTGTATGTACATTGTTGTAAATCAGTTTTCCCACCTACAAAGGCCACTAAACTAGCACACTAGATTTGTCTTATAATGTCTAATTTTGTGCAATTCAATGTTGATGGTGCTTGCATAGATTAAACAAATGAAGAACTCTCATTTACATGGTTTAAACTTCTAAACATTTAAATTAAACGTTACCCCTAAGTAGTAATTGTTGTAATTTTATTTTCACAACTTTGATCTTTATTGCAAGTTGATTAACTTAAATTTTTCAATCTTGTTTTGAAGGGAGGAAACATGAATTACTAGACAGGAACAAATGTCATGATTTGTATTTAAAGGTCAAGTCTGAGGTTGAGAAATGCATTGCTTATTTAAAGGAGAAGAGAGAAAATGATCCTTATAGGAATCTATTGCCTCGGCTAATTTACCAGGCCACACATGGCTTTACAGATGAAGTTCCAACTTCAATGTTGATGGTGTCTTATAATGTCTAATTTTGTGCAATTCAATGTTGATGGTGCTTGCATAGATTAAACAAATGAAGAACTCTCATTTACATGGTTTAAACTTCTAAACATTTAAATTAAACGTTACCCCTAAGTAGTAATTGTTGTAATTTTATTTTCACAACTTTGATCTTTATTGCAAGTTGATTGACTTAAATTTTTCAATCTTGTTTTGAAGGGAGGAAACATGAATTACTAGACAGGAACAAATGTCATGATTTGTATTTAGAGGTCAAGTCTGAGGTTGAGAAATGCATTGCTTATTTAAAGGAGAAGAGAGAAAATGATCCTTATAGGAATCTATTGCCTCGGCTAATTTACCAGGCCACACATGGCTTTACAGATGAAGTTCTAACTTCAATGTTGATGGTGTCTTATAATGTCTAATTTTGTGCAATTCAATGTTGATGGTGCTTGCATAGATTAAACAAATGAAGAACTCTCATTTACATGGTTTAAACTTCTAAACATTTAAATTAAACGTTACCCCTAAGTAGTAATTGTTGTAATTTTATTTTCACAACTTTGATCTTTATTGCAAGTTGATTGACTTAAATTTTTCAATCTTGTTTTGAAGGGAGGAAACATGAATTACTAGACAGGAACAAATGTCATGATTTGTATTTAGAGGTCAAGTCTGAGGTTGAGAAATGCATTGCTTATTTAAAGGAGAAAAGAGAAAATGATCCTTATAGGAATCTATTGCCTCGGCTAATTTACCAGGCCACACATGGCTTTACAGATGAAGTTCCAACTTTTGAAATTTGATTTTTTTGGGTCTTGTAAAGATCAAGTTCCAACTATATTCTCTAAAAAGCTCTGGGAATTTCCAGAAACAAAGACTGCCTCGTTTTTTGGGCTAACATTACTGTTGTCCTTGTTGATGCTCTACTCTGTGCCGTATAGGAAGAGATTTAGGAATGTTGATTCTTAGATTTTGTTTGTAGAAAATGGTCCAAAAAAGAAAAATCTAGTTGATGGAGAGAATAAGAGCTGTTGGGCGAAAAGGCCATGATGAAAGAATACTATTCGGTTCTGTAGATCTACAAGACTATTTATTATTCAATCAAAACTGTTGCTATTTAGCACATGTATTATAATTTGTATTTTGTAATGCACGGGGATTTGATTGTGATGATTTACAAGACTATTATTCTGCAACTGCAAGTGTTTCTTCTTTATTCTGTACAGGATCTGTAATGGTTGTTTGTGTTAGAGACAAATCTTAAGCACTAGATAGAACAACATGGAGTGAAGCATGTTCTGTATTTTTGTTGATCTGGTGATCAGCTGAGGAACAAGCCTTCTGTTGTCATAATGGCTGTGCAAGCCATGGGTGCATTTTCATGCAATTTCTGGTAAATGAAACTCTTTTACTTTCCAGCTCCGAGGCCTGGCAAATGCTCATTCTAGAGTCCGTTCTCCCTAATATCCATATCAAAATTATTTCTTCATTGCAAGGCACACGAGATACTTGTGATTTTTCGAGGCATCAAGAAAACGACTCCGTTTCCTTAAATCTAATTCTAGCCCACGCAAACAATTTGCAACCATATTGGATGAGGCCGCGAGGGTCCTTTTTCCCCTGCTAAAATTAAATCCATTAGCAGATTATTATAATGATGATAGCGGTAAGGGCAAAATTACCAACAATAGTAACAATATTAATCAGCTTCTGTAAATGTAGAATAAAAGGCGATTTTACATGATGGACCGGGCCTGCCTTATTTCACAATCTTTGACACAATGAATGATCTTGATCTTGATCTTGCTCTTGCATTTGAATAAATTTGTCAAGTTATTTTATAATGTAATGAAGTTTGCACTCATTTTGGGCAGAAATAAAGTAGATATTATTCTAACTCTGAAACTTTCTGAAAAAGTTGAATGTTTTTCCAGAAAATGAAACAAACAACTCTTAATAAATAGAGCAGAAGAAAGGAGAAATAAACTAAATTTATTATCAGAAATTGTTGATAAATAAGACCAGTAAATTTAGCTATTTATAGAGAACAAATACAACGGAGGATTCTAGAAATACAAGTGGCTGAATTTTGGTGGGAAACTTGAACTTTGCTAACAGCCTCTTACAATTTGAAACAAGCTTTGACTAACCCAACCACGTTTGATTCACTTCTTTGACTTCACCCCCATAACCTCATCTGCCTCATCGCTAGCAATTGAGTCATCATAATCAAATAGGTCTATAAGTCTTTCGGGGGCTACCTAATTGCTTAACATAAGTATTGAGACTATCGAGTTATATGGAGTCCTTTGCATTAAATTAAGAGCAAAGGATATTTTTGTTTTTGAATTTGATTTAATTTTTAATTTTGTCTTACGAATTTTAAAAATTCAATTTTATTTTAGTACGTTAATGAAATTCTATTAGTTTTAACATTAGAGGGATAAAATAATCACTTTATACAGAATTTTGAAATAAATTGACACAAAATATTCACATGTCAATCAGTGATTAATCACTAAAATAATAAAATAAATTAATAAGGAGGCAGTCGATCAGTGGCCACCGGTAACCAATTGTGATTTGACTTAAAATTAATATAATTGGACTTAAAATTTTGTAATCTACACGATGGTGAGATTTATTTTATCAACGGAGCACTGTAGATGTGTCAAAAGTGGAAAAACAAAATGTGGTGGTTGGCGGCAGCCACCGCCATTCACTATCGAACGGTAGGGCAGTGGCGTGCATTACTCCTCTATTCAACAGCGACCGCCAGCCCACTGTAGTTGGCGGTGGTCACTACCGTTCTTCATTAAATGGCAGGCGGTGGCATACACCGCCCCCACTATTGGACAAATCGGCGTCGTTTGACGGCGAATGGTAGTGGCCTCTGTCAATCACCATGTTCTTCCCCACTTTTGGCACATTTATAATGTTTCGTTGATAAAACAAATTCTATCATTGCGTAGATCACAAAATTGAGTCAAATCACAATTGATCGATCAAATCACGACCGGTCGGTCACTGACGACGGCTGACCCTGACCGGCTGCTCTCTTTTTATTTATTTATTTCTTTATTTTATTTAATTATTTAATTTAATTATTTTATTGAACCTATTACAACATGTCACGTGTCTTTTTTATTATTTTTATTTTTAAAAGGTCTATTAATATTTGACACATGTACATTATATTTTGTACTTGCATCACCATTTTCGACCAACATATAATCAAGGATAAAATTGTTAATTTACTATTAAAAGACATTTTCAGTCAAATCTGATAAAATCTCACTAACAGATTAGGACAAAATTGAATTTTTTAAAACTCGTGAGATAAAATTGATGATTAAGTTAAACTTAAGGGACAAAAATGTCCTCTGCCCTTAAATTAACTTCAACTGCTATGAAAATTTATTGAACCCTTTTATAGAACGCAGATTTGTGGGCCTAGATGACACTTGTGTAGGTAGCGTTGGCCTCTAAAGTATATGGGAACTTTTGTTGTGAAACTTGCTATAGTAAAGGAATTTTTGGCTCCTATCGATAGTGTTTACCATGTTAGATGGTTGATTTATACAATAATAAAGTATACCGTAGATCGTTGGTTAATCCATTCCATGTAGCTGACCAGTACTACGTTTTAGTATAGACGACATTCACACTAGGTGAAATGACATGCCCTATAGTTTTTTTATAAACTTTAGGACGGATCTTGACCGCTATCCTGTGGACATTTATGAACGCTCACAACACTAAGAATTCAATTACAATTTCTCTATAATTTTTCCTATCTTATGGACATTTACAAACTTATAATTTAAGGTACAACACTTCTATAAATATAGTACCATCAACCATACTTCCAAACTTCTCTTATCTCATTCGCAACTCACAACATCAACATCAAATGAAAATTTATGCATTTATAACTCATACGCCAACATATTATAGATATCTGAGATAGGGTTAACAAGCTCATAGCTTTCAATGCCTAAAAATAAATAACATAATACACATCCACAGTCTACAAGCTAAATATACTAAATTACTATAGGCCTAAAAGGAAAAAGAGAGTCTATATATCTTATATGGCTCACAAAAAGACATAAAGCACCACCACGTGACCCACTTCAATTAGTTGATGAGTTGAGAACGTCTACTATCTCTTGAGATGAGAAAAAGTGAAGGGGATGAGTTTTCACGGACTCAGTGAGTGGAATAATTTTAAAATAAACTTAGAAAAAGAATAATGATAATAATAACAATAATAATAATAAACTTTTAAAATATAAATATCAATCTTAACATAAATGATGTAAATAATTCAGAATATCATAAGAATCATTAAATCTCATTTTATTCATGCTATAAATGAAAGTTCTACAAAATCTAATACGATTTTATAAATGATTTTCATAAATCAGATAACATGTAATGTATGTTACAAAATTTAAATATTTAAATATATATATTTTAAAACCTTATACTAAACTAGTACCCAAGGAGAAATTTATGTTGGAATTTGTACTTACGTGCTATCCCATTTTGTATGAATATTTTATTTTATAATATTTATGCAATATATTTTTATTAAATTGCTAATTTCATTAATTAAATGGTACAATGCTTGTTATGCTACAGATATTGTATGATTTGAAGGAGTTCAGATCTGACCTAAAGAAGTTTAGATCAGTGCTAAAGGTTAACAACGCTGAGAATTATAATTGCTAACAGTTAGCACTACTAAGAGTTAGTAGGTTATAAAAGTCAGCAATATCTAAGAGTTAGGACCTTACCTATAATGAGATATAGACTTGAGTACAACAGAAATAACACAGTTGCAATGAGTTGCAATAGGTGCTAAGAAATGTTATTATGCACGTGTATTCTCAAACATGATGTTCTTGATCTCATTCAACAATGCAGGTCCGTCGGTGAAACTCTTAATTATAGATCAGTGTAAGATCAGTGTATGATCATATCTAGATAGTCTAGATGGTTATTCTTAGTTGACCATGGGCTTACCAGAAGCTCGTATGGCATACGGGTATTCAGTGAAGACTGAATACTGAACAGGCTCAACGGGGACCTCAATAGACATCCTATGAAGCCGTCAATGGTTAGTCCTCTCGTGTTGGATAATGTACATAGTCCTTTAACTTGAGTGCCACAATGAAATTGTAAGTGATCCATCATGCTATAGTTCCACATAGGTTAAAGACATTTTATGGTCTAACCGCTATGTGTTGCTAGATATAGTCCGATGCTTATGGAGTCTAGTTTACGCAGATATGAAATCCGTCAGCTCACTTAGGTGATTTGTATATCCAGATGCTCTAAAAATATGTCTCAAAAAGACTTATGGCCATAAACAATAAACCTGAAAAAAGAGTTTCCTACAGGGTTAAACAATATCGCAAAGGTATTTGCGTGTATTGTTTATCGAAATAGGCGTCTAGAGATAAGTTCACGTATGAGTGTGTAGAAATTTGACTGTGACGATATATATCCCCACTCCTCCAAGATATAGATGGCAAAAGGATTATACATATGTGCGATGAGCTCAACTTGTATGGCTTGCTGCGCTAATTTATAATATCCGTGATGTGTGCGTGGGGCATCGATCTCGGACTCACGAAATAGTTCTGTTTGATAAATCGGGCATGGACCTAGAGAGTCCCACAATATGAAGTGTACTTATTGTGAATTGAAGTAGCATACCGTATTGAATAGTTCAATCTAGTAAATTCTAGCAAATCGGATATTTGCTTTAATTTTTCTCGAGCCATGCACATGTTAAGACTTAAGAGTTAAGTTTATCAATTAGTTTACAATAATTGTTAACTAATGAGATGTTGACACGTGGCACATTGTAGGCCTATTATTGTTTGACTTTAAAATTACCAAAATGACCTTGCTTGTTAGACAAGCAAGATCATTATTTTATTCATTAAATTATTTATTGAATAAAATAATAATAATAATAATATATGATATTATTGTTTAATGTAAGTCAAACAAGTATTATTTATTAAAATAATGCGCATGTTTTATTGTATTTAATATTAATTAAATAAAATAATAAAGCACTAAGGCATGACATATAAGATATGGTGGGACCAAAATGTATAAAAGAAGCAAATGAAGAAATTGTTTCTTCATTATGCTTTGCCTCTCACGGCAAACACACACATTATGTATATAACACATGGTTTTTGTTTTTAATTGTTTAATGTAAACAATTGTAACAAAAGATAATCAAAATATGTGCCATACTTGGTGGGACCTTATGACTTGTAAAAGAGTGAATGTGTTTCATCCATTTGCTTGTAAATTTTGGCCATATACATTCATGGTTTTGTTTCATTTGTTTTACTGTGAATAAACAATTGAAACAAAGCAAAATGTCTTAAGTGTTGTAAGTCATACTTGTGGGCCATGTCTTGTCTGCTAAGAGGAAAAATGAAGCAACAAATAAAAAGAGCAAAATTCATGCTCATTTGTTAGGGTGAAACATGGCTAAGAAAAAGAAAGAAAGCATGAAGCTTTAGTTTTTCTAAGTTGAACAAAAGTTCAAGAGTCGAACTTCTTCTACATTTGCTTTCTAACTAGTCAAAGTTCTTAATAGTTAAGCATATAGGTTTTAAGAGTTAAACTAGGGTTTAAGAATTTAAACCCTTTATTAGAAGAGGCTACCATTCTGGCTTCCCCAAGCCTATGGAGTTAGGGGATTAGAATTGTGAACGAGAACACTTCACGTGGTACTCTGGTTTGATAAAAAATCAAAGGCTTGTTAAGGTAATAAATTCCCAATCTTCATGTAATTTACATTTATAAGATACCTGTAAAACTTATTATATTTATCCTTAGAAAATTAGATTTCCACTCTTCCGCTGTGTATTATGATGTATGAGATACATATGTGATACAATTTTAAAATGATAGATACAATACTCACATGCATGGACCCTAGGTTTATTAACACTCACAATCTCATCGTACTCGAAATATCCTTTAGGCAGAGCATTGGATGTACTTATCTCTATATCATCTCAAATTCTCATCTTGCGCATGTGCAGAGCAAACTGACTCCCAAAGAGTAAAGCGCCCACACACACAGCTCAAAGCATATGTGTGTATATACAGGCCCCAAAGGCTTGAATCTCATATCTCTATCTAAAGGGGATGGTACTGCCTAGTGGTTTTAAAACTAGTTCTATTTTTACAATTATAAACCCATTGAATCTTATCTCATGCTTTATACCTTAACTAATAAATCATTTAAACATAATTCTATTAATATAAATAATTTATAACATTACTTATAAATGTTTGATGAGTCAAACTATAATATAAATGAATTTTTCATAATGTAAAATAAATAATTGATTTAAATATATCCAAGAATTTAAATTAATAACGTAAAATAAATAATTTAACTAAAAATTTAATATTCTTCATGTTTCATAGAATTTTATAAAATTATGTATAATAAATGAAATGTTTAATAGGAGAAATAAACTATATAAATACATATATAATATAAATTCCACTCACAAAAAGTGATGATGCTTATCAGAAATGCATTATCAGGGCATGAATGATCAGGCACCCTCCAAAATGAGACAAAGTGAACAATTATTCAACGAAAAGAGAATTAATATATGAATTGACAATTCTAAACAAAAATCTATTACACAAAACCATAACGTAATGCATACACTTACCAACTCATTAGATTGATGCAAACTTTGGGGTACAGGGTCCATCTTGTTCCGTAAATCCTCTACAAGTCCTAAAATGAAGAATATTAATGATTTAGGCTACTAATTTCATAAATTATAAAATTACCCCTCATAAGGGCATATTTGTCATATATTTTCTCATGTTTTATTTTGATATTTTATTATTTTATGAGAATAAATAGTTATTTATGTGCATTATGGTTATTTATATGGACCTGGTGCCCCAGCGCCATAAGGATTTTCACCCTAGCGCTAAAACAATGATTAAAATAAGAAAATAGAAAATAATGACCTATTTAAGTCGCAGTCTAGCACTAGCTCGACACCGCGCAGCAACAGCCCAGCGCTCCAGCGCCAGTACTTCGTCGCTCCAACGGTGAGGCCTTTTACACTCAGCGCCCCAGCGACAGCAACATAGCACCCCATCGGTAGTGCAATTCCTAATCTGACGAGAATTAAAATTTTCAAGCTCAAATCAATCCCTATAAAAGGCCACTCGTTCTCAGCCTTTAGAGAACATCCAAGAATATCAATAGCACACAACATAAGTCTTAGAGAGAAATTAGAACTTAATTGAAGCATCTATAGAGAGAGATTCAAGGCGTTCTTTGATATCAAAAGTTTCTTAGGCAGCGCAATCAAGAGCAATTCGACGTCTATGTCGATTTGCTATTGATTGTATCATGATTTCTGATTATTGTTGCCGCTATTCTCTTGTAGCCATGAACTAAATTTTTTTTTTAGGGTTAATACTTGAACTTAATATGTGCGCTTAATTACTATATCTTTTTAATATTTAATAAACTTAGTTCTTTATTATTCAAATTACTTGTTCTTAATGCTTCAATATATCTGGCCAATATATGGTGAATGAATTGGTAATATTTTTTATAAACTTGGAAGAGGAATTATTATATTTAGACCTAGGTAATTTGATGCATAATTGTAGAGTAACATTCAATATTGCATATGCAAGTTTCAAATTAGGATAGAAATATACCTAATTGGCATGTATGATCAATAAGACTTAATCCTAATGAATCTTAATTTATTATAAATACCATAAGAGTATAGGTATTTGATAAATTAAGATATACTTGCATGACTTTGAAAGAAGCTTCTGAATATATTAGTGTCTTGATCAACAACAAAGACTAAGGGAATTAAATATTAGAAGCTTAGTCATTAGAAAGCATATTGAGGGATAGCATTAACCCTATATTTTCTCTATATTGCTATCTTCCAAATCTCTTTACATTGTGTCATTGCTTTTATATTTTCTACATTCATTCTTAGATTTTTATTTTTCTGAATAATTAATAGAAATGCATAATTTTAGTACTTGGTTAAAAAGAAGATATTATCCTTGTGGGTTCGACATTCGAATATTTTGTTCCTTTATTACTTGCATACGATATTGTATACTTGCACTTAATTTTAAGATATAGAAATATCATATTAACCCCAAAATTCAAGTGTTAGGGTTTTCCCAAAACCTTTAATTTTATGAAATCATACTCTCCAATACACACACACACACATATATCAGTAAAAACCTTATATTAGAGTGATAATCTTACTCTTAAAAGTTTGGATACTCTTTCTCACACTAGCTTTTTCTTTTTAAAACCTTAAATGTTTAAATCTGTCTCTAATTAGAGAAATTCTGACACTAAGTGGTCTAAATTCATATTTAAAGCATTACCCATAACCAAATAACTTAAAATCATCTATGAGTTAACAAGAAAAATGAAGAAATTAAATGCAAGAGCCATAGGAAACTCACATTTTTTCTCTCGAGAAGACAACACCCTAAAGGAAACTGTCTTTATTATTTTTTTTTTGTTTACTGATAAGCTCACATTGACTAAATACAAGAGAGAAAAAGGGGTTGCTTTATGGGCTTTCATATTCCCTGAGCTATATGAAATAATTGTTAGAGTTTGTAAGACCCACAAACTCCTTGGTCCACCGACTGGATGACACCTCAGAGTCATCGACGTCTTAACATATAATTACTCAGGTTACCTGTGCCCCCAAGGAATCGAACCCCCACTCCCATCTCCATAGAGGCCTTATGGCCTTTAGAGGTTCGTCCTTGTACCCATCAAGTTGGGCAGCCTAATGGGTACCACCTTCGAACTCGAAAGGCACTAGAGGATGAGATCTCGGGTTCGAGGAGGGGGGAGGCTCGTACATGAGTAGACTGTGTGGGTGCGCCACTGCCTGACTAGTGGGGGATAGTGATTTCAATGCTAGTTAGACTAAAGGGTTAGTGGGTTCTACACAGTATAACAAAAAGGCTGGCCTTTTTGTCAGACTATCTGAGGCCTACCAACTCTTTGGTCCACCAGCTGGATGACACCTCAGAGCCACCATCGTACCTACACAACCAATTCAGGTTACTTGCACCCCTAAGGATTCGAACCCCTGCCTCTATCTCCATAGAGGCCTTATAGGCCTTTAGAGGTTCACCTTTATACCCATTAGGTTGGCCAGCCAATATATTTTATTAGAGATGTTAGACCATGAAAGGTCTTTGACATGCATGAAACCAAACTATTATGGATCACTTATAAGCCCACCGCAGTGCTCAGGTTAAAGGACCACATATACTACTCAACTCGAGAGGACCTTCCATTGACGGCAATATAGGATGTCGTTGGGTATGGTCTGATGCTCATAGAGTCTGGTGTGTGCAGATATGGGATCCATCAGCTCTTATAGGAAGTGATATATCTAGATGCTCCAAGATAGTATCTCAAGAAAGTTTTATGACTATAAGCAATTGACCTGGAAAGGTGTTTCCACAAGGTTAAATAATATGGCAAAGAGTTTACTTATATTGTTCAATAAGGTACTATACTCAACTCGAGAGGACATTCTATTGATGGCAACATAGGATGTCGCTGGGTATGGTCCGATGCTCATAGAGTTTGGTATGTGCAGATATGGTATCCATCAGCTCTCATAGGAAGTGATATATCTAGATGCTCCAAGATAGTATCTCAAGAAAGTCTTATGGCTATAAGCAATTGACCTGGAAATGTGTTTCCACCAAGTTAAACAATATGGCAAAGAGTTTACTTATATTGTTCAATAAGGTACCATTTTGGAGATAGGTTTATGGATGAGCACATGGGGATTTGACGATGTTGAGCTATGTCCCCACACATCCAAGATATATATGATGAAAGGACTATATATATGCGTTGTAACATCAACTTGTACGGTTCAACGTATTGATTTGTAATATTTGTGATGTATACGTAGGGCATAGCTCACGGACTATAAAATAGTTTCATTTGACGAATCGGGTGTGGACCAAGGGAGTCCCACGATATGGAGTATACTTATTATGCACTGGCGCAAAGTACTAGATTAAATTGTTTAATCTAGTAATATCCAACAATACTACAGAAATACGTGTGTGTCTATATTTAAGTTTTAAATACAATAATTAGTCAATAATTATTATTCACTAATTGTAAAATGACACATGACGCATTGTGGACCCTCGGTTGAGTTTACCCAGGTGTGAGATTTGGTAGGACCCGCTAAGGGGTATACTTGGTAGCTATTTATGAGGGGCAAAATAGTTATTTTACAATATGATTATTTAACAATATTGCAGTAAAGGATCAACTTGAATATCAAATAATTATTGTATTTACATGTTATCTAAGATCGACAATATATCGATTGACAATATTGTAGTAAAATATTAGCATATAAAACAATGTAACCAATAACAATAATAATTCAACAAGAATCACATAAAAAAAACATGAATAAAAATATATGAAACATGAGAATTATAACCTTTTAATTATAGAAAAATAATAGATAAGCGTTTAGACACAAGAAAACTTACAAACATTTGTAGCTCTTGACAAAGAATAAAAGTATAGAAGTAAATTTATTACACATAAAAGTTCATCTCTTAGCTTTACCTAGAACTCTAGCCTGTCTTACAATGCATGTTAAAGAGAAGAAATATAAGAGAATTGTCAAGTATTGAAAATGTCCTAAGAGTGTCCTTATATAGGCAATGAATAAAACATGTTTAATGTAACTTCAATCTTCAATAAATTAGGCCAACTACTCGTTCACCTAATTGCAGAACCTTCCTGATAATGTAAATGATCGATGTAGCCTTTTGGTAGACATAAAAGTTACAGCATTTTGTTGTTTCTTTCTATATCCACTATGTTCATGCAATTTGGATGTGTATCCAATGATATATGGGCCAACAACTCCTTTACCAATTTGCACTACAATTTGATCCATGATAACGGCTGATTTGGACTTTACTATCGACATAATTGTGTAAGTATTTTACAAATTTAAGAATTATACTAATTAGGTACATATTTTATGAAATATGGTCCAAATACATGAGGTGAGTAAAGCTGAGCAGAAGTTGTAACCCAATTCTGTTGTATCCTAATTTTTGGCCCATAACACATTAGATTTAACTTTTTATTTATTCTTCAAGTTTGTGTAAGAGTGAGTCATGTTACTCTAGGATCAAGAATTTCTTCATTTCAATTTTTACATTGAGAGTTACTTTCAGTTTATCCAAACCTGTGCAAATAATATTCATTAATTACAATTGAAGGACAACACTTTATTTCAATCCTAAAAATACAAAAATGCTAAAATTAGTGATATTAAATTGTAACTGAATCTCTTAATAAATATGTATTTTAATGTGTTCATCAATCTCATACGGACCAATGTACCATGGACTTAGCTTACCACATTTCCTAAAGCAAACAAAACCTTTCTAAGGAGAGATTCGAAGAAACACTCAGTCTCTAACATTAAATTCCATATTTTTGCAGCGCTTGTCAGCATTCTATCTATCTTGAGCTATTTTCATCTTCTTTTGAATAATCTTTTTTTTCTCACTAGCATCTTGCATTAATTCTGGACCCAATAATCTTCTTTCGCCCACTTCGTTCTAATAAATTGGAGTTCTACATTTTCTTCCATACAAAGCCTCATATGAAGCCATCTCAATACTAGCTTGGTAGCTATTATTATAGTCAAACTCTATCAAAAGTAAGTAAGCATTCCAACAACGTTTGAACCCAATCACACAAGCTTGTAGCATGTCTTCCAAGGTTTGTATAGTATGCTATGATTGTCCATCTGTTCGGGGATGAAAAGTAGTACTAAAATTCAAACTTGTGATTAATGCCTTCTGTAAGTTGGGCCAGAATTTAGATGTAAAACGAGAGTTTTTATTCGAAACTATGGATACAGGTGCTTCATAAAGACTAATGCCTTCTTTTTTAATAGTAGTGTAATTCATTTGAGCATCATTTAAAGTTCTACTAGCATAATAAACAACGAAGGATTTTCCCTCCCTTCATTGCTCAACAACTGCTCCTATAGCATAATTACTTGCATCACATATAATCTAAAATTGGAGGTTTCAATCAAGTGATTGTATGATAGGAGTGATGGTGAGTTTGGCAATAAATATTCGAAATGCCTCCTTTATGTCCATGTAAATTCAGCATTTTTTAGCAAAAGGTTACACAATGGTCTAGCTATGGCAGAAATGTTTTGTATAAACCTTTTATAAAAGCTAGCGTGTCTAAGAAAAGATCGAACATCTTTTACAATTTTAAGTGTAGGTAATTTAGAGATTAATTCAATTTTAGCTTTGTTAACCTCATTCCCTTTTCAGATACAATATGACCCAAAACAATCCTTGAAGATACCATGAAGTGACACTTCTCTTAGTTTAGCACAAGTCTTTTTTCTTCACACATACTTAAAACAGCTTTTAAGTTAAGTAAACATGAATCAAAAGAATCATCAAAAATAGTCAAATCATTCATAAAACTTCCATGCATTTTTCAATCATATCAGAGAAAATACTCAGCATACAATGTTGAAAAGTAACTGCTGCATTGCATAATCCAAATGGCATTCTACGAAAAGTATAAGTGCCAAAAGAGCATGTAAAAGTGATTTTTTTCTTGATCTTCTATAGCTATCTCAATCTGGTAATATACGTATGTATTTATATAAGGGTACATTCTCATTAAATTGCTAATATCTATTTATATGGTACTTTGCAATGTAACATTACAAACATTGTACGATCTGAAGGAGTTCAAATTAGATCTAAAGGAGTGTAGATAAGGGCTCATAGTTAGCCACGCTAAAAGATATAAATGTTAAATGTTAGCACAACTAAGTGTTAGTTGGTTATAATACTTAATGAAGATCCAAGAGTTTGAGCCTTGTTTATAATAGGATACAGACCTGAGAATATACTAGTAACTGCATAGTTGCAAGAGTTGCAAGCGGGTGCTAGGAAATGTCAGTTGCGTAAGTATGTTCTTAAATAATTTTTTCTGATCTATTTCTGTCGATGTGGGTTTGTCGGTGGATACTTTTAATATAGATCAGCATATGTCATTCCTATATGGTATAGATGGTCGTTCCTAGCTGACTGAGAGCTTGGAGCTCGTATTGACATATAGGTATCCAGTTAGAATTGGATATGAGATAGACTCACGAGGACCTCCGATAGATACCCTATTTAAGCCGTCAACGGAGGGTATTATCGAGTTGAGTAATATACGTGGTTCTTTAACCTGAGTACCATTGTGGACTTATAAGTGATCCACCATACTTTGGTTCCACGTATGTCACAGACCTTTTATGGTGTGACCGTTGGGTGTTGCTGGGTATAGTCTGATGCTTATGGAGTTCGGTGCATACAGATGTGGGATCCATCAGATCGCATAGGGAGTTTGATATCTAGATGCTTCAAGACTATATCTCAGAAAGTCTTGTGGCCACAAATATTAATCCCGGGAAAGAGTTTTCGGTAAGGTGAAACAATATAGCAAATGCGTTTGCATATATTGTTCAGTGAGATACAAGTTTGGAGATAAGATATGAATGAGCACATGAGATTTGACAGTGATAATCTATATCCCCGCATATCTAGGTTATCATGATAGAAGGACTATACGTATGCGTTGTAACCTTAACTTGTATGGTTCAACGAGCTGATTTGATATCTGTGACGTATGCGTGGGGCAATATTCACGAACTCATGCAATAATTCTATTTGACGAATCGAGCGTGGACCTAGAAAGTCCCATGATATGGAGTGTACTCGTTGTGCACTGGAGCAGCTTGCCAGATTAAATTGTTTAATCTAGTAATATCCAGCACTACCATGAGAATGCATACTTGTCTGTATTTAAGTGTCAAATACAACAATTAGTCAATAATTATTATTTACTAATTAAAATATGAAATCTGGCGTATTGTGGACCCTCGGTTGAGTTTACCCAAGTGTGAAATTTGGTGGGACCCACAGGGATAGACTTGGTAACTAAATAATTATTTTATTATTATATATTTAAAATATCTCTTTATTATATATTATTATATTTTTAATATTATTTTATTTTGAGTGCCAAATAGTTGGCACCTATTATTATTAATATTATAATATATATTATATTATTATTTTATTATATTAGATATATATATATAATGTGAGATGTGTGTGAATTTGTTAGTGTGTGTTTGGTTTGAACGAAAATGGGAAATAGATGAAGGAAAAAAAAGAAGAGAAATGGCACTGAGAAGAAGAAAAAGAAAAAGGAAAATTGAAATTGTTTTATTTTTCTCTATGGTGCCAATAAAAGCAATTGTGAATTGTTTCAAATTCTATTTCCTATCCTTTTAGAGAAAAGGATGAACACACACTATTGGCCATTTTGGGATTAAGAGTTAATCCCGTGCTGGTATATAGGGCTGTTGTTCTAGCTCGTCAAGCCCACCGAGTTGGTGACTAGAATAGCCAACGAGTTAGTCTCCGAGAAAATATGTGTACAATGTTACATGTTTAGGTGAGTTCTCAACACTACTAATATATTAATGTGATTAATATATTTATTTATTGTGTTTATTACATGTTTAAATGCTTCCGCCTCATTTAATATGTACATGACACGTATTTTAGGCAATAGACATAATTGCACATGCATACACCCACACGTATTAGATCTCCGGCAGTAATAACCTGAATACCTATAAAAAAAAGTAATAAAAGGGATGTCCAGCTATACGTTCTAAAATTTGGTCGATAAAAGGCAATGGAAAATAGTCTTTCTTGGTGGCTGTGTTTATTTTTCTATAATCAATGCATATTCCCAACCACTTACTATCCTAGTTGGAATAGGTATCCCGTTCTCATTTTCCACAACAGTAACCCCAGATTTCTTAGGAACTACTTGAGTTGAACTTACCCATTGACTATCAGAAATTGGGTAGATTATACCTGATCTAATTGTTTCAAGACTTTTTTCTTCATTACTTCTTTCATTGTTGGGATAAGTCTTCTTTGTGGATCTCTACGGGGTTGGACACCTTTCTCTAAATGAATTTTATGATAGCATATCAATGGGAAAATACCTTTAATATCAACTATGGTCCAACCTAGTGTATGCTTATGTTCTTTTAACAATTTTATCAAAATTTTCTCTTGTTCAACGCTAAGTTCAGAATAAATGATGATGGAAGGGTATCACTTGGTCCAAAAAATGCGTATTTCAAACTTTTGGGCAGTGGAGAAAGCTCAACTTGTGGTGTCTCAAGGTTTGATGGTATCGGTTTCTCATTCTCTCATGGCAACTCTTCAAAGCGTGCCTGCTAAAATCGAGTCCTTTTATCCTGTGTGTCAAAAATACTAAACACATCAGTTGTTACATCAGGATAATACAATTCTTTAAAATCAAAATCAATGAGGTTTTTTAAAGAATCAGAGCCATGACTTTTATAAGCTTCCTCCGCTATAAGTGTGTCATTCATATATGAATGATAGCATTCGTCTTCTTTTCGTGATTGCTTGCCAATATGGAAAATGTTCACCTCAAGAGTTATATTCCCAAAAGATAACTTCATTAGACCATTTCTATAATTAATAAGAGTGTTAGAAGAGGTAAGAAAAGGTCTCCCCAAAATAAAAGGGATTTTAAACTCCATGTTAACCACAGAATGAGTATTTAAAACAAGAAAATCAACAGGGTAGTAAATTTTATCAATTTACAACAAAATATCTTCTACTATTCCCTGTGCTTTCTTGATTGATGGGTAAGTTAATTGTAGGACTACAGATGTAGGTTTAATCTCACCAAGTCTCATTACAAGTAAATAGAATAGGGCATTAAATTTACAGTTGCTCCTAAGTCCAACAAAGCTTGACCAAACTCATGTGTCCCAATTTAGTAGGAGATTATGGGACATCCTGGGTCTTTATACTTGGGTAGTGTCTTTTGTTTAATCACTACACTTACCTGCTCTGCCAAAAATGTAGTTTTCTTTACATGGTATTTTTTTTATACTGCACAGATCCTTAATAACTTCGGCATAAGTTGGAACCTGTTTAATCAAATGCAACAAGGGAAGATTAATCGTAACTTATTTCAAATGTTCTAAAATCTCACCTTGAATTTTTGAATTTTTCCCAATAGGTTGAAGAGCTTGAGGACAAAGCACTAGGATTGAAAATTTATTTTCGGGCTCTTTTCCACTGTGGCTTCTTTTTTAAGAGGGGTGTCTTTACTACTTGTAGATGTGTTAGTTGGAGAAGTAGGCTAACTTATAATCTTACTACTTCGATAGTAATGGCATTGAATTCTTTAAGATTTTGTCCATTAGAAGTAAAAGCTTGTGCCATGATTTGTCATTTTGATTAGATTGAGGTTGAGATGGAAACTTACCTCGCTCTTATACAGTTAAGACACTAGTCAACTTAGTGATTTGACTCTTGATTTCTTTGTTTTCATCTACCACCTGTGCAAAAACTATTTCAAATTTTTTATTAGTCTTACTTTGTGCCTCCATAAATGCTTGTAATGTATCCTCTAAAGAACTCCCAATTGGTTGTGCATTATATTGAGGTGCAACATATGACTTGGGTGCTTGTTGTTTTTGTTTCCAATAGTTGTTAGCTTGTTGGTCAGATTTTCAACTAACGTTTGGGTGGTTTCTCTAACTAGGTTTATAGGTTTCAAAGTAAGGTGAATAAGGCTTCTTGTACATGCATAGGGCATTACATTATTTTTTATATATCCCTTTCATCTGACTATAAGTAGGGCAATCCTTAGCTAAGTGTCTCGCTCCTCCATACATAAAACAGACATCATGTAACTCAACCCTAGCAATCGTATGGGTGACTATTCTATCTTTGGTTTTTAAGGCCTCTAATTCCCTAGTTAAGACCTCTAACTAAGCTTTAAGGCTATCCTCTTCCCTAAGATGAAAAACTCTACTAGGTTGTGACCTATTTGTGCTTTCAGTAGTGCTAGGTCCAGTCCATGTATAAGCTTTTTTAGCTAAGTCATTAAGGAATTCCATGGCTTCCTCAAGATCTTTGTGAAGAAACTCCTATTACACATCATCTCAACAAATTGATGCTCTCTAATTATGAGTCCCTCATAAAAATAGCTAACTAAGTGCCAATTTTCATACCCATGGTGAGGGCACAGATTTAGCAACTCTTTAAATCTTTCCCAAGCTTGATATAAGATTTCATTGTCTTTTTGGAAAAAAGAAGAAATTTGTGTTTTCAGGCCATTAGTTTTGTATTGTGGGAAGTATTTATTGAAAAATGCTTGGGTCATTTATGCTTAAGTTCCTATAGACGTTAGCCTCAAAGATTATAGCAAACTATTTGCTTTGTCTGTCAAAGGAAAAGGAAAAAATTTAAACCTAACAGTGTCTATGGCTTCAGGTTGGCTATAAAAGGTGGCAATTACCTTTTTAAATTTTCTAACATGTACATAAGGATTTTTACTATCTAGACCATGAAAAGTGGATAGAAGTTGTATAATTTCAGGTTTAAAATCTGAATGTAGTGTGTTAGATGGATATATAATGCATGATGGTGTGGCTGTGCGAGTAGGATCCAAGTAATCTTTTAAAGTCCTAACAGGGTGATTCTCGTGTTGGAATTATAAGATGAACTAGATAGTGAATTCTCTTCTCTTACAAATTGTGGTGGTGGTTCTAGTTCTACTTCTCTCACATCCTAACAAATTTTTTTTTACTTTTTACTTAAGAAAATTCTCAAGGAAAAATTAAAAAGTGAACAAAAGAAAAAAAAAATTAAGTTAGGTGGTAAAACCAATTATGAAATATAAAAAAAAATACAATAAATAAATAAAAAAAATAAACTACAAGGTACAATAAAAAATAAAATAAATAAAGTACAATAAACAAATAAAAGAAAATAAAGTGCAATAAATAAATATAAAAAATAAACTCTAAAGTGTAATAAATAAATAAAATAAAATAAAATAAAATAAAATACAAAGTATAATAAAGAAACAAAAGAAAATAAACTGTAAAATACAATAAATAAATAAAAAAAATAAACTAAATTACGCTGTAGGACCAGCCATTAAAATAAAAAAAATATAATAAATTAATTATAGAAATCAAGTGCAATAAATAAATAAAAGAAAATAAAGTGGAAGTATCATAAAAAAATAAAAAAATAAACTATGTTAGTCGATAGAACCAGTCATTAAAATGAAATAAAATACAATAAATTAACTAAAGAAATAAAGTGCAATAAATAAATTAAAAAAAAGTGCAAAGTATAATAAATAAATAAAAAAATGAACTAAGTTAGGCAGTAGAACCAACCATAAAAATAAAATAAAAATACGAGAAGACAACAAATTAAATTAGGTGGTAAAACCAACCATGAACAATAAAATAAATTACAATAAAGGAAATAACTTTAAAATCTAAAATTTTACAAAGAAAAGAAAATGTACAAAGTTACCACTTTAGCATTGATAAACGTAACCTACTTTCGCTTAGTGTGCCTCCCCGGCAACGACGTCAAATTTTATTTTCGCTCAAAATGTAATACGGCTATCACAATATAGATTAAGGTGTCAATCCCACGAGTAAACTTTTGGCAAAATAGTCTAGTGGAGTGAAAATATTAAAACAGTAACAAAGGAGAAAATTAATTAATTAGTTTATGTGGATGAGATAGAATTGTATATGAATTAAGGAAAAAGTCTGCAACAATCAAAGATTTCAATAACAAGAATGAGGTTCAAAAGCATCATGTTTCGTTTTGAAATTGATCTCATCTTTTGACAATTCACACGTTATATAAAATGCATGTGTATCTTTAAATAAAATGGCCAATAAAATCCACACTGCAAGATTTTTGCAGCTATTTTCTTTCATAAGAAATGTGTCCCACATGCTTCAGAATGACAAAATTCAATAACTTTACTTACCTCATTGTTAGGTATACATCTTCAAAATATTTGGTCATGACAATATTTGAAGAGATAAGGATCATCCCAATAAAACTTTCTTACCTCAGTTAAAAATTTCTTTTTGTCTTGAGCATTCCATTAAAGTGACATTTCTCCTGTTATAAGAAAATTAACAATATTAGTATATCAAGACATTGTAACAGTAGAAAATAAAAATTCATCGGGAAAAGAATTATTAATAGGTGTTAGTTTTGTTGATGAATCTATGACGAGTCTTGATAAATGATCTACAATAATATTCTCAACTCCCTTCTTATCCTTGATAGTGATAATAAATTCTTGAAGCAATAGAATCTATTGAATCAGTCTTGGTTTCGAATCCTGTTTTGACATTAAGTACCTTATAGCAGCATGATTAGTAAATACAACAGTTGAAGAACCAATTAAGTAAGAACGAAATTTGTCTAATGCAAATATTATGACAAGTAGTTATTTTTCAGTTGTTGTATAATTCATTTGTGCACTGTTTAAAGTTCTACTTGCGTAATAAATTACATAGGATTTACCTTCTTTTCTTTGTCCCAATACAACAATAGCAGCGTAGTCACTAGTATCACACATGAGCTCAAAAGATAAAGACCAGTTAGGAGATTGTATGATAGGAGCATATGTTAAGACGTCAATTAATTTTTCAAATGAATTTTGACACTCTTGAGTCCATTCAAATGATACATCTTTTATTAAAATATTACAAAGAGGTTTAAATATAGCACTAAAATTGTTTATAAACCTTCTATAGAAGCTAGTATGTCTTAAAAAGGATCAGACTTCTCTGACTATTTTTGGTAGAGGCAAATATGTAATGAGTTCGACTTTTGTCTTATCTACTTCAATTCCTTTAAAAGACACTACATCTCCCAAAATAATTCCAGAAGTAATCATGTAATGACATTTTTTTCAATTCAACACAAGACTCTTTTCTTTACATCTTTTTAAGATATTTTATAAGTTTTCAAGACAATTATCAAAAAAATTTCCAAACACAGTTAAATTATTCATGAAAACTTCTAAATAATGCTCAACAATGTCACTAAAAATGCTTAACATATATCGCTAAAATGTTACTGGGGCATTACAAAGTTCAAAGGGCATTCTTTTAAAAGTAAAGGCCCCAAAAGGGCAAGTGAATGTAGTCTTTTATTGGTCCTATAGTGCTATAGGAATTTGATAATAGCTAGAATAACCATCTAGAAAGCAATAGTAGGGATGTCATGCTACTCTTTCTACAATTTGATCAAAGAATAGTAAAAGAAAATGGTCTTTTCTAGTGGCCGAGTTCAACTTCCTATAATCTATGCACATACTCCAACTAGATGAGATTAGAGTTGGTATTAAATCACCGTTGTCATTTTTAATGACTGTGATTTCAGATTTTTTAGTACTACCTGAATAAGACTTAACCCACTTACTATCTAAGATAGGATAGATTATTCCTACTTCAAGTAATTTGAGAACTTCAGCTCTCACTACCTCTTTCATATGTGGATTTAATCTCCTTTGTGGTTATTGAAATTTTTTGGCATTATCCTCTAGGTGTATTCTATGTGTACAAATAAAATGATTAATGCCTTTTATATCTTTTAAAGTCCATCCAATTGCATTTTTTTATGCATTTTTAATACTTCAATTAACTTACCTTCTTGTTCGCTTGTGAGTGTAGAAGAGGTTACTGCCAGGTAAGTTTGTTTCTCTCCAAGAAATGCATATTTTAGTTATTCAGGTAAAAGTTTTAACTCCAACTTTGAAATTTCGTTCTACTTATCCTTATTTTCTCTTAATTCTTCAAACTTTGATTTTCATCATTTATTTCAATCACCTGTGCGCTGTCAAGTAAAGAACATATGTCAGATATTTCATGATCTTATTGTATATTTGACTTAAATGAATTCATTAAACACATTTCTAAGGGATCGGTAGAACTATATTTTTGAATATGATCCTCTACAATCATTTCAATTATGTTGGCTTCTTCACTTTCATCCTTGTCCTCATGTGGTTGCTTAAACATATTGAAAACATTGAGCTTAAGTGTTATATTTCCAAATAAAAGCTTGGTTACTCCATTTATGTAATTGATTAAAGCATTAAAAGTTGTTAAAAATAGACGACCCAAAATAATAGGTATCCAATTACATCCTTTAATAGATTATGTGTCTAAGACAATAAAATCTACAAGATATATGAAATTATCAACTTGAACTAAACATCTTCCATTATCCCTCTTGGCACTTTAATTGATCTATCGGCAAGTAAAAGAGTTACAGAAGTTGATTTTAACTCACCGAGATTAAGCTGTTGATAAACTGAATATGGCTGTAAATTCACACTAACACTAAGACCAAGTAAGGCTTGTTCAATTTTATGAGTTCCAATAATACATGAAATTATAGGACAAATAGGGTCTTTATATTTCAAAGCACTTTTGTTCTGAAGAATGCATTTATTTGTTTAACTAAAAATACTTTCTTTTTCACATTCAGTTTTTATTTACTGTGCATAAATCCTTCAAAAATTTTGCATAAGAGGGAACCTGTTTAATAGCATCCAATAAATGAATATTAACTTTTACCTATTTGAAGATTTTGAAAATTTCATAAATGTGTTTCATCTTTTTAGTATTACGTAATGTATGAGGAAATGGAGGTGGAGGTGAGGGTTTGGTGTTTTCTTCATTAGGTGTAGGTTCAACACTTTTCTTACCCTTAGAGATTAATTCATCGTTCTCATGAGGTTAAAGAATGTCTTTTTCAATAATTTTACCATTTCGAAGAGTGATAACCGCTTTAACTTGATCTATGTATTGGCTTTCTGAAATACATGCATTAGAGTTATGTTGTCCTTCGGGGTTTGGTTGTGGTTGAGAAGTAAAATTTTCTTTCTCATGAATGTTCAATATGGATGCAAATTCAATACAAGTATCTTTCAAATCAGCAAATGTTTGAACATTTTAAGAATTAATAGACTCTTGCTTTTCAATGAATGCATGCAAAGTTTCTTCAAGATTTTTCCTAAGAGGTGAGATATATGGTGCATAACCTTGGTGGTTTTAAAAATTTTGGTGTGGTTGAAAATGTAGTTGTGAAGCTTGTGCTTGAGTGTCATTCCTCTAATTAAAATTCAGGTGATTTCTCCATCCAGGATTGTAGTTTTGTGAATATGGGTTATTATTTGACTATTTGAACGTTTTAGAACATTGGCTTGTTCATTGAGACATTCCCTAAATATTGGCAAAGTTGGGCAATCATTGGTAGAGTGATCATGGGTTTCACAAATGTGACACACAATTTCTTGAACAGAGTTTATTTGACTACTCTTTTTCATTTCTAAGATTTCAACTTTTCTAACTAGGGATGCTAACTTGGCTTGAAGGTCACGATCTTCCTTAAGATGATAAATACCCCTACTAGATATAGTGGTTTGATTTTTGCTAGGTGCCTCACAAGTACCAATAATGTCCTAATTTTGAGCATTTTCTGCTAGTAAGTATAGATAGTTCATTACCTCTTCTGGGTCTTTGTCCTCAAATGTTCCATTACATATCATTTCTACAATTTTCTTAACTTGAGGTGTTAAGCCCTCATAAACATTTGAGACTATTCTCTATGTTTCAAAGCCATGATGGGGGATAAGTATTGAGTAATTCTTTATAGCTTTCCCAACATTGGTATAAGATTTATTCTAATTTTTGGGCAAAAATGGTAATTTGTCTTTTGAAATAATTTGTTCTATGGGAAGGATTATTTTTTTTTAGGAATTGTTGTTGCATCTCACTCCATAAAGAAATGGATTTTGGCCTAAGGTTTTGTAGCCATGTTTTAGCTTTACCTTTTAAAGAAAAAGGGAAAAGCTTAAATCGAATTGTATTCATGCTACAATTTTGGTCATTATACGTGTTATACACTTCTTTAAATTCTCTTAGATGTAAATAAGGGTTCTCTTTATCTAAGTCATGAAAAGTGGGTAAAAATTGGATAATGCCTGACTTAAAATTAAAATGTATTGCATCCGGAGAAAAAATTAAGCAAGATGGTGCACCCATTCGTGTAGGGTTCATGTAGTCTCTAAGTATCCTAGGTCGGTTATGGTCATTATGTTGGGACTGATTATCCCCTGGGTCTATGAGTCCCTCAATTTAATTTTCGGTCATAGTGTTAATTGGTGTCAAATAAGAAGATGAAGGAGATTTTAACAAATTATCAAAGGAAGTTTCGAAATTACCTTTCACCAAACGATGAGAGTTAGGATCTCGAAACCAACCGCTCATATAAAAAAATAAAATAAAATACTATAACAATAAATAATATAAATAAGAGAAAAAAAAAAAGAAAAAAAATATTGAATAAATACAAATAAAATAGGCAAAACTAATAATAAAATAAAAGTTAGATAAATAGTTAGAAGTTAGATTAATAAATGTTAGATTATATAATAAAAAGTTAACAAATAAATAGTATGAGGCTTAGCTTTTCTTGAAAATAAAAAGTTAATAATAAATAAAGTAAAGCAAGTTATGAGGCTTAGCCTTCTATGAAAATAAAACAAAAAAATTTTATTAATTTCATTTCCCCGACAACGACGCCAAAAATTTGACACGTCCAGAATATAGGAGTTTATTCCTAAGTGCAAGATTATCGAAGTAATAAATAACTCAGTGAAAATGGGGTTGATTCACAGGGAAGTAGAATTAAAATTACAAATCATAAATACTTTAAAGACAATTAATGCAGTATAAGATGTTTGCAAATATTAATTCAATTAATCAATTTAAATAAAAGTTAAGGTTTTGGGGATCCACTCTTGACATAAAAAGTAATAATATATTTAATTCTTTTTATAACTCAATTGAAATCCTCACACAAAGGAGGTTCAATTTGAAAAATATAATAATTAAAGTTCATCACCATTTATATATTAACTAGTATTTCTTTCATTCAATTATTATACACCAAATCTTATAAATGAGGTTAAGTATTTATTATGTCAATCTTTATATTTGTCTACAATAAATTAAGACTCCCACTTTATAAGAAAGGGTATATACGCCAAATGTTATAAATAATTTCAAGAATTCATTGTGCCAACTATAAACTTTGTCTATAATAAATCAAGAGGCACCACTTTAGAAGAAAATGTATTAATATTACAAATAAAATAAATATATCATATATAAATTTGCATAACTTAATAATAAAGCATTAAATTCATGAATAAGGAGTTAAGTACATTTTATTACCTTGCCAAGAGTTTCACTCTTTCACCTTAGTATAAAAAAAATTACTTAAACATAATAAAACTAAATAAAAAGAAAAGAAATAGAAGAAGATATAACATAATTTTAGAATAATAAATAAGAGAAATAATATTACAAAGAAATAATACAAAAGATAAGTATTTTGAACTAAAATCTAGCTCTCTAATTATATGTTTTTGGTATAAACATGCTACATATTTATAGAAAAATATGGATAAATCGAGACAAATGAAGAGGGAACCATTTGGATGATAAAAGTCAAGAATGGTGACAAATAATTTACGTTGATCATCATTAATGCACCTACTTTCTTATCCAATTTAGAATTGATGTGGTCCGAATTAACTGTCACTTAAAACATCAAAGTTGTAGATAAGTCTCATATATTTCCAAATTGAGTTTTTTCATATGTATTAGATACATATTTCTATAATTATGGGTCAAATACTAATAACTGTTCGGATTGGGCCTGTATTACAAATCAGTTTTATTTTAGGCTATTTTCACCCTCTAAATGCTCGAATTTTGAATGTCTTGTGAAATACAATATGTTAACCCATTGAGTCAGATCTCACAAGATTAAGAATCACTCCAATTTAATTTCTAGGTAGAAAGTTATGCCCATTTTACCGAACCTACCACAAAATGATTAAAAGCTAATTAGGTACAATATTGTAAACATATTTAAGTTAGAAGGGGTTAAAGACACTAGTAATACAAAATAATGATATAAAACCCTTATTAAATATGTAATTTCAAGTGTTCATTAATAAATATCACTAGGGATGAGGAAAAAATGTTCATTCTCTATTCCACTTTTCTATATCTATCTCATTCTTCTCCTAAGAGTATATGAGATTTGCTTAAGAGTGTAGTCACTTTGATTGTAATCTACATCTTGTAATATCTCTTTAATATAGTAGATTTAGTTATGAGCTTCGCCCATGGAGGTAAGCCTTTAGGCTGAATTACGTAAATTTGTATGTTAGTTATCTTTATATTGTATATTCTTATTAATTCTTGCTAGATTGTACTTAACTTAGAAACTATAAGATTGAGGCAAATGTACACCTAATCTAAATCCCAACCTCCTTTTTTACTAAGTTAATGATATAAAAAAATCCTTCTCTGCATTAATATTAAGTTTTAAGCTCAACATTGATAAGAGTTATTGATTCCACCTATGTTATAACTAGATCTAGATAACCCTTGACCTTGGCTCTGATTCAGGCTATCTCTTGACTATCTTGTGAAACTAGGTCACCTCAGCATCCAAAATATATTTTGAGCTCTCCTCTAGTCAGTTTTGCAACTCCTAAACACTTCTTCTGACCTTAAATATTAACCTAGTTGAGCTAAGCTATCTCCTTTAAGCAGTCTTTTACTCACCATTTCTAAGCTCTAACAACCTCTATACTAAGCAATTACTTTTCTCATCAAAATAAATCCTCACTCGTTTGTTCTAAAAAAATGACTAGTCCTTAACTTACCAAATTTGAACAAAAATACATTGATGAAATATGATCATCAATAACCACACCTACTTTTTTCAATAGAGAAATAGCCCTAACAATAATATGACATACTTTTTTCACTTTTGCGATAACTTAAAATTTTTGAGTAAAAAAAAAGTTATATTAACAACCAATTTTAGTAATTGTTGAAAAGAATTAGCTGAAAAAACACACTTTTCTTATAGTGAGTTGTCATTTATGCCAATTTTTAAAGGTCTATTTTACTTATCTAATAGAATTGGAATCTTTTCCTCAACTTTTTCATCATTGACTATCCTTGGCTTCTAAAAATCTAATAACATGTGATATTAATATAAATGTGTGAGTAAGATTTATTTTATTTTATTTTATTTCCTTTTTGCGTTATTAAGTATTGAACTCATTGTATTTGACATGAATAATATCCTAAATCAACGAGCTAACTACTTTTAACTACTTTCACTATTTGACTGCATTGGTTTACTTCCTCGAACATATTTTGTACACAAGAATTTATATTAACCCAGTCATCACCAATATATGATAATAGTTTTTCACTCTGTATATTTAAAGGGATTTTTTTGCATAGTAATTTTGGGACTTTTTATTTTTCAATAGACAAAATTAGAAAATTATTGAAAATATATTCTAGAGAAGTGTTAGACAATTTTTTTTTTCACATTTGATTGTTGGTTGAACTTCTTAATAGAACTTTATATGCAATAGCACTTAAAATAATCTATTCTAGTGTTACTTGAACCGAATGAAAATATATTCTCAATCATTTAAACTACACCTAAGGCACTTTATGAATAACTTATTATGTCCTTGCTTTATTGAACTTTCATCTACTAAATTTTCTTCTTTGATTGTTATAAAAGCAACACAAGATTAGAAATATTTCAAGAATCAACAAATCAAAATCACATAAACTACATTAGAACACATGATTTATAGTAGTTGTTCAGTTTCGAAATGAAATCTATATTCATTAAAACTCAAAACAATCAAGTCTTTCTACTATCGAACCAAGGCAATCTAAGGCTTACAAACTACTCTCAAAGCACTAATAATTACAAGAATACAACAGGTATAGAGAAGAAGAAGAAGGTAAGAACTCTCTAGACTCTCGCAAAATACAAACAGACAAGAATAAGGAAAATGAACAGATTTATATTTAGTGTTATAAACATCACAAATATATACTTGTTCCAAAAAGCCACCATTTCATCCTTTAATTTTAGTAACAAGACACTGTTCTTTAGAAAATCTAAAGTGTGCAATCTAAGGTATGCTAATTGATTTTAAGTCCTTTATGGAAAACTTAATTAATACCTTTTTCAAATACTGTTCCTGAGATACAATTAACAGGTTTTTTAATATTTTTTTAGAGATATTTATTCTTAAGATTCTTTTAACTTCTCTTAGATCCTAAGGAGGATTCTTTATCTCAATTTTATTTGGGTTGGATAGTAGCATATATATCAACATATATAAAAAAAAATATTTAACGTTCAATTCTAAGAATTTTACAATAAAAGCATGTGTTAAAATTACATTTTATAAACCCTAATTTAATAATAAAAGTATTAAATTTTTTTAACCATTGTCTAGGGGCCTATTTTAACCTATATAAATACTTTTTAAGGAGACATACCAAATTGCTTTTATTGTTAATTTCAAAGCCCTCAAAATATTTTATATAAATTACTTCATCAAGATCATTATGCAAAAAAGCTATATTTACATCTAATTGATCTAATTTCCATTCAAAATTGATAGCAAGTGATAAAATCATTCTAATGGTAATGTATTTAAAATATTTTATTATAGTCAATTTTCTCTTTTTGAGAGAAACGTCTAGCTACCAATCTAGCCTTAAATATAATAGTGTTAAGAGGGCTTATACTTTCCTTAATCTTAAAAATTCATTTGCAATCAACTTCTTTTTTATTTTTAGGTCTAAGTATAAGGATCCAAGTTTTGTTAATTACTGGGAATATTTACTTTTCATGGCTTCATTATATGTCAAAGCTGTCAAGTCATTAAAGAAAATTTTACATGGTAATTTTTTACCTTTATTCTAATTCTGTCTCTACCAAGTTACTAATTTGCTAATGAAGGGTTTCTTCACTATACTAACTTTCTTTTTATTCATCTTCAAATTCATTTGAAGAATCTGGGCCACTATTTGTTAACGTGTCTAAAAGGTGTATACATGTGGTTGCATGTATGTTGATCAATTTTAAATGCATGTCATACATATATATTTACAACAAAATTAATTATTTTAATCAACAAACACATACCATAACTGAATCAAAAATAGTTTAACAATTGAATATATCCTTGTAGACGATTAGGTGAAGATATGATCTTCAGAGCTCATACAAAAGTTTACTCGTGAACAATTCTAGTCCGTAATGATTTATCGGGATTACAAAACTAGAATAATAGCTTAATTTTTGGTTTCTAGCAAAATTGAACTCGGAATTATCTCAAATGGGTGAAGTGTTGCTAAATATGAAATGAGGGCTTTTTTGAAACTTTTTCAAAGTTAGTTTATATACTAAATGCCACACTTGCAAACTATTAGCCACCTTATCACTTGCATGGTTAACACTTGTGATTTATGCATCTCATGTATGCTACCAAGTCAATCATGCAATCCATGCATGTGCCATTTGCCATACCAATGGCCATGCAACTTGCCATTTAGCAAGATTCATTTTCATGCAAAAGGGATCATTTTGCAACATTTATAAACTATGTTTTTCACTTTCTAGAGAAGTTCTAAAACCAATCTGCTTTTTGAAATCTTCCAAGATCAAACTATTCGACTTGATCCGCTACCTCAGTGCTCAACGAGTACACTTCATATTGTAAAATTCTCTAGGTTCACATCCGCTTGTCTTATAGAACTTTTTTGCAAGTCCGTAAATGATGTCCCACATACATGTTATAGATATCACAGAACGATGTATTAAACCATACAAGTTGAGGTCAACCATATCTGTATAATCCTTTCGTCATCTATATCTTAGAAGAACTAAGATACAGATCATCACCGTCAAATCTTTATATGCTTGACCATGAACCTATCTCCAGATTTGTATTTTCGTAAATAATATCCGCAAACTCTTTTGTGATATTGTTTAATCCTACTGAAAAGCCCTTTTACAAGGTTTCCGCTTATGGCTATAAGACTTTTTGAAATACAATTTCGAACCATCTAGATATACAACTTGTCCATATGAGCTAATGGATCTCATATCTACGCATATCGGGCTTCATGAGCATCAGACCATACCCAATGACACCCAGAGGTCAGACCATGAAAGTTCTCTGTCATGTATGGAATCAAAACATAGTGAATCACTCATAAACCCACCATGGTGCTCAGGTCAAAGGACCACGAATACTACTTAATTTGAGAAGACTCTCCCTTGACAGTTTTATGGAATGTCTATTGGAGGTCCTCATGAGTCTGTTCAGTATTTAGTCCTTATTGAATACTTTCATGCATATACGGGCTTCCGCTAAGCCCATAGACTGTTAAGACTAATCGTTTGAACAATATAAATATAAATACACACTAGTCCGAAAGGAATACCAATCGACGGTGTTGGCAACCATAGACTAGTAATAATGTCTTTGAAAACATACTATATAATAACATTTCTTAGAAACATTTATAAATCTTTGTATTTATGTCATTATTAATATATCTATAGATTTTTATCTTTATTTCAGATAAGGTTTTAACTCTTAGAATAGTTAATTTTTAGAGCTGACCTAAATTGTTTTAGATAAGATCTAAGCTCCTTTAGATCTACAGTGTCTAAAAAGTTATAAGCTTATTACCATATAATTAACGATTAATAAGAAATGTTCACTGTATAAATATTAAGTAAATAAAATATCCATACAATAATTGGAATGGCACATAAGCACCATTCCCAACACCATCTTCATCCAACTTAAGAACCTTCACCTCAATTTGAATTTTTTTATTTTTTTATTTAGGACTTATATTGAGCTGTTGTTAATTTTGAAAACCTACAATTTCTTAATTTTTCTTTAAACAAGGCATTTCAAGCTCATTAAAAGTGACATCTTTACTAATTATAATTTTGTACCTCTAGTTTTCTTATCAAATAATCTCTAATCCTTTACTCTTCTAAGATATCCTAGAAAGATACATTTTAAGGATCTAGGTTCTAGTTTGTCTTTTTTTTTTGTGTGTGTATATGTTACATAACTAAATATTTTTAAATTTTTATAATCTACAGTTCTACCAGTCCATAATTTCTTAGGAGTTTGAAACTTTATACTATTAAAGGGACTTTTATTTATCAAATAACAAGCTGTCATAACAACCTGCCCCAATAAATGTTTAGACAAGCCAGAACTATTTAAGAGACATCTAACCTTTTTTAATAAAGTTTGATTTATTCTTTTAACAATTCTATTCTACTGGAGTGTATAGGTTACTGTTCTATATCTTAGGATCCCATGTGTTTTACAAAAATTATCAAATTCATAATTACAGAATTCAAGTCCATTATCAATTTTCTAAGAATCTTAATTTTCTTATTAGTTTGAATTTATTAAAAGTATCATCTTTTGTCTTAAGTAGATATATCCATACTTTCCTAGAAAAATCATCAATCAAGGAAAGAAGTACCTATTCTCACCATGTGTTGGTGTATTTGTTAATCCTCAAAGATTAACATGCAAATACTTCAGTATCATTTCAACTTTATATGATCCAGTTCTATGCTGTTTACACATAATACAATATTCACATAAAATTATTTTATTTAATTTTTCCTATCAAGTAAGCCCTGTTTACTTAGTTCTTAGAGACCTTGGACACTTAAACATCTTAATCTTTTATACCACAATTCAATTTTATCTATTACTATATTGGTTGCACTTGTTGTTGCACCAGTGATAATTTAACCTATCAGTATGTACCAGCCTTTTTGTTTCATACCTTTTGTTATAACTAAGGCTTCTTTCATTACTTTTAAAATTTCATTTTTATCCTTATAAGTGTACTTTTTTCATATGAGGTTTCTAATGATATTAGATTTCGTTTCAAATTAGGTACAAATCTAATATCATTTAGAACTATACAAACACAATCATGCAATTTTAAAAAAATTAATCTAATACTCTACATGCATGATTATTTCCCATGAGAACTCTACCATCATTATATTCATTAAAATCTTAAAACCATTCTTTCTTGGGATACATATGGCATAAGCATCTTGAATCTAAAAAATTCATGAGAATTATCATCAATGGATACAATTAAAGCTTTTGAATTTTTTCATATTCTTCACTAACCATTGCAACATTATTATTTTTATTTTTATTTTCTTTTAATTTTCTTTAATCGTTCGTAAAAATTTCTTCTTAAATGTCATTCTTTATTACAAAAATAGCATTTTTTGAAACTTATTTTAACTTAGATCTTGATATATTTTATTCTTATGTTTTTTAGTTTCTTTCTTTTTTATCATGCCCTTAGCATACAAAAGTTCACTAGTTTCAGAAACCCTTTATTAGATTTTATTTATAAATCTCTTGCTCTTAATGCTTTTATATAGTCATCAAGTGCTAAGGTTTATCTATCATATTTTATAGCAGTCCTAACATGTTTGTACATTTGTGCTAATGAGTTTAACAATATTAATACCTTGTTTTCATCTCTTATATTTTTTTTTCTAACATTTGTTAGGTCAAGACACAATTTTTTGAACTCATTTAGGTTTTCTATTAAGTTTTTATTAGAGTCCATTTTAAACCTGCATTGCCTTTCTTTCAAAAAGATTTTACGGGAAAGAGACTTAGTACAATAGAGATTTGGAAGTTTAGCCTAGAGGCCAACCACGATTTTTTCTTCATTTACTTGATGAAGAATGTTGTCAGCTAAGTGAAAATTCATGGTGATTTAATCTCATTCATCTTTGCACTTTATTCCTCAGTCACAATAGAAAGGAGAATCTTGGGATTAACAAGAGCTTTGCAAACTTTTTGTTGGATGAAAATGACCTTCAATTTCTTCTGCTATAGGTTGAAATTCCCACTCTCATTAAAATATTCTCTTTTGAATTGAGTGAATCCCATTTAATTTGTACAAAATTTCTTGAAATTTTGATTTTTTGAAAATCCTAATCTTCAACGAAATCCTAAATTTAGATTTCAGAAAAAACTTAAACTTAGTGCTCTGATTCCATTATTGTCAAATCAACACAAGACTAGCTAAAAATATTTCAAGAATTAACAAATTAAAAAAAAATATACAACCACACAAGAAGATAAAGAATTTATAATGGTTCAATTTTGACATGAAACCTATATTTACTTGAGTTCAGAATAGTGAAGCCTTTCTAGTATTTAACCAAGATTACAACCCATGACTTACAAACCACACTCAATGGACTAAGAATTACAAGAATACAACAGATGCTAAGAAATCTGTAGACTCTCTCAAAATACAAACAACTGAGAATGAGAAAAATGAGCAGATCAATGTTGAATATCACAAATATATACTTGTTCTAAAATGCCATCCATTAATAAAATGCTGCTGTTTCAGTTCTTCTTCTAAAAATGATAAAATTATCCGTTTTATTCTTAGATGACTTTAAAACCACATTCTTAACACTGATTTATATTTGCTGGCAATTGGATATGTTTAGGCCGAAGAAGAAGGGTTAAGATGAAAAGGAAAGAATCAGCAACTTTTGGTAAGTGACTTATTGTGAGTTTATTTTCCAATCAAATTTTTATTTTTATAGAATAAAACTTCTTTATTATTATTGTTATTATTGTTGTTGGAGAATAAGGGTGTGTTTGTTTGTGTTTATTTTGTTAACGAAAGTACTTTATAATAAATAAAAGCATTTTTATTTACGTTTGACAAAAAATTAAAAAAGTACTTTTATCATTTAAAAGCATAGAGGTGCTTTCTAACTGAAGCAGCTAGGTAGATGCTTTTCTTCAAAAGCATATGTAGTGCTTTCACGTATGGCACTATCATTTTTTAATAAAATTTATGTTATTCCTAAAATATCCTTATTGAATTGCTAAAATCTCAAAATAGTCCCATTTGCTCTCATCTCAAAATTGTTTCGCTGTTCTCTTATCATTACAGAGCTGCTAATTTTTTCTAGTTCGACCGTCGTTCAATCGTTGATCAACTCGAAATTCACGTGCAATCTTATCTTCGACCAACTAAGAAAGGTGTAAGTGGTTAATAATCTTGATTTTTTTTTATTTCTAATTGTATTATTAGGGTTAATCAATTCTAAAATTATTTGGTGACTTTCAATTTGTTGGCGCTTTTCTATTTTTAATCTTTGTTTTGGCACTTTTGGTAAATAATTGAATTTCACATGTTGAATTGAAACTGAGGATTCTGAATTTGAGAAATTGAATGTGTCAATGTTGCCTCAAACTTCGTATGATATAGAATGCAAAGGTAGAAGCTCCAGCCCTGTGCTTATCATTAAGTTAGCAGTGACATATGTTAGGAGAAGTAATATTTGCCCTTCTTGTTGCTTGATTTTAGATGTGATTATGTGTTTGCTTTGGGTATTGCAAAATTTGAGAAACAGATTATTGCATTATACATGTTGTTGCTTGTTGTTGATGTGCATACAACGTGTTTGTTGTAATGCCAAAACAAAAATTTGCACTTAGGAAAGAGGGTTAGAATAGTTAAATTTGTGAAAATTTGCACTTAGAAAATAGGGTTAAGAAATCTTATTTTTATAGATATGTTGTACAGCATGATTGATCAAGAATATACATTTTCTACATGAATGCCTATTCATATGTAACTTCACCTAAACATAATTACTTTATACCATAATATTCTACTAATGATTGAAGTTTTATATATGCCTTGTAAGATCTCTTTATTGGTGAATGGTTTTCTTTTGCCCAACTCATTTAGTGTCTTGATGTGTCTACGAAGTCTTTTGTTAGTGATCATTCAACTTGTAGTATACAAGCAAGGTTGATCCTTGTACTAATGACTCACTCTTCTTTGATATAACTTCTCAAAATGCATAGCATATCAGCATATACACTAATGAGTAAAAGCTTACTGTAAAAAAGGTGTATATCATGAGTGTGTTACACAATGAGGAAACTAAAACCTTGTTTTGTTTCTTGTGCAGACAATTGCATTCATTTGAGGTGTTCTTTTTCTTGTCTTCGCTGCTGTAACATTGGCTGAGATAGTGAATTAGAAAGGTACATGGTATTTGCTTTCATTGACCTACTAAAGAGTGAAGAACTGTCCCATTCCCATATTGTAATTAATATATTTTTCATCTATCTTATGATCCAACAAAGATTTTGGATATCTCATGTTTTGTTCTATAGTAGGGCTCTGCCCTTTCTTTTGTATCGGTTTGTAGATTTAGGTTAAATCAAATAATGATTTTTTTATGGGTTTATAACATATTAGAACTTTCTAGAAGTACATGGATAAGTTTGACAGGGAGCAAGATATAGATATAAAATCAAGTTGCTTATAAGTCAAAGATCCATCATCCTTTTTATAATTTATTGGTTCATCAATCAATTTTAAAGTTCCATCATAAACCTCAAAATTAAGTCAAAGATCTTCTTTAAAGGTGCACAAAATTTTTGATAACCCCTTTATATTGATTAAAAAATAAATTAACTAATGAAATTTGAGAGAGATGGGGAAAAAATTTATCATGAAATAGAATGTGTGTATATATTCTTTTTCCTGAAAGCTCTAAAAAAAATAATTCTACTTTATTCAATATTTACAAATGCAAGTAGATGCTTTTTTTTGGTATGATTGAGTTGACAACTTTCTAAAACCATAATCGGTCAACAAATGGATGACAGCTCGAGATCTCTTAAAAAATCTGATAAATGTTTCCAAATAACTATTTGCTTACTAAAACCCCATGAGCAGTAACTAAACTCAAATTTCATTTGAACCAACTGATAAAAATGTCTTCATGATGATAATAGTCTTATTCTTATATAGCTAATTACATGTGAAATTGGAATACTGTTTTTATTTTTATTGTTTGTAAATTCTTTTAATGCTGCTATTTGTTCCAATCTTTCTATCAAATCAAATTTAGTAATACTGGAGCATGGAACATGGAACATAGAATAGAAATTGAAGATTTCTGTTAATGATTGCTTTTGCACAGACTTTGAAAGCAACTGCCCATTTCTTTACTAGCCCGTTTCTACAAGTCTTGTTGAAGAAAGATTTCATTTCCACTTGAATGTGATTGACATCATGAACACACAAATATACTGAAGGTATAGGTAGAAAGTAAAAAATGTTGAAAAGGGACTAGCTCAACCAAAAGACAAGAAAAAAGAAAAGAATCATTTTTGTTGTGTACTGTTGGAAAGTAGTGGCTTTTTTTATAACTTTTTTTATTTATAATGTTACAGTTGAGAATGTCAAAAACTATCGGTAGCTCATCGCATGATACGTGTAGAGATGAAGGTGATAGTAAAATTAAGGCAAATTGAGAAGACTCGATTATTGATGTATTTATTACTATATGTGTTGGTGAAACCTTAGCTGGAAATCGACCAAATGGCCATTTCAATAAATTTGGGTGGAAAAATAGTACAAAGAAATTTCATGAATAGACAAGTAGAAATTATCAATGAAAGTAACTCAAGAACAAATGGACTTTATTCAAGAAGGATTAACAGATTTGAACAACTTTGATAGGAAAAGAAATTGGTTTAGGATGAGATCTTGTAAGGCAAACTATTAGTGCTAGTAATGAATGGTTGGATAAGAAATTGAAGGTATATTTCTCATCTTTATTTTTTATTTACTTAACTTTGTTCAATGATTATATATTCATTATCTGAATTGTAATAATTATAGGAGATTTCTGATGCTGCAAAATTTCGATCAAATGGATTGAGAAATATTGAACAATTAGACATCTTATTTAAAGATATTGCTATATAGGAGAAGAAGTATGGGCACCCTCACAAGGATTTGTAGCTACTAACTTTGTGAATAATGATAAAGATGTGAAAGAGCATGATGAATTTAATTCTAAATTATATTTTAGGGATGATGTTGACACTTCATCTTTTAATACTGATGTTTCCATTCAAAGCAATAAAAGATAAAAGGTTCCTAAGAAAGTTCCTAAGAAAACTGGAACTGGAGTTAAGGTAGCTCTTTAGTTGGATACAATTATAAATGCAATTAAAAATAGGGGTAAAAAAGAGAAAGAGAATGAGAAACAGGGTTGTAGTATTAAAGAAGCGATGAAAATTATTGAGGGTATACCTGAAATTGTTAGTGATGAAGTATTATTTTTGATAGTTGCAAATTTTTTAACTAAAAAGGAAAATAGAGAAATGTTCGTTGCATTAAAACAACCAAGTCGACAACTTGCTTAGTTGTTAGTTGAAGCGACAACAAAAATGATAGATTTTATGTTTATAAAATCTGTTATCACTTTAAACTATTATGTTTTTTTTTTTGTTGAATGAATTAGACTATAGGAGACATTCGTAGTGAAAAGTGAAAGGAATAGGATGGGTTATCAAGGGAAACATCCATCGTAACGGACTGGAATGGTCTAGTTTGAGCTCTATCTCTCATTAAGAAGGGGATTGGCTTTCTTGTTAGAATTAATATGTCTAGTTTGGTAAGTTTTCATAGCTTTTAGTTAGGCTTTCATGCCGTTTCGAGGAAGAAATAATGTTGTATAAAAGGTTGTTTCATAGCGCTCAAGGAACGAACGAACGAAGAAAGGTTCCAATATCGACTTAAAGCATTATAAAAAGGGAGGGCCCCCTCATTCTTCGAGAATCAAAAAGATCATTTTCAAGTTTGAATTTGTTTATTTGAAATGTGAGTTCTTCTACTTCATTTTTATTTACTTATTTCTTTATTATTATAATATGTTGATATTGAACATTTAGCAATAATTTATTGTTGTGTTTTTATTTTATTATGTTAAGTTGAATTAGACTATTATTGTAATTTTTTTAGAATTATTTTAAAAATAACTAATACTTTTATCTATCCATAGTTTACTTGGCTCTTAGTATAAATGTTCGTCAAATAAAATATTATTATTATCACGCTACTATCACCTTAAAATATCTAATATTTATTAAAAATAAATAAATATATTTTTTTATCAATTTTTAATTTAAAAATATTTATAATAATAATAATATCTATTTTAATAATTTATTAATATCAAAGTACTTTTTTAGTTAGATATCAAAACAATCAATAAAATACTCTAAGTACCTTAAAATTATAAATTATTTTATATAATTAAAAGTCAAACATAAAATGGTTCTTCAAGAAAGCGATATCAAGAAAGGGCTACGAAACAAATGCATTTTTTTAAGGAAAATTTCATAAATAACTCATATTTTTTCATTAATTTTTTTTAACCAAATTTAAATTGATTATACTTTATTAACCAAACCTTTTATTTTTGGACACATTTGTCATAATATCAAAATTCAACTTATTTTCACACTCTTCACCGAAAATTATTAAAAAAATTTAAACTTTTACAAATTACGTTAGATTAAAAATTTTGAAGTTATCATTGCATAGATCGGGGCTTATACAATATATTTGTCACTTCAAACAAAAGAAATGGACGGTTTTTGGTAAGTTTTGTTGCACTTTAAAAAAATTTTAAATGCCTTTAGAAATTTATTACAATTTGTATTTGAAACTAAAAATAGGTGAAATTATTGAATTATATGTGAAAAATTGGTTAGAATAGTGTAAGAAACGTTGAAAATGGGCAACAAATGAGAGTTTTGGGTGTAATATAGCGATGCAGATGGCAGTCGGAGCAGCGGCCGGCCGCCATTACTAATCTCGGGTCTAAGATGGGCCCTTAAGGCGCATCGCGGACGCAATGTCCGCGATGTCGCACTGTTGCACCACATGGCGCCTGTATAGGCTGCCACGTGGCACAAAATAATTTTTTAATTTTTTAAAACTTAAATTTAATTTAATTTAAATGAAATAAATTCAATTTAATGTTATTTAAATTAAATATATTAAATTAAATTCTTTTTTTAGAAATTTAAAATTAAATGTAATTTTATTTAAATTAAATAAAATCTAATTTAGAAGGAATGGATCTATTAAGTAATTAATTAACATTAATTAATAAGTTGCTTAAATAACTCATTAATTTTAGTTTGTAACATTATTTATTATTTAATGATTACCTTTTGTAATTATAATTTATATATGATTATTTTTATTTTAATATATAATTAATTATTATAATATGTTGATTAATATGTTAATAATTAATTTCTCTTTCGATTTTATGTCTGTTAAATTAATTGTTTGTGAATTGTTTTTGGTAAATCATATTGTATGTTATTTAAAATATATGTATGCTTGTTATTATTTTTCTTAATATTAATTTCTTAATTTTATTTATTTTCTTAATTGTTACATGAAAGAGAATGTATCGAAAAAATATAGAATTTCAGAGTATATATTTTTTCGTGCATCAGTGATGGCTTATGCGAAAATGTGGGGTCTAAATTGTATAAAAGATAAACTGACAAAATCAAAAAATATTATTTAGACAGACGTGTACGGGGCATTTTTTAGATATGTCAGATTTGACATTCTCTGGTATTTTGGTGCACAAGTTATTGTTGCGTAAGGTGCATACCTCTAATTTAAAAGATGAGATGTGGTTTTACATAGGGAGAAAATGCATCCGATTTAGTCGACAGGAGTTTGTACTAATCACCGAATTACAAATGCGAGATTACCCTCCCGCCCAGCATCTGCATGGAAAATTGGGCACTCGATTATTGGATACATATTTTTCAGGGATAAAAAAATTATCGTACATAATTCTTGATAAATGGTACGAACGTCTGGATTTGACGGATATGGACGATGTAGATGCAGTAAAGTTGAGTTTATTTTATTTTGTGCATTGTGTTTTAATCCTACGTGACGAGCGTAGTGGGATTCAAAATTTTGTTTTATATTTAGTGGACAACCTTGATGAGTTTAATAAGTATCCATGAGACAATATTGCATGGACCGTGCTTTATAACTCATTTAAGAAAGCTACATTCCAAAAACTTGAGAAAATAAATAGAAAAGGGTTTGCACAGAGTAAGCTTGAAAGTTACAACGTGTATGAATTTTTGTACGCATTTTTGGTACGCCATAATTTTCTTGTACTTAATCTTTTGATTTTAATTATTTATTTATTTTGTATACGTCAAACTTATATTTTAAAAATAATTATATTAGGTATGAATTTTCGAGGTAATTCTAGTGTATGGAGAGGTTTTTGGTTTTCATTATGGTGATTACTTCCCTCGTATTTCGAATCGGACGACTCGAAGGACTCCACAGTTCGATGACGTTTAGAATACAATATTAGGGAAGAATTTGGTATGTGTTGATATTAATAAAAAATATATTGTTTATAACTTTTTATTTTGTTTTAAGCATGTCATTAATTTTATATTTATAGGTTCTTTCGGTACATCATAAATTAGTACCAAAAGACTATGAGAAGAAAGAGATAATTGTGCAACTGGTTAGACATATAGGCATTCCAAGTAGAAGTTATGCTGGGGACTTATCAAATATGTCTTTTTACAGCGAGAGCGAGAGTAAGAGCAAGCGCCCCAGGGCCTATGCCCATTTCAGCGATCCTAACGATGATGTTATGGATGTAGAGGATGATGGATATGAATAGACAAACCCACAAATGTCAGCACTAGTGCCAGGAGCAACGGTATATTATTTATTTACGTGATTAACTAAATTTTTTTTTTATATATTTCTAAATAAGTTATTAACTATGGTTATGTTTCTCATAGTCTGAACACAGTGCATCTGCAGACCATAGCGTAACACATTAGATTGAGCAACTGCAGGAGGAGATGATTAAGAAATTTGAACGTACTGAAGCTGTACTTCTGCAGAGAATGGACAAGGATAGAGATGAAATTTTTACAAGGGTTGATAAACTCCGGACCAATCTTACACAATAGATGCAGTAGATGATGATGTGCTTTAGGTAGTAACAAAATAGGAAGCTAAATATCCCTCTCCTTTTGTTGTCTCCGACGGTATCTTATATCGTGCTACCAAATTACACTTTAAGTGATGGATGCATACATTATGATATACATTAGGAAATACCGCTCTAGTGGTCTTCTCAATATTAGCATGTCGATAAGATATAAATGCAAGGTTCTCAAGATTGCCAATGACTTCTTGGAGTTTTTCCATAAACCACTTTCATAAAGCATCATTTTCAGAATTAGCAATACCCTATGCATGTGAAAACATTTGGTTGTTTTCATTCTTGCAAACAGGTACAAACATTATTCCCAAGTATGCATTTTTAAAAAATATACCATCAACTACAAAAAGACTAGAACTCTCTAATACATGGTCCAAGAGTTATCAAGAAATATTTGAAGTGCTTGCAATCGTCAATCTTCAAATGCGTGATTGTACTTGGGTTCTATTATTCCAATATATGGTAATATGCAGGAAGTAATTTATATGAACCCTCTAGAGTATCACGTATCAACACAAATGCATGCTCTGTAGATCGCCAAGCAGTAGAGTAAGTTATGTCCACACCAAATTCCTCGTGTATGTCTGCTTGGATTTCCTTTGGTCTATAAAGTCGACTTGCAGATGCAAATTTATTTTTTATGAATTTGTCAATAATTCGAGATTTTGCTTGTCGATGACCATCGCGCAATCGATCTAATTGGCACACGTGACTTGAATCAATTTTGCGCACAATGAAATGTCTCCTTGCATCTGTTGACACTGCACGCAATCGCCATCGGCATCTATCATCGTCACATTTTATCTCAAAACAATCTTTTGTCAACCTTGACACTTTAAAATTCCCATTACCTTTAAGTGCTAGTATATTAATAGCCTGGTGAAGTTCATCTTTGCTATCAAATAACTTTCCTACAAACACATCGCTAATTCCACTACTTGATATCTTATCTGATATGCCCAAGTTTGATGGTGGTATTAGAGGCATAAACGCAAAGGGGTTTTTCGCTTCACAAAACATAACATCGTTCACCTTCTGCTAAATCATCCCCTTCTAAATTATCAACATTTCTAACATCATCACAGTCTCTTTTCATATCCCCAACATTTTCAGTGTCATCACAAGCGTAATATGTATAGGCTGGGTCTTCATTGAATGATATAGGAGAAACATTATAATACTCATTCGTTGTGTTTGAAGGAACCACTGCTCAAATTGATGGAGATGTATGGCTCACTTAGTTGCTACCGCTAGCTGACATAAAATGAGTATGAATCGATGGTAGGTTTTGATTGAGGGGTTGCATATCATCTTCATAAACGGGAACTCTAAGATCCACTGTTACATATAAATGACAGTACGATCTTCTATTGGCGCTAAAAAAGAATCAAACATCACTGTCATTTCTAATCTCAATAGGTTTTAACTTATACCTCGTTGTATCAATTTTGATTTTCAAAGTCACCTTATAGTTCACATTGTCGACTCCCAAGGTATAACATACTGTATTTAAAAGATCTTTAAAATTAATATCTTTCGAAACTGAAATTCTAAAATTACTATAATCAACATAACTTTTTTCCCTATCACTAGACCTCTCCCACTTTTCTCCAAAACAAATAACAATTGCATCATACTCCATAGGACCTGAAAAAAAATGACAATTATTAAAATTATTTAAAAATAAATCAAAATAATTATTTAAAAATGAAAATTATGCATAGATGCGCAATTATGTGCATCTCGGGGCCATCTCAGGCCCGAGATGGCCCCGCGATGCTAGTAATGTGTCCATCTCGGGGCACATCTCGGGCCCGAGATGCCTAAATTGACGGCAGCCGCCATCTGATTTTTGCCAAACACACTAAAAATTTTATTTTTAGCTAGATTTCAACGTCTTTTATACCATTCTAACTCATTTTTCACATTTAATTCATTAATAATATCTATTTTTAACTTTAAATGTAAGTTTTATCTAATTTCTAACTAAAATTAAATTTTTTAAAAAATTTAGAAAAACTTACAAGATTTGGTTATTTCTTTAATTTGAAGTGATAAATATACTCAGCAATACTTGATTTTCACAATAACAACTTTAAAAATATTTGACTATCAATATGATTCTTGGTTCAATAGAAAGAAAGGAGAGAAAGTTTATATTTTTGATATTAGGGTAAAAGTGTCTATAAATGATAATTTTGAATAATAAAAAATAATTAATTTAAAATTAGTTAAAAAAATAATAAAAAATTATAAAAATTATTTATAAAATTTTTCCCTTTTTTTAAACACTCTAGCCCTAAACACTCTAGCCCTAAGTAAAGAAAACCAAAAAGGTTGTTAGACAAATAAAATTAAATTTTTACCACCATATTTCTGTCAATATCATTTCATTATATGGTAGTCAAGAACAGAAGTATTTAGCAGAGTATCTCAGTCCCACCTAATTATATATTTAATATATATATATATATAAACTAAAAAATTAATTTTAGACTGAAGGTAAAGCACTTAGTTTCTGAACGAATTTATAAGTTAATTCATTTTTTAGTTTTAATTTTTTTATTATATAAAATTTAAACTGTATCCTTTTTTATTTAAGTATAAGTGAAATTTGACCTTCAAAATTTTTAGTTCTACTCACAATCAATTAAATTAATTAACATCTACAAAAAATTTAAACTGTGATAAATTGTAAATTTAATGAATGAAGATAGTCCAAATAATCCCATCATCTTTATATTCTCTACCCGTAAAAGTTTTTTTTTTTTTCATACATTTAATAGTATCTTAAGCTTATTATCTGATGTGGTTAAATAGAATGATATAAACTCGTTATCTCTGGTGAAATTTTAATTCTTAAACTTATATTTGGTTGAAATTTCTCTTAGCCGGGTTCAGAATTAATAAATAGAACAAGTGAGATTTATTTTCTTAGCAGTATAACTAGCTTTGCAATGTATCTTAATCCTACTTTATCAATCATTCACCTCATCCCAATACTTGGTACCATCGGAAATAGGCATTGAATTATGTTGATCTAAAGAGTTAGGGTATGCTTAGGATTGCATTATCTTTCCAAATAATCCATTTTAGCCCAGATTTTAAAACAAGCTACTTTAAAAAACAAATTAATAGCAATTTAACAAAATGTGACCAAATAGTAGAAACATATCATCAATTAGCTTTCAAATACAAAAACAGAAATCAAGTGAATTAATACTGCTATTTTTTTACATCAAATCTCCCAAAACCACCATCAACATATTTTAAATTTTGAGTTCAAAGTTTTAATATTTGAATCAAAGGTTGCAATTCTCCCAAAACCACGGTCAACATAATTTTCCAAATTATAGATTAACCGTTCCCTACTCAGCATTTTGGGATATCTCAAAAGATGCTTTGTAAAAAATCTCCTCTCTCTCTCTCTCTCTATCTCTCTTTCTCTCTCTATATATATATATATATTACGAAAAGAAATCTCCAGTTACATTAACAACTTCTAAGTCAACATTTTAAGCTTCAAATTCAAATTTACTTTTTAAAGCGAGTTTATTAAAGTTGGCCAAGTTTGTAAAAACCCAGTGTTACGATGTGTATCCTCAATGGAAAAGAAAGGGCACATCATTATAACCACTCATCAAAAGCTTGGAAAAAAAAAAAGTTACAGTTGCGTTGCCTTTAATCTGGCGAAGTGACTGGTGAGTCCCACCGTAAGACGCTGTGGTACTGTGTTGACTGGATCTTTGATTTGCATGCACAAAATGATGCCACCTCTAAAGAATTTTCTAGGAAAATTATTTTCACCATTGCCCATAGTACACACATCAACTTGGTTGCCAATAAAACAGGAAAAAGTAAGCAGAGAAGTTTTGATTAAGCAAGAAAAGTAATATTGCATGAAAAGCTAGTTATAGCAACACCAAAAGCAAAAACAGATCATCGTGCACACTCAAACCAAACATATGAAACCATTTATTTTGATCATATCATCTTCTTTTCAACGCTTAATCTCTTCAATATCAATCACCTTCTTTTCTGGTTTCTTCACTTCTCGTTTCGGTATAGTCACCACAAGCACTCCATTCTTCATGGACGCCTTCACTTCATCAATCTTAGCGTTTTCCGGCAGCTTAAACCTCCTCAGGAACTTGCCACGGCACCGTTCAACTCTGTGCCACTTCTCATTTTTATGATCACCATCGTTTTCGGCATGCCTTTCTCCGCTTATTTGCAGCACTCTTCCCTCATCGACTTCAACTTTCACTTGGTCTTTCTTCAGCCCCGGAAGATCGGCAGTAAACACGTGGGCTTCTGGGGTCTCCTTCCAGTCTGTTGGTGTGTTAAGGACAGGACATTCGTTAATGAGTGAAAGAAAAGGGTCGAATGGTTCATCACTGGAGATTTTGGAAATGAGAGACATATTTTATGAACAAGAGTAGAGAAAATGTTATCGGGATTTGAGGGATTTTAGAGTTAGTTTTGTTCAGCTCTGGTGGTGTATGTTTTTGTGGTTAAGCATGGGGCATGGTGGATGTTTATATAAGGACAGAGGTGATTCTTGAAATTTCTTGTGGCTTCTTTGTGATATACCTTATCGTGATTTGACACGAGGATTATTGTGTATTGTTCTAAGACTTTCGAGTAGGTGGAATGGAATGCTCTTGAACTTTTTGAATTATTATTGAAGAAGAAATGAATAGTTATAGCTGCATGGTATTTTAAGATTATCTTATATATGCAAGTTCCAGAAAGTTATGGATATATAAATACATTTTATGTCATTAAATTATCACTTCTATGTGCTTTTTTGGGTTGGTCATGACTCTTGATTATTTTATTAAAGTGGCTGAACAATAAATTAACTGGAAACTTCTGTCAACAGTCAATATGGAGACAAAGGCAAAGCCTATTTCTAAGTAACCAGCAGCATTGGTACTATTGAGGCCCTATGTTTTGCCTGAATCAGATACTTCGATTGTTCATTTACGATTCTCTCTCTCATTCGGCTGCAGCTCTCTTTAGGAGGTTCGGCTTATCTCGGGTTGTTTTAAAAATAAGCAACTGGTAAATCATTCACCATTAACAACATTATGAAAGACTTGTGTGAGGATGAGTTGTTTTTAGTATTGCCACACACATTCGGACTTTCCAAAACAATACCTAAAGTGGGCCATCAGTGGAATTGGGAAAGAAATATTTTGAGAGAGTTACGTACGTGGATCAAGGCCCAATAACAAGTCCTGATCATTTTGTCAGCCCTCTGTTAATGGGCTACAGCAGCCCTTACAAGGCGAAGCCTTCTTCAAAAGAAAATCGAAGCAATGTCAAGTTGATCTCCATGCACCCTTAAAATCTTATTTAGTAGATTATCACACAGATTTCGTGTTCATGGTCTCTATGCTGAACAGACTGTTGTGTGGAGCGTATACCCATTAATTTCGATGCTTTGTTTTTTTGTGACTATTTGTGCTTGGAAATAAATGGAAGAAAAAAGCTCAAAAGCATTAATATGTTATGTCGCTCTGGGTGAATCCCTTGACTCTTCATTCTGTTTTGTTTAGACGTAGTTCAATAATTTCACAGGGAAACTGTGTCTGATTCTTTTCAATTTAGTCAAAATGAATCTCGTGTAACAAATTAATGCGCTGGCTGGACTTATGATCTGTACAATCAAGTGTTCGAACTGAATTAAATTGCAGCCTGGAACAAAATATGGGTAAATTCAAGCAAACAACTTGCTTATCTAATAGCTTAATAAAGAGAACAATCTCAGAATATATCTGAAAACTCTGTATATACATCTTCAAGTATAAACTTCAATTGAACTAACTTCTTATCTGAATTATTATTTCAGGCATCTCTTGGCACTGAACATTCATTCTTAATGTGGCCCTGCTATGTTACATAACATTCATAATAGAACACAAAATGGGAGTGGGAAAAAAGTTTTCTAACACTCCCAAATATATATTCCAATCTCTTATAAGCAACAAAGACTCTTGTGCAAAAATCTATTCTTCTGAACTTGTTTTCACGAATCGACCCTGCAACGTGAGAAAATGAATTACATTTAACTATACTTGGAAACAAAGGAAACCTACTAGTAATAAGACAATATGTTTACCTTATTATGATTACACAAGGTCAGTATAATGCTCTCAACATAACACATTAATAATGTAAACAGAACGTTTTAAAGTATAAAATGTCCTCATCCCATATTTGAACCCAATGCATAATGTGATTGGGAGTTTGTTATTGGTCTAGGTTTGAGTTTTGCGAGTTTCGGACCAAAGCGATTTTATAGTATTAGTACCCGATATATGGCGTGCATATACGATGGAGGTTAATTATGTGCATATATGACGTAGGATATATGGTGTCAGAGTAATTTAAAAATACAGTGTTAAAATAGTTTATATAATATTTACGATTTTAAATTTAAAATGTGTAGCATTATTTTATAATATAAACTAACATCGTGGCTCGTGCTTATGCCACAAGTTCACTGTATCGAAGCAAATTCTGCCATTTAAGCCCTTTAAACGGTTAAATTTGGTCAAAGTAATTTTCCTATTGTCTTAGAACTTTCTTGGAGTTTCATAGTCTCTAAGAAATGCAGACTTGAGTTTTGGTTTTTTTTTTTCCCTTTTTTGTTCTATTTTCATCAGATTTATTTAATCATGTCATAATAACTTGAATATACCCACTTTGGTCATTCTAGTTAGTTTCACCTAATGTATTTAATGGATTTTTTTTTTTTTTTTAACTTTGAGCATTTGAATTCAAAATTTTCATTTTAAAGGTGATAAGGTGCACGGTATATGTAAGCCCCTACTATTAAGCCACAACTGGAACTGTAGGAATTTTTTTTTTTTTAAGAATTAAAGTAATTTGTCGTGTATTCATAAAATTGTGAATAAAATAAAATTATGTATTTATTAGATAGTGAATAGAGTAAGGTTATTATAAGGTAAATGTATAATAGTCCAATCTATAAAGATATCACTTCATTTTTACTTGTTTTATTAAGTCATATTTCATTTTTACTCATTTTATTAAGTCATATTTTGCGTTCTTTGAGCCTAAGTTTTACTTTAACTCTTATTATTGGACTTTTTTATCCAAGAGTTTTCAGTTTTTTAGAAATTTAGAAGTTGTTGTGTGAAAGCGTTAGGTTAAGTAATAATATCTAAATTACGGTGACATTGATAATTGAGAAGTGTAGCAAAGTACAAAAAAGAAAAATAAATAATAATATATATGGTTCAACTTTAGCCTATATTCACGAACAAAGACACAAATAATATTTTATTATAATAAATTTAGAGTATATAAATGTTAAAAAATAATTCTCACAACCCCAAAATTTCAATACACTCAATACAATACTTGACTCATGAAATTGCATAAATATGCAATTTCTCTCCACTACTCAAATACTCTCAAATTTGGATGCTCTCTTGATTTCTCTCGATCCTCACTTATATCTCATACACTTTACATTTTAGAATTGCTTCTAATTTATAGGAAAATCATAACACACAAATATTAAAATTTGTGTGTGAAAATTAACATTTGTATGTAAAACTCGGTGCCTACCAAATATTTTTTCAAGTCTTCAATTTGGATACAAAATCGATGCCTACCTTCCAAGGTCAATTTTGGTGTAAATTTTGAATTTTCAAGCCATATTTCAACAATCTCCACCATGACTTGAATAATCAAAACCTCAATTAAAATATGCTTCAATGTCTTCACCATCAATTTACAATCTTCAAATTGCTAGGACATTGGTCAAGTTAAGATAATGCTTAAACTTGATTGTTGTTACAACATTAGTCATCATATTATCGTTAGTGTCAATCTTTTGAAGAAGTATATTTCCTCACAAAGTGATATCGTACGTCAATATGCTTCATACGTGCATGAAAACTTGATTCTTTGCTAAGAATATGGTACTTTGACTACCACAATGCACATTACTTGATTCTTTGCTAAGAATATGGTACTTTGACTACCACAATACACATTAATGTGCTTTCGACTAAGACCCAAGTTTTCAAGCAACTCTTGTAACTAAATAGCCTCTATAACTGTCATGTACTCGACCTCCGTAATCGAAAAAACAACGAGAGATTATAAAGTAGACTTCCAACTTACTGGACCTTTTGCAAGTGTAAATATATAGCTAATAATTTATCGTCGTTTATCTTCATCACCAGCATAATCAGAATCAACGTACCCAATAATATATTTACCAAGAGTATTATCCTGCTTAAATACCAAACCAACATCTACGGTATTTAAGATGTACCACAAAATCTATTTTACAGCTTCCCAATATCTTTTATTAGGATTATACATATCAAGCCTTGTACACACCATTATATACATCAAACTACCAACTGTATTGGAGTATGAAACTTGCAGCATGTACTATTTCTTTATTAATAATTGGAGACAATAATGCAGAAAGCTTGAAATGAGAAGCAAGTGAAGTAAATATAAGTTTAAACTGCTCATTCATGCCAAACTGTTGTAACACTTTTTTCAAATATTATCTTTAAGACAAACTAAACTTGCTTCTAGCTCCATCTCTATAAATTTTCATACCAAGAATCTTTTCGGCTTCACCTAAATCCTTCATTTTAAATTCTTGATTAAGTTGAGTATTCAACGTTTTAATCTCATCTTTGCTCTTGGATGCAAATAACATATCATCAACATATAAGAGCAAATATATGAAGGTTCCATCATGTAGCTTACGAAAATACAGCATTTTCGTAAGCTAAACTTGGTTACAGCATCATGTAACACTTTTTTCAAATATTATCTTTAAGACAAACTAAACTTGCTTCTAGCTCCATCTCTGTAAATTTTCATACCAAGATTCTTTTCGGCTCCACCTAAATCCTTCATTTCAAATTCTTGATTAAGTTGAGTATTCAACGTTTTAATCTCATCTTTGCTCTTGGATGCAAATAATATATCATCAATATATAAGAGCAAATATATGAAAGTTCCATCATGTAGCTTACGAAAATATACACAATGATCAAGTTTATTCTTTGTGTACCTTTGACTCTTTATAAATTGATGAAATTATTTGTACCACTGTCTTATAGATTGTTTCAAACCATACAACGATTTTGTCAATTTGCCAACCCAATCTTATTTTCCAACAACTTTGAAACCCTCAGGCCGAGTTATATAGATTTTCTCTTCCAAATCACTATATAAGAACACGGTCTTCACATCAAGTTGAACTAATTCAAGATCAAATTGCGCAACCATGGCTAACAACACTCAGATGAAAGATACTTCCCAACTAAAGAAAAGACTTCATTATAATTAATGCCTTCCTTATGAGCGTATCCCTTAGCTACCAACCTAGCCTTATAATGAACTTCATTTTTATTAGAAAATTCTTCTTTCTTTGCATATACTCATTTGCCTAGAAGACATTAAAACATATTTTCCTTGAGGTTTTGATTATTCAAGACAGGGTGAAGATTGTTGAAGATGGTTTGAAAATTTAAAATGTACACCAAATTAACCTTTGAAGGTAGGCACCAATTTTGCATCCAAATTGAAGACTTGAGAAAACATTTTATTGACACCGAATTTTGCCTACAAATGTTGATTTTCACACACAAATTTCAATATTTTTGTGCTATAGTTTTCCTAAAAATTGGAAGCAATTCTAAGAAGTAAAGTGTGTGAGATATAAGTGAGGATTGAGAGAAATCAAGAGAGCATCCAAATTTGAGAGCATTTGAGTAGTTGAGAGAAATTGCATATTTATGCAATTTCATGAGTCAAGTGTTCTATTGAGTGTTATTGGGTGTATTGAGATTTTTGGTTCGTGAGGATTATTCTCCAACATTTGTATACTCTAAATTTGTTATAACGAAATATTATTTGTGTCTTTACTTGTGGACGTAAGTTAAAAGTCAAACCACGTAAATTGTGTATTCTCTTTTTATGTACTTTGCCACATTTTTCTACTTCAAATTTGGCATTTGTCACCATATGCCTTGATGAAGAAGACTTAGTTGAAGTCTCTGTCATTTTTTTTGTATATATGAATAGTATTTTCGTATACGTGAACAATACTGCATAAGTGAACAATGATTATTAGTCAAATCAATTCAACAACACTAAACTAACAATGCCTACGTGTCTGTTCAAATGAATTGTATATCTGAAAAGTTCTCAAGAAAGACTGGAGGGGTCACAACTATCCCACTTAAAATCTAAACTCCTTAGGCAATATTAGCCCTTTTGACAAAACGTTTCTAGACATGTACCATCTACGTTACTACACTAGGCTATAATACTAGAAGTAACATGGTGTTCTTCGGTTTTTCTTTTGAATATGTATATTTTTCAGATTGAAGAATAATATAAAAGGTGATTCTTGGTTTTTCAACGAGAATTTCATCGGCCTTTCTCGACGAGTTCTATAACAATGTTATAGAATGTTTGGATTTGTCATTCCAAAACTTGGAAGCAAATAATTTAGAAGTAGAAGGCTAAAATGCTCAACTTTCAAATCCATGAGCCACCACCTAAGTGGATTCTCAAATTTATGGGATGTGCCAACTGCCAATATGTAACTAACACTATCCTAGTAAGTTCTCTTATTTTCTATCCAATAGTAATTTCTACATGCATATAAGTCTGACTTAATCTTCAGTTACTATGTTTCACAGAAAGTTCATTGGCTCTAGAATTTATTTTCACCTTTTATATATGTTCAGAGTGAAATCTTCTTTGGTATGTCAAAAATTCCCTTTGAATCATCTACCAAGGAAATTATATCCAAAGGTTTCTTCTGACTACTAAAGATTGTATTCTCACTAAATTTACGACCACATGTGAGGTAATTGATGTTTTTAATTAGATCCTTATGACTTCTATACTACTTTTTTACTCTCCTAATTCCATATTAGTTTTGCTTGGAAATTTTATCATGTTATTTGAGTATTTGTTTATTGAGTGTTGCTTAGAATTTGAAAAAGGTAAAACAAAGGAATAAGAGACTGGGAAGGAAAGAAAGGTAAAAGAAACTAGAAAATGTTGGTGATGTTTTCAGAAGAAAAGAAAAACACAAATATTAATGGCAAAGTTGTATGGTTGGTGGATAGAACAGTTGAGGAATGCAATGAAATGGGGTACGTTTAGTTGGAGAAGTCTGGGTTTTTATAACCCTATGCTGTTGTTTCTTTGTTTTGATGCATATCCAAAGAACAGAATGTAAGACCACATCTTTTCAATATATGAATCCAATGCAAACAGCCATGGTCTTGATAGTCAACTGGCAAGGAGGCCTTTGCATCTTCCTGTTTCTGCTTTTTATGGGTGCCTAGTGGAAACAGTATCAAGAAAAGAAGCCGCATATATATATATATATATATATATATATATGTTTTCATGTGCTTTCTCTTTGTTTTTGCTAGTAAGAATTTTAGCTTTTTCAGTTTATTTCCTACATTGGATGAAATATCAGGTGATTCATCCAGTTCTGTTCCAAGGAGGAGAGAGTTCCAGCTTTTCTTCTTTAGTTTCTTTATTAAACGAAGTATATTATATTGTTTTACTTTGATTATAGCTAGAAGTAGTAATCTTAGGACATTTTACATAATTTTTTTGGCTTCAAAATATCATAAATGTGAGAATGAGAGATTATGCAAATCTTCCACAACTTATGCACAAGTTGATTTGTGATTAAATATTTTCCAACATTACTAAATTAAAAAAGATTGCCAACTTGCTTTCATTCCTTATGTTTGTTTGTCATGGATGATAAAGTTCAATACACATGTATGTACTAGAAATCTAATGTGGAGAATGCTAAGTGTAAATTCTTACATTCGATGGGAACAGGAGTAGTTGTTGGAACAGGAAAGGTACTTGTCAACAGATCCATTATCAATTGAAGGTACATGATATGTGTCTTGAACTAGATTGTTGCAAATTTTGCATGACCGTTGCAATAATGTGGAATATACTCCCTTGTATCACATGGCATCTAATTTTCATGTTCTTGGTGATGCAATTGTAAGTATCCTAGCTTGGCCAAAAGACTACATCACCTTGAACTAATTGATTTCATATTGTTCTTGATATGCTGCATTGAAGTATTGTTGACTTGATGTCTATTGTTCTATACATACGTATTTAATTTTTTTTGGCTTGAGTTTGTATGGAGATGTAGAGAGTGTGACCTAAAGTTAGTTATACTTGGATATTTTGTATGAATTCAGTAACTTTTGAGATTTCTTGAATGGTATATTTAAGTTGGTAATTTTTAGTATTACAATTTACATGGAGCATTATTGCCCAAAAATAGCTATGTGTTGTTTGGTATTTGAATATATGGACAAATGTAGAACTATGAGATTAATTCCATCAAAGCATGTATAAAGAAAAAAGAACTGTGCAATTCAAGGAACTAAATGAATGCTAGAAAAATTAGATTTCCAACCAAACATAAACACAGCAAAGAAAACTAATAAATAAAAGAAAAAAAAAATCAGAACTTTGAGTCACTAAGCCAACACTAGATAACAATGACAATATTTTTATCTATTCACTTTTTATTGGCATCTATCATAAAAATGTTAGCAAAATAGTTGGATTTGCCTATTTTGTTCAAAATGACAAAAACCGAAATTTCTTGTAGTGATAAATGGTTGATCAAAGAACAGAACATAAGAGAAAAATATAGTGATATTAATATGAATCCACATAGTCATACTATGCAAGATGAAGCAGTACTTAGAATCTTGGGACTATTAGATACAAGAATATAAAAACAAGAGTGAGGGAGAGGGAGAGCGTTACCTTCATTCTAGGGCGCTTCTCAGCATTGAGCTTCCGGACTTCATACCGGATACGCTTAGAGAATAGCCTATTTTGCCTTTTCTCCTTGTATCTCAAAACACTTGCCTCTCTGTGCTCCCTCCTCCACTCCTCTTTCAATCCCAATTCATCATCAGCTTTTAATAAGCTACCAACATTACTGGTCATTTCTGGAACACTCCATAAATTCCAAGGATCTATTGCCATCTGCCCGAACACAAATACACCCATATATAAATTGTTACTAAGATACAATGATGGAACTCCAAAAACCCTCTTTGACAACAATATTTAGCAAGTTGTTCATGCAACTCAATCAGAATTTGACCTCATTGGGAAAAATAAAAAGGACTTGACAACATATCTGATCAAGATAGATAGAAGCAGGCATTTAGTAGAAATTTCCAGATCACAAGTATCATCAATCTAAAAACTAATTATGAACTTCAGTCTCAACTAACAAAAGAAAATGGTAGTGAGAGTAATACTATGCGAACTCTTCGTATCAATAGCATATATACATGAATAAATATATACACATGCATACATACATACATACAAACATACATACGTGAACTGTAATTGATGATCAAGTAGTGAAAAATCTTACATTGGGATCACACAAATCAGGGACAGTCTGTGGGGATTCTCCGTCAACATAAAGCGGGCCCTTATCAGACCAGGCATTCAACACTTCTTGATAATCAAGCTTCAAAGCCAACAACTTTCTCTTCTTCTGCCCTTGCATCACGCACCATGGACCCGCCGCATGATCAACACAACTACTCGCCTCCTCCTCTTTAATCTTCTTCGATTCCACCACCTCACTGTAACTCACCCACCGCTCTTCACTCGCATCCCTCTCTTTACATCTCATCGCCGTCCGTACAAGCCCATACTCTCACCTTCCTCACTATTATCCTGTCTCCTGTAAGCGTACGTTAGCGATGGTGGCGACCGTGGGCCCTCCTCCGACGTTGTAGTGGTAATAGTTGTAAGAAGACCGTCAAGAGTGGTAGTGCTGTCGGTGGCAGTGTCAAAAAGGAAACTCGCAACAACGTTGTTGTCCTCTTGCATGTCTTTGTTATCTTCTATTAAGTTTAATCCTGGGTGAAGTGGGAAGAGATTCAGCTGAAGCTGCTGCTGCATCTTGATCTGGGTCATTTTGATCTTCTTCTTGTTTGGACTCTTTTGGAGGTTAAGTTTCAAGCTCAGGCTGAGATACTTAGGTTTTCTTCTCTTGGTTCTGGTCTTTCGAGCTGGTTTTAAAGAAACAGTGGCTTTCTGCTTCCTCTTTGGAGGAGGACAACTTTTCTGTTGACACATTTTTCTCTTCTCGCTTGCCGAAAATGTTTTTCTTCTTTTTAATTTTATGTCTCTAAATCGAGAGAGAAAGATGAGTAGTTAGTTTAGTTTAGTTTACAGTGAAGCAGGCTTGACTCTGTTAACTCTACTGATTGATTTGGCATTGGCAAATGGCAAATGGCAAATGGCAAATGGCAAATGGCTAGGCAAGGGGGTCCGGGGAGAGAGAGGGAGATGGTGAATGTTCAAGTGTCAGTCTCTTACAGAGAAGATGATGGTGATGGGCTTTTGCTTTTTTTGTCGACACGTGTGGCTCGATGATTGGGTGAATGAGTGGATTGTGTTGTTATCTGGATTTCGTTTTGTTGTTGCTGATAGGATTGATATACGGGAATGCCCATCAAGATGAAGATTCATTTATGCTAATGTGAGAGTGACTCAGCCTAAGAGCTTTGCCCTGCCTCCTCTGCCTCTGCCTCTGCCTCTGCCATTACTTTTCAAACATCATTTCACGTGATGCTTACACTGCCCAAGCCAAAGCCTCTCTCTTCCCATTTTCTACCGAACAAATCTCATCTCATGATAGGTTTACTTGTCGTCACGAAATTAACTTCAAAAACGCCACGTTTTTACAACCTTTAACATTTTTATATCATAATCATATATAATAAACCTGCACTCTAATAACATGATATACAATTACGCGGTTAGTAATAATTTTACATATTTTAAATATTTATATTTTAAATAATAACATAATTATTAAATAATAAATAATTTTAAAATTTATATTATTTTATTATTTAATAATTACTTAACATATTATCATTAAAAATATAATTTAAAATATATAATATTACTTATTAACCGGTACCTTGTGTTCGCTCCGACATATAAAAAATAAAAAAAAAATAGACATTGAGCTAAACCCATCATTATATCCTATTTAAATTCAACGGTATTAGCCTTTTAAAAAAAATCCAACATGATATACATTAAAATAATCATAAATATTTGTCTGTTTCTTTATCTATGTATCTATAAAATAATAATAATAATAAGGTTGACATTGTATCATACCTTGTTGTCGATTTAAAGATATTTATGAAGTGACATTATTGGTAAATATATTACATGTTGAACAAATGTTCTTCTACATAAAAATTAATTAAGCACGTTATAGTTAGAAGAAAAAAAAAAAAGAATTAATGGTCACCGATACCAGAAAGAAAAACATGTCATAAAAAATATAAATCAAAAATACATATGTAAGAAGATTATATATTGATTGAAACTTTTATAATTATGAACCCGTTTTTGAATTCATTTAAGAATGGAAATCAATCTTAATTTTGATGTAAATAAGATTCGATTTCAAAATTCTCCATGAATCTATAAGAAAATTTACCATTCTTTTTTAAAAACAATAAAACAAAAACACTGGTGCATTTACAGCAATGTCTATATATGACTTATGACGACAGAGCCAATCAACGGTGCAGAAACTTACACGTGAAAGTGCAATTAAAAAAAAAGAAATAGGACCCACTAATGGTGCACTTTTTGCCTACGCTTTTTGCTTTTGCCTGCCTTTCGAGTCTTTGCCGCTTGCACACGTGTACTACACTAAAAAAAAAATATCTTAAGGATAAATTATGCTCCAAGGCCCAAACAAAAACAATTTTCACTTTTCCGTCATGGGCCCGTTCGTACTGTTAATGCGATGATCTCATGCTGAAACAATAGTGTTTTTGTTTATGTTAAAAAGTCAAAAATTAATATAAGTTAAAATTTAAATTTTTATTTCAATAAGTTAAATTTATAACCGTACATTAGTTAACTTAAAATAATTTTAAGATACCGTATAACTAGCAAATTTATATATTTGAAACGAGCCAGTATTGCAGCACTTATTTCAATTGTTATAATAACGATTATTATAAAAAATTTATTACAGTATTTTATTATAACAAATTATTATTTATAGTTATTGAAGTAGTTATTATTCCAACATTGAAGTTTTGAGTTTCTGTCCAATTTGATATTTTTATTTATTTTAAATAGCTTAATTAATTTTAAATTTATAAAATAATAATAATAAAGCACATAAAAAATTTTAAAATTCACATTTAACATGAACAAATGCTAAGTTTATAAAAGTCTAAACAATAAATATAAAATACATCCATCAATCTCTTACAAATCTTAGAATTTAGAACCTTAAAATGAGCATGTTGAAAGTTGAGTTCTCTTTTTAATGAGTTAGGCTTGGGTTGAGGTTCATAGGGCAACAAATATAATTCACTTGTTTATACTATTTGAAGGACAAGGTATCCTACTCAAGTCTCTGGCTTAACTAATTTTTTTTTTTTTCACGTGATCTCAACTTTCATGAGAGCCATAAACAATTTTAACAAATTATTGTCTTTATAATTTTCTCAAGTTTATAGATTTCATGGTTATAAATTTTTCAATTAATTGGTATGATTTTTGTTATATAATTTGTGGGTTTTATATGAAATTAAAATTATGATTTCATATTTTTTATTATATTAATTTACAACTAGCTTAAAATCTACAAATAATTCATTACAAGTTTGGTTACGATTCCATATCCCTTAAAGCAAGCTTAGTAATGAAATTTTAAACTTGTAACGAATTTAAAAATAGTTTTATATTTTATTTTTGAATCAAATGTAAATACAGGTTTAGGGTTATTTATATCAAACTCAATCCGTTGCCATCTTTACTCAAAACAATGGTAAGCCTATGTTATTAACATTAATAGAGAAACAATCCCAATAAAAGTATTTTTTGGTTCTTAAAATCCTTCTAAAATAATAAAAAGATAAATTTCTTGTTAATTTATTAAGTAATTAACATGATAGTATTTTATTAAGAATAAAATTATTATCTTATCTTTTTTATTTATTAAATTCATTTTTTTCCTTTTAGCTCAGTAAAACTCGTTAAATAAGCTCAATTTTAAGAGGATAAATGGTCAAATAAGAAATCTTGACCTAATATAAAATTTTAATTCTATAAAAACCGTCTTTACATGTAAAAAGGACACCATTCAACCTTATGCACCACATATTTGCCCTAACTTGCTTTTTACACATATGACATACTTTTTCATTCTTTTTCCTTGATGTTTTCTTTAACCCAAATTGATAATTCATTAGTTTTGCATCTTTTTCAGAGTTCATTACATTCATAGCCCTATACAAGATTCAAGAGGTGAATCTTTAGGCTAGGATTTCCTAAGCCTTAAATACTAAACTTACAACACATGTAAAACACTTTAAAAAAAGATTTAAAATACCTTTCACATTACCCTTAACACCATCCATCCGCATGTGTTTTTGTATTAATCGTTGTGCAAGCCTGACTTTCATACCTCTCACAAGTTAAGACCTTATTTATTTGGATTAATTACTTTCACTCAAGATCATCGAAACAAATTTGCAACACATGCCTCTTGGACTCTAAAAGCTCTTTAGAGATAATGTAGGTTTTATCCTCAAACTTATAGGGAAAAAGAGATTGAGATCTATTATTTAGGCTTAAGCTGTATCAGTCTTATTATTTGCCATATCACTATAGTATCACTGCAATAAGTGATATTTTGCCAAGACACAATCTCTTAGAACCACCTCAAATATTTTTGGCGACTCTATTAGGGAGCTTGGCCAGAATCTTGTGATGACATAATCTAAAAGAAAGAGTGGAAGCCTAAGAAACACACTTAATGAGGAATAAGATAGTTTCTTGGTACGTCCCCTTACCTCCATACTTGATCGAAATTTTGAACATACCTAATCCCATAAGGTATGATACACCATTCTTTTCCTATTCAATGACAAGAAAGGAAACCCCAAATAACATATGAGGAGATTTAATGATTTATTAATGTACATGTGGACAATAAGAATTTATGATTGAGGGAATTTTTTAAATCCCTTACTCCCTTGGACTTACTACTAGTTGGGTTTGTCTTTTCTTAGAAGGAGATGACATTCAAACTTTGTAAAAAGTACTTTTGAAGTAAACAAATTACTATAATCCAACTTAATCGAACTAAAGAAGGCTATAAAGATAAATTGGTTGAGTACATTAGTAGATTCAGAAGCATAACATTAGACTGCTATGAGAAAAAAATAAAAGAAAATAAGCTCATAGAGATTTGTATAAGCAACATGATAAGCAAGTACATAACGCACCCTTAGAACGTGGGATTGTTTCATTCATCAAACTTATGAAAGCTATTAAAAGAATTGCCTAGTTAGTCAAGATTGCCACTGGTAGACATTAGAGACCCAATGACAAAAGAAAGACAACGTTATATGTTATGTATATGGAAAATTGAACCAAGTTGTATAATAGATGGCCATAAAGAGAACTTTCTGAAGATCAGCCTATACCATTTAATGAGGAAGAGTTGAATGTACTTTTTGATGAGTGGATATTTAATGACTTTATTTGATTATTTCTATAAAGACTCTCACTAAGTAAGATAAGAAGAGCACTAATCTTTTACCTACCTCTAATGTTCAATCACCCTGTAATGCTTTACAAACATCTTCAAAAACCAATACATAACAAAACTGACGATGGAGCCCAAGAACTACTCAATAAGTCATATGTTATGGATCTTAACCTATTGCTAAGGCACAACAAAGAGGAGTAACTATTGTAAACCTAGTGAAATATATGGGAGATGTAAACCTTGCAGTGGAAAAAATCATAAAAGAAGTGGTTGTAATTATCTAAAAAGAAAAACCTGAATAGGTAGAGGATAAGCTACAAGACTTTATAGTGAAAGCTTTACAGTGAAACCTTAGGTTTAAATCTTTGTTCGACCTGTTAGGATACGAGCATGAGATATTTGAAGTTACCATAAAAGCACTCCTCAACATTTTAGCACAACATTGGCTATAATGTTATATAGTTAAAGCTCAAATTAATAGGGCTTACTTAAAGACTACCAATGTTATAATCTTTACTAATAAAAATATGGAGGCACAATACCTAAACATCAGATGCCCTTTGTATTTAGAGGCCAAAATCAATGATGTACTAATAAGAATTTCCTTGATTGATACAAGTGCATAGATCAACATTATTCTTAAATCTGTGTTATAAGTAGCCAAAATCCCTCTAAATCACATTATAGGTAAAAATATTTTGATGTTAGGGTTTGGCAATGTAGCAAAGTACTTCAAATGTGTCTTTCAATTGAACCTAAAGGTAAGGCCACTATATGTCCTTACTTTTGTTTCATGTTATGAACATTGAAGTCGTGTATCATAAATTTCTTGGTGGGTTATGGCTAAATACACGTAAGTTTGTATTGTCAACTTACCACTAACGCGTCAAGGGTAGAAATGAGAGTAAAATAATTAAAATTATTGCCAATCCTATTTCTTTCTACCAAAAAAGAGTTATCATATGGATGCTTAAGCCTATATGGGTTTAACAATGGTCTAAGAAAAATACTAGCCAAGCTCGTAAGGATGCCATTATGAAGGGTTGATAAATGTGGTATGCTCCACATCTTGAACTTACTAAAGGCCATAAATAGAATAGGAAGAAAGATTTCCTTGAAAGGACACACCTCTAGAAGAACCAAGGTCTCTTTAAAAGACCCAAGCCATAATACCTCAATTGCCAAAAGTAAATACTTAATGGGTGCATTATGTACCATTTGTGATGGCATGTAAGTTCTTGTTTGCCTAGAGGAAAAGGACCAATACCAATAAAAGAGACCTTTATGCAAATCTCTCTTTGGTCATAAAAATACCTATAACCACAATAACATAAAAGAGAATCTCACTGGCCTTGAAATGCATACACGATGGTTCTTTAACATTAACTGAAGAGTTAAAAGAAATGGATCTAAGCATTGCAAGCAAAGTGTCAAAGCTTGTATTGATAAATAATAAGTTTCAACTAAAGAAAGAGATTCGCTTGTTTACTTGCTAAAAGAATACAACTTATGTGTTTGCATGTAACTACCAAGACAAACCTAGAGCAATAACATGATGCACCAAAAAGTCTCAATGACCTATTGCTAAGAATAAAGAAGCTTAGAGTCAAGCCAGTCAAACAATTTTATTGTAACTTTAATATAGATTTAGAGCATAAATTAAAGAGGAAGTCAAAAAGCTCACAGTTGCTGGGTTTGGAAAACCCATTAAGCATCTCACTTGATTGGCCAATATAGTGCTAGTAAAAAATAAGAATAGCTAGATTTGAGTATGTGTTGATTTTTAAGACCTCAATAAAGCTTATCCCAAAGATGGATTTTGACTCCTAAACATGGGCACACTCATTAATTCCACTTCATGGAAAATGATACTGTCATTCATAGATGGCTTCAATGGCTACAATTAGATCAAAATGGCACTAAAAGATGTCAAAAAACTGCTTTCTTAACTCTAGTAGGAAACTTATATTACATGTCATGTCATTTAGCCTAAAGAATGTAAGAGCAACTTACTAGAGAGCTATGACAACAATATTTACTGATATGACAAGCCATAAGGTAGAAGAACATAAATGACTTCATTTTTAAAAGAACGTAGATAACCAAGAAATCATCATTTACATTAAACAAGTGTCATGTACCTCATTAGAAACTCGTTTCTTAGAAGAGGATCTTGCAACCATGAATAAGGAGGTCATTGTTCACCTACAAGCATCCAAGAAATAGGGTGATCAAACATATGACAACATCAAGAAAAAAAACTCAAAGAATACTAATCAAGAAACATGATCCTGTACAATAAAAACCTTAAGTCAAAATTCAACTATGGCTAATCTTTCTTTAATGATAATGAAAACAAATATACCTAACAATAAAATAGTGTGAAAAGAGAAAATTGATGCAAAAAATGCATTAGCAAGGCCCGATTAATGAAAATTCTAAAAGAAGTTGAAAATAAGGCAATATTAGCACCATTATCATGTAATTTATATCAAAAAAGTGGTTTTTCAAGATAATCATGGGAGAATAATTAAAGTACTTACCAAATTTTGTAAAAGACTATGAAGAAGTGCATAAAATTCACCAAAATATATCCTAAGAAAAGAATGAGATACAAATGCATATGAGAAAAAATAATTAAAAGAAAGAAAAGGCAAGAGAGAGCCTAGCGGCAAGAAGACAGTTTTAAAGAAAGATAGGCAAAAGAAAAAAGCAAACAAAGTGGACTAACAAGTCCTTTTTTATAATTGAACCAAAATAACGACTATGAGCCATTTAAATTTACTAGCCATTAAATCATTATTACCTTAAAGTACGTAAAATGGCTAGTAAAATTTAAATCTAAAAAGTGAAGATCTAGACAATGAAAGTAGTAAATTTTCCTGTTACACTCTAGAAAATGGTAAAAATCTTTTGAATCATGGTCAAAAGTTAAGTCGTATAATAACATGGGTAACAAAAGGGTTAAGCTAGAATTTTGAAGCTTTATTGACCACAATCTATCTTGTTTGCATTGCATAACCCGTGTGATCAAGGATGTTAAATGTTATTGTATAAAAATCTATAAAGGCCTAAGTCGAATCCCATACATACACCCAAATATGTTTTAACAAGGTAAGACATATGGTCCCAAGCCACTTTATAAGGCTTAATCTGTAGGTTGTGATTTTGTAGACATAATATTGTACTGGGTAGGGCTAAAAATATATGGTCCCCTAGGCTAAGGTTCAATTAAGGGAAAACTTAGCCCAAAAGAAAGGTAAACCCATGCTAATAAGGCTAATTGAAAAATACAAGCTTAATAAAACTCTTTTTAACCCCTAAAATCTTTCTAAAATAATGTAAACTCTTTATTTATTTGGGTAAGTAACTAACATAATAATATTTTATTAAGAATAAAATTAGTATCTTACCTATTTTATTTATTAAAATCATTTTTTGCTTTTTAGTTAAGATAAAACTTATTAAATAAGCTAGATTTTAGGAGGATATGAGGATAAAAAAAGAGTTTTGACCTAACACAAAATCCTCGTTCTATAAAAATAATTTCTTATATGTAAAAAGAAATCGTTCAACCCTACGCACCGTACCTTTGCCCTAGTTTGCTTCTTACACACATGATATACTTCTTCTTTATTTTTTTTAAAGATTTTATTCAACCAATAATCATAACTCAATAGTTTTATGTTTGTTTTAGAGCTCATTACATTCAAAAAATAATGCTTAAAAAACTCTAGACAAGATTTAATAGATGCATTCTATCTAATCTCAACATTATGCTTTTTTATAGCTTAAAACCCTAAACTTACACCATATGCAAAACGCTTCAAATATGATTTGAAATACCCATCATAGTATCATTAGTACCACCCATCCACATGTATTTCTTCATTATTTGCTATGCAAGCATGATTTTCACATCTATCACATGTTAAGATTGATTTATTTAGATATATAACTTTCATTAAATGTTGCGAAAGAAAATTCGCAACACCAAGCCTCTTAGAATCCAAGGCTCTTTATAAGTAAGGTAGGCCTCACTCTTTAACCCACAAAAGAGAAAAAGCTAAGATCTATTAGTTAAACCCAAGCCCTATCATTCTTACTGCCTAGCATGATAATGTTAAATGATATTATGCCATGTAGTGATCTTTCAAAACCTTTCTAAATAGCGAAAATGCCATAAAGAAAAGGAGCAACCTACAATATAAACAGAACAATTCACTTTATTGATACTTAATTTAACATCCCATTACAAGAATAACCACTTTTAAGAAACACCCTTCTTTGATAGTATTAATTTGTCATACTCAAGTATAATATTATTCGCTTTTACATTAAAGATTTACAAATACAAGATTTTTCTTAATTTTGGAACATGAAAAAATTGGTAAGAATAAACGTTTTCCCATAACTAAATTATAGTTTGATGCTTCCTTCGCCAATAACATTTATAGAGTTAAAATTTCTTATTAATACCTCTTAACCATTTTTTACTTCTTAATTTTTTGACTTGTGCTTTATCATTACGGATATGTATAATAGCCCTAAAATCAAGCCACTAATTCGAGGATTTAGTTGTTGTTGCCATATTCAATTCAACAACCATGCCAATTTGCATTTCAAACACCATGGCAACAATTTCATTCTTTATTTCTTCAACTAATTTAATATTTTTCATTTATCACTAAAACTATCTTTCTTGTCATCATTTTTCTTGAATCTACTATCTCGAAGATAGTAGCCTTTCTTACGACAATAGTTACAAAGCCCATTCTTGTGATTATTGTTGAAGTGAGCCTTCTTGAACTTCTCTTTATTGTTCATTTTGAAGTTCTTCTGAATTTCGTTCCTTTCAACATTATACACTTTGGAGGAATCGTGAAATTAATTTTTTTTACCATGAATTCGAGTTTCTTCCTGGATTCGTAAATGTTGAATATCCTTCAAAATGAAATATTTTTTCTTATGCAAAGTTTCTTTTTAAGATTATTTTAACTTTTGAGATAAATTTCCAATAATAACCTCTACTTAGAATGATTCAAAAAGACTTATTTTAATTTTTCAAAGCTTGACAACCAATATGTATAACTAATTGATTGATCCATTGTAGATTTTTATCAACCCTAGTGAATTTAAAACCTTAAATTAAAATTTTATTTGTACCTAATTTTAGACCATATACTTGTGAAGCCAATAATGAAATATTGTTAAACCAAAGAAGAAATTATAAAAGATTTTTTTGTGTGTGTTGTAACACTTTCATTAAGATTTTATTTGCCCTTACTTGTGAGAATTTGTTGATGGGTTTTACAGTAAATTACCTCTAGGATATTGTTAAAGGGACCTTGGACCTTACAAGGGGGAGTTTAAGTGTTTGAAAAGACTGACTTATTAGGTAGAGTGACCATCCTCCTTATAAACCCAAGCACCTTCATTTTTCTAGCTAATGTGGGATAACTCACTCTACAATTCCCCCCTCGAACGAAACCTCTGTCGGTGGAGGAGCAACATTGGCCCTTTCGGTCGACAAAGTTAATGTATCCACATTCTGGTTAAGGGTTTGACTCTTATACCACTTGTTAAAGGGGCCTTGGGCCTTATAAGCGAGAGTCTAAATATCCAATTCAAAAGACTAGCATATTAGGTAGAGTTACCATCCTCCTTATAAACTCAAGTATATTTCTTGTTTTAGTCAATGTGGGACAACTCTACTGATAAAATGAAATTGAAACACTGCAATTAACAATAATGAAATATTTCTAAAACACTATTTTAGAAAGTTGTAATGAAAAAGAGAGAAATCTTATACAAATATTTTTTTTTAAAAAGAATAATCATATGTAGAATCTTTATGGAAAAATGATGTAAATGAACTAGGGCTCAATCTACTATTTATAGTGCACAAGATAATTTCTATCATAACCATTCTTTTAAAAGATTACATCTTTAATTTGATTCATCTATTTAAATAAATCACAACCTTTTCTTAATAACTTTTAATTGAAACAAAACATCTCTTTTCAACTTTATTAATATATCTACCAATATTTATGTGTCACGATGTCTAGGTTATGCCTCCAAAGCATTTCCAATTAGTTCGAGTGCGATTGTAATAAGTAATACCGAGATTCAAATAGTTCATGGTTTAAATAATTAAGACAAAATATGAGGGGTGAATGAAAAAGAGAGAAATTTCAATATTTTGGAATTATAAAAATAATGAAATAAGGATGTTAGAACAATAGTTAACATGAAACAAAAGTTTGAGAATATTTTTAGAAATAATATACAAGGGTGGATTCGTAAAAGAGTTTTAATTTTAAGGATTTGGTTCCCTCAACTTAATTTTTTTCTGAAATTTTAATACCAATTTTGAGTTAATGATTTTATGTAATCTAATAGTAAAAAGAGTGGATGAATTGAAACTAATTTTAGACTTTAAATTGAGTAAAATCAATGACTCTTAATTGTGTCAAAATTTCAAATAAAAAAATTAAACTAATATATGTCATCTTAATTATGAATTATTTATTTTAAATTAATATATCTCATCTTAGTTGCGAATATTTATAATAAGGAATCATTAAAGGCAGGCCGCAATTCGCAGTGTTCATTGGAATTTATATAAAATTCTGGACGTCTATTGATGGGCCACATTTTGGTGTCCGGAGAACAAATCGGGTCAGAAACTAAAGCCTAGCATGAGGTGTCCGGTTCATTGTGGCATCATCCGAATACCAAAACTCAAAAAAAGAATAATTACATCCGAAGGAGTGTGAAATCATTTTTGAAAAAATAGAATATAGCATTTGCTCCTTATTTCTTGTAATAACATTTTTTTGATTTTTTTTATAAAAATAAATTCAAAAAATGGGATGTATATTTGTTAAATTTTGGTTTATTCCGAGAACGGTTTTAAATAACTGACAAAATTTCAATGCGAAAAAAATGCATTTTATTGTGTTAAAGATGATTTTCTCCTTCTTCTTCTTAATTTTTTTTAGATCAATGTGATTTTTTTTGGTTGGTTAGTGAGATTTCACATTTAATCTAATTATGAAGGTGCAAACATTCTTCTTTTTATTTTCAAATGCAGTATGCGATTGTTTTCTTACAATAGTAGCTTTGTTTTGCTTTTTCCTACAATTTTTTAAATTTTAATTTAGATAAAGAGTCATAATTATTAATTTTTTAATTTTTACTAAGTAGTTATACAACACTAATTAACAATGACTACATCTAATACCACATCACTTAAAATGCAAAATTTGTATCATAACTTTTTAAGTGTAGTATTATTGTTTAGATGAAGTGTTAGGCCATTTTTCCTTACAAGTGTTTTTTTGAGCTAATCATTTGTTAAACTATTACTTTTTAATTATTATTATTGTTGTTGTTGTTCCTACTAAATTTCTAATAGGGGACATCACCGGTTCATATGATGCAAAGTCCAAGAAGAAGATAAAAAGTTATTTTAAGAGTTGTAATTACATTTATCATAATAGTTTTATTTAATATTAAATTTATTTAATCTTGGTAGTATTTGTAAGTTTGAAAGTTTTAGTTTTATTTATTATGTTTTGATGTTTATGTTGTCTATGAACTTTAATTTGTGTATTAATGATTGTCTTGGAGCTTTAATTTGGGTTTAACTATGCTTTGAGGATTGTTTAAAGTATTTAGTATTTAAACTAGTTAAATCTGTATTTTTAGTTGCTTATTATGATTAATGAAAAATAGAATTCTCAACTATGAGTTTAGTTCAAAATTTTGAATTTTCTGAGCTATTTTCTTTTATCTTGTTGAACGATATCAACAACATTTATTTTCATGAACGAAATCATGAATTTATCAATGCTTGTCTTGTGTCAGGTGGTATCAGAGTCTTATCTTGAGATAGAAGGCCTCAGCGACTTGAATGGAGATCATTTGAATGCTTTGGATAAATATATAACAACGTTTTTGAGAGATATGAAGGAACGAATGATAGCATTGACAGATTTGTTTTTGGTTTTTGAAACTAAAGATCCACTGCAACAAGAACCAAGGGCGGCAAGGAGAAGATCGCTCAGATAGCCGCATTCCACACCATTTAATTTCAATTTGAAAAAGGAAGTCGAAGATGAAGTTAAGGTTAGACAGCAAGTAAGAGGAGCAATTATGATTGCACGAAGATGGCTTTACCATTTTACCCCTCCAGTGGATGATTTAGGAGAGGGAGATAAAGTGGATCCAAATGATGCTGAACTTAAGAAAAATTATGGTGATTATAAAAATAAGATAGTTGAAGAAAAGTGAGAACATGCACTGTGTATGGTACAAAGATTAATGTACACACCTGTTCAATCCAAAGAGACCCAATCGAAGAAAATCTTTGAAGAAAAATCTTTGCAGACAAGTATCCTTATTTTTTAGACCTTTTTTTTTTGTAATTTATATTTTGTCACTAAATTTCTCTTCAAGTGAAAGATGCAAAATATATAATATGCATTAGGAAACACAGCCTGAATAGTCATTTCAATACTAACGTATTGATACGATACAAAAACTAGATCTTAATGGTTACTAATTATTCTCTACAGTTTGACCATAAACTACGTTTAAGAAGTGTCACTTTCTAAGTCAGCAATCTCCAATGTTAATAGAATTATTTGATTGTTTCCATCTTTATATACTGCCACAAATATTATATTAAGATAGACACATTTTAAAAATATTCCATTAATTATAATCACCAATCGAATGCATGACTAGAAAACTTTGGTGCAAAGTCCTAGCACCATAAATAAATATTTAAGGAAAATTTTTAAAAATAGCCAAAATTAAGGAGGCTTTAACTTTTTTAGTTATCATTTTAACTTTCTTACTTTTTTAGCCCTAAAATTAATAATCGGATAAAAATACATTTTTACTATTTTAACAGTACCTGCTATAAGAAACAATATCTATTGCAGTATTTTTACTAAATTTAATTTAGTTTTATAATTAATTAATTTATAATTTTATTTTACTATGTGTTACATAATTAATTTATATTTTTTACTTAAAATTATATTTATTCAAATTTAAATTTTTATTTATTTATTAAAATTATATTTATTTTATTTAATTATATTTTTTTGTTAATTATTTAATTTAATCAAATTATTACAATAAATAAATAATGTAGTTAAACTAAACTGAATGAATAATATAAATAATTTAAATAACTAACAAATAATATAATTAAATAAAAATAAAATAAAAATAATATTAATAAGCAAATATAAACTTAAATTTAGATAAATATAAATACATAATAAATAATATAAATTAATTATATTATACATAATAAAATAAATATAATACTAATAAAAATAAAAATAAATTATTTATTATAAGTACTAATAAGTAAAAAAATAAAAATATTATAATAAATAATAAAATTTAAAAAAAAATAAAAGGACTATATTTTTTATCATGACCATATGTGGGTGCGATAAGATGGGCACAATAAGTTGTCATTGCGCCCATATCTGAGCACGATAAGTTGTCATCATACCCATATTTAAGCACGATAAGTTCTTATCTTATCCACATATGAGCGCAATAAATTTTTATTATGCCCATAATATGGGCACGATATTTTTTGCCTTAATATTTTCATTTATATTTTAGTTTTTATAATTTTATTTTATTATATATAGCATGATTAATTTATATTATTCACAAATAAATTAAACATATTTATTTAAAATTTTATTTATTTTATTTAATTATCAATAAATATAATTTTAATAAAAAAATATAAAATAAGTTTGTGTTTGTTTATGAAAATTATTTTTTAATTATTTTTATTTATTGTATTTATTTAGTTTAATTTAATTACATTAAATAATTATATTATTTATGTAAATTTTGTAGTAATATGATTAAAATAAATAATAAAATAATATAAAATAAATGTAATTTTAATAAACAAAAAATAATTAATTTTGAATTAAAAATTACTCTAGCTGGTATTGTACACTGTAGCGCATACTATTGCAACATATAATTGTATGCAATAAGCAATCTGAACAAATCATTTAGAGCACCTCTTATGAATCTTAATGTATGCTCCTTAGCTCGTCAAGCTTTAGTATACGTTATTTTAACACTAAATGCTTTATGTATGTTTGCTTGATTTTTCTTTGGTCTATAATTTTTACTAACTAGTACAATTTTATTTTTAATTACTTTATCAATAATATGACTCTTGACTTGTCGGTGACCATTCCGTAATCAGTTCAAAATACAAGTGTACTCTGCATCTATTCTCCTCTCAATGAAGAACTGTCATCCTTTCGTCGACACTGTACGTAATCTTTATTTGCATTTGTTATCATTGCATTTCGCCTTAGAACAATCTTTAGTGGACTTATGAACTTTACCCCTAAATGCTAGTATGCTTATAGCCTCATAAATTTCATATGTTCTTTTATACAACTTTTCTACAAACACATTTCTAATTTTAGTATACGATACATTTTTTGATATGTTCAAGTCAAACGGTGGTATTAGAGTCATGAATTGAAATAGGTATTCTACTTGAATCTTATCTTCTTTTTTATACGGGACATACTCATCATGTAACCCATGTACAGAAGTTTTAGAAATATAACATGGTTCGCTCTCTGCTATGTCATTTAATCCATCAGTTTCCATTCTATAATCATCATCATCATTTTCAACATCATAACCAACATCATTACTACGATCATCACTCTCATAACCATCATTATTTTCATCATCATTGCCAATGTCATTGCCACGATCATCATTCTCATAACTACCGTTATATCCATCATCATCATTACCGATATCATAACCAATATCATTACTAATATCATAACAAACATCATTACCAATATCAATGTCAACATCTCCATATATCTGACTATCATAATATGTGTAAGTTGGGTCTTCGTTGAATATCAAAGGAGAATAACGTAATAATTTGGAAGGTTTGGCAGAAACACAAGGGTTGAAATTGTTGGGGCTATACTACTTACTTGGTTGCTATCGTTTGTGGACATGAATTGATTATGGTAGACTTATTTTTACTCGATGGATGCTTTTGCATTATTTTCACATACGGAAGCTCGAATGTCCCGTGTTACACATAGAGGTGTAGTACTTTTATTTTTATAGGCTCAACTAAAAGATAACATTGTCATCATTTTCAAGTGGAATTGATCTCATTTTTATAGTATTTGAATAAATCTCAAATCTTAGAGTTACTTTATATTGCACCTGATCAACTTCAATAATACGATAAACTCTTCTTAATAATGCTTCGTATTTTATATTTTTTGGAATTAATATGTAGATATTTTAAAATTTAATGTATCTCTCAATATCATTATTGGAACTCTCCTACCTTCTCCCAAAGTATACAATGGTCGAAACAAGCTCTATAATATCTAAAACAACATCAGCAGCACCTAAAACAAAAATAATTATTAATATATGAGTAATTACATACAATTCAAAAAATAAAAATTTTTAAATAAAATTTTTAATTGATTAAAAAAACTTAAATAATTACTAAACATAAAAAATATGAAATAAAATAAAATTTAATACACAAAATAAAATTTTAAAAAATTAATTAATTATAAAAAATTAAAAAATGGCAAAATTAAATAATTAATTAAATACAATTTAATAAACAAGATAAAATTTTAAATTTAAAAAAAAATTATATTGCCATGTGGTGCCACTTGGCAGTTAGCAACGCGCTCGGTGCGTGGTGCTTTGCGTCTGGCATTTGGAGCACACATCGGCGTATGGCCATGAGCCAAATGTGTTTTTTAGGCAAAGTTAGCCGCTTGCAGTCATTTTTTGTCATTTTTAACTTTGTACACTTATATTTAACCACATTTTCACATTCTTAATACTAGATCTAAATATTTAAACAAGTAGAATATAAAAACATAATAAAAATCACTAATTTTTACTTATTTTTAATTTTTTTAACTCTATAATTAATTATTTTATTTATAATCTTTAAAATATGACAATTTTGAAGTCGATTTATAAGTGTTTTAATAGATCTTGTCCATTTTACAAGATTGCAGTGAGAAATTTTGCAAGAGAGAGAAAGAGCTTTCAAAATTTGTAATAAGCGCAAAATGGAAAAAATTTGTGTGTTTAGTTAATATTGTATAAAAATATTGACTTTGGTCATAATAGTATAACAATAAAATAAATGGGTCAATTTCGAAAAATTTTCCTTAAAAATATAACATTTAATTTTATATAAATATTCTTGTTCTTATTGAAATAGATAATGATGTGTGTATTCATCAATTGGATTATGATAAAGAGTAAATTACTTTCAAATTTATTATCCAATTGATAACATCATGTCATTTAAAATTAAAAAATTAGAATAATGCTTAAAATTATATTTCGTTTATTCATTAACTAAAGCTCCCTTTGAAAGAGCAAACAGCTTATATATACTATGGACGACAGATTCTCGATGGACTGAATTTGGAATCTTGATTAATGTAATAAAAAACATGACGAAGTTTCTATCCATTACAATTCACCTTGTTTTTTTTTTTTTTGAATAAAAATAGAAAGTAGATTAGTTAAAGTGGGAGGAATACTCCTCAAGTTCAAAATGGTTACATTGATGTGGAACTTTTTTGAACCAAATAGTCTCTGAACTAATATTTAGTACAATTTGTGCTAATTCATGTGCTACTCGATTGGTGGATCGATGTGAGTAACTAAAAGAGCAAATATTAAAAGATGAAGAAATTGTTTTAATATCATGAAGGACCGTCCTCAATTTCAAAAAAGAGTGGGTGTGACTGTTAATGTCAGCAATGATACCCGCCGCATCAGATTCAACTTCAATAGTCGATAGTCCCAACATCCTGGCCAAGTTAAGACCCCGAAGAATTGCCAATACTTCAAGAATATCCACTTAGGGTTTTGCCTGAAGTGGAGAGGATGAAGAGGCCAAGACAGCACCATAGTGATCACGTAGAATCACGCCTATACCAGCTTTGAAATGTTTTGAAGAGAGACCAGTGTCAGTATTTAATTTTATTACTCCAAGGCCTGAGGTTAGCCATCTATTGCGTGGAATACCAGTGGGTTTAGTTTTTTTCGCACAATGGGATACATATTCATGCCAATAACATTTAGCCCATTTGAGGACATCATCTATCATCATTTCTTTTTTCTTCATCACTGATTTGTTTCTAATAAACCACAATCTCCAAAATAGGATAAGAAGCACCTCAAAATTCATTGCAGATAAGTTTGCTTTGCATTCCATTAAGAGATCCAAAATAGGTGTATTGTGATTGATACTTATACCATTTAAGAAGTCACAAGTCCGACGTACCTTTTTTAGCGTATCGCACAACCATACAGCATGGATGGTGTTTTCCGCACCTTTAGCACAACGACTGCAGGCGTCATCAATGGGAACATGGTGCTTCTTTAGGTTAGCAAATGCAGGTATCCATCCATGCGTAAACCTCCAAACAAAGTGCTTTATTTTGGGAGGAATGTTCAGCTGCCATAAGTGTTGCCACCAAGATCGAATCTCAAAAGTACCAGAACTGGAGGAGGCCTGGTCAGTAGCATAGGATAGCCAATACCCACTCTTGACAGTAAACTGACCATGTCTGTCAAAGTGCCACATGACTGAGTCGGTCTGCTGTTCCCAGTATCGAGAGCGGGGAATGTTGAGGATTAGGTTGCTTTCTTCGACAGAAAAGGAGTTGCGAACTAAATCCAAATTCCATAAACCAGATGGGAGGAGTAGGTCTGTTACTAAGGACTGCTCTGGTAGTTTATGCGGGAAGGAAGGTTTGAAGGAGAGAGGTCGGGGGAGCCATTGGTCATAATAAATTGATACAGCTGCTCCATTTCCAATCCGCCAGCGAAGCCCTTTTTTAAGTAGGTCTCTGCCCCAAAGAAAGCTTTTCCAAACCTGCGAATCTGATTGTTTTGGTTTTACCTGTAGGAAGGATGAGCCAAGAAAGTAGATGCTTTGAAGGGTTTTGGCCACAAGAGAATTTGGGGAAGCGAGTAATCTTCATCCTTGCTTTGCTAGGGTGGCTTGGTTGAAAGAAGCCAAGTTTCTGAAACCCAAACCATCATCCTTCTTGTGATGGCATAATAAATCCCAGGAATACCAATGTAGTTTTCTAGAACTCTCATCTCCTCCCCAAAAGAATCTCGCACAGAGCCGATGGATTTCCTTGATAAGGCTCTTAGGAAGTCTAAACAGATTCATAATATAGGCTGGTATGGCTTGGATGACTGCTTTAAGCAGGGTCTCACGACCCCCTGCTGAAAAAAGATTTCTCTTCCACCCCTTCAATTTGTTCCATACTTTGTCTTTTACCGTAGCAAATAAATTCTGTTTATTTTTACTGGTGATACAAGGGAGTCCCAAGTATTTGCTATGGTACGGGACATGAACCACCCCAAGACAGTGGGCCAGCTCAGCAGCAACATCCAATGAGATGGAATTCCCAAAACATACAGCTGACGTCTGGTTGTTGATCAGCTGTCCAGAAGCGAATTCATAGGACCTCAAAGTTTCTTTGACCGAGTAGCAATTGGCCAAAGTGGCCTTAGTGAGTAGGAGGCTATCATCAGCGAAAAGTAAGTGAGATATTGTAGGCCCCTGGGTCCCAAATTTCAGCCCCTGTAAGTCTCCACGTTGTTCAGCACATTTAAGTAAAGAGGAAAGCCCCTCTGCACAGAAGAGGAATAAATATGGAGATAGGGGATCACCCTGGCGAAGACCACGCGAGGGAGAAATAAAACCATGTGATATGCCATTGAGAACAATGGAGTAAGATACTGAAGAAATGCACCGATGGATTCTTTGGCACCAACTATCTGAGAAACCAAGTCTCCCCATTATTGTTAGCAGGAAAGCCCATTCCACTCTATCATAGGCCTTTGACTGTCCAATTTCAAGGCTAAGTACTTACCAGCCGAGAATTTATTGCGTCTAAGAGCATGGAGGCACTCAAACCCGATTATGGCATTGTCAGTGATTAGGCGCCCTGGGATGAAAGCACTCTGGGAGTCGGAGATTACCTCCTTCATAACTTTACGTAATCTGTTGGCCATAGCCTTTGCAATAATTTTATACAGAACATTGCAGAGGCTAATGGGACGAAAATCTGCGCAGACTTTAGGCTCACCGACTTTAGGGATAAGGGTGATAAGTGTGTCATTAATCATTCCAAGATCTTCCCCATTATTGAGGAAACCCAAGCATACACAGCAGATGTCAGGGCCGACTACATCCCAGAATTTTTGGTAGAATAAGGCTGGCATACCGTCCTTACCTGGAGCCTTTGTAGGGTGCATCTGAAAAGCTGCCTGTCGGATCTCGTCGGCGCGAAATGGGGTGTCCAGCCACTGGAGACTCTGCATAGATAGTCTCAAATCCACACCAGAGACAACCCAGTCAATTACAGACCTCGGAGGGTTAGAGGAAGTGAAGATATCAGAAAAGTAATTCAGAAAGGTCTTTGCAGTTTGTGTCATGTCTGTACACCAGACTCCCTCGCTGTTGGTAATCCCAAAGATGGAGTTTCTCTTTCTCCGGCCAGAAGCTTTAAGATGAAAGAAGCGTGAGTTTTTATCACCTGCTCTTAGATATTGTACCCTCGAACGTTGTCTCCAATAAGTCTTTTCTTTCTATAGTAGTGCATCCAGAGATTTCTGGATGTTAGTGATATCCGGCCAGGTTTGGGCACCCGCTTGCTAGTTTAATGACCCCACAATTTTCTTTTTGTCTTTGATCTCCGCTTTTAGGCTATGAAAGTGTGCCACATTCCACCTTTTGAGCTGGGACCAAATGAGTAAAAGATTACCGTACACTGAGTTGAGGGAGCTGAGGTTTTGGGTCCATCCTTCTGAGATGATTTTTCTGCAGTCCTCTTCGTCGGCCCATGCCTCTTCAAAGTGAAATCTGCTATGGGGGCGTTGTGGTGGGCCCCATTCAACTGGTACACCAATCTCACTAATAGATAACAGGAGTGGTCGGTGGTCGGAGCCCCAAAAGTCCAGGTGTTGCACGGAGGAGTTGGAGAATAGGCGATGCCAAGAGAAGGAGCAGAGCAATCGGTCTAGTCTTTCCTGGATGAAAGAACTGGGATCACGCCCATTGCACCACGTGAAAGGGGGGCCAATAAAATTGATTTCTGAAAGGCCGCAATCGTCAATGGCGTTTCTGAAGTTCTGCATAAGGTAGGAAGGACGGGGCAAGTCACCATCTTTTTCAAGGTTTTGGAGGATCTCATTGAAGTCCCTCCCACACACCCACGGGAGGGTAGACAGTGAACATAGGCGTCGCAGGAGATTCCAAGAATGGACATGCTGAGATGCTTCGGGATGGCCATAGAAGCCTGTAACTAATTTATATTTTAAATTAATTATTTTTTATTAATGTTTTAAAAAAGAAAAAAAGAAAAAAATTAATTAATTAATTGAAATAACTAATTTATTTTATTAAATTAAAAAAAAGGCTTGTGGGCGCATGCGTGGGGTGCACGCCTCACGAATGTGCCCTGCAAGACTTTGCTTGAGGTGCATGCATGAAGTGCGCGCCGCACGCATGCGCCCGCAAACATTTCTTTTTTGTTTATCCTTGTAATTTTAATAAAAATAATTTCATTATTTCTTCTATTTTTTAATTTTTTTTTATGAAAAATTAATAAAAAAAATATTTTTTAAATAAAATTTTATTATTTAAAATTATTTTTTAAAAAATCATGTGGGCATGCTTAGGACATGCACCCTAAGCATGTGCCCCAAGCAAATTGCTTAGGGGAGGAGGTGGGCGTATGTTGCGCTAAGCTTGGCTTTGCCAAACTTTGTTTTTATTTTTTTAATTTAAATTAATTATTTTTTCATTAATGTATTAAAAATAAATTAATTAATTAAAAGAATTAATTTATTTTATTAAATTAAAAAAAAAGTACGAGCGCAGGCGCGCACCCTACACATACACCCGTAAACTTTCACTTTTTTGTTTATCCTTGTAATTTTAATAATTTTGTTTCTCATTTTTTTTAGTTTTTAATTTCTATTTTATGAATAAATTAATAAAACAATATATTTTAAATATATTTTTTTTAATAATTAATAGATTTTTTAAATAAAATTTCATTCTTTAAAACTATTTTTAAAAAAAAAATCATGTGGGCATCCTTGGGGAGGGAGTGGGCGCATGCTGCACTTTTGCCAAGCTTTGCTTTTATTTTTTTAATTTAAATTTATTTTAATTTAAAATTTTTAAATTAACTATTTTTTAATTAATATATTAAAAAAGAATAAAAAACAATTAATTAAAATAATTAATATATTTTATTAAATTAAAAAAAAAGACAAAGCTTGCGGGCGCATGTGTGGGGCGCGCCTCACGCATGCACCTCGCAAATCTTTGCTTGGGGAGCATGCGTGAGGCGTGCGCCCCACGCATGTGCACATCAAAACTTGGCAAAGTCAAGCATTGCTTGTTTTTATTTTAAAATTTTTATTTTTAATTTATATTTAAATTAATTATTTTTTAAGTAATGTATTAAAATAAAAAAAGAAATTAATTAATTAATTAAAATAATTAATTTATTTTATTAAATTTAATTAAAAAAAAACTTGGCGGTGCATGCGTGATGCGCGCGCCCCATACATGCACCCGGCAAAACTTGGCAAAAGCCAAGCTTTGCTTGTTTTATTTTTTTAAATTTAAATTTATTTAAAAATTTTTATTTTTAATTTATATGTAAATTAATTATTTTTTATTTACGTATTAAAATTTTTTTAATTAACTAATTAAAATAATTAATTTATTTTATTAAATTATAAAAAAAGCTTGGGGCGCATGCATGAGGCGCGCACCCCATGCATGCGCCCAGCAAAGCTTGGCAAAGCCAAGCATTTCTAGTTTTATTTTTGCATTTTAAATATATTTTAAAAGTTTTATTTTTAATTTATATTTAAATTAATTATTTTTTAATTATTGTATTAAAAAATAAAAAACAATTAATTAATTAAAATAATTAATTTATTTTATTAAATTAAACAAAAAGCTTGCGAGCACGCACCCCAAGCAAATTACTTGGGGAGGGGTGGGCGCATGCTGTGTTTTTTTAATTTAATTTTTATTTAAATTAATTATTTTTTAATTAATGTCTTAAAAAAAAAAGAAATTAATTAATTAATTTTATTAAATTAAAAAAAAAGCTTGCAGGTACATGCGTGGGGCGTGCACCTCACTCATGGATTTTACTTGAGGTGCATACATGAGGCGCATGCCCTACGTATGCACCCGCAAACTTTTACTTTATTGTTTATCCTTATAATTTTAATAATTGTTTTTTCATTTTTGTTTCTATTTTTAAATTTATTTTTTATGAATAAATTAATAAAAAATATTTTTTAAATTTAATTTTTTAATAATTAATATATTTTTCAAATAAAATTTTATTCTTTAAGATTAATTTTTAAAAAAAATCACGTGGACATGTTTGGGGCGAGTGCTTGGAGCCCCAAGCAAATTGCTTGGGGAGGGGGTGGGCGCATGCTACACTCAACAAAGCTTGGCAAAAATCAAGCTTTGCTTTTATATTTTTAATTTTAATTTATTTTAATTTTAATATTTATTTAAATTAATTATTTTTTAATTAATATTTTAAAATAGAAAAAAGAAAACAGTTAATTAATTAATTAAAATAATTAAAATATTTTATTAAATTAAAAAAAGAAAAAGCTTGCGAGTGGATGTGTGGGGCGTGCGTCTCACGCATGCACACCACGCAAAGCACATGCGTGAGGCGCGCGCTCCACGTATTCGCCCACACACTTTTACTTTTTTGTTTATCCTTGTAATTTTAATAATTTTTTGTCTCATTTTTTCTTCAATTTCTAATTTCTTTTTTATTAATAAATTAATTAAAAAAATATTTTTTAAATTTATTTTTTTAATAATTAATTTATTTTTAAATAAAATTTTATTCTTTAAAATTATTTTTTAAAAAAATCATGTTGGCATGCACGGGGCTCACAACCCAAGCATGCACCCCAAACAAATTGTTTGGAGATGGGGTGTGCACATGCTGCGCCTAATAAAGCTTGGCAAAAATTTAGAGAGGAGGTAGGTGCATGCTGCACCCAACAAGCTTTGCTTTAATTTTTTTAATTTAAATTTACTTTAATTAATTATTTTGTAATTAATGTATTAAAAAATAAAAAAGAAAACAATTAATTTAATAAAAAATTAATTTATTTTATTAAATTTTAAAAAAGAAAAAGCTTATAGGTGCATGTGTGGGGTGCACGTAAGACTTTTCTTGAGTCGGATGCGTGAGGCGCGCGCCCCAAGTATGCCCACATAATTTTTGTTTTTAATAATTTTATAGAATAAACTTTTATTTAAAAATATATTTATTATTAAAAAATAAATTTAATTTTTTTTATTAATTTATTCATAAAAAAGAAATTAGAAAATAGAAGAAAAAATGAGAAAAAAATTTATTAAAATTACAAGTATAAACAAAAAAGTAAAAGCTTGCGGGCATATGTATGGGGCGTGCGCCCTAAGCATGCGCTCCAAGCAAATTGCTTGGGGAGGGGATAGGTGCATGTTGCGCCTAGCAAAGCTTGGCAAAAGGCAAGCTTTGCTTTTATTTTTTTAATTTAAATTTATTTAAATTAATTATTGTATTAAAAAAGAAAAAAAATTTCAAAATAAATAATTTTAATTAATTTATAAAAAATAAAAAGTTATTCAATTAAATAATTTATATTATTTAATTAAAATATAATGTTTTCATTAATTTAATAAAAAAGTTAAAAATTTATTTTTAATTTATTTTTTACTAATTATTTTATTTTAATTTTAAATAAAATTTTATTTTTTTAAATTTATTTTAAAAAAACTAAAGTTTGGGGTGCAAGCATGCACTCAAACTTGGCTTCACTGCCTTGGGCGCATGCTTAGGGTGCGCGCCTCACGTATGCGCCTAAGATTTTACTTTGTTTTTAATTCTTTTTTATTTTTAAGTTGTTTTTAAAATTTTATTTTTTAATTAATTTATAAAAAATAAAAACTTAATCAATTAATTAATTTATAAAAAAAAAGAAAAAATGAGAAAAAAAATTATTAAAATTAAAATAACGGTAAAATGGTCAACGTGACATATATATGGTTAATAAAATTTAAGAAATTTGACTTCGGTCAAATAAAATTTTTATCCTAAATAATTGGTTAACTACAAAAATTTCCCCTTCTTACCATGAGGGAGCTCTTTAAAGAATCTCCCACAAGACCCTTGCCTCAGCCCTTCAAGTGGAGTAAGTTAAACAGAAGCCGTTGTCTTTTCAACTCCTTGAAGCTTGCGTCAGCATTAAAACGAGGTCGTTTATTTTCTCCTCTTATGACTGAAAAGAGAAAACAACAACAATCATTCATTAAGATGAAAGAGAAAAAATATTTAGAAATAATGAAAACAATAAATACCCTTAGTCTAAGAGTTATCAAAGCTTGATAGGCTAAAAAGATCTTTAATCAGCCCAGAAGACACAAGGTTGTCCTCGGAGAGCAACTCCTTATAAGACCATTATGAACACGAGTTGCTTTAATTTGGTTCTTCTCCTCATTAGAAATACGAGATGTCAAAGACCAAAAAGCAACCAAAAAGAAAAATAAATAAATATCAATGGGCGAAATAAAAGAAATAAATCCACTGACATAGAAAAGAGAACATATGGGTAACCACTCTTAGTTAAGATCTGAGGACACGATTGATGGCCATATAGACCTTCATAAACTTGCCCTTATTCTCCTCCAACAAAGAACTAGAGATGCTTCTACCAAGAATTTCTCGAGGGCAAGTCTTTTACAATAGCAAATATCGCCTTCTTTATCATAGATAGTAAGGTAGTAAAAACTTTCTCATTGACCAACATTTGCCCAAATCTGATATAACATTTGGAGCACAGAGAAAGAAGAACCATCAAGGTTTGCCTTCCTAGACATAATATAAAATCTTGCTAAAAACATTCAAGCATTCATATTCAATTAGAACAGGGCCAAATTTAGGTAGGGCAAAATATCTTAAAAAAAATGATTGAAGGGGTAACTTTAGCCCCAATTCAAAAAGTTACAAATTCAGAGTCACCTTCCCATATAGTGGCGCACTTGTATACTCACCCTCCAAAGAACCTTTAAAGTAATAGAATTAAGGATTTCTAATGTTCTCCTTAATTCAACAAAGACCTCTTTACTTACACCAAAAGGATGGTAGAGGTATAATCCAACTCAAATAGAATATCTTTATTGTTCCAAGCTACATGCTTCTTCTTCTTCAACCTATTAAATTGGTTGGACACTCCCTTGTGATCTTGAGGGACCACATGTGACATCCTATATCTAAAATTCCAATCGGGATCGTTAGAATTATCTACCACCATATTTCTTTCTCGAGCATGGCTTTCTACTTGCAGACCAAGTCCTTGAACCCCTCGAGCACTTACATTAACTACATCTTAGGCTAAGTTACTCCTAGAACTCAAGTCATACCTAAGGTGTTCTAAATCTTGATCAGATGAATTCTGAGAGACATCTATTAAAAAATAACTTTGATACCAAAATAAGGTATATAGTTCAATTTCCTAAAAATTCTTACTGACATAAAGTTAAGGGACAAAGACTCACAACAAACACCAAACCAAAAAAAATATGCAAGAAAATAGCAAAAGAAGGATAGAACACTAACAAGAAGAAACTTACCAATTCAAAAACTGTAGAAATAAAGCTACCACAATTTTGAGGAAAGAAAGCTCTAGATCATAAGAATATTCTTTCTTCAGAACATTAGCAATAGAAAATCAAGAGTGGAGAACTGAAAGGGCCAAAAATTTATATATATTTATAGAAAGAGAGATATCAACCAATTGATTCAAAATTTGAGAGATGAAAATAATGTTAAAGACACATCATCTTCAACCAACATACACAATCATGTGATCAGTATTTAGTTCCTAAGATGACAACATTCATTATAACCTCACAAATAAGAGCAATCATTCATTAAAACTATCAAACAATGGCGGACTTCTCGAAAGATTATAAATATGTAGTGTAATAAAAGGCATCAATTCCAAACAAAAGTCCAATCACTGTTATAAAATGCATGTCCAAAAAATATGGGACCCAATAAATATCTACTTAAAGTGAATCTCACTAGACAAAAGATCAATCATAAACATAAAGACCCAAAGGATAGAGCAAGGATATTGATCGAACACAATTAAAAGCACTCTAAAAAGCACTTTAATCCAAGAACACTACTCATAAATTTTCTAATGTGAACAAGTTAATACTAAAATATGAAGGACCCTTTTCCCCTCATAGATTCAACTTACAAAGCTTAAAGACTTTGGCACCATAGAACCCAAAATATATTGGCCCCTACGACCTAAACTGCCTCAATCCATATATAAAGGCCTAAATATTAGTCATGAGCATCCTCTCTAAGCTAATCAAAATATTGGTCGTAACTCGGCTACTATATTCGGTTAGAATCCAAGGAAAAAAAGATTATCTACACCCTTCGAGCTTGTTAGAATATTGGTCGTAACTCGGCTACCCTATTCGGTTAGAATCCAAGGAAAAAATATTATCTACACCCTTCGAGTTTGTTAGAATATTGGTCATAACTCGACTATCTTATTCGAGCAAGCTCTAGACAAGAGACCTACACTCTCATCGAGTTGGTCAGAATATTGATCACAACTTAGCTGCTTTGTTTAGTTAGACTTACAATCCATAGAGATGGTTAGAACATTGGTGGTAACCAGACTACCCTATTTGATCAGACTCTAAACAAAGAGAACAATCTTTGCCTTTGTCGAGCAGAAGACATGTCAAAATACGACCTCTCTAAAAATCAAAGAAAGTTCCTAAAAAAACTTAACTTATGAGAGTCATAGAGAATTGTAGACAAGGTTGAGCTTATCAAGGAAAGATTTCTAAATCTAAGGGAGATCCCTAAAATTACAATGCAAGTCATTCCAAGAAAAGAAAAGATTTAATTTAATTTCGAAAAACTCAGATAGTAGAATTCTAAAAGAAAATATTCACAAGACTTTTAAATTCTATTAAAATTTTAAATATATTAAACTTACATTTTTACCTTATAAATAAGAGAAAAATTCTACACTGAGAATCATAGAATCATTTGAAGATCGAAAGATCAAAATTATCATTATCGTGATTCATATTTACATGCACTTTAAAATCTTGATACCATAAAAATGCTCCATAATATTTTTTTAAAAGTCTAAGTTTTCAGGATAATCATCCTCAAAGTAACAAGAGTATATAAAAATATAAAAATATATGTATTTAAAATATATATTAAGGTGCAAAGAGCGTCACTCTTAAATGTATCAATAATCAAAGGCATTAATTTATAAAATTTTTAAATCATGAAGAAAATCTAAAATATTTCAGAGGTATCACGTTCTTTATACAACAATTTAATAGATTATGATATACATACATTTGTATTAAAAATTATTAAATAAAATGATTGTCACAATTAATAAAAAATACACATTATAATCAATCGGCAAAAAGAAATAAAAGTAACTTTTTAGAGGAGTGTACTCTTTTATTTGCCAAATGCCAAGGCATCAACATCACTTTTACTGTGAGTCAACAAAACATATCTGAAACTTCTCCTTCATTTCACTGGGGAAAGTCAACAAACATCATTGTCTTCCAAGAAGTGGATGGAAAAATACTCCCAATTCCGGGAATCTGGCAAAGTCTTGATTTGAAGGCTTGTTCTTTTTTATTTTCAATTTCTTTTTTGGTTTCTAGTTCATTTCTTGATTAAAAACGACGATTTTTATATAAATATTCTTATTCTTATTTAAATAGATATTACTGTGTGTATTCATCAATTGGATTATGATAAAGAGTAAATTACTTTCAAATTATGAAAATTTATTATCCAATTGATAACATCATGTCATTTAAAATTAAAAAAAATTAGAATAATGCTTAAAATTATATTTCGTTTATTCATTAACTAAAGCTTCCTTTGAAAGAGCAAACAGCTTATATATACAATGGACGACAGATTCTCGATGGACTGAATTCGGAATCTTGTTTAGTGTAATAAAAAACATGACGAAGTTTCTATCAATTACAATGTACCTTATTAGTGTGTACAACAATATTAGTGTGTAATAAAAAAAAAAACATGACGAAATTTCTATTTAGAATGCACCTTCATTATTGGTGTGTAATAAAAAACATGACGAAGTTTCTATTTACAATGCATCACTTTACAAGTGCCTATAACAATATTAGATTCTCAAAGTGAAATCATTCTTATGAAATAAATGTGATAACTTCTCTAATTCTTCTAGACGTCAACAATGGCATTTCTTATTCACAAATTAAATTATCGTGAAAACAAGAATATTTTACATGCATTAATGGCAACAAATTACATATGTTTTTTGGGTGATCATGAAATTAGCATTAAAAAGACCCTTTACAAGCCAGATAAATCCGATACATATAGAGTCAAAATTTTTGACTTACGAAGGATTGAATATCTTAATTAGAGCATGATTAATGGTTTTCAACTACCATATGATATGTATGTCCAACTGTCAAAGAGCTAGGCTCACTAAAACCTGAAATTACGATCAAGTGGACCCTTCATGTTGAGATTAATTAATCACGCCATTACTCTCGGCTTTTTATCCTCTATATAAACCCGAAGGTCTCAGCTTTGCACCATCATCTCTCTTAATCAATATCCAAAGGAAGAAGAAATGTCAAATCTTTCGATCTTTCTTACTTTCTTCTTCTCTCTTCTTGTTCCGAATTTAGTTTTATCTTCATCAGTTCAAGACCCTGAGCTAGTTGTACAAGATGTACACAGGTAATTAATTTATGTACTTTGTGGTCCATATTTATTAGCGAGCTTTGATTTATATAAAAATGTACATATACTAAAATGGTAATTGTTACATTTACGTTGTTATATTACAGAAGTATCAATGCGTCTAGGAGGAACTTGGCCTATTTGGCTTGCGGAACAGGAAACCCTATTGACGATTGCTGGAGGTGTGACCATAATTGGGAGAGAAATCGCCAAAGATTAGCAGATTGTGCCATTGGGTTTGGCAAGGATGCCATTGGAGGCAAAAATGGTCGAATTTACGTGGTTACTGACTCCGGAGATGACAACCCCGTCAACCCAAAACCCGGCACTCTCAGGCATGCCGTGATTCAAGATGAGCCATTGTGGATTATATTCAAAAGAGATATGGTGATTAAGCTGAAGCAAGAGCTGGTTATGAACTCTTACAAGACTATTGATGGTAGAGGCGTAAGTGTTCACATTGCTGATGGGCCATGCATTACCATTCACTATGCCACTAACATAATCATCCATGGCGTTCATATTCATGATTGTAAGCCAGCTGGGAATGGGAATATAAGAAATTCCCCCGAGCATTCTGGGTGGTGGACCGTATCGGATGGTGATGGCGTTTCCATCTTTGCTAGTAAGCATATATGGGTTGATCATTGCTCATTGTCCAACTGCCATGATGGTCTCATCGATGCCATCCATGGATCCACAGCCATCACCATTTCTAACAACTACATGACCCATCATGATAAAGTCATGCTCTTGGGCCATAGTGATTCTTATACTCAGGACAAGGACATGCAAGTCACTATTGCCTTTAACCACTTTGGAGAAGGGCTAGTACAAAGAATGCCGAGGTAATTACACCCAAGTTGAAAATGAGAGCATACTTTATAACTATATATTATGTATATAATATGCATTTAAGTGCCAAATTCAAATTATGGGAGAGATAAAGATTAATGTTGTTTTATGTTTTAACAATTGCAGGTGCAGACATGGGTATTTTCATGTGGTGAACAATGACTATACAGAATGGCATATGTATGCCATTGGTGGAAGTGCTGCCCCTACTATCAACAGTCAAGGCAATAGATTTTTTGCACCAAATGACAGATTTAACAAAGAGGTAAGAACATAAAAGTTTTGAGATGTGTTAGATTTTGTTTTAAAATCTGTCTTTTGTTGAATTTTAGATCCGACTCGGTCACAGTGGAAAGACATTTTGGTGTTGTATTTAAAATTCAAATACCAGGTCAAACCAAAAAATGATTAACATATGTTTTCAGCAGTGTTTTTTTTTTTCACTGCATAAAAACGGTTCATTATTATTATAAAGTTCTTAAGCGCTCCATGCATGAACAAGATCATACGCATGCAATCTTGATTATATTTCTATAGAGATTTCAAAAACCGAACACATGCCATGCAGGTGACTAAACATGAGGATACGCCAGAAAATGAATGGAGGAATTGGAATTGGAGATCAGAAGGGGACTTAATGCTGAACGGTGCCTTTTTCCGGCAATCGGGAGCCGGCGCAGCTTCAACCTATGCAAGGGCTTCCAGCCTGAGCGCAAGACCATCTTCTCTGGTTGCTTCAATGACCGTGGCTGCCGGCGCACTCAGCTGCAGAAGGGGCTCTCATTGCTGATGCTGATGAAGCATATTGCTCAATATATGAGAGCCTAATCAAGAATTAATGGATAAGAAGAGGCGTTACTCAAGCCCTCTAGTTTCCGGCTGCTTTAATTAATTAGAAAGTTTTACTACTTCTTGTTCCTGTGTCTTGTTAATTTAACTATTTATATATATATATATATATATGTATGTATGTATGCATGGACAACCTCTGCGTATTGCTTTAAATGCTTTTATATCCACTAGGATTTTACAGTTAATGTCTTGTGTCAAAGAAAGCAAGCGCAGGAGTGTTGCTTTTATTTAAAGTGCTTTTCATTTAAGCACACCGTCGGCAGCTAAAAACTTTTTATCTTTTTCTATGAAGAAAAAAAAACTATTTGGTAGCTCCACTTTAGTTTTCCAATCTAAACACATGTACTTGATACATTTTTCTTGCTGCTCTTTATGACTTCACCATTTCAAAATTATTAAAGCGATTATCTTTTTTGTAGCCTATTCAATAAACGAAAGTTGTTGTGAATACATAAATGAACAAAAAAGAAAAAGGAGACTTCCGAGTCAGTGGCCCTTGTCTCAGTCAGCTTCAACTTTTCATGCGGATGAATGAGTGCGTTGGCCCTATAAAAGAAAGTAGATTTTTTTTTTTGTAATTGACTGAGGCAATATGAAATAAAATTAATACAAAAAATACAATGCATTACCAAAATTTGAATACTTTTAACATATTTCATATTATTGTTAGAATTTTTTCATGTGTATTTTTTTAATTAATAAAAAGAATGAATATACATATACATAATAAAAATATAAAAAAATATAATGCACCGAGAATTCTTATTACTCTCTCGCAATTTACAAAGGAGTCACCAAAGATTTTCTGTAGGAGAAATATATGGTTGATAAGCCAAACCTCCAAGAATTCTATAAATGAAAGAAACTTTAATTGTTTGCAAGAGAGGAATTCTGCGGTTGGCCTCTCAAGAAACAATGTGAAAATAAGAAAAGAGCCTCAGCCATGCACATTAACTTTTTCCCGTCAATTAAGCGAGAACATGACCCCTGGGGCCTGAGTTCCGAGTCAAAGGGGACTATTACATTCCATTACAGACTGCAAACTCGATCCTGACGTCATGAAATACCCTTTTATAATTGTTGATCCAAGGGAAAAGTATTTTTATCAGATCAAATATGGAAGATAAATGCTAAGAGGGAAGTTTTAATTTGTATGTAAGAGCTCATTGATTATCGGTGAAAACCACCGCTACCCCTAAGTTAATTTTTCTTTTTCATTTTTCTCTTTAAATTTTTTTAAAACTAGCCATGTGTCTCTTTTAGAAGATTTTAAAAGGAGAAAATGATATTCAAAATTATCAATTATCCCCCTTATAAAAGGTAATGAGTATTTTAAAAAACACACAAAAAAAAAAAAGGTGGTATATTAAACAAAATTTACGGAAGTAATAATAGTTTTCTCTACAATATCAGCTTAGTTACCAAAGCCTTGTTTGAGTGATGCAAAGTGGATGCCTAGTAGACTCGTAACAATTAATATAGGTATACAAATAAATCTGAAATTCTTGTTTGTGAATAATTAGTTTTCTTAAAAATGTGAATGGGATAAATCTTTTGACAAAGACTTGTTTGAATATAAAAATTCTCTAACTTTGCTTGGATTCAAGTTTTTGTTTGATTCTAAGTTTTAGTGTGAATATAAACCATAAAAGCATGGCCTATGATCCTTTAAACCTTTGGAATTTGAAGCTAAAATTGTCCAAAAGTTACCATAGGAATAATTTACTTGTGGAAGCTAAGCGTTCATAGCGATGCTACTTTTGATCCTTTAAAGTCAGCTATTCTTATCTTTGTGAAGTAAAATCCACCAAGTATTGGATTGTTCACCCACTAATAGGAAACATAAGTTAGGTATATATTATTGTAAGATAGGTTATTTTTACCTACTGATGACTGTGTTGTAATAGTAATTAAACTTAGTATAAGAAGATTTATTAATTCTCATAATTAGTCATTGCGCTTGGTTGAAATGTTGATAGGGCGAAGCTACAGTACGTTAAATTATGATTAAATGCCTCTAAATTATAATTCGAGTTAAAGCAATGTGTTCACCCATTGCTATTTTATTGGCCCATAGTAAGATCTCACGATCCTTTAGAGGCACGTGTCATAGGCCAAGCCCCCACAACGAAAATGTTGCGAGGGTCGCCTTGAAGCGTAATTCCCACTAAGCAGCAGGTGGAATCCTTCGTAGACAATTTAAATATGTGCTGGGATATTATAAGTGCCAGAGTGGCTTTGCTGCAGCAATCTATTGAGATTTAGCCTTATATCGCTAAGATTTGTCCCATATTCTTCACCATCAACCCTTCATTTTCTCGCATTTCTATTTTTCAAAATCCTTTTATAGGTAAGCTCATGTGGCCATAAGAATTTAAAAAAAATGCAAGTGTCAGGCTTAATATGTGCAAGTGTGCCTTTGGCCCTTGCATGCAAGAACTACTTCAGGGAAGGGGCTTAGGGATTGCAGCAACACTTGGCCCTCTTAGGGTAAGATTGTAGGTTTTTTTTTTTAAATGAAAGAAGGTTAACTATACTTTCACCCATGATCAGCGCTAGGGGGCCCCTTGGAGGATAAAGTGCCAACGAGGCCTTTGGGGAATGCAATAGGTGTTCTGGCCTTGGTAGCTAGGGGATGTAGATGCTAGCTTGGGGCAAGGGGGGCAAGCTTGCTATGGTGGACACGCACCCTTAGTAAAACTCGCTTGCCTTTGTCCTTAACCATAACAGACTCATAGGGGAATGCAATAGGTGTTCTGGCCTTGGTAGCTAGAGGGTGTAGATGCTAGCTTGGGGCAACGGGAGCAAGCTTGCTATGATGGACACGCACCCCTAATATAACTCGCTTGCCTTGGTCCTTGACCATAACAGACTCATAGAGGGGTTGCAGTAACTATCCCTTGAGGACAAGGCATATTTTTTATGAAATGAGGTTAACCATCACTTGTAAAGCCTTTAACCAACCCCCAAGCTACCCTTACATAGATCGCTTACCTTCTGCATTCACGATGCCAATAACCAAAGCATAAATGCCCCACCCCTTGGTTAAAGAGGTTAAGATTTTCTAAAAATAAATTCAATTTGAAAGTAGTAGTGGCAACAAAAACTTTCATTGGATTTTCTAGAACTCGGCAAAAATATATGGTAAGTTATTTTTTATACAATAGTATTAAATTATTAGATGAAAATTATTAAAAATATTTAAGGTGATAAAATGAAGGTGCAGTCTTTTGGTGAAATTTTAGATAATACAAAAAAAAAGAAACTTTTATGAAAAATAGGATGAAATTGAATGTTCAGGCAATAAATTTTTGTGAGAAGATAATTAAAAATCATCTTGAAAAAGAGTTAAAGTCGAGCCAATGAAGTAAGAACGTGAAATGGGAACACCGTGGCTTTCAAATAGGAACACTGCGACATTCAAGTGGGAATACTGTGGCATCAATTTTAGTGAGCCAAATGCCACGACGTCCAGAAGGCCTTAGCGTTAGGAGATTAATGCCCAGATATTAATACAACCTGTTCTGAATTTGAAAAGACTTATAAGTTATTTTAAAGACTCTATTTTGTTCCAACTCGTATTAGGGTTAACTTAAGATGTGTAGATAATATATAGTCTTATTTTTGGTTTGAGATATCATTACAACAGAAATCACAAAAAGAGAACAATTGAGAGAGCAATTATTTATAATCCCTTATAGAGAGAAAGTATTCTTTATGAGTTAGTTCTAAGAGTTCTTTATGAATTCTTGTTGATTCAATAAAAAAAGTGAGATCTTGATCTACCGTGGATGTAGGTATACCGAACTAGGTAAATTGCTGTGTGCTTTCTTCTACCCTACTTTCTTTATTTTATTTTATTTTTTTGATTGTTACGATATCAAACTTGTGTGGAGCATTTATGTTAACAAATTGGTACCAAAGTTTGGTTTAGCAATCATGGCCACACTTAAGTATAAAGTAGGAAAATTCAATGGTGAGAATGACTTTAATTCATAGAAGGTTAAAGTAATGGTGTTACTGGTAAGCCAAGGATTATGCTCAGTCTTAGAGAAGACTGCAGCTCCGTCTATTAAAGAGAAGAAGCTAGAGTCATCTAAATCTAAAATAGAGAGAAGAAATTCAAGATAGAGATCATAATGTAATCGTTCTATCTTTAGTGATAAAGTTTTGAGGAAAGTCACTAGTGAAAAGACAGCTATTGGTATTTGACAGAAGTTAGACGATCTTTATATGACGAAGTAACTTGTAAATTATTTGAGCATAAAGAAGAAAATTTATCAATTGTCTATGTCAGAAAGGGCATCGACTAAAGACCATATAGATGCCTTCTATAAGATCATTATTGATCTCGAAACAATCTATATGAAGATTGAGGATAAAGACAACGCCATCATTCTGTTGAGTTTTTTTTCCTAAAATTATGAGCACTTTATTAATACGTTACTCTATGGTAGAGAGAGCTTAACTTTGAAGGATGTAAAATCATCATTAAGCTCTAACTAATTAAAGAAGAAAATAAAGGCCAATACAAAAGAGTTATCTATAAAAAGAAGGCTTAAACAAAGAGAAAGAAAGTCAAAGAAGGGTCAAAGTTTAATGGCATACTTAGAAAGTGTTATTACTATAAGAAAGAAGGGCACTTTATAAATGATTATCCTAAAAAGAAAGTCAAGGACAAGATAAGGAGACAGATTATGTTATTGTTTATAAGGATAGCTATGTTAACGCAGAGACCTTCATTGTTTCTTATGGTAAAATTTATGATAAATGGATTTTATATTCTAGTTGTACATTTTATATGTACCCGAATAAGTCATTATTTGTTAATTTTCAGCCCATTAATGTGGTAAAGTATTAATAAAGAATGACATATCTTGTCAAGTATTGAGGATTGATGGTGTTAGACTTAAGTTACATGATAAGAATGTAAGAGAGTTGCTAGATATTAGGTATATTTCTAACATAAAGAGGAACTTGATTTTCTTAGGGATGTTAGACTAGAATGACTGTTCATTTAGAGTTAAGAATGAGATTTTGAAGGTGTTAAGGTGTTCCATAGTTGTGATGAAAGGTGAGAGGCACAACAATTTATATATGCTTAGAGGAGAAACATTGAATGGTTCTACACCATTCTCTATAGATGATGAGAATATGCAAACTAAGTTATATCATCTAAGATTAGCTCACCTAAGTAAAAGAAACCTTAAGAATTTATATGATCAAAAGGCGTTTAGTGAGGATAAGTTCTAGCCACTAGAGTTTTATTAGTATTGTGCACTTGAGAAAACACTTAGGGTAAGGTTTAATACCGAAGAGAGCAAAATAAAAGTAACTCTTGATTATATACACTCGTATCTTTAAGGGACAGCATAAAATGTCACACTTGATGGGGCAAGATATATATTTTTTTACATTTATTAATGATTATTCTAGGAAGCTATGGCTATATGTGTTGAAGAGTAAGGAGTAAGTGTTCGAGACATTCAAAACATGGAAGGCTCTTATTGAAAATACAACTGGCAAGAAGATAAAGAGACTAAGGATGAACAATAGTCTCGAATATTGCAATAAAGACTTTGATGGATTTGTTCCAAACATGGGATTAGAAGGCATAAAACTATAAGATCCACATTGTAGTAGAATGGTCTGGCAGAAACGATGAGTAAAATTTTGCTTGAAAGAGTTAGTTGTATGTTGACCAATCAAAAAGTGTCTAAGGCATTTTGGGGAAAGATTATAATGATAGTAGCCTACTTGATAATAGACTTCAAGATACTCAAAGAGATGTGGTCTGGTAACCCTCATAAGTATGACCACCTTCAGATATTTGGTTGTCCAGCTTTCGTAAATATGAAGCAAGGCAAGTTAGAACTTAGAGCTTTAAAGGAGATATTCATAGGATATCCCTAAGGTATAAAAGGATATAAGGCGTGGTGAATAAGTTGAAGCCATCCAAAAGTATCATCGATAGTGATGCGACATTCGATAAGACGACTATGTTGAACGTTTCTCAAGAAGAAGTGAAAAAAGAATATGTGTCAAATAGAGTATCTGCACTCGAGACAGTTGAAGTTAAAGTGGAATTTAAGAGAAGATCTGAGATGCCCTCAGATCAACACTTTAGCAAGTTAACTCTTGAAGTTGAATTAAAGACACTAGTAAGTTCCTTAAAGTCTACCCAAAATCAAACTAGGATTCCTAAGATAGAACTTGAAGTGTATTAACTAGGTAGAGATAGGTTAACGAGAACTATTAAGCCACTAATAAGGCATACACAAAGCATACTTAATTGGTTATGCCTTTAATTCTACTTTTACTCTTGAATTTAATGAGCTTAAGACAAATAGAGAGGCTATGAAGAGTGAGAATAGTAAGAAATGACAGCTGGTCATAAAAGAAGAGATTAGTTCTCTTTTTAAGAACAATGCCTAAAAATTGGTAGAGAGACCTTAAAGTAAGAAACTAATTAGATACAAGTGGGTGTACGAGGTTAAGAAGAGGATACTGGGAGTAGAGCCTATAAGGTTTAAAGTTAGGCTAGTGGCATAAGGTTTCACTCAGTGTGAGGGGATAGACTTCTATGAGATATTCTTACCAGTAGTCAAGCACACATCTATTAAGATTTTGTTAGCCATGTGTGTAAACCTTAATTTACACATAGAGCAGATGGATGTAAAGACAACTTTTTTACATGGAAAGTTAGATGAGAAATATACATGTCATAACCATAAGGTTTTAAAGAATTTAGCAAAGAGGAGCATGCTTATTTATTAAAGAAGTTATTGTATTGATTAAAGCAATCTCCTAAGTAGTGGTATAAGAGATTTGATGACTTTATGGTGACTTATGAGTTTAATAAGAGCAAGTATGAAGCTCGTGTGTACTTTAAGATTCTAAGTAGTGGGTTAAGTATGTATTTGCTTATGTATGTGGATAATATGTTAATTGCATATAAGGATATGAAAGAAATATAGAAATTGAAAAAGTAGTTGAGGGGCAAGTTTGAGATGAAATATTTAAGAGCAACAAAGAGAATCTTGAGTATGAATATTATGAAGAAAATAAGAAATGTTATCTTTTTATCACAATAGAGATATATACTCAAGATACTTGATAGGTTTAGTATGTTCAATGAAAAGTTGTCTCCACTTCTTTGACCATGCATTTCGAACTACTAGCAGCACAGTCGCTAGAAATCTAAGAGGATAAACTGCAAATGAGTAAAGTACCATATGCTAACTCTATTCGGAGCATCATGTATACTATAGTTCAAACAAGATTGGACATAACTCAATCTATAAGCGTTGTAAGTAGTACATGATAAATTTAAGAAAAGATCATTGGCCAGCCTCTAAGTGAATTTTGAGATATCTCAAAGGAACATCAGAGTAGGGATTATCATACAAAAGGGCAAGAATAAGGGTAAAATGGTAAATGGGATATGTTAACCTACATTATGTGGGTGACCTTGATAAGAGGAGGTGTTTAATTGAGTATGTTTTTATAGTGTTTGAGTATAGTATGTGTTAGAGATCAATACTAGAGCACATGGTGGCAATGTCAACCATAGAATAGAAGTATATAGTTATAGGTAAAGCTATTAAAGAGGTCATGTGGTTGAAAAGAATCTGCGTAGAGGTGATGGCTATTAAAACATTGACATTGAAGTGTATTATGATAGATAGTATGTCATACATCTAAACAAGTATCAAGTGTTTCATGAGATGTTAAAACATTGATATGAGTCTTTATTTCATCAAAGAGATAGTTTAAAAGGAGAAAGTTAGTCTAACAAAGATTAAGTTGTTTAAAAATTCCATTGATATTTTAACTAAGTCGCTACCCTTGGTTAAGTTTATTCTATGCAAGAACTTAACCAAAGTCACTATTATGTGAGGATGATAACGATCCAAAGATAAAAGATCTTGAAAGATTCTTGGATGATTTTGAATTAAGAGGGGGATTTGTGAGAAGATAATTTAAAATCATTTTGAAAAAGAGTTGGAGTCGAGCCAATGAAGAAGAGATGTGAAGTGGGAACACCATGATGTCATTTCCAGTGAGCCAAATGTTACGGCATCCAGAAGTAACGCCGTGGCATCTAGAACGCCCCAACATTCAAAGATTAATGCCCCGATGTTAATGTGACATGTTCTAAATTTAAAAAGACTCTAAAGTTGGGTTAAACACCCTATTTTATTCTAACTCGTATTAGGGTTAACTTAGGGCGTGTAGATAATATAAGACTCTTATTTTTGACTTGAGAGATAATTACAATACAGATCACCAAAAGAGAACAATTGAGAGTGCATTTGTTTATAATTCCTTCTAAAGAGAAAAAGTATTCTTTGTGAGTTCTTTCTAACAGTTCTTTGTGAATTTTTGTTGATTCAATAAAAGAAGCGAGATCTTAATTTGCCGTAGATGTAGGTAATTGCCAAACTAGGTAAATTATTGTGTGCTTTATTATGCCCTACTTTATTTATTCTATTTTTTTTTCTTAACTGTTAAGATATCATACTTGTGTGTGAAGCATTTTTTTCAACAATCATTGATGCAAATAGATGCAAAAACTACATACAGTGCAATTATTGCCATCACGCTAGCATAATATCTGATATCATGATATATGATCGCATGTTATTTTTATTTTTTGGTTGATGTAAATGCAAGTTAAAATACCAATTGACAAGGCAGTGACCATATTGGCAAATCTGGACATAGTAACTGAATCATCATTGATAGGAGATTTAGATTACAGGTTACTCCTTGTACAAAGGTATATAAGGCACTTAAAGACGGTTAGGGTAGTTTTGCTTGGTCAATATAATTATAATTAAAATTAAAATAATGATTGAAAATTTGATTTATGTTAGTTTAGGATGTATATTTGAAAATGCTACCAATAAAATGTAGTATATCTCCAAATTTGTTTTTATAGATTTTTAAATATGTAATTATGACCTATATCAGCACAATAAAGGAGCTTCAAAATCAGGATACTAATATATTTATGACAATTTTATTGCTTTTCCAAAGTAATTTACATCAAATAAAGAGCACTAAAAGATCAAATATAATATATACCCTAGAAAATATAGCTTCAATATTTTATTCTCTTTAAGTTTTTTTTTTATCTTTATATTGAAAATTAATGATTCAAAATTGAGTTAGAGACCAATGAGGAGTCGACATAAGGTTGAGGACATATTGGACAGACGAGAAAGGGACAAAAATGATGACCCTTGACGCCGCGGGCCAACTTTAGAGAATTTTTTCGTTTTGAGTTGTGTTACATTCCCAAGTCGGTTTTGAACTTTTACAATATGGGAGTAATTTCTAAGGACGCGGGCCAAATAGAAATATAATTTCTAAGGACGTTTTGGAGCCTATATAAATCTTTGTAAACTCATCAGATTGTCAAGTATCAACATGGGAGTAAATAGAGCTTAGATAGCGCTTGAATACTTAGTGTGCAAGAGAGTGCTGTATATTTCTTTAGGAGTTTTAGCTATTAGGTATTCCATGTAATCTCTTGTAAGAAATCTTTGTGATTTGAGAATTCTTTATGAACTAAGTAATAAAGAAAGTAGGATCCTATAATCCACTATAGACATAGGTGTTTGTTGCTAAACCATTTAAATTTCTTGTGCCTTATGTATGGTTGTTAGTCTTTTGTGCATGTGATATTTTTCTAATTCTTAGTTACTTGTAAGCAAAAGTCTGTTGCTTGTGCCAAGGTTTTAGGGTGTTAAATTATTAACAAGTGGTATTAAGGCATGTAAAAATTCCAACAAGTGGTATCAGAGCCAAGATTAATAATTAATTTTTAATTATGGCAACATCATAAGTATGAAGTTGATAAGAATAAGGGAAAAGATTAAAGCCTAATAGTGCAATGATGTTGAATAGAAGAGGAAGGGTTGAGAATATAGATGAAAAGAACAATTATTCCATATAAAGGCCATGAAAAATAAAGGCGGTACTGCAATAGTCTATGATGAGTAATATGATAGTACAAAAACCTTGGTAGCTTATAATAAAGGAATACTAAAGGCATTTAAAGAATCTATAGTCTTTAGGAAAAGTAAGAAGCACAATGGGTTGTATGTGATTGATGAGAATACTGTAAGTCGCACAAGTACCGCATCGCCAACTTTTTAAAATTTTCCCATTCTGAACTGTATTGTGTTCCTAAGTCGGTTTTGAACTCTTATAATGTATGGACTCTTATTCTAACTAGAAATAAAATTTTTAAAGACGTTTTAAAATCTATATAAATTCTTGTAAACCTATTAGATTATCAAGCATCAAAAGAGAGTAAATAGGGAGCTTAGGTAGCACTTGAGTGCTTAATGTGTAAGAGAATGCCGTATAGATCCTTAGGAGCTTTGGCTATAGAGTATTTCTTGTAAAGATTATTGTGATTTGAGAGTTTTTTGTAAATTAAATAATAAAGAAGTTAAGATTGTGATTCATTGTGAATATAATTGTTTGTTATCAAACTATGTAAATTTCTTATACTTTATGTGTGATTGTTAATCTTATACTTTATGTGTGATTGTTAATCTTTTGTGTGTGTGATCTTTTTCTAATTTTTGGTTACTTGTGCTTTGAATATCCACTTATCCATAATTTGTTGTTATAATTTTCTTTTGATCATCAATAAAAAATACAAAGTTTAGTTCTTATGTAATATACACTATCAATAATAGAGTGATGAGGGATGAATTATTTGCTATAACAGGATATTCATCAAGAAGCAATTTCTTAACAAAGACAATTAAGAAGAGAGAAGTGTACAGAATAAGTTACAAATGTAATGTGTGAAAAGAACATATGTATTTTTATCTAATATAATTGCTCCTCAGTCATATGTCGTCGCCATTTTTTCTTTTTACATGTAATTACCTTGAAACCAACATGAAGTTTATTTTAAGAATAATATAATTCCTCCTCAATCATATGTTGTCCTCATTTTTTCTTTTTACATATAATTACCCTGAAACCAACATGAAGTTTATTTTAAGAAAATTAAGAAGGAAGAAAGTTATCATACAAGAAGAAAAATAAATAGCTAATTAAGACTAATTTGATAATTTAGTGAAACAATACAATAATTAGAAAGCATCAAGTATTAATAATACGCATATATAGATTAATAATTATGCAATTTTTACGTCAAGAAATGAGCAAATTTTTGGTTGTTTGTTTGTTTGTTTCTTTTTTTATAAAAATCTTAGAAGCAATTGTTGTACAAAAAAATTGCTTACAAACGTCTGAAAGAGAGTACTGAATTAAATAATTGGCTTCCACTCTAACTTTATTAGCAGGAGATTACATGATATGAAACATGCAAATAATAAAAAAGAATATGACTCTCCATTCATCTCATTCTCATGATGCTTTATTGAGAAGCTTAGAAGAAGAGGAAGCTGCCAGCAACGGCGGCAACACCAGCGACGGCAGAGACCTTAAGAACAGCAGCTCCGGATGGTGGGGCGGATTGAGGAGTTGGGGTGGTGGCTACAGCGTCGTCGGTGATCGCCGTGCTGCTGTCGGTTTCAGTTGGTGTTGGTGGAGAGGAGGCATAATCATCGTCGGATTTAGGTGCGGGAGCAGAAGCAGAGTCGTCAGAAGAGTCGGAGGATTTAGATGAAGAAGGGCTCTTGGCGGAGGACTTGGGAGCTGAGGAAGGCGACTGGGACGGAGCATTATTCCTTGGGGCCTTTGCACCGTTGCCGGAAGGAGCTTGTGAGGAAGTATCGGCCTTAGGGGCAGTGGCTTGCTGCGGTGCTGCTGCCGGAGCTTTTGAAGGTGCCCTCTGGGCTGAGACTAACCCTGCCACGGCAACAAACAATAGGGCAAGTGCAATAACTTGACGTGCCATATTGATTTTGTTTTTCTGGATTTTTTTTTTCGGGTTTATTTAGGAATTGTAAGGTGCAGTGATTTCTCTAAGTTATAGAGAAATACTGCAAAACCCAAAAATGGCCGATGAAGCTAAAGGGTGGAGATGAGCGCGTTTAAATAGCCTCCATAAAATTCTATAAATGGAAAAATGTTTAAATTATATAGCACGGTATGATTTGGAAATCAGAGAATCGAACAATTTTGCGGTTAGCCTCACAAGAAACAATCAAACAACCATAAACAAATAACTTATTCCGTCAACCAAGCAAAACCCAGTAACAGCCAGCCTTATTCCGCAATAAAAGGTTCCAGGAGAAAGTGTCAATCCACATTTTTTGCTATTTGTATTTTACTTATTCTGTACATATTATTAATTTACATAGTGGCAAACTGGGTTGGCGTGTGGAGTTTGTGTCGAGTCGACTGAGGATTCACTTAATTTTCACGCCATCCAAATATGATCCACTTAATAAACAGGTAAAAAATCCACTACCTAAATACGACCCGTTTAATAAACGATCACCTGACACTACTCACTTATTAACGGGTCATATTTGGGTTGTTGACATGATTCATTAACAATTTATAACCCACTATTAACTTGTGATTTATTCACAACCCGCAATCCATTAACAACCTATTTAACATTTTTTAATGTACTAATCCATTTTACAACTTAATAACTAGCAACACATTTCACCTAAATATTAAAAATAAAACTAATTAATTTAAAACTTAAAAATAATATATGTTAAGATACAAGTCTATGATGTATTTTATCAAAGCAGAAGTTTTGGTATTGTAGATTATAAAAGTTATTAAGCTACGAAGTGCAGGTGCTGGCAAGTGTTGAAGCAGGTAGTTATTAAAGAGTGTGTTTTGAGTTCAAGAGTTAAAGTTGGAAAAGTGTTGAACCAGTGTTGACATGGCAGAGCAAAGAGTAACAACCATTCCCGCCGAAAGTTAGTTAGAGTTGTTAGCCAATTTAGTTGAATATATGGATCAAATTCCATGTGTAAATATTGTTGAATTTTGTAAACTATAAAAGACACTGTAATCTCTTATGTAAACTATAAACTATTGTTACTTTCTGTAAATTTTCTAAGCTGCCAAATAGATTCTTCTATTTCTTTATATGGTATCAGAGCTCTATATGGCCAACGCCAATTTGAAAAAAATCAACCCAGTCACTTTTCGCACAAACTCTTCAACAATTCTAACTTATAACTTTCCATCAATTGTAAAACTTACCAAATCAAATTATGTGATCTGGAAGTCGCAAATAATCATTGCAATTAGAGGAAATAGGTTAGAAAACTTCATTAATGGTAAAAGTGTAGCACCAGAGCAGCTCATTAGGACTTAAGATCAAGATCAAAATGACGTAATAAAAGAGAATCCAGACTTTGAAGTATGGTTAAGGCAAGATCAGTTGTTATTAAGTTGGTTGTTTTCAACAGTACATAAATTAATTTTATGCTTGGTTGTTGGTAGTTCAAATTCAAGAAAGTTGTGGTTGTCTATTGAAAAGCAATTTGGTTTTGAATCAAAAGAAAAATTAATTCAGCTAAAAGGAACCTGCCAACAATCAATAAGGATCACTTTCGATGACAAAGTATTTCAAAAAGTAAAAAAAAGCCTTGTAGATGAGTTGTCAGCTAGAGGTTGTCTTGTTGAAAATGAAGAATTCATTAAATATCTTGTTAATGGTGTAGGATTTATATTTGATTCAGTAGTGGTGTTGACCACTCGAAAATTGGGAAAAATTAGTGTAAATGAAGCTTATGGTATGTTGCTAAGTCAAGAGCGTAGAAATCTGCAAAATTCTGGAAAGCATGAGAATCAGAATGAATTCTGAGCAAACTTTGCTCAAAAGAATAAGAAGAAATGTGGTTTTAATGGCAATGGGAGAAGCTATAATTACTATAATGGTAATGGTGGTTTTAATGTTAGAAATTTCAGCAATGTAGTGTTTGCTAGTAGTATCAGAAGAGGATATCAACAAGGAAGAGGTATGGGCCAATTTCAGTACCAAAATCAAGGTGCTAGAAGAACTAATTACTTTGAAAGAGGTAATATACCAAAGTTCATATGTTAGATTTGTGAGAAATAAGGCTATCCAGCCTTAAAATGCTACTACATGCACTACAAAGACTATGTTCCAAGAGGACAAAATAGATATGGTAACAATGAAAATCAAACTTTTAACAATCAAGGATCAAGAGGGTATTAACTCTTCAGCAATTGATATTAACATATAGCTTATGTAGCAGAACAATTAAAACAAGATAACATTATTGATCAGAATTGGTATTTAGATTTTAGTGCAACACATCACTTAACAAACAATCTTAATAACCTTGCAAACAAAGCTGAATTCATAGGTAATGATCAACTTACTATTGAAAATGGTATTGGATTGTAGATCTTATTCATTGGCAATACTTGGTTTAAGTCAAATTCTGGTAATAGTCTAGTTCTTAAGGATTTGCTATATGTGCCTTTGATTATAAAAAATTAATTAATGTTTCAAAGTTAATTTTTTATAATGATATTTTCATTGAATTTCATTACCATTTGTGTTTTATTAAGGATAAGATGAAAGAATCCTTGGTGATTAAGGGTACTGCTATGTGGGGACTCTATAGATTGATTCTGTCACCTACTTCTTCATATGTTGCAAGCATTTTTATGCCTGAAACATTGTCAAATACACGTCCAATTTTAATATTGTTTTTGTATAATCCAAAAGCATTATGTAAGATAAATAAGGATTAGTGTAGTGCTACTAGTCTAAAGTCTGTTTCTTCTGATACAAGAGTCTTAGATTCAGTAATCTCAAAGTCTTGTAATGCATCTGAGTTAGTCTCAAAGTCCTAAGGTGTATCAAATTTCAACTTATGGCACCAAAGGCTTGGTTATCTAAGTCTTTTTATTCTCAAAACTGTCTTTAGCTCTTATAATCTTACTTTTAAAAAATAATAAAGAATTCAATTTGGATTTCTATAATTCTTATTAGATATGGAAGTTGCATAGGTTCCATTTTGCTTGTACTGGCATTAAAACTAAAGTTCCTTTAAAAATTGTTCATGTAGATGTGTGGGGACCTTCATCATAAGAAATAAGATAGGGTTATAAGTATTATCGCAGCTTTGTAGATGATTATACTAGATAAATTGGTTATATCCCATGAAAACTAAATCTGAGGCATTTGATATTTTCAAGAATTACAAAGTTCATGTTGAGAAACAATTAGATAGATGCATAAATACCTTACAAATAAACTAGGGGGAAGAGTTCAGATCTTTCACTAGTTTCTTAAAACAAAAAGAAATTCATTTTAGGCATCCCTATCCATATATTCATAACCAAAATGGTGTTATTGAAAGAAAACCTAGACACTTGGTAGAAATAGGCTTACCATTACTTTTACAAACTAATATGTCACTTTATTATTGGTAGGATGCTTTCAGTACTACCTCATACCATATTAAAAGGCTTTCCACTACTGTATTAAATAAAAGATTACCCTTTGAAAAGTTGTTTGGATAGAAACTAAACTACTCATTCTTAAAAGTTTTTGGATGTGCATGCTTTTCTTTCCTTATACTTTATCACACAAATAAGTTAAATTTTCATACTAATAAGTGCATTTTCTTAGGCTATAGTATATGTCATAAAGGATACAAATGCTTGCACCCATCTGGTAAGGTCTATATCTCAAGTTATGTTACTTTCAATGAAAATACTTTTCCTTTTAACACTCTTTTTTTTTTCACGAGTCTATCCAAATCTGATAAAGAAGAGTCATTTATTAGTTATTCTTCTCCATTTATGTTCAACTCTAATTTACAGTTTATGGTGCCTTTTATAGTATGTCCAGATGCAATACTATAGAATTTAACTTGTTCTATACACTAATAACACTACTACTAAACACACCACAACATCAAGAAATCTATCAACAGCCTTCAAATCCTAATACCATTCTATCACAACAACTTATACATACTACATTGATCTCAACTCATTCACATGAACCATTACAATCTTAAAATATCTTAACTCATCCAATGAGAACTATATCAAAATCAAGAATCTCAAAACCTAAAACTTATTGTTGCCAATCTAAGATTGTAAGCCTTGAGCTAAAATTAGTTAATGAAGCTTTAAGGGATGATACATGGAGACTTGCCATGATGGAAGAATATGCTGCTTTGATGAAAAATTATACATGGTCTTTAGTTCTTAAGACAGAAGCAATTAAGATAATTGATAATAAGTAGGTTTTTAGAGTTAAATATAACTCTGATGGCACTGTGGCTAAATACAAGGTTAGAGTTATTATTAAGGGGTTTTTACGGACACATAGGGTTGATTACTTTGATACTTTCAGTCCTATTGTTAAGCTAATAGTAAAAGTGGTTCTCAGCCTAATAGTGACACATCATTGGGTTATAAGATACATTGATGTTAATAATGCTTTTCTGAATAGTACTCTTAGTGAAGCAGTGTATATGTAGCAACTAATGGGCTTTATTGATTCAAATAATTATTCATTTGTGTGCAAGCTTTATAAGGCTTTATATAGGTTAAAATAAACTCCAAGAGCTTGGTATGATAGACTCAAGTCTTCATTATTTCAATAAAGCTTCAACAATTCATAATCAGATACTTCATTATTTGTTAAGTACACAAAAAGCAAATTGATCTTGGTTCTTGTTTATGTTAATGATATTTTGGTGACAGGTCATGATAGTTGAGCTTTAGAAGAATTCATCCTTACTTGAGTACTAAATTTTTCTTAAAAGATCTAGGTTGTCTCAATTATTTCCTTGGGGTTGAGGTTAAGTCTACTAAGACTAGACTACAAAGAGTGTGACACACTAATGATGTTGAGACAAAAGTTTCTTCTTGATGACATTGAGCAATTTACTAATCCAACATTATATAGAAGGAAGGTTGGTGTTTTGCAATATACTACACTAACTAGACTAGATTTAGCCTTCTCTGTTAACAGATTAAGCTAGTTTTTAGCCTCTCCAATAGTCTTGCATTAGCAGGCCTGTAAACCTATCCTTAGATATCTCAAACATACATTTGAATATGGTCTAGAATTTACTAATTCTGGGGTTCTGCAGATTGTGGGATACTTTGATGCTGATTTGGGTAATGATCCCCTTGATAAAAAATCTATAGATGCTTACTACATTTATCTTAGTCACAATCTAGTTTCTTGGTTTCCAAGAAGCAAAATGTCATTTCCAGATCAAGTACAGAGGCAGAGTACAGGGCTTTAGCTTCAGCTTGTGCAGAAGTTTTATGGTTAAGATCATTGCTCCCTGAATTGCTTATTTTGTCCCTTATAGTTCTTATACTTTGATATGATAACTAAAGTGCACAGAAATTTGCTCTAAACCCTATCTTTCACTCTCGAACAAAGTATATAGAACTTTATCTACACTTCATTAGAGAGAAAATAAGTCATCACCAGGTTGAAGTTTGATATATTCCCAGTACTGCTCAGGTTGCTAATGTGCTCACTAAACCTTTGGAATTTGATAAAATTTCCTTTCACAAGTCTAAGCTCAATGTCTCTCTTAGACTTTGAGCTTAAGAAGGGCTATTAAGATATAAGTCTATGATATAATTTATCAAAGCCAAAGTTTGGTATCGTAGATTATAAAAGTATGTAACCTGCGAAGTGTAGGTGCTGACAAGTGTAGAAGCAGGTGATTATTGAAGAGTGTGGTTTGAGTTAAAGAGTTAAAAGCTAGAAAAAGGATTGAACTAGTGCTGACATGGCAAAGAAAAGAGTAACAACCATTCCCGCCAAACGTTAGTTAGAGTTGTTAGCCAATTTAGCTAAATATATAGATCAAATGCCACGTGTAAATACTGTTGAGTTTTGTAAACTATAAAAGACAATGTAATCTCTTTTGTTAGTGTATTAATACATCATAATCCAATTGAGAATAAAACGTTGGCTTTCTCTCTTTAAAATTTCTCTGAAATTTTCTAAGCTACCAAACATATTCTTTAATTTCTTTATAATATAAAATAGAGTTCCTAATAAATATTAATACATGAAATAAAATGATGAACATCTAAACTTTTTATTAAAAAAAACCGGTTGAAAATCCAAACTTAAAATCCTAAAATATTGTCTATATTAAATATATGAAAGTCCAAACTTAGTCTTAAAAGTTCTTTTTCTAAACTATTACAAATTATATATTGTTGAAATTTTGGTGATTCAAAATTATGTTTATGATTTTAAGTTGAAGACTAATTAAGAGTCCACAAGACGAAAGGTACATGTTAAACATAAGAGCAAGGGACAAAAATAGAGAGTTGAAAGTAATAAGGCGTGCGGAAGCACAAGTGGAGACATTTTTTAGATATGAGACGCTAGAAATGTAGTGTCACGGTACCAGTGCAGGATAGCAGTAGCGTTGTGTTTGAAGTGTAGCGTCACAGTACCCAGTTTTGGCAATTTCTTATTTTAAGTCATCTTGATTAATTTGAGTCAATTTTGGACTTCTCTTTTGTGTGGACTCCAATTTGAACAAGAAATAAGGTTTTTAAGCATGAATTAATGCCTATAAATACTTTTGAAATCCATTAGAATAAATAAGCATTAAAGATATAAATATAAGAAATAATAGAGAGCTAGGTAAGCATTAGAGTTTTAAGTGTGTGAGATAATGCTATCATGGGATTACTCGAGTGCTGAGTGCACATAAGAGTAATGATATATCCTTTGAGAGATAGCTCTGATTATTCGTTATATTTATTGATAATCTCTTATTATAATATCTTAGTGATTTGGGAGATCTTTATGATCAAATAAGTCTTCGTAACATAGAGTTTTTTTTGTGAACATTTAATAATAGAAGTTGGATCGTTGATCCGCTATGGGCGCATGTGTTTTTCATTGGACAACGTATATCTTATTTTTTATCGCAATTGTTTCTTTATCTACATTGTGTGTGATATTTATATTCTTGACTACGTGTAGGTGAAATTTTTCACAAAGCGCTTAGATGATTTTAGGGTACTAAATATCAGCCATAGAGATATTAGGGCATGTTAAAACCCCAATAAGTGGTGTCAGTGCTATACCTAAGGTTGATACCTAAGTGGTATCAGATTGAAGAGCCTAGACAAATTTCCTAACAAGTAGTATTAGAGCTAGGTTGAGATTCATATTGGATTGTAGAGCATAGGTGATAAAGCCAGATTGTAGCGAATATGTTGCAGAGCTGGGATATAAAGTATAGGATGTTTTAACTATGGTGACTCACAAGTTTGTAGAAGTTCAATGAATATGATGATTATCTGAAAGAGGTAAATGTGATGGCTTTACTAGTGAGTTTAGGGTTAAAGATAGCCCTTGAAGAGACTCAAGATACAACATTGATGAAAAAGTCTGTGTCATCGAGATCTAAGTTAGATTGAAGAGTCATTCAGATTGAACATAAAAGAATCGACGAAAAGATTAAAACCTAGTAGTGCAGCAATATTAACTGCAAAAAGAAGGGCTGAAAATAAAGATGAAAAAAGAAAAAGAGCAATCAAGATTGATAGACAAATCCAAAAGTTCTTTGGTCATAAGAAAGAAAGGAACTTGGTAAAGAAATTATCCGAAAAAGAAGGTGAAGATGCAATAATTTATGAGGATGACTAGAAAATTACAGAAAACATTAATAGCTTCTGTAAGAACATATGCACGGTAAGTGAATACTTGATTCTAGGGTGTAGTTGTTATATGAGTCTTGAAAGGCCTTTTATTTACCAATTATAAATCCAAATGGGCTAGTAAATTACTAAAGGGTAGAGATATAGCTTATGTAGTCATGGAAATTAGTAGTATAAGATTGAGACTAGATGGTGAAAAAGTTAGGGAACTAATAGATATAAGATTTGTTCCTAATGTTATAAAAATCTTACTATCCTCAGAAGTAGTAAATCAAGTAGGATATTTATTCAAGGCAAAATAAGGAATACTTGAAGTGATGTTTAAAAGATCTATGGGTAAGAAGCATAATTGAGGCAATGTGCTTGATAAAATGTTGTGTATGGCTCAACATGGGTTGTAGGGAGGATACATACCAAGGATAATAGTAGAGATTATCTCACCAGAGTGATAAAGGTCGAAGGAGAATGTATGGCGAAAAGGCTATTAGCATGGATAAGATCTAGGCACAAAGGTTTTATGAAAATATCTAGGTGGCATGAAAATCATAATATGAAGACTACTTGAGAAGAGATGCATTCGTATCTTTGGAGACTAAAGTCATGAGCCTTAGAAAATTTAAGTCTGGGCATAAGACGTAACTAGAATTAACGCTAGAGTAATTGAGCATTGGCATGGATGATCCTGAAAACTTTATTGAGAGAGATTTTGAATCAATGAGGGGTTTGTTGGAATTTTGATAATTTAAAATTATGTTTATGTGTGATTTTGAGTTGGAGACTGATGAAGGGTCAACACGAAGACAAAGAGGTGTTGGACATACAACAAAGGGGTGAAAATAGAGAGTCAAAAGTGAGAAGAAGCACAAAAGCACAAGTGAAGGTATTTCTTAGGCCGTGGCGCTCAAGTTAGAACCCTTAGTGCCACAGCGCCCAGTTTTGGCAGTTTCCTATTTTAAACTGTCTTGATTAGTTTAAGTTAGTTTTAGACTTTCCTTCTGTTTAGACTCATATTCAAGAAATAGAATTTCTAGTGACAAATTAGAACCTAAACAAATTCTTGTAACCTCGTAGAATAAACAAGCATCAAAGATATAAACATAAAAAAGAATAGAGAGCTAGATAGAAATTAAGTGAGTGCACAAGAGAGTAATGATAGATCCTTTGAGAAAGAGCTCTGGTTATTTGTTATATTTTTTAATTAATCTATTATTGTAAGATCTTAGTGATCTGAGAAATCATTATGATCTGATAGGTCTTTGTGACCTAAAGTTCTTTCTGAATTGTTAATAAGAGAAGCTGGATCATTGATCTGCCCTAGACATAGGCATTTATTACTAAACCACATATATCTTTTGTCGTGTAGTGATTGTTTCTTTATCTCTATTGTGTGTGATATTTTATATTCTTAGTTTCTTATGAGTGAAGTATTTCGCAAAGCGCTTAAATTTTAAGGTACTAAATATCAACTATAAAGGTATCAGGGCATGTAAAAACCTCAAGAAGTAGTGTTAATGCTATGGCTAAGGTTGATACTTAAGTAGTATGACAGGACCTGCCTCGAGACCCTCTACTGTAAATCCCAGCAGCCCTGTTGGGCATCCCGACAGAAGTTTCTCAGAATTTAACTGTGTATGTTAAGAAATTTTGTAAGGTGAACCCATTTTAATTCTTGCTATTACTGAGAAAATCTGGCAATATACATGAAATTGACTTCTTAATTTTTTTTTTAAAAAAAGGCAGAGTTTCCCCTATTTTTCTGAAAATTCAATATAAAACTTGCAAAAAAATTGTACTTCTATTTCAAACTGCTTTTCAATTCTACCAAATAGGACCTTTGGTCCTTTTCAAAATCAATTCCAACACAACTCAATAATTTTATTTTGATCACAAAATTAGCCTACTATAAAAAAAATAAAACGATCATCATAATATCGAAACCTCTTCTTGTTTGTTAAAATATATGTACAAATACATAAGTCGATAACTACTATGCAGAAAGTAAAAAAAGTGCTACTTAGCACATTTGCATTTACAAAATGATCTTTAAATTTAGCCCACTAATCAACAGTAGGTGAATCAATAGCTTGTGTACCGAGACCTACACTTAGAAAGGGGGTTTAGAAAATATAGAACACAAAACGAGTGAGTTAAAGGAGCTCAGTGAGTGCATTAAAGATTCAAATAAAAATAAAACTCTGCATAAATATTAAATTCTAAAAGATATGTATAAATCATGCTTCTAAAACTTGTATAAAGCGGTAAAATAGTTTCTAACATCAATGTAATCTTGTAGAGCAGGTTTTATTTACATATTCAGAAAATAATATCCAAAATCTATAAGACATAATAACTAGCATGTACATATAAATGCATAATATGCGATCGATAGATCGAAAACTATTAAACCCCTCGCTCGGTCATTTTCTTTCTAAATTATACCAGTGGTAACTCTAAAGCTCTATGCTCACGCAGCGACTCAACTAGCACACACACGTGAGTAGGTCATGGGGTGTCTCAACTAGCAACACCTATTGTGACATCTTAAGACATCTAATTGGCTATGCAGCAAAATCCTACATTGCATACATATAGCGAGATAATACCCTGTACACATAAAGCAACTCACATGAATCGACAACCCGACTTTTCGGAGTTAGTGACACACCCCCCAAAACTAGCCTATATGCACAGGATATACCGGCTGGGTCTTAAACCATCACAATTACTATAATCTGAGGGTACTAATGGCCTTGAAACTAATGTAGTAGTTTTAAAACTGTTTATTAATCTAAACATATAAATGCATATCTATGGATATATATCATGATCGTAAATCATGTTTATGCATTAAAAGCTCATAAAACATATAATTTCAATATGCGGAAACATAATAAATGAAAGATAAAAAAAATGACAGATTTTCACTCACAGCCGCTCCGAGCTCAATTTTGCTTTGAATTTCTGCTCCCATTATTGGTCTCGATTTTCTTCACCTACACACCATAAATGATATTTAGAACCAATTCAAACGCTAGAATCTTATTTAACTACTAAACACCCTAATCGGCATACAAAGCCTGGATGATACTACTTTTCAATTTTCATTTACGAAGTCATTCAATCTTATCTATTTCACCATCCGACGCCTTGAAAATTTCTTAACATCCTATAACTTTGGTTGAACATAATTGGCCTTCACCTTTATAAAATGGACAATTATGTCCCCTTTTCTTTATTTTTGATTTTTCATCAACCATATACATTTAATTTACATAAGACGCCATTTATACACCACAATTCAACCAAAACACAACTCAACCCTATCTTCCCTAAAGTGGCAAAATTTACATCCAATAGCCAACACATTTCTTTTCTCAATTTCTTATTCTAATAGCATCAAAATCAAGTCAATTTCATTTTAATGCCCTAATAACATTCAATTGAATGTTCTCCATCAAAGCCACCTAAAACCCTAATTCTAACCTTATTAATTTCTTAAATTTGATGAATCCTTCAAGCTCCATACTAGAATTCAACTCAACCTACATCAATAATTCTCATAAAAACATTAATTGAAGAAATCTTGAAAATTCTCACATCATCATTACAAAACAAGGCTTTTCTTACATCTTTCTCTTGGATTTTCACTAATGGAAGTTTCAATTGATCTTAGAAACTTGTGGTTGGCTTTATTTTAGCTTGATCAAGCATGAAAAATCATGAAATCACTTTAGATTTTACTGTAGCAGTGTCATCCCGCACTTGGCCAAATTTTCACTCTTTTGAGCTTTAAGATGTTATGCTTTCCTCTCTAAATGAATCTACACAATTTCACCTTTATATAGTGCTCTCTCGATTATCCAATTTGTCCCTCAACTTACTCTAAATTTTTAATTTGCCATTAGTTCAAAATAGAATGATTTAATTGGTTTCTTTCTAACTATTTAGTTAGAATAGTCAAAGTAACTAACTAGACTTTCAACTTAGTAATCCATGAAATTGTTTCTAATTGGTCCATTCTCTAACATATGGATTGTGCTTCTCAACAAAGGCTTATTCCATACATAACCCTTAAATGAAAATTCATGAAGTAAATTAAAATTTTTTTTTTCAAGCTAATAGAAAAAAATTCCAAAAATATTCTAGGGTCGTCCAATACTCTAACAGAGTGTGAAATTATCAAATTAGATTTAATATCTCTCATGTACACCATAAAAAAATATTTTTAATAGGGTTAGAATCAGGTAACCCTATGGTGTCTTTATTACTCTATACGAAAATTTAGGCGACAATACTACTAATAGGAATTGAATATTACATAGTATTATATTAGAAAGCCTATATTAATTTCCTAACAATATTCTTCCAAAATACATAGCAACATTCATAATTCATGACCCTTGGAAGGTAAGATTAGAAATAGCTTCAACCCTACAAATTGCAAAATAAGTTGAAGATAAAGAAAAAAAATTTAAAAAATATGAAAAAAATTTAATATAAGTTTAAATAAATAAAAAAAATTGCAATTGATTAAACACACCTTCATTAGTTAATTAATGTGACACTTTCTGCGGAATGGAGGATCATTGATCGATAAATTGACTATATTATCACCAACTCCTTTTATTTTATATTTTCATTTGCTACAAGCATTAGAAAAAAAATTGCGCACATCATTTGATTAGTCATTATAAGAAAATAAATAAATAAACTCCAAATGTCTGCTCACACATATGTACCTTACTCCACACAACTTGCACTTGGCTCTTAACTTGCCATCTAGAAATGCATTATTGGGCAATTTAGCAAACACCACCCATACTTCAGATGTTGGCTTCCTCTTGCGTTTTTCGTGCTTGGCTAAGTCTAAGTAGTTTGAGTTGGTTCGGGTATTGGAATCACTTTGGTTCAGCTATTGAAATTGCTTCTTCTTCTCCTCTTATTTCTTCTTCCTCACATCATCCAAATTTATTGGACGTTTTAGGTTGTCCACCGAATTGTCCATTCAATTTAGATCCATATCTACATCAACGTCAATACATTGGTATTACTTCAACACATACACATTAATAAAATCATTGAAATTTATTAAACAACGATGGTAATATTTATATACTGTCCATAATTTAAATAATTGCAGATGATGTGAGTTAGAAAATGTGAAGAATTTCGAATGGTTCAATTCTCTCAATATATTTTTTTTTTTTGAAGTAAACGTAATTTTATTCAACTAAAGAAAACTGGCACAGCATCAACAAATCATAACAATTTGTCACAACAAAATATCACAAGATCAACTTCATCTATTGCAGTTTCCAACCAAACATTCAGAACCGGGCAAAATTCATTATTGTACCCTAACAATTTGTAACCATTCACAACAATAAATAGAAGGAGAACTAAATAAACTTCAGATCAGGTAAGGCAGGAATTGCAGTAGCTCTAGTGTTGTGGCAAATGTCTTCAATCTGTAGAGACAGAAGGGGCCATCAAAAGCTGGCATAATCCGGTGTTGCCTTTTTGAATTAATGGCATAATTTCGAAAACCTGGAAGACAAACAGAATTTTGTTTAGATATATCAAAAAGTTGGGCCATCTTTGATGGTTATTATTTCCTTGACCGTGGAAATTGATTGAATTTTGAAAATTGATGTTTATTATTTTCTTTGGAAATTTATTCTTCAATCACGGACATCGGGAATCGAGACGACTAATGATTTTTTTTTGTTTTAGAAATAACTGAAGCTGTTAAAAGTATAATAATAAAAATATAATTTGTAGGACTTTTGATTAAAAGATCAAAAAAGTTATAGGATCTAAAGATAATATTTTAATACTAACGTTAAGCCTAATCTCATCCATCCCTTATAATAAGGAGAAGATTAATTTTATCAGTGTTGTCAATAATTTGTAATTTATTGATAAAATTTTATAATTATATTGTTTGATTTGATGTTTCATAATAAATTATAAATTTTACTTTTATGGTAGGAAAAGTTATGAATAATTGTTTGACACTCTTTCATGATACAGCTTCTCTAAACAACATGAAAATATAGCAAGAAGTGGATCTTCTGCTATCAAGGTAACAAACAAAATTAGAATTTGAATACTTAATGATCTCTAAATGATTTGATCTTTAATATATGAGCATGTAACTTTTTGTTCTCTGTAAATATCACATAACCCTCTTAACGGCTTTCTAGTGATCTATTTCTCCTTTTAAGTATTGTAATTGATCTTAAAATGACTGTATTGTGTAAGAAAAAAATTATAATGAAATACACAAAAATATCATCAGACAATTCTAACTTTAGTGCCATCAATCTTATAATAAAATTAAATATTTTCATAATATACTATCTTATGTTTCTTTTGCCTTTATACTATATTGAAATGAGCTTAAATAAAATGGTGCTCGTTTCAGCCTTTTCATTACTAACAAATCACTCTGCTATTTGGCTCAGGAACTTCTGAGCATTTTCTTCTTCATGCATTGTGCTATGATGGTGTTCGGAATAGAGTACTCAATGATAATCAAATTCATATAATTAGAACGCTCTCATTTTTCATAAAGTACCATTTCTTCAGCATTATTGCCATCTGTAGGGGTGGGAGGTTCTTCCATCCAGATCACATAGTTTAAATCCATAATCGTAACACTAATGACAATGCGTTAAAGTTAGTATCGTTAAGCATTGGAATGTTGTTTAAGTTGGCAGATATAGAAAAATATTTACCAAATATAAAACCAAAAAAAAAAAAATCTCACAATTAATAATCATAGCATTCAATTATGCATACATATACATACATAGTATAAGAAACAATAAATTGGGTCATTATAAGATATTAAATACGAACAATAAAATTTAATATTTGGACAAAAATAACAATTTGTAATTGATACTCTAAAATATTGGTCAATAAATATTGATATTAAATCATGTCAACAATACGCTTTTCTTTGAATCGACATATTATATGCATGAAAAAACATCAAAGTTTATAACATATTTATTACCACATATCTATTATCTAAGTAAAAAATAATTTTTCTTTGAGTCAATTATTTTTTGCATAAATTTAAACATAATCATTTAATTTCTCTAATAACATTCACATATTTTAAAATAAATAAATTTACATAAAAAATGTCAATTTGGTAGTAATTTATTTTAAAATATTAAATCTTAATTTGTAAGAAAATCGGGAGAAAAAAATAGTCAAAATCAACGGTCAATGATTAACTATCAATAGTCAAAAGTCAAATTGGGTTAAAGTTAGGATAAGTTCGGAGTAGGTCGGTATTGAAGCGGTCGGGTGAAGTCAAGCTTAACCATTTTCAATTATTTAAACTTTAAACTTTATCTAATAGATTAAGCACAAAAATAAACTTAAGCCCATCTTGAATCACTTAATTTGGTTCAAATTTGGAATAAGAAAATTTATGCATGTTTAAATCTTTATAAATTTTATAAAATTGATCCGATAAATTCTTTAAATTTGAAAATATTAATTATTTAACGTGTATTACAATTAAGAAAAAATCTAATCAAATTCAACATCATTACTTTTTTTAATTAAAATTAAATCCCATAATTCAAATACTGTAAAGGAATGATGAATGCATCCATGAAGATCATGAAAACGTACTGTGTACCCAAATCCAATATATGCATCCCATGCAAATAAATTAAACAAATTTATATACTGTAATGGAGATATATACTGCATGGAGATCATGCCGGATTTGATGACAATATGAAGATAATGGAAATCAGTGCATTTTAATGCTTATCAAGGCATGCTTGAAGAATACTGCAGTGTCCCCCATTCAATTAATGCAATCAATGAATGCCGCATTACACGTAATATTAGATACATATATATTTTCAAATCATAATCAAATAAAAAAATAGTTTTGAAACTTTATTTTTTAAAGATTTAAGTGATTTTAATACTATTTATTAAAAAAAAATTAACAATAAAAACATCACTATAATTAAAATTTTGTATTAAATCATTAAAAAGAATTAAATCGAGAGCATAGACGCAAAGGTTTCGAGTTGATAACCTTCTACGTTTAAACCTTTATTTAAGAGATAATATTATAATTCATTCTGTGATGAGATGTGAATGAATAATACGTTAGGATTTACATTGGGACCTCAATCTATTATTTAGAGTATTTTATTTTATTTTAGTTTATTATAAAAATAAAATAAAATAATTAATTTTTTATACATTAAAGCCCATATCATATGAGATGCCTTAAAAGCTCAATAACAATTAAATTTTATTTGATCATTTTTAATCAATAACAAAATAGATAGTCAATAATATATAATTAATTGATATATGTAAACCTACTTTATATAATTTCTTAATGCATAAAATCTAAAGTTGAAGAATACTTATATTGAATAGAAAAAAAAAGACTTAGATTTTGGGTTTTATTTGCTTTACTAATTTATTGCTATATTTTTCAAAAATATTAAAAAATTATACATCTTAAATTGATTTTACTAAACTATCCTCAATATTTTACTAAATTATTAATTATACGAATCATAAACAAATTATATATCGGTTGGCAGGTCAAACTCCCAAAAATAGAACACAACTTATTTAATAGACGAGTCACATGAATATGACCCGCTTATTAAATGGGACAAAAAAATTTCACTCAAACCTGGGTTTTTTGTATCATGCTTATGTTGGGTAAAATAATGTCAATTTTAGTGAAGAAATAAAATTTGTATTCTAATTAATATATTACTAAGAGATGACTACCACTTATTAAGTAGTTGTTGACTTTTTAATGTGATATCAATCAATATTGGATACTTCAAATGGAATACCAATTTAAATACAAAATTTGTAACCCAACTATATAAATATAACATTATGGTATAATTATATACAATTTCAAATAAAGAAAATGTTATATAACCTATAACTAAATCTCTTTTGAAGTTGCATAAATGTGGTTCAAAACCCCATTCTAAAAAAGTAAATGGATTAATTATTAACTAGTCACATATATAATTAATCGTTAGTACTATAAGCTCAAATTAATCATTTAAACTTATTCATATTATTTAATTTGATAAAATATAATTAAAAGAATAAATATATAAGAAATAATAAATAAAATTGAACTCAATCATATTATTCCATGTTAGTTAAGTTGTATAATTTAATTTATAAATATAAAATTATTTGTAATTAATTAATTAAGTTTAAAGTATATGTAAATTATTGGACCAAGTACCAAGAAATTAGGTTTTGTGAATTTGCTTTAGTTGACTTGTGTGAAGGAGATACAAATAAACCTCTAATGCAGATGTATGTGAGGTGTTTTTTTTTGCATAATGTGAAGTAAAAATTTCAGGCTTGTAGGAACTTTAGTTTATGGGCTAGAGGAAACTTGTCTCTTGAACCTGTGCAAGTTCGGTGAGAATTGGTTTAGGGAGTTCTAAGCTTGCAATAGATGCAGAGCTGCTAGTTTTCTTTAGTGAAAAACGTTGGTTTAGGGAGTTTTAAGCCTGCAATAGATGCAGAGCTGCTAGTTTTCTTTAGTGAAAAACGTGAAAGGAGAAAAAGAATGAGATGTATTTGCTAAGGAAGTGAGAGGGCTAATATTGTGGTCAAGAGATGTGAATTGTGATGAATGATCATGAGTAATTTCCTTTTATGTGTAAAACAAACTTGGTTAAAGTTTTGTGTTAGGTCAAAATCTCTTAGTTGACTTTTAATTCTCTTAAAATTTAATTTATTTAATGAATTTTTACTTTTATTAAAAGAAAAAAAAATGAAAATAATAAATAAAAAAGATTTAGTTATCAATTAGATAAATTGTTTTTTTTTTCTTATTTTAGAAAGGATCTAAAGGATAAATAAGTGCCTTATTAAATTTATGTTTCTTCACTAACTTTACTCATATGAGTTTATCTTTATTTTTGAGCTAAGTACTTTTAAATGGGTCTTAAGTTAGAAATTCACATATTTTAGGTCTTATTTAGTACAATCTTATATTTATAAAAGTATTACTCATATATTAAATTTTGTAAAATGACTTAGGCGCATGTATTTTAACTTATTAAATGTAATTAAATGTGTAGATTTGATCTTAGGCTTTTGATAATTTTTATATGTCCAGTTATTTATCCACAAGCTTTGCATAATCAAGATTGATATGGAATATCAATTAGAGGACATTAGAGTTTTTTTTCAAAAAAACAAAGAGAAAAATACATTAGAAGAAATTTTATTTTCTTCTAGAAAATTCAGGTGTGCCCCTGTTTATGTTTCGTTACATTTTGGTCTTAATACCAATTAAATGATTAATTTATTATGCAAAATTAATAAAAACAATACATGACAATTTTTATAAAAAAAAATTAAAATAGGAGATGCTTCTAATATTCATCAAAGATCTCAATTATTCATAGAAGATTAAAATCTTCTTCTAATCTTATTTTTTATTTAATTTTTTTTATTAATAATAAACCATGGTGTATTTGGCAGTTATTGTAATTACACCGTGGTTTAGACTGAGAGAAATAAGGAAACATTAGAATCATAAAACTGACATCCAGATCGAGCTAGTAATGCGACTTCTACACGATCTGTCAGGCACTGTAACGTCAATTACCACATGCTTAGTTTTCTTATATTCTTATATATGATTGTGAATTGAAACAAATAAATATCACACGAGGTTTTATAAAAAAAATTAAAATATTTATATTATTATATAAGTTTTATTGCTCATAAAAATTTGCTACCTCAACCTACATTCTTATTTGGCCGGCAATTGATTGTTTATCAATTTAAAATGATGAAAAAAATGGAGTAATAAACATTTTAAGGGAAAAAAGCAAACTTTTAATTTGTAAATTGTTTTTGAATGATTTTTGTGTAAATTTTAATATAAGCAATAATATAGATTATGAATTATTTAAATAAATATTTCTTTTCTTTTCTTTTTTTTTTTTGAAAGAAATGCCATTTTATTTAGAACTTAAATCATGAATACAAAAGAAGTGAGTCTTCCCGAACAACATTTAAGAATTTGCAACAACAGTCTTAGCAAGAAAGTGTGCCACCAAATTTTTCTCATACTTACTAAAGGACACTGACATTTCCAAACTAGGCTAATAGCCTTATAATCTCACGAAGCAAGTCACCCTCAACTCCTGAGAAAATTCTTGCATGGAGAGAATCCACTAAATTTTTACAATCCGTCTCCACCACATGTACCATTCCATGCAATTGAATCACATTATGTAGACTCTAAAACATAGCAAAGCACTCAGCAGTAAAAGGAGAGAAGCCCCAGGAAAAGATTTTGCTGCAACATGGAGCACAAGTCCTTCAAAATTTCGGAGAACTCATCCAACCCCCACACAATTTCCTTAGACGAGCAAGGCAGCATCCATATTTAATTTTAGCTTCCCATGAATAGGTGGTTTCCAGCCATTACAGGATAATGTCAGGCCAACCATGTTAGTAGTTGGCACACGGTGTCAACAATTAGACAATGATGGACAGTCATTTCTTGGCTGTCCACCTTGTTAATAGGGAGAGTTTAGTAATTTATTTTTCAATACAAATTAGAAAGAATTTTAAAAGTTTTGAAAGAGTTTTTATTATTTTTCTCAATTTTGCTTTAACTGCGACCTTGCATCACTTTTCAAATTTCTAACAAGTGGTATTAGAGCTTCTGGTTGAAGGAGGTCACTATTTACGTATACAATCACTATTCACATATATAGTTACTGTTTATACATATGGGTACTATTTATACGTACAATTACTATTCACATAAAACAGTAGGAGTCGATCCTAGTAGAAAGCAATCCATGGTGAAAAGCAATGGCAGTAAAATACAAAGTTAAGAAGTTCAATAGAGGTAATTTTACATTGTAGAAAATGAAAATAAAGGCGATTTTAAGGAAAAACAAGTGCTTTGAAGCAATTGATGAAAGGCCCGTTGGTTTCACTGATGATATCAAGTGGAATAAGATTAACAGTATTGTAGTTGTTGATCTGCATCTAGTATTTGCTAATAATGTGCTATCTAGTGTGGCAGAAAAGAAGACAGTAAAAGAGATCTGGGATACTCTCATAAAATTGTATAAGGCCAAATCTTTGCACAATAAGATCTTCTTAAAAAAGAGATTGTATACTCTTCGAATTGCAGAATCCACTTCAGTGACAGAGCACATCAACACGTTAAATACTCTATTTTCCCAACTCACTTTCTTGGGGCATAAAATAGAGACAGGTGAACGTGCGAAGATTTTACTTCAAAGCCTACTAGATTCGTATGATCAACTCATCATCAACTTGACGAATAATATCCTAATGGACTTCTTAGTCTTCAATGATGTTACAGCTGTTGTACTAGGAGAAGAACGAAGACGAAAAAATAAAGAAGATAAACAGGAATGTTCGCAGCAAGCAGAAGCTTTGATAATGATGAGAGATAGATTAACAGAACGTGGCCCTAGTAGGAGTCAAAATTATGGTAGACCAAAATCCAGAAGTAAGAAGAACATCAAGTGCTACCATTGTTGCAAGAAAGGCCATCTAAAGAAGTATTGCTGGGGATTGAAGAAAAGTGCAGAGGACAAACCTCAAGGGAATATTGCAAGCACCTCAGATGATGGTGAAATTTTATACAGCAAGGCAGCAACAGTTGTTGAAGGAAAATCCAGAGATTACAATGGTACAAATGAAAAATAATCAAGTACAAGAAGATTTAAATTCTTCTGAAGCAGCACCAGAGCATGAAGAATAAGAACCAATAGAGTCTAAGGGTACAAATGATCGTCTGTAGTAACCAGTATCCACAATCGGTAAGAATATGTATTTATATATATAAATATATATATTTTATTTGTATATGGTTGATACTTGATTTATATATTGTTATTAGTAATGTTTGTATAGGTTAAGGACATACTATTAGTATTGGGTTTATTTGCAAGACTTTAAATTTATTTTAGGGATTGAATTGTAATACTTTGAAAGTTTTTGGAGCAAATTTATAAATATCAAAAATTAGCCCATTAGTATAAAAATACACTTTTGAAACCCTAATTCACTCATTTTGGTCGAGCTACCTCTTTTAGAGTGAGAAAAGAGAGAAAGAAAGGGGAGAGAAAGAGAGGAAGAAGAAGAAGAAGAAAAAGAAGAAGAAGAAGAAAGTTGGAATTTAAGTTTAAGAGGTATATTATAATCATTTCTTAGTTTCTTGATGTTAAATTAGTTAATTCCTTTAAGTTTTTATTTATGTAAATATGTGTAATTGAGGATTTGATGTGTATTTCGTAAGATATTGTGAGAATTGATGATGATCTATGTAGATAGCTTGATAAAGCATGATGAATTGCAGAATTTCTATTTGATAGTCTCTTGATCCAGGAATTTTATAAATTGTTGTGATTCGATTCTGGTTTTAAATTTTGACTATATAAAATTAGACATGTTTAGGATCATCTAAGACTTTGAATCGATTAAAAATTCCAAAAATTGAATTTGTTGTGAATTTATCAAAATGACCCTGAAATTCGGGAAATTTCTTGTATGAACAGTATAATACAATGACAAATAATTTCTGATCTGCTTAATGATCTTCAAAAATTACGAATTTATGGAATATGATAATTTTATATGTCTAATATGATATAATCCAATTGAGAATTTAGATCAATGTGGTTAAATTGTTATGATTTGCTAAAGAGTATCAGCTCATTGCAGTATTTGATTAACAGATTTTCAAAGCTATAGAATAAAATAGTTTTAAAATACTTTTGGTAGTGATTTTGAAGTGATATATTTATCATTGATTGAGATATATGTCAAGAGTATTTCAGTGGTATTTTTATAATGTTTGAGTTAGTATATGATTTTATAAAATTAGGAGATTGAATACTATTCAGTAAATATCTTGATCTTGCCAGGATAATAGTTTGGATTTGATGGTGTTTATGAAATAGATTGTGTAGGAATTATGATATAATATTCATACATAAGAAGGATATATGAGTTAAGAATGATATATTCTGATTTTGGAGTAATTGGACATCATTGGATATATAAGAAAATTTTGTTAAGTGTAAGTGGTCAAAATGACAAGTTTTGAGAAACCAAGTATTTAGACCAATTTGATGTGATAAATGCATTGTGTATAATTTTGTAAGCTATTTAAAGTATTTTGTGTGAATTATGAGACTTAAGAAAGGATTAATCTCCATTGATAGGTTAAGGAGATTTAAGTCTTGTAGTAGAAAGGGCTAAGAGGTAAGTATACTAGACTTTTTACTGAAATCACAATAAATATAGTAATTATTTTGTATGATTTTGTAAATGTGGTTAGGAATATGTTTATGTTATGTCAAAACATATTTTGATATAAAATGTGAAGATATGTATTTATGAATGTGGTTCACTTTCAAAAACACATATATGTGAAGATATGTATTTTTGAATGTGAGCATGGACATATATGACATATATGTATTTTTGAAAGTGAGCTTTCAAAGTGAAATGTGTTTAACAAAGAAAGCTTTTGAAGTGTAATATGTCCATGAGAAATATTTTGTGTTTTGAGGGTACTTGAACTCACTGTTGACTTAATATGCATTTTATGTGATTTGTGGAGCCTTTATGTGTGGCATTTCCTTCGGGATTGGTATATGTTATGTGTTTCATATGTAGGGAGGATCCTATTGGTACCTAAAAGAAGAGTGAGTGATCACATTCGTGTGGTGGCGTATTGGTGCATGTGAGAGGACTCACCGATGATCAGGGTGAGGTTTTGGCTTTTACCTTCGGGCATGAGCATTATATATGTGTGATTTAAAAATCTTACTTGTACTATTCCTCTCATACGATATGTCACCTACGAGTGACATTTGACTCATTATGTGATATGTGATATGTAAGTCCTACTAAGTAGTAGTTTAGTGATAGTATTCCTATTATATATTTTGAAAGAATGTGTAAGCGCTTACATGACATGGGATTTGATAAGATTATGATTTTGATTTATCATAGCATATCATACACATGCATTGTGTACATATATATATATATATATTTGTATTTGATATATGAAAAACTAGTATGCTTACTGAGTTTTATACTCATTATAGTTTATAGTGATTTCAGGTAAATAAGGTACATGTGTGCTGAGCAGATTTGACAAGGCTTCTGCTGTTCCTTGGGTTCCCTAAGTTGCTAAGTTGCTGAGTGTTTTATTTGGGGACACGTGGGATATGATATTTAATTTATCCCTATTGAATAAATATATATTATTTTATTTAAATTTGGTTTAAGTTTCATCAAGTGTGGTTATTGGATGATTTTAAGTAAGAATTTGCAATGAATATATTCTGGGCTTCCGGTAACAAAGTTGCTACTAGTGACGTAGTAGAGTGTTAATCTCTGAGAAAACTCTGTGTATCTCCGGTTTACTAATTGTCCCAGTAATAATTAAATTGTTATAATTCTGAAATAAATTGAAATGAATGTTTAAATATTATCAATAGAAGTTTATGTTAGGTTATGTGTTGATTTTAGTATTGAACTTACTAGCAACTTACTAAGGATTCCTATGTTGGATTAAAGATTGAAATTTTGTGTAATATTATTTATGAGTGCACATACATTGAATGAATGTAAGTAATGTCATGTGTCGAATCTTTTGGGTCTGGGGCGTGATATCATCGATCACCTCGTGAGAGACGACTATCATCATGGCACACGGAGTATGTCATGGAGGCTCATGTTGCATACTGCCTTCTAACAGAGGATGAAGAGCCAACAACTTTCCAGGAGGCTTTTAAAACTCAAGATGTTTCTCTATGAATGACAGTAATGCAAGAAGAAATTAAAGCCTTGCATAAGAACAAAATATGGGAGCTGGTTGCACTACTACGTGGAAGAAAAACCATTGGTAACAAATGGGTCTACAAGATCAAACGGGGTGGCAATGACCAAGTGGAGTAGTATCGTGTGAGATTGGTGGTGAAAGGTTATGCTCAGAAAGAAGGTATTGACTTTAATGAGATATTTTCCCATGTGGTTCGACTCACGACAGTCAGAATAGTCCTAGCAATGTGTGCTACATTTGATTTACATCTAGAGCAGCTAGATGTGAAGACAGCTTTTCTTTATGGAGAACTTGAAGAAAAAATTTATATGCTCCAACCAGAAGGCTTTAAAGAAGAAGAAAAAGAGAACTTGGTTTGCAGGTTGAACAAATCTCCGTACGGTCTCAAACAGGCACTGAGGTGTTGGTACAAGAGATTTGATTCCCATATCATCAGCCTTGGATACAACAAACTTAGTTCAGACCATTGTACATACTATAAAAGGTTTGAAGATGATAATGATTTCATTATTTTGCTGTTGTACGTGGATGATATGTTGATGGTAGGCTCCAACAAAGATCGAGTCTAAGAATTGAAGGCACAGTTGACTAGAGAATTTGATATGAAAGACTTGGCACCAGTAAACAAAATTCTAGGGATACAAATTTACCGAGACAGAAATGACAGAAAATTTGGCTTTCTCAAAAAAACTATTTAAAGAAAATCTTATGGGGCTTCAACATGCAAGATTGTAAGCCAATTAGTACCCCACTCCTTGTCAATTTCAAGTTATCCTCTAAGATGTGTCCTAGCAAAGAAGCAGAGAGGAAAGAGATGTCTCGAGTACTGTATGCATCGGCAGTAGGAAGTTTAATGTTCGTTATGATTTGTACCAGACCAGACATTGCTCAAGCAGTGGAGTAGTTAGTAGATACATGGTGAATCTTAGTAGAGAGCATTGAGGTTGTGTCAGGAGGATCCTTAGATACATTAAGGGTACCTCAGATGTTGCTTTATGTTACGGATGATTAGATTTTATTGTTAAGGGTTATGTGGATTCAGATTTTGCAGGAGACCTTGATAAAAGAAAATTCACTACTGGCTATGTGTTTAAACTTGTAGGAAGAGCTGTAAGCTGGGTTTCGAAACTGCTAACTGTTGTGGCATTATCTACTACAGAAGCAGAATACATAGCAACTACACAAGCTTGCAAGGAAGCAATTTGGATACAAAGATTACTGGAGGAGCTCGGGCACAAGTAAGAGAAAGTTGAATTATTTTGTGACAATCAGAGTGCCTTGCACATTGTAAGGAATCCGACTTTTCATTCAAGAACGAAGCACATAGGTGTTCAATATCACTTTGTTCGTGAAGTGGTAGAAGATGGAAGTGTGAATATGAAAAAAATTCATACAGATGATAACCTAGCAGATGTATTGATCAAGCCCACCAATACCAACAAGTTTGTATGGTGCAGATCCTTGCATGGCCTAGCAGGCACGTAGGCATCATGACTTTGGCGAAGAAGAAAGAATGATGTGGAGATTTGATTGATTCTCAATCAAATCTCCAAGTGGGAGAACTGTTAGTAGCTGGCACCGTGTGCCAGCGGTGCCAGTAATTAGGCAATTTAGGCAATGGTGGACAATCATTTCTTAATTGTCCACCTTGCTAAACTCTCTCTATAAATGGGAGAGTTTAACAATTTATTTTTCAATGCAAATTAGAGAGAGTTTCAAAAGCTTTGAAAGAGTTTTTGAGTGATTTGAAAGAATTGGGTGTATTAAGGTTTTGGGTTGTAAGGCTAAAACACTAGAATACTTGTATTCTCTATTTTTAATAGTAAAAGATTCTTCTGTCTTCGCCCGTGGACGTAAGCTAAAAGCCGAATCACGTAACTTGTGTTTTGTCTTATTTTTATTTTCATTATTTTTCTCAATTTTGCTTTAACTGTGACCCTACATCACCCTTCAATTTCTTAACAAACCAAACTTGAAGTAGTATATGATTGAGTGGGATAATGACCTATTTCGTCAGAGATTTTTCAATATTTACTTACTCTCCTGTAATTTCAAAAAGTACTAAAACTCTATTAGCGTTATCATTATTCACTATTCCATTATCACTAGCTCGTTAAAGTTTATTATTTTTTACGAACTAATAAATTTATCTCCCCTACGATTATCACTATTCACTATTCCATTAATTTTTATTATTTTTTATGAATTAACAATTTTATCTTTAATAATACATGATTTGATAATTTTGTCCCTAAATTTGATAATATATGGTTTAATAGTTTTTTCGTTATCACAATTTCATTAATTTTTACTATTTTTTATGAATTAATAATTTTATCTTTGATAATACATGGTTTGATAGTTTTGCTCCTAAAATTAGAACAAAAGATAAATTAGAACAAAAGAAAAAAAAAGTCTTTGAAGGGAATTGAACTCTTAACCTCAATGATAAAACCACTCATTTTAACCATTAGGCCAAATTAAAGTTTACATAATTTTTTATGAAGACTAATGTATATACCCTATAAATTAATAAAATGAATTGTTAATTCTAAATTAAATAAATTTTGGTACTCAAAATTTATAAATAATAAGTGTAAAATATTTTAATAAATAATAAATTTAATTAAATATGTACAAGTTTATAATAAAAGACTTAAAGATTAAGTTTTAAGAACTTATTATAAAAAATAATTATTTTATAATTTCTTAAAATTAATCTAAAATAATAAAATTTAATACATACTAAAAATAAAGTTATTTTCTAGCTCATATGTGAATTTGTAATATTAAATAATAAAATAAATTTTTATAAATAATTTGAAATTTAAATTATAACTTATGAGAATTCAAAAAAAATTTAAAATAATAAATATTGAGAATTATATTGAACTTATAAAAAAAAAATTTTATAAAATTTTAAATTAAAAGAAATTACTATAAATAATGCTATATTCTTCTATTCTCTCAAATGAGCTGTTAATAGAGAAAACAATTATGTTATATTAAAAAATATTTTTGAATGATAATTGATGGCTACATATGAAAAATAAGTTTTGAGTTTTGTTGAAAAATTATTTTTTATAATTAACACAATTATCAATACTTTTTTTATTTCTTTTCAATTAATTTAAGAATAATTAGAAAATGAGAAGATGTTATAATGGGTTTAAAAAAAACTCTTTTTTTAAGCTTATTTTAATTAAATAAAATTTAAAATATTTTACACTTATTATTATTTATTATTTTTTAGTACCAAAATTTATTTAATTTAAAATTAATGATTCATCTTATTAATTTATAAGATATATATATATATTAGTTTTTATAAAATATCATATAAACTTTAATTTGGTCTAATAGTAAAAATGGGTGGTTTTATCATTAAAATCAAAAATTCAATTCCCTTTCAATTCTTTTTTAAGGGTACAATTGGCAAATTATATATTATTAAGGATAAAATTATCAATTTAACAATAAAAAATAAAAAATAACGGAATAGTGATAACGGAACAGAGAATCTTAAAACTGGCAAACCATGTATCAACAAAGATAAATTTGTCAATTTATAAAAAATAAACTATATATTATCAAAAATAAAATTATCAATTTATCAAAAAAAATAAAAATTAATAAAATAGTGATAGGGAAACAATAAATAATAAAATCGGCCAACCATGTATTCTCAAGGATGTAGTCCTAACGGAATAGGAAATAGTAATAACAGTATAAGAATTTTGATACTTTTTAAAACTACACGAAGTAAATGGACATTAGAGAAAACCTGAGGGGGAAAGTGTCGTTATCCCATGATTGAGTCACCAACAATGGAGAACTCATTAGGTGGCTGCCATCCTTTGTAGGTGAAGGAGAACCTCAAAGATGAACTTACAGAATCCCTTCCTGAAGCAGAAACAATTGAAGCAGTAGCCTGCTATTGAAAACAACTTTTGCAGAACCAACAAAACCTAAAGCAGCGTTTACGTTAAAGGGTTGAGCCGTAACCATTCGAGAATTAGGTATCTGTCTATCATTGCAAGTGGAAGTGTTGCATAAAAGTGCATCTGTTGGATCCATTTGTGGTGCCAAAATTAATGCAGCAGAAGCTTGGTGTTGATAACTTATTGGAACTATATTAGTTAATTCCCTACTCTCCTACACTCCCACCAATGAGTTTGGTGGATGTACCAACCTTTTCATCTCTTGAAATTCAAAGAGAAAAAACATGCATGCTGTAAAATATCCGAGGACGAGGACTGAACCTGCTGAAGCAGTTCACAATTTCTGACATTCCAACCAAGTCCATAACAACACACACAACAGCTCCAAGTCCTCCTCATTAAAGGCTTGAGACTAAGCTACCAATAACTCCCTAAGTTACAACCATGGTAATGATTATTACCTGCCTAAAAAATACTCTCTCTTACCTCAGCCACAGCTGAACAAGCCACCAAAGCATGATAAGAACTCTCAGCTACTTGTCCGCATCGAGCATAGGTTATAGAGACATCCAAAGGGCATCGATGTAGAGATTGAGCAGTGGGAAACAAGTCTGCCAAGAGAATATCTTAACTTTAAGAAGAACATTTAGACTCCAAAGCCGATACCACCAACATCGAGATGAAGGACCGGAACCAACATTTTTACTGTGAAGAGTCCCAATTTTGCAAAGTGCCACATCAACACATCCTTACCCAAGAAACCCCCAATTGGGATTGAATCTATCAATTCAACGTCTACGGGATAAAAGACCTCCTTAATCACTCTGAAATCCCAATTCCCATCTTCAATTTTTAAATCAGCCACCCAAAAAGTATCCCTGCTATCCATAGATCTGAAAAGGCCGAAATTGCATGGCTATCACCCTCCCTCCATCGAATCTCCTTTTGAAGTAACTCTAGTCCCCAAACCAAAGTATGCCATAAAAAAGAACACCCTCAACTATAATTTTCCATTAAAAAGTCTCATAAGGAATTATTTCACCTTTAAAATTCCACTTGCTAATGCTTCTGGATACATCAAGATTATCCAACCCCATATCGTCACCTTGATTAAAAAACACAAGGGATTTGAAACCAAGCCCACCCTCCATAAACGACATACAAGCCTCCTCCCATTTAACCCAATGCAACTTTGGCCCACTTTCATTCGAGCCCTACTGAAAGGAACGGAACTGGACAATCCGATTAATAGTTGTCGTGAGCATTCTAAAAGCATGCATTGCGAAAGTCCGTATAGAAGGGAGAAAAATTAATGGTCGTACGTATTTGTACTACCGCACAAATTGTGATAGGAGGGAAAAAAAAATTAATTGCTTAGTTAAAAAAATGAAATTAACACAAAAATTTAGAGATTGTTTTTATATTAATATATAAATTTTAGAATCAGCATTGACATGTTTCTGTAATCAAATTTAACCAGATTTCTAGATTTAAAGGAATTTTAAATGTCAGGAAGAAAAATATACTTAAAATTAATGACGTTTTGTTTTTCTTGTTGATTTATTTTAAATACAAATATGTCATACGATTATCATTAAAGTTTAATTCGGGTTGTGGACTTGTCAGGGCCTTTTCTATTAAAGGAATGTTAACAAAAAGTTAGTAAGATTTGTGAGTGATTGTGTTATGATGATTTGAACTTTGATTTAGGGAAGTTTGTTATAAATTGAAGTTCTTCAATATCAAACCTCACAAAAATTATCTCCACACATTTACTTCTTAAAGTAATGAGTGTATAATATTTTAATAATAAATATTTCAACGCTTAAATTAATATTTATTCAAAAAAATAGTATTATATATATAGAGAGTATTTACAAAATTAAATAGGATAATAATATTTTTGTATAAATTAATTGTGAATGTTAATCTTTGTTAGAGATTTTGTGATTTAACAATTTTGTATAGGCAAGAATTCAAATAAATATCAAAGAGGAGAGTCATAAGAAGTTTAGAATGTGTAGGATACGTATGGAGAAGTTTAGAATATGTGAGACACGAAGAAAAAAGTGAAATGAGACTCAAAGATATGAAGGAAGCAAAAAAAATGCATGGAAAAGGCACCAGGGCTGAAAGCCACAACGCTTAGGGTTGAGCGTCGCAGCACCTAGACCAAAAGCCCAACGTCGCGGCACCCAAACCAAAAGCCCAACGCCGCAGCGTTGGGCACGATTAAGCTCAGTGCCACGACACCAAAGTTGAAAATTTTTTGTTTTTGATCCGATTTTCAATTTTAAAAATTTTAGAACTTTCAAAATAAAAGGACTTTTACTTCTACAAAGAATATGGTTAATAGGCACGAAATAAATTATATATAAATATTTGTAAATCCTTTATTTTAAATTAAGCATTAAGAGAGACTCTAAGAGAGGGGAAGAACTGGGTAGACACTAAATACTTGTGTGTACTATGGTAGAACCATTGTTTGTGTATTTATTATTCGTGGTAGAGTAAGGGTACACTAAATATAAGGTCCTTTTGAGAATTTTTCATTGAATTTTTCTTATAAAATCTCTAGAAAGTTAATAAAATAGGTTAGGATCTTTGAATCCACCGTGGACGTAGGCAATTGATTGAACTACGTAAAATTGTGTTGTTATCTTTTATATTCTGCTTTAGATTCTTATTATTTTGCTTGATAAACATATTATTTCATTGCGCAAAATGTTAGAATTCTGGGTTGATCTTGAAATTTTTCGCTCAACCTAACCTCAAGAGGAAAAATAGTGTTTCCTTCCCCAATAATCTTGAATATTCAATGAATAATTCATGAATAAAGTGAACATATTTTTAAAGTATGAATTGAAATTTTGTTTGAAATATGTATGTATGAATTTAATTCAAACTATAATTAGAAAGAGCATAAATCTAATTTAAAGTTAACTTCCATTTGGACAAGTAGTATATTGTAATTAATAGATACAAATATATTTAATTTGATACTTATAAAAGTCCCCTATAAAAGCCACTTGTTTAAGTTTGATTGTTTTTTTTTTAAATGATGGATTTATTGATCAAATTGTTATGCTAGAGCCAGTATTGATTGTGTCTGAGAAAGCGAGTTTAGATTGTTAGTCATATCGTTCTATCTAAGTATTTGTATTCTATTTTTGAAAAAGTGCCTAAGCAAGTATCAACTATCTTTAAAGAAGCATGCCTACACAAATATTTATTATCTTATTTTTTAAAGAAATTTTTCTAGATAATTTGTTAAAATAATGAATCCAAACTCTATAAGTGTCTTTGAGAAAGTAGGTTTAAACATCATGTATCCTTAATATATTTATATATATATTTTTAAAAAGGTTTGATGGGGAGTTAGATACCCTTAGTTAACCAAACCTTGCCCCTTCTTCTTACTCAAATTAAAGTGGGTACGGCTGCTGTGTAGTTTGGCGACCACCTGAGTTAACGCCCAATGTGCATCCTTTATATATTTATATACTCATTTTGTAACTTGAAAAATAAGTTTTAACTAAGTTTGAATGATTTTAGCATATAGATGAAGAGTTATATCTCTTTTCCTGTCTATTCATAAATATTAAAGAGTTTATTAATTTTTTAGAGTTGTTAAATGACGATTTGATGTAATTATACTTGATTTCAACCTTTATTCATGCTTTGACCTAATGGTGGTGCAAAATTGACGACAGGTGAGCTACGATGAATTTTACGCTCACATACTGTGAGTTTGGTGTTTTTCGACAATGATTCATAATAAGCTAACTGAGATAAATAAGTTAATAGCATCTAAGTCTGATTCTAGTTCGTTCGATAGTAGAGTACAAATTATATTTAATTTAGTACTTACATAAATATTTGTTAGATAGTGAAACAATTATAATAATAATCATTAAGCATTATTCTTATATATCTATAGAATTATTTATTATGCACAAATTTTGGATTTGAATGGAGCACAAGATTCCTCTTCTCAAATTTTTTAATTTAACTTTCAAAGGCAAAAAAGAAAGGCAAGAGTAAAAAAATGTGAAAGGGCCTTAAAAAAGCCTGCACATGGTAATAATAAATTAAATTACTTTTTATTTTTTTTATAAATGGCAAAATGGGCCATTATATAATTATTAACACAATTAATAGATTTGTTGAATTTTCATTATCGATTTATTAATCCTGTTGAATATGTGTTTGAACTTTGCGATTCAAAAATTTATTTAAGATACATTACTATTTATTCAAAAATTCATTTAGTTTAACATACTGTTAAACTAAATGAATTAATGTGTGATTTGTTTAAAATTCAAATTCAGTTATAAAATTAAAAAAATATTATTTAAAGTTAAAAATCTTAATTATAACTTCTTAATTTTAGTCACTAAACTATTTTACAAAATAATTTTTTAATTATATTTTAAAATAATTTTATTATTAAATACATTAAATATTTAATTTTTGATGTAATTTTAAAATTTATTAATTGTGGCTAGTATTTAATCGTATTAAATGAATCAAATATTTTATGTAATTAAATCAAATTTGGTGTTATTATTCATTTAAATGAATATGACCATAAACGAATTAAATTTTAATTAATTGTATAAATAAATTTAATTTAATATATTTTTAAACATATTTAGTTGTATAATTTTAATATTAAACAAATCGAATTATTGTTTGAGTTCACGATTCATTTTACATACATAAATTGTATATGAATATAATAAAAATTTATTAATATCTTACAATAACACACGAGACAAATACAACGTAAATGGTTACCTTTACTCTCTTTAACCATGGAACATACAGATACAAATGAAGTACAGATGATACATTAAAAAAAAAAAACGCAGACACATACAAATTATTATAGCTTCATTCATCAATCTCTTTCTTTTCCACAAGCTTAGAAGAAGAAGAAGCTTCCAGCAACGGTGGCAACGCAAGCGACGGCAGAGACCTTAAGAGCAGCAGCTCCGGATGGTGAGGAGGATTCAGGAGTTGGGGTGGTGGCTGCAGAGTCGGTGGCAGTGGCGGTGGTGTCGGATTCAGTGGGTGGTGGAGAGGAGGCAAAGGCATCATCGGATTTAGGCGGGGGACCAGAAGCAGAGTCATCAGATGAAGAAGGGCTCTTGGCGGAGGATTTGGGAGCACTGCCGGGGGCCTCGGCCTTAGGGGCAGCGGCTTGCTGTGGTGTGGCTGCGGGAGCATTTGACGGTGCCTTCTGGGCTGAGACTAACCCTGCCATGGCAACAAAAACAAGGGCAAGCACAACAAATTGACGTGCCATTTTATTTTCTTATGGTTTTTGGAAAATGCTTGATTTGTTTTTGTGTTTTGTGTTTTAAAAGGATTTTTAAAAAATGCAGTAGTTTCTCTAAATTATAGAGAAATACTGCGAAACCAAAGAATGACCGATGATACGAGGGATGTGACGGGGAAGGCGTTAAATAGTATTGGAGTTGAGAAAATTTGGGGAATTCAAAGGAGAAAATGATGGAACGTTAGGCTATTTTAAGAATATTGGAAGACGATCTTTTTAGGTGCTCTAACGTTAGTCACCACATAGTTAATTTTATCATTCACACGTTTGTTTTGAAAATTAACCAATCTTAATTGATCACCAAATATCATATGTGATCCCAATAGAGTAATGCATCACAATATGATGAGAATTTATGAAGCAAATGTTTAGTCATCTCCATGTAATTTAAATTTTCCTCTCGATGAAAAGCCCTTTAACTAATATTAGGGATTATAATTGGGCAGGTCCAAATTGGGTCTGCTTCATCACAAATCTAAATCCACAATAAAAATTAGGGTTGATGACTTTTGAACTTCATGATTTGGTGAAATGATTGAAAAGCCTCATAGTCTCAAAAATCTTAAAACATCTCCATTTGTTAGTGCATGCTATTTGTTTTAATAGATTTTTTATTAATACGTATATAATTATTATTTTTCCTTTGATTAATGAAAGTTAATCTCAAGTTATCTTTTCTATTAAAAAAAAATAGAATTCTATTTGTTTTAAGATAATTTTTATTAATAAGTATACAGTTATTATTTTTCTCCTGATTAATCGAAGTTAGTCGCAAGTTATCTTTTTATTAGAAAGAAAATTCCTAAAACGCCCATGTGGCAATGTTCTATATTTTTTTTTTCTTCTTTTAATTAATTTTCTATTCACTCTTTCATATTTTGCTTCATTTTCTTCCTTTCAAAGCACCACCCAAAAAGTATACGATAACATACCAACAAAAATAATTTAAACAGGCATACATTACGGGTAATGGCGTTTGCACTGCCACACAAAGCCAAATTTGGGGAAAACCTATAAACCTTGCCTGCTCTCAAAACCCTCACTTCTTTATTTACTAATAAGTCTTTACTCAAAATCCCAACCCTATCCCCAAAACCCTAATTTTTCCCATTTTCTCAATTTATCCCGATTCCTCTCCACCAATCATAACAACAACAAAAAAGGCAACAATAACTACCAATCATCCTCTAATATCTAGAACATTTCGGGAGAAAATGACAGAAAATTTGACCAACTATTCACCGAGACAGAGGCGAAAGTTGGCGACAGTGGTGAAGAAGATCAATGGTTGAGTCCTGCGAGTTCAGCGGAGGAGGAGTACAAGTCGCTGATGACGTGTTTGATATCGGGGAGAGTCTAGGGGTAGTTGATGGAAGTGAAATTGAGGGCGAGATTATGAAGAGCGTTAAGGGTGAGAGTGTTAGGAGTAAAGAAGAACAAAGGAGATTTGAGATGGAAGAGAAAGAAAAGAACTTATAATTAAATGCAACCTTTTTTTACTTATTTATTTATTTATCTATCTATGACTAAATTCTTGTGTTAATGTATAAATTCTCGAGCTTGACTGGTTTTTGTCCTCTATCTCCGTGTTGGGAACAGAACCGGCATTGTCATTTTTTCATCTCAAACTAGAAACTTCTTACCATAGTCAGCCTCTTTTATTGGGATTTAGGAAAAAATAAAAAGCTTAACTCAAATGGGAAGTATAAATAGAAAAATAAATAAATTATAAAAGTTATTAAAATAATTATTTTTTACATAATTTTAACGAAAAGATTGGTGCCATGTGTTTTATACAATTAAATGTACTAAAATACTGTCAAATATATCTAAACTAACAGCAGACACTAAAAAACAAGGTATTTTAAGGTTTTGTTTTTAAAAAAAATATCATGGTAGTTTTTTAATCAATTTCGCTAAATCATAGGATGTCATAAACCTTAAACATTAATATCTAGACCTATAATATATATATTATAGTTCCAAATTTATCATATAATTATCTATTTTATCAGTATTATTAATTTTACAACTAATACTCATAAAAAATAAAATACATATCATAACACGATTTAAAAAATAATAATTTTATTTTTATTGAAATCTAAACTTAAAGAAAAGTCATAAAATATTTAGAATAAGGAGCAAACATAGATAAACAAAAGTGAATCATTGTATCATGATAAGCAAGCCAAAGAATAGATCAATATATATATATATATATATAATGTAAAGAAAGTTAATTCATCAAATATGAATGAAGAAAATAATTTTTTTTTTAAATATTAAGTACCTTGAGAAAATTTTGTTATGTATAGATTGTGAGAGTCTTGAAGATTTAAATGTTAGAGACTTACACTAAAATAATAGGTAAAAAATAAAATTAAGGAAAAATGGAGAACAAAATGATAGCTTTGACTTTAATTATCAAAGAGTTTTATCTAATTACATTAGATGTTGATAACAACACTCTGATTTTTGTTCCTTTAGATATTTTTTTAAATAAAAAACTTAGTGCTTTACAAATTAATTTGAAAGATAAAAAACAAATCAAAAAGTTTCAAAAATGTTGTATAATAAATTTTTATAAAGAATCAAATTTAAATTCATGTATTTGAACTTAATGTTAATTAGAACATTTTATACTCATTTTTACTTAGAAATTTTAGATTTTAACATACATTTATTAATTTCAATTATACATATAACCTTTTTTAGGATAGTTAATAATGTTTATACAAATATACTGAGGCAAAATTCTGAGTGGAGTATGATTGGCTGCAGTGATATTGCTATGACGAATCAGGTCATAAAAATTTGAGTTAAGTTTACTCATTGGGAATTAGTGTCTACTTCTATTGAGTTCAGTAATAAGGTTCATTGCACCCTTGAAGATAGAGTCTAAGAGGCTTAGTTTTGTATATTTACTTTGACAGTCTATGTTTTGAGCCTTTTATCTAAATAAATATGATTTTACTTGGGCATTTGAGTATTTCTTATAATCTATTGTAGGGTTCTTTGGGTACAAAATAACTGAAATAAAAGAAGCTAGAATCTTTGATCTATCATGGATGTAGGCAATTTTGCTGAATCACGTATATTAGTGTGTGCTTTCTTTATGTGATTGATTTTCTCCTTGTTCGTATGATCCTTACTTTTTCTTGGTTGCTTGTGAATGTGAGATTTTCGTAAGGCGTTAAGGATTTCTTAGGTGTATACAAAAAATTTGCAACAAATTAGTATCAGAACAAGGATTGGTTTAACCATAACTACTTAAACACATGAAATAATCTATGGAAGGTGAAGGTGATGGCTCTACTAGTGAATCAAAGGTTAGACTCAGCCTTTAAGGAAACTCAAGCAATAATGAAAAAAAAAAGCCAGTAAGACTTAGTAGCTTAGATGAGGAAACCATTTAAAAAAGAGCCTATAGTACAATAATATTATTCTTGAGTGACGAAGTTTTAATGGAGATGGCTGGAGAGAAGATGACAATGAGTCTTTGGAGAAAGCTTGATGCATTGTACATGATGAAGTTCTTAGTGAATCGTCTATATGTGATGAAGATGTTATATCAATTGGCTATGACTAAGGAAACTTCCATAAGCAACCACATTGATGCCTTTAACAAGATTGTTATTGATCTTGAAACAACAAATATCAAGCTCCAAGATGAAGACAAGGCTAATATCTTATTGTGCTATCATCTTCCAAGTTATGAACACTTCGTTGACATACTTATATATAGTAAGGAGACTTTTAAAGGTTAGTGATGTTAAAGCCTCATTGAACGTTGAAAAAGAAAAAAAAAAAAGAAAAAAGGTCAAAATCTGAGAATGCAACGGTATTAATTGCAAGAGGAGGAGGTGGTAAGAAAAATCAATGGGGTAGATCTAAGAAATGCTACTTATATAATAAGGAGGGTCAATTTAAAGAGATATTGCTCGAAAAGAAAGGTAAAGAAAGAATAAGGGTTGTAATAGTTTGTAATGAAAACTTGAAAATTATGAATTTTTAGTAGCTTCTGATAAAAAGCATGCTAATAGATGGATACTTGATTTTGGGCGTAATTACCATGTGTGTCTGAAACAAATTCTCGTTTACCAACTATAAATCTATTAGGGAAAAAAATACTAAAGGGAAATGACATGGCTTGTAGAATCATAAGAATTGGTAGTATTAAGGTAAGGATGCATGATGAAGAGGCTATAGTGTTATATAAGGTTAAGCATGATCTTAGAGTTAGGAGGAATTTGATATCCCTAGGAATGTTGGATCAAGAGGGATATTCATTTACAGTAGAAAAAGAAATATTAAAGATAAAGAAATGATTTATAGTGATGAGAAGTGAAAAACACATATACTATGATTTATGAGCGTAATACAAGAAATTTCTGACATCTGGTAGAAAAAGAATATAAAAAAGCAAAAGACTTTTCATAGGTTTTTTGTTCATACATAACATAATTGCCAATAAGAATTTGGTTCTTTGTACAATTTTGATGTTGATAATTAATAAATTCACAGATCTAGAAATTCATTTTCGCCAATTAAACCTTCTCAAATTGTTTCTTTTTAAGAACCAAAAATATTTGTGGGAAGGGCGGGCAGGGCTTCCGAAAGGGCCTCCCCCATCTTCCCAATCAAGATAGATAGGAAAAAGTCCTATCAAGTAAAGGCCATAACCAGCCTCTTTATGTATGTACACCTTTGTTTCAAGGTGGGGTCGCTCTTCCTCCTGCTAATCAAACCATTTTCGAACCTGTCACCTCATTCAATAGAGGACTTTTCAAATCTTGAGATTCCCAGCCCCTTTATTGAGTTGTAGTACTTGTTCATAATACTGTGGGGTTTCAACATGGAGTTGTGAGGGGGGATGCTTACTAAGGGGCAACATTGGGCATTTGCTCACGATGGTGATAGGGGTCAAAAGAAAGTGCATGGAAAGGATATTGTTAGGTATTATAATGGTGTCAAAAGTGACAATGAAAATAGTATCCAAGAGAAGATGCATTCGTATCTTTAGAGATTAAAGTCACAAGCCTAAAAGAAGTTAAGTCTGGTTAGAGACTTAACTGGTGTTAAAGATAGGTAATAGAGCATTGAGGTGGATGGATTCTAGTAAAGTTTCTTGGAGGATTTTGAATCAAGAATGGATTTGTTGAAAATTAGTGATTCAAAATCAAGAATGAGTTTTGATTTTAAATTAGAGACCAATGAAAAGTTAACAAGAAGTCTAGTATATGAAAGTCCTACTACAAAGGAGCAAAACAAAAAAGCTGGAAGCAAGGAATTGTTCACGTGACGTGTACTATTCATGCAACAATTTATGGGTATTTTCTGTTTTAACTCAATTGATTTTTTAAGTGTGATTTGGACTGCTATAAATAAGAACTCTTATTCCAATTAGATTTAGAATTTTTAGGGTTAGTAGTAACATATAAACCCTTGTAGTTTTTTATAATTGATATCAAGCATAAAAGCAATGAGAGAGAGAGAGAGAGATAATAGAGAGCTTAGAGCATACTTAAGTAATTTAAGTGTATAAAAATTATGGTATAAATCCTTAGAGATCTTGAGTATTTAAGTATTCTTTATAATCTCTTGTGGAGTTTATTGGGTACAAAATAATTAAAATAAAAAAAAGTTAAGATTCTTAATTTATTATGAATATAAATAATTTTTCTAATTCATGTGTATATTAGTATGTGATTGATTTTTTTTATTTAATTATATTTACTTTTTTTAATTATTTATGAGTGTAAAGCTTATGCAAATTACTAAAAATTTCTTAGGTGTGTATTAAAAATTTGTAACAGTACCCCAATAATTACTTTTGGTGCCGAGGCCGGCTATGATACTACTTCCGGTAGTATTTCAAAGTACACTGCTGGCCTTAGCGTTACTAAACCGGATTCGTATGGCATTGATTTGTGTAATTAAAGCTCAGGCGTAAGATTAAATTCTTGTGTTAAAGTCAAAATTTATGGCTTCAAATTAATTTTTCTAATGAATTTATATGCCTTTTTGTTTTAGGCGATTGACTTATGGCATATATTTGCATGTAGAAGGCTGCACCGTTTCCATGGAGCTTAATTTTAGCATTTTAAGTCCATTTGGGATTAATTAACCTTTGAGTTTAAATCACTCAAAATTTTTATAGCTTATTAATTAAATTATGAAATACTCGAATAGATATTTATAGAGTTGTGTTGTTGTGCTTTTAAAATTGTTTCATTTATATATGTTAATATATTTTAAAAAAAACTTAAGATCAATAAATCAATTTTGTAATATAGAAATAAAATTTAGTTTTTTTGTATCATTATTTTCTCATTCAAATTTCACCTTGAAATGACACACTTTATTACAAAATAGTGATATATATTTTGTATCACATCATCTGCTACATAATCCTCCCCGTGTGTAACAATGTATTGGTATCAAATACGTTACCATCATTAGTTAATGCAAATAAATAATAGAAGTATTCTATTATAAAATTAATCGATTACAGATAGTAATAAAATATTTATATCATAGATTCTTGAGGTGATTTTCGTTGATAAAATACCTCCATCACAAAATTCAATTTTGTAAGAGTGAAATTCTAACACTCTAATCCCTTTATTTTTAGTGGTGACTAGTATTACTAGTCACAAAATAATAAGAACTTCATCAATTAAGATTTACAACGAATTGAGTTTGAGATTGATGCTTTTAAATTTATATCTACATTCTCTTAAAAAATAAAATATCAAATTATTTTTAAATAAGTTACAAATTTAGAATTTCATTACCAAATTTGCTTTAGAGAGTTTGTACTCATTATTAAATCTATAACGGGTTATCCATAGATTTAAGCGGGTTTTAAAATAATATAATAAAAAACTAAACTCATTTTTACAAATGCAACTAATAAAATTATACTATATTTTTATGTTCACTTACTCTTTTCAATATTTTAATTGGTCTGTTGTACAATTGCAATTAAATTTCATTGAATGTATAATATTCATCGATATTAATTTAGTATTAGTATAAATAATTTCATTAACTCTATTTCAAGATGCAGTGGTTGCCCCGTCCAACAAATAGTAATACTTAAACTAAATATTAATATCTAGTTGTTTAGTGTTTTCTATTAATATGGAATCAACGTATTATTGACTCTATTTAAATAGATTATAATGATATAAGTTTAGTGTTTGAAATTGATAATTATATGACAACTTTTTACTGTTAAGGAATTATTTTGTAATTTTGTAATAAATAATTTATAATTTATTATTATATTATTACTTATTTTGCAATACAATATTGGAATATATAACTAAAATTTATAATGTTGTATCATAGCATGCAATAAAATTTATTACTTATAAATAGTATTTAAATAAATACATGCTTGTAAATTCATAATGTAAAAATAGTATGTGAATAAAAATATATTTATAAATTCATAATGTAAAATTAGTTCTTGAATAAAAACATGTGTATAAATCATAATGTAAATTATTAATTTTGCGAGTGATTTATCTCTAAAAGAAAATTATAAAAGTAATATTTGCGGGTAATCGATACTTGCAATGGGTATCTGCAAATATTTTATTGAACTTTTACCCGTTTTAAATTTATTATAGATTTTAATTTTGTATAATGAACCCACACCAAATTCACTTTAAATTTTATCAAATCTTTATTAATATAAGCAAATTTTAATATATTTATAAATTTACGAATATTTTTACTATCCCTACCGTCAATCAATCAGATACAGGCCAATGGCTCAGCATATCGAAACTTGAATAACCGAAAAACATCAATACGATGCAAAAAATGTAGAAACATGGCATCGGAGGGTCAACTCAACAAGTTAGTGAATTGTTTTCTTGACTTTAATCAAGACAACAAATCAATTTCAGCGTTGGTAAGATATATGGCTACTTTTTTCCGTGGTAACCTCAATCTGCTAAGAGGATTAGATTTGGTGCAATGTCAACTACAGAGCTATTAGGTAATGTAGATTTACATTATAACACCAACCTATAGCATAGCATACAAAGTGTCTCAATGGAACAGTAGAATAGTAGTTTTGCACAAGGAACGATATTTAAAAAGCAATAACAAGTAGGAAGGTCACCATACGCAAATGGGTGTGTCCTGAAAAGGGCTATAGAAGAAAGAAATACCTCGAACATCTAGACTGTGTTAGGAAGGCATGGCCTTTGAGAACAATCTTGTCGTGCAACAATGTAGGCAGTTCTCCAACAAGACAACTAACATTGGATTGTTAAGAAATTCAATGATACCCACACTTACGAGTTGACACCTCCATCACAAGTTTAATATCTGCAACCCAGTCGTTGTGTGATAGATGTTGACATACAATTCATCACAACTTTGTTTCATATTGGGGTTAAACCATCACAAATACATGACTTAAAGGCTTAACAATCAGGAGGATATTCCAAAGTTGGGTTCACTGCAAGAGATTTACAAATTAAGTTGGCAGTTAAGAGGCGGGCACGCACACAGTACACTGACTTTGTAACGTGCCTCTCATTGCTAATCGGAAGACAATTAGCTGACCCTTCTTTTCATTATTTATGTACAGTTGACATAGAGAAAAAGTTGGCAGATATGCTTTGGTGCGATTCAATGATGTGGGAAAATTACTAATGTTTTGGTGATGTCATTTCATCTAATTCAATTTATTGAACCAATGCATATAATAAACTTTTTGTAACTTTTATTAGGCTTGATCACCATAGAAGAAATTTGGTTATGGTGTTGCTTTACTTTACTGAAAAGGCATAATCGGCCAGGTGAGATAGTTATTAGCTTAGAAGATTTTTTTAAATTATAATAATAAAGGAGAATAATGATTCTAGATTAAAATGATTTTGTTTTAAAAAAAAAATTAGACAATAAGAGCAAAATGATTAAAGGAAGATATTTCAACAAAAAATAAAGTACTTTAAAAAATTATAATGACGTTGTATGAGATTACAATTTTGAATACAAACTTGACACCGATCAAAAGGTAATTTTGTAAGCTCTCTGAGAAATTTCATAAAAGTCAATTTAGAGTTTACTATAATAAGTTATCACCAAATTGTTTAGAGTTTACTATAATAAGTTATCACCAAATTGTTCAGCATGCACAACATAAAGAGTACAAAGTAGTTAACGAATTTGGGTCAAAGTGATTAAGAAATTTAATTGCGAAGTTAATTTTTCAACTGTTTCAATATCGATTTAAATCGGTAGCTGATTGGCTGAAAATAGTTTGGTAGCCTAACTATTGTCAAACTAATTTGGACAGAAAAATCGCTACAATGATTATAAAGGGTTAGTTCTTTAATTTCTCTATAAATATCTTATTTAAGACAACTCATATATATCACATCAAGACATCATATTTTAATATTCTTAAGCTTTATTATATTTACACCTTCAATCATATACAATTATCAATCATATACAATTAAAAGTTCTTAAACTTTTATATTCACTCATTTAGGAGCTTAAATAACTTATATTTAAATTATTTTTTGTATTTAATTATTTAAGTATTTATGAAAAATAATTTAAAAGTTGAATAATTTAGTCACTCATTATATAAGTTTAATTGATACCTCACTCCTTAGTCAAGCTTGGTCGCAACTATAATTTCAAGACTTCAAATGTCAACAAATTAGGATTTATATTGCTTACAACGCATTACTATCTAATAAAATAAAACCAAATGAATAAAAAGAAAATTTAATAATGAGAATAGCAACTATATTGTTGAAACGGAAGTAATAAACCCAAACAATATAATGCAGTAAAACATAATCAAGAATAAAGAGAAGAAAGAAAGTAGACGAAAGCAGATAAGAATTTATGTGGTTCGACAACTTGTCTACGTCTACGATAAATTAAGATCTTACTTTTCTTTTTAATAAATCACAAAATATGCTTTTTACAAAAAAGAACTCAAGTTTCACAAAAAATCTCTCTCAATTGCACTCACAAAGAAAATATTATTGATCTCTCTTGTAGACTAGGGGTTTTCTCTCTTATGTTTATGTTTTGATTATTGTGATATATTTACAAGTTAATATAGAGCCTTTATATAAGCTTTGGATGCTCTACAAAAATTTTAAACCGAGTGGGAATCAATTTCAGAAGTCTTAATGTACTTAGGATGTATTTCTAAAACAAGGTGGCCTTTCTCGTACTAGCGCCACGATGTTGCTCATTTTGCTTGGAGCATTGCAAAGCTTAACTTTTGGGCACTACTACCGATAGACCTAGGCAGCAGCGCTTCATCTTTTCGCCTCCTTTCTTGTCTATCTCGCTTCATTGCCTCCCGTACAAACTTAACTTGATCCCAAAATCATATTCTGATAATTTTTAATCAACTTTCTCATAAATCTCTTCATTAATTCAAAATCATCCACGAAGTATCTAAGATCTTTCATCTCTACATCTTTGGTCACCCTCATATAGTAGCAACTCTGGTTAAGTCCATGCATAGGACAAACTTAACTGAGGGCAATGGCTTAGTCAACATGTCAGTGAAATTTTCAGATGACGCAATCTTTATTAGTAGAGAAACTGACCGCTATATGTATTAAAAGTCTTTGATCAGATTGAAGCGATAAATACGTTAGCAGTAGATTCTTGAAACATTTAAGGGAGAATGAGATTCTCACTCACTGTATTTCTCTAGATATTCCTAAAATACAATAGTATTTTTAGAATAGAGGAATTGAGCTTTATTAGATACACACCGATTGATAATGAGTTACACCAGTCTTCTAAAAAATCTACCAAGGTTATGCTAAAAACAATTCTATTCACTTATTGAATAGAGTTTCATCAAAACCCTTCCCTACTACTCTATATGAGATATAGAATACCAAATCTTAAATATGTTAAGATTTGAGCCTGTCTTGTTTAAGTAAAAGTTACCCAACAAGATAAACTTGCACCAAATGGGTACAAGTATCGATTTAAGGGATATCAATTTAATAATCTAGGAGGAATGAAACATTCGTTTCTCATAATGCACTTTTTTTAGAGAAATAGTATCTTATGGGTTGTGAAAATTATAGAAAAATTGAACTTGACAAAATCAATCCAAGACTTATAGAATTGATGATGGAACTTCATACTTAAGCAAGTAAAAAACATTTTAGATATACCCTTCATATAAGTCAGGAAAAATGTTAAGAATATCTGTAAGATATTGTTTGATACCTAAAGATGTCATTGGGGTTTTCTTAGTTGAAGGAAAAGATTCTATGACTTGTAAAGAGGTGATGTTAGACATTAATTCGAGAAAATAACAAGAAGTCATGATATCTAAAATTGACTCAATGCATGTCAACCAAGTCTAAGAATTGATTAAGCTTCTCAAAGGAATACTTCTAAGTGTTTTATAACAGAGTTTACAAGCGAAAGCATAAGGGTCTATTGGAGGTGGAGACTTTCAAAGTTCGACTGGTGGTAAAAGGTTACACTTAACGATTTGTGATCGATTATGAGAAGATCTTTCACTACTCATCATGCTAAAGTCGATTCAAATTTTATTGGGTATTGCAGCATATTATGATTTATAAAATCTAGCAGATGAATGTAAAGACGATATTCTGGATTGCATGTCTCGAGTAAGAGATATACATAAAATAGCCTGAAGATTTTACATCCAACCGAAGTTCTAATCTAGTGTACATATTGAAAAAATCTATTTATGAACTTAAGCAGGCCTCCTAAAGTTAAAATATTTATTTTGATTAAGAAATCAAAGAGTCTGATTTTATCAAAAATAAAGAAGAAGCATATGTGTTCAAAAAGGGCAGTGGGAGTAAGATTATCTTTTAGGTTCTTTATGTGTAGATGACATACTTATATTAAAAATGATAAAGGTATTTAATAGTTAGTCAAGAATTATTAAGTAAAAACTTCTCCATAAAGGATTAGGAAAAGACTTCTTATATACTGGGTATAAGAGCTTTATGAAGTTAAAGTTAGAGCTAGGAAGCTGATAAGACTCTCTCAAATCCTTGTACATAGAAAATATTCTTGGAAGGTATAACCTTAACAACTGTAAGACAATTAATGTACCTTTCAAACATGATAATCATCTTTCTAGAAAAATGTCTCCTTAGATAAAAATGAAAAAGTTAGAATGTCTAACATAAAATATGTATCAACTATAAGTAGTTTGATATACGAATGTGTTGTGTACAAAATCTAACATTAGTAAGGCTATAAATGTTATAAGCCGATATCTGTTTGATACAGATAATGACTATTAGATGGTTGTGAAGTATATCCTAAAATATCTTAGAGATACAGAGGATAAGTTTAAAAAATATAGAGCATGTAATTAATAAATAAGAAGATACATTGATTTAGACTTTGAGTCTAATCATGATAAAAAAGTCTACATCTAGATATATGTTCTTCTTAATAGGTGCCACAATCATTTAGAAGTGTGTTAAGTAAGTGTCTACAACTGATTCTACCTTAGAGGAAGAATACCTTGCGACTTTAGAAGTTGTAAAGGAAGCAATGTAGATATGTAAAATAGTTATTGAACTCGGAGCAGTTTTAAGTTCAATAGATCCTATCCCACTATATTACGAGAATTAATGAGATAATTGCTCAAGTATAGTAGCCAAAAACACACTAAAAGTCTAAACATGTGGAGATAAAATACTATATAATTAGACAAAGCTTGGTTGAATGAGATGTAATAGTATCTAAAGTAGATCCTATAGGAAATATAGTGAATCTACTCACTAGGGTCGTAACTCTTAAAGTTTTTAAGAAATACACAGAGACGATAGGTATTAGATATAATTGTGAATGACACTAGAGAAAGTGAGAGTTATTGGAGATTGTGTTTACCTGCCATTTCGATTAACAATAATCATTTTGATAATAATCGTTAATTTATAATTATATGGTAAAAAGCTTATAACATTTATAGATATTATAGATTTAAAAGAGTTTAGATCTATCCAAAGGAGTTTGGGTCAGTGCTAAAAGTTAATAATTCTAAAAATTAGAATCTTGTCTAAAGTGGGACAAAGACTCGAGAATATATTAGTAATGACATTATTGCAAAGAGTTACAAATGGTGCTAAGAAATGTCATTATGCAGAATATTCTCGAAAATATCATTCTTGATCTATAGGTACTGATCGTTATTCCTTCTAGATTAGTGTATGTCTATAACTGAACAGACCATAAACTTAGCAAAAGTCTGTATAGGCATACAAGTATTCAGTAAGAATTAAATACTGAACAGACTAATGAGGATCTCCAATAGACATTTTATAAATTCGTTAATAGAGGATCTTCTCGAGTTGAGTAGTATTCATGATTCTTTGACTTAAGAGGAACAGTGGGCTTATGAGTGATCTATTATACTTTGGTTTCACACATGTCAGAGACCTTTAATAGTCTGACCGCTTGGTGTCACTAGGTATGGCCTGATTCTCATAGAGTTTGGTGTGTATAGATATAGAATCTGTCAGTTGATATATGTGAGTTATATATCCTGATATTTTAAAATTGTATTTCAGGAAGTTTTATGGGCACAAGCATAAAACCCTAAAAAGAGTTTATGGATATTATTTATGGAAATACAAATCTGAAGATAAGTTCGTGGTCGAGCATATAGAGATTTGGCGGTGATGACCCATAATTTTGCTCTTTTAAGGATATAGGCGACATAGGGTTCATACGGATATGGTTGACCTCGATTTGTATGGTTCAATGCGTCGTACTGTAATATACGTAACATATACATAGGGCATTATTCACGAACTTGTAGAAGTATTCCGTAAGACAAATGAGGATAAACCTATAGAGTTTCACAATATAAAGTATGTTCATTAAGTACTGGGGTGGCAGTTATGACTTATTTGAAAAGTGGGAACCATAATTTGCAAATGTTACAAATATGTCCCTATTGCATTGCGTGAAAAAGTGCAAATGCATACATGACATCCATGCATAGCCATTTATGTGATAAATGACAGCATGCATGGACATGCATATGAAAAATGTCAACCATGCAAAGTATTTGCATATATGAATGACATTTGTTACTTATGCATTAGCCTACATGGCAACACATGTCTTAATGAATGATATATGGCCATTTATGAAGTTTTTCACTTCATAAAACAAATGAAAAGAGTTTTATTTGGATTAAATTTAAATTGTTGAACACAAATTCGTGCAAAGAATTTGATAGAATATTTTTTAAAAAAAGTTACATTTAGGTCCCAAAACACCATTTTTAAGCATTTTACGCTTTAATTAGTTCAGGTGTTGAATTTATTTTTATTCCTGCACGAAATATACATTAAAGGCTACAATTCTAGCTACTCTAATCCTACCAAATATTTTAATTCTTGAATTATTCAAGAAATGATTTCATTTGAGCTCAACAGCTTTAAAGTTTAATAATCTTCACCGAATTACCTACAAGGGTATGTATTCAATTCTTATACTTTTTTGATTCAGTTGAATTGTGTATATGTTGATTATATTGTTTTATTCTGCATAATATATATTTGACATGCATTTTAAAATTTTTAACATATATATAATCACAAGCATGCACTCTCTAATGTACTAATACAACTATTATAGACATGATGCTCCCCACAGCACTCACATACTGTACTTTGCTCATCTGCAGTTTTTCTTCTTCGCATTTCGGTAACTATGTTGTTGAAAGTTTGAAATGCATAGCCAAATAAGTGGAGACAATTTTTGTAATGAACATACAAACTTCTCTAGAAACTTGAGTATATATCGCTGCTGTAATAAAAAGATAACGTCTTTTTTTTCTCACAATATTTATACCCAATATCCTCTTTGTTGCTCTCAAATCCTTTATTTCAAACTAGCCTCTTAACTTTTTATTTAATTTCTGCATCTCTTTCATATATCTACATGCAATCAACATGTCATTCAAATACAAAAGTAATTATATCCTCTCAATACTTAAACTCTTAAAGTACATACTTTCTCTGACTACGCACACAAATCATCATAAACTCATCGAATCTCTTATACCACTGTTTAAGTGATTGCTTTACCCATTGATAGGGGCGTAAGAGCACTAGTATAATTTATACTAAACTTTTGATTTTTGCTCTAAATCATAAATATTTAGCTATTTAATTGTACTTTCTAATCATAAATAGATGCACAATGAAAAATTTGACGTATAAGAATAAACAGAAGGCGAATCGAACGTAAAACGAAAAGGTTACGCTCAAAATACGAAAGAGGCACCAGAACTGGGCGCCGCAGCGCCCAGGTCAGTAGTTGAGCGTTGCAGCGATCACAACCCAGAGTTGCGGTAGCTGAACGCTGCAGCGACCACAACCCAGCACCGCGACGCTCATGGCGGTGAACAGTAATACATAAATAGTGTTTTGCTACAGTAACTCGTGAACAGTATTGAAAAGACAAAAACCTATAAATAGAAAGCCAAAAATCTTAAGAGGAAAGGGGAGAGAAAAAGAGAGAAAAGAGGAAAAAACTTATAAAGAGAATTCACAACATAAATCAAAGATCAAAGTCAAAGATTGAAGAATCAAGATCAAGATTTAAGCTTCAAGTCAAGATTGAGGGAGAAGCATATCAAATAGTCACTTTGATTAGTTTTTCTTCTCTTTATTTATCATTATGTTCTTGTTCTTGTTGATCTTTATAAATTGGTTTGATACTTTTAGTTTTGTGATGGGCTAAATTGTTCATCTAAGGTTAGACTATATGAACCTAGTATAGATTTGGATTATATTAAATTTTAATTTATGAACTTGATAAATTCAATTGATTCATTCCGTCTTTGTGTTTAATGCTTTCATTATACCTGTTTAATATTTTGAATGATTGAGGAACTATGATGAACTCGATAGAGGGATTCATGTGTTTAGCCTAAGGTAGTTTGATGCATGATCATAGGGTAACAACTATGAGTTCCATCTAAGATAGACATATACCTAGGTAGCATGTATGGTATAATTTAGATTTGCTCTTATTGAATTACATTCTAATTTAATTATCATAAAAATATAGGTGATTGTTGGAATGGGTAATATAGTCACTTGACCATCGACTTGTGATGAGATTAGTGTCTAAGCCAATCAATTGATATTAAGGGATTAAGTAAGTGGTTAATCAGTTCAATGAAATACTAGGGGACAAGTCAAAACCCTAGATTATCTTTATTTATGAATTCTACTCTTTACTTTTGTTTAGTTTAATTGATAGAGTTAAATTAGTTAAATAAATTCAAGATTATAGTTTTCTGAATAAAAGTTAAGTATGTATAATTTTAGTACTTGATTTATAGAATTAGATTGCATAGTCTCTGTGGGATCGATATCTGGACTTAAAATTTTATATTACTTGATACGATAGCGTGCACTTGCGCTTAGCTATTATAGCACAACAATCACCCATGTAATGACTTTTTCAGTAATCAGGCATGCTCTTCTTTCTCATGCTCTACAAACCCTTATAGCTATGATATATAAATTTTCTTTTTAAGCTCTCCATATAGAAAAGTTGTCTTTACATCTATATGCTCTAGATGTAAATTAAAGTTTGTACACATGACTAATAGAATTTTAATGGATGTATGGTTAAAGAATGGGGAGAAAATCTCATAAAATTCTATCCCTTATTTCTAAGTAAAACCTTGTGCAACAAGCCTAACCTTAAATTTTGTAGGCTCTACTCCTGGTATCCCCTTCTTAACCTAATATACCAATTTAAACCTAATTACTTTCTTTAGAGGTCTATCCACCAATACTCATGTATTATTCTTCTTAAGAGAACTAATATATTCTTCTATGGCCTGTTGTCATCTATCTCTATTCTCACTCTTTATTGCCTTATTGTACATCTTGGGCTCATCAAACTCAAGAGTGTAAGCATAATTAAAAATGTGAGCAACTAAATTTTCTTGTGCATACTTGATTAGTAGGTTTATCATTCTCTTTGGCCTATCTTTAGCTAGTTGGTACTCTTGAAGTTCAATATTAGGAGATCTAGTCTTATTTTGGGTAGACTTAAAGGAACTTGCTAGTGTTTTTGGCTCAACATTAAGGATCTTTTTGTTGAAATGCTGATCTGGAGGCATGTCAAGTTTACTCTTAAACTCCACTTTAACTTTCTCATCTTTTTTAGAAGCTTTCAATATTGTCGTCTCATTAAACGTCACATCACAGCTTATGTACGCTTTGGTGGCTTCAACTCTTTGTACCACGTCTTGTATCTTTTCATACCTTTGGGATACCCTATGAATATTGCCTTCATAGTTCTAGGTTCCAATTTTCCTTGCTTCACATACATGAAAGTTGGACAACTAAATATTTTGAAATGGTCATACTTGAGAGGGCTATTAGACCATTTCTCTTCTGAGGTCCTGAAGTCTATCACTGAGGAGTGACTTTTATTGATCAAGTAAGTCGTTGTCATCACAGTTTCACCATAAAATATGTTGAATATATTTGCATTGGTAAGCATGTATCTCACCCTTTCCAATAGGGTTCTATTCATTCTCTCAATCAAACCATTCTGTTGTAATGTTGATCTCACAATTCTATACATTGCAGTCCCATGCTTAACATAAAATCCATCAAACTCTCTATTGTAAAACTCGAGGCCATTATTAGTCCTTAGCTTCTTAACCCTTTTGCTTATTATTCTTCGACACAGAAACCCACAGCTTCCTTGAATAGTAATCTATAAAAATGAGAAAATATCTAGCCCCACCATAGGTTACTATTATTGGGTATTGTGTGCGTGTGCACCGTGCTACGGGTGAATGTATACATTTTAAATTATTTAAAATATCGCATGTCTCATATGCAACTCAGTGGAATTTATATACATTATAATCTCATTACACTAATGAGATTAAGAGATTCACCATCGAAGCGTGCTTTAAACAATTCTAGTTGGGGACGTGGTGGCCTTCTTCAACCTAGAATAATAGTTTTTCCTTTCAAACTTCTTGAACTAACTCTTGCTACTGTTTATTCTTATCTCTTGGACCTTATTATTAAAGTTAACTCTTAACTTTATAAAGTGTAAACACCAATTTTCTCCAAAAATGAACTCTTTGATATGCATTACAACTTTTGACCATTTACTTATAGGTAACAATTGCCTTTGAATTGGCCAATAAAAAAGAAGTAGCCACCACCTGTTATTTAATGACTCAGCAGCATAAAAGCCTTGTCATGCTAGATGTTTCACTTGGGTAATTTTAATGAGAATCAGTAGCTTGAAGTCTCAATTCGTTGCCACCATGCTTTGAATTGAATCAAATTCAATTCAAATAACTCATTCATTTTTAACCAGTTACACATCAACAAGTAGCTAATACTATTAAATTTGGCTAATGAGAGATTAGCGCTTTTTTATTTTATTACGGCAAAGCTTTGAATCAAATTCATTTGATTTGATTAATGTCTGAATAAAATAATATTATGAAACAACTATTATTTTATATTTTTATTCATCAATGTCTAATTTAGTATTCATACAAATTATTAGCACAATTTGAGGCATACACTAAGTAAATAAAGTGTCAAGTCTCATTTGGCATAATTTTACATTTAACACTTAAACTTTAGCTACTCCCTAAGAGACCTAAAATAAATAAATAGTTAATTAATTTAATTTAAATAAAATAATAATTATTTTATTTAAATAGTAGTTATATCCACCAATGCCCAATTTAATATCTATATAAATTATTTGCATAATTTGAGACATATACTAGGTAGATAAAAGTGTTAAGTCTTACTTAGCATAATTTTAGGTTTAATACTTAAACCTTAGCGACTCTCCGAAAGACCCTGAAATAAATAAATAGTCGATTGATTTAATTTAAATAAAACAACAATTATTTTATTTAAATAGTAGCTATATCTATCAATGCTCAAATTTAGTATCTATACAAACTATTAACATAATTTGAGGCATATACTAGATAGATAAAAGTGTTATTAAGTCTCACTTGGCACAATCTTAGATTTAACACTTAAACCTTAGTTACTCCCCGAGAGACCCTAAAATAAATAAATATTTTCCAAAAACTTTTCGAATTGAACAATTCAATCCAGTCCGTTACCCACGTGCTCAACGCATATACTTCATATAGTGAGACTCCCTAGGTTCACACCCATTTTGTCTCACGAAATATTTTTATAAGTCCATAACTGATGCCTCTCACACATACGTTATGGATAATATAAAATGGCGAGTTAAACTATACAAGTTGAAGTTAATTCATATTCGTACAATCCCTCCATCATTAATATCCCAAAAGAGCGAAGACATAGATCAACACTGTCAAGTCCCTTATTACTCAACCAGAAACTTATCTCTTTAATTTATATTTCAATAATCAATATGTGCAAACTCCTTTACAATATTATTTATACCACATGAAACTATTTCTTGGGTTAAATGCTTATGGCCATAAGATTTTATAGAATACAACCTTTAAGCATCTGGATATTTAACTCACCTATATGAGTTGACGGATCCCATATCTACACATACCGGACTCCATAAGCATTAGACAATACCCAACAACACCTAGCGGTCAGACCATAAAAGGTCTCTGACATGTGTGGAACCTAAGTATGGTGGATCACTCATAAGCCCACCATGGTGCTCAGGTCAAAGGACTGAAAATTAGCTGAAAATTAACAAACCAAGCTTATGTGGGAACATGTGAAAAGTACAACAAGAATTAAGAACCTATTGTTCAGAACTCTTACTATTAATAGCTATTAGAGTTTCTGCGTTATTATAGCTATCATTATAAGCAAGCACAACATCCGCCTTCTTGTCTTTGGCTTTCTTCTTCTGACAGTCCTTTGTTAAAGTGCTCATCTTTCTTGCAGCATTAGCACTTCCTAGGAATGCCCCTAGACTTTAATCTTAAGTCCTTATTCTTTCTATCTTTATTTGAGGTTCTTCCCCTTACAAATAAGCCTTTTACATTAGCCTTTATCTGTCTTTCTAATTGATTTGAGTTTAATGATGATTTTACATCACTCATCATTAAATTTTCTCTACCATAGAGAAGCGTATCAATAAAGTGCTCGTAGATTTTTTATCGACATCCCCTTCTGACATAGACATCTAATGGAAACTAAACTCAGCAAGATGATAACCTTATCTTCATATTCTATCTTTATGTTGATAGCTTCAAAATCAATGATAATTTTGTTGTTGAAGGCATCTATATGATTTTTTATTAGCGTCTCATTCTGACATGGACAACTAATATAACTTCTTCTTTATATGCAATCTATTAGCTAACGACTTCTGCATACAAAGAGAGTTAAGCTCATTCCAAAGAAAAATCGTTGTCTTTGTATTTACTACTTCACTCAATACTTCATCGCTCAATGATAAAACGATTATACTATGAGCCTTTTTTCTGAATGTTCTTTCTTTCTACTTTCGCTTTAGATAACTCTAGTGTCTTTTCTTTCTTATTAGATGGAGCTGCAATCTCTTCTAGTGTCAAGCTTAATCGTTCCTTCACCAGTAATGTCGTCACCTTTATCTTTCACAAATTAAAATCATTTGACCTATTGAATTTCTCTATTTCATACTTGGAAGTAGCCATGATTGTTAAGAACTAAACTCTGATATCAGTTTGTTGAAGTAAAAGCAATAAACTCAAGCAATATAATGTAGTAACAAGCAATAAAAAAGAAACAAGATAAAGAAAGTAGGAAAAAGCATACAAGAATTTACGTGATTCAGCAACTTGCCTACGTTTGCGGGAGATGAAGATGTCAATTCTCTTATTAATAAATCACAAAGTATACTTTTACAAGAAAGAACTTAAGTTTCACACAAAAATAACTCTCTCAATTGCACTCATAAAGAAAACATGATTAATCTCTCTTGTAAACTAGGGGTTTTCTCTTTTGTGTTTGTGTTGTGATGTTGTGATATGTTTACAAGCTAATATAAAGCCTTTATAGGCTTTGGATGCCCTAGAAAAACTCTAAACCAAGTGGGAATCAGTTTGAAAAGTCCTAATGCACTTAGGATTTGTTTCCAAAACAAGATGGCCTTTCCCGCACCGCTGAGCATTCTACCTAGAGCGTCGCAACGATCAACTCCTAGGCACTGCAATGCTCAAACCTGGGTAGTAATGCTCAGTCTTCTTGCCTCCTTTCGTGTCCGTCTCTCTTCTTCGCGTCCTGTACACACTTGACTTGATCTTCATATCTCAATAATTTTTAATCAACTTTCTTATATATATTCATCTATCTTGCAAAAAATGAATCAGAGAAAATAATAATACTAGCTTAAAAACGTTCTTCCATAAATGAGGAGTCGGCTTCACAATTATCACCGGCAATCTGAATCAATAGGAAATAACTAAGCCAATAAGAAATAACCAAAACCTTGTGTAAACTCCTGCATCGCAAGCATGTTCTATAATTCTCTTATTGTCGAATTTAATTATATTTTATGTGATGTTGAATTCAATTATCTTCTAGGCAATGATGAACTTCACTTACAAAGAAGACATAAAGCTAAAAATAAAGGCTAAAAGCAACCACTTATATTTTTTGACTGCGTGAATGATTTTTGTAACTGGATCAAATTGATTGAATGTAATTCTTCTCTGGACTTGATTTTAATTTCTTCAACTCTTTGACTCCGGACTCCATTCCGTCTTTTGATTTTACAACTAAACTCAGTTTCCTCCCAAATTTAGTGGCCTAAAAAAGGAGCATCCAATTATAAAAGCAAATATCATTAGTGTCTAATACTTTATAAAAAAACCTAAAAACTTGCCCAGTTAGCTCTTAGTAAACTTGGTGGTTGTTGTTTTTCTTTTGCTTTTTGTCGACTCGGACTCAGACTCCCACTCAGTTGAGCTCGCCCAAGTAAATCATCGGAGATTGAAATTAATATGTTGTTGTTATTGAACATTGAACATTGAAGAGGATATCGACGTGAGGAACAATAACTACAAGAATTGCATCGATCGAATGGGATAATATATGTATAATAATAATAATTATTATTATTAATATAATAGCAATTCTGATTTGAAAAGTTTGTAATGAGATTTTATCAAGGTGAAATTATTAATGTGTACTGATTTGAAAGTTTATAATAACAATTCATAAGAGAAAAAACTCTAACTAGATATTTAAATCCATAAGATAAAAATATATATCTATATTTTACCAACAAAAATTTAAACAATTACTGATTATAAAGTTTTGGTGATAAGTGTTTGTTTGCTAAGAAAGAAAAAGAAAAGGAAGAGGAAACCGAGAGCTGAATTATCTCAAGAAAAGTGATCTATTTCTTCCTTTACAGAAGTGTTTCAAATACAAGCTTAGGACTAACTTATATAGTTACAAAAATAAAGGAAGAGGTTGTTATCTCTCTGTAACAAACTTTGGTGAGGAAAACAACTTTCACAACAACTTTCACAATAACTTTAACAAAATTAATTCCATGTCAGTAATCTGATGGCAACAACTTTATTATCCTTAAATCAGTATCCACCAGACTAATACTCTACACTTCTTATACTCTTCATCTTGAAGTACTTCTACTTTCTGCCATTGCTTGCATAAGATATATAAAGTATCATCAATATCTTGGACTTTAAAGAGCTAAAATGATCATATGCTAAAGGTTTAGTCAAAATATCAGCTAGTTGATCAACTCCTGGAACAAAAAGAACCTCTAGTTCATTAGCAACCACCATCTCTCGAATAAAATGCACATCAATTTTGATATGCTTTGTTCGAACATAGAAGACTGGATTAAGTACTAAAGCTTGTGCACTCTGATTATCACACCACAATATAAGAGTTTTATGTACTAAAAAATGAGTTCATGAAGAGGTGACTTGATCCAAATGATTTCTAAGTATGCAGCAGCAAGGGCCCTTTATTCAACTTCTGTGTTAGACCTTGCAACTACTGTTTACATTTTTAAAGACCATGAAACTAAGTTCTGACCGAGGAAGACACAAAAGCCTCAAATTGATTTCCTGTCCACTGGATCACAGCTCCAGTCTACATCTAAATAAGCTGTAAAACTAACTCACCACCAAAAATTAACTCTAGACCATAAGTAGAGGTTGATTAAAGATATTTAAGTATCCTTTTGTAGGCCTGTCAATGCTTAATAGTTGGATTAGCTAGAAATTGGCTCAGTTTATGAATTGAGTAGGATAATTCTGGTCTTGTTAGGAGAATATACTGTAGTGCCCCTACCATACTTCTGTATAGAGATGGATTTTCAAAGAGGATGTTATCATCTTTGAGAAGTTTTTGGCCTACAGTCACTGGAGTGGCGCACCCCTTGCAATGTTGCATATTTGCTCGGTTCAACAGATCAGCTATATATTTGGCTTGAGATAAGTGCAAACTAGTAGTAGTAGGAGTGACTTCTATCACTAGGAAATAATTAAAATCTCTAAGATCTTTTAAGGCAAAGGTAGACCCTAATTTGTTAATAAAGGCTTCCAACAGCTTAGATTCATGACCAATGATGAGAATGTCATCAACGCAGATCAGAACTAAGATGAAATGCCTACTTATATGCTTAATGCATAAGGAACAATCAGATTTGGAGTTTTGAAAACCCTAATGTAATAATGCACTTTTAATCTTGTCATACCAAGCTTTAGAGGCTTGTTTTAGGCCATAGAAAGCTTTTTTTTAACCTACAAACATAGTGTGGTTTTTCAACATCAATAAACCCCTTTAGTTGTGACATGTACACTGCCTCAATCAACTCTCCATTAAAAAATGCATTTTTATGTCTATTTGCCTTACTGGCCACTTGTTCATCACTATCAAACTGAGAATTATCTTCATTGTTAAAGCCTTTATCACTAGACTAAATGTTTTATAGTAATCGATTCCAGGCGTTTGAAGAAACTCTTTTGTAACTAATCTGGCTTTATACTTTGATACACTGTCATTAGGGTCATATTTTACTCTAAAATTTTATTTATTACTAACAACTTTTGCAGCTTTTTCTCTGGGAATAAGAGACCACGTTTGTTTGGTTGTTGTTATTAGTTCTCAATATCCAAAAGGTCTAATTGGTAAACATCACAAAAATATAATTCTAGAACTTTATTGCAAGAAAGGAACTTGTTATTAGTTCTCAATAAAGTTTTCAGAACTAAAGGACTTAGATGTCCAAGCCTGTAATACCATAACATCCATTCATCAAGACTGAGTTGGTTCTGAGAAACAAAAGCAATATATGGTGAGTCAATGACACCTAATTGACTCTTATTTATGTTACAAGATGGTGCTGAGTTTACAAATTATGAAAATGAAGATAGAGGTTCAATAGATTTATGAGCAGTGCAAGCTTCTGTTTTATTTAATGAACTGATAGGAATACATGGTAGCAGCTTATATAACCCCTTTACAGTAACTCCTTGCAACAGTAGTGTTCCCTTCCTCTTAGCCTTGACAAGATAACAGTCAGAGTAAAACTCAATGTAAATAAGATTATCTTGGATTAATTGACACACTAAGTAAGTTCTTGGTTATAAGAGGCACACAAAGTAAGTTTTTAAGAACTATGACATTGCTGGTATTTGATCTTAAAACTAAACTACCAGTGCAAGTTATAGAAAGGCCTTGACCATTACCAATGATTAACTGATCCATACCTGTGTAATTGGCTCTTTTACTGATATTATTCTCATCAAAAGTCAAGTGGTGAGTAGCTCCTAAGTTGAGATACCACCCTTGATCAACTGATCCTTCTGGCATTGATGGTGTTACATAATATACTGAGCTAGTTCTTTTGTGCTCCTAAACCACCAGATCCTTGATTCCTGTGAAATTGATTATTAGAACCACTAGTGTTATAAGCGTGTTCCCTTGGCATATATTCATTATTAAACCTATAGTAACACTTAGCAGCTGAGTGTCTCTGTCTCTCACAGATCTGACAGACAAGTTTTAAACTACCTATTCCATTTTGATTTCTTCCTCTGCTGTAATTAGAGTTTCCTTTTCCATAACCACCACTGGTATTAAAGCCATTGTTATGACCAAAGTTTGCATTTCCAGTAGGATTGTTAGAACCTCTACCATAAAAAAAACCAGAGAAACCACATCTTTTTGCACTTTTCTGAGCATAGTTTGCATTGAAGACATTTTGTGAATTTGACTTGTTAGAACCATTAAGTGATAACCTACTTTCCTGAGTGAGAAGTATAGAGTAAGCTTCATTAACTATTATCAAGCCAATATTGCTGCTAATTAGAGTTACTACAACATCAAAACTAGATCCAACTTCTATACCATTAATCAAATGTGTAACAAAATTATCTTCATCAATCTTGCAACCATCAGTTGTTAATTCATCAGCTAAAGACTTAAGTTTCAAAAAGTAATCTGCAACTGTCATTTGATTTGTTTTTTCAACAAAGCAAGTTGCATTTTTAGTTGAACTATCTTAGTCGTAGATGTAGTACCAAATTTTTTATTGACAACTATCCAAAATTCATGTGAAGATTTACAATCAATTACAAATCCGAGAATATTATCTTGAACTATTGAGAATAACCAGCTTAAAAGTACCTGGTCTTGTCTCATCCAACCTTCAAATTTTGGATTCACAACAGTTGCTTCAACTTCATTCTCTAGTGATCTTGAATTAGTGGCTTGAAGAAATTGATCTGGACAGCTATAATTAATGATTTTCTCAAGTCTGTTAGCTTTGATTACTGCCAATACTTGTGATCTCCATATTACAAAGTTGTTTCGATCAAGCTTCACAGTAGTAGAAAAAGTGAAAGATGAGATCTGTGAAGGATTAAGACTAAAGGATGTAGATGAAGTGTTTGATTGATTGGCGTTGGCCATTGTTTGGTCTGATACCATACAAAATTTGACTAATAGTTGTTTGTTTGCTAAGAAAGAAAAAGAAAAATAAGAGGAAAATCGAGAGTTGAATTATCGCAAGAAAAGTGATATATTTCTTCATTTTCAAAAGTGTTTCAAATACAAGGTTTGAACTAGCTTATATAGTTACAAAAATAAAGGAAGATGTTGTTATCTCTCTGTAACAACTTTGATGAGGAAAAAAACTTTTACAATAACTTTAACAAACTTAATTTCACGTCAGTAATCTGATGGCAGGAACTTCATTAACCTTAGATCAACATTTACCAGACTAATACTTTATACTTCTTATACTTTGCTTCTTGAAGTACTTCTACTTTCTGCCACTGCTTGCATAAGATATATAAAGTATCATCAATACTGATAAATTGTAAGGATTTTTAAAGCTTAGTAGAATTTACTTTATGGTGCTTTGATTTTTATTTAGAAAATTAGATTTTTGTTTATTAAGTTTTGATTTTTTTAGCTAGATTTTCATTTATATGTTCTAGCTATAATGCTCAGAATTTTCTCTTTATTATGGAAAGGTCAAGTAAATAATTGCTAGTTAATAAGATTTGTAGAACCTAAGAAAAGCTTTTAAATAAAAGGCACGTTTTGAAGAAAGATGTTTTATGCATAAGAATGCTTTTAAATGCTCATGGCATTTGCATCATACCTATAAGTATGTCTATGAAGTTTTATGTTTTTATGGAAGAGTTTTTGAAAAAATAAAGAACTCGTTTGTTTATTGGGTATAAACTCGTTAATAGTTTATTGTGATTTTTATAGTTAAATATGACTCCAAGTGTGTAAGGATATTAACTGAAGCGGTTAGAAATGACTTAAGATTGGCTTTGAGTAATGTTAGTTGATTTGCCTTGAAGGCTTCTGTTATCCTCTGTTTCATAAGTTATTAAGATGATGTGATTTTGATCTTTATGAGATGTCATGGCACTTGAGGAACTTCTTTTCAGGTTTGACTTTGACTTATTGGATCTTAATAAAAGATTATTTGTTATGTTTGATGGTTCTGCACCATTTTTTATGTTAGACCTTACGAAGTTTAGGCCGTGATAGATTGGGCCTTAGCTCGATACAATATTGACAGAGAAAGTATCAATTTGTCAGTTTTGTTAAGAGCCCATATCGTTGATTGTGGCTTATTCATAGACATCTAGCCTTTGGGAGTTCAAGCTATATAAAGTGTATTAGCAAGGTATTATGTTTACACTCCCACCCCCTTTTCTTCCGCTGGCAAGAAAACCTTTGTAACTAAATTATAATTTATTTTAGTGCTTGTAATATAATGATAATAGAATTATATAATGAGGTATTTTTGCATAGTTTGTGTATGTCATCATGTTTATCTCTATATATGTCTGCAATTTAAGAGATGACTAAGTAAAGAGAGTTTTGTAAAAGTTATTTGACCTCTTTCTATTTCTGAGCTTTGTTGAGCCTAAGTCCTGACTTTCATGCCTTTTATGCTAGAATTAACTATTTATTTGAAAATACTTTTGTTCTTCTAGCTTGTGCTACTATTTAGCCATAAGCAGATTATAACTAGTCCAAACAGAGACATGTATGTTTGTTTGTTTTAAGAAATAATTGAATCCATTGAAAGCATAGCAACAATACCACAACTTATAGATAGAGCTTCTGATCAAAGAATTAGGAAAATTATAGTATCTATAAATAATGTTTAAATATTGACGTTTAGCTCAATCTCATCTACCTCTGTAGTAAGGGGAGGACTAATTCCTTAAGGAGAATAAACCCTTCTTAAGAATGGAGAATACAACCCTTAAAATAGGGAGCAAAAAAGAAAATCCTCACGTAAGAAGCGGACATCCATTGCCTAAGTAATTTAACAGTACATCCTAAATTAATGCACAAAACAAGCAGCAAGACAAAAGAAACCAACACCCTAAATTCCTAACAAAGGTGGCTGAAAATTTGGCACCGCCAGTAGGGGAGCCTCTTTACAACAGTAACTGCAAGTCTCTTCAGAAAGGGGAGCGGTGGCTGGAACGCAGATCTTAATGTCCAAAACGGGGAGTGGCTAGACACATTAAGAAGCAATAAAATAAGCCAACTGTTTTCAATGAGAAACTATAGAAAATGATCTGCCAAAGACAAGGGTGTAGTAGCATCTAGCGAGTGGGGTAATCAGAGGTTGTCCAATATAGCCGAATCCGGAAGAATAATGCTGTTTAAAAAAGTGGAAAGAATGACCATCAAATGGTCGACAAGAAATAAGTGGGTCTGCCATCAGTGAGTCACCGATTCGCTGTGTATGGTGGAGCACCGCTTCTACAACAAATTATAAAAGAAATAGCTGGACCAATAATAAAAAAGACTAGCAAAGGCACCGAAAAAAGAAAATAATATCACACCAAAAAAAGAAACAAAACATCAAGAAAAACAGATAAAAGAAGAAGAAAGAAGAGGTATTTGAGGCTACTAGAGAAGAGGCCGAGAGGCCCTTCTCCGATGAAGAGAATGGGGGCGGCAAGTTTTTTTTCTCTTGGATTTCTTTTTTTTGTTAAGAGAAAAAGTTACTCGATTAATTGAAGATTTAAAACAAAAATATTAGAGCAAAAGAAAAAGTGATATATATGTTTGTTGACTTCTTAGTCTTTCCCATGCATTTTTGGTACAATAAAAAAATAGAGCTAGCATATGTATATGCTTAAGTGTGGATTTAACTGTGTTTTTCATTTCAATCCTTTCTTGTATGTATGTGTATATATACATATATATATATATATATATATGTAAAGTGTATTTCAACATGTACTTGTCCTTTATATAACATGATCCAATACTTTTGCTAAATGTACTTTCTATCCCTTAGTTTTGCATATATAGTGACTTTGCAATTTATTAAAAATGTTTCAAAGTATGAGAGGTAGTACCTTAGTTTGATGTTTTTATGGAATTGTCAATCCTTTTGACTTAGAATTTTTGTGTCTAAAATTCTAAAAAGCTTAATGGTTGAATAGTTTTTATGGTGACTTCTCTCACCCTTGGTTGTTCCAAGCCTTTTGAGATGAGCAATTTTTGTCGTAACTCTTTGACTCCTTATATGTTCATTTTCATACAAATATTTACATTTTTTATACATGCTTCTTTGAATTTCCATAAGCATTTTAATGAGAATTAGTTTCATAAAGGTATCCTTTATAAGGGGCTTCATCATAAAAACATCTTGTATGAGGGTTGTGCCGTGAAAGCACTTTGTGTGGGGGTAATGACATTAAGATGTCTTGCATGAAGGCTACAACATGGAAGCATCTTGCATAGGAGCTACGCCATAAAAGCATCTTATATAAGAATAATTTTGTGAAGATTTTTGTGTTTATTCAAGCATCTGTGGGATTACATAGGCATCTTTTATGGGTTCCATACCAAAAAAGTAGTTGCACTCTCTTGCACACGCTTTCTATGCCTAAGCTCATACAAGCATAAAGGAATTTGCATATAGTGTGTTTGGTATGGGCATCCCATATGGGATGTTTTTCATGTAGAGCATTCGGTACATCAAGGTATCTAGTACAACATAAACTTTTATGTTTGCATGGGCGTCTTATATGAGACATTTTTTATATAAAGTATTTGGTATAACTCGAGATTCTTTGTCTTTTTGCATAGATATATTACTTGGGAATTGATGTTGATCCAACTTTGATGTAGACTTCTACATGGCCTATTCGATATGGGTATTTTTATGTAAGTTTTATCTGAGACGATGCAGAATGTTGAACATCCTATTAGTTTGGGCATCTCGCTTAACCACAACTCTAAGTAAGGAATTGACCTAATGTTAGGTTTTTATTTTTTTTTTTCTTTAAAAAAATATTCAATACTATAACAAGTGTGAAAATGACCAAATGTTAGTCTTCCATATTTTTAAGTAAACACGTGCATCTAAATTTGTTAAGCACCTAAATTTGTTAGGTATCCAAATATGTTGAGCTTTTAAGTATATTGGGCATCCCACTCTGGTATCACGCCGAGTAAAGAATTTAGTCTTCCATTTTTAAGGTATGAATAGGCATCTCACTTATGTACAACACCAAGGTGATCTGGTACTGTGCAAACTTTTATATTAAAAGTGAAAGTGGGCTTTCGATGAAGACTTTAATCTTATAGGCATCCAAATTTGTTATGCATTCATATAAAGAGATTATGCATAGGGTATGGAGTGCTTTGTCATTATTAAGAGATAAATTTAGATTTTATTGCTCTCTTTTAGTGAAAATCTTACATAAAGCTTTTATTCATCCTAAGCATGCATGTTGTACTTGTTTTTTCTTTTAACACTAATACCTAACTATGACCACATCAACCACTTGTAGTTGATGTGGTCGTGGAGTATCACATTCTGTTGTAGCTAAGTTCTAGTACCCATTACTATAGGCTTATTTGATGATGTACAAGTGTTCTTATTAATCCATATTTTTTTTACAAGCCTAACCATACTTAAAGAAAAGATTACCTACGTTGATTCCTCTATTCTTGATTAACTTAGAGTGTTCTTCAATAATTATATGCTGGTATAGTGTTTTCCACCTCATGCCAATGGCCAATAAGTTATTGCGATCTGTGAGAGAAAGATGGGAGGGATGCGTTGAGCTGAGGAATGAGGAGAGGCGAGATAAATTGAGATTGAGTGAATGAGATAATTAGGATTAGAATTTATTTTTCAATTTATATATTAATAATTCGGTGTGGACAAGCTTACTTTAAAAGTTTTTCTCATCTAATGATATGTTGCCATGTGGCAATTTTTGTTTTAAATTTAATTAACCGGCTTTTCAGTTCAATTTCAATTTTTAATAGAACTAGACTAATCAACCTACTATTTTGATTTTTGAATTTTCTTCAACCGACCAAATTTTTTTATTAATGGAAACCGAACTGAACAGACCAGTTCAATTTGATCCAAATTGATTTTTTTAATTCCCGACTTTTTTTTTCCACCCTTGATTTAAAGAACCATCATACTATATATATAACAAGTGATAGGGTTTGACAATCATTCTTAAGTCATTAATTATCTACCACATATTAGAATCATTCTTAAGTTATTAATTATCTACCACATATCAGGTACTAATTTTATATATAATTAAATCATGTAGATTCAATTTATTTAATATTCAACAATTTGATCTTTATAAGGAGAGGATGTCACAAGTAAATCTTATAATTAGATAGTGAGTTTAACTTGAAATAGAAGAAAAGTTCCACAATAATCGGGGGCATTTTCTTAAATGTAAAATGTTATTAATTAATAAACACCATCACACGTAAACTTTCTCATAAATAATATATTGAGAGACTAACTTAAAGTTCGTTTTTCATCCAGGAATATCATATACGCCCCATTTTCATGCAGTACATAGAAAAAAGAGAAAAAATAATTATCAGAAGAGGAAACAGAATAAGTTCAGATTTTGGGGAACATTCTAAGAAAAAATGAGAATTGGATTTCAATGCAGCAAACAATGAACTTTTGCTTTCCTCAATGTTTGGATTAATTTTCAAGAAAGAACAGATAAACAATAGAAAACAGAAAACAAAATTAAAAGAAAAAGAAAAAACAATGAACAGATGACGTAACCACAGCCTTACATACAAACCCTAAAGAGTCTTGTAGTAATTAATGAAATAAGTTGTTTCCTCTTTCTTATCTCTTTTTCACTAACAATGTATGATATGAATCAGATACAAATGATGTCAAAAAACACACGAACAAAAGAATATAACTTCATTCATCGATCTCCTTCCTCAGCTCTCTTGACGAGCTTATAAGAAGAAGAAGCCGGCTACGGCGGCAACACCGGCGACAGTAGAAACCTTAAGAGCAGCAACACCGGATGGTGGGGAGGGTTCAGGAGTTGGGGTGATGGCTGCAGCGTCGGTCGTGGTGGCGCTGCTGTCGAATTCACCCGGTGGTGGAGAGGAGTCGGAGGAATCGTCGGATAGAGGTGGAGGACCAGAAACAGAGTCCTCAGAAGAGTCAGAGGATTTAGAAGAAGAAGGGCTCTTGGCGGAGGACTTGGGAGCGAAGGAAGACGGGGACTGGGACTGTTCATTACCGTTTCCTGATTGGGGAGCTTTGGCGCCGCCGGCAGGACCTTTAGTAGGCGCAGCCTTAGGGGCAGCTGATTGCTGAGGTGTGGCTGCCGGAGCATTTGAAGGTGCCTGCTGGGCTGAGACTAACCCTGACACGGCAACAAAAACAAGGGCAAGAACAAGAACTTGACGTGCCATAATTGTCTTTTTGGTTTTCGGAAATGTTTTTCTTGTTCTTTTTTTGGTTTTTTTTTCTTGTTTTAGTGATTCTCAAGAATGCAGTAGTTCTCTAGTTATAGAGAAGTACTGCTAAACAGAAGAATGACCGATGATGCTAAAGGGTGGGGATTAGAAGGCCATATATAGTGTTCGACTCGGGGAAAATTTGGGAATGCATGAGAGAAAATGAAGGAAGTTATGATTTTTTTGTTCTTTGGGAAATTTGTTTGTCGTTAATTACTGGTTATTAGCGTTGGCTTGACCGATTCATGTGGTGAAAGACCTAAGCTATTTGATTGCTTCCTTTGTTAGAAAGAATATGGCATTAGTAGAAAAGATTATAAATAGAAATTTGTGAAAAGTTTATAAACCACACAATGGCCAATACCTAAATTTAATGGAGTAATTTGTACAATTTTATAGAACAAAGGGTTTCAAGTTTAAATATAAAACTTGTGTTTTCATTTGTTCATATTGTATTTTTCATAAACATTTACGATATACCATACATTTAACAAGAGTTTATCCACTACACTACATTTGTGTGTGTGTGTGTACTCTTATGAGTTCTGACTTTGAAACATGAGGGTGCCCTAATTTAATTAACCAGTTAACATTAATAAGAAGACAAGTTGGTTGGTCTAGCTGATTTTGGAGGCTATTAATTTGCGTAGGTTACCATTCAAGGTTATTTTAACATTTTGGTGTTGTAGATTTCACATTGTCAAAAAATGTGTTCACCATATTTGTTCATTAAAATCTCATTGAGAACATTAGTGAGTGGTTATATCATTTCAGGAGTAACTTTGCACATACAAGTGATATGCGGAAGCTTTTATATACAATGTCAAAAGGAAGGATAAATATTTGTTAAAAAAACAAACAAAATTCCATATCGACAAAAAAATAGAAAAGATCGTAGGTATATAAAGAGTGAACTATATCTCTATTGGTATAAGGTATTTTAGGTAGAGTCCAAGAATAAAATCATGAGGACTTAAACTCAAAGTGGACAATATTATACTAATGTAGAGATATGTGTGGTTAATAAGGCTCTTGACAGTAGTATCAGAGCCATGCACGAGAATTAGGCAAGTGGAGAAAATTTTCGATGCCGAATGAGAAGGTGGTAAGCCCTAATTTGCTTGTGATGAGATTTGTAGTTAACCTTTATGAATAGGCGGTAGTGTGCTTCTGGGCTTCACGTAAGGTGTGTTCTCTCAACACAGTGATACAAAGTTGACCTGATAAAGCGAGCTGGACAGGCGGTGGTGTTCTTTTGGGCTTCACATAAGGCGTGTTCTCTCAACACAGTGATACGGAGTTGACCTGATAGAGTAGGCTCTCAAGGTCAATAGTACAATACTCTGGTGTTTCACGTAAGGCGTGCGGTCTCAACACATTGAAGATGAGTACCGACTAAAGGGAGCGAAGTCTTTAAATATAAAAGATAGGAAGATAGACGGATGTGATATCGTTAGAAAGATAGATAAATGTGATATCGTTTGAGGGGAGACTCAAAACACGTAGAATGATGTGGTCTTTTATTCGAGAGAGTAATTATTAAGTAAGTAAACAAAGTTCTATATTAATAAAAAAAATGAAAAAGACTATAAATATATAATGAGTGGATTATATTTTTATTGGTATGAAATTTTTTTGAGTAAAATTAAAAAAATAAACTATAAGAATTTAGGTTCAAAATAAATAATATTATACTAATATAGATATATATACAGTTCGTTAAGTTCCTAACAATATTTAAAAAAAACAATAAAATAAAAATATTTTAAAAAATAATAAAATAAAACTGAGAATAGATAAAGCATATTTTATAACAAAATTATTTTGCATGCAAGAGTTTGTTCATATAATTAACATTTTAGTAAGTTTTCCCAACTTGAATAAAAAAGAATTACCTTGTTTAGATACAAACATAAAGTTATAAATTCGTTAATCAAACTTAATAAATTAGTAGTCCCAAAATAATAACTCGGTTGTCAGCAATTCAACATCAAATTATTAATTCAATGCTAAAGTATTAAGAAGTGTTGGGATGAAATTTTGAGACTGCTACCTGGCTAAATATCATTGACTGCAGCAATTATTGTGACGTGGTAGATCGAAAAAACCGAGTTATTATTGTGACTGCAGCAATTATTATCAAGAAGTGTTGGCTCTCGGCGTCTTTAACTTCACTGAGTATATGAGTAAAACCTATATCACACCCTTAAAGAGTTCTTGGACCCCAAGGGATTATTGTTGCCAATTTATTATAACAATTTTAGTATTGAAGTTTTATAATGGAATAAATTCAGTCTTAATTTACAAGAGGTGTGAGATGTGTTGCGCTTAGTCACAATAATACTGAAAGAGAAACGTGGTAAGGAGGGTTACAGAACATTGTTTTGAGTTTGGTGTGTTCTAAGTTTTGCCAAAGTCAGTATGAGAGCAAGACTTCAGACCATAAGAAACACTATTTTAAGATTTGAGAGAACTGTTTGTTTATCTATTATAGGACTTTAAGGTATATTTTCTAAATAAAGTGGGCACTAAAAAAATGTGCAGAGTATTATGTTATGAAAAGAATTGAATGAATGAGAAGTTATGATAGAATTATGATGAAAATAACATGTATGGAGTTTATTTTTAAGGTAAGGGCTTAGATTTGAATAAAACATTCTTTTTTACTTTTGATCCTTTTAAAATTTCACTTGTTCAATAACTTATATCCTAGGTAAAATAAAACAGCGAATCTAATGTTAAAAAATAAAATAAAATAACCGTATTTTATTTTAAATATAATTCTAAAACCTAATTACTTATCTAGGTAAATAATTTAACCCTTATAGTTTTAAAAGGATTCTTATGGGTCAAAAAGTATTTTTATTTTAATTTGTATCTCCACTAATCTAGTCAAATGGGGTTTTTTTATTGAACTAAGTTATAACCTGGGTGGCCTTTAGTCTAAGGGTATTTATATTTTAGGTCTTACTTAGTACAACAATATACTTACTAAATTAAAATTTACTAATTACTCCTAAAAGTAATTTGAATCCACAAATCATCGTTACTAGAAAAAAAAAATAACTTATGGTTATTTCTATCACAAATCATGGTTGGTAATAGAATCATTATGTCACGTAATGTCAATCCACATATATATGACCGAAAGTATTTGTTATTTAATTATGACAAACAGTATGTGATAGAATTTGTGATATAAAATTTATGTCACAAACCATTCTATGTGGCATATGACGTGGATAGAAAGTTGAGTGGGCATATAACGTGACAAATGACATGATAATTCCACGTGTAAAGTGAAGCCTTATTGGTAGGTAATGTGGCAAGAAACCATTCCACATAACAGCCAATAAGGCATGCCAAGTGGATAGAAAGTTGAGTTTGATATGATATAGCAGATGACATGGCAAGCCACATATAAATCAGTAGCATTGTTGGCAAGTGATGTGACAAATTTTGAGTGATGACATGGAAAAAATATGTCATTATTTTCTGACATTTTATATAAAAAAAAACTATGCTATTTTATATAAACATTTATGATAGAAATCAATATAAATTTGTGACATTAAATGTCACAATTATACTACAAATAACAATATAAAATTTTGACATTTAATATCAATATTTTATAGTTATATATATATATATATTTTCTACATATTTATATGTTGTCCAATAACCTGTAACAATATTATACAATCTAAACAAGACATTTAAAAACTAAATTAAGATATTATTAATATAAGTACGCCAGACAATTGTGGGATCAAAATAAACTCACTGCAAAATGTTAAACCATACATTGTTTAAGTGTTGACTTCATTGTGAGCCCCAAGTAAAACAAATTTCAAAGGATTTAAAGGTATGATATTTTGGACTTGTTAGTGTAACAAAACTTTAATTTTAGTATATTTGTTGCTTAGAAAATTAGTTTTCAATTCTAATGCATAATTATGTATGATTGTCATACATTAAAAAAAATGAACAATGAACACAATCGCACTCATGCACCATAAATAAACGTTAACAGTTAAAGTCTTCTATAAAATTGTTTCATCGTTGAAAAAATTGACCAGAAAAAGTGTAAAATTTGAGTGGACAGATAAATGTGAAAATAGTTTTTTTGAACTTAAAAAGAAATTGACTTCAGCTTTTATTCTTATACTTCCATCTGGGACGGGAGGATTTATTATTTACATTGATACTTCTAGACAAGGATTTGGTTCTGTGTTGATGCAGTAAGAAAAATGGATAGCTTATGCTTCTAGATAATTTAAGAAGTATTAGTTGAATTATTTGACTCGTGATCTAGAATTTGTAGTAGTAGTACTTGCATTGAAGAGTTGGAGGCATTATTCATATAGCATTATATGTTAGATCTTTACTGATTATAAAAGTTTAAAGTATTTGTTCACACCAAAAGACTTGAATTTAAGACAACGAATATGGGTAGATTTTATTAAAGATTATGATTGTAATATTGACTATCATCTAGTTAAGGCTAATGTAGTAGCAGATGTACTCAACAGGAAGTCTTCTAACTTTTTAGCTCATTTAAGTGACTTATCTTCCATTACTTGTTAAATTAAAATCTATGAGTTCGATTTGTTAGTGGATGAATTTGGAGTACCACTAGCACATTTACGAGTTAGACCTATGTTGATTAATCAAATTCAAGAGATACAGGATCAGGATCTTAGTTAAACTTATGCGAGAAATAAGGGATAAAATATGGACTGATTTAACATCGAGAGTTTATAGAACATTAGTTATGGGTTGTAGACTTTGTGTACTAAATAATTCAGAGTTGAAAAAGTAGATTTTAGAAGAACGTTACATTTTAACATATGTTATGCATCTTGGTAGTGCAAATATGTATCGTATTCTGAAAAAATATTACTAATGACAAAGTATGAAAAGAAAGATTGATGAGTTTATATCTCATTAATTGACTTGTCACAAGTTAAAGTAGATCATTAGAGGTCTATTGGATTATCTCAGCCATTTTCCATCCTTGAGTGGAAGTAGGAACGTATCATCATAGATTTTATCGTTAGCTTCCACGTACTTAAAGCGGTTATGATAGAATTTGGTTGATTATTGATCGACTTACAAAGTCTACTCAGTTTTTACCATAAAAATTTTTATATTCATTAAACAGACTAGCTCAATTATATTTAAGAAAGATTGTACTATTGCTTGGAGCTCTAGTGTCCATTGTATCAATAGAGATCATTGATTTACTTCTAGATTTTGGCTTAGTTTATTGAAGGCCTTGGGCACTAAATTAAATTTTAGTATAGATTTTCATTCTTAGACAGATGGACAGTCAAAGAGGACTATACAAATATTAGAAGACATGCTCAAAGCCTTTGCATTATAGCTTAAGGGAAATTAGGATGATCATTATTGATGGAGTTTACTTATAATAAGAGTTACCAGACTAGTATTCAGATAGATTCTTATGAGGCTTTATATAGAAGAAAATGTAAAATCTCAATTTGTTAAGATGAAGTTGAAGAGAGAAAACTGTTGACAGGAGATTATCCAAGCTATTAGTAAGAAGATAAGTATTATCAGAGATAGGCTCAAGGTAGCCCATGACAATTAGAAGATTTATACAGATAAATGTCACAGACAGCTTGAGTTTTCAGTGGGTAATTGAGTTTTCTTATTAATTTATGTGGAATAGTGTGCTTCATTTTGGCAGACAAGGAAAATTGAGTCATTGGTATATTAGGCCGTATGAAATTATTGAGAAGGTTGGTGTGATTTCTTACCATTTAATGCTATCCTATATTTGTTATGCATTCATGATATGTTTCATATTTCTATATTACGAAAGTATGTACCAGACCTTTTTTATATTTTAGATACACAGCCAGTTCAATTAAAGTCAAACCTGACATATGACGAGAAGCCTAGTCGGATACTTAATTACACTACCAAGTACTACGTAAAAAACCTATTTTACTAATTAAAGTCTTATATAGGAATCATGCAGTGAAAAGAGACTACATAGTAATACAAGGATCAGATGAGAAGTTACTATCTGCACTTATTCTAAACATGTATGTGAATGTTGAGGACAAAATTCTCATAAGAATGAGAAATTATAGTGCACGTGGCCATAGTTTGAAAAGAAACAAGTCGTACATGGCCTTTAATTACATTGTTTAAGTGATGAGTAGCTTGAATATTTAATAAAATAAGGGTTTTTGTTATTTGCAAGTTGGTTTTGATTGGTTCTTATGGGTGGCCAATTCATTTTATAAATAAGATGTGTTTGTTTTACTTATTTATTTATTTTCATTCAAACTAAGAGATATAAAAGCAAATTAAGAAGAAAATGAGAGAAACAGAGGTCAAGAAAGTAGAATAGAGAAAAAGAAAAAAGAAGCAAAGGGGAAAATACGAAGAAAAAAATAAAAAGAAAGAAGGAATTTTAAGGAAAAATATTTAGGTTCCAATAATTCAATGGGCAACAATTGTACAATATTATGGTATTTATGTTAGTCCATGGCTTTCATTGGATCTGCTTCGATTTTCAAGGAGGGCTCAAGATTAGTCTTGTCAAATAGAGTGCTTTAGTCATCATTTAGATAATAAGTTTAGCTTTTATTGCTCTCTTCAAGTGAAATGCTTAAGTAATTCTTTTATTCGGCATAAGTATGTATATTGCACTTATTTAAATGAATACTAATATCTATTTGTAGCAATAGTCCAACTACTTACCATTGATAAGTTTATTGAGTATATTCCCTTCTATTGCTAAGTAGTAGTACTCAATATCATAGATCTCTCTAACAATTTATGTCTTCTCACCGTGATGCAAACTTTAAGGGTGAAGCCATATTTCTCTTAACATGCTTAGCCACACTAAGTATGTCGTTACCCACATTAATAATGTTGTCCTTAAAAACTTGGCACATGTTTAGGCATTCTACACTGGTATGTGTTTTATGCCTCTAGTCATTTTTTGGTTTCTCATTTACATCCTCAAGTTTTACTATATGGTTTGCCTTAGGGACTGACAAGTTGCCTTATGCTAATACCACCCTTACAGAGGGCATGGTTAGCTCAACTAGTGTTATGACCTCAGACCCTTATTCAAGTATGGAGGTATATTCAGTGGCTTCGCAAGACAATGTTCTATAGGTCTAAAAGGCATTATTAAGGTGCAAACTCCAGTTTGTAGAGAATTTGTGCACCATCTTGCCTAAGTATTTTTAATAATATTTTATTGATAGCCTTAACTTGGTCACTACCTTGGGGGTTGTATGGTGTTGAGTGCTTATGCTTGATGTGTATCGCCTCAATGTCACATCAACGTGCTTATTAACAGAAGGTTTGCCATTGTCATTGACGATCTTGTACAAGATGTCAAAGCGATAGATTTTGTTTTCTTACATAAATTTATTATGATCACGATTGTTGCATTCTTTATGGGTTTGCCTCAACTCATTTTGATAAGTAGTTCGTAGAAGCGAGTATCTAGATGTTTTCATTGGTATTTAAGCATTAAGCCAACCAGATCTAAATCCCAAGTGCAGAACGACCAAGGTTTTGTCATGTCTTTGCAAGGCTATGGGTGTTAAAGCTTTAGATTGTCGTGGTTTTGTCATGTGTCGTATTTTTAACAAGTTTTTTTCATCATTTTATACCTTTGGATCTGGCATGTCGTGGATCTATCAAGTAGTAGTATAGTTTTTATTTGGTTTGATATTTACCACACTCTTTGATATGGGTTTCATATAAAACCTTTCATACTTTTATGAAGTCCAAGCATTTAGATTCGGTGATTATAAAATCTACACTACTAGTTGTAGTGGTAGTAGAGCCATTAAACCAAAGTTTCTACTAGTCTTTCTATTCATTTGTGGCACATGTTTGCTCAGGCAAAGCCCCAAGTATCTCCTCTAATGGAGATGTTTCTTAGTTTATAGAGAATGTTGCAATCATACTGATTATGACAGACCTTTTATTAAACCATGCAAGTGATATCGAATTCTATAAGAATTAGGAGTCATTGTTAACTTCCCAAATAGTACCAGTCTAATTAGCAAGTATCAAATAGAATTGGTCCTTCTAATAAGATAAAGTGAATGTGTTAAATAATGGTGGCTTACTCATTATGAAGCAAATATTAGGGCAAGGAAAATGTGCTCAAGGCTAGAATATCTGGTTTATGGCTTAGATAATTATCACTTGACATAGTAGATAAGATGTTCTTGTTTCTGCTAGTTTTCTTAAGCTAGTAAGGCACTATGGCCTAAAGTGTTGCAGTGATATAGATGTGTTATAACTTCCCCATGCTCTGGGCTTTCATGGTAAGCAATATCATGACCAATTTTTAGATTTCCATGAAATTTACTTATATTCGGCTTCCTTTTTAGTAAGGGGAAGCTAAAGATTAAGGCAGCAAACTAAAGATGAACCTTTAAATGTAATGGTGCTTACCAAATAGGCTTTTCAAGTTTTTTTGGGTTTGTAGAGGTAAAGACAATGTTTTAGATCTTTATTGGATTAATTTTGATACTTCTTTAGTAAATTTACTAAATTGTCTATGTAATCTTCAACTTCTTGACACAACATGTTATAAAACACTACTTTCATAGCTTTTAAATAAGTTGCACCTGCATTATTTAGGTAGATGACATAACAATATAGTAGAAGTTCCATATGGGAGTGTAGAAGGCTATTTTCTTGACGTCTTTTAAAGCCAATTTAATCTGATTTTAGTCGCTAAAGCAGTTCATGAATAACAATATCCCCTTTACTGAGGTGGAATTGATGAGTATATCTATATTAGAGAGTGAAAAATCATCTTTAGGATATGCCTAATTAAAGACCCAAAGGACACACACCTAATTTTAGCTATTCTTCTTCTTTAAGGGCACTATGTTGGCTAACCAAGTAAGATGCTTGATGGTTTCATAAACCTAACAACTATAAACTTCTCAAATTCTTCTGTAATCTTCTATTCTATGTTTGGATGAAAGCTACAAGAAGATTATTTAACTTACTTAACTCCAAGCTGGGTGTTGAAAGCATGAAAAACCATTGAGGGTCTAAGCTAGGTAGGTCTTAATAGCTTTATTGATTACATCGTTGTAATCTCTTAATAGGTTAATGACCAAGCCTTTCTTTTATGTTGAAAGCTTGGTGCTTATCAATACAGGCTTTTATATTTTGTTAATAGTGCTCAGGTCCATATCTTTTAACTCTTTTATGATAGTTAAGGAGTCATCCTATATGCATTTTAGAGTATGTGGGATTTTCTTGTTTGTTATTATGGCTGCAAGTGTCTATGTTTTCATAGAGAAATTTGCATAAATATATTTTTTTTCTTTATTAGTTTTCAAACCCCTTTCTTTAAATAGGTTGGACCTCTCAAAATCGTTATAAGTGATATATAACACACCTATTAAGTATTTGCTTCTAGTAATAAGGGTGCTCTGACTTTGAGTCTCTTCAAGAGACCTTGGTTCCCTTCGCAGTGTGTTATTTCTAGGAAATTTTCCTTCCTTTTTTTTATTTTTGGTCTCTAATAGGTTTGGTTCTAAGGCATGTTTTATTAGCCCCTAATAATGGCATTCTTATTAGTTTGGCGAGTATTTTCTTGGGTCATTTTCAAATTTATAATGAGCTTCAACATTTACAAGGTATCTTTTCTCTTAGTGGAATGAAGTTGCATTACCAGCAATTTTTATTAGTTTCCTTTTAATTCACCCTTTAATACACTAGTGATATGATGATACTACCAATTTATATGTGTTAAGACATGACCTGCCAAGTAGTATATGGTATATGACCTCAATCTTTATGATGTGAAACAGAGTAAGGACATGCAATGACCTGACCTTCAAGTTCAACTAGACAATGACTTTAAAATAATCTACCATATTACTCAAGCTAGACACTCAAGCCTTCTTTCTTGTAATATGACCTGCCAAGTAGTATATGGTATATGACCTCAATCTTTATGATGTGAAACAGAGTAAGGACATGCAATGACCTGACCTTCAAGTTCAACTAGACAATGACTTTAAAATAATCTACCATATTACTCAAGCTAGACACTCAAGCCTTCTTTCTTGTAATATGGGTCAAAAGAATTTTTGTAGCCTGTAGTACGACTACAGAAATTATGTTGATTGATGCTCTTGTATCAACTAGAGCTTTTTTAATTAGTACACTATTGATTATGGCCTCTAAGTATAAAGGCATTAATTGTTCAAGTATTATGCCTTTATATCTTCATCGGTGAAGACTATGGAATTGTTCTTTTTTCAAGTAGGCTCAATTGATTTAATCCTCAGTTATATAACACCATGGCCTATATTATGCTAAGATGTTAAAAAGAACTTTTTCGGTAGCCTCACATACCTTGGGCCTATACCTTAGTTGATCAAATAATGACTTGAACATAGGATTTTGCTCTAGGGCCTCAGATATGGGATCTTGTAACTTCTCTTCTATTTTTTTCAAGTTCCTCTTCTTGGATAATTATAACCATCTTTTATATGATCTTTCTTTCTACCAGATTGACTTTTCTAATGTATTCTAGTATATTTACATGGTAGTTCTTTCTTCACCGTATTGTAGGAGCGAGTTAAAATCTATAACTTATGGCTTACTAGAGAGTTCTAAGGTTTCATTCCTAATTTTACTACATCTCAACTTCTAGAGGTGTTTATAATGCATCATAGAGCTATTGAACATTTGATGTAAGCACCAGAAGTTAGAACTCTTCTTATCTCACTCGGTCAAGTTTCTTTTTGGCAAAAATAGTTGGATAAAACTATTGAATATCCATTGAACCAGAATGTTAATTCTTCCTCTCTAAATGATGTAGGCTACTTTTTAAGAAGTTCTCTTTGTGGTTGTCCTTCATATGATCTGGCTTAGTTCTCTACATATAAGGTTTGTGGTGACATCTTCTTCTTATCACTAAACCTCTAGTGTTTCTTAATAGAAACCTTAATAACAAGGCAGACTTTTTAGAGGCTTCCACAAGTTATATGAATGATACAATTTACATATCCTCAGGGTGGGTTTAGTTTTCATTTATCATGTTGCTTATATAAATCTCCACAAGTTCTTTTTCTCCTTTTTGGTTATAGCAATCTAATGCCAGGTCTCTGAACTTTTTAACATATTTAATATGGCTATGCATAGCAATTAGATGATAATGACTTAATCCTTACTTTGGAGGTACTTCTTGTAGAATTTGGAAGCCATCTCTTTCGAAGTGAGGATAAGTCCAACTAATAGTAAAGCATACCAAGTGTATGTATGATCTATAAGGGAATTGAAAATTTCCATAAGTTGTAAGCTCTTATTGTTCACATCTGTACCAATGTAGTTTATGAATCTTTTTTGTTTGGCATAGCATACTATGGGTTAACCCATCTTCTCCGTCTATTGTTTTTTTTGCTGCATATGAATGTTGTCTGCTAGGGAAGCAATCTACATTTATTATCTTTACGGACAGATGAGTCCATTATTAACTAATACTCTTTCTATGGTTAATTTTGTGTGCATGTGATTAGATAATAGTGTGTAGTAATTACATGAACTTCCAAGATGAGGTCAACCAAGTAGTTATACATGAGCTAATACATGCATTTGATGACTGCGAGCTGCAAACTTAGATTGGGCCAATTGTGCTCATCATGCCTGTAGTGAGGTGAGCATAGATGCGGTATCTTGTTGATGACCTTTTTAATCTGATGTATTGCTTTTTTTTATATCCTTTGATTCTGCATTTTTCTATAATCATGTAAAACAGATCCGCGCTGGTCACCAAAGTAGCGATTGCCACTACCAACGTGAATTGCTGCGCGGTTACATGAAAATAAGAGGCCATGAACAAGTGAGTTTCCTTTCTTTAGAAGGACTTTGTTATAAACTCTTCAATTTTCTCATTTTCCTCTTTGTGAGCTTATAATGTGCAACGTGCAATTTTTATTCTTGATCATTTTGTAATATTTGTCTCAAAATTTCAAGAAGAATATGAGGACTTCATTTTGTCAATAGGCCGTGAAAGTGGGAAACAAGTTGTATGCATTTGAGTAGTGGTTCCAGCCGAAAGGAAAAAAATGCAAGAAAATAAATATTAACAAAAAAAAATCCATAGTTTCTTGATGTTGAATTTGCAAAGTGCAAAGGAAAGGAGAGACACCTACAAGCATGGACTACTGCATGCAGTGTTAAATTTGAACCATATGAGGTTCTTGCAAGCTTGTTTACCAATTGAAATTTTGGTGGAGAATGCCCCAGTGAAGCCAACAAACCATGGTTTTGTGGTGTAAGATAATACCTACACATGAAAAGTTAATGATCAACATATCCATTTGTTGGGAAATCCCACCAACACCATTTATACTCTATGCCCACAATATCACCATTAATTTATCTGTAAGAAATTACGACTGACCTGTTTCCTCCTTCAATGCCATGATTGGATGTGAATATTAGTCTAATATTTTAAATTCCATCCCTTAAAAGCTCTATAGGAGGGGATATTTTTCTTGGCCTTTTTGGCCAAGATCAAGTGCATTATCTGTTCTTATTAGTAAAAGCCCTATAAGCGGGGAAAAGTGTTTGTGCAGTTTGGGAGTATCGTAATCCTTCTTGTCAATACTGTTGTGGGATCCATTATTGCTCTTGTGACTCAAGAGTATCCTCATTGCCTCCTTTTGGGTTATGGGTTGATCTGTTGTCTTCTCAGGTTCATTCATGGAAGGAAGATATACAAATGGGAAGGATTATAGATTGGGAGCATTTGCAAATTTATGATGATACTGATTTATTGGCAATCCTCCCGGTTTCTTAAAAAAACTCTTCTTGAGCTCTGTTTGTTTCATTCTTTATCAGTTATTGGATGGACGAGAGTGAATAATTTACGAATAGTGTGGGATTTAAATTCTCAACCTTGTAAATTCCCAGCCATTGTTTATATTACCTGGGGTTATATTGAAACTGGAATTGATGTAGTGGAAAAAGAGATACGGACAACATTCATGATGAACTTTTCAAGTATGGTGGGTTCACTTTTAGCAAGTGCTCCACACTTATGTGTAGCTATTATTGATCATAGCTAAAATTAATGACAAAATTTTAGCTGATAAAGGAAGGAAGCACTTCATAGGTGTTATGTAAACTACGATTTTCATTATATTTCCCAAGTTGCATTTTTTTTCATATATTGCCCGTAATGTTCATAAAATGAAGTGTTTTAACACATTTTCTTTACATCTATAATATTTATTCACAGTCTATTTTATTTAGGTTACTTTTTTTTTTTAAATTCCAATTTAAGTTATTTTGTACATGGTTTGTGCTCTCACATTTACAGGACTGTGTGAGAAGAAGAGTGATGAAATCGGTGATTAGTAACCCGTACTGCTCAGAAGCAGCTGCGAAGGATGCTATGGAAGCCCTGTGGGATGTCTGTTACAATGATACACAACCCTTTGACAGAGCTCCTTGAAACATGGTTTTATCAATGCAATTCCTGCTGCTGGTGCTTGATCAAGTTGTACCCATGGAGATGATTACTTTGAGATTAGGACTGCTCTCCGGTTTCGAGTTGCATTTGATAGAATTGAAGGAGAATATTCGTTTACTTCATTCAGATAATTCCTTAACCAAGATCTTACCATTTTTGAATGGAAATTTTTATAAATGGGCCATATTTTTAGATAATATTTTTTTTCGCTAAAAATGTAATCTTTAATTTTTATATATAAGAAATTGAAAGTTGAATAATTATATTATTTTTTTTCTCTTTCTATTAAACATTTGAATTAGTTCTCTCTCAAAAAATTAAATATTTTAAAGTTTTTTTTATTTGTTTTGTAAATATATGAACATTGAAGTATAATATAATAAAATAAAGAAAAAATTAAGTGGATGGAGAAGAAACTAAGTGAATTAAAAAACTTTAGAAATTAAGTTGCACACTTCATTGTTCGTGGGCGATTGAGTATGCGAAGTCGGCTATTTAATTTCTTTTTATTTATTTTTTTGTAATTAATTTAATTTTTTAATTGCTTTCTGTAATTAATATAATTAATAAATAATTAAAGTATAAATAAATTTAATTTGAAATTTAAATAAATATTATATTACTAAAAGAATTAATTATTAAATTAAAAAAATTGTAATGACCATTTAACAAATATAACAAAATTGGGTGTTTCGCTTGCGTTTTGCGCAACCACGAAATGCATGCAAAAGTTTGGGGGCGCCAATCGGGCACGCCCAATTGGGTGTGTCCGTGTGGCATCTCAAATATTTTGTAATTTGTTTTTTAAAGAACATGCGCAAAATGTTCAAAACTCTTTTTTATTTTTAATTTTTTTTATTTTTAAAATTTTTTTAATTTAATAATTAATGAAAATATTTATTAAATAAGATATTTGTTGAAACGATTTTTTTAAATTAAAAAGTATTAATTTAATAATTAAATAATTGATATATTTAATTCTAAATTAATAATTAAAAATTAAAAAAAGAAAATATGACTATTTCGTGTAAAATTTTCTCATGCGTGCAAAAGCCTTGTGGAATTTTTTTTCAATTCATTAGTTCCTAAATTTTTAAATTTTTTTAATTTTTTCAAATTTTTATTTTTATTCATCTTATTTCTCTCTACAATTTCATCACAACATTATACTATTTTTATTTATTTTACTTACAATCTAATTATTTTTATAATATTTTTTTTGAATATTTTTTTAAAAAATTTGAACTTTTTGATAGAGAGAAAAAATATAAATCAGAGGTAATTGTTCAATTGACCATTTCTTTGATTACAAAAAATTAATCTATTCCTTTGTGGTTAAAAAAGAAAAAAAAATAACTTAAATTTAGTAACTATTTTTAAAAATTCTCTTTTTGAATAGTGTATTTATCTAAATACCAAATACAGGAATGATTTTTGTGATGCTTCAGGTCATATCGAGGAAAATTAATAAAGTAATTCCGCGTTGTTTTTAACTTAAAAAGGGGTAGAGTAGGTTTTGCCGACGTCTTGCTACAATATTACCGATCTTGCTCCCTCTTTCATTTCGAGGGGTTAATTGGAGTTAGGGTTTAGTAAGCACATTCGTTGGAAATGATTATGTATAATACGCAATTGCTCTTCATTCTAATCGGTTTCTGCTTCAGATTTCTGAAATACCCTGAATCATAGATCATTCGGCAAGATTATTGATCCAATGGCATATGATAAATTCAAGGAAGTTTTCCGCCAACTTCACAAAAATTGTTGTCACATTTAATGGAGTGGCAGCCATCAGACAAACCCCTGTTTGTCAGGATCTCAACAGAACTATTATCAAACATCTAACTTTGGGTGGCTGTCTGCTCTGTTTATGAAATCCTACAAATTGTAGGTGTAAAATGGGGTAGTTTGAAGATTGTGGACCACGCGGAAAAATGATACTTTATGTCCTTTTTTTCCTCTCTTTTTTGAAAACTAGTTACACTGAGGGACCTAGAAAGAACAAAAAGAGGCCGCGGGCATGTTTTGCACATTAACCAACAACATCGTTCTTTGTTTTCAATTTCTTTCTGTGTTTGCTAGATTCACCTATGATACATATGTTCTCTATTTGCAGCAGGAAGTCATTTTCCATATAGGTAGAATTGTTGGGAGAGGAAATGGAGAAGGATTGATACGAAGACGGTGCCGGCTGTTAAGATGATCTTTTGCCTGTTTTTGCTCGGTCAATACCAAACATATGCTGCTAGGCCACATTTCCCAGGTAATAACAAACCCCACATCTCTTTTTTTGCATGGCTTTGAAGATCATACATGCATTTTAGGCTCATTGCTTACCTTCTTTTGTTTGCAGAGGAAATGGAATTCTGGGATACGAAAGGAAGCAAAGTGAATGGGCATGATCATGCGCCGCAGGAGTGGACTGAAGATTATTCTCGACCATGCCAAAAAGGACGTGTGCACAATGATTTGGACCCTTGAGTGATGCCTATCTCTGTCTATCTATCTTTTGCAAGTAGTGTTTGTGACTGATGAGTTGTGCCTTGTGTCACGGACCTTTTCAAGACCGTGTTATTTTAGACGCGTTGCGTACTAAGCAGTTGAGAAAATCACACAAAAAGAAGAAAAATAAGCATGCCAAGTGTTTACACGAACGCTCTTTATATTGCTGAAGAGAAAATAAAATTATGAGATGAATTATATAAGTGAGGGTCTCCCATTTATATACTAACAGCCCTATACAATCGACGGCTGAGATCTAAACGATCTAACAGTGAACATATAAGATTGAATAATATTTCCTAGAATATTCCTAAATGTCATCACACCTTTTATGAAATTCTAATTAAGGTGAACTACCCTAATAAGTAGCGAGCTAAGCCCGGTTCTCCATCCAAACAACGGGCCTTCTAAAAGCTTCGGTCCACGTAGAGCTCAATAGTTCAAAAGGCCTCCAGCAGGCCTAGTCGAGCATTAAGTGCTCGAGGAAATGCTTGAGAGCACTTGGGGCGTGACATTCTCCCCCCACTGAATTCACGCGACGCCCTCGTCGCATCCTTGCTAGAACTTGTACACCTTGTTCTCGAATTGCCACAGTGCGTTCTCGGGTTTCCAGCTTGCTTCGCTATAGGGCAATCATTTCTACTTGACGAGATACTCACGACTTGGACAACAGTTCTTCTTTCGTATTGTCCTCACATCAAGGATAAGTTCAGCCTCCTTGTGGTAAGATGTGGAAACTCCTAATGGTGTCTTGGTTTGTGGCCCACGCTCCGTGTCTTCCGCATTACCATGGTATGGCTTTAGGCAGCTTGCGTAAAACACCGGATGTAGCCGAAGTCTTGAAGGCAACTCCACCTTATACAAGACATTGTCAACCTCTTGGCAATAGGAAATGGCCCCTCATATTTTCGAACTAGGCCCTTATGAGGTGGGTGCGTAGACTTTTGCTGCGTCAGAAGGATTTTCACCATCACTAAATCCCTTACGCTGTACTTAACATATCTTTGCTTACCGTCAACCCATTTCTTTACCCATTTTGTCGCCTTGTCCAGACACACCCACGCCTTGTCCGACTGTTCCTGCCAAGATTTTATAGCTTTGCAGGCTGTTGGATTCTGCCCTGTATTGCTAGATATGAGCGCGTACGGCGTGAGAGGTTGCTAGCTAGTAGCTAACACTAATGGGCTCTGGTTCGTCGACTCACTCCTCTGCAAGTTGTATGAGAACTGTGTCACATCGAGTAACTTGACCCATTCCTGTTGAATTACGCCCACAAAGTGCCGCAAGTACAGCTCTAGTAATGTATTCACCCTTTTGGTCTGCCTATTTGTTTGTGGGTGAAAGCTGGTGGAAAAGCTAAGCTCTGATCCAATGAGATTGAACAATCCAGTCCAGAATCTCCCCATAAATCTCGTATCACGATTACTGACTATTACTCTCGGTAACCCTCAGTGCTTGACTACGTGCTTAAAGAAAAGTCTCATTGTCTCTTCCGCACTACACTCTTTAGGCACCGGTATGAAAGTCACATACTTGAAAAATCGATCTACCACCACAATGATAGTTCCACACCCCTCGAATTTCAATAAGGCTACGATGAAATCCATAGAGATGCTCTCCCAAGGTCTCTCCGGTATAGGCAGTGGCTCCAGAATCCCTGCGGGACTCTGCTGCTCGATCTTGTCCTGTTGGCACACGAGACAAGTCTTGAAAAACTGTTCTATCTCTTCCCGCATGTGTGGCCAATAGTAAACTGTCTCCAATAGGGCGCGTGTGCACCGCTGTCCTAAATGTCCTACCTATTTTGTGTCGTAACACTCCTTAATAAGGTTACGTCTCAAATTCTCCCACTTTGGCACATATACCCAGCGTCCCTTGGTGTAGAGAAGCCCATCTTCTACCCAAAATCGCTGAGTCTTACCCTTGTGAGTTTGAGCAGAGAGCTGTGTGGCTGCGGGATCATACTTTATTCCCTTGTGAAATAGGCTGAGCAAATCGCGTTCTAGCTTGCTTATAGCTGCTAACTCGACCTTCTGGTTTAAGGCGTCCGCCACCACGTTCACTTTTTTCCGTTTGTACTCGAGCTCGTAATCAAACTCTACTAGAAAGTCCTGTCACTTAGCTTGCTTCGGGCTGAGTTTCTTCTGACTTTGGAAGTAACTCATCGCAATGTTATCCGTCATCACTACAAACATCGCCCCAAGCAGATAGTGTCGCAAAGTTCGCAGAAAATGGATGACCTCCGTCATCTCCTTCTCTTGTACCGTATAGTACCTCTCCGTCTCGTTGAGTTTTCGACTCTCATACAGGATCGAATAGTCCTGCTGCATCAATAAACTGCCAATGGCAAAGTCAAACGCATCATTATGTACCTCATACGGTAACAAGTTGTTCAGCAATGCTAAGACTGGTTCTTCGATCACTGCTATCTTCAGTCAATCAAAAGCTCATTGACACTCCTTAGTCCACTCCCATGCTTTAGTCTTTTTTAGTAGGTCGATAAGGGGTGCAGCAATGGTGGAGTAGCTCTTGATAAATCTCTGATAATAGTTGACTAACCTAAGGAAAGACCGCAGCTCGGTAACTTTTATGGGTGCCTCCCAATCCACTATGGCTTGAATCTTCGCCCTGTCCATCATCAACCTGCCATCTTTGATCTTGTGACCCAAAACGTCTACCTCAGGTTTGGCGAATGAACACTTCTCCCTCTTCACATACAGCTCATTCTCACAAAGCACCTTTAAGACAGATTTCAAGTGTTCCACGTGCTCTTCGAGAGTGTTGCTGTAGATGACGATGTCCTCTAAGTACACGATGACGAATTTATCGAGGAAGGGCTAAAGTATATTGTTCATCAATGTGCAGAAAGTGGTTGGCGCATTCGTGAGGCCAAACGGCATGACAAGAAGTTCAAAGGCCCCATAACGCGTTACACAGGTTGTTTTCGACTCATCACCCTCGGCTATCTACACTTGATGGTAACCTGATCGCAAGTCCAGCTTCGAAAAGTACTTCGCTTGTCCCCTAGCTTCGAAGAGTACTTCGTCTGTCCCAATTGATCAAACAAGTTAATAATTAAAGGAATAAGATACCTATTCTTGATAGTGACCTTGTTCAGCGCCCGGTAGTCTATGCATAACCGTAATAATCCGTCGTGCTTGCGCTGGAAAAGCACGGGCGCACCGTAAGGGGCCTTAGATGGCTGGATAAATCCTGCATTCAGTAACTCCTTGAGCCACTTTCTCAATTCCGCTAATTCTGGTTGAGACATTTGGTATGGGGCTTTGGCTGGAGACTTAGCTCCCGGCTCTAGCTCAATCTCATAATCAATCGCCCGTCTTAGTGGTAATTTCTGTGGTAGTGCTGCTGGCATCACGTCCTGGTGCTGCTTGAGCACTTTCGTGTTCTCTGCTGGTAGCTCCTCTTCTCCCCCATTCACCTCATCATATACCTCCTATATAGTGGCGAGATATGTCTCTTCTCCTCGCTTAGCTCATTTCTTTAGTTGTATGGCGGAAAGAAGAGTGGTGTGGGCATTGGGCTTTGCTTGCCCACCTTCCGACTTGTCTATTGTTGGCACCTTGTATGGTCCTCCCTCTAGGATACATACGTTGTTGTGTCGAGGAAGTGGTGTCAGAGTTTGTGGGGCCAACCCTAGCACCAGCTCTGGGGTCCACCAAGGCGCAGGACGTACCTCCCCTCCCTCGAACGTGGGTGTGCTGGGGCGCCAGTACTGCGCCCTGGTGGACCCCAGAGCTGGTGCTGGGGTGGGCCCCACACTCTCTGACAACAAGGCAGGCCTTTTTTTCAGAGTGTGTGGGACCCATCAACTCCTTAATGGTTTGTCGCCATTCCCACCTACACCCAGCTCAGGTTACCTGTGCCTCCCTAATGCTCAAACCCCGCATCTCATACTTAATAGGCCTTTAGAGTTCGAGATCGGTACCCATCGAGCTAGCTTTTTTGATAGACTATAGTGGGGTTCACCCAACGCCTTGGGTCCACCAGGGGATGCAGCTGGCACCCCAGCCACAAACGCATCTCATGCATGACCTCCTCAGTGCTCGAACCCCGCATCTCATGCTTAATAGGTCTTTATATTATAATATAATATAATATAATAATAATAAACTAATAATATATATATAAAAAGGGGGAGAGAGAGAAAATAATTAATTAACAATTAAATAATCATAGTTGACCATTTTGCCCCTCATGAATAGTTACCAAGTTTACCCCCTAATGGGTCCCACCAAATCTCACACTTAGGTAAACTCAACTGAAGGTTCACAATACACTACGTGTCTTTATACAATTAGTAAATAACATTTATTAACTAATTGTTGTATTTAACACTTAAATACAGACACACACGCATTTTTATGAAATTGTTGAATATTGCTGGATTAAATAATTTAATCCGGCACGTTGCCCCAGTACACAACGAGTACACTCCATATTGCGGGACTCCCTAGGTTCTACGCCCGATTCGTCAAATGAAATTATTCCATGAGTTCGTGAGCAATGCCCCACGCACACGTCACGGATATACAAATCAGCACGTTGAGCCATACAAGCTGAGGTTACAACGCATACGTATAGTCCTTCCGTCATGATATCCAGGATGTGCGGGGATATAGATTATCACTGTCAAATCCCCATGTGCTCATCCATTTCCTATCTCCAGACTTGTATCTCAATGAACAATATGCGCAAACTCCTTTACCATATTGTTCTAACCTGTCGGAACTCTTTCCCGGATCATTGCTTGTGGCCACAAGACTTTCTGAGATACAGTCTCGAAGCATCTGGATATCAAACTCTATATAGGAGCTGACGGATCCCATATCTGTACGCACCGGACTCCATAAGCATCGGACCATACCCAGCGACACCCAGCGGTCACACCATGAAAGGTCTGTGACATGTGTGGAACCAAAGTATGGTGGATCACTTACAAGCCCACCGTGGCACTCAAGTCAAAGGACCACGTATACTACTCAACTCGAGAGGACCCTCCGTTGACAGCTTACATTAAATGTCTATCGGAGGCTCTCGTGAGTCTGTCCCATATCTAGTCTTAACTGGATACCCATATGTCAATATGAGCTCCAAGCTCATGGTCGGTCAGGAACGACCATCTATACCCGACGGATACGACATATGTTGATCTATATATAAAGGTATCCATCGATAGACCCGCATCGGTAGAAATAGATCAGGGACTATTATTCGAGAACATACTTGCGCAACATGTATTTCCTGGCACCCGATTGCAACTATACAGTTACTAGTATATTCCCAGATCTATGTCCCATTACAGACAAAGCTCCAACTCTTAGATCTGCTGAGTATTATAACCAGTTAACACTTAACTGTGCTAACATTTAATAATTATACGTGTCAGTATGGCTAACTATGAGCCTTTATCTAAACCCTTTAGATCTGATCCGAACTCCTTTAGATCTACAATGTCTGTAATGTTACATGCATAATACCATATAATTTGATATTAGCGATTTAATGGGAATGTACAGTTGTATAAATACACAAGTATATGTACATTCAGGGATGACACATAAGCACCGACCCTAACAAGTGGTACCACATTAAACTGCCGCAGAAAATTTATACCAAGAACAGCATTAAAATCATCGAGAGGTGCTACCGAAAAGTTTACCTTACCGCTCCATTTTTCAATGTACATTTCGACTCCACGAATGACCTCTTCCAATGGCTTGCGGCGTTCACAGTTTTGAGGTAACCAATCCCCTTCTCTAACTTGAGGCCCAAGCGTATTTCTTTCGCACGCTTCATAAAGTTGTGCCTAACTCTAGTATCCACTAGCACTTGAGTCTTCTTCCCGTTAATGTAGGCTTCAATGTACATCAGCGCTTTTTCCATTGGTACGCGGGCTGTCTGCTTGGCATTGAGCAACTGCAGACATCCCAATTGTCCCTGTTCGCCTGCTTGTTGAGTCTTCAACATCGTGTTGATAGCTTTCTTCTTTGGACAGTCCTTCACCCAGTGAACCCATCGCAAAAGAAGCAACTAAATCTTGGCTTTCTCTTGCCGTTACGCTTCTGCTCTCTCCCTGTGGGCAGTTTACCTTTTCCTTCCTTATCTTGCGGAAGGTGAGACTCTCTGGTTCCTTTATCTTTGCTGTGATTGGGCTTTGAATTTTTGGACTTTCCTGCATCACCCTTGCTGTAATTAGTGAGCATTTCTGCCAATGTGAGGGTGTTGGATATATTCTGCACTCCACGCTGCCTCAACTCATTGGATGCTTATGTCTGTAATCCATCGAGGAAATTGAACAGCAAGTCTTCATCACTCATATTAGGGATCTGCAGCATCAATAGTGAGTACTCCTCTACATACTCGCCAATAAACTTGGTCTGTTTCAACTCCTTTAGACTCTTTCTGGCATCGTGCTCCATATTCTCCTAATAGAATTGACGTTTCAACTCTTGTTGCAACTCTGTCCAGGTGTTGATGGTGCAGGGTCCCTTGCGAATCTCCTCGCTCTTCCTACGCCACCACAGAATTACATGATCAGAGAGATATAGGGTCGCGGTGTTTACCTTATCCTCATCCCTTATGCCTAGGGCTTCAAAATATCTCTCCATTTGCTAGAAGTAATTGTCGAGCTCCTTAGCGTTCCGCTTACCACTGAACTCCTTGGGCTTGGGAGCATCGACCCTCGGTGTAGACACCGTAACTTGAGCGGCGACAGACCCGTTCGCCATCGCCCGCTTACACAGCACTACATCCTCCTTGACAGTTTCAAACCCTCGGTATAGCTCCTCTACTTAGGCTTGAATACTGTCCATTGTGGTAAGGATCGTCTCCTGAAAAGCCTTGATCCAATCTCGCTGCTTATTGGCGTAAGCCTCGATAGATGTGCTGATGAGGGAGCGCAGTACGTCTCCTTGAGTGTCGAGGCACACCTCGATCTTCTCTACTTGCTGTTCTAGCTCTCTAAGGCAATCTGCCGCTTTCCCAACAGCGCCGATGAGTGCTTTCACCATACTCCCGACATCCTGACCTGGATCTGCTGACTTATCATGAGGGACACTGCTATGCTTCTTAGCTTTAGGGTTTCGACCCCTCTCTTCAGTCAAATCTAATGGTACGTCGTCTTTCTCCATCTTTGAACCTGCTTTGATACCAACTGTCACGGACCTTTTTGAGACCGTGCGGCCTTAGACGCGTTACGCGCTAAGTAGCAGAGAAAACCACACAAAGAGAAGAAAAACAAGCACGCCAAGTGTTTGCACGAATGCTCTCTATATTGCTGAAAAGAAAACAAAACTATGAGATGAATTATACAAGTGAAGGTCTTCTCTTTATATACTAGCAGCCCTATATAATCGACGGCTGAGATCTAAAAGATCTAATGATATACATATAAGATAGAATAATATTCCTTAGAATATTTTTAGATGCCGTCACACCTTTTATAAAATTCTAATTAAGATAAACTACCTTAATAAGTCGAGAGTCAAGCCCAGTTCTCCATCTAAACAGTGGACCTTTTAAAAATTTCGATCCACATAGAGTTTTATGATCCAAAAAGCCTTCAGCAGGCCTAATCGTACATCAAATACTTAAAAAAATATTTGAGAACACTCAAAACGTAACACTTATCTATTGTATGATTTTAGACTCAACTTAAACCGTGTGAAAATTTTAGATACCTGTAGTCCTTCAATGTATCACTCCTTTCCTAGTTGTGATTTTAACTCTACTGACGATGCAATTATTCTGGACTAAACTCACGAACGCTTGCTTCTTGATGCTTACGCAACATGGGACTTCCATTTCAATTTCTATGGCCATGAATCAATATGCTTCCCTTACAATTCCTGGACCATTGGTTTTTTTTTGGTCAATATACGTTAGTCCCGATAGATTTTCAACTTAAGTATAGACATTTGGAAAAAAATAATGTACACACATGGGAAAAAGGACATAAAATGAAATGGAAATTAAATGTATCAAGTTTAGTGTAATGTAATTTGTGGTAAGAAAAAAGAGAGAGGGAGAAGTTTTGATTTGAAAGCTGGTAATGTCTTGGGCGAAGCCCTACTCCCCAAAAGAAGTTAATAATGCTAGTCATGCAGTTTGACTAACAAGTGCCGAAAGATGAAATTTACTACTCCTTTATGATGTGATAAGAGAGTGGAACGTAGATTATGCGTGTATAAAATAAAAGGAGGTGAAAATGACATCAAACTCCTCCTTCCGCATAATAACTCGTCTTGTGCCGTGTGCCAAAGGGCATGTGGCCAAATTCATTTACGTTTCTTAATTCTCGTTACTCTTACCACCTCTACCTGACATTCTCAAATTGGCATCATCTTATTGTTAATTACTTTGGACTGCTGAGTGGAGCGGAGGAAGGAGAATCGAACGTTGCCATATTTGAAGGGAATGTCATAAATTGGAATTGCCCATTTTTGCCACCCCAAAAGGCCCCAACCCAATTGTTCTTGTGGCCGAAATTGCAGTTGCACACAAGAAGATGATATGAATACAAAATATAGATGCTCTACACAATGAACAAATCAAGGCAGAAATACTTGCTCTTGATGCTTGAAGTGAGAGCGCTTATATGCTACTGAAAAATGAAAGTTAAGGCTGATCTTTATTGACAAAGTAGCATGAGGATGATCATTAGAACGTCCTGAAGGTGTATTTGTTTCAGAGTGTGGTCTTATACAGAAACCAAATTGTTTTTTTTTTTTTTTCATCTTCTTCTTCATACATAAAACGAGAAAAATGCAAAATTAAGAATACTAATGACAATCAAGAAATAAACTCTAACTGATGAGAATTTTACTTGCAATTTATTGTAGAACATGGACGCGTGTGATTGCTATTGTTTTAATAATTTTTATTTTTATTTTTTACTGTACATTTACAATTTTCAATTACATATATTTTTATAAATTATATTATAAAATACTTTAAAAATAATCAAAACTTAAGACATTTTTTTTTAAAAAAACACTTGAAATAAATAACGAAAAACATAAAATAAATAATAAAAATATTAGGACATTCCACCATATAATTGTTGTACAATATAAAAGAATGACTCATAAATACTACCACAATGAGTAGCATAGTGGTGATTCAAATGAATAACCAAATAATTTATAGAATAGCTCAAATTTGAGGTCCTTTTAAGTTTAAACTGAAACATTTTTTTATATAAAAGAATTTAAAATTACTTATTTCTTAATTAACAACTCTTGGACATAGGAGAAAGATAAACTTGATAAGCATCTATAAAACTAAACAAACCCATCAATATTTATTGGTAGTTTTGAAACGTATAGAATATTCTCATTGCTTTAATAGATTATAGCCCGCCCCACTTTTTATACCTTTCTCGCTTTTTAAAGATACAAATCCAGTCAAGGAAATGTCCCAGCAAGGAAAACAAATCAGAACCTTGAATTAAAAAAAACCAATCGAATGGAGTTGAGACGATCACGTAACGTAGCAATTATATGATGTTGGGCCGATATGTTAAAAGGTTCGCTTTATTCTTCGAAGCATACTGGTAGTGTATCGGATCAACTTGTTTAGCAATTTGTCTGGACTGTTCTTCTTTTAGTGAGATTTTTATTGGGTGTTTATTCTTGTTCGGACGAGTATAAATAATTTTTTGAGTGCCACACCTTTGTGGCGATTACTTTTAAGAGCATCAATTCTTGTTATTGTATGATTTCCTGTGACTCTTTGAGTGCTGCACTTTTACAGGAACTACCTCTAATAGTATTAGCCTTCTTTCCAAGCAATTCCTTGAGTGTCGCACTCTTGTAAAGACTACATCTAAGGGCGTTACCCCGTTCAGCTGTCTTTGGATAACCTCTTGAGTATCGCACCTCTACAAGAACTACCTCTAAGAGTGTTATCCTGCTCAATTGATTTTGAGTAACCCATTGAGTGTTGCATCCTTACAGAGACTACCTCTAAAGGTGCTGATCTTTTTGGTAGATTCTCGAGCAACCCCTTGAGTGCCGTACCCTTGACCTTTAAGAACGTTACCCTACTCGGCTGATCCTGGGTAACCCCTTGAGTGCGGTACCCCTACAAAGACTACTTTTAAGGGTGTTGTCTTGTCTTCTCAATCATAGGTAATATCTTGAGTGTTGCACCTCTGTGGAGACTACCTCTAAGAGCATCACCCTACTGCTATCTGATCCCGAGTTACCCCTTGAGTGCCGCACCTCCATAGGGACTACCTTTAAGAGTGTTAGCTTTCTTCCTGTGCAACCCCTTGAGTGTCACACCTCTACAATGACTACCTCTAAAGGCATTGGCCTGTCTTCATGATGTTTTTCATTCAAGTATAAGCAGCCATTTAATTTGGTGGGTGAGCAACCATTTAATATGGAGAACATGCAAGAAAATAATTTTTATAAGCAGTATCTTGTTCAATTACAGCAAACATACGAAAAGTTATTTCTTGTAGGAAAATGATACATAAATCTCATAGATAATACTTTTTCAACAGCTCGACATTCCATGGCTTTCTTACCACCTTATAAGCCTCATTCACTTGTCTGATAAACTTATAAGGGCCCTCCCAGGTTGGTTTAAGGACTACATTTATTGGGTTTCTTGAGTTCAACATGACTCTTCTCAGCACCAGGTCACATTTTTTGAATTTTCGAGCCCGAACTCTCTTGTTATAATACTTGGCAACCTTCTGCTAGTAAGCTGTTACTTGGATCTAGGCTTTCTCTCTGAGCTGTTTAATTGAATCTAAGTGTCTTTTGATCAGTACAGTGTTGGTGGCCTACACTTCTGGTCTTGCCTTAGCCTTACAATAGAAAGCAAATCAGTAACTTGGTCCACATAGTGATTCGGGTCAGTGACTTCTTTGTAAATTGAAAGGCTCGACAGTCTAAACCCGCTCGAAAGTTCTATATCTCTCAGCTCATCGATTAATTGAAACTTTCTCTCTTTTCAGTCTTTTTTGGAGGAAGCTTCTCTTTCTTCTCTTTATCTTCTAATAGGCTTTTCAACCTTTCTTTTAAATTGCGGACTTTATATTTCAAGGGTTGCTTGGTATTTGATTTTTTGGGATTACATTTATTCCTCACAACCTGCTCAAAGTCCCTGACCCATGATACTTCCCTTTCATTAGGCATTTGGCTGTGCTTACCACTCTAGTTAGCTTGGGTAGGGCCTCTGATCTTTCCTCCCGAACCGACTTATTTTAAGCATGAACCTTCAAACCCTGAGGGTTTTTTCCACCATCATCTCTCACTTCTCTTCATTCTCTCGCTTGTTTCTTTAATATCTCAATCATTAATTGTCTCAATTCCTTTCTCCCCTTCCTTAACGTCCGTAGTTCTTCCTGAATTTCCACCGACAAAAAACTTTTTAGTGGGTTTACTAGGCTTATTGAGCGGGTTCCACATCTTTTATTCCCACCCAGATTTACTACTTATTATCCCATGGTCTGACTCCGGCTGTTAGATGAGTACTCTGCCATTTGCAGTGTAATGGTTGGCCTGTGACAAAGTTTTTTGTCCTTATTCTCCCAGATGGAGCCAAAAATAGTTAACTGAAAAAAAAATAGATTCTTCGGGCCAATGAGCTTTAAATTTATTTTGTTATAGGAACTAAAACATTGGGTCTTGCTTACATGGGTTGAGGTTGTAGGCCTGCTTGGGTTTTGAATTTCTCTAACACCTACAAATATAGAAAGAGCTATCTTTATGGTCTCGCCGATGGTGATTTTGACGAAGACCCTTAGATACTTAAGTCAGATATCTGTTTCTAAGTGAGTGAATATAGGATTTGCAAAGTAAGTGCAAAAGGTTGAAGATGAAAATTCAAGATGGAACTTGTTTTGAGCCGTTTTCTCCTCTTTATATAATATTAGTCTTTTGAAAATATTATGAGCTTTGATGCTTATCTTCACCAAATTTGAATTTTTTTTGGGTAATTCTATAATGTTTTGGTGTGCTTTTGGGGATAGACTTCCCAAATAACATAATTATCTTCCAAAGTAGTCCTGATTACCTCTTTTAAAGGCTTGCCTTGTTTGGTCCATTTTACATTTTCCTTTTAAGTTTCTAATAATAATTGAGTATTGCTCAGCCTTTTTAGTGCGTGTAACTTGTGCGATCTTTAGAAGTTTCTATATACAAACGGCTCGATATATTTACTACGTTGGTCTCTTTGGCACTACTCTGATCTAGAGATCTCTGAGTATGTTTGTTGAGTACCAAACTCTATGGTTTTGAACAGCTTGGGAAGTATCTGAGTTGGTCGGCCTTGACTTGATAATTTTCTCGAGCAAATGTCGTGCCTCTAGTCCCTATTCTTTTTATGATACTTGGACGACTAGCCTTATTATTTGAGGCCCCCAATATCTTGAGCTTTTGGGCTGGACCTTTGTTTGGTGTTCTTATAGGTTGGATATTTGGGCCTTTGGAGATTTCTAAAGGAGAACAAGGGGTAAACTATTGACCAAAAAAAATGGCTTTTTAGGGCTAATGAGCCCTAAATTTTCTTTTTTGTAGGAACCCAAACACTAGGCATTGCCTACATGGGTTGAGGTTGCGGGCCTACTTGGATTTTAGACTTTTCTAACACCTGCAAACATAGAAAGAGCTATCGTTATAGCTTCCCTGATGGTGGTTCTAGCGAAGACCCTCCGATGTTTAAGTCAGATATCTATTTCTAGGTGAGTGAATAGAGGAGTTGCAGAGTAAGTGCAAAAGGTTGAAGATGAAAATTCAAGATGAAACCTGTTTTGAGCCGTTTTCTCCTCTTTATATAGCACAGTCTTCTGAGAATATTATGGGCTTTGATGCTTATCTTTACTGAATTTGAAGTTATTTTGGGTAATCTTCTAATTTCTTGGCGTGGTTTGAAAGATAGGCTTCCTAAAATAATACGTTTCTCTTCTAAAGTAGTGCTGATGGTCTTTTTTAAGGGCTTGTCTTGTTTGGTTTGTTTTACATTTTCCTTTTAAGTTTTTTAGAATAGTTGAGTGTTGCTTGGCCTTTTTAGTACGTGTAACTTATGCAGTCTTTAGAGGTTTCTGTATATGGGTGGCTCGATATATTTGTTGCATTGGTCTCTTTAGCATCACTCTAACCTGGAGCTCTCTGATTATGTTTACTAAGTACTAGACTCCGTGGTTTTGAACCAACTTGGGAAGGATCTGAGCTAGTCAACTTTAACTTAATAATTTGTTTGAGCGAATTTCGTGCCTCTGGTCCCTATTCCTTTGACGATACTTAGGAGACCAGCCTTATCATCTAAGGCCTCTAGTCTATTAGCCCTTTGGGCCAATCCTTTGTTCAGTGATCTTATAGTCTGAATATTTGAGTCTTTAGAGATTGTCAAAGGGGAACAGAGGATAAACTGTTGTTCAAAATATCATTGAACCATTTATGGTCGACTAAAGATAGCTCAAAGATTTGAGGCGAAGAAGTAATTGTCTAACGATCAACCAGTCGTCGATCAACAATGATCCAACAAATTTTTTTTATTTTATTTTGATTATTTTTAAATAAAATTAAATTAGTAATACTTAATTATTTTTGTAATTAATTTTATTTTTTATAATTGTATAATAAGATAAATCCATTTCCAAAAATAAAAGAAAATGTATATTCGACCCCAAAAAAAAAAAAGAAAATATGATGATTTTTCTATTTGAAAATAAAAAATATTTATATGCAATTTCAACATATTTATTTCATAATCATTATACATTTTTCCAATAAAATTGACAAAAATGCATGTGCTTACCTTAATTCACGAGGTGAACTCAAGTAAATAATTGAACTTTTTTTATATGAGAGACAGGGGTTTTAAATTTGGGATCTCCACTGTAATGTAAACTTTTTGTCATTGAATTATTTAAGTAAGTGCGTAAATAATTAAATTTTTAGAATGCGGTTGTATTCATGCTTGGCTAATCTCTTAAATGCCTTCTACGTTTACAAAGATCTCATACACTTATAAACAATATCAAAGCTGAGATGACGGTGATTTCAAAAAAATTATCTGATGTTTAAGTTAGTACGTGTTCTTTGTCAAAAAAAAAAATGTCTCAAAGAAAAAGCTTTTAGAAGTTTGTTTCACCTGCCTTTTTTTTTTTTTGTTCTCTAAAATCTCTCCCCTTAACCCTACGTGCAAGCCCCTCGGTCCCTTTTATAGGCTTCTTGGTCAATTGGTTAGTAGAAGCATCTTTAAGAAACATAGGCATGGCACTGCCTCTCTCTCTAAGTTCTTTGGACATCATAGGTTTATTGTTAGTATTTTTAGTTTTCGAGTCTTGATGGCATGCTTCTTGACATGATATTGCTCGATTATGTATTATATGTTACCAAGAATGCTCTCCTTGACTATAATGGCCTTGGATTAGTTTTTCTTCACCGTGGAAATCCTCGATTTATCTTACTTAGTATTAGAACTAAGGACTACCCTCTCTCTCAAAGATGGTTGGTAAGGTGTTCATAGGATTAAATTCAATTAATTTGACAAATAATCTATCCAATTCATCATTAAGTGGATTAATAATTTTTCAAACCAATCTAATTCATTAAAATATAAAATCTAAAATGATTCAATCCACTAAAAAAAAATTACAAATCCATATATAATCCAATCCGGTCTAAAATTATAATAAAAAATATCAATTGAATTGAGCCGCCTAAGACTAAAATGGTGTAAGTTAGCCCATCGTATTATGGCCTGATTTGCCTAATTTAAGGTCAATAATCTTATTAAAAAATTAAAAAAATAATGTCAAAGTAGTACAATAACTAAAAGTTACTTAAATTCAATGTAGTTATTTAAATCGAACAAAAGAAATTTAAATTCAACAAAAAATAATTAATTGTTTTATATAAATTGTAGCTTTATTTATTTATTTATTTTTTTGTCTTTTGATATAGTGACAAAATGAAATACTTATGCATTTTTAAATTAATATCATATCAATTTTTAGCCAATTTATCAAAACAAATTTATAAATTGATCCACTAATAATGGATTTAAAATTTTTTTTGATCCAATTCAATCTATTAAATCTGATTATAAATAAATAAATAAATTTGGATCGGATCGAAACACTACTAATAGTTGAGCTAAAAAATGCTTTTAGGCTGTTTTAGAATATTGGTCTTTTGGGCTTCGGATCAAATCTAGTTTGGGCCTTGGTTGAATTTGAAGGTAATTGTATATATCTTATTTTTAAATGATAATTTTGTCCCACAAATTTAATTTAATTATCAATTTTGTTTCACAAATGTTTTTTTAAAAATTAATTTTATCTTAATCTGTTAGTAAAATTTTGCTACTTTTAACACTAAAAAGGTAAACCACCACTTAACAGAAAACTTCAAAATCTGACATAAATTGAGAGCCACCTTAATTCCACGTGTCATTTATTAATTAGACACTGAAAAAAGAAAATTAAAAAAATACATTTAGTATATTTTGATAGGTTAAAATTTTAATATTTATTTATAATTAAAAATAAAAAGACTACTAAAATTGTCAACAAGCAATGGTTGGTCGCCGTCGATCACGCAAACTTTGATGATAAAAATAATTAAAATTTATGTTATTTAATTCTTTTTTATTTACACAATGGTGGGGACCTTTTTATAAAAAACAAGTGAAAAGTTAACTAAAAATAGACAAAAAAATAAAAGAACATGCGGTGGTCATCGCGCACCGTCATTAAATAATGAAGCGATAACGTACACTACCCCCGTCACTTAACAAATTAATTGTCGATTTATTAAGTGGTATAGACAATGCATGTCATTATCCCACCATTTAATAGCTTTTAAAAATGAAAAAGAGATAGTGACTACCGTGCGTTGTCGTCAAATGGCAACATCAGTGTTGAAATAATTTGAGTAAAAGTGACAATTTATAAGAATAGGAAAATTACTCTAATGTAATTGGTAAAAAGGAAGTTTATATGTATACACTCACGAAAAATACCATCTAGTATATGGAATTGTTAGATTCGATATTCTTCTTTTAGACCCATGACCAATGGGAGAAGACTAAATGGTGCAATGTCAAATGAACAAAAAAAAATAAAATAAAATAAAGAAAAAAAAAGGTTGCATCAAGTGTAGTAGAATTAGACTATATAAATACACATATTATAAGGGGCAGATTCATGGTACAGTTTTTTCTTTCGCAACTTTTAACATAAATTTTTTATTATTAAATTATTTTTTATTTAATAATTAAAATTAAAATTAATATATAATTATTATAATTTTTAAAAATTATTTAACTACTAATAAATCCCATCCTAATTATAATAATAATTTTTTTTTCTCTTTTATTTCACTTTCTATTTCATTCAATTCATTCTTCCTCTCTCAATATTAATACTTTCTATAAAAGAAAAAACTTGGGTTTTAGATGAAAAGATAAAAGAAAACTGCAAGTATAAGCTCCAGACAGCCGGCTTTCACTATATTCCAAAACTAAATAAATAAATAACACAAAAGTAACCCCAGAACCCCAGATTTTCCGTATGTCATAATCCTCCACAAACTAATACATAGTCATTATGTAGTTGCCAAAGCATTTAATTTAGACCATGCAAAATAACTCCTAAAGCTTTCAGTAATTATTCTTTGACTTCCAAATATATGGTCCTAAACTAAAAGACGTAAATCAATGCTAAATGTTTCAAAATCTTAACAGATGATTATCCACTTTTATGTTCAACAGTCATATTCAAAACTATATGTATATATAAGTTATGGTTAAGATTATCTAAAATTTATAAATTCAATTTACTAAAAAAATTAAAAAATGAAAGTAATTGTTAAAATTAATTAAATATAATATTTATATACAATAAACAATGAAATTATTAATATAAGAAAAAAAATTAATTAAATAAAATAAAAAGTGAAATAAAAGAAGAGAAAAAAATAATATTATTATAATATAATAAAGTCTATTAATAATTAAATAATTTTTAAAAATATAACAATTACACATCAAATTTAATTTTAATTATAAAATAAAAAGTAATATTTTTTTTATAAATTTTTTAATATTATTAAATAAATTAAAATATTATAAGATCTATTATTATATAAATAAAAAATTATCGAAACAATATAATATAAGTTTACTAACAAATGCCGAGACCTAAAATTTTCTCGGATACATAATAACTCCAAAATGAAGAGACCGTCTCTATGATCAAGGACACCTGCACGACCTATTGAGGTAGGAGCTCTTTACTTATGAGAAATGATCGACTACCCTCGCAACGGGAACAAAATACCTCACAAAAAAAAAGAAAGCAAAATCCTCACAAATGAGTTACAAACTGACCTCACATAAAAGAAATAGTACAAAACATAGCCACAATTTTACATTACCTCTATTTCAATCAGTTACAATGTTTTACCCTCCTAAATCACACTGACCACGTATATCTAGATTACAGAACAAACTCAGCAAATCTAAGACAATTAAGTGATGGAGTTAATTCTGCCTGGACAGCGATGTGGCTAACTAGGCGCCACCGAAAGTTGCAGTTCACCGAAAAAAGACTAGCGGTAATTGCGGTGAGCAAGAGCCTGGAGGGCAGAAACGCTTGGTCATTGAGAAAATACAGCGGCGACGGGTTACGTAGGATAAGAGGAGAGGAGGAACGACAGCGTCCGAAAACGGTTTAGCGAACGGCAAGCTCGGCAAAATCCAGCAAGGCACGACATTGAAAGATCACTTTACAGAGCGGCAAATCCGCGTTGTTTGCTCGGTCGGACACCCATTCTCCCATTCAAGTGAATGACCCACCAGAGAAAAGGAAAAAAAACAAAAACTAACCAAATAAAGCAAGAAAAAAAGAGGAAAAAATAGGAAAAAAAAACCAGAGAAAAGAGAAGAAGGAGGTCGGAGGGGGAACAGAAATAGAGAGTCTCCACCGGAGAGGGTGGAAAGAGCCTTTGAAAAGGCGGCGGTAGAGTTTGTATTTGAGATTGGGAGCGTTTTTTAAATGAAAAGTATCTAATAATTAAAATTTTGTGTCAAAAATTATATAAAAAAAAGATGTTATAAATCTTGACCAATTTTTATAATAATTTTATTATTCAGAGTAGTCGCAGCTGTATTGAATAGAGCAGAAATGAAGAACATAGAGGAGATTGCCAAGATTTAATAAGTTGAATAACTAGTCAGGCATAGTTTTTCACTCGACGTGTCTGTCAACTCCGCCCCCATGCGTCTTCTCTCTTGCTTATATTATTCACTTGTCTACACTCTCTGCCACCTCAACCTATCAAACATTCAAGTTCTAGGCTCCTTTACACTCTTCATGGCTCTTGCCTTTGATGACAAGCTTGAAATTTCGCCGGTAAATTTTTCTGGGGATGATGTGTCATAGGTAGTGGCAATTGGGGTAGTGTTGCTGTAAAGTTCATTGTCTCTAACACCTTCAAGCTTAATTCTTTTCATAGTACTTATGTAAGTAGTCTACGAACAATACATATTTTTATATTGATATGATATTGTCACTTTGAGTCTAAACTTTCATGATTTTACTATTAGGCTCTATTAAAAAAGTTTCATACTAATGAAAATATAGTTCACTTCTCATATGTTGATAATGTTCTCCATTTCTTGTCAATGTAAAACTTTGTTTGTTTCCTTAATAATCATACTCTCGAACAAAGGATCACTGAACCTCTTCTCAAACGATTTTCATCCATCAACTTTTCACATAGGAAAATCTCGCTATCTTTTTGGTACTCATATTTTATTTATCTTCACTGCGTTGTGGGAGCACACTTTACATGAAGGCTAGAGTACCGTCTACCTTGAAAGCCCGCTCTATTAGGTCAACTCCTTATCACTGCATTGGCAGACATTCTTTACATGAAGCTCGCATCACTGTATTGAGAGAACATGTCTTACGTGATACTCAGGAGCACATCACTGCCTATCCATAGAGTTTAACCACGGATCTCATCGTAAACAGAGGCTTACTAGGCTCACCACCTTTTCATTCGGCACCATCTCAAGAGCCCGCTCTATCAAGTCAACTCCTTATCACTATATTGGCAGGCACGCCTTACGTGAAGCTAGCATCACTATGTTAAGAGGACATGCCTTACGTGATGCTCGAGTGCACACCTCCGCCTGTGCATAGAGTATAACCACGGATTTCATCACAAATTGAGGCTTACCAAACTCACCACCTTCTCATTTGGCACCAAAGATTTCTTCTACATGGCCAATTTTTTGGCATAACTTTGATACCACTTTTAAGGAGTTCACAAACCATACGTATCTTAACATTAGTATGATATTGTCCACTTTGAACTTAAGCTCTCATAGTTTTACTTTTGAACTCTACCCAAAAGGCCTTATATCAATGGAGATATAATTCACTTCTTATATACCCATAATCTTTTTCATTTATTATCAATGTAAGACTTTGTTTACTTCCTTAACAACTTACATATTTCTTTTTATTATAATAAGTTTATTTTGGTCATTCAGATTTCTAGTTTAGTGCATGCATTTTGCTTAGAGAATTAAGGAAAAAAGAAAGTATGAGTAAGAAATCTTGTAATTCATGGTGTTCACTCTTTGTAATTATTGCAATGATAATTGATTGAAGGCTTTTTACATCATGGATATTTTATCTAGATAGTATGAAATTGGAACCTTAGTTTGTAGAGCTTTAAGTGGAAATGCATTTTGAAACTGGATGTTTTGCTAAAATTCAGATGAAGTGAGGATATGGGTATTTGAGGAGACATTGCCGAGTGGTGAGAAGCTCATAGATGTCATCAATCGAACCAATGTAATAGAGTTCAAGATTTGTTTTATCCGATTTTGTGTTTCTCTTTCATTGTTTCTTGATCTGCTGCATGTTAAATTGTTTTTAACAGGAGAATGTTAAGTATCCCTCTGGTGTTAAGCTTGGCAAAATTGTTGTTGCAGACCTAGACCTTGACAATGCCAGTATTCAAATTCCTGCTTTCCTAATTTTATCTGTTGTTTTTATTATGTTCACATTTGTTATATTTTAATATAGTTACTCCTTAAATTTGATGATTGTAGCTGTCGATTTGTTTAGTTAAGGATGCAAACATGTTGGTATTTGTGACTCGATATCAATTTATGGAGGCTATTTGCAAGAGGCTTGTTAGAAAGGTAAATCGAGACGTCAAAGCCATTTCTTTCATTAAAGGAATGGAGGTCAAGAGGGAAGGACCATGCATGATCTCCACTCTAATCTCTGAGCAGCTTGGCATTAATTGTTATGTTCTGATAGGAGCAAATATTGCAAATGAGGCAAGTGCTGATTTTAGTAACTTTCTCTTTACAATAACTTTTAGTGTTTTATAGAATTAGGGCCTGCTTGTGTAGATTGCAGTTGAGAAGTTCAGTGAAGCAACTGTTGGATACAGAGATAACAGAGAGATTACAGAGAAATGGATTCACTTATTTAGAAGGGATAAGGACATTTTTATCCTATGAATTTGATATAATTCTCAAATTTATCTTACGAGTTTCAAAAAATTCAATTTTGTCCTAATTCGTTAATAAGATTCCGTTAATCTTAACTGAAAATCTCATTTCATTGTACATTGATAAATTTGCCCTCTGTTATTATGTTAATTAAAATTAGTGATGTGAGTACATTATATAATGTACACATGTCAGTTATTAATAAGTTATTATACGTGGTACGTTTTAATAGGTTCAAAATTTTAATAAATATTAAAATTTATTTTATATTAAAAAATAAATGAAACTAAAAAACTAAAACCGGCGACTGTAGTCGCCGACCACCACCAGTTGCCGCATTCCGGTAACGAAAATAGGCAAAATTTATGTCACTGGGTTTCATTTTTTTTTATATCTAAACAATGGTGGAATCATTTTTGTCAAAAGAAAACAAGAAGGTGGTCAAAAAATAGATCGCAAATAGGGGGAGGGTGGCGGCCACCGCGCGCCACCGTGGAATGGTGGGCGGTGGTGGCCACCAACAATACCCCCACCGTTAGATAGATCGGCAACCGATTTGTTAAACAGTGGGGACGGTGTAGGCCACTGCCCCACCGTTCGACGCGTGACCGCCAGCCCGTGGTGGTTATCAGCGGCCACCACCGTTCGAACGGTGGTTCGGTGGCATACACTACCCCCATTATTGGACAGATCGACCACTGATTTATCTAATGGTAGGGGCGGTGCACCCTACCGCCCTACCATTCGACGGCGAACGGCGGTGGCACAGTGTTTTGTTTCTACTTTTGGCATATTTACAATACTTCGTTGATAAAAAAAAATCTTACTATTGCGTAGATCACAAAATTTTGAGTCCAATTATATAAATTTTGAGTCGAATTGTAATTGGTCATCGGCGTCGGTCGGCTACTAACAACGGAGGTGGCAACTGCTCTCTTTTTATTTTTTTATTTTATTTTATTATTTAAGTGACAAATCAGTAATTGACACGTGGATATTTTGTGTCAGGCCATCTTACTATTGACAAGTCATGACTGTTTTGCCCCTCTAGTATTAAAGTTAACAGAATCTTACTAATGAACTAGTACAAAATTAAATTTTTTAAAACTCATAAAATAAAATTAAAAATTAGATCAAATTTATGGAACAAAAATGTACTTATCTCTATTTAGTACTCCATATTTTATTGTCACTGCAAGTGCAACAATTTTGCTAATTCCTTTATTAGTATTTGTCTGTGGACTTGTTTGTGGCTGCCACTGATCTGGTAGAATGCTGTTTTATATAATCATAAATACTTACGCTTGAATAAGCCAGTTTTCTTAGAGAATCAATGTGTGATGGTAGTGCTGAATCATTTAAATTTATGATCTACTAAACTACATGACAGATTAAGAATAGAGTACATTGAACTGATAAGGTAAAATTCTAGTTGTTAACTTTTTTCTATATTTAAACAGGTCCAAGATGTGGAAGGAGTCGAATTATGTGGGACCTTGAAGAATGTTGTGGCAATAGCTGCAGGTTTTTAGCAATATGATTTTCTACTTTATCGTTTCCCTTCTCTTTTTTCTTTTTCGGCCCATTCTTTTATCTTTTACCAAATCAGATGAATAATGGTTGCATGTAAATATGACAGGTTTTGTTGATGGCCTTGAAATGGAAAATAACACTAAGGTATGCGGAAATAATTTTGGTCACATAGCAAGCACTTTCATTTGTGTTTCTTATTTTAATCTCGGCATCCATGTGATATACTAGGCGGCTATAATGAGAATTGGTCTCAGAGAGATGAAAGCCTTTTCCAAGCTATTGTTTCCATCCATTAAGGACAACACCTTCCTTGAGAGCTATGGTGTATGTTACGCTTAAGTGTTCTTAAGCATTTTCTTAAATACTTGATACGTGATAAAGTCTCTTAAATGCTATATAAGTTATTAGAATGATTCACGGGTTAGAATTTTTAAAAGACCTGTCATGGGTAAAGATCTAGGCCAAGTTCGCAACTTATTATAGTTGTTATCCACTATTTGGAATAGAAATATTCTATAGCATATGTGATAACATCTAGAAATATTCCGTTGCATATTATTCCATCTTATATATATATATATATATATATACCGTTAGATCGTTTAAATTTTAGCCGTCGATTGTTTAGAGCTGTTAGTATATAAGGGAGAGACCCTTAGCTATATAAAGCATAACAAAATCTCGTAGCTTGTAATCTCTTCAGCAATATAGAGAGCTTTTTTTCAAACACCTTGTGAGTGCGTTTCTTCTCTTCTTTGTGTGGTTTTCTAGGCTGCTTAACGCGTAATGCGTCTAAGGTCGTACGGTTCTCGAAAGGTCATGACATTTGATATCATAACGAGTTCAAAGAAGATGGGGAAAAAAGCCGCAACGCCGTCGAATTTGACTAAAGAGAGGGATAAGGACCCCAAAGCTAAAAGGCACGGTAGTGTCCCTTGCGACAAGTCTGTTGATCCAGGCCATGAGTTGAGGAACATAGTGAAAATGCTCGGTGGCACCGTAGGAAAGGCGACAGATCATCTTGAAGAATTGGAGCAGCAAGTAAAGAGGCTCAAGGCGGATCTCAACACTCAAAGGGACGAGCTGCGCTCCCTCATCGACACATCTATTGATAGTTATGTTGATCGACAATGTGACTGGGTCAAGGCTTTTCAAGAGAAGGTATACACCACCATGGAGTTCAAGCTCAAATAGAGGAGTTGCGTAGAGGGTTTAACGCTATTAAGAAGGATGTGGTGCTGTGCAAGCGAGCGGTAGCAAATAGAGTTGTTACTGCTCAAAGGACGCCAAGAGTTGAGGCTTCTAAACCGAAGAAGTTCAGTGATAAGCGGAACGCCAAAGAGCTTGACAACTACTTTTGGTAAATTGAAAGATACTTCAACACCATGGGCGTGCAGGATAAAGACAAGGTAAATACTGATAGTACATAATTTAATATAATAATTTTATACTCCTAAGATTAATTTTTGCACATTTAATCTCAAATAATTAGTTATTTATACACATTCTTTATAAATTGTAGGTTTAAAAGACTATTGGAACACACGTAAGAAATCGGACGAGAATGGGATCTTTAGGGATAAAAATACAATATGATACTACAGTAATATGAACAGTACCTAATATCACTATTAACCCACTACAGTGTACTACAATGCAGCGCTGGGGCATTCGGTGGAGCACACTACAATCAGTAACTAAAAAATAACTCAATGCTGCAGCATTGAATTTCAATGCCTCGACATTGAGGCCTCAACAGCAAAAGTTGACAAAATGTAAAAAATATTGACTTTCTTGGGTCCAAAAACAACCCTAATTTAGTGCTCTTATCTATATATTTTCTTTACTTACTATTTGAGGAGAGCAGTTGGGAACAAAAATGAAAAATACCTAACATTCAAGCTTAGAGCAAATCAAAGAGGAAAAAAGGAAGATTCAAAATCAAGGACCAAAAACAAGGCATTTGACAGGGAACTCTTCTTTACTTTGTTCTTTTACTTATTGTAAGATGTTTATTTCATGTGTATTGATTGAATTAAACTCAAGAACTTGTTATTTAAGTATGAGTTAATTTCATTGATCTAGGATTACATTCATGAACTCATTATGTGATTGACTATAACTATCTCTTTTATGTTATTAATTTAGTTTTTGATATATTCATTATGCTTGTGTTTAATGCAATTTTATTACCCCAGCTAGTAGTTAAATTGATCTAAAAATACTTAATAAACTTTAAAAAGGCATTTATGTATTGAGTTCTAAGCATATTGATGCATGATCATAGTGTAACAAGTTTAAGTTTCATATGACATAAGCATATACTCATCTGACATGTATGATCTATAAAACTTGTACTTAATAAATTTTGTTCAATTTAATTATCATAGTAATATGGATATTTGATTGAATGAAGTATAATAACTTGACCATCAGAAGAGGCTTGCGATGAATTGAGTGTTTTGATCAATATATCAAGTTGAGTATAATAAACTTAAAAGAGATTTTGATAAATTAATTTGCATAATGAGAGATAGTTTGTAATCTTAGGCTGTCTCATATCGAATTTAAATTGTGTGAATTTAGTTTATCAATTATCATAATTAAGTAATTTTTTTTTTTAATTAAGTAGCTTAATCATGCACATTGAATTTTGTTTTCTAGATAAGAGTAGAAAGACATCATTTCAGTGCTTAAATTAGAAAATGCAATTCATTCTCTGTGGGATTGATATTTAATTCATCATATATTATTTGTTGCGACAACGTATACTTGCGTTAAATTGTGTTATAGAAAATACACAACAAATACCACAACCTTATATCTTTTCGATCATACAATTTTATGGTGGCGCAGGAAGAGCGAGGAGATATGCAAGGGTACCTGCACAATTAACACCTGGGCAGAATTACAACGGGAGTTGAAGCGCCAATTCTATCCGGAGAACATAGCGCACAACACTAAAAAATGGTTAAAGGAATTGAAGTAAACTAATTCCATCAGTGAGTACGTGGAGGAATACTCCCTCTTAATGCTGCAAATTCCCAAAATGAACGAAGAGGACTTGTTGTTCAATTTTTTAGACGGGTTGCAAACATAGGCGTCCAACGAGTTAAAGTGACGCGAGGTGACAAGAATATCCGATGATCTGACATTGGCAAAAACGCTTATGGATTACTGCAAGGGTGACTCAGGAAAGTTTAAAAATTCGAGACCCAGTCATAGTAAAAAGGGGTCAAGAAGTTTCACTCTTCAGAAGATAAAGAGGATAAAAGTAAACCGCCCAAATGGGAAAAGCAGAAGCGCAATGGCTATAGAGGGAATAGACTAAAGACAAACTGTTTTCTTTGCGATGGGGATCACTGAGCCAAGGACTGCCCGAAAAAGAAGACTTTCAACGCAATGGTAACGGTATGCAATGGGATCACTGGGTCAAGGAATATTCCATATTAAATGTGATGACATATAAGAATACTTCGTAACATATTATTCTATTTTATATGTACATCATTAAATCGTTTAAATCTCAACAATCAATTGTATAAGACTGTTAATATATAAAAAGAAAATTCTCAATTATACAAAACATAATAAAATCTTATAATTTGTAATCTCTTTAATAATATAAAAAAAAATTCTTTTTAAATACTTTGTAAGCGTATTTTTTCTCTTCCTTATATAATTTTAAATTACCTAATATGCAAATCATATAAGATAACACAGTTCTCAAACCATCCGTAACCTATAACTGAACTCACCACAACATATTGAAAGGAAGTAGATCAATATCTTATTTTTTTTCTTTTGGGTATAATTTTATTTTTATAATGATTATTTTTTGTGGCAGTGGGAGGAAGAAACAGAAAAGTTGCAGAGGCTTTTGCTAAGAATGGAGGAAAAAGGTTAAGTTATTAAGTTGTTGCAGAACTTAAAAGTACAGTTTTGACTATTGATTGTGACCTTGATATTTGTCATTTGCAGGTCTTTCGATGATCTTGAAGCAGAGATGCTTCAGGGCCAGAAATTGCAGGTGGTACAAAATTTAATCATTATAAAGTGCTGACTAAAGCATCATATTTCACAAACAGGATTATATGAGTCGAACATGTCAGCTAGATGAGTGAATCATCAAACACTTCTATATTAGCACTTGTGAAAAATAATTATAACAGCTTGATGGCAAAAACAAAATTTGGATAAATTCTTGATATAAAAAAATATAATTGTCCTTGCATATTTAATATCTCAGATGGAGAATTGAACTTCTGGTGTATTAGTAAATATATTCATAGCCAACCCAATAAACACATGAAGTTACAAACTATGTGTACTTAGAAACAGTTTAAGACCAGGTCTTGAGGGTAGTTTTTTTGTTGATACTGGTGTCATCGCTTATCTAATCTTTTTTGCTTATTTCAAGGGTGTTTCAACTGCAAGAGAGGTTTATGAAGTTCTAAGCCACCGAGGATGGCTAGAGCACTTTCCAATTTTTGCAACAGTGCATGAAATCTGCATTGGTCGTCTCCCACCATCGACCATAGTTGAACAAAGTGAGCGTAAACCCAGATATTCTCTAGTGGAAGGCTCTATTCAGTACTTTTGACTCAGGGATAGACAGAAACAATTCATTTCCCATATCTAAGGTATACTTTTGAAGTGGCTTTTTCTCAGTTCGGCATTGTGGACTGAAGAGAAAACTAGGTAAGATTTTTGGCTGGTAACTCCAATCAAAATCTAAAACCGCCTGAATGATAACTTTGATCACAAGAGGTTGAAATGCGGCATATTCGGAACCTGCAGAGTTTTCCAGGTTGAGAGCAGCGAGCAATTTCAGGCCTATGCCTTTTGGAAGTAACTAATAGTGTCTTCTCTCTTTTTTTTTCCCCCACTTTTGGGATTCAAAGTGTTTAAGTTTCTGTGGTTTAGCCAGCATGAGGGCTGAGCACCTCCAAGTCTCATTCCCCGCGACTCCCTCCTTTCCAAGTGGTGCGTGTAATAGAATATAATATGTATCCTTCAAAAAAAAAAAAATTTCCCCACTTAGGTTTGTCTCTCTCCTCTCAAGTGGTGCGTGTAATAGAGTATAATATATGTATCCCTCAAAAAAAACAAAAGTTTCTGTGGTTTAGCAGCCGAATATGATAGATACTCTCAGTTACATAATGCATAATAATCACCAAATGTTGGAAAACCTCAATGGAAAATGAAAGATCACAGAACAATGGTAGTACACAAAATGTTTTTACGTAGCACCTCCAATGAATGAAGCGAAATTGTGTTGCCATGGGTTGAATGTTGAATTTTAAAAGACAACATGTTTCTTTAGATTTATGTAACTACTTAAAAAAATAAGAAAAACAAAATGTATAAGATCTTTTTTTTATTTCAAATATATAATGTAGAATATTAAAGTTGCAATGATAATTTTTTTTTTTCATTGGGGGGAGGGAGGATTCGAACTCTTCTCTTTATCACGGGAACAATTGTACATGACTTTTAAGATTGTAATTTATGTGCTAGAAATTACAGAAATGTGTTTATTGTTTTCTATTATAACTAGACTTAATCAGATTGTTATAGGTATAACATGATATGACAGGAAGCTTGTGTCCGGAGAGAATGTTTGTCCCCAGCTTTGCATTTATGAAACAACGAAGATAATAACGTGAAAATGGGATCATTGTGCTGAAAGCAGAGAAGGTATTCGATTATAACAACATACCCTTTTCTCATTTCATGCCATAGTCATTACATAGACAGCCACCAAGACAACTACACAGCCATAAAAACCACAATAATAAATTTAAATAGAAAAGCCAAAATACATTCCCCACAACACCAAATCCATGCATGTGTATGTTTGTTCTGAAGAATTATCCGTTTCGTATTCTGTCCAACCGGTCAACACTCTTTCGTGCTCTTTCCAACTGGTGGTCAATGCTTTTCCGGGATTTCTCATGGCAATCCACACTCCTCCGAGACCTCTCCATTTGGTCAAAAGACATTCTAAACTTTTCTAGCTTGTCAGCATTACTGGAATGATTTTTCAATTTTTCCGGCCTGTCAGTGCTTTGCCTTGGTTTCTCTCTTCGATCAGTACTCTTTCTTGAAACCTCAAAAAAGTCGGTACTCTTCCGAGGCTGCTCAAAGTGGTCTGTGCTTCTCCTCGAACTGTATCTCTGGGAAGGAGATTTTTCGACAGTTGATATGAATTTCTTGAGATGCCTGATATACTCAGGATAGTGCTCTAAATCACAGTGGCTCCCTCCTTTCAACCAAAGTGGTTCGTATTTCTCTTTACACAGTTCCCAGAGTTGTTTACCATGGGAGCAATCAACAACTTCATCTGATGTTCCCTATACAATTATGTAAATATTTAAACAGAGAGGTATACAATACTAGTAACAGTCCATAAAAATACTAAAGGTGGTTTATAAACAATCTTCTACATAGTAAGCATCCACTGATAAAGTAATTCAGAGTTCATTTATAATTATTATAACCTCCATCCTAAACCTAGTGATCTTATATTTCTGTGGAAAAGACAAAAATAAGGAAACTGGCTAGTGATGCAAATGGTCCATCCTAACATAAGACTTGAGAAAACAAACTCCTCATTAACAGTATTTAAGCTGCTCAATGAAAAGTTCATTTTTGTTTAAGCAAATGGATCCTATAAACAATCTTATGGACATTGGTACCCCACTACCTACTGCAATAATAAAATCATTAACCACCCATCATATACAAAATAGTCATTTAAGAAAACACAAAAAGACAAGAGCTGAATCAAAAGCATATGCCAAGAACCCATTCGCTTGACATAAAGAAAGAAAAAAGAAAAATCAACGGAGGCAGCATACTGCATCATTTTAGTAAATACAAACAAAAAGCATAGTTAATCTGATTTAAGCCTTCCAAGGGCTAGACATAGACAACCTATTTTCACTGCAGAAGCACACAATCTTTCTTTTATTTATTTCTTTTCTTTTCTTTGCTTAAATGTACAGCTTATTTTCCAATACTTTTTTAGTCCACGTTAGAACACTAAAATAGGTCAAAGCAAAAGAAAATATTGAACAAGTTTTCCTCCTTTACATATCACAACATGAAGTTGCTCTTTACTCCAAAAATAAAAAATGAATACAAAGGGAACCGTAAGCTGGAAAGCCTACATTGCCTTCTTTCAATATTCAAATAATAATTTAGTATAGAAAACTATTTAATGAGAGTATTCATCCTTTGTTCTCATCACTTGAGAAAATGAAGCCTGTATGTGGTGTGAGTACACTTGTTTTTTTTTTTAAGACTGATTAATTTGCATTCTGGATTTCAAAGTTCCTCCAAAACTAACAAACTGCAAGTCACCACCATGACAGCTATCTTCTGGTTTGGATTTGAGACACTTGCATGGCCCAAAAGTCTATTGCAAGTAGAGTTGCATCAGACACAACCGAAAGGAACTCAACTCCTAACTAAAAGTTATACACGGAAAAACATGAATGTACAAATTTTTGACAGGGTATGATGTTATGAAAGGCGAATTACCATTCAAAAGAAAATCACAATGTAATGCCATTAACAGTTTATAGCAACAATTTTCATTGTTACCTGATAGACTGACAATTAGAATTTTCATGGATGAAAAATCCATAAGAAATGCTGACAAATAAAATAGAACATACAAGTTTGCATGTAGGATAGAAACATTCAGGTAGTGAATAAGCACCTAATCGCTTGGTCTATACAGGACTTGAGTCTTCAACTTAAATCAAGTCAGTGTTAAATTCTATTAGAGATCCAAATACTCTAAGAGGCAAATGGAGCTATAAAGATGAATTAAAAAATGTCTTTCATGTGTCAGTAATATCGTGGCTCAAAAATCAAAATTGTATAGAAAACATTATGGAATAGCATACTTACATGAATAATTAGAACGGGACAATTTACAAGTGGAATTTTGTCAATATTCTGCAGACAACACAACAAAAAATTTCATCCAAGTTATTAAATAGGAAAATTACATATTATCAATTCCACAGAATATTGAAATATACGAAAGAAAATCCATGAAGAGTCATGTTACCTTATAAATGTCAAACCAGTATGTACGCTTTACAGGATACATGACTCTTAAGCCTGAGAGTATGGGACTATGCAGAACCACAGCCCGTAACTGAGGCAATCGAGCGGCAAGATCCAAAGTGGGGCCACTTCCAACAGATTGGCCATAAAGGATGATGTCTTCCTGCTTTGCCCCATAACTTTCTTCAAGACACTTGTATACAGCTTCAATATCTGCATATGTATTATGCTCGCTTGGCTGCAGTTCAGGAAAGATACAAACTTTAGACAATCCTTCAGCTTCTCCCATAATCACCTCATAGTTATATAATTTTTTTATTATTTTTTTCAAAATTTGTAACAAACCTTTCCTGTTGATTGCCCATACCCAGAATAGTCATATCTGCACATAATCACATTAGTAATAAGAAAACTGCCATTTGTGTCTAGCAAATCCTTACATGAAGAAATTATTTGTTCCATTAAGTAAGGATTAACATTCAACAAACAAATTATGGACATGGAGTTTCATACCAACAACAAAAACAACAATCATAACCTCTGGAGAATACTAAGCTTTGTGAATCTATCGGGCACAATGATGCTTACCACTTACCAGCTCCACACATAGGCATGAATACTAAACAGATAATGAAACCATAGATTGCACAACATATTCCACTGTAAACTTACAAGAAATTCCAATTTTCGAGTAGTTTGATCAGGCTAAACAGGCAAAGCTGCCAATATTGAATACCCTTTCAATGTTGTCCAATTATGTAAAAACTCCAAGAATCATTACACTTTACACTGAAGATTAGGGATATTCCATGGACCACATCTCAACAACATAACTAGTTTTCATCTTCACTACATGAATTGACCTATCTGTGAGAATGATCAACAACTAAGAAATTTGTTGATTTTCCAATTAGACCATGATGCTAGAAAGGAATATAACAATTAACAGAGCCAGAAATGAAAGCAAAAAAAAAAAAGCTTACACTTTCAGCTAGTTTACAGATTTCCTAGCTAATCATGACTAAATCTTAATCTGTGGTAAACCAAAACCAAAGAAATAGCCAAAGTCACTAAAAGTTCCCAATAGACTCAGTTAATTCACTAAAAGCAGCAAAAACCCAGATGCCAAAACGAGTTAATCAGCACAAATAAACAAAATAACACAATTCCGACAAATAGAGAAGACAAAACAACCAAAAAAGTTCAACAAAAAGGTCAAAAATTGCACATAAAGAAACATAAAAAGAAGCCAAAAAAAAAACCAGAGTAAAAACAGAGTACCCCATGAGATTAACCCTCAAGTGGATGCTCAATTCAATGAAGAGCTCATACATCTGGCCCAGATCGGCTGCGTTGCCGTGAGAATACAACAAAGTGGAGCTCGCCATGGGATGCCTCACGTACATTGCCACTATCTCTGTGCCTTTTCTAGTGGGCAATTTAAGGATTTCAACGTTTTCACGGTGAGGAAATGGACTAAGAAGCAACAGACCAGTGAGCTCGTCTGTGATCAGCTTGTATGAAGGTGGGTTTGGCGGAAAAAAAGCAAACTTTGCCGCCATGGATGAGGTTACTCCTCCCATGTTTTTTCTTCCCCTGTTTTGTTGCTCTGTTTTTGCTCTCTTTCTCTAATTTTGTGTGTTTGTGTTTTATTCTATCTGTAGACAGGTTAATAGTAATTTTTTCAGGTTCTGAACTATTCAGATCAACATTCTTTCTTTTTTCTTTTCTTTTTTCCAGAACCTTAAAACTTTCTTTTGAGATTGTGCTATTAGGTACTTGAGAGAGAGAGAGAGAGAGAGAGAGTGAGTGTGTGTGTGTGTTTGCTTCTTTTTACTTGGGGGAGTTTTGGTCACAGCCAAAGCAAATGAACCAAACATTATGTTGTAGGGTCATGAAAATAGACAGGAAAATTGATGAGAAATGGTTAACGCCTACTATAATTGCCTAACACTACATTAACTCCATGTGGATAAAGTTGATTACATGATTTTACTTTTATTTGATTTAATTCAAATTAAGGTTACCCTTTAATATCTGTATGGTGAATCATCTCCCTTATTCTTCTTAAATGTAAAAGTAGACTTACATTACAATTTGTTTTCTTAAAATTTTCTAAGGCATTTAGATGATAGTTGTGGATACTAATTTCTTTTCATTCCCTTTTTCTTTTTTCCAAATAATATCAATGAAAACGATGAACTGAATTTTAGTTTATTAACCAAGATAGAAAAGAAAGTTAAAAAAACAAACACACTTCAGTTGTTTGACAGAGTTGGTACGTAGCCTATCATTTTTGGAAATTTTTTAAAAATAACCTAATTTTAATAGATTATTATTTTTAGCCACAAATATAGTTTATAATCTTTTATAGTCAAAAGACATAAAGTATGATATTTTTGTCCCTCAAACATATTTTTTTTAAATTCAAACAACTCACTCAAAAAAACTTAAAACCTTGAAAAAATCACACCCATTTTATTTTAAAATTTTAATCAAGTGAATGATAAAGTCTTAGTAAATCGACATCAAATATTTGATAAATTTTTTGAATTATGTAATGATATTAAAAAATAAAATATTTTGCGATAAATATATTAAAAATGAGTACATTAGTTAAAAATTATTAAAAATAATGCAAAATAGTGTAAAATAGTGCAAAATGAGTTAAAAATGAAATTGATGCAAAATTAGAAGGCGGTTGAAATGGCAAAGAAGAGTGGCGTGCGTTGCATGTCTGTCATACCTACACAACGCCCAACACGCATGTCAATTTTGCACACTACATGTTGTTTTCCTTAATTTAGGTTTCTTTTTTACCATTTTAATCACATTTTTTTTATCATTTTTCTTTTGTTATAGTATCAAAGAGTATGTTTAAACTGTTGTATGCTTTATGGGAAGTGGAAGAATTATAGTGACAGTAATAAGAGATATATTAGATTTTAAAATGTTAATATTTCAGTTTTGAAGAATGTAAAATATGAAATGCTATTGAATACTGCATGTCGTATAATTAAAGTTGACAATGTGTAGTATAATGTGTTTGAGTTTTTTTTTATGTAATGAGGGTGAAATTGAGACCAATTGCAATTGAAAATTATGATGATGTACAATTTTGATTGGGTCTCAATAAAAAACTTTGGCACCTTTATGTATAATAATGGATGTTAGAGATCTCATATATAAAAATAATGTAAGGCATTCATTGAGAATGAACAAGCCTGTCATAATCACTTCATTTACACAAGTGATAGCAATTAAGTGAGTAGCATGGCACCGACAATACAAAAAGTTGTGAAACTAACAAACAGTATAAATTATTATCATTATTCCCTGACAATGTTTAATAAAACCTAACTTACACACATTACTATAGTCAGATATATGAGGATGATCATGGTAATAAAAATATTGATTATAAAATTAAAGCTAATAGATTGAATGATATATAGGAAGGCGAACCATGTTATGTTTCTAATAGTTCTCTTCGTGAGTCACATTATGCATATAATTTGCATACATGAGAGATATGGTTCAAGTAGAAAATCCTTTTTAGTTATTCCTCCGATACAATCATCAAATTTGACTATCAGATAAGATATTGTGTACTAAAATTGGGGATATATTTATGGAAAAGTATGATATCAAATATGAATTTAATGAGGTTATAAGCATATAAGCACTTTAGGGTAATTGAAACTTCAAAGTTTATAGATTTACAAAATATCATTTTGGGGTAAAATACGATGATGAGAGATGAAAATGGAGAGTATGTTCAATATTGATAGAAGCATGAAAGTTCTTCACCGTTAGGAGAATAGTTGTAGAACACATATATGTTTTAAACTGATTGCATGATGGTCATTAGCAAGCCAAAAGTCGAATTATTGGTAAAATAATAAAAATAAATAAATTTGTGGTAATCGATAGAATTTATAGACCAAAGGAATCCAAACGAACATGCATGGAGAATTTTATATAGAGTCAGCGTATTCTACTGCTTGGCAAGCTAAAGAGTATACATGCAGATTAATACAAGATGCTCTAAAGGATTTATTTAGATTATTTTCTATATATTGCTATGTGTTAGAACAACAAAACTCAGGTAAGGTTATGCACTTAGAAATTGATGCCAACAATCAATTTAAATATTTATTTATGGTGTTGGGACAATGCATCAAAATTTTTTAATTATCCATTCGACTCATGGTTGTAGTTTATGGAACATTTTTTAAGGTGCTTTCTTAGTACAATATTTATGGTCGTATGTAAAAATGAGAACAATAAAAAAATTTCATTCATATGTGTCCTACATAATTGTGAGTGATTTTAAACTTAGGGTGCATGCATGTGGGTTTGTGTCTATCATTTAAATATAGCATATGTATCACATACATACATGTGCAGCGGATGAGCGGAATATAAATTACTCAATTATAAACACAAATGAACTTTTACATATTATCTCATAAATTTAAAATACTTCAAGATTGAGAAAAATTATATTGTCAAGCCTTTGGTGTATGGTCGAACTAGAGTACTCGCCTTGAAGTAACCCATTCACAATTCTAGTTCCTCAACACAGTGGGCTTGGGGAAGCTAGAATAGTAACTTTTCCAGCAAAGAATTCAACTCTTGAATCATTATTTCTATCTTGTAGTATGGGTGACCAAAATGCAAGAGAAAAAAAAGAAGAGGATGTGTTTTTGTCCTCACAACACTTGGAGAGAATTTTTTAACACATAGCAAAATTCACTTCTCTCTCTCCACATCTCACCTTGGCTGAATTTTTCTTAATTAATTGAGCAACATATTACTTTTTTATTTGTTTATTATTTTTCTTCCATTTTATCACATAATGGCATCCATTATCTAGGTTAATGTTTGCCATTAGTGTTTTATTTAGCATTCTTTACAATATACCAAATGAAAACAAAACAAAATGAAAAATTATTTAAATGAACTTGACCTAAATTTAGGCCAAATGAGAAACGCTTTCTCATTATTAAGAAACGTCTTAAGGCTTACCATTTACAAGTGCCACCCATTTATTCTAATTATATCATTTAATTAATATTAAATAAATAATTTAATCATATTAAATCATGGTAGAAACACATATCAATTTATATTAAAAAATGAAGTGTTTGATTTCAATTTAAATAATAATATCATATATTATTATTATTATTTTATTCAATAAATATTTTAATGAATAAAATAATGATATTATTTGTCAAACAAATAAGGTCATTTTGATAATTTCTAAATTAAACAATAATTGACCCACAATGTGCGATGTGTCAATATCATATTGTTCAACAAATAATTGTTAACTAATTGATGTACTTAACTTTTAAGTGTTGACACGTGCACGACCGGAGGGAGACCGAAGTAAATGTCTGGTATGCTGAAATTTTTTGGATCGAACTATTCAATCCGATACATTGCTCTAGTGCATGAACAATACACTTCATATTCTAGAACTCTCTAGGTCCACTCCTGATTTTTCAAACAGAATTATTCTATGAGTCCGAGATTTATGCCTCACGCACACGTCATGGATATTACAAATCAGTGCAATAGACTATACAAGTTGAGGTCATAGTGCTTACATATGATCCTTTCCCCAATCATACCTTAGAAGAGTAAGGATATAAATCATTACCGTCAAATATCTATGCAATATATGTAAACACTTTTACAATATTGTTTAACCCTGTAGGAAACTCTTTTCTTGGGTTTGTTGCTTATGGCCATAAGACTTTTTAAGATACAGTCTCTCAGCATCTGGATATATAACTCATTTATGTGAGCTAACGGATCTCATATCTGTACACATCAGACTCCATAAGCATCGGACTATACCTAGTGACACTCAGCGGTCACACCATGAAAGGTCTATGACATGCGTGGAATCAAAATATGATGGATTAGTTACAAGCCCGTCGTGGTACTCAGGTCAAATGGCCACGTATACTACTCAACTTGCGAGGACCTTCCATTGATGACTTTATGGGATGTCTATTGGGGTCCTTATTGAGTCTATTTAATATGCAGTCCTTATTGAATACCTGTATGCTATACGAACTTCTAGTAAATCCATAGTTAGCTAAGAATAATCGTCTAGACCATCTAGGTATAATATACACTGGTCTATATAAAAGGATTCCATTGGCAGACCCGCATCAGCGAATTAATTCCAAGAACATATAATTTGAGAATAGGCTTGCATAATAACATTTCTTAGCACCTATTACAACTCTTGCAACTATGTTATTACCAATGTATTCTCAGGTCTTTGTACCATCACAGACAAGATTCTAACTCTTAGACTTCACTGATTAACATAACATGCTAACTCTTTATCATTTATAGTTTTCAGTGATATTAACTCTTGGTATTAATCTAAACTTCTTTAGACCAAATCTGAACTCCTTCAGATCATATAATGTCTATAGTGTCACAAGCATTGAACCATTTAATAATAGTAATTAGCGATTTAATAAATAATGTACTGTATAAATATTATAAAATAAAATATTCATATAATAATGGGATAACACGTAAACACAAATTTCAATAATAATACCATATAGAGCATGATAATGCTCTTGGTACATACATCTAATAAATTCCTAAAATCAAATATATGACATTAAATTAAAATAATTATATTAACAAATTTATAACATAATGTGAAAAACAACAATTGAGGGAAAAAAAGCTTACAAAAAATAATGTACCTGCAATTGTGCATGTGAGTATATTTATACATACTTGCATTAGTTGTAAAACTCACATATGTCTATAAGTATTGATACTACTAATTTGCATTTAAAAAATAAAATGGAAGAATGTTTTACAAAATTATCAAGCTAATTATTTAGGAGCTCATTAAACCATTTTTTATCAGCATTAGTCCCAAGTAAGGCCACCTTTAACCATCTTAAACTCAAGCTTGAAGCTCCAAATGCACGACTAAGTCTATCGACCATTGTCGACCACATCAACTTGAGAATTATCACATGAAACCTTTACTTATAATTCTATCTTGCTTTTTTCTAACCTTATTTCGAATGGAATTATTAAAAAAGGTGTGTTTATCCCACATATTTCTATACTAGCAGCCAAATATTCTCATCCCTTGTGTAACAGCATTAGGTATAAATTGCACACTTGCGTGACTATCAGGATCATACTGCATGTTAATACCCAGTCGCTGGAGTCTGAATCTTTCTTTTTTCTAACCTTATTTCGAATGGAATTACTATAAAAGGTGTGTTTATCCCACATATTCCTGTACTAGCACCCAAATATGCTTATCCCTTGTGCAACAGCATTAGGTATAAATTGCACACTTGCATGACTATTAGGATCATACTGTATGTTCAACTACTAATGTTAATACCTAGTCGTTGGAGTCTGAATCTGAATGTCATCAATCATACCTTCTCTAATTTAAAATAAAAACAACATCAATGAATATACTAAATTGTAAAGAATGTATAAAATATCAAACCTTAGGTATAAAACATACTATTGTCTTATATGTGTTTACAAATATAATGGATGATTGAAAGTACTACATCACGAGTCTCATCTAATGTAAAAAAAAAAAAAAAATTTACTTTATCCTCGTCCATCTTGGTCATTAGTTCTGTTTTCATACCTATCATTTGGTCTCACAGATCATCAATCTTTTTTTTAATAATTTTTTAGTGTAATGACGTGTTCGTCTCAAACTATAAGTAATTATACTCAATCATTACAATGTAATACTCATCAAGATTAAATAGTGAATAAAAGCAAAACCATTAAATTATGTACTATTACTCCAAATGTTAGTGGGGCTTCGGAGAGGGGGCTTTGAAAAGTAGCCTTGCTGAACGTCCAAATCATCCTTGGGATTATTGAATTGAATATTCAACTTCACAATATGATCCAATCTAAGATCCCCCTCCAAATATTCCTAAAGGAATTTGTAACTTTGTTACTATGTGAAACTCCTTATTCTTCTCATGTTCTCTTGGCACCAACATCTTATGTGCCTATAAAACCTACACAAAATTAAATAATTGTTAATCATTAATATAAACCATTAATATATATATATATATATATATATGAAAGTGGTTATATAGTGTAAAAACATATCAATTTTTCATATTTTTAAAGAGAATTTGCTCAACATCTTTGAACAATAAAGTGCCTCTGCTATACTAAATTAGTAAGCACAAAAAAGGTCACTATCAAGATAGGTAAACATTGAACCATAGCCAAAGTCACCTCATAGATCTAAACCTAAGATTAAAAAAATTAATATCAATAAAAGGTAGTTAGAACACTTTCTCTATATTTCAATATAATAATGAATTAATAGAATTACTCACCAAAAATGCAAGAGAAAAAACTATACACGTTATACTTTTCATTCTTGTGACCATCTATTTTTTTTTCTCTCTTTTTCAACTTTTTTTCGTTGTGCTTAAGGAGTCGTATAATATAGATCATGCAATTATGCCCCATATTGATTGAATTCATCTAAGTTGCTCACAAGACTAAGTGCAAAACATTAGTTCTCTTTACAATCATCTTGCGACACCAACACACAAGGAAAAAAAAAACTGACATAATTTTATTGCATCTACATTGTTTTCTTCATTCAAATTTTGTGTACTAAACCAATAATCTAATTCTTTATAATTTAAAGACTTTCTATTTTTAAAATATTTATCTCATAGTCTATTTTTAAAATTTTTTCAACTCTCTAACTAAGGGATAATCTCCCATCTTTGACTCTTAATTAAAAAAAAAGTCGAACTAAAGTATATAATGTGCTTATTAAAAATTAAAAATCATAATTATTCATATAAATTTATGGTATGAACTTGTCTTAACAATACTTGTGCACTAATATACATGAAAATAAAATAAAATATCGTGCGCATATAAAAAATAACCCTAACATGTTGTTCTAAATAATTCTTTCTGTATGAGCGTCAACTTATGTCTTATAAGATCTATGGCCCACAACTTCGAGTGAGAAGTCACCAAGTTTGGTAGAACTCGTTTTTCAAAACTATAAATTTTTAGCACATTTTACTGCATGAAAAAATTAAATTAATAAAAAATACATAATTTAATTAATTCAATAAATCAATTAATAACAATTAAAATTGATATCAAATTAATTAAAATAATTAAATTTTAACAAAAATAATAAATTTATTACATAACAAATAAATATATTAATAACAAATTATTAATCTATTTATTTATTAATTAAATATTTATTTATTAATTATAAACAATTAAATAAATTAAAATTAAAAAAATTGAACGTGCCATGTAACACTATGTATGGTTGCGTCGTGCATAACCCAAGGTCATGGTCGCCGACGTCTAGAATCAGTTATTATTAGACTTTCAAGCTATATATCTACTTATTTTTTACAATATCTACCCATTTTTCTAACATTTATCCTATCATAAATTATTAATCAAATAAATTAAATAACTTACTAAGTATTTGTCATTTTTCAAAGAGAATATGTGTCGATGTGTCACCAATCTACAATATGTGTCGGTGAGAATGTTCTTGGGTGTTTGGGTTCAAAATAAAAAATGAAAAGAAAGAGAAAATTTTCAAAAGCAAGAAGAGAGAAAAAAAAAATATATAGTCAATTATGTACCGATGCATCAGGCCGGAAGAGCTTCTACTTAGGTAAGTTAGAGATTGGTGAATTGGTACCCGTAAGATTCCCTCGTCAAGGAAAGTACCCAGTTCCTTGACATCTACAAATAGTTAAAAGCCTGACTTTACCACAATGTGGATTCGAACTATCCAAGATACTTCCCATTCACTTAGCATGCTGCGGATATCTCGACCATTTTCACTGTACAAACAGCCATTCCTATAAGGATAGCTATTGGGAAAGTCTTTCTCAAGGTTTTCCTTAACCAGAGATTGATTTGAGGACTCTCCCTGACATTTGTTTTTCAATTCAAAGGGATCAAACTGTTGCTCTAATTGCTGAATCCCTTGACTAACTTCGCTTGATTAAGAGATTGCTTGAAAACTGTCTTTCTTCCACTTTCTCTGGCTTTTGAGAGAGTCTAATTATAACTCTTTGGTTACAAAACATTAAAACTGTAATAAGTGGTTAGAAAAAAAAAGGATAAATAGGGGATTATTTTCAAAAAATTCGCATCATTCTTCGTGAGATATGAATATAATATTCTCTTCTTTTGCAGCCTGTTTCTGTGTTTTTTTTTCTCTTTAACGGCCAAAGAAAGCATTAATTTATGTGTTTATGAATTTTTTTATAAATACCCAGATGGGTAATTTATATGATTTTTGCTGAATATTTATTGAGAATGCATGTTTTCTTGCTGGAAAGTGGCATTTGAGAAACTTTAGTGGGAGTTATATGGGCAAGAACATCAACATGAGGCTCTTAATATATGTTTTAAGGAATCTTCTGCAATATCTATGTACCAAACTTTGTTTTTATGTGCAATATGGATTAATTGGCTACCTCTTATTGTTCACTTTAAACCCAAATGAGTGGACACAGCTGTAATTTTGAAATTAAGTCCAACTTTATAATTTACTTTCTCATAATCATCATCACCCCAACGAGAGTTTATGAATAATTTCTATTGCATTGGCTACCTAAGATGAGTTATAAGATTTCTCTCTCTCATCAAATTGCTAACGTTAATTATGATTTTTTTTTAGCCTAGGGTGCCAACGAATTGGCTGGCATTTCAAGACTCACCCCCCGGCCATTAGTTGAGAGTTCGATTTTTCCCACCACAGATTGATGATAGTAGTTGTGTATATGCATGTAAATATGTATAAAAAAAAAATATGATAATTTTTAAGTGAGTACTATTCTTCTTAAGTTCTAATCCAATTCTTCTTAAGTACTATTCATCTTTGCCAAAATTATAACATCATTACACTTTAAACTTCAATCTAGTTCTCGTCTGAAATTCGTGTCTGTAAAATTATCTAGCAAATTTTGTCTAAAACAACCAAGCAAATGAAATGTTTTAAGCGGCAAAATATATGTAAGCTCCTTTAGCAGACTTGATCCTCTCTGCCAATAACCCAAAAAGGTACCGAGCTTTTGCCATTTTTAACCTACTTTTCTTTTTCCGCTTATGCCATGATTTTAACTCATTGTTGCACTAATCTTGTTTGGATCTAAGTTAAGTTAATGAAGAACTGGAAACAGGAACAATCACATGGCCTCTATGCCTTTCCAATTGAAGGGCATTATTGCTAGTGATTGAAAATTTGCATATTCATCTTCCTGGCCAGTTCCTTATTTTTATTACTTCAATCCCTATGTATCTCGTGACCATCACTTGTTATGCTCAGCACGTGGATGCGGATCCTTAAATCAAAGAACATAAGAAAAGGTGGCAACCCAATAAAGGTGGTGACCTTGCCTTTGAAAAGAAAATTCATGTTTAAAAGATTGTCTTGGGGTTAAAGAGCTTGTTAGCTTCTTAGCGTTAGGGTTCGACTCTAAGGAAGGTAGGAGTAAACTTCTTTGGGCCACTCCCTTATCTTTAAAGAAAAAAGAGTTAGAAAATAATTTTCATTTTATATTAGAGATGGCAAATGAGTGGCACGGCAACATGTTATAGTATTACATTGTGTTAGATTGTGATATGCGGCTCAGCGTGTTGTACTAACACAAGTTTATTATGGGTTTGGTATGACACAGTTTGTGAATCGTGCTTATTTTTTAAATTTTGTAAATATTTATAATTTATTTTTTATAAATATTTGAAATTTTTAATTACAATTATTTTAAAATTATAATTGTAAAAACAATTAAGATTATAGTTTATATTGAATTGAAAAATTAAAAAGTCTTTATAAAATTATAATCTTAATTCATAAATTTATAATTTAAAATTTAAAATTACAATTGCATTAAATAAATTACAAGTACAATTTCATATAATCATAAATACAAAAATAAATTACAAAAATTCAATATAAATTTATTAAAATTTATTTTGAGGTTTAATAATTAATTTATGTTATCTTATTTTATTTTTAGACATTTAATTCCTTAGATATTTTGAATAATTATTTTTTTTATAATTATAAATATTGTAATAAAAATTACCTCTTCTAGTTACCACAATCCACAGTTTGAGAAGTGAGAACTCTTATCCCATCAAGATGGGGTAAGAGTTCTCAAGTAAGAGATTGGAATAAGTAAGAAGGTAAGACGAGTGGAGTAGAGTTAGGGTTCGAACTGGTGGGTGATGGCTGGTGGTTGGCTGAGACTTTTTGAGAACTCTCATCGATATATTTTTATTACAATATTTATAATTACAAAAATAAAAAATTTAAAATATATAAAAAAATAAAATAACATAAATTAATTATTAAACCTCTACATAAAATTTTTCTAACGATCCTTCTTACAATTTGTGGTATACCGACGGATATGCGCTAAAATAGAATGATTAGAATATGTTAAAATTTGATTACAAGTATTGCAACACAATGTTGTAATGTGAGTATTTATTATTTGTGTTGACCATTTGACGATAAAATAATTTGAAAAGAATTTTATTGTGTTGTTATATCGTAATAGTGATGCATTTTTATCATAATTATCTTGGTGAGGTTGAAATTGAATGTTGTTATTGTTGTCATTTTGGGATAGTTGAGAGTTTATTTTATAATGATCTGCAATTTAAAAATTATAATTAGATTGTTGCGGATATCAAGCTATGCACTTTAATTTGACACCCCTATGGCATCAACTAAGTCACAACCTTAATACCCATTTTATTCTATGCGCAGCGAAAAATCATAACTCACACCATAAGTAAGAACACAAAAGATTAACACACTAATAAAGATAAAGAAAACAAACCAATCAACAAGATACAAGATATACGTGGTTCGGTCCAAAATTACCTACGTCTACGGAGGATTCATGATCCAGCTTCTTATTATTGATATAGATCACTAAGTATCTTTTTACATCATCAATGATCCCACAAGATCTCTTAGTATCTCCCATAGAGATTTTTAAGTATCTACCATTGGTCACTATGACTCCCAAAGATCTCTTAGTATCTCTTCATAAGAGATTTTTACAAGGAATACAAGAATAGCCCGAGCATCTAAGTTAAAAGGATCTATGGTGTTTCTCTTTTATTCACTTAAGAGCGTAAAAAAAATACTCCCCAAAGGTTACACCCTAGTGCACCACGCACTTAGTGCCTACCTAACTCCTCTATTCTTTCTTATGGTTACATCTTGAAATCTTAGATGCTTATCTTTTTCTTATGTTTAGAAGGGTTTATATAGTGAATAAAACACCCTTAGAAATCATAAACCTATTTGGAATAAGAATCCTTACTTGTAAGAGTCTTAATCTTACTTAAAGAAGTCAATTGAGCAAAAATATGAAATATTCTAAAGTTGTCGTGTGAATAGTAACCACATGAACAGTATCCACGCGTGGAACAGTAACTACCATGAACAGTACCCCCACTGCGCGCAACATTGCGTGGTATAAACAGTACTCATTCTTTTTTCTTTCGTTTTACTCTTCCTTTATATACCCAATACGTACTTGACTTCATAATGACTATTTTTTTAGTATTCATCTCAATTGTTATTCATATAAAATTATTGAATCACCAATTTTTAACATAAATAAATAAAAATTAAAAAAATAAATAAATAATTTAAAATAATATAATTCTTAAGAGAGTTAAAAAATTAAAAAAAATTTGAATTAAGTTTAAAAAAGATTGATAGAGTTTGGACAGGAGAGGAGAGTGTGATGTGCGAGTGAAATAAAGATGCACACCCGCTAAGTAACAGTTGACCAACGGTCATAAAAGGCAATCCCTCCCGCTAAGTAACCGTTGATCAAGGGTCATGATTTGTGACCTCCGATTAAAACAAAAGTTAATTAATTTTTCTTTTTGTTGCGTGCAACAACATTTTGCAATTTAAAAAATTTTAATTTTTTTTTAAAAAATAGCCCAATCAACCAACCTTGCCACGCGGCACAACAAGACCTATTTGTCACATTTGTCACTTCGTATTGTGCTACCGAGCACGACCTATTTGTCACATCTGCACCTAATGTTAAAGTACATTTTCAATTACTATTTAGAGTTCAATGTGTTTCCATCCTTATTGTAAGAACATCATATAATGTAAACAAATATAGATGATTTGACATCAGTATCATCATAACCAAGGAACAAAGTCTCTTGTTATTCTCATATCCCAAGATGGTTAGAAGACAAGTTTCATAAAAAAATCTCTATATGGATCTTCTAATTCTAAGGGTCATTTGATCAAAATTACTTTAGTTACTATGCAGTAATGATACAGAAGTGGGCAGGTAACATTTCTAGCTTAAAACATAATAATTGCCCTGTAAAACATAAAATTTGCTACAAATTTTACATTGCAGATTACAGAAGACTCGTACCCTTAATAATGTCCCATCCCAACAAATCAAGTCAAAACTAATCACGTTGACATCCTGGTCCAGAAATGCTGCAAGTGGGACCATACTAAGGGGAGGCCCTGCCCGGCTCCGCCAATATGAGCGCAACATATCAACCTCACCTTATGGACCCAACGTCAAGCATAAGCTTGCAATCAAGGTCACAATACAAAGACTAAATGATTAAATAACAACTGAGGCCCAGTCGAGTTGGCTGGGATCCTCAGCTCATCCATTCCGTCAGAGGTTGAATCCTCTGTGTTTGTATAAAAAAAAAAAAAAAAAACAACTGAAGCCCCCTGGGCGTACTTTGGTAGCTCGACTGGCTTATTTGTTAGCGCCAAGATTTGACTCGGGAGAAACAAGGGATAAAATTCTTTAGGCCTTAGCCTATCTCTCTATTTTTTTTAATAAAAAAAAACAACTAAAATAATCAGAAAATGATAACGAGATATGAAGTCATTAACAGAATACAGGGGCCTATCTCTCTATTTTTTTTAATAAAAAAAAAAAACTAAAATAATCAGAAAATGATAACGAGATATGAAGTCATTAACAGAATACAGCGGATGTTGGTATCGCCATGGGGAACATGAAATTAAGCAAATGAAATAGAAAAAAAGATGTGGGTCTCACCAAAATTAACTGTATCTTCTTGTATTGAAATGGGATGATGAGACACGTCCCTTGTTTGCAGCAGAGACGTTAAACAAAGAATCCCATAATTATAGTCACGTTTTTGGGTGGTTACTCTAGTTCTAGTTTGAGAAAACAAGCTACGTTCATCTAGCTCAAATAAGGCCTATGAAAATGTTAGGCCGTCATCTTGGATATGGATATCATATTCCGGAACTACAATTCAATTCGAAGAGGTCTACTTCCTCGTGTGCATGCCCCCCACGAAAGAGTTACCAGGTGCATGCACTTAGAAGTTCATATGTATATTAAGTAACAATTATCAACCCAAGATGCCAGCAGAAGGATACAAATTTATGAAATCCTCTGTCATGTCCAAATTAAAGAATAAAATTTGAGGATGGCACTGTGGCAGTGGATAGGGTGGTGCTGGTCAGGACTAAGCATCAACCAATTTTGATCCGATCATTAACAAGAGAGGCTGTCCCCTCTATCGAGAACAGTGGCCCCAACAGTCAAAACAAAGTAAAGAAAATGGAGAAAAATAAGAACCCACAGAAAGACCCACAACCCGGGTGAGGTTAACTGAAACATTTGGATTATTCGACCATGATTAACTAGCATAATACATGCTGAAAAATGCGCCTTACAGGTGTGCTGACCTTGCAAAAATTAACATAAAACTTCAAAGAAAACTTCCCCATTTCATTGTTAGAATTTTCTACTGATGTCCAATTAAACTCTGATCCATGTAACCCCTTGATCCACCACAATGATAATAGCAACTCCAAACAATTTACTCTTCGATATTCTATGATTTCTACTTTATAACCGTGTATTCTCGCTACCATATCAAACTCTTACAATGATTATGCTCCACATCGTATCTTAGTTCCCAAATCATTCCACTGATCATAGATTCTTTGCCATCCACCAGTGTTTCTAATTCTAAACAAACCACTATTTGATATTTGTTAACCAATAGAAATTTCCGAACAATTTATCATAAACACAACACTCGTCACTCCTTGGTTACAATGTGTGAATGAGTAACCATTATCAATAGCAGAGCTCCCACAAGCAGTGTGCAGTTCTGTATTTTGGATAACATACCTGCAATTTAATTAACAGGAATTGTAGGATGCAATTATGACCTAGCAGATTGACCTCAAGATAACTACTTTTCATTTCGCATTTCTTGCATTAAATGATCTAAGATTGGTATAAAACAAAGGAAATTTCCTGACATTCACAACTAGAATCATGCTCTCAAACAGCAGACTTACAATTTCAAAAGCAAAGAACCATCACTAGGATCATTAACAACCTGTCGTCCTTTTACAGCTGAACTTTGTGTTAATTTTTTTGAATGTCACCACTAATAACAAAAATAAATCTGAGTTGTGTAAACTAAAATCTACCTATTGTCCTTGCCTTAAAACCTTGCATGTGATATCTAAGGTACCATAAGTCTAAGTTTGTATCCCATCCTTGTATCAGAAGGGCAATGAAAAATACTAGCTTAGAGAGCGAAAATTTAGGTCAGGTAGAAAGTTCTGTAATTTCAGGCCAGAATCAATATTGTAATTTTTCTTGTTCATTTAAAATTTTAGTGAAAGGTATGGCATGACTGGTAAAGCATGCAATTTCCACTGTAAAAAGAGATAGCAATAACCAAATCATAAAGCAAACGGCCTTCAACCTTGATCACCAGCAAAAGTTTTCTCTACATGTCTCAATGTAACCCAAATGTCAAACAGGTAGTAGGCTTAATACACTGACTAAAACTGTAACAAATTCAATGCTAAAATAGTCGTGACATGAATCCTTTGACCAACAGTGATAATAGATAATGAAGCACCATCACTGCTTAGATGTACATTAACAATATATTTTCATTAACCATGATATCAAATATGGGTAACATGAAGCCAGGTCAAAGTGTGAAAGAGGGATGACATTAGTTGGCAAAAGATCAGACACATGATCAACCAAAAATGTTACCCTAAAAGCAAAATTTCAATGCCAGCAGATGCCTCCATTTAAGCAGAAATACTTAACTTCAACAAATTAAAAAAGAAAAAAATACACATTTTATTCCATACACTACTCAAGCAGTGTAATAATTTTTCTTTCTCACTTACAAGAAAATGTTTAAATTCCAGCAGAACAATGTCAATAAGTACGAGATTAGCATACTGCCAAAGAGAAACTTGCTCAAAACACCCGATAATTAACCACATGCACCCAAAAAAGCAATTATGCAAATGCATAACCTGTCAAGAAATAAGGTAGAAACATTTAACTCTATCACACCCCTGCGTCAACCTTGTAATGGTTACACAAACGGTTTCAAATCACACATTGCAGGCATAAATTCTTGCGCAGAATCCAATCTAGAGTACTTAATACAAATGCATATTTTACACATACACCCATTGTTAATCAATTAACGTAATATTCCAAACCCGAATTGTTATTGCATAATTTAAGCCGCAAAATGGTTATTATAACAAACAAGTAACAACAAAAATGCCCGTGTAATCTTTGAAAGATCTCCACTAAATAAGGAGAAACTTTTCAGTCTAGATGGCAAATTTAAACATTGAAAAACTTGGAAAATAATCAAACCTAAGTCTGCCTCCTAAGACGCTTCCTCAGCTTCTTGTACTTGTGCTTGTTCATCTTCTTCTTCCTTTTCTTCTTCACACTATCAGCCCACACCATAACAGACCCGCCGTCCGAAACTCCGTCTGGCTCAGAATGTATCGGCTCAGTTGATAAAATCGGGTTTAGAGAAAACCCAAATGGAAAGCTGGGGTAAAAGATTGATGAGTTGAAATGGGTCACTTTCTCTGTTCTTTGCTGTGCAGAATCCAAGTAATGGTGATGATAATCTGATCTAGAATAAATGTAGGTTTGGTTGTTCAGAAAGAGAGGAGGTGCTGTCAGATTTGTTGACTGCTGAGTTTGTAATGAGAAAATGAACCTTGTCGGTAGTGGTCTTTTGTGAAGTTTCTGAAGACAGGAAGCCATTGAAGTAGGGAAAGAATGACCCTCCCTTAGTGCAGCTGAAGCGCTTGGGAAATGGTGTTGTTGGCAGGGTTTTGACTGTTCTGGACGCTTGTCATGTCATGTCCAATCCTAAAGCCCGAAATGTGTGAATAAAGCCTAAAGCCCAACCTATCTTGATAAGCCTATTTAAACGAGCTCCGAATTCCACTAATCTCCAGCAAATTCGGATATAACTACACGATAAAATCATCCGTAAATTTGATAAAATTTATTTTTATTAAAAAAGATTTAAAATAGGTTTAGGATGAATATGATATACAAAATTAAATTTTATAACAAGTTTAGAATGGTATGATTTTAGTGAAATATCTGAGAATATTTATTAATTTTTATTTTTAAAAATCAAATGATATTATTTTGTTTGTAACATAAATTTAAAATTGAAAGAATAGTTTATATTTTTTTAATTCATTAATTGTTCTCACTTTTATTTATTATACAAACATCAATTTGGTCATTTTTTGTTCTCTATTTTCATAAAATTATTAGGCCACACTCATCAAATATTTCTTCTTTGATTCTCAAATAACATATTTCAATCTCTTTTTAATCTTTATCTCACTCATATTATATTATTTAAATAAATAATATGAAAATTTTAAAAGAAATGAGTTAATTTGTTTCTTTATTTTCTTCACATGATAGTGATTCATAATTATTTTGTTTAACTTTTTTTATTTATTTTCTTCATATGATAGAAATTGATAGTATTTTTATTTTACTTTTTTACTCTTTTTAATATTTAAAATATTATTGGCTTAGTTAGTTGACAAATTAGTTTATTTTAAAATTATAATATGTCAATATAAATATATTTCTAAGACATGTTCTTAAATATTAAATCAAGCTTAAGAAAAAATATTTTTATTTAATTGGATTACTTTTTAATTATATTGTCAAGTGTTTGTGTTAATTATTTATAAGTTATTTTATTAGTTTTTAACTTGGAATTGAGTTTAATTTTGATGGAAAGACTTTTATTGAATTTAAATTTGTGATATGATTTTTATTGCTATATTTTATAAATTTCTTAAAAATTAATACTATAATTTTATATTTTTTATTATATTAATTTATAACATGCTTAAAAATCCACGAATAACCCATTATAAGTTTAGTAATAAATTTCAAACTTACAACGAGTTTGAAAAGAATTTGGTATATTTTTTTGAAGTAGATATAAATGTGGGTTTAAGAGTATTCATCATAAATCCAATTCGTTGTCATCCCTAGTTATGACATTGTTTAAGCCATAAAGTCATTGATAGATTACTTGAAATAACTTATTTTAAAATTTTTTTTTGTTAGATTTAAATGTTGGAATTCTTCAACTACAAGTAATTAAGAAAACAGAATAATAAAGATCAAACAGAAGCAAAAGAACACAATAATAAGAAAAGCACACAATTATTTACGTGGTTCGATAATTATCTACATTCACGGTGGATCAAGATTGTATTCTCTTTTATTAATAAATCAATCACAAAGAAAATATTATTAAGTAACTATATATTCTTGGGATACAATGGAAGCTCTCAACTTTTTTTTTTGTAATGATCTTTCAACCCAATATGAATACTTATTTATAGTGTTTAACCTCTTAAACAAACTTTAGTTTGAGTTGTACGAAGAGAAGAAGTTTAAATCAACTAAAACGGAAAGTTAGTGCTCGTACGCTAGACATTTTGACTTGAGTGCCCTATGCTAAGCTTTTGGTGTCGCGGCACTCAGACCTATAATCTACTTCCAACTATAAGCTTCTATCTTTAGTTTTATTTCTGTTCTTTTGCCTTATTATTGATTTCATTTTGTCTCCTTCTCCATAGCTTGATTCAGAACCATATTCTATTTGATTTTTAATCACTATTCTTTAATCATCTATTTAATTCAAAATCTCTCTAAAGCTTTCCTTTGATCTGTTCCCTTCATATTATACGTTATTCTACTCAACAGTGATTCCAGTTAAGTTCTTGCACAAGACAAACTTAATCGGGGTGATGGTTTAGTCAACAAATTTGTAGGATTTTTCGATGTCGATATCTTCATTAGGTTGACTTTACCACTTTGCAAAATATCCCTAATGAAAAATAGTATCACATCAATATATTTCGATCTCTTATGAAACATTTGATACTGCTTAAATGTATGGTACTTTAACTATTATAATATACATAAGCTTTCACTTCTTTTATTACCAATAGATCGGAACAAATCTCTTTCAACCATATAGCTTCTTAATAACTTCTCCTACATAGCATACTTGACGTAAATATAATGCTACTACATATTGCAAAAACAATTTTCAGCACACACTATATCCATACAACATAAATATAAACTTAGTTAACGATCTTTTTTATGTTAATATCACATGTATAATTTGAGTCTACATAACCTATTATTATTTCATCACTTGTAATATCCTTCTTATATAGTAGATCATATTATAATGTTTCCTTCAAGTATCTCATTATCTATTTAATGGTAAGCCAATGGTCTTTGCTTGAATTTGACATATATTTACTCACCACATTCACTGCTTGAGCTATATCAGACCTTATACATACCATCAGATGCATGATGCACCCCATAACGTTCGTATATGGTACCTTCTGCATCTCTAGTTTTTCTTCTTTAGTTTTTGGCGACTATACTGCTAACAACTTAAAATGCATAACCAATGGAGTTGACACAGCCTTCGTATCAGTCATTTTGAATTTATCAAGAACTTTTAGTATATATCTCTGTTGAGATAAGAATATAACACTACCCTTGTCCTTAATGATATTCATACCTAAGATTCTCTTGGCTGATCCCAAATCTTTTAATTTAAATTCACTATTTAACTGCTCTTTTAAATTCTATATCTTCTATTTATCTTTACATGCTATCAACATGTCATCTATATAAAAGTAGCAGATATATGAACAAACTGTTACTCAATGCCTTATAATACACGCATCGATTATACTTACGTCTTGTAAAACCATATTGAAGTATAAATTTGTCAAACCTCCTATACCATTTTCTAGGAGACTATTTTAGCCCATATAATGACATCTTCAATAAGCAAACATGATCTTCTTTCTTTCGTTCTTTAAAACCTTGCGGTTGTGACATATATATTTCTTCTTTAATTTCTTCATAAAGAAAGATAGTTTTAACATCTATTTATTCTAAATATAAATTTAAATTTACACACATGACCAATAAGATCCTAATCAATGTATGTTTCATCACATAAGAAAATATCTCATGAAAATCATTCCCCTTTCAAACCTTGTGCAACTAATCTAGTCTTAAACCTTGTAGGCTTTAACCTGGGATTCCCTTCTTGATTTTGTAAACTCATTAACACCCTATTAGTTTTTTATCCTCAGGTCTAGCTGCCAATTTCCATGTCTTATTTTTCTTAAGAGAACTAATCTTCTCTTTATAGCATGCTTCCATATTTCTCTATTAGTATTCTTTATAGCCTTTTTGTATTGGGCTTTTCATACTTAATAGTGTAGGAAGTATTGAAGACACGGGTTTCAAGTCTACATGGGCATACCTTATTGGCAACTTACTTATCCTCTTTAGTCTATCACTGGTTAGCTAATACTCTTCAAGTTTTGACTCTTGAGTTCTAGTTTATTTCTAGGTGGTCTCGAGGTACTTATGGATGTTTGTAATCCATCTCTATTATTATTTTCTTGAAGTGATGACCTGAGTGAATATTACGTCTTATCTCTTGTTTAATTTCTGATACTGAAACTGTCTTTAGCATAAGTTATTTCTTCTCCACTTCTATCTTTTGGTTGATCTTTATCAATATTAAATTTTTGAACGTCACATCTCTGCTTATGATACTCTTTAGTGGCTTTATCTCTGTGCATCATGCCTTGTATCCCCTTTACTCTTGGATATCCCACAAATATCCTTTTTAAGACTCTGTTCTAATTTACTTGGTTTAATGTGTATGAAAGCAAGACATTTGAATACTGTTAGATGATTATATCTTGGAGTACTTTTCGACCACTTTTCTTCTGGTATCATAAAGTCAATTGCTGAGGAAAGACTTCTGTTGATTACGTAGATTGTTGTAACTACCGTTTTACCTCAAAATGCTTTAAACAACTCGACACTTATCAACATTACCTTACTCTTTTAAGTAAACTCTTGTTTATCCTTTTTATAAGACTATACTGCTGAGGTGTAAATCTAACTATTTTATGTTTTGCTATACCATATTTGGCACAAAAGTTATCAAACTTTTTGTTGTAAAACTTAAGACTATTGTCTGTCCTAAGTTTCTTGACTTTCTTGTTAGTTTGATTCTCTACAAGTGTCTTCCAAACTTTAAAAGTTTCAAACACTTGCTTCTTACTCTTTAGTACATACACCTATAACTTTCTTGAATAATCATCAATTAGCATAAAAAAGTATTTGACACCTTTATATGTAGCTGTCTGCATAGGACCCCATAAATTTAAATGTATGTAATCTAATATTCCCTTGGTTTTATATTCTCTAGAGTTAAACTTAACTCTATATACTTTTTGATGCACACAATCTTCACAAAACTCCAAAGGTTGAATTCCTTCTTCCCCAAGAACACTCTTATCATATAACTTCTTGAAACTTTTCTTATTCAAGTGGCTTAACCTCATATACCATAACTTGGTCTGTATATTGTCAATAATAGCACTAACTAATACAGAAACACTAATGGCTTCTCCAAGTAACACATATAGTCCATTGCATTTTTCACTCTTTATCTCTACCATGGAACCCTTGATCACTCTAAGTATCTTATTCTCCACCTTAAATGAACAACCTTTCTAATCTAATTGTCTTAGAGATAATAAATTCATTTTCAAATTATGAACATGCCTTATATTCAACAACTCTCTCACCTTACCATCATGTAATCTCAACCTAACACTACATATTCTAATAACTTGACATGCCATATCATTACTCATTAATACGTTACCCTCATTAATGGATTAATAGTTTATAAATAAGATTATATTTGAACACGTGTGGTAGGTGCAACCTAAGTCAAGTATCCATTCATTAACATTTTTTTTTCCATTTGAGGCAACTAAGGTTCTGTACTATCGTAATCTTCCTCATAGGATACTACAATAAACCTTATTTCTTTTTGTCCTTAGCCTTCTTCGCTGGGCAATCCTTGATAAAATGCCATTCTTTCTTACAACAATATCATTTTCTTGGTTTACCTATTTGAATTTGATCTCGAGTTCTTCTTCTATTTGCCTTTTATTTTATCAAAATTTTCTCTTATAACCAATCCATCTGTTGTACTAGTTTATGATCTTTTCCTTAGTTCCTTTAAGTTTAGAGAAGCCTTCATATTTTTCATTGTTAATGGCTCTCTACCATAAAGTAGAGTATCCACAAAGTGCTCGTAACTCGAAGGCAGAGAACTCACAAGATGATGGCTTTATCTTCTTACTCTATCTTGATATCTATCATTTCTAGGTCGATGATTATCTTGTTAAATGAGTCGATGTGGTCTTTAATAGGTGTACCTTCAGCCATAGTTAATTGGTATAACTTCTTCTTGATGTACAAATGATTCGTCAGGGATTTTGTTATGTATAGAACATCAAGTTTCTTTTAAAGATCTATCATTGTCTTCTCTCTAGATGATTCTCTCAAAACCTCATCACTCAAAGAAAGAACTATAGTGCTATAAGCCTTATTCTGAATAAAATTATGATTTAGGTCAAAATTTGACGTCAATAGCTTATTTTTCTCACTGATGGTTGCTGCAATCTCCTCAAGGGTAGAGTCAAGTCCTTGACTTACCAGCAAAGCCATTACATTAACATTCCATAGGTTAAAGTCATTTTTCCTATTAACTTTCTCAACTTCATACTTATGTGTCGCCATAACTATAGCTTTGATACCACTTTTTGGGATTTTTCAACCATAAGTAATTGAGAAAGAAGAATAATCAAGACAAAAAGAAAGAAAGAAAAAGAGCATAAGAATAAGAAAGCACAGAAGTATTTATGTAGTTCGATAATTGCTTATTGTTCATGAATCTAACACACGCGAATATCAGACGCAAGTGCACGGGTAATGAGCAAGTGATAAAGTGACGAGTATCATTTCTATGAGGATTGATGTTCTATATTAATATTAAATACTATAAAAATAATAGTCTAACTTTATCTAGGCTAATTTAAAGACTTAAATTGATTAACGAAATGAAAGATGCTTAAACTAACAACTTAACAAATCAAAGAGGTGATAATTCTATGGTAAAAAGGTTATAGGGTCTTGATTTCACTCTAACTTTCTTATGTTCTTCATATTTTAGCCAACCATGGTCAAGTGCACAATCATAATAATCCAAAAGTTTACAAGAGTAGTCATGTTTAAATGAACACAAACTACAAATATAAACTCTAAATTAAAGCAAATAAGAAAGATAAATAGGAAACTAGTTGGAGATATTCCTTTGGGTCTTTAATATTCAAGAATCCAAGCTTCAAAGTACTTTCTCTAACTAAAAATCCTTTGTTTTTCTCTAAAAGTTTGTGCTCTTTCCTCTTTAACAAATGATGCTTTTAATCTTCTTTATATAGGCTATAGAAATGGGTTTAAAAATTAAGAGACAAGGTTTAAAAAGGATTTGGGGGTGTTGGCCTAAGAAATTAAGAGATAGGGTTTATATAGGCTATAGAAATGGGTTTGAAAATTAGGAGACAAGGTTTGAAAAAGATTTGGGGGTGTTGGCGGCGCTTAGGCACCAAGCATTCTACCATGGGGTCTCAATTTTGAGCCTAGGCACCAAGACTTAGGTTTTTTTATCATCTAAACAGGGGCACTGTAGCAAAAAATATTGTAGCAATTCACTGTAGTACATTTGATATTTTTGCTCGTTTTCTTTAAATTTCTCCCAAATAGGTCCTTAACTTTGAACCTACAAAATGATATTAACACACATAAAAAGCTCTATATTCATACTCAAATAAGCAAACATCAAGTCGTAAGGGATACTTGATGTATAAAATATGTTTATTACCTATGTCTACAGTAGATAAAGATCATAGCATCTTTTATTAATTCAATCATAAAGAATATCTTACAAAGTAATTCTCTTTTCTTGGGATACAATAGAAGCTCAGTTTTATTTTTTATGATGATCTCTCAAGCCAATATAAAGACCTATTTATAGTGTTTTACCTCCTAAGTAAACCCTAGTTTGAGTTTTATAAAGAATGAAAGTTTAAATCAACTAAAATAAGAATTCTATAATAAGAGAAATTGCACCACGCTAGATGTTCTAACTTGAGCACCATGAAGCTCAGACTTAGAATTTGCTTTCAACTCTAAGCTTCTACTTCAGCCCTATCTTCGTCATTTTGTCTCATTATTAATTCTATGTCGTCTCATTATCCATAACTTGATTCATAACTATATTCTACATAATTTTTAATCATTATTCTTTACATTAAACTATATTCTCTCCCGTCCTGATGTAATTAGCGTTTAAACTTTAAACATTTGGATGCGACTCAATAGAACTTACTAATAAAACTAACTGAAACTTACTGACACGTATTATTTTCTGAATTTCATCTTAAAAATGAGTAGTTATATATTTGACACAGGCATATAGTAAGTATATTTCGAACTAGGATTTTTGTTATTATTATATAGCAATTACTTGCTAAATGTCTTGATGAAACTTGATTCTTAAGGCCCGTCTTTAATTTGAACATTCAGTTTTTATCTAACAATTTAAGTTTTTGAATTGAACAATTTTGTTTTAATGATGCCTGTTTGTTATGCAAGTACTATTATTATAGGTTTTTCTACTACTATCTTCCATGAAAATATAGACATTGAAGAGGGAGTTTCTTGTAATCCGATAACATGCAATATCCTATTTCTAAGTAATAATGTTTAATAATACGATTACAGAATTATTTATTGCATTCTTAGCATCCAAAGATAAAGGGTTGTTTGCGATAATTAAGGTGGTTTAGAGTTTATATACTTTGATCTATGTAGAGTTTATAACTTATTAAGAACACGTTTATATGTTAAAGCATAGAATTTAAGATAATTAAAGATGCTTGTTGACATGATTTTCTGACGTCTTTGTGAGAGACTCCCTCAAATACCAATTGGCCTCATAGTAGTATTATTCTCAAGTAAGAAAGCTCAGTTAGTGCCTGAAAAGTGATTATGCAATGTAAAACCTTAGTGAGAAATGATAATACAGAAAATGTAAAAGCAAACTTTTTTTAAAAAAAAAAATTTAAATTGCACCGATGCAGAATTCAAACTACAAACCTTCAGGTTACAAGAATGAGACTGACACTCTACCACTGGGCTATAGGGGCTTCTGTTTTGAAATGTTAATTAAAACAAATAATATGTTGGAAATATGGAATCATTAAACACATTACTATTTATCCGTGACATCAAACTTCCATTTAGCTCAAGCTGAGGCCATTCGCATCACATCTCACACATATATAACAAAGATGGAAATATATTTCATCTAACTACTAAATTCTTTTTTCTAATTTCATCTAGCTACAACAACTATTTTAATGAAACAAAAAACTGTTATTTATTTCACAAAGTATCATTAAACTACAAATTTATCGCCGTTTATTTCAAGTTAACAATAAAATAGAAAATGAGTTATTTTCTAAGGCTAATGAAAATAGTAAATATTTTCTTTTTTTTTCCTCTCCTTATTTCTTTTATTTCTTTTTTTTTATTTTTTATTTTCTCAAAGTCTTGAAACCTATCTTGTAAATCAAAACTCAATTGCCATCACCCGCAGACCAAGCCTTTTGTAGCACGAACAAAGCTCAAAAGTGTGAGATTCTTGTAGTCAAAAGATTTTACACAACTCGTGCTTTAGATCAATTGGAGTATGGTCAGTGTCAAGCAAGTAGTTATGTTATTGCTAAATACATCAAAGAAAAATTCTAAAACATTAAAAAAAAATTACAAGCTGACATCCAATATGAATTTGGTGTGTTACTATATATCCACAAGCATAGCGAGTTAAAGAAGTTGTATTTAAATTGTTGGCGAGAACTCCTTAGGATTCTTTTTAGCTACTCCCATCATATTGCTACGTACAGCCAAAACTCATCGGACTACTCACTGGCTAAAGGACGTTTCTCTCACATGCCACCATCAGGTATTAGTACTAGTACCATTGTTTCCTTAAGGATGTTCTTCGCTCTCCTCTGTGCTTGCATCATCACCAGCCATCTTCTTGAAGAGAACTATTGGGCTAATAAGTCAATCACAACCCTTCTTTTTGTGAGTTCAAGTAAGTTATGTTGAAAACTATATGATGTGTTTGGTCAATTCTAAGTTTGTTCTTTCTATTAAATATTTGGTTCTTGATGTTGTAAAAATTGATTGTGTGTTGACGTAGTCGTGTTGCTGGTTAGTAAAGGTCAGAATTTATGTGTATTAGTGTTCGAAAAACTTGTTCTTCCTTTATTTGCTTCTGTCAATAATTTTCAATGTTTGGTATGATGATTCCTCTTCATTTCAACTTTGAATGGTAGCATAATTTTGGACCAAATTGAGTTTCTAATGTTTTAGTTATATGAAATTTATAAAAGTCTTGTTTTTCATGTGAACCTATTTCATAACAATAATCTTGATATGAGGTTCGATTTCAGATATATTTAACATGCACTTTTTTAGAAAATTGTCCACCACATGGATTATTTTATGAAGATTACTATTGGTTCTTGTTCTTTCAAACTTTACATTCTGATTCCTAGTCAAAAAGAAGCAATTTTTCAAGAATTTTACAACTATATTATAGTTTGAAGTATTTGGTATAGTAATTTCAACCTGTCTCATTTCATCAGGTCAGATCTAAAGTCTCTTTTCCCTTTCCCCTGTTACAAATTATACTTTGTTGGCTTTTTGGAGGTCAAAATTGGAAAAATCAAATTAGATCAAACAAAAAAAAATTCAATTTTGTCTAGTTCGGTTACTTTACAAGGATTGATTTTATAAAGGAGAACCAAAAAATCATAGGCTAATTCAATTTTAACCAAAACTAGACTAAACCAGCCTCGTTCTCACCCTTATTGAAAAGGTTCTTTACATGTGTTTTTAGATTCAACACATGGGGTGTACGAAGAACGTTACAAGTAATGTAAGTTCCAGATATAAGACGTCGTCAAAGAAAAACAAAAGACTTTATGGTTTCATATTGGGATGCAACTAAGCATATCGTCGAGGTGACTTCAATGATTAGCTTGAAATATTATGAAAGCTGAATTATGAGATGGCAAAATATTTAGAGGAGGTTGGATATCATAGATGAGCTTAATTTCAATTTACTAGTAGAAGGTATAATATAATAATAATGAATATTACAGAATGCATTAAGTGAAAGACGAGGCCTTCTTATTACAATAATGGTTAAGTATCTTAGAAGTTTGTTACGACAATGATTTTAAGATAGAAAAAATGTTCCTGTAAAATTGGAGACCTTCTTGACACAATGGGGGCAAAAAATAATTTGAATCACAACACAAAAACTCTCTAACCATGATAGTTTGACTTATTAATAAGTTTGTGTTTTAGGTGATGGACGAAAAAAAGGATGGGATAGTAGACTTTCGCTCCAATACATGCACATGTCAGAAGTTGAATCTTTGTTAACTTTCTTGCTTCTGTACACTTATGACATGCAAACAAGCTAGGTTGCAGTTTTAGGGCATATGTTTACCATTTTAACCTAAAAATGCACTAGCTTTTACCTATGTTGAGTCAATCCTTCATGTGGGTTATCATTTAGATTAAGTTGTCCCCAACAAAGTTCAGAAAACACATAGAAAAGCTCCAATAGAAAGAGTATTATCTGTTCATCATAAGAAGCAAAGATTTCTATTTCAATGGGAGAAAATCACCTAAAAGATGTGTAGCTATTGTAAATAATATGGACATAACCGAGTGACGGGCAATAACCCTATAACGTATAGAGAAAATTAATTTGAATGTAAAATGTTAACAAGATCAGATGAATTTGTGAAGCAATGGCATGTTTTGTGGATATTTTGTTTGAAATTGACTTCTTTAATAAGATTAGATGAATTTGTGAAGCATTGGCATGTTTTGTGGATATTTTGTTTGAAATCGACTTCTTTAATAAGATAAACTTTTACGTGTGCATTGGCAAGCTCTTAGAAAATGTGCTCAACAAAAATGTAGAGCAAAGCTCTATTTGCTTGGCCATTTTATCGATCCTATTTTTTGGGATTTTGATAGATGGTTTTTTCAAGCTCTTGAGCACACACTATTTGGCTCGTTTTTGGGAGCTTAACAATTCTTGTACACTTTAATCCATTCCTAATAATTGCAAACTTTCAATTAAAATAATTTTATTGATCCACAATATGTTTCAATGATAATTTAAAATATTGAACATCTAATAGAGGACTGATATTAAAAGCATCGAATAAATATTTAGTTACAATAATAGCTCATCTCTCCACAAACATTTTCATCCCAAAAAAACAAATGATGGATGTTGTGGCCCAAAATCAAGTGGATTGCCTATAATCAAGTACTCAATAAATTTACAAATAAAAACATCACAATCATCATTGTTATCTTGTTTGGGGTTGCCTTGAGTTCGTCTTTCAACTACAAATAGGGAAGAATCGAAAGTGATATCATGCCTAATCTTATAAACTCATTTTAAACTCATGTTAGTCCGATTGAAAAATGTTTACATGTCATGTCATTTGGAGTTTTTCTCTTGTGCTACTTTAGAATGCGTGAAATTAGGTTAGTAGTTACTCATCTAAACTACTAACTGAACATAGAAAATGTCTCGAACATCAAAATATACCAAATTAAAACTACATAAAAGTTAACATCTTGTAACAAACTTGATATTAAAAATAAATAATTAAAATTTTTAATACCTGAGATGCATAAGTGAATTAGTTTAGATTATATCTCTTTTTTTATGATCAGGGCTTGCTAACTTCTTCTTCAAAAATATCGTCGATTGGTCATACAGTGTCCTTTGCAAAGGATTCAACAAAAATTTGTATGACATATTGCCCCATGAAAAATTGTCTAATTCATCCAAATGGTCAACTACCTCAAATATAAATAGGTTCATGAACTTGTAAAGAGCCTACTTCATGAAGTAGTACAAACTAAATTTAACAACATTTATGTCCTTAATCTTATTCAAATCCAACTCCATGAAATGTTTATCCAACCAAGTCATGTTTTTTTTCTTCTTTTCGCATGAAATATTTATCCTTAGGCATTGACTCAACTTTCTCCTTAATATAATTGTATTCGAGTATAATCCAAAATTTAAACTCGTCACTAGGCCAAACTCCACATGAGAAAATTTGAATTTTTTTCTTGGACATTAGAAACCAAATCTTGTTTGGAAGCTCTGTAGTATGAACCTCTCGAATAAGCAAGTTTTGTACCAATTATGAAGAAAAAGTCAATAGGATTGCATATCTAAGAATTTACCTAGGCAAATTTTTTTAAACATTGCTTTTTAATTTTTTGTTAACTTCGATCTTGTTCTATCGATTGCCCATAACTTGCAGTACGAGGTTATTTACTATTGAAATTGATTCTCTATCTTAATTTTAATTTTTTTTAGGTACCTTATGCTTGTTATAAGAAGAGGCTATAATTATACACCTACAGAACTAATTTAATTATAAATATCCATATTTTTATTAAAAAATTAAATAAAAATGGATAATAAAAATTAGGTAAATACATTAATACAATTTGAAATAAAAAAATAAATATAACAATAAAAAGATATTTAAATTTTGGTGAGAAATAAGGTGCTTAATAATTCCCACTTAAGGGCATTATTAAGCCCCTTTAATACCAATTGAATTTTAATCTCTTTGCTTTGGTTGAGTTTGGGAACAAACCCACCACACCCTTGAAAAGCTCTTGAAGTCCAAAGGGCCAAGTATTGTGAATTGGCTCTAACATTCTTGAACTTGATGCCTAATCGAATAAATCTAGTCGTAACTTATGAGAAGTATGGAGCCATACTTACATAGTAAATAATAAAGGACCGTGATTAAGAAGGGTTTAAGGAGGATATTATTTTGAGTGAGTTTTTTAATTATGGCAAATTATTTTTTAATAGGATTAATTAGTATATTTAGAACTTGCATGTTTTCATTTACCTAGATTTATAAATAGTAGTTAGTAGGTAAATGAAAATATGAGATATTTTAAATGTTGCTTATTAATTTGAGATAGTCTCAATTTCAATATAAAACTAATATGACCTACCCTACGATAGTACATTAATTGTTAAATTAAAATATCATGGATTATTGCTAATTTATGTGTTTAAATACTATGTATTCATGCAACACATTTACTATTCTGAAATAACCATAATATTTATTCAAGTATTCTTAAAATTGCTTTATTTATTTCAACATCGTGTTTGGTATAAGCTCTATAATAACTCTCTTAGTAAATGAAAAATTAACTACTGATAACTTCATTAAGTGAAAAACTAAAGTAAACATTGTCTTTTTGAAAAGACCAAAAGTTTGTCCTAAGAAGGAGTGTCCTTCAAAGCCTACAGCTGATGCTCCTTGTAATGTATAGGAGTAGTATGAAAAATGAATTTAGGCCAATAATAAGGCTCCCTGCTGTGTGCTTGCCAACATGAACGACATGCTCAAGATGAAGCCCGAGCACTTGGTGACTACACACGAGATATGATATTTTCTTAAAGCAATGTTTGGCCAACAATCAGAATAAATTCGTCATCAAGCTACTCAGAGCTAAACAACAACCAAGATAAAGAAAAGAATTCTAAAGCATAAGAATATTTTGAACATAATTAATCTAATGTATTAGATAAAGATCCATGGAGCCATCATAGATAAAAAGACCTAAGTTAGCATCATTCTAGAGTCTCTTACTCTAACATTTTTATACTTCAAACAAATTAGTTTATGAATAAGCTCTCATTTAGTATGATTTATCTACCCAACGAATTACAAACTTTTAAGGTTATATTTCAAGATACGCTTATAAAGGTTAAGGAAAATGTTGTTGAAGTTATGTTGACTTCCTTCAAAAGCAATAAGAAGAGAAAAAATAATAGTGGTAATTCAAGTCTAGAAGGATAACCAAGAAAGCCTTTAACAGTGGAAAGAGTAAAAAGAAGGACTCTAAAGCAAAAAAAGAAAAATATGTCAATTGTGAAGTCGAAGGGCATTAGAAGAAGAACTGTAAAAAGTACCTCCTTAAGCTAAAAGAAAAGAAAAACAAAGGTAAATATGATTTACTAATTTTAGAAGCATGTTTAGTGGTGAATATTGTATTCCTTTTTTCTTTACAATGAAAGGAGTTGGAAAGAAATTGTTAGTAATAGATTACTAAGAGAAATAAGTAAAAGAAATTTCTAGCCCAGATTTAATAGTTGGTCTATTCTTAGTCTAGGTAAAGCCTATCTTGTTATAACTAAAATGAACAAGAATAAATAAGTTTTAGCTAATGTAATAAATATAATAATTGTTGTTCCAAAGATTCCATCTACTTTATTTATTTCGAATAGCTTAAGAACTAATATATATATATAGAATAGAAAGATTCCAACTGCCCAAGTAAAGAATTGTTACAAAAAATAAGGAAACTAATAGATTTAAATAAGTAGTAGCATAAAATAAACCAAATTTGATTCCAAAATATTTGGTTTGATAATCTACTACTAATTCTTCTTTGGCGTCTAGTAAACTAAAAGGTAATCTATGGCATTCCACTAGTGAAGAAATTAGAAAATGATAAACGATATAGGTTGACACCATAAATTCCACCTTTAAACTTCATATTTTGATTACGCCCTACTATATCAACTGTACTTGAACTGTTAGATAATCAATTTCATAGTCCAAAATTTTAATTTTAAATTGACCCTTGGATACACATCATGAAGAAGAATTATCTTATTGGATAATTGATTCAGAAGTCACTAACCATGTTTATTCTTCATGTTGGGATTTTGTATTTATGTGGCATCCTATCATGCATGAATATTTATTGTTTAATATTTACACAATCACATTTTATTATAATCATTAATATTATTTAATAAATGGTAAGAAGCTTGTGTTTTAGATCTAAATGAGTTTAGATTGAATCTAAAGAAGTTTAGGACAATATTAAGAATTAGTAACACTAAGAGTTATAAGTGCTAAGAGTTAGCAGGTTATAAGAGTTAGTAGATTCTAAGAGTTAGCAAATTCTAAGGGTTAAAATCTTGTCTAAAATGGGACAACGGCCTAAGAATATATTAGTAATAGTTGCAAGGAATTGCAAATATTGTTAGAAAATATCATTATGCAGTATGTTCTTGAACACCTCATTTCTAATCTATCTTTAATAATGCGAGTCAATCAATAAACCCTTTACAAATTAATGTATGTCTATATTTGAATTGTTCAGATGATTAGTCTTATTAAACCATAAGCTTATTAGAAACTTATATAGAGATGCAGGTATTTAGTAAAGACCGGATATTGAACAGACTCACAAAGACCTCTAATAAACATCCCATAAAGCCATTAATAGAATGTCTTCTCGAGTTGAGTAGTATTCGTAGTCATTTGACTTGAGCATCACGGTAGGCTTAGGAGTGATCCATCATACTTTAGTTATACTCATGTCAGAGACCTTTCGTGATCTGACCATTGAGTATCGCTCGGTATAATCAAATGCTTATAGATATAGAATCTGTCAGCTCATATGAATGAGTTGTATATCTTGATGCTTCGAGATTGTCTTTTACAAAGTCTTATGGCCATAAGTAGTAAACCTAAAAAAGATTTTTTCGTAGAATAAACATATTGCAAAAATATTTGTGAATATCATTTATAGAAATACGATTCTAGAGATAAGTTCACAGTTGAGCAAATAGAGATTTAATGGTGATGATCTATATCTCTGCTCTTCTGAAGATATAGGCGATGGAAGAATTATACGTATATGGTTAACTTTAGCTTGTATGGTTCAGCATGCTACTTTGTAATATTTGAAAGATATGTATGGAGCATCGTTCACATACATATGAAAAAATTTTATATGATAAACTAGGCATTGACCTAAAGAGTTTCATAATATGAAGTGTATTCATTAAGCACCGGGGTGACATCCTTAATCGAAAAGTTCGATTCGAGGAGATTATATATGAGCAAGATTTATTTTTGGAATTTCTCAAGATGGATAGTACTTAGTCAAAGAGTTCAATCGGAGTAGAGAGCTCGTTAATAGGACATCTCAAATTGAACACTTGTCAAATTCTAATTGTTAGAATTTGATACATTGCTAAGCCTTAAAAAATAAGTTTTGATATAGTACTTGGACAATGTCATTTACTTGATTATTTTAATAATGCTTAATGGTTAAGCATTAGTATAAGATTTTGACAAGTGTTAGACATTAGCTACTGACTTATTTATTTTTTTTAAAGCTTATTGGATAAACTTTAAACACGTCATTAGACACTTATCTCTTTTTTCATAGTGTTGTTAGCTTAATGAAGCTTATTAGACAAGTTTTGTTTATAGAAAAGGACACATTGATTAAGATGGTGACAAATGTACTTTTGATGACTTAAAATAATAAAAAGCTTAAGAAATATTTAATTAAAGGCTTGGGAAAGTGTTTGTCCATATGAAGGGAAATAAGACAAAAAATAATTTTTATCTTTTATCCTTCATATAAAAGTGTTAGACCAAGATATGTAAAAGATAGACAAATGAGTTTTGTTTTATCATCTTTAGAAGAGAGCTAATCGACAACTACTTTGGGGAGAAGAATTAGCAAGTGTTGTTCTTTTCTTTCAAGTCTTATTTTCTCACCCAAAATTATAAGAGGCCAAAGTAAGAGTTGCTTGGTAAATCCTAAAAAATAAAAACTATTATTCTAGCATTCCAAGTCTACCATGTTGGAATCTAGAATTTCCAAAGAGAGCACCTCAAGGTGAGCTCAAATTCAGGAACCTCTTCCAAAGGCTTCCAAGGTAATTTATACTCTTGTAAGTGTGCGTTTATTGAATAAGAAATTATATTTCAATTCCACTGCGTATTTTGTGTATAAGACAAGCAAATTTTGTAATTCAATGAACAATATTCACATGCAAGTATCATAGTGAATAAACACACTGACACTTTCTTGCAGATGCTTAGTTCTTTTAAAGAGCTCATCGATGAGGACTTTATCATGCTGGTTGGCAATGAAGAAGTCGTTTCAACTTTAGTAGTGAGAGTAGCTTGATTGTATTTTAGAAATGAATTATATATTTTGAAGGATGTTCATTTTATTTCTGGATTTCGATGAAATTTCATTTTTTTTTTGAAATTACGGTAACAATTATTTAGTATTTTCCTTTTATGATAATGAGATTATTATTGGTAGAAATGATTTAATATTTGTCATGCAAAATTAAAAAATTGGTCTTTATCTTTTAAGGACTGATGAGCTATCATTGCTTAATTTTAAATTGTTTAAAGTAAAACGTCCTAAATCTAATCATAAAAGGCAAAAGGTTTCTCCAAGTGTTGACACATATTTTTAGCATCTTAGATTATGTCATATTAATTTAGATAGAATAAATAGGTTAGTAAAGGATGGTTCTTTAAGAAAGCTAAACGTTGATACTTTTTTTTATATGTGAGTGCTGTCCAGAGGGTAAAATGACTAAAAGATTCTTCTCAGCTAAACGCAAAAGAGCCAAAAAACCACTTTAACTTATACATATTAACATCTTTGGTCCATTAAATACATAAGTAAAATGAGCTACAGATACATCATTACATTTATTGATGGCTATTCAAGATACGATTATATTTAGTTAATGCAAAGAAAATCTGAGACTTTTGAAAAGTTCAAAGAATTCTTAGTAGAAGCTAAAAAGCAACTAGATAAATCACTTAAGATCTTTCGACCTAATCAAGGCAGTGAGTACCTTAACACAGAGTTCAATGATCACTTACTGGAGCAGGGTATTCTATCCCAATTTATAGCACTTGGAACACCACAATAGAATAATGTTTTAAAATGATAAACAGAACCTTGTTGGATATGGTTAGGTCTATAATGAGCTACTTTTCACTGCCGCTTTAATTTTAAGGATATACACTACAAATAGTAGCTTATATTTTAATGTAGTATTTGTCAAATCTATTTAGAGTACACCCTTAAAGATATAAAATGGTAATAAACCTAATTTACACCATTTTTATATATGAGAATATCTAGCATATGCACTGAAGGAAAAAATAGAAAGATAAAATCGTGAACAAAAATATGTCTATTTGTAGACCATTCTAAGGCCATAAGATGATGTATGTTTTATAATCCTCAAGAAAATAAGGTGACTGTATTTACAAATACCATTTTTCTTGAGAATGACTACATAAAAAACTTTAAACTTAGTAGTAAAGTTGTACTAGAGGACATGCTTTATGATCAGACTAGACTTTCATTGCCTATAATTAATGTATAACAAGTTCAAAAAATCATTGTTCTTGATTAGAACACCTTGGCACCTCAATGTAGTTGGATGGTAGTGAGACTACCTACACGTTACAAACTAAGATGATCCATTGATATACAGACATGCAATGGAAAATTATGATAAAGAAAAATAGAAAGAAGCTATGAACTAAGAAATGGAGTTTATGTACATTAATTCAAGTTTGGGAACTTGTAGATATTCCTAAAGATGTCAAGGCTATTAGATGCAAATAGATCTTCATGAAGAAAAAAGGTGCGAATGAAAAAGTAGAGACTTTTAAAGTAAGGTTGGTGGTAAATGATAATACCCAAAAAGAGAAAGTTGCCTATAAAGAGACTTTCTCGTAGTAGATATGCTCAAATTCATTTATATCTTCTTATCTATTACAATATGTATCAATTATGAAATATGACAAATAAACATCAAGACAGCTTTGTTTGAATGGCTATCTTGAAAAAAACATCTATATGATATAACAATAGGGGTTTGTGGTGGAAGGCCAAATGCAGAAAGTTTACAAGTTGCTCAAGTCCATTTATGGACTTCAGCAAGCTTTGAGGTCTTAAAACTTACAATTTGATGAGACAATCAAATTTTATAGTTTCGAGTAAAATATTGATGAATTTTATGTATACAAGTACATCAAGAACAAAAAGGTGGTTTTTCTAATACTTTATATCGATGACATTCAACTCATTAAGAATAATATAAAAACATTATCTAACGTAAAGAAATAGGTAGCCAAAAAAATTTAATTTGGAAGAGGCGAGTTGTATCATTTGGATCTAAATTATTCGAGATCACAATAATAGACTCTTGGTATTGTCTTAAGCATCATGTATCAATAAAGTGCTTATATGATTCTTATTGCTTAATTTCAAGAAGGATTAATTACTGACTCAACATAGAATTGTTCTTTCTAAGAAGCAGTATCCTAAGAAACCCCAAGAGAAACAAGATATGAGACATATTTCTTACACCTCAGTATTTGAAAGCCTTATGTATGCTATGTTGTGAACAAGGCTTGATATTGCTACGTAATGGAAATAGTCAGTCTTAATTAATCCAACCTTGGATTGGCTTACTAGATTCCAGTAAAATATATTCTTAAGTATCTTCGGAGAATGAGAAATTATATACTTGTGCATTTAGGTGGAGACCTAAACCTTACTGGTTACATCGATTTTGATTTTCAATAAGATAAAGGCAGTCAAAAGTCAATGTCTAGTTCAGTGTTTATTCTTGGTAACGAGGCCATAGTTTAGAGAAATGTAAAGTAATCCTGCACTACTGATTCAACCATAGGGCTGAATATATAGCAGTTTGCAAATCAGCTAGAGAAGTAGTGTGGCTCAAAAAGTTCTTTATCGACTTGAAAGTTATTCCAAACATGGATAAACTATTGACTCTTTACTGTAACAATAGTATGGCAGTGGCAAATTTAAAGGAACCAATGAGTCATAAGAGAGTAAAGCATATAGAAAAGAAGTATTACTTGATTAGAGAAATTATTTATAGAGGTGATGTGACAGTTATGAAGATAACATTCGAGAAAGGTCTTGCAGACCTATTCACCAAGACTTTACTAGCTAAGACATTTAAGGGTCATATGGAGGGCATGAGTTTAAAAGACCTATTTACCTGCTTTGGGGTAAGTAGAAAATTGTTAGGGATGGTGCCCTAAAAAGTGTACTTGTACTATTTTTATGAAATAAATAAAGTTATTGTGAGTAATTTTAAACCTAAGGTGCATCTATGTAGGTATTTGTATCTATCATCTTAAAAATGCATCACATATGTATCTTATATATTATAGTGTGCAGTAAAAGAGCGGACATCTAATTTTCTAAGGATAAATACAATAAGTTTTACATGTATCTCATAAATGTAAATTACATAAGGATTAAGAATTTATTACATTGTCAAGCCTTCTGTTTTTCGTCTAATCGGAGTACTCGCCTCGAAGCAACTCCTCACAATTCTATGTAACTCCTCACATCTTAAAAATACATCACATACGTATCTCATACATTATAATGTGCAGCAGAAGAGCAGAAATCTAATTTTCTAAGGATAAATATAATACGTTTTACATGTATCTCATAAATGTAAATTACATAAGGATCGAGAATTTATTACCTTGTTAAGCCTTCGGTTTTTCGTCTAATCGGAGTACTCGCCTCGAAGCAGTTCCTCACAATTCTAGTTCTTCAACACGGTGAGTTTGAAGAAGCTAGAATAGTAGCCTTTCCAACAAATGATTCAACACTTTAATCATTGTTTCTATTTTGTAGAATAGTTGGCCAAAAAGAAGAAGAATAGATGAAGCATTTTTATGCTCTCAACCTTTTTAGAGTTTTTTCTAACCCTTAGAAAAACCAAACAAAAAACACCTCACTTCTATCTCTTTTCCCCCTATTAATTTGGCCGAGTGATCACCTTCACAAATGAGAAAAATTGCTCTTTTTATTAGTTGCTTCATTTGCTTTCCCTCTAATTATCAAGGATTGGCTCCACAAGACATGACAACCATTGCCTTGCCATTTCCCTTTGTTTTTATTTCAATTATTTACACTAAACAAAATGAAATAAAACACAGATCACCTTCACAAATGAGAAAAATTGCTCTTTTTATTAGTTGCTTCATTTGCTTTCCCTCTAATTATCAAGGATTGGCTCCACAAGACATGACAACCATTGCCTTGCCATTTCCCTTTGTTTTTATTTCAATTATTTACACTAAACAAAATGAAATAAAACACAGATCACCTTCACAAATGAGAAAAATTGCTCTTTTTATTAGTTGCTTCATTTGCTTTCCCTCTAATTATCAAGGATTGGCTCCACAAGACATGACAACCATTGCCTTGCCATTTCCCTTTGTTTTTATTTCAATTATTTACACTAAACAAAATGAAATAAAACACATGGATTTTTATAGTTGAAGTGGCTGGATTTTGTGATCCAAAATTGTGAAACAATTTAAATTTTGGCCCTACCAAACATGGTCTCAAATAACTTTGCTTTTGTTTCAATTGTTTATATTAAACAATTAAAACAAAATGCATATGTTATAAATAATGTGTGTTTCTATAAGAGGCAAAGAAAAATGAAGAAATGATTTTTTCATTTACTTCTTTTACACACTTTGGTCCCACAAATTACAAATCATGCCTCCTTGTTTCATTAATAATTTATTTAATCACATTAACTCATAGTAGAAATGCATATCAATTTGATTATAATAATGATTATTTGACTTCTATTAAATAATATATCATATATTATTATTATTATTATTATTTTATTCAATAAACAATTTAATGAATAAAATAATGATTTTACTTGTCTAATAAGTAAGGTTATTTTGATAATTTTTAAGTTAAACAATAATAGCCCTACAGTGAGTGGACCACGTGTTAACATACCATCGGTTAACAATTATTATTAACTAATTGATGTTCTTAATTCTTAAGTCTTGACTTGTGTACGGCTCGAGGGAAACTGAAGCAAATATCCGATCTGCTAGAATTACTGGATTGTCAAAAAAGAACTGTTCCGTGAGTCTGTGATCGATGCCCCACGCATATGTCACAGATATTACAAATTAGTGCAGTAGATCATACAAGTTGAGGTAATCGTACATATATATAATCCTTCTACCATCTATATCCTGAAGGAGCAGAGATATAGATTATCGCCGTCAAATCTCCACGCATTCATTCATAAACTTATCTCCAGATACGTATCTCAATAAATAATATACTCAAACACCTTTACGATATTGTTTAACTTTGTGAGAAACTCTTTTCTGGGACTTGTTGGCCATAAGTCTTTCTGAGATTCATTCTCGGAGCATTCAGATATGCAACTCACCCATATGAGTTGACAGATTCCATACTTACACACACCGAACTCCATAAGCATCAGACCATACCCAGTAATACATAGTGGTCAGACTATGAAAGGTCTCTGACATATGTGGAACCAAAGTATGGTGGATCACTCACAAGTCCACTGTGACGCTCAGGTCAAAGTATTACGTACACTACTTAACTCGAGAAGACTTCTCATCGACGGCTTCATGGAATGTCTATTGGGGTCCTCGTTGAGCTTGTTCAGTATTCAGTCTTTACTGAATACCTATATGCTATACGAGTTACTAGTAAGCTCATGGTCAATTAAGAACAATCATCTAGACCATGTAAGTATAATATACACTGGTTTATTAGAAAGGATTCCATCGTTAGACCCGCATCGGTAAATAAGACTAGGAACATATAATTTGATAATAGACTTGCATAATAATATTTCTTAGCACCTATTGCAACTATGTTATTTCTAATGTACTCTCGGGTCTATGTTTCGTTACAAACAAAATCTTAACTCTTATATATTTCTGATTTTTATAACCTACTAACTTTTATTAGTGCTAACTATTAACAATTATAATTCTTAGCATTGTTAACCCTTAACGCTGGTTTAAACTCCTTTAGGCTAGATCTGAACTCTTTCAGATCATACAATGTCTGTAGCGTAGCAAGCACTGTACTATTTAATTAATGAAATTAGCGATTTAATAAAATATATTGTATAAATATTATAAAATAAAATATCCATACAATAATGGGATGACACATAAGCATAAATCTCAACAATTATAATTTTATATTTGAAAAGTGTTCAATGTTATGACGTAAATATAAAAAAATCTTTGGTTTGTTTATGTGACAATAACCGTAATATATAATTTTTATATACAAGAGAATTAAGGTTATGGATAATAAACATAAAAAAATTTTGTAATAAATTAATTAAAGCTTAGGATCTTTAATTAAATATTACTAATATAGTTCACAAACATTGCGAATGTGGTAATTTTATCCAAATCATTATTATAGTGATTGTAGTAGAGGCGCTTTATATAATATAATTATATAGGACTGGACCAAATATAGTTTGAGTTATTATAAAAAATACGCATTGTTAATTAAGAATTGAAATAATGTCAACTGATGATCACATACAGGTTAACTTTAATCTTGAGTGATCTTAAACTCATATTTATGTCATTATAAAATTCATTTCTTCCTAATGAAAGTTAAAAAGAAGGTTCTTTTAAGTGTTAGTTCTAAAACTAAATAGTTAGGGCGTTTAATTTGTAATCTTGTTACAAGATTACAAATTAACTATTTTTTGGTGAATTAATGGCATTTATTGATAAAGAAGTAATTAGAGAAGTAAAATGATAATTAGCCTAACTCTAATTATAAACCGTAACAAGATTACAAATTAACTATTTTTTGGTGAATTAATGGCATTTATTGATAAAGAAGTAATTAGAGAAGTAAAATGATAATTAGCCTAACTCTAATGATAAACCATCTACGGAGAATTAAATTGCATGTGGTGATTAAATCAATGGATTACTCTAACTTTTTTCAATAAATTATATTTACAATTTCAAGAGTGCAAGTGTGAGACTCGATTCCTATGAATATCGTAGATACCTAGATTTTGAAGTATCGCGATAAAAAAACTGTAGGAATAATCAATTTTGACCCTATTACAAAATTTTTTTTTTTGTGGTACGTGCAAATAATATTTCAACGTGGTTATGTAAACCTATTAGTGTGGTAGTGTGGGACTCGCATGAGTGACTGGTCGACCACATTAAATGGTAATAAGATAAAATAACACATTTATTATTTAATTAATTTATTAACCTAATCATAATTAAAAATTAACCAAGGTTGAGTTAAAAGTTAACTATGGTTAATATAAATTAATTAACATTTATCCAAATTTAATAATATAATATAATAATAATAATAGGTATTAAATTGGCTCGACGGTACCAGAGGTGCTCCCCAAGTATCCTAGAATCCCATATAGTTTTGAGTTAGAGCCTCGAAAAGGCGAAAGAAAGAAAATGGGACTCTGATATTCCTTTGAGTGGATAGCTTCCTGTTAGAAAAGGTAGGGGACCCCATAACAAGTCTAGATTTTTAGTAAAATAACATTGAAATTAATAAATTAAATTAATTAATTATCTAAAATTTATTAAAATTTGAAATTATAAGTTAATAGGCCCACAATACCATCTCTTAATTTATTACAACGAATAATTAAAAGGATTTAATTTTATTATATAATTGTTGTGTTCAAAAATTAGTTTTCAATATATGTATATTTTTATATTTGGATAAAATTAATTAATTTTAAAAATAGCATCTTATCAAAATATAAAAATTTAATTTGAGAAATTAAATAGATAAAAATTCAAGGATCATTTATAAAATTATCAAAAAGAATTTTTTTTCTCCTTTTGCATAACTCGTTCGACACAAATAAAATTTCTCTATTTTAAATGTGTATCTCTCTTCAGAAAGATGAGAGATGTTTTTCTCTAAATTTTTTTATAAAAATTAATTTTTAAAAAACTTAATTTTGATAAAATTTTGAAAAGTTAAAATTAGAAGTCTTATAACATGCCATTACTGGGTGTTACAAGTGAACCACGAAGAGTGGATCTCTTTGTGGCTCATGTTTTAGTCTCTCTAATTTTAAAGATATAATTGTTTAAATAATTAATTAATAAATATTATTAATTAATTTACTCAATTAAATTAAAAAAAAATTAATTTAATTGAAGTATTACAAAAGGAAGAGATAGAGTATTATAAAAGAGTAAGATAAGAAAAGAAATCACACTCCCTCGTGCATAACACAAAAAAGATTACAAATTTTTCTTTCAAAGAAAAATAATAAAAACCTACTCTTTCACTCACTATGATATATAAGGTTTAATTTAGAATTTTTTGATAAATAAAAAAAAATAAGTGTAAATTTAAGATATGTTCTTAATTATTCTTATATTCAATTTTGCACCTAAATAATATATTCATAAGAATTCAATGAAAGTTAGAAAAAAAATTTATGTTAAATTCCACAACAAATCTTTGACAAAAACCAACATAGACAAGATTAATAAATTTGAATTTAATACCGTCTTAGTCTATGTAACAACATAATAAACTAACTGTTACGGGATTAACACAAAATTGTTCTCCAGTGAAATAATGATACCACAACCACGTATAATTTACAATGGCCTTTCTACATCTCACACCTTGCAAAATATTATATCTTTCGCCGTTCTCATCCTCTACGTGGTACGTCAAGACCATCCAATGGACACTTCTCCTTGCATATGGACTCTAGCTCAAAACCTATATTAACAATGACCCCACCTTTGTAATACTCCACACAATATGGTGAGATTTTGATCACTCCTATAAGAACGGATGTAGTGAGATGTTTTGTTTATAACATACATAATCATTATTGTGTTTGTTAAAAATTGGTTTATATGCTAAATTGAGTCAATCTCATATTGGTAGGAGATAATATGAAAGTATTTTAATTAGGCTTATATAAGGTAAGGCCTTCTTTGAGATTAAGTGTACCTTTTGAAATATTTTTCTTCTCCCTCTCTATTTGTAGGATCTCTTTATGAGAACCTCATAATTCAAGGATTTTACATTTAAACTTTTGAAAGTTGTAAGAATTTTACTTTTCCCTTTATTTTTGGCCATTTGTAGTAATACCCTATTGTTTGGATAATTACAGTATTAGTCCTACTATTTGGGTATTTGCAGCTTAACCTAATAGTTTGAGAATTTGTATTGTGACTTAAAAACTTTGTAACTTCTCTTGAAGATAGTAGATTTGTTCTAGCGGCGCCCAAGGACGTAGGTAATATTATTGAACCTTGTTAAACTTGGTGTTCTTTCCTTTTTTGCATATTGTTGAACGTTTAGTTGCCTCGTTGTGGTATGGCTAACATTATTGATTGTTCGCATAACAATTGGTAATAGTGTTAATTGTTATTTGAACGCTTCTTGGCGAAACAAGTGGTATCAAAGCCCTAGGTTTAGGACAGTAAGTGGCTATTTTCTTTTGAGCACTTACTACTATTCTGGGTTGGTGAATTTTGAATTGCTAGTTGTTGGATATAGTTATTTGGTGGAGTTTGGTTATTTATGATATTGTGTATCAAGCTCATTTGTGCGAGGTAGCTATGGCATCATCATCATCATCTACATTGATGAGGACAGTGACAGTGTCTAGTGCAAAAATAGATGTGGAAATATTTGATGGCCGGAATAATTTCGGCTTAAGGCAGAGTGAGGTATTGGATGGATTATGTCAGCAAGACTTGGATATAGTTCTAGAAGAAACAAAACCAGAAGATATCAAGGAGACAGACTGGAATAGGCTTAATATAAAAGTTTGTGGGTTGATTCGTTCTTGTCTGTGTAGAGAGCAAAAGTATTCGTTCATCAGAGAAAAGTCTGTCAATGCATTGTGAAAAGCCCTGGAGAACAAATATATGAAGAAAAGCAATGAGAACCGACTGTATCTATTGAAGAGATTGTTTCATCTTCAGTTGAGACAAGGTACGAGTATCAGTTTTCATATTGATGAATTTAATAAGTTAATTGCTGATTTATTAAATTTAGAGGAAATCTTCAAAGATGAAATAAAGGCTATGCTGTTGATTGGTTCTCTTCCGGATGAATTAGATCATTTATGTATTACTCTCATTCATGGAAAGGATAAATTGTCATTTGAAGAAGTTTTTTCTTCTTTGACAAACTATGAAATCCGTAGAAATAATCAGAGAGAACATAAAGATGAGTTAGTAGAAGCATTGGCAGTGAGAGGGCATAGCCAAAGTAGAAAACTAGGAAAAAGGAAAAAATCTAAGTCGAGGGGTAGATTAGGAAAAGATGAGTGTGCCTTTTGTCAGGAGAAAGGGCATTGGAAGAAAGATTGTCTGAAGTTGAAAAAGAAAGAAAAAGATATGTCTATATCTGATGCATGTGTTGTTGAGAGCATAAGCAATGATAGTTTGTCAAATTTTTGTTTAAGTGGTCATTCATCCATGTCTCGTTCTGACGAATGGATTATGGATTCGGGTTGTACTTATCATATGTATCCACATCGGGAATGGTTCTTTAATTTTGAAGAGCTTAATGGTGGAGTTGTGTATATGAGCAATAATGATAGTTGTCATACTGCTGGGATAGGTTCAATTTGGTTGAGAAATGATGATGGATCAACTAGAGTTCTGACAGAAGTTCGGTATATACTGAAGTTGAGGAAGAATCTCATCTCTTTGGGAGCCTTGAAATCTAAAGGCTGTACTGTATCTATACGAGATGGAATTCTAAGAGTTACTTTAGGCTTTCTTGTGACATTGAAAGGCACTAGGAGGAACAACTTGTATTACTACAATGGTAGTACAGTGATTGGATCAGCGGCCACGGTTTCTGATAATGATGCAGATTCAGAGATCACTAGATTATGGCATATGCGGTTGGGGTATGCAGGTGAGAAAGCCTTATTCAGTTTAGTGAAAAGAGGCTTATTGAAAGGTGCGAATACTTGCAAGCTAGACTTTTGTGAGCATTGTGTTCTGGGAAAACAGAAGAGAGTGAAATTTGGCACCGCTATTCATAATACTGAAGGTATTCTTGATTATGTTCACTCAGATGTATGAGATCTTCTCAGACTACATCTATGGGAGGTTTGCGCTACTATATTATTTTTGTTGATGACTTTTTTTAGAAGAATTTGGGTGTACGTTTTGAAATCCAAAGATGATGTATTTAGTGTTTTCCTTAAATGGAAAAAGATGGTTGAGACACAAACAGGCAGGAAAATCAAGCATCTCAGAACAGACAATGGTGGTAAGTATTACAATGATCAGTTCTTGAAATGGTGTCAAGATAAGGGTATTGTACGTCATTTTACTATGAGAGGTACACCGCAGTAGAATGGGGTGGCAGAAAGCATGAACCGGACATTGCTGAAGAAAGTTTGGTGTATGTTGTCATATGCGGGATTGGGTAAAGAGTTTTGGGCTGAGGTTGTGATTTATGCGTGTCATCGTATTAATCGTCTACTGTCAGCTGCTATTGGTGATAGGACTCCATTGGAGGTTTGGTCGGGAAAACCTGTTTCTAATTATGATTCTTTACATATATTTGGTTTGCATTGCATATTATCATGTGAAAGAATCGAAGCTAGATTCCAGAGCCAAAAAAGTAATTTTCTTGGGACTTTCTTCAGGAGTGAAAGGATATCGTCTTTGGTGTCCGAGTTCGAGGAAGATTGTATTGAGTAGAGATGTAACATTTGATGAGTCTTCTATATTGAAGAAATCAGAAAACCAGACAACAGTGAATAATACTCCGCAACAGGTGGAGCGTACTCAGCAGCAGGTGGAGTTGGAAAGAACTACATTAAACCCGCTTAGATCTGTAGAGACAGATAATGGTACTCCTATAATAGATGTGGTTTTAGGAGATGATGGAGAAGGTTCTACTCATGAACCTCAATAGCAATAAGAAACTATTGCAGTAAATAGGCCAAGACGTGAGATTCGGAGACCTGCTCGATTCGTTGATATGGTGGCCTATGCACTTTCAGTTGTAGATGATGATGTTCCTTCCACTTATAGAGAGACAGTTAGCTATTCTGAAGATGATCAGTGGAAGACAGCTATGAAGGAACAGATGAAGTCTCTTCAGAAGAATAAAACTTGGGAGCTAGCTCAACTACCAAAGGGTAAGAAGGCAATTGGGTGCAAATGAGTATATGTAAAGAAAGATGGATTTCTTGATAAGAAAGATGTTCGCTACAAGGCAAGGTTGGTGGCTAAAAGCTATGCACAGAGGGAAAGAATTGACTACAATGAGGTATTTTCTCCAGTTGTGAAACATTCTTCCATTAGAATTTTATTAGCCTTAGTAGTTCAGTTAAATATGGAACTAGTTCAACTCGATGTAAAAACTGCATTTTTACATAGTGACTTGGAAAAGGAAATCTATATGACTCAGCCAGAGGGATTCAAAGTTGTTGGTAAGGAAAATTTTGTTTACAAACTAAAAAGATCGCTTTATGGTTTGAAACAATCACCAAGGTAATGGTATAAGCGATTTGATCGATTTATGATGGGTCAGAGGTACACAAAAAGCAAATTTGACCATTATGTGTATTTTCAGAGGCTACATGATGGTTCTTTCATTTATCTACTCTTGTATGTTGATGACATGTTGATAGCTTCAACGAATGTCGAAGAAATTGAAAAATTGAAGATTCAGTTGAACAAAGAGTTTGAGATGAAAGATTTGGGTGAAACTAGAAAGATACTAGGCATGGAGATTAGCAGGGACAGAGAAGGAGGCAAAATTTGTTTGACTCAGAAGTAATATCTGAAGAAGGTATTACAACGTTTTGGCATTTCAGAGGAATCAAAACTTGTAAGTACCCCACTTGCTGCTCATATGAAGATCAGTGCATCTTTATCTCCTAGTTCAGATGAGGAACGAGAGTATATGTCTCGAGTTCCATATGCTAATGCAGTTGGTAGCCTAATGTATGCTATGGTGTGTACGAGACCTGACATTTCACATACAGTTGGAGTAGTGAGCAGATACATGCATGATCCTGGTAAAGGGCATTGGCAAGTTGTGAAATGGATTCTACGGTATTTACTGAAGATCGTAGATGTTGGTTTAGTATTTGAGAGAGATGATACATGTGATCAATGTGTTGTCGGTTATGTTGATTCTGATTATGCTGGTGATTTGAATAAACGTCGGTCAACAACCGGTTATGTGTTTACTCTTGTGAAAGCACCTGTGAGTTGGAAGTCTACTTTACAGTCTACAGTTGCTTTGTCTACTATAGAAGCAGAGTACATGACAGTTACAGAGGCTGTGAAGGAAGCTATTTGGTTACAGGGATTGCTGGATGAGTTGGGAATTGGTCAGAAGAAAATTCATGTTTATTCTGACAGTCAAAGTGCTATTCATTTAGCGAAGAATCCAGTATACCATATTCGAACGAAGCATATTGATGTTCGGTATCATTTTGTGCGGGAGATCATTAGTGAAGGAAGAATCTTACTTCAGAAGATTAGGACTACCGAGAATCTCGCAGATATGTTGACTAAAGTAGTGACAGTGATCAAATTCAATCATTGTTTGGACTTGATCAATATAGTTCTAATTTTATAGTGCCATTGGGAGTAAATTTGGAGGCGCTGCTTTTGGATAGAGAATTTTTGGAAAACTGAAGCTTTGTGGAGGATTGGCATATTCGCCAAGGTGGAGATTTGTTAAAAATTGGCTTATATGCCAAATTGAGCCAATCTCATATTGGTGGGAGATGACATAGAGGTATTTTAGTTAGGCCTATATAAGGCAAGACCCTCATTAAGATTAAGTGTACCTTTTAGAATATTTTTCTTCTCCCCCTCTATTTGTAGGATCTCTTTATGAGAACCTTATAGTTTAAGGGCATTACATTTAAACCCCTGAAAGTTGTAAGAATTCTATTTTTATCTTTATTTTTGGGCATTTGTAGTAATACCCTATTGTTTGGGTAATTACAGTATTGACCTTACTATTTGAGTATTTGCAGTTTAACTCAATAGTTTGGAAATTTGTATTGTAGCTCAAAAACTTTGTAACTTCTCTTGAAGATAGTGGATTTGTTCTAGCGGCGCCTGAGGACGTAGGTAACATTACCGAACCTCGTTAAACTTGGTGTTCTTTCTTTTTTTTGCATATTGTTAGATGTTTGATTGCCTCATTGTGGTATGGCTAGCATTATTGATTGTCTGCATAATAATTAATAATAGTACTAATTATTGTTTGAACGCTTCTTGGTGCAACAGTGTTGTTTTGTGCTTTGAGCAAAAGCAAAAGAAGATGATTTGAGAATAAATGAACACATTGGAAACTAAAAAGATGCCAGATAAAGAGAGAAAGAAGATGAAGGGAGCGTTTGGAAAGAGAAAGGGAAAGAAAAAGATAATGGAGAATTCAAAAAGAGAAAGGGAAAGAAGAAGACGATTGAGAATTTAGAAAAAGAAAGGAAAAGATGCTAAGATGGTGGTATCACAAGGATATAGGGTGACAAAATATGTTATAACATGATTATTTGATACGAATTTAACATATTTAAAGAGAATATGAGTAAAAAAAATTAACACGATTAATAAACGGGTCAAATTTGTATTACTCATTTGTTAACGGTATCGAATACATGTTTGAGATTTATAATTTACTAATTCATTTATGTCACATTTGATAAACGAATTGTATACGTATTTATTCGTTTAAGTCACGTTTAATAATAAATTGAATATTTCGTGTAAACGAATCAAATTAGGTATTATTATATTCATTTAAATGAATATAATCGTAAGTGAATCAAATTGTGTATAATCATATAAACGAATTAAATTTGATTTATTTATTTAAATGTGTCTAATTGTACCATGTAGTGTAATTTAAATATTAAACGAATCAAATTTGTATTTAAGTGTTTAATTTGTTTAATAAACAAATCATATATTAATATAATAAAAATTTGTTAATATTTTATATTGACACTATATAAATTACCACTCCTATAAAGATATTATTATAAAAATAATTAAGAAAATAAACAAAATATTTTTTACAATTAACGGTAAGAACTAATAGAGTATATATATATATATATATATATATATATATATATATATAAAGATTAAATGAATATATATCCATTGAATCAAAGATTGAAATAACATATTATTGTTTTCGTAGACATTGAATAAATGAAAGAGAGAATACTATGAATTACAATAAAAGCTAAAATTAGGAATATTTAATGATTAACTTAAAGATTTATTTAATTAACGAAGAAATAGTAGCAATTTATACAAAAATAATTTTAAATTATTCATTGTACTAGACGAGGAGCAAAACTTGACTATGAGGTGGCAGTATGAGTCTTGATTTGTTTATATTTAAATTCTATTTGAATTTAATAAATATAGATTAAGAAAAATAATTTGAATAATAAACGAATAGACTATAAATTTATGAATAAATAAATGAATCGAATTAAGATTTGAGTATATTGATTTACCAATTCATTACTGTTTACATAATCGAATTAAACGAATTCAAATAAAATACATATTCATTTACAATTCATATAAAGTTTCAAATTTAAAAAATATAAATTTATTACTTTTGTAATGGTGGGACTATCTGGACCTAACATAATACTCCATAAACCTACTTTTCAATAATTTGTTTAATTACTAAATTAATCATATAACAAATTACTATTATAGACACAATAATACAATTAAAAGAGATTAAATAAAAAAATTTACATACTATATTCATCTTGAAACTCATTTGTAAAATATATTTAACTTATACTCATCTCCTTTATTTTAATTTTAATTTTATATTTAGTATCAATTTACAAATGGTTATATTGATTTTATGGAATAAAAACCTAGTGTTCAGGAGAAAATTTATTTTATTTAAACTTTGATGGTAAAAAGAGAAGAGGAATTTGACTTTAATAAAAATTTTGATGGTCAAAATTAAGTTAATCATTTATATATATATATATATAATTTATCTAAATTTGAGAAGTTAAAACAAAGTATAATAATTGATGAGTTTACTAAAAGTAAGTTTACAACGTAAGGTTATAATAGAAATTTAGTTAAAATTTTAAAGTAAAGTTAAAAAATATAAATTTTAGTGGTGGGTTTATTGAAAAAGTGAATTTATATTATATTATAATGAGTTCAAATAGCTTCACCCTTTTGTAAAAAACTAAAATATAAAATTAAGAAATAGCAAATAATTTATCATTTAGAAAACATAAAATTAAAATAAAAAATAATTTTTTTTATGAATTATATATTTTTAATAATATATATTATGTATTACTAATTAATTATTTTTAATTTAAAATAATTTTTTCATCGAATAAAAAATGAATTAAATTTAAAGAGACCTCGAATCATTCACATATTTTACATTACATATAATTATTTTTTTTAAATAACATTACATATAAGTTAAATAAACTAAATTCGTCTAGTTTATTTAAAAAACGAATCGTTTTTGAATTTGAGCTTCGAATTTGAATATGAAGTCAAATAAATTTTTTATTATAGTTTACTTCGTTTTCATATGAACTCAGATTTGTTTATTCGATTTGCACCTCGGAGCTTTTTACATCTAGTACACCCAATGGTTTTTAAGTACATCCTCCCTAGTAAAAAGGAGGAGGCCCAACTCTTAAACCTGGCATGCAAATTTATTTATTTTATTATTATTATTATTAATTTTATTTTTATTCTCACTATTACTATGTTAAAATAACCTCTCATGCAACTTTGAGTCAATTTCAAATAGAGACAACACACGGAAAACATTTGTTGACTACTAACATTGTTGTTAGTGAAAAGCGATGCAGCAACACCGTCAATCTGATCTATCATTATGAGATCAAAAGATACGTCACTCTTAATAATTTATTAATGACACAAAATTACCAATTAGCCACAGAATGGCCATTGGCATGGCATGGCATCGCATCCCACACAACACTAGAATATTATTACACACTGGAAGGGAAGATAGAAAAACAAATACAGAAGGAATGCATAAACAAACATCATAGAACAACCAGCATATTATAAAAAGGGAAAATATCCCAATCAAAATAGTGCCCCTGGGTTATGATCATCATGGCAACAGCAGAAAGTTGTGAACTTCTCCATGACGCGGTGGCACTCAGGGCAAGTCATGCTCGGCGGAATCCTTCCGGCATGAGTCGAGAACTCAAACCGGCAACATGGATGAGCAATGCTGTGCAGCTTCTGATGGTGCTCTATGAATGACAAATCGAAACCTTTAGCGGGAATGTGCTCTTTCCACAAATCATACTCCAACAATGCAGGTAAGATGGTCGTTCCGTGGCCGTTGACTAACACGCGGGAGCCTCTGCTCAGCACAGCCCATCCGCCGTCTCTGTCATAGCTGAGCAGTTTCTTGATTTGTTGCATCATGGGATCGTGATCATCAGCTCGACCTAATTGAATCTTGGAGAATAACATGCTCTCCAGACGGGTCCAAAAGAACCAGACCATGGCCAGGTCTCGCCAGAAGTAACCAAGCTTTTCGACTCCGATTGTTTCCATGACTCGGCGCACTTGCTCCTTTTTGGTGCCCTTTCCCACATAGGCCATCTCTAAAGAAATGCCTGCAGCCTTTGCTACTGTGCGAGCTGCGGTTGTGAATTTCCGCACCCATTCAACATCATCCCCTCCGTACAAGAAAATGTATTTATCTTCTTTGATCTGACCAAAACAGAACAATCCCACTTCAAATTACAATAAACTTTATGGACAGAAATACAAGTAATGTGTATGTAAATTTGTGAGGTTGTAACTTGAATTTACCCAGTTGAGAATGACAGGGTCAATGCCATCAACAAGAAGCTCAAGCCTCCAGGTTTCTTCTCTCCAGAGAGCTTCTTCTCTCAAGCTGGTGAAAGGGAAGGCATTGCTTCCCCAAATCCACATCATGTGGATAGCGTTGGGGCAGACAACTCTGCCTTGAGGGTCTAGAACTACAAGGATAGGCTTGTTCTTGAAGTGCCACACTTCCTTGATGTATCTGAGCACAGCTCTGTCTATCAAAGTTGGGTGGTACACTGTGTACCATGGCATTGTAGACTGGAGGGACTCGAATTGTTTCTGCATTGAGTCGTCCCAACGGACAAAATGGTCTACAATTGGAATCCAGACAACTTCATAATGGCTCTCAAACCTTGATGCGTGGAGCCTTGATTCACTGTATATCTGTTCGAGAATTGAAAGCTCTTCGTGGGAAATGTCTAGGCTGGTAATTAGCAGCAACACATTCTTCCTCCGTAGCACATCTATGTTTACCTGTTTAGGCCGTAAGAGAAATCAAAGTTATTTCTCTAGAGCTGGCTGAAACGTGAAAATTTTAGTATTAGTCTATTAAAAGAACAAACCCTTCTCTTAGTAGAACCGTCAACAAGAGGCTGTATATCATCCTTGGCATAAATCAAGGCCTTTAGAATCTTCATATTATCAATGTGGATCGAATCAAAGAGCTTGATTAGCATCTGATAGGATTCAACACTCTTCTTTTCCTCTACATTAAAGAGCATTCATCATTAAAATGTTCTCAGCGTGCAACTAATATCAATAAAAACGCACTAGGTATATGGTTAATTATTACCTATGTGCTGGTAGCATTTAGCTATCAGCTTCTTCAGATGTTCATGTATGTTCTTGAGTTTATGAGTCAGGGTGGAGAGCTCCCACGCCTCAGAGGTTGATATTATGTATCTAAAATCAGCACAATATAATGTCATAAACACGGGATTGAATGTCGTCATCTTTTAATAGCCAACTCTAGCATAGAATTTACCAGACAAATATGTTTACATAAATTTTAAATTGGGATGGAAAGGATCAAAGGAAAGGAAACATACTCGTGGCCCATGCTAGTAAGCGTAGTAATCTGAGTTGCACAAGCCACGACACTCCTCATGGTCCAGTAGACAGCAATTGGAATATGAGCCATGCCTGTGGCAAATTCCGGTACATCTTGTGAAATGTAATTGTGTGGGAGCTCATTGAACTCAATGACACACTTGGTAACATCCATCATAGCCTTGATCAAATTGTTAAGGGTTTCAAACTGGGGTTTCAATTCACCCGTGTGCTCCAATATGGAAGGTAATTGTTTCAGGATCGCCATTGATTTTGCTAGTTGGTTTGATGAATAAATCTGGGCAAGCAGCCAGAATTCTCCGTAGTGCAGGGAAAAAGCTGCCAGGGTGAGCACCAACTTAGCATCCCATGAGTAGCTTGCTAGCATGCCAAACAGAAAGAGTGTTGTCGCATGCACGTCTGAACCGCTCAAAGCCTTATATGCTATCTGAAAATTCATATTTATTTTATAATTATTGCAGGCATGAATAAATGACTTTGTATGTATTACAGGTGTAGTATCAAATGCGAATTTTTTTTACATATACTGCAACATGAAATAAGAAATAACCTCGCATGAAATCCTGTCGATTACAAATGATATTGCATCAATCATGGCAATGAAACCAGCTTGCTGGGACTTCTCCTCGATCTCCATTTGAGCTTGGGCTCCCTGCAGTGAATTACAAGTGAACACAAACACATTTCTAATCAGCCTGATTGATTATTATTATTTTCTCTGTTTCATAAGATGAGCATAGTAATATACCTCAGCACTGTCTACTTGGAAGGTGGCACGCTTGAGGATGTCATCAACAACGTTGAAAAGAGGTCTAATATCAACCTCTCTTCCATCAGGAGAGTGAGTTGCCTGAATTTGCTTCATCATCAAATTGTCGTCCGAAATTGCTACCATGCTCCGGTTGCTCCTGGTGAGTTGCTGGCTGCCACCGTGGCCAGACTGGTGAGCCATTTGTGCCATGCAAGGGAAAGGTAATATTGAAACTCTGGAGTGGAAGAGGCAGGGAAGATAAGAATATAGCTTGTATATTTTGTTGCACTATATTCTTGGCCTATATATAGTCATCAGCAATGGAATATAACCCAGTTGAATCAACTTCCTTGCTTCCCCTCCAATCAAAATATTGGATCGTTAAGAGGAAGCCTAGCCTCTGTAATGGTCATTGTTCCAGCTCACTTTACAAGCAGTTTGATGGGACCCTGAAATAGTAAAAAAGGTTTATGTTTTTGGATCTGGGTCAAGACTTGGAAATATGATTAGCACGAGATAAACCTTAATTTTCTACCAATTGCACTTTGTTTACAAAGTTTCAGTTATGCGCTGTAAAAATAGGAAAGTTTTGATTCAAGAGTTAATAAGCTATGTTAAAAACATTATTGGCTTCTACAAAAAGATTTCTACTTGGCCTTTTTGATGAAAGAACAGAAGTAAAGAATTGCCTTCAGATTGTTCTGAAAGACAGAACATACAGTATGATATATGATCATGGCCATTGAAATCACGGTGGCGAGAAACACGTTGACGTCAATGTTAGGTGTTTTGCTTAACTGGTTTCCTTTTTTTAAACTCATGGTCATCATTGAGAAATCTTTATTTTCAGTGAAACCAACCTAAGAGTAGTGAATGTGAAAAAAGGTAACATTTGATTCTTTGCTTTTCTTTGGGTAAAATCAGAAATTCAATGTCAAAGAGAAGCAAATCTAACTTCAATTATTTTTCATATACAATTTGTCTCCTGCCAGCATTATTCGCATGCGACAAGGAATTTATCATATATTACTCAACACTTTTGTGTCGTCACCAATCATAGGACTCCCAAGGGCAATACACAATATTAGTAATAGTGAATGGCATCATCCTTTGTGATACTAAAGCCCTTGCTTGCCTTGTGTGAATCCCCGGGCATTTCATCAAACACTAATAGTTTTTTTTATTTGTTTTAAAACGTGTCTGACTCGTGTTAAGACTTTGAGAATATGGAACCTAGTGTCTAAGTAAACATAAATTAGGAAATCTCTATAGATTATGAGGGAAGGATTATTGTAAAGAGCATGTTAAGCAAACAATTGCAGAATGAACTAATAGTACATTGTTGGTATGTTTTTGTTACTTATAAACTTAGTTTCTACCTAAAAAGTTTAGATAAATTTGATTAGAACAAACTATCAGAATTTTTGTTGGTTTTAATGTGAGGTCCTAAATTGAACATCAATGGCATGTTTGTTGCACTGTTATAGTGTAGGACTGAGTTGAATTGAGTTTGATAGTATTACATTATTCTTAATACTATTTATTATTTGGTACACGTATTGTATCACCTTATATTATTAATTTATTATTTTTAAATAGTTTGTTATTAATTGGATTCTTTTTTTAATAACGTACTTTTAAAAAAAATGAAAAGAGTTTTTGATCAATATTCTATTCAGTATCATACACAAATAAAATATATTAGGTGATGACTAAGTATAAATTATATTGAAGAATACAAATAATATGTGGTGGGTTTAAAAATGAATTAATGTTACTGTATAAAATAGTCCAACCTCATGCTACTACTAAAACAATGAGTATCACAAATACTATACTACTAATACTTTTTAAAATTGTGTCAATGAAAATAAAAATATACTAATATGATAATATCCCCCTAAAAAATTAGCCTAAATACGGCTTTAAATTTTTATAAGGAATTGACCTAAGTATAAGGCTTAGTCCCAGGACAAACCGGGAATAATGACTTGAGCTCGACTTCTTTCTAAACAGCTTGGAGAAGTACTCTTTAGTGATTCCTATCAATCAAGAACTTCTTGAGTAGCGATAAGCCCGAGGTCAGAAGCATTTATTGATTAAGAGATTTTAATCTCCCTATTAAGTAAGATTTCGAGAATCATGTGATCAGTCAAAATATTTTCTTTAAGGTAATGACGAGATTCTCAGGATTGAAATCAATCTAATCACCTCGAGCACCCTATCAATTATGATAAAGACAACTCGAATTCTCACGCGTGATCATCAGGACAGAATGGTACAACCTGACTATAAAAGAGACAGTTCAACCACAACCAAAGGCAATGAAACTTTTTCCACAAAAACACTTTAAAATGATTTCCTTTCTATAAAATCACTGACTAAGGCATTGGAAGGTTCTTGTTGGAATCACCATCAATAAGACTATAATGTTTCTATCTCTTTTGCAATGGATTAACCAAGTTCAGAGACTATTTTTAGTGCAACTCGATCCAATAAGCCTAAGTTTGTTCCCTAATAAAAAAATTTAGAATTCGTTGACTCAAGAAACTAGATTCTTTATCAATAATTTTAGCGCCATTTGTGGGGATCGAAACAAAAAACCTTAAAAGACATACATTTACTAGAGCTAAAATGGTAAACCACTCACGAACTAGTGCTGAAAACCATTTGAACACATGTTTAACTGAACATTTAGATGGAAACACCAGGGTTCGATGGACTAATCCTCAAGAAAATACAATGACGCAGGTGAGAACGTCATTGAAAAGAGGGATTGAGGAGAAGTTGTAAATGATAAGAAAGAAAATAGAGGAAATGAGAAAGTTGTTGATTGAGATTTTAAAGTAGCATAAAAGGGTAAGATGAAGTTGGGGAACACTACAAAGTGAATCAACAAGAAGAGTTCCTAAACCTTGAGGGTCTAAATGTATAAAATAGACCCTCCACTAAAAGCATCATCTAAGGAGGAAGGGTAGATGCACCAAACCCATGGAGAGCATGTCAAGGTATAAGCATGTCAGAGGAGAGCATAACTAATATAAGTTAGGGACTCAAATCAGGTGGTAAAGAGAGAAGAAGGAACCAATGAGCTAGAGAAATGGAAGAAGAATTAGAAGAAATAGTTTAAGGAGGATCTCGAGTAGAGTTACCCATTATAAGAGAAGGTCTAGGGACTAGAGAAGCAGTTATGTAATCTGTTTGTGGTAAATGAGAAGAAAGGTTAACCTCCAAAGGAAAAAAAATAAAGTGGGAAAGAAAATCCCTATTAATCGATAAGTTGAGGGACATGGAGCTCCAGAAGGGGTTTTGCTTGCCTAGGCTCCTAATATATCGGGGTATATAAGACTCTAATCATTATGTAGATCAGGTCATAGATCTATTATCCTTCGTGGGCTTAAAGTAAGAGCAGATGTGCTAAATACACCATATGAAATTGGAAGGGCTCGCTTTCTCTAGTATCGAGGATTGAAACAAATGAGCATCTCTTTCTACAATAAGCTCAAAAATCGATAAGTTGAGGGACATGAAACTTCAGAAGGGGTTTTGCTTGCCTAGGCTCCTAATATATCGGGGTATATAAGACTCTAATCATTATGTAGATCAGGTCATAGATCTATTATCCTTCGTGGGCTTAAAGTAAGAGTAGATGTGCTAAATACACCATATGAAATTGGAAGGGCTCGCTTTCTCTAGTATCGAGGATTGAAACAAATGAGCATCTCTTTCTACAATAAGCTCAAAAATAGATTTGTACAACATTTGTGCATGTCTTGTGAAGTAGCTAGAGACCCCCGGTAACTAAGGGAGACTAAACAGGAGTGAACATAGAATTTAAAGGAGTACTTGAAAAGATTTTACAGGAAAGTAATCCAACTCAGAGCCTTCGATTAAGCAATAGCCTTAAAAGCTTTGAAGGCTAGATTAAGATTTAATCAGTTTTAGTACTAACTCTTTAAGAACCATGTCTCAAGCTATCTAACTGGCTATAGTGAAGCCCCTATAATATATCACTATTGAAGAAAAGAAGGAAGTAAAGAGTACGACATCAATGGACACCACCTAGGGACCAGTATAACCTCAAGATATAGGAATAATGATATCTTTAAGGAGAAGGTTCCCAGGGGGAAAGAAGAGAATCCCACCATGGATCACCAAATATCCTTAGAGGTGGTAGAATTCCCTATAGGGTTAGGACCCCATGGGGACCTACCCCAATTAGGGAGTAATTCAGATTATATTTAGGTATTTTTTTGGATGAGGCGACTTTGGGTATAGTAAGCCAAATCTGAATTAAATTCGGGTTGAATTTAAGGATATGTTAATTTTCCAACCCGCCTTAAATACTCGATTTAAAAACAAAAGTTAAAGAAAATTAGTCTAGAAAAAATTTACTTATTTATACAAATCGGCTCGTAACACTTACAGATAAATTGATGTCAAGTTTTGTATATATTATGGCATACATCAGACTTCCAACAACTGATGCATATAAGATGTTAGACATTCTAACTCTTTTATCTTCCGTCTGAGGATATATCTTTCTTGAAAGATGAATGCCATATCTAAAAGGTATATTAACTATCTTACAGTTACTAAAATTATATATTTCCAAGACATTGTCAATGTATGAAGATTGAGAGAGTCCTGTTTGCCTCCTAACTTTATCTCTCTACAGCTTTATTCCAAGTATATAAGAAGCCTTTTCCAAATCTTTCATAGAGAAGTTCGTACTCAAATAACTATTTATTAATTGTAACATATCGATATCATTTTTAATGATTCGTATGTCATCCACATAAAGAATTAAGAGAACTATCACGCTCTCACTAAATGTTTTATACACACAAGCTTCCTCTTCTTTTTTATGAAGCCAGACTCTTTGCTTACCTCATCAAAATCAAGATTTCAGCTTTGAGAGGTCAGGTTAAGTCTATAAATAGATTTCTTCAGTATGCATACAAGATCAGAGATCAGGCTGGATACAAAACCTTTAGGTTATCCCATGTATATCTTTTCCTTGAGGTATACATTTAGGAATGTCATCTTTACATCTATTTACCAAATCTCAAAGTCATAGCATGCAATAATTGCCAATAAAATTTGAATTGACTTATGCATCACGACTAGTGCAAACATTTTCTCATAATCGATCCTAGATCATTGAGTATATCATTTTGCTACTAGTTAGGTTTTAAATGTTTCTACCTTTCCATTGGGCTCACGCTTTCGCTTATAAACCCTATTACAAATAATATAAACTATTTCTTCAAAAAGCTCAACTATATCCCAGACTTGATTGTAATACATTGAGTCAATTTTAAATTTTTTGGAACATTGTCCTGAAACAATATTTAACATCGCCTCTCTTTAGGTTAAAGTATCATTTTCTTTAAGTAAAAAAGCCCTAAGGGCACCTTTAGGTATCATACTGTACTTTTTAGGTGGCTTTGATATCATTTGTGACCTATGTAGAGAGTATGTAAAAGGCATTCTGCTTGATTGAGCCTATGGTTCCATTACTGGTTCATTCTAATTAACTTTATCAAGTTTAATCTTTTTACAATCTCCATGATCTATGAGAGACTTTTTCTCCAGGAAAGTGGTGTAACGAGAAATGAATACATTTCATTCATCTGGATAATAGAATTAGTATCCCATTGAATTCTTGGGATAACCAATAAACCAATACTTGTACTATTTGAGTGTAAATTATCATATTGCGTAAAGTAGGACAGCTCTAAATCTTAATATATATAAAGCTTGGTTTCCTTCTAATCCATATTTGATATGGAGTGGAGGGAATAGTTTTAGATAGAACTCTGTTCAATATATGAGCAGTAATTTATAGAGCATATCTTTACAGATATTTCGAGAGATCAGCAAAGCTCATCATCGACCAAACTATATCTAAGAGAGTCTGATTCCTCATCTCTAAAAGACCATTATATTGCAGAGTAGTTGGGGGACTTTACTAAGTAAGAATTCTATTCTTTTTTAAATAATTCAAGAATTCACTGCTCATGTACTCTCCGCCTAGAATTGATTGAAGGCATTTAACATACATGTCGATTTATATCGTGACAAATCATTGATGAAGATTACGAAATTTCTAAATTCACTCATCGCAGCGTGATTTATTGGACCACATACATCACTGTAGTAACCAGTATCCACGACTGGTAAGAATAAGTATTTATATATGTATAAATATACGTATTTTATTTGTATGTTGGTGATACTTGATTTATATATTGTTATTAGTAGTGTTTGTATAGATTAAGGTGATACTATTAGCATTGGGTTTAATTGCAAGACTTTAGATTTATTTTAGGGACCAAATTGTAATACTTTAAAAGTTTTGGGGGTAAATTCGTAAATACCAAAAATTAGCCACTTAGTATAAAAATACACTTTTAAAACCCTAATTCTCTCATTTTGGTCGAGCTACCTCTTTTAGAGAGAGAGAAGAAAGAAAAGAGGGGAGAGAAAGAGAAGAAGGAGAAGAAAAAGAAGAAGAAATTGGAATTTTGGATTTTAAGAGGTATATCACAACTATTTCTCAATTTATTGGTGTTAATTATGTTAATTTCTTTAAGTTTTGATTTCTGAAAATATGTATAATTGAGTATTTGATGTGTATTTCGTATGATATTTTGAGAATTGATGATGATCTATAAGATAGTTTGATAAATCATGATGGATTGTAGAATTTCTGCTTGATAGTCTCTTGATCCAAGAATTTTATAAATTGTTGTGATTCGATTCTGATTTTGAATTTTGAGTATATGAAATTAGACATGTTTAGGATCATCTGAGACTTTGAATCGATTCACAATTCCAGAAATTGAATTATTTGTGAATTTACCAAAATGACCCTGAAATTCTGGAAATTTCCTATGTAAACAGTATGATACAGTGACGAACAATGTTTGTCCTACTGAATGATCTTCAAAAATTACGAATTTGTGGAATATGATAAGTTTATATGTCTAATATGATATACTCGGAATTGAGAATTTAGATCAATGTGGTTGAAATGCTATGATTTTCTAAAGTGTATCCGCTCATTACGGTATTTGATTAACAGATTTTTAAAGCTATGGAATAACATAGTTTTAAAATACTTTTGGCAGTGATTTGGAAGTGCAATATTTATCATGGACTGAGATATGTGTTAAGAGTAATTATGTGGTATTTTTATAATTTTTGAGTTAGTATATAATTTTATAAAATTGGGAGATTGAATACTATTCAGTAAGTATCTTGATCTTGTCAGGTTAGTAGTTTGGATTTGATGGTATGTATGGAATGGATTGTGTAGGAATTTTGATATAATATTCATATATAAGAAGGATATATGAGTCAAGAATGATATATTCTGATTTTGGAGTAATTGGACATCATTTGATCTATTAGAAAATTTTGTTAAGTGTAAGTGATCAGAATGACAGGTTTTGAGAAACCAAATATTTAGATCAATTTGATGTGATAAATGCATTGTGTATAATTTTGTAAGCTATTTAAAGTATTTTGTGTGAATTGTGAGGCTTATGAAAGGATTAATCTCCATTGATAGGTTAAGGAGATTTAAGCCTTGTAGCTGAAAGTGTTAAGAGGTAAGTATACTAGACTTTTTACTGAAATCACAATAAACATAGTAATTGTTTTGTATGATTTTGCAAATGGGGTTAAGAATATGTTTATGTTATGTCAAAGTATATTTTGATATGAAATGTGAATATATGTTTCTGAATGTGAGCATTGACATTGAGCATGGACATACATGTGTTTTTGTAAGTGAGCTTTCAAAATAAGATGTGTTTAATAAAGAAAGCTTTTGAAGTGTAATATGTCCATGAGAAATATTTTGTATTTTGAGGGTACTTGAACTCACTGTTAACTTAGTAGGCATTTTATGTGATTTGTGGAGCCTTTATGTGTGGCCTTTCCTTTGGGATTGGTATATGTTATGTGTTCCGTATGTAGGGAGGATCCTATTGGTACCTAAAGGAAGAGTGAGTCATCACATTCGTGTGGTGGCGTATTGGTACATGTGAGAGGACTCACCGATGATCAGGGTGAGGGTTTGGCTTTTACCTTCGGGCATAAGCATTATATATGTGTTATTCAAGACCTCACTTGTACTATTCCTCTCATACGGTATGGCACCTATGAGTGACATTTGGCTCATTATGTGATATGTGATATGTAATTCCTACTAAGTAGTAGTTGAGTGATGGTATTCCTATTATGTGTTTTGAAAGAATGTGTAAGCGCTTACATGATATGTGATTTGATAAGATTATGATTTTGATTGATCACAGCATATCATACATATGCATCGTGTACATATATGTATTTGTATTTGAAATATGAAAAACTAGTATGCTTACTGAGTTTTATACTCATTATAGTTTATGGTGATTTCAGGTAAATAAGGTACATGTGTGCTTAGCGGATTTGGCAAGGCTTCTGCTGTTCCTTGGGTTCCCTAAGTTGTTAGGTTGCTAAGTGTTTCATTTGGGGACACGTGGGATAAGATATTTGATTTGTCCCTAGTGAATAAATACCTATGTATTATTTTATTGTGTGTGGTTGGACTTAGTTTAAGTTTCACCAAGTGTAGTAATGGATTGATTTTAAGTAAGAATTTACAATGAATATATTCTGGGCTTTCGGTAATAAAGTTGCTACTGGTGACGTAGTAGAGTGTTAATCTCTGAGAAAACTCTGCGTATCTCCGGTTTACTAATTGTCCCAGTCATAATTTAATTGCTATAATTCTGAAAGAAATTAAAATGAATGTTTAAGTATTATTGAATGAATGTAAGTGATGTCGTGTGTCAGATCTTTTGGGTCTGGGGCGTGACAATCACTATATATAAGTTCTAATAAATTGATGGCATAGTATCCAACATCAGTAAAATGAGGTTTAGTCATTTTTTTTTGAATGCAAGATTCACAAACTAGATAAGATTCTATAGTTAGATCAAGTATCTGACCATCTATAACTAGACGGGATAAGCGTCTGATGCCTATATGACCCAATCTCATATGCTATAATTTTGTCCCATTTAAAGTTTCTAAACTACTACTAGCATTTACTTGTACATTCATAGCATTTTTTGTTGTACCCAGTATATAATGCCCATTAACTAACTGACACCCAACTGTCAAAATATCATGTATATTATATAAATATAAGGAATGATTTCGAATATACATATAATATCCATCACTATTAAGTACAGAAAGGGATATAATGTGTGTCAAAATATAAGGCACATAATAATAGTTATATAACATAATAGTTCTGTTACAAGGGAGAAGTAAATCAAAATGTCCTACAGCCTTTACCTGAAGGCAATCACCATTTTCAACACAAAGCTGAACTTCTCTAGGTTGCAACAATCTAATTTGGTTCAGACCCTGTAAGATATTGTAGATGTAAGAAGGATAAGTCATATTTGATACCCAATCAGAACTAGCATCATATGCCAGAGAAATGTTAATAATAGGTAATCATATAAGTGAATGGAGCTTTTTAACAGAGGCAAAGTACTTCGAGCAATTTCACTTTCAGTGCATGTCTTTGCTGCAGTGGAAACACTTTTCTTTTTCTTTTTTTTTCCTTTATAGCTTAGATATGGGTCGCTTTTAAAGACCCACATTGGGTATGTGCTTTACTTTCATTCCTTTATAGCTTAGATATGGGTCACTTCTAAGGACCCACATTGGGTGTGTGCTTCACTTTCTTTTTCTTCCTCCCTTTAGATTTCCTAGAAGCTTTTAAGGGGTAGAAGATGAAGCACCTTGAATATAGAAGGCCAAGCCTGCTTTGTTCATGTCCTCTTGTGCTGTATTCAGCATTTTATAAAATCAGCATAAGTAGAGGTTAATCTTACATATTAAAGTTCATAATAAATTGTGAGAAAAACCTTAGAAGAATTTGGAGAATCAAACTATTCTCTAATGAATTGTTTAGCATAATGTCTATAGTCTCCAATCTCTCGATGTAAGAAATCATCTTAAGGACATAGAACTTACAGGATTGTCCTCTAGAAGTCAACATTGAAAAAGTGATTTGGCAACCTTGTAAATTTCAACTTAAGGATAGTTACTAAATAGCTCTTTCAAATGGAGCATAATGCTACTAGCATCACTCATATGCACATGCTCCCTCTATAGAGCTATAGACATTGAGACGAAGATGTAAGATTTGACTTTCAAATCACTATTCAACCATTTCTGATAAGTCTGCCTTTCTTTTAAAGTGACATAATCAAAAACACCTCGAGACATATGCTGATCAATCACATATCTTGACTTTTTAAAATCCAAAATAATTCTTAGATTCATCAGCCAATAAGCATAATTATTAAAACTTTTCAAAATCAACAATTCTTAGATTCATCAACTAGACATGGCCTCACACTTTAGCGTTCTTTGCTTTTATAAAACCTAAAAGGTAGACAACTCTTGTCAATTGCATCTCATGCAACTCTTACCACTAATCCTAAATACACCTTATCCGCATACTTTAGTGATTTAAGATAAGTATATTCCAGATTAACTTCCCAATTATCATATATATGCTACCGATACTATCCGCACACTTTAACAGTTTAGGACAGTACTTTCACATATATTTTTCTCATCTTATGTTTAACCGGTATAGCAAATCACACTGACAAAATTTCTCACACTTTAGCAATCTTGGAAAAGACCGATATGACCCGTCTAATATCGTATTAGCAAGATTGATCAATGTGTAACATTATCTTATAATAAAAAATATTTCAATCTGATTAAGAGATATGTTTATACTTTTTTCCCCATCTCATGAGGATGTAATTCTTCATCACATATTTATTTTATGTAAGCAAAATTAACCATACTAATAAGGCTCCTATTGTGGTTATTAGCACAAACAAATGGGCGATAGTTTATAATGCAATTATTATAACAATAATAATTTGCATAATATAATCAATACTATTTTTAAACACTTTAAAAATAATTAATCAGAGTGAACAATGCAATTATAGCATTGTTAAGTTCCCAATGCTGCAGTACTGGAGGCTCATTGTGGTGCTAGAGTCACCACCCTAACACCGCGGTGCTAAGCTACCAGTGCTACAGTGCTGGGAAAGAACCTCTAGCATTACGGTGCTGTCTTACCAGCGCTGCAACACCAGGCCGTATGCACTGTGGTGCTGGGGCTTGTAAACCTCAGCGCCGTAATGCCAAGCCATCAGCACTGTGGTGTTGGGGCTTGTGCACAGTCTCTTGGAAACCCTAGTGTCGCAGCTTCCTTTTCAGCTATGTCTTGATTATGCACTTTTCAACACTTGAAACATATAATCAATAGTATTGGAACTCTCTAATTACTCCACAAATACTCCAATTAATCATAATTAGCACACAAACATGCACTCTGATACCAATTTGTTAATATGTTGTGCTTAAGGTGAATGTGTGTATTTAAATTTTTAATTTTAACAAGTTTGTATGTTACACATGCAAAATAAGCACAGCAAAAATAAAAACACACATCTCATTACACTAATGAGATAAAAGGAGCTCAGCATGAAGTTGTACTCTGAACAACTCTAGTTTAGAGACTCATTGGAATTGCTGGAGCTAGAATAATAGCTTCCTATCTTGGCATGATTTGTTGAAGCAACTACTTGCTTCCTTGTCTATCAGCTTATCACTTTTTTTGACTAACACTTATTCAATTTGTAACTCACTTACTTACTTATTTTTGTTAATACATTAGGCTCCTTATTTATAATGTTGAATGCCACCTATTTACCTCTTCAATTGCAATCATACTTCCTGCTTGTCGATCCCTTAGCATAAGGTGTTTCAATTTGGAAAAATATTTGCGTTGCATTACACCTCATGCTTGGCAAAAGACATAGTGGCAAGGCTATTAAGTGGTGGTTGAGTGGTAGCAGTTGCCTTTTCAAAAGGCCATTAAATATGATACACCTCATACTTGCCAGTAGTGATTCATCAAATATAGTATCCGTGATTTAGTTTTAAGACTGTTAGAAAATTGGAATTTGGTTGTAGTATTTGATATTTGTTAAAGCATGCTAAACACTTTTCTTAAGACTATTTTTGTCCCACATAAAAAGTATAATCTTAATGCAAATGGGTTAAGCGATAATATAACCTCTATGATTCAATGATAACTTTGAAAGTTGCAAGAATGCACTCTTAAATATAACTTTTCTAGACAACAAGTTAATGTCTTTGAATTGAATTTTTTTGTTTAAACAAGAATATTATGAGAAATTCAAGATCAAGAAAGTTTATCCCTTCATCTAAGAGAGACCAACAATTTATAATGAAAAGATTATTATTCGTATGGCTATCAAACATTTTTTAAAAGCCATAAAGTTGGTTGTTCAAAGTGCCTTTTCAAATAGTGATGACTAGTCACTGGTGTCGTGGCTTAGATTCCTATTCCTAAGCCGCAATGCCTACATTCTGCCATAGGCAAGCGCCGAGGCTTGGAATTATCACATTGCAGTACTGGCCCAATCTGTAACTAGCCCTACAGTGCTAACCCCTGATGTTACGATGCATAGTTACTGCCAACGTTAGTGCTGCGGCACCAGGACCTTAGTTAATACCCAAACACTAATTCTTGTTACTGCCTAAATACTGATTCTTGTTCTATTCTTCGGTTTTTTTTATATATCTTTTACTTTGCTTTATTTATTTTTAAATACTTTTAAAATTTCTAACATAACTATCACAGTACCTTAATTGTTGTAAATTGTTAGTAACAAATTTTACTTGGTTTCTTTTAGATTTACATCATTGTTAGAATTTTTTTACAAGAAAATTCAAACTGAAAGTAAAATTAAAAATAAATTTATTTCTTCATTTTCTCTTTTTACGAACTGGATGGTTAACTAATCAACCAAGCAATAATACTATGAACAAAACATTTATTTCCGTCTGCAGCAGAATTATGACATCCAAGATAAAATTAAATCATTTTTTTGAAAGGTATAATTTCATAAATAAAATTTAGGAGGAAGAAAAGTCCTTATTGACAAAATATTCAATTTGGGGAGGCGTTGTGCCAAACAAAATAGTTCATGATTCTAAGTTTAGAGCAAGATGTGTCAATTCATGTGCAACTTGATTAGATGAGCGATGAGCTTGGCTAAATGAACAACAAGAGAATAAAGAAGAAATTGACATAATGTCTTGAAGGACCAAGCGCAGTTCCAAGATAGAAAGAAGCAATTGTTGATGTCTCAAATAATACCAATAGTATCAAAAACTACCTAAAGGGTTGAAATACCCAACATACGATCTAGACCTTCCATGTAGCAAACCTAAAGTGGTCATGTAACACCACACCTAGCCTAACTTTCAAATGTTTTGAGGATAGGTTTGCATCAGTATTTAGTTTAATGAAGTCAAGTTTATGAGCCTGCCATAACCTATGTTGTGACATAGGGGTATCAGTAGTAAAAGCATGGATTGTCATTGACTCATTCCTATAACATTTTTCTTAACTCAGCACATTCGTCATCATAAACACTTTGTGTTTTGAATTAAATTAGTTTCTCATAAACCAAAGTCTCCAAAAAAGTATTAGTAGAGTATCAAATTCTTTAGTAGGTAGGCACGCCAAACAATCAATCAAGAGATCTAACATGGATGTATTATGAGAAATACCAAAGCCATGCATTAAAGGGAAGAATTGGCGTACTTTGTTTAGAGCATCACATAGACATAGCGCGTGAATTGAATTTTTAGCACCTTTAGTGCAGTAGCTGCAGGAGTCATCAACAGGTACATGGTGTCTCCCAAGGTTAGAAAAAGTAGGGATCCAACCCTAAAACAATCTCTAGACAAAGTGTATGATCTTTGGGGGAACCTACAAACTCCATAGATGCTGCTTCAAGTTGCGGGAAACAACATTTCCAATAGAAGATGAGGCATGATTAGGAGTGATACGTCTAGAATATAGGAGTTTATTCCCAAGTGCAAGATTGTCAAAGTAAATAACCCGGTGAGAACGGGGTCGATCCATAGGCAAGTGAAATTAAAATTACAAACTATAAATACTTTAAGGACAATTAAAGCAGTATAAGATGTTTGTAAATAATAATTAAATTAACCAATTAAAATAAAAGGTAAGGTTAGGGGGATCCACACTTGGCATATGAAATAATAGTATATTTAACTCTTTTTATAACTCAATTAGAATCCTCATACAAAGGAGATTGCAATCGAAAGATATAACAACTCAAGTTCATCACCATTTATATATTAACTTGTATTTATTTCTTTCAATTATTATATATCAAATCTTATACATTGGTTCAGGTATTTATTATGCCAATCCTTATATTTGTCTACAATAAATCAATACTCCAAATTTATAAGAAAGGATATCTACGTTAAATCTTATAAATAGTTTCAAGAATTTATTGTGCCAACCATAAAACTATTTATAATAAATCAAGATACACCACTTTACAAGAAATGATATTAATATTGCAAACAAAATAAATACATCATATATAAATTTGCATAACTTAAGAATAAAATATTAAATTTATGAATAAGAGTTAAGTATATCTTATTACCTTACCAAGAGTTTTATCCTTTCACCTTGGCAAAAAAAAAATTACTTAGACATAATAAAACTAAAGAAAAAAAAAAGAGATGTAAGAAGAGATAACATGACTTTAGAATAGTAAATAAGAGAAATAATACTACAAGGAGATAATGCAAAAGACAAGTGTTTTGAACTAAAATTTAGATTTCTAATTACATCTTTTGGACATAAATAGGCCACTTATTTATAGAAAAACATAGATAATCAAGACAAATAGAGAGGGAATCACTTGGATGATAAAAGTCAAGAAGGGTGATAACTAGTTTGTATTAATTATCATTAATGCACCCACTTGATTATCCAATTTGAAATTGATGTGGTTCGAATTATCTGTCACTCAAAAATCAAAGTTGTAGATAGATCTCTAATTTTTTAAAATTGAGTTGTCTCATATATATTAGATACGTATTTCTATAGTTATAATCCAAATATTGATGACTGTTCGGACTAAGCATGTACTACATATCAGTTTTGTTCTAAGCCCTTTTCACCCTCTAAACGCTAGAATTTCAAATGCCTTATGAAATACAATATGTTATCTCATTGAATCAAATTTTCACAGGATTAAGAAGTACTCCAATTAGATTCCTAAGTAAAAAGTTATTCCTATTTTACCAAACCTACTACAAAATAGTTAAAATCTAATTAGGTACAATATTGTAAATATATTTAAGTTAGGGGGTTAAAGACATTAGAAATATAAAACAATAATGTAAAACCCTTATTAATTGTGTAATTTCAAGTGTTCATCACACCCTCAACAGCTTATTGCTAGTCCCTAGCAATTCAAGCATAAATAAAATTTGAACACTACCTAAGTATTTCAAACAAATCATTAGTTCAAGATCACAATCGCTATTAAGGTTATTTCAATCATAAATTCTAAAATTGTGTGTATGTGAATTAAGGCAAAGCCTTTTTACCACAAATCACAACATATATAGCCTTGAAAAGTTTCTCTAAGTAAAAGTCTCAACTTTATATCCTCATAGGTGAATAACTGTTTAACGGATTAGAATTTTACTTATGGAGTTGGAAAACAGATAATCGCTCAAGAAAAGGTTACATTTAAGGATAGACAGACAAACTAACATTAATCTAAGGATAGAAAAATTAATTGTTTAGAGTTAAATCATTCTTGCCACATGCTAGTTTCAGGACTTTAATTATTTTGTGTGAATCTTACGAATTGAGAGTTCGGTGATAAAATTGCTTTCTAATGACTTTTGTCTTTTAAAATTGAACAAATACTTTATTGAACTGAATTGACTTCTTTTCTTTTTTAAAATTTTGTTTGCTTTTTTATAAAAAAAACATAAGGAAGCATTACAAAATAAGAGCAATTTCTCACCATAATATTTTTCTAAATTATTTTTTATCATCTTTCAGCTAAGAAACCAAATTATTTCTCATCCCAAATAACTTCATTCCAAACAAAAATTAACCATTTCAAAAGATCAATGAAAGTTTGTAAACTGTTATCTCAAACCTCTCTACTCACTCAAAAAAAATATGTGAGTTTAGAAAAGAATATGCATACTTAGATATGAAAATTCTCTTGACTATATATATTGAATCATCCATCTTACCACAAGACTTAGCATTATGCTCAAGAAATAATTTTGAAAGTTATTAATTAGTAACCTAAATAGAAAAAATGATTTAAACTAAACAAATTTGAGATCATACCTCGATAGTAAAGCAAGCTTATTTATGCAAAAGTTACCAAAATTAAGCAACAAACAAATATACATAAAATGCATTAAAAATAAACCAATTAGAATGTGTTTCAAAAGATTAGTAATGTATTCTTTACTCTACCATTCTAGAACTAGAATGCGTCTCAAAAATGTATAAATGAACCTTTTACTCACGTCATTCATGATGATATTTTTAGAGAACAAAGTGATAGCAAAAACAAATTAACACTGACATTATATGTCAACTATCCTCCCCCTTACCAGATTGAGACATTGTCCTCAATGTCAAAATATAGAAAGAGTATAATATAGAATATATCACTTGAAATATTTTTTATTAAAAATAAAACCTGTAACAAAATAAAACAAGTCATACAAAAAGCTTAAAAATACATAAAAGTAGATAGGCTACAGACGAAGTATCAAATATATCTTGCATTGTTTTTTCACTGTTATCAGTAGGCTAATCTATCTAATGCATTGTTGGATCAGATAGAGGTATAAAAGCTTGTAATTCATTGAGTAACTGATCAACAGTTGAAGTAGAAATGAGGATTTGTTGTGGTGCAAATGAGATGACTCATTTTTCCATCGCATAGTCAAGAAAAGATAACAACTCATTATAAAAATCATCAACATTGAAATATTTTCTCCAAGGTTTCGAAACCTCTAGGTAGAGCTATGAAGGCATCAGTATTCTAAAGCATAAAAGATATTCACTCATGCATTAATGATACCTATAACTCATCCCTAATTATTTTTCTTACAATATTCCCAACAGCTAGAGCTTTTGATACGATATCCAAAACTTGATTGCCTTTGTTTTGTTCAACTATTGTCACACATCCAATTAATTCATAATTACGTCCACCATATACTAAATGAATTTTTCACTCAGTTAATACCTTACTAAGGGTTTTTGCTATTTCTACAAATTCTCTAATTTTTTCAGGGCTAAATCCACAAAAGACACAAATTTTTGTAAAAATATGAGTTGATATTCCTTTTCATTATTACACTCACCCTTTCCCTTGAATGATTTTGATTTTGATTTTGTATAAAGATGCAAAATAATGCAATATATTTATAGAGCGAAAAGGTGTTGTAAAATTAAGTTATATAGGTAATTGGTTGTTAATGAATAAGATTAAGCTTTAAATGCAAAAATTTTTAAATCGACTATAGGTGGTTGACTGTTGTTGGAAAAGACGTTTGAGGTTGAAATAAAATATTTAAAAATAACAGCTATAGCAAATATATATAAGTAGTTGTAATTGTGGCTCACATTTTCCTCTGGTTTTATGTAAAGAAATGGCTCAAACCCCTTCTATGGGTTGGAGATAGGCTTCCCATTCAATTTTATTATAAATTAGCAAATAAGGTCTTTTAAAATTAGATTCCTGAGATTGTACCGTTCATGTTCTTTTAGAAATATGTCTCATAATTCATGAATTGCAATATGTATATATCCATTAGGATGCATCTCAAGAATCGATAAGATATCATCTAAAGACTCCTTACTCAGATCATCCTTAATGAACCTAATTTTATTTTCGTAATTTATAGACACCATTCTAAAAGTGCGACAACGTGTGTTGCAAGTCATGCATGTAGGAAATTAATGAGTCTGAAAATGTGTCGACAAATCAAACTTTGGCTTTAATTAACCAACATACATCAGTAGGTATATTCATAATCATTAATAACCTTAATCTTTCACATCTTACTTGGTAAATTTTTTTTAAGGCATTTTGAGGCAATTAGGAAAAACGTTTTTTCAAATTCATTAGAATGTCATCCATTTTTTTTTAAGAAATTAGAAGAAGAGAAGGTATCAGTAATTATGAAAAATTGACAAAACTGACTTGAAATGTCACGGAGTACCGTTATCCCCCACTTAACTGGGGTGTAAAATAAAATTTTAACAAAAATACTAAATTAACCTGTAAGTATAAAAAAACAAATAAAGTTATAAAAAGAATAAATATATATAAATATTTATTTTATCTCCCTATTTACTAGTTCAACTTGTCCACTTATTTGAGGATGATAAGAGGTGGCGACTTTATGAGTAATACCATATTTTTTTCATTAATGTTTCAAATGACCTATTATAAAAGTATTTACCTCTATCACTTATAATGGCTTGAGGGATTCAAATGGCCTTTTATGACTGTTTTATAGTTATTATTTCAATATGGAATAGCCTCAATCTATTTTTGAGACATAATCTACTGTAACTAAGATATACGTAAATCTAAATGATACTGAAAATGGTCCCATGAATTCTATCCCCCAACAATCAAAGATTTCAATAACCAGAATAGGGTTCAAAGGCATTATGTTTCGTTTTAAAATAGATCCCAATTTTTACACGTTTTACAAAGATTTTTACAACTATTTTTTATTTATGAGAAATGTCCATCACACGCTTCAGAATGACAAAATTCAATAACTCTACTTACTTCATTGTCGGGTATGCATCTTTGAAAATTTTGGTCAGGACAATATTTGAAGAGATAAGGATTATCTCAATAAAACTTTCTTACCTCAGTTAATTTTTTTCTTTTATCTTGAGCATTCTATTGAGGTAGTACTTCTCATATTACAAAAAAATTAACAATATTATCATACTAAGACATTGTAACAATAGAAAATAAAAATTTATTGAGAAAATAATTATTAATGGGTGTTATTTCTATTGCTGAATTTGGTGCGATTCTTGATAAGTGATATGCCATAACATTCTCAGCTCTTTTCTTATCCTTGATAGTCATATTAAATTCTTAAAGCAATATAATCCATTAAATCAATCTTATTTTGCATCATGTTTTGACATTAAGTACCTTACAGTAACAAGTCAATAATAAATTACATAAGATTTACCTTTTTTTCTTATCCTAATATAGCACGAACAATATAGTTACTGGCATCACACATGAGCTCAAAAGGCAAAGATTAGTTAGGAGATTATATGATAGGAGCAAATGTTAAGAGGTCAATTATTTTTTCAAACGAAGTTTTGTACTCTTGATTCTACTCAAATGATACATCTTTTGCTAAGAGGTTACAAAGAGGTATAGATATAACACTAAATTTATTTATGAATCTCTTATAAAATCTAGCATGTCCTAAAAAGGATCGAACTTCTCTAAATATTTTTGGTAGGAAAAAATGAGCGATGAGTTCAACTTTTGCCTTATCTACTTCAATTCCTTTAGAAGACATTATATTTTCTAAAATAATTCCATAAGTAACCATGTAATATCATTTTTTCCAATTCAACACAAGACCCTTTTCTTCACATCTTTTTAAGAACTTTTCTAAGTTTTCAAGATAATTATCAAAAGAAATTTCAAACATAGTTAAATCATCCATGAAAACTTTTAAATAGTGTTTAATCATGTTAGTAGAAATTCTTAACATACATCTTCGAAATGTTGTTGGGGCATTACAAAGTTCAAAAGGCATTCTTCTAAAAGCAAATGTCCCAAAAAGGTATGTGAATGTAGTCTTTTCTTGGTCATCTAGTGCTATAAAAATTTGATAATAGCTAGAATAACCATCTAGAAAGTAATAGTATGGATGTCTTACTACTCTTTTTAAAAATTAGTCAATGAATGGTAAGGAAAAATGATATTTTCTAGTGGCAAAGTTCAACTTCTTATAATCTATGCCCATCCTCTAACTAGATGAGACTCGAGTTGGTATTAACTCACCTTTGTCATTTTCAATGACTATGATTCCAAATTGTTTTAGTACTACCTGAGTATGACTTATTCACTTACTATCTGAGATAGGATAGATGAATCCAACTTTAAGAAATTTAAAAACTTCAGCTCTTACAACCTCTTTCATATGTGGATTTAATATCCTTTATGGTTGTTGGAAAGTATTAGCATTATCCTCTAGGTCTATTCTATATGTACAAATCAAAGTATTGATGCCTATTTATGCTCAAAATATAATGTAGCTATCGCAGTATAGATTGAGGTGTCAATCCCACGAGGAAGGTTTTGGCAAAATAGGTTGGTAAAGTAAAATATTAAAGCAGTAGCAAAGGAGAAAATTAATTAATTGGTTTAAGTGGATGAGATAGAATTATCGATGAGTTGAGAAAAATGTCTTATGATGATTTAAACAAGGCATCGAGAATCATAATTATGCTTTATAAATCTACTCTACACTTTGATTCAATGTTTATAACTCAATTGATAGTTTTACATCTAAACAATCAATCGGAAGATATGTAAAATATAGCACATTTGATAACATGTGTATTTGATGTGACTAAACTCTTTGCAAACATTAACACAAATCATGTTTATTTATGTAAGTTATCTAAAATCGACAATATATATTTTGACAATATTGTAGTAAAAGATCAATTTGAATATCAAACATTTATTGTTTTTATATGTTATTCAAGATCGACAATATATCAATTAACAATATTGTAGTAAAAGATTAACATATAAAATAATGTAACCAATAACAATTATAATTCAACAAGAATCACATAAGAAAAGCATGACTGAAAATATATGAGACATAAAATTATAACCTTTGGATTATAAAAATAAAATAGATAAGAGTTTAAGCAAAACCAAACTTACAAACATTTGTAGCTTTTGACAACGAATTAAAGCATAGAAGTAGATTTATTACATATAAAAGTTCATCTCTTAGCCTTCCAAGAACTCTAGCCTAGAATACAATATATGTTAATGAGAAGAAAATAAAAGAGAATTATCTAATGTTGAAAATGTCCTAAGAGTGCCCTTATATAGGTAATGAATGGAAATATGTTAAGTGTGACATTAATCTTTAATAATTTAGGCCAACAACTCATTCACCCACTTGCAGCACATTTTTTATAATGTAAATGACCGATGTAGCTTTTCTAACATGAAAGTTGTATCATTTTGTCTCTTCTTTTCATAGGCACTAGGTTCATGCAATTTGGATGAATATCCAATGAGATATTGGCAAAATGCCAAAGATACATAAGATTTAGGTGAATAACCCTTTTACCTATTTACAGTATAATTTAGTTTATGATAACAGTTGATTTAGACTTTACTATCAACATAAGAGTTGTTGATAATTAAGTCATTATTTCACAGCTTCAATAATTATACCAATTGGGTACGTATTTTGTGAGATACGGTCCAAATATATGAGTTGGGTCAAGCTGAGCAGATGTTGTAGCCCAATTCTATTGTATCTTACTTTTTGGCCTATAACATGTTAGATTTGGCTTTTTAATTGTTCTTCAAGTTTATGTACGATTGAGTCATGTAACTCTAGGTTCAAGAATTTCTTCATTTCAATTTCTACATTGAGAGTTATGTCTATTTTATCTAAACGTGTGCAAATAACATTTATTAATCACAATTTAAGGAGAACACTTTATTTCAAGTTAAAAGTACAAAAATGCTAAAATTAGTGACATTAAATGGTGACTGAATCTCTTAATAAATAGGAATTTTTATGTGTTCATCACAGCCCCCAACCAATTTATTGCTAGTCTCTAGCAATTTAAGCGTAAATAGAATATGCAAAACTATCTAAGTATTTCAAACAAAAAGTCAGTTTAAGATCATTATTGTTATTATGATTTTTTCAATTATAACTTTCAAAAATTTTGAGTTTGTGTGAACTCCATATCCTTTTACCACAAACCATAACAGATATAGTTTTGAGAATTTCTTTAAGTAAAAGCCTCAACTCCATATCCTCATAGATGTATGACTGTTTAAAAGGTTATGATTTCTCTTATGAAGTTGGAAAACAGTTAAGCACTAAAAAAAAAGTCAATTTTAAAGACAGATATACAAACTAATATTGATTCAAAGATAGGAAAATCAATTTTTTAGAAATCAATCATTCTTAACATGTACCAGCTTTAGGACTTCAAGTTTCTTGTGAGAATAATACAAATATAGCTTGATGAGAAAACTGATTTACAAGATATTTATCTTCTAAAATTGAATGAAGACTTTATTAAATTGAATTGATTCTTTTTTTTTCTTTTTCTTTTTGGTATTTTGCTTTTTTTTTTTTAAGAATATAAGGAAGCATTACAAAAATTTCTCACCAAAATATTTATACATAAATGCAACCCACTTATTCCTTAATTCAAATAATATCAATCTAAACAAAAATTAACCAATTCAAAGAATCAAGGAAGGTTCATAAGCTGTTTTCTCAACCTTTCCACTTATTCACAAACGATATATGAGATTAGAAAAATATATATTTAAACATGAGAATTCTCTTGACTATATAAATTGAATCATCCGTCTTACCATAAGGCTTAGCATTGTGCTCAAAAATATTTTGGAAGTCATTCTTTAGTAACCTAAATAGAAACAGTGACTCAACCTAAACAATTTTGAAATCATATATAGGCAGAAAAGTAAATTTCTTTATACAAGAATTACCAAGACTACAAGCAATAAACAACAATACATGAAGCATAAAACAAAACAACAAAAAGTTAGTTAAAATACGTTTCAAAAGTTAGAAATAAAACTCCTTACTCTACCATTCTAATTTGACCTAGAATACGTCTCAAGAGTTCAAGAATGAACTCTTTACTCTACCATTTTAATTAAATGTCGGACCACAAATTTTTTTTTTTTTTTGAATGCCAAATGCAACTTATGTCTACTATCCTCCCCCAAACCAGATGAAATATTGTCTTCAATGTTTAAATAGAAAGAGATAAAGTATATAAGACATTACCTGAAACGCCAGTTATTTGAAAGAAATAAACCTGAGAGACACTTAAGTAAATATAAACTAAAATGATGATGCTGATAAATAAATAAAACAAAGAAAACTTTACAAACAAAGTATCAGATCTAATTTTTGCTTGTTAAGGCCCACTGACCAATCGATTCGAGTTATTGCTGGGTCAGGTTCGTAGGTAACTATCTGTAATTTGTCAATCAATTCATCCGCATTGGTGGCAGAAATGAGGATCTGTCACCCGAATGTGAAATAAAATTTTGTGCCACAGCTTGATCAAGAAAACAAAATAAACAATCAAAATAGTTATTAACATTCAACAAATCTATGGGTTTTCAGTGGATATTCAGTTAGGCCAAGAGGTAATTTGAAAAATTTCTTCCAAAGTACCAAAACCATTTGGTAAAGCAATAAAAGTGTATGCATTGTAAAGCATTCTAGCTATACGTTCATGCATGGATGAGACTCGTAATTCTTCCCCTATTATTTTTCCAGTCAGGTTTTTCACGGCTAAAACTATAGGAATAATACCTAAAACTTGACTTTCTCCTAAATGTGCAACTGTTAACACACACCCTATTAACCTAAGGCTACCCCCTCTATAAATCAAATGAGTTTTTCTTGTAGCTAATATTTTTCTTAGATTATTTGTTGCTTCTACAAACACTTTATTTCCCTCAAGACTAGATCTATAAAATACACATATATTTCAAAATTATTGAACTGAGGTTTCCTCTATATCTACACTCACCGTTATCTCAATATATGAAAATGAAGAAAATAAGATGCAGTATTTATAGAGTGCCAAATGATAACAATGATTGTGGTAACTTGATAGTTTGTCAGAAGAAGGTTAAAATTAAAATACAAAAATTTAAATATAATGACCCACGTGTATTATTTAACCCAAAGATTTGAATTTAAGACATCTACATGAGTAGCCCTACTATTTATAAAATAAAATAAAAATTTGAATTTAAAACACATGTATTTACAAGTAGTTGTGATTATGGCTCACATCTTTCTCTGGTTTTACGTCCAGTAACGGCTTAAATGCCCTCTGTGGGTCGAGGATAGGCTTTTCATCTAATTTTCTTATAAATTAGCAAACAGAGTCTTTTAGAGTCAGATTCCCGAGAATATACCATTGATGTTCATTTTTGAATTTGTTCTATAAATCAAGAAGTTCACGTTGCACGAGCCCACAAGGATACGTCTCAAGAGTCAATAGGATATCATCCAAAGACTCCTTACTCAATTCATCCTTAATGAACTGAATTTTGTCTTCTCGATTTCTAGATGCAAATCCTAAAGAACGACAACTCCGGTTACAATTCCATTGAACACATTTATGACAGACTTGTAATCTCTTTACTCGTTGCCTTTTGGCATAAGAGCTTCTTTTAAAACTAGGCATAAAAGAAACAAAATTATTTGCAGACTCATCATATAATCGAACCTTGACTTCAATTAACCAACAAATATCCACATGATATTACTCAATATCAATAGCATTAGTTTTTCATACCATGCTTTGTAAATCTTAAGTAGAGCATTTTGAGGCAATAAAGAAAAACATTTTTTAAGGTTGGCAAGAATGCGATCTATTTTGAAAGAAAGAAAAATAGATGAATGCATAGTTTGAGAGACAGTTTTTAGGGAATTGAGAAACTGACTTTAATAATCACGAAATACCGTATCCGTTATTGGACTGGAAAATAAAGGCACACTGAAGAAAAAAGAAAAAGAAGAAAATAAAGTAAAATAAAATGTGAAAGAAAATAAAAGTCAAAAGATAAAATATAAAATATGGTACAAATAGATTGAACTTGATCAAGTATAATAGACAGGATCTACAAGAGGGATCTCATCTAGGTATATAGAGTGGTCTACCTTTTTTACATAGCTTTTCAGCCGCTGTCCATTCAATTTAAAAGTTTGCCCATCAGTGGGGTTCTTGATTTCGATAACACTATTAAAAAACAACGTGCCTTACCATAAATGGACCAGTCTATCGAGATCTCAACTTTTTAGGGTGTAAATACAATTAAAAATCATAATGATAAACCCGTTGATTTTATTCGAAGTTTTTCTTGAGATCTGTTTATCATGAGCTGCTTTTATTTTAGCTTTGTAAATTTTGGAGTTGTCATATGCATCATTTCATAGCTCTTTTATTTCTAAAAATTGTAACTTTCTCTGAAAACCTGCAGCACTCAAATTAAAGTTAAGGGCTTTGACATCCCAATAAGCTTTATGCTCTAGCTCAATAGATAAATGACAAGCTTTCCCTAAACAAGCCGGTATAGAGACATTCCTAAGATGGTTTTGTATGCAGTACGTGTTGGGATTTGTGCTTACGTGCCATCCCTTTTATGTATAAATATTTGCTTTATGTTTATACATTTATGATTTCAATATATCACTAATTATTTTATTTATAAATATGGTAAGATGCTTGTAACGTTTTAGACATTGTATGATCTGAAAGAGTTCAGATCTGATCTAAAGGAGTTTAGATCAGAACTAAGAGTTAGTAAAATCTAAAGAGTTAGAGCCTTGTCTGAAATGGGACAAAGATCTAAGAATATATTAATAATGACATAGTTGCAATGGGTTGCAAATGGTGCTAAGAAATGTTGTTATGCAAATATGTTCTTAAATTGAATGTTCTTGATCTACCTTCACTAATGCGGGTCTGCTAGTGAAGATCTTAATATATATATAGATCAGTGTATGTCTATATCTGGATAGTCCAGATAGTTAGTCTTAGCAGACCATGAGTTTAGTGGAAACTCGTATAGAGATACAAGTATTCAGTAAGGACTGAATATTGAACAGACTCACAAAGATCTCCAATAGACATCCCATAAAGCCGTCAATAGAGGATCTTTCGAGTTGAGTAGTATTTGTGGTCCTTAGACCTGAGTGCCACGGTGGACTTGTTAGTGATCCATCATACTTTGGTTCCACACATGTTAGATACCTTTCATGGTCTGACCGCTGGGTGTCGCTGGGTATGGTCCGATGCTAATGGAGTCCGGTGTGTACAGATATGAGATCCATCAACTCAATTGGGTTAGTAAAATATCCTGCAACTCCAAGATTGTATTTCAGAAAGTCTTATGGCCATAAGCAGACATCCAAGAATTTCTTGGGAAAATAATGTCGTAATATTATTTATTGAAATACAAATCTAGAGATAAGTTTATGGTTGAGCACATGGAGACTTGACGGTGTTGATCTATATCTCCGCTCTTCTAGGATATTTATGATGGAAGGATTATACGAATATGTTATAACCTCAACTTGTATGGTCTAATGCGCCATTTTGTAATATCTGTAACATGTGTGTGGGACATTGTTCACGGACATGTGAAATAGTTTCATATGACAAATCGGGCATGGACCTAGAGAGTCTCACAATATGAAGTGTACTCATTGTGCACTGGGGCGGTGAATTGGATTGAACAATTAATCCAATAATTTCCAGCAAAATGAAAAATGTTTCAAGGTTCCTTTTATTATTCACTTGTCAATAATTGAAGGTAAAATACATTATTGGTTTACAAGAGTTGTTAACCAATAAGAATTTGACAAGTGACATAATCTTGCTCCATAAATTATTTACCATGTATTTACCTATTTACCTTGCTTGGTAAATACATACATGGTAAATATAAATATTCAAAATAGTTTTGAATTATTAATATTTTATATATTAATCAAATTATTATTATTAATTGGAATAAGTGGCAAACACCATTTACTAATGGAGAATGCACTTGTTATTAATAATAAGGAAAGTTTACCACTTTGTAATTCTTAAATGATGCACTAAGGAAGTGGTAAAACCACTTAACATTGATTAAATGCCATTTACTCTCTAGAAATTGATTCAATTGGTTGAATCAAATTGGTGAGTGAAAAATATGATAGATTAATGTTTGTAATGGCAAACATGGTTAAGTGGTGGTGGAGCATTAAGAGAAATCATTCTTTGCACTTAAGAAAGAATTGAAAGAGTTCAAAGTGTGCAAGATAGAGTGAAATTCGTTCTAGGAGAAAGGAGAGAGAATTGAGAGCATTTCCTAAGTGTTTTTCTCAAAGTGTTGAGAGAAAATGCAAAGGCTTACCAAGGTACAACATATAGAGTTGTAAAGAACTATAGAAAACACCTAATTCTTCTCATCTCTTGGTAGTAATAATTCATAAGGACAAATTATTTTAAGTGTTAAAACAATCATTTGCTGGAAATTCAAGGCTGCCATTCTAGCTTCACAATCCCACCGGATTTAGTTGTGAACTAGAATTGTGCAAGGGAACACTTCAAGGTGAGCTCAACAAATTGAAGCTTGGAGTTCTTGAAGAATTGTAAAGCTACCTTCATATCCGGGTAGGTTATTTATTTGTTATTCATTTTATATCATGCATGAAATATATATATGAGATATATATGTACTTGAATGATCATACATGCTTGAATATGTTACATATTGTTTAATATGTATGAATACTTCCATTGCGTATTTAATTTTTAAAATTATATACATCTATACACATCACACACCATATCACACAACTGTACGATATGCTCATAATGCATCAAAAAGACGTAGAGACCAATCTTTGCGATTTGGGTTAACCGTCTTTTCTAAAATCTGTATAACCTCTCTATTTGGTAGCTTGGCTTGTCCATTTGTTTGTGGATGGTATGAAGTAAAAAATTTGTGAAGCATACTATACCTGCACATCAAAGCTTCAAAAGAACAATTACAAAAATGTGATCCTTGGTCACTAATGATGACACATGGCGTACCGTACCTAGATGATACATTTTCTTTTAAAATTTTTACCACAGTTGTATTATCATTAGTACGATAAGCTACAGCCTTCACCCATTGTAATACATAGTCAACAGTTAGAAGGATGTAAAGGTAGCCAAAAGATGAGGGAAAAGGATGCATAAAATCGATACCCCAATAATTAAATATCTCAATAACAAGAATAGGGTTAAGAGCATTATATGCCTTTGAGATAAAACACCTAACTTTTGACATCTTTCACAAGAACGATAAAAATTATTAGTGTCTTTGAACAAAGTGGGCCAGTAAAGACCACACTATAAAATTTTTACAGTTGTCTTCTTCATAGAAAAATGACCACCACAAGCAGCACTATGGCAAAAATTTAAAACACTAGAAACTTCACTTTCAGGAATGCAACATCTTATAATTTGGTTAGGACAGTATTTAAAAAGTCCCAATAAAAATTATGTACCTCAACCAAACACTTACGCTTATCTTGTGCATTCCAGTTAGATGGAAGTTCACCACAAATCAAATAATTTACGATATATGCATACCAAGGTATTTGGCTTATAGTAAAAAGATGTTCATCAAGAAAATCATCTCGAATAGGTGGCAAATTAGTAGAGTTAGTGAACTCAAGGCAGGATAGATGATTAGCCATAACATTTTCAACGCCTTTCTTGTTTTTTATGGTTAGATCAAATTCCTGCAAAAGAAGAATCCACCTAATTAAACGAGTTTTAGCATCTTTCTTAGAAAGAAGGTATTTAAGGGCCGCGTGGTCAGTAAAAATAACAATAGGTGAACCAATCAAATAAGAACGGAATTTGTTTAAGGAAAACATAACAGCTAGTAGTTCTTTTTCAGTAGTAGTGTAATTCATGTAAGCATCATTCAAAGTTCTACTAGCATAATAAACAACAAAGGGTTTTCCCTCCTTTCGTTGCCCAAGAACTACTCCTACAACATAATTACTTGCATCACACATAATTTTAAATGGGAGGTTCTAATCCAGTGATTGCATGATAGGAGTGGTGGTGAGTTTGGCAATGAGTTTTCGGAATACCTCCTCACACTTTTGTGTCTATATAAATTCTATATCTTTTAGCAAAAGGTTACACAATGGTCTAGATATGACAAAATTTTTGTATAAATTTTCTATAAAAGCCAGCGTGTCCAAGAAAAGATCAAACATCTTTTACCATTTTGGGTGTAGGTAATTTAGAGATTAATTCAATTTTGGCCTTGTCAACCTCTATCCCTCTTTCAGATACAATGTGCCCCAAAACTATTCCTGAAGATACCATGAAATGACATTTCTCCCAATTTAGCACAAGTCCTTTTTCTTTACACCTACTCAAAATAGCTTTCAAGTTCAATAGGCATAAATCAAAAGAATTATCAAAAGCAGCCAAATCATCCATAAAAACTTTCATGCATTTTTCAACCATATCAGAGACATACTCAACATACAACGTTAAAAAGTAGCTGGTGCATTACATAATCCAAATGTCATTCTACGAAAAGCATAAGTACCAAAAGGGTATGTAAAAGTGATTTTTTTTTTATCTTCTATAGCTATCTCAATCTGGTAATATCCTGAATACCCATCAAGAAAGCAATAAAAAGGATGTCTAGCTACACGTTCTAAAATTTGGTCGATAAAAGATAAAATAAAATAGTCTTTTCTGATGGCTGTGTTTAATTTTCTATAATCAATACACATTCGTCAACCAGTTACTATCCTAGTTGGAATAAGTATCCCATTCTCATTTTTCACAATAGTAACCCTAGATTTCTTAGGAACTACTTGAGTTGGACTTGCCTATTGCCTATCAGAAATTAGGTAAATTACACTCGCATTTAATAGTTTCAAGACTTCTTTCTTCACTACTTCTTTCATTGTTGGGTTAAGTTTTCTTTGTGAGTCCCTATAAGATTGGGCACCTTCCTCTAAATAAATTCTATAGGAGCATATCAATAGAGAAATACCTTTAATATTAGCTATGGTCCAACTTAGTGCAGACTTATGTTCTTTTAACAATTTTATCAATTTTTTTCTCTTGTTCAGTACTAAGTTCAGAAGAAATGATAATAGGAAAGGTATCACCTGGTCCCAAGAATACATGTTTTAAACCTTTGGGCAGTGAAGAAAGAATAACTTGTGGTGTCTCGAGGTTTGATAGTTTTGGTCTCTCCCTCTCTCATAGCAATTCTTCAAAGCGTGGCTGCCAAAATCGAGTCCCCTTATCCTGTGAATAAAAAATACTAAACACATCAGTTGTTACATTAAGATAATACAATTCTTTAAAATCAAAATTAAGAAGGTTTTTCAAAGAATCAAAGCCATAATTTTTATAAGCTTCCTTCGCTATAAGTGTATCTATCATATATGAATGATAGCATTTGTCTTCTTCTAGTGGTTGTTTTCCAATATTTAAAATATTTATCTCAATAGTCATATTCCCAAAATATAATTTCATTAGACCATTTCTGCAATTAATAAGAGCATTAATAGTGACAAGAAAAGGTCTTCCCAAAATAAGAGGGATTTTTGACTCCATGTTAACAATAGAATAAGTATCCAAAATAAGAAAATCAACAGAGTAGTAAAATTTATCAATTTGCAACAAAACATCTTCTACTATTCCCCATGGTTTCTTGATTGATCGGTCAGTTAATTATAATACTACAGATGTAGGTTTAATCTCACAAAGTCCCAATTGCAAGTAAATAGAATAAGACATTAAATTTACACTTGCTTCTAAGTCCAATAAAGCTTGACCAAACTCACGTGTCCCAATTTGGCAGGAGATTATAGAACATCCTAGGCCTTTATACTTGGGTATTGTCTTTTGTTCAATCACTGCACTTACCTGTTCTGCCAAAAATGTAGTTTTCTTTACATGGTGTTTTCTTTTGATAGTACATAGATCCTTGATGACTTTGGCATAAGTTGGAACCTGCTTAATCAAATGTAATAGGGGAAGATTAATCTTAACTTGTTTCAAATGTTCTAAAATCTCACCTTAAATTTCTGAATTTTTTCCAACCAGTTGAAGAGCTTAAGGAAAAGGCACTGGGATTAAAAGCTTATTTTCGGGCTCTTTTTTTATTGTGGCCTCTTTTTCAGTGGGGACGTCTTTACTACTTATCAATGTGTTAGTTGGAGAAGTAGGCTCACTCACAATCTTACTATTTCAAGTAGTAATAATGATGACTTCTTTGAGATTTTGTGCATCAGAAGTAGAAGTTTATGCCATGAATTATCCTTTTTGGATTAGATGGAGGTTGAGATGGAAACTTACCTCACTGTTGTACAGTTTAGGCATTGGTCAGCTTTATGAATTTACTCTTAATTTCTTTGTTTTCGTCTATTACCTGTGTAAGAACTGTTTCAAATTTTTTATTAGTCTTACTTTGTGCCTCCATAAATGCTTATAATGTATCCTCTAAAGGACTCCCAGTTGGTCGTGCATTATATTGAGGTGTAACATAAGACTTGGGTGCTTATTGTTCTTGTTTCCAATGGCTGTTGGCTTGTTGGTCAGATTTTCAACTAAAGTTTGGGTGGTTTCTCCAGCTAGGATTATTGGTTTCAGAGTAAGGTGAATAAGTCTTCTTGTACATCCCTAGGGCATTACATTGCTCCTCATATATCCCTCTCATCTCATTATAAGTGGGAGAAATTCTGAGCTAAGTGTTCCGCTCCTCCACAAATAAAACAGACATCGTGTGACTCAACCTTATCAACCGTGTATGTAATCCTTCTATCCATAGTTAAGACCTATAATTAGGCTTTGAGGCTATCCTCTTCCCTAAGATGGAAAACTCCACTGGGTTGTAACCTATTTGTGCTTTCAGTCATGCTAGGTCTAGTCCATGTATGGGCTTTTTCGACTAAGTCATTAAGAAATTCTATGGCTTCCTTAGGGTCTTTGTGAAGAAAATCCCTATTAAAAATCATCTTAGCAAATTAGCACTCTCTAATTGTGAGTCCTTTATAAAAATAGCTAACCAAGCGCCAATTTTCATACCCATGGTGATGGCATAGATTTAGTAACTCTTTAAATCTTTCCTATGTTTGATATAAGGTTTCACTGCCTTTTTGGGAGAAGGAAGAAATTTGTCTTTTTAGGCCATTAGTTTTATGTTGTGGGAAGTATTTATTAAAAAAATGCTTGGGTCATTTCTGTCCAAGTTCCTATAGACCTCGGCCTTAAAGAGTATAGCCAACTTTTTGCTTTGTCTTTCAAAGAAAAAAGGAAAAACTTAAGCCTAACAGTGTCTATGGCTTCAAGTTGGCTATGGAAGGTGGCAATTACCTCTTCAAATTCCCTAACATGTACATAAGAAATTTCACTTTCTAGACCATGAAAAGTGGGTAGAAGTTGTATCATTCCAGGTTTAAAATCTGAATGTGGTGTGTTATGTGGAAATATAATGCGTGATGGTGTAACTATGCGAATATGATGCAAGTAATCTTTTAGGGTCCTAACGAGGTTATCTTCGTGTTGGCTCATTGTGTTAGAATTACAAGATGAATTAGATGGTGAATTCTCTTTCCTTAGAAATTGTGGTGGTGGTTCTAGTTCTACTTCTCTCACAAATCTTCCTTCTTTATCTTTAAGTCGATACATACATCCTAACAATTTTTTTTTTAACGAAGAAAATGCTTAAGGAAAATTAAGAAGTGAAATAAAACACAACAAGAAATAGAAATGAGTTAGGTGGTAAAACCAACCATTAAATATAAATACAATAAATGAATAAAAGATAATAAATTATAAAGTACGATAAGAAAAAAAAGTACAATAAATAAATTAAAAAAAGTACAACAAGTAGATAAAAGAAAAGAAAGTGTAATAAATAAAGAAAAATAAAAGGCAAAACACAATAGATAAATAAAAGCAAAAAAATTAAAATAAAATAAAATACAATAAATAAAAAAAGTACAATAAGTAAACAAATAAAAAGTTAGGCAGTAGAACCGATCATTAAAATAAAATAAAAATACAACATATTAACTAAAAAAAATAAAAGGCAATAAATAAATAAAAGAAAATAAAAATAAAGTATAGTAACTAAAAAAAGTGTAATAAATAAATAAAAGAAAATAAAGCACAATAAATAAATAAAGTACAATAAATAAATAAAGTGTGAAGTACAATAAATAAATAAGAGAAAATAAACTAAGTTAAGCTGTAAAATTAGCAATTAAAATAATATAAAATATAACAAATTAACTAAAGAAAATAAAATAAATTAGGTGGTAGAACCAACCATAAACAATGAAATGAATTACAAAGGAAATAAAACAAAGATTTTATAAAGAAAAGAAAATGTACAAAGTTATCACTTTAGTATTAATAAATGCAACCAGCTTTCGTTTAGTGTGCTTCTCCGGCAATAGCGCCAAATTTTGTTTACACTCAAAATGTAATGCAGCTATCGCAGTATAGATTGAGCTGTAGATCCCACGATGAAGCTTTTGGCAAAATAGGTTGATGAAGTAAAATATTAAAGCAGTAGTAAAGGAGAAAATTAATTAATTAGTTTAAGTAGATAAGATAGAATTGTTTATGAATTGAGTAAAATATCTTATGATGATTTAAACAAGGCTTCGAGAATCACAATTATTCCTTATAAATCTACTTTACACTTTGATTCAATGTTTATAACTCAATTGACAGTTTTACATCTAAACAATCAATCGAAAGATATGTAAAATATAGCACATTTGATTACACGTGTATTTGATGTAACTAAACTCTTTGCAAACATTAACACAAATCATGTTCATTTATACAAGTTATCTAAGATCGACAATATATCATTTTGACAATATTATAGTAAAAGATCAACTTGAATATCAAATATCTATTGTCTTTACATGTTATTCAAGATCAACAATATATCAATTGACGATATTGCAGTAAAAGATTAACGTATAAAACAATGTAACCAATAACAATTATAATTCAACAAGAATCACATAAGAAAAGCATGACTGAAAATATATGAGACATGAGAATTATAACCTCTAAATTATAGAAAATAAAATAGATAAAAGTTTAAGCAAAACCAAACTTACAAACATTTGTAGCTCTTGACAACGAATCAAAGCATAGAAGTAGATTTATTACATATAAAAGTTTATCTCTTAGCCATGCCAAGAATTCTAGCCTAGATTACAATACATATTAATGAAAAAAAAATAAGAGAGAATTATCTAATGTTGAAAATGTCCTAAGAGTGTCCTTATATAGACAATGAATAAAAATATGTTAAGTTTGACATCAATCTTCAATAATTTAGGCCAACAACTCGTTCATCCAATTGCAACACTTTTTTGATAATGTAAATGATCGATATAGCTTTTCCAACATAAAAGTTATATCATTTTGTCTCTTCTTTTCATAGACACCAAGTTCATGCAATTTGGATGAGTATCTAATTCGCTATGAGCAAAATTCTAAAGATACATCAGATTTAGTACAATTTGGTCAATGATAACGGCTGATTTGGACTTTATCATAAACATAAGAGTTGTTGATAATTAAGTCAGTATTTCGCAGCTTTAATAATTATACCAATTAGGTACGTATTTTTTGAGATATAGTCCTAATACGTGACTTGGGTCAAGCTGAGCGAAAGTTATAGCTCGATTCTATTGTATCTCAATTTTTGGCCCATAACATGTTAGATTTGGTTTTTCAACTGTTCTTCAAGTTTGTGTAAGATTAATTCATGTTACTCTAGATTCAATAATTTCTTTATTTCGATATCTATATTAAGAGTTATGTCCATTTTACCTAAACCTGTGCAAATAACATTCATTAATCACAATTTAAGGAGAACACTTTATTTCAAGCTAAAAGTACAAAAATGTTAAAATTAGTGACATTAAATGGTGACTGAATCTCTTAATAAATATGTATTTTCATGTGTTTATTAATGCCTTTTATTTCTTTTAAAGTCCATCCAATTGCATTTTCAATACTTCAATTAACTTACCTTCTTGTTCGCTTGTGAGTGTAGAAGAGATTACCACCGGGTAAGTTTATTTTTTTACTCTCATCCTTCTCCTTATGTGGTTGCTTATACATATTGAAAACATTGAGCTTAAGTGTCATGTTTTTAAATGAGCGCTTCATTACTCCATTCCTGTAATTGATTAAAGCGTTAGAAGTTGCTAAAAATAGACGACCCAAAATAATAAGTATCTAATTACATTATTCAACAAGTTCTATGTCCAAGATAATAAAATCCACAGGATATATGAATTTATCAACTTGAGCTAAAACATCTTCCATTATCCCTCTTGGCACTTTTATTGATCTATCGGCAAGCAAAAGAGTTATAGAAGTTAGTTTTAACTCACCTAGATTAAGCTGTTGATAAACTGAATATGGTTGTAAATTCACACTAGCACGAAGACCAAGTAAGGCTTGTTCAATTTTATGAGTTCTAATAATACATGAAATTATAGGACAAATAGGGTCTTTATATTTTAAAGTATTATTGTTCTGAAGAATGCACTTACTTGTTCAGCTAAAAATATTTTCTTTTTTACATTCAATTTTTTTTTTTACTGTGCATAAATCCTTCAAAAAATTTGTATAAGAGGGAACATGTTTAATAGCATCCAATAAAGGAATATTAACTTTTACCTATTTAAGGATTTCAAAATTTTTAGAATTATGATTCATCTTCTTAGCATTACATAATGCGTGAGAAAATAAGGGTAGAGGTGAGGGTTCGGTGTTTTTTTCACTAAGTGTAGGTTCAACGCTTTCCTTACCCTTAGAGATTGATTTATTATTCTCATGAGGTTTGGAAATGTGTTTTTAACAATTTTACCGTTTCAAAGAGTGATAACCACTTTAACTTGATTCATGTGTTGGCTTCTTGAACTATATGCAATTAAGTTATGTTGTCCTTTGTGGTTTGGTTGTGGTTGAGAAGAAAAGTTTTCTTTCTCATGAATGTTCAATATGGATGTAAATTTAGCAAGAGTAGCTTTCAAATTGGCAAATGTTTGAGCATTTTGAGAATTAATAGACTTTTGCTTTTCAATGAATGCATGCAAAGTTTTTTCAAAATTTTTCTTAAGAGGTAGGACATATGGTGCATAACCTTGATAGTTTTAAAATTTTTGGTGTGGTTGAAAAGGTGGTTGTGATGCCTGTGCTTGAGTGTCATTCCTCAAGCTAAAATTCAGGTGCTTTCTCTAACCAAGATTGTAGTTTTATGAATATGGGTTATTGTTTGACCGCTTGAACGTATTTAGAATATTGGTTTGTTCATGGAGACATTCTCTAAATACAGGCAAAGTTGGGCAATCATTGGTAGAGTGATCATAGGTTTCATATATGTGACACACAATTTCTTAAACAGATTTTAATTGACCACTTTTTTTCATTTCTAATGTTTCGACTTTTCTAGATAAGGATGCTAATTTGGCTTGAAGGTCATGGTCTTCCTGAAGATGATAAATACCTCTACTAGATGTGGTGGTTTGAGTTTTGTTAGATGCTTTATAGATATCAATAACGTTCCAATTTAAAATTCAGGTGCTTTCTCTAACCAAGATTGTAGTTTTATGAATATGGGTTATTGTTTGACCGCTTGAACGTATTTAGAATATTGGTTTGTTCATGGAGACATTCTCTAAATACAGGCAAAGTTGGGCAATCATTGGTAGAGTGATCATAGGTTTCATATATGTGACACACAATTTCTTAAACAGATTTTAATTAACCACTTTTTTTCATTTATAATGTTTCGACTTTTCTAGATAAGGATGCTAATTTGGCTTGAAGGTCATGGTCTTCCTGAAGATGATAAATACCTCTACTAGATGTGGTGGTTTGAGTTTTGTTAGATGCTTTATAGATATCAACAACGTTCCAATTTTGAGCATTTACTGCTAGTAAGTCTAGATAGTTCATTGCCTCTTTTGGATCTTTGTCCTCAAATGTTCTATTACACATCATTTCTACTATTTGCCTAACTTGGGGTGTTAAACTCTCGTAGAAATTTGAGACTAATCTCCAAGTTTCAAAACCATGATAGGGACAGGTATTAAGTAATTGTTTATACCTTTCCCAACATTGGTAAAGGGTCTCTCCTGATTTTTGGGCAAACGTGATAATTTATCTTTTGAAAGAATTTATTCTATAAGGAGAAATTTTTTTTTTTAGGAATTGTTGTTGCATCTCATTCCATAAAGAAATGGATCCTGACCTAAGATTTTATAGCTTTATCTTTTAAAGAAAAAGGAAAAATCTTAAGTCAAATTATGTTCATGCTACAATTTTAGTCATTATATATATTACACACTTCTTCAAATTCTCTTAGATGTAGGCAAGGGTTCTTTACATCTAAGCCATAAAAAGTGGATAAAAGTTTGATAATGCCCGACTTAAAATTAAAATGTGTTGCATTTGAAAGAAAAACTAAGCAAGATGGTGCACCGATATATGTAGGGTTCATGTAGTCTTTAAGTGACCTAGGTCGATTATGGTTATTATGTTGGGACTGATTGTCCCTTGTGTCTATAAGTCCCTTAATTTGATTATCGATCATAGTGTTAATTGGTAAAGAATGAGAAGATGAAGGAGAATCCAACAAATTGTTAAAGGAAGTTCTAAAGTTACCTTTCACCAAACGATGATCTAAAGTTACCTTTCACCAAACGATGAGAATTAAGATCTCGAAACTAACCACTTATATAAACAAATAAAACAAAATACAATAATAATAAAAAATATAAATAAGAGAAAAAAATAAAATATTAAATATAGGCAAAGTTAACAATAAAATAAAAATTAGATTAGTCAATGTTAAATTAGGATAATAAAAAATTAGTAAAAAAAGAGTAGGAGGCTTAGCCTTTCATGAAAATAACAAGTGAAGAATAAATAAAGTAAAGTAAGTTAGGAGGCTTAGCCTTCTATATGAAAATAAAATAAACAAAAAAAATGTTAATTTCACCTCCCTGGCAACGACGTCAAAAACTTGACACGTTCAGAATATAGGAGTTTATTTTCAAGTGCAAAATTATCGAAGTAATAAATAATCCAGTGAGAACATGGTCGATCTATAAGGAAGTGAAATTAAAATTACAAACTATAAATACTTTAAAGATAATTAAAGTAGTATAAGATGTTTGTAAATAATAATTCAATTAACTAATTAAAATAAAAGTTAAGGTTATGGGGATCCATTCTTGGCATATGAAATAAGAATATATTCAAATCTTTTTATAACTCAATTAGAATCCTCACACAAATGAGGTTACAATCAGAAGATATAACAATTAAAGTTTATCACCATTTATATATTAACTTGTATTTATTTCTTTCAATTATTATATACCAAAACTTATACATTGGTTTAGGTATTTATTATACCAATCAATATTTGTCTATAATAAATTAAGACTCTTACTTTACAAGAAAGGGTATTTACGTCAAAGTTTATAAATGGTTTCAAAAATTTGTTATGCCAATTATAAAAATTACCTATAATAAATCAAAATACATCACTTTACAAGAAAATGTATTAATATTACAAATAAAATAACTACATCATATTTAAATTTGCATAACTTAAGAATGAAATATTAAATTCATGAATAAAAGTTAAGTATATTTAATTATATTATCAAGAGTTTTACCATTTCACCTTAGTAAAAAAAAAATTACTTGGATATAATAAAACTAAAGAAAAAGAAAAAAGATGGAAGAATAGATAATATAACTTTAGAATAGTAAACAAGAGAAATAATACTACAAAGAGATAATACAAAAGATAAGAATTTTGAACTAAAATCTAACTCTCTAATTACATCATTTAGGTATAAACAGGCCATCTATTTATAGAAAAATATGGATAAATCAAGACAAATAAAGAGGGAACCACTTGGATAATAAAAGTTAAGAAGTGTGGCAACTAATTTGTATTGATTATCCTTAATGCACCCACTTAATTATCCAATTTGGAATTGATATAGTCCGAATTAACTGTCACTAAAAAAATTAAAGTTGTAGATAAGTCTCTTATCTTTCCAAATTGAGTTGTCTCATACTTATTAGATAAGTATTTCTATAGTTATAGGACAAATACTAATAATTGTTTGGACTGGGTCTGTACTGCAGATCAGTTCAATTTTAGGCCATTTTCATTCCCTAAACGCTCGAACTTATAAAATACAATATGTTATCCCATTAATAAGCTCTTCACAGAATTAAGAATCACTCCAATTGAATTCCTAAGTAGAAAGTTATGTCTATTTTACCAAATCTACCACAAAATAATTAAAAGCCAATTAATTATAATATTGTAAACATAATTAAGTTAGGGGGGGTTAAAGACACTAATAATTCAAAATAATAATGTCAAACCCTTACTAAATATGTAATTTCAACTGTTCATTAAGGAGTAAGAGAGAGTCAATAACCACTTTTAACAAAAACAATTGTCCATGTTTGTCAAAGTGCCACATAATTGAGTCGCAAATGTGGCACCAAGAAGGCGAGCACGGAATGCTTGAGATAAGTTTGCATCTTCTTCCAAGAAAGAGTTTCGTATAAGTTCTTGGTTCCAGGAACTTGATGGAAGAAGTAGATCAGCCACCAAGGAGTGCTCAGGGAGTATATGAGGGACTAAAAGTTTGAAGGACAAAGGGTAAGGGAGCCATTGATCATAGTAGATCGATATAGAAGATCCATCACCGATGAGTAAACAAAGCCCCTTAACAAGCAAAATGCGGCCCTATAAAACACTTTCCAAACAGCGGAATTAGAATGTCTAGGATGTGCTTGCAAGAGTGAAGAGTTGGGGAAGTAAAAACTTTGGAGTGTTCTTGCCACTAGGGAGTTTGGATTAATTTGGGCAATTTTGTTAAATCATAGTCGGTTACCTTTTGAAACTTTTTCACTTGGGATTATTAATGAATTTGGATTAATTTGGGATAATCAGTATGAATTTGGATTATGTACTTTTTTAAATTTTCTCATATTTTTTTAAAGATCTCGTGATGTATATTCATTATTTATAACGTACTACTCTAAATTTTACATGTATAAAACATGAGTCAAATTGAGGATGCTACTAATTCTATTACAGAACCAAAGTACTATATTTCACACTTTTTATGAAAATTCATCTAATCTTTATTCATCAAACCAAAAGTTCTCAATATCTCATCACATAAAGACAAATATAAATCTCTAAAATAACATTCCAGCTTTTGAAACATTCTTAGAATTTAAGGAAATCAAAACTTAAACTACTAGAGAAATAATTTTCTCTTATTAAGCAATAGATAGCTTCCTGATTTTTTAACTCCAACTCCAAGGTAACTCACCAGGCTAAACCTTAATCTGCAAAAATGTTAATGGTAAAGGGTGAGTCGTCAACTCGGTAAGTAAAACATTCATAATGTATTAAGGTTCTTGTTTGAAAGGCTGCAAACATCTTTAAAATATCATCAATAATATTAATAAAATATTTTAATTTTAAATTTATCACAGCAAAATTCTTCAATATTATAAGTCAATAAGAAAATTAATTCGATAATAATTCTTGTAAAATTTTATATAAAAAGGTAAATAGTGGTTGCTCATGTCATATAGTATCACCTGTACCCCCGGTGACCCGGCCAATATTAAAATCTTATAATGTCACCTGTACCCCTAATGACCCTGCCAATAATCATTTATAGTGTACACTTTTAAAAAGGATACCAACTGGTCCGAATCATATATCATGTTGATCATTCAATATCATATGACTATAGATAATGAGCCAAAATATTTTCTTTAAATTCTAGTTTTAATAATCATTTCATCATAACTTCTATTCTTTCATAACAGTAGCTTGCAACATTTTTATAAACACTATCCAATTAACCTAAAATCGAATTCATAATTTTGAGTTATCATATAGAGACCTATAATTTTTCAATCTTGTTTAAAGAGATGTTTAAAACTATAAACAAATTATTTGTTTGAAACTTCAAAAAATACATAAACTTTAAAGATAAAATTCATACTTTTAACCAAAATTAGTAGAAAATTATTTAATTGAAAAACCATAAATAAACTTTAGAAGTAACAATAAATCATAAGTTCTTGAAATATTTCAAATATCATAATAACAACATTTTTCATTGGAAAACAAAAAGAATGCATTATGAATGAAGTTACTTACCTCAACAAAAGTCAAATACCTCAAAGAATATCTCTACTTATCCAAATACCGCAAGTATCCTATTCATAAAGATAACAATTAATTACCTATCATAATCATTTTCCAACTAGATATATCTCTCAACCTATGACTATCCTTCTATCTATTTCAGTATTGAATAATAAATACTCCAAAATTCGTATCTCATATTTTGTATATCGGATTCATATAAAATCTGTTCTCATCTATACTAGATACATAAAGGTTCAACATATAATTTATTTGAAATATTTAGTTTAGTAAAACTATTAAAAATAAATTAATATTTCTGCTTAACATAATTTGTCAAACAGTTTCTGTATGTGAACATAGTTTATAAAATATTTCATAATTGTCCAAACATTGTGAAATTAAAACTGGAATACTTAGACATATATAAAAGCCAGTATATAAAATTTCTAAATTTTTGAAGATCATTTGATAGGTGAAACTATTTTCTAAATTCGGATTTGCTGCTGAAATTTCTATTTTTCAGTATTGCAGTCACTACTTTAGAAATTCATATAAAATTAAATTCTTGGAGATTTTCAGTGAAACAAAATTCTATAGAATCCTTATTGTGTTAGCTTTTAAATAATAAAAATATTGGTATAAAAATATATGTGTATAAATATAAGTTATTCAAAGAATTATACATGTTGTTGAATTCTCTATTTTTCTAAGATCCCACTTACTACTTAAAATATATATATATATATATTCAAAGTCAAAACTAAAGAGTTTTTGATAAAAAATCAAGACTTTAAATAATCATTATGAAGTATAATTCATTTGAAAGAATCATATTTAAAACGTCAATTTACTTATGGCAATACACTACTTATAAACTTAACACATAATTTTCACATAATCTCTTCTCAATTCTATTCTATATAACCTTTTTATAAACAATTTTCATTTTCAATTCATCATAAAAACATGTTAACTAAGGATGAACCTTACATAATTATGAAAAATATAACTAAAGAAATTATAGTATGGAAATAAGAAACATACCTGTGAGTAAGATTCCACTTAATTCTTAACTATCTTCTTCTCATTCCTTTTCAAATCAACACTTGGTTGTTCTATAGTTTAACACTCTCAACCCACATACACACTTTAGTTTTGATTCTTTTCAATCAATTCCTACACTCTTTCTCACATGGACACCATCTATTTATAGTATCTATTTGAGTGATACATGATGATAAATCCACTCACTTATGGTAGACATGTTAGGTTTGTAAATGAGTCATCAAATTAGGTAATTGTTTGCTAAGTGTTTGTGTTAGGTCATCTTTATCACTAAGCATAACCTTATCTAAGCATATATAAGAGTTATTGATGAATGAGTCATCAAGATAGGATTAAATTAGGTAATTACTTTCTAAGTGTTTGTGTTAGGTCATTTTTATCACTAAGCATAACATTATCTAAGTATATGTATAAGTTATTGATGAATGAATCATTAAAATATGATGAAATTAGGTACTTGTTTGCTAAGTGTATGTGTTAGGTTATATTCATCATCAAACATAACATTATTTAAGCATATGTATAAGTTACAAAATATAATCTAGAGAATGCTTATAAATTTAGTGTATTACAATTCTCTCCCCCTAAAAGAAATTTTGTCCTCGAAATTTATACTCACCTTAAGCTTTGAATATGTGTGGATACTTGTCTTTCATTTCCTCCTCTTTTTCCCATGTAGCTTCCTCTACGGTATGGTTCCTCCAATGCACTTGCAGTAATGGAATTGCTCTATTCCTTAGGACTTGCTGCTTCTTATCCACAATCTTCAATGGTTGCTCCTCGTAAGATATATCTTCTGAAATTTGGATTGGTTGGTAATCTAACACATACGAAGAATCTGCCACATACTTTCTTAGAACGGATACATGAAATACATTATGCAATCTTGACAAAGTAGGTGGCAGAGCTACACGGTAGGTTACCGAACCAATTTTCTCCAATACTTCAAAAAGTCCAATAAACCTAGGCCTAAGTTTTCCCTTCTTACGAAATTGAAATACTCCTTTCCATGGTGATACTTTTAAAAACACATAATCTCTTACTTTAAACTCTAAATTTCGCATTCGATTGTCTGCATAACTCTTCTGTCTGCTTTGTGCGATACGAAGTCGATCTCTAATCAACTTAATTTTATCGGCTGTGATTTGTACCAATTCTGGCCCTAAAAATCTTCTTTCACCAACCTCATCCCAACAAATAGGTGACCTACACTTCCTCCCATACAATGCTTCATATGGTGCCATGCCAATACTAGAGTGAAAACTGTTATTGTATGCAAACTCAACCAAAGAAAGATGTTCCTCCCATCTGCCACCTAAATCCAAAACACAAGCTCGAAGCATATCTCCAAGTGTTTAAATAGTTCTTTCTGACTGCCCATCAATTTGAGGGTGAAATGCCGTGCTAAAACTTAGCTTTGTCCCTAATTCTTTATGTAGGCTGGCCTAAAACTTTGATGTGAAACAAGGATCTCAGTCAGAAACAATGGACAATGGTACTTCGTGTAATCTCACTACCTCCCGTAAGAATAACTTGGCCAATTGTCCTATATTGTCATTACTCTTCATTGCCAAGAAATGAGCTGACTTAGTTAATCGGTCAGCGATTACCCATATGGAGTCACATGCTTTTCGAGAGCGAGGTAATCCAGAAATAAAATCCATTGTGATGCGCTCCCATTTCCACTCAGGAATAGGAAGTGACTACAAATGGCCTCTTGGTCTTTGGTGCTCAATTTTTACTTGTTGACATACCAAACACCGTGACACGAATGTAGCAACATCGTTCTTCATATTTCTCCACCAGAAGTTCTCCCTTAAATAATGATACATCTTGGTATTGCCTTGGTGCATGCTGTATGGTGACTTATGAGCCTCTTTCATAATTTCTGCCTTTAAATCTTCATTTGCTAGTATACAAAGGCATCGTCCCAACCATAGTACACCTTCATTACCAAGGCTAAATTCTGATCGAAACCTTTTCTTCACTTTTTCAACAAGTTTAACAATTTGTGGGTCTTCTTTTTATCCCACTTTAATTTTATCAATCAAAGTAGGTTGCACTATCAAGTGCGCAAAAAAATTAGCTTGACCACACATTATAACTTTAATCCCTAATTTCCTTAGATCCTCTAGAATATGAGTCTGATTGGTAACTAAATAAGCCATACAACTAGATGTTTTTCTACTAAGTGCATCAGCCACCACATTTGCCTTACCAGGATGGTAATTGATGGAACAATCATAATCCTTTACTAACTCTAACCACCTCTTCTGCCTGAGATTCAACTCTCTTTGAGTAAAAATGTACTTCAAACTCCTATAATCCGTAAATATCTCACATTTCTCCCCATAAAGGTAATGTCTCCAAATCTTTAGCGTGAAGACTATTGCTGCTAACTCCAAATCATGTGTTGGATAGTTCTGCTCATGAGTTTTTAATTGTCTAGATACATATGCCACAACCTTTCCATACTGTATCAGAACACAACCTAATCCGTTTCTAGAAGCGTCACTATATATTACAAAGCCACCACTTCTAGAAGGAATAGTTAATATTAATGTAGATACCAATCTATTTTTAAGTGCCTGAAAACTTTTCTCACATGCCTCGCTCCATTCAAACTTAACATTTTTCTTAGTTAAGTTAGTTAATAGAGCCACAAGACTAGAAAAATCCTCGACAAAGCGTCGATAGTAACCTGCTAAACTCAAGAAACTCCTTACCTCAGTGACATTAAAAGGTCTTTCCCAATTCATGATTGCCTCCAATTTAGTGTGATCCACAGATATTCCATCCTTTGTCACTACATGTCCCAAAAACATCACTCGATCCAACCAAAACTCACATTTCTTAAATTTTGCATATAATTTCTCTTTCCGAAGAGTCTGCAATACAATCTTCAAATGTTCCTCATGTTCTTACTCACTTTTAGAGTATACCAAAATGTCATCAATGAATACAATGACAAAATGATCTAAATATGGTTTAAAAATGCTATTCATTAAGTCCATAAAAGCTGTAGGAGCATTGGTCAAACCAAAAGGCATTACAAGAAATTCATAATGCCCATAACGTGTTCGGAAAGCTATTTTGGGTACATCATCAGCCTTAACCCTCAATTGATGATACCCAGATCTCAAATTGATCTTAGAGAACACTACAGCACCTTGCAATTGGTCAAATAGATCATTAATACATGGAAGAGGGTACTTGTTCTTGATTGTGACTAGATTTAACTGTCGGTAATCAATACACAACCTCATCGAATCATCTTTCTTCTTTACGAACAATACTGGAGCACCCAAAGGTGACACACTAGGGTGAATGAATCCTTTATCAAGCAATTCCTGCAACTGCATCTTTAATTCTTTCAGCTCTATAGGCGTCATACGATATGGTGCCTTAGAAATTAGTGTATTAGGTAGCAAATCAATTATAAACTCTACCTTTCTCTTGGGAGGTAACCCAGGTAAATCCTCTGGAAACATATCAGCAAAGTCCTTAACTACAAGGATATTGTTAAGGCAATTCTCACTACTACCATTTATTGACACATTAGTGAGGAATCCTTTGCAACTTTTCATTAACATCTTCTTGGCTTTGCTCTTTGAGAGCAAACCACTGCAATTATTTTGCTTACCCTGGAATCAAAACTCTATCTCACCAGGTATTTGGAATACAATTTCCTTAGTAAAGCAATTTACAGTGGCATGATATGCGCTAACCAATTCATCCCTAATATCACGTCGAAATTAAACATTTCTATGGTGGTAAAAGGTCCATTAAAAATTCCCTACCACAAAGACTAACCACACAAGATTTGTAAACACCATTTACCAACATAAAATTTCCCATTGGAGTGGCAATTGACAAGTGAAAATCCAATGGTTCTATAGGTTTATCCGCAAAATAAGTAAATACACAAGACACGAAGGAATGTGTTGCACTAGAATCGAATAAAACTTTAGCTTCTCTGGAGAATAAGGACAGTGTACTTGATACTACATCATTAGACGCGCCAGTATCCTGTTCAGTCATGGCAAAGACACGTCCTTGAACTTTTGATTTCTTCCTCTATCCCTCCTCGGCTTAGGTATCTGAGTTAACACTGCATTTATTCGGACAATCTTTAACCTTATGCCCTTTTTCTCCACATCCAAAGCAAGCTCCTAACTTTAAATAACATTCTCCAAAATGCATCTTACCACAATGCGAGCAAAGAGTAGCATTGTTTTGAGTAGTAGCTACTAAGGTACCTTTTGCCCACCATTAGTTCCTCTATAGAACGGCTTTTGAATTTCTTGCTTGTTCGGGTTCCCATCTCGAGATCTACTATGTCTATTCATCTTATTTCGTTGATCTATTGAGACGTGTGATTCATTCAAGCACCTCTTAGCAATTATGGCTCAATCAACTAAATCACTATACTCTGATATCTTTAAAACAGATAAACGAGACTTAATTGTTAGACGTAGCCCCTCAAGAAATCGTCTGTATTTACTACTCTCTGTATCAACCAAAGTAGTAGCAAAGCGAGACAAGGCAGTAAATTGTACCTCGTACTCAGCTACCAACTTCATGCCTTGGTTCAACTTTAGGAAGTTAGCCTCCATCCTATCACGAACTTGTTGAGGAAAATATTTTTCTAGGAAAGCCTCCATAAACATATCCCAAGTGATAGGTGTATCTATTAAATTAGCCCTTAAAAGTTGAACCTTAGCATCCCACCAATGATCTGCCACTTCTTGCAGCACAAACGAAGTAAGGATCACCCTTTGGTTGTCTACACAGCCCATAGCTTCAAATATTTTATCTATCTGCTTCGACCATGCTTCAGCAACTAAAGGGTCTGTAGTTCCATGGAAAGCAGGTGGCCCTAACTTCTTAAACCTTTCCAAAGTCATCGTGGCTTCTCCATCTGTGGCACTAGCTTGAACTCCAACTTTAGCATTACCTTGAGAAACACATTTTTCTTGAGTTAACTCCTTTATCAGCTTATTTTGAGATTCCACAAGTTTAGCCATCATTCGCATCATGGGATTAGCTTTTTGAGCCAACTCCTGTAATGTCAGGTCAGTTTCAACATTGGCCTATGTAGTGCTTCGAGAGTTTGAAGCATTCGTCCTCTTAGAATTCTTAGGTGGCATTTTCGTCTAACCACAAAATGTAAGCTCTTTTTAGAAAGAGAAAATTTTATAAATTTATATAAAGACATCACCAAATATTATAACAGAATTACATTCAAATATTGCTAGAGATGTTTAAAAGAATAAATAACAATTCATAATTTATTAATACTAGAATCTTCTGGTTTAAAATAATTCAAACAATTCAAGAGTTGTAATAATAATGTAATAAAGATTCTAGTAACTAAATGTGCCTCAAGACCTTTGGGGACTTAGCTTAAAGAAATCTCCATTCTAGTAGGGAAATAGATTTAACTCTAATTTTTCTTTACTAACACTCTTAATCCAAATCTCTCTTAATTTCACTAGGTTTATTCTCACAATATTCATTCTAACACTTTCACAGGTAAATTTATTGAGCAATCAATATTTTTTTTTTAACTCCATTGCCATAAATGGTTAAACTCAATTCATCATCTTCTACTCTTCCTAATACCTTTATTCCCCTTCATATCTATAAAACCATCAAAATTCACACATTAAACTAATGGAAAATCTTATTCCTATAAAAGTCTACAGAATCCTAGCCACGCTCAAATACCACAAATGTAACACCCCAAATTTCACATGTATAAAACATGAGTCAAAGTGAGGATGCTACTAATTCTATTACAGAACCAAAGTACTATATTTCACACTTTCTATGAAAATTCATCTAATCTTTATTCATCAAACCAAAAGTTCTCAATATCTCGTAACATAAAGATAAATATAAATCTCTAAAATAACACTCCAGCTTTTGAAACATTCTTAGAATTTAAGGAAATCAAAACTTAAACTACTAGAGACATAATTTTCTCTTATTAAGCAATCTATAGCTTCCTGATTTTCCAACTCCAACTCCAAGGTAACTCACCAGGCTAAAACTTAATTTACAAAAATGTTAATGGTGAAGGGTGAGTCGTCAACTTGGTAAGTAAAATATTCATAATGTATTAGGGTTCTTGTTTGAAAGGCTGCAAGCGTCTTTAAAATATCATCAATAATATTAATAAAATATTTTAATTTCAAATTTATCACAACAAAATTCTTCAATATCATAAGTCAATAAGAAAATCAATTCGATAATAATTGTTGTAAACTTTCATATAAAAAGGTAAACAGAGATTGCTCATGTCATATAGTATTACCTGTACCCCTAGTGACCCGGCCAATATTAAAATCTTATAATGTCACTTGTACCCCCAGTGACCCAGCTAATAATCATTTGTAGTGTACACTTTTAGAAAGGATACCAGCTGATCCAAATCATATATTATGTTAATCATTCAATATCATATGACTATAGACAATGAGCCAAAATATTTTCTTTAAATTCCAGTTTCAATAATCATTTCATCATAACTTCTATTCTTTCATAACAGTAGTTTGCAACATTTTTATAAACACTATCTAATTAACCCAAAATCGAATTCATAATTTTGAGTTATCATATAGAGACCTATAATTTTGCAATCTTGTTTAAAGAGACGTTTAAAACTATAAACAAATTATTTATTTAAAACTTTGAAAAATACATAAACTTAAAAGATAAAATTCATACTTTTAACCAAAATCAGTAGAAAATTATTTAATTGAAAAACCATAAATAAATTTCAGAAGTAACAATAAATCATAAGTTTCTTGAAATATTTTCTATATTTCAAATATCATAATAATAACATTTTTCATTTGAAAACAAAAGGAATGCATTATGAATAAAGTTACTTATCTCAACAAAAGTCAAATACCTCAAAGAATATCTCTACTTATCCGAATACCGCAAGTATTCTATTCATCAAGATAATAATTAATTACCTATCATAATCATTTTTCAACTAGATACATCTCTCAACCTATAACTATCCTTCTATCTATTTCAATATTGAACAATAAATACTCCAAAATTCGTATCTCATATTTTGTATATCGGATTCATATAAAATCTGTTCTCATCTATACTAGATACATAAAGGTTCAATATATAATTTATTTGAAATATTTGGTTTAGTAAAACTATTAAAAATAAATTAATATTTCTGCTTAAGATAATCTGTCAAACAGTTTCTGTATGTGAACATAGTTCATAAATTAGTTCATAAAATATTTTATAATTGTCTAAAAATTGTGAAATTAAAACTGAAATACTTAGACATATATAAAAGCCAGTATATAAAATGTCTGAAGTTTTGAAGATCATTTGATAAGTGAAACTATTTTCTGAATTCGGATTTACTGCTAAAATTTCTGTTTTCCAGTATTGCAGTCACTACTTTAGAAATTTATATAAAATTGAATTCTTGGAAATTTTCAGTAAAATAAAATTTTACAGAATCCTTATTGTGTTAGCTTTTAAATAATAAAAATATTGGTATAAAAATATATACGTATAAATATAGTTTATTCAAAGAATTATATATATTATTGAATTCTCTATTTTTCTAGGATCTCACTTACTACTTAATATACATATATATATATATATATATATATTCAAAGTCAAAACTAAAGAGTTCTTAATAAAAACGAAGGCTTTAAATAATCATTATCAAGTATAATTCATTTGAAAGAATCATATTTAAAATAATTATTTAAAACGTCAAGTTACTTATAGCAATACACTACTTATAAACTTAACACATAATTTTCACATAATCTCTTCTCAATTCTATTCTACATAACCTTTTTATAAACAATTTTCATTGTCAATTTATCATAAAAACATGTTAATTAAGGATGAACCTTACATAATTATGAAAAATATAACTAAAGAAATTATAGCATAGAAATAAAAAACATACCTATGAGTAAGATTCCGCTTAACATTTAATTATCTTCTTCTCATTCCTTTTCAAATCAACACTTGGTTGTTCTATAGTTTAACACTCTCAACCCACATACACACTCTAATTTTTGATTTTTTTCAATCAATTCCTACACTCTTTCTCACATAGACACCATCTGTTTATAGTATCTATTTGAGTGATACATGATGATAAATCCACTCACTTATGGTGGACATGTTAGGTTTGTAAATGAGTTATCCAATTAGATAATTGTTTGCTAAGTGTTTGTGTTAGGTCATCTTTATCACTAAGCATAACCTTATCTAAGCATATATAAGAGTTATTAATGAATGAGTCATCAAGATAGGATTAAATTAGGTACTTGCTTGCTAAGTATTTGTGTTAGGTCATTTTTATCACTAAGCATAACATTATCTAAGTATATGTATAAGTTATTGATGAATGAGTCATCAAGATAGAATGAAATTAGGTACTTGTTTGTTAAGTGTATGTGTTAGGTTATATTCATCATCAAACATAATATTATTTAAGCATATATATAAATTACAAAATATAATCTAGAGAATGCTTATAAATTTAGTGTATTACATATAATATGCAGTGAAGGTTCTCAATTCTTCAAAATTAACCATCAATAACAAGCCTATATGGAACGCAGATCGCTGTAGGATCCTCTTTCATGCAGCTTACACTGGAACCTTACAGTGACTATTATAAATATTTCGCAACTCCGGATGGACACAGATTACCATGGTAACTGCAATATTTTAATCCAGGAAAGACTGTTGAAAGTGGCACCTCAGTTGCTAACAAAATTGCCCTGAAAGAGGGCACCTGAATATTTGATCTCAGCCGTCTCCAGAATGCTTACCTGTCAGCTCTTTTCTTTTTTCTAGTCCTGGCCTTGTTTGTTGTAAATTTTTATCCTTGGTAACTTTCACCATCACTGATTTCGGAAAAGGTATAGGATAGTCTTATCAAAATATAGTAGTACTTTGGCTTTTTGGATTAACTCTAACCCCTCTCAAATGTGCATGTTCTACATTATCAATCCAAGGCTGAATGTATTTAAATGCCAATACTCTTCTTTTGTAAATTGGTGATGAGGACACAGTAATTTTGTTTAATTTTCTACCACACGCCTGCTAATTTCTTCATTAATACAATTGTCTGTTATCATTTTTGTGAGTATCCTTTTTCAAGCATAGAAAAATAATGCAGACGAAGATTTTCATTTGATCTTTTTACAGCTTCTAGGGTGCTGCATCTGAAAATTTATGCTGTTAATTCTTATTTCCTGAGGCACTAATTACATTCTTAAACGATTTTATCGTGCTTGAACTGTAGCCGATAGACCAAGTAGTCGGTAATGCCTTAACAATTTCCGATGGAACAGCTACTCTGTAGCTAAAGCAACATCTTGTGCATAATCTTCAATGATTTAAAATTTCTTTATCAGATGTTGCATATTATGTATTTTAATGTTATGCTTATTTTCTGCGCACTTGCAGTTACCCAACCATTCGAATGGATTACAACTTCGAATCATTTATCCTTTTCCTGATTTCTTCCTTAATATATATCCAGAACAAATGCAGATATAAAGAGATGCAGAGTTGAAAGAACGATTAATTCAAATTAAGACAAGAAGGATACACACCAATAACAAGGAAACACGAAAATAAGAACTTCGGGATTCTTAACTCTCACACTCAAATCACATTATTGCAAACTTGCTATTCATTGCAAGCAATCTAACCATAGTAGAATTGCATAATAAGTAATGGTGCCTGCTGCTTACTCGTCACAGCACTGATACATGATGAACCTCTCCATGACACGGCCACATTCAGAGCAAACAACTTTTTCTGGTATCTTCCCAGCAGTACCTGGTAGCACGAGCCGGTTGCAGTGATGTGGTGTGTGAAGCTGTTGAAGGTGATCCCTGAGAGCTGGCAGAAAACCCTTTGGCTGCACTTGGTCTTTCCACACATTATATTCTTGCAAGCAGGTTAAAAATTGACTTCCCTTAGCTCTAGTGATTTCAGCTGATCCTCTAGCAAACACAGCCCATCCGCCTTCGCTGCCATCATAGCTCAGCAATGCCATGATTTCGTGCATTATAGGGTCATTCTCAACTGTTCTTCCCAGCTGAATTTTGGAGTGCCACATGCTCTCCAGCCTAATCCAAAAGAACCAAACTGGAGTTAAGTCTTGCAAGCAGTAGCTGAGCTTCTCCGTAGAGATGGTTATAGTGTTCCTACGGATACGTTCCTTCGGGTTGCTCTTTCCCACATAAACCATGCCAAGTGAAATACCAGCTGCTTGAGCAACAGTATTTGCAGTGGTTGTGAATTTCCTGATCCATTCCATGTCCTCCCCTCCGTACAAGCAAATATGTCTTCCTTCGGATATCTGATGAATCAGAAAGAATTTCAAATTTTATACATGCAGTTGTAAAAACAGAGTGCACAAAATCAAAAGTTGTATGCATTAAGTAGCTTATGATGAGAAAAGTACCCAGTTCAGAATCACTGGATCAATGCCATCAACCAACAATTCAAGTCTCCAAGTCTCTTCCTTCCATAAAGCTTCTTCCCTTGCAGTAGTGAAAGGGAAGGCCAAAGTTCCCCAAATCCACATCATATGAAGTGCATTTGGGCAAACAACTCGTCCTTGCGGGTCTATGACAACAAGGATAGGCTTCTTGCTAAATTGCCACTCTTCTTTGATGAACTGGATAACTGCTCGATCAATCAAAGAAGGGTGGTGCAGTGTGTACCATGGCATATTAACTTGCAGACTTTCGAACTGCTTTTGCTTGCTCTCGGTCCATGGCATGGCCGGGTCTACAATTGGGAGCCATACAACCTCATAGTGATTCTCGTGCCTCGGTGACTGTTGCCGGGCCTCAGTGTATATCTGTTCAAGAATGGCAAGCTCTTCTTGCGAGATGTCTAGGTCTGATATGAGCAGCAAGACATTTTTGCGCCTCAGAACATCAAGGTTGACCTATTTGTCATGCAGAAGTTGGAAGCTCAATTAGCACCGAAGTTGGGAAATGGTATGATTAATGCAATGTGGAAGCAATTCCTTTTCGGTTCTCATTCCCCATAGTCCTAAAATTCTTGCTTTGAAGTTTAGACATTTCAAATGCCCGGTATGAGAAAAAGAGAATTGTGTTTCATCAGAAATTGTGGATTTATACAGTTTGATATTCACTTGTTTGGGGAATAATTTGAACATTATTAGTCAAACGATCACAGAAAAAGGAAAAAGAACAAGAGCGAACCCTTTTCTTGGTGACTCCATCAACAATTGGCAGTTCATCCTTTAGTAATGCCTTGAGAGGCCTTGTGTTGTCAATGTGAACCGTTTCGAACAGATTTTTGAGGTAGTGCAAAGCTTCAATATGTTTCTTTTCGTCTGCAGCAAATGGTAATTTCGTAAATACCCATCTTTTCCTCTATACACAATGCAAAATTTGCAAAGGCTTTGAACTCACCTATGTACTTATGGCAGGTATGTAATAGATCTCTTAGGTGATTGTGCATGTTGTTGAGCTTGTGAGCCAAGCTGGATAGCTCCCAAGCTTCTGTTGTTGATACCATGTGCCTAAAACCCACAAAATAAGCTCATATAAATAGTTGTACCTATGACTCAATTTTAATTCAGTCCGTAAGTGAATATCTCTCTATTGAAAAAAACTGAAGTGGGAAATTTCTAAGACTGCACTTTTGAAATTGCTGCTGCTTCATAAACACTGCTAAAAAATGCAAAATAGTAAGTTTATCTGATTTAGAAAGGACATGGATGTACTTACTCGCGCCCCAACAAAGTAAGACCAGTAATTTGGGATGCACAAGCCAAAATGCTTCGGATGGTCCAGTACACTGCAACTGGTATATGTGCTATGGCTGCGGAAAGCGCATCAACATCTGTTGTAATGTAATGAGATGGAAGCTCCCTGAACAGGACAATGCACTTGGTAACATCAACCATCGCTTTGATGAGACTGTTAATTGCATCAAACTGGGGCTTTAACGCGATCGAGTTTTCTAAAATTTCAGGCAATTGCTTAAGGATTGCCACTGCTTTGGCAAGTTGGTTCGAGGTGTAACTCTGAGCAACAAGCCAGAATTCCCCGTAGGTCACTGCAAAAGCTGATAATGCCAGCACCAATTTGGCATCCCATGAATAGCTGGTCAGCATGTTCAATACTGATACTGCTGTCGCGTGTGCATCTCCACCCCCAGAGCACTTGCATGTTATCTGTCAATCGCTTAGTACTAGTTATTCAATTGATCTCATTATGATACATATTACAAAATCCTTATTTATATTAAAGTTGCATGTTATATTACCTCGCAGGAAATTCGGTCAATGAGATATGCCAAGGCCTCAAGCACGCCAAGGAAGCTGTTTTGGTATGTCTTGTCCTCCAAAGCTTCTATAGGCGCTGGCGATTCCTGCAAATTAAAAATATTGATGGATTAGCTACTCCAGCTAAATCATTAAGAATAAATATCAATACATTGCTTGGTTTTTAAGAAATTCCAAATTCTACTCATTACTCAGTCGTAGCATAACTGTCATTATAATTGAGTAATCTACTTAAACATCCATTATGTATCCTAAACTCATCTTGCAAGCTATTAAATACAAAACATAATGGCCATAATAGTTAGCGTTGGAGCATTACCAGAGTAGCAATGGGAGCAACACTTGGGACTGCACGTTTAAAGATGTCATCAATAATTTGAAGGAATGGTTTGACATCGATCTCGCGTCCATCAGGAATGTGGGTGCTCTGAATTTGCTTCAACATCATATTGTCATCAGATGTTGAGAACATGAGCCTGTCTCCTTTGATCAGTGGGTGCACACCAGGACCATGTTTGCTAGCTGTTTGCGGCAGTAAAGAACTGGCTGCAGGTGTGTGCTTAGTGGTTCCCATCGGTGGGAGCACGCCGCCAGCTTGCGCTCGGTTGAGGACCATATGGGCTGGTGTGTGAAGGCCGTCGGTTTGTGGCTGCAGCACGTTGGTTGGTGTTTGATGGCCGGCCATGTGTGGCTGCAGTTGCACATTGGTTGGTGTTTCGTTGCTGGGCAAGTGTGGCTGCAAGTTGGTTTGTGATTGCTGGCCCGGCAAGAGTGGCTGCTGCACATTGGTTGCCGATTTCTGAGCGCCCAACAGGGGCATATTGGCAGGTGTCTGGCCGCCCATCAGTGGCATATTGGCTGTTGTTGGCTTGCTGGTGGCCATATTGAGCTATGCAAATTAAGGACTCGGTAGAATTATTAGATTATTATCAAAGGAAATAATGGCTTCTGTGTTTTGCTTGCCACAAGCTTGGCCTTTATATAAATCATGAGAAGTGGAATAAAGCCAACTGAATCAACTTCCTTGCTTCTCGTAGGGTTTTTATCCTTGGAATCTATGATTGTAACAATACAAAATCACTTTAGCTCTTTTGTATATGAAGCCCATCAAATCTGTTGCGCCAGTGGTTTATAATATTCTACGTCTTCCTTTCTTTCTTTCTTTTCATAATGCCACGAAACACGTGATTTGGGTATAACGATACTGTGTTCTTCTTCCTTATTAGATGATATGGCTTTGTTTGATAAGGATGATGATGGTGGTGGTGAGACTGAGAATAAACAAAGTTTAAAAAGATGAAAATATGAGCTGGTAACTTTGTCCTTTGCTTCTTTATAACTGTGGAAAGGTTCTTCTTCCAATACACTTTGCTAATTGGATTAATTTAGTGCGTACAAGAAGCCATCTAAAAGCAACAAAGAATCTAGTTATCACAATCCATCTACGAGTTTTTATGTCCCATCCCATAGAGTCTCACGAACTGACTATGCGTGAAATTGAATTCTTATGGCAGTCTTATTCCATTGACACTTCTCATAATGCCATAACAATTCAATTTCATTTCATCTATAATGACTCAACTATTGACTATTTTTTGCTCTAGATTAGATATATAATAATCTATTAATAAATGACATAATAAATATTGCACTAATTAAAAAATAATATCTTAACATTATTCTTAATATCTAAAATTATTAATTTTGAAGGTGAACTTTGTAAATCCCAAGAATCCAAAACATTTGAATGTTTCTTTTTGACTTTTCCATTCTCTTTTGACCATATTTAATTCTTGGAAGTTGGTGCAGTCCTTACAAGTTTCAAAGGGTGAGAGTGAGAAAGAAGTGAAAGATGGACACCACTTCTTTTATGATGAGGTGTTAACTGCTTTTGGGAAATGACACTTTAATGTTTAAATGTGACTATTGTATATATATATTTGGGAAGCAATCAATGAAAAATATTATTAATAAAGATTCAGAAATTTCATATGGCAGCATTGCGAGGTAATTAGGCCTCATCAAGTAAAAGAATAAACATTCATCACTTTAAGTACAAATTTTTTAGATTTTATTCAAAAATAATGCTAAAATATTTCATCTATATTATATTTTTAATACAACAAAATATTTTATTTGCATACGGGGAATTTTATTGAAAAATTATCTAATTGTGCTCACATTATATGTAATAAATAAAAACACATAATGCAATTCTTCAAATTTTGTTAAAGAATGATTTATTTTTAATTTTTTTATTAAAATAAGAGACATCTCTCATCCAAATAACTGAGCATTTGCTAATATGATAAGTCATTGAGATTTTATTTAATACATAAGATGAAATTTTATATTAAAAAAATAAATATTAGACTGTCTCCTTATCAACACCGTAAAGTTGACAGATTAGAATTTGAACTACACCCCATTTAGTCAATCTACCATTAGTGGATAATATGTTCTTCAATGCTAGTTATGTGATAAATTATATTTAAGAATATGTTGAGTACCCCATGATAACTTATAACACCCAAACCTCAAATGTTTTAGTTGTCAAATTTTTTCACACACTAACAATTAAAAATTGTCTATTAGAACACTCAATTCAAATTATCTTATTCTTTTTATCAATAATAAAAAAAAAATTATTACGAATGTAAATCCAAAAATCCATGCTTTAGCTATGTATTCATTTAAATATTTTTATTTTAAGTTTGATACGAATAAATAAATAAAAAGTGGCATATTGAACAACATAGAAACTTGTGTCCTCAATGAGCTTATGCATCTCATTGTAAATCTTTATAAAATAATACCCCTTAAATCAATAGAAATTATTGTTTTAACAGAGTTATTGATTTATTGAAAATTTATAATTTATAAATAAATGAATATGTATTAATTTATAAATTTTTGTTTTTGCTACAATACTTATGGAGTGTACCTGAAAAACATATTCATTAATCATAGCTTATTTATAGAATATATTTTTTTACTTAAGCTTCTTAATCACCTCTAAAAAATTCACTGTAGATTGTCCACGTGGAATTACCTCATCCTCTCTATCTTGCAAAATCAACCTTTTATTAAAATTCCCCACGCATAAAAAAGGCAGAGAACTTGAAATCTCCTTAAAAGTTCTCATATCCTCCATCTCTCTCCTTGAACTGGAATGCCATACAACCCGATCACCCTCCACATGAAGTAATTAAAATAATAATCTTCAAATCAATATGATGCCTCGAGAAGCCAAAGATAGAAATGTCTCATAAATTATTCCCCAAAGCAAACAAACCTCCATTATTTCATACTATCCACATGAAAAAAAAATTTGAAAATCAAGACTTTGTCGCATCCTCTCAATCCTTTTACCAAATAGTTTAGTTTTGAGGACAAAAATCAAACTAAAGGAATAATCGAAAAGAAACATCTGTAATTTTAAGAAACAAAAGGATCTACAACTTAAACCTTGGAATTTTAAGAAATTCCTTCTACTTCTCGAGAATGTTTTCGAGGATGCTGGGGCTTTGAACCCATCTTTTTGTTTAATGCGATTCTAGATCCATGTATATAATTTACCACTTATTCATATGAATGTCGAATTCGCAGAGCTTATAGGGAATAAAATTGACGATTTTGTGGATGTTGATGCTGATGGTTTGAGATCATGTTATAACTGATACATGCGAATAAGAGTCTAGTTCGATTCTAAAGCCCATTACAGAAAGGGTTGTTTATCCGTTTAGGAAATTATGAGAAGTTATTCTAGGTAACATTTAGGTATGAAAAATTACAAGTTTTGTGCACATTATGCGGATGTCTGGATCATACTTTATAGAGAGTGCCTTGAACACTATCTTTGTCGTCCTTAAGAAGCTAGGGAACCATCACTACTCCGATGATAGTCGGGTGCTGGAGGGTGGTTTTCAAGATGGAAAAGTGACCAAAGTTCACGTGGGGGCTGGTCTCAGTTCTTCAAATATTTTAGAGAGTCGTTCTAAAGGGGTTTATGGTAAATTGGGAGAGAATTATGGCAGTAGCGGTTCATTAATGATGAACAAAGTTGCACAAGATCCTGAGGGGATTAGGTAGTTGATGATCAATGTAGAATTCATTTTGATAAGGTAGGTTATGTTTACGGTATCAAGATTGATGTTAAGCACTTAGCAGTGGAGCTTCAAATTCTACTTTCTATTGTACTGGTTCCAGCGAGCTAGGGTAGGTTGGTTATCATAGGGTGACCAAAATACAAAACTTTTCTATCAAAAACTTCAGGCATACAGACAAAGAATATAATCTTAGGGCTGTTTTTTTAAGAACGCGGTTTGGTGGCAAAATGAGGCATCTCTACTACTTTTACTGATTATTTTCTAGTTTTTTCAATCTTCCATTCAGAGTGTGGATTTCATGCGACAGGTGCTTGATGGGGTGCATGAGAGAATTTTAGAAGTTCAAAGGCAGTTGTTAGAGGCTAATTTTTTTGAGGAGGAAGTCCGTGTTGCTCTTTTTTCCACGGGACCATTAAATGCTCCTGGACCTTATAATTTCTATGTACTTTTCCATCAACATTTTTAGAGGGTGGTTAATGCAGATATGGTTAGATTTTGTTTGGGTGTTCTTAATGAAGGGCTTTTTTGGTTAGTAAGACTACTATTGTTATGATTCCTAAAATTCCATTATCCACAAAGACTATAGATTTTAGACCTATTAGCCTATACAATGTCTTTTCTAAACTTGTGGCCAAATGTGTGGCAAATAGAATAAAGATTGTGCTCTCGGATATTGTCTTAGATATTAAAAGCCCATTTGTTCTAGGTCAGTCGATTACAGATAACGTGATTTCTGCTTTTGAATTGATGCACTCTCTAAAGCATATGTGGCAAGGAAAAACAAGATTTTTTTGCATTGAAACTGGATATAAGCAAGGCATATGACAGAATTGAATGGCATTTTATTATGATCATGATAGAAAAATTAAGCTTTAGTGCTAAGTGGCGTAATCTTGTTCCATGGTGTATCTTTTCTATCCAACTCAGTTATTTGGTGAATAGGGTTTTAACTAGTAGTATTCAACCCATTATAGGATTGAGGTAAGATTGTCCATTATCCCTTTATCTGTTTTTATTGTGTAATGAAAGGCTATCTTTCCTATTCTAGAGGATAGAGGCACAGAGGATGTTATATGGTTTTGTGTGTGCACGTACAACTCTAATGGTGTCACATTTATTTGTTTGCAGATGATAGCTTAGTATTCTGTAAAGCTACCATTCACAATGTTTTTACAATTAAAAATATGTTAGGCGTATATGAGCAGATATTATGATAAAAAATTTAATTTTGAGAAAGCCTTCATTACTTTCAGTCCTTGTGTTTCTTCTATTGATAGGGGTATAATTCAAAATCTTCTTGTACTACTTAAATGTGTTATGCATTGGAAAAACCTTAGCCTACCTTCTTATGTAGGAATTGATGGAAGTTTAGTGTTTCAGCATATTATTAAAAGAGTGTGGCGTATACTGTAGTTATAGAAGAGTAGGTTTTATTCAGCGTGTGGGAAATTAACTTTACTAAAAGCTGTTATTCAAGTTATTCTAATCTATGCTATGTCTATTTTTTAAGAGTTATCTCAAAAATAGCTTAACTTATAAGGAGATATTGGTGGGGTGGTAACAAGGGTAAGGATAAAATGCATCGGTTGAAATAGAGTGATTTATGTTTACCTTTGGTAGATAGAAGCTTGAGTCTAAGGGATTTGAAGATTTTTAATCAAGCATTAGTGGTTAAATAAGGGTGGAGAATACTTTGTAGGCCATAAGTCTTATCCAATAGGATTTTAAAAGCACAGTACTTCCCCAATTCAAGATTCTTCTTAGCAGAAACCTCTCGAGGTTGTTCATACCTATGGAAGGTTGGGTTTAAGGAAATTGTAGGCATTTTGGTTGTTTGTCTTTGCAATAATTGTCTTATATTTCAAAATATATTAATTGAAATAATTTGTTACCATAGTAACATTTTTTATATAGATTTATTTGTTTTGAAATATTAAAATAAATATATTTATTATCTATGCAAAAAATAATTAGTCTAATTATCAAGTTTTTCATACATGCAACAAGTCGGTCCAAAGAAATACTTATTATTAACAAGATTTATTATTAACAATTGATTATTGCATTGAGAGTACCACTTATAATTGATATTTATGTCCAAAGTTTAAATATTAATTTTGTACTAGTATCTCGTGATGGGCCCATATTTATATGTTTACTTATATCATGTGTATATGCTTTAGGCCATTACAATATTATTAATTGTGAGTTTGTTGTCTTTTGTATATTGTCTGTTCAGTTTCTTCTGATTCTTCTATATCTGTAAATATAAATTTCATTCTTGTATTTAATGACACAAACTTTAAGGATTGGTAAGAGAACATTATAACTGTTCTTGGTTCTATGGATCTTAACCTTACACTTTAGATAGAACGACCTCCTATTCTAAATGATCTCAATTTCATTGAGGATAAACGACTTAGAGGTATGTGTTGTGTGATGTGTATAGATGTATATAATTTCAAAAATTAAATACGCAACGGAAGTATTCATACATATTAAACAATATGTAACATATTCAAGCATGTATGATCATTCAAGTACATATATATCTCATATATATATTTCATGCATGATATAAAATGAATAACAAATAAATAACCTACCCGGATATGAAGGTAGCTTTACAAATCTTCATGAACTCCAAGCTTCAATTTTGTTGAGCTCACTTTGAAGTGTTCCCTTGCACAATTCTAGTTCACAACTAAATCCGGTGGGATTGTGAAGCTAGAATGGCAGCCTTGAATTTCCAGCAAATGATTGTTTTAACACTTAAAACAATTTGTCCTTATGAATACTACCAAGAGATGAGAAGAATTGGGTGTTTTGTATAGTTCTTTACAACTCTATATGTTGTAGCTTGGTAAGCCTTTGCATTTTCTCTCAACACTTTGAGAAAAACACTTAGGAAAAGCTCTCAATTCTCTCTCTTTTCTCCTAGAACGAATTTCACTCTATCTTGCACACATTGAACTCTTTCAATTCTTTCTTAAGTGCAAAGAATGATTTCTCTTAGTGCTCCACCACCACTTAACCATGTTTGCCATTACAAACATTAATCTATCATATTTTTCACTCACTAATTTGATTCAACCAATTGAATCAATTTCTAGAGAGTAAATGGCATTTAATCAATGTTAAGTGGTTTTACCACTTCCTTAGTGCATCATTTAAGAATTACAAAGTGTTAAACTTTCCTTATTATTAATAACAAGTGCATTCTCCATTAGTAAATGGTGTTTGCCACTTATTCCAATTAATAATAATAATTTGATTAATATATAAAATATTAATAATTCAAAACTATTTTGAATATTTACATTTACCATATATGTATTTACCAAGCAAGGTAAATAGGTAAATACATGGTAAATAATTTATGGAGCAAGATTATGTCACTTGTCAAATTTTTTATTGGTTAACAACTCTTGTAAACCAATAATGTGTTTTACCTTCAATTATTGACAAGTGAATAATAAAAGGAACCTAGAAACATTTTTCATTTTGCTGAAAATTGTTGGATTAATTATTCAATCCAATTCGCCGCTCCAGTGCACAACGAGTACACTTCATATTGTGAGACTCTCTAGGTCCATGCCCGATTTGTCATATGAAACTATTTCACACGTCCGTGAACAATGTCCTACACATATGTTACAGATATTACAAAACGGCGCATTAGACCATACAAGTTGAGGTTATAACATATTCGTATAATCCTTCCATCATAAATATCCTAGAAGAGCGGAGATATAGATCAACACCGTCAAGTCTCCATGTGCTCAACCATAAACTTATCTCTAGATTTGTATTTCAATAAATAATATCCGTAAACACTTTCACGATATTATTTTCCCAAGAAATTCTTGGATGTCTGCTTATGGCCATAAGACTTTCTGAAATACAATCTTAGAGTTACATGATATTTTACTCACCCAATTGAGTTGATGGATCCCATATCTGTACACACCGGACTCCATGAGCATCGGACCATACCCAGTGACACCCAGCGGTCAGACCATGAAAGGTATCTGACATGTATGGAACCAAAGTATGATGGATCACTCACAAGTCCACCGTGGCACTCAGGTCTAAGGACCACGAATACTACTCAACTCGAAAGATCCTCCATTGACGGCTTTATGGGATGTCTATTGGAGATCTTTGTGAGTCTGTTCAATATTCAGTCCTTACTGAATACTTGTATCTCTATACGAGTTTCCACTAAACTCATGGTCTGCTAAGACTAACCATCTGGACTATCCAGATATAGACATACACTGATCTATATTTATTAAAGTCTTCACTAACAGACCCGCATTAGTGAAGATAGATCAGGAACATTAAGTTTAAGAACATATTTGCATAACAACATTTCTTAGCACCATTTGCAACTGATTGCAACTACGTCATTACTAATATATTCTTAGGTCTTTGTCCCATTTCAGACAAGGCTCTAACTCTTTAGATTTTACTAACTTTTAGTTCTGATCTAAACTCCTTTAGATCAGATCTGAACTCGTTCAGATCATACAATGTCTAAAACGTTACAAGCATCTTACCATATTTATAAATAAAATAATTAGTGATATATTGAAATCATAAATGTATAAACATAAAGCAAATATTTATACACAAAAGGGATGGCACGTAAGCACAAATCCCAACAGTATGGGATCATTCTAATCGCATATATCTTATGATCATGAAACGGGTCATTCTCAAAACCTTTTTAAGGGCATTATTTCTAGCGAGGAAAATGATAAGAAATTCCTTAAGAAAATTAAACATTTTGCCAAAAACCAAAAAGGCTGAAATAGGTACGCTATTGGTTAACCTTATTTCAATTAAGTATAAAGGAAAAAGGAATATAAAGGAGTACATCATGAAGATGTCTAATCTCAATTTCAAACTAAGGCACTAAAGTTAGAGTTGTTTGATGACTTGCTTGTGCATTTGATTTTAATTTGTCTTCTGACATAATACAATCAATTTAAAGTGAGTTACACCACCAAAAGTATAAATAAACTTTTAATGAGCTCATTTCACATTATGTACAAGAAATAAATAAATTAAAGCGAAAAAAAAGATTGAAAGTACTCATTAGCAAGTGCTTCTCATGATAAAGTTACCAATAAAAAATGTCAAAAAGAACAAAGAAAGTAAATTTCAATAGAGGCTTTATAAAACAAGTCATAAAAGAAACAAGATTCGTTCATTAGTTGTTTCTTTTACAAAAAGGTTGGTCATGTGAAGAATGATTATCCCCATTACATTAAATGGCGTGTCAAAAAAGGTACACTTATTAACTTTATTTGTTCTGAAGTTAATTTAACTTTTGTACCCAACACATTTGATGGGTAGATACATGTGTAATTATACACATACATGTGTCTATATAGGGTTGTATGAGGACCTTGTTGTCAATTAATGCTGAAAGATTCATTTATATAAAAAAAATGGCAACACAACTCCTATAGAGGCTATAAGATTTTTTAGATTGCAATTAGATACTAGATGTTATTTAAATTTAGATGAGACTTATTATATATCGTCGTTTAGATGGAATTTAATTTTTATTTCTTGTTTGGACAAATATAAATATTCTTATTTATTTGAAAACAATAAATTTAGTCTTTATCAAAATTTAAATCTTGTTAGTACCAGTTCTTTGATTGATAATCTTTACAAATTTAATGCTCGTGCCTCTTTCAATGAATCTTTGTATATTAATAAACATGGTACAAAGCGAAAGTTAACTGAAGAGAATTTTGCTATGTTATAATATAAGCATTTCGTTTATATCTCTACACAGAGAATTAAAAGACTTGTGTCAGATGAGATTCTTGGTTCTTTTAACTTAACAGATTTTAGAGTCTGTATTTAATACATTAAGGAAAAACAAACAATAAAAATTAGGTGCCAACAAGAGCTCTAACATCTTAGAACTAATGCATACTAATATTTGTGGACCAATCCCTACGGCTTCATAGAATGGTTAATAGTATTTTATTACATTCATTGATGACTTCTTATTATAGGTACCTTCATTTGATTTAAAAGTCTCAATCTCTAGACATTTTTAAGATTTTCAAGGTTAAAGATGAAAATCAACTTGATAAGAAAATTAACGCTACTAAATTTGACCGTATTAGTAATATTGTAGCAGATATAACGAATCAAGTGAATAATGTCCAGGACCTTATGCAAAATTCCTAGAGGAATGTAGCATCGTCCCATAATACATAATTTCTGGGAAACCAAGCATGAATAGTATTTCTAAGAGATGAAATTAAACGCTTAAAGATATAGTGAGAAGTATGATTAGTCATTCTTCTTTACATAAATCACTTTAGGGAGAAGCACTAAAGACTACAGTTTATATCCTTAATAAAGTTTTAAGTAAAGCAGTATTAAAACCCCATAAGAGTTATAGACTAACAAGAAGCTTAGTTTAGGCACTTGCATGTAAAGGCTTATCTGGTTAAGGCTCAGCCATATAGGCTCAATGAAAAGAAACTAGACTTAAGACCAGTCAACTACTATTTTGTTGGAGAATCTAAAAGATTGAGGTGTTTCAAGTTTTATAATCCCTTGAGTATATCATTTTTCTAGATGAGTAATGCTAGGTTTTTTTAGGATGTTTAGTATTTTGTTTTTTGTTTTGGAGAGTGGGGGGGGTGGAGGGGAGAGAAATAATGTTAGAGATATTGTATTTGAAGAGGAATTTATTTATCTTCCTATATCTATTATTAAAAATGATTAAATTCATTTTTCTAATATTATTCAAAACGCAAATTTGAAAATACAAGACAATATACAAGAGCCCTCAATCTAAAATGAAGAATTTGCTTCTGTTCATAAAGAACAATCTTAATAACTTCAAGAATAAGTGTCGTTGAAAAGATCCACTACAGAAAGGAGAAGTGCGATTTTGGATGATTATGTTCTTTATCTCTAAAAATATGAGTTTGATATAGAATTGGAGAATGATCCGATTAATTTTAGTTAAGCCAGACAAAGTTCTAATTCTCATAAGTGGATTGAGACCATAAAGGATGAGATAAAATCCATGAAAGACAACGATATTTGGGATCTTGTCAAGTTGCTTAAAAGTGCAAAACCCATTGGTTGTAAATGGATATTTAAGACCAAAAGGGATTGAAAAGGCAACATTGAAAGATATAAAGCGTGTCTTGTTGTTAATGGTTTTACTCAAAAGAAATGTATTGATTAAAAAAGACTTTCTCTCCAGCATTTGCGAAAGACTCTCTTAAAAACATCATGGCACTTGTAGCTTATTTTACAAAGAGACTTTCATTTTAATTTAAGGTTTTAATCTTAGGTCATTCTGCTCAGGGAACCTATTTAGGGGAAGCTAGTTCGATACGGATATCGAGGGGACCTCTGGGTATAGATGGAACACTACGCGGTTGTCAGGCTCTTTGATGGGCTCAAGTTGAATCTAAGCCTCAGTACCTCTGAAGTCTATCCTCATGTCCCTGACCTTCAGCCACTCAAGTTAAGCCCTTGGAATTTGGGCTATCTTAGGCTGCCAACTTCCCAGGAGGTGAATAAAGGTCCCCTAGAATTTAGTTCTAACTTTTTAAACTTGGAAATTATTTGTAGTGATTTGCCCAGTTTTGCTTTACAGGTTATTTTTGTAGGGAATTTTTGGCATTATACCATGAAGTGATTTAGATATGGAATCTTTGCATTAAATATGGGCAGACTTCAAAGATCATGTACCCACTATCCCATTTTTTCACTGTTCTAAGACGTTTGGTAAAATGGGCTCATAGTGACGTGTTTTGATCTTAACCTTGTATTTTGAATTGAGTAGTTCCCAATTGCCCAACTATCATATTGGTAGGTTAAGAGATGTTTTTGGGTAAGCTTCAATCTAGTCTATTTATTTTCACAAACAATGGTGACTTAACATAGATTTGGCCTATAAATATGCTTCTCTGCTATTCATTTAACATTTTTGGGTTATCTGAATCTTCTTTGCCAAAAGTAAAGAGAGAGCAACCTTTTGATCCCAATAGTGTTTTATCATTGGCCAACTACTTGCTTTATTTTAGTGTCGTTTTCTGCTTCTCTTTCAGCTTTTCACAATTCTACTTGTCTTTATGCGTGGTAAGTTTTATTTTGCCTTTACTTGAATTTCCATGATGCTTTTTGGATCATGTATTAACATCGATGTAAATTTGTTCATTCTGATCAACCTTTATTACTAAGGTGCCGCAATAGAACTTACTTTGTGCTATCGGAAACTCGTAGATTATAGGTTTAAAATGCCTTCGATTATTTCTTGCATTTAATTTATGGTAATTTTGATTATTTAACTCGTGCTTGATTTTGAAGTATTTGTGTTTAATTTGGATTTTGTTTATAAACTGGACTATGCTTTGTTATCCTCTAGCCTAGAGTATATTTTTACCTAATACTGTAATGGCTCTAAAAATGAGGGTAGTTTAGACTTTAGGCTACAACAAGACGATGTCGATGAGGTAGTTGAGGAGGTTTCCTCATTAAAAGGAATAATAGAATTAGGAAGGACCAGGACCCTAAGAGTGAAGCTTCTATCTCGGGGAGTGTAGAAATTCCTGAGAACCTCTTACTATAATGGTTCCCGTGGAGATGGGTAATTAGACCACCTTGAGGAGATGAGGTAGCTCTCAACTTAGAAGAGGTATGAGAGAAAGGGGAAGAATTATTGGATGACCCTTTTGTTGAGCTTGAGGAGATTGAATACAAACTAGACCTTAGGAATCAAAGATCTTTTGTGATTAAGGAGATTTTGGAGTGCCTCAGGCTCCAATACAAAATCCCAAACTCAATGATCCTACGTGTCCCTAATCTAGATGATTTTTTAAGCTGCCCTGAACAAGGCAAAGTAGATTTGTATATAAAGTTCTTCAAGCTCGCTCTTAGGCTCCCCATGCAACCATATTTTGGAAAGATATTAGCTCGTTTAGGGATCGCCCCATCTCATTTAGGTTATAACTCTTGGCAAGTGTTGTCGTGGTTATTTGTCTTATGGGCGATAGTAAGACAGTCCAAACCCAATTTGTAGGAATTGTAATACTTGTGTCAATTTAAGCATAACACAACTGGGAATAGGGGCTTTTACTACTTCTTAAGCCAAGGGGCTCCTATTACGTTTCAAAATATGCCTTTCACCAACAAATGGTGGAAAAAGTTCTACTTCATTGGAGGAAAATAGGGTCAGGAAATTCCTTGAACCTGAGGGGAAACTTGGTCTGTCCCAACTCAATTTTCCTTATATGTAGGTCATGCCCTTTTTATTACTTTTAGAGCTACTTTTACGTTTCTTTTGATTATCTTTACCATTATTTTCTTATTTTCTTTTTATAGGTACTTAGGCTATAATTAAGATATCTACAACACACGTAGAGCTTAGGTTAAAGTGACTCTAGCCCACGCTGACAGCTGTAGAGGCCTGTTAACTAAAGGGAATCTAAAGGATGCAAATCACATATCTGAGCTATCTCGTGTTGTTCCTCGAAGAAGAAGAAGTAAGTTTTATCCAATTTTCATACATAGTTTTATTCCTTATATTGCTTTTAATGAAACTCCCTTGTCATCTTCAAGGATACAAGGCTATAAAAGTGATCCTAATCATAAGTGAGCTCGTCATGGCAAGACGAGTTGGAGGTCAAAACTGTGACCTGAAGAGGTAGATCCCCAAAGAGTTTTCAATCTTCTTTTTTCGACTTAAGTACTCCATGCAAGTCAAGAGCTTCTACTTGGAGCCCTTCACATGGCTTGAGAGCCCGTGGTTGAGGCCGTGGAAGCACCATAGGAGCTGTGCTTCCTTAAAGGCCATAAATTCAAGAGCAAAGGGCCTAGTCTTATGGTCTGCCCCCTAGACTGAGGAAGGAACGAATTGGAATAGCCTATACTGAGTAGACTTTTATACCTACAGTCCTAGGCATTTCTTAAAGTTCTTTTTAGTCCTCAAGGGCTTCGAGTTCCTGGCCCCTTTCTTGAGAATAATTGCAACAACTAGTGTTTAAGACCTAGGTGAAAGCAACACCTACAGATTTGGTTTCTAATAGGCACACCAAGCTATAGTACTTGGTTTTCCTGCTATAAAAAAAGGAAGCGGTATGTAGATGCAGCTCAAGCTTAAAGGATATCCGATTGGGACTCGATTGCTGTAATTCATCTTATTATAGAGAGCTTATTCGATATAAGTCCCATTACTCTTGATTTTATTTATCTTTTTCTATTCGAGGTCTTAATTTCCTTCACTTATCTCGCAAGCTATCTATACCTTTACCAACTGTCATATGGATGTTATTCAAAGGCTGCTCAACATCCAACAGCTGAAGAAAAACCTAGCTAAGGCAAGGCAGGAGATCTAACAAGTCTATGGGGGATCTAAGGACCTAAGGCTCAGGTCAGGCAGTCGTGACCAAAATAACGGAGGTAGCGAGCAAAGGCTTGGAGCTGGAGAGGGAAAAAGTCATAATAGAGTATGAGGCTGCCTTTTTAATGGCTGCTGCTGAGAATTGAATATCTAAATTTACTCAATAAATACCCATATATAAGCCAAGTTTATTAAGACCTATCACAAGCTGGAGTCCCTAGAGCGGATAAAAGAAGAGATAGACAAAAAGATAGATGAGCTAACTTAAGTGACGAACATTGCTTATGCTAAAGGCCAAAGTGCGGAATGGTATACTGAGGTTTTGGAGGGATTCTTATAGTGTGTGAAGGTTTTCGAGGAGTACTATGATAAGGACATAAAGAATATTATTTTATTTTCACGAACTTGAATTTTGCTTTAAATTAATGAATATATGGCTATTTATAGAGTTTATTAATATAATTTAGGTTTTTCATCCTCACAGTATGAAGATTATGATAATTGGACGAAAAATAAATATATTTGAAGTTAAAGCTTAGCGCTGCGGCGTCTAGCATCAACACCGTAGTGCTCGAGATAGAGAGCCTAGCACCGCAGTGCCCCACACTCACCACTGTAGCACTCAACTAACATGACAAAGAAAACTTCTCAGGTCTTAGCATTGCAATGTTTGAAGCAAAGAGTTGAGTGCCACAACATCCAGAAGTTAATGCCGCAGTGCGCATGGACTAAAGAAGAAAAGAAAAAATTATGGATTCCAAACTTAACTTGGATTCAAAGTAGCCGACCTCTACAGTTACAAAAACCTATAAAAAGACCTCTTTATGAGCCAAAGAGAAAAAACAAGCAAGAGCAAACACAAAAATAAAGAACAAGAGATATAAAAAACAAGATTGAAGAACAAGTCTTGTGCTGTAATAAAAGAGAGAGAAATAATCGATTTAGGGCATCCACATTATTTAATTTCTTCTGTTTTTCTTATTTTTATTGCCATGTTAATTATGTCTTTAAATATTTGCATTGGTACTCTTAGATTCGTCATTAACTAACTTTATTTATCTACGGTTCAACTTTTAAACCTAGCATTTAGTTGATCTCTGTTATCTCGCTTATATTATGAACTCAATAAAGAAGAATTGCTCATTCTATTTTTTTCTTAATGCTTTCTTTATATCTAGCTAATATATTAATTGTTTGAGGAACCATAATGAACTTGATAGAGAGATTAATGTGTTCAGACTATGATAATTTGATATATAGTTATAGGGTAACAACTATGAGTTTTGTATAGGATAAAAATATACCTATTTGGTATATATGGCATTGATAAACATATTCTTAATGAGTTTCATTCGATTTTGATTATCATAAACATATAGGTAATTGTTATTACGAAATATAGTTATTTGACAATCAACAAAGGCTTATAACAGTAAAAAAGTCTAGCCAATAATTCATTATTGAGGAATTAAATAAAAGAATCATATATTCAATGAAGTATTTAGGGATAAGTTGTAACCTTAGATTTTTTTAACTTGGTGAATTCATATATTTACTTGCTTATTGTTTGAATTTAGGATAATTTTAGTATAGTTAGATAAATTAGATTATTAAATACTAAGTTTTTCTGAATAAAAGTTAACTAGAATTAAATTTAATAATTGATAAAAATATTAGATCATAAAAGTCTCAATGGGAACGATATTTGATTCATATCATTATACTACTTATTGTGATATGTACACTTACATATGTTTGTGCTAGATTTATACCATATTAAGTTTTTGGCGTCTTTGCTGAGGACTTTTTATTTATCTATTCTTATATCAATACTAATACTAAACTATCTTATTTTTAATTTAGCCTTTTTTTTTACTTTTTACTTTAATTTTATTTCAGATTTCCCTTTAACCGTTCATGTGAAGGGTAAGGAGTGAAGATTTGATTTCTTTTGATCTTGAGATTGAAAGAACCTTACGAAAACTTCAACGTAAACAAAATAAACCCATAAACATGGATGACTACACCCATGATCCAAAAATTTAGCCTATAACAGAATCACAAAGAATATTAAAAAGATTTGTAGTCCCTACAACTAATGGCATCCGATCAAGTATCCAGTGACCAATAATTAATACAATCAATTTTGAGATCAAATCAAGTACTATCCAAATGCTGAAAGATTCTGTACAATTTAGCGATTCTCCAAATGATAATCCTAATATCCATATTATAAATTTTTTAGAGATTTACGATAAATCAAATACAATAAAGTATTAGATGATGCTATCAGATTAAGGTTATTTCCTTTTTCCTTAAAAGATAAAGCTAAAAGTTGCTTAATGTAGTTGCCATCTGGATCCATAGCAATATGAGATGACTTAGCGCAAAACTTTCTTGCAAAATTCTTCCTTCCTCTAAAAACAGTTAAGATGAGGAATAATATCACCTCATTTATTTCGTTTGATGGAGAATTGTTATATAAAGTTTAGGAAAGATTCAAGGATATGTTAAAAGTATCCTCATCATAGGGTACCTAAATGGCTATTAGTTTAAATGTTCTACAATGGACTAGTAGATCATTTAAGAACCATTGTAGATACAGCTGCTAGATGAGCTTTAATGAATAAATCTACAGATTAAACATATGATCTACTAGAAAAAATGACATCGAATAGCTATTAATGGTTAGCTGAAAGAGTAACACCAAGGAAAGTTGCGAGAGCCTATAATATTAATGCAATTAACACATTGGTTGCTTAAGTCAATATGTTATTATAGAAGTTCGATGCCATAAGTGCCATGAAAATTCATAGCATAATCTGTGTTTTTTGCAGTGACAACTACATGAATGGGTAGTACATGGAGTCAGCAAACTATGTAGGAACTTTCAACAGACAGCAAAAAAATTCCTATTCAAACTTTTACAATCCAATATAAAGAAACCATCTAGAATTTTTGCGAAATAACAACCAAGGACAATCATCTAAACCAATGAACCCCATGGATTACATCCACAGTAAGAAAGGAAGCAAACTTTTGAAACATGGTCATGCAATATATGAAGTCTAATGATGATATTTTGTAAAGTTATTCTGCATCTTTGAAGACTTTGGAAATTGAAATGGGATAACTTCTACAGGCTTAAATAAAAGACCTCAATGAGCTTTAACTAGTAATACAGAAGCTAATCTAAATGAAAGTGTAGAGTAATGCCAAGTAGTAATACAAAAAAGTTATAAGGAATTACAAGATGGCACATCCCAACCCCAATCACCAGTCATTTAGAACATTGATAAAAAGGAGAATATAGTACAAAAGGATGAAGTACAGCCTTATATAATCTCAATAACTTTTCCTCATAAACTACAGAGATAATAGCCAATTATTACAGAAAAACCTTAATCGAAGGAAAAGCCTCTAACGATCATGAAATACTTGGTAGTATATAAATTAAAGACAAAAAGAAATATGTACAAAAATCTCAAGAACGGTCTTACACTTCACCTCTACCTTCACCATTTTTTCGGAGACTGCAAAAGAAGAAACTAGATAAGCAATTATCAAAGTTTCTAGAAATGTTTAAGAAATTACACATTAGTATTCCCTTTACAGATGCATAAGAGCAAATCCTTAGTTATGTTTAGTTTATGAAAGGAATTCTCTCAAAAAGAATAAATTGGATGACTATGAGATTGTAGCATTGACAGAGGAATACAGTACCATTCTATAGAAGAAATTACCATATAAGCTAAAAGATCTTGATATCTTTACCGTTCCATACGCCATTGGCAATCATAACTTTAGAAAGGATTTATGTGACTTAGGGGCAAGCATCAATCTTATGCCGCTATTAATCTTTAAGAAGCTTAGTTTAAGGGAAGCAAAACCTAGCAATGTAACACTATAACTCACAGACTTCTCTCTCATATATCCAAGAGGTATTATTGAAGATGTGCTAGTCAAGATGGACAAGTTCATCTTCTCTGTTAATTTCATTGTTCTAGATATGAAAGAAGACAAAAAGATTCTAATCATCCTTAGGAGACCATTCCTAGCCATTGGACAAACTATAATGGATGTATAAAAAATGGAGCTAACAATAAGAGTACAAGACAAAACAGTGACTGTTTACGCTCAAAATGTAATGCAACTATTACAGTATAGATTGAGGTGTCAATCTCACGAGGAAGCTTTTGGAAAAATAGGCTAGTGAAGTAAAAATATTAAAATAGTAGCAAATGAGAAAATTAACTAATTGGTTTATATAGATGAGATAGAATTGTATATGAATTAAGGGAAAAGTCTTATAATGATGTAAGCAAGGCTTCGAGAATCACAATTATGCTTCGTAAATTTATTTTATATTTTGATTCAATGTTTATAACTCAATTGAAAGTTTTACATCCAAAAAGCTCATTCGGAGGATTTATAAAATATGGCATATTTAATAATACATGTATTTGATATGACTAAACTCTTTGCAAATATTAACACAAACCATGTTAATTTATACAAGTTATTTAAGATAAAAAAATATATCATTTTGACAATATTGCAGTAAAATATCAACTTGAATATCAAAAAATTATTGTCTTTACATGTTATCTAGGATTGACAATATATCGATTGACAATATTGTAGTAAAAGATTAACATGTAAAACAATGTAACCAATAACAATTATAATTCAACAAGAATCACATAAAGAAAGCATGAATAAAAATATTTGAAACATGAGAATTATAACCTTTGAATTATAGAAAAATAATAGATAAGAGTTTAAACACAAGCAAACTTACAAACATTTATAGCTCTTAACAAAGAATCAAAGTATAAAAATAAATTTATTACATATAAAAGTTCATCTCTTAACCTTGTCAAGAACTCTAGCCTAGCTTATAATGCATGTTAAAGAGAAGAAATATGCTAGAATTGTCAAGTATTGAAAAATGTCCTAAGAGTGTCCTTATATAGGCAATGAATGAAAATAAATTTAGTGTGACTTCAATCTTCAATAATTTAGGCCAACCAGTCATTCACCTAATTACAGCACCTTTTTATAATGAAAATGATTGATGTAGCCTTTTTAGTCGACATAAAAGTTGTAGCATTTTGTCTCTTCTTTCTATAGCCACTAGGTTCATGCAATGTGGATGAGTATCCAATGAGATATGGGCAAAATGCCAAAGATATATCAGATTTCGGCCAACAACCCGTTTACCAATTTACAATACAAATTGGTTCATGCTAATGGCTGATTTGGACTTATCATCAATATAGGAGTTGTTGATAATTGAGTCAGTATTTCATAAATTCAAGAATTATACTGATTAGGTACGTATTTTGATAAATACAGTCCAAATATATGAGGTGGGTCAAGCTGAGGAGAACTTGTAATCCAATTCTGTTGTATCCCAATTTTTGGCCTATAACATGTTGGATTTGATTTTTCAATTGTTCTTCAAGTTTGTGTAAGATTGAGTCATGTTACTCCAGGTTCAAGAATTTCTTCATTTTAGTTTCTACATTGAGAGTTACATTCATTTTACTGAAATTTGTGCAAATAACATTTATTAATCACAATTTAAAGACAACACCTTATTTCAAACCTAAAAAAATACAAAAATGCTAAAATTAGTGATATTAAATGGTGATTGAATCTCTTAATAAATATGTATTTTAATATATTCATTACAGCCCCCAACCAGCTTATTACTAGTCTCTAGCAATTCAAGCATAAATAGAATATGCAAAACTACCTAAATATTTCAATCAAAAAGTCAGCTCAAGATCACTATTGCTATTATGATTTTTTCAATTATAACTTTCAAAATTTTGTGTGTGTACGAACTAAGCCGTAACCTTCTCATCACAAACCATAACGAATATAACCTTGAGAATTTCTCTAAGTAAAAGCCCCAACTCCAAATCCTTACAAGTGTATGACTGTTTAAAAGGTTCGGGTTTATCTCATAGAGTTGGAAAATAGTTAAGCACTCAAGAAAAAATCACTTTTAAGGACAGACATACAAACTAACATTGATCCAAAGATAGAAAAATTAGTTGTTTAGAAATCAATCATTCTTTACATACACCAATTTTAGGACTTCAATTATCTTGTAAAAATAATACAAATATAGCTTGGTGAGAAAACTGTTTTACAAAATATTTATCTTCTAAAATTGAACAAATACTTTACTAAACTTAATTGATTCTTCTTCTTCTTCTTCTTCTTTTTCTTTTTCTTTTTCTTTATTTTTCTTTTCATTTTTTTTTGTATTATGTTTTTTTTAAGGATACAAGGAAGCATTACAAAATATAATGTATTTCATCAAAATATATTACACACAATTTAGAAATTCACTTTAAATCGTCCTTCAGCTATACAACGGACTTTTTTCTTAATTAGACTACTATTAATCTAAACAAAAAATAACCAGTTCAAAAGATCAATGAAAGTTCGTAAGCTGTTTTCTCAACCTTTCTACTTACTCACAAAAAATATGTGAGATTAGAAAAATATATACTTAAACATGAGAATTCTCTTGGCTATATAAATTGAATCATCCATCTTACCACAAGGTTTAGTATTATGCTCAAAAATATTTCAAAAGTCATTCTTTATTAACCTAAATAGAAACAATGACTCAATCTAAACAATTTTAAAATCATACCTAGGTAGAAAAGAAAATTCCTTTATACAATAATTACCAAGACTACATGCAATAAACAACAATGCATGAAATATAAAACAAAATAACAAGAAGTTAGTTAAAATGTATTTCAAAAGTTAGAAAAAAAAAATCCTTACTCTGTCATTCTTTATCTAATTTGACCTAGAATGCATCTCAAGAGTTTAAAAATGAACTCTTTACTCTGCCATTTTAATCAAATAGGTATATCAGACCCCATTATCTTTTTTTTCTTTGAATTATTTTTTGGAAAGAAAAATACAACTTGTCTACTATCCTTTCCCCCAAACCAAATGAAACATTGTCCTTAATGTTTAAATAAAAAGAGATAAAGTATATGAGACATTACCTAAAATGTCAATTATTCAAAAAAAATAAACCTGAGAGACACTTAAGCAAATATAAACTAAAATGATGATGCTGATAAATAAATAAAACAAAGAAAAATTTACAAACGAAGTCTCAGATCCAGTTTTCGCTTATTATGGCCTACTAACCAATTGATCTGAGTTATTGTTGGGTCAGGTTCGTAGGTAATTGCCTGTAATTTTTCAATCAATTCATCCGTATTTATAGCATAAATAAGAATCTGTATTACTGAATGTGAAATAAAACACTATTCCACGGCTTAATCAAGAAAATAGAGTAAGCAATCAAAATAGTTATTAACATTCAACAAACCTATGGGTTTTTAGTGGATATTCAGCTGGGTCCAAGAGGCAATTTGAAAATTTTCTTCCAAGGTACCAAAACCACTTGGTAAAGCAATAAAAGTGTCTACATAGTAAAGCATTATAGCTATACGTTCATGCATTGATGAGACTCGTAATTCTTTCCCTATTATTTTTCCAGCCAGGTTTCCCACGGCCAAAGTTGTATGAATAATACCTAAAATTTGATTTCCTCTTAAATGTTCATGTATAGATGAGACTCATAGCCTTTATGGCCAACATGCAAGTTGTAGCATTTTGTCTCTTCATTCCATAGCTACCAGGTTCATACAATGTGAATGAGTATCCAATGAGATATGGGCAAAATGCAAAAGATATGTCAGATTTCGACCAACAACCATTTTACCAATTTACAATACAATTTGGTCCATGATAATGGCTGATTTGAACTTTACCATCAACATATGAGTTGTTAATAATTAAGTTAGTATTTCACAACTTCAAGAATTATACCAATTAGGTACATATTTTGTGAAATATGGTCCAAATACATGAGGTGGGTCAAGCTGAGCAAAGGTTGTAACCCAATTTTGTTGTATCCCAATTTTTGGCCCATAACATATTTGATTTGACTTTTCAACTATTCTTCAAGTTTGTGTAAGATTAAGTCATGTTACTCTAGGTTCAAGAATTTCTTCATTTTAATTCTACATTGAGAGTCTATTTTACCTAAACTTATGCAAATAACATTCATTAATCACAATTTAATGACAACACTTTTTTTCAAGCCTAAATATACAAAAATGCTAAAATTAGTGACATTAAATGGTGACTGAATCTCTTAATAAATATGTATTTTAATGCGTTCATTGGTAAGACTTCCTTCCCTCTTTCCCGTCTACTTATTCTACTATTGATGATGTCCAGTCTTATTTATTCAATTTCTTCTTCTCTTATGAAATTGATAGTTTGTGATCTAAAATAAGACTTTCAAGAAGCCTTCGCCCCAAGAGGAGCCTTATTCACTTCACCGGTCGGTCACCACAGGCCATTCAATGTCTGAAAGAGTATGAACCAATCTATTGCGTGGGTGGGATCAGATCAGAAAGGCATTACGCCATTTTGTCACTTTTTTTGACAGGATTTGATGGGGTTGAGGGTGTGAATAATAAGATTCTTCAAACAAAAGAAAGAAAGAATGAATGCACGCCCTTCCACGTCCACTTGGTGGGGTGAGTAAACTGGGTCTACTTCTTATATCAGTAGACTTCGTTCCACCAGTTCTTCAATCTTGTTACGATTCACCGAACAAATAAAGTTACCTATAGAAAATAAAGACTATTTCAAAATTAATTGGATGTATCTAAACAACAATCTCTATAATTTAAAGAGAAAGTGCATCCCTAGATAAAAAAAGAAAGCACTAAGGTACATAATAAAAAGAAAGAAGAAACATAAACAACACTTTCACAAAAAGGTTAAAAGACAATAGTGTTGGGAGTTGATTATTCAATGGTGTTTGTATGTGGGTCTTGTGTTTAACAATAATATATATATATATATCTCATACATATAATCAAGCAACGAAAGCTTAAAACATTGTAGTAAACACAATCATAACATATTAAAGGAATTAACAGAAACGAAATTGAGAAATAACCCTTGAAGCCTTTGGATGAAAATTGTTGAAGTCCACCGAAATATAATATTTGATCAATTCTAGTAATCAACAATGGTGGGTTTGATTATCTAGAATGACAGCCTTTGATCCAGCAGAAGTTTAACAACTTAAACTTATGTTTTTGATTTTTTCTTTTGATTAACACTTAATCAATTAATCAAAACCTATTTTTCTAATTTGGTTTTATGCCTTATAAAAGAAAATAATGAATTCAACTCTTGAATCCAATAATTAGAAAACAATTTCTCTTTTCTCTTTTTGTAATGGCTGGCCAATTTTTTGCAAAATGAAAACTTAACAAACTTATTGAATTTAATTACATTTGTCTTATAAATACAAATGAATTTAATTTCAATTTATAACATTTAATTTCAATTTGAATTTAACCTAACTTAATCATAGTTAACTCTTAACTCTAGTTAAGTTAAATGAACATTTAAATATTCTAACTATAGTTAACACTTAACTCTAGTTAGGTTAAAGAACATTTAAATATTTTAACCATAGTTAACTAACTTAACCATAGTTAGGTTAACGTTTACTTAACCATTAAGTAAAGTTAATCTAACTTAACCAAATGGTTAACTCTTAACCTTAGTTAAACTAAATTATTTATTTAACAATTAAATAAATAAATAATTATTAAGTGAAATTATATTTATATCCTTACTAGGTTACCAAGTTAACCTAAAGTGAGTTCCACCATCTGACCATATACTTTAGTTAACTTAACCTTAGTAAATTGCTGAATTTTATTGTATTGAACTATTCAATACGGTACGCTGCCCAAGTGCTCAAAGAGTACATTTTATATTGGGACTCCCTAGGTCCACGCCTGATTCATCAAATGGAACTATTCCATAAGTCTATGATTGATGCCCTACGCACATGTTACGGATATTACAAATTAGCGCGTTAGACCATACATGTTGAGGTTACTATTTATTCATATAATCCTTCCATCATTATATCCTGGATGAGCGGGATATAGATCATTATCGTCAAATTTTGATAATTTCATCCATTACTTTATCTCCAGATTCGTATCTTAATGAACAATATACGCAAACACTTTTGCTATAATGTTCAAACCTATAGGAAACTCTTTTCTCAAGTTGATTGCTTACGACCATAAGACTTTACAAGATATAATCTCGAAGTTTCAGATATACAACCCATCTATGTTAGTTGGCGGATCCCATATCTACGCACACCGATCTCCATGAGCATCGGACCATACCCAGCGACACGTAGTAGTCAGATCATGAAAGGTCTCTGACATACGTGGAACCAAAGTATGGTGGATCTCCCACAAGTCCACCGTGGTGCTCAGGTTGAAGGACTACAAATACTACTCAACTCGAGAGGACATTCCTTTAACGGTTTCATAAGATATCTATTGGGGTCCTCGTGAGTCTGTTCAGTATTCAGTCCTAACTAAATACCTGTATGTCTATATGAGCTTCAACCAAGCTCATGGTTAACTAAGAATAATCATCTGTATAATACAGATATAGACATACACTAATCGTTATTATTGTGTTTCACCGATAGACCCTCATTGGTGAATGTAGATTAGGAACTCTTTATTTGAGAAGATACTTACATAATGATATTTTTTTAGTATCTATTGCAACTCTTTACAACTATGTCATTACTAGTAGATTCTCAGGACATTGTCACATTATAGATTAGGTTCTAACTATTTAGATCTCGTTGGCTATTATAACCTGCTAACTCTTAGCATTTATAACTATCAGTTTTGCTAACTCTTAGCCCTGGTCTAAACTTCTTTAAACCATATATCTATAATGTTATAAGCTTTATTACCATTTAATAAAGGTTATTAGCCATTTAATAAAATATTTATTATATAAATATTACAAAATAAATATTCATACAAATAAAGATGGCGCGTAAGCACAAATCCTAATAAATAGTATAAAACACTCCCTCCCAATCTAAAATTAAACCCTTTTTTTAGGAGCACAAAATAAATTAGACAGAAACTACTGTCAAAAGCTTGATCACAAGGCTATGCATGTCCACAAAAAGGAGTACTAGCAAGCATGCATTCTAACATGCCTCTAACATCCGCTCTAATCTACCCTAAGAATAGGAAAGTCTCGTCAAGCTGATGTGTTAAATCAAGTACTTCTTAGGAGGTAACCTAAGTTGAGTATCCTTATTTTATTTTATTTAGTTTTTATGATTTCTTTTTAGTTTTCCTTAGAATAAATAAAAATAAAGTGTGTTGAGATTTAACATCGCACCACAGATCCCAAGACAGAGCCCTCAGTATTGTAGTACTAGAAACCCAGCACTGCGGCGCTGATAGATAGGAACCTTAGGCTTAAAACCCAAGTTTAAGAGACGCGATGCTCGTAAATAAGCACCAAGGCATCCCAAATCCAAGGTCGTGGCACTGAAGCCTAGGTAGCTCAAACCCCAATTCCAAATTTGAGCATCGTGCCGCTAAGTTAAGGAATAGTGCAAATTCATCCCTAATTTTTCATTCCTCACTTCTCTCTCTTAAACCCTAAAGCACACTTCAGAACCCTAGAACCACAATACACCATTAATTGACCAAATTGACACAAACCCACCACTAAATCATTGTCAAAATTCACTCTTAACATAAAATCACCCAACAAAAATATGACAAATCCATAAAAGTCCAAAAATCAACCAAGAGCACCAATTTTTGATTATTAAGCAATTAAGGTACTAAAGTCATTAATTTTATGTTATTTCATCATCGGAATACCAACATCATTAATGAATTTAAGTTTTTATACTCAATTATATATTTTTTTCATACTTGGTGGTTAGATTGTGCTTGTAATGTTCGAATTGTTTTTTATATGGTTCAATTATTAAGATTATGCTATAATTTTGTTGTTAATTGGATTAATTGTTGAGATTATGGAAATAAGGCCGAATTTGTGTTGATTATTTAGTTTGATATTATGCTAAGATACTTTGGTGTTGATAAATGCATTGAGGGATTTTGGTGTTTATGCTTAACTATTAATATTGAAGTTGAGGAATATGAGATTTGATTGTGAAATTTTAGGAGTGTACATTCTTATTTGTAGGTATTATTCTCAATGGCTCCTAAATGATCCCATTTTTCTGTTGCATCATCATCCACGGGCTATGACATAACTAAGTTTGTGTCAAAAGAATCCTTTAACTGTCACACAGTGTTCGTAATCAAGAGAACCACTATACCAAAGAGGGGCTTCAAAATCACCGGTGTACATTATCCAAACATCACTAGAATTATTAAAGAACAAGGTTGGAAAAAACATTTGTGCATAACTAAAGGCAGTAGTTCTACCAATCGTCCGAGAATTCTATGCCAACACTCCAAAACATCAGGATTTAAAGGTCACAGTAAAGGTATGAAGTGTAAATATCATAAGCACCTCCATCGACAAATTCTTTAGCCTTCAAAGTATACCACGTAATGACTGTCATGAATTAATAAAGGAACTAGATTATTAGGCACTTATCAGATTCCTAGCAACACTAGAAGCAAAGTGAAAGATGTTCGGGAGCAAGCATATTTATTTCCCTACACAATTCATAAGCAAGGAGTTCAAGGCCTGTCATTATTTCATAACTGCATGCCAATTAGCTATATGAGCTCTGTCACCACACACTGGGCTATTTTACTCTATGCTATCCTTATAGGCAAATCCATTAATATTGGCAAGGTTATCAAAGATAACTTCTTCCATCGCATTCACTATACGAAAATGAGTTTCTATTGCCCTTTTATTATCATTATGTTGAGTGCCCAAGCTGGAGTTCAATGGGCGGCGATAGAGGATTTATTACATCCAGATTTCACACTTGATAATGGTAAAATAGCTCAAATTCTGGATGATGGTGATCCACAAGGCGCAATTCTAGTAGTACAAAGAAAACAATAATTGCTCACTTCATCTTCCTCCACTTAACAACCACATACCACAAAGCAGAGGCTTGTACATCTCAAGACATCATTTACAGCACACTAGTAGTGGTGCGCCACTTGGGCAGTGTATCAAGACCAAGTACTATGGATCTCTTTCATGCATTTTGGCATGGACACAAGTATATTGCCACAACAACCAAATTATCCCACCCTTCCAGCCCCAGCTGATCCAGAAGATAACAATGATGAAGAATCATAAGAGGATAATGATGAGGAGACAGAGAACAACATGGCTAACAATTGAAGACTCACTCATACCTTAGGGAAATGTTTCAATTTTCTAATTTTACTACCACCATAAGGACATAATTTATTTTAAGTTTGAGGGGTAGAAAAACACTTTCGCATTTAAATTCAATTATGTAATTTTCTAGTTTGCATGTCTAGGTTTAATTTTTGTTTTTACTTTTAAGTTGTTATTTTTTCTTGTATCTTTATTTGGGTTAAAAGGAAATTTTGGTTAATGATAAAAATAATATGAGTTGAAGAGAAGCCATAAAACTTAACGAGTTTGTGAAGACTATGTCTTTCCTTATGCTTAATTGGAATTGCTTATATTTACTTTATTTATATTCACTTCAAACATATTAAACACTAGAGTACATTAATTTCCAACTTAAAATATTTTTAAGTACATTAATTTCCAACTTAAAATATTTTTATCCACAACAAGAATTATCAAGGGTCTCAATCAGTCTAGAACTTGTTTGATTAACACATGAGTTTATTTAAAGTCTTTACTTCTCAAAATTTATGACTGCTCGTGTTTGTTAGCTCATGTTTATGTCATAGGTAGCTTAGGAAGAGAATGTTCCCTGATGAACTTAGGTTTTCAAGTGGTGTACCCTAATTAGGTTTTAGGTATTAAGTTAGTGATGAACATCCCTGCCTCAAGTGAGTTTAGGGTTTTGTCGATGAAATGTTCCTTGCCTTAAGCAGGCTTGGGTCTCATGTTAATTAGTAGAAATTTTATCCTAAACCTAGGTGGGTTTGGGACTCATGTCGATTTTTAGACACTTGTCCCTGTCCTGGGTGAGCTTAGAACTTCTCAATTTGTAGAAATTTTGTCCTTGCCCTGGGCAGGCTTGAGGCTCATGTAGATTTGTAAAAACTTTACCCCTACCTTATGCTGGCTTAAGAAATGTGTTGATTTATTGAAATTTTGTCCTTATCCTATATAAGCTTGAGCTTATGTTAATTTATAGAAACTCTGTCTTTTCTTTAGGTGGGCTCGAGACTCGTGTCAATTTGTAAAAACTATGTCCCCGCCCTGGGCGGGCTTGGGATTCGAGTTGTTTTTTGAAAACTCCATCCTTACCCTGGGCTGGCTCAAGACTCATCTCAATTTGTAGAAACTTCGTCCTTACCATGGGTGGGCTCGGGACTCATGTGCAACAACTGTGCCTGGACTTTGTTATTGAAATTCATAATAATATGCTTTACAATAAAGGAAATAATTAAATTAGACATGATTTTTTTTAAAGATAGACAGATAAGGAGAGTAAAAGGTTATTAACACCGTCACCTTCTGAGGTTGGCACAAATTACACTTTAATTGTGGCTTTTGTTTTAATTACACTGTCATCCCCTCTGCTTAATTAAAAAGATGAAAATGCCCTCACTTTTAATGACATTTTAGTTATTTATATGACAAAATAAATATAATCATGATGGTATTTTTATCTTTTTAACTAAAGCTGTCATTAAAGTGTAATTTATGCTAACCTCAAGGTGTGACAGTGTTAATGTCCCTGGGAGTAAGTTATTTAAGGGTAGTTTTTGAGAAGTTAAGCATCCTATGGTTTCCTCACCATCCTGCCATCAGTGTGCTGAAGTTCGTATGCTCTTATTTAGACGCTCCTGACAACCTTGTAATGTCCTTTCCACATTAGGCCGAAGACCCCATCCACTAGGTTCTTTGTATTAGGGAGTATTTTCCTCAACACTAAATTTTCTTCCATGAATTCTTGTGCCTGTAGCTTTTTATTATAATAATAAGCCACTTTTTACTGATAGATTGCGACCCTAACCTATAAGGGTGGTACGAAAACTAAACCCGATCGATTTTTTTAAAGTTGAAAACTGAACTAGACTATACTGGATTTTTTCAGTTTGGTTTTTTCAGTTTTAGAAATTAAGAATTATTTATTTTTTAAATTTAAGAAGGATAATATATAGTTAAGTATATGTTAATATTTTTAATTTCCAATACATTAACGCCACGTGGCAAATAAATATAATTTTATTAAAAACTAGTTTTTTCAGTTTGGTTTTTATTTAAGAAAAATTAAACCGAAACCAAACCGGACCGGCCGATTTTTCTTAAATAAAAACTAAAAGATTTTTATTCTGTGAAAAAAAAACCGAACCGACCGGTTTTGTTCAGTTTTTTAGTTTTCGATTTTATTTGCACCACCCTTATCGACTTATGTTGATTCCTTTTTTTTATTTAGTCAAGTCCAAGTTCCCTTTAATCATTCTTTCATTTACCCTTTCTTCAAAGTATAGTACTCGGTGGGTCAAAACACTAATCTCTTTAGAAATCATAGCTCTTTTCTCGAAGGTTAGAGAAAATGGTGTTTCCTCGTGGTGGTTTTGCTTGTAATTCTAAGTGCCCAAAGGACTCCTGGTATCTCTTTAACCCATCCCCTTTTTTTCTCAATTAATTTTACGAGCAACTTTTGATGATTTTGTTGGAAGATTTCACATGCTCGTTTGTCTTCGGATGAGCAAATGAAGCGAACCAAATTTTTCTCCTAACTGTTCATAGATAAAGTTACTAGTGTTAACTATTTTCTATAGTCGTTCACAATTGCCTGTGGCACTCCAAGTCTGTATATTAGACTTCTCTATACAAAATCATAAGCTTTTTTCTCAATTATGCTAGATAGTTCTTCAACCTCTACCCAATTTTTAAAATAATTTGCAGCGATAATGGCATACTTGGTAGCTCTTTTTTATCAGGGTAGGGGTTCGATCAGATTGAGCCCCTATAAACTAATGGCCATAGTTCTGACATGGTATTCAGCTTATCGGGAGGTTGGATATTGTCAGTATATTTTTAGCAAGAATCACACCGCCTAATTAATTTCTTGGCTTCCCAGAGCATAGTGGGCCAGTAGTATTCATTTCTAAAGACCTTATAAGTTTGGGCATCTACTCCTGAGTGGTTCCCATATATTCTTTTATGAATCCTCTTAAGCATGCAATTTACCTCTCCAGCCCTAAACACCTCATGTATGGGTGGAAAAGCCCTCGTTGGTATAACACTTTGTCTATCAATATACATCAGAAAGCCTTGTATCGAAGTTGTCATGCCTGTCCCTTATCCTTTGGAAGTGATTTGTTTCTATATACTCAGAAATTAGATTCATCCAGCTAGGTTAAGGGTCGATTTATATTACCTGCTCAGTTTCTTGAATGTTGGGTGCTTGGACAAGCTCAAGGGGTATCGACCTAGGTATATGTGCTAGGCCATCAACTTGGTGATTTTTAACTCCCAAGATTAGCTAGACCTTCATTTCTCCAAACTTCCCAACCAACTCATGAACCTTTTTTTAAATAAGTGGTTATATTTTCTCTTCATGCTTTAAAGTTTCGATTCACTTGGTTCACAACCAAATATGAATCACTCTTCATTAGGATCTTCTTATCTATAAGATGTTGTACACTTTCATCTCAACTAATAAAGCTTAATACACAGCTTTATTGTTTAAATTCGGGAACCTAAACCAAACCACATAACAAACCTTATCTCCTTCCAGTTTAACAAGTACTACACCTGCTCCGCATCAATGTCAAGGGTCCAGGACGGGGATTCTAGAGTCTATTCTTCTAAAGGTTCCTCTAAAGGGGCTTTAGGCATCAGTTCCCCTAGAATACACTCAGCTATAAAGTCTGCAATAGCTTAGCCTTTAATAGTTGTCCTTAGCTTATATTTTATATTGAACTCACTAAGCATAATTTCCCATTTAACCAATCAACACGAGAGATTAGGCTTATATAAGATCTACCTTAGAGATTGGTTGGTGAGCACAATTAATATAGGCTTGGAATTAGGGTCATAATATTTATTTAGACATGGCCAATACTAGGGCTAATTTTTCTGTAGTGGGGCATTGGCTCTTGAGATCCATGAAGGATTTGCTAGTGAAGTAAACTAGTCCTTGGACCCTTTCCTTTTCTTTGACTAGGACCAAACTCATTGCTCAAGCTATAACTCCAAGGTACATGATTAGATGATCCTTTACTGATGGAACAATAATGTGGATGGGTTATGTGAGATAAATTTTAAGTTTTTGGAAAGCTTCTTCACACTACGTGTCCATATGTTCCTTTCTCTTCTCTTAATGGCCTTAAAGAACTCGAAACATTTGTCAATCACTTTAAAGATGATTCTACTGAGGATTGCTACTCTACCCATCAATTATTGAATTTCCATCGCTATCGCTCAAAGATTTTATTTCCAAGATAGCCCATATCTTGTTTGGGTTTGCATCAATATCCCTCTTACTAATCATAAATCTAAGACATTTACCTTATTCTACCTTGAAGGCATATTTCTCTGGGTTTAGCTTTATATTATTTCCCTCAGTATTTTAAATATCTCTCCTTCAAGTCTCTCACGTGGTCCTTTGGCTTTATATATTTAGCGGTTTAAACAATTTGTTCACCATTCTTTGAAAAGTAACCCCAATGTTTTTTAAACCAAAAGATATTACTTTGTAATAATAAATGCCCTAATGGATGACAAATGACATTTTCTCCTTATTGAGAGGAAGTATTTTGATCTGATTATACCTTAAAAAAGTGTCCATAAAATTAAGAGAAAACATGACAATTTTTGAGTTTAGTAGCTAGTTGATTTTTGTGAGGGAAAGCTATTCTTAGAACAGTCCTTCTTCAGATTGGCGAAGTCAATGCACATTCTCCATTTCTCATTAAACGTCTTAACCATTACCATGTTAGCTAGCCACTTAGGGATAGTTCACTTCCCTTATAAAACTTACAGCTAAAAATATCTCCACTTTAATAGCCACCTTATTTTGTTCTAGATTAAAGATTCTCCTATTTTGTTTGACTGGCTTGAAAGAGGTGTTGACTGCTACTCATGAGACACTAAAGACGGATCTATGCTAGGCATGTTCTCATAAGACCAAGCAAAGATATTTGATAACACTTTTACCAGGGCAGCCAAACCATTCTTGACCTCGGGTTCTAACTGTGACCCAATCTTCACCACCTTTATAGGTAAGCCTAGTTTTATTTACACAGAGTATGACTCCTCTACTGACTTTATAGAGTTAACTTTTCTTCCATGGATCTATAGTGGAAAGACAGTAAGTTTTTTGGCTAAAACCATATAACAACACATTGTCATCTTTTGATCCTTGGACACAACACCTATCCCTTTTGCTACTGGGACCTTAAGCTTTAAATGGTGAATGAAGAGAGCCACGTTGATGTTTCTCATAAAGGGGTGACCAAGTAAAACCTTGTACAAAAAGGGCTAGTCAACCACCATAAAGTTAGTCATGACAGTGTTTACATTGAGCCTTTCTCTCAACGATATAGACAGATTTACAACCCCTAGAGGCATAACATAGCTATCCCGAAGCCCTTGCAATGGGGTTTATATTTTTTCCATCTTTAAATCTTTGATATCTATCTTATCCAACTACTCTTTAAAGATTATACCTATCGAGCTCTCTGGATCTACGAACACTCAATTTACCTCTATGCCAATTATCTATACCTTTATTACTAATGCATGATCCCCTAAGTATCCTCCTTAGTAAACATAATCGAAACTAATTGTATGCATGACTTTTTGGTGGCTAAGATGTTACACATTACCTGGTACCCTATCATGGACTACTAGAGTAGTTCTTTCCCTGCCAATTGGAATCTCCTACTAAAGTAAGTCCCTTTGAGATAATTATAGTTGTTTCTAGTAGAACAGGTTCTTTGTTTAGGGTATTTGCTGGTTGCTCTTTACATTGGCAATAAGCTTGAAATTCATTTAAATAACCATTTCTAACTAGTTGCTCCACCTGTTCTCTTAGGTCATGGCATTTTCCCGTGTTATGGCTAACGTCTTGGTAGAAGTCCTACCTCTTCATATGACACATTGAATTGATGACATGCTGGTAAGGGTTTTTAGTGCGTAGGCCTTAAGATAGGCCCATCATCATTCTATCCCCTTAGTTCACATCTTATAATCAATCTATCCTCAAGTATCTAGTAGTTTGTGAAGGTTTTTATCTCCCTTCTCTTTCTAATGAATCTCCTTTTAGGGACAACCGTCTTTTTAACTTCCTACTCTTCCTCAATGATAATATACTTTGCTACCTAATCATAAGTAGTCATTTAGTTTAGGATGGGTTTTCAAAGAGATAATACCATAACCAATTTAACTTCAACTTAACTTTTAAGGGTTTTAGGGCTAAAGGGCATTGAAGGCTCTGAGTTGAATTACCTGTCTGTGAAAACTCTTCATGTATTCTCTTAGACTTTCAATTCACTCTTACTTGACTTTCCAGCACTGTCAAGGGTCTTTAGCTGCTTTATAAGATCCTTTAAAGTGTTAGGCGAATTTATCTGTGAGCTCGCTGTAAGAAAAAATTCTTTTCTATTTTAAACCTTGATACTAAAGAAGTACAGGTCATTCCAAGTTAATGAGGAATAGTCTATACATTAAGTCCTTCCTTAGACCTGTAATAAATAATAGATCCATAACTTAATCCACATAATGGTTAGGATTAGTGGTATTTCCGTAAGTAAAGTGGTGGGTAACCTGAATCTTGTCAGAGTTTCATATCTTTGAGCTCATCTACTGAGGGGATCTTCTCTCTTTTTCACTCCTCATCGAGAGAGGAAGGTCTTTTGTTTCTTGCTCCTCAAGCAATTGTGTAGTCATTCCTCTAACCTTCCAACCTTTTCTTCAAGGGTGTTTCCCATTGTATTTCTCTTGGTGCTCTTCTTTCTTGATCTTTCCTTTTTACAACCAGGGTTCTTTTACCCTTTATTCTTGCTACTTAACCACATAGCCCGAATCCTCACCTTTGGACTGGGTATGTTTCCCTTAGCGTGGCTAGATTCTGACTAGTCCATTGATCGCTCCTCAAGTAAAACCTACATACTCTTTTTGCTTTTTCTTCTTAGGAGGTTATGGAAGATAGCATTGCTAATCCTCGACGCTCTTTCAAAATACTACTAAAGTATTAATGCTCCTTAAAAGGTTATGCTTTATTTTCTTCCAAGATGTGGATGAAAGATAGTGGGAATCCCTCTCTACTTAACCTTTGTATTTTTATTTTGGAATGATAAGATTTTTGCTCTTTTATTCATGAGAGGAAGGTGGTGGGAACTTTTCTAGGACATTTTTTGTTCCTAGAACTTTGGAATTCTGGTTTTTATATGTTTATAAGAGGTGAGAGGAAGGTTATGGGAACCTTTCTTGGACCATTTTCTTTCCATCTCTGGAACTCTAATTCTCAATTTCTTTTTTTCTCTTCGTGAGGAAGGTGGTGGGAACCTTATTCCTTTCAAAATTTCTTCTATTTCTAAAACTCTGGATTCTGCTAAGAGGAGAGAGAAAGACGGTGGGAACCTTCATTCTTTCAAATATTTTTATATAAACTCTAAATGCTTCTAAAGGCCAATAGAAAGATGGTTGGAACCTTCTTCCTCTCGAACATTTTTCTATTTCTGAACTCTAAATACTTTAATATATGATAGGAATATGGTGGCAACCTCATCTTGAATCTTTTTCTTTTTCAGTGCTCTGGATTTTCTGAACTTTGAATGCTTTCAATGAGCAAAAGGAAGTTGATGAGAACCTTCTTTCTCTCAAACTTTCTTATGTAGCTCTCTTTTTACCTCTATTGGTAAAATCCCATTTCATACTGTCAAATTTTCTTCTTGAGGATCCATCAATCAGACATAGTTACTTTGCTCTGGATGTTTGGTTAACCACAAGTCTAAATTATGATCAGTGCTACTTTGCAATCTACTCATTATTCCAATTCTGGCACCACTTTCAAGGCTTCTTATCCAAATTTTCACATATGGCGCAAAAAATTATTGACCTGAAAAACTAGTTTCTTAAACCAACGAACTTTAAATGTTTTTATTAAGGAAACGAAACAGAGCCTCTGTTATTGGATAACTTTGGGAAGAGCTGTCTGATAATTCTGACATCTCTAAAAAAGAAAACATGGGCTTGTTAATGATTGTTCTGGTAAAGACTTTCTCGTTGAGAATGGTGCTTACGTTCCATTCCAAATTATTGTATGAATATTTATTTATTTAATATTTATGGAATAAACAATACTATTAAACCATTAATTATTAATTATATGGTAATAATTTTGTAACTTTTTAGATATTGTATATCTAAAGCAGTTTAGGTTAGCACTGAGAGTTAACAATTTTAAGAGTTAGAACCTTATCTAAAATAGGGATAAAGACCTAACAATATATTAGTAATGACAAAGTTACAAATGGTGTCAAGAAATATTATTATATAGTATATTCTTGAAAGTATCATTCTTGGTCTATAGTTGTCAACATAGGTCATTCGATATTCCTTCTGGACTAGTGTATATCCCTATCTAGATTATTTAGATGGTTTGTCATAATAGACCACGGGCTTAGAAAAAGCTCATATAAGCATAAAGCTATTCAGTGAGGATTGGGTACTAAATAACTCATAAGGACCTTCGATAGACCCATAGAGATATCAATTAAGGGCTTCTCAAGTTGCGTAGTATTCGTGGTCCTTTGACCTTAGCACTATAGTACGCTTGTGAGTGATTGATAAGCGTAAATTATATCTATTATTTTCACTCCTTTAACTTGATTAATTGCTCATTTTAATAAGAATATTAAGATTTTTATATGTTTAATTGTTATTTTGTAGGTTTGGAGTTAATGGAGCAATTAGGGATGAAAATCTAAGAAAAACAAGGCAAAACATCAATTTGCTATAGTTCCGCGTAAACAGTACCCTCGCTACAGTGCTGTCGCGCCCACCGATGAACAGTGATCACGGCATTGGTGAATAGTGCAATTTTCCTAATCCTAAAAGAAATACAACTCCAAGACTCCAATCAATCCCTATATAAAAGCCATTCATTTCAGACCTCAAAGATACACAACTTAGAGCTCTTTGAGCCACAACACATTGAATGAGAGCAATTTTTAGAGAGAGAAGTAAGGGCAATTTAAGGAAGTAAGAGATTATTGGCGAATCTTTGGCATATCAACCAACTGCGATTTGATGTCTATATTGGTTTGCTTTTTGTTGTATCATGTTTATTTTATTTTTCAGGCATAATTTTCTTGTTATCATGAGCTAAATTTGTTTTCTAGGGTTATTACTTGAACTCAATATGTGAACTTAATTGTTAGATCTTTTTAATATTTATATGAACTCAATTCTTCATTATTCAAATTATTTGTTCTTAATGCTTCATTATATCTTATCAATATTGTGATTGCTTTAGTAATACTTTGATAAACTCGGAAGAGGCATTATTGTATTTAGACCTAGATAATTTGATGCATGATTATAGAGTAACATTCAATGTTGCATATGCAAGTTTCGAATTAGGATATGAATATACCTAATTGGCATGTATGGTCAATAAGACTTATTCTTAATGAATCTTTATTTATTACAAGTACCATAGGAATATAAGTATTTTGTAAATTAAGATACACTTGCATGACCTTGAAAGAGGCTTGTGAATACATTAATGTCTTGACCAATAATAAAAATTGAGGGATATAAATATTAAAAGGATTAATCTTTAGAAACTATATTGAAGGATAGTAATTAACCCTAGGCTTTCTCTATATTGCTATTTTCTTATTTTAATTAAGTTGTCTCATTTATTTCCTGCACTTTTATTTTATTCAAATTTATTGCAAAATTAAGATTTGATTTTTCTGAATAATTATAAAAAAGATATAATTTTAGTACTTGGTAGAAAATAAAAATTATCCCTGTGGGTTCGACATCCGACTTTATAAGTCCCTTTATTACTTGTTATGATAGCGTATGCTTGCGCTTAATTTTAAGATATAGAAATATCGCATCAGTGATCCACCATACTTTACTTTCACGCATGTTAGAGACCTTTCATGATCTAACCTTTAAGTGTTGTTAGGTATGGTCCGATGCTCATAATGCCTGTTGTACATGGATATGTGATCCATCAACTTATATAAGTGACTTGTATATCCAGATGCTCTAAGATTTTATTTCAAAAAGTCTTATGGCTATAAATGATAACCCCAAAATAAAGCTTTTCGTAGGTTTAAAATAATAGCATAAAGGAGTTTGCAGATATCGTTTATGAAAATATAAAATTAGAGATAAGTTCATGATCAAGCATATAGAGATTTGATGGTGATAATATATATATTTTCTCTTCTATGATATAGGCGATGGAGAGACTGATACATAGTGATGTATGCGGTCCAATGAATCACACTGCAATAGGTAGATTTTGATACTTTGTAACCTTTATCGATGATTGGTCACGATATAGTTACGTGTTTCTTTCGAAACACAAGTCAGAAACCTTTGAAAAGTTTAAAGAATTTCGACTTGAAGTAGAGAAACAAATCGGCATGTACATTAAGTGCCTTCGATCAAATCGAGAAAGTGAGTACATGGGCAGTGATTTTTTTGAATTATTTAAAAGAGAATGAGATTCTTGCTCAATATTGTCCTCCAAGTACTCTGCAACACAATAGTATTTCAGAGAGGAAAAATTAGACTTTATTAGATATGGTCCGATTGATGATGAGTTTTACTGATCTTCCAGAATACCTGTAGGGTCATACTCTGGAAACTGCTGCTTATATTTTGAACAAAGTTCCATCTAAGATTTAGGGTTCCTACTACTCCAATGAGATGATGAAGGGTAGAAAATTGAGTCTTAAGTATCTTAAGATTTAGAGTTATCCTGCTTACATAAGAGTTACGCAATAGGATAAACTTGCACCCAGTGGGTATAAGTACAGGTTTATCAGGTATCTCAAGAATTCAATGGGATACCAATTCTATGATCTAGAGGAACGAAATGTGTTCGTTGCTCAGAATGTCACTTTCCTTTAGAAACAATTTCTAGAGGATCGTGGGGATTGTAGAAAGATTGTACTTGATGAAGTCAATCAAGAACCTGATGAGCTACAGATGGATACTCAAGTTCAAGTGAGTAGTGTACCTTTAACACACCCTCCATATAGGTTTGAAAGGATGTCCAAGCTACCTGTTAGGTATGGTTAGATGCCTGAAGGTGCACTTGGGGTTTTTTTGTTAAAAGGAAACAATCATTTGACTTACAATGAGGCGATGTTAGACATTGACTTGAATAAATAGCAAGAAGCCATGAAATGTATAAAATTGACTATATGCATCAAAATCAAGTCTGGGACTTGGTTCTGCTTCCTGAAGAAATTGCTCCTATTGGTTATAAATGAATTTACAAATGGAAGCAAGGGCCTAATGGAAAGGTAGAGACCTTTAAGACCCAACTAGTGGAAAAAGGTTATTCTTAGCGATCTGGGATCGACTATGATGAGACCTTTGCACCGGTTGCAATGCTAAAGTCAATTAGTATTTTGTTGGCACTTTATGCATACTGTGACTTTGAGATTTGGTATATGGATGTAAAGATGGCGTATAAAAGGGTTAGAATGTCTAATATACCATATGCATCAGCTGTTGGAAGTCTAATGTATGTTATGATGTGCACAAGACTTGATATCAATATAGCTGTAATGTTACAAGTCGGTATCAATCTGATCCAGGTGATAGCCATTGGATGGTTGTCAAACATATCCTGAAATACCTTAAGGGTACGATGGAAGAGTTTCTCATTTATGGGGATAATGATATTCAAGTGAGAGGATACACTAATTCAGACTTTTAGTCTGATCTAAATAATAGAAAGTCTACATATGGATGTGTGTTTACTCTTAATGAATGGGTATTAAGCTAGAAGAGCACCAAACAGAGGTCCACAACTGACTCTACCACAGAGGCAAAGTATATTACAGCTTCTGAATCTGCAAAGGAAGCTGCTTGGATTCATAAGTTTGTCGCTGAGCTTGGAATAGTTTCAAGTTTATTAGATCCTATCCCATTATTTTGTGATAATAATGGGGTTATAGCATAAGCAAAGGAGCCAATAGCATACCAGAAGTCTAAGCATACGGAGCAAAAATACCACATCATTAGAGAGATCTTGGCTAAGGGAGATGTAATTATTTGTAAAATAGATTCTGTAAATAATCTAGCGAACCCATTTACCAAAGCCTTAACTCCAAAAGTGTTTGAGAAACACGTGAAGTCTATAGGTATTAGATACTATTGTGATTGGCACTAGGGCAAATGGGAGATTGTTAGAGTTGTGTCTACGTGCCATCCCAACTTTGTATAAATATTTGATATCTATACAAAGTATATTTTATTATATCTCTAATTATTTCTTAATAATATGGTTTAATGCTTGTTACGCTATAGACTTTGTATTATCTGAAAGAGTTCAGATACGGTCTAAAGGAGTTTAGACCAACGTTAAGAGTTAGCAAATATTCCAAGAGTTGGGACATTATCTATAATGGGACAAAGACCTCAGAATATGCTTATAATGATATAGTTGTAAGGGTTGCAATAGGTTGCTAGGATGTGTCATTATACAAGCATATTCTCAAATATATTATTTCTGATCTATTTCTACTAATGCAGGTCTATTGGTAGAACTCATTAATTCACATAGATCACTGTATGTTTCTATCTGTAGGGTGCAGTTGGTCATTCCTAGCTGACAGGAACTTGGAGATTGTATAGGCATACGGGTATTCAGTTAGGACTAAGTACTGAACAGACTCATGAGAACCCAATAGACATCCTATGTTGTCGTTAATTGAAGGTCCTCTCCAGTTGAGTAGTATACACGGTCCTCTGACTTGAGCACTACGGTATACTTCTGAGCGATCCACCATGCTTTGGTTCCACGCATGTTAGAGACCTTTTATGGTCTGACTGTTAGGTGTCACTGGGTATGATCCAATGCTCATGGAGTATGGTATGTGCAGATATGGGATCCATCAGCTCTCATAGGGAGTGGTATATCTAGATGCTCTAAGATAGTATCTCAATAAAGTCTTATGGCCATAAGCAGTTAACCTGGAAAGATGTTTCCACAGGGTTAAACAAGATGGCAAAGAGTTTGCTTATATTGTTCAATGAGATATCATTCTGGAGATAGGTTTATGGATGAGCACATGGGGATTTGACGGTGTTGATCTATGTCCCCGTACATCCAAGATATATATGATGGAAGAACTATACGTATGCGTTGTAACCTCAACTTATATGGTTTAGTACGCTGATTCGTAATATTCGTGACATGTGCGTGGGTCATTACTTATGAACTTATGAAATAGTTTCATTTGACGAATCGGGCGTGGACCTAGGGAGTCCCACGATATAGAGTGTACTCGTTGTTAACTGGGACAGAGTACTGAATTAAATTGTTTAGTCCAATAATATCCAGCACTACTACGAAAATACGTGCATATCTGTATTTAATTGTTAAATATAATAATTAGTCAATAATTGTTATTCACTAATTGTAAAATGATACGTGGCACATTGTGGACCCTCAGTTGAGTTTATCTAAGTGTGAGATTTGGTGAAACCTGCTAAGAGGTATACTTGGTAACTATTTATGAGGGGCAAAATGGTCATTACACACTTGATTATTTAATTGTTAAGTAATCATTATATCTTTAATAAAATATATTATTTTATAATATTATATTATTAATAATATAATATATATAATGCATGATAGTTGTCATGCATTATACATATAAAATATTGTTTTTTATTGTTTATTATTATATTTGCCAATAATAACTATTTTTATTAATATTATATTATAATATTATTAATTTATTGCAAATAGAGATATATATGTGTGAAGAAATGGAAATGAAAAGGTTAAGAGGAAAAATAAGTATTAATTTTCCTTGTATTTCCATTCTTGCTCTTAACAAAAGAAAATAATTGTTGTTTCTTTTGTTTTTCATTAACTATGGGAAAGAAAGAGCAAAATAAGTAGAACCGGCCATTTAGGGGTAAAAGGGTTAATCCTATGTTGGATTAAAGAGCTGTTATTCTAGCTTGCCATGCCCACCAAATTGGTAACTAGAACTCCCAATGAGTCAGACTCCAAAGGAATACGTGTAAAATATTACATGTACTGGTAATTCTCAATTTTACTATTGATATATTAATTTGATTAATATATGTTTCTATGTTTATTGTATGTTTTAATATTTCACTGCGTTAAAATATGTATTAGATAAATATTTTTGCAATAAACATAGTTGCACATGTATACACCCTTACATATTTGATCCCCAGCAATTATTAGTGTACTCTCAAGTATTTGTACTATTACAGAAAATGTTCTAACTTTTAGACTTTACTTATTATTATAACATGCTAACTCTTTAGCATTTATAGTTCTCAGCGTTGCTAACTCTTAGCATTAATATAAACTTTTTTAGACCAAATCTAAACTCCTTCAGATTATATAATGTCTGTAACGTCATAAACATTAAACCATTTTAATAATTGTACTTCGTGATTTAATAAAGGATGTACTATATAAATATTATAAAACAAAATATCTATACAATAATGGGATGGCATGTGAGCATAAATCCTAACACATAAGGGGTTTTAGGGATCAAATGATGGCCTTAGGGAGAGTTTAAATAGTTAATTTTGAGATGGACTTGAGTGCTCAGGTTCTTTGGTGAGAGCTTTAAGGAATCAGGCTTAATGAAAGCCTAAATAGTTATGCTCAGTTAGAGTTTAGTTGCTCAGTATCCTTTGTGAAAGCTTTAAGTAATCAGGCTCAGTAAAAGCCTAAGTGTATGGAAATACTCAAATGTCTCATAAATTTTTAAATAGCTTTATTGGAGTTTCCATTCACGCTGGAATCATACAGTATAATCTTCATCTCAATAAGGTTTACCTCTTCTACAAACAAATGTTTTTGATTGACATTCAGTGGAATATATACTTACATAAACTATTGTTGTATTATTTTGAATTTATTATATTAATCATGATAAAAAATATATATTTGTACTGCTAATACCTTATTGACTAAAGCCCACATTTTAGCACCAAGAAAATTCTCCTTTGTTCTTTGTACATATGCCAATAATGCTACGACTCATTGAACCTCAGAGCTTAAACTACTAGATAGTTGCATTTGTTTAATGTACTCTTAAAAACAAATATATATGGCATTAAAGTTAACCAACAGTATTATAATATAATGTGCACAATAGATGGGTAAAAAATACTTACGTAAAATTATGCATTTGCAGTTGTACAATCTTATGAGTACATTTTATGAAACGTATGCTATCATGTCTATAGAACCTTTAGATACTTATTTATATGCTACAAAGTCGCGATACCATGTATATAAGTTTTGATACTGTTAAAAAACTCACAATAAAAAAATATAAAATAAAAAGTTCATATCGAATCATCAAATCAGTGAAACAAGAGCTTGTTAAACCATTTCTTGTCAACATCAAGCCCATGTAAAGCAACAAACTGTGCTAGGTCATTATTATTTATCCAATCATAAAGATCCTTAAGTTTCGCTTCATATATAAGAAGCATTTGCCCATGTTTATCAACTGTAGTTTCTGCTTCTAATTTCACAACTTCCTTTTCATGTCCTTTCGAAAAGGATTCCTATAAGGACTACTTTTAGCTTGTTGTAAAGGTGCTCATACCTGCTTATCAAATTTGCAATAGTAGCGAGTAAAATTTGTACACTTACGAGACTCTCAGTTATATGTTGCATGTCCGACATAGGCTGATGCTAAGATTCAGTCGCTGAAGTGAGAGTCCAAAAGTCACCGGCCATGAATTGTCTCCCCTAAAACAAAACAATACCAATCAATGTATTAATTTGTTAACTTTGTACCCAATGAAATTCATGTTTAAAACGTACCATAGTTTGATTTGCATCCTCAAATATCTTGGATAACTTGAAGTGTTGCATCATGAGAGTCATCAGATACATGATCTCTTCTTTGTCCTATCCATCCTATTCATTAGCTATGCTTGAAGCTTTGGACTAATAGTATCAATCTTTATGGTTGATTCTTTTTGAAAATTTGAGTTAAACTATCCTTATGGTTAGCTCTGTTTTCAAAATTTTTAAATCGTCACGCAGATCATCAATCTTTTTCTCCAGAACATGATACTATAATGACGTGTTTATCTTAAACTATATATAAATAATTATAATCAATTTTTATAATATAATATTCATCAACAATATATAATGAATAAAAAATTTACATTATTATACCGTTAATTCAGACGCTGATAGTACTTTGATTTGATAACCAAGCTAAACATCCATATCAATCATAAGATTCATAAATTGGATGTTTAGAATCGTAATATTCTCCAGCTTCAGATACCCTTTCTCCCGTCCTTATGTGATGTGTGTAAAAGCAGTTTTAAAGAGGAAAGGGATTTACATTCAGATTCAAACATAGGTGCTGTTAAAGAAAATGGAGAGGTCAGAACAATAATCTATGATATTTGGGTCAAGATTGTTTTGCTGGCTGCAAAAGTTTAGATGGTCCCTTTTTAATAATTTCTGCCTGTGGAATTTTAGATGCCTCTGTCACTGTCTCTCTCCACCCATACTCATACTAATATTTTTACTGCAACTTCATCTTGGTGGGCTCATATCACTAATTATTTTTTGGACTACAATCGCGAATAACTCTGACATTCTCAATCTTCATGATCGAGTATCGCTGGGTGTTATAAAGTAAAATCATTATCTTCTACAATTTTTCTTGTTTTAATTTTAAAATCAAGACATGTTATTCGGTTTTAAATTGATCAACTTATTGACTCTTTAAGTTATTTCTTACTGGTCTAACATTAATTCAGGTTTCAGCTTGTGTTTTTAGTATATGCATATCTTGTTGTTTTGTTGCTTTTATATCTTTATTTAGTAATTTTTTTTCTAGGGGGATGATGACTTGCAGTTCCTTCTAGAAAATGATAGCTTGCAGGTTAAGGGGATGGTGAAGAAATATTCTGATGAACTCTCTGCAACGGTGATTTCCTGGATTTCTAAATTATGTTTACTGCAAAGCATTTCTTCATGTTTAAAATTGAACTGAGGTTGAAAATTTGTCTTTTAGCTAGAGCACATAGAGCAGCAGCTTGAAGAACTTCTTAATGGTGTAGTGTCAAAGTGCAGGTAGGTTTTCTTTTCATTGGAAATAGAGTTTGTTTAAAATGGAAGTTACACATTCTTTAGAAATGTTTCGCTTTATGGGGCCCGATGTTTTAAAGAGTCAAGGATTGTATAAGATAAAATTGTAATTTTGAGGTATATTTATTTCATTAATGGCGCATCTTTTAATACTAATAACTTCTGACAAAATTTCTTTAACAATAATAACAATCAAGATGTTAAAGAAATTAATGCCGTCGAATATATTTGCCAGCTATACATTTTTTTTTTAAGTGATACATTCATTCAGGGATAAAGTTAAAAGGGGTGATGTGTAATTAGACTTTGTTTAGATTTGAATGTTTTTTCCATCCTCAAATATAAAATCCCCATTTAAGACTACTCTCTCCTCTCACTCTCTCTCCCTGTTTACGTCTACCTGAAAATTGATGTTTCTGTCATTTTATTCATGTACGGATGATATTTGATGTTTGACTTTGTGTTAAAATAAAAAACTGAAATACGTAGGTGCCTATTTATAGTTTATAGAATTATGGTTCTATATTAACTTATACTGCTAATCTGTCGTCTGGTGCTTTTATGGATTAATCTAAGTGGCATGGTTTAACATCTTTCTATTTAACTCAATTTGAAACTCACATATGCAGGCCTATGACACTTACCGAGAAGCGGAAGCTTAATAAACTGATACAGAAGCTGCCACAGAATAATCTTGATCGTGTTGTTGAGTTTGTCCAACAAAGTAAATATTAAAATTATAATATCAAATAAAGTTAATTATAATATTAAGTTTAAGATTAAATTTAAATATTTACAAGTTTAATTTTTAAAAATTTTAAATTAAATAAAATATTTTAAAATTAATAATTAAGAAGATAAGTATTATAAATTTACGTGATTAATAATTTTTTATAATATTTTATTTATGTAATTTTAGTTTAATAACATTAAGTATAAATACTCCCCTTCCTTATTTGATTTTACAAGCAAACAAGTTAAGAATAAAGAGTTAATCAATTGTTGAGAGTTTAGTGTGTTAGAGAGTTGAGCAAATAATAAGCTTAACAAAAAGTATTTGAGTGTTGAGTTGTGAGTGTTGTATTGTAAGTAAAAAAGAGTAAGAGTTTCTAAAATTTGTAATATAAGTTTTGGATTTGTTGTATTAATAAAAGTATTCCATTTATGTTCTATTATTCTCAATAATTGGTATCAGAGCGGGATTGTCTATGACCGCTCAAGTTATAAGATTTTTAAGAATTCTGTGTATGCTCTGTAGCTGCAGCTTTGACTGATCTTCTACATCAGAAAAGGTTTTTAGAAATTGTGAGTGAGTGAGCTTTTGTGTGTCGTGAGTAGTCTGTGACTCTGCAAGTTTGTTGATAAAACTTGTTTGGTATTACTGAGGTACTGCCAACACAATTGGTGACATTCAAGCCGTTGGAAGAATCAAGAAGCTCAACAAACAAATTATAATACATAGGCGACGTTGATGGAGTCTTACTTTCAATGCCAAGATCTTTAAGAGGTCGTTGGCAAGAATAAAGTAAAGCAGCCAACAAACGAAACCACTTTAAAGAAGTGAAAGGTAAAAACTGGTAAGGCTATGTTCGTCATTAAGACCACAGTTAAAAAGAAATGTTAGAGCATATAAAGAATGCCAAGACGCCAAATGAAGCATGAAACACTTTTGCATCACTCTTCTCAAAGAAAAACAACATACAACTACAACTTCTAGAGAATGAACTCTTGTCAATTGCACAACGCAACATAACGATAAACCAATACTTCATAAAGGTAAAGTCCTTGTGCCGTGAAATATCTAAGTTAGATTTTGCTGCTGCTATTACTGAAACTATGATGAAAAGAATTATCATCCATGGTTTGAGGCCCGAGTATAGAAGTTTTTTTACTACTGTACAAGGTTGGCCAACCCAACCATCTCTTATTGAATTTGAAAATTTGTTTGCTGATCAAGAAGCGATTGCCAAGAAAATGGGTGGGGTCTCTTTAAAAGGCGATGAAGAAGCACTTTACATCGACAAAAGGAAATATCGATTTAAACGACGTGCTGGTGGAGGATCTAAAAGAGATGATGACAAGATAAAGAGTCATCATAAAAAAAGGTAGTTCACAGACAGAGGGAGTATGGAGGACTAGCTGCAATGGTAGTCAATCCAATCAAAAGAAAAAGTTTGAAGAAAAATGCTACAATTGTGGAAAAATAAGACACATGGCAACAGATTGTTGGTCCAAGAAAAGGTCTGTTGAGGGTAATGCTGCCACATCAAACTCAGAAAAAAAAAAGTGAAGATGAGTAGGATGCTGAAGCATATGTTGCTATAGAGAAAGAAGATATATCACTCTTAGTGATAATGCTTGGACAGATTGACTATGATAAAGATTGGATCGTTGACTCAGGATGTTCGAATCATATGACTGATGACGAAGAAAAGCTGCAAGATATGACTAAGTATAAAGGAGATCGCGTGGTAGTGATAGCCAACAACTCAAGATTGCCTATAGCTCACATCGGTAACACAATCCTTGTACCTCGTGACAGTTCTAATAAGGTAACACTTCAAGATGTTTATCATGTCCTTAGCATGAAAAAGAATCTATTGTCAGTATCACAGTTAACATCTTCTAGGCACTATGTCTTGTTCAGTCCAAAAGATGTTAAGGTGTACCAAGATTTAAAAATCACGGGAACACTAACAATAGAAGGACGATGGCTAGAGTCGGTCTATGTACTATCAGCAGAGTCAACTTATGTAGACAAGACTCAAAAGAATGAGACAATAGATTTATGGCATGCACGATTGGGATATGTAAGTTATCATAAGCTAAAAGTGATGATGAACAAGGCAATGCTTAAGTGTCACGCCCCAGACCCAAAAGATCTTACACACGACATCACTTACATTCATTCAATAATACTTAAACATTCATTTTAATTTCTTTCAGAATTATAGCAATTGAATTATGACTGGGACAATTAGTAAACCAAAGATACGCAGAGTTTTCTCAGAGATTAACACTCTACTACGTCACCAGTAGCAACTTTGTTACCGAAAGCCCAGAATATATACATTGCAAATTCTTACTTAAAATCAATCCATTACTACACTTGGTGAAACTTAAATTAAGTTCAACCACACACAATAAAATAATACATAGGTATTTATTCACTAGGGACAAATCAAATATCTTATCCCACGTGTCCCCAAATGAAACACTTAGCAACCTAACAACTTAGGGAACCCAAGGAACAGCAGAAGCCTTGCCAAATCCGCTAAGCACACATGTACCTTATTTACCTGAAATCACCATAAACTATAATGAGTATAAAACTCAGTAAGCATACTAGTTTTTCATATATCAAATACAAATACATATATGTACACAATGCATATGTATGATATGCTGTGATCAATCAAAATCATAATCTTATCAAATCACATATCATGTAAGCTCTTACACATTCTTTCAAAACACATAATAGGAATACTATCACTCAACTACTACTTAGTAGGACTTACATATCACATATCACATAATGAGCCAAATGTCACTCGTAGGTGACATACCGTATGAGAGGAATAGTACAAGTGAGGCCTTTAAATCACACATATATAATGCTCATGCCCGAAGGTAAAAGCCAAACCCTCACCCTGATCATCGGTGAGTCCTCTCACATGTACCAATACTCCACCACACGAATGTGATGACTCACTCTTCCTTTAGGTACCAATAGGATCCTCCCTACATACGGAACACATAACATATACCAATCCCGAAGGAAAGGCCACACATAAAGGCTCCACAAATCACATAAAATGCCTACTAAGTCAACAGTGAGTTCAAGTACCCTCAAAACAGAAAATATTTCTCATGGACATATTACACTTTAAAAGCTTTCTTTGTTAAACATATCTTATTTTGAAAGCTCACTTTCAAAAAACACATGTATGTCCATGCTCAATGTCAATGCTCATATTCATAAACATATATTCACATTTCATATCAAAATATACTTTGACATAACATAAACATATTCTTAACCACATTTACAAAATCATTCATAACACTTACTATGTTTATTGTGATTCCAGTAAAAAATCTAGTATACTTACCTCTTAGCACTTTCAGCTACAAGGCTTAAATCTCCTTAACCTATCAATGGAGATTAATACTTTTATAAGCCTCACAATTCACACAAAATACTTTAAATAGCTTACAAAATTATACACAATGCATTTATCACATCAAATTGGTCTAAATACTTGGTTTCTCAAAACCTGTCATTCTGATCACTTACACTTAACAAAATTTTCTAATAGATCAAATGATGTCCAATTACTCCAAAATCAGAATATATCATTCTTGACTCATATATCCTTCTTATATATGAATATTATATCAAAATTCCTACACAATCCATTTCATACATACCATCGAATCCAAACTACTAACCTGACAGGATCAAGATACTTACTGAACAGTATTCAATCTCCCAATTTTATAAAATCATATACTAACTTAAAATTATAAAAATACCACATAATTACTCTTAACACATATCTCAGTCCATGATAAATATTTCACTTTCAAATCACTGCCAAAAGTATTTTAAAACTATTTTATTCTATAGCTTTAAAAATCTGTTAATCAAATACTGCAATGAGCTGATACACTTTAGAAAATTATAACACTTCAACCACATTGATCTAAATTCTCAATTCTGAGTATATCATATTAGATATATAAACTTATCATATTCCACAAATGCATAATTTTTTAAGATCATTCAGTAGGATAAACATTGTTTGTCACTGTATTATACTGTTCACATAGGAAATTTCCAGAATTTCAGGGTCATTTTAGTAAATTCACAAAACATTCAATTTCTGGAATTTTGAATCGATTCAAAGTCTCCGATGATACTAAACATGTTTAATTTCATATACTCAAAATTCAAAATCAGAATCGAATCACAACAATTTATAAAATTCTTGGATCAAGAGACTATCAAGCAGAAATTCTACAATCCATCATAATTTATCAAGCTATTTTATAGATCATCATCAATTCTCAAAATATCATACGAAATACACATCAAATACTCAATTATACATATTTCCAGAAATCAAAACTTAAAGAAATTAACATAATTAACACCAATAAATTGAGAAATAGTTGTGATATACCTCTTAAAATCCAAAATTCCAATTTATTCTTCTTTTTCTTCTCCTTCTTCTCTTTCTCTCCCCTCTTTTCTCTCTTCTCTCTCTCTAAAAGAGGTAGCTCGACCAAAATGAGAGAATTAGGGTTTTAAAAGTGTATTTTTATACTAAGTGGCTAATTTTTGGTATTTACGAATTTACCCCCAAAACTTTCCAAGTATTACAATTTGGTCCCTAAAATAAATCTAAAGTCTTGCAATTAAACCCAATGCTAATAGTATCACCTTAACCTATACAAACACTACTAATAACAATATATAAATCAAGTATCACCAACATACAAATAAAATACGTATATTTATACATATATAAATACTTATTCTTACCAGTCGTGGATATTGGTTACTACATTAAGGGTCTACCTCAATTTAATGTGAGAGTGGATACAGTATGTGTTGGATGTTAGTACGGCAAGGCACATCAACTACCATATGAGGAGTCAAAGTTTAGAGCTTAGAAGCCATTAGAGTTAGTTCACTCTAATATGTTTGGACCTGTCAAGCAGCCATCAATTAGTGGTATGCAGCATATGGTGACATTTATTGATGATTTCTTGAGGTATGTATAGGTTTTCTTTATAAAGGAAAAATAAGATACTTTTTTAAAGTTCAAGGAATTTAGTGAAACAACTGAAGGAGAAGTCAGAAAGAAGATTCATTGTCTCCGCATAGATAATTAAGGAGAATATACCTATGATGAGTTCTCACAATATCTTCGAGAAAGTAAGATACGGCATCAATTTACATATGTTAACACGCCACAACAAAATAATGTTGTAGAAAGGAAGAATCAACGTCTTGCAGAGATTTGTAGAAGTATATTGCACGTAAAAAAATGTATCAGGAAGATTTTAGGTCGAATGAATGAAAACTGCTGCCCACGTGATTAATAAGCTTCCTCAACCAAGGTTAGGGTTCATATCACTTTTTGAGAAGTTATGGGATATGAAACCTACTGTGAGTTATTTTTGAGTATTTGATTTTATATGCTATGTGTTTGTGTCAAGTCACCTGAGAAATAAATTTGAAAAAAAAGCAATCAGGTGTATCTTTATTGGATAAGATAACCTACGCAAATGATGGAAATATTGTGACCCTACTAGTGGGTGGTGCTACACGTCAAGGAATGTGGTGTTTGATGAAACATCTTTATGGTGGTAGCTATAAAAAGATGAGCTTCCAAATTTAAAAGAAGTAGAAGAGCGACTACAATAGAAGATAGATGAACAAATTGTTGAAATCTGACCGAGCTAAGAAGAACTTAATAATAGAAGCAGTGATGACAACATCGAGTAAGAGATAACTCAAAGTTCTTAGCAAACTGGCATCTATCAACAACCAACAACGGAGGCCAAATATAAAGGAGTAGAACCTGCAACCTCTCAATCTCATCTTCAAAGATCAATAAGAATACGAAAGTCTAATCCCAAATATGCTAATGCAGCTATGGCGAAAGAGAAAAATGTTAAGGAGTCTGAGACTTTTGAAGAAGCATCATAGAGCTCTGAATGGATTAAAGCTATGAAAAAAGAAATCATAGCGTTGAAGCAAAATCAAACTTGGGATTTAGTGCCAAAGCCAAAAGATGTGAAACTTATATCTTGTAAGTGGGTATATAAGATCAAAAGACGTCCTGATGGATCGGTGGAAAGATATAAAGCTCGATTGGTAGCTCAAGAATTTTCTCAACAGTATGGACCTGACTATGATGAAATGTTTATTCCGGTAGCCAAGATCACCACAGTACGAGTTCTACTTACACTGGCAGCTAGCAAATGTTGGATATTGTGACAAATGGACGTAAAGAATGCTTTTCTACATAGAGAGTTGGATCGGGAGATCTACATAATTTAACCAATGGGATTTGAAAGCAAATTTCATCCTGATTATGTGTGTAAATTGAGAAAGGCATTGTATGGATTAAAGCAACCTCCAAGGGCATGGTATGATAAAACTGGAGAATTTCTAACACATGATAGTTACTCTGTAGCACCAGCTGATTCTAGCCTGTTCGTCAAAGCTAATGGAAAGAAACTTGCAATTGTGCTGGTATATGTGGATAACTTAATTATCACCGGAGATGATGAAGAAGAGATTCATCGAACAAGAGAGAATTTGGTGGTTTGCTTCCAGATGAAAGAGCTTGAACAACTTAAGCATTTTGTTAGGCTCGAAGTCACTCAGACAGTAAAAGGGATTTTTCTAGGATAACAAAACTATGCCAAAAATTTGTTGCAGAAGTTTGGGATGCTAAAGTGCAAGCTTATCTCAACATTGCTAGAAGCCAATGCCAAGTTGTGCGGTCATAAAGGAAAGAATTTAGAATATGAACTATGTATCGACAACTAGTAGAAAGTCTCATCTATTTGACATTGACTCGACCAGACATTTCTTATACAGTTGGAGTAATAAGTCGATACATGCAAAATCCTAAGAAACCTCACTTAGAAGCAGCTTAACGAATATTGAGATATGTGAGAGGCATAATTGACTATGGTCTCTTCTATAAAAAAAAAGACCAAGATTGTAAAATAATTGGCCATTGTGATGCTGACTATGCTGGAGATCATAATACACAACGTTCGACCACTGGGTATTTTTTAATATTGGTTCAGGAATAGTCTCTTAGTGCAGTAAAAGGTAACCGACTGTATCATTGTCAACTATTGAAGCTGCTTACAGAGTAGTAGCAATGACAGCTCAAAAAAGTACATGGTTGATGGAGGACTTATATCAGCCAAGAGATTATAAAGTGTCAATATATTGTGATAGTCGATCAGCAATTTTTTACAGAAAATTCAATTTTTCATATAAGAACAAAGCATGTGAAGGTGCATTATCACTTTATCTGGGAGAAAGTTTTGCAAAAAAAATTGAGTTGTTGTATGTTATGACCGAAGATCAAGTGGCTGATTTGTTCACAAAAAACTTAGGTGTTAATAAGTTTGAAAAGTTTCGAAGACAACTCAATGTGGTTAGAAGAACGGAAGTTGGTGTTGAGGAGGAGTGTTAAAATTATAATACCAAATAAAGTTAATTACAACACCAAAACCTAAGATTAAGCACAAATATTTACAAGTCCAATTCTTAAAATTTCTAGATTATGTAAGATATTTTAAAGTTAATAATTAAGGAGATAAGTATTATAAACTTATGTGGTTAATGAATTTTTACAATATTTTATTTGTATGATTTTGGTTTAATGAAACTAAGTTAAATATCTCCCTCCCTCATTTGGTTTTGTAAGTAAGCAAGTTAAAAATAAAGAATTGATCAAGTATTTGATAAATTATTGAAAGTTTAGTATATTAGAGAGTTGAGCAAATAATAAACTTAATAAAGAGTGTGTGAGTATTGAGTTGTGAGTTTTGTGTTGTAACTGAGAAAGGGTGAAAGTTTCTAAAATTTGTATTGTAAATTTTAGGTTTATTATATTAATAAAAGTATTTCATTTGTGTTTTATTATTTTCAACAATAAACTGGCAGACAACCGATCGTCAGATGAACTTTTTGTTGATTTAGAACAAGAGATAAAAAACCCAAAATCATAACATCAATCGTGTCTATATAGAATTTTTAATCCTTTCTGATATATTGTTTTTCAGGATAATTTAACACTATGGAGATTGTATTTCTATGTTAAGGCGGTTGAGAAAGCTAATCTTTCTGTAGCTAACTCTCAATATACTAATGACATAGCCTTTACAAGAATGTTGACAGAGATCTGAACCTTACATACAGTTGGCGAGGACAATCACATCCACTCTGATTTGCTTAAATTAGCTGTTTGAAGTTTCCAAGCATATATTTTTAGTGAGAATTTTTCAATAGTTTCAGGCGGAGAGTGCTACTTATCCCATGTGCCTTGAATTCTCAATTTGTGTATATGTACAGAATTGCAGTTATATCTGTCAATGACACTGATATTCTGAGTACCGAGAGTGAAACATTCTTTCTGGAGTGCCTTCTGACCCCAAGATAACACAAGACTTGATTCTTTGATTGATTAGTATGTAATGTCTGCATACTGTAGATTGATAGGGTGTGTTTTTGTACATCTAATAGCAAGTATGTTTCTAGGCTGAAATTTTGCGTATGTTTTGATCCTGAAACCGGCTTATTTTAAAGTTGTCCAACCTGAGTTATAAGAGTTAGAATACTTTTTGGTTTTCTTTTTCAAAATAGAAAATTATTTTACATTCATTTTCTTTCTTTCCTTTTTCTTTTTCTCCCTTAATGCATGTTTATTATGATGGTTGAAAAAATAGCCTGCACCATCAAGTTTGCATGGTAGTGTTTTGTGATCCTTCCCCAGCTCAGGAAGATTTCATATACCTCTGTTATTTTAGTATTATGTCCACTCTTACAGAAATTGTTGATGTCTTATTTTAATTGCCTGATTTTGATTTTAGTTATGAGGATGATGGTGAACAGCCTGTGTCAGCTTAAAATTGGTGCTGAATTGGGTAACGAGGGATTATGACTATTCGCCAAGCGCAGTCCCCATCTATTCACACTGCACTCAATTTGGCATCAGGGGATCTCATATCCCCACCAATATATGTGGCATCTGGAAATCATATTGTCCAATTTGATCATGACTAATAATTCAAATTTGATTTTAGTTTCATAACTAAAGAAAATGGGATTTCCCGTCAGTATGAAAGAAGTCTATCGAAATGAGCAGTAAACTCAAATTTCGAGTGAGACGGTACCCGCAAGAAAAGGAAACTTAATTAAAGTTTTAAGATGATGTGAATATTTGTGCTGTACCCTAACAAACGGTAGAAAATATAAGCATTCGCGCGAAGACAAATGTGAATTGAATTATCTACAATGCTATTGCCTTCATGGTACAAATAATCATCTTAGAGAAACCTGGGCCAAAATCACTCCACAAAAAGAAATAAATGAATCAATAAATGTTAGTGAAAAAGAGATTTAACTAAATGTTAAAAAAACAAAATCTTAAAATGAAATTTCTATTGCACATCTTAAAGGGTCCACTCAAGAAGGAAAGAAATGTTAGGATCTCCTTTCCCAAGAGAATACACCAGATACAAGAGATACACATCATGTTTTGCAGAGTCATCTCCTAACACTGAAAAGGAGTCACGTCTCAGTCGCTCTTCAGCAACATTTACTCTGATTGCCCGACCATCCAAACTCTGCAAAAAGCGTACATCATGCTAAATTGCTAATTATAAGTTCTTTCTTTAATTAATATTAAAAAAAGAAAAAAAAAAACTGTCAAGAGAATAGATGCTATATGAAGGAAAGACTGAAAAGGCAACATTTTCTGATCTGTAAAACAACCAGTCGTTTGCTCTTTCCTCCATTTTCATGGGGCTACAGATACAGAATGGACTACCTAAAGTTTATCTGCAAATTCAAGGAATTTAAAGGCAAAGCTTAGACAAATGAAAATAAGGGTCTGTTTGTGTGAGAAATTGAACTACCATCAGTTGACATTGCTAAACTCCTATTCATCTCCTTGTCTAAAACGCATTTGGACAGTGCATGCAAGGCCCCCTCCACTTCTCCAAAGTATCAACCATTATGGTAACCACAAGATACCACATAGACTTTGTAGGATTAATACATTTTTATGTAGACTAAACTAAGATTTTTTTCAGCTAATATGATTTTCTAGTCCTAAACTATTGCCCTGAAACCCTGTTGGCTCTCATCTTTCCTCTATGATCTACATTAAGTAATAGAAATTTCAAACCTCTATGAGAAACAGCACAGAATCTTTACCTGTCCATCAAGGGCAGCAATGGCATCATTCGGTTCCATCTCATTAGACATTATAACAAAGCCAAACCCACATGAACGGCCTGTTTCCCGGTCATAAACAATCCTCGCATTCACCACCTTTCCATGTTCACTGAAAACTTGCACCAAATGTGTATCATCTACTTGCCATGGCAAGTTGCCAAAATAGATTCTGTAACTTCGAGGTCGTCCTGGCTGTGACCCTCTAGGGGCAGCCTTGTTCACTGTTAAAAGTCTTCCAGCTAAGTCCTGTTAGGAATACATAATAACTCTCAACAGTCCAGTAGCAAAACCATGAAAATTTTGGAATACAGCATTGATGCCATAGATAAAGATGAAGAATGAAATAACTAATCAGACAGGCCTTCTCACAGAGAAACAAAGAGAGTGAGTTATCAGAGAGGTTCTGTCCTATAACTAGTATAAACAAGTTTATCATATTCAGACTCCATTCAGCAAAACACACTAAAGAGAGAGCTCTGCAAAGGTGCGAATATATCACCAAAGGAAAACACTGTTAAGTAAACTACTAAATACAATGCTTTTGCTCAAGCTTAACACATGGGAGATTCAAACACCGGACGTCTTGGTCAACTTGACTCTGGTACCATTTTCTTTTTTAATAAACTAAACCCTGTTGTTTGCAATGTTTGAACCCCAAACCTCTTGGGTTTACCGGTTGAACCACCCACAACTAGACTTAATTCCATGTTAAGTTACAACTGAATCCAAGCGCTTAAGCTTATAGGTAAAAGCTGAACAATAGGACTTGAACTCTGACAAACACTTCCATGAGTGACAGGTATAGGTCACAGATTATAGTCTATTAGAGGGCCCAATCCAGGAGGAAAAACTATATGAGCTCCTCTCTGATTGGTTAATCAATTAAAAACATAAAAATTATGTCCTGAAAGAAAGACAACTCTCCTCTAAAAAATAAGATCAAACTCTTTTCTAGATCCCTAAGGTATTAACTGGCCAATGGTTGGTGGAACTATATATTCTATTCATAAGGCTACTTGTCATGATCATTCTATCAAGTGCACAAAACATTAGAGTTTACGCAGAATTTCAAATTAGGAATCCTCTTAGTGAAAATAAATAAATAAGGACCATGTTATGTTTTATTTGTTCACCACTTGTTTCCATGTAAACTTAGAATACTTCTGAAAGAAACATGCTCCACAGTATACAACCAACATGATTAATGCTAGTTAAGTGCCTAGGCAGAAAATACAATTCATACTAAGTCAGACATGTTAGCATGCAATTAGAAAAGAAGTTGGACATTGGAGACAAATGTTCATCAACTAGACCCATATGCTACAGAAACCACATCAAACAGTAAGGTTAGGGAAGAGGTATTCACTTCTAAAGAGCATGTGGCTATCAATCTAAGCTTATATGAAATTTAAACGCAAGTTAAAAAGGTATCATCAGTACAAGACAATTGTACGTATAGTCCAATAGAGGCTATCACAGGCGGAAAAGAAAAAAATCATAATTCAGATAGTGAATCCTGAAATGTGACTTGACTTAAAAATGCATTAAGTAAAATAGTACGTAACCGACATTTGCATAATTTTTTCTTTTTTTTGAAAAAGTAATGTTCATTCAGGAAAGAGAACGAAAGCTTTTCAATCAAGTAGTTACACTTGAGTAATTTAGAGACATTTTGGCTAAATAGTGAGCCACCATGTTACAACTCCTAGGAGTATGCTTAATCCTAAAGTTATCAATCTAGAGAATGTTGCTTAATTTTCTCCAGTGTCCATTTGATCTCCTTGCAAGAGTGTAAACTTCCCTTAATATGATCAACCACTGTTTTTGTTCAGACTCCACCAAAACGTTTTTGAAATTTAGGTCTCTTAAAACTTGCAAACCAAAACTTATAGCCTGAGTCTCAGCTAGCTTCACATCTCTGCAATGTTTGCAAAGAGTAACTGTCATTGCACTAGGATCCCCATTGTAATGCCTGATGACTACTCACAAACCAACTTTCTGCTCATTTAATCTGACAGCTGCATCAGTATTCATTCTAACCCTGCCATCTTGGGTGTCATATTGATTTTGGGACTCTGCATTTAATTGAATGAAGCTATGGGTAGGTTGAACTAAGTATTCCTTACATACTTTCCTAGTATTTCTCAGAATAGCTTCAACTTGACCAACACTTTCCAGGGAGCCTCCATTTTTTATTATAAAGCTATTCTTGGAATGCCAATTTGCCCAAAGAACCATAATAATCTTTTCAAACTCCTTTGTTGTGGTCACAACAATAGCTTGTTTAAGAAAATCCCATAACTCTCTGCTCTGCATCCCCTTAGTGAGTTCAACAAAATGAGTCAGTTTCCAAACTTCCTTTGCTTTTTTACAACTAACCAATGCATTAAGGGTAGACTCATCAGCTAAGAAGCACATTTGACAGGTTGCATGAACAGCAATCTTCTTCTCCTTTAGTGTTGTTCCAATAGGCAGTAGATGTAGCAAAGCTCTCCACAAAAAGATCTTAACCTTTAAGGGGATAGCAACTGTCCATACCCTTTTCCACCAATGTTCCTCAGCTCTTAAGGAAGGAGATGGTTCCATTGATATCTTCTCTTCCATTGTCAGAGAAATTTTCAAAATCTGGTGCACATCACTCTCATTGAAATATTGCTCCACCACATCTTGTCTCCATCTATTTTCTTCATCTATGAGCAACTCCATCTTACTGTTAATAGGAAGAACTTGGGGGGGGGGGGGGGGGATAGGTTTTAGGTTTGATTCTTTATGGATCCAGTTGCCTCTATAGATTTCAACATTTTCACCTCTTCCTACCATCCATCTAACCCCATGTTTTAAAATTTGCCTACCCCAAATCAAACTCCTCTATACATAAGATGGGTTACTTCCTGCCTTAGCCTGTAAGAAATGATTGTGTGGGAAATATCTAGCCTTCAACACTCTTGCAGCAAGGGAGTCAGGCATTTTTATAACTCTCCATCCTTGTTTTGCTAGAAGAGCTTGTTTAAAAGAAGAGAAATCTTTAAAACCAAGCCCTCCAAGTCTTTTGCTTCCGCAAAGCTTCTTCCAGCTAGTCCAATGTATCTTTTTTACCTCAAGCTTAGATCCCCACCAGAAATCTGTAATCATTTTTTTTTGTAAATCAGCAAACAACCCTCTTGGAAACTTAAACACATCCATAGCATATGTAGGAATAGCCTAGGCCACAACCTTGATCGAGACCTCCTTTCCCCACTTGAAAAGAATTTTTCCGTCCATCCTTTTACTTTGTGATGACTTCAGCTTTATATCATTGAAAAATACTTTTTTGTTTCTACCAATCATAGAGGGAACCCCAAATATTTCTCATGTGTTGACACTTCTCAGAGATGGAACACATCCATGATGGCTTGAGCCTGCTCTCTAGTGACATTATGACTAAATAGAATTGAAGATGTGTTGTAGTTAATGACCTGTCCAGAGGCTAAACTGAATCTGTCAAGGATGCTTCTGAGTGCATTACGATCCTCAGTGGAAGCTCTGATGAATATAAGACTATCATCAGCAAATAGCAGGTGTGAGATAGCCAAAGAGCTGCTGAACTTGACCTTTCTAATGTTGTTAAATTGCTCTGCTTTGCTCAGAAAGGAAGATAAGACTTTAGCACAAAGTATTAAGAGATGTAGGGATAAAGGGCCAACCTATCTAAGCCCCCTACTTGCTTTAAATCTCTCCCCAATACCCCCTTTAATAATGACAGAAAAAGAGGCAGTAGTGCTACACCTAATTATCAGCTCAACACATTGTGTGTGAAACCATTTGAGAAGTATAAGGTAGTTTAGTGTTTAAAGGAGGGAAAAACAACTCTTTAACAACTCAAATGTTGTTCTCCATTCTGCATTTTTTAACAAAGGTTACAAGAATTTAAATACTTGAACTACAAGAGTTCAACTTAAACTAAAAGACTTATTAAATCTAAACAACTTGATCTTTAGCAATTCAAATTCAAAATGACTTCTAACTAAAAAACTCCTATAATCCCTGAACTTGAGATTGTTTATTTGACTTAGTCTAATGCAGAAAATACAGCAACCTTAACTCTCCTCCTTGCTGTCTTTGCTGCATACTCCAATTCTTTCCTTAAGATGCTGAAATCTTGTTTTGGACAATCCTTTAGTAAGAATATCTGCAAGTTGAGACTCTGTATTGCAGTGTACCAGTTTTACTTCTTCTTCTTTCTGCACTTCTCTTAGATAGTAGTATTTGATTTTGAAATGCTTAGTCTTATCATGAAACACAGGATTATTGGAGATGGCTATGGCAGCTTGATTGTCAACATATAGAACAGTAGCAGTCTCTTGTTCTAAACTTAAGTCTGCCATAATTTTTCTTAGCCACACAACTTGATTTACTGCTACCACAGCAACAATATACTCAACTTCTGTAGTGGATTGAGCTACCACCTCTTGTTTCCTGGTGCTCCAGCTAAAACAACCTGATCCAGAACTGAATAAGTACCCTGCGGTGCTTTTCATATCCTCACATGCTCCTGCCCAATCACTATCTGCATAGCCATGCAAATCTAACTTTTCTGTCTTCATAAAACTGATGCCATAGTCAATTGTCCCTTTAATGTACCTCAACACCCTTTTTGCTGCCTTTAGATGAACCTCCTTGGCACAATTTAGGAACCTTGATAGCAAATTCACAGTGAAGGCTATATCAGGCCTTGTTGCTGTAAGATACATCAAACATCCAACTATACTCCTATAAAGACTTTCATTTGCTGTTAGTGCATCAGTCTCAGAACAAAGTTTCTCATTCAAAGCTAAGGGAGTATCCATAGCTTTGCATTCTCCCATTTTAAACCTCTTCAAGATCTCATTAGCATACTTCTTTTGTCCAATAAACACTCCTTTCTTGGTTTACTGTATTTCCATTCCAAGAAAGTATGCCATTTCACCCAAATCAGTCATCTCAAATTCTCCTTGAATTTGTTCTCTAAACTCCTTTATAATCTCAAAATTGCTTCCAGTTATTAGCAAGTCATCAACATAAACTGATACAATTATCAAGTAATGAATTTCAAGCTTAACATATAATGTTGACTCACTAAGGCTCCTTTTAAAGCCTATACTCAGCAAGTATTCATCAATTCTACTATACCAAGCTCTTGGAGCTTGCCTTAACCCATAAAGGGCCTTTTTCAGTAAATAAACCTTTCCAGGTGCTATCACAAACCCTTCTGGCTGTTCAACAAAGATCTCCTCCTGCAAATGACCATTTAGGAAAGCTGATTTTACATCCAACTGGTATATCTTCCATTGTTTCTGTGCTGCAACAGCAAAGAGCAACCTGATAGTGTCTAACCTTGCTACTGGTGCAAATGTTTCAGAAAAATCCACCCCAAACTGTTGTGCATAGCCTTTCACAACTAACCTTGCCTTGTACTCATTTATGGTTCCATCTGCATTCAACTTTGTCTTAAACACCTATTTTACTCCAATAACCTTCTTGTGAGTTGGTCTGGACACAAGCTCCCAAGTTCTATTTTTGTTTATCATCCTCATTTCTTCCTTCATTGCTGTTATCCATTTTTCATCCTCTGCTACTTCTGCATATCCTGCTGGTTCCAATACTGCTACATTGCATTTCTGATAAATGTCAGCAAGTAGCTTAGTTCCTCTAACCGGCATGTCATCTATGGTGTCTTCATTTATCTAATCAGATACTCTCTCATCTGAATACAGCCTTCTAGGTTCAGCTTTAACCCAATCTCATTCTGCTTCTTCGTCAAAGATTACATTCCTGCTGATGATGAACTTCTTGGTTAGAGGTTGATAAATTCTGTAGCCCTTGCTAGCAGAACTATAGCCTACAAAGACTCCAAGTTCAGCCTTTTCATCAAGCTTGCCCCTCTTTACATCTGGAATAAGAGTGTAGCATAAGCTTTCAAACACTCTTAAGTTAACAACATTAGGCTTGAACCCATACCAGACTTCATAGGGAGTTTTCCCTTTCACAGCTTTGGTTACAAGCCTATTTAAGATGAATATTGCTGTGTTTACAGCCTCTGCCCAAAAATACTTTGACAAGTTTTTCTCAAACAACAAGCATCTGGCCATCTCTATACTTGTTCTATTTTTTCTCTCACTCACACCATTTTGTTGGGGTGAGTAAGGGACTATACACTGATGTTGTATCCCTGCATCTTCACAAAGTTTGATAAATTTTGCAGCAGTAAATTCAATTCCATTATCTGATCTAAGTGTCTTGATTTTGCTGTGGCATCGATTCTCAATCCAAGTTTTAAACTTCAAGAATACCTCAGCTACTTCAGATTTTTGTTTCAAGAAGTAAACCCAGCACATTCTACTATAATCATCAATAAACAAAATGAAATACTTGCTGCCATTGAGAGATTCTGTTGACATGGGACCACACACATCTGTGTGAATCAACTGTAGCTTTTCAGAGGCTCTCAATGCCTTATTTGCTGGATATGACATCTTAGATTGCTTCCCCAGTTGACAAGCTTCACATACGTTTGACTTTTCACTAGTATAATCCATCCCAAGCATAAGTTTTTCCTTCTGCATGTACTCCAGAGCAGTCTTGTGGAAGTGTCCCAACCTCTTGTGCCATAAGTCTGCTTTCTTGAGAACACAAGTATATGCAAACTGCTTTTCCCATGACAGGCTAAAGCTTTTGTCTTTCATAGCAATAGAAAACAGCACAGCTCCATTTGAATCTGATATTTCACATTTGTTGTGCTTAAACACTATTGAGTACCCCTTTTGCAGTAGTTGACCAACACTAAGCAAGTTCTGGCCAATTTCTGGTACATACAACACATCATTGATCAGTTTAGCTCCTTTTGGACTCATAATCTTCACTGTTCCCTTCCCTTTAACATCAATCAACTGCCCATTTCCAATTCTCACCTTGGATACTGCAGTTCTGTCAATCTTTAGAAAATTTGAGACCTCAAATGTCATGTGGTTTATGCAGCCACTGTCAATCAACCAAGCATCATTAATCATGTTGTTTCCTGCAAAACAGGTAGCTACAAACAACTGATCCTCCTGTTGTTGTTGTACTGATTGTGCTTGTGTTTGTTGAGCTTCCTTTTGTTTGTTTTTACAGAACCTGGTAATGTGTCTCTTCTGCATGCATGATCTGCATTCTACTTTAGGATTTTACCAGCAGCTTGTTGATTGATGGTTGGTCTTATTGCAGTGAGAACATGGTGGAAATTGTGGCTTAAACACTTTACTAGTACCAGGTCCACCTTTCCTCTGATTTCTTTTGTTCCAATACTTCTTTCCTTTGCCATCCCCTGAGTGTTTATTATGTTCCTGTGCTGGTAAGGCTCCTTCAGCAGTTTCTTCACACCTGTATGACCTTCTCTGCTCCTGTGCTTGCAAGGAATTGATCAACTCAGGTAATGTGATAGTTGACAGGTCTCTTGATTCTTCAAGAGAGGAGATTTTGGACTCAAATCTCTATGTAAGTGTAACAAGAATTTTTTCAACAACTCTCTTGTCAGGCAGCTGTTCTCCAAGCAGCCTAATCTTGTTGACAATCTGCATCAACTTATCAGCATAATCTCTGAACTTTTCTCCTTCTTTCATCTTCTGCATTTCGCATTCTCTCCTAAGATTCAAAATCTGCATTTGTTTTGATCTAGCATTACCTTGGTATTCTTGTTTAAGAAGATCCCATGCTTGCTTTGCTGTCTCACAAGTCATGATCTTGCTAAATATCAGTTCTGAGACTGCAGAGAATATACAAGTCTTAGCCTTGAACATTTTTCTTCTTTCTTCTCTTAGGTTTCTTATTTGAGCTACTGTGGGATCATCTGGTAATTGTGCCACTTCTCCTGTGTCAACCAAATCCCATAGATCATTTGCCTACAAGAAGGCTTCCATCCTAATAGCCCAAACTTGATAATTTTCTCCTGAAAATACTGGTGGCATAGCCATATAATTATTACCTGTCATTTTGAACAAAAAAAAAGACAGCTTGAATTTCAGGAAAAAACATCTTCTCGGGGTCCCTTAAGAAGTAATGTTCTGATACCAATGTTGGGTTTGAGAAGTATAAGGTAGTTTAGTGTTTAAAGGAAAGAAAAACAACTCTTTAACAACTCAAATGTTGTTCTCCGTTCTGCATTTTTTAACAAAGGTTACAAGAATTTAAATACTTGAACTACAAGAGTTCAACTTAAACTAAATGACTTATTAAATCTAAACTACTTGATCTTTAGCAATTCAAATTCAAAATGACTTCTAACTAAAAAATTCCTACAATCCCTGAACTTGAGATTGTTTATTTGACCTAGTCTAATGCAGAAAATACAACAACCTTAACAAACCCCAGCCTAAGCATGGTATCCTTTAAAAATTCCCGTTCCATTTGATCATAGGCTTTACTTATGTCGAGCTTAAGGGCAGCTAAGTCTTTTTTCCCTTTATTTTTGGTTTTGATCTTATGGAGGCACTCATAGCCTAATAATAATATTATTACTAATGAGCCTATTAGGGATGAAGGCACTTTGATTTGGAGATATAATTTGGTTGAGCACACTTTTAAGCCTATCAACTATAGACTTTGTTATGAATCTATACAATAATACAATACACTGCATAGGCTTATAGATCTGAAATCTGCAGGTGTTTGTGGGCATTTTATTTTTGGAATTAGTGTAAAAAGAGTATGATTAAGCTCAACAACGTTACCTTTGTTGTTCAGCACCTGTAAGCAGGCATTGATGGTGACTTCCCCACCTAGTCCCAGTGTTTTTGATAAAAACCTGATGAGAGCCCATCAAGACCAGGGCCTTTGCTAGATTTGTCTGCCATATAGCCCTCACCATTTACTCCCAGGAGAAAAGCTTGAGTAGCTCTGAATTCATGGCCTCAGTAACCTTGGTTCTTACATCCTTAACAACTGACTCTCTTTGAGCTCTGGAAGGACTTGAAGACCGAAAAAGGTTTGAAAAGTAGTTTCTTATAATCTTCTCAATATCCTGTTCTTCCTACTTCCAGGTCCCATCTTTATCTCTCAGCCCCTTTATTTCATTTCTTTTCTTCATACTACTAGCTTTAGCAATGAAGTATTTTATGTTTCTATCACCTACTTTGAGCCACAAAGCTTTTGACCTCTGTCTCCAATAAACCTCTTCTTCATACAGCAGCCCATCTACTTTCTCCTTCAACTGTCTTATCTTAGAATTAGGTCCATACTGTTGGTTGAAAATCTTACACTTTTTCAGTCTTATCTTAAACATTTTTAACTATCTTATCTTAGAAATTTTGCATTGGAAAAAGGAAAATAATCATGAGGAATTAATACAAATGGAAAGGAAAAATGGTAAACTCATATAACGGTGGAACATCTCCATAGCTTCCTCAACAGTACTCATTGTCACAAACCCAAAACCTCTACTGTGATCAGTTTCCCTATTGTAAATAACCTTCAACAACAACATCATAAGATAACACAAACCCATATCACAAAATCACCCCTTTTCACAATTATGCCACATAACCATAATACAGACACACATTGATAAAGACAGGATAAAGAAGAAACAAAATTTATACCTTGGAAATGTTAACTAGACCAGCTTGGTTAAAAAGCTAAGCTAGTCTCTCACTATCAACATCATATAGCAAATTACCAACAAATAGCTTGGCTCTTCAGGTGGCTCGGTAAAATCCTCTTCACTCACATTACCAAAACTCTCTTCACCATTAATAGAACCCTCAATTTCTTGGTTGTCCTAGTCCAGAGAATTGCCTTTATTTTCTTTTCTTGTTATTCTTGTTAGTCCCAATCTAAGGTTTGAGCCATAAGTGGGATTATGTGTGAAAAATAAAACTTTTGGGGATTTTAAAGAGACCCATGAAGGGAAAGTAACTGAAAATGAGAGCTTTACGAGTTTTTTTTCTTTTAGGATACTAAAAGAAATGGGCATTTGGATTTAGTGAAGAGGGTTGTTGGTGTACAAGTAAAGCAAGTTTTTTTTTCTTTCAGTAGAAATGTGGCCTAAGAATAGGCCTGGCAAAATTCCCCATCGGTTGGGGCCTGCAGACCCTAACCGGAGAATAAACGAGGAAGAATTTGTAATTCTTTTAGTTTGGAGTGGTTACAGTTATCATTTTTGAACTATATTAAAGATAGGTATGAAGGTGGATTATCACCCCCCAAACTCACCCGAAAGCCTCCGAATTGACAGAAACTAATTTTAAAAGAATTTTTTAAAATTTATTTTTATTAAAATATATTATTATAATTTTAAAAAAGATAAAAAATAATTTTATCCTTAAAATTCGGTTTAATTAATAATTTTACTTTAATTAAATTCAAAATATTAAATTTTATCTTAATTAGATTCAAAATACTTAATTTTACCCAATTAAATTTTAAATATTTAATTTGACCCCACACATAAAATTTATTCTAAACCAACTTTTGAACAAAAAATTTATGTGTAATTAAATTAAAATGTCCTTATTTTGTTTAAATCAATAGAACAAATTAACGGATTTAGATAAAATTAGGTATTTTAAATCTAATTGAGATAAAATTGAGTATTTTAAATTTAATTGTGATAAAATTGAGTATTTTAAATTTAATTATGACAAAATTGTTTAATAAATCAAACTCCAAAGGTATAATTGTCATTCTTCCTTTTAAAAATATAAAAAATAAATAAATTCGAATATAAAATACTCGCAAGGATCCCATCCTTATTTAGAGAATCTCTATCCCCAAATATAAACTATATATATTTAGGTATAAAGATTTTTAACCTATTCAATATAGAGATAAAGATTCACTTTCTACCTCAACATTCCTTTCAAAAGTAAATAACAAATTTTATAAAACTTTTTCTTCCACCTATATCTTCCACTAAGTTATGAAAATAGAAAAGAACACCCCCACACACGCATATAAACACACATATGTGTGTGTGTGTGGAGAATCCTTAAACTTTGTTAGACAATTCAATGTAATTCATTTGTCTTCAAAGAGATGTAAGTAATATGAAACAATATATTTATTATGTGAACCAATAGTAAGGAGAGTAACAAATATTGAATGCTAGTCACAAAGTTATACATGGCATATTTTGTTCATATTATTCATATACAGGTTTAAAATTCTTGTGAGCTATCACTGCGTAAAAAGGGTCTGAACCAGACAACAATCCCAACAAGTTTATAAACCAATTAAATGGAGATTTCTCCTTTAGAGCAATTGGCAATTTTCGATTGATTTCTGGCTGTGTGAATCCTTCTACAGACTGAAAGTATTGTACCACTAGTTGAATTCGACTATATGCAGTCCCATCTCTCCATGTACTGATGGCTTTCTCATAGAACATTCGATTGCTAAAGCTTACAATAAATACTCCTCCTGGTTTTAGCACTCGAAATACTTCAGCAAATACCTGTAAATATGGTGTTAAATTTTTATAAGCTTTTCAACTTTTATAGGCTTTTTGTTTTATGTGTTTGTGTGAATGTGGATGTGGAAGATTTTGATGAATTTGATACCATCCTGGGATTCATTCAAAGTATAAATGATAATGCTACGTTAATGTTTATATTTACAGTCTGAAGATTCTGAAAAAGCATAACAATGCATAAAATAAAGTAGAAAATGGTGAAGGCACCTCTAATTTCTTAAACTATAGACTAAAGAGAATGACTTCAAAGTCTATCAAAGTTGATAATTTGCATATATATATATATATATATATATATATAATAGATGATCCTAAGTAAGCTATCTTATTAGATATAAGTCTCTTACAAAGTATAAACCTCATTTATACAAACACTATTTAGTAATCAAATCAATCGATCTAAATGTTATGATTTTTTTAGCGTACACTCTAAGAAACCCTAATGCATTACGCAAATCTTTGAGTCATAAGTAAACAAGAACAATAAAAATTGCACAACAAAGAAGATAAACAATTAAACAACTAAAGAAAGCACTTAATCAATATATGTGGTTCGACAATGACCATCTACGTCCATGGTGGATCTTAGAATCCAATTTTTTTTATTTCATTATTTTTTATACATAAAACCCCCACAAGAAATACAAAAAAAAAATACTTAAATAATCTAGAGCTCTTAAGAATCTATACCACACTATTTTATACAGTCAAAGTACTTAAGTGTGACTTAAACACTTTATTGTCTCTTTTGTTGATGATTTGATATTTAATGAATTACAAGGAGTTACAAAGGTTTATATAGTGTTAATATTGGCCCTAGAACCCCTAAACCTAGTTGGAATAAGAGTTTATATGCTTAAGAAGTCTAAAAATAACTCAAACACGCAATTAGAACCAAAATAAAAATTTTTTCGAACAAGTAATGTTGCAACATTCAAGATCTAAAGTTAGGACATTATGCAACTAACCAATGCTGCAGCGTTGGACTTCTTGAAATTATTATTGCGGCATTAAGCAACCAACATTGTGACATTCTTCTTTTGAAAATTTTCTCACTTATATTTTCAAGCCCATCCTTGCATCTAGGTTTTTTTTTTCTTGCACCTATTTTGTCTGTCCTTGCGTTCATGATCATGTGTTAACTCTTATTTCTTTTCTAACTCAAAATCAAATTAAATATTGATTTTGAGTGACTAAATTCCAACAAACCCTTCCTTATTTTAAAATCTCTCCAAAAAGCTTTGCCATGATCTATACACTGCAACACTCTTATAACTTAGCGTTGACTTCAGTTAAGTCTTTATCAAGACTTAACTCCTTTTAGGCTAGTAAGCTTAGTCTTTAAAGATACGAATGCATCTTCATTTGGATGGTTCTTATACTATGATCTCTTATGTCGGTCTTGACACCATCACAATACTTCCGTGGCATATCTTTGCCAACAACATCCTTTCCATGCATTTTCTTTTAACTCCTATCACTAGGATAAGTAATTTTCTAATGTTGCCCTTTGGTATGTATCTCTTCAACAACTCATGTTGAGCTACCTACAGGATTGCCATGAAGCACATATAGCCTCTTATGCTGCTAACTATTTATAACCACCATAGATCCTTCCCTTACCTTTAGTAATTCCTTTTTCTACCTTGAATAAATATAAATCTAATCTAGCACTCTTAAGGATATCAAATTCCTCTCAACTTTTAAAACATGCCTTACACAATGCAACTCCCTAAGCTCCCCACCCTACATCCCTATCCTAATATTACCAATCCCATTGACTTTGCAAGCCATATCATTCCCCAGTAATATTTTTCTACTTCTAATAGATTTATAATTGGTAAACATAGATTTGTTTGGACATATATGGTAACTATAGCTAGAATCAAGAATCAACTCTCTAGCATAATTCTCAGTATAAGCTATCAGTGACTCTACAATTTTCAAGTTTTCTTCATAGACTATTGCAATTCCTCTATCCTTCTTTGTCTTTCTTTTTAAACAATTCATCTTCAAGTATCCTTCCTTATTACAAAAATAGCACTTCTTAGATTTTCCCTATTGATTATTCTTGCCATCTTTATCTCTTGCAACTAACTCAGTTACACTACCATATTCAATTTTTTTCCCCAATTCTTTATAATTTAACAAGGCTTTAATATCAGTCACCATTAAAATCTCTCTACCATATATTAATGTGTCCATGAAGTGCTCATAATTTGGAGGTAGAGAAATAACAAAATTATCGCCTTATCCCCATCTTTAATCTTGATGCCTATCATCTCAAAATAAATAATAATCTTGTTAAAAACATCTATATGGTCTTTTATTGAAATTTCCTCAGTTATAAACAACTAATATAATTTGTTTTTAACATACAGACGATTTGTCAAGGACTTCGTCAAGTAGAGAGTGTCAAATTTTTTCCAAAGACCCAATATCATATTTTCTCTAACTACCTCTCTCAGTATTTCATCACTCAAAGATAGTAATACTATAATACTATTAGCCTTTTTTTGAATGATTTTCCTATCTGCCTCAGATCCAGCTTTTGCCAGTTTATTTTCTTTACTGGTTGTTTCTTGAGTTTCTTTAAGGGCTGAATCTAACCATTGACTCGCCAGTAGAGTCATAACTTTCACATTTCACAAATTGAAGTCATTATGCTCATTAAACTTCTCTATCTCACTTTTGAGGGTTGACATGGTTAATACCACTTAGGTATATTCCCTAACCTAGGCTTTGATCTCTAATACAAGTTTATTATGGAGTTTTTAGCATGCACTCTAAGAAACTTTAACGCCTTGTAAAAGTCTTTCACTCACAATCAAATAAGAACAATAAAAATAGCACAACCAAAGAGATAAATTATCAAACAATCAAAGAAATCACACTATCAATATACATAGTTTAGTAATAACCGCCTACATCCATAGTGGATATGAGGATTTAACATCTTTTATTCTGTTATTTTATACAAAAAAAACTCCCACAAGAAATACCCAAATAGTTTAGAGCTCTCAAGGATCTATATTATACTATCTTATACCTAAAAGTACTAAAGTATGACCTAAGCTCTTTATTCTTTCTCTTGTTGATGATTTGATGCTTAATAAATTATAAGAAATTATAAAAGTTTATATAGTGTTAATATTGATCGTAGAAACCCTAAACCTAGTTAAAATAAGAGTTTACATACTTGTAAAATTCAAAATTGACTTAAACACATAATTAGAACTAAAATATGATTTTTTCGAATAAGTAACGCTACAGCGTTCAAGATCCATTACTGGAGCGTTAATGAGACTAACTAACACTATAATGAGCATTGAGCTTTTTAAAATTATCGCTACAACGTTGAGCAATCAACGTCACAATATTCTTTATTTAAAAATTTTTCGCTTGTGTTTTTAAGTCTTTTTTTATATCTTACTTCCTATTTTGCATTTTATTTATTTATTTATTGCATTTTTAATTATATATCAATTTTTTTTATTTTCAATTTAAAATTAAATTAATCACTAAATTCTAATATGATTGATATTATATATGCATTTGATTGGAGATCAGGTCGGGAGATTCTTTAACTTTTTATTAACTACTTTGAATTAAGATGGACATTACATTAGTCAAAAGGTATTGTTGTCACTGGATTATATCTATGACTATTAATTCGTATATCATTTTAATATTAAAGATTCATATTTAATAACAAGCCCATGTCAAAAGCTAAAGTAAAGACAGGTTGAGAAATGATATAACCTAATTCCTTTTCAAATGACGTGACTCAAAATTATTTTCTTTCCTTTTTTTTTTGTGGAAACAGACTCAAAATTATTTTCAAGGCCTGCCATTACTCGAATAACTGTATTTTTCTGGTGTCACAGTAACACCATCACCATGTGCGTACCTTCTCGGGCCGTTGAAGATACTGCACACTAACAGTGCATAACGCTGCATCAAAGCTGCCATCCTCGAATTCAAGCTTTTGATCCTGATTAAGATCCTTCACAATAAAATAATCAAGCCGAGGATTCTTAGCAAGCTCCTGTGCGTTTAGTCCATGCCCAACTACTCTCTTGTAAACAACTTCTTCAGGCAAATGGCTAACCCATGAGCTCATTAGGTCAAGAATCTTCGAGCCAGGTCTCAACCTCTGTCTATAGAGATTGGTCAATGTCGAAATGAACCCATTGTCGACATGGGTCACAAACCGAGGGTATGCATAGAATTCCCTGTCAGAAAATGTGTTAAGTTTGGTTCTTCCTTCTTTGGTAAGAACTTCTCTCTTGATTTTCCCAGCTGAGGATTGTTTTGTTTCATTGTCATTATTTGAAGTGTTAACAATTTTTGGTCCAATGATTTTGCTAGCGAATGGAAGAGAAGAGTTGGTTCTTGAGCTGCTTGTTGGAAAAGATGGGTGCCATGGCTTGGGATTTTGAGGAATTATGGTGACCATATGTTTTGGTTTAGGATTGGCGTGGCGGACTATCTATCTGTCTGAGACATAATAGTTGATTCTTTTTTAACTTCGATCACCCTCTTTCTTTCGGAATAATATGTTATTGGGCTATTTCTGGACCTAGATTGGACCTTCTCTTACGCTAATTACTTATCAGCACCATTGCCTTAGGCCCAGTTTTGTTAGTGGAGGTGATCCTTCCTTATGCATGCACATTGGTTTTGCTAAACTAGCTGCAAAAGCAACATCAATCCATTTATAAACATAACCATCATTAAAAGTTCTTTATATTAGTTTTTTTTTATTCAACAAGAGATCGACATTCAATCAATCTCTCTTTCTAAGAATAGAGGTGTAGTAACTCAACTTCAACAAAAGGCCGAAGAAAAGACAAGAATAATCATGATTTGTCTTCCCAAACGTGCAATGAGGTCATTTAAAAACATCATGAATGAAGTGTATTTATCCTTTTGTCAAAAGATTGGTCTAAGAATGATTATATCCCCCACACCCACCCCTCCCGGAGGAAATGGGCTTTTGTCTTGCCTTTTCTTATAAAGGGAGTAAACGGTTTTACATGATATCACGGTTTGGTCAATGTGTCCAGATAAATGGTATATTTCTGCTGCAAATTAAACATTAAAAAGTGGAACAGCATGCAAATATATACCAAATGATAGCTTAATCCCAACCCTCTTATGATTTAAGTTGCATTGTTTTCAATTTCCGGCCACCCGATTATTAAATGCCACTACTCCTGAAGTAGTAGCATTGTATTCATCAAGAGTAATTTTAGTAGCTCTATAACATCTATTTCTTATACAGTGCTGCACAGCTTCTTATACAACGTTATAGAATTTTAAGTCCAAATTTTTTAACCTGCAAAGCGTCCACATTGAAAGGACTGTTTATTTTCTAAGAAATACAAATGGTCTCTTCAGTAATCAATTTACGTAACAGTCCAAAGAGAAACGAAAAGGAAATAAGTTATTTCAAATTCACACATGTGAAGGCAGTGAAGAATAAAACTGGAACGGGGTTTTGAGCCTGTCGCAACCATGATTGCAAAGTGAATGATATCCAGCTAGTTAGATTTAAATCATCTTCTAGATGAGGGTCCCAAAATCCATTGCACGTGCAACGAGCACTCAATGAGCACAGACAAAATGAACCCAGTTCCATTTTCTTGCCTCCAATGTGTTTTAAGTTGATGATTCAAGCTAATGGTCAAAATTTTGTGTCGGGTTTATATTACAAACATCCGCTTCCAACCCACGTAAAGTATCAAAGATTTCGGAAACATTTAATTTGTTCTCTACAGCTTTGAAAAGCAATTGAATTTTTCACCAACCCCTGTTGCCTCTTTGCTCTCCTTTTAGGGAACTGGAGCTCTATTTTATATACGTGTTAAAGCTTTTCACTGCTACTTCGCCTAGTGTTTGCAATGGGCGCACGTAAGATGAGAGATTCGTGAGACAAAGAAGGGACACTTCGTAGAGCCAATTTGGTGTATTGAGAGAAATAAATTAACTTGAAGAATGTTTGACATTTAAAGCTAATTTATCAGACTTTTTGGTGTCTAGGCAAGGTTAGGTGAGCCTTCTTTTGCTTTATTATCTTACTTTTTTAATATTTGATAGTCTCTTGGAGGAGCATATGGTTACGATTATCCCTTTCCAATAAGGATATCAATGTTGCAAATGGAAGATAATTAACAATTTTAAAATTTAATGATGTCCGAATGGTGGAAATCAGATTGAATTTTCTTTTGTTCTATATATACCTTTGGACCAGGACTTGTGTACCTATTTATAGGTACCTTCTTGTATTCTTTATGATGTGATCAAATTAAGAATGTAATATCATAAGTACCTATGTTTGTCGACTTCCTTCCCTTTTGGCCATAAGATTTTCATATCTTGTTTATTTCTTTTCAAATTTATTTTGACTGATGATTAACTACTAGGGGTTGAATCTTTATCATAATTTTACTGATTAAGTGTGCATATTCTGGTGCAGAGAAGATTTTAGAGAGCAAGTACCCAGTTTTTAAGTCTTTTTAAACATTTTGGTATTTGTAGGCAGATATCATAGTATCCGGATAGTAATAAATGGCACCGTTAAGGTATTCGAAGGCCCTGAAAATTCTCCTTCAAGTTTTTAACAATTTTAAAAGATAGAAAAACAGAGAAATGACGGAAACTATAGTTGTCTCATTCTATTCCTTTGAGAAAGTAATAATTATAAATAGCAAAAAGAATCTTAAACAGAAATATTATTTAATTTTTTTTCATCATATAAATCAAAGCACAGGGGTCAACAAACCAAGCAAACAAGAGAGCTGCTAGCTAGGAGTAGGACTTGGGAATCGAATTCAAGCAAGCCAATCAAGCTTGTTCTCAACTTCTTTCAAAGCAAAACCTGATTAAACAAAACTTATATAATCAAGTGCCTACTATGGAACAGTTCTTGCCCATTTTGATTCTCTTCTTCTTAGTATTGGCTTTGTCTTTCCTGCTTCCTCGTTTGTTCACAAAACAAGAACCCAGAAACTTGCCTCATGGCAGCATGGGATGGCCCATAATTGGCGAGACTCTTGCCTTTCTCAAGCCCCATAAATCAAATTCCATAGGGAGCTTCTTACAAAAACATCGCTCTAGGTTTGCAAATTTTACTTATCTTTTCATGTTTTGAACAACTTGTTTTGATCATGAGTTATATGTGATGTATGAGTTTCGATAATAAAAAAATATGAACATTGTATATGCAGATATGGAAGAGTCTTCAAATCGCATTTATTTGGTTCGCCAGCTATAGTTTCTTGTGACCACGAGCTCAATATGTTTATACTTCAGAATGAAGAGAAATTATTTCAAGTCAGCTACCCCCGGCCCATGCACGGCATTCTTGGCAAATTATCTTTACTCATCGCATCCGGAGATCTTCACAAGAAGCTCAGAAACGTTGCTGTAAGCTTCATCGGTGCCTCTAAATCAACTCCAGCCTTTCTTCGTTGTGTTGAAAAGCTCTCAATCTCAATGATGGATTCATGGAAAGGGTGTCAACAGATTGCCTTCTGCAAGGAAGTAAGAAAGGTTAATAATAATATATATATATGTGTATATATATATATATATATACACACACATACATACATACACACAGTCTCTATTTCATTTTGTTAAAATAAATAAATAAATGAAAAAAAATGACCATATGATCCCATGCTTGTAAATTCATAATCTTGAATTTGACATTCAACGCAGTTCACACTCAATCTTATGGTGAAGCATCTCATGAGTATCGGGCCAGAAGAAGAGCTAGCCTTCCAAATATTTGAAGATTTTCAAACTTTCATGAAAGGTTTTGTATCTTTGCCAGTATATATTCCCGGCACACCTTATGCCAATGCTGTGAAGGTATTACATATTCATACGAATTCAAAAAAAAAAAAAATATTGCCATATTCATATGCTCAAATCTTTTTATGTGAATGCTTATTAAAGAAATAATATCCTCTTTCTTCAGGCTAGAGCAAGACTCTCTTCCACTGTCAGAGAGATCATAAAACAAAGGAAAAAGGAGAATCCGGGGCTAAGGGAAGGAGATTTCCTAGATGTGATTCTGGCGAAACGGAGCCTAAGCGATGAAGAGATTGTTAGCATTGTTTTGGACATTTTGCTTGGAGGATATGAGACTACCGCTACACTTATAGCCTTAATTGTTTACTTTCTTGCTCATGCACCAAATGTTTTTGAAGAATTAAGGGTAATTGATTTTATTTGCTCTTTCCTTGTATACTAATGCATATTTTGCTAAGAGATTCTCTCTTTTTCTCTTTCTCTCAACAATTAAACAGAAAGAACACCAAGCAATAAGGAACAGCAAAGAAGATGCGGAGGCCTTGAACTGGGAAGATTACCAGCAAATGGAGTTCACCCAAAATGTAAATTTCATATATTTTCACTTAATTAATACAACTTGTTCGTTTGATCAACTTACAAAACCTGAGCTTACATGTATATACATATAGGTTATATGTGAAGCCATGAGATGTGGAAATGTAGTCAAATTTGTGCACCGCAAAGCTCTTCGAGATGTCAAATTCAAAGGTTTATTAATTTTGTTTACATTAATCTGAATCAATTTTACTGCTCTGTAGGAAAATTAATCTCTCACATTGCAAAGATGGTTCAAACTATTTGTTGCAGACTATGTCATTCCCTCAGGATGGAATGTTCTTCCAGTATTTACTGCAGCTCATTCTGACCCCAATCTCCATGAAAATCCCTCAGAGTTTAATCCTTGGAGATGGACAGTATGTAGTTAATTAATTTTCCTTTTGTTTCTTTTATGGGTTTTGAGAGATCTTCAAAATTAATGCATACAATATATTAGATATTTTGGTTTTTCCTTTTTTTAATCTCAATAATTTTTTTCATCTTTGTGTTTAATATTGACAGGATAAAGCAACAATGAACAAAAGGGTGATGCCATTTGGTGGTGGACCAAGACTGTGCCCAGGAGCAGAACTCGCTAAAGTGGAAATTTCTTTCTTCCTTCATCATCTTGTCCTTAATTGCAGGTAATTAAATTATTAATTGGTTAATTTCAGCACTAGCTAGCTATAGTCCTATTAAATTAATTATGAGATGCATGGATTACAAATTGAGATTTAATCACGGATTAATCATATGGTTATCCACTGCTTCCCACTTAGGAACCTACATAATTGGTCTTCATCATGATTCATGTTAATTAATTAGTATTATTTTATTCTCATGGATGTTTAATACATATATCCTTCTGATTCCCCCACCATACTTAACCTTATCCTTTTGCTAAGCACTGTTTAATACATATAGCAGATAATTCATTATTCATACAATTAATGATTAGATTAATCTGTATAATATATATGCATATGTAATGTGTTTATAAAATTAAATAGCTACATTTTGTACCAATATCAAATTCATAATTTTAAATTAAAAAAATCCGACCTACATATACATGGTTTACTCAATGTGTATATTTTTAAGATGCATATATATATATATATATATATATATATATATTTGCCTTTTTGGAAGAGTGTAAGATGCATATTTTTCAAACACACATTAATAAGATCATGGCTTTAATATGTAGAATTACTTTTACATAATTGTTCTATGTATATGTGTGCCTTTGAATTACCAGATGGAAAATAAAAGCAGATGACTTCCCAATTGCCTACCCTTATGTGGAATTCCGGAGAGGCTTGCTTTTGGAGATTGAAATGGGCGCAAAATAAAAACTGATCCTCTTTTTTGAGGTGGCGGTATTTGTTTTATATGCATATAGCTAGCAACATTTAAGTAGATTCAACTTTCCTGTATCCTCTTTTTTGAGTAGTTTTTTTATTATATATTATTATTATGTTTTAATGTTTATATGTATCATGGAGAAGTAGATTTTTTTTCTTGAAAGATGAATCAGTATTATTAATGCCAGAAATTGGAATGGATACAGTAGCTCAAAACCGAAGGCATGGAATGCAACCATGCTTCATCTACAAAATTATACACTACATACGTAATTAGAAAACGAACCACCGTATTACAACATCGACGAATAAAATTACACGACAAATTCTTCACATCTTATAACAGATGAAAGGCAGAAATGAGAATATCACCATCGACTCTTGGAAAAAGACTACTTATTAAGTGCATGAATAACATTAAGACATTCTAATTCAATAATATCATCCACATTCCAAATCCGAAATATAACGACGGACATTCAGCTGTGAACAAAGAGTAAGCACCAACTACAATCTTAGCAAAAGCAAACCAAGTTATGCCTACAGAATCATGAATCACCATCCCTAAACCAATAAACTGCTTCTCAACATCGACGTCAGCATGTTGGAATCACGCTCACCATCCCTAAACCAACAACCTTCTATTCAACGTCAACGGTAAGAGACTAACTTGTCACAACTAGAGGAGAGGCAGAGTCTGTCACAATCACAGAAGAAGCTTGTAAGAAATTTTGGTATCATTTTGTTGGAATATGTTTATAATTGTGTTTGAAGTATTTAATTTTGAAAGATAGATTTACAGAAGAAAAAAAAATACAAAACAAATTTTTTTTAATAAGTTATTGCAAAGCTATTTTCATTCATATAATTTTATGTATATTTTATTATATTTACAATAATGGTTAACACACTTATTTATAGCTCTCACGGGGTTTGCAAATTCAAAGTATACAACCACAAATTCAATAGACAGTTAGATATATCTAGCAAGATCTTTCACAGCCTACAAAATTAGAACATTTATGACAACTTGTATATAAATACAAGTTTGCAACTATTTTCTTAACAGTTAAGTATTCACAATTTTTGAAAATTCTGCATTTTCATATTAACTGCCACCATTCTAGAAATGTGTAGAATGTTGTATAAGTTGTAGAGAACTTGAATTGAAACTCTTTATGAAATATTGTGGAAAAATTTTGCATTCATGTTGCTTCCATTCTAAAATTGTGTAAAATTGTGTGAAGGTTTGGAGAAGATTTTGAGTTGTGAAAAAGATGGATTAAATTTTCAACACTCCCCTTTTGATTCATCTTCTTCACAACTCCTATTCTTTCTCTTAAATAGCAGGATATGTCTCTTGAAAGTGCCTTAGTCAAAATATCAGCTAGCTGCTCTTCTGTTCTGCAATATTCTAATTGAATTTCTCATTTTTCTATGACTTCTCTAATTAAATAATATTTGATCGTAATATGCTTAGTGCGATCACGATGGATTAGATTTTTGGCAGTGATAATGGCTGATTTATTGTCACAATGCAATTTAGTTGGTTTGCATTGCTTTTCTCCAAAATCTTCAAGAGTTCTTCTAAGACAAATAACTTGAGAAGTTACTCTAGCAGTTGCAACATATTCAGCTTATGCAAATGATTGTGCCACAATCTTTTGCTTATTGGAAATCCATGAATATATTCCAAAGCCAAATGAAAAATCATAGCCTAAAATGCCCTTTATATCATCTAAGCAACCAGCCCAATCACTATCTAAATATACCATTAATCTTGAGTCTTCAACTCTCTCATATAGGATACCATATTCTATTGTACCTTGAAGATAACGCAAAACTCTTTTTGCTGCTTCATAATGTGTATGACTTGGTTCATGCATGAATTGCGATAATAAACTTGTTGCGAATATAATATTTGGCTTAGTTGCAGTGAGATACAAAAGACTTCCAATAAGACTTCTGTATCTTGTTGTGTCATCCTTCTTTTCTCCATCTTCCTTCTTCAAATTTTCATTTGTAACCAATGGTATAGCTACTGATTTACAGCCCAGTATATTGAACTTCTTTAGCAAATTTTGTGCATATTTCTTTTGAGAAATGAAGAACCCATTTTGTGTTTGAGATACTTCAATTCCTAAAAATAATTAAGCAAGGCCTAGTCACTCATTTCATAAGTGTTTATCATGTCCCTTTTAAATTCTTGTATCAAGTTTTTATCATTTTTGATGAAAACCAAATCATCAACATATAAGGAAACAATGAGAACACAACTATTTTTATTCAACACATAAAGTATTGGTTCATTTTGAATTCTTTAAAATCCTTTCATCAAGAAATATTTATTAATTTCTGCATACCATATTCTTGGAGCTTACTTTAGCCTATAAAGAGTCTTTCTCAACTTGTAGACTTTATCTTCTTCTCCTTCAATTAAGAAACCTTGGGGCTGCTCTATGTAGACTTCTTCTTCAAGGACTCTATTTATAAATGTTAATTTAACATCTAGTTCATATAATTTATATCTTCTTTGGGCAGCATAAGCAATCAAGGTTCTTATAGTTTCTAACCTTGCAATTGGAGTAAAGATTTCAGAAAAAATCAATACTTGGCTTTTGAGTGAATCTTCTAGCCATAAGCCTTGCTTTTTGCTTTTGTATGCTCCCATCTTGATTTAGCTTTGTCTTGTAAATCCATTTGACTCTATTCACAGCACGATCTTTCAGTCGATCAACGATCTCCCAAGTTTGGTTCTTCTCGATCATATTCATTTCTTCCTCTATAGCTTTCACCCAAACTTCTTCTTTCTGAGCTTTTTTAAAACTTTCTAGTTTAAGTGCAGAAAAATTACAAAATTCATATATCTCGCTCAACAATCTTATTCTTCTTGAATGAGAATCTTCATTGTTGTTTGGAGTCATTTCTAGAGTAGGTTCCTCTTGATGTTCTTGAAATTTTTATTGTTCATATAGAACAACTTGTGGAAACACTTGATTTTTGTTTTCTTTCCAATTTTAGGAAGCATTTTCATTGATAACATCTATACTCATTATTAATTTGTTTGACTCAATATTATATAATCTATACCCTTTGGTACTAAGACTATATCCTGTAAAAAAATACATTTTTTTTTACTTTTTTCATCAAGTTTTGCTCCTTTTAGCAAGAATGTGGACATAACATATTAAGCCAAAAAATTTAAAATGACTTATTGAAGGCTTGATTCCACTCCATGCTTTAAATGAAGGTCTTGTTCTTCACTAATTTTGTTGGACAATGATTGAGGATATACACTGCTGTATGCACAGCTTCTGGCCAAAATTATTTTGGCAAGTTCTTCTTGCTTAGTATTGATCTTGCCATCTCCAGGATCGTTTTATCGACCGGAATTTCGAACATAATTTGGGCTCATTAACTTTTTGGCATCAAACTAATTAACATTTCATTAACCACCCTAAGATCATCTCCTTCATTAAGAAAAATAAAGCACACTTTACAAATATCCCAACCAATAAAATTCCATATTTTTTTGTAGAATAGGATTAATATACCATATTTACCTAGGACTTTTATAAGGCATATATGAAAGACTGCCTGGTGAATTTCATCAGCTCGAAAGGGGAAATTCAGCCACTAACAATATTGTACAGATAGACATGACTCTATATAAGAAATAACTATATCAATCTCTATTTCAGTTGGGTTAGAAGGGGTGAAAATTTCTGAAAAATAATCAACAAAAGCTCATTTAATCTACTTTAGCCCTGTATTCCAAACTCCATCTATCCTCAAAATTCTTGTAATATATTTTTTTTCTTATATGACCAGAGATCTTGAAATGAAAGAACTTTGCATTCTTATTCTCTGCTATAAGCCACTGAACCCTTGATTGTTGTCTCTAGTAAGTCTCCCTTTTATACATCATTGTATCCAAGGATTTTTGAACCTTCATCATATTTTATCAAATCTGTGCATTTACCCTTTGATTCAAAGTCTCTACGAACCGCCTTTTTCTTTTATTGTTGACTTCAATCTAAGGAAATGCTCATAATTCCATGTTCTAAGTCGAGTACTAATGCGTTTTAAACTTTCGAACACCAAATCAAGAGAAGCAGTATTTGGGCACAAGCCCTAAAAAATATTTTGTTTACATTTCTCTCATTTGCCTATGCCTCCTCTGTTATGGTTTGTACTTACGTGCCATCTCTGTTTGTATGAATATTTATTTTTTAATATTTATACCATGCATATTTTATTAAATTGTTAATAACCTTTATTAAATAGTATTAATGCTTATAACGCTATAGACATTGTATAATCTGAAGAAGTTCAGATCTGGTCTAAAGATGTTTAGACTAGGGCTAAGAGTTAATAACATTAAGAGTTATAAATGCTAAGCGTTAGCACTGCTAAGAGTTAACAGGTTATAAGAGTTAGCCAAATATAAAGAATTAGAGCCTTATCTGTAATGGAATAAAGACTTGAGAGTATACTAGTAATGACATAGTTACAAAAAGTTGTAATAGGTGCTAAGAAATGTTATTATACAAGTATGTTCTTAAATACTATGTTCTTGATATATTTTCACCAATGCATGTTTATCGGTGAATTCCTATTATATATATCAATGTATGTCTATATCTGTAGTATTGAAACTGGAGCTTACGTATCATTCTAATATTATATGAATATTAATTATTTAATATTTATACAATAAATATTTCATATTAAATCGTTAATACTATAATATATGGTACCATGCTTGTAACGCTACAAACATTGTATGATTAAAGGAGTTCAGATTTTGTGTAAAGAAGTTTAGATCAATGCTAAAAGTTAACATTGCTGAGAATTATAAATGTTAAAGAGTTAGCAAGTTATAATAATTAGCGAAATCTAAAGAGTTAAAAATTTATCTATAACGGGACAATGACATGAAAATATACTAGTAATGACATAGTTACAAAGAGTTGCAATATGTGCTAACAAATATCATTATGCAAGTATGTTCTCAAACACTATGTTCCTAATATATTGTCACCAATGTGGGTCTATCGGTGAATTTATTTTAAATAGATCACTATATGTCTATATCTGTATAGTACATATGGTTGTTCTTAGTTAACCATGAGCTTATTAGAAGCTTGTATAGGCATATGGGTATTCAGTGAGGATTAAGTACCGAACAGACTCACAAGGGCCTCTAATAGACATCCTATGAAGCTTTCAATAGTAGGTCTTCTCGAGTTGAGTGGTATTCATAGTTATTTGACCTGAGTGCCACGGTGGGCTTGTGAGTGATCTACCATACTCTGGTTTCACAGATGTTAGAGATATTTCATGGCTAACCGCTGTGTGTCGCTAGATATGATCCGATACTCATGGAGTCTGATGTGTGTAGATATGAGATCCATCAGCTCACATGGGTGAGTCATATATCCTGATGCTCCGAGATTGCATTTCAAAAACTCTTGTGGCCACAAGTATAAAACCCCTTAAAAAGAGTTTTTTGTAGGGTTAAACAATATCACAAAAGGGTTTGTGTATATTATTTATCGAAATACGAATCTAGAGATAAATTCATGGATGAACACATAGAGATTTGACAGTGATGATCTATGTCTCTGATCTTTCAAGATATAGATGATGGAAGGATTATACGAATATGTTATGACCTCAGCTTGTATAGTCTAACGTGCTGATTTGTAATATTCGTGATGTGTGCGTGGGGCATCGATCACAAACTCATGGAAGAGTTTCATTTGACAAATCGGGTATAGACCTAGGGAGTCCCATAATATAAAGTATACTCAATGTGCACTGGGGCAGGGTACCAGATTGAATAGTTCAATCTAGTAAATTTTAGCAATCCAAGATTTTTTTTCCAGGTTTCCTTAGGATGTGCACGTGTCAAGATTTAATAGTTAAGTACATAAATTGGTTAACAATAGTTATTGACCAATAGAATAATGACAAGTAGTATATTATAGGCCATTTATTGTTTGAATTTATAATTACCAAAATGACCTTACTTGTGAGACAAGTAAAGTCATTTATTTATTCAAAAATATTTTGAATAAATAAATATATTAATAATTATTATTAATATATATTTTATTAAGTCAAACAATTGTTATATATTTAGGCATATTATATCTATAATATAACATGCTTCGTTTGTTCATTATTTAAATAAACAAATGGGAAAACATAAAAGCATGGTTTTCTGGGGCATTCCTTAACTTGCCAAATTGAGAAGGAAATTTTTAAAAAATGAAAAACATGTTTTCATTTTGCTAACATTTAGCCGACCAAATTCTTTAATAAAGCAAATGTGTTTTGCTAATTTTTAGTCAACAATTGATTAAACATAAAGTTTTGTGAGTCTTACTTGGTGGGGGCTAGTTTTGACATGCAAAAAGATGAAAATGTTTCATTATTTATTTTATTTCAATTGGCTACTTCAAGTGAATAATCAAAAGCACATGTTTATTTGTTTTATAAAAATAAAAGGAAACATGTGAATAGCTTAATGCATGTTTGCCATGCATGGTAAGGACCATCTTTATTAACTAAAAAGGGAAAATACAACTATAAAATAAAATGTAATTTCATTCTCAATGGGATTGCTTCGGTCATTTAGAAAGAGTAAGAGAGAGAGAACTTATTCAAGTGTTGTGAATAGTCTTTCATCTTCTTCATTCTCTTGAGTGATGGTCGGTCAGGAGTAAGCAATTAAGAGTTTATTTTTGTTGATTCAAGAGTTGAATTAACAAGAACAAATTTAATTGCATAGAAATAAATATAATTAGTTAAAGAGTTTAACTAATAATCCCAACCTTAAGTAATAGTTAAGAGTGAACTAAAGTGATTAAGAGTTAATCATCATTGGTGTTTAAGGATTAAACACCATTGCTGGAAATTAGATACAAGATTTGTCAACTCACATAGGTAGGTTGTATATCTGATGCTTCGCGATTGTGTCTTAGAAAGTCTTATGGCCATAAGCAATAAACCTAGGAAATGAGTTTTTTAAAGGGTTGAACAATATAGTAAATGTGTTTGCATATATTGTTCATCAAGATACAAATCTGGAGATAAGTTCATGGATAAACTTATGGGGATTTGATCTCCGCACATCTAAGTTATAATTGACGAAAGGATTATACGTATACCTTTTGACCTTAACTTATATAGTCTAATGAGCTGATTTATAATATATGTGACTTGAGCATGGGTATTAATCAGGAATTCATAGAATAGTTTCATTTAACAGATTGAGCATGGATTTAGGGAGTCTCGCAATATAAAGTATACTCATTGTGCAGTGGGGCACCGTACCGAATTGAATAGTTCAATTCAAAAAAATTCAGCAAAATTGAATATTTGTTTTCAGATCTCTCAGAATGCACACTTGTCAAGACTTAAGAGTTAAGTATATTAACCAAGAAAAGGCTTAAAGATAATTTTACTATTTAATTATTAAATAATCAAGATATTTATATTGCTTAAGAGTTAAGTAATATTTAACTTAACCATGGTTAATTATTAATTCATGGGTTAGGTTAAACTAGATATTTATTTACTTAAGTGTTAAGTAAACTTTAACTTAACTTAAGTTAATTGTTAACTAGAGTTAGGTTAAATTAGATATTTAGTGAGCTTAATGGTTAAGTAAAATAAAACTTAACTAAACTTGAGTTAAATGTTAACTTAAGTTAGATTAAAGTGAAATAAAATTAAAAATAAAGCAAAATGAAAATGAAATTAAAAGTTAATTAAGTGCATTTTGTTTATAAGTGTTAAATGAATCAAATCCATAAGTTGTTGCAAAATAAGGTGGCTAGCCACATTTGATAGAGACAAGACAAAAGAAATTATTTTTGGTTGTTTATTTCAAGTGTTGAAATTAATTTATCTTCATCTACTTCCATTAGAGGCTACCCAGTATAATAACACAAGTATTTGTTTTATTGATCAAGTTTTGATCAAGGGTAAATCAAATAGCTTAGAATTTAAGTTTTAAACATGTGTTAGATTTGGAGCTGCTGTTCTAGACAATTAAGCCCACCTCCCTTTGTTGTTAAAACTATCAACGATTGCACTTTAGGCAAACTCCAGTAAAATATAATCCAAAGGCTTTATAGGTGATTTTGTCAATCTTTGATAATTTGATTATTGATCAAATGTGTTTATTGTCAATTTTTAGACTTCCATTGTGTATATAATGTACTTAAATGGATAATGAACACACATACCCAGATGCATGCACCATAGTTTAGATAATGAACACACACACCCATATGTATGCACCCTAGTTTTAATCGATACTTACAATTGGTGTTAGAGCAATTTTGTGTTGATTTTGGTGTTTTTGAGTGTTGGGTATGTTGTTGGATATGTTTCGGGGCTGTGGTGGTGTATTTCAAGTGTTGAAAATGCTAAATTAGTGAAAAGAGTAGTCAGAACACCGCAATGTTCATGCTTGGCATTATGGCGCTGGAGGTTCTACCTCTAGTGCAGCAGCACTAGAGGGCTGGTGCCGTGGCATTGGAGACACTGCCTCCAACGCTGCAATGTTGGTAGCCCAATGCTGCGGTATAAACATTGTTCACTCAAAAATATATATTTTTTTAAATAATTTTTTTTTAAAATTAAATATACATGTAGGGGTTTATGAGATGTAGTGATAAGAGTTATTAGTCTGCATTATAAACCGAGATCATTTTTCTTTAAGTTGGAAACTATAATAGAAGTCCTACTGGTGAAGGTTAGTTATATTTACACATAAATAAATTATTGATTGAGCATCACCTTCCCATAAGATGGAAGCCAGTATTCAAAAATCTCTCTTAATCAGATTGAATTTTATTACATTACTATAGATTTTTAAATGGTCTGCCTTGTCAATACGGTATTAGATGGGTTACGTTCGTATTTTTTCAATATTGCTACAACATAATGGATTTGGTCGGTGTGGCTTAGATTATACTGGTTAAACATTAGATGAAGCAAATGTATGTGAACGTATTACCCAATAATGTTACAGCATGAGAGTAGTATCAGTAACATATATTTGATAATTAACAAGTTAATCTAAAATACACTTATCCAATATTGCTACAGTAGGACGATAAGGTGTATTTAGAATCAGTGGTAAGAGTTGCATGAGATGCAATTAACAAGAGTTGTCTACCTGTTGGGTTTATAAAATCCAGTATTGCTATAACATGAGGCTGGAGTAAAATTTCAACAGAGTCCACTTCTTACTGTATAGTTTAAAGAGTTTAAACTATGGTTATCTCGTTTGAGAGATTAAAGAGATTATGTATAGTAGTGAAAGTGCATTTTATATTAAAAAATATATAATTGTTATACCCACGATTTAATATTTTAATATCTACTGACAGCTTTTTTTTTTTTGGTCAAGATATAATGGCATCCACCAACCTTTTGGCGCGTATACTTGATGCACACCAACTCAAGGGTGCTAATAACTACTCAGATTGACTTATGAATCTCAAAATTATTCTAGATTTAGAGAAGTTTGAATATGTTATTGATCAAAAATTGCCTAGAGGTATTTCTGATAACGTCAGTTAAAAGGAAAAAGTGACATATTAGTAATGATTGGATGATGATTTAAAGGTTAAATCTTACACCCTCGCCTCTATATCTACGGAGTTACAGAGAGAGCATGTCTACATGGACACTGCTAGAAGTATTATGTTCCATCTGAATGAGCTTTTTAGTGACAGACCTCAAAATAATATATACTGGGTCGCTAAAGTGTTCTTTCAGGCTAGACTTTCAGAAGGCAGTCCAATAAGCCCCACATCCTTAAGATTATTGGATATATTGAGAGGCTGAAGATGATAGACATTTCACTAAACAATAGCTTAGGGAGTAGTTTGATTCTCTAGTCACTTCCAAGGTTATTTGCACAGTTCATTATAAACTTTAACATGTAAAGATTGACCTCTACCTATGACGATCTTCATAACATGCTAAAGCCAATAAAAGAAGATATGTGCAAAATGGGGTTCAACCCTCTTTATTCGGGGTGCTTTATCTTCTACTCTGATGGCCTTTGGAAAGTCTAAGAGGAAAAAGAAAATAAAGGTGAAGCAGATATCCCGAATGGGTCCTCAGGGGCGACAGATATCCAAGCCTCAATAGAAGAGCAAGGCAAAAGAAAAAAAAAATTTACAGCGATGATAGGCACTGAAAGTGCAACTGCCCAAAATACCTTACAAGTGCGAAGCAGACTCCCTCAAGTATTTATCTTCCTATCATTGACATTTATTTAGCATTAGATGCTAATTCTGGTTAGGTATTAAATATTGGATGTCCTTCTCACATCTGCAATATGTTGTAAGGTCTGAGAAAAGTTAGATTGCTACAGCTAGGAGAAGTATTGCTTCGTGCTGGAAATGAGAATTTCTTGTAGGTCGAGGCTGTTGGATGTTTTGATTTGCTTCTCTGATGTAATAGAACATTTGTGTTTTATAATTATTATTTTGTATTCACTATCATCACACATATTATTTCTCTTCTTGTACTTGATAGTGAAGGGTATTATATGTATATTTTGAATAGTTCTTTATATTTATATGATATGTATGATATATTATTAGCTGAGTGTTAGTTAGTGAATGGACATTATATATTGGATACAACTAGAAATGTCATGAATATGCAAACTAGTACTAGTAGTAGCTCAAAAACTTTAAATGAGACAGAATTGTGGCATATGAGATTAGGTCACATAGGTGTGAGATGCCTAACCATCTAATTAAGGATAGTCTGATACTTGATCTAACCATGGAGCCTTATCTATTTTGTGAATCCTGTATCCAAGGAAAAATGACTAATCTCCATTTATAAGTGTTGGATACCATGCCTCTGATTTATTAGAATTAGTACATAGCGATGTATGTAATCTAATAAATCACACTACCATGGGTGGATTTCGATACTTTTTGCTCTTCATCAATGATTTGTCATGACATAAGTATGTGTTTTTTATGAGACACGAGTCAAAAATCTTTGAAATTTTAAAGAGTTCTAACTTGAAGTAAAGAAATAACTTGGCATGTACATCAAGTGCCTTTGATCAGATCCAGGCAGTAAGTACATGAGCAATGAAGTTTCAGATTATTTGAAGGAGAATGAGATTCTTGCTCAATATAGTCCTCAGGGTACTCCGCAACACAATGGTGGTTTAAGGAGGAGAAATTGAATTTTATTGGATATGGTTCAATTGATAATGAGATTTACCGATCTCTCAGAATATTTATGGGAATATGCCTTAGAAACTGCTGCTCATATATTGAACAGAGTTTCATCCAAAGTTATTCAAATCACTCTGCATGAGATGTGAAAATAGAGGAAACTAAGTCTTAATTATTTTAAAATTTGAATCTATCCTGCTTACATAAAAGTTGTGCAATAGGATAAACTTGCACCTAGATGGTACAAGTATCAATTCATTATGTATCCTAAGAATTTAATGGAATACCAGTTTTGTGATCCAGATGAACGAAATGTGTTCGTTGCTCCTAATGCCATTTTTTTTAAAGAAATAGTTTCTCATGGATCGTAGGGATTGTAGAAAGATTGAACTTGATAAAGTCAAATAGAACCAAAATGAACTGTGGATGAAACATTGATTAGTGCAATTTAGATACATATTATAACCCCATTTTATCTTAATAATTGTTCGTTTTTGAGTAAATTCAGAGTTATTTATGCATTTATTGTTGTTTTTATAGGTTTTAATCATAATAAGATGGAATGAAAATTAATGGAGCATATAAGGAAAAAAATTTAATGATTTAGAGGCAAAATGGGGAGCAAAATGCAAAAAATGCAAAACTGATGCTTAATGCCCCAGCGTTCTGATGTATATATTGGAATTTGTGCTAACGTGTCATCCCATTATTTATGCATTTATTGTTGTTTTTATATGTTTTAATCATAATAAGATGGAATGAAAATTAATAGAGCATATAGGGAAGAAAATTTAATGATTTGGAGGCAAAATAGAGAGCAAAATGGAAAAAATGTAAAGTTGATGCTGAATGCCCCATCATTCTGATGTATATGTTAGGATTTGTGCTCACGTGCCATCCTATTATTGTATGAATATTTTATTTTATAATATTTATACAGTTCATTATTTGTTAAATCGCTAATTACTATTATTAAATGGTTCAATGCTTGTGACGCTACAGATATTATATAATCTGAAAGGGTTCAGATTTGGTCTATAAAAATTTAGATCAATGCTAAAAGTTAAAATCACTAAAAAACTATAAATGCTAAAGAATTAGCATGTCATATTAATCAATGAAGTCTAAGAGTTTGAATCTTCTCTGCAACGGTACAAAAACCTGAGAATACATTAGTAATAACATAGTTGTAAGAGTTGAAATAGGTGTTAAAAAATGTTATTATATAAGTCTATTCTCAAATTATATGTTCCTGGTCTTCATTCACCGATGCAGGTCTATTAGTGAAATCCTTTTACATAGACCAGTGTATACTATACCTAGATGGTTTATATGATTGTTTTTAGCTAACCATAGACTTACTGGTAGTTCATATAGCATACAGGTGTCCAGTAAGGACTGAATACTGAACAGACTCAACGAAGACCCTAATAGATATCCTATGAAGCAATCAATGGAAAGTCCTCTCGAGTTGAGTAGTATACATAGTCCTTTAACCTGAGTACCACGGTGGGCTTGTAAGTGGTCCATCATACTTTGGTTCCACGCATGTCACAGACCTTTCATGGTGTGACAACTGGGTGTCGCTAAGTATAGTCTGATGCTTATGGAGTCTACTGTGTATAGATATAAGATGTCAGCTAACATGGATGAGTTATATATCCAGGTGCTCAGAGATTGTATCTTAGAAAGTCTTATGGCCATAAGCAACAAACTCAAGAAAGAGTTTCCCACGGGGTTAAATAATATTACAAAAGTGTTTGCATATATTGTTTATCAAGATACATGTCTGAAGATAATTTCATAGATGAGCACATAGGGATTTAACGGTAGTGATCTATATCCCCGTTCTTCCAGGATATTATTAGCGGAAGGATTATACGTATGCGCTATGACCTCAACTTGTATAGTTTACTGCACTGATTCATAATATTCGTGACGTGTGCGTAGGGCATCGATCTCGGACTCACAGAATAATTTTGTTTGATAAATCGAGAGTAGACCTAGAAAGTCCCATAATATGAAATGTACTCATTATGCATTGGGTTAGCATACCAGATTGAATAGTTCTATCCAAAAAGTTCCAGCAGACCGGATATTTACTTCGGTTTTCCTCCGATCGTGCACGTGTCAAGACTTAAGAGTTAAGTATATCAATTAGTTAACAATTAGTTGTTGACCAATGGGATATTGACACATGGCATATTATGAGCCAATTATTGTTTGATTTAGAAATTATCAAAATGACCTTATTTGTTGGACAAATAAGGTCATTATTTTATTCATTAAAATGTTTATTGAATAAAATAATAATAATAATATATGATATTATTATTTAAATTGGTATGTGTTTCTACCATGATTTGATATGATTAAATTATTTGTTTAATATTAATTAAATGATATAATAAGAATAAATGGGCAGCACTTGTTAATTATAGGCCTTAACATGTTTATTAATAATGAGAAAGTGTTTCTCATTTAGCCTAAATTTAGGCCAAGTTCATTTAAATAATTTTTTATTTTATTTTATTTTTGTTTAGTTTATTGTAAATAATAATAAACAAAACACTAATGTCAAACATTAACAATAATAATTGATGCCATTAAGTGACAAAATAGAAAAAAAATAATAAACAAATGAAAGAGCAATATGTTGCTTAATGAATTAGTGAAAAATTCAGCCAATGAGTGTAAGGAGAGAGAAAAGTGAATTTTAGTTAAGTGTTAAAAAATTCTCTCAAGTGTTGAGAGCACAAAAACGCATTTTCTTCATTTTTCTTCTTCTATTTTGGTCACCTATAATATAAGATAGAAACAAAGATTCAAGAGTTGAATCATTTGTTGAAAAATCTATTATTCTAGCTTCCTCAAGCCCACTGTGTTAAGAAAATAGAATTGTGAACAGGTTGCTTCAAGGTGAATTCTCCGGTTCGACCAAATACCAAAGGCTTGACAAGGTGCTATTTCTCAATCTTGATGTATTTTACATTTATGAGATAACATGTAAAAGTTCATTTGTGTTTATCATGGAGTAATTTATATTCTGCTCATCTGTTACGCATATATGTATATGATACATATGCTATATTTGAATGATAGATATAAATCTACATACATGCACCCTACGTTTAAAATCACTCACAGTATAACGCCCTAATGTTCATGCGTTTAATATAAATGCCCCAGCATTTGATGGATATTAATGCTGGGGTAAAAATTAGATCTGGATCAATGCCCTAGTGCCACAGTAATAATACTGTAACGTCGAGAACGCCTCAGCATTCATAAATGTAACTTTCTAGCGTTAGCGTTAGATCCAACGATGGAGAGTTATAACTATAATGCCCCAGTGTTGGCTAAAATTATAAAAACTTACATTTTGCCCCTTAAGAAAGATTTCCGAACCTCCTCTCTAAACACCTCAAATTCTCTCAATTCTAACACCTTCTTAACTTAGAAAACAATTAAAAATTGACAATCAAACGCATTTAGTGGAGAGATTACATAAGATCAACCTAATCAAGATCATTTAGAAGACCAATTCTCGATCAATCCTTAAACTTGAACTTCATTGGCTTCAATCATTACTAGTTTGATCTGATTTGATTAGTTTATATTATGTCTATATTTGTAATTGATATTGACATTATTATCATGTTGATCTAAGTTTAATTTCCAGGATTAAATGTATGTCTATGCTTGTAGGGTACAAATGATTATTCTTGGCCAACCATAAGCTCAGTGGAAGCTCATATAGGCATGTGGGTATTTAGTTAAGATTGAATACTAAAAAGACTCATAATGACTCCAATAGACATCCTATAAAGCTGTCAATGGTACATCCTATCGAGTTAAGTAGTATTCGTGGTCCTTTAACCTAAGCACCACGATGGACTTGTGGGTGATCCACCGTACTTTGGTTTCACGAATGTCAAACACTTTTCATAGTTTGACGGTTATGTGTTGCTGGGTATGGTCCGATGCTCACGAAGTCTAGTATGCGTAGATATAGGATCCGTTAACTCATATAAGTGGGTTATATATTCGATGCTCTGATATTGTGTCTCAGAAAGTTTTATAGCCATAAGTAAAAAACCTAGGAAATAAGTTTCCCATAAAGTTTAACAGTATAGCAAAGGTGTTTGCATATATTATTCATCCAGATACAAATTTGAAGATAAGTTCATGGATGAGCTTATGGGCATTTGATGGTGCTGATTTATATCCCTGCACATCCAAGGTATAATTGACGGAAAGATTATACGTATGTGTTCTGACCTCAACTTATATAGTCTAATGCGTTGATTTGTAATATCTATGACGTGTGTGTAGGACATTGATCATGGATTTATGAAATAGTTTCATTTCATGAATTGGGCGTGGACCTAGGTTGTTCCACAATATAAAGTGTACTCGTTGTGTATTAGGGCAACGTATCGAATTGTATAGTTCAATCCAGTAAAATTCAACAAAATTAAATACTTGTTTTCAAGATCCCTCGTGATGCGCACTTATCAAAACTTAAGAGTTAAGTACATTAATTAGTCAATAAAAGTTAATGACCAATAAAATGTTGACACATGGCGTATAGTGAGCTTTTGGTTAAGTTGACTCAAGTGTGTAGTTAGATAGGACCTATTTTGGGTTAACTTGGTAACCAAGAAATGGCTTAAAGGTAATTTTACTTAATTGATTGTTTAATTGTTAAATAATCAAGATATTTATATTGCTTAAGAGTCAAGTAAGATTTAACTTAACCATGGTTAATTGTTAACTCATAAGTTAGGTTAAACTAGATATTTATTTACTTAAGTGTCAGGTAAACCTTAATTTAACCTATGTTAATTGTTAACTAGGGTTAGGTTAAATTAGATATTTAGTTAGCTTAATGATTAAGTAAAACTTAATTTAATTTGAGTTAAATGTTAACTTAGGTTAGGTTAAAGTGAAATGAAATTGAAATTAAAATAAAATGCAAATGAAATTAAAAGGTAATGAAGTTTATATTGTTTATAAGTGTTAAATGAAACAAAATTCATAAGTTGTTGCAAATTAAGGCGGGCGGCCACATTTGGGAGAGAAAAGTCAAAAGAAATTGTTTCTTGGTTATTTATTTCAAGTGTTGAAATTAATATCTCTTTATTTACTTCCCTTATAGGCTACTTATTACAACAACATAAATATTTGTTTTATTGATCAATGTTGATCAATGGTAAATCAAATAACTTAAAGTTTAAGTGTTAAACCAGTGTTGGATTTGGAGCTGTTGTTCTAGACAATCAAGCATACATCTGTTGGTTGCTAGAAAATATAATCCAAAGGCTACACTAATGATTTTCTTAATCTTTGATAATTTGATTATTGATTAAATGTGTTCATTGTCAATTTTTAGACTTCCATTGTATATGTGTGTGTGTGTGTGTGATGCTTATATTTGGATAATGGATAATGAACACACATACACCCATATGCATGTACCCTAGTTTTTATTGGCACTCACATCATCAAAATATAACTTATTATGAAAACGTTGAGAAGAACCCTTACCATCTAACTCCTTATAATCTCCATAAATCACCAAAAGTGGCCGATGATCATAGCCTCAAAAATCCAAATGTCAAACTATGTCATTAGGGAATAAACTATGCCAAGAGAAATTACAAAGCATCTAATCAAGCCTTTCTTGTATAAAAACCCTAGAGTCATGCCTATTACACTATGTAAAAGGGGAACCTACAAACTGAATCCCTAATAAACCACAATCATCAATAGCATATTAAAAATTATTCATCAGATAAAGAGGCCGAAGCAAACCACTAGATTTTCTAAATACTTAAGTATCTCATTAAAATTACCTTTATAAACTAAGGAATAGAAGAAAGAGTGTAAATGTACCTCAATAGTGTCTAGGAATGGATATGTTGAGATACTTCAAGATGACCATAAAATTTAGTAAATATCTAATTTTTACCTTGCCCCGAAACACAAACATTAATATGAAAATGGGAAAAAGATAGAAGAGAGACAACTACCTTATCCGTCCATATTAATGTCAAACTACCACTATAAACCACTTTTTCCATAACTAACTTGCCAGTACATCCAAGCTTCACTCAAAGATCCTTCAATCGTTGTCTATATGCATATGTTCCATAAGGAAGATCACCTATAGACAATGTTCCTGTACTAATTTACACATGATATTGAATAAGTAAGGGTTGTCTGGCCCTTATAAATTCCAAGTCAGGGTTTTTATTAGGATTAGCAGCCTTGTATGCCAGTAGAAGTTGTCATTTGAGTCTTAAAGGAATTACTAACTCAAGTTATTGTTTGCTCTATAATAGAAGGTAGGTAACTCTATTATTCTTTTATTGCAACCCCTTTAAATTTTTTATTCATCAGAAAAAAGCGAATGAGCATCTCACTCTTCTATTTGCCAATAGAACCATTAGCTACCACAGTAGAAATCCCTTAAACTTCTTACCTTGTGAACTAAGTTTGGCTAGTTTACCTTTCGAATACTTTTTTCTAACAAGGTTTTTGACATTTTATGATTATGAATGGAAATGAAAAACATCATGGATGACAACATTATACAGTGGCCTCACGTGCTCCCTAATCTCCGAATTTAGAACATTGCCTTACATATCATTATACATAAAATACTTGTTGGGTTCCAAAACTAGATGAGACAAAACTAAAGGGATTTTTGTTCAATTCAAGAGTAGTATCATGTATAATGGAAAAGATTATTAGGGAACCCACTTTTGTTGACTCATATTGCCTTCTTTATTATGTACATCTTTCGACTTTAACCTCGAATCATCTTGCACCATTAACTAATTTTCGGAAAGCATATAACCACCTTTATTCATTAAAAGAGTTCTTTCTGAGGCTGTAACCAAATCATCCCCAAAAGTGAAAGCCTCAATCATCCTCCCATTTCCTTTTTTTTCCTTATAGCCCCACATCTCAGTTGTCAGTGGTCATTCTTTGGCAAGACTTCACAACATATGATGACCTAGTAAGAGAGGTTTCTACCAAAGTATTTAAACCAATACCCGCCCTAATCTACTCACTATAGGGCCTGAGATGTCTTTTGTTTGGCCATTCTATAACTTGGGGACATTCTCTTTTAGGGTGCCTAAAGTGACTGTAAACAAAATAAATTTTCAGAAGCCGTTTGTTCCTCAGCAAGACAGTGATCACCTTATTAGACCTATCAAACTTGACTTTCACTATTGTTTTCAAAGTTTGAGAGATATTGAAGTTGATACGGACCTGTAGAAACTCCCTAAAACACTCATCCGTGATAAAGGAAATAAAAAGATTTAGTTTAATTTAAATTTATTTATTTTAAGAATTACCCTTTTTGGCTTTTTAACCTATTAGGTCTATTTCTCTTTTTTAGTTTATCTTTTTCTTATTTTGATTTATTCCTTTTAGGTTTATTTTTTTATTTTATTTTATTCCTATTATATTTATATCTCTTTTAGGTTTACTTTTTTTTCTTCTTATTTTAATTTATTGTAAACTTTATAAATATTCAACCATTCATCAATAAGAATACAAGTAATGCAATATTTGTTTCTCTCTAAATCTTTACATGACATTAGAGTCTCTTTTGGGTTAATCTTTTGTCTTCATCAAACCGTTGTACGACTGTTAAACGAAGCCGTTACGCTATGCACGGCTAAGCAAAGGCTACTATGCACCAACAATATGAGTTTATAAGCAATTTTTTTTTCTTTTCTTTTAAATTTTAAGCATTATCCAATTTATTAACACTATGTTCAATTCTCCTCCATTAATGTATTTTCTCCTTCTTGTGAACAGGCGCGTGATAGTACTGTGAACAATAATATTTAACAGTAACAACTACCTTGATCAGCCATTATTCTCATCTTTCCTTCTCAACTATGGTTGCCAGAAATAACCAATTATTCTTTATAATATGCATAAACCTAACTAACCATTTATCATCCTTAACTCTAACAATTCTCTAAAAAGAAAAAAAAACATACCTTCGCTTTTTGACTCTGTAGGTTACTTCAATTCTGTTACGAGATTAAACTCTTATAAACTATCTCTCTCCTTTTCTATTTCGTTATGAGATTAAATTACTATAAATTATCTCTCTTTCTCCTTCTATTATATTATGTGATTAAACTTCTGTAAACTATCTCGCCCTTTCTTTTTCCAAATAATTCTTTTCTTTTCTTTTTTTTAAACTTTATTTTAAGGTGTTAACTCCATTCTATTCCTAAAAATAGTCTTTACTTTTTATTTTATTTTAAGGGTTAATTCTTTTTTATTCTTAAATCGGTCTTATTATTATTATTATTATTATTACTGTATTTTAAGAGTTTCACCCATTTTATTCCCAAATAATTTTTTGTTTTTTGTTTTATTTTAAAGGTTTCCTCCTTTAATTCTCAAAAAAATTTCTCTTCTTTTTTATTACTTCCTTCTTCTTTTTCTTCTTTTAGTTTCAAAATTTATCAAGCTCAACAACTTGAGCTAATCTTCAACTTTTTGTCTCATCTTCAATTTCTTTTCTACATATCTCTCTCCTTTTGTGATTGTTCTTTTGCTTTTGATACTCTTTCCAACAAAAGAGAATCTCCAATAATATAGAAGTCTTTTTACATTTTATGGCCCTATTTTTTAATAATCTTTATCACTATTAGCATATATGCTACCCTAACACTCTTTCTCTACATCATTGTCATTGCATCACTGTTTGCTCTAATTGCCATGGAGCCCTCCCCAAAACTTATCCACACACTCAATTTCTTCTATTGAAGATCAAGATTGGACCCTCTCCTTCAACCTTTTCCTCTTGACGAATAAAATTAGACTATCTTCTCAGAGCTTCATTTTGCGGGAGCATGATAAAAAAACCAAATGATTTAGTTTAATATGTATTTATTTATTTTAAGAATTACCTCTTTTGACTTCTCACCCTATTAGGTGTATTTATCTTTTTAGGTTTATCTTTTTTTTTACTTTGATTTATTCATATTAAGTTTATTTTTTCTGTTTTGATTTATTCCTATTAGTTTTATTTCTCTTTTACGTTTTTCTTGTTTTTTTTTTCTATTTTGATTTATTGTAAACTCTATAAATACTCAAGTATTCATCAAAGAGAATATAAGTAATGCAATATTTTTTTCTCTCTCTAAAACTCTACACCCCGTATCTCCCTTATCCACCTCTTTAACAATCGCAATCATCTCATCAATATGAAATCCTACATCAGAATTCATGGCAGCCCATGCAACTGCACCCAAAAAGAAGCGTGGTCGAAAGAGAAATTTACAATGTGCCCTAACCCCTTTGTTATATCAAGAATAATAAGACTGTTATTAAATGACCAAGGCCCTCCTACAAAGAGACGTTATAGGTTGGAGTTAGACCGAAAATAAAAGACAAAAATATATTGCCATAATTGATAGTTTCAATTACAAAACCCTCAGTGGTCAACCATAAGTTTCTAATATGGGCAATAGATGCATCCATATTGATTGGCCGAGAATAGAGAAATTTTTTTTTAACTAAGGAGAGAGCCATTCATTTCTTGCCTTCACATCTGACACCAATGTCCAAGGTAGCAGTAGGAATGAGATCATCTTGGAGGTTATCTTGGCATATTGTTTCAACACATCAACAAAGTTAGTGTCCATCCTTACCAAACTTGATCCATCAAATTTAAATCACACGACCTCTTGAGAACATAATCCCTCGTAACACAGATAAAATGAAATTCAAAAAATTTAAGAGAAAAAACTAGACAACAATAATGCTGACCCTAAAAATTAGGGTAAAACTATTGTTGTGACGATAAACAGTTCGTAATATATCATAGCAAAAACTAATTACTTTTTGATATTTTTGAAGAAACACTAAAGACAACCTAACTCTGAATTATGGGTAAAGACTTACACATAAGTTATTATGTATGTCTTATTTATATCGAGATTCAGATACCATCAAGATATGTTTAATATATGTCATATATCATAATATATTACATTATTATGTGATATACTGAATAGACAATTTAATAATAAAACATTACAATAATAATTTTATTTATAATTTTCTTAAAGAAAACAAATGCATTAGCTTTAAAGGTTTCGTCCAAAGAAAAAGACATAAATCTTGAATTTTAGAAACATTACCGTGAATTATTTTTTTTAAAAAAAACCATTGCAATTTACAAACTACAACTAAATCTACATAAAATTTGTCAGTACTTACCTTCCTTTCTTAACCTTCAAGTCAAGGGAGTGCCATAACAGCAAATAATATCTTTACAGGCGCCAACTTGAAACAAAAACCTTCCTCCTTCCCTGTTCTCTATTTTCTCCGATCTTTTTTCTTTGACACTTGCAGTCGCTCCCTCGGTCTCTCGCTGTCGCTGCTCTTCGGTGATTCGATTCTCTCTAAAACTCACTCTTTTCTCCGGTGGGATCACTCTCAGGTAATTTCTTGTCTTCTCTATTTATTTATTTACTCTCGTTTCCATTACCAAAACCTAGCACTTGTTTTTTTGCTCAATTCCAGTTTAGTATTATCTCCTGTTGCTGCAGTAATATAAGCATAGATTATTCAATAAAAAATTTTGTAATGTAATTTCGTACGTGAAGTTAAAAAAGCGGAAAGGGTTTTTGTATTGGAAGTAATTTTCTTGCTTTTGGTAACAAGATCTGCTTTTAAAGCAAATGCGTATTTCAATATAGAGATTAAAATTATGGGTTGGTTTTCTTTTATCTTGTTTTTGGTATATAAGGGGCTGGAATTTAAGATGTTAAACTTGATAATAAGATAATCTAGGATTATAAGGAGGAATAACGAAGCTCTATTTTATAATAATGGGCTTATCTATATATTATGTAGTTGGGTTTGTTATCGCTGGTAAATAATGGGTTTCTTACTCATTTGGTAATTCCTTTTACTCAAATGAATTGTTGATAAATGATTCTAATGTACTAGAATTGTTATTAGGGTTTAATAAAGTGGCTTGTATGTTTTCCATGGATGAGTGATTTGATTATGGGTAGTCATTATATATAACTACTTATTTGATCAACAAATGCAATGTTTACTATTGTGATGAAATTCCCTTGGCTCATTTAGCAACTATGTTCTGCAATCTTTGCTTGTTTATATTTTCATCTCAATTTTGAGGATGGTAATATGGTGGTAGCTTAGGTGACAACTAATTAGCTAATTTATGCAGGTTCTAGTAAGTTTAAAATGTCAAATTCAGCAATAGAGGTTCCGCCCCGTGGTGGATTTAGTTTTGATCTCTGCAGACGAAATGAAATACTTATGAAGAACGGTGTCAACCCACCATCTTTTCGGAAGACGGGAACAACAATCGTTGGGTTGATTTTCCAGGTAGGACACCCTAAATTTTTGCCTTGCAAATTATAGATGAGCTATTGTACAATAAACCTTTTAAGTTTATGAGTTCTATATCGAGTGTGATTTTCAATTTCTTCAGATATGGTCTTGTCTGAACCTAAACTTAGTGGTAGGTCTACTGTAATAGTTTCCCAAATTGATGTCCCTTCTAGATTTGTATTAAAATTTGTGGAAGTGTATTTGTTGTGAACGTTTAAGGTTTGGTTTTTGTTCTTCTAGTTGAGTTATATGCATTTGACTCTCCTCTTTTTGGCTTTGCAGCTGATATATTCTGATTTATGTCTGCTACATGGCAGGAGAAAGCCAATTGCAGTAAACACGTTTGAAAATCCATTGGAATTCTCTCTTCTTTGATATTACTTTGTTAGCATAAAATGAGAGTTTTGGCGGTTTAGTAATTAGTCATCTAGAAGACATTGGGATAAATTTCTCTCATGTTAAGCCTGTCCAGGCTTTGTTGAAATGCTTACAGAAGATTGATCTTCTTGTTCATCGTCAAGTTATATCCGGTTTCTTTTTTCTAATTGCTTGGTCAAACTAGTGGAGCCATAATCAATTTGTCACTAATTTTATGTATGACAAATGGTGTCTACAACCCTATTTTGTCTAAATAATTATCTTTTAAACCTATGTGTACTTTTAAATAACTACCTTGGTGTCAACTGCAAAGATGTTAAGATGCTTCTGTTTGTTTGCGGACTTTGTCAGCTTAATAACGCAAATGATTGGTTCAAGGATGATGTAGAATATGTGTTATAAAGCAATTATTGCAGAAATCCACTGGACTGTGAATGTGGGCATTGGTGAAGTTTGCCTTGAAATGATTGCTAAATTGCATGGTCTATGTTTTTCTAATATGCGGAGTTTTTATTTGCTTCAAATTTTAAGGATATGGATATGCACACATGTAAACCATATCTGTCCTGTTGCTAGTAAATGCCTCCTATCAAGACATTTCTGGAATAATTAGGCCAATTCTACTTTTCTCTTTTCAAATTTTCCACAGGATGGTGTCATTCTTGGGGCAGATACCAGAGCAACTGAAGGACCAATCGTCTGTGATAAGAATTGTGAGAAAATTCATTACATGGCACCAAATATATATTGCTGTGGTGCAGGAACTGCTGCTGATACAGAGGCTGTAACTGGTACTTCCTGTGACTTAGTTTAATTTACTTGGCATTGCTAGAGGGCTGTTGTATTTCCTCACCATGTTGGAACATATAGTTAACTTTCTTATGTTCATATTACAGCTAACGCATTGTAAAATGTTTTCTTTTCCCTAGACATGGTCAGCTCACAGCTGCAGTTACATCGTTATCATACCGGTCGTGAGTCAAGGGTTGTTACGGCACTGACTCTTCTCAAGAAGCATCTTTTCAAGTAAGTTGATATTACATATCCAATTTTGTGTTTTTAGAAAAATATGTTTTAATAATTTAAAAGTGCATGATGCTGATTGCTCAATGTTTTTTTCCAGCTACCAAGGTTATGTGCAAGCTGCTTTGGTGCTTGGTGGAGTTGATTGCACTGGACCTCATCTGCATACAGTTAGTTTTGTTCTTCTTACTGAAAATTCAGAAATGAGGATGATTCTTTTTACCTTTTGCCTAAAGATCTTCACTAAATAATGATTGTAATGCTTTGCAGATATATCCACATGGATCAACGGACACTTTGCCATTTGCAACAATGGGTTCCGGTTCTCTTGCTGCAATGGCTATATTTGAATCAAAATACAAAGAAGGCCTGACTGTAGGCTTGCCTGTTATATTTGGAATGATCTTTTTTACCTTTTTCATAGTGTTATGATGATGTTTGTTTGAAAATTTTACATCATTAATGCATTTTACTCTTCACTAGTTATAATCAATACTTGAACTTTACTGCTCTTTAAAAGTTTTTGAAATGTACTTAGGTTTTGGAATTTAGTGGTCTAAGTTGCTGCATCTTTTTCAGATCAAACAATTTATTACATTTGTGCTTCATTTTTTATCTTGCTAGTGATCCCCTTTAAGACCTTAAGTTGCATCAGTGTCCTTTGTAGCTGAGTTGCCGAATTTCTCTTTGCAGAGAGATGAGGGTATACAGCTAGTAGTTGAGGCTATCTGCTCTGGTATATTCAACGACTTGGGAAGTGGAAGCAATGTTGATGTCTGTGTTATAACTAAGGTTTGTTTTAATCAGTGTACTTACTAATTTTTTGAAAACAACACATCATCTTAAGCTCACGCTGACTCTACTTTCTCCCTTTAATGAATGTTGGCACAGGGGCACAAAGAGTACTTGAGGAACCACCTTTTGCCAAATCCCCGTACATATGTCAGTTCAAAAGGCTATTCTTTTCCTAAAAAGACTGGTTAGTAATGGACTTTTCTGTTATATCTAGGATGTTGCTTTTAATTGATTAATATTGTAAAGTCTTAGTATGTATATCTTAAGCTCATCCTTGCCATAGTATACTTATCAAAGTTCTGGGAATGATATGGTTGAATTAGCACGGTTTAATTTGGTTTTGAGGTACAAAATGACTGATGTCGTCTGGATTAGCCTATCATTGCTCTGCAGTGACACTACTATATAAGAAATCATTGACGTAACGTTTCAACTTTTGGATGGCATTAGCCAATTGTGAAGCTTTCTTCTTTACTATTAGCACTTCTCTGCATTGCTTGCAGAACAGCACAATAAATAACTATCAAATGCTTTAACATGTTTATATTTGTATTTTTACAGAGGTTCTTTTGACCAAAATCACTCCACTCAAGGAAAAAGTTGAAGTGATTGAAGGAGGTGATGCAATGGAAGAGTGAAGATCACAAGGCTTAAACTAGTGTAGTGCATAGTTCTCGAGTAGATTCATATCTAACACTTATGGATTAATTAAGTGTTCAGTTGATGAATGTGTTGGAATTCTTTTGTAATTCACCATGAACTCGGTTTCTTTTACCTTGTTGCTTTTACTTATATTTCTCATGGGATTAACGGTTGAGATTTTGTTTGAATGAATTTTTAATCTCCCTTTTCCGCCCTTTCTTTGTCTTACCCAAATGGAAACAAATAGCACGAGGCAATTACTATTCTTTATGGAATTCACAAATTTAGAAGTAGCTTGCTCAATTCAGACAACAAAGTACTTAAAACATTATTATTTATTCTTTATCCAACTATCGGGATTGTGCTACAACTCAAAACAGATACTCAAATTTAAATATTGTTATTTAAAACGAAAAAGAAAATTTTAGGAAATGGCTTAAATTTTTAGGTTTATTATTTTCTTAGTTGCAAAACAAATTTTTATATTTTTATAATAAAGTAATTTTTAAAATTAATAGATAAATCACCCTTGTTTATAAAATTAAAAAAAAAAGAGTATTAAAATCAGATCTCTCAAATCGTTACTCTTAGATATACACTCCAACACGGTCGATTTTGTAATATGTAAGATTTTGAATGTTGTAATTAGAGAATGGTACGATTATTTTCTATCATTGTTACAAATACAAATAATTTATATATTTTTGTAAATTTAGACCTTACTAAATATGAAAAAAAATATATGATGATGTTTGTGTTTATTTAGCAAATGTACGAGTATAGAAAATTTATTCTTAATGCATATAATGGGGTTTCCATTTATCACTTACAAAAAAATTTAGTCACAAAATACAATACATTCAGCCACGTTACAGTGACCCCCGAAGCAATCTTCTTCTAGTTACAGGGCGAAATTCGGCATCCAATTGCTAGCTTTGAATAACCAACCCAGCAAGAAGTTTAATTCTTCTATAACATAGTCGGGGTTCGGCAACAGATCACGAAATTTTGGTGATTTATTTTAATAATTTATTTTATTACTACAAAAGCATATCGCATTTCTAACTTTCAAAACTAAATTAATGTTTTGCGAGATATGAACCGTGAGACAATTAAATATTTAGAGAAGGACATGGACTTTCTAAAATGGGTTCGATTAATGGGTACATTCAAAAAATATAACATTATGGCTATTAATATTAGGATTAATGTTGCAAAAGATGCATGATTCTTTTCTGTGACCACTTTAACTGAGCAGATATGGGAGTTAATGCAAACTTAAAAGAGACTACACAAAATACAAAGTTTGAAAGCATAATGATAATTTTAGAAAATTGGTGATGCAACAATCTTGGTTAGATAAGAATTGAAATGAATACCAAAGTGAAGAGTTATAAGAAATTTAGAACGTGTGTGATATGTATGGAGAAGTCTAAAACGTGTGGGATATGAAGAGGGAAGCAAAACGGGACTCAAAGATGTGAAGGAAATAAGAAAACGCGGATAGGTATACAGGGCTCAGTGCCGCAGTGCCAATGGCTGAGCGTCGCGGCGCCCAGGATAGCAACCCAGCACCGCAGCGCTGGGGGCAATTTTGGCCAGTGCCGCAGTGCCCAGGGACAAGCGCTGCAGCTCCAGAACGCGTGGAAAAGTCCGTTTTGGTTCGGAATTTCTAGTTTTAAGAAGTTTTGGACTTCCAAAACAAGTGGACTCTTACTCCAACAAGGAATAGGGTTAGTAGGCACGAAATACACCATATATAAATACTTGTAAACCATTGGTTTCAGATTAAGCATTAAGAGAGACTCTAAGAGAGAGGAAGAGCTGGGTAAACACTAAGTGCTTGTGTGCGCTAGGGTGGAACCGTTGTTTGGGTGATCATTGTTCGTGGTAGAGTAAGGGTTCACTAAACGTGTAAGTCATTTTGAGGGTTTTTCATTGGGTTTTCTTTGTAAAATCTCTAGGGAGTTATAATAAGAGAGGCTAGGATCTTTGGATCCACTGTAGACGTAGGCAATTGGTCGAATCACGTAAGATTGTGTTGTGCTCTTTTGTTATCTGATTTAGATTCTTGTTATGTTTGCTTGATTGACAGGTTATTCCACTGCGCAAGTAGGTTAGGATTCTAGACTAAATCTTGAATTCTTCGCTTCAACATAACCTCGAGAGGAAGAAGAGCGTTTCCTCCCTCGACAATAACTTTATAAGAATGACAATTCACCTCGATAATTCAAGATTTATAGTGAAGGACGAAAGTGAAACCATAATAATGGACATCATTGTAAAGACATTTAGTTGTCAGAAGTTTAACTTTTAGAAACTACATTGTGCCATATATTGCTATACAAATAGGCTAGTTTTTGTTACCTTATTGCACATCGAAAAGCTTAATTCGTGCATATATCAAATTAGTTAATCTAATTGTCCATTCATCGGATAGTTTAAGAAGAGTTGTGAAATTTAGACATTTAATCTCTTATAACACATCAACAATCAAAATAGTGTAAGAATAAGTAAATTTCATCTCTAGGGAAGGAATTAACAAAGAATGTACGTTCTCGCTATAAATAACACAAACACAACTGCATGACTTGTCAAAACCCAATCGCTTTACAAAGCAAATGACGTTGACTTTTATTATATCTTCACGTTTGATTATAATTTTATCCAAATTTATCGTTTTAATCTTTATTTTTGTAGAACATAATTTATTTATTTTAATGACATTAATACTGATTTTATTATTGTTCTGTCATATGTCATTGGTTATCGACATTAATAATAATATAATGAATAACCATGCTAAAGTTGTTATTAAAAATCATATGATTAGTAACCATGCTTAAATTATTATGCAAAATAATATAACGAGTAATCATATTAAACATTGCATTTTTTTTTAATGAATCAACATCCTCTATATTACATTTACTTTTAACTCTTTAGTCCATAAACCTAAGATTATTTTTTGTCTAAAAGAAATATTACTCTTAAATCAAATAGTTGACTCACATTATATATATTATAAACTTACAAATAAAAACTCCATAGTTGTCACTATAGACCCTCTGTTGAGACATACGTTCTTCTAACGAAATTACATTAAATGGCGACAAATTCAAAATAACATCGCTCTTTATATTATGAAATTTATATGATTGAAGATAAAATGTCATTAATATGCATATAGGGCTGACATAAGCCTTTAGCACGCCATCAACATAACCATTAATCCTAGAATCATAAATAATAATCTCTCTATGCAAAAATATAAATCTTCGTTGCAATCCAATATTCACCTTTATATTTAATTGCAATATAAACCTACATGAAGAATTAATCGTAAACATAAAAAAATTATTTATAATAAAAAAATTATCTTATCAACTTCAGCTGATTGTTTGTCATTAAGTAATTCTTTCTTCTGGTTGAATCCGTAAGATAGAAGAGTTGAATCTCATGTGACGGTAGATAATTTGGGGGCAAATTGGTTGTACACATAATTATAAGCCTCTTCAAAAACTACAATTACTAAATGAAAGGGCTAGTAATTGTAACATAATGTCAATTAAATGACAAAATAAATTACAAAAAATATATTTATATTTATACAGCATGTTGGCAATACTTGCTGATATTTACACTAATGTTGATGGATTAACTTTAAATACTCATTAATATATTGTTAAAAAATTTAATGTTATATTTTTCATCACTAATTTGTATAAAAAAATTTAAAAATATAAGTAAACATATATCCTTACAAAACTTTCAACCAATCCTTTAAAAGCGTAAAAAATAATCAACATCAATCTCAAATAAATTGACACACCTCTGACCATCTCGGACTCAGGTCTTAAATTTTACTTAAATAGGCCAAGTTTATTAACTGTAATAGATTTACGTCCACTTTACTCTCATTTCAAGGAGGTTTAGCCTAGAATTTTGTCTTCTTTATATTTTTTTATCTTCTTTCATATATGATTGATAAAAATATGTGTTTTACGCCTTAATCATGACAAAAAATACTCATCCTTTTCGCAGCATCAAGTAAAATTTATAAGTATCATTGTCAGGTTAAAATAACATGTTTGACTATGACCGTCAATCATTTTTATAATTTATTGTTGGAGTTTGAAGTTATCAGTCACATGTTATCCGAATTGAAATAAACAAATTCTTTTGATAACTCTTTTTCAAGAATATTGGCATTTGAACATTATTGATTATTTCTAAAATATTTCTACCATAGTCAATTGACAAATTTTTTTATTACTCTCTATATGTATTAGATAATTACTCATCTTTAACCCTATTATCAATGTAAGCTCCTTATGAAAAAAATTGGTTCAACACCAAAAACCATAGTTTGCACTTGCTTCAATAAAAAAAATTCACGAGTCAAACTCTTAAAATTTTAATATTCTCCAAATTTAAAAGTCTACTCACACATGTCGCCTTAAATATTTTCCTCTAAGTGAGTGCAAATTATATTGTATAAAATCTAGGCTCACATTTTTTAGTATGATGTTTTTGACTCGTGATAGTATTCTTTGAAACTTTAAAAGTTTTAGACACATTATGTTTTTTATAAAAATAAAAAATTAAATAATATAAAAATTAATATTAAAACAAATATAATAAGAAAATACAAAATAAAATTGAAAATAAAATGCAAAAAAAATTAAATTAATTAAATATACTGCTTAAATAATTAAATTCAATAAACATATACTATATAATTATATAAAAATAAAAGAAATTAATTTAGATAAATTAATTAAATTACCTAAATAAATTAATTGAATACAAAAAATAAATTCATTGAATACAAAAAATAAATTAAACATACCAAATAAATAAATTCTATATACAAAATAAATTAACTCTATATACTAAATAAATTAATTCAATACAATAAATAAATTAATAAAAATTTATAAACTAAATAATTAAAATCAATAGATATAAAATAAATAGGAATTTTTTTTATAATAGTCCAAAGTTTAAGCTATTATTCTTTTTTAGCCCCAATCTAATAATTAATCTTTAATAATTAAAAATTTTAAAATTGAACAATTTTACACCTAACTAATATTTTTCCTCTTAACAAATAAATCAGTTGAACTATTGCAAAAACATTCTTAAAATCAATCTAATAAATAAATGTAATATTTTTTGTGATTAATGTGTGAAAATAATTAAATTGTGAAGAAAATGCATGAAATATAACTAGATTGTGTTGAAAATTGATGAAAAACCGCTGAAAATGAGCCGAAATGCAAACAATAGTGGTGGTCGGTGCGGCGTTGTGCTTGCCACGTGCAGTGTATAGGAATGATGCACCATTTGCATGGCACGCATAAGGCACACAATTCCCATCACACACATGCGCATGTCACACGCGGGATGTTTTCAAAGCATAATTATTTTATTTAATAAATAAATAAAAATAATTAAATATTATTTAAATAAATGATTTATTATCAATTTTTTCAATAAATTTGTTAAATAAATATTACTTAAATAAATAATAAATATTTCTTATCTCATTGTTTGCGCAAGAATGTAGCCACACGATTACTAATCCAAAAATTTGTAGATTTTTTTGAATTTGTGATTTTTTTTCTCAATTCATCTTATTTCTTATCCGCTTTATTATATTACACTTCAATACTCATATATTTATAAAATAAATAATAAAACTTCAAAATTATATTAATTTTTAGATTGATTTTGAGAATTTTAATAGATTTTTGTGCATTAATTTTTAAATATTTTATTTATCATTATATTTTATAAAGAAGGACAATTGTGTCTATTTTTCATAGTTTTAACTAATAAAAATTTAAATATTAGTTTGTAGTTAGAAAAGATAATTGCCTAAAAATATGAGCTATTTTCAAAATATTCTCAAATAAATAATTAAATAAAAATAAATTAAATCAATTTAAATAAAATAATTAAATTACCTAAATAAATTAATAAAATATACTAAATAATTTAATTCTATATGCTAAATATACTAAATTTATAAACTAAATAATTAAATTCAACAAACATAAAATAAACAATTAAATAAAAATTAAAGTAATTGATTTAAATAAACTAATTAAATTACTAAATTAATTAATTAAAATTAATAAATAAATAAATTGATTCTATATGCTAAATAAATTAACTCTATATACTAAATAAATTATTCAATACACTACACAAATTAATTAAATTTTATAACCTAAATAATTAAATTCAGTAGACATAAACTAAATAATAAAAGAAATTAATTTTGAAGAAACTAATTAAATTCTATATACTAAATAAATTAGTTAAATACAATAAATTAATAATTAAATATACTAAATAAATTATTCTATATGCTAAATAATTAATTCAATACACTAAAAAAAATTAATTAAATATACGGTTCAAAAATAATAAACTAAAAATTTAATTCAATCAACATAAATAAATTAAATAAAGATAAATTTAAATAAACCAAGTAACTTACGTAAATTAACAATTAAATACAATAAAAAAAGAAATTCTATAAGCTAAATAAATTAATTCTAATACACTAAATATATACATTAAATATATAACTAAACAAATTAAAATTAATAAACTAAATAATTAAATTCATTATGTATACTCAATAAATTTAATACAATTAAAAAAATAAAATTAAATAAACCAAGTAAACAAACGAAATTACCTAACTAAAATAATTAAATAGACTAAATAATTAAATTATATAAAGTAAAAAACAATTAAAAATAATATTATTTTTAAATTTTTTATCGCATGTTGGGTGCAGTGCACGAGCATGCATGCGCTATACGTATCATTCAAGTGTTTGTAAAATATGAAATTTAAACTTACCACATGAAAATATAAAATATGCTTGTTAGATTTTTTGTGTTTGTCGTCGATACCCTATTGCTAACTGTTTTCTATGGCGCCAAATATGTGCTTTTGGTTGTTCTTCAACTTGTTAAATTTTAGAAACCAATGGAAAAGGATTGTTTAGTTTTTAGGATTTGGTATGAAATGGATTTTTGTTTTTGTTTTTGTTTTTTTTTTCTTTTTTTTGAAGTAAGGTATGAAATGGGTTTTGAAGTGAGAAAATGCAGGAAAATATGTGACGGTAAGTTTGTCCATTTTTCAAACTTTTGGCTAAAAAAAAAAGTATAAGGAGTTGTTTTACAGCTAAAAAAAATTTAATAAGCCTACAATTTAGATCATGTTTAAAAGTTTTCCAATGAAAAAATATTTGTTTTTAAAAAAAAAAAAGACTTCGATTGAGACATGTTAATGTTATTGGTACAAGTGGCAAACTTTTCTTTTGAAAAAAAAAAGATTACTTTTTTTTTGGACAGAAGAATCATCTCATTAATCAATTACTAGTTGAGGAGGTAAGTCCCCGATTACAAACTGAGAGACATTGCTAAGAAGATTAGTAGGCATAAAAATTGTAGGTTCGTAATAAGTTGCTAATTTGGCAAGGCAATTTGCTACTTTGTTTGCCTCTATAAACAAATAGAACTGCATGCTCCTCGAAATTGGCAAGGTGGTGTAGGATATCTTTAAGAACAATCCCTATCTCAGAATATGCAGATACCCTTGAGAGCAAATTATTCACCACTATTTCAGAGTCTGACTCAACTTCTACCTTAGTAACTTGCAAATTGATTGCCAATTGAATCTCAAGGAGAATTGCTCTCGCTTCTGCAATTGGGACTGGAAATAACCCATCCACCCTATTAATGCAGGCAGCTAAAACATTACTGAAATGGTCTCTGAGCACAGCATCGAAACCTGTTCGGTTATTAGCCACATCAAGCGCTGGTTCCGAATTGATCTTAACGCGGGAACTTCTTGGGGGGTGCCATTGTACAGGGTGAGTGATTCGAGACACCTGATTTTGAATTTGGGCTATCATACCAGCAGCGCCATACAACCACACATAACACTTGGAAATTGTCTTCTAATAGTTGTGCTTTGGAAGAAATGAAAATTTCTGCTGCTGATGTAGTATGCGAACAAGTCATGCATAAAACTGCAATCCCATCTAACCTGCTTCAATTTCGGACACAGCCATATCGCATGGATTGTGTTTTCACCTCTCACGTGACATCGAGGGCAAACATCATCAAATGAGATATGGCATTTGTGTAAATTGGTAGCCGCTGATAGCCAATCATGGGAAGCCTTCAAAACGAACATCTTAATTTTAGGTGGAACTTTAATCCGCCACATCTGTTTCCACCAATCTGCCATTAAAGATCCATCTAAACAACAGGCTACATCTTGCAAGGTAGCGGACAACCAGTAGCAACTACGAGTTGTATAATAACCCAATCTATCAAAATGCCACATTAAGCTGTCCTCTTGAGTTTCTTATTGTCGATGAAGAGGAATGCTAACAATAACCTTTGCATATGATACCAAAAATACTATAAATGGAACTAGAGCAAATGAAAAATTATTAGGATTTATGCTTACGTACCCGGTTTGTATGAATATTTGATATTTATACAATATACATTTTATTAAATAGCTACTTATATTTATTATATGGTACAATACATGTAATGTTACAGACATTGTATAATTTAAAGTATTTCAGATCTGATGTAAAAGAGTTTAGATTAGACTAAGAGTTAGCAAAACTGAGAATTAAGACTGCTAAGAGTTAACAGTTATAAGAATCAGTGAAATTCAAGAAGTTGGAGTCTTGTTTGTAACGAAACAAAGATCTGAGGGTATACTAGTAATGACATAGTTGCAAGAGTTGCAATAAGGTGTTAGAAAATGTTATTATACAAGTATGTTCTCAAATATTATGTTTATGATCTATTTTTACCGATGCATGTTTGTTTGTGAATCCCTTTTATATAGTCAGTGTATATCTATATCTGTAGGGTACAGATGGTTGTTCCTAACTAGCTATGAGCTTGGAACTCGTATAGGCAGACAGGTATTCAGTAAGGATTGGATACCGAATTGACTCACGACAGCCCCAATAGACATCCTATGTACGCCGTCAATAAAATGTCATATCGAGTTTAGTAGTATTCGTGGTTCTTTGACCTGAGCGCCATGGTAGGCTTATGAGTGATCCATCATGCTTAGGTTCCACGAACGTCAGAGACCTTTTATGGTCTGATCGCTGCGTATCGCAAGGTATGATTCGATGCTCATGGAGTCCAATATGCGTAGATATGAGATCTGTTAGCTCACATAAAGAGTTGTATATTTAATGCTCCGAGATTGTATCTTAGAGAGTCTTATAGCCATAAGCAATAAACTTGAGAAATGAGTTTTCTGTAGGGTTGAACAATATAGGAAAGGTGTTTGCATATATTATTCATTGAGATATGAATCTGAAGATAAGATCATAGATGAGCTTATAGGGATTTAACGGTACTGATCTATGTCCCTGCACATCCAGGATAGAAATGATGAAATGACTATATGTATGCACTTTAATTTTAACTTGTGTGGTCTAATGTATTGATTTATAATATATGTGACGTATGCGTGAGGCATTGATAACAGATTTATAGAATAATTCTATTTGAAAAATCATGAGTGAACTTAAAGAGTCCTACAATATAAAGTATACTCGTTGTGCACTGAGGCAGTGTCACGGATTTAATAGTTCAGTTCAATAAAATTCGAAAAAAATTGATTATTTATTTCAAGTACCATTGAGATAGGGTCCACTTTTCAATGTATAGTTTAAAAAATTTAAACTGTTGTTATCCCATTTGCGAGATTATAGTGATTATGTAAAGCAGTGAGAGGGTGTTTTAAATTGAAATATGAATAATTATTATATCCATAATTTAAAATATTTTATTAGCGATTTAATAATATTTAAAATGCTATTAACATCTTCTAGTTATTTTGTCTTGTGAAGATTTAATGGCCTCCACCAATTCTTTAGTGTGCATACTTGATGCACACTAACTCAAAGGCACTTGAAAACTACTAAAATTGGCTTATGAATTTAAGAATTGTTCTAAATTCAAAAAAGCTTGGATATGTTATTGATCAGAAATTGCCAACAGGTGTTTCTGATAGTGCTACTCCAAAGGAGAGGATAACTTATCAGAAATGGTTGGATGACAATTTAAAGGTTAAATCTTACATCCTCGCCTCTATGTCTACAGATCTGCAGTGGGAGCATGTCCATATAGACAGTGCTAGTAGCACCATTTTTCATCTGAATGAGCTCTTTGGTGACCGACCCCAGGTTGAGATTTACAGGGCCGCCAAAGCACTTTTTCAGGCTAAACTGAATAAAGGTAGTCCAATAAGTCCTCATATTCTCAAGATGATTGGATTAATCAAGAGGCTTAAGACTATGGATATATCTCTGAATAATAAATTAGGGAATAGTTTGATTCTTCAATCAATGTTAGGGTTATTTGCATAGTTCATTATGAACTTTAACATACAGAGATTGACCTTTACTTATACTGATCTTCATAATATGTTGAAGATAGCTGAAGAGGACCTGCGCAAAGGGGGTTCAACTTTATTTGTTTAGGGTGCTTCATTTTCTGCTCCAAAGGCTTTTGAGAAGTCTAAGGGGAAGAAGAAACAGAAAGTAAAGCAGCCACCCTGAATGAGTCCTCGGAGTCAACAGATATCCAAGCTTCTATAAAAGAGCAAGGCAAAAAGAAAGTGTTTCTTTTACTATGAGGATGGGCATTAGAAGCGCAATTGCCCCAAATACCTTACCACCGTTAAAAAGACTCCCTCAAGTATGTACTTGACTATTATTGACATTTTTATGGCATTTGATGCTTGTTCTAGCTGGGTATTAGATATTCCTTGTCCTTCTCACATCTGCAATATATTGCAAGGACTAAGGGAAGTTAGATTGCTATAGCTTAAAGAGGTGATGCTTAGAGTAAGAAATGGTAATTTCATGTAAGTCCAAGTGATTAGACATTTTGATTTACTTGTCCTATGTAATAGAATATATGTATTATATAATTATTATTATATGCCTAACATTATTAGACAGATTTTATCCCTTCTTGTACTTGATAATGAAGTATATTATATGTATATTAGGAACTGTTCCTTATGTTTATATGATGTAAATGATGTTTTGTTAGCTGAATGTCAGTTAATTAATGGGTATTATATTTTGGATACAAATAGAAATGTCATGAATGTGCAAATCAGTTCTAGTAATAAATGAAGATTGAAACTTTTAAATAATACAGAATTTTGGCATATGAGATTAGGTCACATAGGTGTGAGACGCCTAACCCATCTAGTTAAGGATGTTCGGATATCCGATCTGACTATAGAGCCTTATTCAGTTTGTGAATCTTATATTCAAAGGAAGATGGCCAAATATCTCTTTACAGGTATTGGACACCATGCTTTTGATTTATTGAAACTAGTACACAATTATGTATGCGGTCCAATGAATCACGTTGCAATAGGTGGATTTTGATACTTTGTAACATTTATCGATGATTTGTCACGATACGGGTAAGCGTTTCTTATGAAATATAAATTAAAAAACTTTGAAAAGTTCAAAGAATTCTGACTTGAAGTAGAGAAACAAACTGACATGTATGTCAAGTACCTTCGATCAGATCGAGGCGATGAGTACATAGGCAGTGAATTTTTAGATTATTTAAAAGAAAATAGGATTTTCGCTCAGTATAATCCTCCGAGTACTCTACAACACAACGACATTTTAGAGAGGGGGAATCGAACTTTATTGGATATGGTTCGATCGATGATGAGCATTACCGATCTCCTAGAATACTTGCGGGGTCATACTTTAGAAACTGTTACTCATATATTGAACAGAGTTCCATTCAAATTTATTCTGACCACTCTGTATGAGATACTGAATGGAAGGAAACCGAGTCTTAAATATTTTAAGATTTGAGACTATCCTACTTATATAAGAGTTACGCAGTAAGATAAACTTGTACCCAATGATTACAAGTATCAGTTCATTGGGTATCACAAGTAATCTATGGGATACCATTTCTATGATTAAGAGGAATAAAATGTGTTCATTTCTTACTATGCCACTTTTTTAGAGAAAAAATTTCTCATGAATCATGGGATTTGTAGAAAGATTGAACTTGATGAAGTCAATCAAAAATCAAATGAACTAAGGATGGATACTCAGGTTTAAACGAGCAGTACACCTTTAACACACTCTCTACGTAGGTCAGAAAAGATTTTAAGGCCACTTATTAGATATGGTCAGATGCCTAAAAGTGCCATTTGAGTTTTCTTAGTCAAAGAAAACTTTCATTTGACCTATAGAGAGGCAACGTTAGACATCAAATAGGAAAAATGACAAGAAGTTGTGAAATTTGAAATTGACTCTATGCATTAAAATCAAGTCTGAGACTTGGTTGAGCTTCCCAAATGAATAGTTTGTATCGGTTGTAAATGAATTTACAAGAGAAAGTGTGTGTCTAGTGAGAAGGTAGAGACCTTCAAGGCCCAATTGGTAGCAAAAGGTTATCAGCGATCTAGGATAGATTATGAGGAGATCTTTACATTAGTAGTGATGTTAAAGTTAATTCAAATTTTATTGGCTATTGTTGTATATTAAGACTTTGAGATTTGACATATGGATGTAAAGACAACGTTCCTGAATGGATATCTTAAGGAAGAGATATGCATAGAACAGTCTAGGTTTTATGTCCAACTTAACATCTAGTCTAGTGTGCAGGCTGAAGAAGTCCATTTATGGACTTAAGCAGGCCTTCCGAAGCTGGAATCATCATTTTGATGAGATAATCAGAGAGTCTGATTTCATAAAAAATGAATAAAAAGCTTATGTGTATAAAAAGGTCAGTGAGAGCATAATATTCTTCTTAATGCTCTATGTTGATGACATATTGATCATTAGAAATTATATTAATATGTTGCAATCTGTCAAAAGCTATTTAAGTAAGAACTTCTCCATGAAAGATCTGGGAGAGGTTTTCTATATACTAAGTATAAAGATTTATAGAGATAAAGTTAAGAAACTGATAGGACTCTCTTAGTCATCGTACTTTGATAGCGTCTTGGAAATGTATAATTTCACTAACTGTAAGATAGTTAATGTATCTTCCAGACATGGTGTTCATCTTTCAAGGAGAATATCTCCTCATACGAAAGATGAAAGAGTTATACTGTTTAACATACTATATGCATCAATAATTAGAAGCTTGATGTATGCTATGATGTGCACGAGACCTAACATCAGTATAGCTATAAGTGTTATAAGTCGGTACCAGTATGATCCAGGTGTAGCTATTGGATGGCAGTTAAACATATCCTAAAATACCTTAAGGGTATAAAGAATAAGTTTCTCATTTATGAAGACAGTGATTTACGGGTGATAGGATACACGGATTCAGACTTCTAGTTCGACTTAGATGATAGAAAGTCTATATTTAGGTATGTGTTTACTCTCAACGGTGCCCTAATAAGTTGGAAGAGTACCAAGCAAGGGTCCATAACTGATTCTACTTCAGAGGCAGAATACATAGTCACCTCAGAAGCAGCGAAAGAAGCAGTGTGGCTTCGCAAATTTATTGCCGAGCTTAGAATAGTTTCAAGTTTCAAGGATCCTATCCCATTATTTTGCAACAATAATAGGGGCCATAACACAAGCCAAAAGATCCAAGAGTATACCAGAGATCTAAATATGTAGAGAGAAAATACCACATAATTAGAGAGATCTTGGCTAAAGGAGATGTAATTATTTGTAGAATAGATTTTATAAATAATGTAGCGGACTTACTTACTGAGGCCTTAATTCCAAAGGTGTTTGAGAAACATGTAAAGTATATGGGTATTATGTACCACTATGAATGACACTAGAGCAAGTGGAAGATTGTTAGGATTTGTACTTACTTGTCATCTCTATTTGTATGAATATTTGATATCTATATAATGTATATTTAATTAAATCGCTAATTACATTTATTATATGGTACAATTCTTGTATTGCTACAGATATTGTATGATCTGAAGGATTTCAAATCTGATCTGAAGGATTTTAAATCTAATCTAAAGTAGTTTAGATTAGAGTTAAGAGTTAACAACACTGAGAATTATAACTGCAATAAGTTAGCAGGTTATAAGAATTAGTGAAATCTAAGGAGTTTGAGCCTTATCTGTAAGGAGACAAAGACTTGAGGGTATACTAGTAATTAAATAGTTGTAAGAGTTGCAATAAGGTGTTCTCAAATATGAGTTGTAAGAGGGTATACTAGTAATACTATAAATGTCATTATACAAGTATGTTTTCAAATGTTATATTTCCGATCTATTTTTACCGATATAAGTCTATCAGTGAATCCCTTTTATATAGTCAGTGTATGTTTATATTTATAGGGTACAGATGGTTTTTTTTAACTGACCATGAGCTTAGAGCTCGTATAGGCATACAGGTATTTAATAAAAATTAAGTACCAAATAGACTTGCGAAGACCCCAATAAACATCCTATATAAGTCGTCAATAGAAAGTCCTATCAAGTTGAGTAGTATTCATGGTTCTTTGACTTGAGCACCATAGTAGGCTTGTGAGTGATTCACTATACTTAGGTTACATGGACAGCAAAGACCTTTCATAGTTTGACTACTGCGTGTTACTTGATATGGTTTGATGCTCATAGAGTTCGGTGTGCGTAGACATGAAACTCGTCAGCTCACATAGGGAGTTGTATATCTGATGCTCCGAGATTATATCTTAGAGAGTTTTATAGCCATAAGCAATAAATTCAAGAAATGAGTTTCTAGCAGGGTTGAATAATATAACAAAGTTGTTTGCGTATATTATTCATCGAAATACAAATGTAGAGATAAAATCATAAATGAGCTTATGGAGATTTGACGGTGCTGATCTATGTCCCCATATAAATGATGGAAGAACTATACGTATGCGCTTTAACCTCAACTTATATAGTTTAACGCGTTAATTTATATTATTTAATATTATTTTATTAAGTACTTGGCTACTAAGTAAGATACCTAACCTAGGTTAAAGAATTGATTATAGCTTGATTAATTTATTAATTATTATAAATATGTGAAATTGAAACGAATTAAGTTTTGGTGTGTGTAATGGATGGGCGGCCACTTGAGGAACAAAAACAAAGAAATTGTTTCTTAATTTTACAATGCAAGAGTTACATTTATTAATTCAACTTGTTCTTTTATAATCTAAGTCACCATTACAATAAATTTTATTCATAAGTTTAAGTGTTAAATAAAAATATAAATAAATAAATAAATCATAAATAATAAGTTTATCTTAAATTTAATTTAAGTGTTAAATCTGTTATTAGATTTAAAATTATTATTTTAGATATTTAAATCTACCACTGTTAAGTACTAGAACTAATAATTGTTACAATTCAAAACGAACTCAAATAACTTTTGTTTAAAAATTACATTGATGAAATTTCATTCTTCCTATTAAAATGTTGTTTATTTTATATTTTTGTTGCGCATAAATATATATAAAATAGTATTTTATATAATAAATACAAATACCATTTACATATACATTGTATTTAATCGACACCACACATAGAATATGCTGGGATAGCATGTATTACAGTCTTACTAAGTCCCGGCACCAAAAATAACTTTAAGTCTTCAAGCCCTGCAATTTCCTCCAGACATGCTCCTTTATAGCTTAAAAAATATCACTCTTTCTTCCGTCCATGGATAGTAGCAAGACCCAAATAACATGCATTGCAATCTACTAGTTGCACCCTTAGAAATTGACCAATGAAATCGCGAATAGAACTTTACACATTACGACCAAAGCTAATGGTCAATTTGCAGAAATTAATGAATTGACCCGATGCCTGTGCATATATATCTAAAACATCCTTCAAAGCTTGGCAATTTGATAAAGAGGCTTGAAAATAAAAAAGAGGCTGTCATTAGCAAAGAAAGGTGAGAGATTATTGGTCCTTGTCTAGCCACCTTTAGACACTAAATCAGATGTCTTTTCTACGCATTAAGAATAAGCGAGGAAAGTCCCCCAACACATAAAATAAATAGATAAAGGGACAAAAGCCCTCCCTGTCTCAGTCCTCTGGATGGTCTAATAACACTCCCTTGCTCCTCATTAATCAAAATAGAATAAACAACTGATGAAAGACACACCTGAATCATATGACACTAATTCTCAGAAAACTCTTACCTTCCTCATTATGGCCAATAAAAATGACATTCTATCCTGTCATAAGCTTTAGATATGTCTGAATTTTAGAGCTAAGTGTGCATTCTTCTTCCCACACTGATCCCTGATCACATTAATGCACTCAAAGCCTATAATAGCGTTATCTGCAATCAGACGGCCATTCATCGAAATCTGAGTTGACCCAATGAATAAGCATATCCCGCGTTCGTCTGGCACCGGCCTGTCGGTGAGCACTACACCAACAATGCCCTGCTGCGTACTCCGTACTGGGCTTCGAACTTTCATTTTGTTATATGGATATTTGAGATTAGAAAGAGATTTGATTTGTTTGATGATGGATGACCTAAGAAATTGGGAAAAACATATTACGCTGGAAGGATTTGTATAGAATACTGAGAGTAAATTGGAAAGAAAGAAATGGACAATTTCTTTCTTTTTTTTGAAAAGAAAATTGGAATATTATAAAGGAAATGAAACGAAGTTGTAATAATGTATCTGCAATAGGGATAAAGAGATGAGGTCTTCTGAACTCCTCCATCCCATTTAAAACACACAGATGAAAATATTTATTTATTTTCTTCTGTTGAGAAGTTGAATTTTATTTATTTATTTATTTATTTTTTTAGATGAGATGTTAGTTTCTGATCTGTGAAGAAGTGAAAATAAAGATATTGATAAAAAAAAAAAAATGGCCGCCTCTAGAAAGAAAAAGAAAAATGAGAAACCCTAAAAATGTACTTTTATTAAATATTTTAATATACTTTAAGAAAGTGATTTTTAATATATTTAAAAAATGATTTGATATGTATTAAAAAGAGTTTAAAATGATATAATTATCTTTTTTTTAATTATTTTTAATAAAAAAATTAATAATTATTTTTTAAATTAATAAATATTATTAAAATTAGAGTATATCTTAAAAATATTCACAATAATATCGCTATTTAAAATATGCCTATCAAACATATCCCTCGTACTTGCACGCAATACGTTGTTAATATGGAGCACTCATCATATTATTAGAAAATAATAATTTAATATTAATTACTCATGCTCTCATCCAGAATAATAATTTAATAGTGTCGGTGAATCAATGACAATACGTCACCGTGTCCTTGGCATCAATTCAAATTCTCAACCAAATTGAAATAGCAACACACTCACGCACGCGTACGGAGCGTTCTGAACGGCGTAGTTTTTCTGATCAGCCATGTCTTACGATTATCTCTTCAAGTACATAATCATCGGTGACACTGGTACCAAAAAAATATATTTTTTAATAATTAATAAACTCGAAACCCTAAGTTCATTTTTAAATTTTTTTTAGAATAAATGAAGTTGAAGGTTGTGTGAATGGATGTGTAATAAACATTGTTGAAATTTTGTGATGGTGAGTGGTTTTGCAGGAGTAGGAAAATCATGCTTGCTACTGCAATTCACTGACAAGAGGTTTCAGCCTGTGCATGATCTGACAATTGGTGTTGAATTTGGTGCTCGCATGGTCACCATCGACGGTCGCCCCATCAAGCTTCAGATTTGGGACACTGTATGTTCCTCCTCTTCCTTCTTTTTGTTTTTTTTTGGAGTTCTCCTTTTAAAGTTTTATTACTTTTTAAACTTAATTAATTACTAGGCAACTCTATTAGGGTAATTCAATGAACGTTTACCAGGATTATACAACTTCTTTGTATATTCTTTGATCTTTTTTTTTTTTAAATAAAATTTTCTGTACTTCCCAACAAAATTTATGAGGGAAAATGAATTCTTAAGCCAAGCAATTGTTGAACACAAATTCAGCCGAAAACTGAAACAAACAAAGTTTGCAAAGCAATAGTAATTTCATTCAAGAGAAAGAAGAAAATTACCTTTAAAGATGATACATTTGTGCCCCATTACAATTCCTATGAAAGTCATCTTTTTCTTCTTTTGTTTTTGAGTTCACTGTTAGCATTTTAAGTTGTTTTCAGAGTGAATGAATCATATTTGTAAGATTTTGCAACTATATAACATGTAATAGTTAGTCCATCATAGTGAAATTAGCTTCAAAATTACTTTAAATTCACCCAGATACTCAATTAAATTAAGGTCAGACTTTAATATTACTATATTAAGCAGGCATAGTGATTATTAATTTCATGTGAACATGGTTGATGATAGTTCTGTAGTGAAATTAATATATTTTGGGGATTATTTTCATGTTTGGTTTTGTAAAATACAACAAAATCTTTCCTACTTTTCTCTCTGAACTTGAATAAGGAATTGAGTTTATAGGATCTGAAGTTGTATTTTTATCAAATCCAAAAAATTATGAATCACATCTTCCTTCTTTTATTTGTGCATTAATAATAGAAAACCGTTCTCATCATTCTTTGTTGTAAACTATTCTCATCAGACACAAAGGCCATTTATTTATTTATTTTGGGTTAGACTTATTTGGAAGATGTGTTGTTTAGTTGTAGCTGAATACCAATTTGCCTTCTTTTAGGGATAACTGGGATTTAAGAGTTCTATCAAAATTTGGATAGCTAGCACTAAACATGAATCACGCGGTTGTGACTCGTGACCCCATGTCAGCGGGACATTTTAATTTTTAGGAATCTTTTACAGAGGTTGCCTATAAAGAATACGCATAAAAATAAAGTGAATGTTGTTTGTGTCCAATGAGGAAGGTTATCTATAAAGAATGCACAAGCAAAAGAAGGTTGTTGAAATATGTTCAAGAATTGAACGATCAACTAGTAAGAAATAATATTTGATTTAACGTTTTCCTGGATTTGATTAAAAAAAATCTTTGGTACTATAGAATCAACTCTCGCTTCAAGTACAAAGATAAAAAATTAGTTGGAAAGATAACACATTTATTTAAAAGAATTACAAATTTGAGCTTGAAAATTATCTAAAAGTTAAAATCATTGCATTAAGCAAGACCTTGTAGTTAATGTGATTGACTAATAAACATAACAAATACAAATTCTATTAATTTCATGGTATAACTATCATCAGCCATGTTCTTATGAAATTATAACTGCATGGCCCCTTTAATGCAGTGATATTAAAATATGATCTTAATTCATTTGAGTAATTTAAATATAATCTTATAAGCCAAAATTCACCGTGATGGGCTGACTAGACCATGTCAAAAAGGTTAGAAGATATTCAAAACCTAGTTTTATTCTCTACTAGAACAACTTAAAACACAAAATAGTGGAGGAAAAAAAAGAAAACAGAAGATGAGCTTCGAAGGAATTGTAATGGGGGCAGAAATGTATCATCTTTAAAGGATGTTGTCTCTCTTTCTCTCTTTTTTTTATAAAATAATTTGCTAATGAAAGTACTAAATAGTTTCACACTGTAGTTACCAATGCTTTGCAAAATTTGTTTCTTCTGGTTGTTGCCTGAATTCGTGTTCACCAATTGCTTTGTTGCTAAATAAGTTAGTCTATTCTTTTAGTTTCTTGAAAAGGAAGTTAGTCATATTCCTAAGCCAAGGATCTTGTCCTATGTCAGGCTGGGCAAGAATCTTTCAGATCTATCACAAGATCTTACTATAGAGGAGCAGCTGGAGCCCTTTTGGTTTATGATATAACAAGGTGAGAATGTGTATGTTTGTGAGAGAGAGAGAGAGAGAGAGAGAGAGAGCATGATTAGAATCATTCCTTCTACTGACTTCTCTTGGCAGACACTTAATTAAAGGCTTTAGTGAATCGTGACCAACTTCAATATGTTCATGTTGTTTGGTAAATTGCATTACAGTTATGTTACATATATGTGTGAGTTGTCGTGGGTAAGTTATCTAATCAAAATAAACAAGGTGAATGACATGTCATTATTCATCCACTAGCTGGCTTTTAAGGTGATCAAGCTTTGTTTGCTACATTTTATGCCCTCACTTTATAGGTTTTTCTTCAACCAATCACCAGAGGGTTCAACTCTTAAATTGTGTTTTTTCCAGCCGTTCCTTTATCCAGTTTTGGTTCTCTTCAACTGAAACCTAAATTCGTTTGGCATTCAGGAGAGAGACATTCAATCATCTAGCAAGCTGGCTAGAGGATGCCCGGCAGCATGCAAATCCCAATATGACAATCATGCTGATTGGTAACAAGTGTGATCTTTCACATCGGAGGGCTGTTAGCAAAGAGGAAGGTGAACAGTTTGCAAAGGAAAATGGGCTTTTGTTTTTGGAAGCATCTGCAAGAACAGCTCAGAATGTTGAGGAGGTCATATAACATCAGCTTACATATGAGCAGGCTTTTATTCTAAATAATTTATTATATGGTTTGATAATCCTATGAAATTACATTTGAAATGGAACTTTTATTTGATTACTGAATGAACATGGTAAAAATGTTTTGCAGGCCTTTATAAGGACTGCTGCAAAGATCCTTCAAAATATTCAGGAAGGTGTTTTTGATGTGTCCAATGAGGTAAGGCACCTTGATTTCTGCCAAATCTTGCTCTTTCTATTTTAAGCTGGCTGTAGAATTCCAAAACCTGCACAAATAGAAGCAGTTTGAAGATTAGCTCTAGCAAACTCAATGATTGTCTTGCACTTCTTCCATTGTGCCTAAGTCAGTGAGCTTGACTTTTTCTGACTAATTGGATGATCTAGACATATCATCCTCAACATTGTGCTGGAGAATAGTTATTTGGAATGCTTAAAACTCTAACGTGGTTACCAATAGACAGTCATTAATCACCTGCAAGTTACTTGTTAACAGGGTTGAATTCTTTCGGAAGGAATGTCTTGTTGGGTGATTGTATTGGATTCATTGAGAATTTTGATTATCCTGTCTTTTAAAAAACTATTCTAATGTGATGCATTAGTAAAACTAAGGTTTTCTCGTGACGTGTTTTATGTTGAAACTAAAACCTCTAAATGTATTTTACATTTAAGCTTCTCTGAATACTGTTTTTGCAGTCATCTGGGATCAAGGTAGGGTATGGACACCCCCAAGGTCCAGCAGTTGCTAGAGATGGAGCTGTTGCTCAGAGAGGCGGATGTTGCAGTTAATTGAAAACGAAATGAATTGTGTATTTGATCCTTCTCTGCAATTTATATAGGCCTTTCCCCAACCTGCTAGGGATACGCCCTGAAAAGTGATCCTTCTTGTGTTGGATATTGAATGTATAGTTCTGAACTCACCTGTTACTTTTGAACTGATACAAAGTTCACTGTTAGTGATTCTTGCTGTCCAATATGATTCATGTTGATTGCCAATAGGCATAACTTCAACTTGTGCTTTCATCAGTTTTTGAGGATGCATTTAAAAGGAACATTTTTTAAATCACATCTTAAATTACAGTATACTTTTTCCTTTCTTGTATGCCCAGAAAATTAAGTGTGATCACCCCTTAAAAGTCAATGCTTAACTAGCCTGATCATGATTAAAATATAAAGTGGCTAAGTTCCTTGCATTTATTTATTCTGAAACTAAAAATAGTCCACTACAAGGTCTGGGAAAATGATCTGGAGTAATATGATGGGGGAAATGGAAGTATTTAAACCTAGAGAAATTTGGCGTATAACGGTGTAGTTGAATAGAAACTACACAAATCTAGCAGACAATATAATTCCGAATGCCAAAAAAATGGTTCACGTGGAAGATGAAATTGAAACACACATTTCTTTAAATTCTTATTACTTAAAATTACGAGGATGCTGTTTTTATCAGTAAAATGATGATCACGCCTAATGATTATCAGGCAATTGATCAATACATCTATACAGCCACATGTTGCCATGTATCAAAACTGTGTACTCCATCTGAGAAACCAAAATTTTCATCAAGTGGATTTCCAAACACAAGCAGGTTCAAGCTTCTCATGCTTAAAATATTCTGGCATTTTGAATTCAGTGACACTGGTTCTTGAACGTGAAGTACTTGAGACTAGGATCACTAACAACCACCAAAAACCTACAATCACAAGTGAGCTTTAGAGAACAGATGGTGATTGAATTATATTAACCTGTTGTCTATCAAGTGAGGGTACTCACCCCAGCCAGGATGTCTTTTGACAGTCTAGGTTTGGTGTCTGCCGCTTTGTCTGCAACTGGTTGTTTCTGTGGGAATTGACGAATCACCTTGGTCACCTGCTGGCTATCAGGGAGCTCAGAATGGGTTTGAGATTCTTGTTGCACCTTCTGCTTCTATGAGAAAAGAAAAGAATAGAGCATGTGGAATTATATGAATGTCTTCATAAATTAAATGATATTTCTTCACAATGCTAAAGATAAAAGAAAAATTACAATCACTGACCTTCACTATTTAAATAACGTTTTTTTCATAACACTGTAACTGAGAATCAGATACTGCATAGATTCAAATAATAAATATTTTTTACACGTCCTTGATGAAATCCACACAAGTTAGCAAGCTCCCATTGGACTTTGCATTAGAAAGTGGCTCCAATCATAAATAAGACTTGGAAGTTAACATTCAAGAGATTAGACTAATTTATGTGATCTTATGGGGTTCAAAGTTTAGCAAATGTTTAAAGATTTTGATACGTAAAAGCTTCAGAGTCCATCAACGGAGTTCAATGAAATCTGTATATTATCCTCCAAACTAAAATTCTGTAACTTAAACAAGAGAAGATGGAGGCACTCAAGAAGCAATATTCCAGTATAAAAGAAAGATGAGCACAGGGTGAAAATGGCTGCGAAAAAGATTTAGAACATGTACATATTCAACAAAAAAATGCAATCAAGTTAATAGGATCTATAATTTCTTCATGTACTACTATTGCCTAACATTTCATATAGCAGAACTAAGTATATTTTGTTACAAAAAATAATTAGAGAAACACAATTAAGGAAGAAGGCCAATTTTGTCATGCCTGTGTATATTTCATTTATTTTTTTTTTACCTTGCCCACAGTGTGCAAATATATCATACTCAAAGAGGACAAGCATTGGGCGAAACTCCACCTCTTGTGATTGACTTTCAGTTATAGTTGCCCCATACACTAACCATATTTTTGAAAGGTCTGTCTAATTTCTTTCGTAAGGCAGAGATATTCCACTAGTCTTAAGTTTTTTGAAGTCATCCATGCCACCAATCATAAACTAGTACTAAGCAAGTATGCCAGTTATAATACTTTTTTTTAAAACATCGACGAGGAGGGATTCAAACTCAAGACCTCCATAGATGCACCACAAGCCCTTTACCACTGGGACACATACCAATTACAATACTTAAAAGCATCAAATGCTTAAACTACAAAAGCTGTGACCAAAACTGAATCAATTTGGTGGAGATTTACAAACATGGAACCTGAATTAAGAAAATGGTATACACATTCTCACCTTCTTTATCCGTTCTTTGATAGAATTCAGTGCACGGGACTGATCAACTTTAGAAAGATAGATATCTCGCTCCCTCTTTGCAGCAGAAATTTCTAAAGCCAGTTTCTGTTCTCGAATAGCATTCTTGTACGCTGCAATTGAAGCATCTCCAATTAGATATGTGATAAATTAATGGACCACAAAGGAGACATAAAACAAGTATATTTAACCAGTTCTTTACCAATTTCTGCGGTAAGATCATCCCATTTGAATTTACTTAGGTAGTTGATATTCCAAAGGTCGTAATAGAAAGAAGATCGTTTCCTTCCACCTGAATGTCAATAATGGATAAATGCATAATAAGAACTTAATCATCTATTTTAACCATTAATGCAAAAAAGAAAAGGAATATTGTGGGATAATGAAAAAGTTCAAACCGATGACTCTTCTAAAAACTTAAATTATGAAACAAATGAAGGAGCTTAAGGGAGTAAAATGGGAAAAAAATACAGTGGAGCAGGAGAACATAGCCTGTCTCAAATATAAACACTTAAAACAAAGAATATTTTCAGTTGTCACAGTAAATAGTTAATTTCTATTAATTGTTTGAAATGGGCAAAGGGAATCTAAGGAATCAGGACAACCTAGGATTTCATGAAATTTTGAATCATAAAAGCTGAAACTGCAAGAATTATTTCATATAATGTATCCTTACCAATTTGTTCACCATTTAGCATATTAGCAACCCTCTTTGCAACACTTTTCTTGGTGAACTCAACCCATCTACACATACAAAGGACAATCAAATATGAGCTGGCAATAGGAGCTTAATGCATCTTTATAAAGCCTAAATAAAAATTAAAGTTACAATCAGCAACAAGTACTGGATAGAGGAGGGAAAATAAACTTATAATTCAATAAGGACACAGCTATGAAATCTTTAATACTAAGTTGCAGCAGCTTGACATAATACTTTAAGCAAATTTTTTCAACAACACATACCCTTCTGAAAATCCTTGTTCTTGAAACCCACCATCTCGCTTACGGTTTTCTCGCTTCTGTGATACTCTGTTTGTAGGGTCTGCAATGTTAAATGGATCATCTTCAGTTAATAAGCCCCGGGCACACACTTTTGCACTCAATTTGTGCCAGTAGATTTGCCATATCAATACTTTTGGCCAATTAAATTAATAACAAGACAAGAAGAAAAATATCTGCACAAATTGTGTCCTGCAAGAAGAAACAATCACCTTCAGGTGCAAGATAAATTCTTTGTATTTCTCCATACTGAGAGAGAATCTGACGAAGCTTGATAGGATCCATATGGGGTGGAATCCGACTCAAGTAGCAAATCCCACGCTGATCAGCTTTAGCAGCTTCCTCCAATAATTGCTGCTTCTTTTTATTTTTACGGCTCTCCAAGTTTTTCTTCTTTTGTTCCTGCTTCTCTTCCCCAGGAGGGCCCTCCGGATTCACATTTTGTTCTTCCCTGCTCCTGTTAGATTCCCCATTCTCCATTTTATCTATCTTATTATCTGTGATTTCATAACTAGATTTTGGATTCACCTCCTCTGCAATACTCTCTCCATCTCCCTTTTGTTCTTCATCAGCCTTATTACTGTCATTTAACAGTCCTCTCCTTTTGTTTTTCTGTCTTTCTTCCCTTTCATCCTTCGACCTCCTCTTCTCTGGACGGCTCACTATATCAACCTTGTGTTCTTCCTCAATGGTAGTGGCTTCTTTGAGCAATAATTTCTTCCTTTTAGCATGTGCAGTTTCTTCAGTTCCATCTTTAGATTTGTGATTATCTTCTATCGGAGTCCCTCCATTAACCTCTTGGTCTTCATCAGTCTTCACAGTCCTCTTCAACAATACTTTTTCCGTTTTCTTTTTGTGTTTTTTTGCATTCCTATCACTTGATTTTGGATTACCTTCCACAATAGAATAACTCATTCCATTAAACTTGTGAACTTCCTTGCCCATTCTGTTCATCAGATTAAGGGAAAAAAAATGAGACTTTAAGAGCATAGAATGGAACATATAATTAATTAAGGTTGGATATAGGCCGGTTTGGTTCGGTTTCGACCGTAACTGAACTGACCCGCTGTTTTTCAGTTTTCCTTATAGGAGAACTGAAAAGACCGAAATGCATGCGTGAAACTAAATCCAATCAAACTGGTTCAGTTCAGTTTTGGGCTTATTGAGCCAAATTCTTGAATGGACTTTTTATTTAAAATCTTTTACTTTTAATTTAGGCCTAATAATAAGATAAACAAATTTATGGCTACCAAATTTACTTTTTTTTAAAAAACAAATTATCATTTTTACGTTGGATTAAAATTTAAGTTTAACAAAATTATGATATCAAAATTAAAAATTAATAAATTTTATATGAGGAAAAATAAAAATCAATGCCCTTATGAAACAAAAAATGCCAAATTTCAAGCTGACTCTCAAATCAATAACAGATTGCTTTAGAAATCATCATCACATTAGAAATTATATATAATTGAATATGCATCTTCCATCAATAAATCATATACAAAAAGCTATACAGATTTTCAAAGGCATTGACATGTAATTTAAGAATTAAGTAAGAATTATGATACTTCAATATATAAAAGGTGAAATCTTACACATTAATTCTTTCAAAATACTCTTAACAATTTTTCTCCTCTTTCCTAAAGAAAAGCACATTGATATTCAATCAACCACTAACCAATTCTATATATGTATGTGTCTCTCTGTGTGTAAGACTAATACAGACAGCCAATTCACCAAAAAAAATTTCTTCTCTTTCCTTAACAAAAAGCACATTGATATTCAATCAACGACTAACCAATTCCATATATATATAAGACTATACTGCCAGCCAATTCACCAAAAACTCTTCAATTATTTTTACAGACACAGTACACACAATATATTTATATATAATCATACAAAATCAACCTTATAAATTAAAAGAACATTAAAAAAACAATTTATAAGAAAACAAAAGAAAACAGAACAAGAAGAATTGAAATGAATCCAACTGGTCAAACACAGAAAGAATAACGAAGTTTTTCCAAATTCAACAAATTCCACCTTTCCAAATAATCAGATGAATAAACTCTCTTTAGAATTAAAGTAAGAACATGAACAATAACAAATGCAAAACCGAAACAGATTGCTTTGATCAATACATAATAAAACAAGACAAGAAATAAGACAACGGCGAGTTTTATCCGGAATTGGCAACGGGAGCTGTTGGCGGATGGCCGGACGGCGCCAGAACAGATGGTAGCGCGGATGGACTCCATTTAATAATTATAAAAAATAAAAAATAAAAAATTATGAACTAAAATCTAAATAATGAAAACAAAAAAACTTATCTTACCTTGCCGGCGGCTGTGGTATGCGGAATCCAGTGACGGGGTCGCGACGAGAAGCTGGTCTTACGAGTTAAGCAGAGGGAAGCTGGTCGTAGGAGTTAGGCGGCGGGCGTCGGCCGACGCGGGTATTGAGAAAGTTTAAAGAGCTCGAGAGGAGGATAGAGTTAGTGTTTTAGGATTAGAAAACTGAGGTTTTGAATATATAGGTGATCAAGTGTTTGTAATTCTATTGTAAGTTTTTGTGTTCCAATCCAAATCCGACACATTTCATTTTGTTTAAAATCTTAGATTAATTATAAATCCCGTTTCGCGATTCCGTTTCGAATTTTTTGCGCCAAGGAAATTTTTAGAAATAACAAAATTTAAAAGTGTTTTTAATTTTTTTAATTATTATTTTAAAATTTTAATTTGTTTAACTAAATAAATTAATTTTAGATAAATATATTTTTTTACTATTTATACAGTATTTATTATAGTGTACAATATTTTGTTACAGTTCTTAATTTAATCAAAATTAATTTTTTTGTTTATTAAAATTATGTTTATTTTATATTGTTTGTTTAGTTATTTTAATTATATTACTACAAAATTTACATAAATAATATAATTATTTAATATAGTTAAATTAAATTAAATAAATACAATAAATAAAAATAATTTTCATAAATAAATACAAACTTAATTGTATTTTTTAAAATTATATTTATTAATAATTAAATAATTAAAATTATTTATTTATGAATAATAAAAAATTAAATAAATATAAGGTCACAAAGGCCATCAGCTCCAATAAAGGTCGAGATGCACAAAGGCCATCTCCGCCATTGCATCTCGAGCCCGAGATGCAATGATCGAGATAGCCACCATCGTATCTCGCCCACATATCTCGGGCCCGAGATGGTCACTGTCGCATCTCAAAGTCATCTCGGCCTTTGTTAGTGGAGATGACCTCTGTTTTCATCTCGGCCATCGCATCTCAAGCTCGAGATACGAGGCCGAGATGGCTACCATCGCATCTCGATCTCGAGATGTGATCGCCGAGATTACCTTTGTGCCCATCTCAACCATCGCATTTTGAGCCCGAGATGCGAGGCCGAAATAGCCACCATCGCATCTCGAGCCCAAGATGCGATGGCCAAAATGACCTTTTTGTATCTTGACTTTTGTTGGCGGAGATGGCCATTATGACCATCATATTTATTTAATTTTTTATTATTCATAAATAAATAATTATATTTATTTAAAATTTATTTATTTTATTTAAATATTAATAAATATAATTTAAATTTAAAAAAAATACAATTAAGTATGTCTTTATTTATGAAAATTATTTTTATTTATTGTATATATTTAGTTTAATTTAACTATATTAAATAATTATATTATTTATGTAAATTTTGTAGTAATATGATTAAAATAAATAAATAAATAATATAAAATAAATATAATTTTAATAAACAAAAAATATTTAATTTTGATTAAATTTATAACTGTAGAAAAATATTGTATACTGTAGCAGAAACTGTGTAAATAGTAAAAGGATATATTTGTCTAAAAGCAATTTGTTTCTCTAAACAAATTAAAAACTTGAAATAATGACTAAAAAAATTAAAAACATCCTCAAATTTTACTATTTTGGAGAATTTTCCAAACCAAAATGAGTCGCACTATTACGTTTTATATGTTGGGGAGCGCGCCACGTCGAGAGGCCACGCGCTAGGCACGTGATATCATGCGCCGGCGTGTGACTTATAGTTCAACGATGAAAATGGCTAGAATCTTCCATTTTTAGGCCTTTTTGTTATCTTTTACATACATTTTTAACCTATTTTACACATTACTAACACTTCATCTATACATTTCTAATAACTAAATACAAAAATAATTCAAAAATACAACAAAACTAAATTTAGAATAAAAACTCACCAATTTTTGCTTATTTTTAATTTTTTTTAACTCTATAATTGATTATTTTAGTTCATATCTTTAAAATATATTAAGTTTGCAGCCAATATACAAAGTTATAGAGAATTTTGGAAAACAAACTTGTAGGTGGCCGAGAGAGTGTGAGTGGAGTGTTTGAGAAATTTTCGTTTTTGGGGGTAAGGAAAAATTGATAAATAAAATTAAGTATTTGGTTAATATATTTTAACATTTTTGACTTTGGTCAAAATATATTATTTATTTATTTTTTAGGTCAAAATGGAGATTTGTTTCAATGAAGTTCAACACAAATCATTGTTTATTCAGGCAAAATAATTTGACTCACTGATTTACAAATTTTAAAACAGATTATGTAAAATATAATGAAGCAAAAAAAAATTAAAATTTTTATTTTTTTAGGATTAACTTAATTATGATTTTATATGGACAAGAATTTCTCACATGAGTGAATAAATCTCACTTAAATCGAACCTATTAGGTTAGTGCATTATAAATTGTAAACGAACTTAACTACTAATTGAACTTGGTTTAATCACGTTATGTGTATTCAAGCATACCTCAAGTATAATTTAATATTATGCATTACAAATATAGTTAATTTATTTGATGTTCATGATTCATTGATTGGTCAATTGTTCATCAATTGAGTTCTGAGCAACCGAGCATAGCATCCTACTTATCTTTAAAATACTCCACACACCAAACATTCTCTTTCTAAAAAAAATTTATTAATTTAAGCGTGGGAGTGATTTTTTTTGGACGATGTTCACCCATAAATTCGAGGAATTCCTAAGGACAAGAGGTAAATTCGTGAAGTTCCAATTTTTAGAGTTTTCAGTAGTGTCATCTGTGAAAAAGTTATGAACAAAAAAGTAGACTTTTTTGGTTTTGAGTATCTTGGTAACCATGACAAACTTTAATTCTCGTTCCTCGGCCCAAGACAACCCTAAAAAAAGATCTTAGTGCTGATAACATGTTTACTCCGGAAGGCAACGTCCTTGCCAATATGATAAGAGTCTTAGTTGAGATCTTAAAAGAGATAAAAGAAACAAGGAGAGAGAATCAAGAGTTATATGATGGGGTAGCCGCATTAGAAGGAGTTGAAGACTTTTGAGATGATTTCGAAGACTTCTCAACCCGCAAAACTGCACATAGGAATAATTAGCAAAAGAGATCCACAAATAACGCTAGAAGTAATGAACTTATAGATTAAACTAGAAGAAAAAAGGCTACAGAATAGACAAGAAGGGTAGGTAACGAACAAAAATTTAAACTAGCAATTTTAAAGGATATTAATGAGCTATGCAGAAGGAGCGAGAAGGACGGAGTCATTAAAGATACAATGTCTTTAGCAAGGAAGGCAAACCAGGACTTGTTCATAGAAGAGATTAAGAGAATAGAGAGACCAAAAATGTTTGTTGTTCCAAACTTCCACATGTACGATGGAATAAGAGATCTCGAAGAATATATCTTCCACTTCAATGCGAAGATGATAATGTATTTAATAGACGATGCTCTAAAGTCCTTTCAGTCTGAAGGGAATTGCTCAGGCACAGTTCTGATGCTTAAAGGAGAACTTTATTTCATCCTTCAACAAACTGACCACTCAATTCATGGCACAATATATCCACAAAAGAAAGATGAAGACTACTTCGGATTTAATTTTCTTAAAACAAGAATAATATGATTCAATTAGGAGCTTTTTGAATAAGTTCAACAAGAGGCTTTGTAAAATTAGATCCTATAACTCAGAGATTACACTGCAAGCATGTCGTGAAGTAATAAAGACTTTTACTACTTACTATTATTATCTTGTTGAAAGAATTTCATGTCTTTCAAACTAAAAAGTCAGAAATATAAACAATGGATATGAGAAGAAGAGGATAAGGCTATTGAATGAAAGAATGACTACTTTCATAGAATGAAGAGTTCAGGAAGAGGCTTTCCAATAATGAAGAAATAACAAAATATAAGCATCAGAGGTTGTACAAGCCTTTGATCCTTATCAAAAAGCCACTTGAAATTTTTTGGTTAAAGTACAAAGATTCTAAGATATTTATAAAGTTAAGACTGACAGTAATTCCTAAACATCTAAAGGATATAATTAAGCATTGTCCCTGCCATAACAAGAATGGACATGATCTTTTCACGTATAGGAAATTAATAGCATATATTCATGTACTAATGATTACTAGATACCTGTCTAAGTATTGATTAATGGTGGAACTATAGAAAACTGTGTTAGAGGAACCTATGAATGACCCCAAACCAACTGGGTAAAAGTTCCAACGATAGAAAATATAAGTGCAAAGGTACTAGATACAATCCACGGGTTATTGTATAACTTTCAATACTAAGAAAAAGAACAAAACAATAAAGGAGAAGCTGACAAGGAATAGATCTGTCGATCATAGAGGGACCCTAGTGTTGAAGATGGTGCTTACATGCCATTATAATATTGTATGAATATTAATTGTTTAATATTTATACAATAAACATTTCAAATAAAATCGTTAATATTATTATAAATGGTAAGATGCTTATAATATTTTCGACATTATATGATCTAAAAGAGCTAGATTTGGTCTAAAAGAATTTAGATCAGTCCTAAGAGTTAGCAATGTTAATAGTTATAAGTGCTAAGAGTTAGTAGTGCTAAGAGTTAGCAAAATCTAAAGAGTTAGAGGCTTGTCTGAAATGGGACAATGATCTGAGAATATATTAATATTTACATAGTTGTAAAAAGTTATAAATAGTGCTATAAAATGTCATTATGCACTCTGTTTTTAAACACTATGTTTTTTTTTTTATTTATCTTTACCAATATGGGTCTATTGATAAAACCTTTTTATAGATCAATGTATATTTATATCTGAATGGTCTAGATGGTTAGTAATAGCTGAAATGAGTTTAATGAAAGCTCGTATAAGCATACGGGTATTCAATAAAGACTGGATAGTGAATAGACTCACGAGGACCTCTAATAGACATCCCATAAAGCCGTTAATGGAAGGTATTCTTGAGTTAAGTATTATTTGTGATCCTTTGATCCGAGCGCCGTGGTGGGCTTGTAAGTGATCCATCATATTAGTGAGGTCATTTATTTTAACAATTGAAAGGGAATGAAATCAAATAAAAATTGAAATGTGTTTTCATTTTTTATTGATTGATTGATTTTGGTTCAATCAATGGAGATAACAAGAGAGCATTTTTACTTTACAAGAATTAAAAAAGAGAAGCTTTTGTTCATCTTCTTCATAATCTTGGTTCGACCATTGTTGGAGAAATAGAGAGATGAAAGCTTTTTTTTAAAGGTTAAAACAATAGGGCTTTTGTAAGTTGTTGTAAGGCTCATTCTTCTTCATATTCTTCAATAGTTAGCCAACCATTAAACTAAGAGAAATTATTTTTTTTTGAACAAGAGTTGTATAAACAAAGAATAATTCATTACTTTGAAACAAATACATTTTAGTTAAAGTATTTAACTAAAATCCAAGTTTAAAGAGTTAACCAAAATAGTGCTTAGCGTTAAACACTTGTTATTGGAATTGAACCTACTATTCTAAAAATCTAAGCCTACCCTAGTTAGATCCTAAAATTGCAAAAGAGTATGCTTCAAGGTAAACTCTCGTTTTGAATTAGATTCAAAATTTTCAAAGGCTTACAAGGTGGTTTCTCAATCTCCAATACATTAGTGTAATGAAGACTAAATTTAAATGTATTTGTTGCATTAGGAAATTATATTTCCTATTTCACTGTGGAATATATATGTATGAGATGCATAAATTGTATTGCACATAGCACATGCATGAACTTATGGATAAATAACATACTTTGACCTTGGTGGACGGTGAACTGGTACAAGATTCTATAAAGGCATTGGCTGTGAGGATGGTTATCAACCAACACTTCATAGACATGCTGCATGGAAGACCTCTAGAAATGAGGGAAAAGCAAACAATAAAAACCCTTATTTAGAAGAGCTACCAAGATTTAGAGAACAAGTATATGAGAGACCTCAACTTCTATCATTATGGCTATTGAGCAAGACTTAGGAGAAATATCTTTCGCCCGAAAAGATTTAATAGACATCATGCTTTCACACCTCTCCACTAGTGGCCATGCTGAATGTTGAGAAGAATGTTATATGACTTATTCTAGTAGATTATTAAGAAATGTAGATATATTATTTTTGGGATAAATTCAAAATAATGGAACTCCAAGAGAAATACATTCGAGGATGCAATACGTAACTAATTACATTTGGAGGATCAAGGGTCAGAATTAAAGGGTTCATCACTTTACCAGTCGTAATAGTAGAGAAAATGTTAGACGTAAACTACATGATTGTGGATGTACCCTTCTCCTACAATGCAGTAGCTAGATGATTCTTGATATAATACATGAAGGTTATCCATTCTACTTGCATTAGTTTAGGGGTGGTAAAATGGGTCACAACACGATTATTCAATACGAATTTGACATGCTTTAAGCGAATATGGTTTAAGAAATTTAACACGATTAATAAATTGGTCGAATTCGTGTTACCCGTATATTAATCGTGCCCAATATGTGTTTGAGTTATGTGATTCGCCAATTTATTTAAGACACGTTACTGTTTACTTTCATGGTTCACTTTTGCTGTTTGCTTTTATTGTTTACTTTTACTATTCACCTATTTATTGTTTACTTTTACTGTGATATAAATAAATTTTTTTTTTCGAATTGCAAACCCTAACCTCTCATCTCCATTCTCCTTCAAATGAAAGTAAATTCCTTTGCTACAGCTGCCGCTACCTTCGTTTCAAAGAGAGATTGGCATGCCAATGTGAATTTGAAATTAGTAAGTTAAATCTATTTAAACTTTAAAGGTCACCTAGTTACAAGAGTAGACATATGGCTATAAACGTGATTCATGGGTGTATTATTTTTTAATCGAAGGAGAAGATGCATTAATCACCGCATCAGACGACATCGTTCCTTCTCTCTCAAGATTAAGCTGTACCAACTCAAGTCCAAGATTCATTCTCTTGGTTAGCATTTAATTTTTTTTATACTTTATCTTTATTTATTTGTTTGTTTGATAAAAAGGAGAAAAAAAATAATTTGCAAAACATGCACGATTACATTAATGGATTGATTCATTTTATTTGTAATATTTTCAATATACTATGTAATTGTTGGAAATTAGTTGTGAATATTTGTGTTGCTTCTCTAGTTTATTTTAGGAATGATACCCTCTTAGTAATTTAGTGTTCTGTTATAGGAAAATCAAAATAAGTGAGTAGTTATTTGCTTGCTGGATTGATTTAATTTTGTTGGTATTGCATTTTGAAGAGTTTCGAAGCTTTCAATGTATTAAGTTTAGAAGGGTTAAAGATAATTTTAGTGGATTTGATGTATAATGAATTATTTCTTAAATTGTGTGGATGAATTTTATTTTTTTAATTGTATTAGAATAATTTTATATTAAATACTGTAAATATTTGATTTTTGATGTAAAATTTATTAATTGTAACTATTAGTTTAATCGAATTGTAAACGAATTGAATAGTTAATGAATCATAAACGAATCGAATTGTAAACGAATCAAATTGTAATTGAATTAAATAGTAAATGAATTGAACTAAAAATGAATCGAATTATAAACGAATCAAATTGTAAACAAATTGAATAGTAAACAAATTGAATTTGATCATTTTATTTAAACATGTCTAATCGTGTCGTCGTGTTATTCATTTATTAAGCCAATCGAATATGGATTTGAGTGTTTGATTCGTTTAGTAAATAAATCATATTTATGTTTGAAATTTTTTTATTAATACCCTATATTGACACGACACAAATACGATTCATTTACACAAATTGCCTCCCCTACATTAGGTAGTATAATGTGTGTTAGCCAATGGAAAAAGTATGGTTAACATTAAGGGAGAGCAAGTTAAAGCAAGACTATGCTATGCCAACTCACAGAAGCTACCTAAAGAAAAAAGAAAACAGAGAAGACTTACACAAAAACCAAGAATGAAGATGAAGTAGGATCCTCAAGTAGTATAAAGGTTCTAACATTGTCAGATGAGGCTACGCCTTTCAAATAGAAATTACAGGATGTCTGGTTAAAGACACTACTTTAAGAAGAATGCACGGAGGAATACATCCCTTCAGACACAAAAAAAGATATAAAAAAAAATGTAACTAGACCCTTTGACTATAAACAGGAAGATGCTGCTGGGCACCAATTTGAATGAATAAGAAATTAAGGTGATGATCAAGCTATTGTAAAGGAACCATGACATTTTTTCCTGGTCCTATAGGGATATGCCAATGATAATCCGTGATGTAATGACACACAAATTAAGTAATAAAATAGATTATTGATTTGTATGGCAGAGATAAAGGAGATTTGTTATCGAATGAAATAAGATCATCAGCGATGAAGTGGATAGGCTATTAGAAGTAGGCTTTATCCGTGAGGTTTACTATCCAAATTAGCTGGCTAACATTTAAGTTACTCCTAAGAAAAACAAAAATTAATGGTTCTATGTAGATTAAACAAACCTTAATAAGGTAACCTTAGAGGATTATTTTTTACTTTTCAAGATCAATCAAATGGTAGATGCAACCATTAGAAATAAGAGGCTGTCATTCTTGGATGCATATAACGATTATAATAAGATAAGGATGGATCCAAAAGATAAAGAGAAAACCAACTTCGTGACTGAGAGGTTTACTTATTACTATCTAATAATGTCATTTGAATTGAAGAACACAGAAACCACCTTCCAACGACTTGTGACAAAAGTTTTTGGGAAGTTGAATGGAAGGATAATGAAAGCCTTGTAGACATTTCAGTGGTCAAGAGCAAAAAATAAAATTAAAAATAGAGGACCACATTGTAGCTTTTAGAAAGTATTCAATGTACTGTGAAAGTATCAGATGCACCCAAATCAGTTAAGTGTTTATTCAAAATCTCATTTTAAACCTTCATTGGGCACGTGATAGGTACGAGAGGGATTGAAGCAGATCTATCTCAAATTTGAACACCTAAGAATAATACTATTTTGTGAATGTTAAAAGAAGTACAAATACTTATAGGTAGGATTGTAATACTCGATCGATTGATGTTCGACAGATGCAGACTCTTTTTTCAGGTTATCAAAACCAAAAAGGGTACCTGTAAAGACCGAAGTAGATGAAAGCACTTCAAGAAAGCCTTGGTAGGGTTGATGTTTACGTGCCATCCATGAATGTACATATATTTATTATTTATACAAGTGTACATTCCCATTAACTTACTAATGTCTATTTAAATGATACTATGCAATGTAACATTACAGACATTGTATGATCTGAAGGATTTAAGATTTGATCTAAAGAAGTTTAGAAAAGGACCTATAATTGGCCACATTGAGAGATATAAATGCTAAATGTTAGCACAGCTAATTGTTAGCTGGTTGACACGTCCAGAATATAGGAGTTATTCCCAAGTGTAGAATTGTGGAAGTAATAAATAACCCGATGAGAACGGGGTTGATTCACAGGGAAGTAGAATTAAAATTATAAATTATAAATACTTTTAAGATAATTAATGCAGTATAAGATGTTTGCAAATATGATTTCACTTCACCAATTCAAATAAAAGCTAAGGTTAGGGGGATCCATTCTTGGCATAAGAAGTAAGAATATATTTAACCCTTTTTATAACTCAATTGAAATCCTCACACAAAGGAGGTTCCAACCGAAAAATATAGCAATTAAAGTTTATTATCATTTATATATTGATTAATATTTATTTCTTTCAATTATTATACACCAAATCTTATAAATGGGTTCAAAAATTTATTATGCCAATCTTTATATTTGTCTATAATAAATCAAGACTTCTACTTTATAAAAAATGTTATATATACTAAATCTTGTAAATATTTTCAAGAATTTATTGTGCCAAGTAGTTTGTCAATAATAAATCAAGAACCACCACTTTAGAAGAAAGGGTATTAATTCTATAAATAAAATAAATACATTATATATAAATTTACATAACTTAAGAATAAAGCATTAAATTCATAAATAAGTGTTAAAAATATCTTATTACCTTCACCCTTTCACCTTAGTATAAAAAAAATTATTTGGACATAATAAAACTAAAAAAAAAATAAAGATTAGAAGAAGAAATAACATGACTTAATAGTAAACAGGAGAAATAATATTACAAAGAAATGGATACAAAGGACAAGTATTTTGAACTAAATTCTAAATTTTTAATTACATGCTTTAGGCATAAACAAGCCACCTATTTATAGAGAAACATAGATAAATCGAGACAAATTTGGAGGGAACCACTTGGATGATGAAAGTCAATAATGGTCGCAAAATAATTTGCATTGATTATCACTAAGGCACCCACTTGATTATCTAATTTGGAATTGATGTGATCAGAATTAGTTGTCACTTAAATATTAAAGTTGTAGATAAGTCTCTTATCTTTCCAAATTGAGTTTTCTTATACGTATTAGATATGTATTGCTATAGTTATGGGTCAAATACTGATAACTGTTCAAATTGGGTCTGTACTGCAAATCAGTTCTGTTCTAAGTCACTTTCACCCTCTAAACCCTCGAATTTTAAATGCTTTTTAAAATACACTATATTAGCCCATTGAGTCAGCTCTTCACAGGATTAAGAATCACTCCAATTAGATCTTTAGATAGAATGTTATGCCTATTTTAACTAACCTACCACAAAACAATTAAAAGATAATTAGGTACAATATTGTAAACATACTTAAGTCAAGAAAATTAAATACACTAGTAATACAAAACAATGATCTAAAACTCTTATTAAATGTGTAATTTCAAATGTTCATCACTGATTATAATACTCAACAAAGATCTAAGAGTTGGAGCCTTGTCTATAATAGGACATAGACCCGAGAATATACTAGCAACTACGTAGTTGTAAGAGTTGCAACCACGTGTCAGAAAATGTCAGTTCATGTTCTTGAATATTGTCCCTAATATATTTCTACCGATGCGAATCTGTCAGTGGATACTTTTATATAGATCAGTAAATGTTATACATATAGGGTATAGATGGTTGTTCCTAACTGACCGTGAGCTTGTAGCTCGTGTTGACATATAGGTATCCAGTTAGGATTGAATATAAGATGGATTCACGAGGGCCTCCGATAGATACCCTATGTAAGCCATCAACAGAGGGTCCTCTCAAGTTGAGTAAGTGATCTATCATACATGGTCCTTTGACTTGAGTGCCACGGTGGGCTTGTAAGTGATCTATCATAATTTGGTTCAATGCATTTCACAGACCTTTCATGGTGCGACCGCTGTGTGTCGTTAGCTATGGTCCAATGCTTATAGAGTCTGATATGTATAGATATAGGATTCGTCAGCTCGTATAGGGAGTTAGATATCCAGTTACTTTGAGACTGTATCTCATAAAGTATTGTGGCCATAAGCATTAATCTCGGGAAAGAGTTTTTGCTATGGTGTAACAATATGACAAATGAGTTTGCACATATTGTTTAGTGAGATACAAGTCTAGGGATATGATATGGATGAGCAGATTGGGATTTGACGGTGATAATCTATATTTCCGCACATCTAGGATATCATGACGAAAAGACTATACGTATACATTGTGACCTCAGCTTGGATGGTCGATGCGCTGATTTATATTTTCGTGACGTGTGCATGAGGCAATATTCACGGACTCACAAAATAGTTTCATTTGATGAATAAGGCGTGGACATAGGGAGTCCCGTAATATAGAATATACTCGTGGAGTACTGGGGCAGCGTACTAGATTAAATTGTTTAATCCAGTAATATCCACCACTATCACGGAAATATGTGCGTGTCTGTATTTAAGCGTTAAATATAATAATTAGTTAATAATTATTATTTATCAATTATATAATGACACGTGGTGTATTGTAGACCCTCGGTTGATTTTACCCAAGTGTGGGTATAGTGGGACCCACTGAGGATAGATTTGGTACTACTATTCATGAAGGGCAAAATGGTTATTTCACATAATGATTATTTAATTTTCACACATCCAGGATATCATGACGGAAGGACTATACATATACATTGTGACATCAGCTTAGATGGTCGATGCGCTGATTTGTATTTCTATGACGTGTGCGTGAGACAATATTCACGAACTCGCAGAATAGTTTCATTTGACGAATAGGGCATGGACCTAGGGAGTTCAACAATATAAAGTGTACTTGTTGAGTACTAGGGCAGCGTACTGGATTAAATTGTTTAATCCAATAATATTCAGCACTACCGTGTGAATGCGTGCGTGTCTGTATTTAAGTCTTAAATACAATAATTAGTTAATAATTATTATTTATTAATTGTATAATGACATGTAGCGTATTATGGACCCTCGATTGAGTTTACCCAAGTGTGGATATGGTGGGACTCACTAAAGGATAGACTTGTTAACTATTTATGAGGGGCAAAATGATCATTTCACACAATAATTATTTAATTATTAAATAATCATAAATATCTCATTATTATATATTATAATATATTATTTTATTATATTATATAATGACATTTAGTTGTCATCCATTATTTTATTATATTATTATTTATTTAAAATAATGGCAAAATGTATTATTTTATTATATAATATATTATTTTATAACACATTTTTTATAACATCTTTTACTTCAAGTATATCTGGTAAGACTAGATATATGAGGAGAAGAAGATGAGACAGATACCCATGATAAGTCCTTGAGACAACATTTATTTAAAGATTAATAAAAGAACAATGTAGATGGAAAGTGTTTCTATTACAGTAAGGTTGGGTATTGAGAATCCCACTACCCTAGAAGCTTTATAATTATCAAAAAGACTCCACAGGTTTGTGTTTGACAGACATAGACATTTTTATGGCATATGATGCCAATTCACACTGAGTATGAGATACTGTATATACTTCTCATATCTATAATATGTTACAGGCATTGAGAGAGACTAGAATGCAATAGCTTGTAGAAGTAGGGTTAAGAGCAAGAAATGATGATTTCTTACAGGATCAATTTGTTGGACAGCTTGACTTACTTCTTATACACAATATAATGGTTGTATTACATAATTGGTATAATATCCAAAACATCATCTAACAAATTATGTCCCTTCTTGTACTTGACACTGAAGGATATCATATGAATATTATGAATAGTTTTTTTATGTTCTTGTGATGTGAATGATGTTTTATTAGCTAAATGTCAGTTAATAAATGGACGATATATACAATTAGAAATGTTTATAAATTAGAATCCTTAAATGATATGAAATTATGGCATCTGAGATTAGGTTATATAGGCGTGAGATGTCTAACCCATATGATTAAGAATTGTTGGATACTTAATCTAACCATAACGACTTAACCAGTTTATGAATAATGTATTCACGGAGATAACCAAACATATCAGAATGTACATCATATCCCTTCGATCAGATTGAGGTAATGAGTACAATGATAGCAAGTTTTTCATTTATTTAAAGAAGAATGAGATTTTCACTCACTATAGTTCTCCGGGTACTCTACAACATAATGATGTTTCGAAGAGAAGGAATCAAACTTTATTAAATATGATCGATGAATAATGAATGTTACCGATCTATATCTGTGAGAATATACTCCAAATACAATTGCTTATTAAGTAGAGTTCTATTAGAAACTGTTCATTTCATTCTGTATGAGATACAGAAAGGAAGGAAGCCGAATCTTAAAATATGTTAATACTTGGGGCTGTCCTGCTGACGTAAGAGTTATGTAACAGGGTATCTTGTTTTGTAATAGCTACTCAACAGGATAAACTAGCACCTAAGGAGTACAAGTATAGGTTTATTGTGTATCTTATGAATTCAATATGATACTAGTTCTGTGATTCAGAGAAGTGAAGTGTGTTCATTTCTTGGTATATCATTATTCTAGAGAGAGTTTCTCATGGATCGCAAGAATCATAGAAAGATTGAACTTGTTGAAGTCAATCTAATAATCAATGAACTAAATATGGGAACTCAGGCTCAATTAAGCAATGACCTTTTAGCACACTTTTCCAGTGGGTTGGAAATGATGTTTGCGTCACCTATTAGGTATGTTTGATGCCTAAAGGTGAACATGAATTTTTCTTCGTAGAAGAAAATTATCCTTTGACCTATAGGGAGATGATGTTAGTCATCAATTCAGGAAATGACAAGAAGCCATAAAAATAAAAACAAATTGACTCTATATATCATAATCAAGTATGGGACTTGATTAAGCTACTCGTGGGAATTATTCCCATTGGTTGTAAAAAGTTTTCAAGAGGTAGTGAGAGCCAGAAGGAAGGTAGAGACCTTCTAGGCCCTATAATGGTTCTAGAAAGGTAATCATCAGTGATCTGGGATCAACTAGAGAAAATCTTTAGACCAGTAATGATGCTAATGTTGTTTAGAATGTTATTGGCTCTTGCAGTATATTATGGCTTTGAAGTTTGACAAATGGATGTAAAGAGGGCATTCCTAAATGGATATCTCGAGGAATAGATATTCATGGAACAACCAAAAGTTTTACGTCCAGCCAGACTTTTGGTCTAGTGTACAAGCTGAAGAAGTCCATTTATAGGCTTAAATAAGCCTCCTAAAGATAGAATCATTATTTTGATGAGATAATCAGGTTATCTGGTTTTATAAAAAAAATGAAGAAGAAGCTTGTGTGCTTGAAAGGTCAGTGAGAGCATGATAGTCTTCTTAATACTCTATGTTAATGGCATACTGGTCATTGAAAAAATGTCAGTATGTTTAGCATTCTTGATACTCCTAAAGAGGGCATTCCTAAATGGATAACTCGTAAGAATTTTTCCATGAAGGATTTAGGGAGATGCTTTATTTATACTAGGTATAAAGCTTTATAGAGATAGAGTTAAGAAGTTAATAGGACTCTCCCAAATTATTTCATATCAATAACGTCTTAAAAATGTGCAGTTTTGTTAATTGTGAGATAGTTAACGTATCTTTTGGACATGGTGTTCATCTTTCGATGAGAGTGTCTCTTTAAATGGAAGATGAGATAGTTAGAGTGTCCAACGTACCAGATACATCAATGTTTGAGAGCTTGATTTATGCTATGATGTATTTGTGACCTAATATCAGTATGGCTGTAAGAGTTATGAGCTGATACCAGTCTGATTCAAGTGACCACCATTTTATGGTAGTTAAATATATCTTGAAACGCTTTGAAGGTACAAAGGGTAAGTTCCTCAAATATGGAGAAAATGATTTAGAGTGAGAAGATGTACGGCGTCAGGCTTTTAGTTTGACCTAGATGATAAAGAGTCTACATCTGGGTATATGCTTATTCTCATTGGTGCTAGGTGAGTTGAAATTGCACCAAACTAGGATTCACTGCTGATGTGTTTTAGAAGGTGAAGGAGGCAGTGTGGATTCATAGGTTTATCGCTGGGTTTGGAAGAGTTCTAAGATAGATGAATCCTATCCCATAGTTTTGCAACAAAATTAGGCTGTTATATAAGCTAAGGTGCCAAAAGGACACCAATACTCTAACTATGTTGGCTTAGGGAGACTAGAAGGATCTTGGCTTAGAGAGATGAGATTATTTGTAGAAATGTTTTATAAATAATTTAGCAAGCCCATTTTTTAGGGCCATAAATCCAAATGTGTTTATGAAACACGTAGAGTCAATATGTAAGAGATACCATCAGGAATTGGACTAAAGCAAGTGAGAGATTGTTAAGGTTGATGCTTACATGTCATCCCTGAATGTACATATATTATTATTTATACAAGTGTACATTACCATTAAATCGCTAATGCCTATTTAAATTGTATTATGCAATGTAATATTACAGACATTGTATGATCTAAAGGAGTTTAGATATGATCTAAAGAAATTTAGATAAAGGCCCATAGTTAGCCACGCTGAGAGATATAAATGCTAAATGTTAGTTGGTTATAATACTCAAGAAAGATCCAAGAGTTGGAACCTTGTCTGTAATGGGACATAGACTCGGGAATATATCAGTAACTGCATAGTTACAAGAGTTACAATCAAGTGCTAGGAAATATCAGTTGCGCAAGCATGTTCTTGAATATTATCCCTGATCTATTTCTACCGATGCGAGTCTGTCGGTGGATACCTTTATATAGATAAGCATATGTTATACCTATGGGGTATAGATGGTTGTTCCTAGTCGACCGTGAGCTTGGAGCTCGTATTGACATATGGGTATCCAGTTAGGACTGAATATAAGATGGATTCACGAGGGCCTCCGATAGACACCCTATATAAGCCGTCAACAGAAGGTCCTTTCAAGTTGAGTAGTATACATGGTCCTTTGACTTGAGTAGTATACATGGTCCTTTGACTTGAGTGTCATGGTGGGCTTATAAGTGATTCATCATAATTTGGTTCCATGCATGTCACAGACCTTTCATGGTACGACTGCTGTATGTCGCTAGCTATGGTCCGATGCTTTTGAAGTCTGGTGTATATAGATATGGGATCCGTCAGCTCGCATAGAGAGTTAGATATCCAGTTGCTTAGAGACTGTATCTCAGAAAGTCTTATGGCCACAAGCATTAATCTCAGGAAAGAGTTTTCGCTATAGTGTAACAATATGGTAAATGAGTTTGCATATATTGTTCAGTGAGATACAAGTCTAGGGATGTGATATGGATGGGTACATAGGGATTTGATGGTGATAATCTATATCCCCGCATATTCAGAATATAATGACAGAAGGACTATATGTATGTGTTGTGACCTCAGCTTGGTTGGTTGATGCACTGATTTGTATTTCTGTGACGTATGAGTGAAGTAATGTTCACGGACTCATTGAATAGTTCCATTTAACGAATAAGGCGTGGACCTAGAGAGTCCTGCGATATAAAGTGTACTTGTTGAGCACTGGGGAGAGTATCAGATTAAATTGTTTAATCCAATAATATGCAACACTACCGTGTGAATTCGTGACGTGTGTATTTAAGCGTTAAATACAATAATTAGTCAATAATTGTTATTTATTAATTGTATAATGACATGTGGTGCATTGTGGACCCTCGATTAAGTTTACCAAAGTGTGGGTATGGTGGGACCCACTAAAGGATAGACTTGTTAACTATTTATGAAGGGCAAAATGATCATTTCATAAATTGATTATTTAATTGTTAAATAATCATAAATATCTCATTATTATATGTCACGCCCCAGACCCAAAAGATCTGATACATGATATAACTTACACTCATTCAATAATATTTAAACATTCATTTTAATTTCTTTCAGAATTATAGCACTTGAATTATGACTGAGACAATTAGTAAACTGGAGATACGCAGAGTTTTCTCAGAGATTAACACTCTACTACGTCACTAGTAGCAACTTTGTTACCGGAAGCCCAGAATATATTCATTGTAAATTCTTACTTAAAATCAATCCATAACCACACTTAGTGAAACTTAAACTAAATCCAACCACACACAATAAAATAATGCATAAGTATTTATTCAACAGGGACAAATCAAATATCTTATCTCACGTGTCCCCAAATGAAACACTCAACAACCTAGCAACTTAGAGAACCCAAGGAACAGCAGAAGCCTTGCCAAATTCGCTAAACACACATGTACCTTATTTACCTGAAATCACCATAAACTATAATGAGTACAAAACTCAGTAAGCATACTAATTTTTCATATATCAAATACAAATACATATATGTACACAATGCATATGTATGATATGCTGTGATCAATCAAAATTATAATCTTATCAAATCACATGTCATGTAAGCACTTACATATTCTTTCAAAACATATAATAGGAATACCATTACTCAACTACTGCTCAGTAGGACTTACATATCACATATCACATAATGAGCCAAATGTCACTCGTAGGTGACATACCGTATGAGAGGAATAGTACAAGTAAGGTTTTTAAATTACACATATATAATGCTCATGCCCGACGGTAAAAGCCAAACCCTCACCCTGATCATCGGTGAGTCCTCTCACATGCACTAATACGCCACCACACGAATGTGATGACTCACTCTTTCTTTAAGTACCAATAGGATCCTCCCTACATATGGAACACACAACATATACCAATCCCGAAAGAAAAGCCACACATAAAGGCTTCACAAATCACATAAAATGCATACTAAATTAACAGTGAGTTCAGGCATCCTCAAAACACAAAATATTTCTCATGGACATATTACACTTCAAAAGCTCTCTTTGTTAAACACATTTCACTTTGAAAGCTTACTTTCAAAAACACATATATGTCATGTATGTCCATACTCACATTCATAAATACATATCTTCACATTTCATATCAAAATATACTTTGACATAACATAAACATGTTCCTAACCACATTTACAAAATCATACAAAATAATTATTATGTTTATTGTGATTTCAATAAAAAGTCTAGTATACTTACCTCTTAGCACTTTCGTGTACAAGGCTTAATTCTCCTTAACCTATCAATGGAGATTAATCCTTTCATAAGCCTCACAATTCACACAAAATACTTTAAATAGCTTACAAAATTATACACAATGCATTTATCACATTAAATTGGTTTAATTACTCGGTTTCTCAAAACCTATCATTCTGATCACTTACAATTAACAAAATTTTGTAATACATCAAATGATGTCCAATTACTCCAAAATCAGAATATATCCTTCTTGACTCATATATCCTTCTTATATATGAATATTATATCATAATTCCTACACATTCCATTTCATGAACACCATCAAATTCAAACTATTATTCTGGCGGGATCAAGATATTTACTGAACAGTATTCAATCTCGTAATTTTATAAAATTAGATACTAACTCAAAAATTACAAAACTACCATATAATTACTCTTGCACATATTGAAACCCATGATAAATATTTCACTTCAAAATCCCTGCCAAAAGTATTTTAAAACTATTTTATTCCATAACTTTAAAAATCTGTTAATCAAATACTGTAATGAGCTAATACCCTTTAGAAAATTATAACAATTTAATCACATTGATCTAAATTCTCAATTCTGAGTATATCATATTAGACATATAAGCTTATGATATTCCACAAATTCGTAATTTTTGAAGATCATTCAGTAAACCAAAAATTGTTTGCCACTGTATCATACTGTTCACACAGGAAATTTCCAGAATTTCAGGGTTATTTTGGTAAATTCACTACAAATTCAATTTCCAGAATCTTCAATCGATTCAAAGTCTCAGATGATCCTAAATATGTTTCATATACTCAAAATTAAAAACCAAAATTGAATCACAAAAATTTATAAAATTCCTGGATCAAGAGACTATCAAGCAGAAATTCTACAACTCATCATGATTTATCAAGCTATCTACATAAATCATCATCAATTCTCACAATATCTTACGAAATACACATCAAATCCTCAATTATACATATTTTCAAAAATTAAAACTTAAAGAAATTAACTTAATTAACACCAATAAAGTAAGAAATAATTGTGATATACCTCTTAAAATTCAAAATTTCAATTTCTTCTTCTTCTCTTTCTCTCTCCTTTATTTCTCTCTTCTCTCTCTCTAAATGGATAGCTCGACCCAAAAGAGTGAATTAGGGTTTTAAAAGTGTATTTTTATACTAAGAGGCTAATTTTTAATATTTATAAATTTTCCCCCAAAACTTTCAAAGTATTACAAATTGGTCCTTAAAATAAATCTAAAGTCTTGCAAATAAACCCAATGCTAATAGTATGTCCTTAATCTATACAAACACTACTAATAATAATACATAAATTAAGTATCACTCATATACAAATAAAAATACGTATATTTATATATATATATAAATACTTATTCTTCCCGGTTGTGGATACTGGTTACTACATTATATATTATATTATATAATGATATTTAGTTGTCATCTATTATTTTATTATGTTATTATTTATTTAAAATGGTGGCCAAATGTATAAATTTATTATATAATATATTAATTTATATTTTTGAGATATATATGTGTGATAACCGTTGAAAGCAAATTGAGATTTTGGCTTCATTTTTCATTTTCAGCTTTGAAACAAAAGCAAGTTGTTGTTTTTGATTTCAAATGGTGGTGAGCCAAAATAGATAAAGAAAAAGAGATTTGATCTCTTATAGGTTAGTTCTAAATGTTAAAACTAGTTTATAAATTATCTTCATTATTGGATACCAATTACAACAACCAGGAATTTATTTTATTGATCAAAGAGTTGATTAAAAGAAAAATAAATTCAAAAGGGTTTAAAAGTTAAACCTAGTGCTGAATTTAAAGCTGATGTTCTAGCATACCAAGCCTACTGAGTTGGTTACTAGAACTATCAACGGGTTGGTCTCCAGGCAAACTTCCAGGATCATGTGTACAATGTTATACGTTTCGGTGATTTCTCAGCCCTTCAAATATATTAATATGATTAATATATTATTTATTGTAATGTTTTAATTATTCCGCTGCCTTAAATATGTTTGAGATGTGTATTTTATACAATGAATACTATTGCACATGGATATACCAACGTATAATAGATCCCCAACAAGCCTTTCATTATTTCTCCTTTAGTTTATAACGAAATTTTATTCTTTTATTTTGCAATTTCCAAAGTAGCAATTAGTGTTATATTATTTTAAGAAGAGGACAAAATAATAACGATTAATCTTCTACATTAGTAAAATACTACAAGATATTGATAAAGATACACTGTAACAAAAAAGCTCATCCTTGCCCTTGTCAAAGCTAAGAACAAGCTCAAGCATTAATTTAAAGTACATCTAATCGTGATATATACTTCCTACCCTTTGAAATGTTTACTATCAAGACTTGACATAATAGAAAGAATACCTATAACATTAGAGCTCATATACTTGGATATAGAGTATAAACCAAAGACAATAATCATAAAAAAAGTTATGGAAGACTTCTTTCTGGAATGCGAGCCTGAAGTAAAAGATGATACCTTATCATTAGAACCAACTGAAGCAGTAAACCCTTAATAGACGCATATAGATGGGTCCTCCAACTAAAAGGAAGAAGGCTCAAAATGAAAATAAAAATTTTGAAAGGTCTCATATTGGAATATATAGTCAGACTCCTATCAGCAACATTAAAAAAACAAAATTAAGTATGAGACATTGATCGAAGGACTAACTATGACACATCAACTCATGATTAAGAAACTATATATATTTACAAATTCTTTATTAGTTACTTTCTAGTAGAGAAGAGACTATTCAACCAAAGAGGAAAGGATAAAATTTATCTATCTAAAAAGAAAAAAGCCACTCAGAAGCTAAGAGGAAGCTACCATCACCCAGATACTAAAAAACCAAAACATGGAAATAAATAGCTCACTAAGGGAGCAGCAACATACCATTCTTTATACATGATGGTTCTACTCACCATTAAAGAGAATATTATAACAGGAGAATAAATAATATAACAAAATCAGGAAGCGAAACTCATGGAAATATCATCCTATGCTAATTGGATGATCCATTATGTTGAAGTTTTACCAAATTAGAAGCTCCCAAGTGACATAAAGGAAGTAGGGATGCTCAAAAGCAAGGCGAGAAGATTTACTCTATTCGAATTGACACTATAAAGGCGTGTATTCTTGGGCATGTACCTGCGATGTGTGCTAAAAGAAGAATGACACAAAATCTTAGAAGAAGTACATGAGAGAACCTATGAAAACTAATCTTGTGACTGATCCCACGCTCACAAAGTATTAAGACAAGGATATTACTAGCCCACCTTGAAGACAGGAGCTTTAGAAGGTGTTAAAAAAATGTGAAATGTGCTAAAAACATGCTCCACCCATCCATCTTACAACTATAAACCTGTACACGATCTCCAATACATAACCCTTTATTCAATGGGGAATGGATATAGTAGAATCGCTACCCATAGTAATTGAAGGGAAGCAATTCATATTATTAGCAATGTACTACTTTACAAAATGGATAGAACCAAAAGCTTATAGTAACAGCACTGAATTTAAAGTATAAAAAAGTTTCTATGAACTAACATTATGACCAGATTTAAGATGTTATAAGTACTAGTCTCAGAAAATGGGAAGCAATTCGTCAGTTTAGTAGTAATTACTTTCTACACCAAGTTTAAAAGTAAGCAAAGATTTTTCTCCAAGAGCTATCCATAAAGGAATGGATAAGCCAACATCAAGAATAAAATCAACTTCACAATTTTGGGAAAGAGGTTAGAGCGGAAGATGAGAAAATGGCTAGAGAAATATTCTATAGTCTTCTGGGTAGACAAAACAATAGAAAATTGATCCACAATAAGCTCACCATATGCCTTAATATATGGAACAGAACCGGTGTACTTATATAAAGCTTTCATTCACACCCTAAGAATAAAGTTATTGAATTTATAACTAAACATGAAACTTTATCCCTTATAAAAGACCTTGTCGATGAATTTTGAGACATTGCAACCATCCATATTATCATGAACAAAAAAGATATTAAGGAAGCAGGTTGATTGTAGAATCAAAAAGTGAGAAATTAATGAGGATGACTTAGTTTTAAGAGAAGCTCTTGACATCAATAAAAAGAAGAATGTGAAAAGATGAGTGGGACATGGGAAAGACTCTACAAGGTCATCAAAAAGTTAGATTAGCATATATATTTCAGATAATAGAAAGGGAACCCATCCCTATCCCATGAACTATATCGAAGTTAAAAAAGTTCTATGTATAAATGTCCATATGAATATCTTATTTTGATCATTTATTTAATAAGATGATATTTTTTCATATCTCTTGAGAAAAAAATTATGCTTAAGAATTTCACAGAAAAATCCTTCCTTGAGGGTTGTACAACCATACTCACTCAAAACCAGAAAATGATGAAAAGAAATCTTGACAGAAGGATCGAAGTACCTAATACTTTCCAAGAAATCATAGAAAAAAACTGGGGGGTCTAGAAGTACCTAGCACCATTCCCCTCACACCTAAGAAAGCTCAGAAGAAATGAAGTATCTACTACCTTACTTTTAAGAAGCAAAGAAACAAAATAGAGAGGTCTAAACATACTTAGTACCATTTCTCTCACATATAAGAAAGCTTAGAAGGAATGAAGCATCTGCTACCTTCCTTCCAAGCAATGAAGAAACAAAATAGAGGGGTTTAAAAGTACTTAGTATCATTCCCCTCACACCTAAGAAAGTTGGGAAGAAATGAAGCATATGTTATCTTCTTTCTAGGTAGTAAAAAAAAGGGGTCTAAAAGTTCCTAGTACATTTTCCCTCACACCTAAAAAAGTCTGGAAAGAATTAAGCATCCTTTACCTTCCTTCCAAACAATGAATAATCAAAACAGAGAAGTCTAGAAGTACTTGATACCTTTTGTTGGCTTTTAAAAAACTATTTTTGCAAAAATCCCACATAATAAAATATGCGGGTTTTAAAATTTATTTTTTTAATAAAAAATTTTCAATAGATCGTCTAGCTGTATTAATTTAGCAATTATACTGGTTTAAACATTATACCTAGCATGCAAATTTTTAGAAGACGTTTTCTGTTAAGACCGATAGATTTTCTACGATGTATCTCCCACAAGTGGATGACTCAAGTAGGAGAATTAATTTATTAGGAAAGATCTAATTTATATTCTCTCTAATTTGTGCATGGGATCTCAACACATAAGAGTATGAATTCACACTATTTTTTCTCTAGAAAGTATTAGCCTAAAGGGAATATAGAGGCATTGGCAATTGTTCATGAATTTGTGCCATATCACTTTATTTATACATTTAATGTATGAATAGGAGAAGGATATAAAAATAATATCTAATATTATTTTTTATTAATTAGATAATATAGAAGATAATATTTATGCTCATCTAAAAATTATCTGGTAAAGTATTTTATTTAATTTGGATAATTATATTATCTAAATCTAAATAATTAATGGATAATCATATTATTCATATATTTATCTGATAAATAATAATACAACTAATCTAATTAAATAATTAGGTATCCATATATTTATCTGATAAATAATAATACAAATAATCTAATTAAATAATTATTATTTATCCATATATTTATTTGATAGATAATAATACTAATAATTTAATTAAATTATTATTATTTATCAATTTCTATAACTATTATGATTGGGCCAATTGAGAGTAATAATTAATTGGGTCTATTAGTTTTAATCAAATTAAACTTGATCAATTAATATTTTAGATCAAATAATTAATATGAAATTATTTTTGTATTTTACAAAGCTAGCATGGACCGCTGGACCTATAAAATTAAGTTCTAATAAATTAAATCATTTGATTAAAACTCTTTAACCAATATGATTTTATTTATTAACTTTATTTTACTCCACTAAAAATATAAAATTAAACTTTTAATTTTTGCAAATAAATTTTAAAATAGAAAATTACATTTGTCTATTCAATAATTACTTGATACAGATTAATCCTCCACAAGTGTTCATAATTAGAGCTAAGTTAAGTGTCCGTTAACCTCTCTAATTATATTTTTATTCTTGATTTATATTGATTCTTTTTTGGAACATTTAATTTGTGAAAATCACAAATTAGTTATTTTCTTTAACTCTTAAAGAAAAATGGGCTCATTATATTCAAAACTAAAATCAATTATTAAGGGGGTAACTTATCTAACTTCTTTCCATATTGAGTGGATTCTATTTTTATAAGAAATATTTCCAACTATTTATTTTGTTACATCTTTAAATACTTAATAGTTGACTAAAACTATTTTATAGTCTTTTTTGTAAACTAATAAATGTAATTTAATAAATAAGAGTTTATTAATCACTGAGAATTAAGATTGATCTAAGTATGATTATATTATAATAAAATAAATTCTCTATATTAACAAAGATTAACCAAAAAAATTATTTTTATTACAATCTAGTCCTATATAATCAACATTATACAAAGTGTCCATTTTCTATGTTAATACATAGAATTATCCAGATGAGACCATTACACACAATATACAAATGGACCGCACTTATAGTTTATTAAACAAAATTTTCGTCTTCATTCAGATTAAGGACTAGTTTAAGTTATTATACAAAATCTAAGGTTATATGTAATAATCAAAGAATTTTATGATTTTAATGAAAAGAAATTAAAATTGCAAACATAAAATTGAATGAATAACCTATATTATTAATTTTAACAGTAACTAAATGCAAATAATCATAATTTAAGGGCATATTCCTAACACCTTCGCCTTCATACTTAAGAAAGCCTAGAAGGAATTAAGCATCAACTACCTTCCTTCTAGGTAGCGAAGAAACAAAGCAGAGGGATATGAAAGTACTTAGAACCTTTCCCTTCACACTTGAGAAAATGTGTCGTGAGCAAGTAATAAAGTGATGAGAAGTATTATTTCCACAAGGATTGATCTCCTAAATTAATGCTAACTACTAGTGTTAACAACTTAACTTTATCTAGGCTAATTTTAATTCTAAATTGATTAAGAAAATTAAAGATACTTAAACTAACAATTTAAGGAGGAAATAATCTATGAATAAAGGGTCCTAGAGTCTCGATTTCACTCAATTTTTTTCTATATTCTTCATGTTTTAATGATTAACAACTATTCTTGTAAATTCATTAATCATGGGGTTCAAAACTAAGCTATTTACCTCTTTTGAGCGTCAAATGAGATGTTATGCATATACAAGTTGATATCCCTATCTAACTTGTCTAGTGATTAACAATTATTCTTATGAATTCATTAATCATGGGATTCAAAATTAATCTATTTACCTCTCTTGAGCGTCAAATGAGATATTATGTATATACAAGTTGATATCTCTATCTAACTTGTCTATCCATACATTCATGTTTTAGTGATTAACAGTTATTCTTGTGAATTCATTAATCATAGGGCTTAAAATTAATCTATTTACCTTTCTTGAGTGTCAAATGAGATGTTAAGCATAAACAAGTTGATATCCCTATTTGACTTGTCTATCCACACATTCATTAAGCAACCTTTAAATGATTACCCTAGTTTTATTATTTTTTCAACCCAATAAAAGCTAAGGTCATGCTTTTTAAGTCTAACAAATAGGTTAATCTTTCCCAAGCATACAACTTATAAATCTAAATCATCTAATCAATATTCCAATCAAATTAAAAGCAATAAATCCAAAAAAGCAAAAATGAATAACACAAGAAACAATCATTAATCAACTAAAAATATCCAAATATGGTATAATGTAGAGCTATATCAAGCCTCTAGAATAAGTATTTTAACCAACTATGTTCAAGCATAAAATCATAATAATCTAAAAAATTACAAAAGTATCATATTTAAAGTAACAAAAGCTACAAATATAAACTCTAAATTAAAGTAAACAAGCTATAAAGTGCTTTCTCTATCTAAAATCCACTAATTCTCTTTCTAAATTTGAGCTCCTTCTTTTTTGATAAGTGAGGCTCTTAATCTTCTTTAATAAGCTCCAAAAATGAGCTTGGAAATTAGGGCCCAAACTTTAAAATGGTTTTGGAGTGTTAGTGGAGCCTAGGTTCCAAGCATTCTGCCAAAGGAGCTCGATTTGACTTCTAAGTGCGGGCATTGTAGCAAAAATATTGTTTACAATTACTATAGAGTTCACAATAGCATATTTGATATTTTTAACTTGTTTTCTTTTGAGTTTCATCCCAAATAGATCCTTAACTTCGAACTTACAAAATGTATTAACACATATAAAAATCACATATTTATGTTGAAAATAAACTTATGAGATATACAATATGATGTATAGAATGCACTTATTAGAAGATTCAAGAAGGAATGAAGCATCTACTACCTTCCTTCTAGGCAATGAAGAAACAAAACAAAGGGGTTTGAAAGTACCCAATACCTTTCCCCTTATGCCTGAGAAAGCCTAAAAGGAAATAGAACATCTGTTACCTTCTTTCTATATAATAAAGAAAAATATTGAGGGGTTTGGAAGTACTTGTACCGTTCCCCTCGCACTTAAGAAAGCTCAAAAGGAATAAAGCATTTACTACCTTCATTCCAAGTAGTTAAGAATGAAATTGGGGTTTGGAAGTATTTAGTACCATTCTCCTTACACCTAAGAAAACACAGAAAGATTGGAGCACCTGCTATCTTTCTTCCAGGAAGGGAAGAACAAAACTAGTAAACGTAGTCAAATCATAAGTAGAAACTTTAGAGAGTAGTTTTACCTCTCTTCTTACTCTATCTCAAGCAAGTTGGTAGTTTGCTAGTGATTGATCGGGGTTATTTTCTTGATTTTATTCACTAGTTTGTCTCATATCAAGTTCCGTGCAGTGTTATTTGAAGAGTCTAGGCAATTATGTTCATTTGAATTAGGTAGCTTCACCTCAATTTGAGATTTCTTAGATGCTGGACTTGAGTTATTTTGCAGTTGACTTGTAATACTTGAAAGTGCAATGTGCAGAGGGCGAGCGTGTATATTTTTTTAATTTCTAATTTACACATGCATAAATAAATGCAATGAAAAATAAACAAATATCTAATTATGCTAATGAGATATTAGAGAACTCACCCTTGAAGAATGCTTTGTGCAGTTCTAGTCTAGGACATGGTGAAATCCTTCGAGTTAGAACGGTAGCTTCTTATTCTCGCCAGAATATTAGAATACATTAAGCAACTCTTTCTTCATTTCTCTCGGCACTTTACTACTTTTTGCGTACATTTTTCATGTTTACAAATCACTTTCCATTTCTTACATTTCATTTGTTAAATGATGCCTCAATTTATAGCAATTTGTGTCGCCCCTTTTACCAATTAAATTCAAAAATAAGGTGGTTATTTACATGAAGTAAGACAAAGCATATTTTATGCTTCAAAAAAGGGATTAGTGGCAAGGTGTTGTGGTGGCCGAATGAAAGCACAATAAGTGGCTAAAAAGTCTTCAAATTAACTTACAAAATAGAAAGCACATGTTTGCTTTATACAAAGCCAAAATTCATTTGAAATGGCCAACAAAAGTTGAAAGAAAGCATGACAAGGATAAAACAAATGAACAACTTGCCACCTTTTGATTTGCTTAAAATTTGGCCGAATAGTATCTCTTGAAAATTATTTCTAGATAAAGCCAAAATTTTGGCTTTATCTAGAAATAATTCTCTTGGAAAATTAAAACATGCCATCAAATGCTTATTAATATTAAGCTTTTGATAGAAATAGTTTTGGCTTTCAAATTCTTTATAAGTAAACTATCATTGACAACCCTTTGCCAATTAAATATCAATACTTAATAATGTACTTTTGTAACATTTACAAATTATACATTAAGCTAATAATAATCCTGTCACATGTCATGCCCTAAACAATTTATGGCATAATATATGACATACAATAGAAAGGTAAAAGTGGCAAGTTTCACTTGTTGAGATTTTCAAGCTTAACACTTAAACTTTATAATTTTCTCGAGAGACCTTGAAATATTTTTAATTTTCTGAGACTTCCCAGATTGAACTATTTAATCCGATTCAATACCCTAGTATACAATGAGTACACTTTATATAGTGAGACTCCCTAGGTTTACACATATTTCTTTTTACAGAACTCTTTTGTAAGTCTATAAAAGTTGCCCTACACATACGTTATGGAAATAACAAAACAGCGTGTTGAACCATACAAGTTAAGGTTAATACATATTCGTATAATCCTTTTGTTATTTATATCTTACAAGAGCAAAGACATCGATCATCGCCGTTAAGTCTCAACTTTAGCACTTATCTTTAAATTCGTATTCCGATAAACAATATTTACAAACACTTTTGCGATATTATTTCTGATACGGAAAATATTTTTTTAGGTGCATTGCTTATGGCTATAATATTTTCTAAAAAACAATCTTAGAGCATCTGAATATACTACTCACCCATATAAGTTGACAGATCCTATATCTACACACATCGGACTTCATAAGCACCGGACTGTACCCAGCGATACCTAGCGGTTAGACCATGAAAGGTCTCTAATATGTGTAGAACCTAAGTATAGTGAATCATCACAAGCCCACCGTGGTGCTCAGGTCAATGGACCATGAATACTACTCAACTCGAAAAGACCCTTTATTGATGGTTTTATGCGATGTCTATTACAACCTCTCCCTTGAAGTGTTTGGATAGGCCTGAACAAAGTATTAAACACCTTACCTTTTCTAATAAGGTTTTATTCATTCTCTCAACTACCTCTTTGTATATTGCAGAATTCAAGGCTATTATTAGTTTTCAATACTTTAATTTTCTTGCCTGTCTAATTTTTAACTATGTTTTTACATTGTTTAAATTTATTAAAACTTTCATCTTTAGTCTTCATTAAACAAACCCAAATCTATTTAGAATAATCATCAATCAAAGAAAGAAAATGCATGCTTCCATAATGAGTTGGTGTGTTAGTTGGCCCCATAACTTAGTACGCAAATAATCTAAGACATTTTTAGATTTATTTGTTCCAGTTTTAAAACTAATTCTATATTATTTTCCTATAACAAAATATTCACAGATATCAAGTATATTTATTTTACCACCATTTATTAAACCCTGTTTATTAAATCTAGAAGACTTTGGACACTTATATATCATAATCTTATATGTTACAGTTTAAAGTTATCCATAACTGAACTAATTATAGTGGTAGCAATACCAACATTAGTATGACCTAATAAGATGTATAAACCTTTATGTTTTATACCTTTCATAATCACCAAGGCTTCCTTCATTATTTTTAAGATCTCATTTTACCCTTATTAGTGTACCTTTTATCATCAAAAGTTCCAAGTTATATTAGATTTCTTTTAAGATTTGGTATAAATTTAATATTCAAATTTTTACAAAAACTATTATGTAATCTCAAGGAAATAGACCCAATTCCTAATACTTTGCATGCTTGGATGTTTCTCAAAAGGACTCTACTCTTATCTAATTCTTTAAACTCTTAGAACCATCTTTCTTGGGATACATATGATATGAGCATCTTGAGTCTAATACCCATTCATTTGGATTTTCATCAATGGAGACAATTAATACCTCTAAGTTTTCATAGTCTTCTTTTGCTATAGTAGCACTACTATTTTCTCCACCATTATTCTTTTCTTTTAATTTTTTTAGTCTCTTATAGTAGTTTCTTCTTAAATGCCCTTATTTACCAAAGAAATAACATCTTCTTAGACCTGTTCTTCATTTAGACCTTGATTTATTTATATTTTCATTCTTATCGAACTCTTTCCTTTCTAATCTACCTCCAATATGTAAAGATTCTCCACTTCTAGAACTACCTTTTTTAGATTTTTTTTATCTTTAAGCCTCTAGCCCTTAATGCTTTTATATAATCATCAAGAATTAAAGTCTCTCTCTTCTATATTTTATGGCAGTTCTAGCATCTTTATACATGTGACGTAAGGAATTTAACAATATTATAATCTCATTCTCATCTCTAACGGTCTCTCTAGCATTTGTTAAATCAAGATATAAATTTTTAAACTCTCCCGGTTATCTTATAAATTCTTACTAGTGTCAATTTTAAACCCAAACAATCTTTTTTTCATAAAGATTTTACTGGAAAGAGATTTAATCAAATAAAGAGTTTGAAGTTTACCCCAAAGGCTAGCCATTGTCGTTTCATCATTAACTTGACAAAGAACGTTGTCTGCCAAATACAAGATTATGGTACAAAATGCCATCTCGTCCATTTTTATCTTCTATTCATTGGTTAGAGTTGAAGGAAGAGATTTTGGATCAGTAAAGGCTTGAGAGACTTTCTGTTGAATCAAGGGCGCCTTTATTTTCTTCTACATAGGTTGAAATCTCTACTCCCGTTGAATTTTTTGACCTCAAATCTTGTGGAACCCATTTAATTTGTACAAAATTTCAAGAAATCTTAATTTCTCCCAAATTCTAGCCTATGGCCGAAACCCTAACCCTAGAAAGAAAGTCCTAGACCTAGAGCTCTAATACTATGATTGTAAAACCGACACAATACTAAAAATTACTTTATGAATCACAAACCAAAAACGTAATAATAGAAAAATCAAACACCAAATTTAATGGTTCAATTTTAATTTTGAAACCTACATTTTTTGAGCTCAGAACAAAGAAGCAAATTCACTATCGAATCAAGTATTACAATGTAAGAGTAATAATACACTCAAATGATCTAAACTTTACAAGAATCAATCAAGAATTTAAATAAGGGAAGATGAGAACTTAGAAACCCTAGATTGAGAGAGAGAACTGGAATACTCAAGAAGATTGGAAAAAACAAAAATGAATAATCTGCATTAGGATTACAAATAATATGAATATATACTAAAGTCAAAATGACACCGTTCTAAACTTAACCCAAAATGTAGTATTCAATTTCCGCCTTTTTGCCACATTTCAATACAGTTCTTGGCAATCCTTTTATTCACTTTGGAGCCAGAAAACTTTCAACATTGGTAAATAGCCAAGATAATAAAGAACACAAAATTCAGATAATAAAACTAACTCCATTAAGCACAAATAAATAAACGAAAAGTATAAACATCAACTTCTACTAATCAAGAAGTAAAAATGTAAAATAATGAGAGAGAGAAAGAGAGAGAGAGACGTTCCTGTCGATGATAAACGACAATAAGTAAAGAAGTAACTCTAGTTTTCAGCTGCAGCTGAGAAGCCTTTGTTACACTAAACGACGTAAGAGTATAACAAGAACCAGCCTTTGACCAAACGACTTGTATGAAAGAGCTGTTTGTCGAAATTTAATAAAACATCCCTTCTTCTTCTTTATTTATTTATTTTTTAATTTTAAGATTAAAATTTTACTTTTAAAAAGAAAACGTTAAAATTTTATTTATTTTAAATGAATTTGAGAATAAGCTGAACAATATCCCTTACTTTAGGAGAAAAACTAATGGATAATTTTCATTACGTCCCCATATTATACTGACAAACATTATCGCATTCTTCTTTTTGCCTTTATTTTTTTTTTCTCTCTTTTTCTTTCTCTTTCTTTCTCTTCCTCTTCTCTCTTCCGCCAAAACAATTACTTTCTCAAGGTAGCACCAGCAGCATCACCACCATGAAAGATGACGTCGGTGGGGAGCCATCAACCGCAGAGGAATGGAGAGAAAAAAGAAACCCAATGAGAGATGCAAAGAAAGTTCAAACATTGTAGTGATCAATCATGCCCCAGCATCATCATCATCTTCTTCTTGCTAATAACAAGACTCATATAATGAGACCCGAAACAATAGAGATCATGATTCTTGTTTCCTCTTGCATCAGCTTCTTGTTGTTGTTGATGATATTTTGGAGGGGGTTTGTGGTGAAGATAGATGGTTGATGATGATGAAAAAAAGTTAATTTTAAATTTATAAATTTTTATCTTTTAATTTGAAATATATAATATATCATAGTAAAAAGCGAAATTTCTTATTTTGATAAAAATTTAGGGTTAGAATTTTATTTTGACCCGGTCAAAAGTTTTATACTATATTAACTAAAGAGCAAATAATATACCCATTTTGTCTTTCTTTCAATTGTTTTTTTTAAAACTCCAACTCTCGGCCCTTCTTAAGATTTTGTTTTAAATTTGTAAATCGACTTCATATATTATGTATTTTGAAATTTTGAATTAAAATAATTAATTATGGAGTTGAAAAAATTAAAAATGAGAAAAAATTGGTGAGCTTTTATTAAATTTTGTTTTATTATATTTTTGAGATATTTTTGTATGTAATTATTAGAAATATATAGATGTAGTGTAATAAGGTATAATATAGATTGAAAATGAGTATAAATAACCAAAAATGGACGGAAATAGTGGATTCTTATTTTTTTTTTTTTGAGTTTTTATGTTATTATTAGAAATGTATAGATATAATATTATAAAAATATAAAATAAGTTAAAAATAAGTGTAAGTAACCAAATTCGAATCATTTTTTAGGCCACCACGCACCGCTGTGGTGCAACCACACGTAGGCTTATGGCTGCACGTGCCAAGCTGCTACGTGCCCTGATGTGCGCGTGCATCAAGGTGCGCAACAGCTTGTTCCACGTAGCGCCACGTGGTGTTGTCAATTTTTTTATATTTTTATATATTTATTTATATATTCAATATTTTGTATTATTTTTAACTTAATTGTATGCATAATTATACTAAACTAATAATTATTTTTTGAGTTTTTTTTTTTCAAGTGCTGCTGATATTATTATGGCGCAAATTTTAACTATTATATATTTTTGGAGAAAGATGAAAGAGTTCTAGTGATGATTTTGAGAGTTTCATTGGATATCAAAATATACATATGGTAGTTTCAAAAAATATTAAATATAAAGGGTTGTTGAGAAAAGTTTGTCATCTTTTGAGAGTTGATCAAGTGAATTATAAAGTGACTTTGAAGTTCGAGATTCCTTCAAGTACTATAAAGGTGAGACCTATTCCATATGAAGATGATGACGATGCTAAATTGTGGTTGAACTTCTAGAAAAATATTGCTACACCTCTATGCTAATCAATTCGCATCTACAATCCCTGTGTTCGTGCCAAATCCCTTAGAGGATCATTATTCTCCTCCAATGTTCAACGAACAACTAGCCTACACATATTATAATAGTCATATATATGAAGATGTTGGTGTTGATTTTAGCTATGATATTGGTTATAATATTGGATATAATATTGGTAATGATGGTAGAAATGACGAATGTTATGAGAAAGATAATCATGGTTATGATGTTGGTTATGAAGTTAGTAATGATAATAGAAATGATGATGATTATGAAAAAATGACTGGGGATGGAAATGATGATGATGACGATGACCATAATGATGATGGTGATGATGATAATGGTGATTAAGACAGAGAAGAAATGGTTAAGGTAGAAAACTTATTTCAGTTCAAGTCCAAAATATTACCATTTGACTTGAATATATCAAAAAAAGATATCTTGTATTGAAATTAGAGATTTGTTTGTAGAAAAATTGTATAACAACAAATATGAAATTCATGAGGCTATAAGTATGGTTGCACTTAAGAGCAAATGGAGCCTTAGAGTTTACAAGTCTACCAATGATCGTTTTGAGTTTAAATGCAATAGTGACAGATGCAAGTGAAGATTATGGGTAATGTTAATGGAAGGGCGATATTTTTTCATCATGAGGCAAGTAAATGCAAAGTACACTTGTATTTTGAGTTAATTGCAGAATGGTCATCGGTAAGTCAAGAGTCGTATTATTATTAAAGTAATTGAAAATAAGTTTATATCGATCCATAGAAATTATAAGTTGAAGGATATTCAAGCAAACATACGTGAAGAATTCAGTATTCAGATGACGTATACTATATCTTGGTAAGCTAAGGGGCATGGATTAAGATTTATAAGAAGTGCTCTAGAGGATTCATTTAGATTGCTTCCTGCATAGAGCTATGTGGTGCAACAAAAAAAAATCTGGTGTAGTGACTCATTTGAAAACTGACGCCGATAATCACTTCAAGTATTTCTTTTTGATGTTAGGATTCTACAACAGAGGTTTTAATTCATCAATCCAACCAGTGATTGCAGTGGATGGAATATGTTTAAAAGGTTCCTATCTTAGTATAATATTTATGGCCGTTTGTAAACATGGAAATAATCAAATGTTTTCATTAGCACGGGGAATTGATGAAATTGATGACTTAGAAAATTATGCTTCTTAGGAATGTTTTATGGTTAAACTGTGTGGAGTAAACTATGGCCATCAGAATCTTATTTTTATATCTAATCGACGCGTCAGTATTATGAGGGCTATATGGGGTATGTTTTCTAATGCATATCATGAGTTCTGCATCTATCACTTGAAGGGGAATTTGGTGACAAAATATAAGTTACCATCATAAAAGTTTTAAAAAAAGGTATACTTATCTACCTACTTTACTGCTGCTAAGGCATATCGTGTCCTTGATTTTCAACACTAATTAAACAAAGATGTGACAAATGAGACCCAATGTAACTAAGTATTTGGAGGAGGATGTTGGTATAGTAAGATGGGCTCGATCAACTAGTACTTTCAGAAGGTAGGATGTCATGACCACTAATATTGTTAAGAGCATTAATGCAGTTGCAAAAGAAGCAAAAAGGCTTTCGGTGACCAATTTGGTAGAATGGATACGGGAGCTAACGCAACTATGAATTTATCATAAATGATTGACGGCACAAAATATGACCAATGTCTTGATGAATTTGGCCCATCACAAAGTCATGAAACATAATCTTGACGCAAGTCGAATAACAATTTCTCCTATTAATGTTTCATGATTTGTAGTTAAGGACGGTGGCATAAATTGGATAGTAGACATTTCTGATAAAACACGTAGCTAATGAAAGTTTAACTATCAGCAACTGCCTTATTCCCATGTACTCACCATATACAAATACATAAGATTATCACACGAGAGTCTTTACTAGACTTATTACACATCCGATACTTTTTTCTGTACTTAAAATGAGCCATTACTTCCAGTTGACTAAGTGTCAGATTGGATTGTGCTAGAGAATTTGAAAAATATGGACATCTAGCCTCCGATAGTACATCGTCAGTCAGGCAGGTGTCGGATGAATTGGATTCTATCTCAAATGGAAGAATCATCGAAGAATATTTATAGTCATTGTAGACAAGATGGATATAACCAACAGACGTGTTAAAACCATGTTGCTTTACATAGAAGGTGATGTATGTTTGTTTATAAAACTACCTTATTGATATTTTGTTTTTAATTTCACTATAATATAATGCTAATATATTTTGTTTTGTTTCATATAGGTGTTAGATGAAGGAAACAAGTTGGATGCTGAAGCATAATTTTGTATAAAGATTTCATTGTAAGAAGGATTATTATATACCATTTTTTAATTATGCTACTTTGTGTTAAAATATCAAGTTTTATAATTTATGTAATGCACTTAAACTTTTTATTACACACTTAAATTATTGAGGGGGATGATATATATATTTTTCATTTAATGTTGATGTTTAAAATTTTTAGTTGTGGATAAGTTATGAAAATATCTGTATATGTGCCAAAATTATAAGTTGTGGGTGCGGGATGTCTAATATTTTAACAAAATTTTTAACAGAATCTCTTCTATTATATAGACATTCCAAAACCTGCATATTGAAAAAACACAGTCCTACACAATTATATATTACCTCTGCACACATCCACTAAACACGCAAACATCAAAACAATAATATGACATAAATGCACATATAAAAAATATAGTATTAAATATCTATGAAACAGATCCTGCCGTTGTTCACAAATCAATGACCATCTTTGTCTATAAAATGTACTAATATAAGGAAAATAGTCAAATGGCTGACATAATATAAGATACTCAATAAACATACAGACAATGTGTCGCAATCCTAGCTCTCGATCGCCTGTTGAGGCTCGTTATCCTGCAAATGAATGATTAGCCAAGGGAACAAATTTGGATTATGTATTCCTCTTAAACTATAAAATCTACATAAAGGTAATAAGGCATAGCAACATGCAGAGGTTCTATAAATTTTTGAATGACCTCGTCAGAGTGGCCATTCACATTGGAATTATACAAAATAAACCCTTTCTGAATAAGCTTGACCTCTGCTGTAAACCAATTTTTCTGATTGATATTCAACGAGATATATACCTACAAAAATCATTAATGTATTATTTTGAACTTATTGTATTTAAAATCAATAAAAAGTTCTTATTGTACTTCCACTACCTTATTGACCAACGCCCACGGTTTAGCACCAAGTAAATTGGTCCTTATTTTGAGTACATATACCAACACCGATTCGACCCATTGGTCGTTAGATAGAGGAGTGGCGGTGAACGATGTTTGCTACATTTATCTAATGTACTCCTAAAGACAAATATATATAACGTTAAACTCATTAATAGTTAACCACCAGTATTATAATGTTATATACACAATAGACGGGTAAAAAATAGGTCACGTAAAAATATACATCTATAGTTGCTACATAGAACTACAATTCTTCATATAAATGTTTTGTATGTGCGCGTCTTAATAAAATCTCGTATACTAAAATACCTGAAAATAAAATATAATGTACATAAAGGAATGGCAAAAAACACGTGATTCTAAATATTTCAATCTGCCTTGAAGTCAATTTCTCTTTTATTTCTTTAATAGCCTATAACTTCGAGTAAGTAGATATAGTTGATTGATAGAATTCATTTTCGGTAATTATATAGTCCTTTGAGACATTCTCCTCCTGAAAAAAAATAACAAATTTTAGTGTATAACCAATTATTAAATAATTTAAAATCAATTATCAGTAAAAAAAATTATTAAATTTTTTTCAACTAACAAAAATTAATATAATAATAATAAATTCAAAATAATGACTAAATTAGTACAATTTTAATATATTTTTATATAAATTAAATATAAAAAATTTTAAAAATATCACCATGTGACACCCTCGAGTGGCGCCACATGGCAGCATGTGCTTGGCGCGCGTGCTATAGCGCACACGTCATGCACTAAGGCGTATGCTATAGTGTGACATCATGCTAACTCGTGCGCCACAACCCTGCATCACGTTGCTGCGGCGCATGTCATGGCTGGCAAGCCTTAAAAATGATTAGAATATGTGATTTTCGGTCATTTTCAACCCTTTATACTTATTTTTAATTTATTTTATATTTTACTAATACTATATCTATAATTATATACAAAACTAACTTAAAAACACCATAAAATTAAATTTATATTAAAAACTTATCAATTTGTTTTACTCGATAACTTATTATTTTAGTTTAAATCTTTAAAATGTATAATATTTAAAGCTGATTTATAAATTTTAGAATAAAATAGTGCAATGGCTGAAGGAGGAAGGGAGAGAATTTTGGAGAGTTTCTCAAATGGTGAAGAAAATGTAAAAAGGATAAAATGGGTATAATATTGATTTTTTTATTAATATATTTTAAATTGTTTGACCCGAGTCAAAATTTAATAAAGAAACTTTTTTGGGTTATATAAGACAAATTCCCTAGTAAAAATGTATTTATTAATTTTTTTTAAAGTCAATCAACTATTTATTTAACTAACAGGTTTTTCAAAAATTCGGGAATGTGATAATATTTGTTGATTTAATATGGGGTAGAATGAAGATTACTCAAAATTAATATAGTATGAAACTCAAAAATCAAAATTTGAGTCGACAGGTTTTATTAAGGTTTTAAACTTATCAAAGGTCTAAGTTTCTGGAAGCAGCAGCTATCTCAAGAAGCAATTTTTTTTTTAAATAATTTTTTTTTTTTTTACATAGGGGGAGGGGGATTTGAAATTTGGACTTCTATTAGAATAAAGGTAAGCTATTAATACAAGTATAGATTTTTTAATTTTTTGTTGAGCCCAAAATTTGATGCCCTAGAGACAAGTTTGATTATTGAAAAATTGGATTATAAGGGTAGGATAAAATAAATTGATTTGATCATATTTTTCTCTATAAATACTTTATTTGATAAAAAATCCTGCAACCAAAATTAATAATGAGGCCGCACCAAATATGTTTTTTCAACATAAGCATTCTGATGTTTAAGTCATGAATTGTTCAAAAAAAATAAAGAATGAGTAAGAATGTTAAGAAATTACAAGATATATGTTTAATATAAATACTCTCATGATCTGAAGGATGAAAATCCTGTGAATTTAAATCTTCTTAGGATGTTATAATTCTCTTGAGAATGCAGAATGTATGATTTTGTGCATCTCTCTCCTTATCTATGGGCCTCCATATCTGTCTATTATTTTTTCTCAATGTAAAATTTCTTCCTCTATTTATAATGTGGGAATATATGTTTAACATATAACACTTAAAATCTTATTAGAATTTGAAAGTCTTATAAACATTTTTTTTAGGATTTTATTATTTAGGATTTACCTAAATTAAGTTAAATTTTTTATTGCCTTGGTAAGACTTGTGCCATAATTTTCGGATGTCCTTTAAATTGAGAGATATCTTTTAGATAAGTTAGACTTTATCTAAAACTCCATACAAGTCTTGTAAGTTAAGATCTTTTAAAAAAAAATTTTGATTTTTTGAGGATGATCGATTTTGGACCTGTCTCGTGCTCGATATATGCAGGGATAATTTCCCTTATTTTTAGAGTTTGATTGAATAAAGTAGTTGATTTACAACTAGTGTTCTTACTAACTCTAAAATGATAGTCTAATTGAGTAGGTAGCCGAGCTTCAACTAATGCTTTAACCAACTTGATGAGAGTATAGGTCTCCATCTTAGAGTCTAACTAAAACAAGATAGCAGCATTAGGCCATGTTCTGACTAACTCGGAAGTGGTAGATAGTTTACTCTCCTTTAAAAGTCAGATCGAATAGGATAGTCAAGTTTTGACTAATATTCTGACCAATTCAAAAAGGTTGCCTATGGATCAAGGACAAGTCTAGGTAGATTTTTTCTTTTGAGCCTTTGTGAACCAAGACTTTTTGGGAGCCAAAATTCAATGAAGAACATTTATTTTATTATTATTATTTTTTATTTTTAGACATTTATTTCTAATTTTCCGAAGGGCTGTAATCCCTCGAAATTACATAAACATAGTAATAATAACTCACACTTTTGGGTTTTCTCTAACTGTGGTCATAATTTTGCACATAACTTTCCTTTTAACTAACTATTGAACAAGTGCGATATCATTTGTCTTATCATTTAACATTACTGTGGTCATAATTTTGTACGTAACTTTCCTTTTAACTAACGATTGAATAAGTGAGATATCATTTGTCTTACCATTTAACATACAAATGTTATATATCCCAATTTTTATAATTCTATATATTGTTATTAATTTTTTAAAATCATTAATGCCAACCAGATCAATATATAATATTGAAGTTCCCAAGTTTTAGGAAGTTTTTAGAACTTTTCTTTAGAATAAGGACATTCTTCTATAAAAAAAAATATACTTTAACACTCAAGTTAATAAACAACAAAAGTGATCGTGCTATGTATGAGAATGATTTATCAAGCAAAAGGGTTTTGTGTTTGTGGAGTTCTCGGAGATTAAACGAAGATCTCAAGAAAGTTTTGGAGTTCTTTGTTTATGAAATATTTTCTCTGAATGTATCTTGTAATGAGTCTATTATTGAATTTTGAATGAATGTAATTAATGCAATGCATGTGTTTTTATAATACAAAGGGTGTAGTGTTTAATCATAATACAATCTATTATAATGAGATGATTTTCAATCTATTTTAAGATGAAAAAGATGCAATCAATACTGGTTCGGTCTATATCTCATATAAAGAGAAATCTTACCAAAACTCTCTATTTACGTTTAAATAGATTCCCCTGATAAATATAGTCAAATTCTAAGACTAATTCATATCATATAATGCAAGTATAATCAAAATATAACTTTATTTTGTTCAAATAATTAATAAGTATTAAGATTAATCAAATAAGAAAAAGAATATTCGAACTTGATTTAAGTTTCTTGTCCGTTTTCTGTTAAAAAATGCAAAAAAACTTGAATTCAAATTAAACTCTGTATTTAATTAAGATTTATCTCAACTAAAAGGATATTTTGATAATCTTTAAGATCTGTGAGCCTATTTTTTAGGTCTAACAATTTCTAGACCTGTCAATTTCACACTGTCAATTTTTGTATAAACCTTTTAATTGCCATGTCTTATTTTTCTTTTAAGCTAAGGCTTCTTTAATTGGGCCAAGTACAATTGGGTTTTGACCAAATATGACCCCCCACAAATATAATAAAACCTCAATAAGTTAATAAAATCAATCGAATAATAAATTTGTTGATGCTAACTTAGGACAATATATTAAATTAATAAATTTATAAGCTAATACATTGTAAAAAATTCTTAAAATTAATATGCAATGAATCTAATTTTTTTAAATTAATATGTGCTTTTTTTCAGTATTTTTCATTGACTACTAAGATTTTTGCCATATTACAACTGGCTCCAAAAAGTATTGAACTCCCCCACTTAACTACGATATTTTTAATTTTGTAATATTTAATTACAATTTTATTTGTTTGATTTTACGGTAAAAAAGTAAACGAGTCATTTAATTATTTATTTCTACTTTCTATTTTTCCCTTATCTTATCAAACTCTACCTATAAAATAAAACTTACGAACCCTATCTCATAAAAACAATTCATCAAACATAACTTTACTAAAATCAAATCCAAGTTTTGATTAAATTTTGTTGGCGATGGACAATGGCATGCTCGGTGATAGAGACTGAGTAATGAAGACTCTGACTTGGCGATGGTCAAGTGGCTATGGGGCAGTGGCTAGGGCTAGGTTTCACGAAACTTTGTTTTTTTCTTTTTCCGAGTGTTTAATTCTTTTTTTTTTCTTGGGTTTTTTCTATTATATAATACGAAAAACAGGGTTTTTGGATTGGGAAATTATTGATATTTTTTAGGATATTTTGATTTTGAATTTATTAAATTAAACATATTTAGTTTTTTAATTATATGTAATATAATTTATAGAATTAAAATGGTCCATTCAAACATGTTTATATATTTAAGGACAAAAATGAAATTTTATATGTCTACTAAACCGATTCTTAAATAGAGGTGACAAATTGTAGTTAGGTAAAATAAGATTAACGTGTTTCTTGCAATCAGTTGTAATATGGCTTAAACTTCAACATTAGGATGAAGTTACTAATTTTTTTAATTAAATGTTCATAAAATAAAATAATATAGCACGTTCAAAAATATAATGTGTTAGATATGATTTTCGGCCTAAGGAGACCGAACTTTAAACTAATGTGAGAAGTGAGAGGGAAGTCTGAGGATGTTGGCCCTCTCGTTGTCAAGGTTCAAGTCGAGTTTGGAGCTCTGTTCTAATGGTGAGAAAATTAGAAATGAGTGGAGAGTGGGCTGAACACCAAGTTAGAGGTAAGCTATTTGAGTTGCAGGCTAAGCGGACTGAGAGAACTTGATGAGCACAAAGAAAACGAGTTCAATAGCTGGCATCGGTGGGGTAGCCAATGACTCCGGCGCTCAAGTCAGGTGCCTGTTATGTAGAGAACATTCCCTAGAGTTTACTTACTTTAAAGAAAGTATATAAAATTCTAGAGAGAAATGTAAAGGTTTCTCTTACTAGAGAGTTGTTCAGCTATTCCTTACTATCTTTTACTTTTAGAGATAAACTTGAGCTAGGAGGATGCCAGCCTAAAGACTTTCCCTCAAGTGTGACACTTGGTGGACTTCTACTAGAGAATAATCCCTATCTTGAGGGATATTTTGAATAACTTCACTTAGAGGGGTAAGGAGGTTATTTGACCTCTCCTAATGTTTAATGTGCTAGGAATATTAGTAATTAGTCACTTTTTAGAGCTGTCAGCTTGAATTGGTAAGACCTATGAGCATTAAGGGGTCATCTAACTCTATCCCTCTAAGTTCGACGGATTTTATGCTGAACTTTTTAACTACCCAAAATACCTTCTGTTTATTGTGTCAATAGTGTCAACAAGAGATAGAGTCCTGATGCTAGCTGATGTGGCATTCGTTCATTAGTTTCTTGGAGATTCTCTTATCCAACCTTATCTTGAGTTCAAATAGCTAGGTGACGTGGCTTCCGGGTACTCTTCTAGTGGGTCTCGCTAGTGACGTGGTAAGACTTGAGCCGTATTAATATATATGCTTGTTGGTGGGCCCATAATGATGTAATAGATGCTCAAGGTCCTATGACATGTCCTCTAACACCGGTACTAAGTAGTGACATGTGTTTTTATTGTGATATGGTGTGTGATGTGTATAGATGCATATAATTTCAAAAATTAAATACGCAACGGAAGTATTCATACATATTATACAATATATAACAAATTCAAGTATGTAATCACATGTATGATCATTCAAGTACATATATATCTCATATATATTTCATGCATGATATAAAATGAATAGCAAATAAATAACCTACCCGGTTATGAAAGTAGCTTTACAATTCTTCAAGAACTCCAAGCTTCAATTTGTTGAGCTCACCTTGAAGTGTTCCCTTACACAATTCTAGTTCACAACTAAATCCGGTGGAATTGTGAAGCTAGAATGGCAACCTTGAATTTTCAGCAAATGATTGTTTTAATACTTAAAATAATTTGTCTATATAAGTGATTACTACTAAGAGATGAGAAGAGTTAAGAGTTTTCTTTTGTTCTTTACAACTCTTTATGTTGAACCTTGGTAAACCTTTGTATTTTCTCTCAACACTTTGAGAAAAACACTTAGGAAATGCTCTCAATTCTCTCTTCTTTCTCCTTGAACGAAATTCACTCTTTCTTACACAAATTGAACTCTTTCAATTCTTTCTTAAGTGCAAAGAATGATTTCTCTTAATGCTCCACCGCCACTTAACCATGTTTGCCATTACAAACATTAATCTATCATATTTTTCACTCACCAATTTGATTCAACTATTTGAATCAATTTCTAGAGAATAAATGGCATTTAATCAATGTTAAGTGGTTTTACCACTTCCTTAGTGCATCATTTAAGAATTACTAAGTGGTCAACATTCCTTATTATTAATAACAAGTGAATTCTCTATTAGTAAATGGTGTTTGCCACTTATTCTAATTAATAATAATAATTTGATTAATATATAAAATATTAATAATTCAAAACTATTTTGAACATTTACATTTACCATATATGTATTTACCAAGCAAGGTAAATAGGTAAATACATGGTAAATTATTTATGGAGCAAGATTATGTCACTTGTCAATTTCTTATTGGTTAACAACTCTTGTAAACCAATAATGTGTTTTACCTTCAATTATTGACAAGTGAATAATAAAAGAAACCTTGAAACATTTTTCATTTTGCTGGAAATTGTTGGATCAATTGTTCAATCCAATTCGCTGCCCCAGTGCACAACGAGTACACTTCATATTGTGAGACTCTCTAGGTCCATGCCCGATTTGTCATATGAAACTATTTTACACGTCTGTGAACAATGTCCCACACACATGTTACAGATATTACAAAATGACGCATTAGACCATACAAGTTGAGGTTATAACATATTCGTATAATCCTTCCATCATAAATATCCTAAAAGAGCGGAGATATAGATCAACACCGTCAAGTCTCCATGTGCTCAACCACAAACTTATCTCTAGATTTGTATTTCAATAAATAATATCCGTAAACACTTTTACAATATTATTTTCCCAAGAATAAAATTAATTCTTAGATGTCTACTTATGGCCATAAGACTTTCTGAAATACAATCTTGGAGTTGCAGGATATTTTACTCACCCAATTGAGTTGATGGATCCTATATCTGTACACACTGGACTCCATGAGCATCGGACCATACCCAGTAACACCCAGCGGTCAGACCATGAAAGGTATCTAATATGTGTGGAACCAAAGTATGGCGGATCACTCACAAGTCCACCGTTGCACTCAGGTCTAAGGGCTACAAATACTACTCAACTCGAAAGATCCTCCATTGACGACTTTATGGGATGTCTATTGGAGATCTTTGTGAGTCTATTCAATATTCAGTCCTTACTGAATACTTATATCTCTATACGAGTTTTTACTAAACTCATGGTCTGCTAAGACTAACCATCTAGACTATCCAGATATAGACATACACTGATCTATATATATTAAGGTCTTCACTAACAGACCCGTATTAGTGAAGATAGATCAGGAACATTAAATTTAAGAACATATTTGCATAACAACATTTTCTAGCACCATTTGCAACCCATTGCAACTATGTCATTATTAATATATTCTTAGGTCTTTGTCCCATTTCAGACAAGGCTCTAACTCTTTAGATTTTACTGACTCTTAGTTTTGATCTAAATTCCTTTAGATCAGATCTGAACTCTTTCAGATCATACAATGTCTAAAATGTTACAAGCATCTTACCATATTTGTAAATAAAATAATTAGTAATATATTGAAATCATAAATGTATAAACATAAAGCAAATATTTATACATAAAAGGGATGGCACGTAAGCACAAATCCCAACAGTTTTAACACAGGTTCTACTAGATGGGCTTCTTCAGCCGAGTTATAGAGGTCTAAGTGTACAGGCCCAAGCTCAATCCTACTTGAGTAGCTCGTTTTGGGTCAGACTGCTTAGAAAGCAGTCTGAGCTGAATGTTGGATTAGACTGAGTGTCACCAATCTTTATCCTTAAGATAATGTTATATTATAAAAAGAGTAAATACTAAAAAAAGTAGATTTACGAGTTTTGTAATTTAAACAAAATATATAAAACATACATAATTTATACAATAAAATATTTAATTCACTTAACTATAATAAAAAATGTTAAATGTAATATTTTAAAAAAGTAAAAAATATACTCATAAATTAATAATTTATTAATTAAGCAAATGTTTAATATTTACTAAATTAATATACTTTTAAAAAAATGACATCTGAACCCTTAAGGTTTGAAAAAATGGGACATCCAAACTCATATATTTTTAAAAATCTTGTTTACATCCATGCCAAATAATGAAATCTATTAAAATTAACATAATTTTTGTTAAATCTACTAAAAGTACAATTATGCCATCAACTTAAGTTAAGGCAGTTTAAATAATAGGCTAAGTCAAATTACCTTATTACTTATACTAGTTGATAGGCCTTTACAAAATGACCCTTACTAGGAGATAATATACCTTTATGACCTATGTTTTGTGTTAAATGATGTAATTGCCCTCCATTTTAAGTTATAACTTATCAGTGTTCAGTTGTGCAATATCAATTTTCCCTCATTTGTTTGATAAAATTATGAAATTAACTCTATTTTTTACTGTTTTATTTTTACTGTGGTGTCATAATTTGATCGTTGCTTGAAATTATTTTTTTTCTTCAGTAAATTGATTCTGAGCTATTTAAAGCATGGTCTTCCAGATTATATTTGGCACTATCATTCTTTTCAACACTTTTCTTCTCTCAAATAGAAATAGTCAATATCCTTTTCCCATTTTAGAAGTATGCATGCATAAAGGCAAAGTTCTATGAATGGTATTCTCATAATGTTTAAGAACCATATGTGCGAATGCAACGAGAAAACAGATGTCTAAATTTTAGAGTCAAAATTCAATATAGATAAACTTTATTTTTGTTGTATGCAAAGTGGGTGTGAATGCTACCCATTTTAGGAACCTAATGCAAATGAACTTCATCCATTCTTAAGTCAGTCAACTCCTAGAAATGAAATAAAAAGAGGTCTAATAAAATTTAAAAAACATGACCTGTGAATGCAACTTGAGAGCATTTGTGGGTATAACTAATCATCAAACAACCCTAACAAGCTATATTTTTGTTATACAAGGAGAATATGCAATTATTATAAGTTTTGGAAGCCAATAAAATTTAAGCTCCATCAAACTCAGTTAAAGACAGTAATTAGCTCGAATATTGGTTTATCAATGCATAGTAATAATGAAAATACATATGTAAGCGAAGACGAGGTCATGAATAGCATTGATACAATTAGGATGAGAAATGAGGAGAAAAATACAGTCAAAAGTCAAATGTTTCCAATTTTTATAGCTCTACTACTAGGATTTTTTTCCACCTTTTAATATGAGTGGTCAATGCAAATGTTGTACCAAGAATGAATAAATAATTTTCATATCATTTACAACCAAGAAACTATTGAAATTAATAGATACCGTATCATTGTCTTTATAAAAGACAACTGTACCACACAATACCAAGTTCTTTTAAGCTAAAAAAAATGCATGTACCATTACTATTAGATTACCGGTTTATTCATGATTATGTTGTGCCACATAACTTGAAAAGGGTTGTGGCTGAGTCAGTGCCCCTCTATTTCTACGTATAGTTGCCTAATAATGCAATTAAATGAAAACTCATTAATGAACATTGAAATAATTCCTTTATACAAAAGCAAAACACAATGAAATAATTCTTTTACCTATGAATATAGTAGGTCTTTACATGCCTTTTATTGTGCCCAAAAAGTTTATATTTAGGATATTTTAATGTTCTTTTACCATTGCCCCTTTTTCCCTTACTAGGTTCTCTTTCTTACGACCTTTGGTCTTCCAACCTTGGCTTTAATAATTAGTGGATTTATGGTAAGACCTTCAAGAATTGACTATATTCTGTGATCAAGCAATGGATTAATTACACATGAGTAAGTGGCCAAATAAGCATCCACAATCAACTTTTTGTCAACATAATTCACAAGATTCTCTTTTCTAATTGCAATGCAAGGCATTACATACTTGCATAGAATCCTTGTGAGTTGGAACACACTATAATCACATATTTTTTCATCCAAATCAACCATAAAAGTTTCACAGTTTTCATCAACTACTTCAAATAGAACATCACTTAATGTCAATACCTTAACAAACTTTCATTGTTTCTTAGCATTATCAAATTTTTTGTTTACAATTAGAGGTAACTTGTGAGTCCAATTCCTTGCTGTCAATAATCTGTTGTGCAGTCACCTCGTTGTCTTCTTTCAAATGAATTCAAGTAATATCAGCACATGCTTACCTCTATATTCATTCAACCAACTATTCCAAGCCTCTGTCATGTTGTTGGTTGCATGATCAAATTTGGCATCATCCTTGTAGGTGTGCACAACCTACTCATGTTTGTTAATATCCATCAGATAGTCATATATTTTATCATCATCTTTTCTAACTGTTCTGATCTTCTCAATTTTCTCCAACCATTCCTTATCTCTTGTGGTCTTAGATGCTGCCCAAAATAATAATTTATATATCACAACAGGTTGTTGCCTTCTCAAATTTGTATAAATATATTTACAGCAATGCCTGACTAGTGATAGTGGCCAGTATGCTTTCAATGCTGCCATTATACTTTTCTGGCAATCAATCATAAAAGTTACCTTACTGTGATCATCAATATTTAGCGAATGCCTAAATAATCCTAGATACCAACCCTAACTTTTAGCATACTCTAACTCACACACATGCATAAATATTGGGGGAAATGACATTATTTGCATCCAAGGCAACTGTAGAAAATAAACTCCCTCATATGGCATTTTTAAGTGGCAACCATCTGCCCTAACTGATCATTAATAGCTCTAATTGGAAATATATTTTCTTCTTATTGTCATGCACTGCATATTTCAACTTCAACTCATTACTAATTATTCTAACCGACATCTTAAGGTTTTATCTCAAAGTGGCCTTAAACTCTCCTGCTATCCATGCGCTTGATGCTACTTTATACATTGATTGTCTATCACATGTATGTTCCCTACCAAGTTGTTGAATTCTGAAAACTAAACTAGAACTAACTAGTGATGCATATATAAACTAACTACATCTTGGTTGTGTAGACTTTGCCCTAAACCTATGCTTCTCATTCTTTATTCTCTGAATATCAAACCCCTCGGCAAAATAATACTTTATCATTGCCTTCCTAAACATGTCTACATTTTCAAACTCCTTACCCACATAGAAACTTTCTGAATCATGAGCCCTCCTTTATGAAGGCCTTTGCCTATACTAGAAGCCATCATATTAACTGGATAATCATCCTCATATGAGGATAACAAGTCATCTCTTCAATCATCATTACTATAATTAGATAACAACCTTCATCAACATTATCATATGGGTTTCTTTAGGTTAATGAAGGTGGGCTTGGGTATTGTTGATCCAATTTAGACTGCCTATGTGCTTGTGAGTTTAGAAGGGTTGCATGATATATTTTCACATAAAGTGGTGGGCTCATGTTGTTGTCTTGTATTGTCTGGTAAACTTGTGACTGAGGTTCAAGTTTATATGGAACATGTTGGTGTTTTAGGCTTGGGAAATGTTGAGATGTTGGCTTTTTGGGCATTTGTTTTTTGTATGTTTGGATATTCAAATAATTTTTTTTCAAGTTGACTTGCCAAGTTTGACTTGGATTTTAAGATATTTAAGGCTCCATATGGGGTGTTTGCATATCTAAAGGTAAAACTTTGAAGTCAATGTCAAGTTAGTAACACCCCAACTATACACATTTATCTACCATATCTACCAATTTCACTAAATATCAATCTTTTTTCGGAATCACTAGCTTGCCTGCCTAAGGTACTATTGCCTAGGGATCTTAAACTTTTCATCTGGCCTTAATGGGGTTTTTCCTTTTTGACAATCAAATAAATATACAACAATAGATGAAACTATACTCACATAATGATATAAATATGCAAACAAGGTTTTTATTTTTATTTTTGAACAATCTCAATAAATAAGAATAAATGAAATTGTAGTAACAAATAAACAAAAACACCAAAAGCAGACACAAAAACCAAGAGAAATCCATAAACCTCCAAAAATATTTCGTAATAAAAAATTCAAAAACCCAAAAAAGAATTTTTTAGATTAAAGTGTTTTATTTAGCCAAACAAAAAAGAAAAATATCAACAAATCCCCACATGCACAAATTGTTACACCTCAAAATATTAATAAAATTAAAAAATACGATTCTAAAGACCGAAGACAAGGACGATGAAGATGAACTCTCGTCTGAAAGACTTACATCTAATTTGTTAGGGTGATTAGGAGTTTTATTTTCTCCATTTTTGATTTTTTTTTTGTTTAAAGTGTTTGGGGTTTTCTCTTTTGTTGTAAACAAACAAATTTTAGAAGGTCAATATCAGACTCAAGCTTCTACCCTTTGACGGCCTCTTTGCCTATGACGGGACTTACTGTGTTGAGGTCTAATAACAACCCCCCATTTAGATCAAAGCCATGGTTTTAGATGGATTTCTGATGCAAAGGATCCTTGATAAGGCAATTACAGAGCATACTTTCCTCTCTTGTTTTGGTTAAAAAAAAGAGTCCAGTTAAACTATCCAATATTTAAACTTGCTTTGGGAACTAAAGAGACTTAACAATTTAGAGAAAACATAGCTTTCTTTTTATTCATAAATTTTTTCGCTGATTACAAACTGAAGTTAGGCCTTCTTATATAGAGAAGGAAGGCTATTTACAGATAGATCACATCTTACAAATGGACACTTGTCCAAATCTTAACAAATTAAAGTACACTAATATTATTAGGCAGACGTGGCACGCAGGCCAATAGATAAAGCATACCAAAAAAAGAAACAAAGCATGCTAGCACTTTAATAATTAAACATCGCCTATGTGAAAGATAGCGTTTGGTAGAAAAATAGATTCTTCACATGGGTTACAGACTAATAGGAGACCAATTAATGGTGTCGTTGTCGTATTCATAGGAGTAGTGCTTATTAATATTAGCACCCTATTTATTAATTGGGTCCTATATGTCTGACGGTTGTTGCTGCGTATATAGGGGGGTCAATAATTGGCTAGACTCTGAGTTTGGGTCTTCTGCTGTCTTGATGGCATTTGTGATTTCTTGATGGATTTCAATATCTGTTGGTAAAGGCTGGGCATCTTGAATAAAGGGAGATTAAGATTGGGTTATTGAGTCATTGATGTTGAACTTTGGTGGGGCATTTGTGGTTGTGGAAAAGAGTCTGGGTCTAAGTATCTTTTTTCGTATAGAAAACTCATTGAGTAATGGTGTTGGGTGTAGTTGGTGATTCGAGTGTGTTGAACATTGCCTTTTCTTTTTTTGTGATGGTAATTTAAGATGGCAACTTGAATACGTCTTTGGCATTCTTTTGGGATGACTTCCTATAGAGCTTAATCTTCTGCAGATATCCAAACAGATGGAGGGATTGTTTGGTTCTTCTCAGCAAGCATTTTTTTCTAATATCCTAATTTCTGCTTTGTGTTCTTCAGCATTATTTTTTAGGGAATAAGGAAGAACAAAATATTCTTCAACGGTAGGACAATATTGAATTTCTGTATCGGACATTATTATACCTTTTCTTTGAAAGAAAAGAATAATTTTCAGGAATTTCTGTGAGATCTGAGAGTGTCTGCTCAAAAGATAAGCAAACTTATGATACCACCAGGAGAGATGGTGAAACCATTGTAAGAATTTGGCTTTTGGGTGATTCGGGTTTGGTTGGGTACGAAGCCATTGGTATTTATAGGATAAGAAATTATATGGCAGTGGTGTATAAGTCTAGTAAATACCAGAGCATATACAAGGCTGGATCGGACCATGTGTAAGGAGGATCGAAACTAAAAAGGTTTAAAAATGGGTATTCGGGGTGAAAATTCAGACTGTCTAATACGGTTGATCCTTTTTCTAGGTCTGTCTATTCAACATAAAATTTGATGAGCTTGGGGACATGGAGGTTTAAGGTTCTAGTCTGGAGAAGGTCTGGGAGTTTAGGGGGAATAGGTGTTGCAGGTGGATTTATGGTAATGGTATTCATAGTGAAAATGGTGAAAATTCGGGACTATTTTATAGGGACTTTTGTGATTCAATTTTGTAGGTCATTGGTATTTATAGGATTTCTTGAAAGGAAATCTGCCAAAACATTGTCTTTTCCTTTAACATGTTTAACTTTAAAGGAATAATTAGCAAACCATTGTTGCCATCTGAGTAGCCACTGATTGAGGATTCTTTTCTATTTGATTTCAAGTATTTTGAGAAAAGAGGACATGTCGAGCTCTATCAAAAATTAGTGTCCAATAAGGTGGAACTCAAATTTTTCAATAACATGCTTAACAGCTAAAATTTCTTTGAATGTGTTGTGATAATGAATTTCTGAGCTGAAAAATGCTTAACTTTTGTATCCACAGATTTTTCTTTTTTCCTTCTTTTCTTCAATCATAATAGCACTCCAATAAAGATCACTGGCATCTGTCTGAATAATTTGTCATCCATAAGAGGGGATCTATAAAGAAGGCAAAGTTAATGCAAGTTTCTTCAGTGTTTTGACAGTTGTTGTTTGGTCTTCTGTCCAATGAGGTTTGGCTTTCCTTTAGCATCAAATAAAGTGGCTTTGTCATATGGGCTAACTTCGGAATAAAGTTTTCCGTTTAATTGATGATGCCAAGAAATTGTTGTAGTTGTATTTTACTGAGTTGTAGGTTTGGAAAAGTAGTGAGTTAACTAGCAATGTGGGGCTGCAAAGCATATGCATTATCTTGAATGTGCATACTAAGGAAATCAATCTCATGGTGGCTCACTTAGCATTTGGTAAGTGAAATATTAATGTCATATCATTGTAGCAAGGTTCTAAACTGCAATAAAAGTCTATAGTGTAAATCTACATCAACTGAGAATAATAAGATGTCATCAACATAAATCAATGCATTATGCTATATAGGCTCAAAGACTTTCATCATAACTTTTTGAAACAAAGATAGGGTTGTTTCTAAACCAAAAGGCATAACAGTCCACTAATAATGATGGCCTAGTGTACAAAAAAGTTGTTTTAGGTCTATTATCTAGGTGGATGCCAAGTTGCCAAAATCCTGATTTAAGATCAAACTTTGAAAACAATTTTGCTTGAGTAATTTTTAAAAATAAGGCAGGTTTATTGGGTAATGAAAATTTGTCATCATGGAGGAAATGATTTAAAGGTTGATAATAAATCACCAATCTCAGTTTTTTTTTAATTTGTTCACTCTATTTATTAACGTAAAAGGCTTGACAGGCCTATTAGAATGATGTGGCCTCTATAAGTCTTTCATGCAATAATTGGGTTAACTCACTTGAGGCTAATTGTAAGTGATTTGAGTTCATACCAGGATCACTAACTTTGGTGGGATTAACATCAACACTTTTCTTTAAAGGAAGGGTAACAAAGAAGGCTAGGTTAGTCCACAAAAGATTGAGGCACTTCAGAAGGAATTCAAAATGACTGTTGGCTGCTGACTAAGCTTTTAATTGTTTAAAAACTAGGTTGAATAACTCAACGGAAAAGTAGTTAGGCACTTATGACCAAGGGAAAAAGTAATCCTTGAATATAAGCCCATTGGGCCTGGTTTGGACTTTTGTTTCTAAACGTTTTTGAATAAGAGCAAACCCGATAATAATGTCTTTACCAGAGAGATCTGATATAAGAAGTTTATGAGTGATTTTGAGTCCTAGGAAAAAGTCAAGATAAAATGTTTTACTAATCATAGTCACAGTGAAGAGTTGGTCATTGGCTGCACGAAAAGTTTAATTGTAAGGTTTCCAGTATTTTGGTGGGAGAATGCAGGGGTTTTAAATGGATGTTGCTACACTAGTATCAAACAATCCTAAAACGTGGATAGGATTATTATACTTGGATGGAAAAAAAAATTAATTTGACCATAGAAATAGAAATAGCGGTTAAAATCTATTGTGAATAGTGTGTTTGGATAGTTTAGATATGAATGGATTCAGGGATGGACTCAGTGTCTGGGGAGTCTAACGAGGAGATAGTAAAAACGGTATCACTATCAAGTTCACTCTGCTCAGAGAACAATATTCCAAATTATGATCTTTTGGATGATTTTGGGAAATAGTTGTGATGTGGGAAAACACTTTCTTTTTCAAAGGCTTTTTTGAATAAGTTTTTGCAAAATGACCTTTCTTTTTGCAAACGAAGCATCGGCTTGATTTTTTACTGAAGGGAGATTTTCATTTGAATTATAGTCTCCTTGGTTTTCTTGCGAAACAAAACTTCCTATGGTGTTTCTTCTTTTTTTGAGATGACCAGTGACATTCATTCTTTGGACATTTATAAAAAGATCAGGACAAGCATATGCTTTTTAGATTTTTGTGCCTATCTTATCAAATTCTTTAAAGAATTTATGCCTTGCACATAATTTATCCAGAGTTGTAAGGATCAGTTGTTGTATAGCACCAAGTGTGGCATTGGTCAGTGTGCAACCCTTTGTTTCAATAAGTTTTAAGGCCTCTTTGCCAAATAGTTCTGGGACTGAATTGAGATAGGCTTGTTTAAAGTTTAGGTTGTCAATTTTAAGGACATAATACCTTGTTGTAGTTTTTTTTAGTGTAATTCCAAATCCTTTCATTTAAATAAGCAGCATTTCATATTAAAGAATTATTCTTTAGCTTTATCTGTGAAATGTGCTTCTTCGTTAATGAATTCTGCCAAAATAAAACCTATGAATTGCTCCACAGTAGTGGCCTGTTGGATGATCATTTGTCTGTACTCGCCGAGGTGATGGAACTAATATTTTAAGATACCTTGGAACTGAGCAATTGCTCTTTGAATCACTCATGTGACAGTGGTTTCGGGTTTTTGTTACTCAGTGATACATGATGCGATATTTCTATATCTTAAAATTGAGTACAAGTATACACTATCATATACAAGTAACAAAGAGACAAAATAGTGGGATGTTGAACCCACAAGGATAATATCTTCTTTTTAACTAAGTACTAAAATTATGTTTTCCTAGTAATTATTCAGAAAAAATAAAAATCTAAAAATGAATTTAGAAAATATAAAAGTAATGACGCAATGTAAAGATATTTGGATAGTAGCAATATAGAGAAAACCTAGAGTTAATACATCCCTCAATATATTTTCTAATGATTAATCCTCTAATATTTAACTCTCTTAGTTCTTGTTATTGATAAAGACACCAATATATTCACAAGCTTCTCCTATGGTCATGCAAGTATACCATAATTTACCAAATACCTATATTCCTATAGTACTTGTAATAAATTAAGATTCATTAAGATTAAGTCTTATTGACCATACACCCTAATTTAAAGCTTGCATATATAATATTGAATGTTACTCTACAATCATGCATCAAATTACCTAGGTCTAAATGTAATGATTCCTCTTCCAAGTTTATAAAAAAATATTATTAATTCATTCACCATATACTGCCCAGATATATTAAAGCATTAAAAATAAATAATTTGAATAATAAAGAACTAAGTTTATTAAATATTAGAAAGATATAGCAATTAAGCGCACATATTGAGTTCAAGTATTAACCCTAAAAAGAAAATTTAGTTCATGGCAACAAGAGAACAACGGCAAAAATAATAAGAAATCATGATACCGCTAGACGATGGGGGCATACTTGCCCAACTGCCATCATACTATGCTCATAGTATGAACAGTTTTTTGAAATTGTCAATATAATGGAATGGTATGCCTAGATCTGAAGGATCTTTCCGTCTTTTATGATCCCATACCAATAGCATTTTTTGATTCGTCATTTCTATTTCTATTTATATTCATCAATTACTCATTCTAATCGACATTCTGTTCGAAAATCGAAATCTATTATAGAAATTACTATTAAAATTACTATTAAAAAAAATAATAATAATAAAAATCAAAATAATCATAAAAATCGGACAAAGTAGAGGACTTTAAGGGGAAGTGATTGGTCCGACACCGACATAAAAGAAGATTAAACTTTATTTCTTCCACTTTCATTCATTGATTCACTCCTTGTTTGTTAACACAAGATAGGCCTATCCCTATATCACACTAAGTCGGGAAATTACCAAATGAGAAATCTTAAAATCCAGGAACGAGGATCAACAAGTTATCAAAAATTAGAATTCTTTTTTTTTTCTCTAAAAATTTTGTTCAGGGGACAAACCGAATCTCTTCATCACGTGCTTCAATGAAATATCATGGATCTAGATAGCAAATCAATATAAACATCGAATTGTTCTTGATTGCGCTGCCTAAGAAACTCTTAATGTCAAAGAACGCCTTGAATCTCTCTCTATGACTACTTCAATTAAGCTCTAATTGCTCTTTAAGACTTGTGTTATGTGTTCTTGATGTTTTTGGATGCCCTCTAAAAGCTGGGGACGAGTGGCCTTTATAAGGATTGATATGAGCTTGAAATCGCTCATTCTTGTCGGGTTAGCAATCGCATTATCGTTGGGTCGATATCTTGCTGTCGTTGGGGTGCTCTATGTAAAAGGTTGTATCACTAGAGCGGTGAAGGTCTGGTACTAAAGCGTTAGGCTGTCGCTGGCACTGGGGGGATGAATTGAGACTTAAATAGGTCATTTTTTCTATTTTCTTATTTTGATCACTGTTCCAGCGCTGGGGCGAAAATTCTTGTAGCGCTAGGGTGACAGGTCTATATTTTATATTTCATTCAAGTCCTTATAAATAATAATAATAATAATAATAATAATGCATATAAATAGACATTTATTCTCATAAAATAATAAAATATCAAAATAAAAATATGAAAAAATATATGACAAATATGCCCTTGTCAATACACTAGGCTTGGAACTCAAAAATTCTGTCAATCTACATACAAAGTGGAACGTCATCAAGGGTACACCAATGACGTTTTTCACAATTGTCTGGCCTTATTGGTTTATAGATTCTTATTGGTTTGATGGGTGATGTGATTGTTTCATCAGATTCTGACTCATTAATAACTTCTGTCTGTGGTTTAGAAGTCTAAGGCTTATAAGGGGTATTCATGAATTGAGGGAGGACGGGTTTTGAGATAGTAGTTTGTTTAAAGGAGTTTTCAACAAAACTTTTAGTTTCTGTTGAAACTATTTTTGTTAAACCTAAGGTTAAGGAAAAGGTTTTTAATTATGAATTAGTTTTTGGGGAAGATTGTGGTAATGCCATAAATTGGGATTTTGAGGAAGAAGGAAACATTGTTGGTTTTGGGAATGGTGTTTCAAAGACTAACACTGAAAGTAAAGCATTAGGTAGTTTGGTTTGGAGTTTCTATGGTTAAGATGGTTCAGGTTCTTTTGCTATGGATCTATAGGTTTTGGTTGGATCTTTTTTCTTTTTTTGAGGGATTAAGTTAGAGCTATCCCCAAAGATGAAATTGGAACATGAGAAAGAAATGGTTGGTAATGGTTGTGAGACTTTCAGAAAGATGTCTATTGGTTTTTAGGGTTCTGTAAAATCTCTTTCAAAACTTGCAAACTAGATCTTTAAGTTTTTAATTTGTTTCTCTTGTTTAGCAAATGGAAGTCTTTGTTGAATCAAGCTAAGAATTTATGTATGTAGTTGCTGGATTTCTTTCTTTAAGCCATTCAGAACTATCTAATGAGTTGATAGTTCTAAATCATTTTTTGTTACTAGGCGATATTGAGATTCTTAAATCCTTTGAAGGATTTTATTTTGTGCAACTGCATTTTGAAACTACAAATTCGTGACAGCTTTTACCGGAGAAACCTGTTCGTATGAACCATCATCTCATTGAGTATTTGAGTTTTTCACTTTTCATTATTGGACTGTATTTTCTTCTGGGTTTTGTTGAGGAGTTAATAGGGGAAACCTTTATGTGAAAAACATGCAGATCTAGGAGACTGGTTTTGGTTGGTGTTTTAGGTAAAACTGTTTGGGTTTGCATGATGTAAGAGTTTTGATGGATTTGGGTTTCTATTTGGAATAGGTGATATAATAGTAAAATTTTCCTGAGGGATGTCCCAACAATCCGACATCTGGATCACTATCTTCATATCTTTTTTTTCAAAAGTTGTTAAGAACTTTTCTTCTTGTTTTTCCTTTTTCTACTGAGGTAATATTAATCATTGGTGAAAGGATCCTCAAGGCACAGTTAACATTGACAATCCATGTCCCAATAGCAGTGTTCTATCTTGGGATATTTAAATGGATGTATCGGTTCTCCTTTGCCATTGAATGCAGAGATGGATAAACCATCCAATGATCTTGGATCATATGTGTGTAGCTGGAGTATAAACTGTGTAGGGAAAAGGTCGGGTAATGCCGAAGGTCTTGGTTTTTCAAAATATATTTTTACTTATCCATATTTTCTTTGGAAGAAGGAATGGGTTGAAGACTATATAGGTTTTGGTATATGAGTTTGTTTGTATTGTTGCTCATATTTAGTTACCTATGAGTCTTGAAGAAGCTTTGTTAATTCTTCATTGGGTAACTGTCTCAGCATATAAGTACAGGATGAGACTTTATTGGACTAAACAGAGAGTAAAAGAGCATCTTAGTTTGCATGGGGGGTACCAAAATCAAAGGCATAGTTCTGTACCTTATAAACCATCTGGTAATGGAATGTGGCTGCAACGGTGCTGGCTTTTGGTACAGCTCCTGTAATTTGGATTTGAGCTTTGAGTGTTTATGTGAGGTAAGGGTTTGAAATAGGCATGTGGAAATTTGGATACAAAGTGATGAGAACTGTTTCAGCATTTAAGGTTGTTTGAATAGTTCCAATGCATGCATCATTTTAAAAAGGAAATCTGGTATCAAGAAGAGTTATTCTAGAAACTGTCTCAAGAGCTTTTCGACCATGAAAGGTGAGTGCAAAATGAGCAGCACCAAAATGTAAGTGAGTGTATCCTTAACGGATCCGTTGTGGAATTAAATCATCAGGGAATTTTATAAGTATTAGATGTTCTTTTGTGATAGCTAGTAAAAGGTATTGGTCAAATCGGGTAGCTTGGATATACTCCTTGGTTTTTAGGCGTTGAGGGTTGATAAGATTTTTAACTGATGAGGTAAGAGATTTTCGTGGCTTAAGGAAAACAGTGTATAGGTTGAGAATGGGTAGGTCAGTTACAGGTATACGTTGTTTTTCAAGAAGGTATGTAATTTTATACAAGTGGTCGATCTTGGATGAATCAGTAAATCCGAGAGAAGGAGAAGGTGAAAGTATAGAAGAGGAAGAACTTAGAATAGGAAAAAGTAATTATATGCTAGAGGAAGAGAAAGACTCCATAATTATAAGATAGTTCCCTATACAAGTTAATATAGACTAACAAATTGAATTAGCTAAAAACAAACTAAAACTATAAATGGCTATGATACCATCTAAAAGGTCAATATTAGACTCAAGCTTTTGCCCTTTGATAGCCTCCTTGCCTGTGACAGAAATTACTGTGTTGAGATTTAATAACAACTCCCTTTTCAGATCAAAACTATAATTTTAGACGAATTTTTTATGCAAAAGATTTTCAATGAGACAATTACAAAGCATACTTTCCTCTGTTTAATAAGTACCAAAAGAGTCTCTTAATTAAAAATTGACACGTGTAACGACAAGATATATAATGCTGCATCAATTAACTTCAAATGATTAGTATAAACTAAAATATCATTTTTATCTTAGTGAGCATAATTTTAATAAATTTCATTACTTAATAAAACTATAAATAAAATTGTTAAAAATATAAATATCTAAATATCCAATTCTCTTAATTTTAAGGGTGCAAATATATTTTTTATTTATTTTTTATCTCAAAAATTAATTAATCGAAATTCTATTGTACTACTAATCAAATCAATTAACACCATTCCCTCGTTCAGTTTTACTTTTTGTCTTTTAACAGATATCAACTTTACTTTAAAACTCACAAAAATACAATATTAATACGTGAAGGAATCAATAAAATTTTCAACCAATAAACGTTACATTACCATCGTAGGCTTGTAAAGATAAGGTCGGCCATTTAACATAAGACAAAAAAAAAATATCTAATTAATGAATATACGGATTTGACTAAGATTAAAAATAAAAAAAAAATGTTGCATGGACACGTGCAATCCATTTTGGCTGAGGCCACATTAGCGCTTCAAAATAAAGAGAATTGCCAATAACAGCACAACGATTTATGACAAATGTGGCAAAGTATATTTCACTCATCTCCCTACCAAGCTCGTCAAGTCCTATCAATGATCTCAGGCAACTACTGTCGTCCTCCTAATCGACTATTCAGCTTGTCATATGTTCGAGAAACTAATAACAGCCTTGGATCATCCTCCGGTATCTCTCGGTCCTACAATTTCCCAAAGAGAGAAGAAAATAATTAGGGAAAAAAGTGCATTGTGTACGTCAAAGGACGAATTTTGACAACTCTGGTATGCATAAATTTTCATTTCATTCTCCTCACCTTCAGACTATAAGATGCCACTTCATGCAATCAAAAATGGTTCAAAGGCAGATTAAAGGAACCTTCACTTTAACAGAGATTTAACAAAAAATGTAGGTTGTTCATACTTGAACAACCATCTTCTGTTTTAATCTTTGAAAGGTTAGATCGCAGTTCAGAATGCAGTGATTAACTTTCATCTTTACCCAAGGCCAAAGGAACCCCCCATACATTAACAATCAAACTGCAAATAACTTATTAGGTCTCCTGAAAGACTGCCTGCTGTACCTTTGACTGTCTGCTAACTCGTGCATGACTTTGAAGTATTCTTTTTTTTTTTTTAATATATAATAAGAGACTTTAAAGTGGTTTCTACTAACACTTTGGCTCTTTGCTATAAAAATTTTAGATTCCATAATCTTTAACACATTATATGGATAAAATAGATTTATTCATAGTCTACCTTTACTAAGCTTCACTCATTGAAACCTTAGCATAACATGTCAATATTGAAAACTATGATAATCCAGATGATAAACTTCTGATAGATTATAATTAACACAAGCTGACTTACTTTTAGACCATTATAATATGCTTCCACAGCAGGATATGATGGAACCATTTTGCGAGCTTGCAAGAGGTCCCAAATAAAATTGGCAGTGGCATATCCACCAGTCTGCATAAAAAGATATCGGAACTTTAATTATATGGAGGACAAGGCCAAATATTCGCTTTCAAGATGGACAAGTAACACAAAAATAAATATATATGCTCCCTCAACAACTAGCCAAAGGCATCTGACCTTGTCATCAAAATAAATATTTACTAACCTTCTCACCAGCTGCAGCAAGGAGGAGATCACTTCCTATTTTAGGGCTCAAGAAAATGTTCTTCGAATTCATGTTAACCTGCATTAATGAGGAAATTTGATGATGAGTAAAAGTAAAACATTCTATTGTACCAGGACACTTAATATAGGAAACACCAAAAGAAAACAAATAATAGAAAACTAAAACCAAAACAAAGGGTAAAAACTTGATGTACCAATGTGTCTTGAGCAAGTTGCATTCCCCTGGGAGTATACCCAACCATGGCTCCCTCCACAAATGTCTACAACCACACAAGTTACAGTAGTCAAATGCCTGTACAGCCATAATCATCCTAAAATGGATGTCAATTATAAAAATAAAATCCAACTCTTATAGCCAAAAGTGACTGCATTATAGCAGCAAAGAAAGATTAGTTAAAAATATTTCTTTCAATAATTCAAATAAATGAAACTAGCAAAGTTGGAATTACAACTAGCAAGTCAACCACATATGTCAAACCAACAATTACAGATTCATGATGGCTCCCCAGACATTCCTAGAAAGGGAAAATGATGTAGAAGGAAATCTTCTTGGAAATTCTGATTTAGAAAGTTACCATCAAATCTAGAAAACAACTATGATTTTCACACTAACCAAAATAGCATAGAGCAGATTCAACAGAAAAGTTATATTTGAGAATAGCTGGTTACCTAGTGCTACCACAGCATTAATTGTAAATTGTAACATCTTTTAGCATTTATACATATATATGCAGATCTTTTTCTTTTCTTTAGGTTACTGAGCTCACCGCATAAAGCTCTGCAGCAGGAAGCTTCCCTGAATTCATGTAGTCTACAAAAGCTTTATGACCACGATCCAGGTCTCCAGAATGCAGATAGCACCTGCATGAAAGTAAGGAGATGTACAAACTGATTGTTTTACAGTTGAAAGAGGAAAACTAAAAATTAAACACATTAAAAACCAATCTGTAAAGTGTATTTCTTGGTAATGCATTTATCCCCTCTCTAGCAGCTGATGGTATCAGAAATAAAACATAAAATGGAAAAGAATTTTTAAAATGAGAGAGTTTTGCAAAGATATAAAGGAGCTATCAGCAACAAGCAAATGAATGCAAAAGAAGGAAGCTGCACAAATATGATCAGTATGCCACAAAAATTCTATGCATAAATACACGTATAGCATGCAAATGCACCTACTGCTAAAAAAAAACTTGGATGAACACTCCAACCTAACTTAAGATGCAATCTCACACAGTTATGTAATAAAGAAATTTTAAAATAACAAAAACTTTAAACAAATAAAAAATAATTAAGCCAGAAATCTTTTCATAGTCCATTATAAATGTACACATGCAGACATTTAGAAAGAATGTATGTACACATATATACAGCATATGGTTATGTGAATGACACAACTGAGCAATTTATAAAGAAATCAATTAATAACAAATATATACCTGACAGTTTGCATCACAATAAAGACATCAGGAGATTTATCATCCTTCTTGAGCATCTCCAAAATTGTTTCCATTGCCTATCACATTGAAACACAAAATGTCTAAATTTTGATAGGGATAAACTCACAACAACTAAACATAGCTTAAAAAGGAAGAACCAATTAAACAGACGATCACAGTTTCCACTTAATCTAGGAACAACAAGGTTATAATTTGTTTAGGTGGATAAGCAGGAAAGCACCCCTTCCAGTACCACCAAAAGTTCTAATCAAAGTGCACAAAGCTATAAAACAATGCATTACAAATTTTGAGAAAATATTAGCACAAATGTCAAGGTTCCAGCACAGCTGGACAAATACGAAAAAGGAATCTAACAAGATGATGTAAGCCGCTTGTGAACAGCTGAATATGTATGCAATCTTGATGAAGAACTTTTATGATCACACTAATTGATACCTTTTAATTCTTTATGGTGTAAAAAATAAAATAACATATAGAACAATTAAACAGATCTGAAGAATGGACAACAGTACTATATACCCCTGACAGTAATGAATTTAAAAGGCTACTCTCAGGGTGGTAATAATTTATTATCAATATTATGAACAGCAAGAAGAATAGTCATGATACAACGAGCACTCCTATGCATATTGATGTGCAGAAAGCACATAGGCGAACAAAGAAGGAGACAAGGTTTTAATTTTATAATGTAATAAGGCAAAATCAAGAAATGATTTGAGATAATACCTCCACATTCCTAAGCTCAGCACAGGCATGAAGTGCAACATGATATACAGTTAATGGCCTAGCCAAAAATCCTCCACGTCTATGGACGTATTCAGCAGTAGGCAAATTGTATAACTCTTCTTCAGAAACACCCATCATTACATTTTCTGCATTATTTCTTGATGCTTCAACAGATGACCAACCCTTTGATTGTTCTACATACTCAATAATCTTTCAACAAAAAGAAGACATTAAAACACTTTTAGCAGGAACATGATCAGTATTTATGCTAAACAAAAAGAAATGCAACAAATTACTTTAGTGGCTATATCATCAGCTCTAGGCATCTTGTTCAGATGTGCAGCTATAAGTCCAGCATAGCAGAACTTATCCAGACCAGCACCAGCTGCAGTCATATCACGGACAATTGCCAACCTGTAACATTTTTTAGGATGAAAGTAAGCAGATTGACGAGCGAAGTTATAACAGGAAACAGCTTAGAAGTCAGAGTTAATCAACAAGTCAGCCATTGATACAAGATGATTGGCATAGAAAGCAACTGCAGAATGTTGGGTCCCATTATCTACATAATAAGATGACTGAGAATGTTTCTCATATGAGATAAAGAAAATAATATTAACAATTTTATGAAATTTACAAATGAGAAACAAAGATCCAAAAGAGCATCAAGCACAACTTTTCTAGCAGCTATCAGAACATCAAAGGGTAACTCCTAAAAACAATAACCTTGAGAAACAACATAGTTAGTGGAGCCCTGAATCACTGAACATGGGGACAGTCTGAAATAAATGAATAAGAGTGGAACCATAAGAAGAAACATACACTCGATCTAATCGACCTGCTGCTGCACATACATTAAGTAGACAGACATAGGTTTGACGATTTGGCTTCACTTCATATCTCTTCATTTCCTCAAAGATCTTCAATTAAAGAGAAAGATTACAGATTGCAAATATTAAAAATTATAAAAGTTAATTCTGATGAAATAAACACAAGAAAGATACCCGGATCGCCTGATCAGAGTTCCTGCATTTCCCACAGGTTGAGATCAATAAATTGTACAAAGCAACCTATTACACAAAGACAAATCACAGCAGTCAGCCAAACACAAAGTGAAGGAAAATTGACAATGAGAACACACAAGATAATAAACATAGTTTGAAATAATTAACTCACTACTCTAACAGATTTCTTGTGTATTCGGGAGCATTTTTGAAAACATTAAAAAAGCTTTCAAACAGTCAAATGCATCTGTGTATTTTTTTTTTTTTTTGTGGTTGTCAATCAATTTTTTTTTTTCATAAACAAAAGGAAACGTAGAGTGTTTATTTGGAGAATCAATTAACAGATTCTTTTCTAAAACATATTTTTTGAGTTGGAAAAAAGCACTTGAATTGCTTTTAGAAAACCACTTAATGTCTGTTTTCCTTCAGAGCATCAGGATACTTGCATAAAAGGCTTACCCAAACATAAAATTAACAGATTTAAAAAAAAAAAAGCTACAAAAACAATAACACTGAGAACTGTTCTTCAGCTCAAACTCAATTCATTCAAACTATATGCTTCTGGAGAAGCACTTGATATGTGCTTTTTCAAACAGTGAATTTACACAAAAATTGCTTTACTGCAGAACACAGCACAAGAATTCATACTTTGCTCAACCTCAATTCACTCGAAAAATATTGAAGTAACATACATTCAAAAAAACATTCATTTAAAAGCCAACACTAACACTGCGCGATTGAAGTGAAAAAAAAAAAGAAGAGAAAATTACATACATCAGGAAGCAAGCCATTGGCCTTCATTTGATCCTTAAAAAAATCAGCGTCCTGCAAGCGACTGCCTTTCATAGTCCCGATTATCAGCGAGTGAAACAAGTCGCGCGTGGGCTGCACGCCGTCGAGCATCATATCATCGTAAACGTCTTTCAACAAAAAGTACTTTCGCTGAGAGGTGAGAGACGACACGACGGTGTTGTATTCGGAGACGTTGCTGGCATAGTTCCGCTTGGCGTACTCCTCCGTCGACGCCGCAAAGAAGCGGCGGCCCAGGACTCGGCCCACGGACTTGCGGTGGCCTGCTAAAAAACAAATTGGAAAAGCAAAGTAAAATAATGAACTAATGAGGTTTGAAATTTAAAATTGAAAAGGAAAACAATGGAGAAGTAATGTACGGGAAATGGATTGGAGGAATCTCATGGTGCAACGATTGACACTTGAGAGCCAAGACGAATAGGGTTTATCGCAGGTTTTGTCAATGTTTAGGCCGATTCACCAGAGTAGTCAAGCTCATTGTGCATAAAACGCAGCTGATGAGCGGACTTACACAAAACGCAAGTTCTTTTGCCGTTTATTGCTTTTTTTTTTTAATTTTGTTATTAAATTTTTTTTTAATAACATACTAACATTGCATCTCTAATTCTGAACTTTTTTTTTTAGGTAAAGACATGGGTTGTTTATTTATATTAAATAAGTTCCTTTATCCCTTTAAATGATTAATATATCTACCACATATTCTTATATCAATTTAGAATTTTTCATGAGGAAGTCTAAAAATATTTATAAATTACAAAAAATTATATAAAAAAATAGAGATAACAATCAATTATATAAGATATATAATAATTACGTGATTTGATAAATTATTTAAATCCACGGTAAATCAAAAAATCTTAACTTCTTTTATTATTTAGTAATTATCATGAATAACTCAATAATCATAAAAATCACTTTAGAGATTATAAGAAATAAATAATAGAATAAGCTCTCTAATGATTTATACATCACTCTCTTGCGAACTCAACACTTAAGTGCTCTCTAAACTCTCTATTTTCTCTTTTATTTTCGCTCTCTTAATGTTTACCACCCTAATGGCATAACAAATTTTTATATAGACTCTAAACATCCCTAAAAACTCTATATCAATTTAGAATAAGAGTCAAAGCGTAAAAAAATCCAAACCAACTTAAAGACGTAAAAAATGGCTCAAAACAAGAAATTTGGCATCGTGGTGCCATCAAGATTGGGTTGCAGCGTCCAGCTACTGCCAGGTCGACACCGTGGCCTAATTCCTTTAGGGTTACGATCTCAAGGCTTAGAAATACGCCTATCGTGCATTCTGAGCCCATTCTTACTTCGACTATCTATTTCGCTTCAAATTTCATCCATCTATTACGTTCTCGATTATGATTGTTTCCTTATTGGTATCCGATTCAAAATCACAATCAAACATAATTTTGAATCACCAATTTCTAACAAACTCCTCCTTAATTCAAAATCATTAAGAAATGTTTTAGGATCTATCCACTTTATATCACATGCTCAATTACTTAGCAATGATCCCAGTTAAGTATTTATACAGACTTAACTCTACTAAAGATAATGACTTAGGTCTCCAAAGATTTGACTGTATACCATCTAAGGTAGCTTTGGTGTTGTGAACTTTTATGTCACTTTTTTAACTCCATGACCATAATACCCCCGTGACTAAAACCTATCCATGCCAACAGCACTCTTATACAATTTCTTTAGACGTCTTTCACTTGGTGAGTTAATCTTCAATTCTGCTTCTTGATTTGGATCCCTTCAACAACACATGTTGAACTACATACAACATTCCTATTCAACACGCACAACTTATTGTGCTTCTCAATCTTTATTAACACCATAAACACTTTAAGCACTTTTAATATTTTTTTTTTGTCTTGAATTAATGTACATCCCACTTGATTTAGCATTCTCAGGAATACCAAGTTCCTTCTAACTTTAGAAATATATCTTACATCTAGTAACCTCCTTACTTTTCCATTATACATTCTCTACCTTATACTACTATTCTAATGATTTTATAGGCCATATTATTATCTTTAACACTTTGTTACCATTAATATATTGATAATTTGTAAGTAAGGATTTATCATGATACATGAAAACTACAACCAAAATCAAACATTCATTCACTAGTATACTTTCTATCAAAAACTACAATCTTAATGGTTCATTTGACTTGGTATGTTTAAATAGACCTATGAAAGGAGAACTTTCAGTAAAAAGTTTTGGTTATTTGGTTCTTATTTTTAAAATGCAACAAAAATATTTTGAATAATTAGAATTTTAAATCGTGAAGTCAAAATTGTGTTAGAGAGAAAATACATTTGTTAATCCTTTATAAATTATTTTTTAATAACAAATAAATGATACATAAAAATATTAAGAACCAAAAAAAAAGTTTAGCCAAGGACAAACCCTACGTAAGAAACGATAATTGGTCCATGTTAAAAATACTAAAATTATTAGACAACAAATATAAGTGTATTTTTCAAATAAAATAATTTTTTCAAGAATAATACTATAGATATCTCACATGATTTATTATAATTTGAGTAATACTATAATTCAAGTAGTATTCTATTTTTTTTTAAATCATAAATAATGTGTAAAACAATAGTTGAATGATAAAATAGTGATTTCAAAGTAATAAAAATTACAATAGTAAGTTCATTCAATTTTTAACTGTATTATTAATAAATTTGTTAAAAGGATATTAAAGCTGTCACTTTTGAGGTTGACACAAATTACACTGTGATGGTGAATTTAATTTTAATTACATTATTATTGCTCTATTTAATTAAAAAAAATGAAAATATTCTATTTTTTAAGGATATTTTAATTATTTATATGACAAAATTATGAGAGTATTTTTATCTTTTTAATTAAGTAAAGGAGTGATAGCAAAATTAAAACTAAAGTCACTATTAAAGTATAATTTGTGCCAACCTCAATGGGTGATTGATGGTTATTTTGTATAACACAACTAACGTAAGTATACGTTATCGCAACAAGTAATATATGATAAATAGAGTGTCGATCCCACGAGAAATTGTTATTACTACTTACTAAGTACTAAAATTATGTTCTCCTATTCTTATTTAAGCTATTGGTAATTCAATGATTTTTATATCTAAACTAACTAAACAAAAAGAATAATTACAAAAATTGAGCAAAGAGAACAAACGTGATAGCACAAATACTTAAATGCCTAAGATTACAATAATCTCTCAATATTTCACTTGAATTCAATTACTCCCCTTAGAACTATTAATATAAATGTTAACTAAGAACTTTAATATCCTCACAAGCCTCTTCCGATGGCAAGTGAGTATATCTCATTTAATTAATTATCTATATTCCTATGATAATCAAATTGAAATAAAATTCATTAAGTTCAAATTCTCTAAATGGTCATATATGCCATATGAGTATATTTCTATCTCATATGGAACTCAAGCTTTTACACAATGATCATACATCAATTTATCCATGGCCAACACAAAATTCCATTTTCCAAGTTCATTAAGGTTCCCAAATCAATCTAATACATTGTCATATAATTAGAAGCATTAAGCATAGAACAAATTGAACAATTCAATACCAACATGACAAATAAGGGAAAATAATTAATCTAAGATACATATGAGTTCACATTATAATCCTAGCAATAAACTTAGTTCATAATTGAAAACATAAGTTTAGAGCATATAACAACATTATTATACATGCTAGAATCAACAATTACAAAATTAAAGAGAAGAAGAAATTTTCCTTTGGCAATGGTCATGTTCTTCCTCCAAAATGTAGAAATTCTTCTTCTTCCTCTTGATTCTTGGCTCTTGTTATTGATTCTTGCATCTAATACCCAAATAAAGTATTACTTTTCGTGCTCTATACTGGCCAAAATAGTGTTTTTGTTGCTAGCAAAAACCCTAGGCGCGAGGAGCCTCCAATCCCCCAAATAGGCGAGTTGAGAGGAGTATTTAAACATCCGCACAGGCGCTGCGGTGCTGGAGGTTCAGCGCTGCGGCGCTCGGCATAAGCATCAAGTATTCCTGAAGTTGCTGAGCGCCGTGGCGCTGGGTGCTGAGCACCGCGGCGCTCACTCCCTGATCTGGGCACTGTGGCACCCAGCGCTGGGCGCCTAACCACCTGTTGTGCTACTTTCATATTTTATGCGTAACTTCTTCGTTTGACATCTGATTCCCCTCTCGTTTGTTCCTATGTGTCACATTTTCCATCGTGCATCTATTTATAATCATAAAATACAATTAAATAGCCAAATATATATAATTTGAATCAGAAAACAAAATTTAGATATAAATATTACTAGTACTTTTACGCCCTTATCAATGATAGTGTTAATACTTATTTGTTATAAAAAAATTTCTTTTAGGATTTCTCATCTGAAAAACCCTAACAAAAGATGTTTAGATTCTCTTTATCCTAATGTCTTATGGAAGGCTTGTTTACTCTATTTAAAAATTTATAAATATAGATTCTAGTGAAATTACAAAGCTATGTGAGTTAATCTCCCTCTATGGCATGCGAGTTCCACAGTTGTCCCTAGATAGATTAGTGAAGAGAAGGGTATAGGTGATGTAGTGTATTTGTTGGTTGAAAAGATCCTTTCAACCTAAAAAAATTAGCCAAGATACAAGTGGTATGATGATTACCAAACCTATTGAAGGTTGTAGATTGCTTTGATGTCAAAGTAGTAGGCATAGATATGTTATTTTTCAATTTTTGTTAGAATCAGACGCACAAGTAATACTAGCTGGCGGGCCTTGGACATTCAACCAACAACTGATAGTTCTCCAAGAGCCTACAAGAATTAGTGATTATTGAAATATTTCTTTTAATCAAGCCTCCTTATCAAGTCAATTTTATCATATTCTAATAGCATGTATGAACAACCAGATTAGGGCAAGTCTTGGTGGACTAATTAGGATGGTAAAGGAAGTTGATCAAGGTGATTAGGGGCATTATTTATGTAAGTTTTTTTTTGGCATCTGAATGTCTCAAAATCTTCGAACCTTTGGCTTAAGTACTAAAGTCTGCACTAAGGAGTGAGGTAGTGGTAGTTTTATTAATGTATGAGTGTTTACCGAAGCTTTATTATCACTGTGATATTTTAGGTCACCCTCTATGAGAATGTTCTCAGAGGAAATTAGTGAATGGTGTTTTTAACCCCTTGAAATATGGAGACTGGATCAAAGCAATAAAGGATAGTTTTTTGGATGATGTGCATAGGAATGAGAAAGGTTAAGGCTCAGTTAAAAAACCTAGTAATGGGGTCACAACATATTTTAAGAACTCATATAGGCCCATTCAATTTGTTATAGTGGCAATATAAAAAAAACTATTATATTGTTGACAATCAAAGTCTAGGTAATGTCAGATTGGTGGAGCAACTTCTTTCTGTTGAAAATAGGAAAGGAAGGAGTTCGTTGCACGAAGACAACCCTAATTTTTTTAAAGATTCTACCAATTCTCTTTAGAATCAAATACCTAAATTACTAGGGTTTTAATAGAACAAAAGAATATTCTAATGGGACACAATATCAGGTTCGTTGATTCTTTACCTATTTTTGAACTGACAAATAAGGTGAGTATCAGGCTTTCTATTTTTAAAAAATCTATAAATCCAAGCAAAAAGGTTTCTATGGATGTGACAGCAGTAACTCCTGAGATATTGACTGAAAAGTCAATAGCTGAGATAACTGAAGGAATCTTAAGGAAACCTGAGGGCTTGGGACCATATGAACGGAGTTAGGCTAAAAGATTTAGGCTTAGGGATTCATTCTTATTCACCTAAGAGCCCATGCAAACTACTATGTTTTAATTCCTTATCTCTATGCATGAAACGACGAAGTAATAACAATAAAAACAAATTAGAAAAATGGGTTTCTAGGCCTTTGACTGATGTTTTAATAAACACTAAGGCTAGTAATGATTCTCTCCCTTTTTCAAATGAAATTGAAGAGCCTTATCTATTGGGGAAGTTGTGATTGCTATGAATCTTTTATGCTAAAAGTTTGGGCGGTTTAGGTAATGGTAGAACGTTCTTAATTTTGCAGAGCTATATGCAAGAGTATAAGCCTATTATAATATTTCTATCGAAAACAATTGCATGGCATAAGTAAATGGAGGTTTTACGAAAATGATTGGGATTTTATGGTAAATTGATGGTGCATAGAGTGGGATGAAGTCAGGGTATATGTTTATTATAAAGTAACAAAGTTACAATTGATTTAATTTCTTTTTCTAGATTCCATATTGATATAACAGTTATTAATTATCAACATAAAAAATGGTACTTTATAGGTTTCTACCAACATCTTAAGAGCTCTTAGAGAATTTATATTTTAACTATTCTATGATGTTTCTATTCTTTATCTTCTCTCTCATGGCTATGCAGGGGAGATATTAATAAAATTATGGTCTCAACAAAAAAAGAGGGTGGTGTTCCTTGAAACTTTACTCTTATAGGGGTTTTAAGAGGCCCTTAATGATTACAATTTAGTGGACTTACGGTTTAAGGCTTGAATTTTATGTGGATAAATGGTTGGTCTGGAGATAATTTTATTCAATAGCAGTATGATCATATGTTAGGAAATATGGATTGGATTAGAATATTCTTCACTTCAATAATTCTATTTAAAAAAAACTCATTTAAGGTTATTGGGTTTTAATCATAAAGCTTTACTAGTAGTTATTTTGTGCGCGTAGGTGATGAGAATGGTTAAATGGGAGAATGCATACGTGTTATTGATGATTTCATTTTAAAGAGGCATGGGGTGGATGATGTTGAAATTGGCTTATATGCCAATTTAAGCTAAATCCCACATTGGTAAGAGATGGCATGGGGTGGCTTAATTTGGCTTATATATGATAAGGCCCTTTTTGTTATTTGTAGTATCTTTTGGATAATTCTCTTCTTCCCCTTCAATTTGTAGGATTTCTTTATGAGAATCTCGTAGTTAAAGAGTTTTACATTTAAGCCCTTGAATTTGTAAGAGTTTAATTTTTTCCTTTATTTTTTAGTATTTATAGTAATACCCTACTGTTTGGGTAATTATAATATTGACCCTACTATTTGGGTATTTATAGTTTGACCTAATAGTTTAAAATTTTGTATTGTGGTCCAAAAACTTTGTAACTTTTCTTTTAAGATAGTGAATTTGTTCTTGTTACACTGTGTGAGGCCTACTAACCCTTTAGTCCAACTAGCACCAAGATCACCATCCCCTCACTAGTCAGGCACTAGCACACCCACACAACCAACTTAGGTTACCTGCGCTCCCATGGAATTGAACTCTTGCTCCTATCTCCATGGAGGCATTATAGGCCTTTAGAGGTTCGTCTTTGTACCCATCAAGTTGGAGTATGTGGAACTTACCAACTCATTGATCCACCGGCTAGATGACACATTAGAGCCACTGGCATCCCAACACATAATTTCTCAGGTTACCTGCCCCCCCAAGGATTCAAACCCCCTGTCCCCGTCTCCATGGATGCCTTATAGGCCTTTAGAGGTTCGTCCTTGTACCCATCGGGCTGGCCATCCTGATGGGTATACAAACGAACCTCTAAAGGCCTATAAGGCCTCTATGAGATGGGGGCAAGGATTTGAATCTTTGGGGGTATAGATAACCTGAGTAATTGTGCGATGGGACGCCAGTAACTCTGATATGTCATCCAGCCGATGGACCAAGGAGTTGATAGGTCTCACATACTCTAACAAAAAGGCACTCACCAATACATTGGTCCACCAGCTGGATGACACCTCAGAGCCACTGGCGTCCTAACACACAAATTCTCAGAGGCAACATTTATCCAAAGATCAATAAGAGAGTGTGTAGGTAGAAAGTATTTCCACTACATTAAGGCTAGGTATTGGAAATTCCTCTACCTTAGAAGACTTGTAATTGTCTGAAAGACTCCCACAGATTTGTGTTTGACACTCATAGGCATTTCTATGGCATATGATGTCAGTTCAAGTTGGGTATAAGATACTGCACATCCCTTTCATGTCTGCTATATGTTGTAAGGATTAAGAGAGACTAGAATGCAACAGCTTATAGAAGTAGAGTTAAAAATAGGAAATGGTGATTTCTTGTAGGTCTAATTTGTTGGGTAATTTGACTTACTTCTTGTATGCAATAAAATAGTTATATTACATAATAAGTATGATGTTTTATTAGCTGAATGTCAGTTAATAAATGGACATCATATATAATTAAAAATGTCTGTAGATCAGAATCTTTAAATCATACGGAGCTGTGGTATATAAGTTTAAGTCATATAAGTATGAGACGCTTATCCATCTGGGTAAGGATAGTTGGATTTGTAATCTGACCATAAAAATTTAACCAGTTTATGAATAGTATTTTCACGGAGATGACTAAACATACTAGTATGTACGTCATATCCCTTTGATTAAATCAAGGAAGTGAATACATCAACAGCGAGTTTTTCCGTTTATTTAAGAAAGAATGAGATTCTCACTTATTATAGTCCATCGACTACTCCATAACATAATGATGTTTCTAAAAAGAGGAATCAGACTTTATCAGATATTTTTCGATTGATAATGAGTGTTACCAATCTATATCTGCGAGAATATAATTTAAATACAGTTACTTATTAAGTAAAGTTCCATCAGAAGCTGTTCCTTCTATTTCGTATGTGATACAAAAAAGAAGTAAGCCGTATCTTAAATAAATTAAAACTTGAGGTTATCCAACTTACGTAAGAGTTACGCAGCAGGGTTTTTGTTTTATAAGAGTTACTCAGTAGGATAAACAACACCCAAGAGGTACATGTATAAGTTCATTGTGTATCCTATGAATTCAATAGGATATTAGTTCTATGATTCAGAGAAGCGAAGTGTATTCGTTTCTCGATAGACCATTATCCTTGAGGAATAGTTTCTTATGGATCGTAAGAATCATAAAAAGATTGAGCTTGGTGAAGTTAATCTAAAAATCAATGAATCAAGGATGGGAACTTAGGCTTAATTAAGCAGTGACCTTTTAGCACACCTCTAAATAGGTCGAAAAGGATGTCTAAGTCACCTTTTAGGTATGAATGATGCCTGAAAATAAACTTTGAGTTTTCTTGATAGAAGAAAATCATCCTTGACCTATATGGAGTCAATGTTAGACATCGATTAGGGAAGCAGGAAGAAGCTATAAAAATAAACATGGACTATATGTATCAAAATCAAGTTTGAGACTTGGTTAAGCTACCTGTGAGAATTATTCTCATTGATTGTAAAAAGTTTACAAAGAGGTAGTGGGATCCATATGAAAGGTAGAGACATTCTAGGCCCTATATTGGTTCTAAAAAGGTAATCTTCGGTGATCTGGGATCAATTAAGAGGAAACTTTTGAATTAATATTAATGCCAAAAGTCAATTAAAATTTTATTCGCTCTTGTAGCATTTCAAGACCTTGGGATTTGGTAGATGGATGTAAAGGACAACATTCTGGAATGGATATCTTGAGTAAGAGATATTCATAGAACAGCCTGAAGATTTTACGTCCAGCCAAAATTCTGGTCCAATGTGCATAAAAGGTCAATGGGAGTATGATAGTTTTCTTGATGTTCTTTGTTGCTGACATACTGGTTATTGGAAATGATGTCAATATGTTATAATCGATCAGAAGTAACTTGTAAGAATTTCTTCATAAAGGATTTAGAAGAGGCTTCCTTTATACTAGGTATAAAGTTTTATAAAGATATAGTTAGGAAGCTGATAGGACTCTCCCAAATTATTTTACATCAATAGACCTGGTGTTTATCTTTCTAAGACAGAGTCTCTTCAGATGGAAGATGAGAGAGTTAGAGTGTCTAACACACTAGATATATTAGCTCTTTAGAGATTAATGTATACTATGATGTGTTTGAGACATGAGATCATTTTGGCTGTAAGAATTATGAGCGGGTTTCAATCTGATTTAGGTGACCACTATTTGATGGTAGTCAAACATATCCTGAGGTACTTTGAGGGTATAAAGGATAAGTTTCTCAAATATGGAGAAAATAACTTACAAATGAGAAGATGCACAGAGTCAAACTTTTAGTTTGACCTAGATGATAGAGAGTTTACATCTAAAAATATGCTCATTCTTATTAGCACTAAGTGAGTTGAAATCGCACCAAACTGGGATTCACTGCTTATTTATTATGGGTGTAGTGAAAGTGGCAGTGAAGATTTGTAGGTTTATCGCTGGCCTTGAAAGAGTTCCAAGGCAGATGATCCTATCCCATAAGTTTACGAAAAAAAAAGCCATTGTACAAGCCGAGGTGCCAAGAAGACACCAGTACTCTAATCATATTGAGAGGGGTCTCATATGACTAGAGAGATCTTACCTTAAGGAGATGTGATTATTTATAAAAGTGTTTTATAAATAATTTAGCGGACCCACTATCTAAAGGCCATGACTTTAAAAGTGTTTATAAAATACATAGAGTTGATGTATATGGAATGCCATCAGGAATGACACTAGAGCAAGTGGAAGATTGTTGGGCTCGGTGCTTACGTGTCATCCCTGAATGTACATATACTTGTGTATTTATATAAGTTTACACTCCCATTAAATCGTTAATACCCATTTATATGGTATTATGCAATGTACCGTTACAGACATTGTAGATTTAAAGTAGTTCAGATCAGATCTAAAGGAGTTTAGATAAGGGCTCATGGTTAGCCATGCTGAGAGATATAAATATTAAATGTTAGCACAGCTAAGTGTTAGCTGGTTATAATACTCAGCAGATCCAAGAGTTGGAGCCTTGTCTGTAATACGACATAGACCTAGGAATATTAGTAACTGCATAGTTACAAGAGTTACAATCGGGTGTCAGAAAATGCTAGTTGTGCAAGTATGTTCTCGAATAATTGTCCCTAATCTATTTCTACCGATGCGAGTCTGTCGGAGGATACTTTTAATGTAGATCAGTATATGTCGTATCTATATGGTATAAATGGTCGTTCTTAGTCGATTATAAGCTTGGAGCTCGTATTGATATATGGGTATCTCGTTAGGACTGAATATGAGACAGATTCACGAGGGCCTCCGATAGATATCCTATATAAGCCGTCAACGGACGGTCCACTCGAGTTGAGTAGTATACATGGTCATTTGACCTGAGTACCACGGTGGACTTATAAGTGATCCACGAAATGTTGGTTCCACGCATGTCACAGACCTTTTATGGTGTGACCGCTGGGTATAGTCTGATACTTATAGAGTCTAGTGTGTACAGATATGGGATCCGTCAGCTCGTATAGGGAGTTTAATATTCATATGCATCTAGACTGTATCTCAGAAAATCTTGTGACCATAAGCATCAATCCCTGAAAAGAGTTCCGTCAGGGTAGAATAATATGGCAAAGGAGTTTGCACATATTGTTCATTGAGATACAAGTCTGGAGACAAGACATGGATGAGTACTAGAGGATTTGATGGTGATAATCTATATCCCCGCACATCTAGGATATCATGATGGAAGGACTATACTTATGCATTGTAACCTCAACTTTAATGGTTCAACGTACTGATTTATATATCCATGACGTGTGCGTGGGGCATTGCTAACGGAATCATGGAATAGTTTCATTTAACGAATTGGGCATAGGACCTAGGAAGTTTCGCGATATGGAGTGTACTAATTGTGCACTAGAGCAGTATACCGGATTAAAGTGTTTAATCCAGTAATATTCAGTATTATCACAGAAATGCGTCCATGTCTGTATTTAAGTGTTAAATATAACAATTAGTTAATAATTATTATTTACTAATTGTATTATGACACGTTGTGTATTGTGGACCATCAGTTGCGTTTACCCAAGTGTGAGATTTGATATGACCCATTAGGGGTAGACTTGGTAACTATTTATAAGGGGTAAAATGGTCATTTTATATTTTAATTATTTAATGGTTACATAGTCAAAATATCTCTATTATTATATTATATTAATATTTTATTTTATTTTATATATATAAAAAGAGAGAGAGAGAAAAAGTATGTGTGCTTTTGGGCATTTGGCTGAGAAAGAGAAGAGAAATGAAGAAAAAGAAGAAGAACAAAAGGCCGACCTTTTTGTCAGACTGTGTGGGGCCCACTAACCTTTTAGTCCAACTAGCTCCGGGATCACCATAAGTACCACCCTCGTACTCAAAAGGCACTAAAGGATGGAGATTTCGAGTTCGAGGGGGGAGGCTCGTGCATAAGTGGAGTTGTGCTGGGTACGCAGCACCTGACTGGTGGGGACCAGTGGGGGATAGGGATCCCGGTGCTGGTTGGACCAAGGGTTGGTGGCCCCAGTATAGCCTAACAGTTCTAGCGGTGCCCAAGGACGTAGGTAATATTACCAAACCTCGCTAAATTTGGTATTCTTTCTATTTTGTATATTGTATTGGATAATAGTTGGTTGTCTTGTTGTGGTATTATATTATACTGCTAGCATAACAATACTAATTGTTGTTTGAACGCTTCTTGACTCAACAAGTGGTATCAGAGCCCCGGGTTTAAGACGTTAAGTTGTTATTTTCTGTTGAGGACTTACTACTATTTTGGGTTGTTGAATTTTGGATTGCTAGTTGATTAGATATAATTATTTAGTAGAGCTTGGTTATTTGTGACATTGTGTATCGAGTTCATTTGTGTGAAGTAGCTATGGCATCATCATCATCATCTACATCTATGAGGACAGTGACAGTGTTTAGTGCAAAAATAGATGTGTAAAAATTTGATGGCCGAAATAATTTCAGCTTATGGCTGAGTGAGCTGTTGGACGGATTGTGTCAACAAGTTTTGGATATAGTTTTGGAAGAAACAAAATCAAAAGATATCAAGGAGATAAACTAAAATAGGCTTAATATAAAAGATTGTTGACTGATTCGTTCTTATCTCTGTGTAAAGGGCAAAAGTATCTATTCATCAGAGAAAAGTCTGTCAATGCATTATGAAAGGCCTTGAAGAACAAATATATAAAGAAAAGTAATGAGAACATGTTGTATCTACTTAAGAGATTGTTTCATCTTCAGTTGAGATCAGGTATGACCCAGTAAAAGTACTGATAGTGAGAAGGCATAGCCAAAATAGAAAACTAGGAAAAAGGGAAAAATTTAGATAAGCCAGTAAAAGCATTGATAGTGAGAGGACATAGCCAGAATAGAAAACTAAGAAAAGGAAAAAAAATCTAAGTCGAATGGTAGAGTAGGAAAAGATGAGTATGCCTTTTGTTGTAAAAAAGTCATTGGAAGAAAGATTGTCCGAAGTTGAAAAAGAAAGAAAAAGAAATGTTTGTTTATGATGCATATGTTGTTGAGAGCGTAAGTGATGATAGTGTGTCAGATTTTTGTTTAAGTAGTCATTCATCTATATCTCATTCTGACGAATAGATTATGGATTCAGGTTGTTCTTATCATATGTGTCCACATTGAGAATGGTTTTTTAATTTTAAAGAGCTTAATGGTAGAGTTGTGTATATGGACAATAATGATAGTTACCATACTGCTAGATAGGTTCAATCCGATTGAGAAATAATAATAGATCTACTAGAGTTCTGACGGATGTTCAGTATATACCGAAATTGAAGAAGAATCTCATCTCTTTGGGAGCTTTGGAATCTAAAGGCTGTACTGTATCTATACGAGATGGAATTCTGAGGGTCACTTCAGGCCCTCTTATGACTTTGAAAGGTACCAGGAAGAATAACTTGTATTACTATAATGGTAGTATAGTGATTAGATCACCAGCTATGGTTTCTGATAATGATGCAGATTTAGAGATCACTAGATTATGGCATATGCTGTTGGGGCTTGCAGGTGAGAATGCCTTATTCAGTTTGGTGAAAACAATGCGTATTTAAATGTGCAAAGACCTGCAAGTTAGACTTTTATGAGCATTGTGTTATGGAAAAGTAGAAAAGAGTAAAATTTGACACCACTATTCATAATACCGAAGGTATTATTGATTATGTTCACTTAGATGTGTAGAGACCTTTTTAAACTACATCTTTAGGAGATATGCGTTACTATGTTATTTTTGTTGATGAATTTTCTGGAAAAACTTGGGTGTACATTTTGAAATCTAAAAATTATGTACTTAGTGCTTTCCTTAAATAGAAAAAAATGGTTAAGATATAAACTAACAGGAAAATCAAGTATCTCAGAACAAATAATAGTGGTGATTGTAATGATTAGTTTTTGAAATTGTGTTAAAATAAGGGTATTATATGTCATTTTAATGTAAGAGCTACTGTTTACGCTCAAAATATAACGCGGCTATCGCAGTATAGATTGAGGTGTCGATCCCACAAGGAAGCTCTTGGCAAAATAGGTTGGTAAAGTAAAATATTAAAGCAGTAGTAAAGGATAAAATTAATTGATTTAAGTGTATGAGATAGAATTGTCTATGATTTGAAGGAAATGTCTTATGATAATTCAAACAAGGCTTTGAAAATCACAATTATGCTTTATAAATCTATTCTACACTTTGATTTAGTGTTTATAACTCAATTGACAGTTTTACATCTAAACAATCAATCGAAAGATATGTAAAATATAGCACATTTAATAACACATGCATTTGATATGACTAAACTCTTTTGCAAATATTAACATAAATCATGCTTATTTATACAAGTTATCTAAGATCGACAATAGATCATTTTGATAATATTGCAGTAAAAGATCAACTTGAATATCAAACATTTATTGCCCTTGCCTGTTATCCAAGATCGACAATATATCAATTTGATAATATTGCAGTAAAAGATTAACATATAAAACAATATAACCAATAACAATTATAATTCAACAAGAATCACATAAGAAAAGCATGACTGAATATATATGAGACATGAGAATTATAACCTCTGGATTATAGAAAATAAACTAGATAAGAGTTTAATCAAAACCTAACTTACAACATTTATAGCTCTTGACAACGAATCAAAGCATAGAAGTAGATTTATTACACATAAAAGTTCATCTCTTAGCCTTACCAAAACCTCTAGCCTAAATTACAATACATGTTAATGAGAAAAAAAAGAAGAGAGAATTATCTACTGTTGAAAACGTCCTAAGAGTCTCCTTATATAGGCAATAAATGGCAATATGTTATGGGTGACATCAATCTTCAATAATTTTAGGCCAATAACTCATTTATCCACTTACAGCATATTTTTGATAATGTAAATGACCGATGTAGTCTCTGTAGTCGACATAAAAGTTGTATCATTTTGTCTCTTCTTTCCATAGGCACTGAGTTCATGCAAATTGGATGAGTATCCAATGCGATATGAGCAACATTCCAAAGATACATCAGATTTCGGCCAACAACCATTTTACCCAATTGTAATGCAATTTGGTCCATGATAACGGCTGATTTAGACATTACCATCAACATACGAGTTATTGATAGTTAAGTCAAAATTTTATAAATTCAAGAATGATACCAATTAAGTACGTATTTTGTAAGATACCATCCAAATACGTGAGTTGGGTTAAGCAGGGCAGAAGTTGTAGCCTGATTCTATTATATCTCAATTTTTGGCCCATAAGATGTTGGATTTGGCTTTTCCACTATTCTTCAAGTTTGTCTAAGATTGAGTCATGTTACACTAAATTTAAGAATTTATTCATTTTGATTTCTACATTGAGAGTTATGTTCATTTTACCTAAACCTGTGCAAATAACATTCATTAACCACAATTTAAGGAGAACACTTTATTTCAAGCTAAAATTAGTGACATTAAATGGTGACTGAATCTCTTAATAAATATGCATTTTCATGTTCTCATTAGTTATACCATAGCAAAATAGAGTGTCAGAACACATGAATTAGATAGTGCTAGAGAAAGTTCGGTGTATATTGTCTAATACGGAATTGGGCAATGAGTTTTGGGTTGAGGCTGTGACTTATGCATGTCATCTTATTAATCGTCTATCGTTAGTTGTTATTAGTGATAGAACTCCATTAGAGGTTTATTTTGGACAACCTATTTCTAATTATGATTATTTACATGTATTTAGTTCCACTGTATATTATCATATGAAAGAATCGAAGCTAAATTCCAGAGCCAAGAAAGTAATTTTCTTGGGATTATTTTTAGGAGTAAAAGGATATAGTCTTTGGTGTCCAAGTTCAAGGAAGATTGTATCCAGTAGAGATGTGACATTTGATGAATCTTCTATGTTGAATTAATCAGAAAACTAGACAACAATAAATAGTACTCCAAAACAAATAGAGCGTATTCAACAACAGGTAGAGTTAGAAACATCAACATTGAACCTAGTTAGATCTACAGAGACAGATAATGGTACTCCTGTGACAGAGGTGGTTTTAAGAGATGATAGAGAAAGTTCTACTCAGGAACCTCAACAGCAACAAGAATCTATTGTAGTAAATAGACCAAGACGTGAGATTCAGAAACCTGCTCGATTTGTTGATAAGTGGCCTATGCACTTCTAGTTGTAGATGATGATGTTCCTCTACTTATAAAGAGACAGTTAACTGTTCTAAAGTTGATCAATGGAAGATAGGGGTGGGCAATTTCGAGTTCGAGAATTTCAGAACTCGATCGGGATGTCGAAATATGTGCCGATCGGGACATATTTTGGGTCGGGACGAGTCAAGTCGAGAAATCCTAATTTTTTTTGAACAAAAATTATTTTAAAACGACATAGTTTTAATTCGAATTTGAGAAGGTCGGGATAATTCAGGACGGTTCAGGTCAGGTCGAGTCGGGTTCAGGACTGGTCGGGTTTTCCTATTCGGGGGAAATTTTCGAACTGACTGTCCCGTTCGAGACAATTTTTTATCCCGAACGAGTCCCAAACCTATTCCCTTTTTTGTTCCGACCCAAAATTTTGGGACGGGTCGAGTTCATAAATAATGCCCACCCTTAATGAAAGACAGCTATGAAGGAAGAGATGCAGTCTCTTCAGAAGAATGAAACTTGAGAGCTAACTCAACTACCAAAGGGTAAGAAGGTAATTGGGTGTAAATGAGTATATGTAAAAAAAGATAGATTTCCTGACAAGAAAGATATCTACTACAAAGTAAAGTTGGTGGCTAAAAGTTATGTCCAGAGGGAATGAATTGATTACAATGAGGTATTTTCTCCAATTGTGAAACATTCTTCCATTTGAAATTTATTGGTGTTAGTAGCTCAGTTAAATATAAAATTAGTTCAACTCAATATAAAAACCACATTTTTACATGGTGACTTGGAAGAGAAAATCTATATGACTCAACCATAAGGATTCAAAGTTACTGGTAAGGAAAAATTGGTTTGCAAACTAAAAAGATCGCTTTATGGTTTGAAACAATCACCGAGGCAGTGGTATAAGCGGTTTGATCAATTTATGATGGGTCAGAGGTACACAAGAAGAAAATTTAATTATTGTATGTATTTTCAGAGGCTATATGATGGTTCTTTCATTTATCTACTCTTATATGTCGATGACATATTGATAACTTAAACGAATGTCGAAGAAATTAGAAAATTGAAGACTCAGTTGAACTAAGAGTTTGAGATGAAAGATTTTGGTGAAGCTAGAAAGATACTTGGCATGGAGATTAGTAGAGACAGAGAAGGAGGCAAAATTTGTTTGACTTAGAAGTAATATCTGAAGAAGGTATTACAACATTTTAACATTTCAGAGAAGTCAAAACTTGTAAGTTCTCTACTTGCTCCTTATTTAAAAATTAGTGGATCTTTATCTCCTAGTTCAGATGAGGAACGAGAGTATATGTCTCAAGTTCCATATACTAATGCAGTTGGTAGCCTAATATATGCTATGGTGTGTACGAGATCCGACATTTCACATACAGTTGAAGTAGTGAGCAGATATATGCATGATCCTAGTAAAGGACATTAATAGGCTATGAAATGGATTCTACAGCATTTACTGAAGATCGTAGATGTTGGCTTAGTCTTTGAGAGAGATGATACATGTGATACATGTGTTGTTGGTTATGTTGATTCTAATTATACTAGTGATTTGGATAAACGCTAGTCAACAACCGACTATAAGTTTACTCTTACGAGAGCACCTGTGAGTTGGAAGTCTACTTTACAGTTTACAATTGCTTTGTCTACTAGAGAGGAAAAGTACACGACAGTTACTAAGGCTGTGAATGAAGATATTTGGTTACAAGGATTATTGGATGAGTTGGGAATTGGTCATGAGAAGATTCCTGTTTATTCTAATAGTCAAAGTGCTATTCATTTAGTGAAGAATCTAGTGTACCATGTTCGAACAAAGTATATTGATGTTTGGTATAATTTTGTACGGGACATCATTAGTGAATGAAGAATATTACTTTATAAGATTGGAATTGTTGAGAATCTCGCAGATATGTTGACTAAGGTAGTGACAGCGATCAAGTTCAGTCATTGTTTAAACTTGATTAATACAGTTCGAGTTTGATAGTACCATTGGGCTTAAATTTAGAGGCATTACTTTTGGATAGAGAATTTTGGGAGAAAAAAATAAAGCTTTGTGAAGAATTGGCATATTCATCAATGTGGAGATTTGTTGAAATTGACTTATATGCCAATTTGAGCCAATCCCACATTGGTGGGAGATGGCATAGGGGTGGCTTGTGTCATGCTCCAAGTGTTCTCAAGTATTTCCTCAAGTACTTAGTGTTCGACAAGACAGTTCATGGGCGTGAGCTTTTAGAAGATCCGCTGACATGGATGAAGATTCAGGCTAAGCCCGTGACTTATTATGGTTGTAAACCCCTATTTAGAATGAGAATATTCTATAACATATGTGATGGCATTTAGAAATATTTTATGGTATATTATTCCATCTTTAATGTACACCGTTAGTTCATTGTATAGCATCTTAGATCCAACCGTTAATTATATAAAGCTAATAGTATAAAAGGGGGACACCCTCAGTTGTACAAAGTATAACTTCATAGCTTGTATTCTCTTTAGCAATATAGAGAGTTTTTTCTCAAACACCTTATGTGCGTGTTTTCTCATCTCTTTGTGGTATTTTTTAGGCTGCTTAGTGCATGCCGCGTCTAAGGTTGCACTATTCTCGAAAGGTCCGTGGTATTTGGTATTAGAGCGGGTTCAAAGAAGATGGGAAAAGACGCAGCAACAACATCAAAGTTGACTGAAGACAGAGGTAGGGACCCCAAAGGTAAAAGACATGACAGTGTACCTTGTGACAAGTCTGTTGATTCAGACCATGAGTTAGGGAACATGGTGAAAACACTCGGTGGTGCTATGGGAAAAGCTACGGATCATCTTAGGGAGTTAAAGTAGCAAGTAGAGAAGCTCGAGATAGGACTCGACACTCAAGAGGATGAACTGTGCTTTGTCATTGATACATCCTTCGAGAGTTAAATTTATCAACAGCGTGACTGGATCAAGACTTTTCAAGAGAAGGTATATACCACTATAGACAAAGTTCAAACCCAAGTAGATGAGCTACGTAGAGGGTTTGACGATGTCAAGTAAGATGTGGTGTTGTGTAAGTGAGCGATAGCTAATAGGGCTATCGCTGCTCAAAAGGTGCTAAGAGTGAAGACTCCCAAACCGAAGGAGTTCAGCGGTAAACAGAACATCAAAGAGCTCGATAACTACTTTTAAAAAATAGAAAGATACTTCGATGCCATGGGTATGCAGGACGAAGATAAGGTAAATACTACGACCTTATATATTTATGTTCATGCAATTCTGTGGTGGTGTAGGAAAAACGAAGAGATAGTAAGGGTACCTACATTATAAACACTTAGGCAGAATTGCAACGGGAGCTAAAGTACCAGTTCTATCCAGAAAACATAGTGCACGATGCTCGAAAGTAGTTAAAGGAATTGAAACAAACTAAGTCTATCAGCGAGTACGTGGAGGAGCACTCCTTGTTAATGCTCAAAATCTCCAACATGAGAAAGAAGAATTTGTTATTCAATTTCTTAGATGGATTGCAAATATGGGCGTCTAATAAGTTAAAGTAGCATGGAGTGACGAGAATATTCAATACTCTTAAATTGGCAGAAACACTAATAGATTACCGCAAGGGTGACTCGGAAAAGTTTATAAATTCGAGACCCAATCACAGTAAAGGTGGGGGCACCAAGGAATTTCATCCTCCGAAGGATGAGGAGGAGAAAAGTAAGCCGCCCAAGTAGGAAAAGCAGAAGCGCAATGGCCATAGAGTTAATAGGTCGAAGATAAATTACTTTCTTTGTAATGGCAGAAGCACAACCTCTATTTAGAAGGAGAATATTCTATAGTATATGTGATGGCATCTAAAAATATTTTATGATATATTATTCCATCTGTAATGTACACCGTTAGATTGTTGTATAGCATCTTAGATTCTAGCCATTAATTGTGTAAAGTTAGTAGTGTAAAAAGGGGGACACTCTCAGTTGTACAAAGCACAATCTCATAGCTTGTATTCTCTTTAACAATATAGAGAGCTTTTTCTCGAACATTGTGTGCGTATTTTCTCATCTCTTTGTGGTGCTTTCTAGGCTGTTTAGTGCGCAACACGTCTAAGGTCGCACGGTTCTCGAAAGGTCCGTGACACTTGGTTGGGCTTATATATAAGATAAGACCCTCTTTGCTATTTGTAATACCTTTTGGATAATTCTCTTCTCTCTCCTCAATTTGTAGGATCTCTTTATGAAAATCTCATAGTTAAAAAATTTTACATTATAGCCCTTGAAGTTTGTAAGAGTTTAATTTTTTCCTTTATTTTTTGGTATTTGTAGTAATACTTTACTTTTTAGATAATTATAGTATTGGCCATACTATTTAGGTATTTGCAGTTTGACCCAATAGTTTAAAATTTTGTATTGTGACCCAAAAACTTTGTAACTTCTCTTTGAAGATAGTGAATTTGTTCCAGCGAAGCCCAAGGATGTAGGTAACATTACTGAATCTCGTTAAATTTAGTATTATTTCTATTTTACATATTGTGTTGGATGATAGTTGGTTGCCTCATTGTAGTATTATATTATACTGCTAGCATAACAATAGTGCTAATTATTGTTTGAACGCTTCTTAGCGTAACAGATGAGTAGAAATGCTTGGAAATTATTTATGGTAATTAGCACCCCTCGAGTTTGAACTTGTATATGGATGTTGTGACAAAAAATCTAAAGAGATGTGGGACGACCTTAAAGGAGTGGAACTCCAATAATTTTAGGAGTCCTAAAAAAAGATAGGCCAACATAAAAGGTGTTGGATGCATTTCAGAAATCTTTATAGGCAAATAACTTGCAGTAATGGAAAAAAACCCAAGAAGCATTTAACTATAAAATAGAAGTTTACTGAATGCACAGGTTTAGAGCAAATTTGTTGCATCATAGAGATAAAAAATACCCACTTATTCCATCACCAGGCTTCAAAAAAATTAGCCTGGAATGAGATTTGAGGACTTCCAGACAAAAAAGAACAGTGGCAAGAGATTGATGAAGTTTAGTCGATAATTCATAAATGTTTTGTTAATATATTTTGGGATATGTATAATTTTACTCTCATGTTTTAGGTTAATTAACAACTTTGCCCCGATTTGATCTAAAATACTCAATTTTACCTTAATCCGTTAATTTTTGCCATTAATTTGGATGAAAAATTTACATTTAATATACTTTTACCATTTTACCCCCAACAATAACACACATATAAAAATATATAAAATATATGTAAATGGACACGTGTTATTATATGATTTGTTACAAATAATACGTGTCATTGTATAATTACGGCCGGCCGACCGCCCACCATCATTTTTCGATGACACGTTGACAACGAAAATTTATCAAATTTACATCATTAGACTCTATTTTTCTTTATCTACATAATGGTGGAATAATTTTTATAAAAAAAAATCAGAAAATGGTCAAAAATGGTGGAGAGTGGCGGCGGCCACCGCTGGCCGCCGTTAAATGGTGGACGGTGACTTGCACCGGCACCACAGATGGATAGATCGCCTGCCATCTTCCCGTGACAGTACTAGTTTTTTTTTAATTTTTTGTATAATTTAATTTATTTACAAATTATTGTAAAAAAATAAGTCAATTACATGATGACACGTGTCTAAAAGTATTAATCACATTTTGACACGTGTCATATTGTTAAAGTTTATTTTTAAAATTATATTAAATTAAATTAAGGGATGAGATTGTGCCACGTGTTCAAAAAGATAATGAATAGGTAAGATTTTGCCACGTATTCAATGGATCATTTTGACACGTGTCATATTGTTAAAGTTTATTTTTAAAATTATATTAAATTAAATTAATGGATGAGATTGTGCCACGCATTCAAAAAAAATAATGAATGGGTAAGATTTTATCACGTGTTCTATGGATAATTTATTTGTATGGTTAGATTACATTTTTACCCTTCCACCATTAAAATTAAAGATAAAAATTAACGGATTAAGGTAAAATTAGATATTTTAAATTTAACCAAGGTAAAATTGTTAATTAACCCAAAATATAAGAGTAAAATTGTACTTATCCCTATATTTTTCTTTTATCTTCTCTCAAGTTCGGACATGACAGTGATCTTCAGTAAGGAGGAGAAAAAAAATATATTGATAATACTTTACTGGATGCACCCTTTAATGCAACTAAAGTGGAGAATGTTGCTTTTTAGATGCCAGTAACAAAAGCGCCTGGTGAAGACAGGATGCCTGGCCTCTTTGATCAGAATTTTAGTCTACAGTAGGGAATCAAGTAACCAAAGCCTACTTACAGATTCTTAATGAGAATGCTTCTCCAAAAGCTTTTAAGCACACATTAATAGCCTTGATTCTGAAGGTTAAAGATCCACAAAGAGTGAGCGAGTATTAACTAATCAATTTATGTAATTTTTCTTACAAAATCATTGCTAAAGTGCTAGTAAATAGATTGAAATTGGTTCTACACTCAACATTATCAGTGACAATTAGAGTACATTCTTTCCAGGAAGATTGATTTTTTACGATGCCCATAATCAGCTTCAAGTACCTTAATATGCTAAAACGAGAAAAGAAAGACAAAAAAGGCTTCCTAGCCATGAAATTTGATATGGCAAAAGCTTATGATCGAGTTGAGTAGTGCTTCCTCCGAGGTATGATGTTATACTTAGGTTGCTGGAAAGTTTTATAATATAAGTTATGGTTGCATTTCTTCATTCACATACTCTTATCTAATTAATGAAGAACTAAAAGGTTTTCTAACTCTTTCTCATAGACTATGGCAGAAAGACTCGCTCTCTCCTTATCTATTTCTTATATGTGCTGAAGGACTTACTACTTTAATTTAGAATGCGGAGGAAAATAACCTAATTAATGGACTACGGTGTGGTCGGAGCGGGCCGGTCATTACACATCTGTTCTACACAAATGACAATATCTTATTTCTTGAAGCTTGCCAATCAAATTGTGTGAAAATAAAAGAGATTTTGGCTATTTATGCACAAGCTTCAAGGCAGCTCTTCAACTTTAGAAAATCGGCAGTATGCTTTAGCAAGAATATCCCTCCTTACATGTGTGATGCTTTGGTAAAGAATTTTGGGAGTGGCTCATGTCCCTTCTCATGGGAATAATTTAGGCCTGCTTAGTGTAGTGAGGAGTAGAAAGGGGGTGTTTGCCTCCATTAGAGAGAGTATAGAAAAGTTAGAAGGGTGGAAGGGGAAATTCATTTTGGCTTGGGGAAGAGAAGTTTTATTAAAGGCAATTATCTAGGCCATTTCAACATACTCGATGAGTTTATTTTGATTGCATTAGCCTTCATTAAGGAGTTGCTTAACTTGTGTGCTCGTTTCTAGGAAGGATGTGGATGGAGAGGGTGCAGGCATAAGGAATTGGAGGGCACTTGGCTTCAGAGATTTAGAGATTTTTAATAAAGCAATACTAGCTAAAGAAGGGTGGAAGCTTTAACTGAACTAGGGTCTTTGGTGGCAAAGGTGCTTCGAGGTCGTTACTTCCCCAACTCTTCTTTTTTGAATGCAAAGATTCCTAAATCCACTTATTTTGTATGGAAAAAGTTCGATTTGGGGAAAAGAGCATATTGTTCAAGGTTCTAGGTGAAGAGTTGGAAATGGGCAGTCAATATTAGGTTTGAACGATCAATGGTTTTCTAGGCCGCTATCTTTTCAGGTTGCCTCGGCCTGCCTTGGATCTAATTCAACAGTGTGAATTTAAAGTTGCACTCCGGACAGTGGAATGTGCAGATAGTGAATGAACTTTCCATCAAAACGAAGTTGACTTGGTTCTTGGCATGCTAGTCGCGAGTCTAACTAAGGAAGATAAGCTAATATGGCTCTATGATAAGCATGGGGTATATTTAGTAAAGAGTGGATATTTTATTGCGAGTCAATTTAAGGATACCACAAGTGTCTCACCTTGCAAGCATCAAGAAGTGGTGGAAAACTGTATGGCATCTTGCCTTGCAATCAAAAATAAAATTATTCTCATAGAAATATTGGATACCAACAAATGCTAACTTGAAGCACCTTAAAGTTCCAAGTCAAAATAGAGTGCTGTTGCTCCAAAGAAGAAGCTGAAACTACAATATAAAATTTTCAAATTCAAGAAAGTCTGTTCAATGATACCTTAAAAGGAGACGAATAAAATTTTCTTCGGAAAACAGTATAGGCCCTTAAGCCGGAACATAATTCTCCATGCTGTTGCGGTAAACAATATAAGATACGGGCATTTCTATTTGCTAAACAATCCAATGAAAAAAATATAAAAGTGTGTATTTCCCTTATAAAGAATGTACAATAATCAAACCCTTGTGTTTTCCTAATGTTCCTTGTAAGGGTGGGGGAAAAAAAATTTGTAACTAAAAAATCGAATTAAACCAGTTGGTTTGGTCTTTTTTTTTTAATAAAAAAAATTGGTTCAATTATATTTTTGAAAAAATTAACCGGTCCGATTCAATTTTTAAAAAACAAATAATCGAATCGAAAATTCGGATTTTTTGATAAAAAATTAATTACATTGCCACGTGACACTAAATAATTTAGAGTTTGAAAATACAAATATATATTTACCCACACATAATTTCACTCACTTATTATTATAATCAAAATTTGAAAAAATTCTAATTGTAATTTTATTAAATAGGAGGATTTTATTTTATGAATATTGTTAAAAATTAGTATATTATTAATAAATAAAAAGTTTAAATTTATCTCAAATTAAGTAAATTATAATTATGTTAATATGAAATAGACCTAAAAATTACGTCAAAAATGATCTACTAAATTATTTAGACAAATGAATTAAAAAAAGCCTTCAATTTAAAATAAAAAAATGGACAAAAACTCATAAAAAAATAGCCCAAAATTTTAAAAACTTATATAATATATAAGAACAAATTTAATGATTTACATAATGTGTAATGAAATATTTTTTGATTATATAATATATAACGTGTAATATATATATATATATATATTAATTTGATCAATTTAATTTTTTAAGGACCTATATAATAAATAAGAACAAATTTAGTAGCTTATATAACGTGTAATGAAATATTTTTTAATTATATAATATATACTCTGTAATATATAATAATTTAATCAACTTAATTTTTTAAAGACTTATATAATATGTAAGAACAAATATAATAGTTTATATAATATGTAATGAATTTTTTTAATTATATAATATATAACGTATAAAATATATATTAATTTAGTCAATATAATTTTTTAAAGACTTATATAATATATAAAAATAAAGTGGCTTATGTAACAAATGTAATAAAATAAATAAATAATTGAATTAAAATAATAAGTTATTTCAACAAATGAATTAACAAAAGTTTATAATTTAAAATAAAAAAAATCAACAAATTGAACCTAAAAAAAGGGTTCAATCCGATTTGATTTTTAAAAAAAAAAATTAATTTCAATTTTATTTTTTAAAAATTTGAACCGAATTAAACTTAACAGTACCCATCCTTAATCCCTTGCATTGAAGAGAATTATAGAAAAAGGGTGTCATTTTCTTGAGAGCCCGTTTCATAATTTAGTACCCATTAAAAAAAAAATAAAGGCACGTCTTTATCGCAAATTCATTGCAAAAGAAAGGGCTTTGGTTTATTAGAGGAAGACGAGACGGCTTTCCTCCAAATGCTCGTATATATGAATATGAATCAACCATTTGCACATGACTTTATACTAACAATAATGGTACAATGCCACATGTGTGTGTATGCATAATAGCAAAGCTGGATTTCGGTTGTCATGTCATGAATAATTTAATGGATCGGTTGAGATATCACGTTCACGTCCCACGTTGATTATGAAATTTGCTTCTAGTTCTACTTCTGCTGCTCATGTTGGCCCTCACCTATTCATTGTTTCTACATTTAGCAGCACAGCCATTCAGATCATTTTCACTTAATATGACTCGAACATTACTCCCTCAACTTTCACTAACAACAATAACTTCAAGAAAAATATGCATGCAATATTTATTTATTTATTTATTTATTTTGCAGATTAACAAGTGGGAGAGTTCCTAATTCAAAAAGAGTTTATTAAACTTAGGAATATCTTCATTAGTTTGATTGTTTTCTTTCTTTCTTTTTTAGTTTTATTTTTAGAGTTTTGTTATTTTAATAATTATTATTTATGTATATTTCAAGTTTAGTAGTTATTCTTATTTAAATAGTTTTCTTAATTTAATTTTAATAAGTCATACTTAGAATAACTATGCGTGGATTATAATATTTGGAATTTCATATTATCTAGTTATAAAATAAATAAACTCTTGACTTGAGTTTTTTCTAGTATTATTAGATATTAACATACTTAAAATTTATGGTATTTTATGACATTAACAAAAATTTAATTTATTCTGAACCTAAATCGAATATTGAATCTATCTGTTAGCCAATTCATAATCCAAAAACCCACAAAAGAATCGCATACCACATGAGTAAGATTTCTTAAAGAGATATTTCAAAGTTATTCTGGCGTTTTAAGTCTTCTGAGTGAATAAGATTTAATCACAAAACTCAGCCATATTCCAAGGAAAGATAAGTTGATAACTTTTGCTAGTAAATACATGAGGAGAAAGAAAGGAAAAAAAAAGAGTCTTACAGTGCATATAGCATTAAGCACATTTCTTGAAGTCCAGAACCAGGAAAGGAAAGAGAAGAAAAAAAGGTGTCTTAATTAGCAAGCGTTGGAAGAGAGTAGGCTGAAGGCAAAGCTTGAGAAGATTTGTGAATGGACTTCATTGAAGTAGGATTGACCTGCAAAAAGAGATAGTTCCCAGCAAAAAGATCACCAAAATGAGCATGACTTTCCTTCAACCTCTTCAAGACCTTTGAGCATGACAATCTAACAGCCCCCACCACCCTGAATTTTTTCCGCAAAACCACCCTCCTCATACCTGGAACTTTGAGGCTAAACCTCCTCCTTATCCGTATGTGCACTCTTCTGAACCTGAACCTGAACCAGCTTCTTGATTTGATAAGCACTCCCTCTCTTTCATTATGATCATCAAATTCAAATAACCCACCATCGTCTCTCAGTTTTTGGTAAGGGAACTTGGCGGCTGAAGCCATCTCAATCTTAAGAGCAGACATAGTGAGTTCTAAAACAAAATTGTGAAACAAACCTAGATAAGATTTATGATGAAAATTGCCAACGCAAGCGTGTCTTCTTTCGTTCAGTGCGAGAATCTAATGCTATGAGTTGTTGGTTTTCTAATCTATTAGCACTCGTATGATATGAATAAAAGGAGAAGGAGTTGGTTGGTTTGCAGAAGCAGTTGAGTGCATTAAATGCAAAATTAGAAGCTGCTTAAGTGGCGATTGTGTAGTTGAGTTGTAACTTTATCGTCTCAATATCATTTGTTTTCTCTCTTTCGTTATTGACAACTGTACTATATAATCTTTTACAAATTATATTCTATACTCTTTACATTGTTATTATAGATATTGAAATTACATTGTCCCAATAATTCTCTTCCGAAATAGAATTTTAAAGTCTGACTAAACAGAGAATTTTAGGTGAGACGATCAAATGAGTCTATTAACTAAAATTTTGAAGTGTATATAATTGAATCATTTAAAAATAAATGCATGTGTGACAGAGCACATAGATAACATAGCAGACACGTCCCATCTAAGTCCTTCATTCTAAAGGATTAAGTTGCCCTTTTTTTTATAGAAAAAATGGAATTTATAAAAGGATTAAGAACAAGAAGCAAAAAAATATGCTTTTACAAGATGTAAGAGACAATGGGGAACTCACTCTCTCCATGTATGCTTCAAACCAGAACCAATAGCATATTAGAGAGGTGATGGGCCATAGCGTTTCTACAAAAGTGCTCAACCATCAAAATACAAGAAGGGGAGATAAATTTCATAACATCTAAAATAATGAGACCAAAATCATTAATAGGCTGCATATCATCTCGAAAGAGGTTGATAACACGAGCAAAGTCTGACTCTAAAATGGTTATAAACAAACCAAGGGATCTGGCATGTATAACTCCCAATCAAATTGCCAACGCTTCAACCATGTCTACTATAACTCCACTAGAATGAACGTTGACCCCAGCAGAGATAACCCAACCCTCGGAATTTCGGACGACCCAATCAAGACCACAATAGTTACTAGAGCAATGTATTGAAGCATCAGTATTAATTTTAAATTGAACCTCGGGAGGAAGATGCCACCGTGAGGGATGCTGACCTGTAATATAGACGTCAGGCTTGAGCAAGTTATTGGCAACTTGAATATCTTCTAGGTACTGTTATGCCTATGCAAAGTAGCCTTGTTTTCCGGTACCAAAGAAAAGGAAGAGAAGGAAGAGGCAAAATTTTATAATTAAAACGGTCTTTTAAATTTATTGAGTTATTTTAAAAAATATGAACTTTATAAAAAAAATTTTGATTACTCCTTAAAGTTTTTCATCAAACACATATTCGACAAGTTAGGTCAACGAAAAATTTTTTTTTTGTAAAATCATAAATATTTTTAAGAACGATTGAAGTTTTACTTAATTCTTATAATTAATTAAAAATAATTCTTCTTTGACTTTTAATATCAAGGATCGCTTTTTGTAAATAATTTTTAAACAAAAATATTATACTTTAGTTGTATAGGCAAGACTTTTTTTACCCCAAAATATAAATAAAAATTAAGTAAAATAAAGAAAACTTACTTGAAAGAATTATCCTTCTTCTTTATTATCTTTATCTTTATTATTTTTATGCCTACAGGAGCTTGAAAGAGCTTGTAAAATCCTTAAAAAAAAGCATAATAAAAAAAACTTTGTTCTCAAACAATCTCTCTCAATATCCTGTTAGAACTTTATCTAAAACAAGAACAAAGACACGATAATATTATAGTAATGACGTAGTTGTAATGAGTTTGCAAATGGTGTTAAAAAAATATCATTGCGCAATATGTTCTTAAAAATATTGTTCCTAATCCATGACTATAGACACAGGTCGATCGATATCCCTTTCGGATCAATGTATGTTCATATCTAGATTGTTCAGATGGTTAGTCTTAACAAACCATGAGCTTAGTGAAAGTCTGTATGGTCATGTAGGTATTCAATAAGGACTGAATACTGAACAGACTCACGAAGACCTCCGATAGACATCCCATGAAGCCATCAATAAAGAGTCTTCTAGAGTTGAGTAGTATTTGTGATCCTTTAACCTAAGCACCACGATGGTCTTGTGAGTGATCCACCATACTTTAGTTCTATGTATGTTAGAGACCTTTCATGGTCTGACCGCTGAGTGTCATTGGGTATAGTCCAACGCTCATAGAGTCTGGTGTATATAGATAAGGGATCATTCAGTTCATATGAGTGAGTTGTACATCCAGATGCTCTAAGAACTTATTTCAAGAAGTCTTATGGCTATAAACAGAAACCCCAAAAAATATTTTTTCGTAGGGTTAAACATTATTACAAAAGAGTTTGTGAATATTGTTTACAAAAATATAAATCTAGAGATAAGTTTACAGTTCAGCATATAGAGATTTGACGATCATAATCTATATCTTTGTTCTTCTAGGATATAGATGACCAAGGGATTATACGGATATGGTTCAATGTTTCGTTCTATAATATTCGCAACGTGTGTATGATGAGCATTGTTCACGGACTTAAGAAAGTGTTCCGTAAGACAAGCAGAGGTGAACTTAAGGAGTCTCATAATATGAAGTATACTCGTCGAGCACTGAAATTGAGAGATGGATCGAACGGTTCAATCTAGGATGATTTCAGAAAGTAGGATACGTTTTAGGACCTCTCTAAAAAGTGAAAAACATACTTGGTAAATATTATAAAGAGGTCCCTATTGCATGGCAAAGGAAATTTTGGCACATGTTCACTTGTGTAACAAGTGGTACATGGGGGCTTTGTATAATTGACACTTGGCAGCATGCATAGGATGCATGAGTGACACGTTTCAACCATGCAAAGAGCGAGATGGCTTAAACTTTGCAAGTGTTGCATTTAGCTACCCCTCCCCTTAACTTTTACTAAGTATAAAAATAAGCTTTAAACTTGTTTCAAAGAAGTCCTTATTTTTTTCTTAACAAACAAGCATGCATTTGAGAGAATTTTGAGTTTCATCTTGCTAGAAATTGATCAAAAAAGCTACCAATCTAGCTCATGTAATTCCACAGATCCTTACGGACTAGAATTGATCACAAGTGGACTTCCGTGTGAACTCCGATGGATAATTTTTCATCGATGTTCTTCAATGATAAGTTTCTGTAACCTTAAGTTGTTTATTGTTCAGAATGTTTATGTATATATTGATTATGTATTTAATTCTGCTGTAAATTATATATATGAAATATACATTTAGTTATTTTAACATGTACACAATCCATATGCATACACCCTAAAACACGTTAACACCTACCATGATGAAGAACCCAAGATCTTTGCTTTCAATATAAATTAGCATCAACTGATTTTTCAATAGCCCTATAGAGTATCCCACACCAAAGAGTTTTGCAAAGAATCTAACTCAGCATTTTATCCTTTAACCTTTGTTGGAGACATTGAAAATTTTGAAAATTCTAAACCTAGAGAGTTGTTCTACTATTTGCAAATGGTGTTAAAAAATGTCATTGCGCAATATAACTTACTGCATAATCATTTGCCGTCAAAGGCAACCATGAAGCAAAAATGATATTTTAACATCCTTCCTCGTTAGCCCAAGTTTCTGCAAAATGAAACCGTCGTTGAATTCAGTATTGATAACTTGGTAGGCTATACTTAATCACCATTAACACTAACTTATAATCCAAACCCCATAACTACAAGTGAGAAACTGAAGAGTGCGAAAATAAATCTACTCAAGCCAAGTTACTAACCATTCTATCAAGTCACTCTTAAATAAAATGATCTTGATTATGACCATTTACCTTAATGAAACATGGCCTCTAATAACCCATGTTCGCTAAGTTACAACCATCCAAAGCTTTCTAAAATCGATCCATATAAACCAAACTCATAGAGATCCCACTGACTTTGTCCCAAGAATACAAAATTTCATAAAAAAAAACACATTCGCATAACCACGACAATGAAGAAAAGGTATTCAATCGATGGAGGAGAGCCCATTTACGAATACGTTGGGATAGTCAACTATCTGGATGACCATAAACTCTTGTGAAATGCCATTTTTTGGCTTGGTGAGAGGTAACTACCACATCAATATGGAACTACGAATAAGATAGCAATTCCACACCAATATTATTAGTACATTATATGCACAGACCCCCCACTCCGACCAACCCTTTCCACTAATAACTTCCCTACCAAACCTAATTTACACTGTAACAATTCAACTTGCTTTTTTTCATGCAATGGTTTCCATTAAGAAAACTAGGTCAAGCCTATATTCTTGCATATAATTATGCAAAATTGAAAACATTCGTCTGTCTCCCAAATCTCGAATTTTTTAACTTATTAGATTTATGGTGTCTGGCAGCTCCCATTATTAAAAGATGCCGATATCACATTTAGACCGGAAGCCCAAACTTCTGAGAGAAGAGAAGAAACATAATTTTTCCCCTTAAAAAAACCCTCAACCAACTTCTTCCATACTTTCTTCCTCAAACCATTCTGTTTAGATTTATGTTTTATGTTCGATGTCAAAGAAGAGAATCTGTGAACTTTGCATGGCCTTGTGGGAGATGTCAAAATAGAGTCCTTAGTTATAATTTGCATAGTTATACTTTTAAAATTTTTATTTAAAGGATACTTACATTGCCAATTTTTTAGCTTGTTTAAATACATGACACAATTGAATCCATTTATATTTGTTTAATATAATTATAATGTAACGAGAGTATAAAATATTTAATAAATGAAACAAAAAGAACATGTGGCTTTAATAAATGAAAAAAAACACACAACCAATATTGGAGGCAACTCAAAATTAATATTATTAAATTTTAAATTGCATGATGTACAAAATATTGAGATTAATTTCAATAAAAAAAAAGTATTGAAAAAGGATAAAATGGAGAGGAAAAGGCGAAGACAGCAATAAAAAATTTGTTACAAGTGATACTGTTAAATTTTGGAAAAAAATTTAAAATACAGTGTAAGTGTAGCTTTGGGGCATAATTATGCTTTTCCCTTAAACTTAATAGGACGCTCACAACTCACTCATTGTAAATATAGTTGATAAAACTAAAATTCCAACTATAGTGGCTTAGTATGCATAAACATAATTGAAACCTTAATATAAATAATAATAAGAATTCTTAATCAAATCAATCAATTAGGCCTCCCACTTTTTGCTACAATGCAAATCCTCGTATTAAGGTGATAACATCAACATAAAAAATGATAACATGAAAATATTAATTATTAATGTGAGAAATATAAAGAGAGTATATTTCACTGTAAATATAAACTATACAATGGAGCCTTTATATAGACTGTAACATATTATAAAATAGAAAAATAACATACATCAAGAAATAATATTTTACATTAATAACATGTATATATGGTATGACAATATAAAAGAATTATTCCAGAATCATTCTAGAATTATTCCTTAATACCCCCCCTCCCCCCCCCCCCCCCCCCCAAAACTCAAAACGACGTAGAAGTAAAGATTTGGTAAAGATATCAGCAAGTTGCTCCTCAGATGAGATGAAGTGGAGCATGATAGTGCCTTGAGAAACATGTTACTGAAAAAAATGACAATCTATTTTAATATGTTTAGTTCGCTCATGAAACACATCATTGTGGGCAATTTGGATAATACTTTGATTGTCACAATAAAGAGGTGTAGCTTTAGTGTGAGAAATACTCATATCTTCAAGAAGTCAGCGGAGCCAGACAATTTCTTGGGTAGTATTTGCAAGAGCACAATATTCAGCTTCAGTACTCAAACGAGTAGTAGCTGTCTGTTTCTTCCTTTTTCATAAAAGAAGAGAATCACCCAAGAAAAGATAAAATTCAGTAGTTGATCTTCGATCTGTAGAATCACCCGCCCAATTCGCATCAGCATAATCTCGTAACACAAGAGGAGAGTGAGCCGAAAAATAGAGGCCGTAAAAAAGTGTACCTTTGAGATAACGTATGATATAAAGAACTGCTACATAATGAGAGGTACGAGGAGCGGCCATAAACTGACTGACAACATGAACAACATGAGCAATGTCTGGGCGAGTAACTATAAGGTAGACCAAACTACCAACCAATTGACGATAGAAGGTAACATCATTGAGAATAGTACCATCAGAAGATCGAAGTTTGGCATTAGACTTTAGAGGAGTGGAGGCAGTCTTACTGTCTGTCAACCCAACTTTAACAAGTAGATTAGATGCATATTTAGCCTGAGAAAAATAGTACCCAATAGAGTCGGATAGTACTTCAAGGCCAAGAAAATAACTAAGGTTACCAAGATATTTCATTTCAAAGTATTGCT